>CM056193.1:30013136-35635636 GCA_029692085.1 Gymnothorax javanicus
CTCACCACGGGTGTAGCCAGCGCTCTGCTGTTCCTACCCTCCCACTATGGCACACTGCTGGCAAATTCTTTGGATATGGAAATTGCATTATGAACATCATGTATTGCCTGCTAGCAGTTTTGTCCACATTAAGTATATATATTGCATTTATAAATTGTTAATTGGGCTTCGAAATGTGTTTTCATGTCCCTGTGGGATCTTTGCAACTTCTGGAGTGGTGCATTGGGGAATAAATTAGCCCTCTCACTCTCACTCACTGTCTCTCTCTCTCTCTCTCTCTCTATCTCTCTCAACAATACAGGGGGGAATAAACAAGAAAATTGACGTTGCCAGGTTATTATACTGTTGTTGAAAGCGTTTGTAAAAGCCAGAATCTTTGCACTACTGTAAATGAAGTAATAATATTTGCTCGTGTCTGACATTTGGACTGGGAGATGTGAGTTTTAAGGTGGATTTAAGATATAAAATCATTTTTTTATGCCAAGGAGACTCTGCTATAAATCAAATCTCTCTCTTTGTCCCTCTCTCACCTCCCCTAAATTCCACCCATTCTTTCTCTCTATTTCTCTCTCCATCAGATGGAAATTGTATGCGAGCACCAGCAGTTCCGAATTATGGTTGATGGTCAGCCTCTTTGTGGCTTCGCACATCGACTCACTCAGCTTGCATCCCTCACTGCCCTGCACATCTATGGTGACCTGCAGCTAACTAAGGTGGCCTGAGGAACATGATGGGGGGATGGGGAGGGGAGGGGGGAGGGGGGGGGGGGTCAGGAGAGTCAGGGACAAAACAGGGAGAGAGGACTCCTGTGACATAACAGAGGCAAGGGGAGCAAAAACAAAGGAGACACTTTAACTGATCACATGGACAGAATACTAGGATGATCCACTACTATGACATCACTTCCTGAGAGACTTGCTTCCTGTTTATGATCATTGGTTTCTGAGGGCTAATGCAGCTCACTGTCTCACGATGGGAAATGTGCCTTCTTTTGTGACCTTGAAGACCAACAAGTGTAAATTTTTCCTGCTGACCATCTTGTAGGAACAGAAGATCAATGGATAAATTACTCTTAAACTGACAGCAGTCCCGATGCCATATGATGCAAGTTAAGGATATGAAATCGATATGTATGTGTTATTTCATCCTGATTCTGAGTACATGCAGGTGGATCAAAGCACTTCCATCAGGAAAAAAATGAGAGATTTATATAATTTGTCCATAAATCACTACATGAAGTGCCAGCAATATGGCAGCTTTTTCAAAAATAGAACAACCAGTAAGCAAATAAATAAACAGTACTGTAACTTACATTATTTGTTTACTCTGTTTTAATGTAGAATGTTTTTTGGACAACAGTGTTTGTAATTTGCTCGAAGATTCTCCCAAAAATGCTAATAATTTTTCAGAAATATCTATGAACAACTTTGCATTGCCGTTAGTTGGGTAAACTCCTGTATTTTAGGTAATTGGTTTTAAAAACCTGTTGGAATAATAGGGTATTTTCCCGACATTTGTTGGAGACTGTTTTTTGCAGCTTGAAAAAGTTCCAAATTTTAATTTTGAAGTACACGGTACCTGCAATGCTCAATGAAAAACCCTGAAATTCTGAAGAAAAAAAAAAAACAGGGAATGAGCAGTGTTTAGCAGTGTTTCCAGCTCTAAGCTTTCCTAATGAATGTAATGCTTGCCCATAAGCTCTTATTTTAATTTGGATTTCTCACTATAAATATAGATAGAATGCGAATAGTGTCAATAGACTAGTGATTCGATTTTGATTATATAACCATGCTGTCCTATCATTCTCCACTGCAGATTCAAATATCAGTGAGAGAGAGTTTAAATTTTGTTATGATAACATTAGAATGGCATTTGGAATGTGTATAGGATGTAGTTAAAACATTGTGCTAGAAGAATGACTCAAACAATGCTGCCACAATATACTGTAATGTGGTCATTGTGACCTCATTAAAATGTGACTAGTGGGTCAAATCCCAGTGGTGTTGGCACCTTATTGTAATGTCACAATCAACCATAGATACAGACAATGAAAAGTTAAAAATAATTCTGCAAAGTGCAAGGCCCAATAATCAGACAACAAAATAACAGTAATAATCAAAATTTGGAAACTGACAACTAGTTGCCTTTATACCACTTGTGCTTGGCCCCTTGATCAATAAACCAGGGAGGGACCATGGGCTACCAAATGTTAAACATTTCCATTCAACTTCATTATGAAACAATGCAGATGGCACTATTTAGCTAAGAAAATATGCTACAAAACTTGCTGTTTAATACCAATTATGATGCATTAAATGCATTGCAAATATTTTGCTGATTGTGGTCACTGATTTTGTTGTGTCTGTACTTTTGTTCCTTCAAACCACTTCCCTTTCTTTGCCTGAAAAAACCTACTAACTGCCTTTGACTCCAGCATCAATGCATTCATTTCATGGATTGTTTCAGGATCTTCTTCTCATCTCATCTTTCTACTTGTGCCATCTTGTAATAGCCAGGTATAAAAATATGCATTTGCCACGACTAATTAATTCTTAGGAATCATTTTTTATGATGCTGCCCAGTACAGGCCTTTTCATGTCTTCACTAAATGTTGAAAAGGAAGAGGGTGTGTCTGGCAGCCACACAATCAGTCAAGCCCAAGCATGACATTCTGTTTCTGTCTAAATTGACTCCCCTTGGTCTCCCTGTTACAGTTAAGAAAGCCTTTGCAAATGTCATCTTGACTTCCCTCATATATCCATCCCCATGTACCTGTAAGTTATGGAATTCATTCAGATTGTTATGATGTTTTTATTGCCTTGGATTTTAAACATGCATATTCAGTCTGTCATAAGATTCTAAGTTAGCATTAGTAACTTACTTTTAGTGCTTTTGCACATCATGTTTACGCTTCAAGTAGTTAACCATTCTGGCTTTAATATAAACATTAACTCAGGTGGATGCACCTACTGTGCATACTTTTATACTGTAAGTTATTCTGGCTAAAATCCACGTAAAACTATACTCATGACCAAAAAGAATGCAAAACCTGGAAATTTATCAAAATTTTTTAATATTTCATATCAATTGGAACAATTTTTGCGTCTACAGCTTTGTGTTGAGCAGATTGAAATCCACTGAGCAACAGTGAGTGATATTTAGTGATGCATAAAGAAAACACAAAGATATCAACACTCACGGTGTGTTGCGTTTCTTGTGGTCATGAATTCATGTAATTACATGTCATGCAAAGATCTTATATAAAATTTGCTTATAAAAATTACAGAACACATCAATCTAGAACAAAGGAATGTTTCAGAACATCATATGTAAAAAGTGCCCTTTAAAAATATTGTATGTTACAAAGTTGAAACTATGTGAATTATGCAAATGCTTAGAGTCTTTTTTTTTTTTTTTTCCAAGCGAGATATTCCACACTGCTTTAGTTGGGACTATAGGGACACTGGCCAATGAGGGCTCGGTAAAAGCAAAGTGTTAATTTAGGACAAGGCTCTCCAAATTAATGACCCCTTGCCACTGGCTATGGGACCAGGGGAGATTTCACAAAGAAGGATTACTGAGTCAACTGAATCCAGGGCAGCTGCTTTTGTTTCATTGAACGTTCTGTTTTTTTGTTTGTTTGTTTTACTTTTTTAGGTTTACTGGGTTTTACTCACTGTGTTTGTCCTCCCATCTTAGTAATATCCAGCATTATGAAACAGGGCCTGAGGGCAGTGTCATAGGCTGAGTAACCAATCACCTATCAGATGCTCCTGATGTCAAGGTGATGTGAATGACCAGACCAGGGTTCATGTTGATCTCCTTTCAAAGGTGCACAACCATGACAAACAAGCTTGGGCTGGTCTTAGCAAGCCACTGTGTCCCACAGCGATATCTTCCTGCGGTTGAATGTTTTCCTTTCCGTCTCTCTAAATATTGAAATGCACTGAACTTCAGAGGAAATATCTACAAAGATTCATGGACACATTTTACACCCAGAATGAGATCTGTAGACTTATTAAGGAGAGAATTTGAGACATACGTCACCTTAAATAAACTATTTCATAGGACCATTCACAGGAGTTAAATGATCGGGAACATTCACAGAATGTGCCCTCCAGCCATTCCAATAATAACTCAGGACCTAAAGATCACAGTGTGTCATGCGTTGACAGAAAGTTTGAAACAGCACGGACAGCACAAGCAACAGCTAAACACAAAAGCTACACAACCCGTGGGGAAGGTCAGATACACCAGGCCACTTGAGTTGAACTAACTAGAAGCCATGACAACGTGCTTTGGTGGCAGAATGTCATTTGTGCAGGGTTAAGTTTGAGATGCCATTGTATGTGGACACAGACTTTCTGTTACCTGGACACCCCTAATCCCTTCTGGTTTGGGTCTGCCTTCTAATTAGACCTTCCACTCACTGCACACCCTCTAAAGCCTCTTGTGTGTGTTGTTTAACAGCCTAGTTGCATGTGTACTGCTTGATAGCCTGAATCCAGTCCATTTTCTCCTTGTGAGAGGGAGCCTGGATGAAGTAATGCGTCTCTTCCGCAGTGATTATCTTGAACAGGTTCCCCTGCACATTCCCCTTCACCCCTGTAGAGAAAAACAGGAGCATGTCGGCCCCGGGCAAAATCGTCATTGATGGCAAACAAAATTATACCTCTGAGCCTTATTGCCTGGCCTGAGCTCACTGACCACCAGCGCCACACCTCAGCCACAGGTGCATGACTCACCTGAGGGAACGCCGTTATCGTTCAGTGCAGACACCAGGCAGCCGCGCAGAGCAAACCCACCCACGGGACTGATGTCTTCCTGGGGAGCAGATATGAGGTCAGACAGGAAGTCACGCCACTCATTTCCTGGTGTGAGATCACAAGCTGAAAAGGTGGACAAAGGTGGAGTGCACCTTTAAAGAGACACGCCTAATGAAAGCATGCTGCCCTCACCTTGGTTGGATCATAGTAGTGCAGGTAATCTGGCTCTGAGCGCAGCACAAACAGTCGCACCTTCCAGTTCTTTCTCTTGTGTCCCTGGAGACGCAAAAACAGGAAAAAAAAACACATTAAAATGAAGGGAGGTGCTTTCAGACTCTCAGTGTTGTGTAATACAGGTGGAGCTGAAACTCACCTGTTTGAGCAGGTAGCCCTTCTTCACCACAGTCCCACTCAGCTCTACAGCGGCCAGGGTCATCTCTGCTTTCACACTGCCCCTCTTGAAATTCTCTGCCTTCCAGGGTGGAAGGACAAAGAAATGAAGGACTGATCATAGGTCATTGTTTTTCATGTTGTGTGTGGTCAATAACATGACAGTACATCATTACTGAGAATAAAAGCTGCAAACAGAAATCAGCGGTTGACGGTGCAGAAAGAAGGACGATTTCGCGAAGCATAAGAAAGACAGGAGGACAATGACCGCGTGAGACTCGCTCTACCAAAAATAAATCTCTTTTGAAGCTTTACGTCAAATGTGCTGGACTCATTCGGTTCAAGACCATCCCCGTCCTACCACTCAGTTCCTCTGTATACTTATTTCTGCTCCAAACTCACATCCAGTTTTTCTCCAAGTTCAGGTATTTGTAGCCAAAATAAGAAGCAAGATTGCAGACATTTTGCTACTATGCTGGTGTGCATGCATCTGTAGGGTATTTTTCAGGCAGAGGGGAAATGGATACTTACAAAGCAGTAGAGAGCTGTAGAGTCGTCCAGGAACTGCTCACTAAGCCCCGCCCAGCGCATGGCATCTACGCTCTTCACGCCAACAGGACGCAAAAAGCCCTCCTCCAGCAACGCCGATGCCAATGTCACGGCCTCAACCCTCGTGAGCGCTATCTGCATGGACACCAGCCAGTCAATCACGGCTGAACCTGCAGACGAATCAGCACTGGGTCATCTTCATCATTATCTTCACTATCATCATCAACAGCAGTAATGACCTTCACCACCATTTCAACCATGGACATCACGTATATAATCATTGTCAACATTAATCCTATTATCCGTGTTTCCTCCAACAATATTCATAGTCATAATTATCAACACAGGAATTATCACACCATGATTTAGGTTCATCATCACCAACTTCTTTATCATAATCAATAACATCACTATCAAAATCAGCAATATACAGAAATTACCATCACCATCATCATAAATATACTGTTGACCTCCATAATTAAAAGTTTGAATATGCTAAATCGTGTATAATCCTAAACTGTATGTTGTATTTCTACTAGCATGTATAGCAATGTACCTGAAAAGCAGTTCGTGAAGGAGCTCCCCTGCTCCATGTGGACTGTCAGCTTTATCCCACTGTGGACGTTATACATGGAGTCTACCACCTGACTGGGAACACAGAAACAGCCAGGTCTCACACACACATACACACACACACACACATTTGCCCACATAGACATATAAATGCACAGACATGCGGCAGTGCATAAAATTGCAAGATATCAGAGAGAACCAGAGGATTTAAACAGTTCTTCACACAGCCAGGTACAACAGTAACTGAACATGAGCACCCTATACAGCAATACCATTACAGCTGAAGAGACCATAAACATTAAAAACAAAGCAGACTAGAAAGGGGTACTTTTACAGATAGGGGTGGGGGAAACCCTCGTTACAGACCACAGATAGCAAGTAATCTGGCTTAGAAAAAATCTACAAGAACTGGCACTGAGTTGCCCTTTGTCTGGGGCAGCAGGGACAGTTTCCCAAAAACTCATGGTTAGCAAAGCTAGATATATGCAGTTTAAAGTATGGGGCTTGTTCCAATCTCTTAGTTCTTCCACTCCTTTCCTTCCTTACATCTGACCCAGACACTGATTAAAGTGGCATTGTCAAAGAGATTCCAATCTGTTGAGTTAGGAAAAGGAAATAGAGGCCTTCTCAAGGTAACTTCTGTACCAGCCTTTGTAGACGTGTTCTTTCCTGAGTGCTTAAAGTAAAACTGATTGACTAGTGATTCTGTGCTTTTCCCCATCTACTATCATTGCAACTGGTCGTAACAAACCTCACTTCAAAATGGCATATGAATGTGTAAGGACATTCCATTTTAATTATTCACGTTTCGTTTATCCGCCTCTCACTTCATTTTTTCCTCTCTATCTCACCTTCTTGATGGAGGGATCTGGGAGAAAGAAAACTTAAAGAGGAAAGGTGGTAAGCCAACGAAAGTAACTGAAAACCAAGTGATTGAAATGAGGATTATAAGTGAAAAATAAGCGAGGGAAATCAGCCTGTAGTGTTGAGTGATTAGCCTCATGGTCTCTGTGGGGCCGAGCATCGCTCAAACCGAAGAGCACTCACTTCAGTCTGACGTTGTGGAGCTGAAGCCCCTTATTTTGGGATGGGTCGCTCTGGCCCATATCCCCCTGAAGTTTCCGCACCGCGGCAGCGATGTCCGCGGCCCACTCATCCCGCTCCTCCCGCGAACAGGCCTCCAGAAAGTGCTCAGCTGAATGCTGTGTCTCAAGCTTCAACACCAGCTAAAACATTCCACACACAAGACATCCTGTCACTCACCACCAGTGAATACTCACACACATCATTCTGAACTAACAGATCCTCTCCTTTTGGATCCTGTTCACCGATTGGTTCCAGCATGTTACAACCAGGGTTATTGCAAGAATTTTGGTGTCCATTTAAAGGACCCCCCGCCCCACACACACACACACACACACACACGCACGCACACAACAACCAATATGTGAAAAGTACACATGCAACATATAAATTAATAATATGAGCTCAGGAAAAGGAAATTAAGTGATTTTTATTCACATGAGCAAACTGTAGTCCACATTTGAAAAAGTCAGCATGCAACAGCAGCTCCACGCTGCATGCATGTTTTCTCAAGTGAAAATTCTCATTCATATATGAAAAAGCCAAAATCATGCAAAATGTCCAAATTAATTCATTCTCACAAAAGAATATTCCAATTCACAAGTGAAAATTTCACTTTTCATTAACTTTTCATTAGGGGCAGCACACATTCCTAATATTTAAGCAGTCAAATTGCAGAACCCACCTCGTTATGTTGCCTAAAAGTAAGTCTGTCAATTATCTACCCAGGCAGACCATTTACACTTTAATGGTAGGTGCGATGGCCTGAAACCAGATGTATGTTTTGAGCTTTATATGAAGTTCAATTAAAATGCTGTAGCCAAACCGGGGAAAACCTAACCAAGGCCAATTTGTAATTTACAGATCTGAAAGAGCATACCCCTGGGCTATCATCTGCCTAAACAGATCCGCGGAGGCACACCCTATTGCAACGGCATCTGGTGCAGCTCTTCCCCAGAAACTTATAGAACACTGCAGACACATCATACTTTACAAAATATTCGTATTTACGTAAGAGGGAAAATTCATCCCAATTTTTTGTCACAGTACAGAAGATAGAAAATGTCGTTGGTACGATAATCCATGCGTCATAAACAGTAAAAACACCGATTGAAAGACATCACATAGACCAGGCAGGTACGTGCATAGCCTACTGTCATCAGACGCTCAGCAATCTTCAAAGAGGCGCGTGACCACTGTCGCCATACCGGTCGGCTGTCATATTCCAAATAGGGACAGGTGATGACGCAATTTGTCAATGGGATCTTTCCACGCTGACAGGAGTCCTTCTTGCTCCCTTCATACTTGTAGTAAACCAGCTTGTCCGGGTAGAGCACAAACCAGCGAGCCTTCCAGTTGTGAACTACGTGACCCTTCGGAGACAGAACGCAACAGTCGCGAAACGTTCCATTGTGGAGACAGATTACGCGTGCACAGTACGCTAAATCAGCAGTGACAATGGCAACTTATTTACTATAGATATACTCCTTACCCGCTTTACTAGGAAGCCTTCTTTAAGAATCTGGTTGTTCTGCTGTTTATCCATCACGTCAAAGCGGCCCTCTAAACTGTAGACAACGCCAACAGTTACTTTTAGCCAGATGAAATTCCAGCGCGTAAGCGTCACTGATTTCTTAACATAACAGTCCACGCCTTTTTCGCTAAAATTCAGCGACTATTTGTGTTGTCATGGTGTACCAAGATAACACATTATTGAGGTAAACACATCTACTACTTCATGTTGCAAGCTGTAGCCTATTTAACCGTAAAATACAACACTGAATCATCGCTGACTTATGGATGTGTAACACGATCAGTGGCCCTGGCTTCGCACTCATTACACTTCAATATTAAGCTGTTTTGCTTTGCTGGGCATAGTACGTTTCACTGAATTTGGAATTAATATCTCACGAATATTGGCAGGGGAATATTTACTGAATAGATCACCAAATGAATGACTCTTTACTCACAAACTAAAATATTTCCGCGTAGAAAGAATGAAAATTTTTCATGAAATACAATTGCCCAGCGAGTGTATTGCTGAAATCCAAATCCTGAACCCACAGTGCCGTCAAGTGTGCAGTATAGCAATTGGACATTTTCTTAAAACTAATAAATTTCGCTTTCTCTGCCGGAAGATGGCAGCAGCGCAGCAATCTTGAGTGGTGCCGCGAAGCCATTGCGTGAGGCCCAAGTAAAGACGATGAGTTTATGATACCATTTTAGACAAAGCAACCCTCTCCGATGTCGAGCATGAATTTATGATTAAAGTGCTATTCTGAGATTAACGAAGTGCAGTTTTAACGGAAACGCCGTAATCCGGGATCATGATACAGGGTAGGCCAGAAAAAAACCTGTCCTTGCCCTGTGACACTGCTTCAACAACTGCATGGTTTTTCCCACGTCCCTTATCATTCGATTAATCAGGCCCACATTGGCTTAGTAAAAGCACTAGGATGGCCGAGTGGTTAAGGCGTTGGACTTAAGATCCAATGGATGCATGTCCGCGTGGGTTCGAACCCCACTCCTGGTACAAGGTACTTTTAGGTGGGGTTTGGCCTATTGTAAGGTAATATAGGTGTGAGGTTTGGACCCAAATGAGTAATGATTAATGTCGTTATTCCCTGGAAGGCTACTTGTTGTATCAACTGCTACTCGCAGAACATTCCCAGGTAAATACTTACAGTATCATGTTATAGAGAGAGACAGTCCAGTGAGATGCAATATGTGTGTGCAGGTACAATACTGGAACATGGCTGCAGCTAGGAATTCCTCGGTGCCTGAAAAAGAATATGTCCTTGCCGTTTGACACTGCTTCAACAACCGGTTTTTCCATGTCTCTTATCGTTCCATTAATCAGGCGCACAACGAAATTGCCCCACGCCGCTACTCTGCATGTAGTGGAAATCAATATATTTTACACTATATTTTTCATTTCTGTTAGCATTGCTGCCTCACAGCAAGAAGGTTGTGGGTTTGGATCCGGCCTGGGGCCTGTCTGTATGGAGTTTGCATGTTCTCCCCGTGTTCGCGTGGGTTTCCTCGGGTACTCCGGTTTCCTCCCACAGTCCAAAGGCCAGCATATAAGGCTAATTGGAGACGCTAAATTACCCATAGGCATGTGCGTGAGAGCGAATGATGTGTGAATGGTGAGTGTGCCCAGTGATGGATTGGCGTGCTGTCCAGGGTGGGTCCCTGCCTTTTGCCCAGTGTCAGCTGGGATAGGCTGCAGCCTTCCCCCATGACCCTAGTGAGTAAAGTGGGTATAGAGAATGGATGGATGGATTTTTCATTTCTAGTTGAAATGGACATATTTTCAAGTGTTGCAAACTTTACTTCTTGGGTTCAGAAGAGCTGTTACGGTTCTAACTGGCACCTCAAGGCACAGAATGATTGTGTGACCCTTTTCTAACTTTAAAAAATCCAGCCATTGTTCAACCTGTTTGCATTAATTCAGGCAATTAGTTTCATATTCTCAAATTGTCTGGCTGCAGACTTGTTTGAGGAAGAGGGTGGCTCTGCCCCATTAAATACAAATTCTGGGGTGCCCCGGTGGCTCTTCGGTCTGGGTGCACGTGCCATGGGGGCTGTGTCCTTGCCACAGTGACCAGGGTTCGATTCCGGCTCGGGTCCTTTGCTGCATGTCCTCCCCCAATCTTCCTGTCTCTCTGCACTGTACAACTATCAAATAAAGGAAAAATTTCCCCAAAAAATAATCTTTAAAAAAAAAAATACAAATTCTGTACTCGCATTGTTTTATGAACTTCTCGCAAAGCTCTTGATATTTTAACTCATACTCAGACCAAATTCATAACATGGGAAATAGTTAAGGAAAAGGAACCCCACAACTTACTTCTAAGGTGGAATTTCTCCAACTCTCTTAACCAGGATGGCCGAGTGGTTAAGGCATTAGACTTAAGATCCAATGGGCGTATGCCCGCGTGGGTTCAAACCCCACTCCTGGTACAATGTGCTTTTAGAGGGGGTTTGGCCTATAGTCAGGTAAGATAAGTGTGAGGTTTGGACCCAAAGCAGTAATGATTGAAGCCATTATTCCCTGGAAGACTGCTTGTTGTATCAACTGCTACTCGCAGAACATTCCCAGGTAAATACTTAAAGTATCATGTTTTAGAGGGAGACAGTCCAGTGAATGTCTTAAATGGAATATGTGTGTGCAGGTACAATACTGGAGCATGGCTGCAGCTAGGAATTCCTGGGCACCAGAGAAAGAACCTGTCCTTGCCCTTTGACACTGCTTCAAGAACTGCATGGTTTTTCCCACATCTCTTATCGTTCCATTAATCAGGCCCACGATGTCTGGGAAGAGTAGGGTGATCTGGGGTAATTCCACACCCTCTCTTGTCCAGTCTTGTGCTGCCCAGAGGTCCGAGTTCATGGGGAATCCCCACCTGCCATGACATTTTGTAAGCTTTCCTCTGATTGGCTAAGCCATCTTAGTCTACTACAGGAAAGAGTGAACAGATCCCTTGATGACTCATCAATTATCCCTGAAAATCGTCTAGAAAAGTGTAGCATCCGGACTTACAAAGTGGTGAGTATTTTTCATTAGATACTTGAGCATCCACTTGAGTCATCATTTTTATTTTATGTATGAATAAATTGAAGTAATAGGCCCCACAAATAACAACACAGGCATTTCCTTTCTTGCTATACCTGGTGCAGTATGCCATGTGTTCAAGGAAATTCCCCCACCTGGGGGGTGAAATTGCCCCACAACACTGCTCTGTATGTAGAGAAAATCAATATATTTTACATTACATATTTCATTTCTATTAGCATTGCCGCCTCACAGCAAGAAGGTTGTGGGTTCAGATCCTGCCCGGGGCCTTTCTGTGTGGAGTTTGCATGTTCTCCCCGTGTTCGCATGGGTTTCCTCCGGGTACTCTGGTTTCTCCCCACAGTCCAAAGACATGCGTTGTGTCTTCCTGACCAGAAGTTTGCATATTTTTGAGGTCCCCTTGTTTGTGAATAATTGGAGAGAGAGACAAAATCTTCAGAAGTTATCTTTATTCCAACCTTGAAATGTGGAATAATCCAAACCCGAAGAGTAGTCCTTGGCCAAGAAGTACTAACTCAGCGTTCTTTACTGAGCCATGTTTATGGGAAAATCTCAACCAACTTTGCTCCAATCACAATACACGGGTCGTACCCTGATTATCTCTTAAGTTTTTTCTTTCCCCTATTGGTTGGCAGCTCTCTATGGGATTCTCTGGAAAATATTGGTGGTGCACAGAAGTATTGGTCTTATAAAAATTGAAAGAAAATACACTAAAAAGGAGAGGAAAATTGCAGTCAGGAGAGGAAAAATACAGTCAAAAGAATAGGATCCAAGTAGATACATAAATGATTCAACTGATCATGTTTTCAGTTACAACTAAACAGAAGCCTGCTTACTAATCAAAGCTACAGAAGCCCGCTGCTCATGCATGTGTGAATTGCTTGTGTATGTGTGTCTTATGTGTATGTGTGTACATGCCTGTGTGTGTGTGTGTGTCTATGCATGTGTCTGTGCGTGTGTGTGTTACTGCTTCTTACATAATCTGGTTATTGATTTACTGATGAATATGATGAGAAATATTGAAATATAATCCTCAACACATGCATATCAGGCTAATTGGAGATGCTAAATTGCCCATAGGCATGTGCGTGAGAGTGAATGGTGTGTGAATGGTGAGTGTGCCCTGCAATAGATTGGGGAGCTGTCCAGGGTGGGTCCCTGCCTTTCGCCCCTAGTCAGCTGGGATAGGCTCCCGCTCCCCCTGTGACCCTAGTGAGGAATAAGAGGGTATAGAGAATGGATGGATGGATTTTTCATTTCTAGTTGAAATGGACATATTTTCAAGTGTTGCAAACTTTACTTCTTGGGTTCAGAAGAGCTGTTACGGTTCTAACTGGCACCTCAAGGCACAGAATGATTGTGTGACCCTTTTCTAACTTTAAAAAATCCAGCCATTGTTCAACCTGTTTGCATTAATTCAGGCAATTAGTTTCATTTTCTCAAATTGTCTGGCTGCAGACTTGTTTGAGGGAGAGGGTGGCTCTGCCCCATTAAATACAAATTCTGTACTCTCATTGTTTTATGAACTTCTAGCAAAGCTCCTGATATTTTAACTCATACTCAGACCAAATTCATAACATGGGAAATAGTTAAGGGAAAGGTCCCCACAACTTATTTCTAAAGCTGCTTTCACACCGGACGCGAAACAAATTTTTCACAGGACAGATTACATTCAAAGTCAATGCAAAGACGCGTGTATTCGCGTCTTTGCATTGACTTTGAATGTAATCTGTCCTGCAAAAAATTCGTTCCGCGTCCAGGTGTGAAAGCAACTTGAATTACTCTAGGTTATTCGACCAGGATGGCAGAGTGGTTAAGGCGTTGGACTTAAGATCTAATGGCCGTATGCCCATGTGGGTTCAAACCCCACTCCTGGTACAATGTGCTATTAGACTGGGATTGGCTTATTGTCAGGTAATACAAGTGTGAGATTTAGACCCAAACAAGTATTGATTGAAGCTATTATTCCCAGGAAGACTAATTGTTGTATCAACTGCTACTTGCTGCAAACATTCCCAGGTGAATAATTATATTATAGCGAGAGAGACAGTCTGGTCAATTTCTTAAACGGAATGTGTGTGCGCAGGTACAATACTGGAGCATGGCTGCAGCTAGGAATTCCTGGGCCCCTGAAAAATATAGCTTCACGCGCTCTTTTTTCAATGAAACAAGTTTAAATATTGCGTGTCATCTCCAGCTGTGGGGCTGCGCTCATGGTGTGGGTCCCTACAATTCTCAACCTTTCACCTCAGTTTGTGATGGCCCATCTTGGGAGAGTCCTGACGAACACTACTACTCACTCTCTCCAACATTCACCTCCCTCCTGATCCCTCGCTATCGTGAGTCTCCGTCTCACCTCTCTATTGGCCACAGCTGTGGCACAAGCTGCCGCTTGTCCGCACCTCATTTTTTAATCAAAAGTGGATCACCGCCTTTGTTCTGTGTTTGAACCTCGGTTGCCACGGCGTCTCCAGGATCTGCATTCTTTCACTTGCGTCACATTCACTAGGAACAGCACCGATCGCAGGGAGCAGCGAAGCAGGAGGAAGAAGCTCATTCCCTTCAATGCCTGCTCTGTACCGCCGTGTTTTACCATTGTGTTTTCATTATATTTTTAAAGGAAGTGCACTTCAGAGAGAAGGTGTGCAAACAGGACGTGGGGGCAAGCCATGGGACCACAATGAAGAGGAAATGCGGCTGTTGCTTATTGTTACTCCCTGAAACTCTAATCTCTGATAGTACTCTGAGTCAATGTCAGAGGTGGATCTTGTAGTAACACTTGAGAAAAATACAGCAGATTGTTTAAATTTGAATTACAGGCCACTATCCTCCCTTAATAATATAGCTAGTCTTTAAATTGTCTTGACATTATTCTTCATATCACCTTTGGAAGTTTTATACCAAAGGAATGTCAAACAATGTCTTCTACAACCAAGACATAGGCTCCATCTGACAGTGGGAACCTGAAAACTTCATAATAAAATCAGGCAGAGGTTTCTATAGCTGTCTGTTGAACACTGTGATTTCCATTCATTCTGATGTTTACTTTTCTCACACTAAGAATCTGCTTGTTTGTTCTTGACTCTCAGGGTGCTGGTAGAATATGTTCTCTGCAGTACCCCTGTGCATGCTGGTTTTTGTTCCAACCACCCTGGCAATCAGTGCTTTTCACGTGGGATTATTTAAACCCTTAATCACATTATGTCAGAAATAGCTATGCATGACTTGCATGATAACATGTCTTGTGCTGCTTGGGCTATATTGCGAACATTGAGGCAAATTCTCTCTACCTGATTAAACAGAGATGAAGCGGAATCAATCAGATGCTGTTTGGCAAATGTCCAGACATCTAGTTACCAAATCTACCTGTCTGGTAGATAATGAACAATTAATTCAAAGACAGAGTAAAGACAGAGTAAAAGACAATGAGGCAAAAGTTTAAGGTAGAAAAAATATTAATGGCAACCAAATTATGAGCCTATCAATCTCGGTCTTTTGTGTTACCTCTTTTTATGTAATTATTTGCCATAATGCAATAAGCGCAATACAATATACTTAGGGATTTCTTATGTTCCTTATAATATTTCATATATCCGGCATAATTTTGATTAACCCTATTCAGGACTTTTGGGGACCCCAAGCACTTTCATTTATTATTATCTTTTTCATTTTAAATGACATGTGTCCGAGATTTCATGTAATCCTCCATGATTTAATCACACAAAATACAGAAAAAAAATGGCATTGCTAGGGCATGCACTTTTTGAGTAAATTGACAATAATACTCTGGGGTCCAATCACACTCTTCTAAGCAAAGCAGAAGGCACAGTGCCATTTTTATCCCCTTGAAAAGTTCTGGATACTTCCTGGTTAGAATATTGTTGCAGCAGCAGGATCATTTCTTGAGATTGGGAGGACTTTATCCCAAGTAAGTTGCATAATTATCACAGACATAAAAATTATTTGTTTCTTGTCCACGGCCATGTTTAACCATGTAGCCCATGTTTTAACAGTATATAGCCCCTTTTTGATAGCTTACAACTTCTAATTACACGTGGTACATACAAAGTTATATGGTCAGAGCGGTGCTGAATTAGAACAGTATAGCTCAGGGACCACTGTCCCTTCGCAAGTATACCAGGGCTGCTTTGATCACTCTTGGATACTTTAATCTAAGAGAAAGAGCATAAAAATCCAGCCAGCTACAACGAGAAGATGCTTTCTGTGCCCACGTGAACAAGACCGGAAGACAAGAACCTGCTGCATTGATTGCGGAAACCATGTGCGTTAGGAGCATTGCACAGATAGCGTTTTGTGTGATTAGTGCCTCGGAACTGTCCAGAGAGTGAGAGTAAACTCTAAAGTAATTTCTGAGATTAAGTTTTAGTGCTTGGACACTGTGGCAGAAGCTGTTGTAACGTAGAACTTGCGAGGTCCAATGGACCCCAGAGATGATATATCATATTTGCTGCTGAGAAATGAAGACATTATGGAAGGCAGTACTAGATTGACATTTATTAGCATGCTATGCAGTAGTTCTCAGTAGTTGAGCTGCAAATTTTCAAAGAAATTGTCATTTCTGGCTGTAATGCCATTTTGTTGACTTTTTAGTTGGCCAGTATATGTGGCATTAGAAATCTGATAGTAGATTTTAGTTAATGTACAGTTAAACTCTGTACTTTATGCAGTAATAAACTCTCCTCTGAATAAACAGGTGCTTTAAGCTGCATGAAGTGTTTATTTTAAGATAAAATAATGAAAGTTACCTTTGGATCCATTGGACCCAAAAGAACGTTAATGTAGGTTTTTTCGAAGGTCCTGAATAGGGTTAAGACACGTAATCCCTTTAAACATCAATAGTACTGACTCAAGAAGAATTATCAGTTTGTTAAAATTTCTTGATTGAAATTAGTGGTTGGAACAAAAAATAGCATACACAGGGGTACTGCAGGCTTGAGTTTGGGGAACTCTGCCTCAGAGCATTGGTTCTACTGGAACGCCAATCATCAACCTTCTGAGGTTAAATCTAACATCCTTATCACTAGACTATGAGCTGTTCCCATTCTAGAAGCACAGAACCCACACACACGCGTGCGCGCATCCCATGGCTCTTAAGTCCATCAACGTAAAACCACACAGCCCTCCTGCTCATGAAATCAAGATTGGACTTGATACTTGGATGGGAGACCTGGAAAAACTACGCAGCTGCTGCTGTGGCATTGCTGGGCAAGGACAGGTTCTCCTCTTGGGGCCTGTATCATGAAGCAGAATCACAGAGTTCCCTTATCATAAATTCATGTTCCAGATTAGAGAGGGCTCTGGGTTCTACTCAGTGAAGTGACCCAATAAAAACTCCGTAATCCTGCTTTTGGGTGTAATCCCTGCTGTGCCAAGCATAGGAACCAAGTGCAATGCAGGAACACTACTCAAGCACTCCCACCTGAAAAAGAAAACATTTCAGTCAGTTCAACTTTAAATGGCAATTGAGGGGAAATATTACATTTTTAGGTTAAGCACTTAATGGATTTGCTCAAGGGCTTACAGTGCAAACATCAGTGCACACTGCCCTATCGAACAGGGAACAGGATACCTTTCCCCTGCTTTACAGGAGGAATACCTGAACCCCCTATTTCCTAGAAACGGATAACCCCATTACTCAGCTAACGATAAAGGCCGATAACGATAAAAAGGTATACCGTTTAATTTTTATTAAATGCAGATATCTACACTATTTACAACCAACGAACAGGTAAACACATCACATTTAATTATTTCCGCGTATTTTTCTGTTCCTTCCCGCAATGTCAGGTAGGGGTGGGGGCGATCATAAAATGCAAATTCCCTAAAGCCAGTGTTCCCACGCCTAGTCCCCAGACAGAAGGACACCATCCACTTCTTTTCCTGCTCCTCGGAGCAGAGCGCGCTCAAGGCGCGGCCTTCAAGCCGACCCTCTAACTAATCATTAACGCCGATCAAACATCAATTACGTAAATGCTGATGCCGATAGCTGCCAAGATGTGGACCTGCCTTGAAAGTATTTCACGTGGAGATCCCGGCCGCTCTCTCTTCACGCACTTACATGCGCACACACACTCGCACATCATGTGTGCCATTTACGCACAATCCGCACAGCTGATTTCGCATCAGCATGCTCCGACCGCGCACTTTTATGTTACATATTAGCTCCACTGTAGTCTGAAGGAAAATTGTTGTGCTTTTCTCCTTATTGCCTCTTGTCTGTTTAAGTTAAAGTAAGGTTGTACACTGCTTCATATAAAGAGTGAGTAAAAAAAAAAACAAAAACCATACACTATTTAACGGGTCATTTTGTGATGGTATAGCAATATACAACATATTTTGTACTTTTTCCTCAGATCTTTCCGCTAATATTGGAACCAGTTACACCTCATTAGGTTTCAGGCATGACCACACAGAGGACAATTGAGCCCCTAAGAGCCATACTGGGCCAACCCATGTTGTGGAACTTTTGAGAAAATGGGACTCAAAGTTGCCAGCCTCCTGTGTCATCTAGAGTATCTGGGAACTAGAAACACTGCTTATGTTAAAAACTCAAGATATGTACAATTACGTGATGCACTTCTTATGCAGGTTTTGGATGCCCTACTGTTTCATTTTAAGTGAAACCTACCTCCTTCTGAAGAGGAACCATCATCTTCTGATTCATTTGGGACAAACTCTAGGTCTCCATTATCTTCCACTTCACCATCATCATCAATCATAGCAAGCAATTCCTCATCAGTGAGATACCAAGCCGCCATGTTTACATTGAATTATGGAAAAGTTGTGGGGTGGTCCACAATGGCTAAGGCAGTGCAGTGCATATGTACAGGGGCAGAGAGGACGTTTGCTTGTATGAACAATCCGTGTGGGCAGATTGTGTTGGCTCATTTAGGAAATATAGATCTCAGTTTTCTGCACATGCTGACTACCTCAACTCAATTTCGCCAAAAGTGCGGGATGGCCCGGTATGGTTCTTAGGGGCTCAATTAAGGAACTCAAGTGAAATCTGACTTGCGCAAACTGACCAGGGCTGGATATGAAATTGACCATGCATGTCATAATGGGTTGCATGGTCATTTGAACTTAAAAACAGGCATATGAATCTTGCCTGTGCATTGGTCGTAATGACCTGGCACTGCCAAGCATGGTACGTCCACAGTTTACCCCCAGGCGAAGGGCCTTGTTGGTCACTGAATATCATAGGACATGGAACGTTACAAATGTGCTGCGGAGTTTTCGGCGTCAGTTTCCTAACATGCCATAAATGTTTTATGTTGACTTGAAACTTCACAGAGGGAATTCTGTTTTGTTTGCTTTGTATCAGAGCCTGATCAGTTGGCACAAGAGAAATTTCACTTAACTCCTTAAATTGTTCCACAGCAGTCATGGGTTTAATCTAACAAGGCGCAAACTAGTATCAAAAGAAGTAGAAAGAGCTGCTGAAAACGTACGTGTAAAAAGATGTTGTATACATTGCTACAGAATATAATAATTGGACATTTAAAAAGTGTAGTTTTTTTTTACTCACTCTGTATACTGTACGAGAGGGTTCTAGTACAGAGTAGGGTGAACATGCTGCTTTAAAAAATGAAAATGGTAAAAATAAAATAAAATGGGAACCTGTTTTGATGCAATGTATTTTTCCCCACAGCAATCAAAAATAAATCCAGGTGAATAAAGGACAGGTTTGTCCAATCAGACAAAACTGAAGCACTCCCCCACTCCCCATCCTCCCCAGAAGAGCTTCATTTAAGGTTTTGAAAGCAATGAACTATAAAATAGACCAAGTGAATGTTTTGGTGCTTTACATTAACCCTCTGCTAACCAAGTACCTTTCCAACTGTGTAAAAATCATTTCCCTAGGCAAATATGTTGATTATGGGCCAATATTTGGAAAAATAGTTTTAAAAAAAATTCGACCCTTTGGCCCACCTTTCCAAAATGTAGCAGATCTGCTACATTGGGTAATAATGCGAATGGAAAAATTAAAGTGACAGACCATTCAAGTTATTCTCAAATGTTTATTTGGCAATAAGAAACAAAACCAGCAGGGTGTCCAGGCTGTTAACCCTTTCACTTTATGTAGCAGATATGCTATGGTGGTTAATAGAGGATTAAATGACAGTTAGGACCTCTTGAAATTTCAGAAAATAGAAACCACTTGCAATTGAAAAGGCCCCATATGAAAAAGGTCGGAACTGAACAAAAGGGAATGGCAGGGTTGTGGAAAAACAAGAATCCTTTTTCCTTTTTGATATGAATTTGAAGTATGAGGAAGAAGCTGTGGTTGAAGCAGTTAATCAACAAAACCACCACTGAGGTGAATCATGTTTTGAAGCACAGTTGAATAAACTCTGGTAATAGACAGCTACGCAAATAGGATTTGTTGGGATTTGATTTATGGAACAAACTAGGCCTTAGTAGAAGATGGTAACTGCATGACTAAGTGTAGAATCATCTCGGTTTGACCAGATGGTCCCTTGAGAAGACTGTTCAGTATAAGTTCCGGTTATCCACACAGACACTAAAATACCGTCGAACAAACACAGGCTTTAATGATACTAAAACTATTTAACACCAGCTGCATTGCTGGCTGACCTACTTTTCCCGCATGCCGTGTTCTACAATTTAATCCAAACACTGTCACACCTCTCTGAGCTGTGCATTTGCTTGATTTTTTCTCCTCCCTGGTTCTCTAGGTTATCATGTCACCGAAGTATGGGATACTTGGACAGAAAGTGCAGTAAAATACCGTAAGTGAATTTTTCTAATCCTTTAAAAGTGCAATTGCTTGCATGCAGAGGAAATTAAAATTTCCGTGTTTTGCGGCAGTGGAATTTTCAGAGGACTGTCAAGGACCTAACAAACGAAACAGTTTACACATGAGAGACAAAACAGAGATGCCACAAAAAACATATACTCAACAAAAAAAGTTAAGGAACACTCGATTTTCATCCAAGTATGTAAAAATGTAAAAACTGAACCTAAATCCCAAGTGTTTTCAATGTCATTGGTGTTAATCCAAGACACAAAATGCATCAAAACATTAGATCAGATGATGTTATTACCCCCAAAACAGGGCATTCCCAGGGAAGACCAGAATCACACCAAGCCCAAACCATTAAATCAAAATGTCAAACAATGTCCAAAGTCATTTCAATATCTTGTGTGGCCACCATCTGCTCTCACCACAGCCTGACAGTGTCCTGGGAAGCTCACAACAAGAGAAAATAATCAAGAAAAAGCTCAGTGGCCCTTAAATGTTTTTTTGCTGAGTATATTTATTCAGGTTATAACTAGGCAAAATTTAACCTTTTTTTTTTTTTTTTTTTAGCAGTGACAGGCACCTGTGTAACAGGTAGTAATTCCAATTACCAATGCAAAAACTGATCACAGAGGTCAGCAGTAAAACTGCTATAGCAGGACTGATGTACAGTTGCAGAGATGATGTATGACTAAGTACAAAAATATAATTAGTAAACCTTTTGCAGAACACTCATTGGCTAACAATGACTAGATGGAAATGTTATTATATACAATTTTCTGAAAAAATATACACTTGTTAGATTATTTCACATTGAGAAATACATGACTAAGCAGAATATGTGCACGAAGTGTGCCTCTATTGCATTATAAGGAGACAGAACATCATATGTAGGATTCACAAAATTCACAGAGGCAGTATTATGAACGTCAATCATACAAGATTTTTTGTTCATGATTATTTAAAACATTTGAACTAGATAAATATTTAGCCCTTTAAAATGAACTAACTGTTATCCTATTAATTCATATATTAAAATTACAAACCCTACATTTTAACCAGTGTTAGTAACTTGTACTATGGAAGTTATACCAACCAGACAGTAATGTAGAGGAAAAGCATCTGTGCCTAAAGCCAATTGTTCAAGCACTGACTGTTCCACTTCTCTTTGAAAAGCAGCATCTTTGAGCCAAATCATTCAAGAGCGTGGCCATCCAAAGCTTAGTTACCAGTGTAGGCCAGAGTAATCATTACCGCCAACAGGGGGGCTGACGTGTTCGATAGCTGCTTCTCCTCAACACTACAAACACAAGGAAAGCAATTTAGCAACAGATTTCAGTCTCTAATAGTGGGGAAACCATTAAAGATCACTGTTGCGCCGAGTGACTGACAAAAATCAGACCTAGAAAATGAGCTTTTCAATAACAACGATGATACTCTCTACAGTACAGAAAATACAGATAACTCATAATTCAACGACTGTCACTTGGCAGAGTAAAAAAATGAGGGCAGAATAACATGCAGTCCACTTCATTCACAGAGCTACAAAAGGGTACATTTTACCGTCTTGGTAGAAACAATGTCTTTATCTGAAGTACACTTCTGCCTCAGTGTAAACATAAATGCCTGTCCTTCAGGCTTTGTTTTCACCAGTCCTAGCTCCCCAGAGCTCAGTGATGTGGCAAAGCCAAATTCGTAAAGGTGCAAATACAGATCTATAATGCTCCGTTTCAGGATAATTCGCCCCTACAAACTGGTGTATATGAACCGGAAAAATGACTTGGGAATGCTCCTACCGGTTGCTGAGCTCCTAATTTTTTGGACAAGGAAGCAAAAATGTCAGCATTGAGCTCTAAGTGCCAGCGTGTAGGGCATCCCCTCCGAACGGTGAGTTCTGGAACACGGTTGAAGATGAGGTCATTAGCTGAATGAAAATGGCAGAGTGTGGCGCGAGTAGCCATGTTCATCACGGCAGAATCTTCTAGAACTGGGCCTCCCTTTCCCGCCCACCCTTAGCTAGTCGTCAGTCTGTGCCAAGTGGCAACCATCTTCTCTGGAAGCGCCATGGTGTCCCGCCACTGCTCCACAGCCTCGGGGGAGGGGCTCTCGTAGCCCACGTGTACCTGTTGAAAAACACAAGCTGCTTCAGTTTATGTCAAAACCGTATCCAGCTCTATCAAAATAGGGCATTAGACTGTTTTGAACCATGCAAGGCATTGAGCTCCACAGAGACCGTGCAGTGAATCAGTCCTTATTTAACTATACCGAATCTGTTCAATTTTTTTAGGACTTCTCCCAGCTCTCTTGGACAGGATACTGTACACAGACAGGAAGAATAGAGATGGTAAAAGAGGGAGGGACATGCATGTTCAGTGGACAGATTCAAACAACTGGCATCTTTCCGCATGTAAGGCCTATGGATGGTGCTCTTATAGGCTGAACCATGGAATATCCAAACACAGCGCTGCTAAAAAGTATTTGCCCCTTTACCAATTTGCATATTTGTCACAATGTTTCAGATCATCAACCTGATTTTAATATTAGACAAACATTAATTCCAGTGAACACAAAATGCAATTTATTGATTTCATAAAACTATCTAACAATACCTGGTCCTGTGTAGAAAAATAATTGCCACCTTCATGACTAAACCAACCAATGAAATAAATTTAATTGATAAGTGAGTTAAATTCTGCAAGTACAGATTCATTTAAGCATGATTACTGCCAGCCATGTTGAATCGAAAGGTAACTTAGATAGAAGCTGCCAAGCAATGTGAGGAAGGCACAAAGCAGCACATGATGCCCTGATCTATAGAAATTAAAAACAGAAAAGAAATAAAGTTGTTGAAAAATATCAGTCGGAAAGGGTTACAAAACCATTTCTAAGGCTCTCGGACACCAGCAGACCATGGTGAGAACCTTTATCTGCAACTGGAGAAAACCTGGAACAGTGGTGAACCTTCCCAGGAGAGGCCAGCCCATCAAAATTCCTCTAATAAGAAAGCACTCACGACTCATCCAAATGGTCACATAAGAACCCAAATAACATCTAAAAAACTGCAGGCCACAGTTGCCTCAATTTAGGTCAGTGTTCATGATTCTGCAATAAGGAAGAAAAAGGCATCCACAGGAGAGCTGAGCCTCTGCTTTCAATGCTCATTCTCAAACTCTCACTCACCATTGTGAAAGTCAAAGAAACTCCTGCACTGTGCAACTTCAGTTATTTATCACTCAAGATAAATAAAACCGCAGATCTACAAGCTATAAAAAATGTCTCAAAGCTTTTAGGAGTCTGAAAAGAAGTAAAACTCACTCAAGAGCCGCAGTAACTAATACACTTCACATTTCTTAACAATGCACTCTTTTAGAAGCTGAAAAGCAGGTTGGATTTTAACATTTTAGGCTCAAGTAGTGAATGAAAGATCGAGTTAGGTGTTGAAGTGGGAATGTGATACAATAGTAGTGCATTATGCAAACTGTAAACACACTCTCACCTGGCCCAGGAAGTGCTTCCTACGAACAGAGCTGCGGCTGTAGAGCTTGGCAGAGACATGGATGCCCTGTTCCTGCATCACTACGGGAAACGGGAAGGTCTCCGCCCACCTGACCTGACCCCCCGAGGCTCTGAGGGCCCGAGTCTTCTGCTTAGTCACAAGCCGCCCAAACGAGTGCATCTCAACTTTCACAAAGAAGCCTGAGGAAGGGAGTGAGAAAGAGCATGAGAGAGAGTAAGAGAGAGAGAGAGAGAGAGAGAGAGAGAGAGAGAGAGAGAGAGAAAACTCAAAGAAAGAGTGAGCATAGAGAAAGAGAGGGTATGGGACATATAGAAAGACAGAGAAAGCGTGAGCAGAGGGGGAGAGAACAGAGAGAGAGAGCAGAGAGAGATAGTGACTGTGACAGATGAGGAGGAGTAAAAGGGACACACAAAAATGCAGAGGAGTAGGGAGAAAGAGGAAGAGAGAGAGAATGGGAAAAGAAAGAAAATGAGATTAAAAAGAAATAAATAAGAGGATAATGGATAAAAAACTGAGCAATAACTAAAGTTATGTTTGTCCATCTGCAACATTTCCTTGACAAATTCATGAATACTCCATGTTATAACCAGTTTTATACAATGAAGCTGCCATCCTTTAATCAATTTCCTGTCACAGTAAATGTAAGTGCAGATCCTTTAAAAATTTAACCCCAACCAGGAATCAAAAATGCCCCAGGATCATACAGGGGGCAGCCTGTAGCCCTGTGGTTAGCATTTTTGACTGCAACTCAGGTGTTCGGTGGTTCTATAGCCACAGTTAGATCAGTAAAGCCGTTGGGCCCTTAATCCGACACAGCTCCAGGGGATTGGACTTTGCTTGGACTAATCAACTCTTTCAGTCTGGAAAAAGTATCGGATAAATAACAGTAATTAAGTGTACTGCACTCATTGGATTTAGGTATTGGGGGTAAGGGTCTGGAAACGTACTCTGGCTGAGGGGAGCAGAGGATGCTGGGAGGTTGTGTGCCTCCAGCACCTGGATCTGAATGCGTCCACTAACTGGCTGGAAGCACATGGCAAGATGCAGCTCTGCATGGCAAACCTGCAGAGAGAGGCAGGGTGTCTTTGTCAGGTCTACCTCTGATGAGCATCAGGTCACGCATGCAAGCAAATGCATATATACACACACGGCACTCTTACACACACACACACACAAGCATGCTCATGCACACAGGGAAATACACACACACACATACGGGCGTGATCAGATGCGTTCAGCTTTCACACACATACACCATGTTGATACGCACGTAAATACACTCATGCAAACAGACATGTTAACCTTACACACGCGCTCATGGTCATGCAAACAGACATGCTCCTGTCTCACATTCCCAAATGCACGCATACACACACACATCTTCATACTTTTATCCTTGTGAGGACACTACATTAAATTCCATTCATTCTTTGTGTGTCTTCACAGCTTTTCCCTAATCTTAACAATAAGCATTGCATGCCTAACCGAAAAGCTTATCCTAATCTTAACCTATCCCTGATTCTAGCCTTACCCCTAACCTAAACAAAAGTCACAATTAGCCTTTGTAGTTGCGAGGACACATGAAAATGTCCTCACTTCCAAATAAAGTCCCCACTCTGCAGGACAAACAAAGCTTCTGGTTCTCACTTTGTAGCAAGTACAAGATCAAACACACACACACGCACACACACACAAATGCGGACAAACACACACAAAAGCACATACACACACCCCAGATCCACCGGCTCTGTTCTTTACATATGAGCCCCTTCTGAACTAGTGACCATGTCCCAAAACCTGACCAAATTCTCCTTGCAAAATTTGTTTCATTTATTTATTAAACCTTTATATAACTAGGTAAAAACCAATTGAGGTGAAAAAAGCACTTTTATATGGTGACCTGGCCAAGATGGCAGCAAAATCAAGCATCAAGAATGCGTCAATTACATACAATAGAACACAAAATGCGAAATTTTAAAAAACCGAAGGCCACGCATCAAGAAAGGGATTAATACACAAAACAAGTACAGCACAAACAGAAAGGCATCAAAATAAGTCAAAATTATTCTGCAATGAAGCAAGAACAGTTTGCGTTGAGGACTCTGGTTAACTTTTTTAAAACTAGTAAGAGAGATGAGGGAGTCTAGAATAAATCTACTCTGCCAGTCATTTCAAGACCAAGGGCCGGAATATAATTGACTAATTTTCTGGCCTCAATCCGCACAGGGGGCACCCTTAAGCCTAGCCAATTATTGGATCTAAGAATGTTGGTATTTTATACAAAGAAAAACTTAGATATACAACAAGACTGCCACAAATGGCCTTGTACATCAAAACATGCCACTTCTGCATCCTGTGCATCACAAGTGCAGACCATCCAAACAGATTGTCCAGTGTTCAGTGATGCCTCCTGTGGCCCAAGTTTAAATACACTGCTCAAAAAAATAAAGGGAACACTTAAACAACACAATGTAACTCCAAGTCAATCACACTTCTGTGAAATCAAACTGTCCACTTAGGAAGCAACACTGATTGACAATCAATGTCACATGCTGTTGTGCAAATGGAATAGACAACAGGTGGAAATTATAGGCAATTAGCAAGACACCCCCAATAAAGGAGTGGTTCTGCAGGTGGTGACCACAGACCACTTCTCAGTTCCTATGCTTTCTGGCTGATGTTTTGGTCACTTTTGAATGCTGGCGGTGCTTTCACTCTAGTGGTAGCATGAGACAGACTCTACAACCCACACAAGTGGCTCAGGTAGTGCAGCTCATCCAGGATGGCACATCAATGCGAGCTGTGGCAAGAAGGTTTGCTGTGTCTGTCAGCGTAGTGTCCAGAGCATGGCGGCGCTACCAGGAGACAGGCCAGTACATCAGGAGACGTGGAGGAGGCCGTAGGAGGGCAACAACCCAGCAGCAGGACCACTACCTCCGCCTTTATGCAAGGAGGAACAGGAGGAGCACTGCCAGAGCCCTGCAAAATGACCTCCAGCAGGCCACAAATGTGCATGTGTCTGCTCAAACGGTCAGAAACCGACTCCATGAGGATGGTATGAGGGCCCGACATCCACAGGTGGGGGTTGTGCTTACAGCCCAACACCGTGCAGGACGTTTGGCATTTGCCAGAGAACACCAAGATTGGCAAATTCGCCACTGGCGCCCTGTGCTCTTCAGATGAAAGCGGGTTCACACTGAGCACGTGACAGAGTCTGGAGACGCCGTGGAGAACGTTCTGCTGCCTGCAACATCCTCCAGCATGACCGGTTTGGCAGTGGGTCAGTAATGGTGTGGGGTGGCATTTCTTTGGGGGGCCGCACAGCCCTCCATGTGCTCGCCAGAGGTAGCCTGACTGCCATTAGGTACCGAGATGAGATCCTCAGACCCCTTGTGAGACCACATGCTGCTGCGGTTGGCCCTGGGTTCCTCCTAATGCAAGACAATACTAGACCTCATGTGGCTGGAGTGTGTCAGCAGTTCCTGCAAGACGAAGGCATTGATGCTATGGACTGGCCCGCCCGTTCCCCAGACCTGTATCCAATTGAGCACATCTGGGACATCATGTCTCGCTCCATCCACCAACGCCACATTGCACCACAGACTGTCCAGGAGTTGGCAGATGCTTTAGTCCAGGTCTGGGGAGATCCCTCAGGAGACCATCCGCCACCTCATCAGGAGCATGCCCAGGTGTTGTAGGGAGGTCATACAGGCACGTGGAGGCCACACACACTACTGAGCCTCATTTTGACTTGTTTTAAGGACATTACATCAAAGTTAGATCAGCCTGTAGTGTGTTTTTCCACTTTAATTTTGAGTGACTCCAAATCCAGACCTCCATGGGTTAATAAATTTGATTTCCATTGATAATTTTTTGTGAATTTGTTGTCAGCACATTCAACTACGTAAAGAACAAAGTATTAAGAATATTTCATTCAGATCTAGGATGTGTTATTTTAGTGTTCCCTTTATTTTTTTTTTTTGAGCAGTGTATATTATTTTCAGACTTTTTTTCTCTAGACCGAGCCAGTCTGACCCAATCCGATTGACATTCATTCATATGCTTTCCTGGGCTGGAAAAAAAAAAAAAAAAAAAAAACTAGAGAACCGAAAGGTATTTGTGGACACATGCGTCATGCCAACGTCACTCGGTCCCTTGGGCATGGCCTCAATACATTAGGAGATGATTCGCAAAACAATTTCAATGACAAGAACAGACATAACTGCTAAGTGCCCTCTTTTTCCTGAAATACAGACCAATTATTGACAAGGCCTCTGCGTTCTCCGTTTGGCTTCTGACCTACTTTTCCCCTGTCAAAGATACATAGCACCAGCATCCTGACCTTGAACCCATTTTTGAACATCAAAAATTTCTTTCAAACCCATTTCTCTTCCACTACAAATTGTACACTATCTTTTTGCAAAATGCTGTTTGTCTGCCTTTTCAAAGAAAATTTTGCTTCCCTTGCAAAGTGCAGGCAATTAAAAAAAGAGGAAATTTGAAGTGAATAATGCAGCACTCTAACTACCTGCAAGAAACAGTTTTTATATAATTATAGCGGAGGCCCAAGAAACCCTTATTCTTTTCCATTTCCATTATTAAGGGCCGGGCAGCTCTGTTGCCAGTACTCTCTTGTTTTTCTCTTCACTGCCTTCCCATGAATTAAAATGGACCAAATTTAGCAAAACAATTCACTCAAGCCCAAACTGATATAGGCTGAAGTGTGGACCCAAATAACTTTTAAAAATAATAATTAAAAGAAATCAACCATATGAGCTATACAACCGGCAGAGACATGAAGCCCCAAGTTAGAAACCTTCATACACAGCAAACAAGAGTAAATTATGAAGTCCACTTCAACATTTTTATCAAAAAATGTAAAAATAATTCAACAAAACTAGTCCCTAAAATTTGCCTCCAATTACAGAAAAATGGCAACATGGCAACCTCAGACCATGCCTGACAGGGCGAGGACAGGAATTTTCATTTTATCAAAATTTAAGCCCACAGTGCATAAAAATACAGTATCTGTTAACACTGCTGTCCACTGTCGTAATTTCTTTCTCAATAAAAGTCCAATCTGCTTCATAATAAATGACAATATTACATCAGTATCACTGAGTCGAATTTCATAATTTTATCACAAAAACTGAAATTACTACAAAAGTTTTAATTTTGCACCCATGCAGAACATTCCCCCAATGAAAAAAGAACACCATTAGGAAATCAAAATTTCAAAAACAATGATTGGCATCCATGTAAATACTACACAAAACCCTTCACTATGTCTACAGAATTTCTGCCATATTTCATTTTTTTCCACAAATTTGACTTTTTTTAAAAACAGTTTGATTTCCAGTTATCCTTATACGCAGTCCTGGGGCATTCCTGTGTATGCAGGTTTTTATTCCTACCACAGTTTCAATCGTAGGATATTACCAAGCTGTTCATTTGTTCTTATGAGGTAAATTTCACTTATTCACAGTCTTAAGCCACATTTTGACGGAAATATCCATGTGTGCCAAGAAGAATAAAAGACCCTTGAACAAACTTTGTTGTTTGTTTATCTTTCATACTGCAAAGCAAATTCGTGTAACAACATTTTTAAACGTATCAAATTATACACTGAGAAAATCAGAAAACTCCAAATTACATTGCAGAACACAGGTGTTCAGAGTTTTTAAAAACGGGTGAGGTTATCATTTGCTTGCATAATAAGTTATCCATTTTTGAGACCATGTGTCTTCAGTTTCATCAGTTACTGGTGAACATACTTGTTGTTTACTTTTATTAGGTAATAGTTATTCCTTTTTTATGCAGTTGCTTCTTTCACAAAGTGTATATTGAATATTTATTATTCATGGCATGTATAAAAATTTCTCAAAATGAGGCTTAAGAGGATAAATAACTGCTCTAAACCCAAATACTCTTGATTAAGACAAATTAACAACTTGTTAAAAACTACTCATTGTAATTGTGGTTAGAACAAAAGCCAGCATACACAGGGGGGCCCCAGTACCAAGCTTTGGATCCACTGACCCACAATGCATTCAGCAGCCAGCTCCTGTATCTGAGTTGGCCCAGGTGGAACATCTGGTCAGAAGCCTGCCTTAAGAACTGAATGTTGGATATTCAAACCCTGAGGGGAACTGTACATTTTCAGTAGCAAGCCCTCCATTTAACATTTGGGATTTGCCATGCTGAATTTCTCCTTGATAAACATGTTTTAACACAACCCTTCTGCCCAGCTGGTGCATTCTGTCAAAATGTGCCTATGGTATTAAATGGTTCCCCAAGTGGTGCAATCTGGTTACAAATCCTCCGACTATATGGGATGGATTGTGTTGAACTTGAACGCAGACAGAGCCAGCAATCAGCTTCAGGAATAACTGTCTGGCTTTTTAACTGTATCATTTTTCGCGTTAGCGAGCGGAGCGGGAGATATAGTATTCACTCCGTCCGTCCGTCACGTCCCGTTTGTTGTGAACGTGATATCTCAAGCACGGTTTCACCGATTTCATTCATCTTTGGCTTCAATGTGTATTAGTGTGATACACCGACCCCAGTCGATTTCCATGACCTGGCGGGGGACATAGCCACGTTTAGTGGCAACACTTGTTATTATTGAAAGGTGGCTGAACTTTCCTCCAACCACACTAACACAGGAAAAAATACATCATTCCTTTCTTCTTCATTCATGTCCAAAATAATAGGCTTGCCCCCTTCATTGCTGCTTGCAGCTGGGTAATAGTAAAAATGGTTAATCTGAGCCATTCAAAATTTAATGACAGTTTTGGGACTCGTTTGCATGGAATCGCCAGTGGTGATTGTAAGATCAGCATCTGTTAAGATCACCTTAAGCTGGGCTAACCAGGGACACTTACTAGTTCGTTTCTCACAATCCACAATCAATACTGCCTGGCCAAAGTCTAGACTTTATCAAAGGTTCTAGAATGTATTCTTCACCAATATGGCCTCGAGCAGGCTTATTGCAGAGGCTAATATTGGTTACTGACGCAAATACATCATTATTAGCTCCTCAAATACAACCTTACAGTAGATCCAAGTAGTTAACAGGTCGTTTATTGCTGCACACACCGTTAATTACGTAATATGACTGGATAAGACCTCCAGTGGCTTCCTGAGGCAGCAAATATATCCTTATTGGCCTGTCATACGACCGTCATCTGTAGGGCGAACACTAATAATACGACCAAAAAAAGGCTTCAATTTACTTTCCACAGCTGCATCAACATAAAACCTTCCCTTGCTCTGAGATGTTTAACCCTTTGAAGAGAAGGTTCTCTTAGAATGCTGTTCTCATGTTTCAAGAACACCTCTGCCTTCAATTACCAGTAATTATTGTTACACCAGCATTAGAGTGTTCAATTGAATCGTAACATTCATATTTTATAACAAGACAAATTTAACAATAAAATAACAGCTATCACAAAAAAGGTAAAAGTAAAGAGCATTAGTTGGCTCAGAGAGCCATTCTTGACCCATACAAAATACTGTCCAATTTACTGTACATTTTACAAAAAGCACTGAAGCAGTTTCACAAATAAATGAGGGCAAAATAGCAGGAGTTTTCAGTCTAAGCTAATGTCAGCATTGCTTTAGCGTTTTAATGACTACTGAGCATCTTGTGTTTCCAGTCTCTCAACCTGCTACCAAAACCTGTGGCAGATAATCAGACAGACAGTTTATTTATTTATTTTTTTATTTTCATAATCATACTCACCTATGGATTCAGTGACAAATTTAAGGTGACAGATTAATTTGGGTGTGAATTACAGGGATGGCATAATGAAGGCCAAAGTAATAAAATGGAAAAAATCTTTTTCAGCCTGCATTTTTTAACAATAATGTCAGTGGGTGACTCAGGCTATAGAGTCCTATCTAAATACAGATTACAAGCTGTAGCATGCAGCCACTGACCTTTGTTGCATGTCTCTCTCTTATTCTCCCCCTTCCAGTCTCACTATACTATCCTTTCCATCCTGTCTGATATAGCTTTAAAAAAAAACAAAAAAACTATTATTTGTGTTGTACTTTTGGTTTCCATACCGCAGAACACGCGCTATTGCTCCAACAAGTGTACAGTTATGATAAGCTGAGCTAATAATAGTTTCCCTCACGTAGATAATGGCTTAAGACTTCAACCCTCAGCTGGGTAGGTTTTTTTTGGAAACATTTTTTTTAAATTTGCAGCCAGCATTCTAGAACTCTATTTATTTCAGTTATTGATAGTGATACCTCAATGCAACAATGTCCAGTTAAGAACATTCCAATCACTTGCATACAGAAGAAGATGGTTGGAATATTCTTAAGAAGGCATTCTAATGCTGATGTACTGATCACTTAAATATGTATTTCGTTTGTTCTGAACAAAACAGTTCAACACTGATGTGCAACTCTAATTCGAAAAAAAAGTTGGAACTCAGTGGAAAATGCATATAAATAAAGAAAGCAATATTTCTAAAAGTATTTCATTGCAGACAAGATATGTAATCTAAACTGGACATCCCAATGTTGAAGAAACAATCACTATTGATAATTGAAGAAAAGATATTTAGTGCTTTTTTCTCATCAACTTCATTTTATTTGTAAATATACAACCATTCCAGCTACTCAGGCCTGCAACACATTCCAATAGAAGCAATTTAGGATTAGCAATGAGGTAAAACATTTGACTAATGATGTGATCTGAGACAATTGATGTCAACAGGAGATTGCAATCATGATTTGGTAAAAAAGCAACATCCAGGAAAGGCCCAGTCCGTCGGCGGAAAAGATGGGCTGAGGATTGTACATTAATCATTGAAAGGCTTAAAAACAATGTTCCTCTAAAAAAGATAGGAACAGATTTGGATGCTTCATCCTCTATTGTGCATGACATAATTTTAAAAATTCAAGGAATAAGGGGAAATCTGTGGGCGTATAGGCAAGGGCACAAACCTAAGCTTAATACCTGTAATCTCTGATCACTCCGATGGCACTGCATCAAGAGCAGGCATTTATCTATAAGTAATATAACCACATAGGCTCAGGATTAGCACAGCAACAAGAACTAAAATACATAGTTACACCCACCAAAAAAGCCAGATTAAACTTTACTGTGCAAAAAGGAAACCTTATTTTAACAGTGCCCAGAAAAATTTTCGACTTCTTTGGGCTCGAAGGCATCCGCAATGGACCATCACGCAGTAATAACACGTATTGTGCTCAGACGAATCCATTTTCCAAAGTGTTGTATTGCAAAGGATAAAAGTAACATACTGAAGCCAAGATCGCAGACAGCTGAACAATATGTCTGATAACCTGTGAGCGTACACAATGCATGTTAGGCCGTGACAATGCCCCTTTCTTTTTAAACCCACACACAGAACCCAAATTTTTCTGATTTGAGGTTGTAACAATCAAAAATGGTAATTGAAGCAATGGAGATCTCAAACATTATAACAAAATACTCTACAAATGATTTACCAGAGAATCAGGCTCCAACGAGCGCGGAGACTAACCGGGGCTCTTATATGAGGGCTAATGTCCAGATTTTTCCCTGATGGTGGGGAACCCGTTTTTGTAAAAATCAGGTATATTTTAGATATTTCTGGGTTAGTGAGATGCACTTGCTCCTTATAGGGTGTGGAAAGCATTTATACAAGCTTGCTTTTCGCTTGTATGCCTGGAGGTGGTAACAGCACACCATTTCTTTGCAGGGTTAATATTCTAACAGTAAAATAAGCTGTTTTTTTAATGAGTTCTTGTGTTATCTGATGGGGCTCTGATGAAAAATGGAAAAATTTCAAAATTTCATAGTGGAAAAAAGCATTTTTTGGATCTGGAGAGGAAATTGGTGACCATTGATGTCCATCCCCACCTCTATTGATTAACTCATGCCAACTCCCAGTTGAAAATTATTAATTCGTATTGAGCTTCTTGAGTCAAAAGTTGATTTGTGTTAAAAATACAATTATTATTTGAATTCACAGCGCACAATTTTGAGAGCTTGGAGAGCCACTTGGATAGTGATCCTATTTAGCGAATGGACAGTCGGTAATTTTGAATAATACACTGGGATGTAACACACTTGTGGTCAAGGAGTGTCCTGGAAACGTGTTGTTTTATCATTTTTTAATTCTACGCATTTCTTTTTTACAACTTCAATGTTGAATTTTCATGAAGATTTTTTGTGTTTGCGGCTCTCATTCAGTACTAAAATTATGAAAATAAAATTAAATATGATGGTATTCTAAATGCTACAAGCATCTTGTTTCATTTAAGTTATTTTTCAGCTCTCTGTGATGCTCAAATCTTGAATTATAAAGTCTTAAATAGGGGAACACATAAATTGCCAGATTTGGCTTCTGCATGAAGGGGTTAATTGGGAAACAGGCTCCAGGGAGGACAGAGACTAACCGGGGATCTGGACGGAGGGTTTATGTCCAGCCAGTGCTCGGTCTCCTGAGGTCCCAGATTCCGGAGGGAGAGGACACACTCGCCCAGGGTACATTTTCGGGGCAGGTGTGCCTGAAGCCGAAGCATCAGGCTGGCCGCCTGCAGTTGCTGCAGGGGCAGGGCAAAGACGAAGGTCTCCATGAACTGCATGTCCTGAAGGAGAGAGCAGGGAAACAACACAGGCTGTAAGGAATTCCCACGTCATCTCTGAATCACACAATCATACCAAGACCCAATTCCAAAGTTAGAATGTCCAGTCATCTTTGCAGCAGTGGTTATCAATTTGGAACAGCAGGCCAGCATGTGCTCCCCTTAAAAACCCTGCAATGTCAACCGTTAAATCTAATCACCTCACAGTTTGCAGCTTCACCCACACAGTCACGAGTCACAGGAGGACACTTCGAGTGCAGCTCAACGAGTTATGCAGAGGATCCTAAAATGACCAGCAGGGGTTGCTAGAGAATGATGGAGTGCTGACATCACACATGAATGAAGGCCTTCCATCCCCATGTGATACTACAGCCAACAGTATCACCCTATGAGGCTGCTGGCCATTGCCAGCACAGCCATGGTCTGGACTCAAAGCCAGACTGTGGGCCTGGTCCATGCAGTGGGATAGTGCTTCAGCACAGCGCCTCTAAGACTCAATCCTGGGGGAACATTGCGTAAGTAGGTTTTTTGTTCCAACCGCAATAGCAATCCCAGCACTAATGGTCGAGTATTGTCGCTCTATGTTTTGTCAGCTCCACGCTGTGCGCCTCCTGCTTTTGTTTTTTTATTACGATTTTTTTCTGCATTCGCCATTTGGATTACCATCTTAAAATAAAGCCTCACCTTCAATCGCACTTGGGTCTGTCATGCAGGAAGTGTCACATTGAGAAAAACTAACAGCCTCTTGGATTACAATTTTGGTTGTAACAAAAACCAGCATACACAGTGCTTACCCAGGACTGAGTTAGTGAACCAGCGTTTTTGCAAAACAAGACCAACAGTAAACCCCCAAATCACAGTACTGAGCTGCAGACAAACTCAGAGCTTAAATACAAATAACAACTCCAAGTAAAATCCCAACATGCATTTGATTTTATTCTATCTTTCTCCAAATATTCATAACATGCACGCAAGCAGACCTGTGCTATTTTTGGACATGCAGCACAGTGAACCCAATGTTTTTTTTTCCAAGGGTGAAAGGTTGTGCTCATAAACTGTGTGGATAAAAATGGAATGCTTTCAAGGTTGGCAGTTCTGGCTCACCGATGAGGCTTCCTTCACAGAGCTCTTGAAGTGCACTGGCTTGGATAGGCTGATGACTCCCTTAATGCCAATTTTCTGCAGTCCCACACTGTCCACAGGGAAGTGGATATTCTGACACTGGAAGAGAAATCATCCATCAATGTCATATACTCTGATAAACCCATACTATGGACATTCTTTCTCTCTTAATTTTGCCATCCATAAAATCCCTTTTTCACATTTCATGCAAAAAAAAAAAAAAAAAGAAAACTAGAGCAGTAATCTTCAACTGACGATCCTCAACAGCCGAGAACTGCTAGCTTTTCACCCTCGTGCTACCAGTGCCTCGGGTGTAAAGCTTGTCAGGCCAATCCGAAACAACTCACTGTTCAGGTAATTAGTTAATAACCTGGAAGAAAAGAAAACTAAGTCTGGATTTGGATTTGAGGTCCAGACTTGGTGAACCCTGACTCAGAAAATACACACAGTGCAGTGGCGGCTGGTGAGCTGAAGACAGAGTATAAACAGAACATCCCCTTAAATCAGGGATCCTCAAGTCCATACCTTGAATCCAAATTCAGCCCAGATTTTCCTTTACCCTGGTGGAGTAAATGGACACTTTGTGGCTTTGATTGGCCAAAGGCATTTTTACACCTCACTCTCAGGTAAAGCGAGTTTGGAAAACCAGTAGCTCTGGGACATCGAGCATAATGATTTGAGGACCAGAGGCTCATACTAAAGCTTGATCTTGACGCAATTTAAATAATTTCTTTAAATGAACATTACATTAACTCTGAAAACACTCAACACTATTAGGTGTGGCCAGTTCTCTCCGTTAAGATGAGAAATAAACTTATCATTCAAACACAAAATTACATTTCAGTCAACAATATTCAATTGTGGATACTTATTGCTAATCTTTGTTTCCTTTGATGTAATTTAAACAACCATAAAGCACAAGTTGGATAGCCTGCATTGCAGAATGTGCTAAAAACAACATGGAAGTTAACTTGTTAAATAAGCTAAAGGATTTAAAACCGGTGACCTATTTTCAATCATTTTACGACAAAAATAAGTTTCCCAATCATTAGAATAATCCATTGGCAGTCAAGCACACAGCTTCCTTCTTAATGCCATGTTACGGCAATTAAATAGTTATGAAAGCTTGAAAATGTTTTATTCGTTTTATTTAAAAAATTACCTACTCTGTTAACTTCTAGATTTGCTTTGAAGACAATCAAACATGCAATTAATAATTGTTTAAACTACAAAAAAGATTAACAACACCCATCCACAACTGAATAACGCTGATTGAAATGCAATTTAACATCAATACGAGATTCTTCCTTGATTGCCTTAGCTTAGAGGAGAACCGGCCACATCTGATAGAGTTGACCGTTTCTGGAAGTCGAGTAATGTTAATTCAAAGAAATGATAGAAAACAGGTGAGACCTATCATTATTTTAAGGGAATTTTCTGAGCATACTCCATTTCCAGCTCACCAGCTGCCACCGACACAGTACAGTCTAAGTACTATAGACAGTGAGACTGCATTACAAGGGCACCGATGATCATATTCTTGACATGATATGTGACATATACACATAAATAGAAGCTGATAGTGTCCAAGTTAACCCCTTAATAGTTCTCAAATCCCAGGAGCTGAAGTATAGGGCCAAAATGCAAAAATTCTTTCACAGGCCAAACATTTACAGACTGCACTGCATTAGCATTAACAGAGGGATGAAAGAGGAGGAGGAAGAGGTCGGTTTACGCTGCAGGGCTCGATTCCGCTCCTCCGCCCGGGACCCCGAGCAGACAGAGGCCCCATTCAGAGGCTGCGATGCTGGGACAAAGGAGCGTTTCACCTGGGAACAAGCCCATCAGGTGTGTAATGTTACCTGCACCAGTGTTATCCAGATCTGCTCCAGGGCCTCCTGGTAACACAGCCTGACGTTCATCCTTCCGAGCTCCTTCTCATCCCCCGAGAGAGTGATCGACTCTGTGTGGGAAAACACACACACACACACAAACACACACACACACACACACACACACACACACACACAGTCACCAATCCATTACTACTTACTCTGCAAATGCAAGCACAATGAACCACTCCACTGCATCGAACAAAAAAAAAAAAAAAAAAAAAAACTGAATGGGCTTTAACTCATTTTGAATCATTTTTCTTTTGGTTCTTGTTCTGAAGTGTGTATTCCTATAACTCTGTGTGGATTAAAGTTATCTACTTGAAGTTTGTTATGCTAATCAATTGCTTACATTTCCATCACACCAGCATTTGTTTGATGCAGTTTCTTGTTACTTTCCAATTCTTTCTGATCAGTCTAAACAATTTGCCTTCTCATGTAAACTTTTGATCAAGGATTATTTAGTTAAGATGTGTTTTTGTTTTTGTCTTGAGCATATTAGTTTTTGCATTTATATTTTTCTCTCCTTTGGAGCGGAACAGCTAGACTGAGTAGTTAGGTATGCTCTTTTAAGAGTCTTATAGTTGATATCAGTTCATAGCATTTGAAAGGAAGAATGGCATTTCATTTGAGAGAAAATTCTTAAATGATAAACAGATGTCTCAAATAATCATCTCACAGACATACCAACTCGGTTCTGAAATTTATGAATCCTAACAATTTTCTCAACTTCAAATTGGATGTTGAAATCGTCTCACACATTGCCTCCAGACCGAGAATGTCATCTTTTAATCACCAAAGTTATCTCCGAATTTAAGGCTGGACACAGAGCATTTGGAAGTGATTGCAAGCCTCTGCCCATTCATAGTTGCACAATACAGAGTGATCTACATCTCTCTAATATTAGCTCTTCCAGGGCAAAGGTTCCTGCGAGGGGAGACAAGGGCTCCATTTCCATGAAGGAAAACAACGAAACTTGCATAACGAAAACAACAAACTTAAACCATAGTATAAGTGTGGGTGTTTGTTTGAAATATAAAGGGGGTCAATGAACCCCGATTTGAGTGGTTACCAAGGCTACGGCTGCTGCCGGGGGAGTCTTTCATGGACGAGGCGCTGCTCTGGATACTGGACACTGACTCATACCTCTGGAAAGAAGCCAGGAGAGATTGTGCAAAACATAAATGACACATATCATAGCTAGCCTCCCCTACACCCTTACACACACACACACACACACACACACACACACACACACACAGATCTACGAACGCACACGTGCATACACACACATGCACATACATCCAAGGACCAAGGCAGGTAGACCTCCACATTCAAGTGTCTCAAGTACATAGTCATAAATAGCACTAAATTATAATAAGACTAGATGGCAAATTTATAAATTAAATTATTACATGGAAGGGAAACACTAAATCTCGATATATGGAAAAGAATACAGTATTTTTGCAGAATATTTCCTGGGTTTTCACAATGTTTTGGAGAGAATAGAACAACTATTTGTACAGAGAATGTGTTGAGTGGGATAACCAGTAACCTCAAATAAATGAACACAATTAGCATCGTAAAGACAGGAGGAGACTAAGTAGACCCAAAGGGAGCATGGAACATAAATCATATAGCATATCCTGTTTCGGAGAAACGCCTGTAGTGTTGCGATAGGACCAGCAGGACCTGAGACCACGTAAACTACAGTGAGCCAGTCTGTCAAGAATTAACAATAATGGCAAAGCTTTCATTGAATTACTAAGGAAATGGCAAAAGGTGACCATTTTTTGAGGAGACTGAATCTCCAGTTATAATAAACTCATGCTCAGGAAAAGATTAATGGTTACTTAGTTGCCTGGTCCCGGAATCCACAACTCAAATCTTGACACACTGATCATTTTGTTTTTTGTGAGTTTTGTATACACTGTAGTCATGTTTATCATGGGTTTTGGCAAGCCATGAAATAAAACTGTCGTCACAGCTTCAAATATCTATCATTTAACATTATTAATTGAGCATTAATGCCAAGCGGATACCATTTCCTTATCACAGCTGACAGAGTAAGGAACACCCCCAGTAACAAAATCCAAACCTCACCTTTTCTTTGTCGACAAGCCCAAATAAACTTATCATTTCAAAAGTCACATTATCAACAAAGCTATGCTCCAGCCAACAAAGGAACTCTGACGTATTATATTAAACCGGATAACCAAAGTTATTATACTTTAATTCATAATAAAATATAATGAACACTGAGGTAACGTAAAATTCGTCATGTGATACAGGTGTGCAAGGGTCTGCACGTACCTCCATGCGGCCTTGGGGGTGCGCCAGGTCAAACATGGAGCTGCTCAACCTGTGTTTCCCACTCTTAAGATCCCACACTGAAACACAAACATTCACAGTCAAGGCCATTTTGGTATTGACCTTTTACCCATGCTGGGTAACAGCGTCATTCCCTCCTCCCCACTCCTGTATTACAAAATGTAAATGTTGAAAAAAATAAATCGCAAGCACAGCTTGTGTTGGTAGAGTCCCTGACAATAAAACACAAGCAATTGGCAGAAATAGCAAGTGCAAATATTTGACCTGTGAGGATCTACGTAAAATACCAGGACTTTAATTGTTACTCCAGCAGGACACAGATCTGGTCAAACAGAGTTTCAACAGGTCTTTTATCCCCTGCCATAAACGATTTGCGACAACGATTCACAAGCGACTCAAAGACTGAGAGTATTTACACTGCATACATATGGAAACAATATCTACAACCCCAATTCCGAAATAGTTGGGACGAAGTGTAAATTGTGAATAAAATCAAAATGCAATGACATTAAGATCACATGAGCCAATATGTTCTTTACAATAGAACATAGATAACATTTCAAATGTTGCAACTGAAACATTTTACATTTTTATCCACAACACAGTCCACCGTGCCATCCACAGATGCCACCTAAAACTCTATCATATAAAAAGGAAGCCATTGTTGAGCATGATCCAGAAGCGCCGCCGTGTTCTCTGGGCCAAGGCTCATTTAAAATGGACTGTGGTAAAGTGGCAAAGTGTCCTGTGGTCAGGCGAGTCCAAATTTGACATTCTTGTTGGAAATCATGGGCGTCGTGTCCTCCGGGCTAAAGAGGAGAAAGACCACCCCTCCTGTTATCAGCGTTCAGTTCAAAAGCCAGCATCTCTGATGGTATGGGGATGCATTAGTGCATATGGTGTGGGATACTTGCATGTTTTAAAAAGCACCATGAATGCTGAAAGGTATATAAAGGTTTTAGAGCAACATATGCTCCCCTCCAGATGACATCAATTCCAGGGAAGGCCTTGTGTATTTCAGTAAGACAATGCAAAACCACATATTGCAGCTATTACAACAGCATGGCTTCGTAGTAGAAGAGTCCGTGTGCTGAACTGGCCTGCCTGCAGTCCTGATCTTTCACTGATTGAGAACATTTGGCGCATAATTAAACGAAAAGTCCGTCAAAGGAGACCCAAAACTCTCCAGCAGCTGGAAGCCTGTATTAAACATGAGTGGGATCAAATTCCAATGGCTAAACTCAAGAGACTTGTCTCCTCAATGCCCAGACACCTCCACTCCGTTAAAAAGAAGAGGGGATGCTACACCATGGTAAACTGGCCCCTGTCCCAACTTTTTTGAGACCTGTAGCAGTCATCAAATTTGAAATGAGCTCATTTTGTGGATAAAATTGTAAAATTTCTCCGTTTCAACATTTGCTATGTTATCGCTGTTCTATTGTGAATTAAATACTGGCTGGTGTGATTTGAAAGTCACTGCGTTTTGATTTTATTCACAATTTACACTTTGTCCCAACTATTTCAGAATTGGGGTTGTATAAGCACAAAAAAAAAAAAAATCAACTGCAGTGAGACCTTTACAAAGTAGCAACAAAACCTTTGATATTGGAAAATTCAGTCTCGGGTGAATGGACAGGCAAATACAGAAGTGTACACAATGAAAGTAATATTTCCATTAACCTGGGAGCTAGCGGGCGAAAAAAAGTGTTTGTGTTTGTTACATGACACAAGTGCCTGAGGATGATTAAACACTTCGCACTACAAATATGCTCAAAATGAGCATTTACTCTTCCTGACTGTCCCTTGTAGCACAGGTTTCAGTACAGAACAATATATGGCTCCCGAGATTAAGTCAAGGGACTTACCTCCCATGCAGGGGACAAAATGTAATTGCCTGGTCTTAAGAGGATAATCAGGCACTGTATAACGTTGGCAGAGGTCATTCTCTTCCAGGGAAACAGTACAAATAGAAGATACAGATAAGAAGCATACCTCAGGAAGCAGCTGAGTTTATATTTTCCCCCTTACCGAATCCGTATGTATTGCTGGTCTTGTTTGGGTCAAGTCGGTGAGCAGATCCAGGAGATATATGGTCCATGATATGGCTGGAATGGAGGGTCGTGAAGGGATCATAGACAACATGACTGGCTGCAGTGAGATCTGCCTTCCGGTTCTCATAGGTGCTCCTGGCAGACCCTGGAGCACAAAGAGGTGAAAGAACCCACACGTGAACGCAAGAAGGCACACAGAGACAAACACACAGTCGAACAAGGACACGCACATAGACACATGGGTGTACACAAAACTGCCCATGCACGGGCAGGAAATATACAAAGGAATACTATACAATAGCAAAAAATATCAAACACAGCAATCTCAATGGGGAATCTGTCACATTCCGAGATTTAAGCCGCTTTCACACTGGACGCGAAACGAATTTTTCGCACGACAAATTACATTCAAAGTCAATGCAAAGACGCGCGCGTGTATTCGCGTCTTTGCATTGACTTCGAATGTAATCTGCCGTGCGAAAAATTCGTTTCGCGTCCGGTGTGAAAGCGGCTTTACACCAACTCTTTTATACACGTAAGACATACTTTCTGAAAAGCTGCCACATGAGAAAGATTATTAAAAGGCACACAGCTTTATTTTTAGCACACTGGCACAGCACTGACTTCCTGATTTGTGATTGTAAAACAAATGTAATCGCGCCAGTCAACTGAGTTAAGATAACTTAATATCAACGACAAAAAAAAATGGTAGATTGTCTGCTCAGTGCGCAAGTCGCTGTTCAGCAAGTCTTTCGCAGGCTGTAAATCTGCAAGTATATAGCCTATGATCAACACTGGCCTGAAATGAAGACGCTAAAAAAACAGCCATCAATGACTTTACCAGTCATCTTAATTCCTCTGGAAACCGTTATACAATGAGCACATGCTTTTTCAGATTGCAACCTTATCAGCAAAACATTTTCCACTTTTTTACTCCCCCAGTTGTGATTGCGATAACTTGGGTGAAAAAAACCATTCGACGGCTGGAAGCTCGGTCTGAGAAAATTAGGTTATGCACTGTCATAAACGCACGGTTTTTCAAAGTTTGCAGCATCTTGAATCGTCTGCATATGAGCAATTGCACAGGAAATCCACTGCTTTCAGTCAACAGTAGTGACTGTTCCATGAACATTAAAATGCACAGTTCAGACTATTAGCATCATAAATTAGTGACCTGACATGATAAAGAGGGCTAAGCTGTGGGTCCGCTGGGCGCCAGTATCTCATTGACCCAGATTTTAGTTTGAAAAGTAGGAAACTAGATGAAAAACCCCCGGATAATTCCTAAAAGAGGAGAGCCTAAACTGACAAAAGTCAAGTGGGAATTAGGAAAAAGAACAGAACAGCGCAGTGCATACCATGCAGTCCCTCTTGATAGTTGGGGTACAGCGAACCAGCGGGTTGGATGTAAGAGGGTTTAATCGTAGGAACAACAAAAGGCACCTCTTTCCCATCGGGGGGAAGCTTGGAGAGGAGGTAGTCTTCCGAAACGCCAACCGCCCTCCTTGGACCTTCCAAGGTGACCCCTGAGACTGTGGTGCTGGCTGGTACCACTCTCATTTTAATTACTACAGAGGAATGAAAGTCCTCCATTATACTCACTCAGAATTACATCTCAAGTGGGTCATAAACATCCTCATTAGCCTACAATGCTCATTTAAAAAATGATCAGAGTTAATTTGACTCTAATGGAGTGGAATTTACTCTTACAGAGTCTAGTTGAGTCCAGTCTTGCCAAAGTGGGACCAAATAGACTCTTTAAGAGTTGATTTCACTCTGAACATTTTGCTGTGTGATCCTTAAAAGGAGTAACAAAAACTCAAGGCTACGTGTAGCCTACACATTGAGGAAATAGATGGTAGCCTAAATCTGAAGTTAAAGTTGCAGATACAGTTACAGCTCTTCTTTACATACTTATCATTATAAAAGATCCATGTGACACTGCATCTAAAAATGGTGTAACAAGTTGAAAAATATGAAATATACTTCGGCAACCGGGAGTCGGCTAAAAAAAAAAAACGGGTCGGGCTAATCTGCTGAAAACATTCTGCTGAAAAACTACAACCATCTAAACTTTCCTTCATAATTTCTTATTGATAGACATACATCTCAAGAATAACTGGTGAAAATTTCATCACAATATATTAAAAAATAAAGAAATTATGAAGGAAAATATAGATGGTTGTGGTTTCTCAGCAGAATGTTTTCAGAAGATTAGCCCTACCCAAAAAAAAGGCAGTTGCTACGGGTACGGCAGTTTTCCAATGCATTTCAATGTAGAGAGGTACGGCAGTCCCAATTTCAAACTCTGCCCTAACCAAGCCCTGACCCTAACCATAACCCTAACCTTAACCCTGACCCCTAACCTAACCCTTCCCCTTCCCCTAACCATAATCCCTAATCCTTATCTTAATACCTTCAAATCGACTGCCGTACCCATAAAACTTCCGTATCTCTAGACACTGCGGGAAAAAAAAAACTCAGCAAACGACCCACCTTGGGTCTCCTTCTCCTCCTTGCGCAGGCACATCCTGCAGCAGTTTTTGATGCATTCCGTTGCCATCTTTTTTAAACGGTTTTGGATCTAAAACAGGGAACAGCAACCTCGGTACATGTCTTAATTACCGCTTTTGTTAACATATTCGTCTGATAATTACCCCCAAAGAATGTAAACCTTTCGGAAATGAATTTAAAGCTGCGCTAAATTAGTATGCATTATACCTCAAATGATTGATAACATATCAACGAGCATCAAAAGCAGTGATATTAAATCATATTTAATAAGTTTAAAAATATCCGTTCTCCCACTAGCAGCAGTCGACTGACAAAAGTAAGGCTACCAAAACCTAGTCTTCTCAACACCGCTAATAGCGCTGGTGGCAACACAGCGACTGACAGTTGTTTGAGAAGAACCCCTGATGAAAACACAAACATGGCAAAGTTAACGGACTAGGACTTACCCGTGCCGCTGGTCCGCTGGAGACGTTTTACATTCTCGTTCGTGGAAACAGGTGTACCACAGTCTCGCTCAGTGTTCTCTGTAGGCTGCAACCTGAGGGACTTCAAACATTTCGGTCATAGCGCCCTCCAGTTACACGCCCCTTGATAAGCAAACATGACAAGCCGGCACACTCAAGCACCAGCGCACTGTCTTTACAACATTGGACTGAGGGATCAAGAAATGTAGGCTTTGCTTTTACGATCCCAAGTGCTCTCACAATCTTCAAGTGCACAGACGAGATGTTCAGAGGTAAGTTTCACAGAGATATAAGAAAACTAGAGTGGACGACGTGTGGGCTGGACCAAAGCGGAAACGGCAGAATAGCTTCGCCATCTTGTGTATGTATAAATGTCCAATGAGGCACATGTAAACAGTAGGCTAAACATGGGTGTCGACAAATTAGAGACTGTTTTCCGTGTGCTTTTTTATCCTTTCATACTTAAAATGGACTCGAATAAGGAATTGTAATCAAACAACAAAATTTATTAAAAAAAATTTTTAAAATCCGGTATATTCGATGTTTATTTAATCGGAAGACATTACAGAAAAATCGGAACTTCAGCTGTTGTCCCGTATGAGCGAGTTTTCGTAGTATACGAGCACGGTTTAGGCCAGTTATACTGCATTTTCCATTGAACGTCTGTCCCGACATACATACACAAGATGGCGGTGGCGTGCTGCCGCGGAAACGATGGGATTGTCCACGCTAGTTTTCTTATATTTCTGTGGTAAGTTTGGTTTCCCGCACCCCAAAGTGAGGCCATGTAAGGAGCCCGCACCGGTAAGCTTGAAAATAATTTTCGACCTCGCCATACCATCGGGATTTAAACATTTTAACCTAAATTTTTATTTTAACCTTTATTTGACAGTCTGAGACTGTAAATAATCTTATACATATGATCGTATATATAGACTGATCAACCATAAAATTAAAACCACCTGTCGAATATAGTGAAGGTCCCCCTTGTCTTGCCAAAACAGCTTCATCAAACTGACGCCACTCAAATTCGCAAACTCAGGGTTTCCCAGTAGAAAATTTACCGGAGCATCACACTCCCTCCACCAGTTTGTCTTCTTCCCACAGAACATGCTGATGCCACCTTTTCCCAGGTAAGTGAAGCACACATGCCCAGCCGCAGCAAATGACATGTAAGAAAATGGCTCACAGGACCAAGCAACCTTCTTTCACTGCTTCAAAGTCCAGTTCTGAAGCTCAGGTGCCCATTGGGGGGTGCTATCAGTAGTGGGCTGGGGTTGGAGTGGGGACTTTGACTGGTCTGCAAGCTAAAAAGGGCAATATGCAGCAGTATGAGGCACTGCGTGTTGTGACACAGTCCTTGTTAAAATATTATTGAAATCCTCATCAACTTGTGCCATAGTCGCCCTTCTGTCGGTTCGGACTAGATGGGATAGGAACCTTGGACACCCAAAACCCCGTGGCAGGTTCATGGTTTGTCCCTGCTTGGGCACATGTTAGTAGGTACTCACATCTGCTGACAGGAAGCACCCCAGAAGTTTTGTGACTTCAGAGATGCTCTAACCCACTTGTCAGGCCATGACAATTTGGTCCTTGTCAAAGTTGTTCAGTTCCCATTTCTCCCACGTCCAATACGTTGAATACAAAAACCAACTGCTCGCTTAAAGATCTGTGTGCAGACCTCAAGATTTGCCATTGTTATGAAATAATCAACATTATTTGCAGCATCTGTGAGTCATTTTAATTCTTTGCCTCATCAGTGTATACTGTATGTATGTATATAAGATGATACGCAAATGACACATTAAGAAAGCAAACATTTCAAGGTTTTTGGAATGTTGAATACATTTTTATTTAACCTTTCAGAGTAGCACGCAATCACGATTGAAACCATTTTGTCCGCATAAATGTCCACCGCAAAAGAATAAAAAAATTTCAGAAACAACTGGATAAAGATGCGGTTGGATTCATGCTATTCAGAAGGTTTGGACATTGCAGCTATAGGGTTTTTTCATGGAAGATTTCAATAATTAATCCCAACTCACAGCTAAAAAACAATGTGCGTAGGCCTTTTGTCCATACAGTTTCTTGGTGAAGCATTAATTTAGGCTACACTCTGATTTGATCTCGGGCTGCTAATTATTTTTAGGTTACCCACCATTGACATTAAGACAGAACATGGACACAAACTCTCTGTTTATGTATTGTAAGTCACTGATATAATTAATGTGCAGTAGGCTATTGTACACCAGGAATATAACTCTGATATGCATTTTCAATAATGAATCCTTCTTTAACATTGCAGTGTATAGTAGTAGATCCTGTCCCCTGCTGGTCGGTATTTCTTCACACCAGACAAATCTATCATTCATTCTGATAAAAATAGCAATGTGCCCTTTCAGTTTAGAAAAGATTTTAGCTAAGAGGATTCACAGATAACAATGAGGCAAACAATATAAAACAAAAAATAACAAATCCCACAAAATGAAATGCAAGGAAAAACACAGGCAACTTGATAGAATTATCTCAGTACTGGTGCGAAAAAAGACATCTCAAGAAGAAAAAAATGAAATTGAAAAAAGTATTCTGTGAGCAACAAGTTTGCCAATATTCACAAAATCAAATGAAAAAGCCACAATGCCATTGCTACAAAAATATTTTTCCACTTGGATGAATGCTAACTGGTTTTTCGGCAGCCTAAAGATACAGTGTCCCTGAAAAGGATTTTGGGGGGGTGGGGGGCAAAAATGAGGATATTTTGACCCAGAAGAGGGACGAAGGGTCCCCAGAATCCCCGGTACAGTGTTGGCATAATCAAAGGCAAAACAAGCTGCCGAATGGAGGAGGTTGTGGGTTGAGGACTGGGGTCAGTCATGGGTTCAAAGGTCAGAGGTGAGAGACGATGGGCTTCAGTAGGAATACTCAGAGACGTATATCGTGAGCCGGATGATGGAGCTGCCCCTGAAGTTGATGACATGGTTGACAGTGACCATCTCCAGGTCTAAAACCACCTCTTTCGGGCCCTTTATGGGCCGAGTCAGCACTAGAGTGGCACTGACGTTGCTGGTTTGCTGTAAGTAAGACAGGGGAAAGCGGGGAGATGGTTAGTAAGCTGTTAAAACCTTTTAAAACACTTAGCCTAATATATGAAAGCAAATGGGACAAAAGGTTCAAAAAAATTCCCCAAAAACATTTAAATGTGAACAAACTTTGCACTTTTGCAAACACTTGTGATTTTGCCATCAAGTTTCCCCTAATTTCATGTCCAGATACACAACCCAAATTCCAAAAATTTTTGGCACATTGCATGGAAAATGCAAATAAAATCAAAAAGGACTGACTTGGAAATGTAGCCTCTACTATACTAAAAACAGGACAACACATTAACTGATGTTCTGACATGCAAGTTTCACTGCTCATTGAAAATATACAATGTGCAACAAAGTGAAAAATTTGGGCGAGTTGGCCATTTACCACTGTGTAAGATCATCACGTCCTTTAATCACCCTCATTTAGCGTTTGAGAACTGGAGACCTCAGCTGGTCAGGGCTTGCAAATGGACTTTTCCCCCATTCCTCCATTATGCAGCTCTTCAGCTGCGCAATTGTGCTGAGCCTTCCTTGCGATTTACTAAGTTTCATAGTATGCAATAAACTAGGCCAACACAGAACCTGCACTTTCTGCATACACAGCCATGCACTTGTAAAATTTGAGTCGAATGCTGTTTGCCGTTGACTTGCTGTAAAGTGCAGGGATGTTCCTGGAACTGACAATGTCTAGATGGCAGCATATGTCACTCAAAACTTCGTGTCATATCTCTCTGCATTAATAGTGCCCGTGCAAATATCACCCATGCCCTGTGCAATGACATACCCCTTATCATCACAGTCGTTAGTTTTTGGACCTGATGTTAATTACATGTTGGGTTGTCCTAGTCTTTTTGGTCTAGAGAACAAAGTGGCTGTTTATTCCAAAAACCCCTTAGAATGCTTACTCATGGGACCGCAAAATACATTTCCAAAGTGCTACTGTTAAGCTTGGATGACACTGAGCTCAGAGAAGTCGGCGATGCTTTTGGAAAGTGTTGATGTATGGCTTTGGCTTTGCATAGTAAAGCTTTAACTTGCATCTGTGGATGCAGTGGGAATAGTGTTGATTGACAAAGGTTTACTAAAATATTTCAGTATGACAGGTGAGTAGTTGGGATAAGAAGGAAGGCTGAGTTTGAAAATAGGTTTGGTCTGAGTATGAACTTACTAAACAGGGTGTGGTCTGAATGCGATCTCATTGAACACGTCATAATGAGGACTGCTATACAGAAAACATTATCAGCATAGCTGTTGTGGCTGTTACAATCCCAGATGGTCCATCCATTCTCCATTCTGCTTCTTCCTCACTAGGGTCGCAGAGGAGCTGGGGCCTATCCCACCTGACTCTGGGCAAAAGGCAGGGACCCAGCCTTGACAGCTCACCAATCCATCGCAGGCTCACATACCATTCGCGCTCACACTCATACCTATGGACAATATAACGTCTCCGATCAGCCTGACATGCATGTCTTTGGACTGTGGGAGGAAACCAGAGTACTTGGAGAAAACCCATGCGAACACAGGGTATACATGCAAACTCCACACAGAAAGGCCCTGGATTCGACCACACGAACCTCTTGCTGTGTCGCAGCAGTGCTAACCACTGCACTACCGTGCCACCTGTACCAGATGGTCTCTAGTTTTATGTGCATTTTCCGTAAGGTGCCATCTTTTCCAGACTTGGGGTTGTGAAATAACAAATACATCAGTTTCAAGGGTTTCAGCTGTGAAGATAAATCAAGCCATAAAGTCAAGGATGAATTAAAATGTATTTAATGCACCACTATCATTTCAACTCTACTACCAAAGCAGTTATCAAGTTAGAGTTTCTTTTGAATGAGCAGCAAAATGTGAAAATCTGACCTCTGGCGTTTGCTTGATTATGCTTCATGTATATATTAATTTTTAGATAAACACCCTGAGAAATTTCCCACGGAAAACTGGAACCTCCTCAGTTCATTTCTTGCCACGTTACCAACACAGCTCATAACGCCACTTCATCAAACATGGACAAGCTTATGTCGCCCTCTGCTGACTACTCAACTAACTCAAAAACCGCACAATAAATTCCTCGACACAAATACGCAGGATGAACGAATCAGAGATTACAGGTATATGCTTTTAATCTATCCATTCATTTTTTAAACCACTTCTCCCGCGCTAGGGTCACATGGGAGCTGGAATCAATCCTAACTTACTTCGGCCGAAATGCCGGGACACACCTAGGACAGCTCTCTAATCCATCGCAGAGCATCCATTCACGCACTCATAAATGAGCCTCCAGTTAGCCTGATATGTATGTGTTAGGACTGTGGGAAGAAGCCGATTACGCAAAATAACCCACGCAAACACGGAGAGAACAAGCAAATTCCACACAGAAAGGCCTTTGACCTTGTTGTTCTGAGGCAGCAGTGCTACCCATTGCACCACCTTGCCTCAATTACGCCTGTGTATCTCTGTTATTTTTCTTTCAAATTTTGAATGAGAATGCTTGTTATGCATCTTAAACTTATTACGAGATTTTCTTCAGTTTTTACGTCATCAGATGTAAAGTGATGAAAACATAATAAAGTATTGAAAAATATTCAGGCATGAGATCTCAAACCGAAATCAGTATTCAGAAAAACAGTTCAAAAATGGATAATTCAAAAGAAAAAAAATCAGATTTCTCTGATCAGAATTAGCATGACCTGTTAACCTATGGGTCGAGTCCTGGCCAATCCTGCAACACTCCTGTAACCTGGTAATGCTGTGATGTGCGTTACACCCCACTAAAAATTCCAACAAAGACCAGCTATTCAGCTGATCAAATTTGGGGTAACAGACTTTAAAAAATTGCGTAGCTTCCATACTAAAATATTGCACATGCAATGAGCTGTACTGTCAAAACTACTCTTTCTGAAATTGTGGGTGCATGAAACTGCATACAGTTTTTATTTAATAAATCAAAATCAGTTTGAACTCCTCGAAACATGCTCACAAAACAATATTCAATATAAAGCGGTTGGTTGTCCAGTTCAGGCTGATTTAAACTGTAATTTTCAGCAGGACAAATAGACTTGCGTGAAGCTCAGACTACAGTCATATAAAACGGTATTTCCCAGCCCTGTTCCTGGATTACCCCTGTCCTGCATATTTTAGATATATCCCAGATTTAACACACCTGAATCAGGTGATCATTTGAGCAATTTATGAGCTGAAGTAGGAGTCTCACATCAAGGAGATGTATAAAATATAAAGACATATGCCATATATTGTGTAGGGGAGGGGTACTCCAAGAACAGGGTTGGGAAACCCTGATGTTGAACAGTAGTTCCGATTTGTTGCATTCATCCTTAAGCACACCTGATGTAACTAATGAAGCCTATGGTAAGTTGAATGGTCTGCTTTTGACGCTTTAGGTAGAACACAAAAATACCCAGATCTAGCTGGTGTGCCCAGATGGGGAACCACAAGACCAGGGATCACCAAATCTGGTCCAAAACCAGCCATTCATTTCCTTTCTCCCAGGTAATGAACTGATGGAATGAACAGTTGGCGCTTCGGATCAGCCAGATGGTCTTTACGCCTGACTCATAGGTATAGGGATGGTGGAGAACCAGCAGTTCTCGACCCTTGAGGACTGGGATTTAATGATCCCTGCACTGGTAAATATGAACATTGGACAGAATCTGAGGACCATCGTCCGTCCGCGAGGTAAAGAGAGATTCAGCAGCTCACCCTCATGCTAAACTCTCGGCCCTCGTTGCCCGACTTGATCTGAAAGATGTAAAAGGCCCCAGGGTAGCGCGTGGTGGCCTGCATTTGGAATATGTCGGCGGGAACACCGCGACCGGAGGTCAAGTCCATGTGCCTGTACAGGATGGTGAAGGGCTTGTCCCTGCATGCAGGGTTTTCGGCAGAGCACATACACTGACTGCAGAGAGAGGGAGAAAGAGAAAGTGCTGAGACGAGGTTAAGCTGTACAAAACTACACAAGAACATCTTATGTCAATTAGGGCCATTTTACAGGCAATGATTAAGTTTAGTCCCAGGCTAAATTGAATTTTGATTGGAAATTTCCCACACAGAACTCAATTTAGTCCAGGACTAAGCTTTATTTGAGTCTGTGAAACTAGCCCAGGGTCACCAAGGTCAAACTTGTAATAATTAGTATAGAAATCACACATATTCAGAATCACTATCAATTATCAAATCATTTGTGCATCAAATACAAATAATCCAAACAACAGTACATTGCCGGCATACATATTTGAATTAGGGTTTTATGAAAATCGCGGTCTGATCAGCTCTAATTGCAGCCGAAATTCACTTCAAGCTCTGTCTGTATAGACCTATATACAGTGAGCATTAGGGACAATGACATATTTTTTTATTTTTGGTTCTGTACATCAGTACTTTCAGTTTGAAAGAGAATACAATGACAGTGAGGCTGAAGGGCAGTTTGTCAGATTACATTTGAGGTTTTCATCCATATCAAACAAACCGTTTAGAAATGACAGCACTTTCTCTACATAGTCCCCCCATTTTCGGGCACATCTAAAAATATTGGAGAGTATTCCAAATTTAAAATACAGAAATCATTTTTTAGTATATGGTTGCACATCCTTTGCATGCAATAGCTGCATGAATTCTGCGACTCACTGACATCACCAGATGCTAAGCATCTTCCCTACTGATGCTCTCCCTGGCCTGCACTGCAAACATCCTCAGGTACTGCCTCTAATGGGGAACTTCTGCCTTCAGTCTCCACTTCAGCATGTAAAATAAAAGTTTGATTACATTCGGATCCGATTGACTTGGCCAACACAGCCAAAACAACAAAAATGTGTCACTGCCCAAAGTATGATGATGTTCACTGTATATAGCAGTGGTGGCTGCTGAGCTGAAAATGCAGGAGGCTAGAAAAATCCCCATAAATTGATGACTCATCTTGACCCGTTCCAGTCATTTTCATTTATTAACTCCTTCAACCCCACAGCCTTCTACAGAGGGCTGACCAACATATTCCCTTCAACCCCAAATTCCTGTAGGGAAAATTCAAACAATCTGACTAATTGATTGGAACATATGAGGTTACATTTAATGGGATTCCAGAGATAACAGTAAGATACAATGTCCAGATAATGACCAGCCCTCTACAGAGGGCCGTGGGGTTGAAGGGTATAGTGATGCTAGAATATCTGGGGTTGAAAGAGTTAACGAGTATTCCAATTATTAGAATAAACCATAGGCAGGTAAGCGCACAACTTCCTTCTGAATGCAATATTAGGGCGATGAGAAATAAATGCAACTCAGAAAAATGTTTTATTCACCAAGTATGCCAAAAAAAAAGTATAAATAACTCCGATATCTGCTGCATAGTGTTATACCCTGCAGTGTGCATTATCTAACCTGTGCTTCATAATTGTTTAAAATTGTTTAAATTAAAACAATGATAACATACTATCTACATGTATCAACAATTTTGAGCAATGCGGAGTACACTGCGCTCAGCTTCGTAGTCTAATAAAGCATTTAAATGTTTGTCTTAGCATAAAGAGAAGAACTGGCTACAACTGACAGAGCTGAGTGTTTTTGGAGTGAACGTGTTGTCAATTGAGGAAAATTGATATTAAACAGGCCTCGACTAATCATCAGTTAAAAGTAATATTTTGTGCCTTCTTTATTTTCAGTTGAGCATTCACCACTGATATATATACAACGTATAAATATATCCATTAAAAACGCACGGGTGAGGTATGTACTGTATTTGCGGCAAATTGAAGAATCGATTGATTTTTATTGCTTTTCCAGTGAGGCACGAGAGGAAATAAAGAAAAGCGCGTGGTATTGTAATCCTGACGCGCACCACGTGCACGCGCCAAGCACTTCAGCAATAACAAACATTGAGCTGTTTGTGATGTGTACAGTGACGCTTGACTTGTTCTTTTTGGTGTGGTCAATAGCCTACATAAAGCCAACAAAAAAACGAAAAATGCTACTGCATCAAGAAAATGGAACGGCTTGTGACACAGGGGAGAGAAGAAGAGCCTTTGGCATGTTACGGGCAGATCTCAGCCGCCGAGAGGTGGTGCGTCATTTGCACTGTCACCGTTCAACAATCCGTCGGCTGTCTATCCGAGAATGGAACACAGGCACTGTCACTGACCGACCCCGCTTAGGGCAGCCACGAGTGACGATAGCGGTTCAAGAGCGCCACATCTGGTTACAGCCTGTACGTGACAGATTCCGGACAGCAACCAAAACTGATCATGAGATGAGGGTCTGAGATGATTGAGGGTGAGCGCAAGTATCGTTTGACGCCGTCTATGTGAGCAGCACATGCGTGTACACGGGCCCTACGGAAAACCCAGTTTTTGCCCATTTACACATGGCTGCCCTTACCATGGTCAGTCAGCGACAGTCCCTGTTTTCCATTCTCAGACAGAAACGGGGAAATAAAGTGCCAAAAAATGACACAGAGGCAGGTGCCCACACTCAGATGTGAAGAGTTCCTACTCCTGTTGATGGGCAAAAAATGGGTAACCAGGCTGTAACCAGATGTGGCGCTCTTGAGCTGCCATCGTCACTCGTGGCTGCCCTAAGCGGGGTCGGTCAGTGACAGTGCCTGTGTTCCATTCTCGGATAGACAGCCGACTGATTGTTGAACGGTGATAGTGCAAATGACCCACCACCTCTCGGGGGCTGAGATCTGCCCGTGACATGCCAAAGGCTCTTTTTTTCTCTCCTGTGTCACAAGCCGTTCCATTTTCTTGATGCAGTAGCATTTTTCATTTTTTTTGTTGGCTTTTATGTAGGCTATTGACCACACCAAAAAGAACAAGTCAAGTGTCATGGTACACATCACAAACAGCTCAATGTTTGTCATTACTGAAGTGCTTGGCGCGTGCACATGGTGCGCGTCAGGATCACAATGCCACGCGCTTTTCTTTATTTCCTCTCGTGCCTCACTGGAAAAACAATTAAAATCAATCGATTCTTCAATTTGCCGCAAATACAGTACATACCTCACCCGTGCGTTTTTAATGGAGCTAAGTGTATAAATATATATACAACCCCAATCCCAAAATAGTTGGGACAAAGTGTAAATTGTGAATAAAATCAAAACGCAATGACTTTTAAATCACACCAGCCAGTATTTCATTCACAATAGAACAAAGATAACATAGCAAATGTTGAAACTGAGAAATTTTACAATTTTACCCACAAAATGAGCTCATTTCAAATTTGATGGCTGCTACAGGTCTCAAAAAAGTTGGGACAGGGGCCTGTTTACCATGGTGTAGCACCCCCTCTTCTTTTAAACACAGAGTGGAGGCGTCTGGGCATTGAGGAGACAAGTTTCTTGAGTTTAGCCATTGGAATTTGATCCCACTCTTGTTTAATAGAGGCTTCCAGCTGCTGGAGAGTTTTGGGTCTCCTTTGACGAACTTTTCATTTAATTATCGCCAAATATTCTCAATCAGTGAAAGATCAGGACTGCAGGCAGGCCAGTTCAGCACACGGACTCTTCTACTATGAAGCCATGCTGTTGTAATAGCTGCAGTATGTGGTTCTGCATTGTCCTGCTGAAATACACAAGGCCTTCCTTGGAATAAATGTTGTCTGGAGGGGAGCATATGTTGCTCTAAAACCTTTATACACCTTTCAGCATTTCATGGTGCTTTTTAAAACATGCAAGTATCCCACACCATATACACTAATGCATCCCCATACCATCAGAGATGCTGGCTTTTGAACTGAACGCTGATAACAGGAGGGGTGGTCTTTCTCCTCTTTAGCCCGGAGGACACGACGCTCATGATTTCCAATAAGAATGTCAAATTTGGACTCGTCTGACCACAGGACACTTTGCCATTTGCTACAGTCCATTTTAAATGAGCCTTGGCCCAGAGAACACGGCGGCGCTTCTGGATCATGCTCAACAATGGCTTCCTTTTTGCATGATAGAGTTTTAGGTGGCATCTGTGGATGGCACGGCAGACTGTGTTTAGAGACAGTGGTTTCTTGAAGTATTCCTGGGCCCATTTAGTAATGTCAATGACAGAATCATGCCGGTGAGTGATGCAGTGGCGTCTGAGGGCCCAAAGATCACGGGCATCCAGTAAAGGTCTTCGGCCTTGTCCCTTACGCACAGAGATTTTTCCAGTTTCTCTGAATCTTTTGATGATGTTATGCACTGTCGATGATGAGACCTCCAAAGCCTTTGCAATTTGACGTTGAGGAACATTGTTTTTAAAGTATTCCACAATTTTTTTACTCAAGCCTTCACAGGTTGGAGAGCCTCTGGCCATCTTTACTTCTGAGAGACTCAGCTTCTCTAAGACATCCCTTTTATAGCCAATCATGTTACACACTTGATGCCAGTTAACTTAATTGCTTACTAAATGTTCTTTCAGCTGATTCACTTATATAGTAATTGCTTTTTCAGCCCTTTTTTGCCTGTGTCCCAACTTTTTTGAGAACTGTTGCAGCCAGAAAATTTGAAATAAGCTCATTTTGTGGATTAAAATGTAAAATGTCTCAGTTTCAAAATTTGAAATGTTATCCATGTTCTAATGTAAATAACATATTGGCTCGTGATCTGAAAGTCATTGCATTTTGATTTTATTCACAATTTACACTTCGTCCCAAGTATTTCAGAATTGGGGATATATATATATATATATACAGCCAAGTATATAACAAAGTCCTTACAGAGCACTTCATTGTTCTGAAAGAAGGGAGAAGCAATTTTCCTGTACAGCATTTAGCATTTGTGAAACCTTCTATCATTGTACTGCTACATCATACACTGGATTCAACTGACAAAGTATGCATGTATTAGGTAAAAAAAACAACTGCGGCACGTCAATGTTTGCAGTAGCTACGCTCGCCAAGTGGTGTTTTTGAAAACTAAACCTTTTTAGTACAATCAATTATGACACGTGCAGTCATCCATTAACCTAAAGGCTAGTGAATCATTAACAAAGAGCGAGGCAGGTACTCACTTCTCACCGATTTCAATGTAAGGAAGCTCACATTTATTAGGGTCCAGGCATTTATACCCCCCCTGGAAATTGAAACATACTTGTGCTGTTGTACAGGTGTTGTTACCAGTGTCACATTCATTGATATCTTCAAAATCAAACACACACAACAATAAAGGTCAGTTCAGACATCATCATCATCGTCATCAAAGACAATAACATACATCAACAATTGGTCACATGCATAATGATAGAAAAAAGCAAGCAAAAATGAGCCTTTTGACTCAAATATCTAGGCACAAAATAAATTTACTGCCAATGCAGTTTTACAGTAGCAGCAAAAAACACAGTTCTGAACGCATTATGATTAAGACATTAGGAATATCATGCCCACGAAATATCAAGCTAAAATTAAAAAATGGCACAGAAAAATAGATAATTAAAAAGATTGACAGACAGAGGGCAGGCTGGCCCTCCAATCACATCCTTCCATACCTTCACAGCTCCGCCCATCCTCATAGATGAAGTACCCGGGGGGGCAGATACAGGAGAACGACCCCGGGTTATTCACACACGAATGCTGGCATAAGAACTCAGAGAAGCTACACTCATCCAGGTCTAAAGACAACACACAGAGTCAATCACAAGAGCAAAATCAACCTCACATAGAGTAAACAATCCAAATGTACAGGTAAACCTAGACATTCCAACTGTCTTAGCAGGACTGAAGTCTCCCAGACCCACAGCTGCACATTCACAAAGCATTAGAACAGAGACTCAGCCTGGTATTTTGTGCTGGGAGGCATCTCAACACCACCGTTGTGCAGGAATTAATTTCTGCGAGTTCGGCATATCTTTAAAATACAAGGCATTCACTGCAGTGACAGGCACAGTGTTTCATTTCTCTTTGATTAATAAATCTCCGAGGTAGCAGTCAAATGTTGGATTAATTTACTCACATACTCAGATTAAAAGTGGCTGAAATATTAAAAGCCAATTTTTGAGAGATTCAGGCAAAATCAGGCACCTTGAATTGTTGACCCCTCTGGATCTGGCTGATTTTTTTATTTTTTGAGATGGGTATAGTACCCCAAACCTGAAAACCCAAACCGTTCCTCTGTCGACCCCCTCTGTCCCGAGCTATTGGCCGTTTTAGGACAATTTAGCAAAATTGCAAGTTCCCACCTCTATAATTCTGAACTTCAATCGTGTCCCAGCTCAAAGTTTACTGAAAGTGGGTCTATAGGGAGGGCAGATTACCAGAATGTAGTTATCCACCTGGGGCACCCTTGAAGTTTGCCAATAGGGGGCACTCAAAATGCTCCAAACTATTTTTTTTTCTTAAAGGAATAGACAACGGAACGTACTTACATGCTTAGGTTGATAGCTTGTAATAATGAGAGCCCATAAGAAAATTTTCAGGCATACTTGACCATTTATGAAAAAGTTGTGAGTGCTTTTGTGTGGCAGTCCTAAGGCCACTACTGAGCTGCCATGCAGCCTCAGGAAGGGCGATGCGTGACGTCACATGGGCGCAAGGGTTAATCTCCACTCTTCAGCACAGAAGGCAACAAGATAAACCAGAGGTGCCACGTTGTTCGTTCCAGATCAGCCGATGTGTGCAGAGCTGACCGCTGGAACCCATGTAAATAAATAAGCTCTGGTTAATATTTCGGTAAATATCAGTAATAATCATTCAGCGGTATTTTGATTTCCGGCCTTTTCTGATCAATAACTAGAGAACAGTTAGCTTGAAGCGCCATTTCTGTCTATTACCAACCATTGCGTTTACCAAAAGCGTAGTTGCTAACTAAGTAAGCAGCTTACACAGTTCATCCATTCATTGTCAATGGTTCGTACGACGCAAGTTAACATCTGTGATTTCGGGAAACGCACCCCTGAACGATTGATATTTTTCTATTAGGACTGTTTGGAAACAGTGGTACACATCCAGTCTAATTTAAAACCCCTTAGGTATGGTAATATTATGATGACCGATCACGTTCTGTCAGATTGGGTTTATTTTCTCTAGCAGTATGACCTAGGACGGGGCACTTGATAATTTATTATCGCAAGTGCCCAGAACCTTGATAACAAGTGTCTTATTGTGACCGCTGCCAAGGGGGGAAACTCCTTTACAAGGAAACTCTCGCTGAAGAAATGCCTATTTTTTAAAAAGAAAAAAAAAAACACTGGTTTGTTATTGGATCAGACATGTATCTATGACTATTTTTTGTTTGATAGAAATACCGCTACATAGTGCAGACCAAGACACTGACATTACCAAGGACGAACAAGTAAACCTATTCACATCCACTGACAGTGAAGCAGCTGCTGATTTAAACGGGTTTTCGGACGTGCCTGACGCTGAAGTCGGGAGTGATTCAAAGTACTGCGGTATTTTCGCTCATTAGGACTGCAAGTATAGCACTCAGTGGAAATCAATAAAACCGAATGTTTAGTGAGCTGTGCCCATGTGACGTCAGAGCATCTCCGCGAGGATTTCTCTGATTGGTTGAAATATTTTCAATGGCGGCATTCATGAAATCGTCGATGATGGGGGAATTCTGCTTCAGGACCGACTTTTGGAGATGGATAGCTTAGTTGAATGAGCTCTATACGTTCAAACATTCGCATGAATTGTTAGTTTATGACATGATCCATCTTCCAAAGTGTATTTTGAAATTCCGTTGTCTATTCCTTTAAGTTTGTCACAGATTTTCTCCAAACTTCAAAGGCATCCCAGTCGCTTTTTTGCAGGAATCTTTTAGTTGGAAGAACCTTAATTCAAATCTACTGTTACTTTTCTGGGAAAACCTTGAAGTTTGGAGAAAAAAGGGCCGAAAAAGGGTCTCGGACCAAAAAAGGGGTCATTTTGGGACCCTGTTTCTCAAAACTTCAAAGAGGTAGCCAAATGCTGCTAATTAAATATGAAAGCCATAAACCTATACATTACAATAAAAGAAGAAATCAGCTGGGATCTTGTCTCTTTTGTTCATAGAGAACAAAAACAAAATTCTTAGTTTGGGTTTTGAGGTTTGGGTACCTTACCCATCTAAAAAATGACATATCAGCCAAATCTAGGGGGGGGCGGTCAACAATTCTAACTGCCTGAACTTCTCAAAAATGGGCTCTTAAATAATTTAATGTACAGGCAGCAGGGTAGTATAACAGGTAGGGAAGGGGACTGGCAACTGACAGATTGCAGGTTTAACTCTGTTGGAGCCCCTTAGGCAACGAACCTACCCTCAACTGCCATTTGGCTTTTGAACGGCTTATTATTCCAACAGCTATATAAATGGATATGGGAAAAGCCTAACCCTGCAAAAAATGTTCTATAGGACTTCTATGGAATTCTATAGAATTCTATAGAACTCTATAGAACATCAATGGAACTCTATAGAACATTTTAGTAGAACAGCATGTTCTATAGGATTTTCCGTGTGTTCTATAGGAATTGACTAGAAACCTACAGAGCACCTCTATGGAAAAGAAAGTCCTATAAGATTATTTCTGTTCTATAAGACCTTCCTATAGAACACACTAGTTGAAAAACCTGTTCTATAGGACTTTGATGGTCTTTAGGACCTTCTAATAGAACAAAAGCTGAATGGGAAAGACATCTTAAATAAGGGTTAAATAAAAATAAAAATAAATCTTATGACTCCTTGCAATGCTCTGTCGAAGGGTCAATTTACCTTATGTGTACCTGGGTTCTAGAGACCGGACTAATGGTATGAAAATGTGCAATATGCAGTGATATCCACTAAACTGAAGTAGCAAGGAAATCTTGTCCCTTTTAACTTTAAGGTGTGCTTATAAGCACATGGGGTACCAGGCATATACCAACTCATTGATTCTCTGATCAGACCATTGATTGACTGACTGACCGCACAACTTAGCAGTATTTCAGTTACGGTATATGAAGACCTCTTTCCATTTCATCGGCAGCAATTCAAAAATATAAATTTAAGGCATTACAACTTTATTATGCTATAATGGAAAACTCGTGTTCCTCTTTTGCATACGAAGACCGAATTATGTTGAAAGTTTGAGCTTTTGAACTTTTCCCTTAATTTTAAAAATTCAATCAAATTATTCCTTTCCATTTACATGCATGTGATTGCAGATTATATGCAGATTTAGAATTAATTTGAATACAATTTGAGGTCTGCTAAGACTTATTCCCACCATCTTAATACATGTATCATGGTCACCTAACAGGATTACTAACATGGCGTTCCCTTTCAGTGAAGGCACTCAGTTCCTTTTGAATTCCCTAAGACCCTGAGAAACGCGACAACAACGGGCCATCTGTCGGGTTCAGCAAAGCAATTCAAATTGATCAGGATCAAGTAACTCGGTTAACTAGGTTAAAGCACCGTGTTGCGGAGCAGAAGGGGCTGGGTTTGAGCCCCGGACAGAGTAGCGCACAACTGGCCATTGCGCTAGAGGGATGCAAATTGCGAAGGGTTTGCTGGGAAGGGTACTATAACATGGTTGCTTTGTTTGTCGCTTTCCAGATTCGGGTGGGATTGAAGATGCTAAAAAGAAATGAAAAGAGTTCTACAAGAGCTGTTCTATAGAAATTTTCCACGGAACTGTTTCCTAGACAAATTTTCTATAGAACTTTTCTTCTGTAGGACTCGAGGTACTAAAGTTCTATAGAATTCTATTGAACTGTCCTACAGGATTCTTATAGCACATTTTTTTTGCAGGGAAACAGAAGCTATGCAATGCAAACTCTGTGATTAACAGCTTTCACAGAATGGTAAAGATGCAGCACAGATGCACGCAGCTGCATAGGCAGATATGCAGTCAGATTTAGCCAAAACCAGAAGCACATTTATCTCTCCTGTATTTAGGACACCCTGCGCTGATTGACGCTGCCTCACCGTTACACGTGGTTCCGTCAGACGCCAACTCAAAGCCCTCAACACAGTTGCACATGAAGGAGCCGTAGGTGTTAATGCACCCATGCGAGCACGGAACGTCTTCACACTCGTCCACATCTGTCAAGCCGGACCAGAGTCACGTGACAGTGACATCATATGACATAAGAGAAGACCGTAGCATATACTTACATCTAGACATCTTTTTCATTGGTTACTACAAAGGGATGTAGAACAGTTAAATAATTAGATAGTTATAATCATTAGAAAATGGAAAAGAATAGCCTACTGACTCTGTCAATATACAACAGCTCAGGAAAAGCCACTCTGGTGAGGGATATGGTGGATGACAGCTCTAATAGTTAGTATACAGTGCTGTAAAATAAGTATTTGCCCCCTTCTCGATTTCTCAATTTTTTGCTTATTTTTCATTTTTGAATGTCTCAGATCATCCAACAAATTTTAATATAAGACAAAGACAACGTGAGTAAACGCAAAATGCAGCATTTAAATTATCATTTCACATATTGAAGACTCTGGGCTCTAAATTCGTAGACCAGGCGCAGGCGCGGCGAATGGGGGGTGCGCTGCGCCAACGGGGTGTGTCCAGGCGTATGTTGCAATTTCGCGCCCGGCGTAGCCTGGCGCAAGTACTCCTCAGTCCCGCCTCAGTCCCTCCTGCCGGCGCAAGTGGCAAAGAAGGCATGTTTGGGTATAACACAGCCGAGTCAAATCTTCACCAATCAAATGAGCTCCTCTCCTCACCTTTAATGTGTTGGAATATAGAAGCCTCTGTCCTATGTCTGCCTGATGCGTTAATGTTGCATTTTACTTTGCTGCTTCAGGCATGTTTTCTGCACCGCTTACATCTATATTAAGCATTACGAATATGAGGCATTCTCGAATTATTACCATTAGCGAACTTGAATGGAATTTCAAAAGCGAAACTACGTCAGATCATTCAAACTTATGAAGTTGGAATGAAATCTGACGGTTGCTCATTTATTTCCTCTGCCTGCATCATTGGGAAGAAAACGATGGATAGCGTGTTCCTATTATTACACCCTGTTGCTGCTAAAAATTTTGGGATTAACATGCATGGACAACAATGCAAGATACGTTACACATTTATTTTCAATATGTGATCTTAACTCAATACGAGATCATAGCAATCAGGCTGTATTCCTTTTCCCCCCACTAAAAAACGATAAAACCTAAGTGACAATAAATAGTAGCCTAGTATTAAGCCGCTTGCACACTGGACGCGAAAATGAATTTTTCAAGACGACAGATTGCGTTGAACCAGTCTCTCGTGTCCGAAAAGTCTGACAGGGTTTTAATATATCTCCGTGTCCGACAGTCGATTATTGTTTTTAATTTCTTCAAATCTACTGAATGTTTTAGATATTAAAAGTGAATGTTTTGATAAGAGGGCTCAGTTCTTCAAGATGAGTACCGAGAATTTCAATCAATGTTTCTGTTTAAGCTCTGCTCAATAAAGTGAGTCGACATTGGCGCGGGACAATGTACAATGCCTGTCGGACATTAAATGCAAAATACTCCGTGTCTGACAGCCAAAAAAAAAAGGGCGATTAGAACAGATTGATAACGAAATAAAAAGAATAAAAAAAACATTTTAACAACAAACAGAACATCCAATGAACACTGCGATTTATTTATTTGCGGGCCATCTTTTTTGGATGCTCTGTTTGTTGGTGATATATTTTTATTCTTTATTTCGTTACAAATCTGTTCTCATACTAATACTTTTACTTTTTTGCTGGCTGCGTACATGGAGTATTTTGCATTTTAAGCCTCAGACAGTCTTGATCGTGAATGCGATAATTTATTCACACTGTCAATGGTCATGGAATTGATTTGCTCACTGACTACAAGCACTATTTTATCTCCGGTGTGGAAAGAAAGCGTGAATCTTTTCGATCCATCTGACTAATTTTCAAAAGAGAGACCGAATAAAGACTGTTGTATATCTTCAACAGAAGAAAACACACTAATAAAAAGACCAAGAAAAGTCGATAGCTATCAATTTGCATTTTGTGAAGGTCGAACACAAATATGGCCAAGTTTGCACGTCTAATAATTCCTGGAATACTCGAAAAATTAGAACTTTTATGACTTTCGGACACGGAGATATATTAAAACCCTGTCCGACTTTCGCGTCTTTGCATTGACTTTGACTGTAATCAGTCGTGGGAAAAATTCGTTTCGCGTCCAGTGTGCAAGCGGCTTTACTGAGCATAGAACACAAGCATTATATATAGGCAGTTTGTGGTTGGCTGAGAAAGATGTGAAGTCGTTAGTTAGCATCACAGATTCAGCTGTGTTGATTAAGCCAGGTGGAGTTTCCATTACGCGTGCCAACCGCCTTTAATCTGACATCAGGACAATCGATATAGATACTATAATTTATGTCCTGATTCAGATAGTTATATTAAATAGTGGTTGCTGTAATTATTTATTGCATCGAAATGTGCCTGACATTCTGGAAACCTGCCTGTGAGGTTTCGGTGGCGTGTCGCACTGTGCGCCCGGTCAGCCAAATTACCACTGCACAGAAAGTAAACCAGGTTGGAGCTGGCGAGCTTTCTGCGCAACTTCAGCGAAGACTTTTTTCTGAATTGTCACTGCGTCTTGATGAATATGTGACACCTCCCCTACTACGCCGCCACACCCATCTCGGGCGCGTCCGTCTACCAAATTGCCAAAGTGGCTGCGCACGGTGTTGCACGCCTGAAATTACCACTGCGCGGGCTGCACCGGACGAAATTACCACTGCGTGGGCTGCGCCACGCTACGCCACGCTGCGCCACCCTGCGCTGCACCAAGAAATTAGAGCCCAAAGAGTCATTCAAAACCTATATCACCCATATGAAAAAATACTTGGCCCCCTAGAAGCAATCAGGAAGGGGGAAAATACTTTTTCAAACATTGTAGACTGAACAGAGAGCGACTCAAAACAATTTGTAAAAGTGGTCTGCACATCTTAGCCTACCTTCGCATGTCCTGCCATCTGGATTTAGGACAAAACCGCTGTTACAGGAGCAGGAGTAAGATCCTGGTACGTTGGCACACAACTGCTGGCAGTAACCATAGCGGCACTCATCGATGTCTGTGTAGAGACAAGCACTGGGTGTCAAAGAGGTAGGTACCAACATCAGCCTCTGCCCACTTTATTGAACAAAAAACCCTATCTAGGGGCACTTTAGGCTTGTTTCCACCAAGATAGCCGGTTTAGTTTAGAACAGTTTGTTACACAATAAATGGATATTGTTTTGTCAACACTGACATAATTTGTGGATGGTACCAAAAGAACCGTTCCAATCTGTCCTGCTTTCTCATTACCCCTCTGATGTGGTACCTGGCGCACTGATTTGATACTAGAAGGTGAAACTAGAAACAATGCATTCTGTTGATTGGTCTAGAGAATTATCACTCTTGCATGGCAAGGACTAAACACAAACTCGGCACTTACATGGTTGATACAGCCATTACTATCAGGTAACAACCTGTCTACATTTAAGAGTACTGTCTGTGGTGGAAATGCAAACCAGATTTAAAATTTAGGTACAGGACTGTACAGGTAACGACCCAGTTCTAAGGGTGTAAGTGTTTGATGGAAATGGAGCTTTTGTAGTTCAATCTGGGAGCTTCCACTTTTAACAAATGTTGTATGAGAGAGGGTTCAGAGAACTGAGAAGGGTTCCAGTCTTTTTTCTGATAGTTGCACTGTTTTTTTTAGAGCACTTTACCTTCTTTTTAAAATAAACTAATTTTTAAAAAGGGGCATATTAATTCCACCAACAAGCAGCAGCTCCTACCCTGACACTGGCCCCCAATCAGCCAGTACCCCTCAGAGCAGGTGCAGGTGTACCCCCCAGCGGTGTTGATGCACACTTGGGTCGGGTTGCAGTGGTGAGACTCCGTTTCACACTCATCGATGTCTGTGAGAAGTTAGAAAAGAGAGAAAGAGACAGAGGTTAAGACAGAGAAAGGAAAGGAGGGAGAGAGAAAGAGAAAGAAAAAATACAGCATCTCTTTCAGACAGACTTGTAAACAGCATTTATTTATAGCAAGGGGGGGCTTATCTTTAAAGAGAGCAAGAGTAATTTGTACTCCTGTTTACTGACAGCCGATGATAGCAAACCCAGCACACACTGCTTGAACTTGCATATCACAATCAGTTCTCATCTGGCTTCGCCAACAGTTTAAAAATATATGCGACCTGGCAGCTGGGAATTCGTTATTTGTGGAATTCCACGAAGTTGTAGCTCACACATTGCCCTAGAATCCCCATTTCCTTTTGTGGATATCTGGAACAAAAATCCCTCGGCACCAGAGGGGGTTCTCATACCATGAAGTCACACTATTTTTTTTTTTTTCATGAAAGGGAGAGGGAGGGCGAAACCCAAGATAATTGCCTAAACACGGGGGTCTAATGGCCGATAATGTCTGACAATAGCCACCCTTCGTGCCAAGTCAGCTTGGTTGCCCCGCCGAGCGGACTGGGCTGGGTTACAGCGGGGGATTCGGGCCAAGAGAAACATGGCTCGGCACCTGCTTGCAGTTAAACCCTTTCGGAGTGGCAGGGGTGAACATGTGTGCCCAATGCATACGACTGCTCCACCCCCATCCTCACCCCCCACACGCTCAAAAACCTCTCTCTTTAAGTACAACTCCTTATATGGCCTTTTACAAGCCTCCCAAGGGGTGGGGTGCTCGTGGCACAGGGCAAAAGAGGTCCTTCAGAAAAAAAAATGTCAAGTCAAACCAAACAAAAAACACAGCCCTGATAATCACGGTCAAACGTTCCAGCGGCTGCTACACTGGAATGCAGATGCACATACACACATGCACACATACAGACAAATCTGCACAGGTATGCTGAGGCGCGCTCTGCACTCTCTCTCTCTCTCTCTCTCTCTCTCTCTCACACACACACACACACACACAATAAAGAGAGCACAACATCCCCTGCCGGATTTGCGACTGCGATATGCACATCATCAGTCTATCTGCAGCAAATGTTCATAGTTTCAGAGATAAACAATGAAAACTGTAGGAGTTGATTTTAACAGCCAAGTAGCCTCTGATATGGACAGACAAACGGACTGCGCCATGGCGTAATCCCTTTTTCAGCTTTCGTCTGGCGGGGGATAAAAAACTTTTCTAATAAACCATACTGACAGGCCACAGGCTTTGTTTTCTGAGGTTAAAACAAGGCTCCACAAATAGAAGGCTATGTCAGACAGTCAGAGATATCAGACACATCAAACGGCTAACACCTGTTTGAGCCAGCTAAATCTGCAAAAATGTGAAAATCGCAGACAAGGAGAATTAAATCGTCCTCAGCTGAATTTAAGCAAGTCTTAGCGATGATCCGTGCAGAATCAGACACTTCACAGGGGATTACAACACAATTATTGTAAGCATGTGGTGAGTGTTTTTTAGTGCTGAGGTGCCTACTGGTCATTTTGGGTGGTACATTACGGACATGAGTGGCAAATATTTGTTAGGAAGCATCCATAACAACAAATATAGCAGCTCAGGCCATCTGGGTCAAAGTGACCTTTTGATCGGGAGTGCCAAATCATGCCCATAGGCTCAATCATACCCCTCTCTGTAATGGTCAACAATCAACAGCACGCAGTTTTTATTCCAGCAAGGGCAGAGTCCGTCACATTTTCCACCAACTCTGTCCAGCAGAAGCTGCACTGATGCAGCATGTTCACACTAAAATGTGAATAAGCTGAGACAGTGAGACTGCATCAGAAGATGGACGATCCCCAGTGAGCTGTCACTCAGATTACTTCCCACCAAAAAAGCCATTCCCCATACCCTGATGAACAATATCACCAAGTACAGTATAGTCCATAGGTACTTAGTGATTTCGGCTTTGCTTTGGCTCTGCGCTGTTGCTGATTGAAACGAAGCAATACACATAAGATAAAAGTGCAAACGGTCTTCTTCAACTTGATAGTATTCACTTCCATATAATCTCCCTCACAATTACAGCCATTTTATACAGAGTAACTGTCCTCATACTTACGAACTGCACTGTAGATGTCAACACAAGGGACTGGAGAGTGTCAAAGTGTGTAACAGCAAAGAAAAACAATTCAGGCAACTGTACTTGCAGCTCCAAAGGAAGAGATCAGATTCATAAGTTAGGACACTACTATCATACTCTAGTCTTAAAGGCAAGGGCGTAGGTTTGCATATGAACGGTAGGTTTTGGGAAGCCAGATTGTCCCTACCAATATTTCAGCGAACTCGTTCTTATCATCATTCCAGATAAGCCATATTAGATGCAGTTGTGGAGGCTACATCTCCATTTACGCATTCTAGCATTTGATTGGTTGAAAGGAAGGGGCTACCTGTAGGCTAAAAGTCAAGTGTAAATTGACCACTCTATTCAGGTCATGAATACTCATTTTTGTCCAAAGCGGGGCTTGAGACGCGCAGCTGGATCGCCGGCTTTGATTTCATGTGTTTGTAATCGCTTACCCTTTGATGAGAACCGTAATTTGGCATTTTTCCCAGATTTTTCTTCATCACACAACTATAGCACTTTTCCCATGGCCCAACTCATGACATATATTTGATATTACCCTAGGTACGTATCACTTTTACGGAAATTTCATTGTCTGAGAGCGTGAGAAAAAAATATCCTTCCATGCACTGCTATTAATACTCGGCCAAATTGAATGCCAAGTGTAATGTTGGGAACTTGAATCGGTGCGGTTTAACACTGTCGCAGGCCAGCTAACTGCCACTCTCATAACTAAGTGTGCTTGCAGTACCTTTCCATAGCTAACCACTATATAACATCAGTTTGTTAGCTAGCGAGCTAACGGCAGCTAGCCACTCAGATGACAGAGGAAGAAAACCAAGAGGCCACCAAAAAAAGAGGCAACATAAGAAGCTTTTTTTTTTGTTCATCCAGGGCGTAAGTGATCAAACTAACTAGTCAGAAACAATTAGCTATTTAAAGTGAGAACTTGCTAGCTACCTAAAGTTACTCTTTATTGGAAAATGATGTCAACTAATGTTTGTTAATCATGTTTCCCTAGTATCTACTAGCGAACTAAACCTGTTTTCTGTCACATGTTGGCTAGTAGTCAGGTTGCTTGCAGTAGTAGACATTACACGGGTGGATATATCAAATTATGAGGTGAATTTCAGTCTGGAAATCCTGCAAAGGTGCTATTATTTATGTATTATCTTGTATGCAGGAACCATGTCAGCAAGCTGTTCAGGATACAGGCGTATCAGAGCTTCAGGTGAGGTCCTAATTATGAATTATCGTATGGAATTATACGGAAACCATTAAAGTTAGTCTCATGATGTTCAGCAAATATCACCTTTGAAAGTCAAAATGTCCCGACCAACTTTGCCTCAGTGGAGAAAATGAAAGAAAGAAGTTATCATAAATCGTAAATCTAACATGATCCAGTCCAATAAAACACTCGGTTTGCGGCTTGTCCAATTCACAGATAGTCAATGGTCCATTTTGAAGTGTTTGTCTCGGCTGCTGTCGCGTTATCGCACATAGAGATGCTTAGTAGCCATAAATTGCCTATGATGATTTTAACATTCTCTAATAATAAAACATACAATTATGTAATTAAGAAACTTATGAATTGGTAGGAGTATTTCAATTGTTCGATATTGCTAACCTTCATAATAAATGTTCATAACATTAGTGACAGTCGTAAACTTGTATTCAAAACTCAAATCAAAAGTATATAGATGGCAAAAAAAATAGAAACAGAAGTTTATGTATGCGGCATCCATCAATCAAGATTATGGAGGCAGCTTGTTTAGCATCATAAAAAAAAAAAACCAAAACAAAGAAACACTCATTCGGATAATCTCCATACACAGAAAAGCAGTATCTGCCCTCAGATTTGCAAAAATTTCCGGCTCGCGCGCTACGTGCGCTCGCATTACATATGTGTCCCTACCAATTGTCACATTAAACCTACACCCTTGCTTAAAGGAGCTGTGAGATGATTACTGTGCATGCTCACAACTTCAAACAAAGTAAATCCGCTCAACTGCAAGTCAAACTCTAGAAGGCATTTTTCTACTTCTATAATTATTGGCAATGGCAACCAGCTTACATTCTTCATATTCCTTGGCTAAAGCTTAAATAGAGCTTTGAATCCTGGAATTTCTATATAAAGCTCCTTAATATAAAAATCATAAGGCCAGAGTGACTAAAATATGTACATACAATCCAAAACGAAGACGGATTGGCAAGGATGGAATCAGATTATGACTTTCAGTCAAACAGATTCACTTTCTTGGGATGTAAATTCTAAGCATGCGAAGTAGTCGTGACATACAGTAGCTCCTTTACCTATCCAGAATTACTATTGGTTAAATACCGCACTATATAAATAAACTGCATGTAATAATGCAGACTCTGCAACCCACCCTGGACAACAGTGCCTGAGAAATTACATAGTGTAATGATTAAGTCTGGTCCACAGGGGGCGTATTGCTTAATTGAGAGCTGAGGCTTGAGCAGAATGCATCAGGAACCCCTTAAGAAACAGGGTTTAATGAAAACCACTCATAACTATCAGAAATTTCAGTTCATTTCCCCTAAACCATACCGACAGCAAAACAGCAGGCTTAAAAAGAGAGTCAAATATGAGTCTGCTAAATGAAATTAATATACTGTAATGTAATGCAAATATGTCCAGTGTAATTTCTGACCCATCAACAATGATCCATCCATCCATTCATCCATTATCTAAACCACATACCCCTGGTGAAGATTGCAGGGGGGACTGGAACTAATCCCAGACAGCATTGGGCAAGAGGCAAGAATATACTCAGGAACAGGTCACCAATCCATTACAGCGCACAATCAGCAATAATCAAGCACAGAGATAATCAGCAAAAAGGACTGGAAAGTTTGAATAGCATCATTGCATGCCAGACTTACTGTGCCCAACACGATTTAGAGGCTGTGGGGATGCTGATGTCAGCTCCCCCACCATCACCACCACCCAGGCACACAAGACAATACCCCATTGTACCATGCTGGGACAGGATTTTATGTTCAGCAAGGCATCTGCAGCCAGAACTGCAACATCAGTCAACAGTCACCAGAGCTGCCTATTCCTCATGGGAATTGTAGTCGCCTGGCTGGATCCGTCGGGACTTCCTGCTTCCCCACAGTTTGCCTACAGCAACAGATGATCTCACTGTTGGCACTAGGTGCCCAGATGGTCAAAATACCAGCACTAATACCCTATTCCTGCTGTTTACCCAAACATGGCCGAGGAGTGGTATTCCTTTAAAACATGGCCGTGAAGCGGTATCCCTTTAACCTCACTGAGGAGTACAGTTATGCCAAATAGAAAAGAAGCCAGCAAAGTAAAATATGTGTTCATTATCCACTCATTATGGAGTCACAATCCATTTATTATAAACGAAAAGTAACATGCCCTAATAGACTCTTTTGGATGACAACGTGTATTTAACAAAATATTCCCATAGCACTTAGGAAAGCTGAGCATACGAAAAAGCCACATATATTTTAGACCAACAGAGGACTGGGAAAGACATCACATGCGCGCTGGTTGGCTTACAGACGGCACCAATTTTCGAGTAATCCATCGTGTAAGTTTGGTTTTTTGTTTAGAGTACTGCTGTCCCAATGAGCTCAAAGTACATTTCAATTCTTTACTCTGGATTCATAGGATAAAAGCAGAAATCACCACACTCCAGGCAGACTGCAACATGTCCCGCAGAAACACAAATCCACATCCTGAATCTTATAATGTACTATAATGTTATTACTTTTTTTTTTTTTTTTCAAAATTCTTAAATGAGTTTCATAAAACTGCCGGGGGAAAAAATCTGAAAATTATCAAGGCCTTTCGAGCTCGGTAGCTGAAAACTGGTGTGAATCTAAGAGCCAAGCGGGAAAGTCATTCAGTAAGGGATGCTGGACTATGTACTGAAAGCCAGGTCTGTACAAAGGATGAGAGAGAACAGGAAGAGCAAACTATATTTGAAACATTACCCAAGACCTTGGCCCCCCCACTGTTTATTAAAAACAGCGATGACTTTCTTGTTTTAAGTACAACTCCAAGCAGTCTCCCGGCCAAAATTCCAATCTGTTTCTTTGAAAGTGCTTCATTCACATTGCTAATTCTAGACCGAGCGTGCTTTACATGCTTCATTTCTTATCACCAGAAAATTGACCACTTTCATCCAAGATGCTCCTTTTATTTATTCCTTCCGTAAGAACATTTTTAAATAATTAATCAATTTTAAAAATGTCAAGGCATTTTTCCATGCTTTCATTGACAAGATAGAAAAGACAGACAAGAAAAATGGCAAAGAATGAGAGGTAGAGACATGCGATCATACCCAAGTTACTTGTTTCAAAAGAGGAACAATAAAAAGGAAAATCCTTTCACATAATTGCAAGAGGAATCTTGTCACATTTTCATTCAGATTCGCGATGTAACAGCAGAGTTTCATGCTTACTCTTGATTTTGAATTTATATTCACTACATTAAAATTGGCCTTGCTTCCAGTCACACACAGTGGCCAAGACAGCCATAAGAGCTATCCAAACAAAGACCACAATTCACATACATACATAACAAAGAGCGGTGCGATGTTGAAATGGCAGGCTTTTGAAAGCATAAAGAAAAGTTCTCACTTCAGGAGCAGACCAGGCAAATACCGATTGAAGCTTGCAGAGCTGCAAGATAGTCATGGCTGGCACTTATAGTGCCCAGGGCATTGCAGTTTTAAGTGAGCAATGCATATTCTTAGCCAAACGTAAATTTTCCTTCTGGACATTATTCATTGACCACCATATTACCATATTTATTCTTTCTCTCTTTCAATCAGTGTTGTGGAGCATTAAACCGGTGACCTGTCAGAACACTCTTGCCCAATAATTGAACAGCCACTAAAATGCCCCCTCCTGATCACTGGTGACATACTCAACACTACAGTCAGCAGGCCAAATGAATAAATAAACAGAACTATAAATAAATGAACTCTAGTGCATGATTCTATTCCTCTGTGAAAGATGGAACATTGAACCTTCGCAAGCTGCAACAGACCTAATGGTGCAGAAGTCAATGACTTGTAGGCCAAGTAGTCCCCCCGCATTCTTGCACCCAATTGTATAATCTGGAGCTCAATAAACATTTAACATGCACATTTAGTCATGAGCGCACATTGCACAAAATCACTTGCATTCAAGATATTTTGCCTGTCTTATGGGACCCTTTAAATAAAGAGAGGGAGTATCTGCACACCTTGTATAGTTCTCTACGGGTGCGGCAATCCAAAAAAAAGGCAGTTGCTATGGGTATGGCAGTTTTCCCAATGCATTTCAATGTAGAGAGGTACGGCAGTCCCCGTTTCAAACCCTGCCCTAACCTAACCCCGACCCTAACCCTAACCCTGACACCTAACCTAACCCTTCCCCTAACCATAATCCCTAATTCTTATCCTAATCCCTTCAAATCGACTGCCGTATCTGTAGACACGGCGAAAAAAAAGATTTAAGTTTAAATGACAGAGAAAATGGCGCAAAACTGCAAACAACAAATAACGTACCAACATTCTTGTGAACTGAAGATCATCAGACCTGATGAAAGTCGTTTGACTGAAACGGCGGTTCACAATAAAGTCTGTGCGTTATTTGCAATGAGAGCAGTGTTCTGCAATATTCTTCTTCATTTGAACTTCATTCCTTAAGGACCCTTACCAGTACAAAGACCGTCCTCCGTAAGAACGTATCCCAGGACACAAGGGGCGGATCGTCCGGAGACAGGGAAGCTGGGAGATACACGGGGCCGCTGAACGGAGGGGAAGGGTTCGGGGAAACCCAAAGATGTGTCCGGGTATAGCTGTTGTTCACTGGCAGTTCTTGGGTCGGACCTGGCATAGGATTGACTGTACATGCCTCGTGGGAGACACAAGTAGCCGCCGTTTTGATTCACGCAGCGCATGTCCCCCCTGCAAGGATCCGCGAGCGTCCGGCACTCGTCTACGTCTGCCAGAGAGAGGAGGTGGACTCGAGTTCAGCGACATTGCAGCAACAAGTATCTTTCTTGAAGACATATATACATACTCATTACCCTCCCCACAAAAAAAAAAAAAAGAAAAAAACGAATCTCACCAACGCACTGTCTTATGCGTCGGTCATAGATAAAGCCATCTGTGCATGTCTGGGGGAAAAAAATATTAACACTTGATTAAATCAAATGAATCATTGTAAACAGGCCAAGCATAACTATTGTCGTGAAGGATTAATTCCCAAACTAAGCAGCGATTTGAGGTAACAATTATACATGGTTATTCGAATGATGCTGTTGTAACGCAATGTTGACCAGTGCTGTCATTGGAAAGTAACGCACTATTGTCATCGCAAAAGCAAACGCTTCCTTAGAAGCGGTATTAATCTGTCAGTAAACATCATTGAAGAAGGGAAATCATTCGCACCATACATCTGGACCACAGACTCAGACGCTCAGTAGTTATGCTCCAGGAATCGTGCGAGTTACCTGCGCATTGCCAGACTGGATACATAGTAAGATCAATATCAAAACTGTCATCACCCTGCAGAGGACAAAGAATGCTTAAATTTGTGCTTGCAAACATGAAACATGAATGGATCATTTGAAGGGCTGTTTTGAATTTCCTTTGCCCAATTACCTTTGCGCATTGTAAGCAAGACATAGTAGGCAGCACACTGGCTATTAGTATGGTAGACAAATACAATGTTTTTTTAACAGTTGGGGCTGCTTTTAGTGGCATACTTTTCCATTTTCAGACTCCCAAAATGTCAAGAGGAAAGTGCAGAAGTGAGACCATAAAATAAAAACATGTCCGCTAGCCATCAGTATGACGTGCCGTTACTCAGTCAGAAATGTCAACTTACCCAGTGGACGTCCAGAGACCCGAGAGACGTCCTTCAAAGACCATGTTTTTATAGGTCCGTGGTGATTCGTAATGTAAGAGCCGACCCGTAATTTCCTTGCGGAGGGGAACTTGTCAGATTCGTGCAACTGAAAGCAGCAGACCCCCTTATAGACCGCTGTGCAATGTCGCTCTCGCCTCCCTCTGATTCCGCGCCTTCACGTGAAAGCTGACACCTGGCTTTAGTTAATCGACGTCTAGTCCACCGAGATCAACGAAAGGGTTGACCAGTTCTTCGAGTACTGCATTTGAAAATGAAGTTATTTTTTCTACACTTCGGTCTGCTACATGGACTGAGCTGCTCAGCAATGAAAATAACTGGGGCCCCGGAGCACTTGACAACAGCTGGTTTAAATCAGAAAAAGACAACCCCTTGAAACAGAGCGCTCACAGATCTGCCACGATCACTTACAAAGTACTTCAGAACAATCTGCACGAATTCTATTCCATATAGAGGGGTTCTATAGATTCGTCGGAAGTCCAGTATTCTCACGTCGGAAAGTACGTAGGCCTATATTACTTGGAACAAGAGCTTTGCATTCAAAACATAATTTGGTCACACATTAGATGAAGTGTTGCTCATGAAGGCTTTATACAGCATGTATAATGCCTTCATAAATGAGACATAATGTCTTCATAAATCATACATAAGCAAATATCATGCTTTGTAAAGGGTGAAATAAAACGTTCTTATTCAGCATGTGATGCCAGATGTGACAATGACAATGTCACTTAGCTGACAATGTCACCTTTTGTAGCATTTAGCCACTACCTAAGTGACATTGTCAGTCATATGACATCTGGCATCACATGCTGAATTAGTATGTGTTATTTCACCCTTTACAAAGGATGGCATTTCCTTAGGTATGATATATGAAGACATTATGTCTCATTTATGAAGACATTATACACGCTGTATAAAGCTTTTATGAGCAACACTTCATCGAAGTGAGACCCATAATTTTGTGGTAACTTAAGGTCCAGGGTGAGCTGGGGACAAATAAAAATATTAATAGGCCCACGAACAATTATGTATAATTCCTTAATTCAAAGTACAGATTTCATCGTAAACTGTCGTCATTCCCCGCCAATAAATAAATAAATAAATAAATAGACCAATAAATAAATAGGTTACTCATTTTTAATCAGCGACAAGAATCCCATCACAGGTTCATCAAAATGAATGATTTACACAATCATTGCCATACGAACATATGGAGTGGCTGAACGCACCTGCGCAGCAAATCCATAACTCTAAAGTAACACTTTGACCTTCCCTCAGCAAGGTGACAAGGTACTTCTTTCAAGCTGTTTGTTTTGAGAATTGTTCTTCCGATCTTATTGCACAAATATCATCTGCGCACTAATGATGCCTTTATAAAACTTAACAGCTGTTGAATCCTGAATCAAATATGGTACTTTGATGAATTAAAAAAATCTAACTAGCGGCCTGACTCACAGGCAACCCATGTGCAACAGAGCTTCTAAATGAAGTGCTTCTATCCATCAATAAAATCTCTGCATTAAACATTCAAAACTCTTAAATTTAGTGGCTTTGGCCCCTCACTGGAATCGCCAAACAAATTATAAAATTTTGAAATATCCATCTCTGTTCTATCTAGTGCCAGACAAAGAGTTTGAGATTCAAAAATATGTGCACGCACACACACACACACACACACACACTGTCCATGCAAAAAAAGTCTCCATTTGGATATAAATAAACAAATACTATGACTGGATCATTATTGCAGCAATTAATGTTTCAGCGGACAATAATTATTTTAACCCTAACTGATGAAGTGTAGAGCCTCTCATTTTCTAAAAAAAATCATGTCGAAAGACATATCCCTTGGTGGTGGAAAAGATGTTACAGTATTTTAGAGGGGGCAAATTAGTTGGCCTGCATCAAGCAAAGAAAACAATGAATGAGGAAAACAAGGTTGAGCAATTATTTTCACACACAAATTTACAAACACAAAGTCCTGACCTTAACCACATTCAAAGTTACAGGGACGTGCTCAAGAACACTACAGAGTGGTTCAACCACCTTGTCATGAAGACAAGATCTCAAGCCAAAAATTAAGGCAACTCTGATTGAAAATTAATGTTCTGATGTTGCATAATGGTTGTCAAAACAGTGACATGCTGAATTTGCACTGTAAACACTTTGAAAAAGTATTTTCCCCCTTCCTGATTTTTTTATGCATATTTGTCACACTTAGATGTTTCAGATCATCCAACAAATTTTTATGTAGACAAAGATAACCTGAGTAAAATGCAGTTCCTCAATGATGATTTCATTTATTATGGGAAAAAAGCTATCCAAACCTATGTGGAAAAAGTAATCCCCCCCGTTAAATCATGAATTAACTGTGATTAACCACATTTTTTAAGTTCAATTTCACGAGCCACACCCAGGCCTGATTACTGCCAGACCTGTTGAATCAAGACATCACTTAAATTGAACCTGTCTGACAAAGTGAAGTAGGCTAAAGGATCTCAAAAAGCAGCACATCATGCCGCGATCTAAAGAAATTCAAGAACAGATGAGAAACAAATTCATTGACATATCAGTCTGGAAAGGGTTACAAAGCAATTTCTAAGGCTTTGGCACTCCAGCGAACCACGGTGAGAGCCATTATCCACAAATGGAGAAAACTTGGAACAGTGGTGAACCTTCCCAGGAGGAGTGGCCGGCCTACCAAAATTACTCCAGGAGCACATCGACGACTCATCCAGGTCGTCACAAAAAAACCCAGAACAACACCTAAAGAACTGCAGGCCTCACTTGCCTCAGTTAAAGTCAGTGTTCATGATTCAACAATAAGAAAGAGACAGGGCAAAAATGGCATCCATGAGAGAGTTCCAAGGCGAAAACCACTGTTGACCAAAAAGAGCACAACGGCTGGTCTCACATTTGCCAAAAAACATCTTGATGACCGCCAAAACTTTTGGAAAAAAAGACTGATGAGACAAAAGTTTAACTTTTTGGAAGATGTGCGTCCCGTTACGTCTAGCATGAAACTAACTCGGCATTTCATAAAAAGAACATCATACCAACAGTCAAACCTTGTGGTGGTAGTGTGATGGTCTGGGGCTGCTTTGCTGCTTCAGGACCTGGACGACTTGCCGTAGTTGATGGAAACATGAATTCTGCTCTCTACCAGAAAATCCTGAAGGAGAATGTCCGACCATCAGTTTGTGACCTCAAGCTCAAGTCTACCTGGGTTATGCAGCAGGACAATGATCCGAAACACACCAGCAAGTCCACCTCTGAATGGCTTAAAAACAAAACAAAATGAAGGTTTTGGAGCGGCCAAGTCAAAGTCCGGACTTAAATCCGTCCAGATAAACCTTTAACAGGCCGTTCATGCTCGAAAACCCTCCAATGTGGCTGAATTAAAACAATTCTGCAAAGAAGAGAGGGCCAAAATTCCTCAACAGCGATGTGAAAGACTCATTGTGGGTCATCACAAACGTTTGATTGCAGTTGTCACCGAGGGTGGCACAACCAGTTATTAGGTTTAGGGGGCAATTACTTTTTCACATAGGGCCAGGTAGGGCTGGATAGCCCTTTCCGTCAATAAATGAAACCATGTAAAAATGGCATTTTATCTCTTTACTCTGGTTATCTTTGTCCAATATTAAAATTAGTTTGATGATCTGAAACATTTCAGTGTGACAAATATGCAAAAAAAAAAAAAAGAAAAGAAATCAGGAAGGGGGCAAATACTTTTTCACAGCACTGTATATATTTTTTATATATATTGATTTTAAAAAATTACAAGGAAGTTGACTGTTAATTATTCATTACAATCTGTGTTAATTTACACAGACTGATTTTGCCACTGAACACAATCTCAAGCTGCAAAGCCTGTCCCAAGCCATTAAACATTCAGAACTGATCACATTTCAACTTCACAAAGGTGTCAAACATATCCATGATGATTCTTCATAAACAAAAAAACAAACACACGGCACATGAAAAAAATATCATGTAAGAAGACACACATAAGCAAATTATTTCTTTTATTGAAATATGATAGCCAGAAAAGAATAGTGTAAATACGAGTCTTCATAATCATAAAATGCCTCAAAACCTTGTCATTTAACTAAGTGCTTGAGGGAAATCTGCCATCGATTGATTACAGGCTATATAAATATTATAAATGACACTGCCAAATGAGTAGGCAGCATAGTAATCAAAATAACTCAGAAAGCTCAACATAACAACATTGTAGGGCCACCCATTAAGCTTATAAATGGAAGCAAAACAAACGCACTATGAGTGAAGAATGAGACTGGAAACTCCACTGGCAAATACTCCACTATTGTAGAACAGCACATCAACAAAATGGCCATGTTTCAAGTACTCAGCATTTCATGAAACCAAACAAAACTCCTCTAAATTAGAGAAATTCATTATAGACAGTTCTGTAAAGCAGCTGTGCTTCCTTTACTTTATTCCACCATTGCAAAATGCTAATGGCAGAGCAGGGTCGCAAGGTCTCCATTACACACAATCGACATGCAAGAGCTGTAACAGCTAGAACCTGTAACACAGAAACACTTTGATATCGGCCAACAGTTCAATAAGGCTAAGGCCTTGGAAATTCAAAAGAGGAATAAAGAAAACGCAAAATGCACAAACAAAACACTATAAATGAACCTTATAATACCTTTGCCCTCATAATTTGGCACATTTTAACATTCATCTTCATTTTTTGTGATTCATGATCCGAATATACTGCACTACTTCAAAGAGAATCCAACATTCCACGGGCCAATTTAATGGAGAAGGCTCAGGTCAACAGTCTGAAAGTAATGCAATCGCAATAGGGGTCAGAGTGATATATATTCCTGGCCAGATGGAGGAGCACAAAGGAAATATTACAGCATAGGAATTTACCAAAATGCTTTTTTTTTCCCCTAAATGCAGGGAAACTTGCCTGAGGCTAGTGCCCTCGGGAGGGGACCAGAGCTTTTTACCAAATTCTGGAGATAAGCAAAGCAATTAAATAATGAAAGCTCCATGCTGGATGGACAGAGCTGCATTTCTCAGAAATAAATGCAATGATCAGCAGCATTATTTCAGAAGATGATGTCACAAAATGCCAAGGGCATGGATAATTTGTTTTCCCGCTTCAGTATAATCTTATTTACATTTGTGCGGTATGAAAACAAGAGGAATTTACACATTATTCCCCCAATTTCTTTTTAATAGTTCACGGTCATTTCCATTAATAACATATCACAACGTGTACACAGTTTTGTAGTCCTCTTATTACTTTTAATGATTAAGCCTTTACAACTTGGTGAATATGTAGTTCATCGGTCTGGGCCCCACGTTTGAAGAGTTTACAGATAATTTTCAGGGTACAGCTGCAATGCTCATGAGTAGAATACATGTTTGCAACCCTGTTATGAATATTTCCAGCATCCAATGCCCTTACAACCACAGTGAGATGTATTAAAGCCCTGCCGCTTCATAGACCTGAAAGGACAGTTTTACAGAGACATCTGCATAGCAATAACAGATGCGGGGAGCCCAGTAAATCTACAGACATCTCTGGGGCCAGAATCCACAGTAAATCCTTGAGCCAGACAGGAGACAAATTTACACTTAAAGGAAGAAAAAAAAAAAAAAAAAAAAAAAACCACAACTGAAAGTTGTCAGAAGTTTTGAGAGAAATCAATCCTTCGGTAATGGCTGGTGCACGAAAACGATCTTCCTCGCAATGCTGCAGGAGCAACAGGTGAAATTATGGCGCTGGTTTCTTTAGCGCAAAAAGTGCTTGTACATCTCTGAGGTCATTCAGCCCTCACACAACCCCACATATCGAGAGCAGCTGAGAGAGGCACGCCCTTTTCCTCCCCGCGCCGATTAATGAGTCCTTCAGGACGGGAGGCCTGCATCCTGCTCAGACTGGGTTTCCGACAATAATACGACTGCGTTTGAAAGAGTCTGGGCTACATTAGTGCACTTCCAACGTCTCCTCCCATACAGTACTATAAGCAAGGTTTATGAATGCAGAACTATAACCATCTCTCTTACTCTGCAACCTATTCACACCTTTTCTCTTACCCTCTCCTTCTCTCACACACTTTCGGTCTCTCTCAGTCTCTCTTAATACCGTTACCACTAATGATAGTCTCACAGTGTCAGTCTCTGCAGTGTAGTGTCCTGGCCTTGGCGTTTGCAGTTAAAGTGCTTGCAGTGACACTCCATGGTCTCTTCACTGCTTCAGCAGGTCCTTCAGAACAGCACCCCCGCTGGTCGCAGAGGACACTGGGACGGGCACGAAGGAGGGCAGGGAGTCCGAAAGCGGCTTCAGGAGCATGTGAGCCCCCGACCCAGCTGCACCCGCGGCGCCCGGCGTCATGAGGGGCACCGCAGCTGAGCGGGGAGCCAGGAAGGGGTTCGAGTCCCCCGCTTTACTGCCCGCTGCAGAGGCTCCTGAGAAAACACAGGATTAAAGGTCAATGTTTTGCCTCAAGTGCCTTTATGTAAATTCATTAATACAATGAACCAAATATCACACTGTATTGGTTCACTGGACAATTATCTCTTAACTTCACAGCAAACCATGTCATCCATCTGTATATTCAAAAGAGTTCTGATGTGATTGTTCACTAAAATTTAAACAGTGAATTTCAGGTGCAGCAATTTTGGCTAGAGCTGGGCAACTTATCACTATTATGTCAATATCATTATATAAAATAAGTTATCATCTGGGATTTTGGATATCATAGTACTGGAATATGACACAAGTGTTGTCTTTTCTGGTTTTAAAGGCTGCATTACAGTAATGGGATGCAGTTGCCTGAAGATATTAGATGGTTGAAGCTGTTCCCTGCACCTGCTTGGTCATCATGTTTACATTACTATTGTTCATCAAAAACTGGATTGCATAAATATTGTATGCGGCATCAATAGTTTTTCCTACAATATCGCCACAATATTTATATTAGATATTCTGTCAAAAACATTGTGATTTTTGGTTTTGTCCATATCGCCCAGCCCGAATTCTGGGAGGGGGGGAATAATATAAAATAAAAAAAATCGCTGCTTAGAAAAAATGTAACACTTTTCTGTAAAATCGTAGCACGAAGAGCGCTTGTTACACATGAACAGAAGGCCCAGTCATTGCACTCTGAAAGTGCACCAGTACAAGGTACCAGCAGAAAAGACTAACCTGTGGTGGACAGTGCTGGGGTACTGCTAGCTGCTCGGCCACTGGGCGGGGCACTCAGGGGTTTGATGTCATAGACGGGCAGCTTGGGGGCGGGACCACGTGGACTAGACTCCACCTCCATGAACTTAACAAACATCTCAGAGAAGGACTGCGCCAAGGAGAAAAAAAGCAATTCAGCGATGAAGAACAAGAGAAAAGGGCAAAATGGACCAGAGCACCAGATCCTGTACAAATAATGAATTCATAACAGCAAATAAGGGAAGCAAATTCATTTACGATTGAAGAGCCTAGTGCTAAAAGTACTCAAGTCACATTTTCACACACCATGAGGAAAGGACGGGAAAATGTCTTTTATAGTTACCCAAGTCCATTTCCACAGTTTTCTCAAAATGGACATTTTGTGCCTTAAGTATTTTTAGCAGTGGGGTTTTCAATCAACTGATTTTACCAATCTATTATGTATTCAGACCCTTTTTTTCTCAAAATAGATATTTTGAGACTTAACTAGTTTTGGCACCGGGACCTTTAATTAGGCTTCATAGTCTAAGTGCTTGTGTGAGTATGTGTACGTGTGCGCGTGTATTGGATCATGTACAGGAGTGAATGTTCGTGTAAGAACATGGATCCGATCTATTGCGTCAATAAATGTATATGGTTCAAGTAAATATGTCAATGCCTGTGTAAGATGATGATCTGGCATGGATGGGAGTGTAGGTGGCCATTGCATGTACTGGGGTGAGTAACTGATAACAGATTCCTATCTACACACCCGATCGCAATCCAGTGCTGCTGCGTATCGGCACTCCCGCTTAAACCCATTCATATCGACCTGAAAACACCGTATAAAAGTCATAAAATGTGTGCATCAAATCGGCGAAACCCATTCATATCGAAATCTGGCCACCCTTTTAGTCGTCATGGTATCAAATGACGCTGATCAGCAGTACACACACTTCCTGGACACCGGCGCCTTCGTTTGGCGCATGAGCGGAAAACTGTCCAACGAACGCTGACCATTTCCGCTCTGCTTGAGTAAATTTAATACGGTGCTGAGCAGGAGTGCAATTCATATCGCACTTAATCCGGTGCTTCTCTGGTGCTGCCCCGGAGCTAAACCACCTCCAGAGGTGGTTTAAATTACTCCGGGGTAAACTACGCCGGAGTAAATTACTCCGCCGTAAATCAATTCACATCAAACTTTAACCCGGTGCTGCTCTGGAGCGGCTGCAGTGCTGATACAGAGTGAACTATCAATCTGAAAGGGGCTTGAGTGCGAGTTCCTCTCTGTGCATCTGTGTCAACACCTGAACATCATCAACGTCATGCATAAACACTGCATCTAAAAAAAACGGAATTCTTAGGAAACAATTGTCTGATTTAGTGCTAGATACCATTTAGTCATTGAGTATCTGAAGCGTTACATTCACTTTAGCAATAGGAAAATGGCGAGCCTAGTTGGGCTGAATGGTCTGTTCTCGCCACTCGTGTCCGTTCTCCATTTATCAGAGGGCACCATATTTTAATAATTATCAAACATAAAACTATAACTCAAACGATGACACATGACAATGTGTAAGTGCGCAGTGTCAGAAAACGGAGGGAAGCAGGGGTTATGTCGGGAAACACTCACACTGCCGAGTGCTGGGGCAGCTCCGGGCCTCTGAGGCGTGTTGGGGACACTCTGCACCGCCCTATCGCCCAGCCAACCGGACACCCATCCCGTCAGCCCGCGACGGCCCTCCTCCAGCAGCAGCTTACAGGGGTAAACAGAACAGAGTGCTGGTGAGAAGGGAACGGGGGAGATTAACGGACAGCGGCTGCAACAGAGCCAGGAATGGAGAAAAAAAAGAAAAGAAAAATTGGACAGAAAAATTCCTGGCTTGAATACAGATTTATGAAATGGGTTGGGGGGGCGGAGAGAAGGGAGATTTTAAATTCCAAAACCAGAATGATGAACTTCAGGAATTTGTGTCGGGAGGGGTGCAGGGGGTTTGTTACCGGGGAGGGGATTGGCGTTATTTGTGATTAAGTTCCCATGTCTCCAACATTACAGGTGGAGCTATTCATTTTTGGGAATTAATCATTACCGTTTCACTTTCTGTTCAAAGACATTTTGTTAACCAAATCTCCTGAATATCACTTGCCATACTGGGCAAGAAAAATATACATTACATAACGTTGTATTTCTGCATCTCTAGATACTAGAGCAGTGCCCATTCAGAAGGTGCCTGTTCTGAACAGGCCTATTGCTCAGCATCTGGTATTGTTGCTTTCAGGTTTCTTAAGAGCCGCTCAGCCAAACAAGATAACACTTGACACTGCGCTTCCTGGGGTCCACAGCAATACACTACCCAAGTGGGAGGTCAATCAGACGAACGGGTATTGAGAAAATTAAAAGGACAGATATGCATACATACAAACATACACCAACTCCTTCCATTTTAGTTTTATGACATTTACGTTTTGATATTCCCTGAAAAGGTATTTGGAATTGGGCTGTTATCACAGTCCGTATGTGCGAAGTAACTAATATGTACTGCGACCCAAGTAATACTTCAGACTCTGGTTCAAGAAGAGAGTTACTATTCAAATGAAATGAAAAAAGGAAACAAAAATAAACTAAACAGAGACATTGCGTGGGGACACTACGGAGCCAAACTTGCCCTCCATGATGTCATTAATGAGTCTGGCAAAGAAATGTTGCCAGCGGAGGACTGAAAATGAGGAGTAGGACAAACTGAATAAAAAAGGTAGAAACATCTCCTGGGCAATAAAAGCCAGTCTCGAGAGGCATCGTAATTGTATTTATCCCCTTCTCCTCAATCTGTTTTCCTTTAAAGCTGTTGGGAAATTCATTCTGAATAGTTGGACAGCCTCCCATTGGCTTGGCTCGACGGCAAGGAGTTAGGAAATGCTTTTGCTGAGGACTTGGATGGAAAGCACTTCTTTAGTCGGACTGCTCAGTTAGGACAGGAAGGAGAACTTGTGGACAGACAGCATGATCCACTCATTAGGTTTATGATCTTGTTTGAAAGGCCCATTAGTGACAACTATAATACTGTTTCTCAAGACTCAGTCACTGAGTATGTGCATTATGCTGTAAAACACTCATCGCATGACCCATGTCTTGAGCCTAAGTGGTTGCTCTGTTGGGTCCATGAGCATGCTTGCCCAATAATGAGTTTTCCAAGGAGTGTGGTCAGAACATTGGACTCATTATCACGCAGTGTTAAGCAATGGTACAGCTTTTCTCCAACATTATGATGAATTGCCCTTAACTCAGTCTGCCAAACCAGCCAAGTTTTCCTGACATCGGTTTTTGGTCCAAATTCTCCATAACCAAAAGGGGGAATTCCTCTATATAGAGCTTGATAGAGGTATAGTTTTATTTCGAACAAGTAATTAATACGTAGGATCGTGGAAACTCCCTGAATGAGTTTATCTGTGGCTCGTACTTGTGAAAGCAGTGAGAGATTTAGTATCATTCAGAGGACAAACACAAATCCAAAAGATGAAAAATATGCCTTTCCGTCAAAAGGAACCTCAGCGGGAAAAAGATTCAAAATGAGTAAAACAGATCTTCCTCCATCCCGCCAGCTCCCAAATCACACACTCATACTTTCATAAGCGAACACTCTTAGAACGGTCCTCAGTCCAGGATACAGTATCTGGAAAAAAGCAAAACCAGACAAGGAGCGCTCTGGGAGAGGAGTGCCGCAGGAAGGAGGGAATGAGTTACAGGACCAGACAAAGAGAGGAGCGTAAAAGGTGGGTGCACCGGAAAGACAGAGATGCGAGGATGAGAAGCTGAAGGAGGGAGGGAGAGAGGGAGCGAGAAGGAGGCATGAGGCAGAAAAGAGAGGGACCAGAGGAGGGCAAACGGAGGACCTACCTTGTCGACCTCCTCGCGATCCAGTCCGAGCATGGTGCCCATCACCGTCAGAACTTCCTGTCGCTGCTTCTTTGGTGCGTGGAAGTGCCCCACGAACAAGTTCCGCATCAGAACCCTGCAGAAGCACCATATGGGGCTCGTTAAGGACAGGCTCCGCGCTCCCGTGCACGTGGCAAATGCAAGTCCTGCTCTGCGTACCGCTGCCGCGCAGTCTACCGCTGACCTTACAGAGCAGACTATGGGGACGTTCGACACCCATTATAGTTATTCAAGCTTCGAAAAGGGTTGGAAATGCCAGAAGTCATGTTAATTATTTTAAAAATATCGTTCTTGTAACATACAATACCTGTCAGAATCTACTACTCAGCATCATTATTGGTTCTGGTAGGTCTTCAAAAGAAAGGGCTTCATACAGTGCCACCATTCACAACTTTGTACAAGGCCCTGCTGTAATGCACTTTGCAGGCCAAGATTACCTTGCTGTTCCAATGAGTTTGTTATTACAATATTTTGACTGAACCGCCTTTTTTAACAGCTATTCCAACACAACGCTATAATCTGTGAAACCACAATGACTGTAAGTTCCCTGCTGCTTCCCTGTTAGCACGGAGCCCAAATTAACTACTGACACCAGGCTTTGCCAAGAGAAAATGGGTTCACACGTCACATTGGATTCCTCTTATTATTTCTTCCAACCAGGAAAATGTCTCTGCCACTGATCATTTTTCTTCCCACAAGACTTTTTTAACCTTAAGTCCTGATTTTTTGGGGCCCAAACTCAGTCTTTTCCAGTCCCTGAAAAGCATTTATTTAACCCCATAAACTCTTTTCACTTAAATCTTTCCTTAAATAGGATTCAAAGACATTAAAAAATCCATTTTAATTTTCTCATATAGTAGGACAATGCCACATACATATTCTGTATCTACTGGTTGCAGCGCTTCACTGAAGCTACATCACACTTATATTGGGAGAAATATTCAAACCCAGGAGGCAATGTTTTCATGGCCACTGCACTTCATCAAATGGGAAATATCAAGATCTTGTACATCATTTTTTACACATTTCTCTGCAATTCAGCAGGACATATTTGGAATCGTTTGAAACTTAGGGATCTCCACTAAAATTTAAAACAGGTCTGAAATTCCACTAGTTTGAATACAGCTGCTGCATTTGACGGACCCATATATGGAGCTGTAGGTTTTATGGTGCCAACTGGGACGCCATCACAACTGAAACTGAACTGATATGATTACAGTTGGTTAATCACGTAATTCCGGTGTCGCAGCCCAGATGAAACCCCCGCCAGACCATACCCGATATAATCTGGTCAAGGCCAAAATACACCCGGTGGTATTAAATGTGACTGAATGTGGGGGATATAATCTGGTCTGGGGGGGCCAGCCCAGATTATACCCAGGGTATAAAACAGACTAGCCCACTTTAACCTCGGGTATACTCTGGGCTGGGGATATACTTTGGCCTGTTACAACGGCATGGAATTACACTTACTTGTCCACTTTCCCCTCTGTGCCTTTAACCAAGCTGATCATCCTGTTCTGCATTTCCTCCAGAGCCGCCTGCTTGGTGTCCACTGCAAAAAAAACACCAACAAACACACACATTTACACACAATCACAGACATAAGTATACAAACAGATAGATATAAAAAGTTATAGGCACCGTTTCTCAGGGTTCTGGGTCACCCAGGCGTCTGCAGCGCGGGTCGCTTCATTACCAACCGTCTCTCAAGTAGCGGACATATTTATCAAACCCGAAAGCCAAAGGAAGTGAGCACCACTCGCTGTTATAAGAGGTCTGTCGCACACTCTGCACCAGTCCTCATTTAACCATTTCAAAGCCTTATTTTAAATAAATAAATATGTTCAATGGAGCCAGGAATTCCATGTTGGCAGAAGGGTAAAAAATAATAAAATAACAAAAAAGCGAGTGAGTCTGGGAATTTGCTGTGATGTCATTGAGTAAGAGCCCACAGCCAGCAGAGCTGATAGCGTGGAACTGATGAACTCCGCAACCTACTCGAGAAACCGGCTTCTGCCTTCAATGCGTTTTTATGATAAGAAAATGTTTACGTCTGCGACAGACGCAAGAGTTTCACAGACCCTTCAAGTTTGGAGGGGTGTATTCAGAATGAGGTCACACTTTAAGTCATTAATCTTTTTAGAATTATTTATTTATTTCATTAATTAATTATAAAGGGCTTATGTATGTCTGGAAAACAGGAAAGGCGGTGTAATGTAAGGTCTGGTGCATGATGCCAGTACAAGGACATAGAATGTTTTAAAAAGCAAAACTCTAACCGTAAGGGAACGCATTCCCGACAACTGCAAACAAGAACAGGCACAAAACTTTGCCTCATCAGCAAAGCTAAACAGAATGCACTGGAATTGTTCCATTATATTTCCATGCCAAATTACATTGGTCTGTTTACCCGCAGTTAGCTACATCATACAAATTGTATAAACTGCTTAAACAAAGTCCGGAGTGGAATGTTAAGTAACTACCCTGCGAGAGATTAGAAAGATTATGGCTCATAGAGGAATGTAATGAAAAGGAGATGGAATTGGGATGACGTAAACATGACACCTCCCGGAAAGAAATAGCCAGTGAGAAGCCTAGTGGATGCCTGAAACTGAAAACAGAAGACTAAGCAACACATTGCGTGCACTGTTCTTGTTGAGAATTGCAGCTCACAAGAGAAAATGTGTTTGGCTCCAGCGCAAGTCATTCAGACCCATGTTTTAATACCAAGTCAGTGGTGGTAACTATAATGTAAAAAGACCAACTCCAGTTCTTCCAACAAGGCAGCTCCCCGAAGCTCTACTTCAGCGGTCAGAAACACTTTTCGCCAATTTTGAGGAAACACCATGTGTGACCTCACAGTGACTCCAGCATTTGCACAGCAATACCACTTTGAAGGGCCTAAATTCCCACAAAGTTCACTCTGTAAATCCTACCCACTTACAATGCAGACTGTCAGCTATAATTTGAGTCCATTTTCATCCATATGGAGTGAACCCAATAGGAATACAGCCCTTAAAAATTGTCACTGTCAAAATAATTATGACTCTCACTTTAGATGGGGCAGCATATACGCCAATAAGCGACCTAATTCACCTTGATTTCTCAGCTCCTCAATCTGCTCCTCCTTGAGGTCCAGTTGATCAGACAGACGGGAGGCCGAGTCCAGGGCAGCATTGGCCTCATCCAGGTTGATCTGGATACGAGGAACAAAGGATGCATGAACGACACACAAATTCATTTATTTTATTTATCCTTTATTTAACCAGGAAAGTCCCGTTGAGATCGAGACCTCTTTTTCACGGGAGCCCAGGGGGTTGAGGTGGGGAGGGAGAGGGCAAATTTCACAGCCAATTAGATCAGGGGATGATTAGGAGGCAGATTTCAGGAGCCAAGTTGGGAAATTAAAGATTTTTTTGTGGGATTTTCTCCTTTTTTTTTTTTTTTTTTTTTTATTAGACAGACACACAGTAGAGAGAGACAGGAAAGTTTGGGGAGAAGAATGGGGAAGACATGCGGCAAATGACCCGAGCCGGAATCAAACTGGGTCGCCGTGGGAAGGCCACAGCCTTTATGGTATGCGCGCTTAGACCGATGTGCCACCGGGGCGCCCCCATGTTGGGAAATTAGCCGTCACACTGGGGATCCCTCTACTCATCATGGGATCTTTAATGACCACGGTGAGTCAGGACCTCGGTTTAACGTCTCATCCGAAAGACGGCGTCTCCTTCAGTGCAGTGTCCCTGTCACTGCACTGGGGCATTGGGGATTATTCCATCAGAGGGAAGATGGCCACCTACTGGCCCACCAACACCTCTTCCAGCAGCAACTTGGTTTCCCCAGGTGGTCTCCCATCCAAGTACTAACCAAGCCCACACCTGCTTAGCTTCAGCCACACGGCTGGAGCAGATGTAATAGTGGTATGGCTGCTGGCAAATGGGCCTAAAGATGCTCCGAAACTGCTCTTCGTGCATTCTGCTAGCTGTGCTGTAATACTGTAACAGCGCAAACACGCCAATGGACCTCTTCATTCACCCACCCCCCGTTATCCTACCCCACCCCATCTGCTTTATCTCAATAGCAGATTTAGCATTTCTAACTGGAATACATTATGCTGCTAACTAGAAGGAATGCACTCAGTACAGCAAAGACCTCCGCCAAGACACAGCAACCTCCTCTCCTATGAATGTGCACAGCAAATGTCCTGGCAATCCGGGCACTGCTTTTCCAGATATGTTAGCCAGATGGTGGCGCGAGACCAGAGGTCTAAGTATCACCAAAGTCAACAGGCTTCATCGTCTCGGGAACTTGAATGTGCATGGATTTTTTTTAGCGGCAATCTGGCTATGGTTTTTCCAGATAAGTCTGCCGCCGATAGACGACAAAAAAGACAGACAGTTGGAGTTCATACCCCCCCACCCCAACCCCCCAACTCCAATGGCAGAGGGAATAATACATACCACAGACACTTTCATTTTTTCACTTTTATGGGCATAAAACCAAAACTTCATTTTCAGCTTTAGGAATATGCTATTCATTTTCATAGCATTTTAACCTTGCAGAGGTCAACCATGAAAAATTATACAAGAAGTGCAGAATTTGGGAGAGAGAGCCAAACATTCACACTGCTTCTCCAGACAGCAAAACAAAGCGCTCAAGGACCTGAGATGTCTGAAACAAGAACCAGTGTGATGATGCATAATAACGCTCTACAAACTCATACCCATGACGCCTCATACCTGCAGAGCGGACGCCTGGTCCTCCAGCTTTTCTGCTTTCCTTCTCCACTCGTCTTTCTCCTTCTTGAGCTTCTCCAGCTCAGCGGAGTACATGGCCTTCTCCTCTGCACATGGAGGAGAAAAAGACACTGCGAGTGTAAGGGATCAGCTGGGGCCACAGAGTTTACTGCAAATGGGAAAAGCTGAATTTTGCCTCTACACTACAGAAAAAAAGGTCTTCACAAGTTCTCAAAATAATTTTTCAAGATGTCTTCACGCATGAAAAAGCATTAAACCACATTCTGTCTCAAATTTCCTATGCACTTTTTGACATTTCAGGAACTGTAGTCTTAGAGGGCCTCAGCGTCTCCAGATCTCTGAGGTTTCCATTAAATTGCCTGTCATTTTAGGCCTGGCAGGGAAGCTGTATGAACTCCAAGCAATGTAAACACCACAAAAGCTAGCAGACACTGTGTCCCTTAGGATCTTGGGTTTTCAGATTTCTGCCGCAAGATATGGAGCAGTCAATAAAGGCAGCCAAGGGCCCATGAGCCAAACCTTGTAACATGAAATTGCAAAGCAAGTCCTCGTGTACAAATAAGTACAGGTTGGCCAGGGTTAGGTCAGAGAGGAAGACTTGCCTTGCTGAAATTGCTCTAGCACCATCTGCAGGTTGGAAAGTGAAACTGCATACTGCTTGACCTGCTCCTGAGAGGTGCGCAGTTGGGCCAGAGCCTCGTCTCTTTGCCGCACCACGCCACTCAACTGCTCCTGCAGGGACTCCACCTGTAAACTGGCCTGCTGGCTGCCAATGAATAAATCAAAATGACATCACTCAGACATGAAAAAAAACTACAATTCCCATGTTCATGTATCCTAAGTCCTACTAGTAGAGTCAACCATCATGTAGACTCACCTGATTCAACCCGTTAGCAGCTCAATGACATATAAAGCTATTGAATTAAGTGTGCTTTGTTAAAGCTGGAGTAGAAACCTACAGGAAGACTGACTGACAAGAGCAGGGTTGGGCAGAAGAGCCTGAGTATCCAGTAAAAATAACAACATAATCACGATGCTATAAAAGGAATATTTCCAGACCTTTGTACAAGACCACTTGATGAGCCAGTGCACATCAGCCATTTCTTTATCAGCATCCTAAATTAAGTTTGAGGCATGAATGGACCAACCAAGCAATAAATGGTCTTTGTTTTAGTCGACTAACTAGTAATATAACCAAAACAAGACTGAAGAAAGAATCTGTTAGCAAGCTGTTAGCAAGCCAGACCACATAAGTCATTTCATTATCAGCACGCTAAATTAAATTAAGTTTGATGGATGAATGGACCACACAAGTAATTAATGGTCTTCCGTTTGCTTGCCCGTCCAGTTATCTAACCAAAACAAGACTGTAAACAGTCTGTAAACAAGCCAAAAGTGTCATTAGTGGCCCAAAACCGATCATCTGCAGTGACCCATCCCTCACCTGGCGTTCTCCACTGCGCTCGAGGAGGTCGCCAGCTTGTCCTCCAGCAGCGCCACCTTCTTGCGCAGCTCGGTCTCCCGGTCCTCGGCAGCCAAGGCCTCTCGAGTGTAGGAGTCCTCGATCTCCAGCAGGTGATTCCTCAGCCGCTCCAGCTCCAGCTTCAGCCGCTGCTCCTTGTCCTTCGTGTGCTGAAGCTGTAGGCACAGAAAGGGGTTTCCCCAGATGTGTGAGCACTATAGTTTCACTCTTTGTTACGTGTTTTTGGTGAAACATCCAGGCTTAGAAAGTTACCAAGAGTTACTTTTCAAAAAGTACAAATTTTTCTGATCACCAGGATTTGCTCAAGAGCAGTTCATCAGCGAGGAGGCTGGCGCTAACAAGAGAAATCCATTGGTTGAGTTTCATGAATGAAATAAATATAAGGTAGGACTTCCACTTTTTGACACCTGCATTTTAGACCTTAGGATTTCACATTTAATTCGCAAGATACTTTTATCCAAAGCAACATACAGTAAGCAAATAACACAGGACACTGAAACACATACAGCGACAGGTCAGATAAAAAATTAGCATAAATTAGCAGCTATATATAGCCATGAACATTAAGTCCAGTTCACACAGTAAAAACGGGATAAGTCAGCAATTTTATGGCAAATATTACAACAAACTGACCTCAGGCACAGAGATAATATCTTGTTTTACTCTAAGAGCATTTTTTTATCTTAGAGAATAACAGCATTCAATCAATCCTGTGACTCAAGGTCAGAAGACAGTTATGTGAGACTGGAATGACCTCGCCTATAGTTTTTGTAAATGAAACAATCTGGCAAATATTAAACACCCGTCATTCCAGCTTAGAACCTTAAAGAGAGACAACCCGCATAAATCCAGCCCTGATTAAACGGGGGGGGATTTATGGCAGGACAAGATCTAGTAAGAAAAAAAGGCTGCTAAAATAAACAGAATTTCCCTTGAAGGCCAATCCCATGCCTTACCTCATTCTGCAGAGCGGAGTTCTCCATCTGCTTCTGCTTTAGCGCTAGCATCACCTGGTCCCGTTCCTGCTGGAAGGCCACAGCATTCTCCTGCATGGTCCGCGCCTCATTCAGCAGCTGGTTCAGCTCCCCAGATTTGCCCTGTGACGAACAGATCAATTCTACTGAGGGGAGCTTATGCATCAAATCTACATTGACATTGGGAGCCGAGTGAACTCAATAAACAAAGCAACCCAACGAAATGCTTCTTAACAGTTCTTGGAAAACTTGGAAAAATGCATCCACCTCTCCTCCACTATCGTATACAGAAGTATGGGAGGAGGGTATGAGTGGAGGTGAGGAAGATACATTTTCGCACTTATTCGGACAGACCCCTGGATGAAGCAGTATTGACGTTGGATTGCCGTTCACTAACCTGTTCGCCATCCTTGAGCATCTTCTCCATGGCGGCAGCCTTCTCCCTCATGGCATTGGACTCAAACTCCTTTTCCCGGAGGAGCAGCGACACCTGCAGGTTTGTCTCTCTCAGTGCCCGGAACTCGGACTCCTTCTCACGGGATCGCGACACCACCAGTTCGTTCTCCTCCTTCAGCTTACGGCCGTCCAGCTCCAGGATAAGCGTGCGCTCCTTCAAGTTGGTAACGGCCTGCTTCAGCACCTCGTTGTCGTTCTCGCGGTTACGCAGGCTCTCACGCACCTCATTCAGCTGGTCTCCCCTGGACTTGATCAGCAGGTCCTTTTCCTTCAAGGACCTTTGCATTGACTCCAGTTTTTCCTGCGCTTGCCGGAGCTCGTCCACCAGTCCCCTCTGTTCTCTCTCAGCCATCGAGTTAGAAAGCCGGTGGTTGTTTTCTTGCAGAGTGTGAATCATCCCATCCCTCTCAGCCAGAAGCCGCCGCAGGTACTCAAGTTCTTGCTGCAGCCTGCTCACATCCCCCTCATGCTGATAGGATGCTGACACTTGGTGGATGGGAGATTCTGTTACAGCAGCAGACACAGTTGCTAGAGCGGGAGGCAAGGTTTCTGGACCTTGGTTCACCCCTTCCAATTTCCCGAGTAGGACGTCTTTGGTGCTGCTAAGCTGGCTAATTGTCTGCTGAACCTGAGCAAGCTCCTGGCTCAAGTTTCCCAGTTCCCTCTCCTTTTGTTCATAACTCTGGATCAGCCGGGTGTAGTCCACGGAGAGCTTGGAGCTGCAGTCACTGTCAGCGGAGACCTGGCCCTGTAACTTTAGGAGCTCCTCCTGGAGCTGGGCTGACTCATGTTGCATGTTCTTTACCGTGGTGATGACCTGCTGCTTCCACTCATCCATCTTCTTCACCTGCTGCTTCAGGTTGTCCCGCTCCTGCAAGAGCTCCTCAAACTGGTTGCTGCTCACCCCTCCTCCGCTGCCACCTCCAGAGTCACCGCCTGACGTCTGCAGAACAGTCACCAGAGTCTGGCACTTCTGAGTCAAGGCATCAATCTCTATATCCTTCTCCCGAATGATCCGAGAGAGGTTCTGGATAGTCTCTCGGGACATTTCATGGCTCCCTGATGGGTCGCCCATAAGAGATAGTCGCTGGTTCTCCTGTTGCAGCTTCAGAATTGTGGACTCCTTGTCGGCCACAATATCCATGATGCGGTGGTAGTCAGACCGAAGCTGGCTGTTCTCACGGGTCTTCTCATTCAGGACAGCCAGCACCTGCTCACGCTCCACAGCGTAGGCCTGCAGCTGTTGCTGGTAGAACATCAGGTCTTGGCTGTGCCCACCAGCAGACACTCGAGCATGCAAGGCCTGGATCTCCAGGTCCTTCTGCAACACTATCTGGGACAGCTTGCCCACCTCGTCACGAGAGACAACCAACTGGTCCAACTGCTTAGTCAGCGACTGATTTTTCTCATTGAGGAGGCTGATCTCGCTCTCCTTCTCCTTGATACCTTTCACCAGCTTCTCGATCTCCACTTTAGACAGGTCATGCTTCTCATTCCCGTTCTCCCCATTCAGTGACTGGGTCTTCTCCTCCTGCAGGATGACTACTGCAGGCGGTACAGCCTGTAGTGATGGCGTGTCGATGTGGGACCTCGGCACAGACAGCTGGTCCACGGCCTCCTGCAGTCGGGCAATCTCATCGTCCTTGGTACTGATGAGTTTCTCATAGTTGAGTGTGCTCTGCTCGTAACGAGCCTGAACCTGCTCCAACTCATTCTGCTGGGCTTGAATTGACTGCTGGGACTGCAGGAGGCTACTTCGCTGCTCCTCAGATGTTCTCCTCAGGGACGATGCCTCCTCTTTCAGTGTGTCTCGTGTGGCTTTCAGCTGAGCAATCTCAGTCTCCAATTCCGTGATTATGTCAAGGGTCCTAGGCTCCGCCAGCGGTTGTGGTCTGCCCTGTTGGTCACGCAGTCGGTCTATTTCTTCCTTCAGGTGGCTGTTTTCCTCTTTCATTGCACCTAGCTGCTTGTCCTTCTCATCTAACATGTGCCGGAGGGCCTCCACTTCTGCCCGGGAGGTATCCTCCAGCTCTTTCTGGGTCTCAGCAGCATTTAACTTTAGCTTTTCGACAAAGGAGTCCTTCTCCTGGAGCAGCTCTGTCAGCTGCTTCTGATCTGCCACCGAGGTGGCGAGCATTTCGTTTGTGTCCCGATGGTTTGCTGCCATCTGCTCCATCTCTTGTTTTAGCTCTGCAATCTCAAATTCCTTCTCCCGGATGAGCTTGACTGCATTTTCATGCTCCGTTTGCAGGGCAGAGGCGTCCATGGACCGGGCCCGAGTCAGCTCCTCAATGGTCTGCTGGTACTGCCGAGACTGCTCCGCAAGCCGTCGGTCCGCCTGACACAGCTCAGTCTCCAACTGACCCTTTTCCAGCTTCAGCGCATCGATTCGAGTGTCTTTTTCCAGTAATGCCCTTTTCATGGCGGTCTGCCCCTCTAGGACCTGTCGGTCCAGGTCATTCAGTCTCACCGCAGTCTCCTGGGCCTCCGCTTTTAGTTTGTTGTTCTCCATCCTGATCTCATAGTCCTCAGACTGAACCTTTTCCTGTTGGGTTCTCATCCCTGCCAGCTCCTGCCCAAGTTCAGCCAGTTCCTTTCCCCTCTCCTCAAGAGCCCTCTGCAGGTCGTCTACATTAGTGCACCTCTCCCCAGTAATGCTCAGTTCTGCCCTGACTGCAGAGAGCTCCCCTTCCCTCTCTTGGAGTGTCCTACTCAGCCTACTAGTCTCCTCACGAGCCTCTGCATTTCGCTGATGCGCTTCGCCCAGCTTCTCCTTAAGTTCCTTCACCAACTCCTCCAGTTGCTGTTTGCCCATGTGCATGTCATTGAGGGCAAAGGCAGTTTTACTCAACTTCTCCCGCTGAGCCTCCAGTTCCAGCTGCAGTGCCCCCTTCTGGCCTTGCAAAGTATCAATCTCGCACTGCAGACGGACGGTCTCCGCGTCCGCATCTTTGTGCTGTGCAGACAGCTGGTCCTTCAGAGAAATGAGGCGCTGAAGAAACATTCAAAAATAGAAAATGTTAAGTAATTCATTAAAACAAAGCTCAGGAAAGATTATACATAATGCAGATGCTTACCTAGGAAGTCAAAATGACTGGCCCCCAAAAAATACCACAGTCAACACGGTATCCATGTCATATAAAGATCAGAAAATCACAAACAGGACGTACGATGTACATTACAGACAATCATAGGCAGAGAACTAGATCTATACCACTTGTTTAAAAAAAAAAATAGGACCAAGGGTCCTGTAGCTTAACGGCAAGCAGTTTTACAGCGATGATACAAGTTATGAAAATTTAATGTGAAGTTTGACATTTGAATCAATGAAAATCAATGTCAAGGTCACTAAATAAAAGTTCACATACATTTATAAGACCTTCTGTGATACAATCCTAAGCTCTGAAGCAGTTATGGTGATACAAGTCATTATAATATGTCAATATGCATCCAATATGTAAATTGTGAACTTTAAAGGTCACAGAATGTCAAGTTGTGGTGCAAATGGACTTCATATATGACTTTCCAAATGTCTCTATACAAACCTTAGCTCAATCTGTGACCATTTTGGTGATACAAGTCATTGTAATTTCACTGCGGAGTTTGACCCTCAAAGGTCACTGACAGTCAAGTTGAATGTCACCAAATGAAAGTTCATATGTGACTTCCTAGATGTCAGTAACACAAACCTAGGCTCCATCTGTGACCATTTTAGCGATAAAAGTCATTGAATTTTCAGTAGGTCACATTGACCTTTGAAGGTCAATACGATGGTCACCAAATGAAAGTTCATCCATGACTTCCTATATGTCTCTAATACAAATCTAGACTCCATCTGTGACTGTTTTGGCAAAACAAGTCATTGTAATTGTATTATGTCAAGTTTGACTTGCAAATGTCATCAACAGTCAAGCTGAATGTCAACAAATGAAAGTTCATATGTGACTTCCTATGTCAGTAACACAAACCTAGGCTCCATCTGTGACCTTTTCAGTGACAGAAGTCATTGAATTTTCTCTAGGTCAAGTTAGACCTTCGAAGGTCAATATGAAGGTCACCAAAAGAAAGTTCATACATGACTTCCTATACATCTCCAATACAAACCTACACTCAATCTGTAAAGATTTTGCTGATATAAGTCATTGAAATTTCACTGTATCGTTTGGCCGTTCAGGGTCACTGAAGGTCAAGTTAAAGGTCACCCAATGAAACTTCATACATGACTTCCTATATGGCCACAATACAAACCTAAGCTCTATCTGTAATAGTTTTGGTGATAGAAGACATTGAAATCTCACTATGTGAAGTTTGACCTTCGAAGGTCACCGAAGGTCAAGTTCAAGGCCACCAAATGAAAGTCCATGTATGAGTTCCTATACATCTCCAATACAAACCAAAACTATCTGTCACCATTTTGCTGATATAAGTCATTGAAATTTCACTGTGAAGTTTGGGCATTCAAGGTCACTGAAGGTCAAGTTCAACGTCACCGAATGGAACTTCATCCATGACTTCCTATATGCCCACAATACAAACCTAACCTCTATCTGTAATAGTTTTGGTGATAGAGGTCATTGAAATTTCACTATGTGAAGTTTGACCTTCGAAGGTCGCTGAAGGTCAAGTTCAAGGCCACCAAATGAAAGTTCATACATGACTTCCTATAAGTGTTCAATGCACATATGTTCCCAATCTTCAATATTTTCAAGCCTAGAAACCTTTGAAAATTGTAACATTTTGCTTGACCTCAAGTTTGACCTTTCAAAGTCATCTGAGGTCACCTTTAACACAACCAAAATATAGGTTATATATTAGTTTTTATATGTCAGAAATACAAACTTAATCTCTATCTGCAACCATTTAGCTTCCACAGGCGATTTGGCCCATTCTCCATAAAACCCAATGTTAAAGTACAGCGCCCCGACTAGACCCACTTCCGTCAATTCAATCAAAATGGTACTCACTCTGTACATAAAGTGTATCAAGGTGATTTGATTGCCAGATTTAGAAAAAAAGTTATCAGACATTTTTTGAGAAATAATTTTTTGAATTTTCAAGTCATATCTTTTAACATTGTTAAAATATTCCCTGACCTCGAGTTTGACCTTTCAAAGTCATCTGTGGTCAAATTTAATATTGCCAAAATATAGGCCATATATGACTTCCTAAATGTCGATAATACAAACTTAATCTTTATCTGCAACCATTTGGCCTCCACAGGCCATCTTGCATATTCATAAAGTACAGCGCCCCCAATAGCCCCACTTCCGTCGATTCAATCATAATGGCGCTCGCACTGTACATTTACAGTGCCAAGGTAAGTTGATTGCCTGATTTAGAAAAAAATTTATCACGCGGTTTTTGAGAAATAATTTCTTTAAATTTCTCAGTCCTATCTTTAACATTGGAGCCAAAATTTCAGCCCATAAAATGGACAAAAATGATTCAATCGAAATTCCGAGAAAAAAGGTCAGGAGATATGGTCTAGTAGTATGATATTGCAAATTTTCACGAAAATTCATCAGGCCAAAATAAAGATAAAAAATGTTCCGGACGACGGACAACGGTAAGCCGGTAAGCTAACAAGACACGCCACTACACACACAGACTAACATCATACCTCTAATCCTCACTGTAATCCAAAATAAATTGTTAAGGAGTGGTTTCAATCAGACAGACCTGTGTAGCCTCCTGGTTCTGGCGATCCAGTTCCTCCAGCTCTGCAGTCAGAGTGTCCCGGTCCAACAGGGCCTCTTTCAGGGCCAGGTCTTTTTCCTCCAGCAGTTTCCTCAGAGCCTCAACCTCCTGCAGGCTGGGGTCAAGCCCCTCCTCCAGCTTTCTCACGCTGCCCTCGGCACAGCTGACCCTCTCCACCAGATCCAGCTGAGGACAATGAGGGCACAAAGGTGGTCACAGAAGCAAAATGCCACACTCACCTCACAATTTCTGCACCTTGAGAGCCAACTGCTCCCCCTTGTGGACAATCTGCAGTCTGCTAAGCATGCACAAATGAGTAAATGAGAACCTGTGTATCGCAAGTCAGATCTGTGAGGTGCTTTGCAGTTTAACAAAAAAAGCCTCACTCCATGGTTATTCTAGCAGTACCATATAAGCGAAGTACGAGCGTGCGCCTTTCTCATGAACATTTTAATGAATTAATTTAGGAATATCAAGCAGTTTAATTCCCCTGGTCATCCCAAGGCGCAATCAGGATTAATCTTTTACTTATTTTTCAGAGTTCACATTTGCTGCCGACCATGAAAACCCCGAGTGGATCTTTCAACCAGAAATGCACACAAACAAATCCCCTTTAATGCCATTTAGCTGCTGCAAAATCGCACTTATAAGAACATACATTATTTTTATGACAAAAAAAAGAAAACACACCTTCTGTTGCTCAAGCTCCGCCTTCTCATGCCTCAAGGTTTCGATTATTGTGTTGAGCTCCAGAATGTCCGCGTGTTCTGCTTCAGCCTTGGGTTCATTCTGCCCACAGAAAAGGAGACAAACTTCAGATAAAACACCATGTACCTTAGCACACGGAAACTCAAAACAACAAGCAGGTTTGATGTCATTTTTTGGCACCTAAAACATGCATACAGCATACCTCACTAAGGATCTTCAGCCTTGATATCTCTTTCTCCGCTCCTAAAAATCAATGAAAAGATGAATATGAAATACTAGAGAACCAGAGGAAAACTTTTATGGGGTTGGTAACTAATGAATGGTGAGGCCCCATGCGATGATTTCATTCCTCCAAGCGTGAGTCAAACAGACTTCCCCCTTAAGAGTACTGCAATGCTTCTACATTGTAAATGCATACGGCAGTCTTCAGTCCGACCTTTGGAAACAATGCTCATGTGCTACGGCCAGAAGGGATTTTCCCTCATCCTCTGCTCAAGCAGCTTTTTCTGCGCAAATATGGTAAAATACTGTATCCAAGTTCTCACTGTTACATATTAACCATCAAAATTAATTGGAAAAATTCAAGTTTTGACCACAGATTAATAAATCTACCACCCTGAATGGGTGGTAGACCTAAATTGTGCTTGTTTGATTCTACCAAATAGCAGCTCGATGAGATCACAAGCTGTTAAATGAGGCCTGCTGTATCTGAGGAGAGGCGAAAACCAACAGGAAGAGGGGATTTAGCAGCCGCTGAATAAAGTGTACTCTGTCAGTATTTGTGCTGAAAACCTACAAGACTGTGAATCACCAAGGAGAGAGCTGGGCAGCCCTGGTATGTAATCCACATACCGTTTCCTCCAGACATGCACTTTATATGTGACAGAACTCACCAGCGAGAGCTCTTTTCAGAGCGTGGATCTCATTGTCCAGCTGAGCCTTGTGCAGGGCCTTTCCCTCCTGCTCCTGTACACGCATCTGCAGCTCCTCTACCGAGCTCTGGAGCCGGGAGTAGTTCTGCAGGAGCTCCCCGTTCTCCGCCTGCACCTCCTCCTTCTCCCGCTGTAGTCCCGCCAGGTTCTCCATCAGCTCACGCAGCTTCCTGTCCTGAAGCTCCGCCTCTTCCTGCTGAGCCTGGATCCTGCTCTGTAGCTCAGTGATTTTGGACGACTCCAGGGCGGATGTTGAACTCGAAGAACCTGGTGGGGAATGACAAACACAATAAATGGTTATTAGAAGTTTAAAATTTTGTTGTTATTGATTGGCAGGGTATTTCTAGAAAACAAAAAATGCCTTTCATTGCTGGCCCAATATACTCCAGTTTAATTTTGCGCCTACAACTCACTTCTCAAAACTAGTAATAGAGCTGCCGGGTTAGCTCACTCGGTTAAGGCGCCGCATTTGCAGAGCAGTAGTGACTACCACGGCGCGGGTTCGATCCCCGGGCTCTACCAACCGGCAGCGGTTGGCAGCTTTTTCAGAGCAGCGCATGATTGGTTAAGCACTGCAGGGATGCAAATTGGGAAGGGACTGCCGGGATGCGATACAAAAAAATGGTTGCTTTGTTCATTGTTCAAGCGCCTCCTGTTGGCCAGCCGGGTGCTCGTCAGTGAGATTCTAAGCTTGCTCATGTTCGGGTATCTTCCGCACTCGTTCTGAACTTGCGAAGTTTCGAACTTAAGCGAAAAAAAGGCAGTGGCTGACCGGTGCGTGCTTCAGAGGAGAGCCGCGAACTGTCTCTCTCTCCCGCGTTGGCAACATGGGGTCGCATATGAGCAAGACTTGTGCATAGTTCTCGAATTGGGCATTCCAGATTCGGGTGGGGATTGGAGATGCCAAATTTTAAAAAAAGACATACTGGAAGCCGCCATTCAGATCCAGGAGTGGATTTGATGGACGTTAAAAGCGGGCACACATTAAAACAGCGATGGATTTCGACATGTGTAAAAGGACGCTAAATAGAGGGGGACAGATTATTGACAGATGTATTTAATCAATGCTGCACCACCGGGTGCCTGATGAAGTCACATAAAAAGTAACATCGTTCTCCAGGGAAGCGGAGGTTAACAGTCTGTCGCGTAAAGGTCCAGAATTTTTAACAATTGTATTATTTCTGTGGAATTTTTACTTGAAGAGAATTTATATGGTGATTCAGAATTGATAAAACTAAGGGGGGGGGAGTGTGTTCTGATTTTGGCTCGTCTTTAAAAACAGAAGCAGGTGTTCCTCCTCACCCCCGTGGGGCTGCTCCTCCAGCTCCTCGATCCTCTCCTCGTACTCCGCCAGCTCCTCGCGGTGGCGGCGGGTGACCTCCGCCAGCTTCTGCCGCTGGGCGTCCTGTAGGGCCGCCAACTCGTGCTGGTGCTCGTCTACTTCCCTGCTCATCGTCTCCCGCAGATCCTGTCAAATGAACCGGGAGGGACGGATAAACAAGAGACGAGCAGTGCGCACCGAGGCTGCACGGAGCCGACAATTTATAGCCAAACTGGCAAAAAAACCACGGGAAACCTGCAGAATCGATGCTCTGGGGTATATGGCGCAGTGTGTAAAGGTTGCCCCCCCCACTCAAAGTAAGACACACAACATACGTCCTCCCTCCTTAACTCAAGGACATGAAGCGTGTTCAGGGAAGGCCAACAGCACTGTGTCGCTGGTTTTGTTGTGTTAAGGTTTTGAGACGTGTTCTGCCTTCAATGCCATGCACCCTAGGGCATATCTAATATTGGCCAAATAACATTCAGTTCTACTCAGTTTAACATGGTACGTGTAACTGTAGGCAAATCAATTTTCAGATGACAGATGCTAAGAGAGGCAAATGATCAGGGCCAATGTTTATATATTGCAAGCATCATCGCAGTAACAATTTGTCTATTGACTACCCATCTATCAAGAACCTGTTATCATCGGTAAGGCCAACAGGCCTCAAAGACACATATTCAATATTTACTGATACTGCGTTTGTGCACATTCCCTCCCCTTGGCTATGACGTTGCGAAGTCGACTCCAGTGCTACTGCAAACGTGAGCATAGTAAGGCTCATATCGTTAGCCTCATAGCATAATTGCCCATCTCATTTTTTTTCCTCATTTTTTAATGTTTTTTTTTTAATTTAAAGAATAGATTTCTTTTTGAAGGTTTTGAGAAAAAAGAAAAAAACAATTTTTTTCACCAACACAAAAGAACAGGCAGCCGATATCTCAATCTAGCTAATATATGACTTAGGAAATTGCGCTATGAGGCTAACAATATTTTGGACCGAAACATCCTTTTTCTTCCTTTGGCTCATGATTGAATAATTTTGCTGTCATTTCCCACAATGCATGATCCCCAGCTTCCATTCAATGCCATTTTTTTACATTTTGGTTTTACTATGTAAAATAACACTTTTAAAACAAAGGCACCGTTTGCCAGGGAGACCATACCAACAGGGGCAAATGGCTTTGTATGCTTCTCCGATTAATCAGATGTATTCATTGAAACTTTACCGCCGGTATAAAGGTCTTTTCACACCAAGGACGAAAAAAAAAAAACCAAAATGAAAATGCCGAGTAGTCGCTGACAGCGAGATAGAAAAGTTTCCAATTAGCTGTGGATAGGCTCAAAAAGATAAATGGGTTTGAATTTTTTAACTGAGGCATTCTAGTTTTGAAAGAAGAAACCACAGACACTAAGCATATGATATGTTCTCCCACTTTCAATTATCCCCAAGTATTTTCCCAGAACAGTTAAAAACAAAGGCCTGTTTTCACAGAAGGGGAAGTTGTATGGCCAACATATATTGCCTCACCTTAATGATTCTCTGGAGTTTTAGCACTTCCTCCTGGTCAGAGTTGGCACCTCCAGAACCTTTGGTTGCCTGAGATGGAGAAAATTACATATTTATAACAAAAGATGATGCCACAACCACACTCTTTTCTCAAAACTGCTAGAGCAGGGGTAGGGAGGGAACCCAGCTCCCAGAGAAGGATAACCCTGCATGTTTCAGAGGTTTCTTCTCTCCAGTACATCCAACTCCATTGTTATCAAGCATCGGTCTAATTATCAAGCCCCTGACAATCTACAGTGACAGTGCCGTAAAAAAGTATTTGCCCCCTTCTTGATTTCTTATTTTTTTGCATATTTGTCACACTTAAATGTTTCAGATCATCAAACAAATTTTAATATTAGACAAAGACAACCCGAGTAAATACAAAATGCAGTTTTTAAATGATGATTTCATTTTTAAGGGAAAAAAGCTGACGGGCTGCGGATAGCTCACTTTCGGTAAAAGCGTCGCGTTCGAAGCAGAAGTGACTATCACGTCGCGGGTTCGAGCCCGCCGTACCAGCCGGCAGTGGTCGGCAGCTTTTTTTCAGAGTAGCGCACAATTGGCTATAGCGCTACAGGGTTGCAAATTGGGAAGGACTGCCAGAAGGGATTACAATAGTTGCCTTGTTAGTGGCTCAAAAGCGCCTCCTGTTGGCGGACGGGCGCTCGTCAGGAAGATTCTAAGCCTGGTCATGTCCGGGTATCCTCCGCCCTCGTTCTGAACTTGCGAAGTTTCAACCAATGAGTGTATAAGAAGCGGTGGTTGACAGGCGGCGTGCTTGGGAGGAGAGCCGCGAACTGTCTACACTCTCCTGAATTGGCAGCAAGGGGTCGACACGAGCAAGCCTTGTACATAGTTCACCAATTGGGCATTCCAGATTCGGGTGGGATTGGAGATGCCAAATTTTTAAAAAAAAAAAAAAAAAAAAAAAGGGGAAAAAGCTATCCAAACCTACCTGGCCCTATGTGGAAAAAGTAATTGCCCCCTAAATCCTAATAACTGGTTGTGCCACCCCCGGCGACAACAACAACAACAGCAATCAAACATTTGCGATAACTGGCAATGAGTCTTTCACATCACTGTGGAAGAATTTTGGCCCACTCTTCTTTTGTTTTAATTCAGCCACATTGGAGGGGTTTTGAGCATGAACGGCCTGTTTAAGGGCTTTGCAACCCTTTCCAGACTGATAGATGTCAATTTCTTTGTTTCTCATCTGTTCTTGAATTTCTTTAGTTTGCGGCATGACATGCTGCTTTTTTAAATCTTTTCGCCTATTTCACTTTGTCAAACAGGTTCTACTGAAGTGATTTCTTGATTCAGCAGGTCTGGCAGTAATCAGGCCTGGGTGTGGCTAGTGAAATTGGACTCAAAAAATGTGGTTAATCACAGTTAATTCATGATTTAACAAGGGGGGCAATTACTTTTTCACATAGGGCCAGGTAGGTTTGGATAGCTTTTTCCCCTTAATAAAAGAATCATCATTTAAAAACTGCATTTTGTATTTTGTCGGGTTATCTTTGTCTTATATTAAAATTTGTTTGATGATCTGAAACATTTAAGTGTGAAAAATATGCAAAAAAGTAAGAAATCAGAAAGGGGCAAATACTTTTTCACGGCACTATATTTGAATCAGGTGTGTTAGAACAGAGCGATATCTAAAATTTGCAGGGCTATGGCTCTGGAGGTTACCTACCCCTGTGCTAGAGGGACATAAGTCGAGAGAACAGAGAACACCAACTGATGAGTTTAAATGCTAATTAAACTTAAGTGCTGCCAAACACCGCTGAGAAAGATACCAAAAGAAATGGGACACACTGTCAGAGCGTTTCGCGTTTTACGTTCAAAACATAAGTAAATGAAATGTACTGAATCTTTGCCCACTCCCCAGATCATTTACAAGTGTATTCCTCTGGCATAAGGGATAAGTCCCAGCAAAGAAATCTCCAATTGAGGGTACTTTCAGACAGATGGGAGTCTCGATTGATAAATCAACGATGAGTTGAAAGTTTTAGACGCTCTCTTACCTGAGATAGGCGCCTCCAATGGGCGGCCTCTGCTTCCAGCCGTGACACCTCATTGGACAGACGATTGATCTCCTGTTGGGACCAGATGACATCGCTGAGGTCCATCTCGTCGCCCTGGAAGCCCTGATGCGCCCCAGAGGTATGGGGCAGGAAGGCAGAGGCGGGGCTGGTGCCAAGGGGCAGGACAGCCGGTTCGGAGAAGGGTTGTCTGGAGTGCTGTAGCTTCTGAACCTCCTCCTGCAGCAGACTCTGACGCGCTTTCAGGTGGCTAATATCCACCTACAGGAGATTTTGCGGACTGTCGTCAATCAGTGAATTTTTGAATATTCGCTCAAATCAGAGGTGGACATTCCAGGGGTCAGAAAGTACAAATCCTGCCATGTTATACTTCCACCCAGCTGATTTCGCAAATTTCACTGAGTCTTAAACAGAAGAATTGATTAAAGGTCCCCTATTTTGTCACCAGGCGCACAGCTAATTAGTCATTACAAGCCATTTCAAAATCTTTTCCCTCTTGACATCACATGGGTAAGTAACCAACCAGAGGCAAGAAGGACTGACCACCTTCAGCCAAGCAGTCAATCAGATTTCATTATTCTGGGTGGTCACTCCCCCTCGTGATGTCAGGTAGGGGAGACTTTGAACTGGCTCATAATGGCTAATTAGCTGTGCACCTGGTGGCATAATAGGGGAACTTGAATGGAGAAGTACAAGGTCTGTATGAGTATCACAGAACAGATGTGTCTGATTTATATTACAAGCAGTTGTCAGAGGAAGCAGAAACCATCTTGTCTGACAGCACCTACTCCCTGCACCTACAAGGTCCGATCTTGCCTTTTGGTTCCCCCTTTAAATACCCCCAAGCAAAAACCAACAGATACAAGCACTGCTTCATAACCTCAGCCATTTCATGGCTAAACTCCAATAGCAAAGGTCTTATCAGCCTGACCACTCAAACAAGTTTGGTAAATATTGCCTAAATTTTAGTAGTATTTACAGAAACAGAAATCAAGCACTCTGTACTCTATGTTTTTACGTTTTTTATTTCTCATTGCATGTTGTACTTATTTGCCTTGTGTGTTTTTTGAAAATATGATATTGTGTCTCATTATCATTTGTACTGCAGCACAATCGAAAGGCCCTTTGGGGACAAATGAATTTCTACTTGACATCGTTAAACCTTCTAGATGAGGATTCGTTCTATAACCCAGCGGCTGGAACAAAATACTGGGCGGGACTGGCTCATCCCCCTCTGAATGTATCCATTACAAAATGTCTCAGCATGTCACCAGACAAAAAATGGATGTCAACAGTAACAAAGAAGCGACACACGAGTTTTACATTGCCAAATAAAATGAACTTAGTAGTCAAAGTGCCCCATCTCCATATGCCCGTTATTTTACAGCTTAACATATACATTACCGAAACTGGAATAGGCACCTGCTGTAAAACAGGTTGGCATGCTCATCTGTCCATCTTGACATTTTTAAGTCATATTTTCATCCATAAAGTATATAATATACAGCTTATTATATAATAGTCCAAAGCTTGGAAGTGGACAAAATTAGTGTTTTTGCGGTAACAGTATTTCACACCAGACATCTGCAATACAGATGCTCACGAAAGTTTACCATGAACAGATGAATCAAGCAACCTAACACTGTGGCTGTGTTGGTTATAACGGACTTGTGAGAACCTTCCAAAAGGACCACTGCTGCTACATTACATTCACCCAATTAGATTCAAAAACAGAGTGGCAGTGTAGTTTTAAATTTTCACACGAGTGAAAAGCACGAGATACAGATTGTTACATAAACAGGAAGTATTGCTAATTCAACAATGAATTCAGCTTCTGCGTTCAGGCTACAAATCGACGGCCTCATGCAAGAAGGGCGTAAGCGATACTTCGGTCAGAAATGACTTTTTTGGTTGTTTTGGAATAACTGAGACTAGCCCATCTCCTGACCAAGTCTGGAGTCTCAATTCCTATCCTAAAGGGGTTAAAATGCCTTTTTAAAAAGTCGTATCTGCAGGCAAATTTTTTAATAGGTGGTGCTGTGGCAGTTTTTTGGTTCTCCTGCAAAATTTGCAAAATGTCACTTACGCCCTTCTTGCATAAGGCCTTCGATTTAATGAATAAAAGACTAAATATTAAAGTAGTATATATTCATATAAAAGAAGTAAGGCTATAATGGCAGTGAATTTTTAGTATGGATAGCCCTCCCTTCGCTCCCTCTCCCCATCCTCGACCCCGAGTCTCAGCACCTCCTTCTGCTGCAGGAGCCTCCGATGCTCCCCAGACTGCTGCTTGATCTGGATCTCCGCAGCTTCCAGCTTCTCCTCCAGCTCAGCGTGGATCTTCTGCAACCGTTCATACTGAGAACACGCACAGACACCCAGGTAAACCACCACCCTCGCATGGTACTCCGGTCAAAACAACCCATTTTTGTGTTTTTTTTTAACAATGCATTGAGTTAGTTTATCAGCCTGAAGTACCATAGCCACGGCTTATTTTCCATAATAAAAGGAACATTTAAAAATAAAATACAGTGTATATCTGCGACCCCAAACCCAATACCCACCACCAACCAACCAAAGTCCATAAAAAGAACAGAACATGTAGTTTAAGAACAGCCCTGCGCACACAGAAATCTCCCCACTCCTTCTATTGGCATGTAGTGCCAATACTACAGCACGGACAAAACATTTGATTAAAACATAAATTTTGTCTCAGCTGTGACACAGAAAGTTGTTTTCAGTAATTATAAATTAGGTTTGGCAGAGAAATCAATTTTTAAACAAAATAACTATGATTTTATTTCAAAAGGAGAAATTAAACGTATGGCAGAAGAATTGGAGAGGTCTGTGGTTGTGCATTTGTGTGGTAAGACTTGTGTTGACGTCATGCTTGCTGTCGAGACTCACCTCAGACTTCTGTGCATTATAGGCAGCCTCCAGCGCAATCAGCTTCGAGTTCGACACGTGAAGCTCCGTGGTCGCATCTGGGGACGAGTCCAGAGCCCAGAGTCAAACACTGATTTGAGGTCAAACAAGGAGTCCAGCACTGACCAGATCAAACACCAGAAGCAATAGCTTGGCCTACACCTCAAGCGCAAATCACACTCCAAATAAAGAGCCCTTCCAGGTTTTACTCGAAGGTGAAACGCACCAGCCAGCAATGCCAACATGCAGCCTGGTCTCAATACATTATTATTAGTTAAGCTCAAATAGGCCAGGAAAGGCCAAAATGCCATCCAGTGCGTCACTTCCATTCATAATTCAGCAAAACCTGAATGCTTGCCGTCACTGTAACCTCACCCTTGAGGTTTTTTTCTGCAGAAAAATCAGCTGGCTTTAGTCCCTCAAAAACACAGCCCATTCACGGCTACCTGAACATTGTAAATTAATACCAAAATGGGCGAGGAAGAGTTTTATTTTGGTTTCCTTGCCTAAAGCAATGTGGGTCAAACTGTGAGTGTATATCCCTTTAAATTCTGGAATTCCACAAGGTCTTGAGAGTTAGGAAATTTCACATATACTTTACCTCCACAGGCAATCATGACCGCCAGTGTCCATGGTTAGAAACCCTACTCCATCTGAGTCACATGACAACGTCAACAGGACAAACAAGCCAGACTAAGCCAATCATGTGATGCAATGCTTGCTAAGAATGCAATGCTCAAAAACCAAAACATTTTCAGCAACCATCACTTCAGTATTCCAACAGCATGTTGTGCTGGCTAATTAAAGTCTATCATGTTAAAAAACTGACTGATCTTTAAAAAACCCTTTAATAATTATGATAGCACAGCTTGAAAGAGTAATGTTGATTATAGAATCTTTACACTAACGGAGTATCTGCAGCATCAGCATTTGTGGATTCAATTGCAGGCTCAAAATGGCCAGAAAAACAAAACTTTCTCCAGAAACTTGTCTGCCTAACCTTGATTTGAGAAAAGAAGGCTATTCCAAACTGTCAAGAAACTGAAGATTTTGCACAACAGTGAGCACTACTGCATTCACAATACAGCACAAACCGGCTCTTATCAGAATAGAAACAGAAGTGGGAAGCCCTTATGCACAGTTGAGAAAGTGGAAGACTGAGTACATGAGAATCACTAGTTTGAGAAACAGATGCTACAAAGGTAGCCAACAGGCAGCTTCATTAAATGGTACCCACAAAACACCAGTCTCCACTTCTGCAGCAAAGCGGTGAATCTGGGGTGCTGGCTTTCTAGGAAGAGCCGCAAATACAAAGCCAAATCTCAGATGGGCCACTAAAACCGAACGATTAAGGTGGGAGAAAAAACACAGGCAGAGGACAGAGGAAGATTGGAAAAAAAAGTTACATAGACTGACAAATCTAAGAACAAACACCTGTGAGACACAGACTAAATGAAAAGATGCTGCAGGAGTGCTTGATGCCACCTGTTTTTCATGGCGAAGGGAATGTGATTTGGAAATTTGTACAGGGTAAAAGCTATCTTGAAGAAGGGTGTCACAATATTTTGGTGCCTTATCCTGTGGATGGGGCTAGATGGGAGCCAGCGTCCTCTTACAACAGGACAATAGCCCAAAGCACAGCTCCAAACGATGCAAGAACTATTTCAGCAAGAAGCAGTCAGTTGGTATTTTGTCGATCAATGGATTGAACCAGCGCAGTCCCTGGATCTCAACCCAAGTGAGCAGCTGAGGGCGCAGCTTGACCGTATGGCGTGCAGCGAGGGCCCATCAAGCCAGTCCAACTGGCTCAAGTTGCCTCAGGAAGCACTGGGTGAAATTTCTCAAGATTACATCAACAAATTGGCAACTACAATACAAAAGGATTGCAGGCCTGTAGTTGGTGCAAATAGAAAGTACTTTGACAATAGCAAAGTTTGCAAGACATAATTATTATTTCAAGTAAAATTTATTTTTTCTAATCCTGCGAATGCCTTAACTATATTTCCTGTTGATTTTGCATTTGATGCACATTTTCACGGAAAACGCGACATTTCTCAGTGACCTCAAACTTTTGAAAGGCAGAGTGAATGCTTATAATTTTGTAGAAAATATGTGCCATAATTGCGAACGCATCACTGTGAGTTTATACGCTCAGTTTATTTTGAAAAAAAGATGCATTCCAGGACACTCAAATTTCTTTCCCACCAACACCAAGATGAACACTTCACGATAATTATAGGGAATTACTCATTTCCTTGTGCCACTTCATTTTCTCCATTACTACAGTTAAAAGCATTTTAGTCGTGGCTGAAGAAACACTCTAATTTCAAAGACTTATCATTTTGGTTTAAAAGGCAACTTCCGGTAAGAAATTTTTTTTTCATGCTTAAGTTATATGAGCCATCATTCAGTTTTCAAGTTTCCCAATAATTGAGAGCATATTGTTTGAGGATACCTCAATGGGGCCACACAGGATGTTCATTAGCATGTTAAACAGGCAACATTAAAGAGAACATTCAAGTATTTGGTGGAGTACAGGCCACATTCACTTCACTAAATCGCTTTTATAGAACACCTTTTTCCTTGACCTGAGAAATTCTGTCAACATACTGCAAGGCTGACATAATTCCCCAATAGTAGAGGTAATTATTATTTCAAGTCTCAGTTAAACACCATGGTGAATCCAAAAGCACTCCCTGCGATCACAAGCAGCATTTCCTCACCTCTGTGAGACAAACCTTTTATGAAATTTACCTTACTTGACAAGAGTCATGAAATGATAAGAAGACCATGCAAAGCAATGAGGAATAATAAGTAATAAGGTCCTGTGATTTTTCACATCATAGTTTTGATGTGAGCCAACACAACATTACAATCTTAAACTGCTTTGGCAGCTGCCTGCAGTGTGACCGTATTAACTTACAGCATGAGCTATATATTGCTCCAGCATGTGTGTTGGAAAGCACTGATCAAAGTTCCCTGCAAAAATGCTGCTGGGTTCCTCGCCACATTCGTTTATCTGCTACGCCATGTTGACTTAAGTCAGCAACAGCCGGTTTCACAGGCATTCAAAGCGGAATCCTTCATGCAAGGCAGTTAATCGGCATTAAGTTGTCAGTGCCATTTCATTCAGTGAAGGAATTTGCTGTGCTGGCTGGATACGCATTGGAATACAGCGTAAAACTGGGAGGTGGGTGAACTTCAGAATTCTTGATCGAGCAATGCTGCTGCCACCGAGAAAGGAGTTATATTTTTAACCCTGTAAACAGGGAAGCACAGTGACCACTCCTACAGGAGATAAAAACACATCAACCCACAAGAAATACCAGAAATACCATTGTTTTTCCAACAAAATTTTGTGTGATTAAGCACAGTGTGCATGCCATCCTAAAATACAGGACTAATACACTCATACATGCCATTCAAAAACAATGGACGAGTACACTAGAGCATGCCATCCTAAAATAATGGACAAGAACGCTCATACAAATGTCATCTTAAAATGCTCAACTAATAATATAGTAAGTATGCTGTCTAAAATATTGGACTGGAACACTAGTACTTGATCATGTCATTCTAAAATACTGTTCAACAGTAGACATGCTTTTGAAAATATTAGATGAGATGTAGAACACTAGCACATACATGATTGTAAAATACTGAAAATGCTGGACTAGAACACTAGTACATAGATCATCCTAAAATACTGAAGTGTACAATAGTAGATATGCCATTTATAATATTAGACAAGAAGTGGCACAGTAGCACATCTTAAAATACTAGAGTAGAACACAAGTTCATACTCCTTCTTAAAATACTGAAAGTACTGGACTCGAACGCTACTACATGCATCATCCAAAATACTGGACTAGTGCAATAGTGCCCAAGCCATCCTAAGTTACTGGACTAGAACAATAAAACATATGCCATCTTAAAATACTGGACTGGAATGATATGCCACTTAGAATATCACATTGATACACAAGTACATATGCCATCCTCGAATACTGCACTAGTACACATCATCCAAAAATACTGGACAAGAACACTATTTATGCATCATCCTAAAATACTGGATTAGAACATTTCCCCACACAAGCAAAGAGGAAAAAACACTCAACCCAGAACCCACAGAACACAGACTGACTGCAAGTGACATGAATGAAAGAAGCAAAATATTTCCTCACTACTACATAGACAACAAGACATGGGAAACCCGGAGTGACTGCCTGGCTTGATATTTAAGCCAATTTCTGCACTTGACGAGTGGAGGAGCCCCAGCTTGGCAAGCCCCATATCCGCAAAATCCAATCTTGCCACAGATGGCCAACCAAGCAGCCACGAGGTACCACTTACAGCCTATACTGTGCTATAGCCCACCAGGAGACTGCACCAAAAGACTGCAGTGTGCAGGGCAAGAATGCCTCTGAATCAAATCACTCATGCTGCTTCAACTGTACGCAAAATAAAAATCTGAGAAAGCAACCAATTTCACAATATTTGAGATAAAAGTCATTGAGATCGAAAGGTTCTTAAATCTACAATGATTTACTTTTTTTTCCGATAAGAAATAAGATATTTGCCTGGCTTAATATTGATAAGAATAGTATGAAATTCGAGTCACTTTTCCTCAGCTCATGTGTGTTATAATGGAACCTCATCAATCAGATCTTCTAACCTCAATAAAAAAATGTATCCATCAAAAAAAAAGAAAAATTAAGTTGATGTTATGAAAAATTGCAAACTAGTTTTATTACCCAGCTCGCGAGGTCATTTGTCTCAAGAGTTCTTCGAAAACCATAAAAATCAAAGCATGCTTTTGCATTGCAAGTTTGGCCTAATTCCTCAAGCACAGGTAAACACTAAAAGATGTTCGAACCACCAGAATTTATAAACTAGGGAATTGAAATCGAGCATCACAGATGTGCTCCGTCTTCCATGAAGTAGAACAGGGATATAACATTGTGCAACTCTTCTCATTTACCTTGGACCGCTAATTTCATTCATAACATGACATTAGCGATATGACAACGGGAGGGTTTTATTTATATACCAAGATTGCAAGGGAGTGGGAATGGTGAAAACCCTGTAACAGTTGAGGAAGGCTAACTAGCCAAGATGCTAGCTTGGTGTTCACATCAGAAAGGGATCAAGGAATTGTGACAGCTAAAAACATTACCGACCAGCCGGGTATTTGGCTCATAAACACAGCAATCCATGTGACTTTAGGCCCCTTCTGACTGTACCAACATTACTAGAAAACCCTGTAAGGCTCTCACCTCCGACTTCTTCTGCTCCTTCCAACAAGATGTCTTTGGTGAAGTTTGAAATTTGTCCGGTGAACGTAGTCAGGCTTCCACCAACCTGGCTAAGAGACTGGCCCAGCCCCGAGCCGATTCCTCCAAGCCACGATGACATTATTGCAGGAACAACAACAAAGCAAAGGACGGCTAATAAGTTATCGCTAACTCACCGAGTACCAGTAAACGGAAATGATCAAATCAGTCTCTGTTTTTCATATCCATTGTTTTGTTTTTGTCCCATACGAACAACTGATCGCATCTGCCACCTCGACTCCTGCCATCATGGCCCGTATGTTATAGCCGTCGTCAGAGTATACGTGGACAGACTTCAGTCTGACGCTCTTCGTTATCGGGTCCGTGTTGGGCTGCGCAAAGGCACAGATATCAATAGGAAGTGATAGGCTTATGAGAATACGAGTAGACCAGCTAAGTCATATCCGTGTGGGATCACGAGTAGCGTATCTGCGCAACACTTTCGTCGATGGCAGGAAAAACAGGACGAGCTACCTTAGCGAGTCATATTAACTTATGGAAGCGTCAGACAGCGTCTCCACTGTTAGGGAGGTATTATGGCCTCTGTACGGACAGAGGATGTATTGAATTTCTGACAGTCCGTCCTCATTGAGATTTCACCGATTGTGTTTGCGCAAACGCAGCAAACTTTCTCGAGAAATTCGTTCAGATTGCGCAACTTCAAAGAAATAACGATCATGTTTGAATTTTGTCCTTTAACATGTGCAATTAAGCACTCCAACAAGGCCATCATGATACCAAAACATACTCTCAGCACCTAAAATTAGCAAAAAATAAGAAAATTAAGTAGCTTTCAAAAACAGAATACTGAGATAACAACAAAAAGACCACCAATGGCGCTTTAGGGCTTTGTGAACAAATTTAAACACTCTAAATTTAAGCCTTACTTGAGAATATCTAGAATGCATTTCCAATGAGCTTGTCATTTTTGTTCTACCAGTAAGATTATCACCATTAAATTTTCATCGCACAATAGCAGAAGTACATTACATAAATAAGCTGCATGATAATATTTACAGGTAATGCTATTTTTCATAAACCATTATACCTTTTCAGTTAATCTCTATGGTCATCATACACTGCTATTGCAGCACCTTTCAGTGCCTGACCAGAATATCAATTTATACATTCCTTTTTTTATTGAAGCTTTTCAAAAAATCTAGCTCAAGGGTGCAAAAGCAGTCTCCACAGAGAAGAACGCAGACCTAATGTTATCTAACTGCTCACATGGCACATGCGGCTGCATCCTTAAAAAATAACTAAAAATGAGCAATCTGTCAAGATGTCCTCTATTGAGTGGTCATAACCTATGTGGTGCTACTACTGAACAGGTCTGATGTCCAAGTTGGTGTCAAATTTGATTTCTAAATTTCTCTCAAAGTTCTGAGACTCCCTGTAAAGCAGTGGTTCTCAAACTCAGTCCTGGGGGACCACTGTGGATGTTGGTTTTCATTGCGACAACAAATGCAACCTATTAATTTTAACAAGGGTAATTTCTCTTCATTACCCATTCAAGCAACATTGTCAAAAATTGCTATGCTTGCATCACACAATTAAAGTTCCATATACACACACATCATGCTTTATGGGTAAGAGCTAGATAAAAAGAGAAATTAAAACAAAAATGAATTTAAAAAAAATCAGTAGGCTCTTAATTTGTATAATTGATACACTATACATTTATTAGACAATGAAGAGTAGACAATGAATAGTATGATAGCAAAGCAAGTAACAATGACTCACACCTGTTTAGCGTTAATATTGTGGGGGAAAAAAATGTATTAAAGGACATCTAAAGTCGATTCTCAGACGGGACGTTGAACGTCCAATGTTTACAAACAAATTACTTGCTTTTGTTGACATCTTGCATTGTCACATGACCAATTTCATTCATAAACCAATGTTTTGTGTACACGCGTAGATAATCCTTCTCTTTCGGTTCGTTTGCGCAGGTGCGGCTCGCTGATTGGCCGATAAACAAAAACAATGGGAATCGACTTTAGATGCCCTTTAACGTTAAGCTTGCCTGAAACAACCTACAGGAGTTCATTAATTAACCTTAGAATTGCCTGTATCTGTCAATATGTTAAAACCTTGTGCAATTACTTGCAATACTTCATTATCAACACAATATGGACATGGGACTTTCATTCCCCATGGCAGGCACTGTTATCTCTTGCATAATGTGAAGTCAGAGGGTGAATGAATGAAATGGAACCAATTAAGACAAATTAACAGCTTAATAGAATTCTGGCACTATAGTTGTGGCTGCAATGAAAACCTGCATACACAGTGGTCCCCCAGGACCGAGTTTGAGAACGAGTGCTGTAAAGCATTTCCAATTTCCAGTGGGTTACTTCATCAGCTGTAAAATTCACCCTTCTTTCAAAGCCAGTTTTTGGGTTAACGTGGTTATCAGTGTATCAGCCCTCTCAGTTGGAGAGCAGTTCCTTGGTTTTGTCCTCTTCACATTTCATATCAAAAAAATGGAACAAAAAATACTGCAAAGAACTTGGCCCAAATCACCCCAAAAAATGGCACAAATTACCCCAGGTAGCAGTTGATGTTGACTTTACCTTGCAAGGTGGCTTAATTTGTTTTATTGCTGAGACTTTTGGCCTGCGCAATCCTACTGGAGAAACTTAGGGGTTTGAACTTACTCCCTTTGCGCTCCTCTGTCTGTAGTACTTTAGGCCTGGAAGCCATAAAATCGTCAGCAGTATTAGGCTTTCTGTGCTAATAACAGCCTAAAAGCAAAGTTGAACATTTTAATTTGGATTTCAACGTATGGTGGTTCCTAAAAAAATTACACAATACTTAAATTATTGAATCACAACAAGTCTAAATTAGCCAGGCCATTGAGTGAAGATTATTAAATGAATAAATTTTTTTTTTTGCAAATTCTAAACCCACCGTCTAGAGGCGTGTACTACGAAGCGAGTTCATCATTAGCCAGGCTTCCTTGCCTGCACTGGCTCGACAAGCCCCAAACTTGCAATCAGAGAAACGATATCTAACCATGGCTGGTTAAAAGACAGCCACATTTGAAACATTGAAAATCCTAGCTTCAAATTCAACATGCTTTGCAGTATACCCCCTGCTGTCCTTCACAAGGAACAACACAAGGAATGGCCGAGGGTATGGAAAAATAAAAACTACAGGACACACATCCCATGTTCTCACTACATCTGTAGCAGTGTTTATTAAAAGTTGCATTAAATTGATGAGAGGTAAGAAACATGATCTCTGTAGAAGAAACAAAGCAACAATAAATGAAATTAAAAGTTAATTTAGGAAAAAAAAATACAGTGTAAAATGCCCAATTTCTGCATGAACTGCCAGCCATATGCAATATACAAATTATATGCTGCAAAATTAGAGTGAGAACATTACAGTTGGCGCAGGAAAAGGTTGAAGAAAAAAGATAACATGAAAGGTCTGGATCCCATTACAGGTTTGTGCAAATTGCAGGTACCAGCTTCACGCAGGAAGTTCGGGTTGAAGTTCAGCAGCTTGCTCGTGTCTCAACAGATTCAATTCAATTCAATACAATTCAAATCAAATCGCCGGATTCATTTTAGCGGATTTTATAAGATTCATTAACCCCAGCTTCCCATCGATCTTCTCTTCTATCTTCCGTGAGGGCCGTCGTTGTGCATTTCCGGCGTATATGTCAACAGGACAATCATGACCCATACATGTAGTAGTGCCTGAAACACAGACATTTACGCCTCACTTAGATTTCCGTTGCAAACACAAGCCATCCAAAATCAGAATCTCCAAAGGAAACCTGGAGGAATACACATAAACACCAGGTGCATCCCTGCAAAATGCAAGCATATTCTACACAAGGATCAAGTATAAACAATAAATAGTGTCCCCAACAGAAAAGATGAAACCATGATACCGTACAGAAGATCAGCCCTTGGTAAATGTTTAAGTATCAGAACTCACCATATAGAGAATTACAAAGAGCCGAGCCACAGGGTAGCGGCGCAGGAAGATTCCAAGTCGGATGCTGGAAGGATGCAAAAGAGTGGGTGTAAATGATGAGGGACAAGTACGTAGATCTAATGGCTTCATCATTAACATTAAACAAAGATTATGGAGAGGCAGAAATTTTTTCATTTGGCTACAGGACTAAATAAACTGGCAAAACTAGACCCATGGTAAACTGTAAATGTACAGTTTTACAGGGCATTCATAGATGGAATGACACTGGATTCTTGGTGAATCCTTATCAATGACCAGACAATCCAAAATTCTTTTTTTAAGACTTACAAACAAAAATGAGTCTAAAAGCAACACAGCACATGCAAGAGAAAAGCAATGGCTAGATGGGATTTTACAGGGGTCTCGAGATTTATAAATGAAAAACACCAACCTGAATCGGTCTATAGTGCTCGCTGCCTTGCGCACCTTGCCATACACGCCAGCTTCTGGGCCCTCATGGTCACTGAAGAGAACTGGAACGTTCCGCATACGAGCACCTGCAGGACAAATGAACATTTCACAGGTCCATTTCCACAGATTAAATGGTTACAGCATGGGCTCAGCACCCAACATTGCACAAAAACGCATCAAATCCCCACTCCAATTCGAATAGTGGTTAGTAACCACAGCCATGCTTGTGTGCGTACCCCAGTGCCAATTTGGGAAAATGGAGACATTCATGGTTTACTTCCAACACAAGTTGTTTCCCCTACTGCTACTTTCCAAACAGGTTGCAGTTAGGCTTGCATGGAGTCAAAGGAAGACTTCTCCAAGCATGACTGTGCACACCAAGAAATTTCCAGTGGGGGGGGTCACCAGATGGCAAAGAACTTGTCCTTCTAACCAAGAGAACTCATCCTCCCTGAAAGATGGATTCGCAAACACCTGAACCAAGTGAGCCACCAGCCCTTCATAGATAACGTTTTGATAAAATTAGACTGCAGGATACTCCATAAGGGCGGATGGCTCCAAGTTCAAGTTTAGTCTGAAGGCTCCTCAAGCAACACCTCTCACCCCAACCAAATTTGGTAAATCTGATTAAGTTCTAAAATTGTTTGTACACTATCAACTATGACTGTTTCACAGACCCATTTTTTTCCAGAGGTTACCAAACATCCCAAGTTCTGTTGCCACTTCTGGTACTGTAACGGTTACTGACCCCTAGAATTTTCAGCACTTGTTCCAAGTACATGCCCCTTATGTAGCAGGTTGCCACGGATGCGAGTGCCAGGTAAATGACAGTAATGTAGTGCAATGCGTTTCCTGAGCTGTAGCCTTACCTGGCGACTCCACGCCGCTCATGTTGATGGAGGGTCCGTTAGCCTGTCCTCCCTGCACACTCTTCAGCTGCTGCTCAACCCTCTCCAGCTGGAACACCAGTGAGCTCTTCTCCGTGCCCAGAGCCTCCAGCATCGTCTGCTTCTGGATCAGCGTCTCCGTCAGCTGGTGCAAGCGGCTCTCCAGCTCCGTCTGGCTGCTGCTGCTTAGTGTTTTATTGGTCAGCTGTTCAGCCAGGGCAGTGAGATTGGGGGACGGAAGGTTGCAGAGGGTCAAAAAAAGTCAGGCATAAACTCATATCGAGGGTGCACAAGCCCAAGTCTACGAATTAGGAGCTCTAGGAGAAAGGCATCTGAGCATGTATATGGTCTGAATACAATTATCCACCTGCTAGAACATAACTGCCCCGCATTTCACAAAAACACTGCATAGAAAAGGAGACTCGGCGAATGTTACCTGGTTCCTGAGTTTCTGAATTTCATCTTCCCTGTCCTTCACCCGGCTTTGGAGCGTGCTCTTCGCGCGGTGGTGCTCTTCTTCCAAGTACTGCAACTCCTGCAGCAAACGCACAAATATACACACCCAGAGTATCAGAAGATTGCTCCAATATCACACGAGTTGGAAAGTCAATAATTCTAATCAATGCACACCTGCGACTAATGATAAAAGTCCTTATTTGCAACTACGCAAGCGATTTCTTTGCACATATTTCAGGGCTCATGAGTAAATAACAATCAATGAATAATGTAAAGATTTAGCAAGCCAATGTTTAAAATAAAAACAAATATTTAAAAACATAATACTGAATGACATAATAAAAAAGGAAAACACAGCAAAAAGTACTAGTTTACAGTCAGTCTATGCTAAGGAGTACAATTAAATCCTGAACACAAGACCAAGGTAGTTACCTTAGTGAGCACCCCAGAATCCATCACTGAAAAAGGTATAATTGCTGTGCTAAAATGGATGAAATTAAATAATTGTCTCAAGCCTTACCATAGAGCACCTATAAATAGGGCAACAAGCCGTATTCTCATAAAGAGTAAGTGAGCCGGTTAACTAGGCCTGATAATGTAAGATCAAATATTAAGCTTCTGAACTAGCATAGCTCTCTCTCTCTGCGATCTTCACAGCCAAAGAGAACCACCCGAAAGCTATGCTCCTGTTAGAGACATAAAAAAATTAAATTCTTCTAATTCTTGGTGCTCATCTGTGCAGTTACAAAATGCTGAAAAAAACTTTAACTTAATTTGCCCTCATTTTTCACAAATAAACAGGCCAAGTGAATCAGTGCATTTTCTGCCATATTTTTGAGCATAATGCAACCTCCTAAAATTTCCTCAAGGCAAACAATATTATACTGTAAAACTGTGACAGTTCCTAAATGCAGTACCTGCACCAATGTCATATTCCCCATTTAGCCAGTAGCGGGCATATAAATCTTGTAATTATAATTATTCTTACTCTAACATCTTATGCCCTATCAATCTATTTATTCATTCATAGCACTGGGGTGCAAGCCAAACTACTGCTATGAAAGGAAGGAAAACTTTCCAGTTACTTCCAAATATTCTTGCGTGAACATTACAACAGCTGTACAAAATGCTGGTTGCCCAAAAAAAGCCTTTCCACTTTGGAGAGGAACTGCAGTTTTGACACCCAGCGTGGGGCTGTACCTGTCTGCAGCGCTCCAGCTCCACCTCCACCTCCTGTTTGGCCCGAGCCTGAATTGCCATCTGCTCCTGTGCCTCCTGCAGCTCCGCCTTCCAGGACTCCGTTTCCGTCAGGGCCTGCGCCTCCAGATCCTGGGGTGCAGATGGAATGGGAGCAAGAGAGCATGAAAAAAAACACACGGGAGACCAAAAATACAGGCACATGAAGACGCAAACACAAAAACAAGTGTGGACACGTACACAAACACTCATACCGGTGACCAATAATAGAGGCACATGAATATGCAAACACAAAAACAAGTGTGGAAACGTACACAAACACTCATACCGGTGACCAATAATAGAGGCATATGAATATGCGAATACAAAAACAAGTGTGGACATATACAGAAACACTCATACCGGCGACGAATAATCCAGGTACATGAAAACGCAAAGACAAAAACTAGAGTGCCAAGTGCCCTGAAGGTTGCCGGCAGTTACAGCCCCAACAGGAGAAAATTAACTAGCATCAATCCGAAGATTCAACAGGAAGCCAACACAAATTCTCGCGAAAGCAACACGTTGTCTACACGATACTGGCGTTAAAAAGCTCCAGCTCGGACATCGGAATTTCGGCGGTGATGGCGAATGGCCCTGTACCACTGCGAATCAATTCGCGGTTCTTTGAATCAATTCTTCTCTGCGAAAGAAGAGAACTATTTCATCTGCACACTTCCGCAGGCCAACGCAGCTCAGTGAGAAAGGGGTTTTAGTTACCATTACGGGCAACTCGACTGAGCGGTCACACTTTTTCATGAGTGACAGACAGCAACATTTTTACGTCACTCTTCTGCCATTTAGCAAAAATATAATCTTTAAGAAGTCTACATCATGAAATCCGATTAGATTTTTTTCTAACCTGAACTTTCAATGTCGTCTGCTGTCAATTTGTAAAGTGCGCCATCTTCTCAATTCACTTCTGGTTCTTGCTCTGCTTTCAGACAACGATTTTTTTTTTTTTACACAACACTGCCACCGAGTGGGTCTAATTAGTATTATTCTTTCTATTCCACGATGCTAATAGGAACAAACATCCAAAAATGGATTTTGACCAGTTTTAATTGCCACAATTAATTGTGAAAAAGGTCGACCACGCGGTTACAATGCCCGTTCAAATTTTCATTCTATATGGGTTAGTGCCTAATACATAATAATGTCTAAAGACATTATTAAACAAGGAATTAAATAGATTGATTTTGGCAAACCGAGAATGTTTGGCAAACATCATTCCCTTTAGGTGCCTCATACATATCACAAACACAAAAACAAGTGTGGACATATACACAAACACTCATACCGGTGACCAATAATACAGGCACATGAATACGCAAACACAAAAACAAGTGTGGACATATACACAAACACTCATACCGGTGACCAATAATAAAGGCACATGAAGACACAAACACAAAAACAAGTGTGGACACATACACAAACACTCATACTGGCGACCAATAATAAAGGCACATGAAGACACAAACACAAAAACAAGTGTGGACACATACACAAACACTCATACTGGCGACCGATAATACAGGCACATGAATACGCAAACACAAAAACAAGTGTGGACATATACACAAACACTCATACCGGACAACCGAATGTGGGTCTAATTAGTATTTTTTTTTTACACAACACACAACACTATTAAACATCTAAAAATGGATTTTAATGACCAATAATACAGGCACATGAATACACAAACACAAAAACAAGTGTGGACACATACACAAACACTCATACTGGCGACCGATAATACAGGCACATGAATACGCAAACACAAAAACAAGTGTGGACATATACACAAACACTCATACCGGTGACCAATAATAAAGGCACATGAAGACACAAACACAAAAACAAGCGTGGACACATACACAAACACTCATACCGGTGACCAATAATAAAGGCACATGAAGACACAAACACAAAAACAAGTGTGGACATATACACAAACACTCATACCGGTGACCAATAATACATGCACATGAATACGCAAACACAAAAAAGTGTGGACATATACACAAACACTCATACCGGTGACCAATAATACAGGCACATGAATACGCAAACACAAAAACAAGTGTGGACATATACACAAACACTCATACTGGTGACCAACAATAAAGGCACATGAATATGCAAACACAAAAACAAGTGTGGACATATACACAAACACTCATACCGGTGACCAATAATACAGGCACATGAATACGCAAACACAAATAGCAAGTGTAAAAGTACACACAAACTTACACACGCACACACACACACATTTGTATACACAAACACATAGAAACGCGACCATATTTACGTGTGTAGATGGACAAACACACACAAAAACACACATAAATACACACACACACACACACCTGTATCTCGGTGCGGAGTGTGTGCAGTTGCCCCTGTAGTCTCTGTATCTCCTCTCTCTGCAGCTCCTTCTCGTGTCGAAGCTCCTCCAGCTCCAGAGCCCCGGCTCCGCCCACCTCCAGTGCCTCCAATCCCGAGCCTTCCTTCAAGCTGCTGATCAGCTTTTCTTTAGACTGGAGGAACCAGCAGAACACCGTCCATCAGTCACAGTTACAACTGGGGCTTCACCACACCAACCATAGCGGCTCCACCACACCAACCATAGCGGCTCCACCACACCAACCATAGCTGCCCCATGGAGCACACACATTTGCCTCATATCCACTGAAGTTACCCCCACACAACAACCCCAACTCCTCCATATCAGCCACAGTTACCCCACACAACAACCCCAGCTCCCCCATATCAGCCACAGTTACCCCACACAACAACCCCAGCTCCCCCATATTAGCCCCAGTTACCCCACACAACAACCCCAGCTCCCCCATATTAGCCACAGTAACCCCACACAACAACCCCAGCTCCCCCATATTAGCCACTGTCCCCCATAGCAACTACAGTTGCTCCATACTTTCCAAAGTTACGCCAGACAACACCCCAATCTCTCCATTATAAACCCCAGCTCCACCATATCACCCGCTGCAGCCCAACAGCAGAGAACAGCAACCATTTTTGACATTTAATGAGACTTAATACATCTGAATCATCTCAGAGACAAAGTTCACTCATATGACTGCACAGGGGACATTTGCGTCTGATTTATCAGGCAAGATACGTCTGTACAATTACAGTAAAAAGGTAAGTCAAGTAAAAGTTTTTCCTTCCATGATAAAATCAAAAGATCATCACAGGTACATTTTGATTATTTGATAAAGTTGCAACTATAAATAGAGAAAATAATAGAAACTTATCAGCACTGATCGCATTTCTCCTTCCATTTTGCCATCATTACATTTTATTTAACATTTAACTAGAAGCCAATTCATCTGGAGTGAAACGTCTTAACAAGCCAATGTACAGGTCTGTCTTCTTCTTAAGGTAAAATAATACATTATTTAATCCTGCCAGAATTTTGGCTTATTTTTCCAAGGTTCTGTTGATGTAGGAAGCTAACCAAGTTGATAACAGGCACATACCCTCAATACTCTGAATTACATTGCTTTATCAAGAAAGAGTAGTAAGACAGGACGACAGAAAGAAAAATGACCATGAGAGACTAATCAGGAATAAAACCCATGCCCACGTGAGGTGTGGCAGCACCGCGGAGCGTGTCACACACCTCCCCCTCAGTCGCCGTGTTGGCGGGCAGTACCTGCAGGATGCGTGAGGCCTTGTGTTTGTAGTCCTGCAGCTCCTGTTTCACAGTTTCGGCCGTGGTGCGGGCGCTCTTCACCTGCTGCTGCAGTTCCTCGGCTCGCCGTCGATCCTCTGCTCCCCGACGCTCCGCCCCCGTCACCGCCTCCGCCAGGGCCTGTCGCTCCGCCTCCACCTTCCCCAGCCGCTCAGCAAACTCGCTCTGCAGCCCCACCCCCAAAACAAGGCTAGTCAGCGTCTCTCCCTCCCCACAAACTCAGTCTGAACCCCTAAAACACAGTTAGCCCAAGCTAGCAAGCTGCAGCCATCAAGCTGCCTCGGAGCAGTCACACTAGACAGCCCAAAATGGGGAAGAGAGGAGTGCAGAACAGTATCAGTCTATATACTGGGGGGGTGGGGGGACAAGGCCCGTATGCATGGCAGGTTATCACGCCTTTTGCGCCTACATAATTTTAATCAGTAACGGGTTAAGCTGGATTTATGGTTCTGCGTCGAACCGACGCCGTCGCTACGCAGAGCCTCTGCGGTGACGTGAACCCCCACCGCAGAGCCTCTGCGTCGCCTGCCGTGCACCTCGAAAATTTTCTAACTGCATGTCAAAGCGACGCAGACCGGAAGGGCACTGATTGGTCCACTCTACTCGAGTCGCACGTGATTTCACGACAGGTCCTTCGAAAACCTGACGCCACCTAGCGGTTTGTCGGTGAATTGCTTCGCGGCACAGCACGATGCAAACGACCTCAACGCAGAACTCGAAAGGTCTACGACGGCGTCGAGGCCACGGCGTGCCCTTTGCGTGGAGTCGACACAGAACCATAAATCCAGCTTTACATGAAACCCTGAGACCACACCTTTCCAAAATTCTCATTTTGGGAAACCAGAACCTGGCCGTAGGTCTGATGACTGCTGGTGCCAACAGTGATCGTCAGCTTCACAATATGAAGCACAACTGGGCACTGACGCCCAAAAAAGGGATGATTTCAGTAAGTCAGAATGACTGATTCACACCGCACAACAGTAACCCCTGCTGGCCAACCAGGCACCCACAAGCCAGTCCCCCTGATCAGCACACCAAGCAACTCCCCCACCGCCCACCCCACCTTGAAGTTGTGCGATAACAACATAAAGGCTACAGTGAAAATCTCCTAATCGCAGATGTCATCGCATTCTTTCGCAGGACAACTACTACTGATCTGTCCTCTGACTAAATTACCAAAAATGGCACCCAAACAGGAGAGACTCTTTCATTTCTCCACACCTGCATCTTTCTGTAGCCGTCCTGCTCTCTCTTCAGGGCCGAATCAGCCTCCCGCAGCCTCTCCTGGAGGGTCTGGAGGGCCTGAGAATGCAGGCTACTCCCCTCTGTGTGGTCCTGGAGGATTCTGTCACAGATACAGCAGCGCAGCACGCATCACATCCTGTCACTCACACTATGTATAGCAATTGGCAATAGCACAAAACCACAAACGCAAGTGTTTAAAGTTGTTTCGTGCTACTGAACGCCAGGGCCATTTCTAAAAGTGTAGGCTGCAGCCTAGATAAGCTAAATTTTTAGGCTGCGGCGTCATTGCAGGCTTTTCTATTGTGAAGGCCCCTTTGAATACAGCTGAGAAAAGCAGCCTTCATCTTGCCTGATATCAGAGGGAATTGTCAACATGGCAACGGAGAGTAAACAATTTGACAATTCCATCTGATATCAGGCAAAATGAAGGCCGTATTTCTCAGCTGTATTTGAAGGTGCCTTGAAAATGGAACAGGCTGCGATGACGTAGCAGCCTAAGCTTTAAGAAACTGCTCAGGTCCTCTTAGCCAAGGTAGTTTCTCCAATCATGCACGACATCACCCGATTTGACCAATGAGCTCACTTTCCGGACCAAGAAGGTAATATAGTTAGTAAAATCAGGTGCTTGGAGCAAATACCTGTTAAGAGTTGGGGCTTGCAGCGGAGTCGCACAGTTATAAATTGCTTTAACTGTTATAATGTGAGCTTGAATTGTTCATACAGTGCACCTTGGGGCGTGTTAAATACATTTTAAATGAAACCTATTTGAACTTTTTATTCAAATGTAGTTTGAAATTTGTTCTGGACTACGCTGCTTCATTTCCAAGCAAACACAAGCTTCCAATCTTTGAAAACTGTTAGACATTTAAATACACAGAATAAAATGTTAACTAGTCTTAAAATTAAACACTAAATACGAATACAATCTAGAGTCCATAGAGAAATGTTTTCCCACTGCGTACATACAGCATGTTCAGTGAATTGCAGGTTAGAAGTAGAAATCATTGCAATTTGTCACAATGACAAGGTAACCCCACCCAGATATTAATTGTTTTGGGTATATCTGAACCTTCACACTGGAGCTATGGCTTCCCTGACACCCATTGTCGATACAGGAAGCATCTCACCTGGATTTCTCCAGCTGGGCTTCCTCTAAAGCACTGCTCCGGGTCTTCAGGAGCTGGTCAGCCTCATCCAAACGGACCTTCAGAACCGCCAACTGCCCATCCTTAGCCGAAAGGGCCTCTGTGAGGTCATCAACCTGCGACCTCAGCTCTCTGACCAAGCGGTCCGTTTGCGACTGGTCTGAGTTCCACTTGTCAGCACGCAGTCGGGCGTGATTCAGCTCTGACAGGCAGAAGAGGAGAACCAATCAGGGCTACCAGCACAGTAAACCACTCCCTCCCAAAAAAATCTAATCCTTAAACATGGGCAACATGCCCCATCAAAAAGCATCCCACCAAAAACAAGGCAGGGGCATATCCTTCATTTTAATACCAAATACATTTTCATGCTGCCAAACTTCGTGCTGCATTTTTGAATTTGATCAGTTTTGTAATAATGGGAGGATGTAAACTGTCCAATTCCCCAAAAATTAAACCTTTGCAATACGGCAACAGTAAATCCACTTAATAGTATAATTACTCAAACAATGTTAAAATGCAGTGAAGCAGACAGGTTTGCTCGTTTAACCGTCCCTGTGACCCTGTAATAAGGCCGTACCCTCCTGTGTGTCTTTGGCCCTCTGGATGAGCGAAGCCATTTCCTGGTTGAGTGAGGCCACCTCGGTGCGCAGCAGCTGGTTCTCCAGACGCAGGCTGGACAGGACCTGGCTGTGAGGCTCCTCCACGGGGGCCGACTCCTCTGCAGCCTGTTCCTGTGACCCCGCAAGCCCTGCCAGCCCCGAGTCAGAGCTCTCAGGGGTATCTGACAGGGGAGAGATCGGTATGAGCACAGAGCTGAGCGACACGGTCACCTGTGACGTCAATGAGAATACAGCAGCATTTAATCAGGGGCAGCTTACAGCCTGCAGGGAATGATGCTTCACTGGAACTTTCTGCTTCTAGCCCCAGAACAGCCACAGTAAAATCAGTGTTAGCACTTTGTCCTTTGTGGAAAGCCCTCAACTCCACTTTGCTCTGCAACTGATTGACCCCTGTGGAGCCTAATCAGTTATACATCACTTAGGATAAAAGTATCAGCCGAGAAACTACATAAGGCTTTCTTGAAATGTACTCATACCCTTGTAAAGCTGTTCACACATGGAACTGGCAGGAAATTCGGGGGATTGTAAGGGCTCAGGCACATAAAATGCCAACAGCTTCTGTTCATAACTGGCAGAAAATATCTCGCAGCAGCCAAATAACACAAACCCAGGAAAGCAATCACATCTGAACAGTTAATTGCAAGCTCAGTTCTGACCAAGAAACAAGTTTTGTCTTAAAATGTAGTAATCACATCCTTCCAAGCATGACAACTTGATAGCATTTAGCCTTAAGAAATGAAGCATTTTTCAACAGATAAAGATGCAATGTAAATGCAAGCGAACCTTTTCAAAATTATGAACACAAGTCATAATCTATGAATATTAAGGCTTTCAACAATCACACCATGTCAGCAATTGCTTTTACGAGGTTAAGAAACTCGTAGGCATCTAGGCCCACCACATTTAACCATAATCCACTCAGAAATGATCTCATCCATACTTGAGCTAGTAATAATCAAACCAGTCCAAACCAGGTCTTCCCAATCCAATTGCAGAAGCTGTACTATTCTGTGGCTTTTCATTTCAACCCCATTTTGGCACACCCAAAGCAATTAAGCAAAAGCGCAACATCTCTAACATCTCTCTTTGTTATGGCTAGAGCAAAAATTGTGGAGAGCAGATTTTCAGGAACAGGGATTGAGCAGCCCTGGTTGACAGAACAAGCACACAGGTACAGATCAAACCGAGGCCCTTGATTTCCATCGTTTAGTGTGCTACCTTGGCTTGGCTCTTTGGCGGAGTTCTCCTCAGAGGTCTTGACACTGTGGGCACTGGTGGACAGGGAGCTGAGGCTGGAGGTTCGGGACAGGCCTCGGGTGGAGCGCGGAGAGGAGGAGGCAGACGGAGGGGGCTGCGGGGGCGCGGCTGAAGCAGGAGCAGTCGGAGCCACTCCCCCCTCCCCCGGCCCTGCCTCTGCTGCCACTCTCGGCCGCTCCCACTTGGCCTCCCTCTTCCCGCTGGAGACGGGGTCAGAGCTGTTGAGGAAGTCGAAGAGGAGGTCGTCGTCCAGCTCCGTCTTCTGCGGCCGGACAAAGTTGGAGGAGAGCTTCGGGGAGGTGGGGGCACCACCGGAACCGCCCGTCGACCCCACAGGCGTGTTCGCCGTCCCCGCAAGTAAAGTGGCCCTGGACTTCTTAATGTTGCCCGCAGCGGCACTGATGAAGCCAGTGGGCTCATGGGTGCTGTGGTAGCCACGCTCCTGCTGCTCCTCTACAGCAGGGGTCCGGTACACAGAGCTGAACTGTGACAAAGCATCAGCAGACTCCTCAGTGTGGTAGGAGGAAGTGAAGGAGGTGGTCTGGCTTTGATGTTTGGTCAGAGCACTGGCGGCACCCTGGTCCACTTTGTTGAGGAAGTCCTCCGCTCTCCCGGCAAGATCAGCAAACCAAGACATCCTTGACCTGAGGACATAATGCAGTTGTCTAGGCACAAATGGTCTTGTACAACACTCCTTTAAAGAAAATGGAATATGCCTACAACAAAAATAGAATTATGCCAACAACAAGACAGCATTCCACTATAAAACAGGGAAGATGAACACGCTGAGCAAGCAAAAGATAATCAATACTAATTCCATGCTTCTAAATGTGACAGAACAAGATTTCAATGTTTTTTTCCAAATAGTCTTGGATGCCAAGTAACCTGTGACTACTATGATCAAGTAGTGTGGTTCACTTTCCAGTCATAAATAATCCAATGGAGTGAGGGCTTTACGCAGACATTACTTAAAAAGCATTCAAATTAGTCCTACTAATTCACCGTTCACGAAGCCACAAGTTTTACAATTAATGGATTGCCATTAAAAAAAAAAAAAGACGTTCAAGCGTTTGGTATGATACACACATCCAAGTTATGACAAAATATTATTCCTTTAATGCACTCAAACTGTTTTCAAACAACTTGGATATATTTTTTTAAGAAGCTAAGGCCTTTATTCGAATTCATACCCTCCAAAACTACCCTTCAGCGTGCCCATGCCACCAATTTAGATGGAACAGGATCAATACCATCAAACTACGGCAGTACAGATTTAGTATGAGATGAGCTCGGTATGACTTGTTCTGGTAACAAAGTGTCGCGGCTGTGGTTCTGTCATCTGCCATAGGAAATGTCAATGCAACGAAAATAACTCCCACTACACCTGTCAGTTCATGCGTCATCCCATTCAACGTGGTATGTAGTTAATCTCGGCCGCTAGTCAGCAAGTGACAGCCATGTTCACCACTCCAGCCATTTGGCAACTGCAGGTTCGGTGTTTAATTTATAGTTTGTTTTTGAGTGACTCGGTAGAGGTTAGATCTAGCAGCCAACAAAAATATTTCACTCCATCTCGGTCTGTGTCATATAAGCGTAAGGATACTTAATCATCACCTGTCAGTCCCCTTGGTGGAACTAGATGGACCGCAAGTAAGGTACAGCAGTGAAGGTTTGTTTACATTCAGAGCCAATGGAACAAGTAAGCCAAGTCACCTAGCTATAGCGTAACTCACTGTCGCTAATAGCAAGTAACGTAGCAAGCTAACCTGCCAAGTAAATAAAACACAAAGCAGATTATGATAAACATTTAGCGTTAGCTAGCGAATTGACAAGATAGCCGACTATGTCAGGCCAAGCACCAGGCTATACCACTGGTTTGCGAATCCCGTGCTTTCATTTTGTAAAGCCAGTTTTCAGCCAATTAACGCACATAGGCTCAGGACCTGGAAAAGCGCAAATAACGTCAGCTAACTCGCTACCTACCTTTAAACACCTTTGGGTTATTGCGCTCCGGTAACAGCTGCCCTCGGTTTAATGCAGTCCTAATGCGGCTGAAGACCACCGAGTATCAATATGGCAACTTATCTTAAATAAGTGAGATGTGAGAAGTCAGCCACACAGCTGTCGTCTTCCTCAGATTTTTCATCAGTCCATCGGTGCACTCAACCCTCCTCCATTGCTGAAGACGAAGAAAAAATAAACTTCCGGGAGACGTGGACCAGGAACTACTAACAGGACCAAAACAAGCCTGCTTTTCGTATTGCCTGCAGTGGTTCCTGCAGTCAGAATACTGAGATCACGAATATACTGCTCCTGATTTCAAATTGTATTCCCCGTTTAATTTAGAAAATCAATTCAATTATTGAGATCATTGACAAAATTTTTAACAGGGCTTGCGGTGCACACTATTATTATCCAAAAACAATCCGATCGTTTCATTTACTACAATTATAACGTGTTTATAAAAGGCGCTCGCACATCCGGGTTCAATTAAAACGACCGACCGACTCCGAGGGCATTGGAAATGAAATGAAACAGAACCTAGAAATTCATTCAGTTTCTGGTTACGGTAGGTACGACCGCAGCATCAAGTACCGGCGACCGATTGGCAGCTCTCATGACAGTTAACTTCCGGCCTTACTAAAAGACACATTCGAGGACCAATCAGGAGCTTAATACGTGAGAGATTCCTCTCCGTAAGTTTGATAAACACAGGCACATTCAAGGTATATTGTTTAGAAAAAAAAAAAAGTGTGTGAAAAAATGATCAATACAACGCGGCGATATGAATTCAAGGAATGTGAGCAAAAGACAACTCAAACTCCCCTACATGAATCATAGAATACATTTTTGGGAATGCTACTCAAAACTATACCCAGTGAGTCCAGCATGATCTCCTAGTACACCATCTGGGCACAAGTAACTTAATCACATTTTTCTATCCCTGGAAATAAAAATATATACTACTCAAAATTTGATAGGGATCATAGGAATTTTTTTGTGAAATGACATGCAAATTTGGTAACTGCCACTGATGAACAATATATTGGATAAATGACATGCAGTCAGACACAAAACACATTTGCAAGTGCATTTAATGACATTAAATGGGCATGCAGCCTCACACTTTTGGCTTTCACGAACACTTCATGGTTTCACCTCTGACATGTAAAGTGAAAACAGAGAGTGTTCGTTTGATGTTTCATCACCAGTTAATGTCAATAACGGGTATGGCCTCCCCTAGCTTGAATGACGGCTTGACAACGTCAGGTCATACTGTCAATCAGAACCCGGATGCTTGCAATTGGAATGTTGTTCCATTCTTCAACAAGGGCATTTCCGAGCTCTTCTAGAGTTGTGGGTTGTGCCCTACAACCGAAATGGCGACCTGCAGCATGTTCCACACATGCTCAATAGGGTTTAGGTCGGGCTTAACGCTGGCCAGTCCATGCGGACAATTGTCTCCTGCTCTAGGAATTGATTCCCCACCCTAGCACGATGGGGACGGGCGTTATCATCCATCAAGATGAAATCAGGGCCAACAGCACCAGTGTATGGTCTTACGTACACATTGAGGATCTCATCCCTGTACCGTACCCCTGTCATCGTCCCTCTCCCCATGACATGCAGGTCCGCTCTGCCGTTCCTGCTTATTCCTCCCCAGACCATAATTGATCCGCCACCATAACGGTCGTGTTCGTTGATGTAGGCATCATTAAATCGCTCATGTTGTCTCCGCCACACCCGTTGCCTCCTGTCAGTAAAGTCCAAGCAATATCGGGACTCATCAGTAAAGAGAACTGGAGCCCAATCGTTGTGTGTCCATGTGACATGATCGTGAGCCCAATACAAATGGTCACGCCTATGACGCACGGTCAGTGGGATTCGAACACATGGCCTTCTTGAGTTGAGGCCGGCAGTATGAAGACGATTCCATATCGTCTGAGTGGATACCCTGACCCCCGAGGCGTTATGAAGGTCATTTCGTAGGGTGGTGGCTGTCCAGAAGGGATGACGTCGTGCCTGAAGTGTGAGAAAGTGGTCTTGTCGTTGTGTAGTCGATCTCTGACGACCACCCCCATGACGGTGTGCTGCTGTACCAAACGTTTGATGCCGGTTCCACAGTCTGTTCACAACGCTTTGGCTGACGTTAAGTGCATTAGCAACGTGACGTTGTGAGAAGCCATAGTCAAGCATTCCGATGCATCTTCCCAATTACTCTGAAGTCAATCGACGTCTAAGACGTTGAGGAGACATTGTTATTGCTAAATGTAATGCAAAAAATTTGGGAACTTCCAAATTTTCACCAACAAGCAACACACACGTCTGAGTTGAAATGGTGAAGTGTTAGTCAAAGCCAAAATGTGAGGCTGCACGCTCATTTAATGTCATGAAATGCACGTGCAAATGTGTTTTGCATCTGACTGCATGTCATTTATCCAATATATTGTTCATCAGTGGCAGTTATCAAATTTGCGTGTCATTTCACAAAAAAATTCCTATGATCCCTATCAAATTTTGAGTAGTATATTACCAAGTATGGGCAATGTGATGTATACGTCTGAGGTATGTCACAGTGGATGTCGCTGGCTTAGTGCTGATTGAGTGGGGTGGATTTCACTTAGCCAGGATTTCATTGGCCATTACCGCACAAAATGCTACCAAGCAACTGACCCAGAACTTCGAAGCCTGCAAGTTGTTGTCAAGGAGAAATCTTTCCTCAATACTGAATTTTTCCCCCATAGCATGCAGTATAGCAAACATCAAGGGAAAAAAAATGTTTGCAGACCAGTATAATATTGGAGGGCATGTACTGTAACTACAGTGCTTCCTGCTTGGGCATTGGTGGCATAGTTGTCATAAAAAAGTGTAGTCAGAGACATTCCAAATATTCCAAACATCTGATGTAGTATGCTGGTGGTTTACAAATATGAGACATAGGGTAGGGAAGAAAACTGCCATTTTCAAACCATTTCAGAATCCAAAGTCCAGAACTCAGAATGGTAGATTTAATGTGAATGCAGTTAGTCTGACACAAGAAACACGCATAAAAAGCAGACAAGCAGGTATGAAACAGTGCCTCTTTATTGTGCAGCACCCACTCCAAATCGCTTATTTACATGGCATGCCACATCAATACGAGAACCGACTAAGGACACACCTGTAAACACTTAGAATCTTTTCTCTTTATAAATGAAAAAAGGAGTCAAAGTGGGGACTTGGGGAAACAAAAAGAAAATGCTTTCAATACTGTACATGGGGCAGAGGTTTGTTTTTAATGGTGTGAGATATATTAAAACAATAAAAAGACTCATTTGCAGTTCTTGCCTTTTCCCTTGTACAGTCCTGGAGGGACGGAATCCACGAAAGCTTCCATCCCATTTTTCCTGGTCTCCTTTCCTCAAGAGAGGACTGTCGGAGGGGGAGGTCAGTGGCAGAAGAATTCACTCCAGTATTTGACGGAAGTTGTGTGATGGGAAGAGGTGGAGTGAAGAGTTGAAAATACAAAAAAAATCCAAAGTCAGAGAGAAAAGAAAACCTATTCCGATTACCACTTTCTGTCCATATTAGTAATCTCATAGTTCTCTTCAAGGTTGCGATATAATCCGAGTCATTCAGATAAAATGTCTTCGTACAGATAATTTATGATCAATCAGCGCAGCGTCCTTTCCAAAGGGGAAGAAAAAAAAAAAAACCAAAACCGTGAAAATTTGTGAGGGAAAAAATAATTATATATAAACAATAAAAAGAAGTAACAAAAGGAGAAAAGTCCAAGTATTATTTCTGGACATAATAACCCAAGTAGACTGGACAACTTTTAAAAAGGTCTCCTTTACAAAAAAGTTGTCAGATTATTTTAATATTTCCTCTCTCCCATTTCTGGGACGGACACACACTTGAACACAAACACACGTGGGCACGCACACACACACACACACACACACACACACACACACACACACACACACATTCATACGCGCTCACGCAAAACACATACACATGCATGCCAAACGATACACACACGCACGCACATACACAAACACACACACACACGCAGATGCGCTAAACATATACACATGCACACCTGAATACATACACACACACGCGCACGCACACACACACAGGAGTGGCCCATAGGCTTGAGGTCCCAGAGCTTCCAACTGACACATGCAAAAACAGCTGTGAATGGGTGGGGCTCAGATTAGGCCCCGCCTCTTCTTGTAGTCTTCCAGGTTGAGTGATCGGCGAGGAGCTCCGTCCTTCACAGGCAGGGCATTGGAGCTCACTGAGAGAGACTTCGCCTCTAAATTCAACCACAAGATTAAAACAAAAAGACCTCTCCATTACCATGGAATAACCCTGATGCGAATAAAATATACTGGACAAAGAAAGTTAGGGATCACTCTGATTTTTAATATTGAAATATGATATGGAACATAATTTGAACTATCAAATATTTCAAATTCGAAAATTGGGGTGATCCCTAATTTTCTTTGTCCAGTATAGTTGACAAGCGCACACATAATGCATGCATACACCAACATAATAATATAACACATTGAGAAATGATAAGACGACTCCCACTGTCACTCAGAAACACACATACACGTTGCATTTTCACGTTTTTCAGGGACGACTTGCGTTCATTCCCCAACCCCTCACACTACATTACATGCCAATGCCCAGCCTTTATCCGTAACCTTAAAATAGCTTCATTACCTTGCGAGGACCAGAAAATGTCCCCATAAGGATAAAAAAAAATCTGGTAATCCATCACTAAACAGGAAGTTCGGTCTTCAACAAGAGAGGAAACCCCCCAACTCTCTCACACACGCACGCACACGTGCACACGCCAGAAACAAAGCACACCTGCATTAGGAACCTGAAGATCTATCTTAACATCAAAGTCATGAACTTTGAAAAGATCCTCAGACAGGTCACTCGTCGTTTTGGTGACGTCTTTGTCTTTTGGACCAAGCTGTCCCTGTGAAAAAAAAAGCAAAGGAAACTTGGAGCAATTCTTCAGCATGACTCATACCCTTTTCCAGATTACCTGATCTACACTGAAAGGACAAAGAAGATACTACAAGAAAGATAAAGAGGCTTTAGAAAAGGTTAAAAAAAGAGCCACAAAGTTAATTCCTGGTATGAAAGATAAAAGCAATCAGAACAAACTGAAGAATCTTAGTCTCTTCACTCTTTTAGTAAAAGGAGAGTTAAGGGCAATCTAGTTGAGGCCTTTAAATCTGTAAAAGGGATTAACAAAGTTAACTATGCAGGATTATTGAGGCCAAGTTCTGTTAGCAGAACTCAAGGTCACAAATGGAAGTTAGCAGAGGGTAAATTTTCCACTGATATTCAGAAACTTTCTCACACAGAGAGATCAGAGTGTGAAATAGCTAGCCTGGTCAAATCATAGAGGCAGAAACTTTAGGAGTTTTCAAGAACAGGACTGATACCGTACTTGATAACATCTAGTCCTTAAAGTATCCAAAGTGTTCGGTTCACTTTAGAGATGTGAAAATGGTAAGTGTCGTTGGGCTGAATGGCCTGTTCTCACCACTCACGTCATGTTATTATGTGTTATGTGCCATGTTATGCGATATGTTTTATGTTGTATGTTATGTTATAAGTTACAGTCACAGGAACACAGGGACTTCATCCCCTCCCTCAGGCAGAACGTACCTGTTTGTTCTTCTCCAGAATGTTGTCCTGCCCCGAACCGGAACCGTACTTCTGGTTCAGATGTGCAAGGATAGCAGCATGGACAGAAGGGTCTCTGGCCTGTCCAGAAAAAATAACAACATCAAACAGAGACCAGGAGTGACACCCCACTTCCTCACAATTCCACTTCAACTAGATATTCAGCAAAATCACAAATCCTGCTACTTCACAGTCCAAAACAAACTGGAATATCAAAGCAAAATACACAATATAGTAAACGGTAACCCGTTGCATCCTCTCGTGGAAATGCAACCAGAGACAGGCTGTTAGGGCCAGAGCGCATCAATACAGCATTTAACATAAGACACAAGCATAAGTGATGTAATGATGTTGAGGTTAAGTCAGAAATCGTAATATTAGAAGTGTTGCTAAGGTGTGAACTGCCATCTGTATATGGATGTTTAGATAAATATTTAGTTTCATTCATGACAAGCATCAATATTTACAAGCAGTAACGATCGGATCGAATCATTACACTCTGAACCATTATGGATCTGGATCAATGTACTGTTCTACCCCTACTTTAATAAGAGATCAGCTAAAGCAGGTAATATTTCAGGTCATGTGCAACAGCATTTCCCAACCCTGCTCCACCAGAACCTCGGCCCTATGCATTTCATATGTCTCCCTCATCTGACACGTCCAGTTCAGCTCATCAAGTACTCTATTAATGAGCTGATCAGCTGAATCAGGTTTTGTTAAATCAGAGAATCATCTAGAGTGTGCAGGGTAGGGGTACTCCAGGAACAGGGCAGGCTAACACTAGCTGCGTTTCCATCCACCTATTTTAATGCACATTTTCATTTTGCGCTTAAAAAAACCTGAGTGGAAACGGCCAAAAGGCGCATCAACTTGAAATATCGCATCAATTTTTTTTGCGCAAGGAGGGGGTGGAAAATTTTCCGAATCGATAAAGATAAATGCGCTTTAGTGCAGTGGAAACGGGTTAGCAAACAAGTTATGCGAATAAATGATGACGTTAAGTATCTATGTCATTTTTGCTTGCCTACATTGGCAAGCTAGCTAGCTAGTTTGCTACCTCGCAACATTGGTGTGCTAGCTATAACGTTAGAGTTCGTTATCACTTTAGCTAGCTAGCTAGTGGTTAATACAGTAGAAGCGAACTGTAACCTTACACTACTGTGCTAGCTGTAACATTAAAGACTTCGTAACCACTAGCTTAAGTGATTACTTTCATTCGTTTTTGCCACCAGCTGTCCCGTTCGTTTTCCTTTTCGTTCGTCGCGCTTATTGACGTCATAGCATGCGCCATCTTCTTCTGCAGAAGCAATGCAATTGAATCGAGAATTAGCGCCACCTAACGGCACTTTCGGCTTATCTCGTGAAACAAAAGCGCATAACTGAAGTGGATGGAAACGCACACAAATGCGCTTTTCCTTTTGCCGCATTAACGAAAATACGCTTAAGATTTGTGATACAAGTCGGATGGAAACACAGCTACTGATGCATCAGATCGAAAGTCTTTCTAGTGTGGTACTGTGGTGGTAAACTGCACTGCAGTGCTGAGCAGACCGCATAAAGTTCAAGTCAATCACCAGTCAGTCAGTGCATTGACTTGAGCCAGGTAACATTCACATAGACTTGGAGATTTCACAAGAACATGCACAAGTCATCAATGTGGACAATTTTAACTGACTATGCGCAATTGCCAGAACAAACAATTGAGTTACCCCTTTTTCTATTTGAAAAGAACTGATTACGTCAATTAGCAATGCGCTGTCAAAATTCACAGCAGATCTCAGGCCACAAATCACAAATGGGTTACAATGTATTCAGTAAAAAATCCTTACGTTAGACACCATAGTGGGCTTGCACTGTCTTCGAGTGAACGGGTCCATTTGCTGGTTCTTAGAGTTCTGTCCTTCGGCCTGGTGGGGGGGGGGGTTTGGGTGGGAACAGAACTTAAAATATCACCTTGAGAGGAGTAAACAAAATGTCTTCCAAGTTCTAGAAAGTCACTGCATTCAAAGGCTACGTCCACACCATCTGGTTTGAAACTAATACTATCTGCGTCCACAGGTACATTTTACCACAGTTTCAGAAATGATCTCTGTCCATACTAGTACAGCTGAAAACGCGCATCACATAACCATTCATCCGCTGGTTGTCAAGGCTGGTAGTCAAGGCTACGGTAGCTAGTTTTTCTTATAATGGTCATGTGATCAGGGCAAGACGAATCAGGGAAGGATACTGATAAGACCCAATCCAGCTGCGGACGTGGATGACTGCATCATCGTTTTCAAAGGTCTTCGTTTCTGCCCATCCACATTACAAGTTTTTGAACTAAAACAGGGACTGCAGCATTTTCAAAGGTCTACGTTTTCGGTTTTCGAAAATGCCTTTTTGGTGTAGACGCTAGGTGGAAACATAGCATAAGTTTTTCATTTTAAAACGAAGACATTAGTGTGGACGTAGCCAAAGATCAGCAGCGATTGTTTATATCAGCAAAAGAGTGTTCGCTCAAAAGCGCTATAATCACAGATTTGTAATTTTACACAGTAAACTGTTAAATTCTTCATCTGATGAACACAGGAAACAGGAGCAACACTTGTGCACTCACCACCAGCGCTTTCTCAGACTCCACTATGTTCCAGCTCCGGTTCCTCTGGTTGATGTAGCTGTGCAGGAACAGACTGAGGTCAGGACTAAAGTTTCAAGTCAACCCTCCCTACACCAGAGGAAGGTTAAGCTACACCCATGGACTAGACTCCGCCCCGCATGGAGAGTCCCCAATTAACGTGCTCTTTCAATCAGTAAGTCACTGTGCACTTTCTGCAAGACCATCAAATGCCAGTTGTATCATGTAATGTGACACAAGGTAATAGAAAAGCCTGCGCCCTTACCTGATGGCAGAGATGTTCTTGGTTCTTTGCCTGTCCAGAGCTTCAGCCCGCTCTTCTAGCTCATTCAGCTGATCCTGGATCTGTTTGACTCGGTCCCCTTCTCCGCTCTCCTCTGCCATAGCCTGTGGACGTGGACAAGAACACACAAGGACACACACAGGTTATGGCAGGTTGCATTAGCAGTTGCAATGTTTCGCACTTTGGGTCGACGTACCATCTCCATAAAAATAACACAGGCTGGCATAGGTAGTCAGTAAAAGATAAAACAAATATGAGGAGTCTCCACTTTTGTCCACCCCACCTTTTCTTTGAGGAGCTGCGTTTTCTTCATCGCGTAATTGGGCGGAGCCTTCCGGAATCGATCTTTTTCTTTGACGATCTGTAAACGGGAAAAGAAGCAGTTGCTCTCCTGCTAAACTTACTAGACAGATGAAACTTCAGTAAACAAATGTTCTGTTCCTGCCACAAGCATAAACAGCAATGAGCAAACTCACATCCTCTATATCTTTGTCATTAAATTTGTAGTTCATGGCTTCTTTGATGGCTTGTTCCTTTTTGGTGATTTCATCTAAAGTTGGGACCTGCATTCCTGCGATGATCATCTGAATGGTTGAAATGGAAAAGGACATAAGAATGAGCCTGAGAAACAGTATTAGCACAAGCCTTATAGAGCGACGAGCACTGTTAGGACAGTTTACACCATTACGAGGTTACATCAATTGTACAACATCGCCACTTCTTTCAGTGTCATAATGCCTTCTGCAAAAATGAATCCCCACTTTCCAAATTCAATTTAGGTTTTATCTTAAAAAATTTTTTAAGCATCTTTACCAATTATGCAGGAACTTAAAGCCAGATTACCACTTTCAAGGCGTATTTTTAAAAAGCCACACAGAAAAAAAAAAAAGGGGGCCACAAGTTAAAGCACAGCACTACAATTAGGCTCGGCCTCTACTTTATTTACAGGCCCGTTCCCTTCCCACAATCTCTCCCGCCACCCCGCCACTGACCGCCTCTTTCCACTTCATGAACTCATTGTCTGTGAATTCCTGGTTTGACACGAACTCCAGCCTGAACACTCGTGTGTCATTCCCATGCCTGCAAACAGAGGACAGGACCTCTCACAGTTTACGGGAAAACACAAGGAGACTCCTTCGAAGCACTCACAAACAAACCAACGAACACCGCTTACCGTAGCTGCAAGCCTTTATTCGTCCTCGTCGATCCCAGCTGGTATACCTTCGCCGTCTCAACGACGTCAACAATTTCTGCAACCTAAGGAGAAAAATACAAAAATGGAGTTCTAGAAGGGTTAGAGGACACACAAAAGGGATACATGGAACGTGAAAATAATACAACGAAGCAAGAAATGTCTGTGTCGGCGTCCCTTGCTTATCTCAAGAGTCGTTCTTCCAAACTCGGTGGGTGTTTTACCGAGGACCCAAGGAAATGCAGCTTCAAGTTTGAAGCGTAGTCATTTGTTGTATCAATTTTACCATGAAAGAAGCTTCTCACAGGCTGCCCTACACCCCCACCTCTCCTTTGCATCGGTCATTCACCAAAACAGATTTCCAAATTCTTATTAAGGATCTCCCATTGCATGTAAACAAATCTATAATTGTGAATGAAAAAAAAATTTATAAAGGTACGGGACCTACCATTTCATGATTATTGTTAAAGGATAACATTTTCTCTGGGGGTAGGCAGTCAGTAAGTGATTGATGATGCTTAGTGGCACTGGAGTGAGTCGCCTGAATAGACTCCCAGAGTGGTGGTTAAATAGAAGTACAGACAGAAGTCATTATTTGCTTTGTTTTAATATAAATAAACCCTCACCCTGTACACGGGCTTGCTGCTGCTGTTTCCGATCCCGATGCGCACGAAGCAGCCGTGCACCGTCTTGGCGAAGAAGGGCATGTGGCACCATCGCTCCAGCTTGTGTCGGGACAGGCGGATTCGGTTCAGCTCGTCCGGTAGTGACACGGGCTGCGATTTGGGCGGAGTCTCTTCTTTCCTGCACCACAGCAGAATCGGATCAGGACCTTCTTATTTCATTGGCCGCCCCACTGTGTGTCGTTCCCCCCCCTACAGTACTTGATACCATCCTGTTTTTATGAATGAAAAGTGTTAGCTACACCTTCACGTTAGGAAAATGGTGAGCTTTTTTTTGGGACTGAATGGACGGTTTTCACCTCTGTCATGTTAGGTTATGTTACGTGCCAGAGAAATGACCTTGGGAACTACTGATCCAAAAAAAACTTTGGTTTTCCCCATTCCAATACTTTTGTCACAGGGAGATCCACATGCAGACCCATGAAGCCCTCATTCCAAATATACATTTTCACTCTTCACTGAGCCACCGTGAGATACTTACTCTTCCTCCTCGTCAAAAGACGATGAACGGGAGCTGTGGTCAGACTTCACTGAGGATTTATCATCATCCTCCTCTTCTTCCTCCTCATCATCAGAGTAAACCTCGCTCGTTTTGAGGGGCTCCCGTTTGGCCAGAAGTTCAGCTGCGGAAAATCAATCAATCACTCAAAATTTATTTGTATAGCACCTTTCATGTGGGTTAGTGCAGTTCAAAGTGCTTCACAGTTGACCGACAAGCCGATAAGACAGAAAAGTGTTAACCGTAAAAACTGAAGATAATAAGAAAACAATTTAAAAATGGGAACAACATGGAATATTGATCCAAAAGGGAAAACCACCAATTACATCTGATTACGATTTACATCTAACTGCCAACCACCTACACCAATGCGCACTAAACTGCAAGTACCAATCTGTACATTTAAATGGCCAAACTACCACCATTTGGTACATATAGACATACTTTATTGAATCTTGAGGTAATTAATCCTCTGCATTTGATCCATCCAAGTTACTTAAGAGCAGTAAACAGCCACAGAACAGCACCCGGAAATAACTCCAGTTTTAAAGCCGGGGCCTTGGTCAAAGGCAAAGGCAGGAATGTCACTACAGCACATCCTTCTCAGGGTGGGGGAAATCGACATGCAAACTCCACGCTCAGAGGTCCTGGCCAATCAGAACTCAAACCTAGAATCTCCTAATTACATGGCGGCGCCGACCATTGCGCCGCCATGCCACCCCCAATCTATACATTCCATTCTCCGACCAAAAGGCCACCACAAATCTATTAATCTCATCACCATACGCACCCAATAACTCAATCATTGACCATTTCATTGATTTCCTTCTTTCACCAGCCAGGAATATCCGACAGTTACCATTAAAAATGAAGGAGATTAAAAGAGATGGAGGAGGAGGAGGAGGAGAGCGTAAATACCCGTTCTGTTCTTCTTCTTCTCTCGTTCTGCTTTCAGTTCCTCCATAGCCTGAGACTTCTTATCCAGCTTCTCCTCGCGTTTGGACCTCCTCTCTTTGTTGTGAGACATGACCTGGGGGAGAACCAAACGCAGCCAACCAGTGAGTCCTGTCCAGCCCTGTCCCACCAAGAGGTTCCTGGAGGACCATCACTGAGGAACCATATTCCTAACTCTAATACATTAACCCAACACCTTGGAATTTACAGTGAGGTCCACGTATGGACAGTGACATAATTTTAAAGAACTACAGTTCTTACAAGGTCCATATCATGCATAGAGACTTATTATCCTGACTGAGCCAAGTCAATTTTAATTAGAGGGTATTAAAAGCCATTTTGTGTGAACTACGCAGTATTTATACCCCATTAAATGTGTCTCTCTGTCGAAATTCTAACAGATCACCCTATATTTCTGCGCAAACATTCTCCACTGAGGGAACTTCATCTGAAGGTGTTGTGGATTCTGAGCTGCACTCATGCTGAGCAGCAGTCACAACACCCGCGTGCATATGAGCGCTGTATGTGTGTGTGTGTGTGTGCGCACGCGCATTTGCGAAGTGTGAAAGTGTATGTGTGAATGTGTGTGCCTTAGTGCTGTGCGACTTAACGCGAGGGTTTCCCCCTCTGGTGAATAAGAGTGTGTTTCTGGAGTGTGTGTGTGTGTTTTAATGCAGTGAAAGAGTACAGGTGAGTGTAAACTCACCACCTGAGTGTGCGTGTGTGTTTTAAAACAGTGAGAGAGTACATGCTCAGCAGTGTATACTCACAACCTGAGTGTGTGTGTTTTACTGCAGTGAAAGAGTACATACTCAGCAGTGTATACTCACCACCTGAGTGTCCTGAACCTGAGACAACTTCCTCTTCTCCTGCTCCTCCTCCTGTTTCTTCTTCTTCTCCTCCTTCTCTTTCTTCTTCGCAGTTTTCAGCTTCTTCTTAATTTCAAACCTGATTGAGCGATTTGTCAGTGAGAACACATTCACCATATGGAATACTGAGCACTGTAAATGCATGCTGAGCTATGGACTGTTAATGTGTGGTCAAATTTGCTGGTAGTTTAATGACCCTGCTCATTTCATGCAGTCAAGGTGGCAGCATACTTCAAATCAAGGCAACTTTTTCTGCTCACTGAAATCATAGAAGTTTTGTGCAGACAAAATTGTTTTATACTCGATGCATTTCCGCTTTGAGCACAGAGGGTAAAGAGAATCACTGTAGCTCTGGCAATCGCACGTAGCAACAGTGTTATCAATACAGCAAACTCGCTGGGAAGCAAAATCAATCACACCCACTTTGAATTTCTGACCAATCACACAAGTTGCAGTGATTCCAGCTGGTTAAAAAAATCTTGAAGGCGCAAGAAGTGCCGATAAGAACTTTAGCAAGGCACTGCTTTTGTTAGTTTTCTCTGAAATCACGTCATATCGCTCTTACGTCCTTGCAGAAGTTCGTTTCCACGGGAAGTATACAGCCGTCTTTAGCCTCAAATGTCAAAGACTTCAGCGACAGCACAAAAAAGGAACCCCTGCGCGGGTGTTACTGTTCCAGGATGATACTCAGTGTGTGAGTCCTGCGAATCCCTCACCTCCGTTTCAGCACCTCCCGTTTCTCAATGCGGTTGAAGAGCTCCTGCTCCCTCTCCTTCTCCGTCATCTGCTCCAGCCGAGCTCGGTCCTCCTCGTCCCCCATCAGATCATCCCCGTACCCATCCCGAAACACGTCGTCCTCCGAGGACGAGTCCGAATCCGAGCTGGAGGACGAGCTGTTGCTCTCCGAATCGGACACCTCGCCTGAGGGAGTGCACGGCAGCCAAGGTCAGAGTACAAGGAGCAGACCTGGTGTTTCCACACATCTGGTTACAGTTTGCTCTCATGGAAAATATCAATGACATTTACAAGCCACTGAGCGGCCATTAGTGCCGTGCGACTCCCAACTTCTTCAGGCACAAAAGCTACTCCTGAAAGCATTATTGACGGTGCAGTAAAACAGCAGTAAGATGAGAGGACTACATTTCACATTCTTGAATACAGAATTTTAATGAAAGCGCAAATCTTCGAGGAGTACTGGAGAACAAAGACGAGATTGTGAGCGAATCAGAGAACAGCTGCAATCCACAGAATGGTTGATGATGCACAGTTACAGATGATGACAATAGCTCAGATTTAAATGCTCAGGCAACCTTCTCATTAACCTTTAAGGCCCATTATCGCACGTGTGCTTACGCAGTCCATACCTGAGCATTCTAATGCTGGTAACCATCAATCACGCACTCATGCTTATAGAATCCGAAAGAAAACGACTCTCCAAAAGGGTTAAAATAAGTCAATGTCAAGGAGATCAAAAATTCAAACCGAGCAACGCAGAGACCCCTCAAAATTTCCCTTCCCCGATCCAGTCGCCCAGCCCACCTTCCTCGGGGGCGGAGCTCTCCGCTGAGCTGTCTCCATCCGAGCTGCCAGAGGAAGCCGCCTTGTTCACCCGCTTCTTAGCCGCGCCCTTCTTATCGCTGCTTTTCCCCACCTTCACCTTCTTCTTCGCTTTGGTGCCTCCAACCGTCCACTGAGAGGAACCACAAGCCATTGTAAACAACGTTTGTTTTCAACAATGGAGTGCAGCATGCAAAAGAAAGTGGTGGGCTCAACACAAGAGGCGTTCTCAGTTCAAAGCATAATACCATTTTTGAAAACCTGGGTAATATCCTGCTTCAGCTTACATTGACCATCACCATACTAAAGTCTGAATAGTTGAATAGTTAAATGGACTTCAGCGCTACAAGGCTTTGCCTTTTCCAGAAGCTCCCATACAGAAATATCAAGCAGTGATCTCCCTTTCTTACCAAACTCCCTGCAAGTCCTGGATTTTAGCAACATGGCAATTCTAGCCTGGCAAGTGGCCTATTGGAAAATGGACTGATTTGGTACCAGTCCCTGCACCAGAATAACTCCTTACAACACCTGAACTATTCAAGAGCTGCCAAGGTTTTTCTACACACCTTCCCAGTGATATTTCGGTCTATTTCTGGATATAAAAACAATAAAGAAGAACTATAATCTTAATGCTACGAGAAGACTTCCAGAATCGTGTCACAAATGCGCTAGTGAAGTTTTCACCAGAGAATGTTGTGTATCCATTTTCACCAGACCTGCTAGGTCTGTTGAACCAAAACAGCTGAATCCAAGGCCGTTTTTTTCTTTACAAACACACAGACTACGAATGACACTGGATACCACAGCTTGACAAAGTTCACCAATTGTTTAGCATAATACGCACTGGTACAAATGCCCATTTTATCAGCTTCCCGTCTATTTTGTTTGTTTAAAAAAAAACTCCAATACCTTGAACACTAATGTTTTCGACATTAGCCAGGCTAAATCTGTGTGAGCGGCCTCGACAAACCCTTAACTAACAGAGATACCATAAGCTACCATGGCAGATTAAAAAGTGAGCCACCTTCATGACATTGAAAACCCCAGCTTTAGGCTGGACATTCCTCACCAGCATGCTAATCTCGCTTCGTAGTATACCCCTCTGTTTGTTCACAGGGATCATTTACGCAAAGCAGATCCTACTAAAGCTACACAACATTCTTCTTTATCATGAACTTCCAGACCTATCGACAAAAGCAGGATTTCGTGTGCACAGATTTGAGTAAATGTGGAGTAATACAGCACAGCATGGTGCTACACTCAAAAGAAATGTGAGAGGACTGGTCTCCAGAAATAGAAACATGAAATAATGAATTCACATTAAGCTATTTAACGGCTCGTCCCAGCCTCAATCAGCAACATCTCAGAACTCTACCACAGGGGCTCAATTGATTAGAGGAGCCAGTCAAAAATCTGACCTTGAGGTAACCCTACTGCCCAGCACCACCATTTCTTGGGTACAAAAAGCCCGATGACACAATGCACCTCGGAAAGCACAGCCACAGTTATCAGAAGTGGGACAAAACCTGACAATGGAGCAAATTTCAGCCAGCGAAATGATATACCTCATATCAACCAATCAGCTTCCATTTCATCAGCAGACATCCAATGCCCCCAAAGCTCAATTATACACGCAATTAGGGCTGGGCGATAAATTTATCACGATAATTTTAAGCACAATAAAGGTAACTGCCGCCATGGGGCGGACAGATGAGCTTGCTTTTTATCTTCTCTATGACGCATACCTGATGCGGTGTTGAATAAAAACGTCAGAGGCCATTTGAAATGCTTCTGGAATAAAATTGCATTTTGAAGTCCGCTAATTACCAGCAAGGTTGGACAGCTTCCTTCACCCAAGCATAATTACCCTACCTTAAATCTATACCCGTGTACTTTGCCTATCTAACAATCAAGCCATTTATTTAGCCTACTAACTAATCAAAACCAAATATGTAGCTTATAATGATTAGATAGTGATAATGAAAAACAGACAGACCTAACCAGGCTACCATGTTAGATTGAAAGAATGCCAATAATCTAAATAATTAGGGGAAAAAGCACGTTCTTTGAATACCACCCCTCATCGTAGAATTTTTACATTTTAAAATGAAACTATCTTTGATAAATCTTTCATAAGACGGCCCTGATTTTTAAGCATCTAAAACACAAAGTGGAAAACCTTTTGTGAAGCATATCAAACGTGAATGGGAGAGAGAAATTTTTTCCCATTGTATGAAATGGTCTAATGCACCAAAAACCTGGCAAACGCGTTCAGGAAAATCTGTTCCGCAGATGTGTAGTATTTTTTATTTGATAATTGAAAAATATTAATGAAAAATAAAGGAATTCTTAGCTCTTGATTTTGGTTACTTTAGAGTGTCTAAATAGTGAAAATGGAATACATTTTGTTTAAGCATATCGAACATGTCATATAATTTATTGCATTTGCACAAAGTGGCCATATGTAAAAATAGAAATGATCTAGCAAGCACATTCATGCAAATCTGCCATGTTTCATGGTCATTTCAATTTCAAAAATATTATTGAAATAAATTATAGACTGTTTACCAATTTAAATTGTAAATTGAGCAAATCAACGGTTTGATTCGAAATTGAGCAAAGTAAATGGGAGCAGGGTGAGAACAACTGTCAGCTAGAACGTGATGATTCTGTAGACCTCAACGTTGCTCTGTTCAGCACGTCGCTGATAAATGCTGAAGTTAGTGAAGATGTTTTCCGGAAGCATTTCCTACGGCCTCTGATTTTTGGCAGTCGTTCGTTCAACACCGGATCAGGTATGCGTCATAGAAAAGATAAAAGGCAAGCAAGTCTGTCTGCCCCATGGCAGCAGTCACTTTTATTGCGCTTAAAATTATCGTGATAAATTTATTGCCCAGCCCAACACGCACTGCAAATAAATCTGTAGAAGTCAATGGGAGGAAACAATTATTGTCCAGTGATCTCCTGTACGATTCTGTAGATCGCATCTGAAGAAAAATACTGTTTGTCATACTTCAAAATATCAATATAAATATCTCATCTCTTATCAGCTACTACCTCAAGGTCAATGCAATTTAGCCAAAAGCGGCAAGGATTCCGGTTTTTCTTGGTTTTAAATATGCACATCTGGAAGCTGAATTACTGTTGCACAAATGGGCTCCGCTTAAATTCAGGACAAACTAGACAAAAGCCAAGGTTTGGTACAAGTGGGGACCTAATTTACAGTCAAAATTGTAGTGTATCAGTTAATTAAATTATAATTATACATGATTAGTGTTAAAGCAGACCAGCTGCGTGCAGTAGGGCGGGCTCCAGGTGCCCGATCGCATGCCGCTATAACCCCAAGTGCCCAATGAAACCCCTTCAATGTGCTAAAAAAAATATATACTACCCAAATCATTTATGTTCCCATCCTTAATATTCACATGAAATAATGAGAGTGAAAAAAGTAAATAACTGGGTGTGATAACAGTTTTTCTAGGCTGGTGTGCTCTCCGCATGATTTGAGCCCCAGCCCATCGAATCTCTCCGCACATCTCTAAAGTCAACATCATTACAGGTAACAGCTTCGTAGCAACCCCAAAAGCATCAGGAAAGGTTGACTCTCTCATCTGTGGGAATGGGGTAGGTAAAGGGATGGCCACAGTTCGGAAGTGACCAAAGGATCAGATCTCAGAAATTTCAGCGGTATAGTCATCGACATTTTAAAGGGTAACACGAGCCTTTCTAGAGACCTCAAAATCTCCCTGAAAGGACTGAAGGTAAAGCTAATGCATACGGGACAACATTTGGATAGATTCTATTTTCTCAAGGCATTGGCCACACTCATGCTAAATGAAACTGGCCACACAATACAACATTTAAGCATTGTGGCAGCTCTTTATCATCTCTTATAGTTACTATTAAGTGCATGCAGCCAAACTTATTTGATGAGAACAGTATGAAGTAAGTGAACAGCACACGATGTGGAGCACTGTTCACACTGGGTTTCAAAGTGTCATAGCATCATCATACCAACCCAAACATGGGACAGAACGTACACAAATTATGATGATATCAGATTTGTGGAAACTAGATAGCCAAGTGCATTGGGCTGTTAAATTTTAATGACCACTTCCAAAAGAGGGCACACAGTGTTCATTGCACTTTAAGTCCTGTTAACTGAAATAGCTGAAAGATGCTGCGGAAGGACTGTGCTCTCTTACATACATATTATTCAACAAGAGTCATCAGAAGATGACATATTCCCCAGGCCCCTGCAATGTAATCTCAGATATCCCGAAATATCAAAAGGCACTGTTTAGGACCCGATTAAAACATACAGCAAGTTTCGTTAAAAAACACTGAACGGTATTCAAGTTCTGCTCCGGATACAAAATGTCCTTGGACGGACGGACGGACGGACAGACAGATGACCACACTGACGACAATATTCGCCCGCATTATATGCCGGGGGGATAAAAATGGGTAAAACTGTGTGTGTATTCTCTTAGGCATGTAGCTAAACCCAGCTACATGAAGGGGTTATAAGAACATGACTTTAGGGATAAGAAGAGATGATTTCACCACACTGATGGAAAGTGACCATAATGCTAAATAGTAGCCAAGCTTAGCTTTGGAAGGCTCTAAAATTGCACTTCCAAAAGTACATTACTGCAGACAATCATGACTCCGTTGACTTACTTTTCGAAGCAAATTTATTTATTCACTAGAAACAGATTTCATATCCCCAATACCAACAAAAAAAATTTAGCAGCCACGTCGCCATAACAACACAAATTTAAAACAAGTTACAGCAGATCCTAAATTCTGCAGGCATTAACAACACCTGCAATGAGCCCTGAGCGCAGCAGTCAAAGACAACAGCAGAAGACATCAGGAGCAGCAACTCATAAAAAGAGTCAAAGGAGAGCAAATGGTCAGGACTTCACACACTGAAGAATGACTGAGCCCAGCTGGTGAGATATGACTGCCCAGCAGGACAGTGCAAGTCTATTCAACAATTTCAGCTCCCCAAAAAACTCAACTCCAAGAGAAGCATGCTTTCATATATGGAAACTGCATGATTTTTCTGTGCTGGCAGCTGTGCAGTGGCTGAACACTGCGGTTGCGGTTGTTGAACTGCGACATTTTTTTGTAAATAATATGACGTGATTTAGACCAAACCTGCTTTTCAGATGCGCAACATAAAAGAGCATTATTATTATTAGGGTCTAAAACTAGTACCCGACCTACCAAATGCAGGTAGACCATAATTGTCAGGCAAACCAGATCAATTACCCTGACATTTATGAAGTGAATAAATTAATAAGCAGAAAAATCCAGATATAGCCCATATACAAATGTGCGGAGAAACAACAGTCAATACTGTAGACTCTGAATGAGGCTTCAACTGCCACAAACACTGAAGTCTGTTTATAAGCATTTGTGATCTGCTTCAATCGCCTACTTGGTGTCAGCCAATCAGTGGAAACCATAGTGAAGTTCATGAGAGATAATAAAAGTTAGTCTAATATACAAGCAATTCCAAAAAAGTTGGGATGTTGTGTGAAATGTAAATAATAACAAAATGCAATGATTGCAAATCTCATAAACCCACATTTTATTCACAATAGAACACAGACTAGAAAGACAACTCTCTTCCTCTTTATTTAAAACAAGACGGATGACTGATGAATAACCTGGAACATACAAACATGATAAACAACATACGTAAACATGGTAAATGACATAACTATCCATCTCCCTTCCCTAGGGACGAGTTTTAAAGGGTACGTATAAAACTTGTCAAATTAACTGGAACCAGCAAACAGTGAAAGTCCTGAGAAGGTCATAATTGTCAAACATTTCAAAATTGTCAGTAATGGAGAGAAACTTGGTATCAGGTTAGTGCTCACAAACTATGTGTCCATGAATATGACTAATACAAAAAGTTACAAGACTGGTAACTGGTCATTCATCTATGCATTAAATATGTCCAGGGTAACAAAGCTGTCAAAATGGAAAGCACTGGACTAGAGAAGCCAAATTCAAAATACAGTTGGAAAGAACGCAAATAAACATTGAAGTCCAAATTTTTTAGCATTTCATTTGCAAACAAGCCATAGAATGACTCGTCCCGCAACTGACAAACCTGAAATCAGGGTTCCCCGCTGCACAAAACGAACCCAGAATGAATTAGAAATCGAGTGACTCAGCCTGCCAGACTTATCTCCATGCTGTGCCTTTGTGTACACTTCGTAACTTGCGCACGCACCACTATCTGTCAGCGAGGTCTGCCAGCATCGGCGAGTACAGCCCTTGAAGCTGTTGTGGCCTTGACACTGCTCGTTTTTATTTATATATAAATTTGGCACTTCCAAATAGTTCCTGTGGTGCATGGCTCCAAGATGATTTTGCTAGTTGGACACATCTCTTTGCTTATCAGAGTTTACACGCCGCACACAAGCTCCTCAGTATCAGCTAGCTTTCTGTTTTCATTAGGCATAAAACCAAAATGCACCCAAATCAGAGACGCTATTAACATTTGATTTTTGTGCAGCCATTATTTTAGCATCTCCTAAGACTGGGGAGAAATCAATTCGACTTGCCCAAAGGATAGAATTTCTAAAACTTATCTTTCTTTTGACAAGGAGTTTGTCAAGTAGATTGAAAAACATACATGCTTTTATTTGGCAAAGAAGCGGCAAACAAATTACTGAGCAAAAAACGATCACCTTGGCTGTGTGGTTATGAGCCACACAACTGCGGGTCAGTGAAAACCACCATGGCACTGCAATATTTTGGATACCGTCACAGACCTACTTTTTTGGAGAATTAAATGCTGAGCCGTAAACACGTTTTACGATTATGCGTCAATGCCACCTGCATCGCTGAAAAGCAAAGTATGACTGAGAGTGACAGCAATATGCAAACAGTCTTTTCAGTAAATAAAATGTGGGGGGGCAACAAGTTCCTGAAAGGCTAGGAACACAACTAAACAGGGTGATCTGGCTTCTGACCAAACACCCACATACCCCTATCTCAACTTCCCCTAGTCAGACAGAACATGCAGTAGGCTGTACTGATTCCTCTACAGATCCCCTATACCAAACTAAGCAATGTAATAAAACCTGTGTGGCTATATATACAGAGAGATCAGCGATGGATTGGCAAACAAGCTATGACCATTTAACACTAGAGCAGTCTTCCATCCAATGGCCATTTTCAAATGTTTTTAACCTTACATTTCAATTTGAATCTAAAATATACCAAGAAAAGAGAGCCACAGACAAGCAAATAACAGGATCCTGGGATCTGCCATCACCTCATCATCGCTGTCGGACGTCTCTGAATCTGTGGAGGCATTCGGCTTGCTGGCTGGTTCCTCTTGTTCCTCAGAGTCCACCCGCTTCCTCTTGGCTAAAGACAGTAGCTCCTGAAGCCCAGAGATGAAAGAGTTAACAAACCTCACTTATGTTAATCCACCTCAAAGCATCCTTGCAGGAATGAGCATTAAAAATATAGTTTGCTTCTAACTTCAAGGTACTAGCATCATATTCTGTGGATTTACCAATTAAAACATGCCCTTTCAATTGCTATGATTGTTTTTAAAATAGACTGTCGGGCACGGGCAATACGCACTTGCACTTTTGGTGTAAAAACATTTTGTCTTTTTTAAGGTGTCATAAAGCAGAATTTTTTCTTCCAGCCATGCACCTAGTAGTTAAGAAAGTATTATAACACAGGAATTAAATTTAACAATTCAAAAGATCCAATAAGATTCAGTGTGAAGATATAGTGGGCTCCAAAGCAAAAGATAATTTTTGACAGTTTTCAGCGAGCTCTAACTTGGCAAACACACAGCTGTAGGCCATCCATGTTAGAAGTTTAAGATCTAATAGTGTAGAACAATCCCTGAGGATTTTGAGCATGTAGCCTGAATGGTTGTAGAGTAATGACTAGTGGAACTGAGCAATTTTTTAGCAAGTCTTGTTTATTAGGGCTGCCACCCCCTTTATTAAAGCAACTGTATCTCAGAAACTACAGATGATGCAAGCCAAAAATTTGCCACACTAGTTGTTGGGTACAATGACATTCTTTTCATAAATGAAGCTAATCCGAAACGATCAGTCAGGATGCACCTGCAGATTTGACATTGGTATGACCCCAGTACAGTATTTTTTTTTAATTACCCAAATTCAAATAAACCTCTTAAATTCTAATTTTTCACTGAAGTTTTCCCTTAAGTTGGTCTGAAGTCTGAAAAAGCATTTTTTTTGTCGGACAATGTAACACATATATTCTGTATCTGTTGGTTGCAGTGCTTCACTGAAGCAGCATCGCACCTATATTGAGAGAAATATTCAAACACAGGATCCTATGCTTTCAAGGCCACAACATTATGTCAAATGAAAAATATCTAGATCTTGTACACATCATTTTATACACTTTCTTGCAGTTCAGCAGGACATATTTGGGATCACCGGAAACCTTGACATCTGCACTACTAGAATTTAGAACAGGCCTGAAGTTCCACAGGTTTGAATACGACCCCCTGCACCTGACAGACCCCTATACAGGTCTGCATGGTCTGTAGGTTTTATGGGGTTAATCCCAAGACATTGCATTTAAGAAAAACCTCTTGAAAAGAATGGTCTCGTGATTATGACTACCAAGTAATTCTGCACAAACTGGGACTAAAAAAATCTTGAAAATGTTGCACAATAATTGGAAACTCATATGTGCACAAGTTTAAGCAACATTTTCATTGTTTATCAACCGACTAGGCTCCATGGTCCACTGGGACTCCTTTGAGTTTTGAGTACACTGTAGACCCACTGAAGTGAGTTTCTGGTGAACCAGGGTTAGGACCAAGGTCTGCCCCTATCCATATGGTTCCATCATTCAGAACAGAGCAGGCAAAGCCAGGGCAGATCGATCATGCCCTAGATCTTTATTCCAGTAATATAATATTTATTATATTATTATTATTATTATTATTATTATAGGGCACACTTTGTGCAACCATTTTCAACTGAAGTTCAAGGAGGACCCTCGCTTGTGAATTAAGTACGCGTTGTTCGGATTGGAGTGAAAACCAAGAAAATGGTGCATTGCCATGGTCTGAATCAGGCAGTCATGATATAGCTAAAGGCTTAAAGTAATTTTAATAGAATCATAACATATAATGGATGCCTACAAAGGAACAGTCAATGTGATCAAGGCAAAAAAAAAAAAAAACTATAAAATGAAAAGGCTTACAGTCGAAATATGGCAACCACAAATCTATGGAGATTACAATTCCAAACCGTAAGGAATGGATCAAGGATAAGCTCATCTTGGTCTGTCAGGTGCACAATACTGATGGGAGCAATAAAACTCATAGGACTGAATGCCGTTTGCACCATTAAAATCCGGCTCTGTCTAATTAATAAAAATCTGTTCAGTAACTACTCTGCACCAGGAGGACTGCCCCACTTTAAAGTAAAAGTAAGCAGAAAGCAAATTTGCCACCATATCACAGAGCACACCGAATTCCACTCCTGCAGATCATATTTACAGACTGTTTGTAAATGCGATGAGGCCAAAGGCAGTGCCGCTTCAGAATAGCATTTTTTTGACATGATGCTCGGTTATACTCCTTGCATGAACTACATCGCAGTACCCAAAACTCTTAATGCAGTTGATGCAATAAACCACAATACAATGACAAATTGAGCCAACAAATGTTAAGATTTTTACTGACAGGACCCAACATGGGTCGTGTGAATGAGGACGAGCATTGCTCGAGGCGTGCAAAGCAGAGTCAACCATGAATCAGAATCGACGTTTTCACTACATAAGCTACACAGCCGAACTAGCTATGCTCGCTAGATGCATGACCACTGCGCTCATGCTACGAGGCTAGCTAGCAAATAAACTGACATGACCAAGTTCATCGATACAGCGTTGTATCAGACCCAACAGTTGGCAGCATGACCGACTCTGATTAATCAGAAATGCCTCTAGTCTCGGCAAGCCAATTAGCGTCCCTGCTAGCTAGTTAACATTAGGAGAATAAATATAAAGCTAAATGGACAACTAGACATTCCAGTGCAGTAAGTTAGCTACCAACATCATTACTATCGTGTTCTCATGCTGAGAAATTCTATTACAGGTTAATAATTCATAAATTAATGGCCAGTCAAGAGCTCACACATTAAATATGCGACAAACCTTTACCATCCAATTACCGATACATTTCAGCAACACCAGTGAACCATCTACCCTGCGATCCTGAACACTTCCCCGAGGTAGCAAGCATACTGGCTAGTTAGCCAACCAAGCAGTGCACTGAGGATCATGTTTACGCGCTACACATTCCTTCCCAGTAATTTTGTCAACACCAAAATAGACCTTGGCGGCGATGACGTAATTAAAATAACGTTTTAAATTGCTGTATTCATTTCTCCTTCCCTCCGAAGCAAGGATAAATTAACGTATTTCCCAACGATTCCAGTATCAAATAGCTAGCGAGTTAGCAGATCAGCTAACTCCAACCGGAGAGGACTGGTTAAGCCCCATAATTCGACAGGCCCGTGGCGGGGTGTTTTTGTACGAACTAACAAAGCATAGTTTCCATCATACCGTCAGAGCCAGGCCACGTCTAATCGAGCACGATGGTACAAGACGTTCACGAGCAAATCCTTACCTGATCCAAATTATCATCACTCGCGCTGTCTTCTGAGTCGGAGTCAATAACGACCCGTCCTTTCCGCTTCTTTACATTCACCATGATTATCTGGCTACCTGTGTGATGTGTGTGCGTTATGTTTCTGCTGAGCACGAAACGGCGGCAGCTCCGCAGTCTTCCACACAAAGGCGCTAGTGGACCACTGGGCATGCGCATGCACAGAAGTGAAACTATTACGTCACAAATTGGACAATTTCATCGCCAAGAATTTAAAATATGATCAGATCCATACGGCAATTATAGAAGGTATTCTCGAAAAAATGATACCAATCAACATTGGATGCGGCTGTCTTTAAATGCTTCATTCATCATAGCGAGTTTGCCCATAATTCACTCAGTGGTTACCAAAAGTTATACTAATATTATCATTTATATTATAAAAGTTATACTATCAGATTAAAAATGGTTATATTTGTAAAATTCATATTCATTTAATTAAATTGCATTGCAGGGCGGTAAAAAGTACTGTACTGGTCACTGTCATTCAGCAAGAAAATACAACATAGTTATGACTTATTGTGTTCTCTTATGGTCTTTGGGGCCACTGGTTTGCAAGCAAAATATTTCAGTCTAACAATCTAAGTGTTAATCAGTTTAATTTGGTAAATTAATCCCTCCACATCCACTTCAGCATATCTGTTGAAAATATTTTGGCATAGCATGCATAACCCATGTGAGTTATGACCATTTATGAAGATGGGAAACGGTTAATTTCCCACAAAGTGCCTTGAATTTGGTTAGGGTGAAGACAGGCAAATTGTTCCACTTTTTGGCAAAATTTTGTGAGAGTGATGAAAATATAAGGAATTGCTCCACCCATCTTAGCAACCTCTGACCAATCAAAACAGTTAAAGTACATCAAGTTCCATTGTAGCAATAATTTAAATTTATTAACAGTGATCTGCTATTAAGATTTAAAGAGACATGACACTCCAACCCTATCTGGCCATTTTAACTGATTGCCCAATTTACCTGACTTCAAACCACATTGTATAACATTGAATGAACATTATAAATGTTAATTTCTCAGTTTGTATATCAAAATGTTAGAGATATTTCATACTTATGTCGTGGGAATCTGTCCATGAAGTAATCTCAGTGTCTCAGTATTCTTGAACGAAGGAGGTCATGGCAGTAAAATACATAACCCTTGCTTAGTTTTTCCCCCAAACATAAACCCAGTTTTTATTGCACAGTTGTCACGAGTGCATATACTAGCAGCTGAGTGTGTCCTCGACCAGTCCAGAAAGTCTTTATGTGAAAAATTTTTACATGTTTCTGAAAATCTGTCAATTCTACAATGGCTAGAGTAAGGGAACCGTGGGATTTGTGGTTGTCGCCCACAGATACACTGCAGAGGTCACAATAACGACTGGTGGCATATATACACAGGGAAGAGGGCTGCATATTGTTCAGAAACAAAATGCTATGGACCTGTGCGTAAATAACCATCAATTTGTCTCTGTTGATCCTTTTTCGATGCAAGTATGCAGTGCTTGCTTGTGGAACCGAAAGTTCTGAAGTAATGTTTCCATGTGGGCTTAATAAAAAGACGGACCTCACGGTTTCCGGCGTCATGACGAAGAACGTGCATTCATGTTAAGAACGGTGGAATAATCCTTGGTGAAGTACTGCGGCGTGCTGGCATGAATTGTCCTTGATTTTCATCATTTCACAGGATTCGCCTCGCTATGATATAAGCCAAGAGCTACAAGATGAACCTTACACTTGTATGTACCGTTAGCACCAAACAGTAATAAAACTGCTGATATGCCCTGCTATGTAGACTGGTTGTACTTTAACAGTTTAAAAGCCAGGAGCTCGCAATCAAACCTGCGGTTTTTTTTTTTTTTTTTTTTTTTTTTTTTTTGAAAAAAAATATTTCCTAGTTTGTACAACAAGGATTCCTTATAAAGAATTGCTGCATTTTTATTTGGTTTGTTTTGGAATTGAATTTAAGGGCAGTCGGCACTGTGCATTAGTTGACAGCAGGCTGGGAAGCCGCGCCGTTTAACGTTTCTTGACAACATACGTTTTATATTTTTGGCAGCTAAACGTCCGACTGCACCGAATTAAATAATGGACGACGAACTGTATCAATGAGTAAATTCAAGTAATTCGATACAAATGTTGCTGTTATAAAAAGTAATCACTACTAAGTGGCACTTTGTACGTGCCTACTGAAGATTTTTCTCTTAGTCACTGATGCTGTTCTAGCCAGTTTTCAATGGAATCTTGAACTTCAAATTTTTGATTTATTAAAAGACATACTGGTGCATTCTTACAAGCTGAAGTCAAATATATTTTCCCTTCCTCCACAGGACTTAGCTTTTAGGGTGCCCACAAAACGCTGCTGAAGTCTAGCAGTCTTGTCTGTAGATTACCAACATAAGCTACTTGAATGATGGCTTTGAGTATACTGAAGCAGATCACTTCCCGCCATCGGGGTCACTTCCTGACTTGTTCACCATCCCTCTGCTCCTTGGTGTGCAGTCCAAGGGTAAATTACATGGGGGAGTACCGCCGACCAGGACAGCCACGGGATAACACCCCACCCTGGAAGAAGATTAGGTTCAGCTTTGCCAAGGGTGTTGAAGGTGTACAGAAACATCTGGGTTTGCTGAAAGATGAGATGTTTCAGCGGCTGACGGGGCCTCAGGGACGTTCACTCCAGGAGATTATTTCGGAGCAAACTCAGGTTCTGTGGGAATTCCGCGGTCCAGAGAGCCTATCCCAGTGGGTGGTCTCTTCCGATAGAGAGATTGGGGGCCATAGTGAAGCCTACATGAAACTGGGTAGAAACAACACCACTTGCCTTGTGTATGGCACCCTCTGCTCTAAGCCACCTCGGGATGGGGAAACACGCTACAGTGGCTATTGCACGCTACGGTCCAAACAGCCAACGGTAAGTGCACTTATGTTGGGGAAAAAAAGCAGAGGTGGAGAATCCAGGCCCTGAAAGTAACAGTCATCTCAGGTATTCGGTTCTATTCGCATAGATTTGCTTAACAGCACAGTTTTTCAGCTAAGAAGTAGATGTACTCCATGTAATGAGCAGGCCAAGATCATGGGTATGAAAAATACACAGGAGGACTTTGATTTTAAGATGCCTGGATTTTCCACCTGAAAAGCAGGACAGAGTGGAAAATTTGAAATGGCTGACATGCTCATTGTTACTGCTTTGAAAATGGGCCCAGGTCAAACAATCTGCATGGTCAGTCAACCTTAGGCTGGGCTTACATCAAACAACTTTTCAAGCAATTTCAAAGTTGCAGACAATTTCCGAAGTCGGAATAAAATCATGAAAGTTTTGCTAGAGTTGCAGTGCGCTCCTGTGATCTCGGTCATTAGATGTAAGGTGGTCTTAAAACTCAATCTGAGCTGTTTTAAGGCGGTCTTTTTCCTTTCTTGGCGTTACGATAACATCAAACATGTTTAATATTATTTCAGGTCTTTAGTCTAGTCTTATGCAAATTGTTTTGTTAATTGACATGACCATTATCAACAACAATAGGTGTGCTCTTCCCAGCACCAGACAGAAAGCACCAGTTGCAGGATGAGAAATGATCTTAAAAGGAATCTCATTTTAGTCTTGCAAATAGCGACCCTGCAAGATCCCCAGTCTCAGTTATTTGCTGACCCATTGTCTTTAGATGTGAGAGCGTGTCAGATGTCAGTCTTTTAAAAGTTTTCTTTAAGTTTTATCAAAGTCCTCTATTGTATAGTAGGCAGTAGCTGACAAAGTCCGGAGAACAGTTTGCACTTTTACTGCTGTGAAATAATAAGAGGAAGCAAGTCAAGAATTCAATACAAAATGATAAATTCATACTTTCATACACACAAAGCCATTGAGACTATAGCTCGTTATCCCTTCTCGCTTACAGGTTATATGTAATGCTGATTGGACAACTGGTTCTTTGGGTCATAGACATCACTACTGAACATCAATAAAGTCCACAGCAATCTCATTGATTGACTCTTCCAGAATGTGGACCTGTTTGTCGGCATCTATGGGCACAGTGCACCAACAATGTCCTGTAAATGAAATTCCCCTTGGAGCCTCCTTTACTATGAGAAGTGAACCACGAAGCAGACTTGCGGCAACCTTTTTTCAGGAACTCCCCAGACTGAAATTCATCATCATCAAATTATGTTTTCCAACATATCTTAGAAGAACCCTTTTGAAACATGCATGAACACACAGTGCTAAGTACAAGAGTGTTCGTGAACCTGGCCAAGCTCACTGCACTATCAGACTGGTAAAAATCTAGGTGTCATTTCAGTGGCTTTTGAACATTCCAATTTTGACAAAGTCGTGGTCACAGGCATCTTTCTTTTTCCTCATGCCTGTTTCAATCTGAGCATGAAATGAGTCAGCCGACATGAAGGTGTGTCCTTTCTCCAAGTACTCGGACGCAGTTGTCACACGACCACCAGGTCGGTTGGCCTCTGCAACCATGGCCGCAAATAGCACCCGAGTCTTATTTTGTGCTCACAATTGTCAGCCCAGAAACTAAGTTTCAGCAGTCGCGGTAGCTGGGGAGTCTCCTGCCTTTTAAGTAACTGCTTGCCAGGTACTCAGCGTTTATTCCACTCACCGCCTCATGCCAGGTCACGCTATTGCCTTGCCACACCTTTTGCCACCAAGGGAGCAAAGGTCTCATGGAAGAGTACAAGACAACGGGTGAAAATGCTGGTCTTCATGCCAGGGAGCCGAGGGAGCATTATCTCCTTCTGCATATCTGCTGAAAAATATGCACCCCTGGGGGTTAAGTTCCTTTTCATCGTATGTCCGATACGTCCGTTGGCTTCGGTCAGCATTTCTTTTGTGGATTTCAGAGTCCTTGCACTCATTGCACGGATGAGATGCTTCCTCATCGTGGGTACCATCATGATGCTGTTTGAATCCCATGCTCTCCTCACATTCTTCCTCTCTGAGTTCACGGAAACTTATTTTTTCATCTGTATGCTGTACAGTCTAAAGGAAGAGTTTTACATCTCCAGTTTTTTAATATGTTAGACCCGAGACCCATGCCTTCAAGCACTAAAAATATGACATTGATCACTTGTGTCCCTTTTGAGATATATACCCACTATAATGACCCAAAATATGCAGTTTTCATTCTGAAGCAAACTTCCAAGGTTATTAAAACATTTAATACAACCATTGTGACTTTAATATTTTTTGTGGTCTTCAGAAAGTTGACCGACAGTTTGCATACCAAGTCTCAGGGCTCTATCTTAATTAGTTACAGAATAATAAATGCATTAAATTTGGAAAAAATTAGTATGATTGGTGTTTTTTGCTTTTTCCAGGCCACAGTACAGGTAAACTAAACACACTGAGTAAAGAAAAGTAGCTTAAGCCATGAGTTCAGCAACTATTCTGATGACAAAATGAAACTTATGGGTCTGTTTGCTCTGCAAATGCATATCTCAGGCCCTCAAACTTACTCCAAAATTATGGCGATTTTCTTAAAACTGACCCCCCTTCCCTAAAAGAAGCTAAATCTCAGGAACTGGCAATAATTGAGCTTAATTATTTTACCTTTTCACACAAGATAAATAAATCTTCCACTGTGGGGAATATAATAAAAATTAATCTTTTTTTGGCGGGGAAGTTCCTAAAATTTGGTTGATTTGACATGGAATGACCCCTCTGCATCCTGTACTGGCCTGAGGCCGCTCACATCGGGGACAACAGCAGCTTTTGGAGTACTGTCTATGCTGCAATCTATTATAGTTTCACTGAAAAAAGAGAACTCTTTTTGGAGTGTTAGAATATAGAAATGATTGTCCTCACGAGGACTATGCGCTATGAGCAAGAACACTTTTGAGGAACATTTCAGAAAAATCCCTTTGCTAATATAAACGTTTTGCCTTGCCCTGGTCTGTCCACTACAATAATAATTCTCATTAAAGTCATATGGGGCCTCTAATTTCAGGTGGGCCGATCAGTCCGAGCCTGAGTCAAAACCCCTATCCTGAAACAGGTTCTTACTGTCAGTACTGATGAACCGACTTATAGCTCAATGAAACACATGGGTGTTATGCACCTAGCCTTACATCACCAGTTTTAGGCTCTGTACACATTCATACACTATCCATGCTCACCCATTTGTATTCTAAACACATGCTTAAAACAATCTTACTGTGACCGAATGGGCCAGTGAGGCATGCATGGTACCAAACCACGTGATCCTGAGATCAGTGAATTCAATACATTTACTCTTTAAGGTATTATATGGAATAGAAAAATACCAGCATGTCCTTCAGAAGCTTGAAAACCTCTGCTAAATTGAGCATTTTTTAGCAAATTTTAGAACTTGTTTTGAGGAAACAGCTCTCCTCATGAAGGTACTGAGCAGTCTTAGCCTATTTTGTGAACAAGAATTTCATTGGCTGAAAGTTTTCAAAGGGCCCAATCTCAATGGATTTGGACTTGCTTGCTTCCTTCGGTAATGACAAATGTGGAGTAAATGTTGGACTTGCTTCCTTCCGCTGTATCATTTATGGCTTTACCAGAATGTTTTGCAGAAATGAACCCATCAGTACAAAGGACTTACTTCCCTGATTCCAATCATTTATTTAAACGCAATTCTGACAAAACATGGACTTGCTTCCTTGTCATTTCATGGCAGCTGAACTAATTAGTGAATTTTGCAATCTATAAACTTTACAGATGTCCTTTGACCGGAAGAAGCATTATGATTGGTCGACCTTCAACTCCTTGTATTTGCGAATCCGTGGTGATGGCAGGCCATGGATGATAAATATTGGAGCAGAGACCTACTTCACGCACCAGAGTGATGACATGTACAACTACTTCCTCTTCACAAGGGGTGGGCCTTACTGGCAAGATGTCAAGGTACAAACATTTCTACAGAAATCCTATAAATTTGCTACATTGCTTGTGATTGTACAGGTGCATAATAAAAATAGTTAACTTATTCATAAAAGCACTAATTTGCAGTTGACAATACTGAAGTCATTCTTCACTCTTTAACTGCCTGCTCAACCTTTTGGTAGAGCGCATTTTGTGTCACTGTGTCTTACTGAAAGAGGTGTTGAACTTAACGGACTATATTTTTTTTCAGCATAACATACCCCAACCTAATATTTGACATGGCACAATCAGGTTAAGTTCAACACATCTCTTTTGGTGCTCTACCAAACGGTTGAGTAGGCAAGGTAAAAGGTTAAGATCATTTTTCTTAAAGTAGGGCTTATATGAAAACTTTGACATAATAGTTGTCTCATGACCCAATTAATTTAATTTCAGCCAACGCAATTGACTTCTAAAAAACTTTCGACAATTTCACTTAATTTCATGAATTCCCCAGGCTTGGAAAATGATATTTTAAAATTCCATTACTTTTTGTTTTCCGTGACCATGACCGTGGGAACCCTGGACCTAACAATGACTAAAACACAACTTAAAGTTTGTGTGAAGTGTGGGACAAAGTAAAAAAAAAAACAAAAAAAAACACTTGGGGACAGTGGGTGAAGTTGACTCCAGTGCAGTGAATGCAAGAACTTCTAGGCTTACGTTGCTGAGCAACCACACTCTTCCTGCAACCAAGGTCTTAATTTTTTTCTTTATACAGATCCCCTTTTCTAAGTTTTTTTTCTCTCCAGCCGTGGAAGAGTACAAGATGAGCAGCACCCTCTCTGGCTGGACAAGGTCAGTGTAAATTAAGCACGACAAAAAAAAAAAAAAAAAAAAAAAAAGGATTTTAAAATGCTGAGGAGGGCACTAAAACAGAACCCCCCCACTGGCTTTATTTAGATCAGGAGATCCACAAGTAAATAAACTCCAGTATATAAAAAGTACGACAGCAATTGGACAAATATGATTTCCTTCTCACCATATAATCACCGTAATAAATTGGCGATCTAAACAGTACACAAGTGCTTGCTACTGACAGGTTTACTAATTGGCTTGGCTCTTTATAGTCTTTTCTACGACGTAACTCATATTTGTACTTTTCAGGTAAACACGATTGGATTCACCCTTGGTGACCAGGCTGATGGACCATTTCAGTTGGAGATAGACTTCATTGCTGTGTGCAATGACCGTGCTCACACTGAGGAGTTTGCCTACGAGGTGTACAAAAGGAACCCTCAAGCCTGAGAGACATTGCAAGAGACAGTTCAATGGATAGAGAATGTGGAAAAGGGTTTATGTCAGATACCACCTTTCAGCTGCAGAGTTCCATGAAATTATTTCTCGAGATGTAGATTACATTTGTAAATAAAGAGGAAAGTTTGAATGCCAGATAATTGTTTCCTTTAATCTGCAAATGTAAAAAAATACATCTACAACTACTTGTACAGTAAATTGCTGAAACACTAAAAAAAAAAAAAAACTTTACATACAGCATTAGATGCATTATTTCAGATTAATCTACCAGTTTATCTAAAATCATATCAAGCTGTATAGTTGCAGAGGTGCCGCCCCTCCCCACCCCTGACAGTGCAGATAGGCAGAACAGGTTTTGGAGCTTAAAGAACACACGTACAGACAGTAAAAATGCTAAGCTAAAAGGAATATTTACAAAAGTTTTTTTTCATGTATATACACAAGATCTTAGGACACAGGTAAGCCTCTTCTGGCGCCCAAAATCTTCTCCTTTTTTTGCTTCCTGTCTTCTGCTTGGCGTGCACGTCGCTCCACCCTAAGATGGAAAACACTTTTTACACTGCCTGCACAGGAGTATATGCTAAAGATTCAACCAGCATGATGCAGAGAATGATGGACAAAGAGCCTCAGGGTTTTAAACTGCAAGTCAATAAGTAGAGCATATCTCCAGAGACTGGCTGGACTTCTTGTACATCAGTATACCATGGGATGGCTTTAAGCATTAAAAATTAAAGGGACTGAGGCTAGGCTTATAGTGAACATAGAAATGCAATGGATATTTATCAAATTAACACATACAAAACTGGAAATACTTTCAGCAAAATAATGTTTGTAGCTACGTCGACAGGGGCTATGTTCATCAATTTCTTAGCATACGTGGATTTAATGACAAGTTACTGCAAAATTGCTCACTAGTGAGTTCAATGTTCTATATGTGTACGTTAGATTTCTGTTAAGCCTTTTAAACCAAAACAATTTATTAGTCTGCAGGCAACTGGAGTCTCTGATCCCCCTCAAAAAATTCTGTGGAGCAGAAACTAATACCAAAAGACAATACACTTTTGAATGTAAATCAAATCTTTTTGTTCCCAGATAGTTTGCATGATCCGTGGGCGCGTTTCTCAAAAGCAACTAGAGGCTAAATTCTACTTAAAATCATACGAAAGGTCATCATGTATGCTTAAAACTGCGCAGCAAGCCCTTGTTGGCCTCCACTTAATCCAAGATTTTTAATTCATGTGGCTGAGAAGCCGATTCTCATCCTCTCTTGCTACCTTGGTTACCCTCCATACTTTCCCATGTCTTTGTAGAGAAAGTTGTTGGCATATGGCCATTATTGCCATTCGGCAGAATACTGACAAAACCTGACCGCAACATGGCATCGGCTGGAATATTCCAGCAACTAAGCAAAACCCACTAGTTAATCTATGCATCAGGAGTTTGTGACACGTTGCGTCTCTTGGTAGTAAAGATCCGTTTTTCATCACAATGGACAGCCATGATAAGTTGATCTTAAGAGTGCACACAAACACAAGAAACAAATTTAGGAAGATTTGTAAAAATGCACACAAACACACTTTAAAGCGAAATTCAATAGTTATTGGGAACTGCACCCCAGGACCAATAGAAGCTCTGCTAACCTTGTCTGAACCTGGTGCTGCTTGTAATTCTTCTGATACGACTGAGTGACATTAAGATCCGTGTTTCCTTGAATCCCGCCGAATGGTTTCAGTTTTCCTGTGTGAAAATGAAGAAATGGAAAGGGTAAGAACACAGTGGTGCAGTGTTAAAAACATGACTATGGCAAGGGATGATTGAAGTGCCATTTTTTAGTTATAATGGTTTCATGACTGGAAAGGGCTGAGCAGCAAAATCAATCACTAGTACCAGTGACACCAAACTGGGAGCTCACACAAGGTAGCACAGATGCAAGATGGCAGTTTGTTTTTCCCCCAATTCATTTGCATTCAATTACCAGCTCAATATAAAGGAAATATCTAAAAAGAACCTCTAAAAATAAGCTCAACTGAAGCGTACACACTGCCTCTTAAGCCTCGTTTTCGTGAAAAACTAGATTCTGTCTGCAGACGACAGCTTGGTATGTATTCTCCCTATAAACAAAACTCACATTGGCCAGGTGGTAGGGTTACGGGAAGGGTATAAGGTCCAGAAAATGAACAGGGGAAAAACTCTGGGCACCATGAATGCTCACAGCAAATTTTACCAAAGTACCATTACAACAGTTTAACTTATTGCATCTGGAAATTTAGTTTCAACTGATGGTGGTGCAACAGTAAAAGTAATAGAGCCATACAATCAGAAAAGTTCCTCCTCTATGCAACTGGAATGCAGAGAGCAGATTAGGCAGAATTCCCATTAAAACGGTTTTGCATTTTTAAAAATTAAGATGGGTACGGTGGTGGTGCTCCTGAGAAGGTCAGAGTCACCAACACTACCTCTATACACCAGAAACTTTCACCAAAGGTTTGACATCATTTCCATCAAAACGGCGAGTTATCGCAGAAGGAAACTGAATTCGGCCAAGGGTGGCACTACAGGAAACATTACAGAGCCGCCACAATCAATGACTTCCACTGCAATGCACCGGGAATGTTGAAACAGATTTGACAGGATTCCCATTAAAGCTGGTTGAGTTATTTCAATGTTTAAAAATTAAGTTTGGCCTGGTGGTGGCACTACAGCAAAGGTCATAGTGTGACCAATATCAATAAAAGCCCCTCTCCAGGCACCGAAAGGATAAAAAAAATGCGTGACATGATTCCCATCGAAGCTGTTTTGAGTTTTTGCATTTCAAACTGTAAAGTTTCATCTGGTGGTGGCACAACAGGAAAGATCATTAGGTTTACACTAAACAATGGAGTTAATCCTTTGTGAACAAGCAATAGACACAAGTAGTTCCGTGCAAGTCCCATAAAAATGCTTTTATAGTTATAGCAATATTACAAACGATCTTTGGTTGCAGGATCCCATGAAAATCCATAATATCCCTGAAAAACGGTTTCTAAAATATAAGTTTTCCCCGAAATCGAACTGAAAAGACTAAAATACCCGCGAATCTGCTTAATTAGACCGAAAGCATTCCATGACTTGCGAGTAATTTGTACCCGACTGCGTTATTGTTGCTGGGCTGCAAGCTCACCTTTGTGTGGCTGGTAGTTGAGGGGGCGGGACAGGCTGGCCTTCAGGTCAAAGTTGTTTTTCTTCTGAGTTCCTGGAGTGTTGGAAATGCTGGTGTTCCCGCTAAAAACAAACGGTGTGACACCTGAAGGGGAATGCATCAAAAATAGGGGGTGAATTGCACTCAAAAGTTCCAATTAGCATAACAATAATTGACTCACAAGTCAAATATGTGGACATTTGCGCAAATATCTCACTCTTTTCATGGACATTATTTAGTCGCTGGGTCCTGATTCGCTGCTCTAACCTCCAGACTTCCAAGAAGGCTTTACAGTAGATGTTAGAACATTTCTGTGGTCATTTGTTTCCATTCCAGCCAATAGAACATCAATAAAGTCTGACATTGCGGTTGAGTGGTTAGGCCTGACTAAGTCAGGTTTTCAATAGATCCCTTGGGTGTTTAAGGGGTCCAAGTTAGAACCAGTCAAATTCTTCTGCAGTGATGACAAACCACGTATAGACCTCGAGTACAGGGGCACCGTTATGCCGAAACAGCGAAGAGCCTTCTCCAACCTGTTATGAGTACAGACTCTTCTACGTAAATCACTAAAGTCACACATCATGATTTTTTACTAGGGGAACCAAGAGGCCTCATTCTGAACAAGCAACAGCTGTCCTATACTGAGGAATGTCCACATACCCTTTTGCCATCTAGTGCCCTTTCAGCAATACATATAATAAAGAGGAAATGATGTTAAACTGCGATCACTCCATAGATGCTTTTACACTGAGCAGGTTATTGGGGTTTCTCACCAGGCGTCTTGGCGCTGGTAATAGCAGGCTTCTTGGCCTCTGGCTTTACTCGCTCAGTCGGAGTGGAGAGGTCAACGCGAGGTGACCGCCGTGCTGGGGTCTTCACCAGAGAGCCCTTGTATTCATTGTCCTGCGTCGTCTGTGAAAAGCTGCACAAACACAACCAAACAGTCACATAAGCAGAAAGCAGTCACACTTGCCATCGGGGAAAAATGTCACCACTTTGTTCACCCCAAGAAGACGTGACACTAGGGGTGTGCTACTGTTGAAATGCAATCTTTCCTTTATAAAGCGTAATAAGATCAACTGCTGTCGCAGGCTGTGTAGGCAATCGTGTGGCTTTTTTTTTTTTTTTTTTTTTTTTTGAGAAACATACCCTCAAACCAGAAGTGGTCTTAAACAGCAATCAAATGTCAAGGTCCAAGTGAATGCTTCAAAATAATTAAATAAATAAATAGAATAAAAAATACATAAGTAAATAAAAACACTTTACTAACATTAATACCCAGTGGCGTGCCGTCAGGAGGCCTGAATGCCTTAGTAACCTCACCTTCATATATTATATCTGAACATCCAGTGCAATCAAAAAATATTTGAATTTTGAAGACTATTCAATTTTTTAACCTTTATTTCAAGTTTGAAAATAAATTTGAGCATATGAATATTAATTAATTTATTATTAATACCTCTACAATGGGAGAGAATCAGTACAAATTAAGAGCAAGAAATAAATCAATACAGTAAAACATAAGACAGAGAGAACCAATTGATAATGTATGTACAAAGGTGACAGGGACTAGAGAGCAGACAAATCAAAATGCCTTCACCAGCAACTCGGCAAGTCTATATTTCATAGAGTTCTTACAGTTGAACTCTCTGTGGTGGACAAGGGCTCCCAGGGAGTCCGTAACACCATCCCTTACAGAGGTGCTCAACTTTGCTCTAGGGGGTTTCATTCCAAGGCCAACTAAGGATGGGGAGTAACCCTGGGAGCGCACATTAATACATATTAATCTCTAGCAGCAAATTCTGTTCATGCACGCCAAAGTTCATTTTATTTCCTGCGCTAAGTTAAAGTTGCTTCCAGCGTCACACTGATGAATTAAAACTGTGGAAACGGCAATAGCAAAAGAGAAGTTGTTCTCACTAGCTGACAGAAGCAGCCCTGGTTTGGGAATTTTTGGCTTCTTGGCCAAAAATGTTGAAAGTAGGTTGGGTGGTTTGTTACAGTTTACTTAGCTAGTCTAGAAAATGATCGGGTTCACCAACTATCGTTTTGATCTGCTTGAGCAATCTTTGCAAGAGTGAACTAAAACTGGAAACACAGGTCCACTGAAAGTGCTCCTGAACTGGAAACACTGCTCTCAATTTTAAAGTAATTGAAAGATGACTTGTAACTGACCAGCCGTATTTTATTGCTTATAATTAGATTGAGTTTTGATTTAGCAGGGCAAAAGCGCTGTATTTTATGTTTATAATTTTAAGGGCAATGAAAATGCTGATGAATGCAATCCTCTCCCATGTTTTCAGAAGATTTTAGTAGCTGGATGATGAAAGAATTGAACATAGTATTTATGTTGTTCCATAACTGCAGTGTGTTGCAGAGAAAGTGCTTTATTCATTCGCACATTAGGCTATATTATAAACAGCAGAGGGCTCACTTATCAAATGAAGTGATGTTGAAAACATTTAAACTATTTATATATGAGTGGGGCCACAGATGTATTAGTCTAGAATTAAAGTTCACCAATTTCTTATATTCTATGCCTTTTGACCAATAAAATTCAGGTAACCGGTTCTCATGTACTTGCTAGATTAGCAATCCATCAATTCAACTAAGCAGTAGGCTGGCAAACTAATACTTGGATGGTATTATGGTTGGTTGATATTTCTGCAAAGTAAGGTTACACGGGAACATATGGTGGGTAATCATGCATTAGGAGAGATGCGCAACCTCACTAGTGATTAGCCGACTACAGTTTTTTCAGAGGAAGCAGTTTACTTGGCCTTCGATGTTTGGCTGCCATTTGTCTTTGACTGCTTCAGGTATGAAGGTATGTTTTCAGAAAAAAAAGAAAAAAAAAAAGTACACGACTGCCAACACGGCCCACAGGTGATCTTTATTCCACTTTTAAAAAATTGCAATTCATTATCAGCACCAGACATATTCATCACACCAATATAAAAATCCCAGCAAGCCTGACACAACTCAAACTTTGATTCTCCCAAACATCTGCCATCCAAGGAACGCTGGAGAGATATCTGATAATTTTATTTCCATTTTGAAGAGACTGCGAAATTCGGTACATCTCTGCAAGTGGGTCATTTCCAATTGACCGCTGACATTTTGGATCTCATGTTCTTCTATAAAGCATCACTTAAACACACAATAACTCTGCCACTGCTAGTACAGAACCCCCTGAACATTTATGTATATGGTTAGGCTGGCTGTAACAAGGTCTCACCTGACGTTCATCCTTCGTGTGGACAGGACAGTGGGCCTGAATGAGCTGCTGTTCTTCAGGGCAGGCTTGCTGGCAGATGGCTGGGTGAGCCTGCGATTGTCAGAGATGGACCTCCTATTTAGGGTCGACGGGCTGAACAGGGAAGCGCGGCTTGCTTCTGGCTTCTGGTGAACAGATAACAGTACTCATTCTCCAATGTGCCCTTAAAATGGTTCATTTATCAAAACTCCAACCCAAGATCAATCACTGTCCATTTATCCAATCACAGATGCAGATTTTAAACCATCATAATGTTAACTGTAAAAAAAAAAAAAAAAAAAAAAAAAAAAACCCCCCCCTCCCTCTACTGTACCTCAGCCAGATAAAATCATAAGCTCACTGAATGTACTGACCGCTGCTGCCTTTCTCCCCACTGGTTTAATGATGTTGGCTCTCTCCGACAGCATCTGTAAAAGCATCCAGTGAAGGAATTTAGCTTCTGCTGCATTTCGCTATAATGTTTGGAAGACAGAAGTGAGAAAATTACCTTCAGTTCTTTCACTGAGTTCCTGCTGGCCTCGATCTGCTTGTTCTTCCTGTGCAGATAGGAGTCAATGGACTCCATCTTGTTAAAGTGAGCTTCATGGAGCTTCTTAAAGTCTACAAAGTGGGCAAAATCAGGTACAAGTGGGATTATTCAGATGTTCAATCGCTGCATTTCAGTGTTTCAGGTGCTATTCTGCCCTTTCCACAGTGCATGCACAGACTGGATCAGGGGTGCACCTGAATTCTCAAAAGAGCGAGCAAACATGAACTAGAAATAGTCTGGCTGGTAGCCATGACAAGCACAGTCCAAACAGTCCATTTCCTGAGGGAAAGGAGGCAATAAGGTCCCTTGATAATTTCTTCCAGCAAGGAAACGCAAGAGCATCTGCTGAAGAAAGAAAAGATAAAATATGGGCCACAATCTTTTGCAGCTGTAGTAGCTGGATACATCATTCGTGTCCAAAAGTTTTCTGATAAATTGCGGAGGTCAACTTTGCCGTCGACCTCAAAACGCATTATTGAAGGAGAGGACATCAGATTTTTCTCAGATGTCCTGAGGTACCTTCTCTCTGGAACTTTTTCCCAAGTCCAATGTGGTGTTTTCTATCGAGTTCAAGAAAAAGTGGAGAGGAGAGGAAAAAGCCCATCTATTTAAGAGCATTCAGATGCACCCAAGGACATTAGAAATGGTCAGTTTGAGCTACCTTGTCGCTCATCCCATTATCACACAAGTTCTGGGAGTAGATGGGCCGGACGGTCAGGGATTAAATCCACACCATGCCAGAAACAAAGATAAGCAGCCGCCTGGTACCGTGATGCACAGCAGACTTTGGCGTCAACCCATTTATGTGAGGGTAACATTTGGAATCAGCTGGGATGACCTAGTCTCAATGCATGCTGGTCACCACTGCTGACTGGTCAGGACCACAGATCATGCTAGACTGTACCCTCTTGATTTAACAGTACAGGAAGGCGCCGAAATGAGCAACGAGATATGGAATAGGAAATAGGGGAGGAGACAAATCTGGAACTGAAAAGCCATTTGCGAATGAATTTTCCCTAAAAAAGTCAACCAAGAATTATAGGCAAATAAAAATGTGACCACACTACACAATACACAAGCTAGTCACACATAAATTTCTCATTTCCCCAAACCTTACCTAGACAGCAGTGCAATCAAGTAGACAGCAGAAAGGCAATAAAGATAATACAAAAGCACTGGTGCAGAACAGATAGGCCATCTTAAAAAAATACGCACGGCATCTTGGTTTGTTTCTTTTAGAATTGTTACCAAGAAATAATATGCACAGACCAACAAACTGAAGCTTTTTAAGTCAGCCAGAAAATAACATGAAAATATGAAGATGCCTTTTCCAGAGATTGCCGTTGTACAATCTTTACTGCGATCTTTGATATTGCTTTAATGTAAACATATTGCAGGGAAGCAAGTATGATTTTTTGGTTTTTATAATACAGTCAGGAGAATGAAGTGACTTTTTGGGTCAAGTACCCCTTTTTAGGGTGATCGTCCCTTATCTGACGGTACAGTAGTGTGCAGTGATGATTATGCAACACCACTTTCATCTAAAAGGAGTCCTAATATATACCACACCTCTAATTTAATAAAAATCATTCTAAGTATATTGAGGAAAAAATATGGGTAATAAAAAGCAATACATCAAGTTTTTGGAACATTAAAAAGGTGTAACAAATTTAAGTTTTTTGACTCTTACATACCCTAAATGCATGTTTGAAGGCTCATTCCATGATTATTGATGCTAAAAAAATTTGTTTAAACTGGTTTGGGGCAACATTTTTTGGCAAAATTACCTCTAATCATCATTTGTTCAAGTATATAAGATGACATGAACTTTGAGCAGTGTCACAGTGCTGAGGGAGCCATACCACAATTATTGTGCATACTCAAAACTTTAAACACGACGGCAGGACGGAAGGAGCTCAGTGAGATTGTTCATACCCACACTGTGGCCTTGGATGATACTGGTTGGTCACAGAAACATTTCTGAAGATGTCAAATATATAAATGCTGCCACAGCACTGTAAGAAACACCATCAAGCATTTCAGAGACGAGTTCGCTGAAAACTAGTGGCAATAAAGGTGCAAAATGGAAGTTAAGCATCTCTGATGGTCGCATTCGTATATGACAAAAAAAAAAAAAAAAAAAAAACCCCCACTGTTGATTGCAAGACAACTCCGTCATGATATTAATAGCACCAGAAAGGAAGAGATGAAAGTATCAAGATCCATTTCCAGAAGCCTGCATGAAATTGGTCATGTTGCTGCCAAAATACCACTTCTAAGAGCTGGCAACATCAAAAAAAAAGACATGCGTTTGCGAAGAAATTCAAGGATTGGACACCAACGCACTGGGAACTAGTCCTTTGGACCGATAAATCAAAATTCTCACCCAAATCCAAAAAAATACTTGTGCCTTAGAGTTGGAGAACGTTTCAAAAATCACCATTTAACCCTTTCACTAAAACATGGAGGTGGTAATATTATGGTTTGGGGTTCAGTCTGCTCAAAAGGAGCCGGGCATCTCATAAAAATCAAGGGAATCATGGCTCAAAAGAAGTATCACAGCAAACTTTTGAGGCATGCATTGCCATCTGGAAAGAGACAGATTGGTCGGGGATTTTATTTTCAACAAGATAATGACCAACACACTTTTAAGTAGTGCAAGATTCATCTCAGATGGCAAGAATCATCTGGTGACATAAAAGTTATGACTTGGCCAGCTCAAAATCCAGACCTTAAAGCAATTCTTACCTTTCTGGCATGTCGCACAGCACTTAGTAAAAATTTTAACATGAACAACTCCGCCTCCCTCCAAAGTCCCACCCTCTTCCCCCTGCCTGACCTCTGAGGCTCCCCTCCTCCCCTGACGCGTGTGGTGCAGAAGTGAGCAGCGCGAGTGAAACGGCTCAAAGGAGTCAGATTCAGAGGCACTAGTAAGTGAAAACTAACCAACAGTAATTACATAATATTCAATTCTGTATGTGGTATAAAATAAAATGCCCTCGTAACGTTTAATTACCTTTGTAGTCTGACGAACTACCATCAACGTTATTATCGTAATTATAGCATTTCAGCGCCCGCTTGTTTACAGTCAAATGCGTCGTTTTTCAGCAGAATTCATACATATTTTCTTGCAAAACTGCTGTCATAACGTCTTACCTCGCCAGAATTGTCCCGATAACGTTAGTCATTAAATTAGGAGCAGCTGCAGCGGTGACAGCGGTAGGCAACTGGAAGGGGCGCGGCGACGGATGACAGACAGGAAGCTCGGCAAATCATTTTATTCGGATCGAGTAAAATTATTGGTCAGACTTTTATCAGAAATATGTGAGAATTGAATATTGATGAGTTTCAACACCTGGTGGATTTCTTTTACATTTTAGTGGGCCATACGCTTATTAGGAGCATTTTAAGATTACAAAAGAAAAGTGTAAAAATGCCAGAAAGGTAAGAATTGCTTTAATCCGAGTGAGCAAACCTAGGATTTGCTTGATACCAAGATAAACAAATCTGTTGTAATATTGAACAAATCTCTCCGGAATGCACTGTAAACCGTATGGAATGGTTTAGTGAGTGAAGAAAAAAAAAAAAAAAAAAAAATGTGAACACTATACCTGAAAGATTAAATGCTGTAGTCAAAGCAAAGGGTGGCCACACTAGATATTGACTTTTTCCTTCAAAAAGACATTATTTTTTTTTTTACTATATATTGTTATCCGTTTACTTATTTTCATCTATTTGACCCAATATTACATGAAATAAATATTTGAATAATTGGTTTCTGATTCATCTTAATTTCAGTAAGTGTATATTCATCTCTGCACGCTACGGTACCTTGCAGAAGGGTCTAAAGATGTACATCCTTCTAGAATTACCATAACTACCCTGTCTTACTTGGTGTGGTTGGTTTCAGCACAGGCCTGTTGGTCTTTTTTAAAAGTCCTTCGTGACGAGGGATTTTCCCAGGTTTTGTTGTCCTGCGATTGACTTCTGCATGAGGATAAAAAAAAAAAACCATGGTTACTTAAAAAGCGATCGAAAGTTCTTAATGAATAAACCAAAGCAGTAGCTTGAGTAATGAGGTCTTCTACCTCCCATAGTCCCCTCTAGGGTCTCATTTCTGGCATCAGACTGCAGTTCGGTTTCTTCCAAGCTCTCCTTCATCAACATCCCAGAATCCCCTGGGGCAGACAGCTTCCTCCTCTTAGTGCTCCCCTGCCCTTCTGCTGCAATGCCAGGTTCCACATCAGCCTTGAGAAGACAAGCATAACTAGTTTAATTTGACATATTTTCTACCAAGTAACAACAAATCAAACAATGCTTAAGTTATGTTCAATTTGAGTGGTCAGTGTCACACTACCTGTGTTAAAGGCTGCAGCAAGTCACCACTGTCTTCAATTAATAGGTCGACCGTCTCCAACTGTTTTCGTTTTGCTTTCTGGCCCCGACCACGACGCGAGGTGACAAATGCAGTGCTCTCAAGGCTGGGGAAATGCGGGCTGTTATTAACGTCCTCTTTCTCCCCACTTTTCTCACCCTCTGCCTGCAAAGAATAACATCATCAGAGAAAGATTCAGTCTTAACCTATAAGTTATATTTCAAGGGAACGTGAGCCAGGTAACTGCAGTGTAAGTAACGTGAATCTGAAAAGGCATCAATGCTCGTTAATGCAATGTCCAGGTGCATCACAACTGATGCATGTATGGCAAAGCACCACTCCTCAAGAAAAATTGCATTCAGCTTCTTTGAATATGCTGCATTTTAAAATTTGAATCCAAGTTTGATAGAAATTTTAAAAACAGAATTGACTGCCCAAAATCAAATCTTCTATAAAACTGCTTGCCTCAAGATGATTGGAAATCGTTCCCACACGAGTGATGTGTCCATTTAATAATGATCCGAATCTCTGGTGTCAGGTTGAAGGCAGATTTGCACTGCTCCCTTGCCACAAACTATTCATGACATGTTCTATTCCAAAGTACGAGGAGGGCGTTAACTCACATTTTCCGCAGGTTTCACTTCTTTGTAGTGCTCCTCCAAGGCTTTCAACAATTTATCAGCCTGTTTGAGAAAACGAAGGAAAAACAGCCGTTGAAATACAAAATTTTAACAAGGAAATAGAGCAACCACCGTTATTTAACCCAAAGTCAGCTAGATAACCTAGCCAAAGTTAGTTTCATTTGAGGCGTATTACAACCTTGAAGTCTGCCTAGACATTCCTTCAATCCGTGTTATGATGCCAACTAAGCTGGCGTTATGTTAGCTAGGTAGCCGATTTAGCTAAGTTAGCTCACCAGCTACTGAACGTGGTCATCCAATTAAACGACAACGTCAGTAAGCGTTAGGTAATTTACGCATCGACTGTAAATTAACAAGGCTAGCAAAAAGCTACGTATGAACTTGTAAAAATCCTTTCAGATAAAGCAAGAATATCGACATTAAATGCTCACTGGTTTGTTAGCTAGCTAGCTACCTACCTAACGGTTAGTTGCTTCTTGTCTAATGATAGCTAAGCATCACATTACCTTCATATTCGCTTTCAGCCCAACATCCTTCGCCAGTCGCTGCAAATCTGCATACTTAAGTGAATCCAGATCCATTTTAATTCTGGATTTTTATCTTTTTCTACTTTTCACAAGAAAATAGTTTTATGGCAGCCACTGAGCTATAATATCGAAATAAAATCTCGCATCGAACACCACGCATCAATTGCCCCAGTTTATTTTGGTACTGTAATCGCGCCCGACGGTTAAAATACCACATTTCAAAAATGACTATCTGTGCTCATTGATTGGCTAAGACTTAGAACACAAAACTCAATAGAACCAATCATAACCTTGTTTTAGGTTGGTAGTCGGTGTTAGCCAATGCGCCACACCTCTGAGAACTGACCCAATGAAGTCATGATAGCCGCACCAATCAAATGACACTTTGAAGAGAAAGGTGGGTTGAGCCAGTTTCATGATGGTATTCGAAGGTAGTGTACACATGTGATGTGACATAAATCTTCAAAAGTGTTGTAGAAGTTACTGATTCTTTATTTCACAGTAATGTCGAAGTTCACAGATTCGAATACGAGCTATAGCGCGCTGGAGGAAAGTTATATTAATCTGACGAAACGGCCCGACTCCACTCGCACCGATTATCAAACTGTTTTAGTTTTTCATTGTGGGATGTGCAATACAATATGGGGAGACTCGCTTGGAGTTTGTGGCGAGGAAAAACAGCTGAACTCCGTCATTTTCCTTCGTAAGTATGTTTCTGGAGATCTTCGTGACAATAGCTGATTGTTCACATCAAATACATCGCATTGGGAATTTTTCAAAATTGAGTCTTTCGGAACAGTTGATCATTCATTGATGTCGTTCAACAACCGTGGTTCTCAAACTCGGTCCTGGGGCATCCCTTTGGATGATGGTTTTTGTTTCAATTAGATCTGCAATCGTTGGATTGCAATAAATAGTTTATTTGTCCTAATTAGGTGGTTTTCATGCTTAATGCAGTTATTTTCCGTCTTAATGTGACATGGGTATTCATGTATGCTGCAAGGAGTAAAAGCCCCTTAACTGTTCATTTATCTATATGGCAAACCATTTTTGGTAACAACGTTTTTAAGCAGACCAATTTGGACGCTGGGAAAATCTGTAAGCTCAAAATTATGTGTCCGAACACAGGTGTTCAGAGTTCTTTCAAAAATACTGACTTGAAATAAACATGACACAATAGGTTTGACCATAATTTACTTGCCCAGTTAGTTGTTTGTTTTCGTGGCCATGAGTCCTCGGTTCCACCAATTAGGAACGGATTGTTCACTTTGTTCCCTTTTTATATGCAGTTATTTCTGATATATCACAGTGTTTGTATTGAATTTTATTCTTCATGATGTGTGGATATCTGTTAAATATGACTTAAGAGCAAATGGACTGAAGACAAAGTAACAGCTTGATAAAATCCTACATATGCAGTTGTTGTTCGAAAGGAAAAAAAAACTCGCATTGGGGTTCCCCAGGACTGAGTTTGGGAACCATAGTCTTGGAGAACATCACTTAAGTCATATGCAGCTTTGTTGACTAATTTTTATATATATATTAAAGCGTCCATGATGTAAATTGGGGACATACCTCACTATTTAGATAGCGTTCCAGCTAAGCATTTTCAGCCAGTTTGAGTTATGTTGCACCTACTTCTATGCCAGCTAAATATTTTTAACTTGTCTCAACAGGGGTTTCTAAAGACGTAGTGGTGAAGGATGAACTGGAATTTAGGCTTCAGGGTCAAATGGCTGGTTGGTAAGTCTGCATGATTGGAAAGATTTTGCCTCAGCAATGTACAGCTGATCAAAACGTTGCTTTCTCCTGTTTTATAGTGCCTACAAAGCGCTTCATTGCTCCGGATGTCAGTGTTTTGTCGGCATTGTTCCATATTCTACCCCCAAGCATCTTTCTGCACTGCGCAATCTCTTTCTTATGCAAAAAGAGAACATCAACTGGTGAGTGATCGTCATGATTCTGTTGCTATTCCAAAAATGCATGCTGATGTAATAAGCTGATGGTAAACCAAGCCATGGCTTGAATGGTTTGACAGTCATAAAATGTCTTATGCATATAATCTAGCGCTGATTACTGCTCACTTGGCTGGAGTCAGATAAGTTCCTCACTTGTCTTGCTTTTTCTTCAGACTGATAAAGCCTGGAAATGGTCAGTAACTTTATGATCCTCTGGGTCATTCCACGTCAGATCATCAAATGGGTCTCAGCACCCCCAATATAAACCCTAGCATAGACTCTCTGGCATTTTTTCCATTCACTTGTGTCTGTTGAATATAAATCAGGCCGAATTCACCATGAATTCATCACCAACTGCAGTCAGTACCTTGCCAAATGTGAAAAAAATGCTAAAATGCCACCTGTTTAAACCCCCGTATCTCAGGGGGCACACCTTGGATTTTCTTCTATTTTTTTTTTTTTTACTGATTTCGCTATTATAGTAGAAAGACCACTCCAAAAATTGTTGATGTGTTTTGACAAATATAAATTTTGTAGGTGTCTGAACAGGGGTGGGGTAATCTCAAGAGTCGCTTGGCATCTTCAGCCTCTTACACAATGTTAATGATTATTGAATCCCAATAATTGTAAGTTCTCAATTCATCAATGCATGACACATTCACAGAAAGGTCAGTTTATGCAGGTTGGTAGATCATGTTGGCAAGGAGAAATCTGAACCAGTTATTGATCAATAATTTATGATTATTGCTATTGTTTTTCATGAAGCGAAACAAGAGGACACAAGCATTAACACGGACTTCTTCTGAAAGATTACCCCACCCCTGTTCAGACACCTGCAAAATTTATATTTGTCAAAACACATCAACAATTTTTGGAGTGGTCTCTCTACTATAATAGAGAAATCAGTTAAAAAAAATAGAAGAAAATCCAAGGTGTGCCCCTGGAGATATGGGGGTTTGAACAGGTGGCATTTTAGCTTTTTTTCACATTTGGCAAGGTACTGACTGCAGTTGGTGATGAATTCATGGTGAATTCGGCCTGATTTATATTCAGCAGACACAAATGAATGGAAAAAATGCCAGAGAGCCTATGCTAGGGTTTATATTGGGGGTGCTTTGGGGACCTAAACATGGAACTGCCAGAACAAAAGGCACTTTTGGTGTCCTTATAGCTCTATAACCAAGAAAGATAACGTAAAATGGACTGCATTTTCTGATTAAGCAGTGTAACATTAGCTTAGATGCAAAGTTTCAAAGCTATAGGTGTAATAATAAAGAAGTTATGCCATGTTAAATACAAGAAAAATGTCAATTGACAAAAAAACTGACGGACAGTACCCATAGAAAATAATTCACAAAAAATTCAATTTTGGTCCGAATGAGCTGAAATTTCGGATTTGTTCATCACTAATACATATTTATCTGATTTGAAAATCTGGAACTAATTTATGACTACATGGTGACAATTGTTTTGTATTTATTTTTTATTTAACCCTTATTTAACCAAGGAAGTCCCGTTGAGATTGAAATCTCTTTTTCAAGGGAGCCCTGGGGGGTTGAGGTGGGGAGGGAGAGGGCAATTTGCACAGCCAATTGGATCAGGGGATGATTAGGTGGCAGGTGGAACAAGCCAGGTTGGGACTTTAGCCATGACACCGGGGAACCCCCTACTCTTATTGAAGAGTGTCATAGGATCTTTAATGACCACAGTGAGTTAGGACCTCGGTTTAACATCTCATCCGAACATGAGCGTATCCATCAGTACAGTGTCCCCGTCACTGCACTGGGGCATTGGGGATTATTCCGCCAGAGGGAAGATCGCCACCTACTGGCCCACCAACACCTCTTCCAGCAGCAACTTGGTTTTCCTCGGTGGTTTCCCATCCAACTACTGACCAAGCCCACGCCTGCTTAGCTTCAGCCACGCGGCTGGAGCAGATCGAATAGTGGTATGGCTGCTGGCATATCTGATGATTTGACATGGAATGACCCCTCTGTAAAGTAATTGGGTGGCTTGTAACTTGAATGTTCTCATTGGGGGCCGTTCCTTTATTCATGCTGCTGGCGAGGTTCTGACTTGTCGGCTAGGGGTGGGACAAACCATTTTGATGGAGCATCAGCAGCAAAGACCTTCCGCTAATTTTGCACGACTAATCGGCATTTTGTGTTTGTGCCATCTTTGCCAGCGCTTTAGTAAGGCGTAAGCCACATGTGCTGGATTTAGATGGTGTGATAAGCCATGCCTACCCGGTCCCTACTGGCCACACCGGCAAGAATGGAGGAGCAGACCCATAATCTCATGTCATTATTAAATTTAATCATGGTGTTCTTATTGACTTGCCTTTTGAAGATCCTTTGTTTTTAAAGACCCGGGCACAAACTATCTGGTTTGGCATACTGGAGGATTTTCAGATTGTAACTTATTTTTAAAGTGTGGCCGACTAGAGAGAAGAACAAATGTAATCAATTTTTGATATACTAATTGTATCAAAGGAGACACCAGACCATAGTCTTATAAATCGTATGCCTGGCATTGGTCGATAGGCAATGCCAATGAGGCTCAGCTTCTGGAAGTGGGGAAAAAAAAGGCACTGTGCATACTGCATACATACAGTGTGAATGTTAATATCTTTCAGGAAATCAAGGCTTTTTAAAAGTGGTAAAATCTTGCTGTGCTGTTGGCTGGGCCAATCGATATTCCAGGAATAGTAAGGTGTCTTTTCTTGATGTGCAATTAAGACTAATTTATATAAATTTTATTGATTTCAATATAGTTCAGTGAAGTTGAAGACAAGATAAAATGACTGACTTGGTTAATCACTTGTTTATGGTGATTGCAGGCTGGATTTTATTTTTTATTTTTTTCCATGCGAACGTTCATAATATTGTATAGCAATATTTGTCTTCTAAATAATGAACTTCTGGATTCTGGGCTGTTCTCTGCAAAATCTGGCATTCATCACCTGCACAGTCCTACCTTGTTGTAGTGCTAGGAATGATGTAATATTGTGCCACCTGTCCAACAGGGAATATCAAAAAGAGCCTGCTAAAGGAACTTGTATGTAATTATGCATGTTGCGTCATTATATGCTGCAAAATAAAATGGCATTATATTGAAAAATAATTTGCTATGCTTTTCGGTATTCTTTTCATACATTTCTGAATTGTTATTTATAATTTTCATAAATTCTTAAGTTGTGAATATACAGCACCCTGGTGTTGGAGTAACTCTCTCTTACACAAGCTATAAAGCGGCAGAAAACTTGCAGCCCCTTCATTCCTTACTGTAGGATTTCATCCCCCCCAGATAGTTGCACTTGTGTGTATGTTTTGCACCAAAAATGTTGGTTGGAAATGAAAAACGGTCAGCAGTGTGGTGATCCTGGGAGACGTGGGTATTTACGTACTAGATAGATGGGTCAATCACTGTGGAGACAGTGGATATACTCTCATATGTATTTCAACGGCCTTTTGGTTGATAGGTGATTATGCTCCACTGTTAAAGAGGTGGATATACTTCGTATACCTGCCACTACACCCCTGAAAATGGTTGGAGTTGGAAATAAAATTCTCAAGGTGGTCTCAAATGGATCTATTCCAACAAGCCGACTATTTGATTATGTTTGTCCACAGGTGAAGGGGAGAGGGAAACCTGCCTTATTAGAGATGTAGTTTATTTAAGTGACTATCTGACCTTCCTCTGCCATATTTCTATATTAATACTATTGAGCTTTTTTATTCTACCCAGTTAAGCTATTTCAATTGATGCCTCCCAATCTGCTTGCCATCATTAACTGTGGCAGGTTTCTGCTCAAGATTACATCCCTGTTCCCCTCGCACTACAGGATTTCGAGTCGTCAATATCAGTTGTATGATATTTGCAAAATTGCAATTCAAAATCGGGGAGACTCTGACCCAGTCAGTACATTATCATGTCTGGAAAGCCCTCACACTATACAACCACTAAGATGGATAATCTGTTCAAATCACCCATGAGTCGGGAACACCCTTGTGATTGTCGGGAAGGGTGAGTTGGACCCAAAATCTGCCCGGTTATCCTAGGTGGCATTTGATTAGGTAACACTCGGATGGAGCGAGTAGGTCACGGAGCATGTGCTGTGCCAAAAGGAATAGAACAACTAGGTTAACGCTCGGATCGCCGTCCTGTTTGTTGACTACCGGCCGCCTGCCAATGAACGTCGTATAAAAGGGCTACTAAGAAGAGAAGCGTCCCGCATCATTACGAATTACCAAGTTGAAATAGAATTTGACTTATTTCTCTTTACCTTTGCACAGCAGAAATGCCAAATGAATCAATCAGTTTGTTGCTATACCCAGAAAACCTTTTGCAAACTTATCCAACTTGACTTTTCTGCGCCATCTTGGACACGAGTGACCCTCGAGGATCTGGGGAGTTTACTCCTAACCTAATTACATGGCCCGAGGTTCTTACACTGGCTGTTCTATTTATGCTCAGGCGCAGCCCGTGTCACTCGTGTGGCCCAATCGAATGCAACCGTAGAGTGTGCAGCTGGCATTTGCTGACAAATGTTGCAGCTTTGAACAAATTTAAGTTGGAACTATGAGTGGAAAATGTGGTACACATTTTAATTTTTTTCTCTTCAGTTACAGTTTAGGAAATGGCAGCATGGTAAAAGCTTCATCCCTACATTTTGACCAAAGCACTGCCAGCAAAGGTATCGACGAGGTAGGTTTAATTTAGTCATGACTCATGGTGATAATTGTAGTGGCATAATCCATGAAAGATGAGTAATGGATTAGTGTTGGACATAAGTGACCAAACCTTCTTTCTAATGAAGTCCTTGAGTCTAAAAATATCTTTGTTCTCTGACTGTCTTTCAGCTGAGACAGGAGATGGGTGTCCTTAAGGAGAGCCTTACTGCACTGGAGAAGAGGCTTAAACTAGCCAGCTGTGGCAAAGAAGGCTAATAATTAATGGGCAATGTTTCTGTCAGTGTTCACAGCATGCAGTGCACATGTGATCCACCTCTCCTGTGGAAATTAACATTTCATTTGTTATGTGCAATATCAGTAAATTGCTGGACGTGTTTGATGGTAATCGCTGAAGCCAGTGGTAATGTCTGACTACTGAGTCTTGTACAGCTCTGAAGACATGCGTGTCCTGCTCTACCCTCAGTTATGTATCAAGGGTTTGTTTGAACCAATACCTGTGAAAGTGGTCTTTGATTCAGAAGTGTTCATTTGAAAAGAAGCTCTCGAACAGGGCCGATCCAGAAATTGGTTTGCATGGATGTTTAAAAAGGATGCTCACTTTTACTCAGCACGTTAATTGTTCTGAACTCGATGTAGTTTTACCACTGTAAATATGTTTGGGAAAGAATTCTGCCAGTCATCCTTGGAAGAAATCAAGGCGCAGTAGCTACTAATTAAATGCCAAGTGTAATTGTCCTCTGTAGTATCAGCAGCTGCACAGCCAGTAAGTCATTACATGCCCTGTTGAAGTGTGTCCTTTGTGACAGAACAAGGTGGAGCAACCACTCAGAATAAAGAGGGAACTGATTTGAGTGGTTGCTACACCTTGTTCTGTCACAACTGACATACTTCAAAATGGCTTGTAATGACTTACTGGCTGTGCAGCTGGTGATATTACAGAGGCAAGGTTTGATCAACTTCAACCGAACCTTGCCTCTGGGAGGTAATTTCACCAAAACAGATTTTGCAATGGCTTATGCACACTGTACAGCTAATTGGCTGTGTAGGTGGTGACATGATGAGGGACCTTTATTAGGTTAATCTCATATTTGTCAAGGTCAGTAGGAATGCTGCTGCTAAATGAAGTTCTGTCTTGTCTAAGAACTTGATGCAAAGTATTTGGTGAATGTTTCAAATGAAGGTTTCCATGATTAGGAGTAAGCTTTAGTTAAAAAGTCTTTGCTGTTGCTCTGTCGGACTTTGCTTTATTAGATTCACCTGCACTCAAAAAATAAAATTGTTCAGAAGTATTCATTTCAGTGTATGTTGTGAAACTTTGTATTGTTGACCACGTTTGGTGAAGAGTCACATACACTCACCAGTCACTTTACTGGCATACCTTTCTAAAATTGGGTGGGACTCCACCCACCTTAGTGCTAGAGCAGCCTATATTCTTCATGGAACTGATTGAACACGGTGCTAGAAACCTGTTGTGAAGATTCTAGTCATGTGGACTTGATGGCATCTTGTAGACACTGCATATTTGTTGGTTGCTCATTCATGCTGTATCTCCTGTTCCACATCCTAACGGTGTTCCATTGAATTGAGATCTAGTGACTCTGTGAGTACTTTGCAGACACTGAACCTCATTTTTGTGTTCTTGGAACAAATTCAGATGATGTGTGCTTTGTACTGTGTGTTATTCTGCCTGGAAATGGCCATTAAAAGGTGGGAAGACTGGCCGTATAGGGATGCCGATGATACTTACTCTGGTGGGCTGAGGCATTTAAATTATGCTCAGTTGGCATTAAAGGGACAATTTGCCATACGCTTCTAAGTGTAGGCTCTAAATAAATCACACACAATCATACACATTTACCCTCAGCAGCTTGAGATATTTGCATGTTTATCACTCTCATGGCTTCCCGCTGCATTTGCGGTAAAGACTGTAACTGCCTTCAGTGCATTGCGTTAGCTCATTACTTCAGACCCACCCGTTCCCACCTTCACGATTTTTTACGCCGATTCACGCCGATGTCAGATCGTGGCAAGTCATGGGGGTGTCGTAGTTCTAACCGGGAGGAGTCCTGAACAGTCGCAAAAGTTGGCAACGAAGTCATCGTCTCGTTTTCGTCGTGGCGCACGTTTCAAAATGTTCAAAAAAATTGTGGTGGTTCGCAAGCTCGTCATGGATCGTCGTATGACTTAGCAATGTCGTTGTGGTGTCCTGACAGGTCGTGTTGGTGTCGTGATGGTTCGTGAATATTCCTATGCAATCATCTTGTGGAAAATGGCCACGATTGTGGAAGATGTAGTCACGATATGCTACGAATGCCCACGACATAACACGATGTGAACACGAACGGAATGAGACAGACCCACGATGAACAAAGATAATGTGATATCAAACTGCTTGGATGCGAATAGGCACGACGCCGCCACGAATGTGCCTAGAAGTCAACATCGTAGCCATGACAGAATTTTTTGCTTTTTCAGGCGGACGCATCACGACTCACTACGATAATAGGTCTTGGTACATCGGCATGAATCGGCATAGAAATCATGAAGGTGGGAACGGGGCTTTAACCTTGTGTAGATCTCTGACATACAGCTGTCATAGCATTACATTGGAGCACAGTTCACTGTATTGCAAAGAGGACTGGTCATGGCGATAATGCCGACAGTTTATTCTGTGCTTAGCTACACGGGCCACAAGAAGGTCAAAGCTAGAGGCGGAATTTTTCACTCCTTACCTGCAAATACAGAGCAGACAATGGAACAGCAATGGGCCATCCATAACAGGAGATATAAAGTATACATGTTTGCAAATAAGTATACAAATATAAGAGTTTTCCGCAAGCATTTGCCTCTTGAGAACTATGAGAGAGATTTCCAATCGACGTTCTTGGGTTGTCCTAAACTAATTCTGAATGATGCAGCCATACCTTCTATTTTCCAATCCGAGCAATTTGGGTCGATCAAGACTCCCTTTTACCCTCAAACCACCGCTGTTGAAGAGAGGATGACCGACTGATTCGGAGGTAAGTAAGCTAGCCAGGCAGCTGTTTTCTAATGTGAATGCAATGATCTGGCAAAATTTTCCACTTGCTAGCTATTTCCAGCCAACTCATGTTAAGCGCATGCTGACGTAATGTTACTTGACAGAAAGTGAACTGACCGTGCCAAAACAAGACTATATTGAAGCTGTCCAGCTAGCTTGCTTGAGTCCACTATTATCACAAGCTAATGAGAACCATTGCTCACTGATCAAAAGGTAACATTACAGAAGGCACGTTATCTTGGTAACTTTCTGTAAATTGTATGTACCCTTGTCCAATGCATCCTCTGCACTCTTATTATGGGGTGCCTTTTCCACTAGCTAGTTTTGAAAGCAAAGACAACAAGGACTTTTTGTGCCAAAGTAGCATCTAGGGCATGCACCCTGGCTACCCAGAGGGAGAGAGTAGAAATTCAAGCTGAAACAGCTTTTAGTTCTTCCATACTTCCAACTATGGCGCTGAATCTGTCGAAAGATGGCACTGGAGGGGAAAGTAGTACTGCTTTTGTAACTCTGAGGGGTTATCAAGATGTTTGACTAATGTGAAATGAGCCTTTTGTATTCTTTTTGGTCAGCAGTGATTTTAGTCTTACAACTCTCCCATGGATGCTATTTTTGCCGGTCTGTTTCTTATTGTGGAATTAAGAACAGTGAACCTAACTAAGGCAAGTGAGGCCTGCTGTTTTCAGATGTTAGTCTGGGTTCTTTTGTGACGACCTGGATGATTCATTGATGTACTCTTGGAGAAATTTTGGTTGACCAGCTACTCCTGGGAAGGTTCTCCATTCCAAGTTTTCTCCATTTGTTGATAATGGCTCTCAGTATGGCTTGCTCGAGACCCAGAGCCTGAAAATGGCTTTGCAACCTCTTCCAGACTGTGATAGGTGTCAATAACTTTGGTTCACATCTGTTCTTGAATTTTTTTAGATTGCTGCATTGTGTGCTGCTTTTTATCTACTGCACATTCCCTGACATGTTCTATTTAAGGGTTGTTTGGATTTTACCGGGCTGGCAGTAATCATTCCTGGGTGTCTCTAGTGAAATTGAACCCAATAATTAATTTAATTCGTCGGATTGGTTGATTTAGTAACTAAGGGGGCAATTCCTTTTTTCACATATGCCCAGATAGGTATAGCATAGCTTTCTTCCTTCAATAAAGGAGAGCATCATTTGAAAACTGCATTTTGGGTTTAGTTGCGTTACTTTTGTCTTCTATTTATATTAGTTTGTTCGTAAACATTTAAATGTGACAGAAATTCAAAAATATAAGAAAGTTCAAACACTTCTCCACAATGCCATATAGTCAAGACTTTTGAGGAGAAAGCTGAAAAAAAACTACTGCAATGATTAATTTGGAATGCTGAAACTATAAATTTGCTTGGATTATATAACTGAAAACAGCAGCAGTTTGTCATCCAAACATATGCCATGACATTTTGAAGCCAAAGTGAGTTTAGTTTTGAAAATACGTAGAAGATGTATACTCCTACACAGAACGAAATAGTATTTTATGCACCTACAAAGCAGACTTATTAGACTCCAAGGGAAGAATTTTCACAGAACCTGTACAGGCTTATTTACTCTAGAGCAGGCTGTGAAAGGTCTGCAGTTATGATTTCCAAATCAAAAAATTTTTTCATCTAAAAATGGTCCAGCCCCATTTCAGATGAGAGTAGCTCTGGGCCAAATATTAATGGTTCAAGAGGTTCTAATTTTGGACACACATTTCCAAATAACACTTTTGATAGGCAGTCCATTCAGTCAAACTGACTTATTTTCAGTCATTCTTTCTTCCTAATGTTTGGCTTGCACAGTTCCACAGGTTTTTCAATAGGCTGACGCCTTTGTCATATTTGTATTCCAGTGTACAAAAGTATTGTAAGGCATGATAGATCAACGGTCTTTTTAGGCAGCTGCCTCAGATCTCCTTGTAATTGCTTTGGAGCCAACAATTTTTCTCTATCAGTTTCAAATTTGGTGAGTACTTAATATGAGAGGAAAAAATAGCCTATTTATAAAAATTGTATAATCATCATTAATGTACTAACAGATAAAGGCCCCATTCTCCGTAATTGCTCTATAGATCACAAATGTTCAGTGATTTTTTTTTTTTTTTTTTTTCCAAATATGCAAGCATTGTCTTTCAAGCACTGATCAAACCTTGGTAGTAATTGCATTTACCAGTAATAAGTCATGATAATGTTAATAATTGAGGCCATAATTATAAAGAGTTATTTTATGTTTTCCTCGCTGAAAGAATTCTGGGCCAATAAGGAAGTTCCTGAGTCAGGGCTCTATGGTACACCACCGCGGATTACACAGCCATGCACTCATAATCCCTACAGAATGTGGTTTTCTATTGTCTTGCTGGAAAATGCAGGGTTATCCCGAGAACAGATGTCGAGACGGCAGTATATGTTGCTCCGAAAGTCATTTATGTCTTTATACATTAATATTTGCACATTAATATTTGTATGTGTGCAAGTCACCCATGCCATGTGCACTGACTCTCCCTCAAACCATGAGGGACACTGGCTTTTGGACCTTACGCTGATGGCAGCTTGAGTTGTACTTCTCTGTTCCAGAAAACACAGTCGCTGTGTCACCCAAAATGTCTGAAATGTTGATTGGTCAAACCACAAGACACATTTTCACTTTGCTCCTGTCAGTCTCCGATGACACTGAACCCAGAGAAGTTGTTGGTGATTTCAGACAGAGTTGATTTATGACTTAAATTCATGAGTTAAACCATCAAACGTGTTGCCACATTTTCAATAGACAGTTGCAGAGGGCAAACGAACTTCTCAAATCGATCCTTTTTGGAATTATTAGCATTTTTTCCTCAATCATCCAACTTTTTCTTTTTTGGGGTCGTATGTTCAATAACCATTTTGCTTCGTCATTTCTATCACGATTGTCATCTCCACCATTTGTGAGCCCCTGGAGGGGACCATGTGGTTGGTGGTCCGTGTGCATGTGTGTATCTTTCCCCAGCTAATCTCGCATACAACTGGACCATTCAGCCAAATATTTTTATGTTCAGAACAACTACACTCAAGAACCTCTCATGGTTGTGATAATTCCCAATTTTTGAAAAACCAATTCTACTGATTGCTTTGTATTATACTGCCATTGACAGCTGCCTCCCCACTCCTCTTAATCAGCTGTTAGGGGCTGCAAGTGATCAACAACTGCTTCAGTTTGTAATCTTGTTTTTGCTAGAAAAAACATAAGCACCGAGCGGAGGTTTGCACTCTACCAAGTGCACTCCTGTTGTTTACCCAATTAGTACCTTAAAGTAAAGTTCCACACTTATCAGGTATACACCTGAAGTAGCAAGCGACCAACATTTTAGTTTAAAACTAAAAAAAGCACAACAACAATAGTCTCCTATTATTTTATTCAAACAGTTCTTATTACAAGAGACAGTCAACTTTAAGAGCAACCATGGTTTCCAAGTACTAGAATATTGCATGCTTTGCTAGGTTTCCTTTTATACTTCTCATGCACCGAACAAGGTTCTCATAAGCATTCTTTAGTTTTTTAGCATATATTCTGTGCATAAATGAACTATGTACAGAGGCAGACCCAGTCCCCAAATCCCCCCACCCCCACACAATGTGTTACAGATGTGTGAAAAGACAGTACTGTGAAATATTTAGTTAAAAAAATCCATCCTACTTCACAACCAGTTGCTGCTCCTCGCTAGCGGTAAACTAATTACGAGTACAGTTTGCCATTTGTTCTAGCGTGTTTGTGACCGACATCACTCAGTAAACAGCACATCTCCCCAAACCAGCCTCCATAGGCCTGCTGTTACCGTGGAGATGGCTGACATACAGTTTTGTGTCAGAACTAAATCCTTAAGACAAAAAGTGCAATGTAATACCACTACATTAATCCTATTGCTTTCAATCATAATAAAATGCATATATTTTCATATATTTGTGCATGTGATTTGTTTCATCCATGTAAACAGGCATTAACCATCAGAACAATCAGTTCTGCCCAGATCCAACCAAGCATTTTGCCTGGTTGAGATCCGATAAAAACTCCTGCGAACTGCTGGATGGCCCCTCAGTGTAAGATATAAGGGCTGTTACACTCCCACTAGACACCAACTCGTTTGCTAAATAATGCAACACATAAATGAAAAAGCTGCAAGGTTATGAAAAATCCAAGGCTTGTCTCAAAGACATCACACCAAATTCACCAAGGATTATAAAATCTCCACTTTCAAAGAATCATGCTGATGTTCATTAGACTAAGGTGAAGTCATTATGCAAGTTCATTCACCAGAATAATGCGGTCTGTATATAACATCATGAAATAATGTGTCCATTAACAATTGGCACATAATCCTTACGCCTTCCAACATCTATTCTAGTCAAATATAAACTAAGAAATTTCCCACACACACACACACTTAAAAAAAAAAAAAAAAAAAAATCAACCACAACTAGTTTGCTATAAGTTGCCACTCCATTGAAACAATGATCATCCTGGCACTAAAATCATGCATAACATTTTATTGCTTCTAAATTTCTAAATAACGCCATATATGTGTATTTATGGGCCTATGTATATGCAATATGGCTTAATTTGCATCAAAGAAATTCTAACAATATGTTCTGCATTCCAAACCTTGAGGTATTTATCTACATTACAGTATAAGGTTTTTTAATTGAATGACTTCAGCGCTACTCTATGCATACCACTACAAAGTTAATTTGAAGCTACAGTTTACCAGTAATTGTCAGAAGCCACCAGCAAAGAGACACATCCCCCAGCTACAGAAAGATTCCCCTCTTGAGACAAATAAAGCTTTTTCGTTTCAAGCATGGGAAACACACCACCTCCAAGAGTGCATTATGGGTAAAAACACAAACATGGCGATCTGAGGGGAGCTGGTAAGAATGTGTCTCACCCAACAAAGAATGTCGCCATACTCTGACAAAAATTACAATTCAGCGATTGATTAACAAACATCTTTGCTACAGTTTTACATAAATTGTACAGACTGAAATAATATATCATTAAAAACAAACCGAAATTATAAACGAATGCAATCACACCCGCTGGCAAGAGACAAAAGGGGTATACAGAGTATTTAAACATTCCAAAACTATATGGTTACATAATGCTAAAAAAAAAAAAAGGGTCCCAAAAAAATAAACAGAAAGAACAAGCTATGAAAGTGATGCATTTTGGCTTCTAAATTACAGCATTATCTGAGCTGTCATTTCTCCCCACAGATAAATGCTTGGGGATAGCATGTGTCCAAAAGTTATTCACTAAAGATGAACACAACGCAATAGCCAATTATGTCCTGGCACTTAACTATTATTAATTTAAGCATACTAATCCAGGCGTTTAAACTTAATCTCGTCTCACACTCCAGTGAGGATATTCAAGCCTGGTTAAGAACTATGTTCAGAGAAAATCCTCTATATTTTCACTTTTTACAATTATAAAATGTTACTATGGTTACCGTATTCAGCATGCATCACTACTTTTCATGCATGGCCATTTACGTTGGCACTACTGTACTGCTAGTAAGCTAATGCGCATGGGTCTATACATCTTTTAATGGAAGACGTTGGTGATTTTGTTGTTTCAAAACAACTTGTCACTTGTTTCACAATTATCTTTTTTTTTTACATATTTATAACAGCAACATGAAAAACAAAGGAATGATGTATTGCACAAATTCACTGAAAAGAAAAGGATTACTTCCCTTGAAGGCCACCTACATTCAGTTAACACACTAATTCAGCAGAAGTCAAATGACAGTCCCACAGCAAACTTAGCTCAAAATCTTATTCTCGGTTCGTGCAAATAATACCCCTGACAAAAGCAACATGGGGTGAAATGATATCAGTGAAGGAAAGATAAAATGCACAGATAAAATAAGTAGAGTAAATACAAGAAAATATAGCTTCTGGTCAATGATAATACACTAAAAACATTGACACCAAAATAGTAAAGCATTTTTTCCTAATATTTCCTCATCAACCAACCTTTAAAACCAATAGGCTAACAAAGGACAGTGACTGGTCTTCTAGGACATACTGGGTTCTATGCCGTTTTCACAATAAGATTCAAGCAGAAAATTAAGCCAAATCGGGTAATTTCCTATTAAAACTTGAGGACCAGCATTTCAAGACACAGTAAACGATCATAGGGTTTTCACAAAAAGCACATTGCTTCGTGACTGTTGATAGTTGGACTGGGTTGCAAGTCATGTTATAAGGCAACTGTCATTGCTCCTTCAATTTTGGCCATGTAAAATGCAAGCATGCTCAAGGAACAAAAAGAATGATTCGGAGCTAAACAAATGATGACATGACTTCTGTAAAAAGCATAAAAAATATTTAAACTGGTTCATCGGAATCAGAAAACATACCAATTACAATGTGAGTGTCAATAGCAAAAAATTTTGATAGGCCAAGCGTTGAATATTACTACTGAAAATTAATTGGATGTCAGTTAATTGGTAGTGACATCAAACTTGGCTATATTTCAAGGAGGAGCCACAATTGATTTTCACTAATTTATGATGTCATAAAGGAAAAGGGCCAATTAGAATTCTGAGTGGCAAGAGAAACTTCAATGCCCACTGAAGGGCAGTGACGGGGGTGGGGTCTTGCCGATTCAGCCATAGCCAAGAAGAGCACCGATGTCTTCAGCACAACGAACAAGGCAACTTCTTTGGGTAGAGGGGTGAAGAAGGGGACTCTCAACCTGGTCATTGAACCATCACAGGTCCTGCTGACCAGAGGTGTTTCATTAACCTCCATCCGTCAAGTTTGGGACCACAGTTCTGTCCCTCAGGATATTTGGCGAGGATGATTAACTTGACGCATGTCTGCAACAAGAGCATGAATCACAAGAAAAAAAAGAAAAAAGAAAAACTCAATGAAACAAGAACATTTTAGGACTTGTGTTTGAAAATGTATGAATTTGCAGGCGTTACACAGACCTTTAGTTCATTTTTACAGTGTAAAAGTTTGAATTGAATATGGAGTACGATCTACACCTACCTTGTTAAGTTACTTAAGGCTCAGTTTCTTGTGAGAGACTGACGGATGCGGAGGTTCCAAGTTTTGAGGCTCCCTCATGTTGGTACAGCAGCGGCATCCAAGGCTGGGTTTCTGAAAGAAAACGCCACATGAGCATTCCTAAAGAATGACCCAAGGAACCATAAGCTGAACTGCAGAAGTCAAACGTTTACTCTCGAATAAATAGCAAAGAAATATTCACCTGCATGCTTTCACTGTTAACGTTTCAGAGCCATCTCACCACATTAACTGTAAGCCCCACCCAGAATGCAATTTCCTTATCGTCCAGGCCAGTGGTTCTCCAACTCAGTCACAGAGGATCCCTGCGTCAGCTGATTTTTGCTCAAACCGCAATGGCAATCCCAGAATACAATGTCAATAAAGCCGCCATTTTTCTTAACTGGGTGCATTACATGGGGGAGTACTTAAACTCAAAATGACATTTCAGAAAATAGCCAAGCATACAATGAAGAATTACATTTCTGTGGGAGTGCAGTGCTCATTGATGATCCAAACTGCAAACAAAGCATACCCTATAATATGCACAAAATTGCATAAAAGGAAATTATCACAAACTAATCAAATCAAACAATGGGGTGAATCATTTGGCTCTGAATTGTGGACAGTGTGGATACCCGGCCACAAAGCCCAACCATTTGGAATATAATGAAGATTTCAAAGACAAAGCGAATGATGAAGTAAATTGAAATTGTGAAGAATTTTAAGGGAAAAATTTATATTAAATGATCGCCTACTCAAGTATTCCGAGTCCCACTAACCTCAATTGTTTTGTGTTCTTTTCTTTTTAAAGAATTGTTGGCAATATAGTAATTTAAGCACCACATTGACTGGTATTATAAAGCTATTTTTGCCATTATGTGGATTAAGAAGGTATGTAATCACAACATCAAATGCAGCCTATTGGGAGCAATTAACAGCTAGTTCAAATTCAGGGATTGAAACTGTGGTTGAAACGAAAGCCGGCACGCACATAGGTTCTCATACCATTGGATGTGAGAACTTCTGATCCAGGCTATAATTTCGGTATTCCAGGTTTTACAAGAGGTCAATATTTAGCCAGAATTTCATTGGATGATTGAGAATACAGTAGACATTTTTCCTCAGTACAATGTCCCAGGCACCCAATGATTGCCATAAATTCAGGAGATGAAACTGTTATTTAAGCATAACACAGCAAGTATAGACCAATGAACCACAGCTTTAAAAACCATTGACAGGTGAAGTGAATAACATTATCTCTCGTTACAAAAGCACTTATGGGTCATTTCACGTCAAATCATCCAGGGGGTGCCAGGTCACCTCCTCAAAATTCTTTGAAAAAATTCACAAGTAAATATTCACACAAAATGAAAAAATGCCAAATATTAGGCCAGTATCTCAAATAGGTGAAGTTATAGCCCTTTTAAATTTGAATGATATTTTTTGGCGAACCCATTTTCAGCCAACTTTGGCAATTTACTGCTCCAAATTGATTGCTTATACAAGACTGAAATTGGGTATACTAGCCATGTTCATCCCCTAGAATCAGAAAACGGCCTTAGCTTCTGTGTATCTTGATCCACTTCTTTTATGGTAAAGCCTCAAAATCAGTTGAAAACACAAAACGCCCAAAAACGACACCGCATTGTATGACCTGTAACTCAGGAACTAAGTAAGATAAAAGGCTAGAATTCATTTTTTTTATGATTTTATGATATATCTCTTGGTAAAAATGCAGTAATCCAAATAATATCATTTGTAGAAGTTTTTTAATGAAATAATTTCTAAGTAAATTTTTCCGGTTATGATGGTTAGAAATGGTTAAAAATGACCGTGTCACCAGTTATTCATCTCTCTGAAATTTTTACTGTGCAATCTTATAAATGTGAACAATGTCTGACAAAAAAATTTGAATGATGTTCAGCTTACTTTTTTTGTTATGAATTTTTGAATTGCTCCAAAGTTTTTGTTACCTAAACGGTATAGGCCAGCTGCTTTTTTGGGGTGAATGTTTCTGGGATCTGCACAGTACCTTTGATTCTTCTCATAGCAAGTTAACATTTTCTCATAATGACAACACACAGAATCGACCTGCGGAACACCAGACCGCCACTGCATTAAGGCAGTATCCTCACTTGAGAAAATATTTAGTCCCAATAGTCCAGTTTTTCTTGTAAATTTCCTTGAATGACATGCATCATCTAAATGGATTCCAATACTGTACCAAGGAAAATCACTCCCCTCCATTTCAGTGCTCATGATGATCTAATAATCCCCAAGTGGGACTGCCTCCTTTTATACTGAACTATTATTGCGCAATTCAGTAATACAAGTTTGGGCTGATTTAGGATTACTTCAGAAGCCTGTGATCAGTCAAGCCATGGCATGTTTGAGGCACTGATGTCATCCCCAAACAGTCATCCCCAACAAAAACAATGAAACCAATGAAATTGAGGAATAAATCTGTGGCATCTAGCAAACACTGAAATATTCTGACAAGACCTCTCCTATGTACTGTACTTTTAGATGGTGTATCATGTTCAAAAAATATTTTTAATCAATGTTTAGTTTTATATTTAGTAGATAACAGCACTTGCAGCAGGCCTATGCCCGTTTAGTCAACGAAAAAATACACCATTTCGGAACATATTTAAAAAATTCCTAACAAAAAAAAGTAAATTGAACATCATTTTAATTTTTTTGTCAGACACTGTTCGCATTCATAAGATTGCACAGTAAAAATTTCAGAGAGATGAATAACTGGTGACGTGGTAATTTTTTGACCCAAAAAAGGGCATTTTGGGGCAAAACTGGAAAAATTTACTTAGAAATTATTTCATTAAAAAACTTCTACAAATGGCATTACTTGGATTACTGCATTTTTACAGAGAGATACATCATAAAATCATAAAAAAATGAATTCTAGCCTTTTATCTTACTTAGTTCCTGAGTTACAGGTCATAAAATGTGTCGTTGTTTTTGGGCGTTTTGTGTTTTCGGCTGATTTTGAGGCTTGTCAGAACATACAGTGCATCACAGGTTGTTGAGAGTGGAGCCGTGTAGCTGCAGACTGGTGACAGTGCCCACGCTGACCCCTGCCCACCTCTGAAAGCACCAACAGTGCGCACATGCGCGTCAGAACTGATCCATGGAGTAATGAAGGAAGGTGGCCTGTTCTGAAGAATCATGTTTCCGTTTACATCATGTGGACAGCTGAGTGTGTGCCCGCACTGTTCAACGGGGGAAAAGATGGCACCAGGATCCACCACGGGAAGACGGTCAGATGCAGCGTGATGCTCTGGGCAATTCCCTGCCGGGAGACCTTGGGTCCTGCCATCCATGGACGTTACTTTGACATACGTACCAACTACCCAAACATTGTTGCAACCAGGTAATCCTCTTCATGACAATGGTATTGCAAGATAGCAGTGGCCTCTTTCAGCAGATAATGCACCCTTCCACACAGCAAAAACTGGTCCAGAGTGGTTTGAGGAACATGACGGAATTGAAGGCATAGATTTAGCCTCCTAATTCCCCACATCTCAATCTGATCATGCATCTGAGCCACATGCAGGAAAAACAAGCTCTATCCATGGAAGCCCCACCTTGCAACTTACAGGACTCAAAGGATCTGCTGTGAACATCTTGGTGGAGATACCAGAGGACACCTTCAGAGGTCTTAAGGGGTCCAAGCCTCAAGGGGTCAGAGCTGCTTGGGCAGCACAAGCCGGACCTACACAATTTTATGCAGGTGGTTTTAATGTTGTGGCTGATCAGTGCATGAAGTCTTTGGGAAAATGGCCAATACTGCCATCTAGTTGACACGGTAAGCAATTCTATAATAAAAACTGAGTTGGGAATTCCTGTTCTGTTTCATGTGACCATCAACCAGAAATTATGGCCAACCGATGAATACAGCGTGACACGACACCGACCACTTTTCGACGACTCGACGCCAATAACTTATGAAACAACTGCTGCATTTGATAAGCATGCATTCCATGTCCTTTTAAAATTTGAGAACACTTCAGAAGAACAGAAACTAGCAAGTGCCTATGGTTTACCGTAACAAGGAGATTAAATACGGTTTTACAAACCGTAAAACTGCTTGGACGGAGCAAGCCTGTACAGGCATTCACTAGCGTTTCTAAATCACGTGACCCATTGTACCATTTTAGTGCGCACTCGTAAACAAAGCGCCGTCTCCTTTCGCCTAAGCTCCTCCGCCAGCACAGTGTTTAACAAGAAGACAAACACACACGAACGTATCAGGCGAACTTAAATAGGTTGGGAGTCCGGGTGAGATATGCATATTTTAGCAACTTTTCAAATATAACTGTACTCATTCTGGCTTACCAAGCCTGGAATCGAAGCCCTTCGCCAGATACTCCCTTTGCCCCGACACTCTACATCCTTTCCTGCGCCATTTTACACCCGCATTGTGGCCAGGCAACACCAGAACTACTCTCAGTGGAAGAACTTCCTCCGTGCCCATTGCGCCACAGCGCTATCACTCAAGAGTGAATGCCCGCCCCGAAATTTTATTCACAGCCGCACAATAGTCTGGAAATAGAGGAAAGTGTCCAACAACGCCTTCGCTCCACAACCTGCAAAGTCATTGGCCATTTACAATTCTGCCAGCCCGTGTAAGTGATGGTAGAACTGAATGAGAATGTTCATAAATGGACCCTCCCAAAGGCTGAGCTGCTCTGACGCATTCCCTATCCTTCAACTTGCATCTGGTGCGTATCAAGGAATGAAAAAAGCAACCGAACTCTTTGAGAAAACGACCTTATCTTTTCCAAACAGTCGAAGGTGAAAGGCAAAGTCAATCTTTGCCGTAATAAGTTGAGAGGGATGTTTAGGTCACTGTACAGCATTTTAGCAAGAATATTTACAGTGAAATGTTGTCATATAACGCGCGCGATACGTTTCGAGTTACACTTTGTTACATTAAGAATACAACTCCCCCGTGCAGTTATGGGTTTACATTGGAAAGCTTGTAAAATAAAAAGTCGGCCACATGGAATTTCCGATAATGTGGCCGCGGAGTTTATGTTCGAAATAGCCGTGTTGCCTACATTCTTATTTGTCAGCTGATGGATCAAGTTAATTTTAGAGTGTTGTGAGACATGGAATAATTCCACGCGTAAAAGCCCAGCGAGCACGTGTATAAATTAATTCGCAGAGGATGGTAGGCACTTATCTGCAGTCAGTTGTCGCAGCAATACGCGTTCAAGTTTGTGGGGTTAGGAGATACAGCCCTGCATCGAGTCCGGGCGCAGGTTCTGCGCTTGCCACTTCACATTTACGCGTTTTATTATAGGGCCGGATATAAATGCCTAATTTGAAACTGATACAGGCAAGTCTCAGCCATTTCTGAAGGTCATAGTTTCATTATAAGCCTATTCATAAATTGTGTGTTTTCGAGCATGTGAAGTGTTATTATGTTTTTGTACAGCCCTTTACAAACTACAAATATTGTGTTCTAGTCTGAAGGCAGTGGTCATTAGATGTGGCCTTTTTTCTTCCAGAACAATCTTTGAGAGGTACAGTCAAGAGTGTTAAATCTTTGTTGTGGTTCCCATTCAGACATGTTTTCATATTTTCAAGATCCCTTTATCTTCCAATAACTGGAGAGAGACAGAATCCTCAGAAAATTATCAGACTTTATTCCAGCTCATACAATGACCTAAAGCCCAGAGTAGTCTCTGCATGCAAAGAATACCAAATACAAACATTCCAAATGGCCTTAATTCAGCGGCTCGTCTTCTTCCCACAGTGCATCCTGGTGACTCCTCTTTCCCAGGTAAACGGTGCTCATGTTTATGTTCACCCACATGATGTAAAAGAAAAAATGACTCAACGGACCCAGGGCATGTTCAAGATCACGGGGTCGAGCGAGAGCCCGCAAATTCTTTCCTCTTGAACGATTAAATTACGTTTGATCCCGCGAAGACAAGCAAGAACGTTTGCAAACAGTCTCATCTTGCTTTTCAAGATAGCGCCCAGTATTGTCACAGCTTGTTCAATGTAATTTGATGCAAACCTTAGGAGGCAGCCATGTTGGAAAATGAGCAAGAACTCGCAAGGCATCAAATTTCTGGTTTCTTCCCTCGCGAGACCCTTCGGTCTTGAACATGCCCCAGGCCTCCTTCCTCTTTCGTTCCAAAGTGTAGTTCTGACGTTAGTGTGGTCATTGTAGCCACTTCCAGTGTTGGACTGGGATCAGCATGGAACCACTATGCAGCCCTTGCACAGCAGGGTTCAGTGCACTGTGTTGTGATGCATTCCTCCCATAACCTTCATTAAATATTTTTTTTGACTCGTACCTCCGTAGCCTTCCAGTCAGTTCAAAACAGACGGAATAGCCTTTATTACCCTTGCGCAACAAGGAATGTTGGGTGCCCAACACCCTGCCGCTAGTTTCGAGTTCATCCCTACTTGGACCACTGGTGGTAGGTGCACTTTACTGCTCACTGGTTGCGCCCCACAAGCTTCGCTGCTTCAGAGATGCTCCTAGCCAGTCATCTGGCAGCCATCACTCGGCTATTTTTAAGCCTGTCAGTTTCTCCTGCATTCAAAACATATAGACCATGAGAACAGACAGTCCACCTCCCATCTGATATCTCAGACCTTGATTTGTGCCATTGTCACAAGATGACCAACATGATTTTCTTCATTTGTGAGTGATGGTAATGTCTTGGGGTAGAGGTGCATTAGAAATGCCGACAGGTGACAACTGAACAAGATGGAATAACTTTAAAGAGTGGGGTAAACATCTGCCAGAGGTCACTCACTGGCTCTTAATATTTAAACAGAAGTAATCCTATATTTTTCCAGTATTGCACAGCAATCAAATATTATAGGTTGTTAAAATTTGGTGGACGGGGGTTGTGAAAAGCTGTGAAAACTGATGTACTACCAAAAAGGAACACAGAAAGTTGACCCTCATTTCTTTACGCTAAAAAAAGGTTCATGTTTTAGGCGTGCGGTCTTTGGAGAGAAACCACCAACTCATACATAGCAATGACAAAGCAGGAAAGTGTTTGGCAAGCATGGCACTTTATTCAGTTCAATTACATTTGTATGCTTGAGCAAGGTTTTCATGACATTGTACAGAATAAAGATTACAATCTTCTCTCTCCACAACGAAAACAATTTTACCGATTAAAATGGTTATTATGCTGTTCAGTAGTAGTGCAGTGCAGCTGATCATTCTCCAAATATCAGTCATCAGCAGCGGGGAGGGGCATCACATATTTAAAGCCTTATGAGTTCTCATAATACATTTATTTTCAGATCTTTGCAATCTTTGCTATGTACAGAGGAAACCATATCCAAGCATGCCTAAGTTAAAATTGCTTATAACTAAATATGACAATATAATCATAAAAAACAACTGCATATATTCTTTACACGGACAAAGCGATCACTTAATTACACTGAACTGTTGTTCTAACATAACTTATAACAATTAAGTTCTAGGCTTGGCGATTCTGTTTGCCAGAACGCAGTGACTGCCCAGCAAATGGCCACAGACTCAGATGTAGTGAACACCATATGATTCAAGGCCGTGAACACTACATCCTAGAAGGCAGTGCTACCACGCTTGCTGTCCTCTTGACTTAAAAAAAAAAAAAAAAAAAAAGGGGGGGATTTTAATTTGTTTACTGGCATTCTGTTAACCTGCAAGTAAACTGTATTGGCTCTGGTCGCACCAATGCCTCTGAAAAAAAAACATGGCGCCAGTATAAACACCAGAAAGAGACAATTGCGCACAAACGCGTCGGCAGAACATGTGAAGCCAATAAGCGTGCGTCTGGAATGTGACAAGAGTGGAGCAAGTTTAAACGATTACAGTTCCAGGCACAGAACCCACTATAATAAATAACTTTGCATTAAGGAAAAGAGGGCAAAATAGCCCCATGCTATTAGAACCCAGGAAGAATCAGTCTGCCCACTGATAGGAGGTCGTCTTTCAGACCAATGCAAGGAACTGGTCACGGCAAAACTATAGTTACATACTGGAAATGCCCAGCTCACAACAAACTGATCAGAGAAGAGTCGCCATGGTGCGATGTCAGAACAATGCTTGTTTTCTTGTCTTCAGACTTCACCATGTCCTTGCTTACGTCAAAAAGGTGTGGCCACGCCCAATTAGAAGTCCAACACCCCATTTTATATATGAGATTATAATTTAATAATATTACCCACTACTGATCTGGACAGCTACCATGATCCTCCTACCTGAGACTGTAAAGTTCTGTTTAGCTTGAAAGCTTCAGTCACCAATGTTAGCACAAAAGCCTACAGAGGCAACAGTTTCTAAAAGCTTTGTAGTTTTAACATTACTTCCCAAATCAGTGGGATTAATGATTTGCACCAGCCCATTCCTAACTGAAAATATACTAGATAGCTCCAAATCCAAATCATACATCATTAGCATGGAATGATGATTTCCATGCTAAATGCAGGGGTTTCTCCATAATAAACCCTGAAAAAAATTTAAACAGGAATGTGGTTTGTTTTCTAAATTTTAACAGCCCACTGTAAAATATAGCTTTCTAACTACAATTTTAAGGCCAGTTACATTGTATAACTTCTCAAAATATATATAAAAAGACCTGTCATAATTCTAAGCAAAAGTATTTTTTTTTTCAACCAGAAATCATCAATTTCTGAGACAGATGTACAATAGGGATTTCAGAGAATTTTGAGAGGATCTTAAATGTGAGACAGGGGTGTATATTATATGGTCTTGTTTAGCTCACATTTTACTTGCACCCCACTAGAACTGGATTTATGTTACCATCTAAGCCCTCCATCTAAAACTAACCATGTTTGCTTCTCCAGGACAATGGAACCTTCTGGAATATCTGCTCATCTCCTCTACCGAGGATCACCAGTGTAACAATATGAGGCGTTCCAAGGCACGCAAATTAATTCCCTTTGTTTTGCACACTAGTGCAAGGCAGGACGTCAGTTAAAAACACTAAAAAAAGAGACCCAAGATTATCTACCATTTTTCTTGATCATAAAGCATGTGTGGTAAGCTTGTTCCCCCATCCTGAAGAGTGGAAAAGAGGGGGATCTGCTCTTGTTCCAGCAGGAGATGGGGCCTCTCCATTCGAGAGTAACCCCTCAGGTAGAGGTTCACTCTAATGCAAGAAGCGAATGCTCATCTTCTGCTCCACGTCCACCTTCTCCAGCACCTGAGAAGAGCAGACCATCTAAAGGGTCAATCTCTCAAATACACCACCTCCAGTCTTGCAACAGGTCCTCATTCACACACAGCTAATTGCATTCTGTGAAGCGGCTACCATTCCAATTCACGCAAGAAAGGCTCAAATCCTAAAAATGTAGAAATAGTCCCCTCAAAACAGAGTAATGGTCATCTAACTCAGGAATAACTGTGTGGTCAGTCAGAACGTTTACATGCACAGTTAAGTCGAACTACAGTAATAGCTCGATTAGGCCATGCAATCGGACTACAGTCCTTGTACCGGCATATATGCACAGGACGAAATTCGATTTATTGACCGAAGCATGTCCATCTCCGCTACGATAGGTGGCGATATGCCCCTTTTCAGCTTGTTCGTCTTGCACCTTATTCTGATTGACCTATTGCATCACAGACCAAAACATTTTACAAACAAGTTAGCTGGCGGCAAACTAGTAGCATATCGAGTGCATTGACTATATAAGGTCGAGTGGCGAGAACATGGACAACTTTACGGCTCTGTACGTTTAATCGAGGCTGTTTGCTCTGCTTTTTGTCCAATTGAGATGCACACTATCCCCAGTGGTTATGACGTGAGATAAAGCTAGGCTGAAATGCCACTATGCTCTACTTTGTGCCCTTTCCACTACCCTGGAGTGCGTTTCCCAGAAGCGTAGTTGCTAGCAACTAACATAGTTTGTCCATTCACAGTTTGTGGTTCCAACTGCGTAAGTTAGCTTCTGTGCTTTTGGGAAATGCACTCCTGGGCTTCCCAGATGCGGGTCAGGAGTAATGACTAGTGAAAGAGTGTCCTTTTTCAGATGGCGAGTGGAAGGAAAATTTTCAGATGACATGCAAGTCATTCAATAAATCGTGCGGATCAATAATAGAAGTTGAGAGACCCCAAGGCGTGACCGTTCAAGCACCAATACCCTTGCAGACGAGGATTGTTACTGTCCAGTGCAAACTTGCTAGTAAGGCAGAGCTCAGAGTTGTCGCCAAGCAGTTTGGTGTTTACATGTCCACAAGACTTCTGGGTCAAAGCCGTGCACGAAGACTGTGGAGCATGCTCAAAGCACATAGTCCAGTTCGGTTCGATTGAAGCGTATACATGGAGGAATAATGCTACCATTACCCGCAATATCAGGGTGAGTTAGTCAGATTATGAGAAATTCGATTTAGCACAATTCCTGTCAGACTAACATGTTTACCTGCATTTTAAAAGTCTGGTTATAGTGGGAATAACACAATGATTCGATTTTCTATAACGCCATGTAAAACGCACTGACCAAGACATTAACCATACATGGAGAGATCATGCCTCAGCACTTAATTCCCCCTCCGTGCACGTTTGTTACAAGACTGTGGCCACTTGTGGCATAAACGGGTATTGCACAATATATTTGCATTTTGTAAGTTTGTTACAGACACTCACACGCACAGACGGACAGCCATGACGATGAAATACCCATTCAGAAAAACGGTTTTCCATGGGAGGTAAAAAGGATTGTGCTTCCTAAATGTTACAAACAGATGTAAACACACGCGAATCAAAACTGACCGTGTGTTCTTTAACATTGTATTGATCGGTTCGAAGTACAATACGCTGGCATGCAGAACTAAAGCGCACAAATTGTGTCACTGTCCCAGATAACTGTGGACAGCAGAGTTGTTACAGTCGTTAGCAGGCGGGTGGGCATATTTTAAATGAGACTGTGAGTGCACTCGCTTGGCCCACCTTTATGAATTCATTGAAGGAGATGGAGTTGTCACCATTCTGGTCAGCTTCCTGGATGGTTCGGTCAGCGATGCTTCCCAGCTGCTCATTTGAAATGTTGACTCCCACCATCATTCTCAGTACCTATCAAAACACAGCCAATATTTAAGCACCACAAGCAAATACTTTGAAAATACTATGCCTACATTAAACCCAAAACAAGTACGGCTAAAACACCATTACCAACATAACCACCCCGAGAAAATACCTGGCAAAGCCGATACATGCACAAACACCCAAAAAAAACAATCACCACTAAAGTATTGCAAATGCGCACAAGACTATTACCACATAAATACCCCCATAAAAGCCTACACAAAAAGGTTGCATGTGCGCGGCAAATTATAAATCTTATTCAAAGCGTAAATCTTGAAGATTAATAACATCAGTTGGCTTGCAAATATCAAGTGTAACTCAAAAGTAGAGTCAAGTTACAGTGCGCATGCTTGAGATGAATTTATGACAGAACCAAGTCAGAGCGATGCATGATCAGATGGGGCCAGGAAAATGTGAGAGCAGTCTCCACCAGCCACCCTGAGCAGTGACACTGGTCCCGGCATAATTACAGATAATGGTCACAGTCCCTGGGCACTCTCAGGTCTGAGGTGACTAATGTGTGACTGAAATGTTCTGAACTTAATATTCCAATGCTGATGTCACCATTTCCACTATAGACTGTAAGAAGAGAAGGAAGTGGACCAAATCATGGCTTTAGAGAAATTAATTCATTTCCTGGTCCCACATCCTTCCAGTAAAGACTGACATCAGGAAAGAACCAGTTCATGATAACCTAATCAAGCCAGCTTGCAAAAAAACAGAGATAGACACCTTTCCTACGACCACACTTCCCTGTTCCTCCCAGATGAGATTTCCACAAAACAGTCATGAATAACAAAACCACTAAACTCATTTCTCCACGGGCAGCAGCCCACAACAAAATCCTTCTAAGTGCTGCCTTCTAAATTCAGCCCAGTGACTTAAGTCGGGCACACCCAAGGCTCTGACCTTACCCTGAGGCGTAACCAAACCCCCTCCCCCCTCCCAATTTTTTGCACAACAAAGCCTGAGCCTGTTTCAGCAGAGGAGTGAGAGTGAGACTGCAGTATTTCCTGCTTCAGACATTTCCTCAAACCAGGTTCCCACAGTGGACTAGAAAGCGCAATTGAACCTTTCCGCTGAGAATGAGGATGACAGTGTCCAATTTCAGCACACGGCGTTATGCAGTGAAAGTTACTGGCGGCAACAGACTCAGCAGCATTTAGTCTGAAATGTCTTCACAGGTGGGAAATCGAGACAGGATTCACCAATCGGTGTCTCTATTTTAAGTACAGCCGTTCCTGAGCTTCAAAACGTCATAAATTACAACAGTCCTATTGCAAGCAAACCACACCATAGCCAAATTCTGGAAATCATCTAATGGACCAAGTTTACAAAACTGGCTTACAGGACTGTCGCACTCTATTGCTCTTGAAAGACCTAAAATTTATGATTAAAGGTAAATATTCCACCTTTGAAAAGATATGGAGTCATTTTATGACACTTCTAGAGGGGGCAACAGCTACAGAGGTCTGCACCATTTAAAGTTTTGATGATTGTATCATTTTGTGAACATACAATCCATGTTTCTCCGTTCTTTCTTTTGGAATGTCGATATGTGAATAGGTAACAACTTCTGAGCCTCAAACACACACAATGAAACGCCCTGACTTAACACTCTGTATTAAGAGGAGTCCTTGCTGTGAACATTTTGTAGTGTACCTTGCTTGTTCTGTGTTTTCTTGAGATTATTTTTGTTGTACTACCCTAAGTATGACAAACTTAATAAACACACATTTAAAAAAAAAAAAAAAAAAAAATGACAACAGTCCTCCATGGTTCATCTAGTGAAAGCCACGGTCTCGCTGTATGGATCCACCGGTACACATGATCCACCTCCAGGACACAGTGTGGAGGAAAAAGTGGTGACCGGCAGAACGAGTTTCACAGCACCGCACCTGCTGACTAGGTGCAAATGTTGTATAAACACTGAAAACGCACATTCTCAAGGACTGCCAGCAGCCCGTCGGAGAGCTGTTTAGACTCATGTTAATCGCGTACAGCTTCCTGCCCATTTTACCCAAAGCTGCGAGCGATAGATTTAGCAGGTCAAAGGTCATCAGAACACAAATCACTGGGAACAGGACCCACCTGCAGCAGCTCATCCCGAGAGATCTTATCATCCCTGTCCAGGTCATACAGACGGAAGGCAACTGCAGGACAGCAAGAGAGACAGGAAATACCAGCCAATAAGCTTAGGCAAGAACAGAGGGGGATACTGAAATCAATAATTGGGTGCAAACCAGTCCATTTACATCATGAAAAATATTGTAATCTAGGGCTGTTGAATCCTCTTCTCCAAGATCTATAGCCCAGTAGGCTTCCATCCCAATAAGAACAAAGCACACCTTGCTCAACAGTAAGAGATCTTTTTATGGTCTTGATTACAAAATGTAGGAGTGTCAACTTAGGGATGAAATGAAAAGCCAAAGGGCAGAAGATCTACAGGAAAAGGAGTGCAAAGCTTAGCTCGTATGCTAGTTCTAAGAGAAAACATTTAATATCCTTCAGATGACTGATGTGAGTCTCGCGTGGAACAACATGCCCATTATTGCTCTGGTCTCCAGGCCCTCAGCAGGACGGTACTGAGCGGGACGCCTGTCCGGGCCCAGCGGGACACTTACACAGAAGCTTGTTGGTTCTGCTGTTCAAAGGTTCCCCACTGGTAGGGTCCTTGTTCTTCTCGTTGTCCTCAACTGGCCGAAAATGCGCCAACGTCCGCATGAAGCCCCGGAAGTTCACCTGGTCCTCCCTGAGAGAGTCAGAGCAGCGTACCAGGTCTGTGAGCACGTGAATGCATTTGCAACGCACGCACAATTAAAGCCTCGTACTGAAAGCTGCACAGTGGCACAGAGGGCAGATTGGTTGCTTCACAGACAGAGAGAGAGGTCTGAATCCAGCCTGAGGCCTTTCTGTATGGAGTTTGCAGGTTTCCCCCCATTTTAGCAGAAGATTCTTCCTGGTACAACAGTTTCATACCATAGTAAAAAGACAAGCATGTCAGGCTACATGTGTGAGTGAATGGTGTGTGATCCCAACACTGCCTTCATAGGAATGTGGAAAGTGGCATGATATGGCATTCATAAAAAAGGGCGCAAGTGCCATTGAATATGTAAAAAACAAATCTTTTGTAGAGTTATCATAGAACATTTGAACATCAGCTTCACTTTCTTCATTGGCTTTGTCCGCGCGCTTTCTCCCCACATCATGTTATTATGGAAGCAAAGCGATCAGATTAGCCGATTCCTCCCTCAGATAAGATTAATCACAACTCCCTCCGGCACAGATAAAGCACTGCTCACATTACTTATTTAGTGAGCGTGAAGGCCTTGCGCAATCCCTGAGCGAATAACACGACGGCTGGTAAATGGCACAACATTCCCATAATGACACAGTGACACGGCAAAATTAAGTGTCAGAAGCAAGATGCTATTCCACTGTACAGCTCTTAACAGCATCAGCAGAGTGACTTTATGCAATACGGCCCTTTCATCAGCCTGTTCCAAACCACAGTGACAAAGCAGCCAGCAACATCACAGATTGCTAAAACCCTCAGCTAAATTTATTCAGCCAGCACACTGGGTTTCTCTTTTTTCTGAATGTAATGACATGAAAAAATTATTTCAGACAAGTGACCTGTGTTCCAAAAATAAAACAACCGCACAATAGCCTTTCAAAACAAAAACAACCAAGTGAATTACACTGGAGAGATAAAAATAGTGACCATAAAAAGTGCTTAAGATGTTGAAAATTAAACAGAACAAAAACATGTCATGAGAAATCAATTGCCATTACTTGGTGTGTGGCTGCTGTCCAAAATGAATGCCATACAGCCCAAAATATCAGCACGACCAATACAGTCACAATAGACTTCTCACATGCCAATTTTCTCAAAGAAATTAGCCTTCCAGGAAACTTAGGATGGAAATTTTTATCCATACAGTCCCAAAGTTCCCTTTCACTGAGTTTACACAAGAAGAATGAACTGAACAGAACAAATTCAATTAGACCTCTTCCCTCCATTTCTGAGCATTGTGTAAAATATAAGCATGTTTTGCATGCGATTTGACAAAGTGTATCTGTTATTCTTATGTGCAATTCCATATAAAATGACTGGAACGTAAATTCTTTGGCATGCAGTAAAGTTTAACAAAATCGATTTACTCAATCTTCATGACAATCTTGAAGAGAAGACAATTGAATAGTCTTAAAAATCGTAAAAATAAATAACAAAAATTATTCCTGTTAGGTTGGTGTGACCCTGTATATGCGATACCCAAGAAACGGTCATTTCTCTTGACAATGTTCAATGAATAACACAGTGGGCTTTGCATGTGCCTTAAATTATAACTCAGACCTGGTACAACTTGCTCTCTGTTCACAAGCTCTGGTGAATTTTTAGCCATCTTCCTCAAAGATGGCCCCAGTAGAAGAAAAATAACCTCCAGAAGTCTTTTGAAAAGTGAATACATCACCATGGTACTGTTGCAAGCTCTACTTCCTTTTCCCATAAACTGTGCTCTCCAGATATACACATCTGATCAGTTTAAGCTTCTAGGAAAGAGATTATGGTATCTGCTGGCTTTTCTTCCAGGAATTAGCCGGTCTTAAATATTCCAAACAGGCTGACACACTAATGCTGCCGGACTCCCTAACAAGACCCCATAAACTTCTCCAGAATCTCCTTAGCATTGTATTCAGCTTTACTACACAACTAACACATAAATGAGCGAGATAATTTAATGCTTTAGAGGGAGAGTACTACTAGCTCTTGTTGTACCTGCTTTAGAAGCAGGGCTCATTGTCGGACTTCCTCGTCCGAGCACCGCTAAGACAGATAATGCCACATCACACACACAGATAACACTCAGGAAGTTTCGCATAAAGAGCTCATTATTTACCCCTCCGGAAAGAAGGCATTAATGATCCTGTCACCTAGAGGATTAATGGCCAACTCTGGGATCCTCTGGAAGTCTTCTCTACTGCATAGACAAGGGGGGGGGGAAAACTTCAGTTTGCACATGTTACAAAGCATTTAGAAGTACTTGTGATCACTGAAAAACTTTACAGCAGTTAGAAAGCAAGCTGCTCATACACTCCCGTGATATTAAAGAGCTTATGACAATTCCAGAGCAACATTTCACTGACCATAAACAGTTACGTCAATAAGTACTTAAATAGTGACAACTTTAATGAGCTATAATTCCCACAAGGCTCAATCCTTATAAAATATCTTCAAATTAAACTGCAGACAGTGAGTTTTAACTAAAGCGTGTTTAATTACATATCAAGCGTACTGTGCAGGAATTACAACTCTATGAAATTGCATCATGGTCTAAGAACTTGGTGACCTCATGGATTTAATAGACTCCGCTGTACAATGTGTCACAGTCAAACATACTTGGAAATGTAACAGTATTTTTGCTCCTTACTTTAAAGAGGCCACATTATGCTTTTTGAGTTTTTCTCTCTCCTTCAGCATGTTGAGTAGCTTTTTGGAGCTTGCAAAATGACTGCAAAGTTAGAATGACCCAAGTCCACACCACAGGGAGTTATTCTCGCTGACAGAAAACACAGCAACTGATCTGCCTCAAAGGCCTCATTTTTAATCTAGCCTGTTTTTCCGTTATTTGTCAACATTACTATGAAACATCTGCATGACGCCTGCCTGGTGACTACTTGGCCAAGCCCTCAAAACAGCACCGTTTTCAATTCATCTGGAAGCCTGTGGAGCATAAACTATTTATGATAAGGGGTATGACATTTCACACGTTCTCAGTAAGCCAATCACAAGAGTGGGCTTTCAGGGTGAATGAGTCTTAATGAGACAGGAGCCAAAAACAGCTTGTTTCAGGCAGAGTGGGCCTGAAGTGCTGCACACACAGCCTGCACAGCTGTAACTTGCAGCTTATTAGAGTCCCCACCACCCAAGGGGCAGGTCAGGGGACTACCGATTTAGGTTGTGTCCCGTCATCCATGCTTGCATACATGCATGTGCATCTGTCTGAATTCATTTTCAGAGCAGATCACCGACACTGGTCACTGCGGCCTTTCGAAACTATTTGGCCTCATCCTCTAGTTTAGTCTTTTGAATGTTTTATTGACCCATGACCTTCTTTGGTGAGGGATTTTTCAGGGTCTCTGATCGGGTTGTTGCTCATAAAAACATGCAAATGTTTGTAAATACAGTGCTTAACAAATTTATTAGACCACCTGTCATAAAAAAAATGAGAAAACACAAATAATTAAGGAATTTGTCAAAAACTTGTTAAAACTAAAAATTATTTTGTCAATTCCTTGGCAAATAACAAACTGAAACCACTAAATAGTCCTTATTCAGACATAAAAACCAAAAAAAAAAAAACTATTTTGTATGGCCTCCTCTGGCCTTGATAACAGCTTGCATTCTTGCATTCAACCGCTAAAACTAATTTAATGTTCAGGAATGCAAGACAATAACTGTTATTTGGCATCTTAATCAAGAAATAATAATGTGCTTAACTATTTTTTTCTGCTTTTTTGTAAAACAGTAAATTCGAAAATTCATGGATAACAACATTAATTATATTTTAACATTAAAAATATCATTTCAGTTAGAGCTTGCGCATACTGGTGGATTAACCATTACTGAAATATGAATTATTTTGGTAATTACCAACACTTAATTTAGGGCAGCTGTGGCATAAACCTTACATTGGGTGGTGGTCTAATAAATTTGTTAAGCACTATAGATCACAAAAATCAAAATATTAAACTGGGCAATGGGCGTAATACAGTCTCTTTAAAATCAAACCCCTGAGCAAACGAACGAGCCCGCACTCTGCCAACATCAGGCCTTCTGCCAAAAACTGTGTGTCTCCCAAGGAGAAATAATCAAATTATGAGCTTTTACTCAACAGCAAATACAGAGCATAAATGTGTGTGTGCGTGCGCGTGTTTGTGTGTGAACTTGCAAAAGCTGTTGACGGAAACCACAAAGTGAACACCGTTCAATACTGTGAATGCCGACACTCTGGAAACTTTGCTAACAGTAATAATGTGGTGATATGGACCTGGCATTCTTGCCTTCTGTTGTGGTAACTGATGGATGATTAATTACAGTCACCTTGAGTGGAGTGAATTGCAATGGAACCAGCCCCCATTTACACAACTCCCACCCAACCCAACCCCCTCCCCCTCCAGAGAAAGGCCAGGCAGCATGATGAATTCTGCAGGAAGAATGCAGCACTGTTCGAGTGAGCTCAGGTGGTACGGGCGTTGCCCACATCAGTCAGCACACAGAGACCAGGCACTGTGTTGAGACTCAAAATAAGAGCCCTCTGTCCTCTGGTCACAACACCCGTAACACTCAATAATAGCGGGAGCGCGAGAACGGAGTTCAATCAAACGACACTTTGAAGGAAACTCAAACAGTCCACCGTCTTCCGCTTGCTGGTTACACTGCAGATTTAAATGGTGGTTCTTCTGAAAAAGCATGCAACAGACTGGCTAATTCCGATTGAGTACCAGAGCCAATGAGAGGTTACGAAAGAGCAGCACATATTAGCGGGCTGCCAAGGACAGCTATGCAGGCAAAAGGAGAAGCCGTCTGTCCACACAAACCAAAGTGAGTTCAACACAGACCCTCTACTTCAAATAACATCATCTGGTTGCACTCAATCCACCAGTGGATTGCTAAACCTCCTCAGCCCATTGACCAATGCGTGTGTAATACTTTAACCCATCGGCTGATGAATAAAACTTTCCCCCTGTTAACCATTCCCACAAAAGGGCAACTACTCAATGGGCTGATAAAGGTGAATGTGGACAAAGTAACACAAAAACTTACAGAATAGTAAACGGGAAAATGATGTCATGGACTCATTATTCTAATTAATACTTTTATTTTAACAAAGTCATCCAACTATTGTCATTATTGCCATCAAAGCATTTCCAACCACTGATATTCTTTGTACATCTAGTAAAAAAATACATATCAGGCCCCCCCAACCAGGGGAGCACATAAGATCACAGGGAAGATACAGGACAGTGGAGCTGTTTGTGTGTAACCACAACTAACTGCAGTGTTTTCAGCACCACAGTCAGGTCTATTATTATTTGGACAGTGACACAATTTTCACCATTTTGGCTCAGCACGCCACCATGATGGATCTGATATGAATCAGCAAGCTGTGATTCAAAGGTAGACTTTCAGCTTTAATTTAAGGGTTTGTCAAAAATACGGTGGGAACTATAATGGAATTTCTACTATGTTTCTATGTAGAGCCCGCTTTCCTTATTTTACCAAGCTGAAAAGCAATAGAACAAACCACTGATTGTAAGTTAAATTCTCATTTATAAAATAGCGTAACAAATCCACTGCAGTCAGTCTCTGCCCAAAGTCTGGAACCCACAGACATCACCAGATCCAGGGTTTCATCACTGCTGACGCTCTGCCAGGCCTTCACAACTGCAGTCTTCAGTTCCGACTCTTTCTTGAGGCATTTTTTCTTCATTATTGTCTTCAGCAAGATAACTGCATCCTTCATTTGATTCAGGTTAAGGGACTTGGTCATTATAGAATATTCTTCTTATTTGCCTTCAAAAAGTATTGGGTTTCTTTCTTAGAATGCTTCAGATCAATATCCAGCTGCACTGTTAAGTACCATTCAAGGGGTTTTAAAGGGGTTTAACTGAAACATGGCAGATAATTTAGTTCATACAATTTCCGAATTAATCCCATTGCTTTTTCAGTACAAGAGAACCAACTCAACTGGCAGCCATAAATGCCCACACATGACCACTCTTCACCAATGAGGTGGTATGATTTACATCATGAACAGGTCCTCCCTTCTCCTAACTTCTATTCCAATCACTTTGGTACAAGTTGATCGTTGTCTCATCTGTCCCATTGGATGTTGTACCAGCATTTTAGTTTTTTTGTGCAAACAGTGTCTTGCGGTAAATCCTTCGTATTTACTCCAGAAAAGTTAAATCTTGATTGTTGACACTGATAGCCATGTACAAATCTTAAATCCAGCCAACTGCTGGGAAGGCGCTTCCTTTACCAAGGACAAAATATTTCAGCTGTCATCTACCACAGCAGTTTTTTGCGGTTTTCAAGGCCTTTTGGTGTTCCTGAGCTCACCAGCCTGTTTTTTTTTTTTTTTTTTTTTTTCCAATACTGTGGCAAAATGGGTTTGGCCACATCTACTGCTTTTGTCATCTCTCTGATGTTTTTGTCTTAATTTTTCAGCATAAGGACAGCTTGCCTCACTGGCAGTGACTCTGAACTTCATACTGCAACAGCAGCAGATTCCAAATCAAAAAGCTAGACTGAAAATCAACCCCAGACCTTCTTCTGACCCAGACCCTCTCCGCACTGAGGAGTTGAATGACACCATAAAACACCTGGACATGTTCAGCAACACAACCAGTTTGCCATTCATCTTTGGTCCTTTAAAGAGGGGGATGTGTGAAAAGTGCTGCGATTGCTACACCATTCACTCAATTTGGACATAAACACCCTGAAATTAAATCTTAAGTCTCCATTTTGCGCAAATATTTGTAGTTTCATTTAATCTCAAATATGCAGTACTAGACAACTAAAATTACACTAACTTTGTCAATCTTCAAATATTTATGAACCTGACTCCACATTTGCCAAGGAAAAGGTGAGAGTATTTAATGCAAAGATACAGCATTTTTATACCATTATGACATAGAATGGGTAGTTCTTTTTTGACATATGAGATTACCACCTCTTAGTTGTTCATTTAAATTTGCACTCTTGAACAAAGGAGCAATAAAGTTTTTTGCCATTAAATGACATTCCTGTGGCTAAAAAGAATAAGCACTAATTGAGACTTGATGCAGCATTATTTCCTGGCAGAAAGATTGGCTTCTCCCTGACTTGAATGCCAATTCCTGTTCTGTCTGCATGTGTGAGTGTGCAAGTGAGCGTGTGTAGCGTGGGTGCGCGCATGCGCGTGTGTGTGAATTGTGAGAGGCAGTAAGTTTCCGTGTCCTGGGGCAGGGGCACGTACCTGAGCGTGCCGTTCTCTCCCTTATCCAGGCTAGTAAAACGGCTGTAGAGTCGAGTGATCTGACTGTGCGAAACTGTGGGGACAGAGACACACAGATGAGGGTTGGGTACACGGCAGGCACCACTGTGTCAAATCTTTAAACTGACAGGCACTCATTTTCTGTAGACTACACACTCAATTGAAAATTACTTGTCACCAACTGTGACAGTGAGACAGACCTTTTTCCAGACACCTCTAAACGCGACATCTTTTAAACCACAAACCTGCAGGGAGTGGCAAATTTATGCAGCCGGTTATTATAGTGTGCCATTTGTCACTTTGCTTTTGCTGCAGTGGTAGTTTGAGTTAAGCTATACAATTAAACTGGCCAGTCCAATAACAGGTAGCAATTTTAAGAGAAAATATTAAAAAACATACAACTTAAAGCAGGTAAGCATTATGGGATATAACCCTGTGCACAAAGTTCACTGCAGACTACAGACACAGCAGAAAATAAGCCCAGTGACAAGACAACACGATTAAATATAGACCTGTAACACGCCAATAACTACTAGCAACAAAAGTAAAAACTCAACAGAATAATGAGGCAAACTGACCACAGTACTATTCCCAGTGCAGGTTTGTAAGTTAGTAAACTGGTGCAGAGATGAGCAGGAATCCAAAAATGGATCCTCACAAAGTGGCTGTACCACTTGGGCCTTGTACGACAAAGCAGGATTACAAAGTTAGCTGAATAACTGAAAAAATAAATAAATAAAAAATAAAACCCAGAAAACTCCCAAAGCTAGAACATGGAATTCCGCAATAAGGGTTGTTTTGGGTTCAGCTCAGTGGAGTTATCCAGTTAATTCAGTAACCTTGCTTAATGTTATACCTACCAAAGCACAAATAATAAGAACTTACACAACACTGTAAACACAAAGGAAAGGATGTGGCCTGAGGGAAAGTGCTGCCACTCCAAATACAAACATTACAGCTTAAAACACAAGGCAGGGAATTCAAAATCATGCTTTTATCACCAGGCAGAGGGAAACGGGCAGTCTAACTTTAAGGCACCTAATCAAACAGTAACTTTAATTAGTGCATTCCTAACAGTGCAAAGGCTTTCAGGTGCCTTCCTGTTTAATGCTTAATAGGGCCTGACTTTGCCTCATTTCTGGTACCCACGGCAATAAATGTGATTGGCTCAATTCACCGAAACCTGCTCTATTCAAATGGAAGACACAAAGCAATGCAAGTAATAATGTGATTCAAACACTAAGATGTAATCATTCCGCAAACTCGCCAGTGTCAACCAGAACACCGCCGAACATCCATGGTCACTTTTGCTAAAACAATAAAGAAAAGGAACTACTCCGACAGCAAGAAAGGGTATAAATGACATACCAAAATAAATGGCATTCCATTAATTTTGCGGACCATATCCAAAACTATTATGAACGTTATCTCCACTTCTCTAGTCTGCAAATACATCATTTCAACTCCTAACTATGCTATGCACACCGACAGAATAAAAGGAGCCTCAACTCTGATAATTGTACTTAATATTAGCAGTGGTAGTCGATACAGACCGGTTTTCTTGATTGAATGATAAGGCACCATAAGATAGTCAAAAGGCAGCCAGTGGCTCTCTTGCGGAGTCCCACAAGTTACAGCACTTGTGATATTCAAGTTAAATATCGCAGACTCCACACTCCCGCATACACACAAGATCGGCTACATTTGCAGTCTTATATGTATGCGGTTCAATGAGCCAAGTAGCCAAGTAAAGGGAGTATAAATATAAACCTTCACAAAAGCAACACTGGGAGACGTATTCTGTGTGCTAACAGACAAGTTGCGTGTGACTAATGATTAGATTGATATAACTGTCGGTATGAGAGGTAAGAGATGGTGCAGCTGTAGAAACACGTCTGTTCTCAAACAAATGCATGCTATGTGTAGCTATATATAATCAGTTACTACGAACAAAGTTCGTTTTTGTTTCTGGTAACGTTGACAACCTACACCACTTTCATTTGCAACTATTCCGTCATGCCAACACAATACTCATATTCAATTCATCATTAAAGCAAAACAAGTCAGCAAAGCCGATTAACGAGAGATTTGAGGAAATTCCAATCAGCCAATACTGTAAGAGAACAAGTTAACATTCCGACAAATACAAAGAATTGTGTAACGTTATCCTTGGCGTTCCACGAAAACTGGCTCGTATGAACCTAGCATGCATAGTGGCTATGGCTCGCAAAGCCACCAAGCTAGTTAGCCACCCAACTAGCCAATAAATCAGCCTTTCAGATGGCCCAGAAGTTGCTAAATATGACTTACAGCCGGTTTCCTTTTTGATTTCTTCAATTTCTTCCTCTCGCAACAAAGTCGAGGCTCTGGACCCCATGATTATTTCAGCTGAAGGTGAGGTATAGGGGAGCTGCTATCGATGAGTGTTAGCTAGCTATGTCCCAGCCTAGTGAAGGGGTAATCCGAAATACCGACCGGTCTCAGATGTGTCGGTATATGAAGAAATGCGAAGCCTCTAGTGAGCTAGACAGCTGTGAAAGGTGCAACTAAGTGACTAGCTCACTGTGTTCCGGGGTGTCTTGTTTCCAAAATCCAGTGCGTTCAGAAGTGTCCCTCGCTCTCCGGGCTATTACGTGCTGCTTACGGATTTTAACAAGCACTTCCCCCTTTTGTTATGACGTTTAGTCGTGACGAGAGCCTTGGGTGTGAGCATATGCTCAAAGAGGTTTGAGCGTTTCACGTTTGCTCAGTCACTGAATGGTGTTTGGTGCGTTGTCGCAATATTTTCATTCTTGGCGCATAATGATCAGACTTTTCCTTCACCATCTTTTTCTTTGGTACGGAAAACTTAGCCCTCATAACAGCTACAGAGCTACTCGGGCCTGATTCCGGAGAGAAAAATTGCCCATACATTTTATTCCCCGTTGTGGAATGAATTTGTCCGTGGAATTTTTCGGGAAGAAGTCTGATGTTGCCTCGGAATTTTGATTAGAATAAAAAAGGTTAATGAAGTATTCTTCAAAATTATTCATTCACATTACGCAGGAGGTTTATTCAAAACAAAAAAGCAATGTCAGTTGCTACTTTCTCATAAAACTAATATACACTCGTGTTTCCCTTGTTTTGGCGCTGTGCACAAAGGAATCGGTTTTAGAAAGACATCTGTGGGTATATCGAGCAATTATATTCTGATGTGCGCTGAAATGGGAGAATGCAGTGCACGGCTTTTAACAACCCCTAATCAGACGTTGGGACGGCATGTTCAATCAAAATTAAAACAGGAAATCGTGATTATAAATTATCGTTGGCCTTTATTACTTTTAAAACAATTCCAGAATACAACACGTTATTTAATTTTTTTTTACCACAGGAATTTTATTGAGCATTCAAAATAAATTCTTACGTCAATTTATTTTATTAAAAGTTGGGATAGTGATGTACCGCTTAATAATGTTCCCATTCTCTTTCACATTTAACATATTGGGAGTCCAGACACTTACTAAGTGTCTCAGGTGTAATTTTGTCCCACTCTTCCTGCAAACAGGTCTTAATGCGTGCAACAATACAGGGTCTTCAAAATGTGCCATATGTTCTCCATTTGGGAAAGTCGGGACTGCTGGCAGGCCAGTCCAGCACCTACAGCCTTGTTTTTTGCAGCCATGCCTTTGTAATGTGTTCAGAATATGGTTCTGTGTCGTCTTCTGGAAATATGCAAGAACATCCCTGGGCTCTAGATCCAACCTTCAAAAATTTAAATACACAAAATGCTTTTAAATTAAAGTGCAAACATTATCTCATCAATGCCTATTAAATATGCCACATTACCTGTCTTAACATCTTCTTATTGTATGATCTTTCTAATTTTCCATCAAGTATGTTATTGTTGTTTTATCTTGTTTTTTGTATTTGTTGTCATTATTTCTGTCTGTGCTGTCCTGTTAATTTTACCATGATGTAGTAATTTTGAATTGTAACCATCTGTATTTTATTTGTAATGGGGATCACATTTTATTCAAGCCGTTGGCTTTTATTGTAAATTCCCCGCCACATGTCAATGGAAATATATTGTTTTACATAATCAACTAGAGGCAGTCCATAGTGCAAAGGCAAGCACAGTCCAAATCTTTTTGAGTGGGAGCAAAGTTCAGTTATCGCGTGTAATACGATTTCAAGATGGCCGCCATGGCGGCCATATTGTTTGACTGATCACAGTGAAAATTAATAGGGTCCATCCCTGATGTAATAATAGCGACCCACCCAGAAAATTTCAGAGATATCTGTTCATTACTCTTTGAGTTATGTTGTTCACAAACAAACAGACAAACAAACAAACGACACCGATCACATAACCTCCTGCCAACTTCATTTGGCGGAGGTAATAAAATCAATACCAAGAAAAAAAAAGTGAAGTCTTGAAGGCAGCAGATGTGGCTCTAAAATCTCAGGGTACTTTTCAGTATTAATTGTGCCTTGACAGAAATGCAAGTTATTGTTGCCAAGGGCACCGACACAACCCTATACCATAGCAGGATGGCTTTTTGACTTTTTGCTGGTAACAGTCTGGATGGTATTTTTTTTTTTTGGTACAGAGCACACAGCATTCATTTCTTCCTTAAAAAAAACCTAAAATATTGATTTGTCTGACCATGATACATATTTCCACCATGTGATGGTCCATTCCAGTGCCTCCAAGCCCAGAGAAGTCTACGGCACCTCTGACTACTGTTAATATTGTTTCTTTTTGGTGCAGTTAAGTTTTTACTTGCATTTGTGGATACAGGTACGTATTCTTGTTCTTGAAAAAGGTTTGCCAGAGTAATCCTGAGCCCATGCAGTTATTTCACAAATAGAAAAATGATGGTTCTTGATGACGTGCTGTCTGTGTGATTGGAGATTGCAGATACTCATCTGAGGCTTGTGCCCTTGCCCTGTACACACAGAAATTACTTCAAATTCCTTGAATCTTTTCATTATGTTATGTACCGTTGAGGAGGAAATATCCAAAATGCTTCCTATTTTTTTCTGTGAGGAACATTGTTTTTAAACCTTTCAACACTTTTCTGGCACATTTGCCGGCACATTGTGGATCATAGGCCCTTCTTTGCACCCGAAGGACCAGCCCTGGCCAGGATGCCACTTTTGTACCAAATCATAATTACAATCACCTGCTAACATTAACTGTTCTAAATCACATTATTATTCAGAAAATTTCCTTCATTACAAGCCCTAAATTTCCCCCATCCCAACTTTTTTTTTTTTTTTTTGGAATGCATTACAGGCCTGAAAAGCAGGAATGGATGTCTATTTACAAATAAAATGAGGTTTACCGGACAAAACATTAAATATTAAATCATATCTCCATATGGCTTGCAATGGAATACCAGTCAAAGTACATTTAGAAATCTCATTTTTATTTTATGTGCATTTTCCACTCTGTCCCAACTTTTTCTGAGTTGGGGTTGTAGAAGTACGCGTGGGGAACACATTTTTAGCTTACCGGCCCCATGGGCCGATAAGCTATTGTCGTGGTGTGGCGTCCGTCGTCTGGCATCCTTCGTCCGTTGTCCGGAACATTTTTTTATCTTGCTTTTGGCCTGATTAATTTTCGTGTAAATTTGCAATAACCTACAACTAGACCATATCTCCAGACATTTTTCTCAGATTTTTGATGGAATCATTTTTGTCTGTTTTATGGGCCCTTGAAATTTTGGCCCCAATGTTAAAGATAGGACTGAGAAATTAAAAAAAATTTTTTTCTCAAAAACTGCGTGATAAATTTTTTTCTAAATCAGGCGATCAACTTACTGGGGTACCGTAAATGTACAGTGCGAGCGCCATTTTGATTGAATCGACGGAAGTGGGTCTATTGCGAGCGCTGTACTTTATGAATATGCAAGATGGCCTGTGGAGGCCAAATGGTTGCAGATAGAGATTAAGTTTGCATTATCGACATATAGGAAGTCATATACGACCTATATTTAGGCAATATTAAATTTGACCACAGATGACTTTGAAAGGTCAAACTCAAGGTCAGGGAATATATTAACAATGTTAAAAGATATGACTTGAAATTTCAAAAAATTATTTCTCAAAAACTGTAAGATAACTTCTTTTCTAAATCTGGCAATCAACTCGCCTTGATACACTTTATGTACAGAGTGAGTATCATTTTGAATGAATCTACGGAAGTGGGTCTAGTAGGGGCGCTGTTCTTTAACCCTGGGTCTTATGGAGAATGGGCCAAATTGCCTATGGAAGCTAAATGGTTGCAGATAGAGATTAAGTTTGTATTACAGACATATAAAAAGTTATATATGACCTATATTTTGGCTGTGTTAAAGTTGACCCCAGATGACCTTGAAAGGTCAAACTTGAGGTCAAGCAAAATGTTACAATTTTCAAAGGCTTCTAGGCTTGAAAATATTGAAGATTGGGAACATATGTGCATTGAACACTTATATGAGGTCATGTACGAACTTTCATTGGGTGGCCTTGAACTTGACCTTCAGCGACCATCGAAGGTCAAACTTCACATAGTGAAATTTCAATGACTTCTATCACCAAAACCATTACAGATAGAGCTTAGGTTTGTATTGTGGGCATATAGGAAGTCATGTATGAAGTTTCATTTGGTGACATTGAACTTGAATGCCCAAACTTCACAATGAAATTTCAATGACTTATATCAGCAAAATGGTTACAGATAGTTTGGGTTTGTATTGGAGATTTATGGGAAGTCATACATGAACTTTCATTTGGTGACCTTAAACCTGATCTTCGGTGCCATTCGAAGGTCAAATTTCACATAGTGAAATTTCAATGACTTCTATCACCAAAACTATTAGAGATACAGGTTAGGTTTGTGTTGTGGGCATATAGGAAGTCATGTATGAAATTTCATTGGGTGGCATTGAACTTGACCTTCAGTGACCTTCAATGGCCAAACTATACAGTGAAATTCCAATGACTTATATCAGCAAAATCGTTATAGATTGAGTGTAGGTTTGTATTGGAGACGTATAGGAAGTCATGTATGAACTTTCATTTAGTGACTTTCATATTGAACTTGACCAAGAGAAAATTCAATGACTTCTGTCGCTGAAAAGGTCACAGATGGAGCCTTGGTTTGTGTTACTGACATAGGAAGTCACATATGAACTTTCATTTGGTGACATTCAACTTGACTGTTGGTGACAATTGAAGGTCAAACTTGACATAATACAATTACAATGACTTGTATTGCCAAAATGGTCACAGATGGAGTCTAGGTTTGTATTAGAGACATATAGGAAGTCATAGATGAACTTTCATTTGGTGACCTTCGTATTGACCTTCAAAGGTCAAATGTGACCTAGTGAAAATTCAGTGACTTGTATCACTAAAATGGTCACAGATGGAGCCTAGGTTTGTGTTACTGACTTCTAGGAAGTCACATGTGAACTTTCATTTGGTGACATTCAACTTGACTGTCAGTGACCTTTGAGGGTCAAACTCGACAGTGAAATTACAATGCCTTGTATCACCAAAATGGTCACAGATTGAGCCAAGGTTTGGTTATAGACATTTATGTTGTAGAAAGTCAAATATGAAGTCCATTTGCTGACCACAACTTGACATTCTGTGACCTTTAAAGTTCACAATTGACATATTGAATACATATTGACATATTTCAATGACTTGTATCACCAAAACTGCTTCAGAGCTTAGGATTGTATTACAGAAGGTCTTATAAATGTATATGAACTTTCATTTAGTGACCTTGATATTGATTTTCATTAATTCAAATGTCAAACTTCACATGAAATTTTCAAAACTTGTATCATTGCTGTAAGACTGCTTGCCGGTAAGCTACAGGACCCTTAGTCCTATTTTTTACATTATTATTATGATGGCCAAATATCACGCTCATAAATGCAAATGTATTAACACAAAAGCATAGGGTTTTTTTCCCTGAAAGAAGTAGAGCTTCAAACTCCTAAATTCATGGAAACGTATGAAGATGTTTTAAAATTTTTATTCCACCCTAAGCAGTTCGTTTGTATGCTCACCTTTGTTGAACACCTGCTTTCTACATTAGCAAAGTGCCATCTTCCTCTGGATTCCAATGGCTGATTACATTTCAAGAAAGTGCGTTACTGCCACCTGCAGTAAGTAAACGTGGTAAGTACTATTTATTTTGTTTGAGCGCAATTTGCGTTGCAATGGTAGTTACTTTTCGTGACGTTATGGAGAAGAAACTCTCTGTTCAGCGGAGTAGAGGTTTTTACGATTTTTATAAATGTCTTCGTTTTCTAATGATCGCTACCTTCCTCCACTAATTTCCTAAAAAAAAAACGTTAAAGAGCTCGAAGCTGATGCAGGCAATTTCGTGGAAAACTCCAAAACTGCAATAATTTCCGCCTCCCGGTTGTACTCTACTGTCAACCAGTCAAGTTGCAGCATACATCCATGTCAGTCCACACTCGTATAATATACGTATGAAGCACAGAAAAAGGAGGTTGCGCTTCAGCAACAGGATCTTCTAGCGGAGTGTTTAATCCAAGATGCAGTGATCATGTTCCAAAAAATGCAAAGCTGCTGGGTGCTGCTTTGTCTTTTTTTTTAATATGTTGCGACGATTCTGATGGAATTTAATAAAAGGTGTTAATTGCTTCATTTTTGGCGAAGTGGACATTAGCAATGTACTGATAAATGAATCCTGCAAATAATTTGTGAGAAACATGCTGTCTTTACTGAGAGACTGTTTTTACACAGGAGTGCAGAGGACTGATGGATGGCTTTGTCACATGGTGCAACGACAGTCAGTTGATGCTCATTCTTAGCAAATCAATTAGAATGTAAAGTTTGTGAACAAACTTAAAGTTGACTTAACCTGAATCCTCCCTGCATTCCCATGTAGGAACATGTTTTTTGGAGGGCAGTTTCTCCCGGTTCCATTTGATGTGTTCCAAGTCTGTTATTCTTCTTCAATATAGTATAGGCTAAGGTTTATCAAAAGTCAGTTGCTTTAGCTCTGTCTCTGCACACATGACATTTCACCATTCGGATATTTTGGAAATTTTTGTATTGTAGTATCCTGTATTTGAAAAGCCGTAGACTGGAAATACATACGCCTTTTTCTGAGTAGCGGTGTTATAAAGACTCAAATGAACAAATTAGTGTCAATAGCAATAAGGTTTTTTTTTGTTTTGTTTTGTTTTTTTTTTTTTTTACCAAAATACATCAGAGATAGGGCATAACATTGGAATGTTCCCACATGGGAACACTGGGATTGCGGAAACCTAAAATATGTGATCATGTAGTGCTGTCGCTAAAAGAAACTAATGTTCGATCTCTGCGGAGTCAAAAGTTTGTGCGTGTTGTAGTCTGTTCTCGCAATACAGCTGATCATGTTGTCATGTAGCTTTAATGGCAGCCACCCTCCTACGCAGAATAAAAGTTTTGTCACATTGCTCAAGGCATGTGAGAAGCATTTGAACTGGCTGGCGAGCTGGAGTTGTGAAAGTGATAACAGTGTGGATGATGAGGTAGAGCCGCCCAGCAAACAGCCTCGTACCACTAAGTGGAGAAAGAAGCCTGACTTTTGGTGGGATTTGCCCAGTGATCCCCTGGGGAAGCTTGCAGAGTCCACTACTGATCTAGCGGACCTCTCCTCATACCAGCTCTGGAGATTTATTTTCACCTCATTCATTTTGGACGCCATTGTCACTCAAACAAATCTGTTTGCCACAAGGGATGAGAACCAACCCGACTTCAGCGTCAGCCATGATGAGATTCAAACTTTTCTTGGCACTTTACTTCTATCTGGGTACAACAGATTGCTGGAGGAGAGGCACTACTAGTCCACTCAGCCTAGGGTGTGTTTCCCAAAAGTGTTGTTGCTAACTAATTTTGCAACTTACATAATTTGTCTATTCACAGTCAATGATTTCAATTATGTAAGTTAGCATCTGTGATTTTGGGAAACGCACTCCTGATCTAGGAGTTGAAATTGTAACTGCTGCTATGACCCACAACTGGTCTTAGGCGTTGAGGAGCGTCATACACTTTGCAGACAATAACAAACTTCCAGCAGGAAACAAACCGGCCAAGATTGAGCCCATCTACATGATGCTGAGTGAAAACCTCAAACAGAATGGCATCTTTCTCCAGCAGCTAGGTGTGGATGAATACATGGTACCGTACTATGGACGACACTAGGCCAAAATGTTCATCCGAGGCAAACCCATCAAATTCATCTTCAAGGTCTAAGAACAGACTAAACATGTACATAGATTTACTAGCAACTCACTCACCTAACACAGTAGTTATAAACTCCTCTATATTATCACAATGAACGAGCTTAAGTTTGCAACATGGAATATCTGTGGAATTGGTGCACAGGCAAAGAAAATCAAGGTATTCAACCACATAAATAATCTACAACCAGATATATGCCTCCTACAAGAAACTCATACTTCTAAATCTGACAATAACAAACTAATAACCTCACAGTTTAGTCAAATCTTTTCTTCCCATTTTAACTCAAGACAAAGAGGAGTGGCCATTTTAACACACAAAAAAATCCAATTTACTCATAATAGCACAATACCCAATCCAGATGGACGATTTATCATCATCAACATTTCAATACACAACTACCCAATCACTATTGCATTAGTCTATGGCCCGAATAATGACGACTCCTCATTCTTCAAATCATTTTTTACCTCCCTCTACAATATTTCTGATGCTCCTATAATAATCAATGTAGACTTCAACACAGTCATGAACCCATCATTAGACAGATCTAACAACCCAAACAGTACACGTATCTCCCAGTCCACAGAAACAATTAAGCATTTCATGGGGGATTTTGGTCTTGGCGATGTTTGGCGGCTAAAACATCCAAACAATAAAGAATTTTCATTTTTCTCACCGGTACACAACTCCTTTTCTCGTATTGACTTTTTTCTAACTAGTAACTCACTCGTCAAAAATATCAGAAGCACAAATACATTCCATTACCATCAGTGACCATGCTCCTGTCTCATTCACCATGTGCACTAGCCACTCTAGCAAACCGTCCAGCAGATGGCGCTTTAACTTATCACTTCTAAAAGATTCCGACTTTGATAAGTATGTTGAAAGAGAGTGGGCATCCTTTCTTGAATTAAATGATTCACCGGAAAACGGCACAGTCACTTCTTTGGGAAGCAGGGAAAACAGTTTTCAGAGGGAAAATCATTTCATACTACACACACAAAAAGATAAAAGACAATGAAGAGGAAAAGTTTTTAGAAAAAAAGATTAAAAGGAGCTAGAGAACATCAACACGTTACATCCCACAACACAAACCCAAACTGACTTGCAGAAATACAAATTACAATTAAATGAACACACCAATAGAAAAGCTCTATTCCTCTTACAGAGGCTCAGACATGAACACTTTGAATTCAGTAATAAATTAGGTAAATATCTGGCTAACCAAATCAACCGAAACAAAGAAAAATCAACAATCCCATCACTCATGAACTCAGCGGGGAAGCTTGTGCACACATCTGAAGAAATAAATCAAACATTTCAAGATTTTTACGTGAACCTCTACTCATCCTCACATCAACCCAGCCTAAGAGACATTGAGACTTTCTTAAGCAATATTAACTTACCTCAGCTTAATAAAGACCAAGTAAATGCTCTGGATAAACCATTCACAATTACAGAATTCTATAATGCTCTAAAACTCATGCCCAACAGTAAAGCTCCAGCTCCTGACAGCTTCCCCGTGGAGTTCGATAAACACTTCTGGAACATCCTTGCACCAATTTTCAACAGGTTAACAGCAGAAATCAAACAGCAATCCAAACATCCCACCGACACGAACACTGCCTCTATTGCACTCCTACTGAAACCTAATAAAGACCCCACCTCACCTTCAAGCTATCACCCTCTATCTCTCATCAACACCGACACAAAAATTATAAGCTAAGCACTGGCATCATGAATAGAAACAGTTATTCGATCAATCATTCACTCAGACCAGACTGGTTTTATCAAAGGAAGACACTCATGTAACAATCTATGCCGACTATTCAATTTCATCCAGTATACTTCTCATACAAATACACCAACAGTCATACTTTCACTGGATGCTGAAAAAGCATTTGACAGGGTAAACTGGGAATTTTTATTTGCGGCACTTAAAAAATTTGGTTTTGGGGAATCTTTTATTCACTGGGTGAGGATTCTTTACACAACGCCAATGGCCACAATCACTACGAATGGAACCATTTGACAGCGTTTCACTTTGCACAGGGGCACTCGGCAAGGATGCCCACTCTCTCCATCATTATTTGCCATCTTTATCGAACCACTTGCTGCAACTGTACCTCAGAAATCAAACATCACAGGTATCGAAACACAAAATATGCACCATAAGATTAGCCTTAATGCCGACAACATACTCCTTTATTTAAGAAACCCATTATCATCCCTATCTGAAACCATTCAACTTATTAACACTTTTTCAACACTTTCAGACTATTCCATAAACTGGTCCAAATCCACGATTCTCCCTCTCACTCCTAACAGTTGGGATGTGACAGCCCAAACTCCACCTTTCTTCCTGTGCACTGCTAACATCACATACTTAGGAATCAACATTTCCCCCAGGCTGTCAGAGTTAGTAAATTTTAACTTCAACCCTCTCCTTAAAACAATAGAGGACGACCTTAAACGCTGGATGAACTTGCCATTATCACTTATAGGCAGAGTTGCAGTAATCAAAATGACTACCTTCCGAAAATAAACTACCTCTTCTCAATAATCCCAATCAAATCCCCACCCTCTTGGTTTAAATCTCTTGACTCCCTCATTTCAAAATTTTACTGAAAAAATAAGCCACCTAGAATTAAATTGTGTACTCTACAGAAACCCAAAAACTTAGGAGGACTGCAGGCTCCAACCTTTTTCCATTATTTTACTGCCCATCAACTTCAATATATTTATGAATGGATTAACCCGAAAGAATAAGACAACTCCTGGACAGACATTGGACAAACATTATGCGAAGAAATCAGCATCTCAGATATTCCATTCCTGAGCCCTTCCATCAAACGCCATCCCTGTTTTAAAAATCCTACCATAGCTACAACCGCTTGGTGGAAATTTCACCAAATGACTAACATCACAACTTCTCCCACCAAACGCACTCCCATATGGAATAATCTTGACTTCTCAATGAGCAGAAAACCACTCCATTTCTCCTCATGGATCTCCAAAGGTATCACACACCTTGAGCACATTCTCCATAACAATACTTGGGCCAAATTTTCTCATTTGGTCCAGAAGTTCGGCATTGAGGACAACCACTTTTTAGAGTTTCATCAAATCCAATCTGCAATGAAGACCAAAATCAACATTAAATCCTCCAATTTGGAACTTGCCCCATTGACCTCAGGCCTAATCTATATCACCACTAGGAAGAAATTGCTATCAAAAATTTATAAAATAATTACCGAATCTGACCAAACAGTTTCAGTCCCATTTACAAAATGGGAACAAGACCTCCAGATCACCCCCAGTGCCGACTTCTGGACCAAAGTATGCAATAACATCTTCTCTATGTCCACCAACACAAACATACAGCTCATACAATGCAAGATCATTCATAGAGTGCACTACACGGGTGAGAGGATGTTCAGAATGGGGTTCACTGCCTCTGAAATATGTTTGCACTGCACACAAAACACAGTAGATAACTATTTTCATGCCACATGGGACTGCACACCAATAAAACATTTCAGGAACGATATCACAGACCACCTCTCACTTCCTTTGAGCTGGCATATCCCACTATCACCCACATCTGCCTACTTGGAGACTTATCAAACACCAACCTGAACACCACATCCAGCAGAGTACTCTCTGTTGCCCGAACCATCGCCAAGAAAACTGTCCTTATGAACTGGAAATCAAGAAAAAAAATCAACATCACACTTTGGAATAACTTGCTTACTGAATTCATATCAATGGAAAAATTATCTGCCTCCTTTAAAAAACAACCTACTGAACCTAACATCTGGAATTTGATTTTACATAACATTAATTCTTGATGTCCTGAACAATCACACCCATTGACACTTTCTGCCTGTGTACCAATCAAGATACCCACACACATAAACCATTACTCACACACACACATTTTTTACACACACCACAACAAATAAACACACCGTATCAAGCTCTCCTTTGCTTTTCCCTTCTGTTCTTTTGTTGAATCTGCGATTTCTTTGAATATTTTTCATGTGGCAGTTTGCGTGATAATGATGATGATGATGATTATCATTATTATTATTCTTATTATTACACCTCCCCCCCCCCCACACCCGAAGGGCGAGGGCAAGGGGTACTGTTTTTGGTTCAGTTTGTTTCTGTGTTTGTGTGTTTGTTTCTGTGTTTGTTTGTTTGTTTGTTAACACTTTAGCAGCAAAACTAATGGCTAGATTCACCCCAAATTGGGTTTAGGGATTACCACTGACCCCGAATAGATGCCTATTGAATTTTGGAAAAGTAGGTCAAAGTATGTGCGAGGGGCGAGGTTTGTTGTGCCTGGCACCACTTGTTATTGCTGTTGTTATTTTATCGTATTGATATTTTTTCCACCATACCACTGGTAATACTCCGTTATTGCAGCATTATACAGGAAGGGAGATGATCCAAAAAAAGAATGATAATAAATAAATAAATAAATAAATAAAGCTGATATCCCATGTCGGGCGTATGCATTCCCTCTAGCTCAGCTCCCCAGTTATCTTCTGCTCTCTTCTCCCTCTGCCTCTGTCTCCCCATACATCACCATTATGATCACAATTCTCCTTCATTACATGTTTTCTATTATTTTCATTTTTCTTTCTTTTTTATCTTAGTTATTTTTCTTATTAATTTATTTATTTATTGCAGTACACAACACCAGTACACTTACCACACACACACACTAATCATGCTCTAACCCCTTCCCCAACCTCCACCCTCTGCCTAACCCCTGGTCCCCCAAAGCAGTGTCAGGCAGCAGTACTAAGCTATATCAGCCTATTCCCTGGAGTTAGCTGGTGGCATCAATGGCTGGATATCAGTCCTGCTATTCACACATCAGAACAGCTGAAATATTGCCGACTATGGGAATAAGGCCCCTCCTGAGGGTGGTGGCGTTGCCCATTACAGTCTGGCATAGTGGTTGTGCCCGAGTGGTAAACCAAAACCCTGAAAAGGGAAATGAGGAAACACCCAGGGAGGATGAGATTCTGGCTGCTTTGTGGTGGTAGAGAGAACCATACACTCACTGCAACACCCCAGCCCCCCTCTCCCCACCTTCAACCTCCCCCTCCCTCTGATACACTCACTCTCTCTCTCACACACACACACACACACACACACATGCACGCACGCATGCACTTCATCACTTCCTTCATATTCATCCCACACATATATACGTATATGCATGGCGCACACACACACGCGCGCACACTCACACACACACACGCGCACACTCACACACACACACGCACACACATTCACACTCGTACGCACAGACATACTCATCTATAAAACAATAACTGTCTTTTTCATTTTTCTCTCTTTTCAATAAAACTTATTCAATTTTTTTTCTTTCTTTCATTATCACTTCTCCTCATTATTTTTTTCTAATTTTAATTTTATTTTTTATTATTATTTTTTCTTTTTTTTCTTCCCCCCGGTCATCCACCACCTTATCTAACAATTTACCTGAGGAGTTTAAAATATTACTTTTAGAACTAAAAAAAAGGGGAAAAAAAGAGCAGAAGAGAATTTTCTGCGCCAAATTCCCTGGCTCGGCCCATGACGCCTATGTTCTGCGCAACTGCTTGAAATGCCAAAAAATACAATAAATATTTGAAACCATATTAAGCTTATTTCCTGTATTTATCACAATGATACTTCGAGTATAGGCAAATAAAAATGACCATTTTACGTAACCCTCCTTCATCCGTATCCACTCCTAGTTCTTCTCCATGCACTTCCACTGCAGAAAGAGTGGATGCCACCTCCTCCTCCAGTGCAGTGAAATGCACAGGGGATGATGGTTGCCCACCACCTGTTGCGTGCACACTTCTCCGGTGTGCAGAGAGCCTGGCTTTTACAGCGCCCCGCAGATTTCTCCGCGTGCGGGGTAAGAATCCTTTGTTTGTTAAAGCGTTGCCTTGTCCTTTAGTTGCAAACCTGACATCGGAGTAGTTTGAAATTTCAAGCGCGCAATTTCTAAATGAGGTCATATAAACTGTCATTGATTGTTATTTTTGTGTGACTAGAATGTTCTCATTACTTGTCTTCTTCCCAGTCTTCCACGGAACAAACAGGCTAGTGTATGAGGGGCATATTTTCAATGCTCTGATTGCGCTGGTTGAGAAGCGCTAAATTCTTTATTTGTTATTTCATTATCGCGGCAATGAGTTTGTTTGCATAGCTTTAATGTCATGGTGGCTAGAATAAGAAATAAAATTTGAGATGTCTGCATTACTTCTTGTAATTGGCACAGACCTACTATTACAGTGGCAAATCGTCCGCATGCTGATAAAACCTCCTATCTTCAAAATGATAAACTTCACAGGAAAATAAAAAATAAATATTAAATAATAAAAAAATATAAATTGATAAATATAATTTCAAATATAAATGAAATAAATTTTTTTAAATTTTGCATGTTAGAATAGTGGACATAGGAGTTTTTGTTTCTTATTAATTTGGAGATACGAGGTTTTTTCAGCAGGCCGACGATATTCAAATTTAAAGTCTGGTTTGCGTTTTCCATGGACTACAACTGCATTTTCGTGGTTATTCAGAAAATCCTTGTTCCATGTTTTCCTGATAGACATAATCAATGAGCTTGGTACAGAGTCTGCCCCTTTTTTTGATTAGTCACACCTCTTTCATAAGGCCGCCTACATTCTGAAGTTAAGCGCTATGGGCGTGATCGAAGCGCGTAGGGGAGAATACGCGTAACTCAAATCGTGTAAAAAAGGATTTAAGCCCCTTTCCCACCTTCACGATTTCTACGCCGATTCATGCCGATGTACCAAGACCTATTATCGTAGTGAGTCGTGACCCGTCCGCCTGAAAAAGCTCAAAATTCTGTCACGGCCACGATGTTGACTTCGATTCGTGATAGAGTCGTGGTGGCGTCGTGTCTATTCACATCCAAGCCGTCTGACATCACATTAGGCTCGTTCAAGATGAACTGCGCCTCGCCTGGAAAGTAGAAGAGAGCAGGCGGCTGCAGCGGGGGTCGGTGACAACAAGCTGCAGTCAAGTCGGACAGTTTCCAGCAGCCTCGAGAGAATATACAGGAAGTCACAGAAATACGTACATCCTATTCACCCGAGGTGTCCCCCCCTAAAAATCCTCACATCCCACTTACCAGAAATATTTGCGCTGCTAAATACTTCAATAATTAAAACAGTGCTGTGTTAATATACAATAGACTACATTCAGCTCATGATCTGTGACATGAATCCCATGCGTCACCATCAACCACACGTTTTCTGTAACCGGACTAAACCTTCAAATCTGACAAATGAAATCAAACTCTCTCCCATTCAACAAAAGTAGAGAGTGTATATAAAATATCATATTGTTGAGCCAACCTCTAAACCAATCAGCTGTTAGATCAGGTTAGAGCCAGGCGGTGCAGTCGGTGGAAAGCAACTGCAGCGCCTGGCTCTAAAAACTGCAGCCGCCTCGCTGTCGCGATTTTATCGCCGTCCACTTTTGTAATACGTCAGAGCAAGGAGGGATGAAGTCGGACACAAAACTAACCGGCATGCATTGTGCGCCGATCACCGGTGGTCGAATCTGCGCAGACCTGGCTCATCTCGAACGAGCCTACTAACACGACCTGTCAGGACGCCATGACACCACTACGACAATAGGCTCGTTCGAGATGAAGCCTGGGCCTTGGCTTTCCCAGCTGATGTGCAACTGTTGACTGCCACGTGTAACTTAATACTTTAATAGCGAAAAGCTTAAGCATGTTAGCCAGCCAGTTGTGCGCTTCCAAAAGGCAGCTGGAATCCAAGTTAGCAACTTGCATAGTTTATCCATTCACAGACAATGGCTCGTACCATGTAAGTTAGCATCTGTGATTTCCAAAAACGCACCCCAGCTGTACAAACAGGGCCTCATTTGACCTGTATGGGCCGCGTTGGTTGTTGAGTGTGCACTGTGGAATCAGAGTTCATAGACTCTGAATGTCTTATGTTGTCTTCTTGTATGTAGCCTACTGATATTCGTACACCTCTCCTCGTCAAGGTCTGATAAAACTCTCAGTAAGTAGTTTTGGTGCACCATGCCTACAGGCTGATTGTCGCATTGTTCCATCTCCCCCTTTGATGTGAAAAATATTTGTTTTCATCAATTTATGGAAATAATTCTTTGACAACATCTTGTTTTCCTATTGTTTTCAGCATTACGCCACATCTGCCAGACTTCAGTCAATCTATATCTTGTTTTCAGAAATCTCAGCTCGGACCTCAATAAAAGGCTCATTTTTGAGAAAAAACGGCAAATTTGGGGCATGTAATTAGCAGGATGCTGAACACAAACTGTTTGGTCAAACATATAGCAGATTTGTTTTTATTTGAGAAGATTCAATAAATTTGCACTTAAATTAGATAAACATTCAGGCTTCATGAAACCCACCTCAAACAAATGAGATTAATTTATTTTAATTAATCGCATATTTTTTCATAATCAAGTAGAGGAAAAAAATTATGAAATCATCAACAAAAAAATCTGAATTAGCACTTTGTTGCTCCTCCTCGGGCTTATATGGTGGCCTGAATTCCTTGAGGGACGGACCTCACCGGTGAAAAATAATATTCTTCATCAAGCTGGTACCAACTTTCTCGAATAATGGTTGACAGTTCAGCTTTGCAGGATGGGGCCTTGTCACTAACCATTTTTGAAAATTACCACCATTAGTTTTCAAATAGATTGCAATCCAGAGTGTTTGCTGGCCTTATTGAGCGGATATGCTTGTCCTGAAGAAAAACTCTTAACACACTTCGCTCTGTGGAAAAATGCATTGTCATCCTGAAAAAATGACTTCATTACCAACAAACCTACTTTCTGTTGATGGGATCAAAAAATGGTTGAAAATTTCAATGTACATTGACTGTTGAGATAATGATTGCCATCTCCCTTGGTCCTATACCTGACATGCAACCCCATATCATAAATGAATGGAGAAATTTGCTTGTTTTCTTGAAGCAGTCATCTTTATACTTTTCCCCGGAACGAAACCAGACTCAAGTTCTAGCATCTTCACCTTGGCCAATACAGATCTGAGATTCATCACTAAATATCACTTTCATCCAATCATCCCCACTCCATGATTGTTTCCCTTTCACCCACTGTAACCTTTCTTTCTTCTGCTTTGGTGTGATTGCTGGTTTTCATTTGACTTTTCACTATGTAAATCCCATTTCATTCAGCTAATTTCTAACAGTTCTGTCACAAACATTGACTACCATTTCCACCCATTTGTTTTTCATTTGTTTTGTTGTGCATTGTCTATTTTTGAGGCACATTGCTTTGAGTTTTCTGTCCTGATGCTTTAACAAATTCCGTCATCTACCCATGTGTTTTGCTTCTATAACCTTCCCATTTTGTTTATACTTGCACTAAATTTTAGACACAGCAGACTGGGAACAACCGACATTGTTTGCCACTAACCTCGTTGAATTTTCTTCTTGGAGCAGTTTTATAATCCTTTCCATTGCTTCAATTGCCAGCTCTTGTGCTGGTAGCATGGTTCCTCTCAATTAGCCAAATCCAACCCCGCCTTAAGGTCTGCAAGCACTCTCTTTAAATTGCAGACTAATTTGCATTTTCAGACTTCTGCAGGTAATTCTTTTAGAAATGCCAATTACAAGGTGATTCCATAATTTCTTCCTCAGCATTGAGCATTCCACATTTTTTCCTCTGATTATGGAAAAAAAATATGCCATGAATTAAAAGAACTTAATCATATTTTTTTGAGGTGTGTCTCATGAAGCATGAATGTTAAGTTAATGAACAAAAACTGATTTGTGTCACATCTGCGAATTATTTGCCATGATGTAAAAAAGCCCTATGTGTGGTGAAGTGATTCCTTACTTTTTTTGCCAGGGATTGTATTATAGTGGGTGTAATTAGGTATAAAAAAATGGAGCTATGGAGAGAAAATCTTACGGGACAAACTTCAGTAGCAAGACAATGGTTCCTGTATTAAACTGCCCACAATGTGGTATGACGATTACTTCGCCTGGGTCCTGATTTCTGGAAATGGTGATGCAGCATACCTCGGTGTGTGGTGAGATCACAATGGGAAGTAGTAGGCTTTATGAATTTACAAAACCCAAAACCAGTGAAGTTGGCACGTTATGTAAATCGTAGATAAAAACAGAATACAATGATTTGCAAATCCTTTTCAACTTATATTCAATTGAATACACTGCAAAGACAAGATGTTTAATGTTCAAACTGAGAAACTTTATTTTTTTTTTTTTGCAAATAATCATTAACTTAGAATTTAAAGGCAGCAACACATTGCAAAAAAAAGTTGGCACAGGGCCTTTTACCACTGTGTTACATCACCTTCCTTTTAACGACACTCAGTAAACGTTTGGGAACTGAGGAGACCAATTTTTGAAGCTTTTCAGGTGGAACTCTTTCCCATTCTTGCTTGATGTACAGCTTAAGTTGTTCAACAGTCCGGGGTCTCCGTTGTCGTATTTACGCTTCATAATGCGCCACATATTTTCAATGGGAGACAGGTCTGGACTACAGGCAGGCCAGTCTAGTACCCGCACTCTTTTACTACGGAGCCATGCTGTTGTAACACGTGCAGAATGTGGCTTGGCATTGTCTTGCTGAAATAAGCAGGGGCGTCCATGAAAAAGACGTTGCTTGGATGGCAACATATGTTGCTCCAAAACCTGTATGTACCTTTCAGCATTAATGGTGCCTTCACATATGTGTAAGTTGCCCATGCCTTGGGCACTAATACACCCCCATACCATCACAGATGCTGGCTTTTGAACTTTGCGCCTATAACAGTCCGGATGGTTCTTTTCCTCTTTGGTCCGGAGGACACGACTTCAAAAACAATTTGAAATGTGGACTCGTCAGACCACAGAACACTTTTCCACTTTGCATCAGTCCATCTTAGATGAGCTTGGGCCCAGCGAAGCCGGGCGGGCGTTTCTGGGTGCTGTTGATAAATGGCTTCGCTTTGCATTGTAGAGTTTTTAGCTTGCACTTGCAGATGTAGCGACGAACTGTAGTTACTGACAGTGGTTTTCTGAAGTGTTCCTGAGCCCATGTGGTGATGTCCTTTACACACTGATGTCGGTTTTTGATGCAGTACTGCCTGAGGGATCGAAGGTCACGGGCATTCAATGTTGGTTTTCGCCTTGTCGCTACGTGCAGTGATTTCTCCAGATTCTCTGAACCTTTTGACGATATTACGGACCGTAGATGATGAAATCCCTAAATTTCTTGCAATAGCTCGTTGAGGAATGTTGTTTTTAAACTGTTCGACAATCAGCTCACGCATTTGTTCACTAAGTGGTGACCCTCGCCCCATCCTTGTTTGTGAATGACTGAGCATTTCAGGGAAGCTGCTTTTACACCCAATCATGGCACCCACCTGTTCCCAATTAGCCCGTTCACCTGTGGGATGTTCCAAATAAGTGTTTGATGAGCATTCCTCAACTCTCTCATTCTTTTTTGCCACTTGTGCCAGCTTTTTTGAAACATGTTGCAGGCATCAAATTCCAAATGAGCTAATATTTGCAAAAAATTACAAAGTTTACCTGTTCGAACATTAAGTAACTTGTCTTTGCAGTGTATTCAATTGAATATAGGTTGAAAAGGATTTGCAAATCATTGTATTCTGTTTTTATTTACGATTTACACAACGTGCCAACTTCACTGGTTTTGGGTTTTGTATATGTAAAGGAATGCATCTCAGCGTTTCTTCGGCAGAGGGGACAAAGCACTCTCGCTGGCCACATTCTAAGTCACAACTCATGAGGAATTAATCTGTTTGCCGATTTAACACCGATTTCTACATTTATAATGTGCAGTTAACATGTTCACGGATCGCTCAAATTACGCGTTAGTTCTCCATCAGATTTAGTGCCCAGAGTCAGTCACTAAAGGATGTGCATCATGTGCTTGGAGCAATGGTCAATAAATAAAAGAAAAAACGCACCCAAATCGGTCATGCTCAGATCAAACGGATGTTTGATGTCTCTTAAGGGGAGGAGAAACCTTTTGGAAAAAAATTGTCATTTTTGGATAGAAATCATTCATACTTGGTGTATTGACAGTATATGACCTGAAATACACAAAATATGAATTTGACCTAATTTGCATAATTAGGTCATGTGATTAAAGATGGCCGCCACCCCGATTTCACCATTATTTCTTTGCCTTATATCTCATGACTGAAGCAAGATATTTGAATCAGGTTTTTTTATTAGATTTAGTTATGTTTATACCTTCTTCTGAACTAGAATAAAGCATTTACACATAATACTAGAGATTTAGTGGGGTAAAAGAGGATTTTGCCATTTTTCGCCCCCTCGATATGAAATATAAATCACCATAACTCACAGACCCAAAGTGCTAAACCAAAACTTTTAGTTCAGTAGACTTCCTGATATGTACACAGACTTCTGTCAAAATTTCATGAGAAAAGCTCCACAAATAAGTGAGATATAATGCCTTAAATGATAGCAATCGGGGCAAAAATCAGATTTGAGAAAATCCAGGTTAAAGTCAAAGTACACCTACAAATCATTGTAACAGTCAACTTAGAACATTAAAATTGCCCTGAAGCATGAACTTCCCCCTCCTGCCCCCTCTGATTGATTGTCCTGTTCTTGAGCAGATTGAAGTGATTTTTGGGTTTCTCCTCCCCTTAAATCCCGTCTCTCCGCACAAGCCAATGGCTCACTGACCGACAAAAAATACGTTTGCGTAGTATTTCCGCGTATTATCATACCAGCGTAAGCGGTGTTTTCTTTTGAGTATCTAAGAAAAACTGAACATTTACAGGGAATTTTCTTGAGTCTTAACATTTCGTTAGAACGTTAACAATGTAGTTACCTTAAATGGAAGTGTCTCCTAAGCAAATAATCACACGTCCATGTGCGAAAAATTAGTTGTAGAAAAGGTAGATGGCCGTTGTTATGCAGCAGAAAGGAAATCTGAGTGGGATCAGTTAATCACGGTCCATTGTGGCACATACGGCAGAACAGCAACGAAAGAAAGAAACACAGAAGATTTTTTATTTGGTTTTGGTTTATTATCGCAAAGATGTAATCACCTCAAACGGTACCATCTTAAGCTTTGTTCATTTTTTTGTTCCTTAATGCCACTTCTCAATTTCAATTTCAGTTACTGCAGTCAAATAACAAAACAAAGAAACATTTTTCCCTCCATTTCCGTTTTCATCATTTATTGGGAGAGGGGGAGAGGGAGGATAGTCAGAAACCACACAGCTGTCTGTTGACTGTCAGTTGGGAAATCCCCAGATTAGGGTGAAGGTGCGTGGGTGGAATGGAGGTGCAACACGAAAAAGCAGCACAGAAAGGGACTAAACCTCACTACTCAGTGAAGTGAATTCAACAGATGCTCACATTCCCCTGCACAAATAAAGAAGGCGTTGCCTTCCCCATTTTAAAAGAGAGCTGAAAACTCTCCCAGTGAATTAGTACAGAACAGAAACTGTACATGGAGATTGCACTATGCAATATTCAAGATAGGTTAGACAGGAAATACATCCGATGACTGAAGCGCACTGAACAGTAGTCTCACGGGCTGACGGAGTACACCTCCGTTACAGCTCTGTAGTATTTTGTCCCAAGGTGAGCGGTGACCCAAAACCATTAAAGATGCACATTCACAGTCTTGCAATCTGGGTCCACCCACCTGCTCTTCAGATCAAGGGACATAATCCCCCTTAGCAGCTGATAAGACTTGGGCTAATTCAGACATTTAAATGCGTGATGTAAATCTACCCATGGATTACTCAACTGAATTAAAATTTTGTCGTCCTAAAGTAGTGAAACGGATATAAAAACAAATCTAAAATCACGTCGAAACATAAGAAAGATGTGAAAAATAATTTTTGTAAAATCTGATCGCTTGTCAGTGCAAAAAAAAAAAGCAAGTCTGTCCAGGCAGCCCCAACAATCTTGGTTCCACAACTCTGTCCAGACAAGTACCCATCTACAGCCTGAAGTAGCACACAGTATCCATGGCCTGCAGGATGCTATGAGAAACAGAATGAGATACTGTTAGTCTATGAATGGCATCATATTAAGATGAGGTCTGTCAATGATTGCTCTGAATGCCCTATGTCAACTCCTTTACAACTGCACTGTTTACTATATGTTCTCACTGTGAAGGTTTGAAACGCAGAAACCATGAAATATGTAGGAGTGGCAGAGGCAAGATCAGATTTCATAGGGCAGTTAAATAATTTCACACACAGCCACTGAACATTAGGGACTCTTCACATGTGATGTTGTGACTGATGATGGTTACATAATTCCAACCACATCGCATGACCAGAGAATTAAATAGATACTGAAGTGGCCAATTTGATGGCTTACCAGAAGAAAGTTACATTAGAACAAAGATTAAAAAAACATTGCGGCTGTATTGATAACCAGCCCGTTTGTTGCAGTTCTTACTCAGATGTGTGGTAGGGTGGGAGAGGGGAAATATTACCTCTTGGCGGGGTATCCTTCCTCACACAGGTTCACAAGAGCATACAGCTGCCTCAGGGCGTACTCGTACTGAAAGATGGCAAAAAAAAAAATCCATTAAACGAAGACAGATAGGAGTTAAGCCAAGAGCACGCTGGGATTAGTCAAACCTCCTGACGCAGCTCCATTAAAATAGTACCAGTGTTTATGTGATGTACGTGCAGAGGATTGCCTCTGTAAACAAGACAAGAAAAAAAAAAAGAATTTAAAAAAATCCGGATGACTTCACAGAACAGGTATGTGATCGGTGGGTTTGGGCCCAGACTAAAGATCTTGATATCACCGCTTCTTCTCAAGTGAACTGCAGCCTTGTGGCTATTTGTAAAGGCACACTAAGGAGAGGGCACGCAATGTCACTGCAATGCTGGAGGGGAGTCTTGCAGCCCCGTCCCAATGTCAAATAGACAGTGACCAAACTGCTTTTGCTAATAAGCTAGCACTAACCCCATAAAACCTACAGATCCATATATGGGTTTGTCAAATGCAGCAGCTGTATTCAAGGCTGTGGAACTTCAGGCCCATTTTAAATTCTAGTGAATATCCAAGGGTTTCCAAAGATCCCAAATATGTGCACCTGAATTAAAGGGTATTGAGTATAAAGTGATGCACAAGATCTAAATATTCTCATTTGATGCAACAATATGGCCATAAAAACATGGTATCCTGCGTTTGAATACTTCTCTCAATAGCTGTTCGATGTAGCTTCAGTTACATCAGTTGATGTGCCAACTTTTCAGTCACTGTTGCAGTCATCATGCATATTTTCAAAAAAAATTTTAATTCTCATGTCAGAACATCGAATAATGCATTATTGTACCCTTGCAATATAACAAAGGGTGAATGGAATTTTTTTATTTTTTTTTTTATTTTTTTTAAATCTGGCATCTCCAATCTCACCCGAATCTGGAATGCCCTATTGGGGAACTATGTACAACACTTGCTCGTATGCGACCCCTTGTTGCCAATTAAGGAGAGTGTAGACAGTTCGCGGCTCTCCTCCGAAGCACGCGCCCGTCAGCCACCGCTTCTTATACACTCATTGGTTGAATCATCGCAAGTTCAGAGCGAGGGAGGAGGATACCCGAACATGAACAAGCTTAGAATCTTCCTGAAGAGCGTCCATCTTGGCCAACAGGAGGCGCCTAAGCAAAGAACAACGGAATGTTATATTACCCTTCCCGGCAGACCCTTCCCAATTTGCATCCCTGTAGTGCAATGGCCAATTGTGGGCTACGCTGAGAAAGCTGCCGACCACTGCCGGTTGGTATGACCGGGGCTCGAACCTGCGTCATGATAGTCACTTTTGCAGGGTGAATGAAATTTTAAAGTCCTTTTTGATTTTATCTGCATTTTCCATGATGTGCCAACTTTTTTGGAACTGGGGTTGCCAATGATACCGGCTTCAAATGGAGGCTGCCAAATCAGACACCAAAAGTAAATGGTGGCTGGCCAACAAGTGAGACACGGGGAGTGGCATTTTCCTGGGTGAAAAAGAAAAATGGGGGGATTTGAGAAAGTGCACCTCAGGCATGTGCCAGTTGAAGCAGCGAGTCTTGTAGTGCTGCACCGCGGCTTTATAACACTGGGTCTGTGTGAGGTCCCGTCGGTCGCTCAGGATCCTCTGGGCCTGCTCTCCCTCCCCAGCCACTCGCTGCACCACCCTCTGCATGGTCTCCCTCAGCACCTCTCGCACCTGCAGATCACAGCAGGCAAAAAGTGAGGTCACCTACCGGCACGTGCATCGTTACAGACTACTGAGCGTGTAATTGCTACAAAATGCATATGAAATGCAGAAGTGATACTCCAAGACTTGGCAGACAGGATGGAAGTTCTGTATTGTCTTGGCTGCACCTTGCAAAGTTCTATCCGGTTCTTGGTTAGGCCTTAACTGGATGAGAGGGATGCTTTGAGCCAGTTTGGCAGTGGCCTTGACTATAGTGGAATGCTGGTTCATCTTTGCTCCTGGGCTTATATGAACACTCGTATTCTACCGATAATCCTTATGACCCCTTTCTAAAAAAAAAAACAGACCCCTTATTTTCATGGGGGAAAACAGACAAACTTAAGGGAATGAAAGGTTTTACCGAGAAGAGGAGACACATAAAGGTCTATACTGTCAGCGTCCATATGTGATCACACATTTTAAGACAACATATTGAGGGTTTATTATGCTCAACTCCAATACCTTCAGGTGCGTATTGATCTCCATCAGGTAGCCCCGGGCAGCGGCGATATCATTTGTGGCCATCAGCTTCCTCTTGAGGATGGCCAGTGGAACATCAGGACTGGGTACGAGGTCGGGTTCTGCCACAGGTGCCAGGTTTATAGGGGGAGCAGGCTGAGCACCAGCCATCGAGTTACCCTGAAACTCCATTACCTTCATGTGGGCAAGAGTCTGAAAATAAAAAGGGAAGGACTTAGTCCTCTAGATGTGCTCCAAAAGGCAGGCAAAGAGCCTGGGAGAAATAGACATACAGCTGTGAAATACTTGGCCAAGTTTTAACTTCTTCCATGATCCCGAAGTAAGATTTGGGTGATTTAGCTCACTGACCTTGTTCCCATACTGCATCACATGGCTGGTGTTCGTGTGACTCCTCACTATCTTGAATTGCTTCAGTAGGGTCTCCTTTTTTAGGTCCTCCTGAAAAAGATATTGAAGAAAAGGACATGATACCCCAGACCAAAAATAAGGATACATGAACATACGTGAATGTTCACATTGTGGCCTCTGTTTAGAATCCTCACAGACTTAAATTACCACAAGCATTCACATGAGACACAGGAGTGCACACGTGAGCCATGTCATTTCACACATAATCAAAGTAACGACACTTTTCCAGTTGATAGCAACATATTCCGGGACAGAAATGTATGCAGCTGTCCTTCAGAGATCACGAAATAAATCTGTGTGTAAGTTCCAGGGTGCATGAGATTTTAATAAGGCTAATAAAGTACATGAACACAATTGTTCAACCAAATGATGAACAAATCACTCGGCGAATGTCACATTGTTTGAGATTCGGAAAGAACATGCTCACTATATCAGAATCCTCCATCCAGTTGACACTGTAGAAGTCTCCCAGGTAGGTGTCTCTCTTCTCATCATAGTAACAGGCATAGGATGACTCATGGGGGTTAGCTGCGGTCGTAGCGTAGACTAATGGAGGGAAAAAATAGCAAGAGACCGATTCAGGCAAAACTTCTACAGTAAAATCCCCCAAACTTTGCCAATTCTGCCCGTGATCTGATACAATTAGTGACTTCAGTTGAGGTGAATCCAATGATTTATCCACCTTGGATAAGTGATATTTCAGCAAGACAATGCCAAGCCACATTCTGCACGTGTAACAACAACGTGGCTTCGTCGTAAAAGAGTGCGGGTAATAGACTGGCCTGCCTGCAGTCCAGACCTGTCTCCCATTGAAAATGTGTGGCGCATTATGAAGCGGAAAAAGCGACAACATGGACCCTGGACTGTTGAGCAACTGAAGTCGTACATCAAGCAAGAATGGGAAAGAATTCCACCTACAAAGCTTCTACAATTAGCGTCCTCAGTTGCCAAACACTTATTGAGTTTTATTAAAAGGAAAGGTGAAGTAACACCGTGGTAAACATGCCCCGTCCCAGCTTTTTTGGAACGTGTTGCAGGCATCAAATTCAAAATGAGTGAATATTTCCCAAAAAAAACAATAAAGTTTATCAGTTTCAACATGAAATATCTTGTCTTTGTATTGTACGCAATTGTAAAGGTCAAAAAGGATTTGCAAATCTATTCTGTTTTTATTCACGTTTTACACAACGTCCCAACTTCATTGGAATTGGGGTTTGTATAATAAGAATATTTAATGTCAACACTGATTTTGTTTGGCAACGTTCAGTTGAATTCCACATTATGTACAGTCAGCACATGAGAGTGATTTGCCCATGTCAGGAGAGAAGAGTGATGTTACCCAATATTATATTACTCAAAGAAAACCATAGCTGCAAACAGAAGTGAAAATACAGTGCTCATTAGGCACTAAAATGAGACAACCTTCGCCCCATGACTCGTGAGCTTCACATGACTGCTGAGGTCAGGAAACTTATTGAAAAACCCTGGCAGCAGAACTGCCGACTGTACAGGAAGACAGGGCGAACAAGGTGCCAATCTTTCAAATTCTCACAAATACACTGTGCGCCAACACTGACACACACGCGCACACCATGAAAACCTGGACACGCATACACATTCACGATATTTTCGAGGAAATATCTTTTGATTTCCCCTCAACATACCAAGAGGACACATGATACAAAAGAAAACAGACTTTGATGACATGATAATTTTTTATGAAATTTTTGTTTTTGATGACTTTATTAGTCAAATATGTCCTGGGGTCAAATATTGCTGGTTTACAATGCATTACATACACACAGACACACACCCACACACACAGCCATACAAAACGTTACACACACTCAGGGAGACAGTATCAAATTCATAGAAAAGAGCAGGAAGTTCAGGTCAGGGAGAGAGCCAGCTGATGACATCAGAGAGCACATGTTTCAGAGAAATGCGCACAAGAACCGCTCTTTCCCTGAGAGGGAGCTGTAAGCGTGGGCAGGGACACACACGGCTGTATCTGCGCTCTATGGAGCGCTTTGAGTGTTAGAGGTGCCAACAATAGGTCACTAATTAATACATTTCAGCATTAGACTGGACCATGGAAATGCAAGTCAATTTCAACCACCCAGGGCTCTTATCTCGTCACTGTACCAGTAACAACATGCAGTTACCTGCTGACCTTTCGGCATCAATGCATTTCTGAGAATGCTAATCTCGTAAGACAAATTTCCAGACCAACCGCTGGAGTTCAAGTCTTTCATCGACTCACCATCAATGTCAGTGGGCAGGTGATTCATCATCGACCCAGACTCGCATGCTTCAATGTAGAACACCATCTGCAGGGTAAACACAAAGCCTTCAGTCCATGCTAGTTCAACCCCATTGATTATGCAGACCTGATGCGCATCTGCCCTGAGCATTCCGTGCAAAACATATCAAAACTTTAAATTTATGTCCAAAAAAAAAAAAAAAAAAAACTCCAATGAACATTTTGACTCATGCGCTGATTGGGAAAAATAAGACCATTGTCACCTTTTTGTACAGCTTGTTTTTGCGCATGTACTTAATTGCTTCCGTGAGGTCCTCGACATGGAGCTGTAAAAAGACACAAAATTATACGATACACCAGTAAACATAACAAGGCAATCAATAACAAGGGAAATGTTGTCATATCTACTCCTTCTAGGTCAGGGCTGCCCAAATCACAGTCAGGAGAACTGCTGGCTTTCCACCCTCCCTTTACCTGGGAGTCAGGTGTGATCCCCCAGTCTGGCCAATCAATGGCAATAACTGTTCTGTTAATTGCTTAGAAGGAGAGAAAACCAGGGCTAAATTTGGATTCAAGGGCCAGATTTGGGCAGCCCTTGATAACACTGCAAAGCACAGCACTGCACAGATTCTTATTCAGTGCTGACAAGGTTCATCATGCTTTTTATATTAAGGAGCTTACAATGGAAATTCGAGGATTCAAAGCGCGATTTTAAACTTTAGCTTAGGGATATGAAGGATGTATGCTGGTTGCCATCACCAATTATCACAGAGGAAGAAAAATACCTTCTAGATTTTGATATGCAGTTGAGCAGATTTACTTTGTTCAAAGTTGCGAGCATGTGAGCCGCCGGATAGCTCACTCAGTTAAAGCGTCGTACTGCAAAGCAGAAGTGTCTATCACGGCGCGGGTTCGAGCCCCGGTCGTACCAACCGGCAGTGGTCGGCAGCTTTTTTCACAGTAGCGCACGACTGGCCATTGTGCTACAAGGATGCAAACTGGGAAGGGTAGTATACAAATGGTAGCTTTGTTCATTGCTTAAGCGCCTCCTGTTAGCCGGACGGGCGCTCGTCAGGAAGATTCTAAGCTTGTTCATGTTCGGGTATCCTCCGCCCTCATTCTGAACTTGCGAAGATTCAACCAATGAGTGTATAATAAGCAGTGGCTGACAGGCGCGTGCTTCGGAGGAGAGCCGCAAACTGTCTTCACTCTCCTGAGTCGGCAGCACGAGGTCGCATATGAGCAAGTCTTGTACATAGTTCCCCAACTGGGCATTCCAGATTCGGGTGGGATTGGAGATGCCAAATTTATATATATATAAAAAAAAGTTGCGAGCGTGTGCAATAATCCTGACACAGCTCCTTTAAGCCTTTTATAAGCTTGTACAGTATCCATAAATGTCAACTATAGAAACAGCCCTACATAACAGGTATACAGTTTTCAACCCGGAACACTTCTTACTCCTGGATAGGCAAAGCTTATGAAGGAGTGTTGCGATGATACTCGAGCGTCTCTCACCAACCAATCAATCAGTTGGCCGTTAGCACGACCACGGGCGGCAAGATAAAAATGGCATGGATGACCAGTCCCTAATTCACAAACAGCTTATTCAGGAGTTAATGATAGTGTCACTTTGATTTATAAGTGTCAACCAACAGCTCGGATAGAACTTTTTTTTTCTTAAAAACAAGACATATTTAACAGAGGAGAGAATCTTTGCTTGAAGTGTGTTAGAAGGAGGAAGTTCTTACTTCATCATCTGGGAAAGCCAGGATTCCAGGGGCGCCGTGATCAGTGAAGTACACAAACACGTGGTCGTCGGGCCCGCTAAAGAAAGGGGAAGGAAACCGCAGCAGAATCACATGTAGACAGCAGACATCGGCTTCCTTCTCACCCCCCCATAGACAGATACACGCAGGTGTGCAGTTTCAACCAGGAAAACCCTTCTCAAAAATCAAGCCAATGTCTGACAAAGGAACTGAGGACGAAGTTAGAACAAGTATTTTAGAGCAATAAAAAGAGGCACTAAAGTACTGAATAAATGAAAGCTCTTTTATAATTTTGTTGAGTACAGTGCTGACAGTAGACATTCTAGAAGAAACAGTTTCCTCTCAGACTGGGCTGTAATCACAAGGCCATCTAAAAAGCACAGGATGAAGTGGTTTAATATAAGTCGATTAAGAAGTGTCGCTTCTCTAATTTTAAACCACGTCCTCCACTGCTTGTGCTTGCATTTGATAGAAATTTTTGTTGTGCTTAACTGACAAATGAGCACAATGACACGTGCTTTACCCTCACAGCAAAAATACTCATGAAACTGCAAATGACAAAAATCCCCAATGACAGAGGAGATAAAAAGATAGAATGTTCCTTCCCAGCATCAATTATCCAAAATAATGAAACAAAAAGATACCACTTTACATTTTGCTAAATGACCTCTACTTTCTCATGTTCTCTGAGAAGTAAAGAGAAGTACTTTCAGAAAGTCAATCTTAAATTCCAAGACATATCCTTCAAATTAGTAACTGGGAGATATTAATATACTTTATCACAGACTGAACAAATACAGTTATGAATGTTTACAAAATGTCCACATCTCTCCATTCGAACGCCCTCCTCCCTACATCCTCTCATGTGTTTTTACCTCTTCAGCACTTTCCCCGAGCCTCCTTTGACACTCGCTGAATCACCTTTCAGCACTGCCAGGAAGTTTTCTGGGGTTACGTCCTTTATAAAGTACACAAACAGACCACTTTTTGTCAGCAGCGAATACCATAAATTCATATACAGAACCAGTTCTGAGTAGTTCTATAATTACGTGCCTTTGAAAAGGAAGTTATTAGTACACATAGCTGGATTACTGATTTCTTCCTTCAACAATGCGAAGTTGAAAGTCAACACATTTTTTTTTGCGGTTCAGAGTCAACCAAGCTCGCCAGTGGTAGAATAACCTGCTTATGTCCTTATGATCTGCTCAGTCACAGCATATCTTCATACTGTCTAAAAGGTTCGCTGATTCACACAACCTAAACTAGATCCCAGCGTAACGCTTAATCCAAACACCAACTCAGACCAAGCCCCAACCATCCCCAAAAAAAAGTCTATCCCTGCATTATAGCATTTCTTGCTCAACCGAGTTTGTTTTTCACTGCAATGTTCAACTTGTTTACATGCTGTTGCAATAACCTACTCTGAACTTCCTGGATAAAAGTTGGCTTGGATTAAAGTGACTGCCAAAAAAATGTAATGTAATGTGCTGTAAGGTGTCAGTTGAACGCTCACATCTCCAGTGTAGTCTTTCACAACCCCGGCATACACATCAGTCCCATTGGGTCGATTAATCACTATACCAGGGGTGGGATTCCTACAAACAAAGAACAAAAAATATCCATTGAAACATAGCATTCCAGTCAAAAATGAATTACTACTCCATCTTTGGTGAAGTTCAAGTGGCACAAGGTAAGGTGTAAATCTGTTGAAGTGAAAAAAAAAAAAAAAAAAATTTTTACTTCACAGGATAGTGCCCAAAACTTTGAGAAAGATAAACAATCCGTAATTAGAAAAATAAGACCAACAAATTACTTCCATTTTCCAAAATATGGATTAAACTGGATCTAATTAGACACTGACTGGACAGAAAGGTCAAGGAGAAGCAGACCTCAAGTGAAGCACAGCTGTTAGAACTAAAGCTGCTTTCACACCGGACGCGAAACGAATTTTTCGCACGACAGATTACATTCAAAGTCAATGCAAAGACGCGAATACACGCGAAACGCATGTATTCGAGTCTTTGCATTAACTTCGAATGTAATCTGTTGTGCGAAAAATTCGTTTCGCGTCTACTGTGAAAGCGGCTTTATACTCTTATACTTCATACTCGCTCTGCTCCAAACCAAACCAGCCCTCAAAGCGCAATTATGAGTATGCTCACCAATATTGATTTTTTTCTTATCTCTGTCCGTTATAAAAATATGGGTGTGTCCAAACGTTTGACTGGCGTTATATCTTGTTGAGACATATGCGATAACGTTCATACTTAAGAATGTTCTCACTGCGATTCATTACAGTGTTATTCTATATGGAATTTCTGAAACCGTGGTTTCGATCAAAGCAATTCAAATGCAGAGCATGTCTCAGATCTTATCAACAGACATCCGGGTGAACAGAAAATTAACCAAATGCCAGAGCAGATTCACTCCCTTTGGGAAATTACAAGGCAGCCATATGCGAGAACTGAAGAAGGGAGGCCGCATTTACAATCAGCAGTCAAGCAAAACAGTATTCGGCAGCTCTCCATGACATTACTAAATTAGACTCCCCCCCACCCGGTCCCCGTGGGACGAACTTAAAAGCAGTTCAACCAAATGCAGTCCTTCAAATGGTCCAGTACATGAGTCATTTGCCTTCTTATACACAGGAAACTGTACAGTATTACAGGAGGTCAGGCTGAGGAGAGTCTTATCGACCAGGACAACAACTGACAACCTTTAGCCAACTTACATGTTGAAATTCCCTCCCCTCAGCTTGAACTAGAGATATCTGAACAATGGAGACCAGCCAGCAGAAAACAATACCAACTGAGCCACAGTTCAACACCACTGTTAGCACCGCTCCCTAACAGGGGGCAGTGAGGAAAAGGTTGGTACATCTGCTGGTTGCTGCGCTTATTATAATATAGATGCAGCGACAAAATTTAAAAAAAGCCCTCGGGGTCATGACTTTGGGAAATTAATTATGCCAGCAGGTTTGTGGTTGACCTTGTTTTTCAAGTTTCAGATAATGCACACCCACCTCTGACACAATAAAATGTCACATGCCAACTTAAAGGAAGAACATTTAATTATGATCTTTGTATGACTGATCATAAATATAGATTACAACGCCCTGCAGGAAATTTGCTGGGTAAGAGCTGATACCTGATTTTAAGTAATTTTGGGGCGCTGAATCCAAATATCACGTGAGTTTTTGGCTATCACGTCAGGTTTTGTCACAAATCACTGCCCTTGGTATAACGAGAATCCGGTTCAAGCATAGTAAGTCCCTGCTATTTCTCATGAATTAAACACTCCAAATCACCACCAAGAAGTGTTGCATCATCATGGATGCCAGCAGCCATACCACTATTCGATCTGCTCCAGCTGCGTGGCTGAAGCTAAGCAGGTGTGGGCTTGGTCAGTACTTGGATGGGAGACCACCTGGGAAAACCAAGTTGCTGCTGGAAGAGGTGTTGTCGGGCCAGTAGGTTGCGATCTTCCCTCTGGTGGAATAATCCCAAATGCCCCAGTGCAGCGACAGGGACACTGTACTGAAGGAAACGCCGTCTTTCGGATGAGATGTTAAACCAAGGTCCTGACTCACTGTGGTCAATAAAAATCCTATGACACTCTTCGATAACAGTAGGGGGTTCCCCGGTGTCATGGCAAAAGTCCCAACCTGGCTCTTTCCATCTGCCACCTAATCATCCCCTGATCAAATTGGCTGTGCAAATTGCACTCTCCCTCCCCACCTCAACCCCCAGGGCTCCCTTGAAAAAGAGATTTCAAATCTCAACGGGACTTCCCTGGTTAAATAAGGGTTAAATTAAAAAAAAAAAAAAAAAAAAGGAAAATAACCACACCCCAAGTAGCCTATGCCAAACCCCCTTTCGCCTTTTGCCTGTTGCATGATGGCTGATTACTGTTGGTGCCTACAGAGAGACTGCCCTGAACGAAATTATTCCCGTAAATCAAAGAAAAGAAAATTTCATCCTTAGGTAAGCTGCATTTTGTTTTAATACATCTTGCAGAATGCTTAAAATCTAACTGTGTCATTCTGCTTTCATTTATCATTGTGTATTCTTAGATATATCAATATGAAGAAAAGAATTTGCGATTTGTCAAAAAACCTGATGTGATATACAAATTTTTAGGGCAAATTTGAAATCAGCACCTTCAAATTATATAAAATTAACACAGTTCATCAAATCAGCAGAGAAAAAGTTTCAAAATGCAGGGCGGTGTTATAGGCCACAACACATATTGTATGTTCTATACATACCCACAAGTTTGCAATGTACAGTATAAGACAAATGTGCCCTTGTCCTTTTCCGGTTTTTACAAGCGATTTGTTTTCTGTATAAATGAACAGACCCCTGACAATCTCAAGAGACATACAGTATATGAACTGCGAGTTTAGTGACAGACAGATTCACAATATTAGCCAACACTTTCAAGTCAAAACACATTCCTTATTGATCACTTGAAAACTGTCAATCTTCTGAACCTCAGTTCATGACTAAATTTTCGAACCCCGGGCAAAGAGAATGACATTATTTTTTTTTTATTCATTTACTTTTTCTTAATTGTGTTCTCCACCACAAGTCACAAACCTGTTTGCCAACTGAAATACTTGGGCCCGTTTTATCTACAGCAGTTGAGGAAGTCAAATGAGTTGCATGTGACTGCAATTTGGACCCTGTAGAGTCTGACAGGCTGACAGCTCACATCTAGCGCCAGAGAAACTGCGGCTATATAATTTCTGCCAATATATCATAAAGGACCGTGTCTTTTGTGTCATTTCTAGACCAAGTCCAATGCACCCATTATGGGCTTGTGTTTTTTTGATAAAAGGAAGAAGTATTTGAAATCATAAAATGTTTCAGACTTCCCCAAGGTAAATTTCGGGCAATTTTAGCCTATTTCAAGTATAAGTCAGATCCAAACACCCAAGCATCAACTCTAGAGGAAGTAACTGGGCCAGTAGGTGGCGATCTTCCCTCTGGCGGAATAATCCCCAATGCCCCAGTGCAGTGACGGGGACACTGTACTGAAGGAGACGCCGTCTTCCGGATGAGACATTAAAACAAGGTCCTGACTCACTGTGGTCATTAAAGATCCTATGACACTCTTCGATAAGAGTAGGGGGTTCCCCGGTGTCATGGCTAAAGTCTTAACCTGGCTCTTTCGACCTGCCACCTAATCATCCCCTGATCTAATTGGCTGTGCAAATTGCCCTCTCCCTCCCTACTTCAACCCCAGGGCTCCCTTAAAAAAGAGATTTCAATCTCAACGGGACTTCCCTGGTTAAATAATGGTTAAATAAAATAAAAAATAAAATAAAATGACTGGGATTCAGTCAGAATAAAAGGAGAAATGCAGTTTGCCCAGTTGGAGATTCAATGACAGATAAACCTCCAGGCCACAGAACTTCAGTGAAACTGGACCAGCCGTCAGAGCCAGTGGGAAAATGGATAAGCTGTTCCAGTTGTAATATAGCTCCAAGGTCCAGGCCAGAGGTATACACGGAAGGTAATATCTCCAGCTGAGCTTGCTGGACTTAAACTACAGCGGCAGAGGGACAATCCTATACTCACTCTTCATTCTGTGCCAGGTCATCGTACATCATCACAACGATCTGCTCGTCAGGAATCCCATTCTTGTGCACAATCTGATAGGCATGGCAGGCATCTGCCTGTACAGAAAAAAAAAAAACAAAACATGCCTTAATCAGCACTCGTCAGCATATATGGTACCATCAACAACAAATACAAACATCAAGCATTGTTGAGAACGCACACACACACACACACACACACACACATATATACAAACACACAAATATATCACAGTCACTGACCAACCAACACACATACACACATATACACTCCCCATATACAGTCACTGACCAACAAACACACAAAAATGTCACCAAACAACAACATACATATATTAGCATGCGCTGTCACCAGTGCACAGTCACCAGACCTCATTTAGCAGGTGCATATACTAAATAAGCCTAGATGCTGCTAGTGAAATAGAAAGGAAAAAGAGACAGACTAGAAGGCAGCAGAGACTGCTGTAGGAGGAAGGAAGCAAAAGAGGGTGTGACCAATCAGAAAGAAGGGTTTTAGCCAAAAAAAATTGGCGAGTCATGACATTTCAGCCGTTTTCTCAAAACCCTAGTTTTGAAATTTGTGACAAACATTTCTCCACAACCATAGCAGGTATTTCTTGAAATTCTCAGAGGTCTTAGGGAATGAGGGCAATGATTTAATATCCTTAGATTTTTAGATGTACTAGGGAGGCATGAGATAAATAGGTTATGCATAACTAATTAGGAAGCATTTACGGAATCCTGTAAGAATGTCACATTTTACCCCTTTTCCATCGTAAAAGTATGCAATGGTTGAGGAGAAATCTTTGACAAATGACAATAAGTAAAAATCAAATATGGCCACCCTTGCCATGGCAACGGGCCATGTAATGACAAAAAAAGCAGTTTATTTTGAATGCTGAGGCGATGACTCATCCAAATATAACAATAACACTTCTGTAAAATAAGCATATTTAAAACTTAGTATTTTAGTATTTTTACCCCTGTAAATGTAGCGAGACCAACACATTTTAATACTAATACAGTACTTATTTTACTGAACATAACTCAATCTCAACTTAAAGTGAGGGTTGTGGCTTATCTTTAATTCTTCTGCATTCACCCCTTCTTTCTCTCAAAAACACACGCACTTATCTTACTTAACAAACACAGCAACAGGACAAAAACAATACCAATTAAATAAATAATCACAATCACCTCCAATAAATGAAAGAAATAATTTCACCACTAAATCAGAAAAATACATATCTTAAAACATTTCACCATTACAAAGCACTATTTTCCAATCACTGAAAAGACACAAGGCTGCAAAGAAATGTATGCACATGAACAATACACTTCCTGGAACAATCACAGACTAGAAAAAAATTCAATGAAGTTCTTAAGTGCATAGCTGGCAGACATAGCAGCCAAGCACTTACCATTTGCTCACTCATCTCTCTAAAGCTCAGTTGCTTTTAGTGCTTCAAAAAATCAACACAAATAAGATGATTTGTAGAATGAGTATGCAGAAATGTTTTTGAAACACTAGCTGAATTTCACTCAAGACCAATCTAAATTACGCACAGTGGGGAGTTTAGACCAGCTCAGATTATATTGTTGCATGGCACAGACCCGACCCTCATTTGCTCCAAACCATGTACTGCACCAACAGTGCAAATGGGGTTCACTGCATCTTTCACCTGCTATTATGAGCAATCTCTTGCTCACCTGGTGTCTGTAGTTGTACCAGCCGTTGGAGCCAGCCACAATCAGCACCCAGTTCTTCCCATGTTCAGGCTTCTGTGTGGGAAGAGCGCTCACTACCAGTCCCAGGCTCAGGCCTAGCAGGACAATGGTCTGTGCAGACATCTTTTAGTTCTCCCCTTGTCCAATCTTTTGAAGGCTAGGTGCGGCAGTGCAACGGGAATTAAGAGATTACTGCTCAAAGAAATGAAAGATGAGCATATTTAATGTGCCTCCTAGAGAATAATTCCATTTGTATTGGCAAATGAAATGTTAACAGCATATTTGCATCAGATTACTATGACACTCTGCTTAACAACAGTGGCTTCCTGAGTATCAGGAAATAAAAATAAATAACACTGGAATCACACTGGTCCGACAGTAATGGGCTTATATGCAGTTTTCTGGTAAGTGCAGCCAGTTAGCATGTACAGTAGAATGTACAGTAATAAGACACACATGCACATTCTCCACATTCTTAACATCCAGTTAGGTGGTCATTGTATAATGACTATCACATTCCTATTTCCCAATTCTACATTATCTATTTCCAGCCATTGTATGAACTTGACATTCACAAGAATGGCACCGAATTGAATTTTTATAAGATACGGATGTCACCGACTGGAACAATTCAGCGTATTAAAACGTATGCCTGAGAGGCGTTATTTAGACTGTTATGCAAGTTCTGATATTATTTGATGCCCATTCCGATGTTACAATGATGAATGCAGCTGCATTGCCCAATAAAGTGTATGATCTGTGAAGTCAATTTTGGTGAAAATATACACCACGTATATTCATAAGATTTTCCTAATTGTACGTCAGTGACTGTGCATATTCTTCCCAAATTAAGTTGGCAAGATAGTTCGTGGTGGCCGCCACAAAATCCACACCAAGGTAGCTTTGAATATGGTTCCAGGTAAATAATGTTAACGGTCGAAAAGCTCCGCACTGTCTTCTGCCAGAGGCCTATAGCTGCCCAGCATCTGCATTCCCATTTTCCCTGCCCATGGCAAGCCAGCGAACCAGCGAACCTTAGCAGGACTGCTTGCCGCGGACACTCGCTAATACTAAAATAAATGAAGTAGCGAACTATCATAAACATCATGTGAACGGAAGTTAGACTCATAAATGCCTATTATCAGATATCCCGTGTCTACCGTCCCAGACTCTTCAGCACCGGCTTGCATCAAGCGCTTGTTGACATTAAACCACCGTCTAAGCGCACCCGGTCCCGCAAGCGAGCCTTAAACTAAAGCATTCATATCAAGTGATCCAACACGATGCTAATTTCGCCAAAAATCATAATAAGACAAATAAGAGCACAAGACGAATAATAATAGACGCTTTCTCACCAACACTACGCCGTTCCTTTCACCACTGGAGAATGTCCAAGTACCGTGCTTGGTTCGGCAGAATTGTTTATTTAACACGGAGTGGATACAGCAGGCTAATTGCGTCACGCCTGACATGCTCGGATTGGCTGAAATGGTAACTCCATGACTTCTGGGCGAGGCTAGTTGAGCACATGATCCAGAAGTCATGTGTTACAGTTCTTACTGGAAACTTGTTGGCTCTGAACCGTAAAGGAAGGTACGTTAAATACAGTGAATCGAACTAATAAATGCCAAATAGCTACGCGTTTGCTCCACAATGACTGTGGACAACAGATATGACCTGTGGCTCCATTAATTTAGTTAGCGATGGCTAAATTTTGACCTAATTGTTCGCTTTTTTTTGAGGAAGCCGTGCAGTACCTAAATTAATTTTATCTCGGGATTTTTATACCCTGTCGAGTAATCAAGAATGAATTCCCCGATACGAATGGAGTAAATAGAGATTATCATATGGGAATTTTCATATCACACCCTGTATCAACCCGAAACTCCATACTGGTCGAGGGTTGATACACGGTGTGATATGAAAATGCCCATATTATGTTGTATTCATCGTATTTTTTCATACAGGATTTTGCCCGCGGGCAGACACGGGTGATACAGGATTTTGCCCGGGGGCTGATACAGCCTAGAGCCTCGCGCTTGTATCACCGGTGTAGGCTGCCTGTATTTATAAGGAAGTATATGATACATCGAGAATATCATATGGGCATTTTCATATCAAATGCTGTATCAACCCAAGACTCCATGCTGGTCGAGGGTTGATGCATGGTGTGATATGAATATGCCCGTATGATGTTCTATTTAATCATACACTAATTTTGACCATAATTAATGATGCATTTTATCCAAAGAATTTATTTCAGGTTATTATTGTCATCATTACAGGCCAGTAGCGCTAGCATTTACTTTTAGTCAGCGGTGTATTCAAGTCAATGGAAAGACTCCTTAGCTAGCTAGCACGCGAACGCTATTTTCTCCATTAAGGTAATAAATTTGCGCTTCTACGATAACTTACACATGAAACGTTTCACCATAGCCTTTCGCTTGAATATTGCTGCAAAACGTGGCATTACGCATATTGTTTACAAATAACTCTGTATCAAGTTCCTTTTCTATAACATAGTCCAATTCAGAAATTTCAGCCGCGAAGGAATTAGTGAGTCTCTCCGCCATGACAGCGTCTAACCAGCGTCTGCAGCGATGCGATGCCAACGACGCCCGTAACTGTTGCTGTGGCAATGGCTGCTGCCTCCGATACGGGATTTTGCCGAGTAGTTGTGCCGATGTGCAAATAGCACTTAAAAGGAGTCTTATTTTTCCAAGTAGGAGTATTTGTTCCAAGTTTGATTTCATTGCATTTTGTAGTACTTTGTATAAGCTTTCATTTGAGACCAACTTTTTGAAAATCAAAACAGGCCCACATGGTCAAAATGAGGGTCAAAAAGTGCACCTTTCGGTAATTAGCTGAAAAGGGGTTAATATTTCTCCAAATTGGATGAAGATAGAAAGATGTTTTTACCTTCATTTGAAACTCCATCAGGTATACTATCAACAATGTAAATGGCAAAGGGGACATTCTAAGGATACTTGCATAATATTTCATTTGAAATTGACATGTTCGGCACATGCCTAAACGAAATTTCAATGTTTAGGGGTTAATTGCAAAGCACTCAAAGTGTTAACCACTATATTAAAAGGTTTGTTGCAGACTATTAGACAGAATAAACATATCCTGTAAGAATTAAATGTGTATCCTTATTAGTTCATCGGTTATAACCCTTTGAAAATGGTCACAAACTGTGACCAGAGGGTTAACGTGGGCCACGCCCCCTTTTTCGGGGGCCCATAAAATGAGAACGGAACGAGATATCAACTTGAAACCACCTGCGATTTAATTTGCTCATCACAGGCAACAACATATCACCAAATGAAGCAATTCTGAGACCATCAAGCTGGGAGCTTGGGTGATTTCATGTGGAATGACCCATTCTCCTCTGACCTCTGGCATCAACAAGGCATTTTTGCCCAGAGAATTGCCAATCGCTGGATATTTTCTCTTTTTTGGACTATTCTCTGTAAACCCTAGATGATGGTTGCGCGTGAAAATCCCAGTACAACAGCAGTTGCTGATATACTCAGACCAGCCCGTCTGACACCAACAATCATGCCACGTTCAAAGCCACTTAAATCAGCTTTCTTCCCCATTCTGATGCTCAGTTTGACCTTCAGCAGATTTTCTTGACCAAGTCAACATGCCTAAATCCATTGAGTTGCTGCCATGTAACTGGCTGATTAGATATTTGCATTAATGAGCGGTAGAACAGGTGTACCGAATGAAATGGCCGGTGAGTTTATATATTATAGCACTACCAGAAGGTACCTCTGGTGAGTTCTTTAAATTCAAGATAAATATACACAGCACAGAACAACATTAAATCAAAATGTTCTTCCTTTATTTCTTCACTTACAAAAGAATTAAGTTCATTGGGAAACAGTCCAACCAAAGTTCGGCTTTTGTTTTATCCGATGGTCCGTGTTAAATTGTATACCTCTGTCCCATAAATGAAATAAGAGCATAACAAAATGTAAATGTCATGTTCACAGAAATAAATACTCAAAAAATCTTCTTTACAATGACATAATATATATTTATATAATTATATATGGTAAAAACTTTTTTTCAAGTTAAGGAAACAAACGCAAAATGTTACACACAGAAACAATGGCATAGCAACAAAATGATCACATGTTCTCATTCCCAAGGCATCAGTAAACCATGGCGATTCAATAGTCATTTCCCGTCAGAAATAAATAAATGATATGACCTCAAAAATTTAGTGCATTGCTGTAAATAAAAAATAAAAAAAATTATAGTGCAAGTCTTTTCTCGCAATTTTTTGCAACTTCCAAAGAAAACATTTTGGAATGACAATGAAAACAAATCAAACCGTGTTTTTACAACGGAGAGCACCGGCTTTTCTTCTTTACCTGAACTACACCTCCGTTACCCTCAAATTTCTTGGCAGCAACAAAAAGATTTAACATACTTAAACAAAAAACCATGGCCATCCGTCTCATGTCCGTATTTGGCAAGTGATTTGATAACACAACCCCCTCTCTGTACCGCCTTAAAAAAAACCAAGATCCTGTCCGTCAAAAGCAGTCATGATGAGATGCATAGAAATCAGAAATAAAAAAAAAAAACTTAAAGGTGAACAGGACTTTAACCGTCATGCAGCATATTTGTGTGACACGCAGAGCAGGGCAGATGTGGGAGTGTGGTCTGCCTCTACCTGCACTGTTATTCCCTGCTTCCATTCCCCCCTTTTGAAATTTGGAAAGGGTGTTGGGGATCACCCCCATTTTTCCTTCAGTCTGCATTGGCTGGGTTCCCACCACCGGGAGGCGCCATCTATGTCCGGACCCCAGGGGCTGGGCCCTCGCTTCAGACCTCAGCGCCCAGCTCGATCACCCCGGTCTCAATGATGGGCACCAGCTTATCTTCCACCTGAACCAGCAGGATGGTCTTGTCGATGTGGGAACGACTGGTCGGATCGCGGCTGAAAGGCACCCATCGGTGAATCACCTGTGATGGGTACGTGCGGAGAGAAACAGTGTGATCATCTCAGGCACAGGTGCAGGTCTCGAGAGATGGACAGTTTGCCTGATCACCTGATAGAGGCCAGGTGAAAAAAACAGTGAAAAACATTTTCATCTGCAACCACGTGCACTTGTGACACAAGCAATAACATTTCATACACATTAACAAGCGCCTTGTGACTCGGCAAAGCCGCAATATCAGCATTTCTCGAAAAAAATAAGCATGTGAAACATTACATAATGGAACAAACATGGTATGTATCAAACTGGTTACAAGGCATGGGTCTCAGAAAGAGATAATTATGTACTACTTAATGGCTGCAACCAAATGTACATGCAATGAACAGAATTCTGCAAAGCACTGTGGTCAGGCATGTACAATTATAATCACACAAGAGATTTTATAAGTGTTCTTGCAGTTTAATGAAATGTCAGTCTTCCATCATTGGCCAGGCTTTAAAGCATGCAAAAATATTTTCACATATTGTATTCCAACTCTTTTCTGTAAGCAAGAGGAAGTATGTATAAAAGTATATCCAACGCAAGAAAAAAAAACACCATCTAGCAATACATACAAAGTTAGTAAAAGAAAACTAATAAACACAATGAGTTTCCTGTTGGGATCCCGTTAATGCAATTCAAAAAACTTACCTGAAGAAATCTAGCCATTTCTTAGGATTAAAATTAGTTGTTGAAGTAAAATAAAAAAGTTTGAAGTTTCATATTTTAATTTTGTTATATTTGAAAATCATTCAATGTGAAATAAATGATCCAAATATTCAATACATACCTACAATTATCTTGATACAAATCCACTTTTTTCATTATTAAATTGAATTGTCATTTAAAATGAGTATGTTCAAAATTCCAAATGTTTACATAACAATAAAAGTAAATATCCGGTGGATATTTAATGGCAGTGCACAAGAGCTGCTCTGTTTCACGATGGAACACCAACACCTGCGCTTTATTGTTTGATTAGCTCACTCTTATCTTGATCTAACGTTTGCTTTCAGAGTCAGTAACTACTGCACACTGAAGGTGTATCCAAAGTACAGTATTTCCCCACACTTAAGCACATGTTAAAATAGCCAGGAGTGTAAAACCAAGAAAACTGAGAGAATTGTTTAGAGCAAATATCTGCAGGCAGATCAGCCTTTCAGAGTCGATCACCCCTGATCACGCTGGCCCTCCGAGCAGGGCGTCAGACTCCAGTCCTGGAGGCCCACGGTGTCTACAGAGCCTTGTGCCCATTGATTCAGTGGACACTTACAGCATGGAAAAGGTGGTTTGTGGATTCCACAATCAATTAGTAAGTAGACTCCTTCAACTCTAAGTTTTCCCTTAAGTAGGTTCAAAGTCTGAAAAAGGATTTTTTTTTCATATTGTAGGACAATATGTAATACATATTCTGTATTGACTGGTTGGAGTGCTGCACTGAAGCTGCATGACACTTATGTGGAGAGAAATATTCAAACCGAGGATGTCATGTATTTGCAGCCATAGCACTACATCAAATGAAAAATGTCTAGATCTTGCACATCATTTAATGACCATTTCCCTGTAATTTGACAGGACATATTTGGGATCATTGGAGACCTTGGGATCTCCACTAAAATCTACAACAGACCTGAAGTTCCACAGGGTAGAATACAGCAGCTGCATTTGACGGACCCATATGTGGGTCTGTAGGTTTCATGGGGTAAAATAAATCATGTGTGGAACAGCACACCGAAAGCTGAGGCCCTGCAGGACTGTAAATGATGCCCCGGCTCCTGCTCCTGAGGAAGCACAGACTTACATGTCCCTCCATGCCCTCCAGAGGGCACCAGTCTCTCCAACAGACTCGTCCGGCCCGCAGCCTCACCGCCTCATCCGGCCACTGCAGCTCCTTACGCTTCGACAGGTTAATGTTCTCCAGAACCTGATTCACGTCCACGATCTGCAGTCAAAGACACCATACGGTTAGGACAGGAGTCAGGATGCAGTGGTCAGAGGCGCGCAGAAATAATAGTGATAATAATGATGATGATGATGATAATAATAATAATAAATAATAATCATCATCATCTTTATTGTCCATGAATATAGAAATTTGCCTTCACCGAATTTCTATTGTTTTTTTAGCTACTTAATGTGTTTTATTGTAGCTTTGTGCCCGTTCTCTCCCCCTTCCTCCCACGATTCTCGTCAGCTTACGGTAATTTGCGGGTATTTACAGTCACACTGTGAAAAAAAAAAAATCATAGAATTGCAGCCTTTTTTAAAATCCAATTATCAGCAAAATTTTAATAACTGCACGGCAACAACCTCCACTAATTCCGGATGAGAGGCCATTTGCCGAATACCTCAAAGCCTCTCCAAATCCACTGCACCATCTCCCCTCCCTCTAAGCACCTCCCCACTTTCCCATATAGCTCCTCCCCCAAGCCTCACCCGAAAAATATTCTCATCCCTCCCACCCACTAATCCCCTCGCATCCCCTCAAAATCCCTCCCCCTTCGTCTAAGCCCCCCCCCCTTCACCCACTAAGGCCCCCATTCCCCTCAAAATCTCTCCCCTCCTTTTAAGCCCCCCCCTCCCTCTCTCCCAAACTCTCTCCATAAAACTTTTTTCATCCTTCCCACCCCCCAAATCTCCTTCCATCCCCACTAAACCACTCCCTTTACATCACTAAGCCCCTCCCCCTCTAACCCCTACCCGTGCCTCACCCAAAACCCATCTTCATCCAATCGCTTAACTCCTCCCATCCCCACTAAACCACTCCCCTTACATCACTATGCCCCGCCTCATCCCTCACCCAAAACCCATCCTCATCCAATCGGTTAACTCCTCCCATCCCCTCTAAACCCCCCCCCCATCCTCCCTCTAAGGTCCTTCCTAACCCTTCTATCCAATAATAATGTATCCCCATACATTACTAAGCCCCTCCCCTCCCTCACCTGCACCCTGTATGATATGTCCTCTCTCCGCACACCCGTATGGGCGGGGTGCTGCTGCTGCTGCTGCTGCTGCTGCTGCTGCTGGTGGGCGGTAGGATCGGTCCCCCCCAGGCTCTCGCTGCCCAGCAGGCCCACCAGGGTGTGGCGCTTGCAGGGCGGGATGCTGTGGCTGGAGAGGGAGGCCGAGGGCCCGGCGGCGGTGGGGTCGGACCCCAGGCGGAGCTGCAGCGAGGCGGGCAGCGTGCGCAGGGACAGCTGGCTGGTGGAGGAGCGACGGCAGGGCTCCAGCCCCGTGGCGGATGTGCGGAGCGACGAGTGGCGGCTGCTGCTGTAGCGGTACGAGGACGACTGACTCGCCACCGAGGCCCTCGCCGGAGACTGACGCACCAGCCCCGACTGCACCGACTGCGAGCTCTGACTGGTGCCTGGGGTGGGGGGAGATAGATAAAGGGAAAGGAAGAGTGACTCATTCACTCTGTTCCATCTCTCCACTCCCTCGGCGCCATTAAGGACATCCATACCCCACAGACACTGAATCATGAGATTCTGATACGCGCCCGTTTCGACGTTCAACTGGGAAATTTAACATTCATAACTCAGTGCAGCCCGTAGTCTGAGGAGAACACAGACCCAAGGCCCCACAACACAAACTAAGCACATTTATTCACTGAATACTTGAAAGCATTTTTCTGAAATTCCAATAAATTTGTTTTTCAACGGCCAGACAATAAAGGCAGAAGTGAACACAGCACTGCGGCCAGTCAAAGAGCAGGGGACTCGAATACTCTGCAGCAGACTGGTGCTGAATGCATCATCTATTATGCAGTGGAATCTGCAGCCTCACAGTGAATCTATCATAATGCAGTGGACACCGCAGCCTCACGATGAATATTTTGTACACTATGTAATGCACTCTAAAGCCTTACAGTTTTTACATTGTACAAAATGTATTAGAACAGCAAACTGCACTAAAACCAGGCGAGTCCTTACAGAAAATGTATTGCGTGTATGAGCAGAGGTGTGCTCAAGACCGAAGATTCTCACACTCGGTCTTGTGAGGGAAAGATAACAGAGTTTTGAATGACTGCTAGCTCTTGCTCGTTTTCCACTATGGCTGCCAACAAAGTTTAGCATCAGATTCTATTGAACGAGCAGTGCAAAACTGTGGATAACGTTGAGAATGCAGGACGCCATCCGGAAAAGCAAGGTGAGACGGCTCACAGGCATTCTCACTCGTCTATGCCAGACCAAATGCAGTTAAATCATTCAAGAGGCAAGAACTTAAACTCATGAGGTTAACCTTTAGAATGCTGAATAAATTTTCAAGGAATCAAAAATGTAAATTATCCTGAGCTGTTGAAAACCTATCATGTGGCAACTTGTTAAGTTGCCACATGATAGATTTTGAACAGGATCTGATTTTGATATCTTACATCATAGGGCAACTATAGTTCTAGTTCTATAGTTACAGTTCTATAGTTATAGCGCTCAAAGGGTTAATTCAGTGAGGGGGTAGTGTTGAATAAGAGCAGAGTGTTCAGTGGCGGCCCCTGCAGGTCTTACCCAGGGAGTGCGGCTGGTAGGAAAGAGGCTGTGCTGGGCCAGTCACCCCGCCCTGAGACACAGAGCTCTGCTGGGAGTCGCTCACGCCCGTCCCGTTCCCGCTGGCGCAGGACATGCCCCCGGCAGCGTCCGAATCCTCAATGTTTCCCCCGCTGTTGCACCCGGCCCCGCAACCCTTCCGTAATCTGGAGGAACCCAAGAGAGGAAACCCCTGCTGCTTCACACAGCACCACAATAACACAAGTCATACAGCACAGAACAGCACCGCAGACTAACACTTGACATTCCAACAAATCCAATTCACATACAAGTTGGTAGAAATGGGTTGGCCGTAAGTCCTTGAAAAGTGGGTGACATGGAATGTTGCTCCAAAGCTGTAAGTTCAAAAACTTGACTGCTATCAGCTGCTGGTTGTAGTCGCTGCGCTAGCATTAGGATATTCAGAGAACATTCTAATTCGTTTAAGCTCTTCATTCGCTTGAGGAACTCTTCAGAACGTGCCTATACCCACCAGATAGCAGTGTTCATGGAATGACTTTCTCGACCAAACTTGAGAGCTGAATCTGAATATCTGGTCTTCCCTAACATTTACAGAGAGATGATCTTAATGAGCATTGTCCTGTGAAGTCTGGAGTCGGAGACGGCCGCCCTGTTCTACAGTTAATCAGGTCCACGGGGACCCTCGTGCATTTTCACAGAGATTTCCAAAGTGCACTCAGGTGTGGAATTCAGTGGTCCCTGCCAGTGAGATAATCTAATATTCACAGCATTAAGATGATGCACAGATGTGATCATATAAAAGATATTACGGAAGCACTGCCGAAAACATGAAATAATAGACGCCTGTCAGAAAAACAACCAAATTGAGTATTAATGCATAATTAATTTCACTTAAAGTTCTGCGCAGTCATTTACAGACAGACATATACAATAGAAATCAATAATTACTTAAATATGATTAAACTCAAGTACACTCGCATGAGAGGAAGAGTCTAATTGTATTATGTGATGAAAATTAGCCATTTTATTCATATTTTATTCAAGGAAGCGAGGGTAACGCCACATGGAGGCCTCCATGTTTACAATAACTAATATGTTAACATTCCCAGAGGAGCTTTGCAATCATTGGCTGCAGCTGCTGCCATGTATTCTGTCCTGAGTCTTGTGTCCATTTAGTGTTGTTTCTGCGCCAGGTGCTTAAAATTTCATTTCATCCGTGCCCGTTGGTGTCATTACAGAGATCTAGCCCAGGGTGGAACTTCAGGCACAGAACAGATTTTAGACAGACCATTAAATGAGTGCTCATTTGCTGCCATTGTTTTATGTAGAAAAGGTTCATACTGCATGCAGCATCACTGACACAGACCCCCGCAGATCACTCCCTCATACCTGTGCCAGGTGCTGACGATAAAGTTGCGGATGTTGCCGATGCTGATGGGGCCTCCAAGGATGTGGCCGAGCTGGGTGTGCGAGTTGCAGTAGGATGTGGTGAGCGGGGAGACGTAGATGGGGTAGCCGATTGGCTGGTCGCAGGAGGAGTTGATCATGTTGCGCAAGGCCTGCTTGGCGTTCTGGATGCTTCCGCGCTCCGGGTTCCGGTTCCTCAGGAACACCAGCTCCTGCTGTTGCCCCGCCCACAGCCCGCGCACGCATTCCTTATTCACCTGCAGAGGGCAGCAGAGAGACTTGATGAGACATACTACAGCGCAAGCGTCCGGAGATGAGAAAGTACGAGCCCTGAAATTAATTTCTTAACCCCATTAACTCAGCCAAGCAGATTTCCATAACATGTTTCCATGAATGTATTTTCATGCGCATTTTGAAGTGTAGCAAAAGAAAAGATTCATTCATGGGAATGGCAAAATTTGAAAAACTTCTTCAAAAAAAATTATACACTCACTTGAGGTGGTTTTAGCCATTCTTGAAAAAGGGTTAATGTGCTAAGTGGGAGACGGAAACACCTTTATTGAATAAGTTTTGATTCGGCGAACATTTAACTCACGACTGATCAGCCATTTCTGGTTTGCACCTCTTCTTTTACCGTTTATTCAATAATATGAAACGTAAGCCACACCGCCAACTACTGATGAAAACACGCTCTGCATAGCACAGTTCACTCGCTCCAAACCAGTTGATGAAAACGCGTCTAATTCCAATTTCCTTTTATTCGGACATTTCAAAAGTTTGCTTTAAATTTGCTTGACTATAGATGGAAAAATGGCTACTGTCTACCTTCTGACAATCATTGTGCTAATTAGCAAATCGAAGTGGTCGCAACAAAACACTGGGGAGGACTTTAACCTTCTGAGCCTGAATTTCACACTAATGCTCCGCAAAGGTACACATGCAGTAGCACTAATATATTGTACTTCTCGCTTTTGTTTTCTCAGATATTTTTTGCATATTTTGACTTAAAATGCCACAGTACCACCTCTCCTTCGCAAAAGCAGCACTGCACCAGGACTGTGCGTGTGTGTGCACTTTCCCTTAAGCTAAGTGCCTACACAGAACAAAACGGCATGGCCCTGTAAAGAATGGCTGGCCATGGACATCTGACACACTGTTCTGCTGCATTTAGTGATGGTGCCCCTTGAAATCCATAATAAATGGCTTTAGACTCACTTCAAAGGGCACGAATGAGGCCTATGATAATCACAGCTGATGTTACTGAAAGCTCATAGATTTTTCTTCTTCCATAAAAGCTGGTGTCTGCCCCTGTGCCAGTACCATCATCTCTCACCCTCACACACTGATTCAGGGAGGTCCTGCTACCTGTCAATATCTCCACTGAGATGGTCTTTCCCTCCTCTTATTCTACTCTTCCGCCGTCTCGTCTCTGTGCCTCTCAGAAATCGAGCAGCTAGTTATCACTGGAATTCTCTCCTTTCTGATTCCTGCACAAATCCAGAACATTCTTTCTACAAGTGAAGCCTGATATATATACTCATGCAGCTGGTTGTTCCTGCCCACTCGTCCCCCCCCCTCGGGTTTGCGGCGCACCTTGATAACCCGGAAGCTGAGGTAACGCCGGTTGAGCATGATGATCTTGTACTCGTTGGTTCCCTCGTCCAGGACGTGGCGCAGGGCGAGCAGGGAGGGCGAGTTGGACAGAACTGCGCTGCGCCAGGCCGGGTCACCCTCGTGCGCGATCACCAGGTTCTGCTGGTGCGCGGAGATGGCCTCGAACAGAACCGCTGGCTCCTCGTATTCATCCGGAGACGTGAAGTGGTCCTAAAAGAGGACAACCACACAACATCGGGGAAAAAATAACATCACGGCTAAGGAGGGGGAATTAATTTTAAAATACAAATACATGAGCATCACAACAAAATGCAGCGGAGTCCATAAATATTAGGGCTCTGAAACTGTATAAAAAGAATAACAATTCCTATATGGTTCATACAATAAGAATGTAAATACAGGAAAATTATAGCTGGCTGTCTCTACTTTAAGCTTGTATTCCATGCATTCAAATCCAGTTTGTTGAAGTACAGAGCCAAAAAGCGAAACTTTCATCACTTTCCAAAAATGAAAAGACTGCATGGTATCCAGCACTGATAGGGGTGGTACAACCAATATAAAAATGCATACACACACACACACGTTGAGATTTGGGTGTTAAACCCTACTATGGGTTAAGGCTGTACCTGGTGCAGTTTGAGTGACATGCGGATTCCTGGCACCACAACTTTCCTCAGCAGCTCCATGTCAGCGAAGATCCACTCGTCTCTGACTGAGGAGATGCGGAAGTCTCCTTTAAAGAGCGCGTGCAGACCATACAGGAAGGACTCCAGGTTACTGCAGGAGATTAAAATTATGTCATTGAAAGTATCAGGAGTGCACAAGGTCTGACAACAGAGCCAGCCATTCATGCACATAATTAAATGTGAACTGATCAACAAATATAGAAATAGTTTTGTAATTACAGACTCACTTCCCTTTTTAAAATTAAACACAAACCAATGTTAAATGTTATATTATTGCCATCACATAAAATCAACATCCGTGAGAACATTTTACATTTGCTGAGAAGGTTCATAGAGTTCTGACCAATCAGGGGCTCCTCACCTGGACATGTGATGCGAGGCGGTCCCTAGTGCCCGACGGCCCAGCACACACAGCCCATAACACAGCGTCACCAGGGGGGAGTCCTTCTCACTTTCCAAATGCTATGAGACACACAGCTTTTGTGAGGGCACCTGACAGGAAGGGGTCTTATTGTACAGCGCCCTCTGCAGGCATTTTGCAAGTATCACAGCGCCTTTGGCTTACCCTCACAGAAATACAAGATCTGGGGCCAGAATTACTACGGCCTTTTGCACATGCAATACCTTATAGCACATGCAACAACAATAACTCAGCCAATGATTGGCTAGGGGATTAGTTTGGAGCCAGACTGCATACACTGTCATAAATTGACTGAATTTAACACACAGTGTTTCCTTGATAGTAGAGTCCTGTGTGCATTTAACTGTGGTTTACAGTTAACATACATGGAACCACAAAATTGGCACGTGTCACTGCAGTGGTCCAGACTTTGCATGCAGTCGAGGTTAATGGGGGTACGGCGGCACTAGGCTTGCCCGCAGGATATTTATGCAGTATTGACCCCTGTCAAGTTACACAAGTGAAACGCAGGAGCGCGAGGACTTGAGTCGCCATTTGCACTCTGTTATAAACTGATTGTAAAATCACAGTTAAAATACCTGCCAAAAAAGGTGCCAGCTTATAACAGTGCAGTAGGCCCGGCACGTCTAAGTTATCCAGTAAGCCTCTGAGAAGCAGTAATGCAAACTGCATCTGATTCATCCAAAAGATATTTCGACAAGGACCTAAAATTCGGCACACGGGGACAGATTAGATGAATTAAAAAAAACACTCGTCACATCTACATTTTCTAGTGAGATTTCTTATCGGGTTTGTATTTTAATGATATCGTTACCACTGACAAAGGAGGCTGACGGCACCATATTGGAGTCAATCGCAGTGTTGCTGATGTGCAATGTCTCACTGAGAAGAGGAAGTGACTTGAAAAAGGAGGCCGTTTTCAGTCATGGGGACTGACCTTTTCCCTGCGGGAGTTGCAGTACTGGATCCAGCTCAGGTAGACCCCACAGAAGCTGTCCCGCGAGATGCCCGCCAGACGGTGGTCGTAGTCCTCGTCGATGTTTGGGTTGAAGGTAGGGTCCAGATCCACGTAGTTCCGCTCACTACAACAGCGCAGGCCATCCTGCATGGTATCATTCGCCAGCCACTCCTCAAGCTTCGACGAGGCCGTCACGTAGTAGATGATTCCCTAATTGGAAAGCAGGGCAAGGTCAAATATAAGTTCGCTCTCCGGCAGTTCATAATCCATTCATTTTACTTGGGGGTTTACTTGTCAAGGACAAGAGCCAACTGTATGCCTGATTTTGGTAAAGGTAGCAAATTCCAGTGCTGTGAAAAAGTTTATTTGTCCCCTTCTCAATTTCATCAATTTCTGTATATTTGTCTCAGTTGGTTGTTTCAAATCAAACCAGTTTTCCTTTTAGACAAAAAAAGCCCAAGTAAATGCTGTTTTTAAATGAAGATTTCATTTTTTGAACAAAGAGCCATCCAACCCAACATGGCCCCATGTGAAAACGTAATTTCCCTCTTAGTTACCAAATCAACCATTTAAACAAATTTAATTGACAATAGGGTTCAATTTCACATGACGCAGGCATGATTGTTGCCTGCCCCGTTGAATCTAAACATCACTTAAATAGAACCTGTGTGGCAATTTAAAGCAGGTAAAAAGCAGCACATGATGGCGCAACCTAAAGAAATTTCTGAATGTGTGCTGCACTCTGTGAACCAAGGGCAGAGCTAAATGGCTCACAAGGATTGAATTGTCTAACAATCTCAATAAGCACTGAAATGAGTACTTGTTATTCAGTGAGCATGGCCAATATTAGCAGACAACACCGCAAAACAGAACTAATACACAGAAAAATGACCCACTGTTTGCCCATTCAAAAATGACGAATGCTAACAATTACACAGTCCTTTCAGTGTAATGGCTCCTGTTAAGTCATTACATTTGGCGGGCCAATGAGAATAATGTACAGATCAGCTGAACTGATGGGCGGGAGAAGTGCGGTTAATGCCCATTAAACTGACTCCATATATGCAATATTTCACACAGAGAGAGCAAACAGCAATCAAACAGCAACAGTTATACTAACATATTTTCACTACAGATTCTATCGAAGGGAATTGAAGAGGATCGCTCTTTAACAAGATCCAAACCCTGATGTTGTCATTAATCACGAGCAGACAGCCCTGGGACTGAAGGCAGTCACTATCAAGACCAGTAAGACAACAGAGGGCCCAACTAAATAGAGTGGGTTGAGATCCTGCTTTGCATGGTTGAGCCAAATGCATCACAGCCAGAGATGGACTCCTCTCAAGCACCCGAAACCCAGTACCCAACAACCTACAGCTGCTAAAATATCTTTCAGTAGGATATGCTACACACCGAAGCCATGGTTGTTTATAGCTGCCAAACCGTAATAATACCCATTAAAAAAAAAAAAAAAAAGCATTGAGCAAAAATCCTATCCCAGCTGCACAGGATGGTCCGGAAAGTTCCGATTCGCCCTCTCTCCCTCACCTTGACGTAGTAGGTGGTGAGGATCCTGCGCAGGTCGAACACCTGCAGCATGGACGCGGCGCTGTTGTCGGTGATGCTGTAGCCCTCCAGCACGTACTTGGTGACCAGGACCTCCCAGGCAAGCCAGCGCTGGCCGAACGCAGCGTTAAAGGAGAGCATGCAAGGCATGTGCCCCGGCTCACAGCAGCAGCAGCCCTCGTCCTCCTCCACACCCTCGGTGATGGCCTCCACCTCCCGCTGCTGACAGTACGTACCTGAGGGAGAGGGGGGGGGAGGGGGAGGGAGAGAGAGAGAGAGAGGAAGAATTTTATTGTGTAACAGGTCTCAGAGTCCTTCATCAGCCCTCTTTAAAACCCCTTTGCGCAGATATAGATGCCGGCGTCCATTAATTCTGAAATGTAATTCCTAAATAATTTTGTAATTAAATTTCCAAATGTCTCGCTTCACTGGAATAATTTTGCACAGTCTCGGTGACACAAATACTGAGTTATAAAGCCTAAATAGGCTCATGCATAATGGGAAAAATTTGGCATTATTTGTATCCTGCGCAAAGGGGTTAATATAAGAGTCAAACCAGTAAAGCAAACCATAGTTCTCCAGCCAGCACTGAGCACAATGCATTATTTAAGCACCGTCTCTCAGTAAACACTGACAGACTGTTAATGGCTGTAAAGAAAATCCACAATATCCCATCCTCTGACTATTCTCTGCCAAATCCACAGAGAGAGAGACAAGAGGATACAGAAGAGAGCGAAAGATGGGGGGAGAGAGACATACAGAGGGAGGGAAGAGAGAGGAAGAACAAGGGAGAGGGTGACTGACAGAAAAGACCCGAGAGAGAGAGAGCGGAGGAGGGAAAAGGAGGAAGACAAACTTGAGAAGATGTGATGGAATGATAGAGAGATGGAGAGGGAGAGCAGGAGAGAAGAATGGAAAAGGGAGAGGGAAAGATGGAGGGACAGGGAAAGATGGCAGGAGAAAAGATGGCAGGGTGATGGATAAAGGGATGCAAAAGAGAACAAAAGACAGGGATATACATCACAAGGGAGGGAGAGAAAAAGAGGAATAGGGGTGAGAGGGGGGAGAAGGAGAAAAAAAGAAAGATGGAGGGCAGAGAGAAAAGTGCACATCAGTCCACACCTTCACCCCCGAACTCACAGTGCCCCCTCCCTCGCTCACCCCTGAACTCCAGCCCGCGCAGCTGGAAGGTCACCAGGCCGTTGCCAATCTCCACCAGGTGCACCAGGGCGTTGAGGTAGTCGGAGGCCAGGATGAAGCAGTCGCCCGTCCCGTAGTTCCCCCAGCGCCCCAGCAGCAGGTCCCCACACAGGCTGTGCTGCAGGGAGCGCGTCAGGTGCTCGTAGAAGATGGAGTTCAGGTTGTTATCGTCGGAGCCTGGGCAACACACGCACATTCACACACAGACACAGACATGAGTGATTTTAACTCACGGGAGAAGCACAAGAAGAAGAGAATGTGGAAGCATGTCAGAGCAGGATTTATACACAATGATGCAACTTCTTGTTTCTGCCTCTGTGCTCCACCATACAAATTTTGAAAACAAAGAACTCCAGTTTAAAGAAGAGACCGCCAATATGAATTTAAATGTGCCTTGTGACCCGGGTAGGATCTACTACCAGTTTTATGCTGTGTCATCATCCAAATACTTACAGACTGCACAGTATAGACAAAAGTAGTCAAATGAAGATGAGCATGAATGCACGCACACTAAATGGACTTAAGATAAAGGGGATGGATCCAACTGTTCTTTGTGGAGGGTGATTAAGTATTTGATTCATAGCCCAAGTGCCTCATCTTAACTAAATTTGTCCAAATAATAAACAAGTAAATAAATAAATAAATCAATCAATCAATCAATCAATTAATTAATTAATTCAAACATTTTTAAGAATCAATTTAAATTCATTTCCTGGAGGAGCCTACCTGGGTTGCGGTCCAGCTGAGAGGCGAGTCTGGTGTTCGAGTGATCAACCCTTTTCGTGCTGTGAAAGAAAGTTGACGATGTCAATGCCTCGTGAATAAAATGACTGATACGATAATCTGCACACCATTCATCAAAAACTGGACATGGAGATTCAGGATGTGAATATTATGCTAAGAGAGCAGAAAGTGATGCCATACTTGTAGTCCCTCTCCCAGAATTTAACGGGCCGGACATAGGAGGTGATGAAGATGGCGCTGCCCAGGAAGGGGTTCAGGGGCGTGGAGAAGATGGCGGAGACTACAGCCTGGACAAATAGCATGGCAGAGTCTGAGAGAGGTCAGAGGTCAAGGACAAAGGGCAGTTTGAGGGGTTTTAGATCACGGTTAGGCTAAAATTTGTAAGGTTATACCTTCTGATTTCATAACTGGGGAAACTGGACAAAGACTGTGACAAATCGGGGGTGCTGAGCAGGCAAAGAAATCATTTTCTGGACCTGAAAACCAGACCCAAACGCAATAGACAGCCATATTACTCCACCACTGAAGTCTCTTCCGCTCTATTGACAACCTCCACCACCAAGTCACAGTACTGGGCCATGTTGTACAGCAAAGCAGGATTATGGAGTTATGAATACAAGTGTGATGAGTAAACCCCAGTACAGCTCTTTATGCTGCACTTCCAAGACTAAAACGGCTAATTAGCACCTTGTCCATTGACTTTTATTCAATGTCATCACAAGGCTAGCGTGTAGCATGGAGTGTCCCTTTAATGAGACCATTACTCCCTAATTGCACTTTCATCCTCCTTAACTCGACACTTTGTTTGCTACCGGTTAGAGCAAGACGCCACCGGAGGGAAGGATACGAGGCACGGCGAAGGGCTGGGCGAAGGCGTGGAAGGCGGAGCCCCAGGTGATCTGCCAGGGAGCGATGTAGGTGTAGACAAAGTGCAGCTTGTAGAACAGCTCCCATAGCTGTGGGACAAACAGGACATCACTTCAAAGTCAGGTCCCCCAATCAACAGGCAGCATAACCCCCACACCACAGTTCACACATGAGCAAGCCACACCCAGGAGTGAAAAAAGACCCGCCCATAATTGCAATCGGAGCCCAACTCCGCCCACTGACTGCACCAAGCTCCCAACCCTCTGACAGACCTAAAAACACCCCAGCAGCGCTCCGCCACGCCCCGCTCCCCCTCACCTTGCTGAAGACGATGGACATGAGGAAGAGGTCGAGCAGCAGCGTCTCAGACAGGGCTTGGAAGTCGAAGGTGAAGAAGAGGACAGTGAAGAGCACGGTGACGTACTGGTACGTGGGGCTGCTGAAGGACGATCGCAGCAGCTTCAGTCCGGCCACCGTGATCATCAGAGCCCCCACCCTGAGAGAGACGGGGAGACAAGGGAGCGTGTGCAAAGAGCAGTGCACAAGATAGAAACGTAAAACTGCTAGGGCTACCGTGACATCTGCAAAAGAGCAAAATATTTCCATTTATTATGCAAGTAATAATTTCTCATCTACCTTATGGTTTACATATGGGCGTCACATGACAAAGATGACCGTTCATCATTAAGACTAGTTGCTGGTTCTGTTGGTTTTAATGTTGCCTTCACACATTTGATTCTTGCTCTTCTTAAATTTTTAAGTTTTTTTTTTATTTAAAATTTATCAATAAAAACAAGACATTGTCTCGCTACACTTCCTGGGTTTCAGCCACAAAGCTGCAATGCATAAATCAATCACTGAAGATGTTGCTGCTGATGACAAATTTGCCATTGCCAAGACATTCCCTGATTGGTGGACTTCCACCCCAATCTTCACCTGTCAAATTTATGTCAGTAATTACCTCAATATGAATAACCCAGAGGCCCATATTCAGAAAGCATTTTAGAGTAGGAGTGCTGATGTGGGATCAGTTGAGCCATTTTGGTAATAATGGATTAACCATGATCCAGGGCTGCCATTTTGGTAATAATGTTTAACCATGATTCAGGGAAAACTGATCTCAGACCACTACTTTTTTTCCTCCGAGTCATTTTATGAAAATTAGCTACAGCATTTAAAAAGAACAGATTGAGTTGACTGTAATATTGACCAGAGAGAATTCAGTGAATCACACAGAGGGATTCAGCGCTTTATGAAAGCAGATTAAATCACCCCTAACAGCAGACAGAAGGACAGCCGGACGGATTGAGAAAAGAGGGCTCACTCGTTATCGAGCTTTTTAGCGAGGTCCCTGGCACTGCCGCTCAGCTCGTTCAGGATGATCAGCGGGTAGAGAACGTTCTTCTCCGCGAAGAGGAGCCAGACGTGCAGCCTCTCGAACCACATCACATGGGCCGCACCTGCAGGGCCGCCGCAGGGAGGGGGAATATTTAGCAGAAGGCTCACAGTCTCTCACGACTGGAGACAACTCATCCGTATACAGCTGAAGATGTTTCACACAGAGGTGCATGTCACACAGGAGCTGAACAGACAACAGGATCCTCTGATGACATCACACGTGCGGTCCCCCCAACCACCCATGAAACACTAAAATAGAAAATCAATTCAAACAACAAGAATCCCTATGGGGCATTTAGCAAAGTGAAATCACAACTCAGAACTCCACCCCCTGAAACCCCCACTAGAGCAAGACTAGGGCAACAGTAGCAAAGAAAAACTCCCTGGTGGCAAACAAGCTGAAACCAAGGGAGAAATCAGACTCAAATTAACCAGTAAAAATGAAACAATGCAGAGGAACTCTCCCAGGTGGCCGACGCCGAAGGACTTACCCCTGACCTCAAACTGGTAGTACTCCTTGGTCTTAAGCAGAGGGTGGGAGAAGCAGTACCAGGGCAGCTGCTTGCGCACCTGGGGCAGCAGGTAATGTGAGAGCAGCCCAACTGCCCCAACCAGGGCATACAGGATATAGCTCAGAAAGGGCTGGAGCAGGGGAGAGGGAGAGAGATCAAGATCGTAAATTTGCCAATCCAGGCACACTGCATTAAATTACATTTAGCATTTAGCACATGCTTATCTGCAGTGATAACACAGATTACACTCTCACATAGGATCCATATAAACCGTTGGATAGTTTCACTTGTGCAATTCAGTTTAGGGAGATTCTTCAAGGATGTTCCTCGTGAGGGTCAAGGGGATTGTTTGGTGACTGTGTATGTATTATACTTGCTACAAACTGAGAACTAAAAAGCGTTTTTTTTTCCTTCAGAGTGGGGACATTTTTGGGAAGTGACGACATTTTCATATGTCCTCACAACTACAAAGGCAAATTGTGACTTATTAGTGAAGGTCAGGGGTAAGGTTAGAACAACTGACTGAATAAAAAGATGGAAGCAGCAACCGTGACGTCACCCATTGGTTTCAGCATACCATTTAGGAAGCCTTGATTTTGGCAATTTGAACAGTGCCATTTTTTCATTTTGAAACCGGATGTAATTCCTATTGGACGACAGCGTGAATTGTAGATCCAGGGAGGAGTGAGGGGTGGATCTACGGGAGGATCGGACAAGGACCAGAGGATAGCCACGCCCTAAAGCATATTCTGGCTTTATCCTTTATTTTAGTCTATTAGGGACCACAATTTACAAAAATGAACATAATGATATTTCGAAGGAGACTTGAAACTTGCGATAGATACCATAAAATAATGTGGAAAATCATTGAAATAATTGAAATGGCACAGTGAAATAATAAATCAGGTGGGAAAATAGGGTAATTTTCTCAGACTTCTATAGTTTAAACTATGCGTCTCTAGCAGGAAACCGATAGGCCTGAGTGAAACCCAGGCACACACAAGAAGAACAAAAAACTACATGCAGAAAAGCTTTGGCCAGGATTGGAGTCCCAGTATATTCTTGATGTGTGATTTAAACAGACCATGTGCAGCAGAGCCCCCTACCTGCAGTGCAATGAACACCGTGCTGACGTGGATGGCGAAATAGAGCACGGCGATGACAACGCACACGATCAGGTCTGACTGCAGCCTCTCGTTCTGCAAAGGGAGGAAGAAGAGGAGGAAGGGTCAGAAAGACGAGCCAAAACTGCTCGTCCTAAAGCGCTCGCTCTCAGGAGATTCGCCAACTCTAGCCCTGCTTTCTTTGCACATGAAATGCACTACAGCAAGCTACCGCGGGAACTGCTAAATGACCAGAGATTGTATCTGCCTCAGCATGTTTCTTGGAGAGTCAGCGCTGTGACTGGAGGATTCCTGTGATTAGCCCCAAAGGTAAATTAGGAGCTCCCAATTAGCTCTACATAATGAAACAGAGGTGTTCCATTTTGCGCTTGATGCTAGCATTGACTTGAATCTGATTAATGGATAGAGATCATGGATAAACAAAAATGCACAAACAGAGCCTGAGCACATTTAAAGGGCTCCGTATAAGCATCTGACAGTAACAGAAGGCTCATACAAAAAGGGCTGCAAGTCACACATGGTTCAAACGGTGAAGATGTAAATATACACAAATTGAAGCTGATCGTCTCCGCTTAAATCTCAGATTCACCATTTTCAAAACCAGTCTGCTAGAGCACAGAGCCAAAAAGCACAAGCGAATCACTATCAAAATAGATAACGACCCCAGAGTACAACCCTGTTCAAAACGCTTACTGAGTGTTGCTGCAAGAAGTGATGCAATACAGCGGTAAACATACTCCTGTCCCAACTTCATTAAGTGTTGTTGGCTTCAAATTCAAAAAGAGCACATATTTTTCACAAAAACAACAAAACTTCTCGGTTTCAACATCTGATATGTCGCCTTTGTACCAAATTCAATTAGACGCGAAGTAGGCGTACACTCGGGCTACCATCGACCTACACGGAAATGGGTAGTGACCTTGTGCGTAGTCTTGTTTCAGGAAGTGATACCAAAAGGGCTTCTGAGTAATTTCCAATTCTCGACATTGGCAATGGATACATAGACAAAACAGCAGACCTAGACTCAAGCTACCTTATAGGTAGCCCCCGTTATTAAATAAAATGATCTGCAAATCATTGCACTCGGTTTTTATTTACGTTTTACACAGCTTCCAAACTTTTTTGAAAACGGGGTTGTACATGCACAGGTTAAAAAGCTGACCGATCAGTGGTATTTCCATGAGCTTAACTGCAGTCTGTGGTGTGCTGTATACTAGAGTAATGGTATTTCAGGCCCACTGCACACTAGTGTGTCATTGGTTGAAAAAGCTGTGGACCAGCAGCACACAAGGTAGTGATTGGCTGATACACAGCAAACGCACCACAGAGCTCCTGAGCTTCTCTGGTAGTGGGTCCTGTACTTCTGACAAGGGGTCTTCTGGGTTTTTGTCTTTCAGGTTGGGGAAAATCCTCAACTGCACCAAGGAGCTGTACAGAGAAAGCGGAGGAACACACTATACACTGGCACTGCTTTAATACTCAGACCCACTCAGAAATATTGCAGGATACATCAGGGTCTGTGTTGAAGCAGAAATCCATCTCTACAATTCTTTTCTGAACAATCACAGTCCTCAGTTTTCATGAAAAACATTAGAAACAGGCGGCACATACTACTCAGCAGGGTATCACTTAGAAATCTGATTGATAGAGAATCTGATTGATAAACACACACTTTCCCCTTCACCACAGAATATTTTTTCCATCGCTTTTGCAAATTTAATTCTATTTTTTATAAGTTTTGTTTCGTTGGTATTAAAGCCAAATTTTATCTCCAGAAACAGATGGCCATTATAAACGGCCATCTTGACAATTTCCTACTTTTCATTTCTATTATTTAAATTCAAATAATGACTACAGAACAGATTCTATGAAGACTACACAGGTGCTCAGGTAAGCCGTTTTTTTAAAGGTTGCCAGATTTGCTCCTCCCACTCCTCGCCTGCTTGCGGCAGCTACATTAATTGAGCATCCTGGAAGTTTCACGCAGCACGTAGGTTGCCAGACTCACATGAGTGTGGAGGGGTCGCTGCTCTGCCTGCTCAGGTGATAGGATACGGCCACCAGGAGCCCGCAGAACACAGAGAACAGCACAGGGATGTGCTGCGCGTCCCAGGACTCCTGTAAAACAGGCACAGAGTACAGCCCCAGCACAGTTTACAATAAGTCTGTACTGCACTGGAACAACCTGGAGTTCCACAGGAAATGAAACCTCCTACCAACTTCGAGGTTGGAGGTAATAATGGTTCTTTGCACTTTCCCTCACTAGGACATCAATGAGTCATGGCCATTCTCTTGCACTACAATTTCAAAAGGATCATTCACACATCAATACCACACTGAAAACAAAATAAGCAGCTTTTATGCACCATTACGACATCAACCAATAAATGATCTTTTTACTACTTCCTCCGCCAGTGTTAATTTCTACTTGCAATATAATTATGTACACAAACATCACAAAGAAATTTCTGTTGTATGTTTATCTCCCTTCCTCTCTTCCAGCGGTTCCTGCGAGGCAGGTGACGCACCTTAAGAGCTCCATAGCAGAGGCCGTAGAGCAGCGCGACTGTGATGACGCTGCGCACGACACTGTAGAGGGCCGAGGGCAGGCTGGTGGAGGCTGCGAGTGGAGGGAGACATCGTTTAGAGTTAGTGCCCTTTCTCAGTACACTCTGCTTAGGCTGAGGCTGTGCTAATCCCACTCTAACTGCACCACCGAGACTCACAGCTGCCTTCCACAGGTCTGATTTAAGACCTGAGCCTCTCTAGTACACACAGTAAAGCATTTAATAAGGGAACAAATTAGTCCTTAAAATCTTCAAGAGCCCAACAGAGTAAGCATGGCAAATTATATTAGCCTGTATATATGTAACAGTTGCTATAATTATCATTCAACATTTCCAATTATGTGCATTCTTTTGGGCAGATCTTATGAAAAATATAGGGCACTGGCGGCCCCAGAAGCTCTCGCCGTTAAGATAAAGAAAATGTCAAAGTTTTTGTTGACGGACGCACGCATGGATGGACGCACGTGCGGATGGAGCCCGATACCATAGCTCCCGTGCCACTTGGGCGGCAGGAGCTAATTAGGAGCCTGTAACTGAAAACGTTGATAAGATAAAGCAAATTGTCGAAGTTTTTGGTGATATTTTTAGGCCAGTGACCTTAAAAAATAATCCAAGGTCACCTTTAGGCACATCATTTGTCCAATAAAAATTAGGAGCCTGTAACTGAAATACTTGATGAGATAAAGCAAAATGTCAAAATTTTTGGTGATATGTTTGGGCCAGTGACCTTGGAAAAATAGGCCAAGGTCACCTTTAGGCACGTCATTTTGTAGGCCTTTACGAGATGCATGTCCAGTGAAAATTAGGAGCCTGTAACTGAAATAGTTGATGAGATAAAGCAAAATGTCGAAGTTTTTGGTGATATTTTTGGGCCAGTGACCCTGAAAAAATAGGCCAAGGTCACCTTTAGGCACATCCTTTGTAGGCTTTAATGAGATGCATGTCAAGTAAAAATTAGGAGCCTGTAAGTGAAATAGTTGATGAGATAAAAGCAAAATGTCAAAGTTTTTGGTGATTTTTTTAGGCCAGTGACCTTGAAAAAAACAGGCCAAGGTCACCTTTAGCTCCTTGTAGGGCTTTATGAGATGCATGTCCAGTAAAATGTGGAGCCTGTAATGAAATCTCATCTGAGATATATCTTGTGTTGTCGGGGTAAATGCATGGAGCTACAGAAGGTTCAGCAGAGACAGGAGCTAACAAGCCTCATTATGGGTTAGTAATGATAATCTCATCTCATGGTATATCTTGTATAAGGGTAAACGGCTGGAGCTACAGAGGGTTCAGCAGAGACAGGAGTCAGCCTCACCATTCCCCCCGAAGACGTGGATGTCCACCTGCTCAAACAGGTACATGACGAATGTGTTCACCTGCGGCAGCAGGCCCACAAAGAATATGATGGGAAAACACAGAGTAAACACTACAGAGAGAGAGAGAGAGAGAAACAGAGAAAGGTCATTAGAACAGACACCAACACAATCCGCACTGTGATACTTTTTGTGGCAGCCATTATTCATATAGATATCTATTTAATCAGCATTCAAAAACAGAGGAACAACACACATACAGAGTCTCATTTTTACATCCTAGAGGGGACCAATTTTTCACCTTGATCTCTTCCAGTTGGGACTTGCCATCGGAGGGATTAGAGCCCTGCTCTCACCTCGCCTTAAAACGCATTACTTCTCCAAGCTCGTTCCCAGTTACATTATCTAATGAACAACTAAGTGTTAATTAGTGAAATCAGTCCATTTCCCCTCAGCTTGTATTATTGTTCATTGCAATAATTGTCAAGCACTTTCCTATCCACATTAATGGTGACATAAATCGCCATTGTCTTTCAAAGCTTCTGAATTTCTGTAGCTCACAAAAAGGTATACATTTTTTTCTGCGTCCTATCGGTTTTATTCGCCTCAGAAAACGTATCAAAAAAGGCAGTTTAGCCGGCTCAGGTCTGTGTGTTAAGCTTGCGCATGTAAAGATAAAACTCTGTCTACAACCAATGACATTACCATAATGCAGGTTAACGTTACAACGTTTGACATATAACTTTATGTCAAAGAGGAAGGTTACAATAAGGTCTCAAAATAAGGTTTCAATTTTGTTTCTACTTAATTAATTAATACAATATGTTGATACAGCCTCATATTGTAGCCTTCCTACAATTTTCCCAGAGGCTGGACTATAACAGACCTCATTAATGATTCTGCAACCATGAAAGTTCAACACAAGGCATGAGTTCTAAATTATTTTAAATCCATGCCATGCATCTAACTTTCACAATGCACTCATAACCAATTTGCTAAATTATTCAATTACCAGTGCTTCGATGTAGAAGTGTAGGTAATTTAATGAATTAATTATTGCAGCGTGGCAACCAGTGTACCGCTGGCTTCCCTGCAAATGTAGCGTATTCTCTGGAACGCTGAAAACATTTTGATCAAATGCAATCTTAAAATTAATTTGGTCGCACTTCGTGAAAAAAATGCTAAACAGGAGATGGAATTCAGAGAAAGTTCTGGATTAATTAATCATTAGTTTTTTTCCCCCAATATCACTATTAAGTAATATTTCAATGCAGCCCTTCGGTGAACTCTGTCATTTCTAAATACTTTCTTAATAATTACAGGCTTATTCATTGGTCTAAATTATTCAGTAAATAAATTGCATAATTATTAATCAAGCAATCTTAAACAGGAACAGCTTGAAAGCAATTATGTGCTTAAGGGTTAGAGGCTCACAGCATGCTACTGAAAATCCCGTAACGCTGGCGTTCCTGCCAGGGAGACGTTGGGGTTTAGGAGGTTAACTGAATGCCTAACCTTACCCAAGTGCAAATAAGCCAGTAACTGGTTTCTACCTCACCCACACACATGCTTTTATATTTTCTTTGTATTTTTTTACATTATTATGTGAAACTAATAAACTAAACTAATAAACTAAATATAACTTTAATGCCAAACCTGAAAACTAGAACTAGTCCGTACAATATTAAGCCCAACAGCAACCAATACCTAAACCTAGCCCACGGCACAGAATTAAGCTTTTTCCTCAAGGAGACCCAAAAAAAAATTGTCCCCACAGTATAATTTTTTCGACTTTACTAGCCCTGAGGGGTCTTTAAGTCACACACACAAGAACAAAATAAGAAAACAACAAATGTCATGCACAATAAAAAGCAGCTGCCCAATCTCCACAACATTCGAGCTTCAAACGAACAGGACCCTTGTGGCTGTTGCTTGGTTTGGGAGGTGGGGAGGAGGGGGGGTGCAGAGGTCACGCAGAGGTGTCTGACCTATGACCAGGTCGCGGGCTGAGGCCAGCACCAGGGAGCTGGTGAGCGCCACGCCGTACAGCGTAACGCGGGCTGACGCGGTCCTCACACTGCCGTAGTGCAGCACCCAGATCAGTCCACAGCACAGGCAGAAGTACACGGGCCGGCTGTAAGCGATGATCCGGTTATGACCCTGTGAGGGGGGAGTGGGGGCGGACAGGGTCACTCGTCCACGTAAATCAGTCACAATGAAGAGCTATAAACAGCCAAGCAGGTGAAGTGGCAATTTGGATGGCACTACATGAAATTGTTAATGATTACATTAAATAAATGAGAGATGACTATCCTGTTCTCTTGTTAAGGTGCAAATTAACCATATGGTACATTTCAGCGAATGTGACCAGGCATATAAAATGTCTGAAATGAATGTGTCCTGTGACTGTCCATAGATGAAAAACATGGACCCATTTTAAAGTGAATAATTACAGCAGTGCCAAAATAACACTTTAAATGAACCCCAAAAAAAAAAAAAAAAAAAAAGAGAGTGAAAGAGGCGAGGAGGCATTTTAATCATCTCCTGTCAGGGCAGGAGACTGCAGGAGTGAGCAGATACGTACGTGACGAGGAGAAGAGGAGTCGGGCTGAACGCTCTGAAACAGACAAATTAGAGAAGCAGAGAAATTAAGGCAAAGTTGGGTCCTGCATAACATCGCCACTGAGGTGAGACCGCTCGCTGGAACTCTCCAGCTAATCCAGAGGAGAGATCCTGCAACAGCGACTCCTAACAGAGCGCAGCTAATTTAACAGCCACAGGAGTTGATCTCCAGCAGAATATTCCCAGGAGCCACAGGTTCATTTCCTCAACATTCATGACTCAGAATTCATGAATCTTACTTTACTTCCTGCTTCTTGAAAAACACTTGATATTCACCACTCTGTGCAAAGTGGCTTCAGTTCGCACTAGCAAATACTACACAAAAGACATCTACCTCACTGTAAATTCTAATTAACACAAACTAAACCTGTGAAGTATTGCTGACATGGCGTACTAAGTCCTGAGAGGTGTACTGACCTTCAGCAGGGAGTACTGGCAGCTGGCAATGACCAGGCAGAACTGAAAGACCCAGATGTCCGTGAAGAAACCATGGATCAGCAGGACCGAGCCCAGGAAGGCAACCAGAACCGCTAACACCACCGCAAGTACGTTCTCCAGAACATCACGATTCCTACACATACAAAACAAGCATAACATTCAAGGTACTTAAGACCCCTCGGCCTTGCCATTATGTCAAAGAGATTGGAATCATCATTACCCAAGGCACACGCAGAACTTTCAACTTTTGACCTTGGATCCATGCAAAACTTATTCAAGGTCGTATTGTAAAAGCCAAAGGTCAAAAGTGGAAAACAATTAGACAATGCGCAAATCCAGCCCATGTACTTTATATGTGGCCGGTTTCGCATTGCAGCTATATTTCATTGTTGAGAAAAAGCCTACAAAAAATTTCCGAGGTCGAGGGCACTGCACGGAGGTCAAAGGTCAAATCCCAATAAAAATAGGTCATTGCCAGAGGTGTACAGTCCGGGTTCAGAAAGTAAAAATCCTCCCCAGAACTTTATTCCAACCACCTGGATTTACTTCTGAGAGGAGAGAGAGCCAATATGAGTGATCAGCTCATTCTGTGGGAGGGAGAAAAACTTGGCAGGACTTTCTGACCCCTGGATTTTCCACCTCTGGTCATTGCACAACTACAGCCCAAGGTCCTTACATGTGACAAGTATGAGGTGTTGAATATTAATAGCTAATGAATACTGACCAGCACAAAAAGAGACATACAGACAGATAGACAAACGTACAGACAGTCATGACGACAATAATCCATCAGCTATAATGGCCGAGAGGTAAAAACCACTCACTCTACACCAGTGTCTTATGAACTACGGGTCTGGGCCCCAAATGAGACTTCAGAACACATGAGGTTGACCCCTGAAATTAGTCTTAAATTCGCCAGGCTAAGTTAGTACTGGTCTCTGAAAGGTGTAGAATTTCAAATTCAGGTCCCATTCTTCAAAAAAAGTATTTCTAATTTGAATTTCGACATTATATAGAAAAGTCACCGGTGCTCCACCGTCTTCTCAGTCAGATGCTGCAGTATTTCCTACTTGTGGCTTTTGGTTTTGGGGGAGTTAACAAGTCGAACCTCAAGCCAACCACGGAAGGAAGTTACACCAATTCAAAACTTCCAGGTGTCAGAACAATGAATAATTACAGAGTGCCTTTTTAAAGAGAGCCTCAAAAGGAGTTTCCCTGACAGCTACTGGAAAAGACCATTTGAACATGGAATTTCCAGTCGCCATTTCAGTAACCAGACAAATATCCAGTTCTTTCAGTTTATTTTCGGAGAAGACAAAAATGAACCAGTGACCTTCTTCACACAGACCACCTGCTACACGCTGCATGAAGAGACACAATGTGAGGACGTGCAGACAGGTGCAGAATTATTCCCACCCTTGATTAAAATGTGAAATACAGATGCGGGGACAGACCTGTCGAACAGAGCCAGCAGAGTGAGCCTGTCGAAGTGCAGGCCCACCCACAGGTAGGGCAGGAGCCAGAGGCGGTAGTACTGTTTGGCCTTGCGTGCGGCGGCCGCGGCGGGGTCCTCGGGCCCCAGTGGGGCGTCCCGGAGCTCAGGGCTCAGGTCCCCGTCCTGCTGCTCCAGCAGCTCTGCGTCCATCGTCAGGAGCCGGTTCAGCCGGATCTGAGGGAGAGAGAGCTGCCCCAGAGTCAGGACTCTGGCCCGGGGCGCTATCGACCCTCTCTCTATACCTCCATTACTCCTCTCTCTCTCCCTCTCTGTATACCTCCATTACCCCCCCTCCCTCCCTCTCTCTCTCTCTATACCTCCATTACTCCCCCCTCTCTCCCTCTCTCTATACCTCCATTACCCCCACTCCCTCTTCCCTCTCTCTATACTTCCATTACTCCTCCCTCTCTCCCTCTCTCTATACCTCCATTACCCCCCTCCCTCCTCTCTCTCTCCCCTCTCTCTATACCTCCAATACTCCTCTCTCTCTTTCTATACCTCCAATACTCCTCTCTCTCTCCCTCTCTCTATACCTCCATTACCCCCCTCCCCCCTCTCTCTATACCTCCATTACTCCTCTCTCTATACCTCCATTACTCCTCTCTCTCTCCCTCTCTCTCTATACCTCCATTACCCCCACTCCCTCCTCTCTCTCTCTATACCTCCATTACTTCTCTCTCTTTCTATACCTCCATTACTCCTCTCTCTCTCTACACCTCCATTACCTCTCTCTCTATACCTCCATTACCCCTCTCTCTACACCTCCATTACCCCTCCTCTACACCTCCATTACCTCTCTCTCTCTCTATACCTATTACCCCCACCTCTCTATACCTCCATTACCCCACACTCCCTCCCTCTCTCTATACCTCCATTACTCCTCTCCCTCTCTATACCTCCATTACTCCCACTCCCTCCTCTCTCGCTCTCTCTATACCTCCATTACTCTTCTCTCTCTTTCTATACCTCCAATACTCCTCTCTCTCCCTCTCTCTATACCTCCATTACCCCCCACTCCCTCTCTCTCTCTATACCTCCATTACTTCTCTCTCTCTTTCTATACCTCCATTACTCCTCTCTCTACACCTCCATTACCCCCCTCTACACATCCATTACCTCTCTCTCTATACCTCCATTACCCCTCTCTCTCCCTCTCTCTACACCTCCATTACCCCCTCTCTCTACACCTCCATTACCTCTCTCTCTCTCTCTATACCTCTATTACCCCCCCCTCTCTCTATACCTCCATTACCCCCCTCCCTCTCTCTCTATACCTCCATTACCCCTCACTCCCCCCCTCTTTCTCTATACCTCTATTACCCCTCAATCCCCCTCTCTCTCTATACCTCCATTACCTCCCTCACTCTCTCTCAACACCTCTATTACCCTTCACTCCCTCTCTGTCTCTACACCTGGCTCTCACGCCTCCTCTATAACCCCACCCTCTCTCCCCATCCTTCTCATACCCCTCCCTCTTACCCTTCTCCTCGTCTATCAAGATCCCTTTCTTTCCTTACTTGTCACCATTCATCTCTTACCCCTCCCTCGCTCTCATTCTCTCCCCTTGTCTCACAATCCCATCACCCCTTCTTACACAACCCTTCTCTAACTATGCCCTCCTTCCTTCTGTTACCATCACTCTCTCTCAAATGTTCTCTTTCCATCCCACCGCCCCTTCTTCTCTGCCTATTCCTCTCTCCATTCCCTCCCTCTCTCCATCAGTACACTGTTCCTCTCCAACTCCAATGATCCCATGTTTCACTCTCTCTCAGTATCATCCTCGGTCCCTCTCAGCATGCAGGGACGCACACGCATGCATGCTCCAACACACACGCGCGCACATACACACGTACACACACACGCGCACACACACTACTCACCAGGTCATGAGGGTAAAAGCGAACTGAGGTAGAACTAGAGAGATGGGACTCCGTGTCCCTGTAAAAGACAGGTGTGTACAGTGAGAAACCGGCTCCTCCACGGGCACCTCTAACCTGAGCTCAGGCCCAGCGGCCGCCCAGCACCAGCACACACACACACTCACCAGATATTGTTGGAGGCTCGGCGGGTCGCGGGTTCGAAGTTCACCAGGGACATGTCGCAGCCGCCAGCTTCATACAGAGAGGGCGTGAGCTTCCCTACAAAAACATACAGCAGGTTAACACACTGAATGGGACATTACACACACATTTAATTCCAAAAAACATACAATATCTAGCTGTTAGATACAAATTAATTCCAGTTTTTGAAGTGTTCTGCTTGATAAGACTTCTTGCAGTGCACAAGCTAACAGTTAACTATCCTTCTATCTAGACAAGGGATGTTATTCCCCAGTCCGAGAGGCTGCAGTGTCTGTTGGTTTCCATTGCGTTTCCATAAAAGTGATTCCCTTGCGTTACCGACAGGCTAAAGGGACAACACACAGTCTTCAAGGCTTCAATCGGCTGCTGAATGACAGTAAACCACAATAGCCAACAGACACTGAGGCAGTCCAGGACTGGAGTTTGACAACCCTGGCCAATAAGAGTGGAATATTATTGGCCTATCTGAAGAGGCAAATCTTTAAAAGCACAAGCGACATTTCATCTTTAAAATCAAGTAATCAGTGCCTTATAATTGCAGAGTTTTCTTTGCAAACTTAAAATGTATTCAGGTGATATTCACCCAATTCTTTATCAGTGACAGACAGGTTCAGCTCTGACACCATTGGCCACTGGCTCAGTGCCACCTCAGTAAAATGCACCAGAGGCATCCCCGATTGACAGCTTCCTTTATCATAGAGCCAGCGAGGCTCAACTGCGCCCGGATCAGTGCTCACACTGACGAGCCACAGCTGACGAGCACAAACCGAGCCCATCGGGCACAGCCCATTCCTTCTGTAGCAGAAAATGAGAATCCGCAGGTCCACAGAAGACACGAGGTGCCACCAGGGATTTACGAGCCCCACAATAAAAAGTCTTACAAAGGGTCTGGCCACCACAGAATAGCCTCAGCTCTGCTATTTTTGCCGCAAGTCAGCCAGTAAACTTGGAATGAACTCTTCAAACAGAGCCAAAGACAGTAGGCACAGTTAGAGATGCTGCCCACACTGTCCTTCGCTTCGTATTGGAGGAGCTTAGTAGAAAAATTTACCCAGAGCGACTTGTAATGCAAGCTCACGCATGAGGGACTGACTCTGGATGGGGAAAACATGGCACCAACCGTCACATGGCACATACAAGACAATCCAAGTGACAGGTAAACCACCCTGCTAAATCGTCAACTAAGTTAAACAAGAGCCATCAGAAGATGGCATATCCCCGCGGCCCCACGTCATCAACTTCGGATTAGCAAAAGGCACCACGTCAAGTCATGATTAATGTGCACACCAAGTTTTGTGGAAAAATATTAAATGGTTTTCAAGTTACACACAGGAAATGAAATGTTCACAGACAGACGGACTGATGGACAGACGACCGCACCTATGACTATATCGAGGGTTTGGAGCACAATGGTTATATGTCCAAAATTTTTGGTTTTGAGATTTTTATCCCCTGTCACAGCTTTCTATCAGCTAATACTTGGAGCACAGTAACTATGTGTCCATCTGCATTCATTTTTAATCAGAATTCACATTTTCATTTTGTGGCATGTCCAACAAAATCTGCTTAAATGAATTAAACATTGACATTTTGGTGAATAAACATGAATTTTATTACAGAATAGTCTGTCTTCCATTGCAAATGAACTTACCTTCAACCAATTACCATTGTGTCATGTCACATCAAGTGCTAGAATTGTTGGAGCACTGAGGTGACATGTTCATTTTTGGCAATTTTGACCATGATGTCGCGGTTACACTCCTATGGAAACTTTGGTGTTCAATTTACTTCTGAACCATGCAGCAAAAGAGTGACTGCTAAAATCAAGAGTCATCAGAAGATGACATATCCCCTCGGCCCCTGATTATTTGCAAAAGTCATGTCAATCCTACACCTTCAAAGAAATGCAAACAAGAATGTTGAGGTGATTTTCCTCTGGAATGATCTGGAAGTATGTACTGGCAACATCTAGCAAAGACTATATAGCAAACGTTGGCAAAGGCAATAAAAAAAACAAGGGTCATTAATGAACAGTGTTTTAGTTCTGCTCCGGAAACAAACCCAGCCCTACGACTGAGTCCAAATCCATGTCGCTTCCATGGTCAGGAAAAAAAAAATAATTTCAGAAATTTGAAAATATGGAAAGGCACCACTTCAGTACTTGGGTAATGCACATACAAAGTTTCAGAAAGATATAATGAACGGTTTTTGAGTTGAGCTCCGGAAATGAACCTATCTCTGTACAGAGTCCAAATGCAACTGGTGTCCAAGGAAACAAAAAAAAAAAAAAAGATTCAGAAATCTGAAAATATCAAAAGGCACGACTTCAGTATGTGGGTAATACACATGCAAAGTTTCAGTGAGTTATATACAACGGTTTTTGAGTTGTGCTCCGGAAATGAACCTCTCTGTACAGAGTCCAAATCCAACTCGTTTCCATGGAAAAAAAAAAAATTTCAGAAATCTGAAAATATCAAAAGGCACCACTTCAGTATGTGGGTAATATACATGCAAAGTTTCAGAAAGATATAATGAACAGTTTTTGAGCTGTGCTCGGGAAACGAACCCATCTCGGTACAGAGTCCAAATGCAACTGGTTTCCATGGAAACAAAAAAAAAAGATTTTCAGAAATCTGAAAATATCAAAAGGCACCACTTCAGTATGTGGGTAATACACATGCAAAGTTTCAGTAAGATATATTGAACGGTTTTTGAGTTGTGCTCCAGAAATGAACCTCTCTGTACAGAGTCCAAATCCAACTTGTTTCCATGGAAACGAAAAAAAAAAAAATTCAGAAATCTGAAAATATCAAAAGGCACAACTTCAGTATGTGGGTAATACATATGCAAAGTTTCAGAAAGATATAATGAACGGTTTTTGAGTTGTACTCGGGAAATGAACCTATCTCGGTACAGAGTCCAAATGCAACTGGTTTCCATGGAAACGAAAAAAATAAGATTTTCAGAAATTTGAAAATATCAAAAGGCACCACTTCAGTATGTGAGTAATACACATGCAAAGTTTCAGTAAGATATATCGAACGGTTTTTGAGTTCTGCTCCGGAAACGAACTAGGCCTGATGTGCACTAAGTCCAGATTTGTTTCCATGGAAACGACAAAAATAGGAATGCCGAAATTTCCAAAGTAGCAAAAGGCACATCTAGACTATACATAGAATAGATGTACCGAGTTTGGTGCTGATATCTTGCATAGTTTCCGAGTTCTGCTCCGGAAACAAAATGATTACAGACGGACGGACGGACGGACGGACAGACAGACGGACGAGGTGATGCCTATATCCCCCTAAAAAAATGATATAAAATACCTGATTTAATAGAACACTTGGAAACCTAAAAATCAATTTTTCTCAAAACCTCTAAAATGGACATAAAACCATTGTGCTTCAAACCTTTGATATACCCCCGCATTATATCCCAGGGGGATAATAAACATCAACCAAGGAACATAAACGAGCACTGAACAACATTAACCCATTCAAGTGCAAGATGGCAGCTGTTATGCGTTCTCAGCAAAACATTTCAGTGCTGATGCAATAGTCGCCACTGGTACTTGAAAGCAATATGGTTCCAGTTGGAACAGGTAGGGAGGTCAGCTCCAGGAGAGGAGTGGCTCTGCATGTTCTAGGCATCTTGCTGCTCAAAAATACCTGATTCAAACCTAGATCATCGAGCCTTTCACAAGCTACAACACTTAAATCAGGTGTTTTACAGCACAGAGAGATCGAAAACATGCAAAGCTTTGGCTCTCAAGGAGCAGGGTTCCCTACCCCTGTTCTAGAACATCGACTCAGAATTTTAAAAACGCGTTCCAAAAAACTGCTCGTCAAAGGATTAATTTGTTAGCTGCAAAGAACAACAAGTTTGGAATGCACAAATAAATATGGAAGTCTGGTTTGAAAACTGCACGGGGCATGATAAACACTGCTGCAGAAGACTTAGGGTAGACTTAAGTGCCCTTTCACAGAGCAAGAGAGGACAATGTTCACACTCTGCACCTATCGCAGCACAATGACGACCCCAGAGAACAGAAGCGATCACGGGTCACATGCACTTCCTGGCACAGAATGGAGTGCAATGAGACGGAGATCACCTGACCGAGCGGCTGGGACTGTGGTCAATAAGATAGCAGAACAGATTGTTTCACAGTCAGATGACACACTGCAAACGAAACCAATGTAAACCAAATATTAAACCATAGCATGACAGGGCTGTAACCATAATAGAAATGGGTGAAAGGCAGCCAAAAATCCAAAAAGGCTAATTCAGCTAACGGCACGTATCACATGAAAACAGGAGACAACACTTCCATTTCTCAAGACACAGATCGTTTCAATGTCAGCAGTTAAATGTTGATTTGAAATGTCAGGAAATCTGGAGCCTCCAGGTAGAAAATGACTGGAAAAATCCATATGAAAAAAAAATGGCACAAATAATGTCCTGGCGGTCCAGTAATTACTCCTTAAGATCCATCTTGCCTGATAGTGGAGCCATGAGGTAGGCCCAGGGAACACGGCACTGAAATCAATAAGATTTCCTGCTCCTCAGAATTTGCACGGCCAATTTCATGGCAATGCAGCGATTATTTCACAAGATATATTTATCACAGATGGAAAAGGTCAGAGGGTGACTGAAATCAATACATTTCTTCCTCTTGGCAAGGCGAAAGAGCACAGCAAATTTCAGGCCAATCGACCCGTTGCTTTTCCAGATACGCCGGCGCCTCGCGGAATGACAATGATGGACACACCGGTGTCGTTGTTATATAATATAAGAGATTACGAAACGGCAGCGAGAGTCGCAGATTAAACTTCACGTCGAGGCAGAGCATCTGTCCATGAAAGACTGACGATGAGTGTCAATCATGTGACATTTTTGAACACAGCTGCTGTCACTCTGTGCATGGGAGGTGGGCCAGCACCACGTTAAAAATCGCAAACGTAACAAAGGTTATTCCGGGACATTCAACCAGTGGCCAGTAATTCCCAATATTCATAATAAAAGGTACTTCTCATGCTTCTCTTTTTAAATCAACAGCCAAATGAGGGGGAACCAGTTTTGTGTGGGCATTGGTAAAATTACCCAGCTCAAACATAGTAGGGCGGACAAAATCAAATATCGCAATATTTTTGACCAAATGCCACAATATCAATATTGCAACAGTGGGACTAACGACTGGTGCTTTCAAAAATTATTTAGCAAATTGCAATTTTTGATATTAGAGCCAGTAGTACCGTGGATATGATGACCAAGCAGGTACAAGCAACTGTAGCAACAGCCTAATAAGCACAGACAACTGCATTCCTTAACTGTAATGCAGCCTTTAAAACCAGAAAAGACAATGCCTCAGTCATATCGCGATATTCAATATTTCAGACAATATCTCATCATATGTCACAAGATCAATACAATAGTTATATTGCCCAGCTCTACTGCGTAGTCTATTCAACCAAATCGCTTTGGCTAAAGCTTTAGCCAAAGAACTACACAGCACAGGTGCAGGGACAGCGCAGGGAAACAGGAGCAGTGATTCAATGAAACTGGTTTTCAATCATCGTTTCGGCAGGCAGCCCAGAGTCAGTGTTATTGACAGAAGCACCACACAAAGAGTTACTCCAGAACAAAAATACTGCAGCCAATTACCAAGCCTGCACCAGCCTGTGCTCCCCGGTTACGTACTGACCAGCAGCACCACGGACAAGCTCACATAATGATGAGGAGTCTGACAAGCTGTCAAGTATATTTGTCATTTCCAGGTTTGAAAAAATGGTTGAGGGGAGATCAGCAGCACAGATGGAAAGGCACTGGAATACTTCCAAAATGTTTTTTCTAAACACTAAGTCACTGCTGACCCCTTGGGCAACAGTTCTTCTTCTGCAGTGTGCGATGCACAATAGATATCAATATTATGCTATCCCAACTAGCAGCCACCAGAGGGCATGACTGGACCAGCAACCACGATCTTCCAAAAATGACAGCTGGAGGAGCCACTTATTTACCTACATGTGCAATAAGGCAAGGGAAGAGCTATCTGGGATTTCCGAGGCCCAGATCAATAAGCAGAGAACGGCCCGAATGCGACACATTGAAGATACAGACTGTGTGGGAGCAATCCGCCCACACGCGGCCTCCTGATCTCAAGATGCAGAGAAACTGCGAGAGCAAAAGCTTTTCTCTCGGCTTCCAAGTCCAAGTTTCAGACCCTGACCTGACACAGAGATAACCTGGCAAAGGGAAAATGGAGCCATTTATAATTCCACACACTTTTCCCATCATGCATCTGTAGCCACCTTACCGTCGCCCCCTTTTATAGCTGAACCAAACATAACATAACTGCAGCTCTGCACAGCACTAAGTGACCCCCCCTTCTCCATTTCTCCATTCTGCATCCCCCCATTCTGGCTGTACATCTCCCCCTCCCCTAAGCCAAATCCATTCATGTCAACTCATTCTTTTGTCTCTCTTCATCCCCATACTCTTTCTACCCCTCTTTCAGCGTATGCACCAGTCCTGGCTCCATTAGCTCAATCCAACCAGTCCAAATGCCTCCTCCTCCACAGTATCTCCACATCCTAGCAGTGAATGTCCCCTCTACCCCTCAGTCCAATCCATCCATTCATCCCCAAACTCCCTCTTCTTCTCCATCACTGCCTCCAAATTCGCCCATCTCTCCTTTCCCCCCCATCCCTTAATCCCAGCGCTCCCCCCACCCCCATCCAAGCGGGTCGCGTACCAAATTCATCCTGTAGGCTGGTTGCCCCCACGGTGGAGGCCTTGTCCTGAGAGCCCTCCAGGTGGACACTTCCATTCCTGGCCAGCAGGGCGGCGCTCGCGCTCAGCACGGTCACCTGGGAGGGCGTCCGGGACGGCTGACCTTTCACCTGGGAAGCGGAAGGCTGGGAGGCCTGGCTCAGAGCTTCCTGAAGACTGCGTGAGGAGAGGGGAGAAGAGGAGTCGTTACAGAGAATCGAGACGAGTGTGGGGGTTGGGCGGGTCACGGCGGACTTGGGAAGGGGGACAGACTCAATGCTAGAGGCGTGTGTGTGAGCGTGCGCTCAATCATGAGAGCGATCGCAGAATGCGACACACAGGAGGCATTAGGGGAAATGATACTGGGAGAGGAGCATTAAACTAATTGCAAAGATTCTCATGAGCGCAAGCAAGACAACAGCACAGATACATCACAGAATCTACTCAGTAACAAATATCTGCACAGGCAGGAGAAAAAAGCAAAATTTAGAGGTGTAGTGGAATAGGAAAGGGGAAAAGAACTGCTTAATCTCATTTTCTACATGAGAACAGAAGGTATGTGACAGGTAACGCAACACAACGTCAGCAAAGGGAGAGCCCTTCACCGAACCGCTAGGCCAGATAAATTCAGCCAGCGGCAATACTTTACATCCAGTTATTGCTCAGAATAATGCCGGAAAATTATGCAGTTGCCCATTTCATTCTTCAAGGAGTGATACCTCCTTTGCATTGAATAGCAGGGCCCCACATAGTGGTGTGTGTGTGTGCGTGCGTGTGTGTGTGTATTGGAGTGAGAGGACAGTGAGGAAGGGTGATGTCAGTAAATGGAAGAGGTAGAACGAAGGGTTAACAGACTCCACGTTAGAACTCCTTGAAGTATGCCACTCATATGCTTCTATTTAGAAGCACTGGATAGACGAGCTCAATATCAAATTTATGGGGTATTGTGGGGTTTCAGTAACTTGTTTAACACAGGGAGAATACTGATGCGGGAATGCTGGAAATCTGCACGTACAGAAATGCACATGCTTCGCATACACAAGGACTCCGCAGTTCTCAGATGTAAAGGAGGCACATAGAACCCTAAAAAAAAAAAAAAAAAAAAACCCCTAATGCTGCAGCAGGAACTAAGTGAAAGATGCGGCGAGTGCTGGGCTCGGAGACGTGTGCTGCAGGAAACACACGCTACAGAGCACCCAGCCAGGAAGGACGCTTCAGGCAGGTCTCCTGGGGAAACGGAGGTCACTGAAGGGCAACACAGCTCTGGGCCCAACACCAGCCGGAGTGTGACGGACAAACCATCAGGGACGGAGAGACGGGGGGGGGGAGGTGAGAGAGAGATGGGGGAAAGATGGGGAGTGAGATGGCAAGAGGGATGGATGGAGGAGAGAGATAGGGAGAGAGAGAAAGAATGAAAAAGTGAGAGAGAGATGGGAGAGAGATGGAAAGAGATGGTGATCGGGATGGAGAACAGATAGGGAGAGAAGAAGAGAGATTCAGGGAGAGGGAAATGAGGAGAGAGAAAGGTGGCGCAGAGAGAGAGATGGGGAGTGAGAATTGAGGAAAGAGAGATGGGGAGAGAGAATTGAGGAAAGAGATGGGGAGAGAGGATTGAGGAAAGAGATGGGGAGAGAGAATTGAGGAAAGAGAGATGGAGAGAGAGGATTGAGGAAAGAGAGATGGGGAGAGAGAACTGAGGAAAGAGAGATGGGGAGAGAGAACTGAGGAAAGAGAGATAGGAGAAAAACAGAGGGCGACGGGGAGGAGAGTGACACAGGGAGAATGGAAGTGCGCGAGAGGGACAGTGCAAGAGAAACCAGCAGGAGAGGGAGAGAGCGAGAACAGCAAGAGACCGAGGGAGAACGCAAGAGAGACACAGGGAGGGACAGAAGGAAAGGGAGAGAAAGAACAGAACATCGAGAGTAATGGGCAGGGTGCACCGGAGACAGAGAGGAAGACTGGGAGAGAGAGAGCAGGACAGCAAGAAAAAGACGGAAAGAACAGATAAGAGGGATAGAGTGGGGGGGGGGTGAGTGCGGGCAGAGCAGGATGCGGAGTCGACCACAGTCCCTGTCGCCTGTGACTCCTTCATCCATCACTCAGGACACAGTGGAGATGGGGGTCCTCAGGGGTCCAAGCAGGGACAGGTTCAGCGTTTGGGACTCAGCATACAGTAAAGCTTTCCCCGCATATCACAGCACAGGGTGACACACGCTACGAGAGACAGACGATACGCCGCAGCCACTTAGACAAGGTGAGTGACAACTATTCCGAACCAGAAACTGCAACAGTTTTGCAGTTTTCTCCTCGAGTGCTCCTTCCAGATAGAACAGTGTGTTCCTCTCTCTTTTGTGGTGCAATGGCACAATGCGTCCATTTCCAGCATACAGCCATCTGTCTGCATCTTCACTGGCCGGCCTCAGCTGAGACCTCGACCAATCATAACTGCCTTACTCCAAAAGTAATGGTCGTGGAACCAAATGATTATGCCAATAGTCTTTCATCCAATTTATTATGGTAATCAAACTGTGAAGATATAATTTATCATCAGTAACAAACAAAAACCCTGCTAATGTCTACGGCCCCCCCGGTACCAGAAAAGAGGCCCCAGAATGGGCACTTAAATTTATACACAAAACAAAGTGGGCTGTTCTTTACAGCAGCATTCATATGAATTGGATACAGAAACATAAGTGGAGGGAAAAACCAATGAATGACCTGGGGGGGGGGGGAGAAAATTGGCATGTAGAGAAATTCAAATGACAACAATGGAAGGGGATGGTGGGGAAAGCCAGGTACAAGAAGGAGAGGGAGCCAATGTGAGGAATGCTTCCTTCCTCCATACAATGACATCAGATTTTGGGGAACAGGCTATATAAAAGTCAGCAGTGAGCTGGGTTCTAGTCATTTGGTGTTATTCCGTTTGGACACCCAGACGCTCCCCAGAGGGTTGCCAGCCTCTCCACCTCTGCATGGGTTACAGAATGGGCCTCCTCTTCCCAATTTTCCCTAAACAAACATAAACCTCTCTTCAACAAAGGCTCAGACAGGTGCTACGGCCCTTTCAATCAAAAACTGCCACTCTCCTACGAGGGGCACCCCAAATTCAGACTGAATTGGGTCGATACCGAGCTAAAGACCATAAACCTGGTCCCAATGGGAGGACGGTCATGCATGAGGGGAGTCAGAAGACAGCAGGAGTAAAGGATGAGCAGGGATGTGTGATGCGCTGTGGGCAACACACAGAGCTGAGGCGCCAACTTCTGCAAACGCTGATATGGAACTGTACCACACTCTGAGTACAAAGGGTCCCAAAGGCTCCTCTGCATCTCTGGAGAGGAACCAGTGTTCTAGTTCAAGGATGTCAGGCTTGAATTCTGGAGAGACACCTTATCTTGTAGGTATTTTTGGTTTCCTTTCAATCAGTAGCCAATTTAGGCCTTGTAAAGAAGGACTGTTTACCCTCGAGTAGGCGGGTGCCCAATTAACAAATTAAATGAATTGCTTCTACTGAAGCAAACTACAAACCAGAAGATGCAGAGGCCACATAGTCTGGAGTTCGACGCTTTTGCTCTAGTTTAATGTTTCAATGGGGGAAGGGAGGGGGGGAAAAAGCAGGTAGCTTTCACATTTCACGCTCATCCTAAAGAATTCCATGAAGAACTTTGTAAGATTTTTCATATCACTTCTGTTTTGGATAAACTTCCAGTAATTTTCAGGTAATTTTAGAAAATGTAAACGCAGAAGACGTAAGCATACCTGGTTTTTACGTGCTTGACATATTTGAGGGGTCACTGCAAATATTTCCACATGTGGTTAGGGAGCGAAACATGGGCTTCAATAATGACATTCATTTACCATTATGTGTTGTGTTGAAATACAGTTGAATAAAATACTGAGTAAACATAACACTGGATATTAAAAAGATCCACACATTAGGAATAGCATAGTTTTAAATTCAAATCAGACAGAAGTAAAACAAATGAACTGCGCGACTTGGTCTAGCCAAATATTTCCAGCAATAACTGACGCAACAGGCAATCTGCCTTCGCCCTGATCATGCTTTCCACGAAGGCTGATGCTCTAATGTGCTGAAGAGGCCACCGTTCCGATCATTAGTATTTAACAAACCTTCTTCACAGGAAAATCTGGCTTAACTTCCAATAAATTTCCCCTGATAAAGATCAAGGAGTTGTGTAATGGCAGTGACAAAAGGATCAGGGCCAACTCAACATATTTTGGGACAACCAAAAACACAGCTGCACGGACTGGCTTAGGGAGGAGATACCTCGATTCTTCATCAACATTTGCTTTTGCCACAGATTCACAAAGCAAACTGGAAGACTCTTCCCCGACACACATGAAAAAGCCTCTGTAGATCAAAGAAAAAAGGCCGCATCTCTCAAGCTAATTAGCAACAGGTTGTATAGGTATAGACTAAAAAGCAACAATCAACGCTGGTGATGAGCAAGTACACGAAGTACTACAACAGGGACCCAGTGTAATAGCAAACACTTAACCTTTCCTAAGACTCAGAGTTTGCAGCAAGTTTGGACTTTACAGCGCAAATTTGTTCCCAATGTTGTGACTCAGGGGAGCGAATGAGGGCGAGGGACAGGGGCGTAAAGAAGTTTCGATTTCTCTCCTTTCAGGAACAACTTATTGGAACATCAATGATCCCGGAAGGTGCAGCTATAAATTAAATCAAGTACTGGAGACCAGGTTCCCCGTTGTTCCTAACCACTGACCGCGTAGATGTTCTCATCACCAAGACATTCAACAGAGCACATGCTGTGCAGGCTATAAATAAAATGCCATCATGGAAAAAGCCTGCCAATTAAATCATTAAAAAAGGAAAAAAAAAACCAACATTCTGCCTTGTTTGTGTTAATACAGCTAATTGTTCCTTGGAGAGAAACAGAATAACTTCACAATGAGTTCTTGTGCTGAATGCGACTCCTGCATTTTGCAGCATCAAAGTGAAGGGAGCGGGGGGTTGGGAGCATATTTTGGGAAATAGCTCAGGAAATGTGGAAAAGGGAATTGCTTTTCTGGTCAGGGAGAGATTCAAACATGGCATTTGGTTAAGGTTAAACCTGAGGCATAGACAAAACAATGATGCAAACATCAAGAAAGTAAGCAAACCCAAACTCCCCAAGAAAAAAATAGACTGTTTTAGAACAACAGGCAATAAAAAATGCTTGAAGCTGGAAAGGCTAACCGATGTATCAAAAACTGTGCAGACTGGCTGTGTGACCACCAGGAGGCAGTACGAAACATACTGGTGTCAGCACTAAGATGATGAAATAACAGAGGGGTTGTAGCACTGCATGTGTGCAAGCGATGACAAACAAGACCTAAAGTCAGAACCCAGCTGCAGGCACGTCCCATACCTGAGAGGCGATCCGATGAGGGATGTGGGGGGCGTGGGGTTGCTCCCGGCATTGTGTCGTCGCCGGACAGCCTGCCTGCGGAACGTACTTCTCTCGCGGCGGAAAGTGACAGTATCCTCTGACCCGGGGACTGATGGGGCAAAAGAGAAAGGGAGAGTCAGTGAATCTTCTAAACACTACCGCTGAAAATGTTCTGGTAGCCAGAAGGGGAACCGGGGCGGTACAGCGGCAGTGGTCCTGAGCGCGTGCACAAGCAACAATCCATAAGTCACATACTTGCGTTAAAAAAAAAAAAAAAAAAAAACGCAACACTGCAAATACAGTTATGTATAAAAACGTACTGCTTGGTCACTCCCACATTAATACAGGAAAAGAAAATGAAAATCATCAAATAAACCCAATTATACTGGCTAAATTCCACATTCACTCGCACAAATGTCACGGCAAAATACCTAAATTCATAAATTTTCGAGCAGAAACCAGGCACTACATTAAAAGCAAAATGATGTCCAAGAATGCTAAAGCCTCCAACTATGTGAACCTCAGATCCTTACTTAACCCTCTGTTAACCAAGTACCTTTCCAACTGTGTAAAAATCATTTCCCTAGGCAAATATGTTGATTATGGGCCAATATTTGGAAAAATAGTTAAAAAAAAAAAAAAATTCGACCCTTTGGCCCACCTTTCCAAAATGTAGCAGATCTGCTACATTGGGCAATAATACGAATGGAAAAATTAAAGTGACGGACCATTCAAGTTATTCTCAAATGTTTATTTGGCAATAAGAAACAAAACCAGCAGGGTGTCCAGGCTGTTAACCCTTTCACTTTATGTAGCAGATATGCTACAGTGGTTAATAGAGGGTTAACATGTTGTAATGTAACAGATCTGCTGGACTAGTAATAAAACTGAAAATACAGTTGTTAGCCCACAGGCACTGAGGTGAGAACCGAAAGTGAATCACAGTACACAAAAGCGTCATGTGAGGTGGAAGAGATCTCCTCACCAGAGCCTACAGCACACAAAACTGATGTGGACAACGGAGATTGACCAGCAGAGTCAGTTTAAGCTACTTGATCTCCCCAGTGGTAGGGGCAGATGCTGGTGCCATCGATGCCTAGCAGTGTTCAAAGTGGAATTCCAGCTAGCAACATGGAGCTGCTGGTGGTGCTTCTGCATCGTGCATTTACAGCCTATTCCCAAATTTAAAAAATACTCACCATCATTTCAAACATATTGAAAAAGTAAAACCACAAACAGCAAAATATCATCATGCTACAATGTAAAATGCCAACTTTAATTAAGCAAAATACAAACAGAACTTGACGCTAACAATACAATATACGGTGTCTATGCAATGCTACGCTAAGGACGAACCATGGAAAAACTGCAATAAAGTATAACTATAACTAACGAACAACGACAATACAATACATTAACCAATCCCAGCCAGAGGTGGTTAACAGCTGTAACTGATTCAACTGCTCAGCAGAACACACTGAACCAACTCCAATACCACTTCGATTGTTTCACAGTTAAACCGTGCTCATGAGCACTCACAATCAAGGTCCAAATCCCTCTCAAATCCTACTTTCATTCTCCAGCCGTGTACGTGGACTGTGTGACATATAGAAGGACAATCGGACATGTACACATAATTCTGAGCGCGGTTTTGTGAGGCTAACCTCAGTCCTGCCGCTAGATTCATGCTTTCTGAGGACCGGCATACAGGGAAATAGCTACCGGGGACAACCGCCACACAGGAAAACGAGTGTGGGTCCTTTATATATCGGCTACCGGCAGGACTAGGGTTAAAACTTGCACTCGTTCATCTGTGTGCAACTGCTGAAAATATTACCCACATCATTCAATTTCATAAGTGATCAGTATTTCATAGACCTTAATAACTCAAGAAAGCATTTTAGAGCGTGCTTTCTATTTAAGATGTCATATTTAGCATTAGAGGGCAAGAAAGTTTTCAAATGATAAATAACAGTCGTCCATTTCAGTGATTTCTTAATAACCACTGTGTCCACTGTGAGGTTTAATCACTGCTTTGCCAGCTGGTATTTGGCATTCAGAAAATTAATTGTACCAAGGAATTATTCTCAATGGATTTCTACCAGGACTGAAATATTTCCCTGAAGTGCGTGTCCGAAGATGGGCACACTTTTACAATTCTTACAATTCATGTGATCCCACAACGAATTAACAGGTTTTAAAGCTATACTAAGAAATTTCTGAGGACTAGATGGTCCCAAAAGCACCACATCGGTAAACTAGAATGTGTTTCTACTCGTAAAAACATGTGTCTCCCCCCCGGCCCTCTACCCTGCCGAACCCACCGGACGGATGGACAAACGAACAGGCACATAACATAAGGCACCACTTCAGGACCTGAGCAGTAAGTATGCAAAGTTTCGTTAAGATCATGCAAACGGTGTAGGAGTTACGATACGGACAAAAATTGATCACATCCAGATGGACAGACAGAAGGACGGACAGACAGGCACATACCATAAGGCACCACTCCAGGACCTGAGTAGTAAGTATGCAAAGTTTCGTTAAGATCATGCAAACGGTTTTGGAGTTACGCTCAGGAAACGAAGTGGGAACGCGAACGGGAGCCGAGCCTAAAACAATGTGTCTCCCCTCTCCCTCCGGGAGATAATAAGCGGAGCCTCTGCTCCCTCCCCCCTCCCCTCGGGACTCCCAGGGGTGGTGCCATTTTACCCATGTCCTGCGTCACACAGAGCTCAGAGTGGCCAATGCCTGCTCTCATCGGCTCGCATTGGTATAAGCCAACAAACTTTAACATGAGAAGTTGTTTATTAACCAAATCTTTGCCTTCACCCCAAGATTAAAAATACAGGGGACCTCACATCCAATTGCAACTTAAAATAGAGACTATTCTTTTTACGAAGCGACTATTCGCACTTATTTAAGTGCGTCCAAGCACAAAAATTGATCGAAATTCGCGTTAGACGCACTTATAAGTGTGGACAAGATGCACATTGCTCCATTGCTCACACTTATTTTAAGTGTGTCCAAAGCCAAAATTTTTTTCTTGGCCAAACTTATTTTTTAAGCTGTGGCCAAGGGAAAATTCCAGCATTGGCCACATGTATAAGTGCGAAGTGTGGCTGAGAAAAAAATTCAACATTGGTCACACGTATACGTGCAAATATCATCGGCCATTCTTTTATTTTTTGTAATCACAGACTGATGAAAATTTTGCTCCTTATCAGTCCAACCGCGACTAGACTTCCCTGCAGATTTTCGAATGACTTTTACCCAACTGCTGATGAATTTTCAAACTGACCATCACAATATTAAACTAGGCAATATGAAAAACTACACAGTGCTAAAATAGATAAACATTTAGTTGGACTATATTTTGTCCAACAAAAATCAACTCAAAAGTGGGGTCTGCATTCTGACATTGTAGAATTATGCATTAATATATGCCCAGCCCAAGTCAGGCTTACAAACCAGACTATCGATTTCCATGTTCCAACGTTAACTTTACACAGGTTTGAGACCAATAGGAAAACATGAATAATATATTCTCAGGGTTCTCCACTATCGTTAATGACCGGGCGGGCCGCCCGTTCATTCTGTGTGATTGCGCAATCGCCTCCTGTTCATAATATATGCGCCCATTGAGAATCCTCGGCCGCCCGGTCAAAAAAAAAAACTGAGAATTTAAAGAGCACTGGAAGACACGCGATTGAGCGTGCAATATCAACGAAATAAAACGCACCCGCCCCACCCGCTCAACAAAACGAACCCGCTCGCAAAAGAATACCACCTACCGCTCGGTCATTGAAAATTTTAGTGGAGAACACTGATTCTGTATTTCTGTATGCCATCATTCTTGAGATGCATCAGACAAATTGAGATCATTATGTATTCATGTATTATTGTCTGGTTTGCCCAATTTCCCAAGCTTTAGAAATCAAATTAGCTAATACTTCGCCACCCAGTCCTATTTCTCATTTTCAGATTTTGTTATTGGTGCCTTTGTTTAAGCTATACAACCAGCTAGTTAGCGAGCTACAGCCAAAATTTATACTTATTCAGCCAGCACAGCTGTCATGGGCTGATGCTCCATGGGATCATTTGCTTGCTGGAGGCAGTATATTAGCATCCATATCTAGTCACGTGGAGAATTGAACAAAACGTGAATACAAATGCTCCTAGAGCAGGAGTCTACGTCAAACTTGCAAAGCTCAAGTGCTATGCCTTGAGCCATGACAAAATAAATACAAATTCTGTTTATTTCGCATGTTAGCCAGTGCACGGTTGCACTTTGAAATAGGGGCTAGCTATATCTGTAGTTGGCTAGCTTAGCTAGCCGCAGTTAGCAGAGTTACCTTTCAAGCAAATGGTAGTACAATTACAATGTTATCGTTAGGCAGGTTTTACTTGCATATTGACTGCTAAATCTTTCTGATTATTGGTTAGTTTCCCTTATTTTATGAGCTAGCCAGAAAACGCTTGCAAGCAACAGCTCAACCAAGCACTTCCACTTATGAATGTGCCCTCAGTGCACTGGCTGTGGGAGCTCGCCAACAGATGCACTGCTATGCCATGCAAAACTACACCCATCCTGGTGAAATACCACATTTTTTGAGAGTCCCGCGTAACAGAGCGGAGAGGGGTGACGTGAGGGACTTATTTTCGGGCCAACACAGAAATTGAGAAAACAAAAACCAAGCAACAACAGCAGCATGGCTATGAAATGCAGGGTGGAGGGGAACAAATCTGACATGGCAAGGAGTCATTGTATCGAGAACAAAAGCACTTTAAACCAAGTATAGCTTTAAGCCAAGTGATCGAACGAGCCACTACTTATTCAATTATTTCCTTTCCAGAAAGGACCTGCTGATTTTAAATACACATTTTGGATGATTTTCTTCTTGCAGCTTAAAGTTTCCTCCATTTAATGGCCGTGAAAATCACTAGTGATTCCAAATGACACTTCATTCCGAGCAGTTGTGCATTTTATCCATGATTTCCTCCCATTCATCACCAGTTCTGAACCCAACTAATTTTTTTGATCCCTGGCCTGCAACCTCCTCTGCCAGCATCAGGATGGGATGGCATACGAGCAACAGAGCTCACATCCAGCAATCCAAAATCAAACAATCAAATTGCGCAGCTTGCAATTTTGCAAAGAACAAGCATCTTCATTGCGGAGCCACTCATTGTGTCACCACCATCTATTTAAAAGGTGGTGGGAGTGCTACTTTTTCTGTAACAGAACAAAACAAACATCATCATCATCAACAAAAGAAAAGTACATTAGCTTTGCCTCTTCACCAACTGACTGATTAAAAAAACCTGACCAAAATCTTCCACTACCACACAATGGAGCTATGAAGAAACAACAGTTTAACCAACCGGTGAAAGAAAGGTCAAACTACCCAGTTAACGTTAGGATGTATGTACGCACGTGATCCTGTGTCCCTGTCAGCATTATATTATACTGAGTTTACTGGGTTTATAAATTAAACCAAGGTCGATGAGGCAATCCATTAGACATTCTCCCGCCTCAGTCCAAGCACCAGTCTGGTCTGAAGCCCCTGGCACTGCTTTATTGAGCCATTTGATCGCTAAAACTGCAAATAATCTTGAGAAATCAAACAGAGATGCAGAGTGACTCGGCCAATCAGTGAGTATTTGTCATTAGATTCACTCCAAACGGATTCGCCCACATAGGACTTATGAAAAACTTTTTTAAACCAAGATAACTCGGCAAAAAACACTCCGAGCTAGTGCCGTTTGGAAAAAACAAACTGTGCTCAGCTGTGGGCAAACTCTAAATTTCTCTTAATTCCACTCTCTGTGATCTCTTCGATCAGCTGAGAGCCGTGCTGAAAACACCTGGAATCTAATTTACGGTAGAGGGCCAGGAAGTCCAACAAATCACACAAAATAACCTCTGCTCAGAGGTAAATCACCACACATTCCCTACATACTCAGAGAAATATCCACATACTCAAGGACACTCAGTCAGAATATAATAAAAAACCTCAGGGCAAAAGCCAAGTATTTGAGGCCTACTCCATATTTATTGATTAAAACTGAGAGCTGAAGGCACAGAAACTGCACTAGAGGCCTTAGAGGAATCCTCGCTATGTAGGCTCCCATTGCGCCCTGTGTGGGTTTGCTCTGTAACCCCAATGTAAACCGCCCACACAGAGCCGAGAACCAACACGAGGCCAAGGAGCCGGCTGTCTCAGAGCCAGCCAGCCGAAAGACACAAAAAAGAAGAAGAAGAAGAAAAAAAAAACACAAGAGCACGGATTTGCACTCCCCGGGCCCCGATTATAACCAGTAGAGCTCAACCGCTGCCAGTCAGCCAAAGGAGCAAGCTTATTGTGTTGAACAAACTTGGAGAGCTTGGGTGCTGTGAGCTGCAGCACCGCAGTATCGATGGGGCTCAGGCTAAACACTGCTGTCGCAGAGCCGTGTAAAAGAGTCTATTTTTATGTTGGGCAGTCAATTTTATCTGCTGAGAAAATTGACCCAGGAAATTGCCAAATAAGTCCTATGAGAGATTGTGTGGGGAGGGGGGGGTTTACATGCAGTCTGCCCGCCCCCCACTTTCCAATTCTGTCTGGTCGATGGAGCTTGCCAAAATCGATTTTTGCAGCCTTATTTTCGAGACAGTTGACAAGCTCTGGTCTCCAAAGGTCAGGGCCCAAACTATTTTTCATCCTTTCAGTTATACAGCCTTAAAAGCAGTAAGAGTGTGGAGAAAGAAGAGGGCAAATTCTGCTCCAAGTCTGAACAAACCCCATGCAAATAACACAAGGTTCATAGAGAGCTGTGGCCGGCCTGCATGTATGACACTGCGCATGGCCTTCAGCCATCATTCATAATGAAAACTCCCACACACAACAGCAACACAATACCCTCCTTCAATCAGGTTCAGGTTACCAAACAGCCTGGATACGCGAGCTATAACTTTGCAGGACAGCTCTCCTGAGACACTGCATCAGCAGCTAGAGTCCTGGCAAACACACTGACCCCCCTACACCCCCAAACACCAAGATATGTGGTCTGTCAAACAGCTGTGGTAGCTTATAAAGCAGTTAAACCAAGCTGCTGCTTTTCCGTTGGGTGATACACTGCAGTCTTTAGCAAAAGTCTACATCAAAGTCAGCAAAGGGCTTAAGTTTCAAAAGCCGAGCGTGGGCCGGCTGCAGAGGTGACACAAATAAGCCAGCGGAAGTTCAGGATCGCGGTTGCTTCGGCATTTTCCCCGTCTCACCAAAGAAACATATACTCAGGTGATTTATGCGCCGTGATGTCACCAGTACCACTTGGGAACTGCACATGCTGCACTGCCGTCATAGTTAAAGCTGTCTGTCGGAAAGTGTGAGCAAACTTAAGTACACCAAATACTAATCGGGCAGCGCTCTGAAATGGTACACGGGTTTGTGTGAGGGGGGGTTTAATGACCCAGCAGGCAGCTCTCTGCAACACAGAGGCTGAGCAACCCAAAAGCCTGTACTCAATAACGGCGTACGGCCACGAGGGTGGGAGTTCAGTAACAAAAGAGGCAGTGATTAGAAACAGTGTAAGGGTTCGTAGGAGGGAGTTTAGTAACCGAACAGGAAGTGCTCTGTGGCAGCGGGGTTGGGAGAGATGGTGTTTAGTATCCTAAAAGTCAGTACTCCGTAACAGTGTATGGGTTTGGGGGGAGTACAGGATTAAATGACCCAACAGGCTTTGCTCTGCGACAGTGAGGCTGGGAGAGGGGAGTTTTTAGTCAAGTCAAGTCAGTTTATTTATAGAGCACATTTCAAAACAGTTTTTGTTGACCAGAGTGCTCCACAAAAATTGTAAAGAAGCCATAAAAACCATGGAACAAACAGCTGAAACATGAATCTAAAAAAAAGCAGGACAAAAAAAAAAAAAAATTTAAATAAAGTAAAATGTTAAATTAAATGGCATGCAGGGGAATAATAAAATGACAGTAATGGCAATCAAAGGCCAGAGAGGAGAGCTGGGTTTTGAGTCAGGATTTTAAAATGTCAACAAAGGAGGCAGACCTAATGTTGAAGGATAGGAGTTCCACAGCCAAGGGATGGAAAACTGAGAAGACAAGGGGACCACCTTAGCTTCTGCTGAGATCTGGGGATAGTTAGATGCAATTAGGCAACATCCTTACTACTACATTTGCATTTTAAAGCTGCGTTTTAAAACGAAAATGATCTCATCCACACAAATGTTTTGGCACAGTGTTTCATAAATGATTTCTTTCCATAATAACACCCCTGAAAATGCATATCACGTGACTATTCATGTACACTGGGCATGTGGGCGCTGCTGTAAACAGGGAATAGATTGTCTACTTTACGTCATTGTTTTCAAAAGTCTCAATTTCTGTCCATCCACACGAAAACGCAATCCCAGAGTTTTAAAACTAAAATGGACTCAGCATCATTCTCAAAAGTCTCCATTTTAGGGGTTCAAAAACACCGGAATAGTGTGGGTGCAAGGTGAAAACAAAATAAAAGTTATGAGTTTTAAAATGGAATCATGTCACTGTGCATGTAGCCCTCGTCTGAAGACAAGAGTGATCTTAAATCGGTGTAAGACAGCGACAGGTCTGAGGTATAGGAGGGTGTCTGACCATGTAATTCTTTAACACCATAAAACTACAGACCCATGTATTGTTTTGTAAAATGCCGTTAACCTGTGGAACTTCAAGAAAATTTTAAATTCTAGTGGAAAACCAAAGGTTTCCAAAGATTCCAAATGTGTCCCACTGAATTACAAGGAAATGTGTATAAAATAATGTACAAGATTTCAATATTCTCTCTTTGATGCATGCTGTATAAAAACATGGAGCCCTAGGTTTGAATGTGTCACTCAATAAGTGATTTGTAGCTTCAAAGAAGCACTGCAATCAGCAGATAATATCTATGCCACATTGTCCAGCAATGCGGGAAAAATGCTTTTTCGAACTTGGAACCTACTTAAAGGGAAATTCAAGCAAAAATCAGAGTTTATACGGTTAAAAACAAACACATAAAACTAAAGAATGATTTGAAAACTACAAGTACTGGGAAGATATTCTCCAGATTGTGTCTCCTGGAGAGCAGTCTAGCTGAGGCACTTGGTGCATACTGCAGGCGATAAAGGGATTACCGACTCATTCCCACGGGCAAGGAGTTACAATAGTCAATGCGCAATGTAATAAAAGTATGGATTACCTCGTCGAAACCATGAGAACCCAGGAGAGGCTTAAGAGCTGCTAGGGCTTGCAACTGAAAGTAGCCGCTTCTGAACACCAAATTTATCAGTTTGTCAAACATCAAAACCGAGACAAAGATTATACCAAGATGTCTGGCGTGTAATTTAATATGGGCCGAGGTTAGCCGAGAATTTTCAGATGGAGACACGGGGGCAAAAGAGGACAACCCTCCGTTTTGCTGAAGGAAGCAAAACTTTGACCGTTTTACAGGCATCGAGGACATCAAACGGAGGCTGTAGAGAGCGGCGGTCATTACATTTTAGGGGAAAATAAAGCAGAGCGTCAACAGCACAGCAGTGAAAACACCAGAGCTACAAACAGAAAGAAACAGCAGTCAGGACTGAACCTTAGAGGACCCCCACATGTACGGGGAGGGGGGGCGAAGAGGATCGTACATTAGCAAAACAAAAGGAGTAGCTCCTATTCTAAAGATAAGACCTAAGCCCTTATACTGCAATGCCTGGTACCCCAGTCCATCTTTTCAGATCTTTTCAGCAGAATACTATGGTCAACAGTATCAAAAGCAGCTAACAAATCAAGCCCCAGTAAGACTGAACACTCCCCATTGTCTGCGCTGAGCACCTGTGAAAGGGCTGGCTCTTCACTTTGGTTAGTTCTGCAGCTGCACTTAACTTCAAAATTCAAAAAATATTATTTCAGGTTTAAGAGGGGCGGCAGTTTATGAAAGAAATTTTTCAAAAGCCTCAGAGTAAAAACTGAAGTTTTGAGATGGGTCTGAAGTTTGAAAGCACAGCTGGGTCTACATTGGGCTTTTTAAGGGGTCAATGAATAGCTGACTGTTCACCAAGGGAAAGGAACACTACCAGTATCAAGGCAGAAATTTAGAATTGTCAAGATGCTTGGACCAGCACTATCAAATTTGTCTTACAGATCGCACGCTGGGATGATGTCAAGGGAGCAGCAGATTGTGTGTTTTAAATGAAGAACAGCAGCGCGCAGGAAGGAGAGACAATCAGACTGAAGTAGGTGAGAGAGGTTATGACTAAGCAAGTGAAGAAGAACCATGAGAAACATGGAATTCCAGATCTGAAGACCTCAATTTTCTTCCACAAATAATCCTAGGAAGTTTTTTTTTTTTAAGATTATTTTTTTGGGGATTTTCTCTTTTTATTAGATAGTTATATAGTAGAGAGTGACAGGAAGGTTGGGGAGAAGAATGGGGGAAGACATTCGGCAAATGGCCCGAGCCGGAATCAAACCCGGGTCGCCACGGGAAGGACACAGCCTTTATGGTGCGCGCGCTTAGACCGATGAGCCACCAGGGTGCCCCTAATCCTAGGAAGTTTTGACAGGTTTCATAAAATATCATGATTAGAACAGCCAGATGGATGAAGGACAGCGTTTAAGGCATTAAAAAAAAAACTCTAAGCCTGTTGAAATTTTTGAAAATCATAGTTTCTCACAGTTTTAACAGTATCCTGATATGCTCTAGATTCTTCCGAACATTTCACAACAGAGCTGATCATTCTTCCATTTGTGTTCCGCCCTTCTGCAGTTCTGTCCAAGTACCCATGGCTGAGAAGTTAGAATGGCCAATCTGGCCTTTAAAAAGGCAATGAAGTCCAGAATTCTGGGACGGGAGGAGCAAAATGAAGGGATCAGATCTTCTGCACGGAGAAGGGACAGGGAGGCCTCAATCGCGCATCCACTAGAGGTCGATTTTTAGGCAATACAAAATTTACAAGCCGTAAGCAAATTTTAAGAGCAAGAGCAGCAACCAGGGACATTAGATTTCTGGGTTTGATTAGACAGCAGTATGGCTAGGGCTGTGGTCAAATAAGATCAGTGGTCAGATAAGATTTAAAAAATAAACATCAAATTCCAATATTGTTTACCACTAACTATAGACAATGAAATGAAACCTAGTGCACGACAGTGTGTGCAGCACCAATCACCACCACACACACTGAAAAACATATTAAAACAGTCCTTAAAAGTCTTATGTGGGGTTTTAAGGGGAACGTGTGAGTGTTACAATCCCCAAGGATAAAAATTCCTTCCCATTCAAGCAGGATTTTTATTAGGGCATCAGAGAATTGAATAAAATCCTGCATCAACTTTGGTGGCCGTGCACCATAGTACAAGGGGTCCCAATGGTGCAGTGGATAAGAGTGCTAGACTTAGGATCGAAAGATCTGAGTCTGAGTCCTTGCCATGGCTTTATCAATGTGTTCTTGGGCAAAACACTTCACTCCCACAGTGCCCCAATCCATTCAGGGTTATTATTGGGTACCGGCAAATTGTTGGGGAAACCTGACAAAATGCAAGGGAGTAACCTGCAATAGACTAGCATCCAGTCCGGGGGTGTACCAATACTCCTAGTCGCTTTATGGAGACAGAAGCACCGGCCTGCTGAGCCACTAATTTGCTTAGGACAGACTTTACTTACTTTAGCTGCACCACAGTACAAAGTTATGGAGCGAATAGTTAATCAACTAGAACAACTAGATAACTGAGTCGTGTATCTCCCCGATCCCCAAATTTCTGACAAAATGGCCACCGGCAGCCATACTGGACGTCCAAAATTGCCGAAAATCGGTCTTGAGCATTGTCAAATAAATATCTTCACCTGTGAAAAATTAGAAAAAATTCCTGTAATAATTGTCGCTTCCAGAGCCCGGAACAGAAAATCTCTGCGGGCGCGGCAGCGGCCCTGGAACTAAACCATAGTATCTCCCGACTATTGTTGTCGGTTTGATACAAAGAACACCAGAGTTGGTTTGTGGAAACAGAACACACACCCCCATCACCAAGGGTGTAGGTTTAATGTGAGAGTTGGTAGGGACACATATGTAATGCGAGTGCACATAGCGCGCGAGCTGGAAGATTTTTCGCAATGATCGGAGTGCAAATACCGCCTTTTCCATATACAGAGATTATCCTAATAAGTGCTTCTTTGTTCTTTGCGATGCATAGCGAGGTACCTCTGTAATTTCCATATATAGATCCCATATTCATGGACTTATTTTTCTATTTTGTATCCCAATACTTTTGATTTGATTTTGGAATAGAAGTTTACAACTGTTATTTATGTTATGAACATTTATCATGAAGCTTAACAGTATCGAACAATTGAATTACTTTTCCCAATTTATAGGTTACTTAATTAAATGATGGTATGATGTATTATTAGCGAAAGCTACAATCATTATATTGTAATTTATTAGCTAGATATAGCTCACAAGCTAGCTAGCTCATGGTCTAACGTTAGTTATGTTCTGATGCCAGGTCAGAACACGATTAATGGCTGTAAAAATCTGACTTGTAAATGCCTAACTGGGTGTCTGTGCAGCCCAAACATCCCACATCCTTGCAAATCAATCTTCAAGTTGTAACACTAGGATTTTTTTTTTTTTGAAGAACTATTATTTAGCATTTTCAGACCTTCCCAATTTAATTGCTTTAAACAAAACCTCAAATTTTTCATTATTAAATGCATTCTTGTAGCCTAGATCTTCAATCTCCAATTCAGTGTCCATTTGAACTTCATACAAAAACAGGTGCTTGCTTCGCACATCCGGTTGCGGATTGTCTTGCATAGGCAAAAAACTCTAGCTGGAAACAAAACCAGCAGCATGTAAAATAAAGTCTTACGCCAAAGGACAGGAGTAACGGTAGGTTAATTAGCTAGCTAGCCAAATTGCATCAAGGCTAGTTAAGGTAACGCCATCCGATTTTCCTCATGTGCTATACTGCCGCACATCACAGGAGGAGACAAATACAGGAATATACTTTAGGCAATATTACTACGATCAAGCAGAATCTTTGGTAATCCCCTCGCCTCATCTTCCTCTCTGCTTTTCTATCTTTCTCCAACTCTGTTTGTTCGTTCTTTGATACCCGTATTTTCAGGGAATCAATTTGATTCGTCATCATATTTCCCATAAATCTCCACAAAAAGAAAGCAAGGGGAAGGGTATTTCCCATATTGTACAAACAGAAAATATGCAGCCTAAACTCCACCAATGTCAATAAAAAATGTAATTATCTAAAGCGGGCTCCTAAATATTCACGATTATTAAGCACAGTCAAAGTGAAATCTTAATACCACTTCCCACGACTGAGACTTATTTGTTTTTACTGTCATAACTTCAAGATATTTCTTATAATGATAAGCAAGTCCATCACATTGATAATACAAAATTAGTACTAATGTATAATTCCATAAGCTTGTCCTAACCGGCAGATCACGAGAGTTAGGAGTTCAACTGTGGACAGGCCTCCATTACCACTGAGCCTGGGTGCAACTGTACCACTAGTGTTTCCACCACTGGTCATCATCAATGTCAACTAATGTTTGAATTTCATTCACTTTCCACACCCTTCATTAACCGCTACAAATGATCTCATTGCACTCCCGTAACACACACGGTTTCAGCAGCGAGGACACTGCAACCAAGTGTGTGGACTACGTTGGCAAGCCAGTTAGCAATCCTTTCCACTGAGCATCTTTATGTGCGGCAGTGTGTGAAACAGTGTTAGTAACGTGACTGTAGCCGACATATATGCTTCTAATTGGACTACTGACTATCAACGAATTGGACAAAGCCTCAAACAAAGCCTTATATCATGGATAATGTTAGATTTACGACTCCGCATTCCTTTCATTTTCCCCACCGATCCAATGTTGGTTGGGATATTTTTGCTACGTCTGATAGTTGGTTAGGACATATCCCGACCATCCCTACCCAAAGCCATGCCAATCCTGGCTAACAGACCTAGAGGAAGCTGAGGAAGTTGCAGCTAAGGGGTGTACGCTAAGAAAATGGCCTCATGTCACTGACACTTAGCCAAGTCCCAGTCAAACAGGAAGTTTAATCCACAAGACAAAAGCTTTACTTGTTCTGGTGATCCAGTGTTGACCAAACACATTTTAATGGGAGCCAAGCCGCCGGTCAAGTGAAGACAGAGTACTTCTAAATAGGTGTGAGGAGTGGAAACAGACGCCGGAAGTGTGCGACCAACAGGTAGCTTCCGCTGGATAGATACGGAGTGATAGCCTGTAGCCATCGGCAGCCAGAAATTTCCAGTAATCGCCAAGGAATTGAGCAATTTCTCCCAAAATCAAGTCATAGGAATATCTGACCGGCATAACTTGAGGAAATTAGATGAATTTTTAGCTTCGCCAGACAGCCTGCTTGTTAACCCCATATTTAAAGCCACTTCCATCAGTGAAAACCATTCAATGAATGCCAGAGATCAAAGCAAACAGCTTATGGTCAACCGGTGTCTAATTACGCACAGATCCACAAATGTACAGTTATTTATCAGGGTATGGAGATCAAACACCAGAACAGAAGAAACATTCTGGCGAGAGGAGCTAAGACAGCGCTCACAGACTGCACAGGTAGCAGAAGGCAAGCCAAACACACTCATTCCTGATCAGGTTTACAAACCAAACAGGGGATGGGGGGATTAGTAACAGAGAGGTTCCGTGAGGGGGGGGGGATCAGTGACCCAACAGGGAGTGCTTGGTGACCCAGAGGTCAAGCAAGGAGGGATTAGTGACCAAAAAGGCAGCACTCTGTAATGCTGAGGCTGGGCCAGTGGGGTTTAGTAACTCAGCTAAGAGGCAGTGCTTTGTAACAGTGCAGAGCAAGTGGGTTTAGTAACTCACCCCGAGAGGTGCTGGCAGTATCCTGGGACTCGGAGAAAGCAGCCTGACTCGGAAGGCTGTTTCGTGAACGCGTGACGGACTCCAGCTGCGAGGCTCGGCCCAGAAGGGACGCGGCATCCAGAACCTCCCCCTCTTTGGCCTCCAGGTCCGATTTGGAAGTGGTCAGGGGACGGGGTCCAGCCGGGGCACCCAGGCGGTTGGGGTCGTTAAGGCAGGCAGCAGTGCCACTGTCCAAACTCAAAACACGGGCGTGAGTCTTGGCGCTGCCCGTGCTCGGGGTGCGACGGGAGGAGCGTCTTTTGCCCCCGCGCCCTTCCACGCCTTCAACCGCCATCCCGCCCTTCCCCGAGGCGGCGACAGCAGCGTGTTTGGCGTGTTTCATCGTTCGGTAGCGCCCCTCAGGCGAGTGGCAGGAGTGGGAGGTGGTGCTGGAGGAGCTGTCAGTGCTGAAATGGCGGGTGGACTGCAGACTAGAGGCGCAGCTCAGCTCACTCTGGTCGCTCGAGTCCTCCTCACCAGCGAAAACGGCACTGCGAGGCTTAGCCATGCCCCGCAGCGACATGTAGTCCCGGTGGCGGCTGGCGTCGAAGCTGCTGGCCCGCTTCTTCCCCGTCCGCCGTCGACCACTGCGGCCCGCCGAGGACGAGGAGGTGCGCTGAACCGGGTGCGCCGATTTAGGCCGCACATCCTCCTTGTCCTGCTCTGGGTCCTTGGGGAACCCTCGGCACCGGTCCGAACACCCGGGTCATCGGCAGAACCGCAGGGCTCAGCAGGCTCCGTGTGCAGAGCAGGCACGGCAGGCAGCGGTTTGGCAGTCAGCTCGTTGGCGTGGGGGTTCTTGTTAGCCTCGCCGGACGGCAGGCTGTTCAAGCCGCGGGAGCCTGAGGCAACACTGGGACTACTTTCGGCAGGGGCTGAGGAGGCACCGCCGGTGTCCCCTCTCTCCCCACGAACGCCCCGCTCGTCCCCCGAGAGCGAGAGAAGGCTCTCCACGTGGGTGGAGCTGGTCTGCTCACTGTGGAAGCTGCTGACGGTGCTGTTAGTGTCGCGGTCGGTGCCGCTGCAGTAGCTCTCCGTGGAGCCGCTGCTACGCGTGCTAAGGCTCCGTAGGCTGTCGACTGCGTCCCGCCCCTCGCCCCGCCACCTGCTCCGCCCGGTACAGACCCGATCCCCCCTCCCCCGCCTCGCGGGAAGCCGAGCTCGGGAGCTTTGGCGATGGGTCGTGGCGCCGGTCGGTCCCAGAGGTGGAGGGCACCGCTTGGTCCTGGATGGGTTCCCCCTCCCCCTCCCCGGCTCGCGAAGGCCTGGCAGCCTCCAGCTCGCAGACAGGGTCCAGCCCGCCTCTCCGGGGAGGGGGATACAGGCTGAAGTCCGGCAGGGAGGGGTCAGGGAAGGCCGATCCGGCCGAGCTGGACGTCCGTGGCAGGCCCCGGGGCCGCGAATCTTTCCGGAAAGACTGGGAGTGCGAGTGCAGTGGGACGAGGGAGCTGGACTCGCCGTCGCCAGCGGAGGACAGCGATTGGTTGAGCTGGTGAGGGGAGGGGCCGCAGGGATCCACAGGGTCCCGGGCCAGCTCCGGGGGACCCAGTGAGGTGGAAGGCTGCATGGAAGCGAAGGAGTCGTTGGAGACGAGGCAGCACATCTTTGGGTCGGACATCAGGTCTGCGAGGGGAGCGCAAAAAAAACAACAGAGGGGAGAGGAATTAAAAAAACACATTACATCATCAGAAAAAAAATTTTGCTGCCACCTCATAAGATGAAATTGAAACTTCAGCACAGTCATTTCAAACAGTACCGATGACAAGCAGATAAATCACCCTCGAGAGATGCATGGATCGGATACGTCTTCTCTACATCATGAAGCGACGGCCCTACCCATACAACAAAAACTTCAACTCCTGCAATCATTTGAATCCCGGCCATCGATCCGTACAGCTACACCTGCACCAAGTAACCTGCTCCTACAAGCCTGCCCTGAGGCATACTGATCTCCAGATACAAGCATAATCTCACCTTGGTCCTGACTGCCATCCTTACACAGGCTGCAGCTCTGAGCAAAACTCAAGCTGATGTCATCTGAGGTCTTCCCTACGTCTCCTCCTACAAACAGGGATAGAGACACCAAGGGGAGAAGAGGCTCCAGATATTATAACTTATTCATCCATACACTCTTTCTTTGCCCTCCATCTCTCCCTACATGGCACCCTGGATGGCAGCTTTCAGCTGAAAATGGTACAGCCGGCTCATCTGTGTCGGGCTGAGGATTAATAGTGTCTGATTCGAGGAGGAGCCTTTACGGTATAATGAATAAGCCTGGTGCTGTTCCGCGCCGTCAGCTCTCAACCAGAACGGGGTTATTCATCGACCAGTGATGGCTGCTTTTCAATCAAGTTGCCACAAACCAATACATAAACCCGGCAGGAACCAAATTATACATCGTGAGGCAGCGACGCTGCAACATGTTACAGAATGGCAGTCAGTCCACTCGCGCTTTACCGGACTGAAATTACCAGCGCAGGCTCAAAACCAGCACACAGCCCTGGGCTTCGAAGGCTGTTCAATACAAAATTACATGTATACGGTACATAAGTTCGTTAGAATGCATTACTGCTCCACTGTTATTTTTATGACGTGACTAACACTTGAGTTCTCCCCATTTCCGACACAACTGAACATCCAACTGTAATATCACATAATTTAATGTTGGTAGGGATCACTGAATATGCGGAGCCAATTTTCAGCAGACAACACAGTGACATATATGAGTCATTTCCAATTTTCCGTAGAATCTGCACACAGCATTTGCGACATTCTTCTTTATGAACTCCACAACATGGAACCAACTCACTTTTCCCATGGGGGTGTTTAACCCTTTGAGCGCCAAATACATTTTCAAGGACTAGAGAATGTAAGTATCCTGAGCTGTTGAAAACCCATCATGTGTCAACTTGTTTAAAAGAGCTCCCCTGCGGGAGCTCTTTTAAACAAGTTGACACATGATAGGTTTTCAACAGCATCTGGTTTTGATGTCTTACACCATTGGGCAACTATAGTTGCCTATGGCGCTCAAAGGGTTAATAATGAAGCACTTTTAACTCCAAACCGGGGGGGAGGAATACATGAAAACACATGTCCAACGACTCCCCCTGGTAAGCCCTTGAGGTCTTTCTCCCCACCTACCCCTGTTGGAGATCAAAAACGGATCAGTCTCTCCCAGCTTTACAGCCAATGGGCCAATTAGTGTGCTGTGATCTTGAATAATTGATAGGTCCTGCCTTACACCAAACACTACATGATCTACTGGTGGTACAAGTGGAGGAAAGTTCATCTCTCCAGCTGCCTGCCAGCTCAGGAGACCGTCAGTCAAATTTCATATTTACTAAAGATAACGGCTCAAATCTCTGCAGGGCCGTAATACCATTGGCTCGTGTGCCAGCAACACATTCTCTCAGATTTCAGCTGATCACATCGCGCCTGATATTTATCCGGGATGTCAAAACACTGAGAAGTTTTTCTTCTTTAACCATGTCGGGTAGTTTTTACTCGGTAGACTTAGGAGCGGTGGGCTGTTGAAGAATAGTGCCTGGGAACCAACTTCAAATGTAAATCTTAGTCAGTGACAAGGGCAGGAGTGATCCCATATCACGTCTTTTTAGGGTGGGAGGATACGAGAGTACCTGGAGGATATCCACAGTAACATGGAAAAAACAAGCAAACTCCATGACCAGGAAGGACCCGAACCCGGAGCATCCTTACTGCGAGGCAAAGAGCCAGCCTAACTGCTGCCGTGCCATTACCAAAAACACGTCACTATGGGTGAAAGCCACGAAATGCCAATGCATGCCACTTTTCCCTGAAAATAACAGGATTTTAATGAGTGCCTTAACGATCTGCATTTTTATATGCATTGACAGATTTAAACCTGCATCGCTGCTATTTTACTAAAAAAAAAAAAAAAAAATCATTAAATCATTAAAGGCCACCCAGCTACTATCCCACGCACATTTTCATTCCAAGTCCAATTTGGCACAGCTAACATTGCTAATTAGTATCTCAACATGGACCTCTGGCTGTTGAATGAGATCGTTTTGGTTCATCCTTTGAGGGTTTAAAATGAGGAGATCTCCTCAATCTGTAGGCTCAGTGTTGGTTACCAGTGCTAATTATGAAGCACTAGTACACTCAGTGTCTGCAGTGACTGTACTGACCACTGGGGGCAGTGTTCCAAGATGCACATCAGGGAGATCCAGTTACATGGGTAGCCTTGGGGAGAGAATAAAGCCAACGTGCAGCAGAGCAGGTGTGTTTAACCGCGAGAGATGGAAGCTCACCTTTGGCTGAGCTGGTGCCTCCATGAGTGGATGCGATCTGATTGGCAGGAACAAAGAGAGAAACATTAGAACCTTAAATATAAATAAAGAACAGATGACTAATGCAGCCCCTGCCAACTCCCTTAATGGGGCTATTCAGGAAGTGATGGCTCTTTTACAGCTCCGCTTAGGGTTGACGGGCCCAGATGTCAGTGAGTCTACTGTTTCAATTCAGGTTAATGCGAACAAACCAAAATGTCATGGCTGGGTCAATTTTATGTCAATTAAGCAAACTTATGAAATGAACAGTACTTCGACCCATAAGCTGAAAAATGTCCGTCCTGTCCGGCACAGAATTGTCCATTTGTTAACTCAATTTCGATTCATTTATTCAAATTGATGGAATTTAAAATGGAATTGGCTTGACTGCTTTGGTCTTACAGGCCAGAAAGGTCCATTGTCACAACCCCAGGTTTTAGCCCGTCTCGCCAGAATAGCCGATTAGCCGCGACGCACAGGGTGGAAGGCCGACCGTCATTCACTGCTGAAATATAGAGGGCTTAAATATTTCATGGTTGTGTAGCCGGGGGTGTAGCACAGAGATGAGCTTAATATAACTGCTTCAGGGAGACCTCAGCAGAGCTTGCTGCTCATTCATTTATTACACACTTTCATTTCAGCTGCCATGTTTAGCGCACATCCCCTCTCCCCCCTCCATTGCGGCTCAACACCAGGGCAGCAGTGCAAGGTGAAGGGGGCTAAACACTGCGTACGGGGGCTCAGACAAAAGCTACAGCCAAGAGCTAAAGAAAGCATGGAGATAAGGGGAAAACGGATGGCCGTGCTCAGAATGACATCACAGTGCAGAGCGGACTCAGATTTTAACAGAATGAAAGTGGTTAGAATATGACAGTGATACATCAGCTCCATTAGTATGACTAGTGCTCTGATCCAGGACTGTGCTCACAATGATGTTCTCACAATGCTCTCATTTTGGGAGCATTTTCTCCTGAAAAGTGACGCATGCCAACAGGAAAAACTATTTAGGAGCGCATCAACAAACTGGAATCCATTAAGGTGCACCTAAATTTTTCAGTTGAGGAGCACATCAGCCTTATAGGGAAGGAAGTTTCAATACAGAAGGGTCTGTGTCAGGTTACACTAGGGATATAATATCACCCGCCCTATAGGCATCGGGATCATCAGTCAGGTAATTAAGACTGGAAACGTGCAACACCTGTTACCCTCCACAAGCAGCCTTCGGATTGGCTCCCTGATGAAACGGAGAAGACAGGGTGATTACAGGTACGTCGCCAGAGCCCCACCCCTGCACGCTAAACAGCCCACCTGGTGACTGGAATCCATGGCGGCGTAGGAGTTCCTGGAACTGCAGTCCACCGGCGGAGTCTCGTCCCGAATGAAGTCGGCCATCTCGATGCCCCCTCCGGGATCTCTGCACGTGACACGGAGCGTACACACACACACACGGCAGCTTGGTTACCTGGCAACGCAATCTCACAATCCCAAACCCACTGCACTAGTATCAGGAGGCCACTCTGGCTCCGTTAGCATAGAAAACGAATCACAGAAGCTCAGCCATTTCCTTCATTCACAGCCCAGAACAAGGGATTTGGAGTTTAGAACACTGGAAAATGAGCGCACCGCAAACGAGCGAAGCAGACCGGCCACAATGGGGCTATTAGAAGCCGGCGCGGGCATAAAGCATCCGAATCTGTCAGCATCTTCGATTGTTCCAGCAAGTATTTACAAGCCGTTACACCACTCATATTCTTATGATACAAAAATCAATCAGCCACTCCTACAAAGCAGCCAGGCTTCGTCGCCATTTATCAAGAAGTGGCATGAGAATGTCAACGAGTTTTATATGTCCAATGTTTACTTCACAGTCCCAATTAAATACTTCAAAATGAGCGGTGTAGGGACACAGTGTTCCAAACCAGAGCACCGATAAAAACAATTATCAGAGGAAGCTAGACAGCAACCAGGCAAACAATGGTCCTCAGGATTCATGAGTATAACTGAAGAGGGGTGGGGGGGCTTCAAATTGAAACAGTCCAGCCCAATAAATACCCAGACAGACAGGAATGTGATCCCAGATGTGTGGGCCGCGAACCCACGCTGCCCCTGTGGTTACGTACCCCACCCCCCTGCTCCATCTCAAAGGCCCACATTCTCTAAGGAATGCGAAAATGAGTCACTATTTCAGGTCTGCCTCAGTATGGCTCGAGTTCAAAGAACAAAAATGTGTGTGTGTGTGGTATATATACATGTATAAAAGTTCCCCCATCTTTCCCACTAAAAGCAACAGGGTGGGTCACCACAGTCAGACAGTGGCCAGCACTTTCCCTGGCCGTCGCGAACACATGGGCCATTATGCTGCATTACGCATGGTCTCTCCAGAGTCATATTCTACAGGGTATGCACTTCAGAAAACCACATAAAGGTTTGAAGCATCTCTCTCCCCCCCCCATGTAGAGCCCAACCCAAGAACGTAACCTTTGACCTTCATATCGACAGAACAGTTCATTATCTGTCACTGCAGCAGGCGAGTCAATGACATCACCATAGTAGGTTCCCTCATCTATCAGGCTATGCCAACAGTGATGCTTTGCATAAGCAATTCCAGGATTTGGCCGGCTTAAGCGTCCTCGTTAGCATTTCAGGAATTCCTAAGCGGACGTTCACCTAAGAGCCAACAACTCGCTCCGGGACTGAGCCAGCGCGAGGATTTGAGACGAGCAGAGCCGCAGCGACGGGAGAAACGGCTGGTGGCGGCACCAGACTTGCGGAGTTCTAATAAACTTTATTTTCGAGGTCACAAATGTGCAAACAGAATGTTCTTTGATGAATATTCAAATAGCTGATGACACAAGACTCGCTTCTTGTCAAGGAAAGTAACAGTGTTCTGCAAGGAACAACGTTCATCCTCTAGCTCAAAGGCCCCATTCACAACCAAAGAAATGCCAATTTCTTCATCATCACTCGCCTTCGATACAAGGGGGAAATCCCAAAGTGACTGAGATGAAAGTTAGCCCACACCAGCAAGTGGTGTTCAATACCAAATTACAGAGGAGGCAGGAAGCCCCACAAGCCAACAAACTCTAAATATATGTCATTTGAAGAAGGTTAGATTTCACCACACTTCGCCAAGCAAAATTGCCCAAAAGGCGTTGCCACGCACAATTCATAGTTTTGGACTTCCCATATAATTAACGCTATCATTCATTCTCTGTAGAAAATCAGAAAATTGAACAAGTGAGCAAGAACTGTACGATTAAAATTTCTTGATACGAAACGCATGAATGGTATATACATTATTTTCAGGGGAGAATCAGTAACCGTGTTCACTCGCATAAATCGCTTTGCACGCATGTTTGAAGTCTGATTTGTGAGACGCTTGCAAGACGGCAGTTATTACGGGCATTGATATTGATGTGCCTTTCCCACATTTGTGCAACCCAAATAATTTTAATGGCCCTATGCACACATACACCTGTAACAAAAATGTCCCTGACCTAGGATAATAGAGCCAAATACAAATGAAAAACATGCTAGTGTGATTTGTATATTTTTCTGGTCAAGCAGAATAATGTACAGCTTGTCAAAATTATGAACCTTTGTTAGTTTTTTTCTTCTTTTGATTACCTTAGGATGCTCATATCGAAGTCCAAAGAAGCGAAAACTCATCAGACGTCGCAGCGATGATAAACACACTGTTTATCACGGTCTCTTTCTAGTGAGCATGGCGGAATATTTATGACAAAGCAATTGAGTTATATTTTGTTACACACGCGTTTTCATATTTTGCATCAGGTGGCATGTTTAAATGGTAATTGCATAAGCAACTATATCAGGCACAATGGGTAGGGATATGAATAATAAAACATATCCTATAAGTAGCAGATGATAAATGTGCACTTATGGTAAATAAATGTGCTGAAGAAGTCTGTAATTATAAGTTGATATAGATGGAGGAGCCCCCTTGAATACACTAATCAGACGGCTATGTTCCAGAGTAGAAATCTGATGCCTTCCTCCCCAAAGCAGGCTACATAGCCTTCTCCTACGCATCGTAGCCATTAATAATTTTAAGATGTGAAGGTGAATCTATCAATGTGACTGTTGTGGGGAAAAAAATCTGCAGATCGCACAATATTATTACTTGTTCAAAACATCTAATGTTACAAGTTCATTAATGTCGTAAGTTCACTAAAAAATATAAATGAGCGCATCATTTTTTTCACAAGTTGCTTTGTGCATATTCAGCCAATTATGACATCAGTTATCAATAAATCAGGCAATCAACCGATAAGGTTGCTAAGTATACCAGCTTCATACTGTGTACAGCAGCAAAGGATATTGCATTACATTCATAACACCAAACACATAAAATATTGTCCACAAAGACCCACCACAGAGGCTTTCAATTTATATGATGAGGAAGCAAGGAAGGACAACCAAGGATGTTCCAAATCAAAAAACTTCTGAATCCTCCCTTTGACCCTTCCCCGCACAGGATATGCTCCCTCGCATGTCCATCACTGAAGGGCTCACGCCACTGGAGAGGAGACCTGTAGGTACCATCTTAACCTGGTCTGGAATGGGGTTGCCATGCTGGTTTGCTTTTTAGCAGTAGTTCTACAACTCCATCTTGGGGGCAGGGGCCTGTGTATACCGGCTCTTGTTCAAACCACAATGGCAATCCCAGAGCTCTAAAAAGCTGATATTTTTTCTTGACTGAAAGCTTCTTATGGTTTGAGGAATTATTTACCCTCTCAATTTATTATGCCTGCAATAGCATTGTAATGCCACAAATTATAATTCATAAGCTCATAGAGCCCACTGCACCAAATGGCCAACAATCACATTAAAAAGTAACAAAAAAATAGAAGGTTAATGGGCTCTGAACTTGGTTGTTAAATACATGAACATTTGTGTTTTCTCTCCTTACAATTCGATATGATGCAAATTTGCCTCATTATCATTTGAATAATTCATCATATTCCAGATGGTTGGGTTTAGTGGCCAGGTGTCCGCACTTACACAAATTGCAAGCTAAAGGAGTAACTTTTTCCATTTTGTGAAAACATTTCTAAATAATTGACCTCATTCTTCTGCAATGCTATGAATACTGAAATGTTTGTATTGTTTGCTATATACACTGGGCTCCAAAATTACTGGCGCCCTTGACTGGCAATGTAAAAACAACACTTAAAAAAATTCTAAAACTATGTAAATTGAGACACTCTAAATAACAACATGTGAGCCCACTGTAGCTGAATATAAGCAATAAATGCCTGCACAGACAGCTGGTGGACAGTTCGACTCAACCAACTTTGCCCAGCAAGACCGCAGCTTTGACCTCGAACAGGGCAGCTACTACCAGGTACAAGTGTTGAAAACAAAGCTTGGACCATTGTAAACTACCTCAAGACCCCAGCTGGTCTTAGCTGCAATTCAGCAGAGATGCAGGCAATCTGCTGTAAACATCAAGCTATATTAAAGTGACTGTAATACTCCACTAAGCGCAGGCAAAAGAAAATTAGAAACTTGAAGCGCAATTGGAGAGAGAAAACCTCCACCAAGGCTAATAGTCCATGCTTTTACAATTGGCTGGGTTTAGTGACTATTGAGTTTTATAATGATCTTCTAGATTTTAGGATGTATGGTGTTTGTTCCCGCAAGGCCAAATGCTCCATATCGCAATATTAACAAAACTGAAAAATAATTTGTACATCCGCCCTGTGATTCAAACCTGCTCAAATATTTAATGGGTTGTTCTTTGGTCCAAGCTGCTCCTTTCCATTGAGTTTCATTAATATTGGGCCAGCAGTTCTTCCATAATACTGCCCACAAACAAAAAAAAAAAAAATGAATCCATTAAATGCGCTGAGAGCTTGTCAGAATTTATTCTGAAAAAACTATTTTTGAACTTCAGCCAATATCCTTCTTGAATTTTAACCCACTTCCTCAATAAACAATCAGTTCTTGTTCTGGGCCAAGGCCTACTTGCGTGTGAAGTTCAGCGAGAATAGGTATTGAACTAAATGCAATTAAACTCGACTGACCAATATTCTTGTCAAAACAGAAAATTTCGGCAAGCAGCAAATGAACAAAAAAAACGGAACCAAAAACATAACCTCCTTGATGGACGTGAAAAATAACAGAGGGTTACACCATGGAGTATTACGGTCCTGCCCCAAGCGGTGAAAAATCATTTTGCAAATTTGTGTTTCACTAACTTACAGTGGGCTCCAAAATTACTCGCATCCCTAACTGGCAGTGCTCAAACAATACAAAAAAATCTAAACAGTATAATTACAAATAAACGGAATATAGCAACATGTGTGAAATACTTTCATTTATTAATGTCTCAGTGGAAACAACCAAAATCATAATCATTAAATACAAAATAAATTTCAGCAAAATCAAGGTCTCATAATTATTGGCACCCTTCACTTAGTACTTGGTGCAACCACCTTTGGCAAGGAGAACAGCAATTTCCTGTAATTTTTGAGTAGGTTAAGGCACACATTTGGGGGGGATTTCAGACCATTCCTCAAAGCCGATCCTTACAAGATCCTTCAAGTTCTTGAGTTTGCATCCATCAGCTGCTCTCTTCTGCTGGGTGTTGATATCCAACAGGCCAGAAGAGCAATGATGGATAGACAGCTTACAAGCAACTGTTGGATGTTAGATTTCCTCCTCCATCCAATCAGGAGGGCCCCGAGGCTGATAGAGTGCCTCCTGGGAAAAGATGATGATGATGATGATGATGATGATGATGATGATGATTCGACTCAGCCCACAAGTTTTTAATCGGATTGAGGTCTGGCGACTGAGATGGCCATCGCAGAATGTCGATTTTGTTGTCACAGAACCATTTTTGCATGGATCTTGAGGTATGCCTTGGGTCATTGTCTTTTTGGAAAGTCCACCTACGGCCAAGTCCCAGCCTTCTGGTGGAGGCAACACATCATCAGCCAAAATATCCCGGGACTCGGTGGAAGTTATTATGCCATTAATCTTAACCAGTGCCCCTTGGACCTCTTAAATTAAAATTGCCCCAAAACATAACTAGCCCACCGTCATTTACTGTGGGTATATAATGTTGCCAGTAATTTTGGAGCCCAGTGTATATCAATCAGTCAGAGAGGGCCATTACTTCAGATGGCGCAGCCTGAGATTGGTTAGAAAAAGGCTATATAGGAAATAATGTGGTGGAGTGCAAGGATTCTGGCTCCGCTAAAAAGACATCAGCAGAGGCACATGGGCTTACCCTGGACCGTTACTGTCCTCTTGACGGGTGGCGCTGCCACCGTTGGCTCCCTCCGTGCTGGTTCTGCTCCCGCCCGCCTCTGCTGCCCGGTGCTCCACCACCTCGCCCTCGTCCAGGGCGTGGTGAAGCCGGTAATTCACAGTCTTCAGCAGGAGGAACATGGCAGCAATCACCCCACAGTAGATCCCCACAATGACCATGGTGGGCGGAAGGGCCTAAAGAAGGAGCAACAAAATACATGCTTGAGGAGCAGAAGGGGAACAGGGGATACAAGGCACAGAGGACACAAAGGCAGTTTTCAACACATCGAGATACAGATCTGAGATGGGGCCGTGACCAGTCCCTTGGGGTACACCGCAAATATCTTCATCACAAATCATATTTCACATTAGTACTGCACTTTCAGCCTTTTGGAGTTTCAGAATCAACTTACACAAGGAATTAACTAAACCTATGCGGAACAGCATGGCAAACTTCAATTCACTCTCCATTACCATTATGTTCACTCAACTATTTGACAGTTTTACTCGCATTCCCAGTACCCGCAAGTTTTTTTTGGAGGTGGTGGATGCAATATAAAATTGATATTTTGAGAGCGGGTTCCTCACGTTACTTCTGATCAGAAATGGTTGAATTTAACTATTTTTTCTGCATTTATAGGAAGCATACTGATGCATAGGGGCATTGACAAATTCTTATAATTACAACCCACAACAGACTGATATCAAAAGCCAGTTATCAAAACTGATCTCAAAACTGCATTTGAAATGTATGAGAACTGAATACAAAAATCATCATTTTAATGTGTCGGAGAACATTGTGAATTTGTTTTTTTCCATTAAGCACATCCACAATGGTGCTGGACATGGCCTGGTTTGTAATGCTACCCAATTTTACAGCAGCTGCAATAAAAGTTGCTCTGAATCAGGGCTTTGCCAGTTCTGACAAAATCAGAACGTACAAGCAATTTGTAATAAATCCAACAGATCACTGAAAGAATTCAGACTTTAGATGAAGTGCTACTAAAATTCTTTCTTGAACAATGGTCTGCATGGTTCACCATAAGTGTAACATTTCAAGAGGGGGATTCACTCATCCAGTTTTCATGGCTTTTATCTGGTGTTTATTTAATAGTATTTCATGTCAGGTAAACCTTTGGTCTAATGAGCCACTGTGTTATAGCCTAGGAACTTCCCTTTCTTTTTGGCTGGATTCCTGGACTCTTGATGGTTGCTTATTTATTCAATTAACTGGCATTTCGTTTAACTCCACTCTGGTGTGAATGTTACCAGCCTCATTGTGAAATTAGCCATGATTAACACCACAGCAATGGGGAATATGATTTCACTTTGCTAGCATTTGCAAATCATTCTCACCCCATGTCAGGACTGCCAGTGAACCCTATCATGAAGCCTTGAGACAAATACAAAGGAAATTTTTCCCTACTTTAATTACCCAGCAAAAAAAGGCCTCCAGGCTGGCGAGTCCAGTTACAGCACAACCCCTTAATGTAGAGATGAGTCCCTGACCTCCATCATAAATCCTGACTGTGTCAGAGCTAAGGGGCAGAGGACTGCGCCAACACCCAAGAAATGAGCCATTCAGCGAGTACCCCTGTCTCAGTGAACACAACCTACTCCTGCGGTCAGCTTGGCCCCCTTGGCCTGCCTGCACCCCCCTCCCCCTGCATTAGGGGTGGTTTTAGACAGCGACGCCTGGGCAGCTCAGCCAGACTGCCCCAGGGTGAACAGGACTGACGCCATGAGATGCACAACAGGGCACTACAGCGTCCAGGTAGCAGGCACAGCTCTGTCATATGCTGCTGGGGCAGCATTCGCTCATTTCATTGCTGCACTAGAAAGCACTCAGAGAGCACCTACCTCCGCCAAAACATTTATCATGTAGAACTGAACAAATATGGCAGTGGCGGCCAGAGGTGAATTTGAATCCATCCCAAAATTTTGTCAATTGTCTCTTCATCCATAGTCCATACTTTCACAAAATATAATTGAAATTGATTGAGAAATTAGAGCTGTTGTCTGGAAAAACAAATGAACAAACAGATGGGTGAATACATAGCCTAACCTCCACCAACAATGGAATCACCGGTTAAGTCCCTGGGAACATAAGAATCAATCTTTAAAATTGATGTCATATTTAAACATTCACTTTGTTCTGAAGCAACCACCAAAGCTTAAAACGAAAAAAATTAACATACATTCACATATGATAAAATAAGTAAGAAAAAGGGTGATTAGATTCCACTTTCTCACTGATTGTATGGGCATTGCCATAATGTACATTTCATGGGATGAGGGCGATTTATATTAACTTTGTGATTGGTAGAGTAACTAACCAATGAAAGTAAGTGGATTCCTCGCGCAAGAGGTGACATCACCTTGGAAAGAAAAGTCTCATGCCCACTTTTAAGTCAGCCACTGGGAAAGAAATATCTTTCGATTTGAAAATCTATCGAGGGAAAAGCAGTCATCTGCTCTGTACCCCCAAGGTCCAAAAAAGATAAATAAGAGGACTGATGATTTTAGTTCCAAGGGACTTCAAGCGATTGGTCAGAATAAACCTTCATACTCCCTTCATGGAACATGATTGAGCATCACAGGTGGGGTTCTCCCAGTACAGACTATGTGGCATTTTGAATACAAACTGGGGGTATATGAATTCTGGAAAAAAAAAAAAAAAAAAAAATATATATATATATATATATATATATATATATATATATATATATATATATATATATATATATATTATAAATTGCTTATTTGGTATTGGCCTGAGGGCCTGAGGGTCGCCGTACTGGCGGCCGAGGGCTAATACCGCGACCCAAAGGCCAATACAAAGGCAATGCTAAAATAAGCAATTTATAATATTTTTATTAATTGGTTATGCATGTTTTGCTATCATGACAATATTATGACTATGACTTTTGAAGTACGCAACTTCAAGACTCACTAAAGAGCTAAATGCTAGGTCAGCCACTGTCGTCTGCTTCTCTGAAGAGAGCGAATGCCACAGTTGCCAATGGTTACTTGTGCACAAGCTGAACTCAGCCAACACAAGTCAGCCAAAAAAAAATCTATTGGCAGGCCATTTTGACTGTATGGGGGCAATAACATACATAACCAATTGATAAATATATACACACACATATCAAGGAAGTGTTACAGTTTCAGAAAAACAACTGAAAACACAAGCAGCGTTTCTTCACTGCAGTCCATTAATCTTGTTGAGACGGATTATTCAGATCGAGTGTAATTAGCATGGCCAAAATATTAATTTTTGCAAGATAATTCAGCCATGAAATGTGGTGTTTGTCGAACTGCTCAACAGTAAGCGGTCTCACTGGACCCAATCTCACACTATAAAACCTGCCTGTCAATAGGGGCCTAGTCATTGCTCATTCATAAAAAGGTTACTCTAACATCTCTGCCCATAAAAGGAAAAACAAGAGGACAGGGTGGCTCTGCGCGTACGCTCGGCATTTCCCCTGTAGACCACAGAGAAGAGCCCCGTTTGAATTTTCCATAGTCGTCTGTGTTTCTATATTGAAGATTAATGACCAAGCACACTACCTGAACTCCTGTGCTGAGGGGCTGGAATGCAGGCCCGGCAGTAACTATCAAGAGCAGGCACAATTTTGGGTTTTTTTCCCCATTTAATTCAGCGTCACAGTCAAATAATACTGAAAACAAGCCTTTGCTTTGATTCTGTATTTATTCATTTTAAAAAAAGATGACATCATGACACCCTAAATTCCATCTGAACTACCATATTAAAGCGATGCATCCTTCTGCCTCCTTGGCGCGAACATGAGAAAGAGCACACACTGGTGATGCCAAAATAACTACATTAAAAAGATCATCAATATCCTTTGCAATGTTCCTAAACTAAGATGGCATAGTAAATAAGGCATCAAACACACGGATAGTACCAGCACTGTAAATAACATTTGCACAAGCTTTAGCCTAGTCCCATAATTCAACAGCTAAACTCCATTGTATTCAGTAAAGCTGCTTAACCCTTTCAGCGCCATAAGCAACTATAGTTGCTCAATGATGCAAGATATCAAAATCAGATGCTGTTGAAAACTTATCATGTGGCAACTTGTTTAAAAGAGCTCCCGCAGGGGAGCTCTTTTAAACAAGTTGCCACATGATAGGTTTTCAATAGGTCAGGATCACTACATTTTTAATTCCTTGAAAATGTATTCAGCACTCAAAGGGTTAAACTGAATTATAAATAACTCAAATAAAATACAATCCAAAATTTAAAATAAGCATTCCAAGAGGGGATTTCGCGTCTACCAGCACCAGCGTATAGAGCTGCTGCACCGACTGACACTTCCCTGACGAGATCTACAACTCTAGATAGACAGCGGAAGAGCCAATCTAACCACAGATGTCCAGGATCAACACCGCCATATCATATGGCGGGAAGGCATCTCCGCAATCATCAGAGCAGATGGGCATCATATACAGTGTCATTTCCGAGTGACGTCATCCTTATAACCTGAAAAATTGAACACTCATCACTTTACTTCTTTTCGTGTCCTTGCAAAACCTTGGCTCAATTTTTTTTTTCTTTTGGCAAATGTACTACAATTTTCCAGCTGTGCTTCATCTACCCCTGTGGGGCAGAACAGGGACCATCGATGAATAACTTCTTTCACGTCCATACAGATGTGACGTAGTGCAGGATCAGCGAAGCTTTTCAAAGTGCCTTTGTCGCCCGAAGATAAACGGAGAGAATATGGTCCACCGGGGCTGCCGTTATCAGTCAGTTTCTCGAACAGGTACAGAGTGCAGCGTGAGCCATCGGCGAAACGCCAATATTGTTCCTCACGCGCAGGTCTGTGACTGATGGTCACACTGGAGAATGTGACCCATCTCCACGACACAGGACTCCATTTCAGGTAGGACCGATGGCGTCAATGAGCAGCAAAGCACAAAAAAAAAAAAAAAAAAAAGGAAACCGCACTATACGATATGTCGGTAAAGATCCCCTTTGCAAGCATTTACAATGACAGCGCCAGGTCTTCCCTCGAAACAAAAATGGTAAAATGAAAAGCAGTTGAAACAGTTATAAAATTAGAAGAGTTTGAGACGGCCGCAGTGAAATAGCCTCTCAAAACACAGCAAACATTTAATGTTAAAAAAAACTCTTTACAGTCCATTTGGTTCCATTCTAGCAAGAGTGAACACAAATGGAGACTGTGAGGCTTATTTCACCCTGTAACCGTTGGATCAAATTTAAGCATTTTGCAGTGTACTCAGTGACACCAAGTATGGAGAAGCTTCTTCACAAAATGAAAATTTGCAGGTTCAGGTTTCAACATAACTATGAATTGGACGAATTCACACAATCTGAATTCTTCAAATTGAAGAACATAGGAAACAGAAAATAAGAGGACGACCATTACCACTGAAGAACTAGACAGCCCGGTCGGCCGCGACGGCATGGGTGTAGCCCCCTAAAACCGCTTCTCCCCTTTGTAGCGCATTATTCGGCCAATACTGTCGCCACGGGAGCCAAAATTGACAGTTGTCATAAGTGAAGTATAATACATGTCAATATCAAATATTAAAGTAATCGGTCAAAAGTTACAGCCTGTAGAGCGTCTACAAGGACGTGTCTACGGACGTGGACGCGGCGGCGGCAGAGGCGACAAGCATGAATCCACGGCAGCCGCCTGACTTCGTCCGGGCCGGGGGCTACAATTATAGGTATTGCAGCACATGATGTTCCATTGTATCCGATAAGATAATATATCATCTAACCTTCCATTCTCTCAATGTGCTCCTGCGCTGCACACATAATTATCCATCTCACCCAAATATTTTTCATCTTAAAAAAAAAAAAAAAAATTGAATGATGAGATTTGCCCTGATCCAACAAATTCCCAACCTGGCCCCCTCAACCTGCCACCTAATCATCCCCTGATTTAATTGGCTATGCAATTTGTCCACTCACTCTCCACCTCAAGCTGATGCGTGGTGGGCGTTCCGGCACAGAATGGCTGCGATCGCATCATCCAAGTGGGTGCTGCACGTTGGTGGTGGAAAGATGAGATTACCCCATATGACTGGAAAGCGCTTAGAGCGTCAATGAGAAAGCGCTATATAAATACAATGTTCTTTCATTCATTCAAATGGTATTGTACAACCCTAAATCAGAAAAAGTTGAGACGTTATACAAAGTAAAATAAGAACTGAGAGCAATGATTTGAAAATTATCCTTTACCTGTATTAGATTGAAAACAATACAACACATTTTGACGTTTCACCACATGAATTTTATTGATTTTTCAAAATAAACTTTTTTTATTTTGATTCCCACACCATGTTCACACGAAGTACGGAAAATAAAGTACATACCACTTTGAAATGTTGCTGTTCCTTTGCACAACACATAAACATTACGGGGACTGAAGACGTGATTAAGTGTTCCAGATGTAATTTTGTCCCATCATTCCTGCAAACTAAGTCTAAAGGTATGCAACTGTACAGGGTCTTCGTTCTCGCATTTTGCGCTTCAAGACACAGTCAGGACTGCAGCCAGACCAATACAGCACCCACACCCTCTTTTTTTGATGCCATTCCTTTGTAATGTGTGCAGAATGAGGTTTTGCAATTTCTTGTTGAAATATGCATGGGAGTTCCTGGAAAAGATGTCATGAGGGCAGAGTACATTGCACCAAAATTTCAGGATACTTTTCAACATTAATGGTGCTTTCACAGAAGTGCAAATTAGTCTTGCTAAAGGCACTGACACAACCTCATTCCACGACAGAGCACTGCTTTTGGACTTGTTTTGGACGGAGTCTGGATGGTCCATTACTTCTTTGGTCCGGAGCACAAGGCGTCCATTTCTTCCCAAAAAAGACCTCAGATATTGATTTGTCTGACCTTAATATTCATTTCCGCTGTGAGATGGTCCATCGCAGCTGCCTCCGAGCCCAGAAAAGTTTATGGCGCTTGCAGACACTGTTAATATAAGGCTTCCCTTTTCACAGCTAGTCTAAGTTTTAACTGGCATTTGTGGATGTGCCTATGTATTGTAGTATTTGACAAAGGTTTGCCAAAGAACGCGGTTATATAGCTTACAAATGACTGTTCTTAATGCAGTGCAGTCCGAGTGATCAGAGATCATGGGTATTCAGCTTAGGCTTGCACCCAGAAATACCAGCAGATCATTTAATTTTGTTATGCAACACAGTGGCTGAAACATCCAAATCCCTTCATATCTTTCTTTGAGCAACATTGTTTTTAAGCCTTTAAATGATTTTCTCTCATATTTGTAGGCAACTGGGCAATCCTCTGTCCATCTTTGCTCCTGATAAACTAGAACATTCCTCATTGCCATTTTTGTACCAAATCATGATTACCATCATTTTCTGACCTCAGCTGTTTCAAATCATAACATTATTCAAATACTTGACCTCATTACTAGTCCTAAATTGCCTCCGTCCCACCTCTTCTTGGAATATGTTGCAGGCCCGAATGGCAGATATGGATGCTATTTTCAAGTAAAATGACGTTGACCAGGCAAACTATTGAATACCTCATCTTCATACATACAGTCTGAAAAGAAAAAGAGGTAAATATAAAAATCACTGCTTTCTGTTTTTATGTGCATTATCCTTACGTACCGTACCAAGTTTCTCCAAGTTAGGTTTGTAACTGCATAACGTTTTAGGTACAGGCCTAATAAAACGAAAAGAGCAGCGGCTTATGGCTTCTTCTTCTTACTTTACCAGGGGCTTTACCACGTTTAATGAGTTCAAAAGGCTCTTTTACATCCATGGAAAATACAGGATAAGCCGCTTTTTCCCCATTAGTCCAGAATCAAAGGCAAACCGACAAGCCCAAGAAGAATGGCATGAAGTCAATTCTGCTCCAGCCAACACTGTCGGGAGCCTGACACAGACTTCCCAATGTGTAATACACATAACACAGGCCTAAGCTCATCTAAGAGGGGGCTGGCAAGGTGTACGCATGTCGACAACTAAAGTAGTCAACTCTCACACTCCAGTCATGTTGGAGTGCAGTACACAAAACAGCATCAGCCCCAACAGTAGCACGTTATGCGCACAATCTTTAAGCAATCATGTGAAGTAAAATGAACCATTTGAAAGAGTTAGTTGGTACATTTCAACCATGCCACAGGACAGAAACATGGTTCATGCAAGTAATCCAAATAAGGCCTGGCCTAGTTGGCACAAAGGCATGTCCCCTGTGGACATATTTAATGTGTACTCTGACTTACCTAAGGAGGTAACAAACGTCAGTCCTCAAGGCGGCAATCTAGTGCTGGCCAGAATGTTTGCATGACCAATGTAGCCAACTATGTACCCAAACAGAAAGGGTCAGCTTTCTTAGAGCACCAGCTAGCCGCAACGTGCTGACTGCAGCTTGTGCCGGCATTGCATTACGATTTTCAGGAGAAACACTCTAGTACGCAACAATGCACGAAATTCAGCTTGCATACCGGTAACTTGAGACATCTGTGTTCACGTACTCTCGTGGACCACGTTTCCATCCTAAAACCAAGGCCTCTAAAGAGGGTGGCACACACACATTAACACATTAAATCATACTGAACGTTTCATATGGTTCAAGAAAAAGTGATTCACAGATGACACTGCCCTGAATAGTGTCCATCTGCACATGTAGCGAACGAGGCCAAAGATCCTAAATTTATTACATGGAAATGCAGCTTCAGTTGCATTACTTTAGTTTGAAGATCTGGGAGACTAGCAATCTCATAATGAATATTGATGAGAGATGGTCAAATGCGGTGATGGGGAGCCCAGAAATGTGGAAGCCACTGGTGCAATACTGCTAACCAGAAAAACCTTGCATAATACACTGTCCATATCCAGAGGCTTTCAATTAATTCAAGCTTTTCACTTAGCGGTTTCATCGTTACACAGGATATCTGTGGTATTGTCTTCTGATCCCACAGTGGCACTGAAAAATGAATGGAACCAAAAGCAAAACAAGCCACCTTTATTGGGCCATCAAGGAAAAGGTCAACTTAAGACTAATATCACCGCTCGGGTCTGAAATGACATTAGCTATAGGCGTCGAGGGAACCACAAACTCCTTGTCAGCAAACGGCACAGTCTACAGCAAACCAAAGCGAGACACTGATAACAATGATGCGGCATGCTCGTATTTTAACTACCGAGTGATCTGAAACATTCACCGTTGCTGTGTGCCAAGAATGCACTGCTTACGATACCTCCGCTACTTCTCACAGATCTCTCAAGGTCAGCAAAGACGTGCAATGTGTGAGATTTGGCACAAGGAACCGTGGATTCATGGGACGTCTGTCAGAATGGGTGATTCGAGTCCAGTCTATTCACACCACTACAAGCTCTCAATAGCACGGTCTCCATGCATTTTTTGCCAATGCCATTTTCAGGGCAAAGAGAGCATACTTTTACATGGAGCCAACTGTAACTTAGGGAAGGGCGATATCCACATTCAGATGTGTGAAATTACCTGTTCCAATAATACTGTCAAGGTGTGAGAAAACTGGGATGGAGGATTGCAGGGGGGTTTAAATATATTTGGAAATGACACTGCATTAACAGCCTAGTTACTTGTAGCACTGCGTCAGCAATGAACACCCTCCTTTAGATAAGCTACAGCTGTATCATTAGGCTAAATGTCTAGAACTGACAAATGCAGATGGATTTCCTCAGTTTTGAATCCAAGTCTTGATTAATGTATCTCTATCTACTATCAGTCTTTTTGCAGCATTACTCACTTGATCACAGTTAAAACTGCAATGCCACAAAATTATAATCACAAATTATACTGACAGTATGCTACTCAATTTAGAAATCTGTGATAGGGCCCCGCTAAAGAAGCAAATCAACATTAAATACGACTCCTATACAGACAGAATTCGACTTGAGAACAAGATGTCCAGGCAGAGGACCTTCTGTTCAATAATTTCACTTAGTAGTTTTTAAGGTATGTCGGGGGTTAATTCTGTAGCAAGCAAGAAAGAGCGCAACCAAACATCTCTAAACTACATAAAACTGGCATCTGTACTAGCATTTGTTCTTTTAGTATTAGTATTTGAGCTGGAACCAGTTTCCCCCCGAGAGCGCTGCAATCATCCAGAAAGCAGTGCACCTAATCAGATTAACCATCTGCATATTGCGTGAAGGCAGGTTTGGGTTGCGGATGAATGGTACCTGCTTTTAAATTCAAAGTGTCTCCCTCTCTCATATCACACTGGGAGTAAGTCGTTCTTGTGGTTCACTCTTCATTTGTCAGGTTTTAGGTTGCCAACGACCTAAAATAGATCTGCGACAAGCATCTTGTTCGCATACCCGTGCTGGAAGAATGTCAAGTGTAGCCTTCGGGACTGGGGCCCCTTGCTTTACAGGAACATCACACTGCAAGGCGCAGATAATATTTACTCGTGGAAAAACGGACAAAGACCAAATGCCTATCACCGAACATTGAACTGCAAAGTTAGCAAAAATGACAAGCGAAAGATAGGCAACTGATAACGCCAGAAGGAAATCCACTGAGAAAAGGAGACATGATGGCTCATCAATGACACCAAGGCAACAAATTTACCTCGTGCTACTCAGTAAATAAATATCAGGCAGTATTTAGCCTGGTAGCAAAAAAAGCCAAACAATATTTCCATTAAGAGTGAATGTCACCAATTTACACAACAAATTAAATATGAGAAGGAAAAAAAAAAAAAAAAAACAATGTAAAAGCCGAGAATGTGGTGCAAGGCGTATCGCGATCCCCAATGCTGGCCAGAGCTCCCAACTTTGCAGAGTGTTCACCAGCCAACTGGACCAATTACCGTCAGTGTGTTAAGAACATTTCACCCAACATTTCAACTTATGATCCCGACCGAGGGCTTGTATGTAACGACCCTAGCCATCCAAGTTAGATACTGTGGTTTCCATTAAACTGAAATATAGCAAAGTTTATTTTTCAAACGTTTAAACCACTTGATATTTCATCACAGAATGACTTAACTAGCTGACAAGCGAAGAGACGGTTAAGCTGCTTTCACATCGGACGCGAAACGAATTTTTCGCACAACAGATGACACTCAAAGTCAATGCAAAGACGCGAATACACGCGTTTTCGCGTGTATTCGCGTCTTGCATTGACTTTGAATGTAATCTGTCGTGCGAAAAATTCGTTTCGCGTCCAGTGTGAAAGCGGCTTTAGTCAACACCACACTTGATACGGCGTGTCAGAGTTTTTATTGCAGCTGACAATATTGTTTTGTAGTTTAAACAATTTCAAGCCTTAAGTGACAGAATCCTAACGTTATGTTACAATGTCAGCCACCCTGACGAAAGATAACGGTTACTTTGCCAGAGCCAGCAATCTCGGCAAACTTGATATGAAGCCATAGATTTGCATGGAAACAAATGTGTATCATCTAAATACCCTGCAACTTGCTAGCTGGCTTCGCTGGTAATCTCAGAAGACAATGCATGAACGTTGGCTTGTCAATTGCAGTCAAAGTTGATTGCACATGGTGACAACCATTAATTTTACACGATGGACGGAGAATAAAAATCATGCCATTAATTCATGAAGCAATAATAAAGATAACTGTGATGCTCATTTGTATTTGCCAGAAATCTGGGCTTTCTAACAAAGGGTCCAGCTACTCCTAACCGTAGCTAGCTAGCTAGTCAGTTTTGCTTCAGGATGAAAGCCCTACATGGTGAAAGATGGCTAGCTGGATTTGCTCGCTAGTTCCCTGCCAAGAGCAGCTCGTTCGCCGGCGAAAAAGCAGCAAGATGTAACATCACACATCTCCTGGAAAAAAAGTAAAATATAAATAATACTCACCATGTACAACGTAAAGGGGAAACACAGTAGGAAGAGCCATATGTAGAGGTGTAAGGCATTGACAAATGTATTTTGATGGGGATCGTAATACCAGCCCCCTGTAATAGAAGCCCATACTCCTTGCCTCAGGATCTGAAGTGTTTGAGATCCCATGGTTTTCCGACCGTGAAAAAATAAAGAAAGAGTCTGGTTACTCGGGGACTAACCGTCCTTAAACATGGCAAACAGTGTTATGTTTTCAGACTCAGGTCTGAAAATCTCCACTGCAGCCATCTTCTCCGCAACTAGCTAGTTCAGAGAGCTATTCTTGGTCCTCCACCGGAGAGCTTCCTATCCCGCCACGCCCTGCGTGTCAATATTACAAAACAACACAGCGCAAAGAGGGTTGTTTAAAAATGTACGGGTCCATTAGGCTCTGTAGTGCCCTCGCGTGGTAACAAATTGTTCATAAAATGTAATAACTCATCTTTTGTCGGGAATGAAAAACAAAATGTTATTTTATTCAACAGTGCCCCTCAGAGTAACTTGCAAGGTAATGTTCAATAGGAGCACTTCGCAAAAATGAAGTCGCGTAAGTTTACACTCTTTAAGGTGTTATGAAGGTTTTTTTATTCGATATCCAAGCAATTTCCATTTTGACAAATACAACTGATACATTCAAATTACCAATCTCAAACTTCCTGTGTTGGAGCATGATTTAATTTCACTTCTTTCAATCCCTCCTTTTTATGTGTGATTGCTTGTATGATTTATTAGTCCATTTATTGTTCCATTTCACCTGATGCTTTGTATATTTTGTGGGAGAATATCCAAATATATGTTACAATTATCCACACTTTACCTTCAGATATACAGATTTCTTATAAGTGTGTGAGAGTTGAATGCAAAAGCTAGGAGTAAGACAGCATAGTAGGCTGACAATATTACTGTCAGTGGACCCTGTTCAGCTCCACTGAAACCGTGAATCCGGGCATTTAAGGTACAAAGTCTGGGATCATTCCAGCATAATTTTCATGTTACCTCATCATGACTGATTTTTGGTATCAGTCCTCTCACTTTATTATGATGACAACTGTCCTTTACAGTCAATGCTTTAGAAGTGAGCAATCAAGTGATCGTATTAGCTTACAGAACATATTTTCTTTGATAGTAAATTTGCCTCCTAAATTTCAGACGTTAGCTCAGGATGATTAAACTGTATTGGCTAGTTCCAGGCTAGTGGTTCACAAGCTCTGTTCAGGGGCCTCATGTGTACGCTAGTTTTTGCTTCAACCACATTTGCTATTGTAGGATTTTACAAAGCTGTTAATTTGTCTGAATTATGCATATTTATGTTTAAAGCCGTTATTTATCCACTTAATCTATATTTTGACAGATATCTATGCATGCCATGAAGATTAAAAATTCAATATCCATATTGTGATATACACACAACTGCAAATTCAACCAAAGCAAACAATAAGTTCCTAATTTGTGAAACCATGGTCACATTGTCACAGAAGCTAATAATTTACTATATGTAAGCAAATCATAAAGTCAAACCTGTTTTATGTCATGTTTATGCTGTAAAGTTCAAGAAAATTATTTTGAAAGAAAACCGATTACCTTTGTTCAACAACCTAATTTAGAGTGTAATGATTTGCTCAGTTCCTAATTTTATTGGTTTAAAAATGTTTTTTTAACTGAAATAGCTTGCAGTATAGAAAAATGAGCAGAGGCTTGGAATAAACAACACCCTCGGAAAATGCTTGGAACTGCCAGGCTCCAAAGTTCAGAGCTGTGCACATATTAACCACAAGATGGCATCATATCCTGCAAATATTTTCAAGGTGGGGCATTTTAAAAGCAATCAGGTTCCTCTCACATCAAACCGTGTTACACTTCCTTTGGTTATAATCAACGAGTTGAAAGGTTTGTCTCTGCCACTTGCATGTGCACCACTGCATGGGACAAGAGACAAGATTCTGGAAATAAATGAATGTGATCGTGATAACCTCTCTCATCACAACTATGGTACCGTGCAAGTCAGGTTACGATTGAATCTGAGCAACAAAAAAAAAAAATCATACTCATTTCTGCAACAGCACCAGGATTTATAAATTTCATTTTTCATTTTGGTGTATTGGTAGATTAAACTCACTTCTTGTCGGGAAGCGTTTACATTCAAATATAATATTTCAACCATCCAGAAGAATGGTTGATTAGCCAAAAAGAAGTTCAGAGGATTGCTGCAGGGTGTGAGAGTAAAGAGACGCCTGACCACCATTTTGCGATGACTACACTCAAGCTCCGCCTAAAGCAATTTACGACAAGGAGAAATCCCAGAGCATGTTACAATGTGGGTCATCTGACGAACAAGAGGACAGCAGGCAGGTATTGGCACAACCCCACAAATTGGTTTCAGGTCCTATAAGAACTGTATGAGGATAGTGGCATTGACCTAGAAATAAAGTGGGAGCATGGCATGCAGATGTGGACTGGCACCTGCGAGGAGGTATCAGGCAGGAAGTCCACACAGCATCATGCATGGAACACACCTGCCACTCTGGAGAAGATCCAGGCAAGAAAGAAAAAGAAGGTAGTCTTGGATGACTGTAGAACCCGGGCAGCAAATGCAAAAGCAAAGGCCCAGCGAGAGTAAAACAAAGCCCACAGAGAGGTGAAGAGGAGCACAAGAGCTGACAAGAGAGACCACATCAACAACCAGGCAAGACAGGCAGAAGCCGCAGTGCAGAGGAATATGCAAGGCCAGTAAAACATCACCACAGAATTAGCTGGAAGATATTAGCAGACAGACAAGCCAGTCAAGAACAAGCAAGGAAAGCCTCTCACAATGGTGCAACAGATGGACAAAGCACTTCTCTGAACTGCTGAACCAACCAGTGCCTAAAGACCCTTCAGACATAGCTCCCGGACACACCCTCAGGAGGCTTGCCAGCACCATCATCAGCCAGACCTTGACCTGGAATCCTCAAGGAAGAAAGAACATAGGGTGGTCCAGGGACATGGCGTTGGGAAACCGAGGCAGAAATGCAAAGAGGCGGTTGCTCCTGGAAGGAATTATCGAAGACAATGAGCCGTTGAATGTGCTGGCGGAGCGTCATCGATGGCCTATGTTCCTCATGGGGCAAAGGGCCAAAGAAATATTTTCTTTCTGGCCATGAGTGGAGCCAATTGGTAAATTAAACTTATGCCTAATTCCATTAAAAGTGTAGCAAAGGTATCTTTCTTATTAATTAAAGCTTTAATTTCAGTTGTTTGTTCTCCTTTCAGAGAAAATATTCCATCCAGTTCTTAATACTGTTGCAACTTCAGATTCAAAAGACTGTTCAACATCAGCACCAGCTATTATGATTATTTACGAAAGTACTTGAACGTTATCATATCAAACCTGCCCCATATCACAGTTGTGACTGGCTTGACCAGAACTTGGTTGAATGGAAATCTGTGTGAATGGGAGTGTGGCTAGACACATCTGCCTGAGCTACTGAAACATGAGCTCGGAGATTTTTGCTGGTTCCCAGGCTACCAAAGGTCCTGTCTTGCAATCCTGCAATGGTGTAGAATCCTTTAAAAAACTCCAGGATCCAGCTGGTGATCCGGATCGCAACCAAAATGTAATTAATTGTTCCTTGGGCCTATCTTGTCCCTCCAAAAAAAAAAAAAAAGACATCATCAAAATCTGTGCATGACTTTTTGAGTAAATTTGCAAACAGGCAGACAAACAGATAAGCACAAGCAAAAACATAACCTACTTAGCAGAGGTAATAATAGGACACAATCACATGCAATTTGGCCAAGCAGCCCACTCTTCGATCATGATTAATGGCAGTCGCAGTGTTGGAGGTGTGGAACGGTACCCTATCTGCTAATCTCTAGCCTATTAGCAAATCAATCAGTTGGCTCTGAATGGAAGAGACTGCTGGATATAGCCGATCATCATGGAAGATTTTGCTCTCCTTGCAGACCTATACGATACTAGCGCATATTCAGTGACGGGGCTGATTTTCTCATGGACGATGACAAATCGCCCATGAGCTGTTCTGGGCTCCCTAGACATTGAGCTGCTGGAGCTTTGCCATCTGCTCGAGTTGGAACTTTAACGGGAGACGACAAGAATGAGTCCTATTCCCCTACTCATGCTGACAGGTGCTGCCCACCTTAGGCTTCCTGACGATAGACTCTTTCCAGAGGGAGGTGGGCATCACACCTCAGGCATCCAGCGCATCAATCAGCCTCACCCTCATGATGCCAGCTGTTTTATGTCATAAAAACATAAGCCCTATGTTCATAACATTTTGATCACAACCATCTTAAACAATCCAGAATTAAGAGGACCTTTCAGCAACTAGGTTAATTTCCTCATGTCATTGGTGCAATAGACTGCACGTCTGGATCAAAGCACCATCAATTATGCATGCATTAATTGGAAAATAACAAACTTCCATTCCATCCTATGTATATATGTATATGGTATAAGGGTTACCAGTTGTCAGAACTGCTGATACAGCCATGGTCGGAACACAACTACTGCTTAGGGCTTTCAATGCAGCATGTGTTCATGAGAAGCACAAAGGAGTGCAGCATCCAGGCGGTGCACTACAGTACGCCACTGAAAAGGTGTGCTACATCATGTTAGCCTTTCATCACAACTTTGATCTAAACAGTGTTCCTCTCACAAACAATCTCCCATAACCCGAAGACATTATGTGGTGCCTCTGGACATGCAAACTCACAGACAAGCAATCCAAAAATATTGAGGTAGGCCCAATGATCTATACAGCATGATATAGATAAATTAGCGGGTTGACCCAATTTTGAGTATGCTGTATATCATGTTTCCCTCCACTCCAAAAGACATGCACTGCAGGAACACTCGTGCCATTGCCCGGGACCAAGGCTCTGGCTTTGGAACAGGAGTTGGTCCCTAAAAACACCACTCTGGCTACCCAGTGCTCCAACTTCAAGAGGATGGGTCAAATGCAGGGACAAATTGCCTCATGGAGTTCAATAATGAATACGTCATCTTATATGTACAACGGGCGCAAGAATTATTGGCATCCCGACCTGGAGATGCACTAAAAATACCATAAAATATAATAGTGGCAAAGCCACTGCGCCCGCTTTGCCAAACATGGCCAAAATCGAACTTGGTCTAGATTTTCATCCCATATACATATATATAAAATATGAAAAGGAGGCCAAGCGGGCCAAAAATGAATTATAACACCATTGAAATAATACTTAATGTTTCAGTGCATTTAACTAAAAGTATTTACTCATTTAATGAAAAATGTATTTCTTCAAAATCAATGTTTCGCAACTAACTCTAGTCCTGCCAGTCGCTAATATATAGAGGACCCACAGTCATTTCTTAGTGTGCCAGTCTTCAATGTCGTTCCCCAGTAGCTATTTCGCTGTATGCTGGTCCTCGATAAGCATTAGCCTAGAGGCAAGACTAGGGTTAATAGCACCCACAAAAAATGTCTGTAAATAAATTCAACACAAGTTCAAAGTTTTACAGTACTGTATTGTATCATTACATCAAGTTCTGTTTCCCTATGGTATAAAAATGAGGCGACATGAACTCAAAATAGATTTGTGATCTAGCACTGCAAGGTTATCAAAGGAACTAACAGTTTTAAAGTGCTAAACTGTCGTACATAATCATAAATCTGGTATTAGCTTCAAAAAGATCCACAGAAGATTTAATATATCACTGACCATGACCAGGGCAAGTACTGAAAAATTGTAAAAGCATGCAACTGTTGAAAACCTAACAGAGGACGTAAAATCATTTTGCCCCTAGGATATGGTTGATGGCAAGAGGCAAAAATCTCCAAGAATCGATGTGAAAGAATTGCATGCCTTGGTGGTCTTAAGGTCACCAGATTCCAAAGAAGCACCATCAGATATCTCCTCCATAACCACAGGCTCTTTAGAAGGGTGGCAAATCGCTAGAGGACATCAATATTATAAGTGGACTAAGGAGCTGTGGTTAAGTTAAACAAAAATTGCATGTTTTGGTCAAATATAGCATTGCCATGTTTGCAATCAAACCAGGGGAGCACGCAAAGAAAGGTTCCTCACACACTATGTTAAATATGAGGGTGGGACTGCTTTTATTCCGGGGATCCAGTGGCACTGGTGAAAATCAATGGCTTAACGGATTCCACCAAGTACTGGTGACTATCTGGTCGCCTCTCAGAAGGCTGAGAACACAGGTGCACTTTCTGGCAAGACAATGACCCAGAGCACACCTCCAAATGCACACAGAAATGCTCCTGGGACAACAAGATCAATGTTCTGCAATGGTCATCTCAGTCAACAACCAGTGGGCTAAACTAAAGAGCAGCAGATGAGCGCAAACCTAGGACTATGACTAACTTCAAAAGGATCTGCATAGGAGAAAAATCCAAAATCCCCTCCAAATGTGTGCCTTGTCGAGCAGCACAGGAAAATACTCCACACCAATCTTTGCCAGCACCACCTGCTAAACCAGAAGTTTTATAATTTATTAAACCTTCATTTTGGTGAATTTATGATCTATTAAATAAATGCATGGCCGTTCCATCATGACATAAACGATCTTTTTTACATCTAGAGCAGGGCTATTCAACCTTATCCAGAAAGGGCTGGTGCGGGCGCAGGCTTTCATTCCAACCAAGCACTTACACACCTGACTCCACTAATCAACCCCAAGAGTCTTCGCTAACAAGCTTGATTAGTAGCAACAGGTGTGTTAGTGCTTGGTTGGAATGAAAGCCTGCACCCACACCGGCCCTTGCAGGATAATGCTGAATAGCCCTGATCTAGAGTTTCTCAATGTTTAATATTTAATTATTTTTAACAGCAGATTTCCAGTAAGGCGTGCCAGTAATTCTGGAGCCCATCAAAGAACAGCAAGCACACATTACTCCAATTCACTCTTGACAAAACAAAAATTGGGATGTCATATGAAGGTGAAATGTTGTGGTATGCATTCTTCTTGGCGGGCGCAGAATCATCCATTCGTTAATCATTCCATCACTCATTTGGAAGAAATGTTACCGTTAGATACATAGCATGCTGAGTGCAAGTTTCCCCAACACTCAAATCTGCACCCAGTAAATGAGACCCAATGAGTGCTCAAACCAGTCTGTTGCGATATTCCCATGTTTGACACAAGCTACAGCATTTCTAATCATTTCCCAGAACAAAACCCATTGTACATGCCTTTAATGGATCACTGCGTGAGACATCTGAAAACTGTGCTGACTGGAACCTTCCAAATTCAGTCCAGGCTATAAGAGAGGGCATTTGGCATATAATTCAGCTGGGAAAAACATGACTCCATATCCCACCTGAACACCATCCTTTTTTTAAGTGCTCAGTAAACAAGAGCCATCAGATGCTGGCATATCCCCCCAGCCCCATGTCATCAACTTCGGATTAGCAAAAGGCACTACGTCAGGTCATGATTGATGTGCACACCAAGTTCTGTGAAAAAATATTGAACGGTTTTCGAGATATGCTCCGGAAACGCAATGTTCACTCACAGACGGACGGACAGGCAACCGCACCCATGACAAAAGGATTAAAAAAAAACCCTCGTTACAAGTGTGGCTAAACATGGCAGTGAGCGCTCACTAGCTTCAAAAACAGCTACAGCTGTTCATCCCATAAGACCTCTAATTTAGCCTTGAAGAATTTTCACCCCCTTGGAAAACAATTTTTCAAAAGGAGTACTGACGTCGCCATATTTGTCTGTCCGTCTGTCCATCCATGCGCCGTGTCCATAACCAACAAATCGTGCATATACTGCGCAATAGTCGTTTGCACCACTAGGGGTCGCAGTAGTGTAACATACATACACGGAGAGGGCCTCGAGTGCCAAGACACCTTATCTTTTGAATGTCATTGCAGGGAAACCCGATTGCAAATACAGCAGTATAATGTGCTCGTAGAAGTAGGAATGAATGCCTGCCCAGCTATATTTGTCAAGGCCCTGAACCCATCCAAACACACAGCTGCAGCAGATGTTGCTGACACAGTGCCTGCACTCCCTGGCCCTGGGGTATTTCACTGGATAATCTTTTATCACATTCCTCAGAGGCCTTTTCTCTGGTCTGGGGAGCTTTTTTTAAACCATGTGTACTTGCTATTTGGAGGTTTAGGCCCATATTCTGTTTTTGCACCTTTTTTACATCAGAATAACATCATTGTAAGTCATAAACAATTGAAAATGACTCAAATACTTCCACCCTCAGGAGCTAGACTGCCTTTTCCCTTCAGTGTCCCATCAGTCCTTCCATTTCGCTTACTATGATAAATGTATTCCAGAGCTTTTTTAAAAGTTTCAGCACACTTACATCAGGTTTTTTTCCCCATTACACAATACACAAAAAATCAAACTGGATTTCAGAATATACTGAAGGGGAGTGGGGTGAATTAAACACCCTTTCCTTTGAAAATGTTTGTCAAATTTGCTTTAATACATTTCTGGCTAGAGGCAGTCTGTGCTATTTCCATTAGTTTTTCATTCACACAATTCAATTTTATTAACTGGCTTCATTAATAAAGTATGAAACAGTTTTACATTATGTGAAGAGACGTGCATACAGAGTGAAGAACAGCACAGCCAGACCACAGGTTGATTTTCCAACATTACCTTTAACTCTGGAATTCTGGAAAGCCAGGCACACAAACATTTCCTGGTGCCTCATGATTCCTGGAATGCTGCCTGGTATCGAAAGAGCACACTTGCTACAATCTAATACAGGGTGTCAAACCTCTGCACCTACAGGGCTTCAGTGTCTGCAGGTATTTCTTGTTTTCATTAGATCAGTAGCGGATGAAGGCCTGAGAATGAGGTGCATGGAGTCCAGCCAATCAGCATCAAATGAGTCACGCAGCTGAAAACCAACTGAAATGCACAGAAAACCAGGAGACACTGAAATTTTGACTGGGCAGCACGACTTATCCAAGACAGCCAACACACAAAAAAATAAACAAAACAACACATACAAAAAATTCATACTCAGAACTTCAGTAAACCCTCATAAAGTGATTATGAATGTCCGCAACTTTGACGAGTCTTTTGAAAAAATAAAAAATTCTCCCGCATAGAAGAAAACCAGGTGTTGAGAGTGGATGAGCAAACATCTTCAACATGTTGGGACAGTTGTAAAAATGAGACAAGCGCACTTGGCTGGAAACACAGTCTGATTAAAAAAAAAAAAAAGCAGTTCTCCTGCACAGGCATGCTGGCCTGCAGTGCGAGGGGGTGGAGGCTGAATGCAAAAAAGGCTGCTTCAGCTGCGTGCAGATCTGACCTCTGCAGAGACCAAACCAAACCTCATGGACTCCTCACCACATCCTGCCTCTCCCAACTCATTTTAGCCCCACATTTCTCCTAATTCTCCCGCCCGTATGTGTGGCCATACCAATGCCGCATTAAAGTGATGACAGGCAGGACTGAAGAAGGCTGGAGCATGTACTTTTATTTATAACTGTACTTTTCTCCTCAGTACACCAGCCTAATATAGAATGCTCACTTGCGACGGTGTGTCCATTCCATTCCGCTATGTTCTTCCGCAGTTTCGACAGGGCGCACAGTGTTACACGTGTCTGGCCAAGCCACCAGTGAAATTAGGTCTACGCTGTCGGCGGCCAACAGCAAGGGGCATATCCCTGAAATTCCCCAATCCTGAAGCCCCCTTTATTAGATTCCCCTTTACTAGACCTACAATATGAGGCAAATCTGAGGTCTGTGTAAGTAATTGTTCCAGAGATATGGTTAAAAAACTGATTTTTTCAATATATAGCGCCACTTGGTGGCAAACCTAGGAGTGCACACTTGCCCAAAATCTAATCAGTTCATCCTCTCTACCATGTCTACCCATATGCTAAAAATGTGAAGCCAATGTGAAGTATTTTGGAGTTATCGCGCTAACGGCTAAAATCTGCGGACACGGCGGCGGCGGGTGGGGCGAAACCACGATATCCCCGAAATGAAATTGGCCTTTCATACATCACTGTGTGGGACACCTGAATATTGCACAGACTGGAACTTTCCATATTCAGTCCAGGCTGTAACAGAAGGCATATCTGCCAAGTACTTCAGCAGGAAAACACAACTTCGTTTCCCAACAGAACAGCATAGCATCTTTTTTTAATTGTTCAGCAAAAAATGGAAAAAAAAAAAAAAAACCTCTTCATCTGGATACCCGGCTCACTCGCATTAGAAGTGTCACAAAACATGGCAGCGAGTGTTCGCTTGCCTCAAAAACAGCTACAACTGAGCCAAACAGCATCCACCAGGACGTCACCTGCTCATTTGACTCAGTAACTTAGATGCCCTGAAGATATCGCCTCATCGCTGTAGCCTGAATATAATGAGTCGTCACTGTAGCCTGAAGATAGTGCGCCATCACTGTAACCTGAGGATAATGCGTCGTCACTGTAGTCTGTAAATAATGCTCAGTCACTGTAGCCGTGCCCGTTTCTCTGGCGGAGCCTTGGCGGGAGGGGCTGGGGCAGGGGCAGGGGGCTTAGCGGCTGGCTCCCTCTCCTCCTGTTTCACGGTTTCCACGGGAGCTTCCGGCTCTTTCTTCACCTCCACTACAACAAGGTGGGGAAAAAAAAGAGAGACACACAAGCGGGGAGGTCAGTGAAGACCACTCATACCTATTCTGTGCAATTCATTCCACTGTGAACAGGGGATCTGCACTGACATGCTTTTGGTGCGATTTCATGTCAGACAACAGCCATATGACTTTCCCTGGAACAGAAACTCTTGCGCAATTCAGTTAGTCTTTCCCAGCACTAATAAGGACATATTGAATTTCAGAGAAAAGGCATCAGCAGACACATTTTGCAGTCTCTATGCCCAGCAATACATATGCAATGATAAAATCTCCTCCAACTAACTAAAAGCATAGAATTCCATTACTGAGTGAGGACATGCTGGCACAGTCTTACCTGGAATTGGCTTTTCTCCGGGTTTGGGCTGGAAAAAAAAAAGCAACATCGATTATTTCCATGACACAAAAGCATTTGTATAAAAACATATAAATTCTCACCAATCCATACAAATTCCTTTTTTAAAGCATTAAAAAGTAACCACAATGTATGATAGCCCAAATGTTAATAGAAGACTTGGGGTCTGTCATAATCGGTGACTCAGATTTTGACTGCAGTGCTGAGACTGGCAGAGATCTCACTTCAGCGCCACGACACCACAGAAGAAAAAGACGGACAAATAATAGTGGTTATCTGTAAGCATATTTGAAACCTCAAAAACATTAAAGAACCTGATAGAACGTCGGTGGGAACTTCTGCCTGAGGTCCAGCAGTAGTGCGTCGACCCTTTGCCTCTGAAACAGAGAGCTGGGCTCCTCTTTCTTCTTTGACTTTGGCTTGGCTTTTTCTGGAAATGTACACAGGGGAGATGAGGGGGTTGAACTGCCTTTGTCAACAAATGATATTCTTCCATTTGAATGAAATGAAATGCAAGCTAATGAACAGAGAAAATTTCCAACATGTTTCTAAATCAGGACAGTCTAATCGTTTCCAAAATGGGCAGAAGAGGGAGCTGCTCTCTGTCTTAGCAATGCAAAAACACACACTGATTCTATTTATACAGCCTTAGCTGAAGACTATGATTAGTTTATTCCTCAAATTAGTACCCACACCAGCCCCTTTTGGAAAAGATTGGACACCCCAGTTTTGAAAGCACGATCCATTTATAAGCATTTTAACCAGGACTTTCATTTTGTGTATTACTCACACAGTACCTGGAATTATACAAAGTAGAGAGATTCAACATAAGCCAGCTACAGCAGAACTGGCTCCATTCATGCACTCAGCGGTTTCGAGGCTATCAAACTCAAGAACTGACCTCTTTCTTCCTGGTCCTTAAAGTGCCACCAGTATCCTTTTGAGGAGTGGTAGCGACAGTAAGACATTGCTTCGTCAAAGGCTGACTGGATTCCATGGACGGCAGACAGCTTTGGGTAAACAGTGATAGAATCAGAATTAGCAGCTAATTGGTCGATTGCAATCGTTAAAAACAGCATTGTAAAGCGCAAACAGGACCATTTAAAAAAAACTGATAACTGATCATTTATTCCATTATAGTATGAACCATAATCAGAACAAAATGGATTGACTCAATGTAAGTGCAATAATATTACAATGAAAGAAAACATAAGGACACTGCACTAGTGACTCACCACTCTGGAGCCAATAACAGAGCCCAAGTCTGGTGCCTGATACACAACTCCAGCAATGATGTAGTAATCAGATAAGGGGATGACTGTAACAGACGGACAGGAGACAACAACAGCATCACTTTTCAGCAAGGTCAGCAGCTTGCAGACTGTGCGCGACACAAACGGGATTGCTTAACCCTTTGTTGCAAGACTCTTTCCCTCTTTGCCAAATAAAGGTTAAGGGAGGGTTTGGTTACTTTAGTATCCACTATGCAACAAAGGGTTAATGGGGCTCTGTCCAGCAATAAACTCCTCAAACCAACCTAAAATCTTATACCAGACCAGAAAGGTGGTCAAATTGTGCGCACTTCTTGCTGGTTCCTGGTTGTTTACCAGCTGAACATCAAACAGTCAGCTAGTCCACCAGTTCGGCCTAAGGCTAACTGCCAGCTGAACCAGCTTATGACCGCCAAATACTTAACCATAAAAAGACTTTTAAACTTTTTAGACATGCAGCTGGTCATTGCCATTATTTTCAGCAACAATGGCATTTTTCTCCCCTGAGCATGCGGCAGGCACCAATTTTTAAATTAGGGTCAAAGGGACGCATTTAATTGAGAACATGTGCTCAAAAGTGGTTTCCCAGTGAGCACAGATACATTTTCAGAAACAAATTCTCGTGTAGCGGATGTACCGCAATTCTCTCCTTAAGATTAAAGACGCAGAGGGTTCACCTTGAGTAGGAGACTGCCTTTGCTGTTTTCGGATGATGTACAAAATCGGTTCTTGAGCATGAAGAAGGGTGTACTCCACCCCCACCATCTGACTGAAAGACAGACAAGGAAACAAGCACATACTCAGTATATGAATCCAATTACCTCTCCCCTCTATCAATCATTGACGTGCCAAGGTGAGAATAGAAATAAACATGGTCAATTAAAACTCAGCCAACGTCAAAAAATGGTACGGGCAGGCAAGTCATCACAGTCATAACCATTCGCCAATTTCTATTACATTGTACAGCCGTGAAGGTGGGAGCACTTCAGTGTTTGACAGTATCCGTGCATTGCGGTTACGGCGCTTACTTCAGATGTTCAAGTGTGAGCCGCTGCATCTTGACCACTTCATTGTTACATGTGCGATCGTAGAATGGGTTGCTTCTCTCGGAGAAGTAATCGAGCACGTTACTAGGGTTGAGGATGGGCCACCCACTGTCAACCCACGATATTCCGAGGAGGTTGTCTGGATAGTGAAGCAATAATACATATAATGGTGTGATAAACCTAAGTTAATTATATGCATACAGATATCTTTTAGCTCAAGAGAACACCAAGTACAACTAGCATTTAGTAGATATGCCTGTGCAATGCTGAAAAGTAATTATTCGCATATTTGTTTTAGACAGATACCACTCCTCAGATAGAACTACAATCTTAAATACTGCAAAACAATGCTGTACCAGACAACTGTCACATCATCATTCTAACGACTAAGCGTCATTAAGCTGTTCGGCAAACTTGCAAATTCTGGCTTTTAATGGCAACTAATCGTAGGCATTAAAAGCCAACAATTAAAAGCCATATACTGCGTTCGTTCGCATTCGGTCACTTGGCGTATTGGTTCAATTTAAATAAACAGGGAAAGCATAGATATTAATATGACAACTGAAATTATTAACTACTAATAAAAAGTTTGCGAATGAGCAAAAGAATTAGCTGGCTGTCGAACGTAAGTTACCTCTTAGATCCACTGACGCCATTTTATCGGTGCTTTATCGATGTTTTGGGATCTCCGCGAGATCAGTTCAAAATCTCCAATGCGTATGATATCTGATGTATCAGAGAAACCAATGAATGTCAAATAATCCCGTGACTAGCTGCAAAATATGAGTGTAGATATCTCTAAAATCTCAGCACACGTAGCATCATAGCCGCTGTCAGCTGCACTTTTCCATCGTCTGTCGCACAAAGATGACGTTGGCTATGCGTACTTTCTTCTGTTCCTTCTTGGTGGCCTTAGCATGATGCTGGCAGTGCGCATTTTAAATAAATACGTTTCTGATTATTATTTTTTTGGTATTGTTTGACAGAGTGCCGCAGAATTTAGTGAAGGATGCTGTTTATATACAATTTTCAACATGTAGCAAATGTGTGGGCTCCGAAAAGCATGTAACACTATAGAAATCACTCGTATAGATATTTTAAACAAAAAAATGGCCTTCATCTCATGCAGTGTTGTATGTTGGGATGGCATGAGAGGTGTACCCCATTGCTTCTTCACTGGCTTTGGCTAGCATGCACATGATAGACAGAGCCCTTTTTGCTTAAAGCAAATATCCAAGATGCCATCTCAGTATTGGAGTTTATACAGTGCTGGCTATACAGAACATACTGTATAGCCTACTGTATACAAGCATGACTTACTTAAAGGAGCTGTGTCCACTGACAATAAAGTAGGACTTACTTTAAAGTAAGCATACCGCCAAGTATGACTTACTTAAAGGATCCAACCACCAATAAACATCATAGAAGAAGAAGAGGATATATACTGGACAAAGAAAGTTAGGGATCACCCAACTTTTCAATATTAAAATATGATATGGAAAAAAATACAAACTATCACATATTTCAAATTCAAAATTTGGGGTGATCCCTAACTTTATTTGTCCAGTATATGTCATGCTCTTCTCAGAGCTCTTTACATAACTCCCTGTTGACAGTAGCTTGCGACCACAACTATAGCGTTTCCCATCTCGATCCAACATTCTTCATATCTTCTTCTGTGATGTTTATTGGTGGTTTGAAAACCAGCGTACATTCCTCATATCCTTTGGCTACAGTGCTAAAATAGCACTTTGAATCCTTGAATTTCCATAGAAAACTCCTTAATATAAAAGGCATAATGCCCAAGTAGCTAAAATATATAAATACAAAGCAAAATTAATACGGATTAGCAACAATGGAATCAGATTTTGACTTGCAGTCGAGTGGATTCACTTTGTTTGATTTCTTGTTAGGCCGAACAGTTTTCAAAGTTCTGATCATGCGCAGTAATCATGACACAGCTCCTTTAAGTCTCAGTTGAGCATCTAACTCTCTGTCAAACAGCTGGTAAAGGCAGAGTAGTACTGATTAACAAAACCTGATCTTTCGTTTATACATGAATTTTGTCATAAATAGTCTCACCAAAGAGAAAAAACAAGGGGTGCCAGGCACAAAGTACCCCACTTGGTCTTTCGGTTACCTCAACCTTGACCCAGTTAGATGCAAAATTTAATCAGGTGATTCTTGGATCATTGCACACCTTTGCTGATAATTTTGTGTGATTTGATCCAACTGTTTTTACTCAAGAGTGCTGACAGACATACACAAAAAAATGTCACCAAAAGCAATACCCCTCTACCTGGGGACAGGGTAATGAAACTATTCAAAGACTAGAGGGCACTAGGCAGAGTGCATACTTCCGCCATGCCATATATCTGTTCTTTTGGCTACAGAAAATGTCCTGGATCACTTCCAAAATTAAATCAACTCTTCCTTGGACTACCACCTATCATACTGCCAAATTTCATGCCAAACCGTTCATAACTTTTTGCATTATCCAGTAAAAGACAGACAGACAGAAGGACAAAAAAAAACAAACAGGTGAAAACATAACCTTCTTGGCAGAGGTTATAATGAGAGAGACGCACAAAATCACAAACATGCTGAGTTCTTAGAATTCCAGTGCCAATATTTAATGACTTGAATCCTTGTTTGTTACACCAGCTGGCCTTGTGTTGTCACATTGTGCAAATGCCTTTTGTGTCTCTTTCCATTAAGCAACTTGCGTGTCCATTAGAAATGTCGTCTCCTTAGATTGGTTTGCATCTTTTGTGTTCCCTGATCCCCGGCTGTGTCTTGTTTCATAATTATCCCACCTCATGTGTGTGTGACGTATTTACACCCCCTCCTTTGAGTTGCAAGTTGCTGGATTGTAATTGGTTACAGAGTTGGGTCCAAGTACTTTTGAGAATTGTATGCAAGCATTTTTTTTTTGCATACCATAGTGCTTGTATTTGTATCTGAGTACTACCTAATAATGCCTAATATTAGGCATTAGGCCTAATGCCTAATAATATCTAATAATAAGTATATGTACTTGAATCCAAGTACTTTTCTAATACTTGACCAATCTCTGTCAGCACTTAGGAGACAGATTGGTCAAGAACTTTGAAAAGTACTTGAATACAAGTACAAGTACTTTAGGCATTAATAGGAAGTACTCCGATACAAGTGCAAGCACTTTGGTATTTAAAAAAAATATACTTTCATCCAATTCTTGAAAGTACTTGAAGGTACTTGAACCCAACTCTGATTGGTTATAAGGGTTTTGAGCCAGTCAGTATTTACAAATAAAACTTTTCATCTTGGAAAGTTAAAATGTAATCTTAAATTATAGTAATTTACAAAAATTCTGTTCCTTGTCTAGTTAATGCGAAAAAGCTCCCAAGCCTCTCTTATGATATCTGGGTTTGGGACCGCATTCCTGTTAATCCTTTTCCAGACTGTTCCTCTCTCCAGTTTATTAGGGACAAGCTCCCAATCTGTCTACGGTCATCAAGACTGGAACTGCGTTCCTCCTAAGTTTCTCCATCCTGCTTTTGGACAGTTCGGCCCCGGCGAAGTGTGCCCTTCATCTGGCAGTCACCCAGAGAGCCACTAGCTGAGCGATGGCAATACCCAGACTGCTCAAACTGCTTCGCCGATAACATCTGAACTGAACTGTGATATTCACCTGGCTCTATCCCACTGTCTACCATATTACTATCAATAAGCCCAACTATTGGATTGTACTCTGCCTCCGCACCTGATTCCTGGTTTGGTCCTGATATTTGTCATGTTCTATTGGGGAAGATCTAATGTCCTTTTCACTGTTCATCAAAATTCTATGCCGTAAGAATAAAAAGTTGACTAAACTTAGGAAAGTTAGGCAGCTGCATGGCATTTTTGAGTTTGATCATCTTCAAGTCCCAGGCGTTCCATAAAATCATTTCTGAAAGAACTTGAGACTTGAAGTTGAGCAAAGGGAAAAATACTTTGCAGCTGTTTGCCTTATTTTTAAAGTTTTGTCCACTTTTCATTTTTCACATTGTAAAAGCAGGTGGTCCACAGGCATCTAGTGCCCTGCTGCATTGAAGAAAACAAAAAAGCTTTTAAAAAGCTTGGCTTTTTTAGCTCCCATCTGACTGAGTACCTGCTAATCCGGCAAATGCATGCAGGAAAACATCCAGAGTCTGCGGCAGTGTAGGCTTACGAATGGACTGTTGAAATAACAGTTATGACAGCATAAGGCCAAGGCACAAAGACAGCAGTTTTATGAGTCAGATTAGGAGAGGAGCAAGTGAGACAGGGGGTGGGTGTGGCTTGCACATGTTGAAAGGCCATGGAATCTGAGGCTTACCATTCGGCAACTGCAGGGTTTGACTCAACGTTTGCCCGATATAGGTTTACTTTCAACTGTATATGAGGGAATCTCCACCCAGCCATGTAACTGTATAGCTTAGTCCGCTGTCCTCTGTGACACACCCAGATTTCCACAAAACAGCTGCCCTAGGTCGTGACTACTATTCAGACACGCATTATTCGGCTGTGCGACTCTAATTGTGATTAATATTAGATTTTCTTAATTATAGGAGCAACCGACCATCTCCCCAATTCGCGCTTCTATTTCTGTAATAAAGCGCACAGTTACACACCGTAATAAATATTTGTAGGCTAACTGATATGCATCATATTTTAGGCCTATTCTGTTCAGAATTATATTTATTTGTGCAGCTTTCTTTTCCTTGTTATATTATGGTATTGTAATATTATTGGTTTGATTTAACGATTTAATTTCAGGATCATTTAGCCCACAACCTAACGTTAGCCAATAAGTTATTCATACTATGAGTCTTTTTTTTATCTTTGTGGAATTGGAAGCAGAAAGGATAACGAGTGCGCGGGAGAAATATCCTGACCTCCGCTTTGACGAGCTGTCTGCATTCCTATCTAGAGCAGACAGCGCACCCGCATCACGCTTGGGTTCATCATTCATACAAAAACGATCACTGTGAGCAAACGTCACCATTGTCAACGAGGAATACCGCGAATATAAGTAAAAATCAGAAACGGCAAGGCACTGCGCTGTAATATTAAATTTGTTCACAACAGTGGCTAAGGCTGACACCACTGGAACGCGCTGACGGAAAAAAGAATACGTTACGACATTGAGAACACAGGGTATAGGCTATCATAGCGGCAAGTGCGAGAGCTTGCCTGGCTCATTTGGATCCTCAGGGGGAAATGCATGAGGACGGCGCAGTATTTCAGTAAATACTGTGTGATTAATCGTTTATTAGGTCAGGGTGTTTCTATGTGTGCGTCGAGATGAATCAAAATCGGATTGCACACGATGGGATTTCGAGCAGAACAGATACAAGGGGGAGCGATGGCAGTATTAGCGATAGCAACATCGGTGGCACCACCAGGCTTCAGCAGTATAGCCTGTCACAAAGTTGCAGAACCCGGGACGCGCGCTCCCAGCAGCAGGTTCGACCAAACATAGGTTCGGTCGTGAGACAGCCACCGCATTCTGAACCGGCGGACTTGGTGAGACGCGCTTTGGACTTCAAGACGCAGGGTACGCAGTGCTACAAGGATAAAAAATACAGGGAGGCGATAGGCAAGTACCACCGCGCGCTTCTCGAAATGAAGGGGCTGTGTCGGGTATTTGGAGACCCCGATGCCAGCTGCAAGTCGTCCTCCTCCACACTGGCGTCTAAGACTTCTCTTACGGACGAACAAAAGGGTGCTATGGAGAACGCCGAGCTCGAGTGCTACAACAGTCTCGCGGGTAGGCTAAGCATTAACGGTCTGACTGACAGGCTGTGCCGCGAATATTTGCGATAAATGGATAAGATAACAATCGGATGGGAAAAAATCAGGCCCACCGCTGAGTTCATTCATGATTTATGGCATAGCCTGTGGTAAAGCAATGTGTTTTATTTTCTGCGTTTGCATCATCGTACTGAGGAATTCGTTGTGCATGAGAAATATAGCAAGATATATGAGTACTATGTATGAATTTATATTTCTCTTCAAAATCATGTAAGCTATAATAAAATCATTCGATAGTGTGTATAATGTTAAATTCTTTAACATATGATCTATTAGTACGATCATTTTAATTGGAAAAACAAACTAACAAAAACACCTGGCTTAATGACCAAGACTGGCATTATTTTCATATATAACTTTCGTATATAAGTATAGTTTACATAATGTCAGATTTTCCAGTTCACACACCAATTTACTGGTCACTTGCTGCCTTCCTGTTGGCTGCACATCTTCAAACCCCTTTAACTCTTATTTTTTGCTAGAATTTCCCAGCAAGTAGTTTCACAGTTAAAAAAAACATTCGTTTCCCATGTTGTAGGATACTGTCACATAGGGCCTACATACTTTGTTTCTGATGGTTGCAGCGCTTCACTGAAGCTACATCACACTGATATTAATTGAAATATTCAAACCCAGGATACCATGTTTTTCTCGCCACAACATGAAAACAAAAAGAAAACAAATCTATGGTATAATTTTTTTTTTAATGAAAATCCCTGCAATTCAGCAGCCGTATTTGCGTTTTTTGGAAACCTTTGGATCTCCACCAAAATTCTCAATGGGTTTAAAGTTCTACTGGTTTGAATAAATCTGCTGCATTTGACAAACTCACACATGGGACCAAAGGGTTGAAGAGATCAATGCTACATTCAAACTAATTGTCTTGTCATGTCGCATAAGCATGCCTGTTGCAGATGGAGCTAGTGAACTATGAGCGCGTGAAGGAGTACTGTCTGAAGGTTCTTCGGAAAGAAGGAGAGAATTTCAAGGCATTGTACCGATCCGGAGTAGCCTACTACCACCTAGGAGACTTTCAAAAGGCCCTACACTACCTGAAGGAGTCACACAAACAGCAGCCTTCAGGTGAGTTGTCATAGAAACCCATTTACAATGTTTACTATTAATTAAACTCAAACAGAGTCAATAAGCCCAAGTCCACCCACATGTATGATTTTAGAGCTAATTAAATACAGAACAATTTAATATATACCAGTACAACTATTAAACGGTTTACAATGTCTGTGAAATTAGCCGCAAAACAGAGGAGAGATGGTAATTCTCCTGGAAATACAAATATATATATATATATATGACAAAATTGAAAAGAATGTCACCTCAAAACTTATGTTTTGCTTTGCACGTATCACAGTATGCTTTTCCTGTCGGATGTCATTGTAAGATAAAGCACCCTTATCCTGTCTTTGTGTTGCAGACACCAATGTTATCCGCTACATACAGCTGACAGAGATGAAGATCCGTCGCAATGCTCAGAGGGAGAAGGAAGCCTCGTAAACACAGTTCGCCGTTACGACGGGAATGCTGCTTGGCAGGCCCTGCACCAACTCAGCTACCTGGCAACATCCACATCTGTTTTTTGGATGAGTTTTCCAGAAGCCAGAAATTCCAGCCGGACCTCTCCTCTTTTCACAGTGTTTTGGGAGCAAGACTGTAAGGTGCACTTTTTCCCACTGTGTCGAGTCATGTTCAGATCTGAAGTCCACTTTCATATAAGCAGTATGCTCTCAGGCAAAAAGGGTTATTTGGCTTGTCTCCATAGAGATGCTCTTTTTTTTATTCTTGAAGGAGCCTTTGATCTAGATGTGAGATGTTAAAACTCCCAGGCAAGGAACCTGTCTGCCTCACAAAGAGCCCTCGAACTCAGTTCTTCTATGGAATCACAGGGTCACCTGAAACCATTTTCCCTGAGAGTTTAGATAGTCAGTATATTGCCAGCACAAACATTCATAATCCTGCATGATAATTGAAGTTGACGCGTCTCTTTAAAAGTTCTGATGTCAAGTCGCCCCACTGTCAGAGCAGGAGTCTTCTTAGGTTGAGCACCAGTTAAATGAGCACCAAGATGTGCGATGGACTACTTGATTTTGTCAATTCAGTTTTTATAACTGGTTTTTATCTCTGAAAAGGGAATATGTTTTGTAGTTCTAATGGAGCCTACCTAGCTTTGTGGCAGTGTTCATGCGTTTTCTAACAAAATCTTTCCTCTTCTGAAACAGACACATCTTTTTATACACTGGATAGGCACGTCTGCACACTATGGTGACTTACACTCGACGTACACTTAATTGGAAATCACCTTTATATTGCTTGTGAAGGGTGCTAGGGTGGGTTTGCGGCCTCTAACTCTTAAACCAGTTCAGGGCATCACACACTCTCTGAAAAAAAGTACCTATTTGTACCTTTAGGGGTAAAAGGTTTGCCACAGGGGCGATACCCTCAAAGGTACTGCTGTTGTACCCTCAGAAGTGGGTACTTATTTGCTTTGGAACATAAAAGTACCTTTTAGACCCTAAAAACGTTCACACATGTACCTTGAGGTCCTATAATTAGCGATAGGGGGTACATAAGTGCTGAATGTACCTTGGGGAACAGAAATGGACCTCTGCTGTACCCCTATGTCTGAGAGTGCAGTGACGAGTTATTGGAGACTCTTTGCTTCGTTATAAAACCTGCCTCCTGCAGTTTGACCAGTTGAATCATCTGCTGTGGCAAGTAGCGGCATCATAGGGTCTGATAAGGGTAGGTCATACTGCTGCAACTCCTATGTGCTACAGTGTAAAATTTGTAGACACCTGGTGCTAAAAGTACAAGTCACAAAATGTCTGTTGTGAGATATTAGGGTCTGAAATATAACAAATCCATAAAATCTTCCAATTGAAGACCCCAGTGCTAAAAATACTTAAGTCACAAAATGTCCATTTTGAGAAATTAACTATAAGAGATATTTCCCTTCCTTACCTTATGGTTTGTGAAAATGTGACTTGGGTACTTTTAGCACTGGTCATCAGTTGTTTTCATCACAGTGTAAATTTGCTTTGGGCTTCAAGTTTAGTCACCATAGAGGGATTTTTTTTTGTGTGTGTAATTGCATGGAATGGATTACTGTTGACCCATGAATACCCCATGTGGATTACGCTTTATCCTAAATATTAATGGTCTTTTCAGCACAGCTAATTCCTAATATGATCACAGTTTCTTATGTACTGGATGGCCATTTTTTTTTTTTTTACTGGTGGTTTGAGAGGAATTTTCTCCGCATGGAATTAATTGATGAATTAACTTATTTGCGAAACTCAAGTGAGGTTTTAGTGATGTTCTAACATATACAATCTAACAATGGTATTTATAACTTTATGATGATGCTTCTGTTATGTATATAGAGTTCTCAGTCAAACTGGTGGTTATGAGTGGCATTGTTTTTACTCAGGCTGTGTTGCTAAAGCCTGGAGGTGGTTATAGCGCTCCTCTGTACCACTGTGCTGTCTATTAATATTGACCAGGGTTGGGCACTTCCTACCCTGCAGGGACGGTGTGTATGCAAGTTTTTGTTTAGACCAGTTACACAGACTTAATTACCAGATTGGCTCAACAACCAATTGTGACTATTGTTATGATTCAGATCACAGTAAAAGGTTTCATTTTGGGACATAAGAACAGCCTTTGCCCGTTATTTGTGAGCTTTTCAAGAAATGTGGCGAAAATGTAAGATTTGATAAATGGTTTGGCTAGTTAAGCTAATTAAGCAACTGAAGGCCAGAAGCTGGTATAAAAGCCAGTCACAGACCAGCCCTCCAGGGTTAGAACTGCTAAACCCTGATGTAGACTATTGCTGTTGACCCAGAAATAAGCACATATTCTACCCAGTCATGTCCTGCTAATCCTAGTTACTGCACTAAATGATCACTGTGTTTTTAAATTCAAAGCTCAACCCCCGCGGAGGGCTTCTGGTGATACTGTATGTCACCTGCATGACAGAGTAAGTGTTTTGGAAGCACGGTAAGGCAGCACATGTAAATTCATAGGCTATTAATGTGAATTGTAAGCATTATTTTTTGGCTTCCTTTATGACTGTAGGTGCTTTACAGTAACTGCAAAACAATAATTATTGGATATGTGTTCGGAATTTGAGAGAGGGATCAGACACCTATTGGTTTGACGTCAGTCAAGCATTTCGATGAAAGCAGCCGAATCTGGTCCAATCATCTAGTGTTCAACAGGTTGTGAGAGCGACAGTCTCCATGATTGGACCATTTTCACAGAAAAAAAATTCAAAACTTTAATGAAAAAAAAATACGAGGTCTGAGATATTTTGATTGAATAATTTTGCATTTGGCGTGATGACATCATGTATTAAAATCATTATTATTGGGTTGTTTATAAAGACTTGAAATGCTTTGTCAAATAGTAAATGTTTGTGAGCACTTTCGTGGGCAAGGTCAGGTCATTTTGCTGTCTTCACAAAATAAGTCCATTGTAATTACTAATAAAGGTTATTTCTATGGTATAGTTGTGTCCAGAATAAAAGTTAATCTTTGCATTTACTGTGTAATGAAATGTGGGTCACACCTCAGTTCCTAAACAGAATATTATTGGACACGTTTTCACGCTGCCTGAATTTACTATGGAAAGCTGGGAAGTGACTATGGATGTGAGTCATGCGATTCAACTAGGAGAGAAAGAGTATCATTTGCACTAGCCACTTACCTGACCATCCAAGACTGTCCATGTATCAAAAGCTTGAACACAGACAGCCCTAGGGTTTCAAATGTAGGTAGGCTGTTGACCTAAAAAGAGCGTCAACCCCAATATAGCTCATTTTATACTCGGCTATAGCCTGGATACATCCTAATCAGCAAGGAAACCACCTGGACTTTTCAAATGCTTTTCCTTAGTTTATCACCAAAGATGATTACCGCAAAACTGTAAGAAAGCTCACCCTTTATCATTTTGGGGACAGGTGTGGCCACATGTAGGAGATGATGGGGGAAAAAGTAGCTCCTTTGTAGCTTTAGTTGTGTTGGCTCCACAGAAGGCTTGTTTGATCCTCCCTTCGGCTTGTTTATCCTCTCGGTTTTTCCGTCGACTCTACTGCATCCATCATGTTAGCTTCACCACAATCATGGCTCCTTAGCCTCCCTCATTGACCCCTTAGGGCTTTATCACTCATGATATAAGCACATCTCCCCACAACTCTCCTGCAATCTGGAAAAACCTAGTAAGTTTATCAGTGGCAAAGATCTCGCAATTGAACAAAAATTTTTAGGTTCTGGACTTTTCCTAACAGAAAAAAATATGATAGAAACTTGATTCTGAAAGTTCAAATGGCACTAATAGCTAGTGTTTTAAGATTTTCACCACTCTTAATTACTGCAAATGAAGGTTAAACTCAGTTTCGACCAAAAGTGACACACGTGCTAGGTTGTTCCAGATCACAGGCGAACTTTATCGTACGGCTTTTTCTCTGCTCTGCCTCCTTCCGTGTGCCTGCTGCTCAAGGTCTTCGACATTGTCATTAGCTCCCTGCACCCAGATGAAACCTATCCAATTTCAAGCACCAGCATTCCTCAATTACTTCCATTATTAAGCCTTTAACTGCTTGCCGAGCACATTTTGAGTCATTGTATCTAATTGAAAGATGTGTTGAACTTAACCGATTTGATTTTTTCGGCATACCATACCTTAGCCCAGTGTTAGAATGGCTCAATCAGGTTATTTTCAACATGTATTTCAATCAGATACAATGACTCAATGTGCTTTACCCAAAGGTTGAGCAGGCAGTGAAAGGGTTAATGCCTAGGAACATTCATTGAGTTGGACGCGCTAAGTCTGTGGAGGACTTAAAATTTGAACTTTAATTTGCATTTCACGTTCCTCTCTTGTACCCATTCTCTTTATTAGTTTTATTTCCTCGGTTGTGCACTTATAGGACAGCAGCTATTAGTTTTGGCAGAGAAAATCCTTGCAATTCTTTGAAGCAAATGCATAACTCATCTCCATATTTTGTTTGCTGTTGGTACAGGACTTTCAAGTTTAAACAATTGGTGATCCACCCGGTTCCTGTAAATCTTATGTATATTTTCACTCCAACGCTGACAAAACACACCACACTCAACTGTTAGAGATCTCATTGAGTTGATAATTGGCAGAGACAGGTGTCCAACAGGATGGTGGAGATCCAGGAGCAGGGTTGGTTATCGGCCGTTTAAAATACTCGGCCTAATGTAATAGCAAAACGATAAAACCCAACACAACTTACAGTTTTACAACCCATGACATTTATACAGCTGGAATTTACTGATGCAATTCAGGATAAGTGCCCTTTTCAAGGCCAACAAGGAGAACTTCACCCAATACAACAACCTACAGCCTTAGCTCTAACCCTGGAAAACCACAAACAAGAAAAACATGCAAAAAACAATCAAATAAAAAGCGGCCTTCGATGTTATCTGAGCCAAATCAAATCGCAACAGGGACCACGGAATGTTTCACCCTCAGGGGAATTGTGCACTTAAAGCTATGCTGAAATTCTGCATTTTATCCATGTTTTCTTCAGTCCCCTATTTATTCTGCCTAACATTAATGTTGACAAATTTAAGTCTTTTCCGTGAAAATGTCATACCATGTGTAAACAATGTATTTGATAGTAATGGTTTCCTTTTAACACAGAGTTCTTTACCGGAAGATCTTCTCAATATTATTTTGTGTAACATAACAAAAATGGAAAGGCATTAATATAGACACACACATTATCTAAGTGCCACATCCCTTTACAGTTAGTAGTGGCCTGTTTGATGGAAAGCTACTGAAATACCTTGTGTAGGCACGGAAAATTGTACCGTAAAAATACAGTATAACTGTGGTAAATTTTCTCTTACGAATTATGCCTCAATATAGGGGTACGAAATATGGAGTTGATTACAGTTCATTGTTGTAAAGCTCATTCCAAGTGCTACAGCATGACACCCATTCAAATGTGAACATTCTGTGGCAGTTAAGAGAGAGTTCCTGGCTCATAGGTGGTTCCCTCCTATCGGAGGGTGCGAAATCAGCATTACTCTCAGACTTCGATTGAATGGATTAGATCGATCCCATTGATTAAACATTTTTCAGGGGCTCTTGTGATTCCATTGGTAAAATTTGCGCTTTAGTGAAAATTGAAGTCTACACAGCATCTCTCCCGTCTAAATGGTCAATTCAGCAGTGCGTTTCAGCTGGATAATGCCATTGTGCACAGGGGACAGAATTGATTCAACAATTAAATAATTCCTGCACAAAACCCAATGGAACAACTACTTCGTTCACAAATTAGCGGGTGGTAAATCCCTTCCGTATCTGATCTTGAAGTACAAACCAAGCACTGCACGTAAACCACACAAATAATGACTCACTTTGGCTGCGGATCATTCATGCCAATGCATTAATTTACACTAAGGCCAGGGCTAAATGATGTGAGTAAGTAGACCCCCTCCCCACACACTGGAACAGATGTGGATAGATGTCCAGGGGATTAAAGATGCCTGTGGAAAAGCTGCTGCAGCAGTCTGGCTTTCAGGTCCCTGTTGAGGAAGAGATCAGAATTCAGCAATCAGAAATGATGTCACCTGTCACCTATCTTTCTGCAGTCTCAATAACAGTTGAATACAAAACAATCAGTGTTCAATGAAGAAATTTACAGAGACAGGCCTAAATCTGGCCCTGTCAAGTATCATACAAATTATGGATACTATAAAGGTTGTGAAGTGATTCATCTAGATTATCCTTTAAGAGGTGGGTTTTTGGAATGCCTTTTTTTTTTTAAACCTTAGTCCTGCCTGTAGGTTAATGCTTATCGAGGAACCAGCGTGCAGAGAAATAGCTGCCGGGGAATGATATATCAATGACCGGCACACAGGGAAACGAGTGTGGGTGACTGGCAGGACAAGGGTTAAAGCCATCATTCAGGATTGCCATCGTTTTCAGTCAATAACAATAGCTCCATAAGCATTATGCTGCGTTTCCACCGAACGCGAAACTAATTTTTCCTGCGGACAGATTACATTCGAAGTCAATGCAAAGACGTGAATACATGCGAAAAGACACTTGTTCACGCCGATCAACGCAAATCACGCGGGAAACGTGACACGAATGGCGCAAATGCACGAAATTTGCATTTCGCTCCGCCTTAAAATATTTAAGTCGAGCAAAAATTTTGCGCCAGGAAAGCACACTGATCTCCAAGTAGAGCAGTGGCAGCAACATTGGCGAGCTAGGTTACCTAGCTACATATTCAAACCGCAGTTAACTGTATTGCTTGAGATAATGGAAACGCTAGCTAGCTAGCTAGGAAGCACGTGAGCTAGCTGTATCAAATAAGATATGTAACACAGTTTAACAAAAATTGTGGTCTAGCTCAACATTGGATATGACATCATCATCAGTTTTGTGAATATTTTTATTCTCAAGTGGGTACATAACCTCTGTTGCAGACGTCTTATGTGGTTCGCTCTGCTCACACACCAACGTCTGCACACTCGAGCCGAGTTTTGTGCTTAGAGTAACTGAAATTTCTGGAGCTGGCTAATTACATATGCTCATACTGTTGTGGGAGCCTGGGAGGGAAGTGAACCACATAAGATGTCTGCCACGGAGGCTAACCAACACCATCACGTTGATAATCTTCAAAAGGACGATTTTCTCCTGGTTTCTTCAGTGTTGAAGTTTCCCCGAATACAAATTCTTGATCTGCAGAGTAGCGCAATTCCTGCGAATAAAGCAAGGAGAAATTTCGTTTCATGTTTGGTGGAAACGCAGCATTAGACATTCAGATAAAATATAACACCTTGGAGGGTCAAATATCACTGAACCTAAAGACATGGAGGTGTTCTGGATTGCACTACTGGCAAAGAGTACAAGTGCAGACAAGAGGTAATTCACCCCTTTGCATCCATAACAGAGATCAAATGTATCCTACATAGAAGGGATGTGTTTGTATTGAACACATTTTGTGTTACTACCATCTTGTTACTTTCAGCAAATTTTGTCAGTATTACAATGTTGTACTTTCGTGTCTCTCATAGACATTACAATTTATTACTTACAAAAGACTGAACAGACTGTATTAAAAAACACAAATAGTTGTCCTTTACTGAACATGGAAAAGCGTTGCTTTTAACACATCTGTTTTGAGAGTGTATATACAAATCACAGGCATGCAGTAACCAAAATGAACAAACTTGAGTTATAGACAATGAAAGGGTACTTTTTAACCAAGATTTTATTCAAGTCCATGTGCTCCAGTGAGAAGTCCAACTACAGTATCACAGTACCATCTGTCACAGCACTGCCACCACTGTCCTCACCATTAACAGAAGGATTGATCATGGGTAATTAGTTAAGACTGTAGAACCAAGCCTGCCTGGCATTCTTGGTTAAAATACAGCAACAAATGTTTTTTTTCTCGTAATACAGAACTGATGCACTGAATATTTTCCATCGTCCAGAAAACAGTTATTTCACAGTATAACTGAAATCTGATCATGGTGATATCTCAATGCAATGTACAGTAATGACGTGCAAGTGTTAAGGAGAGATTATAATGGACGAATCACGGAATAAACAAAAAATCTTGTTCAAATGCGAATCAGCCCAATTTCCTTACATAGTTCATGCCACAACAGCTAAACTGTAAAATCTTCTATTTTGAAAAATGAGCTTGAGAAAGACAAAAGTCATGTCAGCCATCAAAAGTCCAAATATTTTGGACTATACGTCAATTGTAGGGCCCAGAAGCCCACCTTAACCCAGGAGCTTGTAGTGATTTGGAAGACTACCATTTAAGGTCACAGTGATTGTATGGAGGCAATGATGTATGAAGCAGATCATTCTCAGTTTGCCTGAGGAAGTGGTTAAAAGGTGTCCAAGGATGGCAAGTTCCCCATAGCATCGAATGGTGCAGTGCCCACTTCTACATGCTTGAATGAACGAATATATGACAACTGAAATGACCACCTGATTTGTGATTATTTGTATGTGAGTGAATGTGTGATCATATAACATATAGTGTAAAAATCAAAACAGAGGCTGGATTCAAAATCAAGACAGAGTGGATTATTAGCCTTCACATGTCAAGATCATAATGTTTCTCAATTCAACACAATTATTTGCATGTGTGCATTTGCATTAAGAATGCAACATGAAAATAAAGTTAATAAAAATTAAATGAATCATTTAGAAGAAAGGTGTCCACTTCAATCCCTGGTTGAGATTGGATACACTGATTTAATAGGATAAGCATAAGGCCAGCATAGTTATCTTTTTTCTTCATGCCAAAATACTCTATAAAAAGATAGAACAATGTTTATCTCTGAATCTCACATAATCTTTTAAAGGCAAAGAAAACCCTTTTCTCAGCTCTCACCCAATGAAAGTACACTGCCCCTACTGTTCAAATATATTCTTGGGTAATTTTTGAAAAAAATTTTAACGGCTAAATCAGCTCGAGAAGATCAGATTTATACGTTGTTGGTGGTGCGCCATGTTTGTTGGAATCGGGGTAGCTTGCCGCGTCACCCAGACACTGGAACACTTGAATGTGTAGAGATCATAAATTAAATAAAACCAGTGGCGTAAGCGAGAACTGAAAATTTGGGGGGGGCTCAGGACATCCCTTTAAAACAGTTATTTGTTTTGACTTGTTCTCAATAATTTTAATAATTCACAATAGATTCACTCCAAGAACAATCCACACTACCAGGTGTTGCTAGTTCTCCCCGTGTAGGTAAGATGACAATAATTCATTTGGACGTGTAATTTGGTGCATTTAAATCAGTGTCATTCAAAATCGCATACCTGTCAATTCTCGCACCTATGGCGCGAGTCTTGCTTTTTGTGGCATATCATGTCCTCACGCCGTAGTCAGCAATCTCACACTTTATAACAAAAGTGATAATTGAAAATTTAAATTCAGAGATCAAAATTATATTTATTTGCCGAATCCCACTTTTCAAATCAACCCACGCAGCACAGAGAGTGAAAGGCGATATTTCATTGAAACACGGATCAGTCCATATTCAATCAACGCATATCTAAGAGATTATCACACGGAACTGAAGTCCTTGTGCATGGAGGTTTTTCAGTTTCACGTGCGTTTTGGTAGATTTCACCAGTAGTAACAAGGAAACCAATTATGACTCCGGAATTCTCACACTTCTCTTTCCTCAGGGGTCAGAGGCTATGAAATTCCATAAAGACGTTTCAAATGGTCTTTTATTTGATTTAAACAATTATGAAGCGCAAGTTAAATCACCTGATGTGCGTAAAAGGTAGCGCGTAAGGTTCAGAGCAGTTTGTCTTTCATAAAGCATAGGCCTACTTTTGAGTAAATTATTTTCCTGTTCTGAATTTCGCCCATTATTTTGTCTCTGTTAGATCGCATAGGTAGAGAAGCCGTGTCTTCAACTGCCAATGGATTATTACCATGATAGGAACAGTGTCAATAAAAGAAAATGGCTGTGAACTTGCCAGATCTAATTGTTGTTTTTAAGGGATGTTCCGTGCCCCCAGCCACTGGTTGAATCCGATGTTGTGCCACCACCGTCTTAACAAGTCTAGCTTCACTGAGGGAAATCAGTGAAAGCTTAAGCCCACGTGTCTATCCAAGTTGCCCGTTTTGCTGGAGGAATCAACAGCAGCATTACCACTGATTTTGTCGCTCTGGTTCTCATAATTATTGGTAATATCGGACCTTGATCATTCGGCGCAAGATGAAACTGCAGCACGAGTGATAATCGAGACAAATTTTTATACTTTATATAGATCAGCTGATTTCTTGGTGTCCAACTGCGTCAAAACATCCGAACATTGCCACACGATGTATTTTTGGATTGGCTAAAATATACTGAATGGCAGCATTCATGAACTTGTGCTGAGTAGATGTATTTCAGAGGTTTGTGGTTTGATCAATCGGTACATTAAAAAAAAAAAAATCGCAAAAATTCGCATAAAAAATATTTAAGGAAGGAGAAGAACATGTACTTTTTTAGGGAAGAGCTGAAAAAAGGGTTTTCTTTGCCTTTAATCTCCCACACCTGGAAGGCACTCACCGAAATGTGAGCCAAGGACAGCACAGAGGGGTGCATTTTCATTTTCAGAAAATACAGCCTATTATCGCAAGAAAATAAAGATGGTGCATATGGGCACGATACGTTCATGGCAAGTTTACAGTCTTTTCATTCGATGTTTTGATCATCAGGGCATTATAAAACTAAGCTGACCTTATCCTCTCACAGTTATTAGAAGGTGGAAGATACCAACTCTCCAGAGTTGGTGACCCTGAAAGAAAATGTGAGGCTTCAGAACACAAAGTAATAGAGTACTTCACACATTGCTGTCATAGCATGAAAACTGAAAACATTCTCATTTTATGTAAGCATTCAAATAAATAAATTAGAAAGCAAGGCAGAAAAATAAATAAAAACTCAAACGTGAATAATACAAAAATAATAGTGCAATAATAAATAAATTAACATAAATAAAATAAATAGCACATGCCACCAGGGCCTGTTTCTCTTGTTCACAGTAGAGCTTGTTCACCATGTTGGGACCTGGGGAGGCATTGCACCACAGTAATTTAGTCATACTACAAACTTCTAAAACTGACACTTGCTGGCTATACAGGGCTTAAGACTGAGTCTGACTGGGACAGATAGGATATCCACGAACAGTAAGGGTGTTCAGTCTTATCCGCTTCAATGGCTGGTATGGGCGCGAGTTTATCTCCTCGTCCCTTTAACTGCAGAACTGCGACACTAGACTCAATTAACGGAACTTGATAAGTGGAGTCACGCGTCTTAAGGCTTGGCTAAAAGAAAAACTTGCACCTGCACCAGCCATTTTTGAAGAAATTTGGCCACCTGATCTACAGCTTTGAGGAGCTCAGCGCTCCATTTGCCCGTGTTTTGAGATGATAACACTTCGGAAGCCTAACAGGCTGCATATGAATCCAATGTAATCGTGAGTTAAATATCAAACATCTCTTAATCCTTACGATAACTGCTGTTATGACCTTTTGTTACACCTGGAACTGAAAAACAGATGTTCGCAAATTTCGCAACCCAGCCTCTGTGCAGCAAAAATAAAGAAGCTAGCACTTATTAAAGGGACGCACAACAAAAGGGTGAAGACCACAAACGGACAGTGATGGAAGACACACGCATCCTGTCCTCAGCTAGTGAAAAGACAGAAGCCATGACAAAGCATGGAATTGTTACAATCATAAGAGACAAGCAGCCCTCGCGAGGATGGGTTTAGCACAACACGCAAAAATTCAGCTGGACACAACTTAAAGAACGTGTTCATGAATAAAAACGGTAACAATTATTAGAAGAGAAATGCTTCTTCTTTCCCCACTCTCGACACAGAGCACATGACACCATTCTCCAATAAAAAAAAAAAAGTTAACAATTATAAATAAAGCCTTACATTCACGTAGAGCCACTCAGACTTCCTTAATGAAACACTGAACATCTTGAACACTCAAAGTGAAGGTTTACAAAACAATGTAAAGCTCCAAGGGTCAGAGGAGCTGAACCAAGAACAGAAGAACAGCTCCTTCCAGAGACCTCCGTGCGGTGGAGGGACTAAATGGTGTTCCTAAACAGCTCTCTCACCGGCTCTCTCCTAATAAGAGGTCAGAATGCTAGAACTTGAAGTTCTTCAGCGTGGCACCAGTGCGATGAAAGACGGAAGACAAACAACGAACCAAATAAAACAACCAAAGCAAAACAAACACATTCGAATGAAAAGTGTTTCCAATCCCGCATCTGACCACAAACAACAAATGGCATTTTCATAATTAACAACCTCAGTTTTCTCCAGGCCCAGCAGTTCTGAGTACAAACGTGTGCATATCCATAAGTAAACATACAAGTAGTGGGTATCTCCATCCCCCACTGTGTAGACTAGGTGAAGGTGTTATGTTTGAGGGCGGGGGGTTTGGGTCAAGAAGAGTTGATCTAGGACCAGAAGCCGGGCCTCGGCTGGTAGGGCGAGTTTTTAGGCAGGTTGGCGTCAGGCCTGCAGAGTGGCAGGGTCTCGTCCCGACTCTGGCCCTCGTCCTGCTGGTCCAGCAGGCTGCCGCACCGCCGCGGGGAGCAGGAGGCGGGCGGGTCAAGGGGCGTTGGGGGGACTCCTGTTTCCCCTCCGAACTCCAGGGTGGGGGGCGTCTCCGTGCTGGAGGTGTGGGCGGGGGTCCCCCCACAGTCGCCCCAAAAGGCCTCGCAGCGGGGTCTCGGGGAGGGGCGGGGCCGGGCCACAAAGTCCAGAGTTTTTGGACGCTCCAGGAGGCACCGGCGACGAGGAGTAGGGGGGAACACCAAGTTGGGGTCTGGCAAGCGGGGCACCTCATTCATGTCGTCTTTCAGACCTTTAGGGCTCAGTACTGCAGGGGCAACGAGAGGAGAGTCAACTTCAGTGTCTGTAAAATCCGCACTGCAGAGACCGAATCGAAGCACAAAAATAGAATGGACAATCTAGGGCATCACCGCTGATAACGTCCTGTTTAAAAAGCTGCATCTTCAAACAAATTCGCTGAATGCAAGTCTGCATCTCTCACCCATCATAAACTATAAGCTGCACCAAATATGACCAAGCTTGAGGTATATACTGCGACATGCCCTCAGCTAGCAATGTTCATAAGTTCAGTGTGATAAATACAGTATCTCCAAGAGAGGGTAAATTAACTGCCAACTCCTCTGCACCCTGAACCAAACTTATACTCTAACTGCAATTACTGTTAACTCATCTCAAATGACAAAAGGCTCTGCGCTGACTCTTTGCTTTAACTGCAAACTCCCACCACAATTACAGTGGGATCATACTTTTTCCATTGTAAGCATATCAGTAAGCCCTGAGAGTCTGATAAAGTTAAAATTAACCAACAAAGCTTGGTTCTCTGCAGAAAATATTGCTTTGTGCAGAGTTCATTCCAGAAAATATAAATTGAATACAACCATCAATATTATGGATAGAAAAAGGTCCCTTCAGCACAGCGTAATCTTTCCTGAAAATGGCCATCGATACCTACTTCAAAATGCAATATCTGCAAATCTTCAAACGGAGAACACTTGGAACAGTGACAAACCTTCGCAGGGGTGGCTGGTCAACCAAAGTTTCTCCAAGGGAGCATCTACCACTTATCCAGAAAGTATCAAAAAACCCAGACTGATATCACAAGAACTGCAGGCCTCCCTTGGCTATGTTAAGGTCAGTGTTCACAATTCCACAGAACAAACGAGATTGGGATACAATAGCATCCATGGAAGAGCTGCCAGATGAAAACCACTGCTGACCAAAAATAACGTAAAGGCAAGTCTCAAATTTGGCAAAAAACATCTCGATGACCCCTAAAACTTTTGGGATAATATTCTGTGGACTGATGAGTCAAAAGTGGAATCTTTTGGAAAACATGGGTCCCGTTACATCTGGCGATAAATGAACACAGCATTCTACAATAAGAACATCATAACAGTAAACCACAGTGATGGTAGTGTGACAGTCTGGGGCTATTTCGCTGCTTCAGGATTCAGGTAACTTGCAATAATTGATGGCATCATGAATTCTGCTCTCCACCAAAAAAAAAATCCTGTAAGAGAACGTCCAGCTATCAGTTTTTAACTGAAGGCTCAAGCACAGTTGTGTTATGCAGCAGGACAATAATGCAATGCACACAAGCAAGTCCACCTCAGAACGGCTCTAAAGAAATAAAATTACGGTTTCAATGGCCTTGCCAAAGTCCTGACTTGTGTCTGCTTCAAATGCTGTGGCATGACCTTAAACAGGCAGTTCATGCCCAAAACCCTCCAATGTGGCAGAATTAAAACAATTCTGCAAAGAAGAGTGAGCCTCAATTCATCCACAGCGATGTAAGAGTCAGTGTCAATAACTGCTAACTTTTGATAGCTGTTGTTACTACCAAAGGTGATCGATTCAGTCATTGGGTCTGAGGGGGCAATCATTTTTTCACATGGGTGATATAGGTCTTAAATAACTTTTTCACATAAATCAAATGAAATTATCATTTAAAAGCTGCAGAAAAAAGGCATCTTAAAATATGCGTGCAGAGGATCTTATGGACAACGATACATTTTACAGAAAGAAAGCTAGATAATGTGCCTTATTTAATGTCACCTTTCAATCAGCTAGTTAACCTTTAAACCCGAGCCTGTTTTTTAGACCTCAACTTTGAAAAGGGCATATCTCTGCAACCATAAGGTCTATTTGAATAATTTCGGTCTCAAAATGAAGGGGACACTTGTGAGATTTGTTCAGATGTAATACTTTTGTTTTTTTATGAACCCATTTCTGTTGTTGCTCTTCGTTTGCTGATATCTTGCAGATGCTTTGGAATAGAGTAAAGAGGGGCATATCATTGGAATCTGTGGAGTCTCTGGTTTCATTTGAGCTATTGGTTGTGCATGTGGCATAAAGCAGCAGAGTGATAGCATTGAAATTGTGGTGAGTGGGTTAACTAGGTGGCACTGTAGGGATTTTGGTGTTTGGTAATTCATTTCGTTGGTGTCGGAATTGTGTTTGGAGCATGTAGAAATAGCTTATATACTCTTGCAGCTGAGGTTTCTTCTGTTTAATTTGATGTGCAGCATGACTATATTGTTGCATGGGTAATGCTTCATTTTTTGCCGTTTCTTCTGGTGTGTTCTCAGGGACCCTAGGGTTTAAAGGGTTAAGGTTTATGTTTGCTACGATTGTGTCGGATCAGAGCAAGCTAATAAACGGAAAATTTTGCATGCCATTTCAGCAATATCAGTTAACTTTTCTCACAGGCAGCTTAATTTCTGTAAAGTTAATGTTAGCTTACAGTTGTTATGTGAGCTTGCTGGAGTAGCTAGCAAGTAGAAAATTTGTGCAGTCATGATTTCGGTACGCCGTTTTGCAATCATTGCATTGGCGTGTAAGAAAACGGCTCCCTGGCCGGCTAATTTACTCACCTGCAACTCTCTCGGTCATCCTCTCTTCTCCAGCAAGGATTGAGCTCGAAAGTGAGTCTTTATTAACATTATCGCATGGATTGTGCAATGGGAAAATGAACAGTATTGTACGGAGTTCGTAATCTGCCTGTTTGGTGTCATGTTTTTCATGTCTCCTTTTTAGAGCGGTTTCCATATAACTCTTGTGCCACATGCATTGCTGTAGTTTTTCTCGGTGCATCTCTTTCCCTGTCCCTTTTAGTTTGCACCTGTTTAATCCAATAGTATTCCTCGTGTTGTCTCATCTCTTGCCCCGCCTCCACAGGGCTATTCCCCACCCGTTTCCTTTTTTTTTTTTTTTTATTAAGCATAACGTTTCTGTATTGAAGCCTGAAATAACACTCTGGTTTGGTATCTGTACTGCTGTCTGCGCCCGACTTTGTCGGTGTGCCTGAACGGTTATGGTGGGATTGTTCAGAATTTGTTTCAGAGGACAACCTTATGACCCCAAATGGAGATCTCCCTCATAACCCTTTTGACAAATCCACACAAATTCTGACATTTGTATACTTATTTTCAAGCCATGTTTACTTTATATGCCGCATTTACAATTTCCTGTTTACAATCTACAGCCTGTTCTGTATTTACATGTGAAAGAGTGAAAAAAGAACAAAAAATTACGTCTGTAACTGTGGCCTTTTTGTGGCCCCTGCACCCGGAAACAGAACAAACTTTCGGCATTATTACACTCAATCCTTTTTACTTTAACATGAACGGTGCTCTCAGTGCTACGCTGTCAGCTGCGTATTCCAGCGTTTCATAGATCCACATCCCTCTGATGGGCTCGAGGTGCGTCTGGTGTAGCGAGTAAGCACAATGGATTTTGGATTTTGGTAGTTGTTGGCTTTACAGCAAATGCAAAGTGAGGCCATGGGGGAGTGAACAATGTGAATATCTGGAGCTGCCGGGGGAAAATGTATATGGTGCAACTTATTAATATAAAGCCTGTTCTGTAGAGCTATGTATGGTTAAAATATCGGCAAACTGTCAACTTAAGTCAAATTTACCACAAAAGACGACAGCTCCTTTACTATGCGGACGGATCGAGAAGCCACTGACCTGTATTTTCAGACACCTTGACAGGAAGGGGGTGCGCGTTAATGTGTGGACAGCCCCGCTTGATGGCACCATCTGAAGGGGTGCGGTGGAGGTTCCGGGACGCCGCACTGGGTGCGGAGGGGACGTGGGTGGGGGTGAGGGACTGTCGAGGGTGTTTTTTAAAGCTCTCGAGGTGCGTGTTTACCAGGGGGTTGAGCGGGACGGGAGAAGTTTTGGGCGGGGTTTTGGGTGGAGGAGTTTTGGGCAGGGGCGGGGGCGAGGCGGGCCTGTACACCAGCAGCTCCTCGCTGTCGGAGCGCAGTAAGGACCGGGTGGAGTTGCAGTCGGAGATGGAGGAGAGAGAGAGGAGGGTGAGGGAGGAGGGCAGGGGGGCCAGCGGCTGGAGGGGGCTCTCCCGGCGGAACAGCTTGCGCGTGGGGGGGCTGGTGCTCCTCCTCTGGCCCCCGCTCCGGTGGAACAGCCCCTCCCAGCGGGGCTTGCTGCTCTCCTCCGGCCGAGCCAGGCTCAGGAGGTCAAACCCCAGTCCCACGGAGGCCAGGAGTGCCCCGCACCCCAAAAGGACCAGGTCCGTCCTGCGACCCCCGCAGGGGCTGCGCCGGGTACAGCTCGGGGGCGTCTCCGGGACGGGGCCCCCCTGCTCCCCAGCATTCCCCTCCGAAACGCTTCCCTCTCTGTGGAAGGGGATGCAGAGGTACGACTGGGTGGGAGAGTCGTCGAGCTCCGGGCTGAAGCAGCTGTCCTCATTCTCTGCAGTAAAGACATTATTAGAATTATTTGACATGTCCCTGGTCCAAAGCTGTGAAGAGGGGGTGTGTTTGAGCAGAAGTATAAAATCCGGGTCCAGAAAGGAAAAATCCACCCCAGGATTTTGGTCCGTCACCTTGATTTTGCAAAGAAGCACAATACTTCAGCCAGGATGGAAAACCAATTTAATAAATCAACTGGCAGAGTTTACAGGTTGAAGGAATATGTCAGGACTTTTACCCTCTGACCCTTGGACTTTTTGTCTTTATGTGCGTGTAAGTTGGGACAGAGTGTGGTTCTTACCCATCTCTGCCAGGCTTGGCACCCCCGGGACTGCAGGGCTGAGTCGAGGAGACCGACGCAGATTTGGGGCACTGGAGGACCGCTGCCTGCTCCCCTCTGGCACGACTTTCACACTGCAGTGGGACGGAGCGGGTCAAATCAAATCAAATAAATTCAAGACTGCTTACACAGTGCATTTCATGAGGTCATGTCATAACACAGAACATGCCAAGGAACATGAACACGCAGAACATGCTAAGCAGTGGCAAACACACCCTGGGGTCAGGATGAGTCCTTGGGAAAAACCAAACTCAAGGAGGGGGAAGCCTCCAAAAATGGAGAGCAACAGACGGCAAAACTATGCCCGTACCCACCCTTCTGCCTTACCCCGCCCCTGCTCTCCCTCCTCTCCCTCACCTCTCCTCCCCGCTGTGCTGCTCACGGAGGCCCCAGTTCCGCCCTTTCTTCCGGGAGCCTTTCCTCTCCTCCTCCTCATCCTGCAGGAAAGCAGCGTTCCGACCCCAAGCCTTCCCGCTTTCACCTGGAGCCACTGGGAGAGGAAGATCAGGGGTGAGAAAATTCTGAACTGCATACGCATACATACACTGAACCATCAAGAATATGCTGACAGTTGATTGTGCTGCAGGTGGTCAGGACTATTTGTACTGAGAATGTGCCAATAGTGCTTTAGATATTTGGGACCATTTTACTGGGAACGGGCCGAAAGTGCCGTTGATGTTCAAGGCTATTGTCGTAGGAATGTGCTTGCAGTTGATTGTGCTGTAGGTGATCAGGACTATTGTACTTAGAATGTGCCAATTGTGCTGTAGATATTCAGGACTATTGTACCGAAAATATACTGACATATGATGATGCCATAGCTGATCAGGACTGTTGAACTGAGAATGTGCCGACAGTGCTTTAGATATTTAGGACTATTGTGCTGAGAATGTGGCTACAGTGCTGTAGATATTCAGGAATATTGTGCCTAGAATGTGCCTGTCATCTGATAGATACTCAGGGCTACTGAGCCAAGACTATGTTGATAGTGCTTTAGATATTCAGGACTATTGTACTGAGACTGTGCTGACAGTTTATATTACTGAAGGTGATCAGGACTATTGAGCCAAGAATGTACCTGTAGTGCAATAGATCTTAAGGAATGCAGTACCAAGACTATTCTTATATGAAAGGGCAATAGATTTTCAGGAATATTGTTCCGAGACTCTATCGACAGTGCAGAAGGTATTCAGGACTATTGTACTGGGACTGTGCCGAGAGAACTGTACATGATCGGGACTATTTTACAGAGACTGTGCAAATTGTTGATAGTGCCGTAGATGTTCAGGACTATTCCCCTGAGAACACGGAAAAGATCAGAGCACACTTGTGCAGTGAAGTGTGACAATGAGTGATGGAAAGACAGTCAGTCTGGCCGCAGCAGTGGGAAGGGGACACTCGCACTGTATTGCCCTCAGGCGGGGCAGCAGTGGGAAGGGGACACTCACGCTGTACTGCCCTCAGGCGGGGCAGCAGTGGGAAGGGGACACTCACACTGTATTGCCCTCAGGCGGGGCAGCAGTGGGAAGGGGACACTCACGCTGTACTGCCCTCAGGTGGGGCAGCAGTGGGAAGGGACACACTCACGCTGTACTGCCCTCAGGGGGCAGCAGTGGGAAGGGGACACTCACGCTGTACTGCCCCCCAGGCAGCAGTGGCAGCAGGCGGGCAGCAGTGGGAAGGGGACATGCTCACGCCCCAGGTGGGCAGCAGTGGGAAGGGGACCTCAGGCAGGGGCAGCAGTGGGAAGGGGACACTCACGCTGTACTGCCCTCAGGTGGGGCAGCAGTGGGAAGGGGACACTCACGCTGTACTGCCCCCAGGTGGGGCAGCAGTGGGAAGGGGACACTCACGCTGTATTGCCCTCAGGCGGGGCAGCAGTGGGGGAGTGGTGGGGGGACTGGAGCTGCTGCCCATCACACTTCGACGGCGGTCGACAGAGGGAGAAGCCTGCACCGTGATCTTGTGCTGGAAGTCTTGGGTCACAGAAAGAGCCAGCGACAAAGGCAGGCAAACATGTTAACCAGGCACGAAAGTGTTCATCATCGTCATCATCATCACTGCAGTCACCACAGACGCCCCAACATAAGAGATATGGAGCCTGAGCATGAACATCTGCCTCGTCATGATCTCGCATGAAAAATCCACAGTACTTTAACAGAGGAGCCTCAAGTTTGTCTGCGTTCTTCCAAACCAGAGGAGGATATTGAAGCAGCAAGAATAGTTGTGAGACAAAAATGCAGTAGGGTAGTTCAGATTGGGGAATTAAATAAGAGACAAAAGGATTTACCAAAAGTGGGGGGGGGCTTAAAACTGTAGGTTTGGGAAGGACACTTGTCTTTTTGTAACACCTGAGCATCATACCTGATGCATGACGAGCGTTGTAGTCTATGTGTTACTGATGTTCTACATGAATTACGCTTTGTCTAGTCTGCATTGAAGCCATTTCAATTACCTCATTCTATGCACTTCCTGTACGTCTCCTTGGATAAAATGTCTGCCGGGTAAATGCAATGTAAAGAAGAGCAGAGGGGAGGGAAGACAGGACTGGGAAACAGGGCCCTGTTTCTCGTACCCGAGGGCAGGCTGATGCGGTTCCCGTCCCTCAGCTTCAGGCGACTCCGGCGGAACCGTCCCTGTCTGCTCCCCACGCGCGGCTTCTCCTGGTACAGTTGGTGTATGATCACGTTCAGCTCCCGCTCCAGGATGTGGATCTCCCGCTCCGCAAGCTCCTGCTCGCGCTTCCGCAGCGCCTCCTCCTGGCTCTTCTGCTGCAGCGCTGCCCGGCTCAGCTCCTCCTCCCACGACCGCAGCTCCTGGAGGCCGGGAGAGAGGAAGCGGGGCTTTAAAGGTACGGTGAACTGTCTAAAGTCAGAGAGCCAATACTGCCTTATTAGGGGACCTTATAAAGGGACTGATAGTCCCCCACAAACTTGTAAACTCCAGGAGTTAACTGACGTTATTGCAACCTATTAACCCCAAAAAACCCATGGACTCATAAGTCCACTGAATGCAGCTGCTGTATTCAAACCTGTGGAACTTTCCAAATTCCCATTTCAAATTCTGGTGGAGATCCCAGGGTTTCCAAAGATCACAAATTTGTCCTGCTGACGTATGGGAAATATTTTCCATTTGATGTAATGCTGTGGCCACAAAAACCTGGTGTCCTAGGTTAGAGCATGTCTCTCAGTATAAGTGTGCTGTACCTTCAATGAAGCACTGGAACCAACAGATACAGAACAAATACATGACGCTGTCAAAAAAAAAATTTCTGACTTTGAATCTACTTAAGGGAAAACTTACAGCAAGTGAAAAATAGAGTTAAAGGGGTAAAGCCTCTGGTACTGTACAGCCCTCAGTAGAAGTCAAATTAGCGCGCTAGTTCATGCGCCTAATGTGCAAGTTCATGCGCTAGCTTGGACGCATCACTGAGGACAAATCACTCCAACATTTTCTGTTTGCACGGCAAGAACAAGTCCTAGATTGTTCTCGCCAATTGTCTCTTGTGTGGTGATTGCTTTGAAAAAAAAAAAAAAAAACAAAACACAATTTAATACGTACGTAATCAGAGCAACAGTAATTCCGCATAAATCTGCCGTTTTTACTTATTTCCGATAATGCTAATGGGCTTAGTATAGGGGTTGTAGTGACCCATTCAGCTGTGCAGGGGTATACTGAAACAGCCGAAGCGGGTTGCGTATGCAAGTGATCTCTATGCGGAAACTCCACTAAACATCGGAAAATCCCGTTTGACATTCTGTGTGCCACTCATAGTTTGCAAATTGCGTATCTGTCGGGAACGAGATTTTCGCCTCTATGGCTGTATTCAAATCCCTGTTCTTGACTGCTCCCAAACAGCTCGGGAACGAGTCGGGATTCGAAAATGCCGGAAAAGTCAGGAACGGTAACCATGGGTACGCGTCTGCAATCATATGTGTGGACCCACGCTACTGAATGTTTGGCAGAGGTACAGAGGTTGTCGGAGGCAACGCGGTTCTCGCAAATAGTCTATTCAAGATCACGAAGCAAAGAATTGCGGACATGATTTTTTCAATCCGGAATCGGGTCAACGTCAAGGCCTAAGGGATCAGTGAATAGATGAAATTGTTCCAAAATCTACAAGTTATGTAAAATAGACCATACGAGGGATAAAATCAGCTTACATTTCATCAGTTTCACCGGTCGCCGCCATTTTTGTTCCCTGTGGTTCTTGACCACACCACCTCCGTGTGAGACGAGAGAACGCAATCGCGAACACGTTCTTGGGTGTTCGATTCGCGACGAACAGTGTTCTCTGTTCGAGAACAGGGATTCGAATACGGCCTCTTTGTTTCGCGGCCACAGAGTTTGTTAACGCGTAGCATATCGTACTTTTCGCTCAACATGGAAGCGATCGTAAGGAGACAAATTTACACATTAAAACTTTTACCTCAAACTTGATTTCGACAAAGCGTGAGGGGGGGGGGGGGGCAATACAATTAACGTACAGTTTAGACAGAAAACAAATATTGTTTTCATTTCTAAGTTTCATTCGGACAGGGATTCAGCGTTGATATAAAAAATACAATATTTGATGCCTGTTTTCAAAATAAAATAATTCGTTCTGTCGTTTTTCTTTCTGGGTCTTTTGTCTTTCATGTGAATTCAACAGTTGTCTCCGAAGAGGAAATTAAAATTATAATTACGCTGTCATCATTTATATATCGAAAACAAATGACACATTTAATTGTACAAAAGGGCAGGAACAGATAAAGCAGACCAGACATAAACTTGGTCTCCTGTCACGCAGTGGCATTGAATGTCTCAGTTATAATACCCAAGTAAAGCTGGATTTATGGTTCTGCGTCGACTCCACGCAAAGGGGACGCCGTCGCCTCGACGCCCTCGCCGCGACGCCGTCGTGACTCGTGGACCTTTCGAAGTTCTGCGTTGAGGTCGTTTGTGTGGTGCTGTGCCGCAAAGCAATTCACCGCCAAACCGCTAGGTGGCGTCAGGTTTCCGAAGGACCTGTTGTGGAATCACGTGAGACTCGTTGGTAGAGTGTTTACGTTACGTTATGGGCTGTATTTCATTCCGTAGGGTAATAATCCCTACATCCTACACCCTGCAAAATCACTTCCCTTCGTAGTGAAAACTCTGAAGGGCAGCAAGGAGTAGGGTTTTTAATTAACGGTCGTTTGGAATGTCCTTCGGCCTATTTTGCGGCTGCTGCTTTCTGCTTAAGCAAGTGTAAACAAACGCAGCCAGTTCACGGGAGAACTGTTTTCACTGGCCATTTATCGGTTTCGGGGTAGCTTTATAAGCAACCGCATCGCTTTCAAAAGGCGACAAATAGCCACGGATAAAAATAAAAAATGACATAACTAGCGATAGCCAGTCGACCGTATTAAACCATCAAGCTAGGTTCATCAGCTTTCTGTGCGCCAGGTAGCTATTAGCCACCGTTGTCATTTTCTTGAATGACATTGAATCAACACGTCACTAGGCTCGGGTCGGACCAATCAGTGCCCTTGAGGTCTGCGTTGCTTTGACATGCAGTTAGAAAATTTTCGAGGTGCACGGCAGGCGACGCAGAGGCTCTGCGGTGGGTGTTCATTTTGCCGCAGAGGATCCGCAAGCGGCTGCGTCGGCTCGATGCAGAACCATAAATCCAGCTCAAAGCTGCATTTATGCTTCTGCCTCGACTCCATGCAAAGGGCACGCTGTCGCCTCAACGCCGTCCTGTACCTTGCGAAGTTCTGCGTTGAGGTCGTTTGCGTTGTGCTGTGCCGCGAAGTAGTTCACCGTCAAACCGCTCGGTGGCGTCAGGTTTCCGAAGGACCTGTCGTGGAATCACGTGAGACTCGTTGGTAGAGTGTTTACGTTACATTATGGGCTGTATTTCATTCTGTAGAGTAATAATCCCTACATCCTACACCCTGCGAAATCACTTCCCTTCGTAGTGAAAACTCTGAAGGGCAGCAGGGAGTAGGGTTTTCAATTAACGGTCGTTTGGAATGTCCTTCGACATATTTCGCGGCTGCTGCTTTCTGCTTAAGCAAGTGTAAACAAATGCAGCCAGTTCACGGGAGAACTGTTTTCATTGGCTATTTATCGGTTTCGCGATAGCTTTATAAGCAACTGCATCGCTTTCATAAGGCAACAAATAGCCGCGGATAAAGATAAAAAAACGACATAACTAGCGATAGCCACTCGACTGTAGTAAACCATCAAGCTAGGTTCGTCAGCTTTCTGTGCGCTAGGTTGCTACTAGCCACCGTTGTCATTTTCTTGAATGACGTTGAATGACACACATCACTAGGCTCGGGTCAGACCAATCAGTGCCCTTGCGGTCTGCGTCGCTTTGACGTGCAGTTAGAAAATTTTCGAGGTGCACGGCAGGCGACGCAAAGGCTCTGCGGTGGGGGTTCGCGTCGCCACAGAGGGTCTGCGTAGGGACGGCGTCGGCTCGATGCAGAAGCATAAATCCAGCTTAAGGATACGTTCTGGGTACCATTCAGGCGTGACCAGCGGGCCTTGCGCGTAAGCCAGTAGGAGCTAGCACATTAACTCAGCGCGCTAGTTTTTACTTTTACTGAGGGCTGTACTGTACCAATAAGCAGATTTCCCCATTCAGGCAAATTCAAATCAAAGCAAAGATTTAATCCCGCCAAAATGACACAATTTCAAACTTTGCTTTTCTATGATAAATTGTGATCATCTATGTGATTGATCTATGTACTCTCCAGACCATGATTGAAATTCCTAGTCTCATTCCTTCCCATTTAGGTACCCAGTACAAATGCTTTTGTCCAAAAAAAAAAAAAAAAAAAAAAAAAAGACCCAGTAAACGTACTCTAGGGCCACAAAAGTCCAACTCTCTAAAATTAAAGATAAAGTGCCTCAGTATTTAAGACCCCCTCAGTGCACATCTATTGCAAAAATGCGTTGCCCTGTGGTGTAAACAGGTGTTGCACTGCGCACGCATATTTTGCAAGTCTGGTTCGGACATCCACATACGGACAAACAAGACGATGATGACAGCCCTTCGGAAAGTGGCTTCCAAGGAGGTAAAAATGTCAGCCTCCATAAACTGCATTCATGTACAACTGAGGAGCTCCAATGGCGTCAAATTTGTGTCAGAAGTTGCGAGTACGAGAAAACATGACCACGAGCAAATTATATTGTTCCACGGATGCGGAATGGCAGCGTGCGCGAGGGAGTTTCTGCTTCACGAGAGCTGGAGGGCATGCGCACTCTCACAAATTCATATTTCTCTGGCAAAGTTCACTCCTGCTCGCACAGTAGGGCACACACGCTTGCGTAGGATACCTCCTCGCTCAAAATTGATTTCTCTGCTCTTATGCTGACCTGCTCCAGCTGACGTGGTCTCTCTCACCTTCTCTTTGGCCCTCAGCTGATCGAACATCTCCTGCACCTCCACCTTCCAGTCGTCCTGCAGGGAGTGGAAGGACTCGGCGGGCATCTCGAAAAACCCAGACTCCTCGATGGCCGTCAGCTGGTCCAGGATGTTGATGAAGGAGGGGCGGGCGTGGGGGTGGGGGGGGTTCCAGCAGTCTGCGGGTGTGAGAGGGAGTCAGAAAAAGCAAACACACACACACACACACACACACACACACACAAAACTTGCACAACATACTGGGTCACAGGAACAAGTTGGAATTTGAATCAGTAAACAACTTGCCTGATGCCCCAAAAAACAAACAATAGCATTTACACGGATGAGGCAAAATATTCAAACCCCTCAAAGATGAAGCAAATGACGTTTATTTTCTCGTAATAAGGGCATATGTCAAGGTTTGCTGACAGTCTTTGGACGGAAGGCAAACAGTCAGCTCTTGTAGTCAATGAGTTGGATATAGAAGAAATGGGACCTGAGTGGCCTAAACAAGGGCCAAATCGTTATGGCCATACAACTGGGTCAGAGCATCTCAGAACGAGGTTTCCAGGGTCCTCCCAGTCAGCAGTGGTGAGGACCTACTGACAGCGGTCTAAGGAGGGACACACCATCAACTGGCGGTAGGGTGTTGTGTGCCCAAAGCAAATCGATGCAGAAGGGTTACAAAGTCAATCCCGTCTGGTCCGAACTGACTGAAGGGCTACTGTGGCACAAGTTGCAGAGAATTTTAACAATACTTACGCGAGGAATGTGTCATAACACAGCCTGCTTAGTATAGCTCTTTGTAGTTGCAGACCAGACAGAGTGCCCATTCTAACCCACCAACCAAAGCTCCTACAATGGGCACATGGGCGTCGGAACTGGACCTTGGAGCAGTTGAAGGTGGTCACCTAGTCCAGCGAGTTCCGTTTTCTTTTACATTACGTGCATTGGCCGGGTATGTGTGCACCACTTACCCGGGGAAAAGATTGTACCAGGATGCACTTTGGGAAGAAGACAAGCTGGTGGAGAGTATGTGATGCACTGGGAAATGTTCTGGTGGGAAACACTGGGTCCAGGAATTCAAGTGGATGTCAGTTAACGGAGCTGTTTTGATAGCATGTGGAGGCACAGTGTAAGGCAGATTGTTTAGATATTGTGACTAATGGGTGTATGTTACCATGAAACGTGAAATCTCAGTGACCCAAGTGAACTGCATTGCATCAACTGTGCGCGATCATCCCTTTTTTCCTCTGAATCTTTCCATGAATCAATGTAACAGCACCTCACAGTCATTGGCGGAGCTTCATGCATCGTCACCATGTGAATGGCAAACGTGAGCATATTAGTCTCCATCAATTACCTGGTTAATTACATTGTTATCATTTAGCAGATTCAAAACTACATACAACAAGGGGTAACAGCAATTGTTAAAGAGATGAAATCCGAGAGCAGTGGTTCCAAACTCATTCCTGGGGCCCCCTGTGTATGCTGGTTTTTGTTCCGACCTCAACTCCAGGGTGGGGGGGCGTCTCCAAGCTGCAGGTGTGAGTGGGGGTCACCTAGCAACAGGGTCTGGGGGAAGGGCAGCGCTGAGCCACGAAGTGAAGATTTTTGAAACTCCGGTCTCTGGGTATCCGTATGGACATGTAAAACGGAGCATTAGGGAAACGATGATGTCACAACACTATTCACACATGCCCATAATTGCTGCCTCTGGGTACTGTTCTTCTCTGTTATGATACATATTGTTATAAAACAAACTTTATCGCCACCTACTGGCTTGGCGTACATTGCGTTTGTACTCCTTTTAGCGTTCTCATGTGAACAGTGATATTTTGTAAAATGAGGTTGTGTGGATAGAATTTCTTTTCTTTAAATGGAGGGGGGAAATGTCCTGGATGAAAAATATCCAAATTAGAGTGGACAAGGCCTTAAACACCAGTATTCAGAAATCTAATTAGCAGCTTATTGATTCACCACAGTCTTGAATTTAATCAGTTTAAACATACTGCCACCTTGACTTGGCTTGCTTCCTTGGAATATTACAAAATTATCACAATATGAATAACGGGCTTGTAAATTTCATGAAACGCATTGTCCTTTCTATCCAATCTTGTTCAGGAGGATGAAATATCCTCTAGCCTGAAACGCAACTGATTAAGAAAGACTTAACAGCTTGCTAAAATTCAGGATTGTAACTGTGGTTGGAACAAAAACCGGAATACTCAGTAGCTACACATGACCAAGTTTGGGAACCTGATGTTCCTCATGCCACAGGTGACCACACAGAATAGGGTTTGAACCTCGTGAATTATGCTGCAGAATAAAAGAGTCAAAAAAAAAAAAAAAAAAAAAAAATCAACAATCCATGCTAGTAATCAAAAGCTAGTAAATGTTTTATGGTACCTTTATTGTGAAAAGGTGAATCCCAAACATGTGCCTCAGTCTTTTAAAAGTTTGTAAAGTGCAGTCCTCCCGCAAAAAGTCTGGCCCAGAATTTATATGTGACAGTATTTTATAATGCTTCAGTCAAAAATATTTGAAAAAATAGGACTCCACACACCATAAAAACAAACAAAGAATGATTTTGCCAGAACATGCATGTGAAGTCCGCATATTTCCCATAAACACATAAATCTGGATGTCGTAATGCATCACAACAAATCATATCGCAGGCAGCCTAAAAGCAAAGCAAATCAACTGAAAACAGGCCAGTGTCATCGAAGATGTCCCTGATTGATGCCATCAGTCATAGTGCACACAGTTATGCTACACAACTCTTCTCTAGGATCAGGGATGACAGGCTGGTAAAAAGGGGGGGGGGGGAACCGTGAAATGGCCAATATTTCAACATTGTGCGTTGGATGTTGGATCCATTAAAAAAAACAAAAATCAATGCCAGCCATGGACCCCATACATCATTTTGATGAAGGAGACGAGTGAAAGAACTCAGAAAATAACTGCTGCTTGTGTTACAGAATTTATAGAATATGTAAGCAGAAAAACCAGCAGAAACAGCTTTGTGGGCTAAAAGCTTGTGCAGGTTAGGGAGGTGTGGGGAGGGCTTTACCTGAGGGACTGCTAGAGGGAGCATTCACTGTAAAAGTCTTAACAAGAGTTCTTGTCTTGTAAAAAATTCTGTTTCCATTCCTCAATTACTGACTTGTTTTAAACCTTAGAGCGTTAAATGCAGCTATTGTTGCTCGATGATATAAGACATTGAAATCAAAGCTGTTGAAAACCTATCATGTGGCGACTTGTTAAACAAGTCGCCACATGATAGGTTTTCAACAGCACGAGATTCAATTTAAATATATTTTTTAAAATTTATTTCAGCGTTCTAAGTGTTAAGTTCCTTTATGTTACAAGTTTCTGACAGGTGAAATTTTCCCACCCAACGGGCAAATCTTGACATTTCTCATCTCAATGACAATATTTTGTCCTTATTTAGAGAAAATATTTTTTTTAAAAAGATTAAGGTTCTAAGAGTAAATGTCAGACTGGAACTAAATGTCAGACTGTGGCACTTGCTGAGATTGAGATGTGGATTTCGCGGCGTGACACCTCTCCACGGTTACCTTCCATCAGACGGGCGAAGGACTCGGGACAGGTGGAGGGGATGGGCAGCGCCAGCTTGTTCATGGCCACGCCGTACGCCACCGCCAGGCCGTCAATCCCCCGAAACGGCACCTCTCCCGTCAGGAGCTCCCACAGCAGCACCCCGTAACTGAGAGAGGGAGGAAGGGAGAGAGAGATAGGGGAAGAGAGGGAGAGAGATAGAGAGAGGTAGGAAGGGAGAGGGAGAGAGGGGGGTTAAAACAGGGAGAGAGAAAGAGAGAGAGGGTAAGATTGGGAGGGGGGATGGGAAAGAGAAATGAAGAGAGAGAGGGGGTCGGGAGAAGAGAGAGAAGGAGGTGGGAGAGAGATGGAGAGAAAAAAGAAAAGAAGGAGAGAGAGGAGTATGAGAGGGTCAGTTGAGAGCGAGGGGGATGGGAGAGAGTGAGTGAGAGAGGCAGGAGGGAGAGATACGGACAGAAAGAGAGGGAGGGGAGGGAGTGAGAGGGTCAGTTGGGAGGGTGATGGGGCAGGAGAGAGAGAGAGAGAGAGAGAGATGGGGTGTTGGGGAGAGAACAGGGGTACAGATGGGTTACACTGCAGAAGATACGCAGAGAACAGAGAGAGATGAGAGGAAACCCACAGCTGGTGATCTGGAGGAATATGTGCAGCAGCCATCTGATGACACAGCAATACTCCAACCCCCAATTCACTCCCCCTCCCTTTACACTTTCCCTTTCAGAGCACTTTCATAAGAACACAGAGAGAGAGGCGTGTGTGTGTATGTGTGTGTGTGTTTGTGTGTGCGTGCAGCAGAAGTCTCACTCTTCAAGCCTGAGGAAAAGTAGAGACCTGCACACCACTCGACTGAACAGAGAGAGACAGAGTAACGGTCATAGATGTGGCCGACAGGCACAAATGAGAGACGGCTGCATCAGCATCAACAGAACAGAGACATTTCCAACCACTGTATTATTCCTGCAGGCCAACACAAAAAAAAAAAATTGTCCTCCCACCAATCCCTAACAGTGCTGGGGCCTCCCTGTCGCACAAAATGAAGCCCAATGCCGTCGTCTCCAGCAGTTAATAGATTTGCAGGCGGTTGGCCGTACAGCTGAGGTGTGGTGTACGGCCGAGGCCCAGGTCCTGGAAGGACGCCCACTATCATATCATCGCTGTGTGGCTCTCCAGTGCCGACTCGTTATATAACTGAGAAAGAAAACCCAACCATTCAGGAGGCTGATAACTCAACTTTACTGTCTTACGGTTCAGGGAGCAGCCAGTGCAGACCTGAGCTGTTCACTATGAGCACAAGGAAAGCCCCACTGTAAGAGGTGTTCGCTTCGCAGTTTTATAACCTGTGCAACACCATGGCCTGTCGAAGGGAACGTACTGTAAAATGCACGCCCTTTGCAATACAACAATCTGTGCAAAACCATAGGCTGTACAGAGCAATGCACTGTGAAAGGTATTCAGTTTGCAATGCAATAATCCATGCAAAACCACGGTCTGCACAACTGTGAAAGGTATTTCCTTCACAATATATAACCTGTGCAAAACCCAGAACTTGAGCAAAACCGCGGCCTGCACAATGGAATGTCCTAAACTAATCATCCATAAAGATGTTCCTAATTCTATGATTGACATTCTAAAATGCTTCAGCCATTTTGCCATCTTGTAAGGGTCCACACCACAGCTGGCAGTCATGGACAAGCTTGCCTCCAGGTAAGGTGGAAAAGGCAACTCAACCCAAACGCATTCAATGAGAACATGAAGGGCATCTCCCTATTAAGTTCTTGTTGCTATAGTGGTTTGTACCAGTTGCTGTTACTATAAAGGTCAAAAAATGGCAAGCTGTTTTGGGCTAAATGACTGATTCTCCGAATATTCTTATATCATGTTAGATATGAGTGTCTGAGAGCAAAAGTCTTCCATCTGACTTTTCCAAGTTCTGAGAAAATAGTTTTGTTTGAGCAGAAAAATCACTTTATTTTGTACAAACAAAATATGCATATTATCGTAACAGACTCCAGAAAAGTGTAAAATAAAGTGATTTTTCTGTTCAAACAAAACTTCAAATCTTATTTTCTCAGAACTTGGAAAAAGTCAGATAGTAGACTTTTGCCCTCAGCCACTCATAATATGTTAGGTTATGCAGTGAAACGCCACAGCGAGAACACACGCACGGCCTGAGCCAGGCCATCTTCAACCGCGGTCACTACGCCGACAGGCGTTCCCTGCCCCGCCTCCGCTCCCCGCCCACCTCCACACGTCGCTGCCTTTGGAGAAGGTGGAGGAGCGGATGACCTCGGGCGCCATCCAGGCGTAGGTGCCGGCGGCGCTCATCTTGGTGGTGCAGTGCCACTCCCTCGCCAGGCCGAAGTCCGTGATCTTCAGGGTCTTATTGGTCAAATCGTCCATCTCCACCTTCTCCAGGATCAGGACTGCGTCGGGAGGGGCGGAGGGGATCCCGGGAGGGGTCGGGAGGGGGGAGGGGGTCATTCAGGTTGAAGAGGAGGTAGGGGTGTCAGGTCGAGAGGCAGGATTGGGGTCGGGGGACGGGTGAAGGGTGCGGAGGGGCAGTGATGGGTGGATAACGTATCGGATTTTGGGGGATCGGAGCATTTTTGATTATGGGCAGATTGGCGTGGATTTCAATTTTGGGGTTCAAAGGAGAGGCGTTGTGGGAGAATGATTTGAGCGGCAGATGACGTTCATGTCCATAAAAAAGAACCAACAAAAATAATGACAAAAATAGTTGCACAATGACAAACGAAGAACCAATAGTCAAAAGTGAAAAGGTGCAGATAGTGAGATAGGTTGTGGGAAAGATAGAGGGAGGAACAGGAGGGGCACAATCAGATAAAGAAAGATGAGATGGAGTGATAGGAACATGACAGACGTGAAGAGCAGGGACAGAAAGCAGAGAGAAAAAGAGAAGACAGGATATTCCAGTTAATGAAAGAGCCAGCTTCTGAAGACAACACCAATACACATCAACTCGCTCAGAAATGTTTCATCATATTTTCCAGTTAGCAAATGACGTCAAAAAAAATAACAAAATGTCACAGATTTTTTGACATACTGCTGTAACAAATATGTGTTTTGTGGGAAACTGCTAAAGGTCCTCAACCAAAATACGAATTCACCCAATACAGGTTTCCAACTAAGTTCAATAAGCTCATAGTTTGGGGATGGTTAAATCTTGACAGATGCCAAAGTTGCATATTAATTAATTGCACATAACAGTTCACTTTTTTATATGAGACATTTGATATCAACAGTCCTCTCTCATGTGAGAAGCCCAAATAGCCAAAGCTGATGCAATACACAAGCAACATCCAAGAAGCTGTCTGTGAGTGGTCCAGCCTTTTAAATGTAGCCTCCAGACAACATCCTCTGTGATCTTAATTTTCACAACAGCAGGAGAGTTCAGCTCTCAGAGAGGGCTTTCGACAAGAGCAAAATGCACTCAGCAAAGAAAGAAAGAAAGAAAAAAAAAAAAAACAGAAAATGCCCGACTAAAAATCTGGCACTGAGCAGTTATTGCAGGAAGGTATATCATAGACCTCAAAAATAGGTACTCAATGAGTTCGCGTCTACTTGCGCGCGTTCAGTAGATACTTTTACTACAAATTACAACTCGATAACATAGTGTCTACTTGCGCAGGCGCAGTGGACACAAAAATGGAAAACAATCAAAGGCACAACTGACATGACCAAGAGAATCATGGGGACTGACCATTTCTGCTGATGCTTCTAACACCACCGGTCAATGTGGGTCAGTTTTACTCGGTTTGAAATTATGGTTTTAACAAAATCATTGATGTCAAACAAAAGACACTCAGCAGGTTTACCCAACAAGTTAAATAAGAATACATACCAAGCCATCAAATTACAGACAGTCAGTTAACTCTTTCCCCCTCACTAGCGCCTCTCGACGCCCATCTCTTATTTTTCCACAAGCTACTCTTGACGTCTCACCGGGATTTCCCCATAAGCGTCTGTGGACGACTCTCTATTTTAAGGTTATATGTGATCGAGACTATGACGTCAACAGTTTCTGGGTAGATGCACAATTGAAGGCATATGATTGGTCAATAAAAATAAAAAACATGAGCATAAATTGAACTTTATTCGACCTGTAAATATAAAAACTCTTTGTGTTTATAACATGAGTTGACATTTATTGTGAAATTTCTCTTTCTCTAACTGGAATATTGGGATATAAAAAACACTGTCTTGAAGGTGAGGTTATCCTGAAAAAGAAAATATATACTTATATATACTTTTATTCAGTAATTATTTATTTGTAATAATAAAACTGAATGGTCCATCATTTCTTTGTTTATTTCTGAAAATGCCTGAGTAAATGGGTGTTATCACATCAGCAGCTCTGTGTGGAGATAAGGTTGCGGCAGCCAGCTCCCCACAGAGTATACACCACTGTGTTATCTTTAGGGCTGTGAGGGGGAAAGAGTTAAAGTGACTGAAGAGAAATGGAAATTCCTTCAGTACAGATTAGAACTGATCAGTCCCCCCACAGGGAAAAGTGCTCATAGGCTCCAAATGTCACCTTCTCATTTGCATCTATTTGCGTTCTACACCTCACTGAATGCAAGACTATTTTAGGGTGGAAACTGGAGTTGCGTGGTATAGAAAGTAAACAAAACCACACATAATCAGTTAATAAATGTTATATGACTATTTTATAATGATCACATTAGAGTTTTTTAATTGATTTTATCTAAAGTGAATTACAGTTGATTAGACTAAGCAGGGGCCAGGTCCTCCTTGACCATTGCGGGGTTAAGGGCCTTGCTCAAGGGTCCAACAGCTACATAGACCTCACCGTGGCCATATTCTGGCTTGAACCACCGCCCTTCCTATCCCAGTCAAAGACATGAAAAGAAGTTGAGGCAATTTCTGTCCATTTAAAAAAAAAAAAAAAAAAAAAACCCAACTCACACCACCCAACGGGCAACAGATACTGCTGCCCAGGTGCTAATCTGTTCCTGTCCTTCTGAAAAACCGGCACTTTGCTGGGAATTGCTCCATCAAGCGCAATCCAAAGTAATTTCGCAAAATGCATTCACTGCAATTGTGAGATGAGCCGAATAAATGGGGATGAATGGTACACCTGGAGATGCCAGGTTTATTACACTGTGGAGATGATGCCTCTGAAATATTTTCAGTTTTTCACCAAAAGGATTATTTTAAACTGAAGACTATGCGACAGGTCCATGAATAATAAGCAATCTTTGGCTGCGCACTCGCTGGAGTGGATGAGGAATGGGAAGAGGCGATTGACAGAACGCTTGGTGCTTAATTGCGAAGCAGAGGAATGGGGAATTGATTGTGACAGAAGAAATTACTTGTCTTAAAACATTGCATCCCTGTTATTTTTTAAAACATTATTTTCCATTTTGCCGAGTTATTTTGCAAACTTCAGTGCTTTTCTCATGACTGAAGCCTAATATGTGTTGACACATTTTCCCTTAGCTTATAAAAAGCATATGAAAAGGTATAACCCATTAAGTTTGAAATAAAAATATTTAAATCGATTCATGTATCATAACTCGTCTCTGCCTCAAAATTATACAGCACAGCTGATTGGCTCAAAGGGGAGAGAGATGAGTGCCACACAAACTCCAGATTCAGTTCTAGATTTTGGTCTTGGCGTGGTCCCGATGCCATCTACAAGCGCCAACCACAGCCAACGAAATTCAAAACGCCAGAAAGCGTGTACGCTGATGCTCAGAATCGGCTAATGGCCGACTTCTCTGCTTATAACTCAGCCAGGGATGTCATCCCCCTCCTCCCACCCCAGCCCTGCACCACTCTGGTCCATTAACTATGACATCATCACGTCTCCGAGCTGGGCAGGAGTTAGCCACAGGGAAGTCTACGTCATATGGAATTTGATCGAGAGCAAAACCCTGCCGTGCATCTGCCAGCCTGAGAAATATGCCGAGTCACTGCTGAGCTGTTCGCTCCGCACGCAAACTAGGGCAAGAAATCACAGGTGTGGAACTGGTCACTGAACCGTGATTCTGGCCTGCTGCTACGGCTCATCTTCCATTAAGGTGGGATTGTAGGACACTACAGGGATTCAAACTTCCCTCACAACTTCCTGCATAATAATTATCAGCCTGTGACTTAATCAAATGTTTTACTGAAAGACTGAGACAGAAAACAATACAGTAAAGACTGACTGACAGAAGATTCTCATTGTTCTACTTAAAAACATTCTAAAGTGAACTGTAAATTACAAAACCAAAAACTATTTTTCTTTTATACACGTATAATTGCACCTTTTTTTTCCAAACTTTGGTCCTGCTTGGCCAACCAGTGGACACTATGGCAACGTCATGCCAGCTGGTCCCATCTGATGCACACACAAACACACACACGCAGGCACATGCACGCACACACACACACCCACAAACACATATACACATACACACGCACACACCCTACTCTGAATGCAAACCACACCCCCCCTCCCCAGCAGTCGCACCCGAGGCCGCACAGCAGGTCCATACAGAGGGGGGCACAAAGCCGGCCCATCTGCTGTGCGACGTTCCGACTGAGAACTGCACTGAGGGGTGGGGCAGGAACATCACTGGGCCTCAGATTTACGGAGCCCCCAATTATGATGGTAAACAACTGCACCCGCAAACAGAAAGAGCTCGACCACACAGCCAGTCACACTGATGGAGGAGGGGAGAGCAAGAGTGTACTAGCCAAGGTCACCAGGTCATGCTGCATAAAGGTTGTCAATACCAAGATTGATACAGCGCTTGATACCATCTATACACCAATTAATGTAAGTGTCAGATAAACTTTAGCAGCATGCGAATGGCGAACGTTGTTAGCCAGAATGGCTGTTCTCACCCCTGTCTGTTTGAACGCTCACACTTATTCTGTTCACACATCTCATGCTCCAGGTCTCCGGCATTTAGGGTCAAACTGCCTTCATTCCAAACATCTGTATTTACCCTAGTCCTCCCTCTGGGCTAATGCTTATTGAGGATCAGCATACAGGGAAATAGCTACCAGGGAACGATATATCGACGACCGGCACACAGGGAAACGAGCGTGGGTCCTCTGTATATTGAGGACTGGCAGGACAAGGGTGACTGTTCATGTCACTATACAAGCTTCTTCTGAGCAGTAACTAATTATAACCTATGTGCCAATCAGCCACAACATTAATAACCACTGACAAGCAAAGTGAATAACATTGATCATCTCCTTACAATGGCACCTGTGAAGGGGTGGGCAATATTAGGCAGCAATGAACTGTCAGGTCTCAAAGCTGATGAATTGGAAACAAAAAAAAAAAAAATTGGCATGCACTTGGATCCGAACGAGTTGACAAAGGCCACATTGTGAAGGCGAGACGTCTCAGTCAGAGCATCTCATAAACGGCAGGTCTTATAGGGTGCTCCAAATATGCCGTGGTTTATGTCAACCAAATTTGACCCAAAAAGAAACAACGATTGAATCAGCAACCAGATCATGGGTACCCAAAGCTCATTGATGCATGCGAGGAGCAAAGACTAGCCTTTCTGGTGCAATCTCATACAAGAGCTACTGTAGCACGCGTAGCTGAAAATGTTAATGCTGACTATGATATGAAGATTCATTGCAGCTCGCTGCGTGTGGGGCTGTGTAGCCGCAGACCGGTCACAGTCCCCATACTGACCCCCGTCAACTGCTGAAATTGGTTACCATGGGCACATGAGCATCAGTACTGGACCATGGAGCGATGGAAGAAGGTGGCCTGGTCTGAAGAATCGCAATTTATTTAACATGATGAAGACGGCCGAGCGTGTGTGTATTGTTCACCTGGGGAAGAGATGTCACCAGGATGCATAATGCGAAGAAGGCAAGCCAGCGGAAGCAGTGTGATGCTCTGGGCAATGTTATGCTGGAAAACCTTGGGTCCCGGCATCTATGTGGATGTTACTTTGACATGTACAACCTACACAAACACTGTTGCAGATCAAGTAAACCCCTTCACTGAAATGGAATTCCCTGACAGCAGCAGCCTCTTTCTGCAGGCTAATGCGCCCTGCCACACGACAAAAATTATTCACGAGTAGTTTGAAGAACATGAGAAAGACCTTCAAAGTGTTTATTTGGTCTCCAAATTCCCTGGATCTCAATCCGACCGAGCGTCTGAGGGATGTGTTGAGAAAACAAGTTTAATGCATGGAGGCCCCAGCTCGCAACTTAGAGGATCTGCTGTAAATGTTCTGGTGCCAGATATTACAGCACACATTCAGAAATCTAGTGGAGTCCATGCCTAGGTGGGTCAGACCCATTTTTGCGGTACAAGCGGGATTTCCACAATACTAGACATGTGGTTATAATGTTGTGGCTGATTGCTGAATGTACTGTATATGGAGCCATAGGAAGTACCAGGAGAAAACAAAACAAATAGAGCCACAATTCCTGGATTTTAGCTCCCATTTTTTATTCATTATGACCTTTGCATCTATAAATCTACTCAACACTGGGAACTGCAATTTTTTTATTTTTTTTTTTTGGGGAATTTTTCCTTTATTTGACAGTTGTACAGTGTAGAGAGACAGGAAAGTTGGGGAGAAGAATGGGGGAAGACATGCAGCAAATGACCTGAGCTGGAATCGAACCCAGGTCGCTGTGGTAAGGACACAGCCTTTATGGTACGCGCGCTTAGACCGATGAGCCACCGGGGTGCGGGAACTGCAATTTAAATTTAAAAAATTTAAAATTATCTAATAAGAAATAAAGAATAATTACAAGTATCTGTACTGTAAATGTAGAAGATCCAGAAGACAGGCTACGGGGATATACAGTAAACCCCAGTGTGGATTAGGTTGTGGGTTGAAGACATGGTGCGCATTGGGGAAGCACACTAAAGGTGGCCATTGCAGTTCTTGCAGTTAATGGTAAAGCAATGAAGATTTGTGTTGGCAGGGAACCCTCTAAAGTAAATTAATAATGTACAACTATACAATATTGATGTGTTGGCGAGTAGTCATAGAAGGAGCTTTGGGTGAAGCACGTTAGTCCTACTATAGTGCCTCTACAACAAGATAATCAAAGCTTTTAACACCCAATCCAAGCGGTAACATGCTATTATCAGGAGGAACATTCTGGAAAGTGTTCAAAAAGGGAACAGCAGATGTGGCAGTTATGAGTCATACAGGAAGACCTATGTATATGGAGCGGTGTGAATCAATCCAACTACTTCCACCCAGACAGCAAGCCATAATACAGATACAGTATATAGAATATAGGAACCTGGAAATCAAAGATAATTTAGAAAACCTAAAAAATTCAGATCCTGGTTTTACCTTTATATAACCTTGCTTCGTCCTCGTGGACAAGTAAAAATGATTTTTGATCCAACATAGCTGAACACCACTTTTGCCTTTCAGGCGATCAATAAAATTCTTTACTTGTTAAAGCACCAAAGTGGTGACACCATTATTATTCTTGTCTACTTTGTCAGCGTTTTGACAGTGTTATCACAGCCATCGACCCCGAGAGAAATTAGATCCAGCAATCATGATGACTCACTCAAGCCTTACATCCACAAGAGACGGTGATAGAAACGTGATTTATCTCAAGCCATGTGGTTATTCTGTTCAACCATTCAAAAAACTTCCTGTGAGGAAGCAAAAAAATAAAATAAAATAAAATAAAACAAACAGAAAACGTGAAATATCTGTATGACAGCTGAGCAGGGGCACTGTAAATGACACAGCCATCTATAAATGTGCAGAGTCATACTAAGTCACACAAATCACATCTACGAGGTCAAGGAGGTGAGGCAACGAAAGCCAGAGGCTATCATTAGCTTTTGTTGGCGGCTAAGGATCACGTCTCTGGAGTGTGTGAGTTCAACATGTTTCCAGACTCCAATGTTTATATACGTGAGAGAGAATCAGCAGAGATTCCACCCCAGATGCCCACGGGGAAACCCTGCTAATCACCAAACAGCAGCCAATCAGATGGGAAAGGCCCACTGCAATAAGCCTGAAGCAGCCAATCAGAAGCTTGCTGTCACGCTATTCACTCTGGGCTGTCCAATTGCACACAAGCTCCGGAAGACATGGTAATTCCCCTTTAATAGGCTTGGGGTTCAATGGATCCAGGAGGGCAACCCCAATGCAAAATACAGGATTACCCTCCCCCCAGTCCCACCCACATCTCACAGCTCTCCAAAACCCAAGTGTTCATTAGGGGGCGATAATGTGTCAGGGCACTGTGTATCAGAGTGAAGAAAATGTAAACAAAAATAATTAAAAGGAGGCCTACCTATTTAGCACAATTTAAATGTGAACAAACACAAACGATGGAAAAAGTAACTCACTTTTTCCATTTACACGTCATCGGATTATATTCTGAAAGTGACTTTGGATGGAGAGCCAAAATAAAATTTGTATACAGAAAATTTTCCCAGTTTCACGATGGAATAAATACAATCAGTGGAATATGGAATAATTGCAATCCAAGGTAAATCTATGACTGTGAACAGAAGTTCACTCATTTTTAAGGAAACGGTGTCCTGATCAGCAGTATACCGGGAGAATATCTTATTTACACAGAAAATGGCAAAAAACGTCGACCACAGCCACAGACATATATATCGAAATAAGAATCCCTGTTGTTTTTCTCTGAAAACTAACTAATATTGCAGCAAGATGGTCGAGTATGGTGGTAGAACACCAACAAAAAAAAAAAAGAGAGCCATCAACACGTGAAGATCTTAACTATCAGTTCACCAAACTGACAGAAACAGGTCACCGTTCTACGCAAATCTGGTTGTTTCATGACCCCCTGTGGATTCCAAGCCTATTTTCCACACATTGGTGTCCTTTAGCTGTAAGCCATTAACCTTCCCCAACTCCTGGCTGCTCACAGCTGCATCAATATCACAGTCTTCTGCATCAATAAGGTTTATCGCCCTCCTGACATCATGGCTGAATATAGATCTGTCCAATGGGAAGCTTCCAACCCCATTTTCTCCCCTACAATTCCGAGCCACTGAGACTCTTTGACACTTTCAGAAAAAAATTGTTGGAAACTTTTAAATTTAACAATCTGAACTCTGACTTTACTCCTCTCTCCATTTCCTTCCTGCTCACATTTCCTGTAGTAAAAAGCATTCTAGCTTATGTTTTTGAGAACGTAAAAGAAAACCAAAAAAACTGATTAAAAAAAAAAAAAAAAAGATGAGACACATTGATCTGGGACACCATTTACAGCAGGGCCTGATAAAATCTGGCCTCCAACACAAAATCTTTGATCACATAAAGAACAAACATCACAACGAATAATTAGCATGAAACAAAGGTCAATCATTGGTCAGGATAATAGCTTTTGTACATGCAAAAGGTCACACTAAAAGAATGGTCTGCTTAATTTAGAATTACTAAGCTGGTCAGATATGTGACCAGCTCTACCTTTACTCCATATTTGGGAGGTTTCAGATCTTACTCACAGCAGCTATCCAGCTATTGACTCAGCAATCCTGCTTTAAGGATCAAGCCGCACGTCCCTGGATTAAAAGGTGGAAATGCCAGGTGTCAGAAAGTAAAAGTCCTGCCACGTTTCCCAGGAACTCAGCCAGCTGATCACACCACCTCACTGCAGTAATTTCACAGCGGTTCTACCTCCAAGCTGAAAGATCAAGTGTTCAATACCAAAAATCCAGATGAGAAGAACAAAATTGGCAGGATTTTTAACTTTCTGTGCCAAAATTTTCCACGCTGCCTTCGGTCCCCTATTATGCCACCAGGTGCACACCACATTAGCCATTATAAGTCAGTTCAAAATCTCCCCTTCCTGACATCACAAGGGGGAGTGACCACCCAGAATAATGAAATCTGATTGACTGCTAGGCTGAAGTTGATCAGTTCTTCTTGCTACTGGTTATGTCCCCATGTGATGTCAAGAGGGGACAGATTTTGAAATGGCTTGTAATAACTACTTTAAGCCAAACGTGGTCTTCCAAAGCCCCTGTTGTTTAGTGCACAGGCAGGCAGGAGGAGCTCTTACTGTTGCTGGACTTGAGGTCGCGGTGTATGATGGGCACGATGGCCTGGCAGTGGAGGTAGCGCATGGCTCGGGCGATCTGCACCGCCCAGTCCACTAGCGTGTGGGGCGGGATGCGCTTCCCGGACAGCGCGCGGTTCAGGGAGCCCCCCCGGGCGAACTCCATCACCAGGCAGAGGTGGGGCTCCTGCAGACACACCCCCAGCAGGGCCATGATGTTGGGGTGGTGCAGCATGGCGAAGAGCTTGGCCTCCTGACGCACGCTCTCCAGCGTCTGCCCCTCCTCCTCCTCGGGGTCACGGCGAGCCGCCTTCACTGCCACCTCCCTGCCCCGCCACAGCGCCCGGTACACCTTCCCGAATCCCCCCACGCCGATGATCTCCTCGAGAGTCAGCTCCGAGAAGTCTATCTCCAGCACTGAGGGACACAAACACAGGATGTGGAGAGATTGAGAGACCAAAGAACAAAGATAAGATTAAACAGAACAGATGAAACTTTACTGTCCCACCAGGGCGTGGAATTTGCCTTTGACTCAGCAAAACACAGACCGGCAAAAAAAAAAAAAAAAGTCACGAATTACTGCATGAAATGACAAAATGGTAGTAATATAGCAGATGGGACAACTTCAGAGTACAATCATGACATAAGGCGAAATCACAGAGAGTCAGTGACCTGTCAATCAATCTTCCGGAGACAGTGCCGAGAAACGCTGTCCCCGAGTCTGAGGGACACAAACAGGCAATGGATAAAGTCAAAAGAGCCAAGAGTAAAGCTGGGTGAGCTAAAGGGCAGGTGAAAACAGCCACAATTACAGTGATTCATCAATCCATCTTCCAGAGACTGTACTGAGAAATCCATCTCCAGCACTGAGGAACACAATCATGCAATGGAAAGGTCAAGAAAGCCAAGAGCAAAGACGGGCGAGCTGTGTATTCAGGGCAGGTGAAAACAGACCACAATTACAGTGATCCATCAATCCATACTTTAGAGTCAGCTCTGGGAAGCCCATCGCCAGCACTGCGGGGGGGCATACAGGTAACAGAAAAGGTAATGGGTTCAGCTCAAGAGTTTGATATTATGGGCCTAAACTGAAGATGGGACAATACCATCGAATATTCAGGACAGGAAGTGAAATCGGAGTATAGAGAAATCAAAACTGGCAGTGCCCCTCTTGCTATCCCTTCAAAGCACCACAGCTAAAAGTTGCTAAAATGGACTATTTATTCGCATTACTAAAGCGTGGATTATATTGTACCTACTAGCCTAAATCTAACAATTACTATAACCACACAGAAGTTATATTATTAAATTGTTTATCTTTGACAACTTTAGCTGGGTAGCTAGTGCTGGCGCTGGACATTTCCACTCATGATAGAAGGCGAGGCATGGGTGGTTTGGGCTTCTGTATAATGCAGGTGAAATCAGTCAAAAAGATCCCTGAGCCATCCATCACAGACTAAGGGCTCCATCACCATCAGTGATTTTATCATTCATCAGATGTTTCTTATTACCCAACGTTGGGGCACCACTGGAGACAAAGAGTTTTCCTTAAAGTTTTATTTGCACACAAACTGGAGAAATGCAAAAATTTCCATGCCTGTCTCAGATAGGTCCTTACCGTGTTCCTAAATTATTTTAAAATTATGCGAGTTAAATTATTATTTAACTCGCTCCCGATGTCCTCACCAGAAACTGTGACGATCGGTGATGGCGTTTTTCAGTTATCGCACAGAATCAAATGTGGACGGACGGACGGACGGATGGCAAGACAGACGGACACCGTGTGTGATGACAATACCCAACAGCCTCTTTCAGGGCTGAGAAGTAAAAAGTACCACTTTTCAAGTAACTGCAAATCTTGTTTAGCACTCAATTAGAAGAATCTCTTAATATCCACAGTCATTAATGAAACTAAAACATGTAGGACCATATATCCCCAAAAGAAAGGCCGCTGATCAAGTATTGTTTAGAGGGCGTTATATGAGGCCCTTCGGCCCATTCTGCACGTTACCGCTGAACTCACAGGAAATGGGTGGCAGTACAACAGCACTGCGTGAATTGCAAAGAGTCCATCAGGCAGCCTAACCTTGATAAATATTTCAAGTGGAAGGCTGCCACTGAAATCTAGGACAGAGCTTTACGGAATATGGTGGCTCATATATTCAGCAACACAAAATAGCAGAAGCGGAACATTTGAAGGAAATCGGTACCCAGACATATGAATGTCTAAATCTTTCCTTCTACCTTACAGTTTCCACAGCTGTTGGCTGTATTGCATGCACACACACACACACACACACACACACACACACAGGCTGTATTGCACGCACACACACACACACACACACACACACACACACACACACACACACACTCTCTCTCTCTCCTGTTTGCATATGCTCATACATTCCAAATCAAGCTCTTCCATTTTTATTACTAAGCTATGCTGATTCAGGAGTATGCCAACAGCAGGTACAGGAGCATGTTGTCAACACACAGACAGACGAGTGATCACTGAAGCTCAATCTCTATGGCTCTTATACTTTTCAGGGCATACAGGGCTCGGAAAAAGTATTGACCTCCTCTCTGATTTTTTCAATTCTTGCAAACCTGTCACACAAATGTTTCAGATCAAACTAATTTTAATATTAGACAAAGATAACCTGAAGAAACACAGTTTTTAAATGATAATTTCATTTATTGAAGGAAGAAAATGTCCAACCCCACTTGATCCTATGTGGAAAAAGTACCTGCCTCCCGAGATAGCATTTTCAATCAATAAAACAAATATAATTAATAATTGGGCATAATTTCATTAGACACACTCAGGCATGATTAGTATCAGCCCTCTTGAGTCAAAACATCTGTGAAACAGAACCTGTCTGGCACAGGAAAGAAGGCAAAAAGCGGCACATGATGCCACGATCTAAAAAAAAAAATCAAGACAGACAAGAAACAAAGTTGTTGACATTCATCATCTGGAAAGGGTTTCAAATGCATTTCCAAGGCTCTGGGACTCCAGCAAGCCAGAGAGAGCGCCATTATCCACAAACTGAGAAAACTTGGGATAGTGGTGATCCATCCCTTCCCAACCAAAAGTCCCCAAAGAGCACCTTGAGGACTCATACAGGAGATCACAAAATAATCCAGACGAGCATCTAATGAATTGCAGGCCTCACTTGCCTCAGTTAAGACCAGCCTTCACAATTTCACAATAAGAATAAGACCAGGCAAAAATGGCATCCATGGAAAAACCATGGCAGACCAAAAAGAACACAAAGGCTCATCTCATATCTGGCCTAAAACATCTTGATAACCCCCCCCCCACGACTTTTAGGATAATATTCTTTGGACTAATAAGTCAAAAGTGGAACCTTTTGGGAGACATGGGTCCAGTTACATCCAGTATAAAGCTAAAACGGCTCCCTGCAACAAGAACATCATACCAACAGTCAGACATGGTGGCAGTAGTGTGGTAGTACAGACAATGATCTGAAGCACACAAGTCCACCTCTGAATGGCTAAAAAGCAACAAAATGAAGGTTTTGGAGTGGCCTAGTTAAAGTCCTGACCTGAATCCGAGCGAAATGCAGTGGCATGACCTTAAACAGGCACTTCATACTAAGAAATCCTCCAAGGTGGTTGAATTAATTCTGCAAAGAACAGAGCACCAAAACTCCTCCATAGCAATGTAAATGACTCATTGCCAGTAATTGCAAACATTTGATTGCAGTTGTTGCCACCAAGGGTGGCACACATAGTTACTAAGTTTAGGGGGGCAATAATTTTTTTCACGTGGGAGATAAAGGTTATAAATAACTCTTTACCTTCAAAAAATTAAATTTTAATTTAAAACCTGTATTATATCTTAATTCACATTGTCTTTGTCATATTAAAATTAGTTGGATGATCTGAAACATCTAAATATGATAAATGAGCAAAACTAGGAAAAAAAAATCAGAAAGGGGAAAAATACTTTTTCCCTGCATTACTTCAACAAAGAGGAGATACACAAATGTAGTGAAATCATTCATAAAAATTAAGAATGCTCAACAACCTGTGGACTGGGATGCCCTGTGCAGCCAGCCCTCCAAGGTCCTGGTGTCTAACTCTGCCTGGGAGAGGCAATTCAAGATTTTGCATAGGCTGTATATCACTCCTGAAGCCAGACACAGAATGAATCCAACTCAGTCAGAACTTTGCACTAAATGTCAATCTGCTGTCAGATCATTAATTCATTGTTTGTGGAGCTGTCTTCATGTCCAGCAGTTTTGGATTATAATTGTTCAACAGTTTAATGTAATTTTCAAGAGTCATCTACATCTGAGCACAAGGACTTGCCTGTTGGGACTAGATGATGAATTACCTGCCGATTTTTGCAACCGAGACCTTTAGCATATTCTGCTGCACCGTGCCTGGAAATGTGTCCTGGCCTTATGGATCACTGATAAAGCTCCCACTCTCAATCAGTGGAAACAAATTGTGACCAGTATTATTCCATTTGAAGCTTACTCTACAGCATTGAAGGATAAACTCTTTTTATTTTACCGGAACTGGGATCCATTTCTCGACTACCTGGGTACCACTGTACCTCATAGGATGAGGTCAGGGCTTATAGACCTGGCCTGGGAAAAGGATCAGACTTCCTGAACTCTTGCTCTTCGTTTTTATTTAATTATTATTTTTTTAATTTAGTTATTTTAATTTTTATTTTTAATTCATTTATCGATTTTATTTTATGTATCTCTGTCAGGTTTAAATGCCTGTATTTTTGCACTATTATTACTATTGCTATGCTTTGTATTGTCCCCTTCTGCACATGCTTTGCAAAAAATGTTTAATAAAAATATGTTCGGAAAAATAAAAAAATAATGCTCAATAACCAACAATTAACATTGTGTGCACCCTTGACCCAAAATAGGCCACAGTAGTCAAAATGTTGCCTTAAGTCTGTTCACCAAAATTTCTTTAGGGGGGCTATTATACCACAGTGCAGCTAAGCAACTTGTCTTGTCTAAAACATATCATTTTGGTCAAACACTTGGCTTAACAGCTGACACGTGCACAAGCAAGCATTAGCATATAAACAACAAAACCCAAAACTGCCCATATTTACTTATGTTAATCTGCGATAGTAGCAATTAGCATCAAAATCAAAGTCAGCATTACAACAAATCAGAGTGGCTTTATTAGGTTCCACTATTTGTTTAGTCTGGGTGCAGCTTGATTCACAAAAGAAAATGTATCACCCTGGGGGATGTACTGAATGGTACACAGAGACAGACGGGCTGCTGTTCGCCATGGGTTTGGTACACCACTCGCGACATATGGGCTTTTCCCATGTCTAGGCTGCACCAGACATGAGTTTGATTGGTCCCTAGAGCGAAAGCTGGATCTTGGTGGGTTCAGTGGCTTGAACTCCCTTTGGGCCAAATACCAAACAACACCCTGGCAACAATTTGAGTATGGGAGGCTTACTAGCACGAATATGAAGGGTCTCCCACACAAAGAGAAGCACATAACGCTGACTTCATCTCGGTGAATAAACACATTAGTGGCACTGAAGCGGAAGATTATTTTCCTAAAATGCTAAAACACAAGATATCACTTAGGGGCAGTCCTTTATTTCAGCTGGGACACAATTTTAAAGGCGCTCTTCGAAAGAAGCTGCCAGGATATTACATTCCCAATTTGGAAAATGTTGGGACAAAATGGATAATGGACATAAAAACAGGAAGCAGTGATTTACATAATTACTTTCACTTGTATTTCACCGCAGATAGAATGAAGACAAGATACTATTTCATGTTTCGTTTAGTCAAATTAATTTTATTTGTAAATATACATCCATTCCTGCCATTCAGGCGTGCAACGCATTCCGAAAAAAAAGTCAGGACAGCAGCAATCGAAGACTAGTAATGCTGTAAAAAATTTGAATAATAATGTGATTTTAAACAGCTGATGTCAGCAAGTGATTGTAATCATAATTTGGTACAAAAGGCAGCATCCAGGAAAGGCCTTATCCCGAAGGAGAAAAGATGGCCAAAGGATTGTTAATTTGCCCACAACTGCGTCAGAAAATAGTTGAGTGGTTTGAAGACAAAAATTCACAAAGAAAGATGGGAAGCGATTTGGATATTTCACTCCGTACGGTGCAGAATCTAATTAAAAGAGTCAAAGAATCTGTAAAATATCTTTGAGTAAAGAGCAAGGGCTCAAGTGTAAGGGGAAGACCCATAATCTCCGATCACTCAGACAGCGCTGCATCAAGAAGTGTCATTTATCAATAAGTGATCACAAGGGCTCAGGATTACTTCAGCAAACCTTAGTCAAGTACCATATGCAGGCAAATCCACAAATGCCAGTTAAAACTTTACCGTGCAAAAAGAAAGCCCTATGTCAAGTGTCTGGAAGATATCCTGAGGCATCTGCAATGGACCATCACAAAGTAAAAAAAAAAAAAAAAAATATATATATATATACATACAGTGCCGTGAAAAAGTATTTGCCCCCTTCCTGATTTCTTATTTTTTTGCATGTTTGTCGCACTGAAATGTTTCATATCAAACAAATTTTAATATTAGACAAAGACAACCCGAGTAAATACAAAATGCAGTTTTTAAATGATGATTTCATTTATTAAGGGAAAAAAGCTATCCTAACTAACCTGGCCCTATGTGAAATAGTAATTGCCCCCTACATCCTAATAACAGGTTGTGCCACCCTCGGCGACAAGAACTGCAATCAAACGTTTGCGATAACTGGCAATGAGTCTTTCACATTGCCGTAGAAAAATTTTAGCCCACTCATCTTTGCAGAATTATTTTATTTCAACCACATTGGAGGGTTTTTGAGCATGAATGGCCTATTTAAGGGCATGCCACAGCATCTCAAGCAGATTTTAGTCTGGACTTTGTCTAGGCCTCTCCAAAATCTTCATTTTGTTTTTATTAAGCCATTCAGACGAGGACTTACTGGTGTGTTTCGGATCATTGTCCTGCTGCATAAACCAAGTTCGCTTGAGCTTGTGGTCACAAACTGATGGTTGGACATTCTCCTTCAGAATTTTCCGGTAGAGAGCAGAATTCATAGTTCCATCAATTACGACAAGTCATCCAGGTCCTGAAGCAGCAAAGCAGCCCCAAACCATCACACTACCACCACCATGTTTGACTTTTGGTATGATGTTCTTTTTATGAAATGCTGTGCTAGTTTTAAGCCTGATGTAACGGGACGCACACCTTCCAGAAAGTTCAACTTTCGTCTCCTCAGTCCACAGAATATTTTCCCAAAAGTCTTGAGGATCGTTTTTTTGGCAAATGTGAGACCAGCCTTTGCGTTCTTTTTGATCAGCAGTGGTTTTCGTCTTGGAACTCTCCCATAGATGCCATTTTTGCCCTGTCTCTTCCTTATTGTTAAAATCATGAACACTGACTTTAACTGAGGCAAGTGAGACCTGCAGTTCTTTAGATGTTGTTCCGGGTTCTTTTGTGACCTCCTGGATGAGTCGTCGATGTGCTCTTGGAGTAATTTTGGGAGGCCAGCCACTCCTGGGAAGGTTCACCATTGTTCCAAGTTTTCTCCATTTGTGGACAATGGCTCTCACCGTGATTAGCCGGAGCCCCAAAGCCTTAGAAATGCCTTTGCAACCCTTTCCAGACTGATAGATGTCAATTTCTTTGTTTCTCATCTGTTCTTGAATTTCTTCAGTTCGTGGCATGACATGTTGCTTTTTGAGATGTATTAGCCTACTTCACTTCGTCAGACAGGTTCTATTAAAGTGATTTCTTGATTCAACAGGTCTGGCAGTAGTCAGGCCTGGGTGTAGCTAGCGAAATTGGACTCAAAAAATGTGGTTAATCACAGTTAATTCATGATTTAACAAGGGGGGGGGGCTTTTTCACATAGGGCCAGGTAGGTTTGGATAGCTTTTTCCCCTCGATAAATGAAATCATCATTCAAAAACTGCATTTTGTATTAATTCAGGTTATCTTTGTCTACTATTAAAATTTGTTTGATGATCTGAAACATTTAAGTGTGAAAAATATGCAAAAAAGGGGACAAATACTTTTTCACGGCACTGTATACTGCAGTCAGATGAATCAACATTTCAGGCCTTTTTTTTTTTTTTTTTTTTTTAAAGAAATAGATGCCTTGTGTGCTGAATCCAAAAAAAAAAAAAAAAAAAGGAACCACCCAGACTGTCAGCTGCAACTAGTCCAAACTCCATGCTCTCTGATGGGAAGGGATTGCCTCAAAGCCCTTGGCAAGGGTGACTTGCACTTCGCTGAAGGGACCATTCATGCTGAAAAGTACAAGGATATTTGGGGGAGCCTTCAGGAAGACATCTTTTCCAGGGATGCCCATGCATTTTTCAAACCAAAAGTGCATGTTGCAAGCATTATAAAGGCATGGGTATATAAAAAAAGAGTGCAGGTCCTGAACTGGGCTGCCTGCAATCTTGACTTGTTCCCCAAAAGAAAATGTGTGGTGTATTTCTAAACGCAAAATGTGACAACAAAGACCTCCAATGCTATTGCAGACCTTAAGACTTGTTTGCAGGAAGGATGGGACAAAATTACATCTGAAACACTCAATCACTTGTGATCTTCAGTCCCAAAACAGTACGGCAGTATTGTGAAAATAAATGGCAACATTACAAAATGGAAAATCCTTTCCTTTCCCGACTTTTCTGTCTTGGGTTGCATTTACACCATAGAAGAGGGCCAAATGACCCAGAGCTATATGTCACATTTACTAAAAACAGTTTTGCATCCACACTTAACCCCTTCATCAATGGAATTTTCCAACCAAGCAGAGGAAAAAATTCTCAATAATTTGACCACAGCCTCTACAGTGGTGCCTTTGCAGTAATCCTGGGCTAGGAACAGAGCGGCAAGGCTTTGCCTGTGTCTGTGTTAAACAAATTGAGAGTGTGTTGTGGCTGATGGGCTGCATTAATGGCAAAATCCATAATTATACACAACAATGGAGGACTTCCAAATGGCTCTGTTGATGAGGTTCGGCAAACAGGTTCTCATTATTGTAGTATGGGCATGGGATGTCTGCAGCACAGCATATTCACAAAGCTCGGTGGGGTTCTGTCTGGTGAGGTTCCTCAGGGGAGCCGAAATGAGCAAATATAGTTTCAGTCCAGAAACTTTTAAAGGGGACATATTATGGAAAAACTCACTTTGTCAGTGGTTGTGCTCATACATTTTGGTATCAGGAGTGCCTACCAGCCCACTAACTATGAAATAAAACAACCCAGCCAGTTTGTTGAGGGCTGCCTATCTTATAAAACGTGACATGCCTTTCAGATTTGGCTCCCCTTCCTACATCGCATGCAGGTTCATGAGAATCGTATCATCCCCTCATCTGAATATCGCCACCCAGGGCTTGTTTTTAATGACAACATCCCAGCTTCAATCGGCAAAAACCAGCATGTGAGTGCTATCCACCTTTTGTCTGACTGCTTTATACTACTTACCTGAGTCAGTGCAATGCAGGACTGGCAACAAAATTTATATGAAAGGAGACCTATTCTGCTGTTCTGAAGCTACAAAGAAGTGGAGTCCTTGATTTATTTTCACGGAGACTCTGTTGTTTGCTAGCTGGCTAGCTTAATAGCTAAATGTTTACAATTTCTGTTTATATTTAAATTGAATACCAAGTGTTTCAAGTAAGCTACTAAACTGACGGTGAATTTAAAAACCATTGCTAGCTTAGCTAGAAGCAATGTAGGAGACAAGTCAGTAGGAACATATAGAATGGGTGACTGTTTTTAATGGAATTCAGTCTACTTTTCATGGGGTAGAAAGAAAATAAATTTAAAGTTAGCCAACAGTTGCTACTATCCAGATGCTAACCAAAGATCATTCTTAACAAAGTGAATTGCAAGTGTAATTAAACCTTACATGTCGCACTGCATGTCGCATTTCTTAGTGAATGTAACGACCATCCTTGACAAGCCTACAGATGCTACCCTTCCATGCTCCTTGTGTAACTAGTATAATGGCTACCTACAGTGGGCTCAAAAATTACTGGTACCCCTGACAGGCAATGCACAAACAATACTTTTAAAAATTCTACAAAGAATGCTTATGGATAAACTCAACACCACGTGAAAAATACTTTATAATATTAATGTTCCAATGGAATGCACTGAAATCATTTACTGATTTAATTAAAAATCATTTTCATTAAAATCATGGTTTCACAATTAATGGCACCCTTAAAGATTATTGTAAATAACATTTACCAAAATTAAAACAGGCATTAAAATTCAACTTATTTAAGTTTTATCTATGTGTTAAAGAACTGTTACCTCACTTCCTGTTTCACTTGTGTATAAAAATGAGGTAACACACATGCAATATCTCTTTGTCATCCAACAACGTGAAGAAAACAAAACAACAGTCCGTTCAAAAGACATAGATGGTCATAGACGTTCATAAATCTGTTAATGGCTACAGGAAGATTCACAAACGATTGAATATGCCACAGAACACTGTTGGGGCAATTATTAAAAAATTATTAAGATATGGATCCATTGAAAACCTCAAGGGTAGAGGATGCAACTGCATTTTGTCCCCCAAAATACTGAGAAGGATGGTGAGAGAAACAGCAAAATCCCCAAGAATCACTGTGAAGGAATTGCAGGCCTTGGTGGCATCTTGGGGTCACCAGGTTTCAAAAAGCACCATCAGGCACCACCTCAACAACAACAGGCTCATCGGAAAGTTCGCCAGAAGAAAGCCTTTTCTGACCAGAGGATGGCAAACATCATTTAAATTATGACTGGAATACGGTGCTTTGGGCAGATGAGTCCAAAGTTGCACATTTCAATCAGATACATCATCGGCATATTTGGAGTTGAAACAGAGATGCATATAAGAAGAAGGACCTCATACCCACAATGTAATTTGATTTTGTTGTTCTGGGGCTGTTTTAATTCATGGTCCAGGGGCACAAGTTAAGATTAATGGTATAATGAATTCCACCAAGTATCAAGATATTTTGGCTGACAATCTGGTTGCCTCCGCCAGAAGGCTGGGACTTGGCAATTGATGGACCTTCCAACAAGACAATGTCCCAAAGTATACCTCAAGATCCACACAGCAATGGTTCTGTGACAACAAAATCAATATTCTGCAATGGCCATCTCAGTCACCAGACCACAATCCAACTCAAAACCTGTGGGCTGATTTGAAGAGGGCAGTTGATAAATGCAAACCCCAGAATGTGAAGGATCTTGAAAGGATCTGCTTAGAGGAATGGTCCAAAATCCCCCCAAATGTGTGCCTTAAAGGGGAGCTATTATGCTACATTTCCAAGTTTATATTTTGATCTTGGACTCCCCTAGAGTACTTCTGATCGTTCAAAGTCCAAAAAAGGGTCCTTATTTAGCTCATATTGCCCTCCTCAAAAACCCCATTTGTAGTCCATAAGTCTCTGCCTGAAACGCCTATTTGGGTGGTTTCTAAAATTTATGCCCCCCCTCCCGTGAGCCCACTTTCTTCTGATTGGCCAGCTCTGTGGAGGGCTAGCTTAATAGCTGGGGCGGGACTCAGCAGAACCATTTTTTCCGGTCCGCCTCCCTAGTGGGAAACGTGAGACACGTCTGCCATCTGAGCTAAGGAATCGGCGGGGAAATTCTGCAATAAAACGCTGTACATGTGTATAAATCTAATGAAATGAACTTGTTCTAAATAAAAGAAAGTGGCCAAAGTGGAGGACAGTATGAAAGTCTGGCAGCTCAAGATCATTCATCTAACAAACTATGGAATTGCGTATTTCTAATCTAAAGCTAGGATCAAAGGACTGCAGAATCCATTTTTAGTGAACATTTGTACCACGGGTTGACATATCCTACAGATGGAGACCTTCCATGCTCCTTGTGGGGCTGAGTTTAATGGAAACATGGACAGTGAGGAGCAGAAAAAATGGACCAACAGCTTATGGACTGACAGGCAATGCTACAAGGACCTGCTTTTAAAAATGCATACAAAGGAATATTTATGGATAAATCAACACCATGTGAAAAATACTGTATAATATCCAGGTTCGGACTTGGAAATGCGGTGGTAATTGTTTATTTCCCGAAAAATCATGGTTGCTCATTGAAAATCATTTGCATTTATGGATTTACGTGAAAGCTAAAAGAAGCATGGTTATGTTAAACAGGAACATAATTCAGGCTTTTACAGACTGTTAAGTTCCGTTAAAGAACTGTTGCTAATTCCTGTTTAACTTGTGTAAAAAAGAATAACACACATGCCTTTATCGGGATTTTGTCATCCAGAACAATCTAAAGAAAACAAAACAACAGTCCATGCAAAGAAATCGTTTGGTCATAGACACTCATTAAATCTGTTAATGGCTATAGGAAGATTCGCGGTAAATCGATTGAATAGCCCAGATAACGGTGAAGTATGTTGACACCGGGCAATGGATAATTAAAAAATTAGTAAGATCAATGGATCCATTGAAAGCTCTGCAAAAACCTAGGATCTAACTGCATTTTTCCCCAAAACACATACATCAGGATGGTTAGAGTCAACTGCAGTGGCTAAATCAGGCAATGTTATGATGAAACTGCCACATTGATGCCTACCGAAGGGTGGCAAGCCTTGGGGATCAGAAGGTTGCAAAAAGTGAATCAGGCAGCATTTTTAACAACCACAGGCTCAACGGAATGTTCGCCAGAAGAAAGCCTTTAACTGACCAGAGGATGGCAAACCATTTAAATTACTGGTTTGAAGACAGCAAGTTCTTTGGGAAGAGTTGTCCAAAGCATGCAAATTACAATCAGATAAACATCAGCTTCAAATGAGGTTTATGTTAGAAACACTGTTGAATGTTCCTGAGAAGAACTCTTGCATACCCACAATATAATTTGATTTTGTTGTTCTGGGGCTGTTTTAATTCATGGTCCAGGGGCACAAGTTAAGATTAATGGTATAATGAATTCCACCAAGTATCAAGATATTTTGGCTGACAATCTGGTTGCCTCTGCCAGAAGGCTGGGACTTGGCAATTGATGGACCTTCCAACAAGACAATGTCCCAAAGCATACCTCAAGATCCACACAGCAATGGTTCTGTGACAACAAAATCAATATTCTGCAATGGCCATCTCAGTCACCAGACCACAGTCCAACTCAAAACCTGTGCGCTGATTTGAAGAGGGCAGTTGATAAATGCAAACCCCAGAATGTGAAGGATCTTGAAAGGATCTGCTCAGAGGAATGGTCCAAAATCCCGCCAAATGTGTGCCTTAAAGGGGAGCCATTATGCTACATTTCCAAGTTTATATTTTGATCTTGGACTCCCCTAGAGTACTCCTGATCGTTCAAAGTCCAAAAAAGGGTCCTTATTTAGCTCATATTGCCATCCTCAAAAAACCCCATTTGTAGTCCATCGTAGTCTCTGCCTGAAACGCCTTGTTTGGGTGGATCTTCCGCTATGGGCCCCCCTCCCTGTGTGCCCTTTCTTCTGATTGGCCAGCTCTGTGGAGGCGGAGCTGGGCGGGGTTCGCAGAACTGCAGTTTTCGGGTCCGCCTCCCTAGTGTGAAACGTGAGACACGTCTGCCATCTGAACTATGAATCGGCGGGAAATTCTGCAATCAAACGCTGTACATGTGTATAAATCTAATGATATGAACTTGTTCTAATAAGCTGTTCAAAGTGGAAGACAGTGTGAAAAGTCTGGCAGCTCAAAACCCTCAAATTTGCCATCTAGAAACTTTACTATGGTGAGTACACCAACATTTCTACTCTATAGCTAGGATCAAAGGAAAGCCAGAATCCACCCTTTATACAGACACATTTGTAGAAAGACTCCATGCATATCCAAGTGTAGAGGTGGAGACCTTAGAAATCTGGAAGGGGCTGAGTTTAGAGGGAAACATGGACAGTGAGGATTTAGAAAAAAGTGGATTGTTATGTTTATGGACTGCTTTACAAACAAATTACAAACAAGTATAAAAAGTTAGCTTCAAATTGGTTTATGTTCACACAACTTCTGTTGAATGTTCCCTGATATTACTCTTGCATATTTAGGACACAAACATTAGCAACAGTAATTTTGGCTATGTTAGCAGCTGTGCTACAGCCACATTCAACTGGCTGTCATATTAGGTAGGCTTATGCAGTAAAGCAACTTACATTGTCATGGAGTCTGTGAGTGGCCAATCAGACAGAGCAAATTTCATCCAGGATTTATCTTCAGATATTTACAAAGCCTGTTTTTTGAGGCCAGTTGTTAGGTGCTAACTATCGTTAGCGGTCCTTTTAACCATGTTTTTAACACGTTAACTTCACTTACATTATTTGATGTTATATCCATCATCATTACAGCTTCTGGTTCCGAGGTCTTGATCGATGCAACTGCTCCAGGTTTGAGAAGCTCAAAAGCTGAAACGCTTATCCAGTTTGTCCAATTATCCTTTATTGACAAAGCTGTCTATGGTGAGTTGATCTGAGCACCAAACAGCTAAACGTCCCTTTGGCCGTGGCTGTTTGCCACCAGTAAACAAAAAGCTACCCACTGATTTCATGTGGCCTTGTCTTTTGAAAGAGAAATAGGTGCTTTTCTTCCAGGTCCAAAAAATAAACGGAGGAGCAGCTTTGGGAGAACTGACAAAACTGCACCTCAATTGATCTGCGGTTCTTCTTCTGTATTTCTGGAAGTGTAGACGCTACTAAGGCATAGTATGATCCGTGGTTGTTTGTGCCTGCTAGAATACTTCCCGGTGTGGGCAGGTCCAGCGCAGTGATTGGCTCTGGCTGAGTCTGTATTAATTGGACGGCAAAACCTGACGACTCAGGTTTAATGGATTCGTGAAGATCTCGAGATGAGAGCTGTTCAGAGAGAGGAAATCACGTTCACGAAATCACGTTCTTGGATTACAGCAAAACCCCTGTATCTTATGTTTAGAAACTTTACAGAGGTTGAGTATGGACATTCATCATTATAACATTACTTACATGCATTAAAAGAAGGATCAGCATAATAGGTCCCCTTTAACCTTGTCAAAAATTACAGGAAAAGACTCCATGCTGATATCCTTGCCGGAGGTGGTAGTACTAAGTACTAAATGAAGGGTGCCAATTATTATGAAACCTTGATTTTGTTAAAATTTATTTTGCATCAAATAATTGTTATGATTTTGGTTGTTTCAATCAAAACATTAATTAAGTATTTCTCACATATTGGTATATTCCGTTTCTCTGTAATTTTATACTATATATATATATATTTGTATTGTTTGTGCATTGCCAGTCAGGGATGACAGTAATTTTGGAGCCCACTGTATGTGGATAGCGTCTCATTCAGTAATCTATATTTAGAGACTTGCTAATAGCCATTGTCGCTCTACATTGTCATGGAGCTCTGTTCGCTGGCCAACCAGAAAAGAGCAAATTTCATGGAGGGGATGCCCACTCAAAACAACTTGTTTTTCAGAGGGTTAGGAATGACAAAAAATCTAATTGCCAAGAAATCAGTTTTTTCATGTTTTTATTAGGGCTGTGAAAATTAACGCGTTAACGCGGATTAATCCATCATCATTATTAATCTGATTAAAAATTTTAACGCAACTAATCCATCTGCAGCGGCAGCACAGAATGACTCGAAATCCCTGAAATGTCGCATTTCGGGCAGTTTGTCCAAGTAGTGTTACCATTGCGCATGCGGAAATGGGCAGTTGATCCGGCACAACCATATGGGCAGAACCATAACCCAAGGCAGAACCAAACAACTCGGTATGGAGGACGCTAAAGACGCTCGCGGACATGGAACTGCAAATTTAAGCATGGAGTTACAGCACTCGATCACTAGATGGCACCCCCAGATCAGTTATTGAATATTCACAAGCAAGCCGAGCTGGAACACGATCTGTTGAATCTGGGGGAAAAAAAACAGCAAACGAGGGTCCTGACTGCAATAAACAGTTATGTCCAGATGTTTTACATTGGACATAACTGTTTATTGCAGTCAGCCCTCGATATATTGTTTGATTTTTCCTGAAAGTGGAATGTCTGTTCTGTTAAAATAAGGTATTTCAGAATTCAGATATTACTGAGTTAGTGAGTTTTACTTGTTCCTTATAAGGTGTAGAAAGATTGTGAGCTCAGAAATGGGAACTGCTAGCTTTTCATTGCAGGGTGAATGTTTTGACTGTTTAATCATTTATCAATTTTCCTGTCTGTGAAGCGTGCAATCTTGAATTATAAAGCCTTAAATAAGGTAATACCTAAATAGCCAGATTTGGCTCAGCAAAAGGGGTTAAGTGCATATATATTCCCTTCTTACTTGAGTCTCTTTGCTCATGCAAAATGAAACACGATTAATATAGATTAAAAATGAATGATATTTAATCGTGATTAATCGAAATTAATCCACAGCAACCCTGTGATTAATCTGATTAAAAATTTTAATCGTTTGACAGAACTAGTTTTTATACTAAAATTTTTTTGACCTCCCCTTTTGGAAACCCAATAATATGTTAACTGGGAGAAAAAAACCCAGCAAACTAGGTCCCCGTTAAGCTGCAAGATGCCAAAAGATTAAAATACTCTAACTGAACATTCTAGAGCTGATGCAACAATCGCCACCTGCAATGCAAAGCAGTGCAGTTTTTAAACAGTGGCTTTGGATTTTGAAGAAGAAGAAGAAGAAGAGGAAGAAGAGGAAGAAGAAGAAGAAGAAGAAGAAGAAGACCACCACCACCACCACCACCACCCTTCAAAGCCTCAGGATAGAAAATACAGAGTACTCCTGTGCAAAGCCACTACAGGCAGCCACAAATGATGATGAAAATGTGTCTTTCGCCTCGTTCTTTTGCCGGGATTCATCCAGAAAACCACAGCCATTGAACTCAGTTTGAGTTCCATTCCTACAGTTTTGTAAGCCTTTGTGTGAGCATGTCCACCCAAAATGAAAGGAATCCATTTCCTCTACCCCAATCTTTTCCTGTGTCGCTCACCAAGTTGACTTTTCCCAGTGGAACAGGGCTGGTTAAAGAGCATCCAACCTGTGAGCTGTAAAAGGCCATCCAAAATAGGTAAGACTTTCCTGGAGATTGACTGCTTAAGCTATCCTGGCAGAAATGCATCCATAACACTGAGATTCCATGTGCAAGCATCCTCCCTAAAACAGATGTATGCAATAGTTTTACCTGAATTGTGTGATACCTAATTTACGGTTTTATCGATGCTCCTGTTAGATGTAAACTAAACACCATTCATTTAAAAAGGCGAATGGCCTGATGCTCCAAAATGATTTAGACAACAGCTCAAGTAGTCAAAGACAAGAAGAAACCTGAAGAGGAAAATTAAAATTGGGGTGATGCAAGAAAAATGTCATTGTTTCACACAAACAAGAAATCAATCCGATCACCCAATTTCCAGATAACTTCCTGGTGACCAACTTGAACTTTTGATGAAACTTTCACAAAATGATCTTTGTGGGTGCAATGAAAATCTCAAAAGTTTCATGAATGAAAATATTTTCAAGTAGTCAAAGACAAGAAGAAACATTTTCTCTGAAGAGGAAAATTAAAATTGGCATAATTTTATCCTGAAATTGGGAACAGGCAAAAGCTATTGTACTGATGTGCATAGCATAGAAATGACAGTTTCAGTATTGTCAATGTTTCACACAAACAAGAGTTTGCATCCGGGTGAATCCGATGGGGGGTCATTCCATGCCAAAACATTTGATAACTTCCTGGTACCAATTTTTGAAACTTTCACAAAAGATGCAATGAATATCCATTTCATTATAAAAGATAGAAGGTTGAAAACTTTTGCTATCCATTTCTATAAAAGATAGAAGGTTGAAAATTTATCCTGGGTAATTTTCCCATATTTTCAGAATCTGGCCCCAGACTGTGGCTATAGTTATTCATTTTAAAATTATTGGCATCTTTGGTTGGGTGGACGGGCTTTTTTTTCAGTCTTTGACCTCACGGTGTGGGGTCACCAGTGGGATTAGACTGAATATTCTGCTTAAACCTTGTTATATAGTAACAAAACTACACAGAAATGCAAGATTTTCTACAATTAACATTAATATAACATTTCAATGGCTCATTGAAAATGGTCACAATTCAAAAAACACATTTTGAACCCCTACATTCAGGGGGTCAGACACCTGCGTAGACAGTTCCGTAGGCAAATGGATTTTTCACAGCTCAAAGATATCTATCTTACCCATAACTGATGAAAATATGATTATCTCAGCTCAATCTCTTCAGTATAAATTTCTCCTTTAAAAAATAGGTATTTTCCAGTTTGGTGCAGTCACAACTTATAACTTGATTTATCATGGGACTCTCCACAAAATTCTCACATTAATGATAGAGAAGAAACTACTTGACTATCCAATTGTTGAAAGTCACTGATTTTAAGGATAGTTGCATTATTTGTACCCTAGGGAACACAAAAATTAATGTCCTATCAATCAGTCCAATGCGCATGCACGTTTATTTGGGTCACCTGAGGTTCAACTCTTCAATCGAAAATTCTGCTCAATTTTGTCTGCGTCAGATGGAGAAAGTCTGTAAAACCTAGCACTCTGTCAACTGCCACTTCTTCATACTCGGTTTCCAACCTCACATGCATAAATTGAGGGCAGAGGAAACCTGACCAGGTGCTTGCTTAGAATGCAACTGACGAGCAACCTGACTGGCCAGCAGGGAAGTGATCGAGGAAAAAAAAAAAAAAAAAACGCCAACTCAAATCAATGGGTTCCCACCCATATCCCTGAGCAGCATAAAACCAATAATGCGCTGTTCTCACAAGGCAGTGGCCCTCAGTTGGCACTGGCATGGCTGGATTTGATCCAGTGCTGTGGTGGTCACTCTTCCACTGCAAGCGGCACTTTTACTGAGTGAGCCAACCCAGAAGCCCCAAGGGGGTTAAAGTTTAGGGGGGCATCACCCAAAAGAGAAAAAACTACATGAAATGGTCAAAGAACTGCTCTACAAAATATGAGCAATGAGAACCTTTGTTTTTAGGTGTGTAACCTTAGTAGGGCTGTTTCACAATCAGGGGTAAATTCTAAAATATTGAATAAATTTAGCTTTTTTTCTAAAATTATTAGCAGCAAGGTGACATATTGTCGGCCTGCTGATAAAACCTTGTATCTTCAAAATGATAAACTTTACAGGAGAGCATAAAAAATGTTTAATTTTGCATGTAAGAATGCAGTTGAGCTGTGTTTGGGTAGGATGACTATTTTTCTTCCAAGAATGTATTTTGTATTTTGCAATGTTTGTATCATTATCGTGGACATACGAGTTTTTTTTTCTTATCAAATTTGCAGATAAGAGGTTTTATCAGCAGGCCAACGATATATCATTCATTTTAAGTTCTGCTATCATTGACTAATCAACAGAAGCCATTTATTTGATGAAAAATGTCAAATGTAGAAAATTTGAGAGTACGATATCTATTTTTTTGACATTTTGGTGTCTCATTTTCTTTTAGATACATTTGTATTCCTCACCAATAAAATACCACTGCACCCAGTAGCTTGTGCAATCATTATTTAAAAAATGGGAAGGTTTTTTAAGCTACAAATAATATTTGGGGGGTCAGAAATGCATCGATTAATGAAAACTTGACTTTTTCTACCAATACATTCTGTCCAGTCAAAAAATGTCTTCTCCAGAAATGTTTTTTACATTAATATTTCAACAGAGGAGGGGGGCAAGTTTGGATGTATTGTATGATTTTGACTCCACATATTCATATGATTGCGCATGAGGAATACTGTGTCACTATATGCACTGGTTATTACACTGTGTACCGTGTCATGAGTATATGTTCTTTGTCCGTCAAAATAATGTCTTCTCTGGAACTGGTTAAAAAGGTGGAAATAGGCCAGACACATACTGTTTACATAGACAGAATTACATTAAATTACTCAGAAGCATTAATATTTAATTAAAAATAAAAGTGTGTACAAATGGATGTCCCAAATTATCACTATATGTTGTAAAGTCAAAATATGTCTTCTCCAGAAAATAGCTTTGACACTTATATTCATAGATGGTCATGAAGCAGGCATAATATTTTTGCACAATTTTAGTGTTTCTGTAAGCTATACATATGAAATTAAATACACCATACAATTTCTATGATGTCATGCGACATTGTAATGTTACAACAAATCATATCTAACATCAAAGGGTAAACTTACTTCAAAACTTGAAAACTTTTTTTCTGTTTTCATGAATTAACAAGCAAACACAGTGCTTTATGGAACATACAACTAGAATTCATAATGTAATGACTAATTTTCTGGAGAAGACACATTTTTTTGACATTCACTGTTCATGTAATAAAAACTATCACGGTAGTGCTGAACTCTTATTTTTGCAGATTTCTGTACTGGTGGTGGCTGGTGTTGGTGTTGAAAACCTTGGAGAGACCAAATAATCCCCATATTTAAAGTTGGGATTCATTGGAAAAATTGAAACTGACTTTGTTTGTCATTTGTATGAATTTTAGGAGAACCCGTGAACCCAATGCTCCAAAATTTTCAGCATGTGTCCTCAACAACATATGTAAACAAACAGGCATCAATTTGATTCTATATTCCACATTTGATTTTTGGGGGTTCATGAGTCAAACTTTGGTCCCTAATTGTGAAACAGCCCAGTATTTAATAAGGGTACATCCACATTATTCACATAAAAGTAACTACAATCTGAACCAATATTGGTTCACATAACATAGAAATCTTGTCTCTGCTTTCCGAATTGCTGCCCACATAACTAGTGCAATACTTTAAAACAAAACAACAAACTTTCTCCGACTTGACACAGCCAATTCAATCCAGAAGTGGCCAGCAAGAACGATGTCAAAAACATCACCCAAATTTTATAAAATCTTCTGTGCCAGCGGGTTGTGAAGGAACCTTTCAAAACTCCTACAGCAGAGTAATTTCATTTTACAGATATTCAATAATACTTATTTTTCATGAAGTATTCACAAGATTACAGAAAATGAGGTTCTCCAAGGGAGCAATGTGTCCTATCTCGCAGCGTGGTTACGATCACAATGAGACAAGCGACCCACTGACCTTTCAGCAGCCACATGACAGCCAATCCAATTACAGCTAAAGCTGACTGGTCCAATCACAGCAGAGTACTACTCAAGTGATGTGTGTACGTGATAGTGTCTGTAACCCCGGTAAGTACAGCAGGCTTGAGTGACTGTCACATCTGGAAGGGACACATCCCTTAGACAGCCATGTGCCAACAGCTCATCATCATGCAGCTACCTCATATTACTGGAGTCTATCTGAAAAGTAATAAAATGACAATAGCCTGAATTCAATCAATGCTCGTGCTCCTTCTGCTGTACAAACAATGCAACTCTTGGCCGAGGTTCTTTCATTCAAAAACATTCTTAACTGCTGAAGACAAAAATCTTTATTGTATCCGGGTAGTTGTTTTACAGATATGATTTTTCCTTTTCCTTGAAGATTGCATTGTGCAATGTGACTCCAGGTTAGCTGTGAAGAAACTTACAACTGGCAATAGTTAAACCAATAACTCTTCTTAATTTTAAATATACAACCCCAATTCCGAAATAGTTGGGACAAAGTGTAAACTGTGAATAAAATCAAAATGCAATGACTTTCAGATCACATGAGCCAAAATGTTATTTACAATAACATAGATAACATTCCAAATGTTGAAACTGAGACATTTTACATTTTTATCTACAAAATGAGCTCATTTCAAATTTTCTGGCTGCAGCAGGTCTCAAAAAAGTTGGGACACAGGCAAAAAAAGGGCTGAAAAAGCAATTAATATATAAGAGAATCAGCTGAAAGAACATTTAGCAAGTAATTAAGTTAACTGGCATCAGGTGTGTAACATGATTGGCTATAAAAGGGATGTCTTAGGGAGGCTGAGTCTTTCAGAAGTAAAAATGGCCAGAGGCTCCCCAACCTGTGAAGGCTTGCATAAAAAAATTCTGCAATACTTTAAAAACAATGTTCTAAACGTCAAATTGCAAAGGCTTTGAAGGTCGTTGCAAAATTCCGGGAATTTTCAAAGTTGGAAACTTTCCATAGGAATTAACGGGAATTTATGGGAATTAACGGGAATTTATGGGAATAAACGGGAATAAACCAGGAATTTACAAAATTGAAGGATGGCTCTTAATAGGGAACTTAAATATAGTCGGGGAAAATATATTTTAGCATAATCCTGACTAAAACAACCAGATTTCATGCAAGTACAGTTGAATATCTATGCTATTCCTCAATCACATGCACATAGCACACTGCTTACTGCAGGGCTATTGAGACCACGCCCCCTACATGCACTGTGCATTCCTCCATCACATGCACAGATGATTTCTCCAATCCTGGACCACACTTTTGAGCCCAGAGCACAAGACTATTGAAGCCACACATTTGAGCCTGTGGACAACACAAAGTGAAGTAAGTTTTGATGATATTATGGGGTAATATATTTCGGGGTTCAGGGGGATGAGTAATATTTAACTCAACATTCATGTTTTTGTTCTTCAATGAAAGAATTGATTGTTCAATAAAATATTTAAAACTTGATAAAGTTCTACTTACAAACAAATCTGTTGTCATGCTTTTTAATTGTATTATTTTTGCATGGAAGTCTGCTTATGTCAAAACAAAATTTTTATATTTATGCTTGAATATGATACCATTCAATTAAATTACCCTCAATTCCCAGTTAATTCCCATAAATTCCCATAATTCCCATGGAAAGTTTCCAATTTGGAATATTTCCAAAATTCCCCTGCTTAACTTCCCGTGGAAATTTACTGGAAACTTTCCGGAAATTTTCCACCCCTTTGCAACCCTACTCATCATCAACAGTGCATAACATCATCAAAAGATTCAGGGACACTGGAAAAATCTCTGTGCGTAAGGGACAAGGCCAAAGACCTTTACTGGATGCCCGTGATCTTTGGGCCCTCAGACGCCACTGCATCACTCACCGGCATGATTCTGTCATTGACATTACTAAATGGGCCCAGGAATACTTCAAGAAACCACTGTCTGTAAACACAGTCCGCTGTGCCATCCACAGATGCCACCCAAAACTCTATCATGCAAAAAGGAAGCCATTGTTGAGCATGATCCAGAAGCGCCGCTGTGTTCTGTGGGCCAAGGCTCATTTAAAATGGACTGCTGCAAAGTGGCAAAGTGTCCTGTGGTCAGACGAGTCCAAATTTGACATTCTTGATGGAAATCATGGGCATCGTGTCCTCCGGGCTAAAGAGGAGAACACCCCTCCTGTTATCAGCGTTCAGGTCAAAAGCCAGCATCTCTGATGGTATGGGGATGCATTAGTGCATATGGTGTGGGACACTTGCATGTTTTAAAAAGCACCATCCATGCTGAAAGGTATATAAAGGTTTTAGAGCAACATATGCTCCCCTCCAGACGACATCTATTCCAAGAAAGGCCATGTGTATTTCAGCAGGACAATGCAAAACCACATACTGCAGCTATCACAACAGCATGGCTTTGTAGTAGAAGAGTCCATGTGCTGAACTGGCCTGCCTGCAGTCCTGATCTTTCACCGATTGAGAGCATTTGGCTCATAATTAAATGAAAAGTCTGTCAAAGGAGACCCAAAACTCTCCAGCAGCTGGAAGCCTGTATTAAACAAGAGTGGGATCAAATTCCAATGGCTAAACTCAAGAAACTTGTCTCCTCAATGCCCAGATGCCTCCACTCTGTGTTAAAAAGAAGAGGGGATGCAACACCATGGCAAACAGGCCCTGTCCCAACTTTTTTGAGACCTGTAGCAGCCATCAAATTTGAAATGAGCTCATTTTGTGGATAAAATTGTAAAATTTCTCAGTTTCAACATTTGCTATGTTATCTCTGTTGTATTGTGAATAAAATACTGGCTGGTGTGATTTGAAAGTCATTGCATTTTGATTTTATTCACAATTTACACTTTGTCCCAACTATTTCAGAATTGGGGTTGTATGATAAACTAAAAACAAGTTTAATTCACCTCTAAAATGCTAAAATTTTTGCATCCCTTTCACAATGACTGATTAAGCTTCGAAGCAGCCTTGGTAAAATAAAACTACTGTACTTGCAATGTGTCCCAAATTTATTTAGGCCAAATATAAAAAAGGCAAATCATACATTATCTCAGCCCTCACGCATTACCCAAATTTCTCTTCGCAGAACACAGTGCCATTCCATGCCAACCACCCAGAATTCAGAATGTATCCCATGTCATTGACTTTCTCAAGAAAAAAATATGTAAAAACTAATAAAAACTACCAGTGAATTCATGGGACCTTGATGAATCCTATAGCTCTTCTCCGAATAATTTTTAGTTACGAATTTTTGAAGTTTGGCTCTCAGAGCCAAATTCAATCATTTTTGTGATTCTTTGCATTCCAAGCCCCACATACTGCTCATTTATCACTTGATTGGGTTGAGATTCGCATTGAATATTTAGGTAATTGGTATTGCTGAAAGTTTTATAGCAATCAAATTAATAAAAATAGTTTTTACCCAAATTATGAGTCTTGAATTTTCAAAAATTATACTATAGTTCTATCACATCTAGAAGTAATTTGTTCCTGTACAAAAAACTGATGTCGCTAAATATAGCTTTGGAGTTGATGAACCTCAAGATATATTGACTGCATATTTCATCAAGGAGGGATAATTTCCTTGAAACTTTTTGTTGGACAGAGTCACTCATTGCAGATATGACAAAAATAAAGTTGTTCCATTCCTCAATGATTTAATAATTTTTTGAAAATGGTTAATTTTCTGTACTTTTCCCAAGGTCAAATATTTATTATTACATTCAGTAGTTTTATTTCATAGGTCAATGCTTGCACTGGGCTGACTTCAAGGTTTTCTATCTTTCTATGATAACCATTGAGCCAGTTTCTTGTTGGGCTCAGGAAATTTGCAAGTTCCAGCTAGTAATTGATTGGTTTGTTGCATTCTAGATGATGTCATCTTGTTACTTGAGTCTGGACAGAATATTGATGTTATTTCACAATTTTTAAACATTTCTGAACTCATGTATTATCAACAAGTAATATTAGAAAACAAAGCAATTCGGGGCTAATCCCACCTGAAACACATGTGGGCGGATTATTGCAATTTACCAAATTTACAAAAGGGCAATCAATTCATTTCATCATTTAAGTTTGAAGTATTAGTTAGATCATGATGGAACACTGCTCTATTGGAAAAAAAACAGGCCAAAATATTGGTCACAAGAGAACCTACACTAATGGAAAAGTTGATCTTTCAAGTTTGGCAGAATTCTCTTGTGATCTGGAAAAACCTAGTGAGTTTATCAGTGGCAAGGGTCTCATAATTGAACAAAAACCTTTAGATTTTGGACTTTTCCTAAAAGTAAAAAATAATATAAACTTGATTTTGACAGTTCAAATAACACAAATAGCAAGTGTTTTAAGATTTTCACTGCTCTAGATTACAGCAAGTGAGGGTCAAACTCAGTTTCCACCAAAAGTGACATACGTACTAGGTTTTTCCAGATCACAGGAGAATTGGGAACAGACAAGGAATGATTGAAGTTGAGGAGTAGAAGTCATGACTTGACAGAAAATACAAGACTTTGTTTGCATTACCAGAAATACTGCTTGGTACTATGTTACAAGTGTAAGAAATGGTCATTTACAATAAATTCCTAAATGACAAAGGAGCTATAGAATATCTTTATTTATTATTTATTAATTTTTTTGGCCAATTTCAAGGAAATTAAAATAATCCTTCTTGGAAAATATACAGTCAAATAATATCTTAAAAAGTGGGTTTTTCAGCTCAGTGGCTATTTTTATCAACATCTGCAGCACTCGCTTTTTTTACGCAAGACTAAATAACTTCTTAGTGAGAGAAAACTATATTAATACTGCAAAATTTGGTTGCAAGAAAGGGCAATCTGAAAGAGATATTTTTGAACATGAAAGATTCTTCATTTGGGTAAAAAATACTTTTATTCACTTGATTACTGGACAACATTCTGCAACAACGAAACCATTTACAAGAATACTTATGCTTACGGTTTCATGGATGTTCAGCGTAAATTTCAACCCACTTTTGGGCAAAATAAGCACTTGCTGAGGCTTAAAATGCATACAAAAGAAGAAAAAAAAAAATCACAAAAATGAAAAAATTTAGCTGAAGGCCAAACTTCAATTCATAATTAAGAAAAAGTATTTGGAGTACAGCTATAGGACTTTGCAAAATCCAATGAATGTAATGGACTTATCATGACAATTTTTCAAATAAATCCATGATATGCACTGGGAGATCCTTGGCAAGTTGGAATCACCCCATATTCTTGTCACCCAATCACTGCATAATGTGTACTTAACCAAACTAACTCTTCATGTCTTTTCAAAAAAGGCCTTCAAAACACAACGTTCAGAAAACATTTCTAGCAGGTGCACATTTTGCCTCAGGCTAAACAACAAACAAGACAAGGTGAAAACCTAGTTTATGGCTTCAATTATGGTCTATGTGCAAAATTGTGGGCAATGAGCACCTATCAATGGGAAAAGTACACTCGGCCAGCTGACCAATGGTGCAACTTCATCACTCACTCACTCACTCACTCACTCACTCACTCACTCACAGACACCCATGGATGTAGGGCTGGACCATGGAGGTCTGAAAAAACATAACATAAACACATCATATGCCCAAAGGGAATTCAGCATCACATCACACCCAAAACACAACCAAATATGGAGACATTCAATATAATCTTTTTTTAAATATTTACATCAGAGTTTTAAATTGCCATATTTGTGTTCTGAATTTAAATTGCATAGCCTGCTGCATGAGTTTCAAGAGGACCATCAAATCCTCAATGATTCAGTTTTGCCTGAATGGATTTCATAAAGCAAGTGAAAATCCTAGCAGACACTCCTGTCAATGGTCAAAAAAAAACTGAAGGATGGGTGTTTGTATTCTTTTGCGACTTTTTTCAAAATAATATTATTAAGTGCCTACAAGCCAATTACTGAACTTAGAAATACTGTATACTGCACGCAAAGCAAGAACTGAGAGAGTTTGATATCCACAATGGTCAATATTTCAGCGCACGAGAGGAGAATAATAACCTGCCCAAGTTCATCTTCACCACGCCAATGAATTATGCTGTAGCTACACTGTGTACTATGACAAAGGACATCCCCTGTCAGCACAGCACGCATGCATTGCACCGATCGATCATTGTTACGGCAAACAGTGGACAGGTGTATAGCACGGCCTCTGCTGATCATCCTTACCACAAAAGCTGCAAATAAATATACGTCCGTATTATCACAGTAGTAATCCAGCAGGAAATAAATCTAGGCTACAGCTTCTACGGGATGCGACGGGCGAGAAGAATAAGGCGGAGTTGTAGGTAACGTTAACAGAAGATGGGCTTTACGGCCTTGCGTTAAAAGGGACTCGAAAAAAATGAAAGTTAGCAAGCTAGCCGGTCAACGTCAACAAGGCGTCTGGCAGATAATATCAACCATATATGAGCAAAGCCTCTGGTCCTGAAGTCACGTCCAGAAAGGAGATAAAAGTTCTGGCTAAAAGCCAATGGCATTGTTATTAGTCATGTAGCTGGCGCAGTGGTGACTGAGCATTGTGGTGATATTCACCGTGCAACTGCAGCATCAGTTCATAGGTCTGCTCAGTCAGTCAATATCATCCTGTTCAGTTATGCTACTTACAGTGCAATGATGGTACAGAGTAGTCAGCGTAATCTTCTCCAGCCTCGTCTCGAATCTTTTCAGAGATGGCATTCCCACTACTAACGTAATTGCTGGGGAAAATACCAACACGGTCTTCTATCATCCCCGTCCACCAGCCCTCGTCTCCGGAGACCAGCGAATCTTTCGAAAGAACTTCCACCAAGTCCCCCTTCCGCAAGCTGAGCTCGTCGTCTGCACTGGCATCGTAGTCGAATACAGCCGTCCAGTACCCGGACACGGCTTGTCCTGAAACCGGAGCAGCTGCAGTCCCGTTTTCTGGAGTCTGTGGAACTGGCCAGCCAGCAATCTCATTCTCTGAATTCGATGGCTGGGAAACGCACCCGGCTGTTCTTGAACTGTTATTAAAAGGATGTTTGAAGGCATCCATTGAAACGATCCATAAGGGCAGCTTGATTCATCCCTAGCGGCTCACATACACCTGGCGCGTACCGATCGAGTCTGAGCTCCCTAGCAACACAGCCTGGGTTGCCACTATGGCGCTAGCAGCTAGCCCCGTAGCCTACCTATGCTTCTGGCGAGCCGTAATGAACGGTATTGCAGAATAACGGCATATCGTTTCTGTTCCCAGCATAGAAAATGTATTAGATTCCAGTCAGTGAAAAGTGCACGTTAGCCTTATTACCATGCCCTGTTTCCATCCTCTGTTCAAAACGCACCCTGGCAGACCCACCCATTTGTTCTTACCAGTGGCTGAACAGGTCCACGAATCATCTGTCCTCGCTATCTGATAGGTGTGCCGTCACATCATTCAGGGAACGTTTTACCTTTATCACAGACCCGATAGAGTCACTCCACCCACCTCGGCCCAGTTCGTCAGGTCAGGGTTGGCCTATTTCAGTGGCTCCCGAACTCGGTCTTGGGGACCCACTGGGCGTGCTGGTTTTTGCTCCAGCCGATACAAGTTCAATGTCATAATAAACAAGCTGTTAATTTTTCTTAATTAGCTGCTTTTCAGGCCAGAGAGACCCTCACCCTCTTAAACCACTTTGACAGACGCGGGTAAGCATTCCATGACAATATGCCCAGTGTTCATATTATGTTCATTTTGCGATACTCCAAGTAAGTAAGCCAAGCCAAGGTGGCAATTTGTTTTCATTGATTTAATTCAAGACTGCGGTGAATCAATAATCAGCTAATTTGGTTTCTGAACGCAGATGTTTTAAGTTCTTTCCAGAGGTTTTTTTCGAAAATCAAAATATAAAAAATGACAACAAAAAGGTTAGACTCATTACAATCTGCTTCGTCATTTGAATTTTTAATGACCAAATAAATTGTTTGTCTTTGTGATCATATGTCCACAGTTTCAACGAGTCACAATTTTCCCACTGTTCATGAAACAAAAATTCACTTGCTACATTGTACAATTTGAATATGGGGCTCATGAGGGCATGCATAGCTATTTCTTACATAGTGTGTCGTAAAAGGGTGAAATAACCCCGATAATCATGTGTAGTGCAATCAAGAAAAATTTGAAGCTCATTAAAATTCTGTGATCATAACTGAGGTTGGAACAAAAACCAGCTAACAGTGGGTTTCCTGGACTGAGTTTGGGAACTACTGGCCTATATGCAAATCGGGAGAAAAGTTCTATTATCTTTAATTCACTTTAGAATGAATCTTTTGAATGTTGCACAGCAAAATGAAGAATAGCCAATCAAATGGCAAGAATCCCCAAATCTGGCTCTCAAATCTATATCCAGCCCTTGTTTTCTTTCCATCCAGATAATTTAGTGAACAATATCCTACTGATTGGCCATTCCATCATCACACTTGACTCAGCAGTCGTTTGTTGCCCCCAAGGACTGTGATTTGGGGAACAGAGTTTACTTTGTCCTGAGTGAGTGTTAAATATGTTATTATTGCATATGAAACAGTTTTGCAATTGGAGAGCATACCCTGAGCTCCAAAGACTTAGTCTAGAACAGTGGTTCTCCGCTTTTGTCCGAGGGCCCCTTTGTGTACTCTGGTTTTTGTTCCAACCACAATTGCAATTCCTGGATTTAACTAGCAGTCAATTTTTCTTGAGTGCAGTATTTTTCATCACACATTTTCTGACAGATTGTTCAACCTTTTAAGCCACTTTATTCCAGAAATGACCATGCATACCATTAGAATTAAAAAAGCCATATTCACATTGTGATATGCTTGAAACAATTGCATAAAAAAAGGGAAAATATAACAAATCTAAGACAAAGAAGCATTTCCTAATTGATCAAACCATGGACACATAGTTGCAAAAAATAAACATTTATAGGCAAGCAAATGATAAAGAGTCAAACCCGTTTTGTGTTATGTTTATGTAATTAAGATCAAGCAAATGAATCCGAAAAACCTGAAGCACTTGTATTTCTTGGCCTAATTTGGGGCACATTTGTTTTTCTCCATGCCTAATTTAATCTGTTCAGTGTTCAAAAATGTTATTGCTAATAAATTCTTTGGAACATAGAGAAATGAACACAAAATATGTTCAAGGTTCTTTTATTCCGTGAGGAATGCTTGAATATTTCTGTCAAAATGAGGCTAATGAGGGTATAAATAACTGCTATGAACATGACATTTACCTAATTAAGAGAAATTAATTGCCATTTAGAATCCCATGATTTCAAGTGTAGTTTGATCAAATACCAGCATGCATTGGGGAGGCTGTTAGGATAAGAATGTACTGAAAATTTAACCCAACTACTTTTAACAATAAATCCTGGATATCGTTCCTTCTTAGACTAAAAAGGTAAACATATATGCATAACAAACTAAAAATTGCTTAATAATAAATTCTGTACTCAAGCTCCTGTGTACAGCCATTGCTCGCAATTGTGATAAATCAAATCCTACTATAAAATGAGGTGAACTCTGTCCAAATCCATTTTTCTCCTCAATCAGTGGACAGATCAATCTGAAACCACACATGGGTCTTGAGCATTGGCATAGGCAGGGTCTGACAAAGCAGATTTTTTTTTTCCAATTTACCAAAATTAAGCTGTTTACGAGCAAATTTATTATGATCACAAGCATATTTTTTTTTTCCAAGTCTGTGCAAAGAAGTGGCGCATGCAACCCTGGAAGTGTGCATGTTGTTGTGACGTGTGTAGCCCCAGGTGAGGACAAAACTATGATTGTTTTGGTAAAATTTGTGTTTAGCTAGTTTGTCAAGAGTGAGAAGGGTGCATTATGTAATGTTGCATTTTATTGATGATTGTTTATTGTTGTATTTATCATGCTGCCCATAATGCACCATTGCATCTTTATTTAGTATTCAGTCCCATACAAAAAATACCTCCCTGTTAACACCTTACAAATAGTTTAATTGAAAATCTATGAGCCATTCGGAGGATATGTTGTGTTGGGCTAATGATCAGAGAGTTGAGGCGGTTTCGTTTTTGATAAGATGACTGATGACAAGATCGGCACCTCCTGAAAGGATAAGAGATCTGCTGAGTACCTTCTGAGACAGTGAGGCCATGAGCAGTCAGTGGTAACAGAAACCATGATACATACCATTACTATGTGGACAAAAGGCATTGACATGACCAATCTCTGCTGGTAAAAATGAAACATCATATTACCATAATTTTTAACATAGCTTTTTCATTGACTATAAATGTGAATATTTTGAATCTGTACACTAATGTAGCTATTTCTTCAGAAAAAAAAAAAACCTCCCTGAGCAACTCAATCTCAATCTCAGCGGGACTTCCCTGGTTAAATAAGGGTTAAATAAATAAATAAACTCTACAGTCTCCCTGAGGTTCTCCAACTTGCTGATATTTTAGCCTCACATGAAAATTAAAATTACACAATTAAGAGACTTGCATTTGATGAAAAAAATATGTCACTGACCCGCAACGTATTTTATTCAAATACTTTTTTTTATTTTTATTGGCAAAAGGTCAAAAATAAATAAATCGACAAAATGAAACAAATGAAGATTCATATCATGCAGAATTCCCTGAAATGAAAAGAATACCTTCTCTTGTGAAGAGTAAAAAACAAATGCATGAACAAACAAAATGAATTAACAATCCATGTAGTTTATCTGACCGTAAATGAAGAGCAAGTGGTGTTGTGTGATAATCGTGTCAGTCAAGTGTCTGCAACCCAGAGATGTGAGGTAAGACTAATATTGAAAAACATAAATAAATAAATTAACAAATAAATACTTATACTAAAAATAGGGAGTTTTAGTCTCCTTTCAGATCTAATTCGAACGACAAAAAAGGCATTTAAAACTAGCAGTTATCCCCACCAATAAGATTGCATTTCATCACTGAGGATTTTGTCAAGTACACTCTGAAAAGAGGATTCATCTTCAGGACACCCTATACAAGAGAACAGTCTGTGTTAGCAATCTGAAGCAGAACGCTCTGCAGTTTTCTTCTGTGACTTCATCAGCTCCAAGAAGCACAAAGTTTTGGCCAGTTTTCGGAGATTTGGCACTACAGGTGCTGGGATTACCAACCGATTAATGCACACTCCCTTACCTCCACCAACAACATGGACATACTGTTTGGAATCGTAACTGTAAATGAAGCACGCTTAAGTTCCTTGTCAAAAATTAAAGTCAGTCTGGTAAATTTCTGTAAAATCAGCTTTTTCTCTGTGACTGCAGAACGTTTAGAGAAATACCAATGAATAACTGAAATATAAACAAGAATGTGGTACCCTACCATGTTCCAGAGTACAGTTCTCTTCAGCCCAATAAACTGATAACTTTGTCAGAACATATCATTGTAAATATACAGACACGTCCATGGCTACACTGTATAATGGCTATGTACAGTGTGTGTGCGTGTGTAATGAAGACTTCAGTGGATGCAATCAGACATGGATAAAAATCACTTTTGAAACAAATTAGTCATGTCTTCTCATTACCGAGAATCAAGTTTCACATTATACTGAAATCACCAAGAAAATATATTGGAATACTGTATGTTTGTGTAGGAATACAAATCCCAAGCTCTGACCTAAAATCCACAATTAGCAGTTGGGCCCAGAATGCTCTCACCAAGGATAACAGCCTCACTGTTGGTGGACATGCAAGGTAGGTACCACCTGACTTTCTTGTGTTGTCTAGCATATAATCCTGTCACATCTGCACCCCTCCTACTAAGCAGTGCTCCTCGTTGTACCAAAGGCAAGAGGTACAGCCTTGCATTATAAATTGGAATGCAATGCCATTAACCTCCACAGGGGGCACACTGCAGTGGAGAGCTGTAAACCATGGGTCAACGGTCAAAAAATTATCCTTCGCACTGGGGAAACACAGCCATATGCTCAACTAAATCATAAAATATTTTATGATTTTGCTTTAAATGCCGTTGATGCAATGCTGACAAAATACACTGTCCTGTTATTACATTTTTCACTCCACTCATATGTTTAATATTCTGGAACACATTTTAGGATCAAAGCAAATGTCCCCAGAAACAACTGTGTGAATGAATAAAGGTTTCAGGAAGATGGTTCCATTTTGATATGCCCTCCCACATCTCCCATAATATCGTTAGCCTCATAGCATTATTGCCTAAGTCATATTTTTGCCAGATTGATATATTGGCTGCCTTTTCTTTTGTCTTGGCAAAAAAATGTGTTTTTTCCTTTTTTTCTAAAAACCTTTAAAAATCCATTCTCTCAAATATATTTTTTTAAATTAAAAAAAACCTTCAAAAATGAGATAGGTGAGTATGCTATGAGGCTAACAATACGCAATAATAGGTTCATTTATACTTCATTGGAACTTAGTGGTCAAATGATATTCAAGATTTTAATTTCCTTTGTCAACTTTCAGGAAATAAACCTTTCATCATGAAGGTCATATCCTTTCTCACCAAATCACACAGTTGTCCCCTGCATGTGCTCTCTCTCTCTCTCTCTCGCATTCATTCAAACACACAAGCATACAAAGAAGCACAACGTGCAGTTACGCACAAATACTCACTCTTCACAGCCACCCACTCCCACACACTGATAAGACCCTGTGCAGCATCAGTTTGATGGTTAATGTTTCATCTATTTTCTTTCTGAACTGTATTCTGGGTTAATTTTTGTTTAATGACAAATGAGGCTAAAGATGGACTCTTCACACACACACACATATACATACTCAGTGAGAGACAGAGAGAGAGAAAGAGAGCGAGAGAAGCACTAAGTGATGAAATCTCTGTGTACATAGTACACACACAGGAACAACAAATCTGCTAGTCCAGCACACAAGACACAGCTGTCTGTGCTGGATCCATATGTCCCTCCCCTTCTGTCTCAAATCCACATCCACAAATAATAATAATAATCATTAATAATAATAATAATTATAATAATAATAAATAGTACAGTTCAGTCACCCAGAAAATATAAGACTGACATCTTGAACAATTACAAATATTAATACTTTTGTTTTCTTAACAAAATAATGGTTCAAAGGTGCCCGTATCGTTTTGACGTGGATACACACTTGCAATACCTTTTCTCTCATTTTTTGTAAGACATCCATCGGGGAGAGGTGAAGAGGCGACTGTTCCATTACATAAAGCACGCACAGACCTGAACTCAGCTATGGTTTTGGTAAAAATGCTAATGTGGTATTCATATTCACGCACACGTATTTGTTCTCACACGCATGGCTGTGTTGGTATGTTAACACATATATTGAGATATGTACATATATGTATCAGCTTCAGCACGGGCCCCTCGCCCTCCTCCTCTCTCGCCTTTCTCCCATCAGTCACCCCCTCAGTAACTATTTCAGTAGAAATTTTGAAAATGATGACCAACTGTAATCCACACCTGAGAGGGGAGACTGCCAGTTTTTTTAAGCTCTGAGAGGGAGGAGGGTGAGGGTGGACATATTTACAGTACCGCTCACCAGAGAACAACAAATACCCCAACAAAAGAGGGCCAGGAACCAGGTCAAAGGGACCACCAGGAAATGAGCGCCCTCTTGTGGGCTAGAGTGTCACTACAGCTTCCGGGCCACTCTGAGCTTATCTTCTTGGCATCGTATGCGCTCCATTGACTCTTTGGCTTTTGACTCCTGGCAGCCCATTCCAGCCTACTGTATTCACCCATCACTGTTCCCGACAATGCACTTCAGCGACCCCGCCGTCCCCTTACATTACGCTTTCTAAACTGCTGGTCTGCAGCAGTGCAAAATAAGCAATGAGAAGCCAATCGCTGAGCTTGCAGCATTTTACGTAATAACCAAACGTATTTTGTCCAGACCAGTCTTAGCGCTACAAATGGACTCATCTCAGAACAACCCACTCTCCTATTTTGATCGAACCTCACAAATATAGCCGTGAACACAGCTGCTCTTGGCACTGACGCTAACCGTGCTGCCACAGGCCCATTGTGGACGTAAATTCATAAAATCTCCCGCTGAGTTCATGCGTACGATGTTCTCTCGCAAACAAAACCCCGCCAGTTTGTTCAGAGACGCGTCTCTTTCTAAGTCCTCCCCGGCAGTTAATGTAAAAATGTCTGGAGCGTCTGGCTCAGAAAATAGCCTGTGCAATTCCTTTTGTGTTAAGGAGAAAAATAAATAAAAAATAAGCAATGCTATCTCCTCGTGTGGAGATAAGGTTAAACTTGTGAGTCATACAAAATGTCTGCTGCTCCTCTACCATTCACCCCAACACTGAACGGACATTAAGATAAGCTCAGACATGTCTCCAAAAGCCACAGCGATCCTCTATCACTGAAGTAGTATATGACCACATTGAAACAAATATTCAAAATATACAGAAATTATGGAAATTTATATATATATATAGATATATAAAGGAAGTAATGTTCAGGGCAGTTTGTCAATGTTCTTTTTTTCCTTTATCTTTCTGGTGTTTATAAGTCATTTGTTTGATGAGTAACATTTTCCCCAAGACCTCTTCTTTCTTCTGAGAACCCTGCAATGTTCTTAGAGAAACTAAAAACAAAAATAAAGACTATGAACCACGTCCATTCAATTGTCACTCAACGGCACATTTCCGTTTATCGTGTTGTTATGTGTTGTGTTCGGATGAAGTATTATTCTTATCCTTTATGCAGCTCAGAAAATAGCTCTTTGATACCTCTTTTTGTTTTGTTTTTTTTTTGCCTTTTTTTCCCAAAATACTTCATTTTAAAAAAGTCATTCTTGTCAGATGTTGAGAAAAAAAATAGACCTCTGATATCGCCAACCGTTTTCGAGTTTTGGACTGTGTTATCCTCAGCTGATATGCAGGTCCCACCCCATCCCCCCCCCAATTTTTGATATCAAATTTTTTGTTCCTTCAAATACCTGTTTGAGTAGAAATCCCATCTGCCAAGCTTCACCCATACCCCACCCTCATCGCCTGGACACACCTGCATTCGGGCGATGCCACATCGCCATGGTTACCCTCCCACTCCAGTGCACTCGCTGCCCATCTGGACTCCATAATCTGAGGAGGAGGCTTCAGAATTTTGAGTGAACAAAGAGAGGGAGCAGGAGCGGATTTAAAGGTTCCCTTCCCTCCTCTTCAAACGCCCACCCCCTCTTATCCTCACCTCCCCGTTACCCCTCCATCGCCCCTCCCCTCTTCACCACCACACTGAAAATCTCCCCTTCTGTATTGAGCGTTGTACTTTGAACCTTGGACTGGCTTGTGTGTGCGTGCGTATGTGCGCGTGTGTGTGTGTGTGAGTGAGCGGTCGCGGAGTCGTCTCAAAAGCCCTCTATATGACAGTAGGCCTCCAGGCTGGAGAAGAGAATGTACAGCAGCCACAGGCTGATGAGGAAGGCCGAGGTCGCCAGTCTGTGCCCGCGCGGGCCGCCCAGCTCGCCGCCGATGTGCGCGCGTCGCCGGTACAGCAGCACGGACACCGCCAGGAAGGCGAAGATGGTGAAGAGCGTGACAGAGAAGGCCAGCGAGCCAGCGTGCACCACGAAGGGCTTCCCCTTCGTGTGCCAGTAGATCGCCGCCACCGACCACGCCACGCCGATGCCCAGGAAGACGTTCACCGCGTTGCTGCCTGTCACGTTCCCGATGGAGGCGTCCGCGTACGTGTCCTGAACCGCCGCCACCTTACTGGCAAAGGTGTCTGTGGGGGACAGAGGGAGAGAGAGGAAGAGGGAGAGAAAGAGTGAGAAAGCGGGAGAGAGAGGGAGTGAGTAAGAGAGGGAGAGAGAGAGGAGTGAGAGAATGGTTACCAGTTAAGATTGTTATGGTTGTCACTGTTTTTATTCATTTGTTTTCTACCATTTCATTTACTTATGGCAACCTTAGAATTACAGGGTTCTAACTGACATTCAGGTCAAAATTGAATTAACTATTGCACATAATTGGCAATAAATAGTTCTATCTAATGATTAAGTATAGATATTCAATTCATTTATTAAATTGGGTTCAGATCAGAATGACAAAGTTCCAGTTCCCTAAGTGTACACTGAGCGGCCAAACTTTGCAAGTAAATTCCTCAAAACTTTCTAAATGTTAGTTAGAAAACTATTATTCTAAGGTCTCGTAATGATCATTTATTCATTTTTTATTGTTTAAAAGAGAGGTAATGACAAAGGAGGTAGATATAGACCTCAAAACATGTCCATGTTTCTGTACAGTCCTCAAATATCCCTCAGTATTTATGGTGCGCAGTAGGGAGTTCCCTTGTGTACCTGGCAAAGTTCCCGACTCGCCTCGCTCAATCTGGCAACCTCAATCACCCCCCTCATCCCCATCACTTTAATTGTCAAAATGAATCCCTCCCTCCCCACCTCCGCTAATTGCCATCATCATCATTATCAAGAGTTAGGAGAATACTACATAATGGCATTTCATTTGTGCGCTTCTCTAGAATACAGGAAACACTGTAAAACAGTCTTGGTACACTTGGTACTCTTTTTTTAAGGATCTTTCGGATTTCAATGCAATCATCAAATTATAGAAGTCTAGCAAATAGGGTTTGCAGACTCAGTCGCTAATCACTGACTTAAATTAATCGCTGAAGAGCTGGAAAACATCACCAGCCATAGGAGACCAGGATTTGAAGTTTGATATCCCTGGCATGAAGAGACTATCTCAACCAAGCAGCCACAATGAGACTGAAGTTTCGAAATGCATTTCCAGTCCATCTTGAGACACTCGCCGCTCACAAACGCCTCCAGGGCTGGCTCCAGCGCACAGATAATAATGTACAAATAAGACAGCGATAGTTATTTCTCGCTAAATATGCATTTTTCTTTTGTCTCCCTGTGTGCTGATTTGTCGAGCTGCTCGGCTGTTGAGGCAATAGAGTGACGCTCTGAGGCTGAATCAGGAGCAGAACGACTCTGCACCCAACGCGCTTGGAGGACGACTAGGACCCACTGGCTGAAATGCATTAACTCAAGCTTCAAACTGTACTCCAGGGCTATTCAACATTATCCTGCAAGGGCCGGTGCGGGTGCAGGCTTTCATTCCAACCAAGCACTTACACACCTGATACTACTAATCAAGCTCTTTAGCAAAGACTCTTGGGCTTGATCAGTAGAATAAGGTGTGTAAGTGCGTGGTTGGAATGAAAGCTGCACCCACACCGGCCCTTGCAGGAAAATGTTGAATAGCCCTGCTGTACACCATAGCGGTACTCGCGAACAAAACCTCCAGTGAACCGAAATGCTTTCCATCTAACCTGAGAAGAGTCAATGGCTGACATCACGGTTTTAAACAGCCAATCATCTCAGCAGCTGGCTGAGTCAGGTGACTCTCCCGTAGGCTCACCTGGGACCGAAGTGCCGAGCGCTACGAACACCACGGCCGTGACCGAGTCCTTCAGGCCGATGGTGCAGCCGAAATGCGAGGCCAGGTCGCCAATGATGGCCGTCAGCAGGCCGATGATGATGATGGACACAGTGAAACAGGCCCAGCCGTTCCAGTACTCCGTCGGAGGAACGCAGGCAAACAGAACCTTCCAAAAGACCGTCAGGAAGTGCATGACGTAGTCGAAGCAGGACGGCAGGCGCTCCTCCCCCGAATCTTCCTCGTCCTCATCTCCTGGGAGAAAGGGAGCAGCAGAGCGGAGAGAGCGAGGAGAAAGAGAAGAGGGGAGATGGAGAGACAGAGAGAACAGGGGATGACAGCAAACGACAGAGAAACACAGAAGAAGAGTGACGAAGGTGAAATTGCAACATTGAAGAAGCATTGGCGAGAGAGGGGAAAACAAAGGGAAATTATTATTATTTTTATTATTATTATTACTACTACTTTTATATCATATGGCCGCCACATTAATAAATTATTAATGCATGGTACAAGTGCAGCAATCTTACTATGACATATTCTGTGAGATCTGAATTGCATGAGTATTCTGAGGGACCAAATGATAACCCCTGAAATTCTGGTTAAAAACAAAAATATTTAGTGCAAATATTCCCTCAAAATGGTTTTCTCCTCAAATGTTCACTATAAACAGCTCAGTATTCATTCATTTTTACAGAGTTCATACTAGGCCACTGTGGTCATGGGGGACTTGCATAAACCCTGTAACGGCTGATTTACCGCAGAGCATTTTACTTTATATACACAGCAAATATCCTTTCTTGGGCGAATTCCAATTCCAATTTTAAAAAGACACACAACCTGACAAGACAGCAAATATGATCAGATCACGTGAATTTTCCACCTTAGGGATGCCAACTTCAGCTCCGCCAACTGACAGGAGTAATGTGATTCAAAATGCTCGACCCTTTTTCAGTGGGGCTCATAAAAAAATAAAAGACACCATTTTATTGAATATTTCAGCGCAAGAAAGGAAGCTTGTGTTCCCCGCAGCTCCGTAGCACATAATGCACAAAATGGATGACGCCCGAAAGTCTTTCAGCAGGAACAGGGAAGTAGAGAATCAGCCATTATGACATCATACGCCTTTATGCCCACATTTGATCCCTTGTCCTGTTGCCAAGCTGATGTGGGGGAACCGTATTCCTGCATGCTGCCCCCTGCTGTTCATAAAGAGCACTGCTGGTTCATACCTGCACTGACTGTAATAGCTTCCATGAACTGTTCCCTCCAAGAATTCGTGCCCACCACCAGAGCCAGGTTTGTCTTCTTGATCAGTTTGTCCACTGTGTTCTGTGTGACAGAAGAAACCCATATAAGCAATGAGGCTTTTCCCTTGTTATTTCCCCGGTTGAGTTTGGGAATTATACAGCCCTCACCAGTATTTTGTTCGATCCCTGTTCCTTAACTCATGGTCCTAGAGGGCTGAGGGTTATCGGTTTCCACCCTCCCTTTGCCTGAGAGTGCTGTGTGCAACCAGTCTGGCCAATCAGTGGTATTAATTGTTTTGTTAATTAGCCAGTGGTAAACAAAAGCAGGGCCGGATTTGGATTCAAGAGCCAGATTTGAGGATCCCTGATCTAGATATTTGATCAGCAAGACTTGCTCAAAAGCACAGTCCTTCAGTCAAGAAATCAAACTTATGAGGAAAATCAGCAGGCTGACTTCAGGTGGTGTAGAAGCCTCTGGCCAGACTTTTACTTTCTAACCCCAGGAATCTCCACTTGGCTTATGGTATAACCAAACACAGAGGACTACTCCAGCCCTGCAGGGCCGGTGTGTGACCAACTCTTTCTCTCCACCAATTATCCTGACTAAATTAGCTGATTGGCTAGGCAAGCAGATATGAATTTACACACAGACTTGATCACAGTAAAATAATTTTTTTATGGACAGGAGCCATCTTTGGTGGTTCTTCATGAGCTTTTCCACAAATGCAGCTGAAATGTAAGATTTAATAAATGGTCTGGTTATTTAAGCTAGTGATGTAATTGAAAGCTGGAGACTGGCAGGAATGCCAGGAACAGATGCGGCCCATGTTCCCCTCCTCTGCTGTAGACCACAGTGATCATCAGAAGACAAAGCAAAGTAGTGCAATATAACTGCTGTTCAAACAGACATAATTTCGTTGGCAGTAAACATATCGATAAACAGATCAAATGCAGAATGTCCATCATGCTGCAGTGTATGCACATGCACCTCCATTGCTGCTCTTTTTGCAAACTCTTCACCTTGAACTCATAGGACTCCTCGATGATGACCTCCAGTTTGGAGTGCTCCCCCAGAACAGGTTTACCCATCTCCGCAATCCTCTTTGCGTCCTCCTCCTCCACTGTTAACTTCCTGTCTGGCACGTCTGTGAAGGACAGACAGAGAGGCCAAATCCATAAATCAGAAAGTAGCACAACAGGGTTTGTGCATGAGCTCTGCCACAGATACTCCATGCACTAGCCAGATGATCAAATTTCTGCACACTGCCAAAGAGGCTCAATAAATTGGCTTTCTACTGAAGATAGTCCACGCGCAGTTGAGACAATAAACTGCTTGCCACAGATACTATAAACATTAGCCAGTTATCAACTCTACTCCTCAACTCTGTTACAAAATCTCTACACATTGGCCAGATACTAAATTGAGGGAATTTTATCTCAACCAAAAGAAAAGATTATCTACTTCCGCGACTTCTAGCTTCCAGTAAGGTTTCACATAGGCTGTAAAAAAGCACACCTCATTCAACAGCTACAGGTCTCATTGAGCTGCTGATTAATATAATTGGGTACATCAAATAAGGGAGAACGCAGAGAAACGTAGATATCCAGGATCAAAGTTGGAACCACTGAAATTAGCATTAAACATTCTGCCTCATTCTTTAATGATGGACAATGTTCTAATTCGTAAGTTTGCCCAAAAGCCACAAGGGCAAATTCAGCTTCCTTTGTATCCATGGCAATCTCATCGGAGTTGGAACTATTGCCAGCTGATATCTCCACGAGCGAGACAGGCAGAGAGATATACAAGCGGAGTATATGGTCATTCGTGGGAATATACGCGGCTTTATGTAAATTCAGGTGGAGTTGATTTTTGTAATCGGGTAATTAAAGTCAGTGTTGATATATGCTCTTTTTTATCACTAGATGGCAGTAAAGAAGACACTATGAGGCGCTGAAAAACGGTCTCCTGTGAAGCCGTCTCTCCGCCATTCAGGCGTGCTCAGTGTGAGTCTCTGATCTTGCGGTTATAATGAAGGCACAGCTTTGTACCCCGGATCTTTCGAACTCCTCATCTGTCTGCCATCAGACGTTCCACTGCTGTAATCGTAATCCTTTCAAGCGCATTACAAATCGCGGGAATTAGAGCCTCATTTGCATGCTCCAGCAAAAACACCAAACTAATCAAAATGAAAAACACAGAAGTTTAGAACGTGAGATCTTCACACACTGCATGCACTCGAGATTTTCACTGCAGTGACAAACAATTCAAACAAACTAAAATGTCTGAAACCAGCCTGCCAGAGGGATGCAACATAAAAGAACTAGGAGAAGAGTTAGGATAGACATCTCAGTGCAATCATCGCAGTGCAACTTCATCCTTTTTTTTTTTCAATTTTCGAGATAAATCTGCCCTGTCCGGATGGGGTACGGGGTACCCTCTCTGAAAACAAGGGGATTCACTGGCTTTATGTGCTTGCAATCCAGGATGCTAGTCTAACAACATGCAGGGCATTAAATATTTATATGCCCATTAACCATTGTCAAACCTCCACCCAGGTGGAGAGGCTTGCACGCAAGTCTGAACACACACATGCACAGAATTTGTCTTCCTCTGATTACACTTATGTTTACTTCCATTACATACCAACTTTTGCCTTCTCTAGCTCACATGAAAGGCATGCTTTGAGCTCATCTCCAAGCCCACAAATGCTGAAATTTCTACCTAATCAAAAAATATCCTCAAAAACCTCCCCTACAAAGGTAATCAAATTCTAATTCCACACAGCAGCTTTTTATCTCGGTGATTATCAAGTGTTTGTGTCTGGCTTCTGACTGCAGAGCATAACTCAAGCGTTGGTGATGAATGAATCCACAGATTAAGGTGTTAATCAATCGTACGGTGGGGAGCGGTGCCGCAGCAGTCAGTCAGCGGTGTACGGCCGATTCTTAAAGGGAGATCACACCGTGCTCACCAAGCAAGACCCGCACCTCCGAAAACAGAGACAAAGTGAAGGCGATGTGACGAGCCAACAGAAAAAATGCAGGCAACAGAGATGGTGTCTTACCTTCTGCTAACAACAGAGCTGTGGGGATAAAAAAAAAAAACAAAGGAGCAGGAGGCAGGGAGGTAGAGAGAGACAGAAACACAGAGGGAAAGAAATAGAGGGAGACAGACAGCAATAGAGAGAGAGAGAGAGAGAGAGAGAGCAGTGTTGACCAGGAGGGAATGAAGAGGAGAGTGTGGGGAGGAATGAGAAAGGAAAAAAAGTCAGTTGAATGTACAGAAAACAGAACAATGTGATGACATCAGAGCATGATCACTGGACAAGCAGTGCGACTGCAGCAGTCCACTGCTGGACATTGATTGGCTACTTTGAATTCCTGGAAGCCACCCTCTTTGAACTAGCACAAGCAGGTCAAGTTTGCAGAAATGTTTCAGGAGAGATACATGAGGACATTCTGGACATCAGCTGACTGCGGACGCACAAATCCTCGTAAAAACCTCTGTCTTCCTCATGATTAGAGTATGTAGCACACCTCCTTTTATAATGATTTTTTTTTTTTGCTTCAGAGAAATGATTTCTAAGACTTTATGGAAGTAGTATGTTTGACTTATAAGGAATGAACTCTTCTAATACAATTTTTTAATACAGTTCTGGGGCCATAGGATAATGTGTAAATAATCACAACATCATGAAAATGTTTCACCTCTTCTCTCGGAAGGACTAATAATCAGCAGTTTTTCAAACGCATGTAATTCCATTATGCAGCGGAACTGCATTTTTGCTAGCGTATGGTGGTTCTTCCATTGACCGCCCTTGTGCAAACTGTTGTCATTTCTGTGATATCCAATCAATGAACAAATGTCTGGTTTAAATTATAAGGCAGCAAATCTCAGTTGTTTACCAATCTTCTACATATACTTGCAAAGGCATGTATCAAGCTTGTGCTCTCTGGTATTTTGATACATAATTTATCAGATTTAACTGGTTTGAAGTGTATTCAATAAAAATCTGATTACAAGCATCATGCTTGTATTTCTGTGACATTCAGAGTACCCTTGCTATTATCTATCCCCAGTTCCAGGATCAGTAATTGCATACACAGGATCACATGACTTATGAGAGCCATCCACTCAGAATCAGGACCCAGAATGAACCTTGGCAGCACAATGTAATGCAGTACAGTGACACAAAACCTTATTCACTGTTTTATAATCTAAACTTTGTTATTGACATGAGGGCCATATCTAGAGCCCCAATAGACTCTTTTTGCAAAGCACTGGGCCACGCCAAAAGCATGGACTGGACTCCTTTCTAAAATCAGAGGGCCGAGCCCAGTCTCATCCCATCGCATCATATAGCGGCACTACCCAACCAAGCGTCAATATACAGTCCGACGCAAAAGGAGGCTTTTGGTGTCCTTATTTGACATCAGTTTCAAACAAACCCTACCCCCAACCCCTAACCCTTAACCCAAACCCTAACCCTAATCATGAACATCAAATAAGGATGGTAAAAAGCCTCCTTTTGCATCGTATATCAATGCTCTGTCAGGTAGCATCACTATGTGACGAGTCGGAATGAGAATGTGTTGGTGGGCCATGTAAACAACCTGGACTGGATTCAATTTGCAAAGCAGGGGACCACAGCTTCACAGACTGGACCTTCTTTTCAGAAAAGAGCTTCATGTGTACAGCATGATCAAGACCCCTTTCAGCAAACTGGTACTGGATTATTAAGAGAATTATTTCTTTATAAAAAGACAGGGTCATACTTGTACTTGTAGACAGGATGGTTCATGTATTTCTGTTAAATTTATGGGAGCCATGTCATCGTAGTGGGCAGACTTTTTTCCAGTTATACAGACAGAGGCCTAATCAATTTGCAGCACAGAACGCGTCAAACACAGGCAAGTCTCCAGCTCTTAGTTTTGTTTAATAGTCAAAATTTTTTTCCAGTCATTAAAGACGTTAACTGGATTGAGCTATTATCTAATTATCTGATTAAATTGGGTGTGCTGAATTGGCAAACACACGTGTCACAGAGATAACCGCTCCCGTGTCCTCAATCAAGTGGGTGTCGGAGCCAAACGACAGAACAGGGAGATTGAGGGGGGACAGGGGGGTTCGGGTGGAGGTGGGGGCAGGAAGGGGAGGAGCACAGGAGGGCAGAGAGGGGCGGGGCTGGGAGAGAACTGTTTGACTCGTCCAATGGAGCGGATGATTAGATGAATATAATCAGTGGATTCCGGGAGAGAGAGGAGGAGAGAGCAACTATAATTCAGGCCCCGGGCCTCAATACGTTTCTCGCTCTAAAGCCCACCGCCGGAAGACGGCACGATTCCTTCAGGGTTGGGGTGACGATTCTCAATATCGTATTGCAGAGCATCGGCCTGCTGACGTCACAGCCCCCGGCCTTCTCTCCGGTATCAGAGCAGAGGGCAGAGCAGGAGAGGCGTGCAGATATTCTGATTCAGTCTGCACTGCTGAACCAAAACCAAGGGCTGATGAACAAAATATAGGAAGTCAGGATGCTGCCGTCACAGGCCAAAATAACCACCTAGAACAGATGAATTTTCGGGATGAACTAATCGTGGACTGGGGGGTGGATGGAGTTCTAAACTGGGGGGAGGGGGCTTTGTAAACACAATAACAAGACCAGAAAAGCAACAATAGTGTAAGTACAATTAAATGGTGAACGAAAGCACTGCAACCTGTAGCCTGTATTATTGTCTCCATAATGACTGCATAGGGTGTTCATGTCAGGATCTAGCTCTGCACTGGAGATAGACAGGCACACACACATGCACACACACACACACACACGCACACACGGGCACGCACGCACCCATACACAGGAGAGGCCCAATTTCTTGGACTGAGAATTTCTTTGACAGCTCAAACAGTCATCTGAGTGTCACAAGACACAGCTTGGTGAAATAACATTGATGACAGAAGTAGTTATCACTTCCTAGGTCAGGTAGCCTTGGCTCTAGCTTGTGCTAGCTTGGTTCCAGAGATTCAGGGAAAAGGATGTGCACAGCCTATGGTGAACCATTCAGTCAAATGGACCCAGAAGGCCACTTAGTCATAAGGAGTAAATACGTGCTTAGAAAGAATGTTCTCAACTAAAAGCTGATGTAACCCATATCACTACTGGTAATTTTAAGTAATGAGGTTCTGTAACAACAGCTAACAATTGTGAAAAAAAAAACCATCCAAGAAAAACTAACTCTTCCAAGGGTTTATGCCAACTTGCATCAAACTGGGACCTTAGCTGGTGGGAATGTCGAAGTACAATGACAAGTGGGTAATATATATGCAATCACTCATCTACTAACATGAACTATAATTCAAAAATCCTCGTCAGTGACAAAAGGGTAACCATTTCATATCCATTTCCCACCCACAACAATACAAGTTTTCAGACCGTCTAAATCAAGCAAATCGTCCAGTTAATCATCATTAGAAAGGGCATTAATTGCCGCGGCCCACTCGCTTCGTTACGATTATTACTATTTAAGCCGCGCTGCTCGGAAGCCAGCCCTGATTTAAAACCCAGCTGTGGAGAGAATGATCGTCCATAGCCAAGCTCGCAATAACAATATGTCATCCTCTGCAGACCACCAAGGGAGCGCTGATGAGACAGACATATCGGCTAATTTTAAAGGATGTCTTTTCCTCTGAGATATCCTGGGCGAACCTACAGGGCTTTCATTTGTTCAACAGTACAATCGTGGCAGGAAATTAACCAAAGGGATCTAATTGGAGAGGGATTTCAACGTTACCGATAATCATCAGCGGTGCGCTTACTCTCGCAGACTAATCAGATATGTCTCATTACAAAGAGAAGTCTTTTTCAATCTTGCGTTTTGTGCGGCAAGTCACATGGTCACTGCTCCTCTATCATGTTGTCTCTGGCGCTTATTAGGGCCCTGATTGCGGTTATGAATGTTATTACTGCTGTTGTGGCTGGTTGTAACTGGCTGGCAGCTTTTATGGGGGAGGGTGACGGGGGGATTCTGTGCCAGTAATCATCTTGTGTGGATGAAATACGAAGAGAGCAGGAGGCGGCCTGTTTATCTGCGTTCGCTCCTCCAAGTCCCGTTCCCATCTTCGCCGAGAAGCGCAATGAGTCAGAGTCCACAATGTGTCCCGCTGTATTCACCCACGTGTACATACATCCGCACACACATGCATACACTCGTACACACAAACACAAATGCACATGCATACACATAAACATACAAAAGTGCAAGAGAACAAACAGAAAACACCAGGGCACAGGACTACGAAAAAACACAGACACATACACAAACATACGCATACACGCCAATACATACAAAAACACAACTGCACAAACATGCACACACACACAACACATACACACACAGGTATACACACAAACATACTCTGTACATACCCACACAAACACGCACACATAGATACAGAGACATACTCGTTTACAAAAACATACAGATACACAAATGTGTACGAGTATGAATACATACACATGCAAATTCACTCACACATGCACACATACACAGCACATCTGAGGACACACATATACTGTGTGCATATACACATTCACAATATGTGGTGACACACCCACACACACATGCGCACACAAAACAGACCTAGGGACACACCCACACACACACAAACACACACAGATGAAGGAGGGCATCTAAAAGATCCATAAACTGCGCCCCTCACGACTGCAGCCTGAATCAGAGGGGGATTGTGGGAAGGCTGCCTTTCTTCCCATGACTGATTGGCATCACTCTGCACGTTTTGTCTGATTTTTTTTGAGTAGCATAGCTGTTGTGTACTGTTCCAGACTCCGTACACTGCTCCGCAGCCTCAGCCAATCACAGCGCAGAATCCTCTTTAGGGGGAAAGACAGGCTGCGAGGAGAGCGATAACAGCGAGCAGGGCCCACTTCAGCGCAGCCCTGTTATAATTTTACCCTTACATATCAGGATATCTCTGTGATCGCACTGCCTGCTGACACGCGTACCATTTAATCTGCCATGTTTCAGCTCACGAATTAATCTGTCAGTCATCACTAATGAATTAAAAATCTCCCTCCCTTTGCTTCGTTCTCTCTCCCTCTCTCTCTCTCCCCTCTCTTCCCTCTATCTATCTTTTCCAGAAGCGCTGACAGGCCTCTCTATCACGCTATCAAGATTTCAACAAGAGCTGCAGGTATTCCGAGAAGCAGCTGGGCATCTCCAAGGGAAATTAAACTTGTAGTCTAGACTGCAATCGGAAGGTGAAGACGAGGGTCTGTTGCTATTTACAGCATGATTTTCATGGCTGAAATGGAGTGAAAATTGGCATTCGGCCGCAACAAAATATTCACATTACTTTTGTTTCAAAACGACTTTGCTTTTATCTAATTCAAGCACAAATGACCACCTTAAATTGGATTATTACATTACTATACAGGCCTTTAGCCGACACGCTCAACCAGAGCAACTCACAGCTTTAAAAGGATTTCAGAAGAACCAAAAGAGCTGACAACCCGAGAAGGTGGTAACAGTCTGAGTGCCAGTGGTGGCCACTAAACTTGGATTGTGTAGTAATTGTATCAGGACAATTACAGTCACAATCAAGTTTCAGAGTATAAGGAGCATAAAAAACACACAGCCTGCTAAAATTTAGGGGGTGGGAGAGAGGTGTAGCTTGAAGAGGCAAGTCTTCAGCCAATGCTTATGGGAGACCAGGGTCTCTGCTGTTCTGACCTCGGAGGGGAGGTCATTCCGCCATCTCAGAGCCAGAGCAGACAGCAGACGTGAGTGGGAAGCGCACGAGAGCTGAGGGTTAGGGTGCCAGGCAACCAAAGGTGGACGAACAGAGAGGTCTTGCAGGTGTGTAGGGTTTGATAATGTTCTGAAGGTTGTTCTGAAGGTACACTGGGGCGTGCCCTTTGGAAAACTGGTATGCCATCACCAATGCTTTAAATTTGATTCGAGCCATAACAGGGAGCCAATGGTTGTCGGCTAGAATTGCACTGGAAAATTGGAAATAATAATACAAAATACTGAACATCCTAATTATTCCTCCAGCATGCCAATACTTGCAGAGACTTCTTGATTTCTACAGCATAACATATACCAAGTGATCTATAAATTAAAGCAAAAATTTTTAAGTTATCAAGGCCATATACCTCTCTCATAACAACCCTTTCAGAGAAATGGGCCAATCTTAAGCTGTTTCTTTACAATGAATCAATTCTGTCTCTTGAACAAACGCACATCAAAGAGGATCCAAAAATGCTTTTGAAACAGTTGGTCAGAATGCATGTTTACCGTTATTTGAATATTATTTTAATATCAATGCAAGGGTGATAAAAATATGCGTGCTGACGTAAGTAGCCTTCAGAGCAGATGGCTTGTAACACGCAGGTTAATCGTCATTGGTTACCGTCAGGAAGCTGCGCTTGAAAATGCTGGAAATAAAGGCAAAAATTTCTTGAAATGTTTGTATTTAATGTAGTTAATTTGTAAGTAAGTAAAACTTTATTTGTATAGCACTCTTCCCAGCACGAATGCACAGAGTGCTTCACAGAGGTAAAATAAATAAAGATAAGAACATGCAAAAAGTACACAGGCAGACACAATTAAAAAAAAATAAACCCACTATAAGCAAGGAAAAAGCATGAAGTAGGCTAAATATGGCCGAAAGTCTGACTAAATAGGAGTGTTTTTAACCGTTTTTTGAAAATAAGTTCAGAGGACACGGTCAAATATCAATTCATATGAATAAACACTTCTGTCAGTGTGCTAAGAGTTAGCCTGTGAGGCTAATGTTTATGGGTGGACCTGAGTTTGGATACATGCTTCTCCTATGTAGGTGAGATAAGAATGCACACCCTTATGGTGAAGTGCACGTAAAAGTCTCGCCAAAAGGTTCCAGGCCAGGTCTTCCGTCTCACACCACAGCGGTGCTAACCACTGCACCAACACGTCGCTCATCATGCCCCCGTCTCCCCGCGTGAGAATGCTATCGATTTCGTGTTTGTCTGTTATCTATGACCGCAGCTGTAGCATGCCTATCGCTGTACAGCGGGGGTGATAATTGTGCACAGAGTGAAACGTTTATGGAATGGGATGAGGTAATAATGTACACTGGGATTTGAAAGCGTTACGTCCGCTCTCTCCCAATTGCCTATACCAACAACGGTGCTCAAATAATGCAGAACCAGACCTAAGAACGGGGCAAATTTCTTGATAACAATAATGTAAAAACTGCGAATTAGTGCACATACCTACTGATAAAAAAAAAGAGCATTGTTTTTACGTAAACAAAACCAAAACTATTAATAAAATAGCCAGCTATAAGTAAGTTTTGATATTCTATTCCAATCGTGACATGAACAAGAAAGTGATTTTTTAATGAGACTGAGATCACTCAAGGTGAATGAGTTTAAAAACAGGACCTGCGCCAGGGTTTGGCCAGGTCTCGTTGCATATTGGTACAGAACACCTGTGAGCAACTGTTCTGGTCATCGAACCACCGGGTCACCTGTCAGGAGGGTGGGGGCCTCAGAGTCCCTGCCAACCCCCCTCCCCCACCCCCCTGCAGAGCACACAACCATAACCTTCAAGATGAGTCCATATGCCCCATTCACCACTGTTCCATCTGGTCATTTTTTACACCTCCTGTGAGGACTGTCAGCTGTGCAGGAGTCGTATAAACACAGGCTGCTCTGTCTGCCCAGACCAGCCCTGTGTGAGGTCACAGACGGGTTTAGAATATTCCTATCCTCAGATTCTAATGCTGATGCAATAATTGCTACTGGTGGCTGAAACGATGGGAGTCTGTTCTAGAACACTGAGACAGCCTTCTGAAAAAAATTAACATACCACAAACCCATTCTTCCAAAGGGCAGATTTATTCGAGTGCGACATATGTAGACAGATATGTCTTAAGAGCAGTGTCGGATGATACAGATTCTTTTATGCTTAAACAGTGTCAGACAACATCTGCAGTGCAAACTGTCATCTCCATGGTAACTGTAGTTATTTCTTTAAAACCATAACCAACCAATCTTTTTGCGAATGCTTCTGTATCAACTATCTATATCCATGACAACCACCAAACCCTCGGTCCATCCTGCCGATGAAATTATGAGTAAACAAACGACAGTGTCTGCAACATTACGAATACCTGACAGGTACAAGACACCATCGAATGACGCTTTTTTCAGTCTCTCTGACATAATTTTGGTCGTTAGACACCGCCAACAAACACGTCTTAAGCCACTTCACACTCCCTAAATCGCGTTAATGGGGAGGTAATGACCACAGTTCATTGCTACGTCACCAGTGCTGGATGTGTGCTACTCAACAACAAAAAAAAAAGAGGAAACAATAGCAGGGGTGAGGGCCCAGCCTGTGCCGGGGGGGTCGGGATTACACAGGTGTTCCAGGGAGAATACATTACATAACATTAATTTGGCAGACGCTTTTATCCCAAAAAGACGACACTAGAAAAATGACGTCTGCTATGGATATGAATTGCGGCAGGCAGCGGCGAGTCTCAGGAAGGTGGGCTGAGCCGGGCCTGATGTCCTCCTCAGCACGCTGGCGAGTTGCCTCCCTCACCCGCCAGCATGTTTTAGCGGGTGGAGTGTGAACGTCGCGGCACGGGGAGGGCCAGGCGGCGATGAAACCCACACACGCCGCTCTCATCGGCAATTACCGCTTTCAGCGCTCATCTGCCATCAGCGCGAGGGACCTGTCCTCCTCCCCCGCTACCTCTCCCTGTCTCTCAGTCTCCCCCTCTCCCCGCTCGCTGTTAGATTCCTCCAGCCTCTCCATACCTCTCTGCCCGCTCACTCGCTTTCCCTCTCTCCCCCTACCTCTCCCTCACTCACTCTCTCCCTCCCCATCTACCGGCCACACTGCCGAATTCTCCCTGCCTCTCCACACCTCTGCATCGCTCCCTTCCGTGCTTTATCTCACTCTTTCCCTCTCTACATCTCCCTGTTTCTCTCTCCCTGTCTGTCCCTCTCTCTCTCTCTCTCTCTCGCTCTCTCTCCACACCAGCCCCCCTTGTCTCTCTGCTCCTCTGAGCTCGAAATTCAACAGTTCAATTTAAATCTATTACACCTAGGGCTGCCAGACAGCGGCCTCCATGGAAACGGTAACCAGACAACAATCTCCCCAGAACATTCCTCATTCCTCATGTGTTTACTGGGCATGGCGTGCTTTGACGTAAGCGGCCCTGTCATTGGCTAAGTGACAGTTATTTCTCTTCCGCTGCGACCCGTCTCCTCATCCCTCTACACGCAGTCCGTTTCTAACACTGTCAGCCTGTCCCTGAGGACTGGACAACGAGCATGATGGGAGGGTGGGATGTACACTGCATATAGTCTATTCTTCAATATTTTCTATGCTAGAATGTTATGTACTCAAAATTGTGGACAGCGGTTGCATACAATATTATTTTTAATGATCTAGTCAGGCCCTTAACATTTGGACATTGACAAAGTTACTCTTATTTCCGCTGTCTGCCACAGCATGTTGGACTTGAAACTGAATAATGAATCTCAGACTTTCAACTTTAATTTCAGGATATTTGGATCCATATTGGCTGGACAGTGTAGGAATCACACCACTTTTTATATGTGCCCCGCCACTTTTTAATTGGGCAATTGGCTGAGAAGTTTTTCATGGCCAAGTGCATGTTTTCTTCTCTTTATTTCTTTTACAACGAAGTACGCTACAGTTGATCTCGAATGTGGTATTTGCAATGTGGAATCTCTTGTGTTTGACTTTGATGTCCAAAGAACTGTCACTGCCGATGATGCAGGTCATGATTAGGATGAAAAGTCAAAACAAACCCATCAGAGAAATAGCAAAAACATTAGCTGCGGCAGTACATTTTTCAACAGAAAGAACGCTCAGCTGTGATCAGGAACACCAAAAGGCCCACATGACCATGGATAACAATGTAGTGGATGACAAAAAACGTCTTTCTTCAGAGAAGTACATCCCCTCTGCAGCAGTTGGCCAGATTGAGATAACCCTCGAACAGCTGTAAGTATCAAAGTCAAAGTCAAAAAACAAGAGAAGACTTCACTAGAGTAAATACAAAGGGTGTCCCAGAAGATGGAAACCATTGGTAAGACTCAAAAACAGGATGCTTGCCAAAAAGCATAAAAGCCTACAGTTTTAAAATGACAGAAAGGAAAGAGTATGGAGAAGAGAATGAACGGCTAATGATTTAAAGCCACTCGTCAGCAAAGAGTGGACATGTATGGGCATGTACTGCTGCAAATGGAACTGGTTCCCTTGTATTCACTAATGCCGTGACTGCAGGCTAAAACAGCTAGGAGTATTATGAATTGTAAGAGGCCATGCTATCTGCTCAGATTCGGCCCAATGCTCCCAATATGACTGGACATATCACAGCAGATACGAAGAAACACCCAATGCAAACTGCAATAGCAAAGATTTTTCAAACCAAAGAAGTGGAATTCTCCACAATGGCAGAGTCAGTCGCCTTCCCTCAATCCAATAAAGCATGCATTTCACATACTGAAGACAAAACTCACGGCAAAAAGCTCAAGAATGAGCGAGAACTGAAGACAGCAACAGTGAAGGCCTGGCAGAGCATCACCAGTGAAGAAATCCACCATCTGGTGATGCTTTTTTGTTCCAGAGTTTGGGCAGTCATTGGAAGGGATTTATACAACCAAGAATAAAAAAGAATTTAATGATTGTTAATCTGTCAAAATACTTATGAGCCCCTAAAATGGGGGAGGGGTGCTGATACATGGTTTCATGGTTTATGACAATGCAACTAAATATGTAACCTGATGATATCGAAGTCCCATATATTTCATAAAACTATGCATAACCACTGACATGGACTTGAAAATGAAAGCGCAAAGTGAACGATTATGTTATCATTTTCATGATGATACAAATAATGGGCTTGTTTCTCAAAAAAGAAAAAGCATTTCTGAGAATGTATTTGCATTATAAGATCAGTGTTTTCATTTTCATTTTGTTAGGGATATTGCCGGGCACTTTGTGAGAATGAAAACGCAAATGGGGAATGTATTTTCATTTTCAATTTTTATAAAAATCGCACACATGGACTTGAAAATGAAAAAGCAAAGTGGAGGATTACATTTTCATTTTCATTATGACACAAATAATGCGCTTTCATCTTGAAAATGAAAACGCATTTCAGAGAATGCATTTTCATTTTAATATTGTGAGCAAAATGCTTCCATACCACTGGCCATAGTTTTATGAGGTGACCCTGTTTGGAAGTATGCCTGTTTTCAATACAAGTCTCAGCTCCCCCTCAAACTCCTCTGAACCCCATCACCTCTCTCTAGACTGGGCGAGATACAGTGCCACCCCCCGCCCAACCTCAGACCTGCATGGAAAACCCACCTCACGCACATTCGATGTACAGCAGAGCAGTTCGCATCAGGATGGTATCCCTGGATTTGCAAAACTCCCACGAGATTTTTATTATGACTCGTCATTATACAAGAGAACACTGCCACCTCGAGAAGTGTTGCATCTGCTTACTGTTAAGTCAATGCCACAACACACAGTTAAGGAATCATAGCAAAGAATATGCATGTATGTTGAAAATAGGCTAGCCGTTATGTGAGTGTTTTTCTACGTATTTGTACACATAACTAAGTTCTTGTCGTAGCTATACTACCACCATAATAATCAGCTAGACTCAGATCATTCTCCAGAACAAATGGAATCGTGTGCAACCAGTTGCAAGCCAAGTATGACATTAGTCCGCATAGGATGTGAGCACGTGCGAGACTTAGCAAATGTAGGGTTACCATCTAGAAGTGACCTGGCTGCAGAGGTGGTTGTGGCTAGATGTACTTCCGGGTCACAACCACATAGTTATTCAGATACATGTTTTCCATCCTTCACTGCGAGTGACACGAAATCATCGTTCCAGTAGGCCACTTCGGTCAGACGTGATCTTTATAATGTCGGACATGCATCAGTCATTAGCTACCAAGAGTTTTTGACATGCATTCAATTAGCTAACAGTAATACCGCTGAAATGCATCTCCGCCATGCGCAAATAAATCAACCTTCAATTAAAGCTGTGAAATTACTTCTGACTACATCTGTCCCCACCATGATGAATTACTTGTGGCATCACGTGCCTGCTTCCTTTGACAAAAAACAACACCAAGAGAGCACGAGGTTCCCTTCACAGAAAATACAGAATTTTTGTAGTCTGGTATGGACGAGCTCCCCTGCGGGGAGGGGTGAGCCCCCCGGTGTCAGTTTATGGGACGAGGCCAACAGAGGGGGAGGGGCACAAAAACAGACATGACCCAGCTGAAGGACTTTTTATCCCGCCTTCTCCCTGACTCACTCGGAGTTATTTATACCACCCTTCAACACAGACTACAAGCAAATCCTCAAGAAGCCATGTCTATATCAAGATCCTCAGTGCGATGTTTCATTTTATTTTATTCAATTTTGTTTCATTTTAGTAACTCATTTGGAGAAAAATACATTTTTGCGTTGCCATGGAAATTCACACTTGCCCAAAAGTCTTCATTTGATGCAGAGCCAATCTGCGCCCAGCGTCTGAATGACCTGTTATCATCATTAGAGGGTGAGCAAGAGCAGTAATTCAGCATGTACTACTGTGATGAATACTGCTCTTCACTTGTAGGGCTATGATCGTAACACCAGAAATTTTAGTAAACGTCACTGATTAATTCCTGGCAGCAAGTAGAAATTCACAGCCAATGTTAAAGAAACACAACCAAATGTATTGTTATATTCTGAAGCACTGTATGTATGTTACATGCATCACTACAAAGTGATTTCTTCCCCAATTATATTACTAATTCATCAATTTATTTGGAAAATTTGAAATACTTATAAATATGCAGGATTTCTAACACATGCAACCTAATGCCACTCAAAACACTTAAGTCCATGTCAGCTTGCACCTGTCATTTGTCCTTTAGACATTTGAAGGTCTAAAATAATTCTGTTGCCCAGAGCCCTTCGCTCTACTTCAGATAAGAATACTTCAGGTACAATCAGATTACTTTGAAAAATATGATCAGCCTCAAGACCATTAAGTAAACAAGATTAGTACTGTATGTTTAGTTAGGATGGTTTGGTTCATATTCAAGGAAAGCAAATTAGCAACCATGTCAGTCATAATCATGTCCAGTAAGCAAACTCATCGATGCAAAAAAAGTTTGCACTCTGATTTCTCAAAATGTAAAATGCTCGTGAAATCATTATAGTTGTTGCAGTTTCAGTTGCTTAATATGCCTGGCAAGTCTAAATTTCAGAGGCAAGCATAATCAAAAACACAGCAGATGATTGTTTCAAATGTATTTAATTTTATGCTATCATGTGTCAAATTACTGCTACAATTATTCCCAACCTCAATAAAGATATATGGAGGAAGCTGTATTGAACAAGTCAGAGAACCATCTGCTATGCTTTTGTGGGAAATAACATGATAGTGACACCCACTCAAAAACAGGAGATCCTTGATGGCAATGGAATCGTACGCAGCAAGTTACAGGTTCTGACACAAAAACCTGGTAAAACTTTTTTCAATAAACAACTACAAATCAATCATGCAAAACCCTCCACTACTATTGGCACCCTCGGTAAATATTAGACTAAAAGGGTCTGTAAAAATGTGGTTGTTTTTAGTCTAACCAATCTTTGATTCAAAATATTAACAACAAAACAACATGATCACCACTATCCACTGCCATGATCAAGGGCCATAACTCCGTAAATAAATATGCTTCGACATCGATTTTCGAACTCGTCGTAGGTAAACTAGCTTATTAAGTATACAAAATTTGACCCATGTAACTGTCATAGTTTTCAAGGTAACTAGTCTCCATCCAAAATGTGACTGACGTACGGACGGAAGGACGGCTGGACGGATGAAACCCAATCCTATATCCCCCATACCACTTTGTGGCGGGGGAAAAAACAAATCTAACCAAGAATTTAAAGAAAATGAAAGAAAATTTTTTGTTATCTTACAATGAAGTATTGTTTCACAAAATCGGCACACTTGGAAAACCTTAAAAGAAAAATATAATTGAGCAATATTCTGACATAAGTTCATATTCACATTTAACTTCATAAATTCTCCATAATGAATAGGAAAATTTAAATGGTCAACCATGACCTGTTGTTCACCTGAGATATAAATAATAAGTGACACACGGACTAATTTCTCTCATCATGGTTAAGAAGAAAAAATGCTGCAAAGATGTGCGACAGAAAGTTGTTGCCCTTCACAAATATGAGAATGAATGAAAGAAAAACAGTTAAAAGGTTTAAAATACCCATTGGACTTCTGGGCCAATAACTCTAATAAGAGTAAGACACTTGGTAATGTTTTATATTTGCTCGGAGGAGAATGTGTGCCTCTTTTCAATGCCAGCGCTGTGAAGAGGATACTTTAAGGAGTAAAAGACACTTCAAGATTCACTGTTGAAAGATTTGCAGACGTAAATTGTGTCTAGGGGTCAGAAAGTCTCCAAAACTATGATCAGATGCCTCCCACTCAACTACAAGATGTTCGAGAGAGTTGTAAGAAAAAAAGCTTAAAAACTCATGCGTCTACAGTTCGCCTAACTCTACTGGAACACCAAATGGGACCAGGTTCTATAGTCAGATGAGACAAATATAGCAATCTTTGGCGAAACACCAGATTTTGGTTTGGCGTGAAAGCAAAATCTCATCCCCACTGAATTATGGTGGTAGATCTTTGAAGGTGAGGGGCTTTTTTCTTCCAAAGGCCCTGAATAACTTGTTATTTATATTGGACCCGGGACCGCGAGTTATGTCATTTCATACGATGTATGCTGCTGTATACACTGAATGACATATCAATAAACTTGAACTTACTTGAATAGTATCACAGATTCCATCAAGTACTAGCAGACATTAAATGAAGACCTGACTGCCACAGTCAGAAATTTCAAACAAGGTCGTAGTCTGGTCTTCCAACAGGAGAAAGCATGCATCAAAATCTACACTAAAATTGTTAACCAACGACAGAATCAAGGTTTTGCCATGACCATCCAAGTCCCCCAATCTAAACCCAGTAGAAAACCTGTGGGACAAGGTGAAGAGGATAGTCTCAAAATGTGGACTGAAGAATATGAAGGATTTGGAGAGATTCTGCATGGAGGAGTGGTCTTGGATTCCTTACCATGCCTCTCTCAGCATAATTACACATGAATGAAGACTGAGCTGTTATTCTGGCAAGGGGAGGCTGCTCAGAAGTATTACATGAAAGGGATTAAATAATTGTGGCACAAGTTCTGAAATCTCAATTAAAAGTTTTTTAAATTTGAATTGAGCATCAAGAGGATGAAAAATAATGGCAACATTTGAATTTTTTTCAGTCATATTAAATGATCATAAATATGAAATATTAAAAAAGCAAATTCAAACTGAATGTCCACCATAAAAACAAGAACCAGGTAACGCCTGGTTTAGCTGGTTTTTGATTTGATTGGCATTTCATTGCAGACAGTATGAATACAAGATATTTAGCATTTTTTTTTCGGTAAACTTCATTTGATTAGTAAGTATACATCCATTCCTGATTCTCAGGCCTCCAACATATTACAAAAAATGATAGGATAGGGCCAATTTAAAAATAGTAATGAGGTTGAAAAAATTTTGAATGATGACGTGATTTAAAATGGAAGATATCAGCAGATGATTGCATCAAACAACACCCTAGTTCTTCAGAAGCAAAGATGGGCCGAGGATCACCAGCTTGCCCACAAATGCATGAGAAAATCATTGAAAGGTTTCAAAACAATATTCCGCAAAGAAAGATTTGGAGGGATTTGGAGATTTCACCCTCAACGGAGCATAACATAATTAGAAGATTCAAGGAATCTGGAGGAATTAATGAGCGTAAAGGATAAGGATGCAAGCCAAAGCTGAATACCCATGATCTCCAATCACTAAGATGGTACCGTATCAAGAACCGTCATTTATCTATCAGTGATATAATCAGATGGGGTCAGGATAACTTCTCAGGGCTCAGTGGTGTCTAAGACGGACCATCACAAAGTAGAAAGATGTATTGTGATCAGACAAATTAATATTTCAGGTCTTTTTTGGAAGAAATGCATGCCATGTGCTCCAGACCACAGAAGAAAAGAACCATCAAGACCGTTACCAGCACCAAGTCCAAAAGCCATGCTCTGTCATGGTTATGGAGGCATGTAAGTGCCCTTGACAAGGGTAACTTGCACTACAGTGAAGGCACCATTAACGCTGAAAAATATACCAAGACTTTTGAAGAGATGTATGCAACCTTTTCCAGGTCAGCCCGAGCATATTTCAACAAGATGGCACAAAACCATATTTTTTTCCATGCATTATGAGGGTATGGCAGCATAAAAATAGGGTGTGGGTGCTGGAATGGCCTGCCTGCAGTCCTAACTTGTCCTCAGGAAAGAATGTGTGGCACGTTTTGAAACGCAAAAGGTGACAACGAAGACCCCACACTGTGGCACACTTGAAACACTTAAGCACTTGGTTTCTTCATTACCTACACGTTTATCAAGTGCTGTGAAAAGGACTGGCAACAAAACAAAACCGTGAATACTATACTGTCCAACATTTGTTGAAATATGTTGCAAGAATCATAATTGAAATGTGTTTATTTTAAAAAATCTATTCATGAGGTGAACCATTTGAGAATGTTCTTTTGTATTGTTTTCAACGTAATACAGGTCAAAGATAATTTACATACTGCTTTCATTTTTTATTTTAACATACTATCCCAACTTTCTTTGGAATTGTAGGAAGTGATATTTAAAACAACAAATGTGGGGGTTATTATGTCCAATTCAGACAATTATAGTTTGGGCACATCATTGCTATTTTCCTGAGGCTAATTTCAAAATTCAATTTGGCTATACCATTGCTCGTAAATGAACAACTTTTTTAAAAATTAAAAGAACAGCATAAGGGGACACTGCTACGCTATTCATTAGTCAAATAAAAACCATTCCATTCCCATAAATTCACTGATCATGACAATACGTGCAAGTAGCATTTTCTTACCTTTACCGCTGTTACATAGGCTATTGCTACTGTTTTCAAATCGCATTATGATCCCCAGATATAACCTTACCAAATTAATTCAGATAGCTTGTTTAAAGGACATTTCAGAGAGCTCTACAGCTAAGTTTCTCCCCAGATCATAAGTACTTCAGCTAGACATTGTATTTATTGTATGTTTTTCTTTTAAAATTATGCAGACTTAAACACAACATGGCAGTTACTTAAAAAATTGAAATGAGAGTGGTGACTAACATAGTTCTTTTTAACATTCTCAGTAATGCACATCATGAACACCATGTCAGGTCCTGTGGCAGTTTATGCAGCACAACAGAACACAAACTCAATACTTCTCAGTGGTGCAAACTGTTATTACACTGAGCACACAAGTTTTAAAAGAGTATATCAGTCAGTCACAGTCACTTAGTCAGTCACACAGTCAGAAAGGGACAAAGGTTCTCATAAGACGTGGCTTTTGGGTTCGGAATAATATTGTTATTCATTAAATACAGCAAATGTATTATCAGCACATGATAATAATTTAGTATACATAATAGAAAATTATATTAATCTCATGGTGGACAACAACAGGAATATAAAATAGTATATACCTATGCTTCAGGCTTATAAGTCTTGGAGCAGCAGGGTTGCCAAGTAGTAGGTTGGAAGACTGGCTACCACTGGTTTCAACCTCCAGTGGGACTCGAGGTTGTGACCTATATCTGGAGAGATGAAGTCGGAATGAACTCAGCCATAGGGCCCTTAAGCGAGGCCCCTGACCTCAAAATCCACCCAGGATCTTTCTCCATGGTGCTCACTTTAGCATTTCTCCCATGCCATCCATATAAATAAGAGGTTCATTTTTTCCTGTGACCTACGTGTTATATAAAGGCTGGTAGGGAAAACATCTCCGGCTCAATACTTTAGGAAGAACTGGGCACTTGCTTGAGTATCATACATTTGTTTCCACTAAGAATCTGTTAGCATCCTCAGTTTTTCTGGTTAGCTCACATTGGCTTAAATGTAGTCTTTTTTTACTGTTACACTTGTTAGATCCAGTACTGTTAGATCATAGGTAACATTCAACAAAAACAGAGAAAGTCCAAGGGTTAGCTGCATTCAGTTATATTGTCATTTCCATTAAATACATTTCCTAATAAAGTAACACTGGCTGCAGAGTAAAGTAGCAATGTTTGCCATTAAGGTTTGCTGGTATGAGCTAAAGTCTTGAAAAGGGATATTGACATTATTTCAACATTTGGTCTCAAGGTATTTTATTTTTTGTAGCAGCCAGGCAAATATAAAACAGATGCCTTCCTTAGCTATTTGTGCCCCTGTACATCAAGTCAATACACAGAAACTCAGCGGACAGCCAATCTGTCAGGACATACATGCATTTGTAGCATTAATAAAGATAGCCTCTGCACAAGAAAAGCGTATAGAACTCCTCAGACTGAGCCAAGTGACTGTTACCCAATCTACTGCTCAAGAATGACCGACTCAATAACAACTTCAGTAAAGAAAAAAAAAACTATACATTTGAAAGAAAAAAAAAACCATCCAGGGCAATAATACTGGTGATAATGCACTTACTGGACCGGATATATCCTATGTTATTTATTAGCGTGAGTATTATGACTCATAATATAAGCTACAAAAACGAGACAGTCGGTCACCAGCTAGTCGACCTGCATCCCTGGATCCCCGAAAGCAATCACTCCAAAAATCGATAGGCTTTGTGACCTTACTATACACAAGGCCTACGCCGAATAGGAAACAAATTGGTTGAAATTTGTGGCCTGTGGAATGCTCACAAGAAGATCTCAACGGACGTGACGGTGTCGGACACAGCATAACGATCTCTGATCCATAGTATCCCCGACTCATCATCTGGGGACACTAAATGTAGGTCATTACTAAATGTAGGTCATTCACCATAATATTGGTCAGGGTTTCTCATTACAGCCTCCTGTTGCTCGAGTCTACAATTATCTTAAGGTGTAACTGACCAACAGCTGAGATGGGTCAGCATAAATGTGGCTTTGATATCATGGTTTGGCAAATATTCTGCCAAATCTGAAACAAAACAGGCGTGGCGTTCAACTGCTAAAACACTGCTACCAAACAGCAAAAAAAAAGAAAAACTGATCTGCCTATTGATGATCATACACTGTCATTCCATCCTACACCTTCATTATGGGAATGTCTCTTCAATTGTACAATCGTTTCACTTGTAAAAAAAATCTATGAAGCTAATTTCTGATATGGTAAATTCTTATATTTAATTTGTACTTCTCTTCTTGGTCAGTGTAGTTCATTTACACTTGTGCATCTAGGTACATAATCAAACTGCTGAACAGTGCAGACTCTTAAAAGCTGCTGGACATTTCACGTTTATCTATATTACCTACTGGTAAGCAGATCCATCCAGCTGACAGCATCCTTTACATTTGCGTAATAATCTTTGCTTAAGCCCATTTTTAGGCCAGGGAAAGGTATCAGAGTCACGGCAGTCTAACTTGGGAAGTCTCTTGATATATTGAAGTAATCCCTCCTGGATTTCAATATTAATTGAGTCATCTGTATTCCGCAGGGTGTTTGCACACTTTGAAATAAAGCCGAGTAAGAGCCCAGAGGCACCCATCGACAACGCAGGAGAGATTTGGATATTTTTTGACTAACCGGAGAATGGAAGGAAGTTTTTACTCCCCTCCAAATACCAAGGACTGATGCAAGTTAATAAGGGTGGTATGCAACATGCCCTTATCTGTCAATTAAGCCTTATAAATAAAAACTGGTGATTAAGTTTGAAACTCCCACGGCTGTTTCTTTTTTCCAAGAATTTTTTTTAAATTTTATTTTTGCCTTTCCTGTGTGGGTAAAGACCTGACTGCTTTGATGGGATTTATTTTCATTTTCTGTGACACCATTTACCATTTCAACCTTGTATACCATCTGTACTGTGCTTTAAACTGACAGTATTGATTGAAGAAAACAATTTAAGGACACAACTCCAGGATCATTTCATTGGTTTATCTGTATCCTCAGGTCCTATAAAATGAAGTCCAATCCCCTCAGAACGCACAACCAGTTCATTCAATTAGCCTAACCAGAATTAATCGCAGGAAAAGCATTTTCTGTGTTACCTCCAAAACTGAGAAAAAAGGTCTCTTTCACAGTATTTTAGCTTACCCAAGGATTTTTATAAAAAGCAGAAACAGATAAACAGGCGAAGACGTGCTCTCCGCTGAACCGTGACATTTTTGCCGTCTCTTCTTTCCGTGCTACAGTCCACAGATTCGGCTTGAGTCAGAGGATGATACAGTGTGTACAATTGAGCCCCTTAGAACAAAAGTCAGCCAACTCATATTTTTCATTTTTCATTTTGGACTGCAAACTCACTGAGCACTTTACGGTTTCTTGAAGTGTGGAACATATGCCCCACCTATTGTATAGTACTGAAACTACACTGACTTAATCCATTATTGCACCGAACAGACTGACCACTTTGGAATCAGTTTAAGATTAGAACTTAAAAAAGACAAATATGGAGTTAGACCACTTTTGTTCTCAGGGGACAAATTGAGAATGGTAATAATGTAAGTACACTTTCAGAGGATAGACTGCTGGCAATAGTATGACCAGCAAGGGGTGCTAAAAACACACAGCATACTGCTATAGCCAATTAAGAATCGTCCTGCAGTGCTACCGGTCAGTCGACAGCATCGGATTCCAGATTTGGTATCTGCCAGTGGAGCCCTTCCTGCACAAAGAGCCTTAATAGGATGAGCCACCTACAGCTCCTGAGTCCCTGCTCCTCTTATGTGCACTCTGTAACGGCAGCATCGCCTTCACATCTCCGGCACACAGGAAAGGCAAAATCAGAAACATCAGGTTTTTCTATACCCAATATAAGCTGGCAAGCAATTGCAGAAAAACATGGCCCACCTCACTGCCGTGTTATTTGCAGTCAAACAAGATTACGGGAAGGTGGGGAGCAGTGGGGTTCAGCAGACGATTTAACTGAAAGCATGCCGTGGGCTCAGGTGCGCTCTAGATGGAAATAAAAAGTGGCCATATTGGTTTGTCTGGCACAGGCACACAGACAGCTCATCACGCCAGTCAGAAGTAACCGGAGCCTACAGTGACATCATTAATGGGTGATGATGAGGAAACTGTGCCTTTATTTCAGACCAATTAGGCAGCTAATTGATTCAATACAGTCATTAGGAGATCTTCCAGACCCAGGATTAAGCGTTACTGCCCTGGGAACAGACTGGCCCCTTAGGGGCTAAGCAAACCATGCCTGTGTGTGTGTGCGCGTGTGTGTGTGCATGCAAGTGAGACAGTGTGTCGCGTGCATGTTTGAGTTTGTGGACATTTGTCTTTATAAGCGTGTAGTATGCGCGAATGTTTCTGTATGTTATTGTGTGTTTGAGTGTGCAGAACCCACAACAGGAATGAAAATATGCAGTTATTTAGGGCCACACATTTCAGGTTCAATTAGCTATTCTGTGTTGAAAGACATTCAAACCCTGCAGGACATAAAGGGCATGAGCAGGTTTTTTGATGCTATTCTCCTTGTGACAGTTTTTCCCCGAACGTAATTTTCAACACAGAGTGCGTGCACGTGTATGTGTGCGCGCGTTTGTGTCATGTCCATGTATCAGGTGCGTCTCAGTGTGTGTGTGTGTGTGTGTGTGTGTGTGTGTGTGTACCTGCACGCGTGCATCTTTCTAAGCATATATGTGCAAGTGTGCGCATCCAAAAAAATAATGATGCATTGCAGGAGTTGACTCCGTATCAGGCCAAATAGGCATCCAGATCTTCAAAGCTTTGGTATTTAAAACCTGTCAGAGCAAAAAATTAGAATACATGCTCTGTTCTGGGTTGATGAGACATTTCAAAAGCTTTTTTTTCTGGTCTAGATAAACAGCTTCAAAAAGAAAGACATGAGAACAAAAGGAATACGGGAATATAAATCCCTGTTGGTCAGCAGGTATGAAAGATAAATATATCAGCCCCGCAGACTCAGAGAGCCCGTTTTCTTAAGGAGGAAAATTAAGTTTTCCCACGAGGAGCTCTGCGGCACTAAATCTCGGAGCGCCAACTGTTGAATCGCGAATAAGGGTGACCGTGAAACACAATAAGCAATAACTGGGCAGTGATTTACTCCAGCTTTGGACAGATAAACATACTGGCCACGCACAACAGCAGTTATGTTCGTGCCAACAGGAAGAGCGTCCTTTTATTTTTTTACGAGAACGGCTACATGCATCAACAAGCACAGATCCTTGACTTTATGGTAAGGAAGGGGCTTCAGCTCATTGATATTGCAGATTCTCAGAGAGGAAAACAGCCACGGCAGACATTTATAGATTTGGGGTTGGGGGGGGGGGGTGACGAAAATCATGAAGAGAGTCCTATAAAAATAATGAGAACAGGCCTCCTAATCCAACAGTGAGGTCCATAACCTGAAGTACACATTACAAAGCGAGAGAAAAGATGGAATGAGAGAGAAAGAGAGAGAGTGAGAAAAAGAGCGCATTCAGTGGAAGCCTATCCTAAGTGGTGCTTTCAGAGAGCTCTCCCTTTGTCTTCCCGATTCATAATGGGAGACCATCATCAGGCTGCCACACGCACAGAAGTCTCCACGGTTGACTCGCGAGGGCAGAGCGAGGCGAGCGCTCTCTTCAGAAGCAAGTGATGTCAGCCGCCATTTGTCATCGAACTGCGGCTCACAAACCTCCACTCGCACAGACATGAGTCAAAGGAAGACACTCGAGTCGCTCAACAGATGAACTCGCAGGTTTGTAATATGACTGGCGTGGGCTGCAGGTGAACGATGAGTAGGCTTGGGTATGGTTAACATTTTCCATCAGATTCCGGAATCAAAAGAAACTCGTTTGATTCGATGAAAATCAAATGGTTTTGTGCATTTTAATCCTCCGACAGTCATTTTTGAGAGCCGGTTCGTTTTGCTCTGCGGTAGACAATTTTTTTCCTTCGTGATGTGGCTGAAAAAGTCTAAAATAAAATGTTACAAACTTCAGATTAATTTTACCCATGAAAACGAAGGAAAAGGTAGTAACTGTTGCGATGGATTAATTTCTTGCAACGAGCGCAATACATCAAAACACCCACTGATTAACACCATTAGCCAATTTGCAGTTGTAAGCTGCAGTATACTTGCCAATAGCAGTCCGTAAGCTGCAGCATATTTGCGGACAGCAGGGAATCCCACGAATGTAACGGCAGCTAAAAAAAAGCAGTGTAAAGGACCATGATTCACCAGATAGGTAGCCAACTGAACTAAAATGTAAATTACCATGTCTGTTTAACTCCCTAACCCATAGCTCTGTATTAGCCAGCCATCATGACTAATGCTAGCGTGAGCCTGCAACCCCATTAGACAAGCTAGCCTGAAGTCTAGCTTAGATTGTAGAAGAATAATTTTGTTTCATGACTGGGTAACCTGTCACCTTGTGTTAAAATTTGCTCTGCTCAGATAAGGTGGGCGTCCAGCGGCTATGAACGCAAACCTCTACCACTAGTTTCAGTTTGACAAAGGAGTTACTGTTTACATATATGAAAATAGAGCATGCACATCCAACTCTAGTACAGGTGTGGGACAAATAGAAAGTCTACATCAGACATAATAGCACAATAGTGTCCACACACTGTAAGATTGGCTACCAAAAGGTTTATTGCCAAATCATCAAAGAAACGTGTGTGGCCTCTAATTATATTACTTAGTCACAGTTTATATCCCTTAGCCCTGCTATGCCCCGTCTAGGGTGAAGCAAGAGCTAGCTGCACTACTGCACATTGGCACTGGTACAGTCCTGATACACCAGCCTGCAGGGCCCATCTATGCATTAAACAGGAGGAGCCACCCTGCAGATCAAACTGTAAATGATGCGATCAGCCGCTATTTCAAAACATTATCATTGCTAATGATTACTTTAAAAAATTATAGAAAGTATAGCATTAAGAATATCACAGCTTGGGACCTCTTATGTAGTTTGAATCCAAAGAGGACCCTCGAGAGCCCTTCTGCTGATTGAGTTGCTGATGACAATGAATCAATGCTCTTCATCTCAAGCATTCCCCGCGTCAGTATTCTGCCAACATTACATTTTCAATGTTGAAACTGCAGAGGGATGACAGAGAGGTAAAATAAAGTGGAGGACAACAGAAAGCAAAGGCAGGGAGAGTTCAGATAAGGGGAGCCTGCTGACGCAGCTCTTTGTGTCCCCGACTTGAGGCAAAATCGGTTTCTCATCTACAGGGTAGCATTCGAATCCGGCATTGGCATCTGGCTTGTCCGCGGGACTCGTATTACACTCGATTGTAGATAGAATTCATGTTGACGCCATCATCCGGAGCTCTGAAAAGGGTACAAGGCCTTTGTGTCATGCGAACATGGGAAGTACATTAGAGGAGCAGCTGGGACACCATTAAGCTCATGTTGCAGGGCTATGCTTAGCTCCTGCATGAGTGTGTCTGTATGCAGGTATCTGTGGGTTCCTGAAAGTGTGCGTGAGGGAGAGAATTCTCCCCCAGAGGTAAAATAGCACATTAACAGTACACCCCACTCTGTGAAGGCATGCATATAACCACAGAAGAAGAGGAAACAAAGCGTTTGTTGACCTGGAAACAAAGACGTCAAAGCGTCAATGTCAACGTAACAACACAGAAGAGAAAAGGGGCAGGTAGAAAAGCCTTTGAGAAAGGCAGAAAGCGTTAATTCATGACGCATCAAAAAAGGGTTATGCTTCTACCTCCAGCACTCTAGAATCTTCTGCTTCCAACCTCCAGTGTCACCTCAAGGTTCCGAGCACCGCTAGCTATCCCCATAATGCACTGCAGCCGGCTGACTGTCCTGGCCTTCCACAGAGGTGCTGATGGTATTGACCACATCAGAGTAATTTAGGTAAGGGTGCTGGCGAGGCACACAGTAAACAACTCCAACCTGACAAGGGGGGGAGAGCTAGCTTTACGACATGAACATTACTCACACTGTCTTTAGTGAGCAGACCCTGGCCTCTCACTTCCCCTCATATATATCCATTTGAAATACAGGAAGTAACTCAGGAATTCATATTTCAAAATAAGAGCCCCGAATAATTAGCAATGAATTCCGAAATTTTCTACTTTTTCTGCCGAGGTGAAAAACACTAATTAAATCTGGACAAGTATTTATGATTCTGAAAATGTTTCTGGAGCGTTCAATATGTCATAGCAACTCCTTGCCTCCACAGCAAATGGCTATTTCAACAAAAAGTAACTTTTTTCAGTAAAAAAATTCTAATGAAAATGCAGGTTAACTCAAGAGGGGTTCCAGTAATAGCAATGACATCACACATGAGTGAGTAAGGACCCATGACCATAAATCAAACATAAACCAAGATCCTCTATCCATACAGATGATCAAATGCTAGCCCTGGGACAAAAGCTCAACTCAAAAAGCTGAGCATTAAATTCATCAAGTGCAAGAAGCAAGATGCACTGGCAAGATAACATCTGTAGGATTTTCATTCACAATACAAATTCTGGGTGGCAATATGATGCTTAACATTTTCAAGGATCTGTGTTTCAAGATTTTACTTCCATTTAAACAGTTATATAATTTGACCCAGGTCTGCACGCGCGCACACACACAAACACACACATGAACACATTCCCTTGCGCAGGCACATAAATGCACACAAAAAGATACCTGTGTGTACCATAAAGCACACATACACATATCACACATAACAGAAATCCTGGTTATGCCTAGTGTAAATAGTGAGGTTATGGGGAAAATGCCCACTAAATTACAGAGAAATTAATAGAAGGCACAAAACACTACAGCAGGATTTAACAGGGAATGCAGGAAAGGGGATCTTTGCTCAGTTGTTGACAAGGATGGAAGAATTCAATAAAAAAAAGACCTGCTTTCTTTTAAAGGAGACATACATCCCAGAACAAGGAGAGGGAACCATCTGGACACAGAATCTAGAGGATGTTAGCGCTTTTCCAGGCCCCTTCTGTTCAAGCCACTATCACAGTTAAAGTGATGTCATCCTAAGCTCAGAAACGGTGTTCTGAAGTTACGGAGTCACTGAGAGGGATTTCACGACTGCTGGTGTCAGTATCCCACACGGCTGCCGCGATGCTCCATGCGCAAAAACAGCAGGGGAAGCCTCATGGGTCAGAGCCTCCCCTTTCCATTGGCTGTGGGTGACATCACAGGTTCACTCATGAGTTGCCAGGCAGTCTCTAGGGTTCTGGAATGACTGTCACCCAGGTGTCCATGTACGCCGCTGAACTCTGTGACGCTGTTCGCAGCTTATTGGATTTGTCAGTGACGAGGTACCAACCTGCAGCCCTGGACGGCATCCAATGACACCGTCTCTTATAAAAGCTACACAGCAGATAAACTACACGAGGGTACAGGCACTGTGCTTCGGAGAGCAGTGATGGACAGCGAGAGTTTGCAGCACACAGTGGAACATTTGTACAAAGCTGTCGCCATCATTCAGAAAACAGCGCTTTAGTTCGCCACACGTAACAAGCTCCGAGCCTTGCGAGTCCCCAAAATAAGCTGGATTTCACACTTGTGCTTGTAGCTCTCAGAGCAAGCCTTGAGCATGGTTAGGTAACGGTTCGTTAGATAACGATTCAAAATTCTGGGAGGAAAAAAAAAAAAATCCTTGCAGGGGCCTCTTTTAACAAACTTTAAAGATGAGGCTCTAAAGCCTGGCCAATGTGCCAACCGAAATTTTCTTGAAGAATATGCCTCTTTTTCTCCTTTGTTTCCTATTCCGTGTTCATACAGTCTTTGCAACCCACAGTCACTGAACAAGCCCAAAGCACACAAAACCGCGAAAATAGAAGTAAAGACCATGGCAGTAGTTCAGAAAACTGCAAAAACTGCATTCATGGTTTACAAAGGAGAAGCACAGCTCTTTACCCACTGAGATGAAGATGTTACATTTTACAAAAATGAAACCAAACCAACAATATAATTTTACACACAGCACATATTTTTCCCCATTTTTTTCAACCAGAAATAATAAAATAAGTTGCCATGGTTGCCATGCCCCTCTCTGTTCATATTCCTCTTTTATTGGGAGTAATATTACAAAATAACAAAAAAATTTAGAGGGTTAATACACTGCTTAAAAATGTATGAGAATATTTTTAAAAAACAAACACATCTGAGATTCATGCCTTTCTTCTTTCTCGGGACTGTTCACGCTGAGGGAATGCGATATTATTCACTCTTATGGTTCAGCCTGAGACTGTGGGTTCAACAGAGAAGTAACAGAGCTGAACAGTTAGCCCCTCAAACACAGATTTTCTCTTTAATTTCCCCTGCAGTAGATTCAGAATTAGAAAAAACAATTTTAATCATATTGCAGGGCAATGTCACTTATATGTTCTGTATCTCCATGCTGCAGTGCTCCACTGAAGCTACATGAGTGAAATATTCCGACTAAGGATGCCATGTTTTTACGGCTGCAGCATTACATCAAATACAAAATATCTAGATTTTTTGCAATGTTTTATACGCATTTCCTTGTAATTTAGCAGGACATATTTCAGATCTTTGGAAACCTTAGGATCTCCACTGGAATAAGTAGGCCTTAACCTAATAAAACCTACGGACCCATATACGGGTCTGTCAAATGCAGCTGCTGTATTCAAACCTGTGGAACTTCAGGCCTATTTTAAATGCCAGTGGAGATCCCAAGGTTTCCAATGATCCCAAATATTTCCTGCGGAATCACAGGGAAATTTATATAAAATGATGCACAAGATCCATTTTCCATTTGATGTAATGCTGTGGCCATAAAAATATGGCGTTATGGGTTTGAATATTTCTGTCGCTATAGAAGTGATGTAGCTTCAGTGAAGCACCGCAACCAGCAGATACAGACATTGTATGGGCATTGTCCTAAAATATGAAAAAATACCTTTTCTGACTTTGAGCCAACTCAACCCTTACAGCGCTGAATAAATTTTCAAGGAATGAAAAATGTAGTGATCCTGAGCTGTTGAAAATCTATCATGTGGCAACTTGTTTAAAAGAGCTCCCCTGCTGGAGCTCTTTTAAACAAGTTGCCACATGATAGGTTTTCAACAGCATCTGAGTTTTATAGCTAACATCATTGGGCAACTATATTTGCCCATAGCACTCTAAGGGTTAAGGAAAAACTGAAGTGAAGTCGCAGTTAAAGCGGTTTAGTTCTACAGGTTTGACTAAAACAGCCACATTTGAGGTTAATAACGTTGTAGTACCTTTGCCTTCGGCCCACTCATTTAAATGCAAACAGACACGGCCATTGTGCAGTGGTGATGGGGGGGGTTAATTTGTTTTTTGAAATTTATGTATATTATATATATTTATATTAAGAGAGATGTATGGACAGGGAGGGGCAGGCATGATTCCCATCATGAAATGAGAACTCAGTTCTGCAGGAGAACAGAACAGACCCAGCAGTGAGGGGGAGAACCACAGAATGAAAGAGTGAATGACAGCTGGATTGATAAAGGGCAGGTAGAGGTTGCACCGGGGCCTGTTACCGCACCTTTCTGCAAGCTCATGTCCACCATGCGCGGCTCAGCCAGCTCCAGGAAGAAGTTCTTGTTCTTCTCGTACTCCTCGTCATCGATGATCTTCACCTGAATAGTCTTGCTGCAGCAAAGAGAAACAGAACAGGAAAAGAGAAGGGTTGAGAATGATATGACGAGAGGAAGAGAGACAGGGGGAGGGAGAAAGGCAGAAGAGGGAGAAAACTGAAGGTACAATTGCCTTTTTTTATCTCCCTCTAAAGGTCAAAAGGTCAAAATGTGAACGGTCACCGCAGGTTCGTTAAATCAGATGTGTACTGTCAGCATCCCACCTGCTTTCTTCTTTGAGAGAAGCCCATAGGTTCTAAGGGTTGTCATGACAACCCTATCAATCACCCGGTTTGACACAAGGGGCCTGGCCTGAACTCTGCTCAGGATACAGTGAAATAAACATGAAAGCCAGAGGAGATAAAGAAAATATATAATGAAGCAGAAAAACTTATTTCCTTTCACCTTTCAAGGAAACAGAAACTTCTCTCTTGTTGCAGCTATGGATAAAGTGACAATTGAAATTTTATAACTAATTGGAAAAACTTTAATAAGTTAAAAGTTCACACCTCATTGGCAATACTTTTACCTTATTCAACAAAAAAAAATTAAATAAATGAGATCTAAAATCTAATAAAAGATCACAAGACTCGATAAAATAGAATAAGATTTCTTTAGTTTTGCGCGTATCAGTCATAATTCAATATTTAACCATTTACATATTTAATTATCACAGTAGTGATTCGAAGAAACAATAAACATTTAATATGGTCTGTAAGGCAGGTCGAGTAGACGGGCAGAATATAAAGTGAGCAGCAACCCTTATGAATAATTTAAAAATAGAAAATGCAGTAGTTTGAAGAAGCATAGCTAAGCATTGCGTTGACAGCATTCAGTAATGCACTGTAATGCCCAGAAGGGCTTACAAGAGTGCTGTGTATCATCGCACAAACAGCTCAATAGCTCACCTCCAAATTCCCTCCGGTCTTTCACGGCACTGATTGCATTAACTGATTCCTCTAAGGGCTTATTGATGAGGGAGAGCAGTTTGGCCGACTGTGGACATATGCCAGTCTCCGTCCCTCAGAGCCCTGGACTTAAAATATCTCATCAAAAACCAGTTAAATAAATTACATAAAAGCAAACTCAAAGATCTCATCTCAGCTGTTAGCGAGTGAGTAATGCTCTGGTTCACTTGGTATCAGTCCAGAATTTACCTCAGAAGCATAAAAAACTGCATAAAAAGCTCTACTGCTACACTATATGAACCAGTATCTTCCATTATGGCCAGTGTCCCTGGTCCAATTTATCCATCTATGTTGATAGTTTGGATACATTTCCAGTTTTTACATCTTAGTCATTTATATAAAGGGAAGGTAAATTCCAAATAAATCATAAGCAAAGGTATTTGTTACCTATACTGTATGTATGATGTAATTTTAGAACACTGAAGTGAGTGATGATGTGGGCGTACATTTTTCATCATGGGCTCAGTCCAGCTCTACCATTACACTATTATTTTACTTATGAGTTATTCTAATCTTTTCTGTTATTCGCCTGATTTAAAATCATAGAATCATGGTAGAATTATACTTAACAAAAGCAAAAATAGTTGTGGGTCTTTCCTGCCAGCAAAGATAACGTGTCCCTCCTGACTACTGTGTAAATCAGGAAACACAATGGCAGCAGCAGTGAGCATAATCCACTGATCACTGTCATTTTCTAAGTGATCTTAAATGCATTCAACCAGGCGGAAATAATGGCTATAAGTTTTGCATAAAAACTGTCAATTTTACTCAATTAAGTCGATGAGATAGTCACGCCATGAACAAATTGTGTTTTTCTGTACGGATGGACAAAAATACAAGTCAGTCGGCATTCAGCTCACTGTCGCGTATCATGCCGCATGAACTGTGATAAAAAAAAACAACTAAGAACAACACATTTTGACATATGTTTTATGTCGACAACGGCAAAGCCACCAGACCCTGACAATAATCCGACGCTCTCAGAGAATTCAAATTCGTGGCGATGGATAATTGATACTTCTCAAGTCTAATCTGACCAGTGTTCAATAACTGCGCCAATAACCTTTCTCTGTGCATTTATTTTGCTCTGGATAAAAGCTCCAGATGACTTTTTGTAATGTAAAAAAAAAAAATGTATATTTAGCTCCAGGTTCTCTCCATCCATCATTTAACCCACTTACTCTGGGTCAGGGTCACAGGGGGGCTGGAGTCTATCCCAGCATGCAATGGGCAAGAGGCAGGAAAACACATTGGACAGTTTGCCAATTCACTGCAGGGGTCACACTCCATTCACTCATATTTATAGGCCATTTAGGATGAACAGCCTCCAATTAGCCAGAAGGGAGAACCCAGAGTGAGCACATACAAACATGGAGACACAGGCAGACAATCCAGTTTCAGGGAGTAAAAGTCCGGTCCAGTACTTTGTTCTACCCCCCCAAATTTTCGAATTAAGACAACTGTCCTGCCAGGGCGTTGAACCAATAAGTGAAATCAGGACACTGAGCTCAAGGAAAGATGGGAAACATAGAAGGACTTTAACTTCCTGACCACTGAAATGTCCACCTCAGCGCAGTAGAGAACATATATACAGAGAGCGACTCCATAGAGAAAGGTCCAAGACAGGATTCAAACCCTCAACCTTTTTGCAGTGAGGTGAGAGTGCTACCCACTGCACCGTAGTCTTTCCTGCTCTGTTACTGTTGTTTTTGTTTTTGATGCAATCGCAAAACTTCTGTCATCCCCTTCATCCAATGGTGGAGAGGACGTCCCCGTCCAAGCCGTCTCACCCTTCTCCTAGTACTGGGCCTTTACTAAGATCTGTCAGTTAGACGTCTGGGCCCGTCATTTAGCTAAGGTCTCCAACAGAACACGCTGTTCTGCCCCCTGTCACAAGGCTGGCTTATGCATGCAAAGGTTTCAAGCCCTCAGATTGTAGAGACACAGTACAGTGCAAACAACAACAAGAAGAGTCTGAAGTATACTGAGAGGCATTAAAAACGCATAATAAAATATACTGTTTTAAGTAGTGGTAAATGGTTTCTTTCGTAGTTGCAAAACACGGTCTCGGGAAACTGTGCTTTTGGTGTTATTATTGCATTGGCAGTCAGTTCAGCAGTTCTTATGCATTATCTGACATAGCAGAAGACGTTTTATGGAATGTGTTTTTGTGGAGTCACAGATGACGCACTTTGTCGGGACGACAGCTAGCACATCTGGTCATTCTGTGTCATCCCTGCAGTCTGGATACATTCAGTGAATGGACATCAATGCGTCCAGAATCGAGAATGGCCATCATTCAACATTCAAAATGTTTGATTCTTCCAAGATTCATTTGTTTGTGGCATTTGAAGTGGGAATGATGTGACTTTGTTTATGTGTTTTTTTATTGGCCCTGATCTTCAACTTTTAATGTGCAAAATGATTTCTCCCAATGTGATTCACGACCATGATCCAGCGAACTGTGCAGTATTTAGATAATCATAATGAGGTGTTAAACCAAGAAAGGATTCGAACCCAGACACTTGACATTTTGCAATGCTTACCATACCTGATGGTCACCATGTCAATCAGCTAAAGGAAAAACGATCAGTTTTCAAATTAGACGATAAAAACCATTTTGCGTGTTTAATGCCTCTCAGTGTACTTTGACACTGATGCCTTTTTTTTGGTGTCGAGATTTTACTTCAGCATACTTAAATTTATCAATGACAGAAATCTACGCATACTGACCGTTCAACACATATGGACTGCTCTGCATATGAAACAAGACTGATTGAATAGTCAGGACACATTACCTGAGTGGTTGTGAGCAAATTGCATGGGTGCTCAAGGAAAAAGTTGACAAAAGCCTCCAGACTCCATTAAACGGTAACAGGCTAAGACTTGCCACTTACCCCCTGCACACCCTCCTCAAAAAAGGGCCCCATTACTTGCCACGTTATCTTACACAACAACAGTGACCTGGTATCACAGCACAGAGAGCGTTTAAAGCCTTTTAAGGTAAAAGATTCATACAGTTGATAAGCCTGAAAAGTGTGATGCAGGCAACAATGGCGCTAACAGTCCTGTGGGAGGGCTGGCATTGTGCAGGTCATCCCGTGTGATAATGGCAGGCAATTTAGTGGTTTCACTTGACTGGCAGGTGGGACAGCCCCACCTGGGATTTCACACCATTAGGAGGTGGGTGGAGGAGGAAATGAACAGGTGGAGATAGAAGGAGAATGAGGGGAAGGGGGGTGCTTATCTATTTCGTCCCAAAAACCCCACCAAGGCAGGATCTATCATATTCATTTCCTGATCTGGACCCTGGGAGCTGTTCTACAGCTGACAGTTGAACAGCAGAATTTCACCGCCGTTCAAAACTCATCCTGTGGGGTTTGTGCTCTCCCCTCTCTCTCTCTCTCTCTCAAATAAAAGTACAGAGGAGGTATATTTTTGTTCTTTAAGAAACATGACACATCTCTAATCTCACATGCACTCTGAAATATTTTCTGGGTGCTAATGTGTACCTTGGACAAGCAAAATGGCAAGAAAAAAATTACTCAACCCATGGCATGGGGTACAATTTCTATGTCAACTTTATCCAACCTTAGACCTCTTTAGATTCTTCTTCTTACCTATTTTCTGAGCGAGCATAGCAGCCACTGGGATTGTGGGATTGTACAAAATGGGCACCTCTCTGTTTCTCTGAAGGTACCTAACAGTCTCCAGCCTTCATCTGGTGAGATAAAGCGGAGTGCACTTGGATGACACCGAGCCGCATCGGGCAGCTCACGGACACGACCGGTCCCAGCCGCCCTGCAACTCCGCAATCAAGCCGGTGTGCGGTCAAGGTCTCTGAAGCAGCACCTTCCTCAAAAGCCATATTGACATGTTCTCCCAAAAAAGAGCCGCATTTTTTGAAAGCCGTGGCTAAGCTCAACGCATTCCTATTGCCAGAAACTGCAGGCAATAAAATGACAGATAATACAAAATCGATCTGAGTCTATCCCCACCCAATGCTAAAAACACGCTTTCTCCGGCTGCATCGATCCAAACACCCAACTTAAATATTACATGAAAGAAAGTTCTCCGGTTCTAAAACGCTCTTTTTTTCCCACTCTCATTTCTCATTCTTGTCAGTTCTTCAGAGCTCCTCCTCAGTGGAACTCTGATAAACCAAAATCAGTAAAAATGGAGAAAAGCTGAAGAAAACGAGCCGCAAAGCCTCATGGGAAATCAGCACTTTAATTAAACAAGGCCTGGTTTCTGTCACAGAGCAGAAGCATTATGGGACCGCCTCATTATTTACCTGATTATAACCCTTTGCCAGGAGCCACTGGAAGGTGCAATAAACATATTTGTCAGTGACTTTTCTGCACAATCTTTTCAGCAAGCAGAAACAACATCTCCCAACTGACCGCTACAAGAAAAGCATAAAACACAGAGACAGCAAAGAGTGGGCAGGATAAAAAAAAAAATTGCGATCGCTGTCATTTTCTAAGTCATCCTAAATGCACTCAGTCAAGCGTGTGTTGGAGTCATATGCTCTGTGCAAGAGCTGTCTACTTCACTCAATTAAGCTGGAGACCCAGTCATACGATGCACAAATTTCATTTTACTTAAGGGATGTAGAACAAAATGCAATCTGAGGGAGAACCGACGTAGCCGCATTCATCCCATGATCATGTGAGACAGGGAGAGACAGACTGAGTGAGAGAGAGAGAGAGAGAGAGAGAGAGAGAGAGAGAGAGAGAGAGAGAGAGAGAGAGAGATGTTGAATTTCACAATGTTGAGTTCCACAGCTCTGTAAAGGGGATAAACAAAAAATACACCATGAACCAATATTCTGCAGCCTCAATTCGGCTTCCTCATGTCCCTGTTTTGACCTTCCCTTAATACCCCTCCCAACCCCCTCCCCCACTCGCTGCCCCCACCTCCTCCTCTCCCCACAGTCCAACACGCTCTTCACTTTAATTAAAACGCGGCTCGCCCTAAGACACGGCAACAGAGGGAACAGGTGCAGTTTTCATGTCACTGTAGGCCTTTCCCATTATCCAGGCACCCTCCACACACATTGCTCAAAGCACACAATGCAAAGATACAAAAAAAAAAAAAAAAAAACAAGTCAGCGAATGAGAGCAGCCGTCTTTGTGTGGGTGTACCCGGGAGCGCTAAATTATGGGCAGCACATTAGCCTTTTTGACTGAGGAACCGAGAGTCCAGGCCCCAGTGGGAAACGGTCCGGCTCTACCCCGAAGCCAGGGTACCTCCCCCGGTGAAGTCACCGCTGCGCGTCCGTTCAATTACACGCCCTCGGATGTGCCACCGCGCAGGCGTCAACGGCGACCGAGTCTGCGACCGGGGTGCAGAGTGCCGCTCCTGTAAGGAAATACCCCAGCTCCTCGATCGAACGGCAGAGCCTGCCGAACGCTCATCTCACAATGGAGACGCAGGTATTTAAAGTGCGCTCCCCCCACCACCCCCACCTTGCTCATTCGCTGTTCCGTTACCATGGATACCCATCACCTTCAGCCCTCCTGGTTTCATGCAGGACACATGACACCAGAGACCAATAACCGCACACCCCAACAGGACCACGGTCTATTTTTCTGCAAGATTTTGTGGTGAAATTTGGCACTGATGCCAGAATAGCCACAAAATTAGGCTACTGGGCTGAATTATGCTGACTGTTTCTCTGTAAAACAAATAAAAGACGGCAGATCTTCGTTTTTTGCCGAAGGATCTGACTGAGCACAGGTCCTCTTGGCTGTTTCTTGATTGCCGAACTCCCCCACCCCCTCCAGCCGGTGTCTCCCCGTCTTACGTGCGACCAAATCTTTTGCTGACAAAAATCTCACCGTGCTCTCAGCAGTTCAAGCAATTCAACTCCTTTCTCTCTTTCCCTTCTACCGAGCGAGTCAAAAATTTCCCAAGGCTAGTAAAGAGTGAAAAAATACTTCTGCTACACTTTAACTGGTAAATATGATTGTACAGTCATGGCCAACCGAAGATACACAACGATGTGTTCCTTCCCTATTTACTGCACTGTCCATCATAGTTACCCACAGCACTGGCAGGATTCACTGAAATAACTCTCTGACCTTTAAAAAAAACTCATTCTCTTTTGCCCCCACAAGCCAGAACAGGCGACCCAAGATGCCAGGCTCTGCCATTATGGATGACAGAAAACACTCAGGACTCCTGTCATTAGGCTAACACTCGGTTAGCCTTCCGCTAAGGGCTGACTGTCGTCTCACTGCAGGAAAGTGTCAGAGTTGAGGGGAAATCCGTGTTTTGGTCTGTTTAAGGTCACAGTTATTTGAAAAGCAGCCGTTCTACAGCAGGTGAACCAAGTTTGGATAAAAATTCTACCTGCTGGGTTACAGCTCGACAGTGGTTGTGTAGCAAAGGATTGCAGGCATTTTCAGTGAATTCATGGTTGCAGCCTTTTAAAATATGCTGTATTAGTTCATATAAGTTGGCTTTCTCAAAAAAACAGATTCAAGAAGACAAGAACTGGCGCTCTTCTCCACTTCCCCAAAATGCTTCCCCATTCATTTTCTTGACATGAGCGCATAAAAAAAACAAAGGTAAAAAAGTGCCCTTGTCCTACGACTGTTGCTCTTTCTCAGAAACTAAATACTTGAGAGGCTGCACTAAAAAGATGGATGGCACATCCTCAACAACAAAGAAAGGAAAACACAACCTTCCCTCTTACACGTTGCTTATGAGCTCTGGCCACAGCACAGCGAGTACTGAGAACACGCCCTGTAACACAGTACTGACCCAGGAGGCCATTGGTTCAGATCCTGGATCATGTGAAAGATGTTCCCTAAAATAGGGAATTTCATCCTGATTAATCCATAAAAAACCGATGCTCTGACCTGCACATACTGCACACAGGCAGTCTTGGATGAATGAGTGCTATTTTTTATTGTAAGGCTGCAGGATTTTTCTGTCAACCTCTTCATCAAGGTTTTAAAATCTGACCAAAAACAATTGTTATTTAGGGCATTTTTTTGAAGAAACAAACAAATAGCAGGTCACTAATGAGAGGGTGTTCCTCTCTGAACATGAAATAGAAAAAACACATTGCGCAGTCAGTACTGTTTCCTTCCAATGATTCTAAATGACAATAATATAAATACAAATGTTTAATAAATACCTCAATGAACTAATATGGACAAGAGAATCTTGTTACAGTTCCGTTACAGTTTGGATGCATCGTCGCTCAGCTGAAAACCATTCCACTCGTTGATTTCTTTTCAATGGAGACCGTGCAGTCTGCCTCTTTGATGTATTTGGGCTTTTTGTTTTGAGCAGGCAAGAGAACAGAAAGTTAAAAATAGGGATGGGTTCACGGAATAGAAAGTTTCATGATGAGAGAGCATATGGACCAAGACCTCACAGTACAGCTCCTCTTAAACCGTTCCCTCATACAGACACATATTATTCGCCGCAGCCTGGTATCCCCACTTGGTTCCACTGACGTAATTGCTTTTTTCTCTCATGATCACCCCTCACAAGGTGCACTGCAGCTCAACCTCCTGTAGTCCTCTGGCAATCCATAGACCAATGACTATATACTACACCATAGGTTACATAGCACAAAAACACAATTAAAACTGACTGCTGAGAATAGAAACGTCTCTACTACAGTATAGGTCCCCTCGGCACTAAATGATAGAGCTTACGCCAGGATGTATGGAAGGTCAAACTGGACCATACTTTGGAGTATTTTTGAGATTTTACTGAAAAAAGAAAGCAAAAAAAATGCCAATATGTATATCAATATCATTTATTACATGCACTAATTCCTTCATGAAGATGGTTTTGTGGCACCGTTTGTGATGATCTGAAAAGAAGTTTATCCAAAGGACCAAGCCTTTGAACCCATTGGAGTCATCCGTAAATGCACAAATCTTCCTAAACAAAAGAACAGATGCCACATGTGCAAAAGATCTCTGAGAAATGAGAAATCACCAGCTATTCAAGCCTTTAATTTGTGAAATCAGGAATGGATGATTTGAATCTTCATAAATGCTCATGGACTGATAGCTTCAAGTAACTGAAAGCAGTTAAGCTCCCAAACACTAAAGACTGAATTTTGAAAAACATTCCAAAAGAGCCACAAAGGGTTAAAAAGGGCCCAGGCTGCAGGTGGACTGGAACAGCTGATGAAATCCATCTGTCCATCAATCAAATTATATTTTATTTATTTTATCTCCAACCTCAATATGGTAAAATTTTATTAATACAAGATCTGCCAATTGCAGAGTACCAGCCTCCATAACTGAACACACAAATATAGTATTATAAACACTGGAAAATGTGCCTGAGAGAAGTCACTGTAAGACAAGCAGCAGCGGAATCCATGAGTGAGGCCAGCATGTCTATGGGCAGTCTTCTCTTATTTATTCAACACATTCTTGCTTTATTTATTAAGCTGTTCCAACCAGTGATTCTGGCTGAAGCCAGTGAGTGGTACCAGTTGTTATTTGTAGCTTTTAACCTGGCAATTTGCCCTTGTGGACTGTTCTCCAATGCACCCCTTCTGCGTCTCTTCGCTCTAATATGGAGAAGTATTTAGCGACCATTGGTCGTCAGTTGTCCCATAAGAATGCTTCGCAATTACTCCTTCATACCACTAGCATTATCCCAATGAGTGTTTAAAAGAACTACCTTACGGTACTTGAGCACGATGAACCAAAAGCTGAAGACTAGAGATCCTCCACAGTAATGCGGCCCCTGCAGCTTGAACTATCTTTTAAATACTTAAGATATTTTCTTAAAGAGGTTTCTTGAAGACCACAATGCTCCAATCAGGAACCAACCCACTGCCATATATTGAGTTAAAATACAAGTCTTGCTCATTAAATTCCTTTGACGAATACAGTTCAGGCAGTGGATCTTCTGAAACAGTGCTCCTTAACCTATGGGTCCAGACCTAAAATGACGCCAAGGAGGGTCCACCAAGATCCCATCATGAGTCAGTATCCACATGCCTAAGCTAGTCCATGTCCATTTGATGGGAGCCCACAAAATTTAATGAAGCTCCCAATTATCTAACGTTCAAGAGCAAGTCTAAGCTGACTGGTCATGAAAAAAATTATTCAGCAATTCCCACTGGACAAAATACCTCGAAAAAACCTGATGAGATTTACATGTCGCAATTGACCTTCTGACTCTGCATGGACACCAAATTAGGGGATTGAAAAAGCCAATCAATGAAATATCTCACTGATGGAAGCATCTTAAATGACATCATATGTCTTTTAGACAGTGCCACAGGAAGAGATGCGTGCCATCCAGCAATGTCTGTATGTATTAATTACACACACAACATGAAGCTTGTTTTGACCGTGTCTAGATTGATTATTGTTCTTAAATCACTGTCCAACATGATAAATATAATTATCATTAACTTTGTGGCATTATTAAAGGTTATATTCGGCATTATAAATCACAGAGACCTGCAGCATGAAATTAATGCATTAATTATTAAATGGAAGAAAAGACATTACTCCAGAAGTTGAGACAAATTTTTTGGCACAGGTACGCATGGGAACTTCAAATATTCATGAGAACTCTTCCTGAATCTGGCAATGGCGATTTGTCATGTCAAATCACATAAAAGTCACCTCTCGCTGAACGGAACCCAGGAAGACGACCTGACAACGACCCAGTCTTCCTTCAAAATGCGCTTTCCATAGCCACACGGGGAAAGAGATTTTGTGGTGTGCATCAAGCACGATGTGTCATCATACACAGCAGGGACTTTACATTCCAGTCCAGACTGCGTGGCATTCACACCCTGCTGACAGTGACCTCAGAGGAAGTGACATCGCCATATCCAAGGAATCTTACCGGTGGCCTATAAGGAGAGGCGACAGGAGCGTGAGCCTCAGCTTTCCCGTCACTCTTTCCTGTCAGCGCCCAGAGACACAGATGCGGCAGCTACTAGACAGGCTGAAGGGAGAGAGAGATAGGGGGAACAAACCCAGCCGAAAATAAAGAGATAACGAGAGAAGAAGGGACAGGACAGAGGAAACGGAGGCGAGCTAAGAGCACAATATTCTCACCCCCCCCCTCCTCTGAGGGATGGGGTGGGGGAGACGAAAGAAAGGATTTTTCCGGATTGTCTGGCCCGAGTCCAAAGGCCTGCTCACCAAGAGTATAAAGCAATAAAGCATTTTGTGATGAAGTGAGGGGGTGAGGGAAGAAAGGTAGAGAGAGGAGGACAAATGGAGGAGAGAGAAGGAGCCGGAGCCCGGATGGAGAAACGCAGAGCGAAGAGAAGGAGAAAAGGAGAAAAGGAGAGGAGGAGTGTGTTGGGTTCAAACAGCTGCAGGGTTTAGAGGACAGGGCGCTCTGTGCCTCCAGAGCTGGAGACAGACAGCATTGCAAATTTCGGAGGAGACAGAGGACAGCAGACTTGCCCCCAGCAGCCCTTTCCTGGAGCCCGTCTGGGCATTTCTTTTTTCTGCAGGAATCAGAGGCCTGAAAAATTGGATTGCGATGCCCTGCATTCGCTGCATGCGGTTTAGTCGAAGCTGGCAGGTTGCAGCAGGAGTTCTGCTGATTGCCGGGCTTTGGATATTACACATTTCAGCCAGCTGCTTTCTGTGGGCTCTTATGCCAAAGAACCCCACACACCCACCCCTGGCTCTAACTAGCTGCACTTGTACTCATTGTGTCTGTCAACACCCGAGCACGCTTCCATTTCCCCCTTGGTCAGCTAATGACACGAGCCAGACTACCAGCTACAACCACGGCCCCACTTCCTCTGCGGTCAGTCAGCTGAGAGGGCAATGCCCCGGCACATCAACCCAAACCACACGCCCATTTCTCTCCTGGTCAGCTGATTGGACCAATGTAGTCAACCTCAAGCAAAACCACACCCCCATTTCTCTTCTGTTCAGCTGCAAGAGCTAATGCACCTACACATTAACACAAACCACACCCCTAATATTCCCCGGGTCAACCGATTGGGTCAATGCACCTGCCAGTCAACCTCAACCAAAACCACACCTCCATTTCTCCTTTGGTCAGCAGAATGGGCAATGCACCTCAACACAAGCCACACCCCCGTTTCCCTCCATGTCAGCTGATTGGGCCAACGCACATGCCTGTCATCCTCAACACAAACTACAACACCAACTCTTCCCTAGGGTGCGTTTCCTGAAAGCACAGATGTTAACTTACATAGTTGGAATCACTGACTGTGCATGGACAAACTATCTAAGTTGCTAACTTGGTTGGCAACTTCCCTTTTGGGAAACAAACCCCTGGACGGCCGAATGGGCCAATGCTACAACCCATGAACTCAAACCACACCCCCATTCTTCCCCAGGTCAGCTGATTGAGCCAAAGTGCCTGCCCGTCGTCCTCAGCACAAACCACACCTCCATTTCACCCCTGGTCAGGTGAATGGGCCAATGCACCTGCCCATCAACCCAAAGCACACCCCTACTCCCTCCTTCAACACCTGAATGGGTCACTGCACCTGTCCATCAACCGAAACCACACCCCCATTCCCTCCCAGGTCGGCTGAACGGTCCAATGCACCTGCACACCCCAGAGTACGGAGGAAAGAAGACGACACAGTGACTGTGAGGGGGTCACATCTGACAGCACCTGCCTGAGCTCTCTATTTCTATTTCCAGAGGACTGTCATATGTGAGCATCGTGTTTCACCAGCGAAAAAACAACGTCATTTCTACAGAGTAGAGCGGAAATGTTCACCGAGAGAGAGAGGAAGGGGAAAATGTACATGCGGCCGACTGCATACCCATTCAAGCGAAAGAAACACGCACATTATAAAACACACGCGTGTACTCTGCCTGTTAGCGTGTGCCTGTTTGTGGGCAAGCTATATGCTCTTGTCACCACAGAGGGGGGGAAACAAAGGCGATGTTACCGCGGAAACTAAAAATGAATGAACGCACGAATCGGTAATTGAAGAGTCGATGGCATGCAGAAGGCACACATCGCTATAAATAGCTGTACACGAAGCGAGCGTTTTTTTCCCCCCTGCGGGGGCAGTGGAGTGAGCGGGGCCCCTTCTCGCTCGAAGCACTCCTCTTGGGCTCAAGCTACTGGGGCCAGACCAGCACACCTTTATGACCCATTAACCTCTCTCTACAGCCAGTACTGGGAGGGGAATCAAAATAATGAGAATGTTGACTAGTGGAGCACATTTTCATAAAATGAGCAGTAGCCAAATGTACTTCACATCACCAATAAAATACCGCACAAATGAGAAGAAATAAATACGTATGAAGCGCACATAGCGCGCTCCACAATGTTTGGGACCAGGACCGGCCTAGCAGGGCCCCACCAGTGAAGACGAAAGTGATTTCTTTGTATCAAAGATTCCTAGCAGTGGAAAATGGAATGGAAATTTAAAAAAATTATTTCATTTTCTCAGCTTAATTATGTCCAAAACATTATGGAGCCCAGAAATTAGAGGGAAATTCTATTTAAGAAGGCTGTAGTTTCCACATCGTAAAACCTACTAAGACCTGATTCACTAAGACCTCCCTGAAAAAAAAAAAACATTTTAGCACATTTTTGCCAAGGAAATTTCAGCAAATTTTGTGAGGGTTTCTCAAGCTGAAGGCCTTTATGAATCAAGCCCCAAAGCGTATAAAAAACTCCACACTTTAATCATGTGCAAATCTCTGATGACAAATCTAAAACCATGAGTACTGAGCCAAATCAAAGTTGAAGGTTTTCGCTAAAAACATCATGAGGGCTCGCTCTAAAATAAAATGCAAGAAAAGCAGTGAAAATAAACTAAAAAGAAACACATGAGCCATTCAAAAACATGCTAAAAGGGGTAAAAAAAAGCACAGAAATCTCTTGCTTTGCAGGGGATTTCCCTGGTAGAAGCGTGTCTTGTCCGTGTCCGTAATCACATTAGTGTCCTTTGTTCAGAAACAGCTGAACTGTCCCTATGGAGATATGCAGTGACCCCCCGCTAGCACAGCCACTGCCAGAGCATATACACACACTGCCATTTTACTGCCAGGTTCCGCCGCTCACGTTAAAAACTCTCGCCATGCTGATCATCGCCCGAATCCTACTCTTCCTCTGTTCGTTTTAAAAAATTTAAGCATCTAATTAAGGGCGCGCGGGAATTTAGACGCTGAGAAGCGGAGCTTCAATGCGAGTGGGGGCCGCACTGCTGGAATAGATGAGGCAGGAGTGAGGCGCTGGGATTTCATTTTTACTTTATTGCCGATGCCTTGAGAGAGAGAGGAGCAATATGGGGGAAGCCTGACGTTGCAGAACCGAATTCTGGAACGGGCTCTGAGCTCACGCTGAGCCAGAGATACGCTGTCCGTCTTCCAGGGGCTGAGACGCTCTGGTGCGAGGAGGAGGCGAATGCTAGGGGGAGGAGATGTAGGTGTATCAGGGAGGAGGTGATGGTATTTGAGGCAGGTGGGGTGTATTAGAGGAGGAGGTGGGAGTGTATCAGGGGAGGAGGTGTAGGTGTATCAAGGGAGGAGGTCATGGTATTTGAGGCAGGTGGGGTGTATTAGAGGAGGAGGTGGGGGTATATCGGGGAGGAGGTGTAAGTGTTTCAGGAGAGGAGGTGAGGTATTTGAGGCAGGTGGGGTGTGTTCGAGGAGGAGGTGGGAGTGTATCGGGGAGGAGGTGTAGGTGTATCAGGGAGGTCATGCGATTTGAGCCACGTGGGGTGTATTAGAGGAGGAGGTGGGGATGTATCGGGGAGGAGGTGTAGGTGTATCAGGGGAGGAGGTGATGGTATTTGAGGCAGGTGGGGTGTATTAGAGGAGGAGGTGGGAGTGTATCAGGGGAGGAGGTGTAGGTGTATCAGGGAGGAGGTCATGGCATTTGAGGCAGGTGGGGTGTAGTAGAGGAGGTGGGGATGTATCGGGGAGGAGGTGTAGGTGTATCAGGGGAGGAGGTGAGGTATTTGAGGAAGGTGGATTGTATTAGAGGAGGAGGTGGGGATGTATCGGGGAGGAGGTGTAGGTGTATCAGGGGAGGAGGTGATGGTATTTGAGGCCGGTGGGGTGTATTAGAGGAGGAGGTTGGGATGTATCGGGGAGGAGGTGTAGGTGTATCAGGGGAGGAGGTGAGGTATTTGAGGAAGGTGGATTGTATTAGAGGAGGAGGTGGGGATGTATCGGGGAGGAGGTGTAGGTGTATCAGGGAGGAGGTGATGGTATTTGAGGCCGGTGGGGTGTATTAGAGGAGGAGGTTGGGATGTATCGGGGAGGAGGTGTAGGTGTATCAGGGGAGGAGGTGATGGTATTTGAGGCAGGTGGGGTGTATTAGAGGAGGAGGTGGGGATGTATCGGGGAGGAGGTGTAGGTGTATCAGGGGAGGAGGTGATGGTATTTGAGACAGGTGGGGTGTATTAGAGGAGGAGGTGGGCTTTATCAGAGGGAGGAGGTGATGGTATTTCACAGAGGAGATGATGGTCTATTAGGTGAGGGGGTGGGGGGTGTTTGAGGGTTGGAAGTAGGAGGTATTTGCGAGAGGAGGTGTCGGCTCTTCTTCTCTCCCCAGCTGATTACACAAATATCTCACTTCAGTTGAAATATTCAACAATATTCTTCTCAGTCAAGACACAGAGACACATCAGTGGCAGCATAAACGTTCAATGGAGCACTTCAGACACCCCTACAGCAGATTTGGAGGAGACAAATATTCCTTTTTGGGTGCGATGAAACGAGGACCCCCACCTTCTCGCCTGAGCCCTGCTGTGCTCCTACATAAGTCCTTCACCACTGTGTACAAGCCTAATCAATTTACAGGCACCCCCCCAAACCCTGCATACCCCCCATCAGTGCGTTGTATGTAGACGTATACGACGCTACTTTAATCAGACGCGGCAGAGGCAATCATGAAGGAAATGCTTCTCGTTCCTTCTCTCTCTCACACGCTCTCTCCCCTCACTCTGTTTCAATCTCTCTGTCTTTCATTCTGTCAGTCTTTCTCCCTCTCCTGTCTCTGGATGCTGATTGCAGGCCCTGCACCTTCACAGAAAGTGCTTATACTTTCATTTATTCCATCCCTCCATTTCCCAAACATGTTCCATATTTTTAGCTGCTCTCTGCCCGATGTTGGATGTTGACCCAATTTAAGCGCTACGTCACTCGATTCCCTGTCTCACCTGATTCTCCCTGAATCCCCTCTTTCTCTCTCTCTCCCTCTCTCTCTCTCTCTCTCTCTCTCTCTCTCTCTCTCGAGGCTGCCTGTGTCAGTGAGGATGGATACCTGATCTTTCATTCCCCAGGAGAGCGCGGATCTCAGGAGAAGAAGATTCTGAAGAAGACGAAGTGAGAAACAAGGTCAGCTGCTCTGTCGAAGCAGAAGCGCTAAAAAGGTGTCGATTATAACGAACCTCCTTGTCTAATTAAGGACAACACATTTCCAGCAGTGTTTAACATGGTGCAGCACGTAAATTGTTCATTTACGGCGCAAAATTTGTCATTTTGAAAGAATGTGTTGAATGTAACACAAGAGTAGTAGCGGGAAAAGCACGTCGGATATTTACACATTTTTAAGGGAACTTAGAGGTGCTGAACCTGCCAATTCCATTGATCGTTTTACAGTAAGGTCTCTGAGCTCAACTACCTTCACCCCTGCCCTACTGAGAAATGTATTACCCCCAAGCACAGAGACCTCAAAGAAGGATCTTAATGGAGGGCCGAAGGTTCTGCTGCAACCAGCTCTGTTAAACCCCTCCCACTGTGACCTTTCACCTGACCCATTCCCATAAACCACTTCCCTTCGACCTTTGCCCTCATCTGAGGTTTTCAATGGTGCAGCTGTTCATAGGTCATTGGCCTACCTGCACATAAAGAGCACCGCTAGCCTTTAATAGCCTGGTACTGCAGTCTTCGCCATTCCGAGCTCAGAAATAAAAATCTATGTATTATTTACACAGCGCCCAACAGTGATGTTAACACCCATTAATTAATGCTTTAATTTGAGCCAATTGATATTTAAGTCAAAATACTAACGAAGTTAAACTTTTAATTGAATACAACTATTCAAAGAAAAAAAACAATCATCATGAAACATATGTTTCTCAAAAAACATTTGTGCCACAATTATTGGGTTCCCTTATGCAAAATGAATTAATGAAGGGCACTGCATTTGTTGAATAGCTCATATAACACGGAGGCAGAACATCATCCATGTAGGAGCTAGCGTGTGGTTGGCAGGACAGGGGGTGGCGACAGGCTGTAGGAAGCTGGGTACCGGGAGGTTTGGAATTAAACACAATTTTTGAATGTCACAAATGTACAAACCTACCCCGTGCAAAATGGAAGATGGTAAAAAAAAAAAAAACCCTTTCCCGTTTCATAAATACCCAGGCTTTCGACGTCCCTCTGATCGCTATCATTAGTCTGGTTGGGCCTGGAGATACAGACTGATGCAAATGATGAGAAACAAGGGCTAGCTCTTACAAAATGAAAAATAAATTAATAAATAAATGAACAAACGAGGCCATAGCCACCGGCGGAATGCGCCGGCGCGTTTTAAATGAGAAACATCTAACAAGTTTGTCTGTTTTTTTGTTTTTTCTTTCCCTCCAAACATGCCTCTTCAGTAATTCCCACAGACAGGACATGAGGAATGGTCTCGTGTGTGTGTTTGTCACGGCGGAGGAAACCGGCTCTCTGGCAGTGAAGAGGACAAGAGAAACCCAGCCTCCTCCTCTGAAGACAGATCCCGGCGACAGCGCCACACGGTAAAAGCACAAACCCAGTCACGACTCGTCCTCCTCTCCTCCCATTCCTGCTTTTAGACAGAGCGGGGCCAACATCCCCTCCCTCCCTTCGTCTGACGTTCATCCCTCCCGCAGATCAACCCCCCACCCCCAAAACAAAACACAAAACCCCAAATAACAAGAGAGGCAGAATCAGTCGTGCTCATTTGCACTCGGCATATGTGCGCAAGGCCTTCTTTGCTTACACACCCCGCTAATATTTCCCCCGCGTTCGCCAGCGCGCGGGATGTGGCTCTCCTTCCGTCAATATTTATGCCGGCCGTTCCGAAGCCAGCGAGAGCAAATGAGATTTGTACGAATGCGAATTGCTAATAAAGCGCAACGTGAGGCGAATGAAATGATGAAACGGCCGAGAGAATCTCCTTCTCTTTCTCTCTCGATCTCTATTCTCATTCACCCCACTCCGCTGCTCACCCTCTACTTTGGGCTATCATTCACAGGGGTCACCCTCACCGTCCTTGGCCCCAGCTTTTATGCTGGGCGTGCCACGCCTGGTCGCCGTGCATTGTGGGTAATTGCGATGAGAGCTCTGCCAATGCGCCACGGCCGCTAAACAAAACAAAGAAAGCGGCCAGTTTTCGACTGCCGAAATATCACCGCTACAAACGCGGTGCTGTTCAGGCGAACACCCACTCTTTCACGACAGCGAAAGATCTGTGGTAAAGTGGGGTTAGCTCAGGAGCTTCACAATCACCCATTAAACATAAATCACGTAGTAAAGGGCTAACTGCCAGGCTATAAGACGCAAGAGCGCAAGTATATTGCATTCACAAGTATGTAAGATGCAGTGATGTAATTTGATACTACTCCACTTCCACATAATATTTTGCTACTGTCCAATAGTAGTAGCTTGACAACAGCTCAACAAATCAGCATTCATAGTCTACCGCTTGAGGGTGCATTGGCTTGAGGTAAGAATTGCTAGTGCACATTATCAGTAATCCTACTTTGTGAAATACCTCCCACCCCCTTCCTTCAGGTTAGAATGACATTGTCTGTAAAATACTTCCAATACCAGCCCCCCTCCCCCCATGTGCTGGGTAACTCGTCCCTGATATATGTGTATTATCAATGTACAGTTACTGAACACTGACCCAAAATCTATACAGACAAAAACATCATAAAAAGTGCTGTATGATTCACATTACATGGCGCATAATACGAATGAAGAAGGCATGGAGTCACTTCCTGTTCGTTTGTTTGTTTGCGTGTTTGTTTGTCTCTCCTCAGTGATGAACATGTAAAATCAGTTTCGGTTAAGGAGGCGTACAGTTGTACAGCGTCTCTACAACGGCAGGAACAGCTGGGATGAAATGGAGCCGACTGAACGCTGTACATAAAACAAGTCTTCTGGGTACAAGCCTTCGCCAAGCGTCTCCTACCACGACAAAGCATTCTACTCTCCTCACCACCCTTTCAACTTAATCAACATCTGGCACTGCACCCAGAGGACTGTGCTGGCATCCCATACCGCCTGCACGCAGCCAGTGTCTGTGCGCGCGAGCGTGTGTAATCTCCAAAATATAACAACTGTAGGTCACCAACAATAGGGATCAATTGGCCAGGCTAATGCAGCTGAATTAATTCTGCTTGCCTTTACACGGCAGGTACCTGCAGCCAAGGAGTTTCCATCGGAGAGAGACAGACCCAGATCACGGCTGATGCCAGCTCTCCCCAGAAGGACCGCGAGGTCTAAAATGGGGCCTTAAATAGGTGGCGATACATTCACAGGCCCACAATGCGAGAGCACGGAAAAATAGCGCGCGTATTTCACCTGCAGTGACTTGGCGACCGGCGTGGCGATAAATGGAGATGCACAGCCGGTGATTACAAATCGGCGAGAAAAAATGGGAAAATGCATTAAAAATAAAAAAATAATGAAAGCGAGTGAACAGGGAAAGAGCCGTGTAGACTTATGACCGTGAGCAGAGGATATTGATCGGGGACCTGCAAGCACAAATGTCAGCATTACGGTGAGGCATTAATGCGGCGAGGAGCCGGTGAGCAGTTTCCCTCTTCAGGCAGTGAGGAAGGACACGGGGTGTGACTCAGTCTCAAACACAATGTCATGTGACCTACTTTAGTTGACAGCACACTGACTATGAGATAGATGTTACAGTCCGGTGATAATGTTAGCAATCTTAATGGGTGAAAAATGAGTAATGTGTGCGCACTAATTGTGGGAGAGGTAATTTAGTCATTTCTCCGAGAACCGTGCAGATTGTGTGTGAATATGGATGAGTCAGTGTGTGCATGTGTGCAGGGGTGCGTGGGCATATACAGTGCTTTGAAGTGTGAGCGTGTGCATGCATGTGTGCGTGTGTATGTCAGTATGTGTGTGTGTGTGTGTGTGTGTGTGTGTGTGTGTGTGCGCGTGCGCACAAAAGTGTGCTGCTGTGTGTATGAGCATGAGTGCATAGTAAGAATCTGTCTCTCCTCGCATATTTCTGGAATATTTTTGTCAGCATGCAAATGTGTGCTCGTGGCATGAATCCCTCTGCGTGTGTGCCTGGGTGTGTGCGCGGATGAGTTTGGGGGTGTAAGTATAAGTGTAAGTGTGACTGTGTGTGTGTGTGTGTGTGTGTGTGTGTGTATGAGTGATGTGAGGATTTCACTGCGTGTGCGTATTTTTGTGTGCGCATGTGTGTGTGTGTGTGTGTGTGTGTTGTGTGTGTGTGGAGTAGCTCATTCCGTGTATGTGTGTGTGTATGGTATAGCTCATTCTGTGAGCGTGTGTCTGAGTGCATGAGTGTATGTGCGTGTGTGCACGTGTTCGTATGTGTGCGTGTGTGTGTGTGTGTGTGTGTGTGTGTGTGGTGCAGCTCATTCCGTGTATGAGTGTGCAGGCATGTGTGAGTGTGTTGTATGTGTGTGAGTGTGTGTCTGGTGTTGTCTGTGTGTGCGGGCGTGTGTGAGTGTGTGTGTGTGTGTCTGGTGTTGTATGTGTGTGCAGGTGTGTGTGAGTGTGTGTGAGGTTGTGTGAGTGTGTGGCGTGTGTGTCTGGTGTTGTATGTGTGTGCGGGCGTGTGTGAGTGTGTGTGTGTTGTGTGTGTGTGGTGTTGTATGTGTGTGCAGGTGTGTGTGAGTGTGTGTGAGTGTGTGGCGTGTGTGTCTGGTGTTGTATGTGTGTGTGGGCTTGTGTGAGCGTGTGTGAGTGTGTGTGAGTGTGTGGCGTGCAGAGACTCACTGTAACAGGAGCTGAAAGGAGTGATTAGCATAATCCACTCAGCTGCCATGTTCTTCATTTGCGTTTTTCGCAGTTTGTCAGACGCGTCACAGGATTCTTCACTCCATCCATCTCCACACCTCCCTCAGTCCTCCTCTCTCTCCCTCTTTCCTCACATCCACTCCGGTCCCCACATTCTACGTCTTTTTCCTAGTCTAATTTCAAAGCCTCCTCTAAAGTCATTTGTTTCTTATCTTCCTTTTAAATCTGACACTCTCCAAAGCCCCTTGAGTTTACAAATTCAGCACTCAATATTGTCCTGACTCAGAAAAACACAGAGCCTTCAAATTAAAGCGTCTCAATTCTGACAAATGATGCCATCACAAACATCTCCACTAGGAACAACATTCAAAAAGCCCAGATAACTTATTTCAATCTTCTCCCATTCAATATTTGATATTCTGTGTGAGTATTTACATGTCTGTATGCAGATGTTCTGTAAATGTGCATATATACGCACGTGTGCTTGTGGTCTTGTGACAAAGAATTTGCTTTAGAGAAATCTTCAGGCATAACATGATTATGCACCTACTGAGGAATTAGAGAATGACTAATCATACATTCACAATGACAAATATGACACAGCAAACACACAAATAAATGGGTGCTAAAACACATATTCAGATGCAATCATAAACACAAACACAACCAACATGAATAAAGGTACACACACAGATGTACTCACATGCACATTTACACAGGTAATCACACATAGGCACAGACACAGACAGCACAGAATAGGCACGACACAAACAGCGCAGAATAACTCACTGGCATAAAAGGTCACTGTAGCTTGCACTGCCCAAAGCAACATGTAATGATGTGTCACGCAGTTGTCATCGGCAAAAATGCAGGAAAAAAAAACTCTGCAGTAGCTTTTGCATTTCCCCAAAAAAACACCACTGTAATGCTACTATTGCCCCCCGCACACACACACATACACACACACACTCTCTCTCACAATCTCTCACGAGCGCGACAGACACACACACATACACACACACACACACACACACTCTCTCTCTCACAATCTCTCACGCGCGCGCAGACACACACACATACACACACGTACACAGACACACACACACACACACACACACAAACTCATTCACACTTCAGTACCCAGTTTCCTCCAATAGCACCCTTTCTTTCCACCTGATTCCCAGCTATTTATAACATTGTTTATCATCTGTTTAGATGAATGGCAGTTTCTGAATGGACCACATAAACTGCGTGAAATAAAGTCACAGCTGAAATGCTTTTGCTCTACAGAATGCTCATTTCAGTACTTAAATGGGAAATGATGCATGTAATATTATTGTTCTGCGTGTATATATTCTTGCACTGGCAGTACTTGTAGTACAATTTGATTCCTGAGTGTCTTCGCCAATTGATGGGCTATAATTCCATCATAAGACAGTATCTGATTTAAAACCAGAATAGCATTCAACGCCTGATGTTTTCACCAACCATCTGGCCGCCTATCCAAAAAACATTTATCCGAAAGACAATAACCCTTCATGAAATGTTTTCAGCGAAACAAGGCGGAAGATTTCTTCATAGCAGCACACATATTTTTCCCATTGCGCTGACATGATCCTTGCAGTATTGACATATTACGTCCACTAACACGTTCCCGGCAGTACTAAAATATTGCATTCAGCACTGATGTGTTTCTCATGGTTCAAATATGTTCTTTCCAGCACTGACACATTGCTGGCTGTAATAAAATGTTGCGTCCAGTACTAAAATATGAAATGGCGTACTTACATGTTTCTCATCGTACCAATACGAACGTGTTACTAACAGCACTTACCATTTACGAACAATGCTAACATGGTCTTTGCGAGGCAAACATGTTTCAGACAGCACCAAAGGGAGCTTTGAGTGGGCCTACAGATGCAGCTCGTGTTCAGAAGATGACAGCAGAGACGAGAGAGCCTGACATGGACGATGACAATCGCAAAATGTTTACCGTTTTCCACTCGTGACAGGCCTGTTCTCAATTTACTCGAGCCGATAGGGTGCATTAGATTAATATAATGCGAGAGAGAGAATCTGTCATGTGTGGTCTGTCACTATCAGTACGCAAAGCACACAGATTGCACACGGCTGAGAAAGACAGGAGTGTCGGGCTAAACTCTCCACTTGACAAATACTTATCAACATAAACGCCAATATAAATACATAAGAATTAATGGAGCTACTTAGGTGCAGCTGAGCAGCAGGACCGCGCCTGAAACGCACGTCTTCCGCTCCCCTCCCGCAGTTCTTTCCACAGCTCTGTGCCCGTAGTTTTCACCTGTTCCTCATCATTATACTTTCATACCCCACCTTCCCACCCCTAGAGCTGCATCCATGTCCCTCACTCCATATTACAGGGTCCAAGGGGGTCAGAAGTTCTCCAAACCTGGGAACTAACATCCTCCATTTCACGCCATTGATACAGTGGTTCTTTCCTTTTTGAACCAGCAACAATCAATACAACCCCATTCTTTGCCCATCCACCAATTCAGAATTTGATATTTGGCAAAAACACATTTTTGTGTAATTTTTAGAGTTGCTACCATCCTAAATGACTTAATGAGACAATGAGCCATTGGACAGCTCTACTAAAGGCTTAGAACTCTGCGCTTATCATGTTCTCAGTGTCATTCAGTCACTTTGAATGTTCCTGTCCTGCTGGCCACTTAAGTCAAATCGTCCACATGGCAAGAACAAAAAAAGTCGATATCAACGGGCATTTCAGTCTCCAACTTAGACTTAAAATCTATTTTTTTAAATGGGACAACTAGACAGCAAATGAGGCAAGAAATTTTGACTCATTTTTAAGAATGTTTCCCTGAACTGTCAATGGAGTGAGATCATTTCAGTGTCTTCAAAATGAGCCAAACTTTAAAATGTGAAAGAATAAAATGCTAATTTTTGAGTCTCACAACAAGATTAAAATGTTTGTTGAAATTGTGTCTTTTTGCAGTGTTGCGTGAAGGCTCAACCAAGCAGGCTAACAGTTTCTGCCGGAAAGGAGCTCTCACTTCAACCAGACATGCCAATCAAACTCCACAGCCAATCCCTCCAGCCAGAAACCTTAAACCCTCTATCCCCTCCACATGCCCAAAGCCAGGCTCCATCGAGACTGTATAAAGAACACTACAATTATGGCTGTGCCTATTCTTCCGACCTATCGTAAGCTGCCACTAGTAAGCTCTGTGTGAAGGCCTGAGCACATGCAGCAGTTAATAGTATCTGTGGGACCCAATCTACAAATCCTTAGTCTGCATTGTATGGTTTCATATGCATAAAATGTAGACATTCCCTGTCAGTAATTAAGGTGTACTCCAGGATATTTTATTTAAAAAGAACAAGTACCTGTGCTGTTCATTAAGCCACAATGCACAAGCACACTATCGTACGTGCAATGTTGCTTGAAGTGGAAGCTAAGAGTCTGTACCCACAGTGGAACGGCTGACAGTATCCAAAATCCAACACATTTCATGCATTTTCCCACCAGTCGTTACACATTTTAAATTTTGCGCACTGAATTCTATGACTGTTCAGCTATCAAGGCGTAATATGTCCGACAAGTTTGACTGTGCATTGTAAAACAACTACTGATTGACAGTTGTTGATATAATTTTGGAATATAATCTGAGGAGATCGTAAAATGGTATAAAAGTAAGGCTTCGGTATTTCTCTCCAGCTGAAGCCTGTGTGCTTTCTGAGCATTTTAAATGATTTGAGAGAGAGCTCTGTTTGTCACTGGTACAGGGCTCTCACCAGGAATTCTGGGTCAGAGAGGAAGAAGTGAATGGCCAATACCACCTTCCTCTCATGTCCGAGTATTAATTTACATGCCAGTGAGTCCAGAACGGACACAACCACAAGAGTTTTATCAGAGAGGGAATGTGGGTTTAATCCCTCCGTAACTCCCCCAGAGTGTCGGACGACACAAGGGAGGACTGCAATATGCCGATCAGAAGCCTCAAAAACACATCCCGAACAGGCCTATTAATCTGAGACGCCCTCAGCAAGACCAGACAATGGGCTCATAAGATAATACATAATCAAAAAATGTAAAACAAACACCACACTGGAGCCTCTTAACAAGCAAGGGCCTTGGCTGGCTGGCTGGCTACAGGGCCTGACAAGCTGGCAGGCTCTGATCTTCAGCCACAGCCGATGTGAAGGATGTGCAAAAGGATGAAAACTTAATTCTGAAGGACAGGAACACAACTAATCACAGAAACATATACAAAGACACACACACACATACACACACACACACACACACACACACACACACAAACACACACACACACCCACACCACTGCAGAGGAAAGCAGTGTAGGGACAAGAACTTAACTGCCTTGTTTCCAGCAGTAGAGCCCAGTGAAATATAGTACATGCATAGTGGGAGAGAAGGAGGGGAGGGGTGAAAATAGAGGGAGGGAGGGAGAGATAGATGAAAGAAAGTAAGGAGGATTTTTCCATCCCTTTATTTTTTCCCCAGTGTCACTCCGATTATATAAAGTGCCATATGCTAAAAATAAAGCATTCAGTATGAATCTATGCATACATTTACGTGTACGTGTGTGTGTGTGTGCGTGTATCTGTGTGTGTGTATGAGTGAAATGCGCGTGTGTGCATAAGTGTAGGTGTGTGTGGGGCTTACGTACGCACCTACACGTGATTCATGCTAGCAACACCCTAAACACGCACACACACCCACAAGGACAAAAAAAGCATGGAAACATAAACTAATACACACACACACACACACACACACTCATGCATACACACGCACAGAGCCGCGGCACCAGAAGACCAACGCAGATTCTTGGTGGTTGCCATGGTGACGCAGCCTCCTTCAGAAGGAGCGGCTGTATGACTTCCTAGAGGGACAGACCAAAGCGGCTCCCCACAGCCCCCCCATCCCCACACCCCCCCCATCCCAGAACCCTTCTCCATCTCCATTCCTTATCTTTCATCCACACATCGCCATCCTCACCCTCTCTCCTCCACTCTTATTGGCTATTCACTCATTACATTCTCTCTCTCTCTCTCTCAGTTCATCTCCCCCACTATCCCTTTCTCCCTCTCCCTCCATCTCTTTCTCTCTTAGAGCAAGACCACATTCTGCTCTCAACCCTCCACTTTACCTGCACCCTGACAGCGCCGCGACACGAGCGCGAGTCGGAGGACCTGAGCGAACACTGGCGATGGACACTGCTTCCCAGGCGCGCTCGCTCCACAACCAAAACATTTCACAATAAACACTGAAGTGAAATGAGAAATAGTCCACACAGCTTTGGAAGAGAAGATACAGCACATTGTTTTGACATTTAAAAGTGTACTGAGAAAGCACTGACCCACAAATTCCTCCGCCCAACCAATTAAACTGCTAAGAGTCAGCAGTTACTACACATGTATTTACACACACTAGCACATATCTACATACATAAACACATACATACATATAAACGTGCCCACACTAATCTTCATGCATATAAACGCAAATAGGAATGCACACAAAGACACTAACGCACATGGGCAAACATACACAGTATGTGCACTTACCTCCCTGCACCCACACATCTAAAAACACACACACAGACACGTGCATGTTTGTACAGCTATGCTTGTGAGGACATTGTATTGTCTAACATTGATTCTGAAGAGCCTTTCCCAAACCCTCAACGTATCCAAATCATGCCAAACCTTAATCTAACCCTAACCGTAACCATAGCCCTAGTTCATATCAAATTAGTCAAAATTCCCCGGAATCCGACGCGAACCACCCAAAATGTCCTCAGGAGTTGGTTCACGCAAGTACAGCTGTACAAGCCCACAAATACAAGCATACAGATATGTGCACGTTCACATGAGCGCACAAACACAGATTCACCCTGGCAGTCACGAGCAAATAAAAACACACAGGCACACTGCAAACAAGGAAGAACAGAACTACCAACAGCTAAACCAAACTGAACCGTAAGAATGAAAGTACACACTGAAACTATTTCAAAATATAAGATGAAGCATGCAGGTATGGTAAAAATGTGATATACGTGTTAGAGGATCAAAGGGGTTCACACGGCAGGCTGAAATTTCACTGCTCTTTGCAAAGTGAGGGGCCCCTCTGCTGAATTTGGTAAATGATATGATGGTGCCACTTGTGCCTGTATGTGTAACTCAAGCCTGCCGGTCACCCTCGGCAGTCAGTGTGGGTCACAGTGGCAGAATGTGCTGAGTGGGCTGGGGTATATATACACCCTTACTGCCTTACCGTCCTCTTACCGTCCTACTGCCTTAAGCTCCTCTATTACTGCCTATCTGTCCTCAGTTACTGTCTAACTGCACTTTCTTACTGCCTTACCATTTTATCTTACTGCCTTATCGCCTTCACTTACTGCCTTTGCTTACTGCCGTACCGTCCTCTTACTGACTTACCGTATTCACTTACTGCCTTTTCTTACTGCCTTAACGTCCTCTTGTACGATCTTCTCTTATTGCCTTAACACCTTTTCTCACTGCCTTGCCATCCTCTCATACTGTCTTCTCTTCCCACCTTATACTGCCTTATTTTACTTCCTTACTGCCTTCTCTTACTGCCTTAACTCCTTCATCTTATTACCTTAATGCCTTCTCCTACTGCCTTACTATCCTCTCATACTGTCCTCTCCTTACTGCTTTACTGCCTTCTCTTACTGCCTTACCATCCTCTCTTACTGTCTTCTCCTTCCTGCTTTACTGCCTTCTCTTACTGCCTTACTATCCTCTCTTACGGTCTTCTCCTACTGCTTTACTGCCTTCTCTTGCTGCCTTACCATTCTTTCTTACTGTCTTCTCTTACTGCTTTACTGCCTTCTCTTACTGCTTAACCATCCTCTCTTACTGTCTTCTCCTTACTGCTTTACTGCCTTCTCTTACTGCCTTACCATCCTCTCTTACTGTCTTCTCCTTACTGCTTTACTGCCTTCTCTTACTGCCTTACCATCCTCTCTTATGGTCTTCTCTTACTGCTTTACTGCCTTCTCTTACTGCCTTACCATCCTTTCTTACTGTCTTCTCTTACTGCTTTTCTGGCTTCCCTTACTGCCTTACTATCCTCTCTTACGGTCTTCTCTTACTGCTTTACTGCCTTTTCTTACTGCCTTGCCATCCTTTCTTACGGTCTTCTCTTACTGCTGTACTGTCTTCTCTTACTGCCTTACCATCCTCTCTTACTGTCTTCTCCTTACTGCTTTACTACCTTCTCCTACTGCCTTACTATCCTCTCTGTTTTCTCCTTACTGCTTTACTGCCTTCTCTTACTGCCTTACCATCCTCTCTTACTGTCTTCTCCTTACTGCTTTACTGTTGTCTTTTATTCCCTTACATCCTCTCTTACTGTCTTCTCTTACTGCTTTACTGTCTTCTTTTACTGCCTTACCATCCTCTCTCACTGCCTTCTCTTACTGCCTTACCATCCTCTCTTATTGTCTTCTCCTTACTGCTTTACTGCCTTCTCTTACTGCCTTACCATCCTCTCTTATTGTCTTCTCCTTACTGCTTTACTGCCTTCTCCTACTGCCTTACTATCCTCTCTGTCTTCTCCTTACTGCTTTACTGCCTTCTCTTACTGCCTTACCATCCTCTCTTACTGTCTTCTCTTACTGCTTTACTGTCTTCTTTTACTGCCTTACCATCCTCTCTTACTGTCTTCTCTTACTGCTTTACTGCCTTTTCTTACTGCCTTACCATCCTTTCTTACTGTCTTCTCTTACTGCTTTACTGTCTTCTTTACTGCCTTACCATCCTCTCTTACTGTCTTCTCTTACTGCTTTACTGTCTTCTTTTACTGCCTTACCATCCTCTCTTACTGTCTTCTCTTACTGCTTTACTGCCTTTCCTTACCATCCTCTCTTACTGTCTTCTCTTACTGCTTTACTGCCTTCTCCTTACTGCTTTTACCTTCCTCTCTTACTGCCTTACTATCTCTCTTTACTACTGCATCCTCTCTTACTGTCTTCTCTTACTGCCTTACCATCCTCTTTTTACTGTCTTACCATCCTTACTGTCTTCTCTTTACTGCCTTCTTTTACTGCCTTACCATCCTCTTACTGTCTTCTCTGCTTTACCATCCTCTTACTCTTCTCCTTACTGTCTCTTCTCTTACTGCCTTACCATCCTCTCTTACTGTCTTCTCTTACTGCTTTACTGCCTTTTCTTACTGCCTTACCATCCTCTCTTACTGTCTTCTCTTACTGCTTTACTGCCTTTTCTTACTGCCTTACTGCCTTACCGGTCTTCTCTTCTCTTACTGTCTTCTGCCTTACTGCTTTACTGTCTTCTCTTACTGCCTTACCTTCTCTTCTCTATTACCATCCTCTTACTGCCTTACCATCCTCTCCTACTGCCTTACCATCCTCTCTGTCTTCTCCTTACTGCTTTACTGTCTTCTCTTACTGCCTTACCATCCTCTCTTACTGTCTTCTCTTACTGCTTTACTGTCTTCTTTTACTGCCTTACCATCCTCTCTTACTGTCTTCTCTTACTGCTTTACTGTCTTCTTTTACTGCCTTACCATCCTCTCTCACTGCCTTCTCTTACTGCCTTACCATCCTCTCTGTCTTCTCCTTACTGCTTTACTGCCTTCTCTTACTGCCTTACCATCCTCTTACTGTCTTCTCCTTACTGCTTTACTGCCTTCTCTTACTGCCTTACCATCCTCTCTTACTGTCTTCTCCTTACTGCTTTACTGTTGTCTTTTATTCCTTTACATCCTCTCTTATTGTCTTCTCTTACTGCTTTACTGTCTTCTTTTACTGCCTTGCCATCCTCTCTCACTGCCTTCTCTTACTGCCTTACATCCTCTCTTATTGTCTTCTCCTTATTGCTTTACTGCCTTCTCTTACTGCCTTACCATCCTCTCTGTCTTCTCCTTACTGCTTTACTGCCTTCTCTTACTGCCTTGACCATCCTCTCTTACTGTCTTCTCTTACTGCTTTACTGCCTTCTCTTACTGCCTTACCATCTTCTCTTACTGTCTTCTCCTTACTGCTTTACTGTTGTCTTTTATTCCCTTACATCCTCTCTTACTGTCTTCTCTTACTGCTTTACTGTCTTCTTTTACTGCCTTACCATCCTCTCTCACTGCCTTCTCTTACTGCCTTACAATCCTCTCTTACTGTCTTCTCCTTACTGCTTTACTGCCTTCTCTTACTGCCTTACCATCCTCTCTTACTGTCTTCTCCTTACTGCTTTACTGCCTTCTCTTACTGCCTTACCATCCTCTCTTTCTGTCTTCTCCTTACTGCTTTACTGCCTTCTTTACTGCCTTCTCTTACTGCCTTACCATCCTCTGTCTTCTCTTACTGCTTTACTGTCTTCTTTTACTGCCTTACCATTCTCTCTCACTGCCTTCTCTTACTGCCTAACGATCCTTTCTTACTGTCTTCTCCTTACTGCTGTACTGTCTTCTCTTACTGCCTTTACCATCCTTTCTTACTGTCTTCTCCTTACTGATTTACTGCCTTCTCTTACTGCCTTACTATCCTCTCTTACTGTCTTCTCCTTACTGCTTTACTGTCTTCTCTTACTGCCTTACTATCCTCTCTTACTGTCTTCTCCTTACTGCTTTACTGCCTTCTCTTACTGCCTTACCATCCTCTCTTACTGCCTTCTCTTACTGCCTTACCATCCTCTCTTACTGTATTCTCTTCCTGCTCACCATCCTCTTACTGCCTTTCCATCTTCTATTTCTGCCGTACAGCGCTCTCTACGCCCTCTTAGCTAAATGTCCTGTCACCCTAGGCTCATGAAACACAAACTCCTAATCCCACCAATATCGCCAAAACCCCCTCTTCCCACAGAACTAATATCAAGGCAACAACAGTTACCCCCCACCCCCCTCTGGTTTTGGCTGAACCCAGTCCTGATAGCGCTAATACTCACTCATTAACCCCAACCCTCACACACGCATCAAAATACTAAACAGATCTTCTCTGCCTCCTACACCCATCACAGTGGCACTAATTTCACAGCACAGGCATCCTACTTTTCTACTAACCTAACACTGTCATCTGTCCTGGTAGCATCTATAAACACTTTCCAGTCCCAACTCCCCTAAACAGCTCTAATGTCTCCCCCCGCACCAGCACGCAAGCCACCTTTGGCCCAAAGGGGCGTTCAGCCCACGCTATCTCGCCTCCTAATCCCCCGCTCGCCACGGTTCCACCCACCGCTCTCCACTCGTTCACACAATCCAGCCTTCAATTCGCACTGAGTGGCCAGGAGGTCCCCTGAGCTTTTCTTTTTCTCCTCTTTTGTCAGACTCTTCAATTATAACAGCGTTCAAAGAGAGCCCTCTTCCACAGAAGAAGACACTCCCCCCCCGCCACCACTCCCGACTCTGAGGCCTACGATTGAAATGAAGGACCTCCTCATGAGAGAGAAAGAAAGACGAGAGCGAGAGAGGAGGCAAAGAGAGAGGGAATGGAGAGCACAGCTTCAGGGAGAAACCGAGGTAAACAGAAAGATTGAGAAGCTCCATGGACATGCCGGGCGGAGCGGAGAGACGGTGGGAGAGAAGAAAGCAGGAAGTAAAAATATCACCCATCAAGATAATGTTCACAAGCCCCAGTGCAGGGACTGAGAAATTCAGACAGTACATCTCAGAGGGAAGATTATGCAGTCTATGTGTGAGTACACACAAATACACACTTGTGAGTGTGTGAGCACACACCCACATAATCACACAAGCAGACGGACACACAAAAGCGCAGACACACAAGTACACACACATTCAATCCTCTCAGTTCTGCAGACATACCTGTTTGCAACCTACACTCCAATAATCAATTCCCTCATCTTCTTATTTAAGATGATTTATCCTCAGATAGATTCTTGTTGGCCATCTTCCTACCCAGAGTAATAAAAAAAATCTTTATGCAGCATCCAATTTTCTCGAAACTAAAGATACTTGGAAAAAAGATTCATCTTTGCATGCCACTCTTCCCAATTCATTTTTCCATTTATTTATCCAAATTTATTTAGCATAAATCAGTCTTTTCATGAGTAACATTTAAGACCAGTAGAGAAACACATTATGGTAAACATGCAAGTACAGATCGCTCAGACACCCACACACTGAGACGTGCACAGACGTAAACACACACCCTTGCACTTACGCACACATGCACACACACACATATAAAAACACACAAATACACACACATACACACTCATGCGCGCACACACACACACATACACACACACAAACACGTTTGTATAGTTAAACTTGCAGGAACACTGTATTGAATTACATTTATTCAGTACAGCCTTTCCTGAACCCTAACCAAAACCAAATTATACCCAACCGTAACCCTAAAACTGAGTTTCCACCAAACACGAAACAAATTATTTGCGCGGCCAGACAATATTCAAAGTCAAAGCAAAGATGCAAATACACGCAAGAAGACACGATTTCGCGCCTTCTCGCGTGTATTCACGTCTTCTTATTGACTTTGTATATAATTTGGCCGCGCGAATAATCTGTTTCGCATTTGGTGGAAACGTTGCATAACTGTAACCTTCACCTAACCAGATTCTTACCCTACCTTTAACCGACTTGCCATAACCCTCCGTAATTCTCTGTGAGGATCACCCAAAATGTCCTCACAACCCAACCTGTCCTCACAAAATCTGAGGTTTCTAACGAGCAGATTCTCACAAGTATTGCTATACAAGCCAACACACACACATACATAAAAACACACACACTCATTCCTCCCAGCTAACACTCATCAGCGCACCTGAAATCCCCAGCCCTCCCACTCAAGCTGGCAAAAATAGCCCCTGTAAGAGGACAGCAGAGGCATTAGTCGACCACGCAGCTGATGGATGGAGCGATAGTGCTAACACAATGCTAACCCTGAACGCTGCCTCAGCTAAACAACCGGGGCACAGAGTTCAGTGTGGTGACACAGGCCCCAGATAACATCCCTCTACACCTATCCACTACCGCATACCCCCCCCCCCCCCCCCCGCACCCTGCTATCACTCTTATCACTCATTCACACCATCTCCCAGGGGGTGCCAAAATCAGCTCAGGTGCTATCGTAAAGGGGGGGGGGGGGGAGGTCATAGAGTCGCACTTGAGACTGACACCTTGACTCTCTCCAGTATAAGTGAGAGGATTAAGTTGTGAAGGGACAAAATGGCCACCGAATTGAATGGGTTCACAGTGGCTGGAGAGTAATCCAGAGGCACTGATAACTGAAGGACAGGTCATCTCATCGGAGCAGAGTCTTCCTCTGACCTGGCACACAGCCCACAGTTTCCTCCACTGCATCCCAATGCAGCCCTCCTCCTGATTATAGATGTTTTGAAGCCAATACCAGACAGAATACTACGCACGCACTCCACATTTTAGCGAGTGCTGACCCAATCAGCATGAACTGTTTCATCTTGGGGCATTTAATGAGGCAGGATCATCAAGGTTAGCTACGTAACTGTGCTGAACAGAACCAGAGACGGTATAGACAAGAGACAAACTACTTAAGGCATTTTGAATGGAAAAGTGTGTAACATTAGGAGACAATGGTTGTAAGACATATCCCGCTCCTTCCCTGCAAAAGCCAATCGTCTGCTTCATACAGCTGAGTCGGGAAACATATCAAGCCAATTGAATTGCTGCATTAACGCAAGGACATAGTTCACACTCATGACAGTTTCAACCCACATGATTTCAACCAATTTGGCTGTTTTTCGTTCAAAAGCTCTGATGGAATGAGTTCATTGCGTACCGGTATATATCATTCAATTCTTTGGGATGGACTGGTGGAGTCACGTCACAGCGTGCTGTACAGGAAGTTGATGCCATGAAACCTAGCGCATGAGTAGAAGAAGTATAACTTGAGGGGAAAATACATGTCAAACATTATTTTTGGGCAAAGTCACCAAACATTTGAAGTGAATTTTATCAGATATGACTGGTGATTCCACACAAGCAGTTCTTCTGCGCCACCGACCATTGAAAGTGAAGTTGTGGCTCTCTTCCCATTCACTTACATAGGAGCCCAAGATGGCCGCTGAGTGGCAATACTTACCTAAAAGGACTTCGACAGAACCCAGAAAATCTTCATTTACCTCGGTCCTTGTTCCTGGACCCAGGTTCTGGGTGATACTCAGTGCAGTTACACAGATACCAGTAATCCAGCTCTGAGAGACAGGGCCCGTACATCCGCAACGCTGCATAACCAGGCTTTCACGCTTCTCCTTTTGCAATTCCACAGTAATTCTCTTTCCATGGCTCGTGCTGTCAGCATCCCTCTCAGAAACTCTGCCTGCACACCTTGCATTCTTGCTGTTCCTGGCTTGGAGCTCACTGCTGGGGACTCAACACCCCTCTCCAATGCACGATCAGCCTGCCTTCTATCCATAATCTCCACCACCCCCCCCCCCCCCACTGCACCAGCGCAACCCCCTCACACGCGCACGCACGCACACACACACACACACACACACACACACAGCACACATGCGCGCGCGGGCGCTCACACACTGCTGCTGGACCTCTCTCCCCAGAGAACTGGGCCTACTGCAAACCTCTCTCCCCTTAGCTTGGTGCCTCCGTAGTGTGAGCCGGCCAGCCTGCATTTCGCAGAAAGGCTGAGTCCCCTGTTTTTCCCACGTGCCGTTTATTTTAAAAAATCCTCACCTAGTTTAGGAGGCATCTGGACTCTCTTTAACCAAGACCCCATCCTGATACCTTTTTTTCCCCAACACATCTGGCAGCAACTTCAGGGATTCTAGTGAGCAAAGAGCAAATTTTTTTTTTTTTGCTTCATCCAATCTTAACTGCACCACACACCCTCACAAACACGCGTACACACACACACACACACACACATACATACACACACACACGCACACACACCCTCACAGACACGCGTACACACATACACACACACATACATACATACATACACACACACACACACACACACCCTCACAGACACACACAGACACACATACACACAAACACATACACACACACACACACACACACACACACCCACACACAGACACAAACAAACATACACACACACACACACACACACACACCCTCACAGACACGCGTACACACACACGCACACACACACACACAACCTCACAGACATGCGTACACACATACACACAAACATACATACACACACACGCACGTGCACACACACCCACACGGACACACACACACACACACACATAAACACAAACATAATACGCACACACACCCACAAGGACACACGCACACAAGTGCACAGACACACACACACGGACATACACAGACACACAGACAGACACACTCACCCAAGCACACTCACACACACACACACACACACACACAAACACTCTCAAGCTTGCTCACAGTATCTTTTCTCTCTCAATTACCTCTCTTAACACAATGGCACCATGACCAAATACCCACTACTACCCTAGTATCACTGTCCATGGCACAAAAGATATTGAGGTCTAATCATTTTTAGTGAACAGTCACTTTTTTCATTGTGTTGAGGCACCTGGCTAAATTATGCATGGTCTTGAAATAAAGTGATAAGCAGAGTCTTTGACACCACAGAATCACCACTGCAGGGTCTAGGAGATTCATCAACAAATTCCACCCTGTCTGCAAGTACGTCATCCCACTTACTCCCTCCAGTGTCCAAAGAATTATGCTTTTAAAATAGGTTGTGCAATCATTGCATCACTTCCTCCCGCCACTGTATAAAGAACAGTATTTTCATAATGGTGCTCCTAACATTTAAGACTTCAGTACTGAAGAAGTACCCTCTCCCACAAGTACTTGTGTTTTTTCCAAAACACACTGTGTATATTAATACTCTAATTATTTTCATAGATTTGGGTAGCAAGAAAAAATTTATTACTTGGCTTTTGGTCATATCCCATGGGCTCCAAGCTTCTTCTTAATAGGTTCTAGTGGATAATTAAAAACAAAAGGCAAAAAAATCTAGAATATGCAGAAAGAACATTTATACTTTGAGATAGCCTCATACTACGACAATTGTGCTTGGAGGAAAATTACTTTCTGCAGTGCCTACAAAATTTCACCTACTATTTTGCCCTGGTTTTCGTTGTGCCCAAAATCTTTCCTTTCAAAACACTCCTCCAAAAATAGATGATTGTTTTCCTGACATCAACTCTCTGTCCCTCAGCCATAGTGACCTCAGTTTAACTACTATCTCTCCTCAGAATGTAGTAAGAATTGCATATAAAATTAGTCCAAAGTGCAGCACAATGCAGAACTCCTACTTTAGAAGACACAGCTCACACTGCATTATCATACAGTATTTAGACATTTCAACAGGAAACGTTCATTTTCGCTTCATTGCTTGACTCCAAGTGAGCTATATTTTCTACGCAGTGAGTTTTCTTAATACAAGGCTTAATTCTGTTGTTTTTTTTTTTTGTTTTTTTTTTATTTTGAACCTAAAATGCAGCAGAGAATCTCCCATTTCCAAACCAATTTGGAATGGCCGACCACCTGCTGCCACTGCCACAAATCATGCAGCCAATTCATTCTGGAGCACAAAGACATCCATGATTCTCCTCCAAAGCTCATGGTAGCGCCAGCTGCTTCCACAAACATTCCAGGTTAGCAAGGGCTGCGGAAGAGCGAAATGTAAAGCTAACCTCGAACAGACTTAATCCTCTCATTCCCTTGGGGACAGTTTTGGCCACGCTTGGCATAAACATGGCCAGGATTCAATCCCAGAACACCAGGATCATCCACACAAACCAACAGTGTACTGCCTTAACAGACAGAAAATCCAGCAGCCCAAGTTCAGCAGCTTCAAATGGAAAAATGAAACAGCCAATGAGTACAATTACGTGTGCCGGCTACATCTGAAGTAGTACATAAAAGACACAGGAACAATGGTGTAGCGCATCGCTTCAAGTCAAGTGTATTCCTTCCAGCATCATCTTTTTATACCCCTGCTTCTAAGACACACTATTTCTTTTTTAAAAAGGCCCTTTTTCCTATTCTACTCAACATTTCTTCATTCATCAACATGCAGCAGGGATTCTCCACATTTTAGTAAATGCGTTACTGCATCTCAGATGAAGCACTCACCCTTGATAGCAATCCTTGATGGATTCTCTTCACCGGTAATGTTTCCAGCGGATGTATGAAGACCTATCAACATCACTAAACCCCAAATCACCAGCAAATATCACCCACTTCAATCTTCGCCAGGTCCTCTAAACTAGGACGCTTAAAATGTCAGATCAAAATAGTTTTAAAATTTTTTTTTGAATTTTCCGAGCCAAATTATCCATGGATATGGTCGAGCAGAAAGATGCACAGAAAAAAAATGGAGAAGAAAGAAAATTGACACAGCAATCCATTTGCAACGATAACGCAATCTGTATGTTATGTTGCAGACCAGGAATCAAGTGCGGAGGCAAAGTACAATCCAATAAGTCGGTTTATTGATAGCAATATGGTAACATTGGGGACGGAACCCCAGAGAAAAAGGTGGGAACGGAACCCCAGAGGAGGAGAGCACAGTTTGACACAGATAAAACCAGCAAAGCTGAGCTGTCAAACACTGTCCAGTGACAACTGGGATAACAGCCGGGGAAGTGCATATTTCGCCAGAGCCAAACTGTCCTACAAGAGGATGGAGTAGCGCGAGGGGAACCTGGCTCCAATCCAGATGACTGTTGAATGACTGGGAGCTAGTTCCTGACAAACTGGACTGAGGGACATTCTTGGAAAGAGTTCACAAGAGCATGGAACTAATCCTGCACCCTGGTTAGGCTTGGGAGCTTGTTCATATTAAACTGGACAAAGTGACTAACTTAAACTGTGTTAACTTGAATGCAATCCCAATTCTGGTCTCCGAGTAGGCTAGGAAGCTTATTTGAGTTAACTGAGCAAAAGGAAAGTTTCTGCAAAATGCTGCCATGAAAGACTACACTACACTAAATAAAGATGAGGAGTTTTCACTATTATTGATTAGATTACACTTAATAAAGATGAAGAGTTTCTACAAGGAATACTAACTGGATAAGGATAATGTTACACATAATAAAGACGTAGAATAGCTACAAGGAATACTGATTGGTTCGAACCATAAATAGCACATTACAATCCAGCAACTTGCGCCACAAGGCAAGGGGCTAAAATACACATCACATAGTCATCAGGAAATAACCATGAAACAAGACTCAGCTGAGGAGGACCGAATACCCACAATATAAATCAAAGGCGGCATAACTCTAATTTACACACAAATTGCTGAAAAGGGAGACGAAAGACATTCACAGGAGGGTTGCAACACTGTATGTTAAAATGCTGAACTTTAAGCTGAACAGTAATCAATTTAAGCAAATTTACAAATGCAAATGTGAAGAGGTCCACAGAAGACGAAAAGCCAGCATTAAAATGCCTGAACATGGAAAGGTTTCAGGTCAGGTTGGGACAGAGCCTAAATACAGCCAAACCCTCACCACACCGAAAATGTGGCAATTGAGGAGAAGAAAGGCAGGGCTAACCCCACATTAACCATCCAAAGCATCTCTCTGTGGTGACGAGTTAATAGCAAACATGGCAACCTGCTGGTGCAGCATAAAGCTAAATGGCTTCTCGCAGCAGGCAGCAATAACAATAACATAAAAAGCAAGGCCATGTGACCTTCCAAGATTAGAGCCCATGACTGATTGGGCAGAATTTACTAGAACCGTAGGAGCCTTTTGAGGCCAGTTGGAAAGTTTATTTGTCCTCTATTTGTGGTGCAACATGGCATCATCACAGGGTGAAAGGTGATGAAAATTCTTGTCATTCCACAGCTTCAAGTACCAGCAGAGGGAGAAGGCCCAAAAAGTTTTAACCGGTTTTATTAAACAAGAGAAGCCCAGAGCAATGTCCTCCCAGGGGACTCCAGACGTTCCTAGCCATGCCCAGCCGTGAGGGCATGCTTTTTAGGGAAGTCCCGGGTTGCAGCTGAGCTGTTCCTTCTGATGATCCTGCGGAGAGCGCTCGAAAGCTTCCCTGATCGCACCATGGGAAGTCAGCTGAGCGATCAAAGGGAACAACTGCTCCGTGAAACTTTAATGAAGGACCTCCAGGAGGGAACTTCTCACCCAGCTTGTTTCAGGCGGTGTTCTCCAAATACGACACCACGCAACTACTTTGCTTCTAGAGTTATGAGAGGAAAACCAAAAAACTAATCAAGTTTTTTACAGAGCAGCACTACTGAGTTAGCAAGGAGCAGAGTAGAATCCAGAAGAGAAAGAATTGATCGTTTTTCATCAGTTCATGTTCCAGATTTAGTCATGTTCTGGGCTTTATTTGGTGCAGTTTTGTAGCCATTGCAGTACTCCAGCATCGAGATCCGGGGCCGAGATTCCTTGAGTATATTCTCAGTTCCTTAAACTGCAGCTCTGACATCATTACTCTTTGTACTGCCCACACAGAGAAGTAGAATTATAAAGCAGTGAACAAATATTCACAGCCAAAATTCAACCTCTTGCCCCTCGTCACAGCTGGCTTATTGATTTCTTTTAGTGATCGGGCATCGCATTATTCATCAAAGAGGCACAGAACTCTAAAACCACATAACTGAGCCGTCAAAGAATAAAACGTTCTCGAAGTTATTGTCCAGAGTAAATCTTGCCTAGAATTATCATACATTCAGCCTTACCATATGTCCCAAACAAGGCATAAGGATGACCAATATGCTACCAAGTAAGTGGAATGAGGTGCTAGAGGGTATCAGGCAGTTATCACAGTAACTGCCCCTGAATAAAGCACTCTCTCCAGGTGCACGTACAGATACTTATTTTTCCATGTTGGGCACTGGAAGGGAGAGGCCTTAGACTCTTGGAAGACTAAACCGTACCTCATCCGAGATGATGCTTTCTAAACCCCATTAAGTAGGCATCGAACATCCTGCCCCCTCGTGTCTCCAGGCTGCTTTCACAATATAACTCTTGAGTATCCTAAGAAATAAAGGTTACAGTAGAGGTGCATTTTGCTCTTCCAGGAGAAGTACAGTAATTCCCCATTTTAGCTCTAGTAAACAAATAAAAAGGCACAAATGAATGATGAATTTCTGGCTGAGGACACAATTATTTCCATGTATAACGTTCCACTCCAGTGACAAATGGTTGTATGTTTAAAGACATGTTTTAGTGCCTTTTCTCAGAGAATAAGCTCAATGATAAATTAGAAGAGACTATTTAGAAAACAAATCTAACAACCTTTGTACAAGGCTATCTTGCATGTATCAGTTTCAGAAATGTTCCCAGTCAATAACGCAAGAGATACATTTGTACTCATCCATTGCATTAATCATTAAAATGAACCAACACTCAATCAAGGTACAAGAAAAATTGTCCCAATTAATCAAAATCGTGTCCTTATTTACAGTCTTATTGCCCGATGTGACAAGGCTGGGTGACAGCCAAACATTTTAGCCTATTTTTAAAATTCTAAGAGCATGAGAAAGCAAAACAACCCATTTATTCATAAAAGTCTTGATTATAAGGAGGAGGAGAAAAAAGTTTAAATCAAATGAAAGAAAAATCATGAAACCATGATGATAATTACTACGAATAGTAAGTGCATCAAAGGTTGAGGCTCAACTGTGAGACAGCTGCATACTAAAATACAATTCACACTAAACCGCTCTGCCAACAGTAATCACACACTGACGAGTAAAAATGCAGAAGAAATTACAGCTAATAATGTACTGGAAATAATCAGACTATGTTTAAGTAACTTTCTAAAGCCTACGCAATTGTACATTGCTTTCCAGTTTGGACTTCAATTATATATAAATACCAATGAGCGGAAACATAAAAGCCACTCATAAATGACTTAATAACTATGTACCTCCTAACAATGGCACATGTCAAGGTCTGCAGACAGACCTTAGATGGCAAGCGAACAATCGATTCACGTAGTCAATGTATTAGGTGTGGGAGAAATGGGACCTGAGCAACTTTGATAAGTGGGTCAGATGGATACGATTGATAAGATACACCTTAGATGGATAAGGTATACCTCCTTGAACCCCATGGGGGTAAACTTCCCTTTGCATTTGACCCATCCAGTTACTTAAAAGTAGTGGGCAGCCAAAATGCGGCGCCCAGGGATCAACTCCAGTCCTTAAGAGCCTTGGTCGGGGGCACCGGTTGAAGTGTTCCCATAGGGTATGATTTTCAACGTAAGGGAACCAGAGTACCAGGTGGTAACCCATGCAAACACAGGGAGAACAAGCAAACTCAATGCAGACAGGTCCTGCCTAACCAGTACTCGAACCCAAAACCTCCAGATTGGAAGCTAACAGCACTAACCATGCTACCACCATGTCACCATGATGTGGCTTGGCTTCTGGGATGCTGTCAGTCAGCAGTCATAGGTATCTACCAACAGTGGCCCAATAAGGGACAAAACATAGACCTGTGAAAGGGTTTATGCACAAGAACAATGAAGGCTATCCTGTCTGGGCTTATGGGGCTTATGTGAGGAAAGTGACACAACACACAGTGTATCACACTCAGGTAGGTATCGCTCTTGGAAGCTGCACCAGTCAGAATGCTCATTCTAACCTTGGGCCACTGCCAGAAGTGCCTACACTGGGCATGTGAGTGTTGGAACTGGATCTTGGAGCCATTGAAGAAGGTCACCTGGTCCAGTGAGTCCCATTTTCTTTTACATCGTGGATGTTCTGATTGAAGAAGACAAGCTAGCGGAGGAAGTGTGACGCTCCGGGAAGTGTTCTGCCGGGAGACCCTGGGTCCGGGAATTCAAGGGAATGTCAGTTGACAGAGCTGTTTTGGCAGCACGAAGGGGACCTACATATGTTAGGGGGGGGGGCTAGAGGCAGATATGCATGGGATAGTCTACGGGAATGAGGGTTTTTCTTAAGTTGTCTGCCTGAACTATCTCAAAGAGCAGAACCCCATTAATTGAAGTGCACTTAGCAGTTGCCACGAGCAGATATAGGCTACGGGGCCCCTGTGAGAACACAAATTCATGGAAATTCCTAATTCATGGAAAACATACATCCACGAGTTGATGCTGAGATATATTGAGATATATTGCGTCTTAACAATGGACATGCTTTTTCTGTACATTGCTGTCAGCTTCTACAGGTATTTCACGCAATAACTCATACCCATATGACAGGCAAGCTCCATTCCTTAAAGCAATGTAGAAACTGGAAACCTCTCTCTTAGTTTGTTGCAGTCTGTGGCAAGTCAGACAGCTCAGTGCATGAGAGGGGCGCGTCAGGGGGATTCGGATGACTTCTGTTTGACCTAAATGTTTTACCATGAAAGCATGCATGAGTTAAGATACAGGATGTGGTCAAATCATCGGAAACACCACCATGAACACTAGTTTTGTGAAGCTCACAATGCAATTTTTGTTCTGGTTCAGATACCGATGGATTCAATTCTGAGGTGAGCAGTAGTTTGAAGCCGTAGTTTCATAGGTATTATGGTATATAAGTGTTTTCATGGGTATATAAGGCTGTCCTACCATCTGTTCCTGTCAAAAAACTTTGCCTCGCAGTGAAATTTCCTTTCTGTTTTAATGTTTTTAGTGTTTGGTAAATGTTGTCGTCATTTTCAATACAGTTCCCCTTGACACCTTAACTAATATTTAGGTATTCATGATCGATGCACCAGCGTTTTAGGCTCCAACCTATTTGGCCACTATTGGGAATCTGTTAGTATGCCCATCTAGCGAAGATTTAACAAGCAAAGTGCTGCTGGTTAGGTCTTTTTTAAGCGCTCACGCGCAGCTAATTTGCATACAAATTAATAGGAATGATGAGACGCTTTTAGAGATGTGCTTTGGAGAATTAAAATTTAAAGAAAATTTCCAGGGTTACTTCTGATATTTTGTCCACCCCTTGTAGATATATAGAACTAGATTCAATGTGCGGCGTGTAAAATCGTATGTAAAGACGGCGTATGGTTAATTTAGCTGCAGAATCAGTCGTTGCTCCGCACATGTAACCTGTCCATGCGCAGTCACTGCTGATTTCCTAAAATGACAGCCAATGCAGGCAGACGAGGCACCAATAATGAAATCAAACGGGGAAATTCAATTCAATCTATATCTATGGCCATTTCCCTCCCCCTGGCCGACCCTCATCAAATCTCTCTCTAACACCGGGAATCGGCAAAGGAAAGAGCAAATCAGGAGGTTCACTTCTCATCTTCCATTTCATCTCATTACAGGCATTTTGCTCACATGCAAGCACATGATTGCACTATGCAGGCATAAATATACAGGCGAGCACACACACATAGGCGTGTGCACACACACTAAGAAAGGCATGCAGACGCCTCACTCGAACGCATTCTTTCATCATCCTCCTCTCTCTATTTGCACTCAAATAGGTCTTCTTCTCACTAACCAACCTGCAAGTGATGGCATGCAAGTGAGCACAGCATTGGGAGTGAAATCGAACCTCAAGATCGAGCCCAGGGAAATGAAATGTTCAACTGCCTGGACATTAATTCTACAGATTTAAAAAACATGGAAAGGCAGGTTTTGAAATGATACCCACTCTGAGAAGCGCATGAACACACCAGATTCACCCACTAAAATTCGAGCATTCCGGGAAACACACTGCAATGGATGACACATGAGACTGATCTGTCCATTGGCCTCCTAAGAGTCAATCTCTTGCGGAACCACAGACCACTGACAGCAATGGGGTGACACTACAAAGAACACAATGGGTGAAACCGCCAGGGGCCCCAATTACAGACATCAGAGGAGACTCAAAAGAACACTATGAAAGAAAGATTAAAAGCAGAATAAAAAATGGCTGCTAAATAATGAAGGAATTCAAAATAAATTAATGGCCATAAGAGAAAATGGAGTAATGAAACAGGGTTTGGGGGGAGTGGACGGTTTGGTAAAAGAGACAAAAAGAACAGAAGACATTCAAATCATAACGAACAAAAAATGTGGGAATTAGCAGCGGGAGGAAAGCCTCTCAAGGTAGAAGAAACTGATCTTGAAGCCTTTGGCAGCAGTGAAACTCAAAGGGAATACCGATGCCTTCTTTCCTTGTTGCCAACACACACGTACCCCTCGGCAAACTCAAATGTTGCTTTCACCTCAGCGGGCGCGAGGGTAATCTCTACCTATTTTGACCTGTATCACCTGATCCTGCCACCAGCTGCGCTCCGTTCTCACGGCCCGGGATTTATAAGTGCTGTCAAGGCATGTTTTCTTGGCAACTGCTCTCTTCTACGAATATATTAATTAAAATTTGCGAAAGCAAAAATATAATATTTTCATCAAAAGACAAATACGGAAGTAAATATATTCAGCGAAAATTAATAGGCTACTTCTATCGGGAGAGCTTAAAATGGGGATATCTCAGCAGTTTCCATTTAAGCCTTTTCCTCGTTATCCGTAAAATGCTAAGCTCGAAATTCATCACAATGCATTCGGTCTTGAAGGTCCTGCACTCCAGTTTTAAAGTATAGGATTATTATCAGGAATGCAAACGCACTATCTCCCCAAAGGAATTAACCTCAAGTTCCCACTCTCGCGGCTCCTCGGACACGTCGGTCAGGGGCACAAGTATCCCTCTGTAATTGAGCATGTTTCCAATTTCGTCTTGGAGTGGAAAATGTTTGGAAACAGAGCAGTCTAGGGGTTTCTCTGGAGAGGAGTCATGAGATTGTGATTTATTTTCTTCAGGGAGAAACCTTGTTCAGCGGGGAGGCAATATGAAATTAAGATTTCCGGCAGTTGATTGCAGTCTCTCTCTCTATCTCTCTCACTCCCCTAAGTCTCATCGGGCTGCCAGTTGTGCGTTTCTTCCTAAACTTCATTACTGCCGGGCATCAAAATTACATTAACAACACTAATCACTGAAAAGTACCACAAAAGCTTTCACCAACCCTCGCACTGCTATGAATAACGACTATCTGACTCACCGTCGCGGAAACGTTAAAAGCTAAAGCTTTTAAATTACTTAACCTACAAAAATAGCAAACACAAAATTACTATATATCGCAGAAGTCCCAGACACGTGATGATAAAATAACAGGGGGGGAAGTATTTTAAGCGAAGGATTTTTCATTTCGGGAGACAACCATGAATTACAAGTGATCTGTTCAGGCAAACACGTACGGAGTCCAAGCGAAAGATCGATTGTCCGACTGGTTCAGTGTCCGACTGTGGTTGGAGGGTAGGGTGGCATGAACAGTAAGGATCAATCAGTGGCGGCGCTACATTGCAGAGTGGAAATCACTGATGCATCCAGGCGCGTTGTGTATCACAGCATCAAGAGAATACGAATCGGCCAGTCTTCCTGACACACGCCTCCCAAGAGACAGCGAGTGCAAGATGCTTCTGTCTGACGTCAGTGCCGTTAGAAGGGGTGAAATACGGGATCAGATCAGACTTGTAATGAATGACTGCACATGAAAGGATTCAACAGTTTATTTTGGTATTTCTACATAAATGACTCCTTGCAAAAACATTTTTCAATGCACTCAAAAATACAAATCATGGAAAAAAATCCACACATTTAAAAACACGTTTTACTTATGTTTTTCTCATGCGCGCACAATTTTTTTTTGTTTTGTAAGAAAAATCCATGTGTATATGCATGTAAAAGTATTTGCAATTTTCAACAAAATATATTTGGATGTTATTGTAAATGTATGCAGGCTTTTGAACTTGAATTAACAAAATACTAGTGATTTCTTCACTGAATTTGTGTGGGGGTTTATTTATTTATTTATTTATTTATTTGAGACTCTCCTGACGTCGTTCGATTCTTTTTCTCCAAGGAATTATCTGTAGACAATAATGTCTCCTTCCTTCTCAGGCAGTAAACAGCATAAATATTTCTGAGTGCACTGAAAAATATTTTGGAGGGGAAAGTCATTTATATATAAATCCCAAAGTAAATTTTAAAATCTTTCAGTGTGCATTCATAATAAGACTGATCTGTCACTCTATAGTGGAACTTGTCTGCCTGGGAATAGGGGAGGGGGTCAGCCAATGGGTCAATGGGTCTGACCTTTGATCTGTTGCCTGAGGAGATAAAACAGGGCATTGGGAAGGGAATGTACAAGGACTGGGTAGAGAATGCAGGCCAGAAACACAGAAAACTCTGAGATTTGCTGAAGATTCATTTGTCGTTGTGAGACTACATGTGACCAAATGTCACTCCGCCTAAAAAAGTGTAAAATGCTTGCGCACATTTATTACACACGCTTATTAATATACTAATTGTACACTTAAGTCCAGTGGTGCTGGTGCACCTAGTAGTATTGTGCAGAGGCATACAGTACTGGGAAAAAGTATTTGCCCCTCCCAGAATGCTTCTATTTTTGCATACTTGTCACAATTAAATGTTTCAGATCATCAAATTAATCCTAGAATTAGACTAAGAAACCCAGTGTAAAAACAAAATGCAGTTTTTAAACGATGATTTCATTTTTTGAAGGAAAAAAGCTATCCAGCCCAACCTAGCCCCATGTGAAAAAGTATCTGCCCCCTTATTTACTAAATTAACCAATACAACTAATTTATTCAATAATTGGGTTAAATTTCACAAGACATACCGAGGCATGATTACTACAGGCCCTGTTAAATCTAGTGATCAATTAATTAGAACTTGTCAGGCAATGTGAAGTAGGCAAAGAGCAGCACATGATGCCACAATGTAAAGAAATTCAAGAACAGATTAGAAACTAAGTTGTTGACATCTGTCAGTCTGGAATGGGTAACAAATCCATTTCAAAGGCTCTGGGACCCCAGCAAGCCACAATGAGAGCCTTATACAAATAGAGAAAACTCGGAACAGTGGTGAACCTTCCTAGGAGTGGCCGGCCTGCCAAAATTCCTCCAACGGCACATCAGCGACTCATCCAGGAGGACACAAAAGATCCCAGACTAATATCTAAAGTACAGCAAGCCTCATTCGCCTCAGTTAAGTTCAGTATTCACAATTTCACAATAAGAAAAAGAGCTGGAAAAAATTGAATCCATGGGAGAGCTTCAAGGCAAAAACCACAGCTGACCAAAAAGAGCACAAAGAATGCTCGTCTCACATTTATTAAAAAAAAAAAAAAAACATCTGACCCCACAGGACTCTAGGGATAATATTCTGTGGACTGATGAGTCAGTATTGGATTTTATTGGAAGACAAGGGTCCTGCTACATATGGCGTAAAGCTAACACAGCAATCCACAATATTCATCAAACCAACAGTCAAACATAAAGGTGGTAGTGTGATGGTCTGGGGCTGCTTTGCTCCTTCAGGGCTTGGGCGACTACCATAATTGATGGAACCATAAATTCTGCTCTCCAACTAAAAAATCTTGAAGGAGAATGTCCCGCCATCAGTTTGTGAAATAAACCTCAAGCGTATTTTGGTTATACAGCAGGATAATGATCTGAAGCACACAAGCAAGTCCACCTCTGAATGGCCCAAAAGAAATGAAATGAGGGCTTTGGAATGGCCCAGTCCTGACATGAATTGAGATGTTGTGGTATGACCTTAAACAGGCAGTTCATGCTCAAAAACCCTCCAATGTGGCAGAAGTAAAACAATTTTGAAAAACAGAGCGGGGCAAAATTCCTCCATAGAGATGCAAAAAACTCATTGCCAGTTATCACAAATATTTGAGTGCAGTTGTTGCCACCAAGTGTGGCACAACCAGTTATTAGGTTAAGGAGGGGGCAATTATTTTTTTCATATGGGTTATATAGGCTTTGAACAACTCTTTTCCTTCAATGAATAAAATGATCATTTAAGAGCTGCATGTTATGCTTCCTCAGCTTTTCTTTGTCTTACATTAAAAGTGGTTGTATGACGTGAAACATTTAAATATGACAAACATCATAAATAGAAGAAAACAATAAAGTTTATCAGCTTGAACATTAAATATCTTGCCTTTGTTGTGTGCTCATTTGAATACAGGTCGAAAAGGTTTCGCAAATCGTTGTATTCTGTTTTTATTCACGTTTTACACAACGTCCCAACTTCATTGGAATTGGGGTTCAGTGTTCTACAACTCTACTGCTTTCTCTTCCTTTTAAATTCAATTTTTATAGAATCAATTGCTTCACAATACATTTGGCTCACTATGCAATAAATAAATAAATAAATAAATAAATAAACACCGCAAATCCCACGTACATGGGATAAATACAAAACCCAATTCCAGTGGAGTTGGGATGTTGTGTAAGACGTGAATAAAAACAGAATACAATGATTTACAAATCCTTTTCGACCTATATTCAATTGAGTACACTACAAAGACAAGATATTTCATGATCAAATTGATAAACTTCATTGTTTTTTTTGGAAATATTCACTCATTTTGAATTTGATGCCAACAATTTGAAAAAATTAGAATTGGGTTTGTACATATGAACTAAATACATCAGTGCGAAGAAGGTTGTGGATACGGAGTCTTTCCACATCTTCATTGTGTCAGGTCCACAAAATCCAAGAAAAATCTGCAACCAATGCTTGATAGATAATTGATGAGGAGGAAGACAAAGCTGGACAACAATTTTTTGTCAGCATCATCCCAGCTAGCCTGAAATTACTTTCTTTCCAGATGGCATAAATCATTTAAAGGTAACAGGACAGCATCTAAAGGAAGAGGTTTGTCAGTAATAAAGGAAGAAATATCAATTATCTGAGCCCAAGATCTCCGCTCCTCAGGAAAATCTCATAGGACATGCATCAAAGCAACATTTATTCCTGGAGGACAGGATGTGTACCAGGGATAGGACACTTCACCCACAAGATGTCTTACACGCACAGTTGGGAAGGTTCTATGGCAGGTTTTGAGATGAATGAATTGGGGATTGGGTTTTTTTGATACACCAGGGATACTTTTCCATACCATGTTTCCATACCCTGTTGACTGGGTCATCCTATTGCTCCAGGTCAGAGGTACTCACTCCTATCGAGAATGAGCCGGTGTGGGTGCATGCTTTCATTCAAACCAATGGAATCGGTGAATTCAATAAGGGCCCAACTCCACACATTAAATGCGTGGAGTTGGGCCCATATTGAATTGACCGATTCAATTATTTGCATACCTGACTCCACCAATCAACCCCAAGAGTTTTTGCTAAAGACCTTGATTAGTAGAATCAGGTGTGTAACTGCATGGTAGGAGTGAAAGCCTGCGCCCACTCCGGCTCATTCTGGATAAAAGTGAGTACCCCCGATCTGGGTCATTTTCCCATAATTTTGAGCCAGAGTGGGGCCCAGTGGAAAACGTCATTAGCCGTGTACACATGTACGAGGCTTTGCCTTCATGTTCTGTCATTAAATCCAATCTACTACTGGCTGGCTAATCAGATCTGTGCTCCTGTGGACTTAAAGGTGCACTATGCAAGTTTGTTGACATCACTTCTGTTGACATTCGAATTCAAACAAAACAGAGGTAGCTCACCCCTCACTCCCATAGTTCCCTCCCTCTCATGCTTCCATAACTGTCAACTCTTGTCGGTGATTGGCCGGAACGTGGTTTGTTATGTTATGGGGCACAGCCTGTGCCCCTTGTGTTTATTTGCAGTTTGTGAAGCCTGTGCGGTCTCCAGAGCCCGGGTTTTTTTTTTTTTTTTTACACTGAATTCAGGGGCAGGCAGCTAGCGGATCGTGGGGAGATGCCGGCGAATTGAGACAAAAATATAATCGCGCAGAAAATAAACAAACTTGCATAGTGCACCTTTAATATGCCTACAGAGCAGACCTCAGTGCCCGGTAAAGGAAAATTGAGTTTTTTGAGATCCTGTGGGGAGATGGTAGGTCCAAGAACTCCACTGCATTCAGTTAGAAGGCTCTTAGAGCCTTCAGGTTATGATCATTTTCATCAGGTATTTGTGATACACCTCCTACAAGGGTTAAAGATAAAGATCACAGAAACAAAATTCACATGGCAGGGAGTCAAATTCCAAAAACGTGCAGAGAGGGGATTCCTATATGGTCCCACCATCTTTTATGCTGCTCCGCTTACTCTTCTCTTTGACCACATTTTTACGCGATCAGGATCAAAACCTAGACATCACTGATGGCAGGGACACAGGGAATCAGGATGATGGTAACAAGGGTGGAGGAAGGGCTATGGTTTGGGGGTGGAGGTGGTGGTTAGGAGGTTAACAGTTGTATTTTGGGTGGGATAGAGCTGAAATTCAGGGTATTGCAAACTAAGGTGAGGAAATTCATCTTTCCACATGGCCTCTAATTCCAAACCCAGAGACAGGGCAGCACGCTGTCAGGAGAGCACAGGCATTTAGGGTCACATGAAATTTACCCTCCCTCCTTTTCTCTCTCCCCCTCTCTCCCATCTCCATTTCGCTCTACCTTCTCTCGATTTTTCCCTCGCTGTCCCTCTCTATCTCTCCTGCCCCCCATATATACCTCTCTCTCTCTCTCTCTCTCTCTCTCTCTTGCTCCCCACCAGTTTCATATTCCCCTGAGTCAGAGCAGGCTAGTGTGATCCTCATGGCTGGCTGCCTGAGGGGTGGGTCACAGGGGAATCAAGTATGGGGTAAATCCATTTCCAGTGCCAAGTCCACAGAAGCTTCATCTGTTCTGTCCACTTACATTAGTTTGGGGTTTTTGCACAAGGAGGAAATTCCATCGTTCAGAAACTAATAAGCCTGTGATGCTTTTCTTCCACCCATAAACACTGCCTAGAGATTTCACCAATTAGTAATACCACCTGATAGAAGAATTATGTTAATTAGTAAACCTTAACAATTTGAACTAAATATTGTGGAGGTTTTTTTTTACCTTCCTGAAGCTGGATTTTCCACTTGTCCAATGATTAAAGTACGCAACTCAGATCCCAGTGGAGAAGAACCGCATAAAAAATAGCACAGGAGCTCTAGTTTCAGAGACAGATTTTCGTGTGGTTGTTGAATTGTGCTGAAATGGAATGTTCTGCTGGTGCTAAAGACTCACATTCCACTTCAACTTCAAATACACAGAGGCTGGAATCGTGTCGTCCCCTGTAAGTGCCTGCAAATACATTGCAGACATATTTCTGCGATGATATGCAAAGCTAAATGGATTATTTGAAATTCAAAATGTCCCTAAGTGGGACTCAGGCCAAAGGCCCTGTGATGAAAAGGCACTGACTGAAAAAAACCCTCCAACCAGACAGCCAAGGAATGGCGAGTAATTGATGCAGAAGCATCTACCGCGCATAAAATAAAAAAGACAATGAAGTAGAGCTGCGATGAACACACAAGGTCAAAGTATACGGCCGTCTATTAGTGCTAAGCTGAAAACACCGTGGGGTTTGTTTGGTTCTGAGCTGTTGAAAACAAGGTGTATATTACCACAATAACAGGACCACCATAAAGATGACAATTGAAAACACGTTTCTCATATATTAACTGTGGAACCTCCTAATCACAAACGACGGTTGCCTCATATAACAGTCGAGTGGTCCTCCAATCAAACCACCAGCAAGTTATGCCATTTCTCTACATTTTTTATCCCTTTACCTGCCTAGTCATCCTTCTGTTAGAGCACATTTAGAGTCACTGTCTCTAACTGAAAGATTTGTTGAACTTAACTGAATGGATTACATACCTCAGCTGAATGTTAAAGAAGGCTCAGTCAGGTGGAGTGAAGTTCAACACATCTTTCAATTAGATACAGTGACTCAAAATGATCACTACCAAACGGTTGAGGCAGTTAAAGGGTCAAATAAATACATAAGATGCAAAATAAAAAAAAAAAATCATGAGAATGGAGATCCTAACAGTGTGCGCACCAAGGAGCTTCTTCTTGCAGCAAAAAACAAACGTGTCATTTGTGTTATTACAGAATCCAGTGGCTTTGTTGTATAATTAGAAACTTTCAACTGGCGGAAAGCCTGAAAATGCCAAATTTCTTGCCAATAATCTCACTGCAGTGGCAGATGATATGTTTAGTTGTGGTATTTCACACAACATAAAAATTATACAGCTTGCAATGTTCGCATTTTTCAGTTGAGTGCATTCCAATTTAGCGAGCTAGTTAAGACAGTTCTGCTCTCGAAAGGCAGCATGTTTCACAGTGGTTCAATCAAATATCAAATGTGATCAGCCTATTTTTCATATTACTTGCAGAACTATTTGGTTTGTGTGTGTCATATTTCTGTAAATAAATATGTAATTTTCATAGATGCTGTTAGACAGTTTATAGAGGACGTGTACCAAGTGTGTGACACTACAAGTGATAGCTAGCATCATATTACTACAAGCAAATATGTTGCTTGCAGTAATATGATGATAAAAATCACGGGCCATCCAATATGCTGGACCTAACAGATTGGGAGTATGTGTTAAGGCTAGCAGTGATGTTTGGTTAAGGCTTCATGCTTGGCTATGACATCATTTGTTGGTTTTTAACAAGTTTTTCATTTTGACCAGACTTTTACTGTGGCAGCAAGTGTCAAAGAAGATCAAAACCAAAGGACTGGAGGTTCAGCATAGAGACCCACCTGCCCTGAAATGAGATCTTGGAGCACTTTTATAATCTTAAACGTAGTAGGGAAGGAGGAAAAAGATGGAGAAGAGATGCCTCTGAGGCCTCCAGGACTCCGATGGGTCCCTGTCACCCCAAAACTAGCGCCACACCTCGCCGCAGTCCCCCCACAGGATCCCCATCCTTGTCCTTTCTCTTCAACTTGAGAGTGGGTGTGTCCCAGGTACAGCTATTTATTTACGGTTGCAAGGTTGTTCACCGCATTGAAAATTATGCCGAGAGATTGTGACCTTTTTTTCAATAACGCCGATTTGAAACACTGGCGCTCGCAGAGAGGACGTCTTAGTTCGCGCAGTGAGCGTCGGTTCTGGAAAAGCGTCCATGTTTCAAATCGGCATTATTGAAGAAAAGGATGCAACCTCACAGCATTTGGGAGGGGGGGGGGGGAACAGTGTCAGCATTTTCCTGTTAATTTTCACAGTTCTCTCCACCTCAACACCTGTCTTTCAACCAAAAGGTAGGGGATTTCATTGAAGGCCAAATGCACAGAGGAGCGTGAAAAAAAAAAAAAACTATGAACTGATATGAACCACAGAAATGGAAACAGATAAACAGTAGGAATTCACTGGGGAACCTTAAAATGGCCATCACAAGAGTGTTTTACCTCCTTCTTTCATTCTGCCCCTTCACTCTCCACTCCTCCCCTCCCAACTAGAGCAGAAGGAGCAGGGCAGCCTCAGTCCGTCACAGATATAGAGCCTTCGTGTGGATTGACACATAGACACTGATGGAGCGAAGGGGCCAATGATTCTGGCACCAAGCCCCATACCACAGTATGATATAAATAAGCTTGTGCTTAATTGCTTTCCCTCTGCTCAGAATGAACACAAGCCGGCACAGCACATTTATTACCTCGACCGTCCATCATGTGTGCGGGTGTGAGTCAACGTGTGCGCATGTCTCAGAGCCAGTATCAGTATGTTGACGTGTGTGTGGTGTTTGTGTGAGTGTGTGCACACACGTGCAGGTGTGTCTCAATGTGCATGGGTGCTTCTGTGTGTGCACATTTCTCAGTGCCAGTACCAGTATGTTCATGTATGCGTGCCTGCGTGTGTATGTATGCGTCTGTGGATACATGCGCAGGGGTGCCTCAATGCGCACGGGTGCGTCCGTGTGTGTACGTGGCGCATGAGAAAATGCGAACGAAATGTGCATGCATGTGTCTGCATTTGTGCATCTTTGTGTTTGCCTGCGTGTCTGAAATGCGCGCGCGAGCGAGCGTACGCTTGTTCATGCATGCGCGTGTTTGCGCGGGTGCATTAGGCGGCAAACGAGAGACGACGCGGAGTGACATTGAATGAGTCCTGCTGCGCTGCTAAATATAGCGCGCAAGCGGACGAAAAAAAAAAGAGACACGGCAGGCCACCGCGGAGGACCATGCCAATTTCACAGACGCCCCGCGATCAGGTTCCTTTCAATTTATGAAATGGGCCCAATTGTTTCAGGTGGCTGCGGTGATTACAGCAAGCGCCTGCTGCACGAGAACAACGACGAACGATTACCGTTTCGAGCGCTGTTTCTAGCGTCTGAAGCAGCGCGAGAAAAAATGTCGGGGCCAATGGGATAAATAAATAAATAAAGGACTACAAAAAAGCAGGTAAATAAACGGCAGTGCGAAAAGATCGGCCTGTTTGCCAGAGGAGCCATGCCATCCCCAGCTGTAAGCTGTTAGCGCCGCTTGTGAGCTCTTTTCCGCCGTAGATCTGAGCTGGATAGCGGCTCCAGTTGGCAGGCCATATAGTGCTGCCCATGGGGAGCATCAAAATCCCCAGCACCCCCGGGGCTTCGCTCCCTGCCCCAGAACCTTCTGAAACGTCACCTCTCCTCGGTCTGTCACCCGCTGAGCTTTCCCATGTCTGAACAAAGCAAAATAATAAAATAAAATAAAAATACGTACGGAGGACAGGCCTGTCTGTTCTCTTTCAAAAAAAAAAAAAAATGCCAAAAGGCGCAAAATAAAAAGAAATAGATGACAGAGCGGGCTGGGATTCCTTCATCTGGAAGAAGTTTGACAGCAGCAGCTGACATGTGACCGCAAACAGCTGCAGGGATTGGCTGTCCCGAGCTTCAGGTGACAGAGGGAGGCCCCTGGAGCCCAGGCAGAGCCAGGGCAGCCCGGTCCCGGCAGGCGGGTCATTCTGGCCCAAGAGAGCAGAGCGGTCAGCAGGAATTGGACAACTGCTGACACGTGTCGCCATCGCACGAAGGGCTTTGGGACAGGGAGGGGTGACAGGGGGAGGGGGAGGGGTAGGGAGAAGGGCGAGGATGGCAGTTTACCTGAAACCAGACACCAAAGCAGCAGGAAACTCGTTTACTGGCACCCAAGGGAAAGGACATGCAAAATCTCAAGTGAACATCTAAGGAGCGCCATATTTATTATGGAGCAAAAGCTAAAATTTTTTACAGGAACCATGCAAAATGTTAAAGGTCTTACAAATCTTTAAAGTTCAACAATGGGTTGTATTCATGGACGTCACAGATTTATGAGTAATTTCCTACAATGCACAGCGAGCTGGCATTTTTCCATCCCCATACCACTGCAATATCAATCAACGTATTGTAACAGCAAAAGAAAATATACACAAAAAATTGCTTGCTATGGCATTTATAATTTGCCTTCTGACTTCATTTAACACCGTGCAGTTCAAATATGGACTAGTGAAACCACGCAAAAAACTGGTCCAACAATATGCAACAGATAGCTAGGTAGGTAGCAAGCTACCAAGCCAGGTAGCAATCAACTTGCATGGGTTCTAGCTTCATGTTTTTCTGACTCTCAGTGGTGAAAGAACATCATGCAGTTTAGAATACACTTATTTTGATTTTTGCCATACCATACACAAAATTTTCCCTCAACATGTAACAGATAGCTGGCCAGCTTGCTACCTCGCTAACAAGCAACCAACTCACATGATTTCTTGGTTCATCTCATTCTGAACTCAGGATCCTGACCCTCAGCAGAGAAGAGCATTGTGCGGTTTCCAATTTGGACTAGCATACTTTGATTTTCACAAGACCAAAAAAATTGGTCCAACCGTGTGCAACCTTTCACGGACCTAGCCCCTACTCAGTCGGTGTCTTGCTTCATCTCACTGGAATCAGACGCCCAACTCCCAACAGAAAAAGGTAGGCTATGTTGTTTTGTTGTTACTAGGTTATAGATAAATGTTTTTGTAACAAACTATCAATAAAGGAAGCTTATCTTTTGTGCTGTAAGGCGATGTGATGATATGGCCTACATCTCTTAGCCAACAGGCTAAAAGAAAAGCGTGATTCCACAGCAAAGACGACATCTTTCGTATTATGGCATGTTTTTGCACTTTTTTTTGTATTTTTTTGCTTAGCTCGTTAGTTTTACCACCCTGGTTTGAAACAATAACCGGGGTTTCATCATAAAAAAGCCTTTGATGACTTCTGGTACAGAGAAAACAATAAATTTGCACCACAAAAGAACCTCAAGCTACGGAAGAAAAATGGCTGAATACTTTCTGTGGTTTGATCGATGATGTCACAAGAATACAATCCATAAAGCCAAACTATGCAAAAAATCCATAGCAGTGCACCTCAGAATCAGGAGTCTTGGATTAGTTAATTGCAGATCCTACCAACATTATTTGCTTCTTTGACTGCTCATGCTCAGTACACAGTCCAGATTCACCATCTTCAGAGAGATGATTTAATGATAATTCAATAATTCCCTAAACCATCTCAATTTTTGGTGGAATTTCAGAGTAGAAAATAAACTCGTCTATCTCAGTAATATTTCTACTTAAAAACTCCAGTTGTGATGCCGCAGCCAGGATCTGCCCTCCAGATGGAATTCTCGTATCAAATACCAAGGTATTCACCAACCAGCACCGCCTCACCAATCGAGACCAACTTATAGGGACATTATCATAGTACAGCAACTCACAGTCAATGGCTGCATAAATATACAAAATCAATCACGCACAGGAAATTTTTCACATGGGGTCATACTTTCAAATTGTTTAGATGTTTTTGATACGTTTATGGAAGGCGCCATGACACTTCTAGCAGATGGTATTTTTGAGGAAATACCGCTAGGAGCACTGTAAACAGTGACGTCGTCCCACCTCTCTGCCTTTGTTTTGGCTGTCATTTTCATCATTGTATTGCATTCATATATTATGCATTATGATGATAATACTAGAACATTACGCATCTTTTGTGTGATATCCAGCTATTAAAAAAAATCGCCTGCCTCGAAAGAAAGCGGGTAAGTTAGATTTCCTGCACCTAGACCTCAACTATGTCAGCATGACTGACATACAAACATACGTGACAAATAACACAAACCCACTGTGCAGTACAGTAGCCTACCCCAGGGATATACATGATATAGAGGATCTTACGAGTAAGCGTGTCATATGAACGTTATGAAACGAGTTGAGTAAATTTCGCGTTTGTGGCAAGCTTTATGTTTGTACAGAGCTACATCACTTTGATACGCCATAATGAGTCACAGACATTCACAGTTGAACTCGCCATGGTTTTTAAATTAACAGTCAACACTGACTATCCAGCTACCTATAACTAATGTTACATAATGGTTATGGAGAGGTAATCCGTGCAGGCTGGCTAGCTTACTCATTTCATAAAAATTGCGGTGGAAAGACGGCGATTGTATCGTGTGTATGCTGTATGTAGCGTATATGCAGAGCAGCCGAACTAACGTCACAGCTAAGCGCTGAAAAAGGGACTGCTCCAATAAAATGGTGCGCCCCATTCAAGGGAGAATAACCTGTTTGCTTGCACTCTTTGTTCGATATTTCAATTTCATGGGGATTGAATCACCTGGAAAAGGTTAGAAGTTGAATGTATTGTTATCTGGGAATAAATTAAGCGGCAAATTGGATTGGATGATAACTTAACTTTAACTTTGTCACCCCCTTAGTCATTTCAGAACCAACCTAATTAACCAGGGGTATCAGACACCAAAATCCCCATCTTACCAAAAATGAACTGTATATTTTTAAAGATTCCCTTCTCCCCAAATCAAAATACTTAATCATTCCAGAAAATAATTAACCAATTCCCTCAGAGAGAAACCTCCAAGAACATGACTGCAAACACGCAGAGGCTTGTCATCGGCAAGTTTTATCAGTTATCGTCATACTGACTTCAATTTCAGGTTCAGCATTCTGACATCACATAGATGAGAACTAAACAATTTACATGTGCACCAGTACCTCTCTCTGACTTTGTGAAACCCAGCCAGAAAATTAAATCACTCATCCTATATACAGCCTGAAGCCTGAGGTCAAGTGACAATCTGAACACTCTACTTTTCCACCTCCATTCTCTTCAATCTGGCACAAACCTGATATCAATATAAACAGTTAATCACTTGTGTTTCAGGTTTAGAATCTAAAAGGAATGACTGATTTCAAACACATAAATACTCATTAATGGTATTATTTCATCATTCCACAATCTAAGAGGTACATGCACTCCCCTGTAAATAATATTACTAATACCTTCAACTTAAGAATTTAGTTTAAACCATAAACATTACTAAAAATAAGACCGTAACAACTCCATCCTCTGTACACCTGCTTCCTCCAGCTATGAAAACAGACATTTACACCCCAAAGTTAAAAGAATCTGCTATCCTTCAACCAAAAATTCTTATTACCAATCCTAAAGCAGAATATAGACTTGAAGGTCAGCAGAGTTGATGATGACTAGGGGAAAATATCACAAGATGTGTTCATTCACAGTAAAGTCTAAATTGCAGCTTATTCAATATAAAATATAACACCAAATACATTCCACTGTCAGGCGATTAATAACAAGAGGCTCCTCAGAGCCTGTACTGGGGCCGGGTCTAGGCCTGGGCCAATCGCGAAACCGTGCGCGCGCATGAGCAGGACAATCGCGACCCCAAAAAAAAAAAAAAAAAAAAAAGAAGAACGGAGCCAAAACTTAGACTCGTGGCCTACCGGCCCGAGTAATGATAGTATTCTCTGGTCAACATCCTGATCCAATATCCTAGTGATGCTCTTGCCCAAATGTCAATGTATGACAAGGGCAACCCTTCATTTGAAAGGGAGTACATTTAAGACTGACAGGACACTGTCATAACCATGCCATGACGCCCGTCACGAACATGAGGGATTCTTTACGAATGTTTATGAATGTTGTCATTAAGAGTCATTTGATAAATTATGTCATTTTTGAGGGTGACATTGTTTGGGATGTCTGTGTTAAGACAACTTGACAGTAACAACATAATCTGTCAATGGGAGTGAGGTCAGTCAGCTCTTGCTCACTGGAAATGGTGGGCTTAAAAAAAGACTGACGATTTAAGATTCCTTGAATTTCCGTGGATATTTATGGAGGGTCGACAGCCTTGAATTCATTCCAGCAGAGTTAGGGGTCAACTGATATGCCCTCTCCTGTATGTCATCTGTTAATACAATACAGCTTAAAGATTTCAAACATTTCTTTTTGTTCCCAAGCTATATGCAGTTGTCGTTGCCTGTGGGAAGGTCTGCTTTAGAATAAAAAAACACAAAAAACCAAGGGGGACAAAGTAATGGAGTATCGTGCCGCCTGTCTCCGCCGTTTGTGCGCACGCACTTTTGAAAGGTTTCTCAACCATAACTGCCGCTGCCAAACTGAAATCGCAGTAAGTTCTACCGAGCTGAAGACGCAGTTGCGAAATTGCTTGCCATCAGCATTTCGGTTTGGTTGCACAATGACAAATAAATCTCAAATATGTTTAAATCTTTTTCCTTGTTAGATGAAAAGAAGCGCTTCGCGTTTTTTCATGGTAATGAGATCCATTGATACTTGATTATTTCAGCTTCTCAGACTGTGAAAAAAAACAGTGCCGCTCCACACTCAGTGGCACAATGCGTGTCGAGCTTGATGTGCCCCACCCCTCCGCTATAACAGCTCTTTAAAATGACCCCTCCCCTCTGTGTGAGAGTCCCTAGTTATTATGGAGCTCGTTCCATTCTAATGCACTAGCAAAGAGGAAGCATCATTTATTACAGCATGACAAGGGATTAATAGAAACAGCAATTATCAAATTACAGCTTTTTTGTAGTGTTTCTCCAAGAAACAAAACACAAATACTGCAAACAAAAAAAAAAAATTCCACTGTCAGCTGTACTGCTTACCATAATTTGCTAAAGAAACTATTCCAATTTCTCCTTCCGCTGCAACGTCAAAATAAACACGCTTACACTCATTCAGGTCCATTTCCGCCATACTATTGAGTGTTAATAAGACAGAAATATGGAAATACCACGGTTGATAAAGACTTTTAGGTAAAGTAAATATCCAAACCACACTGAGTTATAGCCAATTCGGGTTAATGTAAACATGCCGGCACGCAAACATGCAGAAAGTAATTGGGGAGACATTCCATTATTGCCGCAAACCACTTAAAGATGGCTAAATGCTAATATAATAAGCAGCCCTCTATTTATAACTTCCCATTACAATATTCGTAGCCATGAAATGGGCATTTACAAACTCAAAAATCTCAAGCGGCGTCCATATCTGTGGCATTGTCATGCAAAGCTATTAAAACTTGATTTTCTGCTAAGCAGCACTGTCCAGCTATGAAGTGATGTACCGGTATCCTATAATTAAGCACTGATTAGAAACACAATAAATTCTCACTCTGACTGATAACAATGAGCTTAAAGTGTGTCAAAAGAGACTGAGAGTCAATTCCTCGTAAAAAAAAAGAGAGAGACGGACAGAAAAAAGTGATACAGGGAGCAGAAGAGAGAAAGAAAGTGATGGGAGCGTAATGTTGTCTAATTGTACTAAATGACTTCCAAAGCCCCATGTCCTTATTCAGGGAGCACGCTCCATACTCATTTAGTCGAAGCAATTTAAAACTAATTGGTTGCAAAAGGATAACAAAACTACCCCAGGACGGATCAGATGGGTTTGGCCAGAGGGAAAGCTTCTCGTCAGGAAAGCCGAGCAGCTCTGACAGCGTGGAACAGAGTCCTATTAATATTCCCCAGCTCCTTGTTCATGCGGCCTGGACCGCCACGGCCCAGTCTGACGCATACACAAGGGCAGGGAAATTAAGAGCCTTTCCAAGGACCATTTGAGAACACCGATCTTTCTATTCTTGCTATTAATTTATCATTATAACTTTACGCACTAGTGACTTTCCCCTTTGTGCCTTGACTACCCCTTGACATGGAGTCGTGTTGCGCGCAGCCAACGCAATCTGTAAATGTCACTTCTGTTCACACAAAAACATATGGAAAAGCAGCCTCATGACAACTGTAGCGCCACGCAGGTCATTTGGTAAAAACTCTTTACACTGTCGAGCATGCTAAATCTGACCTCCAAACACTGAAATGTACACAATGCGGAAAAAAAAAACCTAATCTGCAAAGCACAGTGAACACAAAGGCCTAATTCCATAAATCATCGGCAACACAAACTGCCGCGGCATGCGGCATACGCGCTGCTAATGCCGCAAAATGAGCTAAAGCCGCCAGATAAACCACCGGCCTGCCGCCGATGAGATGGGCCTCGTGCAGGAGCCGAGGAGGGGATCAGGGCTCGTTTGTACCAAAGCTGCCTGCGAGGATTCTGTCGGGACACCCGATCATTTCATCAAGGGTACCTAACAAAACCCTGGATCCTATTTTACATGACAGGGGGGCCAGAAGCACTGAGCTGAGTGATGCAACATCAATTTATAATTGGGATATAACCTCAGCCAAATAATGCGTTCACACGGCCGGGATGACAGAAAAGCAAAGCTAAATCCTTCAAGTGCTAACTGTTCTTTATCGGGATCGAGACAAAATTTCAAAAGAAAACGGTAGAGCGCTGGTGCTTAATAACCACATTCTGTACTTTAAAACTCGGCCCCCCGAAGCAGTTTAACTGGGGGATGCTACAGGAAGAAGAGCTTTTGCTGCAATAATTCAAACACAAAAGCAAGTTTCAACCATAAAATACCCCAGGCCTTAGGATTACCCCTTTCCCTAGGCATTTATATGTAAACGGGCTCATGTTTTCAGGTCTACTAACAGAAAATAACTTCTTGTCAAAACACATACTCTTTTACAAAAAAGCTCTGACTAAGAATTAGACAAGGATCAGCACAAGCTGGAATAGATACAGTTGTGCTTAAAGGTTTGCATACCCCAGCTGAATTTGTGAAATGTTGCCATTTATTCTGAATATATGACTCATCATGCAAAAAACTTCTCCTTTATTAAAAGGATAGTGATCATGTGAAGTCATTTATCATCACAGAGGTGATTGGCTCCTTTTTAAATCAATTATAACTGAAATCGCCCAAACGGCCCTGATCATAAGTTTACATACGTTGAACGTTTGACCTTATTGTATAGACAGAAGGTGACACCCTCAGGATTAAATAGCTATTTAGGGTTAATTTTACACACCAGTGGTTTTTTTTAAATTGTAACTAGTGTCTGTATATAGTCAGAATGTCCGGTTCTTGCAAGACGACTGAGGCATTTTGCAAGGAAGAAAGAGCAACTATACCACCTGAGAGAATTAGGGGCCTCATTGACAACTATCACAAAAGACTGCACACTGTTACTGATGCTAAAGGGGGCAATATACAGAATTAAGAACTAAGGGTATGCACACTTTTGAACAGGGTTCATTTCATTTTTTTCCTTATTGCCATGTTTTATTTGATGATTGTGCTATTCTGCATGACAAACAGTTGGATATGAATCCAATCAGAAATAAAAGAAATGTGTTTTGCCTGGCCATTCATATTTTCTTTAAAAACTGTTACTTATTGTATAAATTCAGCCAGGGTATGCAAACTTTTAAGCACAACTGTATCAGACTACAGCTTGCTCCTGGCAAGCAGAATAAGCCATGAGACTTATGGCCTTACGGTAATATACAGTATTTCATGAAATTATGAATATGTGCATCACTCTATTCAGCTTGTCTATTCTATTACAGTCAATTTGAAAAAAAAAAAAATTTCAGACAATCAGTGATGGATACCATTTTTATTTATCTGTAGGGTACAACTCTAATGATATTCCAAAAATCATCGCATTACTATCTTCAAATTTCTAAAAGCTTTGCACAATGAACACTAATTTGAACACGGCTAGTTGCATTCCCCTGCACTCTGTTACTTGACGGACCTGTACAGTGTTTTAGATGCAGCATTCAAAAGACGTAGTGGCTCACAATTAGTTTATCAATTGATTGGCACTCCAGCTAAGTGCAGAGGTTTCCGCGGTCCCTCAAGCTGCAGCCCTCAGCCCAAGACCTCGCAGTGTGACACATGAATCAAATCGAGCAAGATGTAGAGTTGAGACCACAGTGGTGCAGCAACACCAGAGCTTGCATTGTCCATTTCTTAGCTCCTTATTCTTGAGCTCCGCCCTTCGTTTCAGCTTTCAAAACATGTTGGAAACAGGCGCTGGAGCCAGAGCACAGTAGTAGAAACTATATGCAAATCATTTCATTATTTAATATAGACTTTGATATTTGCACAGGAATTTAGAGAGTAAAACAGAAAAGCGTATTTGAAATACTGCCAGAGGAAAATAGGAGCATCATATCTACTAGAGCTAAACAATGTCCAGAACATCGAGTCTGTAATCAAAATAATCACACTACAGCCCCAAAAATGGAAACCACAGACTAACTACACAATCTCCCTGGTGTACAGATATGGAGCACCATTGGTGCATAATAGCTTTAGTGTTTTCACAGATAAAAGTCCAAAAGCTTTCCTCAGGATCCAAATATAATTTCAAGGCAGTTTTTTTTCCCCCTCTCCTAATTCTCTTAGAATGTTAAAAGACAAAAGGTGTTTGGCTCAAATGCAGTCAGGAGGAATGCCAGACATATTCATTTTATTTGAGTTTTTGATTAAAACCTTTGCTCAGGGGTAAAATGCATAGATTCCCACCAGAGTGCCTCGCAGACACAGGACTGTCATATTTTGTTCACTTTTGTGACAAAAGAGTTCACTTTGTTGCAACCACATTTATGAAAAAAAACCTCAGCACTACAACTAATGAAATGAGCAGAGGGATCACCTCTCACTGTTTCCAACCACAGATGCTTTAAATGTCAGAATACTGCACCATCAACACCATCAATTGGAGGAATAAGGCAAGCAGGGGGGTGGAATAGGCTGTGCCCATAATCTAGACTATAACATTGAAATGGAAATAAGCAATCCACAACTTGAAGTGAAGCATCGTTGTCCATTTACCCCCACCGTGAACTGGCATCTGATGTTCGAATGTGGCTGTGAAATGGAAGATGAGAGAGTGATGGCCTTAGCTGAGCCATTGCACAGGCAGCATTAAATGCACTTGACAGGAAGTGGCTGGCCTACAAACACCTGCTATAGTTTCGAAGCTAAATTACAAAAAAAGAAAAGGGGTGGGTAAGCAGTAAAGAAAATTCCAATCATGCTCTGCCGTTTTTATTCCTGTGGCAGCTGCTGCTGCTACAGAATGATCAATTAATCATTTGTAATTTTGATTTGGAAATACTGTGTTTTCGGGTGGTCACAGTAATGAAGTATGGACCCAAATTTTAAGGAGACAGAGACAGGGAGAGAGAGCTTGAGCGGGAGCTAGAGGGAGAGAAAGGGAATGAGAGAGGAAGCAAATTCTGTCAACCTTGTTTGATTGACACTACATAAAATCAAACTTGCACACTTCTTTGCCACCAACTGCAGGAAGGAGAGTGAAAAAGCCAGAGAGAGAGAAAGAGAGAAAGAGAGAGAGAGAGAGAGTCCTACGCAGAATATGATTTGAAGGGTGTCATTGACTAAGAAACTCTCACATCAGCACCCTACTCTCTGGCCAATGTATTTCATTGTGTAAACAGAGGAGAAGGACAAAGACAAATATGATAGACCACTCTCTCCACTTTCAAAGCGTGAGGATAGAATATTGAAAAGAGCACTTAGCATTAATTTACATACCAACCCAAAATCATAACTCTTCCAAAATGAACAAATCACCAGACCATAGACGATTGAAAAACAACAGTGAGTAAGCATAATGCCTACAGAGCAGATACTCAATTGTATGTGTCGCACACATGTAGAGTTAATGATGAACAACTCTTAACGCCTCAATAACAGACAACACATAAAGCTAACATCAAGCCACCAGAAAAAAACAGCAGGAATTGTCATTGCCTCAAGTCCACGCCCATGATTAGAAAAAACGATTCTTCTTACCAGGTCTCGTCGTTTTTGAACTCCAGCTCCCCATAGGTGTCATCAAAGTCCTCCCCTCCACCCTTCGCCAGACCCTCCAAGGTGCGGTAGGGCACAATGACCGTTCCCCGAGCTCCGGAAGTCCTCAGCACCTTGACCTCCATAATGCCGATGCTCTCGCTCACGTGCACCGACTCGCTCTCGAAGGTGAAGATTCCCGCATGGTCATCGTCCAAGATGGTTATAGTTGCAACTGAAGGGAAGCCCAGCACGGCCCTGGGGTAGGGGATGCTGTTCGGCGAGAGGAGGTCCTCAGACTCCAGCACGCGCACATTGCTGAGGCGCACAAAGAAGTGCTCATCCTCCTCGAAGATGTCGTCATCAATGATGCCGACAGTGATCTCCTTCTGTACCTCACCGGGCTTGAATACCGCCGTGCCTTCCGTGAACTCGTAGTCCGCCCCGGCGTTAGCTGAACCATCTTCTGTCTTGTAGTCCACGTAGACCGTATTAGAGATGTCGCCGCCCTTCCTGGCAATGCTCAGCAGGACAGCCCCGCAGTTTTCCAGACACTGGTAAGCACAGGGCTCGAAGACAATCTTAGTGACAAACTCCTCCGGCTCCTCGATACACACCTCCTGCACGCTGGCACTCCTCTTAGCCTGCTCAGCCACATGCTTCTTCAAGATGTTCCCTGCCCCAGTCATCATGCGCGTAGCCTGGATGCGGTAGAAGGCACGGCTCTTCTGCTGGTGGGACAGAGCGTAGTAGTTGGCCATCTCCACCAGCTGGTCCAGCTCCTTTTCTGGATGCTTCTGCTTCAGGTCCTTCAGGATTCGGATCATGTCCCGCCTGGACTCATCCACTTCCTTCCCCTCCATGAGTCCGATCAGGTTGCTGGCCGCGCCATCCACAAAGTGTGAGTTTACCATCTTCCCATCCATCTCGATGCCCTTGGTGCGCTCGGGCTCCGTCTCGATGATGACCCCACGATGCTTGTCCGTGCGGTACTTCTTGTGCATGAATTTGTAGAAGAGCAGCCGACGGTCAGCCACCCAGGCCAAGATGACACAGATGGGGAAGAAGGCAAGTGTGAGCAGGCCCTCCCAGATCTGCACCTCGTTCGGGGAGTATACTGCCAAGATCATGTAGAGCCAAATGTAGGCGAAAATGCTCCAGGCAGCTGTGATGAAGAACACGCGCAGGTGTTTGACCCTGCGCGTCTCTCCCTCGGGGATGACGGACACACAGAGGCCAATAATGACAAACATGTTAAAAGCTGCACTGCCCACGATCGTGGAGGGGCCCAGCTCTCCGGCTCTGAACTCGTGGCCACAGACCTCAATGACGGAGAGCAGGATTTCGGGCGCTGAGGATCCCAGGGCCATGAGGGTGAGGTTGGAAACAGTCTCGTTCCATATCCGAATGGTTGTGGTGGTGGTCTCCCCATTCGACCTCTTGATGATAATTTCTCTCTCCTGTGAGGTGATGACCTCTATGGCCGCCATGAAGCGGTCGGAAATAATGGACACGCCCAAGAACATGTAAATCATTGCCACAAAGTACACGATGACCCTGGCAATCTTGTCGCCCATGGAAGGGTCCTCCGGGTACCAAATCGGCAAGACGATGCCGGGCTTGCACGCAAAACTCCCCTCGCAGGTGGCATTCTGGGATGCTGGGGCAGGGCTCGGGGTCGTCCGGGCCTCGGCGCACAGGAAGGCGGCTGCCACAGCAACCAGGCCCAACCGGAGGAAGGCAGATGTCCCCGGCTTCACCAACCTTGAAAGCTCCATGCACCCCCCTTCTTCTCAGGAGTCCTAACCTCTCTGAGAATCCCGCTGGGATCCAGCACTGGGCTGTCCAAGGTCCCCCCCCACAGCACACACCACCTGGGGGGGAAAAGAGCAGGAAAGACTGAAAAACAGAGCTTAGAACTGTTATTTGACGTCTGCAAACACAAAGGGCAGAGAGACTGATTTAAGCTTTGCTGTGAGAAAAAAAACATACGAGTTCTAATGATCAGCCCCCAATTTGTGAAACTGTTCCCACTATACGATGTTTATCACTTTCTAAATTTTATTTCACATCCATAATATTATATGCAGTGTCTTAAACTGTGTCTGTCAAGGCTGGGGTTTTACTGGAAAGCTAAGGGGAAATCTTCAAAATAAAAATAAACAAAACGAACAGAAAGAACTTGATTTGACACAGTTTGACAGCTGACAGGGATGCTACAACAGTACTGACTTAGAATGCTGTGAAAATGGGATTTTCTCAGGATAAAGACATCATAGCTGAAACCAGAAGAAAAACATCTCCACTTGATCATATCACCTTTCGACTGATTTACTATGAAATTAATTGCAGTCTTTTTCAGTGCAGAACTTCACAGGAAACAATAAATAGTATGGTATAAAACACCAAATTACGCCGGCTAACAGTGTAGCCTATCAGCAAAGGTGAGAAGTGTTTTCTTCAAAGTTTGGGTACTTTGCCACCAAATAAGTAAATAACCCTTAATGCCCCCCCCCCCCAAAGGACCACCATCCATCACCTACAGGTGCAACTATTATCTTCATTTTTGATTAATCTCTCAATTATTTTCACGATTAATTGATTTATTGTTTTGCCTAATCAAAAAATTGTGGAAAATGGCTGCCACTAATTTCCAGGGCCCAAGATTGCTTCTTTTGTCCAACCAACAGTCCAAAACCCAAAGCCTCTTCATAGACCATCATAAATGACAAATAAAAGCAGCAAATCCTTACATTTAAGAATCTGGAACCAGCAAATGTTTAACATTTTTGCCCGAAAAATGACAGAAATAATTGATCGATTATCAAAACAGAAGGACATAATTTTCGTTCGATCGACCAATCAACGAATCATAGCCTCTCAACCTCCAACCCCCCCTCCTGTGATCACTTACTTCATTTATTTCTCAAGGATTTGCATGGGTTCCCATTACACGCCTCGCTAAGACAAGCAAAGGCAGTTTAGTCTCAATTAAAATTACCATACTGACAGACAGAACCATTTTGATCCCAATGGAGAATTGCAAGTTTTATTACAGCACCAAGGTAGTTTCCCTTTGACCTCCTTAGCAGGGGAATCATTATCACCTTTCATAATATTGAAATTTGTTTTTATAATTGTTCATTCATTGAAGAGACTGGAGGGAGGCCCAAGAGCTAGCGTAAATTGGAAAGGACTTCATTATTTTAAAAACGGCAGGAGATCACACAGTGGGACAAGAATAACAGGTCTTGTAATGAGCTGTCGATTAACAAGAGGTCAGGCAAATGCGTATAAGAGTACACAATCAACCGCCACAATCCTATCTAGACAGGGAAAGCAGTACTGACATTATAACCCATGGAAAACAACTCAGAAATTTCCAAGCAAGCCCATTGATAGACGTGGTGAAGGCAGTAACAAACAATCCAGTGGAATTCAGTGAGGCCAGAGGTGAGGAGAGCGGCTTGATGATATCTCAGCACTCCGGGCTTGAGCTGGACAGAAGCCAGCATACCGCTAATCCTGCACAACGCACTAAATAAACACAGACAAGCAAGGGAGGTAATTGGACAACAAATTTAAAGCTTAATGAGAGCAAAGTTATTTTCAAAAGCAAACGACGGCTGGCGGGCGGGGCAGGATGGGGTTGGGTGGAACGGTGCGGATGGGGAGGGCAGAGGAACACAGGATCGTACACGGGACTGCTCAGCCCGCGGTTTGGCGTCGCTTTTGCAGTCTGGTAGGCCTGGAGCTGCCGAGACTCTCCTGGCCTCCCCTCGGGAGAGTTTCATAGGCAGCAAAGCATCTGGGCATATTTACCGACTCATAACCACTGACAGCAGAGGTGGAGCTGACAGCCGATTTTCACCACAACAAGTCCACACACAAGCATTCAGTTAAACACATGGAATTTCACGTGTGCAGTGCATTAACATGATGCAGGACCCAAAACAAGCAGGGGGACTAAAACACATTGAGGGACCAAAACCCAAGTTACGTGTTGTTAGAGTAATTTTTTGATTGACAATGTGATAATTTTGATTACTATTAAAACATACATGCCAATTCAAATGATTAGAAGTATACTCTGAGTAACATATACATTTTAAATGAAATTAGGCCTCTCTCCTCTTCACCTGCAATAGACACAGATGAATGTTTTTTCTGTAATTCGGAGATAACCTGGGAGGTCTTTGTCCTGGCAGTAACAAATGTTCAGGCAAAACTCATTTCTAAGCCAAAACTGTAATGAACATACGAGGACTCCAATCGCGGATCAAGCTCAGAAGAGCGTCTTTTATTAAACTGGGAATGTTCAATGCTCATGGTCAGAAAAACAGAAACAAGTCAGAAGCCAGAATCAGGAATATCACAGGTACTCAGAATCGTAAACCAGGGACAGGCAAGGGATCTATTAACCAGAAAATCCGTCAGCACAAAATACAGAAACAAAGGGGTATCTAAACTAAGGGGAAATAGGGAAAAGGGGAAAGGGTAATTGGATAGGGGAAAGGGAGACAAAGAAATTAACTAAACGAAGGGAATGCAAGGGAATATGGGAAAACGAAAGACTAGCAATCAAAATACACAATCACTCGACGCAAATACAAAATATCAACTGGTAACAATGAAACACGAGACAAATCTTACAACAATCGCAGAAGCTCACTAGAAAGAAATGCAGAGACAGAGACGACCAAGACTGAGCAAAGGAACTTAAACGAATCGACACTGACAAGAGGAAAAGTGGGGTTTTTATAAACAAACTAATCAGAGTGTTTAGCCCAAGTAATAAAGGACAGCTGGAGAGGAGGCGGAATCTAGAACAGCAAAGGATGGTGATAGGACAGATTGGGGAAGTAGGTGTGCCCTGCTTCTTCAAACTAACTAATCACCGTGCCTAACTACTCTGCTCTAATGTGTAGTCCTACCCATTTCTAATCACCCGTGCCTCAGCTAAACTATTCTCAGGTGCAGACAGTTAACAAGCACAGGAAGAAGGAAGCAGGAAGTACCCAACCAGAAAAAACAGGGGAAAAGATTGTGAATGGAAACAAGACAAGACACCACACTTGGGAAACACAAAAGGGAGCTCAGTACAAGGAAGACAAGAGACAAGCATTCAAAAAACATGAACAGTCACACTAGAAAACATTAACTAAACACAATGAAACTAAAAAATCTAAGCAAAAACATACAAGATCAAACATAAAATCCTTAATTCACAACAAAAACAATAACATAGCAGGGCCATTGGACTGGGTGTCTAATTGGGGGAGGGGATTGGGCTGCCAAGCTATGGGAGAACTACCCGGATGCATCAATGAAAGATCACCTTGTATAATTTGAAAGTATTAGTTACCTGGTCAGAGTTCTCTCATTCTCTTGTTCTGTTATAAACTAATAAAAGTCTTATTTGGAGGTTTAGCAGTGGATCGGACTGTAAATTGGACGATGCTCAGCCTAGCTTGGTGTAAAGAAAGGGTTTTTCCTCAATTAGTGTTCACCATTTTTCGTAGCACGAAGTTAGAATACGTGGTAGATGAATCTGTGGCATGACCGGGGTCTGTCTCTGGAGCAGAGGCTCTCAGTTTCCATGCTGGGGACCATTATGTATGCAGGTTTGCATTGTGAATACAACTGCAATTTAAGAAATTCAACAAGCTGTCAATTTTTCTTAATTACATGTTGAGAGGGATTATTTGCTCTATCAAACCATGTTATGACAGAACTGGCAATGCAGGAATCAAGTTTAAGTTCATGTTGGGTGTATTTGTGCAATTCCACACAAGAAAGGTCAAAACAGCAAATTCTGAAGTTTCAGAAAGCTTAATGAAGTTGTATTTCCTGTGTTGGTAATTGTACGTAAGGAACTAAAAGGTTTTCTTGAAAATTAGATATTAAATTTGATGTTCCGTTGAGGTGACCATAGGTGAATCTTTAAAATTCAAACATTACTACAATCCAAACCTAATTCATCTTGAAATGTACTTATTTTTACTGGTTTCTAAAATTCTAACCATATTTTGTTAAGCATTTCCTCTCAAAGCATGAGGCATTTCCAGGACAGGATACACGGGATAGTATACCCAGCACAGGATACCCTTTTTTTTATTGTAATTCCATTGTCAAAATCTTAAATAGTTCTTTCTTATGAGCTTATTCCTTGTGGATTTTTTTGGCATTTGTAAATTCTCTTACTTTATCAGCCTATGTAACAAAACAAACAATAACTTCTAAAATATCTTTACTTATCTCTGTAAAAACATGGTAACGGAATGACAATAATCCTATAATTAGTTTTAAATTCAACATGTGTTTCATTTTATTATAGTTTATTATAAAGACAGCGAAATATGAGGCCTGAACACACCCGTTTTATTAAGTCAGATATTGAAGTTTGGTATTTTTAGGGTATGTTTCAGAAGAAGTAATTCTGTAACTATTTCTGTATTTCCTATCACAAGTTCCTTCTTGGAAGAAAGGTTGAGAGTGAAAATATGATCCACAAATGACAAAGCTTAAGGTAGTATCTCACTGAGCGGCGAATGCTTACGAATGTAGCAAATTTTGGATTCGCCAACTTTTCTGACGAATGTTGGCGAACATCAGGATAGACCTAGGTGTCATTAGCGACATTTAGCAACGTTTAGCGTCAGTTAGCAATATTCACGTAACTGTTTGCGAAAGAATATGAAAATGAACTCTTTGCGACCCTAAAAACCGTTTGCAAACTCTTTTGCAATCTTGACGAAACCTTGATGGTATCCTCACAAAACCCAATATTTGTCTACATTCGTCAGCATTCGTAGCTCTGTTGTATAATGGTCACTACTTCACAAACCTAAAAGAACTTAAGCGACACGTGTTACAACCGTTTGCAAACGCTTATAACTCTTTTACAAACGTCTGCAACTGTTTGTGAGAAAATTAATTTGCAAAGAAATTTTGAACATGCTCAAAATTTCTTTGCGACAAGAAAAATTGTTTGTGATCCTAAAAACTTTTAGCAAACTGCTTTGCGCCCTTCTACGAACTCTGACGAAACTCAAAATTCGCTTCATTCATAAGCATTCGCCGCTCAGTGAGATACTAGCTTTATTGCCAATGTGTTATGGATTTCCTAGAAATTATTCTGAGAGTTAAGGAAAAAATTAGACCTATTTTTCTACGGGGCCATTCTCTGAAATATGAGCCTGGAAGGCCAAATTTTCAAATAAGCTCCATCAAATAACTAGTGCATGTGTTTCTAACTACTGTTATTCTAGTTGAGGATGGCAAATGCCAATTTCAGAAAAATTGCATTTTGGGGCAAAATTTCCCGACTTTAAAGTCCTTTTAGTTTTTCACCATTTTTTGAGATATGGGTCATCCTTGAAAATTAAAGTCATCTTTTTGTGATTTGGATGAGTGTCAAACTCAGCAGCAGAAATAATCATATAAATAATAATAATATTGTTAAGGTCGTTATTTTTCAACTTTTGCAGCAAAAGTCCCGCAGACTTAAAAGTTTCACTTTTTAAGGGGTCAAAAAATATGGTGGTGAATGACGTCACACACGTAACGCATGGCAACAAAAGTTTTCATAAAAACAATAAATCCAAGCGAAAATATGAAAAACCTAAGATAATAAATTAATACCATACCTTCCATGCTTGGAGGGCATAACTTCCTCAGTCCCACAAATATAATCGGTTTTATAGCCAAAAATGTACCTGTCACACATGTAACGTGGTGCTACATGTGTGACCTTTGACATTACATGTGTGACCAAAGTACAAAGCCTATGCTATGACAGGACATTAATGACCTGTTTCCTTTATCTTTAGACTAATAAAGGTTTAGTTCACACTTCAGTCAAAAGGTAGTCTAGGTCATCTCTATGCAGAACAACAACAATGACGACTAAAGCCTTCAACATGAAGGTCAGCCACCCCATCACTTGACCTAAATATTTTGCCAGATTTTTTGCAACTTTGATGTGTATACCCATATGCAAAGCAGGACAGAATTTAGATGTAATATCATGGAATATGTAATGTTCAGAAGGTAATGTGAAAATGCTGTTAGTTGGATTAAATTAACCCCTTTGCTCAGAAGCCAAATATGGCTATTTATGCGTTACCCTATTTAATGCTAAATAATTCAAGATGTAAGCTTCATAGAGAGGGGAAGTATGGCTCAACTGAGATAATACACTTGCAGCATTTAGTATTCCATTGTATTTCGGTTTATTTTCATGATTTTAGTTGAGCGGTGTTTCCCAAACCTCTCCTGGCGTACCCCTTGTCCTGCATGCTTTAGATCTCTCCCTGCTCCAGCCCAGGTGATTCAAATGATTCGCTTATCATCAAGCAGATTCTGGGGTGAATTATGACCTGATCATTTGAATCACCTGTGCTGGAGCAGGGAGAGATCTAAAGCATGCAGGACAAGGGGTACGCCAGGAGAGGTTTGGGAAACACTGTGGTAGAGAAAAGGGGCTGCAAACATAAAGAAAATTCTGCATTGAAATGATTAAAAAAATACTGAGGATTGAAAAATGGCTAGGGGTTAAAACAATACATTTTTGGGATCTTTAACTCCAAGACCACAAGTATTCTTCATCAAATCTTATTTGGCTTCGAAAGAGGAAGCCAAATGAGACAGATCTCCAGGTTGCTCCTTAAACACACACAGCCCTCAAAATGGCGCACTGTCAAATCATAAAATAATCATATTTTTAACACAAATCAACTTTTGATGCATGAAATTCAATACGAATGAATTATTTTCTGGTTTAATTTAGCAAGAGTTTGTCAATATAGGCGCAGCTGGACATCAATGATCACCAGTACCCTCTCCAAACCAAAAACATGCCTTTTCTCCATGATAAAGTTCAGAGTTTCATCCATTTTTATACAAAGCCGCATCAGCAAGCACACTTACTCATTAAAGGAACTGCTTATTTTACGGTCAGAACGTTCACTCATGGCTGTTTAAATTCCTTGCAACTGTTTCATATCTAGATCTTAACAAAAAAAATAGGACCAAGGGTCCTGTAGCTTACTGGCAAGCAGTCTTATAGTGATGATACAAGTTATGAAAGTTTCATGTGAAGTTTGACATTTGAATCAATGAAAATCAATGTCAAGGTCACTAAATAAAAGTTCACATACATTTATACAACCTCCTGTAATACAAACACAATCCTAAGCTCTGAAGCAGTTTTGGTGATACAAGTCTAGGGCTGGGCAATATATTGATATTATATCGATATCATGATGGAAAGTAAAATATTGTCACGGATTTTAGATATTGAAATATCTTGATATGAGATAAGTGTTGGCTTTTCTGGTTTCAAAAGCTGCATTACAGTAAAGGGTTGCATCTTTCTGCTCTCACTTGACTGTTGTAGCTGTTGTCTGCACCTGCTTGGTCGTTCTATCAACATTACTAAGAAATTGTTCTCAAAAATATCACTGTATAAATAATTTGTGACAGCACCAGTGTGTCCCGATAATATCGGCAAAATATCAATATCGATGTATTGGGTCAAAAAAAATCGAGATTAGATATTGTGCATATCGCCCAGCCCTATACAAGTCATTGAAAATTCAATATGTCAATTGTGAACTTTAAAGGTCACACAAGGTCAAGTTGAGGTCAGCAAATGGACTTCAAATATGACTTTCTAAATGTCTCAATACAAACCTTGGCTTAATCTGTGACCATTTTGGTGATACTTTCACTGTCGAGTTTGACCCTCTGGTCACCGACAGTCAAGTTGAATGTCACCAAAAGAAAGTTCATATGCGACTTCGTAGATGTCAGTAACACAAACTTAGGCTCCATCTGTGACCATTTTAGTGATACAAGTCATTGAATTTTCACTAGGTCACATTTGACCTTTAAAGGTCAATACGAAGGTCACCAAATGAAAGTTCACATATGACTTCCTATACATCTCCAATACAAACCTAAGCTCCATCTGTGACCGTTTTGGCAACACAAGTCATTGTAATTGTATTATGTCAAGTTTGACCTTCAAAAGGTCACCAACAGTCAAGCTGAATGTCACAAAATGAAAGTTCATAATTGACTTCCTAGATGTCAGTAACATAAACCTAGGCTCCATCTGTGACCTTTTTAAAGATAGAAGTAATTGAATTTTCACTAGATCTAGTTTGACCTTTGAAGGTCAATATGAAGGTCAACAAATGAAAGTTCATATATGACTTCCTATACATCTCCAATACAAACCTACACTCTGTAATTATTTTGCTGATATATATCATTGAAATTTCACTGTATAGTTTGGTCATTGAAGGTCATTCAAGTTCAAGGTCACCCAATGAAACTTCATACATGACTTCCTATATACCCTCAATACAAACCTAACCTCTATCTGTAATAGTTTTGGTGATAGTAGTCATTGAAATTTTACCATGTGAAGTTTGACCATCGAAGGTCACCTAAGGTCAAGTTCAAGGCCACCAACTGAAAGTTCATATATGGCTTCCTATACGTCTCCAATACAAACCTACACTTTATTTGTAACGATTTTGCTGATATAAGTCATTGAAATTTCACTGTGAAGTTTGGCCATTGAAGGTCACTGAAGGTCAAGTTCAATGTCACCAAATGAAACTTCATACATGGTTTCCTATATGCCCACAATACAAACCTACGCTCTATATGTAATAGTTTTGGTGATAGAGGTCATTGAAATTTCACCATGTGAAGGTTGACCTTCGTAGGTCACCGAAGATCAAGTGCAAGGCCACCAAATGAAAGTTCATATATGACTTCCTATAAGTGCTCAATACACATATGTTCCCAATCTTCAATGATCTCAAGCCTAGAAGCCTTTGATAATTGTAACATTTTGCTTGACCACAAGTTTGACCTTTCAAGGTCATCTGAGGTCAACTTTAGCACATCCAAAATATAGGTCATATATGACAGGCTATATGTTGATAATGCAAACTTAATCTCTGTCTCCAACCATTCAGCTTCCACAGGCAATTTTGCCCATTCTCCATAAAACCCAATGTTAAAGTACAGCGCCCCCACTAGACCCACTTCCGTCGATTCAATCAAAATGACACTTGCACTGCACATAAAGTGTATCAAGGTGAGTTGATTGCCAGATTTAGAAAAAAATTTATCAGACAGTTTTTGAGAAATAATTTTTTGAAATTTCAAGTCCTATCTTTTAACATGGTTAATATTTTCCCTGACCTCGAGTTTGACCTTTCAAAGTCATCTATGGTCAAATTTAATATTGCCAAAATATAGGTCATATTTGACTTCCTATATGTCGATCATACAAACTTTTTTTTTTTTTTTAAGATTTTTTTGGGGAATTTTTCCTTTATTTGATAGTAATACAGTGTAGAGAAACAGGAAGATTGGGGAGAGGAATGGGGGAAGACATGCAGCAAATGACCTGAGCCAGAATCGAACCAAGGTCGCTGCGGGAAGGACACAGCCTTTATGGTACGCGCGCTTAGACCGATGAGCCACCGGGGCGCCCCGATAATACAAACTTAATCTCTATCTGCAACCATTTGGCCTCCACAGGCCATCTTGTGTATTCATAAAGTACAGCGCCCCCAATAGACCCACTTCCGTCGATTCAATCAAAATGACGCTCGCACTGTACATTAACAGCACCAAGGTAAGTTGATTGCCAAATTTAGAAAAAAATTTATCACGCAGTTTTTCAGAAATGATTTTTTAAAATTTCTCAGTCCTATCTTTAACATTGGGGCCAAAATTTCAAGGGCCCATAAAACGAACAAAAATGATTCAATCAAAAATCCGAAAAAAAAAACCTCTGGAGATATGGTCTAGTAGTATGTTATGGCAAATTTACAGGAAAATTCATCAGGCCAAAAAAAAAGATAAAAAATGTTCCGGACGACAGACGACAGACGACGGACGACGGACGCCACACCACGACAATAGCTTATCGGCCCGTAGGGGTGGTAAGCTAAAAACAGGTTTCACTCATGATTAATTTTCCTACAGTTCTTCATTTGTCGTGATCATGTGTCCACTCTACCACCAATTGATATTACCAGCTATAATTTTCCTCTCTTCATGCAATGAAAAGGTACTTCAAGTACAGCGCAATATGATTATGGCACTTTCATTTGCCATGACATGCAATAACTATTTCCAACATAATGTGGTTTAAATTGGACAATAAGCCCCAAAAAAACGAATAGAGCAGTCAAAAATAATTAACTATTTTAAAAAAATTTTGGAATGGCTATTGTAGATGGAGCAGAAACTACACAGACTGATCTTCGAGGATCAACCTTGAGAACCACTGATCTCAGGTAAGTTACCTCCCAGGGTCATATTTGAGCCACAGAATTAAAATCCATTACTGTAAGGGGCAGAGGGCATACCTTTATCGGAAATGCCACAGTGACGCAACAGACCTTTTACCCCCCACGGACAGTGTGCATTTTCTTCAGGCAGGGAATATCTATTTTATGGTCTTTGATTTTGCTCTCAGTGAATTAACATCAAAGTTCAGGAATGTTCAAGAAAATTTTGCAGTACCTGCTGTAAATTTGACATTAAATATCACATGGATTGTGATATGAAACTTCGATGACTAATTACTGATATTAAGTCCCACGAAGAGTTAAAATATAGGTTACAAAATATACACATTGTCACGCACTCGATAACAGAAAGAAGCAGTGCTTCACAGTGACACGACATCGCAATGGGGATGATGTCATCTCTGACAGCGGGGGGGAGGGGGAGAGGAAGGAGCAACAGCCAAATCTCTAGGTCGCAAGTGAACAAAAGGACAGCTAGCAATGGATTGCAGGCTATGAGGACGACTTCACTGCAATAAACACAATATTTCAATGGCTTTTTCTGCAGACTGCAGAGTCACCCTTTGAAACTATGAGTATGCAGCCAATCAGAGAACAAAGAATAGCTTATCTTCGACTTGTGTTACAAAATACTGTTTTCGAGTGGCACTGAAAGAATACGCAAGACAGCTGACAGTGGTGCGAGCAGTAATGATCAGAGCTTTGCGTTTTAGCTTCATGGTGACAAAGGGATAAGTATGCAAGGTTGGGTACTTCATTAAAATTGGCACAAATTCAGCAATGACTGTCCCACACTAACGTCATACATTGAAGATGTTTCTTGCAATCTACTGAAGCTCATTAATTCAATCAAGCAAGCAGGTAAGTTACTTATGTTTTTTATTTCTAGTTTATAGACTTATTTAATTGCCGGAAAAAATACACTGATCACCCATAACATTTAATTCACCAGCCTAATATTGTGCAGATCCCTCTCGTGCCACAATAACAGCTCTGTCAAACTGACGTGCGCTTCAATTCACAGATCCAGGGTTTCCGAGCTGGACGTTTCCCAGAGTATCACAGATCGCACTCCCTCTACATGCTTATTGTCTTTCCACTGTGCATCCTGATACCATCTATTCCCCCCAGGTAAATGGTGCACACGTACCCGGCCGGTACTCACTTAGCAACAGAAAACAGGGCTCACTGGACCAGGCGACTTTCTTCAATTGCTCCAAGGCCCACCTCTGACACTCAAGTGCCAATTGTAAAGACTTTTGGCGGTACACCGAGGTTAGAATGGTGACTTCAACTGGTCTGCAGCAATTAAACACTAAACGCAGCAGGGTACAATGCATAATGTGTTGTGACACATTCCACCCGCAACTATCATTAAAATTATCTGCAACTTGTGCCACAGTAGCGCTTCTGTTAGGTTCGGCCAGATGGGATAGCCTTCATTGCCCTTGTGCATCCATGAGCTCTGGGCACCTAACACCCAGTCACCGGTTAATCGTTTGTCCCTCCTCGGACCACAGTCAGTAGGTACTCACCACTGCTAAATGGGAGTACCCCAGGAGCCTCGCCGCTTCAGAGACGTTCTGACCTATTCGTCTGCCCATAACAATTTGGCCCATATCAAAATTGCTCATTTTTGAAACATCCACTACGTTGCCTATGAGAACCAACTAAGCTCTTATCATATATGACTGGTCTGCAGACCTTGACATGCGCTGTTGTTATGAGACAATCAACATTAATTGCTTCATCAGTGCGTGGTTTTAATGTTTTGGCCAATCGTTGTATCCCAGATACAGCACCAGGGTGCAGCTACCAGCTACTGACAGAAGTAAGGCTACCATGTGAGCGATCTCCTTCCTACCCCGGGCTGGCTCAGGTGTTGAATAATAAAATGGAAAAGAATGATACCCGTCTCTGACCTAACGCTTTGTTCTTTGTGAGCAGCTACCTCAAGATAACAACGGAAGCAGCTTTCTTTCTCTCCATTCTTTCGAGAATTCTGTGCTGTAAGAAAGTGATATAGACAGTGAATTGACTGCAAAAATCTTTACTCTGAGAAACCAGACAATGTACTAAAATTTCTACATTATGCAGAAAAGGGATTGAAACAGCTATTTACGTATAAATACGTAATACATATCGGTGGTAGTACTAGATATACAGTACCTGTATATGTGCTCTTTAATGCAAATATCTCATCAGCCAATCTAGTGGCAGAAATTCAAAGCATAAAAGCATGCAGACATGGTCAAGAGATTAATCTGTTATTCAGAGCAAATGTCAGAATGGGAAAGAAATGCAATCTGAGTGACTTTTACCACAGAGCAATAGTGGCAAACTGGGTGGTTTGAGTATTTAGGAAACCGCTGATCACCTGGGATTTTCATGCAGAACAGTCTCTGAAGTCAAGGGAGAATGTTGAAAAAGACAAAAAACGGTGAGCAGCAGTTCCTTCAACCACAATTCTTTGTTAATGACTGGCTCAAGCAAACAGGATGGTGACAATAACTAATATAACTGCAGGTTACAACAGTGCTTTGCGGCAGACCATCTCTAAAACCACAAACACCTAACCTTCAAAATGGATGGAACTACAGCAGCATGAGAATGCATAGTGCCCTAGTCCTGTCTGCTAGGACAGAAAACTGAGGCTGCAGTGGACAAAGAATCATCAAAATTGTATCTATTATTGTATTAAGCCTGGTCTTGAAAACCCCTAGAACAGGCAAGCTATTCCACGCTGTGACCACTGTATTAAAAAATACTTCCTAATACTGGTGATCAAACTACCGGTAGCTAACCTCTAATTATGACCCCTAGTTTTACTGACCAAATTCAGGCTACAAGATCTTAAGAAGTAGGCTTTCAAAATCCCTTTAACATTTTTTTAGTCCTCAATCAGATTATCCTAAAGTCTCCTTTTACTGAAACTGAAGAGATTAGGATTCTTTAGTCTCCCCTCATTGCTTTTATCTAATTTACCAGAAATTAACTTTGCGGCTCATCTTTGAACCTTTCCTTAAGCCTCTATATTTTTCTTGTAGAATGGTCCCTAGTGCTCCACAGAATATTCCAAGTGTGGTCTGACAAAGGATTTAAGCCAGATAAGTATAATCTCCTTTGATTTATACTCAGTATTTTTACCCATATATCCAAGGATCCTGTTGGTCTTTTTTTTTTTTTTTTTTTTGCTGCTACAGCACAGTGGCTAGAACCTGAAAAGCTTTGGTCCTCAAAGCCAACCACCTACCCACTTGATCCTATCCCAGAAAAACTAGCTAATGAACTTTCTCTTGAGCTAAGCAAGCATGCTAAAAATCATAACTCCTCCCTAGTTACAGGATATGAGCCCAATACACTAAAAGTGGCCGTTATTAACCTTTCACTGAAGAAGCCTCATCTTGATCCTGATATTCTGAAAAATTATTGGTCTATCACTAATCTTCCTTTTCTAGGAAAATTTTAGAAACAGTTGCTGTGAAGCAACTCGGTACCTACCCAAGTGTGAACAATATCTATGAAAAGTTTCAGTCTGGCTTCAGACCCTGCCATAGAACTGAAACTGCGCTTCTGATGGTCCTTATGATCTGTTTTTGTCATCAGACCATAACTCTGTGTATGTTCCTGTTCTTCATGACCTGTGTGTAGCTTTTGAGACTGTAGACCATGAGATTTTATACGACAGACTTCAGCACAGTGTTAGAGTTCATGGACAAGCACTCTCCTGGTTTAGATAATACTTTCAAGATAGGAACCAGTATATTCAATTAAATGTACATTCATCACATTTATCAAAGGTGAAATATGGTATTCCTCAAGGATCTGTGATAGGATAAGAACTTTTTCGCTGTATATGTTGCCCCTTGGCAATATCATACCAAAACAAGGTGTAAAAGTCCATTGTTATGCAGATTAAACAGAGTTATAAATTTCTGTGAAACCTGGTGAAGCACAACAGGCATGCACCACCACAGGTATGTATTAGACATAAAGGCCGGGATGCTTTCTAATTTCCTGCTACTAGTTCCTAAAAGATGTTGGTTTTAGGCCCTAAAAAGTACAGAGGAAATTGTCCTCTCTCTCTAAATTTTGATGATTGATTAGTTCCAGAAAATATGACTGTGAAAGACCATGGCCTTACTCTTTACCCGAAACTAAGTTTTGATGCCCATATTGAACATTTTTCCTGAGGAGCCTTCTTTCAGTTACACTACATAGCTAAAATAAAGCAATTTCTATTGTTAGAGGATTCCGAGAAACTGAGTTGTGTTTTTTTCCATCTAGCCAAGACAACTGCAACGAAATTGCCTAAATTTCTTGTTAAAAAGTCCCCAGCTTGTTCAAAATGCTGTAGATCATGTCTTGACTAGAACAAAAAGTTTGAACACATCACCGCAGTGTTTGCATCAATCCACTGGCCACCTATTGAGTATAAAGCTGATTTTAAGATTCTATTTCTGACTTCCAAACCTTTGCATGGAATGGCACCTGAGTACTTCACGAACCTGTTTTTACCTTATCAACCAACAAGAACACTTATTCTCAAGATGCAAACTATCTGGTAATTCCAAGAATTGCTAAGAATTGAACAGGCGGTGGAGCCTTTCCATAAAGAGTCCCATTTAAGTGGAACAGTCCACCAAAATTTATAGGGGAGTCAGACAGGATCTCAAAATTTAAGGCGATGCTAAAAACACACCTTATTGATCAGGCTTATAATCAATTAGAGTCTAGAGACAAGGTTGGAGGGTGCCTGTTGTCATAGAGTGTTCTGGGGTAGAAACCTTTCCTTACTGCCACCTCTAAACAGCTGTGACTCCTTTTCTTTGGAGGGGGCTCTTGAGAAGTAGTTAGATTTCTTGTCTCTCTCATGATTACCTTGACGCCCTATCTCTGGCCCAGAGATAGAGGCTCTTGGGGAGGTTACCAGTTTGCAGAGCTCCTAATCTCTGTGACTACAGCTGCCCACGGTCCTCTTCAAACACCCTCAACATCAACAGTGTCCGTTCTATGGCACCACCCCAATCTGACGCCCAAGCGCAGCCCAGTCTTCACCATCGAAGCTGCCCAGTCTATGGCCCAAACCAGTCTGATACCCTACCCAGGACCATTTTTTTTTTTTTTTTTTTTTTAAGATTATTTTTTGGGAATTTTTCCTTTATTTGACAGTTACAGCGTAGAGGGACAGGAAGGTTGGGGAGAAGAATGGGGGAAGACATGCAGCAAATGACCTGAGCCGGAATTGAACCCAGGTCGCTGCGGGAAGGACGCAGCCTTTATGGTACGCACGCTTAGACCGATGAGCCACTGGGGCGTCCCAGGACCACCATTTTTAACTGACTTTTTGGCCATGTTGGTCATCACAAACTCATATCCTGTCCCAGTCAGTAGAAGATGGGCCTCCTCCTCTTATGCATAGTTCCTTCCCAGGTTTCCTTCCATCGGTTGACACAGGGAGATCTTCCTGGCCACTGTCGCCATAGGCTTGGTTTTAAAGGGGTTCAGCCCAAATTTTTTTTATAGTAAAGCGCGATATGACAAATGTTTGTGAAATGAGCAACGCACATTAGATTTGATTTGAAAATTTCGTTTGAATTAATTTGGTCAAAAATCACTCCCAGGTTTGTTTCAAGTGGAACATCTTCCAATTTTGAACCTCCCGTAAAGTAATGCTGTCTAATATTTCTACTTCCCACGAGCTGAACTTTACATTCAGTTATACGGATTTTCATTAGCCAAATTTCTGCCCAGTGTCTTCCATGAAAGTCATAGTCAACACATGTTCAAATGGCACCATCCAGCTAAACATTGCACAATGTCATGAAGCCCAGGTCATCTCCAGCTGTTTCCATAAAGAAGGCAATGAGTTCAGAGTACTCCAATGGCCTCTGCAGTCACCATACCTCAATCCAATACAGCACCTTTGGGAGGTGTTGGAACGGGAGAACGACAACCTGAAAGTGCAACCGACAAATCTGCAGCCACTGCGTCGTGCTATCATGTCAACATGGACCAAATCTCCGAGGAATGTTTCCTGCACCCTTTTGAATTGATGCCACAAAGAATGGTGCTCAGACAATGAGGTTAATTTGCATTTTGAAACCACAAGGGATTCGTTCTACCTGGCATTTAATTGAAAGTCTTCCGTGTGTGATTCAGAATCACCAGAATTCACTGCTGATTCTCTCCTCAGCCTCATGATTACTGCTTGCTGCTTTTATGAAGGCACAGATTAAATTCCTTACATACGTAAACTAATAATTTTCTTGGATTACTGACAAAATCCTTTACAATTATTAGAGAAGTCAACTTTTCCATCTGACTTGGACATAACCAAGCTAAATCCAGATAAAACAAGAACCAGAATCAATATGCTAATTGTAAAACCTCTCTCAACCCTCGGTTTCCACCCCTCAGAAAATCCTCATTCTGGCTTTTGATCACGATGGGGAAAGCAATTACCCCACAATCATCATACATAACAACTACAGTATGTTGGCTTTCCACATCTCAACATCCATCAGCTGTATCTGAACCCAGATGTAAAACACCAATGCACACAAAATGCAATAACGTGGAGGTGGTATTCTCTGAGTTTTTGTTCTGAGACAGTTTGATGGATTTTTCAGTTATAAGCCGAACACCCTCAGCACAGTGCAGTATTGTCACAGGCCAACTTGCAAGAAAAAAACACATCAAAGACAGAATGATGAATTCATGAAAATAAAAATATCTCCCCTTAGGAAAGAATTGGAAATGTAATTGCTGAAAGGTATAGAATCCTTACTGTTCACCTTGGAATATTCCTTGGAATGTGTTTTTGTCTCAGCAATGATCCTTTTTGCTGTGATGTTGGAATAATATCTTTACCAATATTCGTAGTTTCATGATGTGTCACAAATTCCCAGAACTCCCAGCCATGAAAATAGAATATGACAAAAATCCATGAAAAATATAATATAATATAATATAATGTCTGCTAAGGAGACAATTTAATTATCAGCACAAACATTTCTAATAATTGAAAATAAAAACAATCAAAAATGCAGTCTTATCTCTCACAGGTTTGTTAATTATTATATAAAACAAGTGTTGCCAGGCAAAGCAAACCTCGCCCACCAGTGCCTATTTTAGTGCTTTTCATACTGACTCAATTTTGCAAGTGTGACCTCTACTGTTTTCAACTTACAGTCCTTTGAAAATCTGTGACCTTCACCTCGACCTTTCAGGGTCACTCGAGGTCAAAGGTCATGGTGTCAAATAAAAGCTTGTATAAGAGTTCTAATAATGGTCATAACAGTAAACATCTGTCTATCTGCAACCATTTTTGAGTAATAATGGAAAATATATCATTTTCACCGATGACCTTGACCCCCCCTGACATTTAACCCCCAACCGCTACAGACAGTATCAAAGCTACCCCATCATGCAGCATTTCTTTGGAAGCAGAATTAAATGATGCACATTCTGCTTTTGGTTTGAAGTCAATGTGATGAATTTCAAGGAAGTTATCGCAAAAAAACATTTTGACATTTCCAACGACCTTACCCTTGACCTTGACCTGATCACCCTCAAAATTTAATCAGGTCATCTATGGAACATTGCCCACCTACTCTGAAAGTTTGAAGTCAATCAGTACAACCATGTAGAGACCAGATTGTTAGCACAGGGTCACACAAACAAACAAACAACCGCACCAATTACAATACCTCGCCCTGCTGATTCTGTTGCAGGCAAAGTAAAAATTTACTGTACGTATGACGGAGAAAACCTTTTCACTGTTTTTATTTAACATTGGTATCAATTTAACTGTGCAGATTTAGACTGACACAGAGAGCAGTATTAATTCCTGCCTAATTAGTGTTTGCCCCACACTCTCCACAAACATATTTGGCTGTCGTAATGGACCGACATTGTAGATATCATTGGGGAGTAGTACTGTTATCAAATGCATTCTAATGCATCTTCCCGTGTAGTCAAAAGATGAGGAAATGGAGCAAACCAAACACTGCAACAGCAACTATTACGAGACAATACAATCCAGATGCCTCTGATCTTGCAAAAACATCGCACACCTGCTAATCTGGACTTGAATAATTGGAGGACAGCACCTGTGGCAGGTTTCACGAAGCATGTCATGCCTTATAAATCACCTCAATACATGTCCGCACAACCCTGTGAGATTCAGCAAAAAAATTGCTGGGCAGGATGTTTGATTCCTCACCGGTATAAGACTGAACGGTGATTCAAAGCTGGAGAGCATCGGGCAAATCTTCAGCTCTTCCACATTACCACCTTTTGTGTTGAAAGCAAAGACAGATATACATCTGTAAAAAGATGGTGGTATTGATCGGCTCGCGATGCTCTCAGATGTCCGCATGTGTTTGTGAACGGTCAGGCATTTTCAAACCCTTTGAGGAGTAGCTTTTTGAAATGTTTGTTCAGAATTCTAAGCCGACATTCTTGAAGTCCATTGCTTTGATTTCAGTAACTGTTAGTGATGGTTGGCTCAACAAAAAGAATGTTAATATAAGAAAATCAGTTTGCATTGTACTGCATCGGGGAAAAAAGCAAAAAATTGGAAAAATCCTTAGACTAAAAAAATATATTTTGTTAAATATTGAAAAATAAAACCTTGCCTGTCAATCAGTTTCCACCACAAATCTCTGCAGGCAAACACCACTAATCGTGGTGTAACAGTGTTACCTGCCAAATGACTCAATCCTTTTAGAAGCATGATTATTTGGTCACCTGTTGATTTGCAAACAAATCCCATTCCTGAATGCACAGATCACATTGCCATTTCGCAGCTGACACAAAGTGCTTTAGTTTTCAACTGAGCATCAGTTCTTCAGCCTGTGATTTTGGCTGAGGAGCCCCGTACAGCACACACACAAAGGACTGAAAAACACTGAATTCCCTATTCAGTTCAAATGTGATGAAGAGACATTGACACAATTGAAGCTCAGCCAGCTATTTTCTTACAGGCAAGGTAATACACCTCATAAGTATAATAAACAGATATACGCTCCGCGGTGTTTCTCAAATTTTAGACAGAAAAAAACGTATTATGAAAGCTAAAAATTCTTGACAGTTAGTCCATCACTGAGCAATGGAAACAAATCACTGGCTTCAAATGACCTGACCCCTCTATAAGTAGATACCAACCACCAGTTTTTAATTTCCACACACAATGGACCCAAATGACAAAACAAACTGAGAGAAAAAAATGATATTAAAGAGATAAAGGCAGGGGTTCCTGCACTTACTCAGGTAGGGCTGCTGAGGGTACGGGCTTTCCATGCAGTCATTCGCCTGATAATACTAATCAAGGTCTTCAGCGAAGACTCCAGGGGTTGATTAATAAAATCACATGTGTGATTGCATTACTGCAACGAAAGCCTGCACCCACACTGGCCCTTTCTGAATAAGGTTGAGAACCCCTGATTAAGGGCAATATCTACAGAATGTCATCAGCACTTGGCTCTCCAGAAGCTACAATAATGGTTATCAAGCGATTAGGGCCATTTTTTTTTCTTTAAACTTGCAAACCTGGAAAATAGACTTTTTCAAAAGACAAACCAACACAAAAGGCTATGAGCATAAGTCTATTTGTATGCCATACATTTTGCCCTCCAAATAGCCTCCAGATGAATTTAATACAATTAAATCATTTGGATTCATGCACTGTGAACTTGTGTTAAGTTAGCCTCAACACTGACCTTGAGATCTACAGTTCAGAGAAGATCCAAACGGCTATGTATAAAATGCCTACTGATGTGCATAAAAGCATGTACTGTTCAATTATGCATCACCTTTAAATTACTCACCAACCCTACATTTATAAATATGAGATTAACCAAGCGAAAAAATATACAATACGAGCATGTCACCCTTTGAAAAAGCCCATCTAAAGATATATTAAAACAGGCTTGCAAGGTTGACATTTATTTTTGGATCCCTAAAAATGGGGTCAAAGGGCCAAATATGTGACATAAAGAGACAGATGATCCCAGCAAACCGCTGACTAGGCTTCATCATTACACTGCACAGCAATGACCTCTTATAAAGCCCATGTGAGATGGGGGCAGCAATAACCACTTCGACGGACAATGGCTCCTCGCAACTTTTTTTTTTTTTTTTTTTTTTTGCAAAGTCCATGTACCCAGCATTGGAAAATGCCTGACAGCATTACGCCATCGGTGGCCCTTGATGTCCTATCCCACACTTTTTTCATCCCTCTATCCCGTTCACATTTCACTGCAAGTTGAAAGATGTGATAACTATGTATGTGATGAATAAAGTTCTAGACTTGACTTGATTCTATCGATATTGATTCTTCCAAGTTTTTTTTCCACTGGTTTTCAGTTAAAACTCATGCAAAACCCATTGAACAATGCAGAATGCAATGAAATCACAAAATAATAATGCTTCCAACAGCTGGTGTGCCACAGTGCCTCCATGACAGTCGCGTCAGAGACAATCTTTTCAAGAATGTGGCTGGCAAGGCTGCATGATTTATATCATTGAAATTGCTAAGCTATATATGAAAACAAACAGCACATTTAAACCCCAAAATTCTCCCACAGCCCAATATAATATGAGCACCAGAGCTCCCGGTATCTAAAATCGGTGGCTGCATTGTAATCACATTGGGACAAACATAAAACGACTAGTTGGCGTCAGACTCAGAGTCCTCCAGGGACTGCGACAGTCACATTTATTCAGACATAAATTGTATACTTCCATGGAAAAATTCATAGCAAAATAGCTGCGACAGTTTCACTGCAACTTCTGTTATGATTAGATGAAATATATGACCGTTGATTATATAAGCCAGGCACGGCCATTCAATTTAGAAAAAATGTATATATTTCGAAGACATCAAAAATATAAACATGGCTAAAATGTTACATGTGATCCTTTTGGATTCTGTTGACCCCAGGCAGGAATTTCACCACCCTGTCAAAATGCATGATAAGTAAAAACTCAAGCAATGAGTTTCGGTCTCTCAAACAGCAAACTAATCGTATCCTCTGTCAGAGGCTGCCCGCTGGGCTGTCTGACCCCTGCTTTCATCCCAACTCAGAAAACACTTGGTTTCATAGGTAAGTGCATCTCCGAAATGTGAGACGGATGGTTATTGGTCGTAGGAACCTGGTGCAGGTATTTAAAGGAGCGCTTGGGCCATAAGAGTCCACTAAGGAACAGGGGGCACCACTTGTCAAAGTGATGACATGAGACCGATGGCTGCCTGTTGCCTGACCTGACTGAAACATGATCTCACTTGACATAATTATGAAGAAATCCACCTCTGTAATTCAATCAATTGCAAGCTACAGATATTGGATGGACGATTATGAAATCTGGTGGGCCCCACGCCACGTGTGGCAGCAGGAAAACCAGACCCATGAGCCTTGAGCCATCCTAATTACACTACTAATAGATTGATAGATCTAATTTGTTTCATGCGTTGGCTACGGAAACATTTAGATTCACCGAAGATATGCTGCCCTCGTCGATGCACATGCACTGAAATGTCAACATCAAAATATCTCTAAAAGGACCACATCATAGGATTCACAAATCACTGAGCTTTTGGTTCACGATAAGACCTCAACAAAAACTTTATGCAATAGGCCCACGTAGCACCCATATCAAAGGAATCAACTGAGCAGTATGTGTGGAGGACAGCTTCAAAGTCACTTTACTCCAATCATAGCTTCGGCTTCTTTAAGCTATTCTACCCATGCAGGGAATTTGCAAGGACAACCAGAGTGTAAAAGACGTTCAATGGTCAAAAAGTGAACAGCATAATTGAAATGGATAGCCTGTCTGCAATGCTTCCGGATTGTAAATTGTGAAATGCTTGAATTTCATGCTTAAGCCAGATTCCACTCATTTAATTCCATGAATTTTGGTGCTGATGTTCATAGAAACTAAAGCCCAAAATGACTACCTGCATATCAGACAGGTGTCTAAAGTCAGTTTTTGTTTAAAACGTCTCCATATAGGCAAATAGAATATTTTACTTTTCTAAATAAGACTTTTTTTTTTTTTTCGTTGCGCGTGCACCTGTGGCACCGGGCCTTAGCACAATGCAGAACACATCTAGTTCCAACTTCCAGTGGAAAACCAACAGCCCGCGCGTGAGAAAGCTGACGAAGTGCAGGCGACCGAAAAGAGCCCCGTGAAGCTCTTTTCCTATTTTGGGAAGAGTCGTCGGGCGCTGGTTATTTGAGTCCCCAGTAAACAAGAGCTCAGCACGGCGAGATGCAACACATCAGCTGTTACTAAATTAATCATAATTCACCATGGTTTTCTCTTTCTTAACCCATCCTCAACCACCTTCACGTTTAAGGGGAATCCCCACAGTGAAACGCTGTCATTTAAGTAAAAAAGGTATAATCTAAATGGATCCCAAATTTAGCTCGGTTCTATGAAGTCGGAAGTGCATTACCAGACTTCCCCCTTTTCTATGACGAACAGACCAAAAACGGCAGAAAACGCATTTTATTCTTGTTTTAGTGGTATTCAAGATACAGCATGTGATGTGACAACGGTAGGCCTAGCGTGCTGAGGCAACATAGCAAAAAAAATTCTTCGAAAGAATTTAAACTTTCAGTAAAATTAATAGAATTGAAAGATGGAAGTAAAGGATAGTTTCAGTTGTCATCATCATCATCATCATCATTATTATTATTATTATTATTATTATTATTATTTTCAAATAAACAATTCGTCGTCTATTTGTTTTGCAGCCAACAAAGTGAGGCGTGTAGCTTCGGTCCAGCAAAAGAACACGCATTATGTAACCATTTTAATATAAATAGTTGCGTTTAGATATCACCATACGTAACAGAAGACGTGGCCTGAAAAATTCTTAGCGCTGTTCATCCAGAGACATTCACCTGTGCATGGCATGCAATACAGCGGTAACATTTGGCTGAGATATTTAAGAAAGGAGATGCATCAGCCAAATATTATTGCACCCCAGTACCAATACGCGGATAGAACGCACGAGGAGGGAGCCTCCGACAAATGACGAACATACAACGCATACTAAATGCGAAGTGGCCCGTTCCACGGATCTCAACAGATTGGATACACTCCAGCTACCCCCCCTATATTTTTATGATTGTGAAGGCGTGCCGAGACCCTTGTAATTCCTGATAGTATTTGCCATCATACATTACACTTTACAGGTATAAAGCTAAAAAGTTCCAAACTCCTACAAGGCAACAGGAAAGCTGTTGGTGAAAAATATAATGAATAAAAACTCGTGCGTAATATAATAATAATAATAATAATAATAATAATAATAATAATAATAATAATAAATGTATTATATTAATAATGTATTATCTTCTAATACAATGCAATCTTAAGGCCTACACCGGGTCATACAAATGTAACACGACACGCCAATTTCTACAGGCGTGAAAGGGGAGCATCATGTCTAGAATAGCCTCTAAACTGCCATGTACCGGATACAGTAGGTCCTCCCCTCTACCCTAAACAGAAAGCAGCTACATGCCACTTGCACAGAAGCATTAGGATTGTGCAAGCAATTGACAATGCCAGTTATCTGCCCATACGAATACCAAGACGAACTGAGAACACGTACCTTGATTTTTGTATATTGTTTGTCTTTTCAGCTTTCTCCAAGACGGGTGTTGTCGGAGGAGAGGCGGAATGTTCCACTGCCCCCCCTCTCTCAATCTATTGGAAATTCCTAATTGGGCACTTCAAATGTTATTTTGTATATAATACCCGCCTCCTTCTCTTATTGTCAAAAGTGTAATCCCCTTTGCGATGAAAGAAAACCTCTGGGGCAATCGTCTCTCCTCGCGCGCACCAAAGCAGATCACAGCGCCTGTTCAGTACCGGTGGATCGATCAAGCCGGCGAAGTGATGGCTCTCTTTGCCCAGCTCTCGCTGGCCGCTTGGACTACTTGCTCTTTTCCGCCTGTTGGATGGACTCCTCGCCCAGCTGTCAGCGACGAGGAGGGCAATCTGAGATCGAAGCGTCAGTGATTGCTGTATGCTCAGAATCCATGTATTCGCTGTTCCCGGAGACCATGGCTTTAGCAGTGCTTCCCCCTCCTCTCCTGTCTGCGTTAGCGTTGAAAATATAAATTTAGTCTTCTTGCGTCTTCAAGCCGACGTCCCGTAGAAAATAAATGAACGAAAACGCAAGAGTATAACAACGATATAAAAATATATACATACAAATATAAATACTAAACAGCAGTCTTAATCCATCATCTAAAAATATCCGTTCATTTTAAGGAGGAACGACGGAGGTGAATGCGGTGCAAAATCGCAAGCTCCGCTTCTGATCTTTCCTATTTCCCTTCAATTTTACTGATCTCTTTCATTTACAGCATATATGCCTTTCCGTGTCCACGGAAGGGATGTCCATTCTTTGAAGCATTGCAAGACCGAATTCAAACAGCGAGTCTCAACAAGCACAGCCGCGCGCCCCCTGCCTCTTCCTCCGCCCCCTATACCAAAAAATCAGGCACACACATGCGTCTACGTCATTGTATCAGCTGGGAGAGAAACCTGCAACATAAACTATGAATATTTATTATTGCTACTGTGGAAAAGAATGATTGAGAGCTGGGGGTGTGGAAATATCGTAAATGCTGGGGTAGGGTGACCTGTAAAAAATTATTTACCTTAAAATGTCAAGTATATTTAGAAATATTCGTCAGCTCTTCGAAACCAAATCAGTTTGTTTGCAGCCCGTTTAACGTCCCTTGTACATTGCCCGAGTTCAGGAATTTTCCAGAACTGCCCGTTATTCTCGGTACTGCGAAATCATGAGGGCTTCCTCGCGCACAATACCTTTCAAATCACCGGAAGGAACGTGGGGATTCAGCTTGCCATGATCTCGGAACCATGTTTCTGATTAGACCTGAGTGTCACACCCGAAGTTTGGGTGAGCACAACGTACCGTAAGAACGTTGTCATGTTTTATGACCTTACCTCTTTTCCAGAGTAGAATACGTTGCTTTAAAAGGAATTAACAGCGAGTTGTTCTCCTCTTTTCATTACAGGCTAAATTATCTCTCGTTCCACGAATTTTTAGTCGGGGGCTTTTCCCCCGATTGCGGGCAAATGGCCTGAGCTAACAAATCAAATGATTGTCAACAGTGATATTAAGGTGTATACCTCTTTTGACATTTTTTTGCATCGCAGACTTGATTTTGCACCTGAAATGTTTGTGATTATGTCTGACCCCTGAACATTCCATTGATAAAGTAGAAATTCAAATCACCAATCACAGCGTCCCAAATTTTTTGGAAATGGGGCTGTAAATAAAACATAACTCCCCCATCCTCCTCTTATATATCAAGCATCGATTTTACATGATTATCGCAAAATGAGACCAAATGTGAAATGAAAGAGAAATTCATTTGAACATGTCCCCAGTCTCTGGCAACACTTGAAAAACGAGATTAAAATGATGGTTTTATGTAATAATTGATCCTGGGGTCAAAATGACCCAAACAACACCAATGCTGACAACGTGCACATAACATAAAATAATTTTTTGAGTTAAATTCATGTTTTACCCATAAAGTTAGGAAAGAAATCTAGTTGAAAAAAGTATGTTAACCATGTTTTTTGATGCATTGACCATTGAGTCAGGTTGAACTGACCTGGAACATAATAGAAGGCTTTCAGGGACCTTGGTCCATTTCTCTAAGCGGAGATCATCTAGATCATCGATGTTTTGGATGTGGGAGAAATGGACTGAATTGTTATGGCCAGACGACTGGGTCGGAGCTTGTCTGAAACTGCACTGCATATGGAGTGCTCTCAGGGAGCAGTGATGAGTACCTGCAGAGCGTGGTCAGAGGTGGGACAATCCAAGAACCGCCGACAGGACGTTGTCCGCACAAGGCTCATTGATGTGCATGGGCTACAAAGGCTACACCGTCTGATCCAAATTGAAAGTTCTAGAAAATTTAGTGATTACTACAGGATGACCATGTTACAACACACCCTGCTGCATGTGGGGCGGCGTTGCAGAAGACCAGACGGATTGCCAATGCTAACCCCTGTCCTCTCGCCTAAATTCCAACAATGGGCCCATAAGTGTTGAGCATTAGATGGCCTGGTCTGTAAAGCCCGGTTTTTCTTTTACAAAATGTGAATGGCTGAGTACGTCTGCACTGTGTATAGAGGGAGGGATAACATAACATAACATAACATGAATGGCAAGAACAGGCCGTTCAGCCCAACTAGGCTCGCCAGTTTCTTTATAATATTGTTAATATATCACTTCAGATACTCAATGACTCAATGGTATCTAGCTTTAAGTCAAGCCTGCTCTTGAAAACTCCCAAGGTCTCTGCCTCAACAGTATGGTCAGGCAAGTTATTCCACATCGAAATTACTCTTTGGGTGAAGAAATATTTCCGAATATCAGTGCTAAATTTACCCTTGGTCAACTTCCATTTGTGACCCCGAGTTCTACTAACAACACTTGGTCGAAGGAATCCTACATAATTCACTTTGTTAAACCCTTTAACATATTTAAAGACCTCAATCAGATCACTCCTAAGTCTCCTTTTCCTAAGACTAAAGAGATTAAGGATCTTCAGCCTCTTCTCATAGCTTTCATCTTTTATACCCGGAATTAGCTTAGTGGCTCTTCTCTGAACTTTTTCTAGAGCCTCTATGTCTTTCTTTAAGTATGGTCCCCAGAACTGTACACAATATTCCAGATGTGGTCTGACGAATGTGTTCTACAAAAGAAGCATCACCTCCTTAGATTTGTACTCAATACTTTGACAATGTATCCCAGCATCTGATTGGCTTTCTTAACTGCTATGGCACAATGGCTAGAACCTGTAAGGGTTTGGTCAACAGTCACTCCCAGATCTTTTTCGTGTGGAGCATACTCCAGTTTTAAACCTCCCATGAAGTAATCCTGTCTAATGTTTTTATTACCTACAAGTACAACTTTACATTTCACTACATTAAATTTCATTTGCCACTTTTCTGCCCAATTTTGGATTCTATCCAAATCATCCTGAATCACTTTAGTGGACTCTAAACTATTTGCTAAACCTCTCAATTTAGTATCATTTGCAAATTTAACTAATTTGCTCTCAATATTCCTATCAAGGTCATTAATGTAGATGAGGAACAGCAGGAGTCCCAACACCGATCCCTGGGGGACGCCACTCCCTACCATACCTATCTCAGATGAGATACCACTGACCACCACTCTTTGTGTTCTGTCTTGTAACCAGTAACTGTTTAAGGTATCTGCAATATCCTTGTTATCATATAGCAGCGATCCATATTTATTCTTTATGCACTTAACCTCCTCTTTGACTTTCCTTTTTCTGCTACAGTACTGAAAGAAGCGCTTAGGGTTAGTTTTTGCCCCTTGGTACTAGGATGGCACTATGATGCATAGTGCGGAGAAGATGAGCTGATGGAGGGAGTGTGAAGCTGCTGGGAAACCATGGGTCCAGGCATTCATGTGAATGTCAATTTGATAAGTTCCACTTACCTACACATTGTTGCAGACCAGGAACACCCCTTCATGACAATTGTATTCCATGTTGGCTGTCGCCTCAAAGCATTTTGCCACACTACACAGATTGTTCGGGAATGGTGTGAGGAACATGACTAAGACTTCAAGGTGTTGACTCGACCTCCAAATTCCCCAGATCTCAATCCGATAAAGCATCTGTGCTGTGTCAAGGAAAAACAAGTCCAATCTACAGTGAGCTCCACCTCGCAACTCTCAGGGCTTAAAGGATCTGCAGCTGACCTCTTGGTTCATGATAGCAGGGAGCACCTTCAGAGGTCTGGTAGAGTCCATGCCTCGGCGGGTAGGAGCTGTTAGAGTGGCATATGGAGGACCAACAGTACACTAAAAGCAGTTGGCCATAATGTTTCGGCTCTTAGGTGTGCAGGCCATAATGTTTCGGCTCTTAGTTTTGCATAATGTATTAATTTGAATTTGTTTAATATCATTGGTATGGTGATGCATTTGGTAGCACAGTTGACTTACACAGTGTTTCCCACAGAGCAGGAAGCAATGTGACCGGGGGAGAGAGTATATGCTTTTTATTTTTATCTTGTTGAGCGGGGGGGAGGGAAGATGCCTTTCCTTTTGTTGACGGGGGGAGCATGGCACTAATATTGTGCACATTAGCGTCTTCCAGTACTTTTAATTTTACCAGTTTCTTTTTCTTTTTTTCTTTGCGTGCACGCAGATGAGAATGCGATAGAGAAAATCGCGTTGGGGCGGAATCAATTTGTGGCGGTCCGAGTTGATTCTGTGGCAGCCTGCAACACAACGGTCTATGTCTGGGAAACCCTGCCTTATGGTTCACGGCAGGAAGATGTGTTATCTCCCAGTGTTTGCCTTTGATTCCTACAGGTGCTTCTGTCTCTTCTCTTAATTGGACAGTATGAATAGCCCCGAGGTGTGAATGTGTGCGAATGGTCTGAATGTGCGAGCAAATGGCGTGTATGTCCAGTGCATGCTGGGATAGGTGCCAGCGCCCTTGCAACCCCATTAATAACCAGGTTTGATGATGTATGTGTGCTTTAATGTGATTCACTTGAAGAAAATTCAACCAGTAGTTTAACGAGGTCTTGATTCTGTAATGAATCATATTGTGGTACATCAGTGCTTCCTCATCACAGCCTGAAAAACAGATTCAATAACATGTTGAGTACAGCAATGCAGAAAATAAGAAAATACTGTTATTTAATGTATTTTGTTTCCTTGAGCTCAACTACTGAAGTAGGAAGCACATCAGGGAAGTGAAATTATCTGCGGCTCTTACTGCATGTCTTCATGGAGCAATTAGAATACCATCGAAATACGCGCCAGACATCCTTCTTGTGCAGAGGGCTCAGGAATTCTCGTCTGCGAGCTTCAAACTCTGTAGAGACACAACTTTTCTATAGGGACAGGGCCTTGCACACCCAGGAAAAAATAATTGGATCAGATTTTAATTACAGTGTGAGGGACTTTGGTAGGGAATCATATTAGCATGTTCAGATTGCTATGCTTGTTGAACAAACGTGTAATTTAAAAACAATCAGGCTGCAGATGGAGTGGGATAGTAGAACACCGGTCTGGTCAGGTGGTCATGTGACTCCCCTCCTGTCTTTAGCTGCCAGCCTCTCAGAGGACTGTGACATCTACCGCCCCCCACACACACACACACACACACGCTTTACTCACCACAAAGAGGTTTTTAATTATCTGGAAATGAACGTGGAAAACATCTTCTCTCTTTCTTTCACACGCACATCCTCAACAGTGGGGCTACGTACATAGCCACGTATTTATAAAGAACTACGGCTAACGCTTTTGTTTGACCTCTGCAAACTGTCAAGATTTCCGCAGCCAGATGGTCTTCTCCCCACCTGGTCTACCTCCAGATTTTCTCTCCCGGCTCCCTTCGCAGTCTCCGTGTGTAACGGAGCTACATTCACCTTCAGACATCTGGCTCGCGCACGCGGCGCAGCACAGAGGGGCTGGGAGCGACGCTGCCGCCAGCCATGGGAATTGTTGCTGTTGCACGTGTGGCCCAAGTCAAGACAAAAAAACCATTTAGCATCTCTTGAATAGCGTATGTAACTACAGCCTGTGGCCGTCACAGGATCAGAATGTCTCCCACGTAATTGAAGAATTTAAATTCAGTTTTATTTACATTGTACTTTTATCAGATGTACGATCACAAAGGTGCTTTACTGAGAGGGAGAAGGGCAGGTCACCAGTCCAAGTGCCAAAATGGAAAATGAGGAAAGAGAAGAGCAAATAACTATAGGGAGAGAAACCCTCATATATCTAACTAAAGGAATAGTAATAAACATAATAACAATACCTATAATAATAACAACAACAACAATATTGTTATCATTGTCATAGTATCTACATGAAAATAGTCTGGATAATTTAGTCCGCAGAAGAAACAAGGAAGACACCCTTTTTCTGAATGACTAACGAGTATTTTGGGTCACCATTGAACCCGCAGGCAAATTTTTTCCTGAGTTCGTTATTTCAGGGGGTCAGATAGGAGTCACAGAACCAGAAGCCACACAGTGAATTTCTCCTGTCTGACGGCTGAAGCTAAGCAGGCCTGGCCTTTGTTAATATTTGGATTGGTTCAAAAACCATATGGGGACATAAACAATGGCTCCGTAACTGAAAGCGGTATTCTTAGGCCAGAAGAGGACGATCTTTCCCATGGCTCAAGCAGGAAAGTCAATGGAGGGAGGATGACACTGTAAAGAAGACATTGTCTCTCTGTCAAACGCAACATTAAACTGAGGACCTGACTCAACAGCATCATTAAAGACCCCATGGCGCTGTCAGAACAAAGTGTAAGGGGTTGGTTGGTGCCCCAGCCAAATTTCCACCCCAGCTCTGTTAATTTGGCTGAGCTCCTCTAAGTTAATTGGGGTGAATGGCTACCATGCACCCCGCAGATGGATGTTGAACATTTGTGACATTAAAGGTCACCTTCCACCGGTAACTGTAAGAGCACTCGACTTTGACTTTATGAAAGGCATATGCAAACTAATTATAGTAATGCTCATACTCAGACTGCACCACATTTCTCTTTTTATGTTTTTTGTCTTCACTTTTAATTTTGATTCTTATCCAGAGTCTTTCAAATCATGAGGGACCACACACATATATGTCCTCCAAAATTCAGGGAATGAAACACCACTCAGAGTCTGCAGTCGATAAATGGATCAGCGCTGCGGCACAATCGCAGGTGTCAATCAACTGGAGGAGCCGCTTTCAAGTGATCTCTAATGAGCACTCCCTACCAAAATACTCTTTACTACTCCAGACTAAAGTCTATTGGCTTTTCCAGTCTGAAGCAACCTAATGCATATTTCTAATTAACCGCATAAACTCTGAGGTATTCACTTAAGTTTTCCCTTACATAATATCAAAAAGGCATTTTTTCCATATTGCAGGACAATGTCAAAGATATTCTGTACTGCTGGTTGCAGCGCTTCACTGAAGCTACATCACACTTATATTGAGAGAACTGGTCAAACCCAGGATGCCAAGTTTTTATGGCCACAGCATTACATCAAATGGAAAAAATATCTTGCTCTCGCATGTCCTTTTATGCATATTTCCCTGTAATTCAGCAGGACATACTTGGGATCTCCATTAGACTTTATAATAGGCTTTAACCCTTAAATGCCCCCTATGACAAATTTGTCACACGATTTTGGGGGTTGTCAAAACCACTGACCCCACATAAATTTTGCAACCTAATGCCCATAGTGACATATTTAGACCATCAGTGCTGCCATCTGATGCATAAAAGTGGAACTGACACTACACTGGCTGCACCAGCTAACCTTTCCAATATGGCCGCCCCCATGGTGGAATCCACTCGATAGATCAGCACCCATTCATCACAGGATAAAGTAAACAAACAGTTAAGCTAATGAAAAATAAGCTATGCCTAATACTTCAGCTATATGTCAACTGTTCTATCATTCAAGTCATTTTAGCAATGAGGTCCCTGAAATGCCCATTGTGACATATATGCCACAAAACTAAAATGAGGTCAAAGGTCACCAAAAATTAAAAATTGCTATTGGGTCATTATTAACCCCTCCCCAGGACATATTGACAGAATACATAGATTTTTCTTTCAACTTTTACTATAGTTGGGCATTTAAGGGTTAAGTTCCACCGGTTTGATTGCAGCAGCTGCATCTGACAGAACCATATATGGGTCCGTAGGTTTTATGGGGTTAAAATTCTCCGCTGAGAATTCCCAAATGAAACTGACACCATTCCTTTTTCCAAGGTAAATGCTCCCACAGGCAATGTCACCCTTTGTGAGAATTGAGGTCCCCGTAACTCCCAGCATGGTTAGGATTAGACCCAGGGAAGGCTCGTTTGGGCAGAGGTCAGCTGACAGAGAAGCCGTCCACATGGAGCTGTGCTTTGTGTGGCCGTAAACTCAGAGAGATCAACTCCTGAAGAATTGTGTTCGGACAGAGCTACCAGCGAGCAGACTTAGTGGTCATGAAAGCAGAGCTCCAACTAATCTCTACAGGGAAGACATGCATTCTGGAAAACACTGTTGGTGAATAGGTACTATGAGATCATGATTTTCATTGAAGATGCACAAATCCCCAGTACTGCAAGGTTGTTCTGGGTTTTTTTTTTTTTTTTTTGGTTTGCTTTTAGAGGCTTTTAAGGCCAAGAAGCTCATGAATGAGGCTGGAGAGATGAAGAGTGGAAGAGCTGACAGGGTAGGAGCTCCAGAGCCCTGCAGGTCTGTTCAGTGGCATCAGAGAGGATTAAATCTGAGCCAGGAAACAGAGCATTCTCCGGAAGTGGCGATGTGTAACATCCACAAACATAATCATACATATCTGCCGCTTTTAATGTCATAATCAAATGTAGTATGTTTCCCACAGACGTAATACTGGTTTGGCTACCACAGATGTAATATGCTATTTCTCACAATAGCAGTGACTATTAGAATTTCCCTCAAATATAATAACAAAATGTAAAAACAATTACATCTGCAGGGATTTGTAACATTTTGGAGAATCATACACATTTGTGGGATCTGTAAAAACCTTGGTGGATTATTACGTTTGTGGGACGTTATTATGCTTGTGGATGTTACACCATAATGGAGCTATACTGTATATGTCAAGTGACAGAAGGATTAATATGATTTAAATAATGTTTGCCCATGTGCATGCCTGTGTGTTTTAATGCTGTATGATAGAGATTTTCTGTACATAAGGGCATAAGCGGATGGAAGTGCAGGATCCAAACAGATCTAGAGGGTTTAGGTGCCATGATGGACATGAACATTGACTGCCTTTGCAAGCTTCATAGGATATACACCAATGAACCAAAACTGAAAATCCACTCACAGATGCAGTGAATAATGTTTATTCTCTCATTACAATGGCACGTCTCACAGTCTACAAACAGATCTTCGATGGTAGGCAAACAGTCAGTTCTTGTATTCAACATATTGGTTATGAGAGTAATGGGAACTGAAGGACTTTGATGAGGGCCAAATCATTATGGCCTGACATCAGAGCATCTCTGAAGCGGCAAGACTTCTGGGGGGCTCCCGGTCAGCAGATGCGAGTCCTTACTGACAGTGGTCTGAGGAATGACAAACCATGAACTGAACCGGCGACAGGGCTATAAAGGCTATCTTGTCTGGTTCAAACCATGGAGGTAACATAATAGAACTGGAGAGAGCGAGGAAGTACCACCCCTATTACTTTCAATGGGAGATGCTAGGCTAGTTACTTCAGCCCAGGAAGTATGGAATTGACCGACGCCATCTATAAAAATGGTGTTCCATGGGTGCTTATTTCCGGTACCATTTCATAAGATTGCCAATCTGATTACACGGCACAAATTTCCTAGAAAGTGTGGCTTCTGTGCGGATTGGCGAATGTTTTCGAGGGGAAGCGACGAGCAACGCTGTTAATCCAGAACGCGCACGCACTTTTCACTCTTCGTTGAACTGCTGAAATCAGAGCAACAGCTGGACAACCAAACTCGTGCACGAGCTGTCATTAAGCTCTAAGTATCAGTTCTTATTTTACAGGCCATCTTGAAAACATCGAACAGTTGCGTCAGACAAAGAGCAAAATAATGAAGGATTACCTAATACATTTGCTTTTGTTTTCGCTTTATTTGGCAAGAAAAAAATGCGCTCTTTTCAATTGGTGTCTATGGAGCTGCCGCGTCTTTGGCCACAAAATTGCCTCCAGTGGGAAAAGCGGAAGCAGGAAGCTAACATGCTAACTGGCTGAAGCAAAGGTACTTCCTCGTTCTCTCCAGTTCTATTATATGTCTCTCTGGTTCAAACTGACAGAAGGGCAGCTGTAGCACAAGTCACAGAGAATGTCAATATTTACATCAGGAATGTGTCAGAACACACGGCGCATCATACCCTGCTGTGTATTGCTATTTTTAGCTTTGCAGACTGGCAAAAGTGCCCGCTCTAACTTTCTGCCACCTCTAAAAGGACCTCCAATGGGCACCTGAGCTTCAGAACTGGACCGTGGAGCAGTTGAAGGTGGTCATCAGGTCCAGCGAGTGCCGTTTTTATTTACATCATGTGCTTCGGCTAGGTCCGTGTGCAATATTTACCTGGGAAGAAATGGCATCAGGATGCAATGTGGGAAGGAGACAAGCTAGAGGAGGGAGTGTGATACTCTTGGAAATGTTCTGCTGGGAAACAAAGTTTGGGAATTCAAGTGACATCAGTTTGGAGGAGCTGTTTTGGCAACACAAGGGGGAACATTCACACTATATTAGGCAGGTGATTTTAATTTTGGGGCTATTCGATGTATTTCCATTATGTGATACAAAATTTGGACAGATGATGCAATGTCTCACCACAATGGCATGCCAGAGAAGATGGTGAACAGGCATGAGAGTGAATGGCCCAGCCGTGAGGCCTGGTGACAGTATTGGCCTTGAGCAGCAATCCCACCTACAACACCCCCCCCATCCTGTGCATCCGTTAGACCTCCATGCATCGACCTCCTATCCTCACCCCATCCTCATTGGTACAGGAATGGTGGTGGAAATTAGCTTCGGCTGGAGGCAGTCGACAGCCCATCAGAAACTGAAATTGCAATGATTAGTGTTTCCCGTGCTGGTTCCTGACAGAAGATCATTTTTGCACAGATATTGGGAGTATTACTTCACACAGAATGGTCACTGGGTAGAATAGCTTGCCAGGTCATGTAGAGGAGGCAGTAACTGGGAGTGTTTTCAAGACCTAGGTTGGAACAGTGCAAAGTGCTGTTCATTTCTGAAGTACACTTTAGTGGTAGAACAATGGAATGTTTGTTGGAGCTGAATCTTCTTTTCCCATTACTATGATATGCTACATGTAATGGCGAATGTTATGATTAGTAAGTCAGTAATTAAACTGTAGCTTAGATAGCAGTTATTTCCATTTTCTGGGTACATGAGCCTGACCTGTCTGAGAAGTGAGAAGTAAATGGTTCAAATATTTCCTCTCTGTTTCTTTCAGTGTCTATAAAAGGGAGTGAATGAGGGTCGGTGGGTGGGAGAGTGTTTGGAAGAAGAGCTCCTTTGCCGGAGGTCCTCGTCCTAATACCCAATCGCAAACACGCTGGCCAGAGTCTGCCTCACCACACCCTCTGCCCCGGTCTGCTGTCGCCATGACAACATTCATCCCAGCCTGTCCGAGGGAGGGGTGGGGTGGGGTGTGTGTATGTGTGTGTGGGTGTGTGTGTGTACTTCCTTTCAGGTGCCAGCCTGCAGCCTATGGGTAGAAATTAAATACTGAAATTAAATTAAGCAATAATAAATGATGGGAAGTATCCCAGCCCCTGACCTCTCAGCATCCCATCTTCCACATATTCCTCCTTTTCCAACTCCTTGCTCCTGAGGCTCCTGGGCCAGAGGTGTGGAGGATGTGTGTGTGTGGGACTCTGTGCGTGTGTGTGTGTGTGTGTGTGATGGTAGCAGTGGGACATCTGAGCCACTGGGCACTGCCAGCACGAAGCACCACGACAGCCTCAGAACATTAATATATGCTGCCACCTCACAGGGCTTAACCTGGGCTGCATATGAGTGCCATCTTGCAAGATTTCTGGGTGCTGCATGTATGCAGAAAACATTGTGTATTACTGAGCATTAGTGAATCCGAGGAATATGCAGTTAGGTCCAGAAGTATTTGAACAGTGACACAGTTTTCATTATTTTGCCTCTGTAAATCACAATGGATTTGAAACAAATCGATCAAGATGTGACTGTCGTGTAGACTTTCATCTTTAATTTAAGGGGTTTCACAACTGGCATTAAACATTTGGAATTGCAGCCATTTTTATAAGTAGTTCTCCATTTACAGAGGTGCAAAAGTAATTGGACAATTGACTGACAATCAGTTTCATTACCAGGTGTGGTCTGCTCCCTCATTATGTCATTGCACGTTAAGCAGATAAAAGGTATGGAGTTTATTCCGAGGGTTGAATTTGCATTTAGTAGTTCTTCATAGGAGCTCTCAATATGTTGTCCAAAAAGGCATCGATGCAAGAGGAGGCGGCCATCATTAGGCTGAAAAACCGAAACAAAACTATCAGACAGGCAAAAGAAACCTTTGGAGATATCAACTCAACAATATGGTACTGTACATTCTTAAAAAGAGGGAATGCATTTGAAAAGTGAGAAACAACAAAAAGCCTGGAAAACCACAGAAGACAACTAAAGTGGATGATCATTTCCTTGGAGCAGAAAAACCCCTTCGCAACATTGAGCCAGGTCAAAAACACTCTCAAGGAGGCAGGTGTATCATGGTCCAAGTCCACAGTCAGACGCCTTCATGAATGTAAATACAGAGGATTTATCGCAAGTTGCAAACCATTGGTAACACTGAGCAACAAGAAAAGCCAAATTACTTTCCACAAAACATCTAAAAACGCCTGACCAGCTATGAAACAAGATTCTCTGAACAGATGAAACAAAGATCAACTTTTACCAGAATGATGGAAAGAGAGGCGTATGGAGAAGGAACTCATGATCTAAAACAAACCACATCATCTATCAGACATGGTGGAGGCAGTGTTGTGGCATGGGCATGTATGCTGACAGGGGAACTGGGTCACTGGCGTTTATTGATGATGTAACTGCTCATAGCGGTAGTCGGATGAATTCTGAAGTGCACAAGGTTATACCATCTGCTCATATTTAGCCAAATGCTGCAAAACTGATAGGACAGTGCTTCACGGTACAAATGGATCATGACCCAAAACATTTTACGAAGGCAAATCAAGGCAAAGAAATGGCCAAGCCAGTCACCTGACCTCAGCCCAACAGAGCTGCTTTTCACTGACTGAGGACAAAACTGAAGGCAGAAAGACCCACCAACAAGCAGCAACTGACTGAGGCTGCAGTAAAGGCCCGGCAAAGCACCTCAAGGGAGGAAACTCAGCGTTTGGTGATGTTCATGAGCTCCAAACTTCAGGTAATTATTTACTGCAAAGGATTTTCATCCGAGTATTAAAATTAATCTTCAGTTATAATTATGTTTATTTGTCTAATTAGTTTTCAGCTTCTGAAAATGAAGGACTATGCGTGCAAATGACCGTAATTCCATCACAATTAAAGCAATATTTTTGTGAAACCCCTTGAATTAAACCTGAAATTCTTCACTTCAATCATATCTTGATTCTTTTATAATCCGCTGTGGTGAAGTTGTGTACAGAGGCAAAATAATAATTGTGTCACTGACCAAATACTTCTGGACCTGACTGTATGTATATGTGTGTACGCATGTGAACGGGCATGTGCAGGCTTACGTATGTGAGGCGTGTATGTGTGTGTGTGTGTATTATACTCAGGCAGTCGGGCAGAGAGAGACAGAAACAGAAATTAGATGAACAAGAGGAGAGGAAAGTCACAGCAGCGTCCCGGGGTAAATTTAGGCAGGGGGGTGGAGCCGGCCCTCCCTGTCTGTACTGCAGATGGGGAGAGAGAGACACACTGATGGGCTCTGACAGAGAAACCCCACCTCCCGACGCCACCTTTTAAAAATGCTGCTCGTGAACGCAGGAGGACACGGCAGACTCAAATGAAAAGGACAGCGGAAGGGAGCATGTCCACATCTGCCCGAGCCAAGACAACAAACAAAACAGAACGATCACATTCGGTATCCAGTCAACAGCACAAGTCCTCACAGTCTGAATGAGTAAAACAATTTTTTTTTTTTTTTTTACACAGATGATATAAAGTCAAATTGTGATCAATTCAGAACACTTTTTTCACAGATGGACTAATGTGAAGACGACAGATTAAAGGTACCGTCTACACTTGTATTCATATCAGCATTCAGTTTACTGTGATTATTTTCCCATTACTGAACATTGGGATGATAAACATGAGGACAATCAAAAGAGGACAGAATGTTGAAAACAATTCATTGATATTAACAGAGGATTTAACCCCTTTGCATGGAATACAAATAATGCCAATTTTTCCTGTTATGCATGAGCCTATTTAGGCCATTTACTCAGTATTTGTGTCACAGAGACTGTGGAAAATTATTCCAGTGAAGCAAGACATTTGGAAATTCAATTACAGAATTATTTAGGAATTAAATTTCGGAATGTACGGACGCCGGCGTCTATACCTGTACAAAGGGGTTAAGCTAATATATAAAACTTAACCATCCATCATTTAACCCACTTACACCTGGTCAGGGTCACTGGGGGGAGAAGCCTATCCCAGCATGCAATAGGCCAGGGGCAGAAATGCACCCTGGACTGTATGCCGATCCATTACAGGGATCAAACTCCATTAACTCACAACCACGGGAATTCAGAGTTTCCAATTAGCCTGCTATGCTTTTGGACTGTGGGAGGATAACGGAGTACCGAGAGGAAGCCCATGTGAACCACACACAGCCGTCCAGGGGCCACATTTACACCCAAGACCATCTGTGAGGCAGTACTGCAATTCACCATGCCACTCTCCCCAAAATCTCATTTTCAAATGATCAATTGGGAAATACATTCGCAGCCTTGAAGTTACTTCACACGGATGTACCTAAAGGTCACTCTTAGGTCATGAGTTACCCATATTTCTCTCAACAGATATCCAACTTGTTTGTAGTGGAATAGTTCTCTCTGTATAAAATGGATGAAGAATGAGAATTCCCAAAACGCGCCTTACATTTCATGTGACAGTTCCAAGTCGATGTCCCACAGTGAGGTAGATCCTGAGAAAGATTACTAAGATACATAAAACTGCCAGGCATGAATTTCAGTGCCTGCAACTTACCTCTGGTGTTATACAATACAACATTATATACAGTATTTATATAATACATATAATATTACAAGGAAATGATGATTGTTGTCAAATTAAACAAAGTAGGCTATATGATGAATCATTACCACCGATGGATGGACAGACTCGTACTGTAATGAAGTGACTGATATTGTTTTAATGAGACAAAGGAGAATATAAAAATAAAGATATCGCGGCGGAAGAGAGAAAACCTCCGCCATGTTCCGCCTAATTACAATTAGGCACGGCGCTGTTCTGTCTGCGCGCCTGACATGGTACAGGGCGTAATGATCTGATCGCACACGCAGGAACTTCCGACGCAGACAGAGGCAAAGTGCTCTCATCATGAGGAGAAGATCATTTGAGTCAGTCAAAGCGGAGAAAAAAACTTTGCCCCTGAACTGTTCCTGGCTCTAATTGGTGAGGAGCGCTCTTAGAGGGAAGAGGTCATGACAGCACACGAGGGTGGGGGATGGGGTGGGGTGGGTGTACAGGGTGTGGTGCGGGGTGCAAAATTGCTGCTTTTACTCCTCAGACTTAATTAGTTCTCCCAGCCCTGGGGGGGACGCGAGTAAATATTGAATTTGATTTGTTCTTTTCTTAGCCAGCTGCATTAATATTTAATGACAGATTCCTTGCGATTTCGATGAAAAATTGAAGAGCACGTGTTGGGCAAACTTGGCCGGGTTCCTGCCGCAGGATCCGGTCGTCCATTTATGCAGCGCCGCAACCACGAACCCTGGACTCTGCCAATCACACGGCTGAACATCATTCAGGAGCAGTAAGGTCACATGATAGGGAGGTGTCACATAAATATACTAATTACTTTATATTTATTTGTAAAACAGTTGCTGTGAAATGTGAGCAAAATTTCTGACAGGAAATATGAAAGAGTCAACAAACTGCGGCGGGGGGGGGTGTCTAGGGGTTTGTAAAATCCCCACAGGCATAGGGTCAACAAGGGGGAATTAAAAATAAATAACAAACTAGCAGAAAAAAGTCCTTTCAAAATTATTTCCCTTCCATATTTCAATTGTTTTCTCGAGGGCTTCAATACATGGGTGTGAATGGTTTCAAGTTCTGATCTCCTCTCGAGACTCAAAGTAAATTTTATCCAGAGAAACAAGATAGTGTGGAAGACTGCAGCCAAGCCCACACTCTCCTCCGCTAACTGGCAAATGTCCGTGCCTCCCTCAAGTGAAGGAACTAGATTCTGAGCCATTGCTCGGAGAGCTCGTGTCCTGAGGATATTAGACAGCACTGATGAAGAACAAACGCAAACGGGGCCATTCGAGTTTGGGCTAAACGGCTGGGGAAAACTACCAGCTCCCTGGCACAATGATCTACTGGAAACGGAATCAGGAGCAGTAAGAACTCTTGCTCCAAATGTGAGTGACTCACGACACCCCTGACAGGTTGGCGCACAAACACCGTGCTCAGACGGCTTCATATCTCCAATATTACAGCCATTTTTCCCCCCCATACAAATTTCCTTTATACACATATTTACCACCATATTTCCTTCCTCCACTGTCCCCACAGCCCAAATCGGCCAAACACTCCGCTTGCCACTATGCATTCAAAAGGTCTCCAGGGAGTAGGGGGTGGCAAGGTCACTGCACCCAAAATCAACACAACAGCCTCTGAGCCCCCAGTTCTGCTTTCATTTTTAGGGCGCGGCGAGGCCGATTCCTCGCAATTCGTACCTCTTGGCGCAAGTTGTCCCGAATTGTCACGCGCATTCAGGATCAATGCCGCGTCTCTCCGCGGAATGGCGCCTGCCAACTTCACCCATCTCCAGGAAATCAACGGTAAGCACACAAAATTTTTACCAGCCTCGTTATAAGTGAAATGAACAAGCTTGATCACTTCTGCAATATCACAGCTGAGAAGTGACCTGCATTGATATTAAATTTCTGCTACCTGCTTCTGTGAGTGCGTCTGAGGCATCTTTAATGTGCGAGTGTGTGTGTGCGTGTGTGTGTGTGTGTGTGCACGCGCACAGGAAGGGGACTGAGTTGCCCCTTCTTTCCTCAGCCACTTCCATCTTCCCCTGACACTCAGCTGCACTCACTGCATGCTTTAATAATGCATGGTAATGAAAGGCATGAATTTTGTAATAACTTCATTAACTTTCCCTTTTAGATTATATATCACCGTTGGACAGAACAGATGACATCAAACCAGGAAAGAGAAGAGACCGGTGTCAAAATTTTGAAATAGGCCTCTCTTTCTCTGTGTGTGCGTGTGTGTGTGAGTGAGAGAGAGTTTGTGAGTGAGCAATGCATGTGCGCTCAAGTCTGCAGTCACACGGTTCTTGAAATAAAATCTCGTCTGAATCTGCAGTAAAAAAAAATAATGACAGGAAGACAAAGAAATGAGGATGTGCAACTGAGGGCTTGTCTGAGGCTCTTAATTTAGAATAAAAGTCAAAATCACGGAGGAGCACAAGAACGGGTACACGTCTCCTAACAACACTACACGGTAAGGGCATGGTCCGACTTATCCATCAAACAAGCCAGTTAATTGTCCTCAACACAGAACACGGTCACTTCCACAGCTAACATTTTGAAAATGCATAATTATTTCAGACACACACTACGGCAGAAAAACTGCAGCATTACTGAAACAGCAATGTCCAAAGCCAATAAATAAACAAAGAGACAGACAAACAGGACGTTATTTGAAGGGCACGCATCTCATGATTTTTTTTTTGTGAATTTTCCTGCTTATTTTGGCTATGCACAGTTAACTCCCAGCACTTCTCAGAATAAAACAACCGAAAAGTACGCATCTAAGGTACTGTGCAAAAGTTTGAAATCACTGATAAATGGTTATGCTTCTGAAAGAAAGTACATCAGCGTTAAAACACTGTGTATCAGCTCATCCTTAAACAAATGGTACAAGAGAAACCAGACTCATCACATTAATCGCAGCACAAGCTAAGATACCTTTCTGTAAGTTGCTGCAATGTATATTTGTCTAATTTGTGGGTGTTCTGATCCATACTGGATGAACTGTTCACAAATTATACCACCTTTAGTACATTGTCCCCCCATATTCGGGTGCATAAAAATACTGGACAGCTTAACAAAATGCAGAATAAAGAAATCCTTTTTAACATTTCATTGCATATCCTTTCTATGCAATGACTGCTTCAAGTCTGTGAGGCACCAGATGCATTCTCCCAGGTGATGAGCAGCTAGGCCTATACTGCAGCCATTGTTAGTTTCCTCTTCAGCGTATAAAATCAATGTTCAATTGGATTCAGATCCGGTGATTGACGCTGAATGAAAATAAAAACTGCCCCTGTCCGAAGAATTAAGCCAATTGAATTGCCAAATGAAACCACTGCCTTTTCGGTCTTGTCACCAAACTGTTATTGTTAGCAATGAAGACTATTCCATGCATGAGACTGCCAATAAACTGAATATTTCATACAAAGATGCACATGGCCGTATCAAAAACTCAACAGTAAATCTGAAAGGTCAAAGTGTGACAAATGTCAATCTTTCAAAAAATTAGCCATGATATTTACACTCACTCTCTTCCAATACATTCACATTTGTGTTGAGACAACCAGTACACAGATAGGTGCGCCGAGACTAAACTGATCAAACAGTGAAACTGGGGAATCACTCGTCATTAATATTAATAATCACACTCATCCAAAGCAACATATTCGAGGGAAAAAAAAAAAAAAAAACCTGACGCATACAGTGAAACAGCAGCGCTTCAATTTTAAGCCAGCTGGCTTCTCAATGCGTGAAACTCCTCGTGCACCAGAACACAGTGTACCGTGCCCGAAACGGCCCAAAACATAAAGCCGCAAAAAATGGTAACTTAGACACCACGATGACTCAACTCAAATTTCTGTTTTGGAAGATGAATAATAAAGTAATTTGGCACAGTCTCTCTGAGCGCCTACACCGCAGCAAAGCACTTTTTTATGGCACCAACAGCCAGGGCCACGGTATTGTAATATTCACAAATTACCGCATCATAACTGCGAGAGGTGGAAATGACTATCAGTCAAGGCTCCGTAAAAGAAGCCATTTTGGATCAATCAGCACAAACTAGCACATGATGGCAACGAAATTTGAATTGAGACGTCCAAAGTAGAATAAATTCAGTGGCTAATATTCCTATAGGAGCCCGGTTATGAGTAGTTGTTCTCTTTTATGATGCATCGACCGAATGAGTCATTGAGTTCTTAACAGAGCTACATGTCCTAGAGTACACATTACGCAATGCATTCTCAAAGGCAAATACAAGAGGGATATTTCTGTCAGCTCTTGAAATTTAAATAAGTTAAAAACGAAAGAAACGACTATTTTTGCCAAAGAGCAAAACTGATAAAACAACCTCCCTGAAGGGGACCAGACCTATGTCCTAACAGTATAATCGATTCTGCTGTTTTTAAAGCGTCGGGAACCCAAATTGGCTATTCTTTTCTAGCATTTAGTTCTTCATACCAATAATGTGGGGGCACAAATAATCTTAAAATTATTACGAGACCAGCCTGTTTGTGGCACTATAAAGAAAAGAGGATTTCCAAAGGAATGAGAATTGTTATAAACGTAATTCATTTTAAGTATAATTGCACTGAAAAAATATGACTTAAATCGGTGGACTATAAATTGAGCACGTGCCGTCTGTACTGCCGCCACGTGGACATATTCAGAACTGCACATAAAGTCAAACACCACTCTGACAAGATGTTCAAAAAAACACACACAACAAACCAGTCATTGGGGAAATGTTTTGTCTTGAATTGTCTTATATAACAACTTTATTGTACAATGATATTACTCGTGGTATAGTGAATATTACTATGGTACATGTGCATAAAACTCACATTATTAAGCTCTGCCCACTATACTCCCAACCCAATCACAGCAGGTGTGACAGATGACAGCACATACTGCTCCAGATGGACTCTCTCCTGCTCTCTAAAAACTACTGGGGTGCAGGGTGTGCTAGGATAAGCAGGCAGTTCTCAGGTGGTAGGGCTATGGGGTTACAGGAATGGGCGATATTGCCTATAATTCATCACAAAGAATTTTGAATTTAGGATTGCTTTGTTCATGTTTTTCTCCATATGAAAAGAGCATATTTTATAGAGACAAATGAATCAGATAAGGCTTGGCATTCAGGCCCGATCAGGCAAGTGACCAATCAATCATCTGGCCTGAACCTATCTCACAGTAGCCCAAGGCCAGTCGACACTCCTAATTGTCCAGCCCTGCTGCCTCCCAGTATTCCTGCCCAGACATTCTAATGCAAATATCAAAATCTTATACCCGCTAGTACAGATGGTACAGCCAAATTCATATAGTAGCACATTATCTTCTTGGATATGATTTATACCGCTATATCGCCCAGCCCTGCTTCCAAGCACAGAGCCGCTCTGTTGCTGCTCAGAACAGGCAGGCAGCCGCACGCTCCATAAAGAGGGGGCGGCCCTGTCTCCCTAATCACCGTGGTAACAGGCCCACCCACGTCTCCCGCTCCCTCCACCTGAGCTCACTGCTGGAAAATTCCACCACTCTCCTCGCCGAAGAGGAAGGCATTTTTTTCGACTTTGCCTGTGCTCTTTTACCGAAAACAAAAAAAAAAATCTATTTATTCTTCCGCAAATATAATTTTCAGCAGTGTAACCATTCTGCATCAGCAAACGCTGTCCTCTTTTTATTCCCCCACCCTGTTATTTCTCATACCTCTGGTGAGCAGGGTGTGGAGGTGGGGTATATAAATAGCCCTCGCAGAGGACAAAAGGGGGGACTGTGAGAGCAGAGACAGCAGGAGCTGAGACTGTGGGTCCTTCACCCAGCTTTAGGAGCTGCCCGGCTGTGCCTCTCCCTCTGCTCCTCCGGGACTGGGGGTCCCTGGAGCCCTGCTGCTCAGCTGCACCCTCTGCTGGTCCTGGTACTCGCGAGAGTTCTCCCACGGGCGAGGCCCTCTGATGTTATTCCACTCATCCAGGTTCTGCTGCTTCATTTTCTGTTAGGGTGGGACACACAGGTGAAGAGTACAGGGTCAGAAATCAAAAGTCTTGCCAAGTGATTTCAAATGACACGATACACGGTGTTAACGAGACATCTTTGGAGTTACGGTGAGGTTTATTTTTTCACTTTGACGGAGCTAGACTAATAACTCCTATAGACTTCTAATCTTTAAGCTTACCATACAGGAAACGGTACCCACAGGAACCAAACCATTGGACGAGCAGAGATGAAAATAGTATCAAACATCTCTTCTCAGTCTGGGTAAGTCAGAAAAAGGGTATTTTTCCCAAAACTTTGAGGCATTCCTTTGACTGATTAGTTATGCCGCCTGGCTGGAAAACTGCACGAACAAGCAAACGGGTACAGGTGATCAGAATAAATTACGAAGGATTATTTACACTTGATGGTTCCAGGAGTAGCTACCACTGCGCGGAAAAGAACAGAAGTCGTGTCATGGGAAATGAGCCCAGGTAAAAAAATCGTCTAATTTTTCAGTGCCAGCCTCAATCAAAGACTGTGATGAGAGATGACTCTGTGACGTGCCCATACATATTTCATGCAGAGCATTATGCCTTGAACTAGAAGTCCATACCTGATTAGCTGTGTGTTATGTCGCATTTCCGATAAGCCGATAAGGTTAAGATAATGTGGGAGGGGTGGGTGACAAGAGCAGGGTCAAAGGTGAACTCCTGTAATCTTTCACAGGCAGTCAAAAAAGAAAAAAGAAGACTGGAGAGCGAGGGTTTCATCACTTAACAGACCCAACGCTGCATGTATCTGCCTTTACGTTTTGTTCCTCGCAACAACATAAGCGCATTACTGTATGGCATTTTACAAAAATTTTGAAAGGTTACCAATTTTTCGACAATAATTTTCAGGCTGTATGTGTGCTGCATTTTAATTCATATGTAATTTTACTCCGCAAAAACACAGGACTTCTATTTTGCAGAAATACAGGACTTTCTTTTAGTCAAACATGTCTTATAGACTATTTTCAGTAGCCTTCCCTGACAGATAATGAGCTGCTTCTAACAGCTTTTGAGGATTCAAAAAAACTTCTGGAAGTTTCTGTGAACACATTTTCTTACATGAACACAATTTTTTTAATAAAAAAAAAATCAGTGAGTTTTTCTAGGGACCATCTCCTGGGATAGACCACAATATTCTGACAGAAAACTACATTGGCAGAGAAAATCAAATGTAAAGCCAGCAATTAGATAAGAGAAGGCTGAGATACTGGAATGCATACAAAACAATACCCGACAAAAATGCTTATGGCTCCCTTTCATTCCTCCTCTTCATTTTTTTCCACCCAATTTAAAATAGCCTTTGCTCATTTTTCTAGCTATGCCACCCGCACAGGCACGCGCGCGCACACGCACAAACGCAAACACTCTCACAGGCACACAAGCTCAGCACAAACACACACTGGGAGCGGCACAGTTGCATCTTTCACTGATGACTGCTGGCCTTGGGGCACCTGGTGTGTGTTTGGGAACAGCAACTCTCTCAGGACGGCTCAGCCCACCCGAGGGAGCCGCTGCGGGGAGAGTGTGCAGCTCTGGGTAAGGGCATCTGCCTAATGCCAGCAATGTGATGTAATCCAGCTTATGCAGCAGTAATGTCATGTAAAGTAATGCAACATAATCCAAGTAAAGTAGCAGTAATGCAATGTAATCCAGCCAACATGGCACTAAAGTATGACCCCCAAATCAGAGAAAGTTGGGATGGGTGTGTTAAATTAAGATTCAAATTGAAACCAGTGATTTGTAAATGATCTTTAACCTGTATTACAATTTAAGTCAGAAGTTTACATTCACCTTAGCCAAACACATTTAACCTAAATTCTTCACAATTCCTGACATTTAATACAAGTTTATATTCTCTGCCTCACCTCAGTTAGGATCAATACTTTCCTTTAAGAATGTGAAATGCCAGAATAATAGTAAAGATATTTATTTATCACAAATTTTCTTTCACCAAATTCCCAGTGGGTCAGAAGTTAACATACACTTAGTATTTAGTAGCATTGTCTTTAAATTGTTCAACTTACTTCAAAAGTTTACAGTAGCCTTCCACAAGCTTCTCACAAAAAGTTGCCAGAATTTTGGCCCATGCCTCCAGACAGAACTGGTGTAACCGAGTCAGTTGTTGTAGGCCTCCTTGCCCACACACAGTGTTTCGACAGGACCTAGGCCACAGCTTTGTGATAGCCACTCCAATACCTTGCCTAGTCCTTCACCCATTTTGCCACAACTTTGGAAGAACCCTTGTGACCACTATCCATTTGGGAGACCCAATTGCAACCAAGCTTTAGCTTCCTGGCTGATGTCTTTTGATGTTGCTTCAGTAATTTGCACAGTGTTTTCCTTTCACATGACGACATCTATTTTGTGAAGTCCACCAGTCCCACCCGCAGCAAAGCACCCCCATAACCTGATGCGGCCGCCCCAGTGTTTCACATTTGGGATGGTGTTCTTCAGCTTGCAATAACTTTAAACCCCCTTGTCTTCTAATGATAGTCACTACGGCTAACAGTTCAATTTTTGTTTCATCAAACCAGAAGATATTTCTCCAAGACGTACAGTCTTTGTCCCCATGTGCAGTTGGAGCAATGGCTTCTTCCTTGCTGAGCGGCCTTTCAGGTTAAGTCGATATAGGACTCAGGAAAGATAAAGATACGTATATTTCTACCCATTTCCTTGAGTGTCTACACAAAGTTGTTGGCTGTTGTTCTGGGATTGATTTGCTCTTTTGCGCTAAAGTACATTTATCTCTAGGAGACAATAATGCACCTCCTTCCTGAGCAGTATGATGGCTGCATGGTCCCATGGTGTTTATGCTTGTGTACGACAGTTTTAACAGATGAAAAAGTTATCTTCAGGCGTTCAATAATTGCTCTGAAGCATGAACCAGACTTTCAGAGATAAACAATTTTTTTCCTGAGGTCTTGGGTGATTTTTATTTTTTTTACCGTGTTATGATGTCAAGCAAACAAGCAAGGAGTTCAAAGATTGACCTTAAAATAAATCCACAGCTACACTTCCAATTGACTCAAATTATGTCAATTAGCCAATAGAGGCTTCTGAAGCTGTGACGTGATTTTTAAAAATTTTTCAGGCTGCTTAAAGGCACAGTCAACTTTGCGAATATAAAGTTCTGACCCAGTAGAATTGCAAATCTGTGTTAATATAAACTGTTGGAAAAATTACTTCAGTCATACACAAAGAAGATCTGCTAACTGACTTTCCAAAACTATAGTTTGTTAACCCTCTGGAGTAGGTGGTTCCTATTAAATATCTTTGCCATAATAGAGCTGTAAATATGGTTAAACTGTTCTTGGGAGTGGAGTCTCTACTTTTAATGCCATTGCCTCGAGAGATCATCAGTGACTCTGAGGCTGAGAAGAAAGCTTGACACGCTCACACCGAGCGTGACTGGTGGACAAATGAGTTTGTCTATGAAACTACACTAAAACGAAACTCGAAATGATACTTAAATCATGAAAGGACTTACCTATCACGTTAGAAACAGTTGTTATCGAAGATGCTTGTGAAAATATCCAGGAAGTTTACAGCAGCCGACATTTTTGAAGCCACTTGGAAAAGTTGTAACGAGGATGACGGAGCTTCAAAGAATGAGCATAGATTCATTTGATGAAGATCAGAAAGAAAATAAGAGATCCATTGGCTAAATGCTGCTTCTGTACGTTGAATGTGAAACTGGTTTGTGTACCAATAATGAAGAAATTTGTTTGACAAAAAAGACTGGTCATTAGTAAAGGCCATTTCAGTATGGAAGTTATTTCCTTGTGTAAAAGTGGGCTTCACTTATTAACAGTATAGAAGAATGGATAGCTTCTGTTTAGTTGTCAATAGAATCTTATTTGAGCCATAATTCTTGCCTGCATTATTGCTAAGATATTAAGAGAAATATGTAGTATGATCCACCGCCACAGTCCGCTGACTCCAAAGGGTTAACACAAAATCAGTAGAGTGGTTAAAAAATGAGTTTTAATCACTTCATCCCAAGTGTATGTAAACTTCTGACTTAAACTGTATGTTGAAAATAATATAACAGCACATTATCGGACATTTTACCTCATAAATTTTATTGACTTTTCAAAATAAACATTTCAATTTAGATTCTTCCAATATATTAAAAAAAAATTGGAACAGTAAAATATTTACCACTTTGTAATGTTTTCAATACTTTTTGCAACACTTAATAAATGGTTAGGGACTGAATACACCACGTGTTTCTGGTGTAATTTTGTCCCATTCTTACAACAAACAAGACTTTAGGGCAGTGGCGTAGCCAGCAGGTGTGCCAAAACACGTCCCTTTATGACAGCAATTAGTCCTGGCTAGTTCTCAATCATTTTCCTTTATTGACGCGTTTTCCAATTATCGTAATTTGCAACTGAAGGCACGGTTTCTCTCCATATGCGATCTAACAGCGATTAAATCATGGGCAAAATTCAGTAAAGTTGCGGAACAAGAACAAAGAATTGGGTTGCACAAACCATCCGTTTAGAACAATTATTAGTCCTGACCTGTTCTCAGTCATTTTCATTACAGAAGGCTCACTCCGAGAGCACTCCACACTTAACAGGTGCTGCTTGTTCTCCCCGATTAGGTAAGACGACAATAATTCATCTGGACGCGTATTTGCTGTATTTAAATCAAAGTTATCCAAAATTGCATACCTGTCGACGCTCACGCAAATAGCTGGAGCCGCACGCTTTTTATAGCCTATTGAACTGCCGAGTGCCACTTTTTTTTTTTTTTTTTTTTAATCAACCCACACAATACCGAGAGTGAAAGTCCGCATTTCATTGGAACACGGGCCAGTACAATCAACGCGAAGCACTGGCCTATTAATAAGTAAATTATTTTGCTGTACTGAATTTAGCCCATGATTTCATCGTAGTTAGATCGCATATGGAGAGAAACCGTGTCTTCAGTTGCCAATTACGATAACGCGTAATAAAGGAAAATGATTGAGAACTAGCCAGGACTAATTGCTGTCATAAAGGGACGTGTCTTGACACACCCGCTGGCTACGCCACTGCTTTAGGGGTGTGACAGTAAGGGGTCTTTGTTGTCACATTTTGCTTTTTAAAATGCACCAGGTATCTTCAGGGATAATTGTGGACTGCAGGGAGGCCAGTTCAGCACCCACACTTTCATCTCACTCAGCCACAAATTTGTAATATCAGCAGAATATGATTTTGCATTGTTCTGTTGAAATATATATGCCATCTCCAAGGCAGCCTACTTTGCTCCAAAATCTCAGTGTATTTTGAGAATTAATTCATAGGAGGGCGAGTTACCCTTGCCAAGGGCACTGACACACGCAACTCCATACCGTGACAAAGCATAGCTTCTGGACTTGTTACTGGAAACAGTCCGTAGAAGTCCTTTTCTTCTCTGGTCTGAAGCACATGACATCCTTTTTACAAAGAGGACCTGAAATATTGATATGAGTGACCACAATACGTGTGACGGTCCATCACAGATGCCTCCAAGCCCAAAGAAGTCGATGGCGCTAGTGGACACTGTTAAAATAAGACTTCATTTTTGCAGAGTGAAGTCTTGACTTGCATTTTTGGATGTTAACTGTGTATTTTAGTCCTTGACAAAGGTTTCTCAAGGCAGTATTCAGCTTAGGTGTTCGCTCTTGCCCTTTAAGCACTGCAAGTCCTCCTCATTCCTTTAATTTATGCACTGTAGAGGGTGAAATACCCAAACCACTTACCTTTCATTGAGGAACATTATTTCGATTTTCTCATGTATTTGTTGGTAAATTGATCATTCTTGGCACATCTTTAGTCCTGAAGGACTGGGCCATTCCTGCACACTGCTTTTGTGCAAAATCATGATTATAACCACCTGCTTGAATTAGCTGTTTCAAATCACAATTGTAACTTTTTCCTCATTGCTAGTCCCAAATTGCCCCCGTCCCAACTTTGTTTAAAATGCTTTGCGAACCAGAGTGGCAATAATGGATACATATTCACAAATAAAATGAAGCTGAAAAGACAAAATATTAAATATCCTGTCTTAATACTTTCTGCGAGGAAGTACAATGCACTGTTACTGTTGATGAGCAGTGATGCAATGAAATGTCATGCAATGGAATCCAGCTATCGTAGTAGTAACATAATGTAATGCAATGTAATGTAATCTATCTGATGTTCTAGTAAGGGAATGTAACGCAGCTAACAAAGCACTAATATAATGCTATTCAGTAAATGTGCGCATGTTCCACGGGATGGAAACTGATATACGCTTAACTGACGAGCGTGAGCAAAAAATCTAAATCTTATGCAGGAAGACAGTTGTGAAAATTTAAAACCCTATCATTACTGCCTCACACTCAGTCCCGCTACACATTTATTTAGAAAATGAATAGATTAAGAAGTTCATAAAGATGGTGGCTCAATCTCAAAGACATGCTGACTCTGCAAGAGAAGTATATAAATAAAGCATAGTCTGTGTCGATTACCATCAGAAGGAATTACTAAGCGCATCTGGCATGAAGACCTGAATACATTCATCTTTCATACAGAGCCAAGGAAAAGTATTTGTCCACTACCCAATTTCATCTATTTTTGCATATTTATCTCACACAATTGTTTCAGATCCTAAAAAAAAAAGTATCAGAAGGCAAATACAGCTTAAGTAAAAGCAGACTGCAATTTTTAAATAAAAATTTTATTTTTTGAAGAAAAACTGTTATGGTGCGAGAAAAGCAATTGCTCACTTTGTCACTTAATCAAATATAATTGATAATTGGCTTAAAGTAGAATACATGCTCAAGCTTTATTACTGCCAGCATGGACTCTTAGTATCACTATAGAAGAACTTTTCCAGCTAAGTGAAGCAGGCTGAAAGGTCTGAACTGGCAGAACACTATGTCACAATCAAAAGAAACTGCAAGAAAAAAGTCATTGAAATATATAAGAAGAAATTTTTAAAATTCTGGCACCAGAAAAACCCACAGTGAGAACCATTACCTCCAAAAGGAGAACACTATGTACAGTGGGGAATCTTCCAAAGAATGGCCATCAGACCAAATTCCTCCAAGAGTGCATCAATGACTCATCTTCAAAGTCACCAAGACAAACATCTAAGGGGCCATTCACACAGGAGACGTGTCCATTTGCAATTATTTACTAATCGTAATGTGTACCAGACACGAGTCTTTTTACTTTGCCTCTCCTCTACCACATTTAAATGCTGAGCGTTCATGTTTTTAAGACAGAATGCAATCATAGTAACCTTCCAAAAGTTTTCCATTTCCCTTCCTTTTAAAAGAGGAGCTTGTTTTGTTGCATCTGGCGTTTTTCACATGCAAGCACGTCTCCCATGTGAAAAGCCTCTAAGGAACTTCAGTCCTCACAAGCCTCAGAAAAGGTCAGTTCGCAATTCCACCATTAGAGAGAAACTGGACAAAAATTGCATTCAAAGGACAGTTGCAAGGTGAAACCCACTGCTAAGCAAAAGGAAAATAAAGCTAGTCTCATGTTTGCCAAAAGACCTAAATGACCCCCAAGCTTTTTAGAGCAATATTCTGCGGACTGATGAGACAAAAATGGAACTTTTTGGAAGACAAGGGTGTCATTACACCTGGCCTACAGATAATACAGCATTCCACAACAGGAACATCGTGCCAACAGTCAAACACGGTGCTGGTAGTGTGATGGTCTAGGGCTGCTTTGCTGCTTCAAGGCCTGGGCTACTTGCCATAACTGACAGGACCATGAACTCTACTCTCTTCCATAAAAGGAAAGTGTCCTGTCATTAAATAGACTTTTCAGCAAGATAACATTCTGAAGTACAAGAGCAAGTCCACCTCCGCGAGGCTCAAAAAAAATTAAGATTTTGGAGTGACCTACTCCAAGTCCTGACTGAACCCGATCGAGCTTTGGCACCCATGAATTTTATGTTCATACATGACAACCCTCAAATGTTGATGAATGTAAATGATTTGGCAAATAAGAGCGGGCGAAATGTTAAAAACTGCTTCAGTTATTATAAGAATTTGGTTGCATTTTTTTCTGCTAAAGGTGGGCAGTCACTTTTTCCATGCGAGTAACATACGTGTTGGATAACCTTTTTCCTACAATAAATGAAAGCTCTTAAAAACAGTATTCTGTGTTTCCTCGTGTTCTCCATGCTACACATTATGATTTGCATAAAGATATGAAAGTACTTAGAGTGACAAATATGTAGAACTATAAGAAATCGAGAGGAGGGCAAATACTTTTTTCTGTTACTCAAAAAGCAGCTCATTACCAGTAAAGCACACATATTCATTCCCTGAGCAGGAAGTACCACAGTTTAACTATAGTCAGGGAAACTTTTTATTTTTTGCCTCAAAGTGTGTAAGGATTATCCAAGATCCAAATGCATATGAAGGCTACATAACATAGGCATGGCAGCAAATGCTCACAGACAGATGACACACTCTCACACACATATGTGCACAATCTCACACAGCACAATCACACCCGGTGGGCATGGTACCTCGTACTCCTCCTCCAGAATCACAGGCTGTTTCTGGATGTTGATTCGGGCCTCGAGTGCCGGGTCCAGCTGAAAGAGAGGAGAAACAGGGGAACACACATGAGAAGAGAGAGAGAAGCTACACAAAACCTCAGCTCCACAGGACAGACCAGCAATTCTCCCAGGCTGTGAGGGAACATTATCCCACTCCAGAACCCACAGCAGCAGTGGCGCTTTCACCAGTGATCCATCACACTCACCCGACACCATGTGACATCACTGTGACATCATACCAACAGTCCACTCAGAGTGCAAGGACGAGCGAGATGTAATGAAGGGAGCAGAGCATGGATGAAGGATGACTCTGCGCGAAAGCTTCTGTTCAAATTTCAGTCGTAACACTCCCAATATGCACACAGCAGAGAGGCCATAACTCAACCCAGATATGCTACTACCCTGTTCTGCAAATCACGGTCCTCAAGGTCCGAGACTTGGTTTTCCACCCCTCCTTTTCCTGAGAGTCAGGTGTCATGACAGTCTAGCCAACTGGCAGTGGTAATTGCTTAGCGACTTACCGGGAAGGAAAGAAAACTAGGGGCGGATTTAAAGTCAAGGGCCAGATTCGCGGATCCCTGTACTGTGATCTTCAGCTTTCATAAGAGTCAATCAGTCGTGATTTTGTGTGTGTGTGTGTGTGTGTGTGTGTGTGGGGGGGACGCATTTGCTGAATACCACGAAGAGCAGAGTCATTAGGCTGGGGTTTAGAGCTGGGGAATGAAAGGTATTTTTCAGAAACTGGGAAAGCATTCTGCTCCGCTAGGCAGTTCCCGTATAAGAGACAGATATTTCTGTTCAGTTCACTGGGTTAATTACGTGACATTTACACAGAGGAGACGTTCCTGGAATTCCACTCCATCTCAGCCAGACTGAGAGGCAGAGAGATGGACAGAGAGAGAAAGGGGAGGAAAGAGAGAAATGAAATAACCAAGAGAGCGATTGAGTGTGTTTGGGGGGGGGGAACGGAGATGAAAAAATAAAATGGTAGGAGAGACAGACTAATGCACACAGCCACACATACTCAAGCAGAGACAAGTCCACACAGACAGACACCAAAATACACTCCAGTGGTTCACATGTTTAATGTATAAACCATGACAACGGCCACAGTAGCGCTGACCATTTTGCGCACTCGGGGGTACTGTGATCAAACACTCATTCGCCGCTGATTTCCCACAGAGATCGTGCGAGACCCGCTCCCGTTTCCCAATGAATTATTCTGCTTGATTTCGCGGTAACTGCGCGCTTGCGCGCGACCTCCAGGAGCTAGGCTCGTGTGAATCACGATGCTTCGGATGCCAGTCCGCGGTAAAGACACTCGCATATTCAGAGGCTGTCGAGTTTATCGCACCCCGGAACCATTAGAGTGCGAAAGCTCTAATTTCGCTTTCCGACCCACTTTCACGTAAATATGCAGCTGTGTCTTCGTGCAGACAGCGACAAAACCGCTAAATAATGAAACTCCTCGGTCCTGACACCAAGCCTCCGAAGTGAGGAAGAGAATTCAGATGCTAAACACGCAGAATTAAATGATGAAGCATTTTTACCCACTAAATAAAAAAATTGGAAGAGATAGCATTACTTCTTATAGTTCTGTTAATATCCTGTTCAAGAACTGTCAGTAATGCAGAAGCTTTTGAGCCCATGATATATATGCCCTCACAGACAGCAGCCAAAATGTCATTATCCCCCAACTGGAATGGAGGGAATGCAAGTCTTTCAAGTTCTCACATCGGTACTATTGCTATTGCGAGACTGTTAAATAAATTAGCATCTTGTAGAGAGTAAGAAGGGAAAAGGGGGTAGTTTAGAGACATTTCTTTCACATCAGCGAGAGGATGCCTTTTAAAATAGGCCAGAATCTGACAGCAGAATGGAGTTTTTTTTTTGTTAGGTAGCAAGACTCATATTCAGAACACCAGGACTATACCCCCACCTCTCATAAGATGGTCGGAGTGTCCTTCTGAACTGGGTTTCAGAACTTTAAGAACAAGCACAGACAAACACAACGCAAACATACAAAAGGACACGAGAACTTAAATTCCTGACCACACGTACACACAAACACTGGGGCACACTCACAGTAACGCAGTAAATTTGCTCATTTCAGGGTGAGACAGGGGAACTGTCTGTGGTACAGACAGGAAAGGGTGGTCAGAGTGGATAGTAGATAGATGAGAGAGGGATGAGATGGGGTGTGGGGGTTGGGGGGATAATCTGTCCCCACACACTTCCAGGCATACTTCCAGGGTAAGGCACTGCCCACTCCCTCCACCAGTCCCCTCATTCACTCCATTGCCAGCTGAAAAGGGCACTAATGAGATGAGAACTGTGCCATCTGGCTCTGACCCAGATGGACGGTGCTATCCCCCTCCTCATAATCCATCACACAGGGAGGCAGGGTTAGACCCATCACAGCCGTCCCCCCCAATCCCCCTCCATTCCCCCAATAAAACCCTCAGCCCAGCATCACTGCCCACATCGTAACCCATGATCTGAACACAAAAGAGAACCCCCTTAGCGAGGGGAGCTCTTCTCTGGTGCAATAACCAGACACAAAGCTTGCTGAAAGGATTACTATTACACAAGAATCCCTAACAGCCCAATGGAACATTCATACAAGGCTTAAAAATTATACATGCAAACACACACTGCTGTAAAACAGGGAAACTATGTAACAGAAGGGCTTGAATGCCAATAATGTACACAGGAAATGGACATAAATAACTTCAACTTTTAGGAAGAACCTTGCATGTTAACCTCACTCTTTCCACTTCTTGTCAAATGTGGGATATGAAATTTATGCTCTCCTAGTTTTCTGCTGTATTCACAGAAATATTCTCCATTGGGCAACATCAGCCAGCTTGGAGTAATTTGTGATTTTTACCTTGTGTTTGAGGGATTTGAATTACACATAGTTTATGCCTTGATCCCTCCATAGAGCATTGATTTATACATGAGAATGCAGCGAGACAATCCCAGCTACACCACACAGGAAACACCACAGGGTTATTCCATGTCAAATAAATTGAGTCCTCCTGAGTGACCATCTCAGTGCATATTTTATGTAAATATTATCATTGCCCCCAATGACTAGAGTGTAAAATTTTTGTCTTGTATCTTCTACGGCAAAGGCAGGCAGTTCAGATCCTGGAGGGCCACTGTGTCGCAGGTTTTTTTTTCACCAATTACCATGAATGACTGAGCTAATTGGCTGTATACGCTCATAGATTTTCTCAGATTAGATCACAGACAATGTTTCATTAGCGACACAAGAACAGTCTTTGGTGGTCATTCATGAGCATTTAGTCAGATTTTATAATTGGTTTGACTAAGTAAGATAATTAACTAATAAAAGGCCAGAGGCTGAAGGCCAGGAACAGATATGGTCCTTGTTTCCCACCTCTGTTCTACAGTTTCTGAGATACAGTGGCTTAAAAAAAAGGGTTTGCGGCTAAAAAATTGCAAAGAAACACAAGTCATTACTTTTGAACCATCCATATGATATGCTTGAAATTTTTTGGGATTGCTTTACACTATTTTGTTTCTGAGACAGCCGATTCAAAAGTTATCGGCCAAAATTTAGTGTTTGTTGCTATAGGGTTACCCTGTGGTCAGTAAATATAAAAATCCCTAAATAGCAAAAGGCACCACTCCATAATTTGCTTGTGTATGCAGAAGAATCATGAAAAATACTCAATTGTATTTGAGATCTGCTCTGGAGACACTAGGCCCATCCTCAGATAAAGCCAAGTCCAACCTGTATCCATAGAAACAAAAAAAAAAAAAAAGCCAGAAATTCCAGAGTGGCAAAAGGCATCATTACATTGCTTGGTTGTGGCAGTGAAAAAACATTGAATGGTGAGATCTGCTTTGGAAACGAGACCCACCCTAAGATTTGAGGGCAAGTGTAACTTGTTTCCATAGAAACAAAAAAATTAAATGTCAGAAATTCTTAAATAGCAAAGACCAACACACTACTACTTGGTTACAGCATGGGGAAAGTTTCGTGAAAAAATAACGAGTGGTCTTTAAGATCTGCTCTGGAAAAGAAGCCTACCCACAGATTGAATTTAAGTCCAACTTGCATCCATAGAAAGGTAAAAAAAAAAAAAAGGTCAAAAATTTCTAACTAAAAAAAGGCACCTTTCCAGCACTTGCTTGTTGCTTGCTTGTAGAAAGTTTTGTGGAAAAAAAATACTGAACGGTTCTTGTGTAATGGTTTGGAAAAGGAAATGATTACAGATGGATGTACGAATGTATGCAGAGACGTAAAGATGGATGTACAGATGGACAGACATTCTGATAGCTATATCCCCCTGTACTGCAATCTGAGGGGGATAAAAATAAAAAGATCTGATGTGTTTCAGTGAGAAAATACAGTGGGCTCTAAAGCACTTAAATAATTTTAATACAATTTTCAGCAAGCCATAACTTGGCAAATATGGAACTGTAGGCCAACCATTTTAGAAGTTAAAGACAACTAATAGTGTAGAACAATCCCTGGAAATTTTAAGCATGTACCATGAATAGACAGTTCAAAAGTGATGACTACTGGATATTGGCCTTTTTTTTTTGCAAACAGAAATTTTGCACACTACTTTTTGAGTGTACAATGACAATATTTATCAAAGTGTGATGCACATCCAAGGTGGTCAGTCACGAAAGGAAAACTTTCTAAAATATATACATTTGCCTCGGAATTACCGAAGACAATTCATGTTTTTGCCACTTAATTACGGAGTTAAAACATAGGTTTCTCAACATCACTGCTACCATGCCCACAGCACTTGCAAATACCCAGACTATATAACCAAAGTCTCTTCAAATTCTCATCTGTGTGCTTCACCCAGAGGCATAGTGCCACCCAAAGGCCAACATCAGACCATTTCCAATAGCAATCTGGTATCCTGTAACCCGCCGGGGCATACAAAGTAGATGAAATCAAGTGGGGAAAAAAAAAAAAAAAAAAACAAGTAGCCAGATACGCAAACTCACAAACGCATACATGCACATACAAAAAACACACGTGTATGGCCGGTGTTATGGATGATGATCAATTCACTAAATATTCTGCAGTCTTCCCAATAGAAAAAAAAACAACTATGGTAAGCCTTAAGCATAGAAACACTGCACAGGCCAGTTAAATGATAAATTTGTTCATTAACAAAGCAAGTCACGGACAGGAGTGACTCAAGGATAAAGGTACTGTGTGTGTACACTTAATTTTATGTGGCACATTTCCAATCTCAGCAGCTGTTAATAGAGCATATGCCATAGGTTGCATAGAAAAAAAACCCCACACTGGAATTAATGCACAAGAGCCTCCTTTTTTAACCACACGACTAACATTGAGGAATAAAGTCAAGGAGGTAAGAAAAGAATGTGAAGCTGTCATTTCCATTTTCAATAAATTTCTGTCTAACAGAAACATCAGTCTAGCAATATCAAAATATAGCCATAATCCCGACCAGTGCATTAGCCGCAGTAGTGAAATATATTCGTTGGGGGACTGAGCTTGTAATTTTAAAGTCGCAATTTCAATTCCCAAGTGATGCACTGGCAGTGTATCACTGAGGAAAGTGCTTAATCTGAACTGCTTCAGTAAATATTTAAATGCATAAACAGAGTGTACATTTTTAAAATATGATAAATAGCCCAGAGGCTGTGAGAGTTGCTCTTGATAAGTGTTGGCTATATGCCTAAAATGCAAATATTATGCTTAAATGGAAATCACACTCTATACAGTTCCGCAACTGTCTCAGCAGAATTCAGGATTTCATGTTCACACAATGACCTCTAAGAGCCAAGCTCGACAGATCACTGATATTTTACCAGCTAAAGGTCACGCTGCAGGCGTACTTCAGCCGCGCAGTTCCAAACATGACCAGTAGGATAACAAATGCGTCCATGGTACTGCCAGCCTCATTAATATTTGAATGTAGGACAGTCACAATGGCCCAAATGCTTTGAATAATAATTTTAAGCAAGTCACAAGGCTGTTGTTTATGGAATAACGTAGGGAGAGAGAATGGAGATTTCAAATATCTGGAGTGTGTAATTGCCAATTCTCACCTGAATACATCCAGAAAAACAACAAAATTTGTAAAAATAAACAAATAAATAAATAAATAAAATAAGTCTGAGAAAAATTAAAAACTCGACTAAAACACAGCAAAAAATGCTGGGTGGATAAAAGCCGACTGCCCACACAGAAAAAATTTCGTTGGTTAGTTAGTTCAGAGGGTTAGTGAGTTCAGAGTTCTGCTTTATTCAGACGGTGTATAACTTCAGAAAATACGCAGACAGGCCCATTCCCTGATCATCGTGGTCTCTACACTCGACTGAATTTGAGAAGCAGGATAAAAATCAACTTAAGACTTCTAATTGACGCAGGACAGACATGTATGACACAGCTGATGTACTGCAGCACAAAACATAAGTAGACAGGGCAAATGAACGGATTAAGGCCCTGTTCACACTTGTCATCTCGTGTGTCTTCAATCCGGACATATGTGGACATCATTTATCCACATTACATTAACAGTTAGTCACATCAAGGCGTCTTTGCAAGACAGAAATAAATCCGATATGCAGTTTCCCACACAAAATGCAAATATCAGTTGATTGACAGCTTTTTTTTTCGGGAGTAGGCATTACCAGGATCGTAGCCAAACATGAATAGTGAGGGAAAAAGGATATCTTAGGCTGTTAATGACAAATCCTTGAAGACAGTAGCTGCCGCCAGTTGTTGAAGCAAGGACTATGGTACAGAAGGTAGTGGGGCCTGTTGGCATAACTGGAGACAGAAATTTTGGGTGGAGCACAGCACACACGCATGTGGCTGCTGTAGATGGATCCAATAACACTTGACCACTTTGCCGACACAACACTTCAAGACTTCCGACCGAGGTGGTTTGAGAAATTTCTGATTTAAATCAAGCCCAAGTATCTCTCGGACCAATTTACAATTGACTTTTTAGCTATCCAATTGCTATCCAATTAGCTCAAGGAGCATGATGTGGCGAAGTGTAAATGAGGTTCACATACACCACACAGGGATGAGAAAAAAATAACCATCACAGTCAGTTCGTTTTGAGTCACAATGGAATTGGAAAAAAATAATGACATCAACCAATGAAAAAAACCCTCACAGTATCCTTCCTGAAATTAGTAGTAATAGCTTAGCTGACAGCTGGTTCACTTGCGATTCATTTTTCCTGAAAATGCTTTGAAAGCGAGTGCTTTATGCGTCACCCAACAGACTCTTAGCAGAGTCTGTATCAAGTTGAAAAGCGCTCACTGTCCATGCACGGCTCCAGAGCCTTTCCCTATTCCCGAGAATCACTACCTCAGCCAGCTCAACTGTGTTCCACAGCAGCAATTCCCATGACCTGAGTGCGCTACGAGGCTGCCAGCTCTCAAGGTAACTCCTAATATTACGTCACTTGACCAGGACACAGAGTACTAAAAAGGAATCCCTTTCAGCAAGATACCTGCGCTCATGCAGAAATTTCCCCACAAGGGCTACCCACAATACTGGGAGCGTTTAGCTGAGTTTGAGTTCCCACCAGAGACAGTTCTAATAAATGCAGGTGGGGTTGTTACCGGATGGTAATAGCAGTGTCAGCCGTGTCCTTGGTTGAGCAAGAGTGACGATTCTCTTATGACCAATCAATGGACAGCACTGTTTCCAGCCTCACTTTTAGTATCGAATCAGTGTACGGCTGTAGGTATCTCAACAGAGGGGTAATGATAAAAATAGGACGAATCAGAACAATTCTTTTGGTACCATCCACAACTTTTCACAAATAACTGTTCTAATGGATAACAAACTGGAATGGACAGCCAGGCGAAAACAAGGCTTGAGACCAATGGGCCCAGGTTTATCGTTTCATTGTAATTTCCGAAAAGTCCTGCAAGGACCTTGCACCGAGGGCTTTTCACTCTCATAACCATCTTGTTTGCCACCGAACTCAGACATTTCTTAAATGCTTCAAATTCTGTGCTGGAGACTCATTATGAAATGAATAAAATCATCTCAAGGTGAAAATGACAGAGGGCTTAAAACAGAAGGTTATTTCTACAATATGGGCGAGAGGCTATATTTAGCAGGTCACTTGGCTGGAGGAGTGAATTTTTTTTTGGCATCATTTGAAAAGCTTAAACACCGTGTGCTATTAACACTGCAGGTGTGCGTGAACATTGTATTTTAATGTATGTGATTTCACTGCCCATTTAAAAACTTGGCCCACACTGGCGCTGTAAATCTTTTATCGAACAGCAGCCACGCAAAGACGTTTAACATGCTGTCACTGGCTGGAGACGCCAGGTAGGGGGTGGATGCAGTTAGATACAGGGGAGTAACAGACTCCCAGAGATTACAGTCTTGTGAATGTCATAGCAGAGATTCAGGATGCCATAAGTGATTTAAAGACATTCCAAACATTTAAGAGCTTCTAAAACATAAGTGTGTCTCCTTGTGCTGAACACACACACACAGCAGCTCATCCAGGGTGGGGGTGGGGGTGGGGGAGAATTAGTAGGAGGGTGTAGGCCCTCGAATCAAAAACAAGCCCAGGTTTTCTTATCCCCAAGGTGAGAACAGTTCCTCGAACTGATTGGTCAGACCCATGTAAAGGTTGAGGACCGTGATTTGAGGAGGGAAAGTTTTTCAGTCAGTCTGCTCAGTTGGGAAAACACAGCAGGCAGAAATTAAACATGTGACTGATCACCTTCAAAGGAGTAGTGGCCCCTACATGTCTTAACTACTAGTGGGGTTTAATTGGGTCAAGACAACCCCAGAGACAACGGAATGGGAAGGTCATCTTGGCCCACTAATCTGTGAGAAGAGCCTAGTAGTCAGCTATCAGTCTAGGTAGACTATGGATTTGCACCCTGGATTCTCCAGTGCATATAGCTTGGGTAGATAGGTCCAGAAGGCAGACTGTTACACAGCATGTTCCCCAACCTCTATGTCCCTAGAGTGGTCCACTGAAAAGGAAAGAGCCAATACACTTGGTTCCAGCAACATCGCCATGTCATTGCTGAGTATAACCTTGAGCTGCCTTCAAGCCTCCGCCCCAAGATTTCTCCTCAGGGTTGACTCCCAAAGCCATCCAATGAGTGGGTTTGGCCACCAGGCAGGCAAGGTTTGAAATTATTGTTTCCTCCACATATGTCATGTTTCTACCAAACACTTTTGGCATAGTATCCCAAGACCCAGTATGTAACTGATACCTAAAACCTAGTCTGCTCCACCGCAGACAGTGCTCTTGCCTGTAGGCGGGGTTGTTACTGGATGGTAATAGCAGTGTCAACCTTGACCTTGGTCAAGCGTGGGTGATGATATTCTCTCTACCAATCAACGGACCGAAGAGTTTCTAGCTACACCTTTTTCTATTGGATCAGTGCGCTGGGTACCTCAACAGAGGGTAATGGTAAAATGGAGCCAATTGGAATCATTCTTTTGGTTCCCTCTGCAACCTTTGACAATGCAAATGTGAAAATAATGATTTTAATGTGTAACGAACTGAACTGCATCAGATTACTTGGTGGAAACAAGGATTTAGATGAACAACCAGCCAAAGTTGAGGGGCCTGATCTGCCCAAAGCTATTGGTTTGTAGGCACCAACGAGTGCCCCTTCTCTTGTCAATAGACACGGTTCCACAGCGACAGGAAGCTAAACAACACGTGAAGGCAGGGAGCTGGACTTGAGTACCAGAGACTTAAGGAGCATTACTAGGAAAAAGAGAGAACTCATTCTTGCTACCCATGCCCAGCATAAGAACCGAGGTTTCAAGGAGTGCCTAGTCTCCACTCGACACAACATCTCCACTCAGTGGCTGTTTCCCAAACAGCTCCCTCAACACTAACACTTTAGTATCGAGTGCCACTCTGTGAAGCCTCCCTCGCAGCAGTGAAGGGCAGTCCTCACTAATGAGCCAGGTATACATATGTGTGAACTTTGGGACTTGCTTAAATCTCCCAGGACACAGAAGTAATCGCCATAGCTGACAATACATGTGTCCAGTGGATATAATCGTCCCATTTGCGGAAAGAATGAGTGAGATGGGAAAATCAGTTACATGCAGACTCGCTTTTGAAAGGGCTTATGGTCCACTCCCAGGTTGGGTCCAAATAGTCAAAAAATCATATCATAACCACAAATTCCTAACTGCTTTTCTTTAACCTTCGTGGAAAACATCATAAGGTAAAAAGAAGGTGTAAAAGGGAATTCCAAACCGCTTAGGAAGACAACCGCGCTAATTGAGAGAATCCGAATGCACTTACACTAAGCAACGTGATCACGAGCCCCCCGGTCATCATATACGTTTCTTTACACGACTGACCAGATGAATGGTCGCTGCTTTGAATATTGCTGCTGCACAGAATTGTGGGATAGCAGTATCTCCTTTCTTTTTGAAAACGAAGGTTCTGTGTACCCTATGCTAAAGGAGGTAAATTAAAAAGCACTGAGACACCTTTCCTTAACATTTACATAATTCAAATACACTTGTCATGGCTGCCACAGAATTATTTCCAGATCATTTTTTAGGAGTTAGGAACTTTCCTAGGCAAAAAAAAAAGACTATTCGGACACAGCCCCGCTCACCGTTAATTGGACTGGGACAAATTTCAACATGGCGTTTCCTTCAAGCAAATATGTAAATGGACGGGTGTGCAGAGTGAGGGTGTTCTAGGTGATTCGGGATTGAGCTGATGATAGACAAAAAACTAAATGGCCACAAAAACTCAGCAGCACTACCCAGAGTGCCCAAAGTGAACACATATCCCAGCTTCAACTGGCAGAATTATTGTTCTCTTCCCTGGGAAAACCATCAGCAGGCACATAACTCAAAAAACTGCGTGAATGTCAGCACACAAAAGCAAGCATAAAATTTTTTTTAGAGACATCAGGATTTTTTTTTGTCTTAAAACTCAGATAGCATAGAATGAAAAGGGTGAAATGGTGAAACAGATTCAGTTTTAAATGAAATAAGGCATTAGCCATGTCAAGGTTAATGAAAGGGGTACAAATCACACATCGCCGATAATGAAACAAAACACTGCATGCGTGCAAACAAGAAACAGAATTCTCGTCTAAAAACGTCTTAATAGAACTGGAAGAGGCTCAGAACTTCCCATAAATATAATATGCGCATACATTTTTAAATATTCACTGATTGTTTGCCATTTATCTGACATTAATTGATCAAGAAAAGGCACAGACACATCCATATTTTTTGCAGTCTATGCAAATACATTTGCTTAAAACAAAGAAAACATTTCAGGTCAAAGTTAAGCCACATTTTCATGAACTAATCTTGTCTATTAGTACGGTATTTTCACAAAAAATATATAACTAAATGAAGTAGAATATAAATGGAAAATACATTTTTGCAATAAGCAAAATACTTCTACTCTTATGCATAATGCTTGTAGAAACAATACCTTCTTTCTCATCTTCTGGGCATCATATCGGATTTGTGTGAATTCGCGAAGCCCAAATGAGCCTCCAACAACCAGCACCTGCAAGAGGAAACATAAAACCCAAAGCACGTAAGACCCCTCGGTCACGGCATTGTATCAGACTGGAATCATCGTTATCCAAGCCGCTCACACTACTTTTAACTTCAGATCGTGGATCCATGATCAAATGTGGAATACAATCAGACAATAGGTAGGTTCGTCCAATATAATTCATATGTGGCCAGCTTCACATTGTTGCTATTATTTTTCAGAAACAGCCCGCACAAAATTTCCAATTTCAAGATCACTGCACCTAGGTCAAGGGTCAAATCCCAATAAAAGGTGGTCGTTGTACATGTACAGCCCAAAGTCCCTAAGTGATAGGAATGAGATGCTAATATTAATAGCTACTGAGTACTGGCCCCAACAAAATGTGGGACAGACAGACAAACGAACAGACGTAATCATGACGACAATATCCCATCGGCCATACTGGCCAAGGTATAGTAATTTATAAAAAAAAAAAAAAACTTGGGAAATAGATTGGGGGCAGCTCTCAAAATATCATTAACTGTATTCACACAAATGCATTCCAGTATTTAAATGTATGCACTTGTCAACAAAAGAGTGAATTATTAAAAAATATTTAGCTGCATTTCTGTTTTGGACAGGTCAGTTAGCTACTTCGCTAACACTCAAACGTTAACGTTTATTCAGTTCATTCTGCCATTGAACTCGTCTCTCACTAGCAAACTCTCTTAAATTCCGTATGAGAAGTCGACCAACAGATTTCTATATTTGAATACCAAGAATCGCTAGTAAACTCTAGATGGACTTTTACTCCATCACCGCTGCAGTTACAGGTGACAATGAGGCAAGAATATGGAATAGCTTTATAAACGCTAAGTAGGACGGACCCGTTACCGGGAGGCTTCTTTTATAAAGGTCACAGCTAAATAGGTAGCTAGCTAATGTCGCAACCGTGGAATAACTCACAAGCATCGGAACGCCATATTTGAAGGTCTTGTTCCTCTGAAAAGCCTTAAAAGACCTCCACATGATTATTCTCTCGAAAACTTCTTTTCCGTCCTACCTGACGTTCATATCCGTGGGACAGAGCATCACCTAACGTAACCACACAGGGATATAAGTATACTACTCGCTATCTAGCAATGCGCTAACTCAGGAAATGCTTCTCTGTCGTCAGCACGCAATGAATGTATGGGAAAACGCTACAGTATTAAGGCCGTCACTAATTTTTCCCACATACACTAAAAATAAGCTCCGCAGATCCTGGATTTGGGTTTGCGTTGGGCAAGTGTAAGCTAAACGATTCAGGTCTTCATATAATCAGAGCGTGTATGGCGAGCTATGATAAAAAAAAAAAATAGACTGGTATTAATACTAAAGTTTGGGCGCCAGGGATGACGCTGAAATTGTACCGTGTTCATAAAAACTATTCTACGATTGTATAAAGCATACCGCCCTATTCGGTGACGTTATTATAACTGAAGAGGCACGCTTGGATGTAAATTTGAAGCATTTCCCGACATTTCTGTAGCATACTGTCAATCACAAAGCCTCGTTATGTTCGACCTGTCGCCTATAATGTGCGTCATTTCCTCTTCCTGTAACGTAACGCTGATTTCATATTCCGACCAGAATTTTTCATTCAAACCGTGTTCCGCGCTTTCCAATTCCCCCTCTAAAAATACCACGCAAATTAGGAAAACATTTTGAGATTTAAATTATATATTGAAATCTACGTGAATATATAGAAAAATCCAAAACCATTTCATGCGTCTGTTACATGCAGTTGCCTGCAGTGTACATAGTTTGCACCAGGTGGTGTACGTGTACTGGGCATAGAGCACCGTCTAAGATGACATTGATATCCTTTGCAAAGGCTTTGCGAAATTTTATGCGTTTTTATGGGTTATCCTGCGTGGCATGATCAAGTAATTAACCTCTAAACAAGACAGGTATTTTAAATCAAAATTTGAAATGTTACATCGCAAAAGATGTCAAATAATTTGTTTAAAAGTCCACTTATACCATACAGATATTTCAGTGCTGTATGCTTTCCTTTCCAAAATATACTCAGAAAACCATTACAATCACTAAATCGCATTCATTCAGTTACATTAGAAATTAAAGCATCTTATCAGTATGTTCCACGCAGTGCTAGACAAAAGTTTGGACACACCTATATTTTCATGAAATCAGAAATAGAAAAGAATCCTTTTTAATTTGCAAAAAAATATCGGAATCATGATTTTGTCAAAATATCAAACATTTAAAATTGCAATTGAAGAGGACACTCGCATCTATTTTTCTCAACTATGGCAGTCATATGCCTCTCACCATTCACTCCAGCACGACCAAATTCCCACATCTGTGCTGCACTTCTGGATCGCTTCCCCTTGACCTCTCCGTTCAATAACTCTCAAACTAGCTTGATTTTAATTCTCTTAAATTGGATGGAATTATTCAGTTTTTGATGAATCTCAAAATTTTGCACACTATCCAATAACATAAATTAGTTTTTTTGTTCATTTTTAATTTTCACCAAAAAACATGGTACGGTAACACAAGCAAAGTGCGTGTGAACTTCAAACAGGAACTGTATTTCTGAGCTTCATACATCCTCATCCATCATCAGTGTCCTTCACATACTCTTACTCTCCTGACATAGCATTGTGAGTGAGCACATTAAATATTGATGCATCCGGAGATGAGTCCACAAGCTGATCAATGAGTATAAATCAACACTCTCCCGGTATCTATTTTTAATGACCTGCCAACATCCTATAGACTCAGTGATCGATCATCAGCAGCATCATCCTGTAAGTTCACAATCAATTGCCCATTTGTCCTCTTCAATGGCAGATGGAATTTATTCTTGCTCATCACCGACTCACCCCTGCTTCAGAAAGCAACTGTGCTCACACAGGGCAAAACTATTTCTAAACAGTTCAGTCGTAAGTGTGGATACACCTTTTTGTATATAAAAGCACCCAAGTAGCAATGTGCAGTGATAACTGGGATTTGAATCAGATGCTTTTAGATTGCAATGTGGTAATGATGACTGAAGTACTCAAAAACATTGTCTTGACTTCAATAGTTCCACCAAAATATTCATTCATGCATGCACTGTATCAAAAAGTATAGTCAATACATACATATATCAGTTATGTAATTATCCATCAGTTTTAGTTACTGGAATTTCACTTCATTCATGTACTACCATTCCACAAAAACCTCACATACTTTAATATCAATATGATCACTCCGAATACTGCATAACATGCATTTTATGCTTTGAACCTCTGAAATACATTTTCTTGTCTGTTTTGCCAAGTTCCCGAAATTGCAACATATAAACAGATATAATGCAGAATGTTTACAAGTAATCCATGAAGGTAACAACAAAATCACAGGAAAGAAATAAAAAACACCAGTGCTTGCAATTTTTTGTCTTTATTTTTGTTTTTTTCTTTTAAATCAGATGGAGAAAAATACCTTTTTCGTTCTGTATAATAAAATATGTTAATTTTATTTTTATTTTTTTGAAGAAAACAAGAACAACCAAAAATAAAAACAGAAAGAAACAATTCTCTCTCCCCTTTTTAAACCTGGGGAGGTGCTGCATTGCATCAAAAGCAAGTACAACAAATGGAGCGTGGGGGGTGAGGGGAGGTGGGGAGGTGACCCAGACAGTGAAATGGGGAGGAAGATCGGCCGGTGAAGGCTGGGAGTGTACAAAAATGAGCCAGCACGGTTGGAGCAGGATCATGGTGGGTAGGGAAGTAGGGATCTGCCCATAGTAAGGGTGGAGGGGATGTGGACTCAGTCAGGGATGGAGCCAGCAGTGATAAGGTGGATAAAAATAAGTACACTGTAAGGGAGGGACAGGCAGGTGCTAACTTTGGTGCGCACAGGGAGGAGCGGCGTGTGCTGAGGGCAAGGAGGAACTATCTGTGGAAAGTGAAGGAGAAGACGGCTATGGAAAGGGCACTGCCAAGTGGAAGGCCCAGGGCAGTCCTGGAGGAGGGTTCAAAGGTCACTCTCCCCATAGAGAGCAGTGGAGAAAGACATGTAGTCAAGGGCTCCAGGTACAGCGTCAGGGCCAGTGTATGGAGCCATGCGAGCGATGCAGTACTCCGCCTGGTCTGGTGGCAACTCCCTTCGCAGCTCATCTGCCAGGATATAGTTCTGGGAAGGAAGGAAGGAAAGAAAGAAAGAGTTAATGCATTCAACTGGAAAATTACAGTATAATGTTATCAAACTGTAATTTATGAGTAGACAGTAGCACGTGATTATAATTTATTACCATGTCATCGATGTTTAGTCAACAGATTGCATCTGGATGCCTCATTATACTAATGCACTCTTCATAGAGCATGAATGTGACCCACAGTCTGGTGAAGAAGCCACATTTGTTCCAGCGCTGCCAGCAGCCGCACATAACTACACATGATTGTTTTTTTTTTTAGTGTTTTTTTTTCTTCCCCTTTTTTCCCCCCACCTGGAACACAGCCAAACCGTACATTCCACCACAGTGACCTGCTCTCATTGATTCAGAAGGAGAATGTTGTGACACGCGAGTGACTAGCCCTCACTTCTTTAACAGCATGAGCTTGCACCATCAATTAAACACTTCCTGTGCCATCGAAAGACTATGCAGTCAGTGCGCAATTTGCTCGTACTGCATCTGACCAACCAGGAGTGACCACAAGAGAGCGATGAGAGTAACATATTTAGACCAGCTTAACCCCTGTTATTCTGGGTAAGGTTGAGCCAATTGTTGCTGTACCCATGCGGAATCCACAATTACTAAAACTCGAAAACTGAAGGAAATACAGGTAGACCACACAGCAGAGAAATGCTTTGGGCATTGGCAGAGCTGGCAGGAATTTATGTGGCATAAAATACCCACCAGGGTGAATGTTATACAATTAAGAGTGATTCACCAGGTCTAATGACTGCAGTCCGCAGGCTGAGTCACCAATAAAAACAGTAGATCTAAGCAGGCAATCAGCTCCTGTGCTTGGGCCACACTTGAAATTAGCAAGGGGAAATTGAAAGTAGTTGAAATACAGAAAAGGATGTCACCTTCACTGCTTTGTGAACACTGGTCATTGCCATTCTTCACACTCAAAATGTGTTGTTTCCACATAAGACATCCAGACAGAACTAATTAGCTCCAGCTATGTTAGTCCAAAACATTTCACCAAAGTCTGAGACATTTAGCGCAGGTTTCAGTCTGGTCTCTGGATAGAGGGACAAGTGGACGCAATTTCTCCTTCTGACCTACCTTGTCTCCAGCCAAAACTTTGAATGAGGCCATAACTTGGTCGGCAGTGTCTGTATCGGCCGTCTCACGGGACATGAAGTCGATGAAGGCCTGGAAGGTGATGACGCCCATCCGGTTGGGGTCAACGATGCTCATGATACGGGCGAACTCTGCTTCGCCCTGTGAATAACAGACAACTACCTTCAGCCACACCATCATATGGTCGCGCAAGCACTCCTCAGCAAAAAAAATGGGCCAAGGCCAAAATGGCAAAATATGAAGTTTTAATGGTCTTAACAAATCATTGGCCATGAAATTATCAAGAATTAATCAAATAGATAAAGTAAATTAGCATGAGATAGCTTTTCCTTTAGTCTTTTCTAATGCTCAAGACTTGTGAGGAAAATGTGCAGCTTTTTACGGAAAGAAGAGTTGAATAATAACATCTCTCGTTACCCTTTAAAAAACAACTTTTCAACGTTAGGAAGCAAGCCTGTATGAAATATTTTCCTGTACCCCAAAGCATCAACTGACTTTTCACAGTGAGGCAGCCAAGCTTAACAGTGAATAGGTTTCCAGCTTTTTCCATAAATAGTTCACTGCAGCCAAAGTTAACGAACACATTGTGGCATAAAAAGTCTTAAGAGCATATTTATTTAATCCTTGCTAATTTTCTGACCAGCAACTTTTTAAGGCCACTGAAAGCTTCACATTTAGCCATTTTGGGCCCATTTTTCTTCTAACCAGGAGAGTACAGTGCTGCCCACAAGCATTAGCACACTGACACAGTTATTGCTCTTTGAATTCGTATTCCTCCAAATCGAATGTGACAACACAGAATATGAGGATAGAGCAGAGTCTGCCAGCTTTCATTGTGGGAGTTGCCACACTTTTTACACACCATCATGGTATAATTATTGAAGGACTGCATGGTACAGTACACTAATGAACTGTTTATCGGAGGCGCGTACCAACAGTAACAGCATATTGTGTGCTGGCTTCTGGTCATGAATGTACAGTTCAGTCCAAATGCATTTGCACAGTGATGGCATTTAAGAAGTCCCTGTTTGTACTTCCTACATGATTAACCTAATATGGATGCAAATATGTGCAAATTAAAGCAGGCAGTCTACTCCAAACTCAAATTCATAGTAATCAAATCTAAATTTTACCACTATCCGATTACCCCCGGACCCTCTCCTTAGTGCCCAATATATTTTTATTTAGTCCACTTATCTGCATCCTGACTGGGCAACCAGACTACATACCTAGTCCTCACTGGCTGCTGTTTCACTAACTAGAGGTCAGTCTTAACAGTAATATTTCAGTTTTAATGTCAGCAAGAATTTCAACAGGGATTATCCTGCAGGAATCCACCCAAAACAAGCTTTTTTTATTAAGAGCTCCATCTTTACCAAAACCAAAATCAGTACACAGTAATCAAAATATTTCTGCTTGGTGTCCGAGGATGGAGGTGATGCCACTTTTAGTCCTTAGAGACAATCTCAGCTTGTCCTGTTATTTTAGGTGAATCACCATGGTTACACAGAGGTCTCTAGACCATATTTATTGACCTCTCCATGCCGACAGATGGAGCAGAGAATTACTAAATGAATGGGAGCGCTCTAATGCTTAACAGTATGCATGTTATTTTTCATTAAGACTAATTAATCAGAAATCAAAATAAATGAACCTGTTACAAGGGATGTCTGTAACGGTCTTTCACTGAAGACACTAGTATCTATACCTCACCTCAATTTCTGCTCAGTTTAGTGGAGTCACAAAGCAATGTTACCTCACCGGCTTGGTCGAGCAGGAGTTAAGGTTGTACTGAATATGAAGATAATGTGAATCAGCACAACTATTGTCTGAACAGAACTGGACACACAGAGGTGTGCTAAAATGGAGGCTCGCAGCTTTACCAGGTGGTAACCCATGGAGATAAGGCAGGCTCTGAAGTCTTCGGCTTCCATCATTCCTGTTCTCTTCTATGAGGGGGTCGGAGAATGAGAGATAAAAGGGGACAGCGCAGCAGACAGGAGGAGTGAGGGGAGGGTGCAGTTTGTCGCAGAGGAAGAATAAGACCCGGAGAAACAGATTAGAGGGGGCAGGTTTGAAAAGCAGGTGATAAGGAGAATTGAAGAGCCAGGAAATGAACGAGTGAAGGGAGAAAGGAGAAGAGAGAGAGATGGAAATGCAGGATAGGGGGGGGGACAAAGAACAACAAAACAAAACAAAAAAGAGAGAAGGAGAGGGTTAACCCTGGGAGGCGGGGCAAGGGGCGGAGCCCCGACGGGTACCTGCGCGTCGTTGGCGATATCGAAGCCCAGGCTGATGAGGCAGGCCTTGAACTCCTCCGCGCCCAGTGTGCCAGAGTGGTCCTGGGGGGGGGAGGGGGGAGGGGGTGCCAGTGCAGGGCGATGCAGGGGGGCCACCGGGCATGCAGCACACGTGGGGGGCAGGTGTGGAGGGGTCAACAGGGGTGAGGGGGTGGGGGCAGTGAGGTGAAGAAGGTGAGGGAAGGTGTGTTTCATGCAGAATGGGGGTGGGGGGAAGGTGTCGGAGATGGAAAATGGAGGGATGAAGGGTTGGGGGGTGGGGGTCATGCACATAAGACAGAACAGAAGACACAGTGCACAAACATTAGTGGTCTTGCTGGTGGCTAACGCGCGCACACACACACACACAGCGACACAGTGGAGCCGCATCGCACCGAGGCATTCAGGAGTGTTAATAATGCGGCGTGGCAGGCAGACACAGCCGCGAAGTGAGGGTTACTGATGCCGTCACAAACACACTTTGCATTTCTGAATTATTCCAATATTCGACATAAACCTCAAAGCCGCCCTTCCCTCCCAACAAAGAGGGTTTCTGCCATTTCATGTGAAAAACAAGCAAACACAGCTCTCAAAACACAACCACTATCAAAATAATCTCCTGTTTTTTTCTTGGGCTGTTGGAACTTTTAATTGATCCTTTTTATCGATTGGCCATGACTGGCTGAGAGACAGCACTGCGGAGCAGGAGAGTTCCAGGAAGTATCATTATGAAAGACCCAGCCATCAAAATAAGAGCCTACATTCAGCCAACATTGTGGCCCCATGCAGCTGTATGGAAAATTTGCTTTAACTCTCTCTGTCACTCTCTGAGTAAGAAAGCTGACAAGGATTTTATGATGGCTTTCATCCATCAATGTATTGCTTCTAATACAGTGAGGTCAGGAAGAATACAGGCAATGACACACTTAAGCGGTTATATTTTTCCTCATTAAGGATGTGAAAGCCCTCAAATTAAAACCTTATCAGCACTTTGTTTTGAGTTCTCATATCCATATAAAATGAATCATTTAGAAATTCTAGCCACTTAAAATTCTGCCTCAGTCCAAAGATGACCTTTCCTGAAACTCCGTTTGTTTTCTAGACCAAAGCAGAAAGCCAGCAGGCTTCAAAAAATGCAGACAGACTATATGGGAATTTAATATTTAGTTTTGTACAAGCTTGTCGTATACCTGCACTAAGAAGGGGTCAGTTATGTCACACACAAACTCCCACATACTCTCAAACCCTTGGCTGAAAACAAACACATTCCCCTTTAGTGTAGTTATAAGTCAAACTCCAACGGGAATGAACAGTAGTAAGAAACACCATACAGGTTTGGTCTTGTTTTGCAGGCTCACGGCACAAGCCAATAACCTCACCTTCAGCTTCACTCTCCTCTTTTTACTGATGTTGTCTAAATGTGAAGAGAGCACACTCAATAACAGGAACTAATTAAACAGATAATAGATAAAGGGGCTGCTCACTCAAAAATAAAATCTATCACTGCACTCAGTCGAAGTGTTGTCAATGCAGATGGTCTTGCTCATATTGACAGGTTTTGTACCCACACTGTAGCATCAACACTAGCGGAGTTGAGGTCATCAGGGTTCGCCTGAGGCTTTTCAAATCTCCAATCTATCAATAAATTCAGATGGATGGTAGATGGCTATCTGGGTGAGAGGAACTATAACCTTGTTTTATTTCTGAGTGAACAGTCCCTTTAAGGTTAATCTGCAGGACTGCCGTTTCCTGGTCTAAAGAGCCACGAATGATAGAAGTCCCCACAGCTACACCATTTTAAATAAATATTGAAACCGAAAATCCTCAGTTTACCTTATAACATAGCTATATATCGTCATGCATTTCACTCACATAAACACTTCACTGACAAATACCTTCCTCACCGGTTTAAACTAAACAACCCAACCCGCCCCCCGCTCACCTCCCCTCCCTACTCCCTTCCCCAGACTGACCCTGTCGAAGTGGTTGAAGGAGGCCCGGAACTCGTTCATCTGGTCCTGACTGATACCCTTGGCGTCCCGGGTGAGGATCTGGTTCTCGATCTCGTTTATGGTGCGAGCGATAGTGGTGAGAAGCTGTTCCCAGCCAACACGGATGTGCTGTTATCAGAGAGATTTCAGACTCAAAACCCACTTTTACGGAGATGTCATCCGAAAACAGAAACGACAGAACTTTATCAAAAATCATCAGGACAAAAATCAACAAACAACAAATTACAACCTAAATAACCAGAGAGAATGTGAGCGAGAGAGAAAGACATGGAGAGAGAGGAAGAGAGAAAGTGTTGAAACAAACATGGGGGATGAAGAAGCCGGGGGAGGGAGTAAGTGATTAAGATCTCTCTAAAATATCCGTTTTCAACTTTCCCAAACACACTATTCCTACTGAGGATTTTTATTTCATTACATAATGTTTTTTGTCAGCAGCTCATTTGAAATTAGAGAAAGTAAAAAGCATCTCTTTAAACTAGTGATTTGTCTTGACTCATTTTCAATCATTTTCCTTGATTGACACATTTCTCAATAATTAGAATAATCCATCAGCGCTTGAAGAGACCGCTTCCTTCTTATTGCAATGTTACGGCTATTAAATATTAAATTAAATTTAAAAGATGTTTAATTCTCCAATTACACTTTACAAAAAAGGCTAGCTACTCTGAATGCCTGTGTCTGGTTTTAGCACACATTGCAATGCAGGCTAATCAAGATTGCTGAAATTACAATACAGAAAATGATGATTAACAACACGTATCCACAATTTTGAATGATGTTGATTGAAATGCAATTTCACATTGAAATGATGCATTTTATTTCAAGTCTTACATTAACAAGGAGAACTAGCCACACCTGATAGGGTTGAGTGCTGTTGAGGTTCAAATAACATTAAGTAAAAAAAAAAAAAAAATGCTTGACAACCGGTCATGACGAATCATTCGTTTAAAGGGATGTTCGGTGCCTCCTCTATTTTCAGCTCAGCAACCAACATTGATAATGTCAGCTTTCACCGTTAAACAACTACGGCAAGTGAAAGCAGTCCTTAGGAGCCTGTGGCTCATCCATCTGACATCGCCTCACCTCCATGGTGTAGTTGGTGTGCTTATTGTCGAAGATGAGGGCTTCCTGAATGAGCTGGTGATCTCCCTCCAGCTGGTCGATCTTTGGCTTGTAGTTTACGATGCTCTTCTCATACTGGCGCAGATGCGTCAACTGGTCCTCCAAGGTCCCGTGCATCTCGATTGAAATACGACCAATCTCCTGCAGGTAAATAAATGTGGGGGCTCCTTAAAAAGACCTCTCCCCAAGATCTCTAGATATGCTGTGTCACCATGGAGATGTTATTTCTCATATGTCCACAAGGATTGGTGAGAAGATTTACAGCAAGGGCAAACAACCCTGTTCCTGAAGATCAACCATCCGATAGGTTTTCATTTCAAGCCCAATTCGGCACACCCAATTCAACTAATTACCAGACCACCCAAAAAGATCTCTCCTACTTTCATGATGTGTGGTTAAAGTTTAAGCGAGAACCTATAGGACAGTAGATCTTTCAGCAATTACAATGGCAACAAATGGTCAAAATGACCCAGGGTTTCATCACAGATTGGCACCTCCTAGACTCACCCCCATCTTGTTCTGGATCCAGGGCCCAATGACATTGGCCTGGTTAGCGAACTGTTTGCGCAGGCGTTCGTTGTTCTGCTGCCGAGCGTGCTCTTCAATCAAGGCCTGGTCCCTTTGTGGAACCAGCTGTCGCACCTGTACAATGCCACCAGCAGGGGGAGTCAGAGAGACCAGAGTATACACACACATATGCACACACCTATGCACATGCGCACACACACACACACACACACACACACACACACACTCAAAGGAAATCTAAGTACAAAAAATCACATATGCATAATAAAGATGACAAAACCTAAACTAAACATTCGGTGTAACCATATACACAAACACACAAGCAAATATACACTTATGCACGCGTGAATGGAAAAGCACGTGTGAGTTCATTGCATGCAACCCCACTAGCCTGTCGTTACCTTTTCCCATTTTGCGTTGATCTCCTGTGGGTTGATGGTAGTGTAAGGGTTGGTGCCAGCTATGTTAACGTGGTAAGTCTGCACTATTTTGGCGATCTCATTGTGGATGCCCAAAATGGCCTGGCGCTCTTTGTCCGCCTCTGGAAGTGTGGCTTTAAACTGCTCGTGGGCTGTGCTCAACCCCTGTAAACCAGAGATACAAACAGTCATCGATCTGTGGTCTATGCGGAATATACGGTTTAACCCAAGTGCTCTTTCAGCAACATGACTCAGAAGGGCAGCCAAAGTCACATCAGCTCATAATAAGCAGGAATTTTACTCGATCCAGCCAGCATTTCCACACCAGAAATTGTTAGTGAAATCCAACCTGCCTGTTCCTTCCCAGTCACCGTAAGGAGTCACTCCCGGCAGGGATATTTTGCAAATCTATCACAGGGTATGCACACCCCCTTCAATCACAAACTTACACCCATCAGCAATTTAGGGTTTCCAATCATCTTCTATGATTCTATGACTATGGTAAGATGTGATTGAAATACCAGATGCGATGCTGAGCAGTGCGCTCCTCATAACTCACCTGAATCTCCTCAATAGTGTGTACAATGAAAGTATCCTGGAGGTCCTCCATGGCTCCTTCCATCCAGTTGTTGAACGGCGCCGCCCTCTTGGCGAACTCAAGGTACAGCTGGTCGATAGTTTCGAGCAGCTTCTCCGTTTTCTGTCAGCGAGTTTGAAGGCAGCGAGAGCAGTTCAGGAGAAACTTTACCCATTTAATGAGCAAGAACACAAATACATGGCAAGACTGTTCTTAACTGAACATTTTAATGTTGATGTAACAATCCAAACTGGTACATATAAAACATGTAGTTCTGAAATACGAAGATTTTTGAAAGAAAACCTTCCAAAAAACCCACTCTTTAATGGGGCAAGCGGACGTGGGACACACAGGTGGGTAAGCCCACTGCTTCCTTACCTGCAAGGCCTCGCTACGTTTCTGGGTCAGGGCCCCCAGAGTGTCCCACTGGTCACAGATCCGCTGGCAGCGCGCGTTCACACTGGGCGAGTCATAGTAGTCCAACTCACTGTGACAATGAGGATGTGGAGGAGCAATTAGATTTAAGACAGCACGAAACTAGCATGTTCTCTTGCCTGTAACCCTTATGAATGAGTCAAAGTTTAATATATGCATTGATTTTCTGCGCGGTTACAGGGGCACTTTGTTGTCATACATCGCAATCATGGTTGCTTGGGGAATATTGTAAACACTCTTGCAAATGGTAAATTATAATCACATTGGCTCCAGCACATTGCAATCACGCTTGTGGTATATTGTTGTCACACTTGCTGTTAGTGCATTGTGATTACATTTGCTTGTGGTGCATCATAATCACGCTTGCTTGTAGTGCACTGTAATCACACTTTCTCGAGGTACATTGTAATCACACAAGTTATCAGAATCTCCATCCACAGTTTCTCACTTTAACTCCTGCGCGATGGCAGCAATCTGTTCCACTCTGTCCTGATGGGCTGCCAGATCACTCTCAAAGGCCTCGTGTTTCTTCAGCAAAGCCTTGATCTCTGACAGTGTGGCACTCTCATAGTCCTTCTGCTGTAGCATGTCCTCCTGGCCTGCAGGGGCAGCCAGAAAAGGGCAAGGCCATTTAAAAAAAATGTCAGATTTCAGCAAATCAATATGTTTGACTTGACTCATGTCCAGACAGTGGGTGCATCTCAAAGCGTGGGCTGCATCCTTCACAGGCTGCATTTTCAGCGGTCGTCACTTATTCCCATCCGTCAAACTGGCTTTTCTCGTTAAGGATAAGGTTAAATTTAGGGTTAGGGTTAGGGCTAGGTTTGGGGCTAGGTTTAGGGTTAGGGGATTATAGTTAAGGTTAGGCTTAGGGAAAGCAGAGACGACTCGCTTAAAGCAAAGCTGTTTAGAGATGAAATGATGTCATTTCAGTTTGGGGGATGGAATTAAGTGACGACCCCTAAAAATGAAGCCTCTGAAGGCTGCGGCCTACGCTTTGAGATGCACCCAAAAATTATCATTTACCTTGCTCGAAGGTGGAAGGTATTGCTTTTGCCTGTATTTATTTTCCTGTCTGTGTGCTAGTCAGCAGTTTAGCACAAAACTGGTTTGATAAAGTTACACTAGGTTTTCAGGAGAGGGGTACAATGGTCAAAGCGTCACCTGATTAAATTTTGGACCCATCTGGTTCAGGTCAGAGTCGCTGAAAAATTGGAAATTGTGTGAAACGTCTCCCTTGGGCACAGTAAGTTGCGCTTGGCATGACTCGTTATGCATTTGTAATTAGTAGCATCCAAATGGATATGTTCAAATATCATTTGTGCTCTCAGAAAAGCATCATAAAAGGTTTTTTAGACATATTCATTAAGGTTGTGAGCAAAAAATAGAGGCGGATAATTACTACATTTTCCTTCCCTTATATACATTCTTAATTTACAGCACATAGGAGATTACAAGGACCTCTCTCCCAAAAAAGCTTCAAAAACAACACTCAGTCTGTACCTTCAGTCCAGGCCTCATGGATGGCGGCTTTCTGGCGGAACTTCTCGGCCAGGTGATCGAGCCTCTCCAGCCGGCGGATCTCGTTGAGCAGCCACTCCTCGTAGCCCTTCTCCGCTCCCTCCAGCGAGCCCCAGGCATTCGAGATGTCCTGATCACCAGCGAGAAGAGAGGCCACGACACACAAGGTTCTTATCCAACTGATACTCAGCATGCCTGGCCACCAGAGGTGTGCTAGCAACTACTATTGCAATATTAACCAAGATCATCAGTGCTAATGTGCACAACAGACCACAGCAAAAAATTCTTTGCAAAAAAATCTAAAGGATGTGACTACAGAGGGTAAAAGTTTTGGCTAGAAGGTTCTCGGTATGCTCTGGTATTCAGAGTACATTCAGTGCCAGTGATTTACTGATAGGCTTGAAGATTACTGATAGGCCAACGACTTGACACACCTAACTGTTACTTTCCAAAGCTGAAATCTCCGACGCATTGAAACATGAAAAACTTTCCCAATTCAAAAACCCAGCTACAACAGTCCCAAATCCCATTTAAAAGTTATCCATACATAGTTGGAGCTCTGTGTTTGAGAAGCAGGAAGTGTAGTGGAGGCAGGCAGCAGGCAGACAGATGGAAAGCCATACCGACACCATCTTGCCCTCGGAGGGCATGAAGGCGGGCCTGTTGCTGAGCCGCAGCTTGGTTTGCAGGGTGTTGAAGTTGATCTCCAGCTGGCACTTCTCCTGCACTTTGGGGGGCTTGTGCAGGCGCCGATAGTCCCGGAAGTCTTCCAGCTTTTGCTGCATGGCCTGCATAGTGTTCTCTGGAGCTCGGTTCTCCAGCCACGGGATGGTGCGGCGAATCCACTCTAGCAGCTGAGGGGGAACGGTCGGGGAGCGTCGAAGTACGGGAGGAGGAAAAAGGGAGGAATTGGGGGAGCAAAGGGATCGAAAACGGACAAATGTGATGGATGAAGGAAGGGAACCAGAAGAAAGAGAATGATAGATAAGTCATCAGATTTGACCTACATGTTATTTTAGTATTAAAGTTTTGCGTTTTGTCAAAACTAACGCATACATAATTTTGCTTGACATTGTAATGCTTATATATTGACCCATATGTGCGTTTATGTCAAAGTTTTGTGTCTCAGTTGTCATTCAAATCCCACCCAACACTAGCATACTGTGACAAACTGGTCTAGTTTATGGCACTCAGCACATTTCTGCACCTGATAAGCATCTACGACAGCTTGAGTGATGAGTGTCAGGACTACCTACACTCAAGGAGCAACACACCCTCAGGGTAAGATGCGGAAAGGGTAGAGAGAGGGGAAAGAAGGGGGGAGAGAGACGGAAGGTAAAACAGAGGGGTTTCGCTCACATCACTGGCGAGCTTCTCATAGTCCTCCATCAGCTGCTCATTCTCTTGATTGACAGCCAACACTTTGCAGATCCGGTTGGCTGCTGTCTCAGCCTGGAGAGTGAAGACAGGGTGACCAGGTCTCAGTAACAGTTCTATCGTCCCCGGGGTCAACAGTTCCCAGCCGATGGTGTGGAACCTCAACCTCACTCATTCCAATATAGCCAACAGGCATCTCAGAGAGTTTAGAAGACAAACGCATTGTTTCTTGTAAACTTTTCAATATCAGGATCAAGATCAAATTTGAAATTCATTACTTATCAGAAACCCTTAAAAATTTATACATTAGCACAGCCTGATGGACTGCAGATTCAGTCCATGACCCACCTCATCTTGAAAGTGTGGAAATAAGTAAGAAATAAGTTGTCCTTTTGGCTCGGCATCTCAGACTAGTTTGTCGGAACCTTATTTTGTATATTGTATGATATTTACTTCGTTTTTTTTTTTTTATTTATTCTTGTTTGTTTGAAATAAAGTCTTATAATAATAAAGTACTTTTAATGCGCGTGAATGAAGTCTGTAAGTAAGAACTCGGTTTTCACCAAGGTTCAACAGTGCAGCACTTCCAAAATTTATGCCGACTCAAATCAGGTTACAGATCTGGGAGAGGTGGAACATCTGATCACGGTAAATGTGGTCTAACCGTGGTGAAGAGGATTCTAAGGACTGCCATTTTAAATGAGCTGCAGCTCAGGGAAGCCACCAGCGCTACGATTAATAGCTTTTTTGATGGAGAGAATCCCAATGGGTGACGGAGCAGACGCCGGGGGGAAGCCAAGGACACGGTGAGCGCCCGCCCCCACTCCCAGGCTGAGCCATGGGGGGCACCTTGCTTCCTGAGCCATCGTCTTTTTATAGAACAGTAATGAGCTGAGACGACCCCACGGTTTGCACCTCTAAGCCCTGGGAACGGGCGCATTCAGCTCACAGAGTAATTGCCAGGTGGAGCAGACAGGTCCATGGTGAAGCGGTGGTTCTTTTTCAATGAGCGGTCTTTCTAGGATTCATTTTTAGATGGGAAGGGAATGAAAAACAATCACACAGCTGCCTCCTCAGAATGAACCGTTCTCTGCAGCTTTTCCTGGCTTCCGGCTTATTAAATAAAAATGACTGCAAGGGTGAATATACATAGAAATGTCCTCAGATTGTATTCAAAGCCTTCAAAAACTGCGGGGTATTTCACGATGCAGAATAAGTGAGTTTACTTCCATTAGTGATTACTGCAAGCAGCACCATGTAAAACCCAGAACAGCTCATTACTTTGGTCGATGTTTCGCTCTTAGGAGGGTTCCAGGTTTTACGCAGTGCAGTATCCACCCACCTCAGATGTCCTGCTTTGAGAAACACAGCCACAGTTTAATTCTAGTTAAATGAGCGTCATGTCTGAGGAGATGAAAGACATAATCTCACTCAAAATCCAGACACTTGGATTTCATTAAAAAAATAAAGCTTTCAATTGGAGCTGCATTCATACAATCATCTAATCCCAAAAGATTCTTCAAGGTTCAAATTTTTTTCGTGACAGGGAAAAAAAACATCTTCAATGTCAGCAACAGAGGAAGCACAGAAAGAGAAAACTTTTCAGGAGAAACTTGAACAGTGTTAGTCCACAGCAAGCATGCAATGACAGCTTGTCATCATCATCTAGGACTGATGCGTAATGTGGTTTAATGTGGTTTGTCATATTTATAAAGTTATTCAGTGACCCTTCCTGGAGGAGAACACTCCCATCATGGTAGGAATGCTTCATCACAGGATATAAAAAAGATCACGCAGAATAACTCTGCAGTGAATTGCAGTGACCCTTCCATATTTAAGTGACACGTGTGACCAAGACCATGACAGGAGAACGAACAGAATCATCTGTGCTCGTTATTGCCCACACAGTCATTCAGGTGTCCCCTTTAATTTGTCACTCATCCATATATACTATAAAATTCTCAAAATTTTTCCTCCAGGAAAGTTGGACTAAGATGGAACAACGCCAGCCATGACAGCGGAATGGAATATTGAGCCGTCTGAAGTTCCTCTCATTCCCTTTCTACAGAAGAGAGGAGATGGAGAGCCACAGTCTGTTAGGGGCTCAGCTGGATTTACAATGGGCCGAGCCTGCCAGATTCAAACAGACTGAGGGCACTGGGAAAGCAGGGAGCTGCCTTATAAGGACTGCACCGATTCTCAGGAAACACTTCCATGAGCGCACAGCAAATCTATGCCGGGCTTGTTTACTGGAAGCCGCGACAGCCATTCTTTTAAAAGCATTTTCCCCATTCATCACTTGGGCCAGGCTAATGCTGCGCGGCCAAGAGGAGGCCCTGCTGAACCAGAGACCACACTCACCGAGTCCAGCTGGCTCAGAACCAACCCCGGGCTGAAGCTGGAGTCAGAGCCGAGTAGCAGTTTCCAACAACTCGCCACTCGCAACGGGCAGAACAATGCAGGTTGATACTTGTTTTTTCCCCTCAAGTTGAAATTATTTAGACATGAGCCTGAGTAAATGATCTGTGGTGAACTCACGGAATGTTCTAGAATTCTCACAGTGATATCACAGTAATGATGCCACATTCAGACATTGCTGAATGATGTAAAGGACTAAAGCGTAGAAAGGCTGAAGGGCCAGGTCTATGCTTCTGAATGACAACAGGAGGGGGAACAGCATTAGAACTATTCTGGTGCATGCTGTATGAAAGTACTGGGAGTCGCACCCCAGTCTCGCTATGCAGCAACGGTTTCCCTCAATGCTATGAGTCAGCTGCCTTGCCCAGCTCATAAACGGCGTGACGCCCTCCTCCAGTTCCCAGGGCCACAGGGGCTCCATTATTTCATTACCAAACGGATCTTAATAAAGCCCTCGCCCCAAGACTCTCGTCTGTGAATTTTTATCACATATTTTTCACTCTTCACTCACACGCAGTGCTCTCACCACCTTTCCTCCAACTGCCCAAAGGAATAAGAGAAATTTGGCCTCTGTGCGGCTAAAGTACGCCGTCTGAAAAAGGCCCAATGGAAAATCCTGTTTTGGATTGAAAGAGTTTCAACGTGCTAATGAGTTCGAGCCTCGAGTTAATTGGGCGCCCGCATCACAGCCTAAAATTGTGATGCAGGCACTGCAGGGAGCAGCGCTTTTTTTTTTTTTTTTTGCCGTGATGCGTCATTTCAGGTCATCTCTCCCCCCCACTAAAGTGGTTACTCGCAAATGAAGACCGTGATGCAGCAAGGTGGTTGCTACTGCCTTCTGATTGGCTGACAGGCTTGAGGTGGGTTTTCCTTAAGCCATTTCCCAAGGGAAAATGAATGGACAGGGGGAAGGAAGTAGGGAGGCGTGGCCTAGTGGTGGAAAGGGCTCACCTTCTGCTTGCCTGAGAACGCGTGGTAGTAACAAGACACATAGGTCATGACGGCCTTCTCGTCTGGCCTCAAGGTGCTAACGATGTCTGCCCAGGATAGAGAGGGAGGGGAAGGAAGAGAAAAAGAGAAAAAATGCGAAGAGTAAAAGTGCGTACGAGGCAACAGGCCAGCAGAGGGCACAAGTGGGAGGGGGCAGAGGGCACGAACAGTCTCCAGGGTAATAAAAATGGGCAAGAGCGAAGGGATGGGGAATTTCTCCTCCCTCTGGTTCTGGAACACACATTTCGACTTCTGTACCCTCACAGGAAATGGAGGTTTCGCCCACATCCTGTACAGTCGGAGGCCTCTGTGCCCTTCACATCATCAGCTGAGAGGACTTCACCATCAGCAAATTCTTCAATATCAAATGCAGAGAAAAGCTCTTCCGTTCAAATTCAATTAGGCCTCAGGTAGGCAATCCACTGGGCATCAGTGACATTCTCATCCCTCGTAAATAAAAAAAATAAATCGATCACCCTTCCTTTGTTTAATCCAGCTTTTAATTTCGAGCTCCACAAAACAAAAAAGAGCACAGAGATGAACCCACTACAAACACCCACTGCTGTGATCCTCAAAGTAAATAAAACAAAGACAAAGGACTGCCATCTCCTGCAAACATTTCAAGAATGAGCCAACTTGTATCACGCATAATTACGAGAGCGAGTATTCCTGTGCTAAAGCGTTAAAGAAACTACTTAGAAACTATCAAGAAACTACTCAGCCTAGACGCAGCAGGTAACTGCTTTCTAAGGATAAGGCAGATCGAACATATAAAAAGAGATTAAGCCAATCCAACTACTGCTCCAACATTAACTGAACCCTCTGTGATAACAACGGCCTTGTAGCCGCACTAGCGCCTACACGGCGACTTGGACAGAAGTGGGAACACATAGACCTCCACCCACACAGATTCCAGTACTGCTTCAGCAGGAAGGCTGGCATCTCTGACGCTTCTAATTTCACAAACCAGAAATAGCCATAACCAAAGGACAACAGCCCATCATCAAACAGTAAAAATCCTATGCGATACAGAGTAATGGCAATTGTAAGAATGCCAAAAAGGGGGTTGGAAGTGAAGGCCACTGGAGAACTGCTCGCACCCACTGCATCAAAAGTGCCTCATTTCCCATCATGCAGTTGGTGGTGAGAAACCATGCGGAGAGAGGAGGACAGTGACCCCTGGGGGACGGAGCAGCACACTGCAGAGAGAGAACAGCACTGTTAGGGAAAGAGGAGCAGTAACCACAGGGGGAGAAGGGGTAGGGCCAGGCCAATAGGCCAGCAGAGGAGAGGTCCGCCCTGGAGTACCTTCTGGGCGCCCGAGAAGGCGTGGTAGAAGCTAGAGACGTAGGTCATGATGGCCTTCTCATCCGGGCGGGCAGTGCCCACAATGTCTGTGGAGAAAGAGGAGGTTGGGGGCAGGGCAGGGTAGCCATGTTACACAGAACAGACCAATGAAAAAAAATGTGTCACGACATTATACACCTTTGGGAGCTATTCACTTGCAAGTCTGTCCGAGAAACACAAAAACACCAGAGTTCTGGAAGGCGCTCTCCATCAATTAATGCAGCGCATTTAAAATCACTCTGTTTTTTGCTCTTGGGGACATTGTCAAAGAGAAATTTGATCCACGGTTTCTTTTTATGAGCAAATAAAAATCCCCAGTGGACAGAAATGGCTTTAACACTGGGAGTCTCAGTCCATCTGTGGTCAATGATGTGCATAATAGTCAGCCAAAATTGTTTAGAGAACTTAAAAAACATGACGTGAGGCAGTAACCCTGGTGCTTTCAACATACCATCTCTCAAACTTCACATGGATTATATTACATGAAATTTAAGCATTAAGCAGTTTCTCTTGTCCTGAACTTCTGGGGGGGAAAAAGTATAAATTGAAAGATTTCTTTTGTTCTTCAAATCAAAGTTTGAATCAAATGAGATGTATAACGATAAAGAAAAGGGAAAGAAAAACAAGAAGTTACAACCAAAGCAGAATGTGACAGAAGGTGTGATTAGCAGAATGCAGTTTGCCACAGTCTGATTCAATAAGCACTTCTGAACAGCCACATATACCTCGTATAACTTCTGCAAAACCATAAACCAATTGAGAAGCAAAAAAAACATGTATGCAGGCCTTTTTTTTCATGCGAACGATCGTTCGGTTACGTAAAGGTTACGCAAAAAAAAAATTCACGCGAACGGCAGCCGTTCGCGCAAAATGAGGGGTGAATATGTCTTGGCCAAAGTGATCAACAGTTCATGAACATCTTCTTTGTGTGTGTGAATAAACTTCTATATGTTTACTGTGCAACCTAGTAATAATATGTCTTCATTTTTGCGCTTAACTGATGGTTGTATCCACACTACATGCGCCGCGCGTGCTATACCGAAAGACGCTAGTGTCATCTCTATACAGGCCTATACCTGTATATACCAATACGTGCTGCGATGCATCTTTTAATTAATGTCTTGATTTAATTACAATTACTTCATTCTACTCAACGTGATGCGTCAGTTGGGAGTTTGTTTTTGTTTTGTTTTCTTTTTTTTCAAACAATTGTCCTTCCCCAACCGGTTTTGTTTTTGTCATCCCGCTGTGACATCAGTTGCGTCAATAAAGAGATTCAGAAGGTCTAATTGGTCAAATTGTCTAAAGAGTTAAAAAAGTAACCGATGAACGTTGTTTTTATACGCGACTCCTAAGATCCCACCAGGTGAGTTAGTTGTCTGTCGTCAGCACTGAAAAATGTTTCACATGTAGATGTTTGCATACTAGTTTTATCACTGACCTGGACGATACATTTCGATGTCGTTCTGTAAGCGTAAGTGATAAAAATAGTAGCCTGCTAAAGACTGAAATGCAGTTTCTCTAAACTGAGTATTGTCAGACAGTTAAATCATAACCCGTGTCATACACTGGAATTAAAGTGAGGGGGCTGTTGCTGGATTGGAATATCAGCGCTGACCGCTTGTCCCGTGACAGTGTTGCTGGCACTGTGATCTATTTATTGCACCGTTCAATCCACTATACGGCCTGAGCATACATGTATGCCCTATAGGCCCCTATGTATAAGCTACCATGTAGGGGTGACTTTAACAAGCGGCTTTCAGTTTTGCTCTGACCTGGATATTAACTGGACGCGCATGAAATGGTAGACGAAGAATGGGTTCATTTTTCGATGGTAACACATTAAAGAATGGCAGGAAAGGAGGCAGTTCAGTTAGCAACATTCGAAAAATGGCCATTCAAAGAAGAATTCAAAGTTTTGGAGCAATCAGACGATGGCCAGATTTTGAAGTTGCAATGCCGGATTTGTGCAGAACACTTGGGGGAAATTCGTCAAGAAGCCACCAGATGAAAAATTAAAGGTGCCGTCCTTCAGGGAATTATAAATTACGTGGATGGCATTGAGTATATTCACAAAAACAACGTCGTAAGACACATCAAGTCTGGAGGATTGCATGACTGGGCTAAGAAGAAATTTTTTTTTTCAGAACCGGGAGGACGTCATTTAGGCAAGCTATAACTTTACGCTGAATCAGGCTGTTGTCAATCGGGAAATCCGCGACATAACACTATTCACAGTTAGTCAATGCATTTTTGGTATCATCTCGATCGGTTACGCCAAGTTTTTCTGCGTAACCGAACGGTCGGTTACGCTGGCGCATTTTGATGAGAACGGTGTATCGTTCACGCCGGAGTTTGAAAAAAAAAAAAAAAAAAGGCCTGTGTATGTGTGCTTTTAGAGCAGTATTCTGAACCTTCATTTCTCGCTCGAAAGCGCAGTTATCTGCTGCATTGTCCAAACTTGGGCTTCGGCGACACACAAGTGTCTGCAGACAGCATACACCTCAAAGTTTTCAAGCCATATTTGGCCATGGCTTCCTTTTCTGTTTATAGGGTACTGGCTGCCCTTCTTGTCAAGGTCTTGAAAAGAATTTTTCTGCTCAGTCAGATACCCAGATAGATCACTGGTTACATACAAAAGATTTTTTGCCGCAAGAACACACGTACCAACCAGTGTTTTGGTCTTAAAAGAGCCTTCGAATTTTGTTTTTTTCTATCAAGTAGAAATATCAGATTATTTTAAGTTGACTATGCGGTGTCAAATAATTTTCTTACTCCATTAAAATAAGTAATACAATCTCATGCCAACAGCATCTTTTCCGATCATTCGCAAAAAAGTGATGGACATAAGACCTGCAGTCTAAATATACGACTAAAATACTCAATTTTTTTTTTTTTTTTTTTTGGTTTTCGCAGAATTAGAAATCGATTTTAACTCTAAATGGATTCCCCCCTCTTCCCCCACCTTCTGCGTCCAGCATTTTGGGGATGTCCAGGTACTTCTCGGCCACATCAAAGGCTGTGTTCAGGTTAGTCATGGGGTCATCCTGTGGAAAGAGGGTGCAAATAATGTGCCATCATACTCTCTGCTGAGCAACACAGTTTGTGACCTGCTACACAGTCAATACTGGCAGATATGTGAAATATCAGAAAAAAGACACTGTTATCCCTTCCTAAGGCCAGCAGCCTGACATGGATCCGATTACATTCATGAGAAAGGAGAGGAGCACTCCACACTGGCCCTGATGGGGACAGATGCCTTTCTCCATAGGATTATTTAAAGCATGTGACCCATGCATTTCACAAAAAGAATACCACAGTGCACGGGAATACGTGCATGTCTACAGTAGACCAGTGCTTGCTTATATGTGCGCAAGTTTGCGAGGTATGTGTGCGTTTTAGAGTGGGTGTGTCTGTGTGTTTGCACACGTGCACATATGCATTTGTATGCGTGCGATTACAGAGATATGTGAACGAGTTTGAGCACATGTGAAGACGTTCCATTTTGTACATGTTTGCCGAACCATTTGCATCAGCATGCACGTTTGTTTGTGTTTGTGTGCGTGAAAGCAGTATATCACTTTGTAAGTAAATGACAGTGTATTTGTGTATCTCCAGCTGGGGCTGATAGTAGCCTAGCAGCGCAGCATTTCCACCTCCTCACCTTGCGTAGTTTGCCGTAGTCGATGAGCTCTGGACGGTGTCTGTGAATGAGGGCGCAGAATCCCAACCCATCTTTCCAGCTGAGAGAAAGGGAAAAAAGGATAGAGAGAGAGAGCGTGAGGAAGAAAGGGGCATTTTATTTTCCCGCGGAGCAAATGCAGATACACTACCACTCAAATGTTCGGAGACACTTGTCCTATTGGCAGCTCTTGTAATAGCAACTTGCACAAAACAAATGCCATCATTTCATCTTACAATGTTTTATTTAGCATTTCAAGTATTTGGGGAAAAAAGCTTTTTAAATGACAAATAACACAATTATCTATTTTATTGATTACTCATAAAAGTATCCACCATGAGATTTAAGCGCTGCTTTTCAAATTTTAGGCATTCAGGATATTTAATGAAGTAAGTCATTCTCCCATAGGCGTATCTATGAGGATGGGCACGCCTAACAAACTTTACAATCCAGGTGATCCTATATCAGGTGATCTATAGAAATAGAGCCACAGGCACTGGAGCTTAACAGGTAATTCAAATTTTTGTGACCATGGCAGCCACAATTGAAATCAGACTAGAATGATTTATGAAAAGCTTGGTGTCCTCATTGGTAGCAAGCTGTGACCAAAGTAACCTTCACAGACTTTGTGGTCTCCAAGCAGAAGATGTTTACAGTCGCCACTAACAATGACGGACGATGACTGATGACAAAGGAAAAACAGCTCATGACATAAGCCCACCAGACCAAAGGTCCGGGTGAGCTAAAAATAAGGTTATGTACAGTGCTGTGAAAAAGTATTTGCCCCCTTCCTGATTTCTTCTTTTTTTGCATATTTGTCACACTTAAATGTTTCAGATCATCAAACAAATTTTAATATTAGACAAAGACAACCCGAGTAAATACAAAATGCAGTTTTTAAATGATGAGTTCATTTATTAAGGGAAAAAAGCTATCCAAACCTACTTGACCCTATGTGAAAAAGTAATTGCCCCCTAAATCCTAATAACTGGTTGTGCCACCCTCGGCAACAACAAGTGCAATCAAACGTTTGCAATAACTGGCAATGAGTCTTTCACATCACTGTGGAAGAATTTTAGCCCACTCTTCTTTGCGGAATTATTTTAATTCAGCCACATTGGAGGGGTTTTGAGCATGAACGGCCTGTTTAAGGTCATGCCACTGCATCTCAATAGGATTTAAGCCCGGACTTTGACAAGGCTACTCCAAAATCTTCATTTTGTTGTTTTTAAGCCATTCAGAGGTGGAATTGCTGGTGTGTTTCAGATCATTGTCCTGCTGCATAACCCAAGCGCGCTTGAGCAAGAGATCACAATCTGAGGGTTGGACATTCTCCTTCAGGATTTTCCGGTAGAGAGCAAATTCATAGTTCCATCAATTATGAAAAGTTGTCCAGGTCCCGAAGCAGCAAAGCAGCCCCAAACCATCACATTACCACCACCATATTTGACTTTTGGTATGATGTTCTTTTTATGGAATGCTGTGTTAGTTTTACGCCTGATGTAATGGAACACACACCTTCCAAAAAGTTCAACTTTCGTCTCCTCAGTCCACAGAATATTTTCCCAAAAGTCTTGGGGATCATCAAGATGTATTTTGGCAAATGTGAGATGAGCCTTCATGTTCTCTTTGGTCAGCAGTGGTTTTCGCCTTAGAACTCTCCCATGGATGCCATTGTTGCCCAGTCTCTATCTTATTGTTGAATCATGAACACTGACTTTAACTGAGGCAAGTGAGGCCTGCAGTTCTTCAGATGTTCTTGCGGGTTTTTTGTGACCTCCTGGATGAGTAGTTGATGCGCTCTTGGAGTAATTTTGGTAGGCCGGCCACTCCTGGGAAGGTTCACCACTGTTCCAAGTTTTCTCCATTTGTGGATAATGGCTCTCACCGTGATTCGCCCGAGTCCCAAAGCCTTAGAAATGGCTTTGCAACCCTTTCCAGACTGATAGATGTCAATTTCTTTGTTTCTCATCTGTTCTTGAATTTCTTTAGTTCGCGGCATGACATGTTGCTTTTTGAGATCTTTTGGCCTACTTCACTTTGTCAGACAGGTTCTATTGAAGTGATTTGTTGATTCAACAGGTCTGGCAGTAATCCGGCCTGGGTGTGGCTAGTGAAACTAGACAAAAAAAATGTGGTTAATCACAGTTAATTCATGATTTAACAAGGGGGGGCAATTACTTTTTCACATAGGGCCAGGTAGGTTTGGATAGCTTTTTCCCCTTAATAAATGAAATCATTTAAAAACTGCATTTTGTATTTACTTGGGTTATCTTTTTCTTATATTAAAATGTGTTTGATGATCTGAAACATTTAAGTGTGAAAAATATGCAAGAAAGTAAGAAATCAGGAAGGGGGCAGATAATTTTTCACGGCACTGTATATCACTGCTTAAAATGATGGGCCCAGTTCTGGAGATAAGTAACTGTATAAAGTGTCGTCTCATAAGATCAGAAACGCAGTAAAAGCAGCCAAAAGACAGTACAGGGACAGAGTGAAGGCTCAACTGTTCAGCAACAAGAGCAGAAACAGGTGGCAAGGATTTTGGACGATTTTGGACTCCAGTGGATAAACGTACACCTCAGCCAACGTGGTCTCCAGGAATTGTGCATAAACGGTGTTTAAACTTCCACCAGGGAGGTCAGCACAAACATCAACACTGACAGCTCTATCACGAAAGCAGTGGGTGACCTGACCCATCCGTCTCAGAGGATGATGTAAGGAGAGCTCGGGGATGACTGGACAGCAGGAAGTGCAGCCGGCCCAGATGGCATCCCTGAGCGGGTGCTTAAGTCATATTCTGACCAGCTAGCCCCAGTGTTTACCTCTATTTTCAACCTGTCCCTCTCCCATTCTGCCATCCCCACATGCTTTAAAATGACCACCATTATTCCTGCATCTAAGGAGACCAACCCAGCCGGCTTAAATGACTACGGCCCTGTAGCACTGACATTGGTGGTAATGAAGTGTTTAGAGAAACTCATTAGAAACCTCATCTGTCCATCTCTGCCCAGGGTCACCAGACTGCCTTCAATTTGCTTATCGCCCTAATTGGAGTACTAATAATGCCATCTCCTACCTTTCCCACTCCATCCTGTCCCACAAGGACATAGGTAAGGGGATGTAGGCATGCCTGCTGTTCATTGACTGCAGTTCGGCGTTCAACAATATAGTTCCCCTCAGACTGATTACCAAGCTCAAGGACTATGCCCCGTGGTCAAGAGCTTCCAGACTGCAGGTTTTTAAGTTGGAAACTACACCTCCAGTTCCAGAACCCTTAACATCGGTCCACTAGTCCTCTGCTCTACTCCCTTTGTACCTGTGATCGAATAGCCACACACAGCTCTAACATTACTGTGAAATACAAGATGACAAGGTGGTGGAAGACTTGATCTCCAATAGCGACAAGACAGCCTATCGAGATGAGGTTGAGGTGCTGACATCACAGTGCAAGGACAACAACCAGGACCTGAATGTTTCGAAGACCAAGACAATGGTGGTGAACTTTAGAGGAGGGAGGGAGAGGTTTCAACCAGCACCACTCAGGATAAATGGGCCCCAATAGAGAAAGTCAGCAGCTACAGGCACCTTGGAGGTCACATCCTTGAAGACCTGATTGTTCACTCATATTTTAACATTGGTGAAAAAGGAAAGGCAGCATTTGTATCCCCTCAGGTGGGTGGATTAGTTCAAGATCTCCAAAGCGATGCTGATATCTTTCTACACCACCACGGTAGGGTCTGTACTCTCTGGGAACATCACTGCTCAGTATAGCAAATGCAGCTCTCAGGACGAGAAAGCCCTACACAGGGCGATTTGATGTACCAACGCATCACCAAGTCACTACTGCCCCGTCTGCAGACCATCTACACCAGACGGTGCATGTCCAGGGTAAACTGGATTTGTAAAAACGTTCACCAGCCCAACCACAAAATGTCTCAGTGGCTGCCCTCAGTAACGGTTCCTGCACCAACATGGCCAGGACTGAGAGCCTGAGAGGGACTATTTTCCCACAGACCATATGGACCATAAACACTTAAAAGCCCATGCAACGTACAAAACCCCATACATTCTGCACTCATTTTGTACTTTGCGTATTTTTGCAGCTCAGCACTCCTATTTATTGTTTATGTACTGATAATTGTAAATTGCTAACAGCTGGCTGTCTTTTTATTTGTTCTATTTTTTTATCTATGCTTTGCTCTTATTATTCATAGCCATTGTTTTTATGTATGTATAGTTTCCCTGATATCCTGTTACTATGTTGCTACTAGTGTAATTGTCAGAATATATTGCAACCCTGTTTTACTGCTGTTGTATCTGTACAATTATGGATGTAACAAATAAATTTCTCTTGACTCTTGGCTCATGAGTCTTGTAATTACCCCTCAGAGTTTTTCCTTTCTAAGAGGTACCTGCAGAGCTGGGATTTTAGTTTGAGGTTATTTTCTCGCTGTAATGCAAAGTTTCTTCCACTACATTTAGGTGAAAATCACAAGCAATTCCAAACTTTTAAGCAGTAGCATATTTTCCTTAAAAATGTGCCAATCTTTAATCATCATAACAAAACCGTATACCAAATTTTTTTTAAAAATTGTATATCTTGCCTCTTGCTTCTTTCAAGCCGTCAAAAATGACTGTCTCATGTTTGCCAGGGAAACCAACCCCTCATCCCCCATCACTCCTGCTTTCTGAGAGCCAATATATCCTCAATGGGGGTGAAAGGTCACCAGTGTTTATACATCACCAGACTAACTAAATTACATTGTTGAGAGTAGATACGAGCCCAGGAACACGCCGCTACTGAGGCCTGGGACAGAGGGAGCTCTGGTTTCACTAATAAATACCGACATAATAACGGCAGAGTCGACCAGTGGGCGAAGATGCCCAACAAGAGACATTAGTCAGGGAGGAAATGGGGAGCGCCGTTTTCCCTCCAGGCCCCAAACTGTACGCAACTAACCTACTTTCCTCTGTAGAAAAAAAAAGAACAAATCTGAGCTATCTTCCAGACCAAGAAGAAAGTCATGTCCCCGTTCTTTGGGCCTACAGACTGGAAAGCTTCCTGGCCTTACTGGCTGTGTATGTTTCCACTGTCCCAGGATAACCCAGGAAAACAGGCACTTTCACCACCACCACAGTTCAAAGTACAGGACAGCTTCACACAGGGATTTGCTTATACTTACAGTGCAGTAATGCTTGCATCTGTTCAGCCTTAACTCTAGTGTACCGACTGCTTTACATGTGGGAACAAGGCCTAAATGCGTATGGGGAATCTTACGAACACTCAGATGGACACGCTGAGCCAGATTACCTTTCTGTCACACAAATATTTGTCCTCACAATTCAACTGTATCACACCTCCAGCTCATTTTTCTTTCCTTCTGAAAAAAATCTGCTCCACATCAGCTCAGTCTCCGGCCTGCTCCATTTCCTTTGCAATGTCTGAATCCTCCGGCTCTGCTATCTGGTTTCGATTAGCTGCCCCTGTGCCTGCTGAGATAAATTCCTCACCTGATGTGAAAATTCTGGATGTTGACGTTCTTGTAGGGAGCGGTCTTCCTCTGACACCACAGTAACAGGCCCTCTTTAGCTGATGTTTCTGGAGGCACACAGGGGGACAGTGATTAAAAACAGGGAAAACCCTTTGGACTCCAAAGCGGCTTAGAGCTTTGATGCTCGCCCAGGAGCCCTATTGTCGGGTGTTCGAATTTCAGCCCTCCATTAGCAGGAATGGCCAGAGGTTTGCATTGGCAAGGCAACAATTGGCCCAGCCTCGCTGGGATTAATAGGGGTTTAGCTGGTTAAAAATTTGTTAGCCTCATCACTGTCTCGCAGTCATTCCCGATTGGCCAGCTGCCAGTAGCAATACGAGCCAAATATATCTTCCAACGGCATAAGCAGTGCGTAATTGGCAGAGTACATACAAAATATAATGCATTTGTATTGAAACTGTACTGAAACAGCCTTGTATGGATTAACCTTTACTACAACAGGATAGGCTGACTGAGCAGGCAAGCTCTTTCACGACCACACAACGTTTTTATGTCCAAGCTTTTGATATTCATCCTCAGTGACTGGTATCAGTGCTAAGGCAGGCCAGCAGTTCACAGCTGTCGTTAGGCATGGAGAGGCAAAGGGGAGATCCCGTTACCTTCCACGGAGATGTCCTGAATAGCGAAGCGGAGGATTATGGTCCAGATCATTCCGAGAGTCATCTTTGCGTTACCATCAACGATCTCTGTGGGGGAAAAAGAACTGTATGTCAGCCTGTTACACCTGTCTACATTCTGTATATAGTGATGGCGAGACCTCCACTCTCATATAAGAAAATCTCAGACGTCGCCTATGCTCTGGATGTGGATAAAGTGACCTCCTCTTCCATTTAAGAACTGCTCAGACACTGTTTATGTCAGGATGTAGTGATGGAGCGACCTCATTCTTCTAACAACTACTCAGACACTGCCAAGTTTCCACCACGGTCTGAAGATGCACCTCAACTTAGTCCACCAGAACTCTCTTGGAGTTCTTCCAATTTTAAGCTGTATCTTTTATCACTCACATTATAATTATAAATCCAGGCAATAATGCAGCAGTTTTGCCAATCCTGGTGTTTCTTCTGTTCTTAAGGAAACGGTACACAACATACAAGTACTTATTCCTCACTTCTAGTTTGACAAACCAACTAAGACCATACTTACGGAGGAAAATAGACCTTAATGTGCATGGCAACGAATAACAGTCACTTTATTCAAATTGTACCATTTCCATCCAGTGTTTTGCGGTTATTCCAGCGCTCTTCAGAATGTCCTCATAGTAGGTCGCTTCAGATGGAAGCATCTGCCAAATAAATGTAATGTAACTCTCCCTCCACTAAGTCAATGTAAAGCAGCACAAACCTGCTTTAAATCGACTATTAAGTCACAGGGCTTTTTTCCACCAGATATTTTTCCCACAACCCTTTGCCGCCACTTTTACCCAATAGTATAATTTATCACCTGCCCTGCTCCAACAATAGAAATCTGCCTTTTCAGGAAGCCAACATTAATTCAGATTCTATGGAGAGAGGAATGGATGCCACTGAGACCAGAGGATGTTTCTAGTCCCTGTGCAGTAGAAGTTTACTCCATCTTACTAAACTGATTAAACATGGTGGCTCAGTAAGGCGAGGAGTACGAGTGTCTGGAGTTCAGGGAAATAGTGTGAGAACCAGCAAGAAAAAAAGAACAGAGGACGATTTCTCCTCATCTGCTCACAATATGTCAGCAGGCCCTTTCCCTGAAGTGCAGTGTTCTTCCTCCTAGATTAATCAGAGATGACTGCCCAGCTGAGAACTGAAGAGGCAGCAAGCTACCCCCTAAAACCCCTGCTCGATCATTAAACCACGCAAAATACAGAAATTTAATTCACAAACTACAAAATACCATCATTTATAGACAGGTCTCCTCAATTACATTAGACAATAAATATTTATTTGTTCATTTTATGTCAATTTATGCATTTCTGTCGATAAGCATTATTCAAAATTGAGTATATATGAACTAGGTTTTCCAATCCTCTGCCCAGAGAATATTCACAGCACAGATGTGCAATACGCAGTGGCTTTCACGAGGGTAAAACAATTTTCCACATTTTTAATAACTATACTTGAATAAAACTTATTTTTCAAATGGGATGCATTATTTTCCGCACACAACATGATGTGAAGAAATGAGGCGCGAGTTAACTGGCCGATGGATTATTCATATTTTTAATGAAGGATCTGACTCACTCGATGGTCAAGGAAAATTATCAAAAACGGGTCAAGATTAATGCAACAGGTCAAGCCCAATACTCCGCGTAAGGGGTAGATTCCCGCCTCCTCGATTTCAACTTCAGCAGCCGTCACTGTAATTAATTATTCATTTCTAGCACTAATTACAAGAAGCATGACCGGAGGAGGCATATAAAACCGTTCAAGAGGGAATGAAAAACAATTTACATGCAAACACTGCCCTCGTGTTTAAATCTGCATGATTAGTCACACTATTAGCATCTGCTTTTGCCTTAAAAAAAAAACAACTTTAAATTGAGTTCTGATTGAGAAATTACAAAAGCAGTAAATAAACATTCAAAAACCGATCCAAGTGAATCACCATTAGTTTACCTCAGAATCTGCTCTATCAATCTGGAGCTACAACTGAAATCCCTGTAATTCCACTTATGAACATCTTTTTCCTGTCGAGCCCCGCCCCCCCCCGTTTTGGTCTTCCTGGTTCTCCAATCCTTTTTCCCTACGCAAGGCAGCAGACCTACATGTCCAACAGGGGATTCCAGCCAGCTAATCTGTCTGGAATGCAGTCCTGGTTTAGGCCCTATTATTCAAACCTCCACGTGGATTACCACCGAGAGGGCGGGACAGGGGGGAAAGGGGAGGGGAGGGGCCAGGGCGCACAATAGGTCAGATCGATCGTGACCTGCAGGCCTGGGTTAACCTCTATAGCCTGCTTGTCTCCTGGGTACACCAGAGCTGAGCTGATGAACTCTGACACACGGAGGTGTGTTTAAGGCCAGAAAGCTAAACCCTGTTGTGATATCACTACCAGCTCCTGTTTGGTCATTCATCGTGGCTGTTTGAGGTTTGTGGGTTGTGGTTTTGATGGTGGTAATTCATAGTTAGAATTTTTTTATCAATGTTCAGAATGTGAGGGATTTAAAATAAGAAAACACTGCATGAGTCCCCTGAAGCATGCAAATCTATATTTAGGCATCAGCAATATACTCCCTAGTGGTTTCTATACATGGAAATCTCTACTGCAGCAATCACAATGCATTTTTTACACTGATGCCCTGCCTGATCTACTAATTATAGCAAAATCTTTATAGAGAAATACCTCCAAAACAGAAGACCAAATGTTATATGATTTGTTTGACATATTCAAGCCATCTTGGGTATGTCATCACAACAGTAACATTTCATAATTTTTTACAGACTATGAAATGAATTATTCCTGTTTGAGCAATTATAAGCCAATGCAGTTTTCAGTTATAAATTCTGATGGGCATGTGTACAGCCATATTGTAATTAGGTTCTTTAAGAGTTAGTGTGTTTGTTTTTAATTTTCTTCATTTGTGTGATCTCGCAAAGGACAGTAAAGCTCTTCCACAGCAAGCAAATATGTTCCTTGGCAGCCATTTGATAAGTTGTCACAAAACACTATAGACTCAGTTTGACTTAATATTAATTGACTTCATCTGAGGTCTATTTATGGAGGACTGCAGCAAATACCCAGCCAAAGTTCATCACAAGCAATTTATTTTGCGCCCTGTAGCAGATCTCGGATAAGAGCGTTAAGCACTTGTCTGACAAGCACGCAGCCCACATTGATCCATTTGAGGAACTCATAACTGCAAACTTCCGTGAAATTGAAGGAGGCTGCCAGCAGTCAGTCAGTGGAACGGAACAAGGAATTTTTTAAACAGAGACCACTTTCCCCGTTTCGACTGGTTCCCTCAGGGACGACCCGTAACAGGGAAAGCTGGTATAAATCCTGTAGACTACACAGCAATTGGGCTCCATGACAGGCTCTTACTTTAACACACTATCTGTCTGCATTGAACGACATCGACAGCACCACTCTGTCTCCCATGCAGACCTTAAGCAGCAACCATGCAAACAGTCAGTGCTTGGATAAGAAAAAAAAAAAAAAAAAAATTTTTGCTCAGTTTTGGCTCTGCTTCAGCAAAAAGAAATGTAACCATGAATACGAGGTCAAGGAGCAAGCAGTCAGCGTCAACTCGAGACCTTTTTTATCCATATTTGGTTAATCTTCTCAGGAGATACAGCGATTTTAAACATCAAGACCGTCCAAATGCATTCAGACAGGAATGTACGACTGATGCAACAGGGCAGGGGAGAGATCCCCATCTAACCTCCCCATCTTAAATTAAACAGCCTTCAATGTTTGTACAGTAAATTGTTTTGTTTTCACTAACGGCCAAAGATGCTGTCCAAATAATATGTTTTATCACTTTGGAGGCTCCAGGGGTTTTCAAAGGGAATGCTTGAGAAAAATGGCCCGAAAAGCAGCTGTTGGACAAACATTGAGAAACTGCAGAGGAAAACAGTAAAATGGTGTCCTCAGCATTATGTTATGTGGGCTTATGGTGGAGAGCAGCCTCAGCATTATGTTATGTGGGCTTATGGTGGAGAGCAGCCACTGACTGTTGGGCACATACTGAACACACAGGCTTGTTTTAAATAAAACAGCCTCAGTGGATGCATGAGCAGAATCTGTGCGGAAATCTCTGTATTCCGTCTTAAACCAGAGACGTTCTTAATTTAAACACAACAAAATATAAAAAGTGACAATATACCTCCTAAAAAAGCTAAACAAGTAACAAATCAAAATAATGAAGGCACAAAAATACATATGAAATACATGATGCTACTATATTTCATGGAGATGTACCTATACTCAAAACAGAGCTATATACATGCCAGCACACATCTATGGACAGCCAAGCAGGTGTGCTCACCCACATAAACCCACTAGCGCACACACACACATACAGACACACACACACATACACTTACACACACAAACACATATATGCCCAGATGCCCACACGTGCACAGAAGCAGCAATGCAATCATGCAAACAAATGCACAAACGCATCCCTAAATACACAATTACACGCAGACTAAAGGCAGTGGAGGGGCTGGTAATATGAATGCCTCTGACGTTTCAGATTGTTTATCCTGGTACAGAGATGTTGTTTACTCCCCTGGCTGCAGCAGCTGGGGAAAGCCTGCAGTTATTTATGCTGAACAATGAACAGTGTCCGCCCCCAGAGCCAGAGATCCGCAATGCCCACTCCCAAAAACGCACACTAGGCACATCTGAAAGCACAGCACCTGCACACCACATCAGCCAAACCGCAGCAATTCCACAGCTCCGTCAGCGCCAATACAACCGCAGTCAGCCCACTTCTGTCACAGCTACACTGTTAAAAAAAGATCCCATTGATTTCGTGACACGGTTCATTACCAAATTGTCTGACAGCGATTGATTTCCCATTCAGTGAAACGCAACGACATACTGAAATGGGAGAGCCATGACCGGCAAGCTGGGTTTGGATGTCATTCAAAATGCATCAAACTCCCATGATGCACCAGGTGCAGCTCACCTTCTGCCCCAATGGACACCAGTTTGACCCCTTTGCTGGCGATGAAGTCCAGGGCCTTGTTCACGTTGGAGATCTTGTGTACTCGCATCTTTCCGCGCTCCGGTTTAGCCAAACGCTCCCCTGGAAAAAGATGGAGGGAGGGTAAGGACTGACCTGAAGGTTCCACTTTCGTTCCGTGGTTCACTGCCGACGAAGACAGCATGGCTGAAATATCCTCACATATTTTGCATGTTACCAAAATAATTATTATATTTGTCATGGCTGACTTTGTATTTTTGATTTCTACTATATAGTTATATGCTCAATTTTAATCAATCCAATCCTGCAAAAACAGCATTCCAGCCTTACAGTAAATAATTTCAGATATATGCATTGTATTATTTTTATCCATCATTTATGCCCATTTGTCCATAACCCACAGTTCGTACTGCACTGGAATATGTAATGAACTACATATCAGTGGGCTCCAAAATAACAGGCACCCCAAACTGGCAATATACAAACAATATAAACAATATATAAACAATATAATTACAGAGAAACAGAATATACAGACATGTGAGAAATAATTAAGGTTTCGATGGAATTTAATAATTGATCATTGGCACCCTTAATTTAGTACTTAATGCAACCACCTCTGGGAAGGATAACAGCATGGACCCTTTTCCTGTAATTTTTGACAAGGTTAAGGCACACATTTGGGGGGGGGATTTTGAACCATTCCTCTTAGCAGATCCTTTCAGGATCCTTCAAATTCTTCAGTTTGTGTCTATCAGCTGCCCAGTTCAAGTCAGCCCACAGGTTTTCAATCAGATTGAGGTCTGGTGACTGAGATGACCATTGCAGAACGCTGATTTTGTTGTCACGGAACCATTTCTATGTGGATCTTGAGGAATGCTTTGGGACATTGTCCTGTTGGAAAGTCCACCTACGGCCAAGTCCCAACCTTCTGGCAGAGGCAACCAGATTGTCAGGCAAAATATGCTGATACTTTGTGGAATTCATTATAGCATTAATCTTAACCAGTGCCCCTGGACCTTTTGAATTAAAACGGCTCCAAAACACGACTGACCCACCATCATATTTTACCGTGGGTATGGGGTGCTTCTTTGTTTGCATTTCTGTTTTGACGCTAAACATGCTGATGCAGAATCTGACCGAAAAGTCCAATTTTGAATGATGTTAGGCAAACTCCAAGCGCTTGCTTCTGTGTCTTATGGTCAGAAAAGGCTTTCTTCTGGCAGCCCTCTCAAAGAGCCTGTGGTTGTGGAGGTGGTGCTTGATGGGGCTTTCTGAAACCTGGTGACCTCAGGATGCCACCTAGGCTTGCAATTCCTTCACTGTGATTCTTGGGGATTTTGTTGTTCCTCTCACCATCCTCCTCAGTATCCTGGGGGGCAAAATGCAGTTGCGTCCTCTTCCCTTGAAGTTTTCAACAGTTCCATAGCTTTGGAATTTTTTAATAATTGCTCTGACAGGGCTCAGTGTCATATTCAATCGACTGTGAATCTTCTTGTTGCCATTAACAGATTTATGAAGGTCAGTGACCATCTGCCTCTTTTGAATTGACAGTTGTTTTGTTTTCTTCATGGTGTTGGATGACAAAGGGATACTGCATGTATATTACCTCATTTTCATACCCTAGTGAAACAGGGAGTGATGTAATGGCTCAATATAGTTCCTTAATGCTTACATAAAACTTAAATAGGTGGAATTAAATACCTGGTTTAATTTTGGTACATGTTATTTACAATAATCTTTAAGGGTGCCATTAATTGTGAAATCCTATTTTGGCGGAGACTGATTTTTAATTAAATCAGTAGATGATTTTGGTTGCTTCCATTGGAACATTAATATCATACAGCATTTCTCACGTTGTTATTGAGAGATTCTCTATACGTATATTTTTTTTTAAGTATTGTTTGTGAATTGCCAGTGAGGGGTCCCAGTAATTCTGAAGCCCACTGTATATTCATATTACTTCCATTAAAGAGATGCTAACATCCAGAGAAGTTTTTATTGTTTAAGAGTGCAACCCATGGACCAACCACAGATGCAGATCTTGCAGATAAGTCAAGGCTGACTTTTAAAAATCTTTTTTTATCCATGTTGCTCTGTGATATGGCAACACAGCAATATTTTGAAGGGGAAGAAACGTCAGCAGGCCTCATCACCAGAGAGAGCTGGTGGTTTGTTAGTGGGTGGGAAGGGGCTTGAGGAGTAGGAAGTGTAAGTATGGGGAACACGGGGTGCTCACCTGAAATGACCTCTAGCAGCAGCATGAGTTTGAGGCCGTCCCGGAAGTCCTCTTCGATGTTCTCGATCTGGGTGCCAGCCTTCCTGAGGTGGGAGTTGCACCATGCTGTGAATGTCTGCGAGAGACGGGAGAGCGAGAGACGGAGCTGAGAGACACATCACACACACACACGCGCACACACACACACACACACACAGCCAGGGGTAGCGCAGGAAGAGCCAGCCGAGCTGCACGCATGCACGCTGAGCTGGATTCCCTCTCTTTTTTTTGGATTATTTGTGAAACGCGGTTACCATGGCGCCTGTACGCATGCTGAGATGGCGGCGTGGCTGCGGGCCCGGGATTCTCAGACGCGGCTGGCATGCTAACGACGCGATGAAAACCAGCTGCAGCCCGGCTTTCGGGAGTCAAACGGGAGCCCGAACGTGAGCACGGCCCCTCCTTCAACCCCCACGGTGAAGCCTTTTTACAAGGCCCCGTACTAATTGCACACATGGCGTCTTGTCTTGCGGTGTGTTTCCACTTGACGCTGAAAGGAGCACTGTGCAGTTCATATAACCAAAGCAGCTCTGAAAGGCCTTAATGAATCCCAGCCCCAGTCACTACTCGAGTGCCCCCCCCCACTACAATCCATTCAAGAGCTTATGGTCGAACAGCTTTGAAGCCAGGAGTCTGGGCAGCAAAGTTGGTATGGAAAGCAGGGAGACTAGGATACGCCAACAGTGCTCCTGCTTCTATGCTAACGCTGCTACGGCTCCAGCGGTAACGATGCTTCTGCTTCTTCACTGAGGGCGCTCCTCCGTCTACTTTAACAGCATTCCTGCTTCTATGCCAACAGCGCCCCGGCTTCTATGCTGTCAATGCTCCTGCTTTAAAAACCAACGACCCTCTTGCTTCTGTGCTAACGGCGCTCCTGCTTCTATGCCAACAGCGCTCCTGCTTCTGTGCTAACGGCGCTCCTGCTTCTATGCTCACAGCGCTCCTGCTTCTATGCTGACGGCGCTCTTGCTGCTATGCTGACAGCGCTCCTGCTGCTATGCTAACAGCGCTCCTGCTGCTATGCTCACAGTGCTCCTGCTTCTATGCTAACAGTGCTTCTGCTTCTATGCTAACAGCGCTCCTGCTTCTATGCTAACAGCGCTCCTGCTGCTATGCTCACAGCGCTCCTGCTGCTATGCTCACAGCGCTCCTGCTGCTATGCTCACAGCGCTCCTGCTTCTATGCTAACGGCGCTCCTGCACCTGCTTCGATGCTAACGGCGCTCCTGCTGCTATGCTCACAGTGCTCCTGCTTTGATGCTAATGGCACTCCTGCTGCTATGCTCAAAGTGCTCCTGCTTCGATGCTAATGGCACTCCTGCTGCTATGCTCACGGTGCTCCTGCTTCTATACTAACAGTGCTCCTGCTTCTACGCTAACGGCGCTCCCGCTGCTATTCCAACAGCACTCCAGCTTCTACACGAACAGCAGTACTGCTTTGATAGCAGTATGGCTTAAGCTTCAATACTAATGGTGTTCCTGCTTCTAAGCAAACGGCACTCCTGCTTCAATGCTAATGTTACTCTTGCTCCAGCAGTAACAATGCTTCTGCTTCCTCACTGAGGGTGCTCCTCCTTCTACGCTAACAGCACTCCTGCTTCCATGCTAACGGCGCTCCTGCTTTCATGCTAATGGCACTCCAGCTTTTATGCTAAAGGCGCTCCTGCTTCCAAGCTAACAGGAATCCCGCTGCTATACCAATGTCACTCCTACATCAGTAAAGTACCAGTGACCAGTGGTCAGCTGCTGCTGGGCCCCAGTGATTGAAAATATTACAACCCCAATTCCGAAATAGTTGGGACAAAGTGTAAATTGTGAATAAAATCAAAACGCAATGACTTTCAAATCACACCAGCCAGTATTTTATTCACAATAGAACAGAGATAACATAGCAAATGTTGAAACTGAGAAATTTTACAATTTTATCCACAAAATGAGCTCATTTCAAATTTGATGGCTGCTACAGGTCTCAAAAAAGTTGGGACAGGGGCCTGTTTGCCATGGTGTAGCATCCCCTCTTCTTTTTAACACAGAGTGGAGGCGTCTGGGCATTGAGGAGACAAGTTTCTTGAGTTTAGCCATTGGAATTTGATACCACTCTTGTTTAATACAGGTTTCCAACTGGTGGAGAGTTTTGGGTCTCCTTTGATGGACTTTTTGTTTAATTATGCGCCAAATGTTCTCAATCGGTGAAAGATCAGGACTGCTGGCAGGCCAGTTCAGCACACGGACTCTTACTACGAAGCCATGCTGTTATAATAGCTGCGGTATGTGGTTTTGCATTGTCCTGCTGAAATACACAAGGCCTTCCCTGGAATAGATGTCGTCTGGCGGGGAGCATATGTTGCTCTAAAACCTTTTTATACCTTTCAGCATGGATGGTGCTTTTTAAAACATGCAAGTTTCCCACACCATATGCATTAATGCATCCCCATGCCATCAGAGATGCTGGCTGTTGAACTGAACGCTGATAACAGGAGGGGTGGTCTTTCTCCTCTTTAGCCCGGAGGACACGACGCCCATGATTTCCAACAAGAATGTCAAATTTGGACTCGTCTGACCACAGGACACTTTGCCACTTTGCTACAGTCTATTTTAAATGGGCCTTGGCCCACAGAACATGGTGGCGCTTCTGGATCATGCTCAACAATCCTTGCTTTATGCATGATAGAGTTTTAGGTGGCATCTGTGGATGGCATGGCGGACTGTGTTTACTGACAGTGGTTTCTTGAAGTATTCCTGGGCCCATAATAATGTTAATGACAGAATCAAGCCGGTGAGTGATGCAGTGGCGTCTGAGGGCCCGAAGATCACGGGCATCCAGTAAAGGTCTTCGGCTTTGTCCCTTACGCACAGAGATTTTTCCAGTTTCTCTGAATCTTTTGATGATGTTATGCACTGTTGATGATGAGACCTTCAAAGCCTTTGCAATTTGACGTTGAGGAACATTGTTTTTAAAATATTCCACAATTTTTTACGTAAGCCTTCAAAGGTTGGAGAGCCTCTGGCCATCTTTACTTCTGAAAGACTCAGCCTCTCTAAGACATCCCTTTTATAGCCAATCATGTTACACACCTAATGCCAGTTGACGTAATTACTTGGCAAATGTTCTTTCAGCTAATTCTCTTACAAATTAATTGCTTTTTCAACCCATTTTTGCCTGTGTCCCAACTTTTTTGAGATCTGTTGCAGCTAGAAAATTTGAAATAAGCTCATTTTGTGGATAAAAATGTAAAATGTCTCAGTTTCAACATTTGAAATGTTATCTATGTTCTATTGTAAATAACATATTGGCTCATGTGATCTGAAAGTCACTGCATTTTGACTTTATTCATAATTTACACTTCGTGCCAACTATTTCGGAATTGGGGTGGTAGTTACTGGGCATCAGGTGAGAGCATTAAATGCCACGTAAGTCTGTATATTTATTAATCAAACAAATCACAGCCATAACAAGGGAGCCAGGGTAACTGTGTGTGCTAGAAGGCTATAGGCCACCCCAGACACACAGGTCACACGGGTGAGTAGTGTCCAGGTGAGGCTGGCACCAGAAAAAGAGCTCTGCCTGATCCATCAGCAGCAATACTTTATCAAACACTGTCACTCTCAAAGCCACCACACGTGCCTACATCTTATCCCACCTCAGGGCCTCTTCGTAGTGCAGGCTGAGCAAACCCCTTCAGCCAGACTCCAGGTCACAAGTAGGCCATTAATCCCTAAATCCCTCACTGAGTGGGGAATCAATGTGGCCTGTGAGAGAGCAGCAGGTGACTGCGCTCTCGTCTGGAGATGATGCGGCTTCCACTCAGCTATACTTCCTGTTCCATGACCACAAAAAAGACACCACATGAGTCACACTTGCCAACTCACAGCAAGCCAGTAAGATCGTAATCCCACGTCCGCCCCTCCAAAAAAAAAATACACAGCTGCCCAAGCCTTTACTCACAGCACAGGGCATCAGTGCCAACCCACCCACCCCACCCAAAAAATACTGGTCACCCAGGTGTCATTCTGTGAGTCATTCATGTAGCAACTGCCCAGCTATGAGCCTTCCGCTAACAGCTGTGTTTAGCCTTAATCTAACTCTATTTCATTCACTGTGATGCCAGATATACTATAGACTTTGATACAATTTTTCATCACCAAACTGATAATGGAATTCATCTAACTTATCACGCCAGATTGTGTTGGTGCGTACAACACTGCATACAATTCGTGAAACACAGGCAGCAGCAGAGTAGAATAATAATGGTTTAAGAACTTGGTTTGCAACTCCTGAGTAGTTGCAGGTTTGAGTCCTGGCTGAGGTACAGCCGAGCCATTGCTTATACACACTTAATTACCTTGCACTGCTTCTGTCATTAGTAATTATCCATATGTACGTAAATGTAAACCTGCATGTGTCAGAAAGTATTAGACTGTCTGCTATTTGCCTTAAAGTAAACAGCAAAACCATTCAGAGATACTTCGAGAGATTTCAGGAGCACTGCTGCGCTACATTAATGCTTTCAGTATGAACATTCCAGATTTCATAACTCAAGCCGCCTGTGGTTTGACAGCTAGCAGGATCGGTCCCAATCAAAATTTCAGACTTCCCCCTGTCTGTGCGGAGGTTGGATGGCTCAGCGGTGAAGCTCGCTATAGAAGTTGATTTGCAGGGAGAAGCTGAAGGTCGTAAACATTGTTCTCGTTCCCCTGCCCAGTTGTGGTCTCTGGGAACAGAGTTTTAGCGGAAGAACAGCGGGAGCTGCGTGCAGAACTGCAGTACCACTCACAGTAAACCTGAAGGGAACATTGGCTGGTCTCAAACAATGTTCAGTCGAACCAGACAGGGCTAAAACAATGAACACAGTCACAGTAAATAAATGGGTTATATAGCTGCCACTGCCAAAGCCTGGCATCCATCTCTGTCTCCACCTCCTTTCCCTCTCAAACTCCTCCCTCTGCTTTTTCACTACCTCCATCCATCCCTGTCACTGCATCTTTCTGCCCCCCCCCCCCCCAACTGCCCCCTCTTTGTGGGTCATTCCACAGTATTTCACGTTGCAAAGATGAATTTAGAAACTTAAGGAGGGCACAAACTGCAAGCATTCAGTTAACAGTAACACCTAACGAGCGTTAATATCAGTTTTAAGTTTACTCTGAGAATGATTCATAATACTACTTTGAAAACTTCACATTTAAATCTGATATGAATGAAAACAAAACCGTTGCAGAGACAACATCAGAAAATTGCATTTTTTTTTTTTTTTTTTTTTTTTTTTAAACAAACTGTCTTTACTTAAATCTCTCGGAAATACCAGGCAATTTGGCTTTACAGTCACTCTTGCAGTAACATAGTGTGGATATCAACAGAGAAACAACTCGCCCTCCCTTTGCGAAACTTTAAAAGAAATCAGAGTGGTTCTGTCCTGGAGGTAACACGTTTCGTATAAAATACTGTGGACTGGACCTTGTCTTCTCTCCCTCCACTTCATTCCACTCCCTCCCTCCCTCCATTCCTTCCTCAGTCTTCCTCTGCCCCCTCCATCTGCTCGCAAAACAATTTCTGCCACAACACCATATCAATTAGGCTCTTCCTTCGCAAAACAAGAGAAATCTCCAATCTGCCTCTCGCTTTTCTCTCTCCCTCATGCTCTCTCTCGCTTTCTCACATATGCACACATGCAAGCACATAAATATACCACATGCGCAGACACATGAACAGGCACACACAAACACACTTTTGTTCCAACAGAAGTTCACAGCAAGCATAAGTACATGTGTAAACAAGCACACGCATACAGAAAGCACAAACACGCATAAACAAATTTGCAAAGAGCAAACGGCAGAGTCAGTTATGGCGCACTGTCAGGCACAGGAAAGGATTTTTCAACACTTCAGCCATCAAGCGGTCTTCCAGGGTTCGATACTGGGAAGGACTGCCCCATTTAAACTCACTCAGACACAAACACACACATACTCACAAATGCACAGGCACACACAAATAGGCCTCTGAAAAACGCCCGACTCCTGTGATCTTGGACCCCAGCCCCGGTTAGTACTTGGATGGAACACACAAATATGCATGCACTGGGCAAATGCACATATGTATTCGAATACACAGGTGCGTGCGCGCGCGCACACACACACACACACACACACACACACACGCGCGCGCGCACACACACACACACACACACATCCTTGTACTTATATCTTTGTGAGGACATTACATTGACTTCCATTCAGTCTTCCTGTGTCTCTACAGCCTTTCCCTAATCTTAACAATAAGCCATTTATTCCTAACCCAAACCCTTACCCTAACCTTAAAGGAGCTGTATGTAAGTTTGTGGCCAAAACCGGTACTACAATCACATTCAAAATACTGTAAGCAGTATCCCCTCTCCCTCTCCCCCAGACGAGAGGTTGCCAGCTAGGTTGCCGGATCCAGCAAGAACGTCTACTACGCGGAGCTACCATGGCTACATTTCAATATCACCAATGATTTGCTCTCACAGGGTTGTGTTCAGTTCAGTTCAGAAAAGATCGAGACTAATGACTAACTAACTTCAGCAATGGTCATATTGGTCAACTTGCCCGTCACTCTTCTGTGTGGATAGCCCACTAAAGTCCATACTATAATATGCGGAAAGAATGAATGAGGACTCATTTGACCGATGTACTGTCTCAATTACATTTCATATTGCCATAATGGCTGTGCTAATGTTGGAACGGGTTCCACAGCGTCTCAGCATAATGCCAGAGAAACGGACTCTAATAATGCATTGCTATTGTCAGCAATGAAGAGCCACGGTTTTCTTTTCTCAAACAATTTGTTACCTAGTCAATTCGATGACCCACCAGCATACGCACTAACGTACCATGAACGAACATACATAATGGTAGAGAATATTTGAAATGTCCGTGCCTACATTAAATAGAATTAAGTTAGCCAAACTTAGCTGAATCTTACCTGTCCAGGAGAAAATTAGCAACTTCGGCATCGGTCTTCAAATTATTCTCCGCTTTCAGCCGTCTCCATCTTTCAAAGGCATGTCCTATACAGATCCTTGTTTTGTTTCTGACTTTGTCACAACGTATTTCGGAATCATAACAAGGCCCTTTAGGTTTAGTAACGTCAGACATTTGTGCTCCGAAACGCTGGTAGCTGCAGCTCACTGGTAACTGGCAACCTGGATGCCGAAATGCTACTGACTTCGTGATTGGGAGATAGGTGGAGGGCGGCGCAACAGGCCAAAACACAAAATGGCAACATAAATATTAGTCGTGGGCTGCAACTTCGCTTTTGTAATGAGAATATTCTGGCTGGACTACTGTTGTCAGTGATATAAGTATTTGAAATTAACATCATTCCTTAATGTCTGGTGATATATCAGGGCCATTTCATGATTAATCAACATACATTTCTTAAATATTGCTCCTGTAACCTATCCCTAACTCTAACCTTACCCCTAACCTTCACTCATAAGTCACAATTTGCCTTTGTAGTAATGAGGACCGGCCAAAATGTCCTCACTTCCCAAAAAAGTCTTCACTTTGTTGGTTAAACTCATGCCGGTCCTCAGTACGTAGCAAGAACAAGAACACACAGACACACATACAGACACAAACACGCACACACACACACACACACACACACACCATCACATACGTACGCAGAAATAATTACTGTATTTCTTGAAGTGTGATGGAGCTAGCGAGGAGGAGGCCAGATGCACCAGCACCGGGGAAGGAACAATAAACACTAGAGGCTGCAGATCCTCTGATTCAAACACTCTCGGAGTTCACACTGAGCCTTCAGAAACATTAATGAACACAGTGTCAGGGGAAGAGCCCTGTTCTTTACACCCACAGCCAAGTGTCACGGGGTTAACACAGCAAACGGTGGAGAGAATACTCAGTGCAAACACCAGAGTCATGCCGAGTTACGAACTACAACCTCGCTCTTGTTAAGATGTGAACCACAAACGAAGTCCTGCAGACCAATGAACTGCAACCACTGACTTTCTGCATTAATACAACCCTACCAATTTATAAACTACAACCACAGTCCTGTCAATATACGTATAAACCACATCCATTCCAACCGAGTTCCAACTGCAACCACAGATTAGCCAAGTTAAGAAAAAAATCCCTAACCCAACAATGTTACAAGCTGCAACCACAGTCCTATTGAATTAAGAACTACAACTACATTCCTGAGCTCAAACCACAACTACAGTCGTACCAACTAACAAACTACTCTACAGCCACAGTCACAAAGAGTCTAAATTACAACTGCAGTCCTACTGGGTAAGAAACTACAATCACAATCATACCAAGTTCAAACTAAAACCACAGTTGTACCCAGAGATGAACAACAAATAAGGTCATACTTTGAACTGCAGCTATGAACCACATAATTGGCCCCGCAAGTTAGGAAATTCCAACCTCATCCCTGCCAAGGTAAGGAATGCAATTAAAAACCAAGTTACGATTCCAAACAAGCCAAGAACCACAACATATCAATCTCAGAATGAAGAAATTAATGCCTCACAAAGCCAGACAAAGTGAAACAAAGGGAGAGAAATGCAGACTGATAGGAAAGCTCAGGAGTGAAGTTGGTATTGCAGAAACTGTTCTAGCATGCCCCTGATGGTATGTTCATAGTTTACACATTGTCATCAGGCACAGGAAGCTCTCCAAGTTTGTACCAGAGCAGAGCAGAGTCCCGCTAACAACTCAGAGGATGGCAGGAGCAAATACAAACATAGTTCCACTCAAGCAAGGTCAAATTTTCACAAACACGATAAAAACAAATACATGAATGCTTGAGAGGGAGCAGATGTTCATTCTTTGCTTGAGATCACGATTAAACAAAAACAACAAAAGCAATCTGAGATAGTAAACCTCCGCCAAGGCTGAATGAATAATGTCCCATTTGTTAACACCATCAGTTGGAGATCATTGAGATAATGCTTCCCAATTTTTCCTCATTTCACATGATTATGCATTTGTGAAGATGCGATTCAAAATGTCAAATTTTGCCTTCTCTCGCATGGCAAAGTATCCTTCAAAAAAAAACCCTGGATCCAGATCTGAATCCTGATCACACCCGAAATATAATCACCTCTAAGTCTCACCAAGATCCACCTCTGGTAAAAATTCACACGCAAATCCATCCATTAAGCTTGCCTAATCTTGCCAACTAATCAAAAAACATGAACAATCTCATAGCCTCCTTGGCAGATGTAATAAGGGGACAATGTTTGCACAGCTATCCTTACAAAGAGATTGCATTGACTTCCCTTCATTGGGGACCAGGACCTCAGAAATGACGCTCTGACGGTCGGTGTTTATACCAGAAAAAATCCTGAATAGATAACAAAAAAAGATCAGATGCATATATGACACATACAAAACAAACAAGAAGTCCATGGGCCTTAACAGTCACCTGAGTTGTATAAAAACTGATGTTATTGATGTCAATGAACCAAATATACCCAAAAGTATCATTTTCCTATATAAAGTATAGTGAACTTCACCCCCTCCCCAGGGGCAAACATGGAGCCTGGGGGCCATGAAATTAAAATTTTGATAAAGCACCTCAAGACCCTTCCATCTATGAAGAGTATTGGTTTCCAGCCTATCTCGGCCTGGAGAAGAAGATTGTTGAAATTTTTGGCAATATCACACCATTTGGGCCCCACCCCTCAGCCCCGGGGGAAGAGACAGGGTCAAAAATGTCATAGTATCAAACTGTCATCTCATGGTTATAATGCCAATCAAGTTTGAATGAATTCCAGTAGAAAATGAACAAAATACAGACAAATGTATCATTTTCCTACATGAACTATGGTAAATTTCACCCCCTCCCCAGGGGCAAACATGGAGCTCGAGGGTCATGAAGTTCACAATTTTGATAATGCACCTCAAGAGCCTTCCATCTATGAAGAGTATCGTTTTCCAGCATATCTGGGTCTGGAGAAGAAGACTTTTAAAATTTCAGCCAATTTGACCACTTTTAGCCCCGCCCCTCAGAGCACCTGGGGGTGGGCACCATATAACTCACAATTTTGGTGCATATTTAACCAAGGAAGGATCCTGCAAAATTGCATTGAAATCGGATCAGCTGTTTCTGAGAAGAAGTGGAAAATTATTGACCAGTTTTAGCTCCGCCCCTCAGAGCCCCTGGGGGTGGGCAGCATATAATTCACAATTTTGGGGCATATTTGACCAAGGAAGGTTCCAGCAAAATTTTATTGAAATTGGATCAGCGGTTTCTGAGGAGAAGTCAAAAACATTTTGACCAGTTTTAGCCCCGCCCCTCAGAGCCCCTGGGGGTGGGCACCATACAATTCACAATTTTAGTGCATATTTGACCAAGCAAGGCACCATCTTCAAAATTTTGGGGCATATTTGACCAAGGAAGGTTCAACAAAATTTTTGAAATTGGATGTTTCTGAGGAGAAGTCAAAAACATTTTGACCAGTTTAGCCCGCCCCTCAGAGCCCCTGGGGGTGGGCACCATACAATTCACAATTTTAGTGCATATTTGACCAAGCAAGGTTCCTGCAAAATTTAATCTAAATCGGATCAGCGGTTTCGGAGAAGAAGTCGAAAATGTATTGACCACTTTTAGCCCCACCCCTCAGAGCCCCTGGGGGTGGGCACCATATAATTCAAAATTTTGGTGCATATTTGACCAAGGTAGGTTCCTGCAAAATTTAATTGAAATCGGATCAGCGGTTTCTGAGAAGAAGTCTAAAATTTAAATTGTTTACGGACGCACGACGCACGACTGACGATGACGGACAAAAGGCGATTAGAATAGGTCACTTTGAGACTTCGTCTCAGGTGACCTAAAAGAGCAACCAACCATGTTTTTACTCACAAAATAACATGCATGCACACACACACACACACACACACACACACACGCGCATATTTAAGTGCGCGCACACGCACACACATTTGCTTTCTAATCCACAAAACTATGCAGCTCATAAAACACACTATAGATCTGACAGTAGTGTGAGCAGCAGTGAAAAATACACATATCCAGCACACATTTCCAAAAACACCACATGGACGAAGGGCTGCATGGACATATGAACAAATGGCAGTATGGACACACAGACAGAGGCTAACATGGAAAAATGAACAAAGGGATGCATGGACAAATGGATGCATGGGCACATGGACAGAAGGTACATAGACACACAGGGACAGATGGCTGCATGAACACACAGAGACGAAATACTGGATATGGAAACAGGGCTATATGGACACATGGATACAGGACAGCATGGACACATGGACAGAGGGTATATAGAGGGACAGACGGCAGCATTGACACATGGACAGAGATCTGCATTGACATATGGACAGACTAGGGATCCATGGATGTATGGACAAAGGGCTGTACGGACACAGTATTCCTCCACACCAACACACAGCAACCCCAAAGAAACAGACAGATCATGACACCAACAAAAAGACATGCCTGTCACAGCTCAAGTCCTTTAGGAATAGACAGCAGAGTCCCAGCAGCCATCTCACAGCCAGAGAAGGTTACTTCATACTTCCCTCTTCCCGTTTCCTCTACAGACCGTGGGGAAAAGCAGCTGAACTTGTCCCTGCAGACCTCACAATGCAGATGTGCGGCATATGTATCTGCATATGTGTGTGTGTGCGTGAGTCTGTATGTGATCTGCATGTGTGTGTGTGTGTATGTGTGCGTGTGTGTCTGTATGTGAGCATGCGGGTGTGAGAGTGTGAGGATAATGACTCCCTGTGGGAGCAAGGGTCCACAAGGTGGCTCAATTCCCCAACTCCCGCAAGAGACCCCAATATGATACAGCTGCAAAAAGAACACTACAATCGACAGTGCCTGAATTAAAGACACAACCTGAATAGTCACTGGTTATTAGAGCAGGGGTTTCCATTCAGGGAAGTGATGTGTGTGAGCCATTGTGTGAGTGAGCACGTGCGTATGTGTGTGTGTTTGTGTCAGAGTGTGCATGCCATGCGTCCCTTTGGCCTTAGGTTGAGATGGCCACAGCCGGAGAAAGTGGGGGAGTAGAGGATTAGGGGAGAAAAGGATAGAAACAGGAGAGAGAGAGGAATATGTGCCATGAATGAGCGCTGCTCTGATGACAGCGGCCAGAGAATGGAGTTTTAGCAGTCGAAGGTATGACCACACGCACATGTAATCTCCCCAGTGTAAACAGACGCACACAAACGCTATTGTTATGGAGTCAGTACATTCGCTCAAAAGCAATATGCACACTCAATTGCAGCTTTCAACAGCAGACATACGCACACACACACACATACGCACAGACAAACACCCACACACTGTGACTGCTGGCCCTGAGTCAGCTGAAAAAGAACACACACACACACACACACACACACACACACACACACACACACACATAGCCTGGGCACTGAATAAACCAGCACACACCCTGCTCAATCCACACGGAATGTGAAACAATTACTCCAGTTATAATGAAATGAGCACGCTGGGACAAAGATGCACCTCTATGAGCCCCAAGGGACCAAAGCAGTGGCTAACTGCGCTATGCTAATGCAGTCTGCTCCTGTAAATGAGCTAGAGGGACTGGCATGCTGGCACGGATAGGGGTTTGCCGTGGCGCTGTGTGGCCATGCAGGAACGCCTAAGCATTCAGCGGTTCTGCTTGGCGGGGAACAGCCAGCTCGACGAGTCTGTCTGCCAAACAAAGCCCGCCCCCTCTGAGAAAATTCCGCAGAGCGCCAAGCGCGCGCCGCGAGGTTGCCATGGAAACCGCGAAAAAGTCGAAAAAAAGAAAGGAAAAAAACCCGCTACAAACGGCCTCATTGCGCCGCATCTGTCAGAAACCAAAAAACCCACGTCTTTTTTCGCCAGAGAACCAAAAATTTGAACTTGCATATCCAGAATACATGGTCAGGGCAATTCTCCCATTGAGACTATAATCTCCAATAGCTAGAGGCCTGAGTTCTGCCCTGGCTATATCTGCAAACACAGACACAGCACACATTTTTTTTTCCCCAGTTTTCCCATGATAAAATGTTAGTGCTGCCTTTCAACAAACACCAAGCAGCCACGCCAATCAATGCACACTGACCATACCTTCATATCAGGCCTAAGCAGAAGAGAGCAATCAGTAAAAAACTTTCATCATCAGCTCGGTTGCTGGCGAATAATTTCAGTTGGAATAGATAAGAGAAGAGGAAGGAATAAGCATTTGTTTAATTACAACCCTGGCTGATATAATGAGGTTATATCTCGCACGGGGAAGAAAGGCGCTGGACCATGTTGGCTCATGTTTGAAGTCATATCAGGAAGTGCAGGGTAATGTTTTGGGATAGCTGCGCTTGCAAATCTATGGTCCCGGGTTCAGCTCCTGACTGGCTCCCTGCCATTACACCCTTGAGCAAGGCACTTAAACGGGATTGCTTTAGCAGTGTAAATGGATCGTTTGCTAAAAAAAAAAAAAAAAAAAAAAAAGGAAAAAAAAAGGTAATCTGTGTTAGCTGTTCTGAGGAAGAACATTGCAAAATTTCAGAAATGTACATGTCTAATAGTCATGTTTCTTTTCTCTTGTATCACCAGGTCTGTGCATGGCCACAATCCATGCCAAGGAGCATGATGGTCGGTTCGGTGATGCTTAACTGCAGCAGGGAGGCATGCCGGGCAGCATGCTGTCCATCCCAATCGATGACTTTTACTAGGTATACGAACTCCACCCTTGGCTGACAAGGTAGAATTTTCCATTCCAGTTTTGGTTTTGATTTGAGTCACTTCGTTGCAGGTTTCTCTTCTGTTCTAGTTTTGTTTGTTCCTTTATTGTTTAATAATGAAACTCTTAACAATTTTTCAGCCATCTCATGTCACTAGCCATGCTCTTCTAAACATGCAGCAAATCGAAGTGCATGCCATTCACACATGCCTATGGGCAATCCGGTGTCTTGAATTGCCCAGCATGAATGTCTTTGGACTATGGAAGGAAACTGAAGTACCCGGAGTAAACGAACGCGAACACAGGGAGAACATGCAAACTCCACACAGAAAAGTGCCTGGCCAGGATTAAAACCCACAACCTACTCGCTGTGAGGTAATACCTCAACCCACTGAGCCATGATATGCTCTAGTAAACCTCCATGAGTAGTTTGGATGCTGGTCAGGTGACCCAAAGCCCTGGTGACTGACACGAGATTTTCAGATACCACAGTGGCTAGAAGTTGGAGGTTACATGAGTTACAAGTAGTTAGTGTTGGTGGACCAACCCTTGAGCCGTTGCTGAAATGTCCACATAAAATTGCGGAGAAACAGAATAATTGGTTTGTCTGAAATGCAACACTACAGCAAGAAAAATAGTTCAAGGCCATTTACTCAAGAGTAATATCTGAAAGCATCTTATGGTTCTCCCACATATTTTCAAAAAGGGAGAAACGGGGAGGGGAGATAGCCCCCAGACACTACTTTGTCACGCCTGAAAATGAAGGCCACTAGAGAGCCATAGACTCTTTCAGCTGTCAACCTCCGGCTGACAATACTCTTTGACAAAACAGCCAAAGTGAATAAAACAGGTCAAACTGGCCAAGGGTAAACACAGTCAGTCCTCTGAGGCCGAGAAATTGGTTCAATGACTTACTGCAGCAGTGAAACACAATAAACTTGAACAGACTTCCTCCCGACAGGGTACAAGCCTACCCATCTATTTCGAAGTCTGCAGAGGATTTGGTCTGAGCAAGGTCAAGCCATTTGGAGCCTGAATTATTAAAAAATATGCATGTTAATCCCACTGCATGTCGAAATAGATTTACCACAGACATACTTAGCGAGAAAAGTCCATATTTCACTTCTTTTTTCTCCATTTTTAAGATGTATGTGTGACGTAATGCTGTCATAAAAGCATACAAAACAGTTTCCTTTTACAGTGGTGTCACAGTAACAACTGCACACAACAGCAAAATTTGTCTCAGTGGCGGACGCATTTACATTTTTTGGATTCCGGAAATTCTTGACTGTCTGCACTAATGTTATAAGCCCTGAGTAGGTGTGCAGAACGAAACTCCCATGACACATGCAATTAAACGTGCATATATCTACAATATAATGCTGACAAAGCACATCTTGCTTAAGACTTTTGCACTGCCCAGTTTCCGTGTGCTGAAAACAGTAGCTGATGATAGCAATGATTCACAAGTAAGCCATCTAAGGTCCAAATAAGAAATAAGTTCAAATAAGTTCAAATAAGTTCAAATACCAAATTAAGGCCTTTATAAGTAGAACTTCTATGCCCTCCCCATGTCCACGTGGATTTCTATTGGGTACTCTGCTGCCCTCCCACTGTCTAAAGATGCTCAAAAAGAAAATTTCTAACTGCCCATGGACATAAATGAGAGCAGATAGAACATAGTCCCTGCAATGGAGTGGCTACCTGCCCAAGGAGAGAAAGAAAGATGGAAGCACCAAGCCAAAATGTCAGCAGTATCAACATTTCCATATAATCGCCAAATAAATAAATCAACAAAACTTCAAAAAATTGGCTGAGGTATTGCTGAAGACCAACTCATTCAAGAAAAAAAAAAGATTACTTGTCTCAGGTAAAGTTCAGGTGTAAAAACATGGGTTCACTATAATACAGTGGGACTTAGTGAAGTTCATTTTCCGCAGCCGTCTTCCAGGCTTTTGGGAAAAGTAACCTTCAATTGCCACAGGACTGAAATTGCAACAACCTTTGCAACAGCAGTGCTGTCAGACTCCACAGTGAAAGCATTGCTGTTAACCTCCATTTCTAAAGCACAACTGTTAGATTCCATTGCTATAAAACTTCTGTCAGCTTCCATTGCCAAAGCACTGCTGTTAGCCTCCATTGCTGAAACAGTGTTGTTGGCCACTATTGCCAAAGCACTGCTGTTAGCCTCCATTGCTACTGCACTGCTGTCAGATTTCATAGCTAAAGCACTGCCATCAGCCTCCATTGCTGCAACACTGCACTCAGCGTCCTTACTGAAAGCACTGCTGTTAGCCTCCATTGCTAAAGCACTGCTGTTAGCCTCCATTGCTGAAGCATTGCTGTTAGCCTCCATAGCCACAGCACTCTGCCGACTCTACACTGGAAAAACTGTGGGAGGCGTGGTGATCTCAGCCTGAGATGAAGGGCATTATTTCTGTGTCTACCCAAGAGAGCAAAGTATTCATGAACATGGGACCTATTTTCAGTGTAGTGACATAGCAAACTCATTTAAATTCAAGCCATCTGTACCACTCGAAAGATTCCACATTGCCCGATGGCAACTCCAGCTGCAGCACACCAAGCTCGCCCCAACGACTCAAACATGTCCGAGGGCATACTCAGTATCAGTATCCATCTGTCTGCAAGTATGTGACTGGTGTTCTGGAGCAATGGTGAGAGATAAAACAGGAGAAAGCAGTAATGCAGCCATGCACTCACACTCTCAGAAAAAAATGACTACAACACAATACTTTGCACCTTGTGGGGACAGAACATCATACCCCGTTGAGTTTAATTATTCATTTGCACCTTTTTGACTTGCAAGTGCACTTATTAGTACCAAAAAATGTTATTGAACTTTCCAAGGCACAAATTGGGAAATTTGTTCCCCATTTAAGCAAAAATACCCCCATTTGGTCTTAATATTTGTGTGCAGTACACAATAAACCCCTCTTTCTCACACACATACATACAGCATGAGGCTATATGCCCACAGCCCCCATCACGTCCCATCTCCTTTAATGGTTATTCTGTCACAGTCCTCGGGCACAGAGGAATTTAAATATTAGTGTTAGTTACAGCAGCAGGACCTGTAAGCACAAACAGGCGTAAGCCGCAGTCACATCCCCATGCAAGGCAGTCGGTGTGTGTGTGTGTGTGTGTGTGTGTGTGTGTGTGGGTACGGAGGGAGGGAGGGAATGGTTAAATGAGACAGAATGAGACAGAGAGGAAAAGACCCTTACTTCTCGCACATCCAAATTCACTCGCAAACCCCCCAAACCTGGTTAAGTGTTAAGAATAAAGAACAGAGACTCAATGGTGCTTCGTAGTGATAATGCTGATGTTGATAGTGACTGGCTGCCGGACAGCATAAATCAGGTGCTAGGAGAAGCCCTGCTAAAAATGGGGCCTCCAGCCATTTCAGGAGGATCTACAGAGCCCTACGAGTACCCAATCACAAGGGGCGACTCTACACACCCAACTTTCCCCCACCTAATGGATACCTACCAGTGCGAGAAAGAGAGAAAAAGAGAGAGAGAGAGAGAGAGAGAGAGAGAGAGAGAGAGAGAGAGAGAGAGAGAGAGAGACTTTTGTAGTGACAGAGAGGAGAGAGAGGGACAGTGGATGAGGAGAGTGAGCAAGAAGAATACTGGACAGAATACCAGAGTAAGGAGAGAAAGATGGATGAAGTAAATGATGGAAGAGATAGACACAGTGCAAGAGAGGAGAGAGGGGAGGTGAGAGAGTGATAGAGGTAAAGGAGGCAGAGGGGGGAGTGAAAGAGAGAGCTCTCCTGAAACAAGAGGGCAACAACAACTACTCAGCCCAGTCAGCAGACTCCTCTTAGAGTCAGAGCCCCATCTCCAGCCATTCAGGATCTAGGCTGACCGCGAGCACACAGCCATGTCAGCAGCCTATATTCACAGCCAAAGCCCCATCTCCAGCCATTCCGGCTCTGGGCTTACAGTAAGCACACAGCCCAGTCAGCAGACTGCTTTTAAAGTCCAGGCATCATCTCCAGCCATTCTGGGTCTGGGCTGACTGCGAGCGCACAGCAGCCAAAGCCCCATCTCCAGCCTTTCCGGCTCAGGGCTGACAGCTGTGCTCCTGCTAAACACAGTGAATTCAAAGGCATGTCCTACGCAGTGTCACTACAAACGTGCTCAAAGAATTAAACCCACTTCTCCAAACACTGTGGTGTATACTGGAGTCTCACAGGAAATGCACCTCAATACAAGAAGCGTGACTGCTGAAAACCAGAACAGGCGCTTTCACAATTAATACGGATGGTGTATCTCAATAAAGAACCGGAATCTGCTAACAGCCCCAAAACACACAAGACTTCTACTGCAGTGGAATCAGGATGGGTATATTTGTGCCAGCTCATCCTGCAACAGTTCTAATGGCTGCCCAGCTTAAATGAATCAATAATATTTATAGCTGTAGACAAATAGTGAAAATATTGACCTTTGCAGAGCTTGTAAATGCCTGGGTAACAGCGGCCCCACAGAGACAGCCTGGGGAGCTCATTTATCAGTCATCCACTGAATTTTCTCCTGCATTTCTATTGCTTTTTCCCCTTACGCAGAAATCATAGGAATTTTGTAAGAAGTGCTATTCATAGAATTGACGTACATGCAATTGTATGTGGCAATGTGGGCAAGACCCTGAAACAGGTTACTGCTATGTGTTTGTGGTCTCATTTTTATTTTGGCATCGAAAACTCCCTTAAAAATGCTGCAAGGACAGGGTGTTTGCATTTGGCCACTTAAGTAAGTGGTTTGCTTACAACAGGCCAAGAGGACAGCTGCTCCTTTCTACAGTATGTGAGCACATCTACATTTGGAGATCCAACGGGGACATCAGTAAGCATCCCCATCAAAATGAATGAAGGCGAAGCCCCATTTTCCCGACGCCGCCATTGGCCCGTGTCTCAACCCAGCTTTTAAAATCATGCATGGCTGCCAAGTCCCAACCACTTACAATTATAATAGAATTTAAGCACTCTCCTTCTTAACTTCAAACGGCCCCTCCCCCACTTCTAATCAGCAAAAAAACCAACTTTATTAACCTATCGTTACGCACCCCCTCTGTTGCAGTGATAAGATGAGGTGAAACTAAAATAGGAGGAGAGTGAGAAAGGGAGAAAGGGGGGGCAAAGATTTGATCCCTATCCTTAGGGCCCAGCTGTCTGCACCCAGCTCTCCATTTCAAGTGCTGCCTTCTACAGTTCTAACCAGGCTTGCAGGTGACAGCCTTTCACATTCCGGTAGCTCTGAGCTCATGAATAATTGCCCCATGGAGGAAGATGGGGTGACTGCTCTGAAGGGATGAGGCCTCACTGTTAGAGACAGCAGGAAAAACAGGCAGGTAACTGTAGCAGCCAAACTGCACATCACCTGTTACTCTGATGGATGCTCAAACCTCTGTGACATCACAAAGGAGCTTGGCTTCCAGAACATCCACCTTTTGTGATGCGTGAATAGCAGTTCTGCCTGCAAGGCTCGCCTGCTGCCTACCGTCTCCTGACTCCGCCCCTCCCGCTAGGCCATTGTGTAAGAGCATGTAGTGCGCTGTGTTCTGTTTACAAAGACCAGCCCTAACTTTATTCATGCGCTCACATCAAAAGGAAATATAAAACAAACGTGTGGAAGTGCACACATTTATACACACACAGGAACAACAGACACCACCCAGGGAATCACACACATACACACACAGAGAAAAACTAAGAATTGTTCTCAAACGCACTTAGGTTCAGACAGACATTCTCATGCAAAAATGACCAGCGCACAGACAGTCATGTACACAGGAATGGCTATGTAGTCATCCTGATTACACATGCACACACATACACTCACATGCACTCACACGCACACATATGCGCGTGTGGGTCAACGACAAATAAGCCTTTTAAAAACTTTTTTTTAATAAATTTTTAAAAATGTACAGAATACATTTATTTGAAGTTGGAAGAGTGTGTTTAAACAAGTCTTAATGGTTGCACAACATTTACAGGGTTTTAGTACAGTTTTAGACTGTATTTGCAATTTCACCAGCCAAAAAATGTCAGGTGGCGCAACCAAAAGTTTCTAGAAACAAAAAAAAAAAAAAAACACACTTCACTTTTTTTTTTTTTTTTTTTCAAAGTCATTTTTTTAGTTAGTATACCTGAGAGTGTCTACTCTGCCTAAAACATTACTATTTTGTAATTGAGCTGGGTATTAAAAGAAATTTATGGATTCTTTATTGTAGGGGGTGGGTATTTTGGTTTTCCAAACAATTTAAGAACAATTAAACTACTAAACTTTGTTTATTTGAAAGGTTTTCAATATAAAATTATGCCCCCATATTCATATTATATTAATTCATCTTTTAAATTACATATTTAATAAATTTCACATAGTGTTAACTTGCTCGGACGGTTGCGCCACCTGATATTTTGAGGGATTGAGATGGCAAAACATAAAATATATATCATTTTTATGATAAACTGGAAATATGTTCAAATTAAACAGGTTTTATAGAATAAAATGATGCTTATTATGAATCATTTAAAATTATTTTAAACCAAAGTAGTGCACTCGGACAATGTCACGTCATTGCCCCGTGTGCACACACACACACACACACACACACACACACACACACACACACACACAGGCTGATTTCCATAAGTACTATCCACTCGAACACACACACACACGTGCACGCACACTCACACACACACACAGGATGCCGAAACAAACACAATCTCGCTCTCACAGCGGATCACTTTCTCTCAGCACACAAGCATGACTCAGAAGGCTCCATTCACTCAGACAGCAGACACGCTTTGGCAGGAGTTTCTCCTGACTCCACTTCCTCTACTCTCCAAACAGGAAATGCACAAAGACCCCGCCCCCCCACACTTAACTCCTATCCAATCAGCAACAGAGGTACACCTCATTCATGAATACCACACAAAATCCTATATAGAGATTTTCTGGCAACAAGAGGTTTCCTGTACTTGTTCCCCTCGTCTGACATAATCCACTCTGACACCGCCCCCGTCTCCAACATGATAGCAATTCTCCTCTTTCGCAGTCCTCCATCCCCCATGTACCCATACCCAATACTCGCCTAAAATAAATAAACAAATATTTTTTCCTCCCCATTTATAAACTTCAAAAAAAAATCTCTCCCTTCCTTCTCTTTAAATCTAGTGATAGAGGATTAACCATCACTAATGCACGATGGCCTGACCATTAGACTCCCATTAATTGCGATTAGGGATGTTGGTGACTAACGGCTTATCTTTGGATGTACTAACTGTAAGTCGCTCAGCATACAAGCGTCAGCAAAATACCCAAAATTTGCAAGTAAATTTTCATTTTCCTGTCTGGGAAAGTGAAGTGTGCCTTCTTAAACTTACTCCATGATCATCCTCAGGTGTTCCACCACAACATACGAGGATTTTTCCCAGAAACAAGGTCATACAACGCCGACAACCAGCTGAATGCGCGGCCTCTAACTTCACTAGCACCCCTTTCCAAAGAAGCCACCTCTTCCGTTCTCTTTTATAAGGCCTACAGTTCTTACGAAGAAATGACATTTGGAAGTGGTTTGGAAAGATCATGTCCACATTTGGATTGGGGGGGGTATGCATTCTCATGGACGCTGTGACCAGACAGAGCCTCCAAAAAAGACCAGATTCAACCAAAGCTTTCCAGCTTTCTTAAGTACATTCTTCATATACAACCCCAATTCCAAAATCGTTGGGACAAAGTGTAAATTGTGAATAAAATCAAAACGCAATGACGTTCAGATCACACCAGCCAGTATTTTATTCACAATAGAAGAGAGATAACATAGCAAATGTTGAAAGATATTTTACAATCATACATGAAGTGCATAAAATAAGAATAAAAACTTTTAATTAATTGTATGGAGGGGGCACTGTTCACAAGCAGGCATAAAGAAACCATTACAGCCATTTTAAAAGAGCAGGGGAAAGCTCAGCTTGATGGAAGAGGATGAAGAGAAACACATCACATAGATTTCAAATGGCGTGGCTGAAGAGAGGATTCTGCCTTGAAGGACATAGAATAAATAGAAACTAACTGCATTGCACACAGTGAAATATAAATCTTTGAAAAAAAAGTAACCTATCAGAATCTCGGTTTATATGGTCAACCACAATAACAGAAATTGTGCTATACAATTACTGATTACATGAAAGATGATATTTTGTTCCCAGTAACAAAAAAAATATATAGTTCAAATATTTCTCTAAAATTAATGAAAGAAACTTGCATCAGCAACTGTCTCTCAAATGTTCAGTTTAATTACAAATTGTAAACTACTTCTCAGGATGTGAACGACACACACACTGAATCAGGCCCATACTAGATTATTGTGGCTGATTACCAAGATAATCTGGAAACTTACCATTGAGCAAAACAAACTATTGTACACAGTTTTTATATCTTATTATTTTTCACTATATATTTTTAATAAGGTTTAATAGGGGTGCCTCAGAAGCACATCAGTTAAGCACGCACACCATTAAAAGGTCGAGTCCTTCCCCCAGTGGCCCAGGTTCAAAACCGATTTGGGCCCTTTGTTGCATGTCTCCCGTCTTTCCAGTCTCTCTCTACTGTACTATCTAATAATTAAGAAAAACTCCCAAAAAATACTGTAATAATTACAGGTAATTTCAGGTCAAATCAAAAGAATAAAGATCTGAAAAGCAGTAAGTTACTGCATCAGAAAGAACCCAGAATTAACTCCCGGGAGGCCACAAGTTTAAAATCCACATTCTCTCCCTTACAGACAGTAAGTAGAACACACTGAGCACTAAAACAGTTGAACTTCTCATATGAATGGGAGGTTGGCTTGTGGCTGGGATGGAGACGGTCAAACAAGAATATCCTTCTGCCAAGAGATTCAGTCAGCATGATTCTCCAGAAGACAGTACTGGTGGTAATCAATGTAGCTGACCAGCACAAGCTGGAAGGTTTGAAGGTCCAATAAGCATCCACAGAACAGATGTGTACAACACAAAATATAATGTGTCACTGCCAATGCCAATACACTAGCATTTCCAATTAATACAACAAATTTTGTGTTACCATGACAGCATGTGTAAAAAAAAGTGAGAAACAAATCAATGGTAATGTTTGTAACATGTAACTAGCAACTAGTACCTTTGACACAAAATGCGAGGGCCTCATAAAATAGCAACACAAAAACACCAACATGGATTAATCAGCCTTTATTTTGTTAGGAAACACACCAAGGGTTCAGATGCATTCTTCTGGAAAGTGCCGAGTTTACAGGCGAAGGTTCGAAACACACACACACACACACACAAAAATTCACAAAGTGCTCAACATTTATGAAATATTCAACAAATAGCAATTTTATCAAAAGATAATGCAGCGGTCATTAAAACTTTCATGATCAAAAGTAGTTTGGTTAATCCAAGAGGTTTCCGAAAAGTCAAATAGGCACTAAAGCACTGAGCTTAATTAACACATCCATATCGAGGCTGCGGCCTCCCTCAGCACTGATGTATCAGAGGGAGCAGTTGGCACAGCAGCGAATAGCAGCCGGGGTGGAGGATTAGATGTGAATGATACAATGAATCAAGTACACAACTTCCAGGACTGTACTTCCCTGTCCGTCTTTCCCCCATAACAGAGAGGAACAATAATAAACCAGCATTGACTTCCCTCTAAATAAGGGGAGAAAGTAGCCTTTCAAGAAGGGAAACGGGTCAAACGGGATATCTCAGTTACAGGCGACCAGTATCAGCAGCCACAAATGGCACAGGAGGGCTCCAGGGTGTAAGCTTAGAGGGGTTTCTTTCACTAAAAGCTTTTCATTAGCAGCCCAAAACAAGACATTTGGGTTAATTATAAAACATGAACTACTAAAGCCCTCGGTTTGTTTATACAGGCTCATATTTCAGCTTGGAGGGGGGGGGGTGAGGGTGAAGGAGCAGGGGTGGGTGGGGCCAGGGACAGACAGGAGGCATACAGCTGGGGACCCAGGAAGTTAAAACATCAGGCCAGTGAACTGGGATCTGTCACACTCGCTCAATCCGGCCATAGTTCCTGCCTGGATAATTACGCTGGAAGCAGACCCATAAAGCCTTGTGGGGCAGGCCTGATGTGTATGGAAGCATTAATAACCCGGGGTACTCTGGCTGGAGAGAGTGAGGGTGGGGGGTGGGGCACTGTTGACCCCATCAGTCAGCCAGAACGAGGTGTGGGCACAGCAGCGTGACGAAAGCTACAATCCAGAGAGGACCTCCGGGGATTAATGACCGCGGAGCACCGGCAGCGACCAGTACTTCAGCCTCACGGAGGTCCACACACACCCCATATACACACCCAGGCCACCTGCCACACACTGCAGTTTGAAAACTTAAACCATGCCATCTAGCACAAGTTGTGAGATCAACCAACAGGTGATTTAGAATGTTTGCGACCGAACGTTCTAATTCTGATGTAACAATCAACACTAGTCAGTGCGCTAGGATACTGACTTAGGCTAGGTCCATACTAATACGTTTTAATTTTAAAATGCATTAATTTCGCGACATTTCTGCCTGGCGTCCACACCACTCGAGCGGTTTCCAGCCCCTAAAACAAAGACTTTTGAAAATGCTGCTGACCCCTTTTTAGTCAGAAAACTCCTGGATTGCGTATTAGTGCGGACGGAGATCACTTTTGTTTTAAAAGTTCTTTTAAAAAAGGTATTGGTTTGGACATAGCCTTATAATGTTGAACAAACATTCCAAAAGTGCTTACCCCTTCTTTCAGTCTAAAGACATTTCTGTCACCATCGGTTTACTAGTAGAGTGACATTATTCATACACTTGCTGAAGTCTCTAATGTAACTACAGAAATGGTTAATAATAAACAGTTAATACGCATTTTGTTTGATTTTAAGAGGAATTGTTGTTACATTATTGTAATTTTTTTTTTTTTTCTTCGTAAAATTCACCCAGTGGTACTGCAAAGCTGAAAAAATGACCAGTAAAAGAGTTACTTTTCAAAGGATGGGTTAAACAAGGTCTATACCAAAGGGGATCAGGGTCCGATGACAGCACTGAGAAACAAGAACTGGGCAACGGTTTCCCAGGGTATTACACATCATACCCATAATGTACGTAATTACAAAGCTGGGGATTTTAGACACTCAATTCAGACATAACACATTGTTACATTGAGGGAAAATTCAACGCAGCACCTTGCCACACCACACTGGTAAGAGTTCCACTTCCCAAACAATACTTCCTCCACTGCTGTGTAAAAGGTGTTGCTCTGAGCTGCTAAACAGCACTTATTGAAAACCAGAGCAGGAGTAGAGGGTCTGGTGACCAATAGGAGGGGTATCAAAGGGGCTGGGCTGTCACATGAGAAGGACTTTATTCAGGGGTGCAGGGGGGAGGACTGGTGTATGGGTCAATAGACTGGAGCAATCATCTGATATTCCTGCCATTGTCACAACTGGTTTGTGTCCATCGCCTTTGATGCTATTACACACATTCACTCATGCATGCATGCACACACACATGCGCTCTTGCACACACATTTATGCATACATAAAGATGGCCACAAAATAAGATGGACACACCCCCACCCAGGCGCACAGTCACACAACCGCATGTGCGCGCACACACACACACACACACACTACACACACAGAGGGATCATGGGAAATGGGGAGGAATCAGAAGACACAGGGCATTTTTGGAAACACTCCCGCAGATGATACTGCTCTAATGTAAATATTTTATGATGAAAACAAACTATCAAACACAAATGTTATAGTAGGGCATTTTCAGGGGCTCCAGAACCCCAAAGCGAAAACACTTTTACAAAAAACCCACTCAGAAAGCTCAAAATTAAATTTAAATTAATCTAATTTAATTTCAATACTCCTATAGTTGTAAAGGGTTTAAGCTTCACAGGACTTACATAACTGAACTTACGAGCTTATTAGCTGACTTTATATAAGAAACTGCCACCAACAAATTTTTTTTAATTGAAGGGTTCTTAACAAAAACAGATTTGATAACTTCCTCACTGCTAGGACTGCAAGGCTTCAGGCAGCATCTGAAATGGTGTAATACTTTTCTTTGATTCAATGTCTGGTATGTTTTCCCACAAGCAAATTATTTCTGGACAACTGAAGGCCCTACCATACTCTATTGACCAACTATGCTGACTGTGCAATCAGTCATGAGAAATCCTTTGATCAGTGCCAAACAGACAGAATGAATCATTTAATAATTCTAAGTAAACTGCAAATGTAACCTGGTTACCTCATCCAGTGTCCTGTGAGTAATGCAGCCAAGTTCAAGTAGTGAGTGGGTGTATACCAAAAAAGTGGGGGTAAGGGGGGGTTAAATCAGGTTGAAGGCACCTTTAATGCCCAAATAAGGTCATAACATGGAAGTCTTCTAAAGCAAGGTAAAGACCTGGAGTCCACCTCCACCTTCCTGATTGGCGAATCTCAGCCAAATGCAAGTCAGACACAAATGAGAGAAAATGAAAGGTCTCTCTGAAAGCCTCATGTATGAACAGATCCTCGGAGAAATTGCAGAAATGACGGATTCCAGTCTCGCCTGCACCGCCCCGTCCCACGCCAGACGCCACACTTCCCCTTTCGTATGAAAAACCTCAGGAGGAACAGCAGGAGTCGTGTCTTTTGTGTCTCACAGGCAGGTTTTACCACACACACCAGCATTCAGCCTGGAAGCACTGAGCAGCAGACTAACCTGAGGCCCTGCATTGAGCACTGCAGACAGAGCAGATTCCAATGCAGGTGCTGCAATTCCACAGATAAGAAGAGCCGTGTTCCACAGTCAAGTCAAGACATGCTGAAGGACCCTTCTTCACAAAGAATACACCTACAGAGCCCGCTCTACCTGGTGCTGCCTTTCGTTGGCAGGACTGCTGAGAGACAAGAGTGAATTTCGTAAAACTGCTGGGTTTTAAATCAACCGACTTGCCGTAGCTTTAGGTCACAAAAATTCTCATTAATCCACTTCATGATAAAGAACTTTACAGGACTATGTTACCAGCGCACTGCACAAAATATATTGTGCAACTTTGTGCCTTCAGGAGGCTGCTGTGTCCTGAAGACCTTTCAACCAGTCTATCCTCTTAATGCGAGAGGCTTAGGTAATAACATATTACAGGAGAGCTTCACCCAAATTTAAATTAAAAAACAAAACCATACCTTTCTCTTGCCGCACTATAGTGATCCTATGCTTATTTTTTAATAAGATGCTGAATAGTTACTTGCAGAGACACCGCTAAGTTATAAAGCTATTTTTTAGCTGTGTTTATGCAAAGGAGACACTACTTCCAGTTTCAAATTAAACTAATTTTGGGGACCATGGTTGACTATGTACACTAAAGAACAGCCCATTCAAAAGCAGCCCAGAGCACTTAGTCAAATAAACCATTTGACTCACATTGAAAGAGTAGGAGTTCTCAATATTTATATTAGTGCAAGAATTCACTCTGTAACATGTATCACAATGGTGGCAATTGATCCCCCAGTGAGGATTTCAATTCCCATGATGTAGTTGCTTCTAGCCAATACACTGTGTTGTTTTCAATCAGTGTCCCATATTGTATAAATGATCAAAAACAGCATGCTTGGGTACAACACTTGTAGAAATAGGTTCCTAATCGTACAAGAAACAAGGTTTTTATCCCCCGCCACGAAGTGTGAGGGGGATATAGGTTTGAGCTCCGTCCGTCCGTCCGTCCCTCCGTCCGTCCGGCCGAGATAAAGGGGACAGCTTTTCTCAGAAACTGTTAGAGATACGACAATCAAATTTGGTGTGTAGCTTCAGACCATAAAGGCCTGATGGAGTTCGAAAATGAGATGCGCGTGATAATTTTTCCCGCAGTTATTGCCCTTGATCCGTATTTTTGCACTCTGTCCACGGTATCTCTAAAGGGGACCGCTTTTCTCAGAAACTATTTGAGATAGGATAACCAAATTTGGTGTGTAGTTTAACACCATAAACACCCTGATGGAGATAAGAAGCTCAGGATTATTTTTCCCACAGTTATTGCCCTTGTGGCATTTTTGGGAGCCTCTGTTCATAGTATCTTTAAAGAGGACATTTTGGCGGGGGATGTTGTTGACCATGTCTACTTGTTAACTGTATTTCATGTAGCATGAACAAAAGTACATCTCACGTCATTTATAGTGTCTACCAGTGGTTCTTAAACTTGGTCCTGGCACCCCACTGCGTATGCTGATTTTTGTTCCAACCACAATTGCAATTGTAGAATTTTAAAAAGCTGTTAATTTGTCTTAATTAGCTACATTGCATGTTTAGAGCAGTTATTTACCATCTTAAGCGCCATTTTGATGGACATATCCATTGTGTCATGAAGAACAAAAATCCTTGAACATACTGTGCTTATTTTCCTATATTGTGAGGATTTTCAGGTAAAAACATTCTTTAAACAGACTCAGAAAAAATCAGTTTTGAGTTCTTTCAAAATCAGCCAGAACTTGATAAAATGAGCATGACACCAAACAAGTGTGACTCTGCTGTTTGCCAAATAAATTGTTAGTTTTTGCAACCATGTGTCAACAGTTTCACCAATGAGTAACCCATTGTTTACGTAGATTAAATGTTTGGTTAAATTGTTTCCCTCTACAGTTATTCATACTAGTTTCTAATATATCTCAAATTTGTGGATATGAAATTTTTATTCTTCATGGCATGTATAGATTTGTCAAGTGTGGCTTAAGAGGATAAATAACTGCTCTAAACATAAATGCACCTAATTATGACAAATCAACAGCTTGTTAAAATCCTTAAAATTGCAATTGTGGTCGAAACAAAAACCAGCATGCACAGTGGGGCGCCAGGACCGAGTTTGAGAACCACTGGTGTATACAGATGCATACAGAAAATACTTAAATATCAATAACACCATTTTCTGGAGTTTCCAGACAACAGCTTGAATTATAAAGGTGTAGATCAATATCACGCTCTAGCTCAATGCGTTTTGAACAAATATAAACATAGCAGTCTGCACATTCTTCCACTTAAGAGTCAGAACCGCCCTGCTCTGTTTGATTCTGCATCACTGACGCTTTTGTCTTGACGAGTAAGAACTGTGAACTGGAACTCCACAGCACTGTCTACAAAACAGACACCCAATACAACTAGCCTACAAGTACAGTGATAATGACTGTCACATAATTATCTCTCAATGAGAGCCCACATCCCTCAGAGTTAAACAAGGAGTGAGCTCAGAACTCAGCAAGATGAAATATTTGTTATATGGCGTAGAAATGGGCTACCTAATTGAAAATCATGAAGTCAAATTACGGTCAGAAAAAGGCTGAGTACAGGGCTGGCTGCCACTTCATGAAGCGGGAGTCATGAACTGACTGTTTCTGGGGAGTAAGCAATCTAAACAGCATGTCGTGAGATCCCAGTAATATCAATTGCGACAAGTAATAAACCGCTTAAAATGTGCATTCTCCATATCAATCTGGGTCCCCACTGGACAACGCCAAACTGAGCGCGCCAGGAGGCAACTTCGGTAATAATCCGCTTTTGAACTCTGACCTAGAATACCTGACGATTACCTTTTTACTTTCTGCAGTAGCTTTCTAACGATAATTCGGAAAATTGGGAGTTCAGCTTTGGAGTAAAAAAAGCAAAACGGGAAAAGTTCTTCAACAACGACAAGAGGGGCCGATTATTACCTTTTTTGGGCAAGCTCGTTCACATGCAAGCCCAGCCCAAACCACACCGCTTACTCGGATTCCACAGCATTTTTTCCCTTTTTGAACGGAGGAACAGTGTGGGAGCGAATGAGAGAGCACAAATATTTCACCCTTTCGCTAAATTCCTAAATAGTTGCGTCTGTCATTTGGATCCAGGGCGAAATTATCGGAAATTAAAATGCGTTTCTTTGAAGAGAAATTTTCAACTCAGCAGGGCAAAATGCAAGCAATTTAAATTGACAGATGCAGTAACTGTGGAGAAGCCACGACGGTTCAGTTGCAGATTAGCTACCGCGTTTACGGCTTGGAAGTAGCCTAATATTTGAAGGATTATATAGCCAAAACAATCGATTTTCTCTGCAAACAACCACTAATCATATCACGAGGTAAAAGGTATAGGTAAGGGCCAATCACCCTCCCCCATGTCAACATACGATATATATGCATGTCGCTCTTCTTTCCAACTGAATTAACAAGGGCTTTGATCGTACCGCCAAATTGTCTTTTTTCCTCAAAGGACCGTTACAAAGAGGATCAGTATATCGCTCGGGTTGCGGGGTGAGGGTGGGGGGGGCTCGGCAAGGATGTCTCGTGTTTAGACTGGTCAAACTATGCGTGTCTGACATCTGTTGCGTTTGGATGGTGGGAGGAACACATTTAGGACCGTATTTTAATTGTTTACAAGCAACAGACACGCACAGTATGACGTTGAAATACGCTGTAAGGTGGTCTAGAATGATGATCTATCGATACATTTCATTTCCTTTCCTTTTTGTTTTCCTTTTAACATGTAACGACACATCCAAACTAATTCCCCAGTCTTCAAACCGGTACGGTCGTGCAAAGCAATATAAAGATTTTGAAAGATGAAGCAAATGATGTAGTAAACTCCATTATGATGTAGGCCAACGCTACTTGTACAAAAACTACCGAGGTACAGAGAATGAATAGAATTCTATAAGAGTACACATAACGGGGATAAATTCCGATTCGGCTACACATTATCAGTACACGATACAAGCGGATATCGGTGACAACAAAGCATTTGCTCCAATGAACAACGCAACACTTTAGTCTTGAATGGAAAGTATCAATTTTCTGAGTTACCGACTGCTCGTCGTGCGCGCAGATTCTAGCTACATCCGCGTTGCTGCATCTAGAGATGATATTCCACCCCCTCACGGGCACCTTTTTCATTTTTTTCAACAAGCATGCAATTATGCACCGTTAAGGATCACCTTACCTTTCTCTGTTGTTTTTCCCATGCAGGGTCCAAGAGAAGATCGCGGTCCCAGTCGTCTTCTTGCTGCATATAATCGTTTTCTTCACCGTCATAGAGCTCCATGGTGATATCTCTATTCCCTTAGTTGCTGCAATAGCTAACGTTATTCCCGTAGCCTCTGATTAGACGTTGCAACAGTGTAATGCTCCAGGGCGCGCTCGAGACTGTATGGATGAAATTAACGGTCCCTCGCTCCCGTCACTTATTCTTGCGACTGGTTCTGTAACTCTTTCACTCTCAACTCACTCGAACGACTCCTGGCCTCTTTTTTGTCTTTTTTTACAACGGCGTTGTAGAGTGGCAAGTAGGCAGGTCCTAGAGCGCTGCCGACCTAAAACTTTGCCTAAAAGAAAAAAATAAACCCATGACGGAACTTGCTTTTTGATTGGTTCATTGTGGGCCCACCCTTCCCCCATTGGTCGCATTTGATTGGTTTATCGAAACGTCTGTGTGGTACTTAAATGTAGGTTGGCTGCTTAAATATAGGTTGACGGATGAAACGAGCTTTAGTGCTCCAGACTAAGAACGGTGGGGTTTGGGATGCGCTGCGATACGGCCCTTTGCTCGGTACTGTAATGGCTATTTGCAACCGCAACGTGAAACTTTGAATTCGATTCCTTACTATGCGAATCAACAACCAAAATGCAATTCCTTATGAATCACTGGCCTATTCACTCGTCCTCTAATCTCCAGGTAGTCGGCTACCTTCCCATATTCCATTTTCTCTTTATAATCACTGGAATTTGGCAGGCTACCTTTGTGTGTTTACATTCGGCCAGGCCGCCGCTGGCCAGCTGGATCATGGCGAGTGTACAGCATACGGCCTTAAGTATGAACAACCTCGGCTTCATCCTAAACCAAACACGGTTACGTACACAGTATACACAGCGAACGCATCCGTCAATATGTCAAAGGAATCAAAATTGTCATAGGAGCAACAAGGGAAAAATGTTATGATTCAGCCTGATGATGACGCTGTAGGCTATTCAGGCTCACAACAGACACACAACAACTTTTGCATGTTAAGGTCTGCCACTGGTACAGGTTTCACACCTACTCTTCAGCTGATGGCTACCGCTATGGATGCTTCAGGCAGATAGGATTTCATGTGGACTGAGTTAAACGAATAGAGCTTAGAGCATCTATTGAAACATATTAGGCTTTTAGGCTATCACTATCATGCGGTTGAACTGAAAATATTAACATCTTTGAAAAGGATGGTCACATCAAGGATGTTTCACAAAAAAATAAACAAATGAATTAAATTAAACTGCCATTCAAGATCATCTGCATATTAGTCCATGCGTGCTTACAAACTCACCTTTTTTTTTGCAAAAATTTTATTCCGCCTTTATTGCAGCAGGCTGGTATCCTAGCAACGCTTGTATCAGAATAGTTTTATGCCCCTATTCTTGTTGGCTATCACTGCATACAGCGCTGTGCAGGTTATTTGATTATTTCGATTAATTGTGTGTGCACCCGATGCATCCCTAGCGCGCGTTTTTGTAACTGTCTGGAACCGGTTCCGTTCGCAATTAAGGATTCAATTAAAGTAGGCTAGTCTTGCCCACTTGTTTCAAAATTCACTTCAGCTCTGTAATGATTACCTAATACTGGGAAGGTACGTCAAGGAGTTAGTTGTTTCCTTTTTCCTCGCACCCACTATATCCGCTCGTTTTTTTCCCACCCAAAGCTGATACGGCTCCATTCGTCGCAAGTGTGTGTGTGTGTGTGTGGGGGGGTGTCCGATCAACTTTGCGTCTTTCCCCTGAATTTACATTCCATGGTGGGCTGATGTTAGAAACTCTTAGCAGAGGCCACAGGCCAATTGAACACGCGATGTCACATAGACAGCGCGCGCGCTTGGCCAGATCTCTCTGCCTTGTAAGGTAAAGCCCAAAGATGTGAGAGGATCGGTGGTGAGGCTGGGGCTCGCCCGGAGGAGGGACTCCGGCGGCCCCAGCCTCCACAGACCAGCTGAAAGGTGAAACTGGAGCTCTCTTCCTTATATGGACAAACTTCTAAAGGGAGAGTGTTTGGGAAAGTGATGTCACACATTAAGTACCGAAGCTGCTAGCACACTGAGGGATCCCAGTTCAAAGACGCTGCTTATTTCGGGCTGGCTGAGAGACTGTACTGACGTAGCTACCCGTTCGAATGCGAAGTTCTCTGAAAAAAGTACCCGTTCTCTATTAAGCGCATTTAGCCTAACTATGAAAACATGTTCAATAAGTCAAGTTAGTGTCAAGATATCGTCAATGGGAGTGCTCATCCCTATATGTCGCTGAATATTGGATTTACATTATTATTGATCGTCCGGAGGAAAAAATAACACAAATTCCACATTTTTAAGGATTTATTAAAATTATGACGGCCTACTCTGTTATGTTGATCCACTAGATATTTAGTTTAACAAGTACTGGTGTCTTCAGTATGATTTATTACTGCGCATGCGATGGATAACGAGTAAAGTCCTTTTTAAAAATGCAAATTGTCTCACCCACTTTCAGTCCAGGCTGCTGTCATCATGCCCTAAATATATCCCTTGGTGTCCCAGTTAAATAATCATGAATAATTACACATTCTTTCCTTTGAATTTAGAAACATCAAGACTAAGAGTGGTGAATTTCTTGGTAATTACATAGTGTCGATAGATTTGTAGAGTAGTCAAGCTGTGACCACTCTATCTATCACTGCCATCTGTAAAGATGCTGTCTCTGTGAAACTTGAAATGGGTTTAAGCTTGATTTTGAAGGATATGATTGATGGGTGCCTGTGCGCCTCACAAGAGGTAAAGGTCTCACAACTCCCTTACTCCATAACCCAGTGGTAATACAGACCAGACCAAAAACACCGTTATTCATTTCCTGATGGAAATGGATAATTGGGAGTGGGGACAAGTGTTCCTATACTAAAGTACAAGTGTTGGAGTCCCATCAGAGAGGTGAAAAATATTTATCTTTTTCAATAAGCTATACTAAGACCATTATAAATATACACACACATATTGTTTATATGAGAGCAAAATAAAATTGTGTCAATTTGATTCTACTCTGAATATCACAGTGTAAGATCATGCCTCCAGCCATCAAGCTCACCGGTCTATTAAGACCCGGACCGCATTCTCAGCTCCATAATCATTACCTGCACCAGTTTGTATTTCTAGTCTTGTAGACTTATTCTCTGCGTATCGCGTATTACTCTTGAACTTAGTGCTGTTCTTGTTTATTCCAGCACTTTAACTTGTTAATTCGGGAACCTTGCTTCCCTGTTTGTTTTTCTATGGTAGTAATACATTGTTACTGTATCTAAGTCCAGTGTTTGTATTACTAATAGTATTTCTTGGGAACCTCGATTCCCTGTTCATTTTGTATATTCTTGTGTGTGTGGCTTTAATAAAGTAGGCATAATAAAATACAACCACATCCATTCTTGCACCTGAGTCCAGTCCTCAACTTCCTATCTTCTGTGCACATTGCTGGTGTGCGAAGCACAACCCTGACACATTGTCTGATTATTGTGTAATCTGCAAATTCTCGGCAGAACAAATTTGCTGCAAACAGCCTTTGTGTACAATACAAGTGGCTTGCCATCATGTTTTCCTCTAACAAAATTCACCATTAGTTGATCACCTTGGTTGAAACACCGTAGGCTACATTATTTCTCCAGCTGAAAATGTAGTAGAGGCAGGACTAGCATAACATCTTGGCATTCAATTTAAAACAGCCTTACTACATTCAAAGCAAACATGTGGAAGTTGTAGAGTTGAGGAGACAGTATGGTGTGAGGGGATGGTTCTTATTTGCACAGAACAAAGTCCCACTATCATCGAATATTCCTCAGTCCCTGAAATAGGCCAAACTAAAACTGCCAAACTGAAGCCTTCTAGGGCTGCACTGCTTGTAGTTCAATTTCAGTCAGTAGTCAAAATAGACACTGGGGAAGCAAGTTGTGCAGACACAGTTACCCAGGAGCCTCCAGTGGTAATACTAAAACAGCAAGCCTGAATTTTTTATTTAGTTTGCATGCACTATGATGTCAAACTTTATGTATTAAGGTACCATCTAGAACTTCGATGGAAACTGTGATTTGTTAACCTGGTGAACAGTGGTGTTGCACCACACCAAGACAAAGAAACTCCTGCTAAGGTAGCCATCCAATGGCTCAGATGGGTCACTTGTGTGTTATCAGGCTGATTTTAACAGCTTCCTCCAGCCTGTCCCCTCTAAATAAGTCCATAAAGAACCAAAAATCGGACAGACTTGCATTATGGAGTCAGCTCAGTCATGCAAATAGGGTCATCTTCGCCCTGGGAATCATCGCAGTGTACCAAGGGTATAATTGAAGACCCTAGGTCAAAAAGTACTTAAGTCACAAAATGTCTATTTTGAGAAAAAAGGGTCTGAATATATATAATAGATTCATAAAATCTGCTGACTGAAGACCCCATTGCAAAAAGCACTGAAGTCACATGAAGTTTGAGAAAACTAAGAAGATGAAATTAGGTAATCATAAAAGGTGTTTTTTCATCCTTACATCACAGTGCGTGAAAATGTGACTTAAGTACTTTTAGCACTAGGCTCTTCAATTCAAAATATCAAAATGTTCCTCGAATGCCTGTAAAAGCCTATCCTCAACCCATCAGAACAAGGAACATGTACATAAATCTACTTGTACCCAGGGCACAATTCAGTGGCACCCTGGTCAAAGATGATCCTTTAAGCCTCGGTCAGAGTCACAACCACAGTTATATCCTGTACCGGTTAGGACGGCATTGAGCTGCCCTCCATACAGCTCATTGTTTTATTAGCTTAATTTTTCACTTCAGTGAGGCTACAGCCAGAGCCAGAAGTAGCAAGAACCATACAACAGAAATTATCATTAAAGGGCTGGTTACCAAATTTTTTTGGTAACGTATCTCACAAGTCACATCAGAGAAGTGAAATCAGCGAGGCTGAAACAAAATATGTACTCGTATCAACATTAGAGGTGGAGTATATATGTTTTTCACAGCAGAATTTTTTGGACGTAAGTTTAAGTCGGAGACACTATTGTTTGCCAGGGGTTTTATGCCAACATATACATCATTTCCATTTTAAATATGGAAATGAAAATATACCATGCAACAAACTACTGTCATGGAAAAGTAAGCCGCAGAAAGTTACAAATGTTTAAGCAATACATCGAGAAGAACAAAGTAGTGAGCAATGGAAAATAACATCAAGAAACAGTTGTTGATCCTCTTTCAGTTTCCATCATAAATGACCGTAACCTGAAAAGTTCCCCTAAAAGCAGAATTCATTTTCAACATGAGATTGAAAATATAGTAAATTCCTGGGAAATTACATTCAGCAGGTGTGGGAGATTTCATTGAAGCATCCACATTTTTTACCTTTGACTAAGTTATGAGCTCGCCAGAAAATCTGGCGTCATTCATGTTTTCATCTGACCTCAGGCGGGCTTAAGATGTGGAAAAAAAGTTCAGTTTGGCCTTACATCACAATGCATTGGTCATGTGTATTCGCCTGCCAGTGACAAATCTTAAAATGTGCTGCAGCATTATCATAGGAAAGAATGACCAATCGACTTCTTGTAGAAGTGAAATCAAGAAAAAACTAAACCCTAACTGAACAACGTGAATAATAAATTCTGTACCACGAACTTGATGGTGTTCCAGTCAACCAACCACAGAAATCCAGGAGAGGATCAAGTGGAGTCCTCCGAAGTACCAAGCATACAAGATTGAAAACACTCATATAAAAGCAATCATAATTACCAAGTTATAACACACCAACAAGGAAAAAAAAACAGTCTACCAATAAAGAATGTCCTAGTTTCTTGCACAAAATGTGTCAGAGACAGAATAGAAAGGTGGGGCACATTTTGAAAAACAAAATGCGGAAATGAAAACCCCAACCATTTGCGCACATTAAGACATTTTCAAGAAAAATGGACATAACCACACTTAAAATACTTATCTTCAGCCCCTAAACATTTATTGAGTGTGGTGAAAATGAATAGCAACACTAGAAAGTGGTGAGTACAATTCACTATGCAAACTTTTATGAAAAATGTTGCAAGAATCAAAATTGAAATGAATATGCTGTTGTATTGTTTTAAAGTAATACAGGTCAAAGAATTTACAAATCACTGATTTACAGTTTAAATTTTAGCATACTATCCCACCCTTTTCTGACTTGGGGTTGCAAAATGTGATTTAATGGTTTAGGAGGAGTAAATATCTTATGATTCAAGGGCACATTTGTGTTCCAACGCACATATACAGCACCAAGGTCTTTTATCCACATCACTGCCTGCTTGGTGATCCTAAACTTACCCTCATACCCTGTGGAATCACTAAATTCCATTTGCAATGAAGCATCTGGAACTAACATCACATTTTTCTTCATGTTATTGCAAGTCACTGGTTAATAGCTTCTGCCAAAATTAAATGATAGAAATTACAGAGAACAGAGATGGAAAAAAACAAGTACAATGATTCAGTAGCGATGTCAGGTCTTATAACACAAAATTCATTCTTATGTATATCCAACTACTTTAACTCCCGAGGATACAGTCAATGTGCTTCTCTCACTCAGTGTAAAACAAGATGGCCTGGTGTGACTCTGGCCCAAGACCATGAAAACAACAAAGATCAAACTTCTAGAGAAGTTGCAGGAACTTTCTCAGCATTATCCCTTCATGTTATAGCATTTTGCTCCTTTTTAACTTAGTCCTTAATGAATAACAGGAATATACGTATAAAGTAACAGTAATCCTATTTTAGCTCTTTCTTAACTTAGTCCCTGTAAGTTATCTGTGTGAGTACTAAGCCTTCGAGTGACAAACACAGTGGCTGCCACTGTAACTGCTGATTGAACGGGGTGAAGAAATTAACTAAATTAATCGAGAGAATGTTGCTTGCAATGTCTCAGACGCCACATTAACAAGCCGGATAAAGCAAGCGAACATAAAAATGCAAAGAATGCAAGGGGGAAAGATGATGAGGGCGAGGGTGTTCATTTCCTGTAGACAAGCAACCACAGGACTAAAAGTTCATTTTATGGCAAACGCTGCCTGGAAAAGATAAGGCAAAGGACAGCAATGTGAAAAAAATGGATATGGTCAACCTCCTTTCATCATATGGTTTTAACAGAAGTAACAAAATCCATTAGGCTTTTGTGACCTGGTCTTCATCAGGTGGCATGTAAGAGCCAGTATTTATTTTTTTTTACTTGTACAGTGGGCAGTGAGATCTGATGAAACCATAAACTAACTTCCTACTGACTCTAGCCCCAGGAATCCATGGGTGGACATCATCAGTTAGTCACGGAGGCAGGCAGCATGACATCACTATCCCATCCATCAATCATGTCTGACATCTCAGCAGCTGCGATGCAGGGTGTGGCCGGGTCAACTCCGCATATGTACCCATTTTTGGGGCTCCAGGTCGTGATCAATCCTGCGGGGGTAACAACCTTTTATGGGAAGGAGCAGCCGTCTGAGGAGAACGGGAGAGATTGTTTTCTTTCGGTAATGTGGAGGAATGCAGCCATTCTCAGACGGCAAATCAGCGTTCTCGGGGGAGACTATTTTCAGACTAAATGAAAACCCGATCAACTGCCCGACGTCAGACTCTATGAATAGAACAGAAAATGCGGCAACCTTACTTTTATATTATTGGAAGGATGTTCCAGTTTCTCCATGTTATTCCCGTTTATATTCCCAACTTAGTTCAATTCCTCTTTACTACCAGGAGAGCTGGGGGGCGTGATTTCTGTATGTAGAAGAAACACTTTTGCCTTGAAGAAGAGATGAGCGGCAGCACAGAAAGTCTCATGAAGTATATGTGAGAAAGCATGTGTGAGTGAGCGAGCGAGTAGGTGTGTTTTTGTGACCAACTGGGGACCACTTCTGGCATTAACACTAACCTTTTCGAGACCAGTAGTCCTCATGAGGACCAAAACTTGGCCCCTAATGTGGCAAAACATCATTTCTGAGTACCTGGTTCAGCTTAGGGGTCAGGTGTGAATTGAGGTTAGGTTAGGGTTAAAGTCAGTTGAAGTTGGTATGATTTGATTATGGTTAGGGCATGGGTTAGGCTGTCCACAATCCATGGAAGTGAATGTGATGTCCTAATAAGGATAGCTGCGCAAATTCATGTGTGTATCTGTGTGAGAGTGTTTGTGAGAGAGTACGAGTGAATGAGAGTGCGTGCGTCCAAGTGCGTGTGCGCTATGAGCATCGTTGTCTCCTGCAAGCATCACCAGCATAGCTCAGAAACCTTTTGGAGGCAAAACTGAACTTTTGATTCACAAAATGTTTGGACGTCCTAAAAGCAAGCTGAAACGCAGCAGCACATTGAGTCACTTCTTCTGCAGACCTGAGTGCCCAGAGACGTGACTCAATTTGAATAAGCGCAGTGGCTTTCCTTCAAATTCAGGTAAACTGCCTTGATCAGGCTTGAAGTGGAACAAATGAAATGATGAACAAAGAATGCTGGGGTGGCAAACTCCCAGCCATAAAAGCCAAATCCAGCAGCCACGATTCGCAATCACATATTCTGCAAGATTGAAACCTGAACTACAAGGGACAAGCAATAAAGATTTGTCACACTTTAGAAACCATTTTACACTGCAATTTATGTCAATTATGCCAAGAGAACGAAAATGTTTTTTTTTTTTCCCTTCCGGATCTCTGGTGGATATACCGTTACCATTTAATTGGTAATCGCCCGCAGACACCATTAAAAATGAGGACCACACAGAAGCATCAGCTTGACAAACCCATACTAATGGCTCCTGTAGTTAAAGTGGCAATAAATCAAACAAAAATTCACCGATTTTCAGGAACTCTTTAATGTCTGTTTACGACAAGCAGTCCCAGAGCAGTATTTCAAGAATTGCTAGAACATGGATTTTTCCCTCCTTCGAAATTCAAAGGCTTGTAGGCTTTTTAGGTAGGATGGAGTGTTAAACTGTCCGAACACTGAAGTAAAAAAAAAACTCGCACAACTGAAAAACGGATGCAGCGCGACCAAATCGTCCATATGAATACAGGGGACTGAGGGAGAAGTGCACACATCCACCCATCTTGCCACACTCCCCACCCATCTTAATGTATGGATCCTTGGCTTCCTCCACTGATACAGATTAAATAATAATGCATTTAGAACAAAAAAAAAAAAAAACCAAAACACTGAAATCAAGTCCACATGTAAAGGGCTCTCAACTTTTACAGAAATTTTTTTTGCGTGTCTGTATATTTTTCACGTCGTCAAACAGAGAAAACAAGCCCAAAAACCTGCATTTTTATAAAACTAATTTTAAAACTGAAAGGTTAGCAAAAGAATGCACCAAGTATGATTACTGTCTGAATTTATTAACAATATTATTGATTTTACGATCAGCTGTGAAACTACGCTGCAAGAGTTATGTCGCAGTCCAGGCAGGAAGTCTCACAGAAACACTTGCGCCTTATAAGCATTGAGTGACAGGAAATGATGCGCCATAATTCCATCCTCCTATATCCTGCCAGTTCCCTCCCTCCTGGCAGTGCCAAGTCCGATTCAAACATCCCAGGCGGCAGCAGCAACAGCAGCACCCTCTATTAAACCAAGAAATAGAACAAACGGATTATAAAAACCCAAACGAGAACCAAGCCAAGATGTTGGTTGAAGATCCCTCTGCGTTGGGTTTTCTAGCTAAAGAAGCCGCTTCCTAAGGATGAGGAGCCATCATGTCTTTAGCTTCTTCTCCGAGGGCGAGCTTTGCGAGTCGACCTCTCCTGAACCGACTCGAGTCCGTTTGAGGCCACTAGCTCCGGGGCTTTGGGTCTCGGCATCCGGAGGCTCCTGCGTTTGGGCTTTGCTGTGGTTCGGGGCCTCCGGTTCGGGGGCCACAGAGGACTGTGCCCCCTCCCTGGACAGCAGGTCCTCCCGGTGCTGCCCGTTCAGTTCAAAGGTCTGCTGTCCCAGAATTCCCCAGCTGCCCTCTGTTGGGTGTGAGCTGGGGCTGTGCGTCATACTGTCTCCAATGCTGTCCTCCACCACCGCACCACCACGACTGTCCGAGTCTTCAGCCCTCGCCTTGGGCCCCTCTCCCAGCCTGTCCCGTGAAAGAGGGGGGGATCTACCCGAAAGTGCTTCTGGTACCACCCCCGTGGGTTCCCCCTCTGGGGGTTGGGGAGAGGGACTGAAGCTTGACCCACGGGAGGCTCTAGAATTTAGCCGTCTGCCTCGGTCTTTCTGGGGGCTTTTCCGCTTTCTGGCCCCGGCTGAAACCAGCGCTTCGTCCGCCGAAGAGGCAGAGGATGAGGGCGAGGAGGGGTCCTCAACGGCGATTTTGGGGTAGCTGCAGGAGTCCACCCCGGGGTAGAGGGCCTGTGCGGACTCGGGACGGTCCCCCAGCTGGCAGTTGAAGCTCATGCGCTGGCGCCTCCTCCTGGCGGCATTTCGGCGGCGCATGTCGGCTCGCCGCTCCTCCTGCTCGCTGGAAGAGGAGGATGACGACGAGGTCGGGGACGTGGAGCGGACGGGGGAGGTGCTGCGACTCGACAGGCTGGAGGAGGAGCCTCGAGGGCTGGGGGAGCGCGGCCGCAGAACTGGGTCTGGCCAGAACCCGCTGGAGTCGGATGAGTCGTTGGCCAGGTCCAGCAACCGCACGGACTGGTAGGACCGGTCCCTGCCCCGCTGCGAGAGCCCGTCTCCCTCCCCGTCTGGCACGGCCAGTGAGGAAGAGGAGGAGTGATCCGAGTCGCCGGCAGCAGCAGCAGTGGGGGCCGGCGTTGGGGTAGCCCCACCCTCCCGCCCTGCCCTCAGCGAGCGGCGCCCCCTGGCGTGCAGCTGCAGAATCGCGCCTTCGCTGAGGTCACTGTCCGAGTCCGAGCTCCAGCCCTCGATCTCACGCCGCACCAGCGAGTCGAAGAAGGCCATCATGCGCGGGTCCTCCTGGATGGACTGGCTGACGTAGTCGTGGGAGAGGCCGCTGCCACTGTTGAGCACCAGGCTGATGTACTCCTCGTGAGTGTACAGGCTCCGCGACTTATCCTCAACGCGACCCTCCAGGTCGCCCACGCTCTCAGGCTGCTGGTATGGACTCCACACCTGCACCGCACACAGCCAAGGAGGAAATATAGGGTCAGGTTTAAGCTGCATTCATATAGTCAAAAAATTATGTTCTATCCTGTAATTCCTCAACACCATTCTCTAACCGCTATGAAGAACATCATCAGGTAAAATTAAGGGTTAAAGCGGAATTTATAAGGGTTTGGGGAGACAACCGTGCAGCAAAGAGAATCCTAATGCACTTACACTAGGCAACCTGATCTTGCCTCGTTCACCCGTCATGTTCGTTTGTTTTTGCGATTGGCCAGATTGATGGTCGTCGCTTTAAATATCGGTGCTGCATGGAATTGTGGGATGACTTTATCTTCCTTTTTGCAAAGGATGGTTCAGTGTACCCTATGCTAAAGGTGATAAGTTAGGAAGCACCTTTCCTTAATATTTAGAGAATTCAAACACAATTTTCATGGATGCCACATATATTCACCAGGTCATTTTCTAGGGGTTAGGATCCTTCCTAAGCAAAACAGACTATTCGATCGCAGCCTCAGTAGAATTATTAAAGCTCCTAGAAAGATAGAGTTGCAACATGAGGGTCGGCAAACAATCTGGTCATGGAGCCATTTTGTTTCCATTGGACTATGCAGCGCTGTTTCAGTGAATAAGTTTTCCACATTTTGTTTTTTCTCATGTCCAAACATTTTCCCCAATTATGTTTCACAATACCATTGCCAGCTGGTTTACCATCCCCCCCACAATTAATGTTTCCCTTTCAACAAAAGAATGAAAAAATCCAACAATTTCCATTATGAGCAAAAGTTCTGTTTTGCATGATGGAAACAAAATGGGATCCTATTCTTAAGCTCTCGCAACTCTCTCCATCTATGAACTCAAGACAGAGAAGGCTTTTAAGGTGACCATCCAAAAGGCTTAACAAGTCTTCCAGAAACTTAAACTGGTAAGTTAAGAGAATATCTGAGATCCCACCACAGTGTTAGAAACATTAGAACAGACAAGGCCACAGGGTAATGTTTTCCAGTGAGGTCTACTGATGGGCACCTCCTTGGGTGAGACTGAACTGCTCTTGTGGATTACAGTGACATCAAAAAAGTAAGACCATAGAATTCTACACAGGTAGACCATCGCTAACAATCAGCAAAAGTGTTACCCAACGTGGCCGACATATCTAGGCAATAGTCATGTTCGTTCTAGAATTCCATGGCCCTCACACTTTTAAGGCTCAGAGAGTTGCCAAACTGTCTCACCCTCCCAGCAGGCAATTCACATCCCCTTGATCACACTGCACCTGGTCCTGGTGTCAGCTTTCATACACAGGTGCCGACACAGTGAGACAGCCAGGATCACTGATCCCATCTTCTCAGGATGAAATATTGAAGTGGGGGAGGGGTGTGGTGGGGGGGAGAGGCCGCCCGTTCCCAGTATAAATGCTCCCCAGTGTGCGACATTCAACCATATCCCCCCCAAATTCCCCCGACTAACTTTCACTATAAATACGTCCTCAAATATACATTTCTCCAAATCTACCCCAAAAGATTTATGAGGAAAATGAACCAGGAGAGAGACGTATGATTTTACACGCCAAACCTGCTGTCTAAGTCTAGTCTTGCACCAGTAAAAAATTTCACGAGTTCTGAATTTTTTATGATGTGCTGGTGCTTGCCAGTGTGGGGTGCGAAGGGGGGGGCTTAATTTAACTTCTCATATAACCATTAATTAAAGTAAGCAACCACTGAAAAAGAAGCATAAATTTCAAAAATACCACAGAAATTCAGACCACAGATTCTTACGGGCAGCAGTTAAGGTCAGAAACAAGGCGAACGGGAAGATTCCAGCACCCCCCCTCCAACCCTGTGCCCCCCCAGGTTAATTTTTTTGTGAACAGACTTGCTATTTACAGGGAATGCGGCGTTCACTTCAGGGCATGCGAGTCATTGCTCCGCTTTGTGTTGGGTAATTGCACTTTTGTAAACACACCCAGCATTAGCATTCCAGTGAGCCGGGCAGCCATGTTTAATTTGTTGCACATTTACATACATTTACATGAATATTTAAGCAGGGTTCACATTGACTCCTGAGAGTAACACACTGCATGAAGGCAGCAATCAGTTCTGCAATATAATAAACTAAGGCATGCACATGTTCCGCTGAGAATTCAAACCACAGACATCCCCATAAAAATCACAATTACAGAGATTACTGTCAAATAACCGGAGGAAATGCCCACTAGTCACGCACGCTATGTGAGAAATCAAACGCATTCTCCATGACATCATCACCACCAATTAAAGGAAACTCCAGTCCTCTCATACCTAAGGCACAATTTGCAAGATTGCTTTTTGGCGCCACCTGCAGTTGATATCGCTGCATTACACCGTTACTCCAAGACTTTTTGACAGCTTTGTTTTCTTCTTGACTGGCTTAAAGAAGGTGAATCGGCTGTGAAGATTCCTGTGCTCAACACTGAAGCAGCATAATAAGAGGGGAAACGGGAGTGGTGAATGATGTAATGATGTAAGAGGGGACATTACTGACCTTGATAACCTTCTCCACACCTGAAGAGCAGATCATGTAGGTGTGGGGGTTAAAGCGCACCTGGTTGACGATGGAACGGTGTCCCTTCAACACCATGAAAGCCCCATTCACCACTCGACCCGGCCCCCCTGGAGAAATCGAGAGAATGCATAGAGCCTGATTACAAACACACACCTGTACACATCTGTATTGCTATAGTTGTGAGGCCATTGTTTTGTCTAACATTCATTCTGAACTGCCTTTTCTGAACCCAAACCATAACCACATTAAACCTAACACTAGCCCTAACTTTAACCTAACCCCAAATGTAACCGTAACCCTAATTTTAACCAATTAGTCGTAAATCAACCATAATCCTCTGTGAGGACCACCCAAAATGACCTTAAAATCTTAAATGTCCTCTGTACCTTCTCAGGAGTTAGTAATCACAACTACAGCTATATAAGCCCACCATACCTACACACACACACATAAACAAACACACACACACACACACACAAACAAACACAACAAAACACACACACACACACACCCCACCTGCTTCTGGATCCTTTGGAATTTTCCACATGTACAGATTGAAGTCATCAGAGCCCGACAGAATGTACTGTGAAGTAGAGAGAAGAGTAAGACACACTGAGGAATCCAGAATCACATTTCACATCGCCGAATGATGCATGTGCCTCCATAATGCCTCATGATTCGATTGATGAGCAGTATGAAAGGAATCCCATCATTTAGATAGATCATCTTAAAAGAGGTATTTTCATGGTGTCACTGTATCAATTCCCCTCTACCGCTGCCATTGCCACCACAAAGCCAGAGGCCACATCTGCTCATAGGGACCCCCGACCCAGCTGTTAACAGCCGCAAAGGAGAGGGAGCAGCCATTCATACTTCCTTTCAGGACTCAGCAGTATTTCAGATTTCAGATCTCAAATTTATTTATTTTTAAAAATGGGAACAGCGCATATTAATGAACATTTGCATGTAAATATGTGGGATTGTAGCCAAATGGCTAATTTCCATCCCCAGTCCCATTGGCAGGTTGATGTTAAAAATAAAAACAATAACAGTAAAAAGTACAATAAGCAGGACTAAGACAAAAAAAAAAAAACAATACACCATGTTACCCATGGCAACATACACGAAACCATGTAACATAAACAACATACAAAGACCAACAGCTAACTGACCAAAAGTAAGGGGGCCAAAAGATCACAGATAAGTTACAAAGTGCCATGTGCTAATTAAAGTGCCATGTGCTAAAGTGTCGAGTGCATGAAGTGCAAGATTGAATTAAATTGCACAATGCCCATACCACACGATTGCACATGCCAATGTGTGTTTAAATATTGCACTAAGTTAGTATACATACAACCCCAATTCCGAAATAGTTGGGACAAAGTGTAAATTGTGAGTAAAATCAAAACGCAATGACTTTCAAATCAGACCAGCCAGTATTTTATTCACAATAGAACAGAGATAACATAGCAAATGTTGAAACTGCGAAATTTTACAATTTCAGAACACGGGCTCTTCTACTACGAAGTCACGCTGTTGTAATAGCTGCAGTATGTGGTTTTGCATTGTCATGCTGAAATACACAAGGCCTTCCCTGTCATAGATATCGTCTGGAGGGGAGCAAATGTTGCTCTAAAACCTTTATATACCTTTCAGCATTCATGGTGCTTTTTAAAACATGCAAGTGTCCCACACCATATGCACTAATGCATCCCCATTCCATCAGAGATGCTGGCTTTTGAACTGAACGCTGATAACAGGAGGGGTGGTCTTTCTCCTCTTAAGCCCGAAGGACACGACGCCCATGATTTCCAACAAGAATGTCAAATTTGAACTCGTCTGACCACAGGACACTTTGCCACTTTGGTACTGTCCATTTTAAATGAGCCTTGGCCCACAGAACACGGCGGCGCTTCTGGATCATGCTCAACAATGGCTTGCGTTTTGCATGATAGAGTTTTAGGTGGCATCTGTGGATGGCACAGCAGACTGTGTTTACAGACAGTGGTTTCTTGAAGCATTCCTGGGCCCATTTAGTAATGTCAATGACAGAATCATGCCGGTGAGTGATGCAGTGGGGTCTGAGGGCCCGAAGATCACGGGCGTCCAGTAAAGGTCTTCGGCCTTGTCCCTTACGCACAGAGATTTTTCCAGTTTCTCTGAATCTTTTGATGATGTTATGCACTGTCAATGATGAGACCTTCAAAGCCTTTGCAATTTGATGTTAAGGAACATTGTTTTTAAAGTATTCCACAATTTCTTATGCAAGCCTTCACAGGTTGGAGAGCCTCTGGCCATCTTTACTTCTGAGAGACTCAGCCTCTCTAAGACATCCCTTTTATAGCCAATCATGTTACACAACTGATGCCAGTTAACTTAATTACTTGCTAAATGTTCTTTCAACTGATTCTCTGATATATTAATTGCTTTTTCAGCCCTTTTTTGCCTGTATCCCAACTTTTAAGACCTTTTGCAGCCAGGAAATTTGAAATGAGCTTATTTTGTGGATAAAAATGTAAAACGTCTCAGTTTCAACATTTGAAATGTTATCCATGTTCGACTGTAAATAACATATTGGCTCATGTGATCTGAAAGTCATTGCATTTTGATTTTATTCACAATTTACACTTTGTCCCAACTATTTCGGAATTGGGGTTGTAGATGTATTTTGCACACACTATTGCACAGAATTGGCAAACATAAATATACATATGTATTCACAGTTAAACAAATACGGAATGGTGCCCCAAACAATTAGCCCATTAGACAAACATACAGTTTTAGACAGCATTATGATTACAGGTCTGGTTTTTCAATAGCCATACCTGAAGAAGTTTGGTGAAAGAGGTAAAAGTTGGGACTGCCGGGAATTGTAGTCACACAGTTTGCATGGCTATTGATAGCACATATACCAGAAAACCATAAAGGAAAGAATTCAGCATTTAAATAATGGCAATAAGAAGGCCTCCAGTACAAGACACAGTGCATGGTATGAACATTTAAGGTGCTGATAATGAGCCAAAGTATATTACTAAAATGTCCTTAGGGTATTCGGAGGAAATATCTCAAAAGACTGCATTGGAATGACCAAAACGGCAGATTTCTCTTAGCCCATTTGCGAAGGACCGTAGACACCGGCAACTCAATGATGACGTGGAGCAAGTAACTGTAGATTGAATATTCACGAGGAGGTGGTGCCTACTCAAAAGATGGGAGCTCAAATGTCTAAAATGGTGAAATAAATGTTACAATAATCCCATCTCCCCATTAGGGCTGACCTGCTACCAGCCTGTGGCTACAAAAGCTACCAGGTATCATTTCATTAGTGATTATGAAAAATTTGACTAACCTCCTTGCAACAACATAAACCCATACATAGCTACATGAATGAGAATACAGCAGGGAAATGCTGCACAAGAAATAAAATTTAAAAAAAAATTCCAGAGTTGACAGATAACTATCAAAATCTCCCATTTAATATTACAATAAATACAAAATGTTACAAGAGCTAACGCACTGAGAGGCCTTTTAAAAATTCAGCATTTGTTCTCTCTTGCGTGAACCCCCGGGGGAAAAAAAAAAAAAAAAAAAAAAAAAAAAAGAGCCATGGCCGAAAATGGTCTCTCTCTGGACATGTTCTTCAGTTATACCTTAAAAATGGCTCTGCTACGAGCTATACCCATTTATTCTAATAGCAGACAATGATCATTTTTTAAAGGAGTATCGGTTTAATTATAATCTCGTTCCTGAGGGGTCCTAAACCACCGGGTAGAGAGACCTTAATTTTTGTGTTTTATTTCGACTCATTAGTGGATGCAGGATAATAGTTTTCAAAAGACATAGTTGAGGCAAAATAACATTACCCAATCATCCATTCCCCACTTCGCAAATGCGTTGGAAGTTAAATGTCCCATTGTCATTGAGTATTAACACTTGCATCATGAGCAATCATCAAGCCTGGATCAGATGCATACGACTGAGGAAAATGATAAGCTGTTCTGCTTGCTAGATTCCAATCATTTCCATGATATAATTACTTTTCATATTTGTCTGTTAAGTACAGTTGTAAAAGACAACTTTTGCTCGAATAGTCCATTTTCCCTGGTATATAACATGACCACCAGATGCACCAATATTCCTAGAGAAGCAGCACGAACATGAGTTATGTCCACAATAAGCATTAATTTGCTTGTGTATTGATTAAAAATAGAGACATTCGTAAAACTTCAGGCCACTACAGTGGAATTATGAAAATATACTTTGGAGTATTGCATAATATGCAACGGAGAATTACGTTGTCAGTATTTATTGCTAACATGGGGTCGTATTTCTGACTAGGGACTAGATTACATCACATTGGAGGACTGCATCAAGTATTTATAGCCCTATAACTTGCAGTCTGTTGTCTGTTCAGTCTGGAGAGCGAATGGACAGGCTTTATATGAGGCCCCCTCATTTTGACGGTCAAAAAAAACAATAATATTCACTGATGCAAAAGTTTGCACCATGCGTGAAGACAGTTGGTTGGTTGTGTAAGATTGCATTATTTATAATTCACACCAAAGCAAAAAAATTCTCCATTTTTTTTTTTGCTGTTTGGAGAAGCAGGGGGCAGCTTGTATTTTGCTTCACAGATTATAACTTGCAGAGTGACACTGTCAGATTTCGTTGACTTCTGGTCAACGAGTTTATGATCCAGAAATGTATTGTTTTACCTCCAAGCTCTTCTTTCTTTTTCAGTAAGTCAGTTCAAAACAACTTCAGTGTTGAATTTTCATGAACTTTCCATGTGTTTGTAGCATTTTATTTGTCCCAAAATAATAAAAAAAAAAAAAAAAAAAACAAGAGGCCCATGGGCCTTAACAGTCACCTGAGTTGTATAAAAACTGATGTTATTGATGTCAATGAACCAAATATACCCAAAAGTATAATTCTCCTATTTAAAGTATAGTAAACTTCACCCCAACCCCAGGGGCAAACATGGAGCCTGGGGGCCATGAAATGAACAATTTTGATAAAGCACCTGAAGACCCTTCCATGTATGAGGAGTATTGTTTTCCAGCATATCTGGGTCTGGAGAAGAAGATTTTGAAATTTTCAGCCAATTTGACCATTTTTAGCCCCGACCCCTCAGAGCACCTGGGGGTGGGCACCATATAACTCACAATTTGGTGCATATTTGACCAAGGAAGGTTCCTGCAAAATTTTATTGAAATCAGATCAGCGGTTTCTGAGAAGAAGTGGAAAATGTATTGACCACTTTTAGCCCCGCCCCTCAGAGCCCCTGGGGTGGGCACCATATAATTCACAATTTTGGTGCCTATTTGACCAAGGAAGGTTCCTGCAAAATTTTATTGAAATCGGATCAGTGGTTTCTGAGAATAAGTGGAGAATGTATTGACCAGTTTTAGCCCCGCCCCTCAGAACCCCTGGAGGTGGGCGACATATAATTCACAATTTTAGTGCGTATTTGACCAAGGAAGGTTCCTGCAAAATTTGACTGAAATCGGATCAGTGGTTTCTGAGAAGTCGAAAATGTAATGACCAGTTTTAGCCCCGGCCCTCAAAGCCCCTGGGGGTGGGGACCATAGAATTAACAATTTTGGTGCATATTTGACCAAGGAAGGTTCCAGCAAAATTTTATTGAAATTGGATCAGTGGTTTCTGAGAATAAGTGGAGAATGTATTGACCAGTTTTAGCCCCGCCCCTCAGAGCCCCTGGAGGTGGGCACCATATAATTCACAATTTTGGTGCGTATTTGACCAAGGAAGAGTTCTGCAAAATGTGAAAATGTATTGACCAGCTTTAGCCCCGCCCCTCAGAGCCCCTGGGGGTGGGCACCATATAATTCACAATTTTGGTGCATATTTGACCAAGGAAGGCTCCTGCAAAATTTTATTGAAATCAGATCAGCGGTTTCTGAGAAGAAGTCGAAAATGTGAATTGTGTACGGACGCACGACGCACGACGGACGACGGACGAAAGGCGATTAGAATAGGTCACTCTGAGACTTTGTCTCAGGTGACCTAAAAACCTCTGAGACTGTTTTCAAGGCAAGAAAACAAATGTCTCCCCCCACTCCAATGCAGCCGCCCCTCATTGATGCTCACACACATTTAGGAAGAAATGAGAGAAGTTAATAACCTCGAAACACCAAAAGGCACATCTGCACGACCTGATGCCAATGTGTGCAAATTTTCATGGAAATACATCAAACAGTTTCAGAGTTATAGTCTGGAAATGGTGGGAACGCCAATGTGGATGCGCACCCACACGGGAAACCGGGCAAAAACAATATGTCCCCCTCCCTTCGGGGGGGTGAGGCATAATACATGGAAATAAGTTATATTTTCGAATGATACAAGCGTCTTGCTTCATTGAAATCCTGAGTTATAAAGCCTTAAACAGGGGTCATGCACAATTGGCAAGGGATGAGCTTGATTCGGCTTCTGTGCAAAGAGGTTATGCAGAGGCACAAGCTTAATCTACACGATAAAAGCATGCAGTGAAATCAGTGCCGTCTCGTAAGAGAACAGCTGGAAGAAAGCAAAAGGCATTCATTCTGCAGTATGCCCTGAATAATTCACAGTCTGCATTTTAGCATTTTGTAAAAATAAAAGATGACGCAACAACGTTTCATTAACCCCCCAGCTTCTGAAAGATTTCTGAAATATAGCAGTGCCTGAAGTCTATGTGGATAGGGAGTGCAAAGGGAGAGGAACAGGAGATAAACGTAATTTTAATTTTATGAGAGCAACAAATTACAGTCAACACCAAAATGTTCAAAACAGTCATCTGAACACATGACACTGTTCATGTTTTACAACAAAACCCCACAATACCAAATAGGAGCAAAAAGTCATAGTTCCTTCTATAAAGAATCAAATACACCAAACCTCCACACAAGAATAATGATGGCCAATGAGAAGAGGTCAAACACCGTTCACAGTAAAGCAGGTACACTGACATTCACGTCAATCAAACGAGGGAATAAGTCTTCGCATTCCTGATGTCAATCAAATGAGAGGGAATAAGCATCACTACTCCTCATGTAAATCAAGAGAGGGAATAAGTGTTAGTATTCCTCATGTCAATCAAACGAAAGGGAATAAGTGTCAGTATTCCTCATGTCAATCAAACGAGAGGGAATAAGTAACCGTATTCCTCATGTCAATTAAACAAGAGGGAATAAGCATCAGCATTCCACATGTCAATCAAACAGGAGGGAATTAGCATATTTATTCCTCATGTCAATCAAATGAGGGGGAATGAGCATTAGTATTCCTCATGTCAAATCAAGAAGACGGAAAAAGCATCAGTTATTCTCAGCTCAATCAAGCGAGAGAAAAAAGGCATCAGTATTCCTTGTGTCAATCAAACAAGAGTTAATAAGCAAATCTATTCCTCATGTCATTCAAATGGGATGGAATAAGCATCAGCTCTTGCCTGGGCTGATCCAACAGGAGGGTCAAACACTCTGCATAAAGCCATATAAAAAAAAAATTAGTTGGTGATCATCCCTTCCCAGCTAGTAAAAACGGTGCAGACCCTATTTATTTTTTAAAAGTTTTTTTTTTCATCGAGAAAATGTCTATAATCGCGGAAAAACGTGAAAAAAACGGTGCGTCATGGATTCAAACTTGAAAGCGGTATTCAGCTGGGATGACTGATTGGCCCTCTAGCGAGCGTTTGTTGAACCACGCCGGGCATGCGCAGATATCTAAACAGTCTTCAGTTAAAACGCGTTACCACCAGTTTCAGTCTTAAAAAAAAAAAAAAAAAAAAAAAAAAAGCCCTCCTCCTCACTTTTTTATGTCCAAAAGGATGATCACCAACTTTTCTTTTTTACATAGCTTAATGACACAACTGCAATTAACCTGTGAACTACATAAGTCTCAAACCCCACCTTTGGAAAAGAACGGGAAAGAACGGCGGTGTGCCCAAACTCGCTACGGTTGAGGGGGTATCGACACGTGGGTGTACAATCCTGTGGAAGCATGTTAATTAGAAGGTCAGAGTTAGGAGGGAGAATTTTCACTGCGGTCCATAAGCACGCGGACAGTGACAGTCTACTTAAAATGGGCAGTAATGGCTGATCCAACATGGACGTAAATACAGTCAAGTTGAAACAGGCCATCTCTGCATAAAACACAAATCTACTGTTCTGAAATCCAATATGCTGGACTACAGAGCCGAAAGGCAAAACTTTTATCACAGACCAAATAATTACAGGCTGCACTGTATGACTTCTGCAGCCAGCACCAACAGTGAGCACCCAGTGTTGCTCCACAAAAATTCATGAATTTTGTGTTGCTAGGCAACAAGTGGTACAGTTATTTCAGAAAGTACTGGTTTCTTACCAAGCACAGATTAACCTGCGAATTCTGCTGCAAGCATTGGATTCCTTGCTCACAACAGCTAAAAACTCATTATCAACACGATGGTGGACTGCATTCTTTGAATTCCTGCTGGAATGGGCACTTGGTCAGGTATGCATTCAGTTTCAATAAGCTAATCATTCTCTAGTCTATACCCAAACAGAAGTACAGAGACAGCTCTATCTTCAAAAATACCTGACACTACATAGAGCCATCATTCTGATAAAACACTAGAAGTACATCAGCACAAGGAAACCATTCATGAAAATGTTGAGGCTTATATTTCAATATTTTGCATCATATTCATCAGTAAGTCAATGACCAAAGGGTAGGGGATTGGGCCCCCCAAACCTTGTGGTCAACAGGCGGCGGCAATTAATAACCATAATCAATAATCATAATCAGTAACCATATTGTGTAAGCAGCAGTAACACACTTACACAGGCACAGTCACAGGCACACAGACACATGCACGCGCACACACACACACACACACACACACACACACAAGCAGTTCACACTCGCATGAGCAGTGCAGCCACACATAAGCAGTTGGCTTCTGTAGTTTTGATTGACATCTGTTCAGCTGACTCAGGCAATATCTGTTCAGTCATCTGCATTATTCACCATCATTCATCAGAGATCATATAGTTATGCATGCTTCAGTATTACACTGGAAGAGGGTTGTTATCTTTTGACTGCAGTTTTCAAGGCAAGTTGGCGGTGTTTTGTTTTGCCCGTCACTGGGGCAACCAGTGACCCAACTAAAAGTCCTCTGAAACAAGTAGCCTTGGAGTTGTTGTTTTGTGGGAGATGCCAACTAGTGATAAAGGGAGATGGGCAAGTAACATGCAGACACCGCATGGCTGTGCCATTGAGAAGCAAGTAGGAAGCAGACACTGCGTTATTGAATCATTGTAGAGTGAGAGGGCGGAAAAACCATATTTGGGAGATATTTCCTGTGATGAAGGTATAGGAACTGGGTTTGAAAAGCAGAATGTGAGTTCTTCTTGCGCAAAAAGAACTCGGCTTTATATTCATCAATATGCCTAAATAAAGCCTAATTTCCTGAAGAATCTGTCTCTCTCCAATTGCTTGAGGATGGGGGAACCTCATAATATGAAAATATTTCTGAATGAAAACCACAACAAAAATTTTTTTTTTTTTTTTTTTTTAAATATTACTCTCACCTTCCACCTCAGGCATGCCAGCCATTTCCATGTTACATAGCTGCAAAACCCAAAAGGGGCAAGGGTCAAGCTTGCTATTGGAGGACAGGTGAGAAAAATTGCATGCATGAATTTGAAGAATAATCTGCAAACCAGCTAATGACACCTTAAGGCAATATAGTGATGCCCAAGTAAGCAAATGACTTTCATTGTCATCAAACTTTCAAAATCTAAAAGCTTTGAGCTTCCAGCTTCCCAATACCACTTAACAGTCATGGCCACTAGCACTACAAGGTCATTTTACATGTTATTTTAGGATATATGGCAGGTTACCTCAACAGGCAGTTGCAAGGAGCTCTTGAAATGCTAGCCGTTAACAAAATCCCTGACGACCGACCTCTGTTTAGCCAGCAATTACATACAAACTATCAAAGATCACATATAATGAATATCACATTTTCCCTTGACCTTACACAAATACGTTGGTCTTCTCACCATCTAACATGCAACAAAATATGAAACCAGTTTATCCCAGGATTGTTGGTGAAGGACCCTCTTCGTAAGTCACTCACAGCAGTGAATAATTAATGAAAGGTCAAAATGAGGCTGGGGACTGGCTGCAGATGTTGAATGGTTTTTTTTTTTGCCCCAAATTATTCCAATCTATTAGCAAGCAGTGCCAGGCACAACACACCCGGCCAGAAATTTTTGCTTTTTCTGTGACCTTGACCCAATCAGATCCAAAATTTAATCAGGTGATACTTTGACTCCTGCACTCCTTTCCTTAAAATTTTGTGTAATTTGATCAAACTATTTCTCTGCTAAACTGCTAACAAAACAAATGCCACCGAAAAACAATATCCCTTGCCTTTTGGGCAGGGTAAAGATGATCTCATCAGTTCAATTCATCTCCCTGCCATCAACACCCCAACCTGGCTACATATTCCATCTGGTGGGCACATTGACAGTTTGGGGAATTCATTGCGATGTCAGAGAAGAAAACACAATTAGGTAAATGGCTGCAGCAGATGTAGCCTGAAGGGTGATATCTAAACGGACAGAGGAATGACTACACTGTTTAACATTACCTCATTTTTCAAACAAAATACCAGACTCTTATACACATGCTTAGTCCCAAGTAGATTAATTATCAGAGTGGTCGCTGACTCAAGCACAGAAAGGGACTCCCACATGTCCTCCTCCCTCCCCAGGCACAGTTAGCACTGACTGGCAGAACATCACCATAAACCTCATCACAGTTCACTAACCTGCAGCCCTGGCCTTGCTGTAACCATGCAACCCGATTTCTCTCTAGTCTACCTTCAGTCCCACTTCCTACCCAGCTCACCACCTGTCATCTTCCTGGCTCCTCTTATTCTCCACCTCCTCCTCTTCCACCTACTTCTCCCCCTCTTTTTTATACCCCTCCTCTTCCCAGTCTTCCCCTCCTCTACATCCGCCTGGCTTTCCACTCTTTCAAAAGAACCATCAAATGGTCCAGTTCCTGCATTTCCAGGAAGCCTCAACAGTATGTCTGCACATTCCTGAGGATACCGGGGCGTGCTAGTGTAACAGACATGGCTACATGGTGATGTAATGTCTGAAGGAATACAGGGGGGGGGCCTCGCCGCCGCACCATTGATGTCAATGTTACGCTTCTTTCATACAAATCACTTTCAGCAGGGCACGCTCACAAGCTCTCATGTGTCAAATGGCTGAAACTAAAGGTGGCAGGGCTTGGTTAGTTTTACATGAAAAGCACCAAGGGACAATAGTGGTGGAAGAGGTGTTTTTGGGTCAGTTAAAGACAAATATGAACAGCAATACTTTTTGGAATAATCAGACATACAGTCATAAGAAAAAGAAAGTACACTTTCTTTCAGTTTTATAGTTTTACGTATCAGGAGATTACAAAAAATATCAGCTGTTCCTTATCAGGTCCTAAAATTAGGTAAATCTAACCTCAAGTGTAAAACAACACACAATAGATTCCACCATGACATTATTTATTAAACCATGGTGGAATCTGTTCTGTGTTGTTTTACACCTGAGGTTAGATTTAAATAATTTTAGGACCTGATTAGGACCAGTTGATTTTTTATTAAGTCCTGATACGTAAAAACCATAGAACTGAAAGAGGGTGTACTTTCTTTTTCTCATGCCTGTACATTTATACACTCACAGAACAGTTATAGACAGACCAGGCTGTACGTTCAGTGTACACTCAATACAATGGATTACACAGCCAACAGTTTTTTTTACCCTCATGACTGCATATACACGACAGCAATGTTTATTAAAATCTTCAACTTTCAACCTTTTCATCTACCAATTTTCGGCATGTATCAGCATATTCTGCTGAAGAGGCCTTGTGCTAAATTCCAGACACACTGATAACAGTAACATGAGCCACATTCCCTAAATTCCACTGTTTTGCTGAAATGTAGTCTGAGAAAATATGTAAAGGATAATCCACTCTTAGGTGTGCATTACATGGTTTTAAGGCATGACGCGGAGGCGAATAACCACCCGGTGCAAAGCGGAGGGTGGTTGCCTCCGCGAAGTGCCTTAAAACCGTGTAATGCACACTTAAGAGTTGATTATCCCGCTTACGCCATGGTCATTTGCCAGCAATATCAAATCTAATTTGGTAACAGATTCCAGCCGAAACGGAGATTATGCATACCACAACATTATCCGAGGTTATGCAGACTGTAGCTAACTTGCTACCCGCAATTATAATGAACTTAAGAGCCAGCGAGCTGAAATCACTCTGTTGTCACGGCACATAGCTAGCGAACTGTCAGCAGTTGCTTTTACATGAAGTGGACACATTAGCTTCCTTTGTAACCGTACACAATTGCTATAGTTTAATGAATAAAGTGTGATGACTTCGCTGCTTTAATATTTCTTTGGTCATTATCGCAAAATGGAGCACACCCATTTTTAGATGTCATCAAATAAAAGAAATACTTTATCTGAAAGGTATCAAATTTTTACTGGAGATAAAACTATGAAAATTTGATTTTCTGTTATACCCAGGCAAATGCCAGTGCTCTAACGTTGCTATGCTTACAGGTTGGCTAGTAGATGAATTCTGAATGGCAGTTAAAGCTACCGTAACAAATAACCTGTGCAGTTAGACTTGGATTTTAATCTTACCTGCCAGCCAATCAGAACCTCCAAGTTTTAACTCAGGCGATGGTATAACTTGTTAATTTGAACACCATCACTAGAACAAGAAACATGATTACAATATAAACACAGGACTAAGGAACTGGCAAGGTGTTGAATAAAGGACACACTCACTATATGGAGACAAGTTTGAAGATTTAGGTTTGAAGACTCAGAACATCCATGCACAACTTCTCACACTGACTTTTGGTTGGTTTTAAATGTTTTAAAATAATATTCATACATATAGAATTCAATATTCCTTTGTTTTAACAACAAAATAATTCAATTCGGTGTGTTAAAGACCAAAAAAAGCCAATTATTTGTAGTGACACAATAACCAGCATACACAAGTCAGAAAAATAAAGGCTGGTATACACACAGACTGACTTGATGTAAGAAACAAATCATCCACCATTAAAAACTTTCCTATAATCTCAAAACAATACGCTTCCTGAACTCCCCATTTGCTAGAAAACATAAAGATGCAGCCCTGAAATACAGCAAAGTGCCCTCAAGCCTTGGTTTGAGATTAAGATACTCCGCCCAATCGCCCATCCATTGGCCAGTCACAACTAGAGGAAAACGCCCAACTTAAAATGTTAAAGGTCCACTGACAAAATCTGGTATATACAAAACCTAACAAACCTACTTCATCAAAAAACAACACAGAGAGTCAGTTAAAACTACTGAGTGCCAATAGTGCCCCCTGTGAATAATTTTCTGCCCGATTAATGAAGTGTGACAGACAAAGTGTGACAAACTCATTGTGCAACTGACTAACTGAATCAGTGACTGACTGAGAGACAGAGGCTGACTAATTGAGTGACTGAGGAACCGACAGAGTGAGTAATCAATTGAATGACTGGAAGACTGACTGACAGTGATTTGGTGACTGACAAACTGAGACTGACAGTGACAGTGATTGAGAGACTAGCTGACTGAGTAACCGAGTGTGTGACAGTTCACAAGCTATTGCCATGTAATAATTAAAACATAACCAATAAAGAACAGACAGCAAAGCTGCAAACTGCCTGACTGAGAGACTGATGGGGTTAGTGAACGAGTGACTGACTCATTACATGCCATGATTAAATGATTGAGTGGCAGACTGACTGCATGACTGTGGGACTGAGTGACTGACTGGCTGACTGACCAATTGACTGAGTGATTGAGTGACTGAGTGGCAGACTGATTCACTGGCTGACGGCGACTGAATGGTTGATGGAGTTACTGAAAGACTGAGTGACAGACTGATCAAGTGACTACCTGAGTAATTGAGTGCCTAGGTAATTGAGTGACTTATTGAGGTGAATGAGGGATTGAGTGAGTAAGTGACTGACTGCCTCACTAAGTGACTAACTGGATGATTGAGGGGCTGATTGACTGCCTGACTGATCGAGTTAGCTAAGTGACTGAGTTGCTGAAAGATTAAGAGACTGAGTGACAGAGACTGACAGGGATTCTGTGACTGACTGACTGCATGACTGAGTGACTGACAAAGTGATTGAATGATTGACTGTCCAATAAAATTACTGACCAACAAACTGAGTGATTGAGCGAATAAGAGACTGAGTGACCAACTCACAGACTGAGTAACTGACTGATTGAAGGATGGACAGATTGAGTGACTGATTGTGTGACTGACTGCCTGACTGGCGGCGACTGACTGACAGACTCCTTGGCAGACTAATTAAGAGACAGTCTGATTGAGTGATTAAGTGACTCAGTGACTGACTGATCAAGAGACTGAGTGATTGAGCAACTGACAAACTCAGAACAAATGACAGACTGACTGAGTGACCTGGTGACTCACCAACTGAGTGACTGACAGACTGAGTTACTAACAGGGAACTGACAAATTGAGCGATTGAGCGACTAGGTGACTGAGGGACTGAGTGATTTTGTGACTGATAGCGTGACTACCCGACAGTGTCTAAGTGAGGAAGGGAATTTGTGATTGACTGACTGATTTCTTGAGTGAGCGGCAGACAGATTAAGGGACTGACAAATTGAGAGATTGAGTGACTTGGTGATTGAAGGACAAAGTGATTTAATGACTGACTGATTCTGCAACTGACTGCTAAAGAGACTGTCTGATTGAGTGCTTAAGGGACTTTGTGATTGAGTGACTGACTGATCTGCCAACTGATTAATTGACTGACAGTAATTAAGTAACAGATGGACTGAGTTGCTGACTAATTAAGAGACAAAAAGTGTTAAGGTGAGTAAGTGACTGAGTGACTGACAGTAATTGAACGACAGACTGATTAAGTCACTGACTGACAGACTGAGTGATTGAGGGAATAAATGACTGACAAAGTGACAGAGTGACTGATCAATGAGGGGAGTGATTGAGTGACTGACGGACTCACTAAATGACTAAGTGATTGAGCGACTGATTGCATGATTGAGGGGCTGAAAGACACCGACTGATTGACTAACTGATTGAGTGACTGAATGACTAAGCCGCTGACTGATCAAGTGACAGATGAAGGGACTGAGGGACTGAGAGTGACTGACTGATTTCATGATTGAACGAGTGACTAGTTGAGTTACTGACAGATTGAGTGACTGAATTAAGTGCCTGACAGTGATTTATTGAATAAGTGATTGAGCGACTGAAAAAATGATTGAGAGATAAACTAAATGACCGACCAATTTTGAGTGAGTTACTGAGCGACTGTGTGACACACTAATTGCATGACAGACTGAGTGACAGTCTAATTAAAAGGCTGTCTAATTGAGTGATTAAGTGACTTTGGGATGGAGTGACAGATTAAATAACTGAGTGACTGACTGAATGATTGAGTGACTGACAGACTGAATGACTCACTAAGTGACAACTGAGTGATTGAGTGATCATCATTGAGGAGCTGATTGTCTGACTGACTGATTGACCAACGGACTGACAGAGTTGCTGACTGAGCAAGTTACAGACGGAGGGGTTCAGTGACTGACTGATTACGTGATTGAGTGACTGACTGCGTGATTGGACAATTGACTGATGGAGTTACTGACCAACAGATCTGGTGACCGACTCATTAACTCATTGAGTGGATCAATGAAATACCCATATAGCAATATTGGCCTGGCCCATGTCTGGCCCACATAATGCACTTTACACGGCCCAGTTCTGGCCCACATACAGCGAGAACAATGGCCCTTTAGTAGCCCAGATCCGGTTTGCGGAGATGGCCCATGTGTTGCCCATACATGGGCCAGCACAGGGCCAGCTACGGACACAATCGGCCCACATGTGACATGCAATCACATAAACGGTGCCATCATTGCCAGATCTGGCCCACATCCGGTCAACATACCACTTGCCATGTCAGCAGTCACCCAGCAGTGCCGGCTTGAAGCCGGATCTGGGCCAGACCCGACTGCTATGTAGGTAGTGACTGACAGAGTAACAAGCGACAGACTGACAGATTGAGTGAGTGTCTGATTGCATGACTGACTGATTGACAGACATACCGAGTGACAGACCAATTAACTGACCGTTTGAGTGATTAAGTGACATGATTGAGTGATGGACTGAGTCACAGTGAGTGACTGAGTAAATTAAAGAGGAATTTTGTGACTGATAGACTAACTGACAGGGTGACTGAGATTGAATGACTCCGTAATAGGGTGACTGGCAGACTGACGGAGTGAATGACCGATTGACTGAGTTACTGGGTGCCTGAGTAAATGAGTGACACACTGTTTGAGTGACAGAGACAGTGACTGATTGAGTCACAGAGGGAGTGACTGACAAATTGAGTGATTGAGCGACTAGTTGATTGAGGGATCAGTGATTTTGTGACTAACTGACAGAATGAGTGTCTGAGTAATGAGGGGACCTCGTGATTGAGTGACTGACTGACTTCCTGATTAAAATCAAGATTAAGACTTGGAGTGATTGATCAACTAATTGCATAATTGAGTGAGACTTACGGAGTGACTGATCGATTGAATGACTGACTGAATGACTGAAAGATTACATGACTGACAATGATGAAGTGACTGATTGATGGCGTGACTGAGGGACTGACAGTGATTAATTGACCAGTCCAGTGACTAAAGAATGACGTGACTGACTAAGAAACTGAGTGACTGAGGCCCGTATTCAGAAACGACACTCACATTCACCCTCCACTCACCATATAATGAGTACGATTGAAATGTAACTGGAGTGTGAGAAAGAGATCGACCTACAACTAACTGAGAGAGCGGACCCACTCCTCGCCAGTTGCTATTCACATACGCCACTCGAGCATAACTGACAGTAGTGGGCACTGCGTGCCACAGGCGGTGCGTCGGCTGCTGCAAAGGGACGCTCAATCCTCACCCTTCAGTGCTGAAGGACCTAAACCTGTCGCTGTTTACTTTTCTTGATTAGAAAGTTTCTCAGGCTAATTGGTAAAACAACAATCAAATTTAATTTTTTATAGCGTTGTTATGCATTGCTTCAAAATTGAGGCGTTTCTTTCGCACAATTAAATGGCGACGTAAAATATCAGCATGTCTTCATAAATTCTGTGGTCGAGTGGCTCGCGAAAGGCGCAGGACAGCCCGCGAGGCTCACTAAGCAACAAGCTGTGAAACGTGCCGGACATTTCCTTCTACATTCAGCAATTAAGAATGTAGAAAAGAATGGATTATCGTGACTCACAGCTACATGAGCCTCGCAGACCAATCCACACGGCGCCCCACAAGCCAGTTTAGCGCAGAATTATTTAACCCAAGAGTAAAGAAAAGCACGAGAAATCCGAATGCGTGAGAGTTGACAGATATGCGTCATTAATGAAAACTGGCCGCACCTGATAATGTTGAAAGTTTTCGGAGTTTCTGCAATGGTAATTTAAATGAATTGAAAACAGGGCAGTAATTATCAGTGCTCATTCTAACTGAACAAGTAGAACTGGCGACACATGATAATCCTTAGGATTTTTGGAGTTCAAGTAAATAAAATTTTATTAAATGATTGAAAACAGGTCATGTCCGATCATTATTTTTAAGGGATGGTTTTGAGCTTCCCCTATTGCCAGTTCACCAGTAGCCACTGGTGGGTACACAAATGCTAACCTCGAATTCACCACAGTGCAGTTCGTAACCACTGAAACCAGGTGGTCAGTTAGCAAGTTACCGGCATCGTTATCATCATTAGAGTTAAAATTTGCGTAGTTGCGATTGCGTCGAGCACGTGGCTGTAAATGATCCAGAGTTTCTAATGTTTGTAACCACCTGAAAGCCATGACAACGAAATGCCGGCGCAAGTTAGTGCGGCTCAAGGGAGGTGTTCCCTGCACTCAACCTTCACTCAGAAAGAGACGCTATTTTCAGTGTGAGTGAGCTCTCTGAAAGCAAATGACTGTTAGGACAACCTCTGACTCATTTAGTAGGCTATAACCTGACACTAACTTTTAGTACTCACTCACACTCAATTAGTGTGAGTGTCGTTTCTGAATACGGGCCTGACTCACTGATTGAGTGACCATCAGACTGACTGTGACTGCTGGTCGTATCTCTGTCCTCACCTGGTCTCGGTCTCCAGCGAAGCAGCAGCTCTTCATGGTGCAGGAGTTGAAATAGCCCTGGTTGTCGAACTGGAAGATGGGCAGACGGGAGTGCAACTCGTACAGGACCGGCGGCAGTCGGCGCCTCAGAGCCAGTAGCTGGGTGCCTGCGCTGTTAAAGCGCACACTCATGGCACTCTGCAGGGACAGGCTGCCCCCATAACGCAGCAGAGAACTGTGGGAAGGGAGGAGGCACAGGTTAGACCACCGCCGAGCAAGCCCATTTCTGGGAGTCCAGCATCCTGTCAGTTCTCAATCCAACCCTAAATTGTAGCAAATAAACTCAACCAATCTGCAGCTCAACAGTATTTCTAAGGCTTGAAAGAGGTGTGCTTTGTTAGGATCAGAGCAAAGACCACCAGCATGGGCGATCTCCAGAAATAGGGTTGGGGAGGGAGTAACGGCCCAAAGAAATTGACTAAGGAGAATAGATGAGGTAGGCATCTTACAGAGTAGGAGGTAGACCATAATATGGAAGCTGATAAGTGGAAAAATTTCAGGAATAGGTGAATAGAATTGGATGGAGGACAGAAATATTATTGGATGATACAGTACTATTCTGAGTTAACCTTAACGGTCAATACAAGCCAAATAATAAGCTTCAAAAACATACAGCAGAAAGCAAGCACTACAATTTGTGGATCTAATCCCACTGAACTGCACTGTATTGATCTTGATTAAGGGTCCTTCAAATATTCCTCAAAGAACTAATTTTATGGTCGGTGCAGAAATCAACAACACAGCAGGGAAAGCTCCTGTATTCAAAGAGGTTGTTTCAATTCTACACTAATCTCCAAAAGGCCAACTAAATAAACACTGAAATGACTTACAAAGACTACTGACTAGCGAGCCAGAAGCAAATGGCAGCTCCCTTTCTGCATTTAGTCTCTGCAATTGGTACTCTAGCTCCCCCCTATGGATATGTCCAAGCGTAATAAGTTAGCTAAAAGAATTAAATGAATCTTTAGACCAGAAGTTTTTTCCCCAAAATTCTGTATCTCCATTCTAGTACACCACAGTATTCAGCTGCCAGCAGCGATTGCTATATCAGCATTAGTCAGATGTTCAACTTCTGATCATTAATCTCATGAGTTAAAGGAAGTGCACAAGAGCAACACAGATTCCTTATCCAGCGCACCTTCGTGGCTTGCGAATATCCCAAAGACCCACTCCTTCCTTGGAGTTAGCCGTAGCGAGTAGCCGAGGCTCGGCTGGGTTGAACATCACGCTGTGAAACGCAGACGGATAGTTGGCCAAGCAGAAAGGTTCTAGGACACAAACAAAACATGGACCATAAGAAACACAGTGTTGTTGACAGGAGAAAAGCAGAGGTTGAATGTCCACTGGCCAGAAAGAAAAACTCCTAGCTCTGCCATTTTGTTTCCTCCATCCCTGAACCAAGCAACTAACCAAAATTGTTCCGGTCACCTAACTGAAAAATTTAGCAAATTGTAAAATACAGACAATTAGAACAAAATACCAGGGCGGACATTTACTTTCTGAACCTGGATTTTCCACTTTTAGAGAGAATCACTCCTAAGTATACCTGCAGAACTCACTCCAGTTTTTCCACTGTGTGCGACGGGCACTGAACTGTGTTTACCAAAGCGCAACGGATTCCAACTCTGAATATAGCTGTCTGAGCCAACTTGGAGTTATAAAATCACTCAAACAGAAAGAGAGACCAGATCTATAATTAGGCCCATATGCTCATCAGACTTGTACACTGCACTCACTACACACTCGTTTGAAACCCTCTTCAGGAACGACAGTGCTGAGGACATTCAATTTAAATGTAAAACTGCATGACTTCATCAGAGAGAAACATGCAAAATTGACACCAAACATCCACAAAAGCAGGCATGCAGTGAAGCATTTAACAAATACAATCACATTTAAAATCTTGACTTGCCGTACTACGCATTTTCAGGGCAACCGTTAACGAAATAGGGCTTACAAAAACAAGAAAAATAAAATAAAATAAAAATAAATAAATAAATAATACTTTTCTCCTCCGTGTTATATTTGGCCCTACATTGCCTCTGCAGACAGATTAACTTTCTAAATTAATTTAAAATGACAGTGATTGAATCTCCCGTACCTCCATGTGGGGGCTCGCGGGTGTCCCATATGAGAACACGGCCGTCATCAGAGGAGCTGGCGAACACGTTATCGTTCACCGGGCTAACAGACAGGCCGTAAACAGCATCGTCGTGCAAAAATACGTTCAGCGTCTCACCCCTGTGCGAACCAAAATCAAAGCATAAGAACATAATTATTTGATATTTCACTATCATTTTTCTATTACTACTAGCTGGGAAATTAGAAGAAAATAACTTTCTGCAGGTTAACAGATGTCAACAGCTTACCTTTCAACGTCATGAAGAATTACCTGTTCATCGTTACCTTCATGAAAAAAACAAACAAATCAACAGTTGCACCAGTAAAATTCATAGGTGAACCAGTCAAGCAGGCAGCAACATAGCAGGTAAGTTGAGAGGACCACAGTTATGATTAAGCCAATCAAGCTCCTATGATGATCAATGACAGTCATTGATAACAAGAAAAAAACATACCACCAGAGAAGACACACTTGTTGGTGCTATCAAAGGCAAGGCAGAAGATGTTGGACAAGTGTTCTCCCTTGAGTTTAACAGGTTTGGCCCGTGAGTGGATTGCCTTTTCCATATGCCAGAGCAAAACCCTACGGTCATCACCTCCTACACACCAGATAAAAGAAATCGTTATTGATCTAATCCGGGGCAAAATTACATCCCATTACATCCCCTTTAACTGCATCCTCTCCTGGGTCATAATGATTATGCCCAACCTTAATAATATCGGAGATGTCTCGGACATACATTGCACAGATGAGGCGCAAATTAATACAAGATTTCGCCTTTCTGCGAAGACAAGCAAGGGTCATCAGATGGGGTTTACAAGTGACAAAGTGTGCACTGTAGCCGAGTGAATAAATGCCAAACAAGCCGCACTGATTCATAGTCAACAGGCCTGTCAACGTTAGCGAAATTATGGCGAGCATCAGTGAAATATTAGCTCAGCTCCAACAAGGCAATATCAACCTCCTAATATGCATGTTTTCTCCGTGCATTAGCAAATACAGGTCAGAAAAACAATCCCATTATTATCAAGCGCTTAACTTCATGCAACCTTTATCAGATTCATCTGACGTTTTCTAATGTTACCTATTGAACCATGGCTACATCCATTTTACATCGTATGTCAGTAAAATGGATCCCTTGTCGGAAAGAATCATCCGAAACACGGGCCGAAAACATGTCATGCACTTCATGTGAGCTGAGCACTTGCACGGCTATAGCCGCTTTCACACTGGACGCGAAACGAATTTTCCGCGCGACAGATTACATTCAAAGTCAATGCAAAGACGTATTCGCGTCTTTGCATTGACTTTGAATGTAATCTGTCGTGCGAAAAAATAGTTTCGCGTCCGGTGTGAAAGCAGCTTGTGAGTGTCACCGCATTTTCTCAACATACGCAGTAACGTGGAACTGGGTAATGAGGTTGACTGGCGAACATGATCGATATCGCTTGCTACGCAGCACGTTTTTCAAGTCTTCTCGTTCAGTAAGCTTGCCAGTTGCTGAATGCCAGCTCATGTTGAGATCGATTTTAAAAAGTTGCTCTTCACATAACTTGAGTTAGCTGGATAGCTAGCCAACTTCGCGAAGATAAAGAGGCAACGTACCTGGTTAGCAACTATCTTTACTTTTGCCACTAGCTAGCTAGCCAGCCACAAAACTAAATTGGGTCCTCAAAATTATATTGGGGGGGGGGGCATACCTAGAATCCCTTGAAAATTTTGCTTGAAAATATTGAGTGAGGCAGCGAAAGTTTTGTCCAGGAGTTGAAGACAACATTTGCTTCTTGCTACAGTAGCGAGTTTAGCTGAATAGCTAGCTGCAACCTACAGATGGGGATAGAGCCTTGTCCAGCCAGCCAGTTCGCTAATCGGCATTTGAACTGCGTAGGGTAATGTTTGTGTGAGATTTGTCAGATCGCTATTCCTGAAGTGTGCACAGCATTAGTGTAAAGCTGGCAACCCATCTTGCAGAATAACACATTCACAAGTGCATTGAACGACGTTATTCGGACATGCATGCAACAACAGATCCTCTAAACACAACAAATAGCTAATCAACTACAGCCAGCTACCTAGATGACCATTCAACATTTTCATAGCTAAACATTAGCGAGCTAAATCGCCAGCAGGCTATCTGGCCTATGAAATTATTCAGATGTGGTTAGGACAGCAGGCAAGTTGGTAAGATATAATTCCATGCACATCGTTTGATTCACCGCGTACACGGTTGCACTTACATATTTGTGACACAACGAGCATTAATAATTGCATTAATGCCGATCAATTTCCAAAGGTTACATTTGTGAGCGGAGAATAACAATATTGTACGGAAGAGGGGGAACGGAAGACATGCCAACCTACCGGACACCAGCCATTCTCCTCCATTGTTGGAAAACTCTATTGCATTAACGCACCCAAAATGCCCCAGCATATCTTTCTTATAAAGACTCGTGCATCCGGCCAGTCTGAGCCTCTGAAATTCCTCTTTCATAAGTGGGTGCCCGGTGATCTTTCTCCGGGATAGGAACCCCACGGAAGATCGCATACCGCAGCCCTTCACCTCTTTCATATTTCTTTGGCTGTTCGTAGAAGCCAGCTCGCAAACTGTCTTTTGCTTACAATATCTGCAGTGTCACAATCATATGTGGAGTTTCTCCTGCCGTAGACGATGTCCAAGATCTATTCGTGCTTCTTTTATTAATGACTACATCACGACACACAAGAAAATAGCCCACAGAAAGGACGATTTTGTTTGCATTTCACACTCCACACACGTCGCTTCCTGCTCCGCACAAGCCCCCTCCTCCGTTGCCGACATCACCAGCCCAGCTGACCCAGAAGTCTCTGAAAATTTCTGGTGACATTAGTTGTACAGATTGAACAGTCTAGCTGTAGATAGAGATTGCTAGACCATGGACATATTGCACCGAATCGCAAGCATGCAAGTGTCACATTCGGAGAACGAATCACCGACATATGCTTGTAATGTTACAATGAAAGTAATTCCGACACCTCAAGTGCTACATCAGGTAGTCACACAAATTGCTTACAGTCCCCATGACTGAAATACTCCATAGTTTGTGCCTAAAATGTTTACTCTTGCCGGGAAAAAAAAAAATCGATTTACAATTATATATAATATTTACAGCGCTAATTCAGGAGCCAATCAAGCGCTAAATTTCACAGCAGTGCACTACCGGGGAGTCACAACCCGCAGCCTTGGCATCACAGTCTCAATTCTTAAACCATAAGGTTTCACTGTCTCCGACTTTTACCATATGACGTTCCCGTCTCCTGTACCTTCGAGTGATGCAAGAAAATAGTTATTGCTGTAATCCTGGTCGGAATGTCATGTTAATGTAATAAAAAAGCAAAACTCATGTTTAGTGTGTCTAGTTTATTATTCCCATTTAAGGGATTACAGTGGTAGTATTCTGCAAATTACATTTTTCCCTCAGGGAAACCATCCAATGGCAACTCCCCATTATTTCACAGGAAAACAGAACATGTTACTTTGAACTGTAAGAACAAAATGACGCAAATTATTTCAAAATGCTAACAATGGAACCAATTTAGAAATAAATTGTGTTCTTTGGGGAGTTCTCAATGACATTCAGGTTTTCAGTACAACCGCAGTGGTTTGTCCACAATAATTTTTTTTGTTTTAAAATATTTTGATAAAAGCAGGGTAAAATAAAAGCAGGTTCTTTCGAGTTAGATACCACACCAGAGGTGAATATTGAGTGTCACAATGACATGAACACAAAAAATGATCGTGGAGCAGAGAGTACTTCCCGTGAAATCCCCTTTCCAATTGAGGAAAGCTCACGGTTTCGGCCTTTGCGGTCTTTTCCGGTGCCAAGACAGCAATTGTCTGTGTGCGATGTGATGAAACAACGGAGTTGTCATGACTGAATCTTTCAAGTAACATCCCGTTAGTTCATGAGATCAAACTCCTTTTTACCTGGTTGCCAAGCTACAAGGGGCAAAGTTTTTTATTCAACTTTTTACATTTTGAAGACCTTTTGAGTTGCACCACTGACAGAAAGTGGATTTGAAAAAAAAAACTGAGATGAAGTTCTGGTCTTAAAGGGCATCAAAAGTCGATTCTCAGACGGGACGTTGAACGTCCAATGATTACAAACAAATCACTTGCTTTTGTTGACATCTTGCATTGTCACATGACCAATTTCATTCATCAACCAATGTTTTGTGTACAAACGTAGATAATCCTTCTATTTCGGTTCGTTTGCGCAGGTGCGGCTCGCTGATTGGCCGATAAACAAAAACAATGGGAATCGACTTTAGATGCCCTTTAAGAGTGTATTCAGAGAGGCCGTTACAATGTTAAGCACAGCGAGCACACAACGCTTTACTTTGTGGCATCCACTCCTACAATGTGACAGCCTCTCACTATGTACAATATCTTGACCAATTCGTGGTGGGGGACATGGTGAAAAAATGCATCCAAAATAAATAATGAGGGATATCAAAGGAACTAATGACATTCAATTACTTTCAATAGGCCAAGTGTCAAATTGAAACAAAAGTGCTTAATCTTGGGTCCCTTTTCCAAAAGGAAATGAAAAAGCTCAATAACAAAGTTGGTTAATTTGATTATGTTCAAAGGACTCGCGTTTCAAATTGTTAAGAAAAGTGCTTTTACCTTCGGTACCCTTTCTTGAGTACTGGTACATAAAAATGAAATGGGCAAGAGTGCAGGGACCCTTACAAGAGAACACAAGTTCTCCTACTGGCAGCCATGAAAACCAGAAACCAGTGAAAACTGAATACTGATCCGAATTAAAATGAGCAGAAATAACAAGGATGTAGAGGAAGAGTGGGGAAATAATGGGACAGATCAACAGAAAGTGTAACAAACATGTGATTTGGTAATACTCTGTTACCCATAGCGGATGGTTCATCCAGCGTACCACCCAATTTTTATTCCCGACCCCAAACTCGTCCCAAAAACATCCCCCGAATCCCTTCCCATCATAAACAGAGGCAGACAACACGAGTGGAGCACTGCAGGGCGGCATCAGCACAGGAGCACTCCCGTCAGTCCGGCTGTGAGGAACATGTTCAGTTTATTTACAGTTTATTGCACAATTTAGTCTCCTTTAGGTGAACGCAGGGTGCCTTTGTAGAGATGCAAGTGCACTGGCAATTACAGAGAAAAGATTAGAGGCTTTGCCAAACACTGAAGCAGGGACTGGAACACAGGGTATTATGGAGAACCAAGACCATTCTACCAGATAATTCCAACCCTATTCAACCAGGCATTTGAACTCAAAGGACGGAGAACCATGTGCCCTTGCTTGTGCTAGAGTCAGTGCAACTAAAAATCTGTTTGGTTAGGAGATAATCTAACCTAAAGGGGTTATTCTCATTAGCCGACAAGAGCCAAGTGCTTACAACTTAAAATTCACTGGCGGATAAGGACAGCGAGCAGCGGACGAACAGCCGACACTTGCAGGTTAGGAGTTAATTTAATCGTTTCAAATGACTATTTTCATTAGCTTCAGCTTTTTTTTTGTCCTTCAAAAAGTCCATAAAAAGTCAGCAGGGAGGCGTTTAAAAAGCACAAGGGGAGGACGTGGGGGGGGATGAGTAAAGAAGCGATAAAACAGGAAAATCTCCCCGGGACGGCACCACCTGCTAGCAGTCTTACAAAATCATCTTTTAAAAAAAAAAAAAAAAAAATTAACAAAGGGAAATCAAAGAGGAGTAGGGACAGTGGGATCTTAAATTATGAGGAGGGGAGGGGGAGATGGAGGGACCACAGGTGGGCGTGGTGGGGGAGACTCAAGGCTGTTGGCACATGGGGGGGCTGTCTAGAGTTCCAGGTGAGGGCCCCCAGTGGGTGTTAGTAGGGGCCTTTCGAGTGTCCGAATATGCCGATAGGGAAGTGCTTGACATGTGAGGACCACTGAGCAGCCAGCTGGAAAAACTTGACGTCGTTCCACTCCACTCCATCGATAAGCACTGCAGAGGAAAAGAGACAAAAACGTAAATATGGAATCAACAACTAATCAAAAGGTGTTCATTGTCAACAAGGGCTGTTAGATGGCTCATCTGTTCAGCTGCTGTTGAAGTGTGAATGTCAATAGCAGGACAACATGCAAATTCTCACAATCACCAGCAAATTTCAATTAATTTTTTTTCTAAACTGGGAGTACAAAAAGGCCCTGCACACTCCAAAATGTACTGCCAGAGATGACAACTGCCAGAGAAATGTTTTATTATTCCAAGTGTATAATAAAGCATTTTTCTGGTAGTTGCCATCTCTAGCTATTTGTGTGCAGTGTGTGGGGCTTTTCCATGTTCCCAGCTTTGCCTTTACCTGCCTGAAGCCGCTTTCACACCAGACGCAAAACGAATTTTTCGCACCACAGATTACATCCAAAGTCAATGCAAAGACTGCATCTTTGCATTGACTTTGAATGTAATCTGTCGTGCGAAAAATTCGTTTTGCATCCGGTGTGAAAGCAGCTTTACTCATCAACGGGTTATTTTTATTTTGTTTTGGAGCTTAACTGGTAACATCCTTATCTTTCCATTTTTTTCTCAGCCACATCACCTCCTTCAACAGCACACAACCTGGTTCGTCACCCGTCAAAGTGGCTACGAAACTGGAAAATCTTACCGGCAACACTCAGAATTTCAACCGAGTTAATGCCATACCCTGGCAGAATTGGTGCCACCGCAGCATATAGAAGGGAAGGTTTTAGTTGGTTGGGATGACAGCAACTCAGCACACACTAATGACCCTCGCTACACACTCACAATACGAGCATGAAGAGTCTCTGACCTGTCCATGAGAGCCCAACTTGCAGACTGTGGTGTGCTAAGCTGTAGCTGACATCACACTGTTCAGAGCAGGGCACATGGTTGACACTGACAGCAGATTCTGCAGCAGTGAACCCTAATACATGCAACAGGACATTCCAAATTTGGAGAAATGATGAATAGTATTCTTTTTTAGGGGAGTTTTTTTTCCTTTATTGGACAGAACAGTGGAGAGAGACAAGAAAGAGTCAGATTCGAACCCCGGCCGTAGCAGGAAGGACTCTGCTTCATATGGTGCACATGCTTTAAACCGATGAGCCACCAGAATGCCCCCAACATTATTGAAAATAATGTTTGTTAAGAAATTCTTTGTTTGAATGTTTTATCTTTTTTTGCTGAACTAAAATGAACTGCCAAAGGATCAGCAGAAAGTTGTGATACAACACTGCAAGCAGTTAATAAATACACAATTCATGCATCAGCATCTCAGGTGATACTTCCACTAAAGCTATACCAAGCGATTTCTGACCACTAGATGATCCCAAAAGCACCTTGTCTTTTCGTAAATATACAACGCCACTCCTCCCTCTCCCCCTCCCTATCCCTCTCCAGTCGGGACTCCTGAGGGCGGAGCTTCACATCCCGCGTCACAGTGATGTGTGCCTAATGTGCGCTCTCATTGGCTGCATTGTTTATTTGGGTAGACTTGTCTCGTTGCAGTTCGTATAAGCTAGTGAAACAGTAACCTAAAAAGTTGTTCATTAACCATGTCTTTGCCTTAAACCCAAGATTAAACCTACAGGAGACCTCTCGCCTCATTGTTACTGCAAACAGAAATGATTTTATTATCTGTGAACATCGACTGACGAAATGCATCTAGATTTTCGCTCCTTGTTGCTGCAACCATGACTAGACTTCCTTGCAGATTTTCAAATTACTTTTACCTGTTGAAAAACTCTAAAATTGACCGTCAAAACATTTACACCTGACGTGTACAACAAAATAGTGCCAAAATATATCGATGTTTAGATGGAGGACAGCCATAAATTCATACTTATTTAGCCAGCACACCAGCCAGGGGCTCATGCCCTGAGGGAACGTTTGCTTGCCAGCACCAGTGTTATTCATCCACATCCAGTCATACTGATAGGGAATTGAACAAGACATGAATACAGCTGCTACCAAGCAGGAATTCACATTAAACAATCTCATACAAAGCTCAAGTTCTGTCTTTAATAGAGACAAAATAAATTCAAATTCTGGTTATTCCGTGAGTTAGCCAGCAAGTAACTCTGGTGGTTTGAGGTAGTAGCTAGTCAACTTACTGTATATCCATTGCTGGCTGGCTACTTCAGCTAGCGGTAGTAGGTCAAATTCTCTTTCGAGCGAACATTAGTCCTAACAGAAGTCTATAACTCCGAGAAGTGAGCAAGGACTCATTGAGTGTCGTAGACGGCAATTGTCCGTTAATATCATATCTGGCGAGTTTGGGCGCCTCTAGCGGTGAATCTAGAAACTGTCAGGGGAGGAGATAATGTTTGAACCAAATCGCCACAGCTCTCCACGAATGCAGTGCAGGCTGTCCATAAACCAGACCAGCTATAAGACGCATGGATCTCAGGGGATTTTTTCCTAGAGTAAATAATTTAATCTAAAAGATGACTAATAACTCCTAACAAAGTATGTGGACTTTAATAGATTAAAATATTGGGTAAAATTACTTATATAACCTAAGTCCATGTCTCTTTAAGCTGCCATCAAATTCAAAATGAGCTAATATTTTTCATGAAATGGTAGAATGTCTCACTTTCAACATCTGATATGTTGTCTGTGTTCTAGTGTGAGTAAAATGTGGGTTTATGAGATTTGCAAATCATTGCATTCTGTTTTTATTCACATTTTTCACACCATCCCAACTTCTTTGGAATTGGGGTTGTAATTGAGCAGTTACAGTCGGGTATAGCGGCACATACACTGAAGAGGTATTCAAATCTTACAGCATGTGAATGAGGTGGTATAGAAGGGTATTGCAGCGCATACACTGCAGAGGTATACAAGTGTTACAGCATGTGAATGAGCTGGTATAGAAGGGTTTTGCAGCACATACATTGATGAGGTATAATAGCATTATAACGTGATCGAGCTGTTACAGTATGGTGTAGCAGTACATACATTGATGAGGTATAATAGTGTTATAGCATGTGATTGAGCAGGTACAGTAGGGTGTAGCAGTACATACATTGATGAGGTATAATAGTGTTATAGCATGTGATTGAGCAGGTACAGTAGGGTGTAGAAGTACATACATTGATGAGGTATAATAGTGTTATAGCATGTGATTGAGCAGGTACAGTAGGGTGTAGCAGTACATACATTGACGAGGTATAACAGTGTTATAGCATATGATTGAGCAGGTACAGTAGGGTGTAGCAGTACATACATTGATGAGGTGTAATAGTTATAGTATGTGATTGAGCAGGTACAGTAGGGTGTAGCAGTACATACATTGATGAGGTGTAATAGTTATAGTATGTGATTGAGCAGGTACAGTAGGGTGATTGAGCAGGTACATACATTTGATGAGGTGTAATAGTTATAGTATGTGATTGAGCAGGTACAGTAGGGTGTAGCAGTACATACATTGAGGGGTGTAATAGTTATAGCATGTGATTGAGCAGGTACAGTAGGGTGTAGCAGTACATACATTGATGAGGTGTAATAGTTATAGTATGTGATTGAGCAGGTACAGTAGGGTGAAGCAGTACATACATTGAGGGGTGTAATAGTTATAGCATGTGATTGAGCAGGTACAGTAGGGTGTAGCAGTACATACATTGATGAGGTGTAATAGTTATAGTATGTGATTGAGCAGGTACAGTAGGGTGTAGCAGTACATACATTGATGAGGTGTAATAGTTATAGCATGTGATTGAGCAGGTACAGTAGGGTGTAGCAGTACATACATTGATGAGGTGTAATAGCATTATAACGTGATCGAGCTGTTACAGTATGGTGTAGCAGTACATACATTGATGAGGTATAATAGTGTTATAGTATGTGATTGAGCAGGTACAGTAGGATGTAGCAGTACATACATTGATGAGGTGTAATAGTTATAGTATGTGATTGAGCAGGTACAGTAGGGTGTAGCAGTACATACATTGATGAGGTGTAATAGCATTATAACGTGATCGAGCTGTTACAGTATGGTGTAGCAGTACATACATTGATGAGGTATAATAGTGTTATAGTATGTGATTGAGCAGGTACAGTAGGGTGTAGCAGTACATACATTGATGAGGTGTAATAGTTATAGCATGTGATTGAGCAGGTACAGTAGGGTGTAGCAGTACATACATTGAGGGGTGTAATGGTTATAGTATGTGATTGAGTCAGTATAGCGCAGGTCGGCTCTCACCCTTCAGCATGGTCTGCTGGTGCTTGGCAGTGCAGATCAGTCGGCTGATCCCTTCGATCACCTGGCTCTTAGACTCCACCTCCTTGTCCTTTGTTTTCTTTGGCAGAAACATGACTATGAAAGAGAGGATAGAGACCAAGGGAGACCAACAGAGAGAAATTATTTTTACGGCTTGGCTCAATATTAAAGTCAATTATGAAAACTGTAGAATGCCAGCGGTTACATTCTCATACTCCATCAGTCTTGCGCGATGTCGGAGCCATTGCCAACTGAGGCATGAGTTAGCTTTCTGTCCATTAGTGACGGTAGAGAGTAATCTTGCTTGATTTAGCGTCGGCATTCCCATTAAATGCAAAATTATTCCATCAAGGGAAAGTAAAACACCTCTTCAGCAAACATATGTAGCTCCTGCTTGATATGTTTGGTTTCCTTTTCATCTTGAAGAATTTTCCACTTAAGCCTCAATTTTGAATACTGCACCTTTCAACAGTAGGCAGAATAGCTGGCCATGGCAACAAACATGTTGTGAGACCCAAAATTAAGCTGAATCTTGATGTTACCTTGGTAACATGTGCATGAACAAAACATATTAAGCTAGTCAACGGGTCTGACTCAATCTAACCCGCTTGGGACTTATGAACAAGAAAAATTAATTCACTGCTGAACGAAACTCCAAAAGGGCTTAATGTACATGCTTCCGCTGAAATACTCCACATTTTTGTAGCAGTATGACCGTATATGTAGAAACAATATTTCAAGTTTATCTGCCTATTGTTGGCAAGTGGTTGAAAGTAACCCCACGTCAGTACATTACGCATTTTCAACGCCCTTCACATGGACTGGACCTCTACTACTGCACATCCTACGTGATGCACATTGAAAGTAAGTCTCACCCTTCTTGTTTTTCTCCTTGGTGACCACAGTCATGGACATGGTGGGCTGGGGGCTGTAGTCTGGCCCAGCTAGGGGCAGCCGGCTGACCTGCAGGGAGCGGAAGGTGCACTTGAGCGTGTTCTTGGAGGAGAAGTCCCGCTTTTCTACGTCCCGCTTCCTGTCCGGCGCCACCCAGTAATCCACCTGCAGGCCCATCAGCTCCCCCTGGCTGCCTCCCGGGGAACTGCATCCACACAGCAGGAAGAAAGAGGAGCAACACATCATGAGGCATTCAGTTCTGAAATTTCAGAGCTTGGAAACAAAAAAATTAATTCCTATATTTTAATTTTTTTGCACTCCCCCATATTTTTTCCCACATTTCCCTTGTTGAGCTCTCTCTGATGAAATGTGAATCCTGCATTAAACTTTTTTTTGCAATATGGCAATACCATCACCTATACTGCATGAAAACAATTTACCAAGGCAGCAAGAAAATAAACGAAATTCTACAAGCGTACATTTGACATTTATATACTATATACATGTGTGACAATAACAAAACATTCTCAGTCTTGAGGAAATGTTTCAATATACCTTCCATTAACATTGTAAAACCACATGTAAATTTTATAATCTCAGCCTTATTGACAGTCAGGGCGTCAGCACACCTGTATGAGCTGAAGCTGGTGTTGACGGACGGAGAGGAGGGCGGAGTCGGAGAAGCTTCCTTCAGGGCGGGAGACACCTGCGGAGGAGTGGAAGAGAGGAGGGCCGTCCCGATCGGAGCTGCGTCGTCAGAGTCCCCTGCAGGGGAGGGAGGGAGAAAGGGAGAGAGGGAAAGATCAAGACCGAGAGATGAGAGGCGGAGAGACAGAGCGAATACTCTGCATGAACTACACATATTCTGCCACCATTTACGGCATTTGGATGCCTTTAAAATAATTATTCATTGTGCAATACAAGTGTATAGAATACACCGCAAAAAGAATGCATAACAGAGCAGCACTATTGATAGGTCTGCGTTTCCGCCACACCCACCTGACGTAGCGGACGACTGCTCCACGATGCCCACTTTCACCACCTGGACAGGGGACACATATTAAGGCATGAAACTTGGAGATTGTGCAGAACAACCTTTCCTATGCAGCCCCAACCAAAGGCAAGGAGACAATTCTGTTGCATCGAGTGGCTAAAGTCAACTTTAAATTTTTTTCACATGCGTAGGTACAACAGCAGTGTCCTACATAGGAATCAAATGTTCAGCCACAATGCATGATGGCTGGATCCAGACCCATTACACCACACTACCACTCACTCGTGCATATTTTAGTCAGCAGGGGTTAACTTACTCCAATGAAAGGGATGAACTTTTGGCAGGAGTCTTCATCCGGGCTGTGTGAAGTGGCGCACACACAAGGGCAAAGAGAAGGAGAGGGGGACGCATATTAGTGCAACACACCTCAAACCTTCACAAATTTTCTATGAACCAATGCATTGGATTTCCCAAGAAGCCTTGGGCCAGAGTGTTACTGGGTTGCAACGCATTTGCTTGTTTTGTGGCTGAAGGAGGGCAAAAATTCACTACTGAGCAATCCTCCTATTTTGGTTTTTCTCTTTCATAAATACATTTGCTAACAGGTATCTAGCTGGCTTGACAGTGTTCTTGCTCTTCAGAGAATGTGATATGCCCTTGATAGCAGAACAATGTGGACTGTTGGCAACACTCCGGCTGGCCTTGGTAAACCCATGCAAGATAACACTCAGAGCAGGCAAAAATCAGACAACCCTAAACTACAGGCACAGATTCTGGGGTCACTCGGGGTCAGATCAGATTGAAACATGGACCCAAAAACAACATTACAAACCAGATGCCAACGCATGCGCCCTCTGTCTACACCTGCCCCCCCCTCCTCCCCCAGTGCAGAGGGGACAACATGGCAATTTGTGAAAGGGTCAATGTTTCAACCACGTCCAGATCTCACTTTTAATTTCATGAATCAGAGGTCCCAAAACAAGTCCTTAACAGTACTGTTCAGTGCAGGCCTACCTGTGCCACTTCATCCGCTTCACGTACTGTACATTCACAGTGGTGGGGTGAATCTAAATGCAAAGCCGCAGCGATCTTTGGGTTTTAAGTGTCGAACACTGCCTTGCCAAAAAAAAAAAAAAAAAAATAATCATTTGGTTATTAATAAGCAAATACTTAAGAGCCTACGACTGGATGATTATTGCACCGATTAATGTTTTGGCGGCAAAAATTATTTTAACTCTGACCGATGTGGTGTGTATCTTTGCATTTCTTAAAGTAGACATGTATTGATTTGAAACTTTATAAAGAATTGTCCTATTTTGCATCTTCTGAAAGGGCATGCAATACTCTATTACAATCAACATTTTCCACCCAGAGATGATAATGGAATAAAGTAATCATGGATGTAAAATGGGCTTTTAGTAACCCCCAATATCATCCTTGAACAGCAGTGTGAATCAGGTCAAGAGCTGTGACATCACTTGTGGGAGCAATCGTGACACATAGACTGTCGTATTTGTACTCTAAATTGTAAGCAAGACATCGAAATCCACTAAAAATGTCAGAATTTTTTCGACCCCAGGTTGACTTGGACATTGAATATACATAGCAATATTTTGAACAGTACCCTGAGAATCATCCCATGTAAATAAGACTTCATATATGTAGATAATTATATGTGTTACCGCTTCCTTTAAGTTTTAAGGACTTTTTAGTTTCCCTGAGGTCAAGTAAGGCAGATTTTTACAACCCAGAACTTTGTCAAGGAAAGTTTACACTTCTTCTTGTCGCATGAAAAAAAAATTGGAAACAAGATATTACAGGGGTATGCGCTCTGCGTCATCAACAATAAAATACTTTTTGACCAGCACAAATCTAATCCGCTGGAAATATGAAATGAAATTAGACCAAGAAATGAACAAAATACGATGGTGATGCACTCAACTTCCTTACCGGGTCTCCCTGTCTCCCCCGAATTACGCCATCAGAGAGGGGCTATTTTCGTTTGGTCATTTTGAGGATGTGTACGAGTTGAAAGCGTGTTCAAAATGCCTCTTAATTTATTCTCCTCCTATTTGAGTGAGTGTCTAGAAAGTGTTTTACTCATCATCACCATGACATTAGCTTTCCGTAGAGGCATAATTTGCCCATTTTCTGAATTCTCAATACATGTCTACTTTAAACAACCATGACAGATGACGTACCCTGTGGTCGTGGAAAGGATGTTACTGTGTTTCAGAAGGGGTAAATTATTGACCAGCATCAAGCAAGGACAAAAACTAAGGACAAGATATCTGAAATCACAGGAAATGGGTTAAGAACTGTCTAACGCATTATTAACCCAATTGAAAGTGTTTGGGATATTCTAGAAAAGACTACATTGGTTCGATTTTCCAGTCATCAATACAAGCCCTCGGCCTAAAATTAATGCAACTTTGGGCGGAAATAAGTGCTGTGACCTTGCATAAGGTTGTCAAAACAATGCCATGATAAATACAAGTTGTCATAAAACTAAAAGGTGGACCAAAAAATATTAGTGATCCTGAATTTTTTTATTGGCCAGGCAGTGTATAAGGACAAAGGCAAAAATACTCAGTATATCTCCATCTGGCTTTTGTAACATAGGGACATACAAAGCACATCTATAAAACATTATCTTGTTCTAGGACCCAGTGATTTACTTCAAACCTCCTCACCAAATCTTCACCCTTTGATTGGTCACCAAAAAAGCAGGAGCGGGACATGCAGGCATGCCCCCCCCCCCCCCCCCCCCCAGTGCTGCACATCCCCCCAAACCCATCCCACTCCATAAGCCATACACACAATGCACATGTCTCCAGAGGGCAAAGGATTCAGGAAAGAGCAGCAGCTGGAAAGGGAAACTGCCACCATTTGCAGAGCGCCAGCGTGAGCAGAGGGGCCCACACACCATCACCCCTCCCCAAGCCAGACCGCGCAGCCGCTGGGCACAGCTACCTGCGAGTGTCAGCAGAGGCCCACTCAAATATAAACATCTCATTCGCTTACAGTGTAGAGAAATAAATATGGGTGAGGGAAACGCCTGTAGATATGCGCACGTGTTGAGAGCAGATACTGTGCACATATACAAACCCCAATTCCAATGAAGTTGGGACATTGTTTAAAACGTGAATAAAAACAGAATACAATAATATGCAAATCCTTTTCGACCTTTATTCAATTGAGTACACTACGAAGATAAGATATTTAATGTTCAAACTGATAAACTTTATTGTTTTTTTGGAAATATTTTCTCATTTTGAATTTGATGCCCGCAACATGTTCCAAAAAAGCTGGGACAGGGGCATGTTTACCACTGTGTTACATCACCTTTCCTTTTAACAACGCTCAATAAGCGTTTGGGAACTGAGAACACTAATTGTAGAAGCTTTGTACGTGGAATTTTTGCTTGATGTACGACTTCAGTGGCTTAACAGTCCGGGGTCTCCATTGTCGTATTTTGCACTTCATAATGTGCCACACATTTTCAATGGGAGACAGGTCTGGACTGCAGGCAGCCCAGTCTATTACCCGCACTCTTTCACCACGAAGCCACGATGTTGAAACACATGTAGAATGTAGCTTGGCATTTTCTTGCTGAAGTAAGCAGGGACGTCCCTGAAAAAGACGTCGCTTGGATGACAGCATATGCTGCTGCAAAACCTGCATGTAACTTTCAGCATTAATGGTGCCTTCACAGATGTGCAAGTTACCCATGCCATGGGCACTAACACATCCCCATACCATCACAGATGCTGGCTTTTGAAGCGCTGATAGCAATGTGGATGGTCCTTTTTCTCTTTAGCCGGAGGACACGACGTCTATGATTTACAAAAACAATTTGAAATGTGGATTCGTCAGACCATAGCACACTTTTCCACTTTGCATCAGTCCATCTCAGAAGAGCTCAGGCCTAGAGAAGCCGGCGGTGTTTCTGGGTGTTGCAGATACATGGCTTTCGCTTTACTTGGTGGAGTTTTAACTTGCACTTGTAGATGTAGCAACGAGCTGTTTTAACTGACAATGGTTTTCCGAAGTGTTCCTGAGCCCACATGGCAGGGCCGGATCTGGGGGGGGTTTCCTGGGTTCCGGAAACCCCCCCCTGCCCTGAGCATGTACCTTCAAAATAAAAAAAAAAAAAAAAAAAAAATCCTCACAGGACTACCCAGCCGCACGGGAAAAAAAAAAAAAAAAAAGTTATCCATATGCGATAGTGGATGCAGTCTCACAGCTGAGTCAACGGGGGGCACCTACACAGGGGAAATCACTGGTGCTACGGCAGCCTTGAAAGTTACTTCCCTTCGTTTCACCACTTCTGACCACGCGCTTTTTCACCGGAAAAATAACATAGCCTACGAGTCGTTTTCAAATTCAAGTTGCGAGTCCGCAAGAACCATGCCAAGGAAAAAACCACAACGAAGACACAATGAGCCTTTGCTATATTTCTGTGCTGAAAGACAGAAGGTCAGTGCACATTTTCATGCATGATCTAATAAAAATCATACTCTCTTTGAACTCAAGGTTTGAAATTTTGTTGTTGATTTTTGATGAGGCTTTTACATTTAGGATATTTTCTCAGTTGCATGGGTGAAGACATATGATCTTGGTGTAGATTTACTGTTAAGCTGAATGGGTACTTGGTTTAAAAGGCATTCCTGTTGGTTATTAGAGACATTTTAACATGATCTATTTTGGTTGAAATTGGATGTAGAATGCCTGGAAGTGGCTTGATTTTTTGCCTCAGAAATAGCTAAAATGCTGGATTTTTCGGGGACTTCGCCTCCTGAGCTCCAACAGGGGCACTGCCCCTTGATCTTGCCAGGGGGCCGCCAGGAAACCCCTCCTCACAACTCATTTGATCCGGCCCTGCATGGTAATAGCTTTTAGAGAATAATTTAGGTTTTTAATGCGGTGTCGCCTGAGGGACCGACGATCACAAGCATTCAATGTTGGTTTTTGGCCTTGCCACTTACGGGTAGAGATTTCTCCAGATTCTCTGAATCTTTTAATGATATTATGGACTGTAGATGATGAAATCCCTAAATTCCTTGCAATGCACATTGAGAAACGTTGTTCTTAAACTGTTCGACTATTTGCTCACGCAGTTGTTCACAAAGTGGTGAACCTCGCCCCATCCTTGCTTGTGAACGACTGAGCCTTTCGGGGATGCTCCCTTTATACCTAATCATGACACTCACCTGTTTCCAATTAACTTTTCTACCTGTGGAATGTTCCAAACAGGTGTTTTTTGAGCATTCCTCAACTTTCCCAGTCTTTTGTTGCCCCTGTCCCAGCTTTCTTGGAATGTGTTGCAGGCATCAAATTCACAATGAGTGAATACTTCCAAAAAAAACAATCAAGTTTATCAGTTTGAACATTAAATATCTTGTCTTTGTAGTGTACTTAATTGAATACCGGTCGAAAAGGATTTGCAAATCATTGCATTCTGTTTTTATTCACGTTGTACACAACGTCCCAACTTCCTTCGAATCTGGGTTTGTACATAACTGATGTATACTGTATATGCGAATAAGCAACTGAATTTACTTGAAAGTACATCCAGGGGGTGGACAAATCGTTGGAAAAATGGCATAAAAACCCGCTAAGTGATGCTTACAGTGAACTGTTTTTGTTGAGACTAGTTCAGATTTGGACGGATTCATTCCATGGTGATTACAAAAGCTTTAGTTCAGCAACTAACCTGCTAAGAACCCATCTTATAAATAGCAACTATTCTCCCAAGTGTCCAGGTGTACCTGATGAAGTGCTTAAACTTCAGACCAGTCTTTTTTGCTGTTGCTTTTTTGACATACGCTGTCAAAGAATGACACGTTTCCCCTCGTCTGTCAAATAATCATACCTTTTTTGTGACCAGTGCACCTGCAACTCAGACAGGACAATTAGGCCGATGTGGAACTCACATCCTTTGGATACTTGCCTGGCAAATTGATACTGGTTAGACTTCTTTCAGAGCAAAACATGCAGCTAATTAGCATTCAAATTAGTAAATGACCTGTATAGATGCTGTTACAATCATGGTCCAGGAAACTTAAAGCCTTTTCTTCCAACATTTTGTCCACCTGCTGCATTTTGTCTGTTCACGCATAAATTAAGCAACATGTGCACATCTGCATGTACTGTTTATACAGTATACAACAAATATTTCCCATATTCCCACTACAATAAGGATGTAACATCTGAATTGACAAATTTGAGGAAGACACAGACTTCAAGCCTTCAGCACACTGAAGCAGGACTGCAGCCGAGGGGGGAGGGGCAGCCTTTACCCCACCCTGGTGGTAAAATTCAAACCCAACACTGCGTGTGAGGCCCTCACCTGACCCAACACAGACTGGCGCTTTGCTGTGCGGTGTGAGATTAGAAATTTGAGTGAAGACCAATAACACTGGTGTAAGAATCACTACTGGTAAATGAAAGCAGTTGGGATCTAGAACACTTAAATGCTGAAAACTTTCCAAATAACCCACTCATTAAAGAGGATAAAACAGACTTGTAACATTCTGTCCCAAACAGGAATTTACCAGGGTGTTCATAGTAAAATATGATGAACTGAGGCAAACAATTGCTAATCTGCACCTTGAGGCTAGCAGTACTTGAGATTTTGTTTTCTACCCGGAGATTAATTGTCTGATGGTTGGATAGATACCTCATTAATTAGGCTTGGCCAGGCTGCTCACCTGGTGTCACAAGCCTGAATCAATCAGTTTGGGAGCCCAACTGGATTCAAGCGCCTAATTTCATCATCTCTGGGCCAAGAACTTAGATTGGGAGATGTTGACCAGGCTGTAATAGGGCCGTGGACAGAGCAGCCTCTAAACAACACGCACCAGAAAATCGGGGTGGTAAAGGCTGCCGGATCAGAGGGCGAGTCTAACATGGCAATCAATTCACCAAGCAAAAGACAAGACAAGCAAAACACAATACCTTACTGCAAAATCAAAATGAAAGCTCTTTTTCCTTCAAAGAAAGCAAATAAATAAAATAAACAAACAAATAGGTAATACAGGTGTTATTCACACACAAGATGGACAAACAGTGGGGTCTATGTGTGGAGGCAGATCAGGATGTTAAATTTTGTAACAAAAAACAAAATTGACAAACCTGATTCTGAACACGCCTGTAATTTGGGAAGTTTCAGTGATGAAATTTACGACACATTCCATTCTAATCTGACCTCATACCTACATTGCACTTCATAAGTATTTGGGCAGTGTCACTTCATAACAAGGTACAACTCGACGCAAAGCGTTGATTGCAATGCCTCCACCAGCCATAGCTTCATTCCATTCCCAAAAACAGCTAATCTTGATTCAGCTTGACCTCTGACCTGATGATCTCAAAAACCTAATCAGTGCAGCAACCCCCTGTGGGGAGTTACCAAATCTAATTTGGGGAAAATCCCTCCACTCCTTCAGTAGATACAGCACACAAAATTTGCGTGTGATGAACGGTGTGATGCACGCAAAGCCGGACAGCCGAAAAAAAGATTGCCTCTTGCCTGCTGCATTAAGCAAAGATTAAGCCACCGTCCAAATACTTTCAGGCTACACCAAACAGCATCTCTCAGTAGACGTTAAATAACTGCTCTCCCAGGGACCTCCATTCCAAAAGACACATCCATCAGACAGTCAGAATCTAGAGAAGATGAAGAGCTTGAATTCTCAGCAAACACCCAAAACTAGTATGTTTTACGCAAAAGGACGAACACAAACGGTTTATTGAAATGAACAACACAAAGCCGTCACAGCGAGTTTCCCTCAATGTTCCAGTTCAGCTCCATCCTTGCCATGCCACTTCTTGGAGCTACAGATGCCACAGCTTGGATGTTTTAATCAGTTTTAATGTACTTCGTTGGAACTTTATCACCATTTTATTTCATTATTACTTTATTTTATTATTAATTAGCTTGGCCGCGGAGGATGGGCTTCCCCACTATAGCCGGGTTCCTCCTGAGATTTCTTCCCACTGGGGAGTTTTTTCTCACCACCGTTTCAGGATTTTTCTCCGTACTGGGAGTTTTTTGCCTCATCTGCTATAGTGGGGATTAGGCTGGGCACTGCCCTTTTATTTATTCATTTATTTTCTCACTGTAAAGCATCTTTGCAACAGTCTATCTGTGAAAAGCGCTATACAAATAAAATTGAATTGAACTGAACTGAATCTGCTCTCCCAGCTAACATGGATGGTGAAATACCCTGAAAGCCTGCTGTTTACAAAAGCCTGGTTGAGATCACTGCCTCAGCCAAAGGAGTCGATTTGCGGTAAAAGAGAGACTTATGACTCCTACGGAGCCTTTGATTTTCTACTTGCGCAAGAACTCCAGTTTTAATAAATCTAATGGGTGCCAGCATTTATTCTTCAGACACAGACATCTGCTGAGAAACTGGTTAAGAATGCTTTTCGTTGTTGCCCATTAGTGAATAGTTTCTACTGTCTTCTACCTTTCTGTCTTGATGTAATGCCAACTCAAGGAAGGCACCACAATTTCCAAAAACACTGCCCAATAACCTTGTTGACTTTTTGAGTTTTCAATGAGGCTGCTATAAGCTGCTGCTACTAGACCATCAGATCAGTTTTTCGTATTTTTAGGGGTTCTGGCCCTGAGTGTGGAGTCTCACCTCTTTTGTTTGTACGTGAGCATGGCTTCAGCAATGGGGAGCTGATGGGCCCCATTGGCTCCCACCATGTACTGCGTGACCCGGGAAACCACGTCAGGACTCTCCTGAGCTGCAGGGGACAGAAGGGAACGTTGCAAACACATCTACTCAGTGCAGAAGCACCACTCTGACACACTGTACTGTCACTGCTCCAACTGAACTTTCACCAGTACGGCTGCAATACTGAGAGTCACAATCTTCTCCCGTTCAGTTTTGCAACATATCAGCAGAAGACCATTCCCTAGCATGGATTCATTCTAGATTTATATTTCAGGCCATTACTTTACAATACAGCGACAGTTTGAGAATTGTACAAACACGTATTTGAGAAAGGAAGTCAAAATTTTAACGCTACAGCTTGGAACATAACCCAAAAAAAAACTTCATACCACAAACATATGCACATTGTTGTGATATTATCCATAGCACTTGCTCAGAGAACATAATGATGACAACATTCTTTAGCACTGACCGTGGTTTAAATCCTCCAAGTGCAAATATTGAGTGAAATGGTAGCGCTCAGTCCCCTTCTTACCCACTACTGGCGCCTCTGGCTTGTGGAAGAGGTCCCTCCAGGCGGAGTCTTGGAATAGGCTGTTGTACCGGTGGTCAATGGTGCCCAAATACTTAGATACGGGGTGGGAACCTGAACACAGACATAGCTACGAGTCAGGCAACATGGACACATGAGATTACACATGACCGTTCTGGAAATTTCTGACCTCGCTCACCGAGCGGGATGATCAAGAAGCGCATGTAGCCCAGCCAGTCTGGGGTTTTGTGGGAGAGATGGTCGACGAAGAGGCGAAGTACCGCGCTGAGGTAGTGTTGCGCCCCTGCCACCGCTATCTTGATCGGGACGGGGGTCTGGGAGTTACAGTTACAACTGAGAGGAAGACAGGAAGAGAGTGAGGTACAGAAATCGACAACAGACAAAATAAGGTCTGAACCCAGAACACTAACGCTACAGCAAACTGTACTGGTATATCAAATTCAATAAGAGTACTAAAGAGGTATGTACAGCAAACACACCAGACATGGTCACACCAAGAACAAAGGATTCTGGTAAATTATTATGCATCTTTGTGTATTTCAAATACTCAGATGTAGGAGGATGAAGATTCAAATCTCAGGGTCGTATGAACAAAATTCTGCATATTTTCCTAATAATCCAAATTCACAACACACAATGGTGTTAAGTGGAAGCAGAAGGGTTTTGGAAATGAATTAGCAGCTACATTCTTTTCAAATGGCAGCTTTTCAGTGTAAATGAGGAGGGAGAGAGACACCCTTGTGGGTATAAGAGAAGAAATGGACAGAGATAGAGAGAGAGAAAGGGAAGCATGAGAGAGGAAGTGTGTCTGTGCTTGACTTACAACCGCTGGATGCGTGAGACGATGGTGTTGAAGGCCGCCTGGATGTCAGCGGTTGTGCAGGTGCACACAACAGGAAGCTGGTGATTCTGCAACACGTCCGACAGGTACTGAGAGACAGACAGAGCAGAGACAGGGAAAGGAGAGAGAGCCGTGCAGTGAGAGTGAGAGTGAGAGTGAGAGTGAGTGAGTGAGTGAGTGAGTGAGAGAGTGAGAGAGAGAGAGAGAGAGAGAGAGAGAGACCGAGAGAGAGAGAGATGGACAGGTCAAAACCAACCACCAGAAAAACAGTAACATCATTATGTTCTGAGTCACGACAGACTCCAGAAAGTCCGCCCCTAAATGTGGGTAGGGTGCCCCTCTCACCTGTCCCTGCCAGTCAGATGTGTTGATGAGGATGATGCTCTCTGGGAGGTGGTCATCAGATACCAGGATGTGATTCAGCTGATCATAGACCGTTTTTCTTGGAATCTGGAGGATATGCCATCATTGGAGTGGACAAAAAGAAAAACCATTAAAACTAACTTGAAGGGCCTTTAAGACTCAACAACCTATAGACATATAAAGATGGATAACATATCTCCACTTCCTAACGCTGCGCGAAAATAGAGCCAAAATATCCTTCATACGGACGCTGCCATCTTGCACATTTGGAGTCAGAGTCTGTGCAGTAGAGATTGGGTAAATGAGCCCATAAAGCCCCCCTGCTCAGTTGCAAGCACATGCCTGAACTTTTTTGCAGCCTGGCTGGCTGCGTCAGTCTTAGATGAGACATCGAGGGTAATTTGCTTTATAATGTCTTGTAAAAAAAAGTCACCAAACATCAGGCCTATTCAAAGCACCATTCTACCACGACTGAAAGCTTGTTAAAGGGTTTGCTAGATTTCCCAATGGCAGTTATATGAGACTAAATACGTTTTTTACTTTCTTTGTCCATAGCAGTAACTATATTGCTTGGCTCCCATACCGATGTCAGGTGCTCCTGCCCAGCTCTACTAACTTGTGCCAACAGCTAGCTATTGACTACCAAAGTGGCTAATACATTGACTATGTTTTCATACTTCATACACCCCTACCTCAAAAAACAGTGCCAATCTGTCAAAGTACTGTAAATGGCTGGAGTCTGAGGGTAAACGGACTCCTTGCAATCATGCGTTTTAAAGTTAGTTCCAACCACCTTCCTAGCTAGCTAGCCAACTATCCAAGTGACCAGTTGCTGCTTTTCAATTGACTAGCAACGTAGCCAGCTAACTAAACTTTTTTAACTGGTAAAAAAGGCACTTTATGCTGAACATAGCTTCGCTGCTGATTGTAAATAACACCATGTACTGAATAAAGAGATTTTTACCATTGATTTCCATTGCTCCCTATGTTATGATGGCCTGTTATTGCTAGAATCTTACGAAACTAGTTTGCTAGCCAGCTAGTAAACTGGCTTTACTTATTAGCAATAGCATTTATGCAAACGGTGCATGACAATTCTACAGACACGTTGACAACTTTCAAATCACCGTGGGCGATATTGAATTGCACAGGGACCAAGCAACTTATGCATGTGTGATGTTAGCGTTATATCTCTTCTCGACAGTCCCATTCGAGCGCCAAAGAATTCCCGGATATTAGTCTCCAGGCGACTTCCTCCCTTACAGTTGTTATCAATCATGTCAGCCAATCATGATTAAACGCCCCGCTTCTACTAAGCAAAGCTTAGGAAGGAGTGTTGTGATTAGACTCGAGCGTCACTCACTCATCGATCAGTCAATCAATCCATTTGACTTTAGCACGGCCACAGCCGATAAGATAAATATGATCTAGGCATGGATCACCGGTCCCTAATTCACAAACAGGTTATCCAGGATTTAATAATAGTGTCACTTTGATTATAGTATCAAATAATTCAATAATACAAAAGTCATCAGAAAAAATAGACACTTGAACACACATCAGCATAGTAAGAACTACTTACAATGACAGAAATCAACTTCAGAAAAAAGATTTGACACGCGCTTTTTTTGTGCGGCACATGTCCCATCAACCAACATGAAGGGGGCGGGTTTATAACCTGTACTGTAGCCAGCCACTAGATGGCGATCAAGGCATTTTGGCCTCACTTGTGGGGAGCCATAAGATTGTCCATATTTTTATACAGTCAATGCAACAACCCAACAGAAGAGAAAAAAGAGTGCAGTTTCCCTCCCTACCTGCAGGTGGCAGCGTGTGTCAAACGAGCGCTCGTTATCCAGACTGTTTGCCCTCTCGCTCTGAGGCCGGCTGGGCTGCCGTTCTTTGAGTGACGTGCTCCTCCCTCTGCGGCCTGCCAGCTTAGGCTCCTGCCTGTATGGGGGATACCAAAAACCATAGAGAAAGGAAGACTCCTCACCGAGGAGTAATTTTTGGTATCAGTCACGTGGGTGCCCCACCCCTTTAGATAGACTTACGGCGGGTCCTGAATGAATTGATTCCAAAAGGGAGAAGTGAACGTGAGCACAGATTATCACCGATTATTTTGTACCATTGTCACAGAATTAAATATTGGACTTATTTTTCACAGGCCACATATTTTCCAAACACTCTAGTGCTGCAATGGCATTTTTAAGACCAACAGATCAGGAGAAAATGAACTTTGTTCGAGACCTGTGTCTCTCTCAGCAGCGGTTGCTTAACAATACAGAAATACAGAATGGACTGCGGCAAACTACGAATTAAACTTTCAAACTGAAATAATGCTTGTGTTTATATGTTCAGTGATACTGTTATTGCCATCGATGTTTAATCGTTTTTAAAGGGAAAAGGAAATACATTTCAGAGATGATTCTAGGACGCGTAATTTGCGGAATCCCGCAAGTTTGACAGATCTGGCACTGAATGAAGATTTCAGTGCGCCAGCAACTACGCATTACATTATGATTTGGCGCGAACCCTATGTTCTAGTGCGTAGATTGATATGAAAACATCGTCTATAACAAACTTCCGTGCATTTATTCAACAAATTTATAAACCTACTGCAAAGATTGTTGCCAAAATTTCGGCAGCAAGAGACTTCTATATATGCCTCTATATGACTGTGGCTGGATGCATGTTTCTGTAACCCCCTGTCACGCTCGAGTGCTGCTTTCCAGTTGATAAAACCACGCGAGGTAAATACAGCATCCCTCTCACCGGCAGTTACATGTTTCCTGCAGGGAAAGCAAAAGCATGCATCCCGCTGAACTGAGTACTCCAGCCACGGTCGTGTACGATACCAGGCTGGATTGATTGATCACCATAAAGCACCAAATGCACGCTCTGGGTAGCTAGCTAATATTGGCTGGGATGGAGCATCGCCATTCAAGTCGCTAACCGCGTGATGTAGGGCTGAGGCAGCAGAGAGGGGGAACTGGTTTGGGGCAGTGCTTGTGGAGGGTACTGGAGCCATAGCCATAGTCATAGCTTCTGGTGTGCAAGCTACGGCATCGCCAGAGATGCCAAGTCTCACGCATTCGGTGTAGGTCTCACGCATTTTTTAGGCTAATTCAACGTAGTCCACAATTATTAAATGAACGCTTATTAATGAGATTCTCACGTAGAATTAAAATCCTTGTGCGTTGAAGTTTCAGTTTCACTTGCGTAAAGGTGGACCTCACCATGGAAAGCGGCTCCGGACTTCTCGTGCTTCTCTTTACTCAGGGATTGGAAACAATGCACGTGTTTCAAGATTGTTTAAATTGTTTAAATGAAATAAGACCATTTGAAATGTCTTTATGCAATTCCATTGCTTTCAATCCCACAGTAAAGACAAGCGTGAGAATTCCCGAGTCATAATCGATTTCCATGTCACTAGTAGGGAAATCCACCGTAATGCACGTGAAACTGATTAACTCAATGCACAATGACTTAAATTCCGCCAGTGAATTTCTTCAGTGCGCGTTGATTGAATGATTGCTGGCTACGGCACAGGGAACGTGAATGCCACTAAGAGGCGAGAGACTTAGCCGAATGCGTGAGACTTGGCATCTCTGCATCGCTTGAGATTTAACCAGCACAAGGCTTGCTAATAGGTTTTAAAAAACGATGCATGGCTCAGAACTCGTTTGAATGAATTAAACAAAATGTAGGTAAAATTGTGAGTCTCTGCGTGCTGCTCAACGTACACCTATGAGGAGAATGGCTTCACTGCCTGGTGAAGTATCCGTACTTACAACTTTAGCAGTAGGACTTCGGTTTGGAGGCGGCCTTTAAGTTATGCACCAAATCAGGCGTTAGGAACTATTATTTTATGCGCTATTTTGTCATTGACTTTATAATTGTTATGATAGGCAGAGACTGTGAAGGTTTTCCATTAAAACTTTAAACTCAAACTTTCATTCATGTCTTCGTTTAGTCAATAAGGTGTAAAAACTGAATGTGTGTACATATAAATAAGTGAGCCAGTCAAGGTACTGTTTAAAAACTTGACATAAATGGCATTTTACCAGGTATACCCAGTTGGCCCACTTTTTTTCCCCATTGGCCCACTTTTTTTTTTTAAGTCGGGGGGGAGTTGGCCCACTTTTTAAATTTTCTAGAATCATCACTGTATTTGATTGCGATGATCTTGTACTGGATTGATACATGATATTGAACAAGCGGGGAAAGCGGCAAAATACGGCGCAACAAATTAAATGTGAAGCGTATCTTGCGTTGGCCATCCACGTTAAAAATGCCGAAACGTCGTGCAGCAACAATAGGAACAAGCTAACCATCTCTTCTTTTCCGACGGATGCAGACAGGTAAGGAATAAATTAGCAACTGTCGCATTACATACCAACTTCATAGGCTTAAACTAGCTAATGCAATCTTGCCCTTCAAGCTATAGCTACTGCCAATTACAGTGAAATACGTTGCATAATTTGAGATTTATTTAATTTAGCCTTTATTATACTGGGGAGTCCTACTGAAATTAAAAAAGTACAGATATGACTAAACATTATCTTGTTGAAAACCTAACAACCACTCCAAGGGCTCTAATTTCTTGGCGCAGCGTGGCGCTGCCCACGCAGTGGTAATTTCGTCCGGTGCAACACCGTGCGCAGCCACTTTGGCAATTTGGTAGACGGACGTGCGCTGAGATGGGTGTGGCGGCGTAGTAGGGGGAGGTGTCACATATTCATCATGACGCAGTGACAATTTCGTGAATAAAAGCTCCGCCGAAAGTGTGCAGAGAACTCGCCAGCTCCAACCTGGTTTACTTTCTGTGCAGTGGTAATTTGGCTGACACAAAACAGATACTTGTATATCCCAACGTTTAATTGCTCGTCTACTTAGCTACCACTCCTGACAACGAGATGCGACGGATAACCCGGTCAGCACTCGTTCTGCAAATAGCCAACAATGCGCACAACACTTCTGCGACCATGCCCACTTAGGAGACAGGAAGTGTGACCAATTTCTTACAATGGGGGTCTATGGGCGATGAGGAGTCTTCGTTTTCTCTATTGTCTTTGGGGATACAGGCCACAGCTCAGGGATTTCTCAATTCAGGGACAAGGGGACGGTAGGCAAGGATATACTGTGTAAAGAAGAGGTGTGGTGTGGGGTTAGAAATAGAAAGGTTTGAGAAGAAAGCGCAAAAGTGTTACCTATTGGACGGAATTATGAGAGACTCAGTCTTGGTCATTTTGCCAGTAGGGGGCAGCTTCTCCAGGAAGGTGTCCATGTTGTCCATCTCCAGTTCTGTTGTAGGAGTGATGGCTTCTGGGTGTTCCTGAGGGAAAAAAAGAATGGGGCAAAGCCAAAGTAAAAAAAAAAAAAAAAGGAAATGAAAGGAAAAAAAGATAGTGACAGATGACTGCTGGCATGAATGCATGAATAATTGAGAGAAAATAAATACGCACGTATGAGACGTTATCAGAAATGTCGTCCGCTTGGAACTTTGCTGCGCCGCTCTTGGTCTTGTCAGGGTCCATCTGTGGGACAAACAAGATCCAATCAGATCAAGCCACCAGCCATGACAAACACAGAGCAGTCTTTCTGCGCTTTGATGGTAAGGCCAAAAAATAGGACCAAGGGTCCTGTAGCTTACTGGCAAGCAATCTTATAGTGATGATACAAGTTATGAAAATTTCATGTGAAGTTTGACCAGCAAATTATTGAAGTTCAATGTCAAGGTCACTAAACAAAAGTTCACTTACATTTATAAGACCCCTTGTAATACCCAATCCTAAGCTCTGAAGCAGTTTTGGTAATACAAGTCATTGAAAATTCAATATGCCAACTGTGAACTTTAAAGGTCACAGAGGGTCAAGTTGACGTCAGCAAATGGACTTCATTTATGACTTTCTAAATGTCTCAATACAAAACTTGGCTCCATCTGTGACCATTTTGGTGATACAAGTCAGGGTAATTTCACTGCCGACTTTGACCCTCAAAGGTCACTGACAGTCAAGTTGAATGCCACCAAGTTCATATGTGACTTCCTAGATGTCTGTAACACAAAACTAGGCTCCATCTGTGACCATTTTTGTGATACAAGTCATTGAATTTTCACTAGGTCACATTTGACCTTCGGAGGTCAATACGAAGGTCAACAAATGAAAGTTCATATATGACTTCCTATATGTCTCTAATACAAACCTAGCCTCTCTGTGACCTTTTTGGCAATACAAGTCATTGTAATTATATTAGGTCAAGCTTAACGATCAAAGGTCACCAACAGTCAAGTTGAATGTTCATGTATGACTTCCTTTAAGTCTGTGATACAAACTTAGGCTCCATCTGTGACCTTTTTAATTCCTTCCCTATGGCAAGCCGCTGCCAAGGGCGCGGCGAATTCTACCATTCCCTTCGGTAAGCCGGTGCCAGCGGCGTGGATGACTATTCGCAGTCCGATGAAAACACAAAATCAGTTGACGATCGCGGTCATGGGCCACCTGTACTTCAATACTTTATATTGTGTAATTTTCGGGAAAAGTATTCAGTACAAACGCGACAAGTTTATATAAAAGTATTCCGTAGGGAATAAGTTAGGTCATAGAAGTCATTTAATTTTCACTAGGTCAAGTTTGACCTTCGAAGGTCAATATGAAGGTCACCAAAAGAAAGTTCATATATGACTTCCTATATGCCCACAATACAAACCTAAGCTCTATCTGTCGTAGGCTTGGTGATAGAAGTCATTGAAATTTCACTACGTGATGTTTGACCTTTGAAGGTCACCGAAGGTCAAGTTCAAGGCCACCAAATGAAAGTTCATATATGACTTCATGATCAATACACATATCGTTAGCCTCATAGCATAATTGCCCAAGTCATTTTTTGGCTTACTGTTGCAATATCAAAAAAAAAATACCAATGTGCTTGCTAAAAATTGTGTTTTTTCTTGTTTTCTGAAAACGTTCAAATATGACTTAGGCAACTATGCTATTAGGCTAACGATATGTTCCCTAATCTTCAGTATTTTCAAGCCTAGAAGCCTTTGAAAATTGGAACATTTTGCTTGACCTCAAGTTTGACCTTTCAAGGTCATCTGAGGTCAACTTTAACACATCCAAAATATAGGTCATATATGACTTCCTATATGTCGATAATACAAACTTCATCTCCATCTGCAACCCTTTAGCTTCCACAGGCGATTTTGCCCATTCTCCATTAGATGCAATGTTAAAGCTATGTGCGTAACTTCTACATGTCCGTAAATGTCCATTTCACCCAAGCCATTACTAGAGGAGATGACACTGCTGATTAAGCCAATCAGCTCCTCTAACATCTCACGGTATTTTTCAGTACTTGTTGTTTTGTATTGCATGTCAACCGGCGACATTCCCGCCTTGGCACACAGGAAATGACGCGTTTTACCTCACAACAAGAAGGGAGGGGGAGGAAGAGCGGAGAGTCTCCTAGTAAGAGGCAGAGTGCTGACAGAAAGAGAAAGCAACATGGCTGAGAAGCCAAAGAAGTGGTCGAGACACGGTTCAGAAGTGGATCCTACCACAAAGAAAAAGCCTGGTCGTTCGGCTGAAGGGCTATTAGCGAAGAAGGAAAGTGACCGACGGAGAAGACAAACACGGATTTGTATCGGTGTCGCTTTTCCTCGGTGGAGAGCCCTGAAGAACGAAATTGGGCTGAGGGCAGACACGGATGTCGCCTTGCTGCTGTTGGATAAGTAAGTGACTTGGTTTATGAGACATTATGAGTAGGATGTGTTGCTGTTTCATGTACTGGACCTAGTACTTTATTATTTTCTTGGAAATGGTGCTATGAATGTAATGTAATGTTAGCAGCCTGGTGTTTGCCACGTTGTGTAACGAGAGACCGTAGCGAGCAGCACACGGTGTGCAGCGAGTGTTACTCTGTGCACCGTGGCGAACAGTACACGGTGTGTAGCGAGAGTGTGGAGAGCTACACTCTAACACAGTTTCGTTCTGTTTGGTGGTGCGTTTTACCGTAATCCTGCTAACAAAAGATAGACAGATCACAGTTTAGGCTATGGTCACACAAATTCACAAATGCGGTCTAAGAATAATGTCATGCCAGTGCTGAGTATGGGCAGTGTGTCACGCATCAGTTTGCTGCTTGTGGATACAGCTGGGCAAAAGTCATATGGAAGTGCCGGCTGTATTATTCTAATAACGCAGAATTCCTCTAGGGGGCGACAGAAGTTACGCACTATAGCTTTAATGTACAGCGCCCCCACTAGACCCACTCCCGTCGATTCAATTAAAATGGCACTCACGTTGTACATAAAGTGTATCAAGGTGAGTTGATTGCCAAATTTAGAAAAAAGTTATGACAGTTTTTGAGAAATAATTTTTTGAAATGTCAAGTCCTATCTTGTAACATTGTTAATATTTTCCATGACTTCAAGTTTCACTTTTCAAATTCATCTGGGGTCAACTTGAACACAGCCAAAATATAGGTCATATATGACTTCCTATATGTCGATAATACAAACAATCTCTATCTGCAACCATTTGGCCTCCACAGGCCATATTGCATATTCATAAAGTACAGCGCCCCCACTAGACCCACTTCCTTCCATTCAATCAAAATGGAGCTCGCACTGTATATTGACGGTACCAAGATAAGTTGATTGCCTGATTTAGAAAAAAATTTATTACGCAGTTTTTGAGGAATGATTTTTTAAAATTTCTCAGTCCTATCTTTAACATTGGGGCCAAAATTTCAAGGGCCCATAGAACGGACAAAAATGATTCAATCAAAAATCCGAGAAAAACGTCTGGAGATATGGTCTTGTAGAATGTTATGGAAAATTTGACCGAAAATTCTTCAGGCCAAAAAAAAGATAAAAAATGTTCCGGACGACGGACGCCACACCACGACAATAGCTGATCGGCCCATAGGGCCGGTAAGCTAACAAGAAAAAAGCGAGCAAAGCTCACGTACCCCCGCTCCCCATTTGTCGCTCAATGAATGTCAATAGCAAATAACGCTTCTATGGAAATGTAATATGCAGTCATATTCAAATCAAGTACCAAAAAGGTCCATTTAGTGTACAAACTTGTCTCCATTGATGCCTCCCTGTCGATTTTCGTACTAAGTTGAATTAAGATTCAAGGGCAATAACTCCGTAAAAAAAGAGTTTCGTAACTCGGTTTCGAAACTCGTTCGAGAGTATCGTCAGGAGTACCCACAAGCAAAATGTCATTGATCTAGGTGTAGTAATTTCCGAGTAAACTTGTTGCCATTGACGCGTCCCAGCCAATTTTCGCAGTAAGTCGAATCAAAGATTCAAGGGCAATAACTCCGTAAAAAATAAAGTTTCGGAACTGGGTTTCGAACTCGTTCAAATATCGTCAGGAGTACCTACAAACAAAATTTCATTCATCTAGGTGTAATAGTTTCCGAGAAAATTTGTCCCCATTGATGCATCCCGGATTTTTTGCAGTAAGTCGAATCAAAGATTCAAGGGCAATAACTCCGTAAAAAATAAAGTTTCGGAACTGGGTTTCGAACTCGTTCAAGAGTATCGTCAGGAGTACCTACAAACAAAATTTCATTCATCTAGGTGTAATAGTTTCCGAGAAAATTTGTCCCCATTGATGCATCGGCGGATTTTTGCAGTAAGTCGAATCAAAGATTCAAGGGCAATAACTCCGTAAAAAATAAAGTTTCGAACTGGGTTTGAACTCGTTCAAAGTATCGTCAGGAGTACCTACAAACAAAATTTCATTCATCTAGGTGTAATAGTTTCCGAGAAAATTTGTCCCCATTGATGCATCCCGGCGGATTTTTGCAGTAAGTCGAATCAAAGATTCAAGGGCAATAACTCCGTAAAAAATAAAGTTTTGGAACTGGGTTTCGAACTCGTTCAAGAGTACCGTCAGGAGTACGTACAAACAAAATTTCATTCATCTAGGTGTAGTAGTTTCGAGAAAACTTGTCCCCATTGTCCACTATAGAATAAAAGTACAAAATGTGACGTTTCCATGGAAACGTCAGAAAATTGACATCCCAGACAGCTGAAAATGACTGGATGCGTAGTTTGTGACATGGTTCACGATTGTACAAAGTTTGGTTGAAATATTTCCAACGGTTTTTGAGATATGACCCCGGACGGAAGGACGGACGGACGGACGGGCGGGCGGGCGGGCCGCTATATACCCCTGCTTACTTCGTAGAGCGGGGGTACAATAAAAATCAAAACCACCTAAAACATTACACATGATATGGTGTTAGAGCCCGTCATTTAAAAAGAAGTACCTCAACTCTCATTTCATGCTCGATTTTTTTAAATCCACTGAACAAAGATCAAAGAGGCGAATCCAAAATCATGCAACCTAAATAATTCAAAACTGCCCGGCATATAAAGGCCGACAAAACGAAACATGGGCGCGGGGTGTGTGCTTTGAGGAGAGGGGGCTGATTTAAAGGCCAGGCATAACTAAGTCCTATGACGTGGGTGCAGCATGTTGTGATGTCATGTGATGGGGGATAGCACTCACTGGACTGGGCGGCTCCCGTTGGCTTCGGTTGCTGTGGATACTGCCAATCTCTGTCTGAGAGCTGGAGAGGGACAGGCCCTCAAAGTATGGCCTGCATCACATACACAGGTTAGTAACGTGCATCAGACTGTTTAGCTAACCTAACAGATATCAATACTACACAGGCTCTTCTGTGCCGTCTGAGACATTATCCACTATAATATCCCTGAAACACTCAGCAAACCACGGCCGATTCGTTCCGCATCAAACCTCGGATACGTGACTGCGGAAGCCATTAGCCGGAACTTTTTTTTTTCTGGATAAACATGGTGGTGTCCAGTGGCAGCAGCGCTGGGTTCGATTTCGAATTGGTGAAAACATTGGGTTGCCTGTTGTGTCAAGACATGAAGAATAGTTGCCACACATAGATTTTGGGAAGGTCAGTTTTGCCTCCATTTTTAGGTAGTGATGTAGTGCGCGGATTTAGACAACTGCGTAGATCGTTTTTTCAGCAAGAAATGAAAGGTGGAGCAACATATCAACATCCGTCACACATCCGAGGCTTGATGAAGAGTAGCGGAATCTGCTGAAAAGTGTCGTGGTTTTCATTCACACATTTCATATCATGAGGTTCCCCCATCCTCAAACAATTGGAGAGAGACAGATTCTTCAGAAAATTAGGCTTTATTGAGGCATATTGATAAATATAAAGCAGAGTTCTTTTTGCGCAAGAAGAACTGACATTCTGCTTTTCACGCCTAGTTTTTATACCTTCATCACAGGAAATATCTTCCAAATATGGTCTTTCCGCCTTCTCACGCTACAATGGTTCAATAACGTAATATCTGCTTCTTACTTGTTTTTCAATTGTACAATCATGTGGTGTCTGCATGTTACTTGTTTTTCTCTTTTTATCATTAGTTGGCATCCTTAGTAAAATAACAACTTCAAAGCTACTTGTTTCAGAAGACTTTTAGTTGGGTCACAGGTTTTCCCCGAGACAGGCAAACCAAAACACTGCCAACTTGCTTTGAAAACTGCAACCAAAAGGTAACAACCCTCTTCCAGTGTAATATTGGAACATGATAAAAAAATGAAAGGAAATATACTAAGAAGGAGAGGAAAATTACAGTGAAGAGAGGAAAAACACAGTAAAATTAAAAGGATACAAGTAGATACATAAATGATTCAATTGAGAATGTTTTCAGTAACAACTAATGATTTTACTGAAAAAATATTGATCAAAGCTACAGAAATCAAATACATCACCTGATTATGTTTTCGAATCAACTAAATTGAAGCCTGCTTACTAAGCAAAGCTACAGAAGCCCGCTGCTTATGTGTGTGTGAATTTAATTGCTTGCATGTGCGTGTGATGTATGTGTGAATTGAATTGTTTGTATATGTGTGTCTGTGTGTGTGTGTGTGTGTACTGCTCATGCATGTGTGAACTGCTTGTATGTGTGTGTGTGTGTTACTGCTGCTTACATAATATGGTTACTGATTATGATTATTGATTATGGTTATTCAATATGGTTATTGATTTACTGATGAATAAGATGAGAAATATTGAAAAATAAAATCCTCAACAGAAGTTCCGAGTGATCCCTGAGAGTGACAAAGACGTTCCATACTATAGCAAGTTGTTCTGGATTAGTGTTTGTTAAGCTAATGAACTGTGAAACCGCAGTAGAAAATACTGACCACCAATGGGTTACAAATCCCTTCACCAGCATTAACACAACCATGCTCTAATTTGTTCCCAAATGTACACAGATTATATTCAAACAGGCAAGCTCTAAAGCACCAATAGACTTGTATGATCAAATATACGTTCCCACACAAACATCGCACTCACTTGAGTTTGGGTTTTGGGGTGCTGAGTACGCTGTCGTCGTCATCTAGATCAGGGCCGCTGTCGCTGGGGTTCTCAAAATCTAGACTCTCCAGGTCCTCCTCGACCTCAGGGGGAGGCTCCGCAGGGTCTTGCTCGGAGTCCAGCACCTTCACAGATGCAGGCACACAAACTACATTACCCATAATCCCACCACCAACAACTACACTACAGGAAGCGCGTAACTTGGTGGTAACAATCCATAAGGAAGGTGAGAGAAACAACCCTACTGTTAAAATCCCTACCTCATCAGAAACTCTGAACCTCTTCAAAAGGGCCACCACCCGCTGCTTAAAGTTCTGCTGCTAAAAAAGATAAAAACAACCAGTCAGTTATTCAGGTGCCAGATGCCAGGCTTAGAGATCAGCATCAGCTCTTAGGTAAAGAGTCTTACAGAGCTATTTAAAAGGTAAACACACTAGTGGAGGTCAGAACAAACCCTGCTTTCTGTTGCTATTGTGACCACGATATGAACACTTCAAACGCCTATCATTACTTCTTCCACCAAAGACATCTCACTATTTGGCACAATTTTACAACATCTTTTCAGCTCAGCAACAGGCAAGTTCAATCTTTACTTCATCTGATCCACGGAGGATGGACAGATTGAGAATATGCGCCAGACACCTCACCCAGTGACTCATTTCACCAATCAGAGCAGCAGGGTTTTCCCCAACTTTTCGGAGGGCTTAGGTGCTAAATGGGCTCCGCAGGGGGGATGGGGATTTCAATGACGCTGTCTTGCCCATTATCTTTGCCATATTTGTCAAAGAAAGCTGGTAATACCTTACAAAAATGAAATGTGTAAATCGAGTATGCAGTAGGGATGGGTCAGAAAAATCAATAATGGTTTCAAGGATCAACGTCGCAACGCGAGCCTGATCACCCCTGGATGCGGTCTGGCTCATATCTAGTAGCGTTATCAAAATCAGATCTTGGACTGTCAAGACCTTACAGGTAATGCATCCGACCTTGATTGAGTGATGTAAATCGAATTGAATTGATAAGTGTAACCCAGGCCTCTATGTAATGTCAACTCATTAATATCTAACCTCCGGAACGGTATCAACTTCGAGCTGTTCATTGCTGCGCAATTTCCAACGGCCACAGTTACAAGCCAAGTAATATTAAATTATAATTATCTGAGAAGATAAATACAAAGTTTCATCAAAATATATCAATATTTGGGCTAACACATCCATAACTTATAAGCTCAGATGCAAAAAAAAAAAACGCTACCTGACTCATGAGATTCCACTTACGGCAACGGCTATGTTTTGTTGAAGGTTGCCGTTTAGTCTGTTGTCCGACTTCCGATCAGTCTATAATGTAGCTAGCCAACACAGCCAAAACTGCCCAGAAAAGTATCAAACACAGCAACAGATGAGTACTAATGATGCACTTCCTGAGACACCCATTGACATCGTGAAGGTACAGAGAGGGTTTACCTCGAGGCTGATACGACCTGAAAGAAACGTCCGGAATTGGATACAGCTTTATTATGATTTAAGTAACATTCAATATCGTCAGTTTGAGGGGGACTTGGAGAAAAACGGCGGCAATCTGAGGTGACAACCAAGTCACGGTTGAAAACACAAGGATATAGCATGGCAAAAACGTGAAAACTTAACGGCAATAGATAAAATGAGAATGACAGAGTGTTGGAGAATGGCGTATTCTGTGCTTCGCCGGACAGAATTGGATACATGGATGATTGTATAAATTATATGTGACAAAGTCAGCTAGGTTAGCAATTTCTTCAGGCGTAAAATAGGACACCTCACATATGTTAGATTTTCTTATATCTCTCTGTCTGCTAACGCTATCTGTAACATTAACACGAATCCCTCCCCAACAAAAAAGTGTAGGCCTATACTTAGTTCTTAAAGCTTACCATTTCGAGTGACAGCTGAAACCGCCATCCAGCGTTTATCCAGTCAGCTGTTTGAATAGCTTGGCCATGAGGGCCTGTCACACACCAATCACACAAACGTTTGTCCGCACACCGGTTGTTTATTGGCAGATCACTCTTGTTGCCAGGTTACCTTTCGTTTGAGATCAATCCCAAAAGTCACGTGAGGTGGTAGGGAATTCCAGTTGAAATACGCGCAAGTATTTTTACACTCAGGAGGGAGAACCGCAAAATAAAAGTGACATTACGAAGTCCAGCAGCAACTTCATTTTTTTTTTTTTGAAAGAATTCCGTTTGCAACCTCAATTTTTTCTGGCTTTTTATTTGCCAGAAAGATTTTTAAAGAGGGCGCCAGTATATCTTAGGGGGATTTTATTCGTGAGAAGGGGGTTTATAACTTAGGATAAATATTTAATATCGCGAATGCATACGATGCGTATGCTCGCACCCCGACGTGTCATCAGTAACATGGGTGCCGCCGTTTTATGCTATTACCATGTATGCAGCTCTAGAAATTAAACTCTACTTACAGGATGTACGCTTGACGTTTTTACACACCCGAATGTTATCTTTTAGGTTTGATTAAAAAAAAAATAATAACAATAATCATGTCATCCGCGTAAAATGCCATCTCGTCGGCCTGCTGATAAAACGTCCTATCTTCAAAATGATAAACTTTACAGGAGAGTATAAAAAATGTTTAATTTTGCATGTAAGAACGCAGTTGAGCTGTGTTCGGGTAGGACGACTATTTTTCTTCCAAGAATGTATTTTGTATTTTGCAATGTTTATGTTATTATCGTGGACATACGAGTTTTTGTTTCGAATCAAATTTTGAGATACGAGGTTTTATCAGCAGGCCGACGATATGATGTTAATAACTGCCAGCTGTTATACCTGTGAGCTCTTTGACAAGGGTTTCATAGCCAATACAAATAGCAAAGCCGATAACGGACCACCCGAATGTTTCTCCGGGTACCCAAACATCAAGGTAAGCCGAGAAGGTACTGATGTGAATCAAGATCAGGTTCCACCTTTACGGGCACTGGGGGTAAACTGAAATTCATCTATTTTCACATTTTGCGTTATTTTCAGTAACTATGGTATTCCACTGATAATTGCTTCAAATATCATGGACTAGTCACAAATACTAAGAATTCTATGGCCTCAAATGTACGCACACCCGAGATCCATTTTGTTACGTTGCGGACACTACAGCAGTAAGAGTAACGACTTAAATGTCTTGAAAAAAACAAGTTTTATTCAATGAAACATGCTAAATACATACCTTTTAACGTAATATAAAAAAACATAATAAAAAAAATGCAATTTCTTTCATACGTTAGTGATGCATGGTTGATTTCATTCGATATTGGTGGATGTTGAATATGGAATTCTTTCTCTGCATTCAACTACTGATTCTCTGCCTTAAATGAGGTCGCATTGTCTATGCTATTTAGCTTCAAACAGAAGGCTGTGCAGTAAAGTTTAGACGGCCAGAAAATCTCATGCATTTTCGGTTAATACTGAGACGATCGCAAAAATTATTTTTGGATATGAAGCAGAAGCTACTGGCTTTGATAAATATACCGCTGCAGCACAAGATGTTGTGGTTACCCGTGGATAACACGTAGGTGACGGCGTCTTCATAACAGTTTTCGTGGGTGAGTTTCTTCATGCATATTTCATGGTAATTCGTGCAAAGTCTACTACATATGATCAGCAGATGATACTATCACTATTACTTCACTCAAACCTTACACTGCAAACCTAATCTCCATATTTTGTCTCGAACATGCAGACAATATACAAAGTGATAATACACTATCAAGGTTGATAACTGCTCTTAGGCCATAGTCCAGAAAGTCAAACCAGACCTATGCCCTGCAGACAACAACAAAAATATAGTGTACACTTAACATATTGTCTATGTTATTTAGCTTCAAACAGAAGGCTGTGCAGTAAAGTTTAGACGGCCAGAAAATCTCATGCATTTTCGGTTAATACTGAGACGATCGCAAAAATTATTTTTGGATATGAAGCAGAAGCTACTGGCTTTGATAAATATACCGCTGCAGCACAAGATGTTGTGGTTACCTGTGGATAACACGTAGGTGACGGCGTCTTCATAACAGTTTTCGTGGGTGAGTTTCTTCATGCATATTTCATGTAATTCGTGCAAAGTCTACTACATATGATCAGCAAATGATATTATCACTGTTACTTCACTCAAACCTTACACTGCAAACCTAATCTCCATATTTTGTCTCGAACATGCAGACAATATACAAAGTGATAATACACTATCAAGGTTGATAACTGCTCTTAGGCCATAGCCCAGAAAGTCAAACCAGACTTGTGCCCTGCAGACAACAACAAAAATGTAGTGTACACTTGACATATTGTCTTAATTAAATGTATGAAATTTTGAAATGGAAATACTGTTTCGATCTATCAAAGGAAGGGAGACAAGCAACAAATCTACAGTATGTCTTCCTGGTTCAGGAGTTGCTGAGTTATGTTGCCACAGTAACACACAAAGAAATGTTCCCCCCTGACCACTGAGTGTTTTGAGTAAATTCTGGACTTGGGAAAAGCAATGTACACATGAAATGACAAAACTAAACATGAGCTTGTTACCTTAATATTGATACCTGGAAAGGTGATTGTACATTACGAAATGTAAAGAATATTATATTCTTTTAGTAGGGTTTGTCCAAAGTGAATAGCTGTAGTATTTTACATAATATTGAACATAATTACTGGTCTTTAATGATGTAATACAAGTGAAAATTAATTGTCCGCAGTGAGTCAAAGCCCTTCTTTTCCTTTGATTTCATTACGTAGACCAGGTTGGCAAGGAGCACCGAAATACAAAGAAGATAAAATACTGTGAAATATGAGATACAAATAACATGAGAAATGGGTAGTGATATGAAAAACAAATGAAATTACTTAAAAAGAGATATAATGACTATTTAATTTTAACAATTACTGCTTCAACTATTTTCAGTTTCACAAATGCACCCAGGTAGTCCTCTTCATATTTTATGTCATGGTGTGTATAGCTTTATTAACCCTTAAATGCCCAACTATAGTAAAAGTTGAAAGAAAAATCTATGTATTCTGTTAATATGTCCTGGGGAGGGGCTAATAACAACCCAGTAGCAATTTTAAATTTTTGGTGACCTTTGACCTCATTTTAGTTTTGTTACATATATGTCACAATGGACATTTCGGGGACCTTATTGCTAAAATGACTTGAATGATAAAATCGTTGACATATAGCTGAAGTATTAGGCATAGCTTATTTTTCATTAGCTTACCTGTTTGTCTACTTTATCCAGTGATGAATGGGTGCTGATCTATCGTGTGGATTCCACCATGGGGGCGGCCATATTGGAAAGGCTAGCTGGTGCAGCCAGTTTAGTGTCAGTTCCACTTTTATGCATAAGATGGCAGCACTGATGGTCTAAATATGTCACTATGGGCATTAGGTTGCAAAATTTATGGGGGGATCAGTGGTTTTGACAACCCCCAAAATCGTGTGACAAATTTGTCGCAGGGGGCATTTAAGGGTCAATACTTTTTTGTGTAAAATCCGCTTGAATTGGTCCCTCCTGTTTCATTCAATCTCAAATTTGAGATTATTTGGCGTGGCAAATATAGCAAACCTCAAAATTATGATGAATATCTTAGGGGGTACTTGTGCATGGGCATATTTTGCATTATATAGTTGTAAAAGTCTTAGTATGTTTTTGTTTTCTCTTTTTTGAAGTTTTAAAGTTACGGACTCTGCTCCAAGGATCTGAAAAAAACCTGAAGTAGCAAGAAGTGTACATATTTACATAATGCAAATCCCATTTGCTCAGAGTGCAACATGTTCAGATTTGAGCATGAATGCCACTTGAATAAAAGTTGAAATGAATAAACTGGCAGTGGGCAAAATGTATTATAAGCAAGCATACTTAATACACTACAAATGTAAATGCAATTACAATTATGCAAAATTAATAAAGCTGGGATAACATCAAGTTATGCATTCAAATTATTCACAGGAAAGCTCACTAATTACAGCCTGATGAACGATGTCTCAGCTTGTAACTTGTTTTGGGTATCTTTTCATGAAATAGACATTGCAAAAACTCAGTCTGCTTGTGCCCTGAAGAGGACTGAGAGGTGTAAACACATGAATTTGTTAAAATATAGATGAGAGGATTTTTTCAACATCTGACCACTCAGATTTTTGTTGACCAAATATCAGTAGATCAACCACACAGACAGAGCTCTAGATGGACAAAATCCATGTGGGCATCCACAGTCATAATATCCAACTAAAACAAGAGCCATCAGATGCCGGCATATCCCCCCAGCCCCAAAACATCAACTACGGATTAGCAAAAGGCACCACGACAGGTCATGATTAATCTGCACACCAAGTTTTGGGAGAAAATATTGAACGGTTTTCAAATTATGCTCCGGAAGCAGAATGTTTGAACGGACGGACGGACGGACAGACAACCATACCCATGACTTTATCCCTGGCCTGCATGTAAACAAATACAAGTAAACTGGAGAAGTGGATTTTCTGAATCTATAATGTTTACACTTCTCAACCAATTTCAACGAGCTGTTTATATCGGGTTTATAATCTACATGGAGTCTGAAGAAAATGTTTTTATCCTCAGTAATTTTAAATCTCGGTAGTTAAGCTATAAGTGCCGTTAGATGCTCAAAAGAGGATTATGGTTCGTTAGACTCGTTAAATGAACTGAATTAGTTATGTGGTGGAAAATAATTCCCATAATTAATTCCCGTCATAAGGAATTGTAAAAACTCATTCAAGCATGGATCTAGCTTCTGTCTTCTGAAGGTGGGAGAGCGCAAAAAAAAAAAAAAAAGATAACATTAACATTACCCCGAGGCCAATCTCTTGAAAGTGGCCATTTTAATGCCTTCAAGGGCCTTAGTTTTTGCTATATTTATATATCAACATTTAATGCTTTCTGGACCCCGTTAAAAGGTTTCATTGCTAGCTAACGTTACCGTTATCGATAACGTTAGCTTAGCTATTTACTGTCTGACTCTGATGGCCAGTTAGCTCTCAACATAAAGTTATAATGGCCAGATGCAACCAAAAACAAATATTCAGGCTTCACTTACTTATGAAAGGTAATTCCCAGAGATTGGGTTTAAGTGTTCAATGATTTGTGCAGCCTGGGTAAGGCATCTTTTCTGCTCAATCTCCACACTGGTTGTGGTCGGCTTGGCAAGGTGCCCTCTTTAATGTGGCAGCAATGTTGATGCACAATCCAGCGGCTAATGGGGTGTCCACGTATATACGTCTATGCTTCAAAGTATATACAGCGGGGAAAATAAGTATTGAATGCGTCAATAGTTTTCTTAGTAAATAGATTTTTAATGGGGCTATGTCATGAAATTTTCACCAGATGTAGGTAACAACCCAAGTAATCCACACATATAAAGAAATCAAAACAAATAAGTCCATGAATTAAGTTATGAGCACCGTTGGGGTCATAATGCGGAAGTGGAAAGAACATCAGTTCACCATAAACTGGCCATGACCAGGTGCTCCTTGCAAGACTTCTGACAGAGGAGTCAAAAGAATAATCAGAAGAGCTGTCCAAGAGCCAAGGACCACTCACGGAGAGCTTCAGAAAGACCTGGAATTAGCAGGTACAGTTGTTTCAAAGAAAACAATAAGTAATGCACTCAACCGCCATAGCCTCTATGTACGCTCACCGCGCAAGACTCCATTGCTGAAGAAAAAGCATGTCGAAGCTCGTTTAAAGTTTGCTGCACAACATTTGGACAAGCCTATGAAATACTGGGAGAATATAGTCTGGTCAGATGAGACCAAAATTGAACACTTTGGATGTCATAGCACACACCATGTTTGGAGGACAAACGGCACCCCAAAACACCATACCAACAGTGAAGTTTGGAGGTGGGAACATCATGCTGTGGGGCTGTTTTTCAGCATATGGTACTGGCAGACTTCATATAATTGAAGGAAGGATGAATGGAGAAATGTACCGAGACATTCTTGATAAGACTCTGCTGCCATCTACCAGGATGCTGAAGATGAAATGAGAGTGGACATTTCAGCAAGACAATGATCCCAAACACACAGCCAAGGAAACTCTCAATTGGTTTCAGAGAAAGAAAGTAAAGCTGCTAGAATGGCCCAGTCAATCAGCCAACTTGAATCCAATTGAAAATATATGGAAAGAACTGAGGATCAGAGTTCATAGAAGAGGCCCCCGGAACCTTCAAGATTTGAAGACGGTTTGTGTGGAAGAATGGGCCAAAATCACACTTGAGCAATGCATGCGATTAGTTTCTCCATACAGGAGGTGTCTTGAAGCGGTCAATAACAACAAAGGCTTTTCGACAGAGAAATAAATTTCAGTAAGCGTGTTTAATACTTTTTCCCTGTGTCATTCCGCTTTATTACACCTAACTTAATTTATGGACTTATTTGTTTTGATTTCTTTGTATGTGTGGATTACTTGGGTTGTTCCTGATATCTGTTGAAAATTTCCTGTCAACAGCCCCATTAGAAATATGTTTACTGAGAAAAATGTTGACGCATTCAATATTTATTTTCCCCGCTGTAAGTCAATCAGCAGTCACCTATCCCCGTTCGTATTGGCTGCAGAGGGAAGCACTTCCCCAGCTACGTTTAGAACATATTAAAAGCGCGCCCTCACAATACCGGTGGCACCAATCGTCTGCGCATCTTGCATGTGCAAAAGAGTAAAAAGAACAGCAATCAAGGATTTTCTTCCGTTAAAAAAATCCTCCGACGGGTGATCAGTGGAACCGGGGCAGACCGCGGCAGGGTGGCGGGGAAGATTATAAACAATAACACGAAATGTTAAAGGTGCACTATGCAAGTTTGTAGACATCACTTCTGTTGACATTCGAATTCAAACAAAACAGAGGTAGCTCGCCCCTCCCTCCCATGCTTCTGTAACTGTCAACTCTTGTCGGTGATTGGCCGGAACGGTTTGTTATATTATGGGGCACAGCCTGTGCCCCTAGTGTTTATTTGCAGTTTGTGACGCCCGTGCAGTCTCCAGAGCCCGGGTTTTTTTTTTACAGTGAATTTAGGGGCAGGCAGCTAGCGGATTGTGGGGAGATGTCGGCAAATTGAGACAAAAATATAATCGCGCAGAAAATAAACAAACTTGCATAGTGCACCTTTAATCCACAAGTGTTCCAAGTATTTGGAAAGCGTTCAATACTGAACATTTAAAAACAAACATGAAAATGAGCACGGTGAGACCGGCGGCAGTTTCTGTTCTTGGAATCACATGCTGCCCGAATAAGATGGCTTTAGTGGCCAATCTCTGCCTAATTCGCGGTGGGCTGGCAAGAATACAACTACCGCACATTTAAAGGGCAGCACCGGCCTTCCACCACGCAGATCAGGCACTGTGTCTGGAGCACTATAGAGTCATTAATTAGCACAAGAATAAGAAGGTACCAAAGTATTTTTTTTACTATGCCCCCCAAATAATCTATGGACACTCCAAGTCCAAGGATTAGGCAAACACATGCACAGCACCCCGCACTAATATCGGCACTCTCAGTAAATACTATCTATAAAGACTGTGAAAATTTGGTGGTTGTTAATCTCCTCAATCATTTATTCAAAACATTACCAAAAATGTATCCTTGAATTAAAGAAATTTGGGGGGGGGGGGGGCGAGAGATCATCAAAAACAACAACACTGAGTCCTTCCTGCAATACTGTATTTCTGCCAAGAGGTGGAGCTGCTCTGCAGAGAGAAACTGACTGTGGAAATGCAGATCACTTCAGTTTACCATTCTTGAAATAGACTCAAATGACACAGCAATAAAATGGGTACACGCAAGGCCTAACTGAACTGCCACGCTCATGTCCACACACGTATGCAGGCGCACACACACACACACACACACACAACACGCCATGCGCATGCACACACACGCACACAGCTTTTGTTTCACTGCACTCGTAGGGACCAAAAACTAATTTTAGCACCAAAATCCGATTCCCGTATCCCCAAACCAAAAACTGCACCCCAATTTTCACCCGTTCCCCAACCTTAATCTTCACCTCAATCTACAACCCTCTCCCACACCAAATAACCCAATTTTTAACCATAATCCAATACTGAACCTTAACCTGGAACCAAATTCTAACCTTAAATGGTTGCAGTTCTTATAACCCCAATTGTAACCCTAGACCGAAACCAAGCACTTGGCCCAGAATTACGCCTTTTCCAAATGGGGACATAAAATGCCCTCAAAATACAATTTTTTCTCACTTCACTATACTCATAGAGCCTTTCAGTCCTCACAAGCATAGAAAAAGAAGAACACACATACACACACTTACCCTGGTGATGGATGCGGTTCTGACAATGGACCTTCGCTGCTTCTTTGGCTTCCTGACGTCATACTCGTCGTCCTCCAGATCCTACAAGGAAGAGCGCACACACAAGCACACAATCACGCACAGCCACAAGTGCACACATTCAGGCACAAATGCACGGGAACAAACACAGACGATAGCAAAACAGGTACAAATCCACACACGCACGCATCGCACAATATAATCAATCCTCAGTGATACAGCCATACATGCAGTAGCAATAACAATACAGGAGGAGTAATGTTCACAGAAGAGCTTCATTTTATCACATAACTGCAGTGCTTTTCCCACAGCCAAGCTCATGACATATTTTTGATATTACCTTAGGGTGATATCACTTATGCGGAATTTCATTGGCTGAGAAAAAAAAAAAAAAAAAAAACAAACAAATAATAATTGCTCCGCATTACTTCATGCTGTTTAGTATTTAGTCAAATTGAATACCAAGTGTAACGTTGGTTAAATCGGTATGGCTCAGCACTGTCGGAAGCCAGCCAAGTGCCGCGCATATAACTAAGTTCACGTTACTTAGTGAGCTAGCTAGCGTGTACGCAGTACGTTTTCATAAGCATAATATATATTAGTTTGTTTGCTAGCAAGTTAGTGATAGCTAGCTACTCAGTTTACTGAATTTGCAAACCGTTGCTAGCTCAGCCGCGAATGGCTGTGACTCAGTGACTGGCTTTGCTAGCAGAGCGATTGAGTTAGCTCAGTGCTGACAAACCATGGGCGCTTGCGCATATTTCATTTGTTTTCAATTAAGTTACGCAATTCAGTTACGTGATAAACAGAATCTTATACTCTTGGTCGTGTCATTATGCCAGAAGTCACCCAACACAACTTAAAACAAGAGCAAACAGTAAACAAACACAGCAGGAACACGAATGCAAAACAGTTCCATCTCGAGAACTCATAGTGGGTTACATCAAAACAACAGTACTTTAAATAGATGCTGAAGTCTCACCTGGCCATGGACTGCATCATCGCTCGCCTCCTGCTCTGAGGAGAAGCTCTCGTACTCCTCCTCCGAGTAGTTATCTAGGGTCAGAAAAAGGTGCGATAAGACTCACCGCACTACAATAAAAATAAAGTTTCAGCACCACAGGGAAAACGAGATTTATGGAGTCGAGGGGATTCATTTAAACACGAGATAACAAACTATCTGTTCTGGGAAAAACTAAAATAAATCCCCATCCCCATGTTAGGAGATCAGTATTAAAATATAAACCATACAGAAACATGGCAAACACATCACACGAACAGGATATTTTGTGTTTAAACAGAGGAAAAAAAAGATCACTTTGAAAATCTTGTGCCAGTTTCAGAATATCTTATGAAAAAAAACCATCAGCAAATAGAATAAGAAAAACACTAGGTGCCCAAATACTGAATTTTTAGTTGTTCGAATTCACCGTGGGGAGTTAATTAATCCAATAGAGCAACACCTTATTTAGAGATGAGCAGTTTGTTCCCATCGATCCGCAGTAAGTGGTAGAGCATGTCTTCTTTAAAAAATGAAACAAACATGTTAATCTAATCAGTTAAGGAAATTTCCTGTGGACAGTGAGTGCATTTGCAGCTAAGACTGGCAGATACCATCTGGAAATTTTTCTTCAACAAAAATGATGAACACGAACTGACAGGCACCATTGCCTCTTACATCATGTTTTGCGTAACAAATGTGATTGAAATCAGAATATTGATTTTTTTTTTTTTCAAAATTATGAACAGGCTATCAAGAAAATGAATAAATGATAAGCATGCCCTTAGTCAATGTGATAAGTACAAAACGGGCAGTAGAGAGGTTACATAAATGAAGCAAAATTAATACAGAAAAAATTTCATGAAAAAATGCATCTGCACAGGTAATGCCAAACAAGCATGGGCAGGTCTTAACTCCTTCAACCCCACAGCCCTCTACAGAGGGCTGACCAACATATTCCCTTCAACCCCAAATTCCTGTAGGGAAAATTCAAACAATCTGACTAATTGATTGGAACATATCAGGTTACATTTAATGGGATTCCAGAGATAACAGTAAGATACAATGTCCAGATAATGACCAGCCCTCTACAGAGGGCTGTGGGGTTGAAGGGTATAGTGATGCTAGAATATCTGGGGTTGAAAGAGTTAATCACAGAATAGGCAGACAAAGTAAAATCAACATTTTCACAACACTGACTCCATTCAAGAGGCTGTCCTTTCTGAATTAATCTACGTGAATTTTATAGCATGTCTGACAGTAGCATCTGTAGTAGCTGCAGTTATTACTCTCCTACAAGATTGAATGAAGACAAGATGGTAGCCAAGCTTGCATGGCTCAAGCCCACTAAAGCTCCAGGTCCTGATGGCCTGACAGGCAAAGTACTCAGAGACTGTAGGCCCTAACGAAGAGGAGCACTCGCGCAGCTTTTTCAGTGCATGTTAAGCCAAAGCGTAGTGCCTAACATATAGAAAATGCCAAATATTCTTCCCCGGTGAAAAATGCTGGAGTAGTTGCTCTGCAGGAGTTCAGACCAACAGCTCTGATGCCCTTTATATGCAAGATTATGGAGAGGGTCCTAAAAATAATGTCTTTATAGCTTATGATCAAATTCCCTCCCAGTATGAAACACAGCATGGCATCTTTAAAAGCCTATCCCAGAGGTTTCGTACATCAGTTCTGCGTTTAATTGTAGACCCCAGACGAAGTCGGGCAGCTACTATGGATTTATGCTTGTCGTCTCCGCTGCTGCGTCCGCATCCGTGGACACTTCCTTATGGACGCTGTACAGGCTGTAATTTTTGACCGATTACTTTCATATTTGGTACGGACATGTCTTATACTTCACTTATGACACCTATTGATTTTGGTTGCCATGGCAACACTATTGGCCGAATAATGCGCAAATTTGTGCTGAAACATAGAGATTTCCTAGTGGATGCAGTACCAGCTGGAGAAGTGGGCTTTTGGGGGCTAAACCCATGCGGTTGTGGGCAACTGGACTGTCTAGTTCTATGAAGAGACACATTCTACAGCAGCAATTGGCTGGTTCAGCAATGATCAGTGGCCTCCCTCTTCAAACTAAATATTTTCTCACAATGAACCTCAGTTTCTGCAAGCTGAATCATGTCAGATTAGTCAGTTTTAAACAATGTTGCGCGTCAAGGTACAGTGCTACATGCAGCGCTTCGTGTTCTCTATATATAACAATCATTTCACCATATTAAAGAGCAATATTTCATTTGCTTAAATATGAAGATGATATAGCTTCTCTTGGTCTTTTTGCTGAACAAGACACCAGTATACCGTATATGACCATTTAGTAGCCCGGGCGTTTATTTCGCAAAATCAACTTGGATCCCAGGCATTTATAAGAGCCAGGCGGGTATTTGCAACAGGCCATTATTTATTTTTGCACCGACCTGCACCAGGCCAGTACGGCTTTCCAACACAGTTATAAACTGACTGAATTTAACCGTTAAATTAACGCATTGTCTCCTTGTCATTTTAACTGTAGGTGGAGTCCTGCGCGCATTTAACCGTGGTTTACACTGAACATGCACTGAACTCCGTGGTAAACTTATAGTAAAATTACAGTTAAATTACCTGGCAAAAAAGCTTCAGTTTATTCGTTTATTATTAACAGTGTATTCACGGAAACTGAAACTGGCGCGGTTTCATTTACATGCTTTAGTTTTGAGACTTCTACATTGATCCCAGTTGGGGCAACACGCAATATCATCCTGTTATCCATTGTGTCAGGGCAAAGACGGACTAAATGAAGACAACAAGTAGGTATGAACACCAGTGGCGGCTGGTGGACAGAAAACTGGGGGGGCGGAAAACATCCCTTGAAACGGATGAGATTAGTGACCCGATTTCAATCATTGTTCTTGGTCAACATGTTCGTTTCCCTTATAATGAAATGTTTAGGCGAGTGAATAATAAATTCTATAAAAATGTTTAATTCACATGCCTAAATAGGCAACTCTTCATAAAAAAACCACAGTGGATTTTCCGCGTTAAATTTTGTCACATCCTAAGCAAGTCGTCAAACCTGTGCATAATGATTGTTTAATTGAAAAAGATTGAAATGCGCTCTTTTTTTGCATTCAGCTGATGCGTTTGATTTCTCATCTTAACGAAGGCAATTAGCTACATCTGAGAGGGGAGAGTTCAAGTGTCTTTTACCAGGGAAATTGACTGAAAACAGATCAAGACTAATAAGCAGATTAAAGACATGTTTATCGCCCTTCTTGCTCTCTGTCCACCACCCGCCATTGATGAACACTTCAGAATGAAGTTGTTCTGATCTTCATACACAAAGCATACATATAAATTCATATATGCATATAACGACTAGTTTCTTCCAGGTATAGACCTGAGTCAGACTCGCAGGCACAGCTGAATGCGAACGCTTTTTCTTTGAACGAAACGAAAACGTAGGTAACTGAGCGATTATATAAAGGGTAAGGCAATCATAGAGCTTATTCTTTAGCTTTGCCAGATAATAGAGCATAAATATTGTTGATTTACAATTCCTTATTCGTGTCCTTTTTTAAGTACGAAAAGATTAAAAAGAACACGGAAAACAAGTCCCCCATCCAAAAAAATAATAATTGTCGAGAGCCATGTTTACTGTTTACATGCGTCTCATTGGACATTTATACATACACAAGATGGCAGAGCTATTCTGCCATGTGCGCTTTGGTCCAGCCAATGACGTTGTCCACTCTAGTTTTTTTATATCTCTGTGCCAAAGACCGTCTGCTATTTTTCCCCTACATCTTTATTGACATCAGATATACATACAAAGACAAACCGAAGCTTGTTTTGCGGTAACACAGACGTTTATATACAGTAGTGCGGCATTTAAATATGCAAAATGAGGTTGGACCCCCGGCGGCTTTTTGTATACAGGCGCTTATTTGCACGCGGGCGATTATTTGGTCATATACGGTAGATACTTTTGTCTAATCAAGTTGCAGCTATCCAGGACTGGAGTGAGCGTAGTACTTTGGAAATGAATGCAGGTAAAACCAAAGAGATGTTGCCCACAAATAAAGGACATGTTTTAGGTCGACTGTCTTTAGCAGGACTAAATGGGGAGACTGTTGGGCAGCCAGTTTTAGACAATTATACAACTTTTGATGAAAACTGAACTTCTATATACAAGAAGAGACTGCAGCAACTACATTTCATAAGAACAGCTGATTCTGAGGTTAGCCAAAATATCTTGGCGATGGCATATGGGAGAGCCGTTGAAAGGGTTTTGTGCAGCAGCATGACTGCTGAGTTCAGTCACCTCAGCTGTAAAAGTAAAAGCAGGCCCACAAGGATGTTATATGTAGGTCGCAGGATTGTGGGGAAAACTAAGATACAACTTAAAAATAGCTGTAAAGCTCATATTCAGAGGAAAACATTTTCCATGAGAAAACATATCCCGCTCATAAATGTTTGTAAAACTCCTCAGGCAGATGATGTACCATGCCAAGAGCCACTAATTATTTCGAGAAATTCATTTGTTACAAATGCAGTAACAATCACAAATTCCTAAAGGTGGAATATAACCTAACTATTATAAGGTGGTACGTGCGCATATTTTACGGAGTTTGTGTTTTCTTAAATGAAACTTTATGAGTAACAGCGCTATAAGTGATTTTACACTTTTTTGTCAACATTCTATTTTTATGCCAAGTTCAGCCAAGGACAAATCTACTCATCAGGATAGTGAAGTCTGATCTTATTGAATCTAATTTGAGCAAACAGTGCATTCGTATTGGATTTGTAGCTCTATGTACTGTGAATATACACATCGTTTTCAGACAGAGCACTGAACGTACAGGGATTGCTTGTGTTTGCATGAGTATTTTCTGTAAGTGCACACAGCTGTGCAGAGTGTACTTGCAGGTAATGTGAGTATAAACAACTGTGCAGAGTGCGCCTGTATGTACTGTAAGTGTACACACCTGTCGATTGAACCTGTATGTACTGTGAGGGAACACGACTATAGAGTGCATCTGTAAGTGTTCACACCTGTTGAAAGCACCTGTACAGGTGTGCTCAAAAGTTTGCATACCCTAGCGGAATCTGAAATGTAGCCATTTATTTTGAAAATATGACTCAGCATGCAAAAAAACTTGTCTTTCCAGGGCTCCAGACTTCGACCATTTAGTCGCATTTTGCTACTATTTTTTGGAGGCAGTGCGACTAAATTTTATAACTAGGCACACTAGTGCGACTTGCAATTTATTATTATTAGTATTTTATTTATTTATTTATTTATTTTAACTTTTCTGAATCATTGCATATCATGACCAGAAGGGAGTGAAAATTGGTCTGTGCGTGTGTGTGTGTATACGTGCATGTGTGGAGAGACGCGAGGCTCTCGTCACCATAACAACGCGGGATTGAGAAATTTGCGCGGGATGTCACATATGTCCAGTCCGTAAGCGCCATCACTCTCGCTTGGCCATTAGCCTAGTTCACAATGAAATGTACAATCTATTCCTTTTTTTTTTTTTTTTTTTTTAAAAGATCATTCAGACCCTTCTGTGCCACAGCGGTCCAAAATTTCGGATGACAGTTCAGACGAGGAATCAGCAGGTGATCTTGTATCTGAAAAGGCTAACTTGCTCTTTTTGACAGGAATGGCTCACGCAGTTTACCTGGCTGAGATACTGCAAAGAAAAGAAAGCAATGTATTGTAGGTACTGTTCTCAGTGTGGCCCAAAAATTGCGGGGAAAACTAAATTTGCCGACTCAGCCACTCAGTTTAAACATGAAACACTAGTAAAACACAGCAACAGTGCGACGCATAACCTATGCAGGGACAGGTATACTGCTGAAGCTGCAGCTCCACTGCAAACAGCGTTTATTAGGCAGGAATCTAAAAATCGGTCGCTGAAGAAGCTGAAATGATAATAAAATTTAATACAGCCTATTATACTGCGAAGGGGAGTCCAACTGAATCCCACTTACGGCAACGACACAGCATGCACGCAGTTAATTGGAGTAATCGCACAATTAAAAAGAAGACCGGTGAAAAGATAACTTATCTGCCCTTCATGATTGACGGTTACACTGATGTCTGGAATGCGAGACGGTCTACACACGGATCCTGCATCAAGGGAGGGTGACGAATATTTTGATTGGCCATGTTGAGGTCTAGCATGCGAATGCTCAAGGTATGTTCATTTTAGCATCAGGTTATGAAACTTACATTTTTACAGAAAAAAAGAGGCACATTTAGTATTCATTATTACACGGCTACGATGAATACAGTCTTCTGATTGGTCAATCACGGCATTCCACGGTTTGTTATTTCTTGATTACAGACCATTGCTATGTATAACAGACCGTTGTTATGCGCGCAGTTCTTTGTCCATAACAACATATGTGACTATTTACATTCATGGAAACAACGAACTCATTTTAAATCAATAAAATATTATTTTTCATATGATTTTATGTCAACTAGTTTATTTCCTTGGTAAGTAGCTGTGTGATAAGCGGGATAAAAACCCTGATCTCCCTGTCGAGGGTTTTGATCCACAATAATGACTGCCTTGCTGTACATTATCCCTTACATGACAATTACTGATATGTAATTTTTATTAAAGGAATCTATGATGCCACCAAAAAGGCCTTTAGTCTTGAGGGAGCAAGCTTGGAGGAGGTTGATGTGGAGGAGTAATACAGATAAAGGGTTTCCGCTACATATAATTGATCGTGGCGCACCGCCACGGCAAAATAAAAGCCGCCACGCCTATGTAAAATGACTTTACATACACTCCAAAAATCCTAAGGACAATCAGGTGCTGCCAGTTCTCATTGTTAAGTTAAAATGAGCGCTAATAATTCTTGACCTGTAGTCAATCATTTTGCTTGATGAACACGTTTTCCAATTAATAAAAATTAGCCATCGGCAGTAAAACGCGCTGCTTTCTTCTTAATGCAATGTGTGTAACGATTAGAGAAAAAATATTTTGTTCACTTGGCAAAACGATAAACTACGATGTTAACTTCTGTGTTTGTTGTGAGCACATCCTGCTCTACGAAATTGTATCTTCATGATTATTTAATTCCAATTCCGGAGTCATAATCGGTTTTCATATTATATGTGAAATCCACCGTCACGCACGAGAAACTGATAAACCTCCGTGCACACAGACTTCAATTATTACATCGCCTACGTTCTGATGAATAAAAACTGGCCACACCTGATAATGCTGAGTTTTGACCCGACGCTGAAGCCCTCCGCCACAGTTTCAAAAAATCCTGGAGGAAACCCTGCAGATATGGTTCAGCAACAGTAAAAGAGCTAGAAGGCCCAACTACAAGGGTTGGCCTTCAGAGGTGCCCAGGCTTAGTGGCTCTCAGGGGGATGTGCTATAAAGGGAAGGAAAGCCAGATAGGTTTTTTTTTTTTTTTTTTTTTTTTTTGTTAACTTGTTATGTTGTGGTTGTGTTGTATTGACTGCAAATTCCGACCATGTACCTTTACATTTATTAATTTATTATTTGGTGTCTGTTTAAAGAAGAACTTTTGAAGTTAATGATTTTTCTCTAAGCACAACAGTATTTCACTGTGACAATTTTGTTTAAAATAAAACAGCACATTTTTATTTCGTAAATCGTCTATTCATTAGCATATTTATCTGTTGGGAGCACTGGTGCTCCTAGTGGAAAAAGTTAGTCTGGAGCCCTGCTTTCATTTAAGGATAGTGATCATGTGAAGTCATTTATCGCCACAGAGGTGTTTGGCTCCTTTTTAAATCATGATGATAACGGAAATCACCCAAACGGCCCTGATCATAAGTTTACAAATCCTTGAATGTTTGACCTAGTTATATAGACACAGGGAGACATACTCAGGTTTAAATGGCTATTAAAGGTTCCACACCTGTGGCTTTTTAAATTGTGACTACTGTCTGTGTAAAGATAATGTGTTTGTTAGCTCCCGAGTGGATGCACTGATCTGGCTAGACGCTGAGCCATGGGGAGCGGAAAAGAACTGTCAAAGGACCTTCATAACAAGGTAGTTCATCTTCTTAAAGATGGGAAAGGATATAAAAAGAAATCCAAGGACTTGAAAATGCCAGTCAGTACTGTTCAGTCTGTGATTAAGATGGGGGAAATTCGGAGATATATTAATACCAAGCCATGGTCAAGTATGCCAAGAAAGATTTCAGTCCAAAGTGCCAGGAGAATTGTTCTGGACACAAAGAAAAATCCACAAGCTTCCTCAAGAGAAATACAGGATGCTCTGGAAAAAGATGGTGTAGTTAGGAGGTACTTAAACAAAAATGGTATAGTTGCTAGAAGGAAGCCATTATTGCGCCAATCCCACAAAAAAGCCCGCCTAAAATATGCCAGAAAACACCCTGACACACCTCACAACTTCTGAAATACTGTGATTTTGACTGACAAGACCAAAATAGAACAACCATAAGTGCTATGTTTGGAGCAGTCAACAAGGCCATGGCGAAAAAGATACCATTCCCACTGTAAAGCATGGTAGTGGCTCTCTGATGTTTTGGGGGTGTGTGAGCTCTAAAGGCACAGGGAATCTTGTGAAAATTGATGGCAAGATGAATGCAGCATGCTACCAGAAAATACTGGCAGACAATTTGCATTCTTCAGCAGGAAAGCTGCGCATGGGACGCACTTGGACTTTCCAGCATGACAATGATCCACAGCATGAGGCCAAGTTGACCCTCCAGTGGATACAGAAGAGAAAGGTTAAGGTTCTAGAGTGGCCATCACAGTCTCCTGCCCTCAATATCATCGAGCCGCTTTGGGGAGATCTCAAATGTGCAGTTCATGCAAGACGAATAAAGAATTTGCAGGAGCTGGAGGCATTTTGCAAGGAAGAATGGGCAGCTGTACCATCTGAGAGAATTAGGGGCCTCATGGACAACTATCACAAAACACTGCATGCTGTTACTGATGCTAAAGGAGGCAATATACAGAATTAAGAACTAATGGTATGCACACTTCTGTGCACAACTGTATGTACTGCAAGGGTACACACACACCTGAAGAGTGTACCTGCATGTACTGAAAGTGCACAGGCCTATCGAGTGTACCTACATGTATTGTAAGTGTACACACCTGTACAGTGTACCTGTATGTACTGTAAGTGTACACACCTGTAGAGTGCACCTGTATGCACTGTAAGTGTACACACCTGTAGAGGGCACCTGTATGTACTGTAAGTGTACACACCTGTAGAGTGTACCTTTATGTACTGTAAGTATACACACCTGTAGAGTGTACTTGTATGTACTGTAAGTGTACACACCTGTAAAGTGTACCTTTATGCAGTGTAAGTGTACACACCTGTGCACTTGATCTTCTGCCCTCCCTGCAGTGCTGCCTCCTCGTGGTCGATGGGCTGGCTGGACAGAGAGAAGATCCAGATCTCTGCCACCTTCCCCAGCATCTCCTTCTGATTACTGCAGAGTGGGAGCACCTGACCCCCTTCTGTTGGGTGCTGTAGAACCTGGAGGGGTAAGGACGGGTGGAGAGGGGGGTAAAGAGGGTAGGAAAGGGGGTCAGGAAGGGGAGGGGGAAAGAGGGAAGGGAGGGAAGCAAGGGAGAGAAAAGAGTGGGACAGGAAAGTGGGGAGGGGAGTAGAGGGGGTCGGCGTAGAGAGAAGGAGCAGGTGGGGAAAAAGATGAATTAACTAATTATAGACTTGCTCCAGGGCCAGGCTCCTGTCTCAGCTTTCAGCTCCAACAGTTCTCCACAAAGTTCCATTCCCAGCAGAACAACCTGTTCCCCAACCTCTGAGCTTGGGATGGAAAAATCACTTCAACAGCCATAATGCATACTGACAGACAAGAAGGAAGAAGAATGCAAGTGCTTTGCAATTGAGTGTCTTTTCCTGCGTATAATGCATTCATATTTGATCACAGCCTGACGCATTTCCCTCCGATTGTTGCCCTGAGAGACGAGCGCGGCGTTCTGCCCATCCTGTGTCTTAGGGGTGAGAGTAAGAGGACGGCCCACACACATGCTGTCTCAGGCCCCCCCCTCCCCCACCAGAATGTTTTCCCGCACCCACCGGTTAAATCGAAGGCGACTGGGCGAACTTCGTAGCACTGTGGAGTGTTTCTGTAAGAGCCAAGAGCCCAGCCTTGGGTCCCACAGGAAGCACTGGGGGGCGGGGACAGAGCTAGAAGACAGCCCGATTGGCTGGAGGCCCTTACACCTTAGAAGGGGGAGGATGGGCTCAGACAGTATTTACATATTGTATGATTTGTTTTGTCCTAAATGTAACTTACTTAGAGTTCTACCTAGTCAATAACAGCGTCAGATAGTGATTAATAACTGACAAAGTGACGATTCAGGAAAGATTCTACCCGGCCAATCCGGAGTTTGCTAGGGTGACCTCTTAACATCAGTCCAGGGACAGCAGATGTAAAATAGCCTTCTGGCTAATTCCGGCGCATTTACCGTTTTATGCTTCATTAATGTGCATTGTCCCTGATCAATGAACCTGAAATCAATGTTTTTGTTTCTGTCCATATACAAGAGTCACTCCTGGAAAAATTATAGGTGCGGCTTAAATAGATCAGCTACAGTAGAGCTTTGACAATGGTCTGGAATTAAAGCGATAGTAAACTATGCCATGCTATGTATATCTATCAAAAGAATGATCCAATCTGTGTACATTCATCGCATTAAAAAAAAAAAAACAAAATTCTGAGAGAGTAAACAGCAATTTTATTTCGACGCTCCATCCCTCATGATCTGCGCCATTTTGACTGGGCTCAATCTGAAACGTGACGTCAGATTGACCCAGCCGCTCTCCAATGTCTGAAAACGAGTAGCATCCAGCTGCAGCCCCGGAGCAGAAGCCCCTGACGTGACACAAGCCCCTGTCTTGACGGAAGTGAAATAATGGCTATTCACCGTTTTAATGCTGCATTCGCCAACGCGTCCCAAGAGCCGTGTTTTTGAGACACGACTGGTGAATTCCGTTCTTTTGACCTCACGACCTCACTGTCCGAATGACCCTTCCTCGTACCTTCGACTTAATTCACGACACGACTCGTGTTTACGAGTGTTACCGAATGCAGCATTATTCACTTAGCTAGCTCACTAGCTAGGCTAGCTCGCTAGCTAGCTAGCGAGCTAGCTAAGTGAATAAAAACAGTGAATAGCCATTATTTCACCTCTGTCATGCCAGGGGCTTGTGTCACGTCAGGGGCTTCTGCTCCGGGGCTGCAGTTGGATAGTATTGCTGAAAACACAAAACGATGCTGGACATGCGCACTGCGTTCTAACTGGTCCAGCATGTCGAACAGAGAAGATGATGACAGTGTTACAAGTTCAGACGAGGAAATTACACGTGATGGAGGTTTGCAGGGATACCAGTTTGAACCTAAACGAACAAATTTTGAGGATAGTGACAGCGAGGTGATAGAAGAAGAAACACATACAGTCCACCATTGTAAACTCGACTGGACTGAGTCACTCAAACGTCACAGGAAAAAACTCGTGACATGGGAAATGCTTTTGATTGGCGAACGCGCTTCCAACCTTTCACAATGGCAGCGCTGTACAGTTTGCTGCAGAACCCATGCATTCTCAATGTTTGACAGTGTCGCATTTATTTCAAAAAAAGTAAAAAAAAAATTATGTTTGGTTTTTCTGATATTAGAGATATAGTTCTTTGAAGATAAATATATACAATCGCAGAGTATTCTATCACTTTAAAGACTTTTTTTTCTGAAGCATGATCCCTCCTACCCCCCACACGGGCCACAAATCATAAACCAATGATCTGGGGAACATAATATTTGCAAAACATCTTAAAAATGGTTGTCCTTCATACAATGGATTCAAAGTTTGCTGGCACCACTGGCTGTCAATGCACAAAAAATACTTTAAAAATTTCTAAAAAATATATTTACAGAGAAACTCTAAATACCAACATGTGAGAAATATCATACAATTTTTAATGTTTCAATGGAACCAACCAAAATGATTTACTGATTTAATTAAAAATCAGTTTCCTCCAAATCAAGGTTTCACAATTAATGGCAACCATAAAGATTATTGTAAATAACATCTACCAAAATTAAACCAAGTATTAAGTTTTATGTAAGTGTTAAGGATCCATATTGAGCCATTACATCACTTCCTGCTTCACAAGGGTATAAAAATGAGGTAACATACATGCCATATCCTTTTTTCATCCAACATCATGAACAAAACAAAACAACTGTCAGTTCAAAAGAGACAGATGGTTATTGATCTTCATTAATCTGGTTATGGCAACAAGAAGATTAACAAACTAATGAATATGCCACTGAGCACTGTCAGAGCAATTCTTAAAAAATTGCAAAGATACAGAACGGTTGAAAACCTCAAGGGTAGAGGATGCAACTGTATTTTGCCTCCCAGGATACTGAGGGGGATGGTGAGAGAAGCAACAAAATCCCCAAGAATAACTGAAGGAAGGAAAAGTTGATAAAATCGCCTAAAAAGCTACTTTTTCTAACTCGGCACATTGCCTCCTGTTGTTCGCTTGCCCAATTTCCGGGTTCAGGAATGACGTTCACCTTACGTACAGGCTATTTTTAGATATCGGGCGGGTCCCCATTGAAAACCTGTGGGCTGAGTTGAAGAGGGCAGTTGACAAATGCAAATCTGAGAATGTGAAGGATCCTGAAATGATCTGCTTAGAAGAATGGTCCAAAATCCCCCCAAATGTATGCCTTAACCTTGTCAAAAATTACAGGAAAAGACACCTTGCTGTTATCCTTGTTAGAGGTGGTTACACCAAGAACCAAATGAAGGGTACCAAAAATTATGAAACAGATTTTGTAGAAATTTATTTTGTATTAAATGATTGTTATGATTTTGTTAGTTTTCATGGAAACATTAATGAAGTATTTCACACGTATACTCTGTTTCTCTATAATATATTGTTTAAATTTTTTTGTATTGTTTGTGCACTGCCAGTCAGAGGTGCCAGTCATATTGGAGCTCACTGTGTGTGTGAAGTTTGAAGAAAATCTGAGATGGTCCAGCTGGGACCATCCTGATATTTGCCCGATTTGACAAGGAATGATCCTAACATAACTGTCAAAGAAAGGCTTCATTGTGAGCTTCCTGTGCTACTAGTAGCCAACCCTCTAATGTACTGAACAGGGTAATGAAAGAAGTGCTTTCACTCTGATAATCCTGGTGCCCCTCCAAAACATTAAAACCACAAAGAGGCCATCAACAGAAGCAAAGGACGCAATGACAGAGTGAAAATGAGTGGGTCACTCTCTGCAGCACCGACCACGCTGTTTGATCGATAAAGGCTGCATGCTTCAGTGAGCACCGCGGTAATGAGGGCATGTGCCACAGAGGGGTCGGTAACCAGAAATTAAAGAATCACAAACAGAGATGGAGAGACGGGACAGAAAAACAGAGCGAGACAGATAAAGACAGTGAAAAAGAGACAGAGTGAGATGGACAGAGAGATAGAGAGAGATATGCTGCTATTATGAAATTATATTTCACCTAATGTAGGAACAGAGATAAACATTCAGTAAGACAGATACAGACGCAGATGGATTGAGAGCAGTTGCTGTTACAACCTATGTAAATACTTCACTTTGGAAATGTAAATATATTTTGCCTTGCAAATGAAGAAACACCCCCCCAGGTTCAGGCAGGGGCATGTGAGAATGCTGTCTGAAATGCTATGGTAAGGTTTAGCACCAGACGCTCCCCCACCCACTCATCACACCCATCAGACCATCTTGTCTGCAGCTTCTGTCACAGAGGCACTAAAGCTAAAGCCACAGAGTAAACAAGTCTGTGCGTCTGGGTTTACGATCTCTGCGCAGCACTTGGCCGCCCCTCTCCTTTTCTCCACTGAAATCTGAATCCTGTCGCACAGAGGCTACAGGACAGGATAAATACATAAATAAACAAACATAGGTATCTATGCTGCCTTTTTCTCAGAAACTGCCGGAGACTGGAAGTGTTTTTACAGTGATCAAGTGGGAAACTCGTTGACCACCACCAATGTGAAGCAGCTACCAGAGTGATGCAAGGCAGCCATTTTGTAACATGCTCACTACATGTCAGCAGAGTAGGAGAGGGAGAAAGCAATTTTTCCCAATTAAATCAAGATGATTATTTAGCAGGCTGATATCGCCGGAATTTTTTTGGGGGGAAGGGGGGGGGAGAGATTTGTCAGGACATCAAAGACAAGAAAATCGCAACTCTTGGCAATGTGCATCAACGGTTCATCAAAAACAACTGAGAGACAACCTCAGGTCTCAAACAAAGCTGACGTACCCTACAATGCAATGTCCCCAGCACCACATTGGGGCAATAGGGTTTGCCTGAGCAGAGGGAAGACCAGTCCTTCAACTGTCCCATCGAAAACAGGACCAGCAGCAACCAGGTGCACCATCCTGGTCCTAACAAAGCCCACACCAGTCCAGCTTACACTATTTGGCACGAGCAGACTGAAAGGTGGTATTCGCAAAAGAGCAAGGTGAATGGTGGTATGGCTGCCTGCCAGCCATGAACAGCTGCCAGCATTCCCCCCGCTGAAGCTACCTCAGCCATGTCGATGGATCCGGCCGCCAGCGTCTTGTAACCCAGGATGGTTCTGTTCTTATATCTTTTCCTCCTCTGCAGCATGATCTGCAGCTTGTTCCCCTCGCGCTTCAGGAAGTGGGGGTACTGGAGAGAGGGGGACAGAGTAGAGACACAGTCTTAATGGACCCAGAGGAGTTAGGGGCGATGTTCCACAGCTGAACCGCAGACTGCAAATTCAAACTTTAGCCTTGTCATGGCTTTATAATACACCAGTGACAACAGAATTGTCGATACTGCCTTCCTCCTCATCCAGTCCCCATTTATTTACATGCAGTTCATTAACTACTGGAATGACATGGTCAGGGCTTTAGCTGTAAATTCTGATGCCCCAAGAAAGAATATTGCTTTTGGCCCCTCTCCAGCTGTTGGCCCCTGTAAAATCATCACCAGCCTTCAGCCCAGTAGTCAACTGCCCTGAATGGAGCCTTCTGCTCGTTTTTTACCTGGAGTGAGAAGGTGAGAGCCAGGTCTGTCTCCACCACACCACTAGGTGGCAGCACTATCTCATGAGACCTCAGGATCCTCTTGGAACCCTGTGTGCAGACAGCAGAGCTTAAGGTGCATCAGCATCACTGTAAATCCAAAATGCAGCCAACCGTCCAGTAAGGTGATAAAGCCCGAAATGGCTTTGAGTAAATTATAAACGTGTTCCTGCACTATGGCAGGGACGTGCCCGCGCGTCTGTTTCAACTTGCATCAGACAGTGTGAAAGAGTGTGTATAGGCCTGCAGGAATGGAAAGGAGAGCATGAGATAAAGTGTTTGTAAGGATGAACATGTGAGAATGTAAATGAATGAGTGTAAGTGTGCGTATGAGGGGGGTAGTACCTGTATCTTCACAGCTATGACCACAGAGATCAGCTCCTTGTCCAGCTCCCTCATCACCACCAGCTTCTTCAGTGTGAGGCTGCACAACCTGAGGGGAGAGGACAGTGTTAGTCTACACCAGGCCTCAGAACAAGAGTTGAGACCGCCTGAGCATGCCAATAAGCATACACTGTCTCACAAACACACCACATAAGCTTTAGCACAGGGACACAAACACTGTCACAAATGTGGAGGTAAGAACAGAAACCTATAATCACGTTCACAAATACAAAGGCAAAAACAAAGCTACACTTTCACAAATACAGACAAACACATGCACACAGTCACAGATACACAAACACAATCACACACAGGCAAAGTTACAAATACATAGACAAGGAAAAGCACATGTATACACAGAGTCACAAATACATAGACACATAGACACTGTCACGAGTACACATACACGCTGACAGAAATACACAGAAAAGCACGTATACACACTCACATTCACAAATACATTGGCAAAAAACAGAGCTAGGCTGAAACAAACACAGGCAAAAACAGAAAAATACGCAGACAAACAGGGGCACACACATGGTCACAAATACACAGCCAGAAACTTTCAAACACAAACATACTCATTCTCAGGCATTCTCAGACACTAACACATGCATACATGCACAGGCACACAGACCGCAAGGGAACTAAGAAAAATACCAACACCAACCATAACTAACAGTCCTAAAATACAGCACATCCATGGAAGTGAAAGGTCATGGATACAGATGACTGTTCATGTAATTGGGGCACTTGGGACTAAGCCAAATACAGTCAACTGGGCCAACCTTCGATCAGAAAGACTATAAGCACACCTGGTATTAGAGGAGGTCAAAGGATTTCATAATTTATTGTGCTCAATAAAGATAAACGAGATGGCACTGAGAGGTTTCCTACATTTTTTCCTTCTATGGAAAGAACTGCGTCATTAGCCAGCAGGTCATTGAGGTCAGAGTTGCTTTCATTCACAATTGCTAACATTTAAATTTAGCGAGCAGTTAACAAGAACAATCATGTATAATATGACACCAACTCAGAAAAAGTTGGAACTGCATGAAAATGCTCATAGAAACAGAAAGCAGTGATTTCTAAGTTAACATTGACTTGTGCCTCATTGCAGACTGTATGGAGACAAGATATTTAATGTTTTGACAGGTCATTTTCATTTCATTTGTGAATTGTCACGGTCACGTTCGTCTAGGGATATAATTTCGCTTAAATAAAAGAAGGCAGGCTGGCCTGGGCTGGTGAATCTGACAGGAAAGCCGGGACTTGCCTCCCCTCAGGACGGCACCGTAGCGTTCCAGGCCTAGCTCAAGCTGCCGCTCCACCGGCGAATAGCTCCGTGTCGTTTGGTTCGCTAGTTCAGTTTAGTGAGTTATTTTCTAAAAGCATGGCAGTCTTATAGATGACGATTAAAAAAAATCAAAACCGCGTGGTCTGAAAACGGGAGATTGAGAAAGGTGTCCTGCACTTCAGGGCTCTGGCATGTAGCAAGACGCACCTTCCATTCTGGCCAATATAAAAGGGACGCCCTCTCCCAAGACTGACCGACGCCCAATCAGGACACAAGGCATCATACCAGTTTCCTCCAACCAGTCACCAATCACAGTGCACAACCGCCATGCCACTAAATGTGTGTTACCCTATATCTACATTTTACTACAAACCCAGGAGGCATTGGTATGTGTGTTATTATGCCTCGTTCCCGGATCTGAGGGCATAACAGAATATACATACATTACTGCCATTCAGGCTAACAATGTCTTCTTAAAACGTGGGGAAGGGCCAATTTAGGACTAGTAATGAGATTTTAAAAAAAATCTGAATAATGTGATTTAAAACTGTTACTGTCAGCATGTGATTGTAATCATGATTTGTTAAAAAAGCAGGATCAGGAAAAGGCCTAGTTCTCCAGGAGAATGCACAAGAAAATCATTAAAATATTTAAAAACCATGCATTTCAAAGAAAAATGGCAAGAATTTTGGATATTAATCCCTCGATAGTTCAAGACACAATTAAAAGATTGAAGGAATCTGGATGAATTCTGTGCGTGAAGGGCAAGGGTGCAAGCCTAAGCTAAATACCCCAGAGCTCCACTCACTCAGACAACACTGCTCAAGAACAATCATTTAAGTGATACATTGGCTCAGGATAACTTTGGCAAACCTTTGCCAAGTCCCAGATTACACATCCACAAGTGCTTCGAGACTTAAAACTTCACCTGCTAAAAGGAAGCCTTCTGTTAACGGTGTCCAAAAGAGCCATCTGAGCTCAAAGGCATCAGCAATGAACCATCATACATTTTTTTTGGATGAAATGAATGCCTTGGGCTCCGGGCCAAAGAAAAACAGGGACCATCCAGATTGTAATAAGCAGCAAGTCTAAAAGCCTGGTCTGTCATCGTATGGGGATGTGTCGGGGCTCTAAGCAAGGGTAATGGGAACTTCTGTGAAAGCACCATTAAATGTTGAATAGTAAACAGATTTGGAGCGATATATGCCATTTCCAAGATGGCATCTTGTCCAGGGACACCCATGCATGTTTCAGCAAGACAATGCAGGACCGCATCCTCCATGCATAACAGAGGCATAGCAGCACTAAAAGAAGGTGCTGGTGTTGGACTGTCCTGCCTCCAGTCCTGCCTTGTCCCCAGTAGAGAATATGTGGTGCCTTTTGGACCACCTTAAGACTTGTTGGCAGGAAGAATAGGACCAAATTATACCTGAAACACTAAATCACCTGGAGTCTTCAGTTCTTAAACATTTATAAATTAATGTTAAAAGGAATTTCAACATTACAAAGTAGTGACTACTGAATTGCCCCAACTTTTTTTGAAATATTTGGCAAGAATCAAAATAGTCTTCATGTAGAAAAATTAACAGAATTCATGGTGAAACATCAAATACTATCCTGCTGTATTGTTTTAAATGTAATGCAGGTGATTTATAAATCACTGCTTTCAGTTTTCATTTTGCTGACCTGGTGTCATATAACAGTCAAGAGGATATTTAATTAACAACCTGCATGTAGGCCTAAATTCAACTTCAGAGTTATTAGCAGTAAAACAAAGTATTTTCATACCTCACAGCAAAATATATTAATAGCCATTTAGCCAAACCTGTTGAACAAATTTCAGCAGCATAGCATGTATGCACAAACAAGCAAAACAACCCTTCTGCAGTTGTGTTTCTGCAACAGGCGTTTCAAATTGTATGACCGTCAAAATCCCTGCAAAAAAAAAAAAAAAAAAACCCATACAGGAACTTTTTTCACCTTGAAAGCATCTTGTCTGGACAGCTGACAGCTCCCTAATGAATTCCTTGAATCCCTGGGAGATAATTCTCACTCCGAAGACATAACTGAGATAACAATGGCACTGAGCCCACTCACAAAGCAGGAAGCCGCGGGTGGTGCAGGCGTGGGGGGGGGGGCAGGACAGTGCCATGTCCAACTGAAATTACTAAACCCAGAGGGGGAAACCAGACAGCCTTTGAAAACAGAACTCTCAGCTTGTCACTGCCCTTGTCTGTGCTACTTGATGCCAACTATGGGTGTTGGGTGAAATCCCTTTTTTCAGGAAGACTGGACTGGACGGGGGGTGCGTGATGATGGAGGACCGTGCCAGAATCCCGAGAATAGAAAAAGAAGAGACAGCCCCTGTGTGTGCCGCTCGCATTGTTAGGGCTGGAGGTGGGCTTAATAAGCCCGTCACGATTTCTTGTGTCACTCTTGGAAAGGGAAAAAAATTGAATTCCTTTCCGCCTTTTTCCTTTTTTTTCCTCAATAGCTGGCACTGCTGACAAGGGGCTTCCACTAGAAAACTGCCTAAAATAGGCCCACAACCCACCCACGTTCCAGAAGCACAGCCCCATTTCCCGGTCGCCTGAGACGGTGGTGAATGCCTAATCCGGATTAATTAAACTGTCCAATGAGGGACAGCAAACTGAAACATGCATTTATTTCCCCCGTTTTTCCCCCTTTTCCCCCCAGTTCAGGGCAACAGAAGTTATTCACATTTACAACATAAATTACTTTCCCAATGCTACCCCAGACTCATCGTTTTTTTTAATATTAACCAATTTCAGAGCTCATCCCAGATTATTCCGAAGAAAACGAAGCCCAGTGAGCAGAAATGGACATGAAGCACCTCAAGCTTCTGATTTGTCTGCACGGCATTGACTGCTCTCTGACAAAGACAGAAAACGCCTCCGTACAGGCGAGCACAGGATGGAGTACGGAAGCGTGATGATCAATCAACAGCTACACGTCTACCACCAAAATCACTCCACTGCTGGCTGAAGCACTCAAAATGCTGGCCATCGCCGGCACTAGGGCAAAAGTAAAACAACGACAGGGGAATTAAACGGCTAGAAACGAGCCAAGTGGACAATGGCAGGTTTGAAGACGACACGGATGAATAGAAGGCTTTTCTTGGGCAACAGGGCTCCGTTTCAGGAATTTCAGTAGCACAATGGACAGGCCTGGATGAAGGCTTCACATTGTTCATGGTTTTTTTGTGCCCTCTCCGCTCTAGAACAATGCCCATCTTATTTATGGAAGCGCGTTTGATATTCCGGTCTAATTTTCCACCCAGCTAAAGACGTAATTCCGCCGTCCACTCAGTTACAGCAGAGCTGGGCATATGCCCCTTCACCTGATCTTTGGTACTTTCACTAATCATCCTAAACCTCCCTTTTCAGACCTCCAACTGCAAAAAAAAAAAAAAAAAAGAAAGGCAAAGACCTCAGTTACATATAAGGCCACATCCTTTCGTGACAGTGAAAATTCTGAAGGGCTGTAATTCACACAAGAAATTATAAATTGTGTTTACTGCACAGTCTCTGCACTTCAAATCGAAGGAATTTACATCCATTTGAAGAAAACCTTGGAGAATGTACAGCCCGATAAAGTTGTGTCACCGCCCAAAGAGAAACAGATCAGACTGTAAATCCTCTGAGGCCCGCACCCGCACAGAGCTCTCAACGACCGGTGCGCTCCAGACAGAAAACAATAGTGAAAGCAGCAGGAACCACTTGTTTCTTCTGTAACAATGGACGATTATGCGCCGCAGTTTAATTGATGACTTTTCGTCCGCGGCTGATACCATCTTTCGTCCCCCCCCCCCCCACCACCACCACCAGCCCTCAGCATACACAGTGCACGGCACAGCTGCAGCCGCGCAGGCCAGAGTTTCTTTTACATTTCATTACGCCCAACTCGGCCTCACAAACAGCTCCTGCTGAGCTCGCGGAATGAAGGCAGAAAATCTCCATTGCCTGCTGTCAGGCCCCAAGCCTGTGAATGCTCAGATATGTAGGCAGGATTCCACGGATGTCGCACAGTTAACGAGCATGCAGTACTCAGAACTCTGGGTTCCTTGACAGCCCACTGACACACAGAACGCCCAATACTCGTGTCTGATAATCTAGAGTTCTTCCAGCACCACTAAGGCCATAAAAAAAGTTGGTTAGCATCCTTCACATTTCAATTTTCAGAGAGGGCAAGAGGTTCTCTTTTTTAAATTTTATTACAGTGAGAGTTTTAGATGCAAATAGCTCAACAAATCCAAATCATAAGTACGTATATTGACATAAAGAATCAAATTAGCCCAACCCATAGGTGGTACAGTGACTGGAAGGCAAACAGATCTACTGTGTGGACAGAGATTCTGGGCATTTTTCTCACTTTATTTAGGGTGCGTTCTTGACAGATTATTTATGGTGCGTTTTTGATAGACTTTTTTTTCCAAATAAAAAAAAAAAAAAAGAGGAAGGAGGGTTTTTGTGGGGTGGGTGGGGACACTAACCAACTACATTTTTTTATAAGGCCTAACTCCTGGTTCAAACAACTGAAGTGAGCAGATATCTGCCTCAAATTTCCTCCAAAATTCCCGTCCCCCACACTGATACTCTCAAGACTGCAGACCGCAGCAGAGCCAGAGGATGCAGGTTCCAGCTGTGGTGGGGAGGAGGGAAGTGGGTGGGGGGGTTGGGGGGGAGCAGCTAACGTCGCCGCGATTGAGATTCCATTGAGGTCCAGCATAGAACCTGAATGTATGTCACAAACTTGTCACTGTCAACACATATTACCAAAATGCGTGAGAAATTTTTCCCAAACTCGCTGATAGAGGCTGTTTAAGTGATTTTTGGGCAAAATCCAGAATAATTATGCTAATGTACAGTTGTGCCTTCAGGCCAAATAAGAACAGTGGCAGAAAAAGCAAATGGCTCATCATTTGAATACATTTGCTGAAAAAAGCGAATATGGATGACAGTTGGCTGCTCAGGCCACGAACAGCAAGCTTTTCTGCAGACAGTAAATGTTCAAAAGGCAGGTACCTACTGAACTTAATCAGACCCTTCCAGTAGCCACCTAGCTTTCATGGGTCCACAGCATCACAGAGACAAGATAATGAGAATCAGCCAGCATCCTAGTAAATGCTAACCCACAATTTGCATGTTCCTTCACAATAATCCTTTTCAAAAATGTATTAAGGTATCGTGACAGCATGCTCCCCTTAACCCAGATTATTCACCGAAGACAGCTTATAGGCAATGCATCCATTAGAAGTCAGTGGGGAATTCATTAATTTCACAGAAACTTTGTCAGTAGAGAGCAGTTGTAAAAACCCAAGTATATAGTATTTTCAGCAAGTAAAATACTTAAGTAGGTATTTTCCACAGTATTACAGTATACCGCATGTGGTCCTGACAGAAAACAAACGCTGCTGTATTTGAGTACTTGCTATGTGCTGCCAGGCTGAGCTCCAGGAGATCTAGCCAGACTGAACACACACCAGATAGGGACTCGATGACATGACAAGATACACTACATTCTGTCAGTAACACCGAAAATCTGACGGCCATGATTTCGACATCAAGACCCGCCAGCCTCTCTCATTCTCCTCCCAGTTGGTGCAAAACATGTACGCAAACCCTTTCTGAGTGTAACAAAGACATCTTTTGAAGTAGCCTATTAAGGTGCTCCCATTTACTTGCTTATTCTTTTCTCTCTGGGCATAAAGAAGCTGTTGCGTGCTTGAGAAAATGCAGATCAAAATGTGGGTCAGCGTTTTTCCCGTACGAATACAGAACTGTTTTGGCCTCTCGCAGAGCAGTGCGTGAATCCAGCGAGAGGACTGGTGCGGAGAAGAGCAGGCACGAGAAAAGCTCTCAGGTGTCTGAGACTGAGGGGGGTAAAAGGCAAAGAGCAACCGCCAGCCTGCTAAACAAAGCGAAAGCAGAAACTCTGTGGGGGGGGAGCAACAGTAGCAGAAAGGGGGCTCCACTTTACCCACGCACCCAGCCTGTCACTCCTGCGGTGGGCTGGTGTTTTCAGCATGAACACAGAAAATCAATTCAGTCGCTGCCGTGTTAGCGCGCAATTTCAGGAACACAGACTGCGCTCTGACCCGTACACCCCTCCTGATCCCCCTCCCCATCCCCCTCTTTAAATTAAAGCGAGCCAGTGTTATTGTGTTGCCTTGTCGCACACAGGCCCGACACCTAGCCCTCCCTCACTGGTCGCACCCAAGGCCTTCTGATCTTCGGCAATGTCGACGAGCTTGCACGTGGCATCAGGGGGTCATTAGCTTTCTCAGTATAAAGACCTTGCAAAGATTTCACGTGCACAACCACCAATGACACGGCAGCGAGCAGCGTGTCCTCCAATCACAGGCCCTTGACTTGTGGGTCACATGACTCCTGGGTTTGCCACAGAAACCGGCAACATAATTTATGAGCCATACAGCCTATGACTGGCCTCAGCAGCACATTTTTTTATTGATTTCTGCAAACATAATCTCCAATGAATCTGACCATGGCGATTCAGGCCAGATTCATAACTCTACATATCTTGTAGTTGCCTTGGTGATTGTAGCATTCGCCGTTCCACAGGTAATCAGCAATTTATGAAGAGCCACTATACAAGAACCAATAATTTTTTATTCATTTATTCACTCCGCCCGCATTGCAGAAGGGTGTATGTGGTTGTCGCGTTTATTTATTTATTTATCAGTGTGTCTGTTTACTCTCTACAGGCCACAATTCTGGACGGATTGTCTTCAAATTTGGTGGGGACAATCCTTTGGCAGAAGGGAAGAAATGAATAGTTTTTAGTGAAGATCCAGATCAAATCTTGGATTCTGGATCAGTTAGAAGATTTTGTTAACACTGGGAGATAGGGCAGACTTTCCACTGCTTATAACTTGAAATTGGTTGGAGATAGGCATGTGGTTACTATTAATCACTAATAGGAAGTTGGGTATGGAGATTCTTTTACCACAAAATGTTATGACCTTCAGCAACCCTGAAAGGTCAAACTCAAGGTCACCCATTTCTCAGGCTGCTCTAGGGGCCAAATGGTGGGACATAGGCACATGGTTACTATTAACCAGTGATAGGAAGTCATATATGGGAATCTAATGGCACCGTCACCTTCACCTTCAAGTGACCTTGAAAGGTCAAACTCAGCATCACCACTTTTCCGAGTGCTCTAGCAGCCAAACACTGCAAGATAGACCCATAGTTACTATTATAGACTAATAGGAAGTCATGGGGAATCTAATGGCACCATCACCTTGACCTTCAAGTGACCTTGAAAGGTCAAAATGGCCGACCTTCATATTTTCAGGCTCTGTAACTGGGAAATTGCCAGAGATGGGCCCTATGTTATGCTCAGTCACAAAGAGGACACCAAATATGGCGAGACCAATTGCACCATGCCATTGACCTTCACGTGGCATTGAGGGCGCGGGCGGGGCGACATGGCCTTCTGGACCCACCCTCTAGTTTATTTATTTATTTATTTTTTTAACTCCTATTTAACCAGGGAAGTCCCGTTGAGACTGAAATCACTTTTTTCAAGGGAGCCCTGGGGGCTGAGGTGGGGAGGGAGAGGGCAATAATACTTTACATGCTCATCTGTGAGCAACCATGCTGTGCTGCCATGCCACTCATTGCAGTTCTAAGTTAAGGGCAACAATTCATAAATCGCCAATATCATCATGTGTGCTCTTAAAACAGAGTATTTACAGCTGGGGAAATAAGTATTGAATGCGTCAACATTTTTCTCAGTAAATATATTTTTAATAGAGCTACTGACATGAAATTTTCACCAGATGTCGGTACCAACCCAAGTAATCCACACATACAAAGAAATCGAAACAAATACACTACAGGCCAAAAGTTTGGGGCCACCCTCAGATTAAAAAAAAAATCAAATCAAAACACCGTGTTCTGCATTTCATTTCAGTTTATTGTGATTTTAGGGGCCAAGACAGTTTCAATACGGCATACAGTCACGTTTCCAGCAAGGGTTCAGGCCGAACAAGACATTTTTGTGAGACTTTGCTCAGACTTTAGTTTCACCGAAATAGCCACCCTTAACCTTGATCACTGCGTCACAAATTCTTGGCATACAATGTTACAGTTTCCTTAGTATGCTGCTGGCAGTGATTCCCATGCAGATTTCAAGTGTTCAAACGACTGTTTTTCGTTGCTGGGGTTGGAGCACCGGACCTGCCTATCAAGTTCATTCCATGCCAGTTCAATAGGAGAAAAGTCTGGGGACTGTGGTGGCCAAAGCATGTTTCTTAAGACATTCTGCTCCGCCTTTGAATGAATGTAGTTCCGGCAAAGCTTTGAAGAATGTTTTTTAAAAATCTGAGGATGGCCCCAAACTTTTAGCCTGAAGTGAAAGTCCATAAATTAAGTTATGTGTCATAAAGTGGAAAGACACAGGGAAAAAGTATTGAACACTCTTACTGAAATTTATTTCATACTTAGTAGAAAAGCCTTTGTTAGTAATGACAGCTTCAAGATGCCTCCTGTATGGAAAAACTAGTCGCATGCATTGCTCAGGAGTGATATTGGCCGATTCTTCCACACAAACTGTCTGAAGATCTTGACAGTCCTGGGGGCCTCTTCCATGAACTCTGATTTTCAGTTCTATCCATAGATTTTCAATTAGATTCAAGTCAGGTGATTGACTGGGCCATTCTAGCAGCTTTAGTTTCTTTCTCTGAAACCAACTGAGTTTTTTTTTTAATTTAACCTTTATTTAACCAGGCAAGACAATTAAGAACAAGTTCTTATTTACAATGCCGGCCTGACAAGAGGTGGGGGGCCTCTTGAGGGGGAAAGGAAGGGGGCTGAAAAGAAATACAGTGTACTATTAAACAGAACAAAGAATAAACTAAATTATAATAAATACTAATAATAATACAATAATCAAGAGAAACAAAAACAGCGCAGATGCTCCATCTAACCCAGATTAAGTTTCAGAGGGACAACAGCATGTCTCATTCAGAGCATCCATAATCCAGACTTTAAAAGGCAGACAGGGGAATAAATGCTTCCAGTTTGAGTCCCTTCTGCAAATTATTCCAGTCCCTGGCCGCAGCAGCCTGAAAAGACGAAGAATCCACTGCAGTATTTGTTTTGGGCACCTTTAAAAGAATGTGGTGAGCAGAGCGAGTACTGTATGCAGGAGTGGAGGTGTGTAACAGACGACAAAGATATGGAGGGGACAAGCCAAGAAGGGTCTTGTAAATGAGTGTGAACCAGTGAATAGTACAACGGATGTGTAAAGATGGCCAATTTATGGAGGAGTAGAGTGCGCAGTGGTGAGTTCTGAACGGAGCATTTGTGGCAAACCGGATGGCCGAGTGATATAAAACATCAAGTTTGCGAAGTGCACCTTTGCATGCTGACCTATGAACTACATCACCATAATCAAATAAGGGAAGTATGGTCATTTGCACAAGAGTTTTTCTGGCTGAGGAGGTGAAAGTGGAGCGCATTCTATACAGAAAACCAATTTTAGATTTTATCTTGGCCTGTAACTTAGTGATATGGTGTGTGAATGACAGGTTGCTGTCAAGCCATATCCCCAGATACGTGTACTCATTGACCTGTTCCAGGACAGCTCCATCAAGGGTGGTAAATTGTTGGGCTGGAGTGGGCACAGCACCCTTCCTACCAAACCACATGACCTTAGTCTTAGTGGTGTTTAGCAGGAGGTGTAAATTGGAGAAGGCCTGCTGCACTTTACAGAAGCTCTCCTGTAGTGTCTTCAGCACAGCATCTGGGGAGGGGCCGACCACATACAGAACCGTGTCATCGGCATAAAGGTGGATAGATGGGTCTCCCACAGCAGTTACTATATCATTTATGTAAATGGTGAACAGTGTGGGGCCTAGGATCGAGCCCTGCGGAACTCCCTTAGTGACAGGGAGGGGCTGAGAGAGGTGATCTTCCGATTTGACACTCTGCTCTGTCTGTGAGATAGTTAGAGAACCATGCAAGTGACTGGCCTGTGATCCCAATGCTACCCAGCCTGTCCAAACGGATAACGTGATCTACGGTATCAAAGGCTTTAGCTAAGTCAATAAAAATTGCAGCACAGTGTTGCTTTGAGTCTAAAGTTGAGTCTTTGATTTTCTTTGAGAGTTTCCTTAGCTGTGTGTTTGGGATCATTGTCTTACTGAAATGTCCACCCTCGTTTCATCTTCAGCATCCTGGTAGATGGAAGCAGATTCTTATCAAGAATGTCTCGGTACATTTATCCATTCCTCCTTCCTTCAATTACATGAAGTCTGCCAGTACCAAATGCTCGAAAACAGCCCCACACCATGATGTTCCCACCTCCAAACTTCACTATTGGTATGGTGTTTTGGGGGTTATGTGCAGTGCTGTTTGTCCTCCAAACATTGTATATGCTGTGACATACAAAGAGTTCAATTTTGATCTCATCTGACCAGACTACATTCTCCCAGTATTTCATAGGCTTGTCCAAATATTGTGCAGCAAACTTTAAACGAGCTTCAACATGCTTTTTTCTTCAGCAATGGAGTCTTGCGCGATGAGCGTGCACAGAGGACATGGCGGTTAAATGTATTACTTATTGATTTCTTTGAAACAACTGTACCTGCTAAGTCCAGGTCTTTCTGAAGCTCTCCGCAAGTGGTCCTTGACTTTTCTGATTATTCTTTTGACTCCTCTGTCAGAAATCTTGCAAGGAGCACCTGGTCGTGGCCGGTTTATGATGAAATGATGTTCTTTCCACTTCCGTATTATGGCCTCAACGGCGCTCACTGGAACATTCAGAAGTTTAGAAATACGTCTGTAACCAATGCCATCAGTATGTTTTGCAACAATAAGGTTGCGAAGGTCTAGAGAGAGCTCTTTGATTTTACCCATCATGAGATGCTTCTAGTGTGACACCTTGGTAATGAGAAACCTTTTTATAGGCCATCAGTTAGGACTAAACCAGCTGATATTGATTTGCACTGATTGGGGGCAGGATTGCTTTCTAAATACTGACAGATTTCAGCTGGTTTCTTGGCCTTCCATAACTTTTTGCATCTCCTTTTCTTCAAATGTTCAATACTTATTCCCTGTGTCATTCCACTTTATTACACATTACTTAATTTATGGACTTATTTGTTTTGATTACTTTGTATGTGTGGATTACTTGGGTTGTTACAGACATCTGCTAAAAATTCCATGTCAATAGCCCCATTAGAAATATATTTACTGAGAAAAATGTTGACGCGTTCAATACTTATTTCCCCACTGTACATTGATATGGTAATGGAGCAAACCATGCTGTAAATCCAGCACTTTAAATAAATGCGTGTCACTGTCAAAATTTTTACATCACTGCACACATAAGAAATTTCACTGCATTTAGACCAGTGACATCACCAAATGGCAACTCCCTGACATTAGATAATGAAAAATTGGACAGTTTATAAGCAAATAAGGTACTGTCTTGAAAAGTTTGGTCGTAAGATGTGCAGATGGGCGAGTAAGGATTAGATTTCTCTTCAAATCGCTCAAAACAGCAACTCCTCAGTCAGTGTTCAGAAGGGCTCACTGCTGCATCATGGTGAAGATCTCTGACAGATTAGAGCAAAATAGAAGATTTCTTAAGGTCACAGTCACATAAACCAATTGATTATCCATCAAATTCAATTATCCCCACCTTCCATACCAGCTCCGGTGCACTCAATACACAAACAGATGCTTCGAACTACATCTCCCATGAGCACCCTTTAGAACAGCCCCACAATGGAATTCATTACTGATGTTGGACAAGGGCCCTGCTGGAAAATGACCACTGTTCACTGGTGCAGAATAAATGTGTGTGAAGCATTTGAACATCCAATAATCTAGACTGATACACAAAAATCCATTATTGTCATTATAATCCAGTTTTACCGTTAAATACAACTGCAGCTAACCATGGGTAAATGGAAGCAGCGCTAAAACATTCATAAACTAGTAATGAATCTGAACTCTAAGAGCACTTTCTTTTGCTTAGGTGAAATTAAAGCGCAATTCCGTATTTATAATGGATGAAACAAGGTAAAATAAGATTTCCTTCTGCTCTTTTGCACAGCTAACTGAGCAAATGGAGCACTCTGTTCTTCTAGTAATCCAAAATGTAATTACTGCAAATCCTTCAAAAAGAAAAAAAAAAAGCCATTAAATACATTCAATCTACATGTGAAATCCTTTTTCACCAGAATTTTAAAGGTGTAATTGAGAAATGTGTTGGTCTGTCCGAGGCCTTACAGGAGCTAACTTAAGAACATTCCCCCCAAACATTTCGTGAACTAGGCACCGCCAAAAAAAAAAAAAAAAAAAAGTCTCTCAAGCTTAAAAGAACTTGAAGAACTGAGTTTCTACAGACCTCCAATGCTTGCTCATGTCTATCAGAGCACCAGGAAGAGAACATCTATGAGTGACATAAAAGTACAGCGATGCACTCCCCCACCCCCCACCTTCCACTTGGCACAGATTTCCAATGGTAGAATTTTGCCAGGCTTTGTAATGTTGGGTTTACAAACTCTAAAAGGAGGACAAAGTACTTCAGGGCCTTCTATTTCTCCAATAAAAACAGGTCAGGCAGGAGCACTGCTGAGCGAATGCTGAAGACAAGAATATTTAGTCAGCAAGAGAACTGTAGAAGCTGGGTAAAAGTGGACATGCTGCCAAAGATGGAGAATAAGCACACACTGAGCGCGTGCAGCCAGAGCATGATGCAAGCGTGCCACTCCCGACAGCCCTGGTGATACGTGCTCTCCTCAGGAGGTCATGAACTCACCCACCTTAGCTCAGTGCGCACACTCGTACACCAGTGCATTCCTTACCGTACTGAGCCAGAGTTCTTAACATACACAAACACAAGCATACACTCACGAAGAAGATTACACACGCACAAGTACACAAACACATAAGCCCTGACCACACGTACATGGGTATTTTTGAAAATGTAGTATTTTCTATGCATTTCCTCCACACACAAACTGCGTATTTGGTAACTGAAGACAAACGCCTTCCTGGTTGAAGATGCGCAGAAACTTTTTTCCACCGTTTACGCGTGCACAGGGCAAACTGAGTTTTTGGCTCGTATTCTTAAATTGTGCGCGCCTTACAGCAAGTTTTCAAGGCTTCTGATTGGCCTTCATGGTCTGTCTATTTGAATGTTTGTGTAGAATTAGATTTTTTTGAAAAACGAGAAAGTAAAAACCCCGTTTTCAAAATGATACGTGTATGTGTCGTCCTAGACACAGAGAGAGTAAGAGATGCAAATACAATCAAACACCGACAAATACATGCATGCACACAAACACACAGACACGAATGCACAGAGGCAAACAGACAAATTTATTGTCAAGCTCCAGAACCTTCTACACCCTCTTGATTTCCGCCCCACCCCCCCAAGGGCTGCCTTATTAAAAAGCTGACCCATTTTATTCACCTGTGCAGTCTCATGACAGCCTTCCCCCTGGGCCCCCCAAACCTGAAGCAAAAGCCTGGCTCCAGTCCCCAAACATTAACACAGAAAAGCACTTTGATCCCACAATGCACCAGGCTCCCAGAGGAACTGCCTAATTGTGCCACCTCAGTGCCCCTCCCAGCCACAGTCCCATTTTACCCTGCAGCTTTTAAAAGCAGCAGGTCCCAGCAGCTTCTGTATCCCGTGGCAACCCTTCTCCACCTTCTGCCCACTGATACAGGCTTATCCAGTGACTGAAGTCCAGTCACAACAAGCGAATGTTTATGCTATTGGTTTAGCCATGGACTCTAGTTATGGCAATAAGAGCTCTGTTATTGTCCAGTAATGCACACAGACACACGCAAAGCTACACTACACACAAAGTCGCACGCAAACACAGAGGCGTTTAAGGTTATGGCTGCAACAGAGTACACGCTGGCCGTTGGAACGGTTTAGGGGTCAAAACAGGACGTTATCAATGCATACGAGACCAATCCTTAGCAGGGATAGGCCAGGGAGCAAACATGACCTTGCAAAGACGCGCAGTGGGTTTGTGGGGGTGGAGGCATCGGCCCTGTCTGTGAGGGCATTTCAGCCCCCCCCCGCCCCACACACATTCTCCACCATCCTCTCTAACTCAGAGTCCTCCATGGAGGAGAGGTGGGGAGCAGAGCAGGATAAGACACTGAGATCTAATTTACAGTCCTATTATTATTTATGACACAAAATGGCCACTGCCCTCATAATTTTTCTGTTGACATCCAGCAAATACTTTTCCATGGCCCCAGACTGTCATGTTCAGCAGGGTCCAGTTCAGATGGCATCAGCAATTCGGTGTCTGTGGCGCGACAAGTCGCACGTCCCTGTATAAATTCATTTTAATGAGGATTCTGCGTGTCCTCTGTACTGTGCATTATAAATCTCTGAAAATGGAACAGTTGCGCCATAAAAATGTCACCTTCACTGGCTGAGGATGAGGAGCGCTGTTACAGATCAGCGTCTCGGCCCCCACACTGAAGGGGCTCAGAGAGTTCCTGTGAGGACCCTCTCAAAGCCAGAGTGATGCGGTGCGAATTTAGTGTCTCCTCTGAGCAGTGCTGTCAGATCACAGGCCAAGTAAGGAAGATGACCAACAGAGATCTACACAAATTCACAAGCCATCAGACACACGCACACACTCATGCCCAAATACACACTGGCATGCAGACACACACACTACTGCCCAAACGCAGACAGACACACACATGCCCAGACACACACGCAATAAGACATACATCCATGGCCAACGCTGACAAACTTGCACTCAGACATGACAAATGAGGACACACACACGGGCACAACCATATTTCCTGACAGACACACGCAACCCTCCCCAGACACAAACACGCACAAACACACACATCTGAAGTCATGCAGTTGGAGAGCTGAAACAGAAGAGTAAGACAGGGCAGGAGAATTCGTCAGGCAGCTATTTTAAACCCCTCCCAAAGGGGAGGCGGCTTGGCGACACTCAGGATCGCACACAGCCCGTCTAGCGCGCTGCGGCCAGAGCTCGCAAACACTGCTCGGCTAAATCAGGCCGCTACGCTCCACGTGCATGCCGGTCTGCTGCACGGTTAGTAAACAAAGCTGTGCGCGCACAAACAATACCTGCCCAGCTGCAGAAAATAATCAAATCCCACATATCAGTGTAGCACACTCCAACCACCTCCCGCGTAAAGTAAATAGAGGCATTCCTTTATTGGACCTAACCATGGACCGTCCCTCTAAAATAATGTGCAGGCCATAAATATTTGGACAAAGACATTTTCTCTTCTCGTTGGCTCTGAACTCCAGCCAATCAGACCTCTGACTGCTTTAATTTGTGGTAATTGACATCCATATTGAGTCAGCCATGTAGGAATTGCAGCCCTTCATTTTATTCATACACTCATGTCCAGATCCACTGTCCAAATATTTATGAATGGGAGAGGGCATACAGCACTAAATGGGCATGTTTTAGCAGGAGATCGAGGGACTGCTTGATTTGGAGAGATAGGCCCACCACATCAGAGACAGCAGCTCAGCTACCGCCAGCCCTGTCGAGAAATTCCAATTCATAAAAAATAATCTCTCAAAAAAGGTCTCAAAGCACACCATCACAAACTACAATTCATCACGTTGACACTTTATACTAATCGATGGCGTGAAAAATGGCTGAACCGGCGGCTGCAGCGATTCATAACCTTGCCAGGCTGAGTGAAAAAGGGAGGATTGGATTTTACATCCACCTCCTCAGGCCCAGAGAGACGAGAACACCAGAGTAAACTCTTCTGCTCTTCCGGCCCATTCCTCCACCATCCCAGCATTCCCTGGGGTTTGTGTTCATCACTGAGGCCAGGTGTGCAAACACTGCTCGAGGGAAAGAGAGTTCACAGAGAGGCGGGGGTGCCGAACTGCTCCAGAGACTCAGTAACCCTGACAGGCCCTGGTGTGGATGGTGTCGGGTGTCAAAGAAAGGGTGTCACCAGATGATGAAGACTCAGCGTGTGGTGATTATCCTGAAGGAGAGGGGAGAGAGGATGCATATGACACTGGGTGGTGACTAATGATTGCAAAAAAGGAAGCAATAGTAGATTTCTGCGGAAGAGTCCAGCCAATGCAGCAATGCCACCCTTCAGTGACTGTCCCCAGAGTCTGACTCAGCCCAGAGCAGAGTCTGTTCTGACAGGTCAGAAGTTGTATTGGCTGACACGGGATTGGTCAATTAATAGAGGAAGGGATACTCCGATTGGCAGGATACTCTCCAATCTCACTTTGCAAGCTCATAACTTTGCTGGGCAATGAAATCATCCTGCTCACAAGCAGCATTAGTTCAGCTACAGCTGTACTACCTACTCCAGCTACCCACACTCAGAGAGGTTCAACTATGGAAAGGGAAGAACTGCCACATAGCCACATTTTCATTGAAGCTACATTAAAAATAAGGAAGGCTGAGGGGCTAAGATACTGAGTTGAGAAGTCCTATCCCTGGTTATCGGTTAAAAGTAAATGAGTGAGGAGACGACCAGGCGCTCCAGCTCCCAGAGTAATTTTCTTTAAATAACTCAGCCAAAAGAAGACAAAGGGATGCGTCTCTGTGCTGGCTGGAGCGTTAGCGTAGCGCAGCGCACCAAGCAGGAAGGTGCAACCAGAGCCCCTCCTGGCCCCAGGAGCGCTGAAACCCGACACCGCACTCCCTCTCGAAACCACATTATTGTGGCCCTGGCACCAGGAGGGGAAATTACACCTGCAACACAATCCCACAGTCCCCTGCATCAGAGGCTGTGAAATGCAGTCACTCCAGAGCCCAGCAGTTCAGCGTACAGCACCTTCTGCTGCTTTGATGTAATTTCCCCCGGCTGTGAAACCCTACCTACTTTCCATGTATAAATATGATTACAGACCTCTGTGAAAGTATAATGGTGTAGGAGAGAGAGGGAGAGATGGAGGGTGAATGAGAGGAAAATGTCCATGTAAGGCAATGAGAGTTTTCTCAAGCCATCTCAGCAGGTTTGTCTGGAAAAAATGTCATTAATGTAGCAGCTAATGACTCGGATAAAAATCAATCAGGACCCTAAGTGCACACTTGACTTGGTTCGCTTCATTACAAGCCTCAACACGGCGTAACGAACAGAAACACAGAGGCTGCTGGCAATATTGGGTTGCCCTAGGTTACACTGTCAAAAAAGGGCTTAACAAGAGCATTAACCTGGTAATGACACTTGGAAAAATTTTATGAAGTCACTTTTTACTTGGGAAGCAAAATTGTGCCCGCTGACGCCACTGGCAAATCTTAAAATGAGTCACGCAGTCAGAAATTACTGGCAGTCATTTACTTGGCAAAGATGGGAAAAAAAACATAGAAATACACTTTTAAGACAAAGCAGTCTCAATTCCTGCAGTGTTCAGGCTTGTAATAAAGTGATCTTGTGCGTCTCCCTCCCAGTGGTGGGAGATTTAATGCCACAAAGTACAGCAAGTTAATCTGAAATGGATATAAAAACCTAGCAGGGAACACCAAAATGCACCCAGCCAGCAATGTGCTCAGTGAAGCCAACGCTTCATTAATGAAAAAGGTAAAATCTGCCAGATTTGTCAAAGATGATCCAGTTTTTTTTGTTTTATCCATCTGTACCACTGAGGAACACTGTGTACGGACGGGCCACATCTGCCATTCAAATGAGCATTGATCTCACCAGTAACACGGCCTCACATTACATCACAGTCCCTCAGCAGCTGTGGCGAACACTAGACTCAGGGTCAGTATTAAAGTGGAATATCGCCGAGGCGTGCTTGTAACCAGTTGGGAGCCTTGAAGCAATTTTAAGGGACTTTAATTTGAAAGTCTAGCCTAACCGTTTGCCCTTAAAGCCTGGCTTGTTCCGAGGTATAATTAATGCAGCGGTCACTGAGAATATAAAGAAAATAGGGCAAGAAAGGTAAAGGTCAAGTGTTGTTCATAATGAAGCAGACAGTGTCATTTATACTTTGTGCCTCAGCGTTTTCGGTTTGTTTCTAATTTGGTGCACCAGCGGCTCCTTCGCGTCCCATAATTCTCCTAAATTAGTCCATATGGAGGAGGAAGTGGTGGTTTTATGAAGGCTCATATTAAAAATTGTAGGCAAACCATTTCATCCCCCACAAAGACGAAATAAAATGGTTCAAGCGCCAAGTCTCTGCTGCTTTTTCAACTCCTGTGACCCGAGATGCGTCTTTACACAAATCTCTCCCGCACTCCAGAATAATCCAGCCCCGTTTGCATGAATGACAGGAATAGGCTGCAGGACTTCCTAGGTTACACTGCTCCACTGAACAGAGAAGAGGAGACACCACAATATAAGTATTTCCCCTCCCTCTTTAAGAAGACTGGGCCGTTCACTTTAATGGAGCGGCTGAGCAGAAGACAGGCAGCCGGCACAGGGAGTGCAGCGCGGACCATGAATAATGCATGTGGAAAGGAGCGCAAGCGGCCCGGGGAAATTCGGCGTCGCGGAACGAGGCTGGTGGAGAGGCAGCTGACCCTGGTCCTCCACACAGGCTGCCCTCACTGGTGGCTGGCTAAGAGAACAGGCCGGGAGGCTGGTCAGACCGCAGCCTCCCAAAAGAAGGGTCAGAGGGGGGGCCCACCTTACCCCCCACACTGCAGCCCCCGACTCAAACCCGACCCCTGGCCTGGATCTTCCCCTACTGACGGGGGGGGGTCCAAAACGCTACAACAGTCAGGAGGAGTGGAAGGGGGGTCTGGTTGGCATGGAAATCACATTACCCTCTGCTGCCAGACCCTCGTGGGACACAAGCACAGGGTATCCACGGGGAGGGGAGGGGGGAAGAAAGGGCACAGAGGGAAAGGTCGGCATGGCGACTGGGAAGAATATTTGAGCAAACGAGGTGCTAAGCGTCTGCGGGGGCGACGCCTCACCTGGTGAGAGGTTAATGAGGGCGACTGGAGCGAGCTGCAGGCTCTAAGCGCACCGTCCTCGTCTACCGAAACAACTGTGCTTTTGGTGCTGATGAAAGATTCATGCCACGCCTGCCACACTAACCGAGAGACAGAGAGAGAGAGAGAGAGACAGAGAGAGAGAGAGAGGGAGGGAGAGAGAGAGAGCCAGCAAGGTTAAAAGAGACAGATGCAGAGGAAGAAATAGAGCGACAGAAAGAGAAAGAAAATGAAAGTTTGAGAGAGACAGATGCAGAAAAGAAAAAAGGGAAAGATAGAGACAGAGAGATAAAGATACAGAGAGAGATCAAGAAACTACACAAGGCAGCAGACTCATCCAGCCACCACCCACACGCCCCCCCCAAACCCACCCTACATGTGTGCACTGCACTCCACCAAAATGGCCTCATAAGGAACAACGTGATGTGATCTGATGTGATTACTGACAGTAAAGCAGCAGGGACAGCCCAATCCCCAATACCTGCACCCACCCCCCACCTCCGCTCAAGCCCTGCATCAGATAAAATCATCCCAGAGAGAGAACCCCCCCCCACTCTCCATATTCACAGACCCAGAAGTGTGTCAATCTCTAGACCTCGGCAGCACTCTTCATCAGGATGGAGGACGGCTGAAGCCAGCTAATGGTGCCAGTCCGTCAGTTGGCCCCTCTGAAATCCCCCCGGCACTGACACCGGCGTGTAGCTGCACTCCGCAAATGAGAATCAGCCGCCTATCATTCTCCTGCTCAAGCTCCTTTCCAGAACAAACAGCACAGGCACAATTAAGACAACAAATGGCTGATACCCATCATTAGGGTTATAAGTACAGAAGCCATTATTGGGCAACCTGCTCAGTGAATAATTTGTAAACCAATTGTGCTGTAGTAGTTGTGTTATGTAGACTAGCAATGCAGTCCAAGAGTTTTGCCAAAAACACAATTATTACTTTTCCGCATTGCACTCGAGCAAACTGGATTGGAGAAGAATGAAACGTGACTGAAGCACATTTATTTTGTTTATTTCAGATTTATTCGAGCAGGGGGCCTGACTGAGACTAAAGTCTCCTTTTCAGCAGGGCCCCACATTAGAGAGAATTAAAATATCACCGTTTGATCAATGTTTTAAAATGTCCAAAAGGAACCAGTTCATTAATTTCAGCTCACCTTGAAGCTGATTCCAGGTGCGAGGAACGTTATAATAAAAAACCAGTCGTATCAAGCTCTGTTCTACCTGTGACTGTGTCCCATGGCAACCCACTCGCCGTGTTAGAAGAGTAGCTTAAAGAAGGTGGGATTTTAAATAATACACGCTCATAAACAAATATAAACGAATGGTAGTCTTGTTGAGATTTCAATGACCCCCACCCAAATGAAAAGGCACAACAGTGGGTTCGGAAGTCAAGACCAGTGATAAATCTAATAGCAGAATGATAAACAGAATCCAAAGGCTTAAAAACAGAAGTAGATGCATTTGAAAACATTACATCACTGCAATCAACCATGAGGAGTATTACTGAATGCACAACCTTCTTCTTACTTTCAAAATTGAAACCAGTCTTATTTCTGTATAAGAAACCTTATTTTACTCCCTATCGTTTTATTCAAATTTTCAATATGCAAATCAAGTCAGCTTGTCATTCAGCCAAATGCCCAGGTATTTATAATGGGGGACACGCTCAATTTTGGCACCCTGCAGGGTACAAAGATGAACATCAAGGGGATCCATTTTTTGAGATTTGGTGAATACCCATGAACTTGGTTTTGTCCTCATTTAATACAAGCTTCAACTCAATTCCAGTGGGAATCTTTGAATAGAATTCAAATCATGCTGAAGATTAAATACGGCCAACTGAACTGAAGAGGCAAGTAAATGACAGTATCATCAGCATATAAATGTGACTTCCACTGATCTAAAGATAAGCCAATATTATTAATATAGATAGTGAATAACAAAGGGCCAAGAATTGAACCTCGCAGAACTCCGCTGATTTTAAGACTCCGAGACTGAATGTCTGCAACTGAAATATATTGAGTCCTATCCTCCAGATACTTTTTAAATCAGTTATAAGCAAATTAATCAAAGCCAATGTCTGATAATCTTTTCAAAAGAAGGACATGATCAAGAATATCAAATGCCTTAGAAAGGTCAATTAAGAGGGCTGCACAGTGTTGTCTGTTATCTAGCAACTAAACAAGTAGCGACTAGACAGTGTGATGCCCAGACCTGAAACCAGATTGGCAAGTATTCAAAATGCAATTTTCTGTTAAAAAAAAAAATCATAACTAGGTATCCCAGAATCTTAGCCAGGCAAGACAACCTGGATACTAGACAGTGATTATTTAAATAACAGGTGTTTTCTCCTTATAATAAAGGGAGAATATTTGCAGTCTTCCATACTTTTGGTACGTTACTGGTCATAATAGACATATCAAATATATGACCCAGAGGTTTGGCAATGAGTGGGCCAGATAATTTCAAAAAATATGGATCTACCAAGTCATCCACTGTGGATACAGTCAGCTTCAATTAGCAGGCATGTACCTCCATATCATATGATCTATGTAGCCCAGGAGTGGTCAAACTCTAGTCTTGGATAGTCACAGGGTGTGCAGGTTTTGGTTTTCATCAACTACTTTACACCCAAGTAACCAGGTGAGGTGAGGGGAGTTAACCATGTAATCAGCTGCTTTTAATCAGATTAGTTAATCAAGTGTTGAGTGACGACAAAATATTGTCCAGGACCAGGGTTGGCCACCCCTGATGTAGGACTCCACCTACCGATAGGCCTGGTAGATTCTTCAACAGAGGGCACAAAAATCTCATCCAATCAGACACACCAGCAGTGAATGTTCATTTGAGGGCGACTGAGGACCCAGATTAAATGCAGGCAGTGTGTTAACGCTTCGCAACCTCAATTACTTCAAAACATAACCCTACTCGACAAGGCCTGAGGGGGGTCGGACCCCTGCCATGCACACGCAAATCAAAAGATACACCGCAAGGGCGAACGCCCCCCAATTCCAAAATCCCATTTCTAAGGTGCACACCGACAGCTCTGTAATTGACTTGTAATCATTTATTAATGGAGGGAAGCCATTAGGAGAAATAGACACGCCTGGGGCTCGATCCCGTAACTGGGGAGACAAGACGTCGCTCAGCGGCAGCTGAGACAAAAGAGCGGAGAAGTGCTCTCGTCTCTCGGCAGAATGCATCCATCTGTCCGTACGACAGGCTGCAGCCAGCTGATTAATCTCTGTGTGGAGGAGGACTGGCAGCTATGGTAACATCCCAGCTTGGAGCCACAGCTCTCCGCAGACAAACAAAACAACAATAAATAAGTTCTTTGGCCCTTTTTTTTTCCTCTGCGTCACGTTACATCAGGATGGGAGTTTATGTATTAATGTTCAAGTTTCCTAAATGATATGCAAAGAAAAATAAGCTTTTTTTAACTGCTGCAAGGATATTAATTATAGCTATAACATGGTAATTTGCTTTTTTAATAGATCTCGTTGCAAATCGCTCCGCTTTTCCGAATTCGATGAGCGCAGAGAGGGAATACTCAACCGTACGAGGCCCGGCTCAAATGGCTCTGTGGGACTGTACACCAGAGAATAATATCTAATGAGAAACGTTAGCGCGGTTTGTGTTTAATGAAGGAACGCAGCTGCTTAAGTCAGTGGAGAATTAAAATCGACAGGAAGTTAAGAGCAGCCATGGAAACAGGCAAGAGCCAGTTCTGTTAACTGTGCAGGTGTACTGAACACCACAGTCAATGCTAAAACACCTGCCGTTTTCAATTCTGTCAGAGGGCAGGGGGTTTTTATTATAAACTCTCCTGCTGTAGTATGATTGCCGACAGCCTCTCGCTGCACACCACAGTACCTCAAAATCATGCGTGGGAACTTTTTTATGGTCACATTATTGTACATTCCTGTTTTAGGGTAATTTCACAGCACTATAGTAATGTCACTGTGAGCATGAAAAAGTTAAGTTTCTTTCTCCACGAATAAATGTTTTACCTGTACCCTTAGGCTGCATACATTTAAGAAAATTCCGTGTTGTTATTGTTACAGAACTGGATGAACACAATTGAGGTAAATAAAAAACGGGACATGCCGCAACGCTACTCATTCCTCATAAAAATATGCCTACATTATATCAAGATGTTCACGTTAGACTTGATATTTAGCAAAATCCTAAACAGTCTCCCCAAAATGCCTGTTCTTTCGTGCCACATATATGAAATGCAGGACGTGTAATTTTTTCTCTGAATTAACAATATTTTTACTATTTTTATTTTGCCTGTCCATTCATCCAAGCGGGTGTGATGAGCATATGCAGTAATAGTTTTTATCATATCAGAGCAGTAATTTTTTCTGAGTCATTAGTTTTGTCATTTTGTTTCCAGATGCGATGTCACATCCATAACACTGGAATTTTTTAGGTCCCCATCTTTACTGGTAGCTACTAAGACGGAGGGACAAGCCCCCTCTTTGGTTCAGAACCAACCTAACAACAAAAGCAATTCATCAAATCCAAGCAGCCATCACAGACAACCAGAGCGTCTCCCTCCATACCCCACTTATAAGAGATATGGGTCCAGCAGCACTGCAGCACACGCCTTGTCGGGGGAAAAAAAGATAAAAACCAGAGACGTTTCGCTCCATCAAAGCTCTCAATTTCACACATAACGGAAACCCTCTGTCGTCCAAGGGCCACAGTATCTGCCATAGCTCTGTGGAGGAGAGGGCAACGGGTTTCTGTGGGGAAGGGAAAGAGTGAGCACAGTATGGAAAGAGAGAGTGAGAGAAAGGTAGGGAGGGAGAGTGAGGAGTAGAGATTGAGCAGTGAGTAATAACAGACAGAGATGGTGCGAGACAAAGCAGTCATTAAAGAGAGAGGGAGAGAAACTGATAAAGGGATGGAGAGAGACACAGGAGTCAGCAGAGAGAGGGAAAAAAGAAAAGTAGAAAGGGTGAAGAAGAGTGAACAGTCAGTAGAGAAACGAAGAAATGGTGATAGAACGCAGTCACTGAAAAGAGACAGGGAGAAAGAAACTGACAAAGGGAGAGAGAAAGACACGGATCAGAAGGGAGAGGGAGAGAGAGAAAGGAAGAGGGAGAAAGAGAAAGCAAGACTGAGCAATCAGTGGAAAGAGACCGAGATGGCAGAAGAGATTGGTCACTAAAGAGAAAATGAGAGCAAAAGTAAGTGAGAGAGAGAGGGAGAGAGAGCAAGAGACTGAGCAATCAGTACACAGAAGGCAATCTTCAAAAGCACTTTAACAGTGTTTACTTGAGCAGTACTAACATCTGCCACACGTTAAATGACAATAAAGAGATTTGTGGGGGTTGTGAAAGCAGAGAGTCACAGGGCAAGAGCACATCTAAGAAACAATTAATTACACTTTATATACAAGCAATGATTATTATCCATTATAACGAAGGGCTGAGAGAAAACGGGCGATAATTATTAACATCAGCGCGGATCGAGTCTGTGACCCAGAAACCGGTACAGCAGCTCATGTGGCGCAGACTATTTTTATTTTCACAGATTTCTAGACATTGCCTGTTGATAAATATTCAGAGGATCTGACTCTGAAACTGTAGTGAAAGAGATTTTTAAAAATCCAGGGAGAAAAGGATGACATGAGGGAGAATGACCACAGTTGGAGGGGAAAAACCAACCAAACTGAAATGAGCGGAACGTGTTCCCCCTCGGTGGTTGTATTTTCTCTGGCAACAAGCGGAGACACAGAATATGAGCAGTGAAAGATAGGCGGAGAAGAAACATATGCAGATATCTGCGGTGCGGCAGTGCGGACAGTTCTGTGCAGGCAATGCGAGAGAGGGAACCCTCTTGGGGTGAATCCCCGATTTCCACTTCTTTGCTTGGCAAGAGTTTCAAAGAAACTCCAAGCATCAGCAAACTCCAACATCAAAGTCCAGGGAAAATGCAGAATGTAGGGCGGGTGAAGAAGGCACCAAGGCAACTAGGTGTTTAAGGAGGCCCGATACATGAAGAGGCTGGTGCCATGCAACAATGGAGTATAACAGGCAAGTCTTCCTTAAAAAAATCCAAGACAGACTGATTCTTATCCAAGTACTCTCTCGACCAGGCTCTTCAGAGGCAGGAGGGAGGATGTTTTCCATATCAGTACACATACCCTGTGTGTGTTTAGGCCAGGGGCCTGTCTGGCATTAAATAAGCCAAGTGTTCAGAAGGGCCAGTCAAGTGGCTTTTAAGTGTTGAGCACCAACAGACAACAGGGCCTTTACTGAAGAGAGGCTGCCTTAAAGCAGCAGTTTGTGACATTTCACTGTCCTCCGGTCAAACATTTCGAAGAAAAAGTATTGAGATGTTTGCATCGAATAGGGTGTTTTTTTCTCTCCATTAATTATCACATTTGCACTCTCAGATTTCAACACAGAAAAATTCACAATGGCTGCACTTGGGTATTTTTCTGGTGTGGACTTATAAAGTATAGCACGCGCGATAAGTGTACCATTATTACACCATGCAGTTAAGTCTACGGTCTCATGAAGACATAATATTTTTTAGTGAATTTTAAGGGATTTTTGAAATTACAGTGTTCAACCGAAGAAGAAAAGGTAACAAGGAACAAAGTAATATGAACAAAATTTGAAAGAGCAGAGTGTTGAAAGCCTGAGTAACATACAAGCCGCGCTTTCAAAAGCAACCTAGTTCGTAACTGTTATTTGCTTTCAAACAGGTAAAATGAAAAATCTTGCTCAAACATTGTGAAATGTCATCCTGCATTATCGAATTGCACAACCAGACCAGCTTGCCATTACAGAAAATCATTCTTCATCAGTAATAATAGAGAAAATGAATGAATCAGTGAAATAAGTTATGCTTTACTTTACCAAATGGTCCCATTTCCTTGAGTAGCCCATTCATAAATCTGGGTCAGTTTGTTATACACAATCAAAAACTGTGCCAACATAAAAACATGCTCCTATTTTGTTTATTATTTTTTAATGCATTTAAAGCTCAGGTTTTTTCAAAATATTAAGTCAGGGTTCTAGATCTGCAGTGCTTTAATTTGTCAGTATTGATAAAAGCACAGAATTAAAATGTTTACAGGAACTTTCAAATCACAGAATCATCAAATATTCTCAACAGCTTTCTTTTGCCAAATTAAATACCCAATTGTGTAGATAAGAATCACTGCTGGTAATTGAAAGAAGCAGATTTCTAGAACACTCAGTATTTCTCAAAAACATCCCAAAATGCACCTCTCTCCAAAGTTTTACTGAACAGGCCATTGGGGTTTTGTGGAAATCCAAACAGACAGGCTGCATCTCACCACAGAACTAACTGCACTCAGGAGGACAAACAGAAGCACGTTCCGGAGCAGCGAGCTGCAGCAGGTGTCAAAACAAGAGGCGGCAGCGCGGTAAACTTCACAACAGAGCTCCAGATGGTCTCCTGAGCCAACTGACGGGAGAGTCGATGCCAGAAACCAGGGCAGTGGGGCCGACCCATCAATCCGCTCCTCACACTGAGGTCAGCACTTCAGAGCCCATTCCTTACGACAAGACAATATTGTGATTTAAAGCAATAACATCCTCCAGTTCTACAACCTAAGCATTCCTTAGACCTCATTCAGTGAGAAATCTACCCTCAAATAATACATGGCAGCGAGTCTATTCACTCACTCCTGAGCAACAGGACACCGTGTTCACCAGTTGCCAAGCAAAAAAAAAAAAAAAAAAAAAAACTTCTGAGGGGGGGGGAAAAGAAAGTACATTCGTTTTCAGACAAAAATCTGAATAGACGGGACAGCGGACGTACAAACGGCAGCAACTACGACGTTGAGAGGCAAAACGGAATATAAAGGCAGGCATCCCGGATCAAACCCTTGCCCCACAAAGTACTGAAATGCAGCCGTCTGACAAACAATGTCAAAGAATTAATATCACAGGTGCTTGCAGTAACCACCTAAACACTGTGTTTTGCATAAATTCTTCAATATATAAAGCTCGCTGACCAGTTCCACAGCCCCGGGACAAATATGTAAATCAGAGAAAGCGAGAGAACAAGAGGTAGAAAGACAAAGAAAAAGGGAGAGCGCACCTCAGTCACAATCTTTGCAGCACATTAAGCAATCATCTTTTCTGTATTGGCTGGAAATGCACCAATACTGATATTGGATATCAGTCAGATACGGACTTGAATAGCTTGATCAGCCATCAGTGACAATAGCTGCAATCTGGTATCTAATACCATTATTTTAATAAATAATTTATTACATTTATATCTATGTTTTTATTGATTACATTTTGTTTTACAAAGTTAGTAATGCAAGGTTTAAGTGAAGCCTGATGTTGCATTTCTCTCAGCAGAAGAAGAATGATTCCAGTCTTTTCCACGCAGTGATGCATACAGCGCATTAATTAAAGACTGGTACCGGATCGGTACTTGGTATCAGCCAATACCCAAAGCCCAGGTATCAGTGCCGCGACTGAAGTTGGACCGTGAGTGTCCGGGATTCCAGTCCCGATGTGTACACATGTTCTCCTGAAGTATTGTGGTTTAAGGACTGAGAGATTACCCATATGTCATGGCCTCAATGATGAGCACTCTGTCACCCAAACCCCATCGAGCACCTGTAGATCATTCTGGAACAGTGTCCAAGGAGGCATATTCCATTCCCATCAATGAAACTTGAGCCGAGTGACTTTCTGGAGAGATAGTTGTGTCGCAGGCTTTAGTGCTTACGGCCAAACATAAACAGACCACATTGGCCACACAGAAGCCCAGTTCCCGTAAAAGTGGCTACACATTGGCACTGACAATTTACCTTTCGGTTTTTTTTTTCACTAGTGACACTAGTACCCACTTAAGGGTTGACGTACACAACAAATGTCTTGCTTGATGCTCTCACAACAGAATTCATATGAAGGGATGCAAACCACTGTTAGTGCCTGTGTAATACACATATCTATTGCCATCACTCAAGGCTTGATGTAAACTTTAAGTATTTTGCTGTGATGCTATACAATAACTCACATGACAGCATACGTATTCTGCCTTTCTTTTCAAATACAATCCCAGCTATCCTGAGACAAAAGCATCGCAGGCTTTAGGTTTCCTTTCCAGATGTTCACCATTGCCCCTTATCAATCGATATTTAACCAAGAAAAAGTGGCACAGTATGCACAGACAAATGCTAAAATCAAATGACAATTCATTAAATACCTGCTTCTCAATTAATATTAATCACACACCACACAGGCTAAAATTAGAGCAATTTGTGTACGGTAAGAGGGCTGAACATGATCTTGTCATGAGTGAATTCTGAGAAGTTCTCAGCACTAAGAAACATTCCATTCATCTCCAAGATATTTGATCCGTCACAGAAGTCATGTGCTTCCACTCATACACCTACAATTGGGAGTGGGCCCAACAAATACAACAAACACGTGGAAACGTTTTAGCTTCTGAGGATGAATAACATTGTGAAACAGTTTCCATTTCTTTTTTTAAACTGACCCAGATATGCATGTTTGAAAGCAACATAAACCACGTAATTCCTAATTGTGTGCTTCCCAGCGACAGCGACTTCAGCCTACAATGCTTAAACACAGGGAGAACATAATTACGGTTCCCATAAAAAAAAGAAACTGTAAAAGAGATCACTTTGCATTTGAGACAGAATGCAGGACCGGTCTGTTCAAAGCCTGGAGTTTCCAAGTCAAAACAGAGGGCCTTCTTCCCAGAAACTGGAGGATTTTACCATCTCGACAATTCCAGCCCATTAACCTCATTTTGCACATTAACCAATCTCCTGGAGCTTTTCTGGCATTAAACACTACGTCAGTTTCAAATGCAGCTTGTCTGTAATCACAAACCCATTTCACTAATTTGAACCATGTTCCAAAATAAGGTCACTTTGCCAGCCAAAATTAACTCTGGAATCAACCCAATGACCATAATGATTATGGGAGGGAGGGGAAAATTCAATTTATAAATGACACGCGAATTTGATCTCCATTTTCTCATTTTGACCGGATGCTAAATGGTCTTAACAGTTTTTTTCCCCCCACAGAAATCACTTTCAAGAACACTGGCCTCTAATGGGAATGAGTTCACATCAAACAGAGAAAAATAAAAGCCTGAAACAAAATGCATTTCGACCGCTGAAATTACTATTTGGGGGATGTGGTAGAGCAGTGGTCAAGTGTGCTTGATTTGGGATAAAAAGGTCCTGAGTTCAAGTCCTTGCCACAGCTTTTGCAGTGTGTTTTTGGGCAAAAACACTTCACTCCCACAGTGCCTCACCCAACCCAGGTGTATAATTGTGTACCAGCAAATTGTCAGGGAAACCTGACTAAGAGCTGGGGGGTAACCTGCGATGGACTAGCATCCCATCCAGGAGGAGTAGCTATACTCCTAGTTGCTTCATGCTACAAAAACCGGAGTTAAGCACGGGCCCGATGAGCCACGTGGACTCAGCACAGACTTTGCCCTTTTTTTTTTTTAATTACCATTTAATTGATCGGGCCATTCAAGATCCGTTAAACAACTGAACAAGGAGGCATGAATTAACAAGCCAAGTGGCTCTTCCTAGGCAGGTTTTTAGCTGTTACATTTTTTCAATAAAAAATAGCAGACCGCAGAACAAGAGAGGGCTCAGTCCGTGGACAAAGACGCCAGCAGGCAGACAGCTAAATAAAGTGATCTCACGGTATTAACTGCAACAGAAATGCCTGCAGATATTTTTGGGCTTAAATTGATTTGCTTGCTACCAAGCACAAAAGTGACTCATTCCCATGGCCACTGCAGATTATGATTGATAGAGACTCATGCACCGCAGTAAAGGATAAGAAAACTGAAAGGGTGCAGCAGAAACAAAGAGACAGCGAGACAACGGGGGAGTGACTCATGAACAAGATCAGCCAATCCCAGGCCGTTACTACGGACATGGCAAACTGCAGCCAACCAAAGGCCAGCAGCCGGAAACCAGCGTGAGATCAGCCCTGACACCTCCCGACCAATCAAAGACGGACATTCCAGAATATCAAACCAATGAGAGCAAAATGCAAGGTGTTGGCAGCCAGACCACCAGGCAAGGCGGCAGACTAACCAAAATCAGGTTATTTAGCATTCAACAGCTGTGAATTCCCTCATCTCCCAATGATAGGCCTTGGGGTGGGGTGGGGCTAAACTTGCCTTATACTGCAGCCAAGCTCCTGAGATGGTAACAAGAACAAGCTCAATTCCAAACAGGGGCAGCACCATCATACCCTTTAGAGAAAGCATGTGACCTCCTGAATTGCTTCTGGGAATCTCTAGCCAGCGGCATAAACGGATCATAGATAAAAATGCGAACTACGCAAGTTGGCCTGGGCATCTGCCAAGCAGATAAATAATATGACTGACGCAGCAGTCCCCTCCGCGTTTTCAACGCCAAGCTCGCAGGCCCCAGACACACCCGGTGGTGCTATCAATTCACAGGCTGGCAAGCTCTTCAGCACCCCTGAATAGTTCTTGGAGAACAGGACCTACAGTAATGCCAGGGAACTCCTGTAATGTTATGAGAAGGCAGAGAGCACGTGCCACCCTGAGACAAATTCTGTGAAAACGTGTAACACCAGCTAAAACAGCTCGTTTTAAAAACCCTCCTGCAGAGCTCCGTCACTCGCCCACTACGAAGGGAGCAGTCTGTGAAATCACACATTCGTTGAGGTGGCGCGTTTTAGTCCTGGCAGAGAGCAGGTTTCGCTAATTAATAAAAATCTATGCAGATTTCACGCGTAGTGGCCGCGTTCATTTTCTTCCAACGAACTAACCGCGGCAGCGGCAAATTGGCGCAGGCTGGCTCTGCCCGGCACCCACTGTTGCAGGCACTGCCACGAGGAACGTATGCAGGCGCCGGGACAATTGCAATGCGTTTCGCCGTTTCACGCTCAGCGGACAGCTCAGTAAGCCCATCACGCCTTTATGTTCAGCACTAAAGCAGCAGACCCCGACCGACGAGACCCAGCATGCGCAGCAATTTCTGTTGATTGCACCCGTGTCTGTGGAGAAATGGCTTTAGCGGTATTAACGCTATGTATAATGATTACCCTGAATACGTCTCTTGGGATAGGGCACCGTGACAATCGGAAACTCTGGACCGAGTAAAATCGTGCTTCTCTTCGTTTAGGGATCCAGCTAATGAATTTATATTAATAACAAGTAGGACACTAAAAATAACATTATGAGAACGGCCATATCTGTCCATGATTGCATCAGCCTCCAATAGTAGAACTGAGAGGAGCAATAAACAAGGAGCACAGGTCATGAGCACAGACCCTCAATGCAAAAACATTACTCGAAGCTTTACATTTGCAGTAATAAAGACTTCCAATACAAGTAATACACACTGGAGTCATAAGCAGACATGATACCGACAAAACATTATCACAATAATGCTATGAAAATGAAATGCATACAAGGATGCAGCGTAAGTATCTATGGCATGTGAAAAATAATTGTGTGAAGCAAAAATACTTCCAAAAATAAATACTTTAACACCCATTTACTTTACAAAATAAAATGGCAAACCACTAATAATTTAAATTAAACAATATTTAGTGAAACTACCCGCGGCCGTTTAAATTTAATCAATTCTCTTAGACACCCTTCCCTACAGTTCAAAAGAAACATAGGGGGTCAGTTTTTCAAAGCAGACCGATCAAATTGTCACCGTTTTTCAAGCTGAGCTGAGCATCACCAGGTAATTTCAAGTAATCTTTGATAATAACGAGGTCAGACTCAGGAGGTTATACAAGTGGTCACAATCGAAATACAAAAATTAATTACCGGTGAATTTTCTTTGGAAAATGAAAATTTGGGGACCTCAATTTTCCACATCTCTGCTAACACACAAATGCAAAGAGCAAAAAAAAAAAAAAAAAAAAGCATCCAATACCAAACTAATTTCAAAAAAAATAAAAATAAATAAACAGGGTGCCAAAGACTTTCACAAGGTACAACAATTTCCCAGGTTTACCCTCACCAATCAGAAAAGCCTCAAATCCTTTTAAAAGCATAAACCTTTCAAGTACATCATTCATAACAGTAATCTATTGGAGAACAACATGAGCTCTTTCTCTCAGGAACAAGGCTTTGAAGACAGTTGCACAGCTAGAAGTGCATTCCTCCCAAATGAGTTTTATTTTGTACGTATATTGTAAATTTATACCCAACAGCGCAATCAAACTTAGGGGTAACCGATCATTACATTTCAAGGTACCCAAAATGGTAAACTGGAGGGGCTACTGTTCAGTCAGCTGAAATGAGTGTTGAAGTATATTGTTAACCCAGGAAGCAAACTGACCAAAAAAGTCAATTAAGTCCAAATTAAATAAATTGCTTTTTTACCCTTTTAGATCACATTCCTAATCATATTAGGGCTGCACGATTAACCGAATTGCGATTATTTTAAGCGCAATAAAAGTAAACTGCCACTATGAGGCAGACAGACGTACTTGCTTATTACTTTTTCTATGACACATACCTAATGCGGTCATTTGAAATGCGTCCGGGAAGAAAACTGTGATTTGAAGTCCGCTAATTACCAGCGAGGTTGGACAGCCTCCATCACCTTGGCATAATTAGCTTACCTTAAATAAATGCCCGTGTACTTTGCCTAACCTGCAATCAAGCCATTTATTCAGCCAGCTGACTGATCAAAACCAAAATGTGGCCTATAATGATAAAGAAGAGATAATGAGAAGCAAACCGACCTAACCAGGCTGCCGTGTTTGATTGAAAGAATGTCAATAATCTGAATTAACAGCAGACCTCTAAAGACCTATAAGATTAGTCAGCTAACTAGCAACATCATGGTATGGCAGTGCATCTTAGGGTGTTCACCACCTCACACTTTGTCCATTTTGCCCAAATAACAGTGCTTACAGGCCAAACGTCTCAAACTTATTCACTTTGAGGGAAGTAGTATCTGTGACAGCACCATATTAAAGAACAAGGCATTTTTCATCAAACTGCTTTAACAACTGCAAGGAGCATGGGATGGGCTTTGTCTTGCTCTGCCTGATGGATACTGCTATCCTGTCAGTGTAGACTATTGGGGCTTCACCTAAATTGAAAGCAAGTACCATTAGGCCAATGTACAAATAATGTTGGCATACTTGACTTCATGCAAAATCTAATGGTTTAGTTGTTATAGCGTTTACAAGAGCTGTAATTCTCCTTGTTATTATGACACGCCCACTTTTCAACATACAAATCAAATTCCTCCCAACGTTATGTCCCGCCTTCCTATCCTGTTTCTTTCGGAAATACATCTTAACTCTTTCAACTCGACCATGCCTTTCAACGCGATAGCCCGCCACAGCGGCCAAGTACAGATCGACCCGTCGACCCGTCAGCCCGCTGCAGCGGTCATATTGACATTTTGTAAACACGCTGTTCTATCACGTGACCAGTGAGATTTTGCGTGACCGAGAACTCATTAATATTCAAGATGGATGCCGTGTCAGTGCCCTATCTGTTCCTCCTGCCTGATCGGTTCTGTATTGCGCAATACCAGTACTGCGCAAGTGCAGAGAATTCCTGCCCGACTTGTACCACACATGCGCGAACATTTTACTTGACGGCAGTCAACGACTTTTTTAAACTTTAACAACATAATAGTATACAAATTCGCTACAACACAAGGATATTTTAGGAAGATTATATTTTATCTCATGGTCCTTCAAGTAGCCAGCGACTTCTTTTTACTTTAACAACATAGTAGTATACAAATTCACAACAACAAAAGGACATTTTAGAGAGATTAGCCTATATTTTATTTCATGGTCCTTCATGTATAGATTTTTATTTGAATAGGCGTATTTTGCCACATTTTGCACAAAATCGCCTATGTTCATTACTTCCAGCGCAAGTCATGGCAAAAAAAGGAAACCAAGCGAAATCTTATGGAAGTGTTTACAGTATGGGTTGCTTTGCAGGAATTTGGGTATTTATACATAATTCATTTTTCCTATCCATAATTTAAACCATGTGGGCCAAAACCGCATATTAACGTAACCCCTCCTTTGTCAATATGAATATGTGATCATACGTGTCCCTCAACTGACATTCAGCACATTGAGGTTGCATTTTCCACATATCTTGCTCTTTAGGCATCCGGCGGAGGTTTTATTTTTTTCCCATTGCGATCTGAAAAACAATGTCAAGTTATCCCTTACAGCTTACGATGGAAAAGAAACGGAGATTCGTGGATGCGTCCGAAAATAAATGGATTTTATATCGAGGGAGTGTGATTTATTTATTTTTTCTGATGAGGGTACAGATATCCGGAATGCCTGAGTTTAAAATTGGCTATTAATTTATCTACATCATATATTATCAATAGGGTCGCCAACAACGCAACAAAATTTTAGGGGGAGTCAATAACCGGAGAACTTAAAAATTTTATGAAAAAAAATTCGATCACACTTTTAAAAGCTACCCAAGTTCAAATTTAGGCTCCACTATGCCGTTTTTTGTGGTATAGCCTATTGCATGCGGCAGCTGAACTGTATTTCATACTTTGATAATTAAATTTTGCGATTAATTCACGATTTACATGTGTGCCAATTCCCGCAGATCATATTCCAACAGATCCAGCCGAGACCGTCATCAGAAACGAGCTTTGCTTCATATAGCTTAACGCAACTGAGGAAAGGACGTCTCATGTCTCTTGAAACATATGTCCTCGTTTCATCTGTTCTCTCTCCTGTTTCCTCCATGCATTCTCGGGGAACTGGGATGTAATTTAAGAGACTTGAGACGCTGACTATTTCGATCGCTTAACCAGCACTTGAATCGCCAATCCAACCGTAAAGGGTTTAACTGTTGCGCATTAAGTGAGAACACATCGGGCAGTGTCAGAATTTGAGTTAAACAATGCACGTGCGTATTATATATGCAATATATATGTCCGTTTTCTTTGTTTTTGCTAATTATATCCAGGGTTCAATGGTATAGCACACTGTGTAATACATGGGGCTGAAGGGTGTTACATTGTATCATTTACTTAGGGGCGAAAGAGTTAATACCGAAGCCTAAATACTCTTGAAAAGCCGAGCTGAACTTTGAGTAGTTACATTTAAAGAATAAATTAAAAATAAACACCATTCAACAAAAGCCACATTCCAGTCAAGTGATTTCAAACCAAGATTAGTATTCCAACTGTTCAAAGCAAGTGTCAAATGTGCACTGTACCACAAAAACCACATAGCTGAGAAAATACAGCCTCTTGTATGCTCAAGATCGATAGGGATCTGAGGTTGCAAAACTCAAAAGGACACCCCATGTAATCAACGCTTTTTATCAGAATGAGATTTTAAAAACCAGGTGGGACCAAGCATCTGCTGGACCCCATTTTGATTCATTCCTGCATGTCGTCACAGAGGTGCAGTAAAATTTGGTCCCTCGCAGTAACTCGAGCAGCTTTCATTCACTCCATAGGGCTTCCATTTCAAAAACATCTGCTCCAGACAGTTGATTTGTGCAAGTTGGAATTTTGTTCAAGAGAACATCTGCTAATTGGGATGCAGTGGAGTGCTCCAAGATTCTCTCAACCTTGGAGTATATTTGCTCCTAGGAAAATAAAACTAATAGCCTTGAGGCCAGAATCGATTTCATTTATTTAGCTAAACTTATAAGGATATTCAGCTAATGTATCAAACTTAAGGGTCCCAAGGTCATCTGCCCAACTCACCTACAACAATACAAATGAACGCCCAGTTCCACAATCTTTAGGTCTCTCAGCTAGCATTAGCTGCACGGTCTGAAATACACTAGGGCGGAGGGTGATTTCTCCCTCATATGTATGAAAAGAGCCCCCGAAAATCCAGTGACGGGGGAGAAGAATTTTAAAAGATCGCCCACGTAATAAGCTCAGTTCTCTCACGCAATTTCTGGTCCAGACGAAATGTTTGAGTCAGAGTTTCGGCACAGATTTGTTTCTTGTGGGTCAATGTGCCCAGACGGGATTCATTGCGCTGGTTTAACAAAATAAATGCGCTCATATGTTGATAGCATGTTGTTGATATTTATTTAGCAAAAACCATTTCACTTTAAGTTGACTTAAGGATGAAAACATCTGGAAAATCTATTTTTAATTGTTAATTTTATCTGCTTTTGCAAATACTATTAGATGACTTAAAATACAATAACTTTAAATTTGATCATGCCACGATCAAATAGCTTAATAATGATTCACTGACTGGGTGGCCGATTTGGCCATTATTCTAATGTCATGCGAATTTCAAACCCTCTTGGCCAACTAATGAAATAGGCTGCACAGACTACACAAAGACAATTTAATAAATTCTTTTCTTTGTGGCAAAAATTTATTCTGAATCACATCTTTTTGAGCAACATGCAATCTCCTCTATCCAAGTGACATTCTCCTCCTGAAGAGCCAACAACTTCGCAATGTTGGCTGCAACTCTGCAGAAAAGCTGCTCTCCATTAGCACACTTGTAACGAAGAGCATGTATGCAATTCATGCACATAAGCCCGCTAGGGGTGCTACTCACTGAGGCCACGAAGACTGGAAAGCTGTCGCTAAAGCTGAATCTCCATATAGCCATGGAAACGCATGCACACACACACACTTTTTGTTGAACACAAATTGAACAAGCTGTCATGTTGAAAATGAATCCATGGTTTTCTGGTATAATTTCATTGTGTTGAACTCAGCAGCAACCGCTAATAACCAAATAAGTAAGGGATAAGTGGAAAAGGTTTTTTTTTCCTGGGCCTTTGAAAATATACAAGGTGCCAATAAAAATCTGATCTAATGGGCAAGTGGGCCAGGGAAATCTTTTTTTTCTTTTTACAAATTGGTCACTGGCTAGAAAAAGCTTTTCATTGAATGGTGTATGAAGGTGTATGAATAGTAAATGTAATTGAATGATCCTCGGCAGTTGTATTCACTTAATGTCTGCATTGATGTTGACGCATCATGCATGAAAAGAAAAGGACCGAGTTAAAAATATCAAATATTTGGTGAAAAAAGTAGCTGCCCAAATCTCAACAATTGCCCCCAAAATTCCCAGCTTTTCAGCTTTTTTTTTTTTTTTTTTGGCAATGAGAGCAGTAGCCCCCGAAAATAAAAAATCCCTACCCTCATTAGTTGCCATCATTCTGATTATTGCCTTATGGTACCAGGAGTTTCAAGCTACCTCCTGTAAAATTTGCAGCAAGGAAAGGTACCAAATAAGACGGTACAATTAAAATCATTACCCCCACTGGTAGCCTGGAATTCATTCATGAAGAACAGTTTCATCCCTTCAACAGAAGAAAATTTCAGATGACTGGTGATCTCCTGACATTACAACCGAAGACAGACCCGCCTGGCTTCAATAAATTGGCAAATTAGTCATAGACCGTAAATATATGCGAAATGGGCTTCACTGCCCATGTTCCCAGCCACACCCAGTAAGGCTGGGAAATGCATTTTTCACAGCACAGTCCTTCTGACATCATTCACGCGTTTCCCTCACATTGGACAAGCTTATAAAGCCTGGGCTGACAATGTTCTGGTCATACTCATTTCCTCAGCCACATGTAGTCTTATTCACTACTTTAAGAAACACAACAGTTGGTCCAAGTCTTGCCAACACTTGCGCATTGTGGTCACACGAATACCACACCATTCAGTCACTGGCCATTTATATGTTTTCAAGAGCTCCAACTGCCACATGCCGCTATACAATTGTTGGCTGGAGTCAGCTAAGCTGCACTTCATATATAGCAGCCACCAGCCTGGCAAGTAAAACCTTCAATACCAAGTCCTCACTCAAACCTCAAAGGTGATGACACTCAATTTCATTTCAGTTCATTAAATCCAGGCACAGGCCATAAATAACACATGGCCTCAAGTCAATTGACTAGAACTTTTCACCCACAGAAACGTCGAAGTGCCACATATTAGACATTAAGCTATATCAAAAAAGCACTTTGTTCACCTTTACTATCACACACTGTCATACAAAGCATCTTATATGGCTTACTTTCCACTTAGAAGCAATCAATTTCTGCAGAAGATGGGTATCTATAGAGGCAATACAGGTGAAGTACCTCGCTCAAGGGCTCAACAGTAATGCCCATTGATCTAAGGACTCTAACCATTAGGCCACAACGCTACTTCACTCTGAAGTAGGCAGCCAGCTCACCCTTTGCTAATTTTGTCAAGTTAGTTGTCCAAGTCACTCAGTCACAACAAATGAGTTCAGAACACAATTTGCATTAAAATTAGTCCCATAATTCTTATTTTGGACTCGGACAGCCATCATCTCGACAGACAAACATCTACTTAACAAATAACATTTTAATTGGACACCTGCCGCATTGTTTCAGAAACCAGAAATACAAATACAAGTCAATTTAGACTTCCAAATGAGAAACGTATTTTGATTTAAAAAAAAAAAAAAAATACAAAAAACAGCCTCTCAGGATTGAGAGATTGTAGGCCTACACCATGTGCCTTACATATTTGTAAATGTCCATCCAATGCAAAAATTGTCAATGCAACCGGAAGGCAATCATAAAATCCTCAGGAATTAACATTGAAAAGAAGCCTCCGTCAGCAGCAGTCTACAGCAGCCAGAAAGCCTGAAAAAAAACTGAATCACAAAGGATTTTTCATTTATTGTCAGGACTGATTTACCAAATCAAGTGTAAACATTTACCGCACAGATATCGACAACAGCAAAAGAATGCCATACTTCATGTTCTGTTTGAAGTCCAAATTGCTCCGATGCAATCTATAAAGCATCGCTTCAGGGTTAGAGAAGTAATCGCGGTCAGATACGACTCAGCTTCAGAGCGGTTGCCCAGGGAACACAAATAAGCCTAAGGCCTTTATTGAAGGTAGAGCCCATTGGGACTAGTCTATTAGGAAAAACCATTTGGTTTTTGCGGAGTGAAGGAAAATAACAAAGGCAGAGCACTAAGAAAAATATCCCGAGGGGAATCAGTGGGACATAGTCTGGGGTTAACATGATTGGGACACTTGAACAATAATGCCAGACCGTTTATCATCACCCTTTTCCAGACCTCCAGCAGATTACTGAACTTCCTCAAAAACTTGAAAATTACCTGCACGTTAAAGTCATATCAAGTCAGTTAAGATGATTAAATACAAGAATTTTTTTAATGTAAATAGCAGCATCACAAATTCCTTACCCCTTCGCATGACAAAAGTGGGATACCCATGATAAACTCATGTAATTACGTAAATAAGATTAGCTCTCATTTTCAAACACATTCAGTTACCTCTTTCAAGTGTGCAGAAAAAAAAAAACGTTCAAAATCTGATATAAAACATGTTCAGAGCAGGCGATGCGCAGATATATTGATTTCCATACCATTACAATGGGCAAATGACAGCTGCAAAAGATCAGCATGTGGTGAAGCATAGCGCCCCATCAATATCCACTATCAGGTGAGCGGACTCCATATTTATGGATCTACTGACCTCAAATGTTCCATGAAGAGGAAACAGTATCCACCTTGTATTTGGAGTCCACAATCAATTTTGGAAGACCATTTAGTGAAGAAGAGCTGCCTCACACACTATTGCAACAATCTTTGAAGCCTCACATTCTGGATAAACAACTCAAAGGCTGGAAGGGAAGGCGGGGGAGGGCATCACCAAGGAAGAACTTAGCGCTGTTATACTTAAACCTCTGCTACAAAAGTGAATTTAACACAACTTAAAGGACAGTAAGCGTGACTGAAATTACATCCGTTAAGAGTGCCTTCTTCTAAGATCAGCCCAATACTGACAAAAGTGGCCAACTCAACCATCTCCAAATCTCTTTACTTCATAATTATTGAGTTTGGGGCTGGGAATAGGGAAATCAGTCATGACCTTGGTAATTAACCCCTCCTCTGCTGAGCAGGCCACGCCCACTTTTCTGTGCCATATTGAGCGGTAACAAATTTGACTGCTCCATATTTCAACCTGAATGGAGGTTCCAAGTTTTTATCAACTATTCTTGAAACTAGAGTTGGTGGACTGCAACTTAAAAATGAAAAAAATCCTGGGACCTTCATGTCAGTTGATGCTAGCACCACCTGAAGTCATAAGCAATGCCATTTCTGACACATGAAAATTAGGTCCTAGTTCCAACTTACATAAAGGTCCCTAACAAATTACAACTGTTTTCCAAACTTTGCATGCCAAACATCAATAATCAGCAATAAAAGTTTTGGGACCTTTGTGCAGAAGGGAGAATAAAGGACCAAAAGTGGGTGGATGGGTGTGGTCACCCAACTTCGAGCTACACGCACAAAAACCTGCATGGCCCACCAGGTGGACCATCACCAGTATCTGCTACATCCACATATGAACTTACAATTTTGCCAATAAAAAGCTTGGGACCTTTTCATTCCATGCAGATATTAACCCTTTTATTTGTCATATTTGAGTATTTCATCAGTATCTGTGTACATACAAATTGTGCACATTATGTATGCAGAAAATACATTTGTTTATTTCAATGCAAGATTGATTCACAATTGAAAATTCTTTTGTCAGGATGAGTTAGTTGATATTTCGGGGGGGGTTCCATTCAAGCCTTCTAATTTTAACTCTATTTGTCATATTTACATACATTTTAACCCTTCATCTCCGTCAATGTTTCGCTTGGATACAGATGAAATGGCCCACAATCACCAAGTCTCTTGTGATGGCAAATTCAGTTCCTGTAGACCGCCATTCTGGCCAATCATCAGCAACTTGTGAAAGAAAGGGTATCACTAAATCAGTGGTTCTCAAACTCGGTCCTGGCGCCCCAAATTGATGCTGCTTTTTGTTGCGACAGCAATTGCAATTTTAGGATTTTAACAAGCTGTTGATTTGTTTTAATTAGCTGCATTCAATGTTGGAACAGTTATATGTACCAGCTTAGGCCACATTTTGATGGACATATCCATTGTGCCATAAAGAATAAAAACCCTTGAACATATTGTGCTTATTTTCTATATTGTCAGGATTTTCAGGTAAAAACACTTCTAAACAGATCAAATTAGACTCTGAGAAAATCAGTAAGCTGGAATTGGTATTTGGTAGTTGAACACAGGTGGTTTGCTTTCTTTCAAAATAATTTGCCTGAACTTAATAAAATAAACATGAAACAAAACAGGTGCAACTCTACCGTTTGCCCAATAAATTGTTAGTTTTTGCTGCCAAGTGTCAACAGTTTCACCAGTGAGGAACCTATTGATTGTATGTTGATTAAATGTTCAGTTAAATTGTTTTCCTCTGCAGTTATTTATACAATTTTCTACTATCTCAATGTGGATATGAAATTTTTATTCTTCATGGCATTTATACATTTTTCAGATGTGGCTTAAGAGGATAAATAACTGCTCTTAAGACAACTGCACCTAATTAAGACAAATCAACAGCTTGTTAAATTCCTAAGACTGCAGTTATGGTTGAAACAAAAACCAGAGTACACAGTGGCACGCCAGGACCGAGTTTGAGAACCACTGCGCTAAGTGATGCCTTGGATATAAATCCTTGTGTATATTCCTTTACAAGGATTTCAACAGGAACTATGCGTCAAATCTGCACAAGACAGAGGTGACGAATGCCAAAACAATTTTTGCTGCACCAGAAAAAAAATCATTATTGTCGGCCATCTTTTGAAGACGAATGAGAACAGTAGTTTCAGGAGGTTGGCATTTCAATACACATGTCAACAAAGTATTTTGAGTTTATGTGGCCTCTGCCTGGTGACACAGAAACTTGAAATCGAAACGTGCACTGCATCCCACATACAAAAGTAAACATTCATCATAAAATTGGCAAAAAGCACTTGGAACGAGAGTTACATACCATGTAGTTTCTTCTTTATCCAAATCATGTATGATGTGTACTGCCATGAACAACAGGACCCTGCTAGCCGCAACAAGTGATAATGTGTAAAAGAGACCAGTGCTCATGGATTTAAGCCAGGCTATGTAGATCATTCCTGTTGGCAACACCAAAAGGAAGATTAGGAAGAGCCTATTTATCAATGACTCGATACCAGATAAGAGAAGTGTGAAACAGGATGTGGGCCAAAAAATACAGCTGAAAAACCTTGTGAGGCAAAAGCCCAGATTTTACCAAAAATGTATAAAAAGAAAGGGTTAATGTCAAAATTTATTGCAGCTAAAATGGCCTTTTGAGGATTATTGAACTCTGATTTAAAAGGAGAAGTATGAAATGGAACTTGGCTTGAAAGATATATGTACATGTACATAATATACACCAGTGGTCTTCAACGTTGTTCCTGGGGACCCACCGTGTATGCTGGCTTTTGTTCTAACCACAGTTGTAACCCCAGGATTTTAACGAGCTGTTCATTAGTCTTAATTAAGTGTATTTAATGTTTAGAGCAGTTATATGCCCTCTTAATTCACAAGATGACAGAAATATCTATGTTTGCCATCCAGAATTAAAAAAATGCCATACCCACATTGCTATGTATTGGAAATAACAGCATAAAATAAGAGAAAACAATGTAACCAATCAAATTAAAGATGTATTTGGCTCCTAATTGGTGAAAACTAATTGGCACATCATGACAAATTTACTCGACAAGCAAATGGTAAAGAGTCAAACCAGCTTTGTGTTATGTTAATCTAATTATGTTCACCTGAAGTTTTTTTGAAAGAACTTGAAACAGTTGTGTCCCTCAGCCTAATTTGGGGTTTACGGAGTTCCTCAGTGTCTAATTTGATCTGTTTCAAATGTTACAATGCTGGAAATTTCTTGCAGTATAGAAATAAAACCACAATCTTCAAGGATATTTTATTCTTCATAGCATGTATGGATGTTTCTACGTAACATTTGGCTAAAAACAGTAAGTAACAACGCTAAATATGAAAAACAACTAAATAAGACATTAACTGCTGGTTAAAATCCTGTGATAACAATTGTGGTTGGAACAAAAATCAGCATACACAGTGGGTACCCAGGAACGACGTTGAAGACCACTGATATACACAATTTGTGTGTACACAGATAATGATTGAATACTCAAATATGACAAATAAAAGGGTTGATATCTGCATGGAATGAAAAGGTCCCAAGCTTTTTATTGGCAAAATTGAGAGGTCATATGTGGATGAAGCAGATTCTGGTGAAGGTCCACCTGGGGGGCCATGTACGTTTTAGTGGGCATGACTCGAAGTTGGGTGACCCCACCCATCTACTCCAGTTTTGGTCCCTTATTCTCCTTCCAGCACAAAGGTCCCAAAACTTTTATTGCCGATTATTGATGTTTGGCATGCAAAGATTGGAAAACAGTTGTAATTTGTTTGGGAACTTTATGTAGGATGGAACTAGGACCCAATATCCATGTGTCAGAAATGGCATCGCTTATGACTTCAGGTGGCGCTAGCGTCAACCTACATGGAGGTCCCAGGATTTTTTTCACTTCAAGTTGCAGTCAACCAACTCTAGTTTCAAGAATAATTGATAAAAACTTGGGACCTCCATGTAGTTTGAAATCTGGAGCAGTCAAATTTGTTCTCGCTCAAAAAGGCATAGAAAAGTGGGCGTGGCCTGCTCAGCAGGGGAGGGGTTAATTACCAAGGTCATGACTGATTTCCCGATTCCCAGCCCCAAACTAAGTAATTATGAAGTATGAAGAGATTTGGAGATGGTGAGTTGGCACCCTCGGGCTGATCTTAGAAAAAGGTACTCTGAAGGCCTCCAGAGACTTTGATGATGTTCTGCCATCTTGGTCATTATCAACTATGATAATGATTTAAACAGAATTTATTAAGGGACTCATGCTAATTGGATAAGAAGGTTCCTTGTGAGCAAAGCGGATCGTTTGTTCTCTCAATAATAGAACAAAAAATAATTATGAATGTTCCACAAGATACACTCAGAGAAATAAAATTATATGGGGCTTGGCTCTTCTCATCATTAATTCAACAAGGTAGACTACCACATAGGATTCTCCCAGACCCTACTGAATGCTATAAGGATACATTTTGTTCACTAAAGGCTTCTCTCTTGCAAATAACATGCTTAAATAATCTAGTTCTCGAATCAAAATTTAATCCTATGTACTGAATTATTCATACACTGAAACCTGCATTTAATTATCAATTATGAAAGCAGACATCCCACACAGTCAAGACATAACAGAAACACGGCAGCCTCTTCGTTTGGAATGCAGATAGAACTCCCCCATCTTATCTAGTCCTCTTCATCAACAGCCAACAACTAGCCTAAAGGAACCAAATACACTGCACAAAAACCGTACGAAACAACATTTGATCATACTGTCCTCGTGATACAAAGTCTGATGTCCATCTGCTGCAATCAAACAACAGCACAGCTGAGAACAGACTGAAGGGGGGCGCAACATTTCGCATTTTAACCAAGAACAGAACTCGGAGCCATCTGAATGAGACAGTTCACCATCTAAACAAGCTGTATTTGAATGAATGTGCAGATGTCAAAACAGACAATGCACTTTTCAAGCCCAATGGCAGCAGTATGGTAAAGTCTCAATATTTTTGGATTAGGAGTCACATTGGAATGTATCATTCAGACTCTAGTACTAAATAGATACAGCTGGGCACAGCGTTTCCATACACATTTAAATTCGCGCTATGAGAGGCCCTATGCTTCAAGATAAGCTAATTTACTTCAAGTGTAAATACTACTCATGCATATATATCAAGCAGAATTCATTAAAAGAGATTGACAACAGCAGTACAGTGAGAAGGAACAAGACACACTTATCATGAATGAATCATTCATATTTGGCCCATCATTTCCTCCGATCCAGTTAATCCCCTACAGCGCTCTGTCCTACCTTTGGCTTTACAAATCTGAGATAGATTTTTTTGGATTGAGGCAAGATTTCAAAATCCTGAAGATCCAGTATTTAGTAATTACTCATCCCCGTCTGTGCACTCTATACCCAACCAGTTTAGTCATTGTTGGAAGCTTCAGGAATCAGGACAAATTCAACATTAAAAGAATTGAGGACACAGGGGAAAATGAGTGCATTGCTACTGTAATTACTTTGCACTACAGGTTAATGATCATTTTATAATCATAATGAAACAATAAATCATAGAGAAATATGTATTAACTGTTGCACCTGGCAACCCAAAGCTTCAAAGCACTGGAAAATTGTGAACTGATCTCTGCCACCGCTAATAAGTAGCACAGGCCTGGGGGGAAAGAGTAGAGCCCTTTTCAAACTGAAATAGTATAATCTGTGACAATGCCAAAAACCTTCATTTTTTTTCATTCAGATTCTCTTAATGCGATTTCAGGTTTAGACAGGGCTCGAAAGGAATTAAATTTGTACAGCTGGCATTACATTAATTTCACATTTTAATTACAGACAAAAAAAAAAAAAAAAAAAAAAAAATCAACGTCACTGAAAATTAAACGCAAAAGCCAATGAATACATAAAAGGATAATGTGCCTTAGAGGAAAACCATTGTGATTAAATGATTATGGTTTTAATATAGCAAAACCCACAGGTTAATCATTTGTGTGCTTCTCAGCGATACTATTTTTATTTCTTAATTTTGTTGATGGGGTATTGAACAATGGCACAGCAGGTAGCGATGTCGCCACAAAGCAAGGTCATGAGTTCATATTCAACCACGGGGCCTTTCTATGTGCAGTTTGCATTCTCTCCCCCGTTCACATAGGTTTACTCCAGGTCCTCCGGTTCCCTCCCATAGACCATAGACATGCATTTCATGCTAACTGGAGACTCAGTTGCCTCTAAATACGAGTATTATTCGTACCATGCGATTTGATCCCTATACGCTTTTAAAAGCGAATAAGTAATGACAAAATATAGGTGTAAAAGAGATGAGTGTCTTTAAAAAAAACAAAAAACAACCCTGACTGCCCAATGATTATATTTTTTGTCAAAAAAGATTAATAAAAGGATAATACAAAACCAGGCCACAGGTTGTTTTGACTCCTAAAATGCATCCTTTAAAACGGATAAACAGACAGATCGCTTGCATGCTGTGGACTCCCGGTGACATTGGACAGGACAGAACGATCCCTAACATTACCTTCAGCTCAGATGATACGCTTTCATCATGTCGCAAACAGGAAGGAAGGCTTAAAAGATAGGCCCAGGCCAGCATGACATTAACCAAAAGAGGCATGCAGTAAAACTAACAAAAGTGTCTGAGAATTCCTCAGGGCACAGTTTGGCAATACCACCAGAATAACTGGTAAGCGGCTTTTCTTCTTAAAGGGGCCAAGACTGGTTTTTCCTGAGAAAAGAAAAGAAAATGTGTGTTCGTTTAGGAGGAGCAGTTTGGATTTAAAGACACTACTGAAGTAGTGCATCACTGAGAATATACCCTAGTAGCCACACGGGACATCACGCCTCGAAGAGGACCTTTGAAGACTGTATAAAATAGAGCCTAATATGCTTCCTCCTTGCAGTATAATGGGTATATAAATTGAAATGGCGAGGAAATGGGCGAGCAGTCAGAGAAATCCACAATTGCTTCCACAATGTTTACAGACCATGACAGGCAAAAATATTTCCTCCCCTGTAAGGCACAAAAAGTTAATAGGAACTTGATTTATAAATCGCATTGAGTGGGCCAAATATGCGGAGACACATTTAAGCCTCGTATTTATTTTTCATCGAAATGTTGATACTCCTAAATATTGCATTTGATGCCAAATGAATTTAATTTCTTTCAGTTCCATTTACCCTACTGCATCCAGAAGTCACAGTAATGCCAGGCATTCCCATCAGTCAACACAAAGCTAACAAACAGATTGGACACAGGTTCCACATTAAGGGCCAAAAGGCAAGCCAGTGTACGAGTAATAAACATTAATTACATCTTTGTAGGGTGCTGTATCCTGTAGTGAAGGATCACAGGTTAACATAGTATTTCCCCAGAGCTGATCATGCAGTAAAAAAAACATACAAACAAAACACACACAGCAGGGGAAAGGGAAACAAGACAGAGGAATGATTGACACGGAAATAACCGAGCTGGAACAGTAACACGGGGGATCATTTAATCCATCAGCAAACAGAAGAAATAGAAACAATAAAAGGAAAAACTTATGGTCCTGGCCGGCCTAGTAGCCAGCCGTGGCATGCTAGTTACCAGCCAAGGCAGTAGCCAATCCTGTGGGTCGCTGGCCTCAGAATGCCAGTTGCCAGCCAAGCCAATTGCTGATCCTGTCGGTGGCTATTTAGCCTCGGCATGCAAGTCAATGGCAAAGCCAGTGACCGATCCAGTGTGTTGCTAGCATCGTTGTGCTAGTTACCATCCCCGGAAGCTAATGACCAGGTAAGCCATGTCACCACCAAAGCCAGTGGCCGATCCAGTGGGTTGCCAGGTCAGACGCAGGAATTACCTCCTTGATCAAATGAATGGGTGGCTTCTTATTTCCCACCACTGGCCTTTAAGCTGTCACTGCCGGCTTATCATTGGCCAGATCAGTACCTGGCCTCAGCAAGGGTATGGCCGACTCCGACTTTTCAGTTGTCGGAATTTTGACCCTGATCCTGCACCATAGAAATGAACCACCAGAGCAGCTAGCAGTATACCAGTAAAGGCAAGCAATGGCGTTTCCACATGACCTCCCCTTTCTGCTCCGCATGGATACAGCCAATCAGAACACAGCCTCATTACAGTCTGTCCAATCAGCACTAGTTACAAAAAATCAGTGTCAAATTTGTAGGAAAAAAATACCTCAAAAGACTATTTTTCACAAGTTTTAAATACAGGTTGGGTATATTTCACTATAGAAAGGCGTTATTGTCATTTGTCAGGTATCTAACAAAGCAAAGAGAAACTGCATTAGCCGATCACCCGAGCGGGTGCAGTCAATGATATTAAAACACAGAATTTCATCTAAAAGTTTACAGGTTGCACATATTCATATGTATTAACATTTTTCCCTTACAGAGGAGGAACATCGAACAAGAAAAATACTCAAGAAAATTTGCTCGAGTTATGGCCTGCTACAGTAGAAAGGGGGGGGGAGCCATTTCAGCCCACGATTCAGTGAAATTCTAATAGCGAAGCATTTATTTTGTTTTGAAATGTTTTGTTTCAGATCCCACACTTAGGATTCTAAAATTACCCTGGCACACTGAATAGTAATTACTAATGATTACTGAGGCCAGGAAATCAGATACAAAGCTGCTGTTGCAAATGGTTTTTGAGGTGCTTTCTTTAATGTTGTACTCAGCAGCCTGTAAAGCCAGGCACTGCCCTATTCCACCATCTTCTCATTTCAAGGCCATTTTCTACCTAACCATTTAACTGGGCTGACTTCATTAAATGACTCACTTTGCATCATGGCTGTGTCTTTCCTTGAAGCATCTTAATTTCCATCTGCTAATACCTTTCCTTGCCAGAGAGGTGGGATAATTTGCGGTAAGCTGATTCAGCCCTTGTCACAATTACCGTGCATCTTGGACCAAATCGCCTCACAGAAGGCTTGCCGCACTTGATCCTTCTGTAAACATTTTACAGATTTCAACGTCTGCTGGTGTCACGGCTGACACAGAGGTTTAGATGCACTGTCAGCCCAGTAATAATATAACTGAAAATATAACCATGAACTTCATATTTTAAGCAAGCCAGACCTAGCCAATGAAAAGTGTGACAGTTATAACAGCAATTTCCCAAAGGGGAATTAAAATTAGAAATGAGGAAGATGGAAAGTGGAGAATGAAAAAAGGAACGAGGACCCCATTTCACAAAGCAAGATTACTAGTTATCCAGAAAAGTACAAAGAGCTAAAAACCCAGAAAAAAAATCCCAGATCTAGAATATGTGACTGCAGTGAAAGGAATTTTTCCAGATTAAAACCAGCACAGCTAACACTGTAATCCTGCTTCAGGAAATCCCCCTTCCACCTCACTACAGACACTCTTGCATCTTTACATTTTACAGTTATTTTTTGTGCAACAAGGAATCCAAGATTGCACACCGCTGCATCATAAGTGCAATGATGGGATTCATTTTCTCCCCATTAAAGACGATGCTTCACACCAGGAGTAACAGAATGAGGCATCCCACTCAGTGGGGCTGCATGATAAATGTGCCCACAATTAAGTGCAACAAGAAAAACTGAAGCCATGGGGCAAACATGCAAGCTCCCACCACTTATTTTTCTTTTATCATATAGGCCATTGCCTGTGCGCAAAAAGACTGCTGGAAAATGGTTGCATTCCCATATCGCCGGGTCTACTTGTTCCATGTACAACTGTGTAGGCGTTGGCCCCCTGATCGCGATGTAAAAAGTTCTCCATGTGAAACCCTGCAGTTACTTCAGAAATTGAGACCCTTTCAGGGTCTAATGGAAACATGGAAAGGGTCAAAATATTGATGTCATCAAAACTTGTTAATATGGGTATCAAATTGAAGGTCTTTGCAAGTACATTACGGTAGGGTGGTTTTTACCATGCTTACTGGGCCCTGGGGTACTAAAAAGGGGTCCAAAAGGACCAAAAGGAAAAAACTAAAATGGCACTTTTGACCCTAATTTCTGGGCACCAGCGATCAGATTATGGAAAATAACCTACCCTATCTTTACGTGCTCATCTAGACCTTGAATTTGATACCCATGTCATGGCCTCACATGAAAGGGGTTAAAATTTGACCCCTTTTGGGGCCCTTTTTACCAATTGAACCTTTGACTTGCTACAACCATATCAACATGGGTATCAAATTGAAGGTCTATGTGAGCACATAAAGATAGGGTAGTTTATTTTCCATAATCTGATCGCCTGTGCCCAGAAATTAGGGTCAAAAGTGCCATTTTAGTCCCTTTTCAGCCCCTTTTTAGTAACCCCAGGGGCCAGTAAGCATAATAACCACCACCCTACCGTAATGTACCTGCAAAGACCTTCAATTTGATACCCATGTTGACATATTTTGATGACATCATTTTTTGACCCCTTCCTTGTTTCCATTAGACCCTAAAACGGTCTCAATTTCTAAAGAAACTGCAGGGTTTCACATGGAGAACTTTTTACATGGTGATTAGGGGAAATCCTTCCAAAAAGTCAGCAGTCTTTACCAGTGGCGTGCAGATCTGAGGGACATTAGGATTGCGAGAATCCTTGCCTTTTAACCAGCTATTACTCTCAAACTGTTCCATTTACTTTGACTGATTAGCAATCATTCAATTGATCTGCTCAATCACTGAGACTAAACCAATAGACTGGCCGTCTTGAATTTAAAAAGCACTATCCTCCCCAGCATTGCAAAATTTTAATGCACATAATAAAGCGCAGATTTGCGTAAATGTGCTTTCCCGGATTACCGTGTATTTGGAAATTTCACCCAAATACGAAAATTTACATCATACTGAACGATTGTTCAAATGGCTTAAAACGTGATTTCCGCGGTCAATGTACATTCCTAAACAGCTAAAACTAAATCAAGTGGCAATTTAAACTAAATCTCCCATCTTCTCATTAATCTTTCACATTTCTCAAGGAAAAAACCGCTACTGCAGGAGATTGAGTTCGAAGGATGTTTAGATTTCCTTTACTGATTACTCCCATCCTTTCAATCTCACATAATGCCCGACATAGGCAGGTCTGCTTCTCATTATCACTTCTTAACCATTATTTCATTACTGGCCACATAGTGGTTTTGATTAGTCAGTAAATAAATTGCTCGATTGTTATTCAGGCAAAGTATACATTAACAGGTTGAGTGTAATCATACGTTAAAAGCTGAGAGAAGCCGTACACCCTCACGAGCAATCAACAGATTTCAACGCTTTTTTTTCCCCAGAGAGCATTTCAAAAGGCCTTGAATATTTGGTTGCCGTTTGTTCATGATCGCCCCAGGTATGATACAAGCAAAGCAAAGGGCGTGAACTACCAAGTCCACCCCATGCCATCAGTTATTCTTTTTACGATTCTTAAAAAATCCAATTACGTTTAACACGCAGGCACTTGCACAGTGCAGTTGTACACCGCACAGTTCACATGAAATCATGACCACACCACTGCAATCTTTAGCCTGATAACATTCCGGCTGAGCTTGCCATAGCAACGCTCAGAAAGGATCTTCACAGTCAAAGCTCCTCTGCACAGCTGCATACGCTTTGCGGGTTACACTGCTTCCCAATTGTGAGCAGCACAAGTCAGAAGTGCCTCGTTATGAAAGAGCTCAATCAACAGGCAATGAACAGGGAGTAGCAAAGTTCAATCTTAACCATTCTGTAGAAAGTGCAACTTCAATATATGGGCCAGGCTCACGAAATGTGCGCCACCCCCCCAGGTACTGAAAAATAAAGAAAGTACCCATAGAGCTTAGCTGCGAGTGGTTTTTTTAATCTATAGGTGTTGTGGGATCATATTCTAAAGCCGTGTGACGGCGACGTTCTTCATTTTTTCTTGGTACCTGGTCAAAGTTGGGTCCCTCAACTCATTTTTTGGGCCGGGTTTCTGCCTTAGTTTCAAGACATGCATATCTTCTAAAGCCTCATACATGCATAGATATAGATATATCTTCTCAAAATGCCCTGATATGAAGGATAGCATAGCTGATGGAAAAATGGTATATAGGTAATATGCTGTTGGAATTGTCAACCCTGCCATGGCCCTGAGGTCGGGGTACGTTTTGCGTGCGGCTGCAAAATTGCTGCGCGAGTGCAAACTGCTCTCTAACACAATGTGTAAAATTAATTCAGGCAACCCTATGCTCTCAGTGGTAATTGTACGTGATAAAGGTATATATCTACTCTCTGAATACCAAATATCATGGTCATTGGTGGAATATTTGGTGAATTATACGCATTTCCCTATCCCCTTGCTCGTCTAAGTCAGAAACACGAAAACCTACTGTTTGCCTATAATCCATCCAGAGGCCTATAACTAGTGATAATAAAGTTATTTAAGCCACCAATCAGTGTTATAATTGTATATATGTGATGTCCAGAGGTATATCACCTGAAATTAGAAACCCTACAGCGATTTTTTTCCCTCGGGATCCCATCACTGCTGAAAAAAATAAATTCTGGTCTGCAAATACCTGAAAAATGTTATAAAAACCTCTATCAAAACTCAAAAATCTCTTAGAAACACTCCTTATGGCTTAGAAGTATGTAGCCTAGGCAATACCAAGCCAGAACAGGTGTCTATTAGCTCAAAATATCGGTATATTGGTCAGAAACCGAATCTAAGTCAGAAACCGCGACTAAGTCAGAAACCCGTCAAAGTGTACCAAACTCAACCCGACTGACTTGCAATTGCCATAATACTTAATAGATAGAATAAGAGTCTCAAGTAGGTAATTGATCACTTACCAATGGAAGATGCCACTTGTAGGCTGGTGGACAGGCTGCTTGACAGTTCTTTTTTTTTTTATTTTGGGTCCTAGGTTCCCTTAGCCTGAGCCCCGGGAGTTTTTTATGATGATTGCATGTTTCTGTCTTATAGTTCTTGTTATTTTGTTGTAGGTGTTCTCTGGTGTCCCCAACCACCCATGCATGTTATTTGAACAAGTTTATGACTGATTGGCCACCGATTGTGGCCACAGCGGCCGCCACGCCCCACATCAGTTTCTGCCTGAGATCCCAGTTTCTGACTGAGAGCGTGGGCTGACGCCACCGATATTTTTCGATTAAATCTTCAAAGATACAAGTCGACACATTTAGAAAACACAATATATCATGTCCCTGACCACCCATGCATGTTATTTGACCAAGTTTATGATTGATTGGCCACCGATTGCGGCCACAGCGGCCGCCCACGCCCCGCGTCAGTTTCTGCCTGAGATCCCGGTTTTCTGACTGAGAGCGTGGGCCGATCGGTCCGATGTCGGGCCTCCGACTGACACCATCGTTATACAACCTCAATTCCGAAATAGTTGGGACGAAGTGTAAATTGTGAATAAAATCAAAATGCAATCACTTTTAGATCACATGAGCCAATATGTTATTTACAATAGAACATAGATAACATTTCAAAAGTAGAAACTGGGACATTTTACATTTTTATGCACAAAATGAGCTCATTTTGTGGATAAAATTGTAAAATTTATCAGTCTCAACATTTGCTATGTTATCTCTGTTCGATTGCGAATAAAATACTGGCTGGTGTGATTTGAAAGTCATTGCATTTTGATTTTATTCACAATTTAAACTTTGTCCCAACTATTTTGGAATTGGGGTTGTATTTTCAATAAAATCGGCTAAAATAAATGTTAACATGTCAAACCAACATGGAATATCACGTCCCTGACCACCTGTGTAACGACTGGGGCCACATTTGGCCGAATACGCCCAATTTCTGCCTGAGATGCCCGGGTTTCTGACTTAGAAATCTAAGGCAGAAACCCTTAGTCAGAAACTGACCAAAATGCTTCGCGCTGTAGCTATGTCGTTATTCAATTAATAATTGATCTAAACAGTGATTTCCACTTTGATTTAAGCCAACAATAATACCTGAATTGCATTTGGCTATATCTTTTACAGTTTTTTAAAAATACATCTACGTCAGAAACTTTTCTTAAAAAGGTCATTTTTTTGGGGACACGAAAATTCCACTTGATCCCTGTAGGTTGGAGGTTTTTTTTTTTTTTTTGCCCTACTGCACCATATATTTGCTTCATCCTGAAGGATTATTAGGGTGTAGGGACCTTTTTTTATTTTTCTAGAGTGCTAAATGTAAAATCTAAGTCAGAAACCAGTACCTTGTGGGCAATTTATTGAATGTCACCGCAATACACAAAATGACGAACAGTATGCCGACTGTTAGACATAGCGCACACATGTCTATTATGCACAGAAAAAAAAAAATTAAAATAGAACACACTTAAATATAAAAAAACAAAAAGTGAACTATACTGGACAAAGAAAGTTAGGGATCCCTCTGATTTTTAATATTGAAATATGATATGGAACATAATTTGAACTATCAAATATTTCAAATTCGAAAATTGGGGTGATCCCTAATTTTCTTTGTCCAGTATATTTCACTTTGTACGTGGATATCAAAAAAGTGCCATTTTTGGCCACTTTTCCAACTTTAAGGGCAAAAGAGACAGGGAAATATTTATCGCAGACTGATAAAAGTGGGGTGTTCCAAGTTGCTCTTGGTGAGCTCTATCCATTCATGGTGGTTCTGGAATGATCTAAGCAAAATATAAGATTTGCCAGCCTGTGGACACATTTAGCGGGGGGGTGGCGCACATTTCGTGAGCCTGACCCATATATTATTGGAGTATAAATGTGCATTATAGATTTGGAGCAGATATTTGGATTTCGAAGCGCTTTCGAGGCAAAGTAAATTACAGAACAGCTACAGGTCATGACCTTAAAAACAACTTTCATCTTTTAGGTGTTTCAAGATGCTTTTGGTAATTTTCAGACAAAGCTGAACCGAATAAGCATAAAATACTCAGATCCCCCCACCATGGCATGGCTGATATCATGCCAGGAAACAAAACACAGTAAAGGGACGGACAGACTGACAGGAAAATGGACGACCATATGAAAAGGCAAATCTACACAATATGATGTAGCCATATATTAAACTACAAAGAGAAATATTGAATGGTTCAGGCATTCTGGCCCGGAGAAGAACAGGATGGCTGATATCCAGCCTGGCAACAAGAAGCAACAGAGGGACAAACAGACAGACAGGAGGACAGATGGAAGTATGAAAATGCACATCCACACAATGCTATGTAGTCTCCACATGAAATTTCGTGGAGAAATATTGAACGATTCAGGCATAGAAAATAAGCGTGACTGACAGACAACACTCATTCCTATATCCCCATTCACTTCCTGGCAGGGGTGATGCATCCGGACTGAAACGCTCACCGAATCTGCCATTTTTGCGTAAACAATAAGCTTCATTGACATCAAATGTCCCACAGCTCTTTAACAGCCAAAGGTTAAAAAAGCTTTTGCTGAAGACCCCGAGTGTCTGCTTTCCTGTTAATGTTCTGGCACCCAACAGTCGAACAGACCAGCAACTTAACGATCTGTGAAGAATGGTATCCACCAAAACAACAAAAGCTCTGCTATATAACCAAACAAACATGATTATAACATTTTATAACACCACGAAAACAAATTTCATTAACACTGTGGGGAAAAGTCAACTTGGCACAGCTCATACTAAATGTGTTCAGAATAAAGTCTATCGGGCCAAATAAAACGTCCATCCACAGTACAGTGCACTGGCAAGAAGCAGACATGAGGCAGGAGCCAGTGCATCCTCGTATACAGCGCTTCAGTAGGGATACGCAGTCACATGTATGAATAGATTTAGACAGGCAAGTTTGTATGTTTTTCTGGAAGGAAGAAATGAGAAAGGATTTACACAAGTAAACTATTGCACTTTTGTGGTAATCTAACAATGATGCCACCTAGGCTTACCTCATAGGCTAAAAATAAATTATCTTGCTGAACATGTGAGCAGCATGTATACATGATGAAATCTGTGGCAAACTTCCCGGATCCTAGAACTACGAAAGGTGCGACACCCTCATTAAAGTAATGGTAATACCTGCGCTAATGTAAATATGTGCTCCCTATATTGAAAACGAGAAACAACTCATGTCTCACTCATGCATACTTTGTGAAAAACAATGAACAATGCGCAAAAAAAAAAAAAACATATCCAACCGCCCGTCCCTAGACACCCAACACAGAAAGGGAGAGAGTGCACTAGCTCAAGCATCAACGGTCACATGACTGCCAAAACGTTCCTTGGGCTCTCACTGACTAAACATTTGAGGGATGGAAAGATGGTGACAGTCAGATTTTTATTGTTCACATTCTTGAAGCATTGTACAACTTTACAAAACAAGAGTCATCAGAAGATTTCATATCCCCCCGGCCCCTGATTATTTGCGAAAGTCATGTCAATCCTACACCTTCAAAGAAATTCAAACAAGAATGTTGAGGTGATTTTCCTCTGGAATTATCTGGAAGTATGTACTGGCAACATCTACCACAGACTATGAACCACATGTTGACAAAGGCAATAATAAAACAAGAGTCATTAATGAACAGTGTTTTAGTTCTGCTCCGGAAACAAACCCAGCCCTGCGACTGAGTCCAAATCCATGTCGCTTCCATGGAAAGGAAAAAAAAAAATAATTTCAGAAATTTGAAAATACGAAAAGGCACCACTTCAGTACTTGGGTAATGCACATGCAAAGTTTCAGAAAGACATAATGAACGGTTTTTGAGTTGTGCTCCAGAAACGAACCCATCTCTGTATAGAGTCCAAATCCAACTTGTTTCCATGGAAAGGAAAAAAAAAATTTTTTTCAGAAATCTGAAAATATCAAAAGGCACCACTTCAGTATGTGAGTAATACACATGCTAAGTTTCAGAAAGACATAATGAACGGTTTTTGAGTTATGCTCCGGAAACGACCCTATCTCTGAACGGAGTCCAAATGCAACTGGTTTCCATGGAAATGAAAAAAAAATTTTTTTTCAGAAATCTGAAAATATCAAAAGGCACCACTTCAGTATGTGGGTAATACACATGCAAAGTTTCAGAAAGATATAATGAACGGTTTTTGACTTGTGCTCCAGAAACGAACCCATCTCTGTACAGAGTCCAAATCCAACATGTTTCCATGGAAACGAAAAAAAATAAAATTTTCAGAAATCTGAAAATATCAAAAGGCACCACTTCAGTATGTGGGTAATACACATGCAAAGTTTCAGAAAGATATAATGAACGGTTTTTGACTTGTGCTCCGGAAACGAACCTATCTCTGTACAGAGTCCAAATGCAACTGGTTTCCATGGAAATGAAAAAATAAGATTTTCAGAAATCTGAAAATTTCAAAAGGCACCACTTCAGTATGTGAGTAATACACTTGCAAAGTTTCAGTAAGATATATTGAACGCTTTTTGAGTTCTGCTCCGGAAACGAACTAGGCCTGATGTGTCCAGATTCGTTTCCATGGAAATGGCAAAAATAGTAATCCTGAAGTTTCCAAAGTAGCAAAAGGCACATCTAGACTATACATAGAATACATGTACCAAGTTTGGTGCCGATATCTTGCATAGTTTCCGAGTTCTGCTCTGGAAACAAAATGATTACGGACGGACGGACGGACGGACGAGGAGATTCCTATATCCCCCCGCATTTTATGCCGGGGGGATAATTATAAAAATGAAAAAAAAAAAAATTTAAATCCAAGTCATAATATCTTGACTCCATATGGGCAAATCATTTATGGTTTTGCGCAAAAGTTGTCTGTCACTTTAAGCAATTTTCCTGGAACAGGTTTGAGATGGCAGTACAAAATTTAAAGTAACAGCAGAGAATTCAGAGGTAGAAAAAGGTACCGTTTGTGACAGACATTCTGGCACTGGCCACCCTGAGGAGTTGAGCCATCACTCTGAAAATGACATGCTGTGACAGTGGTGAATTATTAATGTTACGGGAGAAGGGATTCAGTGCAGAAGTAATGATTTCTGACTTGGTGCACAGCAACAAAATGGTACTGCTGCATATCCATTATGCAGACTTCGGCTTTAAATAATAATTGACAATTGACAAAAAAAAAGAACGCCAAGAAATCAACTGCCCGACACAGCTGTCAGTACAATCAATTCAACCCCCAAATCTACGCATAGCAAACATATGTAAGGCTATCGAGTGCAGTTGTACAAACACAGAGAGGAATAGGTTTTGAGACAAACCACAGACAAACAATGAAAAATGTAATTTGTTTACAATTTATGACAAATTATCAGTAGTTTCAGCAACAGCATCATTTAACAGTAAAGGGAAGCACGCCAGATTCCACTTACCCAATGGAAATACTGCGCATATTCTGGATGCTGAACCTCCATTTTGGCCACCAATAAAAAACAAACAAATACAAGATGCAAAAGCGAGTAGGATGGTTTAAACACACCTATATTGTGCAGTGACATCAAGCCAGGTTTGCATTTCACGGCTCTTGAGAATCACTGACAAGCTCAAGCCAGGAGCAACATGAGAGAGTGTAATATCCATCAGAAATCAGCATTTTTGCAGGTCAGTAAATGCTTGCACAATATTTTGAAATGTCTCTGTACAAATAATGAATCACAGGGTAAACATATATTGTGAGCCCATTTAAACAATTTAATCTTGAGAGCAGAACAGATATACAGTGTTAGTCTGTGTGCCTCCTCGTCTCGCCCGTTATCTGAATCATCGCTAATCAGCTGCAGCCAGCACAGTTCCGTTCTCAGTCTCTTATTTTCACAGGGAAAGGGATAAACATTGAGGCACACAAACGGCAAGGATACTGTTAGCAGCTATGCCAAAATACACCCATATAAACCCACAATTACAACGGCTTTACAGCAAGACATGCAGACGTACACACCAACACATGAGCACACATTAGCTCATGCAAATTAACACAGGGTCTAACATGGGATCTGTAAAGATGAAAGACAGATGTGTATGACTGCACTAAAGGGTTGAATCCCAACCAATCAAGGATATCTACTCACACAGGAAATGCACACATGAAAATATTCACTCAGACGTAGATAAAGCAGACATTTTTAAATGTAAACATGCCCATTTCATCACTTTGATTTTCAGGGCTAAATGTAAACTATGAAGCCTGTCCAAGCTCAATGTGCTCAATGAAAGCAGCATTCCCTTCACTTTGTTGCCAATCAGATGAACAGCACAGCTGCGGTGCTGGACAACTGAAGGGCAGTTGAAACAGCTGGCACATGCAAGCTGCAGTTCACTGACCAACAAGAGAGGGTGATGTTGAGCAAAGAGGCAGATAAAATCCACTGTTCCATCAGCACCCTGATGCATAGCTGCAGATAGCCATGCAAAGCGTGGTAATACATCCACTCAGAAATCTTGTTGAAGACATTATTTGACTAAAAATTTTCCAATCATCACCGAAATCAATAGGGATCCTCTTCATATCATCATTAAACCAAAAAACAAAAATGAGCAGAATCTAACGAAAATTGTGGTCCGTAGAGTGAAAACAATAATTTGTGGACGGATCGACTGACGGACTGGGTCGATCGCAATATATGCCTATCCGGTGAAGTGGGCAGGGGCTGTTTCACAATCAGGGACCAAAGTTTGTTCACGAACCCCCAAAAATTAAATTAAATTAAATGTGGAATATAGAATCAAATTGATGCCTATTTGTTTACATATGTTGGTGAGGACACATGCTGAAAATTTTGGAGCGTTGGGCTCACAGGGTCTCCAAAAATTCATACTAATGTCAATTTGCCTATTTCCACCTTTTTAACCAGTTCCGGAGAAGACATGTTTTTGACGGACAAAGAACATACTCATAACATGGCACAAAATGTAATAACCAGTGCATATACTGACACAGTATTCCTCATGCGCAATCATATGAATATTTGGAGTCAAAATCATACGATACATCCAAACTTACCCCCCTCCTCAGTTGAAATATTAATAATGTAAAAAACATTTCCGGAGAAGACATTTTTTAACGGACAGAATGTCTTGGTAGAAAAAGTCAAGTTTTCATGAATCGATGCGTTTCTGACCCCCCAAATATTATTTGTAGCTTAAAAAACCTTCCCATTTTTTAAATAATGATTGCACAAGCTACTGGGAGCAGTGGTATTTTATTGGTGAGGAATATAAATGTATCTAAAAGAAAATGAGACACCAAAATGTCAAAAAAAATAGATATCGTACTGTCAAATTTTCAACATTTGACATTTTTTCATCAAATAAACGGCTTCTGTAGATTAGTCAATGATAGCAGAACTTAAAATGAATACGTCACCTTGCTGCTAATAATTTTAGAAAACAAGCTACATTTATTCAATATTTTAGAATTTACCCCTGATTGTGAAACAGCCAGCATATAAAAAGGCAACTGAACATATCTCCCGAGAACATTTCGAATTTAGCCCATTTCTTTTTTTAACAAGAAGGACAAAGGTAGCAGCCAAAGCAGCCATCTTTGCAGTGCAGAGGCAGCGCCAGCTTTACGTGCAGCCAGCACCCATGACAGCAGCGAGTCCTCAGAGTTACCTCAAATACACAGCATGATGCCTGATACACTGAGGATTCTCAAAAGCATACAACCTTCACTTTATTCCTTTTTAGTGTTCTTCTTGTCAGATATGAATTGTAAACTGTAAATATTTGGAAGCAGAACATTTTCTTTTTTGGCCATGTATTCCAACATATTGGATTTGACAAAAATGAAGCAATACAGCTTAAATATTACAGCCACCTTGCAGTCCTTGTAATACAGTGTCAACATCCAAACACTTGTGGATTGTACTGTATATGCTTACAGACCACCGACAAGCACGCCGCCTCAATTTAGTGCAGCATAATACTGGACACATTAAAATAAGCCTTTGGAGAGGTTTAACACTGGCAGTTATCGGGGGAGGGGGGGGCCGAGATCACACCCTGGAATGCCTGGGGTTCATATTGCCAGGACTTGCAGAGGTCCAAGCCTGGTGAGGACAGGCAGACTGAGAGTCCAATGGGTCCCCAGGGCCAGAGTCCTGCCGTGCTGTTGGGGGGGCAACTCTGCTGAGAGCACAGATGTATGACGCTGCAGATTTGCGCAGCCGAGCTGGCATTGCACTACGCCCCTCCTATGGGAAATCCTGACTCACCTGGACAAACTAGATGCCTCATACGCCAGCCGTGATCATATTTGCGAGTAAAAGACACATGGAGCCTTTTGGATTTCACAGAGCAAGTAAAGGGTGATGGCAAAATCAGCCCAAAAAAGGCTTGAGAAGCAAACATGTGTTCATACACAGCAGTGTCCGTCTGTAAGCGTTTGTGCAGAAACTAAATTTTTTCAACAACTGCTGTGCACAAAAAGGCACGAGGGAGGGCGGGTTATATATATATATATATATATATACATACACACACACACACACACACACACACACACACACACACACACACACACAGAATGGACCATGAAGAAAACACAGGCCTTTAAAATTTGTTTCGCTGTCCATTCCGGACATGACTGTACACACGTACACACACACACACACACGTACACACACACACACACACATATACACATACACATACACATACACACACACGCACAAACTAAAACCAAACTTCAAAAATGTTCTCTGGCACAGAACAAGCAAATACAAAAAAAAGACTGCACAATGCAAGTTATTCTCGTCCCTCACCCTTCTACCCCGTCCCACTCGAAATTCACTAGCATCGGAGCGACAAAGGCCCGTGTGTTTCCCCCAGAGCTCAAAGTGACATCTCAGCACTCTCCCGAGTGACCGACCGGCCCAAATATGACAGCCTACAGGGACCAGCCGCCACTGCGGGGCCCGCTCAATCGCTGCTCTGTTTAAGAGTGGGGCCCTCACCCTGCATGGGGCCACCGCGAGCTGACCGCCCGCTTTCACTGCTCCGGAGAGTTCCGCCCCGGCAGCGCCAGCGCAACATGCTGCAAGTGTGCTTACGACTGACATGATGCCTTCAGAGGTGGGCGATAACCTGTATACCTGGGGGGTGCACTATGATGCTGGCTTTGTGACTAAGCCTGACTTTAAGCTTAAGTGAAACCCGGAGCAGCTCCTTTTACTTTGTCCATGTTCCAGATTTGAAAAGGTTCCTGGTTTTTCTAAGTGCTGACGTCAGGCTTAATCACAAAGCCAGCTTGGTAGTGCACCCCTCAGGAGGTATAGGGTTATGTGCGTGTTCCGTCCATCCGCAGCAAAGCACAGCATTCTCATTCTAGAGCTGAAGATTTGCACTCAGCTGCAAAGTAGTTGAGTATATTGAGCCACATGAAGTCTTGAAATGAAAACATACACGACACGAGATTGCCAAGCGCAGGGTTGCGCATCACTGCCAAAGCCTGCGGGTTTGCCTGCTACATTCGGTCCACATGGCTAGTCACTGAAGTCTCGCTTCACTGATGTCCAGCTGCCCATGACGCAGACTGACGGCTCTTTCCTGTCCACAAGCCTCGAGACTCCTTGCGTCTGAAGGTCATCCGCGCCAAAATTTCCGCCATCTAATCTTAGGTCAGATGAAAAGCTCCGCCCCGCCCCTGACCTCCGCGCGTGGCAATCATGGCATAGCAGAGGTGTAAATTAGGGTTCGCTGCAATCGTGCGACCAAGTTTAGAGACCGCCTGTCCCGAGTTGACTCCAGGGAAATGTGATACGGATGCAAACACGAGGCTTTCCTGCAGTTCCCCGCGCAATGACACAGGCGGTCAACAACCCAAAGATTCCCTCCATCGGCTGGGCAACGTAGCGCCATAATATGCAGAAATACTGATGTTCAGACTGGAGGATCGGAACGGGAATCAAAACAGGAGTTAATGTTGAAAAAGAGGGGCAGAATTAGGGGCCTTCTGAGAAGATGATGATCTGAAAAAGAGAAATGAAGCTCCATTGTCTCAACTGGGGAGGCAGCTCAGCATAATGGCTGATGAACCAGCCTTAAGACTCCGCGGATGCAGTTTCAGTTCCCTGGTACGATGCTGCTATGGCCCCATTTAGGAGGTACTTCCTCTGAATCGCCTCAGTGTGTATTTTCCGACTGCATGAATGGGCTCTCGGTAAGAAGAAAAGCTTCATAACACACACTGAGTAAGAATGTACGCTGAATTCCTGTCATGTCTCAGCGCTAAGCTCTATGGATTTCCACAGTACGCGTTCACTGCAAAATGTACTTTCCTTTGACAGCACTTCAATGGCTACATAAGTCAGTGTAGGGTAACCCAGGTAACTACAGCTGCACATTGATGAGCTTAAGGATGGAATATGTAGACATGTGCAAGAGTACACTGGCAGGATTACTTTGTCTCCTCTGCATGATGACACAGAGTATATCTACGCATTTGCTTGGGCCTGCAAAGGACTTCCTCATAAAACACCATTTAGTTTTTTCCTAAAACACAACAGACGCAGCCGCAGGGAGAGAGAGAGAGAGTTCTATTCAGGTACAAGGTTGGACCCAAACACATTAAATAGGATACCACCCCCAAAAGAACCAGCCAATCAGCTCCCATGGACCATCCAGACACAAGCACTGTCTGCTTTCTTCCCCCCTTGTTGCTAGGCATGTTGTTTGCTCACCCATCACCTACCTGTGATGTCCTCCTCCCCCACAATACCACTCCAACAACCTCTTTTTAGAACACACAAGCACCACTCCAATGTGCCAACCCCCCCTACCTGACATTTTTTCCCCACCAAAAGCTTTCCATAAGTCCAGGCTGTCAGCCAAACAACCTTAAGTGCAACCGACTGCCTGATTACGTAATTTTTTTTATTCTAATAAAATAGCTTTGATTAACAAGTTGCAATTCGCAATGCCCGTACATTTAGAACAAATAGCCTCATCTACAAAACAAATGCGAGCGTGATGAGGAAGCGTGCATTAGTGATGCGCGGGTCCACCTGCAACTCAGGCAGGTTCGGTAAACTTTACTAGGCAATATCATGGGTTTGGGCAGGAAGGTCAAAAAATGATGACTTATTTGGAATGCTGCTTTATTAATAACTTGGAGAAACACTGAGTGCATTAGTCCACTACAAATTATTAGCTGGGATCATAAGTCAGTCAAATTAATTGAGAATCATAGCAGCTCTTTTTTTGTTAACAGCATTTCCTGAAGATCAAAACACCCAAGTATTTTACCACTGTAACTTACAGCTTTCATGTGTTTCAACGTGACTTATAACTACTAGATAAATAAAATGACTGGTTGCCAAATCTTGCTTAGTTAACCAGCCAACTGATTCTACTTGCCAGTGTCGGCTTTGCCGCAAAAATTACCCTATTCAGAGCCAAGTGCATTTTACCATAGATTCATGTTGGTTTCTCAAAATCACAGGTTACATGCAGTTTTACAAGGCCTTGATAACTTTGGTCCTCTATCTCCCACGTTATGTATGCCTTTTTTTCCATTTCATCTTTTGACAATTCACATTACTTCATATTTTAGGATTATTTCTGGCATAGGTTTATTTTATGAATAATTTTATTTAAAACTAATACATGGGCAGATAAGCCATGGGATTAAAAAAATATATACATGTTTCTCCCCTTAACTCTTTTCCCCATAATGACTACATATGACACCTACATATGTAGGGGGAGTCAATGGGGAAAAGAGATAAAGTGACCTCATTTATTTTTGCTGAATAAGATTGTATTACTTGAAACATAAAAACAATCATCATTTTGGAATATCTTCATGAAGCTTCATCTTGAAGGTGTTAATAAATAAAAATTAATGAGGTCTCATGATTCTGAATTACGAAAGTTTGCATCAGTCAGGAATAGGTGTGATTTTAAATATTAATAGTCATTTACAAACTACGCAGGCTAAAACTCAAAGGAAGTCTAGTTCTCTTTCATAAGAATTCATCACATGCTCACAATGCAATCAGGTAGGTAAACTCAACACTGCAATAATTAAGATCAGTGTACATGATGCAATTGTGGTATTAAAATGAGCCGGAGAGCACATTTTGGGCTTTCAGGCATTTACAGTCAAAATTTTTACCCAAAGGGACGACTTATCCCCCAACCCCACAAACTGGGTACTACGGATGGGGGAGAAAAATCAATACAGTGTAATATCGCAATATTTTGCATGGCAATATAGTATTCAATCAGACCCCCCCCCCAAGTATCATAATTTTATTTCATAAATTCTTTATAAATGTTGCAAATACAAACTGAACCTTTGGGCACCAGAATGATAAAAATTGACTTTTCAGTCCAAATGAGTGCTAAGATGGTGCTAAGTGCTCACTGTCTGGTCAGGTCAGAGCAGCAATGATGTGACTCTCACAAGATTTAGACAAAAGTTGGCCAGAACAAAGATGGAGGATGGAGACGTGAAACCAGAGAAACATATTGCAATATCACAATAATATCTTATTGTGATTGAAGTATGGTGACAATATAATAATCGTGGGACCTCTGGCTATTCCCACCCGAAATGGCTACTCCATTTTCTTGTGGAAAGCTCCGCCCACTGTCCAAGAGAAGCCATGGAAACACAAAATAATATATGTTATTAATTGCTTATTTCCGTATTGCCTTGTTATTGGCCTGAGGGTCGCCGCGGGCCGAGGGCTAATGCCGCGACCCAAAGGCCAATACCAAGACAATGCGAAAATAAGCAATTTATAATATTTTTATTAATTGGTTAAGTATGTTGTGCTATCATGACAATATTATGACTATGACTTCTGAAGTACGCGACTTCAAGACTCATTCAAGAGCTAAATGCTAGGTCCGCGACTGTCGTCTGCTTCTTTGAAGAGAGCGAATGCAATAGTTACCGCGACCCAAAGGCTAATACCAAGGCAATGCGAAAATAAGCAATTTATAATATTTTTATTAATTGGTTAAGTATGTTGTGCTATCATGACAATATTATGACTATGACTTCTGAAGTACGAGACTTCAGTAAGTAAGACTCATTAAAAAGCTAAATGCTAGGTCCGCGACTGTCGTCTGCTTCTTTGAAGATAGCGAATGCCACAGTTGCCAACGGTTACTTGTGCACGTGCTGAACTCGGCCAATACAGGTCGGCCAAAAAAAAGATATATTGGCAGGCCGTTTTGACGGTATGCGGGCAAAAACATACTTAACCAATTAATAAAAGCTAATACACGCTCCAAATATTGGCTTCACTCCAACAGCAATGCCTCCCAAACAATGTTACATACAAGGTATGGGGAGCCGTCTAATTTTTCTTTCTTAATCAACATGACCAATTAAGAGTTAAAATAAGCATGAAATGCTCAGATTTCCCGCCATGGGATGGCTGATATCTGGGCTCACAGCAAAACGCAGTGGAGAGACAGACAGACGAACGATGGACAGAGATATTAAAAGGCACATCTACACAATCAGATATGGCCATATATTAAATTTTGTTGAGAAACATTAAAACATTCAGGAGTTTGGGCCCAGAAAAGAACGGGATGGCTGATATTTGGTCTGGAACAAAATGCTGAGTCACCCCACTGTGGGTATCAAAATCACAGCGAGCCAACTTTCACCTGACCTCCACTAACCTCCACAGACTGATTTGCACATCAGTGAGTGTTTCATTATGGACGACACAGATAAATCGCTCCTGGAACACTGCCCATCCTGGCTGCTCAAAGCTGACCCCAGGTCAAATGACTCTGCTATCGAAGAACTGCTACGGAATGATATTTCATACACAAACAGTACTTTTCAGAGAAACTATACTTCAAATTTTCTGTAAATCAACACTCACAGGTGGAGCAGGAGTCATGTTAAGTTACATAGTGGAGGGAAACTGGAAACTGCATCGTAGACGTTATTTAAAATAATACGGAGAAGCGTGATAATGTACCACTCTCAGTGTTCATTTCTCATATAAGAAAGTGCTTCTTATATTCAAGGTCCTAGGGAGCACTAAGAATAGATTGTGTTTTTCAACTACACAAATTAAGCCCATGTCTTCCAGCAATAACCCACCTTACTTGACTACCTCAGCACAAATTACAATGTGTGGACTCTTTTTTTTTTCCACAACATGAGCAAAATAGTATTCCATCACATTAAAACCAGCTGGTGTTTTGTCATGATCAGCACTGCAAAAATGAATTCGGGCTCAGTCCTTAAAACTGTAAATTAAAAATAGGAACAAGAGGCAAGTTTTAGAAAAGGTTAAATTACACTGAACAAAAATATAAACGCCCCATGTCAAATTTTTGAGTTTTTATTAACATTAGGGTTATGCAATATATGAAGCGAATCAAAATTCATTTTTGTTAATGACTAATCTTCAGATCACCGTCCATTACATCTTGATATTGGCATCTGCAAAGGAGTGACAATCCTTTGAACACGTTGGGGGTCAGGTTGAAGAAATTGAATGTTCAATATCTTGTGTGTCCACCATTTGCGTCTCTCAGGGCAACACATCTCCTTCGCATGGAGTTGATCAGGTTGTCTATCGTGGCCTGTGGAATGTTATTCCATTCTTCCCGGAGGGCCACACGGAGCTGGCGCACATTATCCGGAACTGGAACACGGTCGCGGACACGTCGATCCAGAACATCCCAAAGATGCTCTATGGGCGACATGTCCAGCAAATACACAGGCCAGTCCAGAACTGGAATGTGCTCTGCTTCAAGGAACTGCATGCAGACCGCTTTGGTGGACATCCCTGCATCCAGCATGCCAATGGCACGTCCCCGCATGACCTGAGACATCTGAGGTATGACGACTTTTGACAAAATTTGATATTTTGGGTTGGCCTTTTATTGTCCCCAGTATAAGGAGTGTCTGGGTACTGCTCATTCTGTCTGATCACCGTTTGGAAATGCCACTCCCATGTACTGAGTGAAATCACTGCATCACTGAGCAAATGCTCACTGGCAGAGAGATGGATTAAAAAAAATGGTATATGAGAAATATCCCTATTGTACAAGTAAAAGTCAGCATATGCTCACTTAGAGTTGTTAACTCCATGTGGCATCAATATTTGACATGGGGCGTTTATATTTTTGTTCAGTGTACATCAAGGAAATGCAATGGGAATCTCAGACTGAATCATGGGACTTGCCAACCGGGCTAACATGATGATACTCTTGCATTGTCAGAGAATGTTCAGTCAATGTTACAACAATGCTACTACATGGCACAAACACAGAGATAACACTGGGCATTGGCCAAGTAGCCAGAGCCATATTTTTATGGAGGGAATGTTGCAAGTATGACTAAAAAAAAAAACACTCAGTAACATTTCTGGCATAGTTGGCTGAGCTCTCTGTTAGTGATCATAAGTCAATGAAGGAGCAGCCATAGAAGAGAATGTTCTGGAACTCTCCACATGCAGACACCACCACTACATGCCCTACTGTTCACCCTTGAAAACAAGTTGGGCAATGGAGGACACTGCAGTGATAGGACAGGTCAGAGGTTGATCAGGTGGTAGGGGAATCACTTGTGTTCTGTTCTTATGTTTTCAAAAGTTGTCAATGAAAGAAGGAAAGAGACACAGGACCACTCCAGTTCACATGCTTCAAGAGCAGCACACTTTATACTCGAAGAGGAGAGACTATCTGGATTAATAGACCTCAAACAAGACTGTGTCAAATGCACGGAGACCCCTGAAGTATAATTTGGGTTGGCCAGTGTATCCTGCGTGTACAGGCATGCTGTAAGGGCTGGATGCCTGAGCGCTCTCTGGGGAACACTGAAGCAACCAGCTTCCAAGAACAGGGGACTCTGACCCTGTATTGGCCCTGAAACCTGACAACCTGACTCTTCCGCCTGTAGTAATTGACCAATTCCCCACCCCCTCGGTCAATATCCTTGGACTCTCAAGTAATTAAAAGCACAGCAGTGAGCAGAGAAATTGATCAAAAGCAGAGGCTTCACCCACACTGCCACTGAGTCAGTATGATCCACACAGGCAACTACCGACCAACGCCCAGGCAACGATTACCGAAGCTTTGGCACGAGAGCAGCCATGGAAACAAATGACGACCACGGCATACAAACACCAGCCAGCACAATGGCAAAGATATTTTCCAACATCTGCTCAATAATATTCACCATCTCGCCATAGTGACTGAAACAAGCAGACCCAAGTGCCTCCTCCATGAACAGGGTAGCACAGCTGTTACCACGCAGTTCAGCTAAACAACCCCCTGCACACCCAAGGGCTACATCATCTTAAGAAGGGTTCACTCCAATTGACTGAAATCAGACAAGCATAAGAAAAGTATTAAATAACTAAAAGGTGTTTGCGCATACTTAAGCTATGTAGCACATTTACATAGTGACATTCAGAGGTGTTTGCTCAGAGAAGAGGTGTTTGCAGACATTCAGAGAAGTTGACAAATGTATTTCAACAAGAGCCATTTCTTTGTTCTAACAATCCAAACCATGTGAAAAATAGTTTCTTCGGCCAAGGATGCAAATCCTGTATTGCAACCCAAGTTGTATGTGATTTCAAGGACAGAGCATATTAACTTAAGACTGTCGATTGGATTACACAAAATATTTGCATTTTATCCCGATTATTCAAACTGACACAAGGATGCACACCAAGTGGCAAATGTCCATTTCTCAGGCAAATCCTCATGGTTACCCTGTGAAAAAAAACACCGGTGAAAACTAAAATGTGCTGAAAAAGCAATGCGCACTTAATCCATTAGAAAAAAAATACTATCCATCTTCAGCAAACCTATAAGTTATGAAATAACTCCAAAGGCAAAAAATTGGTTCTTGCTACTCCTACCCTCAAATGTGCTTTTGCTGAAAAAAAAAAAGCTCAGAACACAGTTGTGCAGAGAAATGCGAAAAATAAGGTGCGCATAGATTTTAGATATTGCATAGTCATAGAGGCAAACAAGCAATGCCCCGTCTCCTTCACAGACACAACAGTTCCCCTCTCAATGCTAGTTTATTGAATAAAAGACCATAACACCAGATAACTTGTTATTATTGGCCTCTCTCGTGGCCAGAAAGGAAGGCAAATGTACACACTTGAGCAAATATTGTCCAAATCGGTCCAACTCCCATCATAACCTTTTAGTCGACCACACATGGGTCAATGACAAATAAGTCTTTTAAAAATGTTTTTTTTTTTTTTTATAAATCTTTAAAAATGTACAGAATACATTTATCTGAAGTTGGAAGAGTGTGTTTAAACAAGTATAAATGGTTGCACAACATTTACAGGGTTTTAGTACAGTTTTAGACGGTATTTGCAATTTCACCAGCCAAAAAATGTCAGGTGGCGCAACCAAAAGTTTCTTGAAAAAAAAAAAAAAAAACACACTTCCCTCTTTTTTTTCTAAGTGATTTTTTTTAGTAAGTATACCTGAGAGTGACTACTCTGCCTAAAACATTACTATTTTGTAGTTGAGCTGGGTATTAAAAGTAACTTATGGATTCTTTATTGTAGGGGGCGGGTATTTTGGTTTTCCAACATCCAACTTTAGATTTAAAATGTGAATAAATACTTTACAAATTTAAAAAGTATATTGTTTTTTTTTTTTTTTCCCCTTATAAATTTGGCATCTCCAATCCCGCCCGAATCTGGAATGCCCAATTGGTGAACTATGTACAAGGCTTGCTCGTATGCGACCCCTTGCTGCCAATTCAGGAGAGTGTAGACATTTCGCGGCTCTCCTCCGAAGCACGCGCCTGTCAACCACCGCTTCTTATACACTCATTGGTTGAATCTTCGCAAGTTCAGAACGAGGGCGGAGGATACCCGGACATGACCAGGCTTAGAATCTTCCTGACCAACAGGAGGCGCTTGAGCTACGAACAAGGCAACTATTGTAATCCCTTCCCGGCAGTCCCTTCCCAATTTGCAACCCTGTAGCACTATAGCCAATTGTGCGCTACTCTGAAAAAGCTGCCGACCACTGCCGGCTGGTACGAAGCGGGGCTCGAACCCGCTGCTTCGCAACACGATGCTTTACCGAGTGAGCAATTTCCAAACATTTGTTCACGTCAATCTCCCATTTCTTGATTTAAATTAGTATTTTACCTGGTTGCGCCACCTGACTTACTGGTTGCGCCGCCTGACATTTGCTACTAATTCCCAATTATTCAGGCATCTACTTGGACACCCATATAACATTTTGACTTTGCTAGCTAGTTCATTCATTCATTTTTACAATACAATAAAGAGTTTTACAACCCCAATTCCGAAATAGTTGGGACAAAAATTGTGAATAAAATCAAAACACAATGACATTCAAATCACACCAGCCAGTATTTTATTCACAATAGAACAGAGATAACATAGCAAATGTTGTAACTGAGAAATTTTACAATTTTATTCACAAAATGAGCTCATTTCAAATTTCATGGCCGCTACAGGTCTCAAAAAAGTTGGGACAGGGGCCTGTTTACCATGGTCTAGCATCCCCTCTTCTTTTTAACACAGTGGAGGCATCTGGGCATTGAGGAGACAAGTTTCTTGAGTTTAGCCATTGGAATTTGATCCCACTCTTGTTTAATACAGGCTTCCAGCTGCTGGAGAGTTTTGGGTCTCCTTTGATGGACTTTTCTTTTAATTATGCACGAAATGTTCTCAATCGGTGAAAGATCAGGACTGCAGGCAGGCCAGTTCAGCACACGCACTCTTTTACAACAAAGCCATGCTGTTGTAATAGCTGCAGTATGAGGTTTTCCATTGTCCTGCTGAAATACACAAAGCCTTCCCTGGAATAGATGTCGTCTGGAGGGGAGCATATGTTGCTCTAAAACCTTTATACACCTTTCAGAATTCATGGTGCTTTTTAAAACATGCGACTGTCCCACATCATACACACTAATACATCCCCATACCATCAGAGATGCTTGCTTTTGAACTGAACTCTTCTAATAGGAGGGGTAGTCTTTCTCCTCTTTAGCCCGGAGGACACGACGCCCATGATTTCCAACAAGAATGTCAAATTGGACTTGTCTGACCAGAGGACACTTTGCCACTTTGCTCCAGTCCATTTTCAATGAGCCTCGGCCCACAGAACAGGGTGGCGCTTCTGGATCATGCTCAACGATGGCTTCCTTTTTGCATGATAGAGTTTTAGGTGGCATCTGTGGATGGCACGGCAGACTGTGTTTACAGACAGTGGTTTCTTGAAGTGTTCCTGGGCGCATTTAGTAATGTCAATGACAGAATCATGCCAGTGAGTGATGCAGTGGCGTCTGAGGGCTCAAAGATCATGGGCATCCAGTAAAGGTCTTCGGCCTCGTCGCTTACGCACAGAGATTTTTCCAGTTTCTCTGAATCTTTTGATGATGTTATGCACTGTCAATGATGAGACCTTCGAAGCCTTTGCATTTGACGTTGAGGAACATTGTTTTTAAAGTATTCCACAATTCGTTTTAAGCAAGCCTTCACAGGTTGGAGAGCCTCTGGCCATCTTTACTTCTGAGAGACTCAGCCTCCGAAGACATCCCTTTCATAGCCAATCATGTTACACACCCGACGCCAGTTAACTCAATTACTTGCTAAATGTTCTTTCAGCTGATTCTCTTGTATATTAATTGCTTTTTCAGCCCTTTTTTGCCTGTGTCCCAACTTTTTTGAGACCTGTTGCAGCCAGGAAATTTGAAATGAGCTTATTTTGTGGATAAAAATGTAAAATTTCTCAGTTTCAACATTTGAAATGTTATCCATGTTCTACTGTAAATAACATATTGGCTCATGTGATCTGAAAGTCATTGCATTTTGATTTAATTCACAATTAACATTAATTAATTCGTCCCAACTATTTCGGAATTGGGGTTGTAGAATAAAATAACTTTTTCCTTAGTTTTATATTGGTTGTACCACCTGACATGTAAACTGAACAAGTCTAATTATGAAAAGAAAGTAGCTATTTTTTAATCAATATTTGAGAGAGATCTGCATACCTTTCACTCATCAGTAAAGGTCACTTGGGTTCCTTTTGATGATGCAATATCCTGTTTACTCATCTCTCTCTTCAATTTAAAACAAAAGTTGTATGACTGCGGCTGCGCCGCCCTGACAATTCAGATATGCAGATTTACAGACAAATTTGTTTTTAATATTCCAAACAATTTAAGAACAATTAAACTATTAAACTTTGTTTATTTGAAAGATTTTCAATATAAAATTATGCCCCCATATTAATATTATATTTATTTATATTTTAAATTACATATTTAGTACATTTCACATAGTGTTAACTTACTTGGACAGTTGCGCCACCTGACATTTTGAGGGTTTGAGATGGCAAAACATAAAATAAATATCATTTTTATGATAAACTGGAAATATGTTCAAATTAAACAGGTTTTATTGAACAAAATGATGCTTATTATGAATCATATAAAATTATTTTAAACCAAAGTAGTGCGCTCGGACACAAAAATCTGCATGTCACGTCATTGACCCACATGCAGTGGACTTTACGTTATATTCCTGCAAGTGCAACCTCTGTCACTCTGGAGAGCCAAAACAACGTCAAACGACAGACATAAAAAATGCTGATCCACAAAGCAAGAGAAGCACTTGAGTGGCGGTTTGATCAACAGCGATCAGACAGATGTCCATACATGTTCACATTAAAAGCCAGACTGTTCAATTCCAATTTTTTTCTCAGATCGCACTTGCATATCTTGACAGTTCACATTCACAAAGTTGCCTGTATTCAACTGTGACGTGAACACAGCTGACGTCCAAAACACCATGAGTGCTCACATTGATACATTTTTGCACAAGTTATCTGCGTCACTAGCAACAAAAACATCATATTTGGGGGAGCACTCATGACATTCAAACTCGACTTAAACTAAGAAAGTAGATGCGCTTGTAGCAAATGTATGGATTGGATTTTTACCCCTGAGGTTGGCAAACAGTTTGTCGGCTATACGTGAGGAGGTCGAGAGGGTGGAAAAAAGGCAGATGGCGAGCTTCTTAGGTTTTTACCTGAGCTCAGCCCATGCACACAGGTAAAAAGCCACATGGATTACGGTCTGACTGTTCTCAATCATGTCACAAGGCCAAGAATCAGATTGATATTGAATCAAAAGACCACAAGTGACTCAATTCTGATTTGAAGATTGGATTTAAAGATTGGATTTGTGTGCACACAGCCCTGAAAGCACCAGATCAGTGTCACATTAAGGTAAAAAAAAAAACTGATCTGAGTCACTTCAGCCTGGTAATGTGAATGTAGCATTAGACCAGTGGTTCTCAATGTCCGTCCAGGGGACCCCCCGTGCATGCCGTTTTTTCCCCCAAACGCAAATGCAACCCTAGAATTTCTATAAGGAGTTAATTTTTCTAAATGGCACAGTTCCTCTAAGAAGAGTTTACCATTTTAAGCTGCAGGAAATGGCTATGCATTGCATACCCTGAAAGAGTTCAGTATTCATTTTGCAAAACATAACAAATGTTTTCATCGCATAAAAAGTGGGACAAATTGGAAGTGATGAAAATAAACAATTAATTGACTTCAAACTGGTGAAAAGTGTGGACACATGCACTAAAAAGAAATGGCCATTTCTTGATAAAGAAGCCAAACCTGAACAGTGTAAAATTATGTGTTCACCAACGTAATTAGGATCACCACCACCTACTGATCACCATCTTTGATTTGGTCGGTACAAAGGCGCAGCCTTTTTGTAAGTGTTTGCAATAAAGCAGTTTTACCCCACATGCTATAACCATTGCAGACAATGTGGCCAAAGAGACTAAATAATCAGTCTAAACATGAAAAGGCCCAAATTAAGAAAATTTAACAAAGGTTTAACATGGTGATTGCAGCTGCAGTTGGAACAAAATCCAGTATACACAGGGGGTCCTCATTACAGAACCAACATTGAGCACCACCGATTTAGACTACGAGGCATTTCCTCCCCAGGGTTTAACCACGCAAAGGTCTACCCATCTTTTAGAGGGGCATTTTAAAATTCAAATGGGTTAGATGGATGAAAATCAAATTTGATGTGTAATTCAAAAACTCAAACCAGTCTCAAGCTGTCTGAATTTTAAAATGTCACTCTAAAAGAAGGGTAGACTGGTGCCTGACTAAACTCTCCTTTCCTTGATCAATGGGCCTTCTCCTCTTCGCACCCGACCAGGATTCTGATTGCAAAGTTCTGTCTGAGGAGGTTCTCTGCGCAGGAAACGCCACAGCTAGAGGGCTCAGCCGTTTATACCAGCTTGTTTCATTCCCTATATACCGAATGGATTTTGTGTCCTCATTCACCAAAATGGAGGCCAATTTCACAATGAGTGAAATAAAAAGCAAGTGCCGTGACAATCCGGGAGGCTGGCACTGAAAACCTCGAGCACTTATGAGGACTGAAATTATGGACTTGATAAGTGAAATTATGACACTTTCTTCATGGGCTTGAATCTAACAGGAAGCCATTTAATTCACATTAACGACCGGAACAGACTGCACACATAAATAAAACATGCGATGATATATACATGCACTTATGCACACATGCTGTATAATGGTAAAGATCAGCAGGGCAAAATCATTTGACAAAACAAAATGAGCAAATGGGAGGCAGAGACATAGAGAATAAGAGCCAGGAAAAGAAAACCTTCCACACTTGGCAGGAGATGAAAACCTAGGTTTAAAAAAGAATGAGGGAAATCAAAAATAACTTCTGAAAAAATAAAACCAATAAATAAAATACCAGCCCAGCATAGAAATAGGTCAACCACAGTTCAGGCATGGCCAACTACTGACCTACTTCTGACTGCAGACAACTATCAGGCCCCGACCAACCGTCATTTCCTGTATAGTTTCAAGCTCACAATAATAAAATGTTCCACTGTGGTATGTACATCTCCTCAGGTTTCTTTCCATTTTTGGGGGGGTTTATGTACTCAAGATGAGTTTTGGAGCTCCCGCTGTGATTTTGGCATGGAATAATCATGAAATGTAAAGCAAATGCAGGGTATGCATATTCCACTTTGTCTTTCTAGGTCGTGTTAAATCCAGAAGTCAAGCAGAGGCCCACAAAGAGTCAAACTCCCTCAGTTTGCACCTGGCCAACACTTGATTTCAAAACTGCATTTCACCTGCACCGAAATTCTAGGGAGTCTGAACTGCCACTTTTTGCCATCTGCAGAAACACTGTTTTACTTCTATCATCCCTGCCTGTTCCTCGCAAATATTCCCAACATTGGGATAGTGAGTTCTGGATCGGTCACCCTTCAAATGAGGCATTCATATTCATGACTCATATCATGGCCACATGTATAATGATTAAATTAAAAAAACATGTTTGCAAAAGACTGAAAGCAGGGGGAAAGCCGTTGAGGGTGAGATTTAAAATACAATTTAAAAATAAAGTAATTTATGATGAGACTGTGGTGATGACAGGGCAATCCTGAGTTATTTGTTCTGATTTTTCCACCCAGTCTTTCTTCATAACATGCTAAGAACACAAGTTTCACTGCCACCTTAACAATACCATCATAGGATTATCACCAAGATACTAATTTCAAAACAAAAAAGGGAAATAAGTTATTTCACCTGTTGTTTTGCTTGCAGTGGTGCAGACCTGGTAGGCATGCACATCATTCAACACTCAACCTTTTTTCCCCCCGATTCTTAGTCAGAGTTCCAGCGGTAGATTGCAACATCAGCATTAGAATGCTAAGAGCGAATTGTAACAACATAATTTATGATCTGCCTCTTAGGTTTAAGAAATTTCACATTCAAGAGACCGTAATAAACACTAAGCACTGGCCAGCAGGTCCAAGTATTGCCAAAAAGCAGCGCAAATTCAATGTTTACCCATCAAATTTATGCCAAGAACAGGCACAGCAATGTCAGAAAATGAAATGCAGTCGTCCTTGTTCAGCAAATGTAAGAGTATCAGGTGAAATTCCATCCTCGTGCCAGCAGTACACAAAGATGAAGGTGTATGGCTCCAGAACATGAGTAAAGCACCAAATATTTTCAAAGTAGTACCTTGGTTCTCTATCTACACCCAAGATTCGACTGGACCACCAGGACTTTATGAAAGGAAATTCCGTCAAAATGTTTTGGACTAGGCAGAAAATGAGCTGGCAGTTGCAGGTGTTTACAAGAACAATTACCAAGGTGCAAGCAAATGGTTATTTGCCCAATACTAATTCCATTTGATGCATTTAGTTGGTCAAACAGCCGTTCACCAGCTGACCAGCTTACTCTACCAGCCAAAAACCATCTAGTAGAGGCAAAACAAGCTGTATAATCCAGCTGGCTTTTAGCAAGAACTTTTATCACGGATGAATCAAGGTTAAAATGCCATTGCATTTTCATCCCTGATGCCGTCCAACAGCCCAAGTGTTCTGCAGATTTACCACTGCCTGATACATGCAATGACTGAAAATGTAGAGCACTTAACTAGCATTCATTTCAAGACAAACTCACTTTTAAAACCCATTCCTAATGAATGATGCTGAGTCAAAAACTTATCCGAATGCCCAACACAGAAGATATACAAACATTCTTAGATATATTCCATGAAAGAAATTTCACCTGCACCACACAAGGGACTGCATAGTTAATGTTAAATCCATTCCCACTGACACAAAGTAGGCTACCAAAAAAAACATCCTGATATTCATAAAATGTCCGCATCTTTGCAACTTAGTTTGTTAATTACATAGAACGTCTCGTTTTAACAATGCGATTACCCAATACTAAAAGCTTTAAGTTTGGTATAGAACATAAGGCACAGCAGGCGTGTGGAGATAACTCTAAACATTATTCAAGGTCTTCTGTGTCAAGTCAACCTAAAGAAGCAAAATTTTGACAACCACCATCTCAGCAAAATATTTGTGAACATGTTTACTGGTTTCATAAAGAATAGTTCATTTATATAGGCCAAGTCAGCCATTTTACCTGCAGGTGTTTTCTTTTTTTTTTCAATTCTCGATAGCATTAAAATTACAACTCAGGTTTGGACCACCTTTGGCATTATTACTAATTAAGGTATGAGGAATTCAAAACAACAACCAAACACCCCCTTTTAGGCCCTTGCACCCCACAATTTGAATATTGAACTGAATACTGCAATAGCACTATGACGGGACATATGGAGCTGAACTTCTCAAATCAATTTCTGTTCACCTGGTAGATTGTTCCCATTGAAAATTGTGATGGGTATTTTCCCTGTCAGGCGAATTAAATCTCCAAATTTATCACATTTACTATGGCCATCATCACTGCAGCAAGAGACATCCCAATAGGGACATCTAGTGGACCATGCAACTGCTTCAATGTTTTGTCACGGCATTACCAATTCATGCCTCATAAGCCTTCACCGGATTGCTCAGTTCCAAGAAATAATCATTTTAACAAACGATTGAAAAAAAACCCACCGTTACTCAAAGAAGAGCATTTTGTTGGGAGTCAGAAGTAACCAGGCCGACAAGGTTTCGTGTGGTCTAAGGCTTTTGAAAACCGTATATGCTCCTTATGGTCGTAACGTAAAACTACTCAAAAGGTTAATAACGACGCTATTATGAAAGAAGACGTGTGGCGCAAAAATTGTAATTCGTTGATAAATCTCTAACTCGAAACTAGATCAAAACCTTAATTATCCGCAGTAAGCGAGCACAGTTCCGAGAACAAAGTGATCATTTGCTGCTCTTTGACATGAGTTTTGCAAGTATGTGGCTCGCTCCATCTTCCCATCCTGGTGCAGGTGCACGACAGAATGTGATGTGAACAAGTCAGCGCGCTAAACAACAATATTAAGTTACTAAACATGAATAAATGCAGGCAAATTGTTCCACCAGATTTGCGAGGTCAAAAAGGAACTGTTAGTTCCCATACAAGTGTAACTACCAGCATGAAGTTATCGGTCAGCAGCAGTTTAAATGCACTGGAAAGGAACCAGAATCCACGATTATAAGGAAACACTGCTCCTGTAAACACAAGTATCAGTCTGCATTCCCATACGAACGCGGCACACAGCTTCCAAGTTTGGTAGCTAACTGATTCTGTGAGCCAAGGGGTCATCTGTCCATAAATCTCAAGGCAACGCTCTGGCATAGTTGCAAAAATACAATAGACTGCAACCGACCATATCATAAACACACCAAGCTTTGCGCAAAAGTATCCATAATGGCGTCATAGCAAAAATACTTACCTGGGAATGCAATTCGGGGATGATCCGTCTATTTCCCAAGTGGCGAACAAATTCATCGGCACGGGTCTATTGAGCGCCCCGCTCCCGGGAAAGCTCAGCCGGCCACTTCTCTCCGCCATGGCGCGCGCGCTAAATAGGTATCAACAATATCTACAATGCTATGGATATCAATTAAATTTACTGGCGTAGATAATTGTGCACAAGGTAACTGATCAAATAACTGCCACGCGAGCAAATTTATAGTGTGCAAAAATCTAAGAAGACGCTCACGTCTTCGTGTCTGTTGCCATGTCGGTCCCGCTGTTGCAAGGCATTAGAGGAGGACCGCAGTACCATGCTCTCACCGCCACCCCCAGGAAATAACGTCATTGCAACTATTGACTGGCCAAAACAGTAAATCGCAAACTCACCCTCCACTCGGGAGTTTAATATTGATTGGCGAGCGTCCTGTTGTACTGAACGATTTTTTGTTGTTATGTTGTATTTCTAAATATTGTGCTGCTTGTGAGGTAAATGCTGACTCATGCTGTCTAAGTATAAATAAATAAATATCTCTCGGATACCACTAATTTATAAGATAGTTTGGCCAAACAGCCAAAAAGAGCAAAATAGCCATTTAAAATTAGCACATGACATCCATTGCCAATTTCATGCCATTTCCTCATATCTGTGCTGCGAGCAGGCGATCCAATGCATCACCTAAATCGGCATATCACTGGAGCATTTTTAGCGGAAAAAATACCTCCCGCGTGGCAGCCGTACGGGTGAAAGCCATCACTGTTTGATTTCGAAGATTTCGAATGACATGACACTTTCCCAATTAGATGTTCAGAAAAATCGTACAATGGCAGTTCAAACGTGCAGCATGCACATGTGATAGCCTACGCATGTTTACTGGAGGCTAAGGCAAGCGCTCAAGCTGTCTCGTTGTCAGGCCAGTCCTGAAGGGTTACGCCCATGCAAGTGTGATGCGGAACTTGATTATACTAAATTCGCAAACCGCAACTATCATTATTGTCTATCTCGATGGCAGCAATAAAGTAGGCAACGGAGCACATTGCCCCCATTGGGGCCATTGATGTGTGAATTGGGTTTCACATTATTTTTCTGACAATGCCTCCTGCGGCTATGGCTATAAGGGACATTGCATTTTGTTCTTACCGTGACTAATTATTTAACTTCAATGCTGTTTTATCACCGATAATTCTGAGCGTGCACAATGACACATTCAGTGTAATAACTGGATAATGTACAAAATTCAATTCTCCTTTGATAAGGTTCTGTAGCAAAGAAATACAGATCTAACAACCCACTCCACAATATCATTGTACACTTATCAGGTTTTGCATTCAATCTAAAATAAAAGTGGATTTAATATATTTTTTTTAATAAATAGGTTTGAAACATCGTTTTCTGTGTGGGACATGTTTAACCATTATCTATTTGGAGTTTGGTGGAATTCACTAAGCGGGACTGTGATACAATGGCAAACTGCAGTTATAAAGAAAGGTCTGAGATCCATTAAAATAATTTATTTTGGTATTTGACTAAACTCCTTTATTGTATCGAATAAACATAATTAAATATCAAAGACATACACACATTATATATCCTAATTCTGAGTTATGGTGGAATAGGTTGTCTGCTCAATTCTGTGGCTAGCTGAGGCTCGACTTACCATGAGCGTAAAATTCATCATGTCCAAGTTGTTAGACGACCAGGGAGGTCTATTTTTCATTTTAAAGCAATTGAATATTAAAGCTCAATTGTATATTATAAATTAATATTATCAAGAGCATTAGGAAATAACATCAAAGTCAGGGCAAAGGTTTCTGACTATTTTACTGGGATGTTCTGTGAATAATATGACAATACAACAGCACTGCAGCAGCATTCTGAGAACGTTTTGGGTTTTTTAAGATGACTTCAATCCAAGGAAAACGTTAATGATACCATTATTATATATTTCACTGAAATCATATTTGACCTTCTATGTTCAGTTCAGACATTACATGTGTTGTGAGTCCTTATAACTCATGTACTGCCTCAGTAAGAGTAACTAAATACACATTATAGTGGATTTTCTCTGGTTTTATAATGTAGATTAATGGACAAAAAGACCAATCCGAGGTTGCAAACCTCCACCAAGGCTGAACAATGCCCCATTTGTCAACATCCTTGCAAAAGATTCTCCATATAATTGTCGTTCTTTTATGTAGCAGGAATCTACATAATCTCTGCAGTAATTTAGTGGTGGTCGGAAGTCTCAACCTCAATTAGTCAGCTTACAATTTTGGCATACATTAGTGTGCAGTGATGATTATGCACCTCCACTTTCATCTAAAAGGGGTCCTAATATATTACTTCTGTTTAATTTTTTTTCATGAAAATATATAGAAAAATGTACTATTGTTGGCAATGAGAACAAACAAAAGTCATTCCCACAAGTATATTTTGGTAAAAATATAGGTGATAAACAAAAACAGTGTAAATTTTTTTATAAGAAATGAAAGGTGTCACAAATTTTTTTTTTGACCATTGCATAGCCTGAGTGCATATTTGAAGGCTCATTCCATGATTATTGATGCTAAAAAAAATAGTATAAATTAAAGACTGGGGTAAATCAACAAGTTCTTGATTGTTAAGTACACCTGGCCACCAATTTTTTTTTCCTCTTCTTTCTTTTTGGCATACCCTGTTTTCCTTCTCGCAAAGGGAAAAAAAACTACTGTGCTCTCATTTTCTCCTCACACTTTTCACTTCCCCTTCCTTGCCTTTTTTTAATATTTCCTCCATTTGTGTTTGAATCCTCCCTATCCTGTTTGTGTCTGTCTTGTTGTGTGTCTGTGTATATGGATTAAATGGATGTATTGGTTGATCCTCCCTATTCACTTTCGCTATGCGTACATTCTATGTTGAAGCTTTAGTATACTATGACCTTCTTTTTTTTTCTGTATGTGTGCGTATATGTATGTGTATGTATGCATATATGTATGTGTGTATGTATGTGTATGTACATATGTATATGCATGTATCATATAATATTATCATTCTTTTTTCAGAGGAACCTTGTTTCGACAAGCTATGCTTTTTTAAGGTTTCCTCCTTTTTTTCATTTTGTTAATGCACGCATTGTCAAAATATTTTAATCAACTTCATGTCATTGAGCTATAATATGTTTGCAATGTATTGTGCTATAGTCTATCAATAACATGATTTGTTGTGAAAGTGAAAGCAAATAAATATCAATAAATATCAATATCAATTTTAACAGCGTGGAAGATAAAGAAGAATTCAATAACAACGCAAATGATAATGAGGCCTAACTGAAAAAGCTGGAATGTTACTTCCAGCAAATGGGTTGTCAATGGATTAATGCTTCAATTACCGCTCAGTCTTGCAGCTGCTTCTTCTCATGCAAGCAAGAAGAGCCTCTTGCTCTTCTTCTTGAGCTTCTCTGTATGTACTGCGATAACCATCCCATCCTGCAGAGTCTTATTTCACACCATGAGGAACATCTGCCGCCTCTTCAGCATAGAGGCTACGTGGAAGCATTTGTTCAGTGAGATTCTCAGTGTCCGTTCAATTCTAATAGTGCATGCGTGTTCTTTTGGATCATTTCATTGCATTCAATGTCTTGCCTTGACTAGTGAAAGGTCTTGCTCCTCAACTAACTAATTTGGGCAAATAGGCCACAGAAACTATTCCAGAATGCTACTGTCCTCCAGGTTTTCACTTGTCTATAATGTTGACATGCACTTTTTAAAGTAGCTTTTACTAAAAGCGTCATCAACCCCATGTACTGTAAAATTTGGTGTATAAATTGTGGCCACACAACTCATTCTCATTCCGACTCGTCATATAGTGACGCCACCTGACTAAGCGTCAATATACGAAGCAAAAAGAGCCTTTTAGCATCCTTATTTGACCCTTAAGGTTAGAGTTCGAGTTAAGGGTCAGGGGTTAGGGGGTAGGGTTCGTTTTAAACTGGCGTAAAGCCTCGTTTTGCGTCGTATATTAATGCTTGGTCAGGAAGCGTCACTATATGACGCTCGGAATGAGATTGGGCTTGGCCATAATATAGTTATTCAGGATGTGCTATTACTTGGTGCTATTACTCAAGGCTTCCTCCATGACTTGCATAATTGTGATTTTCATCGTGTCTCTGCTATTCCTGAAACAGAGCTTGCACTTGAATTTTTCTCCTTTATATTTAACTCTGTGGCAGACACGCATGCTCCTTTAAAATTGCTGAGAATTAAGGACAGAGTGATTCCATGGTATTCGGTGGAGGGCTCACAACTGTCCAGAGACAGGAACAAAGCATGGGCAAAAGCTAGATCAACCCACTTACTCCAAGATTGGCTTTATTTTAGACAGCTTGGGAACAAATGCACAGTGTCTGTTAGAAAGGCAAAATCTGATTTTTACTTTAAATCCCTTGCAGATGCTGGCAGAAATCCAACACAATTCTGGAAAACTGTAAAAATGCTGGAAAGTTCAAGTTCCTTCTCTTCCATCGCAAATTGTTTTTAATTCAAATTTGATTACTGGTAAAGTTGAAATAAGTAATGCTTTTACTCAGCAGGCTCTTTTTCAGATGAACAAAGTAGCAGACCCAAGTCTCTCTGAGCAGACTAATGATAAGCAGTGCACCTCTGATCTATCTACCTGTCCTACAATCTCTTATTTGTTGAATAATAATACGGTATTTTCTTTACATTGTGTTTCAACTGAGGAAGTTCTTGAAGCTATTAATGAAATTAATGTAAATAAATCTACAAGGGACGACTTGATAGATCCATATCTTTTGAAACTCTCTGCCTCACTCATTGCCTAACCTCTGACTCATATATTTAATATGTCTATTATGACAAGCAACATACTATAAGTATGGAAAACTGCTAATGTTCTCCCTTTATTAAAAGGGGGAGATGCAAGTAATTTAAATAATTACCATCCAATATCCAGATTGTCTTGCCTGGCTAAGATTCTGGAGTCCATAGTTAATTCTCAATTACAATCTGTTTTTTAACTGAAAATTGCATTTTGAATACTCACCAATCTTGTTTCAGGATCTGGGCATAGCACTGTTACTGCTACTTGTTTAGTTATAAATGACATTGTAAGAGCACTAGATAACAGACAGCATTGTGCAGCCCTTTTCTTTGACCTGTCTAAGGCATTTGATACTGTTGATCATGCCCTTCTTTTGAAAAGATTATCAGACATTGGCCTTGACAAATCTGCTTATAGTTGGTTTAAAAACCTATCTTGAGGATAGGACTCAATAAATTTCATTTGAAAATATTCAGTCTCAAAGTGTTCAAATCAGCAGAGGAGTTCCACAAGGTTCAATTCCTGGCTCTTTGTTATTCACTATCTATATTAATAATATTGGCTTATCTTTGGATCATTGTAAATTGCATTTATATGCTGACGATACCATCATTTACTCGACTGCTTCTTCAGTTCAGCAGGCCATATCTAATCTGCAGCATGATTTTAACTCTATTCAAAGATCTCTAATTGAGTTGAAGCTCATCTTAAGTGAGGACAAAACCAAGTTTATGGTATTCACCAAAGCTAGAAAAAAGGACTCCCTTGATTTTAATATTTGTACCCTGCAGGGTAGCTGAATTGAACATGTCCACCATTATAAATATTTGGGCATTTGGGTGGATGACAAGCTGACTTTTTACATGCATATTGAAAATTTAACCAAAAAGATAAGGAGTAAAATAGGCTTCTTATACAGAAATAGGGCTTGTTTCAATTTCAAAAGTAGAAGATCAAGCATGGGGAATATTACTGAGTGCTTAATTATCGTGATGTGATTCATAGAAATGCATCTACTTCTGTTTTAAAACCTTTAGATTCTATTTATCATTCTGCTATTAGATTTATCACAGGTCTTGACTTCAGCACCCACCATTGTGTTTTATACAAGTCAGTAGGATGGGGGTCACATTGAAAGCTAGACGAGACTACCACTGGTTTTTATTTGTTTATAAATGTGTTTTTTTGAAAATCCCTCTTTATTTAGCTAGTCTTCTTACGCGGCGAGTGGGTTGCCATGGGACACGGTCACAGGACTCATTGTGTCTGAACGTTCCTCGTGCAAGAACAGAGCTTGGTAAGATAGCTTTTTATTATAATGTCCCACACACCTGGAATCAGTTGCAAGTTAATCTGACTGAATGAACTGATTCTGTTAACAGACGGAAACTCCAAATGCAGATCAAACTCAGCAGGGCATTTTAGACGTGGGATTCGATCCCTTACTCATGGTCAGTTCAGAAAATAGTCAGAAGCCAGCAAACAGATACAGGTGAGCAGAATCGTAATCAGTAACACAGGCCAAGATCGGGAAACCAGGAAATCAGTCCGCACAAAAACAAAAGGGGGAAAATAAACTAAAGGAACGAAGGGAATGGGGAAAAGGGTAAGGGGAAAATAGGGAAGGAGAGATTAGGGAAACTAACTAAACAATTGGAACACAAGGGCAAAGGGAATACAAGGACCTATCACAATGCAATCTCACTTCAAACACAAAACTAAAATATACAGACTGATACAAACAGACAAATACTTTCAAAAGAGCAATCACAAACCAAATAGCGCAGAGACGAACCAACCAGACAGAGTCAAGGGAAGAACGAATCGACTTGGAACAAAGGGGGAATGGGATATTTAAGCACAAGACAATTAACGTGATTGCCTGACTAGATAGGGAACAGCTGTGGCAGGAAGCCAGAGAGGGGCGGAGCCAGGAAGAGCAGGACAGGGATAGGCGAGTAGAATGGAAAGGGCGTGGAAACCTATGCTAATCTACTCTACACACCCAGGCCCTGATTCTAAACTACTCTCAGGTGCAGACAGGCAGCAAGAACAGAATGAAGGAAGTTAGAATCACCTCACCGAATTAACAGGGGAATTAGTGTGTTAACAAGGACTGACAGGAGGGAAGAACACAAGGGTTTACACTGACAATGACAATCAATCAGAACAATACACAATCACTCAGAAAAATAACAAAAGGTACATAAATGAAAATAAAAACTAACAATAATGAAAACTAAAAATAACAGGCAGACAAAATCCTACTTTCTAACAGATTCCTTTTGGATATTTTAAAACTTTGATCAAATAATTTTATCAAGAGAATTGTTGTTGTTTTAATTAATGTTTTCCCTTTAATAATGGCATTGTATTATTATTTTTTAATTTTTTTTCTTCTTCTTCTTCTTGGTACTACAAATGTCCTTATAAACTGTGTTATTTTAATTGTTTGTAGTGCAGGGCCCTGCTGAAAAGGAGACATGGTCTCAGTCAGGCCCCCTGCTTAAATAAATAAAAACAAATAAAATAAAAAATCTACTGACCAAGATATCATTTAAAATAAGAACAAATATTTATGATAAATAACATTCAGTGTTTTAAATTTGTACAATTTACATTGCAAGCAAGGTGAAACCAGACCTTAATTTATTCAATGATGTATAACCATTAAATCATCATGGAATTACAATCAAATAATATGTTATTATTATTTATGCAGTATTTTCAATGCTGTTACATCCCAACAATCTATGCATGGAGGGATAACATATTGCTCTGAAACATATTCCAAGCAATCTCCATATTTATCAGGAGGGCAAAGATAAAGTATTTCTCATAGAAAGACATGAATCCAAGCATCTGTTTATTATAAATATTGTATTTTCCAATGTAGTCAGAAAGCTGCAACACATTTATTTCCTGGTCACTGATAAATGGACATGGTTTCATAACTATATTTTATGAATTTTATGAAAGTGCAAAAAGAAGCTCATCCTTGACAAGACAGATGAGAGAGAGGGCAGCATTTTTGATCTCAGCGAAAGTGCTCTGCTGTTGTCAAGGGGAACTTCATAGCAACACAAATGTGATAATGCTTGCAGCTCACGAACACTGCGTCAGGCATTGCATCCATGATTATGTTTCTTTGTCAGCATGCAGAGGATACTTTTTATCTTTTGTTCTACTTTTTACCACTGCTGTTTCTTTCAGGGAGGCAAGCAAAAAACTCAAGGAGGTAATTGGACAAAGAATAACATGTAGCTCCACCCACACTGATACATCACTCAGAGGCAGGGGTTGTCACAAAGACATTCATTAATAGAACATTAACCTTTCCCATACATTGCAAGACAGAATAGGAAGTTTTTGTCACTTTAAAAAAAAAAAAACTTTCCAAAGACCGAAGTCCAGTAGTCTCTTTGTAGTTAATTGCAACCTCTACAGTTTGTCTTATCCTGAACACTTTCCCCAGTGTGAGGATACACTACATGCAATGTCTCTCAATTTCAGGCAATAATCTTCCCGTAGAAAAATCAAATAAAACAGCATTAATCGGAATTTATGCACACTGCTTTTTAAAGTTAAACATTGATACTCATATCATACTCTACCTTCCATTACTGCTTAAGTTTTCCTCTCATTCAGGTTGTTCTCCAGATATGGTGATTTTGTGACTAAGAAAATTTTTCATACTGCTAATTCATGCTCATTTAGTTCCATGATAAATATTTAACACATTGGCATTACCAGTATCCATTTAGGACAGCTAAATGTGGGGCTTAATTCATTTCAATAATCCTGAAATAGTTCAATGAAAAAGTCAAGGGACAGGTTGCAGGTTGGTCATCATATTCTGAGAAAGGCCTATATGTCAAAAGCATGCTGTGCTAAGAAATTTTGTTTTCATTCTCATAGGTTTATGTTAAATATTTATTTACACTTCAGCATTACCAGTAATAAAAGGCCAATCGCTAAAGGTACTTAAGTCACACTTTTCTCTCACCAAGAGGCAAGGATGGGATAAACGTCTCATACAGTTACCAAAGTAACTATATAATCTTCTCAAAATGGACATTTTGAGACTGAGGTGTATATACACAGTTGCAATCAAAATTATTCAACCCCCGTTGCAAATTAGGTTTACTGGCAAAATTTAAAACTTTCAGCTGTTTGCTGTGAACAAATCAGTCAAGAACAATTTAAATGGCTCAACACAACAAATATTACAAGTGGCTTCTCCAAATTCAGCACAAAATTCCACTTTTAATGACTACTGCAAGATCAAAATTATTCAACGCCTTAATGACAAGCATCTTTAATACTGAGTAGAGCACCCTTTTGCTGCTATGACCTGCTGGAAATGTGATGCATAGGCTGACAACAGCTTCTGGCAGCATTCCCAAGGAATCTTAGGCCAGTCCTCATGGACAAAGGCCTCCAGTTCACTAATATTCTAGGGTTTGCATGCTGCAACTGCTTTTCTTCAAATCCCACCAGAGATTTTTTATGGGGTTTTAGTGAGGCGACTGTGATGGGCACTCTAGAATCTTCCCAGACTTCTTCTGAAACCAAGCCTTGGTGGATGTTGAAGTATGCTTAGGATCATTGTCCTTTGGGGAAGTCCAGTGATGCCCAAGCGTCAGCTTCCCTACAGATAGCATGACATTTTCTCCTTGGATATCCTGGTACTTGACTTAATCCATCTCGCCCTCCACACTTTGCAGATTTCCAGTGCCAGAGGAAGCAAGGCAGCCGCAGAACATCAAAAAGCCCCCACAATTCTTCACTGTAGGCAGGGTGTACTTTTCAGCATATGCTTCTTTATTCCTCCTGCAGACATACCACTGATTCATTAGCTCGAAATGTTCCAGTTTTGTTTCATCACTCCACAGAACAATATCCCCAAACTTCTGTGCCTTATTTATATGGTTTTGAGCATATTGGAGCTTGTGCTTTTGGATCAGCTGTGGTGTATGTCTTGGAGACCCTCAACGTTTAGTATGCGCCCTACTGTGCAAACTGAAACCTCAGTGCCTCCTCCTCTAAGTCTTGCTGCAGGTCTCCTGCGTCACTCAAAGGTTTTTGACCACCCAGTCTCCTCAGGAATCTGGTGACAGCCATTGATAGCATCCCCTTTCTGCCACATCCTGGTACTTTAGCCACTCTTCCTTTAACTCTGAACTTGCGAACTATGCTTCCAACTCAAAAATTCAGTGCCTGTGCTACCTTTTTGTATCCTTTTCCTTGTTTGTGCCAGGCAATGATCTCCTCTATTAGCTTTTTGGACAACTCTTTTGACAGCTTTATTTCTAATATGCAATCAAGTGTCATTGTCAACAAACCCCTACCGAGTGCAAATATTTGAGGTGTTCTATCTCAAGCAAACCTGATGCAACTAATTAAGCTTTTGATTAGCTGCATTAGGTGTGCTTTAGACAACACCTGATTCGCAAATATGCTCTTATGAGAGATTCTGTTCGAGGGGTTGAATAATTTTGAGACTGCAGTAGTCATTAAAGATGGCATTTTGTGTTAAATTTGGAGAAACCACTTGTAATATTAGTTGTGTTGAGCTATTTAAAATGTTCTTGTTTAATGTGTTTATCACAAACAGCTGAGAGTTTGTAAATTTTGCTATGAAACCCACTTTGCAATGGGGGTTGAATAATTTTTATTGCAACTGTACGTGTATATATATATATATATATATATATATATATATTACAGTCAGATTGTGAAACCAGTCATCTCGTGAAATGACTAAAAATGTTTCATTCATTTCATGAAATGACTGAATTTTTTAGACATTTCATGAAATAACCGGTTTCATAATCTGTAACATATATCTTGTTTCTTGATTCATTAGACCAAATATTTAGACCAGCTATTTTAATGGTTATGTTTGAGTTCCAGTCAAAATGTGTGGAACCAAGATCGGTTTCCTGTTGTTGCTTTGATGTGTTTGTGCCCTCTGTGCAGCACTGTTGTAAATGGCTGTTATTAGTTATGTGGCACATAACATTGCACACTTGTGATACATAATCCATTAATGACCGTTTGGAGAGTATGTGACTAGAAAAGTGCTGTGCTTGCTGTGTAGGTCAGAGGTCAGATTCAAACCACTGATGGTGAGGTTGAGTGTGTGAATACTGGCTGTGCCACCAAGACACTCCCAAACTTTTTAAAGCTTGAATGAAGTTTCAAACTGCAAGTATGGACAAGTTCAAAGATTGGAAAATTTGCTGAATATGAACATTCCTCCCATAGACTCCCATGACAAAAAAGCCATAATAAGTTAAATAATTTCAAAGTATAAATGAAATCAAAAAATTGAGTAGAAGTGCAAGCATCCTCAAAAAGCTCAGCGTTTTAAAGTTTGAGCTACATGCCTGGCTGAAAGTATGTGGAAATGGTAATGCGCCAAATGAAAAAATGGTGGGAATAATTTGTGTATTACCTGTCTGCCAGCCCAATAATAATAATAATAATAATGACAAAACATTACATGGGAACACCTTAACACAACTGAAGAAATCGGCAGCGAAGATCCATGGACGTAGTTGGTAAAGGGACAACTAAAGAAAGAGACAGAGGGCTTCATTATGGCAGCCAAAACACAATCATTCAGGACAAACATCAACAGATCAAAAATCGACAAAAGTCAAGAGGACTCACAGTGTCGCTTGTGCAAATCTAAAGAAGAAATAGTCAACCATATAGTTTGTGAATGTCAAAAATGAGCGCAGATGGAGTATAAAAGAAGACATGGCACGTAAAGCTTTACATTGGGACATCCTCCAACAAAAGAGATTTCCATATGAAGGAAAGTGGTTTGAAAATGAACCCACAGCTGTGATTGAAAATGAAAAATTTGAAGTCTTATGGGATTTCACCATCCAGACAAATCATAAAATCACAGTGAGGACCCTAGACTTGGTCATAATTGATAAAGTAGGCATGAGTCGCTAAATAATTATGCCTCGGTGTGACAAATGACAGAGCAGCATCTGTACTCAGTCTGTGTATTTGTTTGTCTGTCTGTTACCATCATAACTGCGACAGCGTGTGCATCAAGCTAACGTAACAATGCCAACGAAAGTGACAAACACTGTTCTCTTGATTTTAAATGTGCCAGAATTTTGATTTTTTGTAGCACTTCATGTTACAGTATACACGTTTTGTGTACATAATGTTAAGCCACACCCACATGATTTTGGCACAAGGACCGCACTCTATTGACTGTTTATGTATTCAAGCTTGCTTTTATGTTACTGTACAACTATTGTACATCAGTAGTGGCTAAGCAATACACACCGAGGCATCAGCACCTCTGGTGCTTTCATTGACATGGCAATGCCAGTGGATTGAAGAATAGAACACAAGGAAGAAGAAAAGGTTGAAAAAGGAACATGAAAACAAAAGCTATTCCGGTTATAATTGGGGCTCTTGACAGTGTGACAAAAAGACTGAAAGAAACTTTGAGAGAGGCAGAGGTAAATACACAAGCAGAACTGTGACAAACATTTGCACTATTGGGAACTTCAAGGATTCTCAGAAAGGTCCTTGAAGCCTAAGGAACGTGTTAAACTTGGCTTCAAGGCAATCCAGTTAATTCCATCCAATAATATTGAGGATAATAATAATAATAATAATAATAATAATAGTAGTGAAAACAACACAAATGCGCTGACTTCAGCTAGCCCACTTATAAAATTCTTTTTGAATAACCCATATAAATACACAATAATGAGGAATCAAACCATTTTGATTGCTTGGGAAAATGTTAAAGGAGAAATATCATGAAAAACTCACTTTTCAGTTTTTGTGCTCATGCATTTTGGTTTGTAGAGTGCTTACCAACCCACTAGCCGGGAAGTAAAACAACTCAGTCTTTTTTTGTAAGCAGCCTTTTTCGTAAAACATGGCCTTCGGCATGGCATTCAGATTAGGCTCCTCTACCTCACGTGCAGGCTCTTGAGAATTGCTCCCCCCCTCATCTGAATATCTCCACCCACGGCTTATCTTTTATGACAGCATCCCAGCTTCTATCGGTAAAAAACCATAACGAGCTGAATGTGTGCTATCCATTTTTGTCTAACTGCTTTATACTTCTAACCTGGATCAGTACAAAGCGGGACTCACTGCAATTATATTAATGGAGACCTATTATGCTTTTTGGAAGATACAAAGAAGTGGTGGTTTTGGTTTATTTTTAAGGAGAATCTGGAGGTTGGCAAGTGTTTCCAATTTATGTATATATTCAAACTGAATTCCGAGTGTAACCTTAGTTAGACGTGCATGGCTTGGTTGCTCATGTAACTAGCTAGCTAGCTAGCTAAGTGCTACTTGCAGAATTAACTTACTTAGCGAGCTACCATGCACACATCACCTTTCTATATGGTTCATGTATGTGGTTCATTAGCTAGCTAGCGAGGTAACTACCAAGCCACAAAGTTGACTGGGAAGTACCTTTGCTAGTTCAGCCAGAAGGAATATTCGAGACACGTTGATAGGAGCAGATAGAATGGGTGGCCTTTTTTTTTTAAATCAAATTCAGTCTGTTTGTAATGGAGTAGCTGGTGTAGTAAATTGAATGTTGGCTAATGGTTGCTACTATATGGACGCTAGCTAGCTATGGATCATTCTTAACCTTTGAGACTTAATTACAAGTGTAGTAGGACTACGATGGTGACTACATGTTGCACTTATGTGAATGTAACATCTGTGTTTGTTTAGCTGCGGACATTGCCTTTCCAAGCTCATTGAGTAGTTTAATGTCAGGCTCACTTGAGAGCCACACATTCAGTTATCTGTATTTAGTGATTTAGGAATAGCTGGGGGATAATGACATCGTCGCTCTTCGTTGACATGGTGCCTCTGTGCGCAAGCCAATTAGAACAAAACTCATTTTCATAGGGGGGACGCCCACGCGGGGCAGGCAATTTTCAGAGGGTTAGCCATGACAAGAATCAAATTGCCTCGAAATAATGGAATTTTTTGCTAAAAAGTAAAAAAAAAAAAAAAAAAAAGAACTTCCCTTGCAGACATCCAAGAATATTATAACTTGAAAACAAAGCATAATAGGTCCCCTTTCATGTCTGTCATGATGGGTTTCAAATAAATAAATAAATAAAAATCACTGAGAAAACGCTCTATGCCAATGACAGGTTGACTCAAACACCCCCAAAGCACTTATTTTTTTCTGCATCAGACATAGGGGAGACTGGGGTCCGATGAGCCATGGGGACCAATGAGCCATATCACTATTTTGCGATTAATCAATGCCAAAGGTGTTTAAAATAGGCAAAATAGTGATATGGCTCATTTATCCCCATGACTCATCAGTCAATGGTCAAATATTTTGCCTATTTGAAGCAGCTGTCATCGATTGATTGCAAAATAGTGATACGGCTCATTCGTCCCCATGGCTCATCGGACCCGTCTCCCCTACGTAAAATTTTCTTTCCAACACTTATCTTGCAAAATGAGACAGAATGGGAAATCTGTCCCTTCTCATACATTGCATGCAACTTGGTTAATCCACATTCAAAACAGAAAACCTGCCTGATATTGAGAAAGTTGCACGCAAGTTGGGTTCAGCATGTATTCTCATTCAGCCAAGTGACTCCTGATTAGCGGAGTTTTTCAAAGCACTCACAAGTGAAAAATGTGCATCACTGCACAGCTATACACAGGTTTGAGCCTGGGCCATCATATCGACTCAGTATGAGTGAGAATTCACAGCAGCCCAACAGAACTGGCGTCATCACACCAGGTTTCAGATGGCCAGGGTTCCTAAGGGCAAGGACGTTCTGGCTTTCCTATACAGCTTTGTCAGATGCTGATAGGCTTACCGTAGTGTCCAATGAGAAATTCACCTTTCCTTCAGTTCTCCCTTTGTTACTACGCGCACTTCAGCTTAATTGCAGGAATAGTTTCAGGGCCTTAAAACATTCCATTTCTTCAATAGAACACCCATGCTAAATAGCTCATTTTTTGTGTACCTTCCATGGAAGACTGTATTGGCACATTATTGGGGTGGGAATATTTATGGTAGGTTAATGATCTGCAGTGAGCTGAAGCATGTTACAAGGCTTAGTAATCACCATCCCTTTCTCCAATATGCCGTACCAGGAACATTGTGCAGCCAGATGCAGGGCTTTACATTGCTAGCATTTTGATACACTAACACTGATGTGCACTAACCAAAACTAATTTTGGAGGCCATCAATGAGGGATTCGACTGTGCGTTCCAACGTTTTTAGCAGGGAAAGCATATGCTCCCTGGTTGGCTCAGTTCTGTACAAACCTAGTTTCAACAAATTAAAGCACTGCAGTGTAGGTCAGTATTGAAGCACAAGAGTACAGCGAGAGTGCAATTGACACTGCTGCAGGGCTCCCTGCACAGCTGCCAAAAGCACAGAAGTTATTACATTCCCATACGAGGAGAGAATCTTGCACCCTTAAAATAGGTCTTTTCAAATGAGCCCACCACTACCTCACGACCAGTGTCTTAAGTGGAGCATTATCTGCTGGAGCATTTAAAACTTGTTCAAAGTTTTTGCACTTCAGCCAAATTTTTTAATGCTTTCCCACCAGTGTATTGTTGTGTCACCAGCCACTGCCAGCATTTTCATTAATACTTGTTGATCTTTTGATACCGTTTTTTGTTGAAAGATCTGCAACTGCATCACTCATGTAAGAGAGAAAACTTCAATCGCAGGAACGTCTCAATGGTGGAAGGGTTGAGAAGGTATAATGCAAACATTCAATAAAGAAGCTGAAAGACAAAGATCGATGCCTTTGCCCTGCAGTGTTAAAAACCATGAGACCAAGACCAATGCTGAAGTTGGAACATGATGTGTCTGTGTTCATACTATAGCTGTGAGGAAGATGGGGAGGGTGCAGACATTACCTGACTTAAAACCCTGCAGTGTCTACCACATTCAGTGCAGGTTGAAACTTTGATTTGTCAAAGTAGCGAACTGACTGTTGGCAGGTAAATCTGTAGGATTCCTCCATTGTGTAATGAGGGCTCTGTTGTGTTGAGCTATGGGATGCCCCCTCCTGGTAGCATGTAGTTTGTCTGCTGAATGACACCTGGTAAGTGAAAGCAGCAATACAGATTGCTGCAATGGTTTCAGTAGCGCCAACGCCCTGAATTTCCCCTGAGGTTAATGACAACCCTATACTGAGGCATGAAGCAGAGGGAAGTCAATGACAGTCTTCAGTTCATTGACTGGAACCGAACGAGTGCGCAGTGCATTTAAAAGGTGCACAGCACCCCCTAGAGGACATTAAAAAAGACCATGAAGCTTCAGAATGATTATTGTTTTAATGTTTTTGTAGCAAACGGGCTTCACAATTTTTTCACAGACATTTGCTTGCCTTTGCTCGCACTGGAACAGGAAACTGGTTGGTAACCACAGTGTGAACAGGGCAAAGCTCCACAGCACCAAACCCAGTCATAAGCTATGAACAAGTCCATTTTCAAATAAAAAAAACAAAACCAATAAACAAACATTCTAACGCATGCACCTCAAAACCATGTCCTGAGCCTCTCCGTGTGAAAACACGAAAAAGAGGCAAGCGGCAAAACAGACCACTATATACAAGCACCCACTTCATAGATCAATCAAGTGCATAACTGCCCATCTTACTTTGCCCCATTCACTCTTTCTTTAACATTACCATTTTAAGGGGGAGAAGAGGAAATAAACCAAATTAATTGACAAAGTAGTCAGTATATAGATTAGTCTGCATTCAACAATTTTAAATACGCCACCCAGGCGTCCTATACCTGATGAAAAGCCTTTGACGGGATAAATGCCCAAATAATTATGGGCAAAATCGAGGACAGGGGTCATCAACACTTAACGCAATTATGATCAGAGAATACTATATCTGCATATAAATGACTGACATGGGACTTTAAATTCTGAGATGTGACTACATTAAAGCCCACTCACCTGCCTCCACATACAAAACAAGATTACAAACAACTACCAAAGAGGAAAAACGGCATTAACTTTGGGACACTAAATTTTCCCCATTTCAGCGAGTTCAATGAAAAGGTTTTTAAATGAAAATTAAGAGGCCCAGGGGAGTTACGACAATTCAGTCTTTTTAAATAAAGGCTCCCCAAATGCAGGCATACAAATCAACAACAGTTAACCAACTGTGGGGATAGAAAACTGTTCTGGACTGTAGCTGGTACCATTACATAACCAGCAGAGGCAAAAGGAATAGATTTAAAAAGGTTCTCAAAGACCTCTCTGAGCTTACACTGCCCGACAGTCTTCCAATGACCAATGGCAGCAAGGCCGTTGATTACATCAGCTACACATTGGTGGCCACACCTACATGTGAGGTTATGGCAGGGTCAGACCGCCCCTTTTTGGTGAGCCCCGCCCTCAGTGCTGACTCTCCACAGAAGGGGAGCGGGAGCGAGAGCGAGAGCGGGACTGGGACTGCTTCCTCTGCGGAGGTGGGGTCGGGGTGCGGGATCTGGACCTGGATCGTGATGGGGAACGGGAGGGGGAACGGGGCGGGGAGCGGGGCGCCGGACGGGCGGAGGGCTTTTTCTCCGGGGTCCGGCTGGCAGAGCGGGAGCGGCTCCTGGAGTTGTTGCGGCTGCGGCTCCGGCTTTGAGACTTGGAGCGGGACCGAGAGCGGCTCCTGGAGCGGGAGTAACTGCGGGAACGGGAGCGGCTCCTGCTGCGGCTGTGGAAGGAGAAACCCAAGCACAAAGTTTTAAAAATGTATTTCAAACAGGGTCAGATCCAAAACATGTCAACCTCCAGGCTTAAACTTAGATGATCATATTAAATCAATTTCTAGTTTTATACCAATGAATGACTAGTCAGGCTTTGTTGACAAAAAAATAAAACATACAAATTTATACAAGGCATACTGCTAATTATAGCAGTAAATCACTGTGGTGGTTGGTGGAATTGATAATTTCTCTCATTCCATCCATAACGCATATTTTATTTGCATATCATTAGCCTCATAGCACAAGTCATATTTCTGCCAAATTGACATACCAGCTACCATTTCTTTTGTGTTGGCTAAAAAGTGTTTTTTCCCCCCCTTTTTCTCAAAACCTTAAATAAATAATAATAAAAAAAAATTTAAAATAAATCCATTCCCTTAAATAATCAAAAATTAAAAAAGCTCATATGTATTTTAAGAGGATGGATTTTGTAATGAGCAAAAAGGGGGAAAAAAATGCATTTTTTCACCAACACGAAAGAAGAGGCAGCCGATATATCAATTTGGCAAAAATATGACTCCGGCAATTATACAATGCACTGATATTCAAACAGATTACCAAAAAAAAAAAAAAAAAAAAAAAAAAACCCCTCATTTATTATTTTTGGTTATACTGCCCTGGTATCACAGCTAGTGTCGATCATGCATGTACCACCCAATTTTAACTCGCACAATTTTTGATGGGATTTTCCTCTGAATTCCGTTATTAACACTTGCAGAGATTCTGGACCTGACCCTGACCCAACAGACCAATCCAAACAACGGCTCTCCCGGATGCCAACAGGTCAACACCGGACCACGACGGAGCTACCCGATACTGTAGGACACGCATGCGTACTTTCTCTTGCGATCCTCGTACAACTTCAGCTTGCGTCCATTCAGCTCTGTCCCATCCAGTTTATCGATGGCATTCTTCACGTCACTGTGGGATGCAAACTCAACCACCCTGAGGAAATGAAGGAAATTGCACGAGGAGCTTAACAGTAGGGTAAAAATGCAGAAACAAGCAGTGAACCAGGTAAATTAAGCCCACATAACAGTCACTGTCTTTTAAAGCGTATGGCCTTGGCGACCATCAGCCTAAAAAAAAAAAAAATTAAGGTAAGGGGAAAAAAAAAAAAAAAAAAAAAAAAAAAACGCGCGCCTCGTGGAAACTAGACTGGTTCCCTCTCCATCGTTACACTCCGCAGGTAGACATTCCGTATGATACAGAACGGTAGCGCCAACACTGCTTTGTAGAAAAGATGGGAACAAGCCTTCGTAGATACTGGGAAACCAAAAGCGAGATACCCGTTCTGTGATTGGGCAACCCGCACCAAGTGACCCTTTTTGAACCAATCGCCTATGATTCATTTTTGCCTTCTGAGCGGCTGCAGATTGTGAACATAGCCACGGGACATGCCATTAGGGGGTATTCCGGGGTGAATCACGGCTTTCGAGAATGCTTGTCTACAGAGCAGAGTGCATAAATTAATGATTCTCATTCCCAGAAATTCATTTGCTGTGGACACGCGATGTGTTACTTGGCTAAAGCGTCAGTGGGTACTATGGACGAGGTTTAGACGGTGACGTTTGTTTTGGTTTCCAAATTTGGTCCGGTTACTATACGGAGTCCACATGCATGGTTTGTTAATGTAGCCAAATAGCAGCTACCATTCTGATAGTGATTCAGTGATTCTTTTGAGCCATGTCAGGTTAAGCAGCTATTGAGGTAAGCCCCTATAACGCAACTGAGTTTTTTATAATTCTGACGATTTTGTTTTCATTGTATTCCTCCTTAAAAAAAAAAAAAAAAAAAAAAAAAAAAAGGTTTTTGTAAATCTGCACTTTGTTTCAGTAATCTCAGGATAGACTTCTATTTGGCCCATGCAACTGCATTAAGAGGTTTAAGCTTATACTGGAGAATAGGTTCCAGATGCTTCTCAAAATCTCAGCATGTTTTGTGTAAGAGGTAAACTAAGTTTAAACTTGATATGCATCATCATGGGCCCTGTACCTCAGAATGAATCGATCTTGGAGTAACATGCCCATCATAGCAAAGAGAAATCCAATCTTTTCATTCTTCCAGTTGCCCCAGCCTTGGAATGAGCCGCGAGGGCCACAAAAAAAAAAAAGCTCGCCTTGAATTCCGAGGCGAGCTTTTAGCCACTCGCCTGAAAATTTTAAAAGACAGTGACTGAATCAACCAATCTCCCTCGGCTCCAAATACACACACGCCATCATGATAGAAACACGGGGGGGGGGACCTACCCTTCGTTCTTGTTGGTCCTGTGGGCGTCCACAAAAGTCACCTCTCCGACTTTCCTCATCAGATCTTTCAGGTCCTGCGTCATAAATCAAAGGTGGAGTAAGTCACCTTCGTTCAGTCCCAAAAGAATGAGCATTCAAAACCTAGGACAAAAAACACTGCAGCACAATCACAAAATCCCCAGAGCTTTCATTCTAAAAGTAGCCCAGAATTTTATATAACATAAAAAAAAAAAAAAAAAAAAAAAAAAAAAAAAAAAGGCAAGTGCTTGCTTGAATAGTTTGGCGGTCAAAATATTAGTGTCCCTCCAATCGGCTTCTCGGGGCGTGTGGGTGAAGTGTCATCGCCCCCCACTGGTCGGAAGGGTAGATTCCTAATCAGAGAGAACTGGCTCCTGAAACCATTACAAGGGCTGCAATAAGTTGGCTCCATCTTGAAACGAGACCGGGTCGAAGTCCAATCACAAATTTAAATAGCCCTACGGCACTGAATATACAGAGCCTTCCTGCCAAGTTACAGGCAGGGGAAAGGGCAAGGACAGCCTTCGTACCTTGGAATATCAACTGAACTTCAGTCGGGAGAGCTGCGTTGTCAAATTTTGAATTTTCCGAATGGAAAATGCGCAGCTATCTTAGAACACCTCTGAGGACAGGTGAGACACTCTAGACAAATCCTTTAGGGATTTTTACCTCAACTTCCTCAAAAAGGTGGGCATTTCATACAATGACAAGACTCCGAGAGGTGTGCGATTTGGATGCGTGAGAAAAAGTTGTACTCGCTTAACTGTGGCATTATACAATGTGCACATCTGAGTCTACATCTGCAGCGTGTTCTATGAAGGTGTTCCCTCTCAGTCATTTATGACCCCAATTCACGCTTTTAGAATCCAGATTTGTTAAAACTACAAAGCAGACCTCATTTAAAGGGGATCCATTATGCTTTTCCATATTGTCTATATTCGCGCGGACACACACACACACACACACACACATTCTTACAATAAAGGGTGTACATATTTTAAGTGACCAAAGTTTCAATTAATGAGGTAAAATGTATAACTATGTCTAGAATACTTGCGAGCAAAAAAGTTTTCCGACAGTTCTGATCAGCGGTCTTAAAGCTTTTTCAACTCGCTATAGTAAGACCTCAGTGTGACTGATTTCCTTGCATGGTCACACGCTGCTGGCACCAAGTCACTAAAAGACTGACTTATTCTGGAATAAACAAGTGATTCATTGTCAACTGCAATGACCAGGAAAACTTAAATATCTTCACTTTCTGCCAGTGTCGGAGAATGCTGAACAGCAGCGGCTTAGATTTATTTTCAAGGGGAAAGTGCAGTTTGCGATGCAAGCATTTGGGATTTCTGTCGATATTTAACCTGAATTCCAAGTGTTCAGTTAGATTACTTGTTTGGCTTGGTTGTCTACGCAGCTTGCCAAGTGGCACTCTAAAATTGCTGGTCATGCATGCACTACCTTTCTATAATCATTTTGTCATTCATTAACCATCTAGCAAGCCATTGAATCGAACGAGTAATTGGAAACAATTACTTGTATCGCCTGACACAATGTGCGAGACATTGATAAGAATGTGTGACTTTTTAATTTGATGGAATATACTGTAGTTGTGGTGGAATGCACCAAATCGCAATAAGTGGAATGTTAACAGTCACTTACTTCTATACAAATGCTTGCAACAGATCATTCCGCACCACAGACACAGAATTCCAAGTGTGGTTAAACTTCTATGGGGACTGCAGGTCGCACATGTCCGGGGTCAAAAAAAAAAAAAAAAAGGAAGCCCATTTGTGACATTGCAGAACATTTGGTCTTTGACATTATTTTTGTTTTATATGATAACATGTCGTGTATATCCAGTAAAGACATAAATATAAGTAGACAAACTGTGCCCTGTCCAAATACTGCTCTTTGAATTTAACATCAACTTTAAAAAAATCAGTGCATTTTTTGTTAAAACTTGTTAAATTCAAAGAGCAAATTCAGACAGGGCACAGTTTGTCGATACTTATATTTATATGTCTTTACTGGATATACATGACAAATAATGCCAAAGACCAAATGTTCTGCAATGTCACAAAAAGGCTTCATCTTTTTTTTGACCCCGGCCACTTGTAGGTGAATGAAAGTGCCATCCTCATAGTTGCCATGCCTGCACTCAACCTTTCCATTCTCAATGTGTAGCTTCATTGCTAGCTACAAAATCAGCAGTGCATCTACAGACTGCCAGCAGTTGGGGAGGGGATTTAGACATTGTTGCTCTCCGTTGACACACAGGGCCAGCGGCTCTTTTTGCCAACCAGTCAGAGCAGTGCTTTACTTCAGAGGGGACACTCACCCAGAACAGCTTGTTTAGACGGTAAGGAATCAAATCCTAGAAATTGTGGGATTTTTTTTGTGTTGTTTTTTTTATGAAAAGTTTATCAACCTCCCCTTTGGACATCCAAGAATATTTAAACTGGAAAAACAGCATGATGGGTCCCCTTTAAGTTACCCCTCTCCACCTACCCTACACAAACCCCTTTTCCTCCCATCCCTTAAACAAAACCCAGTCACATGAGTGATGTACTACTTACCGTTCCATACCCCAGAAGACATTAGCAAAGAGCCACTTGTCCAAATAGCAAATCGGAACCAATGCAGTGTTAAGCCCTCGAGAAACGACCTTGGCCTTGTCTCGGAATCCGACCTCCACAAGTAAGGAACCACCAGAGAGCAAGTAGGGGGGGCGCGCCCAACTGCCAACACCCCCGCTCCGTCAGCCAACAGAAAATGACCCAAACGGTCGAGTGTGGGGGGACGTGGGGTATACAGCAGGCCGGAGGGGGGGGGATGCCAGACCACAGACCCTCCAGACTGTGGCTACGGCCCTCCTAAGGCTATCCTGTGCTAGACCACTTTCACCCGCTACGGGGCCCAGCCACGATATAGACCATCGGCAACTGCGTGTAGGGAGAGGCACCAAATGGAGACTATTCAGAACACAACCAATAGAAGGCGCTGTGCACATCAGACATCTCCCCGCCCCTGCTGGTGCCTCTGGTCTCAGCAGGAGGAGAGGCAGGGTTGTGCAAGCAACTCCGCAAACAAGAAACCACACAAGAGCAGCTGTTAAAAGAGGTTTCAAACGATCTCAATTAGCCTTTAATAAAATACGATAAGACTATAAATGTTCAAATTTTAAAACTTGATACAATTACCATTTTCAGTTCAGGAATGTCGTAAGGGACTCATCAGGTATATAAAAAGACAGCTTGTAAATGAACACATTACTAAAGACCAAGAGACTTCAAGTGAAAAATCTATTGCCCATTAAATGATTGGCATCAACATTCATACATATGTAATGGGGTAAGAACGTCCCTAATATTATAAAACAATTATGGGATAATTGCAATATTAGGAGTTCACAGATGGGCGTTCTCACCTGCCAACTGATCCGCGACGAGAGATTTTCCACAACAATTCTGTGTTCCGTGCGTACAGGTGGGCCATATCTGGGAAATGGCATATTAGAACCTTAGTCCTACTGGTTGGCTCCAGTACTGGCACCAATCAACACAACAGCTCATTTCGCAGCAGCAAATCACCCAATGTTTGCTTGGTTTAAAGAACACGCAGAGTAATAATTCGTAGTCACAGTATCATCAAGTGTGCTCACTGCACTGGCACCCATACTCATTCCTACCTGGAGCTCCCGCGAGACGGCCGGTAACCACTGAAGCGAGGAGAGAATCGTCCACCACCGGCTCCAGGTCCTCCGCCTCTTCCCCTACGTGAGCGTGCGTGCTCAATCGTCACCCTGAAAGCAATTAGGTTGCGCTTCACGGAGAAGATACAGCTCAGGCATGCTACACTTCGAGAAAAACTGCAGAATCTACACCATCTCTCAAAGAAAAATGAAAGTCTTTGAAGAGTCTTGGGTTATAACGGTTTTCCCAGGGCAAAGGAAGATTAAACATGAATAAGTTACTTTCTCAAGGTTAAGCAGCTATCCAAACAGCCAACTTTGGTCATAACTTATTTTTGATGAAGTGGCAGTTACTGGTTTGCCCTCGTTAACCAGCGAAGGCTCGTTACAGTTCACGCTTAAATGAGCAATAATAATATTTTACAATCAGTACCTTTCACTGCAGAGTTCTTTGCCGTTCAGCTCATAGACAGCATCGTCGGCATCCCTATGGTCATCAAATTCCTGAGGGGGAAAAAAACCGACATATTTTAAGTCAATTAATCATATCACCAAATCCTCATCTATTCACAGCCGGGTGAAGTCCAGACTTACCACAAAACCAAATCCATTTTTCAGGTTGATCTCCCGAATCCTTCCATATCCCTTGAAGAATTTCTCGACATCCCTTTCCCGAGCATGGGGGCTTAAGCGACCGATGAATACCCGACATCCGCTCATGGTTCCTTTTCGATGAGGAAAAGCACGACCTAAGGTACACGAGATTTATTACTAGGGTTATTTTTTAACCCGAGCGATAAGACGTCCCTTGGGTGAATGTTTACACAAAAACTGTTAGCTAACGGCAAAACAATACTAACCTCAAGGACAAACAGTTCACAAACTAACTGATCTGCCTTGAAAATGGCAGACATACTGCGATAGATTAAAAACGTCTCAATGGCGAGGCAACAAAAACACCTTCTTGAGGCAGTGGGTGCATCTGACAGCGTAGGCGGCAACCTTCGAAGGTTGCATTTTTAAGGGTCGTCATACATAACCATCCACCACACATACATTTAAGGTTAAAGACAAGGATGAATTTAGTGGTAGGGTTAGGTTTAGGGCTAGGTTTAAGGTTAGCGGTTAGAGCAGGGGTGGGCAATCCTATTCCTGCACGGCCGGTGTCTATGCGGGTTTTTTTTTCTTCTATCAATTACCCTGACTAATTGAGCCAATTGGTTGCAAACGCAAATATAGATTTGTGCAAATATTCGATCAAACAAAACTGTTTCATGTAGGGAGACAAGAACAGTCTTTGGACATTCATGATAATTTAAAGAAATGCGCCTGAAATGTCAGATTTCATGAATAGTTTGGCTAATTTAGATAATGAACTAATTCAAGGCCAGAAGTTGGTGCGAAAACCAGGGACAGATACGGCCCTCATTGCCCACCTCTGGGATAGAGTTAAGGTTAGGGAAACCAGTGACGACTCGCTTAAACCAAAGCCGCTTAATGGAGATGAAATGAGGTCATGTCAGTTTGGCGGATGGAATTAAGTAGGGCCGTAAAAATGCAGCCTACGTTTTGAGATGCACCCATTGTCCAAACTATTTCACGACAAAATAGCTAGGTAGGTAAAAATACATTACGTTACGGCAGAAATCAATTTAATATCAGCCCCCAGCCTACCTGATGCATGAAAAAGAAAACTTGACATTTTATGCTAAATAAAAACCCACTTCGTCCTAGAATCCAAACGGCCGAATAAACCGACCTTAGCTCTTGAATCAGCCTCACACAAGGCCGCAGCTCCAAACCCTGGTTCATTTGGTTAAATTTGTCTAACCGGTTAGGCTTCTTCCAGTTTAAAATTTCAACATCTTTTACATTCCGGTTTCCCAAAAATATATAGCTAACGTTGTGATGCATAATTTCATGGTACAGAAATATTGAAATTGAGGCCAACCAACGAGTTTTATAAACATTGATCCAGCCACACTAACGTTGGACTTCGACACAGGCTTGAGATCCAGGAAGGCCATTTGCTAGCTAGCTATCCAATGCCGTAGTCTACAAAAAGAAGCTAATGCTACAGCCTTCACTGAACTCGCAATACCGCCTCTGCACATGGCTACAGTTCTATGGCGACCCAATATAAGGCCACGTTGCAGCTAGCGAAAAGTAATCGAACGAAAATGAAATAAATGCAATGCCAATAGGTTTACTGATCATTAATGGAGCTAACTAGCTAGCCAACTCGATTACGTTAGCAAGGTTACGTGATGCGTCATATATTTCTAAATATTTACAATCCAGAGGAAATACTCTTATTTTCATAATTCCACACCACTGACATCGTATCATTCTGAAAACATGGCACAATTTATGCACACAAAAATATTACTAAATCGGAATGCGAGTAACAATAAAATACACCAACACGTTAAAGCGTAAAATGGGCCCACCTGCTAATAACGAGGAGTCCGCTGGAAAATGGCGACCACGACTGCGAAGCTTGAGGGGAAAAAGAAGCGGAAACGTGAGAAAGGTGAAATATGCGCTGCTTTATTTTGGTCGATTCTCTTTGGCCGAACCCCTGATTGGCACTTGCCCGAGCCAATTGCGTAGGTTCCTCGTTTTCCTTGGTCGTCATTGGTGTAACACCTACAACAACCACTCCCACTCAAGTTAAAAAAAAACAGCTCTTCGCAATTCATTTCTCAAATATTTCACCCCAGATGTTCTATTGCACTGCCCCCTCCTGTTATATTAGTGTCACGGAGGGGGAAGTTATATTAGAATTCACTTGATTTTTTTTTGTAGATCAGACGTTATGATGTCTTTGCGCTTAGGACCAAGCTTTTTTTTTCGAACCTGAATTCTCAAGCGTTATTTGCCCAACGACATTAATAGTTATTTCAGGAAATCATTATCTTAGTAGTATTAAGATGTCAATAAAAGGTTGACACAAATGCAAGGTGTCGAATGAGAGGGAAAAAGATTGCAAACGTGCTCCGCTTAGACTTATGTATCGCCCCTTGCCTTGGGGGATAGGGAGCACACTGCCTTAAACGGTCATGTGCCAAGGAGGGCCGAGAGTACGCAGCTTTTTGTTTCAAGCAATAATTACACCAGCTGATTACACAGATAGATTTTATATATCTATGAGCAAACCAATTTATATATCCATGGGTTCCCTGCTCTCCGTTTGAAACTACGCCAGTCAGTGAAATCAGCAGGTGTAGGGATTGGTTGGAATGAAAACCTGCACACCCGGCCCTCCATGGCACATGATTAGGCACCACCGACCGAGAAGAAAGACGTAAACTACTGCCGGTCTGTACTTTGAAGATGATTAGCGTGTCAGCTATCGATTAATTTAGAAAACTCAATGAGTGGTGTTACGCAACATTTCTTCTGCTTGATGTCAAATACATCGGCATAACTTTGTCACCAAGTTAGTTATAAAGTTAATGCTAAGCAAATTAATGCGTGGAAAAGGATGTGAGTGTGCAACAGCAGACACAGGGCAAGGATATGCAAGATGTTTTATTACTATCTTTCATCATGTTCAAAAAAAGATATGTCAGACAAAACCTAACAGGCACAAATAGTCAGGAATAGTGATACAAATCCCGTATATCATCATATCAGACTCATAGGAAATGCCTTTCTTGATAACTTAGTAGTAAAATCTGTGAAAAGGCCTTGTAATGAAAAAAAGTTGAAAGTTTGGTTCTAGTAGCTCATCAAAACAGACTGGGTGCGTGGGCGGTTGGGGACATCTGATAAACAGAATGTTTCAGTTATTGTCGTCACCAACCACATTACATGGAAACTTAGATGTACATCACTGCAGATGCAGGCAGATGCCTGGTAATGTTTCACTGGAATTCTAGTAGCCCCAGAGTCATCAACCTCTGTTTAATGATATAAAAAATGACCAATATCAAACGCCATGGGACTCAGTCTTTCTACCAAGAAAAGGCACAAAATTCAGGCTGAACCAAGATATGAAGAGGACATATAAAGAAATGTACCTACATCCTCAGTAGTAGAATACTTAAACATTAGTGACCCTTTTCACACTGAATTAATTGCACAGGGTCAAAATCCATACATGACGGCACCTTTAAGAGAAGAATTCCCATGGACTTGGTATGTGGCCTACCTCAGTCCGTCAGTTTATTAGTGTTCATATTCAAGCTGCAACAGAAACAAACAAAACCAGATTGGAATTCTACCTTCTTTGCAATAATTTAGGGTAGAGCGGGGATTGTATATACAATAGATGTGAATTTTCTTAGCTCATTTTAGTATTTGTTCTGCAGATACAGTAACAAAGTTTAAAGACAAAATGTACACATTTTAATCTTTTTATTCTAGACCCTTTCTTAAAACTGGTGCAACTGCCTTTTAACCCAGAGAAAGATACCAATTATGGTAAAATTGACAGTACAATAGAAAAAGTTATCTACTGAAAGAAGCCATAGAAAGTGCCAACATCTTTGAGTTTTGAGCATGGAGCACTGGCCTTCATCCATCGTCAAAATAAAATAAAAATAATAAATAATTTAAATAATCACAAAAGGTATTGTCAACAACCCTGTTAGATAATACAACACAAACATATAAAACAAATTTGAAAACCCTTGTAAAACTTCCTTCCTCGGAGAAAAGGATGGCATGTCACCAAAAAGTGAAGCACAAGTTTTTAAAACATTAAGCAAAGTTAGATTTTTAAAATGTAGGGGGACAAAAAATAGTAACGCAGGTGGTAGAAGTTTGTGGATGTGTGATATCCCAAGCAAGGAGTTAAATAGCTCTATTAAGAAGCAGAGTTCAAATTAAAAAGGCAACAGATGGATCACATTTGGCAAAAAAATATACTATGAATAAAAACAAAACAGGGTTAGCACACCGGCCATGTTACAGAAGGCAAGGCAAAATGAAAACGGAATACCCCTACAGGCCACAGCAAAACAGAAATAGGTTTGTACATTTGGACAGATTCCTGGTTTAAAGGTATAGAACAGTCGGCAAACATTCCCGTCCTCCCCAAAAGAGAACTTTAAAGATCCACGGCAAAATCTTAAGTGTTCGAGGGCTACAGGAAATTCAACGCACATCCCCACAAACTCAAAGACATCGGTGCTGAAACCTCTTATTAAGGCTTCCTTCTCACCCCCGCCCCCCATGAATTCAATCACTGTGCTCAAGGAGGGAAAGGCCTTGATATTTACGCAGGCCATTAGTCCAAAGCTCAGGGGAAATTTGAAAGTGGCTTGGTGGGTGCATGCGCTTCAGGATTTGCTTTCCCCACTTGTTTACCGCACAAATTCGCAGCAGAGATCAACCGAACACTTCTCATCTCACCCTGTACAAATGCTTGGCGATAACACACCGTTTAGCCACCTTTCGACGAACCCTTGATCAAGCTGCATTTGGACAACTCAAATCTCACAATATAATGTCAACAAGGGTAAGAAAAAAATACTGCACAATTCTGGAGGACTTGAAAATTCCACAAACTTAAATCAGAATACAGATCAATGCATTCCAATATAAAGTAAGCAATCAAGATTGGCTTGGCACATTTGCTTTCAGTTTAACAAATTAAGGGAACCACAAAAGCCTTGTCAGAGGGACCCTTCAACCCCCATCCCCTTCAACCCAAAACCTCAAGTCCAGAATACTATCCCGCCCAACCAAAAGACAAAGCACGCCCATGAGAACTGTCTTCAATATGGTAAGTCGTTTAAAATTATGTAATTCTTTTTTGAACTTCTAAAACAGAAACAAATACAAGTCTCCATCTAGCATTACTACCAGGGGCATCAGACATTCAGCTAAACTACACAGACAACTTTGAGTAATGGTGAGAGGGAAGGCTGGCCAAGGTTACAACGAAGGTCCATGGTGAAAGAAAATGAACCAAATCCAAGAAGAGGGACTCAATGATCAGTCTGTGCTGTCCGTCACTCATTTATCATTGCTCTTAAAAAAGAAAAACAAATGATTTTGAAACTTTCCTCCGTATGTATGGGAAGATTAACAGACTAAAACACTCCTGGGAAGGTTTTTTTTTTTTTTTTTTTTAAAGTTGAGAGCAGAGGTTTAAAAAGAGGTGCAGCGTGTCCCTGGGATACTGGGAGGGTGCCCGTTCCTGCCTCCTCGTTATGGGCACAATATTTCAAGAGGTCATCCGAGCCAGACGGTGGCACAGTTTTGTCCCCTGAAAGGTAGCCGGGTCCGAAAGGTGGCCAGTCCGCGGCAGTTCAGACCCGCGTGTGACGGCAGCTGTGCGAGGACCCTGGACCCCCAGCGGTGGCCCCCGAGGCGGACGGAGATTCCTCGTCGCTGGACTCGTCCTGCTCCTCCTTGTGGAGTCCCAGGCTGATGTGGCTCTGCAGGGCTGCGGGGGTCAGCCACTCCTTGGGTAAGCAGCTTTGCAGGAAGGGGATGCATGAGCTGAAGTAGGCCAGCCGGTTCACCCAGCGAGGGATCTCCCGCCCACACAGCAGCTGTCAGCCGAAGAGACATTACAGTATGTTATTGACATTCGGCTGATGCTCTCTAACACAGAGCAGCATGCAGCACAAAGTGCATTATAAAGTGCCGAGAACCCAAGAGGAAAGTAACATTCCAAGTACAGGAAATGGCAACATAGAGCTAGATGGGGTTCACTCAGTACAGCAAGGGTTCTCGAGCCTTGTTCAGAAAAAGCTAGAGTGGATGCAGGTTTTCATTCCAGCCAGTTACACACCTGATTCCTCTAATCAAGGTCTTTGGCAAAGACTCCAGCATGTTGAATAGTAGAATCAGGTGTGAAACTGCACAGTTAGAATGAAAGTCGGCACATAATTCAGCCCTTCGTGGATAATACTGAAAACCCCAACTGCAGCCACACATTCACGAAGACTGCTCTGGTAATAGTTTTGCAACACAGCCTAAAGAGGATTTATTACAGCAGTGGTCACCGACTCTGCTCCCGCATATCTGCATTACAATTCTTGATTTTCATTTAACAGATGCTCATATCCTGAGCGACCTACAATACAAAGTGAGGGACGAAAAGTGCTGAGAACCCCTTCAATGCAGCTGGAGACCATGAATTAATCAATACTATTTCAGTTTGGGAATCCAAGATCTAAGGCATGGCCTTGAACTGTGCAGAAATTTCTGTGAAAACACAGCTGTTGACATGGGAAACTATCACTTTACTGATGTAGCCAAAATTTCACTGAAATTTAAGAGATTGATTAACATCCAGAAACCTGTGTTTTCCTGCTGTTCGAGGCTCCACAATGTGTCTAGAAATGTGAAATCACCGTGAGATTCAGATTTAGAGTCTGAATTCTAACATGCTGAAGCCAAGCATTCAACTGATGCCAACAGAAACCACTTTTTGACATTTCACAGATGATTACGATTGTGTTACCATTCCTATTAGCACCTTAAATGAGCTGTTACTCCACCAAATATTCCATGCCACACAGCCAGGCAGATGCCTCTCAGTCTTCTAAATTGAAGAAATGCCTTGGATATCTTGGATCTACCACACATATTTCACCATTTTGGAGTCATCCATAGGACAAGAGTTAAGACAAGAGATCCATGAAAAAGTCCTGGGCGCCCACCACTAAAAATTGCAGAGTTTTAAAGAGTTACCAAAGTCGCAAGAACAACGGATTCATTAGATTAATTAAATATTTAAAACACTTTACTGATAGAATATATATAGTTTTCTCACCCGCTGACTGAGTTTTTGGCTGCATTGAGCAGCAGCTTCGCAAAAAGGACCGCAAATTATTATAGAAACATGGAAATGTTAACGATCATGATACTGAAAGGCAGTCATTTGACTTCAAATTACGCTTCTCTGGATATATTGCATTTTGCCAAATAATAGCAACAAAGTTCACTTTTTCACAAAATTCATTATTCTTAGATTTAAATGCATCATGGTATTGTGTTTTAACTTGTTAAGCAAGACATATTGACAAATAAGAGAGCTCTTCCATGCTTACTTCTCCTGTGACAAAATTAGCATTTTTCTGAAAAAGCTTCAAATGGATATATTGCATTTTGCCATGAAACTCTTCATATGTATTATGCATTTTCAATTGCTTTTAGCACAGTTTACATAGAACAGTAGCAAAATTACTGATATTTGCGCTCATAATTTTTCATTTCACTTCATTGTGATCTTAAATATCTCACCTCGTTTTTTTAAAATGATAGAATAAGCTCAAGGAAATAACGCAGACAAGGTGTGCATTCGTTGGCAAGTACAAATTCTTAGCCTCTGCTTGGCATCCATTTTGAATATGAAAATGGGGTTTAAAAAAAAAAAAAAAAATCACACAGTGCAGAACTTCACTTGAGGGAACTTGTGTTTGCAATATTGGGAGAAATATTCCTGGAGCAAGTTTCACAAGAATACCGAAAAAAAAAAAAACTTAAGAGCCAAAATTCAAGATGGAAGCATGGTGGCCATTTGAATATGCAAATAAAAAAAAATTTATGGGCTGAACAAAATCCTAGATGGAACCTGCATACTACATTTCACAAAGATCCCTACAGAAGTTTAACAAGAATAGGCCATACAAATTAATTTGACATGGTAACTTGCAGCCGCTTTTAATGTTTATGTAAGATTAAAACTAAGTAATGCACAGTACACCTTAGGGAGCACCTGTATACAAAATTTAACAAAAAAAACTAGAGAAAGACATTTTTTGAAGAAAAAAAAGGTCGCCTGAAGTGGGTGCATTTCTCCAGTACCCTTTGACCCAGGTGAAGGGCGGCACGGTGGTATAGTGGTTAGCACTGTTGTCTCACAGCAAGAAGGTCGTGGGTTCGATTCCGGCCTGGGGCATTTCTGTGTGGAGTTTGCATGTTCTCCCCATGGTCGCGTGGGTTTTCTCCGGGTACTCCGGTTTCCTCCCACAGTCCAAAGACATACATGTCAGGTTAATTGGAGACACAAAATTGCCCATAGGTATGAGTGTGACAGCGAATGGTGAGAAGATTTGAATATTGTCTTGTAATGAATTGTGGAGGGCAGCATTACGCCGTACGGTATACAGCCTGCCGGAATCGCAGATGAAGAAGAAGACGACCCAGGTGAACCTAACATGGAGGATGCACAACTAGACATTGGTATAAACACATCCCTGAAGTTCCATACTGTTCACGAAAAAACAGAGGATTAACCAGTTAGCTAACGGTATTGTTTCGATATCCTATTGGGTTAAATGATGAAAATCTATTTTTGACGATTTCTTTCATTTAGTGTAATTAAACATTCTGAAACTTATGCATTTGTTTACTGTACTTAATCAGCTCAACATACTCAAAAACTGGAAAATTTCATCTTTCAGATAATGTTTAAAGTGCAAAAAAATTATTTTTCTCCATTCAAGCCCATGTTAAACTGCTTACAGTGATGGATTTTTCATGGAACCAGTCTTCCACTATGGGAAATATTACTGCGCAATATTACCATTTATATTAGGACTACCAAAATATATATGAATTCAAGCAGCAATTAATTGAGAAAAAATTAGCAAAAAATTAAACATACCTCTAAGTTCATTATGTTGAGACATCTTGCAAGACCAAACAAAGCTTCAAAGACTTAGAAAACTGGGTTGGTGTATGAAATAGCAAATAGAATGTGTGAACTGATGCAAAGATTGGAGAAGTGAAAGACGAAGTGACTACATGTCAGTGATTCTGCTTTATATATCCTAAATGAGTGAAATAACAGGAAGAAATCTTTTTCCGTTAAACCCAAAATGAAAGAGACTCCCTGTTCACACCCCAGGTCTATAGCTTCCTCTGATTGTGATCATACACGTGATTCCAGCTGTTTCACCCCCTCCAGTCAGAGTTAATCAATTAAGAGATAATTGAGAATTATCGGATAAGTTGAGAAGGATGGCCACCAGTCTCAATGTGTGTTTCTTTGAACACTTACTACAGAATATACATGCAAAACATGTACCAATTTTTTTGACACAAAATATCGTAACACGGAATCCCCAAATAGCCTACTGGAAAAGTATCGGTCGGACATTTAATAACATTGTGCTTTTGACGGTACTGGTTTATATCAGAAATGCAAATGCAAGAGTGCCATCTCGAAGTGAAATAGTAAATTTAAGCTTGCTGTACACTCATTTATATTAATATTTAGGATCGTTCTTGCCGTAATTGAGCGTTTCTGGGGTTCACGATTTGGGCTTTTTCTCCGTTCGGCTGTTTTCATCGCCGGTGACCAGTGTTTACCAAGGCCAGTATCTGACTCTGTAAGGCTACATAACATTACAATACATGTAGCTATTGAGCTGCATGGTGTACTAACACAAGGTTAGACTCATGCAGACAATAGACGGCGAGCCTTGCACCGGACTACATTTACCGATAATACTCATACATGAGCTGCTCAGCCGACCGTAACGAGTAGTCCCCAACCAGTTACTACCATGTTTCTCAGTTTATCCTCACAGCCTTGTAACTAGTAAGATTTCCGTCTTTTCACAAACATTATTGTATGAAGCCTTTGTGCCTAGCAGTTGCTGAGATCTTGTCCGCATTAAATAAGACATTTTTGTGTCCAGTGACCTTGACCTTTGACCCAGGTGAACCCAACATGGTGGATGGACAACCAGACATTAGTACAAACACATGCTGCAAATGCGAAGCCATTCTGCCAAGAGGTTGCAGAGATTCACACAAGAAAACGTCATGCTAATGCCGACGTAGACTGGAAACTAGGGTAAACCATCTAGGTACTTCCTTTGGGCGATCAAAATAAATCAAGCACTTTTACGGGAGGAGTGATAAACTTTAGTGTCAAAATTGAAGATGGATGCCAATGAGGCAAAGAAATTGCACAACTAGACAGGAGGGGAAACTTGTATGCAGAATGTGTTGACGATCTACTCAGTAGTTTTCTTGGAATAGCAATAATGATTTATTTCAACACGATGACCTCACAGCCATTTTGAATATGCAAATGAGATTAAAAACAAAATGGTGCACAAGTGCACCTCATGGGAACCTGTAAAAAAAAACAGTGAGAAAGATCCATCCAGCAGTTTCATGTGAATAGAGATGACTAACTTTACTGACAAAATTCAAGATGGAGGCCTGGCCATGGCCTCCATTTTGAGCCATAAATGACTATGACTATGACTATGGTGGCCATTGCGAAAATGCAAATTACTGTACATGGTCCGCAGTTAGGCAGTAAGGAGAACCTTCAGCAGGATTTGGTGAAGATCCAGGGGGTACTTGTCCTGGAATAGCCCTAACAAATTCATTCAACATTTTGACTGAGAAAATGAGGTTAAAAATCACATGGGGCACAATTACAGCTCAGGGCAAACCTGTATACAAAGTTTGAGAAAGATCCGTGAGTAGAAACAACAGACTTTTGAGTCAAAAAGAAGATGCAGTCCTGGAGACCATTTTGAATATATGCAAATGAGGGAAAATGACATGGTGCAAAAATAGACCATGGGGGGGGTATCTGTATGCAGACTGTGGTGAAAAACCGCTCAGTTTTTTTTTTTTTTGAATAGCGGTATCACATTGATTTAACATGACAAACTGTCAGCCATTTCGAGTATGCAAATGAGGATAAAAACAACATGGAACACGAGCATACCTCAGGGAGCATGTGTATATTTAAAAAAAAAAAAAAAAAAAAAAAAAAAACTTGCAAAAGATCCGTCAGCAGTTTTACATAGATAGTGATAAACTTCGGAATCAAAATTCAAGATGTAGGGTGGCCTGGTGGCCATTCTGGATATGAAAATCAGAACAAACAGACTGTTGGGGGAGAATGTTCGCTGAATTTGTTGAATATCCATTCTGTAGCTTTCTTGGAATAGCGATAACAAGAATTTTTAATGTATGGACGAAAGACAAACAACAGACAACGGATGGCGGATGACGGACTATGGAATGAAAAGCAATTTGATCAGCCCACCATCTATGAAGGTGGGATAAAAATTTCAACCAAGAAAAATCCTCAAGATATTTAATCCGAATAAAACATTGCCAGATATTGATACTCTACGCTGGTCGATATGTACATGTTTTCTGCAGTCTGTAAAAACAGTCTGGACAAAATAATTGTTATCCGCTGTATGCAAACACAACAGACAGATCTTCTTCATTACAACAGCCATTCTGCTCACTGATGACAGTTGTACATCAAAATGGAGCAAAGGGTCCCTGCATAAAGAGACGAACTAAACTAACAAACAGTAAGGGGTACACAGCATTTTCTAAATGTAATGCTTATTTAGTGTACTTACAAATGTATTTTAATTTATTTTGTTTGTATTTATAAATACAACGCAGATTTTTTGAAAGCAGAGCTGCATTGACAGTGTTCTTTTCCTTCAATACATACAGGATTAGCCTTGGCATACTACATTTGTTCAGGCTTACTTGGATGGAAAATTTAACACTAGATTCCACGATTCTATTGTTAGATATCCTAGTATTTACATGCAAGACCATTAGGATATTCAAAGACAGCAGTTGAAGCCAGTATTTATGCTAATGTGATTCATGTGTAACAAATTAATTCAAAGCAATCATGTCAAAACATGATGAACAACTGCATCAGCAATGTTGTAACATACAAAGCAGGTATTTCTGGATTGTGCAGAGCTTCAATATTGTCTATATTTTTCCTGGACCTCTCCAATCTGCACAGGTTCTTAGTAGAAACCAAACTTCCTTGACTTAAACACCTGAAAGATCTCATCTAGCTGCTCATTAGGAGAATAAGTTGCCTGAATATTTCAACTTAGAGTTGAAATGAAAACCTTCAGGACAGTAGATCTCCAGAAACAGGCCTGGGTAGCCCTGGCCCAGATCACTGCCCGCATTCACACTGACCTCGGACAGCGAGGATGAGAAGTGGTTGCAGTTCTTGTGCATTAGGTGATAGGCGTTTCCCTTGAACTCCTTCCCCAGCTCCTCCATGATTTTGTCCACGTCTTCCTCCGTGAAGTCTGTGGTACCCAGAGCAATGGCCTCCCTGCAGAGGCAGAGCTGAATCAGCGCCACCCAGGCTCATCAGCGCTCACGGTGCATATTAATTCAGTTCACACCTCCGCCGCCCAACGCTTCACGCTGCGCCTCACTCGGACAGTCCCCCATCTCGTGCACACTCAGCGACCACAGCGCATTTGATCACACTTGCAACATATTTTGCGTGTAAAATAAATTTACATTATGTATACATTTAATGTAAACAGTGCCCTCCATAACATTTAAAACAAGCATTTTTCTTTATTTGTAATGAAGCAATTTTATATTGGATATCAAATAATTCACACGAAGTGCAGATTTTCCAGTTTTTACGGCAAATTTCATCTATATTTATAGATGCATAAAAGACTGCATATTTCAGTTAAATCAAGAAAAAAAACATGGGGGGCACATTTTATTTTCTAAGGAACATGAAAACATGACAGCGAGCCTGCCCCTGCCTTGAATTTTCAGACACGCAATTATCTATTGCCTTTACATTTTCACACAGCAGGAAGAATGCAAAGAGATGGTCACTGCCAAAGAGACTTGACAAAAGAAAGAAAAGAGAGAGAGAATGGTGGATAACCTCTGACCCCTGACCTCAGGAAAAGGTGAACAGTGGCTGTGGGAGTCGTGGTCATGTAGACACTCACTTGAATTTGAAGGTTTCCCCCAGCTCAGCAGCATTGCCAGGGGTGATCTCGAAGACCCCACTGAATGGGTACGGATGACCCCCATATGCAAACTCTGAGCAGAGAGGAAGAGAGAGAGGGGGGCAGGGGCGTAAACAGAGGGAAACTGGCTTCTAAGAGGCACCTTAAAGCGGAAAAGGCAACTGAAATGTGTGCTAGAAATACAAAGTATTTCAGTACTGAGAGTCCATAAAAGCGAAGGTCCCTCATTTCTTCTGATCAAAGCACATGAGGGGAAGCTGTTGCAAGGAGGGAGTTTGTTTTATTCGAGTCTCTCTTTTTGTTGCTTCTAGCTTTGAGTTCACGGTAGAGGTGCATTTTGCTACGCATTCCATTCAAGTACACAATAAAAGAAGCGTTACAGCAGCATTTACGATCCCACATGACAAATAATGAAACGTAATACAATATAAATTATAAGCCACTGTAAATACATTGAAACACACAACAGAATCTGCACTGAAGAGTATAGCTTTTGTGTTATACATGATTGGGATGGGAAATTACCCGCAGGTTTCCTTGCACAATGAGCACCAGAGAGTGCAACAACAATTTATAGACCATGACATCGACCTTGATGGGCAGAAACTGTACATTGAATGCAGCACTGCAAAAATAATATATTTTTTTGCAAACATGGATGTAAGCGCTCATAAAATTCAGATTAATTCATGCATTTAAGCATTTTCACATTTTTCATCCAATCTGGCAAACTGTGGTCACTTCACACCCCATCGCTTTGCTAGTTTCCAATGACCATATGACATCACCATATATGACGTGTACTGCATGCACACTGACTGCACCGTGACACAGGCATGAAGGATGTGGATGTGATTGTTTCTATAATCCGGTGGAGACCGAGAGCACCGTATGACTCAAAGGAGAAGGCAGTGTGACAGATAAGCTGCTGTTAGCTGCTTCTGTGAGGCACTGCTGACTGGGGGGGGTTGGGGGTCTGCGTCTCTGCCAGGCACATGGAGCAGGCCTGAAAGCCCAGGCAGAAAGACTACGCCACTGAGCACATTCTGATGACTCAAATGATGACTCAGTGCTGGGGGAGGGAGGGGGGAGAATCTGTGAGGTGACACCGCTGAGCTCCAATGGTTACCGGATGACAAGCACCAGGAAAGAGCTCCCCCCCAGTTCCCTTCAAAAAATACGGCATTGGTGGTAAGATTGTGGGCCAGACTCCAAGCATAAAAAAACATTAATCACTTTTAATTACTACCAGGTCGCTTTTTTTTTTTTTTTTTTTTTTGCATCTGCTCAATCAGATGTTTGCTATAAGCCTGCGCAGCGGAGAGGCGGCAGAACGTTTGCCTGCTAGCATCTGAATTGACCCAGGATTTGGGATTAGTCATTATGGCATGAAAAAGGGGCAGAAAACGAGCAGTCAGTACCTCTGCCGTAGATCTCAATGCCTGAGTGGAAGACTCCAATACCGAGAGTGGAGGTGTACTCGTTGATCCAGTACTGTAAAGAGAAACGAGGACATGATCAGCAGATGAGTTATGCTAATGCAGTGCCTGAATTCTAACTGAACAACTGTAAAAAAAAAATTAAAAAAAAATCAATCCTGTCATAAGTACAGATACAAATTCACAAGTCCATAATTTTGCATATGTATGATTCCAGTCTTGGGATAATGTGTAAAATGTAGATAAAAACAGCAAGCAGTAATTTGCAAATCCTTTTTTTAACCTGTATTTGACTGAGAAAAGCACTACGACACAATATATTAACTCATCAACTTAGTTTTTTGAAAATAAGAGCCCTCTCGAAATGTGATGCCTGCAGCACATTCTAATGAAGTAGGGAGAGCTCCAAATGCACCACTGTGTGACATCACCTTTCCTTTTAATGATACGCAGAAGTGGTTTTGGAATGGAGGACATCAACTATTGGAGTTTTGAAAAACAGAATTTGTTTTCATTCTGGCCTGATATATGACTTCCGGTGATCCACAGTGTGGGGGTCCCTGATGCCGTATTTTGATCTTCATAATTTGCCACATATTCTTAAATGGGAGACAGGTTCAGGCAGCAAGCAGTATCCTCACTCTGTGACTACAAAGTCACGCTGTTGTAATAAGTGTCGTGTTGCATGGCGTTATCCTTCTGGGACAAGCAGGTTCATCCCTGGACAAGACAACTTCTGGAGGGCACATATGTCATACCAACATACACACGTACCCTTCTGCGTTAATTTTGCCTTTACAGATGTGCAAGTCCCTGATGTGAAGTGCACTAATGCAGCCCCAGACCATGACGGATCTTGGCTTTCGGACATGTCACTGACAGCAGTCAGGATGGTCCTCCTTCTCTTAGGCCCCGAGAACACGAAGTCCATTATTTCCAAAACCAATCTGAAAGCTGTACTCGTCAGACCACAGTACTCCTTTCCACTTCCTCGTCAGTCCATTACTCAAGCTCAGAGAAGTCGGCAGCGCCTCTGGACGGAGTTAATACATGGCTTGTTCTTAGCATAGTTGAGTCTTAACTTGACTTTAGTGATGCCCGGATGATTGGTGCCCATGTGGATATGCTCATTGATGCAGAATCAAGTTGGTTCTTACTGCAGAACCATCAGAGGGCCTGAAGGTCACACGCATCCAATACTGTTATTCAGCCTCATCTTTTATGCATGGAGATTGCTCCGGTTTCTCTGAATCTATTCACAATATTATCGACTGTCAATGGTGAGATCATTAAATTGCACGCAATGGCAAGTTGAGAAACGTTGCTCTTAAACTATTTGTCTGTTTGCTTATACAGCTTTTGACAAGGTGGCAAACCTCAAACCATCTTGCTGGTAACTGACCTCGCCTTTTGTGACATCTCATTTTGTACCCAGTCATTACTGAATCACCTGTTACCCACTCACCTGTTTACCAGTAGAATATACCAATAAGGTGTTTAAGATTCCACAGGCTTTCCATTCCCCTGTTCCACTTGTTTTGGAACATGTCGCAGGCATAAAATTCAAAACTTGAGACAATTTACAAAACTCAACACAGTTTATAAGGTGGCACTTTAAATATTTTTTCTTTGTACCATTTTTCAACTAAATGTAGGGAAATGATAATTTACAAAGCACTTAATTCAGTTTTTTATTTGTATTTTACCTATTGTCCCAATTCTTGAAGAACAAAGGTTGTACAAGATCCTTATCCCCCAACTTCCAGAGATGATTTAACCATTCTAACACAGAATACATTTGAGCAAGCTTTCTCTGAAACGTCTGACCAGAGTCGTGCCTTCTCCAGGACAGGGCTAGCAGTTAATCTCACAACCCACTAACACTGTCAATATACTGCAGGAAGTGCAGTGGTCACTCAAATAACGATCAACACAGATTTTCATTCACATATAGCTGCACAAAATCAATGTGCCTCTCCATTTACATAAGACCATTCATGTTTCCCAAGCCAACACTTAAAAAAAAAGAATCCATAGCGAGCAAAAAAAAAAAAAAACTCCCAATCAGGACAGGAGATATATCAGAAAATAAATCTTTCCAAGCAAACGGATACCCTCGCCCAATGGAAACGGGGAGAATCAAATTAATGAAAGCCATGAACTCCAGCCATAGTTCACTACAGAGAAAGAGCAAAAATATGCGGCAGGTATCGATCGAGCAGGAGTAGAGTGCGAATGGAGGTCCAGCGCAAGGCCTAATAACTGCCGGCAGCTCTGTGTGAACACCTAGGTATTGTAATGTCCATGTTAATGATGCACTCTGGGAGGAAATTCTCGCCGATTCTCTGGGGAACAGCGTCAGAAATGAGGCTTCGCGAATCCTCAGATCATGCAAGGACACAAAAGATAGAACGCTTTCTCAGTCGCACGCGCTGCCCTTATCTCAGCCGAATCAGCAAAAAATCAAGATGCGGCTTCGGACTAGTGCGGCTTGGATTAACACAGCTCCTATTCTCTCTGCAAATTCTCAACTGAAGAGCCAAGTTCCTCGGGAAGACCACCATTAAGCATCACTGATAATGCAACGCTGCTCGCCGCCGTCAGCATCTCGCGGAGGCATTTGACAAATGGACTTTTTCCCTCTCAACGAGATATCGATGCTGTCAGGGATGGAGAAGATAATGGGGGAGTCGTGCCACCAATCTCTCTCACCGCTGATACAAATACGTTCAGTATGACATGTGTTTGCCAGAAAACCTGAGTGCTGCGATGAAAAAAAAACAATGATTGGATCTGTGATGGGAAATGAGGACAAACGCGTGCGTCCCCGGGCTGCTGAGGCGATAATTTATGGGCCGTCTCACACGTAGCATTTGGTGTAATCCCTGTTCCCTCTTCCCCTCCCCTTCTGATTCAGTTCCTTCCATGTTTCACATAAAACCCCAGCATTTGCATTTCACAAAATGATCTCAGCTTTGATTACCATGCGGGTCCTTAACGAGCACTGGTTGCCAGAGCCACACTTATAAATCAAAGCAGAGGGGGAGTGATTTTCTGCACAGCTTGAGAGAGCAGCTGGGTAGAGGCCGACTGTGGATATCAATGGTACCGACAGAAAGGACATAAAATTATACCGCAAATATCAGCAATGCTGACAGAAAATAAAAGCATTCTTTCATCATTGAGGCTAAATTATCAGAGTAACAAAGCAAAAACAAGTTGACAACACTTCGGCTGATAGGATAAGGACTCCCATCTCTCTTTTAACTACACAGGCATGTCCCATAAAAGATTGAAACAAATGGCTCAATACTTAGGCTATATACTTTTTTATTGGAACAAAGGTACCATTTTAGGCACAATCACAAGTCACAAAATAGGTTCTCGTGCGGGTTTCTCCCTTAAGATGGTGATAGAGAGGCAGTGATTAGAGTACTGGGCTTAAAACGAGTCGGCTAAATTACCAAAGGGGGCAATGATGTTGTTCCCTAGAGCAAGGCACTTAGCCGGAATTGCTTCAGTAAATACCAATCTACAGCTAATGGATGTATAAATATAATCTGTATTGGTCACTTTCTAAAAGAGTTTACCAACAGGCAAAACATAATGAGAACTATTTCAGATGGCGTGGAGCTCAAAGTGTGGCACAGCATGTAGAGCAGGTTAATAGTAAGCCATACATGAGCATGACTTGTGTGAGAGTTTGATGCCCCGCCAAGGTATGCCGACTTCTGCCGTGAAACCGAATGATGAAGCCCACAGTAGTCTGTAATCAAATTTATTTTGGTAGTCACATTATGAGGAAATAATAGTGCAAAATATATAAACAGACCACTGATGTCTGTGGCCTCCCTGGTATCAGAAAAGAGAGCCCGAGAACGGGCACTCGCAAATTTATACTGGAACAAAGTGGGCTGTTCTTTACAGAAGAAAGTTTATGTAGATTGGGCACAGAAAATTGAATGGAAGGGACTACCAATGAATGACCTACAGGGGGTTTTGGAGGGAGATTCAAACAATAACACTGAAAGGGGGTAGTGGGAGAAGCCAGGGACAGATACATAGGAGGGGGAGGGGAGAGGTGAAGAATGCTTTCTTCCTCCACACTTCTTTGTCTGACAACACAAAAAAAACTGGCTGATAGACTTTGTTTTCAAATTAAAGCAGGGTCGAAATGTTGAGGTTATTTAACAAAATGAGGGTGGTACACCTGGACACCTGTTCTAAGTTCTACATTTCCTTTTATGGCAAGACCCAGACATTACGGACACCAGGATTCCTTTAAAGGTGCTCTAAGCACGGTTGGGTGACGTCACTTCTGTTGAAGTTTGAAGTATGCGCTGAAAAAGTGGTGACGTAATTTTGAAGTCAGCTTGCCGTAGCCATGGCAACTGGTTCACGCCGAACGTACCAAACCAGAAGCAAACAACTAGAACAGTGTTTATCGCCATGGCGCTCCTGTCTATGCATGGAATTAAGCTTCATTTTCAGCGATCTTAAACTCAAAATATGCTCATTATAAAAGAACAGAAAACATTTCTCACTATATATTTGATCGTCAAATATTTAGGTGTTTCGTGCCGTGTGTTAAGTGAACAAGTGAATGTGTTGCTATGCTGTGAGCGTGAACCATTGTCAAGGAAGTGCGTGTTGACCCCAGCAAAGGTGACATCGCACTTTTTCAGCACAAACAAACAAAACAGAGCTAGCTCGCCCCTCCCTCCCCCTCTCCCCCTCCCGTGCTTCCTGAAACTGTCATGGGGTGGGGGGGAACCAAACCCCACCTTCCCTTCCCTCTTGTCAGTGATTGGCTGGATGGTCCAGGCTGGACCAGGTTGTTTTTGTTGCAGTTTTTGGAGCCTGGGCTGCCCACAGGGACCACAATTTTTTACAGCATATTCGGGGGACAGGCAGCTAACGGATCTTGAGGAGATGTTTGCTTTATGTGACAAAAAATGTTCTTGCTTAGAAACCGCGTAACAAGATTAGAGTACCTTTAAGGCTCAAACATTACGAAGTTCACACGACACACAGACAGCACATCAAAAAACTCAAGACTTAATCAAATTACACGCTTCTCTTTCTGATCACAAAACCATTTTTTTTGTTTTTCTTCCACTATGTGCTGAATTCATATTTTGGGTACAGCCATTCAGACTACCTGACATTGCTCATACTTTCAGCCTCAAAAATGGCCGCAGGCAGGCAGCAGCAGTCCACAGGCCTTAAAAACTCTGAACATGAGTTGATGGACTTGCTAACACGGAGGAATTATTAACAGGGCAAACGATTTTTGTAAAGATGAAATCCTAAAAACTGGAAATAGGACAAGGTGTTTAGTATCGTGGACTATATGCTGAGAGGGGGCAAATGTGGAATGTAGTAATTGCATGTTGTCAGTTACTAAAAAGATGCAGGAAGAGAGAGAAAAAGAATTCCTTTTTACCTTTTAAAAATAGTATGTGAAGGACAGACGGCGCTAGTATTTACAGTTTCTGAGATATGCTCTAGAAACAAATTTTAATCAAGGTCATTGTGGCAAGGCTGAAGGTCAAATCTGGCACAAGGATCATTGAAATAAGTTCCATGACCTCCCATGAGCAAGTATCTTCATTGAAATGAAGCACCTAAGCCAAATATACTAGACTGACAATGCGCCAAAAAATACATTTTAGTTTTGAGGTCACTGAGCCACAGTCAATGGTCATGATTCTCAATAATCCCCAAAAGCCACACCAACAGTGAGAATTATTTCACTTGAGCCCAATACTGAGGCTCCTGGGTTAACAGTGGTGTGACATCAGATGTGCAGAGGGCCCTCAGGAACTTCTCCTTTTATCGCACGATTGTTCTTAAGATGTTCCTGTTTAAGCTCATCAGATTAAAAAACAAACAATTTATTAACTGAATAACCAAGAACAATGCATTGGCTATATTGCTTAAGAAATCATAATGACAAAGTGGTTACCATTGTCTACATTCACATAATTCATGTGACACTGTAAGCATGGCAATAATCAAAATGAAAGGTCATTCATAGAATGACGACTTGCCGAAATCGTGCACAGATCTCTGAAACAGAATGAACAGAATTGAGTTGGTTTCAAGTCTCTAACTGTAACAGTAGCAAAGTTACGAAACAAAATGTCATTTTAATGTCTTTGGTGACCTTGACCTTTGACCTAGGGACCAAAAAAAAGGTATAGGCTCCTGGCGACGAACCTTCTCTATCATATAGTGAAGTTTCATGATCATAAACGATATGGAAAGGGTAAAATAAAAAGCGTGTTACTAACAGAAAGACAAACAAACAAATATACAAACAGACGACTAACGCAACCGACTAACATACTTGCCGAAATCTATGATTTCGGCAAGTAATAAATGCAAAAAATCTATAATTTTCATGTATTTCAATCTTCTGCATTTTTTCAGCAGCGTGAAAAAAATCCTTAAACAAGAGATGAAAGTCCACAAGAGTTTTGGATTTTTTGGCACTTCTGCTTACAACGTCACTTCGCTGTGCACTGCGCCTCACAACGCCCTTTAACAGAGACTATATTCACAATATAGCATGGTCTCTTATGCCTTATAGCTTCATAAGCCTCTCAAAATAATTTTATCAAATCTGCGTCCTTCAGGAGCTACAAGAGTTCAGAATATTCAATAGACGTATTGCGGTTTCATGTTGTCACTTATATGCAGAAGAAAATGCCTCATAATTTTGTGATGCAATGTACAATTGCCTAAGACTACTGTAAATAAATATGAGTATTTCTATCAATTAGTCTTCACAAGTGCTGCTAATCAGGCCAGTAAACTGCGACAAGATCAGGTAATAAAGCATTGAAAGATGAGTGCCGAAGCCCCACCAACGAACTGCTATTGAGTGTTAATAGTTCCAGAGTTATGCTTTGGACACAAATGTCAAGGTCACTGTATCAAGTTAAAAGGTCAATTTAGCCTGAAACAATCAGATATGTTTCCCCCACCTCATGTGATACTTGTGTCAATAGTTTCCCAGATATAGTCCTGTGGCATAGTGACAGCCGCCCGCACACCCATCTGGACGGTGCAAGGGATGACAATAGCCCATACAACCTAAGGTGCTGTAGGAAAGTACTCCCCCCAATTCTTCTATTTTTGATGATCTGTCATATTTGATCATCCAACAAATTTTAATACAAGACAGAGGCAATATGAGTAAACACCAAATGCTTCTTTTAAATGATCATTTCATTTATTGAATGCAGTGAGTTATTCAAAACCCATCTCACCCACATGAAAAAAAAAAATAAAAATTGCCCCCCTAAACCTAATAACTGGTTGTGCCACCCTTGGTGGTGATGACTGCAATCAAACGTTTCTGATAACTGGCAATGAGTCTTCTACATCCTTGTGTAGGAATTTTGCCCTGCTCTTCTTTGTAGAGTTGTTTTAGTTCAACTGAATTGAAAGGTTTTTGTGCAAGAAGTGCCTGTTTAAGGTCATGACACAGCATCCCAATTGACACAGCCACAAATACTGCGCTCATTCACAGCAGGTGATGTCTTGGTTGTATTCCAAATGCATGCTGGGACAGATTTTCAATGGTATTATCACAAATTATGCTGCGTCATCAGAAAATGCTACCACTATGCGACGCAGAATCTTTGTTTTTGCCTTCATATTATAATATGAATCAACCTATAAAAGCAGCTTTGGTATTTGTTAGCTTGTTATAACATATGCACATTTAAAGAGCTACAAACATTTGTAGTTACGTTTATTTAAAAGTAACATGCTGCATGCTATTATCATCCAGTTTCCAACAATTACATTTTCCAACAAAGCCGGCGTGTACATACAAATATTTCTGAACTAACATGTCCAAAGATGCGTTTTAAAAAATGTATTTTTAAGATCTTTGAAGATATTTATCCAAGATATTTGCGTGGAAACATTCCTAAAATTGTGAGTCTGCGCATGCTGAAACTGTTAAGTAACGTTAACACACCTCAATAGGTAGGACAAATCGACAAGCCATGCGTTTCATGTCCGTGGATTTTGAACAGTTTGAGGTGATTATTCCCATCAGCACAAGCCATGGTTCTCCTCTCTGTTTCAATCTTTATTAAATCGCAGACTTTCAATGCCTCTACCATTACCTCATCCGCACCATCCACAATTCTCATTTATACATTGCTCACTACAAGTTGAGGTACATTTAATTTGCATGTCGACAGAAGAAACATATTTTTAAGGGAAAATCCATAAAAAAACAAAGCGCTGCGTATTTGTGGATAGGTTAACTGGATTCAAGTCAGGACTTTGACAAGGCCACTTAAAAACCTTCATTTTGTTTCTTTTGAATCACTCAGAGCCAGAGGTGGACTTGATTGTGTGCTTCAGATCACTGTCCTGCTGCATAACCCAACTGCCCTTGAGCTTAAGGTCACAAACTCATGGTCAGACATTTTCCAGTAGGATTTTCCAGTAGAGAGGAGAATACACGGTTCCATCAATCATGGCAATTCACCCAAATCCTGAAGCAGCAAAGTACCGCCAGATCATCATACTACCACCACCGTATTTGACTGCTGGTATGATGTTGCCATTGTGGAATGCTGTGTTAGCCTTTGACTAAAAAAAAATAAATAAAGAAAAAGTTCCACTTACTTCATAGAATATTACCCCGAAAAATTCTGGGGGTCATTTTGGCAAAAGTGAGATGAGCCTTTGAGTGCTTTTTGATTAGCAGTGGATTTTGCCCAGCAGCTCTTCCATGGATGCCACCCAGTCTTTTTCTTATTGTAAAATTGTGAACACTGACCTTACCTGAGAAAAGTGAGGCTTGCAGCTCTTAAGATGTTTGTCTGTTTTCTTTTGTGACCTCCTAGATGAATCATTGTTGCGCTATCGGAGGAATTTTGGTAGACCAGCCACTACTGGGAAGGTTCATTATTGTTCCAAGCTTTCTCCATTTGTAGATAATGGCTCTCCAGAGTCCCCGAGCCTTAAAAATGTCTATGTAACCTTTTCCAGAATTACGTATGTGAAAGAATTTTTCTCATCTTGATCTTGAATTTTTTTAGATTGCGGCATCATGTGCAGCTTTTTTCCTACTTCACATTGCCACACAGGTTCTATTTAAGTGATGTTTAGATTCAACAGGGCCAGCAATAATCGTGCCTGACTGTTGGCAAGATTGAACCCTATTAACAATCAAATTTGTCAAGCTGATTGACTTATACACTAAGAGGGCAATTACTTTCTCGCATATGCCCAGGTAGAGTTGGATTCCTCTCTTCCTTCGATAAATGTAATCATCATTTAAAAACTGCATTTGAGTTTACTCGGGTTATCTTCGTCTAATGTTAAAATTAGTAGGATGATCAGAAACTTTTAAAATGGTGACAAATATGCAAGAATAGAAGGAATCAGGAATGGGGAAAATATTTTTTGCAGCAATGTATAGGTTTGTGGATGAAAAACAGTTGGGGGATGATCAAGTTGGTGAGAAGATGGATGTGAAAGCTGGCAAGAACAAGTCCAGCTAAAGGACCAGCTCAATGCAGACAACAATCAGCCAATTCCACACAGCATCCAGCTTTGAGCCAAAAGGTAGATTCCATCTTTAGCTGGTAGCTGGAATTTCCACAGATCAAACCCCAGTTCAAAATTTATCACCTCCTTCCTTGAAATTTCAGGGAAAAAAAATGCATCACTATTTTACCAGGACTTCCACTAAAGAGAGCGAACTCAGGGGCACAGGATATCATACCACCAGTTCACAATGGAGTACTATGACGGACTAAACAATCCACCACATCATTTATGCATACGTTTTCAGTTATTTGTCCTTTCTCTGGGAAAAATTGGTTACCTGGGCAAAACTACACAAAGAGAGTCGGTATCTGATCAAACTTTTTATGAACGGGTAATACTAACGTTGGCTAAGAATTTCAGCATAATATATGGATCCCAAAAGGTTCTGAACCAATATACATCACAGAGTTTAAAATATGAATTATAATATCAGCATTTGCTCTTGCAGGTGCATGAGATATATCAGAAAGAGATAGCGTATGCAAGCAGAGTATGAACCATGCGTCCTTGGTTCAAATCTTTAAATGCAATCATCTAGCTGAGGGCTGAGGTGGCGTTGACGGAACAGTGTAATCAGGCAGGTTGCAGACTGAGGCCATTTGTGCTTGATCAGTCTGAGGCAGAGGGAGACAGATCTTAACCCTTGTGCATTTAAGGAAATAATTTCTTGAACAGCAAAACAGAAGTGGTCTTCTGAAATGTACATGCAGAGGATATGTGATTGGACTCCTCTTAGCTGCATGAAAGAACTTAGCCAGCTGCACTTGCATGTGTATGAATATTACGCTCAAATCATTTGTTCTGATCACATTTTCGCTTAGATCAAGTTAATTATAATGGTGCGAGGATATCAAAGTGATTAATAATCTGATGTCATACAAACCGCTCCACTCCCTACACCTCTCTGTGCTGCACTTCAGCTGCTACAGGCAGGCTGCGGCACTCCAGCGTTTCTTAGTCATTAGTGTCATTACTGAGATTGACCTACCATTTCACAGATCAATACACGGCTCTTGAGCTTATTATATATAGCTTCTTGCCTCATTTTGCCTCAACAGACCTTTTTGAAGCGGATCATCAAACAAGTTTCAACTCCACGGCAAGCATCTCAGAAAATTTGAAGCCACTGAAGGGAAGGAAGTAGGTTTATTTTGATATTGCTCAGTGCCTTAACACAGTCTACAGAGCATCCTTCCCTCGACAGGACACAATTTCAAAACCTTCCATTCCATGGCAGTTGTCTGATGTTCTTGTCCAAAGCAACTTACAGTAGATCATTAGACTAAGCAGAGCCCAAAACACTCCTGTGACCTTAACCGCAGCGGTCAGCTAAATAACTGTAAAATCCCCACAAGCATACTATATTCTTAATACAGATTTAAGAATGGGGGAGACTTAAAGGGACATCATCATCCAATACAATTTGTCACTTAATCATTCCCAGATAACAATACATTCAACTTCTAACCTTTTCTAGGTGATTCAACCCCAATGTAAGTCAAATATCGAACGAAGGGTGCGAGCGAACAGGCTATTCTCCCTTGAATGGGGCGCACCATTTTATCAGAGCAGTCTCTTTTTCGGCACCTAGCTGTGACGTTACTCCAGGCTGCTCTGCATATACGCTACATACAGCATACACACCATACAATCGCAGTCTTTCCACCACAATTTTTGTGAAATAAGCTAGCTAGCCAGGGTGCACGGAGTACCTTTCCATAACCACTACGTAACATTAGTTTGTTAGGTAGCTGGCTAATCAGTGTTGACTGTAAATTTAAAAGCCACGGCATGTTCAACCATGAATATCTGTGACACATTACAGTGTATCAGAGTGATGTAGCTCAGTACAAACATAAAACTCGCAACGAATGCAAAATTTACCAAATTCGTTTAATAACTTTCATATTACACGTTTATTCATGTCAGATCCTCTATCTCATGTATAGCCCTGGGGTAGGCTACCGTACTGCACAGCGAGTTTGTGTCATTTGTCATGCATTTTTATATGTCAGTCATGCAGACATAGTCGAGGTCTGGGTGCAGGTAATCCAACTTACCCGCTTTCTTTCAAGGCAGGCAATTCATATTAATAGCCGGATATCACACAAAAGATGCGTAATGTTCAAGTATTATCATGACAATGCATGAATGCAATACAGATGAAAATGACAGCCAAAACAACGACAGAGAGCCGGGATGACGTCACTATTTACAGCACCCCAAGCAGTATTTCCTCAAAAATACCGGCCGCCAGAAGTGTCATGGCATGTTCCATAAACTTATTAAAAACATCCAAACAATTCGAAAGGATGGACCCTCCCCATGAAAAATATCCTGCACATGATTGATTATTTATGCAGCTATTGAGTGTGACTTGCTGTACTATGATAATGTCCCTTTAATAAAGGAAGTGCAGTGGAATTTTTCAGTAACCTTAGTGGGTGATTGTGGCATCTGCCTGTAGACATGAGTTGATTCGCCATCACCTCGAACAAACGGAACAATTCAGAGGATACTTTTAGCCGCCATTATTCTCTGAGAAAACACAGTGGAGGAGGGGATGTGACCCATCACTCACAACCCCCTCACACGCACGCACACATGCACATGCAAACACACACACACACACACACACACACAGCTCCCCACGCCCACAATCAGGCCTAATAGACGCCTCGACAGCCGAGCTTTAGAGGCCATTCAGTCCAGCTCAGCTGCCGTTCATTAATATTTGAGTATGTTTCCTGATGAAATGATGTCGTCTTACACAAAGCAATGCTTTGCGGGGCTATTCTGTTACACCATAAATGCTTGTCTTGGGCAGCTTGATTCAGTCCAACAGAGGAATCATTTTATTGAAAATCACCTATAAAAGCTATTAGGAACGCAAAAGTTCCCCAGAGCGAGGAATCACTTTTATACTGAAGGGCTTTATTTAAAAGCAATATACATTTACGATGGCATGACCAAAATGCATTTAAACAATATTTAAATCATTAGTCGGTCTCCCAAAGAGTCAGAGTGAATAAAAACACCCCATTGCCCCAACAAACACAGCAAAATATTCAAAATGGATTCAAATGTAATTTTTTTTACAATATACTGGTCAAACTGTACAATGCTCAAGGTAGAAAATGATGGAAGAGGTAATAATTTCACCCCCTTTCAACAGTCCTCAGGCTCAATGTCCATGCCATGGTAACTCACAAATAGTCCCAGCGTCAACCCAAAAATTGAAAATGGACAACAGGATTCCACCGTGCCACTGCCTAAAAACAGACCCGCGCACTCAAGAGCAAGAAACAGGACTGATGTGTGGTCATCAAACAACAGCTGTACAAGCCAAAGGCTGCGTACAAGGCAAACACGACTACGCCCACGCGCATCACAGAAATATGCCAGCCTGCATTACACAGAGGACATGAGCACAAGCAGGAGAGAGTCTCAGCCATTGAGGTCTCCTGACCAGTTGCATGCTGGGTAATGTGCAACAGCAATGCAGAAAACAGCGTAGCAGAGGCTTTCAGAGTGGGAGTCTGATTAATGAAAGGCCTGGCCCACTCTGAGACCCATTCCCACATATGTTAGAAGCTGTAGAGATCACTACAATGAAAGTTCTTATTTACAGAGAGAGAACACACCTAACAGCCAGAAGGCTGCAGGAGAAAGACACATTAAACACACATCATGGGAAATGCAGGATGAGGGGACAGGTGTCGGTTAACAAGTACCCTCAAGCATACCAGCTCAAAAACTAAAGTTATATCATACAGTGTGATACGTAGAGTAAACAGAGGCCTTAAAATTGTCGAGACAAGCCATTTGAGCAATAGTCAGCAGTTACCAAGGGTCTCTCAGCACACACAAATAGATAATAGCTTAGAGAGTTTTCCAATACTTACGCTCTTAGACAATCAAAGTGATGATACATAAGGCACATCCTGCTACTCTTTATTCCAGTAGCTAAACTGCAAACCAGACACAATGACAGATTTTGTACCCAGATCATATAGCCAGTGTGTACAAACACAATCGGACATTCACTTTTTCTTGAATCAAAGATGCACCCTCATCGCAAAGTAAAAACCAACGGAGCTATTGAAGGAATATATTTCTGTGTTATTCAACCCCTAGACCTGATCATGCCATTTTTATCAACCAAAATTGCCTGCACAGGCACAACAGATGCATATGAGCTGCTGGCTAATGCTAGTGCAATTACTTTAAATTGTGGGCTGTCCCGGTAAAAATAAACAATAAATTACAAAAATTAATTAATTTGTTGTGACAGGCCATGCCACGAAGGCAGGCTACCGGCTGCAGTCAGAGATCACCTATATTACAGCAGTCATTGCAATGCATCTCCAAGCTAAAATGGACATCCTGGTCCATCAATCTTCATACAGGTACAGTTGCAATAAAAATTATTCAACCCCCATTGCAAATTAGGTTCACTGGCAAAATTTAAAAACTTTCAGCTGTTTGCAATGAACAAATCAAACAAGAACAATTTAAATGGCTCAACACAACAAATATTACAAGTGGCTTCTCCAAATTCAACACAAAATGCCACTTTTAATGACTACTGCAGGCTCAAAATTATTCAACCCCTTCATGACAAGCATCTTTAATACTTAGCAGAAAACCCTTTTGCCGCTATGACCTGCTGGAAATGTGATGCATAGGCAGATGTCAGCTTTTGGCAGCATTCCCAAGGAATCTTAGCCCAGTTCTCATGGATAATGACCTCCAGTTCACTAATATTCTAGGGTTTGCATGCTGCAGCTGTGTTCTTCAAATCCCACCAGAGATTTTTTGTGGGGTTCAAGTGAGGCGACTGTGATGGGCACTCTAGAATCTTCCCAGACTTCTTCTGAAACCAAGCCTTGGTGGATGTTGAGGTATGCTTAGGATCATTGTCCTGTTGGAAGGTCCAATGATGCCCAAGCATCAGCTTCCCTACAGACAGCATGACATTCTCTCCTTGGATATCCTGGTACTTGACTGAATCCATCTTGCCCTCCACGCTTTGCAGATTTCCAGTGCCAGGGGAAGCAAGGCAGCCGCAGAACATCAAAAAGTCCTCACAATTCTTCGTTGTAGGCAGGGTGTACTTTTCAGCATATGCTTCTTTTTTTTCCTCCTGCAGACATAGCACTGATTCATAAGCCCGAAATATTCAAGTTTTGTTTCATCACTCCACAGAACAATATCCCCAAACTTTTGTGACTTATTTATATGGTTTTGAGCATATTGGAGCTTGTGCTTTTGGATCAGTTGTGGTGTATGTCTTGGAGACCTTCAACGTTTAGTATGCGCCCTACTGTGCAACCTGAAACCTCAGTGCCTCCTGCCTCCAAGTCTTGCTGTGGGTCTCCTGCAGTCACTCGAAGGTTTTTGACCACTTGTCTCGTCAGGAATCAGGTGACAGCCATTGATAGCATCCTCTTTCTGTCACATCCTGGTACTGCAGGCACCCTTCCTTTAACTCTGAACATGGTTCCAACTGTATCTCTATGAAAATTCAGTGCCTGTGCTACCTTTTTGTATCTTTTTCCTTGTTTATGCCAGGCAATGATCTCCTCTATTAGCTTGTTGGACAATTCTTTTGACAGCCATATTTCTAATATGCAATCAAATGTCACTGTCAACAAACCCCTAGTGAGTGCAAGTATTTGATGTATTCTATCTCAAGCAAACCTGATGCAACTAACTAAGCTCTTGATTAGCCGCATTAGGTGTGCTTGAGACAACACCTGATTTGCAAATAATACCACTGATAGGCTATAGGTTATGGAATATGACCTTTCGTGGAGAATCTGATGGTAATCTAAAAAGGGTTAGTCCAAGTTTTTAGGAAATATGTATTCTGGTAATCTTACCCCAGACAAAAACATCAATCTCCATGCAGAAACATAACATATATCTACAGGCTGCATGGTCATTGTGTTCACTCTATGAATGAGTGCCAGCACTGGAAGTTTGATGATCCATTAAAGGCTAAGGCTGATGCAGCTCTTCTCCCTGCGAATGAACGTGGCAGAAATTTGCATGCGTCAACATGCTTACAGTGCTTCTGTGGAGTCGATGAATTACTGACCTCTGCTCGCATTTATAGGACTCAAGGTGCTCAGCCCGGCCAGTTATTCTGGAGCTTTAATAGAATTTCAGATTTTAGTGCAATGAGCCCACGGGCCCTCCCGAGGTCTCACGGTCATGGCACAAACAGTTTGTGACAAACCCTGGCATGGCAGGAGCAGCGCAGAAGGACAGGCAGAGCAATAATTCAGCCCTCTCTGTCGGACATGCAGCCATAGAAAAAATGATTGCAGTGCTACTCGCAAAAAGCGAGACATTAAATAAGGCACAGAGGCATTTGCAGGAGTCGGGAAAGGTCCATAAGCTAATCAATTAACTTGTGGTCCATAAGCCATGGAAAAATGACCCTGAACTGCAACTAGTAGTCCACATGAGGAGCAGTCTACAGCATGAATATATGCAGTGATATCACCCACTTGAGAGGGTGGGCGTGCAGCATGCATGGGCGAGTCATCAATTTATTCATAATGTTACATTGTTTTTTTCTTTTTGTTCGTTGCGTGGCAATTGTTCCCAGAGCCTTTCTTTGTGAAACAATGAAGATGTCCTGCAGATGTTACGTAACACATACTGTGTAATGCTACGTGCAACCAGTCAGGACTGCCCCTATCTGGTGCAGTTCAGACAGCAGTCTATGAAGTGCTGCACACTGGTGAAAGCAGAATTCTAAATTTTTCCCATTATGCCCATTGTGATGTCACAGTACTTCAGCCAGGAGGGCAGTATATGGTAGCATGAGAGTTCATATAGAGGTCATAAGATACAGAAGCAATCTTGGTATCCTTCCACACATGAAGGGTATAACTATGTCCAGTCCGTGCAAAGTTTCTGATTTTTCCACACCATTTGTCCATTTCTGCTGTTATTGTTGAGATCCTTTTTGCTTCCAACAAGTGAACTGTACCTTTTCTTTCCATACAAATCTGTAAAGGTGAGGGCTACTCTTTTTTTCCCCCGTTAGTGCAAATAGCAGCCTCGACATTTTTTTAGATACTGGGGCAAAACGTAGTGAGGGGGATCGCTGAAATGGAGAACTCTGTCCACAGACAAAATAGAACAAGCACACCTCCCCCAATAGAGTTTGGGCATCCAAAAAAAAAAGTGTTGATGAGACCCAGCGGGTGAGGAGAAACACTTAGCTCTGAAAGCATTCTGCCATTTTGTGCTTAAGTATGGCGCACCAAGAGTCCACATTATTCTGCCCAAGCTAAATGCTTCTTCAGACTGACTTGCACTCGCATTACGCTCCACTGCAATCTCAGAATCAGCAACACGTTCCTTGCTCGGGAGATCGAGAAGGTGAACCAGTTCTAGGTCACGAAGCAGGTGTGTAGATGCAGTTGACATGTACAGGGAACATTACCCCATACAGCCTTTACTGCAGCACTACCCATCCATCCATGTTTAGCCCTGGGTATCAGCAGATGGAAGGAGGACGTTTTAGCCCTTATGCTGCTCAAGGCTGCCCTTAATGTGGGCGATCACTCTTTCTTTTGCTTTAGCAAAGCACCCTCAGCATTTTTTATGGTCTTTAATCCTTACGCTGACAGAGGACAAATTGCATAATGCATGACCGAAAACAATAAATAAATGAACGCTGGCATACTTTCACCAGTGTAAATCACCCGAATGCCTTCAGTGTACCAAAGACTGAGAGTTCCTGGTGATGCCCGGGAGCTCAGGATACCACATATTCTTCCCACAAATGAATTAAAGTCTTCGACAGCAGCCTCGTTTAAAGCTGTCCAGGACTGCCACTATAAAACCTAAAAAATACCACACAGCTGAGAGCGGTTTGCTTGACCCACAGTGAAGTATTTAAACTTCTTATTTTGTTCCCTCCAATAAGGTACCTGTCTGAATGTGACACTGCACTGAATCCTCTCTGGGGTAAGTTTTGCCACTTCAACCATTATTTCTCCACGCAGATCCCTGTGTTTCATGCCATTGCATTGCAAATGATCTTATGTTTTATGGAAATGAGAGGCAAAAGGACACTTACAGGTTCCTAAGATTTTCCTTACTACTGTCCCTATTGGCTAAACTCTTTGGTGGCTCAAGGCCTGTCCCGTGTACTGTAGTGTGCAGTGATGAATATACACTTAACAGAATTAAGATAAATCAGAAACCAATTACTAATGAAGAATCTATTTTATTAAATACCGGATCATATAGATGAAAATAGGTAAACAAAACAATATGTAGTAAAAACAAAAATAATGCCTTTTTTGAGAGAATAAGTCAATATCTACGACAGCCACCCTTTGCTCTGATCCCTTAGGCATAGTTTTCACAAGCATTTCAGATGGTTTGAGGTTCAATCCAAAAAGATTCTTTCGATGTTACAGCACATTTGCTCAATCGGATTAAGGTCTGGACTTTCAGCAGGCCAAGTCATAACTTTTATGTCAGCAGATGTTTCTTTCCGTTTCTTTCTTGCATAATTTAGAGGTATGTTTAGGGTCACTATCTTGTTGAGAATAAAATCCCTGACCAGTCAATCTCTTTCTTGATGGCAATGTGTGCCTAACAAGGATGCTGTGATACTTCTTTTCATCCATGATTCCGTCGATTTTTGTGAGATGACCTACTCCGACTGAACCCCAGACCATGATATTACCACCTCCATGTCTTACTGAAGGGGTTAAACAGCCATTTTTGAAACACGGCGCACATAAGTTCTGCTTTTGGGTAAGAAAATTTCAAGTTTTGATTCATTGGCACAAAGGACTACTTCCCAGTTTACTGGTGTCCAATCCTTGAATTTCGCAGCAAACTCAAGTCTTTTTTATATTGCCAGCTCTTGGCAGCAACATGACCAATCAGACCATTTTCACGCATGCATCTAGAAATAGTAGATCTTGCTACTTTCATCTCTTTACTTCTGGCGCTATTGATATCATCACAGAGCTGTTGTGCTGTCAACCGCCTTTATTTTTTTATATACTAGTCATACACAGACAAACATCAGATACACTGAACTTCCGTTTTGCACCTCTATTGCTACTAGTTTTCAGCGAACCGGTCTTTTTGAGAAGCTAGATGTTTCTAACACTGCCATGGCAGCATTTAAGGTCTTCAGCATCATGTAAGGCCACAATGCAACAAAGAACAATCTCAGAGAACTCCTTCTGTCATGCCATTGTGTTTAAAACTGTGACACAGCTCAAAGTTCATGTCACCTTATATATTGGGACAACTGACCACTAGAGGTAATTTTGCAGAATTATATCACCTCAAACCAGTGTAAACAAAGTTTTTAGCATCAAGAATCATGGAATGAGCCTTCACGCATGCATTCAGAGTCAGAAAAATAAAACCTGCAACATCTTTCCATTTTTATTTTAAAAAATGGATATTTACAGTGTTTTGTTTATTAACTAAATTTTTACTTCAAATATACTTGTGGGAATGATTTTTTTTGTTCTCATTGCCTACAATAGTATTTTTCAATACATTTTCACCAAAAAATTACAGAGAAGTAATACTATTAGGACCCCTTTTAGACAAAAGTGGTGGAGTATAATCATCACCGCACACTACTGTAAAGCATTTTGAGTCCATTTCAATTGTTAAAAGTGCAATAAAAATAAAATTGAGTTATTCAACTTGACAACATGAGGGTAGGAAAGTCACAAACCACTATTCATGTCCCTCCAAATATCTAAATACAGCCTTTCAGTATATACACCCAAGAACTATTCAAAATTTGTCTACAGATCTTTGAGTAAACATAAGAGCAAAATACAAGTTTACAATCTGCATTGCATTTAGATTATTTGTTTGTAATCAAGCCAAAAGTAAGATAGAGACATATAGTATTTTCCAGTTCTGTATTTTTAACAAAGGAAAAAGGGTGACAAAGTAAAATAATGTCAGCAGCAAGGAAGATACTTGAAGATGCCCGATGAAGAGCAGTGTCGTGAATTTGTTTCCTCTGTAGTGCTGAAAAATCTAATTTAATCACCTTTGGGAAATATGTAAGAGTATGCATACTTTCACCATTTTACCTGATTTGTCAACAGGAGAATATCCCAAAGGACAGGAGAAGTACCGCTGTAAACTCTGCTTTACTTTGTACAATTGCTTGCAACTACTGAAGACTGCCAAAACACATGATAGTGTCTAATTTCTCACAGGCCAGCTTACTTCCCTGGGGGTATTACAACAGAAGGCTCAGTTTTAGGCTAAGCAGGATCATTTTCATGTCATGAACAGGTGCAGTCGTCAAAATACTTTCTAGATCAACAATTTAAATATATGTGAGTTTCTTTTTTTAATCCAAGATTAAATAAAATTTTGAAATGATATTGATATGCTAAAGGAGGTTTTGCAGAGTATAGGCAAATTTGCCCACAGCCCAATTTGTATGCCAGGGGTAGGGAACCTTCTCCAGAAAGAGCCACTGTGGGTGCAGGCTTTCATACCAACCAAGCTGCTACACACCTGATTCTACTAATCAACCTCGGGAATGTTTGTTAAGGGCCTTGATTAGTAGAATCAGGTGTGTGGCAGCTTGGTTGGTGTGAAAGCCTGCACCCACAGTGGCTCTTTCTGGAGAAAATTCCCTACCCCTGGCATACAACAATGTTGAATGCTTTGTGGTTCACAAAATCATTGAAGCGTGACCACAAGCGCAGACTACGCTTTGCTCAGTTGAGTAAAAAAAAAAAAAAAAAGGCCTGGGAGATATAGAACCTATACAATGTACAACAGTTTATGAAAACATCTAAATGGCTTTTCTGAGAAATATGTAGTATATAATAAAAATGGCTTGAATACACCACCGTTAACTGATCTTATCACAATTACAGGTGATCCTGAAAGTGTCATTATATCCTAATAAATTAACATACAACTATATACTATATATAGTAACAATCTATATTTGTCTAATCTTAAAAGGACAAATGCATTTCAGATGTATTGAAGTTATGATCCAGAATGATCCGGAAGGTCAATGTCTCGTCAATCATGTACATATACTTTAAGACTCTTAATTTGGATAAGTATCCATAACAAGCATTCCATGTTTATTATTTAGTCACCTATTTTGACACCCAAAGGAGATAGTAATAATTTCTAAATACAGGGATGGTTCCAATTTTCGCAATCCTGATCCATGTTACCGGTCTCACAATTTAACGACACTCGCACATTATTTAGCCAACTATATGAGGCAACTTCTGTGGAAATGTCTTATGTGTGTTTTCATAGGAACCTGGTTGTTTTTCAAGATGAACTTTATGTTTTGCATCAATTTTGGTCAAGACAGATGCATTTTTCAATGGAAAATTGTCTGAAACTTTGTCAGTTTTTCACACATATTATTTTGGTATCAAAATGTCCGCATGTTGTTGTGTAGCCATTAAAAATCATCTGGTTTTTCAGAACAATCATTTATGGGTTTAAATATGGACTTTTCAAGGCCTTGTCCCACAAAAATCTTGAAATCACTAAATAGGTCACAGTTCACTTCCTGTAAGCAAATTTCACATTTCAAATCTATTTTCTGGACAGTCCCACAAGTAGGTACATATAACCAGAAGATGGTTCAAATTGGGCTGTGGGCAAATTTGCCTATACCCTGCAAAACCTCCTTTTGAACAACACTCAGAAGGAATTCATCTGGAAAATTCACATCCATTTGAATAGAATCTATTTTACCTTGCGAATTAGCCCCATCCAGATTTTAGGATCACTCATAACACGAGCCTTCTATGACCCATTACATGGATATCAAGAAATAATAGTTCTACCACCGTGAGTGACAGATTTTCCTTTTTTGGTATCCTCATTAGGCAGACTGAAACAACGAAAAATCCTGACAAGTACACAAAGAATAATTTCATCTCAAGCCAATTCGAGCCCTGTTACTTGACGGGAATACAATAGTATTCAGCACACTCATCTGCAAAATACAGGACGGCATTCACCAGTTTTATTTTCAGTGGCTTTGGGTCAATCTGCTCTTTATTATGGTCACACACAGAATAAACTAATTACCGGCAGGATGCCAACTGTTCGTTATCACTGGTAAGGCCATGTGGGCGTGAGCCTGCTTGCTGCTTCTTTTATAAAAGCATTTGGCTACACAGACACTCACAAATGCAATTTTCAGACAGCTGTAAGTCTGAGCTAGAAATATTCAAGAAACAAAACAGCCTGCCTAATTCTAACAAAAACACTGAAAAAAAAACATTTGGGTTAAATCATTCGTTGTTTGTTTAATTTCAGCATTTTGTTTTATTTTATGTAGAAAGTAGATCTGGTGGTGCCAGTGTGGTTTGCCGGGAATCATACTTTTCAGACTGAAGATCAGGGCACGCATGTTGGCTGGAAATTTCACTGAATCTGCAATGATGGCATATTTTTTATTCCTGCAATACGATGCACATTTAAGAAAACTACACGTAAATATAAAATCCATTATCATTACAAGCATGGTTATAACATGTAAATATAAAGGCATATATTGCCATCTACGATCTAAAAGAATTATTCACTCGGAAATCAAAAGTACCTCTCGGACTGTCCTGGAAGTTTTCATTGCTCATAATGTATTGTGTAGTAGGCAACCCAGCGTGGGTAAATTACTTTTCACCCAAATACACTCAGGGTGCATAAGTCATCGACATGATCGTGTGAGGTTTCTTGCCATTTGATTAACAATATCGAATTCGATTACATCAAATAAACTCAGCCGCCACAAATGATATTACGCAACAGGAAGTATTATGCATTTTTAGCCACATGGAAATAACCACTGAGGTGAATTAATTAGAAAAAATAGCCCACATATAGCCAATACATGGGACAGTGAATAAATACCACAGAGGATGAAAAAATAACCTCAACGCACACAATCAAGTTATGTGCGGACAGAAGGAATGAAAATAAATAATATTTAGATGGTGGTTTCTTACCATGTCATATACGTTAAGGATGACGGGTTCATTGGCCATGGTTTTAATCCTGAGATTGAAAGGCCAGTGTCCAGTCCCTTTTATTGCCGTTATTGCTTTTGGAATAGCAGCACCTCAAGTGCCCGTGCTCCAGGACCGCACGCAGAGGAGTATTCAGTGTTTGATGTCCATAATAAATAAAAATAGAAAACCGATTTCACCGCTGCATTCCAGGTTAACGCCGTCAATTTCGTCCGCACTCCAATCGAATTGAAGGTATTCTTCTACCTTCCCTCTATATGCAACCAACGTGAATACACTTGTGGGGAAAAAATATAATTGAGCTTAATCCTCCGTTTTGTTGTTTTCCCAGAAAAAAAAAGTAAGCCGGCGGTCTTGGTCATTCAGGTTTGAAAAGCTTTGAAACGTTGAAAAACAACATGCTTCCAGAGGTAGATCAGTCAAGGGGAGGCAGTCGGACAAAACTGAACAACTATACAGTAGCTAGCCATCCGGCAAGCTGGTTTTGATAGTCTAAATAATTGGTTTCCTAGCAAACAACAGGCACATATTGGCCTCCATATATTACCAGTATATAAGAAAACAACCTCGTGTGAAAGAATACATAAAACACAAAACAACACTGTTGTAACTAGTCATCTATGTTTCTTTGACTATCCAGCCAGTTTAGCACGTCGCAATCGGTTTCATGAAACAAGGGGTCGAAATTCACCTGTTCCAGTCACAGCGCATCCCATGTCGGACAGTGTTGCTGTCTTCTTATGTTAGCCAGATTGCTAGCTTTACCGTTAACTGCCTAGCCAGCGGATACTACTCCACAAAAACAATCATGTTCCGCTGCTAGCTAAATAACTCAAGGTTAGACATTCTGATTGATATGTGGAAACTATTGTTTTGTGGAACGCGAATAAAGCTGCGAAGTTTGCCAACTAATGTGAGCTTGGAACCGTGATGAGATGCGCATCAGCTAGAAAAAATAATTGAAATGTCAATTCCTTCTATTCTTCACGACCCGAGGACACGCGGAAGTTCCGCGGCGGAACTACTCATACTACTGTCGGCGACTGAAGGCAGGCACTGGCAGCTCCAGCAAGCAAGCTCGTTACTACCATCTAGCATGCCACGGAATTAGCTTGCGCTATTTGGAAACACGGAGAAAAACGCATATTGCTGGCTATCCAGCCAGCTAACTTCAGCATCCAGCCATCTCCAATAGATTTCGTACAAGAAAGCCAGATAGCTTGCAAGTTTACTGACGGCAACCTCCGCAAATAACGGGATCAACAGCGGATGTCCTCTGCGAAACCCTACACGAAATATGAATAAGTTTGTTAAATAAATCGACTGTATAGAGGGCAATCTCGTTGAAAAGCTGGCGAATGGTCGGACTGAAGATGGTTGATGGTGGTGGCGCTGGTTTTTCCCGCGTTAATGCACATGTAATCCTCATCTGAATGTGGGAAGGACAGCAGGTCGGTTCGGTTCCTCCCGTTTGCTCTCACAGCTGCCCGGCAGAAGCGCCGAGTCGGGCTTCCTCGGGCTCGCGTCTGATTGCTTCAAAAACGCTCACCACGGCACAGCGGATGACATCACCCAAACCAATGGCGCTCGCTTGCTCTGTCCACCAGTTCTGAATGAGAGTGAGTGCGGAGAGGTTTGATTACATCACCAGGAGGCCTGCGATCATCCCCTTGCTTCTAGTAGCAAGATAATGCCTTCATCAACACTTCTTAAAGCAGTATACATTGGTTGCTTATACACTGCCCGTCGGGGGGAAAAAAGATCGCCATTTGGATTTAAATAAGCAAAAATTCACGAACGTATGATTGAATTACTGTTGCAGTGATGAATATGTTTCAGCTGGCAATAACTCTTTTCATCCTGACTGATTCAACGCGTAACTTCTAATCTCTTAAACAACCATGTCTGGTCGTTGAAATGATGTTACTGTTTCAAGAGGGGAAAATTATTGGCCAGCATCAAGCACAGAAAACAGCTAAGAAGATTGCATAAATTTGCAAGGGAGCATAAAGATTGGACTGAGGAGCAATGTGAAAAGGTCACGTGGTCTAATGACTCCAGATTTGCCCTATTCCATTGTGATGGACACGTCAGGGTAAGAAAGGAAGCCCATGAAGCAATGCACAGGTCATGCATAGTGCCCACTGTATAAGCACTGGAGGCAGTGTTATGATCTGGGGTTGCTTCAATTGGTCAAGTCTCGGCTCAGCACTGCTATCCAGTAATAAAATGAATTCGGCTAACTGAATATACTGAACGACCAGTTACCCATCACTGGACTCTATAATCCATGATGGTACAGACATATTCCAGGATGACAATGCCAAGATTCATCAGGCTCAAATTGTAAAAGAGTGGTTCATTGAGTACAGGGAATCATTTTCACTCATAAAATTGGCCACCTCAGAGTCCAGACCTTAACCAATTGAATGTCTTTGTGATGTGCAGAAGAAGGCTTAACAGAATGGTTTGACTCGCCCATTGTCAATACAATATCTCGGCCAAAAATGAATGCAAATCTGGTCAGAAATAAATGTTGCAACATTGTATAAGATTGTTGAAACAATAACATATAGAACGTACACCATGATTGATGCTAAAGGTGGCCCAACAAAATATTACAGCGTGCAATTTATTTTTATTTTTTTTTGGACAAGAAGTGTATTATAATAAGAGGGAGATGAAAATTATATATAGATCATTATTTTGTAAAAACAATGGCATATGAATACAATATAGCATTTGTTTTCATTATGAGCTATATTTTGTAGAATTTTGAATGAATGGATGGTCCTGGAATGCTGGTCTGTACCTTAATTTCATTCGACTTCTATAAGCAAAACCATAGAAAGTAGAATAAAAATACTGTTAATTATACATTAATAAGCAGTGATTTTTATTTTAAGGGTCTGTTATCTGGAAAATAATGTAATGCTAAATGAGGGAAAGTTTATTGGTGGTGATTATATTCCTACCGGCTCATTTGTTGGTAGAGCCTCTTGTGCATAATACTGTTTATCGCTAAAAACATACTGCCCCTGGAGGGCCATTGGGTGGCCTCATTGGGGTTCCAAATTTGCCTGAAGGATCTTCTTATGTCCTTTTCTAGCAACCATCGAGAAATACTTTCTGCTTCATTCCTCAGAACCTATAGTGGTCGCCCGCTTGTGTTTAAGAACATAATTTTTAAAACTGGGGAAGGATGATGTTGATGATGTGAACATGATGGTAATTTTATTTGATGTGTTCAATCCAATGGTACTGCTTTGTTAGATTTTACAAAACAGGAAAATTACCTTGTCATTTATTTATAATGTGTTGCAATAGCAAGCTAAAAAAATACTTGAGCCAATAGGTGAACAGTATTGCAGTAAATGGAACCTACTCATCGTAAATAAAATAACAAAAAACCATCATCAAAACCATATTGAAATGTATCCTCTTCCCTCCATGAAAAATGTGAAATGGTATTTCAAAGAACAAATCAATTTGACAGCGTTACTCTGAAAGCTTTCAGTGAATTAAGCGTTCCATCTTTTTTGCCATGCGACCTTGAAACTGCATTCCCTTGTACAGACGGACTCCACGAATGGATTTATTGAGTTTTAAAAAACGATGGAGTGCGCGGATCTGCTTGCAGATCAGATCAGCTCCTGAGGAGGGGGGGGAGAAAGAAGCCCAGGTTCTGCTTCATCACATCCATCTATACTAGGGCTCCCATGAGCACATGGTTCTTTTTTTTGTTGTGATGACTAAATTTGGCATCTTCAATCCCACCAAAATCTGGAGTGTCCAATTAGCTAACTAAATACAGTTATCCTCAGACACTGGTACCCATCAGACGCCACTTTGCGCTTTACACTTGCATCTTCGCATCTCGCAATCTCAGTACAAGGGCAGAGGAAATCCAAACACATGCTTGCTTGGAATATTACTGATGAGCGCCCAGATGGCCAGCAGTGGGCGCTTCAGCAACAAACAATTTCAACCCCAACTAACTGAATGCCTCCCATATCCCTGAGCAGCACACATGAAGCCGATTATACATTACTTTGACAAGGCTGCTGGCCAGTCGTCACTGGCACGGCAGGATGCGATCTAATGCAGTGGTGATCATTCCTGCGCAGCAATGTGGACCCATTACTTAGGGAGCCAATCCAGAACCCCAGAAGATTACTTTCAGGTATCTTTTAAGTGATGCTCTGCCAGGCCTTCACTGCAGCTGTCGTCAATTCCTGCTCATTTTCGGGGCAGTCTGCCTTATGTTTTGTCTTGAGCGTGAAACTTGTCCCAAATTAGCTTTTCTGTTGGTTTCGACCGGACAATATACCTATTGCTGTCTGCTTGTGCCTACGAGCCTTAAGTGCACAACACTCTGTCCCTTGCTCATGGTTTGTCCCTCCTTGAACCACTGTTGGCATATACTCATTACTGCCGACTGGGAGCATCCTACAAGTTTTGCAACAATGGCAAGGCTCTGACTCAGTCATCAGGTGAGAAAGATGAGAGGTCAGTTTAAATGCATTATTGGTGGCTTTTTCTTGTTAGGCAGGTACTATGCCGAGTAGGAGGTGCCCAGTTCTCAGACTGGACACTCTGATATACAAGCTCTTGTGCAGTTGTGCATTTTGGCCTTTCTTTTGTCTCTGCCTCCTGGTGAGGCCAAGTTTGCACTCTTTTCAAAATGGTACTGCACATCTTTCTATGAAACGTTCAGTGACTTGGCTCACTTTACCTCACATCAAATGGCATTCATTTCTCAAAAGAACAAATGACTTAAAAGTAACTCAGGAAAGTAATGTCATTTCCAATTTTAGAAAACAAAATGTAGCTTTATAAATACCAGAGCACTAACAAGGTGAGGAAATGACCGACATATTTTTAGCTTCATATGACGTTAGCTATAGAGAGCGGTTCTCTTAATCAGAATATCACTACTGCGTGAGAGTATGGCCATACAGTTTGTTGATACACAATGAAAATGTATTTCAAACATTAATAATCATTTATCATAAACTTTTGAACAGTATGCAGTCTGGAAGTTCATACAAAACATATGTCTACTGGACTCTATTTCAAGAGCATCAACACCTAGATGCTCTTCCTGATAAAAATAATTGCAAGTACTGGAACCATGGAATTTTTTGATAAAGCATTTATTTTCAGACAGGATGGAATAAATTGGCATGTCAAAGAGCAAATGAGGTCCAGAATTTTTAACCACGTCTGTTAAATTACATCAAGAAGCTTTTCATAATGTAAAAACACCAGACCATTTTGTTTTAACATTGTCATGTTTATTGTCATTTTTTAAATCTGTGACATGAACTTCATTTTAAGGCATTACTGTTCCACATTTGTTCATACGGATTTATGGAACATAGACTGACACCAGATCAATGCGGACACAACACTGTTACATAAATTTGGTTTCATTTTGCATGTTTATTTCATGTAATTTCATGGAAGACTAATGGTTGACATTATTATCCCTCTTGCATCCTTTCGTTGGCATACTGTACATCCAGAGTATTGATTCCACCAACTTAATACAACCAACACCATTCCACCCTGATTCGTCCTTCTCCTGCAATCTACATAGTGAACCAAAAGTGAAAACTGTGCCATTACGGTCCATCAAAGAACACAAATTAACTACCTCCCTTGTGATACTCCTGAGCTGAACACAGATTCCTGTCTGTTTCTTCAGTTCCTTCCTCTACTCAGATGATCACATTTGGACTTGATTTCAATCAGATAGTGCACTCTGAATATCAAATGCTGCTGATAACTATATTTAATGAATCTTTGAATTCACAGGAGTAAATGCAAATCATTCCGAAACCACAGCCATATGGGTTACACCGTCACATTTAAGGCTCTTGTTTAGTTGGATGTAATAGTGCCACAGTGCATGAAGATAATTACTTGTCCCTTTCTTTGTGGTACAACACAGACAACACACATTACAGACGGACAATACAATGATACACATAGAATGAATGCTGTTTTGGTGGACAATATTGTTTAAAAAAAAAAAAACAAACAAACAAACAGTCAAACAGGCAGTGTTATCATATCGACTGTTCGTGAGTACTCAACATTCTCTTTTGTAACTCCATTGATTAATGTCCGAACACAAACACTCACATATATTCCACCTTTATCTGCACGGCCAATCTACAATCTACATGTGCCCTCATCTACTGATTATCTCCACTTCAAGACTACACTTTAACAGTGCATTGCACATTTTAATTGAACCAAAACTCCAGGTAAAAATTCACAGTAAAGCTCAATAGACCAGCAAGCTTTAACAATGGTAGTTATTACAAAGCTGTGATTTAATCTCTGATAGGTCCCAAATAGCATTACGTCAACTCCAGTGTAATTCCTTGGATTCTCTGGAATGTCAACCATATGGCAACAAAGGCAGACAAGCCAATCAGGCACATCGTTGAAGGGAGCAAAGCTACCTCGTGTTGGATTGTGTTTGCCTAAACTGAGAGTAGTGATGTGTGCATAAGGCACAGAATTTCCACCTGAATTCTACCAAAAGAAAATAATTGGTCACATTGCATATACACTGATTAGTATCAAGTGTTAAAAACTCCACGATCATATCAGACATCAAGACAATGCTAAATTTCAACAGAAGTAACCATAACGAGATGTCATATTTCTAGACACAAGCAAAGAGAGACAAACCATCCAACAGTGATCGAAATACAATGCGGATTAGTTTAGTTGTACAAAAGGATGACTTAAAAACCTGTGGACGTCCCATGTCCCCTCCCCCCCAGAGTGGACTTAGCGTATCTCAGCAAGCCAACAGTAGCAAGAGGAGCAAATCAAGGTAAGGACTGAAGTGGACCATCACTGATACATCTGCAGAACTTTTCTGAATTGCCTGAAAACCATTGGAAGGTACATGCACACGCTTGGCTTCCAAAGACTCAGTTTTCCGATGCGGTCGCTAAATGAAATGCAATGACGAATGAAAAGAAAAAGCAAGCCTCTTCTTGATAGTTTAGCCTTAAGAAGAAATTCTGAAAGAAACACATAAAAAAATCCTTAGAGGAACCCTGTCAATGGAAACCTCAAAGCTACATCCCACAATGATGTTTGATCCTCATGTTGAATGAACCCCTTCAAAACAACCGTTCACGGTGACCCTCACAAAAAGCAATACAACAGGAAATGCTTTTGTGTAATTTTTCCATGTCTTCATGGGGAAATATGGTGCCAAAAACAAAGACAAACACAAATTTTAAAGAAATTCTGTGCAGAACCCCAGAAAGAAAAGCTTTGAGTTCACAACTCAGCGCTGAACAGATCAGCAGAGGAGAATGGGATTTGAGTTCCAGGACAAACTCCAACCAACGCAAAAAAACCAGCGTGGAACTGCTGAGGCCTGATTTTTCTAAGTCCCATTTCCTGTTGACACTGCTCCAAATATTCTCCAGAGACACACAACTAACCAGCCTGTACAAAGACCTTTCTTGGAAAGAGGGAATCTGTGGTCTTAATTTCTCAAATTTTTAACCTTACCTCAACTTTGCAAAGTAAAATAAACTCCTTAAAAATGTGAGTTAAGCTGCTACGAATATCACAACATAATTATATAACAATAATACAAAAAACAGCGAAGTAAGGAAAAATTGCTTGATTTGTTTCAACTCTCTCTTTTTGGCCCTAAGCAAAATTATTCAGCCTTTATTTGTCCGTAAAAAAAAAAAAAAAAAAAAAAAGGAATGGGGGGGAAGGTGTATTTACGAAAACCTCCGAAAATGGTGACGTAAGCGTATACAGACAATGGCAGCAACTACAACAGTTGCCACAACCAAACCAAACTTCCCAATGGTGAAGTGAGATGGTTCACTTTCAGGCCGGGGCTTCGAGGGACCGTTTACTGACACCATGCCCTGTAAAAGATGGGGACAGAGGGTAAGCAGGAGAGGTCAGTTACCACACTCCCAAAGTGATTTCAATATTACAATACTGCGATTATCCAGACACTGAGCTTCTAACCACGATGGCAACCGTTACTGGACAGAACATATACAGCAACAATGTGTGCATTGCTTTTCATAGTGAAATAAAAATGTAATTCTAGTAAAAATTTCACCAAGTTGGATTTAACAATCACCTGATACAAGCACACGTTAGAGATTCAAGGCACTAGGCCAAACTTGGTGACCCATTAGCCACTTGAATAAGGGAAAATTCTGATCAACAATGAACGCGACATCTTGCTGTGGACTTCTTTACTGATTCAAGTACAAGACACCTAGCGACACCATATCAGGTACATCAGAGTAAAACCAATCCTACAGCTGAATTTTCAAAGGAAGGAAAGTGGATTGGATTGACACTGAATGTGAACGCACATTCTGAATTGCAATGGATTTGAGTGCACATATGAGGAGTAGACAGATGCATTTATTCAATACCATGTGCGTTGGCACCCGGTGAGGTCTTACAAAAGGTAAAAAGTGGAGGGAAGACAAATTTTTGATGTGAAAATGCACAAGTTTTATAATTATTCATTTTTATGGAATATGTACTTCAAGGTGTTTCATTTGATTACTCAGAAATGGACAAAACTTTAAAAAAAGAGAAATATGGTTTAATTTTGTCTTTAAAACTTAGAAGAGAAGGTTTTAGATTTGCCCCATAAAGTTCTAGAAATCATTTGCTTACCATTACCAACTGAGATCATTAGATCTGCATGAAAATGTTCACTCAGGATTACTGCGATCATTCTGATCCGACGTCTCAAGAGTTTAAGACTGATGTCAGATCTGCAGTTACATCCACAGCTCTCTCATGACCCTAAGGACCAAGGATACACCCACCTTCAGCACAAGGAGCCGCACGTCTTCACCGGCGGATCGGAAGAGGTCCACCGCAGCTCCGTGTGACAGGTTCTCAAGCTTATGCCCATTGATCTGCAACCAGTACAAAGTTTGCCAGGCAATTTTACAGCTGATACGGGGGGCAGGGGGACAAACAAATCTGTTCAGGTGTCAAATGAGGAAATTTTTACAGGTTTATCTGTTCCTTTGACTGTATTAAGGATGTTTCACGCCAAAGACAAAACAAAGAACCTATACAAAAATGCACCTATGAAAAAATTTAAAGTTGCTAATTTCACACTGAATCCGAAACTTTCCCATTTCTCCATCAACTTGTATTCCTTTTTATTTATTTTTCCCTGATTCACCCTTGGCATGAAAAAGGCCATTATCCAGTGTTTATATGGAGTCCTAAAGTACGCCAGGCTGAGAAAAATATAATGCAACTAGAGCCTGAATGTTATACTTTGAATGTTCCATTAAGAAGAGGCAAAACAGAGATCTTACAGGGCTGTGAGAAAGTATTTGCCCCCTTCCTGATTTTTTTTTTTTTTGCATATTTTTCACACTTAAATGTTTCAGATCAAGCAAATTTTAATATTAGACAAAGATAACCCAAGTAAATACAAAATGCAGTTTTTAAATGGTGATTTCATTTATTAAGCGAAAAGAAGATATCCAAACCTACCTGACCCTATGTGAAAAAGTAACTGTCTTCTCCTCTCTCCCCCCCCGTTAAATCATGAATTAACGGTGATTAACCACATTTTTTTTAGTTCAATTTCACTAGCCACACCCAGGCCTGATTACTGCCAGACCTGTTGAATCAAGAAATCACATAAATAGAACCTGTCTGACATAGTGAAGGCTGAAAGATCTCAAAAGGCAACACATCATGCCACAATCTAAAGAAATTCAAGACCAGATGAGAAACAAAGTCATTGACATCTACCAGTCTGGAAAGGGTTACAAAGCCATTTCTAAGGCTTTGGGACTCAAGTGAGCCACGGTGAGAGCCATTATCCATAAATGGAGAAAACTTGGAACAGTGGTGAACCTTCCCAGGAGTGGCCGGCCTACTAAAATTACTCCAAGAGCGCATCGATGACTCATCCAGGATGTCATGAAAGAACCCAGAACAACATCTAAAGAACCGCAGGCCTCACTTGCCTCAGTTGAAGTCTGTGTTCATGATTCAACAATAAGAAAGAGACTGGGCAAAAATGGCACCCATGGGAGAGTTCCAAGCTGAAAACCACTGCTGACCAAAAAGAAAACAACGGCTCGTCTCAAATTTGCCAAAATACATCTTGATGATCCCCAAGACTTCAGGGAAAATATTCTGTGGACTAACGAGACAAAAGTTGAACTTTTTGGAAGATGTGCGTCCCATTACATCTGGCGTAAAATTAACACAGCATTTCATAAAAAGAACATCACACCAACAGTCAAACATGGTGGTGGGTAGTGTGATCGTCTGGGGCTGCTTTGCTGCTTCAGGACCTGGACAACTTGCCGTAATTGATGGAACCATGAATTCTGCTCTCTACCAGAAAATCCTGAAGGAGAATGTCTGACCATCAGTTTGTGACCTCAAGCTCAAGCGCACTTGGGTTATGCAGCAGGACACTGATCCGAAACACACTAGCAAGTCCACCTCTGAATGGCTTAAAAAAACAAAATGAAGGTTTTGGAGTGGCCGAGTCAAAGTCTGGACGCAAGACCAATTGAGATGCTGTGGCATGACCTTAAACAGGCTGTTCATGCTTGAAAACCCTCCAGTGTGGCTGAATTAAAACAAGTCTGCAAAGAAGAGTGGGCCAAAATTCCTCCACAGCGATGTGAAAGACTCATTGCCAGTTATTTCAAACGCTTGATTGCAGTTGTTGTCGCCAAGGGCGGCACAACCAGGTATTTTTCACATAGGGCCAGGTAGGTTTGGATAGCTTTTTCCCCTCAATAAATGAAGTCATCATTTTAAAAATAGGACCAAGGGACCTGTAGCTTACCAGCAAGCAGTCTAATAGTGATGATACAAGTTATGAAAATGTCATGTGAAGTTTGACATTTAATTAATGAAAATCAATAAAATAAAGGAATCCCTTGCGCTTCAGCCCCTCTCTTGCCAGAGGTCGGTGCTCACAGAAAAGGACAAATTCAGAAGAAATGAAGGAACAGACTGGAGCACTCGAATCACTTGCATCAGTTTATTGAGTTGCCAAGACTAACGTTTCGACGTTAACGCCTTCCCCCTCCCCTAAATCTACATGGCTGCCCTCCCCACCGATAGGTTTCTATAGATGTGGGCACTGCGTTCACTGCTCCAATTCCTCGGACTCGAAATATTTTTCTCATCCACATACAGGCATGAAATACAAAATCAATTCATTTATAAACTGTAACACAACACATGTCATTTACATTCTCAAATGTCCGTGTGGGTTGGTCTACGAGGCCAAACAAAAGCGTGTCCTCAAACTCCGCATTGCGAACACAAGGCTGCTATTCAGTAATCAGAATATGGACTACATAATAGCAAAGCACTATGCCCAAGCTAATCATGGTTCGCAGCATCTCTTAAATTTTGGGGTATTGAGAAAATTGTTCCTCCCAGAGGGGTGGGGATATTATTAACAGACTGCTCAAAAGAGAAGCGTATTGGATTTATACATTGAACACTGTGGAACCACATGGATTGAATGAAGAATTAAATCTGTCCTGTATATATATATATATATGATGGCTGAAATTTGTGTTAATGGGAGGAAATGTTGGTATTTGAGATTACACCCACTCACTGAGTGCTATCACAGTATTGGTTCATTATGGATACCTCCCAACTTAACTCCTTTCCAATAGGAGGTCATTCTCTGTGTGGAGGAAGTTATTTAACTGTCCCAACTTCACCAATACTAATTTGACTCTGAGGAAGACGCTGTGCGTCGAAACGTTAGTCTTGGCAACTCAATAAACTGATGCAAGTGATTCGAGTGCTCCAGTCTGTTCCTTCATTTCTAATGAAAATCAATGTCAAGGTCACTAAATAAAAGTTCACATACATTTCTAAGACCTCCTGTAATACAAACACAATCCTAAGCTCTGAAGCAGTTTTGGTGATACTGAAAATTCAATATGTCAATTGTGAACTTTAAAAGGTCACACAAGGTCAAGTTGAGGTCAGCAAATGGACTTCATATATGACTTTCTAAATGTCTCTATACAAACCCTGGCTCAATCTGTGACCATTTTGGTGATACAAGTCATTGTACTTTCATTGTCGAGTTTGACCCTCTGGTCACTGATAGTCAAGTTGAATGTCACCAAATGAAAGTTCATAAGCGACTTCCTAGATGTCAGTAACACAAACTTATGCTCCATCTGTGACCATTTTAGTGATACAAGTCATTGAATTTTCACTAGGTCACGTTTGAACTTTGAAGGTCAATACGAAGGTCACCAAACGAAAGTTCATATATGACTTGCTATACGTCTCTAATACAAACCTAAGCTCCATCTGTGACCGTTTTGGCAACACAAGTCATTGTAATACTACTATGTCAAGTTGGACCTTCAAAAAGGTCACCAACAGTCAAGTTGAATGTCACCAAATGAAAGTTCATATGTGACTTCCTAGATGTCAGTAACACAAACCCAGGCTCAATCTGAGACCTTTTTAAAGATAGAAGTCATTGAATTTTCACTAGGTCAAGTTTGACCTTCAAAGGTCAATATGAAGGTCACCAAATGAAAGTTCATATATGACTTCCTATACGTCTCCAATACAAACCTACACTCTATCTGTAATGATTTTGCTGATATGGGTCATTGAAATTTCAATGTATGGTTTGGTTGTTGAAGGTCACTGAAGGTCAAGTTCAAGGTCACCCAATGAAACTTCATACATGACTTCCTATATACCCACAATACAAACCTAACCTCTATCTGAAATAGTTTTGGTGATAGAAGTCATTGAAATTTTACCATGTGAAGTTTGACCTTCGAAGGTCACCAAAGGTCAAGTTCAAGGCCACCAAATGAAAGTTCATATATGACTTCCTATACGTGTCCAATACAAACCTACGCTCTATCTGTAATAGTTTTGGTGATAGAGGTCATTGAAATTTCACCATTTGAAGTTTGACCTTCGAAGGTCACCGAAGGTCAAGTTCAAGGCCACCAAATGAAAGTTCATATATGACCTCCTATAAGTGTTCAATACACATATGTTCCCAATCTTCAATATTCTCAAGCCTAGAAGCCTTTGAAAATTGTAACATTTTGCTTGACCACAAGTTTTACCTCTCAAGGTCATCTGAGGTCAACTTTAACACATCCAAAATATAGGTCATATATGACTTCCTATATGTTGATAATACAAACTTAATCTCTGTCTGCAACCATTCAGCTTCCACAGGCAATTCTGCCAATTCTCCACGAGACCCAATGTTAAAGTACAGCGCCCCCACTAGACCCACTTCCGTCGATTCAATCAAAATGACACTTGTGCTGCACATAAAGTGTATCAAGGTGAGTTAATTGCCAGATTTAGAAAAAAAATTTATCAGTTTTTGAGAAATAATTTTTTGAAATTTCAAGTCCTATCTTTTAACATGGTTAATATTTTCCTTGACCTCGAGTTTGACCTTTCAAAGTCATCTATGGTCAAATTTAATATTGCCAAAATATAGCTCATATCATATATGACTTCCTATATGTCAATAATACAAACTTAATCTCTATCTGCAACCATTTGGCCTCAACCGGCCATCTTGCATATTCATTAAGTACAACGCCCCCACTAGACCCACTTCCGTCGAGTCAATCAAAATGGCCCTCGCATTGTACATTGACGGTACCAAGGTAAGTTGATTGCCTGATTTAGAAAAAAATTTATCAAGCAGTTTTTCAGAAATTTTTTTTTTAAATTTCTCAGTCCTATCTTTAACATTGGGGCCAAAATTTCAAGGGCCCTTATTATGGGTGAAAATGATTCAATCAAAAATCCAAAGAAAAAAAGACTGGAGATATGGTCTCATAGTATGTTATGGCAAATTTACAGGAAAATTCATCAGGCCAAAAAAAAGTAAAAAAATGTTCCAGACGACGGACGCCACACCATGACAAAAACTGCATTTTATATTTACTTGGGTTACCTTTGTCTAATATTAAAATTTGTTTGATGATCTGAAAAATTTAAGTGTGACAAATATGCAAAAAACTAACTCAGGAAGGGGGCAAATACTTTTTCACAGCACTGTATATTCCATGTTTTGCATTCACCATTGGATGCCTAGAGCATGTTGAATTAATTTTAACGACGCACCTCATCACTGTAATGCAATCAATCATAATTCCCCTCCCGCTTCCTGTCCTTTATGCTCTTCCGAGATTGCAATTAGTGGGTGATATGGGCTATGATTGCTCTACATGTACAGAGGAAAATGGCATCTCATCTCAGCTTTGAAGAGAGGAAGTCCTTGTCAATTTTGATTCTTTTCTTTTTCAAAGAGCATGCAGCAAGACATGGTCCTGCTGTTTTAATTTTGGACCTTTGACAAAATCTCCAAAACAGCCTTCTGGTTAAAGTTAGAACATGTTTAATGAAGTTCCATTAGACACAACAAAATCCAATATGGGCACAAATTTGACATTTAAAAAAAAAAGAAAATCAAGTAAATTAACAATTAAATATTATGCCGGACAACATATTTTCTGGGCACAAAAGAGTCATTGTTATTGTGTTGCTCCGTGTCAGTTTAGACATTGAAAAGTAAAATGTTAAAATAATGTGAAATGATATGCACAAATTCACAGTACTAAAGGACCCAAAGTGTGCTATGTGCCAAATTTTATACCCATATATAAAATAACAACAACTATGGAGATAACAACTTGCATGCTACTACAATACCACATATCCGCTGAATCCACTCCAGCTAACCCTGTTTGTCAGACACAAAAGTGCCATAACCAATTTTGCTGAAACATCATACTTTAATCGTGCAGCCTTTTCAAACACCTAGTTCCAAATGGAAACTCTGACACCACCTTACCTCCAGGATCTTGTCACCCTCTTGCAATCTCCCATCCAGTGCAGCTGCTCCGTCCTCCTTTATTTTGGCTACATATATCCCAGTGTCGTTCAGCACACACTGCTGGTCAGTGCCTCCCACAATGTTGAACCCTAGGCCTTAAAACACAGAACTTGTCATGGGAGCAACTTTGCAGTAATCATCATCTCACCCAGCCATTTGACAAACTTGCTTCCCTAATTTTTTTGCTGGATGAGCTGAAGGTCGTCCAAATATATGCAGAAAACTAATAAATTGAGCAGGTACAATTAAAATTTAGACTATTCCCCATTTTTATAAGACAATAAACTTCAGAATTACATACAGTTAAATTACAACAAAACAATCACAAGCTAATCCCATTCCTTTATCCCTTCACGCAATACAACTGGTGACACTAATAATTTATCATTTAACAGTTTGTTACATCTTCGGTCATGAGGGTGGCAGAATATTCAAGTTGTTACTCCAGCTCCACTGACGCCTTTTCTTCAATATTTAACTAGATGAAGAAATAAAGACCTTTGCTCCCCATGAAATGTATCCAGGACAACATCAAAAATTCCTGTTGATACCACTGATAAGGCATTCACTGCACTTTAGAAAGGTGGTCTCATGCCCCAGACCATGACTAATGTTGCCTTTTCAACATGTCCCTGATAACATTCTCCTGCTTGGCCCCAAGAACACAATGTCTATTATTTCCAAAAACAATTTGAAAGATGGACTCAACAGACCACAGCATTCCTTTACACTTTGTATGAGTCCATTTCAGCTGAGCTCAAGCCCAGAGAGGGCATGGTGAAGGCAACATAGCAGCGCAGTGGTTAGCACTGCTGCCTCACCGCAAGAAGGCTGTGGGTTTGAATCTGGCCTGAGGCCTTTCTGCGGGGAGTTAGCATGTTTTTGCATGTTCTTGTGGGTTTCTTCCTGGTACTCCGGTTTCCTCCCAACGTCCTAAAACCCACACATTAGGTTATCTGGAGATGCTAAATTGCCCGTAAGTTGAGTGTGGGAGTGAATGGTGTGTGAATAGTGAGTGCGCCCTGTGACGGATTGGCGAGCTGTCCAGGGTGCATCCCTGCCTTTCATCTGTAGTCAGCTGGGACAGGCTCCCGCTCCCCACGCGACCCTAGTGAGGGAGAAGTGGGTATAGAGATTGGATCAAGCCCAGAGAAATTGGTGGTGCTTCTGGATGATGCTGGCATCTGGTCTCCTCTTTCTATGGTAGAGTCTTCTCTTGAATTTGATGATGCCATGATAAACAGTGCTCACTGACGGGTCTTCTGTAGTATTTACATTCCCATGTGGTTATGTCCATGACAAAAGCATGTTGGTCTTTCATGCAGTGCTGTGTGAGGGCTTGAATGACACAGGAATCCAATATTGGTTTTCAGCCTTGTCTTCCATATATGGAGACAGTTTATTAAGAAATCACTGTAGATGGAGCAATTCCTAAATTCTGTGCAATAACACGTTCAGAGATGATGTTCTCAAACCATTTGACGATACGTTCCTACAGATTTCAGCGAAGTGGCAAACCTCAAACCATCTTGCCAGTAAACAACCGTGCCTTTTGTGACAGCTCATTTTATACCCAATCATTACTGAATCACCTGTTACCTATTCACCTAAGGAATGTTCCCAATGCATATTTCCATGAAGCTTCCCCAACATTTCCAGCTTCCGTTCCCCTGCCCAAATTGCTTCAGAAACATGCTGCAGGCATGGAATTTGTGAATGTTTACAAATAGAAATACAGTATAAAGGTGAAACTTAACATTTTTGCTCTGTGCTGTTTTTAACTAAATGTAGGAAATGAAATTAACAAATCAGGGTAATATCACACCAGATGATCCAAAATCCTGAAAAATTCCCAATTCAAAATAACACAATTTAATTATATGCAGGCAAAATATTCCCCAATATGTTTATAACAACTTTGCCAAATATTTTTGAAAAATTCCAAGTGGTTTGGGCTACAGAGGGATTTTAGTAAAGTAATTATTATGTTAATTTGCACTCGCAAATTTAATCTAATTCTGGAAGCATTTTGACAGGGGTAAAACAGCATAAATATGAAAGCTAGAGTATAAAATTTTACATGTATCCACTAAGTGTGACCCAGGGAAGTAGATTCCACCATTAGATCTGATTTAGAAAAGATTTTTAAAGAAATATTTAGAGTCCAAAATGGCCATCCAGTCTGTATGGCACATCCTCACCTGTATTTTTTACTTTTTAAGGGGCTGCAGACCTCAGAGTATCCCTTAAAACCCAACCATTTTGATTTGTATCATTTCTCTAAGTCCATGAGAGTTGGTCTCTTGAAGGAATAGATGCTATCTGTTTGAAATCTTGAGATATTGCTTGCCAAGCATGGCTCCAGCATATACGGCATCCAACTTTGGGAAGCCCTAGCACCAGGAAGATGGGTAGAAGCAGTCTGGGAATTGGCTTATATGTTAGAGCTAAGATAGGCCTTTCTCAGGATCAGATCAGCATTTTGCTCCTACAGTGACTCCTAGGTGAAAATACTCATAAAAAAACACTATTTTTCACATGACAAAAATTGGGGGGTGAAAATTTCTTAAATTCCATTGAAATTTGAAATATAATTATTATTATTTTACTGTATATATGTTTGTATAGATCCGGTTTTTGACGTAGCTCATAAGTACTCGCGGCAGGTGCAATATCCGACTTGGCGGAAATTCCACCACACAACTAGAGGTCTATGTAGCCTGACAATCATCAGACGATCGTCTTAGAAATCTAGCTGTTCTCAGTATTGAGAAACAAAGTGCAAAAGAGCTAGGTTTGGATATGTCTGTGAGACGTTTTGCTGCACAGCACAACAATCGTCGTCTGAAGCTCTCCTAAAAGAGATGGCCAATATCAGTCCTGGACTGTGACTTAAGTACTTTTGCTGTATTTATTTTGAGGTACTTTTATTTCATTAGCCTTAAATATTCACTCTACTACATCTTGGAAGGCATAATAATACAGTGTGTCCCGAAAAAAAAGGAAACTGGGGATAAAATGAGAAGTATTCTGTTGAAACTTAGTATCTATAAAACTAATTATACAACAGTTAGTTCCGACCAAGTAATTTGATTGGACAAGAGACATTCCATGAGTGCTGATATAGAGTACAACATCACTGGAACTTTTTACAGACATTATCACTCCGCTGTACAGGCATTCTAATAACCGTTATTTAATGCTACATCAGTCATTTGTGTTGGTGGAGCCAAATAAATGATTAAATAAACAAACAAATCATAATCTCTTGTCGCTTATTACTGTTAACTAATAAAATGCGCTTGTAGAACTTTTGTATAAAAGCAGTATCACACTCGAGGTCGTGCTGTTGTGCTGAATATCAGCACTGGTGTGATTATCTGCGGCCTCGTGCCTATGACCGAATCACACCAGTGCTGATATTCAGCACAACAGCACTCCCTCTCATGTGATATTGCTTAATTAGGACTATTAATTACACAACTGTCTACTTTTTCACATCATACAAAGAAAACAAACTTAGTCAGGCATCGTTGTCAGAACTCATTGTTCTGTTGTCAGCTGCTTGATTTGAGCACATCTATCATGCAGCTAGTACGGTTTACATTTAAAGCAGTACACATTACCTAACCTAAAGCACTAATAGCCCTGACAATGAAAAGTTGAAACTGATCATCCAGGTTCATCCGTGTTTAGGCTTGTCATCATTTTATGCAATCTGGCGCAAAGTGGTGACTGACTTACTCCAAAAGTGTCATTGTTGTTCACTTGAGTGTGGCACAGCCTCCACTTACTTGACATCATTAGACAGAAGACGTAGTTCTATAACACCAAATGCCATTTTTAATCAAAGAATGTTAAGTAATTGTTATAGAATTAACCATTTATTCTTGGTTTCCTTTTTTGAGACACACTGTACAATAAATACATTGAAGAATATTTTTCTGAAATTGTTCCCCAATTTTTAGACGCGGTTTTTTTGCAGATTGGTGAACCTCTGCCTATCTTTACTTACAACATCTGATATGTTGCCTATGCTCTATTGTGAATAAAATATGGGTTATTGAGATTTGCAAATCATTGTATTCTGTTTTTATGCGCGTTTTACACAATGTCCCAACTTCATTGGAATTGGGGATTTCCTAATACCGCACTGAGGATGAACCATGCCACCCATCCCAGACCTCTTGCCACCCCTTTGCCACCCAATGTAAAATTTTCTAGATCCACCACTATCTAGGAAGTAGACAAATCAGCGACAATAGCTTGAGACACGTCAAATTTTGTGGGCTCATACTACGAACCATAAAACCCAAAACTAAGATGTCAGATGAATGGAAAGGCAACATCGCTTCGCCATGACGATTAATCCAGCGATATCGGTGTAATTACAGCAGGCAGCGCGGATTTCACATGTTGCACATGCCGTAACGCTGGTGGTTGGACAGTAACAACAACTCGACAATGAGTTTTCACCGAAATTACCCACCTAACTTAGAAGCTCAGTGTCCACAGTTAACCAATGGAATTAGAGCCAAATTCCCAATACAAGTTACTGGCTGGCTGTGTTAATGAACCATAAGGTGGGCTAACGATGTACGTTAACAGGAAAACACAGGCACAATTTACTTTCACTTTTGTTGTGAGCAAGTAGGCGGACGATGTGCTAAGCGCAAGTTGGCTTGCGAGCCCGAAAATACATTTACCTAACCCCAACAATATTCGTCACCTGGCTACACTGCTGTCAAACTCAGTTGAAGATAATAGCACAGGTCACTGTCTAATATAAAAAAACATATTCCTAAAAAGGAAGACCTTCCATCCTGACTATATTACAAAATGTAATCTACCTCACTTGGTTTCCAAAAACAAGCTGCGAGGGCATCGTGACATTGCAACATTTTGCATGAAAATAATACTTCACTCATCATGTTTCGAACATGAGATTATTTTCCGGAAAGACCGTAAAAAGAGAAACTTTGTCTAAAAAGTTAATATATTAGTTTACCAAAATAGCCCGCAACATCATGTATGCGACTCAATTCAATGCCAAATACGGTCACTTAACACAACAATATGCCAAAAATAAACGAAGACATCCTGTGTCTCCCCGATGTTTGAATAGCCATACATGGTCTATTAATGGTGTCGATTCCTTATTCCCAAAAACGGTTGATCGCCTCTGAAGGTCCAACCAACAAGTTCGAAGGCCCCACAAGGACAGCAGCTAGCTGATTACATTAAGTTCGACTCTGGGAAGCTCGTCGTGTGTTTGCACAGCTGAGTAATCTAAAATAAAATTCAAATTGTCTTACCTGCTGGTCCTCTTTTCAATATGATTTCTGTTGCAACGGGAGGACGGTGCATAGTCCCGTTCATAATGATCAAGAAACGATATCTATGCAATAAAATAATGTTTTCAGAAAACTGAGCTAAAGGTGAATATGTTACGTGTGCTGTGCTTCGCCTCCTGCATCCCGCAGTAGCCTCTGGGAAATGTCGTTTTACTGCCCTCTAACGGGATAAATTTTTCCCCACCCCCAGCATGCACTTCGCCCGCGTACAGCGTGAGACGTCACGTCGTCACTCAGTGTAATATAAACAAACATATAATATCGGTTTCATCGGTGCTCCTAAAGACCTTGATGTCACTAAAAGGGACTTTCTTATTAACTTGTTTCTTTTTCTAGCTAAATTCTTCATTCATAAATGTAAATTTTTACAAAGAAAACCTTTCTTTTTATTTTTATTGAAGAACTTAAGCACTACTTATCTTCTATTGAATGTTCACTTTGCCCTATAGCTATTAATACGCGTTTGCAATGTGCTATTTATAAAATTACGTAACCTCTTGTCTGTTCAAATGATTTGAATGTACTTGTACTCTTTTATATTACAAATGTATTTGTACATGTATGTACTTGTACCAGAGCTTTCAATAATAAAAAAAAATAATATCGGTTTCAGTCAATGGCTGTATAAATATACTGTCGGTGGTTTCAACAAAGAACAGCATTCCGTCGTTGTATCACCGCTGTATTTCCCGTTTTCGACCATCCGAGAAACAGCAATACTTTTTTCGCCCATGCGTCTTGTAAGATGCATTCCTGCATGTTGCTTGCCAATGTCTACCTTGGCAGCCTGCTGAAAATTCCAGCTTTGACCAGCCTTGGCTGGTCAGGCTGGTTTAAGCTGTGTTTTGGACAGTTTCAGTTGGTCTACCAGCCCTTCACCAGCTGACTCCAGCTGACAATACCAGCTTAACCAGCTTTGGCCACCTTCATCAAGCTATAGAGACCAGCTTTAAACATCTAGACCAGTTAATAGCACAGCTCAGACCATCTTAAATCAGCTTAGAATTCTAGCAGCTAGAATTCTTAGCTGGTTTAAGATGGTCTGAGCTGTGTTATTAGCTGGTCATAGCTGGTCTAGATGTTTAAAGCTGGTCTCTATTGCTTGATGAAGGAGGTCAAAGCTGGTTAAGCTGGTATTGTCAGCTGGTGAAGGGCTGGTCGACCAACTAAAACTGTTCAAAACACAGCTTAAACCAGCCTGACCAGCCTAGGCTGGTCAAAGCTGGAATTTTCAGCAGGGAGATAAGTAACTATTCTATTCGGCAACAGAACCTATGGCAATCTATTGTTCCAAGATTTCATGCTGCAGTTAAAATATTGTTCTGTATGAGTGTTTTATGTAAAGCACTGTATATCATTTGTAAATGGAGATTTGTTACATACCATTTGTGCTGCCTTACTGGTCAGCTATTTGTTTATTTTGTTCACCATTTAGCACCCTCTGGTGGTATGTCTGTAGCAAAACATGATCTGATGCAATACCACTTGTTTGTGATGAAATAGACTAGTGCTTTCTAGAGGTTTCTGGCATCCTCTTGCCTGGAGGGGGCTGGATCACCCAGGACTCCTGTAGATCTTTCCAGAATGTTCCTAGTCTATATAAATGCTATGATTTTGGTCAGTTAAGAGGTCTTTTCTTTGCATCAGAGTTACATAGTGGCATTAGAGTGTCATTAGAAGATTGCACAGTGGATTATTTGTAGAAATTTTTGGACCTAATCAGTGAAGAATAAATTTGTTTAAGTTGTCATTGCTGGTTTTCTTTGTTGTGATTTTCAAGTCATAACAACATATGAATGCACAAAGTCAATCTCTGTTTTCACAGTGCAGCATAGCCTGCAAACATTAACTTCGAAGAAACAGGGATATTAAGTTAGACCACTCATTAAGAATTGAAGACCGCATCTGCTGGCCGGTCAAGCAGATTCCAACTAGAACAGCATACTAGCGCAAGAGGCGACTTCATCGAGGCCACCGTGTTTGCCAACGGGGGCGGGTGTAATCACTGGTCTCTTTTGTTAGACGTTTTGGGTGACCGGCAAGCCAATTATGCCTGTGCTGAAATATACTTCTCGTACTACGAGTGAACTGGGGTTCCCAAACTCGGTCCTGGAGACTCACGGCTGGTTTTGTTCCAGCCAAAATTGCAATCCAAGGATTTTAACGAGTTGCTAATTTTTCTTGACTGCGGTCCCCGTACTCATATGGATTAGGCTATTTACACTTTTAAGCCACATTATGTCAGGAATAGCCATTCGGGTGATAGCTGAAGAGCTGCACATTAAAATTGTACTATATTACAAATTACTTTATTGCATACAAGGGAGGAATACTGTGACTCTTGAAATTGTATAATCAATTGACTTTTAATTTTTAATACTGTGGACATGTGGTCACAAGAACTTACCCTTTATGATGTGATTTCAAAGACTAAGCAAATTATGATAAGTCAAACCTGTTTGGTGTCATTTTTGTGATTGGTTATAGGAAAACCATTTGCGAATAACTTTTACTCCTATGTTCAGAGGCCTAATTAGCAGCTTATTGATTCACCACAGTCTTGATTTTGATCATTTAAAACATATTGCCACCCTGGCTTGGCTTTCTTACTAGGAATCTCAAAAAATAAGCACAATATAAAAGTTGGGCTTTTAAACATCATGGAATGCATAGCCATTTTTGTCAGTGGTTTAAGAGGGTGAAACGTCTCTGCGGCCTGAAAAGCAATTAACTGAAAAAAAATCAACAGCTTGTTAATTCTGGGATTGTAAATATGGTTGGAATGAAAACCAGGATACACAGTGGGTCCCCTGGACTGAGTTAAAAAAAACCCCTGCAATAGAACGCCATAATTTCCAAAAGCGCAAACTTCCTTCAGTAATTGTTCTCTAAAATTTACACTCCGCTAAGTGAAAACAGTATGCACATTTGATGAGCTGACATTTATTCAGAACAACAGTGTGTGATGAAAGGCTGCAAAAACCCCTTTGTGGATCGCATTATTAAGTGTGATTTACCTTTGGTAAATTTCTGTTGCATCCCAAGTGCTCATAAAAAAAAGATCAATGGCTAGCTAATGGCAAAGGCACTCTGAAACGAAACGCAGCTCAGGAGACAGTACCTACAGCCCTGGCCCTAAAATCATGGTCCTCAAGGTCCGAAAACTGCTGAAGACAGTCTGGCCAGTCAGGGGCGCTAAATGTTCATTTACTTACCTGGGATAAAAAGAAAACCTGGACTGAATTTGGATTCAAGGTCCAGATATGAAGATCCGTGACCCACAGCATATTCTTAGCCATATCCTGAGACTCCTCAAACTGAAACCATAACATTTTTCCTAATTTTTAAGTCAATAACCGTGATGTAAAGCAACAGTATTTCATTTTCATTCACACCATTTGTTTTCCCAAAACTTCTTTTTTGGGGTACATTCCTTAATAGACGTAATTCACCTTAAACAACTCATATTATGGAAAATACTTTTTCCCAGGTCATTTCATCAGCACAGCAGTCTCTGTTGTGTCCACCAGCCCAGAAAAGGTTCACTTTGAAGACACCCCTGGTTTACCCATAAGAACCCCAAATTCAGGGTTTGAAACACGCGGTTTACAATTCCTGCGGTTTTCTTCTTCACTGACGGACCTGCTCTGCATAGTTCACATCTACCATCTGTTTGTCCCTGCTCCCTCACACAGCCTTGCATAATTTCTGCACCTCTCTCCCTCATACCACGACCCTTACTTATTTCATGTTTACCTCTGTTGGCCAGCCACTACAGCATAAAAAGCGACCTTTACTGCATAATCTCCTCCAACCCCTCTTCTGTTATCCAGTACAACCCCAGTAACTAAAGAAGACCAGGAATCTTTTACGTCAAGTCATTTATTAGTTGTTAAAATACCACAATCACACAAACCTTTAAGTTTTCATTAATTAAAAAAAGGTATAACGTGAGGCCCAGCAGGAGATCAAAATAATTTATTTACTACTCTTTCCATATTTATATTACAACTATTTCATGCTAAATAAATGCATCACAGCTTCAGTCAGAATCTCTAGCTGGTGGATGTTAGGGGGGGGGGGGCGGGGGAGGTCAGTAATAACTCACTAGCTAATGTAATAAACCATTGAGGAAAAGTGGCACTCAGCAAACCTCAGCCGATTCGTTCCTCATCAATCCTCGGATGTGTGACTGCAGAAGCCATTGACTGGAACTTTTTTTTTTTTTCTGGATAAACATGGCGGCGTCCAGTGGCAGCAGTGCTGGATTCAATGTCAAATTGGTGAAAACATTGTGTTGCCTCTTGCATCAAGACACGAAGAAGCGTCACCACACAGATTTTGCGAAGGTCAGTTTTGCCTCCATTTTTAGGTGGCGTTGCATTGCGCGGATTTTGACAACTGTGTAAATAGGTCTTCCGGCAAAGAAAATGTCAGGCGGAGCAGCATATCAACTTCCTGCCACACGTCCGAGGCTTGATGAAGAGCAGCGGAATCTGCCGAGAAGTTCCGAGTGGAAAAGTGGTGACTGTGACCATTTGTGGATAACAGATGAATACAAGGAAATTACAGCATTTTATTTTTGCTATACAGGGCAAGCAGTCCCAAAGTTAACATGATGCCATGGATGCAGAAGGTGGTGGCACCATTACTCTACGTGGAGAGAAGCCCTTACGGCTCAAGTTCCTAGTGCCAGGTTACATCAACTGTTATGGCCAAGTTATACAGCGATAAAAAGAAAAAAAAAATGGCTCTGGGGTTTTTCCGGTGGATCCCATTTGGTGCAATGTAATGAGTCCCCATTATGGGATATTGGATTGGGGTCCGTTTGTCCGTGCGTGTGTCCATCCGGGCCACAATGGGGACAAGATTTCTCTGAAACTATAACTAGATGTGTGAAATTTTGTATGCTTAATAAGCTACTCATGATCTATGTTGAGTTTGAAAATGGATGTTGAAGCATTTTTTTTTTTCAAGGAGTTATGGCCCTTGATCATGGCAGGGGACAGTGATGACATTGCCGTATTGTTAATTTTGTTACACGAATCATATGTCTGTTAATGAACATTAACCATTTGCAAATTGAAAATCAAGTGCAGCACAGGCTGAGAAAGTAAAAAGAAAATCAAATTCAGTGGGCAACAGAATCTATTCTCTGGTGAGGACGTCCTCTACAATTTGCATGCAGTCAGACATAAGCATAATGAATGGTTTTCTTATGCCATACTAACTGTTGGACTGCCATAGGATAACATGCAGCATTTCAAGGTCATGTGACAAAATCTGAAGATGGGATACCATCTTTTGTGGTGAAAGCTTTGCAGCATTGGTATGTGTTGAGTGCTCTAATGAGCCCAAGGCTGTAGGAGGTGGGTGACCGTAGCATTGAGGTGGGCAGGCTAGCCTTCCTGGCTATGGGGTGATCACGGTTGGGGCCACACTGTAGAGGATTATGTCACCCATGACACGTAGCAGGTTCGCCTCTTCTAGGCCTCCCACTCGATGCTCGAATTCCAGGAGATGGATTTCATTCAGTGCTACTTTAAACACCTCTTCCTCAACCAGAATCTTGAGCTGTGGGGAAACACAAGAAATTACATCACCACTTCAAAGGCATCATCAATGCTATATGTAATTAAAACCATAGTATTAAGATGACAGCGTATCTTCTGGAACCTCAGTCCAAGTTGAACATTAAAGAGAAGTCAGTAGAAAAAAGGAATGTGATGGGGCTCGGACACTGCCCTTGGCTAAAAATGCAAATCTAATCAGCCAGTAAAATTAGTCAAGCATTTAGTCCAATTACTGTCCTTTCAAAAACTATATATTCAATATAAAAACAAAAACCATAGGTCATTCAAAGCGGCAGCATGCAAGGATAGGCCAAAATGGAATAGAAGATATGTCAGGATTTGAATAAGGACTCGAGGAAACTGCAACATCAGTACACATTCATCATCAATAAAGTAAGCAAGCAAGCACTGGCTTATAACAATACAACACCCAATTAATAATATTGTATTGTTTAGAGCACACCACACTTGTCAAAAAATACCTTTGGCATTAATATCTAGAATAAAGATAGTCAAACAAGTACACCAAATGGGTCCCAAGCCCAACGACAGGAGGTTTAAATAAGCTACATCACATCAACTCTTCTATACTGTACCTCAAAACGGGCTCCATGAACAAATGGAAACCCTCCGTCCCGTTCCTCCGGGCCCCAGTATCCGCCCAGGCAGGCGTTTCGAATGATGGACTGCTCGTTAAAGCGAGGGTTCAAGTGGAAAACAATATCTGGGCCTTTAAATATATCAACTTCAAACCTGGAAAAATGCAAGGGGGACGAAAGTTGAAGGGTTTATTAATGTCTGATGATTACTGACCTAAGCGCACAAAGCCGGAAAGCAGAGATACCCCCGTAAAACACTACAAGTAAAATAAGGCTACTGTGATCAATTACATAAGCATATGAAGATAGCGTACTTGAGTACCATTAAATGCGAATGCTTTATAAATTAGAATACTTAAAGGAGCTGTGTCATGATTACTGCACATGCGCAGAACTTCGAATATTGTTCGCGTAACAAAGAGAATCTGTTCAACAGCAGATCAAAATCATAGAAAACTTCTGAAAATAAAAAGCATACAATGCCCGAATAACAAATATTTAAATACAATGTGAAATGAAGATGGATTGGCGAGGCTGAAATCAGATTTTGACTTGCAATCCAGTGGATTCACTTTAAGCTTGAGAGCATGCGCAGTAATGGTGAACCAGCCCCTTCAAGATGATAGCTAATACTCAAGAAAAAAACGCTAATGGAATGCTCATTCCTGAGTAATACTGATTGAGTGAATTTCTACATATAAACAAATGACAGAAATGCGCTACAACACCAAAAATAAAGTAGGAATCATGTAGCAGGGCTCCACAGTACCCACATTATAGGAGCACTTGCTCATCAAAATAATGCACGTTGCAAGGAGAAAGAACACAGGAGCTCATCTACTAATTACTCGGGCCGGTAGGCCACGAGTCTAAGTTTCGGCTCCTTCCTTTTTTTTTTTTTTTTTTTTCGGGGTCGCGATTGTCCTGTTCAGGCGCGCACGCCGTTTCGCGATTGGCCCAGGCCTAGACCTGGCCTGAGTACAGGCTCTGAGGAGCCTCTTGTTGGAATAAATTGGTGCTTGGGAGCAACTGTGCCATTTGGGGGGAGAAAAAAAATGCGATTATTGTTGCTTTAAGTAACTTCTATAAATCCTCAAATCGGTTCCAAGAAAAAGGACACAAAAGAAAGGCACACCGACAGTTATGTAATAGAGGGCCTCAGGAATTTGCGTCCTAACTGTTCCTTACCTAGACGACAAGCACATCATCAAAATCAATGCTCTGTGGGCTTGTGGAGTTTCTCAATACCGTAAAATTCCCAGACACATGGCCGGTCATAGTAAAATACATATCACTCATGCATATCCAATACTCCAGATGTCCGAAAGACTCAGTTAGTGATGACTTGCCTGTCTGCACCTGGAGTGGGTTCTCCCACAATGGTGATCAGGACTCCTGGCATCAGACCAGAATGCAAGGGCAGGTCATACGGCACAGGCTGAAAAGCACACAACATTTCCCATTAAAGAGACACCATCTTTCAGCTTGATAATTTCAACCCCAATTCCAAAAAATTTTGGATGGTGTGTAAAATATAAATAAAAACAGAATGCAATGATTCGCAAATCTCATAAACCCTAATTTTTTTCACAATAGAGCATAGACAACATATCAGATGTTAAAAGTGAGACATTTTACCATTCCATAAAAAATAAAAGCTCATTTTGAATTTGATGGCAGCAACATGTCTCAAAAAAAGTTGAGATGGGGCAACAAAAAGCTGGAAAAGTAAGTGGCACTAATAAGAAACAGCTGAAGGAGCAGTTTGCAACTAATTAGGTTAATTGGCAACAGGTCAGTAACATGACTGGGTATAAAAAGAGCATTTTAGAGTGCTCTCAGAAGTAAAGATGGGCAGACTCTCACAAATCCATGAAAAACTGCATCTAAAAATTGTGGAACAATTTCAGAAAAATGTTCCTCATTGTAAAATTGCAAAGACTTCGAATAAACCACCATCTACAGTACATAATATCATCAAAAGATTCAGGATATTCTGGAGAAATCTCTGTGCACAAGGGACAAGGCCGAAGGTCAATACTGGATGCTCGTGATCTTCGGGCCCTCAGGCGGTGCTGCATTAAAAACAGGTATGATGCTGCACTGGAATTCACTGCATGGGCTCAGGAACACTTCCAGAAATCTTTGCCTGTGAATACAGTTCGTCATGCAATCCACAAATGCAAGTTAAAGCTGTATCATGCAAAGAAGAAGCCAGAACATGATCCAAAAATGCCACAGTCTTCTCTGGGTCAGACTTAATTTAAAATAGACTGAAGCAAAATAGAAAACTGTTCTGTCGTCAGATGAATCAAAATTTGAAATTCTTTTTGGAAACCACGGACGCCGTGTTGTGCTGACTAATGAGGAGAAGGACCATCCAGCTTGTTATCATTGCACAGTTCAAAAGCCTGCATCTCTGATGGTATGGGGTTGCATTAGTGCCTATAGCGTGAGCAGCTTACAGATCTGGAAAGGCACTATTAATGCTGAAAAGAATATAGAGGTTTTACAACAACATATTGCCCCATCCAAACACAGTCTCTTTCAGGGAAGGCCTTGCACATTTCAGCAACACAATGCTACGCCACATACTGCATCCATCACAACAGCGTGGCTTTGCAGTAGAAGTGTCCAGGTGCTGAAATGACCTGCCTGCAGTCCAGACTTATCACCAATAGAAAACATTTGGCACATCATAAAACGGAAAATCCAGCAAAGACGACCTAGGACTGTTGAGCAGCTAGAATCCTACATCAGACAAGAGTGGGACAACAGTCCTCTCCAAAAACTCCAGCAACAGGTCTCCTTGTTTCCCAGACATTTACAGACTGTTAAAAAAAGAGGGGATGCTACAAAAGGACATGGCCCTGTCCCAACTTTTTTGAGATGTTGCTGCCAACAAATTCAAAATGAGCTAATATTTTTCATGACATGGGAAAATCTCATTTTCAACATCTGACATATGTCCTTATAATGAATACAATATGGGTTTATGAGATTTGCACATCATTGCATTCTGTTTTTATTTACATTTTATATGGCATCCCAACTTTTTTGGAATTAGGGTTGTACATCAGAGACAATCTGATAACTGGAATAGACAACCATTAAGCCGGGTGTCCTTCCTATTTTAATTCACAAAATATGCTATATCCAAACCTTTCAACAGAGCACAAAAACCAGCAAAAGTCCTTGTTAATTTTCTGCCACACAAATTTTCAGAATTGACTTAACATTATTATTTTACTGAACTTTCACCATCAGCACAGTGCAGTGAAACAGTGATAAATGTGCAGTACATCATTTGATCTTCCAAAAAATCACACGTAGCTACAGGTCCGTACAGACCTGGGAAGCCTAAACGTGTTGTTGTGAAGGTTGACTAGGAACATTTGTTAGAGGACCCTGTCCGGACAATTTTCAACTCACACCTCCGGGAGAGCTTTTCCCATATCCTGGGGCAACTGGGGACACGTAGTCCCAGTGGGCCCTGTTAAAAATCTCCATTGTGGAAGCGGCTGCCGCAAGCTGTAGGCTGAAGGTTGTCGGCATTAGTCGTAGCGGCAGCCCAAGAACCCGTTGGTGGACCCCAGCCAGCGGTGAGGGAGGCCGTGAAGCTGAAGAAGGTGGCCTTTCGGGCTTGGTTGGCCCAGAGGACTCCAGACTCGGCAGATCGGTACCGGCAGGCTTGAAAGACTGCAGCCGCGGCAGTTGCTCAACCAAAAACTCAAGTTTGGGAGGAGTTCAAGGGAAGCCACGGAGAAGGACTTTCAGGTGACCTCAAAGAGGTTCTGGCAAACCGTCAGACAACTCAGGAAGGGAAGGCAGGGCTTTGCCCAGGCTGTTTTCAGCAGGGGTGGGGAACTGCTGACCTCGACTGAGGAGACTGTCTGGCATTGGATGGGGCACTGACGGACTCCTGAATCCAGCAGACACGCCCTCGAGAAGGCAGGGATGGAGGACTCGGGCGGGTCACTGCCCATTTCCCTGGTAGAAGTCACTGAGGTGGTTAAAAAGCTCCGCAGTGGGAAGTCACCAGGGATGGACGAGATTGGGCCTGAAATGCAGAGGGCCCTGCATGCCGTTGGGCTGTCATGGCTGACACTCCTGTTCAACATCGCCTGGATGTCGGGTACAGTGCCCGTGGACTGGCAAACTGGGGTGGTGGTCCCCATTTTTAAAAAAGGGGACCGGAGGGTGTGCTGCAATTATAGGGGATCACACTGCTCAGCCTCCCAGGAAATGTCTATGCTAGGGTACTGGAAAGAAGACTCCTCCCAGGTGTCAAACCTTGGATTCAGGAGGAGCAATGTGGGTTCTGTTCTGACCGTGGAACAGTGGACCAACTTTTTACCCTTGTATGGATTCTGGAGGGGTCATGGGAGTTTGCCCATTCAGTCTACATGTGTTTTGTGGACTTGGAGAAGGCTTATGACTATGTCCCACGAGGTATCCTGTGGGGGGTACTGCGGGAGTATGGGGCTCCAGGGCCATTAATTCGATCCATTCGTCCCCTGTACAACCAAAGCCGTAGTTGTGTCCGCATTCTCGGCATAAAGTCGGACTCGTTCCCACTTGGTGTTGGACTCCGCTAAGGGTGTGCCTTGTCACCTATTCTGTTCATGATTTTCAAAGACAGAATATCAAGGCGCAGCCAAAGGTTTGGAGGGTGTCCAGTTTGGTGGCCTCAGGATTACGTCTCTGCTGTTTGCAGATGATGTGGTCCTCTTGGCTTCATCACGCTGTGACCTCCAACGCACACTGGAACGGTTTGCAGCTGAGTGTGAAGCGGTCGTAATGAGGATCAGCACCTCCAAATCTGAGGCTATGGTTCTCTCCTGGAATACGGTGGATTGACCCTTCAAGTGGGGGGTGAGTTGTTACCCCAAGTGGAGGAGTTCAAGTATCTCTGGTTCTTGTTCATAAGTGAGGGTAGGATGGAGAGCGAGACTGACAGACGGCTCGCTGCAGGGTCTGCAGTGAAGCAAGCGTTGAGCCAGTCCGTTGTGGTGAAGAAGGAGCTGAGCGTAAAAGCAAAGCTCTCGATTTACTGGTCAATCTGCATTCCAACCCTGACCTATGGTCATGAGCTTTGAGTAGTGACCAAAAGAATAAGATCGCAAATACAAGCAGCCGAAATGAGCTTTCTCTGTCGGGTGGCTGGGCTGACCTTTAGGGATAGGGTGAGGAGCTCGAACATCCAGGAGCGGCTCAGAGTAGAACCGCTGCTCCTCTGCGTCGAGAGGAGTCAGTTGAGGTGGTTTGGGCATCTAGTCCGGATGCCTCCTGGACGCCTCCCTGTAGAGGTTTTCCAGGCATGTCCAACTGGGAGGAGGCCCCGAGGCACGCCCAGGACACGCTGGAGGGACAATATCTCCCGGCTGGGCTGGAAATGGCTTGAGGTCCCCCAGGCAGAGTTGGAGAAAATAGCTGGAGAGAGAGACACCTGGGCCTCTCTGCTTCATCAGTTATCCCTGCGACCCGCCCCCGGATAAGCAGTGGAAAATGGATGGATTGATGGATGTAGCGATTTTTAGAGGAAGCAGTTAGAAATCATCCCTGGATCTTCCTGGAAGACGCAGATTGAAAGTACATTTTGTCGTGGGGGAAAAAAGAATTTGTGCTTAATTTTTTTTTGTCTGGACCGAAATTAAGTGTGACATTTTCCTCAACCTGTTTGGGTTCCCGCCTCAAACAATGCTTTGATCAACGATGATACCGCACTCATCCGTTACATTTGATTCAGCTGGCTGCCAGGTAGTCAGACACTGCTTCATTTGAAGGAAGGCGGACAGCTCAGCTTCTAGCTGACTCATATGTCAAGTTTTTAAAGGAGCCATGCGAAAATGCTCGCTCCCACATAGCCCCACTGGGACAGATATCCTGCTTTGATGCTTACCAATGAATACTCAGAGAACAGGCACAAACTGCATTTCTGCGAGAACGTGGCAAACAATAAAAACTGGTCAAATAAGAGAGTTTGCTCTAAGCGCCCAGTGACAAGACTGATTCGCTAACTTGATATTATTTAGCCATCAAACAATGCAAGCTAAATTTAACAAAGTAACATGAATCACCACCACAGAATAGGCCTAACCGAAACTGGTAGAGATAATGAATCATCGCTAAATTTCACAAAACATGAATTAATCGCGTAGAATTCGTCACTTGACATTTTTTGTCTCTTGACACCACTCTCGTTGCATTGACACGCAACTACACCAGGAAGGGAAAACGTAGTGCTCGCTGGAAACTACCTGAGGGGGCATGTACTTCGAGCTCCAGTAGCTTCAGTTTTGCTGTGATAGCGCATGCAATGCCCATATCAGCCACTTGATGGCGATAAATGCGTGACCTTGCTCCTTTAAAACGGTGTTGGTGTTTCTCAACTCCAGTCCTGGGGATCCACAGCTGGGGCTGGTCAAGGGGAAGTAACGGACGGACACTGTTACTTAACAATGTACTTCATTTATGGTATGCAGCATGCTGAATCTTTTGGTTTCAATTCAGTAAGTTGGCCTTGCTTAATAATTTTCCTAATCTGCTATAGTGTACAATATACATAATGTCCAAAATAAACTTGGTAATGGACGGACAAATGTTCACTTCTCCTTGACCAGGCCCAGCTGTGCACATTCGTGTTCCACCTCAGCAATGACATGATTCAGTCAATCAGCTAATCCTAATCATCTTTTGGCTCATTGAATCAGGTGTAGCAAATTAAGCAACACTGCTTTGAGACGTTATTAAACTTTCTAATGAAGATCAGTGTTTCACAATTAAGTGATAGCTGGATGAATGGATCTACCTGAACATGGCAAAAACAATACTTTTTTTACCTTAAAAAAAAAAAGAATTAAAAAAAACAATACCTTGAGAAGGTAATTAATCATTGATGTATTTATTCAAAATAAGTCCATCAAACAAGTTGCAATAAAACTATACAGAAAAGTAACATTACTTTGTAGGTAAATTATACAACCCCAATTCCGAAATAGTTGGGACGAAGTGTAAATTGTGAATAAAATCAAAATGCAATGACTTTCAGATCACCAGCCAATGTTATTTACAGTGGAACGTAGATAACATTTCAAATGTTGAAACTGAGACATTTTACATTTTAAACCACAAAATGAGCTCATTTCAAATTTTTTGGCTGCAACAGGTCTCAAAAAAGTTGGAACACAGGCAAAAAAGGGCTGAAAAAGCAATTAATATATGAGAATCAGCTGAAAGAACATTTAGCAAGTAATCAAGTTAACTGGCATCAGGTGTGTAACATGATTGGCTATAAAAGGGGTGTCTTAGAGATGCTGAGTCTCTCAGAAGTAAAGATGACCAGAGGCTCTTCAACCCGTGAAGGCTTGCGATAAAAAAAAAATTGTGGAATACTTTAAAAACAGTGTTCCTCAACATGCAAAGGCTTTGAAGCTCTCATCATCAACAGTGCATAACATCATCAAAAGATTCAGAGAAACTGGAAAAATCTCTGTGCGTAAGGGACAAGGCCGAAGACCTTTACTGGACGCCTGTGATCTTCGGGTCCTCAGACGCCACTGCGTCACTCACCGGCATGATTCTGTCATTGACATTACTAAATGGGCCCAGGAATACTTCAAGAAACCACTGTCTGTAAACACAGTCTGCCGTGCCATCCACAGATGCCACCTAAAACTCTATCATGCAAAAAGGAAGCCATTGTTGAGCATGATCCAGAAGCGCTGCCGTGTTCTGTGGGCCAAGGCTCATTTAAAGTGGACTGCAGCAAGGTGGCAAAGTGTCCTGTGGTCAGACAAGTCCAAATTTGACATTCTTGTTGGAAATCATGGGCGTTGTGTCCCCTGGGCTAAAAAGGAAAAAGACCACCCCTCCTGTTCTCAGCATTCAGTTCAAAAGCCAGCATCTCTGATGGTATGGGGATACATTAGTGCATATGGTGTGGGACACTTGCATGTTTTAAAAAGCACCATGAATGCTGAAAGGTATATAAATGTTTTAGAGCAACATATGCTCCCCTCCAGATGACATCTATTCCAAGGAAGGCCTTTTGTATTTCAGCAGAACAATGTAAAACCACATATTGCAGCTATTACAACAGCATGGCTTCGTAGTAGAAGAGTCCGTGTGCTGAACTGACCGGCCTTCAGTCCTGATCTTTCACTGATTGAAAACATTTGGTGCATAATTAAACGAAAGGTCCATCAAAGGAAACCCAAAACTCTCCAGCAGCTGGAAGCCTGTATTAAACGAGAGTGGGATCAAATTCCAATGGCTGAACTCAAGAAACTTGCCTCCTCAATGCCCAGACGCCTCCACTCTGTGTTAAAAAGAAGACGGTATGCTACACCATGGTAAACAGGCCCCAGTCCCAACTTTTGTGAGACCTGTAGCAGCCATCAAATTTGAAATGAGCTCATTTTGTGGATAAAATTGTAAAATTTCTCAGTTTCAACATTTGCCATGTTATCTCTGTTCTATTGTGAATAAAATACTGGCTGGTGTGATTTGAAAGTCATTGCATTTTGATTTTATTTACACTTTGTCCCAACTATTTCAGAATTGGGGTTGTGTGTGTGTGTGTGTGTGTGTATATATATATATATATATTATATACACACACACACATTATCCTAATGGGTAGGTCCGTGAAGCAAATCACATACAAGAAGTCAAGCTTGCAGTTTTCACTGTGTCAGATCCCTTTCTTTCGACAATAACAGAGTTAATGAGGTATCTTTTATCCTGGTCTTCCTTGAAAGTCATTGCATTTTGATTTTATTCACAATTTACACTTTGTCCCAACTATTTTGGAATTGGGGTTGTATTTCACAATGTAGCCTAATCCATAAAATTTGAATGCCAGAATAAAAATATTTAATATTTGGCCCCCTATGTTTGAGATAACTAGTCTCTTTGATATTAAATTTTAATTTTGTCCCCCCACAAATCCTCTTCAACAGTGTTACTTAACTCAGAAAGTAGCTAAAGTATTATGTACAATTGTACCAGCCCTGGTTTATCACACCTATTCCAAACTAGAGTGCCAAGGGCCCTGAAGGTTGCCGGCAGTTACAGCTCCAACAGGAGAAAAGTAACTAGCATCAGTCCGCGGATTCAACAGCAAGCCAAAACAAATTCTTGCGAAAGCAACACGTTGTCTACACGATATTGGCATTAAAAAGCTTCAGCTCAGACAATTTCGGCGGTGATGGCGAATGGTCCTGTACCACTGCGAATCAATTCACGGTTCTTCGAATCAATTCTTCTCTGCGAAAGAAGAGAACTGTTTCATCCGCACACTTCCGCGGGCCAACGCAGCTCGGTGAGAAAGAGGTTTTAGTTACCATTATCGGGCAACTCGACTGAGCAGTCACACTTTTTCATGAGTGACAGACACCAACATTTCTGCCATTTAGCAAAAATATAATCTTTAAGAAGTATACATCATGAAATCCGATTAGATTTTTTTCTAACCTGAACTTTCACTGTCGTCTGCTGTCAATTTGTGAAGTGCGCCATCTTCTCAATTCACTTCTGGTTCTTGCTCTGCTTTCGGACAATGATTTTTTTTACTCAACATTGCCACCAAGTGGGACAGTGGGTCTAATTGGTATTATTCTTTCTATTCCATAATGCTAATAGGAACAAACATCCAAAAATGGGTTTTGACCAGTTTTTATTGCCGCAATTGATCGTGAAATAAGGTCAACCATGCGGTTACAATGCCCGTAAAAATTTTAATTATATATAGGTTAGTGCCTAATACATACTAATTTCTAAAGTCATTATTAAACGAGGAAATAAATAGATTGATTTTGTCACATGACCTTGACCTTGAAGACCAAAGTCAAATCCAATATGGTGTGTTTGATCAGCATACATGGTTTGTCATTGGTATCCAATACATACCGAAGATCTAAAGCCAAAATTAAAGGACTTTTAGGCCGTTTTGTCATTACCTGAACCTTGTTGCTCAGGGTCAAATCCAATATATCGAAAACAACCAGCTTACATGATTTGCTATTAGTGCCCAATACATACCTAAGCTCTAAAAACAATATTAAACAAGTTATGGGCCATTTTTGTCATATAACCTTCACCTTGAGGCCCAACATCAAATTTGACTGACTGCCTAAGAATGTTCAGCATACATGGTTTCCTATAGATGCCCCAAACATACCTGAGCTCTAATTGCCATATTCAGCAAGTTATAGCAATTTTTGCAATTTGATCTTGACGCCCAATGTCATATTCAACTTGCCGAGAATGTTTGGCTTACATGATTCCCTATAGGTGCCTCACACATACCTAAGCTCTAAATGTCACATTAAGCTGTTATAACACATTTTTGCCATTTGACCTTCACCTTGAGGCTCAAGGTGAAATTCGAACAACCGAGAATGTTTGGCTTACATGATTCCCTTTAGGTGCCTCATACATATCTAAGCTCTAAATGTCATATTAAGCAAGTTATAGCACATTTTTGCCATTTGGCCATGACCTGGAGGCCCAAGGTCAAATGTGACTGACTCACAATGCTCGGCATATCTGATTCCCTATGGGTGCCTCATACATACCTAAGCTCTAAATGCTATATTAAGAGAGTTAAAGCACATTTTTGCCATTTGACCTTGAGGCCCAAGGTGAAAAGTGACTGACTCACAATGTTCGGCATACCTGATTACCTATAGATGCCTCATACATACCTAAGCTCTAAATGCTATATTAAGAGAGTTATAGCACAAAACACCCCGAAAAATGATGAAGTCCAGACATGTTGCCTAGGTGGCGCTATGAAGGAGCGATTCTATCAAAACGCCGTTTAAATCGTTGAAGCAGGTCATGATACTGATTCCATTGCTGCGATAAAAAAAAAAATTCATCAGACAGTTTTGAGAAAATTGCACCCAAGTGCCAAAAATGGCCATTTTCGACATAAAAATGGCCGCCAAGTCTAAACGAATGATTCAATCAAAAAAATTTTTGCTCGGGCATTAACTTGATGACCGATTTGATCACATCCCCAAATTAAAAAAAAATTAATCAGACCGTTTTTGAGATACGGCTTTAAACGGACGATGCCGACGCCAACGACGCCGCCGGACGCAAAGTGACGACAATAGGTTACTGGCCTACGGCCGGCAACCTAATAACCAAGAGATTTGTCGATTAACTGAATCATTGTATCGTGGAGCTGGCACACAAATGAGTAGGGATGTGGACACTGAGGACTGGAGTTGAACACTACTCCAAAACATCCCCAGTGCACAACTAGTAATCTAGGATCAGTTTCCCTGAATCAAACCTATGTTTATCAATCGGTAAGAGGCAGAACTGATCCCAGATCAGCTTTCTGAACACAGGCATCTTAAAGCACATGCAAACAAAAAACTTTGCTCATATGCTTTTCACTCACCCACAAAGTAACACTTCATTTGTCCGTAAGGCAAACAACAAATTTTAAAATACAAAAAATAGTGCGCTGTCGCGAGCGGGACCCCTCAGCCTTGCGCTTGCCCTGCCGTGGCGGCCATATTGATTACCGCAGCGGGACAGAAATCCATAAGGAGCTTGCTCTAACCCCCCCAACATACCACCAGAAAATGAGAGCATTTGGCCAAGGCGTTTTTCAGCTATCTTCCGGAAACGAGAAGTTAACGGACAGACAGACGGACGCCGCTCGCCACGACAATACCCCTCCACGACTTTCATCGGCTGAGGGGTAAAAAGGCCACAGAACAACATGAAAACACTTCAGTAACATAATACTGAGAACTTCAAGTTGTAAGTCTGATACATGCAGCACTGCTCAAAACAGAGCAATCACCCGGAAATGCGCGGGGTTATTTTTAAAGAAATTAACACAATTACTCACCAGAGTTGCATTAAACTAATTAAAAACATTAAAATCATTTTAAATTGGCTTTATTTTTAGTCAATGTAATGCAATCTTTGTTAATAAAGTATCCAGAACATTTCCTGGCGATTCCAACCTTCAGATCACTAGTTATTCATTGGCATCAATGTCAAATTACATACTATGAAGTACATGTGAAAGATCAGTTTTTGAAAAGAAAAATTGTCTGGAAATTATACATCCAGCATTTGTTACCTTGCACCAGAAACCTGGAACTTAAAACTCCGGATCCATTTTCAATAAATTGAGAGCATTACCATGAACAGGTAATAATCCAGATTTCAAAGACTGGAATCTTCATGGGAACAATTGCAACCTTTTACACTTGCTGCGTATTTGAAAATGTGAAAGCCTTTGGGTTATAACAAAATAAATTACATTCATCCAAAGGTTTAGAAAAGTTGGAGATCAGAAACAAATTTTACCATTAGATGACAGAATAACCGCATTAAAACCATCGAAAAGCAAGATTCCCACTCAGAACTTGCACAGAGGTTTGCAAAGCCAGAAGAAAGACCTCAAATGCAATGTTTGGTTTATTTAAAGGACAATCAAAATGAAGCAATCAAACAAAAACAGAACAAAAATGTAGTTGGAAATAAGGCACATAAAGCCATGAATTGATATCACCGAATAACACGCTGTGATCAGATCTCTCATTACAGTTGGACGAGTGTACATTAATGAAAATCCTCCACCTACAGTTTGATTTTTTTTTTGTAACTCAGTTATTCTGTGGTAAACATCTGTAAATCTCTTCTTTTCTTTAAGGATATGAAAACTTAAAGTGAAGGCTAGTGCTACCAGTGATTTACTGTATACCATTTCAACAGGCAAAATATATACTCCCCCCCCATGTTCAAAGTTTTACGGAACAGAAGCACTTGCAGTATTTTGTAACCCATTGGCATTTCTTTTCCAATAATCCAGCAAAGATTTCCGCATGAGTCATGACTTGATGTCAGCTGTTTAAAGCTGGACTAGCCCAGATTTCAATTTGTAGCCATGCCAGTGACTCAACTACGAATGGGTAGGGCCAGTTCAAGCATATGTTCATGTGGCCAAATTAAAATGAACCAGTCATGACAAAAAAAAGTGCTATTACAATAGATGTTTGAAAAACAATGCTAAGGTTATTCTCAAAACACAGATTTTTGGTCCCAAAAAAATAAATGAATAAATTATATATATTAGTTTATCATCCCCGCCCGCAGCGGAATACGTGGCCGCATCAATTTTTTAATTTTAATTTTTAGTATTCTTAGTATCGAAAAAAGGGCCATCGGTGTAATGCTCTTCGCGAGTACCGCTAATGTACGCATAGACTGACACTCAAGCCGTTTATTGAAAAAGTTACGTTCCTGTGTTATTCTCAGTCAAGTACCGGAAAATAAACGGGTCGGAAAAACCTAGAAAAACGTCACGAATGCATAAATAAACTCTATATAAGAACACATCCACTTCAATCCGCCCGCCTGGCGCCTGCATCACGTTTTCAGATAAAAAGAGTGCAAAACATATTTTTTTAATGGGGCCTTAGTGATCCACGGGGAAATCCACTCAAAGGGAAATTTGAAAAAAGAAAGATTTATCATTATGACGCTAATAAATTGTTTCAGCAGAGATGGAAAACAGCAGCTCAGATGAAGCCAAAATGCTTGGATTACTACGTCACTATGATACCCCTTATGATGGACGAGCCAAGCAAACAGATTCAAACACTAACTAGTAAGCCAGCTGATTAAAATGGGTTAAAAAAAAAAAAAAAAAAAGTTTTTCAGGTTAGTACTCATACGATAAGGACATGATGTCCCAGCGTACTCCAAATACACAGTGGGCGGAACAGCTCATTTCAAGAAAGAGGGGGGATACTCAAAATAGCCTTCTGCTCACTTCTTGCCAGTATGGCTGTTCCGGGGGTTTAGGTCCAGGCCTGACAAGCAGCCCGAGCGCAGCTAACAGTTTCCATTGAGCACGTGGCCTAGGGGAAACACCCATAGCAGGGAATGCAAAATGCCAGCACAGAAACGCGTCTGAAACAACCTTTGTGACATTTTAATGGGTTGGGTGAGAACAAACACAGAGATGGCAGGACCTTTTCGAAGCTCTTTTAACAAAGCAGAACAGAATTGAACCCTTTCATGGCAAAATAAAATGCCAAGAGAATCATACAAAACTAATTGTTATCCTGGACCACAGCACTTAGTTTACATTAACATAACAAGCCTGTTTCAGAAACACATTTAAATGAACTATACCTTTAAAAAGATTGTTGTGATCCAGGATACATCTCATGCACATGAAAGCACATGTTCATGTACATTTTGTAAATTGCTGCAATACCTCATGGCAAGCAATGCCACAGCCCACAGCAGCTGAAATTACAAGATCTGCAGGACAGGGAAGATCAATGGATCTCAGAGTCACTGTGGCGAGTTGAGCCGAAAGGCATGTCTTCAAACACAGGCATGTCATTCAATGCAGGGTAAAAGTAGGTTGTGTTCAAAAATACCTCCTGACCTCTTCAAATAGTCAAGTGGGCATAGTAAGAGTGGCCCTACGACAAAATTAGAAGAGGACGACTGAATAATTTGGGTCAGTCCAATACAAGCAATTCTGACAGAGCAGATTGATCGATTTGATCTATGAGCCACGGTAGTACTGTACATGGTTCATGCATTCTGGCTGATAAAGGCCTGAAATGGGCCTTAAATTGGTCCTGGGGCATATAGAGCCAGAAACTGACTCTGAAGTCCCCTAGTTGTACATTCTTCATCCCATCAATATCTGGTGAGATGATGTTAGCAAGCAAGTTAAAAAAAGACTCCAATGCAGTCGAGACCACAGTGCACACTGAACTCAATGTTTGGAAACCCGCTGGTTTTCATTAGCATTTTTATTTAAATGTAGCCCGCCCATACCCTACAGGGATCATCAAATCAGTCCTAAACCACAGAGAACTGCTAGTTTGCCACCCTCCCTTAATCCGACAGTCAGGTATAAAGACAGTCTGGCCAATCGAAGCGCTAATTGTTGAGCAAATTAGTTGATTACCAAGGAGTAAAGGAAGACCAGGGCTGAAGTTGGATTTGCAGGCAAGATTTGGTGATCTATGGCCTACAAAATTACAGCCGGTACCTCAAACTCAAAACTGCGGGTTTTTGATCATGGTTGAGTGCATAATTTAAGTCATTCATTGCCTAAGGCATCTGCGCAACTAGTTTCCACCAGCTGCTAATTTAAAGGAAATTTTAAAAAACTCAGCACAGACAGTGGCCCTCTAGAACTGAAGTTTGAGACATCTAGGTTGTAGAAAAAAAAAAAATTTGTTTCATGAAAGTTAATGCACTGTAAGCTACTGTAAAAAAAAAAATTAATAGTGCTCAAATGTATGGTAGGTTACATCTGTGCTTAAAGACAAGAATACATTTTATTTGTCAGCAGTTCAACCATAATGCTGTTGGCACTAAAGAACTGAGCGGCATAAAATGAGTTGTGCTCACTGGTGCTCCATTGCTTAAAACAAATAAAGAACAAAATACATTCAATGGTGTGAGGACAGCTCATACTCCATGTCAGTGCTGTTGCAGCAAGCCCCACGATTGGCCACATCCGAGGGGAGGTGGGGGGGCATTGTTCCCATCAGGAAACTTCCTGCATGGATTATCCATTCCTCAAATCATCCCTCCGCCGGCTAACTTTCTCCACCAGCACATACAATAAACTTTAGTGAAAACAACATGCCAACGTACATGACTAGCTCGAGCACCTTTAATCGGTCTACAAATTTTGAAGTTTGCAAGGCAGCCTGCAATAATGCCATTTACGAACCTCGACAAGGTTAAGAAAAAAAAAATAGCTAGTTACTTCATAAATTTGGATCCATTTCCATGGTTAATTTAATTGGACATCATTGGACATCCCAACTTTAGTACAGCAGCAATTAGTTATTTGTCAGGGGAATAGCAAAATGCCAGGGAAAAATGATAGGCTGGGACAAACTGTAGGCTGCATCAGTCTCCAGCGCACTTACTGTGGAGCTCAGCATTAGGAAAAGGGTAACAGGTGGTTAACACTCACATCAGAGGATATTAGTTGCACCCAGCAAAATTGTTACTGGGACCCTATAGTAATGGAACAGCCCTCAATTCATCCCCTCACAAAAAAATTCATTAATTGGTTAATAGATTTATCTCATATACATGTAACACAGATGTATTTTTTAGTGAATAAGACAGTGATCAAGTAATACATTTGACCAAAAACAATCAACATAATTACTGGTTAGAAAACAGGTTTTGAGAGCATTGATATACAACAGGTATCTTAAAAAAAAATCAAAACCAAAAATTATGGCACGAAGTGGACTTGACATATGAAAACGCGAAATAAACATGTTCAAACATAAATGCAAGAACAGGTTAATAATGATAGACTGAGATGGCAAGCAAATATTCTCTACATGTATATACACAGACAGCATATGGACCATGATTGTGTGAGGACTCTATATTGGCTCTATATTTGGCTTCCTCAGTTCAATATTTGGCATTAACTCAATGTAATGTAATTCAACATCATACAGCAACTGCAGTGATGTGATGTCTTCATCCAACATTAATCTGTAGACACTGTATCACTGTGCTCAAAAGTACGGTGGGTTATTTCTGGGCTGAAAGACAAGAATACACATTTATTTGTAACAGTTCTTCTGCAATACCTACACCAATAAAAAAAAAATCCTGAACAGAATGGAAAAACCAACAAACAGAAACAGCATCCACAAACTTCCCTTGAATAATGCACAGCCACTCCTGACAAGACACCTGTACAAAGCCCTAAAGCAAGCAAGGAAAGACTGCAGTTGTGTGAAACTGACCCACAACCAACCAGAGTGAAAGCAAGGATGCAAGAAGCAATCTCAATCAGTGGTGTTCTGTGCTCTTCCAGGTTTTAAATGATGTTTCATGATAACTGTGCTGATCTGAACCCGTCCAGGGATGGCTTTCAGTAAATACAGTTGCACGTTTACAGCAAGAACAAGAATAGCAAAATCTCTGATGCATTGGGGAAACCATCAGCATCTCTGGAAAGCAGAAACCGTTGCCCAGGATCTCTGGGTACTTACCAGTGAACCTCCAGGAGCGTGGGGTGCACCATATGGTGCGTTGGGGTATGGTCCCATGGGGTTCACACCATAGGAGCCAGGTTGGCTAGGTTGGCCAGGGAAGCCACCACCACCAGGGGAGCCCCAGGTACCAGGGGGTATTGGGGGGAAGCCTCCACTAGGGAACCCTGGTGCTGGTGGGAAGGCACCAGGAGCTCCAGGTCCATAGGGGCCAGGTGCTGGCTGTCCTCCAGGGTAGGGCACATTTGGGTACTGTCCTGGGGGAGCACTGGGACCAGAGGGACACTGTCCTGGGGCTCCAGATGGGTAGGGTTGCGGAGCACCTCCTCCAGGAGGGTAGGGACCTGGTGCTGCAGGGAACTGCCCAGGGCCGCCAGGTCCACCAGGAAATTGCCCAGGGCCGCCAGGTCCACCAGGAAATTGCCCAGGCCCGCCAGGTCCACCAGGGAACTGCCCAGGGCCGCCAGGTCCACCAGGAAACTGCCCAGGCCCGCCAGGTCCTACCGGAAACTGCCCAGGGGTTCCTTGCCCCGGGGTATATGGTCCCGGAGCAGAGGGAGGAGCAGGATACTGTCCCGGTGCTCCAGGGCCTGATGGGTACTGTCCAGGACCAGGGGGACCTCCAGGGTACTGACTAGGTGCCCCCGAAATAGAAGGCTGTGCTGGATTAGAGGAGGGGGGAAAGCCTGGAGCTCCTGGGGCTGCTGCGGGCCAGCCAGGATTAGTGGCAGGAGGGGCTGGGTTGGCTGGGGCAGATGGATTTGTGTTACTGGTTTTGGGTGCTTGGCCTGGGACGTTGTCCGCTAGGGCATCTGCAAGCTAAGTGTACAATGCAGGTACACAATACTAAGTGGCCAATAAGCTACGCGTTTTACGCAGTTCAAAAAAAAGATTTACTTTTTCTGCAAATTTAATCTTTGTCATCACGACTATATGACCTAGCCCACACAAAATATTCAGACAGTATTGCCAATGATGTTATAACATTGAAAAAAAAAATTTCAGGAATTCTGTGAGAACAGTTTGAGTTAGCTGGGTTTCCTTTCACCCAATGAGTAGAAACAGGACTAAAATTTCAGCAAAGAATACATTATACTCACAGAGAAGTCATCCATACCCTAAAAGACAAAATGAAAACAGAAATGAAAAATACTGACTTCACAATGATATAATTCTCTTTTATGCGCCAGCTATAGATAATATTCTGACACTAAAATTATGCTGTTTATACTCTGAATAAGGGAATACAGACCGCTACCGAGCAGGATTTGTTACTTCTTACACAAAATACGAGGCAGGTCAACAAGCAGTAAAAAAAAATGACAAGACACATCTAGCTAGCAGGATAGGACGGAGTCAAGATGTGGTACACTTGCAAAAGATGTAGCAAAATTTATAAAATACGTTCATTTTCGCCGTATCTCGTGTATGTAAGCAGTTTGGTAACTAGCCAGCACACATTTCTAAAAAATGCAAAATCTCATTTCATTCCTAGCTTTTAGACCTCCCATTGACTCCTGGGCAGAATGACAGATATAGCGGTCTCATACTTGAAGCGCAGATTTGCAGTGGCTAATGCTATATTTCACACTGTCCAGGGTAATCCAAGTTATACAGCCAGCTATGTCAATTAGAAGTTAGCACATATATTAAGATGACAGTTGCGTTCCCCGTCCATTTCGCCAACCTTAGAGACGTTAAGCTAGCAAGGCAGCTCTGTAGCTAGCAAACCAGCAATTTCTTTCCCAATTAGCTAAACTCGGTAAATATCTATCTAAAAAGTCCGTCGGGTAACACGAGACCTTACCACGTAAAAAAAAAGTGATCCCCTTTTCAAAATCCTGAGTAATGTGGCAACAAGCCCCCGCTGCAAAAAAAAAAAACGAAGTCACGTATCTGACAGCAAGTTGGGTAATGTTCCGAGGCTAACAGGAAGTGTTAAGCTTAATGCGTCGCGTCACGCAAGCCGTGCTCTTTCCTGGTCCGGTAACTGGGTACAACAGCAAATGTGCAAAATCACTAAAAAGTACTATTAAGAGAAAGCACCATCCTCCATGTCATGATGGGTTACACAATCATGCCCCAGAGGAAACATCATAATCTATCTCATCCATTCCAATCAAAAATAACCAAATACCTTTCACTTCGTATGGTTGAGTCCGCAAATGTGATCAAATGAATTACAGCAAAATGTTTTAGGGCGTCAGCTGTTCAGATTAATCAAGCTACATAACACGTGGATTGGCTGGCATTGTACAGCGGACGAGAAGAACCAATCGGATTTTTCCAGACTGTTACAAAATGGCAAATAAATTCCGGTCAGCGTTGCCACACCCACGTCTCTCCACTTCATTATCGGAATTGGAAGATGCATTAAACAATGGTTGTCTTGGCAAAATAATTATATCTTAACATCTAGCTATATTTAGAAGTGATTCATGACTGAATATTTCATGATGAGTCGGATGATGGGAGCGGTAGACATGATACGAATGCCGCAGGTACTGCCCGATGGATAAAGTCTTACCTCTAGCGCCGTCCTGAGGGGAAACTGTTTTGTGTTTTCTCCGAATAAATCCGGGCAGAAATCTACACTGATCAGCCGTAACATTACGGCCACTGACAGGTGAGGTGAAGAACATTGATTCTCTTGTTACAGTGGCACCTGTCAGTGGGTGGGATATATTAGGCAGCAACGGAATATTTTGTCAGCAAAGTTAATCTGTTGAAGCAGAAAAAATAGGCAAGCGAAAGGATGTGAGAAACTTTGACAAAGGTCAAAGAAGAAGGCAAGCCAGCAGAGCCAGTTTAGGCGATGTACTACTGGGAAACCTTGCGTACTGCCATTCTTGTGGATTCTACGTTGACTTGTGCCACCTGTCCAAACACTGCTGCAGACCGAGTATACCCCTTCATGAAAACAGTATTCCCTGATGGCCGTGGCCTCTTTCAGAAGGATAATGCACCCTGCCACTCTGCAAAAATGGTGTAGGAATGGTTTGAGGAACACAACAACAAGTTCAAGGTGTCGAATTGGCCTCCAAATTCCTCAGATCTCAACCCAATCAAGCATCTGTGGGATGTGCTAAACAAAGATGTCCGATCCATGGAGGCTCCACCTCACAATTTACTGGACTTAAACGATCTGCCGTTAGATACCACAGCTCACCTTAAAGGAGGAGACTGCACTTCGGCAAAGTATATTTCAGCGGAAGGTAGAATTCTTTTTAATTCTTTTTCACATTTTAATTCGATAATAATCCAGTGCGACGCATTTTTAAACCAGCGAGTCTTCAAATTGGCTTCAATATCAGGGGGCAGACTTGTTTACTTGGGGAATCTTCTGATTTTGAATTTGATCGTCAGAAACCTCACCTTTAAATGCTTAATAACCTAAACCTCTCGCAATTTACATTTGTACATTTACATTAGCCACAGTTGCTCAGACTAATTGGTAAACATAATGCATTGCTGAATACCCCTCGGCCTGTGCACATCTATGGGTCACAGAGGGTTACCATACCATAATTGACGAAGCTGTCATCAATAGTTACTGAGTACTGGGCCGGACAAGATTTCCACGATGAAGGTCACAGCACTAAGGTTAAAGGTCAAATCCAGCAAAAAACCTGACCTTGCACATCTATGGGTCATAGTGAGTTACCAAACCAAATTTGGTGAAGCTGCAATCATTAGTTGCTGAGTACTGACCCAGACAAAGTCATGGACAGACAACAGACAGACAGACAGACAGACATGCAGGTGACGACAATACCCCTCTGGCCAAAATTTGGCCCTGGGGTAAAAACCGATGACAGTCTAATTTTCTTTTGAAAGCATTGTTATGCACTTCACCACAAAATTATGAGGCGTCGTCTTCTGCGCATAAATGACAATGTAAAATATCAATATGTCTTTATAATTTCAGTGCTTGTGTTGCTAGTTAAGCAGCACAGATTTGCGTAAATTAGTTTGCGAGGCTACTAGAATCCGTTCTATATTCTGAATGTTGTCACGGCAAAAGGGCACTGTAAGGCAAGTTGCGCAGCTGCGTGACAATCCTAAGGACGGCAAAAATAAATGCTGCCAAGTCAGTGAAAGTTTTGAATTTACAAAGCCATATCAATTATATAAATGTAGGCAATAGGAATTCACCTTTTTCATTATCATTTCTAATTATACACAGTGTGCTTTAACAAAATGCAGGGTTAAAAAAATTGAGCAGATATTTCCTTGGAACCAAATTTTGACAAGGCCTCAACCATCATAATAAGCTGAACATTTAAATATTCTGTTGGGAAAATATTGTGTTATGTACAGTTTTTTGTTATCAGTGAGGCTTCTGCATACAAGTTTTTATCTCGTGTGAAAATTGGATAGTCTCATGGATATCCTTTAAAATGTAGTCTGGGGAATAGATAATCAAGAGAAACAAAATAATGTAGTTATTAATAATAGCCTTTATCTCTCCACAAAATCATTACAGACCTCAAGTGCATGTTCCGTAAATGTACACTACATATAGTACACTGCCCTATTACCAAGTGTCCATTTATGTAATACTTATGGCTTCATATCTTCAAATATGGTAAGAATTGAAATTCATCACAGCTCTGTCAAATTTATCGAAATGACTTGTGTGGGATATGTCTTTGATCCAGTAGCTATTGAATAACTTGTCAAATTGGAGTGACAAGTTTCAACAACCTGCGCAGAGAATCGACCCTAAGGCCTGTTGTGGTGCTCAATGAACTCTGGAACATGGCAAATCATGATGTGGACCTTGCTGGTAACTAAAATGTTCAAATCCTTGTATGTCCTGTCAAATCTGGCCACCTTTTCCTTGTACAATGGGTCCAAGGTGAAACCTAGGCATGCATTCAAAGGAATTTCCATGAATGTCCTTCACTATGCCAACATGAAGCAAACTATACATGTTACTACCAAATTACAAGATGGTTGAGGCAGAAAACATCTTTTAACACCACAAGATGTCCACGTATTAGTCCGTTCCTGTCAAAAGAATCATAGACTGACCTCCAGTGACCTGAAAAAGGACTGGGCATGTTCATCAGGAGTGAGTTGCGCATCACATTAGTCTATAACTGACTTCTGGAAGCTGGTCTGAAGTCATACAAGGCACAGATACCCTATAACAAGAAAGGCAAAGGAAGGCCCGTTTTCTCATTGCTAAGGAATGTAAGCATTTGGACTGCACAGTATGTTTCCTTTGAGTGGAAGAAGTGGAAGGCTACTTGCACCTAGATGTATGACAGAGAGGTTTAGGGGGTCATTTGTCCCCTCAGCCGTGGGATACTTTAATAAGAACTATTGACTGCTGCTGTTTTTATTTATTAATTATTGGTAGTACTATTGCTGTTGGTGTTGTTGTTTTTACTTGAACAATTGATCCTTATCTGACTTGTATTGCCAGAGTGGCATAGATTGGTGCCCGCTCTGTGCTGTATATTGCAGTTTGTACATGTGTATTTTGCAATTTTGCACTTTCCTTGACTTCTTTTTAATTTTTTTAATTATTAGTATTATTATTATTTTTTTTTTATAAACTGGTATGATTATTGTGCTCTCTCAGTGTTATGCCTGGTGCAGATTATTACCTCCGCCAACAAAGTTGGGGCGGAGGTTTGCACTCTACGAGTGCCTCTATTTTATTTTTTTTTTGTATGCAGTCTATTGTCTTGTGCCTGTCACATTGTTACTGTCTTGTTGGTGCATGTTTGGCCTGGTAGTGAACGAATTTCCCCCTTTGGGAGTAATAAAGTGCATCCTATCCTATCCTGTCCTATCCTACCTTGTTGATGACCAGGCCAAGGTCATCTTCAGTGATGAGTCCAGTTTTGAGTTGAGGCCCATGCCTGCTTGTTTAATTGTGAGAAGGAAACCCCGTGAGGCCTATGAACCAGAATGCATTACCCCTAGTGTGAAACATGGCTGTAGGTCAGCAATGATCTGGGGTTCTTTCAGTTGGAATGGAATAGGGCAAATGCTGTTGTGTGAAGGACAGATGAATCAGGTCACATACAGAGCTGTACTTGAACAAAATTTACTGTCGAATGCTGTAAAACTGTATCTAAACTCAAACGACTGAATTTGTCAACAGACAGGAGAATGCCTTTTGCCACACAGTAAAGTCAGTCAAGGTGAGGATGGTGAACAAAAAATTTGTAACATGGCTTGGTTTGCTCAATCACCAGACCTCAACCCAAGTGAAAACTCACAGAACATCATAAAACAGAAAATGCATAACCACAAACTGACAAATAAGGCAAATCTGTTTGAATTTTTGCAACAGGAGTGGGGCACTGTGACAAAAAAAAAAAAAAAAAAAAAAAAAAAAACATCAGAGGCTGGTGGAGAGCATGCCAAAACGGATGGCTGCTGTCATCAGGAGCAAAGGTTATCACATCAAATATTGACTCTTAAATGCCTCAAAGAAACAACACAAACTGAACTGATAAAGAACTATTCATAAAGCCACTTCTTTTTGGCAGCAACATGACACATAGTAAGAGCCTTCCATTGGATAATTACTGCAGTGATTAATATGGTTCAAGCAAACAAGTTATTTAACCCTACCTGATGCAATGAGTATCCTCTCATTTCTTAAACAACCATGTTGTTCAACAATCCTGTGGTTGTGGAAAAGATATTACTCTGTTTCAGAAGGGTAAAATTATTGACCGGCATCAAGCAAAGAGAACAACTAAGGTGATTGCTGAAACTACAAAAATTGTGTTAGGAACTGTCCAACGCATTATTAAAACACTAAGGTCACGCCTCCAGCCTTCAGACTCACCAGTCTATTAAGACCCGGACCGCATTCTTCGGCTCTGCAATCATTGTATGCAGCTGCTGTTCATTTCCACTGTGTGGTAGTGTTGGGTCTTTTAAGACCGAGCTTCGCACTTAGTCTCTGATTTCTTTGATTTTATTGCTCGGAACTCAAATAGGCCAAAAGTGCTGTTTAGTACAGTAAATAAACTCACCAATCCCTCCTCCCCCATTTTTGCGGATGCAACTTCTAGTACGTGTAATGTCTTTTTAAAGTTTTTCACTGACAAGATCCATCTTTTATATTCTCAGATTTCTCCCTCTGGTGATGATCCATCTGAACTAACTGCCCCATCTTGGTCTTTTAGCCAGTTCCAGCCTGTCTCTCTTTCTCAGCTCAGTGACATTGTTTCAAATATAAATCCCACAAACTATAATAAACTATAGTCTGCAGGATGGTTCAGTTCCGCTCAGTTTCAAACAAGCTGTTGTCCAGCCTCTCTTGAAAAAAACCTAATATCAACACTGCAGTTCCAAAAAATTTTAGACCTACATATATCAAAGTTGTAATTTCTTTCAAAAATTTTGGAGAAGGTTGTCTTTTACCAGCTTTCTTCATATCTTAATCAACATAAAATCACTGACAAGTTTCATTCTGGTTTTAAGTCTTTACACAGTACAGAGTCAGCACTTTTGAAAGTGACTAATGATCTGTTACTATCTCTTGATTCAGGCTCCTGTGTTGTACTAGTATTACTAGACCTCTCCGCCGCCTATGATACAATTGACCATGGCATTCTGTTGGACCGTCTTAAATTTGGTGTTGGTGTTCAGGGCACTGCCCATGATTGGTTTGCATCATACTTAAAGGACCAGTCGTTTTCTGTACAGATAGGAAATTTGTCCTCATCCTCAGTTGCAATCACCTCAAGGGTCCATTACAGGCTCCCTCTTGATTTCCCTGTATATGCTCCCACTGGGCTCTATTTTTCAGAAGCACGAAGTTTCGTACCATTGTTACGCTAATGATACTCAGCTGCACTTTTCTCTGAGACCTGATCATACCTCCTGCTTGCAGCTCTTGGTTAATTGCTTAAATTATGTAAAAAATTGGATGAACAACAATTTTCTCCAATGAAATGAGGGAAAAGCAGAAGTTATTATTTTTGGCCTCCCTGGTTCAACTGAAATCATTAAAGAAAAACTTGGTCCCCTCTCTGTCAACACGCACTCTTTAATTAAAAATCTCGGTGTCCTCTTTGATTCTTCATTCAGTTTTGAGAGCCAAATTAGTGCAGTAGTTAAGAGTAGCTTTTTTCAACTCAGATGTATTTCCAAACTAAAACCTCTACTCTCCCAAGCAGACCTGGAGACTGTTTTCCATGTTTTACCACATCTTGTTTAGATTATTGTAATTCTCTGTACTTAGGTGTCTAACAGTCCTGCCTCTCCCAACTTCAGTTGGTTCAGAATGCTACGGCTCAGCTGGATCAAGAAAGAGGGACCATATCTCACCTGTGTTGGCAGCTCTACACTGGCTACCAGTTAAATTTCGAGTTGATTTCAAGGTTTTATTATTTGTTTTTAAAGCTTTCCATGGTTTGGCTCCAGAGTACATATCAGACCTCGTCTCACCCTATTCCACTGCATGGTCCCTAAGGTTCCTAAAATTGCTTCTGTCAGTGCCTCGGTCGAATCTAAAAACCAAACTGAACTGAAAAGGTGATCGTGCCTTTTCAGTTGCAGCTCCTAAACTGTGGAATACACTACCTCTGGAAATCAGGTCTTCACCTTCTATTGTCATTTTTAAATCATGTTTGAAAACTTATTTGTACTTTCTTGCTTTTTAATCTGCCTGTTCTTATGTTTTTGTCATGTCAAGTTTTTTATTGTGCTGTTTTCCTGTTTTGCTTTTATGCTTTGTCTTTTAACTGTTGCTTTTAATTGCGTACACTTCATGTTGTCTTTATTTATTATTTACTTCTGTTTGCTTTTTTATATACATCTTTTATTGATGGCGACTTCATTTTACAGATTTTTTGATTTTATAGATGTTTTAGTTTCCCCATTTTATTCTTTGCTGATTATCATTGTACAGAATTTTGGTTCAACATTTGTTGTTTTAAATGTGCTTTATAAATGAACTTGACTTGACTTGACTTAGTCTTTGCGAAGTCTCGTAAGCCACATGCTTGTGTTTTATTGCTAGTCTTGTATAGACTTATCCTCCGCGTATTGTGCATATATTCTAATTCTCTAACTTCGTGCTGTTCATTGTTGATATCAGTGCTTATTACTAATATTTTTACTAATACCATAATTAATAAACATTGTTTTCTTTTTGTCGTGCATTGCTTCGTGTATCCCTCTCTGCTGTGCAGAGGGCATAATAAATACAACCCCAGTCCATCCTTGCACCTGAGTCCAGTCCTCAACTTCCTGTCCTCCGTGCACATCACCAGTGTGCGAAGCACAACCCTAACAAAAACCTGAAAGGATAGTGGTGAACCAGCATCTTTAGGGGAAAAAATGTGGTCTGGGAAATTTTGAATGATCATGATCGAGGATCACTTAATATTTGGTGATATCAAATCGTTAAAAAAATCAACAATAGAATGCATGACTATATTGAGAGGTGAAAGTAAGAGCATTTCCACATGCACAATACGAAGAGAGCTCGAGGGATTGGGACTAAACAGCTTTGTAGCCTTAAGAAAATCACTTATCAGTGAAGCTAATTGGGGGGAAAAAAAGGTTTAAATTTGCTAGGGAGCATAAAGATTGGACTCTGGAGCGGTGGAATAGGGTCATGTAGTGTGACGAGTTCAGATTTGCCCTGTCCCAGAGTGATGGGCACATCAGGACAAGAAGAGAGGCGATGAAGAGATGCACCCATCAGGTCTGGTGCCAACCACTCAAGCTTGTGGGGGCAATCTTATGATCTGGGGTTGCTTCAGTTGGCCAGGACTTGGTTCAGCAATGATAAGTGCCCAAAAAATTAAGGACAGCTGCCTACCTGAATATAGTGAATGGCCAGGTTTTTCCATCAATGGATTTTTTTTCTTCCCTGATGGAATGGGCGTACTCCAAGATGACAATGTCAGGATTTGTCAGGCTCAAATTGTGGAAGTGTGGCTCGGGGAGCATGAAACGTCATTTTCATACATGGATTGGTCACCTCAGAATCCAGACCATTAACACCCTTGAGAATCTTTAGGATGTGCTGGAGAAGACTTTTCGTAGCGGTGTGACTCTCCCATCATCAATACAAGATCTTGGCGAAAAATTAATGCATCTCTGGACAGAAATAAATGTAGTGACATAGCATAAGATGATCGAAACGATGCCACGCCGAATGCGTGCCGTAATCAAAGCGGCAGGCTTTAAACTGAAGGCTCTCCAACGAAATATTACTGAGACTTTTTTTTTTTTGGTCGGGCAATGCCAAATATGGCTATTAATTATTATGTAACATGAGCTTAATTTGAGTTGACCTCAATTAATTGGTCCATAGAAATGATTTTTTTTATGTCAAAATACTTTATTGGTACCAGAAGCACTGCAGGACATAGGAGGATCAATAGGTTTTTGCTAGATGGAAAAGCAGGAGGCCGATTTCAATACGCGATTGCCCTCTAATATGGGAGCACCGCCAGCAGCCCAACGCTCCACAGATGCACTCGGTGAAAACTGACAGACAAAACCAAAACAGTGGAAATCATTTTTCTGTGTGAAATCAGATTAGTAACGGACTCGCTGTCCTGTGCTTCAAACGTTCGAGGAAAAGCGCCTCTAAACAGCTACTTCCAGTCAAAGGCCAACAAATTTCCCTTCCTGGGGAGGAGCTATCCCGAGCTATCTTCAATGCTTTCGCCTATGCTACATCCCGTACTGCTGCTTCCAGGGAATGTGGGTAGGGTCGGGCGATCGGATTGGGCAGATTAGAGTCACAAGACCGAAGTGAAAACAAACTGTACAGCTGCCCAGACAATCTGAGTCTGCGAGTCGGAGAAAATGGTGAGTTTGTATTGAGGTGGGGTGGAAAAATACCGCTAAAGTGACATTTGTTTGATGATATTTTCAAAAGGAATCATTCTGATGAATTCTTTTGACACACTTACAAATCTGTATATTTTAGGGGCAGATTATTCCATCGAATGTTGCTTTTCTCAATGCAGCGCGTCAGGCAAAAATTCAGTTCCACCCATTCCATTGTGATGTGCTGCAACATGTCAATACTTTGTACGTTAGCGTTCTGCCTAGCTACAGCTCGTTAGCGAAATGTCCCGTGGAATAATTCTAGGTTTGAGAATTTCCCTTTGCAGTTGTTTACTATGAAACAATCCAACGATCATGCAATCTAAGTCAAGTGGTGTGATACGCTGCAGCTCATTTATCAAGCTAGCCAACTTGTAGTTTACTGTTTCCTGTGCTAGACATCCATGTAGGCTTTTGTGGCTAACCACAACGTAATTGGTAGCATTGAAAAGTTAGCAAGCTAGGTAAGGAATTCACATTTCCTGTTGCCTGCTGGCGGCCTTAAAAATGCATTCACCTCGCACCAGCCGCAATGGTTCGTTCTTAGATGTGCCGTCCCTACAGTGGCTAAGTATTGTCGTTATATCTTGCCTTAAAAATTGTAGGTTAACATAACATGCAGGCCAATAAGTGCTTCTATTTAACAGGAATTTGTTCAAATTGGATGTAGTTTGTCAGGTTTATGAGGATAAATGGAAAATAAATCTCTCAGATGTGCGGAATTGTCTTCGTTTCTTCAGCTTTCAGCAGCAGGAATCCTAATTTTCTTTAAACGTAATCACTAGTTGCACACCTCTAATGTTGGTGTATGCCATGGCTATTGGATTTTGCTTGTCCCATATTTCGTAGCAATCGAAGGTTAAGGGTATTTTAGTGAACGACACAAGTCATTGACTTGATGCATACGAATAATACTAGTGTGCCCAGGGTCACATATGTTTTTATGCGCTTAATTACTAGCCCGAGCAGGTAATTTCTGCTTCCATTTAGTCTTTGCACTGTGTGCATTTTAGGTGTTAAGATGATCAATGTTACGGGCCGGCTGAGAATAACTTGGCCTTAGTAGCTGTTGTAACTGCACATTTTTTTCTTTTCTTTGCAGAGCGAATCATTAGTAGTATGTGATGTCGATGAAGATTTGGTTAAAAGGTTAAAAGAATTCCGATTTCGGAAAGAAACCAACAATGCTGCCATTATCAGTAAGCAGACAATATTACTCAACTTTTAATCAGACTTAAGTTGTTATTATTATTATTATTATTATTATTATTACATTTGTTTTTTCACTATTATTGTTGTTTTGTTGTAATCATAGTATTACGTAATCACTAGTATGCCATTGTGCTAATGGAAAGCCCTGTCAGGGTTGTACGTTAATACTCTGAATTTTTTGGAAAGTATTTTTTTTTAAGTTGTGTATGGTATGTTTTGTCGGGATGGCAGAGGGAAGCACCCTGGTGGTGGTTCTCAACAAAGGGGCCGAAATCTTTTATGTATACAGTGATGGTAAATGCAATCGCAACACTGCTTGGGTAGAGTGTGAGAGTATGATGGGCTTATTCTGCTGGTTGGTTGGTTGTCATCCATGTGGTGAAATTTTAAGACTATTTTATTTCTCATTTCCATTCAGTGAAAATCGATGCAAAGCGTCAGCTTGTGGTCCTTGATGAGGAACTGGAGGCAAGTAGTCAAAGTGATTTATTTTTTATTTGTTCATAGGATTTTTTGTTTCAAGTGTTCTGACTGTGATTGCTTTTCATTGGCTACAGTGGCCTTCAAACTTAATGGCATCCCATTTGCGCTGAAAATACTATTTAAGATAAATAATAACATTACAGATGGAAAAACTCAAAATGCTAATGCTGGGTTTACACATAATGACGACAAGTCACGAATGCCACGAATCTAAATTCGTGACCGAGGATCACGAATTTGAATTGAATTTGATGATTTGGGGCAGAGGCGTCATGCGTCATTCAGTTCAGTTCTTGACAGCTTTTGTGTCGATTCGTAACGACGCGTGACAGTATGGGCTCCAAGAATGGCAAGAATACACTACGAATGCTGTCACGCTCTATTACGAATCACCACTAATCACCACAAATCGACACGCTCAGTTGCGAACTCGATTCGTGGAAGATCTTTTGGCAGCCAGAAACATGCTCCACTAATATCACGAATGTCACGAACTGACACGCGCTGTTAAGAACCCTATTCAGATGCGTTAAGTCACGTTACGAATGTCACGAATGTGCCACGAATGACGGGAAAATGATATTCGTAACGCATCGTGCCTATGTGTAAACCCAGCTTTAGATGTGAAAAATATTTTATCCATGTTCCAATCAAGCCAAGCAAAATCATTAATTTATTTGGTGGGCATATTTTCTAAAATTAAGGTTTCATAATAACAGGCACCCCTGTTTCGGTGCTTGATAGCAGCATGGATCTTTTCCTGTACTATTTGACTGGGTTAAGGCTCACATTTGGAGGGACTTTGGACCATTCCTTGATGCCGAGCCTTTCAAGATTAGTCACATCATTGGATTTGAGCTCACCAACTGCCCCATTCAGTTCCACAGACTGGTTTTCAATCATGCTGAGATCTGCTGACTTAGATGGTCATTGCAGGACTTTGATTTTGTTGTCCTCAAACCATTTCTATGTGGATTTTATGGTCTGTGTGCTTTCAGTCAGTCTTGCTGGAAAGTTTACCTGAGACCAAGTCTCAGCCTTCTGGCCAAGGTGCCAAAATTACCTGATACTTGGCAGAATCCATGAAGCCATTGATCTTAACTAGTGCCCATGGACCTCTGGGGTTAAAACAGCCCCAATCCCTGATTCCCATCCACCATATTTCACTGTGGGTATGTGGTGCCTTGTATACGCCATTTCCATGCCTATGTTGCAACTAACAGAATGGTTCAATTTTTGCATTACTCAGAATGACTTCTGGTCATAATTTAAATTACTTTTGGTAAATGCGAAGGGATGCTTCTGATTCTGTGGATCAGAAAATTATTTCTTGCAATTGTTCCAAAGGGTCTATGTGGAGGTAGTGTCTGGTGCTTTTTTTAACCCAGTGGCCCTCAATGTGCCAAGAGGGCCTGAATTTCTTTCACCGTAATTTTTGTGTATTTTTTTTTTGCTTTTCTCACCATCCTTTCTCTTGTATTAGGGGGCAAAATGTGTTTGGGTCTACCTCTCCGGTTTTCAGCTGTTCCATATTTTTAAAATTTGATAAATTGCCCTAACGGTGCTCTGTGATATATTTAATCTTTTGAAGATCTTGTATCCTTTACCAGATTTATAAAGGTCTATGAACATCTGTCCCTCTTGAATTGCCAGTTCTTTTGTTTTCCACATGGGACTGGATGACAATGGGATTTTAAATTTGCATTGCCTCATTTTTATACCTTAGTGCAGGTGTACTCACTGTTTTCCAAAATGAACCAGGGTGGATGCAGGCTTTTGTTCCAACCATGCAGTTGCAAACCTGAGTCTACTGATCAACGCTTTATTGTTTTTCTTGAAGATATTGATTAGTAAAATCAGGTGTGTATGTGCATGGTTGGAATGAAGGCCTGCACTCACACTGGCTCTGTCTGGATAAGAGTGAGTTGCCATGTCATCTTGAAACAAGTGATGTAATCATACAATATAATTCCTTAAATTTGTTATGTTTTATTTACCACAAGATGACAGTGTCATCACTATCCCCCGCCACGATAAAGGGCCATAACTCAGTAAAAAAAAAAAAAAAAAAATGCTTTGACATCCATTTTCGAACTTGGCGTAGATCATGAGTAGCTTATTAAGCATGCAAAATATCATGCATCTAGGTATAAGAGTTTCAGAAATATCTTGTCCCGATTGTGGCCTGGACGGACGAACAGGCGGACCGACCCCAATCCAATATCCTCATCGCACTTCGTGGCGGGGGATAATAATCTAGGAGTGCCATGAAATTGCAGAACCTTGATTTGGAGCTAACTGATGTTTAATCCAGTGAATGAATGATTCTGGTTGGCTCGATTGAAACATTTAATAAAGTACAGTATTTCTTCCATGCTGCCATTTTGTTAGAGACGCCAATAATTCTGGAGCGAGTTGTATTCAGTAGGGCTGGCCCCATTTAGTTTACTGGTGGATTGTTTGGTTGATGGGCTGTTGGTTGACAGCCCAGATTTGTTTTGGTCAAGCAATCGCAAATAATCCATATCTATAGAATCGCCCATTTGGATGCTGCGGGCTTGGCAGCGAGTCCTTCACTCTTAACTCTTTTAAATTATACAGTTATGTTGGTATTAATTTTGTGAGTAATTCTGCAAAAATAATAAAGGCAACATTTTATAGCAAATGTATTTATAAATGTAAAACTAACGTGTAAAACCCCCTTTCATGCCTACATTGTTGCCTTCATACAGGCGTGCGAATGTGCATTTTAATTATAGTCCAAGATCTGCCCTACAGTTAAGTTTAGTGATATAGGCATAATTTAATTGCTCATTTGGATATAATCTTGGAACAGAATGTAAAAGAAAAGGTCGCAAGCTTGGCAGAATTTCATTTTATTTGCAGACTACCGAAAAAACTGGAATGTGGACTTGGCAAGTGATGTTTCGCAAACTGTAGTTCCTGACCTACCACTTGAAAACTGTAAATTGGCCTAGTCCTTTTTTGTGAGCAAATATGATTTATGGGTCTTTTGGTGAACATTTAAGATTGAGTTGTTACAGCTGTTAGTAATGCATACTTAGTTAAGCTATTTGTAGGTTACTTAATATGACACTATTTAAAAATGCATTCCCGTTACATCACGAGCCGTCCCGCTATAACTTCAGGTTTAACGCAAACTTTGAGCTGAAGCCTGCCGCTGTCTTAGAGAGAACAAAAAGAGAGAGAAGTGATGCTCTTGTCACTGTCGAGGGTAGGTCAGTGGTTTAGTGTGCTTGACTGGGGATCAAAAGATTGTGAGTTCAAGTCCTGGCCACAGCCTTCGCGGTTTGTTCTTGGGCAAAACACTTCACTCCCACCAAGGTGTATAATTGGGTACTTATTTTTCCGTGAAAGGAGGTTTCATATGATGTAATTGTGTACAGCTAATAAATTAAACAAATAAGTTTTATTTGGTTAGTTTGCCTTAAATTTCTCTTATGGATTAGGCAAGTCAGACTGGCTATGGTGACGAGAGAGAGAGTACGTCTGTTGTCAGGGAAACCTGACTAAGAGCTGGGGGAGTAACCTGCGATGGACGAGCATCCCATCCGGGGGGGGTAGCAAAACTCCTACAGAAACAGGGGTTAAGCACTGGATCTGATGGGCCACCTGGCTCGAAACAGACGCACACTCTCTCTCGTCACCATAGCCAGTCTGACTTGCCTAATGCATAAGAGAAATTTAGGGCAAAATAACCAAATAAAACTTATATGTTTTAATTTATTAGCTGCTAATAAATTAAATCATATAAAACCTCCTTTCATGGAAAAATAAGCAGGCACAAGGATAGCATGTTTAGCGCAATTTCATTGTTTATTGTGTGACGGCACTTAAAAATGGCAAGTGGCCTTGGTCTCAGAGTTTTTAGAATGTGTTATTATATGTTATTTATAAAACTGAAAGATGAAATCCGGCAATCTGATTGGCTGTTAACTGTGATATAATGAGCACATCCCACAGCTACTATTCTGAAAAGCCTTATCACAGCATATCACTTTGCGTCAGGGAAGCAACAATGTTTCCATGACAACAACCAACTGTTACAGTACGCAGCAAAAAGTAGCCGGTTTTGACGTTTATTTTTTTTGACTGCTTTAACAATTAACATTTAAACATGTTCACGGTTAACTTTGATCTCCGGGGAGGGCTGACGATGGATGAATGGATTGAAGAGTGGCGGTCTCCGAAAAAAAAGCCGAGCAAAAGACGACATGCGGAGATGACGTCTGGAGAGGTTGACCAACTGGAGAAGGAGAGAAGCGAGGCCAATACGGTTAAACAGACCAAGTGGGCAGTGAAGTGCTTCGAAGACTGGTGTCAAGATAAAGGTGTGGCGGTGGACTTTCAGACAGTGTCTAAACAACAATTCAATAACATTTTAAGAGAATTTTACAGCACTGTCAGAAACTGTAATGGTGAACTATATGGACTGAGCAGCTACATCGATCTCTGCGCTGGACTCAACAGATACATCAACGACCCCCCACGCAGCCTCTCCTGGTGCCTCCTCAAAGACACAGAGTTCACTACGTCTAATAATGTGTTCACCGGCGTTGTGAAAATGTTGAGGAAGAAAGGACTTGACACTACAGTCCATCACACATCAATTACAGATGCTGACTTCAATGCCATAAAGCGAGTTCTAAATCCAAACAATCTGGTGGGCTTGGTTAATAAAGTGTGGTTTGACATACAGCTGCACTTTTGGCGCAGAGGAAACGAAGGAAATCGACAGCTCAAACCATCGTCATTTATAATCAAAACAGACAAAAACGGTTTGAAATATGCAACGCTGACGTTCAACGAACATACCAAAAACCACAACGACCCACAAGAGGAACAGAGAGAGTACAAGGGGATTCATGTATGAGCTGCCTGGTGATCCTCTCAGCCCTGTTTCCTCGTTGGCAAAGTACCTCTCCATCCTGCCTCCTGACGCACCATCATTTTATCTACATCCAAGAAGAAACGTCAACTGCGATTTTGACAAAGTTTGGTAAGTGTATTATGTATTGTGCATATTTAGATGAAAGTTAAATTTATGTGACAACTAAAATCTGTGTGGTAACATTCAGGTTTACACGAGAGCCGATGGGCGTCAATCACCTCGCCACAATGTTGCCCCGACTCTGCAAGCAAGCTGGCACACAGCAGAAATACACCAACCATGGCCTCCACAGCACCACCATACAAAAGCTGTCTGATGCAGGCCACGACACCAGACAGATCATGAGTGTGAGCGGTCACAAATGTGAAACGTCTCTACAGAGCTACTGGAGACCAAATCAAGAAAACCGCAGAAAGTGGAGCAACATCCTCGCCACACACACACACACACTACACACCCGCTCCACCTGAAAGTAGAAGTGGTATACCTGATGCTACAGTTTTTTAGTGGATGCACAATCCATGGAAATATTGAAATTAATGTAAATAAAATCTAAGTCTAATGTTATGGAGTAAAAACTGCAGAAATGAATGTAAATGCAATCTAGGTCAAATGTTATGGAGTAAAAGCTGCAGAAATGAATGTAAATAAAATGTTAGTCTAATTTTATGGAGTAAAAGCTGCAGAAATGAATGTATCAAAGTATAACGTTATTTTTCATTTATTTTTTATTTATTCAAACAGGTTAAATGGAGTAGAAGTGGGACTATTTTATGAGATAATAGGCTATGTATCTCACATTGAATAAAAACTGCATTAAATTGATTGTGTATTCCCCTTCAATGTTGTCATTATTGTCAGAGAAGCAACAATATATCCATGACAACAAACTGTTACAGTAGGTAGCAAAACGTTGAGGTGGGACTATTTTTTTTCACAGCGGGGCTATTTTATAAGATGATATGTATTTCTGTTTAAATAAAAACTACGTGAAATTTATTGTGTATTCCTCTTTCATATTGCCATTATTGGTAGCCGTTTTATAAAAGCAATACATCACTCCAGTCCGTGGTATACACTCATTATACCACGCTAAGGGGGTTTTCGTCCCTCCGCTTCGCGTCGGGCCGAAGAAAGCCCCTTTGCTGTGGTATAATGAGCGTATACCACGGCCTGTCGTGATATATTGCTTAAATATAAATGTGCATTAGAATGTGTTATGGTTTGGTCAAATAGAAGCATCAGCCTATTGTGTGGTCATACCTCAACTTCACAAGTGCAAAGGCAGAATCTGCAAGGGCAGCGTAAAGAAGCAGCTCTGAACAGTGTTTAAAAATTTCGACCAATCGGGGGGGAAAAAAAGGCTGACTGTTGGTCGACCAAGAATGGTTTTAGTCTGGGACTGCCCCAGTACATAGTAGGCTGTCAAAAAGGGACATGATGGGTTAATTACTAAATTACTATTTGGATTCATTTGCCTCGATTGTGGAGAATGAGTTATCCTGATATTTTATCACCACGTAGATATAAATAGGCTTGTGAATTGCCACTGCACTTTGAAATCTAAAGTTATGGTGGGAGATTCGTCAGAACTGTTAGACTAATATTTAGTACAACTCATGATGATTATTTTTTTTTCCCCCTCTTAGGATATATCTCCTGATGATCTGAGAGGCGAATTACCCGAATCTCAACCAAGATATCCTTTTACCAATTTTGCTATGTACATATTGGGCTAGCACTGATTTATTCAGAACCACTGAACTGGATTGTTTGAGCCTCTCATTATTTGTATTGTGCAGAACGTTTATTTATTGCGGATTGTTTGAATGTAATATGGACCAAATTATCCTTAACCGTGAACACATTTGTGGTCTATAGTTATAAGTACCTGCATGATGATGGCCGCGTTTCCTACCCACTCTGCTTAATCTTCATCAGCCCACTCGGTGAATGCTTTTTTAATCATTATGAGTTATAAAGTGCAAGAATTTGATTATACAGTGCTTAACAAATTTATTAGACCACTTGTCATAGAAACAAGAAAACACAAATTTTTCAGAAATTTGTCAAAAACTTGTTTAAAACTAAAAATTATATCGTTATTTCTTTGGCAAATAACAAACTGAAACAACTAAATTGTCCTTATTCACACATAAAAACCAAAAAAAACGTAATATTTTGTATGGCCTCCTTTGGCCTTGATAACAGCTTGCATTCTTGCGTTCAACCACAAAAACTAATTTTTAGGTTCAGGAATGCAAGTGAATAACTGTTATTTGGCATCCTTATCAAAAAATAATAATGTTCCTAACCATTTTTTTTCCTGCTTTTTTGTAGAACAGTAAATTTGAAAATTCATGGATAACAACAATAATTATATTTTAGCATTAAAAATATCATTTCAATTAAAGAGCTTCCGCATGCTGGTGGATTAACCATTACAGAAACATAAAAAATGGTTTTGGTAATTACCAATACTGTTAATTTAGGGCAGCTGTGGCATAAACCTTACCTTGGATGGTGGTCTAATAAATTTGTTAAGCTCTGTATGTTGAATTCCGGTATAAGATTGTGTTGTTTAGGTTGCACCGAATGGCAGGTTAAGGGGTTCACAGGCACATTAAAGAAGAATGGGCTTTTGTTCATTTTAACTGTCAGTTCTTGAATTATACTACCTCAGACTGAATCCTGACCATGCCTTTGGCATATACATTGACTATAGTCCTGCGTGGCATTGCATTAACATGATTAGTGTTGCCCACTGAGATTGAGTTTCAGTCAGCCAGGTCTGCCTGCATGATTGCAGTAGAGCTGAATGGGCCATAACCGTCAGTGTTTAAAGAGGTGTTGCATTTCCACTAGTTATCCTGGCTCTATTTGCTAATAGCGTCTATACCACACTTGGTCGATTGGAGTTCAGCCTTTCTTCAATGTCAATAATGCTGTTAAAAATGTCAGGTGGAAAACATGTTACAGCTAAGTAAGAAATTTTAAAATTTCAAGGTTTTTTTTGTGCAGCAAGAAGTGAAATGCTGGAGTGGACTTTGTTTTTCAGGCTGCAAACCTGAACTCCAGATGATGTATGCAGGCAGCAAGAACAAGCTCGTGCAGACTGCGGAAATGTCCAAGGTTTGTGTCGTTCATTTTTGGAAATGCCTGTGCCGTATCGGTTTCATTGTGAAAGATATGACATAAAAACCCTTCGCCCTCAGGTGTTCGAGGTCAGAAGTGCCGACGACCTGACAGAGGAATGGCTCCGGGAGAGACTGGGATTCTTTCGTTAGGTGCCTCTTGTCTGACTGGATGAAGGTGTTGAGGAGTTGACCGAGACGGCATGTGATGTTAATTATGGGTGAAAATCCTGTGGTTCATGTCTGGCTGTGTCTTGCCCATTGTCTGTTTCTGAACAAGGCTGCTTACACCCCAGCCATCTTCCTATGTGATGGCTTTTTTGTTTGTACTCACAGGAGTTAAATCAGGAAAAAAGTGAACCATCATCCTTTTGTTTAATTTACAAAAGAGCACATCTTCTATGCCGGTATTGACTGAAGTCATTCCATGTATTTTTCGGAGAGGCAGGCACAACCAATTGCCTATCTAGACGTAACTAACCTGTGTAAAAAGTAGTTTTTGCGACATTTGTGCTTTGCCTTCTCAAGTTCTGGCATTATTTTCATTCAAAGTTCATGATTGGGTTGCAGTTTGCTCTCATCTTTTAAATTTTTTTTCCCTTTTCTCCTTAATACTCTCTTTATCCTGTGTCTGAAAAAGGCTTCTTTAAAAGGTAGTGTTAAGAATTTCTGACTTTTCCTTCCATATTCTAGTGCAAATAGATTTTGTAGTTTGACAAGTCATGGCTACATTATGAGTAAAAAGTTTTTTTGGTCAGGGCCTTGGTAGTAAATGGTAGCTAATATTCCCATTTTTCCAGTTCCAGGAATTTTCTTGGTTTCATAGTTTTTTTTTTTGTTCGCTGATATTTTGTAGAAGGGTTTTGATAATTAGGTGGGCCTTGGAATAGACCCATTCCCCTGTCCATCTGATTGGGATCACCAGAATACGATGTTGACGAAGAAGCTGTAATAAAATGACAAGATGTATACAAAGCATTTGCATATGCTTCATGGAAGTATGGACCATAGACTTCTGCGTTGTTGAAATCGCTCTTCCAAAGACTAATCAACTAATTAAGAGTTGCTTGACTCTGAATCCAATTACTTAACATTTTGTGAAAGTCCCTGGGAAATGAAATCCACAATTCTTTTTTTTATCCATCTTCTTTTGGACCCTGGGGAGTATACAGTATACATGCACAAAGTATGAGAAGATGACTGTGTTTCCATAAATAGATTTACAAATCTAAAGATTTTCCTTTCCTAGTGGCTGGATTTAAATTGGACAAGAACCTTTTGATTCCAAGGTGACCTCACATCTTACTCAAGTAATTCATTTCATTTCATTGTTCAGGGGCTGAACTAATCACAGAGTTAATCACCTTCTCCCCTTGAAATTGTCATTAGGGCCATGCTGATGCAGTTCATGAGTGCTCTGAGACTATTAAGCTATTTTAATGATGTATTTTATCATAAGTGTTTAAATTTTTTCCATTCAAACTTTAGGTGGATGCTTCAGAACAAAGTTTATTTTTAAAGATGACATTAAATTTAAATGTATACTCTGTGTTCCCTGGGACTTAAAAAGAAACCGTTATAAATTTGGTTTCATTCTGTGATTGTGAGGAGCTGCCATTGTAGTTTTTTGATTGGACGTAAAATTAACCACAATGGTCACGTCTGTATTCGTCTTTGTGACACTGTGACACCATGAAAGTTTCACTTTGTTTGCATATAAAATTCTGTATTAAAAAAACTCCTTTTCTATTGGAAGTTGATTGCTTGCTGTCTGTGTATCTGTCAAAATTGGTAGTAGTTTAAAGGTGTATTTGGAGGATGTTTCACTAAGAAATAATTAACAACAGATGGCTGCCGAATTCCAGGCTTCCTCAATTAAAAATATGGTTTGCTTATAGGAGTCAATCTGGGAAACACTGGATTAATGATCATTCTGCCTCATCAGCATGTATGTCAAAAAGACTCATGCTAGTTCAGTGGTTTGTTGTAATATTTGTAATATTTTCTGAGTGTCCATCAAACTTACGGTGTGCAGGTAAGCAGCTCTGTATTTTTCATACTTTCTGTACTAGTACTGTCCATTTTCTGTTCATTTTGTCTAAAATATGGATGCATATGGGGTTTTTTTTGGTTTTTTTTTTATTTATAGTCATGGGATTTATTTTTATTGATTTTTAGTCATTTATAGTTGGGATCTAAAATGGTAAGACGGTGGAAACTTGTTTTTTTAATTTCCAGCAAATGCAAGGATTTTATTTTTCATTTAATTCCTTTTGCTGACATTGTCACACTTCTTTAAGCTATGAGTTTGCATTATTCAAAATACTTTTTGTCTTAGATTTCTATTTGTTTGGGCTTCATGGAATTGAGATTACACAGCTGAATGTGATTCTGTGTCAGTAAATGTGGTTTATTGCCAATAGTACCTAAAAATAATGAGGCCAGGTTAACGTGGACAACCTTGGTCAATTCGACAAATCAGCCTTATGTAAACCATAACAGAATGGGATTTATGTAATTAATGATCTGCAAAAACATCAGAAGCATCAATTTGTACCCTAACAACTTCTACTGCAGTGAGACATGGGCCCACTGGGCGTTCCCTGGCAAATGCTCTTGCATTACTATGAAGTGGGACCAATTTGCCAATCAGGAACAAGCTTTTATTTTGAAATGAAGGTGTAGGTGTTGTTTAGTAAACCATTAAACATATATTATGTCACAGTCAAGGATCATCGGAGCAAACCTATTTCTTTTTTTTATACCATAAGTTGGTATTCCAAGTGTTTATGCAATATTGAGTTGCACGGGGAAAAGAACACAACCTGTTTAAAATAAAAATAAAACATTGAGATAATGAAATTGCTGGCGTCTTTCTGGAAACATTAAAGCTCTCCTTTTCTCTGGTTCATATAACCATTCTGTTGCAAAATTTAAACTTTTTTGCGTATAAAAGACTAAGGCAATTGTATACAACTTCTGAATTGTCGACGCTGCTCCACTAAATATCCATACCTATCCAGTGTATCTATAAATTTTGAATGGTCACTCAACTTACCTTCATACTTTTCTAGTTTCATCTATGTTTGGACTCTTTCAGTTTTAATGGGAGAAAATTAACTTGAATATAGCCCAACAGTTTGTGTTTGCACAGTGGAAGAAAGCATATTTATAGGCATGCTGTTTTTGTGAGTAAAACCATAAACCTCTGCTGTTACTGTTTTACATTGAAATTAGCAGTATATGATGTTTCATTATTTGCTATTTGCTAGACTTGCCTCTGATGAAAGACCCCATGGACCAAATTGGAATTACTCCATACTTTAAAAAACTACAATGGGGAGTTGTGTATCTTTAGTTAAAAACAGTTACAAATATTTTTAGTATTGTGGGTGAATGATAACATTGAAAACAAAACCATTTTGTTTTTATGTTTGAGATTATTTTTATTTTGCATGTTTGCAATCCCTTATGAGCTCACATTAATAAGAATGAATTTCATGTGATTTGAAACCTCAGGTTCTGTACAGGCCTGATGTCTTTTACTTCTGCATGAAATGTAGCCACCATAATTTTGTTTACTTAGTCTAGCTCTACTGATAGGTGAAAATGTCAATGTTTATTATTTTCAGTAACCTCTTGTGGGTTATCAGAATAGATATGTACTTTCAAATTCTTCAGCTAAATGAATTCTGTTTTCCAGCTGTGAGTTTGTGTGTGTGTGTGTACACACCTGTGTGAGCTCCCCCTAATTGACTAAACATGACAAAATGGGTAATTCGAGCATTTTGACTGTCGGTTCCTATAGTGTTTACACGCAAATGCATTTAGACTTCCAAAAAATAAAATGTTTATTTTATTGAGAAAAGCAATACTTTGCTAAATATTTGGGGGTTTTATGAATTAATGTTTTTCTCCTAGTATATTAAATTGCATTATCAAGGTCATTTTGAGAGCATTGGCCACTGGCCTGCTTGGATTTAATTTTTTTGAAAAATCTAGTTCCAATACAGTTTACCTTCAGAACAATTTATACAATGGTATTGTCAATATAATGCTGTGCTACTAAGGGACATATTGTAAATGAAACTGTACTACATTATTTTGTAATTTTATTTTCTATGGTGAATTTCTGGGATAGGGATGGACATCAATTATGAACTTTGCAGCTTTCTTATCTTTGTGGTACTGTAGTATATTTGGCTTTTTGAAATCGTGTTTTAATATTTTTCTCAGCATTTGTTACTTTAATGCAACTATCCAAAATCAAATACTAAATTACTTAAGAGTAATATCAGACCCCATTTATCTTTTTAAACTTCAGTCTGTGAAATGATTGTGAACTATTTGTACTTCATCATGTTCTGTACTATGTAACTGATTTCAGAAATTCCAATAAAAGTGGTAAAATAATGATTGCCTCTTGTTTATTGTATATGTAATATGCATTTCCAATGGATGTCCACTTAATCTTTTCATTGTGTTGTAAGTTGGCCTTTAGAGTTTTGACTATTTTACTCAAGACCTAACACTGAGTATCCCTGAAAGATTTACACCATGCAAGTATAACCCCATCTCGGGGAAAAAGTTGGAACGGTATGGAAAATTAACATAGGAACATAAAGTTGTGATCTCTAAATTTATTTTAACTTGTATTTAATCCCAAACAGTATGAAGACAAGATATTGACTGTTATGTTTGGTCAACATCTTATTATCCCCCACCGCGCGTTTAGTGCAAAGCGGGGGATATGGTATTAGGCTCCGTCTGTCCGTTCGTAGGTACGAATTGGAATATCTTAAGAACCGTTGACTGGATTCTCTCCATATTTCACATCTAGGTTGATCACAGTAAGAGAAAGGTGCCAGTCATGTTTGGTGACCTTGACCTTCATTTTAAGGTCACAAGGTGACTTAAATGGTTTTTTGACATTTTACCCTTGTCAGCGTGATATCTCAATAAAACATCAACGGATGTTGACTGGATCATGTTTCTGTTGACATTTAGCTTCATCTTAACCTATCACCATCACTTCATACCTCTTTAATTTTGAATTGATAATTTGCAGCAGGGGATGATGTCACCTTAGTGACAACACTTGTTTGTAAACATACGTTCATTCCTGCCATTTACGCCTGCAGCACATTCCAAGGGGGGCATTTAGGCCTGGTATTGGGGTAAAAATTTGAATAATAATGTGACTTTAAACAGCTGATGCTAGCATGCGATTCTAGTCATGATTTGGTACTAATGCAGCGTCCAGAAAAGATGTAGTCCTTCAGGAGCAAAGATGGGTCAAGGATTGGCAGTTTTCCCACGAAAATCATTAAAAAGCTCAAAGTGGCACTCAAAGATGGGAAATGACTTTGGATATTTCACCCTCTATGGTCGATAACATAAAAGATTCAAGAAATATGGAATAATTTCTGTACTTGAAGGCCAAGGGCCCAAGCTTAAGCTGAATTCCCCTTGATCTCCCATTACTCAGATAGCATTGCACGAAGAACCATCATTTATTCATGAGTGATATTACCACACGGGATCAGGATCACTGGCAAACCTTTATTAAGTGCTAAAATAATAATTATATCCATGAATCCTAGTCAAAACTTCACTGTACAAAGGAGTTTCTATGTCAAATGAGTCAAAAAGTGCGGTAAACTTCTCTGAACCTGGAGGCATCAGTGACGAACCATCTCACAAACGAATGAGTATTGTGGTCAATGGACAAGTCAATATTTCAGGTCTTTTTTTAAGGAAATGTACAGAGCACACAGACTTCAGGTCTTTGTGCTCCAGACTTAAGAAAAAAGGACCATCTGCACTGTTGCCAGCAAAAACCTCTAAATTCTTTCTCTGTTATGATATGGGGTTGTGTCAGTGCCCTCGGTGAGGATTAATTGCATTACATTTACAAATTTACAGAAATTGACAATGAAGCTGATTACCTCATTGGAGTGACACCTGTCAGCAGGTGAGATATACTAGGCAGCAAGAGAATATTTTGTCCTCAAAGTTGATGTGCAGGAATCGGGAAAAATGGTCAAGTGACAGGATGTGAATGATTTAAACAAGGTCCAAATTGTGATAGCTAGACGACTGGGTCAGAGCATCTCCAGCCCTGTGGGGGTGTTTCCAGTCTGCAGTGGTCAATACCTGCCAAATGTGGTCCAAGGGAGAAAAACCGGTGAATCAGTAACAGGTTCTTGGGCGGCTAAGGCTCATTGATGTGCGTGGGGAGTGAAAGCTGGCCCATGTTGTTCGATCCAACAAAAGAGTTCCTGTAGTTCAATTTACTGAGAAAGTTCTCACTCATAGAAAGGTGTCAGAACACACAGTGCATCGCAGTTTGTTGCTCATGAGACTGGTCAGGGGGCCCATCCTGACCGAAGTCCACCATCAAAAATGCCTACAATGATCATGTGAGCATCAGAACTAAACCAGGTCTGATGCATTACATTTCCTTTTACATCATGTGGATTGCCCAGTGCGTGTGCTCCATTTACCTGGGGAAGACATGGCACCAGGATGCACTATGGGATGAAGGCAAGCTAGTGGAGGCAGTGTGATGCTTTGAGCTTGAGCAATGTTCTGCTGAAGTCCAGTGGAGTCCATGCCTCGACGGGTCAGACCTCTTTTGTCAGCATAAAGGGGAACCACACAATTTTTGGCAGGTGGTCATAATGTTGTGGCTGATTCAAGAACAGTATGTTAACCTTCTGTCTGATAAGCAAGGTCTGCTCCAACAAAGAATCTGATCCGAGCTCGCGGTCAGACAAAAATATGCATGTTTGTCAGCGCAGAAAAGACTACTTTCAGGTGATAGTGCAGTCGTGGGCATAGAGGTCCTGGATAATTTGCGCAAGAACTAGAGTTTGTTACAACCAAGTCCGTAGGCAAAATGCTCTAACCGGCGTAAACACCAACCGTGTTTTAATTTCTACGACAGAAGGCAGCGAGTGCAACCTAAAGAATTTTCACCGCCGGGCTCTGAGGAACACGGCATAGTTCGCCGAATTGTCAGAAAACACGGGAAAAAAAAGAATTCGTTTGAACACAAAACACTACGCAGAATCGCCTACTATAACCGGAGTTAGGGGGTTAAACCAAACATCTATGCTCTTCGTAGACAACAGGCATGACAAAGCGCATGCTCAAATCCCATCTTTCTGACCAGCGCCAGTTTAGTGCTTCGCGCTGTTCACGCATCCTTTCATTTGCCCGGCGAGCTGGGGAGTCGCGCTTCCCTTAACGGGTGACGGGTCGCGGGGCTATATTAACAAAATAAAAGATGGCGTTCACATTCGCGGCCTTTTGTTACATGCTGGCACTGCTTCTAACTGCAGCTCTCATTTTCTTCGCAATTTGGCACGTAAGTGAAAATCAATGCCAGTTATTTAACTCTATAGTTACGTAGCTAGCTACTGAGTTTTGTAGGTTCTGAATGTAATGCAAATTAACGTTACATTGCCTTTAGCTCGCTGTTTAGCTACCTGACTAGCCAGGATGTTAGGCCTAACGGTGGCTTATCATAAGCGGAATGAATGGAAAGCGCATTGCTAATATTCGCTTACTGGCGGTAGCTAACTTACATGGAATGCGCTGGCCATCATGGTCCGGATATGTGTCAACCATTCAAATGTTTTCATATGTGAGTCCATGTATTCCTGCTGTAGGCCATATGCATGGTAGTAATGGACTGATTTCGCATAGCTAGATTGACTTGTTGGCTAGCTTTCCAGATCATAGTGTCTGTCTGGTCAGGGTTGGCTAAGTAGCGAGCTAACGTGGCTAGCGCTGTCTTTACGTTGCATCTTTTGAGGTGGCTTGGCTCCAGGCCCTCTTTCGCTTGTAGATGGACCGCGAGCTAGCCATCAGACTCGGACGAATGGGTGCAACGTTACCAAGATTATCTAGCTAACCTACAACACAAGTGATCAAATGGCGTGCTTGCTTGCTAGCTAGCTATATAGTTTGCATTCTTTGGTTTGGCTTGGCTTGTAGTCAGTGACTGACAGCGTATCAATTCTGGAAACGACAAAAAAAAAAAAAAACCAGCAGCTGTTTATGGCATTCAGTGGATGGCCATACGGCCTGGCTAGCACATTTGTCGATAGCTGACGTTCAGCTGCCTCCGACAACTGTTCTTCATATTTTACTTGGCTAAATGCTCGCTGGTTGGTCCGCAAGGTTAGGTGGTTAAGTTATGTTGCCAAACATCTTGACTGGTTTGTTTGAAAAGACCGGGCTTAATTTATGTAACTTAATCGCGGCTTAGATCCTTGATATAAATGTTACTGCGACATGTAACTTGAGAAAAATAGCTCTTAGTTGTTGGAGTTCTGGTGCTTACTTTACCTGGCTCATGTTTGCTTTTTTTCATTGTCAATATACAGTATTTTCAGTGCAGTTTCCATGAACTTTAACTGTCCTGTCATTGTGTTGATACATTGTATTTCTGAAGATGTTAAACGATAGCAAGCCTTTGTGTAAATCGTTGCATTTTACAATACCAGAAAATGTAGGGAAAGGGAAAAGAAACAGACTATTGGAAAGCATAATGTTATATCGACGGCAGGTGTTGCTGCGGCTCGCCTACCGTTTTTCAAAATGTAGACTAAATAGGTTGTAGAGGTTTTGGTCTAAACTGATTTGGTGCTCCTTCAAGCAGTTCACTTATTAAACTGCTGAATGCAAGCCACGTCCCTTTCATAAAGTTTCTAAAACATTCATTGTAGACTCCTGTTTCCATTCACTGAAGTTACTCGTATTTGAAGAAATTTTGCTTTGACAGTGCATTGCCTACGAAGTGATGACCGTCTGCTTACAGTATGCTCAGTGAAAATATCAAAATCCTGCTTCATATTACCAGTAACCTGTTAGGTATTGTGGTAAACTTAAAAAGCTGTTGATGAACATTAGTGTGGTAGTGCCGGATAGTGCCTGCCGACCCTGAATTTTCAATAACTTTGCCTGTCAGATATATCCATTAAAGTGTTTTTGATAGGCATGGGTTGCTAATATTAAAATGAACATTTAGCCATCTGATAAAGTGCTTTTTTCAAATCATGTTTTATTTACAGATAATTGCATTTGATGAGCTGAAGACAGACTACAAGAATCCCATAGATCAGTGTAACACATTGAATCCGGTAAGACATTACAATATCGTGTTTGAATGTTCTCTAAAGCATGCTGATTTACAGTTCTTTTCTCAAGACTGTTTTCGCTGTCCTTTTATCCTCCTTTTATTTGCATTATGGACTTACCTGCACTGTCATGCTTGAGATTCGGTACTGTTATTAATCCAGGCTGTACAACACTAACTTTTTCTCCTCAATCTGCTTTTTACACCTTTTGTTTTACGGCACAAAGACAGTTGAAAAGTTCAAAAAGATTAAGAGAGTCAAAATTGCATTAAAGGTTTGTACCAGTTTTTAGTTAACTGCCCGTTCAGTTCAGTCTCCTGTCTGTCATTTGCACGGAGGAGTGTTTGCAACTGTTTTTTCAGTTAACTAACCAGAAGAATAGTTTCTGCTACATATTATGGCATGTTTCAAATGGATATGTACTAGGACTATGGTCATTAGAATTCTGGGTGTAGCAATTTGCTTCAAGCAGTTGCTAAGGAGCAGAACCTGTACTCACCGAATATTGCTTCAGTTTCTAGCAGGCTGACTCAAAAGTTTTCTAGAAGCTTCACCTCATTACTGTCCTCTGTCTTAATTTTAGAATAATTACATTTCATGAGGTGGTGAATGTTACCCTGTTTAGTTCAAGGTGAAACTAATTGCCTTAACCAATGGCATGTACATGGTTATTGTGTAATTCGTGTGATCATGTCAAGCTAAATGGATATATTCTTTAGGAGCAATGGATCATGAATGAATGGCTGTGTATGTCTGCCTTAGTTTTTGGATGTCAGTTGCCATGCCGCATGGTCGTTTTACACTCTGTGGAAAATGGTTTTTCTTCTCTGAGAACACAAGCCTCCCGTTTATAGCTTTTGACTTGAATGCATATTACTCATCTTGTGTTCATATTCATTTGTCATGTTTAAGTGAGACTTCTACAATGTTAATAGCCTGTTAAGGCCACTGCTTGTGATTATTTTGGGTGTGGCAAAGTGATGTTTAATTACGAGGGTGGAGTCTTTGTTCTTTTAGTAAGGTATATTCCAGAATCAACAGCTGTTAACTGAAAGGACTTGCAAATGCTCAGAAAATGCATGATTTCTAATAACCTCCCCTATGTGTGTATATGGTGCAATCTTATATTCCACACACAAAATTTTAGCCATGCCAATTTAGGCTGGGGTTGCAGTATTGTACATGGGAATTGGTACAAATCTTTCAGTCATGTGTATGTGGATACGCATATGCATGCAGGCTAGCAGTGCTCATGTGCTCAATCATGATGAACACCTTGATCGCCATTTTCATGACAAACCGAAACCTCCTGTCTGACGTGGGGCAATTGACGTGGGGCAATGTGTCTCCTAGCGTTGTCGTGAACAACTCTGGTAGGATGTTTCAAACTTGGAATTTGTTTCACACAACTCATAGCAGGTTACAGTCCTGGATGAAAGCACACAGGGAAAAACACTCAATGAGACCTCCATTTGCACAGGAACACCTAAAGTTATGTGAAGTTCATATGCCGTAACGTAGCCATATTTGTTTCATTAGCTACAATAAAGCTTTGAAGTACAAAATTAACTTGAAAATTTGTGAGATGCTATGAGTTTTAGTAGTCTGTGGCTTAGTAAAGCATATTTGATTAAAGGAGAGAGAAGTTATGACCACTTATATGCCTGTGTTGGGGGCAGTAATCTTTGACTTGACAAAGGGGAATATATGGATGTGGCATAATGTGTTTAAGAAAAACAAGCATTTTTTTCCCCCAATAGAGGTGAATTTAAACATGTAGCAAATATAGGGTTCTAGTAACAGGCAATGTGCGTTTCCTAATTTTTGGATAGATGCATAAAATGTAACTGCCCTTTAGAACTTGGTTTGAGTACAAGACCATACTATTTTTGACTGTGTTTAAGGGAAGTTATTATTTCTGACCTGGATTTAAAAGTGCACTGGTTTGCATGGTTGTGCTGGTTCTGTGTGGTATGATCCTTGCTTGATCCTGGATTTTAAACCTGTTTCACCATTTGGAATAGAAATAACTGCCAAAAGTACAAGTTGTTGGTATTACCTTACAAAGGTCCATAGTTATACCAGTATGAGTACTGCCTGGGTTTTGCAAATTTGATTTGTCAGGAAATAAAATTGAGGAGCCTTCAGTTTACAATTATCTGAGACTCGGGAGCGTAATGATCAGCAGGAATGTGGAAATTTCAGCCTCAAGATGCATTCAGAGGAGTTCCCCCCCCCCCACAAACTGAGCAAATGTTTAAATCCAAAAACATATGCGCTGCCTCTTTCAATTTGTGTTCATGGTAACATGACATAAACACTTCAGATTTTGTGAAAAAGAATGGCAGTTTAAATATATACAACCCTAACTCAGAAAAGGTTGGGACGGTATGGAAACTGCACATTAAAACAGAAAGGGTTTCCCAATTTACCTTCAATCTTTCATTGCGAACAGTGAGAAATGGTATAACTGTATTTATCTGGTGAACTTCATTTTATTGGAAAATGTGAGTCCATTCTGGCCTGCAACGCATTCTAAAGAAGTCGGGGCGGGGGCAATTTAGGACAAGTAATGAGGTAAAAAAATAAAAAAAGAAAAGAAAGATTGAATAATGATGTGATTTGAATCAGCTGAGTACAGCAGATGATTAATCATGATTTGGTACAAAAGCAGCATTCAGGAAAGGTCTAGTCCGTCAGGAGCATAGCTTGAGTGACGCTTGCCAATTTGCTGACAAATGCATTTGAAAATTAAGAGGTTTAACCATGTTCTCCAAAGAAAGTTGGGAAGGGATTTGGATATTTCACCCTCTAGGATGCATGACATAATAAAAAAATTCAAGAAATCTGGAAGAATTCATTTGCATGAGGTTCAAGGTGCAAGGCTAATTTGAATACCGTTGACTGCTCAGATGTCACTGCATCGAGAAGAGTCATTTATTTATGAGTAATATAACCATATAGGCTCAGGATCACTTCAATAAACCTTTTTCAATTTCTATAAGAAATAAAACCCTAAATGCCTTTTAAAACTTAACTGAGCAAGAAGGAGGCTTTATGTCAACAGTGTCGAGAAGCGCCATCAGCTTCTGTGGGCTTGGAGGCTGCTGTGGTGGACCATCACTCGGTGGAATTGTATTGCGGTCAGACAAATATTTCCAAGTCTTTATTGAAAAAAATGGACATCGTGTGCTCTGGACCAAAAAAAGAAACGGACCATTCACACTGTTACTACCAGCAACAAGCTCAAAGTCCGTTCTCTGTGATGGTACGGGGTTGTGTCCATGCCCTTGGCAAGGGTAGCTTGCACTTCTGTGAAGGCACCATTAGTGCTGAAAAGTATTCAGAGGTTTTTGTGCACCATGTGTTGTCTTCAAGCCAACATCTTTTTAGGGACACCCATGCTTATCTCGGCAAGACCGCACAGAACTGCATTCTGCACGCATTACAAAGGCATGGCTGTACAAGAACAGGCTGGAGATGCTGGACTGGCCTGCCTGCTGTCCCGATTTGTCCCCAATAAAAGATCCGTGGTCCATTTTGCAATGTAAAATGCAACAACAAAGACCCCATACTGTTGCATGCCTTAAGACTTGTTTGCTGGAAGAATGGGACAAAATTGAGCCTGAAACACTGGATCATTTGTAGTCTTCAGTCCCTAAACATTTATTAAGTATTGTGAAAAGGAATGGCTACATTACAAAGTGCTAAGTACTTTACTACTCCAACATTTTTTATTTTTATTTCCTATACTGTCTCAACTTCCTCTGATTTGGGGTTGTAGCGAGGCCTCAGTTTAAATCTATATCACTGAGATGCAGTGAACAGATGGCTGTACTACACTCTGCTGCTCAGCATTTTTATGTGGGCCTCTGATTGGTTTGTAGAGATGAGGAGGGATAATCTAGCTGCCAATCAGTGAGTGCTAAAGGATTCCACAGAATGCTTATGTTGCTAAAGAGACCAACTGGTAGTGTTTCTACACTCACTTTCACTATGTTCAGTTGTCTTTGTGGAATATTTCAGCTCATAGTTATAATAATCCATAATGAAAATATTTTTTTTTATGAAAGGGTCGAGATAGATGTGAGGGAATTGGATGTTTTAATGCCTTGCCATGTGTGTTCATAAAAAAGAACTTGAGTTGTTATCCTTCTACATTTATAAAATTGGTTTGCATGTACACAAATAAATTTGTTCGTTTCTCATGATGAATTAAGTTCAACTTTCCCAGGCTCACCATATATAATACTAAAGGTTATTTTCCTTCTTTTGTTGCCAGAACTGCCAGTAATGGTTTTTTCCCCCCACAAAAACCTGCTACTCTAAACACTTACATTCCCAATGTGTGCCTTCCTTTCCCTCTGGAGTGACATGTTCCGCCACCCTCTGAAACTGCAGCACAGTGCTGCAGAATGCCACCACCCCCACACACACATTCCCCATGTAGATGTGCATCCTGGGCTGCCAGTGCTTCTCACTGTCCTGTGCATGGCTTTACCGAAGTGACCCCATCTGCCACATCAGAACACTGTCCCAGAATTCATACCGGCAGCCCGAGCTCACCGCCAATCCTGAACATCACACGCAGCATGGCGTCCCCCTTAAGTGTGATTTCTGTGCGTCGATGCTTTTGGGGTGGGGGCGAGGGTGGGTACGCCATTCCCTGAATTTTAATTGGTAAAATCCACCTTACCTGCTGGATCAAGAGGAGGGGAGTTTGTGAGGGGAAAGGCTTCCTCAACCAAGCTTTATACTGGGGCTGCCCAGTCCTGTTCCTGGAAGTGTACCCTCCTGTAGGTTTTCGCTCTAGCAGTAGCAATGCACACCTCATTCAACAGCTGGAGATATTGTTGAGCTGCTTATTAGTGGAGTCAGGTATGTTAAATCAGGGTTAAACTGGAAACCTATGGGATGGTAATTCTCCATGAAAAGGGTTGGGCAGCCAGACGTGCTCTTGATGCTTTGGCTTTTTACTAGTTCTAGAGGTTGCTACGTTCTTGGATGACCGCAGTTGAGGACCAAATCTCCGAAGCTAATTTTGGAAAAAGTTGTTTGTTATTATGAAGTCATTGTAATCATAAATGTAAATATTTTTAAAATTCTTTAACGCTGGTCAAACCAGTCATTGCGGTTTCGTAATTTGGTGCTTTGACTGTCTGCATGTAATTTTCTGTGTTGACAAATGGCTGTAGAGTTAACAGATAAATTGTTGTCATAGAACTTCAAATAATTGACGCAGGCTGTGTATTCGGAGGGTCTATGGGCATGGATGGAGACAAATCCCTAAAAAAGATTTTATGAATTGATGAGAAAGTTGATCTCCTAAGTGTGAGGTCATTATTGAAAATTAGTTCCATTATGAAATTAATCTTCCACATGTAAAATGGAGAAAATGCTGAGTTTGTATCATGTGTGGGTGCAGGATCTCCATCTCTAGATGGATTTCTGTCAAGGGTGGTTCATCCAGGAACGGAAATTCTGTCTTTCAAATGCAACTACTTTCATAAAATTTCGCATATCGTCACATTGAGGTGCGTTCCAACTCCATCTCACTATAGTCTGCTGAAGTTGCATTCGATAGCAAAATGCCTTCCCGCTGAAGTTTCGTCTGCGTAATTAGTAGAGAAAGAAGAAATGTCCTCTAAAAGGCAGCGCCACCATGAGGAATCTTTTTCATGACATGTAAGTAGGCGTTTTCTTGCTTGGATTACTTCAGATCCTAGGTAGCTGGCTAGCTACCTTTAGTTTTCCTGTTTACCTTTGTTGCCACGATACTGTTGCAGCTGGTTAGTCACACTGGGTATTTTTATCACTGAAGGTTAGCCTTTGCCGATAACACTGACTATAGTGGGACATTGCGCAGTGTGGCGATAAGTTTTTGAATTTATACTGCATAAAATGTCTTTCAGTTGGTTTGCCCTGTTTTGTTTCGGCTGGGAAAATCTGGGTCTGGGTATTCAAGTGGATGTTTAACTGTGCTGTTTTGGTGGCACGAAGGGGACTAAAACATATTGTGCAGGTGGTTTTAAGAGCCATTCCGTGAGAAAATGGCACTTTTTGAAGAAGTTGAGGAGGTGACCCCCCTGGAATTGAATGAAACTTGGCACATAGATGGATACGGTTGTCTCACGGAAAAAGCCAATATTTTTAGGTCCGTATCTCACTTTGCCTGCCGGTAGCGCCACCTGGAGGCCACTAAAGTGGCTCAGTTTTGCTGTTGACACCACATTTTATATGAACTATCATGACTTAAGCGTACACAGTACCAAATATGTTATACTTTTATCATGACCTTTGACACTTCAAGTCCGGTTAGACATCAGTACCACATCAGCACCACGCTGGGTAACTACGTTATTTAGCCAGAATGATTTGAGAACTAACAATAAAAATTGAAAATGGAAATGGGAATAAAATAATCTCCCAGACATATACCAATCTAGAATGCTTTATTATGTGTTTACTCACAACAAGACAGACAATCATTTTCAGTGAATAGTACCTTGGTATCTTGCTGGGTTAGCGCAGTGGATGGCCGGAAGGATGGTCGAAATTGATTTTTGTGCATGTTTGCAGTATATTTTCTCAGTAACCCTGATATGTACTGTGGTGGTAAATGCCATTTGTTGTGCTTTTGGAACTCTATTTTCAGGAATACCAAGCATTTCTTTGGTATTATCTACAATTTCAAGCTAGACAGAGCCAAAGTTGGAGGAAAACTCAAAACGGACCATTTCATAGCAGATTGTGCCTATGTTTAGGTGGCATTATTTTGTTTACCCAGCAAGACAGCAAATCTAAAGTTCTCCGGGTACATAGTCCCTTTGGGGTACATTACAACATTTGTAAAATCTCAGTGGTAGTATTTCCAGTGTAGATGATATTCAACATCAAAAGTTGGAAAATTTCACCCCCAGGGGGTGCTGTAGGTTGGATGCAAGTACTGGCTATCCCCAGCAATGCACCAAAGAAATTGTTTTTGAATTGCGATACACGCAACTAGTTTTCTCTGAAAATGAAGAGTTTAGCTTGGCACTACGCTGGGTGGATAGCTACCTGACCAAAGGTGGCACTCTAAGAAGCTAAACTTCTACTGACCTAATATTCCATATTCCCAGACATATAACAATATTCTGTCTTTTGACATTTATGAAGTACATGCACAGTTATACATAAAATTTGTAATCTCTTTGGTATAAAGCTGGGTTGGTTGTAAATTGGAAAAGAATGCTGGTGGTGATTGTAGCAGTGTGTCAACATGCAAGAATCTTACCAGTAGACAGTACAGTGTACAGTTTTGTAGTGTTGGTGTGTTTTCAGAAAATAACAAATGCTCAGCACTTTTCCTTTGCTATTAGAATTAGTGAGCAGGCTTCAGTGTTAATTCTAGGATTTCCCAAGGGCAGGGTGCTTAGGTATGAAAAAGGGCACAGCAGTCGCATTGAGCAAGTGGTTGTCCTGAAGAAGACCACAGAGTTCGTAGTCAGCAAGCCGCAGCCTGCCAAGATAAGGGCAGTTAATTTGTAGTGGTAACTTGCATGCCCTCATTCCTAACACCAGCCCATGATGTCTAGCCTACGGGATGCCAGCTGGGTGGGAGGGCAGGGTTTCTTTTTCAGACTTCCCATTTTGGTGCATACCAAGCTGTGGGTGTTGACGCAACTATTGTGCCATATAGGCTGTAGCCAGCTATTTAATTCAGAGACAGACAAGCTCACTATCAACGGGCCGTAAACTGCCCTGTAGAGACCCAGGATCTAGTGTAGTAGGACTTGCATAGGGCTCGACTGGCTCCAAGGGTAACATCGACCCAGATTGAATGAAGAAGGCCTTGGATAGCTGCTCAGGGCCAAGGTCAAAGAGCACCTCTGGCACGCACCACCAGGTGCCACCAACCCACAGTCCAATTCCAAAAACAGACTGAGGGATGGAGCAAGTCACATGCTGGGTTGACGTCATTTCACTTTGGATAACATGAAAAGTATAAAACAGTTTTAACTTTTGTACTCAACATTTTGTCTTCATGTACACGGTTGTGTGACTAAGATTCTTTTTCAGAGTTCAAATCATGGACTGTTATTTTATACAAGTGTACTTATACTGTTGATGCATGTCTGTATACATACTTATGGTGATACTCCTTTTACATTAGTTGTTTTTTGGCATTTTTTTTTTTTTATTTTTTTGGACTGGTCATGTTTAATTACTTGCTGTACATTTCTGACTCGGCTGTACTTGGTAAAAACACATGTATTGTGTGTTTGTAACGCTCACAATCACCACCATTTTACAACCGATAGTTTTATGCCAAAGGGATTACAAATTTTATGTATAACTGTGCATGTACTTCATATATTTCAAAAGGCAGAACTTTGGTATATGTCTGGGAATACGGAATATTAGATCGGTAGAACATTACCTCTTTAAAGTGCCGTCTTTAGTCAGAAAGCTATCTACCCAGCGTGGTACCAAACCAAACTCTTGATTTTCTCAGAGAACTAGCTGTGTGCATCACAATTTAAAAAAATAAATAAATAAAAATTCTTTGGTATATTGCTGGGGATAGCCAGTACTTTTATCCAGCATACAGCGCCCCCTGAGGGTGAAATTTTCCAACTTATGATGTTGAATATCAACTACACTGAAAATACTACCATTGAGATTTTACAAATGCTGTAATGTACCCCAAAGGGACTGTGTATCCATAGAAATTCAGATCTCTATCTTGCTGGGTAAACAAAATAATGCCACCTAAATACAGGCACAATCTGCTATGAAATGGTTTTGAGTTTTTTTCCAACTTTGGCTCTGTCTAGCTTGAAAGTGTAGATACTACCAAAGAAATGCTTGGTATTCCTGAAAATAGAGTTCCAAAAGCACAACAAATGGCATTTACCACCACAGTACATATCTGGGTTACTGAGAAAATATACTGCAAACATGCACCAAAATCAATTTTGACACACTCTCCTGCCGTCCGTTGCACTAACCCAGCAAGATACCAAGGTACCATTCACTGAAAATGATAGTTTTGTTGCGAGTAAACACATAATAAAGCATTCTAGGTTGGTATATGGGTATGTCTCAGAAACTGGGCCCATCAGTGGGTACCCCTCTAGAAATACTTGTAGTTAATAAAATATTTCGTTTTGAAATGTGGCGTTTGATTTTATTTGAAATATGATAATCAAATAAATAGTAAACACAAAAGTGGGTAGTTCAAGTGAATAATACATTCCGTGATTGGAAAAAAATAAACAAGATTCGTTGCAAAATGGCTGCTTGTACCGTGACATGGAAGAGGATGAATTACATTTCTGTTGCCTGAAATATTTGTGGTCCACCAGAACATTCACAATTTTCATAAAAGTTATCTTATTTAATTACTTTACACAGTGAAATATTGACGTTTCCACATAATCATGTGAGTAATGTTAAAACGTTCGACGTAACATTTGATCACTTTCGTAACGCCTTTTTTCCGACCAGTCTTACCCCACGAATGTGAGTTTATTTACTCAAACGAGAAGCCTCGATGTCATATTATATACGTCATCCATAATTGAAAATCGCTACACTTCATGGAATTTAAGTTATAATCACGCAATTTTGTCTTTCATAGCAGGTGCTGAAAGTATGTGTTCCGTGTATGTTTCCTAGATATTATGTTACAACAGTAGACCATCTTTCCCGTATTAAAAAGGATATTATTAGGTGATAATTTCTCACTGCAAGGTGTCTCTTTTTTTGCACGGAAGGATATCAATTAACATTCTGTGTGTCTGGACTGAAATTTCCCCTCGCGAGAGGTCCATATATATATATGTAGAACATATAACTAAATATATATATCTATGGAGAGGTCATGTTTGTATATGTTTGTGCACGTGAGGTGGCTGTTATGATATGTGATATCGGCGGTTATCAAGTTGGTCTGCAACAATATTCGCACGTTAAAGGTGAGTTTTTCACTGGTTATTTTTAAATTTCCACTACATATATGGAACAACAGTGCTTATTTTTTCATTTTGCTTCCATGTTTGTATTGTTTACTTATTTATATCCGCAATAAAAACGTATTCGACTTGACTGTCGAAACTATCTGGCTGTTCCTTTTATGTCAGTGTCGGATTGATTTTGAAAATCACTGGCTATTAAACTGAGTACACGTTGAGTAATATAAGCCTTAATAAGTAACGTTTAACGACCATAAGACCTACCTATGAGTAATACGTTGATGTTTCTTTGTTACGTTTGTGATGATAAAGTGTATTACTCAATAATTGACATTGGGTTTGCATAATGATTTCAAATATACATGTTTATATATCAATATCGTTATGACTTATAATCTAGGGCAAAAAAGGTTGTACCTCTTGGACCATCTGCACACAAAAAAATAAACCCGAGAAAAAAGATGAATATTGATGGACCTCTGAACTTATCATTATTCTCTTTAAATTTAATCATAACAATGTTAAGTATATATTTTACTTTAATGTCTACAACCAATGAAACAAAAATATGTACCATAAAAATTATATAATCGTTACTAAATAGACTTTTTCATTCCATTTTCATTTCCATGTTACGCGAGTGATCTGCTAACACGTCATTAATGTTTTCCACATTGCTGGTCATATAAAACAAGATGCTATGTGTTTCTTATTAAACATGAAAGAAGACCCCTAGAGGTGTATATATAAATACCTAAAAACATTATGTTTTTTTTTTAAAATTAATTTTTTAAAAATAATGTCACAATTGAGATTCCAGATTCTGAGACAGACCCATATATCTGGGGTATTATTTTATTCCCATTCCCATTTTCAATTTTTACTGTTATTTCTCAAATAATTCTGGCTCAATAACATAGTTACCCAGTTTGGCGCTGATGTGATGCTGATGTCTATCCAGGCTTGAAGTGTCTAAGGTCATGATAAAAGTATAACATATTTGGTACTGTGTATCCTTAAGTCATGATTGTTGATGTAAAATGTGGTGTTGACAGCAAAACTAAGCTACTTTAATGGTTTCCAAGTGGTGCTACTGGCAGGCAAAGTAAGATATGGACCTAAAAATTTGGCTTTTTCAGTGAGACACCCGTATCTACCTATGTGCCAAGTTTCATTCAATTCCAGGGGGGTCAACTGCGCACCAAATGTCACTCTCGTGAAATGGCTCTTAATGTTGTGGCTGATCAGGGACATATGTAATGGTTGCATGAAATTGAAATTGGCGGCTGAAGATGAATTATCTTATACTTGAATTTACATAAAATGTCTGTTTATGTGGCATCTAATACAAACAGTCGTAGGATGCTGAGTTTGCTCACTCGGTAAAGGCGCCATTTTGGTGACCACTGCAGAATCAGATCAAATCCTGTCATGGCCAGTGCCAGCTGTGGCCAGCAGCCCTGTGAAAGCAGTGCATAACTGGCTTTGCGCTGCTTAGGATAATGAGAGGGATACAGTTGGCTTATGTCTGCATAGGTCCTGGTTCAAGCACCTTCCACTGGCCATGTGGGATCTCTTTAGTGGCAGTCTGGGCAAGCACATGTTCACGTTTCCCTCGCCCGCGTTATGTGCATGCAAGGTTATAAACTGCAGTTGAATTGCGTGTAAATGTGTAGTACAGTTGGTAAATAAACTCACAATTGTGCTCAATGGGGTGAAATTATAATAGTTGCAATTCTCATTCCAATGCAAAAAATTAAACACATACATGTGAACATATTTACCTGAATTACAGTAACATCAAGTTCGGACTTGAACATTATTTTTCATGCAATCATGAGGTCCTAAGAGTTCACACCAGCACAGCTGCAGAAGTTCAGACTCGGAGGGCGTGTTAACTCCTGAACTCACTTGATTTTTAATCCATTGCTAGAAGATGGAAATACATTTTTTTTTTTTTTGTCTCGAGCTAAATGTGGCTTTTGCGGAATTCCAGTATTTTGGTCACTATGCTGTCCTTGTACTTCTCCTGTAATGCCATTTGAGGTTATTATCCTCTGGCATGCCACAGAGTGGAATGGGGGATATTGCAATGGAAATTGTCCCTTTGTCCATGCATCCTTCTGTCCATCCACCTGTCCATCCAGATCAGCAGGGACTAGTTTATTCAGAAACTAGTTAGCCTTGATGATGAAATTGTGTGTTTGTTACTTGCCATGACCGTGTTTAGGTTCAAAAACAGGATTCCATGGTGGCGGAGGATATTGATGACGATGTTTCTCTTGTTTACAGAGTCACACCACTTAAATATCACAAAAAACTGCGTACTGTAACACAGATGAAGGGTGTCTGGGATTTTGGCTGGTATTGTGTAAATCTCCTAAAGTTATACATTTCAAAATACATTTGCTGAGTTTAATTTCATAGAATTTAAAGTCTTGCTTAATTTATTGATTGTATTGTGATGAGGTGTATACAATTAAAAGCATTAAGCAGTGCTTTTTTTTTTTTTTTTTTTTTTTTTTTTTTTCCCCTTGGTTCAGTTGTGAGTGCTCAGTGAGCAGGCTGAAAAGAGCAGCAGGCTAGCCAAGTGAGCTCATGTGCACTTAGGGAGGGATTCTGTCCAAGAGGGGGTGCTGTGTATCTTCTGGGTGTGTGACGCTCTAATATTTGCGGGGTGGGTCTTTTCAGCTGGTGCTCCCCGAGTATCTGATCCACGTGTTCTTCTGTGTGATGTTTCTGTGCGCTGCTGAGTGGCTCACCCTGGGGCTCAACATGCCGCTGCTGGCCTATCACGTGTGGAGGTATGTGTCCTGGCAATGGATTTCACCAAGCGGGAAACATTACATTTATAGCAGACGCTTTTATCTAAAGCAGAATACAGTTTGTTCTTCTAGAACATGGATGAGCAATTTCAGTCCTGGAGGGCGCGTGTCTGTACAAGTTTTTGTTTCCACCACTTATCCTAACTAAATTAGCTAGCTAATTGGCTCTACAAGCAAATGTGAGTTTAGATCCTCGATCTGAGTGATGCATTACATTTTGGGATGCAACAGTGGTGATTCATGAACTTTTCATGCAATGCAGATAAAATGTAAGATTTCGTAAATGTTTTGATTTATTTGACTAAGGTAATTAATTTAAGGCCTGAAGTTTGCACGAAATCCAGGGACAGATATGGCCCTCACTGCCCACCTCTGTTACATAAGGTCACTGAAACAGTTACGCAACAAAGATCAGTATTAGCTAAGGTATGTTTCATATAAACCATCAGTCAACTCGGCCACAAACCGTAGGGAATAGACTGAACATGTTAGGCGTAAGAGAATTCTCCCATAGCCGCACGATGCAATAAACGGGTAAAAACGAACAAAGGTAAGAATAAAATTAAAGCAAGAAATTAGGACAACCAAATTGTTTATCTAATTGGTCAGAATGGGTGCCAAGATCACACATATTTTCGAACGTTTGCAGCTTGCATGATTTGGGGATATGTTTGCGAATGGAAGTCTTGAGGGGACTGCAACAATGAAATTTTGTAAATTTGAGCAATTTGTCATTTTTTAAGCGGTGGATACATGGCCACAAAGATGGTGAGATTCTATCAGCCAATATTGCTGTGAAACTACCTAAGCCTATGATCTTCACTTTCTCATGTGCTCACTCAGATACACGAGCAGGCCTGTGATGAGCGGTCCGGGACTCTACGACCCAACTACGATCATGAACGCGGATATCCTGGCATACTGTCAAAAAGAGGGCTGGTGCAAGCTGGCATTCTACCTGCTGTCCTTCTTCTATTATCTCTATGGGTCAGTATGGGCAGCATGCCTCGCACAAACCAAACATAAGTCAATCTCATCAAGTTTAGTCTTATACTTCGACTCGATCTTATTGCTATATTATTTTTTTGCTGAGTAAAAAACAAGAAAAGGATTGCCAGTGAGAGACACTAATTTCAAAGTTTGCCATTGGGGTAAGAAGATTTTTCTCAGCTCAATGGTAGCTGAAAAAAATTTTCTTCTTGAAGATGAGACTTAATCTATTTGAAAATTTAACAAACATAAAACTCTTGCCCAGACAGTTTTTTTTTTTTTGTAGTGTAAATAAAAATAATTCAGTGCCTGCAATTCAGATGTTTCATTCATGAAGGGCTCATAATGTGGGGAACCTCTTATTGTCAAATCAAATGGTGGTATTACAGAAATTTCATCCTGATTTCCCCAATCCCTCATACCTCAGCAATAATGTGAAGTGATTTTCATTCTTCGCCCCTTTTTTTGAAATGGGTTAAACATCCTGTTTGAAGTAGGCTGCAGAGAACCTCTGAACCTTTGCTTAATTTGCACTGGCTATCATAAATATTTTTAATGCATTTTTTGATAGTGCAGGTTTTTAACTGACATGACTGTTATATTTCAGGATGATCTACGTTCTGGTGAGTTCTTAAAGCTGGTGGGAAGAGCTGCATGTTGGGAAGAAAACTTTGACTCAGAGATGGAACCAGACCTAAGGAAGACCTCCTCCCCCCTCAGTGGCAGACAATAGAAAAGGAAATATGAACTGCGGCCCACACAAATTTTTCTGCATACCAGTCCCAAAAACCTGAAGTCCATACAGATGTTCTTGCCACAACCACCTTTCAATGACAACTACCCTGTTTAAAGAACAGGAGATAATCACCTTAGGCCTCGGCCGTGATGAATCGAAGTTGTAAGATTGAATTCACGCCATTATTCTTTCCATTGTTTTTGGACTTTATGAAGCGGGTCAGCTGATGCTGGAAAATTGTTTAGCATCAAAAAGAGACGTTTTTATAGTCAATTTTGTTTTATATTGTCTGAATTGACTGCAACAGAATATTATGAAACCAAGAATAAATTAATAAAAATTAAACTGAATCCAAGTTGTTTGCAAGTCCCCCACCCCCCACTAACTGACTGCAGTAATAATGTCAAGCTTATTTGTCCAGGAGTGTTTGAATTTAGATCTGAATTGTGTTAACTTGTTTGGCCCTCAAGTTGAGACATCATCTGTTTTTCTAATAAAGGCAACACTCGATTAGAATGCATTTGTATGTAATGGGTGTTGACATAATTTATGGGTTTTTTGGGTAAGTACTTTAAAGATTTTAATTTCAACTCTCCTGGAGGAGCTTTCTGAAATATGGTTTCAAATTTGAACCAAAAAAAAAATCTCTACCTTGTCTGAAAAGCAATTTAAAATGTCCAACTACAAATATTGTGATTATTTGGTGAGCCTTCAAATGGTCATCTTGGAAAAGCTTCAGAATCAGGGTGACTTTGCAATTGTTTCTGATTATACAGAATCACTTAATGCACCCAATTTTTATGTAACTCTAAGGGGCCAGAATTATTGCGTTGACTTTTTAAAGTATGGGAATACCTGCCTGTCAAAAGAATGAGTCTAGAAATTCCAACCGAAGGTAAAATGCAACCATCAAGATCCAATAAGAAGTGTTCGTGCTGTACTATGCTATGTCAGGAACTTTCTCATCACTACACTTTGGAATGGAGGCATTCATCACTTAATCTTAAGCATTCTTTAATGTGAATATTATTTTTTACAAACTTATCTGTACCTTAACACTCCTAGATTGCATCTTGTAAAAGACGTTTATATACAACATTGTGAATTTTTGGCAGTGCTTTATTTACTCACGGACAAGATCGCAGGTCAAATTTTCCAGGATCACAAAGGAATTATACAGAAATTGACCTGTATGACTGTCTTCCCTGAACTTTTGCCAGCCACTGGGAAACGAATGAAATCAGCAGTGAGACTTATGAAAAGTATGCTGTAAATGTGAATATTTCTTTGAAGTCACTGCTGAAATTTAGATCTGACACAAATGTTGAGTAGAGTTACATTAGAAGATTGGAAGTTTAAATGAATCAAAAAATAAAAATGCAAATAAACCCTAGTATTGCCATGTTGTCACTTCTTTCATTGTTGTTATTTTTAAAAAATTTCTACATGAACTGATTGTTCTTGACCATCTACATTTATGTAATGTTTCTTCTGTGTGGCCAGTTAATCATTTGTTGAGGTCTGTGGACATCAAACTTAAACTCCTCCACCCCCCGAACTGAAAAGCACCCAAGTTGAGCAGTTACATTAACTAACATTAGAAGCACCAGATATGTGAATCTGAGTTTGTTTTATGGTCCTTGTAATACAGGACACTGGAGTGCAACCTTTAGCTTTGAACCATGTGCTTGTACAAATACTGTATATGCATGTTTCCTGTAACATTTCACAAGCCATCAAAATGCCTCCATTTGCCATGACTGCAGAGCATCAGTGCTGTCCTTGGACTTCCCTAGTGATTGTAACCAAAAACAGAGGTACAACAATTACAAGCTGCCTCTGTTCTGGTACAATTTCAGGACATACTGTACCAGGGTTTGACAGACTTTAAAGAAACTCAAATGTGGAATAAATGCAGAATGAATTACAAAATGAGGCCACAAGAGTAAATTTAATAGCCTGTAGTATTTTGAAGTATTGAATTAAATAACGTTTCCTCTCTCAAAATACTTTTACCAACTGCGACAGCAATGGCTGGTACTGTTTTCACGTAGCTACTGAGTTTGTGCGTGTATGTCATTACGATGAAATGTGCTCCTAGAGACACCACCTGTGGCAGGAACAACCACAAGAGCGGTTTTGGGTGCTTCGCCAGATCCGTGTGTTGCAAATTTTGTCGGCGCAATGGTGTCACAACCAAGCAAGATAGTCATAAAACAACACAAATCTGTAGTTGATCACAATTAGGGCTGGATTCTGAGGTGGGTGTGGTCCAAGCAGGGATACCTTAAGAGGTTCAGAAGTGCGGCTGGTCTGATCCCATCGCAAGAAGGTCCTCTGCTGTACTGACCTTGTTTTTAAACAATCAGCCCCATCATGGAAAAAGTACGTAACTGTTGTCATGGTCTCCGAAAGGTGCCGGTTCTCCAAAAAAGTACAAAACCCACGCACAGGTTCTTGAGATATCTTGCTAACAAGGTTGGGGCGTACATAAGGACGGACATTGGGTACCTGTCAACGAGAAATAGAACCCATCTGCAAGTTATTGAGATGGCAACCAGGCGGACACACACAGACTGGCAGACAGCCAGAGCTGAATATCATGTCCCCCGTTTCACATTACTGCCACAGCAGGGGACATAAGTTACTCAGTGATATGAAGAACCTTCTCCAAATATTTTTACCTGACAAAAATTTCCAGATTCCTGTAAAGAATGGCATGGTCATTATGATGCATTTGACCAAAAAAAAAAAAAAAAAAAAGCCAAGAAGGCTCAAAACAAACATCTGAAACCACTGCCCTTCAGTACTGTTATCAGGAAATAATTTATTCAGGAAATACAGTTGTGTGAAAAAGCGTTTGCCCCCTTCATGATTTCTTATTTTTTTGCATGTTTGTCACACTTAAATGTTTCACATCAAACAAATTTAAATATTAGTCAAAGACAACACAAGTAAACACAAAATGCAGTTTTTAAATGAAGGTTTTTATTATTAAGGGAAAAAAAAATCCAAACCTACATGGCCCTGTGTGAAAAAGTGATTGCCCCTTAAACCTAATAACTGGTTGGGCCACCCTTAGCAGCAACAACTGCAATCAAGCATTTGCGATAACTTGCAATGAGTCTCTTACAGCGCTGTGGAGGAATTTTGGCCCACTCATCTTTGCAGAATTGTTGTAATTCAGCCACATTGGAGGGTTTTTGAGCATGAACCGCCTTTTTAAGGTCATGCCACAGCATCTCAATAGGATTTAGGTCAGGACTTTGACTAGGCCACTCCAAAGTCTTCCTTTTGTTTTTCATCAGCCATTCAGAGGTAGACTTGCTGGTGTGTTTTGGATCATTGTCCTGCTGCAGAACCCAAGTTCGTTTCAGCTTGAGGTCACGAACAGATGGCCGGACATTCTCCTTCAGGATTTTTGGGTAGACATCAGAATTCATGGTTCCATTTATCATAGCAAGTCTTCCAGGTCCTGAAGCAGCAAAACAGCCCCAGACCATCACACTACCACCACCATATTTTACTGTTGGTATGATGTTCTTTTTCTGAAATGTGGTGTCACTTTTACGCCAGATGTAATGAGACACACACCTTCCAAAAAGTTCAACTTTTGTCTCGTCAGACCACAGAGTATTTTCCCAAAAGTCTTGGGGATCATCAAGATGTTTTCTGGCAAAATTGAGACGAGCCTTAATGTTCTTTTTGCTCAGCAGTGGTTTTCATCTTGGAACTCTGCCATGCAGGCCATTTTTGCCCAGTCTCTTTCTTATGGTGGAGTCATGAACACTGACCTTAACTGAGGCAAGTGAGGCTTGCAGTTCTTTGGATGTTGTTGTGGGCTCTTTTGTGACCTCTTGGATGAGTCGTTGCTGCGCTCTTCGGGGTAATTTTGGTCGGCCAGCCACTCCTGGGAAGGTTCACCACTGTTCCATGTTTTTGCCATTTGTGGATAATGGCTCTCACTGTGGTTCGCTGGAGTTCCAAAGCTTTAGAAATGGCTTTATAACCTTTCCCAGACTGATAGATCTCAATTGCTTTCTTTCTCATTTGTTCCTGAATTTCTTTAGATCTCAGCATGATGTCTGGCTTTTGAGGATCTTTTGGTCTACTTCACTTTGTCAGGCAGGTCCTATTTAAGTGATTTCTTGATTGAGAACAGGTGTGGCAGTAATCAGGCCTGGGTGTGGCTAGAGAAATTGAACTCAGGTATGATAACCACAGTTAAGTTATGTTTTAACAGGGGGGGGGCAATCACTTTTTGACACAGGGCCATGTAGGCTTGGATTTTTTTTCTCCCTTAATAATAAAAACCTTCATTTTAAAAACTGCATTTTTGTGTTGTCTTTGACTAATATTTAAATTTTTTGATGTGAAACATTTAAGTGTGACAAACATGCAAAAAAAATAAGAAATCAGGAAGGGGGCAAACACTTTTTCACACAACTGTATGATGCCTTTTGTGGTTTTTAATTAGTGCATACCATCACAAAAATCCATGTTCAAAATCCATTATTAAAAAACAATTTTATTGTAATTTAGAAGCCTGATCATACACTCGGACACTTACCAGCCTGATCAAATGAATCAATGAAGACAAAACGAACATTCTTTTTCTGACTTGCAGATAAAAATAAATGTGCACTCAAACTTTTCACATGAGCCTGATGCAAAAAAAAAAGTCTAAAAACCAATATGCATACTTCCAAATGTATTGTAGATTTTATTTAAAATGTGGAGAAATTTCAATGACATTTATTTTTTCCATATCTTTCAAAATGTTCAAATTTTCATTTTGAATCCAGAAATATATGCAAAACAATTTGGAAATGTACAGTTTAAGAAAAATATATTAAATAATTTAAAAGTAACCCCACCAAATATTTTGTAAAGTGCAGCAAGAGAAAATTCTGAGGAATCAATAATCTATAAAAATGCATTATATTGCAGAGGAAAACCAAAAAATATTTGAGGACATAAATTATCCCAGCATAGAAAGTGAATAGCCATTATATTTGTTTTTGCATTATAGATTATTATGACATCCATAGAAGACTTTAAGTTCCTTGTGCAGGTAAACTCATCGAGACAAAGATCTCTCGTCTGATACAGCCCTGGACTCCTGGAAGGCAGCAAATTTCTCCCGGAACTCGTGCAGAAAGTTGTATTGCTTTAATGAAAGAAGAAAAAAAGATCAGGAGATTCTGCTTTTTTAAGTGATTTAGTAAGCAAAATGTATGAATTGTATGAAAAAGAAAACCTCATATAGCAGTGGTAGCCAAGTCTGTTCCTTGAGATCTACAATCCAGGTTTTCAATTTCAATAGCAAGAAATCTTGAGCAGGGAATTAGTAAAATTAATGAATGATTTGAATGAATGAATATTGCATCTATATAACGCTTTCTCATACTTGAAACCCCTTCACGGTCATATAAAGTAATCTAATCTCACCGCCACCGAAGAGCAGCACCTACCTGGGCGATGCATGGCAGCCATTTTGCACCAAAATGCTCACCACACATTTGCTTGAGGTGCAGAGGTAGAGGACAATTTGCATGGTCAATTAAATCGGGATGATTAGGTGGCAGGTTGAAAGAGGCAGGTTGGGAATTTAGCCATGATGACACCGGGGAACCCCAGAGTGTCATGGGATCTTTAATGACTGCGGGGAGTCAGGACCTCAGTTTAACATTTATCTAAAAGATGGCATCTCCTTCAGTACAGTGTCCCCATCACTGTGCAAAGGCACTGGGGATTATTCCACCAGAGGGAAGACTGTCACCTACTGGCCCACTAATGCCTCTTCCAGCTGTAACACAGTTTCCCTGGGTGGTCTCCCATCTAATTACCAACCAAGCCCAAACCTGCTTAGCTACAGCCACCCAACCAAAAGAATTCATATGGTGGTATGGCTGCTAGTACCAATGGCCAGAATTCCCATTTGGGTTTCATGGACCCATATTGTGGAAAATGCCTTTTCCCAGTTCAGTCCACCTAGACAGTGGTCTCCACCGTATTTAACAACCCCAGGAAAGGAAGAGTTTGAAGGCCTCCTATTTTAGCCATTTGTCAGGCTGGGCAATATATCAATATTGTGATGTGAGAGAAGATATCGTCAGGGATTTTGGATATAATAATATGACACAAGTGCTGTATTTTCTGGTTTTAAAGGGATGCAGTTTTCTGCATTTACTAGACAGTTTTAGCTATTGCCTGTGGGTCATTCCATGTCAGATCATGAAATGGGTCTCACCACCACCTTCTCAATTTTGCTAATTTTTTGTATACAGCTGCATTAATATATATATATATCACTGTTAAATCCGAAATTTCAGCTCATTCGGACAAAAAATGAATTTTTGGTGAATTATTTTCTAAAGGTACTGTCCGTCAGTTTCTTTGTCAATTGACATTTTTCTTGTATTTAACATGGCATAACTTTTTTTATTATTACACCTATAGCTTTGAAACTTTGCATCTAAGCTAATGTTATACTGCTTAATCAGAAAATCCAGTCCAATTTACTTTAGCTTTCTTGGTTGTGGAGCTATGAGAACACCAAAAGTGCCTTTTGTTCAGGCAGTTCCATGTTTAGGTCTCCAAAGCACCCCCAATATAAACCCTACCATAGGCTCTCTGGCAATTTTTCCATTCATTTGTGTCTGCTGAATATAAATCAGGCTGAATTCACCATGAATTCATCACCAACTGCAGTCAGTACCTTGTCAAATGTGAAAAAAGCCAAAATGCCACCTGTTCAAACCCCTGTATCTCCAGGGGCACACCTTGGATTTTCTTCTATTTTTTTTAACTGATTTCTCTATTATAGTAGAGAGACCACTCCAAAAATTGTTGATGTGTTTTGACCAATATAAATTTTGCAGGTGTCTGAACAGGGGTGGGGTAATCTCAAGAATCGCTTGGCATTTTCAGCTTCTTATACAATGTTAAATGACTATTGGATCACAATAATTGTAAGTTCTCAATTCATCAATGCATGACACATTCACAGAAAGGTCAGTATATGCAGGTTGGTAGATCATGTTGGCAGGGAGAAACCTGAACCAGTTATTGATCAATAATTTCTGATTATTGCTATTGTCTTTCATGAAGCGAAACAAGAGGACACAAGCATTAACATGGACTTCTTCTGAAAAATGCTGGGTGCCATTCAATAACATTCTCCGAACTGTTCCAACTCCGGATATCACTGGACGCGCAGTTAGGCAGTATAAGTTGGACAAAACTGGGACAGACAACATTGTTGTGCTCTTTGCTAGATTTAGGAAGCAATAACACTGTTAACATAGCATGGAAAACAAAGTTTTAATTTGACAGTCAGTTTACAAGAATTAGTGTCAGTAAATTTTATTGATGCAAAGAAGTGTGATTCTCAAAAATTGCCTGACCCCTATTTAGACAGTTGTGAAATGTATGTCGTTCAAGTCACATCAACAATTTTTGTTTTGTTATGTCTACTATAATACAGGAATTAGTACAATTTAGTATGTGATTGACTAATGATTGAAAACACTTAAAATGTTGCATAGTTAAATGTGTAAGGAGCTGAAAGTGCCACGCAATTCGAGATTACCCCACCCCTGTTCAGACACCTGCAAAATTTATATTGGTCAAAACACATCAACAATTTTTGGGGTGGGGTCTTTCTACTATAAAAGAGGAATCAGTCAAAAAAAATAGAAGAAAATCCAAGGGTTTGAACAGGTGGCATTTTAGCTTTTTCTTCCACATTTGGCAAGGTACTGACTGCAGTTGGTGATGAATTCATGGTGAATTCAGCCTGATTTATATTCAGCAGACACAAATGAATGGGAAAAATGCCAGAGAGCCTATGCTATTTATATTGGGGGTGCTTTGGGGACCTAAACATGGAACTGCCTGAACAAAAGGCACTTTTAGTGTCATAGCTCCACAACCAAGAAAGATAAAGTAAACTGGACTGGATTTTCTGATTAATCAGTATAACATTAGCTTAGATGCAAAGTTTCAAAGCTATAGGTGTAATAAAAAAGTTATGCCATGTTAAATACAAGAAAATTTCAATTGACAAAAAAACTGATGAACAGTACCCTTAGAAAATGATTCACCAAAAATTCATTTTTGGTCCAAATGAGCTGAAATTTCAGATTTGTTCATCACTAATACATATTTATCTGATGTGAAAATATGGAAGCAATCTATGACTACATGGTGACAGATGTTTTGAAAATCTGATGATTTGACATGGAATGACCCCTGTGCCTGCTTGGTCATCATATCCACATTACTTATGACTGTTTATCAAAAAGCACATTGTGTTGATATTTTGTGAAAGCACCCCTACAATATTGGCACAAATTGATTGAAAAAATACCTAGAAATCTGATTTTGTCCATATCACCCAGCCCAAACCATTAGATCCCCTTTTCCACTAAAAGGTTTGTAATCCCGCCTCGTTGAACATCCAAGAATATAATTACATAAAAACAGCATAATACTGGACCTTTAAATGCAAACCTATAGACTAGTGCATGCCCAAAATCAAAACCAGTCTTATAATGTCCAAGACAAAAACAGCACAAAAATCACCTTGACTGTCTGTATTGCCCCGCCGCCTCTCAACTGCCGAAGGATCTCAATGGTTTTATCAGGAGTCATGGTGATTGATAACTTCTGCAGCAGGCAAGCAGCGACTACCAGAAGGAGAAGTATGGATGAAGGGATCTTTACAAAAAAGTCAGCACAACAGGCCACAAAATTCACTTGAAATTATTCAAATCCATGCATATTTAAAAAAAAAAAAAAAAAACCCATCTAGGTTAATTTCTTCAACTAGAATCATTCAAATCTTGAAGCCATTTGCAAAAAATAAAATAAAATGAAAAATTATACCGATAAAAAAAATGAAATGGGTTTGGTTGCTCCACTCACTACTTTGCATTAACCAGTTTTCTGCCTTTTCCAATTCACACCAACACATCACAAGTTTATGTCTGCTTTCCAGAAACAAAAGCCCTCCAGAGTATACACATGAATCACTGTGTATGACAGAAGTGATAGGTGTCCTGCAATCTGTACTGAATTAATAAGCATCTACATTTACTGGTTATTTCATCAACTGAATTAAGTTAACATATGATTAATAGTTTGGACATAATTTTTTATCCCATACAACAATAATTTGGAACAGGCGATTTCAAATAATGGACAAAAACTTATAAAGCAGCCTTTTCTCAGTTATGAAATCCTGGTCTCCTTTACACCAGCAAGAGGCAACTCCAGAGCTATAGAGACAGTGCCTGCAGGCCTTGGTGGTCTCTGTTCTATCAGCTGGCAATTAATGCCTCGAGAAAACAGTCTGCAGACTCATCAGCTGATCAGTGACATGAATGAATCACTTGCATAGAAAACATCAGAAACTCGCAGACACTGTGGGCCTCCATGACTGGAGTCGCCCACTCCAGCTTTACATCTTCATCAAAAGCATACTGTTGGAGCCATTTAAGTTCATTGCTGGCAGAGCCATGCCAGCAATGAACTTAAATGGATCCTACACATATTTTATTTCACCATTTCGATTTTATCAGTTAAACTACACCCAGAAGTGCAATTATTTCAAGTAAAGAGAAATCCTTACTTAATGCCGAGCGACCCAGGCCTCCATAGCAACTGAAAGAGAGAGAGAGAAAAAAAAAAAGCAGCAGCAGTAATTGGCCTCGTCTTGATGAGAAACATTTAGAGGAGTTAAAGTCATGCAAGGCTCATCAAATCTGGCACTTATATCGAGATTCGGCCCTGCTCCTGCTCCGCCCCCTCCAGGGGTAAGTAACCGCACAACAGTGAAGCAGACTAATGTCTTACCCAACTCCAAGGCTGAGTACATAATCAGCCATGTTTGGCCCTTAGTGTTTGGCCCTGAAGGACTACAATTTGATTACCTCTGAAATGACTTCATGGAAGATAACATATGAAGACCACAATGGAAAAATGATCAGTCACATTTTTACGTTGTGGATAAATCATGAATTAAAAATTCAAAATTATCTTAGAAACAAAGCACTGAAAAAATATGCAAAACATAAAATGTATAAAATGTTATAAAAATATTATATATATATTATAATAATATATAATTTATAAAATATACAAAAAAAATGCAAAATTTGGACTCTGATCATTTTTCCTTTGTGGTCTTCGTATACTTTTTTGAATCCGGTGAGGTAATCCGTCCTCCGCGTTTGTCCCATCCTAGTTATTTAGGAGTAGGGTGCAGCCACAAAGCAGCAGCCAGAGGTGAACTCCAATACTAAAGTCAGAGCCTTAGTCAGTGGCACAAACAGGAATGTTCCTACAGAGCAGAAGACATCAGAGGAGTCGGAACAAACCCATGTGAACACGGGAAACTCCATGATGAGAAGTCCTGGCAGACCAGGACTCGAACCTGAGCCTCCTTATTGCGAAGGCAGCAGCGCTAACCGATGCTCCACTGCGCCACCCATAAATCCACATAACCACATAAGACAAGACAACCAGAACCAATAACTAAAGGAATCGCATAACAATCTCCCCAATGGAGAATTTCAACACAAGTGCAGCTGAGACACATGCACTGGGCAGGTGCTTACTGGATGATGGTCTTCCTGTTGTCCTCGATACTCCACTGCAGCTCCTCCAGGATCTGGCAACATTGATCCAGCTCAGGGACGCCCCCGTCAGGAAAAGGGAGGTGGTGCACACATATTCCACACTGCTGATAGGCCTCCAGAAGACAGGGGACACGGTACTTATGGAGCTCCCCGCGGGTGCAGAACACAAACACGTCCTGCACACCCTGGACCTGGAGCTCCCCTGACGGGGTGAAGGAGCACGATGTACGATTAAAATATGAGCACATACCACCAGGTTTTTTCAATCTAGGGCCAAGCCTTTAAAACCTGGTAACTTTAAAACCCCAAAAGACGTGGTGGTGAAGTGCTTAGCATGCTGGTCTTAGGATTGAAAGATCCCGAGTTCAAGCCCTGGCTACAGTTTTAGCATTATGTCCTTGCTTCACTCCTTGCTATGCTTCACTCAATGCAGTTATCCAGCCAACTCTGTCATCCAGATTTATAGAAAAATGCCACTGGAGCCGACAGCAACATTATAAGCACAGACCAACTCCTTGCCAGACGTGCTTAACTCAGTTACGCTCACTGGTGAAATACCAATTGGGGCAAGTGTAAGGATCAGCATCAGGTTCAGGTTTTAAAATACCTGGAATTCAAAGCAGCGAATAGGAAAATCTGCTTCTGTCAACATCACATTGAAGGGATTTTAAATGAGAATATTTATCAGGAAAGACACATACCTACATCCCGCTGCAGGTTTCTTCTGACATCTTTGTATCTGCATCCTATTCAAATTAAAAATAAATTTACCGACCACAGAGAAAGGCCAATAACGGAAAGTTTAAATGGAAGAGTTCTCAGTCTTACCGGGCAAAGCACAGATTCCGAGAAACTGGGAGCACTCCACAACAGATAGGGGGAGCCTTTAAATGCAAAAATCACTTTCAGGCACCTCTGCCAGCATTGAAACCAATTCACAACTCTGGTTAATTTAAGTCAGTATTTCTTTGCCATTTCCTTGTCTTTAAACACAGAACAGTAACACAAACACCCTTATTAAAATTAAAATGATTCCGCATGCGTCCAATGGAAAGAGTAGCGTTTCCCTCCTGGCTTTCAATAAACTGTGGCAACCCACCACAGTTTCAAAATCTCCTATCAGTTTCAGAACGAATGAAATAAAATTATACTCTTAATATTCATGTTCATCAATTAGGCGCACTAAGAAACCCGGGAGGTAACACTAGCTACTTACCAAGAAATTTCCAGGGGGGTAAGTTGCTCCTCCCCAACCTCGTCATCAGATGAATCGAACTCGGTGGTTTTCATTGCATCAGGCTTCAGATCAAAAAAAATGCACGCATTATACAGAATGAATCGGGTAACTAGATTGATGACACACGTTAAATTGAGTTGCGCAACTCTAGGAGTGGCCATGTTGGTAGTGAAAGCCAGCTAACAAGCTTTCTAGAAAAAAAAAAAAAAAAAAAACAATGCAAATAAGCCAACGTAGACAACCAAATTGGGCAATAGTTGATGTACTTTTAAGTGATAATACCTGCTGGCTAACTCACAAGTTACAAAACTAGTCCCACTCATATCAGCTAGCAGTAACGGCGATACTGTCACAAGCACATCTGTGTAGTGACTGGCTAGTCAACTTTTCAAAATCGTCAAGGGCAGGCAAAGTTGTTGCGCAAGCAAAGGTACTCAATGTTTTTTCTACCTTCAGCTTCATTCTAGCTAGCTATGTTGCTAATAGCTCTCATTAGGCTCGCTAAGGAGTCAGTTTAACATTAGTAAGCTTACTAGCAGTGACCCAGTTCATGCAAAATCCTGCTAATAGAATATATTGACACAGCAATGCTGAGAGACATAAATATATATAAGAACTAAACTTCGAAAGCAAAATATTCACACGTTTTCAATATTTTAATTTTATGGCTTAAATACGATTCGCTTACCAAATACACCATTCCCCTAAATGTTCTACTGCTCGATAGAAGCGTCAAATCAAATTTAAAAACTCACATTGCACATTCTAGCCAATCATAACGCAGTAACATGCTGGACACGCCCAATCAGAAAAAACAACAAAGATGACACGTAAACCGGCGTAGTCAGTGTAATTGCGATTAAATTCTCTGTCACACTCTGATACTATACTGAAGAATATGCGTTAAGCGAGACCAGATCACAGCACTAAATAAGTATGCTGAACCGGAGTCATAAACATGCAGGAAAGAGAGATAAATAATCATTTAAGATATTCTGCGGACTACCAATGAGGTCCGTGAAAATCTCCCCGTCCTCCACCTCACCTCATTAACAACGTGCATTCATCGGCCTCTTCATTAGAAACTCCTTATACTCGTACCAGTTTTTCCCTTTAGCCAGTCTTCTTCTTCTTCTTTTGGTTTATTGGCGTATTACACTTTTATCTTAGGTGTATACCGCCACCAACTGTACCGGAATATTCAAACATATCAAGGTTTATCTATTGACTTGAATAAAAAGAAAGAAAAAAAAATTCCCAATCCGCAATTTTCAATTAATGATAACTAAACATAACTATTAATTTGGTATCTGGCTCCCACTCCCACGAAATTCTTTTTCTAGCATCTCCTTAATGTCTTCTCCCTTCACATCAGTTACCCCAAGAAATTCCCTGGCTGCATGCACAACCATTTTAATCCTTTCTGTCTTCGAATCTATTTCGCTCGCACAGTTGATAACCATTGCCACAAACGCTAAGAACGTCCTTTTATCCACATTAACATAGTCACAATCACGTCTTGGTCAGTGGCGGGCGGTGGACGGAAAACTTGGCGGGCGGAAAACATCGCTTGAAATGGATGCGATTAGTGACCCAATTTCAATCATTGTTCTTGGTCAACATGTTAGTTTCCCTTATAATGAAATGTTTAGGCGAGTAAATAATAAATTCTATAAAATGAGAACAAGGAGGGCGATAAACATGTCTTTAATCTGCTTATTAGTCTTGATCTGTTTTCAGTCAATTTCCCTGGTAAAAGACACTTGAACTCTCCCCTCTCAGATGTAGCTAATTGTCTTCGTTAAGACGAGAAATCAAACGCACCAGTTGAACGCAAAAAAGAGCGTACTTCAATCTTTTTCAATTAAACAATCATTACGCACAGGTTTGACGACTTGCTTACTAGGATGTGACAAAATTTAACGCGGAAAATCCACAGTGGTTTTTTCGTGAAGAGTTGCCTATTAAGGCATGTGAATTAAACATTTTATTGAATTTATTATTCACTCGCCGAAACATTTCATTACAAGGGAAACTAACATGTTGACCAAGAACAATGATTGAAATCGGGTCACTAATCTCATCCGTTTCAAGCGATGTTCCCCCCCAGTTAGTTTTCCGCCCGCCGCCCGCCGCTGCTTCAAATGCTATTTCATTCCCACAGTTTGACAAAACGATGATGCGAACAGCATTGTCTCACCATTAACGTCTCCATTATAAACGTTATGGATTAATAATTTTTGGATTGGAAGTTATACCATTCATAGCTTAGAATGTATTCTTGTACACAGGTACCACCATGAGAATGGGGCTTTGTTATCTGCCATTCCCCTTGAGTTAATGTGCTTGGGAAAGAAGCTGTTGCTGTATCAGGTGTCTGCATGAAATTCACTCATTCACATTCATTGCGTCTTTGAATGTAGTCAATGCACTAAGGAAGCATAGCACCAGGACTATTCTGAGCAGAAGACAAATTCAATATTTGGACACAATCTGAAATACAGTTATGATACTATTAATCACCGCAGAAACTCAAGACTGGGCTGTCTGAGGTAAAAAGAAAAAAAAGTTTATTGGATTAATACTTTAAACTGCATTTACTGAGGTCACTCATCTGTATGGTATTGGGCAATTGGTGGCATTCATCATTGAAAATGTATCTTTAAAACTTTACAATAGCTCCATGAATTTTTATATTCAGCCTTGAAAGTAGAACATTTTGTTTTCAAATTTTCGCTGTCTTATCTGTGGCATAACTGTTATGAGTACAATTTTTATGTGAATATGTATTTGGTAACAGTGTTGATTGCCGATTTGCTATGTGATTGGCTGAATTTTATAGCTATTGTGTGCCTTGAATTCTTTGCACCCTCATGCGCTGTTAAGCTTTCTTTCTCCTTCAGGCTGAGACAGAGATTGCTGGCTTGCCCTGTCAGCTACCCTGAAGTATTGAGTTCCCAGGCTGACCTGTCTCTTCCAGTACCTGGGGAAATGCTGGCACTGGCAACAGTGATTCAAGTTTTATAAACACAGTGCACCATGGACCTATCGGAAAGCTGCACATTCAGAGAAGGACTTCACTTCTTCTTGAAGCATTGAGCTCAACAAATCTAGGATTTGCTGTGACTGGTCTGCAGTGTTTAGACCGGCAAACATGCTCGACTTTCTCTGTTAAGATTGTTTCCTTGACATTTGATCCTGCCTCACTCTGGAAGAAGAGAAGAGGAGACTGATCTTTTCCCTGAGGATCGCTTTTGTCTAGGTACAGCGCTCCATTTTGATGCAAGCTAGGGAACAAGGGATAGCTTGTATATCGCAGAGATGAGTTCCTTGGGAGGGCTGGTTTTACATTTAGGCAGTATTTATCAACATATTTTCATTATTGGGTTTCTTTGCAGCACAAAGCTTTGGAGCTATGGTTCACACAGATTTATTTTCAGGTGTTTCTATTTATTTGTGAGAAGACATGCAGGAACCTGTAGCTGGGAGGTGTGAGGTGTTTGTGTATGTTTGAATATGTATATGTGTTTGTTAGTGTATATAAATGTGCATGTATACACACTGTGTGGGTTGTTACGCTGCATGTTTCTGTAAACAGAACTAATTGCGTTGTCTTTTCCCCAGTGCTAAAAATGAAGCCCCAGGAAACACAGCTCATCAGTGAGATCTCTGAGGTACTCACAACCAGTGTACAATGACTTCAGCCAATAAATTCACCTAAAGCAGACGAGGAAATCATTTTGATACTACTTAGGCTGATTTTTTTCACTTTATTAAAACTCAGACTTCTGTCCATAGACATGAATTTTTCCAAAGAATTATATTAATTTAAGGGGTCTTCAGGGTAAAAATTTTTTTTTTTTTTTTTTGAAATTTTCAATATTTTTGATTTTCACATAAAATAAATAAAATAAATAAAGGAATGCAGTGAGATACCAGTAAACACCAAGAATCTATGTTTTTCCTCTGCCTCAATTGTTACTTATGACTTTAAATGCAAATTACCGAAAATCACAATTTTGACTGATTTTCAACCTTGTGGCATTTATAAAATTATTAATATTCATCTGATTGACTAGAAATTTGGACTGAAGTTGTATCTGTTGGAGATCTATGAAATGACATTGGATTTTCTAGATAGATGCATCCCTAGGGAGTTAATTTTGAAAATGAAGCAAGTTGATGATAGCGATTTTCATTATGGTGACAGAACAGAGCTCATTAAACATTCATAAATGTTCCAAACAAAAAATCCTATGTCATATCATAGAACTATCCTAAACCTTTCATATGAGACTAATTTGAGTAAAATCTGACCATGGGTTATTGAAATGTCAGTGCCACAAAATATTTTCAGATTTTGTCAGTAAAGTGCCGTTTCCATGGCAACCATGCAAATTTTTATCAAAGTACTACATTTTATGAGGTTAAAATCATGTGGAGTATGTTTATTTCTTAGTTTTTACATTATTATGGTTATTTCTACACTTTACCCTGAAGACCCCTTAAGCAATTCTGCATTTGTGAATCTCAGGAGAAATCATTTAAATATAATGGAAAAGTAAAACCCACAATTGCATTTGTTGTTCAGCTGAAATCGCTGCCAAGCTTTTAAAGTCTAAGCGCAGTTGTATAACATAATTAAATCTCTTTTTATATTCTTCCTGGCTCCACTAAAGTGGGACTCCATTCCTTGAATTTCAACACAAGTGGAAGAGAAATAATCAAGTTTCTGAATGATCTAGTCTCTCTGCTCTGTACCAAAATGCTGAAATGGACTTTTTGAAGTGTTAATATATTTTCAGAACCAAGAACATGCTTACAGCTGTGTTAAAAAAAAAAAAAAAAATAGCAGTACGTTAAAAAATGTGAATAAAATGCAATAGCCTTCAGTTCTATATTTCAAATGCAGTGGAAACATTACACATTCAATTCCAAATCAAAGCATTAACAAAATCAATCAAGTCTATGTTAGTCTTTTACAGGGAGCAAAAAAAGGAATATTAATCCGTTTAAAAACATAGCAGCATCAACAATTTTCTCTTTAAACTCAAATACTAAATTTAACTCAAGATTTAACTTCACTTTAAATTACAGAACTTATATTTAGTTGCATAACCATTGTTTTTGGTAACCGCTGCGCATCTGCATTACATTGAGTCAACCAACTTTTGGCACCAAGAAACAGGTATTTCAGCCCAGGATAAACAAACTACCTTCTGCAGTTCCTGTGAATTTTTGGGTTTTACTTCAGAAACTGCATTTTTAATGTCCTGCCACAAGTTTTCAATGGGGTTGAGGTCAGGGGATTGAGCTCACCGCTCCATTACCTCAATCCTGTTTGTCTGGAACCAAGATGTTGCTCGCTTACTCGTGTGTTTGGGGTCATTGTCTTGTTGAAACACCCATATCAGGGGCCTTTCCTCCTTGGCATATGGCAACATAATCTCATCAACTATTTTGATGTATTCAAACTGATCCATAATCCCTGGTATACATTGAATAGGCCCAACACCATAGTATGAAAAACATCACCATGCCATGATTTTTGCATCGCCATGCTTCACTGGCCTCACAGTGTACTGTGGCTTGAATTCAGTACCCGGGGGTCGTCTGACATAGTGTCGACAACCACTAAACCCAAAAAGAACAATGTTACTCATCAGTTTGCTGAACGTTACGCCATTTCTCTTAGGGCTAATCAATGTATTTTAGCCGATTTCTGCACTTACCATTTTTTCAACAATGGTGCTTTAGAGGAGCTTCTTGCTCATCGCTTAGCTTTGATCAAACGTCTTTCTACTGTAACAGCACTTAAAGGAAATTTTATGTCATCTTTGATCTTTCTGGAGGAGATGATTGGCTGAATCTGCGCCATTCTTTAATCCGTTTTAATGGTAGTTGCTCGTTTCTTGCCAGGTGTTTCAGGTTTTTGTAACCAGTTTAAAGCATTTTAGAGCATTTTAGCTGAGCATCCTTTAATTTACTGCACTTCTTTATATGTTTTCCCCACTCCAACCTTATAATCAAATTATGTTGTTCCTCTGAACAATGTTTGGAACAGCCCATTTTACTGCGCAATTCAGAAGGAAATATACTTCTTAAGAATGTGTGAAACATTTGCTTCCCTTCTCCCTCAATGAAAGAAAATTAATGACACGTTTCTCCACAGAATTAATTAATTCTCTGATTAAACTCCACACTGCTGTTATTTTGAACATGCCCCTTTCAATGAAAGAGTCAATTTCTCAGAACAAGCAGCGAGCATGTCATGATAATTGGGTCTGTTGTTTTTGTATTACACTATTACATCTACAAGAAGGTTATTTGCAATGCAGAAATATCACTACCACTAATAACAGTGGTTCATCAGGTTATCGATGTTGCACTGCTTTTTTTTTTAACACAACTGTATAATTGGAAAGCAGAGTTGTGATTGTTTGTTCAGGAGGGTCTTATTGTTTGTACCTGTGTCCCCAGCTGCAGACCATGGTGTCAGAGCTAAAGGAGGGATTCACTAGTGCCATGCTGGAGCTGAGCCACATCCAACAGGAAGATAGCCGTCTGAGGGAGGACCTGGAGCTCACCAAGCAGCACTGTGACCAGGAGACCCTCCAGCTACGAGCCCTGGTGTACTCTCTAAAGGTGAGAGGGCTTGCATCATGAGACATACTGGCTCAAGCATGGGGGACTTTGGATGATGATGATGATAATAATAATAATAATAATAATAATATCATTATTATTATTATTATTATTATTATTCTCTATATCCATATGCTAAGATGATGGTTCTCACTCTGACTCTGGTCTCAGAGCCCTGCCCAGACTCTGAGAGATCAAATGTTTTTCTATGTATGTGGGCACTGCCAAGTAGTGCTGCCTTTATTAGTGTATGTATTTTGTGTTCATCAAGGATGTTTTGCAGGTGTCTGTCTAGCGTATCTGTGATGGCTCGTAATGCGCGGATTACGATGGGAATGACTTTGGCCTTGATGTTCCACAATCTCTGAACTTCTAATCTCAGATCCTGGTATTTTTCTATTTTCTCCATTTCTTTTTCCACTATATGGGTGTCATTGGGCATTGATAGGTCTATTATGAGCCCTTCTCTTGTCTTCTTGACCACTATCACCAGGTCTGGTCTATGAGCTGTAATCATTCTGTCAGTGCGGATTTCAAAGTCCCAGAAGACCTCCTTCTGTGTGGTCAGCATATTCTTGAGTATGCCTAGGTATTTGAGTCCTTCGTTGAGGTGAGCATCTCTGATCTTTGCGATGTCTAGGTTGAGGCCATCAGTCATATTGATCTTCCTATGGTGGATGATCTGTCTTGCGCATTTATCAAGTCCGAATTCCATGCAGATGTCTTGCGTGAAGATCCGGGTGGCCTCGATCAGGGTGGAAAGTTCCTTTTCATTCTTGGTGCACAACTTGATTTTGTCCATATACTGGAGGTGATTGATCTTGTGCCCTGTCTTGAGTGTGTACTCTTGCTTGGTGGATTGTAGTATGTGGCTTTGTGGGTTAAAAGCCACTCAGTACAGTAGGGTGATGTTGAGTTCCCTTGGAATATTCCACGATTGATCTTGATATTGGCGAGGTGTTTTCCCCAGGATGTAAGGGCAGTATTCCAGTTTTCCATCGACTTCTGTACTAGTCTGATGATGCTGGAGCCTGGGATCAATCTTGTGTATGGTCATGCTATGGATTATCCAGGAGTGGGGTACCGAGTCATATGCTTTCTTTTACTGTATCCATCTCAAGGCTAAGTTAGTTTGTCTTCTCTTGGAGACTTTGGTCAGTATCTTGTCGATGAGGAGTCGATCTTTGGTCCCCCGGCATCCTGGTCGAACTCCTTTCAGTTCATAGGCAAGGATCTTGTGCTGGCTCAGGTGGTGGCTTATCTGGTCAGCCAGGATTCTGGAGAACATCTTCCATGTCGTTGACAGGCAGGTGATTAGGCTGTAGTTGCTGGGTTTGGTGGCTGGCTGTTGGCCTTTCTGTATGAGTGCAGTCCTTCCAGTTGTGAACCATGTTGGTATGTTGATTGGGTTGTCCAGGTATTCTTGAAGTCTTCTGTGAAGTCTGGTGAGGTGTTTCAGCCAGAAATCTTGAACTGGGCCAGGTCCGGGTGATTTCCAGTTTGGCATCTTCTTGGCTTATCGATGGGTGTCTTCATGATTCCTTGGGCTTTCTGTGGTGGGTATATAGAAGTATTCTGCCTATGTCCACTCAGCTTTGCTGTTATGCATCCTTGGGGTTTCCCATTTTTCCTTCCAAAAGTTGTAGGTCTCTTCACTGTCTGGTATATCTGGAAGCGTGGTACCGGCGTTGCTATGAAGCTGTTTGTACACTCTTCCAGGTTTGTCAGAGAATGTTCTATTGATCTTGTATTGGTCTACTAAGGCAGTATACCTCTGGAGTCTGTGGGATATTGCTGTCAGTTGTCGCTTGGCAACCTCAATGGCTGTCTTTATACCTCTTTCTCCTACGTTGTATCGCTTGACTATTTCTGATGGCATCTGGTATTTCCCCTTCCTTGTAGCCTCCATGCTACTGATGTCTTTTCTGTAGGCCTTGATGTTTTTTTCCAGACACTGTTTCAAAGGTGGGGTAGTGGTATGTGTGGTCTAGTTTTGTTGAGGTATGCCTTGCAATGACTTTGGCAGTGGCATATATTAGGGTGTTAGTTGTGAAGATTGTCCTCTGTCCGAATCTGGTGGATCAGTTGATTTGCATGGGAGGTAAGTCCTTGGATTTCTGGCATCTGTTGCTTGTCTATCCGCACAGGTTGCCTTGGCAATGAGCTAGTCATCACATCAGTCCATTCCATCTTCATCTCCCATAGTAGGGGGTCATCAGTCTTGTCCATTGGTTTGGGGTCTAGTGGGGCTTGTGGTGTCAATAAGGGTAGTTGTTGAACTACTGTGTTGGTCGTTGTTGTTGCTCCCTGGTTGTTGATGGTGATTGTACTTCTTTTCCAGCTGTTGCCCTAGTTGGTCTAGTTCCAGGTCATGAACATCGAAGTGGAGGTTATTATTCGTCTCTGGTCCATCACTCATTGTTCTGTGATGTTGAAGTCAGGGTTCCACTGTTGCCAGATGGTGTGCATTCGTCGTCTGTATCCCCTCGTTGTGAGATCGCTAAGGTAGTGGCAAGTCATCACTTTGGCTTCTTGGTGTGTCCGTTTTCTTCGCTGTTTGGTTGGTTTGCCTCCAGTAGCCCACTTCTCACCAGTACGTCCTGAGGGCGCAATGACTGGCGCAGACCTTGTTAATCCGGGTGACGTCTGAGCCGGTATGGTTATCTCGTTATTGGTTTTCTCCATTGTAATTGGTTGCCTATTTAATTGCCTCTTACAACAAACCTGGCCAGGCTGTGGACCTATTCTAATGCTCAATCCATGGGGCAAATAATATTATTATTATAATAATTATTATTATCATCGCCCTCACTTCAACAAAACTTAATTGAAATTGATTGAGACATTTGTGAGATATTGTCTGGACAAATATACAAACAAACAGACACTGGTAAATTCATAACCTTCACCCAACTTTGTTGGTTAATAATAATACCAGTACTATTTTACTAGTTCTAGTAGGAGCTGTAGTAGTGGTGGTGGTAGTAGTAGTGTTCTCTGAGCAATGATAATGACAGAAATCTTACTTATATTTTGCAGAATATAATATCTCAGGTAATTTGCACAATAATACCGTAATACCACAGAATAAAAACTACCATCTTGTGGTCTGCATTTTCTGCATGCAAGAACTGGAAATTCAAAATAGTCACCTCATTTAGGACAATGTTGTTAATTTCCTTTACTAATTATTGAGGATTCAGATGTAATTTTGAATCTAATTTAGAAGACAATATGTGTTTGCATCCCGACAGACAGATTTGCAGGAGGTCCGCTCCCAGATTTGCCAGCTCCGTAAGGATCACCAAAATTCACAGCAAGTGGATGGGGAGGGCACTCAGAGGAACAGGTTGGAGCACTGAGTGAAACACTATTGCCTGTGATTTTAAGATGACTAGACATTTCAACCATTTTATGATTTCTTTACAGCACTGACATTTCATAATCCTACCATAACCCCTAAAGTGGAGAGCATCTCACATCTTTCTATTTTGTGATTTTCTTAGTGGTCACATAACATGCGTCAGGCTGTCATCACAGGGTCAAAACATGCAACTCAAGCAATGCCTATTGCCAAAAGATGAAATTAAATCAGTTTGATATTCCCCCAAGAGTTGTGAACCAGCCAAATATTAGATACAGAGAGCTGCAACTGAGTCGCTGACTCAAATTAGTGACTGTCTGAGGCATTTGTGCATAGATTGGGGACTTAGCTAGAGTTTCTTAAGATCTTGAAAATGGAAAAAGTGTAGTGTAGGCTACGTCAAACACTGCGGTCTGATTACTGAAGGGAGATTCTAGTCTCAAAAATCCCACTCGCCGGTTGTGTTTTCTGTAGCTGTATTTGCCACGCCTGCGGAGTGTCACTGAGTGACCCCAAGCCCCCGCCGTCCCCACAGCCTGCCGGGCTCCTCCTCCACGGCTACCTGCAAGGCCTCCGCGCTGGGCTCTGTCCCGTCACAGGTGGGCTCCTTCAGCAGAGAAACCACACTTTTCCTTTGCCTCCCATGTGGAACAGTTACAAAATTTACCAGTGACTGTTCCTGTTGCCAGGAAAGTGTACCAGGTCGCTAATGATGTCTAAATATGTATGAATAGCCATTGCTTGGAAATATACTAAATTGTGTTGTACCGAAGTAAATTTAAAAAGTAGTTGAATATGGTCAATGGTAAAACTGGGGTAGAGCAATGTGAAAATGATATTGTGAAAAAAATAAAATCATTCACTGTGTGATAAATGAAAGGGGAACAACAGGAAAAGATGATTGGTATTTTGTGAAGATAATGGCTTGTCAATGCGGCATCAAGATGAAGGCATAAGAACAAAGGCCCATGGATAAATACAAATGAGATGGTGATTATAAAAGACTCCTGGAAAATTTTTGCAATAACAAATAATAAACCTCATTCCACAACGGGGACTGACAATTACTGCAGCAACGCTGCCACATGAGAGTTAGCTAATGGAACAAAATTATTCAAAGCCATTATTCAGGAAGGCAGTGAGGCACTCTTATTTAAACCTCAAAGGTGTTGAGTTAATGTGCAAAGCCATGAATATTGCATTTGTGTGACACGGCCTCCTTTGTTTTTGTGTTTTAATATTGAGAACCTTTCCCTGGGCCCGTCATATGCCTCTGTTGAGATAAATGAGTTCTGTACATCCTGTTATAGTAGGTCTGTACCTCTCTATCTATCTAGAAAATCTAGTCACCCCTCAGGCACCACCCAGGTGGGCTGGACCTGCCGATTTGTCCCTGACCTGCTGTATTGCTAACATCCCGCAGGATTCCTCCTTTGAGGGTATGACCAATATATCCATTTACTTCACATTATTTTCGCCCGCATATCAATCGTGTTCCAAGAGCTGATCTCAGATACAGCTCCTCCACTGGTGCTATGAGATTTAGCTGCTTGGTAATACTGCACCTGGGAGCACATGTCATATTTCAAAAGATATTTTGTGAGAGTTTTATTTACTCTGTGAATGATATGATTCCTAAGCTGGCTAGCTGGAGGACTGCTGTAACTCCTTATTTTTTAAGCACAATGTTGATGTTTGCAAAAGACTTGAACCTAATGCCAATCCAGCTTGGCCAACATTCAGCCACATTTGATTTATATAATATACATAGCATTTCAAAAATACCATTGCTGATGGAATCAGGCTCAAAACAAGCTGAGGTTTCACTAACAGTGATTTATCAGCCCATGTAACATTATGGAAGCCTTATAGTCTGAAGCCCTCCTGAAGCTACTTTACATTCCTGTGGACCTCCAGAGAAGAAAGAGTCCAGTCACTCGCCACATCATATCTTCTCTTTCTAAGCCAAGAGGCAACAGGTGATCCTGGACCTGCACCAATCAGAGCAAGAATACCTATCAACGCTCTTCCAGCTTTGTGACAAGTACAAAATAGAGTCTGTTCTGCCAAAGACCCAGGGGACACGGTAAGAATGCGCCAGAAGCATTCATATCAACACTTAACAGAGGGTTTACAGTTATACTTGTAATGTCAATGTTTTCCCTGTGAAAAACAGAACTGGAGCAGATGATGCTGTCGGTCTTCTGTGTTTCAGTGAGATGTTTATTAATTGCCTGGAGCAGCTGTCACAGGCCAGCCTGCAGCTGAGAAACACCCTCGAGGATCGGCTGTATAGCAGAAACTGGCAGGGCCTCGTGGGAGATGTGTTTGCCAGGCTCACTTGCCAAAATGAGGTGCATCAATTATCACCTGGACTTAGAAATGATGGCTATTTTTCTCTAAATAAAAACAGACCAAAGAAAGAACAGAGCTCAAACCTTATTTTCTCTCTCTCCCAGGGTACGTTTATGGGTATATTCCTTGGATATGTGAGGATGCTACCGATGGTACTTTCAAATTTTCACCAATCAAATGATATAATCCATGCACTACAGGTATGGCTCTGATTCTGAATGTTATCATTTGTGGGACTTGCTTGCTGTGATGCTATCTGCTGTAGAATTACGCACATTCAGCCCAGTCATGTTGCGTATGTAATCAATTTTGCTGTAAGTGCATAATTAATCTCAGCATGCAAAGCCAGTTTGTCTTTGGAATGTATGTAATAAGTGTGATATTCAAGTACTCAGTTTTAGAGGGTATGTAGTTCTATTATTACAGTACGGGCAGCCTGTTTTATAGCACAGTGTTTATAACCAGGCAAATTCCACAGATATCAGAAAGTATTTCCTCACATAGGGAGTAGTCACAGCGGAGAATCACTTGCCAGGTCAGGTGATACCAGTGGCAGATTCTCAAGGGGTTTTCAAGACCAGGCTTGAAACAGTAGTAGCTATCATTTTGGAGGTAAACACTGACTATATCTCAGTGGTATGCAAAAGGAAAGGACGGTTATGCAGTATAGGGTGTATGAACAGAGCTGATCCGATTCTTAGTTACGCCATATGGTGTATTTGATCCATATTGGCTCACAGTGTTGTGTGTATGATCTGTTTTTGTTTCAATACATATTTTTTTCAGTGTGATGTAGTTGATCAGTGTTGCTTTGCATAGTGGTTTATATAATTAGGGTTGTTCCAACAGTCAGTTACAATGTGCGGTGTATTTGTTCAGTGTTGTTTTGCATTGTAGTTCACATGATCAGCGTTGTTGCAACACTCACTTATACTGTGTAGGGTGCTTGATCAGGGTTCTTTGGCAATGTAGTGTATATAATCAGTGTTGTATCAGCATTCATTTTTTCAGTGTTCTGGTACACTGACTGTGCTGTGGATTTCATTTGTGTTGTTTTGCAGCATAGTGTATATGATCATTGTTATTTTAATACTTATTTTTTCAGTGTGGTCTACTTGATTAGTGTTGTTTTGCGATGTTGTTATTATGATCAGTGTTGCTCTGACACTCTGGTATACCGGCTCGTTTGATCAGTGTTGCACGGCAATGCAGCGGTTATGATGGGTGTTGTACGGCAATGCAGTGTATATGATCGGTGTTGTACGGCAATGCAGCGGATATGATCGGTGTTGTACTGCAATGCAGGGGATATGATCGGTGTTGTACGGCAATGCAGCGGATATGATCAGTGTTGTACGGCAATGCAGTGTATATGATGGGTGTTGTACGGCAATGCAGCGGATATGATCAGTGTTGTACGGCAATGCAGCGGATATGATGGGTGTTGTACGGCAATGCAGTGTATATGATCGGTGTTGTACGGCAATGCAGCGGATATGATCAGTGTTGTACGGCAATGCAGTGTATATGATCGGTGTTGTACGGCAATGCATTGTATATGATCGGTGTTGTACGGCAATGTAGCGGATATGATCGGTGTTGTATGGCAATGCAGCGGATATGATGGGTGTTGTACGGCAATGCAGCGGATATGATCAGTGTTGCACGGCAATGCAGTGTATATGATCGGTGTTGTACGGCAATGCAACAGATATGATAGGTGTTGTACGGCAATGCAGCGTATATGATCGGTGTTGTACGGCAATGCAGCGGATATGATCGGAGTCGTACAGCAATGCATGCAGCGGATATGATCGGTGTTGTACGGCAATGTAGTGCATATGTTCAGTGTTGTACGGCAATGCAGCGGATATGATCGGTGTTGTACGGCAATGTAGTGCATATGTTCAGTGTTGTACGGCAATCCAGTGGATATGATCGGAGTTGTACGGCAATAGCGGATATGATTGATGTTGTTTGGCAATGCAGCGGATATGATTGGTGTCATACGGCAATGCAGCGGATATGATTGGTGTTGTATGGCAATGCGGTGCATGTGTTCAGTATTTTTCTGTTTGCTGAACAGGACACACAACAGGAGAGCGAGGGGCTTCGTCATGTCTCTCAGCTCCTCACGCCAGTGTCTCGGATCTGCAGTTACCTGACTCACATACAGGTGAGGGCTTCAGAGCAGTTACCTGATCACACAAACTGGATCCCACTCCAGTATTTCTGTAATCTTAACATCTTCTGTACATGCCTTACCCGTAATAGTGCATACTGCATACAGTTATTGATGCACTATTTATTTAGTAACATACTGCTTAGTTTTCAACCATGAGTTCTATTTATTATAGGCTTTTAGGTTATTTAATTATTTATTATACGTATATTTTAGCTATTACACTGCGTTATGTTATTTATTCTGTACACTGCTGGACCTGGATAACAAATTTCATTCCATAATATTTTTAACATGGTTGAATGACAATAAACTAAACTGAAATTAACTTATGATTTGTTTCTTTTTATATATCCTCTCCTTAAAGGGGATCATCCAATCATACATTATTCCATTTATTGTAGTTTACATGCTATAATTACCCCACATCACTCATTACAGTGGTCAGTGCTGCCATTATTACAGCATTCGGGTTTGGGGTGGTGATCAATTCCTTGGAAAGCTACAGTTGCCAATGGGTGTTTTCTGGAAACTAAAACCTATCCCATGGTTTTATCAACACTTGTGACTTCACAAGGGGGTTAAAACCTGCATAAGGATTCTTTTCAGAGAAAAAAACATTTGTAAATGTAAGAGTATAGGTAAAATATTTATGTTGATCGCAAGATATTAGCAAAAATATTTCATATGAACAGTGAAAGTAGCAAAGGCATCAAGGATGATGATAATAATAATAATAATAATAATAATAAGAAGAATAGTGTAAGTTGGTGCTGCACCTAGTGGACTGAGGGACAGAATCCAGCACCTTAATGGCCCTGAATGAGAAAAGTGGACATGAACATAGATGACAATATTCAATTCCAGGTATCTCTACCTACCTGTTTTATACAGGATCTGCTTCAATGGACGAGCAGAGACCACCCTGACCACTACTGGCTCCATGTGAGCAAAAGGGCCCTGAGGAACTTCCTGAGCCAGTGTCATGTCATTCTGGAGCAGGGGGGCTCACAGGGCGACAGGGAGAAGGCTGAGCTCAGGTCATTTGGACATGCTTTTGCAGCGCACAGACTCTGAGGTCAAACCGTGGAGATCAGCTCGAAATTCAATGATACATTTGCTACATATTTAATCTTTCCATGTTTGCATGATACCATTTAATTTAATTACCAAATATTTTATTTGGCCTCAGATTCTGTACACAATTCTTGGCCAGTTGTAGTTATTTTGGCCTGCAAAGGACCTAAAAGTCAAGAATTGCATGTAGTATCACAAATTTGTGGTTTCATTCATGTTTCCACAGCTTCCCTGCCCCATCCTTGAGTAGTGTCTCCCTCTCGTGCCAGCCCAATACCGGAAGTAAAGATCACACTCCCAGCGAGCACTGCGAGCCCGCTAATTCAACACACAGGTGAACACTGCCCTCTGCTGATGGTTTTGTGTCACACACAACATTCTGTGCAGAACATTTGTTTCAGCTCTTCCCCGATAAAATTACATTTTCTTTAAATTCCATGAATATTTTTGCGATTTTATGCACCAAGTGATGAAACATCAAACCTCTGAAATACAACTCATTGGCACAAGTTAATAAATGCCGCCATTCCGTAGATTTTAGCCAATCAAAAAAAAACTTTCCATGGCAATGTCCCGGATGTTATATGGGAATGTACACCAAGAAATCAGCTGATCTATATAAAATGTATACAAATTTAGTGTGTATCACTCGTGCTGCAGCTTAATTTTACTCAAAAGATCAAGATTTGATATTACCTATCATTATTAGACCCTGAGCGACAAAATCTGCCATAATGCCGACGCCTGGACTGTTGGTTGCTCCAGAAAAACACAAAAGTCGGACCTACCAAGAAGAGTCACCGGTTACGTTCAGCACACTCTTTACCCGGCTGTTTAAGCATGTTCACCGAAAATGTGGAATCGAATCGCCCTGTAAATATCGGAAGATTTTGTAAGATGATGTGCCGACGGACTTCGGTGACCGGCTAGCCCCCAAACCCAAGCGCCTTTCGACCTTATCTAGGTTGGAGAAACGACTGTAGCAAGAGCCCACAGAGCAGGAAAGCCGTCTAAATCGTATCAACCTTGTCATTGTTGTTATGCCTATAACTATCACGGAGGTCATACACGCCAGAATGTAAAACCTACTGGTACAACACTCAGAAATGATAAGAACAGTGTTTATTATAAACATTATGCATATTGGTACAACAGCTAACAACTATCGTTGTATTTAGGCTATTTTACCTCCGCGCGCACGAGAGTTCCGGTATCCGGGTGACGTTGCAAGCTACCCTGATTCCAGCAAACATGGCACACAGCGAGCAACGCATCTGATCTTCTCGAGCTGCTTTAATCATTAAAAACAATTCAAAAACGACCCAAAAATATATTGGAATTGTAGGGGCAGTGCACTTTAAGCAATCTGGCGACCACTCAGCCTCGGTGACCATCATTAAATTACCATTTCAGAATGTGCATACATAATTAATGGAAAAGACCCTTTTTTGACACTGAGCCTTGGAGTTGGATATTTATAGCCATGATATTCTACGCATTGAGAAATGTTGTTTTGAATCCAAGCAGATTAAATCTTTGCTTAATTCATGAAGAAATTCGAAGTGAAAAGCGGGATACCTTTTTTACTTTTAGTAGACTGCAAGTGGTCTTTAAAGTGCACACCATCCTCAGGATCACTATCTTTCTGAGCTGGACATCTTTGTTTTCTACAGAAGTGAGCCGGTCAAAGATTGTCACGGTGCTAATGGCATCCCAACAGCTTCAAATCCCGCCAGGAGACGCTGTCCAAATCTGCACAGCACAGACGGGAACAGGTGTGGCCAAGGCAGGTCTCCCAAACCCTACTCCCTCACACACAATGACCTGGATGCCTGCTGCCACGGAGATGGTCGCTTCCTGTGCAGTGTAGCTCAGGACCTGGAGGCGGCCCCTCCCCCCAGCACAACAGCCCAGGGTCCCGGATCTCACAATGTGAAGGGGAGTTTTCAGGACTGTGACACGGACCTGGATGACTTGGGCGACACCTCAGTGTTCGACTACTCCTCAGTGACATCATGCAGCCCCGATGGGACCCTCCAGATGAGGGAACTGGAAGCCATCCTGGAGGATGGACTCGCCGATGAGAAGGATGAAGACGAGGAAGAAGAGGACAGCCAGGTGCCCGTTCTTCTGAAGCCCTCAGGAGAAGAGGCTCTGCCGGTCAGAAGACTCACACCTGGAGAGGGCTCGGGGGATCTGGGGGGGCGCGTTCCTGCAGTACCCCCTCAACCCCCACCCGGGAAGCCTCGGAACCCCCACACAGGCCATTCAATGCATGTGCCCAAAACCACAGAAGGGAAAGGGGTCAAAGCGTCACTGACTATCTCACCTGCACAGCCTTTCAAACCGAACAGCCCAGCCTCCAGAGAGCAGGTCAGTGCCCGGTTATGTTATCCTCCAACAGAGTTTAGCAACGAGGGCCATATCTGTTCGTGGTTTTCAGTCCAACTTCTGGCTTTTCATTTCTGAATTAACCAAACCGTGAACAAAATCTGAGTTCTAAGCTTGAAATGCTCATTAATGCCCAAAGAAGGCTGTTCTTGTGACCCAAAATGAAATATCTTGCTGTGATCAAATACTTGAGTAAACTCGTGTTGGCATATACAGCCAAATCAGCTCATTTAGTCCGAGTAATTGGTGGAAACAAAAACATGCATACACACTGGCACTTCAGGACCGAAATTGTACACCCAAAACATCAGAGAGCCACTACCATGCTTTACAGTGGGAACGGTGTATTTTTCACCATGGGCCTTGTTGACTGCTGGCCAAACAAAGTGCTTATGTTTGTGACCATAAAGGTCTATTTTAGTCTCGTCATTCCAAAAGACAGTGTTCCAGAAGTTGTGAGGTGTGTCAAGGTGTTGTCTGGCATATTTTAGGTGGGCTTTTTTGTGGAATTGGCTCAATAATGGCTTCCTTCTTGCAACTCGAACATGTAGCTCATTGTTGATTAAGTACCTCCTTATTGTGCTCCTCGAAACGACTACACCATCTTTTTCCAGAGCATCCTGTATTTCTCTAGAGGTAGCTTGCAGATTTTTCTGTGTCCCGAACAATTCTCCTGGCAGTTTGGGCTGAAATCTTTCTTGGCCTACCTGACCTTGGCTTGGTATCAATATATCTCCAAATTTTCACATTTCTACCGGGTTGCCGGGTTCCCCAGTGTTGTGGGAGCCATTGATTGTAGCTACTCACGTTGCAATCAGAGGAATATGTACAGAGACCGTAGACAACGGCACAGCATTAATGTTCAGGTTTTGTGCGATCATGATACACGCATATTAAGCATCTGCGCCAAATTCCCTGGCTCGGCCCATGACGCCTATGTACGCGCAACTGCTTGAAATGCCAAAAAATACAACAAATATTTGAAACCATATTAAGCTTGTTTCCAGTATTTATCACAATGATACTTCGAGTATAGGCAAATAAAAATGACCATTTTACGTAACCCTCCTTCATCCGTATCCACTCCAAGTTCTTCTCCACGCACTTCCGCTGCATAAAGAGTGGATGCCACCTTCCCTTCAGTGCAGTGAAATGCACAGGGGATGATAGTTCCCCACCACCTGTTGCGTGCAGGGGTGCAGATCCGATGTCAAGATTGGGGGGGACACAAAAGTGATTTTGTTCAATTTTGATAATTTAGGGTATTTTTGTTGGGGGGGCAATTCATGTTTTTCAGAAATTGGGATCTGCGCCCATGGTTGCGTGTACACTTCTCCGGTGTGCAGAGAGCCTGGCTTTTACAGCGCCCCTCAGATCTCTCCATTTATGCTTTAAATCGGGGATACTGCCCTTACATCTCCCCACCGAAGCCACATCCAGAACTATTCGCAGCTTTCTTCCTCGGATCAGCCTTCAGTGCCCCCTTGCCATACAATGCCTTGTGGTGCCTCTTCACTGATTTCACCAATACCTCTAACTCCTCATCTGTGAAATTTGGTTTTCAGCTTCGGCTCGACGTCACCATCGTTGTCTTCATGTTCTATTAACAAATGCGACTGCCCTATATGTTCGTGATAATCTAAAAAGTTGCGATATTCTCACAAGGGAGGAGATTGATTTTCTAATTGAGGATATCTGTGTTATCTAACCCGCGTGTCTATGTAAATATGATTTTTTTTTTTTTACCATTGATAATACTGTGTATTTTAATGTGTGAATAAAGCTATTATTATATACTCTAAATTGAGCCCTACCCTGGCCAATACCAAAGCACTACCCATTTGTAAATCAATTTTAGCCAATAAAGAATAGCCGACATGGGAAGAATCATCATCAGTAAATGGGATAATTGATTATAATAAAGTACTCGGCTCAAGTTCAAAGTGAATGTGTCGCTCAAATCAAATGGGACATAATTGGCTATGGATATGGAATTGTGTGATTGTTGAGGTGGTTTCGGGGCGGGCGGATGACCGCGTGCGGGATAAGAATCCTTTGTTAAAACGTTGCCATGTCCTAACCTGACATCGGAGTAGTTTGAGATTTCAAGTGCGCAATTTCTAAATGAGATCATATAACTGTATTTGATTGTTATTTTTGTGTGACTAGAATGTTCTCTTTATTTGTCTTCTTCCCTGTCTTCCACAGAACAAACAGGCTGGTGTAGGAGGGGCACATTTTCAATGCTCTGATTGCACTGGTTGAGAAGCGCTAAATTCTTTATGTGTTATTTAATTATGGGGGCAATTTGTTTGTTTGCATAGCTTTAATGTCATGGTGGCTAGAATAAGAAATAGAAAAGAGATGTCTGCATTACTTCTTGTAATTGGCACAGACATACATAGGCCTACTATTAATGCGGCAAATTCAAATTCTAAAGTCTGGTTTCCGTTTTCTACAACTGCATTTTCATGGTTAATCAGAAAATCCTTGTTCCATGTTTTCCTGACAGCCATAATCAATGAGCTTGGTACAGAGTCTGCCCCTTTTTTTGGATTAGTCACACCTCTTTCTTTCATAAGGCCGCCTACATTCTGAAGTTAAGCGCTGTGGGCGTGATTGAAGTGCGTAGGGGAGAATATGCGTAACTCAAGTGCACTTAAGCCTGGAATCCATCCATATCAAGCTTTGGTCGCTCCCAACGGTCACTTGCTTGTATGTCTGGCGTCAGTCGGTAAACCAGCATTTGACTTTCAAATATTCGTACAAAATCCATGCAAGATCTGTGGTTCACAGTCGCAAGAGTGCCCCGCCCCTTTAGACAGACTTAAAAATAAATAAAATACCACAGTTCTGCATTCAACGGAAGTCCCGCCTCCCGGCTCGTGTTTATACGAGTATTCATCTGAGTGGCAGCAGAGTCTCTGGGCAATGAATGAGCCGGGAGGTGGGACTTCCGTTAAATGCGCGAGCTTACTTGAAGCATAACTGTGGTATTTTATTATTTTTAGCGAAAAATAACCGCGTTTCTAGAGTTGTGAGGATACGAGTGGACAAAGCTGACTTGGATTATACTGGACGATGCGTTGGACGATGGGTTGAAAGTTTGTCAACGGATGTTTTGTGGAGTTTTCCCATTGCTACTCGGTGACCCCATTTGCTTCCAGCAAAAAAGGAATTTGGATAACTTTTCAAAACTCTCCAGTGGCCATAAAGTTGCGCCAGGTGAAGAACAACTTTGTCCGTTCAAGACATCTAATGGTGAGTAATTGATATACAAATTATAGTTTTTGGGTGGAGTATCACTTTAATCTAGCGGATGCAATCATGCCCTTCGAGCTATAGCTAATGCCAATTACAGTGAAATACGTTATGTAATTTGAGTATTATTTAATTTAGCCTTTATTAAACCAGGAATCCCAATGAAATAAACAAAATGCAGATATGGCCAAACATTATCCTGTTCAAAACCTAACAACCACTCCAAGAGTAAACGCAAGCAAGCCACAACCTAATTTTTAAGCTCATGTCAAATAACATTCACGAATGCCGTTGCTGGCCAGCTAACTCATATTCGATTGGTGGTTCTCGCCAAAAGGTCGCCCAATCAGCCAAGAGCAGAAAACATGAATATTCATATATTCACTTCATTAGTGACATAAGGGCTAAACACTGGCTATACGACTGAGGCCAGACTGATCAGTCAGTGACCGTTGGGAGCGACCAGCACTTGATAAGTATGGATTCCAAGCTAGTGCGCTTAACTCGAATCGTGTAAAAAAGGACTTACGCGCAAATGGGAGAATAGACCCCAGACTGAACAGTACTGACCGGCATTTTCAAGTCTTTTGATATCATTTTATATCATTTTACCATCTTTTAAAAGTTGAACTCCTTTGTTATGAAGTTCCTTAGTTCTTTTCCGCTCCCCATGGACTCAGTGTCGAGCCTGATCAGTGCATCCACTTGGGAGCTAACAAACTTAATGACTATACAAAGACACTAGTAACAATTTAAAAAGCCACAGGTGTGGAAAATTAACCCTTAGTAGCCCTTTAAATCCCAGTGTGTCACAAGGTCAAACATTGAAGGTTATGCAAACTTATGATCAGGGCCATTTGGGTGCTTTCAGTTATCATTGATTTTAAAAGGAGCCAATCACCTATGTAATGATAAATGACTTCACATGATCACTATCCTTAAATAAAAGACAAGTTTTTTGCATGATGAGTCATATTTTCAAAATCAATGGCATTTCACAAATTCAGCTAGGGTAAGACAACTTTTGAGCACAGCTGTGGATAGTCATGCTTCTATGTGTAGAAAAAATTGCAATCAAATATTTGGATATTGGGTCATTATTTCAGAGGTGGAAAGTCTTGGGGTCAAAAAAGGAAAAAATTCTGGAGTTTTTCTATTATCCTGTTGATTGCACTAATTAGTTGCATCTCCTAGCCAAGGAATTGGAGCAATGTGCAAATATTCTGGAGATTGGAATGAAAATCTGAATTTGGATTTTAATAAAATAATTTTTAGAACTTTTAAGTAACTAGATTTTCGTCTGTCCCATGCAGAGTAACACCACTTCCAGACAACAGGAAATGACATGCTCAGGAAAAGGACCGAGAATGTCAGAACCGAGGCGACTTCTGCGCGTAGGTGGGTTAAGGTAAGGAGTCGCCCCGGACCTGAACAGTGAGAGAATGGCGAGCTGCACAGTTGGTGGGGACAGATAAGGGTTTGTGTTCCTGACTCATGATCTCCTCTCTCCTGACAGGTCTGTGGTGGGTCTGGCCTTATTCAGAGCTCAGCGCAGGGCCCATCTGGCCACAGGTAATACCGGTGCGTGGGAGAACAGTGAGGACAGCGATGAACCCTGCAGCACAGTGTGATGATTACCGCAGACTGCGTTACAGTGGCACTCTGCTGCCCCCTACAGACTAACCCAGACAATACAGGCCTGACACTGATTCAACTCAATGCCAGTTCAAGCAAGCTGCAGTCACCTCGTCACCCATTCAAGATGCACTGATCGATTTACCCTTCAAGGTGTAATTTCATGAATGCGTCTGAGTGTTCTTAACTGAATACACTAAAGTGGGTGTGACATTCACTACAGGCAACTCAAAGCAATGGATTCATTACTTCAGTTGCTTAAATTCTAATGTAACAACCTGTGAGGCGAGAAAGAGGGTCACTGGAAATAAAGGAACACAAATCCATGGTTAGTACAAAATAAGACTGGGGTGATTTATTAATCTCATTAAGAACATTAATACAAAGCACAGTTAAAAGGTCAAAGACCATCAAATAAATCATGTGACATCCGCTGTAGGACAGTAAAAAGCTGCTACAGTACGACCGGGGTTTGGATCTGAAAAAATTCTGCGGGGAGGCAGGCACGTACGCTTGAGTTACGTCTACGTAAGGTAATACCGTGAGGTTTCTGAAGAGACAAGTCCTTGCTGAAGACTCCACTGAAACCTCTCTGATGTGCAGTAAACTGTAGAGCTGTATCATGGATCCAGCAGTAGGAAAGGCCACCTTGTGAGGCGTGATGCTGAGTCATGGCATAACTGCTCAGTATGTAGGGGAATACAGGATATGGGGTTCTAGAACACTCCCCACTCAATGTTGGGGAAAACACACCAATGGGTCCTGGATCATTCCTGACAGAGACTTACGCAGGAACACGTGCCGGTGGGTTCTAGAACATTCTCCAAACAAAGTTGGCGAAGGTTAATCCATTGTTTCTAGAACTTTCCCCACCCAGAATGTCGGGTAGTATGCAGGAATACAGGCCATAAAGTTTTAGAACACTCCCTACTCAAAGCTGGGGAAAATATACCAATGAGTTCCATGACATTCCTCACAGAGACTGCACAGGATCACATGTAGGTGGGTCCTAGAAACTTCTCAAACCAGAAAGTTGGGAAAGGCACACCCATGGTTGCTAGAACTTTCCTCACCCAGATTGTCAGGGAATACAAAGTTACATACACTGGTGGTTACTAGAGCTTTAACTACTCAGGACGTTTGAGGAATATATGGGAGCACACACTGATGGGTCCAGGAGTGTCCTCTAAATACCATCTTGGGCAACTGAAAGGAAAACACATCAGTGTGTTTGAGAATATTTCCTCTCCAAAAGGATTTGGCCACAGTGTCACCTCGGTTCAGTTCTCTACTCCCCCCGCAAAAAAAAAAAAAAAAAAACCCAGGAAACTCTGCCCTTTAACAGAAGAACTGATCAAATTGTTGGGAGGGAGAAATTGGAGTGTATTCTCTCATACTGCCCAGCCCAGCAACACCATCTGTAGCAGGGGATTGTCAGAGGAGAAGTTTGAAAACACAGTACTATGCTCCTAACACTGTAGCAGCAGTGGATTGCTAATTCGGAAACATCTTTAAAATATCAAGAGGGAGACAGGGATATGGGGTGCATTAAACAACAGACACAGAAGTCACTTTATACAGATTATTCAGTTAGTGTATAGATACTATATACACAATATCCACAAACCTGTACACTTGTATGTATAGCTTTGTTCTCAGCATTTATATGGGCAAAAAGATTTCTTAATTCATTTTGGAGACCTTTCACTTACTCTGTAAAATAGAAAACAAAATAAAAGGCACATCTGAATACGATACACGAGTCTGTCCGTTAAAATAAAGATTCTATTATTTCACAGAGGAAAACGGCACTCCAGTTAAAAATGACCCCTTCTGAACATCCGGACTTCAGAACGAGCGATCCGTTTGTCGCATTTTCCTTTTTGAGCGGCGTGGGGATCTGGTAGTGATCAGCGATCGCCTGGAGTGATACCAAGTGATCTGTAGTGTTAGACAGCAGCAGACTGTGTGTGTGTGTGCGTGCTTGTGAGAGAATATGTCTATGTGTATGCGATTTTTTACGTGCATATATATGTATGTCCGTATCGGTTTGTATGTGTGTGTGAGAGAGAATGTGTCTACACGTGTGAGGTTTTTTATGTGGATATATATGTCCATATCAGTTTGTGTGCGCGTGTGTGTATTTAAGACATCACCTTGGCTTGAGAACTGTGGCAGCCTGATCTGAGTGCTCATGTTCGTTCAGTGTCCGGCTTCCACACCAACGCACGCGTTCCCTAAAGAGCGCCTCTTGAAAACCATCACAGTGCACTGGCCCAGGGGTCAAAGGTCACTGCTGCAGGGTGAAAGGCCATGACTGCAGAGGAAAAGGGGTTTCAGGCAAGAGGTCCCTCCTCCAAAGGCTTGATGCAGGACACCAACGTCCCGGTATCCGCTGATGCAGTTTACAATGTGCAAAATCAGAAATAACCCCAGGGGCACAGTTCAATAAAATATCACAATAAAAAGTATTTTCCTTTATTCCTCAGTAAGACTTATGGCCATCCGTTTCCTGGTACGATGGCTTATCGGGTAGAAAAAACAGCCGCGTGATGAAAAATGCACAGGCAGTGCTAATGACCTGGACACAGGGGGTTTGATTTAACAGTAATTCAGGGGTCTCAGTTAGCAGTGTGGCTTTTGACCCTTTTGAAACCTCTCAGGGTTCATTCTGAGTTTTGGGAGTGCTGGGCTGAGTCAGTGCCTATAGCCACCACTGAGTCTCATACTGCCTGTTTACAGTGGAGAGACACTGACTGTACTGTCGGTAATACACAATCAACACCCCTAATACTTCACTCAAATGCTGCACAGCACACATCAACACTAACATGGCGTCTGGGATTTTTTTTTTTTTTTTTTTTTTTTTTTAAATTCTGTTGCCTCCAACTCTGGGTCTGACACAGCATGTGTAAGCTAGTGCTGCAAATGAATTTTGTACACTTTCTGTCACACCCACTCCCATTTACATACCGTCTCTCTCATACAATCAGACACTCCCATTTATATACTCTGACAAAAACACACGCAAGTGCGTGCGTAGACATACACACACGCACACCCACACACAGTACACGAAGGTCAGACATCCAGGAATCGAGGAGTTCCCAACACGATTATGGGCGTACAGGTCTGTTGTTATTGGCACAGAGGTCTGAGAGTGAAGGCGGAGCTACTGATCCCCTGAGAGGCGAGCCGCGATTGGTCAATGCTGCAGACGGACAGGTGGAGTGTAGAGTGGAGCACAGTCTTATTTCTGATCAGTAGCTTTCAAAAAAAAAAAAAAAAAGGTCCCTTTCTCCACAGTTCCAAGACTAAGAGCTTTTTAAAAGGCCATCGTTTACAGTCAAAGTTTCATTTCCAATATAAAGCACATGTTCCTCCAAAGAACAGTGGGCAGGAGTGGAACTTGTTCACCATAAAAAAAAAAAAAAAAAAAAAAAACATTCAAAAACTAAAGAACAGAGCTCATTGGCTAGGCTGTCAGTGGTTGCCGTCCATATTGACCAATGAGAGGCTGTGTGGCGGGGGCTGCGACAGCTCCCTCTTGTAGGTCTTTGGTGGGAGTTTGGGGAGCTGGGGGCTGGAGTTGTGGCGAGGGGGCACTGGTGGGGCCGGTGCCAGGGCCGGGAGAGGGTACAGGCTGTTCTGGGACGCGCTGAGGGGGCTTCGGCGGGTCACCCGTGGAGAGGGCGTGCCTGGGGGGGTCTGGGGAGAGCTGGGCGAGGTGGCGAAATCCCAGTGGTGGCGGTTCCCAGGAGACGGCTGGAGGGGGTAGTTGATGAAGATTTCGGGAGGACGCTGCGGGATGGGGGGCGGGGTGTCCGGCACAGGGTCCCGCGGAGGGGGCGGTGGTGGGCTGGGCAGGGGGCCCTCGATCGGCCCGTTGTAGACTGGCACTCGGGGCTGGATCCTGGGCTGGGCAGGGGGCAGACGGGGGGGCACTGCTGGGGGGCTGTCCGACCTGCTGCTCTGCTAGGGCACACAGAGACATACGGCTCAGATAACCTGCTACGGGAGTTACACTCATATCACAGGTGTGTGTCCCATGAGTGAGTCAGCGAGGGCGTGACGAAGGGTGAGTGAGTGCAAGTGGGTGAGTGGGTGAGTGAGTGAGAATGAATCAGTGTGATTGAAGGAGGGTGGAAGAGTGAGTGACAGCAGGGTTGTGTAGTGATTAAGCACACTTATGTGCGCAGGTGTATTATCTTGATTTCAGACAGGCCATTTGAGTAAGCGAGGGTTATGTGCGTGTCTGAATGTATGTGTGCACTTCAGTATGAGGTTGTATTACCTTGGCATCAGACAGGGCATCTTTCCTGCGGGGGGGCAGTGGGGGCGGTTTGAGCAGCTCCTCACCCAGCTGGTGCAGACTGCCGCAGGACACCGACTGAAACTCTGAGACACACAACACAGGGCACAGTGATCAGAAGCTCTAGAGCACACCTGCCCAACCCTACACCCTGATACCTACCATTCTGCTTCTGCAGGGCTTCATTTCATCCCTAATATCGTGCATCAGACTCTATCATTAAGCATCTCAGAGAGATCTCATCACAGGCGTGGATTTGGGTAGGACGAACATGGCAAGAATACCCCGAGCAACTTTCGATCAATGGAGAAATTGGAGGAAACGCGACATTGTAAATGTAACATGCCCCAGGCCAATGTAATGATAGCGCAACCGCAGTTGGCGGCTTCGTCCTATACATAGACAGTCAAAGGTTTAATCTTAAGTGTTTATCTCGGCTGTAATCACGTAACTCACCTTTTTTTCCAAGTAAACAGTATAGCTCACAGAATAGATAAGATTGCTAACTGGCTAACCAGCTGACGTCGCTATATCTACGCTATTAGTTACACTGTCCATTCTACCAGAACTAAGTAGGTTTCGTGAGTGCTCGGAGGTGATTTGCTGCGGTCAGTGAAGGTTGAGGAAAGTGAACAAATTTCAAACATTAGGTGACATTGAAGAGCTGCCCACTAGTGGTGGAAACACTGAAGGTGCAATTGCACCCGAGCCCGCGCGTGTTGGGTATTTGTGTGCAAATTGCATCTGAGGCGGTGGCAAAATGATCGTTGCGGTTCTCAAAGTCCAAAGAAAGGAAAACAATTATAATCGTGGTGAATTAATTAATTTAACGCAGTAGCTACTTTGCATGGTGTAGTGGTAAGTTTTCTTGTAATATAAGCAATAGCAAAGCCAGACAAATCTCAGTCGTGGAAAGTTATATTCTTTACATGTTAATCTATAAGTGTTTAATAATCATGTAAATATGTTGGGTCTCCATCAGACCTACATTAGATAACTGATTTTTTTATTGTAATTGGTGGTTAGGCTGCATACTTTATCTGGATGTGATGGAAAGTATCTTGCTTTCTTTTTGTCCAGATTTATGGGAAAAACTATGACCAATCAAATGTTCAAGTAGGCCATTTTGATTACCTATAGCAGCCTTTCTCAGCATCTTAATATCACTGAAATGCAGTCAAAGAAAAAGCACATAAATGGTAGAAAAAGTTGGGAGGAAGATGAGGCGAGGCTAAAACTGCCGTAAGTTGAGTGCTTTTTTTTTGGGATACATGCCACTGATTTATCGTTTACAGCTCGACCATTTCTCTAACATGAGACAGTCGGCAACTGGATTTGAGTACCTAGCCGACACCCAGTTTTTGTTAGAAAATAGAGTGGACACTGACCTGCCGATTTTACATACGCAAGACAGGATTTAATAATGGAAAAATTTGAGTTTTGCAGTGCAATAAATTTGGGAGGGGTCAAAAAACAGTTCTTCAAAAATTCTTAGTGTTAACTTATGTAGGAATTTAGTAGGATGTTGGGCTTCATAGAAACTGAGCAAGGCATTTCCAAGTATGATCTGTACAGCCATTAACTGTTTGACGAGCATCAGACTATAAAGTTAGTTAGATCACTACTTAGCGAGCAGTCTAGGTAGCTAATAAATTCCTGCATAATGACTGTAACAGCCGCTAACAATACAACATAATATCAGTTACTTACAAACTGTTAAGAGTTATACAAATTGTTTAGTACTGTTAACCTTCATAAAAATGTTTGAAACATGAATAACAGTTGTTAAGTTGTATTCAAAAACCTAGTTAAAAGTATTTGGATACGAACTAGAAAAACAAGTTTATGAATATGGCATTTATTGATGAGAATTACAGAGGCATCTCGCTAAACACCATAGACACCATCAAAGAAACGCAGTGTAATCTCTGCTGACGAAAAAAAGGCAAAACTTGCATTCAAATTATTGAAAAAATTTTTCCAGCTTGTGCACTGTGCATGCTCTCATTGCATATATCCTTACCAACTCTCAGATTAAACCAATGCCCTTGGATCTCAGCAAGCGTGCTTTGTTATGAAAACATTTTGACAGTAGTTCTCCTGCAACAGGATTGAGCAGTTCTGCTCTACGCCCATAGGTAGCTCAAATACACATCTGCATATGCACAAACACAAACAGACAAACCCACACACACTGAATTGGTTTCATTGTCACTTACTTGAATGTGGTAGCAGCACAGTGCCAAAGGAGCAGCCACCTGTAAGTAAACAGAGGTTCAGGACTGAATGGTACATCTGAATAGTAGAAGCAGATAGTGCAGTGATATAGCAGGACAACGAGAGAGCTTCTCTAAAGCACTGACTGTATATAAAGATGGACAACTTAACCGCACCCCAGAAGAAAAGCAAATAGATCTCAAGCGCTCCCGTGTGGCTGGCAGCAGTATAAGTTATAAATCCTGCCCTCTCTATGTTTGCAGATGGGACATGGGTCACACACACAAAAAAAAAAATCAAAGTACAAATCAAATTTTTCCCAAAAATGGTTGCAGTCATTTTAAACAGTTCTACATTTTTTTTTCTGATAAGCTTGGTTCTACCAAGTCATCTGGTGTAAAGTCATGATTGACAGCTGCATCATGTATTGTTTGCAGTAAAGCTGGGAATGTACTGTTTTGCAGTAAAGATGAGTACAATCAGTTAGCTAGCAAGCTAGCTAGTTAATCAAGGTTTGATAACAGGTCATCCCAGTTGGCAACGAAAATCCATAGTATAATGTTTGCCGCTCTGAACATTGTATACTGGACTATTAGCACAAAACCCTACTGGTGGGCAGTATAATCTGTTTGCCAGCTAGCTTGTTAAGCAAGATTCAATAACCTGTCACCTTAGTTGGCACCAAAAATCAATGGTAAAAAGCACTTGACCCTGAACATAGCTTAATGTACTGTCAGCGCTAACGTTTGGAGGTAAAATCAGTTTGCTAGCATACAAAGATTCGATAACAGGCAACCTTAGTGAGAATGTTAGAACGCAACATAGTGAGGGGTCGATTTACCCATAGACTGTATTTACTTTGCTTTAAAGGTCTGGTTTGGATTTTTTGAGGTCGGGTTGGTGAGGTACTTCTCTCCATAGTCAGTGAAATAGCTACCTAGCTAGTAGATGCCAGTCAGCACGCACCCGCTTAGCAGAAGCAGGCAGGAACACCAGAAACCAGCACGGAATTTGCAAGATATAGCTATGGATGGGGAAAACAACAAACGTAGCCACCTAAAAAAGGCCCACCTAAAAAACTACATCTGTTTAAGTGTACGCGATATTTATAATATTTTCACCACTTTGCATTGTCAATAGACAGCCCTTTCCTTTAGCACTAAATTTCCTCAACTGTATAAATACTGCAGTTCTGCGCCAAGGTTCAGAAATTGTAACATTAGTGCCAAAGGCAAGGGCTGTCTGACAGCAAGTTAAAGCAGTGAAAATATACAGAATATAGCAGGTAGCTAAATTATGTTTTGCTGCTGGGGACGTTCCAGTCGCCATCTGCTGTAAATAATACACAGACAAGAATGGATAAATAAGTAATACAACCCTGCTTCAAAAATACACCAATCCTATAAAAATCCTTCAGTAGTGGTAGAACTTAACTGACATAGACAGTAAGGTCTCTGTGCACCATCAGCGGCAAAGACTGGTAACACTGGAGCAGCTGGGTGACATGAAAAATTTAGAACGATACGTAGGCGCATGCATGAGCAGCACTTCAATGCTGCAGCTCAAATTCAAATTACAACTGTGCGGATTCTAGCTCCAAATGACATCACAAGCACAAATGGCATCTTCCAAATCTGGGATATTTTGGTACCATTTTCATGCAGTGGGAGGAGGTGGAGGTGCGTCATCCATCTTTATAACAGTCGATGCTCTAAGCCTTGAAGAGGCGAGATCATAAATGTGTGATTAGAATGTTCTGTATGGAATATTTTAATGCCAATATAACAGTCCCTTACTAGTATAAGATTCCAACAGCATAAAAGAATACAGACTTTCGATTTTCATGAGAAAAAAACCCATCAAGAAAACTTAATCCTAAAGTTAGTGCTTGAGAGGACAACATAGGCAGAAGATGAGAAGAGAGAGAGGGAGAGACGGAGAGAGGGAGAGCAGGACTGACCGTAGGAACTGCCGAGATCAGGCTCTAGAAACACAGACATGTCGGAGGAGGCGGATGGGGGCGGGGTGGGCGTGTTAGGGGAGGTGGGCACGGAGGGGGCCGTCTCCGGCTCGATCTCGGCGATGCTGCGGAAGGTTATTTTGTGGGGGGGCTCCCTCTCCAGCGGGACGGGGTGGCCTTTCAGGGTGCCCGAGGTAGAGGCGTGTCGCACGGGCCGGATCCCCGGAGACTTCAGCGGGAACGGAGTCTTCCTGGGCTGTGGAGGAATGCAGGGCGGCGAAAATCAATCACCGGCTGGCGCAAAGCTGCACATCCCAGCACAAACCAGTGCAAAACATAATAAACCAGCACAAACCAACGCAAACCACAATAAACCAGCACATACCAGTGCAAAATATAGGGCACTGGCGGCTCCAGAAGCTCCCGCCGTTAAGATAAACAAAATGTTGAAGTTTTTGTTGATGGACGCACGCATGGACGGACACACGCACGGATGGAGCCCGATACCATAGCTCCCGTGCCACTCGGGCGGCGGGAGCTAATTAGGAGCCTGTAACTGAAAATGTTGATAAGATGAAGCAAATTGTCGAAATTTTTGGTGATATTTTTAGGCCAGTGACCTTGAAAAAATAGGCCAAGGTCACCTTTAGGCACGTCGTTTGTAGGCCTTTATGAGATGGATGTCCAGTAAAAATTAGGAGCCCGTAAGTGAAATAGTTGATGAGATAAAGCAAAATTGTCAAAGTTTATGGTGATATTTTTAGGCCAGTGACCTTGAAAAATAGGGCAAGGTCACCTTTAGGCATGTCATTTGTAGGCCTTTATGGGATGCATGTCCAGTGAAAATTAGGATCCTGTAACTGAAATTGTTGATGAGATGAAGCAAAATGTTGAAGTTTATGATGATATTTTTAGGCCAGTGACCTTGAAAAAATAGGCCAAGGCCACCTTTAACTCCTTCAATCCCACAGCCCTCTACAGAGGGCTGACCAACATATTCCCTTCAACCCCAAATTCCTGTAGGGAAAATTCAAACAATCTGACTAATTGATTGGAACATATCAGGTTACATTTAATGGGATTCCAGAGATAACAGTAAGATACAATGTCCAGATAATGACCAGCCCTCTACAGAGGGCTGTGGGGTTGAAGGGTATAGTGATATACTGTGGGGTTAATACTATACTATAGGCCTTAATGAGATGCATGTCCAGTAAAAATTAGGAGGCTGTAACTGAAATCGATGAGATAAAGCAAAATGTGTTGACGGACAGACGCACACACGCACGCATGGAGCCCGATACCATAGCTCCCGCACCGCGAGTGGCGGGAGCTAACAAGAACAACCCAGCACAAAACAGGGCAAACCACAATGAACCAGCACATTTCTGAGGCAATCTACTACAACCCAGCACAAACTAGTGCAAACCATAATAAGCTAGCACAAACCAATGAAGACAAGCAAAACCCAGCACAAAACATCAAAAACCAGAATAAACTAGCAAAACCAGCACAAACCACTGTACAGTGTTATACACCAGATCAAACCCTCAAAATAACCTCAAACAAGGTCTAACAAAAACCATAGTAAACCAGAACAAACCAACACAAACCAGGCCAATCCACTGCAAACCAACAAAAACTAGTCTAAAACCAGGATAAACCAGCGCAAACTCTAACAAAACAAAATTAATCATTCATGGCAAACCAGCATACGGCTACTCCACACTGAAACATAACACTGCCATTTCATCCATAAATTCTGGGAGTATATTAACGATCCTATAATGGATTTGTCAAAGATGGGGATTTAATAATACCCATTATGAAATAATGCACATTTAACTGCTGCACTAAGAAGGCTGTGTTTATGGCTGTGCTGAGAGGAGCACAGCTTGGCTTTAGATTCTCTGACACAGGAGGAGAGCGAGGAGCTGCTGGTGATGAATTCACATCTGGACCTGAGCTTTTCTGCCCACAACTTCCACCATTAAAAAAAACACACTACTCCATTTCTCACTACAACAAGGAGCAGTGTCTGTCAAAGCATTCTTTCCCCAGGCCAGTGTATTTTTTAAATTATTTGCTAAGCGAGCGGAGTGCTGCGTATTTACACTACAAACGCCAGCAGTACTTTGAGGAGCTGAGTGTCTGCTCCATGTCAAGAGCTGCACGGTTGGTGTAGTTTCTAGTCTCCAAGAGTTGAAAAATGTTCAGCTTTGGGTAAAATGCTGTGCTATCCACTCACTTTTTACCTACCTGTACAATCACAGTGGAGGAGGGGCAGGACAAATACAGTCTTGTACAAATTAATTGGATAAAGATGCTTGTCAATTGAACGAGCTGAACGGAGTGCAAATAGCCGTGCCAGGTGATGGACGTTTTACATGATCAACTCAAAGATCACTGCATAGTACCTTTTAGCCACGTTTCCTTAATTTCCTTGACTTGAATGATGCAATTAATGCGATTGCATCATCAACACAGTACTGTAACTGTGTTGGACTGGCCTGGTAATTCACCTGACCTCAATCCCATTGAGAATCTCTGGTCCATCATCAATTCAAGGCTGCAGCAAAAGGACTGCACCACTGAAGCCAAAGTCATCCATGCAGTTGTCCAGGTGTGGCATCACAACGAAGAAATCAAGGTAACCTGCAAAAACCTGGTCAGCTCCATGCCAAAACGGGTGGAACAGCTTATTAAGAACCGTGGAGGACACATCTCGTACTGAGTGCCGAATGTAGACGCTATTAAAGTAATTAAAAGCCTGAAAACCTTTGTTGTTCGGTTTTTCCCACTCCAGCCGACTTTATCCAATTAATTTGCACAAAACTGTAGCAGTAAGACCACAAAATCTCTCGAACCAACATATACCTATGGTTCTGTCCTCTCTCCATATGTGCTTCAGCCTTCCCTTCCTCAAGAGCAAGGGCCAGAGCAAGTTTTCTACCAAGTGCCAACATTTTTAAACTATTTCTGAAATTAGACACTTGCAACCCATTAAATAACTGTTACTTCTGCGGATATTCCATATCATAGCAAGCAAAGCGTCTCAGGTAAAAAAAAAAAAAAAAGAAAAAAAAGCTGCACCTTTAAACTGCGCTCCAGCGTGGCGATTTCAGAAGCGTTTTTAGCAGGGAAAAAAGCTTTAGTGGACATAGCCCCTAATACCACACTCACCGTTAATAACACAATGTACCATCAGTTAATACATTAAAGATATAATGCACCAATTATAAATCATGCTCCCAAAAATTCAAAGCATCATGAATACATGAGCAACATTTGCACCATTAAAAATACAATTCACCAGTAATTAAAAAGAAATTAGCAGCACGTTCACCTTGCAATCTGTTTATGGTCCCCTTCCAATTCACCCCACCACTCTAGTCAGTCTAGGATTCACCCTCTCATGCAAACATCAACCCAAAGTTTACCCACTCAAGTAAGAGCACAGTAAACTGCATCACCAAAGACCAAGTCTACAGTTCGCTGTCACTCAAGTCAGTCTACAGCTCGCCCAGGCACTCTCAAGTCAGTCCAAAAATTCCCTCACTCACTCACAGGCCACTACACTGTTCACCCCGTCACTCAGCGAGAGGCTCTAGTCTACCGTTCGTTCATTTAGTCACTCACAAATCTGGGGGGCTGTTTGCAGTTCCGCGGCTCGATCTCCAGGGACTTGTTGAACAGGTAGTCAGAGAACTCCTTCTCGCTCATGGTGCCCATGGGGTTCAGGTTTTCGAAGAACCTCTGCAGGGTGGACGACACGGACAGGACAGTTAGAGAGAGCATCTGCTGCCCTCTGCAGGGGATTGTGCGGTGGGTCAGAGGTCAGGCCCACCTTGATGTCGGGCTCGGTTCGTAGGCAGTACGGCTGGTTCTGGTATTGCTGGATCTCCCCGGTGATCTCGGCCACTTTCCTCCTCTTGCTGAAGTTGATCAGCTCTTTGCCGTGCCGCTTCAGGATGTCGGGGTTCCCCTCCTCCGTCTTTAGGATGTTAGTGAGATAGATACCTGAGAAAGGAGGGATGGAGGATGTGTTTTTACTTGTAAAAACAAACGTCGGCCCCCTTCCCTGCCTAACCCACCGGACGGACGGACGGACGGACGGACAGGCGCAAAGCAGGAGGCACCACTTCAGGAGCTAAGTAGTTAGTATGCAAAGTTTCGTTAAGATCAAGCAAACGGTTTAGAAGTTATGCTCCGGACAAAAATTGAGGACATCCGGACGGACAGACGGACGGACGGACAGGCACATACCAGAAGGCACCACTTCAGGACCTGAGCTGTAAGTATGCAAAGTTTCGTTAAGATCATGCAAACGGTTTTGGAGTTACGCTCCAGAAACGAAGTGGGAACGCTAACGCGAATGGGAACCAAGCCTAAAACAAGATGTCTCCCCTCTCCCTCTGGGGGGGGCGGGCACAAAAATGGAAAGAAAGAGAGTAAACAGAGAGAGACAGAGGTCAAGGGGAATAAAAAGAAAGCCAAATACAGATCAGGATTGACCGACAGATGGTTATGATAGATACATAATCACTGAATCAAGACAAACCCATACCAGAGCACTGGGTATCTCACCAAAGAAAGGCACACATGGTGGGTTTATGGACTTGAGCTTTGCCAGGTATTTCTTGAAGTGGTCCTGGCTCAGTTCTACGGCTTCTTCTAGAATTTTCCTCCTCCTCTCCGGCACAGCCTGCAGAGGGACAGTACAAGATGACTTCAGCCACGGAAGTGCACATGCAGGAAACAGGAAGTACAAGACAGAAACTGCCCAGAGCTGCACGTAGAGGGCGCCCTCACTCACCTCGATGGTGTGATCGAGCCTGTAGACGGGCACAGAGTTGATGGCACTGACTATCTCCAGTACGCCGTTGAAGTTGTTGAGCTCCTGGAACACCTGGAGGATTTCGATGATGCGTCCCAGCACCGCCACCCTCTCCTCAAGGTTCTCTGCCTCCACAATGCACCTGGGATAGACAAGGAGGGCATTAACGTTGACTGACGGGAAGGCGCCATTGTGTAATGCTACGCCACAGAGCAGAGAGGCCGCAGGCACTCACTTCTCAAACCACAGCGTCAGGTTGGTGGTGTGTCGGATCATTCTGAGCAGGTTTGGAGAGTTCTTCTCCTTGTCCTCTTTGGTCCAGACACTCCCTACCAGCTCAGACGGCCTAACCGCCCTGTGAGAGCGAGGAGGGAAGGAAGGAGAGGGAGAAAGATGGGGGAGAGAAGGGGTAGTTAGTATTCAGACTGGGGTTCCAGAAAATGGAGGTAGATATCAGCTGAAAATGAGGGTGGATGGATGTCAATTTCCAACTGGCAAAAAAAAAAAACTTGTTCCATAACTGTTTGGCACCCCCAGACAGTGACAACCAGGGTAAAGGCTTATGCTATGTATGCTTAAAATCAGCCCTGCTGCCGCTTAAATGTGGAAGGTCATGGTAAAAAAAAAGGTTTTTCTGATGAAAATAACCCTGTGCACTCCACATGAGGAAGTCCATGAGGATTTTAGGGAGGAGAGGAGTCAAACCTTCCGAGCCAACACAAGCTCACCTGTAGAGCTCAGATTCCAGCAGTGTGAGCTGCCGCGCGATCTCGATGGGGTGAAGGGTCATGAGGTCGAAGGTGTTCACCTGCCCCGCCCGGCTGATGTGCCACTCGATTGGCGGGGGCGGGCTCTCGAAGGTGATGTTGTGGCTCACGCCGTTGGACTGCGTCTGCATCTTCCGCTTGATGATCTTGTTGATGGACTCCACCCACTTTCTCATTGACTTACCTGCCAGAAAAAACACCACTTATCATCATACACAAGCGCTCAATAAAACATTCGCCGTTATGATACAGACTACTGTTAGGACTACAGTAAATCATTATCTTAAACAAAGTGAGAAAATAATGATGCAAATGTTACAGTGCACTAAATGTTTCACTTAACATGTCTGTATTCTTCATTGAGCCACCTAAATTGAAGTTTGATTTAATTTCATTGCAGTTTAGATCCATGATTTATGGGAGCTCCCTGTAAGAAGATACAGCTATGCTGGGCATAAAATCAGACCTCTCAGCTGAATGATACTGGTAATGTACTCCTCCAGCCTCATGCGCAGCTCCTGGTCATTCTCAAAGTCATAGAAATGATGTTCCACCCACTGCCGGAACACATTCAGTACCCTACATGAGAGAACCCATCGTTAGAAAGCATACACACAGCATGGATATACCATGCAAACCATGGTATGACCACACACAGTAAGCAGCCCATGCTTAGATCACGATTAACTCCTTTTGGGATTTTCAGAGGCTAAAAAACAGGGCTAGTGATCTGCTCTTGATGCTGGGACAATGACTGTGGTGCTCTACAGTACAATGGGGTCATCTCGAATCCTGGGCCAAGACACTGGGTTCTGTGAAGAGAGGGAATGTGGTGGGGGACTGGGATCTGTAAACGGTGGGACTGTGGCTGGAGAATGGGATAGAGATGTGGCTGGACACTTGTACTGGAGGTGCTGTGGTAGTGTGGGAATGAGAATAGGTAAGCCAGCAGTGGGAGAGTGTGAATTCGGGATCGTGGTCAGGGCATTGCTGCGGGATGGAGCACCTGAGCTGGACTGGCTGCACATACTCCCTGCGGAACCTCTGGAGCTCCGCTGACATCGGCTGATCCCCGTTCCACAGGGCCTGTCGGTCCGCCTCTGTAGGCTCAGGCTCCGGGATCTCAATCCTGCGGCATCATGGGTACACAGGGGTGATTACATAACTCTTCAAACAAACCAATGAAGAAACAAGAAAGCAAGAGTGTTGGGAAAGTCAGCAGGATTCAGACTGACTGATGAGTGTAAACAGCTCGTCTTTCCATTAGTTTGACTGGGAGCTGAACCTGAAGCTGGACATGATCAGGTGCCAGATCAGGAAATAGGAGGTGAATTCTGAGAAGATTCAGTTATTCTGGGACAGAGAGGTTTAACCATGCCCTAGTAACACCATTGTGCAAGATTTTACTTACCTGTCAATCAACAGGCTCAGCAGTTCTTGAGGCTTACAGAAGGACCGGTATGTGGTCAGAAAAGTGCGTACAAAGTTGGGATCTGGAGAAAAAGAGGGTGTTAATATATAAACAAAATGACAGAGAAGTGCTGTTTTACAGCCTCAGGCTTTTAAAAATAGAGACATCTATTTATGATGTCAACATGCAAAATAAATGGTTTTTCCTTCTACGCTGCAACCTTCAAATGAGAAACTCTAGGACTTGACAGTGGTTCTAAAGCTTTTTCTAGCTTGCATAATGGAAGAGACCAGGAGTGATTTTGTGGATACTTGCGTTAAAATTAAAATGAAAACTGCTCTGATCTGGTAGCAAAACATTGCCAACACCAATGCCTTCTTCAAAAGACAGAGGAAACAAGGAAGTTTAACACCAATTTTTTTGTATACTATCAAAACTATTGTTTTTTTTTTTCATAAGTTCAAGTATATTTTTAAAAAGTAGCTGATGCTGACTTGTTTCTGCCATTTTCGAGTTTAATAAAAGTTAATTTGCTAATGCTAACCAGCCAACACAGACCGATTCACAAAGTGGGTATAAAGTTAGCTCGGCTAGGCACTGAAATGAGACGCTGATATTTGTGTTGGCCTTTCCAACCTACAGGCTATAGCTCTCTGAAGCCTGATGCCATAATAGAAAGAAGGCCAACCCTACTCCAGGAGACACAAGTTTTTCTCAACAACTTTACCACAGCACACGCAATTCAGCAGATCATACTGAGCTACTCATTATTGGAGTTAGTCCATTTTTCACTCAACACACCTTAAAGGATGATGGATAGCAAGGACCATGGTTGGTGTACTAGTGCAAAGTCTCTGTATCCAATCCTGTATGTCAGGTGGGTCAGGTGAGCAGTAGGAGGGCGGGACTCAGGTGAACTCACCTGCGTACATGTGGTAGGTCAGCCTCTCGATGAGCTTGACCACAGTGCCGGCCTTGATGATGGGGATGCCGGTCTTGCTTTGCACGCGGTCCTCGAAGACTATGTTCTCCTCGGAGTCGCGCACGGCGAAGCGGTAGAGCTCGGGTGAGGGCAGCCGCAGTGGCTGGGCCTGCTCCTCGTCGTGCAGTAGTGAGTCCAGCATGCGGTCTAGCGTGGAGCGGTACTGCAGCGTCACCAGTGCCGCCATCCAGGTGCTCTTCTCCTCCGCCGAGCGCGCGTAGAACACGGCCGGGCTCTCCTCCCGGGACACCACCTCGAAGGCGTGCCTCAGCTCCGGCGTGTCCTCGCGGTCCAGGATTCGCACCTTGCGCAGGACGAACTTCTCCTTCAGCCGGTACTCGGCCGCGCTGCCCGCGCCTGGGAGCCGGGAGCTCTGGTTTGCCTTGCAGCTGATCATCAGGCCGTCGAACAGGAAGTTGTGGCGCTCGTGCTTGGCGCCGGCGCGCAGCAGCGCCCCCTCCAGGATGAACTCGCTGCAGCACTGGCCGATGTCCTTGCCCTCCCAGCCGTCGATGCTCTTCTGGATCTCGTTCATTCGCTTGATGGCCAGCTGCTTGCTGCGCACCTGCCGGCTGTACAGGCGATACATGGGCTCCCTGCAGAGGAAGCGTAAAGTTAGATGTGACCCACAGCAAGGAGGAAATCAGAGCTTCTCAAAGGCATGTCATAATCAAACACCTCCCTTCGCCGGCTTTAAATAAAGCATTTGTGGCCCGAGAGCTTGCTCATCCTTTCTTTAGCTTGTGTAGGAGGCTGTATCACTGCACACATCCTACTGGCTGACGGCGTGCGAGAGTGGCCCTAATTAAGACCCCAGTCTGTCTCCAGCCCACCACAAGGCAAGAACAGGCAGCAAAAACTAAAACATATCCCAATTATTTAATAGTTTGGGAATATGGCTGTGTACTTGTGGCAGGAAATTAAATGTGAGGCAGTGTACCTGTGGCAGTAAATGAAATATACGGCAGTGCAGTTTGGGCATGAAGTGAAATGCGAGGCAATGCAGTTCTGGCAGTAATTGAAGTGTGAGGCAGTACAGTTTGGGCAGTAAGTGAAGAGTGAGGCAGTGCGGTTGTGGCAGAAAGTGAAGTGTGAGACAATGCAGTTCTGGCAGCAAGTCAAGTGTGAGGCAGCGCAGTTTGGGAAGTAACAGAAGTGTGAGTCAGTGTAGTTGTGGCAGTAAGTGAAGTGTAAGGTAGTGCAGTTCTGGTAGTGAGTGAGTGGCAGTGCATCTCTGGTACCAAGTTAAGTGTGTGGCAGTACAGTTCTGGCAGTATGCGAAGTATGAGGCAGTGCAGTTCTGGCAGCCAGAAAAATATGAGGCACTGTAGCTGCAGCAGTGGTTCAGGAAGGTGTTCAAAGTTTCAGTGCAGTTCAGAGAAGGGCCTCCAGAGGGCACTGTGGATACTTACCCTGGCTTGCGGCGCGGCAGGTGCTTGCTGTAGATGCGTTCCACACTGCACTGCAGGTTCAGCAGGGCTGTTATGGCCTGTTTCAGACACTCCCGATCATCCTCATCCTCGCTGCGCTCCTGCAGTTGCTGAAGTACAGGGAGCATGACTTAAGGACAGGACACAGCGTACAGTCATGGTTTTAGGAGAGGATACGCTCTGTAACAATGAATAAACACCACTTAAGGATAGGACACACTAACAGGGTACAAATATGATATAAGGATAGGACACACACGGTAACAGTGTGCAACACACCTAAAATGGGTTGATAGTGGACAGAGAAAGAAGAATTAAGAGAATACAAGCACACGACAGGGTACACAGACGAATCACATACGCGCAGCACGTGCAGGCTAAATCAAACTATGCCACAGATACACAGTAACTCACAAACACTGACAAGACACAGACAAATAAAAGCACACGCAAATGAAACAAGACATACACAAACACAGCAAACAAAAAGACACAAGACACACGCAATGACAGACACCCAAACAAGACAAGACACAAACAAATGCAAACACACAAGACACAGACACTAAAACATGCAGACAAACACACATACACACAATCACAAGGCATAGACACACGCAAACGTAAACACAAGACAAACACAAGTGACACAAGACACAAACATAGACACAAGACACACACGCCTGCGAACACACGCACAGACACACACACGCACACACAGGCACGCACAGACACACACACTCACATCTCATGGTTCCACATTCAGACTTGTCTTTGGTTCTCTCTGCCGAGAATGTGAAATGCGCAGGATGAGTGTGTGAATACCCAGGACAGTCATATTCTGAGTGAGTACATCACGCGAGGAGCAGAATGTCGTGCTAAACGGGGAGCTGCACCTGTGACCAGGAGGCTGTTCACTCAATCCTGAGGTAGGGCACTGCTGTTTTTGGCTTGGATTTCTTCCGTGAAAAACACAGAGGTGCTAAATACAGGTGATACTCCACGATGTAGGGATTAACACCAGTTTGGTCACACACAGAGGGATCAATAACCCCAGTTAATTGCAGGTTTCAGCACCAGCTTAGTGAAAACACAGTAATAAATACAGTTTGTATTGTATCTCGTCCGCATTACCCTGTGACTGGGCGGTCAGAGGGCGATGGGGATCAGGACACACCCCGAGGGTGACTCCAGCGCACGTCACGCGACACGTTCGCCCCACGGTCTGTGCGAAAGTTAGCGCTGACACATTCGTTCCTGTCTCCGCCACCCTGAACCCGAGTTTCACCTCCGTCGACCAGCTGTCCGCTTTGAGGGAAGTGATGACCTCACATTCAGTGTGGGCTTCCCGTCTGCTGACCTCACACACAGTCTGGCTGCCATGGTTACACGGGAGAACGACCATATCACTTCCAACTAATCACTGTCAACAGCCCTGCAATGAGAAGGTTCTGGGACCTGACTTCGCTTCGATATTTTTAAAGACTGTAGGTGTGCATCACCTGACAAAAGTAATGGTTTCAGGATTTCAATGAAGAAATAATGGCGTACATTATGGTACAGAATATTATTTTAAGCAATAATATTCCAACAAATATTTTAATACATAAATTTTAGGGTCCAGATATCTACTGAAGTTTCAAAAATAAGCCTCTCAAGCACCTGGGGAGCCTCAGAGAACAGGAACTTGACCAAGCACACTGTTTAATGTAGCACACGCAAACTCCACATACATACACAAAACCACAAGCTCACAAAAACGCATACCCACACACATACACACACAGACACACACACAGACACAAAGACACGCATACACATGCACAAAACACCTACACACAAAAATACACGCACAAACACGTGCATACACACGCTAACGCAAGCATAAATAGAAAAAAATGCACATAAATATGCACGTACATGTGCAAACGCATATTCATACATACACACGCACGATCGCCAACACACACATCCATTTCTTACCATGTTTAAGCATATGAAACCAGACGCCTTCAATGAACTCAAACAACACTCCTAATATAAGTCAACATTCTATCCTAATAGGCCTCATTAGGTTAAAAGATTTCAGCAGTTATATTCCAGATCCATGAACAAACTAGACCAAAACAATGAAAATGGAAGAAAGAAGAAAGTTCCATGTTAAACCTGAAGATGGCGCTGTAAAGTGCATGACAGAGAGCAGCACGGCTGTGTAGCGCAGACAAAACAGGACATGTGGAGGCTGATCTGTGTGCAGACACAGGAGTGTTTCAGGCAGGGGTGTGAGGGGCAGATGGGGGAGATGAACCCCTTCACTGGGTAAGTACAGCTCTCACAGCAAACACAGAGGGGTAAACACACCTTAAAGACAAACTGTTATTTCAAACACGCGCAGCCAGACCCATACGCACACACACTCACACACACAATCAAAAACTTAGTGAACATCAATGGTGTGAGGGAGGGACAGAGGAAGTGAAGAGGTGTCGGCACAAAAAGTATGTATAGACATGACTGAGAGCGGGTTTGAGCGTGTCCAATTGTGTGTGTGTGTGTGTGTGTGTGTGTGTGTGTGTGTGTGTGTGTGTTTGTATAGCTATACTTGTGATAACCAGCTCTTGAGGAACCACAATGTTGTGAGGACATTTTGGGGGTTTCTCACAGATGATTATGGCTAATTGGTTAAAGTTAGGGTTACAGTTAAGGTTAGGTTAAGGTTAAGGTTAAGGTCAGGCATTACTGGGTCACTATTAGAGCGCAGGAAACCTTGTACAGAATAAATGTGATCCAATATAATGCCCTGCCTAGTACAGCTATACAAATGTGTGTGTGTGTGTGTGTGTGTAAGGGTAAGCGAGAGGTGCTTCTCACTTGCAGCAGCTCAAAGTAGTGCAAGCAGTGATAGACGGGGACCATCATGAGCTGGGGGAGGACGTACTGGACAGCCTCCATGAAGCCTTCGCCGGTGGACTGTGTAGAAAGAGAGAGAGAGAGAGAGAGAGAGAGAGAGAGAGAGAGAGAGAGAGAGAGAGAGAGAGAGAGGGGAAGGAGGGGGGGGTCAGGCTGTGTAACAGGCTCAGAGACACAGGCAGAGCAGGGGACAGATGTGACACACCGTCAGGCACAGAATGGGAACGTCCTGAGTGGCCAGACCAGCCAACAACGGACTCCAATACTGGTCAAAATATTCTGGAATGACAGATGCTCCAGGTCCTTGTGTTTACACACAACAGAGCACTCAAAGTCAGAAAAAGGCACAATCAGCAATAAACTGACTACTTAGTAAAATAAAGGCAGGACACCACTAAGGCACAATAAGCAGCCAGCACCACATTTTCCAAATCTGCAGCTTCCAATTATTCATAATTTACCATGAGCATGTGCACTCATTACATGTGTAAAATGCACTTCAACTGTAGAGGATATACTCTGTATGAGCAAACCCCACCGCAAAGCACAGATACTCCAGACGATGCATGTCACACAGGTCAGAGAGACAGACGGCTTTAACACTCCAGTCATTCAGTGTGTGGTGTGCAGTATGGTGCGTGTGTTTGTGTGTGTGGGTAACACAGTTATGCTCATCCGCAGGGGCTCACTGTGCACACACTCTCACGCTGAGGTTTACTCATCCTCCTGCTGTCATAACAACCAGCTCCAACAGCACATTAAACTTCATACACATATGAAGCGCATGTAGGGAAAAGGTCATTTACAGCCTCCCAGTGAATGTGGTTAGTGGTGTGTGTGTGTGGGGGGGGGGCGCTGAGGGGAACATGGGGGGGGGGGGGTGTCACTGTATCCCTGAAAACCTGCCCTCCTCCCCTCCCCCTCTCTCTCAGACACATAATCAATACCCTGTTGCAGTCTGCTCCACTGTACAGGGAGACACACACTCACACACACGCGCACACACACTGATATACATATAAACAAGCACCAAAGCATACTAATGCACATACACACACACAGACGTGGATTAAACATGCAGGAAAAACACAAAGCTGCCTACAGCAACGTGCAAAAACCTGCACACATGCCCATTTATATCAACACACTCACCCAGCTACACTCACCCAAATACACACACACACACACATACTGTCTACACACGACCACACGCGCATATGCAGGCAGAAGCACACAAAAACATGTGCTTCCTGTAAAACCCTAAAAAGCAGCTCACACACAGTTATGACCGAAGAGATATTTATATCACATGCTCAAAGGGAGCATAAAACAGTCAAAACGTCTCAAAGAGTCGAGGCGAGTACGCACTGCGCGTGCGTCTGTGAGTGTGTGTGTGCATGTGTGAGTGAGTGTGTGTGCGTGAGTGCGTGTATGTGCGCGTGTGAGTGAGTGTGTGTGCGTGAGTGCGTGTGTGTGCGCGTGTGAGAGAGGAGGAGGAGAAGAGATTACGGATGTGTCACAACTCGAGTGAGTTAGATAGGATCGAGATAATGAGGGCATAAATGCAAATGTGAGCCTGTATGCATGCATGCTTGTGTGTTTGTGCAGGTGTGTGTGTGTGTGCGTGTGTCTCTCTCAGGGACAGGAGACCCCTGGCACAGTCAGACAGTCCACTCAGTGCTATACACTTCATACAATATTGATGAAGGCAGGGACAGTACTCTGAAATGATCTGCGCGGGGAAACCTTTTCAACAATAACTGGATTAAGAAATAATACATTTCAATACATTACATGTGTTTACAACTAAAAACATGTAAAAGGCAAATACAGGACAAAGGCATTGTAGAGATAGTGACAGGTGAAGGTGCCCCACTCTGCTTCCATGTAACATTCATTTACAGCTTTTTTATCCCAACTGTGAAATACATTTGAAACCAAGGCTCTCCTCTCCGGGAGGGGAAAAAACTAAAAGACCACACCGTTCTATTTTTAAAAAGCAATGCAATTTACTCACAGTACCAGACATCGAACAAAGCATAACCAACGCGCTCTGCAGACCAATTCAGAGAGGAGAGGGGGAGAGAGAGACAGACAGAGAGAGAGAGAGAGACTGAGGGAGGGGGAGACAGATGGAGAAGGAGAGAGTGAGAAAGAAAGAGGGAAGAAGGGAGAGACCGAGGAAAGGGGAGACACACAGAGGGAGAGAGTGAGAGAGGAAGAGAAGGAAGGAGGGAGAGATGGGGTGAAAGAGAGAGGAAAAGAGAGAGACTGAGAGAGAAACTGGGGAAGGTATAGTTAATGAAAACAGTAATAATGAAAATATAGGCTTGTACTCGCACTCCCATTTGCTCTCCCAAGGCCAACACAGAATGTTCCCACAACGTTAGCGGAACGTTACATGGGTGTTACAACAGCCACAACAATACAGCAATGTTGCGAGAATGTAATTTGCATTAGCTGGACTCCACTACATCCCGCAGTAAAGCTCTTTCACGCTCCCCACTCAGGTCATGCCAGTTTCTCAGCGACATCAGAGCACAATCGATGGACGGAGACGTACAGCGAAACGTATTCGTGGAACGCTTGATAAAAGCCGCACCCTGAATGCCATGCATAAATATTACAGTGGATGTGCAATTCATTTATAAAGGATAGAGCTGAAGCCTGCTAATGCACTGAAGGACGGAGATCCAGGAATTTGCCACATTGCAGGCCAGCCTAAGAGCCACTGAGCCCGTACTACAGACCCCGAAACCAGGGGGAGAACACCAGCTGCGCCCCCCATGGCTGCAGACGCCCACTCACACTCGAGTGTCCATCTTCACAGGCGCAGCCATCTTTAACGAGCACTAACAGCTGATTAATGTGAGATAAAAGCCTCTGTGCCCATCAGGGGAAACTCCCAGGTGAAAATCTCGCATGACGTCAGTCCATCAGTTATATCTGAAATCACACTGACACAATAACAGTCTACTTTGCGTTTCTATAACCACAGTGTTCTTCAGACAATTTTTGTCTGCAACAGAGATGCACCGGGGAGGACTGATCTAAAGCTGGGCAATATGGTCAAAATAAAATATGGCAATATTTTTGACCTTATACCATGATATCCACATCGTGGTGATGCTGTAGGGATAACAATCATTGTTTTCATATTCACACAATGCGATTCTTGATAGAGTCAAGAATGCCGGTATGATGACCAAGCAGGAACAGGCAACAGCTAACAGTCAAATAATTGCAGCCAGCTACATCCCTTTACTTTAATACAGCCTTTAAAACCAGAAAAACAGCACTTATGTCATAATACAATGTCAAAATAACCAAATCCCAAAATCTTATATCAAAATGTGGAATATCAAAATATTGCCCAACCCGACTCTTGTCTGACTAAATAAATGTTATTCTACCTGTGAACATGACTGCGAATATCAGTGAGGCAGTGAAAACTCAGCTTTGTGTGAGCAACAATCCGAACGACAGCATGAGAACATCAGTCAGTCACCAAAGCATTTTGCAAGTCGTGATATAATCATCTCTGCAGTAAACTGACCGGGGATACGACACCCAGCACTTACTCTAAAAGATGATAAATGAGGGAGGCACAAGGGGACGAACCAGCCTTCCTGCCATTTCCTCTGTCCAGAAAAGAACTAAATTGCATTCAAATAAACATCACCCACGCGCAATCAGCCGAGAAACGTCACGGAGTGAGTGTTTATTTCTTCCTGACGGAGGACAAAAAAACATAATAATCATCACTGGTGGAGATCACACTAATGATGCCAACAACCAGAGAAACAAGAGTATATAATCAGCACTCACACGGACTAAAAGTTAAAAGAGAAAAAAACATGGATACCCCATAACGAATCAGAGAACTCTAAACCAAGACTCCTGATACGGTACCAACAGCGGCTGAGGTACAGACATGCATGCATGTATGCAGTAGTTAGAACTTCATACAAAAAAATTCCTGAGTAAGTCACAGCAGCAGACCAGTTTTCTACTAAATTTTGGGCTTTAAAATAATTTTTGACTGATTATTCAGCAAAAATTATGCACATTTTTCACTTCAGCTGGCAGGTCAAGTAGGGTACACACCAATGTCTGAGTCGTAGCATATCAAATTTAAATTTACAAAATGTAAAATACATCCACTGACACGCTCTCAATCAGGTTGCTTGCATGACTCTGTTCCCAAAATAAAATTCATCATGTCAGAAGAGCACTAAATCATGACTGCATCTGTATTAACAAAAGCACGCCAAATCCAGTGCGCCCGAGCATTGACCCAAAATGAAGATGGCTACACAACTGAGAACTGCAGCCTGCCAATCAGACATGCAGAAATGGAAGAGAAGTATTACGAATTGAGATACTGTCATGACGACCTGTGCTAAATTTATCCAACCAGACACTGGGTTCAAATGAAAGCTAATTTGGGAGACAGTGAGGCACAGACTACAGGGTGGCCAACTCTAAAACTGAATATTGATCTTTTTCTGCGGCATAGGGGTTTAACTCTTTTCCCATAATGACCACATATGAAGCCGAAGTGCTTGTCAACTTTTAACTCAAATAGTACTGTTGTGTTATTTCAGCTTTGCTTTAACAGAAGCTTTATCTCTTTTCCCCGTAATGACCACATATGATACCTATACGTACATCAATGGACCTTCTCCCTAGCCTCCCCTAGGGTCGACAAGTGTAGTCATTATGGGGAAAGGGAGGGTGGAGTCTATGGGGAAGAGAGCTCATTCTGTGTGGCACATTCTATACCCCATTTTAAATGGTATCTTGGCATTTCCACCATGTCTACATAAAGAAAATAATACAAGGAACACGGCTAACGTTTTCAAAGGAGAACAAATTGGCTAAGTCTGGGTTCTTGATGGGACAGATAAAATAAGATATGGCTGAATGAAAATGCATAATCTCACAAAATTTAGTTTGTGCAGTGCCTCTCACAACAAAGTGTCATATTACATGCTTCATAGGTAACCTTCAGGGAACAGCGAGCAGTAAGAACAGTAATCCCACTGAGATTACCCGCCTAGCAAACTGGCTACACCATCCAAGGCTCCTTATAAGTTGTCACATTTTGAAGAAGTACTGAATATTTCAAAATTGCCAATCACAAGGATTTCCCAGACCCAGTACTAGTTCTCGGCGTGGAGATGTACCCTACAGGCTGGAAATATAGTCTGAAACGCATACAGAAGATTAACTGCACAGCTAAATCTTAACAGTGGGAATAATTTCACTGAAGTTAGCCTACTCCTCACTTATGAACTGTTGCTAACCATTAAAATGCAGTTTAGTTAATCACTTCTGTTATCAGTTTCCCAATTGCTAATAAAACAAAGAAACAAGCAAACAAACAAACAAATCAATTATAGTTAATAATGTATTAAGGTAGTTTTTTGGGAGTTTTATCTGCTAATGAGCAAATGCTAACTGCCCTGCAGTTCTATGATATCATGAGGACTACAAACATGACTGTAGTGAATTTTCCGGTTTGTTCCATCAGTGTCCTCAGTTCACCTCCTCTACTCAGAGACTCTCACTCACAGCACTGTTACAAATATCGATCCAAACAAGTTTATGTACCCAGTCCAAAGTTCTGGCTGAATGGCGAGAATGAGTATCAGTTAATGCGTAGCTGTATAGCAGCAGAAGTCGACGCAAACCCAAAGCCCCGTTCTGTCTTTGACCCAGCGAGCAGGAAAATGGATGGAGATGGACTGTGGCCATACCTTAAAGTGCAGGGCGACCGCGGGCCGGGCCATGAGGCTGTTGAAATGCTCGTGGAACTGCCTGGAGAGAATGTCTTGGGAGAGAGTCTCGTAGGGGTCGAAGGCTTGCTCCTGTGGAGAGTAAATTATCTGAGCACAGAACAGGCCCCACCTGTTCGGGCTTTTTTCTTTTTTTTTACCCCTCAGAAATCGCCTCAAAATTCTACAGCAGTATTCAAGCGTTCTGGGCATCAGCATCTAGAATACCAGTGTGGTACAATATTGCTTCCAATTACTCACTGGAATTGTAACATCAGCTTTGAAAAGTACAGTTAAGAACTGTCAAATCACATACCTCCGGTAATAGGAAGAGGTAACCAAACACGCAGTGCTAGTTCAGTCTCAGATACAGGAGAGGATTTCTCTACTAAGTTGAGAATCTGTAGTTCCCTGCCAAGCTGCCCTGATCAGCTCACATAGTACAATGCACCATATTTGATATTTATATTCCGTAATAATCGTCTCATAAAAAAGTAATTTTGAACCAACAACTTCAAGTAAAAAGCTTATAAATATTCATGTTCTGGCAAATCGCAAAAATAAATCAATGCGAGAATACAAGGGCTAAAATTTTCTTTGGGTGCCAATATACATAAATAGGCATTTCTCTTTTAATACATTGTTGTTTCAAAGCAAAAATAACTCATTCATATATGGTTCAGGATAGATTTTGAATATCACCAGTATATATTGTGGTAGGACACTATTTTTGCAAGGGCATTCAATTTTAAGGGTACATTTCTTACTGATATTTGGGAGCGTTTTCATGTCACATTTGGCCAAATAATAATGTAAGCTTGTTAAAATGCTAAATAACTTATATAATTCACATTTGTATCCAAGATACTTGGCAAAATAATGCAGCTACATCATTTAAGAATTAATTTTACAACTGCTGGTACTTGTCAGATCAATCTTTCACAAAGCAGCATTATTTGAACAGAATGAACCCAAATGTCAGAGATTATTTTGAAAATTGACATAAAAAAAATTTAAGTGCAAAAACAAGAAAATATGTATATTTTCTCAAGATATTCTCTTCATTTGCAGGAATATATCCATTGAAAACAATGAAACGCGAATTAAAGTAGCTGTGACACCTGTCAGCCTATGGGTGATAAGTAATCTCTGAAACATAAGTGCACTTGTGCACATTGATATTTTGATGTACTGTACATATTAATAGATTTATCACTGTTCAAACTTCCCCCACAAAATTTCCATCACTCGAAAACTCATCCTTTTATCCTAGTTCATGCGAAAGCAGCAGAGACGAGCCAGCTAGCCACAGATCACAGTATGCCCATAGGTAGCCAGCATGCTACTACTCTTACGTTCTAGCAATAATGTTAATTGCTCATGTCGTGATATCGAGTTAATTGGCCAAGAACCCCAAAATTTACATACAGTCTAACTGGCTTTGCGGATCCTATCATAGGCAAAGGGCATTTTAATTTTAAATGGCAAGGTTAAAGTTAGCTATTTGAGTGACATTATGGACACACACGCACGCACACACTGATGTGAGATTACGCATGCCAGCGAGTAAAAAGCGGAACTTTGCCTCAGGCAATATGAAACTGATCCACGGGAGGCAAAATACACGGAATAAAAAAGCTTATTATAACCAACTCACTGAACAGATTTTTGTGTATTTAGAATCAAATGACAGGAAAAATACCCGGAGACATAAAAATTATAGCCTTTAATGGGTTTAAAATTCATGTCGGTGTCACTTTAAGTGCGCAGCGACAATTTAATTATGCACATGTAATGCTTGAAGGTGGTGAAATAAAATTTCTGTAAAGTTGATGTCACGTCCGTCCACTTTTGTTTTACCAAGTTTTGTTTAAGATGTTATTGTTTTTGGATGAACTGCATTAACATTTATATTTAAGAGGACATATAACCACAGTAGGTATAAGTTTATTACCACTAAAATACTGGTAGTGATGGATCTGACAGTGTTGATGGTCACGTCCGTCCACCATGTCCACTGTCACGTCCGTCCACTGGTTTTAGTAATAATCTTTGTTATGGATTGATAACTTTCTTTTAAGTTATGGATGGTAAATCTTTGTCATCAACATGATACCTTCATCTATAATGTCATTTATGTTTGTTCATGTGTTAATTATACAGATATTAGAATAATTACACTCTCTTATTCTGTCACGTCCATCCACCAACAAAATTTATCTCACACATCCTACAATCTAAAGCAAATTTTCAGAAAAGTCAATGTCCTCCTGTCTTAATTTTTTTGTTGTCTGTTATCGAGAGTATTTACAACATTTTTAACATACGTGACCTGTCACGCGAAAAGGATACTATCCTCCAGGAAGTAGTTTTTGAGATATTTGCTTAAATAGAAAAGCAAACTCACTTAATCACTACTTAAAGCTGGTTTTTGTATACAAGTATTGCTTCATAACACTCAAAACTTTGTCCTGTGGCATATCTGACATGCAAAATTCAATTGAAGAAAAAAATCTCAAAATCCATGTTTTGGTTGGATAGTACCCTTTTTGCATGACAGGTCACATATTTGGATGCATCAAAGATGACTTTCAATTTTATGTCACAATGGCTGTCAAATTGGCAACACAAAAAAATTTTAGCTGACAACCAATTTAGGGAGCTGAGCGTCAGCATGTGTTCCTGAGGGTATGTTGGTATGTATGTGCGATTCCATGCATCTGTGTGCACACAGCTGTGGTTTCTGCACCGAGCAGCTTTTCCTCACCCTGGTGTAAAATGTAAAGCTCCAGTTAGACTGTAAAAATGCAGACAGGGTTTGAACCCACGACCCCGGGGGCCCTACCTCTGCCAGGTCCTCAAAGCAGCTGCCCACCAGTGGGTGAGGGCTCCCGTCCGCCGTCATCTCCACCGCGTCCTCGATCAGCCCCAGTAGCTTCACCGTCAGCTCATGTATGTCCAAGATATTACTGAAGATCTCCTCCACGTCCTGCAAGATGCAAAACATAACTGCGTGCTCACACCATGCCTTCACACCATTACTGCCAGACATATCGGCACCATACATTTACACCATTACACCACAACCTGTGCAATCAGATCATCTACCACTGATTTGATCAACCCACCAGCCTCTCCAAACAATATTAGTTATTATTCAGCAGCGATTATACCAATCAAAAGTAGTCCCATTCCCCCAAATAACAAAATTCAGTGCTCTAGAATTCAATGCCCAGCTAACACAGTATGTCAGTAAAATGATGTGGGAATGCTATGTGCTCGTTCCAGTGTTGCCAATGCACTGCAGCAAGATTGAGAGATTGTGCAGTGTCAGCTGGGTAATCAGTACTGATTGATACATCAGCATTTGAAAGATAAAAACACCAAAATCATAAATTTGTATTAAGACTTAAAATAAATGTCAGGCAGGGCTGAAAGGCATACAGCATAGTATTTGTAGCCGTGATATGGTTCTTTGTTCATAATCAGTGATGTGTCCTTCACCCCTCCACACAAATCAATTGTCAATGAGGGTAAAGATAGTGGGAGAGCAAGACTACAGCTCAGCTGTGTACAGGGTGCGATGTGACAGAAGAAACTGGCGCACAAGCAGAGACGAACAGCTCTAGGGTCCAGCAGTATACCCTATGACATCACGGAGAGCATACAGTAGGCTCCAAAATTACTGGCACTCCTGACTGGCAATGCACAAACAATACTTTAAAAAAATAGGACCAAGGGTCCTGTAGCTTACCGGCACGCAGTCTTACAGCGATGATACAAGTTATGAAAATTTCATGTGAAGTTTGACATTTGAATCAATGAAAATCAATGTCAAGGTCACTAAATAAAAGTTCATACATTTATAAGAACTTCTGTACTACAGTCCTAAGCTCTGAAGCAGTTTTGGTGATACAAGTCATTAAAATATGTCAATATGTATTCAATATGTCAGTTGTGAACTTTAAAGGTCACAGAATTTCAAGTTGTGGTCAGCAAATGGACTTCATGACTTTCTAAATGTCTCTATACAAACCATGGCTCAATCTGTGAGCATTTTGGTGATACAAGTCATTGTAATTTGACTGTGGAGTTTGACCCTCAAAGGTCACTGACAGTCAAGTTGAATGTCACCAAATGAAAATTCATATGTGACTTCCTAGATGTCAGCAACACAAACTTAGGCTCCATCTGTGACCGTTTTAGTGACACAAGTCATTGAATTTTCACTAGGTCACATTTGACCTTTGAAGGTCAATAGGAAGGTCACCAAATGAAAGTTCATATATGACTTCCTATATGTCTGTATTACAAACCTAGACTCCATCTGTGACCGTTTTGGTAAGACAAGTCATTGTAATTGAATTATGTCAAGTTTGACCTTCAAATGTCATCAACAGTCAAGCTGAATGTCACCAAATGAAAGTTCATATGTGACTTCCTATGTCAGTAACACAAACCTAGGCTTGATCTGTGACCTTTTCAGTGATAGAAGTCATTGAAATTTCTCTAGGTCAAGTTAGACCTTCGAAGGTCAATATGAAGGTCACCAAATGAAAGTTCATACATGACTTCCTATAGTTCTCCAATACAAACCTACACTCAATCTGTAACAATTATGCTGGTATAAGTAATTGAAATTTCACTGTGTAGTTTGGCCGTTGAAGGTCACTGAAGGTCAAGTTCAAGGTCACCCAATGAAACTTCATACATGACTTCCAATATGGCCACAATACAAACCTAAGCTCTATCTGTAATAGTTTTGGTGATAGAATTCATTGAAATTTCACTATGTGAAGTTTGACCTTGGAAGGTTACCGAAGGTTAAGTTCAAGGCGACCAAATGAAAGTTCATGTATGAGTTCCTAACAATCTCCAATACAAACCGAAACTATCTGTAACTATTTTGCTGATATAAGTCATTGAAATTTCACTGTGAAGTTTGGGCATTCAAGGTCACTGAAGGTCAAGTTCAATATCACCAAATGAAAGTTCATACATGACTTCCTATATGCCTGCAATACAAACCTAAGCTCTATCTGTAATAGTTTTGGTGATAGAAGTCATTGAAATTTCACTATGTGAAGTTTGACCTTCGAAGGTCGCCGAAGGTCAAGTTCAATGCCACCAAATCAAAGTTCATACATGACTTCATATAAGTGTTCAATGCACATATGTTCTCAATCTTCAATATTTTCAAGCCTAAAAACCTTCGAAAATTGTATCATTTTGCTTGACCTCAAGTTTGACCTTTCAAAGTCATCTGAGATCAACTTTAACACAGCCAAAACATAGGTCATATATTACTTCCTATATGTCAGTAATACAAACTTAATCTCTATCTGCAACCATTTAGCTTCCACAGGCGATTTGGCCCATTCTCCATAAGACCCAATGTTAAAGTACAGCGCCCTCACTAGACCCACTTCCGTCGATTCAATCAAAATGGCACTCGCACTGTACATAAAGTGTATCAAGGTGAGTTGATTGCCAGATCTAGAGAAAAAGTTATCAGACAGTTTTTGAGAAACAATTTTTTTAAATTTCAAGTCATATCTTTTAACATTGTTAACATATTCCCTGACCTCGAGTTAGACCTTTCAAAGTCATCTGAGGTCAACTTTAACGTAGCCAATGTATAGGTCATATGTAACTTCCAATATGTCGATAGTACAAACTTAATCTCTATCTGCAACCATTTGGCCTCCACAGGCCATCTTGCATATTCATAAAGTACAGCGCCCCCAACAGACCCACTCAAATCGATTCAATCAAAATGGCGCTCGCACTGTACATTGATGGTACCAAGGTAAGTTGATTGCCTGATTTAGAAAAAAATTTATCACGCAGTTTTTGAGAAATATTTTTTAAAAATTTCTCAGTACCATCTTTAACATTGGAGCCAAAATTTCAAGGGCCCATAAAACGGACAAAAATGATTCAATCAAAAATCCGAGAAAAACGTCTGGAGATGTGGTCTAGTAGTAGGTTATTGCAAATTTACACGAAAATTCATCAGGTCAAAAAAAAAAGATAAAAAAATGTTCCGGACGACGGACGCGACACAACGACAATAGCTTATCGGCCCAAAAGGCCAGTGAGCTAAAAATGTAAAAATATACAGTGCTTAACAAATTTTATAAGACCACCACCCAATGTAAGGTTTATGCCACAGCTGCCCAAAATTAACAGTGCTGGTAATTACCAAAATTATTTTTATATTTGTAATGGTTAATCCAATTCATATTCTGCCTGTGATGTCACAGAAGATGACAGTGTACAGGTCAATTCCACGGTAACTGATGTAACATTTAGAACAACTTTAACTTCACTTATTCTGTAATTACATGGTGGATCACTACAAAATATCACAGGGATTCAAACATTTGTTGGTGCTTGAGATCCCATGTAATAAATTTTATTTTGCATATTGCACTATCCCACAGTTTGTCATTTTACAGGGTAACTGACGTAACATGAAAAAACACCTCAATCTTTACATGCTTTTTTAAATTGAAGATTTCTCTGAATTCTTTCCTTCAATTATCTTAGTCTCTCTGTCAAAAGAAGGTTGACAGTCACCTCTCCAGCAATCAGAATGAAGAAAGTGTTTATGTTGGCTGAATTATATTTTCTGAGTCAAAAGGTAGAGTAACTGACGTAAAGTGTCTGGGACTAAATTAGAAAACTGAGCTTCGTTGACTTTTCTGTGGCATATAATTCTGAGGAAGGAGTATAAGCATGTTTCACTGACAGAAAAACATGTTTTCAGTGCAGAAAGAAGTTCAGACCTACAGAAGTCCATGAGAAAATGACCCTACTTTCCCACCTGATTTATTATTTAAATAATGATTTTCTACATTACTTTATTGCATCTATCGCAAGTTTCAAGTCTCCTTCGATATATCATGATGTTCATTTTTTTAAATTATGGTCCCACATAGACTAGAATAAAAGATAAAGCCAGAATATGCTTTAGGGGCGTGGCTATCCTTACAACACATTATGTTTCATTATCACCAACTGGGACCCATTACCTGACTGTCAAATGCTTTGCTATGAGTTTCATTACCATTAAAATGGCGCATACTACCCCAAATGTTGCATTAAACGTGAGTTTCATGACAGGTTAGCCCTGTCTCAAGGCTCTTCTCTGTGCTTGTGCACAGCTGCTGCAGCTGCCTTTGCCATGACTGGAGGACATTGTTACAGCTACTAACCCATCAACACAAAAAGGACAAGTACCTACATGCACTTATCCACATGTGCAGCACTACTGAATGTAGTGCGATTCAAAGAAGAGAAGATGTGCTTAAACACAACAGAGATGTGCTGAAAGACAAATAACACATTTCACAGTCAATACCTAACCATTTTGCCAACACCCCCAATAAATACTGCTGAAAATGACATTTTAGTAAAATAATGACTTTACCCAAAGGGTTAAAAAAAACTTCAATGCAGACGGTAATAATTTACATGGAACACAGAGCCTCACTCAGAACCTGTGGGACAATGCGATGGATAAGACAGGATTCATTTTTTTGCCTGTTCTGTGAAAAGCAGCATTTGAATGTGTGATGCCGAGAAATGCATCTCCCTTCATCTGAATATGCTTGCTTTGGCACGGCGCAGGCCAGCTTCGTCCACAGAATGTATTACAAAGAATCAGCAGGATCTGTGGCATTCTGGGCTCCCTTAGTCTAATTCTGACTCTGTCGCATTCCCTTTGCAATGATCTGCAACGGACGGCCCTCAGCCTTCAAGTGCAAAGAGAAACAATTACACAGAACATTTAGAGTTCTTCGAAACTCATCTTTTCTCAGTAAGATTCCGCACAATGTGTACAATTCCAAGATGGGGAATAAAACAGCAGTAACATGGCAATCAAACGGACAAACCAACCAAGTGACTGCCCAGATATGAAGAATTTAAATTCAGGAGATTCATAATGGTGAGCAGAGATTTTTTGCCTGATAAGACAGAGATACTTCAGCACAAGCAGGATATTTCCCCATAATTAACACTAGGCTGGCAGCAGACAATGAAGGACTTAAATCAAACTCCACTTCCTGCAGACAGTATTGTTGATGCGCGACTGCTAATTAAAGTTAAACGCCTCAATTATCTCTGGGAATAATTTAACTCCATTAGTTCCTTTAAAACTTCAGAGAGATTGACAGCATAATGAAGTGCACTCCGACACAGATAACCAAGCGGTGTAATTTCCATCAGCTGCGAGCGTGATTACTGGTTATAGCTTCAGAGTCTTGCGCGCCCCAATACTCCACCCAAATCACTCAAATAATACCACCAATCACCTGGGGAAAAAACACCAGTGTAACCCATCAGTGCAAAAAATGCACGCAACTCACTCCAGTTCACTGCCGCTTCTTAAATGCCAACAAAACCTTCACAGTAAGCAGGTAATACGCATTCTGTCTTTACTTCAAGAGACATCAGAGGAGATGATTGACATGTGCTCTTCCCAAGTCTAACGCTCAGGCGTGACGAAAAAGTGTCAGCGTATCGTCAAGGAAACCGAGCACTCCGTATCTGAACTCGCCACGGCAGCAGAACTGGTTCAGGAAGCGTTCTCTACGTTCTGCCAAGATAGCTTATTTAGCCCAGATTACTAGTACTGAAAATGATTTGATCATTAACTGGAAAAAAGAAAACAGAAAAATTATCTACCCTTTGCCTCACCAGCACTAAAAACTATAATATTTCAGTCCTTATATCAAACCAACACCACCATTTAAAAGCTGAAGGTAACTAGCTAGTACCAGACTGAAGGGCCAAAGCCTGGGGGGGGAGGTGTTTAGCTTTTATCCCACACCTTGTACGATTAGCAAAACGCACAAAATGCAGCAAGTTGCAAGATAAGAAATCAGCTCCCAGGCATTTAACTAAAATGGAAGAAGGCTCTGTCTGTCTGTATGTATACAGGCCTTTCCTTCAATTTTCTCAACAACAGTTCCTCCAATCAACTTCACGTTATGCCGGTGTATTGCTGAGGACCAAAAGAGGTGCAGTGTCCAGCGTGATGTTGTTTGGCTCCGCGGTTCTTGAGGTAGCTTCAAGCAGCAATACTGGATACCAAGCACACGGCCTGTTCTGAACAGGCTTGTTTTGAACGGGCACTGCACGAGTTAATACCAAAGAAGGAGCACAAGAAAACTGGCAAGAGCGCATCAGACCCTAAACTCCCACTGATGCCAACTGTACAGGGTTATATTGGGGAAAAAAAAGCAGAAAATACAGTATAGTAAAGAAATGGGTAGCTGGCTGTGGAGTAGTGCAGTACCACAGCAAGCAGGCAGCATCTCTGCAGTGTACAGTCATACTGTTGGGTAGCAGAATGGGGTTTTCCCCAACACTCACGTGAGCGGTGAAGAGCCTGCTGTTGGACAGGAAGGCCTGGCGGAACACCTTGATGATGAGGTCCAGCTCCCGCAGGTACTGGCGCTCCTCGGCGATCTCCAGGCGCACCAGGTCATCGTAGGTTAGTTCCCCGGAGGCCGAGGGCTCGTCACCACACTGGGACACCAGGCCGATGTCCTCATCCTGATCGAACATGTCCATCAGCACCTGGAGCACAGGACACGAACAGAACTTCAACGAGCACGCCACTCAAAGCACTATTTACCCGTCAATCAAGCACAATAGAAGCGCAGACAGACCACTGCAGCACACACCTCTCCTCGAGGTATCAGTCGCCCGTCATTCAACAGCGTCTGAAGCACAACGGCCTCAGGCAAAGTCACAAACCACCGAAACAATGACATAATCGTCCTGGTGGATGACATTCCAATTTGGTGAGAAGTTGCTAGCGCCACGTGATGCGATAACTGTCGCGCAGATTTCTGGGCCGCACCGTGCACGTGTACACACGAGCAAACGGACGAGAACCAGCAAACCCACATGGGTGCAAGCATACACAAACATTCAGGGTACACCCACATGTAAAGCACACGTGGAGGACCCATATATACGAGCAAACACACACCTGCACTCCCGCATATGTGCAACCATATACACAAACAGCACGGTGGATGCATGTCGACACACGCCTAACCTTGTCGGCGCACATGGACACTTTGATGTCCTGCTGCGTGATTTCGTAGTGGCGGATGTTCCCCACGTAGTTCCCGGCCAGCTTGAGGATGTCGGCCGATATGTACTCCAGGACGGCCACGATGTACAGCGACACGTGGTAGTCGATCTTATAGCCCAGGACCTCCTTCAGCAGCGGGTGGATTTTATCCACAGGCAGGAGAAGTGGGTTTCTCCTCTTGCGCTTCTCGATGGCAGACTGGGCGTCGGCAATGGCCCACTTGTCGATGGGGTGGGGAAAGGTCTTCTGCACGCGCTCCTGGGGGACACAGAGAATCACGAGTGCAGCTTTTAAATGTGTGCACGTTATGAACAGGTTAGCCCAATAAAATCCTCCACAAGTCTGCGCATCTCCGCACATTTGCACTTTAAGACACAGCCTGACCCAGAGATAGAGACAGTCTAACTCAGCCTGAGAGAAACTGTTTGCCCCAAAGATGTACAGTCTGCCACAGAGTTACGGAGACAGTCTACCTCACAATTATGTCTTTCCTCCAGAGTTACCAGCCAGAAAGAGACGGTCTTCCCCACAGAATCATGGGAAAATGGCAGAGAAGGAAACATTCGAGAGACAAAGCCTTGAGAGCACACTCATTCAGGCACTCAATCCCTGAGCCATTACCCTGAGACACAGTGAAGCATATGGCCCAACCATAAAGGGCCAGGAGCATGCAGGTTTCCACTCCATTCAACTGCTCCCCTTCTACAGATTTCACAAATCACTTCCCCCATCTCTGGCTGAAAAGGCCTTAGCTAGTTGGCGAAATCTGGTCTGGTATTTGACTGGAGTGGAAGCCTGTGAGCACATTCTTAGCCCTCTATGGCATATGACAGGGCACAACAGGCCCAAAACATTCCAAATAAGCAGTGCTAAGCAATAACATCAGATCCCTTCACGGACTCCCAGGGTTCCTGGGGAAAAGCTAGTCCTATATTGAGGAGGGAAAAAAACCAGTCAATCAAAAGAGAAGATAAAATGAGGCTACCGCCACATCCTGCACGGTGCGTGGCTGTGCCACACACAGCATGTTGAGAAGCTGCAGGATCAGCTCTTCGATGTGCTGCAGAGCGTCCTCCTTGGCCGAGAGATTGGGGTGCACCTGTAGCTGGACCTGCAAGGAGAGGCAGAGAAGGGCATCCAAATTACAATCCTGCAGCTAAGAGTCCATGAGTACAATCCAGCAACAATGCAGCTATGTTACAATCCTGCAACTAAGAGTCCATGAGTGCAATCCAGCAACAATGCAGCTATTTTACAATCCTGCAGCTAAGAGTCCATGAGTACAATCCAGCAACAATGCAGCTATGTTACAATCCTGCAGCTAAGAGTCCATGAGTACAATCCAGCAACAATGCAGCTATGTTACAATCCTGCAACTGAGAGTCCATGGTACTATCCAGCAACAATGTAGCTAAATGCCGCAACTATGAGTCCATGGTACAATCCAGCAACAATGTAGCTATGTTAAAATGCCACAACTAAGAGTCCATGGTACAAACCAGCAACAATGCAGCTATGCTACAATCCTGCAGCTTAGAGTCCATGGTACTATCCAGCAACAATGTAGCTAAATGCCGCAACTATGAGTCCATGGTACAATCCAGCAAAAATGTAGCTAAATGCTGCAACTATGAGTCCATGGTACAATCCAGCAACAATGCAGCTATGTTAAAATCCTGCAACTAAGAGTCCATGGAACAATCCAGCAAAAATGTTCCATCTTACACTCCTGCAACAAAGCAGCCACATAACAATCCTTCAACACCACAGCCACATTATAATGCTACAACGCCATGATGACATTATAATTCTACAACACTTCGACCACATTACAATCCTGTAACACTGGGTCACATTACAATCCTGTAGCACCCTAGGCCATGTTACAATCCTGCAATACCAAGGCCATAATATAATCCTGCAACACCATGGCTGCATTATAATCCTGCAACGCCGCAGTCAAGTTACAATTCTTCAACACTAGCCAAACTGTAAACTCGCAACACAGCCACATGACGAACCTGCAACACTACTGCCACGACAATGCTGTAACACTACAGCGTTTAAAATCTAACTGGCCGAGAATGAACCATGCCCTGCACTCAACCACCATGGGATCTTTCCAAAGCCAATGCGAGAAAAAGAAGAAAAAATTTTTTTTAAACCTCTACTATAGCATGAAATACAATCTACAGAAAAACGATATACTCATCTAATCTCTGTACCCTTGGAAACACTCAAATTTGCAACTTCACATAAAATCTCATGTCTAACATTCTGAACACACTGAACTATACCATCACATAAAATCCAACTGTAACAAGATATACAATATCATAATGCATGACCATTCATTTCCTACATCACAACACATCGAGCACCAGATAGACCCTGCCATGTTAAATAATTTATGATTGCACCTATATCCATGCTATATCCATGTCTTGCAGGTCAACTAGGGACAATGGGAAAGGCAGTCAAAACGTTTGCTCAACCATTTATCCGCAGGAACTCAAAGGCGCTTACTGTCATTAACACAAGCATTTGAAAATGGGCTTGACAGTTACACTATTGAGAACCCAGCCGTGCAGAAAAACCAGGAAAGCGTTTTCAGTGAAATTTGAGTTACAGAGCAAGCCAGCCAAAGTAACTTTTATATGTGTGCATTACAAACAGTTTAGCCATATAAAAAACCTCCAGAAGTCTGCGCTTCTCTGCAATATTTGCACTCTCAGACACAGTCTGACCCAGAGATGAAGGCAGTCTAACCTGGCCTGAGAGAAACCTTTTACTCCAGTTATAGTCTGCCTCAGAGTTATACAGACAGTTTACTCCATAATTATAGCCTTTGTCAGAGTCAACAGCCAGAGAGACAGTCTTCTCCAAATTTATACGATTCTACCTGCAGTCAAAGAAATAGTCTGCCTGATAATTAGAGACTGTGTTCCCCAGAATTAAAATGAAAGTCTTCCTCAAAGTCAAAGAGTGTCCCCGAGTTAAAAAGATGGTCTTCCCCACAGTCAGACACTGGATTCTCCAAAGATAATGAGACTGCCTGTCCCAGAGTTAATAAGACCGTCTGTCCCAGAGATAGACAGTCTTCGCCAGAGTCACTGAGACTGCCTGTTCCAGAATAAGTGAGTTAATGTGACTGCCTCTCCCACAGTTAATGAGACTTAGCACAAGAAAAAATGAGACTGTCTGTCCCAGAGTTAATGAGACTGTCTGTCCCAGAGTAAATGAGTTAATGTGACTGCCTCTCCCAGAGTTAATGAGACTTTTAGCATAAGAGAAAATGAGACTGTCTGTCCAAGAAAAATGAGACCATCTGTCCCAGAGCAAATGAGTTCATGTGACTACCTCTCCCAGAGCTAGAGATTTTCAGCCCAAGAGAAAATGAGACTGTCTGTCCAAGAGACAGTCTGTCCATTTTAGCAGAAATTGAGGTTAGGGATAACGTCGTGTTGGACAAGTTGCATCAACTAAGGGCAGATGGGGCAGCGGGTCCTGGTGGCTTGTATCCTGGAGTGCTCAGGGGGGTTGGTGAGATCATCTTTGGGCCGCTGTCTGCCGTCTTTAGACGGTCTTTGGAAACTGGAGGAATACCAAATGATTGGAAACAGGGCAATATAATACCAATATATAAAAAAGGGGACCGTACTGAGCCAGGTAATTACAGGCCAGTCAGTTTAACTTGCATTGCGTGCAAAATATTGGAATCTATCATAAAAGATGAGCTGGACTTATTTCTTGAACGTAACAATATCTTGAGGGATAGCCAACATGGAGCCAGAAAGGAAGGTCATGCCTGACAAACCTTCTGGAATTTTTTGAAGAGGCCACCAAGACTTATGACCAGAGCAGGGCTTATGACATCATATATTTGGATTTTCAGAAAGCATTTGACACAGTACCGCATAAGAGACTAATTTTTAAAATGAGCTCCATTGGAGTTACAGGTAGTATTCTGAAGTGGATTCATAACTGGTTGCAGGACAGAACACAAAGAGTGGTGGTCAGTGGTATATCATCTGAGCTAGGTAGGGTGGGGAGTGGCGTTCCCCAGGGATCGGTGTTGGGACCCCTGCTGTTCCTCATCTACATTAATGACCTTGATAGGAATATTGAGAGCAGATTAGTGAAATTTGCAGATGATACTAAATTGGGGGGCTTGGCAAATAGTTTAGAGTCCACTAAAGTGATTCAGGATGATTTGGATAGAATTCAGAATTGGGCAGAAATGTGGCAAATGAAATTTAATGTAGCGAAATGTAAAGTAGTACATGTAGGTAATAAAAACATTAGACGGGATTACTTCATGGGAGGTTTTAAACTGGAATGTGCTCCACAAGAGAAAGATCTGGGAGTGATTGTTGACCAAACCCTCACAGGCTCTAGCCATTGTGCCGTAGCTGTTAAAAAAAGCCAATCGGATGCTGGGATACATTGCCAAAAGTATTGAGTTCAAATCCAAGGAGGTGATGCTTCTTTTGTACAACACATTCGTCCAGACCACATCTAGAGTATTGTGTACAGTTCTGGGGACCATACTTAAGAAAGACATAGAGGCTTTAGAGAAAGTTCAGAGAAGAGCCACGGCTAATTCCGGTATTAAAGATGAAAGCTATGAGCAAAGGCTGAAGATCCTTAATCTCTTTAGTCTTAGGAAAAGGAGACTAAGGGGTGATTTGATTGAGGTCTTTAAATATGTTAAAGGGATTAACAAAGTGAATTATGTAGGATTCCTTCAACCAAGTGTTGTTAGCAGAACTCGGGGTCACAAATGGAAGCTGACTAAAGGTAAATTTAGCACTGATATTCGGAAATATTTCTTCACCCAAAGAGTAATTTCGGTGTGGAACAGCTTGCCTGACCATATTGTTGAGGCAGAGACCTTGGGAGTTTTCAAGAGCAGACTTGACTTAAAGCTAGATACCATTGAGTCATTGAGTATCTGAAGTGATATATTCACGATGGTACAAAGAAACTGGCGAGCCTAGTTGGGCTGAACGGCCTGTTCTCGCCATTCATGTTATGTTATGTTATGTTAAGAGAAAATGAGACTGTCTGTCCCACAATAAACGAGACTGTCTGTCCCAGAGTTAATGAGACCGTCTGTCCCAGAGTTAATAAGACCGTCTGTCCCAGAGTTAATGAGACCGTCTGTCCCAGAATTAATGAGACCGTCTGTCCCAGAGTTAATGAGACTGTCTGTCCCAGCGTTAACTAGACTGTCTGTCCCAGAGTTAACTAGACTGTCTGTCCCAGAGGTAATGAGACTGTCTGTCCTAGAGGTAATAAGACTGTATGTCCCAGAGTTACCTATACTGTCTGTCCCAGAAGTAATGAGACTGTCTGTGCTAGAGGCAATATGACTGTCTGTCCCAGAGTTAATAAACTTTGTGTCCCACAGAAAATGAGACCATCTGTCCCAGAGTTAATGATACTGTCTGTCCCAGAATTAATGAGACTGTCTGCCCCAGAGTTAATGAGACTGTCAGCCCCAGAGTTACCTAGATTGTCTGTCCCAGAGTTAATGAGACTGTCTGTCCCAGAGTTAATAAGACTTTCTGTCCCACAGAAAATGAGACCGTCTGTCCCAGAATTAATGAGACATTCAGCCCAAGAGTAAATAAAACTGTTTGTCCCAGAAAAAATTAGACTGTCTGTCCCAAAGTTAATGACACTGCCTGTCCAAAAGTTAATGAGACTGCCTGTCCCAGAGAAAATGAGACTTTCTGTCCCAGAGTTAATGAGACTGTCTGTCCCAAAGTTAATGAGACTGCTTGTCCCAGTGAGAATGAGACTTTCTGTCCCAGAGTTAATGAGACTGTTTTTCCCAGAGTTAATAAGAATTTCTGTCCCAGAGTTAATGAGACCTTCTGCCCCAGAGTTAATAAATGTTCTGTCCCGGAGTTAATAAGACTTTCTGTCCCACAGAAAATGAGATTGTCTGTCCCAGAGTTAATGAGACTTTCAGCCCAAGAGTAAATAAGACTTTCTGTCCAACAGAAAATGAAACAAGCTGTCCCAGATTTAATTAGACTGTCTGTCCCAGATTTAATGAGACTGCCTGTCCCAGAGAAATTCAGACATTCTGTCCCAGAGTTAATGAGACCGTCTGTCCCAGAGAAAATGAGACTGTCTGTCCCAGATTTAATGAGGCTGTCTGTCCCAGAGTAAATGAGACTGCCTATCCCAGAATTAATGAGACAGTCTGTCCCAGAGTTAATGACACTGTCTGTCCCACAGTTAATGACACTGTCACAAAGTCTAAGAGACTATTGTCCCAGAGTTAGAGACAATCTGCCCCGGGGTAATGAGACTGTCCGTCCTAGAGTTAATGAGGCCATCTCCCAGAGTTAAAGAGACTGCTTGTCCCGGAGTTGATGAGACTGTCTGACCCAGAATTAATGGGATTGTGTGTCTCAGAATTAGAGTTAAAAAGACTCTCTGACGCAGAGTTAAAGTGAGAACCTGCCCCAGAGTCAAGAACACAGTCAATCCCCAAGTTAAAAAGGCAATCTGACCCAGAGTTCATGAGACGATCTGCTCCAGACTTAGTCTGTTGCAAAGTCAAAGAGAGAGTCTACCCCAGAGTAAAAGGCAGACTGCCCCAGAATTGAAAAGACAGTCTACAGAGATAAAGGGAAAGTCTCCTCCAGATTTAAAGACAGTCTGCAGCAGCTGGAAAGGACACTCAGCTCTGACAGCCAACGAAACTAATACAAGACATTCCAAACGAACTGATGTGATGGGTGTCTCTGTGAAACACTAAGTGTCAGTAAAAAAAAAAAAAAAAAAAAACACAGACATTACATCATTACCTAATGACGGGCATCCAAAATGACAGACATATAAACAGCACTACCAGCCAAGGATTACTGCCATTGTTTAAAAGCACCTATTCGAGGATAACATTTAAGTTTGCATTTCCAAGGGTTATTTATAACACCTATGTCTGCCCCACACAGTCAGTACTCAGGCAAGAGTATAGTAAGAGGAAACAGGTTGAGGGGGGGGGGAGGGGGGGCGGGGGGCGTGTGATTTTGACAGAAAAGTGAAAGGGGTGGGTTGGGCCCTCCTGGATCTAACTGCTGTGGTGAAGGAATGCCGTCTGTTGAGATGCTATTGTGAGGCTGGTCGCGCTAAAGCAACAGAAAGTGATGCAGGGAAGATGACGTGTCGAATAAAGCTGGACTGTTCGCACGGCTGCACTGGAATTACCCCACTGCGCCGGGGCTCGATAATCAGTGACATCGCCCCCCGCCAGTGGAATGCCTGCGCAAAGGTCAAAGGTCACCCGACCCGCTCTATAGCATTCCTGCGGTCCGGGCGCAGAAATAAACAGGCAGTTATTCTTCTCCGCAAACGAATGGTCGAAATGATGGTCAAGTACATATGTTTGCCCAACAAATCCCTTTGTTTATCTTCATTTCAATCCACATTTTTACCATTTTAGTTTGTTACGTGTGGTTTCCGACTCTCAGCGAAATTACACCCTTCTGGAGACTGTAGCGGTTTTACCAGATGGACATAAAAAAAAAAAAACACAACATGTTCAATCACACCAAAACCCTCATTGCGACATATGGCATGAGAAATACAATTTCTGCTGTAGGAACAGACAAAATATTACCATTTTGCAGTTCAATCTTTCATCACAACATGAAATCTGGGATCAACAAACACAGAGGACCCATTTTGAAAACTGATGACAAGGCCTGACTCAGCTTATATTTCATTTTCCACAATTTAAATTTAATACCTTTACCACAATGAGTGAGATCTTAATCACCAATGATGGGCGCTGATCCAAGTGACATCATTACAGAGCGACCACAACCTCAAACGGCCCTTTAAAACCTTCAGAAGAGAAGACACTTTGTTGAATTTAAGTGTGTCAAAAATGACTCATAGATTAAATCGGGAGTTAAACCTATAGAAGCGTTAAAAACCTAGGGGCGTATGGGCAAAACCTACAAAGTGACCGTAACTCGCACAGCGAATGAGAAGCCAGTATTTTCAAACAGCACGTGTATGGCAGCTGAGCATGAGGTCATGAAAACGATACACTTGCACCAATAACCCGAGCAGCACGCGCCCCCACCACCGGGCTTAAATGTGGCTTTCTAAATCTAGGTCAGCTATTAAGCAGCCAGTTGCTTCCCCTTTTTCCCTCCAAATAAAATTTTGCTTGCAGTTGATTGACTTGGTATCCACTAATCCCGTGACATTGGTCTGTCGCTCAGCCAAATTCTCGGGCTAATCGAAACCAGATCTGCACTGCAGATGGACGCACTGACCAGACATATACAGTGCGACTATGGAGCAGCAATATGAAACTTCAGCTAACGCCAGCCCCTACCAGGTATCCCGTGCCAGTGGAGAGACACATTCACCCAGCCACAAGGTAAAGGTGTGTATGATGTATTCAGTAATGAATATTGCAATTGGCACCAGTGTTTTATTCCAGCCACTGATAAAGAGAACGGAGTCAACCAGACTGCGATCTTTTGGGGAACAAAACTACACCTAATGAAGTCACCATGACAAATAAAATACCTAGTAAAAAGAAATGTAAAAACATAAAGGCGTGAGAGGCTGCACCTGCCTAGCACTGCTCCATTTTCAGTCTAAGCCATAAATCCACTTCAATACGCCAAACATAATTCATGAGATATCAGATAACCATCAACGGAAGATTTCTGGGTGAAAGCAAGTGAAGTGGGAATCAGTATAGATCATTTCATGCATTAGTCTGCCCTTACAGACCTGCAGACCCACAGTACACAGACTACACACCGGGGTGTGACTTTATCTGTGGAGGCTGGGGGGGGGGGTGGATTAGACAGAGGTGGTGATATAGAGCTGAAAAGCTATTAGCTTTCAGCCAGACTGAGAAGAGCAGGAGTCGGGGGGAGGGGGGGTACAGAGAAGGGAGGACGAGTCTGGCGCCACAACAACTACAGTGGAGGGAGAGAGAGAGAGAGAGAGAGAGAGAGAGAGAGAGATCAGACAGATAGAAGAGTGCAGGCACAGGAGGTGGAAAAGGGAGAAATGAGGATGGCTGATGAATGAACAGGAGCACAGAGGTTAAGGATGGGAGGGGGTGAAGAGGGAAGGAATAAATGATTGCTCTACATAGATAGGGATGTAGATGGAGAGAGATGGATGGATAAAGGAAGGGACAGAAAGAGCTGGAGAGGGAGTTGCAGAGAGGGGAGAGGGAGTTGGAGAGATAGAGAGAATGAGAGGGAGAGAGGTAGAAAGTAAAAGAAAGATGGAGATGGAGAGTGTGAAAGTGAGGGAGGCAGAGAGTGTAAAAGAACGATATAGAGAGAGTGAGAGGGAGATGAGTATGTAAAAAATGATACAGAGAGAGTGAGAGAGGAGTGTAGAGTGCAAAAGAATAATACAGAGAGAGAGGAGGTTAGAGTGTATAAAAGAATAATACAGAGAGAGTGATAGTGTATAAAAGAATGACACAGAGAGAGTGATAGAGTGTATAAAAGAATGATACAGAGAAAGAGTGATAGTGTGTAAAAGAATGATACAGAGAAAGAGTGATAGTGTGTAAAAGAATGATACAGAGAGTGATAGAGTGTGTTAAAGAATGATACAGAGAGAGAGTGATAGAGAGGGAGGTAGAGAGTGTAAAAGAATGATACAGAGAGAGAGTGATAGAGAGGGAGGTAGAGAGTGTAAAAGAATGATACAGAGAGAGAGAGATAGAGGGAGGTAGAGAGTGTAAAAGAATGATACAGAGAGAGAGTGATAGAGAGGGAGGTAGAGAGTGTAAAAGAATGATACAGAGAGAGAGTGATAGAGAGGGAGGTAGAGAGTGTAAAAGAATGATACAGAGAGAGAGAGAGATAGAGAGGGAGGTAGAGAGTGTAAAAGAATGATACAGAGAGAGAGTGATAGAGAGGGAGGTAGAGAGTGTAAAAGAATGATACAGAGAGAGATAGAGAGGGAGGTAGACAGTGTAAAAGAATGATACAGAGAGAGTGATAGAGAGGTAGAAAGTGTAAAAGAATGATACAGAGAGAGAGAGTGATAGAGAGGGAGGTAGAAAGTGTAAAAGAATGATACAGAGAGAGAGAGTGATAGAGAGGAGGGTAGAAAGTGTAAAAGAATGATACAGAGAGAGAGTGAGAGAGAGGAGGGTAGAAAGTGTAAAAGAATGATACAGAGAGAGAGTGACAGAGAGAGAGGTAGAGAGTGTAAAAGAATGATACAGACGGAGAGATAAGAGCCCCAGGCCCTGCCACCCTCCTCTCCCACAGGGTGTAGAGTTTCCCTCCATTACGAAATAAGATCAGGCTCACAGGGATTTCCACAGCAAACTTGCTCTTCTACCTCCACCCCTGTCTTCTCAACGCTTCCCCCGTCTCTCCTTCGTTCTCCTCCTCCCTCTGTCCTTTCTTCCTTTTCTCCTTCAGTCCCTCACCCCTTTACTCTGTCTCATCCTTTTACCCTCTTCCCTCTCGGTATCCTTCAACTCTTCCTCTCTCTCCACCTCAGTCTTAAAATTCTGTAATGGCACAACATATTTCAAATTACACATTGCCAAAGCTCATAGAAAAATCGTCAAATAACAAAAAGCTGATCCCCATCTCTCTCCCTCTCCATCTCTCCCCGGCCCCCCCAGAGACTGGCAGAGCAAGGTATTGATCTGGAACTCGAGCCATGGTCCCTGCACAGGGCCGGGCCGCAGCAGTCAGCCACTGGGGATCCCCCACGAGTTCCACAGGCAGGCTGCAGCCGCAGATCCACGAGCCAGTCAGGAGGCACACAGCTTCATATGCTGTACAGTGCTGTGAAGAAGTATTTGCCCCCTTCCTGATTTTTTTTTTTTTTTTTTTTTTTTGCATACAGTACCAGTCAAAAGTTTCAACATACCCACATTTTTCTGACAAAGCAGGTTAAATAAAGAAATAAGCATCCTGTATTTGAAAAAAAAAAAAAAAGGATCCAATTCTGAAATCACTCAAACTTACCAGCATTTTTTGTCATAAATGCGGAGCGAACTCGTGTTTTTAAATTTTTTTACTGGAGCAGTTACATGGCTATAATGAGTTAGCAGCTAAGCAGCCGCCTAAGTTCCCAAAGATGTGCTGCACATGTGGTTTCGTTCTCATTGACCTCTTTGCCCATTAAGCCCCAAAACAGCTAGACTTTATTTCGACCATTGGAAAATGGAAGGAGCTCGTTTGTCTGTTTACTTTGCAAAATATGGTGTCTTTGAGAATTCAAACATTTTGTACGCTATATTAACAAGTAAATTATTCTTTTTAAACTTCTGACTGTTTCCCTGTCACCAGATTCCATTCAAGATTAGAGAGAAGAAGTTAAGCTAATTAAATTTCTCCAAAAACTGAGTGCTGTGACATTAGAAAAGTGTATCCAAACTTTTGACTGGTACTGTATTTGTCACACTTAAAATGTTTCAGATCAAACAAATTTTAATATTAGACAACGATGACCCGAGTAAATACAAAATGCAGTTTTTAAATGATGATTTCCTTTATTAAGGGAAAAAGCTATCCAAACCTACCTGGCCCTGTGTGAAAAAGTAAATGCCCCCCTTGTTAAATCATGAATGAACTGTGATTCACCACATTTTTTGAGTTCAATTTCACGGGCCACACCCAGGCCTGATTACTGCCAGACCTGTTGAATCAAGACATCACTTAAATAGAACCTGTCTGACAAAGTGAAGTAAGCTAAAAGATCTCAAAAAGCAACACATCATGCCACAATCTAAAGAAATTCAAGAACAGGTGAGAAACAAAGTCATTGACATCTATCAGTCTGGAAAAGGTTACAAAGCCATTTCTAAGGCTTTGGCACTCCAGCGAACCATGGTGAGAGCCACTATCCACAAATGGAGAAAACCTGGAACAGTGGTGAACCTTCCCAGGAGTGGTCCGCCTACTAAAATTACTCCAAGAGGACATTGATGACTCATCCAGGAGGTCACAAAAGTACCCAGAACAACATCTGCAGAACTGCAGGCCTCACTTGCCTCAGACAAAGTCAGTGTTCATGATTCAACAATAAGAAAGAGACTAGGCAAAAATGGTATCCATGGGAGAGTTCCAAGGCGTAAACCACTGCTGACCAAAAGGAACACAAAGGCTCTTCTCACATTTGCCAAAAAACATCTTGATGATCCCCAAGACTTTTGGGAAAATTTTCTGTGGACTGACGAGACAAAAGTTGAACTTTTTGGAAGGTGTGCATCCCGTTACATCTGGCATAAAACTAACACAGCATTTAATAAAAAGAAACTTATACCACCAGCCAAACATGGTGGTAGTAGTGTGATGGTCTGGGGCTGCTTTGCTGCTTCAGGACCTGGACGACTTGCCGTAATTGATGGAACCAAGAATTCTGCTCTCTACCAGAAAATCCTGAAGGAGAATGTCCGACCATCAGTTCGTGACCTCAAGCTCAAGCGTACTTGGGTTATGCAGCAGGCCAATGATCCAAAACACACCAGAACCATTCCAGCTCAAATGGACCGGGGGTGACACCACCCCGTCACAGATTTAGTTGATTTTTGCTCCAATAGTTGCTATATGTACATGGACAAAAATCCCAAAATTTTGGCTGTCAACTCCAACTGGTTACAAAATGGCAGCCATTTTAAAAAAAATCGCCTTTTACGTGCGTCGCGAGGTGCCCTCACACTTTTTTTCAAACCCTTTTTTCGCAATAAATCAAAAACTATAGCACCTATTGCCACCAAAATTGACAGTCTTATGTAATTTTTCCTGCTGATTCTGAATCTGCAGTCAAATAAGTGATAGCTCCTATGGTCTGGAAACTACAGGATGAAAACCCTTTTTGGGGATACCGAACTTTGGCCCCCCTTATCTCAATGCTGCCACCTGATATCAAAATGGAACTTGTTTTATGCTCATCATCATCACTTCAATTCTATAATATCAAAAAATTAGAGAGGTGTTCTGCTTTGTTTTGATGTAATCCTCCAAAACCTAAAATAGATATTCTGTCAAAACAATATCGCCATGTATACACAAATGTACAGAGTATATAGTAGTATCTATAGGGATATTGCAAAACTATGGCAAAAGGTCAGCAGTTTGTAGCCTAGTAATCTAGCATGAATTTGATCTGCACAATCTGTACCCAGGTACCTTGCTGACTCTGTAAGAGGTCACATAAATAGCACTTGTTTACTACCTTGAAACAAAAACATAGCATCAGTTGAAGTGGGTTCTCTCATTCATTAAGCCAGAGGTCTTCAACATCGTTCCTGGGGACCCACTGTGTGTGCTGGTTTTTGTTCCAATTGCAATTGTAATTGCAGATTTTTAACAGTTTGATTTATTGCGAAAAAAGGGTTTGAAAAAAGTGGGAGGGCACGTCGCGACGGGCGTAAAAGGCAATTTTTAAAATGGCTGCCATTTTGTAACCAGTTGGAGTTGCCAGCCAAAATTTTGGGATTTTGGTCCATGTACAAATAGCACCTGCTGGTGGAAAAAATCAGGACAATCTGAGAGATGGTGGTTACAAATGCCCAGGCTACTGGTCCATTTGAGATGGAATGGCCCACCTGCAAGCCCACTTCTGAATGGCTTACAAAAAACAAAATGAAGGTTTTGGAGTGGCCTCGTCAAAGTCCGGACTTAAATCCGATTTAGATACTGTAGCATGACCTTAAACAGACCGTTCATGCTTGAAAACTCACCAATGTGGCAGAATTAAAACAATTCTGCAAAGAAGAGTGGGCCCAAATTCCTCCACAGCGATGTGAAAGACTTACTGCCAGTTATCGCAAACGCTTGATTGCAGTTGTCGCTGAGGGTGGCACAAGCAGTTATTAGGTTAGGGGGCAATTACTTTTTCACATGGGGCCTGATAGGTTTGGATAGCTTTTTCTCTCAATAAATGAAATCACCATTTAAAAATGGCATTTCGTATTTACTCGCATTATTTGTCTAATATTGAAATTTGTTTGATGTTCTGAAACATTTAAGTGTGACAAATGTGCAAAAAAAAAGAAATCAGGAAGGGGGCAAATACTTTTTCACAGCACTGTATATGGAAGACTGTACTCACCCATACTAGGAAATCTGCTCACATCACACCTGTTCTTTACCAACTACACTGGCTCACCATAATCTGACCGTATTTAGTTTAAACTCCACATCGTTACATACAAAGTTCTGAATAGGCTTGCCCCTCCCCATTGTCCTGATCTCCATCACTCACATCAGTCAGTTTACTTCGGTCATCTGATACTGATCTACCCTCCATTCTCAGTACACAACGGTCCACTATTAGAGCTACATCCTTAAGAGCACTTAGTCCAAAACTCTGTAACACCTTACCTGAACACCTCCGTGAATCAACCAGCCTAACATCACTCAAGGCTTAACTGAAGACACATCAATTCAACCCAGCACTGTCACTCACAGCAAACATAATTATATGGCCTTAGGCCTGAGGCAATGCTATAGGATGCTGATTATGCCACTGATTTTACACTGCACTTTACACTACACTGCTCTGCACTTTTGTACCGATCTTTTGCACTTTTGTACGTCGCTCTGGATAAGAGCGTCTGCTAAGAACCTGTAATGTAATGTACACTTGTCTGGTGTACTTGTTAATTGTTTTGTTTAATGCTCACGTGTTATAGGGTCATTCCTTCCCCCAGTATACTATTTACTTCCTCTTTCATTTCTCTTGTAAAGCAACCTTGAGTCTGAGGACGGCACAACACAAATAAAACTTATTTTATGGGACCAATGTGTTCTATACAGCTCATTGTATACTACACATAAAAGAAAAAAAAAATCCAACAGGATCAATTTCCTGTTGCAATTTCACTCAACCTTTCACTCCTTTCTCACAGTTGAATAACATATCGTAACAACTACAATGTTTTTTTTGTTGAAATAAATGTTTAGTTATTAATATGAGAGTCATTAGCTGGTCATGTTATGAGAGAGGACAAAATTGATTTATACTGATGAATTTAACTCCTGCTGGCCACACATCAGCTGGTACACTGACAGAATCCCCACCGATTAACTTCTCATTCTTTTAATCCCAAACAAGATGTGTTTGTGAAACACTGATGCCCCCGGATATAAGCATAGTTTGGATTTATAATATTGAAAAGGACCAGATGGAATCCCTTGGACTTGCAAAGGGTTAAATAAACTAATAAAATTTTCAAAACTTTTCCAGGAAACTATTGTGAAATCAAAATGACGCCAAGGTGAAGGTCAAAAGGTGAAAAATGATGACCTCACCCGAAAGGTCTCGTGTCAAGGGATACGTGTCAAGTATCAAAGGTCTATCACTGACCAATGATAAGTTATGGCCAAGGTTAACGTTTTTGGAAAATGCGTCCTACACCAAAGTCAAGGTCACAAGGTCAAAAATGATGACCTCATCCGAAAGGTCTCGTGACAAGGGATACACGTCAAGTATCAAAGGCCCATCTCTGACCAATCAAAAGTTACGGCCAAGGTCGAAGTTTTTGGAAAATGCGTCCTACGCCAAGGTCAAGGTCATAAGGCAAAAAATGATGACCTCATCCGAAAGGTCTCGTGACAAGGGATACGCGTCAAGTATCAAAGGCCTATGTCCAACCAATCAAAAGTTACGGCCAAGGTTAAAGTTTTTTTTGCTGCTGCAGACAAACAGACAGACAGACAGGCGGACGGACGGGTGCAAAACAATATGCCCCCGAATCTTTGATTCCGGGGCATAAAAAAGACTGGTCAGGCAATGCTAAATAACACAGCAGAGCAGGGTTCTGTAGATCATGTGAACAAGGCAGCAGCCAGAATGATGCATGATGGGATACATCCTTTGATATTTTTGAGTAAGAACACCTTACGCTGCCCTCGCTCGACCCTGCCGCTGTCTGCAGGTCAGCTCTTCATTATCAGTTAATTCTGCTGTCAAAATCCCGAAGGCAGGAAAACTGACACTGCAATCTAATTTTTCCATATTATAAACAAGCGCAGTGCCAATTAGCCCAAACTGAGAAAGGTTGGAGTCTGGTCTTGTTGTTGGCCTTCAGCATAGAAGTTTTCCTTCCCAATTCAGATCCAGAAGGAGAACTCTATGACTATATGATTTACGAATACAAGGCTTTGAAAAAGTTTTTGCTCCCATCCTGATTTCTCCCATTTTTGCTTATTTGTCATATTTCAGTATTTCAGATCCTCCAACTAATTTTAACTAGATAACTCTGTCGCCACAGGGACCGAGTCGTGTATCGCCCCGATCCCCGAATTTCGGAAAAAATGGCCGCCAGCAGCCATATTGGACGTCCGAAAAAATTGCGCAAAAATCGGTCTTGAGCATTGTCCAATATCTTCGCCTGTGTGAAATTTGGAGAAATTTCTGTAATAATTGTGGCTTCCAGATCCCAGAACAGAAAATCTCTGCGGCGGCGGCCCCGGAACTAAACCATAGTATCTCCTGACTATCGTCGTCGGGGAGATACAATATAGGGCAAAGACAATGTGAGTAAACACAAAATGCAGCTTTTAAATGATTATTTAATTTACTGAAGATAAACAGAAATTCAAAACCCATACCAAAATTGGTTTGATGATCAAACATTTAACTGTGACAAATATGCAAAAATAGCAGGAATTAGGACAGGGAAAAATATTTTTCACTGTTCTTTCCAGTCACAGCCACATGCCCGTAGTCACATTAGAAGGCAACACAATTCGTCCTGAAAGCGAAAGGGGCTACTACAGCAGATTTCTCCGAAGAGTGGATCTCTTCATCACCTGATACTTCAAGAGGGAATGTCAATACTCCTTCCAGTGCAGCAAGCCCCCGCTACAACGTCTACCTCACACTGAAGCTCAAACAGCCTGGCGGCCAGAGTCTGATTTCTAACTGGCTGAACCACTAATGGGCGTCGATCGACTACTGAGCGACATTCTACACACATACTTGAGAGGTGGAGGGGAGACTGTCTCCCTCATAGACTAGGTCTCCTCACACACTCAATAATACAGCAGGAATATAGGATTTTCCTAACAAATCTACTGTCTGGTCATTAGGAGCTGGACACAGATGCTCAGGCCAAGCAGTTGGGGGGTTAAAGACCATTGGAGCATGTATACTTCAGTGGAGCTGATCATGTTCCTGGGATTGGGGGAGTTCGAGGGAAACACAAAGGCTCTAGTTTCAGGTAATGTGGCTGTATGGGGGTGGGAGGGCTGCCTCTAGCATGTGTCACTCGCCGTTTCAAAGGATTACATCACCGAGCCATTAGGGCCAGGCTGTCAGGGGAATCACCAGAGAGAGTAACCATGCAAAAAAAAAAAAACAGTCTTGTGCACACACACACAAGCACAGGCCCCCAGTATTTTACTGCACATGGCAGCTAGGCAATTTCACACAGACAAAGACACACACACACACACACACACACACACACAGGGCATGCTACTGCACATGGCAAGATACCGTCTCTCACACACACAAACACACATACACAGAAAGAGAAACGCACACACATCAATCTTTCACACACACCGAGCAATCTATTCAACATTAGTGCTATAATCTCAAAGTTCACATGTAGCTAAGCAGTTTACTGAAATTGCTCTCGTAACCCTGACCCTCGACCCAGGTTTGACCTGCTGACCCCAGCAGTGTAGTTCTATTTGCAGAAGGAGAGGGTCATCCTGGGTTTAGGGGAGGCCTGTGGGGCAGAGGGGTTCTCTGACAGGGACCGCTGGCAGGTGCACAGGAAAGGGAGACGGGAAAGTGCATAACTACTGAGGACATCCTGAACCATCCACTGCTGAAAACACATAAAAAAAGACAAATATGGCCACTGAATCACTCCGTGTGTTTGGGAATGTGTATGCGTTGCATCCCACCGGGAGCTGAAGGAATCAAATCAGCCATGAAAAGCCACAGAGCAGATGGGGATTTCAGTACAGTGACCATTACCTGAGCACAAAGGAATACATCGGGCAAACACTCACAGCACACATCACATTATGCCACTGAATGCAATTAAAATCATATTAAATGGACAACGGAGATCATTTGTCCAATTTTTGGTACAATTAGCAAGCAAATCATCTGTACACAGACAAGTGAACCAGAAAATCTCATGCTGAAGCATTTCCCTTGATGAAGCCGCAAAATATGCAGCTAAACCGGCGGCTACCAATTCCTCTGCAGACAGAAGATCGTTGGCTTTTTCTGGCTCGCCGATCAGACGCGTGTCCAAATATACTGAGACAGCAGTGACCCAGTAAATTCGCATGGCTTCCAGAGGATGAAATTAAAAACCATTTACAATTTCGGCAGCGAAAGCACACCGCGGAGGAATGCTGAGTTATTATTAACGACAGCGCACCCAGCGAGGCACCAGGTCTGTAATAGACGGGAGATTCATTCCCGCCTCTGTCCTGCAGAATGTCAGAGTGCGCGCCAGAGCGCCAAAGACGCGTGGGCTGAGGGGTTTCGGAATACCTGCGTATGTTACGCACTTCAAGGGGAACTCCAGAAACGCTCAGCGAGCCGATCTACGCACCACTTCGCGTCCAATTTTCAATCAATTTATTTATGGCTACAAACATTGCAACGAACGTCTGTACCCTTGTTGCTAAGCCAGCTAGCTCATTTGTCTTCGCTAGTTTGCTAGTTCTTAAAAACAGCTTCCAGCACTGATGGAAATCGCGCGCGTCAGTTACACAGAGATGAGGGGTGATGATCCGGGGATAGAGAGATCCGTCTCTCTCTCGCTAGCTCGTTTCATGGAGAAAGTGCACAGCAGGGCAGGTGAATGGCAGAGGAAGTCATGCCAGCACCTCTCCAGCAGGAAACCCCCTCCAGACAGCAGTAAAAATCGTGATTCACACTGAGTCAAAGGAAAACAGCGCCTCTGACAACACAATGTACGCATTTCCCACTGTAGCCAAGTAACGGAGTGAAACATAATCATCAACAACAACAACGCTCCCACCTGTTTTTAAAACGGTCACAAAATATATGTCAGTTGGAACTACCTGGCAACTCTTAAAAGAAAATAAAGCTTAAATTCTGGAAATATAGCTATTTAAATAGTTACATAAAATAAATAGTGTCAGTTTGTATCTCGCATGAAAGACAACGGCGATCAACTTTTAAATAAAAAAAATTAGTGTTAAACAGCACTATCAGGTGATTATGACAGTATAGGAAGGAATGGAGATCTGGGTTGTATGCTTCGTTTGAGTCCATTTCACCAGCTATCTTAACCCTTAAAGTGCTAATCACTGCTATAGTCACGCAATGTGCAAAATATACGAAGCAAAATTTCAGAATACAGCCTTCGAAAGGTCAACAATTTTGTCAATTTTCAGTTGGCAATGACATTCAGAAGGGTTCACAGGTACCCGTGAGTCCCTCTGAAGGTCATTTATCAACTACATAATGAATGATTAACTTTTGGAGGGATACGGTGAGTAAAAAATAAGCACTTTAAGGGTTAATTGACTTTATTCAGACCATGCAACTTACTGGTCTGCAGCCGTACTGCCATTCAACCTGCTATGACTAAATTACAGAAGCTAAGCAGGTGTGGGCTTGTTTGGTACTTGAATAAGTGACAACCTGGGAAAACCAATTTTCTGCCAAGCGGTTTTCATGGGCCAGTAGGCAGCGCTCTTCCACCTGGGCTCTGCTGTTCTCAGATGGGGACACTGTGTCATACGAGACGTAAAGCCGAGGTCTGTTCAAGAAATGTGGAGGTTCCCCCAAACCGGACTCTTTCTACCTAGCAACAAATCATCCCGATTTGATTGGCTACAAATACTATCCTATCCCTCTCCACCTCAGCAGATGTGTGGTGCGCATTCTGGTGCAAAACGGCAGCCGCGCATCACTCAGATGGGTGCTTTGCATATGTGGAGTGAAATGAGATTCCCCCATATGACTGTAAAGTGCCTTCCGTACCTGTGAGAAAGTGCTCGGTGTATGCAATATTCATTCTTGCCTTATTTAGCCTACGAGAGAGTCATGACCATGGACAGCTGTAGCAACCCCGCTAAACAAGCAACTACATATGCAGTCTTCCCTACCTTTCAGTACTCAATCCGATGACCGCACCCCTCCCCCACCCCCCGCTAGGCCTGAGCCTAGTCTTCTTAAACTTCACCTCTCCCTCTTTCCAAAATTAGATCATGAGGCTTTTTGCTCATTTACTTAAAGGAGGCCACCTTTAAGGGTGTTTAAAGAAACAATCTGGCGGACCGAGCTTTTACAAGCCTTCCGGAATGTGCTGGATAGACGTGGGATGTGCAGTGTGTATCGTTCAGTGTGCCTGCTCAGAGCCATTGATGTGTGGCAACATCTAAACCAGCACCAGGGCGATTCTCTTCATCTCCTCCGTTCTTCATGCAGCAGAGACAATGCAGCCAGGCAGGGTCACTTCAGGACAGTGCACAAGAGCCACAAATAACAGCAAACGCATTAAAGCACGAGGGCTTTTCTAGGAAGACACCCACAGACCACACGTAAAAAAAGGCGTGGGCTTCATTTGAGGAGTGGGGTCACCCATTTGTGTTTCCAAAGCACATTATCCCATTTCACAGGAAATGAAACACGAGCCATTTCAAAGGATACGACATTAAGCTTTTACATATCCAGTATGCAACGACAAGCTTCGGAGAAGCATGGAATTTGAATCATCTTGTTCAGTTAAATTTGAAAATCAATTGTTCATCAATTCTCTCGTGCATCATGTGGCATCTGTTTGCACATTACCATCATGTAATTTTGTGAAGCAGTGCTGCGGATGATACAACCCCAATTCCAAAATAGTTGGGACAAAGTGTAAATTGTGAATAAAATCAAAACGCAATGATTTTCAAATCACACCAGCCAGTATTTTATTCACAATAGAACAGAGATAACATAGCATATGTTGAAACTGAGAAATTTTACAATTTTATCCACAAAATGAGCTCATTTCAAATTTGATTGCTGCTACAGGTCTTACAAAAGTTGGGACAGGGGCCTGTATACCACAGTGTAGCATCCCCTCTTCTTTTTAACACAGAGTGGAGGCGTCTGGGCATTGAGGAGACAAGTTTCTTGAGTTTAGCCATTGGAAATTTGATACCACTCTTGTTTAATGCAGGCTTCCAGCTTCTGGAGAGTTTTGGGTCTCCTTTGATGGACTTTTTGTTTAATTATGTGCCAATCGGTGTTCTCAATCGGTGAAAGATCAGGACTGCAGGAAGGCCAGTTCAGCACACAGACTCTTCTACTACGAAGCCATGCTGTTATAATAGCTGCAGTATGTGATTTGGAATTGTCCTGCTGAAATACGCAAGGCCTTCCCTGGAATAGATGTCATCTGGAGGGGAGCATATGTCGCTCTAAAACCTTTATATACCTTTCAGCATTCATGGTGCTTTTTAAAACATGCAAGTGTCCCACACCATATACACTACTGCATCCCCATACCATCAGAGATGCTGGCTTTTGAACTGAACGCTGATAACAGGAGGGGTGGCCTTTCTCCTTTTTAGCCCGGAGGACACGACACCCATGATTTCCATTAAGAATGTCAAATTTGGACTCGTCTGACCACAGGACACTTTGCTACAGTCCACTTTAAATGAGTCTTGGCCCACAGAACACGGCGGCGCTTCTGGATCATGCTCAACAATGGCTTCCTTTTTGCATGATGGAGTTTTAGGTGGCATCTTTGGATGGCACGGCAGACTGAGTTAACAGACAGTGGTTTCTTGAAGTATTCCTGGGCCCATTTAATAATGTCAATGACAGAATCATGCCGGTGAGTGATGCAGTGGCGTCTGAGGGCCCCAAGATCACGGGCATCCAGTGAAGGTCTTCGGCCTTGTCCCTTACGCACAGAGATTTTTCCAGTTTCTCTGAATCTTTTGATGATTTTATGCACTGTCCATGATGAGACCTTCAAAGCCTTTGCAATTTGACGTTGAGGAACATTATTTTTAAAGAATTCCACAATTTTTTTTACGCAAGCCTTCACAGGTTGGAGAGCCTCTGGCCATCTTTACTTCTGAAAGACTCAGCCTCTCTAAGACGTCCCTTTTATAGCCAATCATGCAACACACCTGATGCCAGTTAACTTAATTACTTGCTAAATGTTCTTTCAGCTGATTCTCTTATATATTAATTGCATTTTCAGCCCTTTTTTGCCTGTGCCCCAACTTTTTTGAGACCTGTTGCAGCCAGAAAATTTGAAATAAGCTCATTTTGTGGATAAAAATGTAAAATGTCTCAATTTCAACATTTGAAATGTTATCTATGTTCTATTGTTAATAACATATTGGCTCATGTGTTCTGAAAGTCATTGCATTTTGATTTTAATCACAATTAACACTTCGTCCCAACTATTTCGGAACTGGGGTTGTACTTGAACTTACCAACTGGGTCACACTTACAGCTCTACCTAAGCCACTCACCTGGCCCAGGCTGTGAATGAGCGAATAATCAGGACTGATTTTTATCATACATAATATTTTTACTGTGAAAGAAATTAATACTGGTAATTATTATGAACCAAGATATTAAAATAAAAATGGTCATAATCTAGAATAAAGAGCACTACAGGAATTCAAGGTACAAACACAAATGTACATGTGTTCAAAATACGAAAACAGCATTCCTTAGATATTATTATACAACTCTTTTATATATACAGTTAGTTGAAATTCAAAAAATTACATTTAAATTAACTGTAAAGAATTTCCTGACGACAAACACCCGTAAACAAAATAAACATGTATTAAATAAATAACGGGCGTGCTTGTAGGCTGATATGAGACACCAGTCCAGTGTTTTTCATTCAATTTTATGTAGTCGCATATACACACGTACAGCGTTTGATAGCGCAATTCCCCCGCCGATTCCTTACACAAGATAACAGACGTTTCTCACGTTTTGCAGATGGTTCAGCCAATGACTTTGTCCACTCTAGTGTTTTCTTTCACTCTGTGGGCGGGACTGGCGCGCAGGCAGGAAAATGGGGTCATTCCACTCGCCACCATGGTTTCAGAGTAGCGCCGTCAGGTTATCCATAGCGCGGTGGTGGAGGCCTATCACAACGATATTTAAGACACTGTAGGAGCCCGTTTTTTTGTTTAAAACTGGACAAAAACTTTTTTACATTATCCGAAGACTGTATTGCAGAATATGCGATGGGGATTTCAAAAGCTCGTCGCAGATTGGCGCATTAAAAAAAAAAAAAAAAAAAAAAAGATCCCATTTTGCGATGCGATACCGCGTATCGCCAGCCCTGATGTTAGCATTCACTATGGATGTTGAAGACTGTATCAGTTTTAGACATCGTTGTAGCCCCTGTATCAGCAAAATCTAAACAATACGCATTTTGTGTTGTGGTGGCGGTAGGTGACCGGGTGTATGACCTGTGATGGATGATGGATTTGGGCACATGGCCCAGAATACTAAGCCCACAGTCACAGGTGACTTCCAGGAGAGAGACACCGATCCCTCAGTGTTCACCACCTGAGTGTGAATCAGGGATGGGCGTGCCCGTCCCACTCCGATAACGATCCTCCCCCCGTCCTGTTCCCTGTGTGGGGGCTGCCGGTAAAAAGCAGCACTTCCCAAAAAGCTCCGAGAGCAAAGTTGATACAGTATGATTCATTCATCTGCTATGGAGCTCCTTCAATTTCTCACCATAACAAGCCAGTCAGAGACCACTGTTAGGAATGAGTTGGACATACAAACAAGGGATTGCTGTCTCGATTACCTTTTCCTTCTCCTATTTTTGGCTGTCTGGCGGTACTAGGCAGAGCCTTCTTAATTATGGCAAGTGCACCATTGCACCTGTGAGAGACTGTCCTGGAAAGAGCGGGCGAAATGGACGGAGAACTTTTGTTGGAGAGTGCCTCGTATTCACAAAACTACGTTTCTTGCTCTGGGGTCTGACTGCGCCGCCTAGGAGCATCTATGTGCTTGGTGCCAACCGCCAGTGTTTGTTTTGAGTTGAGGGTCAATTGACTCGTATAAAAACTGAACTACTCGCAACCAAACCGCTTGGGCTCACCACCATCAGCCACTACGCCGGAGACTGCCGTGGCTCCACAGTTTGGCTGCTGAGTCAAGGTAAGCCCAGTCAAGTCAGCCATCTCCCACTAATCTCCATCTTCCTCCGCTCGGGTGGGTTTTCCTACAGATCACACACTAGCTAGCCCTAGACAACTTAGAATTTATCCATTTCGGCTAACTTCTCGTAACAACACGAAAGTCCCCTGCCAAAGGAGGTCACAGCTTGACGAAATATTCAAAAGGAGGATAAGGCCAAACTGCACAAGCAATTTAGAAAGTCCATCGATCGTGAACTGCAGAAACTAATTCGGACAGATGCACGCATGCACCGACGAACATGGTCCAAATCAATAGTCCCCCGGCCTACCCTTTGGTTGGCAGGGGACCACAAATCAACATGTAATCCTCCAGTTGAGAAACCCATCCCCCACATCTGCCTTAGAGGACAGCAAATCTAGAACCAGGTTAAGACACAAGGTGCTCACCTGTGCTATACGGAAGTGTAGAAAAGATTGTCTGAAATCACCAGATTTCACCAGAGCTCCCAAGATGAAGATATGCTCTCAGAATTGTGTGAAATTTCAGTATTTTTAGCCCTATATGCCAAAACCACAAGAAGATTCTCTCGGCTCAGTATCTCCATTCATTCAGATTTCATGAGGGTTTGAGAAAAAGGCGTCATTTGGACAAATCGCATGTTTTTTTCTCCACAAATTTTTAAGACGCTGGGAAACAGAAACTGGCAGCTGAATCAAGCTCATTTTTAAAGAATTTGTTCATCGTCCAGGACACTTTTGGAAAAGATCAAACAGGGTTTGAACCCCTTTAGGGCCAGGCCATGGAAGGCAAGAATTAGGGGAAAAAAAACCGTCTTAGTGCCATCTTTTCAGAGTCAGTTTTCTCTTCTATGGAGGGAGAAAGCAAGTGCTTATGTAACTCACAGGCCTGTAGTAACAATGCCCTATAGCAATGAACACAGCCAATAGAAATGCTGACTGCACTGCTCACACACTCCCATCCTTTTGGCTGGGGGACATGACGTCATGCCACTTGTCCAGGTCCACCTCTGACTTCTTATCTTCACAGAAAGGAAAATGCTCGAACCATGAACAAAACAAATATGCCAACAATACTGTGTACTCTAATAGTCATGCCTGCTCAAAAAGACAGGCTAAAATCTGCAGACATTCTGACACACTTAAACGGTTTTACTTACTAGTATCAACAATTGCTGACGTATGGGACTAAAATCGTTTTGATTGCCATCATTTTAAAAGAGAATGTGACCAATTAATTGAACACAAAATACTTTCATGCAAATCAGGCAAGAACAAAAACAACATTAATATTGAATAAAAAAAAACAAAACAAAACAAAAAAGAAACCTCTGTATGCCTTTTCCTGCACATCAACTCCAGGTTATAATAATGTTATCGGACTAAATCAAAAAGACTACAAACCAGCGCAACAGTGGAGCAACTGTCGTTCTAAAAATAAACTCAAATGAATAAATGAAAAATGAAAGTGGCGGCAAACGACAGAGAAGCCATTGTTTTTTCAGCTGAGCTGCAAGCTCTCTAGGGTCACTGGTTCAAGGAGACAGGAGGGAGGAGGGAGGGCTCCCATGACGCTGTCAACAGCCGACTCGCGGCCGCCCCGATGTAGTGACTGTGCCAAAACGCCATGGTAACCCATCAGTCCGGCCGAAAAACATCCACAGCGCAGTCCTATCGATGGACCCCTTGCAATAAAATTATTGTTATTCCCAACATGATCCACTGAGAAGGGTATATATGCCCTCAAATCAAATTAAAGCAAAAGCCTGCTCTGACACCACATGTTCATCATTTCATTCCAATTTTCTAGAGTTTAGAGCCAAAACAAAAAAAATGTTTGACTGCATGAATACTTAAGCCTAAAATGTTTAATTAACTCAATAAAACAACTTAAACATTTTACAGGTCTAAGCTGCACTTAGCTACACACATAAAGACACCACTCAACTGTTTAACACCCAAATATGGCGCTCAACCCAAGTCCACAGGCAAGACAGAATTCACTTCTCTCCTGAACTGCATGACCCATGAGTTTGTCCCTGGCTCCCTCCATCCCAGCGGCCTAAATTAGGCTGAGGAAAATTGAGTTTGCCCATTTCTTTCAATACAAAAAAGGGGGGGAAACCCAACGTAATTCCTCAGCTGAACAGCCACTGCTTCCTGTTCAATTGGGGGGAGGAGCTGAGAGAACAATCGTACTGAAGACCAAACAGTCACCTAAAGCTTAACCCTGCTAAAGCCAAGAAACTACATTTCCCAGCAGTCTTCCCCTGAGCTTGACCTTTCGCTCACTCGCTCTTGATGATCAACCAGCACAGAGCTTGACCTCTTCGCCTGCTAGGAACCTAAGTAGTACTTGATTTAAAAAAAAAAAAAAAAAAAAAAAATTCCACTAAGTGAACATTATGGAAGTATGCCGCCCCTGTAGCTTCTTCCTTTTGTAAGACAAAGATGTCCTTTCTTCACCACCAGCTCAACCTACTGCATAAGCAAGATGCAGATTTCTTCCCAGGTGGTCAACTGCAAATACAGTCTCAGCAATGTAACTTTGATCCCAAAGTCCCTCCAATGAATACAGAAAACATAACATAGAAAATTCAATTCTGTGGTACCAGCCCAACAGGCAGCAGATGGACCCATTCAGTTTGGATTTTCAAATCATTATCAAACTCTCTATTCAAGTGCTGCCCCAACTCATTCCATTCCCAGGAAATCTGCAGTGCTGTACGTTTCTACTTCAACTCAAAGTCGGGAAACTTTATTCAACTAGCTTGGTGCTCAACAACATCTGAAGTTCTTGAATGAGGTGTGCTTTATTTGGGTTGGTGCAAAAACCTACAACAGCCAATCTCCAAGAAGAGGGCTGGACGTCCCTGCTCCCCACCAATCAAATTGCTTCATCTTCAGGACACCACCAGTGCGCCTATGCTTCTTGATCACATCTCTGGTCTTTTCTGCTCACAGAGACAGAGAGAGCTGCCCAAAATGCAGTCTGTAGAAAGAAACCTTAAATATTCTGACTTCGAAGAAAGACTTACCTATGGAGCCAGCGCAATGGCTCCTGTGTCCGTGTTTTGTTACATTTTTTTCTTGCAGTTTGTTTGGCCAACTCTGCACTTATTGATTATTTATAGGCCATCTGAGTCTTTCTAGCGAATCTCCCTTTTGTAATCCTGAGAACAATTTTGATGTTCTACAGTTTCGCAAGCTGCTCTGGGTGAGACTATACGCTTAACAACCATGACGTAACTTGTACCGGCAGTCTATACAGTGCCCTGTGCAGCCCACCAGGTGCATTATGAGCAAACTGGAGTCCATTGTCCAATACAAAAGTTCCTTCTACAACTGCAGGAAAGATGCATAGCACCTCTGAATAATGTAAAACATACAAAGACATAAGACTTGAAACTATTCCACTTCCAAGCCCAAGACAAATAGTCTCAAGCCAAGTTTGAAGCATTTGAGACAATGCCATTTCCAGCAGTTAACAGGCAACAGAAAGTTATCACTTCATCTGATACCGCATGAACATATTACCACAGACTTTTGAACTGTTTGACGGCAGACTACAGAACAGGAACCTGGGCTAAACAGCATGCATTTATGAACCACAAAACAGGCAGGGAGTGATGTAGGGAGACGGACTGAGAGACACGCGCGCAGTTGCAGACACACAGGTACCTCAATGCCTCTGGACAATTTTAGCAGTAAAAGAAGGCTTTCAAAAAAAAAAAAAAAAAAAAAAAAAGGCTTTCTCAGATTTAGGAGGTGTGTCACTAACAGAGAGGGAGGGGTGCTGAAATGGAATCCTCTTGTAACGCTTTACAGCAGGCTTTCCCGGGACATTAAAAAGTGCGGGTATCATGTGCGATAATACCACCCATCTCCATCATTCAATGGGGAGAACAGGACCTCAACTGCCCTGGTTTACGCGAATTCATCCATGCCGTGCCATCAGTATAAAGCAGAAAAGACACTGACAATAAAACTTATTTCCAACTTCCTCAATAAACACAGCAAAAGAGATGACCAAACATTTCTCTTTTTTTGCACTGCATGCGGTTTTTAAAGACTCAGAATCATTTACATAGAGCAGTGAATCACAACTTCTCAAATCTATGCAGTCCGCCAATTTATAACGATATACCAGACTGGTAAAATGACTCATGTTATCAACAGCAAGACTGCACACAGAGACCATGTCCTACGACCATAAAAATTCAAGCTTGTCAAAGGTGCCTGCTCCATAGCAACCCATTCTAAAAATGAAGATGACAGAGGTATACTCTGGCTCGCTTTCCTGATAGAGAACACGTCTAATTTTTCCGAGAATCCATCTGATACATAATTCTACATGGCAATAAATAATAAATCAAAAACAGCATCTGGAAATAGATTACCGATTGATGCCCGCCTTCGATGGCGTGATAATACACAAGGTTGACAAATTTGACACTTTCTTCACAGAAAAGCAGGTTAATAGCACATGGCAATGTATAATACAAAGAGCAGAAAAGTAGCCCTTTCGGTTTCTTCGCTTTGGAATCATCAACAAGAACATTGTTTGAACACCAGACAACCATACCCCCAAGCCCAACCACCAGCATACAATCAATATGAATAATTCAAGATATGGAAAATACAGTCAATCATTATTTTTTCTGAAATCAATCGCATGGGTGACAATCAGTTTTATACCCATTTCCGTAAACGACAAAACCCTCTATTTGCAATTGAATTTCAGTAGTGTCTGCATTCACTGAACCGACGCACTTGAGGACAATAAAATCGAACGTAATCTCATCTCCTGTCGTAGGCGTACCGGATTTTTACACCTGCAACAGACTATTGCAGCACACATTGATCAACACATAACGTATAATATAACATGCCGACCAAATAAGATGATCATAGCTAAAAGCCACCGTCCTCTCCTTGAAATGAACCATTCCTGAGCAGCTAACGAAAATAAGCACGCCAGAGTCCAGTCGAAAGAACTGGCAGCTTGCATCAAATTCGAGTCGCATCATTTAAGACCGCTGAGTATGAGACAAGTAAAACCACTGGCAGTTACAGAGATTTTAGGCTGAATATACAAGAACGTTTATATATAACATCGTGTCATAAATCCGCAGCAGTTAGGATAAGTCATTAATTCAATTTACTTTCCCTCGAAAACAAAAGTACAGTATGGACAGCAAAAAAAAAAAAAACAGAAACATTCCTACAAGTCATTTTCGAATTAACTCTGAGAAACAAGATAACTTGATTTTCACTACCAAATTTACACTGTTAGTTAATCTCAGCAATAATGTAATTTAACACAGCCAAAGTGTACGGGACCAATGATCACTAAAGGCTCCGTGTGTCTACTTTACCTTCCGCAGCGCTTGTACAAAGAGGCCTCTCCATTTGTGACTGTTTTCTTCGCTAGAAAAGTCGTATATTTGTTGCGGCTGCATGGCTGCGGCGGCTTCTCGCGTTGCCGTGAACCGGGCTCGACTGTCCGCATCGGCCCCGAATAGTCCCTGTGGGTGGGTCAGTCAGTTCCAGCTCTCTGGACCAAAAACTCCACGAACACGAAACCGAGGCAAATGAACTCGCGGTAAAATCCAAGCGATAATTGTTTCACAAAATAGCAAAGGCAGCAATATTCTTATTTTCAATTGTTCAGCAATGTTCTTAAAATCGGTGCGAACTTTGGATTCAGTTACCAAGCCATTCCCAACTTGTTAACAGCCAGCTAGCTAGTTAGCCAGCATAAATGAGCTAAGTTAGCTTTGGTCTCGCCTCTTCACCCGCTTCCACCGGGTAGTTACTTGGCAAGCAAAACAGCTATTCAAAAACCGATTTGATTTATACAGCATGCCACAATTCCAGGAAAAGAGGTAAACTGTATTCGCGTCAAAACTGGTACCCGATCGCAAGCTAGCTGACTCTCACGCAGCTGTTCTCCGTCGCGCCGACTATCCAGCCACACACATAAGCTACAATGTGAGCAATAGCAAGCTAGCTGTGCGGCTAGCTAGTCGTTTCTATGGCCTTGGTGTTCACCAAGATGTAATGTGGCAGAATATTCTTCATTCACTTCCAGAGGAAGACTTTCTTCGGCTCTGTTCATGTAAGCGACAGTCATCTTTTCCCCGTCGGACGATTGCGCACTCCAAGGAAACATTCACCAACGTACTATGAATAATTTCTGTGGAGGTCCCCACCAATCAAGTGTGCGTTGTTTTTGTTGTCGTTCGCTTCTGCACTGGTCCACCGCTTTTCTTCTTCTGTTTAAACCCTCAACTTGACTTTCTCGTCCCAAATTTAAGATATATTACTGCCACCTACAGTGGTGGAGCATAAAGTTTCGTCGGATGTGTACCAGTGTTAATTCTTTTTCTTTGGAAAATTTAACCTAACTGGGAAAATTGGCAAGACCGGAGAGTTCACCACGTTGGAATCAAACGCGGTCCTCGTGTCGGTGTTGCCACCATGAACACCCCCGTAACGCCTAGGTATTGAGGAGTTACAGTCGTGACGGAGCGAGAAGGTTCTTGCCTCATAAATTCATACACTGCTCACTTCTTCTTTGACGCACCGGGAATGTACGCCGATATTGAGGAACCATCGAGTGTGTGTATGTGAGTTTATCTGACTTTCTCTCTCTCCCTGTTCTTCTGCCGTGACACATGCACACATACGACCCCCACCCCCAAAATTGTTGGTGCACTGTGGAAAACGAAAAAAAAAAAACAAAAAAAAAAACGTGGAAAAGTCCATTCAACCTCTCCTACATTGAAAACAATATTGCAAATTTATCTTAACCACTTCTTTCCCACTAGGGTTGCGGTGGGGTTGGCTGATGGGCAACTATGGGTGAAAGGCAGTTCACACCCTGGACAGTTTGCCAATCCATAGAGGAACGCACGCACCATTCACTAATGCCTAGGGGCAATTTTAGAGTGCCTAATTAGCCTGACATGCATGTCTTTGGACTGTGGAAGGAAACTGGAGTATCCAGAGGAAACCCACACAATCGGGGGGAGAACATGCAAACATCCACACAGAAAAGCCCCAAGCCAGGTTCAAGCCCACAGCAGTCTTGCTGTGGGGCAACAGTACTGCCCACTATGCCATCATGCTGCCCATCTGAATATAATTGCTCACTGAAAATGCATGATGTGATAACCACAAGAGAGCCCAAAAAAGTTGGCACAGTTAACTGTTTACAATTGTGAAACATCGCCATGCCCTTTCGTCACACCCATTAAGGTTTGGACAGCAAAAACATCAGTTGGTCAAGTCTAGCAAGTAGAGTTTCCCCCTATCCTCCATTATGCCGGTCCTTAGATGTGCAATTGTACGGGGTCTTAATTGCCATATATATTGCTTTAGATTGTGCCATGTAATCTCAATCAGAGACAGATCAGTACTACAGACAGACCAATCTAGCACCTACACTCTAATCATGCAGTCATGGCATGCCCTTGTAATCTGTGCAGAATGTGGTTTGACGTTGTCTCGCAGAAAAATGCAGGGATGTCCCTGAAACAGACTACATCTAGATGGCAGCATATTTTGCTCAAAAATTTGTACATATCTGCTTCAATGGTGCCCTAGCAAATCCACAAAGTCATCCATGCCATTTACACGGACGCACTCCCATGCCATGACTGACAAAGGTTTTTGTACCTGAGGTTCATAACAGCTTGGGTCCTTTGTTTTTACTCGAGAGAACATGACAGATTTAAAAAAAAAAAACCACATATAGTGTTAACTTGTTGGACCCTAAATCATGCTTTCACTGTTGATCAGATGACACTGAGTCCAAAGAAGTTGGCAGAGCTTTTGGAGTGGCTTTGATTTTGCATGATTACGTTTTAACTTGCATCTGTAGATGCAGCAGTAAATAGTGTTGACACACAAATCTGAGTAGTTTCATGTCGTGATATTTATCACAGTTGCATGACCATAGACTGTATAAAAAGATGGACGAAGCAATTGTGATGTCACCCGTTGGTTTTAGCATACCATTTCGGAAGCCTCAATTTTGGCAATTTTAACAGTGTCTTTGAAACCGGATGTGATTCCTATTGGATGAGAGCGTGAATTCAAGATCAAGGGAGGAGAGAGGGGTGGACCTACGGGTGGATCTGACCGTATCTGACGAGGACCAGAGGATAGCCCCGCCCCTAAAGCATATTAGGCTTAATCCTTTATTCTAGTCTATTTGGGACCATAATTTACAAAAATGAAAATCATGATACATCGAAGGAGAATTGAAACTTAGGATAGAAACCATAAAACAATGAGGAAAATCATTATTGAAATAATAAATCAGGTGGGAAAATAGGGTCATTTTCTCAGACTTCTATAGCATTGAACTTCTTTCTGCAACCACTGATGTCGCTATCTGCTGGCCATTAAATAGAATGCAATTTTAAGAGATTTCCAAATTGGCTTCACTTTTCAGACCTGGTGCTGCGTCCATCTTTTTATACAGTCTATGTGCACAACAATGACGTCTGAGGGATCAGACATCTCACACACATTCAGTGGTGGTTTTCAGCCTTGCCTTTTACTCACCAGGATTTGACCGGATTGATTTCATCTTTTGATTATATTATACAATACAGTGGGAGAAATTCCAAAAATTCTAAGGATTTTTCTTTGGACAATGTTGTTTTGAAAGTAATAGATTATCAAATTTCAGATTGGTGAGCCTTGACCCATCTTTGCTCCTGCGGGACCTGGCTCTTTTGGGCATCTCCTTTTGTACTATATTGAGATTGACTCACCTATTTATAATCACCCGTTTCTCATCACCTTATTCTTGCAACCTATCACATCATTATTAGTCTTAAATTGCCTCCCATCAACTTTTTTGGAGTCTGTTGCAGTCATAGGATTTGTAGTAAGTGTATATTTTTAGTACTGGTCTGCTGCTACGTAGCCGTTGTCCTTCCTTGGACCTCCTTTGGTAGGTGCTAACCACTGCATATCAGGAACACTCCACAAGACCTGCCATTTTGGAGATGCTCTGGCCTAGTTGTCCAGCCATCCCAATCTGGCCCTTATCAAAGTCAATCACATCCTCTCACTAGCCCAGGGGTGGCCAACCCTGGTCCTGGAGAGCCGCAGTGTCTGCTGGTTTTTAGTGTTACTCAGCACTTGATTGATTAATTAAAGCAGTTGATTACACACTTCACTTATCTCACCTGGTGTCTCAGGTTTAATTTGGTAATAATGAGCCAATCAAGCAATTAGCAGGAACAACCCACAAGACTCCTAGAGCCAATTAAGCAGACTTGCAGGTTGTGACAGCAATCTACGTGTTAACCAAGATTTGTCAATGTGGTTAGATATTTAGCGTAGTTGTAATGCAGACAAAGTAGAAGTACAGAGTACAGATAAAAGTTTATAGAGCAGGGGTGGATAACGTTGGTGCTGTAGAGCCACAGGGTGTGCTGAGTTTGGTTTTCTCCACCCGATTTAAACCTAAGACACCAGATGAGATAAGTGAAGTGTGTAATCAACTGCTTGAATTCATCAATCAAGTGCTGAGTAACACTAAAAACCAGCAGACACTGCGGCTCTCCAGGACCAGGGTAGGCCACCCCTGCACTAGCCCATTTCTCCTGCTTCCAACATATCAACTTAAATTATTGAATGTTCACTTGCTGCCAAATATCCCAGCCCTTGACTGGTGTCATTATAACAAGGTACTCAGTATTATTCAGTTTGCGGGTCAATGGTTTTAATTTTGTGGCTGATCTGCATACATACACACAGTACACAAGTAGGTTTTAATTTTGTGGCTGATCTGCATACATACACACAGTACACACCGATGAACCAAAACATTAAAAATGCTCGCCGGAGAAGCAAATGGCATTGATGATCTTTGAAACAACAGCGCATGTCAATGCCTGCAGACAAATCATAAACAGCAGGCGAGTGCAGATGACATATTGGATGTTGGAGAATGGGACCTGAATTACTTTAACAAGGGCTAAATCTTCATGGCCAATACAATTGAGTCTAAGGGTGTTTTCACACTTGGTCCTTTTCAGCCCTCAAAACGAACTCAGATCGATGACTCAGCATTTTTTGTGCATATGAGAACACAAAAACCGCACTCAGACCCCTTTAAAACGAACCATACTGAGACCACCACGGGAGGCGGTCTCAGTACGGTTCGCTTAAGATACGTATTGTGAAGGCAAAGCGCGCCGGGTTCACTTCGACTGTTTGCACTGTATTGTTAGCTTCAGTGTCGGTGCCCTATCCGTACCTCCTGCCCGATCGGTTCTCTGCATGCGCAATACTAGTACTGCGCAAGTGCACAGAATACCTGCTCAATTTGTTCCACACATGCGTAAACATTTCACTTGACGGCAGCCAGCGTTTTTTTTTTTTTTTTACCTTAACAACAAAATAGTATACAAATTCGCTACAACTCCAGGATATTTTAGAAAGGTTATATTTTATTTCATGGTCCTTCATGTAGCCAGGGACGTCGTTTTTACTATAATAATATAATAGTATTCAAATTCACTACAACATAAGGACATTTTAGAAAGATCATATTTTATTTCATGGTCCTTCATGTATAGATTTTTTATTTGAATAGGCGTATTGCCACATTTTGCACAAAAACATCTATGTTCATCACTTCCAGCACAAGTCATGGCAAAATATGGAAACTATCGCGTGAAATCTTATGAAAGTGTTTGACAATATGGGTACCTTGACAGGAATTTGCTACATAATTTATTTTTCCGATCCCTTATGTAAACCCAGTGGGCCAAAATCGCATATCAACGAAACCACTCCTTTGTCTCCATGAATATGTGATAATAGGTGTCCCTCAACAGACACTCAGCACATTGACGGTGCATTTTCCACATACCGCTCTTGCTCTATAGGCACCAGGCGGAGGTTTTATTTTTCCCCACTGTGATCTGAAAAACAACATCAAGTTATCCCTTACAGCTTACAATGGACAAGAAACGGAGATTCGTGGATGCTACGAAAATAAATGGTTTTTATAGAGGGGGAGGTCGATTTTTTAAATTAATTTTTTCTGATGAGGGTACACATATCCTGAATGCCTGAGTTTAAAATAGGGCATTAATTTATCTATGTCTATATTATAAATAGGGTCGCGCACGACGCAAAAAAAAATTAGGGGGAGTCAATAAGTGGAGAACTTAAATATTTTCTAAGTGTCTAGAGATACGGCAGATTTATGGGTACGGCAGCCGATTTGAAGGGATTAGGATAAGTATTAGGGATTATGGTTATGGTTAGGGGTTAGGGTCAGGGTTAGGTTAGAGCAGAGTTTGAAATTGGGACTTCCGTACCTCTCTACATTGAAATGCATTGGAAAACTGCCGTACCCGTAGCAACTGCCAAATATTTTATGTAAACATTTTAATCACAAAACTTCCACATTTAAAATTTAGGCTACCCTGTGCCGTTTTTAGTGAAATATTGCATGCGGCAGTTGAACTGTACTTCCTACTTTGATTATTAAATTTTGCGATTAATTCACGGTTTACATGCGTGCCAATTCCCGTGGATTATATTCCAACAGATCCAGCCGAGGCCGCCATCAGAAACTAGCGTCGCTTCATATAACGCAACCGAGGAACGGACATCTCATGTCGCTTAAAACATATGTCCTCGTTTCATTTGTCCTCTCTCCTGTTTCCTCCATGCATCCTCGGTGCGAGGGACTAAGACGCAAGGATAGGACGCAAGTGAGGGGAACTAGGATGCAATTTAAAAGACTTAAGACACAGCCTCTGTCTCTATCGCTTATCCAGCACTTGAATCGCCAATCCAACCGGAAATGGGTTTTATGCATGTGGAACACATCGGGCAGTGTCGCAAATATGAGTTAAACAATGCACATGCGCAGAAAGTTTGTGCATAGGCAGAACCGATCGGGCAAGAGGTACGGATAGGGCACGGACAAAAAGCATGGCAGCAGACATTTTGTTCGCAGTAAAAACTACCCAGAATACAGTGCAGTAGAGGTCTGAGAGCTCTAGAGGAACTACAGTGTGAACAGAAAGAGGACTGAGGCCCTATCAGAGCTGAAGTGGACCTGAAAGAGAACCCAGTCCTCTTTGAAATAAACTCACAATAGGCGCGTTTCCACTAGGTACTTTTTGCCCTCGTGAGCCGCTATGGGTGTGGCTTGGGGGAGAGGATCCGCCCACGATCCGCTCACATTCACCGATAAGCGGCTCATGAAGCGGCTCAGAAAGTACCTACCTCGGGTAGGTACTTTCTCAGCCGCTTTCTGAGCCGCTACTCACTAGTAGATGCTGATTGGATATCGTTGAGACGGGATATGACGTGAGTAGAACTCGACACAAACCACAACATAAACATCGCCAAGAAATAAGCAGAGCAACATTAGAGACAATTGAATTCAAGAATAGAAAAACAATAATGGAAAAAGTTAAAAGACCGCCGACAAGTGGGTTGACTGCGAGGTCCAGGCCTTGCTCGTCTACTGGGGGAGTATTAACGTCACACTCCAACTCCGTTGGTGAGCCGCTGCTAAAGAACCTAATGGGAACGGAGGGCCAAGAGGAACTAAAAAGTGGGCGTAGCCTGAGTTCGATTCTTTTAAAAGGGACTATGTGTGAAAACACCCTAAGTATCTCTGAGGCGGTGAGGCTTCTGAGGTCCTCTTGGTCCGCAGTCGTGGGTACTTGCTGGCAGTCATCCGAGCGACAAACTACGAAAATGGCAACAAGGCGTTAGGGCGTCCAAGGCTCATCAATGCACAAGGACGGCACAAGCTGCAGAGGATTTTAATATTACTTACGCTAGGAATGAGTTAGCCCATCGCACCCGCAGTGTAAAGCACTTTCTAGCTACAGATCAGCCGCAGTGCCCATTCTATCCCCAGTCCACTGCCATAAGTGCCTACAATGGGTTTGAGAGCGTTGGAACTGGACCTTGGAGCAATAGAAGAAGGTTGTCTGATGCAATGAGTTCCGTTTTCCTATGCATAATGTGCATTAGCCTCAAACGTGCACACCATTTACCTGGGGAGGAGATGGTATCAAGAGAGACTGTGAGAGAACAAGCTGATGGAGAGAGTGTGATGCTCTGAGAAATGCTCTGCAGGAAAATACTGGGTCCAGGCACTCAAGTGGACGTCAGTTTGATGGAGCAGTTTTGGCAGCACAAGGGGGACCTACGAAATACTAGGCAAATAGTTTTAATGTTGTGGCTGATTGAAGTATAGTATGTGTATAGGCTGACCTTAACGCTGTAAAACCACAAGGAGTGGTCTGTGGGTATTGCACACTGGTAGTATTTGGAATGCCATTTCTTTTAGCAAAAACCTTTTATCACAGTTTTTTAAAGAAAGAGTCTGGTGAGGTAAAAGATGAATGATTCTAGGGGTTCCACAGCTTGGAGCAGCCAGAACAACATTCTCTCAGGGGAACAGCAATTCCTAGCCACAGCCATAGAGAGAGAATGGGTGCGAATCTAATATGGACATTAAATCACACAAATGAATGTGACAATTACACTGAATTTATACTTACAAAAATGCAGGTCTGCACCATCAATTGCATGCTGATGCGAGAAAAAAAATACAATGAAGAATACAGTACCAACATTGTAGTTATTTTTCCAAGTGATTATTCTGTCTGATGAGCTGAGAATTTGAAGACCTGTGTGCAAGAAGTACCTAAATCTATATATATATATATATATATATATATATATAAAATCTGCAACATGTTTTGAAAACTTTTACCCCCAAAATCACAAAAGTGTTATTTAGTGACTAAGGTACTTCTTACACACAGGTCTTCAATTGCAATAAACTAGCATACTATTATTTTACCTTAACAATAATAACCATAACCAAACTACCATCTGTAATTATGCCAAATTAAAATTTGAATCAGAAGTTGAGCTCTGCTAAAGAATCACATTCTCAGAAAGAAAACCTTAAGTTTTAATGTAAAAGGAGTTCTGTTTATTGTTTTTATTATTTTTATTATATAACAGTTTCTGTATAGTACATATCAAACCAGAATTACTGCTTCCCATTTGAATGCCTCCACCAACCAGTCAAGTTGCAGTTTCCATCAATGTCTGTCCATATAAGACTTTTTTAAAAAGATTTAATGAAGGGTATTAAGTGCAATTATTGGCAAAATGGAAGATATCACTGCATTGACAAGTATGATTCCAGTGAAGGATTTCCATTGAGAAACATGTTGTCTTTACTACCTAGAGACTATTTTTAAAAGTTTACAGAGAACTGATAGAGCTTAGTCCCATGGCGTATCAACAATCACCTGAAGCTCAGTATCAGCAAAACCAATTCAGCGCCTGACCAAATGTTAACTATGGTCACTAAATCGCCAATCGCCTTCCATTCTCGAGTTATGGCATGAAATAATGGCCAGAAAAGTGTTTTTGCAGAACATCATAATGTCAGAGTGAAGCTGACCTTTGACCGTTGGGATATCAAATGTCATCTCTTCATCATTTTTTCCAATTAGATATTTGTGTGAAAATCGGTCATAATTAACATATGCACTCTGGAGTTACGGCCAAAAACGTTTTGTGAGGTCACAGTGACTGACCTTAGACCGCCAAATTCTAATGCTTAGTTCCCATTAGCCATGGAACGTCCCTGAAGCTGCTTTCACACCGAACGCGAAACGAATTTTTCGCACGACGGATTATTACGCGAAACGCGTGTATTCGCATCTTTGCATTGACTTGGAATGTAATCTGTCGTGTGAAAAATTTGTTTCGCATCCAGTGTGAAAGCGGCTTAAAATTTCAGGTTTTAAAAACGAGGTGATGCGATGATCACGATTGACAATTAATTGTGTTGATCGTAAGAAATTTTTGAACCGTCCAAAACTTTTCTACGATCAACACGATTGCCACGATTGACCTCAAGATCTGATAAGCTCTGATAGGATCACCACGATTACTCCACGATTAAGACCAGGATTTCAATCGTGCCGCGAATCGTGATAGTGGGAACCTAGCATTATCAGTTCATCCTTGAGTTCAAGTGGGCATTCGTGGCAAATTTGAATCCGAAGATATTGTGTTTCATGAGAGTGGGACTAACAGACAGAAGTATGGACAGACAGATGGAAAGCCTGAAAACAAAATGACTCCGGCCGCAGACGGAAATATCAAGCACATACGGGTCCAACCATGTTAAATTGTGCGTGGAACAGTTAAGGCTTTGCTGGTAGGTCCTCTTCTTTTTTTTTTTTTTACATCAACAATTTTGAAAGATACACGCAGGATAATGTGCCTGTAAAATTTTATCAGTATAAAATTCAAATGCAAAATTTCCACAGGGAATTCTGACTTATTTCACATATTTCATACACTTGAGCAGCCTAATCTGGTGAAGAATCATAATCCATTTTGAGGTATTTTGACAGCATCTGAAAACAGCAGATTGTATGTGCTTGGATTATGAATCCCCAAAGATGCACTGAACATTGTCAAAAGACATGCAAAAAGAACTTACTGGACATGTAGCAGTAAAAATAAAAAGAAACAATTGCCTCTCATTTTAAGGCATACCATCAATTAAGTTGAGCATTTTCCAATTACAATATTATCAACAAACCGCTTCCATTCAATTTTCTTTTGAACAATTGAGAATAATCCAGATGATGAAAGAAATGTAGGCACACAACACAAACTTTGAAATGAATTAAAAAGCACAATTTAAGATGCCATATAAAAATAGGGAATGGAAATTGAACATAATTATGAGGACTCACTCAACACAATGACTGCTTATTTTTAGGACCAATATTTTTTCATTTACGCAACCATTTTCATACACTGAAATGTGAGTGACAGAAGGGGCATCAGAGATAGAATTAAGCGATGCTTGCCGATACTGGAGAACATGGGTATTATTGCCTATAGTATTTAACACTGTTGTATAACACAGCCTGTCCAGTCATGCCAACATTAAGCTCCATGTTAAGTATGTAACGGCCCCTCTGTTAAGCGTCTTTGGTAATATGCGTTGCATGAGTATGGGCCACTTATTGCGCTCTACAGCGAGAAGCGGGTTTCCACCTCGTCGGCGATCATTTCTGCGATGGCTAACGAGGAAGTGGCCGCGGGCGAGGGTGCATTTCGCACGTGCAGAACCCTACTGGCCACCTCCCCGACACCCCCGTCAAACACAAAGTCGTCCACCAGATTCCCATCCCGGTCCAGGGCCTGTGCTCGCACTCCTGCAGGACCTCTGTAACCAGAGTGCAGCAACACACATCATACTGAGGTGGGGTCTGGGGAACCACATCACCACCAAATAACCAAGCATCCAACCTACAGTGCCGTGAAAAAGTATTTGCCCCCTGCCAGATTTCTTATTTTTTTGCTTATTTTTCAGACTTAAATGTTTCAGATCATCAAACAAATTTTAATATTAGACAAAGATAACCCGAGTTAATACAAAATGCAGTTTTTAAATGATGATTTCATTCATTGATGGAAAAAAGCCATCCAAACCTACCCGGCCCAATGTGAAAAAGTGATTGCCCCCCCCCCTTGTTAAATCATGAATTAACTGTGATTAACCACATTTTTTTAGTTCAATTTCACTCGCCACACTCAGGCCTGCCAGACCTGTTGAATCAAGACATCACCTAAATAGAATCTGTCTGACAAAGTGAAGTAGGCTAAAGGATCTCAAAAAGCAACACATAATGCCGTAATCTAGAGAAATTCAAGAACAGATGAGAAACAAAGTCATTGACATCTATCAGTCTGGAAAGGGTTGCAAAGCCATTTCTAAGGCTTTGAACTCCAGCGAACCATGGTGAGAGCCACTATCTACAAATGGAGAAAACTTGAAACAGTGGTGAACCTTCCCAGGAGTGGCCGGCCTACCAAAATTACTCCAGGAGCACATCGAAGACTCATCCAGGAGGTCACAAAATAACCCAGAACAGCATCAAAAGAACTGCGGGCCTCAGTTGCCTCAATTAAAGTCGGTGTTCATGATTCAATAATAAGAAAGACACTGGGCAAAAATGGCATCCATGGGAGTGTTCCAAGGCGAAAACCACTGCCGACCAAAAAGAACACAAAGGCTCATCTCACATTTGCCAATAAACATCTTGATGATCCCCAGGACTTTTGGGAAAATATTCTGTGGACTGAGGAGACAAAAGTTGAACTTTTTGGAAGGTATGCATCCTGATACATCCGGCGTAAAACCAACACAGCATTTCATAAAAAGAACATCGTACTGACAGTCAAACATGATGGTGCTAGTGTGATAGTCTGGGGCTGCTTTGCTGCTTCAGGACCTGGACAACTTGCTGTAATTGATGGAACCATGAATTCTGTTCTCTACCAGAAAATCCTGAAGAAGAATGTCCGACCATCAGTTTGTGACCTCAAGCTCAAGCACACTTGGGTTATGCAGCAGGACAATGATCCGAAACACACCAGCAAGTCCACCTCTGAATGGCTTAAAAAAACAAAATGAAGGTTTTGGAGAGGCCTACTCAAAGTCTGGACTTAAATCCAATTGAGATGCTGTGGCATGACCTTAAACAGGCCATTCATGCTCGAAAACTCTCCAATGTGGCTAAATTAAAACAATTCTGCAAAGAAGAGAGGGCCAAAATCCCTCTACAGCGATGTGAAAAACTCATTGCCAGTTAACGCAAACGCTTGATTGCAGTTGTTGTCGCCGAGGGTGGGTTTAGGTTTAGGGGGCAATTACTTTGTCACATAGGGCCAGGTAGGTTTGGATAGCTTTTTTCCCTAAACAAAGGAAATCATCATTTAAAAACTGCATTTTGTATTTACTCGGGTTATCTTTGTCTAATATTAAAATTTGTTTGATGATCTGAAACATTTAACTTTGAGAAACATGCAAAAAAATAAGAAATCAGGTAAGGGGCAAATACTTTTTCACGGCACAGTAGATTCACAAGCCAAGCACTTGCTCTTGATCAGAACCTGGTATTCCCCCTGCAATTTAGCCCTAGGTCAATTACTGCAATCAGGTATAATGACTCACATTTACTTCAAAGGGTGGAATGTTAACATCTTTTGAATCTCCATACAAAAAATAAGGAGGAGTAAATATCAGCATTTAACAGACTTATTTTGGAAAAAAAAATATGTATTCATGCCTGATGAAGACGATTTAGCTCTTACACGCTAATTGCCGACAATTAAATTCATTAAATTAAGGCTTTTTAACAATCATACGCGAGTGCCCTGAAGCTTTTTCCTATTTACTCACATTGAATACATCTACCACCAATGAGCAGCCATGGCAATACGTTCTAAGTGTGCACCATTTGCTTGTTCTTTTCCAAAGCTAAACTAAGATAATTAGTGGCAGCGAAAACGAAACGAAGTGAGAGTGGAGGTAATGTGCAGCACATTACACCGGTGACTTACCGGAGTACATCGCTGGGAGTAATCTCTGGGATATACCTCTGCAGGATCTTCACCTGAGCCTGGATGAACAGTCCTCTGTACATCTCCCCAACTCCGTAAACAATATTCTTCATCACCAGCTTCTGTAAACCCCTGCCAGGCAAAGAGAGAGTAATATCATACTATACCTTCAGCTGCCTGTAAGCACACGTTAAGGTTCTGAGAAACACGACTATATTAGGTTCTGTGCATCTTACAACCAGAAAATAATCATTAGCCACCCTTGTCCTGAACCAAATAAATTAATGTTAACCCTTAAGTGAATGTTATAATGCTGATTAAACAATCACTGTTGGTAAATGAAAGTGATGGAGTTCCAGAAAGTTGACTTAAAAAAAACCAACACTTCATGAAGTTCATACCTAAATACCATATATCCAGTATCATTTTGAGGGACTGCATTTAGTTGACTTCTTGGAACATGACTGTAAATGGCTGGGGTGGTAAAGGAACAGGGCTGCATACCTGAAGGAAATTGCATCAGCAAAGTCTCGAATATTGAAGTCTAACACCCGATACCCCTCACGCTTGAAGGCAAGGACAGCATTGGGTCCGAGCCACACACTGCCATCCATCCGGGGCGTGAAATGAACCCCAAGGAAGGGGAAACGCGGGTCAGGGACCTAAAAATAACAGTGAAAAGGAGTGTGGTACAGTATCTGGCACTTAAATCACAATCCAGACCTGGTTTTCTGAATCCCAAAGTAATAAACAGGACATTAGGCACCAGTGATTTGCCAGACCCTCACACATGTATCCCAGGCAAAGACGGAACAAAAACTAGCAGCTCTCAGGCATCGAAAACTGTGATTTGAGTAATGGGGCTGTTTGAAACCATTTTACAGTCCAAGTGTGGATTACACAACCAAGAAATATTATCATTCTTCTTCTTGGGTATGGAGATACTTTCATCCCACTTCAGACAGAATACTTGGATGGCATTGGTCGAAGCAGTCACGTGGAAACCCCTTATGTTCCCATATTTCGTCTCCGAGCCCATACAGGGTGTGCGACTAGATTATCTCCCTTAGCGTCTCTGCAGCAGCCGAAATGGCATGTATGTGAAAAAAAGGTCTTCGGTGAGATAAATTCGCTCCGCGAATACGGCTGATGCCTCCCCCACTATGCCATTTTACGGACCCCATATATTTCTGTATTGGCCCTCTAACAAACTGTGTAACTTATAATATCATAACTTGTACCTTATCTGATCCCTGTTACGTATTTGTTCCATAAGTGAGCACATACTGTATACCTTGTGTATTATCAAGGACAAAGCTGGAAAAGTTGGTAGTATGGACAACTATAGGCAAATTGCCTTAGCCAGTGTAGTATCTAAAGTCCTTGAAAGGATTTTGCTTGACCATCTAAGTCAGTATATTGGCACCACACACAATCAATTTGGTTTTAAGGATAAGCTTGGTACAGATTTGTGCATTTATGCCTTGAAGGAGGTAACAAATACATACCTGAGGCAGAACTCCTCTGTTTTAATTGGATTTATTGACGCCTCTAAGGCATTTGATAGAGTTAATCATTTTAAGCTATTCCAGAAATTGAGTCAAAGGGGTACGCTCCTGACAGCATTATTAGAATCTTGGCTTTCTGGTATTCTAAACAGAAGATGCAGGTAAAATGGAGCAACTGTCTCTCTGCCTCGTTTGGAGTGAGCAATGGGGTACGTCAGGGGAGGTTGCCATCACCTGCTCTTTTCAACCTGTACATGGATGAGCTATCCAATCAATTAAGGGGGTGTAAAACTGGTTGTGTGATTGGAAACTGCTTGGTGAATCATCTCATGTATGCTGATGACTTGGCTATTCTATCTCCAAGCAGTGCAGGCTTTCAGGAGCTATTGAATATCTGCTCTGAATATGGGGTGGGCTATGATGTCCAGTACAATGCTAAGAAGAGTGTTGTCTTGATATGCAGAGCTGAAGGGCATAAAGATTTGTGTTTCCCCATTTTTATCTGTCTGGGGATGCGCTGAATGTTTTAAAAAAAACAAAGTATTTAGGTCACTACATCTGCGATAACATGAATGATGATGACGACATTTACAGACAGTGTCGAATGTTGTATTCTCAAACAAACATGCTGACCAGAAAATTTCACATGTGCTCTGAAAATATTAAAATAAGGCTCTTCCAGGCATATTGCACACCCCTGTACACAGCTCCTCTGTGGACACTATATAAAAAAGCAAGCATGCAGAGGTCACAGGTGGCTTATAATGACTGCTTTAGGATTCTGCTCAAGCGACCAAGGAGCACCAGTGCTAATGAACTGTTCTGTAAGGCAGGGGTCAGCACCCTCATGGCACTACTGAGGTTTTTAATGTATAAGTTTATTTGCAGATTTAATCTGTCCCAGAATAACACTGTCATGCTGCTAGTGAATCCCAAGTACAGTAATGTGAGATACCAGTCACCTCTCTGGAAACATTGGTACAAGTGCCTTTTATGAAACATCCTTATATTGTATGTTGTATATTTGTTTGTGTTTTTGTGATAATATGTGTGTTTTATTAACTATTTGGACTTTGAGTCTGGAAATAAAAGTGATGATTACACCTTGCATTGAGCAATGACAATAAAAAAAAAAACTCACTGGGTAGATGTTGCCTTTCACCAGATAGTGCTTCTCGGGCTTCAGGACCAGGTAGTCTCCCCGGAAAGGTACAATACGAGGTTCTCGACTGCAGCCAGAGATCTGCGACAGTCGATCAGAGTACAGCCCCCCACAGGTCAGGACATAGCGACAGCGCACCTCTTCCCCCTAGAGGTGACAGGAAGAAAAACACCTTCAAAAACTTGAGTACAAACGCAATATTACAGACATGGCTGACGATTAGTAAAGATGGGGGCAGGGACAGCTCCATTCCCACCTTTTGTGCCGGTTAAGTAGGTATAATAGATTTATGGCATGAGATCGCATTGACATGAAATTCTCTTTCTCTTCTTGAGGTCTGTAATGAATGTAGTCTGGACATTTACAATTTGTGTTTTTGATCTGCTTTAGCATAGTAAGAGTTAGCACTTCAGTCGCCAACCTTGTTGGTCAGGGCATTCTGTTAGCAGATTTAATCAGTGTCAAGCACCAATTTCTGGTTGTGTAACATACTAAGGACTGCAGTGTCTGCTAAAATCAACCTGATATCTGGAATGTAATCTTTCTGGATTTAGAACAGCAGTACTGAACGCAGAGGCCTCTCTTGTTATCCATAAACATCCAATGAAGACCGGTATAAAAATTATGTCTCACCTTGGAACTTCGAATAGCGATAGGATATTTCATTCCTGAAAGGATAAGAAAAATATAATTCCACTCCAAAGGCAGGATATTGTCTCAAACAGACCCATTTCTGAAATTACATCCCAACTTCATACCACGAAATGTGAAAACTACCAGCAGGAAAAAATAAATAGACCTGTACCTTCGGTGGAGTCAACGGGGCTCTCTGTCACCATGGCAATGTCACTGGCTTCAAACTCAGTGGTCACTGTGCCACCTGCTTCCTGGAAATCCTTGGCGTACGTCAGGGATACGAGGCGCCAGTCGACAATTCCAGTGTAGGGGGAGTCCAAAGCCATCAAACCCTGAGGGCGACACCATGCAGCTCAACTAAGAATCAGAAACTCAGCTGAAACTGTCACTCAGTATTCACTCCACATTAAACAGGAAACAGGAAGAACACTAAAAATAATGGTATTTGTTATTTTTTTACAAAAATATATACAGTGCTGTGAAAAAGTATTTGCCTACTTCCTGATTTCCTTTTTTTTTTTGCAATTTGTCATGCTTAAATGTTTCAGATCATCAAAAAAACTTTGATATTAGACAAAGATAGCCTGAGTAAATACAAAATGCAGTTTTTAAATGATGATTTCATTTATTAAGGGAAAAAAGCTATCCAAAACTACCTGGCCCTATGTGAAAAATTAATTGCTCCCCTTGTTAAATCATGAATTAACTGTGATTAACCTCATTTTTTGAGTTCAATTTTACTAGCCACATCCAGGCCTAATCACTGCCAAACCTGTTGAATCAAGAAATCACTTAAATAGAACCTGTCTGACAAAGTGAAGCAAGCTAAACAATCTCAAAAAGCAACACATCATGCTGTGATCTAATGAAATTCAAGAACGGATGAGAAACAAAGTCATTGACATCTATCAGTTTGGAAAAGGTTATAAAGCCATTTCTAAGGCTTAGGGACTCCAGCGAACCACGGTGAGAGCCATAATCCACAAAGGAGAAAACTTGGAACAGTGGTGAACCTTCCCAGGAGTGGCCGGCTCACAAAAATTACTCCAAGAGCGCATCGATGACTCATTTAGGAGGTCACAAAAAACCCAAAACATCATCTAAAGAACTGCGGGCCCCAGTTGCCTCAATTAAAGTCAGTGTTCATGATTCAACAATAAGAAAGAGACTGGGCAAAAATGGCATCCATGGGAGAGTTCTAAGGTGAAAACCACTGCTGACCAAAAAGAAAACAAAGGCTCGTCTCACATTTGCCAAAAAACTTCTTGATGATCCCTAAGACTTTTGGGAATATATTCTGTGGACTGACGATAGAAAAGTTGAACTTTTCGGAAGGCGCGCATCCCATTAAATCTGGCGTAAAACTGACACAGCATTTCATAAAAAGAACATCATACCAACAGTCAAACATGGTGGTGGTAGTGTGATAGTCTGGGGCTGCTTTGGTGCCTCAGGACCTAGACAACTTGCCATCATTGATGAAACCATGAATTCTGCTCTCTACCAGAAAATCCTGGAGGAGAATGTCTGACCATCAGTTTGTGACCTCAAGCTCAAGCACACTTGGGTTATGCAGCAGGACAATGATCCAAAACACACCAGGAAGTCCACCTCTGAATGGCTTAAAAAAGACAAAATGAAGGTTTTGGAGTGGCCTAGTCAAAGTCCGGACTTAAATCCGATTGGTATGCTGTGGCATGACCTTAAACAGGCCATTCATGCTCAAAAACCCTCCAATGTGGCTGAATTAGAACAATTCTGCAAAGAAGAGTGGGCCAAAATTCCTCGACAGCGATGTGAAAGACTCATTGCCGGTTATCGCAAACGCTTGATTGCAGTTGTTGTCGCCAAGGGTGGCACAACCAGTCATTAGGTTTAGGGGGCAATTACTTTTTCACATAGGGCCAGGTTGGTTTGGATAGTTTTTTTTCCCCTCAATAAATGCAATCATCATTTAAAAACTGCATTTTGTATTTACTCGGGTTATCCTTGTCTAATATTAAAATTTGTTTGATGATCTGACACATTTAAGTGTGACAAATATGCAAAAAAAAAAAGAAATCAGGAAGGGGGCAAATACTTTTTCACAGCACTGTATACATATTCCAACATCTTGGTACACAGGATCCTGTTTCAGTCTGTCATTTATGATTGACATTCTCATATTATTTTTTATGACTTTATATCAGCTCAATTTTTTGCTCATACAATCATTTTGACTTTTATTATATAATAGCTACTTCTATTATTCCATTGAGATTAGTTTTCCCTCTCTGTATGCACTTTTGGCTACAATTATTGCATGAAACATGCTGCTTTTAGTCAGTGTACTGCATTTTGCTCATCTAAAAAAGGCTGGTCACAGATACTTTGTCCCTCCATTACCCTGCAGTACGGTTCCCGCTCCCGTATCCCTTTGGCATCGACGATGCTGAGGTCACGCACGTTGTTCTTCTGACCTCGCTCATAAAGGGCATTCAGCCTGGGAATCTCCTCCCTCTCCACAGCAACAATCAGCTAACACACACACACACACACACACACCATCTGGTTACCACACATATACACATTACATGAGCTTATAGAGGATGTGAACCACAAGAGGCAACAGTACAAATGCACTGGGTCATGTCCTTACACTTGTTAAACTGAGACACCTCTGTAATGAGCTCTAACGCTTTTATACAAAGTGTGCGGTTTGAAAAAAAAAGAGACCTGTCTGAATAGTTAGCTCTCAAAATTGTTTTATGATCCTGGGAATGCTGCCCATTTTGAAGAGAGCACTTTGAAGATCCCTGGTCCAATTTTTTTTCATGTACCATTTACAAGCCACCATGCTTTACATATATAAACTATTGTGAACACTTAACTGGGGTGTGACATAGTTTTTTTCCCCCATCACATCCAGCAGAAGTCCACATGCAGTTAACCATGTGTTCTAGTCTGGTCCAATCCTGCCTGTGAGCACCTTAAATGTCATAAACCCTCATTAAACTGCTCTGTTGAAATGGGTTCGGTCCCCAGAATCCACAAAAATGCACCCTCCTCTCCTTCACTACCTTGCCTCCAATCTGAATGATGGAAGCAGGAGACAAGTAGAGGGAGGGAAGATACATTCTTTTAGTACCACAGTGTTTCAAAAATGGCACACTCGGAGAAGGGTTCATTTCCAGGTTAACAGAGCTCACCTTCCCACACCTTTTGTAAGGGATTCCCTTCTTTTCCACGTAGTCATAAGCCAGAGTTGCACCCCGTACACAGAGCTTGGCCTTCAGAGATCCCGGGGTGTAGTAGATCCCGCTGTGGATCACCCCACTGTTGTGTCCGCTTTGGTGAACAGCTGAAGATGCCGAACAATCACAATTCCAACATCTGTCAGTTTTAAATATATGGGATTTAAGTAGAAGTGCTTCTGAATGGCACCCAAAATAGACAATACTAACTTTCATGGACCCATAAAATCCACATATTACACAAGCCCAGAGGATAACACTTTTTCTCAGACCAACTTCACATACTCTCATTTTCTGTATGAACCCATTGTTTAAGAAATATTTGCTCATGCAGTGAAGCAAGAGAGCTAAAAAATATTTGCAACACAAATGATGAGGAATATTCGGGTAGTCTAAAGCAATCAAGCACATCTTGCATTTTAAGATCGCTGTATAAATTATAACTATCCCTCCATTTATGTCACTAGTCGTTCACATACTGCACACATTCACTTTTTATGATTTTAATTAGTTTAATTTGATTACTCAGTTCGTTCAACTTAACACTACAGCTGACTAAAAAAATAAGTAATCAACGTTTCTGTGATTTCAAAACAGTAACTTGAGACATTAATATTTTTAAAAATTGATAAACTTGCAGCGAGATCCCCATCCTCCCTCCGGTATTATGCTGCGTTCAAACCAGCTTGTGAAAATGCAACACAAGCGGTGACGTGTGTTCAAATCACCTCACAACCCGTGATCACATGCAGTGAACTGGTGATTAATTTAGCGGATCAATCTTCACCACTTGTGCGCAAAATGGCGGCATACAAACAAACTATGCGAGGTAAAACAGAAAAGTTAAAGTTTTGAATTTCATGTTTGCTTTATCAAATATTAAAAGGACCTATTATTATGAATCTTTAAGTCACGGAGTTAATTGTATTTCCATATCATAATGTTCCTGTGTTGTTTTGTCTAGTTTGAGACCTTTATTGTCGCCCAAGGACGTTGGTTTACAGTCATGCCTCATTTTTTTCTTCTCATCAGTGATGGTATGATGAGTTGACCAGGCTGTTGGATAGATCTAGATCACATGTGTCAAACTGGTGCCATGGAGGGCTAAGAGGCTGCAGGTTTTCATTCCACTCAAAAACTCCACCAGGTGACTTCACTGATTACCTCACCTTCAAGCAGAGAGAAGGGACTAATCAGTGAAATCACCTGCTGGAGTTTTTGGGTGGAATGAAAGCCTGCAGCCTCTTGGCCCTCCATGGCACCAGTTTGACACCCCTGATCTAGATAATGGAAAACCCCATGACCGACAAAGATTTTTTTTAGAAGACAGAAGACAATAAATAAGAAATATAAACAATTTGATACACCAAAGGAAAAAGGCGCAAGCCTGCTCGCCTGATTGTCGTCCATGGCTGCATCCCGATTCGCAATTTAAGCGAATTGGGATGCAGCTGCAGTCCATGAGGTCGCTCGTGACAGACTGGCAGCACATGAACGCTCTCCAGTTGTGTCTTCTAGTTCACAACCGGGAAGTGGGAATTTCACCATATTCAACTTTGCGGTATGAACGCAGCATTAGTACCCAGCTCTTTCTCCTTCTCCAGCACGGCGAAACTGAGCGTGGGGTGACGGAGGACCAGCTCTCTCGCCGTGGCCAGACCCACGATGCCGCCGCCCACAATTGCCACGTCATATGAGCTGCAAAACATAAACAAGCCACTTTGTCACTGAACACTGCTTCCTGGGGGGACTTACTACGAACCGACATTAGTGAATTAGCAAAGTATGTTGAGTACGTAGATCTTTTAACCTCCCATTGTAAATAGAGGTATCTCTGATAGCGAATTTACAGTTCGTCGAGCCAGCTCACGCAAAGAAAGCCAGGTTTATGTTGAACTTGCTTCATAGTACACCCCTCTGGAAGTCCGGAAAGTCCAAGCAGGGCGCACAGACTTGTTCGGGCTCATGTGCATAAAACCATGGATGCCAATGGACGCTTTCACAGAAAAAATACAAAATAAGATACACTTTATTAAACCCCATTTGTCCTCTGCATTTAATCCTAGAGTTAGGAGCAGTTAGCAGCCACAGACCAGCGCCCGGGTGCCTACCATGGAGGTAATATAATAGAACTGGAGAGAGCGAGGAAGTACCACCCCTATTACTTTCAATGGGAGATGCTAGGCTAGCTACTTCAGCCCAGGAAGTATGGAATTGACCGACGCCATCTATAAACATGGCATTCCATGGGTGCTTATTTCTGGCACCATTTCATAAGATTGCCAATCTGACTACACAGCGCAAATGGCCAAGAAAATGTGTCCTCTGTGCGGACTGGCGAATGTGTTCGAGGGGAAATGACGAGCAACGCTGTTAATCCGGAACGCGCACGCACTATCCACCTTATTCCCACGTCCCATGATCCCTTGTGGGAATACTGGGCGTAACTTCCGCTGCATCCTGTCACTGAACTGTTTACTATGGTAGCGGCTCACGGGAATTCTCTTTTTTTAAGTGATTGGAAAATAATATGAGAGGTAACATCACGTTTTAGCCCTCAGACGGGATAAAGTTACGATACCGCTGCCTTCTACTATCAAAGAATGGGAGAACAACCTGAAGCAGTGGCCACACTAGCGCATTTGGCTACATTTGCGACTCCGTTGCCACAGACTGCGAAGCTATGAACAATCTACAAAGCTCCGAAGCGTATGCAGTACTTCCACAGCAACAAGGTCAGTCGCGTTTTGTTAAAGGAGGTAGTATACGACCTTATGTACCTTAAAACAGATATACAAGTACTTTCTGAGAATATTTATGAAGGAAACACTATATTTCAGCGGTAAATATTGCTCTACATATGAAACGTAATAGATTGTTACACAGAGTAAATTAAGCCATCCGACAGTACAAGTCAAATTAGCTCTACTCCAGCCAACTACATTATACGGTATTAAGTTGCTAGCTAATCCAATACTATAACGTGTAAAACACAGTGAATCCATTTTTCCCCATACTTTTAATTTCAGTGAAATGAGGTTTGGAGTGCAAGACTATTGTTTGGAACAGAGTAGGCTATTTTCAAATTGTAGTAGACTATCGCTACTTCTACAGCCTCATCTTAAACTGTACAGGATGAAACGGTAGTTATACTGACTGGCATTACCGGATGAATACAACAATTTTCTGTCCTCCCTACACATGAAATCATACCTTGTGCTCTCCTGGCACTGCTGTCAAAATGCTTCTGAGGACCCAGGTCTCCTCTGCGGCAGTCTGTCTGAGCCTAGCCATAAAGTAGGAATCATTGTTTGCCGACATAATGAAATGAGCACCTAATGTTTCCAGGGGTCTTTTCAAATTCGGGTTTTTCAGCCAAATTCTGGCTTCCTCTTCTGTAGGTAGGCGATGGAAACCGTTTCGCTGAATACAAGGACAATCCCCTATGTTCTGAGTGCGCGTTCAAAACACTGTTGATCAAATCATAAATTTAGCTTCCTCTGGTTGTTAGTTCAGCCTCGAACAGCACAACAGGTGCCGGAGCTCTGAAGGGACATTTTAAGAAAAGCCAGTTAATTTGTTTAAAAAACGAGCTGTAATCGCTAAGTTAACTGAAAGAAACGCCGCTGTTCTTGACTAGCCACTCGCTAAAAACTACTTCCGCCGGAAGTTGCACCCAACATCATTTCTACAGTAGCGTCCTCAGGAATAAGGTGGATACACTCATTGGCTGAACTGCTGCAGTCAGAGCAACAGCTGGACAACCAAACTCGTGCACCAGCTGTCATCAAGCTCTAAGTAGCAGTTCTTATTTTATAGGCCCTCTTGAAAACATCGAACAGTTGCGTCAGACAAAGAGCAAAATAATGAAGGATTGCCGAATACATTTTCTTTTGTTTTCGCTTTATTTGGCAAGAAAAAAAATGCACACTTTTAAATTGGTGTCTATGGATCTTCAGCGTCTTTGTCCACAACATTGCATCCTTGGGAAACGCGAAAGCAGGAAGCTAACATGCTGACTGGCTGAAGTAAAGGTACTTCCTCGTTCTCTCTGGTTCTATTATATATCTCCATGGTGCCTAATCCAGCTCTAAAGCTGGTACTTGTGCTGTATTCGGTAACGCGTCCCACGAGCCGTGTTTTCGAGACACGACTGGTGAATTCCGTCCTTTTGACCTCACGACCTCACTGTCCGAATGATCCTTCCTCGTACCTTCGACTTTAATTCACGACACGACTCGTGTTTACGAGTGTTACCGAATGCAGCATTAGTACTGGTAGGAGTGTTCCTGTTGGTGGAGGGAAACCGAAGTATCCAGAAAAAACTCAGGTAAACACTGGGAGAACATACAAACTCCACACACATAAACCCCAAGCCAGATTTGAACCTGCAATATTATTACTCTAACGCCACAGCGCTAACCATTGCACCACCGTGCCGTCTGAACCCTCATACCAGAAACCGTTCCAACAGTTCTCATCTGCTTTCTGTTATGCACGTCTTCCTATTGGATGTAGCCATGGATACTGCCATTCCATCTGACATTCATAACAGAGTATGAATATCCCAGATGTCCCCCAGAGGCAACTTAGTTTGCAGAAAACAGCAAAAGAAAGCATGAGAAAACGTGCCTCACCCATTTTCACCAAAATCGAAAAATGCGAGGATGGCGCCCTTAACAAAACAAAACAAAAAAGAAATCTAATCTCAGGAAGCTGTGATTGCGACCCAAAGGCAATTGAGTCCCATTAAACCGGAGTCCCACCCAGAAAAAAAAAAACAACATTTCAATACGCTGTAGCTGAATAAGATCAAATTAATTCTTTAACTAAGACGGTAAGTTGATGTATGAATGAATAAATAAATAGATAAATGAATGCAGCTCACGAACCTGTAAATTCACAGCTCAGTTTTTATAGCCAACCTATCATTGGAAGTAAGTTAAAGTGAAACCCCGAATATCGTAAAACCAGTCAAACAAACGGTTATGTAACATCAGCATACACAAACACGCAGGGTGGAAATCTGAAAAGTTTAGTTATACTTGACGGACTTTCGCACCGTTCATAGCTTCTAAAAGAACGCACATATTAGGTACCGATCTATCAATCACTGATTCAGCCAACAACGTTCCTGATAAGGGACAGTTCAAATGAACTCTGAAACTATGGGGTAACTCCCGACTTATTACCGTATATGTAAACCTAACTGCCGAAATACTGTCAACCGCTTCAATTGATAAGTAAAATCAGCGAATCAGCTAATCATTTAGTGAGAATGATAACAATCTGCAAAAAAAGGGGCAAAACCAAGTCGGCAACCAAAGCTAGTTTATGTTCAGTCAAAACGATTAACGATTCGGTCACTCACATATTGTGCAATCTTACCTGTGATTCTGCCTTGAAGTAACGTTAATTAACCAGGGAGATCTCGAACTGCATCTTAGTAGTAGAATTGCACAGTTAGAACCAATATTTACTGCTCGTATCATGATCAGGCTTTCCTTGGCCTTTTCACGCGTCCAACGCAATGTCTCTACAGCATATCGGAGAAGCACTTTATTACTCCAGTTTCTCTTCCTTTTGCACGACACATGGGAGGAACAAAAACAAGAGAACGCAGGCTTCTGCAAATAGGACGGTGGAGTAGTAGCTAGTAGCTAGCCGGAGTTCAATTCCCCGCCTCCGTGACCTTTCACCGACTGTGTAGTTCTTCTGAGACCAATGGCACGAGAAGATTGCCAAGGGCGTTTCGGGTTAAAGGTCATCAAGGAAGGATACCCATACCGCCCCATAAATAACACCTCTGAGGTCTCCAGCGATAGCTAAGGTGAGTGTAGTTCAGTGGAGAGGGCAACAGCACGAGTCTAGTGAGCTAAATACCCAGGTCAGCCCGTCTCAGCCGAAATAGCAACACAACGCACGTCTAGCAAAAGAATGACGTAATTTTGTTATGTCAGTGTGGGGCTGCGTTAATCTCCATGACTGCAGTTGAACATCAGTATCCGGGTGGCAGCAGTGTATATTCTCATGTAGCTAGTTAGCCTTTCACGCCTCTCCAGTGAAACCGTTGGCAGCTAGCGTGTTGGCAAAGGTTAGTTACTAACTGAAAACCCCTCAGATATCTTGTAAAGCAGCTGGTCAGTTATCTCTAATGAAAAAACGACGTGCCATCATCGCACGTCTAAGATGCAAGTCATTGTTGCGGTCGAGGCTGTTCGGTCAATCTACCCGTAGCCCTGCAGAAGTTTTTGTTTGTGCAAAGAAATAACGGACTGATTGTCATCAGCCGTGATAGCCATGCTGGTATTGTTTTCAGTCGGGCTGTGTGTGTCATCAGGGCAAACTAAAAACTAATCTGAAACCTCTGTAGCTACGACAGCTATGAAAGATTCTTTCAGTATTTGTGCAAATGTTTATCTGTCTGTCTTTATGTCTGTGGACAATTCTGGTGCACACGATAGCATGGCCACCTTTTATGATGCAGTCACGGAGTATTACAGGTGAGTAGATGGGATAGAAGGAAGGCTGTGCTCGAAGATGGGTGTGGTCTGACTACGCACTCACTGAACAAGTAATGAGAACTGCTATTGAGTAACTACATTCTTGTGTGTGCCTAATGTAAGCTATAATGTATTGAATGAATAAACGGTGGTCGGTAATGCAGTTGTTACTTTTTTTTCTTTAAAGTTTACGACAATGACACATAACGGCAATATTTTGGAAGCCATAAGTCCATTCATTTACGAATTACATGAATCTGAAGCCAATATTATGACATCTTTTTTCCCACAAAAATTGTGACATAGCATGGCAACGGAAAGTCTGGCACATACTGTACTAAATCTGGTAGTTCTACGCCTGTTTTTGATGGATTATGATGATTAACCTTTATCAAATTAATGTTTTAAGTTGATGTACTTTTGTATTTTAAAAGGAGTATTTAAAATTATTCTCTTTTGTAATGTGCGTTACTCTCTATCAAATCAGTAGTGTCTACTGAGTTTCCCTGCTCCCTTGTCATCACAATTCCAAAAGAAACGTTTTGTCCACATAAGAAATACGCTGTTATCTAACAAAATTGTTAATCCTGTCTGCATTATGTCGAGCGGAATTTAAAATATATTTATTCCAAATTACAATTCAAAATTTCCGTCAAAGTAATGCATGTTATCTTAGGGGACATGGTGACATTACCATGAATTTTGGTGTTTTCAGTTTTTGGTTATCACACTCAAATGTGCTAGTCTTGGGCATAATAAAATAATAGGCTTTAAAAGAAAATGTTCAACTTCTTACTCCATAGTGAAAACAATACCAGCATTCACGTCTGGCGCAATTCCTGATGGTCTCTAATATTACCCTTGTGGTCACTATGATTTTACATTTCTCACTGAGTTCAGGTTAAAAATGAGAGTTGAAGTGTTGTAACATGATGCTGAAACATTTTCAGGGCAGAAATGAGGACGTTGACGAAGACTGCCCAAAGCATGAGTGTCTTTCAGAAATCTTTACTATTGGGAGGCAGCAGACAGTTCTGGGGATGGCTCAACGCAGTGTTCAACAAGTGAGATGCTCATGTTTTCCACAGAGTATCTAATTGAGTATCTTATGACAGTAGTTCCCTGTGTATGCTGGCTTTTGTTTCAACCGCAATTGTAATTGTAAGATTTTAACAAGCTGTTAATTTGTCTTAATTCAGCGCAGTTAGAGCAGTTATTTATCCTCACCTTTTGCTATCCAGGGTGGACTATGATCGGATCAAAGCAGTGGGCCCAGACCGCGCAGCCTCAGAATGGCTACTGCGCTGCGGGGCTAAGGTACGCTACCAGGGCTTTGACCGCTGGCAGCACGACTACAACGGCCTTCCCACCGGTCCACTTGGAAAGTACAAGATCCAAGCCATCGACGCCACAGAGTCCTGCATCATGCACCGGGGGTTCGACCACCTGGGTGAGTGCTGGTCCTTTAAATGCACCTTGTTTGGCACAGAACTTAATCTAACCCAGGGGTGACCAAACATCAGAAAAGGGGCAGCGTGGATGCTAGAATTTGTTTTACCCCAGCATCACAGCACCAAATTACCATTCATCAAGACTTTGCTGAGTAAAATCTGGTGTTGTAGCGCTACTCAAAAATGAAAATGGAACCAACACAAGCTGAGAAAAGATTGGACGCCTCTGGTGATCTGAATCCGATGATGTTGAATTTGGAATTTGAATATAGTGCGGCAGTGCCCCTCCCCATTGTGATTATGCAAGTGTGCTATGGTCCAATCTGCTTGTGCCCTCAAGGAGTGTCTGTCAGAGCTCCTGCATTAAGCTTGCAAGTGAAAGCCTGTAGGAAGTTCAGATGCTCAGGGGTGGCATTGCTCAGAATGATTAGGAGAGCAGCAGTCTGTTAAATTCAAAATATAACCTCAACAGAAATTTACAGCTGACTGCTGACAGAGGAGACGGTGCCGCGGTATTGTTGTTTCTGAAGTTCTTTGACTTATACAATATACAAATTAGTCACAATTGCTTAATTTTGCCAAATATAATGGCACTGACTGTATGGTCTGCACCAGTTTCTATATTTGTACATGTGATGTACCCTTTCATTAGCCTGAATTGGCCTGAGTCTGAGCAACTTTTGGCTAAGTTGCTTGCAATATTGATTTGGCCATTTTTAGGATTTTGTTTCCCTTTCGTTGTACTATATTTTGTTTACTGTAGTGGTCTTGTCAGTTAATTTGGGATAAACAATTTTGTCTGTATTAATGAATGCAATTTCACATTTTGTAGTGTGTGTGTGTGTGTGTGTGTGTGTGTGTGTGTTTTTTTTTTTTTTTTAATTCTAAGACTGTGTTCTGAAGCTCATTTACTTTCAATTTCCGGAAGTGATTTGTTTTTATTGGCAATAGAATATTTATTCTAATCACATTCGTGAGCTTTTGCTGCTCAGGATTAAAATGGATTACTTTCACTTCAGATGGTCTGAAACATTTAGAAGAGATAAAGTTCAACAAGTGTATGTACATAGAGGATACGTGTATGGAGAGGCTGAGCCAGATTGAGAACCTGCAGGCCAGTCTACGCAAGGTGGAACTGGTGTCCTGCGGGAATGTGACAGACAAGGGAGTCCTCGCCCTCCACCATCTCAGGTGAGCGCACGCCTCTTTGGTGTTGCAGGAGGTTTTGAGCGCTCTCCAGTAATCCTTGCTGCCGACAAGCTTAAACCGAGCTATGAGGAATGTGAAGATGGCATACCATCATAATTCAAGCCCTGGCCTGTGTTTTTGGTTGTAGGAATCTAGAAAACTTGTTGCTTAGTGATCTGCCAGGAATTACGGATAAAGGCAGAACGGTGGAGAGACTGCAGACAGCCCTGCCAAAGCTACTCATTGAGCTGGACCTGTTATGACTGGTGAACTCTTGAAGACTTCTCAAGATGGCCTCCGTGGTAACGTGAGCATTCAGACAGCAAGGACCGCTGTGCTCTTACATTGGAATTTAAGAGCACCACAGCATGCAAGGATGAAGAAGGTAAACTTTGGACATTACAGCAACCGGGCCACCTGAAGTCCAGAGCTACTGCAAGCACTGGGCAAAGACAATTGGAGGATGCACACAAAATACGCAAAACAACCTTTTATGCGGCACTTTATTTGAAACAATTGCAAAAAAAAAAAAAAAAAAAAAGAGATTTGTCTCCTAACATTTATTTTCCAGCATTCTAGGTATTAAATATTACTCCATAGAAAAGTACAACAAAACACAGACACGCTATGTTTACTGCATACACACCTGTGCACACAAAGACGGTGGAAATTTTTAATGGTTCATTGGTTAGGACTTAAATTATTCTTAGTAATAGTTTGGCATTTGGTACAAATCAAGGAGGGAGATAGAATGACTAAACACGCTTAGCACCAGTCTCCAGGAAATGTGATGTGATGATGTATGTATAATTATATGATGTTTGTTCTTAACAGTGTATTGCTGTCATATTTCATTTGAATTCTCTTTTTTCTGGCTTCAAAACTGCCCCAAGTAACAGTATGGTGGCCTTGAATGAAAGCAGGGGAAAACCAGGTAAATGAATTGCTGGGTCCGAGAGAATGGCGTGCTACAGTTGTGCTGTGCTACTTGTTGAAAAGTGCAATGGCATTCTCACCTTCCCCCCTACAGGGCTGCTGGACATATTGCTACATATTAACACCGGGAGAGAGGAACATAACTGTGAATAAAGTCCACATAAAAACATCTAGACCCAGAACATTCTGGATTAATCATTCCTCAGGTTGCACACCATCCTTTATTTGGATTGACTACAAGAGATTAGACCTTTCAACTACTTTTTCCGAACCATAACAATGAAGCTACCAACTGTGAATGAGTTGATAAACTAATGCATACACATTTCACTATTTAAAAACATATTTGGCAAATTGGGTAAGGCAGTAGTCTATCATTTGTCCCATTCTGCATTTAGGTCCAGCAGAGCTGTAAGATGCTCCTTGTCATTCATATGGGGGGAATAAAAACAAAACAAATTTGCAAAACCCAAGACCAAAAGAGTCTTTTCTGAAAAGCTGCCAGAGTGCATATGATTGGTTCACACTGGGGTCATGTGACCAAAACCTTTCTTCAGGTTTTTGCCCATTAAGAAATCATGTGCTCTCCGTATTGGTTGCCTTTCCTGGATTTTCTGCCCAAAACACGAGATCACTGAAGTATTTTATTAGTTCTTTGCTCTTCCCGATTGAATGAAGGCAGGGAGTTTAGATGTTTGGGAAGTGGTAGTTGAACTTTCGCAGGTTGTTGTAGTACCTTTTGTTGTCCAGGGCTGGTAGAATGTTACTGCCGGTGAGCTGTGGAAGATACTGTGGCAAATAAAGCCCAAAACAGCCATTAGAGACCTCGTGGCAACACAGGACACTTTCTACAGATACGACTAATCCAGCCAAGTTCAACACACAGTTTTCACCAATATTTGATTTAGGTAAAAGTTGATCAAAATGGTACCATTAGCTGTCATCCATTTGCTTGGGACTAAGAGTAAAATTTTGATTACACTACCCACATTGTAGTTAATAAAATTGTTGGTAAAAAAAGTAATATAAATGCAAATAACCAAAATCATAACTAATTGAGGTCCTGTCCACCTCTCTTGGGTGACCAGTAGGCTACTGGACAAGGTGCTTGACTGGATTGCAGAAGGTTGGTGGTGTGCCCATAATAAGGTCAATGTTGCTGTTGAAAAATGTATATATACCACAGCTCCCAGTGAGAACAGGCCCCTGCTTAGTCACATGAACTAATTAATTTTGCCTACAAGTGTCAGCTGGATAATACTAATAAAACTTGAGGCTGCGTCACAATGCCCTGTCCATGACCAAACTTTGGTGAATGTTTTGTTTACAGCCATAAGTGCGTTTCAGGTTTCAATGGGGAGGTATGTGGTCTGCATTCACAGAAGGAAGAAGGGTAGGATTACGGAAGCCTCACCCCGGGCGGGAGGTGTTTTCGCGGCACGCGTGGCTTCTTCTTCGAGGCCCGGTCGTGCTCGCGGGTGACGCTCTCGCTCTCTGCTCTCTGGCTGTCAAAGTAAGGGTGCTCCAGCAGCTGCTCACAAGTTAGCCGCTCCGACGGGTCCATTCGCAGGCAGCCCTGGGGTCAAAGGTCAGGGGGGGCGGACAGGTTACACACTTGTGAAACCCACCGCAAAATGACACCAATAGCCAAACCCACCCCACAGGCAGGCACTTCCACTACCCTGTGGAGTGTAATGGTGGCGTTGCTTTAGTAAAACAGGTTTTAAAAATGTATGGAGCTCAGGAGTACTTGCCTTCATTAGCCCAAGTGCTTGATGGGACAGATTTGGGTACCTCTGTTCCAAGGGCTCCTGCACCCACAAAGGAAAGTGCAAATGAGTCGATACAGAGGAACTAAAGATTGGCCAGCTTTATGCACTGCAACTGCAATTCAAAACTAGATCACCAAATAATCACTCAGCAGGGAAAACTGTCATTTTAGCACATGAAAGTGATTAACACCATTTTCATTAGTTTTGTTGGTCAGTTTTCTTTCCCTGCTCTCATAAATTCAGGCAGAGGATGTCATGGCACTTGATTCCTGCGACTCACTTGAAACTGATCCTTGCTTCTTTTCACTATGTTGTCGCACTGCCAATATACACTACCTGTGCCGCGGGAGGGTAACTCAGTCAGTGCATGATTTGCTTGTGTTGCTACACGTGCCCCGCCGACCACAGGTGGCCGCTGGAGAGCAATAAGACTAATTTAATTGGCTTAACCTCAAATATCCACACCTCAGCTAGGAGCCACTCAAAGGCTCCCTTACTAGTGATTTTCAATAACCCCTATGAATGTGATATTATCAACACATCTTCCTCAGCTTTCCCCTACACACAAACATAGGACCGCTGGCAGAAATTCACCTTACTTTTTTAAGCTCAGCTTTGGTAAATTTCGTTGGAACTGCATAATTTTGGTGAAACGGACAAGAAGCATAAAGGTGTGGCCACCACTTGTGTCATCTTGCAAAACATTTTTATCCTCTCGCACTAGGCTGTAATAAGAATGTTAAACCTGTACGCGCAGGCAACAGTTGGAGGAAGTGACAACCCTTGAGGCTTGAGCCGTGCGCTGCTGCTGAAAATCACCTGGGATAAACATAGATTGCATTTGTCAAGGCTGCCCACCCAGTTCCTATAGGTTTTCACTCCTAGCTAACAAAGCACTCCATTCAAAAGCCATAAGATCTCGTTAAGCTGCTAATTGGTGTAGTCAGGAATGCTTTGTTAGGCTTGAAATAAAACCTACAGGAAGGTCGACCTACAGTAACTGGGTTGGGCGGTCCTGCTCCTATACCATGTGAAGCTACACACTGCCCGCATTGTTAAAAAGTTTTAATTCTACATGCGGACACGAGAAAGTGAATGTTAATTCGCTAGGCTCTCTCACCATCTCCTGGGGCTCAGGGATGCTCACGCCACTGAAGAACTGGTTGTTGCTGAACACCTGTTGGTGCCGCGGAATGAGATCTCCTGTGAGCGAAAGAAATCAGCTTTTCTATCATCTCAGACTATAGGAAGGGCAATACCAATGGAACAAGAATTGATATCCTCCTGCAAGACAGTTGTATTTTTACATGACTAAAAAAATCAAGTAACATAAAATAGTTTAGATCCAGTTTCTCAGAAACGGATTCAGCCAAGACTCAAACAAAATTTTTGGACTAGATCAAGTGTGGTAGTATCTTGAACTAAAAGTAAATTAAGCTTAATCTGTGGAACCAGCTTTTGAGCTGATAGGGAACAGTATGGCATTTATATCAGGGCTGCCCGCCATGTTCCTGGAGATCTACTGTCCTCCATTTTCTCTTCACACTGGAACATTGCGCAGACAACTCCCCTAATTAGCTCAACACAATCCCTAGAGTTGTCCATTGAATGACACGTGCTGAGGTTGGATTGAGGTTGAGGTTGGATTGAAACTCCGCAAGATGGTAGATCTCCAAGAATATGGTTGGACAGCCCTGATCTTTTATATCCCTACCTCAGGTGACAACAAATGTAATATATGTTAGCTTTGCTCAGGTAGGTTAAGTTTAATCATCATTGGGGAATGGCGGAGGCACTGGTAGTGGCAGAGGACTGTAAACTCAGCTCCGGTTCCTCACCTAGTGTTTTTCTAATGAGGTAGAGCTGATCGACGTCCGATTTGCCTGGCCACAGGGGGGCGCCTGAGAGCAGTTCGGCGAAGACGCAGCCGATGGCCCAAACATCCACTGGGGGCCCGTACTGAGTGTCCCCCACCAGGAGCTCGGGGGCTCGGTACCAGCGCGTGGCCACGTAGTCAGTGTAGTAATCACAGGGTCCGGCTATAACAGAACAAACCCGGTTTCGTTGATTGGGTCATGTGTGTACATTCACTCTTGGCTACTGCAGCATCCCTGCATCAGCCGCTCATGTGACTGCATCCATGTTAGTAAGATGTACAATTTCAATAACTAAATTGAAAGAATGGCTGTATAAATCGTGTAGAAAAAAGCAATGCCCACTGTATGTAAAGGAAACAAAATGCAGGTTACTGTTGAACACTGTGGTGAAATGGAGTTTCCAAGCATAAAATTCATCTATGTCTACATCACATGCAATTCTACCCTGTAACTGGTTCATTTTATGCTTTTTTAGATTAACTACTCTGTGCGTACCATGAGTCCAAAACAATGGTCTCCAGCCCTGTTCCTAGAGAACTACCATCCTGGGGTGCGTTTCCCAAAAGCATAGTTGCATAGTTTGTCCATTCACAGTCAGAGGGTCCAACTATGTAAATTAGCATCTGTGATATCGGGAAACGCACCCCTGTTGGTTTATACTCCAACACCCATTCAGCGAACCTGAATAAGGCTAATTAGCTGCAGATCTCTAGATCGTCAAGATCTCTAACTGGGAAATGAGTTGTGCTTTGCTTTGGTTTGAGTGAAAACCTTCAGGATGGTAGCTCTCTTAGCACAGGGCTGGACATCACTGGTCAAAAACTAATAGATTCAAATAGCTCATAAATACTGTGTAATGAGACCTGGTATCCAGTGGGTGGCAGGAGTGAGTGAATGAATCGCAGATACACCTACTGAGGATCCTGGCGAATCCGAAGTCGCACAGCTTTATGACCTGGTGCTTGGTGATAAGGATGTTCTCCGGCTTCACATCTCTGTGGATGCACTGCAGAGGCCAACAAGTGCATTTCATTTAACACCACTTACTGCAGGCTCGAAGGTAGGCATCAACTTTGAATGCAAATTCCTGATTATGCAACACGGAGAGGGAAAGACGCCATTACTGGACAAGTTCTCCTTTTATGCCCAGGCAGAGCCACCAATGAAAAACGTGGGCCTGGGAGAGAGGTCACGGCGGTCGTCGGCAGTAAGTTTTAAACAACAAGCAGTTAAAGAGGCCCAGTGGAGACTGTTATGTCATCGTCTGCCATTAACCTTGAAGGAGGAATTTCCATTAAAATTTACCAGGAGGCTGTGGGAGAGGGGGAGGGACGAGGAACAAGGGGCGGAGCAGGGGGAAAAGGAGGAGACCGCCAGTTCATCTGCATTCTCTTAAACAGGCGACCTTTTTTCTTTCCACCACACTTTTTCCTTGTTCTTGATTGAAAAATGCCACCCGGGTCAAGAGAAAGTTAAAGGAGATTCTGAGGTTAGGTTAAGACGTTTCAGAAAAATGGATGTATCAAGAGCTCGATGGCTATTGATAGTCAAGCGACGACTCGAACAAGAAAACAGACAAATGTCGTAACCAATCACAACAGTTGCAAAGGGTTGTGGCTCATAATCTATGATTCATTTCTCCAAAGTTGGTCCCGTTTCCTTGCCAAAAGGAAGCAACAAAATAGCCTCTTTTCCTTCCTCTTTTCCTATGTCTATTGATATAGACAATATGTGTGCTCCTTATCATGGCTACCAGCCAAACTATTTCAGTTCATGTTTGTTATATTGGAAGGTTCCTCTTTAGAGAATTAAAATTAACCCAGTGAATAGGAAACACACACAGGAGAGGGCGGGGCAGGGGCCAGATGGGGCTGGGCATTGGGAGGAGGGGGCGGGACACAGGCTGGAGGGGGCAGGGCATGTCCAGGAGGGAGGACAACGAGGAGGACAGGAGGATTTGTTGACGGTAAGGAATGACTTAACAGAATATAAACTCACGTTCTGTTTGTGACAGAAGTTGACGGCTTGCAGTGTCTGCCAGGTAATGCTCTTGACCAGGTGCTCCGGGACCCTGCGGAGGGTAAGAGACTGAGAATCAGGTGCAAGGAGAGGGGCCCTCTCTAATTAAAACTAACAGTAAGGCACACTTTGAATGTATTCTCAAACTTTGAATATATTCTCAAGATTGATGGTCAACTTTCCGCTTGTTTGTGGGGCTGATTGAATAAGAGAGATGAAGTCACATTACCAACACCAATACAAAAATTCTCTGAACATTTCAAGGCCAGGAATTACAACGTATCATTGTACACCAAACCAAGGAATATCTGTGTAACAAACTGCTCACAATTTATCACAAACACCATGAACAGTCCAGCCAAGTACTTGGTTTTGACCTAGTCTTGTTTTCAGTTAAGATGGGACACAACACTCTAACGTATCAGCAAAGTTCCACCTGTCAAACGATACATTCTGTTCCCTGCTTACCTGTCAAACTCATTGTCATTAAAGAAGTACAGCTTAGATTGACCAGCAATCATAACCTCAATAGAATAATAAGGACCAATTAATAAATGTAGTTGCTGAATTATTTCACTCTTTCCACCTCTGATTTGGTTGTCACCAGGGCTTTTTACTTCCTTAAACATGAACACAATGCAGTGAAGGTTTCCTCATCATTTACTTTGTGTTTGTATTAATCTTTCATTATCATGATGGTTACAACTGGTGGCCAGGTGTCTGGACATTCAAGAACGACCAGAGCTTTGATTCAGCTCAGTCTAATTTTAGCAGGTGAGCCCTGTCCACATGTACACTGGTATTTTTGAAGGTGTGGCATTTACTATGCATTTTGTCCCCACGCAACTGTGTTCTCGATGACTGAAAACAGGCCTTTTGGCAAATGCCTTCCGGTGGTAGAGATTCTGTTCTCTGTTTACATGTAGACAGGGAAAGTGGCATTTCTGGCCTGTGACACCGAAGTATAAACACCTGATTGCGATTATTTGTAAGGTTTGTGATAGGGCTACATGTTCTTAAAATACATTCGGTTATATGTTTGGTGCCTGTTGGTTTGGTCTGTTCTTGACAGGGCTATAATTTGTTTTTGTGGGGACAGAATTTTTTTGAGGAACAAAGTTGGGAAAACCTGTTTTTAAAAATACATGTGTGCCAATGGACAAGGCCTTAGAGACCATTTGCCTCTTTTCGCGCAAGTACATGTTTGAGATATATAGCCCGTTACTTATCCCGAAATGTTCTCGTGCATGTCATAAATATGCTGTGAAAAAAATTCTTTCCCCTTCTCAATTTCTTCTATTTTTGAATCGTTGTCACAAGGAAATATTTTAGATTGTCAAACTAATTTTAAATTGCACGATTATCTGAATAAACACAAAATATAGTTTTAAATGACAATTTCCTTTATTGATGGAAAAAACTACCCAACCCTTCCTTGCCCAAAGTGAAAAATTGCCCCCTTAGTCACCAAATCAACCAATTAAACCAATTTAATTGATAATTTAGTTCAACTTCACAACATACACCGAGGCATGATTACGGTCACGCCTGTTGAATTAAATCTCACTTAAATAGAACCTGTCTGGTAATGTGAAGTTGGCAAAAAGCAGCATGTGATACTGCAATCTAAAAAATTCAAGAACAAATGGGCTATTCCTAGGTATTGTCAACCAAATGTCCCCTCTGTGACAGACACTAAAATGATCCCCAAATGGAAATGGAAAGAAAAATGAAGCTTCCTCCTCCCAAATATAGTAGTGCACTATTATACCCATAAATTGTAAAAACTACTTTTTAGTACATCAACAGAATTTTGTTTGGGGGACAGTTTAGTGTCTCGACACGAAGGGGACATTTTGTTAAAATACCCAGGAATCACCCAAATGAGAAACAGTCATTGACATGCATCAGTCTGGGAAGAGTTACAAAGCCATTCCTAAGGCACCAGGACTCCAGTAAACCGTGGTGAGAGCCATCATCTACAAATAATGTAAACTTTGAACAGTGTGAACCTTCTTAGGAGTAGCTGGTGGACCAAAATTTCTACAAGAGCACATCAACGACTCGTCCAGGAGGTCTCAAAAGAACCCAAACTAACATGTAAAGAACTGTAGGCCTCATTTGCCTCAGTTTAGGTCAGTGTTCAAGATTCCATTATGAGAAAGAGACTGGGCAAAAATGGCATCTGTGGAAGAGCTACAAGGCATAAACCACTGCTGACCAAGGGGATCGTACTGACTAATCACTAATTTGCTGAAAACCATCTCAATGACCCTCAAGGCATTTCAGATAATAGTCTGTGGACGGATGAGTTAAAATAGGAACTTTTAGGAGGACATTGGTTCCCTGACATCTGGCGTGAAGCTAACACAGCATTCCACAATAAGAACATCATGCCAACATTCAAACACGGTGGTGGGAGTATGATTGTCTGGGGCTGCTTTGCTGCCTCAGGACTTGTGCAACTTGCCATAATTGATGAAACCATTAATTTTGCTTTCTAAAATAAAATCCTGATGAGGAATGTTTGGTCATTACTGTGTGATCTAAAGCTCGAGGGTAGTTGGGTTATGCAGCAGGACAATGATCCAAAGCACAAAAGCTGTCCACTTTGGAATGGTTCAAAAGAAACAAAATGAAGTTTCTTGAGTGGCCTAATTAAAGCCAAGCCCTGACTTGAATCTGATTAAGATGCTGTGGCATGACCTAAAACAGGCAGTTCTAAAATCCTCCATTATGGCCAAATTACAACAATTTGTCATAGAAGGGGGCCAAAATTCCTGCATAGTGATACAAAAGACTCATTATCAGTTGTCGCAAACATTCTTGCTGCCAAGGGTGGCACAACCAGTTGTTTGGTTTAAAGAGACAAATTTTTTCACATAGGTGACATTAGGTTTTGAGTAACTCCATACCTTCAATGAGTGAAATGATAATTTAAAAGCTGAATTTTAAGTTGTCTCACATTGTATTTGTCTAAGGTTATAATCAGTTGAATGATCTGAAACATTTAAATATGACAAATTAGCAAAAATAGAAGAAATCTTGAATGGGGAATATACTTTTTTCACGGCATGGTATCCATTTCTGATGTAACGCAATAACAGTTTAAATAATCCCCCATAAAAAGGCTTAGTTAAGAAAAGAAAAATGAATGGCTCATTAAAATAATGTTTGCCATTGTGGCAGGAGTGAAAACCAGTATACACAGGGGTACTCCAGGACTGAGTTTAGGAACCGTCGCACTATTGTATAAACTCAGGGTTTCCCGCAGCGCTTTATAGTGAGGGCGGCCGCCTTGACATCAAATGCCCCCCGCCTTGACTACGTCCCCCCGAAAAAAAAAAAAAAATTCTGCTGCATCCACGCATGCATAGACAGTAAAATAAGGCCGCATCGCGATGAGGCGGCCGGCATCTGTTGGTTAAATATGTTACTGCTCCATCTATCACCTGTTGCTACGCCAACATTATTTTTTTGTATCGGAAAGAAGCTAATTATCCGAATATACAATAACCAGTCGTCGTCGTGGGAAGGACATGTGGAGGTAAGATAATTATTCATCTAAACTGAACATTTGAATAGTGTCTCCCATCAACTGCTTGCCGACATATTCTGTTTCATTAAGATAGGCTATATCTGCAATTCGTTTAGTTTCTTATCAAGGCTACCGATATGTTTGCGCGTGGCTTTCTACTATGTTTGACAATTGCACGTGGTTTTCTCTAGTTTACAGTAATGGGTGGGGAAAAGCAGTCAAAAATATCAGTGTACTTTTTTTCAAAGAAGCCGGTGTTCTGTCAAATTCTGCTAGCTATCCAAATATGCTACCTCGTGGTTCTGCGCTTGCGCAAACCTAAAATCTTGGGCTCTATTTATTAGCTCACATCTCAAGTATCTTCAAATATCATAAATATACGTCTTTTTTCGGTGCGCCTTTCGACCTGTAGGCGTACACATATTTGCATGTACACGCTGAGTTTTCCTTAAAACGCAGAGATTGGATGATAATGGCGTGCGGCATATATCATTAAACAAACTTACCCAACTCATTATAACATCTGCTTATGTTATAATAAGCTAACAAATAACAAAGTTACTTCTGTAAACTGATTCATATTGCAACATTTAGGCGAAAATAAAGACTTTACGATCCCTTTGCATACGGTAGCATTTTTGGACAAGGCAGCACAAATTGTCAGAACACCGTCCTACTTCACCATCTGCGCCGCCTCCTCCTCCACCACCCCCCGCCACAGCCAGTCGTCTAAACATCGACGTAGTGGGTGGAACCCAGAGTGGGCTGTGGACCCGAAATATTCAGGTTGGCTATACTACACAGAACACGGTGAGTGTAGCATTAATCTTTTCTCAAGATCTCGTAATTACCAGACAAGGTGTATATATATTTTTTAATCCTGTGAATGCAATGCTCTTCCGTACATTATACCGTTCTCCTCTCACCAAACATAACCACAACCTCAAAGCATTTGGGAAATTGAAGTCAAAACAGATAACAAATACATTTTCCGTTCTTACATTAATTTTCGTTTAACCCTTAGGGACGGTTGTGCGCATTTTACGCGCTTTTCATTCTTTTTTTTTTTTTTTTTTGATAATTTTGGCTGTGTTCATGTTTGTAGCATGAATTTTGGTAAGATTGTGTGTTTTTATTTGATCTTGTTATTTCCAGCTCAGCTCTTACAGTAAGGCTAAAATACACTGTGTACAAGCAAATGTTACACTATAAAAACTTAATAATACAGTTACAAGACTGTTGACTTTGTCACTTTGTTATTGCACTTTAACTGCTTTGTTTATTTATAAAGAGTAAATAAATGCTGGCTGTTGCCGCCGCCCCATCCCCCCCACCCCACCCCCGGTCACCACCTTGACTAACCGATTTTCTGCGGGAAACCCTGAACTTGTCATATTCTGAACCGATTCTGTCACTGACTCATTCTTTCCCTGTCCACTGACCCCATTCTGTGCCAAAAAACTTAAAATGCTGATGAAAAAACATGGAGGTTCATCTGATTAATGAATATGGTAATGAATCTCAGAGTCTCCCACAGTCTGAGATGCACCGAGAATATTCAGGGGAGAGTCTTAGACGGGAAAACCAGCTGTCCAATCGCAGTGCTGCCTTAATTGCAAACAGACCCTCTGAACCTCGCTCCAGCGCAAGGAATGAGAACTGTTTTAAAGTCAGTAACATTTATACGTCCTTTTCTTGTGGGAAAACTGAAACGCCGAAGGCCGTCTGGAAAAACATCATTTCCGCCATTCTTGCTCTCCCACTATTCATGCTCTGTCCGAGCCAGACCTTGTAAAAGGTGTCCAGGGTCCCTTTAAACCTCCAAAAAGACCTGGCAGCCCTGACTGTCCCTGCACAGGGAGCTGAAGTTTCGCAACAAAATAACTTCCACACAGTAAACCCCATCCAGGAACAGGCTCTCTATTCCACTCTCATAATGTCCTGACACACAAACATCTGGCGACATCACCATGGGAAGTGATCATTCTTATAAGCTGTATGACCTCACATGATTGCAATGTTCTTAATTCATTTCCGATGTAGCTGTCTTTCAAGTCAGTTTTTCTGGCATAAGGAGATTTTACACGACAGTTTTCTTCTAATATGTATGTTTTGAAATGTGCAAATAATTGGGAATTTTGTTAATTGATGAATTTTAAGAGGAGGTGTGGAGTCGACGATGGAAATGTCCGTTTTATCCCCACTCTTATTTCTCCCAAAGATACTTTTTCAGAGAGAGTGTTTACCTCTTTCCTTCCCTACTTTGCATGCAAAACCTGAAATCTGTGAAGAAGATCCAAGAGAGAGGATCGAACAGCTGAAGAAGATGCAGCAACCCGGAATTTAAATGGATGTCCTCTCCTCCTTTATTAGAAGACAAAGGCCGGGCCTGATATATCCATCCTAAAAGGTGCAGCCCAACACTATGGCTTTGTTGACTCCAAGCCCATTTGTCCGCGTTGTCAGGGAAATGGCTAAATTGGGTCACGTGACCAGCAATTTACAGCCATTGGCCGCTGGGATTGTGCACGAGAAGAGTGGGAGGCGGCCGGCTGGATTCCAGCAGCATTCTGGGAGAGCATCACAGTAAACATTCCACCACAAACAGGTCCAACTCCACAGAAACCGTCAAACAATTTGGCTGTCAGGCCAGAACAGCAAGGAGGCACGCATGCACACACATGCACACATGCGCACACACATCACACACGACAAGGGAAACACATTGGCCGCTCATTAGATGGACATTTGGTTGAACTTTAGTAGGCACGCGTGCATCTCTGAGTGATTCACATGCATTGCGCATCAAAAACCTGACTCAAGAATGGAATCAAGGGTCTTTTTGCTTAGGTCTGATGACCTGTTTCAGATCCACTGAATGATACCTCTCCTGGTACACCAAACAGATGAAGACCGCAAAGGAAAAACGAACAGTCCAAATTTTGTATTTTTGAATATTTTACATATTTTATACTTTTTGCATATTTTTTCAGTGCTTTGCTTCTAAGATCGTTTTGAATTTTTAATTCATAATTTCTCCACAATGTGAAAATGTGACTGATCATTTTTGTGGTCTTCAAATACATTAGTTTGACATGAAATTTCCCAGCAGCATGACACATATAAAATAAAATGAAAATATGTTAAAACTGTGATTTATTTAATAAATTTGAACACCAGCTGTGCCCAGGGAGGAATCAGACAGGTTCATCTGAGGATGGGTGCATTATCTCTGCAGGGTGTGGGGGTGTGGGGAGTGTGGTGGAGGGTGTGGGGTATTCGTGCAGGTGATGGACGGCCTGGGCTCACCCTCTGGGGTAGCGGTCCAGTTCATTGAGGACGGTGTGGTCACAGTACTCAAAGACCAGGTGCAGCTTTCGTTTCCGTCGAAACACTTCAATCAGATTCACCAGGTTAGCGTGCTTCAGTTGCTGGGCGGAATCAGAACACGGTCCGTTATTATTAGAACAAGGAGACATCTCTAGCACTCACAAAAGATGCGCCTTCCACCAAAAACACTTCAGAGGTCAGTGAGGGATAGAATACTGCATGACGATTAAAATGATGCTGGGAGAGGCTTTTTTACATTTCTGACATTTAAACCTAAACCCCTAAATCAACTACTAACACACCCATCCATACAGACAAACACATAAACAAGTGCAATCACACACTTTCGATTGAAAGCAAACCCCGTTGAGAAAATTGAATTGTTTGATGTTTGCCGTGGACACGCGCATCATCAGAAGGGCAAGCTGCCACACGTCTTATCAAACGGCGCAAACAAACAGCGGTGAAAGCGCGCTCATCTCCCCGGGTGACCCGCCACTCCCGGGGCCCTGTTTACAGCCTTCAACCTCGCCTGAAAAAGCAGCAGGACACCCCGCAGTGACCACTTAACCTGTGAGCCCCCAATCAGTTCAGCTCAATAAACAACAACACCACACAGCTCTACAGCTGCTTATGATTTATGCATGTACACTGGCTCTGAGGAAATGGCCACCAGGGTAACCTGCATATGACAAAGGTGAATGGATGTCCAGCTGCACCAGGAGGTCTTAAACCTAACTCTACCTCTCTTTTCGTATTCTGCTTCGAATTTACTATGTGATTATTATTAAAGAGCGGTGGTGCATTATCATGAATACTGGTTTGATAATGGTTTCCAGTGAGTCGTTTAATTGTCCTCGCTAGCTTTAGTCACTGCAAATAACCAATCAGGGGCTTTCAATCTGATCACCAAATTACTTCTCCCCATAAACCAAAGCACCAACTTCTTCTCTGAAATTGATGGGTGCTAAACATTCTGTCTCAACATGGCTGCCCCTGCCACATTTAGCCAACTGCTAGTGCTAAGGAAAAGCATTGCTGCCATTCTCAATCCAGCTCTGTTACCAGGTACGAGAACAAAGCCTTGGTCGGACAGATCAAACAACTTCACACAGTTCTCCCTCAGAATGTAACAAGAGTCAACATGAATACTTTCGACACATCAAAAGCCAAAAAAACCCTGCCCTCAGGGGACAAGCCTGTCTAAGCCCAACCGCTTCCGGTCTCAGGGTATTGAAGTTCTCCATTGTACTCGTCAATGTTCTGTCGGAGGTCTTCACCCATAATTATGGGAGGAACCAACCTTGAAGTGTGGGAATATTTCATAGTATTTACCCTTGTATTGCATCCACAGGACAATACTTCTGCTTTAAGTTACTTAAATCCTCTGTAAGCATGTTGAACCAATAATAAAGCTAAAGCAATATTCGATACACAACACAGAGCAAGGAAGGAGCGCTCTGTCCATATCACTCAAAGCCTGTATCTCCCGTTTGGAGAACCTGTTGATAGGCTCATTAACCAGCCCTTCTCAAAAATTATGCCACTTCTTGACCCGATACTCCCAATAAAATCTTCCCAACCAGCAGCAACTGGGGCTCATATCAACACATGAAAAGTTAAAAAAAACAGACAGACTGCAATACTCTGGGTCCTTTACAAACAAGTTATTGATAGGTCTTGAATGATTCATAAGCTGCATACTTACACAGCTCGCTGTTCAATAGTCCACACCTGACATAGGCAAAATGACCTCAGCGCATCGCACAGTTGGTGATTGTGCACTACTCATGTTCGGTGACTGAGGATAGTCATCCCGTCCTTCGCTGACAACTGATTGATGATCCACCAAAAGGGCCAAGATGTAAAATCAAAAGACAACTCACTGATGAAAATATAATTAAAGCTTGTGGAAACTGGATGCTTAATACTGTCAAAGAGCTCCAACTCAGAACTCTAACCAACTTAACAAGTGTTGTGATGGAAAGGACTGGAAATATTACGTTGTGCAGAGGTGTGTTGTTAATGGCGCAATAGCAGCCCTCCCGACTGGTTTGGAAGACCAGAGGAGTGTACTACAAAAACAAGCTCAACATTAGCCAGGCTGTCTTCGCGTGAGCTGACTGGGCAAACCCGAAACTCCCAATCAGATACCATAAATTACTGTAGCAGGTTAAAAGAGAGCCACCTTCGTGACATTGAAAACTCTGGCGCAACATACCGTGCTAACCCACTAATCTCGTGTTATGATACAGCTCTCTGGAAACAGTATTCAAAGAGCAAAAACTTGCGTGCAGCTCGAAAAGACTGAAGTCATAATTCACACAAACCACACGCCATTTGATAAAATAATTATTGTCAATAAAGATTAATCTCAAAACAAAAAATTTTATCCAACAACAACTACAACAATGAATAGTACGCTAGTAGTAGTAGTAGTAGTAATAATAATAATAATTATTATTGTTATTATTATTATTATTATTATTATTATTATCATCATCATCATTGTTATAGTCCTGTAAAATGCAGTAAAATAGAAGCTCCATGATCACCAAGACTCAGTGAAGTCGGAGTAACGAGGGAGTGTCTGGGGCTTTGAATGAGGGGGCTTCTCAAGGGTCCAAACAGGTGCGTCACTTCATTATTACACAGGGACATAAGCAAGCAGATCCACCCACAAATTTTTGTTTATGCGGAGCGAAGAACAGGGACTTCATTGGGCTACTATTTGCCCGTGCTGGTCTATAGATTCCAGCCTTCGGCCACGGTGCCCAATGCTTAATGCTGAGAGGAAGAAGCGTGTGCTTTCACACCGTGCTCAACCTTTACAAATGAAAGATAACAGATGTATAAAGCACAAGAAGAGAAGGCAGAGCAATTTTATTTATCCTCATGCAGTGTCCCTGTACTGCAATCAATGATAAAGTTAAGGCAGGTGAAAACACTGCAGCCATTGGGGCATAAACAGCTGTGGCTCTAGTAGGCTATAGAAAATTGGCTAAAGACTTTGCATGACAAGGCTCAGAACAATAGCGTGCACTATAAGTATTGGACAATAACGCTGCGTACAAAAGGGATTCAATTCCTACATGGTTCACACGATATTGATTGAAGTAGCTGCAAATTAAAGTTGAGTGTTAACTTTCACGTCACGTTCATTGTATTCACGTCCAACATACTGCCGTGCCGTATAGAAACGCAAAAATACGACTTAGTCAAAATGCTAACGGACAAACATTAATTGATATTGCTCAGCATTTAAAAAGGCAGTTGGGTTTGTTACTTGCAGAAAGCCCGCTGGTGCGACAGTGAGTACCTTCAGCATCCGGATCTCCCGCAGCGCGATCTTCTTTATAATGGGATCATCCTCCGACTCCACGAACTTCTTGATGGCAACTATTTGCCCAGTGTCCTTGTTCCTGCACTTGAAGACGACACCATACGAGCCCTCCCCAATCTTCCCGATCTTCTCGTACTTCTCCATCCGGAGGTAGGACAGGGAGCTTTCAGCATGCATCAAAGAGCCACTTTCCTGTGTGTCCCCTGGTCCTCTAAAAATTTCAACAGTCAGTGTTATTCCTTCTAAATGGTAGCTAATAACTGATAGCTAGACTTTCCGAGGGTGAGCAAGAACTTTCACTCTCAAAATAGCCCGTTACAGACCTGGATGAGCCACAGTGACTTGATGGCAAACTTAAATAATGAAATAATATAATAAATCCCGGCAACTGCAGGCTATTTTCAAAATAACTTTCCCCCAGAGTGCAAAATTGTGCTATTCCATATGGAGAATACAGGTCCTCTATACGTTATAAAAACCTATGATAAAAAAATTAATGTATCGGATATTCATAAGACGAGTCGGAACCTTTTAGAGATGTGACAGCAAACATGCATCTCGGGAGAGACAGCCAAAGGAGATTTGTGAGTCTGTCTGACCTAATTAATGCTTCAAGCGGTAACAAAAACATCATCTGCCTGAAACCAAGGCTAACAGAACGCTTACCATTTAAAATTACGAAAAGTTATCTGAATTCTTAGTTTTAAGCAATTGTTTTGGAAGTCTTCCTATTTCATCACTTTACGTTTTTGATTAAGTATAATGAGTTAGAGATTCATTCCATTGTCTTGTACTTGAATGTCTTGGACGGAATTAAGGGAACCCAACTTCAGTGTATAAATGACCTGTCGCAAATAACTAGCCAAGTTACATAACCAATTGAAGTTCGCTCCGCAAGCCAGGAGAAGTTTAAAAATATCACGCCGACAAACTAAATTAAATAAAAAGGGATTATACAAATAAATAAAATTATAATAAGTACATTATCAGTGACTTTCCATAGGCTATAAACGAATGCTGTTAGGTAGGGAATACACAGCCAACATGAAATCAGTTCCTTGATTAAGAGGGCATCTTAAGATTAAGACAAAATCTAATGTTTTGCGATATAGCAGTTATGATCATTTGGATATTGAACAACTGAGAAAAATATGTCCATTATAAATGACAGCCTCTAAAATGGCATCTACTACACCACATGACTGACAGCTTTTGGCGAAAGATTCTTGACATTGCACCTGTCTCGAGTATTGAAACTCGAAAATAAATGAACGTCCCCAATGATATTAAAATACACACCATAAACGCGCAGAGAACAACATCGCTTGTCTCGTATCTATGGCAAGAAAAGTATAATCACTGTGGCCGCAAATTCGACGCAACCTGTTGTTCGTCTTCGAAATCAATCAATTAAACATAGCTACTGTATTTAAATTAGAGGAAAGCAAACTGGATATCTACCTCAAATTTTTCTTTAAAAGCCTATGAAGCAACGCAGTCCCTGGCTCGTCTCAGTTAAAAGGGTGAAATGATCGCAGATGTCGAGGGTAGAAACACTTATTTGTGCATCTCCTGAGAAGTACGCTCACGCTACTGGGAATGTTGCAAATCGACTGCTTCAGCTTTTACTGGCTCGTCCCCATAGGAACTACAGGCGTGGCTCCGCCCCCCTTACAAGCCAGGGAAAATCTAAACAATTCAGCGTCACCGTTGGCACGAGTCGTAAAGTGAGCAGGTGCCAAGAAAACGGAGTGGCCGTCCGTCCGTCGCATTGTGAATTTTCCTTATGGGAGTGTGAGTGATTGGTTGATTCGCTACGTTGGCAACTGGCCACCCAAATATTGCAGTTTTTGGAGACACCAGTATATTCAATTATTTTTCAATCAGAGTTTTAATTTAGGCTACGAGTATTGTCATATTAAGTACTTCTATGCACCAGTAAGTATGATTCTGCGCTGTCGATATGTAATTTGCCACGCAAAGCCGTCTTGTTCGCAGACAAACCTCTTTCAAAAAATTAATGCGGTACATAAAATGTTGGGTAGTACAACACAACCCTCACCCCAATCTCTCAAAAAGAAGAAGAATCCGGATAAAAAGAGCAGTTTTTTGGCAAACCAAATATCCATAAGCAGTCTGACATAGCACACATCAATGTAGTCCAAATATGAGCACATACTTTTAATTGTAGTCAAAAAATTGTTCAAAGTTAAATGTGACTGGAAGCATTTCTTCGCATTTAAAGTCAACTCAGGATATATAAAGAAATATTTCAGTTCTGCGATTTTAAAAATTACAAATTTATTCCTGTTCCACATAAGCAATCACATGAATTTCCAAATCAAGCACTGCCTAAAGATGAACATACTAGTTACAGGCACCCTTGTCTTGCTTGATCAGTTCCTCTCCCTTTATGACAAACAGGCACCATTGACAGTAATGGTTCGTGAGCCATGTTGGCACATTTCCTTAGAATGAGGGAATTGAATCTACCGTGGAGGTAAATGTGCTATGATGACTGTCAGCATGGGGGGTGACACAATGGTGCAGTGGGTAACACCATTGCCATGCAGCAAGAATGTTGAGGGTTCAGATCTGCTCTGTGGCCTTTCAGTGCGGTGTTTGAATATTCTCTCTGCATTCAAGTAGGTTTTCTCTGGGTTCTCTGGTTCGCTCCCACAGCTCAAAAATAGACAGGGTTAGTTCATGAGTGAGTGAGTAATTGGTGTGTTCACCCTGCGAGGGATTGGTGAGTTGTCCAGAGTGTGTTCCTGCCTACCTCCCATGATTGGCAGGGACAGGCTCCAAGCTCCCCTGCGACCCAGATTAGGTGGAAATAGCTTAGATAATGCAGTGGGGTGCTAAAATTCGGAAACCCCTGGTTTAAATGTCTATTACAATTAATCTCCAACTGATTGAAAGCAAACCAGAACACTAAATGCTACAAAGTTAAACATGACACATTTCATCACATTTTAAAGCAAGAATAATTTTTATTTTTAACTTTTTACAGTTTCAAAATAATAAAACAAGGAAAAAGGCCTAGTGCAAAAGTTTGGGAACCCTGTCAGCTAGTACTTTGTAACTCCTCCTCAGGCAGCTATAAATGCTTGCAAATGCTTCCTGTGGCCAGCTAAGAGTCTTTCAATTCTTTTCTTTGGAATTTTACCAAATTCTTCCTGACAGAACACCTCTAGCTCAGAAATATTATTCGGTCTTCTTGCATGCACGGCATGTTTGAGGTCTCTCCACAGATTTTCAATAATATTCAAGTCTGGGGACTGTGATGGCCATTCCAAAACCTTCATCCGTCTTTCCTGGAGGTACTTCATGGTGGATTTTGAGGTATGCTTCAGGTCATTGTCTTGCTGGAATACCCAACGTCTCTTCAACTTCAACTTCTGGACTGAGCTTTGAACTTTAGCCTCCAGAATGTCTTGATATTTGGTGGAATCCATTCTTCCTTCCACTCGCACAATATTGCCTGTGCCCCCATCTGCTACACAACCCCAAAGCATAATGGATCCACCTCCATGCTTAACAGTTGGCAACGTGTTCTTCTCTACAAATGCTTTACCCTTTATTTTTTCCAAACATTTGGTTGTGGCCAAAAAGTTCAATTATGGTTTTGTCAGTCCAAAGCACATTGTTCCAATAGGCTTGAGGTTTCTCAAGGTTTTCTTTTGCATACTTCAGACGCTTAATTTTGTGTTGAGGTTGTAGGAAAGGCTTCTTTCTCGCAACTCTGCCATGTAGGTCTTTGTTGTTTAAGGTACGCTGTATTGTTGTCCTGTGAACGACTAGGCCTGTGTCTGCGACTCTTTTTTGCAGTGATGTGTGGGTTCTTCTGAACATTCCTCATCAGATCTCGGGCCATTCTATCTGAAATTTTTCTTGGTCTTCCAGATCTTGCCTTGACTTCAATTGTTCCATTTATTTTCCATTTTCTTGGGATGTTTCTGACAATAGAAATGGGTAGTTTGAAACGTTGCAAGAGTATTTTGTAGCCCTCTCCTTGCTGGTGGAAGTGAATCATCTTGATTTTGACATCCTTGGACAACTGTTTAAAGGAACACGTTTTTTAACACCAGACGCAACAGCCACCACAGTTGGATACTTTAGAAGGCATGGAGCTACTTCAGAATACAAACCCAAAACCAGTGAAGTTGGCACGTTATGTAAATCGTAGATAAAAACAGAATACAATGATTTGCAAATCCTTTTCAACTTATATTCAATTGAATACACTGCAAAGACAAGATGTTTAATGTTCAAACTGAGAAACTTTATTTTTTTTTTGCAAATAATCATTAACTTAGAATTTAAAGGCAGCACCACATTGCAAAAAAGTTGGCACAGGGGCCTTTTTACCACTGTGTTACATCACCTTTCCTTTTAACGACACTCAGTAAACGTTTGGGAACTGAGGAGACCAATTTTTGAAGCTTTTCAGGTGGAACTCTTTCCCATTCTTGCTTGATGTACAGCTTAAGTTGTTCAACAGTCCGGGGTCTCCGTTGTCGTATTTTACGCTTCATAATCGCCACACATTTTCAATGGGAGACAGGTCTGGACTACAGGCAGGCCAGTCTAGTACCCGCACTCTTTTTACTACGGAGCCATGCTGTTGTAACACGTGCAGAATGTGGCTTGGCATTGTCTTGCTGAAATAAGCAGGGCGTCCATGAAAAAGACGTTGCTTGGATGGCAACATATGTTGCTCCAAAACCTGTATGTACCTTTCAGCATTAATGGTGCCTTCACATATGTGTAAGTTGCCCATGCCTTGGGCACTAATACACCCCCATACCATCACAGATGCTGGCTTTTGAACTTTGCGCCTATAACAGTCCGGATGGTTCTTTTCCTCTTTGGTCCGGAGGACCACGGCGTCCACAGTTTCCAAAAACAATTTGAAATGTGGACTTTCGTCAGACCACAGAACACTTTTCCACTTTGCATCAGTCCATCTTAGATGAGCTTGGGCCCAGCGAAGCCGGTGTATGGCGTTTCTGGGTGCTGTTGATAAATGGCTTTTCGCTTTGCATTGTAGAGTTTTAACTTGCACTTGCAGATGTAGCGACGAACTGTAGTTACTGACAGTGGTTTTCTGAAGTGTTCCTGAGCCCATGTGGTGATGTCCTTTACACACTGATGTCGGTTTTTGATGCAGTACCGCCTGAGGGATCGAAGGTCACGGGCATTCAATGTTGGTTTTCGGCCTTGTCGCCACGTGCAGTGATTTCTCCAGATTCTCTGAACCTTTTGACGATATTACGGACCGTAGATGATGAAATCCTAAATTTCTTGCAATAGCTCGTTGAGGAATGTTGTTTTTAAACTGTTCGACAATCAGCTCACGCATTTGTTCACTAAGTGGTGACCCTCGCCCCATCCTTGTTTGTGAATGACTGAGCATTTCAGGAAGCTGCTTTTATACCCAATCATGGCACCCACCTGTTCCCAATTAGCCCGTTCACCTGTGGGATGTTCCAAATAAGTGTTTGATGAGCATTCCTCAACTCTCTCAGTCTTTTTTGCCACTTGTGCCAGCTTTTTTGAAACATGTTGCAGGCATCAAATTCCAAATGAGCTAATATTTGCAAAAAATTACAAAGTTTACCTGTTCGAACATTAAGTAACTTGTCTTTGCAGTGTATTCAATTGAATATAGGTTGAAAAGGATTTGCAAATCATTGTATTCTGTTTTTATTTACGATTTACACAACGTGCCAACTTCACTGGTTTTGGGTTTTGTATATAGTTCAACCTTGGAATTATATTCACCTGACTCATTGAAGCCCTATCGAGTAAATCACCTGGGTCTGGGCCTTAGTAATCGTCTTCTTAAAAGGTAACAAAGAAATAATCAAAAGGGTTCCCAAACTTTTGCACAGGGCCCTTTTTCTTTTCTTATCATTTAAAAACTCCAAAAAATTAAAATAAAAAGAAATCTTGCCATGTTTAACTTTGTGGCATTTAGTGTTCAGGTTTGCTTTCAATCAGTTGGAGATTAATTGTAACAGACATTTAAACCAGGGGTGCCCAAATTTTTGCACCCCACTGTAAATATTCAGGACGTGGTTTATGGAGCCTTTTCAGAATACAACTAACCCCACACATGGCTGACCATATGATAAACATAAACCCCCTGAAAAATTAATTCGATAAACACAACATGGTCCAAAGTATATGATTGAGTGCTCATCCAACAATTCATTCCAGATTCGTAGGAATGAATGTGGAGTTCTGGCTCGAACATCCTCCACTTCTCTGGATCGGCATTCCACCGGATGCTGGGGCAATTTGCCGCCATGCCAGCCAGAAATGCATCAGTAAGGTCAAGCCGTGATGATGAGGCCTGTCAAGAAGTCCCCATGGGGATTGATGGGGTTTGGATCATGGCTCAGTGCCGGCCAATCAAGCTCAACCCTGATTGCACCAATCCAAGAACAGGTGGCTCAATCCGTCACGGGTATTTTCACACTATAACTGGAAACAGGCCTTCAGTAATGGTTGGAAGTACAGAATCATACAAAATGTTATTGTATGCCGTTGTGTCAAGACCTTAGATGACCTTAGAAGACCAAGAGGCCTTTACCTAACAGAACAGCTCCAGACCTGGGAGTTTCCACATACCTTGGGTAATGTAGTGCAGTGGTTCTCAACCTCAGTCCTGGAGAACCACTCCTCTGGCTGTTTTTTGCTCCATAACAATAGCAATAACAGAGTTTTTATAAGCCGTTAAATTTTCTTAAGTAGTTGCTTTTCATGTTCAGAGGGATTACTTTTCCTTATACCGCATATGACCAAAATGTCTATGCATTTTCCCAAAGAACGAAAGCCACAAGTATGTATTGCATTCCTTTTGTCGTCTTCCAAATTACGGCATTAGAGGTGACATTTCTAACTGATCAAATTCAAGGCTGTGGTCAATCATCAATAAGATACTTCCTAGATATCTGAATACAGATGTTCTGCTTCTTTAAAAAGAAATTACCAAAAAAACAAAACAAAAACAACCCGCCACCCCCCAAACAAAACAGGTTAAATAAATCATGTTTTGCTTTGTATTTGAATTCTTTATCATTAAGAAATGGTTAGTTTCCAAAAATTAAAAGCTTATTAACTTCATTGCTTTACAATTTTTCCCTCTTTTTATGCAATAAAAAGTCAATTCCATTATAGCACAATATAAATATATAACTTTTATTCCTCAGCATAGCCAAGACAATGTGACTTAAAGAGCTATATAATCCCTCTAAAAGAGACTAATAAAACGAAGAAAGATTAACAACTGATTAAAACTATGGGATAGCTATTGTGGTTGTAACAAAAACCAGTATTATCCATGGTCCCTCAGGACCGAGTTTGAGAGCCACAGCTATAGTGTACTTATCCAATTCCATATATGTATGAAATCTGAGGCCTTGCTGGCATCTTCAATTTCGCTTGAGAAGTGAACTGAAGTGTATAAAACACCGGCTTCCATGGCCTGTCACACTCCACTGTGTCAAGGCGTCGACATTTGGTCGACGTAGCACCGTACTCATCATGGAAAAAAAGCGGAACAGTAAATATGATAATGGATACAGGTCTCTGTGAAACCAATTACTACGTCTCCCAGATGACTGAAGACTGACAACCATGGAGATTATGTACCACTCACTGAGAGCTAATTATTTCTCACCCCCAACTCAAATTTGCACCTTCGCGCTACACATGGTAGCTCCACACCCAGCCACAATTATACAAGATGGCAGTCTGCCACTACTTTGTGCCAAGTGATGCGTTAACCAGACAAGCAAAGGTGCAGAATATGCCATGTACTTTCTTTACAAACATAAGAAACTGAAGAATTGAAAATCATGAAAGTGCCTCAGGGTTGGTGTTCAAATTTGTCGTGGCACTGGAACTGGTTTGGTAGATAAGAGGCGTGTAAATGATGTAGGAATACAGGAAGGAGGTTTATGCCCCCAATTCTCGCTTCTGCCTTCCTAATTTTTACACTGGGAAGAAATTTTTGTAATAAGGGGCATTTTAAGCTCATCCAACTCGTTAATTTGACCAGAGCTCAGCCGTCCACAGTTCTGTAGGACTCCCAGGGAGCAGGAAATGAGAGCCGCGGCCAGGGATAGCTGGGCCTGCACCAGCCTGGTTCCGAGGCTCGGCGACTCGTGTGACATCAGCTCAGCCAACATGTCAGCGAGCCAGGAACTCTGCCATCGAGCAAAAGGCAACACAGCGGCCCGCTGATCCAGAAACCTTATCAGAGTATCAAGCTTACCTTTATCCAGGGTTTTGCGCTGGGCTGCGGCCAATATTCAAATGTTAAGAGAAATGAGGGGTCGAGTTAAATGACACAGAGGTCACAGAAGGTAGAGTCACCGCTACTGCAGATTCTGTGTTTATGTTGCCCTCCAGCGAATCTATGAGCGAACTGGAGCAAAACAGCAGGCAATGCTGTGCGCGTAGCAACTCCGGTTCATCTTTTTGACCTTGAACATCAATACATTAAAGATGCACTATGCAAGTTTGTTTACTTTCTGTGCGATTATATTTTTGTCTCAATTCGCCATCTCTCCACGATCCGCTAGCTGCCTGCCCCTAAATTCAATGTAAAAAAACCCGGGCTCTGAAGACCGCACAGGCGTCACAAACTGCAAATAAACACAAGGGTCACAGGCTGTGCTCCATAACATAACAAACCGTCCCGGCCAATCACCGACAAGAGTTGACAGTTATGGAAGCATGGGAAGGAGGGAACTATGGGAGGGAGGGGCAGGCTACCTCTGTTTTGAGTTCGAATGTCAACAGAAGTGAAAGTAAACAAACTTGCATAGTGCACCTTTAACAAATACAACTTTTCATTTAAGTTTTCCCTTAAGAAGTTTCAAAGTCAAAAAGGCATTTTTTCACATTGTAGGACAATGTAACAGATATATTCTGTATCTGCTATTTGTAGTATTTCAATTAAGCTACATTACACTTTTATTACACATTTATTCAGCCAAAGAATTACATCAAATGGAAAATATCCAGCTATTGTGCATAAGTTTATGCACGTTTCCCTGTAATTCACCAGGACATATTTGGAATCCTCGGAAACCTTGGGATCTGCACAAGAATTTTAAACGGCCTGAAGTTCCACAGGTTTGAACACGGCTGCTGCTGTTGGCGGACCCATATATGGATCCAAATGTTTTATGATGTTAATGAACAAAAGTGTACAATAACCTTTTTATTATTAACAGAATAGATTTTTATTACAAAAAAACTGCATACATTAATTTTTTCTTTTTAACAGGGAATACTCATGTTAAGAAAACCGATCTTAATTTCCCAAAAAATGTTTATTTTTTTTATTTTTTTATTTTCCATCGCATTTAAATACAAAACAACCAATAAATGTACAAAGTGCTTACATGGTGCAAATATCGAATAAAAGTAACAATTAAAAAAAGGGCGTTTACCACTTTACATTATATTCAAAATCTAAAAAGGAAACCAAGCAGAGAAAAAGCCAATTCTATATTACAGAGTGATAAAAGGACCCAAAGCTGCCCAGCAAACTGCCTGGAGGATCCACGTCCCACATCCTGCAGAACTGCGCCTGTCATTGGTTAACACAGCTAAAGTAAAATACTCCACTACTCGCAGATTAATAAATAAGGTTTAAATAGCCCGCATAACCAAAATTCTACGGCAGTTCAATTACAGCCTTCTATATCAGTCGGTAAACTTCTACACTGAGGGGCGCAAAAGCAGCTCTCCTCGAAATCAAGGCTCAGCACATTAGCAATGAATCTCTCCCATTAGTCTTGTGTTCAGTTGGACCTTTCTACCAGAGAACAGCGGTCCGTCTTTTCCCTTAAGCACCATGAAAACAGACGAACCTTAATTGTTACTATTATTATTATTATTATTATTACTCATTCTCTTATGGCACATTTCATTCTAAACTTGTGAATGCTGACCTAAAGATTTGTATATATTGCCTTAGCTCATGGGTGGTGTCACTGCTACATCCGAGAGGCTGAGTTTGAGGCTATAGCATTAGGCTGTCTGTAAAGCAGCCCTAGGTTGGACTGTCCTCTGTCCACTCAGCACAACGCAAGCATGGCGTCCCAGCATCGCCCCCGCCCTCAAAGAGTCTCGGGCCTGTGGTGTAAGGCTGATGCGGAGGGATGCCAAAGATGGGGGTGGGTGTATGATGGCAATGGCAGACGCACCCCAAAACCCCATGCTACGCCTCTACAATGCTCCACCGCCCCGACGAAAGTCCTCGCCGGCAGGCCGGTAATAGTCAGGAGTGCATCAGGAACAGGCAGCTCCCCGTGTCACCATCTCAGCGGCAATGAAGCCCCTCTGCTGGGGCGGCTGTGGACCCAGCTCCCTCCTCTCCCAGCCCAAATTTCAGCTCGGCCCTAGTAGCTGTTCTCATGCCCAGCCAGGATGTAGAGGTTGCTCAGAGCCGTGGGGTTGTCCGTCGGCCGGCTCTCCAGAACCACCACCCTGTCAAAGACAGAAAACGATTCAGAACTAGAGGCACTCCGAGAGCGCAAATCTCCGCCAAGGCAGCACAGGCGAAATCTTGCTGAGTGAACACGGCTCAAATGTTGTTTGACCGATCCTGGTCAAAATAAATAGGGTCCATCCCTGATGTGAAAGCAACCCACCAACAAAATTTCAGAGATATCCGTTCATTACTTTTTGAGTTATCTTGTACACAAACAGAGACAGACAAACAAATGCCGGCAAAAACTTAACATCCATGGCGGAGGTAATCAGTTGCTTATGTGGTGAAATACAGGGTAATGGACCCACATAGTGTTATACAAACAGTTTCATTCTTCAGCTAGTATGTATAACTAATTAGTGAAATCAGCTGGCTCGATGGGAGAGCAGATCAAACACAAAGCAAGACTTTTACTTTTCTACTCCTGCTCTTGACATGTGTGGTTACGCTGCACATTAGCCCTATTGTTCATATGAGGGACAGTTAATGAACAGAACTGGATGTGATAACATTACCCAAGAAGATGGCTGCAATTAAGTGCATGAGCATCAGTGCGACAATTACACCATCAACGACAAAATGTGTACAATCAACAAATGGCCACCATCTTAAAGATGAGCCAGGGGTGGGGCCCGTAAGTGTGACAGACGAGCAGGGCACGCTGAACGCTCAGTTATTCTCAACTCTCTCCGGGTCAGATGAAATTACAGAGGCTCACTGAGAGACACCCAAGCCAGGCTTGGCAGTGCCCAGAGCCAGTGAATAAAACATGGGTTTGGGCAGAGGGAGGGGGGCGTTGCGGCCTGGTCCAGGGGGGTTGAGGGCCCCAGGGCCTGGGAGAATGCTCCCCGCCTCTCTCGATTGCTAGGAGATCTCTCCGGGGCGTGTAACGTGGGGGCGGGCTGGAGTAGGGTGGGGGTGGGGAGGTAAATCACAGCCAGCTGCCTCAGAGGTGGAGATTTACTACGGAGCTGCCAGGCTGCCTGACAACCGCTATGGTCGCCGCGGCGGTGCTAGGCAGCGGCGAATCAGCGGGTTTATGGGCCCTCAGTGCGTCTATGACTGCCTCTGATAAACACCTCCTCCGCAGAGAGAGCCTATCAGAAATAGCCCTGACAGCAGTTTCCAGAGGAGCAGGTGACATCAATATCAAACCTGCTCTACAGCCCTACTTATTAAAATCCCCAAAGCACTGGAGTGAGCTTTAATCATAACCCTGAGAGGAGCAGGAGTTTTGGATTATTTGATTCAAAAATTCCTCATCAGCCAGCCAGAAGCCCATTGCCTTCTAATACCAGAAGTGATTGTAACATTAGCACTGAAATATCCACAGAAGAACATTCCAATCACATACTTCTGGTCTTACACCTTAAGCAGGTTAATCTTCATTTGAAATATAACTCAATGCCCCCATTAGAGAGGTACACTGAAGTCCGCGCAGATAACCCCTGGCGAACTATGGTTTGCCCCAACTTGACCACAGCCTGTTCAGTCTTGGTCGTCTCCAAATGCGAATACACTTCGATCGAGGTGAAGTAGAGCCATCGGGATTTTATCAGCGTCTGTGGCTGCAGGTGCTAAATGGACCACTCTGTCAGACCTCCTGGGTCACAGAAACCTCTCAGAGGAGAGCAGCCCTGCAGGCGTTGCCAGGGAGTGAGAAAATATTGTGCCGTGTGGGAGAGCTCATTCCACTGCCTGTTTACTGGGCCTCCGAAGCCCCCAGAATGCACTGCAGCGAAGAGGGGGCTCAGAGTCATAGAACAGATCCCAGTGAGAGACAGACCAACTGCACCTGACAGCACAGCCTGAGAATTCCAAACGCGCATATCGAGCTCCACAATGTTTGGGACAAAGGGATTTGGAATTCTCGGTCCAAAATGTCCCCCCTGCAACTGCATTAAGATTCACGAAATTACACTTCTTGACACAGCTTAGGAAGAAACGCACATTACGGAGCCCTGAAATGGGGTCTATGTATAAAAAATATGGTAATTTAGACAAAGTGAAAAATTTATACGCAGTCTACAGGCTGAGAACAAATTTTTAAGCAGCACAGGGTCAAATTCAGAAAAAAGTGCTTGTCCCAATATGTAGGGCACTAAGTGCTCATCAATTTCAACCATAGACTGTATAAAAAGATGGACACAGCACCCGGGTCCGAAAACTGAGGCCGATGCGGAAATCCCTAAGAATTTGCATTATATTTAATGGCCTGCAGATGGCGACGTCGGTGGTTGCAGAAAGAAGTTCAATGCTATTGAAGTCTATGAGAAAATGACCCTACTTTCCCACCTGATTTATTATTTAAATAATGATTTTCCACATCATTTTATGGTATCTATCGCAAGTTTCAAGTCTCCTTCGGCTTCGATATATCATGATGTTCATTAAATTATGGTCCCAAGTAGACTAGAATAAAAGATAAACCCAGAATATGCTTTAGGGGTGTGGCTGGTCCTCGTCCGATACGGTCAGATCCAGAGCCGCGCTCCTCCCTGGATCTTCAATTCACGCTCTCGTCCAATAGGATTCACATCCGGTTTCAAAATGACAAAATGGCGCAGTTCAAATTGCCAAAATCGAGGCCTCCTAAATGGTATGCTGAAACCAATGGGTGACGTCACCGTTGCTTCATCCATCTTTTTATACAGTATATTTCATATTTATATTTCAACCTACAACATAAATTCTGGTATGCATCAGGCTTCGTTTTTTTTTTGTTGTTGCATTTTTCGACATGTTAAGGCTAGAAAATTACATAAACCATGAAAAAAATGAAGAGAACCCCCCCCCCCATTCCCTACCTGTCAGACCCCAGGAGACGGAAGACCCGGCTTGGATCCGAAATCTCCTGAGTTACCTGCGAAAAAAATGAAATGACCTTCACTTTATGAACTGAACTCTTATCAGTCTACACTTTCTGATGGTTAAAAGCAGGTAAATGGAATGAGGATGAACATATAGGGCCTTTAATAATTAAGGCAGTCTAGACAGTGTTTTGCATAGTGACTGTCATACAACACCATTTCAGAGGGCCATGCCATTTGGCCAACCTCGTGGGCTCTGCATTTTACAGAGACACGGGAGGGAGTTTTACTAATTGAGCGAACAAAGGCAGATGACAGGTTTACAACCTCAGCGTTACCTCAGGTTTCCTGTGACACAGACCAGGAGAGGGCAAAGAGAATAGGACAGCCTGAGTGACCAGCATTATGAGGAAGATAAAGGGAGAGGGAGGGAGACAGAGAGAGAGAATGAAACTGAGGCAGAGGGAAAGGGGAGAAAGTGATGTAGAGAAAAAGAGCCAGAAAGGGAGGGATGGATGGAAAGAGTGCAACTGGTGTAGAAAGAAACAGGAGCACAAGAAATGGAAAGATTTCTAGAGACAGAGAGAGCACTTCAGATGAAATGAGCAGCCAGTTTTCCTTCCTTTCTCACAGGAAAACACTCAAAAAAACAGGGCCAATTAACAATGTACAGCATGGTAGCTCTAGCCTGACTGCCACACTTCGTACTTCCGCTTAATTTCATTTCGCTTCATTACTCAGTCTGGTTACTCAGAGCTCTGCCTTGTTTACCTCGGCAGAAAATACGCCGGACCAACCAACGAACAGAAGGCATGGCCGAGAGCCATGATGTAGCAGCTGCACCGAGTTTGAAATTGCAGTCTCCGAAATCAACAATGGCCACGGACATAGATACACGGGAGGACATAGATTTGCTCTGTCGTGGAGAAAATCCCCGGTATCAGCGACTTAAAGCCACAACAAGAGGAATATTTGGTTAGTTTTTTTGAATGGAAATGATGTTGCAGCGCTACTCCCTACAGGTTTCGAGAAAAGTTGTCATATCTACTTAATATCCATCATGAAAAATATGAAATAGGCACCCTGTTCATCTCTGTGAGACAGCCGAACCACCTCAGCTAGCTTGTAGCTTCTAGTGTTACATTGCCTGCGAATTTCACACTATTTAAGTTAGCAGCGAACTTTTTAAAAGCTGCGTTTTTGTTCATGTCACAAGACCTATTCGCTATCTCAGTGTTATGTTGTCATTATCCATGAATGAAATGACTGTCTGAGACAGCCAAACGCTTAGAGCCAAACTAGGCTATGTCACTATAAAGGTAGATAGCGAGCTGGGTATGATGTTAGCGCAAGTATGGTTAACGGTTCAGTTTTCGCGTCAACGCAGATTTCGTCCTAATGTAAATAATGCATTATTCTCGCCGATTCTGCCGTTGGTTTCGGGTCTCTTACGTTTTTTTTAATAGCAGCAGTATCGGCAAGATAAACGATAGCTCAACAGTTTGTTTCTTGTAAGGAGAACAGAAAGAGCACTTTTGGTTCTTTTAAGTGAATGAGCGAAGGCTAAAATGAGATAGATGGGCATATGTATGAGTACAGTGTTAACTTAAATGTACTCATCAGTTTGTTTTCGCTGCATTCCTGGTATGAAGCACTGTGTTTAGAGCAGAAGTACTAGGCGGCTGAGCAGGCGCATAACATACGTCATCGCCAAACGTTAGTGATTAATTTATGGGTACACCAATGATTTTAAACTTCAGACAAGCGCCCACCCACCAGGAAGTAAACACTTGTCAATCACGACTGTCCAGACTCTGTGCATGAAGCAAAGCAAAGTAGCAGAGTCTGGTTTTACCAAGCTATGGTAGCTGTGCGCTTGACGTGTCATTGCTTCAGTGAGTGTGCTCAGCATGTCAGAACTCCAGTGCCTTCATTCATTATGTCAGTGCTTCAGTGTGCATGCTCGATATATCAGTACTCCAGTGTGTTCACTCATCATGTCAGTACTCCAGTGTGTTCACACATCATGTCAGTACTCCAGTGAGCATGCTCGATATATCAGTACTCCAGTGTGTTCACTCATGTCAGTACTCCAGTGAGCATGCTCGATATCAGTACTCCAGTGTGTTCACTCATCATGTCAGTACTCTAGTGAGCATGCTCGATATATCAGTACTCCAGTGTGTTCACTCATCATGTCAGTACTCCAGTGAGCATGCTCAACATGTCAGTACTCCAGTGTGCATGCTCAGTTTATCAGTACTCCAGTGTGCATGCTCGATATATCAATACTCCAGTGTGCATGCTCAGTATATCAGTACTCCAGTGTGAATGCTCGATATATCAATACTCCAGTGTGCATGTATTCCAGTGTGCGCGCTCAGCATATCAGTAGTCCACCGTATGCCCCAAGAGGACCTTCAGAAGTATGCTCAGAACTTCATGTGCTGTCACAAGCTCTGCTGCATCCATGATAAAACAAGTAAAGATTTTATATGGACATATGAATCCATATTTTTGGGAAATTCGCTTCTTGGAAATTTTACCACTAGTTGGGTTTCCAGTTTTTAAAAATTGATGGCGGCAGGTAAACCGAACATTATGTTCACTCTCATGGTTGTGAAGGGGCCAGTATTGTAGACCGGAAGGTCTATTCTCATCATTACGTTAAACAATGTAATGTCATGCTCTCCATCTGACTTCATTGCTCTCTTCCTCTCAAAGTTCGACCTCTATGACTGGTAGCAGGTGTAGGAAATGTGCCTGATTTACCTCTCTAATCAAAGTTCACTGAAAAATGTTGACCAATTTTGGGCCATAGTTCAGCTGCACAGAGAAACTTGTGCACCAAAAAAAACAAAAAAAAACAAAACAAAAAAAAAAACATTGATACACTGGCTCCTCAATGCTAGGATGCAGAAGAACTGCAATTCAGTTAGAATTCAATTCAGTTGGGTGTTCAGAGGACTGTAGAAGCCCTGGGTAGTGACATTGCTCTCTCTCAGAGGCTGAGAACATGTGAAGAATAGAGTCATCTGTGGATGCCTGAGGGTGAATTGCAATTCTCCCGTCACACTTCAGTAGGGTGCAGCCTGAGAGTGCGGCTCATCACATGAAGAGAGAACACACACGGCTCACGCGGCGAGAGAAACACAAAGCTCATGCGGCAAGAACACGCTCACATTCTCTCATTCTGAAACAAACCACAGGGATAGATGAACTGCGAAACCTACTCCACATGAAGCAGGTGACCTTTGACCCCTACTCCATATAAACACTTGACTTGGACACTGCTGATCCTGGGCTGCATAGTTTGAGGAGGGGGGGGGCCACAGGGTACAGGCTGAATGCACGTTACTGCACACGTGCGAAAAACCCAACCTCCGCCAGAGCCGTCTCTGACGGCTTTTCAAAAAGCCTCATATAAAAAGGCCTGAATAATTCAGGGTCCAGCCCTCTCAGTGCGCAAGCTGGTTCACTTTTGATTGCGCATAAATTTTGCAGGACCCGCTGATATTCAGTCATCCTCGGGCAGCGGGGGGGAGGGGCCTGTTAGGCGGGGTCGGTCAGGGGGGTCCCTGAGCGCTTCTGTTTCGCCAGTCCTTTGAGCTTCATCTCACGGGCCGCTGACTCAAAAAGGGACGGGCCAGTGTCGCTTTTCAAAAACGAGAATGCTTCACCTCGCCGTGATCCCCGGGCCCATTGTGCCCGTCCTTGCGATTGGGTTCACACTCGTCCCGCCGTGAAAGGTTGACACTTCCAAACAGAAAGGGTTGCCCCCCTCGTTTGTGTTTTCATCTAAAGGTCGATCACATGGGTTAACCTTTAGCAGTCTGGGGTGTTGGTGAATGCTATCGGTGGCATTAGCCCCGTCTGCAGGCTCCGATGGCGGCGAAGGACTGTGCATGGATAAGCGGCGGTGTAAATGCTAACAGTCAGATCTGGTAGCATAAAATAACCACGCACACCTTAGCGAGGGTGTCCACGCTAACTGTAGGCTCTGATATATGGGAATAAACGCGGCTCCCAGCAGGAATAAGCAAAAACCATAGGCTCTGATACAAGGGTAAAACTGCTTGTGGGTTAACAGCTGTGGTAGCGGTAACTGTAGGCTCCAATAGCTGGGAATAAGTGCTTGTGGATTAACTGCGTGTGGATTAACAGCGGCGCTAGTGCTAACTGTAGGACCTGACAGCAGGGAATAACTACTTGTGGATTAAAAGCAATGTTCGTGCTAACCGAAGGCTCTGATAGCAGGGAATGAAACTCCTTGAGGATTAACAGTGGTGTTAGCGCCAACAGTAGGCTCTGACCGCAGGGAATAACTGCTTGAGGAGAAACAGCGGTTTTACTGCTAACTGAAGGCTCTGATAGAAGGGAATAACTGCTTGTGGAGAAACAGCAGTGTTACTGCTAACTGAAGGCTCTGATAGAAGGGAATAACTGCTTGTGGAGAAACAGCAGTGGTACTGCTAACTGAAGGCTCTGATAGAAGGGAATAACTGCTTGTGGAGAAACAGCGGCGTTACTGCTAACTGAAGGCTCTGATAGAAGGGAATAACTGCTTATGGAGAAACAGCGGCGTTACTGCTAACTGAAGGCTCTGATAGAAGGGAATAACTGCTTGCGGAGAAACAGCAGCGTTACTGCTAACTGAAGGCTCTGATAGAAGGGAATAACTGCTTGTGGAGAAACAGAGGCGTTATTGCTAACTGAAGAAGGGAATAACTCTGATAGAAGGGAATAACTGAAGGCTTGATGGAGGAAAACAGGAGAAACATTGCTAACTGAAGGCTCTGATAGAAGGGAATAACTGCTTGATAGGAGAAACAGCGGCGTTACTGCTAACTGAAGGCTCTGATAGAAGGGAATAACTGCTTGTGGAGAAACAGCGGCGTTACTGCTAACTGAAGGCTCTGATAGAAGGGAATAACTGCTTGTGGAGAATCAGCGGTGTTACTGCTAACTGAAGGCTCTGATAGAAGGGAATAACTGCTTGTGGAGAAACAGCGGCGTTACTGCTAACTGAAGGCTCTGATAGAAGGGAATAACTGCTTGCGGAGAAACAGCGGTGTTACTGCTAACTGAAGGCTCTGATAGAAGGGAATAACTGCTTGTGGAGAAACAGCGGCGTTACTGCTAACTGAAGGCTCTGATAGAAGGGAATAACTGCTTGTGGAGAAACAGCAGTGTTACTGCTAACTGAAGGCTCTGATAGAAGGGAATAACTGCTTGTGGAGAAACAGCGGCGTTACTGCTAACTGAAGGCTTTGACAGAAGGGAATAACTGCTTGTGGAGAAACAGCGGTGTTACTGCTAACTGAAGGCTTTGACAGAAGGGAATAACTGCTTGTGGAGAAACAGCGGTGTTACTGCTAACTGAAGGCTCTGATAGAAGGGAATAACTGCTTGTGGAGAATCAGCGGCGTTACTGCTAACTGAAGGCTCTAGAAAGGATAACTGCTTGTGGAGGGAATAACTGCTCTGATAGAAGGGAAAACTTGTGGAGGTGTTACTGCTAACTGAAGGCTCTGATTGAAGGGAATAAAGGGAAAAACTGCTTAACTGAAGGCTCTGAAGAAGGGAATAACTGCTTATGGAGAAACAGTGGTGTTACTGCTAACTGAAGGCTCTGATAGAAGGGAATAACTGCTTGTGGAGAAACAGCGGTGTTACTGCTAACTGAAGGCTCTGATTGAAGGGAATAACTGCTTGTGGAGAAACAGCGGTGTTACTGCTAACTGAAGGCTCTGATAGAAGGGAATAACTGCTTGTGGAGAAACAGCAGTGTTACTGCTAACTGAAGGCTCTGATAGAAGGGAATAACTGCTTGTGGAGAAACAGCAGTGTTACTGCTAACTGAAGGCTCTGATAGAAGGGAATAACTGCTTGTGGAGAAACAGCGGCGTTACTGCTAACTGAAGGCTCTGATAGAAGGGAATAACTGCTTGTGGAGAAACAGCGGTGTTACTGCTAACTGGAGGCTCTGATAGAAGGGAATAACTGCTTGTGGAGAAACAGCAGTGTTACTGCTAACTGAAGGCTCTGATAGAAGGGAAAACTGCTTGTGGAGAAACAGCGGTGTTACTGCTAACTGAAGGCTCTGATAGAAGGGAATAACTGCTTGTGGAGAAACAGCAGTGTTACTGCTAACTGAAGGCTCTGATAGAAGGGAAAAACTGCTTGTGGAGAAACAGCGGTGTTACTGCTAACTGAAGGCTCTGATAGAAGGGAAAAACTGCTTGTGGAGAAACAGCGGTGTTACTGCTAACTGAAGGCTCTGATAGAAGGGAATAACTGCTTGCGGAGAAATAGCAGTGTTACTGCTAACTGAAGGCTCCGATAGAAGGGAATAACTGCTTGCGGAGAAACAGCGGCGTTACTGCTAACTGAAGGCTCTGATAGAAGGGAATAACTGCTTGTGGAGAAACAGCGGCGTTACTGCTAACTGAAGGCTCTGATAGAAGGAAATAACTGCTTGTGGAGAAACAGCAGTGTTACTGCTAACTGAAGGCTCTGATAGAAGGGAATAACTGCTTGTGGAGAAACAGCAGTGTTACTGCTAACTGAAGGCTCTGATAGAAGGGAATAACTGCTTGTGGAGAAACAGCAGTGTTACTGCTAACTGAAGGCTCTGATAGAAGGGAATAACTGCTTGTGGAGAAACAGCAGTGTTACTGATAAGAAGGCTCTGGAAGGGAATAACTGCTTGTGGAGAAACAGCAGTGTTACTGCTAACTGAAGGCTCTGATAGAAGGGAATAACTGCTTGTGGAGAAACAGCAGTGTTACTGCTAACTGAACTAGAAGGAATAACTGAGGAGAAACAGCAGTGTTAATGCTAACTGAAGGCTCTGATAGAAGGGAATAACTGCTTAGGAGAAACAGCAGTGTTACTGCTAACTGAAGGCTCTGATAGAAGGGAATAACTGCTTGTGGAGAAACAGCAGTGTTACTGCTAACTTGTGGAGAAACAGAAGGCTCTGATGATAACTGAAGGCTCTGATAGGGAATAACTGCTTGTGGAGAAACAGCGGTGTTACTGCTAACTGAAGGCTCTGATGGAAGGGAAGAACTGCTTGTGGAGAAACAGCGGTGTTACTGCTAACTGAAGGCTCTGATGGAAGGGAAGAACTGCTTGTGGAGAAACAGCGGTGTTACTGCTAACTGAAGGCTCTGATAGAAGGGAATAACTGCTTGTGGAGAAACAGTGGTGTTACTGCTAACTGAAGGCTCTGATAGAAGGGAATAACTGCTTGTGGAGAAACAGCGGTGTTACTGCTAACTGAAGGCTCTGATAGAAGGCAATAACTGCTTGTGGAAAAACAGCGGTGTTACTGCTAACTGAAGGCTCTGATAGAAGGAATAACTGCTTGTGGAGAAACAGCGGTGTTACTGCTAACTGAAGGCTCTGATAGAAGGGAATAACTGCTTGTGGAGAAACAGCGGTGTTACTGCTAACTGAAGGCTCTGATAGAAGGGAATAACTGCTTGTGGAGAAACAGCGGTGTTACTGCTAACTGGAGGCTCTGATAGAAGGGAATAACTGCTTGCGGAGAAACAGCGGTGTTACTGCTAACTGAAGGCTCTGATAGAAGGGAATAACTGCTTGTGGAGAAACAGCGGCGTTACTGCTAACTGAAGGCTCTGATAGAAGGGAATAACTGCTTGTGGAGAAACAGCAGTGTTGGTGCAACCTGTAGGCTCTGATAGGAGGAAGTGACTGCTTGTGGATTAACAGAGGTATTAGTGCTGACTGTAGGAATAACTGCAAGCAAAGTAGCAATGTGTCATGCTTCACTTGCCTCGTTGGACTTGAAGCTCTTCCCCTGCATGCCGTGCTTCCAGAAGGCCAAGACACTGTCCTGAAGGCACACTGTTGAGGAGAGAAGGAGAGAAAGAGGGAGAGAGAGAAATGGAGATTGAAGAACAAAGAGAGCAATAGAGAGGTCAGACACAATCGCATCACAAAGGCGCACATGATTAAAACACAAAACTCGCTCCGTCTATCCTCTCGTGATGAAAAAGCTGCTTTTCAAGATCAAAAGGGAGCCGTGAATAAGACTGAAGAGCCAAAACCTACCAACAGAGCCGATGCAGAAATCAAAGCTCAGCTCCGAGGCCAGCTTTTTGTTCGACTTCAATTTGCCCTGGAGATTGACGATTTTCAAATTCTCTGTAATAGGAAAAAAGGGGTCTTTGACAGGCTGCCAACATGAGAGAGAAGATAACTGAGAGCACTTCAAGAAATTCATTATTCTAACAGCATACAGATAATTTATCTCGGAAATGCATCTCTTTGATCAATATACATCCTCCAAACAGAGCCCTCCCGTGCTTTTACTGCTTAATGTTCACTGTCAGAGACTAGCCTCCTCCTTTGTTAAGTTATAGGATTGCATTTCTCAGGAATATATGCAAACAACACTTTATTCAAATGTTAAGGCTGACTGAATTTTTCTACAGACTGATTTGCAATGAAACAATGATCTCAGTCCTGACCAAAGAGCAAAACTGACTGTTGGCACATTTGAAAAAAATTAAACAGATGAATTTACAACTGATGCTGTGCTGCTCCATTAAGCACTCAAAATAACACTAGCGAGCACACCGAGGACCCTGTTCCACTTATTTGAAAACTAAAGTTCAGAGCAAATGCGCTGACAGTCGACAGTTGGTGAGGAGTGAGGGTGTGCTGTGATAGCGCAGGTTTACCTCTCCAATGTGCTGGTGTGAATCATGTATTAAAAATTGTGAGTAAGAGAATCACATAGGGTCGACTGCAGCCAGCAGCCTCCTGAGAACTTTGCGCTGCTCAGGGATATGGGAGGGATACAGTCAGTTTGGGTGAGCAACTGCCCACACTCTGCCAAAGATAGCAGCAAGAGACGTGTACGAGCACGCTAATACATTATTCTCTTATTGAAAATTCCAGATTTAGGTAGGATTTTAGATGGCAAGTATAAAAAAGTGCTTTATTACCAGAAAACGACTACACTAACACCACATCCAGAAATAAACAGCTTCAATAAGCAATATGCACAATGAAAAAATAAATACTGATGAGTCCCTTGCTGCACTCATGAATTTCCTGTACCAGCATACGTTCAGGGATCACCTCAGGATTTTATGACACAGCGATGCCAAGATGTCCCATAATCAATTTTTACCACAGCTGACGTTATAGTTTTCTCTGAAGTGGAACGGAACTGTAAGAGGATCGGCTTCAAATTCACCAGGAGGTGCGGCCTGACTGTTGTATGGGAGGTTAAACTGAGTACCCTGTGCCTGTGAGGATCAGTGTAATGAAATGTGGGACTCATGTGAGAGGGGCAGTGCAGGAGGGGAGAGAGAAGTAGGACTTTACTCACTGTCCAGACACACCAGCACTGTGTCTCTCTCCAGCTGGGTTACGTGAATGGCGTCCACCTGATGGGCAGCTGTGAGGGAAAAATTGATTTTCAGGTGATTCTCTTAATACATCATGAAATAAGTAACACACCCAGCATGATGGCAACAGGCTATTCTGCCCAACAATTTCTACCATTTCCCCACCACTGAAATCTAGCTTGCACACAGTTTATCTACAGGCTAGACAGTACAGGCTTCTAGCATCTTATCAAGCCTGGTCAAGAAAACACCCAATTCAATTTCTACTCCAACCCTCCATGTGGAAAAAATGCTTCTTTGATGACAAGATTTTCAGCTAATTTTTCCGATTATCCCTCCTTGTTCCAATAACAGAACTCAACCTGGAGTTCACCTCTGGTAGTTCATTTCATGAAACCCTTTCATGTGCGACCGAGGCGCTCCTTACTTGAGCCGATCTCGGTGAACCAGGAGGAGCAGGAGTTGAGGTTGATGGTCTCGAAGCGCACCACCTGGCCCGGTTCGCTGCCGCGGCTGATGGCCACACACACCATGGGGTACTCCTGCTCCGGGACCACCAGCATCTCAAACACCTTCAGAGGGCTGGGCAGCGGGAAATCAAAGTGCTGCAGGAGACCAGAGAACACAACGGGAGCGTCCAGTCAATGTGCTGGAGACTTAACAACTTAACCTAGAATCTGGTGTTAGGCAATGAGTAATAGGACAGGATTAGCGCCATAGCTTCAGAAACTCAACATTAGAGGTTGGAGGAGCTGGAGACATGGGTCTTCCTCTATCCTCGGCTAACCTTGCTTTTGGATATCTGCCATCTTGTGTGATTTTAATCTCAAACTTCATTTATCACACCGGACTAAACTACTAATCAGCTCATTAAGATCTCCAGCTGTTCAACAAGGCATTTACTTGGGGTTTGAGTGAAAACCTACTGTACAAGAGATCTCCAGGACCAGGATCGGTCCCAAGTCAGTCTTCTAAGACTCCTCTGCATTATAATAACAGTGGTGACTGTTACATCAGCAGTCAATTTAAGAACATTCTAATCACATATTTGCAAGCTTACACCTTAGGGTTAAGTAAACCAATTCCCCCCACGTACTTCTCACTCAAATTAATCCGTAGCATTGTAGCAAGTCCACATGGATATAAAGCGCAGTAAGAACTGCATGATATCCTGCCCACCCCACAGCTGGGGCTGACAGCCTGTACTCCACACACATATGGATGAGATGGTTTCATTTTGAAACATCACTTCCTGAGGAGAATAAATAATAAGAGATCCTCATATGTGCGTCGGTTAAATAAATCTTCCCTTGTGTTGAAGTATGGAGGGGGAAAAACTCTGGCAACAGCTAAGCAAGATCATGGCTTTGATAGTTATAATCTGGCCTGCTTTTCATCTTGGAGACAAAGGAAACATTCTTGTGGAACTGGTGGCACGTTTCATGCAAATTCAACACTTAAAGGCATTAGTACACTTTCAATCCATCTTTTAGTGTGGTATCTAAAGCATGCGTCAGAAAAGAAAAATTTGTGACACTAACGCAAACGGGCAGAAAAATGGAAAGTAATTCAGAGTGAAAAATGTAGGAGGACCCCATGCTTGACCACTATCCCTGGCCCATTGGCAGGCAGTACAAAAGATCCACTTCATGCCGGGGATCTATCCAGCTAGATTTGCATCCAGAACAAAAACCACACAATCCAATGCAGATTTATGGGGTTTCCACTAAATGAGAACCGAATTTCTGACTCGATTTACTCGCGTGAGATTGATCATTTTTATTTTCTGCTTTAAAGATTTGCGGCAATATCACTCATTTGTATTCAAGGTCAACTTGGTTGGCACGTGATTTCACACTGCTGATGAATAGCAAAAGAGTTGAGGCTTGTTTACCCCTCAAGGGGTGGTTCTTCCAAGGAATCATCAGAAAAACAGCAAGAAGATGATGGCGCTAATGTAGCTATTCTAACTTCACCAACATTTTACTTTACGAGCATTCTGCCCGCTTGAGAATTAAATATTCGTCAAACTGATAATGTTGTCTCATCTGATGTTGAATAAGACCACAATATTTTGTAAAACTATTACATTGGTTACAGCTAACTAGCTAGCAAGCTAGCTAGCTTTCCTGCTGCAGTTTGAGAAATGTAGGTAGTAAAGCAGCTAGCCAATGTAGCTGCCAGTAGAATGATGCTTTTCAGAAAACTATAATTATGCAAATATCTCGCTCAAGTTGAATATTTTCAACTTGCGCGATATGTGAATAGTGTGTCATTCGCACCATTCGAGCAAAGTCTCTTGCGCAATTCAAGTCCCCCAACGCAATTTCCTATCTTTGCATTGACTTCATATGAAATCCAGCTGGGAATAAAAAAAAATCGATATTTATTTGGTGGAAACCATAGATATATATATAGAACACTAGATTGCGCATAGGGTTCGCTCAAGTGAAGCATCTGGATATACACCCGGAAGTAAAGTTAGCACGTAGACTCCCATTCATTTTCGCCTACTTTAAAATTCACTTTTAAAGGCAGCTGCCGGATAGCTCACTCGGTTAAGGCACTACGTTGCAGTGCAGAAGTGACTATCACGTCGCGGGTTCAAGCCCCGGTCGTACCAACCGGCAGTGGTCGGCAGCTTTTTCAGAGTAGCGCACAATTGGCCATCGCGCTACAGGGTTTCAAATTGGGAAAGGGACTGCCGGGAAAAGGGAAATAGCTAAATAGCTTTGTTCGTTGCTCAAGCGCCTCCTGTTGGCCAGACGGGCGCTCGTCAGGAAGATTCTAAGTCTGTTCATGTCCGAGTATCCTCCGCCCTCGTTCTGAACTTGCAAAGATTCAACCAATGAGTGTATAAGAAGCAGTGGCTGACAGGCACGTGCTTTGGAGGAGAGCTGTGAACTGTCTTCGCTCTCCTGAGTTGGCAGCAAGGGGTCGCATACGAGCAAGCTTTGTACATAGTTCCCCAACTGGACATTCCAGATTCGGGTGGGATTGGAGATGCCAAATAAAAAAAAAAAAAAAAAAAAAAAAAAAAAAATTCATTTTTAAAAACACTTGCGTACGAGTCGGTGTTATTTTGGTATCGCTGTGCTGAGCAACATTTTGTCTCCCTAAATATGCGCTTTTTGGAGGATGGAAAGCGGCACACTTACTAAAGGGAAGATCAAAATGTGACTCTGTGTCAACGTTAAAGTGCGTGCAGAAAAGTTAACTAATAACTTGACCGAGGCTTTTAATGACCCTCTGGTAAGATAATTGCTTGGAAGTGTTCGTTGTTATAAGAAACGTTAATAAATGTTTGTTTACATTTTCAAATTGCTGTCTGATTTCTTCACTTCATTGTACCCTGGTTGAGCATATTTGCCATTTACCGAATCGTTTATATTAATTCATATGGTTAATGCCGACGTTGAACGGAAACGCTAGTTAACTCTAGCAGTGGAGGCCGACTATCGTAAATGTTTAGCAAACGTTAAAAACAAGGTAAACGTTAACTAGCTAGCTTGCTAGTTCGTATTTTTTATGTTTATATTAATGTAGTTTGTTACTTAAAATAATGCGAGCAGCACGCCTCAGTATTAACAGCCAAGCCTTTCTCTCCTCATCTTTTGGAAATCTGTATATACAAACAAAGCAACTCATCCACTGTTTTTAAATATTTTGCAGGTAAGAAATATTGCCGTTTCATCTCAATTACAAGTAGCTAGCTTGTTAGCCACCCTTTCAATTTTGTTTACCGTCAAGTCAACGTAGTCTCGCAACGGTAAGGTGACCAATCAAGGTAGCTGGTGACCGTTAACGATAGGTAGCGTTTGCTTTTAGTCAGCGGTCTTTTGAAGTCTGTGAGATGGCTAATTAGCTTGTTAGCACGAAAACGCGATTTTTTCAATTAAAGTAATAAATTCGCGTCTCTATGTTAACTTACGCATGAAACGATTTATTACAGCCCTTCGAATGAATATTGCTGCAAAACGCAGCCACACATCTCGGCATTTCAGCGATTATATTAACTTATTTGAAATTTGCCTCGTAGGAAACCATTCATTTTCATGAAGAAGTTGGGTGTATCAGTATGGCGGCCGGGTGCTTCACTTTGTGTAATGTAAATATGACGTCATCAGCAATCTAATGTTCTATATATATATATATATATATATATATATATATATTACATATATGGTGGAAACACGCCATTGTAGACAAACAGACCTACTGGAAATACTGTACTTCATTCAGACAAATGGACATGATGAACAAAGAGAAAGGTAAGAGGCTAACCTTAATAAGCATGAACCTCTGCATTGGCTCGTACCACTGAAGCAGGACGATCCCAGACTGTAGAGCCCCGCACAGGTACTTATGTCCTGTATAGGGGTTCCTCACTGTGGAGAGACAGGGCAGGCTGTGTCACACAAACGTGTGCACTGAGAGGTCCCTGTGTAGCTCAGCAATCACAACCATGTACTATGTCACAAACAGCAGGTCAGTACAGTGCTCCTCAACGTGTGAAAACATGGCCTTATCTCAACGACTCATCGCAAGGCCTGCGGACACTCACCAATGCAACATTTGTGGCAGCCCTTTGTGTCTGGGATCTTGGTGGTCAGGGCAAACCTCCTGGAAGAAGGAGAGAGGGTAAAGAGGTGAGAAGGAGGTGTCCAGAGGGAGGTGACAGAGAGTCGGAACAGTGGAATAAGTGGGTAGGATGTTGAGTAAGGGCCTCTCACCTGGGTAAGATCTTGTCTGGGAAGCGATGGGTCTGGAATTGTGCAGCAAGACCAGGCTTCCTCAGCTGCTCAAACAGACCAATCAGGTTGTGGGAGTACAGCTGGAAGGACTTCCCTGGAACAGCCGTATGAGAGGGGAATGTTACACACATCACAGCAGTACTGGGGGGCACGCTTATCGTCCCGACAGTAGCAAGAGCTCAGTCCTCATTCAATCATTACTCAGGGCACTAGTGACTCAAAGCAGATCAGTAATTAATTAATCAGAGATCCATACTGTACATTACATGGGGAACTGTGGACAGATTAGTCAGTGAACTATACTGTACATTACAGGGGGAACTGTGGACAAAACAAAAAAGACAAAGAGAGCACATAACAGGGAAGGACAAAAGGAAGTGCTTACTTAGAGGAGCTTTTATGCATACACATACAGGTCAACTAAAAATCCAAGTTTACTGGAGTAAAAATGTGCAGCTTACAAGACAAATTGCTTTGAGTTTTGACAGGTTTCAATGAAACTCAACACTGACCATTACAGGACTTCCACTTTTATACAAATATTATGTCTTTCAGCATAAACCCTTTCGGGCATAGGATCACAATTATGTGATTAGAATGATAATTGAGCTCGTCTAAGGATCATTCCTGGTAACTGAATGCAACGGCAGCATGGAAAATAGTTCGTGTTGTATGACAGGCAGACTGCTTAAGCGAGTACGATCAAAAGAAACAAGGAAAAGGAAGACAAATTTACCTTCTATTGGAGTGAAAAAGAAGATCAGCACATCAAAGGGAGTCATATCAGGACAGGAGAATCACAGGGCAGACAAAGGAAGCGATGAATTAGGACTCATTCAAAATGTACAAAGATATCACTGTGTCATTCAACAGATGACAATTTCTGCGCAGTGTCAGATTTATCAATGGGAGAACCCCAGCAAGTGTCAAACATGTAACCCGTTTTCAACAGGAAAGAATGCATTTAAAAAATGTAGAAAAACTAAAAGTAAAATAAAGAATAAATAGATAGATATTTCCCCAGAATGACCCTCAAGTCCTCATCATAGAATCAGGTGGGCAATACTACACCTACTGGTGACCACTGAGATGACACCCATGAAATTATGGCCCGATTTTTAAACAGAGGGCACTTTCCTTTCTAATGGATGGAAAATAGACAATGACAATGCAGTTATATTGCTTTATAAACCTGGTCTTAGAAATGGAACATCATCCCATATCGCCAATATATCCATGACTTTCCAGAGGCAATGACCCATAAATAGTACAGCAGAACTGCCCCATCATTAACAGGCAAGGTATTTACGGCACACAGCGCGTCTGACAGGAAGCCACTTACAGGCGCTGCCTTTACAACGGCATTAAACTGGTCATTTATTTGTCAACGATAAGGATAATGGCTTTACTGTCAATAGAAACTGATAGAAGGAATGCGGCAGTAAATTACAGGAAGAATGCAGCAACACCTGCGGTAAAGCAGATGGCACCGCTATCTTCGTTAACGTACCTGATAACGACATTAGGTTATTGTTTATGATGTACAGCCACGTACACTTCCTTGGAAACAGCTGAAAGAACAGATAAAACACACACGCACACACATTTGAGGACACATCAGACATAGCTGCGTTTCTACATTTAATCTGCAGATGACCACAGAAGCCAACCCCGATCTTGGAGACCCACAGCATCTGTTGGTTTTTGGTGTTACGGTGAACTAAACTGATCAATTAAGGCAGCCGAGTATACAGTTAACTACCCTCACATGGTTCCTTGAGTCTAAAGCGTACGGTAAGAACACACACTAGCACACTAGACAGCACTTCAGGACGAGGGCTGGATACTGCTCGCAAGTGATTATCCAGCAATGCTGCAAATAGTACGACACTTACTGTCCCCGGAAACTGTAACCAATAACCGAAATCTAAAGACGTATAATAAAAATCACAAATTTTTGAGAATCAGCAAGGAAAATTCTGGGCATTCAGCAGATATTTGTCCAGCGTTTATTAAAATTTACAGGATGATGCCAAAAACTGCACATGGACCCTCACCTGCTCCATTGTAGCTTCATGCAGCTCATTCAAGTTCAGCGTGTAAATGCCATCCTCCGTCCCAAAAATGAGGTACTGATCTGAAAGGGACAAGATATAGAGTGGCACTCTGAGGCACACCTGACCAAGGGGGCTCACTAAAATATACACACGCGCCCACACACACACACACACACACACACACGCACATGTGCACGCACACACACACAAAAACACAAATAAATTCATACACACATACATACACGCACACAGGGCTTTCACAAACAGTGCATCTGCCTAGTCCCCACCCAAGCTCTACAGCAGTGGTCTGGTCCTCATACTTTTTAATATTCAGGGCCACATCAAATACACATGCAAGCATAGATTATTGGACCATTCTGTGACCCTCCTCCTATGTTCCCACGGTCCATTTTAAGTGAATATCCACAGGTTAGGAAATGGTGCTCTAGAAACCACGACATTACCTTTCGTATCGGGGTGTATCCATGACGTGGCACAGTTAATTTTCAGGGGACAACCGTCAAAGACCTTGGAGAAGCAGGCACCCATCTGCAGTCAAAACACAGAGAGGGTCAGGGGTCAGGAAAAGATCAGGAGTGAAAAAAAAACCGTGTCTCCCAAAGGCAGGACCCTGCCAACCAAATATCACATAACCCAAGCACCACACTACGTCAGTGTTTCTAGAACCTAAGAGATCACCACACATACATCAGACAAGGAAAGTATAATTATAGTCTAAAATATTTTTAAAAAATCCTCCCAAGAATGCATGAAGAAAGACTGAGAAATGATGGATGGTGAGGGGGAGATGAGAAAGAAAAAAAACTCACCAGGACTTTAGGGGTTGGTGGAAGACCATTGATGGCTGGTTTCTGCAGGAAAAGCAAACGCTACTTGAGACACATTCTCTTCCCCACCATGGTCACACACAGGTCACACGCCAAAACACTGGTTTATGCTTAGGATTATAATTGCCACAACTATCTCACTGACCTAATGCCTAACAATTGCAATTAGTTTTGAATGTATGTTTTGAATAAAATGGATGTCCATCCATTTTCCAAATAAAATAGCAGGTTTCACCGAGAGGTGTGAGTAAATGTTGTTGTGCTGAATGTATAAAAGAAAAAAGTATATTTACCCAAGTTTTTTTAGTTAAAAATGAGCTCCATTGATCAGCATAATCCCAGTAGTGCACCAATAACCCCAACTGTGCTATAGCAGTTAAAAAAGGCACCGGAATGCTGGGATATATAGGCAAAAGTATTGATTATAAAGCAAAAGAAGGTTTATTTATCTTGTACTATAAGTTTGTCAGACCACACTTTGAGTATTGTGAGCAGTTCTGAGGACCATACTACAAGAAGCATATAGAGGCTTTAGAAAAGGTTCAAAGATGATCAACAAAGTTAATTCCTTGTACAAAAGATTAAAGCTGTAAGGACAGACTATGGAATCTTAATCTCTTCTGCCTCAGAAAAAGGAGCCTTCAGGGTGATCTGACTGAGGTCTTCAAATATGTAAAAGGGATTAACAAAGTTAACTACTCAGAATTATTCAAGCAGAGTTCTGTTTGCAGAGCTCGGGGTCGAAAATGGAAGTCAGCCAAGGGTGAATTTAGAACTGACATTCGTACATTAGGACATTTTTTTTACACAGAGCAATCACAGTGTGGAATAGCTTGCCTGGCCATACCGTAGAGGCAGAAACTCTGGGAGATTTTAAGACCAGGCTTGATACTGTGCTTGATACCATTTAGTTGTTTAAGTCTCCAAAGTGTTAGTTTCACCTTAAGTTACAGGAAAATTGCCAGCCTGAATGGCCAGTTCTCGACACTTTTGTTATGTTACATTATGTCGTCAGTGTTCAGCATGATAATCCTAGTAGTGTTCAGAATAACCTCATCAGCGTTCAGTCAGACTATTCCAGCAGTATTCAGCATGGTAACCACAGAAATGTTCAATCCAATCATACTATTAAGCGTTCAGCAATGATAAGCCCAGTAAAGTTAACTCCAGCAGTGTTCAGTATAATAACTCCATTAGTGGTCAGTAGATAACTCCAGCAGTGCTCAGTATAATAACTCCATTAGTGTTCAGTAGATAACTCCAGTTGTGTTCAGAATAATAACCCCATTAGTGTTCAGTAGATAACTCCAGCAGTGTTCAGTATAGTGTTTAGTAGATAACCCCAGCAATGTTCAGTATAGTATTTAGTAAATAACCCCAGCAGTGTTCAGTATAGTGTTTAGTAGATAACCCCAGCAATGTTCAGTATAGTATTTAGTAAATAACCCCAGCAGTGTTCAGTAGATAACTCCAGCTGCAGGGGACACTCACAGGGAACTCCTTCTTCTCCTTTCGCTGAGGTGCGGCGGAGGGCTGTTTGGAGCCGTCTCCGTTTAGGCCACTCTCGGCATCTGCATGTTCTGAGAGGCAAAGCAAAGCAAATCTTTCACCACTAATTCTGCACCTGAAGCACCACGAACACATCAGTCATTCTTCCCATTGCCAACTACATGCTGAAAACACAGGCACTACAAGAGCACCAGTCATTAACTTCTACCAACTACCATTTTGTACAGCTCGTGTTAAGCCTTTTCCAGCGCGGCTCGTTGAACAAAGAAAAGATTACAAAACTTGAATCAGGCAAACATTTCTTGGAATGAAAGAGCTTCAACTACGGACAAAGAAGTGAGAAAACTGTTCATATTAAAATCTCATGATACGAACTTTCTTTGCCCGTACAGTCTTAATGTGCAGGCGAAGGACTATGAAGGAGATGTGGTGGTGCATGAGTGGTGCAGAAAGGCGGTTTTGGGGCATGCGGGGGGGTGTGTACCCTGCTCGGCGGTGTGGGACAGCAGGCCGGGGCTGCTGACGCTGACGGACAGGAAGTCAGGGGGTGCGTGCTCGGCGGCGCTGCCCTGCTCGGGTGTGCTCTGTCTCCGCGGGCCGGCGGTGGGGCCGTTCTCAGAGTTGGGGAAGCGGCGAATCGTCACGCACCGCTCATCGGCGAGGCACATCTCATCCGTGCCGCTGTTCAAGCGCGGCTACAAGAGAGGAAGGGAGAGAGAGGGCTGCCATTACTTCCGCACAAGAACAGCCTATAACTGGAGTCACGAAAATTATGATTCCCCACGAAGACGTGCAACCGGGATGACAACAGGGAAAACTGATTTAAGAGGAAATTTATTTTCCCCCCCATTGGGGGGGGGGGTTGTCAGGGGGAGGGTCAGCCGGGGGGTTTCCACTAATACGTAGGGACATAAACCCCAAGAAGAAAATAAACCAAATAGTATTTCTCCCCCTTCAATTTTTATAGTGTTTCATCCATTAATATTAATATCAAATACTTCTCACAAAACCCTTACCTTGGAAACAAATAAGATGCAGATCTATGTTCTTGTCTAAGTAGTACAATTACACTGAACATTTAATGATAACCTTCCAGTCCACATTATTAAATATTTGTTAGTGTTAGTAAAAGCAGTCCCTTCACTACTCCATTTTGTATATATAAAAGCAGTTCCAATCACCACAAGCAAGTTAAAATGAAGTGTATTTGCAAGAAAGTACATCTGCCAACTGAAGACAATCTTTTTACTTTGACAGACATGGTAATCTAAACAGTGAACAAATAACTAAAATTTGGCGAGCTTTGGTTATTTGGCACTTGATTTTAATAGCATCATGCCAAATAAATTAAATGTAGCTGGCAAATGTATCATTTACTATTCAACAAACTGGTTGAACAAAAAGCAGTAAGGTATATACAATAAAATATAACACCATTGCCAGTAATTGATCCCAAAATACTGAACAAAAAGCAGTAAGGTATTAGATCTAAATATAATAAAATATATACACCATCACCAGTAATTGATCCCAAAATACTTACTGGAAGCTCCTGGAAATTCATAGAAAATAAATGATTGCAATGTAAGTTTACAAAGGATATAAAAGAACAGAATACCAATATGGGTGCATCCATACAAAAGGGTTGAAAAGTGTGACAATAGCACATAATTTCAGAATATGCCCCTTGGTAATCCACTTTTAGGTTTAATTAGTTCATTCAGTTTACTTTCAGGAGTAATCAAAGAAAAGATAAGAATAATGTGTGGAAAGTCGTTATTTTACTTGATACATGTTTGACTGAAATTGTCACTTACGTGACGTTAACAAGTAAATTCCCCAAAAAAATTCCATTAAATGACATAAGGGAACTTTTTTTTTGCTCTTCAATATAGAAATACTCCTTTTAAGGTGAAAAGGTAAAAATATTGGGAAATATCCTACTTGCACTATAAGAAAATACAGTTGACACGTGTGGTACTGACACAGTCAGGGTCATGCTCCATTAGAAGTTCTGTTTTTTTAAGACTCCTATCAACCTTGCCCGTGACATCGGGGGTGAAATTATTGGAAATCTGATCGCTGAAAGCCGCACCGAACGTAACGTGACAGTTGACGGAAAAACAACATCTAAACTTCAATCCGCTTTTATCAGTTGCCAATTGTACAGGCAAGCAGGGGATAAAATGAATTTATTACAATAACAACTGAACAACAGAACTCTTTATTATTCTCTTGTGTTTAGGGCATTAATTCTCTGTGATACAGCGTCTGAAGGAGAGACAGAGCTACAGGCCTTACCTTAGGAGGCAGTGGGGGAGGAGCGCCAGGCTTGAGAGTGGAGCTGAAACAGAGAGAGAGTTTAACTGTTAAACAGCGCGGCGGAGGACGTTTTTCAAAGGGCCCGTTGAGTCTGGGGGTTGTACTCACAGCTCCACGTCTTCAAACGCATCCTCCAGATGTGCAATGTGGCCCCTGCGGGGGAGAGATTGGGGGAGGGAGAAGGGGGCACGAGAGGTACGTGGGGCAGGGTTAGGTATGCGCGCGAAGGTCGCCGGGGGGATTTCCGCTAAAAGAGCCAAACACGCTCCAACATTCATTAAAGACAGCTGCATTAATTCAAGTGGAAACACGTGACTCCCATTATCAACAATTACCGCTTTACCGTTAAAAGTGGGTGGCCTGCCCGGATTTCGTGAATGCTGACACTTTCCGATAAAATCTCAAAACTCAAAATCCCAGCCTCAGAACCTAAATAACATGAAGCAGTCTGCAAATAACAGCAGGCACTTCAACCTCATTTTTAAAAAAAGATGGGACGCTGTTTAATAGGTACATAAAAACAGAACAATGACTTCCTAATCGTTCATAATTTAATTAATTTAATTTAATTTTAAATAGTACAGAGGCAACATGTTGAAACTGAGAATTTTTATTAAATATATGCTCATGTTGAATTTGATTCCAACAACATATTTCAATAAAAGTCTACAGACTTCATAGCTTACATGGCTATTCAGACTGCAAAGAGTATTCAAAATGTTCAAACTCTTTGGTACGCAAATATGAAATATATTGGTAAAAATATTACTGCTAGTGATCCAAAAGGGTCTTTGGCAGAAAATGGCCAAAATAATTACAGGCACTGAAGATTTCTGAAACTGAAGGCAGATCAAAGTTGGCACGAAATGGTCACAAGTCCCAAATAACCCCTGGTAACTGAAAAGGATTGTATTTTGGCCTCAAATATCTAAATTGTTTTTGAAAATAAAAAAAAAAATCGTGAAAGTGGGACTGGATCGAAGTTGGCCCGAAATGAGCCCTGGTGACGCAAATGGGTTGTAGTTTGGCCCAAAACACCCAAAATGTTGATCAAAATTGAAAACTTGTGAAAGTGGACCCGGTTCAAAGTTAGCCGGAAATGCTCCAACATGACCCCTGGTTGACCCAAAATGTTCGTATTTTGGCACAAAACACCCCAAAAGTTGATTCAAATTAAAAAATTGTGAATGTTGAGCTGGATCGAAGTCAGCCCAAAATGGTGCCAGATGACCCCTGGTGACCTCAAAGGTCACATTTTGACCCGAACACCCAAAAAGTTGACCAAAAAAAAAAAAAAAAAAAAAAAAGTATGACAGTTGATTCTGGTCGAAGTTCGCCTGAAATGGTCCCAAATGACCACTGGCAACCCAAAATGGTGATATTTTGGCCCAGAATACCTTAAAAGTTGACCAATATGAAAAAATCGTGAAAGTGGAGTCCAATCTAAGTTGGCCCATAATGGTCCCAAATGAAGCCTGGCGAGCCAAAAGGGTCTATTATACACCACCGCAAAAGTTAAACAAAATCAAAAGATTCAACACAAAATTCACTTGTTTTAAATGAAGTGACGAGGTTAATAGACCGTTTCGGAGTAAGCACAAGTTTTTTTATGCGTATGTGTAAGACAAAGCTTGTATGGTAAGAAGAAGTGTCATAGCGTCTGTCAAAACCTATGTTAGCAAGCGATAAGCAATTTCACAGGTTAAAGTGCAAGAATTATGGCAGATGTGCAAGGATTTGAACATAAACTGCGTGGGAATGAAAAAGGCTGAACTGATTGAAGCAATTGTTGACGAACAGAGCCTCACGAAAAAAAATAAAGGCCCCCATGACCGAGACTATGAGCGCTACCGCAGCCTTCGAGGAGGTGGGATATATCGCCGACTCGACCACTGATTTAATACCCCAAATTAAATTTCCCCATGTGTATGATCACATTGTGGAGAAGAGAGGCAGAAACAACAAGTGTTTAAACCGGGGTATTAAACAGTTTGATGAAGGTGACATCCAGGAATGGTGTTACAAACAGGTAGGCATTGCTAGCTGCCATTGGACATGTTGGATAGCAGTAATAATTATCTGTATACAGTTAGAACCTGCTGGCTATTAAACCCCTTTGAGTAGATGTAGACGTCCGCGGACACGGAGGTGTTCTATTTATGCACGCAGTTAGAAAATGAGCCAGGTTGATAGCACCACACGTACCAAATAAGTACACTGAACAGAAATATAAACGTACAAAGTGATTTTTTTTTCTCGAATTATTTTTTATCAATCGGTAAATATTTCAACAAAACAATTAATATTTTATTCTTGCCTTAATATTCAAGCAACAGAAACATGACTAACAATATACTGTACACAATTCATGAGTTATCACAGCCTGAACCCAACAGGGGTCAGCGGGCAGAGTTCATAGCACTCAGTTACGAAATGAGGTGTTTGGTATTGTCCTGTTGAAATAAGCAAGGCCTACTGCGAAAAAGAAGTTTGGATAGCAGCATATGTTGCTCCAAAACCTGAATGTATGGTTCAGCTTTATTTGTGTCCTCAGTCCTCACAGATGAGAAAGTTGGCCATGCCATGTGCACTAATACATCCCCATATTATCATGGCTGCTGGCTTTTGAACTGTGCACAGATAAAAAGCTAGATGGTCTCTCTGCTCTTTAGTACCGAAGATGCGGCATCCATGATTTCCAAAAAGAAGTTCATTTTTTGATGAGTCAGACAAGAGGACAGTTTTCCATTTTGGCTCAGTCCTTCTTAAATGAGCTTGGGCCCAGAGAAAGCAGCAGCATTTCTGGACCTTGAGTCTATTTGATTTCATTGTTTCATGGAGGAGTTTTACCTTGCATTTATGGACACAGCAACAAACTGTGTTCACTGACAATGGTTTTCAGAAATGTTCCTGAGCCCATGCAGTGATTGCCGCAACAAATCCTGTCTGTTTTTAATGCCATGATTCCTGAGGTCCTGAGGATCATGGCCATTCAATATTGGTTTTCGGCCTAGTCCCTTGCATACAGAGATTCCTCTGGATTCTCTCCATCTTCTAATGACATTATGTACTGTAGATGAAATCCCCCAGATCTTCGCCATTTTACATCGAGAGACGTGATTCTTAAATTGTTGAACTATTTACTCATGCAGTCTGTCAGAGAGGGTGAAGCCCTCACCATATTTACTTATGAAAGACTCAGCCTCTCTGGGATGCTGTTTTTATACCCAATTATGTTACTGACCCATTGCCGATTAACCTAAATAGCGGTAAGATGTTCAACCAGGGGTATTTTTTTAGTATCATACAACTTTTCCCGTATTTTGTTGGCCCCATCCAAACTTCTTTGAAATGTGTTGCTAACATGAAATTCAAATTCAGCAGATATTTTTTTTCTCAGTTTTGACATTTCATAAGTGGTTTTGTGCAATTCAATTAAAAACAGGGTTTAAACAATTTGCAAATCATTGTTTTTATTGTCTATTTAACACAGCGTCCAAACTTTTTTGGAAACGTGGTTGTGTACAATTCCTGAATTTAACTGGGGATGAACTGCATGTATTGAATACTCATGCAGAACATATGGACTGCAAGCAAATAAAGAATGCACACACAAAAACAATGGACCTTACAATTCTGAAATCCTTCTTACTTTTGTGAGGATAAAAGTAAGAAGTATGAAGATGCACTTTGCGTTGTCCATCGCACTGAATAATAACGTCACCTTAATGACAATAATGTAAAGCAACAGTGCCTCAAATGAAGGATGACAACTGTTCGCAAACAGGAAGCACGTGCTTGCTTATGAAGAGCAGCCTGAGTTCAGGGTCCAGTGTAAACCTCAGCCAATCGCCATTCAAACCCTGCCATCTCTCCCCAGCCATGGTTAGCCAAGCCATCCACACAACCATCCAAATACACCATTTCTGTGTAATACGTCTCACTACATGCATGTGGGTCTTTACAGATCACCATTATCATCTGACACTTATCACTAAATGCAATTTATATCAACTAAAACTAGCAAACCCACATCTAAATGAAAACTGAAATCGAATTTGAGCATGGAATGGAAATAACAATTACAAAAAAAACCAACTTATTTAGTCCTAAAATAAGCATTTCAGTCACTCGTCCTGACCACACAGATATTTACGTCATCAAATAACAAATCTGAAAAAGGAGAGAAATGATGTACGCACATGAAATGGACTGATATTCTAATGCACAATTCTTCATGGCAGTTATTTGACCTCCAATGCCAGTAAATGAACACAATTCAAAAATTATAAACAAAGAGAAGGCGGATGTTAAAAAGCCATATAAAACCCCTGGGTTTCCGAATGCCTGCTGTGTCAGCAATCTTCACTGTGCTGTGACTCACTTTGAGAGCCTTGTGTCTGCTGTTTTCAATTAGGCTCAGACTGACAGCGGGTGGCCAATGCCAGCGAGCCCGATTCTGGTAAGAGCAGCCGGAGTGGAGATGAAGTTAAACCTGCTGGGCTGCGCTGAAGCTCTACGTCTGGGCCCTTTGTTTAACTATATTTATGGGGCCGTCTACAGCCTGCAGGAACTAACTGGTGGGCCCTGTGGAACACGGGCGGGATTGGGGGGGTAAACCATTGAAATGAGGAGGGGTATTTGTCAGTATGTCTAACCTACCACTTAGCCATTCTGCACTTGCATATAAACAAGCGCACAACCACAGTTGATGCAGCTGCCTTCTAGTATCAAACAGCATCAGCAGCACTCATGTCACATGACAGGAGTCTGATGTCACATCTTGAGAGGGTCCTGTCAGGCTGTCTGGTTGAATGCCGAGCCATTCCTTTCCCAAGTGAACAGGTGCACAACCACTTTCCGTGCATCCACTGTCTAGTACTGTGGCGCTTCAGATACACTCATATCACATGACACGGGTCAAATGCCACAGGTTGGGGGAGGGGTTGCAATGGCCACTGACTGGACTGAGGCACATGACACCACAGAACAAACACAACCTCACAACCACCACACAGTCATTAGTGGGGATGGAGAGAGAGGCGCAAGCGGAGAACACACAGTGTTACCGTTGAAACAACTCCTCCTCAACGCTTTTGAGAAGGCTCCTTCGGGAGGACAGTGGAGGGAAGACAGTCAGAAAAAAGAAAGGATAAAATCAAGAGGGAGAGAAGAACGAAGATGAAAGGATATATAAACTCTTTCCAAACAAGAACAAGAGCATAACAACAATCAGCATTCCCAGAATAGACGGCAGAGGTGGGGTCCATGCTCCAGACACAGGACTGCTCAACAGTATCACAAAACAGAGGGTTAGACAGTCAGGACATTAAAGACCGAACACAAGCCTTTTCGTTGGCCGATGGCCTGCGAGAAGCCAAGCCAGGTATGCTCTGAGGTGACAGATACAAGCGGACAACAGTTTCCAAAGGCCACACACAAAATGGCCGACCACATTCCCAGGAGGGAATATTTTTCCAGTGGTGCTTGAGGCGAGGACGGCGGGGAGAGGAGATAATGAGAAAGGGCAGAATTTCCACGGGGACGGGTTCCATTACTTACTTGGTGGTGATTCCTCCCTCAGAGAAGGGGCTCCAGGGGGAGGGGAAGTCGCTCTCTTTGGTCACGTCCTGAAAAGCAGAGGCAGACATGGAGACACTGAGATCCTCTACCACGCGCACGCACACGCGCACACACACACGCGCATGCGCAGTACTGAATTACAGAGCGAAATTCAAAAGTTAGTCCCAGACCGTTCACTGCTTTAGTAAACCTGGAGCACTCCAATTCAACTCATTTACCAGCGAATGAGAACATTAAAAATAATAGAAAATTGACTGCTCTTATTTGTTTTTTTTTTTTTTTAATGTTTTCCTTTGTTATTCAGGAAACACTACATTCCATCAAATGTCTGTCCTTGTATGAATTGTGCTTTCAAATGGATGGAATGATAGCAATGACTCAGATCAAGCATCCATGAATCCAAGTCAAATGGATTAACCACAGTTAAAAGTTTTGCACAGCGGCAGGAATGGGTCATTACCATTTCAGAGTGGGCTTCTGTTTCCTTCTGAAGTGGAGGTTTAAACTGGACTTTATCAACTGCAAAAAAGGAGAGAAATAAGTCACTGCCATTACTGCAGTTATTTGCCGCTGTGACCCCTCTCTGACACTAGAGGGCAACAGCACTTCAGGAGAGCAGGAGACATGTCACAGGAACCCTTCAGCGAAAACCACAGTCGCTTCCTGCTGCAAAAGACTACAGAAGCCATTTCAATGCACTTTATTATGATTTCCAGGGCAAAACACTGAACAGCACAGTTTGAGATCTCCTCAGTAGTGACAGTGTGCTTGGTGACGTCACATGATGTCACAGATGAAAAAGCGGCGGTTCGAATGCGTCTCTGGGGTTTGAAACAGCTTTGAACACAGCAGCAGCTCACGATCTACCCTCGTCACTGCGGTCACGATCGGTATCACCGAGAAAATGACAAACAGGCTTCCATTTCTTCCCAGCACATGCAGCCAGCCAGAGATTTTCCATTGCAGGGACTCGAGAAGCACAGCTCAACTATGTAAACACGCTGAGTTACCAGAGGTTTTCACTCTCGCCTTCTTTCACTCACACTTTCTTACTGTTGATCTCAAAGCTAAATAACAAACTTGGACAATAACAGAATTACAGTAAACAGAAGATCTTCATTTCTTATTTCAAACAGTACCATTGATCACAGACAACGGATCCGTGAAGTTTGAGCCAAGCATTTAACTAAGAGGAAATGGTGCACATGAACGCAGTACAATGTTTGGGAAGCTGCAAGGGAGCCCCTCAGTACTTAAACAATAAGCTACTCTTTCACTCTGGCATACAAAGTAGTTCTAGCACTCAGTGCTCCACAAACCAGACCATTCTACCAGAGCAACTAACCTCACTAACAGCACAAGGGGCAACAGGGCATAACAGACCACTGGTCCTCTACCACGTAAGCAGTAGGGTGATGATTCTGAAAGTTTTCATAAAACTAGAATAGCGGATTCCATGAATATCCACCCCATTTGGTACAAGGTCACGAGTATGTGATCAGAATAATCTTGGTGAACACTGTAATGCTGACGTCACAAGAATTATGGCTAATTGAGCGCAATGAAATTCTAAAACATTCACTTAAATGCCCCCCCAAAAAACACTTATTAAAATTTCTATAAAAAGAACCCTCTTCATGATAACTCCATAACATCATTCTCTTGTTAATATGTCTGAGCATGAGAATTTACCGTAATTAATTCACAGAAATTTCAGTGATATTCTCCTTTCTTAATTCTTTTTTTTGTGCACTTTCCTCAATACCCATAAATTATTTCCCCCCCCCCTAACAGATTTTAAACAATTCGTTACCTCAGTGCCATCTTCCTCCATCTCCATTTTTTACATTTTCAATAATATTTATGCAGTTGGGAAGGGGGGCAATTCATGTTAATTTTGAGACTATATCTGCCAGGATTACGATCCCTGTTTCGGCACTTTCTGGTCCATCTCGCTCCATCTCCAGATATTTTGAAAGTGAGTCCTGTCGCGATCTAACTCCATTCTATCTAATCAAATTGTTGCAATAAAAGTTCTTGCAAAATTCCATCTCCAATGGGCCCGCGTGTTTTTGGTACTACGTTATTGACTCCCTTTCTGCACAGACGAATCTCCTCTTCCTATGAATGAGGTAATGAGCTCAACTCTTTCTGCTGCCACGCAGATTTTGCTCTTAGGCTTTAAATGAGAAGTCCGACATGCCTCCTCGGAAAGATAATGGGTTTTACCTGACCCCCCACGGTCTTACTCACACAATAAAATTGATTCGCAGTGAAATTATACGTTCTTGAGTGAGCACCATGCTAAATACAAGGTAAGGAAAAAAAATAAGACCAAATGACAAATCCACAATATCTAACCCTTGAAAAGAACCAGGATTTGAGGTTGAACTGGACACAGTACAAAATAGAACTCAGCACAAAAACCGTGCTATCGAGCCGTTTTGCTACAATTAAATAGTCCACAAATATCTAAGTAACATAAAACCTACCCCAAGGCATTTATTGTCCCTGAAAATCTAGCCTTTTATAGACGTTCATTCTTCAAGGCAAGAATCAAAAAGGTGGCCAAGTTGTCCAGCCCTTGGACACTGGATGAAATAACACAAATTCAAAGTTCCCGAAGGTTTCAGAAAATGCCATCTCAAAGTGACAATTTTTCATTTCCTAAAAATTCTCAATCAGCTTCAGCTAAGTTGAATGCTCATAATGAAGTATTAACACATTTACAGCAAACTGCCAAATATTAGATGCGGTTGATGAAGGAGAGACAAATTCCATCATGTTGATTACTGGAAGCTTTATTCATCAAAACCCAAAATGTGCGCAGAACTAGGAAAAGGGGTCACTAGGGATTTTTTTCCATTCTGAGATTAATGGGGTCAAAGTTCAACCTGTCCTATTTATCCAAAAATGCATGCGCAAAGCTAGAATTTCAAACTACAGTACTGTCAATTTACAACACTTTGCCGTGAAAAACTTGGATCACTCTTTGATTTTGTTGGAAAATCTCAATTTTCATAAAATGACCCAAGTGACCCCTTTTCCTAGTCCTGCACACATACGGAGATATAACAGGATAGTACTGAGGTGGGGAATAATTTCTCAATTCTCTCTTGGCTGATTTCAGGGATGCAAACAGAGGTATGGTGAAAAAAGAGAGAGGTTGTCGAAGCCCCCACACACACACAAAAAAAAAAAGTTTAACACAATGTTAGCCACCTCAATAAAACCTAGGCTGACTGTAAATTTCCGACAGCACACAGTACGCATGGTACGGTTCGTTTGCAAATTCAAAGTGACTTCAGTGTAGCTTTATGGGCATGTGTCAGAAACAGTGGCGGGGGTCTGGGGACTCTCACCCAGAGAATTCTGGATTTTGTTGATGTAATTTCCTGCAATCTGGTGGGTTTTGGGGATCAATTTCTAATCAAATGAAGATATAAAATAAATACTGTATATTTTGTTTGCAAATGGTTATACTGGTGATAACAATAGCAGGGTCTTCTCAAGGGCCTCTTGAATCTATCCTAAATAAGCACATCTTAAAATGGAGCCAGCCTACAATAGACCTGCGCAGAAACCAAATAGCCTAAATGCAAGCAACCCACCCCAATAAATAGCAAGACTTTAGCATAGATTAAGTGTAAGCCATCCAGTCCATCTACTAGTAGACTGAAGAAAAAAATGGAACTCCAAACATCATGCACCAACACTCATTTGGAGGAATAGATTTTGTTGTTTATTCCTAAAACAGAACAATCTCATTGAGCCAGCAGGACTATCTTGATGGGGGTCCAAATCTTGATACATTTCGTCATGCTCTTTACATTGAACAAAGTGAGTAGAATGGCCAACTTCAAATAACAAAAGGTCAGTTTCAAACTAAGACATTTGAATATCCTGGGGCAAGAGCCCTTAAGTGTTGTTTAGGTTTTTTTTTTTTTTTTTTTTTAAACATCTGAACTGTATAACAACAACAACAACAACAACAACAAAAAAGAAATCCAGAACACATAAAGAACAATTTGCCTCACTCTCCTCAATTTCCCTCATTCTGCAAATGAGCATAGTTGAATGCTAAAGTAGGGATTCAAGGAAAATAAGTGCCCATATAATTGGTCCGTTATAGCAATTTCATGATATATGAGTGAATACCTTCAACCTAAGAAGAGAAAAAAGTTTCATGCGACTTGATATTCGCTTTCCAAATGTTGCTCCTTTTCCACCGTAACCAGTCCGCCGACAGTCTCATTTTCCGTGACATCACATACGGGTTGTATACTCTGAAAGTACCCAGATGTTCCATAGTTATAATACAGCGAACACAGTGAAAACTGTTTTCAATTTTGTTTTTAAAGCCTGACTATTCAGAACTCTTAATAGATTTCTTCCAGATCTTCCAGCAGTTCAGTTTTACATCCCATGTTTAAATCTTTTTTTTAAGCCACTGTCGCATAAAGGTGATTTCTCTCATCGATGTATATTAGTTTTGCTGCTTATTTTGGTTTGTTCCGTGCCTGCAAAAAGTCTGGTCGCAGAGCTGGCTATACGCTATACACGTACATTTTGTCTAGTTTAGAAAGAAAATTATTTTTTACTGGAGTCATGCTACCATTCCAAGGAAAGTTGGATAAGCCAAAGCTGAGCTACAAAAAAGATAGTAGGCCTACAATACTTCTTACCTGCATAATATTTAAAACAATGGGCAAGTCGCTTTGTCTGTTTATACAGAGTTCCAACTGACAAGGAGGGGAGAAAGGCTTGGCTGTTAGAAATCAGGAAAAAAAAACTTTTCTCTGTCTCCTCGATCCGTGCTGTGCAGTTATCATTTTTGAGAGCAGACAGTGTTTTAACAGGACAGGGGCAAAGATGAATCTTAGTAAAGGAGTAGCCAGAGTTAACTAGCGCTTCCTTTTGACAATGTTGGCATAAGCCATATGATTTAATATAAACAATTCGGTTGACAGCAAATATGCTCAACCAGGGTACAATGAAGTGAGCAAACCAGAGAGCAATTTAATAACGTATACGGACATTAATCAATGTTTTTAATAACGGCGAAAACTTTCAAGCAATTATCTTATCAGAGGGTCATTAAAAGCCTCGGTCACGTTAACTTAACGTTTCTGCTCGCACTTTAATGAGTCACATTTTGATCTTCCCTTTAGTAAGTGTGCCGCTTTCCATCCTCCAAAAAACACATATTAAGGAAGACAAAATGTTGCTCTGCACAGCGATACCAAAATAACACCGACTCGCACGCAAATGTTTTTGAAAATGTAATTTTAAAGTAGGCGAAAATTAATGGGAGTCTACGTGCAAATTTTACTTCCGCTCCTGGAACAGATGCTTCACTTGAGCGAACCCTATCAGCAATGTAGTGTTCAATAATATATCTATGCACCACATGGAATTCTGTGGCGTTTCGTACAGCGGAGCGGGAAGGTCCAGCACAAGATTCTCTAGCCGTATCATAGACAGTCAAATAATTAAAGCCGTAGCCAGAGAATTTTTGTCTACGGGCTCTGTGCGTAGCGCTGCACAAACATTGATCCAACGTCACATCATCCAAATGAGAATAAGGGGTTCATGCACTCAGCGCAAACTTATGACGGCAGCATGCCAGACCCCCCCTCCAAAAAAAAAAAAAAAAAAAAAAAACCAACTCCTCAGATCTACACGATTCACACAAGTCACCCAAACTAAAGCGAGCTGTTTGCATCCCTGTGATTTTGAGATACTGGACTCTCACAAAGCTGCTGCTGCCATATCTGCACTGGATTCATGCCCTCCAGCTCACCCATCGCTTCAGCAGTCAGTGCAACAACACAACCAAGTAATTCAATAAATATCCAAAATGTGCAACAGAACATCTTTACATTTACTCCAATAAACCAAAGGCTTTAAAAATACCTAGAATAAAAAAAAAAAACAAACCATAATCCAGGTAGCTATCGCCAGTGTTGAGATTCAACTCATACCATACCACCTGATAAAAAACAGAAGGCAAACAAGACTGCACCACATGTATAGCAAAAAAGAAATTACGGTTTCAGTTGGATTTAAGAAAGAAGAACTATGCAGGTATTAAAATTTAAGGATTTCACCAAGTCTAACGCACATGAACTCATCTCATCAGTTAAACACGGAGGCAAAATGAACAGGGAAATCTCAGCTGAGAGGCTGTCAGCACCATTCTGCACCGTCTCCCGGGAAGAGACCTGTTACAGAACATGAGCTCCTGACATGTGCATGAGCCTGAACTGCCGTCAGCCCGCGTCCCATCTCCGCTCCCCCCCGCTCTATTTTTACAGCCGCCCGGCCCAAACTGGGATCTGGATTGGGGCCAGTTCTGCTGGATTAGTGAATGAGCTGCTGTCCCAGAGGGCCTTACACAGGAGCGGATCGGCAGTAGGGATTGGCCAGCGAGGGAGGGCACACCAGTGCAGCCGAACTGACCCAGGAACACAGACTGGCCTTTCAGGCATGTGTGTGTGTGTGTGTGTGTGTGTGTGCGGGAAAGGCAACCAATCAGAGGAGCCCGTGGTACTCACAGTTGATCTCGGAGCGCGTCCTCTCCGCTCTGGAGTTCTTGTTCGACGAGCGGATGGTGTGTCTCACTCCAGCAAGAGGCTACAGAAGGAGAGCAAGACCCTCATCATTCACAATGTCTTACCAAAAATTTAAGCTTAGTTTTACAGTCATTTCACCTGTACTGCACTTTCAGAACATATGCTGCCAATGTACCGAACAAAACGTTGAGAAAATTAAATGGGTCAGTTTTAATGAACTATCAGCTTTTCACACTGGAAAATGGAACAATCATATTTGCACAAAGACGACCATTTTTCGACTTCACTGACCGAGGCGGATATGAAATGGACCATAAATGCAACGAACTGTACAAAGTGATACCAATCACACAAGTGCATGAAAAGGGAGTAAAAAAAAGAATAAAAACAAGTCTGCGTAAGCCACAAAGAGGCAGAACAAAAAAAAAAAAAAAAAAATGTTGTTTTCAAGAAATTAATCTGATATGACACCAGTTTCAAGCCCAGAGGCTTTGTAATGCAGGGAAAAGCAATGAGGGCTAAGAAACTACCACAAACTTATTCAAAGAGAAAACACAATTCACCACAACCTGTTTGGTGACATCAAATTTGTTCTGACCCCACTGAGGAAGGAGGTATAAAAGTCACAGCCAGAGGAGGTGTTGCAACCGAAGGTGCAGGATGTTGCACCCCGCGCAGACTGCAGGACCTTTAGCGCATATTTAGCGGTTAACAAGATCTGCAGATACGGGCCGGAGAATCTGAGGATGGTCCCCAGTCTCTGTGCATCACTGTGCACTCAGACCCAACTGTTGTTTAGTGTTAGACAGTCAGAGACTCACCACTCCTCATACCGTCTTTAGTGAATCTGCTCAGCATGAAAGTACAGCTAAGGGTTTAGTTATGGTACGGCTCATGTAGGGTGACTGCTGTGACCGCTGAATGTGGCCCTATGAGTATGGAGAGCATTCTAAGGGAGGAGTTAATGGATTTTTACTTGTAAAATGGGAGATTCTCTCCATTAATTGGATTTTATTTGGGTTTTTAAAATGATGCTTATGCACAAGGCATTAGATCGTTGTTCAAAGGGGCTGCAGCACGATCTACATGGAGACTGCAGACAATGTTCAAGAATTTGTTCCTTGACCAATGTGACACTGCAGTGACATGTTCCCATGCCACAATTTGCTGTTGGCTGTAAAATGTGAAATATTAAGTGCTATGTTGTATGTTTGGGAACACATGGTGCATTTGACGACCTTTCCCCACGCGGAACGTGGTCCTGGTGTTGGGAATTGGCTCTGGCCATAAACGCACGCTCCACACTGGGATTGTCCCTTTCAAATAAAATCAACAAATACAATAAGCTGAGCTGACCACCAAGACATATCGCCTGCTATACCCCATTGACTCGGCTCAGGGAGACCGCTCTGGTATCTGGGACCGTGTATAAAGCCTTCGCTGAGCAAAGCACCATTCCATGGATTCAACTCTTGTGATATTAATGCCAAGACAGGTGCAGGAGGCACTACGGGCATAAACCGAGGATATAAATCAAAACTGTACCAATGGGGAAAAATTACTTCCCAGGGATTTGACTTTAAGCCCCGAAAAAAACGGTAGTGGGCATGAACAGTCTTGTTTTACGTGCCATTGGCCAGGATGAGCCACCCACTCTTCTTCCTGAAGATATAAATCAATCTGTACTTCATTCTCGCTAAGGAAGGGGAAACCTGCTGAATTTTCAATACCTCCTGCATCATACTGTGATGAATATGATGAGTATCGACATAAAAATGTGTACTAAATGCCAATGGCTGAGTGGTTGACAGATGAATTACACTTGTGAAATAATAACGCATGACAGCATAACCGGCAGAAAAACCCTCAGGATGGGATGACTAAATGTGCGCAGCCCTTTCTAATATGAGATACTCCAGCACTAATGCGCTAAAGAGATAATTTATCTACTATTATTAAGATCAAACTGGAGTAATTTCGACTGTGGCTCACACAGTGTCGTCTGTCTTAGGACAGCAGGGAAAGACACAATGCGGCTCTTTTAGGCCGATGGTACCATCCATTTATCCCGCACTGCTGAACAGAAATGGGTGGGACCTCGTACACTGACACCAGTCACAGAGATCAGCTCGGCAGGCAAGGACACAATGCACAAAAGAGAAAGCAGGAGAATCAGGCGGGAGCGTTTGATTAATTCATCTGCCACCGAGCAAAAGAAGGCTTGCGAGATGAGCCCATGGCACCCTGCAGGACGGGCCCCAGTAGCAGCACTCCAGGTACCCACACGCGGATGAGGGGGGATAGGGAGCCATTCCATAAGTGCACAGTAAGGACGGAGCTTCTGTTTACTCAAGGCAAAAGGGAAGCGCCATTTTCTCACTGCACTGCAGATGTGCAGCCCGTGTGACGGAGCACTGCTGTTGGAGAGGTTCCATCTTGATGATGTCACAGCAGATTGGGGTGAAAAAGGCCACAATCTACCATATTCACACGGCGGCCATTTTCCTCTGATGTCAGGCTCACGGTGGAAAGCTCAAATGCCATTATAAAAAGAATAATGGGCTTCATTTTCATGCATTTGCAAACGGAATCGCATGTAGTGGCAACGTTACGCACTATTGAAGAACTGAGTGCAAGAAGTCACAAAATAACACTAAGAGATTTTGGGAGTCAAAGTTTTCAAAACATGTTGCAGATATATACAGCGCCCTCCATAATTATTGGCACCCCTGGTTAAGATGTGTTAAAAGCCTTAAAATAAATTCAATTTTTATTGCAGAAGCATACTCTCACACTGAAAATTGTAGAAAAATGTAACCTTCAACTCAAGTGAATTTTAAGGGAAAAAAAAATCCCTCACGAAGAAATAATTATTTTTCATAAAATCACCTGTTCCACAATTATTGGCACCCCTAACAATTCCTAGGAAATATATGTAATTGAAGTATTTCTGTCATTTCTACAGTAGTTTACAAAGTTGATCAGAGTATCTAAGAACATTTAATTAGTACGTAATCACTTCCTGTTTCCCTGGGGTATAAATATGACGTGACACAGAGGCCATTTCTCTTATCCACTCTTCAGCATGGGAAAGACAAAGGAACACACCATTCAAGTAAGGCAGATGTGTGTCGACCTTCACAAGTCAGGCAATGGCTACAAGAAAATAGCCACTCGCCTGCAGCTGCCCATATCTACTGTCAGAGGAATCATTAAGAATTTTAAAACAACTGGAACAGTGGTAAACAAGCCTGGACGAGGACGCAAGGTTATTTTGCCACCACGCACAGTGAGGAGGATCGTAAGAGAAATAAAAAGTTCTCCAAAGCTCACTGTTAAAGAATTGCAACAAATGGTAGCATCTTGGGGTCACAAAGTCTCCAAAACAACCATCAGGCGCTATCTACATGCCAACAAGCTGTTTGGGAGGCATGCACGGAAAAAATCTTTTCTCACTCACAATCATAAACGCAAACGTCTGGGACTTCAACTGGGACCGTGTGCTTTGGTCAGATGAGACCAAGATGAAGCTTTTTGGCAACAAACACTCTAAGTGGGTCTGGTGGAACACAAAAGATGAGTATGCAGAAAAGCACCTCATGCCCACTGTGAAGTATGGGGGAGGATCGGTGATGCTGTGGGCCCGTTTCTCTTCCAGAGGCCCTGGAAACCTTGTTAGGGTGCATGGCATCATGAACGCTTTGAAATACCAGGACATTTTAAATCAAAATCTGGTGGCCTCTGCCCGAAAGCTGAAGATGGGTCATCACTGGGTCTTTCAGCAAAATAATGACCCTAAACATGTGGCCAGATCTACACAGAAATGGTTCACCAGACACAGAATCAAGCTCCTCCCATGGCCATCTCAGTCCCCAGACCTCAACCCCATTGAAAACCTGTGGAGTGAGCTGAAGAGGAGAGTGCAGAGGAGAGGACCCAGGTCACTGGATGATTTAGAGATTGTGCAAAGAGGAATGGTCGAAGATCCCCCTTTCTGTATTCTCCCATCTTGTGAAACATTATAGGAGAAGATTAGGTGCTGTTTTGCTGACAAAAGGGGGTTGTACAAAGTATTAACATCAGGGGTGCTAATAATTGTGGCACACATGATTTGATGCAAAAGAATTATTTCTTAATGTGGGATTTTTTTCCCACTGAATAAATGCACTTGAATTAAAGGTTGGATTTTCCTCTTTTTTTCATTGTGGTCCTATGTTATTTAGAAAAAAACTGAATTTATTAGAAGCTAAAGAACACATCTTAACCAGGGGTGCCAATAATTATGGAGGGCGCTGTATTTTTTTTTTTTAAATGGTAGCAAACTATGGAGCCCATCGCTGTTTCCAAGGGCAACAGAAAGCTGACAAACCTTTTTTGGTGGAAAAATGCTCATATATTACGAATAAGAAAATTAGTTTTGGACTTACGTACTTTTTTATGCTAAATACCCGGACTTAAGTACATTCTACTACTAAATGGCCTGACTCGAGTACTTTTAACAGATGAAGCAAACTCAGTCATTTTTGATTACCAAACAACCACTTTAGCTGTGTATCCTAGCTTTTCTTGGTTTAATTATATGCAGAAATACAGTTAAGTCCAAAATCACTCAGTTGAGCCAGAAATGAATCTCCTAAATAAAAGAAAACCAAACTTGGTGCCGGTGTCCGTTCCAGATGTGCTTGGTTTACCATATCTACACTGGGTCCTGCGTATAGAGATGACACAACATAATATGATTCGCTGAACCAATGACATAAAAACTTTTCTGCCGCGCGTTGGACAGGGTACAGATGCTGTGTGTTTGTGCGCAGCAGGCTGTAATTAACATGAGCAAATATCAGATTTTGCAATTCTTTAAGTGGAGAAAAAAAAAAACTATGTATGATGCGTGGTGTGGTGTGGTATGTGGTATTATAATAATAATAAACAGAAAGGTTAAGTAGGTAACTTCTGTTGAAAAAATTATCATAGTTGATCATTTTTTTCTGAAATTTTTACTATATCCTAACAGTAAATTATTATATGAGAGATATTCGTTGAGATAATCAGGTTCCACTAGTTCCTCCGAGTGCTCAGAATGGCACAAATTCTCTGTGCCTCAACGAAATCAGCCCATCAGAGCCAGGAGGGGTCTGGCAGTTCAAAACCTTGAGCTTGTGCACTCGCTGCAGTATCTACAGCATCTTCAGTTGCCGTGGTTACTAGCCAGCCAGCACAGCTGTTAGTTGCCATGGTTACTAGCCAGGGCATACAGCTGTGTAAGAAAGTGCGTCACCATTAATCAACTGGCGAACACACCTCGGACCCCCGAGTAGACATGGCAAGCCGAGCACATCTGGCACTGACGCAGATCTTCTTTCACATCATACAGAAACTACGTATCTGATGCTTTGGCATCCTTCATTTTCTTTCTAGACCAGCTTTTATGCATTATTTTCCTTTTTGTCCATTTTCCTAATTCATTCCATGCAGTCCAGCCACCATGGTCACCATTTTCACAGCGAGTCACGTGACACATACAAGCATTTTGATTGGACAGTCATGAACCTAGAACTTCTTGCTCAAACATTATGGACAGGCATTTCTTACATAAAAGTTTAGTGAATTTGGCAATGGCAAGACACCAATACACAGGACTTGACTGCTTGTTCTGAGAAATTGTTGGTATCAGATAATGCTCTGGTCATAGTGGCTTTTTAATACCGATGTCTGCTCATTTTTTGAAAAATGTGATTGAAGTACGTTGAATTTCTTGCACGCAGGTCTTCAATGTTGCCAAATGCAAACAGCATATTTATGCCCTATGCCCAGTTATTTTAGTTTTGCGCTCTAAAATAAAAGCGTTTGTGACTCGAGGGGGTTGGACAACGCAAGAGGAGGTGAGTCAATTCATAAAGCTGGCGCCGCGCTATTTCCATGTTACAGACCTCATTTGCAGTTTGACTCCCCAGAACCACCTTTTAACCCAAATGCTGTTGCTCCATGGTAGTTTCATGGGGCTGAATCTCAGCGAGCAGAGCAGTACACAAATAAATGCAAACCTTCAAATTTTCATTTTTGTTATGTACCCTATATATAATACCCCCAAAATGGTGGTCTGGTCTAATGGGAGAAAAAGGGTGAAGAGACATTTTTATTTAGGAGACTATTTTCATTATGTGGGGGAAATACAAACATATATTTTAGTCTTGCCCTTGTTTTAATACCAGGAGTGCCATTTTGTATACAGTCCGAATCGCCCAAATCTTTTCATACAGAGCACATTACCAGGAGAATTGACCTCAATCCCCCCTGAAACACCCCAACGCATCACTAAATTAGAGCATGGCTCTCAGAGGACCTAAGAAGGCAGAAATAAGGCAAGTTAGGTGCTTACTCTTCGCCTTATTAATGGCTTCAATACTCTGGTTTTTAAGGGAATGACAGTGATAAATTTGATTGACCTTATTGGAATCAAACCTCCCACAATACCCATAGGTAATTCATCCATCTTAATCCAACCCTTTTGACCACAGCTCCACAGCTGTGCCATCATCTCGCATCACACAATTACTGGAATGAAGTTAGACACACGCAGTTTTGATCTGCAATACCCTTAGCTCTTATGTATACCGACTGCGTATGGGTCGTCAAAATAGGGCCCAATGTCGTGCTGCTGTGTCTCAGGTTGCAAGTCGCGCAAACCTGTAACACAGCAGCACAACATTATTGATTTGATAATACCATCATCTTCCCACCCTGAGAGTGACATCACAGGAAAATGGCCGCCGCGTGAATATAATGCATGAGACAGCATTTTTTCCAGGCCTTTTTGAGAGATGCCACACACTAGCGCTACTGTGGCAGCCTCCAGTGCAGGTCAAAAAACCCAGTGCTCCTTTAAAGTCAATGATAACTTTCACAAAAAAAGTATGGACATCAAATAATTCTCTCCAACAAGTCAATATATTCTCAAAAAGAATTTTTTCTTTGTCCAACTGTCTCCCCGTGTGCTGATTTGTTAAGCTACTCTGTGACTTGGAAAGCAGAGAAAGGTTTTGAGGATGAACAAAGAGCAGGTTACATCACTGCATCTAACACACTTTGGAACACTTGGCTGTACCGCACAGACTCTGGCTCCAGCTTCTACTACATGGCGGTGCCCGAGCACTGAACTTCCTGTGTACCAAAATTTCCCCAAGCCTGAGGAAAGTCAAAGGCTGACTCACAGCAACCTGGACCAGAGTTATGGCTGTCAGACAGTCTACAATGGGGCTGTGTGGGAAAGATCTGGAAAGGGTGGCGGGTCAAAGAGGGGGCTCACGTACCTCCAGATCGTCATCGTCCACCTCGCTGAAGTGGGGGTGGTTGTCGGGGTTGTTCATCTTGTCCAGGAGTTCCACAGCCAGCCTCCTCGTGAGGCCAGTCTGGGCCACAAACATGTGCTACAACAGAGAGACAGAAGTTATATTTATTAGTGGGGAAAAAAAAGAGAGGAGGAGAAAGTGGTCTCACGGGCTGATGAGCAAAACTAGCATTTAGTGCAACCGCAGAGCCTGCTGCCAACCAGCAGGGGGCTGAATGCACAGATGTGAGGCACACCAGAGTTAAGATTAATAACCTCCAAATGTCAATGAAGGGAAGCAGAGGAGACATCCAGATATAGAAACTCTAATTTTACCACACAGTTAATAATTCAAGGATCATTAGTCTCAAATACATGTTCCAGGGGAGGTAATTCACAGCTGTAATGTTTTCTTTATGAGGTCATCAGAAATTCAGTTCTCTTTTGTTCACAACCACACCTCAAATCCATCAGCATCACTTGTGTCTATAGTTACTCATGTAACACCATGTAGTGAATCGGTGGAATTGGTATCTATAGTTACTCTGAGTTAACACAATGTAATGTGTGAATAATAGTGGCATCTTGAGTAACTCAGGGTTAACACTACTTAGTGTGTGAGTAGAACTGGCACCTGTAGCTTCTCATGGTTAAACACGATGTAGTGTGTGAGTAGAACAGGTATCTGTAGTTTCTCACATTTAAACACCATGTGGTGTGCGAGTAGAACTGGTACCTGTAGTCACTCAGGGTCAAAACCATGTGGTGTGCAGAACTGGTACCTGTAGTCACTCAGGATTAAAACTGTGCAGTGTGTGCATAGAAGTGTGATCTTTGGTCAGCAATTAAACTAGGTAGCGTGAAAGCAGAACTGGTATCTTTAGTTACTCAGGGTTAAACACTACAGAGTGTGAGAGTACAACTGGCATCTTTAGTTACTCAGGGTTAACACGATGCAGTGTGAGTGGAATAGGTATCTTTAGTTACTCAGGGTGAAACACAATGTAGGGCTTGAGCATAACTGGTATCTTTAGTTACTCAGGGTGAAACACAATGTTGGGCTTGAGCAGAACTGGTATCTTTAGTTACTCAGGGTTAAACACAATGTTGGGCTTGAGCAGAACTGGTATCTTTAGTTACTCAGGGTTAAACACAATGTTGGGCTTGAGCAGAACTGGTATCTTTAGTTACTCAGGGTTAAACACACTGTTGGAGCTTGAGCCGAACTGTTATCTTTAGTTACTCAGGGTTAAGCACAATGTTGGGCTTGAGCAGAACTGGTATCTTTAGTTACTCAGGGTTAAACACAATGTTGGGCTTGAGCAGAACTGGTATCTTTAGTTACTCAGGGTTAAACACAATGTTGGGCTTGAGCAGAACTGGTATCTTTAGTTACTCAGGGTTAAACACGGTGTAGGGCTTGAGCAGAACTGGTATCTTTAGTTACTCAGGGTTAAACACAGTGCAGGGCTTGAGCAGAACTGGTATCTTTAGTTACTCAGGGTTAAACACAGTGCAGGGCTTGAGCAGAACTGGTATCTTTAGTTACTCAGGGTTAAACACAGTGCAGGGCTTGAGCAGAACTGGTATCTTTAGGTACTCAGGGTTAAACACAGCGCAGGGCTTGAGCAGAACTGGTATCTTTGGTTACTCAGGGTTAAACACAGTGTAGGGCTTGAGCAGAACTGGTATCTTTAGTGACTCAGGGTTAACATCAAGCTGCATATGCAGAACAGGTTACCAGGAGCAGTTTCTCCGCTGTTGGCCTCTTCTTAGGGTTCTTGGTGAGAGACACCTTGACGAAGCTGTGGAAAGCCTGACTCCTGTGAGAAGGGAAAACCTGTTGTTAATGACTGGATGACACATGCAGAGCACCTGGCAACAAGCCACGAAAACCACACCTCCACTTTCCTCCTGAGGCCTATCACATGCCAGGCCCATGAGATGAGGCTCTATCCATAGCTGAGAAACCCCACCCAGGCCATTATGCTGCTCTGCAGGCTTCTCCAGTCTGACTGTAACTCAGCCAGGTTAACCCTGTCATCAGCTGCCCAAACCCTTTCCAATACAGCAATCCAAACAGAGCCATTACAAAAACACATGCCAACACAACTCCTGGACACAACCCAACACAGCCCCTCCAAATCACAACCCAACACAGCCACTCGAGAGCACATCCCAACACAGCCACTCCAAATCACAACCCAACACAGCTAATCAAACACAGGCAGTCAAACAAGCGGGCACACTCAGACCCACAGTAGCTCACCATTTTGTTTTGTCTTTCAGCTTCGGAGGCTGAAAGTTGCTCTTTGACATTAAAAATAAGGCCCTGCAAGAAAATACACATAAAAAAAAACCATTAACTCAATCACTTCTGCAACTTCAGGTTACTATAAAAATACAATCGCCACATTGAGCCACTTAAACTAAAAAAAAAAAAAAAAAAATGTAACAAATATTTAATAAATAACAAAACAAAAAAAAAATGTAACAAATATTTAATAAATAACAAAACACTTTCATAACACCAACATTTAAACACCTTCAAGCAGATAAGTAAACTAATAACGACAAGAAAGTAGCACTTTTCGAAAACAGGAAGTGAATGAAGACCAAAGTATCCCTCAACAGGAAGTTGCCCTGAGAGTGAGATGATATGCGAGCAGACGTGGCGGGGGGGTTAGTGGGAGGGCAGTATAGGTACCTCATAGGGTGCAGGTCAAACATGGGGGGCTGTAGCTCAGCCAGCTCGATGGCAGTGATGCCCACGGCCCAGATGTCACACAGCTGGTTATAACCGCCGTTCTTCTCTACGGCTGCCACTTCAGGAGCCATCCTGCACACAGAGGCCAGCGAGAACGTCTGCTCAACACTCAGCCCACACATTGGGCAATATCCTCTCCAGAGACAACACACCAGACAACAGGCAGGAGCAGCGATCGTGTCAGAGCATCTCCTTCTACAGGCCCAGACCTCCCAATCATTACCCCCCACCCCGGACTTATCAGCAGAACAGGGATCTAGTTTTACGCAGGGTTAACATTATGCAGAGTAAAATAGGTATCTGTAGATGCAGGCTTGACACTGTGTAAAGCATCAAACAGCCCATCCTCCCACATCTCAGGGACCAAAGTAAAATCGGTGACGTGAGCAACATTCCCAGGGAGAGGCAAAATAAAACTAACAGACGATAAATATTAGTTCCAGTGGGTATGTGTATGTGCACTTTAAACACAAAAGCAGAAAAAATACTGATGAAAAAACCAGTCTATCCTCATGTGCACTAAAATGCACTGTTTAATGGCGTTAGGTGAGACAAATAAACTGATGATGTAGAGGTAGAAAGGGTGATGTGCGCTGTGTTGAGCTGCACTGAGTTGCCACGATTTCATCCTTAAAGGAGAGTTTTATATGATTCAGCCAAAACAAAATACAATAATTTAGAAGAAAACATAGAAAGGACATTTTTTTCCAAGATGTCAGGCAAACGAGCAGTTGCTTTATAACAAATATATACGCCCTAGATAAGTAGTCACACAACCTGAACAAAGAGAAAGTTTCCAATATTTTACGAGCGTAGCGTCCTGCTGGACAAAAAATTTCCAATCGCCACTGTGTGCACATACACAAATACACACACACACACACACACACACTCAAACGCACAAATACAGGTATGAAGACAGGCACACAGACCCACAAAGGCACCAAGACATACACACCCTCACACAAAGTCACGCACAGACACACAGGCACACACATACAGATATGCAATAATGTACACAATCAAACACAAACACAGTCAAAAGCACTAAAACCAACCAGTAAGGTGTTCCAATGAAAGACTTCCTCTTGGCAATTGTGGCCGTTATTTTGGCTGCAACTCCGAAATCAGCTGGAATAAAAAATGACAAGAAAACCTTCCAATATTCAGTTCTCAGGCACACGAGGAAGAAACAAGAAGAGACATTACAGTTCAGTTACTCACCCAGCTTCACATCGCCATTATCAGTTAGCAGGATATTGGCACCCTGCGAGAGATAACACACAGCACTCAGCTTTTACGTGCTACTGTTTACTGCGCTCACAAAACAACTTCACACCTCTCCAATTACCCAAGTGTGCATGAGCCAAACACTAATGCGAACAACCATGTATTTCACCCCTGAAGAACAATCCCTCAACTTAACATTTTACAGCAGATACACACACAGTAAAGTCTGTTTGTCTCAGGACAGAGACTGTAATCCCTGCACTAGACACTTGATTAAACCTGGTGATCTATAATTAATTTCAAGTCATTCACCTGCATATGAAAGAAACGGCGGGAACTGTTTAAATGTTTTTTTTTTTTTTTTTTTTGCAGTCTAAATATTTATGGCCATTATTGTATATGCAGTGATTGGTGGGGGTGGGCGTGCTGATTGACAGGCCTTGCAATACACATCCTGAGCCCAGAGAGAACGAGGGAACAGGAAGTGGTCACAGTGCCTACAGCTGCAGAGATAGGACAGTGCAGACCAACACTGAACCAAGTGTGATAAACACACCCAGCCAACTAACTCATCACCTGCTCTCAGCATTAACACAGGAGAGAAAAGCGCAATGCTTACGGGGCCATTACACAATCTCTGATACCCGCCATCTCCAAGCGGTTTCAACTGGGATGAATCGAGCATCAAAAACACTGCGGGTCACCTCTACATGCTGAATGATTCTCATTAAAAATCAGTAATTACAGTGACGAAAACCGAAAATGGTCGCCATAGACCTAGATAGCTTTTAACCACTCACTAAGGCTGAAACCCATTTCACCCCTTGGCCCTACCACTTAGCCCTACCCCTCCGTTTTGCGCGTTCGCGTGTAGGGGTAGGGGTGTCCCAATTCCCGTTAGGACAGAGGGGTAGGGGGAAGTGGTAGGGCGATACACCCTTTCAAACAAAGATTTTTCAGCGGCACACTTCAAACGGAGGGGTATGACCAATTTCTCAGAATGCCTTGCGAATCACCAGCAAAATGGCTGCCAGCGCGAAGAAAGACACCAAAGAAATGCACAAATGTAAGTATTTTCTCCATTCATAAAGATTTAGCCGTTGTGTTTCAATGTGTAGTGGTCATTTTCTTCATAAAATGCACACACAAAAATCGCTAGTACTACATTGAGGCTTCAGTAACGTTAGCCATCTAACGTTAACGTTACATCCGATTTGTGCATGACATTCCCGCATATGTTCTATCCCGTGACGCCCTCAATTTAACTGAAGACCAGCAGCGAGATTGCTGAAGTTTTTACTGATAACGCTATCACCGCAGACTATCAGGGCTGCCTGCAGAGCACTGCTGGTAACGTAGTCACCACAGCTGTAGACGGCATGTTGGATTTCTGGCAAAAGCTTGTCGCATCTGCTTACGTAAAAGCCAGCGGAGACTACTGATGACGTATGTGATTGTTGAAGGGGTGTCCCAATTCGTAGGGGTTGACTTTCAACCCCTAACCCTTGTAGCTCCGTTTCAAGGGGCAAATGGCAAGGGGAAGGGGTAGGGGTAAAAAAAGAGAAATGGGATTGGGCCTAAGAATGCCCAACCTTAAGCAATGACCTGACCACAATATTACATTTAGCTAGCGCAGGTCCTTACGAAGAAATATTAATGAAGTCAAGAGAGCACAAGTACGCCTAACAGAGCTATATGTGCAACGAAGCGCCAGACTCACCTGTTACAAACCGAGCAAAAACACAGATAGCATCCATAAACAGTCATAAAGTGCATTTACAGCACCACGATTGCATGAATTAGTCACAAGAGATAAGCTTGTTAGTGGTCAGATACAGAGAGTGTGATTAGATGCAGCCTGATGTGGTCAATTTTCATGGTGCATCAGCAGACTGCCACAGCGGCATTGCTGTGTGGGATTAGCAGTGCAGATTAAGCGATGCGGTACCTTAATGTCGCGGTGCATTTTCCCCTTGGTGTGAAGGTAGCCCAGGCCCTGTGCAGTAGAGACATAATCATCATCCAGTTTTAACTGCCAGACTGTTAAAACAAACTGCAATAAAAGCTTGGCTTTAGGGCGCTGGTTACCTGCAAGGTTTCCCTGCAGACGTATGCGATCTGGAGCTCGGACAGGGGGCCAGTCACTGCAAAATTTATCCAATAAACACTCAGCTAACAAATGGGTCTGTCTCAGCCAATACAAAATGTTCTCACGAGGTTGCTGCGATGTTGGGGCTATGCTGTAACATTGACAAAACAATCCAGTAATATTCTGAGAATGTTTCGAGTTGGGCGTTTTCACAAGATAAGGGCTGCATCGCTCTCATTTACCCTTTGGGGCAGCGGTAGCAACCGAAACTGATCCTGGAGATCTACCATGCAGCAGGCTTTCGTTTCAAACCTATTTTGGCACATTTCGATGCTTCCGATCAGCAGCTCAACAAAATCTCTAGAAGAATAAAGTGTGCCTTATAAGGGAAACTTCAGCGATGGTTGATTTCCAGGAGAATGGCTGGTTATTACCGCTTTCGGATGTAAGGTCACATAGAATTACTATGATAACTAAACATTGTAATGCTGATACTACAACCACAGCTGGTTTATAAAACCAACGGAGTTCCATCAGACTAACTTTTGAAATTCTGAAATATCAGGAAAAAACTATCACTCTTTAAACTAGAATCTGTGCTTGTGAAGCACTATGATGTTCCCCGCCATTATATATATTTGGTTGCACATTTTGAAGAGAGAACTATGAAAAGGCACATCTATACCATGTAATATAACAATATGCCTAGTTTGGTTGAGAAATGTGTTTTGGAGTTTTGGTTCGGACAAGGTCCACACTCTCAATACGCACTAAGTTGCAAAGGTTACCATGGAAATCGGAAAAACTAAAAATTTCTGAACAACCAAAATATCAAAAGGCACATCTACACCATGGGATCTAATGATATACCAAATGTTGTGAAAAAATATTGAACGGTTTAAGAGTTGTGGTCCGGACAAGGTCCCCACCCTCAATATGCACTAAGTTGAACTTATTACCATGGAAACAGGAAAAAATGAAAATTTCTAAACAACCAAAATATCAAAAGGCACATCTACACCATGGGATCTAATGATATACCAAATTTTGTGAAAAAATATTGAACGGTTTAAAAGTTATGGCCCGGACAAACTTGCTCGGAAGGACGGAAGGACGGACGGACGGAGGGTAAAACATTATGTTCCCCGCAAAATTTGCGGGGAACATAGTAATTATTAATGAGACCAGGAGCTCAGAGTAAGAATCAACCAATGAGAATCTCCCGTGAAAAAAAAAAAAACAAATGAATCTCATAAATGTGAACGTGTGGGCATCAGGTCTGGACTGCTGCGTTCAGGGCTCGCTCTGTGTGTACTGTGTACTGATCTGCAGGGCGGTGCGTGACTGGCTGCAGTCACGGTGAGAGGTCGGTCAGTTTCACGTTGCAGGATACGTCTCGCCTCGTTGCACAAGATCAGTTCCTCTGGTGGAAAAACTATTAGCAGCCGCCTGCTCCAACTGAGCAACCCCCAACACCTCAGGCCAGTGACGCGCCCGCAGACACCGCCGAGCACCGCTAACGGCAGTCAAGGGAAAATAATAATCACAGTGTCCATCTGAACGCACTAGGCCAGGACTCTGCCAACCCCATCTCTCTGAGACCTACTGTCCCTCAGGTTTACATTTAAAACGCAATCTGGCAATCCCCTAATCTACCAATCAGCAGTTCAGCAGGATCTCTAGCGCTCCGAGGTTAGCTTCGTCATGGCTGAAGTAGAACCCCATAGCAGGGGAGTTCAGCCTTATCCAGAATTGGCCGGTGTGGGTGCAGGATTAAGTTCCAGCCTTGCAGTTACAGTACACACCTGATTCTACTGACCAACCCCCAGAGTCTGTCGCAAAGTCCTTGATTAATGTAACCAGATGTGAAATAGCTAGACTGGAATGAGAGCCGACACACATGCCAGCCTTTTCTGAATAAGTCTGAATATCTCTGCCCAACGGAACAGTGGATTTCCTGAAACAGGGTTGGGAAGCCCGAGCAATTTACATTTGCAAAAGAAAAATGCTGAAGAAAATCTCCTAAAACTGTGTGTGCCAGACGAGAGGTGCGTTACCATGGTAAATATCCTGGAGGGATCCCCCGCCGCAGTATTCCATGCAGATCCATAACTTCTCCCGGCTGCCAGGACAACAAAGACACTCTTGTTAGGAGCAGCGGCCATATTTACCCCTTCCATTATTACCCTTTTCAGAGGCAGTAAAATCTGTCTGTCTGAGCAGCGGAGCATGACGACGCACCCACATGGTGTCAGTGTCTGTCGGACAGTGGTAAAATTATTCATCTGTAAATGATTAAAGTAAGGGACTGGACCAGGAATTTGAAGCAAAATAAAGCATCTGTAAGGTCGTAAACATCAAACTTTCAAAGAGACACAAACTGAGAAAATGCTGCTGTTCTATGAATACCCAGCAAGCATATTAAAAGGGGAACTTAGCTTGCGCACATATCGTTTCCCGTCAAAACAGAGACATGTGCGCCAGATGAACTGTAAATGGCCAGGTGGGATTCAACCACTTGAATGTTGAAAAGCAAGCTTAGCAGGGTATAAAGGTGCAGGCTAGAGTAACAGCCAGTGTGATCAAGGATGGGTGATTTAAAAGGCCAATTATTTTCACTTGTTAAACAAAGCAATCACACACATTGAAGAGGGAAAAGATAGCATTGGTCGCAGATCCAGGAAGGGCACCAGCATACACATTTCATTCGCCAGAATCAGACCCATAATAAAGAATCACTCAGCAGCTGCAAATGATAATCCTTGTACTCAACTTTAATCTGCTGCATTAACGTCAGAATTGTTTTTGTGCTAAATGTCAGCACTCTCCGCATACCAAGACTGTAAACAGAAGAGTCTGTCGCAATGTTGCCGAGTTAGAATGTAGTCCTACTCCAGTTAAACGTGGCTAATGCGGGGGCTTACGTAATCGCGACTACTTGGCAGTTCGCTGGAAGTGAGCACCAGAGACAGCAGAGACACAGAGATTCACTGAGCAGTAACTCTGCAGAGCTGCTGCCAAACCAGTTAGTCTCTCCCTCTGCACTGTGTCCCAATGAGCTGTGGCGACAGAACGGCCTCTTACCACAAGTAGCTGCCAAAGTAAGCCACGATGTTCTGGTGTGTGCACTCCTTCACCATGAAGATTTCCTGCTGAATGATGGAAAAGTCGTCCCCTGGAAGAGAGAGAGAGAGAGGGAGAGAGGCGAGGCTTTAGGAGTAAACATCCAGCAGCTGGCACAAGCGCTCACACGCTATAACCACACAGGACCGTGAGTCAGCCCTCAGCCATTAACAACACGCAATAAGCCTCTGGTTTCAGGCCAAATCCAGTATTTGTTCAGATTATTAGTTCTGATTTTATTCATCTGAAAGAAGAAGAAGAAGAAGAAGAAAAAAAAAAAAAAACACTTTACACTTAAACCAAATACACTTAGTGAATTTGGGGTTCAGTCACAACCATGGATTTTACTCCTCAGTCTGACACTCAATTAACCCCATATGATGTCAGACTACATGAAAGCATTAACCAAACTTTCTTAAAATGATGTGAGCGGCTAGCCAAAATGCTCATTGCAAAGGCCGGAGTTCAAGAACACCAAATTTTTTTTTTTAGGAAAAAAAAGTTAAAGAACTTCAAGTAATAAATGACTCACATTGGAAAATTCTTTTTCCCAGCTTAGAGAAGGTTGACCTTGGACCCCTAGTTCAGATATTTGACCCCCCATTTTTACTTCAGGGTTTGAAACATGTGGATCGAAATCCCTGCCACAATTTGACCTGCTCTGCATTATTCACACTGACCAGCTCCATCTATGCGCCCAGCCCCCATCCAGAATCTCTCCACCTCCCCACCTCTCCCTCGTAGCACTAACATTACATTTTCCACATTTAGCTCCATTCATGGGCACAGCTTGTTATTGTAAAGGGGACGTCTATATTCAAAACAGCCTGTTCTTCAGAAGGGAGAGAATCACAGGTAGGAAATGGGTTTTCAAGCCAGAAAGTTAGTAAATATTCCTTTTGGTCATTCAAGAATTCAGTAAATCTGGCGGGAGTGTGGGCCCTTACTGAGATTATGGCCATGGGTGAAGTACATGAGTTTTTGAGTTTCTTCACCCCCTAAATTTTTGCTCCAATACAGTACACGTTATCACAAGACATTTCAATGGCTCTTTAAAACAGGTGTCTTTTTAAAGCCAATACAGACACTAAAAGGGAATGGTGGCAGCAGGTATATAATATGAACATCATAAGTGAGAAAGCTTCAGGGTTCTATTCCAGCACAGTTCCACACATATTGAGCTCCCCAAGTGGTCTTTAATCACCAAATTTAAAGCCAACTGCTTGATAAATTCAATCCTTTCACTCCATATCCCGTCTCAAAAGGAACATGGCTTGCGTTCAGTGCTGTCATACCAACCCGGTGATCGTGGTGGGCAGCTATGTTAAGTGAACGTATGCAAGAGTCAAAACGATAAATGAGCGTTCTCCAGCGAGGGAACAAACTCAAAAGAAATATCATACGGCAGCCATTTCCAGAGACCAGCAAGTCTTTCCTCTCGCTGTGCCAACCTAAACCCTGCAGCAGACCACAGTCAGTCATGCACTGCAGCACGAGATGGAAGGTCCCAATCCTTCCACACGGTTCACTGACCGTGGACACAACTCAAGAGGGAAACGGATGTGCGAGGCACTGTATGCTGTCCCATAGTGCACCGCGACTCGCTGTGACAGCCATTCCCTCAAACAGTATGTTCTCAATGCGTCTCCACAGTAGGCAATAAAAAGCAGAAATATGTAGAGCCATCTGCAAGCAATTCAGCAGCGAGAGTCCGCGCTGGAGTCTGAGCGCAAAAGAGGCCAGATCAATCACAGCCTGCCTTCTTTCATGGTGTTCAACTCTCGCCAGGATCTTCCCTTTCTCACTGGGCATAATCTTCTGAACGAAGCGCTGACCATCACAAGACCACACAAATTCACTTCAGTTTTTCATTTTTCGGTCTGTCGAGGAAAGAATAGAGGGAAAAAATACACACGGAGAGAAACCAAAAGAAGCAAAGGAATGCCAACTATTTAAAAACACTTTCTCCTTACCACAGTGTATAAGAAGCAGCCTCGCTCCTCGCTCCATAGCTAACCATTTTTGCTAAATATTACCATTTTTGGGGAGGAGGGCCAGCGTTGGCTTTATTAACGCAGGGTTTAAGATAGCAGAGAGCCTCCTCGCACACTGTGTACCTTGGACAGGAATCCCGTAACTCTGCTCCTCTATCTCACCCCTGCAGAAGGAGCAGCCAAGTACAGCTCGCCGCAGGGTTAGCGCGAGAGCCGTTAGCCCGTATGCAGCTTGCGACGGCCCTTTCAAAACCGCATCCAAGTAAAACAGCCTCCAGGGCCTCCCGCTAATACCGGCCTCCGTCCTGACCTGCTGTCTAAAGGGTTGTGTTTACAGTTATGGGGTCAGGACAAACTCAAACTTCAGCACCTGCTCCGCGCTGCCATAGTGGTGCTACTGAAAAGCACAAAGCCTTCTCAGCCAGGATTACCATCCTTAAGATTTTAATACATCGGAGCACTTTCACAGGTGCAAGTTTAAGTTCTACGCTTAATTCAGTTTTGAATGAGGATTCACCATTGGAAACTCGCCCTCCAGGAGACTGTAGGTAGTAGCAGGTTGTGTCTCTATCCTGTCCCGTTTTCATATGCATGGAAGCAAGGGAGAAAATTTCCCTCAACACAGCAGGCAAGGACTTAAGGAACAACAAGATGACGCTGTCATTAATATTGCCCCCAACTCCTTGGAATCACCTATTTGAACCCAATGATGGTCATGACTAATAATATACACAAAACTTCATTCATCTAGGTCTAGTTGCAGAGCAAACTTGTTCCAACTTATTCAGGTGAATGGACAGAAGTATCTTAACGCAATATTTTACCTGCCATTTGTGCAAGATACATTGGAATTCTTACCCAGAATGCCACTCATTCCAAAATTATTTAAACTAGAGACCACCTGGGATTGCCTCAGCCGCGACAGCGATGCTGGCATTGTTCAAAATAGCAGTGCTCATAGTATTGCGTTCAGCGAGTGTGTACTCAGACCATCAGAGAAGGCCCATCAAAGACAGAGGGACTATCGGAGAGGGACCGTCAAAAAAGGACAAGTAGAGTGGGATTGTCAGTGAGGAACCATCACAAAGGACCATTAGAGAGGGACTGTCAGAGAGGACCTGTCAGAAAGGGACCATAAGCGAGGGACTGTCAAAAAATGGACAGTCTGAGAATGACCGTCAGAGGGAGGCAAGTACAGAGGGACCATCAGAGAGGGACTATAAAACAGGGACCATCAGAAAAGGAACAGTCAGAAAATGACTATCAGAGGGATATAATTAGAGAGGGACAATCTGAGAGGGACCGTCAGAAAGAACGGTTTAATAATGACCCTCATAAAGGGCTCATGAGAGTGGAAGCATTAGAGTGGGAAAGTCAGGCATCTGTGCTGAGGGAATATTTCAAGGAAATGGTACAGAGACAGCAAGCATAAGCAAGACCCATTGCGGAAATACAGACGACAGCGTGCGTAAATTCCAAAATTTAATTGCTAAATAATTCTGAAAGTGAAATACCAAATATCTTGCCTCACTGGAATAATTTTCCCTAAGTCTCTGTGACTCAAATACTGAGTAAAGCCTTAAATAGGCTCAAGCACAACAGGCAAAATTTGGCATTATTTATAAATAAAGGGGTTTTAACGCAACCCATCTAAAGGCAACTTGAAAACAAATGCATTTCAAGCTTGATCTTTTTCGGCTGAAAGTTGGGCCTTGATAGCACAAATATCAGCTGGTTAGCATATGATACCAGTGCAGTAATATGCAGCACAAAACAAGTAGTCAAAAAAGCACCCTCATTCTAGGCATTCAGCAATAAATTTCAGGCAAATGGATTTACTTTTATCACAGTAAATAACCCCTTACACCATTATGAGGAACTGTTTAAAAAAAAAAAATGATATTTTTGCACACATTCCCCATAGCTACATTTCAATGAGCCTAATGATTTCGGCATGTGAATTCAGGGTGGGAAAATCTGAAAAATGCCCTGGAGCAGAACATGAGTGAAATGCAGTGATGTCGGCATGCATAGTGAAGGAATAATGCGAGGCAGCAAGAGGCAAGAATTCTGATGCAGCAATAATTTGTAATGACATTAAAATACGGTCCTTTGTATTGTACGCTTTTAAAAAGGCAGGCAGAGAGAAATGATCCTTCAAAAAGAGTACCAACTAGTTTTTCGGTGGCATACTATATTACAACGCATTAATTATTCCTATATCCAAAATCTATATAATAAATACACTCTCCCCGTCATGCACAGACACCAGTGTGAGACAAATGGCCCTGGAAAAGACCAAGGTCCTAACGGTCTGTCCAGCATACAGCCGTCATGCCCTTGGTTCTGAAAACAACTCCTTACATTGAGCAGAGCCCGGACAGTATTATAAACACCTCCAGGGTAAGCAGACAGAACCACAGCCATTTATTCCAGGAATGCTGTTCATGCATCACCTTAGACAGTAAACCCAAACCACATGCAGCTGCCATATCATCACAGCAGCAAACACTTCACATCACCCAATCACACAATCCTAGGATGAGCAGTGTTTATACAACACACAGGGCTCCATGTCCGCAATGATACAGAATTAAAAAGCGACAAAAAAGAAAACAAAAATATACAGTCGAATAATAAATTACACCGGGCAAATAAGGATGTACTGGAAAAGCAAAACACACAGCACACGCGCAAACGATCAGTTTGCACCTGTAAAGCATATCGACTAATTACAAAAGCATCTATAAGCCATGTCCACCAGTGAAAGTCAGAGGCATGATTCACTGTTTACAGGTAAAAAATACATTCCTGGGGAGATGCTGGGCGCTGATAGGACAGCAGATGGAGTCAGGAGACACACACTCTTCACACCTTCTATGGGCCTCCAGACCACTGAGCTCATTTTCTCAGAGCCACTGGACCAAAGCGCGATATGAGGGCCGTAAATCGCTCCCCCTCAGCAGTAACGTCCCAGCGGGAGTGTTTTGGGGCATACAGACACACTGGTGAGAGAGGGGAACCCCCCCGTAAGGCTGCAGGTATGCAGCAGCACCGCTGCTCCGTCGCTTCCGAGCTTAGCGCTCCACTGACGGCAGGGGCCAGTGGGTATGAGGTAACGGTTTATTTTGGAAAGGCCAAATGTGGCGGATTAAGGGGAGCGGGCGAGGCCTGGTGGGGTGCGGCAGGGGACGTGAGAAGAGCGGGGAGGGTCGGGGCAGAGGGGTAGGTGGGGTTGGTGGCACAGGGTGCGACTCTTTGAGATAGACCAGACTCGTGCATCTGCACAGCACCGCCAGCCATACAGCAACACCGCCGTAATGGACTGTGCAACATCATCTCATTTTCCACATGATTAGCCTGATGAGCATGTCTGCATTCGCCATGAGCACTGCATGGATTACTGCTGCCAGAGCAGCCTGCCAACTCTGCCCGCTCTCAGTACTGACCAACTGAACATCATTCAATTCATTTTCAATAACCCGCATACCTTTCCCCACAGAAGTGCCAAATTACTGAATACATTTCTCATCCACTCGCCATTTTCATGAAAAGCGCATCAGTACCGGAATTCATGCTTCCCTTGTGGGACTGTGGTTTCATTATATAATCTGGACGGGGCATTTTGAGACGCTGTTGTCTTCATCTGTCAAAAACCACATCCTTTACAAAAGGCAGTATCTACAGCTGATGCTGAACTTCAACTGAGTATTGAGACTGATTCAGTCCACTGACACTATACAGGCCTGTTGTGTCATTACATAATTAGGACTTCACATTTAAGGGGCCTCTGATGTCTCCATTCATCTCAAGAGCCACATCATCAACAAAAAGACAAAAGCCACAAGTGATGCTGAACTTTAACTATGAATACTGATTAATTCTGTTCACTCTGTCACAATGCTGACCTCAGAAACATGAGTGTGTGACAGTGCATGTGTGTGTATTATTGCACTTGCTTTATTGTGAGAACCAGAAAATTTAAACAATGAAGTGAGGACATTTTTGAGGAGTGAGGAGATTTTTTTCAGCAGTCCCCACATCTACCAAAGCCCACAGCTGCTTGGTCAAGGTTAGGGGTAAAGTTCAAATAAGGGAGAGGTAAAGGTTAGGGTTAAGGTTAGGATAAGGGATAGGTTAAGGTTAGGGTTAAGGTTAGAATAAGGGAGAGGTAAAGGTTAGGGTTAAGGTTAGAATAAGGGATAGGTTAAGGTTAGGGTTAAGGTTAGAATAAGGGATAGGTTAAGGTTAGAATTAAGGTTAGAATAAGGCAGGGGTGTCCAATCTTATCCAGAAAGGGCCGGTGTGGGTGCTGGTTTTTGTTAAAGCCCAACACTAACACACCTGATTCTACCCACCAAGGTCCTGACTGAAACCCCTGATTAGTTAATAAGTGGAATCAGGTGCTGTAGCACTACTGGCTAGAACAAAAACCTGCACCCACTCCGGCCCTTTACGGACAAGATTGGACAGCCCCGGAATAAGGGACAGGTTAAGGTTAGGATTAAGGTTAGAATAAGGGATAGGTTAAGGTTAGGGTAATGGTTTGGGTTAGGAAATGCAATGGTTATGTTTGCGATCAGGGTGAGGCTGTTGGGACAAACACAGAATAAATGGAAGTCAATATAATGTCCTCACGAGGACAGAAGTAAGAGGATGTGCTTGTGGCCAACGCATAATGGGAGAGGAACAAACAGAGAGGCTCCCTCCTGCAGTGAATGAAACCTTTCTACAGAAGACAAATAATCTGAGATGAATCCCCAAGAATACAGTCTGAACTTCCACACCTGAACCCCCAACAGATATTCAAATTTGTAATGAGTGACGGAATGACTCTCTTCTGCGGTAAGACTGACATCCCAGAGCAGAGGAGTCCGGGAGAGCAAAACTCCTCCCACTCCTGATAATACTCCTGACAACACCCTCGCAACTGCAACCAATTTACATTACAAATATTTTCACATACATCGACTCTTTGGAAATACACTTCCATTACTTTGAAGCCAATATTACATACTGAATTCAGTAGGTGGTGCACTTGCTCTGACCTGTTCATGGGAAGGAGTGAAAATTAATGATCCTTTAAAAAAAGTCTCACCAGTAGCAGCTAAATTTAACTCTGGCAAATCTGCCCAGTTTCCCACTCCACCCTGACCCCACCACTGGAAGCGCCCCCGTAACAGCTAACCACCCCTTCCCTAAGATAACAAGAATGCCCGTAATATACGGTTCACCATACACTCGCCTCTCACAAGGCTCCAGCGTGGCAAGAGAAATACATTCTAGAAGCTTCTTCGTTTTCACTTCAACAGCAAGAACCCGAGGTGCAAATACCACAGAACAAGATGGATGTCATTACGAGATTAAAAATGGGGAACTGCCGGAATGCATACGGGTCTAGCCTCAGCAGATAAATCACTACGCAATTATTCACCGAGGTGGTCCTAGCTTCGATATGCAGGGGTCAAAGGTGAGCAGTGTATCACCGACATAAATAATGGCAAATGTAAACTGAAGTGGACGAGAATTAAAAACAAAAAGGGGACCGCATGCTTTTTTCAGGTTTTTATTTTCAAGAAGAGCAGCCTCACCACATCCCTTCTGAATCAACACTTCTCCCCGCTACAGAGATGCTGTTTGTGTAAGAGGGGGAGGGGTGGGGGGTAGAGGCCAATGCTCCAACAGGACACACACAGCGTAAAACCACATCAGCAGGCCACTGCATATTTGCTCACAGTGGAAGCTTTAGGTTCAAGAATTGGCAGCGTGCAGCTACAATCACTATTCCATCCTTACGTCGTCTTTACAGAGATTGTATCACAAATACACATAAAAGCCACAGTCAGTTAAGAGCACTACTCTATTCTACATGCAAATTCAAAAAGATCCTGCAAGTGGCCGTGAGAATTGTCATGCAGGGTCAAGCAAACGCGCTCCACGTACGTGAAGCCAACCGCTTTTATTCATACAGACCCTTAGAGGAAGGTCAGCAGGCCAATAAGAGTACTGAAACCACACACACTTCACTGAGACAATACGAGTGGTGCATGATCTATGACTCAGCCCCACCTTCTGAACCTGCATCCTGTAGAACCCGTTTTGTCCCGGCTGCGCACAGGAACACAGGTCCGTTTAGACAAGCAGCACAAATGTTGCGTTGAAGGCTATGAAAGGTGAAAGGTAGCTTACGAACGTGTTCACTTCAGCTACGGCGGGGGAGGAAAGCCCGGCCCTTTGCTTAAACAAACCCAATGCCAGAAGTAATCCAGACTGAACACGAATGCTTACCCAATGACCTGGGACAGCTGAAAAATGAGCGTAGCAAAGTAAGACAAATGGACACATGGGAGAGGACTGAGGAAAATCAGCGACAGACACAGCAGCCCTCTCTCCCTTTCAGCGCACAGGGTTAAAAATAACAGCTATGATCGTGCTAATCTCCATGAATGACTCCTAACCAGCGGTTCCCAAACCAGTTCCTGGAAATGTCCCATTAGGCAGTCATTTCTACTGTAATTTGGCACATCTGATTATACTCCTGTAATTAACCGCTCAACAAGATCTCTAGCTTTTGAATGAGGTTCGCTCTGTTGGGGTCAGGTGAAAACTTTTAAAAAGGATGACAGATCTCCGAGAAGCAAGATAATGTCCTAAATACCAGGAAGGAAAACAAAACAAACCTTCCCGAGGGATCTTTGGTCAGACAGCCAGGATCCAGATCTGAGTTTTGATACTACATCTGCAGAAGCTGACAGTTCCAAAGTATTATAAACGATCTGCATAATCGCTTTGTGTTTTTTCACGCGTTTATGCCATTGCCACAAATGGCATAAACGATTTTAAAATGAACAGCCCTGAGCAAACCTCATTAGCACACATTAAAGGTGCACTATGCAAGTTTGTTTAATTTCACTTCTGTTGACATTCAAACTCAAACAAAACAGAGGTAGCCCGCCCCTCCCTCCTATAGTTCCCTCCTTCCCATGCTTCCATAACTGTCAACTCTTGTTGGTGATTGGCCGGAATGGTTTGTTATGTTATGGAGCACAGCCTGTGCCCCTTGTGTTTATTTACAGTTTGTGACGCCTGTGTGGTCTCGAGAGCCTGGGTTTTTTTTACAGTGTATTTAGGGGCAGGCAGCTAGCAGATCGTGAAGAGTTGTCGGCGAATTGAGACAAAAATATAATCGCGCAGAAAGTAAACAAACTTGCATAGTGCACCTTTAAAGCCAATAAGCTTAGATTTTCACTGTGTTTGGAAGGCATCCTCATTCTTCATGAGGCCACATATTTCAGAAAAGGGAGTCAAATATACCACATTTAAGCAATTTGCATTAACTGTAGCTAATGTAATATTGAGAGAGGGGAGGCAACACATTGATAAGACCAAACAAAATAGTAGGTGTGTTACCTACATCACTAATTTGAAAAATAGGTAGGTTAGCTAGGAATTTTTTTTTTCCCTCAAAGTTTTTTGTAAAATTGTTAGGTTAGATACTTCCATCTCCAAGTTGATCCAGCTAAACTAGTAACACAGAAACATCTTTAAAACGACGATCCATGACTCAAACCGACCTTCAGCTTTTGACTGGAAAAACTAAACCACCAAGAGGCAATGTTTTTATTTGGTAAGTCAAATAATTTCTCGTGAATCTCACCTCGAAAAACTACAGACTAATAGGAAAGATGCTCAATAACATTCAGTGAGCTTTTGTATGGAGCTTCGCTCAAGGACTCTGCTGGAGAATACCGTTGGACCGCAAAACTGCTAAACCATCGAATAGAAAAGAAAAAAAGCAATGAATGACATCGCACCAGATCGGGGCTCGGCTTCATTTCTTTTCATTTTAAATAGAAAACGTAGAAAAATGTTTAGGATCGGCCCTTAATGACCTAGGTAGGGTTGGGTAATCGAAAACACCTATTTTTTTTTTTTTATTGGCCTAAGGTAAATACACAGCTAAACAGCGGCCCTTTTGCACCATGACACCTCTAAGTACCAGTTAAAGGCTTCAGTCTCTGCACACTCCCATTTCAATCCCAGTAAAAGCTTTCTTTGCACTCAATGACATGTTAACAGTTAATAACAGGGATGCCACACACTCAATCTCTGCATTCCTTTCACACCGCGCTAACATAGTGTAGTCACGGTGTCATTTCAAGCTACGTCTGGTCTACATCTACCATAAAAGTCTGCTTCTGTGCAGTAAATCTTACCATAAGTTTAGAGAACAATGAAATGCATTGTACAGCTTGTAAAGTGGTAAAAATTTGACTTCTGACACAGTGGTCCAGCACAAGTAGAGACAGTCAGCCGTGATTTACTGGTATTCACAACCAAACAACGTGAATCCAGGAAGATTGGAGGCCTTTTCATGCAGAGTCAAAATACTGAGCTGCAACGCACACTAACAAAACCTCAGCAAATACCGAACCTGCATCTAATTCTCCATCAGCCCTCCAGGCAAGTACGCAAAGTCAAGCTATTTGCGCAAGTGATTTCTGCAACACTTGTTTGCAAATTCCCTCCGACGCTGCCAAACCAAGGTCCATTTTCCACCCGCTATCTGAAGAGTTTTCTGTATGCATACATCAGAAGTGGACAATTCAGAGAAAGAGGATCTAATCCAGGAATTTCTCTGCATTGCCTTACATCTGATCTTAAGATCCCTGCTGACAAATCCAGAGCAGAGATCAAGAGGCAAGGATTTCCTCGTCATCTGTCCATGTGATATATGTAAGTGCTTAAGAATGGCGCTGTCTAAACACGTTGCTCTAAATCACCGCAACTGCAGTGAAACCATTTTGTCGACCTGTGCTCTGGATGAATGGTGCGAACACCAGCTCACTCAATAGAGAGATCTTGAGTCTGACAATCGTGCAGCATGGAGAAAGCAGGGAACAGATATCAAAAGAAAATGGAACATAGGAATGCAGACAACAACAGAAACTTGAATGAGTCTTAATCAGAGCAGCTTTGAGAGGGTGGCAATGTGCGCTAAACCCCAACTAATCCCTCTAATCTGGGGCACGCACTCAGTCACTGGGTCAGAGAGGGAACAGACAGCCTGGGTCCCAGTGTCCTCCACAGATCTCGCCCATCTGAGCCCGACCCACTACCTCACACTCAAACTCTTCCGCGCCGTGAGTGCCGACAGTGCTGTGAAAAATTGCCGATTAGGGTGTTCAGTGTGTTTGGTTTTTTTTTTAGTAGCCGCAATACGACATGGGGCAAAATGTTTCAGATCACACAAATTTTAAGTTCAGATGAAGGTAACTCCAAGTAAACAAAAAAAATGCAGTTTTTAAATGACAATATCATTAACTGAAGGAAAAAAGCAATCCAACCTGTCAAGGTGAAAAAAGTAATTTACTCCTTGGTCAATAAATCAACCAAATAAACTAACTGAATTGATAACGCACACACTGCGCACACTGGCAGTAATCTGCCAACCCTGCTGAATCAAAACATCATGTAAACTGAACCTGTCTGGTAATGTGAAATTGAAAAAAGCAGCGCATGATGCCATGATAAAAAGATATTCAAGAACAGATGAGAAACAAAGTTTAAGACATTTTCAATCTAGAAAGGCTTACAAAACCATTTCTAAGGCTCTAGAACTCCAGCAAACCATGGTAAGAGCCATTATCTGCAAATGAAGAAAACTTGATGGAACAGTGGTGAACCTTCCCAGGAGTGGCCAGCCCACCAAATTCCTCCAAGAGCACATTGTCAACTCACCTAGGACACGAAAGATCGCTTAAAAAGAACAGCAAGCCACACGGGCCTCAGTTAAGTTGTGTTCACAATTCCATTACAAGAGATCGGGCAAAAATGGCATCCCTGATAGAACTGCAAGGAGAAAACTACTGCTGACCAAAAACACAAAGCCTCTACTCACATTTGCCAAAAAAAATCTTGATGACCTCCCAAGATTTTTTGGGATAATATTCTCTGGATGGATGAGACAAAAGTGCAACTTTTTTGGAATACATGGATCCAGTTACATCAGGCAAGCCCAGTTGGATTATGCAGCAGGACAATGATCCAAAGCGTACAAGCAAGTCCACCTCTGAATGGCTCAAAGGAAACAACAAAATGAAAGAGTTTTGGAGAGTCCTTGTCAAAGTTCTGACTTGAATCCGATCAAGATGCTGTGGCACGACTTTAAACAGGCAGTTCATATGCAAAAACTATCAAGGTAAATTTGGTGCAAAATTACTGAGCAACTGTGAAAGTGCAATTTGTACTTTACACATTTTTGTACATGTGTATCACAAAATCAGAACTCACAGTGAAAAAGTTTTGAACTTGTGGCATTTTTTTTTCACCCTGCAAGCACAACTCAAAACTTCTCACCACCTCAAACCTCCTTCTTATTGCAGGTGCGTAAATCCTACTCTGCAAGTCACAAATTAAGGAAGTAATATGCGCACATGTTTTGCCACAGTTGTTGCAGAATACATGATGCAAAACTACAGAGAACCTACAATAAGAATTTGAGAAGGTGTCTGTTTTGAGTTGTGCTTGCGGGATGAAAAAAAAAATTCCACAAGTTTGAAATTTTTTGCTGTGACTTCAGATTTAGTGATAAATATGTATAAAATTTGTTATACAAGTACAAATTCCACTTTCGCAGGTGCTCAGTAGTTTTGCAACAAATTTACCTTCATAAAAAAACTCCAATGTGGCTGAATTAAAACAATTCTGCAAAGCAGAGTGGACCAAAATCCCTCCTCAGCAAAGTAAAGAAACTGCCAGTTATTGCAAACATTTGTTTGCAGTTGTTGCCGCCAAGGCCAGCACGACTAGTTATCAGGTTTCAGGGGACAATAATTTTTTCACATAGGTTTTGAATAACTCTTTACCTTTAATAAATTACATGACTATTTAAAAGCTCCATTTTATGTTTACTCATATTGTCTGTCCAATATTAAAATTGGACGTGGATGCAGGTGCACGTGGATGATCAGGAACATTTCGACAGGACGAAAAAGTAACAAATAGAAATAGAAGAAATTGGGCAAATACTTTTTCACAGCAATGTAAACTCTCCAATGTTGAGATCAACTTCAGAACCACTTTCCGTAAACAGATCCAACTGTAGTACCTATCAAGAAACCTTCAAATACCCATAACATCATAGAGAGTGGAGTACAGACCCATTCCAGGTCCCTGCTCATACACTCCCACAACCAAATTTGGGCCTGACCTAAGAAACACTGTCCTAGACCCCGAGTATTTCCCTAATCAGGACTTCCGTCAGTCTTTATGACCAAGAGTGCAATGCCTCCCTGGGGAACTCATACGCTGGTCAAGACAAACCCCAGAGTTTAACATTCTCCTCATACTTCAGCTGGGCTCAATCTAGGGCCACAGTGCAAATGTATTCCACAGGCCAGTCACAGTGCTGACGCAAAGTACCAATAAAGTCTGATTGTCAATACAAATAAATACATTTTAACAAAACATGCACAGGCACAGACTGTGGATGACGACATGATATTGCCGCTCAATTTGCATTTCGCAACCAGTCACCTGACCTGTGATTCACCGGAGCACAGAAACAAAAATGTTCAATATTCGCTCATCAGACAAGTGCGTCCAAGACTTCGCAAGCTTCTGACTAATCATCCTTCAACTTCACTAAGCTGCCCTTCAGTCAGTGCAGTCTGAGTTTGTAGCCTTATACCACCCTTCACTCCCATTGAACTCCCACTGTGTTGCCACTACTGGCCTCAGTAGTGCAGGAGAAACTATTGAGACCAGGCTGAGTGTGCCGGCCAGGTCACTGCATATTTGTGCTCAATCTAGAATGACAGCAGAGATCAGATCAGTGACTACGGGCCTCAGATGGCTATCCTGGGAATGCTAGGACCACTGCAGATGCAGCAACTCCATTCCTTTTCTTAAATGCCAGAGTGACTCAAGCCTCTAACCATTTAATTCAACTGAAGCGTTCTAAAGGAGCAACAATGTGTACTGCATTTTAAACAAACCACTGTGCCTGCTAGAGTGTAACTCTACAAAAGTCAACTAGAATACAGAGCACTAACAACCAATCACACTTCATCATGAAGGCTATATTATCCTGCTGCAAACGTAGTGCTGAACAAAAACAGTACTGACACTCAAATCCAGTGAAACTGCATTGTCATTCTGAAATGACAGAATTATATAAATAAACATGCAAAGCTAATCTATGCAAAGTTCACCATCATGTCTAAAAACCAAACAAACGGTTAGGTATTTGCAGCGCCTAAAATTGGCATGAATTTTATAGGGAGACAACAACCATTGAAATGAACAAGCATGTTCCCATTGGCGGTAATGCTCCACTTAATAAAAGAAACAGTATTTTCACTAGGAATGCCAAAACATGTCTGAGCATACCTCTGCCCAAAATGCGATCGGGCACTTCACCCGCCAAAACTGAAGGCGGGTGAATGACTGACGGCGCAAGACCGCCAAGAACGCACAAAAATAAATACAGCACTGCCAAAGCAGGGAGCCTTAACAGGACACATCTGATCAAACACACAAACACAATTCTGTGGGTAAAGCAGGTATCACATTACTGTTCAAATGAGAAACGTTCTAAACAAGATTCTGGTCTTCAACAGAATCCTGGCAAAGTTTCATGTACATAATACCAAGCCATAATAAGAAGCTGAGGGGCACTGAAAATATTAAGACCAGTAATAAACCGTTAATCCTCCAAGGTTCATGAGACTGGAATATTCTTAACTGACCTTTCTGCAGTTGATGTAAAAAAAAAAAAAAAAAAAAAAAAAATCATACCCATAGAACAAAGCAATGGAGTCCAAAATCCCAGACTCAGAATTTTGAAAAAGGATTCCAAAAAAACAATCTTCTGCAAGGTAATGGGTTGCTTTAAAACACAGTTGAAAGTTAGACAATTTTTTGCAAGCCTGTGACCAGCAGTAGAATGCAGTCCATAAAATAGGTGGGGAATTAGGTGAGGATTTACCAAAAATGTACACTGACGACAGAACAAAACTGTGGTATTACGGCCATTCACATGACCTCAGTGAGAACGCGAATGACATCAGCAAAAATCACGCTTTTGAAATTCCACCGCACGGTTTAGTTAAGCCGCCTTCAGCAACGGTGCGCGGGGACTGCTACCCGGGGGCGGAGACCAGATGCAAACCTGCAGCTAACCACAGGTGACCACAAGTGTAGTCAATACACAAATAGATGAGCAATATTCCTCTCTCCAGAACAGGCCTTAATTGAAGCACAAGAGCACTGTGCAAACTGCCCGTGAAGACAATAGCAAGAGAAGTAAAATTAAACATTCTGTTCAGGAGAGCTGTTCGGTTGGCAAGCTTTATAAACGTGCCAGAATGCATGCAGTAAATGCCAATTTACATGCTGTTTGATTTGAATTAAGCTTTTCCTGAGTTCCTAGGAATAGTATTCTGCCAAATAATTTTTACTGAAAAAAAAAAAAAAAAGCTACTGCCCATAAGAACTACAAGTCTTATGGGTTGTAATAAATGCAACACCACGCTACGACAAAACCACTTTCCTCTCAATCTGCTGGGTCAAACGGTTTTTTCGTTCAGAGCATGGAATTAAGGATTAACCACCAACTGGAACTGGAGGGTGGAGGTTCCAGTGCTCCTGTAACACAGAGGCTAGCCCATCATAAAAATCATATCTCCTTTATCAAACAGTAAATTATCAGCCTCCGTGACGCGCTCCCTTTCCCACGAGGCCGACCAGCACCTACTGACAAGTCACCTGCAATTTGCAGTTTGCACACACTGTAGTATAACTAGACAAGAAAAAAAAATCAATAAGTCATGATTTACTGAACAGTCAGCGGAAGCAACGACAACAACCAGTAATTGAAAGCAATGGAGTCCCAGAACACAGATACAAAATTTTGAAAAAAAAAAAAAAAAAAAAAACCATTCCTAAGAAGCCACTTCTTACTAGCTTTAAATAACCAGCTTTTAAATGGCTAGCTGGCAACCAATTCTTGCCTTTTTGAGTTAGTCCAGCTCTCGCACTGCAAAGCATGTTTTCTAGTTTTAACTGACTGAATAATTCTACAAGCACTCATATTCTGTCTATGAGTTGGAGGCTACAGCGTGGCTAAAAACTGATTCAAACTCCAAATCCATAAAGTAAGGCATAAATCTGCTTAGTGTACAAGAACCGGAGTCAATATTGAGCACCAGAGAGATTAGTTTAAACTGATTACTTTTATGCTTAAATGACCCCAACAGCAGGAAGGCACAATGGGAGAACTGGAGTTTCGAGAGACGAAAGGGGCGAACTCACCTGGTTCCAGTTTGATGATTTTAACAGCAGCAAGTTCTCCTGTCTGTATGTTTCTGGCCTGTGGAACAAACAGAAGAAAGATGAGGGAAAACAAGATAACACAGCCCTTTCATTCAGTCGAGGACCAACCACTCAGCTGATCGTGTACAAAAAGTGGTCTAGAAGCACAGAAACCACTGAAAGGCAATTCAAGGTGGCAGGTCTAAGCACCGTTTCAGATCACAGGTATACCTCATTTGACCTCAACAGTTTCATTTTAGAAAATGCGATGACCGTCGACCACAGCTGCAGTCATTTCATCATCATATTCAATGTTCATATGTATTGAACTTCACTGTCAGCCTGATGAAAGAAATTTGAAAATTTCCAAGTCTTATACTGAAATATTTGTCTAGAATTGGAACTATGGCTTCAAATCCTGCATTCTAGAACCAAACAGTCAGTCTGTTCGTACAGGGATCCACAATTAACATTCCTTCAAAGGGGCACATGCGCTCCACGGTTGAGAAAAACATTAGGCACACATCGATGCATTCCAATGGGATGTGCTTGTGAATTATTTTACCACACATGTCATGGATGGACACTAATAAACTGGAGCACTGTAGAGCCCTAATGTAGGTCAGCCTCAATCTCAAATCCAGCTCCGGACTGTGTATCATAATTAAGCCTTGGGTCCACAGCTTGCGCTAAATCAACCTTAAACCCCCCCAAACAGCTGCCTTTCAGCACTGGACATGTCACTGAGACAAACCTAATCTCATACATGACAGAATACACGCACACGCAAAACATTCTGCTCCAAATCACCAGTATTCCAATGACCTCAAAGAACCCTCATTTTGGGGGATTTGATATGCATGCCAAATGAGTTGAGCCACTGTGATTCTGCACAGTGTCTCTGAATTAGGGGTGGTCGGTATAAATAAAGTACCAGCAGAAATTTATGCCATGATATCATCAACAACAGCAGAGGAAGTATGTGATGTTCAATTTAGAGAGTCAAGAAAAATAATAAGATTGAAAAAAGGGCCAATAAGGAATGCCCAGAGATACAATGAGATTAGTTCAGACCCATTTCAATTTGTCAATTGCCCAAGACTCAACTTCAGAACGGCTACCCAATTACAGTCAGTGCTTACAGCACAAGGAGCGAGATAGCCCGTGTAACCATTGCACTATCAATTCGGATATTTCTCACGTTCTACGCGTTTCACTTCCAGATTTTCTCACCTGCAAACAAGCAAACTTGAGACAAAACCTTAGTTCAACAAAACGTCACAAGGCAATCTGAAGCTGCAGGTAACGGCTAAAGACAATTTAATTTCATTACCAGTCAATAAGTAATCTGGAAAATGAGTCACAGTTGCTGCTCTGTTAATATCCAAAGAAAATTCCAGTAGACAGCCCTGGTATTATACACGGTCACAGGCAGGTGGGTGGAGGAGGTAATGAGCGTTTCGTAGCAAAGTAAACAAGCTAACGCACTCTTTTTGGCACTCCAATGAGGATGCGCTGCCTGGTTCCAAGAAGGGGATTAATCATTTAAAATGGCCGCCCTTAGAAGGCCTTCTTGTTTGAACCTGTTCACTCCCTTGCAAAGAGATACTACTCACAGTTTTGAGAACCCTCAACTGTGTCTGCCTCTGGTTTGGGTGAGATAAGGGAGAGGGGAGCACTGTCAAAGTACAAGGTTAGTTCAATGTAAATACACTGACAAGGGTTATACAGATCACAGTGCCAAGTGGACAACGCTGCCTTAAACAGTTTTGACCTAGCACTGGTCTCGCTGGATAAAGTTCTTCCAGACAGTTTAGACTAAGAACTGACTTCAGTGAATAAATGGTTGGGGATGGAGAAAAAAAATTAGCACAGATCTGCAGATTTCTGTTCCTGACAGCGAATTACGAGCACGTCAATGTCTGAGAGCATCTAATGGCCAGTGATGAGCAGCGTCATAGCACCGTAAATGAGTTACTGAAACTAATTCTGTACCAAAATCCAACCAGACCACAGCAGTGCAGAAAAATAACACCAATGAAACAAAAGCATTTTGAGCACCTCCCTGTTCTTTCATTCAGCTGACGCAAAGTCAACAGCGCACGCATCTTCGCCACAGGAGCACAGAGCAGGAGGGCACGTGTTATTGTGCAATACACCACAGCAGGCCCGGATCAACCCTCGGCTTACAGTGCAGTGACTGGAAACGGAGTCTAAGGATCAACAACACACACGGATAAACTCCGACGACACAGTCAGCTAAACAAACCACTGCATTAAACCAGTGAGAAAATTCCCTGCACCAAGTCAACAGAGTGATTCTTGTTTATTTGTTAAGTATATGTTTATCTCCTGGAGTTGTTTCACATCCCAATCTGAAATGCCCATGTAAACCTGTATGGTGGTACCAAAAGTACTGCATAGTCTTTCAATTTGGGATGATTACATTACAGTCCACATCTTCCACAGCTCCGACTGCCCAGGGAAGTGAGCTCCGCATGCTAGTGCTGCTAGCTCAGCTGGCCCAGGCGGGCTTCAGACACCTGATAAACTTTACAGCCCTAATGGAGCAGCGAGACAGGGAACCTTTACAGAAGTCAAATATCAGCCAATTTAACCCAGAGATCTTCACTCCTGGTCCTCAAGGGTCTCTAGGACTGCTGGGTTAGTGGTTACTGGGGACTTAATTGATCAATTACCTTAACTTACTGGTTAATTTCGCTTATTTGAAGTGGCTGCGGAAATGCAGAAAAAAACAAAATAGCGAAAAAATCCAGGGGATCGGCAGAACCAAGGAATGACCAACATGGGAAAAAACAACGCCAAGGCTAAAAGCATCAGATACTAAACGTAAAACATCTGACAAGCGGATTTTTTTTTTTTTTGCCAAAAATGATAATCTTCACCCCCCTCCACAGCCAGCTATGCACGGACCACGGTTGGTGAAGCAGTCTGAGGTAGTTTGCAGATATTAGCAGCAACTGCCGCCGGAACACTGTTGTTGTAAATAAATTGAAACCACTGTTTCTTTTTTCGCCTGATGCTGGTACTGAATACAGACATTTGAGCTGGTTTCTGCAGCCAAACACTGAACAGTTGGCGTGTCTCGCCCTGACCTTCGACATTGCGAAATCAACGGTAGCGAAGAACAATAGTAGTCACTCCCGCATAGACTCCCGCAGAGGAGAAGAGTGGGAGTGGTTATCCACAGTGGAGGTGACACAGAGGCGGGGACATGGGCGGGCACAATTGCCTGACTCCTGCTGTTACGCAACAACGGGAGCCAAATCAAAATGGCCCCGTAGAAGCACATGCCTACCCACTCGGCAGACGGGCTTGCGCTTCTCACATTCTCAAAGTGTGCCAGGCTGCAGGATGACCATGATAACTAGAGGCACTCATAGAGTGCAAACCTCCGCCAAGGCAGCACAATCCAAATCTACATCAGTGGGAGCAAAGTTGAGTTATCGCGTGTCATACAATTTCAAGATGGCTGCCATATTGTTTCACTGATCGCGGTGAAAATCAATAGGGTCCATCCTTGATGTAATAGCAATCCACCCACAAAATTTCAGACAAATCCGTGCATTACTTTTTGAGTTATGTTGTTCACAAACAGACAAACGGGCAAAAACATAACCTCCGCTCCAACTTCGTTGGCGGAGGTAAATATGCATGAGCAAGGAAAAACACCTCTCACAATTGGGAACATTTAAATAAACAGTCAGCTATGCTTTTCTGCAAGAGTGAAAATCAATGGCAATGATCAACAACAGCTTCCTTGTTGACCATAATTATGTGTCATCGGGGTATCACAGAATTTCAGCTTTACACATAGTTTTACAGTCAGACAGACACTAGAATGCGTTTTTACTCAAAAAAACAGACGTCTCCCCCCCGGCCCCATTCTCTGCCTATCCCAGCGGACGGACCGACAGACAGATAGGCACATACCAAAAGGCACCACTTCAGGACCTGAGTAGTAAGTATGCAAAGTTTCATAAAGATCATGCAAACGGTTTTGGAGTTACGGTCCGGAAACGAAGTGGGAATGCAGACGCAAATGGGAACCGAGCCTAAAACAATAAGTCTCCCCTCTCCCTCCGGGGGGGCAGACATAAATACCTCATGTGAGGTAGAAAAATCCACTTCAAACACAAGACTCTTTGTTTCAAACAAAGATGAGCCATTTTGCTCATATCATTGAGAAGTTAGTTTCTGTTTAAAAACTTGCCAAATAGGTTGAAGTAATTTCCTATTCAAATATATTCAATTTAACTTCAGTTGACAAATGTAAATGAAGCACACGACACGCTGGCAAGTGCAACTTCATTAGGTTTAATTCAACCAAAAACACAGCCTTATCGGCTTCAGCCTGCTGTCACAAAAATCTAAATGAGGACATTCCCCACCTATCTATTTACTCTTCAATTCAAACTGATGCTGAAACTGTGAGTCATGACACCTCCAACTGCTAGCCACAATCGTAGAAATGCTGGCATAATTTCAGAGGAATGGAAGATAAGTGCTTCTATACTGTTTGCAATCCCAGCCAGATATTTAACTGCAGCTAGCCAACTATATTATCTTACACAGTGTGTGCAATCTCTCTCCTGATTGGCTCCCGTCTCTGGACAGGGATCCCCAGTTCTGTATAAGGAAGTGCAATGGAAATGCAAACCGGCACTTCTGCCAACATTCTGGCAGCGAGGTCAGAGATCGCTATTCCGGGCCTGCCCGACTCGGGTTCCGAATGTGGAAAAGCACACATCGCAAACGCAAAAAATGATTTTTTTCTCCACAACAGGAAAAAAAATTCAAACTATTTCCGACGTCAGTTCAGCGAGGACTTCATGTTTAGACAAGGGCCTGATCATATTTCGGAGTGCCCGAGTCCTGCGCAGCTCTGTGGGAGAATGTGGACCCTTCTGCGGGATGATTCGCGTGATTACACCTCACGCAGTTTGATTCTCGCGTCACAAAATGGATAATCGCTCACAGAAACGTCTCTCTTCCATCCGTATGCAATACCCTCTTAACAATGCTGAAGTCAGACAAATTTTGAAAGCACCTATTCCCATATGTCTGTAAAACCATGTAAAGCACTGAGATCACACAAGCTAAAAGGCAGTTTTTATTTATTTATTTATGATTATTATTATTTATTTTAAATTTTTTTTACACAAAATAAAAATTCAGTCATACCATAGTAGCGTGTATAAATTTCATAATTTCATAAACTTCTAAAGTGGGGCAGTACTAATGAACACCTTCCATAACTTTCAACCAGTTATCAGCAGCAGTGCAAATCTTACTGCATGCTCATGACCATATTGTGCAAGGTGCTATATACCCCCTCCCATGTGCCTTAAAATTTGGTCAAAATGGGAGCTATGACCATGACATCAAATAAGCTGCGGGAGACACCCAATATGCATAAGCAGTGTAAATCTGAGGGCTGACCCTACAAAGGTTCAGCAGCAAGGGCAGTTACAAGCGATGGGAAGATAGACAGACAGCAGGGGGGATGACAATAACCCCATCGGCAAGGGAAAAGCCACGGGGGTAAAAACAAGAGGCAGAGAAAATGGCCGGTCAAGATTTTAAAAAAGATTACAAGCATTTCTGAACATTGGATAGAACCATTATTGCCTGCGATTACCATGATTCAAAGCTGAAACCCTGAGTTCTGACCCTAAAACATCCCTTTGAATTACTCCTCCTGCATTGTCGCATGTTGAGAATTGCCTTCCTGATGACCTAAATGTCCTCCGGGTTTTCAGGCTTGGATCGGGTACCCGCTTAACTGTTCAATCCAGTTTCTCATGCAAAGCGTGACAGGGCTTTGCAGTAGCCCTGGGCCTACTACTGTAGAACAGGAGATGAGAATAACACTGTAATCTTTCTGTGCAAGCGCAGAGCGAGGAGCACAACGGGGATTACAGTCTATCTGCACTTTCAAATAACTTTCAGTACTTCCTGTGTGTGACCTCACCGGAGTATAAACACAGACACGCGCTGTGTGAACTGAAAACCTGCCATCTTATCGGGATCCCTTATACTACAAACACACTGCCAGTCATACTGGTGTATATAAGGTTAGACATTAAGTTTTAAAAATGAAACAGAAGAGCTGTGATGAACTGAGGAATGAGTCTCGGAATATGAGCAATGTCTGCTTTTCTAGCAAGAATCCTAACACAGCTCGTTTGGGCGCATTTACTCGACAAAAAATGGGAAACGCTAAAAAAGCATTTTGTCCATATTAATTTGAGCATTGAACATTCACAAAAAAAAAAAACAAAACAAAAAAAAAAAAAAAAAAAAAAAAAAAGAATACAAAACGGAAATACACAGCACAAAATAATACTTACAGAATACCCAAATGTAGAACAGCCCTTTTGGTTATGGACAGGTTGTATTTGCGAATAGGAGACATAATATTCTGCGTGCATTTTGGGCACTTCAGGCACCTTTTCGGCAACAGAATGAACTGAACACAATTCCTTACACTTCAGTCAACCACTCACATGTAAAATCAATGATAATGGATCACACAGATTTTACCTGTAAAACGGCAATCCCAAAGTCCACCCAAATGGCAAATTAATCAGTTTCAAATTTGAAGTAAAGCATCAGCCACCAATTTTCTCACAAACACCTATATGCATCAATGACAGCTATAACAAAACATAAAGAAGAGACTGAATGATTATCCTTCATTGTTTTTTATTGGTTACTTCTACATGAGTTCACTTCGCTCGCCTTGGCAGCAAAGTCGCAATTAGCGCAACCATAAGTTACCAGGAAAGAAACTAGCTTACGTCAGTTTTATGTTCTAATTTACGTTTTACCTAGTCAGTAAGTGCCTGAATACATTAACTTTCCATGATATGAAAGAACACACATGGTGCCAAGCTGCCGGGTTAGCTCACTCGGTTAAGACGCCGCATTTGCGGAGCAGTAGTGACTACCACGGCGCGGGTTCGATCCCCGGTTGTTCCAACCGGCAGTAGTCGGCAGCTTTTTCAGAACAGCGCACGATTGGCTAAAGCACTGCAGGGATGCAAATTGGGAAGGGACTGCCGGGAAGGGAAATTAAACATGGTTGCCTTGTTCGTTGCTCAAGCGCCTCCTGTTTGCCAGCCGGGCGCTCGTCAGTGAGATTCTAAGCATGCTCATGTTCGGGTACCCTCCGCCCTTGTTCTGAACTTGCCATACTTCTGACCAATGAGTGTAAAGATGCAGGGGCTCACAGGCGCGTGCTTTGGAGGAGAGCCGCGAACTGTCTCTCTCTCCTGCGCTGGCAACATGGGGTCGCATACGAACAAGCCTTGTATATAGTTCTCAGATTGGGCATTCCAGATTCGGGTGGGATTGGAGATGCCAAATTTATTCAAAAAAAAAAAAAAAAAAGAACACAAATGGTGCCCACAGCAGAACTCAGCTGAACTTTGCATCATTGTGCTCGGCAACTGGCTCGCAGAGACGATCACTAAATCAACCCATCTGTTGAATGCCACCCGTTTAAAAGGCCTGCTGAATTCTCCGGTGCTTGGCAGAGTTGCACCTCAGGGCAGCCCACAGAAAACACCACTCATTCAAATTCAGTTTCTAGCCATCTGTACTGTGGCTAATTCTCCTTAAAGAATGCAAAACCGTTTCAGTTCTGTTGCTATATCACAAGTAGAGTTTGAAGCGCTTACATACAATAATTCCCTATAAAACTACAATAATAAATCAAGTAAACCTATGCAACAGGTTGAATAAACCGGGCTGAATGCAACGTTGGGAATGACCCATTGAAACCCATGACAGCAGGCTACCCTGCACTATAACAGCACAGCAATTTAATGTTGTGTTTTCAATAGATCCAGGTAATAGCAAAAATGCATTAAGTTACATGTACTGGTAAAGCATTACAGTTGAAACTGATGAACTGCTTTAAACAGTGAATGAAGGGTTGGAGTTTGGTCTATTTGCTTACGTGCTCGCCAATTTTTGCATATTCGTCAATTCCGTTTAGCAAGTAAGGATCATCCATAAATTCATTCAAATGATCTCCGTGTGGAACTGATGGCACAGATTCATGTAGGGGAAAAAACCTGATTGTTCAATCCCTGAGTAAGGAATTTCCATTGCTCCTTTAGAGCAGGAAACCAGGGAGAACATTCTTAGCTCACACAAAACACCTTGTTCCAAATATTGTTTCTATACATTATCAAACTCGACGCTGAATTCTTCTTATACACATTGAGGCTGTGGGAGATGAAGACAATACAAAATACACGATCATGTTCACTGTTACAAAGGTACTATAAGGAGGCAACAGAGGCCTGAAATATGACCCTGACCTGAGCTTCTCACGCTTCGAACAGATCTTTTGTAGCCGTGGATGATTCATTCAACTACATAAATACTTCACCCAGCTACAAAAACATATATCGTGCAAACAGCAGTAAACTAGCCATCTGCTCAGAGCTGTCACAACCAAACAAGACCAATCTGCTTACACAATTATGTATTTCCAAAAACTTTGGTAAGAATGACTGATGGTGGTAAACTGACAAACCCTCGCGAGTTAAACTAAGATCAACAACATTTTGCAAGCTACGTTCATGTAATGCGTGTCTCGATGGCTTTTGCAGTAAAATTCTACGATGTAAATTAATCTTTGAATTTGTATGCAAGCAAATTCTTCACCGCTTTGTTGAGGGCGCGTGTTTGTGACAACTTCGCCGGAACTTCCAAAACACAGCTCAAAACCGGCGGATATTACAGCTTACTGCACAAACTTCATTGAAGTGGCCGTTTCCTTTTACAATCAAAGTTTTCCACGTTATCATCCGACTGAAAGCGCATTTTAGGTCAAAAATTGCAATTCGCAAACAACATGTTAGCGGGTTGAGCCGTCTTCGCAAAAGCAGCACCTGTCAGTTTTACGCTGCACCGTGAATAATGAGTGAAATTCCTGCTGAAGCTGCTTTCACACCGGACGCGAAATGAATTTTGCCGACAGATAACATTCAAAGTCAATGCAAAGACGCGAATCTTTGCATTGACTTTGAAGGTAATCTGTCGTGCGAAAAATTCGTTTCGCATCCGGTGTGAAAGCAGCTTGAGTGTGAGCAAAACTGTACACGTGCATTCTCCGCGTATATTACATAATTACCGCAAATTACACAATGCAATTACGAGGGAAATACCTTATAAACGTCTCCATAAGTACCGCTTCCAACTCGCTGAATAAGCTCAAAATCCTGCTGTGGATTTTTCCTTTGAATTTCCCCGCTGGGCCGGGAGAAAACATCCATGGTCGTCTCGTCCTGCGCTTCACATTAACTAGTTAAGCGGTGTGGAAACGAAAATCTTCTGCCCGTACGACTTATGACTGTTTTTCTCGACTCCTAACGTAACAACGTTCCCATTTCCAATAGTGGCTGCTGGTCCATTCCTGCAAGCGAGACAGAAAAATAAGTATGAATGACAAATAGAAAACATCAGCTAACCCAGTTGACTAGCTACCTAGCAACAGTTCGAGCCAATGTTGCGTTGGTAGGTCGTATGCATTAACTGCAGATGGGTTAATATAACTTGATAGCTAACTCGTAGCAAGCCAAGGGAAAGGGCGTAATCAATCACGGGAGTCCCACGCATTTTGCAGACATCAGGACAAAATAATCAAACATCAAACCTATTCCTCGGGAGGAAAAAACTAGCAGAAAAAGTCAGCAGGCAACCTAACGCTCGTTTACCGATAGAAAGTGCCACCAATGGTATAATGGTTAATTTATCCACAAGTCAACATTCATTTCCTTTGTTTTAGTGTCAGCTAGCCTAGCACAACGTTAACACTACTGCTTATTCCTTACTTAAGCTGCTTTCACACCGGACGCGAAACGAATTTTTCGCACGACAGATTAATTCAAAGTTAATGCAACGACGCGAATACACGCGCGACTTCGAATGTAAACTGTCTTGCGGAAAATTCCTTTCGCGTCCAGTGTGAAAGCGGCTTTATCCTATTGAGTCGTGGCAATATCATTAGTCCAGCCTACCAACTGCATGTAAAAAAAAAAAACATACTGGGATTCAACTTAACGTTTACTCATACTTAAGATTTAACTTCACGAAACGTAAGTTAGCCAACCAGCTAGCTAGGAACCTTTAGCCTATTCTTAAATGACGTTAGCTAACTTACAACTTGTAATATGCAGCTAACGTTAATTTGCTGCCAATACATTTAGACTAGTAACAAATCGCGGGTTATTGAAGCCCATCACTGACTAGCTACTTACTCAGCTAATGAAGCTGCAAGCAAGCAAGTTTAACTTTTTTTTTTTATTATTATTTTCGTGGACGGACAACGACAGGACTCGCTACCACTGGAATAACTCCACAGGTAGCCAGTCCAGTCACCAACACTACCTGGGCTAGCACAGTCTACATGCGATATAACAAAGGCTAACGCGTTACTTCAACTTTCAACTAGCCCACCAGCTAGCTAGACTTCATTGTTTGTATGAACGACATTAGCGAGCTAGCAAGTCCAGATTTAAACAAACCTGTACATATCAATCGCAGAGATGCTATTTATAAACAGCCAGCTCATTTCGACTTAACGGCGCTTTTACTCTGGACTTCAGCCAGCATCACTGATTAGATTTTAAACATCGATTCGCAGCCAACTGGTTAACTGGCCAGCAAACGTTACCTCAAAGTAAAGTTGTGGAGACTATGCTAGCACCGGATGCTAATTTGATGAATTTGTCGCTGCCAGGCAAGTACAATAATGCTAGCCTGCTACACGAAACGTTAGCTCGCTCAGCGGCTAGCTAACTTGACAACTAAGTTAGCTAGTAGCTATAAACCAATGTTGACTCGCCGTCTAAAAAAATAAATCCTTGCTCACTGGTAAATTCGTCTTCTTGGATGCTTTCCAAAGATGGTCCGATACCACTCGTCGTCGAATCTGAAGTCCAGTGAAGTACTTCAGACAGCAATAAAAACACTTATTCCGCAGCTAACGTTCACGTCGAGTCCGCCGATCTCATATTATCGTTTAGCTGACGCTTCATCGACGCTCTCGGCTGGTGAGACTACAGGGTCTCTACTCCGCCTCACTCCACGACGCTGACAAGCAGGTCACTTCCTCCTGTTGACAAGTCTTCTCAGCTTTCACACTGAACGCGAAACGAATTTTTCGCACGACAGATTACATTCAAAGTCAATGCAAAGACGCGTCTTTGCATTGACTTTGAATGTAATCTGTCGTGCGAAAAATTCGTTTCGCGTCCGGTGTGAAAGCAGCGTCAGCTTTCAATGGAGTCTGAAAGAAATGCCAGTTTGAGTTCTATGTCGATTTGTTTACGAAGTGGAAATCAAGTCATTTGGACCACAGACGTTTGTGCAGCTTTAGGTTTTGCAAAGTGTGCAATCTTACGCGTAATAAAGAAGTAACGTTATTTCAAGAAACAGATATATAGATACTTTATTGAGCCCTGTGGGATAATTTGTGCTCTGCGTTCATCCCATCGTATAATTAAGAGCAGTACCTGGGGTACAACTCCAGTTTTTAAGCCAGTTCCTTGGTGAGGGGTAGCGGTAGGAGTGTTCTTATAATGCATGTTTTTTGTACGTGGGGAAACCGGAATACCCGGTGAAAACGAGGAGAACATGTTAACTCCACACAGAAAGGCCCCAGCCCGGATTTGTACCCTCAACTTTCTTGCTGTGAGGCGGCAGTGCAGACCACTACGCTACAGTTCGCTTGATACAAATTTGTTAGGAAACTAGTTTACTGAAGTGAACGGCTTCCTCTGGTGTCACGTCCATGTACTGCGTTCAAAAAGCATCCTACATTCCATTCTTAACCAGAGTTCAAGGATGACTTCTTCCAGATAATCGTAGATGCGACAAGGCGTTGTTAAGGGACTTATACTGCCATCTAGAGTAAATTTTACAAACATGCACAAACGGAAGGCTTCTGAAAACCGTTACGAAGCCGGTTAAGTTTAAAATTTCCGAGTTAATGACGAGCTATGTCTGTTTGTATATACAGTATACAATGCATTCTTATGAAAATATAAGATTTGAAATGCGTTCGGTTGATTAGAAATGTGCGATATTACCTTATTGTGGTATTTTTAAATGTTTTTTTATGTCACGTTCTGTATATGTCAAATAGCACCCCCTGATGGAAGTTTTTAGATACTGCGATTGTGTTTGTGATGAGAATGAGGCTCCATCATCCTGGAGCTACGAGCATCTTCTCTGCCGAATGAAAAAAAGAACCGCCTACGTCTACATGTTAAGTGACTAAGATAGGATCTCCAAAGCAACACAGAATTTCAGAGGATTTCGAACAGCAACCTCCATAATCATGGCGAGGAACCGCAAGGATAGGGATAGCTGGGGTGAGCTGCTGTTTTTTTTTTAATATACAATGGAACTGTCAAGGGAGGGACACGATTTAAATGTATAACAGTCTCTGTTATTTGTGTGTTTCTGCATGTGTGTGTATTATTGCATCAGTGTACCTTGTAGATCATTGACTATAAACAATGTGGGAAACGTTCGTTAGCCTTTGCTATCGCCTACGACGCGTCGGCTAATATTTCTCATTATATATAATATTCTTTGTCGTGATTATTTTCTTAGACGATTTAGTACATATTAGTTTCTTTGACAAGGCTTGCCCCGACCACAGCCCCGCGATTGTGACGCGAGAGTAATATCAGGGTAAATACACATTGTGGGCCAGCGCATAATCTAATTGGCATTTGATACGTTTAAATTCCAGTGTTTATATCAGGCGAAATGTAATGACAATGTCATGCTCGAATTAAAGCCTATGCGTATGGCAATAATCGTCAAAGTGAGATTGTCAGCGTGATTATCAGTTTATTTGATCATTCACAGTTCCAGTAACAGACGATATGGGTTTAAAAATAATGGTCTGCACCAATGGTTGACCCCTCACCCTTAAATTTGCCTTCGTGTTGCATCGCTTATCACACATTTTGCGACTTATTTACCGTTGGCTATCAATCACATTTGTGCTCTTTTCGTAATTCATATTTACATTGATACGACAGTTACTAAACTATAAACGTATTCAACATTTCTGAATTAAGCCATTTCCGTAAAGTGCTGGATCACACGATCATAATAAAGTCGGAGTGACTACGAAAGGCAGCGAAAATGGAACTAGCATGATTCCTATTTACAGGTTTGAGCACTGACCTACATACAGCAAAGTAGCCCCTGTGCCATTTTGCGGTTATCTTCCACCTGTTTCAGCTTTCTGGCAGTGACAGTGCACTGAGTGAATAACATTTGCAGCTTTTGTATTTCGGCATTAGGAGTCAAAGACCAGCCCAGGCCTACATCAAGCCTGCAAATGATCGCCCAGTCCAGGAAATCAGGAAGGGTGTTGTCTTGAATAATTGACGTTATTCTGCACATTGCATTAATTTTAATTGCTTCCCATTTTTCCTTTCCGGCATTTTATATTTTGCAATACGACACATTTTGTTGTGGGTTTTTATCAGAAGAAATGCAATTCTCTGTTCCCGTAAAAAAGAAGCAGACATTGGTTTATTGTTCTCAAGATTCATGCAGCTTGGTGTGGCGGAGGACATAACCATGAAATGGGGAATACTTGGGGTCAACTGGTATAATTAATTGTCAGTTTGTGCCTTTCCACTTAGGAGGTGCTTGCTATCAATATTTAAGCAGTTTTGTTTTGTGTTGTTGACCTCTCTATAATTTGCTGATGCTAATTTGTCACAAAAAATACACTTTTCTCCTGAAGTTCATTTGAATTCTGGATTCTCATTTATCAACATGGTTATCCACGGACCTAAGGGGATTCTTAAAGGTGATCTAGAGCAGTGGTTCCCAAACTCGGTCCTGGGGACCCACTGTGTACGCAGGTTTTTGTGTCAACCACAGCTCCAATCTTAGAATGCTAATGAGTTGCTCATTGCTCTTGATTGCACTATTCTTGTTCACGCTGATTATTTATCCTTTTAAACCACATGTCAAAAATGGCCATGATGAAAATCATTTCATAGTGTGCTAAATTGGAAATTACTTCTCTAACATAAAAAAATGGAAATTTGCAACTGATGACATGAATCTATAAATGGGCTTCTAGTAGATAAAATTGTGGACCCAAGGTCATTAAAGCGAACAATTATTAGGCAATTAAGAATTCAAAGACAAAGCAAACGATGAGTCAAACCTGTTAAATGTCACTTGACTGGTTTCAGGAAAGAACCTGAGCACCTGAATTCAGAACCCTAATCACCAGATTACTGACTGATTGCAGTCTTGCATTTGATCACATAAAAATACTGCCACCTTTGATTGTCGTGCTTACGTGGAATACATCAAAATAAAAAATATGAATGTTGGGCTTTGAAATTTCATGGAATGCGTAGCCATTTCTGTCATAATGTGGTTTAAGGGGTAAAATGTCCTCGTATCTGACAAGCAACTGCTAATTAAAAAATGAACAGCTTGTTAAAACTCTGGGATCGTAATTGTGGTTGGAGCAAAAACCGACATACGCTGTGGGTCCCCAGGACCGACTTTGGGAACCACTGATCTAGAGAATCCTTGGCCAGACATGGTATACTGACTATATATAGCCTAGATTTGGGGAAATAGTTAAAAATATAAAACCTTAAATATGTACCCTTTCTGACTTAATGATAGGTCTCCGAGGTTTCAGAAAGAGTAAAAACCCATGATTGAATTGCATTAACCCTTTAACTACCCGCTCAACCTTTTGATTGAGCACATCTCAAGTCATTGTATCTAACTGAGAAATGTGTTGAACTTAACCGTTTGGACTCTTTCAGCATAGTATACCTCCACCGAGTGTTAAAGATGGCACAGGTTAAGTTCAACACATCTTTCAATTAGGCACAGTAACTCAAAATGTGCTCTACTGAAAGGCTAAGGCAGTTAAAGGGTTAATACATATTTTACTGCCAGATCTTACTTTGCCAAAAATATACCTTTGGTCAGAACTGTTGCATCCAGGCCATGGCCTGGACCATTTCTGTGTGGAGTTGGCTTGGTCCAAAAACATGCATCTCAGGCTAATAGGAAACTCTAAATTGTTTGTAGATACGAGTGAGAGAGGGAATGGTGTGTGTGTGTGTGTGTGTGTGTGTGTGTGCCCTGTCATGGATGGATGAGCTGTCCAGGGTGTGTCTTTAAGCTTTTTGCCCATAGTCAGCTGGGATTGGCTTCAGCTCCACTGCGACCCCAGTGAGGAAGAAACGATATAGATAATGGATGGAAGGTGGGTAGTGCTAAGTCATGAATGCATCAGCTGAATCCAAGTGTCTGCCATTGACATGTGATGATACTTGTGAACACTTCCTAAATTGGCAGTTTTGCTGTCGAGGCAGACAAGTCATTCTAATTTGTATCTGTTGGCTGTTGAGAGCTGAGCAATGGAACAAAAATCTTTTTTGGATCTTCAGAACTGAATGCATTCAGCTAATTGCTGAAACTCCCAGAATTGATGCTGAAACATCCTCATCGGCTTTCTGCCGGCAGGAATGTCAAAATATATTGGAAACAGACTTTCTAGTTTGCTGTAAGGGACAATATCAGGTTTGGAAAGGCCCTACATATAACCAGTGCTAATCTAGGATGCTCTGTATCGATGCGCACGTCACAGTGCATGTGTCTCCAACACCTGGTGAAGTGTGCAGAGCTCTTTCTAAGAATAAAAAATGATTCACGGGCGGGAGCGAATCAGCATCCCCGTGACATCAGGTCTCAGAGGGGCGTGGTCATTACTGCATCGTACAGGGTGAACACGCGATTCTTGACTGGAGAGGTGTTTAAGCTAAAACTGAAAAAGTATTCAAGACTGTTTAATTCAGCACTGATTGCGCCTCTATCTAATTACATTTGAGCTACTCAAAAAAGTTTAATTTTAAAATGAGTATATTTGGAACAATTCTTTATTGTTACCTTATTAAAAAATTCAGCTGCAAAGAAGTTCAGCTATTCAGTTTTAGATGCATGTCAGAGTATTTTTTTTTTTAATTCCGAATCATGTGTTAGGGATGAAAGAAGGACCAAATGAGCCGTGAAAGCGAAACCACAGAATTCCTGTTGTGTTTAAAGAGTACCTTTAAAATGATGCCTTTACACCTCTCACTGGGCTTGCTGTGCAATTGCAGTTTTTTGAAAGACAAAATGTCTTCTGCTTCCAGTGTTTATTTTGGTTATACCTCCTCGTCATAATATCCTTTGTGTTAAAATTAAAGTTTTTGTGGAAGGGGAAACGGAACTAAAAAAAAATCCTTGCGATAATTCTGCATCCCCTTTTGTGTTTAATTTGGCATGGCTGCTCTGCCTGTGTTTTCCATGTGTCTAATGTTTACAGCCAGACTTGCTGACTCTAGCAGTACCAGTCAAAAGCTTTCAGATCTTTATGTCTCTCTCCTCACTGACTGTAATTTGTCAACTTGCGTGTATCACCACACAGTATCACATCCTCATAGCAGCTTGTGAGCCATTCAGTGTTCTATCTGAAATGGACAACATGTAATGATATTTTAGGCTGTGTTTTAGAGCACTGTCCTCTGAGGAAAGAAAGCCTGTTGTTTTCACTCAACCATAAATTACTATCTTGCACCAACCCAGCTTAAAGCATTCTTAGAAACTTATTTCTGAGGAATGCACTCCTGCAAATTCACTACACATTTCCTGTGCAACCCTATAGAGCCAGTGCAGCCTGGCGTTAGATGAACTTTCCAGAAGTTTGAAGATCCAGTGGGAGCGGATTTCATTTCACGCACTCTCGTTCTACACTACAGTTGCTGTTAGGCCCCAATTATCTCTGCACTCTGCACTTTGTAATTGTGTTATAAAGAAATTAAGAACAGGTATAGATTAAGAATCTCATTCAGAGATTACAGGCAGGTTAAGAATCATTCAAAATTGAATTTGTTCTGGAACTTTGGACTACCAGTCCATGTCTTTTATATATACAACATTTCTGGGTGTATTCTGGCCATTGGGAGTTGCCCTGCCCTTAAAGACAGCATACCAGCCATCTTTACGAGAGCGCTAAGATGCTATATCCCCTCACATTGTATGGGGGGGGGGTGCATGGTGGTTGTTGGACTGGATAATCTCACTGGGCTGTTGCTGCTCGGAAGCTGCTCTTATCCCACACTCCTGTAAAAAGATGAGTCGCGGATGTAATTATGTGGCTTGAAGTGCTGTATAGCAGCCGACCACTTTGCTGTGTTCTGGAGATATTGATCTGTAGCCGTGTGAAATCAGCTCTGTGTTCACATGCCCCAAAGTGATCCCTTAACACCATGATTAAGCATTTTCAGGACTACATTCAAGTGATGGCAAAAATTTTCAGATTTTCTGAATCTGAAACAGCTTTTTATTTTAATTTTTTTTCCCCAATTTTATCATCTGCATTAAAGCAAGCACATCATTATACAGAGTTTAGGACGACCCTGGTCTTTGCAGTCTAAAAACCTAGATTACACTATTTTCTGTTAAAAGCACCAATTTCTGGGCAAGCTTTTCCTCCTGTATCCTGTACATTTAGCCAGCAAATCTCTTAAATGTGTCACGTTAAATGGGGTTTTAACTCTGGAGTTGTGACTATCATCAGTGAAGTAAATGAATATTAGCTTGTTTTTCCTGTTCCCTGTGACACACACCAAGGCAATGCTTCCCAATGAGTCAGCTGGTGGGAAGTGATCCAGCGATGTAATTGTCAGTTTGCAAGGGAAAATGAGCCTGTCTGCCAAAATTCCTAATGAACAGTGCTGGGGAACCTTGGAGAATCAGAGATGGATGGTTCATTTCATGAAGTCATGAAGTCATGTTTTGTTCAGAAGGTCACAATTTTACTTTAATGATGAGGAGAATGTGATTTTTAATGAAGTTCTATTTAGGAAAATGCCTGACTGAGGTAGCAACATAATGCAAAAAAAGTCAAACCAATTAGCCACTTAAGTCCTGCGCCTGGCTTGGGGCAATTTTGGTAATCGAATCAGCCTTTGTCTCTAATATGAAAATCAAATGATAATTTGTGCAAAATTGAATGCCCCTCTAATATGATGTTGGTGAACATGGGTACATGATCTGGTTCACTTACTAAATTCTCTTTTCCTCAGACACTCAGTTAATTCCAATGACAGCTTACTCTCTATCTCCTTCTGCAGATCATAATATAAACTACAATATCCATCCATCCATCTAGGACGCCTATTCCTGGTCAGAGTTACAGAGGGCCAAACCCTATCCCAGAATGTACTTAGGAGAGAGGCAGGAATACACCCAAGGCTAGTCTATGACAGGGCACATGCACCATTCTCTATCACACTCACACTACTCAGTTGATATCAATAGTATTATTGATATAGGACCTTCAACTGCCATTTGTTCCTTAGTATACCAGGATGGTGACATTAGACGTCTGTAATGGTACAGTTTGTGTTTATTTACCGAAACCAGAGCAGATCAACTAAGTACATACTTTCCTTTTTTGAGGAATGCCCTGAGAGGAACCCCAGATAGAACAGTTGCTAGTATGGGGTACTACTGTGAGAAACATTGGTAAAGCCCTTGGAAAAATTTTGGCAGTAAGGGACCTGCATGAGCCCAATAAGTTTCTCCCTGCTTTGCCTCTCCAGATGCAAGTCAGAATCCCAAGTCCTTGCAGGGGTTTGAACCAAGCCTGTCCACTGGGCTACCCTGCTGACATTCATTTTGTCTATCCTAAAACAGGGACGTTTCCTGACAAGAGTGCCCTGGACTGGAGTTCTGAGGAGGAGGAGCCAGATGGGCGGGCTCGGCCCGTGCAGGTGCTGATCGTCAAGGATGACCATTCTTTCGAGCTCGACGAGGCGGCACTGAGCCGCATCCTGCTGTCCGAAGAGGTCAGGGACCGAGAGGTGGTGGCCATCTCGGTGGCCGGAGCTTTCCGGAAGGGCAAGTCCTTCCTCATGGACTTCATGCTACGCTACATGTACAATCAGGTGAGGTCAGACTCTCCCACCATTCACTGTAGTGCAGTTTAGTGTGGTCAGTTGTGGCTGTGCAGAATATCCCCCATTCCTTTGGAAGGTGTGGGCCTCAAGAGTCAATCACAGCAGCAATGTACCGGTAGATGAATGAGTCATTTTGCTTTGTGATTGTATCTGTGGGAAAGTCAGTTAGGTCTTCACCTGCACGAGATGCGCTGTTACTCTGTGTGTGTATGTGTGTTAATATTTCTGTGTATATATGTGATTGTGTGTGTATGTGTTCACAAGTATGCTTGTGTGTGTGAGTATTGTGATTGAACATGGAATATTGGAGGCTTTAATACAGATTTGTGTGGATGCACAGGCCGCAGATGATTGGCTAGGAGACCCTGATGAGCCACTGACTGGTTTCTCCTGGAGAGGCGGGTCTGAGAGAGAGACGACCGGCATTCAGATCTGGAGCGAAGTCTTCCTGGTCGACAAGCCTGATGGCCGCAAGGTGAGAGCAACCTGAAATGATCTTTAAGCTACTGCATTGTGAGATAAGGTCACCTTAAGCTTAACCGCTTACTGCCTTAGTGTCAGCTGGTATTGTTTTTGCCTTGTGAGTGTGTGTGTGTGTGTGTGTATGTGTGTGTTAGATCATGGCAATATGTGGTCCTAGAGACACTAATTTTTGGGGGAATCACCTCAGAAGCAGTTTTCAGTACTTTGACAGGAGGTTATATGCCTGTCTGTCTGTCTGTCTGTCTGTGGACTGATTTTGTCACTGCAATAGCGCTGCAACGGAGCAAGACTCAATCATAAAACTTTAAACTACTTTGTAGTTGACATCAGAATGGAGGCCGAATTCAATGGTGGGTCTGGTCCAAGCAAATCAGGTGATAGGAAGAGAGACTGGTGTGATCACATTGCAAGATGGTCTTTATTTCATAATGGAAAAAACATTGTGAATTGACCATTTCTGTGGTTTCTCTTGTGTCCTTTAGGTGGCAGTGTTGCTGATGGACACACAAGGCACGTTTGACAGCCAGTCAACACTGAGGGACTCTGCAACTGTGTTTGCTCTCAGCACCATGATAAGTTCCATGCAGGTATTGATGTCAACTAAAGCCAACAGCACATATGCTTCTGTACATAAATACCTACACTAAGCAATATAGTTGTTGAATATTAAGACTTGATAATCAGTTAATACTCATCCCTTTGGAGATCATGATGAGTTTTTCTCTTGTTCCTGTATTGTTTTAAATGTGTGGTTGGTCTATGTCTCCAGGTGTACAACATCTCACAGAATGTACAGGAGGATGATCTTCAGCATTTACAGGTAGACTCTATGGTTTTTTTTGGCTGGGCCTGTTTGAGAGAACCACTAAGATTGAAACTCGCATAGATGTGTCGGTCTCAGACCTTCACATTTGTTTCACTTCATGTATTTTCAGATTTTGTGTTATTTATATCAGGTCACCAATCTCTTTCTTCTTTTCCTGTTTGTGCTTTTTGCAGCTCTTTACAGAATATGGTAGACTAGCCATGGAAGAAACATTCCTGAAACCTTTCCAGGTATCCAGTCCCTCTTGCCCTGATTTGGGTTATATTTGGATTTGCTTGCTTCCATTGCGGGCATTTGTCTGTTTATTGATTTCACACATTTAAGGGAGCTGCAGGAGTTTCAGGAGGACTCTGATTGTGAACTGAGTTTCTTTCTTTCCTTTAGTCGATGATTTTCCTGGTTCGAGACTGGAGCTTTCCTTACGAATTCTCCTACGGACAGGAGGGAGGCATGAAGTTTCTGGAAAAGAGGCTCAAGGTCAGTGATCATGTTTGTGACTGAGGAGAGGTTATTATTACAAGTGAAGGAATACATGGACAAGAATGCTGGCTCAGCTGCCTTGCTTATTATACTGTGAACAGACTTGGACGGAATCAGACCTGTACATGTAACCTGCAAGTCACTTGAGATTGGAAGTTGCTAGATGGTTACGTGTCTGTAAGGCCTCGGAGGTGGAACCGAAAAGATCGCTATCTTATTATAACAACTTTAGAGAGTGGTTCCCAAAACACTCCTCTTGGACCCCCAGCCAGATTGTGGTAGTTCATGGATTCTACCTCAAGTATACCTGAAACCCTTGATGAGGTACCTCAGGTGGGTCTGGCTGGGGGTTCTTGGCTGGGAGGGTTTGAACCTTTTCCTTAACTTTTCCCCATAATGACCACATCTGATGCCTATATGTATATCAGTGGACCTTTTCCCGAGCCTACGCTTGGGTTTTCATCTGTAGTCATTATGGGGAAAGGGAGGAGGGAGTCTATGGGTAAATGAGTTAAGAAACATATTTATTCTGTATCACTCAGTGAGGAGATCTGTCAGTTCATGATTGTCATGAGTGTTTAGTGTCTGGATGACCTTCAGCCCTCTGTATGCAAGTAGTGAACATAATGTTTGGTTAAAGCGGCTGCTAAATGAAAGTAATGTAAAGGGAGTGTTCCTGTTGCAGATCTCGGAGAACCAGCACGAGGAGCTTCAGAACGTGCGGAAGCACATCCACTCCTGCTTCACAAACATATCTTGCTTCCTCATGCCTCACCCCGGCCTGAAGGTGGCCACCAACCCGCACTTTGACGGTCGGATCAAAGGTACGCTCGCTAAGACACAGCATGTCGCCGAACGTTATCATGTACACGCGTATGCAGGACAGTTTTTAAAGTCTCAGGCTGTGGAAATTCAACTGTGATCACCATATTTTATAAATGTGTGCACTATTGGCGGCAGGTGTTATTTATTTATTTGTTTGTTTGTTTGTTTGTTTCAGCGGTGAGGTTCTGAATGTGTCCTGGTTTGTTCTTGATTAACCCTTTAGGTTGTCTGGTCACAAAATGTGTGATTAGAATGTAATTATCAGAACATTATGTTGGGGAGATGTATAAATCACGGCTGGCAATTGGTTGCTATGGGATTTGCAGCTCAACAACTGAAAAACACTAGAAAAACCAACTCTACTTGTGATTAATGTTGGTACCACAACGTCTGTACCAGTACTGCTTATCACTAATAATAGTAGGATGCTACAACCGTTTATTGCCTGTGCCTGAGACCGTCTCTCTTCCCTGTTTGTGTGTGCAGAGATAGACAGGGAATTCATCAACAATCTCCAAGTGCTGGTCCCATGGCTCCTCAGCCCAGGCAACCTGGATCTGAAGGAAATCAACGGCAACAACATCACGTGCCGTGGCCTGGTGGAGTACTTCAAAGTAAGCCTGTCACCTTGGGCTTTAGCCATTTTAGCAGTCACTGAAACAACTGTGAAAAAGACTCTCTTCAAAGGTCACAGCAGTTATACAGGGTTGATATCAAATATTACATTCTGAGTCTTTCAGAAACTGTAGTTCTTACTCCTTCTTATGGGTAAAGACTGACATTGGCTTGTCTGAACGGTCAGTATTGTCAGATATAGTTATGCTCAATCAGAGTGATGGCAAGCAAGAGATTTTATACATTGCAAACAAGACCCAGTATGAAACATTTTGTGTTGTTGAATTCTTGAAAATTTTGGCAACTGCAGTACTGGAAATATGTTTTTGACTGACTCTGGCGAATGATGAATAGATATGGTTTATTACCCCGCCCCACCCGAAGGGTGAGGGCAAGGGGTATTGTTTTTGGTTCAGTTTGTTTGTGTGTTTGTGCATTTGTTTGTTTCTGTGTTTGTTTGTTAGCACTCTAGCAGCAAAACTAATGGGCCCATTCATCCCAAATTCGGTTTAGGGATTGCCACTGACCCAGAATAGATCCCTATTGAATTTTGTGCAAGTAGGTGAACGTATGTGCGAGGGGCGGGGTTTGTTGTGCCTGGCACCACTTGTTTTATTAATAAGCTCAGTTGACCATTCTTGAACTTTTTTGAGGGGTTCTCTGTAATCTGGTTCAAATGTAAGTAAAAAAAATAACGAGATTGCGACTCACGTAATGATATGGATTAACTCTGTTTCTTAAGGCTTATATAAAGATTTACCAAGGAGAAGAGCTTCCTCACCCAAAGTCCATGCTGCAGGTATTCATATTTTTCTCATGGCAATAACTTTTCTCAATAATTAGGAGGAGTGAATTATTTGTGTATTTTTTATTCATAGAAATCTAAACCTCATAGAAATTTTAAGTCCTAAAATATGCAGTCGCATGCAGCAGTTAGATATTTGAAAAAAAAAGAGCAGTCACGTGTATAAATCTAATTCAACGGAGATATTTTTGACCAGTAATTGAGTCATTGGGGAGCATTCTCTTCCTCCATCTCTGGTGATAGTGTTTAAATTAGAGTCTGGGTTCACTGTCTGACTAGTTTTATTTGTATTTGACCATCTCCTCAGTTAAATTCTTCTGCTCCACAAGTCCGTTGACCTGTTTCACCTTTGACCTGTGACCGCTTTTTTGTCCTCCAGGCAACAGCGGAGGCTAATAACCTTGCGGCGGTGGCAGCAGCAAAGGACTTGTACAACAAGAAAATGGAGGAGGTGCGGAATGTTTTACAATACAGTCCAAACAACTATTCAGTTACTCAATGAATACAATTAGCCCTTTGAAGAGTAGGCATTTGGGAATTTCAAGAAAATCTCAGTCACTGTATTAGAACTGTTTCTTTCAATTACCAGTGGTGGTTGTTACTTCTGCAAAACAATGTTACACCAAAGAAAATTCTAACAAAATACTTGTGATTTCTGACTTGAAAAGGCAAAAAACATATAGTAAACAAAAATCTCCTTGTGGAGGGAACAGGATATTGTGTGGTTTTTTTTTTTTTTTCTCTGCTTCTCCCAATCCTCCTGGTGTGTGGGGGACCTGTAAGTGTACTGGTAGATTTTGAGGGGTAGACTTCAGGGTGTTTTGATGTTCTTTAGAGATACTGCATTGCTGGTTTAGTCTGTTTGTGTGCAATAAGCGAATTTCAGGAGTAGATGTTAGGTTGTTTTAATGGTCTTTAGGATAACAGCGCTGTTGGTTGCGTTTGTGTGCGGATGGATGAGTATATTTGATGTGGAGACGTTGGGTTGCTTTGATGTTCTTTAGAGTCTCAGTACTGCTGGTTTTGTTTGTGTGTGGATGGATGTCTGTACTTGAGGTGCAGATGTTGGGTTGTTTTGATGTTCCTTAGAGTTGCAGTGCTGCTGGTTGTGTTTGTATGCTGATGTATGAGCGTATTAAAGGTGCAAATGTTGTGTTATTTTGATTTTCCTTAGAATTACAGTGCTGCTGGCTGTGTTTGTGTGCAGATGGATGTCTGTATTTGAGGTTCAGATGTTGGGTTGCTTTGACGTTCTTCAGTTACAGCACTGCTGGCTGTGTTTGTGTGCAGGTGAATGAGTGTATTTTAGGTGCAGACGTTGGGTTGTTTTGATGTTCTGTGCTTTTTTTCCTTGCCTCCAGGTGTGCGGGGGGGACAGGCCCTTTCTGGCCCCCAGCGAGCTTCAGGCGAGGCACGGGGAAATTCGGGAGGAGGCCCTGCAGCTGTTCCGGAGCGTGAAGAAGATGGGTGGCGAGGAGTTTAGCCGTCGCTACCTGCAGCAGCTGGAAGCCGAGATCGATGAAGTCTTCGTCCAGTACATCAAACACAACGACTCCAAGAACATCTTCCACGCCGCCCGCACACCTGCGACGCTCTTCGTCGTCATCTTCATCATGTACGTGGTGGCAGGGGTGACGGGCTTCGTGGGCGTGGACATCATCGCTAGCGTGTGTAACATGATCCTGGGTCTGGCCTTGATCACGCTCTGCACCTGGGCCTACATCCGCTACTCCGGGGAGTATCGCGAGCTCGGAGCCGTCATCGACCAGGTCGCTGGGGCACTGTGGGACCAGGTAACACACATCTCACCCACTTAACACGAAACATGATCTCAGTGTTGCCAGAATGGTGAGACAATGTTCCTGTAATTCCAGCTGCTGACTCAATATGGCACTGAATCTTGAAGCAAAATTATGACAAGACAGTTCAAGCAAATAATGACTCTGAGCTGTTGAAATATTACACCACTGGAAGGAGATAGTCCAATGGTTCTCCCAAATTATATATATATATATATATATGCACATGTGTTTACTTATTCAATTTTTTTGTCCGGGGCACACGAAAGGTGTGCGAGGACTCAATGAATGGTTCCTAAAGTAACCAGGAATAAATGAATTCAGTTTTGTTGCTACACACCGTCACACAATAAAGACACACATCCAGCTCACATGCTGCAGTCCTCTCTGGTCCCATTGACCCATGTTTATCATAAGACATATATCACTCATGTCATCTTGACATGCACCATTTCCACAGCTAGTGGGTGAGGACTTTATGACACCAAGTTTAAGAACCTCTGTTCTGACATCTCAGAGAGTTTCAGAACCACTGTTCTAGCTTATTCCAGTGAGTTAAGAGCTGTTGCGCTGGCTTATCCTTGTGCATTTAAGAACCACTGCTCAAGGTTGACTTTGTGTGATTGAAAACAATTGTTCTTGCTTATCCTAGTACATTTATGAACCCCTGCTCTAGCTCATCCTAGTAAGTTTAAAAACCACTGCTAATTGTCTCCGGTCGCCTCTTGCGAAAGTGAGACATAGGAATGCCCCCTGTGCGTGCGTGCATGTGTCCGTCCGTCCGTCCATCCGTCCGTCCGTCCGTCCGAAAATTGGCGTTAACACGATAACTCAAGAAGAAAGTGGATTACAGACCCCATGTTCTGCATATAAGAAGATTACATTATGAACCAGTTTTCTATTTAATATCAGTGACCTTGACCTATCATATGACCTTGCAATCAGCAGGTCAAATATTGGTACTTCACCTATTTTTTTCAAACTTGATTTACAAGCTCAGAATTGTTCTCTGTGGTGTTTTACAGCATTCTCTTTAACCTGATGGTGAAATGTTATTGATCCAGTTCCTTTGCCATCTTTTACAAAATATCCACTTTCACACTGAACAGAATTGACCTCCTTTAAGGTCACAGGGTACATATTTATTTTGGCGACGGGAGACTGTGGGCCTCGCGGCCAGCTTGTTTACCATAGTGAGTTGAATAACCAAGCTCTAATGTATCCTGGAGAGTTAAAGAGCCACTGCTCTAGCTCAGATTAGTGACTGCTGTGCTCAGTATGTAACATGTTCAGCCAGGAGCTTTGCGTGCATGTTTTCTGCCCCAAATTCACCTGACGCCCTAAATTGTTGGAGCCACTTAATGGTAAACTGGCACCTGACTGTGCCGGAGAACAGCCCCACACCGGGTGTCTGCAGCGGACTCAGTGGGGGCTCTGCTGTGTGTGCTCTGACTCAAGCTTGTTATTGACCGATTCTGCTTCTCTCTCTGTCCCGCTCGCCCGCAGGGAAGCACAAATGAGGTAAGGAAAGTCTTCCTTGCTCTCTGCATTAATGCAGCACATTTCTTCTTCGCTAAGTTTGAATCTTGCCACGATTTCCGGTTATTTTTTTTCCTGTCCGATTTCTTGCATGGCTGTTGCGTCATTAAGCCACGGGTGTTTCTTAGGAGCATCAAGCCATGTTCAAGTCTTTTTCCTCGTTCCTTGCTGAATTTCACTGTGATTGGCCAAGCAAACTACAATATAGGGACGACGGAAGTAGAAATATTCAGCTAAAACGAATGCTTATGTGTAGAGTAATATTAGAGAGAATCATTTAATGACTTGTTTTCCAAACTCCAGCTTTGACAACTGAGGGACAATTGAACAGAATTTAAGAGTGGTACCCATTGGCTGAAAAGAGACCCCTAAATATTTATAGAAATACTGAAATAATTTCAATTTTCTCAATATGCATTCTTGACTTCTCAGACTTCAGTCAAAGGCATAATTTTCGTTACAAAACCTTATTATCGCGAGTGGAAGCAATTATTATTAAAAAGTTTTTTCCCCTTCTAGCTTCATTAGGTTGATAATGTGTACAGCAGGGCTGCCCAACCCTATTCCTGGAGATCTAGCATCTGATAGGATTTTGTTTCCACCCAAATTTGGCTGAACTGATTTTAAACGAGATCTCTAGTTGAATGAGGTGTGTTTTGTTGAAATTGGACTGAAAACCTAAAGGACAGCAGAGGTGCTATAACAGGTTCAGGCAGCCCTGGTGTAGCCTTTTGTTTTTAGCATTGACTGTATCGTGCTTTGGTTGTTGCAGTGTCATGTCTTCTGTCCAGTTTCAAATTATGGCTCATCATGACCCTTGCCCAGAATGCACTTATTTTTATAAAGTCTTACTGTTGCAGCCATCTCCCCCCTGGCAGGCTCTCTACAAGCTGTACAGTGCGGCGGCGAGTCACAGGCCCCTGTATCACCATGCATTCCCCGGCCCCCAGGCCGAGGCCCCCCCTGAGGAACAAGACAGGAAGAGGAACTGAAGCACTTAGCTCTGCACTGCAGGGGCTTCTGATTCAATACGTAGCATGACGGACAGAGAGGGGGGGGCGGAGCATCCTCACCCACTAGGCACTCTTTATTATTCTGTGATTGACAGGAACTGTCTAGTAACGCATTCACTGCTATATAGCTACTGGGGACGAAGCGAGAGCAACAGCTACATCCCGCGCTGATGGGGCGAGGCTTCAAACCATGGAAATCACGCGTTGTTGTTATTTTAGAAACACTTAATTTATCCAGTGTTTTCCTTTGCCTTTGTGTACCAAAGTAAAGGAAACACGTCTGTATATATTACTTTTAAAGGATAAAGGGTGAGACTGTACAGAATACAGGGCTATGCAGGTGTATATTTGCTGTTGTACTTCAAGTAGATAAGCTGCCATTAAAATAGGCACAGAGCTTTTCAAATTGAGTTGATTCATCTAAGTTATCATTTCATTCGTATTTAATACAATGTTTAAGTTTAGTGTTGTTGAAGATTTGTAATGTTTGAAATCCGACATCAGACGTAAGCACCTTCTAGAGAGCACTGGGATAAATTCTCACTATTTGTCCTGTTATATTCATGTGTTAATCTAAATCGTAAGGTAGGAGTTCTTCAATTGCAATTCAGTTGCATTTTGGGGCTTGTGTTTCTCAAAATTTTGCATTTAGATGTTTCTACATAGGCAGGAATCAAGTGCACAGCATATTTACTGAAGAAGACTGCATTTCCACTGGAAACCATTAGCATCTGTACAGTTTTTCGTTAACGTCTCTGCATTGTGCTGCACTGCCCCTGGTAAAGGTTTAACCCTCTGATGACATCACTAGAGGGCCACTTTGCTTGTGCTTGTCCCAATGTGCATGTCAGAACAGACGCGTCCACACGCTTGTGGAGCAGATCTAGTGCTGCACTATGTGATTTCATTTGACTGCAATCAGCATTCACACCTTCAGTGTACTTGGGCTTTAGCACAGCCAGAGGCTGCTTGGGTGGTAACGAGAGGACTCTCATGATAGAAAGGGTTAAGTCTTTGTGAAGCTCACCGCTGTCCCATGTCTTTGCACGTTTTCCACTGTAAAAATATGCTCAAAAATAATTGACAAACTCAACCCATGAAGGGTTTTGGAAGAGCGCGTGCTGGAGCCCATTGTATACCACCGTTCTGGGGCCTCATTCATAAAAAAATTGCATAGGATTTGCCTGAAAATGTTGCATACATTTGAAAAGGGTAGTGGTGTATTGTCAAAAATATAATTTCTAAAGTCATGGGAACAATAAACTGCATGCAGTTTTTACTTTATAAACCAAAATCAGCTTGAAATCTTGCAATCATGCACAAGCTTACTAATTGAATTTTTTTTAAATCAAATTTGTTTTCATGAATCCCAAAACCAAAGGTAAAAGTGGCGTACCTATCCTTTTTGACTGTACACACCATTTATAAATTAGGCCTGGGCCACCAAAACCTCATTTTCCCCAAGCGATGCTCCAGATTGAATGTTACTTGTGCTGTTCCGTTGCCAAGGCGACAGTTCTAGATTGCATGCTAATAGGGAAGAGACCTTCCTAGTGGTCAGTGAAAGCTGATTGGCTTCAAAATTCCTTTCAAGTCACCCATTTAACTTACCAGATGTTTGAGCAAGGACTCCAGCCTGCTGCTGCATGGTGAATACATCTGTGAGGAGGAGTTCTGTTCCAATCTGCTTCTACTCCTGAAACAGTGGCTTGTGATGGAAGTGTGCTTACGTGTTTGCAGAAAAGTGTGGACTTATATTTGTTGAATTGGACCTGTTGAAGTTTACAGAGCTCCATCGGAACCTTGTCTTTCAGAAGTTTCGTGTGTGTTTGATTTTGCTGTATAAACCAGTCTAATGACGATTGTGCTTTTTTGTATTTTTATTTTTCCATGTCATTGTTCCGTAAGGTTTTCAGCACAGTTGACCAAGGATTTGGTCCTTTTTGGTATGACCAAAGAGATTTCTACAGTAACGTTTTGTTGCTGAACCGTCTTGGGAAGGTGTAGAACACAACACAAATCCAGACCTCCATTTACTGTCTTCCATGTTCTGTTCTGTTTTCATTTGTGAAGCACCATTAAGAGTTCTTATTAAATGGAGAAGAATGTTTGACTGTTGAGATCATTTGCGTTTGGAAGTGATTGAATTGTCCAACTATGAGAGCACTATATACAAGAGGTTCAAGTGACCCTGAAACTCTGCTGGATTGCCACCCCACCAAAACCATTTGAGTGGGATATGAAGCTGAAATGGAATGCCAAAGTAGTTCATGTCTTAAAGATGTAGTACGACAAGTTTAATGAAATCTGAGCAATATTTCTGACACTAGAGGTTATGGGTTGTTCAAATAGGCGTCTATGGGCGAAGAAATGTCAAAGGTCACCAAACCGCCATCTATCAGAAATCAAGAAAACCCGTTATTTACATGATGTGACATTGACATGTTGTATACCACATACATACAGTGCCGTGCTAAAGTATTTACCCCTTCCCGATCTCTACAATTTCTGCTCGTCTTATTTAAATGTTTCAGATCATCCATCTAATTTTAAGACAATGAAAACATAAGTAAACACAAAACGCGGCCTTTTAATGATTGTTTCATTGACTGAATATAGAGTCATTCAAAACCTATATAGCCCATGTGAAAAAAATAATTACTAGTTATGCCACTCTTAGCAGCAGCAACTGCAAGCAGATGTTTGGGATGACTGGCAATGAGCCTTTAATTTCTGTGGAGGAATTTTAGCCCACTCTTCAGTGCAGAATTGTTTTAATTTAGCATGTACTGACTGTTATGTCATGCCGCAGCATCTCAATCGGATTCAAATCAGGACTTTGCCAAGGCCATTCCAAAACCTTAATTTAGTTTCTTTTGAGCCTTTCAGAGGTGGAATTGCTCATGCGCCTCCGATCGTTGCCCTGCTGCATAGCCCAGCTGCGTTTCAGTTTCAGGTCACAACCTGATGGCCAGACATTTGCCTTCGGGATTTTCTGGTTGAGAGTAGAATTCATAGTTCCATCAACTATGGTATTCCCCCGGGTCCTGAAGTAGCAAAGTAGCCTCAGACTATCATACTACCACCTCTGTGTTTGACTGTTGGTATTAGTATCATGAAATGCTTTCTTAGCTTTACACCGGATGTAACAGCACCCATGACTTCTAAAAGTTCCACAACTGACCCATCAGTTCACAGAATATTATTCCAACAGTCTTTTGGGTCTTCAAGAAGTTTTTAGGCAAATGTGAGATGAGCATTTATGTTCTTTTTGATAAGTAGTGGTTTTTGCCCTGCAGCTCCCCCATGGACACCATTTTTGCCCAGTCACTTTTCTATTGCGGAAACGTGAACACTGACCTGAACTGAGGCAAGTGAGACCTACAATTCTTCAGGTGTTAGTCTGGGTTCTTTTGTGACCTGGTTGAGTTGTTAATGTGCTCTCAGAGGAATTTGTGAGGCCAACCACTCCTGGGAGGGTCAAACATTGTTCTAAGTTTTCTCCAATTGATGATAATGGCCCTTTCCAGGGTTTGCTGGAGTCCCAGAGCCTTACAAATGGGTTTGGAACCCCATAGTATAAGTTCTGTCAAATTTGATCTTTATTTGTGACTGCCAGATGTTATGGGTCAAATTGTTTACTGACAACAGACAAGAGTCTACATCATCCCATTAACTCAGCTGGTCAAAGACCAGTTGAGTTAAAAATGCATACCAACATCTGAGACCATATAGAATATTTTTGTACTTGAACTTTATGTGAAGTCTCATCTAAGGGAATGAAATAATTTGTTTAATTTTATTAAGAGCAGTTAATATATTGGTGTCCATACCAGACACCATTTTACCACAAACATCAGAAATCAAGCAGGTCTAACCTCAATCAGAGAAGTGTAGCCACAGCATCACACAATGCTGGCATTATGATAATACATGTTACATTAAGGTTTATGTTCTGAAGGCTCTTTAGCTATTCTGATTCTTTCAGCACAATTTGAATGGTCCCAGCAAAAGATCTGCACGGTGATAGCTGAATGAAATGGATAGATTTGGACTGTAGTGTACGATCACATCATTCAGCAAGGTTTTCTCCACCTGCTAAAATGACTGTTTTCTTGAGGCATAAATGGATACACCTGTGAGTTTGCCATTTTTATTTCCAAAACAAGATCATTTTTATCTCAAAATAAGACTGACCTGGGCCGTAAACTATACATTCCCATGCAATTATGTCTGCATATACATATGGCTAAGAAATTAAGGTGATGAGTGACTCAGATTATATATTAATAGCTGCTTTTCAGAAATCAATACTGTTCAGAGTAATAATCATGAAATCATACTGTATCTGCTATACTATGCATCCAAGCTTTCCAGCAAAGAGCAAGCAAGCCCTCTTCCACTGTGAATGCAAAGCCAAAATGAAGTCTTCAAAAAGAACAGCCATTTGTAAGCAAGGAATAATTGTGAAAAAAAACCAATCAGCACAAATGGAGTCTTCTCTTTATTTTGCATATCGGTAACACGTTAAAGCAGAAAACTGATAGCAGGCCCGAGCCAATAGCGCTTAATTCTTCGGGTGATTTTGTGCACTGAAGGAATGAAGATACCAAGTAAGATTCATTTCCGCTATTTTTCAAGCCACTGAGCGTCCATGCAGCGTGGTGGCTTGTTCGATTCTTTTTCTATCTCCATTGCAGCTGTAACACACAGATGGCTTCATGGCCTAGGACCGAATATCAAGCGAGACAACAATGACACCCCTGCAGGGTGCCACATATTTGGCACTAGCATAACCGCTAATGACAATCTGCTCTGTTGACAAACATTAAAGGAGCCGTGTCATGATTACTGTACATGCACAGGACTTTGAAAACTGTTCAGGTAAACAAGAAATCAAAGTGAATCCACAGGACTGCACGTCAAAATCTGACTCCATCGTTGCTAATCTGTCGTTTTACATTGCATTTACATATTTTAGTTACACAGGCATTATGCTTTTTATATTAAGGAGTTTTCTATGGGAATTCAAGAATTCAAAGCGCTATTTTTGCACTTAAAGGTGACATAGAATCAAAAACCATTTTTACCTTGTCTATGTTGAATAACGGTAGTCTACCCGCATTCAAGAACACAGGAAAAGTGCTAGACATTCTGAACATCTCCGTTTCATAGAAATTCCTGTTTTAAAAATGACCGCCAGAAAACGGGCCAATCTGAACAACGGATACATACGTCGTCACATATATCTCACAGCCCCCCCACTCTCATTCTGTTTCCTCCCCTTCAAAATAATTTGCATACACGTCTTTATGCAATTCCATTACTTCCAATCCCTCAGTAAAGACAAGCGTGAGAATTCCAGTCATAATTGATTTCCGTGTGACTAGTGGGGAAATCCACCATAATGCACGTGAAACGGATTAACTGATTGCACAAGGACTTAAATTCCGCAAATGAATTTCTTCAGTGTGCTTTGATAGAATACTTGCTGATTACGGCACAGGAACGTCAATGCGAGAGACTCACTCCAATTGCGTAAGCCTTGGCAGCTCTGAAGTAGCCTATCTAGCTGTCTCCGGGACATTGGGAATGGGAAAACATTTGTATAGTTAGCATTCTTACTTTTGTCCTAAGAATCTATATGCACACGGGTCGACTTTTCATACAACCATATAAGCATCAGCCTTTGATCGAGCCTCCTCTGTCTATTTTGATGCTCATATTATCACTAATAGGCCTAGTTGAAACGGTTCTATCTTCTTTCTGCTCGAATGGTAGGCTACCGTCAGCCTAAGACCCAAACTTGGAGCCTCTGGGCATATTTATGCATTAGAATAGAATTATTATTTATTCTCGATTTAATGATGCAAAAGGATTAGGCTAATGTCCAAATGGGTAGCCCGTGCTATAACTTTGTTAGGACACTTTGGACAAGAAATGGTTATTACGTTTGGGGGGGGGTGGAAAAAAAAAAAACATTCAAAAATACTTACCAGCCTATGCTGGACTGGTTCTTCCTCCAATTCAGTGTCCTCATCCGATTCGGGCTCAAACATATAAGGCTGAATCTCTGAATGCGCCATGGCTGCATAAAGTTGGTCTGTCCGTGTTCCGAAGCCGGCGAATGTTTTCCATTTTCCCTACCGCTCTGGGCGAAGATAAATTCTTCTGAGTGGCAGCAAAGCCAGCCAATCAGCATCAAGTGCTTGCATTTCATAATGAGGTTGCCAGTTAAGCCCGAAAGGTCGCCAAATAGGTGCAAAACAACGTGTTCAAAATCCCCCACCCTAACATAGCTTTTTGAGAGCAGTTTTTAGGAAGCTTCTGAGGCATTACAGACCCAATCAAAATTTTGTTGTCTATATGTCACATCACTGAACAAGGACAAATACTCCGTTCAACCATTCTATGTCACCTTTAAGCCAAGGAATATGAAGAATGTAAGCTGGTTTGCCAACCACCAATAAACAGGAGAAGATGATCTCTTCCATGGCAGTCAAAATCAGATTCCATTGTTTCTAATCGGTCTTTATTTTGCATTGCACTTATATATTTGGTTACTCGGGCATTATACTTATCATCTTTAGGATTTTTGAATGGAAATTCGAGGTTAACGCTTTAACCAATGGATATGAAAAATGTCTACTGGTTTGCCAACGCCCATAAACATTAAAGAAGAAGAATCTCTTCTATGTTGGCAAACCAGCTGGCATACATCATATCCTTCGGCATAAGCGCTAAAGTAGTGCTTTGAATCCTCCAATTTCTATTGAAAACTCCTGAATATAAAAAGTATAATGCCCGAGTAACTAAAATATACCTATCCAATGCAAAACAAAGACAGATTAGAAACGATGGAATCAGATTTTGACTTGCAGTTGAGCGGATTCACTTCATTTGATTTCTTGCTCATTTTCAAAGTTCAGAGCATGCACAGTAATCATGACACAGCTCCTTGACTGTCTCCTTACTCTCTATCGACACCGACTGGTTGACGAGGCATCTGCAGTTCCCCCAGTTCAGCTGCAAATAAGCGTGACTGCAAGCATGAGCAGTGATAAAGGGTCAGTCACATCTGCAAAGGCCCTGCGGAAAACTTCAGCATGTTGCAGCGAAACGGGATACAACTCAATCGTCTGTGGCTGTCTCGGTCCACACTGCGATCCACACACATTATTTTTTATATTTGTTCTTATGTTTTTACGAAGTCAAAGGTGAATTATACAAAATTTTATGCAAGATCGCCAGAATGATGCTTTCCTCCATTACAAAATACACTCACTGCCCGTTCCAAAAAAAGTCGCATGCACTATTATTTTGTTGGGCCACCTTTAGCATTGATCACAGTGCGCAGTCTTCGTGGTATTGTTCAACAATCCCACACAATGTTATAACGTGTATTTCTGAACAGATGTGCATTCATTTTTGGCTTAGATATTGTATTGATGGTGGGTGAGTCAAACCACTCCGTTAAGAGCCAATTTTTGAGAAGTTCAGGCCATCAGAATTGTTGACCCCCCTAGATTTGGCTGATATTTTATTTTTGAGATCGGTATGGTACCCAAACCTCAAAACCCAAACCGTTCCTCTGTTGACCCCTTCTGTCCAGAGCTACAGCAACCCCTTTTTTTGGCCAATTTAACAAAATTCCAAGTTCCCACCTCTCTAATTCTGAACTTCAATGGTGTCCCAGCTGTGTAATAAGCAGCATTCGGCTACCTCTTCGAAGCTTTGAGAAACAGGCTCCCAAAATGACCCCTCTTTAGGTCCAATAACCTTTTCTGGTCCTTTTTTTTTTCCACAAACTCCAAGGCTGTCCCACAAAAGTAATAGTAGATTTGAATTAAGATCCTTCCAACTAAAAGATTCCTGCAAAAAGGCAACTGGGATACCCTTGAAGTTTGGAGAAAATCCATGACAAACTTAAGAAAAAAAATGGTTTGGAGCATTTTGAGCCCCCCCTATTGACAAACTTCAAGGGTGCCTCAGGTGGATAACTACATTCTGGTAATCTGCCCTCCCTATGGACCCACTTTCAATAAACTTTGAGCTGGGACACCATTGAAGTTCAGAATTAGAGAGGTGGGAACTTGCAATTTTGTTAAATTGGCCAAAAAGGGGCAAAAAAAGGGGTTGCCGTAGCTCGGGACAGAAGGGGTTGACAGAGAAATGGTTTGGGTTTTGAGTTTTGGGTACTATACCCATCTCAAAAATTAAAAAATAGTGGAAAAGCCACTGCGCCCGCTAGGCCAAATGTGACCAAAATGGAACGCCCCCTATTGGCCATAGTATCGGTCCGATTGGGCTGAAAATCGAACTTAGTCTGGACGCTATATACACATATGAAATATGAAAAGGATCGGTGAAAAACTGAAGAGGCTAGAGCGCACACAAGCCAAAAGTTTACGCATGCACGCACGGATGCACGACATACCACCACTAAAGACCCCGAGCATAACATAAGCCCCTTGGGCCTTTTTGCCAAGCAGGCAAAAAATTGGAGCATCTTAGCTAGTAGAATAAGGGAGCTAGAGCAGTTTGAAGTTTTGCAGAAAAAGCCGCCTGGTGGCCAAAAAAAGATCCGTTGAGAACTGAGGGCACTATGGCGCTGAAACGAAACTGGCACATTTTATGACCTTTGACCTATATAACCTTTAAAATTTAGTCAAATCAAAAACCCATTACATATATGATAGACCCTTGGCAGAACACCCTACAGTAAAAATTTGAGCATCCTAGCTCATAGAATAAGGGAGCTAGAGCTGTTTGAAGTTTTGCAGAAAAAGCCGCCTATTGGCCAAACGAAGTATGGCAGCATGCCCAAAATTGAACTTGGGCAAGATCTTGGGCCCATATGCATGCATATAAAATATGAAAAGGATCCATGGAAAACTGAAAGCTGCATCGTGCTGAAACGACAATTGTGGATGCACGCACGCACGCACGGACGCACAACAGACCACCACTAATGACCCTAAGCACAGCATAAGCCCCTTGGGCCTGTCGGCCAAGCGGGCTAAAAATCAGCCAAATCCAGGAGGGTCAACAATTCAAGGTACCCGACTTTGCCTGAATCTCTCAAAAATTGGCTCTTAAGCTCTCCCCAGCACATCCCAAAGACTTTCAATTGGTTAAGGTCCGGAAAAACAAAAGCACAAAAAAGCCAACGCCAGGATTTTAAGGCATATCTTCTATTTGATGTTCAGAAGTTCAGAGTCCATCCACAAGTGGTGGGACAGATATTGTACACATCATGTCATAAAATATAAATAATGCAGGCAAAGCATCATCAGACATTTGTGTTTTTAGTGTATTGCAATGATATTTCTAGTAACTCATGTATATCATATTATGTACAGTGTAATAATAATAATAATAATTAAGATAATGAATACATACAATAATGCCCAGAGCTAACAGTTGCTCAGGCTACACTGCATCAAATATGATGCTTTTTGCCAACAAATTTACAGTCTTTAAATAAAGACATATTCCGTATCAAAAATTAAATCTTTTGCAGGACAATCTGATTTGGGCAGACTGTCTAAGACTGAAATTGTCAACAATACAAAATGAAAATGTATAATCACACAAAATACATATTTCACCCTCTCTTGAGGAAGGCAAAGCATTCTTAGTGTTTTGTTGAGTTATAAAGCCAATTAAAAATGGAAACATAATTAAATTATAATCAAAACAGTTACGGAAGGAGTAGTTCATAAAAAAGAGGGGAAGTGTAGCTGCAGAGCAGTAAATATGTGGAGCTGGACAGAGATATGGTAAAAGTCCCAGTAAAAAACTAAGAGGCACAGTCTCTGAGTATTCTCCCAGTATTCTTTCAGAGCTCAAGCAGGAATCTCAGACCCTTTGTGCCCCTGTAAAAGTCTATAAAACCGCCAGATTCATCATGGCCGTTCACTGACTGAGAGCGAGCATGGTTCGTAAAGCAGAGCTGCTGCCATCACTTCTCTCTCCCCAAAGGGGCCTGGAGTTCCCCTGCACGCAAAATCCCTCGCAGGGAACCCACATCTTACGACGCGTGGCCCTCCAGCCCTGTCATTTGGCTACTAATTTGGATCCAGCACGGAAGGCACAGATGTGTTTGGTACAAAGGCGGCCATTTTGTTTTTTTTAAATAGAAAAGTAAAAAAAAAAACAGATAAGAGAAACGGAGCTTGCGTAGCGTAGGTCTGCACTGAAGAACCTCTCGGCGCGTCCAGCCCTCGCGCTCACAAGTTCCCGCCGTAGTTCTTGCTGTGCTGCTGAGCCGCGTACCACTGCTGCCTCTGTTTGCGCATGTCCACCTCGGACAGCAGGGCCTGGCGGTACGCCTCGTACGACTTGACTATGCGCTCCAGCTCCTTCATGAACAGCAGCTTCAGCATCCCCTGGTACGTGTCCAGGTCCACCAGCTGGAACAGCTCCCACTTCAGGATGTGGTCGTACCTGAGAAAGGAAGAAGTGCAGTCAGGGGCGAGACCTCGCCATTAGGACGCCAATGCCACGTTCAAGTCATTCGGTATTTACCGTAAATACTAAGTTCCGACTTGTAAATAGCGTTCACGTCAACATGCAATACATCCGATGGTAGAGTACAGGTAAATGGCCAGTGATGGTGGAAAATGGGGTCCTCATATCAGTCGCACCCCATCATTAAAGGTAAATAAACCATATTTAATGATATGTTTTGTCATGCATGCTATGTAGACTACAAACAAATGCTGCCCATCAGAAGACGCAATATATTTTTGTTTAACTGAAGGTTTAACAGTGTAACCTCTCCCGAGTCCATCCAAATACAGACTACAATTTCACCACGCCCCAAGGCACTTACTTCCTGTTCAACTTCCTCCTACGTGAACATTGAGAAATATTTCAGACTAAACAGTCTTTTCCATATGAAGTGAAGGCGCATAAGGCCTAGGCATTCCAACCTCGGTTCTGGGGCAAGTTATTTTACGACAGCTCGGAGACTGCAACAGGATACAGTCATGTTTGTTCAACTAAGGGTTAGTTGGTTTTAGCTCTTTAAGGTATGCGCTCACATATGTCATCTGAATGTTGTGAACCAAACATTCAAATGCTTATGTAACAATCACTACTGGTAATTTACAGAGACGGAGTTCCAGAACATTGACTCTTTAAAGGCTGAAGCAAGCCACAGCAAGCCATTTTGCTTCGGTTCGCGCAGCGTTGCCCACAGGAAATCAGTGGCTATAATTGTGGGTGACAAACCAAAGGCTCAGGATGACACCCAATGCATGCATGTGCAGAAGTATGCCTCTTAGCACACATGTATGTGCAACGGATGTAAGTCAGTATGCAAACAAGGGGTCTTACTTGAGAGGTGCGCGGGCGTACACCTGTAGCCAGTCTGGGATCTCGGCAGTGTGGTAAGGGTTGGCCGGCACAAGGACGGGCTGGTTTCTTTCTGCCTGGCGGGGCTGGTACGTGACAGGCGGCGGGAGGGGCGGGGGCTGGTCATAACGAGGAACGCTGTGGGAGGGGAGAATTACAGAGCAAATCACATGACTGGGGCAACAGGACGGGCTAATCACAAAACAGTGCAGGCAAATCACATGACTAGGGCAATGAGGCAGGCAAATCACATGATGACGGCTGTGGAGCAGGCAAATCACATGACTGGGGCTATGAAGCAGGCAAATAATATGAATAGGGCAATGATGCAGACAAATCACATGGAGGTTTCCCATTTCAGTGCACATAAAATACGTGGCTGTATAAACAACTCCTGCTTGAGGCAAACCACAAATCTCTGACTAATGCACCAATTACAAAGACAGTATCACGACCTTTTAAAGGGTATCATATAACAGAGACATTCAGATGACAGTTGACGGAAACCTTCTCCAATCTGAACATTCAGAAAAATGATATGGTACGATTTGAGCAGTGAAGAGGTTTACCTTTGGATTCTGCTTCAGCCTTCAGAAAATGACATCACACAAACAACTCAGTTATTCAAACTGAATGTTACCATTGAAGAAGTAATAACCAACTCAAGAGTATATGACCACATGCTAAGACCAGTGTTAAGCCGATAAATACCGGTAAAATGTTTACTTTTGGGAAATTAAAAACTTGGCAGTCAAAATGTGAGGAAAAAAATATTCACACGAGTAGGATACCTACTATATAGGTGTAACCAACTGTAGCCTGAGAACAAGGCAAGACCATGACTTGCAGGCCAATTCAAACATGAGAAAAAATTGTAGGTAAAGGACCTAGTATTACCTAGTATTGGGTGCATTCCCCAATTGGGGGCTAGTCAGTTCTATTCAAAACATGATACATTTGCCTGACAGAACTACAGAGAAATTACTGTCAATGATGTTCAAGCACGTTATTTTCAACATCTCACTGACACTTTACATGAGCGATTCCCTGATGACTCTCTAGATCTAGCAGACTCCTTTGACTCCTTTCATTCAGAATCTCTCCCAAAACCCATAGACATGGGAAGGCGAGTTTCATTTCTCATATTTCAATTTTAGCTTGGGCAATTTTCAAAAACAACTGCCCAAAAATAGCAGGCCGTGGAGCAGGCACCGTTCATGGTATCTAATCAGTAGAGTATACCGATTAGTACATTTAATTGTTTTTTTTTTTTCAACCTTTATTTAACCAGGCAAAGTTTTACGGAGGACATGTTTCTCTTTTTCAAGGATGCCCTGGAAGAAATGCCAAATAGACCATTGGGAAGCGAGAAGGGGCAGAGAGAAACGGAGGTAAAGCCCCTGGGGCAGTTCTGGGGTTTGGGCCTGTACTCAAGGGCCAAACAGCAGAGCTCTTCCCAACATCATCTCTCCAGATGCAAGACAGAATCCGAAGTCTCATTAGCGGCTCGGACCAGCTACTCTTCAGTCAGTAGTCAAGCAACCAAACAAAAGACTACCCAGCCACCCCACACAGTTGGGATATGGGATTTAGCTTTTTTAAGCCAACTAACTAATCATTCACTTTGCACTTCCGGAATACGTCATATGCCCACTTCGGCCCAAAGCGAGAGTCGACGTTAGCTTCAGCTACTATTGATGTCATAGCACTCTCAAGATTGGTACTCCACAGCTATACAGATATTTAACTTTTGAGGCCGTGTGCAAACTCCTAACATGACTTCAGCCAGTTGTGCCCAAAGAGAACCACACTTTAATTTATAAGCAAGCTCCCCTATCTTAACCTTTATCCTCCTAGGTTATAGTGAGGACGTGCTACAACGTGCACAAGTTTCTGACCCTGTAGAGATAAATCAAATGTTAGTTTCAGCAGTACATGATCACATATTTTAGGTATATTTTGGTTTCCACGATCCCAGTGTTCCCATGTGGGAACGTTCAAATTTTATGCCCCCTCTCTGATGTATTTACAAGCTTATTGCTATTGACATCAATTTGGTCACTCAGGTCAGTATAACGCTGCTACTCAGAAAGAAGTGAAGTAGTGTATGTATTGCCAGTCAGCTGCTTTCCAAATAAAGGATACTACAATACACCAAAAATCCTGAAATGTCTGAATGGTGAAACGTCATGTGTGCAAAGACAGAACTAAAGCAACTGACTTATGTTAAACCTTGGCCTATATTGTATCGAAGAAGAATAATAGTCTTGAAATACATCAAATGGAACAGGGAAAAATTGCCCTCCAAAAACATGTTCCCACATGGGAACGCTGGGAGGATTAAGGTTTAGTGCGCCAGCAGAGAAAGGCTTCTCTGCAAAATCGTAATTGAACATAATTAGCTAAATTGCAGAGTTTTCAGAAGAATAATGCCCCATGTATATTGGGGATTGCACATTGGTCAGAAACTTTAGGCATCTTTGTATCCAACTCAACTGCAGTGCACATTCTCCCATGAAGAAAAGGATAGATTGAAATTCTTTCGTCCAGTCTGTGAAGCCTATGTTATCTGAAGAGCTGCAATGGGCAATATTAAGTGCAATATCCGAAAACAACTATTTTAACCCATTAATATTCCTACCAATTTAAAAAATGTTTTCAGAAACTGAACTCCATACCATATTAGACATGCACATAAATGTCCTCAAAAATGTTTTGCATTAAAATCCCTTAAATTCTAATTTTTTATTTAATCTTTCCCTTAAGTAGATTCAAAGTCAGGGAAAGCATTTTTTCATATTGTAGGACAATGTTAAATACAAAACCTGCATCTGCTAGTTGTGGCAGTCCACTGAAAATAGATCACATTTATATCGAGAGAAATATTCAGGCCCAGGATGCCATGTTTCTATGGCCTCATCATTACACCAAATGGAAACTATGTAGATCCTATGCATCATTTCAAACATTTCCCTGTAATTCAGCAGGACATGTTCAGCATTGTTGGAAACCTCAGGATCTCCAGTAGAATTTAAAACAGGCCCGCCGAGAAGTTCCACAGGCTTGAATAGAGCGGCTGCATTTGGCAGGCATAGGCTTTATGGTGTGAGGTGTCAACATTTATAGGATGTTCAAACTAAATTTGCATTTTCTCAGTCAAACATGATGACTTCTTAAAAGGCTATGTGTAATTTTCATTCTAAATTGTTTGGCATGACTTCATTTGAAATAACCTTACAGAATATGCAAAAATTGATTCAATAAACAATCTAATTGATTTATCAAACGTTGTTATTCCTCAGTCAACTTCAGTCAAACTTTAGATTTGACCTGTAAAATGGCAGTACCTGGGCGCACAGGGGTGTCTGTACTGAGCCCTCTTGTTGATGTGGTCCACATAGTAGACCCCAAACTCAGCCGACTCCACCTTCTCCCAGCCGGGGGGTAGGCCCTCTCTCTCCAGAGGGTGGCTCCAGTGGGTGGTGTTAGTGTTGTGGTCGATGTAGTACTTCCTTCCACGGATGGTCCAGTCCACGGTCCACCCGGCCGGCAGTGGCAGGTCCTCCCCGCTAGGGCTGGCAAGGTTCCCCAGAGACTTGGCCTGAATGCGCCCTATTCCTGAGAGACACCCCCAAGAGGTCAAAGGTCAGTATAGTGCCAAGAAAGTATTTTCTCCCTTCCTGATTTGCTCTATTTTTTTACGTTTGTCACACTTGAAAGTTTCAGATCAAACTAATTTTAATATTAGACCAATAACTGCAATGAACACAAAATGTAGTTTTTCATTTATTGAAGAAAAAGCTATCCACTCCCACCTGGCGCAATGTGGAAAAAGAAATTGCCCCTTAGTTACGAAATCAACCAATTAAGCAAATTTAATTGAAAATCTGGTTCAATTTCACTTGACAAACCCAGGCATTATTACGACCAGCCCTGCTGAATCGGAAAGATGCAGCACGATGCCCTGATCTGAAGAAATTCAAGAAGAGATGAGAAACAAAGTCGTTGATGTCCATTAGCCTGGAAAGGGCTACAAAGCCATTTCTAAGGCTCTGGGACTCCAGTGAACCACGTTAAGAGCCATTATCTACAACTGGAGAAAACTTGGAACAGTGGTGAACCTTCCTAGGAGTGGGCGACCCACCAAAATTCTTGTAGGAGCGTATTGATGACTCATCCAGGAGGTCACAAAAAAAACAGACTAATATCCAAAGAAGTGCAGGCCTAACTTGCCTCAGTTCAGGGCAGTACTCACTATTCCTCAATAAGAAAGAGAATTTTTTTGGGATCCATGGGGGAGCTGCAAGCCAAAAACCGCTGCTGACCAAAAACACCACAAAGGCTCATCTCGCATCTGCCAAGATACATCCCAATGACTCCAAAGACTTTTGGGATAATGTTCTGAGGAATGAGGAGGCAAAAGTCCAACATTTTGAAAGACCCGAGTCCCGTTACATCCGACGTACAGCTAACTCAACATTACAATAGAACCAACCAAGATCATTTACGAATTAAATTAAAAATCAGTTTCCTCCAACTCATGGTTTCACAATTAATGGCACCCTTGAAGATTATTGTACATAACATCTACCAAAATTAAACGAGGTATTATTTTACTTATTTAACTTTAAACTTTTATAGCCATTATTTTTTGACATCCGATCCAGTGTTTTTGGCCTTAATTAGACAGATTTTGATACTGAATATCGGATTGTTATACTCCTACCATGAAGTAGTTAAATAAATCACAGCCTTCCCAAATAAACTTGGGGGGGGGGGAAACAGACTATGCTGTACCTTGCAATATAATGCCAACTAGGTACTGTTCAGGTTGCTTTAGATTTGCAGAGCTAATCATTCACAGTACACCAAAATCAAACTGAGGAAGATCAACCCTGAAGTTCCATGAAAAGAGAACCAAGGGGTCACAGAAGTTTGATGACAGCCTAAATACATGAATACAGCATCGCACTGCTGGGCAAGTAATCCAGGCCAGCGTCAGCTTCAATTCCCAGGAAGAGAGGCCTGGTTGTGAGGGAGGACTGTCTGACTGACATCTGCAGAAGAGGCTCGGCTCCCATTCATGAAAACTGGAATTTCCCAGTACCCTAATCCTTCTGTAACTAAGCCACAAATGTCAAAATGGCAGATTGTAAAATGACAGGACAGAATGCAAGGGCTTTCTATACATTCCAGTGGACTGATCCAAACCAGAAATCTTACAGAGGACCTCTGCTTTGACAACAGAAACAGATGAAGCCTTTTTAAGAGGGGAAACTCGAGCAAAGCCGAAAGGTCCCCCATTCTACCGTCTTTCAGTTTCCCTGGCTGCTGAGAAAAAGACAAAAATAGAAACATCTATAAACTATTTTGCGATGGGATCATAGTAGCTTGCTCCCCCCCCCCGATCAAGAGCCCTTGCTTAGAGCACACCCACTTCCAAAACTGGCCTTCACTGAGATCTCAATTACACACCTGTAAAGTTACGTGACTGCAACTTGCCCTTTTGTGATGTGATTGCCCTGGGAAAATCTGTCCAAAGACAGATCCCGACATATAAACACCTGTGATAAAGGACTGAAAACTGCTTCCGCTTTTGGGTGGGTCCTGCTATAATGGGCATTTTCAGGAACATATTTTGGCATGACGTCACACATACACACAGACTCACAAGATGAAAACAATTCCAGCCCACAATGTTGCAACTGCTAAACTGAAGGGGCTTAGCTAGGCCAATTTTAAGGGGGCTTTAGCCCAATTGAAATGTTCTTTAGCCCCCTAGATATACCACATTTTGAGTTTAAATCATCAATGGCTGGAGAAGAGGCAAAACCAACCCCTTCCCCAAAACAGTCATTGAGACTGTTTGCTCATTTCACAGTTGCCATGCAGACAACAACCGTTGAGCAATTTTGGTCTTTCACGGTGCTGTTTTTGTGTTTTGGCAAATTTACACTAAATGTTACCCTTAAAAAGAATGCAAGTTTACTGTGGTTGATAGTAATAACTGTTTGTAGATTTTTAATTTGCAAACATTGGTTTCATATTCCTTATAAAACTTTATTTGATAAAGCTGTGGTACTGTTGTACTAAAAACAATTAATAATAATAATAATAATAATAATAATAATATAGTTTATCTTTTAAACTTAAGCTGTATTAAGGTGTTCCTTTTTGATCACACTATCGTGATATATCCGTAAGCCCTGATAAAATCCCAAGCTATTACCACAACAGAAAGTATTGTGATAATGGAAAGTTTAGTATCGGCACGTCTAGTTGACACAAGGACAGCACGCTAAAGGACCAGTTTACAGCAGGCCGCAGCACAGCCGGCAGCAGCTGTCACAGTGCCATATGACCTGCAGTATGTACAGCAATGCTACAGCTGAATCAACAACACCTCCCACAGCGTCACTCCTCCTGTGGGCACACTTCATCAAAACTACCCAGCCAACAAAAACCAGCCGTAATCCCAATCAGACACAAACCACAGTGCCCAACCCCACTGAACACCACTATGGCTACTGAATACTTTTCACGGACATTCATTAAATATGCTCCCATGGAGATCATGCAAGCTCCCAAATTAAATATGATGCCTTTATGACAGGTAAAAGAAAAATTAAAAGTAGAGAAACAGCCGAGTGACGCCGCAGCTGGAGCCTGATAAATTCTACACGCGAGCTGAAGTCCTGCGAGCCCAGGCAATACCAGAGCGCTCCACCAAAACGCATCCCCCTCCTTCCCAAAGACAAAACTATTCACACTGCCAGCTAATCACACGGACGTCAGCGTTTATTCAAGACCGTTTTTTTCCACCAACAGAGACCAATGCGAGGCAATAAGAACATGGCTCAGTTTGCCACCAATTACACTTTTAGCCAGGACAATGAGTCAGATGAGGATCCAGTGATGGCTGCGGAACAGAAACAGAAGGAAACACTGTGTAGGTCATGATAACTTCCTTTAACTCCTATTCAAATAGTTTGGGACGGCTAACCGCCAACTCCACGTAGCAGAGTCCCATTTTCCAAATGTGGGCCTGAGATCTAAGATTAGTTGAGGGCTCGAGTAGACTGCTTTGCGTACACAATCCCCGTTTCAAAATCCTAACAACAGAAATCACCTCGCATTTGAGGAGTCTTGTAAAAAAAAAAAAATAGTGCCCTGTAAAAAAAAAAAAAAAAAAAAAAAAAAAAGGTAATCATATCACAAATGCTTGCACCACAGATACAGCCATAGGCTATAGCCAGAGGGGTCACACACCTAACAAGCCAAGCTTGAAGATGTGCGATATAATCAAACCAGTTTCATATCCCAGCAGCTCAAAGATGCAGTTGGTAACATCTGTGTTTTACTTGGTAAAAATGACATTATGCTCTTCCAGCTATTACTGACTGAAGTGGCCCGAGAGTACATCGGGGTCTCCGTTTTCCCGTCTTTGTATTCAGGAGCCTAAAAACGCTACCACTCCAGTTAGCTTTAACCAATCAGGGCCTCTCTCTCTCTGATCTCTCCATCCTGACTGGTTGAGGGTCTGTCCAATCATGCTGCAGCCAGAGTTTAATAAGTGATCATAACAGACTTGAAGCAATGGTGGATAGATTGAATCCAGAAGCGTTGCAATCCCCATCGATACTTACAATTCTTTTGTTGCCAACAACAGTATATACTAGCTGTCAACCAAGAAGCAGGTAGACAGAGCAAGAAATAAAATCTGAGTTAAAATCAGAGTGGCTTTCAAAAGATGGGTACAACTGCGATTTCAGAGGTTTGAAATCAGACGCCGAGGTTGCCATTTCTTTTCTGGATGGCAACTATCTATGTAATTTTACTATATTATCTTGTGATGTAAAATGCCTAACATTAGTTTGGTTGTAATAATGGCAACCCGCATAAACCGATCACAAGTGTTTGGAAGATCTGCAGGCATCATGTTAGCAAGTAGCTTGATAGTATGCTTCTACATTAGCACTATAGCACAGGTCTGCACATTTGCAGTGACTGGGCTCCACTAGAAATAATGTAAAGGCAATCCATCAGTAACAGAATAGTCGGCGGAGCGTAATACAAACTGTTGCTCTAATAACCACAGCCTACACATGTTTGATAGCCAAGCATGGCGGCATAGCCTGGTAAGGCAGTGAAAATACAGTTTGCATAAAGACTCATCAGTTGGCAGCAGTTGGGAAGCGGATTTTATGCTGTATTAAACAAAGATGCAAACTAGCTAGTCTTTTTTGTAAAGGACTTCCTCTACTCCGCCTCCCTCCTCCCCTGGTTGGACCTGGAGTGTAGAAATCACCAAAGCAAAGGCTCACAGCTCAAACATTCTAATAATGCCAAAAAGAAAAGTTACATTTAATTTGTCCCAAAGTAGCTTTTGTATTATGTAACATTAGTTACAAGGTTCGGTAGCTAATGCTAATGTCGTAAAGGTAACGTTTGTTTGCCCACTTGCCTGGCTGATACACAGCCTCATTTCTCTAACAGCTTTAGATTACCAAGCAAAACAACAATGACTGAGATACCACGGTACGTGCCTGTGAGTAACATGTACATGTCCCATGCAAACCTTTTTGTTATTACCAGTGTTTCTTACTTTGGAATCAAACATAACAGAGCTCCTCTGGTGTGTCTGTTTCCTGCTGGTGAATGACGATAAGCCTTGGTTAGAGAGAGGGGCAACAGGAAAGTGGGAGGGGCTAGAGAAGGGATGGAAGCTTAGACTGTATAAAAAGATGGACGCAGCACTCGGGTCTGAAAACTGAGGCCAGTGCGGGAATCTCCGAAATTTGCATTCTATTTAATGGCCAACAGATGGCGACGTCGATGGTTGCAGAAAGAAGTTCAATCCTATAGAAGTCTATGAGAAAATGACCCTACTTTCCCACCTGATTTATTATTTAAATAATGATTTTTAAATAACAATGATAAAGGATAAAGCCAGAATATGCTTTAGGGGCGTGGCTATCCTCTGGTCCTTGTTTGATACGGTCAGATCCACACGTAGATCCACCCCTCGCTGCTCCCTGAATATTCGATTCACGGTCTCGTCCAATAGGAATCACATCCGGTTTCAAAATGACAAAATGGCGCAATTCAAATCGCCAAAATCGAGGCTTCCTAAATGGTATGCTGAAACCAATGGGTGATGTCACGGTTGCTTCGTCCATCTTTTTATACAGTCTATGGATGGAAGGAGTAGAGAGGGAGAGCAGGTGGTATTTGTGATAAAATTTGCCCTATGCTCTTTTCTCCTAAGTTTCCAACTGCATCCTTAAGAAAGGACTGGGACAACTGTGAGCGTCAAAGGAGAAGGTGCATAGTGACTGAGGGGAAAAACTGTGGGTTTTCTCAAGATTGAAGAAGCAGCACGGGCAAGATCTTGACAAAGAATCCTGTTCTGAATGCCAGGCTTAAGTTGGCTGGAGAGAGAACCACAGCTCACCCCGGGGGCAGCAGTAAGTCACCCAAACGGCTATGGGAGGCTCCTGGCATCCTGCCTCCCACCACCGCAGTAGTGGGAATGCAAGCGACTACACCAGACTGTGCCTATGCCTCCACACGAGCTCTTAGTAATGAGAAAACACAGCCCAGCACTGGAGCGTACGGGTAACACTGCAGAGTAAATGAAACACTCAGAGGAATGAGAATTAAATGAAGAGCAAAGCCTGGGTATTTACATTCTGTAAACCTGTGGGGGGGGGGGGCAGGGCAGGAACGTACTGGCCGTTCATCAAAGACACGGAGGCCCGCATCAAAGTCAGCGAGCCGAGGACAGGAACTCTGTGAGTCCCGCCCACTGGAACGATTCCGAACGCCGTGCCACGCGGCTGGTCCAAGATAAACCCGCGCGCTGGAAATGAATGGGGAGAGCAAATCAACCGCTTACTACAGAGCCTGCCAAACCCCGCTACTGGAGATTTACAGTCTTATAACCTTTCATTTCAACTCCAGTGTAGCACAACAGACTCTGCTAATTAGCAGCACATTCAAAGACCTCATGCTGTTGCAAGAGGTAAGCTGCGCTTGGGTTTGAATCAAAAACTCAAACCTACAGCACCACATACTGCCAGGAATACAGTTGGGCAGCACTGGCTTACAACATGCCCAGTGATACCGATTTACTCACTCATTTCTACGTGAAACATTCAAGTATACTCTCTCCAGGAATTTCACTACAATTCAGGTTGGCCAAATATCGTGGCAAACCATTAGATAGCCAGCATTTGCTAAACTTTCACCATACTGAAAAAGTATCATCTTCCAGAAGGATTGCGGTTATTGGCGCATTACTTCACATCAGGACAAAGGCACAACCTCTTCCTGAACTGCACTCCTGAATAGAGCGCTACGCTTCAGTCTTAAATACAGCTGCAGAATTTCCACATCCGTGAGTCATTCTGAGATAACCATCTCCCATTAAAATGGTGCTCTTATGCAATGTGAGCACATTCCCTTGGAAGAACGCTTTTACTGTCACAGTAATAACATCTCATTCAAGTGAAAAACACTCTGAGGCACCAAACTGTCAGTTATCAGAGAATCTACAGTATGTCCAGGAGTGGTCTGATGTTATTATGGGATAGAGTGGGAAGTGTAATGTAAGCTGCCGTAAAGCCACAGGTTTATTTTCAGGCAGAGGGTTGCAGGGTAGAATATAATAAGCCCAATGCATAGCCCTGCACTTATACGAGTACAGACCAGTACAATAGTACATGGCACAGGACAATAACCGCAGTAAAAATGCGTACGTGTTCCCACTTGCTATTGCTTACATACCAGTACATGAAGTAAAAAGGGTCATTATATTACACTGGGTCTGGGACTGGGAAGTACACTGCCTGGCCAAAAAAAAAAAATTAAATAAAAGTTGCAAATATTTAGCTGGAGTCCTTATGGCTTTGATTACAGTTGCAAATTTGTTGTCTCGTTGTTTTGACAATGCAACATCACAACATTTATTTTCAATCAGTGTTGCATTAATTTTTGGCTCGAGATCTTAAAAACCACATAGTTGACCCACTGTTGTCTTCTCCAGCACATCCCAATAACTTTCCATGTGGTTAAAGTCAGGACTGCGTAACCTGGTGGCCAATTTGTGAGTGAAAATAATTACTCACGCTTTTCTGCATTCATTATTTTCTTTGCTAGATGCAGGCCAATAATTTGCCCCTTCTGAAATACTGTGACATCTCTTCCGCCACCAAGGGATTCATCTTGTGTCATGATTTTTTTTTTTTTTAAGAAAAGGGAAGCTGCATATTAATCGAAACACATATGAAACATATTAATCGCTGCAATAATGATCCAGTAATAGTGTTCATCTACTTATATTCAAAATGTAACTTTTTATTTGGACAGACAATGTACATCAATATTATACTGATTGTGATATCAGATATCTACTGGGATTTTGGATATCGTAATATTGTGATTGGACAAATGTTGTCTTTTCTGGTTTTAAAGGTTGCATTCCAGTAAAGGAATGCAGTTATCAACACTTGATGGATTGACCTCGTTGTTGCCCGTACCTGCTTGGTCATCATATCCACATTACTAATGACTCTTAAAAAAAATTGCACCAAGTAAATATATTGTGAAAACATCAATAGTTATCCCTAGAATATTGCCATAATATCAATATTGAGGTATTTAGTAAAAAATACCGCGATATACGATTTACATTATATCGCCCAACCTCGTTGTATTGGTCTCATAGACAGTTTTCAAAAGACAATTGCAACCTAAGACGTTCAGTCATCTTACTACTGACTGTACCACGTTCTTCATTGTCACTGTTACTTAAGTTGTATCAAAAAAAAAAAAAAAAAACTGCAAACCCCTTGTTGGGCTAAATGACCTGTTCCAGTCATCTCTCTACTGTTCAATTCTTTTACGTTATGCTCCTGCCGATTTTCCAAATTAAGGGCAGAAAGAACCACCATGGTTTATAGACACAATACTGCCAGCGAAAACAAAAAAGCGTTTGTTTTGAAGGCATGATTGACAGCTGCGCATTCCAGACTCTATTCCTGGAGGACGACACCCAGAGAAGCACTCAGGGGTCAGACGGACACCACGCGCCACCACAGGCCTGCTTCCCTCCCCCTGACGCAGGAATGCCACGCTGAAAAAAAATAATCAATCACCCACTGCACACAATCAGCATTCGTCATCCTGGGGACACATAATTGCAGAAGCAGCGTACAGCATATTCAGGGAGCCGACTATTAGACCAGCCGTTTGCTTTGCCACAGACAATTCCCACCACTTCAGTACCATAAACAGGCATTTGTCCAAAGGTTGATGTCGTATTAAATTTGCCCTTGTGATAAACATGGAGTGCTAAAGAAATTCCAAAATGCTAGTAGCAAACTTAGCAGTTCCGTACATTATACAAACAGGAAGCTCCAGCAACAGCAGTGAGGACATAAGGGGAGATCGTCAGGAACTGGGGAGACATGAGACAGATTGGAACAGAAAGAAAAGAGAGGGGGATGGGGGGAGGAAGAGAGACTGATCGAGTGAGGGAGAAAAAAATAAATGTTGAAAGGCGGAGAGAGAAATAAGTCCAGAGAGAGAGACAGAGAGCAGCAAAAAGACCGAGAGAAACAGTGGGAAAGAGAGAGAGAAAGAGCAGTGAAGAGAAGAGTGGAGGAAAGAGAGAAAAGAAAAGCCCCCAACAGGAGAGGAGCAGAAAACCGCACAGTTAGCATGCGAGGGTAACCAACATTCCAGCAGCAGCATTCACACAATCTGCCATCACCAATTCACTCCAGAACCGTTTCGCCGTTCGCAGCAATTCGCACGGGTTTTACAACCGTAGCCTGGTATCAATGCGTACACAGCACCTTATATGAACCTCCCATAGTCTCCCACTTCATGGAAATATAACCTTGTAGCTTCCAGACACCACAGTGATTCACATTATCAGCATTCAAAAAAAGCTATGTTTTTACATCAATAATCTTTATATCTGGTTACAGATGTCCAGCAATTTCAGATTTTTTTTACATGGTCATAATGCATTTTTATGCTTTTTGGTAGTATAATCTACACAGGATGCAGACCTTTAATGCTCAAGCAAGATGGTACAGAGAAAAGGACTGATTGCCAATGTAATTTCAACACCTCCACTGAGATGCTTTGAGCTCAAATTTCTAGCACAGCTATGTAGAGCATCCACTGATGCAGGAATTTTTTCTAAGGACTGAAATAAGTGAGGTAAGCATGTCTGAGGAAGAATTCTATGGTATGATGTAATGTAAGGATGAGCGGCCGTCACCATGGCGAGGCAGAGGAGGGCGGGGCTTACCCACAGGATGTCTGTTCGGGGCTTGCGAGGTGTGCGGCACCCTCTGGAAGTTCTGCTCGCTGCCGTGTTCGTAGTATCTGTAGTCGTCGTGGAAGCGGTCAGGCATGTGTCTGGGCCGGGGTCGGCGGGCCGGGTCGTAGTAAGGTTCCGGGGGATAGTAGTAGCGGGCGGGGGCATCGCCGTTTTCTGCCAGGGACGGGCTGATCTCGGACAAGAAGGACTGGGAGGAGCCAGCGTACTCGTGAGGGAGGTCCCCCAGGCCGCGCGGGAGGAAAGGCGGGGCCGAGAGGCGGTTGCTTTCGCGGCGGGCGACCTCGTGAGGGGGGCGGGAGACGGGAGTGCGCAGGAAGCTCTTGTGTCGGGACACCACGGGCTCACTGGGACCCAAGGGGTACGCATGCGGACCTGATTCAGGGAGCGGGATCTCTGTGCGCCGGGGGATGGTGGGCCCATGCCGAATAAACGAGGGCATCAAATCTGCACCAATAAAATGAGAGCAGTGAGCATCATTGGGGCGGGAACAAAGACAGACCACCAATAAGTACATTTTCCGGTTTTCAGGCCTGTTGTGCATGCAGATTTTTGTTCCCACTGGTTACCCAGCCTACATAAGCAAACTGGAACACTAGTTCAGTCATACTTCATCACAGAGAAACATTTCATATAGGGGCTAAAGCAGACCGCAAGAGTGACTTTGCACTTATCAGGATATACAGCCAACATGTCAAATGACATCATGGACCAAATGAGGTCACTAATTGTGCTCACACCACAACCGGTTGGGGTAACATCAGACTAGGCCTAGGACTCAAAGGTTTAAAGGTCCCCCATCAAGTCACCGGGTGCCCAACCGATTAGCCATTAAAAGCCATTTAAAAATCAGCCCTTTGTGACATCACAGGGAGAGGGATCACCTGGAATAATGAAGGAACTGACTAACTACGTGAGGTTGACCTCCTCAGTGCAGTCACTTCACCGTATGATGACAAAGAAACAGATAGTGAAATGGCTGATACTGGCTCTTGGCTGTGCATCTGGTGACATGAAATGGGACCTTTAAGTTTAAGCTGCCATGAAAACCAGAAATATATACAGCCCATGTTGCTCATCTCAGCCCTTGAGCTGCACCAATACAACAACTTTCAAATTAAATACTACATCCAGACATTCCTTTCATTCAGGGAAGATTATTAATATCCACAAAGAGGCAAGACAATGGTCCCATTCACTTCCCATCTGTGAGTGCTTTGTCACACAGTTTAAGACTACGTGGGATGAGTTGTGAAGAGAAAAAGTAGTGGTAATGGTAATTGGAGAGAGACAGTACTTCGCATTGAGCAAATAAACCATCTCAGATCATCAAATCTGGCTCCTCGTGAGCCAGGAATCACTGATTCTTCACCCTGCTGTTATCTGGGACTCAGGTGTGGAGGCAGTCAAACCAGGACTGGATTTGGATTCAAGGGCCAGATATTATGATCGCTGTCATATGCAGTGCCTTATGATTTGGCCTCGGTAAGGCTATTAAATACAGATGATAAAAACTGCAGTGGAACTGAGAAGACTGAGCTACAAAGCTTGCTGTACAGTCAGATGCATGGCTCTTCCTACTGCTGTTTATTTACACAGGGCTTCACTCATGTAGTCCTGGCTTAGAGTAGCATCCATCTCTGAATCCTCACAGGAAGTCAGAGGTAACAGAAACTCCCCAAAATGGAAACTAAGCCACATGAAGACAATTTACATGCTTAGCACAGTTCGTGGTACAGGCTGTGCATTTAGGTACACTGCTGAATGTGGGATGGTTTGAGTGGACTGTCCGTTTCATGTCCCCGCAGAGCTAAAGGTAATGTGTCCATCTGTCCAGGAAAACCATTGCTGAGAATCAACTTCAAAAAATAGGCCAGTCTAGTCATTTTAATTTCCTTCTTTCCACAATGATAAGCGTGTCAGAAAGTCATTTTGGTCAACTCATCTTGCCGACTTGTCATGATCTTTGCTACAGAATTTCAGTGACAGGCTAAGCTAGCTGTAGACCGGGGAAGGGTCATTCCATATGAAATCACCCAAGCTCCCAGCTTGATGGTCTCAGAAATGCTTAATTTGGTGATATTTTGTTGCCTGTTATGAGCAAATTAAATCGCAGGTGGTTTCAAGTTGATATCTCGTTCCGTTCTCATTTTATGGACCCCTGAAAAAGGGGGCGTGGCCCACGTTAACCCTCTGGTCACAGTTTGTGACCATTTTCAAAGGGTTATAACCGATGAACTAATAAGGATACAAATTTCATTCTTTCAGGATATGTTTATTCTGTTTAATAGTCTGCAACAAACCTTTTAATATAGTGGTTAACCCTTTGAGTGCTTTGCAATTAACCCCTAAACATTGAAATTTGGTGCCAAACATGTCGATTTCAAATGAAATATTATGCAAGTATCCTTAGAATGTCCCCTTTGCCATTTACATTGTTGATAGTATACCTGATGGAGTTTCAAATGAAGGTAAAAACATCTTTCTATCTTCATCCAATTTGGAGAAACATTAACCCCTTTTCAGCTAATTACCGAAAACGGTGCACTTTTGACCCTCATTTTGACCATGTGGGCCTGTTTTGATTTTCAAAAAGTTGGCCTCAAATGAAAGCTTATACAAAGTACTACAAAATGCAATGAAATCAAACTTTGAACAAATACTCCTACTTGGAAAAATAAAACCCCTTTTTAGTGCTATTTGCACATTGGCACAACTACTCTCAGTGTACAGGTAAATGTACATAAATGGACAGGGAAATGTAGAGAAGAAAGGCAGATATGGCAAACATGATACAAATGTTAATGCATATTATTTTGCTAAATCCAATTTTTCAAACCACACTGAGATTCGGTCCAACTCTTTCTTGGCGATTATATAATTCCTGCCCATGCCACTCGTGCTAGGAGCATCAACCAACATGATATGCTTCAGTGGTACCCAACAAAGATCCTGCCTTCGTGGCCAAGAGATTTGTGGTGCAGGGCCATTTGGATGCATAAAAGATACTTTAACATCCTCGTTTTCAAGGGATTGCTCTAAGATATTGGCCAACCACCACTGGCCATCATATAAGCCGCCAACAAATCGACCAGGGGTACAATATTTAAGCTCTACAGGATCGTCCTTTTCGCAAATAAAGGGCATGAAGGGGCAGGTATGGTTGGAAGGGTTTCATCCACATTAGTAACAATTCTGCCTAGCCTATCAAATTATCTTGAAATTTCTGGGAAAACAAATACAAGAAAATGACACAGGCTGCAAATGATCAAAGAGCATGCAACTGAAAGTAGAAATAAATGAGTGGAGTTCAGTATTTCCTGTACATTATTGTACATTTACATACACTGAGAGTAGTTGTGCCGATGTGCAAATAGCCCTTAAAGGGCGTCTTATTTTTCCAAGTAGGAGTATTTGTTCCAAGTTTGATTGTGTTGCATTTTGAAGTTCTTTGAATAAGCTTTCATTTGAGGCCAACTTTTTGAAAATCAAAACAGGCCCACATGGTCAAAATGAGGGTCAAAAAGTGCAACCGTTTGTAATTAGCTGAAAAAGGGTTAATGTTTCTCCAAATTGGATGAAGATAGAAAGATGTTTTTACCTTCATTTGAAACTCCATCAGGTATACTATCAACAACGTAAATGGCAAGGGGGACACTCTAAGGATATTTGCATAATATTTCATTTGAAATCGACATGTTTGGCACCAAATTTCAATGTTTAGGGGTTAATTACAAAGCACACAAAGGGTAAAACACTATTGCTAAAGCTTTGTGGCAGACTATCAGACAGAATAAACATATCCTGAACGAATGAAATTTGTATCCTTATTAGTTCATCGGTTATAACCCTTTGAAAATGGTCACAAACTGTGACCAGAGGGTTAACGTGGGCCACGCCCCCTTTTTCGGGCCCCATAAAATGAGAACGGAACGAGATATCAACTTGAAACCACCTGCGATTTAATTTGCTCATCACATGCAACAAAATATCACCAAATGAAGCAATTCTGAAACCATCAAGCTGGGAGCACCCCCCATTTTGGGTGATTTCATATGGAATGACCCGGAAGCAATGTAGCACAAGAAGAGTTAAGGCTGTTCGGACAGGCCAGTTCTAAACTTCAGTTCTTATGTCTGCTGCATCTGATAGCGCCAATCTAACCAGAACCAGTGATTATTTGCAGCTAACCACTGAGTCCAGTGCGCATTGTACTAAAAATGGTTTCCTGAACCAGGTCCAAATCCAAACAAGGAGAATCATGCATTAATGCTAGAAGCCAATAAAGCTGTTCCTACCGTCATGATCACAGTTTGGAAAGGAAAGGAAAATACGACGCGTTTCACAGCGATTAATGATAGTCACACTATCCAGCTCAGATTGGCTTTCTGGAGTAAGGTTGCTGGAAAAATGGCAAATGAGGATTCAACAAGCAGAATTGGGGTTCACTAATTCTTCATACTGGATACAAAACTCACAACAAAATGCTTCTAATCACATAAGACAAAAACAGAGTACGGAAAATACAGAGTAAAATACCCTCTGGGCTACCTCACTTCCCAGACCACATACTGAGTTCATTAATACTGAGCCAACTGCACACCAGTACACTAATAACACCAAAGTATAGCACGCATTGCAAAACAATATCAATTGAGAGCCTTATCTCACAAAATTTGACTAAATAAACATATACGAACCACAATTTTTCAACACAAAGCCTATAATGGCATAAAATATCATACTACACATAATGCTCAAAATAGTTTTGTCAGGCTATTCTTAAAGACCACTGTTCAGAATATCACCACATGCAAACCATGTTCGTCCCGCCATCTAATGTCACCAGGTATCAACTACATTTCACGTTCAATTTGGGTTTAACTTGCAGATATGCGACTTGCCATGAGTTTCAGCAAGTACATCAAAAAAGAAAAACACTCACAAGAAGTATAAAAAATATCCAAACAGAACGCCGGGGAAAAAATCCGGCCATCAAAAGATCAAACAGATCCTGGGATGAAATGCACAACAATTTAAAATCCCCTGCATGTATTCCTAACACAAATATTTTCCCTGAGTTGTGTGCCAAGTCGGTTACGCACGCAGCAAACGTTCGGCGCCTTTCACATTGTCAGCAGAAAACTGAGCTCAAGACGATTTTCGCACTTCTGACCCACACGATGCGTACTGCAGCTGGGAGGCGATTATCATTCGTGCACAAATGAGAATGGACATGGTTTTCATTTACGTTATAAGCCCATGACATACTACTCCCTGAAGTCCAGTAATACCACCAGGTAGACCATCATTCAAACTGGAGCTCCAAGTTCATAACAGACCAGAGGTATACAGCACTTAAGCGAAAATATGCACGAAAGTACGCAATAGACTCACGCAACTGTTGACTTATCTTGTTATTAATCGTTCATAGCTATTTTCAGTGACATATTTCCGTTAGCATTGAGACAAAAGGCGACAAGGTAAGCTTTACTTCAGATTAATATGATAAAATATAACATAAAAACGCCGATCATTAACAAACCCAAATTAAGGAAACGAAAAGACACTCTAAACAAAAAATGGGAAGAGGCTATTCGCCCCGCGGCGGTTCAGCGCGAAAGATCAAAGAGCGGAGCGGATTATAAAATGAAATCTCTTATTGGACCAACTGCGGGGCAAGTAGCAGACGTGCGTCTCTTATCCGTCCCATCGCGTTGCGAATGGCAGAACTGCTTCTCTTGTCGGCCCCGTTGCGGGGCAGATAGCCGATCTCTTTCCCCCAATTCACCCCGCTGCGGGGCGAATAGCCACTTCCCAAAAGATGTGACGCCAACTATCTATCCAACACATTACATTACGCAACACGTTACGCACTAACAGCTGTGTTTGATAGTTGAACAGCTTCCAGGGCCAGCTCGCAGTGCTCGTAAATTACGGGAACGATTGGTCATGTGTAAAAATTCAATGAAAAGAGCACAAATTTCAAAAAGTGCAGCTGCAGATTCAATTCGCTCGAATTCGAGATGTGTCTGACATCGCAGGATAACATCATTTTAAGCTACCTCGCTGCTTATTAATTAGCTGGCTAGAACCTAGGACTGATAACTTAGGAAGCACAGAACCACCAAACAAAGTTAGTAACAGATGAGGTAGCTAAACAAACATCAATGAGACATCTACACAGCGGAACGAATGGAAATTACACAAATTATCTGGTAAACCAATAATTCAAAATCTCAACATGACTTACTTCTCAAAAGTGGCGAAGTCTCCTTCTTTACATATTTTCCGTGTACCTCGGCTGGTTTCGACGCTTCGTTTTTGCTTTTCTTTCTGGAAAGCATAACTCAGAGTGTGGAGACATCAATGCTTCGAAAGAAACTCGACGGCCCTTGGTAAAGTGGGACAACCACGACATCTAAACGGGAATTTTAGGAAACCGAGCATTTTAAATTCCCAGTCAAGTTAGACCACTACGCACACTCATCTCCCAGTGTCCACCAAAGACTAAAAACTCTAATCAAAGCGTAAACACGTCACATGAGTGAATTTCTACAAGTTTGCCCAACTTGCTTGCTTGTTTTGGGAAAAAAAAATGTTCAAAGCACGCAGACACTTTCCGTACATTTAAGGACCCACACCCAAACAAGTTTATTCTGAGCCTGCCTGTTGCTCCCTGTCCTTTCCCGAATCCCCACTCCACTCCACGCACTTCCGTGCTCCTCCGCTGTCTCCAACCATAGATTCCAACTCGCAGAGGGTTCTGGGAAAGGTGACGCACACGTTTGGCCCGTTCTGCCCGCCCCGGAGCCAATGGTGACTGCTGGAAAGTCTGAGCTTCATCAAGGCAACAGTACCCTCTGGGCGGGCGAAGAGGGGATATAGAATAAATATGAGGTCCAATATGGGCATTATCCAGAAATAAAACTGCTATCGTCTTGGATTTTGAATATAAAGGGACTGCTTTTCACCGGAGAGCTCAATATGAAAGTAGCCATTAGATTACATTCCAGCTCTCGTAAGGATTTGAACCTAGTCCGACAACCGGTTTCATGTTCAATCATTCTAGTGAATTTACGTTTATTAACCGTAAAGGTCCATATTGAATGAGAGCTTCTTTTTCGTATGATGACATGACTTTTGCGTATTTCTCTCTGCACATCACCATACTTTATCGGTCACTGTACTTTTTTTTTTTTTACTTATGATAATCCTGACCTACTACTGAATGTGTGACTTTACAGAGTAAAGCAAAAATTTTGATGATTGCGCAGTGTAACTGCATACGCACACCATATAAGTAAGACTGTTTAACATGTTGAAATGAGCATTGGCTAATTCATTAAAATATGAATTTCTGAATGTTTACTCACTGAATATCTGTGATTGGAATCATTAAAGTGGTTATGAAAGCATTTACCCCGATAGCTGGCGTTAAAAATGATCATTTGTTCGAATTGGAAGATTTCATTTCATTCCGAAAAATGAATGCAGCGCATCAGGATGCATGTATTTGTCATGGAAACATACTTCAGTCAAGTGTTTTATTCTTTTCTTCAGATTTCATATGAATGACTCAAAGAAAAAGATTGATTGAATCTGTAAATCAATTCAGGAAAATTAGGTTTATTAATCTGATAATAATTTGCATAATCTTGGAAGGGAATGACTGTTTTCGTGTTTAAGTATTTAAGGAGCCTCCAGAAAAGAACTAGTCCCTCAAGGGCAAAAAGGAGTCGAGGATCACCAATTTGTAAACAAATACGTAAGCTTATAATCAATCTCTTAGAGAATAACGTTCTCCAAAGAAAAACTAGTAGGATTTTGGACATGACACTTTGAAATAGAAATAGGCCTGAAATGGAACAGTGTGAAATATAACTGACAAGTGGAAGTAATCTGGTTGAACTTGGGCCAGGCCAAAAACCACTTCTGAATGTGTGCGATCGCTGATCGTATAACGGATCAAGATTCTGCTCGCTAAACTTGACCACCTGTTGTCCTCGGTGCCAAAAATGCTTAATGAGTATAATTAAAAGACATTGTGATGTTACACTGGAGAAAAATTGAACGTGCTGACTTGTTTGGACACTGCTGTTGTCATCAAATTGTATATTTTGAATAAGCAAATAAATTCTTATCATGCAAGAACATGAAAAAAATGTATCGTATCGTTTTCAATATAGTAGCGGGAGAATGGTCAAAAAAGGGTCAAATCAGTCCTTTCGGATTTAATTTCTACTTTCAATGATGTGCAAACTTCTTCAGAATTGGAGTTGTAGCCTATACAAGCAAAAACATAAAAATGTAAATAGCATCACATTAAACTGTATAGGGAGCATATGAATATCTTTGAACAACAGGATTCACCACTATCTGCGTACATAACATTTTTGCAAAGGCTGACTGAGCAGAATAGAAAAATCCCACACTCACAGTATCAACAAAATATCTTTATTTCTGCATCACAGGTGATCCTTCATTGAAAATCTCTGGGTAGTTTTAAAGACTCTGCTCAAGCCAGGCATTAAGCATGGATTTTTTTTTCTTCTATTAGCAAAAATAAAAACCATGTTGTTACCTAATAGCAGCAATTTTCAGGGCCCTTCCCTTTTATTTACAGACTGGACAATGGGGTAATGCATTTTTTGACAATGGAATTCACTAAAAACTAATGAATGGGGCTGACAAGAAGTACCAAGCTCCCATGAATGTGCCTTGTAAGGGCCATTCCCTTGCTTCATTCACAGCCAGAAAAAATGCTTTTTTTTGCAAAATTTTACAGTCAAGTACTCAATTGCATTTCATTTCACCGTGACTGATGTCATAGACATGATGTGTACCACAGTTTCCTCAGTTTGCTTTTGAGAACAAACTCTGGTGTTATTTAAAATGGTATTCAATTCTAATCATCGGTGCAAACAAAATTTATGGAATGTTATGGATAACAAGCATTTCATTCTAACAAAAATTGCCATTGTCTTTCACATATCTTGCCTCTTCCCATTCAGAAGTACAAGTGTTTAATATGCATAGAATCACTTGAAACAAGATTGTTGAGTGAATCCAAACACATGTAACAACTGTTTTCAGGATTTACAGTGAGCAATCTGTTCAACATTTGGAGTTCCTCAGTGTTTACACATTCTGTAGAGAGCAAAAAGCAAGTGAAGTTTAGAGACATACTGTACAAAAACAAAATATATTGCTTTGGGTAGTCTTCCTTTGTTCCTCAAAATCTGAGGCAGTTTTCAAATGGTTTCAGTGAACAAGGAATTCTTTTGTAAGCAGTATTAAGTTCCAAATAAAAATGTGCAATTTAACATTGCGTCAGCTTGAAAAATACACACACACACACAAAAACACACACACAAAAAAAACAAGCTGGTTGCCTTGCCAATCTTATATCTAGACATCTCTCTGGTCGAGAATAAATTGTTCACATTTGTCCACATTCACATTTTTTTAAATTATTGTAAAAATTCAACTGACAAAAAAATGTGAAATTTTAATCACTGTCAATGCTGACTTTCAGTAAAATGACCTGTGAAATCTCAGATGCTGACAAAAAAAAAAAAAAAAAATCCAGGACCACTTCTTTAAATGCTACAAGCAATGTGACACTGATGTTGAAAAGCAGTGGCTTGTGCAGTTTCAAATTTGTGTTCTGCAATAGAACCAGAGTCATAGATTGCTCCTTAGCAATCAACTCATACAGTCTTTTTCCCCATATAGGTCATTGGAAGGGGCCATTCATACAATTCAGACAAATTTGTAGCGTTCATATATCTATTTCTTGATATAATTTCATAAAAAAATACCAATCCACTTTAACCCAAAGCCTTCATTTACCAATAACCATCTTATAAAATGTTCTCTTGCAGATAAAATTCTAGATCCTGTTTTGCAATATTCATAGCAATAATTAAAAGTAGCTATATACTTCAATATACAAACCTATTTGAAATACATTTATACTGTAATGTGACAGCTTGAAATACTGTCTAGTTTCCCCATAAGAGTTTCTAGTTAGCACGGCATTCATGGAGGGAAGCCCTGAAGAGGGTATCAGGAGTTGGGAAAAGGTAAAACATTGGGTGTTTGGAAAAAGTAAAACAGGCCAAGATGGCAAGCACTTATCTTAATGCCCCAAGTTAAGCTTTCAGTATTTAAAACATACGCCCCCACCCCAACAATGTGTAATAAAAAAGTAACCTCAAAAGAAACATATTTTCCATACCTAGTTGCAATATTGTCCTTCAGGTATTCTCAAAATGAGAGGACATTATGATTCTCAGGAAGTAGAATATTTTTGGAGTCTTGAGAACACTGTATGGCAGTATAAATAGGGGTCTGAAAACGTAGCATCAGCTTTGTAGGCAGTGTTAGATGGTGAGCATTGGCAGTGCATGTTCGGAGTTTGTACCCAGGCTGGCTTCATGGATCATCAGGAACGGGTGAAGTGGTACGGCACGGCAGTGAGCGGAGAAGGGCTAAGATCCCGGACAATCTTGTTGAGACTAGAGATCTTCTCCTCCAGCAGGTAGTTCCTCTTCTCAGCCACCTTCTGCCTTTGCTCCGTCATCTCCAGGGCTTTCAGGAGCTGGGAGTTCTCCATGTACAGATCTTTAATCACCATGTCTGCCTTGGAGTTCTTGTGGGCCTGGAGGTGGAAGACGAGGCATAAACAGAGGTTATGGGGAGGGGTTGTGTGGAATCAGTTCTGGACCCAGAAGGCCAGTATTCTTGTTTTCACTGACTACCCAGGCAAAATACACCTGCTGGCAATATATACACCACCAACACTATTCCAATGATAGATTAAATCATTGTAAAATTTATCAGCACGAATCAAACTAGTGGTGCAGAATCTCCACATTCTAACTGACTCTGAACTACAAGTTTTAAATAACAAACAGATTACCTCACCAAAAAGTCCTCCTTCCATCTCAGAAATATCTCACGTTAGACCTTTAAGCAGTGCATGATAGTAAGAAGTTGAAACATAGTTTTGTCTTTAGTTGTCTAGATTATTGTAATGGACTTTTTACAGACTTGCCCAAAGAAGCCAATTGATAAGCTACTTTCTGCGGAAGAATGCAGCCAAAATTTTAACAGAGACAAAGAAACAGGAACACATAACCCCTGCTTTAGCAGCTTTGCATTGGCTCCCTCACTCTTTTGGAATGGATTTTAAAATACTTCAGCAAGTTCATAAAGCTCTCAATAGTTTCACACTTTTTTAGATACCTGACTGTCTCTTGCCATACATATCAAGTTGGAGACTCAGAGCTTATTAAACAGGTGTACTTCATGCATCCAGAGTGAATCGCAAAAAATTGGTGATGCTGCTTTCCGTTTCATGTCCCAGAGACTTGGAATGCAGGACCCATACACATCTGCAATGCTCCCACTGTACACATTCTGAACACTACAGCTCAAGACCCATTTTAATCATCTTGCTTTTAAATAATCATGCTTTATTTTTATTGAGCTATTTCTTGTTACTGTTATTCACATTTTACCACATATTTTTACATTGTTTTTATAATACTGACATTTTTCACTCATTTCTTCTCTTGGTTTCCACGGTTGTCATCATTTTCTAATAATTTTATTTATATTTTCCTACATCATAACATGTATATAATAACATATATAAAATTTCATTCCATCTTATTCCTCCAAATATTAATACTTTTTATTGTTTTACTTTATCATTTTCTACTATAATTTAATTTTTTACCAATCACTCTTTTTTCTCTTCTCCAGCTGAGTGATCAAGATGGTGTAAACTCTGTCGTCCGTTGTTGTCATCTGTCTTGCATAAACAATAACCTCTAGCAGTCACAAATATTGATCAAATGAGAGAGAACATGGTATGCATCATCTTTGGAAAAAAAACTTGCAATTACATTACAGCCTTCCATCCCCAAAAGTGCATACGGCAGGGTGACCGTATTAAAACATAACACGTTGCTGAATACCCCTTGGCCCGGACACAATTTCCTGCCTCAACGTCACAGCGTTAAGGTCAAAGGTCAAATCCAGCAAAAAAGGTGACGTTGCACATCTATGTGTCACAGTGAGTTACCATGCCAAATTTGGTGAAGCTGCGATCAGTAGTTGCTGAGTACTGACCCATATAAGATTTCCTGCCTCAAGGTCACAGCGCTAAGGTCAAAGGTGGAATCCAGCAAAAAACATGACATAGCACATATGTGTGTGATAGTGAGTTAACATACCAAATTTGGTGAAGCTGCGAGAATTAGTTGCCGAGTACTGACCCGGACAAGATTTCCACAGTCAAGAGCACAGAGCTAAGGTCAAAGGTCAAATCCAGCAAAAACCCTGACGATGCACATTTATGGGTCATAGTGAGTTACCATACCAAATTTGGTGAAGCTGCGAGAATTAGTTGCCGAGCACTGACCCGGACAAGATTTCCAGGGTCAAGGTCACAGAGCTAAGGTCAAAGGTCAAATCCAGCAAAAAACCTGACGATGCACATCTATGGGTCATAGTGAGTTACCATACCAAATTTGGTGAAGCTGCGATGATTAGTTGCCGAGTACTGACCCGGGCAAGATTTCCAGGGTCAAGGTCACAGCGCTAAGGTCAAAGGTCAAATCCAGCAAAAAACCTGACGATGCACATTTATGGGTCGTAGTGAGTTACCATACCAAATTTGGTGAAGCTGCGATGATTAGTTGCCGAGTACTGGCCCGGACAAGATTTCCAGGGTCAAGGTCACAGAGCTAAGGTCAAAGGTCAAATCCAGCAAAAAACCTGACGATGCACATCTATGGGTCATAGTGAGTTACCATACCAAATTTGGTGAAGCTGTGATGATTAGTTGCCGAGTACTGACCCGGGCAAGATTTCCAGGGTCAAGGTCACAGAGCTAAGGTCAAAGGTCAAATCCAGCAAAAAACCTGACGATGCACATCTATGGGTCATAGTGAGTTACCATACCAAATTTGGCGAAGCTGCGATGATTAGTTGCCGAGTACTGACCCGGGCAAGATTTCCAGGGTCAAGGACACAGCGCTAAGGTCAAAGGTCAAATCCAGCAAAAAATGTGACATTGCACATCTATGGGTCATAATGAGTTATCATACCAAATTTGGTGAAGCTGTGATCATTAGTTGCTGAGTACTGGCCTGGAAAATGTCACCCGGATAAGATTTCCAGGGTCAAGGTCACAGCGCTAAGGTCAACGGTGAAATCCAGCATAAAACCTAACGTTGCACATCTATGGGTCATAGTGAGTTACCATACCAAATTTGGTGAAGCTGCAATCATTAGTTGCCCAGTACTGACCCGGACAAGATTTCCAGGCTCAAGGTCACAGCGCTAAGGTCAAAGGTCAAATCCAGCAAAAAACCTGACGTTGCACATCTATGGGTCATAGTGAGTTACCATACCAAATTTGGTGAAGCTGCGATCATTAGTTGCCGAGTACTGGCCCGGACAAAATCATGGACGGACGATGGACGACAGACGGACACGCAGGTGACGACAATACCCCTCTGGGCCGGAGTCGGCCGAGGGGTAAAAACTGATGTTGTCCATATTAGATCTTCCAGATATTGAGGTATGCAAGTAGTATACAACATTTCAAAACACATAACTGACAGCTTTTCACACTGTCTGAAAAATGGGCGTTTGGTGACCTTTGACATTCCTTCACTAATAGACAACTATTAGAATAACTCAGTCTCTAGCGGTCATAAACATTGATGATGTTCGATGAAACTTTGCATACATCTTTAGGACATAAACTAGTCCGACGTTTAATTTCAGCCTTGTATGCCACTCCTAAATGGGTGTGGCAGGATGGCAGAACAGTTGAGTTTCAGGTTCGCTTGAACCTCTAGTTTGCCTTCCATTACCATGATGCTACCTCCCCCTTCCCCTCTCACGCTCTGTGAAGTACTTTGAGCAGTACTTTATGCATGTTATATAAATAAAACTAAAACAACAACAACAATAATAACAATAATAATAATAATATTATTATTATTTTATTATTATCAGCAAAAGTAAGTTCTGTTGATACTACGGAATCATCATCGTCGCTGCATTTGCCACAGATCCTTCGTGTTAACACAAGAACCCAAAAACTATTTTAAAGATCCTTCTCAAATTTTATATGCCTTTAGATTTTAACTGGATAAATTTTGGGCTTTGTATTATCAAAAAAAAAAAAAATTATCTAATTAATTTCGCGGAACACCAAATCATATCCATCATATTGCGCGATATGTAGACAATATCACCTTGAAATTTCGCCATTTGATTCATTCACTCACGACCAAATTATTGCAGAAAACTACAACAAAAATATCAATAGATAAAGTAATAAGTTAAGGAGTTCAATTACTGACCACGTGAAAAATAGTTAAGTGTTTTTTCATTATCTATATATTATTACTGAGTTGGCGATTTGCGTTATTTCACGCATCTCCTCCGAAACCACCATGAAAAATGAGTGTTTTCCGCATACACCAGTTTTACTTTGTGACCAAGACGATGTGCCAGGTTTCGAACTTCTGAAACTTCTTCTGAAGCGAAAACTGCATTTTGAAGCCGTTTTTACAAGTAATACCAGCTAATTCAATCAGCTGTTATCGTGCCCACGCATATAGCCCGTGCATAGCACGGGTATCGGCTAGTTAATGAGAAATTATAGGCAGTCTCAGCATATAAGATAAAAATGGGTTCAGTCTGTAATAATTTAATGAGTTAAAATAGTTGTTTTTATTAAATGACCCAAGATAAAATAGTGAAGTGTATTTCCATCATTAATGGGCCCATAGGCAATTTGAGGATATCTAAAAATGGGTTTGGGTTACAATAATTTAAGAGGTACTGCAATGTTTGGACAATATGCTCATTTTCTAGTGCCATTACTCTCGTCTTCCATGCTGTCTGGGGAAATATTGTAGCCAAGCTTTTCGGGGAGCTTTAACATGGGGGCTTTCGCCAACATACCCGTTCCTGTCAGGGAGACAGCGCAGGCCTTTTTACTATTAGCAGTTGGCATGAAATCCAGAAAATATTTGGGCTCTCTTGGCCTACTTCCACCACAGGAAGCTGCAGTGTGTTTAAACATCCCAACGTCTCTCTAAAAATACTAGTAAAGTGCCGCAGTCATAATCACTGAATGGCAGTGACACAATTCTGCTTTACACATTTTACTGGCGTGTTCACGTAGCTTTAATTCAGTGGAGAGCTGGGCTGTCCAAGCCTGTTCCAGGTGATTTACCATCCCACAGGTTTCAATTCAACCCGAGTTTGGGACACCTGATTCTAGTGATGAGCAACTCAATGTGATCAAGATGTTGAATGAGGTGAGCTTTTTTAGGGTTGGAATGAAAACCTCCAGGTAAGTGGCTGTGCAGATATAGGGTATGGCAGCCCCGATTGCACAGATACAATTCCCTCACCCTTGGACAGTTGTCTAGTTTGTGGTGAATACAGGTGATCTGAGGTTGGCCATGAACCCAAGATGGCTCTAGGTCTCGGGTATCCTCACTTGATCCCAGTGATCTACCATTCTGTAAGTTTTTATTTCAATGCCAAAGCGGTACACTTCATTCACAGCAAGAAACCACAAGGAGCAGCAAATATGTGGAATCAGGGGAGCCAAAGTATGGTTGAAATTGAATCTTACAGGATGGCAGGTCTCCAGCCCAAATTGAGGTAAGTTTGAAAAGCCCAACTGGAAGAGGCATGAGCAGATCATTGTGTCATGGAGCCAACAGCTTCCTCAGGTGGAGAGGGTTACTGTACCTGCTCCTTCAGCTGGGAGACCTTCTCCTGCAGGAGCATCTTAACATTGCACAGCTTCAGCTCCACCTCCCTCATGCGCTCCTCCATCTTCAGCAGTGTGTCCTCCTTCTCGTCCTGAAACCCCCACAAACAAGGAACCATGTTACCGACAGCAAACCGAACTGTGCTTGATCTCCATTTAAAAATTAAAAAAAATTCTCCCACATTGTTCTCACCTTCTCAGGTAATTTAGGCATGCTAATCCAAGTCACAACTCCTCCGCCAAAGTTTAATTTCCATTATTCACACAAAGATGTGCAACATAACCAGAGCATAAACATGGACAATACCACCACGTGTATAGAGCAGTCCTCTATGATGGGTTGGGCCAGATCCGGTGACATTGCAAGACACATGTAACGGAGCTCTGGTTTTGTTGCTTTGCCTAGAATCTCAGTCTTTAAGCCCTTAAAAGTGAACAACTAGCATATTCATCAGTCCGTCTTGCCACTGGGTAGTCACATCCCCATGTGATGTAAAGAAGGAACAGATTTTTATCTGGCTAGTAGTGGCTAATTGGCTGTGCACCAAGTAGCATGATAGGGGACCTCTAAAAACTCAACTTGAGTGACTTCCAATTTTAATCACCATAAACTTGAACCAAAACCGTAACATATAGTGTACAACAGTGAGATTGAGTAGTTCTTTTTCCAGTAAAATGCTCAGAACACATGGTAGAATACCATGCGATATGAGTAGCATTCCTAGAACAGGTTGGTAATAGGACTGATATTGCAGTCAGACTCTGATGTCATGAGTGGAGTTGCAGTGAAGACCATTGCAAACAGCCGCAAAGTTCAAAGTAAACTGAAAATATTAGAGGACAAAAATTCAACGCGCAAAAACTCTTGTCCAAACCTGATGCTTTATTCGTATGGAGTTTCCATCAAAACATTCAGACAACACAGAAATAACTAAATAAATAAACAAATAAAAACAAATAAATTAATATAAAATTAAAAATAAATTAAATAATATTTGCTTCCAATAGGTCAAAAAGAACTAAAAATAAAAAAGCAGCAACAACGAAACTCCCAAATTGCATTGAATCCAAATGAGTGACAGAATGTGAAAACCATTTCTAGTGGCTATAAAACAATCCAAATGACCAGAACTTATACAAAGGCTACCAGGTACAAAGCACTTGGTGGCTCTGCACAATTTATGGACCCAAGTTCGCTCTTTGGTTTCAAGTGGCCAATTAAAACCCATCAGCGAGCAAACATTCACGTTAGCATTAGTGTCCTGTTAAAATGCAGACAAGGAGTTGGACATTTTGATTAGTGGTGTATGGCTGCAGATTTGATACAATGACAAGTGTATTTAGTGTCCTAATTTACACAACCTTTCAACAACAGTAAAATGCATACATCCCATTCATTCAGCTCCAGTGGGCAACTCATACATTGGGAAGGCTGCGTTCTTTCAATGAAGGTTTGACATCCTTTTCAAAGAAATACGTGTTAAATTAATGCAGACAAAACAGTGACATAAATAAGTGTAATAAAACATAAAAAAACTGCCCCCAAAATGTAGGGGACCATTAACAGCAACCAAAATTAATCCCGAAGTTGAGGTCAACATAACATTGGTGCACCTTCAAAAGCAACAAACAAACGTTAAAAAAAAAAAAAAAAAAAAAAAAAATCAGTTTTTGCATTTGTGCAATAAACAGTGAGGCCTGAGGAAGATCCTGTGGATCAAAACGTAACCGAGAATAAAAAGCCTTTTGGAGCCCAACAATGTGCAGACCTCCCTTTTGTGCTTTAATCTTTACAATAACTGTGGAACAAATTATAACAGGGCAATTAAAAGAGGAGGCAAAAATGGATTAATTTGCCTCTGAAAAGCAAAGGCCTAATCTTTAGTGAGATTATGTCACAAACCTGACCACTGGAATAACTTGGGGAACAAACAAGTTCTATTACAGCAATACTGTGGGCAACTACAGAGACTCCATAGAAGTCCATTTCAGTCATAAATGCCAAAGATAGCAAAAATAATGCATTCACGCAGTATATACAGTATAGTATAATGTATTTCAGTAATATGACTAATCCTGCCTTGTGCAGAAACAGTGGACCAAAGAAATTCAAACAAAGAGCGGCAACAAATTTGATGATGAGGAGCACTGGCTTTTAGGTTAATTAGTGCTTCCATTTCCAGCCAATAAACAGCAATTAAAATCAACAGTTAAAAACGAGATTTCTCAATATTCATCCTACCCTGACTTGACCTTTCTAGTAATTTGCTCATAATTGCATTGACTTGCCATCATGTCAAATTACAACTTGACTTCTATCTAGTGAATACACACATATTTTCCCATCTAGGCAATTTTATAGACTTTCCTGTCGCTCAATTTCCAGGTGGATATCGATTCAACTTTCCATGTGGAATCAGATGGTTCAACCACATGTGGCTTTATGGACTTGACTCCGGTATATTGTGTGTAATGATATAGTTCAAGTTGATCAGTGCTGTCCATAAGAGATACGTTCACCGTGCCGTTTTATGGGCTTCCTGCACCTGTACATGGAGAGAGCAGTGGCCAGTCTTCAAGTGGAGACATTATGAGCAGGGCTGGAGACAATGTACAACCAGCCCACAGAAGCCAAGGTTTCCTGTGCTGGGGGTTAGGGGGTTAGGTGAATGGCATATTGCATCTCAAATTTCGACGAGTAGTCGGGGTAAAATGTTTTTCTGGGGGGATACAGGAGTGATAAGCTGTGGGAGGCGGAGTCACAGCCGGCCGATCCTCCGGTAGGTGTCCGCATGTGCCGCCCGCTGTTCTGCCACCGCGCCCTGAGGAGAGAAGGCAGGGCACACTTGACCCGGGCACAACCACCTGCCACTCAACACCATCTCCCAGCCATGACCACCAGTGCTCACATACCACCAGCAAATCACTCCTCAGCTGTGGTGCAATGCAAACAGAGATACAGCAGTACTGGGGTGCAGAGCTACCTCTGTTGAAACAACACAAATAGCGGATGTAGACCCAACCCAAGCAGTGTTCGTAATAAGTAGTAATCCGATTGTGTAGACAAGCTGAAATAGATTTGGACAACCTAGCCCATCTGTGAAGTTGTCTGGTTGGACAACCAAAATTTCTGGCAGTTTTATTAGTTTAAATATGCCAAAGGTATGTTTGGTCAGCTGTGGACGCGACAGTTTTGGTCATTTTCAAGGCCTTAAGTGCCCAAGTTTCCGGCATCTCGTATGCGAGAACGCAAATCTTTTTTTCATAATATACTGTGGCAAACAATGACCTAGTAATAGACTGCATACGTCAATTTAGGCTTGGGCAATTTAGCAAATGAAAACTTGTGGCATGAACGAGCCGGATATCACAGTAAACTACCAAAGGAGGCTTCGATTCGAAAATAAGACAATCAACATCTTCCTTTGTGGTGAATTTTATACACTCATTATCAAGGTTGATATATTGTATGCATACTTAGAGTTTAATCAAATTTACTACAGTAAATTGAAAAAAAAAAAAAAATTCGTAGCGGAACTGTATCCAAGTGCAGCAGTTTTCGGGTGTCCTAGCATGAAACGTTGCCGCTCTTTTTCATGTGACTTACCTCGTGGAGACATCACAAATACTTCAGAAGCTATGTAACAAATTTCATGAGTATTCATTTATATTTAGTAACGTAAAAACAACAGGATATGAACCTACACTCCACTAAGATGCAGGAATATTTAGATTGCGTTTTGGGCGTTGGAGCTTTCAAGTTCTTTCAGCCTTTATATCCCTCCTCATTCGTCCGAAACCACATCAAATAGCTTGGCCATGTTGCTAGCCATAAAGCTTGCTAATGCTGAGTCAGATAAGAAAAGGAAATGTAGTGTCATCTGAGGGGAGAGACCCGTCTTTGCCTGAAATTGTGATGGACGAGGGGGCTCAGAAATATTAAAGAAACGGCACGCAAATGAACCGAGCTATTGAGTTGCAGGAGTGCGCTTATGGTTAACAGTTGCTCAACTGTACAGGAGATTGTATCATTTTAAATTTGAATGCATTGTTCAAATATCCCTTTGTTAAAAATTTAAGCATTATTTAGCATTATTCAACTTCATTTTTCCTCTCGAATTGCCAGCTGTAGTTCCATAGATCAATGCATTTCCAGATCAACTTTATAAAAAAAAAGTACTTTAGTCCAATAGGCCTAGATGGCAATATTGATTTAAGGGGAAAATTAAGGCAATGTTCCCGCATTTCAGAACTACAACTTTCAAGGCATTTAGTTACTCCATTAAGGGTCAGTTTAAGATTAAAGGTGACAAGCCATGACATAAACAAAGTGGCTGCATTTGGACAAGATATTAGTGCAACAAAAGTGCAGCGCTAGCATAAGCATGTTGACAAAATAGGGTAATATGAAACAACTTATGATTGTACTGATAATCAGCCCTATCACGGACAAATTATGCATAATTATTTCATCAGAAACTGAAAAGAAAATGATACAGGATAAGCTGTATTCATTATTGTGAGCGAAAATCATTGGAAAAAGTGGCCGAGGTTGGACGCAGTGATGGTGGAATAAATAGCAAAGGTTATTTTTTCAATTATTATGTTTACCTTTTTTTTTTTTTTTTTAACTTACTTGTAACACTGCCTAAGGTACCAACCATAACCAGGCCACAGGGCCATCTTACAACTGCCATGGCTTTTGTGGGAAGTGAAAAAGCAAGGAATTAGGTGGAAACAGGCCAACAAAATAGTGGATGAGGTGATGAATGAAAAGGTACATTTCCCCCACAGAGAAGCATGGATTAGCACACTCTGAAATGAAGGATACAAAAAAATAAATGCATCCACTAAATTTGGTACCTGTGATTACACTCTACGCAACATGTCTGTGATGCGTTACCAAAGACCTGCTTGTCCATCAGTGCAAACTGAACAATGGACAGTTGTTGACAGCCCTGTACTGCAGCACAGTCAATCAGTAGCACAGTGCTACAGTGCAGACCTAAAAGAGTGACTCCATTCACCGCAGAACAGATGGAAGGTGATAAGCGAGACCCAACAGAAAAACAGAGTACCAGACTTCCCCAGAGAGGTGCACAACAGAGAATCGACACAGCAGGAGTGGGATTCAAATGAACATTTATAATGAAACTACAAATGCATGGGATGTGTCTACAGACATATCAAAGCACAGCATGCACGATACCAATTAGGGTGCGCAAATAAACACCAGGCTGTCTACAGAGGTGAAGGGTGACCATGATTTAAGGAAGTGACCGATTGAGAGATAGTAGTAACAAGTGAAACATTCGGTCCTACAACACCTAATACAGGATGTGCAAAACTCCCAGTTATGTGACCTCAAGTGCAACAACTGACAGTTTTCAGAATGAACACACAGTGAGCACCATTATTCACAGGAGAGACACTTTTTTGTTATTTTGGTTCTGTTGGCCGAGTCCATGTTGAAGTTATTAGATGCAACTACTATGCAACCAAATAGTACAACTGATTACTTTATTCTACATTGTGTTAAATTGTCCAATATTTCTGATGCACAGGAAAATTGTGTAAACAGTTCATCCCATATGGAGAGAAACACCCTCAGATTAAAGAGGACCGTCTACAGTTCAACCTCATTCCTTTCAAACTCAAAGTGCTAGAGTACAGAACCAGAATACAGAGAATGCATCACTGCCCAATTAATAATGATGCTCACTGTATAAGCAGTTGAGGAGGGCACTCCCACTTGTGTTTACTCATTTTGGATTTAATGTGTGACTAAAATGCAGTCCCCAAACACTAAAGGAGAAGATTGCAGCGTGAAGCCAGATCAACCTACATGATTTTACACTTGGATTCCACAAAGTGGCAAAACTAAAATTCAGAGCGAAAAGTTTTGAATATTCTTTTGTCTTTTCCAAGGACAAAACACCATTAACTCTCATTTACACTGCATTACCTTCACAATATGCTACCACAAATAATTAAATAACTTACTCCTGTATTCTGGCAATGGGAGAAATTAAGTCCCCACTTGAGTGTAAAGTTAATTTATGAACTTAGTAAAATGCCTAGAATTGCTACCATTCTAAATTCAATTTGAATTCCATTTAAACAATAACGCAGACACCGAACAGACTTGTATAAAGACACCATAGTGAAGAAGCATCCCATTTCAGGAGAGGTAGTGCTCTGAGGTGGAAAAGATAATTTGGGGAATAGGCTTTAGATTCCATTACATCCCGGCAGAGTGAAATTAAAGTAAATCGGATCAGTGGTTGATGCAGTCCTCCAGACCTGATTTAATTCAGAGGAGCACTGATGAAAAAGGAGAGAGTAAGTGCTGTGGAAAACAAGGGCAATCTATGCGAAGGAAGATGAAAGGCAACAACACACAGGGTGGTATAGCAGAAGTCTTTGCCAGTGAATTCGCTCCAACTGCACACCAATAACTTTGAATCTAAAGGTGGTGGTATACCAATTTTTCCTCCTGTTTCACCCACCAATACTACCGTTAGGGAAGTACGGGAATTGGAGAGGAGTGGAAGGGAGGACGATATATTTTTTGATGCACTGTGACAAACCCAAAACCTGCCTATTTAAAGGGATATTTCAACATTTTGGCAAATTGGCCTATTGCCATAATCCCTATAGTTATACGAGTAGGTACATTACCTTTAGTTATCCATGCCTGTTGTTTTGAGTTTCGGGGACGCGAACATAAAGAAAGTGCACGGTACAGGTCCCTCCCTCCTTCAAAACTCATCAAATATGCAGTTCAGCAACTCCAAAACACTCTCGTGGACAACTTGTGACCTGCACATTCACCATGCTATGAAATAATAATGTAGAATTATGAAACATTACGACACATGAAGCAAATACTCGGAACTACTTTCTTGAGTAATTTCTTGCGGATTAACACAGTGCGCACCTCAGACGTTGCGAGCATAGACTGTATAAAAAGATGGACGTAGCACGCGGCTCTGAGAACTGAGGCCTGTGCGGAAATCTCCAAAATTTGCATTCTATTTAATGGCCAGCAGATGGTGACGTCGGTGGTTGCAGAAAGAAGTTCATTCCTATAGAAGTCTATGAGAAAATGACCCTACTTTCCCACCAGATTTATAATTTAAAAATGATTTTCCACATTACTTTATTGTATCTGTCGCAAGTTTCAAGTCTCCTTCAATAAATCATGATGTTCATTTTTGTAAATTATGGTCCCAAATAGACTAGAATAAAGGATAAAGCCAGTATATGCTTTAGGGGCGTGGCTATCCTCTGCTCTTTGTCTGATACGGTAAGATCCACCGGTAGATCCACCCCTCGCTTTTCCCCGGATATTAAGTTCATGCTCTCATCCAATAGGAATCACATCCGGTTTCAAAATGGCAAAATTCAAATTACCAAAATCGAGGCTTCTTCAATGGTGTGCTGAAACCAATGGGTGACGTCATGGTTGCTTCGTCCATCTTTTTATACAGTCTATGGTTTACTGTAGCTGCAGTAAACATACGCTTTTGAAATCACTCCGCCCAGCCGGTATGTCTGGAATGTAGTTCCGGTTATGCATTTGCCTTGAAAATAACTGTCTCGTAATTATACATTAGTATTTCATTGCGTGGCAAGTTGCAGGTCACAACTTGTCCACAAGAGCGTTTTGGAGCTGCTGGATTGCGTATTAGATGAGTTTTGAAGGGAGTTTTGAAGGAGGGAGGGACCTGTACCGTTCACTTTCGTTATGTTCGCTGAGCAGCTTGCGTCTCCCCCAATCTCAAAACAATGGGCACGAATAACTAAAGGTAATGTACCTACTCATATAACTACAGGGATTATGGCAATAGGTCAATTTGCCAAAATGTTGAAATATCCCTTTAAGTGGACTGGATGGAGCTCCCCAAGTTCCTAGTGACTCTGCCCCCTTGTGCTCAGAGATGATACTGGACTCCTACCTGCAAGTTACTCTCCAGGCCACGGCCTCCCAGGTCGTCCCCCCGATGCGGACCTCGCCATTCCACTGATGACCGAAGCTGTCCTTGAGGAACACCGCCACCTAACTGGTCCTGGAGAGCCTGCGGGGGAGGGGTCAGAAGGATGAGAGACGCAATCGAAATGGAGACTGAGGAGACAGGTCAGACTGCGGAGACCAGAGTGAAGTAAGACAATCATATACTTGAAAATAGAAGAATTTAATGCAAAGAAGCCTACTTTGCTCCGAGCCAGAGACAGGCAGAACAGCTCTTTAGATCGCAAGTAAAATAATACAATTCCTAAGAATACTGGAGCAGTGGTTCCCAAGGTTGTTCCAGGCGGCCATATTGCAGTTGTAGGATTTTAACAAGCTGAAAATTTGCCTCATTTCAAAGCATTTCTTGCTAGGAGTTGCCACGAACCTAACTATGCCACATGTTGACAGACATATCCATGCATCCCATGAAGAATAAAAAAAATTAATATCCACATTAAGGTATATTGGCAAGAATTGCACTAAAAGAAATGTACCAATCAAACTAAAGAATTAGCATGTTCCTAATAAGGGAAAATAGTTGACATAAGGATGCAAAAACTAAAACATATTAGCAATTAATTGCTCCCATGGATTGATTGGTCTTGACCCACAGAATCTAACAAAAAAGAATTGTTTCTACAACCGATGGTGAAAAAGTAATTGCCCAAGACATATTGTACCTCTCATTAGCACCGCCATATGGCCAATCAAAGTAATTTTAATAAAAATGGCTCTTTTCTGCATCTTTACCAAGAACATAAGGTTTGATGATGACAGGAGACAGTTAAAGTGAGAATAAGGGTAACTAAAATTTGATTGGCTGATGTTGGCCATATTGTTTCATTTATCAATTTGTTCTTACAGATTATCATAGCAACCCTGACTAACATGAAGCATGCAAAATTTCAAGACAAATGGTTTGGGAGTTAAGACCACTTGTTTGATGTAGCACCACCTAGACCCGCATTTATAATGATCAAACAATTTATAATCTGTCCATCCATATATACCTCCACACCAAATTTCACCGCAATCCCTTCAGTGGTTTGGCAGAAGATGATCAAAGTTAACGCAGACACCGTCGCGGACACCAACACTGATGCCGACGATTTTATTGGCTGGTGTAGGCCATGTTGTTTCATTTATCAATTTTTAGATTTACAAAGCAACCCTGACTTAACTGAAGCATGCAAATTTTCAAGTTGATTGGACAAATGGTTTAGGAGTATGAGCATTTGCTTTACGATAGGGCCACCTATGAACAGATTTAAGCAAAACTCCATGTGTTTGAGTTACCTGGCCTGTGGATGACAGATCTGAAGTTTGGTGAGGATTGGTCATTGCATTCAGGATTTACAGCTCATTACATCCATAGAGGCCACACCCTCAAAATTCATTGGCTTACTGTGGCTACATCCTTTCACTTAGCAAAATTCTTCATGCTAGAATTTTAGATCTTGGTCTGAAGATGCTGTCTACCAAATTTTGTGCAAACTGATTGCACTGTCTAGGAGGAGATAGAAATTAAAGTTTTTACAAACAATTTACAAACAATTCAATTTTACAAACAAATTTGCATATACGCAAATGGGTGGGGCTTATATAGATAGATTCTGGATCAAGACGAATCAAACAAAAAAAACTTTTGTTTCTACAACTTATGGTTCAGAAATTATAGCCTGAAACGCGTTATACATCTCTATAGCACCACCTATGGACAGATTTGCACCAATCGAACAATTTATAATCTGTACATCCATATGTACCTCCCTACCAAATTTCACATTGATCCCTTAAGTGGTATGGCAGAAAAAGAACAAAGTTAACGCTGACGTTGCAGCGTGATCACAGAAGCTCCCTTTGGTCCGTTTGACCAAGTAAGCTAAAAAACCACCAACCTCCAGCAACTGCGCCTCCAGATGGGCCTGCTCTTTCTTCAGACCTTCATTCTCGTGCTGCATGCCCTCCAGCTCTCTCTCTGAGCTTGTCCTGCTCACTCAGCTGGGGAGAGGGACCAGACACACAGCAATATGAGAAACAGGAGGCTGACAGCAAACAAATGCCTTTGAAATACTGCCTCTAAGACCGGGGTCCTCAATCTTATCCAAAAATGGCCAGTCTGCATACAGGCTTTTAATTTAAATGACGCAGTGACACAGCTGAATTCTACAACCAAGGGAGTAGCAAAGGTTTGATTAGTGGGGTCAGGTGTGTCACTGCTTCTTCGGAACAAAAGCCTGCATCTAGCCTCTTCGGGGAACAATTGAGGGTCTCCAGAAACACTGGGTCCCTAAAGACATCATAGAAAAATGGACCAGAATACAGTGTATTGGCTGTGAACTCCAGAAAAGCAAACTGACACGGCTGAGCTCGGTCCATTACCTTCCTATTGGCGCTGAGCAGCTCCTTACGGAGCGAGTCCAGCTCGCGCTTCAGACTGGCCTTTTCCTGTTCCACAGACTTCACTAGGCTGGACTGGCTCTGCTGCTTTTGATGCTTCAGAGACAAAACTATGGATTCCAGCTGGCGAGCCTGAAGGAACAAATACCGCTAATGAGCACCAGAGCTACCCAACCCTGTTCCTTGAGATTTATAAGATTCTATTTCAAGCCCAATCTGTAGCTTTTGAACAAGTTTTGCTTTGTTATGATTTGAGGGACAACCTGCAGCATGACATATCTGGCCCTTGACACCCTCCCCAATACAAGGCAAAGCAAAGTGACAGACGTGCATGATGCATGATAAATACATACACTCTTTCATACAATCCCAAATCCTTATAGAGTACAACCATTGACTGCATAAAAAGATGGACAACTTAACAACTCTCCAAAAATAAGGCCAAAACATCTTGATTGCCATCTAGTGGCTGGCTGCAGTACAAATGATAAACCTGCCGCCTCCATGTTAAAGGATGGGTTGCGAGCCTCACAGCAATATTAAAGAACACATCAAATAAGTTTTATCCGAAGATGGTTTCTGTCATTTTACATAGTTCATACCATGCTGATTTATGTTAAATTGTTCATTTTCCCTGATAAGTTTTGTTCTATTAGTTATTGAATACTTTAAAAAGGGGGTGTAAAGTCATGATTGACAGCTTTGATGGACATCTTATCTTAGAGAAATCATTGCCTGTTGATTTACTTCCGGGAATTATACTGCGTGACCATCCAGAAAACATATAATGTTAACATTACAAGTGCATAAGTGGCTAGATCTCAGTGCAATGGAATATAACCCACAGTGATTTGCAAGTCCATGAAAGATGACTTCAAAACGGTCTTTGTTTGGAGTATAGCGTCATGTACTGTTTGCAGCGATGCTAGTGTAGATGTGTATTGCAAGCTAGCTAGTTTAGCAACATTCTATAAGAGATCCCCGTAGACAGCAACAGGAATCGGTGGTGGAGAGCTCTTTGAACATAGCGTAATTTAGCTACTGTTTGCAGCGATGTTATATTCAGAGCAAAGGACTTTTTTTAAATCAATTTTTGTTGCTAGCATAAGTGACCCAAAAACTATTGGCTAGCTAACAAGCTATCTAACTAACGTTAGTAAATCTAGATTCAGCAGAATCACCCTCATTACCTAGGTAGCTAGTTAGAACTTAAGACCCATGACCAATCGAATCACACATAGACTGTATTCTATTCAATCATATTCTTAAAAAGTAGCTAGCCAAAATTTTTAGTGACGTTAGGTTTGTATGAGGTCGATAGCTAGCCACTTACCCATAGTCAATGTATTAGCTAGCTAGCTAGCTAGTACCGGACTTCAGCAAAGCAACGAACCGCCAAGGACGAGGAGAGCAGCAAACATATTTTCGCGTTAACTGTGCTTGAACTATCAAACCCTTTAAAAATCATTCAGTCACAGTAAACCCAGTCTGTTATCTAGTGACTACAGGCGCCTTCAACATTTAATTTCTTGTCAAGGTCCTGGGAATCTCGCTCACCTTGTCCCGGGCATTGTGGAGGTCCCCCTTAGAGTTCTGGACCTCCCTCTGCAATCTTTCATTCTCTTGTCGCAGTAGCTGCTGCTCCTGTTCCACCAGCCGAGCCAACTCATCCCAGTACAGTTTTTTGTGTTGAGTCTGGTACCCACTCGTGTGCAATGCCATCTCCAGAACCTGGTTCTGAACAGAACAGTCCCAGTCATATTTAAGCACAGCCTCACCCTCAAACCAGTTAAGCCAAACTTACGATCTACCCAATCATGAGCATCACCTTATCATTAGCATTCTGTAGCTGTTTGTGCAGTGACATCACTTCTTGTTTGAGAGCCTCCTTCTCCTGCATGGTCACCCGCAGGTCCGATTTAAGCCGCGAGTTCTGCAAGCCGGCTGTCTGCAGGGCTTCCTCCTTTGCCTGGACCTGATACGGAAAACGGTCATTAAATACAAAACAGCACCAAGCACTGCCAACCAATACCCTACATGACAACACAGTAAAATCGGTCAGGTCCACGAATTTCAGTGTGAATCCCTGCACTGGAATCACCGCTGAACAAAGAGCCTGCCTCCGAATGTGCGTAATGTCAAGACTGTACAGTTTTGAAAAAAATCAGGGCAGAACGAGGCCAACTCTGACCTTCTCCTGTGCGGTGCAGAGCTGTGCTCGAAGGGCCTGACTTTGCTTCTCAAGGCTCTGCCTGTCAGCGAGGAGGTGAGAAAGTTGACTCTCTACTGCTCCCAGCTTGGCCATCTGAAATAATGCAAAAGGTGTGATCATGACCAAGGTCCTCCACACCAGGAGGACATCACGAGCAAAAGGACTCAAAAATGAGTACCTGTATCAACTCAGTGTAAATAGCATAAATGATCACATTACTCAATAAATGACACATAGGAAAGGATCACTAATGTCCAATACCTTGTCAACACAGCGACTCAGTTCCCCACTGAGAGTCTCATTCTCTTTCTGAAGCTTGTTGGCCCTAGCCACAGCATTGCAGAGGTCTACACTCGAGTCCCTGGCACCACAGAGCTACAAGGCCAACAACATCGCAAGTCTCATTTAAGGTTCTTATTCAGACGCAGTATTTTAAGTCAGCAAATTACAAAAAGCATAAGCGGAGGAAGGGGGGAGAGAGGGGAGAGTGATTTCTTACTCTCATGGGCTTGGCAAATGGAGGGAGTTAATTGTTGATTATTTCTAAGACTAACACTTGCAACAAAAGCCGCATTTCCAAATACTTTTGATATAGTACCCACAGAATGTTTATGTAACCTGTACAGTCCTGTATCTAAACCCGCCATCCGGTTTGCATTTCCACCTCAGACAGCACTCTTAAATGTGGGTAGGGTTGTTCCTATATGGTATTAGCCACATCAACCATGCAAGTGGCACATTTGCATTTGTGTTTAGTCCTAGTCAAGCAAGAGTAGTGATTCTTTCTTGACCGAACTACTGACTACCATGTTTCTGGCCTCATTTTTTAGTATTGGATCAGTGGGCCGCGTACCTCAAAAGGGTAACAACAACAACAACAACAAAAAAACAACAACAACAAAAAAAACCAGGATAGATTAGCGTGGTTCTTTAGGTACAATCCACAACTTTTGATAGTAGCAACGCAAAAATAACCATTCTTATGTGTAGGAAATGAAATCAAAAGAATGAAATCAAACTGCTTAGTGGAAATCAGGCTAAATTAATACAGTTTCATTTAACCACTCGTCAACTTGAGCAGTGGGGCCCAGATGTAGTCCTGGGAGGGCCAAGAACAGGCAGGTGTTCTTTCCAACCAATCTCTTCAAATGCAGGCTCCAGTGATTGGTTCCCTCCTTCCTGGTTCAAGGTGTTTAACTGGGATAGATATTAGTTGGAATGAAAGCCGGTACATATTAAGCCAACAATGGCACACGGTTGGGGACCACCATGCTGAAGTTTAATGTACCAGCCCCAGTGCTGCCCATTCTTACCTGCTCCCTGAGAGAGGAGAGCTCCTGGGTCAACTGGGCCTTCTCCTGCTCCAGAGCATGGTTTACCTCCTGGGCCTCTGATAACTTTCCTTCCAAAGCAAGTACACAGGCCTCCATCTGCAAAGTCAGAAGACCCCCCCTTGGTCACACTGGGATTTAACAGCTGATAACACAAGCACAATCCAGTCTAGCTTTAAATTGTGGAGATAAAAATGTTAGATAGCCGTAACAGCACAAATAACCAGGATTTCTCAAATTCTGCAGTTAATGTCCTAACATCAGCATGATTCACCCAAGGATAGTTCTTCTGACTATGCAAATAGAAAAAGACCTGTGACTCTCCTAAGCCCTAGGTTATTTATATTGTCAACAAGCTTATACCGGATGTCAATATCAGACAAGGTGCTGTAGTTAAAGTTTAGTGCAAACAGCATCAAGTTACCTTTTGCATTTCTTGTGCAGACTCAGCGGTGAGGTCGTCCCTCTCTGGCTCCCCCTGCTGGTTCGGGGATCTGTTCGCCTGCTTCCGCTCGCAGTGCCTGATCAGTTCTGACATCCGGCGGTTCAGTTTCTGCACATCAGCCGCATTCTGGGTATTTTTACATGACAGGAGCTCATTTTCTTGCTCCAGCTGCTGCTCACGAACCCGCAGTTCAGCCACCTGCGTGTGGAGAAAAACCAGCGAATCTCAGCACCAAGACTGCCCAAGGCAACATAAACCTAAACCACAGAGCTCAACATTACCTTTCCTTACAACCCATTTATGAGTAAAAATGACAGGGGAGACTGGGGTCCGATGAGCCATGTCGCATATTTGCAATCAATAAACGTCAGAGCTGCATGAAATAGGCAAAACGGTGATAAGGCTCATGAAGACCAATGGGCACTCATTACGCAAATCACTATTTTGCCTATTTTAAGCAGCCCTGACATCCATTGATTATAAATACACAATGTAGCTCATTAGTCTCCATGGTTCACCAGACCTCAGTTTCCCCAACATCTAGAATAGTAAACTTACCCCCAGGGTAGCCCAAGCTTGCTCCTAGGGAGCTACTATCCTGCAGGTTTTCACTCAAAACCTAACAAAGCATACTTAACTCGATGGCAGGTCAAAAAAAAAAAAAAAAAAACATATTGAGCACCTCATTAGCAGAGTCAGGAGTGCCACATTGGGGCAATTAAAACCTATGGGATGGTAAAGCTCAATTAACAAGGCTGGGCAGCCCTACCTTACTCGTCAATGGAATTCAATAAGTAAAGAATTAAAAGAAGTCTTAGATGGTTCTATAGTACCTGCTTCTTCAAGCTCTCTGCAACCCTCTGAGCCAATAACTTCTCCTTCCTGCATTGTTCAAGTTTTTGCCTGTTTGAAAAAAAAAAAAAAAAAAAAAAAAAAACTGTCAACACAATTAAGAAGGACATCATGCATCAAACTTGTCTGTATTTGTCCTTGATGTGTGTGAATCCTTACAGTATTTCTATGCGCTTCTCTCGGAGGTCCTCCTCCTTCAGCGAAGAAATGCTCTTTTTCAGAATGAGGTTCTCTTCTGCTAAACGACCTGCTTCACTCCTACATCCGAAAGAGAACGGACACAGTAACGTGACTGCCTTTTTTGCATTCCGTGCTAAGCACAGAGTGTTCAAATTAAGAGCCATTGTCTGTAAAGTTCAGGCAGGTGGTGCTAGTCACCTTCTTCAATTTTGCTGAAACTTTGGTGGTTTTATGTCCCTACCCTAACTAGAAAATTCCCAAATTTTTTGGCCCTTCCTGCACCAGTTTGGGTTTTAGGGGTCAATCAAGTGCAAGCCGAAATAGGGCCTAAAATGCCAAATTACCAAAATTTGATTTTTGGGTTGCTGTTATTCACTGCGCAAACTTTATCCCAAAGTAGAAGTTGGAAAATTGAATTATAGGGGGGATGGTCAGTGGAAAGAGCGATTTTTGGCCTGGGATCTTCTTTGCGCAACATATAGGGGGCGCTCCAATATGGCCGTAAGCCATTTTCGTTACTAGTTTGCACCCCTTATACTCTGTGCACGATCAGTGCCCCAGAACTTTTACAGCTGCACCACACTGGTATGTAGTTAGACCATCCATTACAGTTGAGAAAAAGTTGAGATAGTGCATGCGCACACCAATAGGTGCCACCGAACATGGCGAAATGGTAAAATTTGACGTATTTCAGTGCCACCTGTTGGTGTGCGCGGTCGACCTACAGGGAAAAGGTTTGTTGCATAATGAAGTATGGAGATCACCCTTTTAGTTTATGAAAGCCATTTCTTGGGATAAGGACTACTGTCGATAATAGGTGGCACTTTACTAACAGATGTACTGCTACACATGTAAAGCAATATCGGCTCCAAATTGCTCATGATTGGGCAAGTTATGAAATGCGCAGCCATTATCCCAAGGATATGTTTTCATGGTTCATATGGTTTCTTTAGCCTTCATCAATGAAATTCCAATGACAAAAATCATGGGATATTCTTTGCACATGTCAATAAGAGCTGCTATAGGTGCATTTTGATGGTGTGTCCCAGTAGAACAGGCCCTGTGATGGACTTGACCTTATTTCAGGTAATGATTATTGATTTTTCAACCATCTCTGGCATATGCGTGGTTTCATTAGTTACATCAATTATTGATTGAGGGCACCACAAGAACTTCCTGTTTACTCCATTGTTTCAGACTATTGAAAAGCCACTTTTTCAATAAGAGGTTTTATCCAGAATCATCCACGTATGTGAACGCCCTTAAAGTCCCAGAACTGGCTTGGATGAATATACAAACATTCCCACTGCATACAAAACTGGTATTTTTTTTTCACAAAACAACTTCTTGTATAGTTACAGGCCCATTTTATACAGGTGGATAGACTTGCACACAGACTAGGCTTGGGCTCTTGTGTTCCATTTTATTGTATTAGTACCCATTTTTAAGTGGTTCAGAACAAATTTTTACAAATGAACAACAATCTTGTACGCTCCATTCAACTCTTCATGTTCCACGGAAGTAGTATTTTAGCACCCCTTATATTGACTTGCGCAGTCATGATCCCATTGTTCTCTTTGCAATAACTGCAAATTTAAGGGTGGAGGACATCTCATACCAAAGTATTTCCTTGGGATTTTCACCACGCATTTTAGCTGGACCAATCATGAGCAATTTTGAGTGGATACTGCTTTACGTGTGTACCAGTACATCTGTTAGTAAAGCGCCACCCATTATGGAGAGTAGTCCTTATCCCAAGAAATGGCTGTCATAAACTAAAAGGGTGACCTCGATACTTCATTATGCAACAAACCTTTGCCCTGTCAATCGACCGCGCACGCCACCAGGTGGTGCTGAAATACATCAAATTTTAGCATTTTGCCATGTTCGGCACCACTTGTTGGTGTGCGCATACACTATACCAACTTTTTCTCACCTCAAATAGATAGTCTAACTACATATCAGTGTGGTGCAGCTGTAAAAGTTCTGGGGCACTGATCGCGCACAGAGTATAAGGGGTGCAAACTAGTGACGAAAATGGATTGCGGCCATATTGGAGCGCCCCTATATGTTGTGCAAAGAAGATCCCAGGCCGAAAATCGTTCTTTCCACTGACCATCCCCCCTATAATTCAATTTTCCAACTTTTACTTTGGGAAAAAGTTCTCGCAGTGAATAAGAGCAACCCAAAAATCAAATTTTGGCAATTTGGCATTTTAGGCCCTATTTCGGCTTGCACTTGATTGACCCCTAAAACCCAAACCGGTGCAGGTAGGGCCAAAAATTTTGGGGAATTTTCTAGTTAGGGTAGGGACATAAAACCACCAAAGTTTCAGCAAAATTGAAGAAGGTGACTAACACCACCTGCCTGAACCTTACAGACAATGGCTCTTAATTTGACAGCTTAAAATCAGACACAGACATTGCAACTCTGTATTATCGGGACAAATGCCCAAATGTCTAAACTATGCATAAATCGTAAGAACAGAACACAGCAATAAGCCACTGGCAACGTGAGCAGAAGCAATTTATTGATTCTAATCCGTTGATGTGGGACACATGCACAAGCCATATACATCCCAACAACAACAACAATGCGTGGGTGAGCAGGTTAGTTTCACAAGATCCAGTAAAAACATCAAAAACACAGGTCAGGCTCTAGGTGGTTTCTTGACACAGAAACATAAGCTCAACGGGTTGTTACTGCATATTCTACATGCAGGAAGGCACAAGAACATTGCTGCAGGGATAAGGAAGACTATTCTGGTACCAATTCGGGTCAGTTGCACATCAAAGCCAAGCGGGGTTGCTGGGTTAGGAGACCTAGGAGGTGACGCAAGATAACGGGATTTTATGAGGTCAAGCACATTTAGCCAGTATATTACCTATGGGCTCGCATCATTTCTTGAATATTTAGAGATTTTTCCTGCAAATCAGTGAGAGCTCTTCGGAGTTTGGCGTTCTGCCTCTCAAACTCTGCGCAGCAGTCTTCCAAGTCAGACACAGCCTGAATCTTGGCTTCCAGCTGAAAGCTCAAATCCTGCAAGGCATCCTCAGTCACAGCTTCAGCCAAAGCAATCTCTGTATCCTGTCGCAGGACCATGAATAAGTCGCTGTGTTCCTGCATGTTTCGGACTTGAGCGAGGAGCCCGGAGTTTTCTTCGGTCACTCTAGCCAGTTCATCCTGCAGTTGGGTATGTTGCTCCTTGAAGTCCTGCATAAAGGGCATCTTGTTTTCAAGGTCCAAAAGCTGGGTTTCAATAATTCTGTTTTGTTCTATGAGTCTGGCATTTTCACAGCAGCATTCATTGTACCTGGTCTGAAGATTCTCCATCTCAGACATCTTTGCCTCCATCTCTTTAGCATATTCAATCATTGCAGAAATTTCATCTTTGAGGAAGTTATTCTCCAAAACAGCTTCAGCACCAGCATTCACCTTCTTGCAGTTGTCCTCAAGAATGTCCTCAAGCTCTTTCTTAGTCTGTAGCAGCTCATATATCTGCTCTTGTAGAACAAGGTTCTTCTCATTTGCAAAATCACATTGATCTTGAAGCTCAGCAATCAGGCTGATCTGAATTTGAAGCCCATCCACTTGGTCTTGTAATACTGCAATCCTACAAAAACTGAGGTCTCGTTCCTTTACTGCCTCCTCATAATCTGCCTGTAGCTTTGACATGATCATTGTCTCTTTCTCCACCCGAAACTCCTCATTATGAAGAAGATCCACTTCACTTTCATCTTCTGCGTTTTCACCACACACGGCCTTACTTGGCAAATGGGATTCCCCTGAAAGTAGGAGATTATCATCATGAAATGCCTCAGTTTCAGATGAATTCTCTGGATGCACTTCCTGCTCCTTGTCAGAACTACTGAACCTTTGTATTTCCACCTTATGCTCTTCAATTGAGTTTTGAACGGATGGGATCACACCATATGATTCTTCCTCAACTCTTTTCATCTCCTCAAAATTTTCTCTTAGCTCTGACAAGTGATTCATTTCTGCCTCCATTTCCTGAATCTTGGATTTCAGATAGACATTCTCAGCTAGAAGCTTTTCCTGTTCCTCCATCTGTTTCTCTGCCAAGCAAAGAGTCTGGTTGTTCCTCTCTTCAAGTTGATTAAGGTTACTCTGTAGCTCAGCCTTCTCCACCTCGAAGTCCTCTGCTGCTTGTCGAAGGAGCAGTTCAATCTCTTGGGTCTTCTTTTCTGACTGAGCCAAGAGCTCATCTTTGGCATCTAGGTTTTCCTGCAATCTGTTGTGTAACTCGTTCAACTGCCTGCTTAGCTCGATCTCTTTGGATTGTGCAGTGCTGATCAACCTCTCAAGCTCATTTTGAAGCTCCTTGTTTTTAACTGCTGAGGCTTCCAACTCCGTCGTGTGGTTCTGCTCCAGTTGCTCTCGTTCCTTCCACAGCTCTTGGATGATGGATTGCTTCTCTTGCTCTAGAACTTCTTGTACAGCCCTCTTCTGTTGTTCAGCCACTTGGGCAGCCTCCTCCATGTCAGACTTCCACTTGGCCCGCTCTTCAGAGTGACTTTCTGCAAGACCCCGGAGTTGACTTTGGTAGTGCAGCTCCAAATTGGACACATCAGACTGGAAGCGTTCAGAAACTGCTTTCTGTTCACCTGAGAATCGTGCCTCCACCTCTCTGATGCTCTTGGAGAAGTGCATCTCCAGTTCTCTCCTGTACATGTTAACCATCAACAGTTATCTCCCCATCACCATTCCAAGCCCACATAGGCTTAGTTTGGTAAACGCTCACACATTTGAAACATCGCATTTTCATCTTTTGTTTACATGAAACCTGAAAAGTACGATTATCTAAAGAAAATTGCTGAACTCTGAACAAATCATGTTTCATCATGCAAAACAGCACCATTAACATAAATCCTGCTTTAATTACAAATCCCCATGGATTAGAAGAAATTGCCATTTTCATTATATTTAAAATATTGGCACCTAAAAAACCAGAGTTATTTTTTGCTTACACTGAACAAATCAGCTTGTGTTGTAGACCTGAAAAAGCCCCACATCAGCACCCTCCCACCCGTCCACAGGAGCTACCATCTTACCTCTCCAGTGCAATTTCCTGCCGCAGTCTGTCCAGCGCTCCACTCAGCCGCTCCCTCTCCTCGCTGTGTTTGGTGCTCAGCTCCTGCATGGCCTCCCTGTGGCTCCCCTCCAGCTGAGCTCTCTCCTCCTCCATCTGCTCAAGCAACCTCTTCTCCAGTGCCTCCCTCTCTCCCAGGAGCCTCTCCCTCTCCTCTTCGACCCTGGCTTGGAGAACTCTGCTGTGATGCTCATCGATCTGAGCTCTCTCAATCTCCCAAAACTCCATGAAGCTCTTCTCTACCTCATCTTGGACGCTGACCCTCTCCTCTGCAAGCTTTACCTGAAGGATTCTCTCCTGTTTCTCCTCAAGCTGAGCTCTCTCCTTCTCCCACTTCTCCAAGAGGCTCCTCTCTAACTGCTCCTGATCCTTAAGTAGCCTCAACTGCTCCTCCTCCAACATCACCTGCAGGGTACAATCCTGCTGCTCCTTAAACTCCATCCTCTCCCTCTCCCATTGCTCCTGGAGCCTCCTCTCCTGATCTTCACTCTCCCCTAGGTACCGCTGCCTCTCTTCCTCTAGCCTGGCCTGGAGCAGTGCTTCGTGGCTCTCCTGCAGCTGGTCTTTCTCACTCTCCCACTGCTCCACGAGCCTCCTCACTGCCTCCTCCCTCTCCGATTGCATCTTCCCCCTCTCCTCCTCCAGCCTAGCCTGCAGGTCTGCTCGGTGGTCCTCCTCCTTCTTTGTGAACTGCTCATTATGCAGACACCGGAGAGCCTCCATCTCCTCAGACAAACTCCGCTCCTTTGCAGCTTGCTGATGCTCCAGGGTCTTCAGGTGGTCCTCCAGCTTGCTGACCTGAGCCTGGGCCTCTAGCAGCTCCTGCCTGAGTGAGTTCATCTCCTCCAGGTGCTGCCCGCTCATCTCCTCCCGCTCCGTAGCCTGGGACTGTTCTAGCCTCACCCTCTCCAGCTGAACCTGGTCCAGATGGTTTTGGAGCTCGTGGACTCTGCCCTGAACCCTGGACATCTCCTCCTGCACGACCTGTGCCTCCTCCTGGCAGCGAAGCAACTGCACCTTCTCCTCCTCATGAGCTGCACTCTGCGCCTCCAACTTCTGTTGGTAGTCGCTGACCTGCAGCACAGATCCAATACCAAGGTTTTAGCTTGATGTGTCTCAGACATGCCAATAGGTAAGGGTAAAACCTCAATAATGACATTGAAAATATGACGAAGACCACTTCTAAGAATTATGTTCTTTTGTATGCAGCATCTTCATTGATGCAAGGCATTTCCTGCCATAGTCATTAAGATACAAGCGGATATCGGATGCTGTCTGGAAACTGGGTTCCTGGATCTACCTTGGTCTCCATTTCGACTCGGAGGTTCTCCACCTGCTGCAGGTGCTGTGCTTTCAGCTGCTCCAACATCATCTCTGCCTCCAGGGTCATGTTGAAGGGCTGACAGTCTTCTGAGCCAAGACCTGACACGCGCACACGCGCACACACGCACACACACACACACACACACACACACACACACACACACAAATTAGAAGAACTAGACTAAATCAAAAAACAATGGCTAGAAGACAGATTTCCCTTCATTATAAATGGTATCAAATGCAGGACCAAGCAGATCAATCATTCACCATAGTTTAGAATGGCCAACTGTCTGCAAGAGCAGCCACACTAGTGGGTGAAACCCACTGCTGATTCAGTAGAGTATAGAAAACTGTTGAAAATTAAACAACATTTTGATATCTGGGGCTGGAATCAGATTGCAGCTCAACATTCAGCCACTGTATTGATCATTTCTTAATCATCTCTGGTGTACCTTGGTCAGACTCGATGCCTGGACTCCTGCTGTCAAATTCCTCAGACAGGGAGGGCTTGAGGGAGACATTGGGGGTTCTGCCCAGGGTCTGATACTCCTCCAGCTCAGCCTGCAGCTCATCGATACGATCCTGCATCTCCTGTATAACACACATGCACCCACATGAACGCAAACAAATCAAACACACACTTTAAGTGAACCTGCTTTTCTATCTCCACCTAATAACACTACATCGCGGGCTGACTGCAATAAACAGTTATGTCCAGATGTTTTACATTGGACATAACTGTTTATTGCAGTCAGCCCTCGATATACACTCTGCTCTCCTTCAGGAAGGCTTTTAGTTTACAGTGACGCAAACTTGCGCAAGGTTTCAATGCACAGCCCGCCGTCTTTGTCCAAGGAGCCAACAGTCATTTTCGGGGCAAAAGATCACACCCAGTACTCTGGAGTACGATGTAAAATGTGACAGCTTGGCTTCATACCCAGAGACGCACCATCAGAGGAGGCAAATTAGGCAGATGTCTGCGGCCCCCCCAAAAAAAACTGGGGAAAGGGGACCCCGATCACCACTGAAATTGGCGCATTTTGCAATGACTTATAAAAACCCCATTAAGCCTCCTTTGAAGGCATTATAGCGCGCCCCCCCAGTGAGCTTATTTTTCCTCACCAAGTTGTGGTACCAGCTCCGCTCTGAGCCACACTTCAGCCAATCAGATTGTACCCAACCAGAATTGTAAGCCAATCAGATTGTATGCAACAGGAATTTTTCCTTAACTTGGTTATGAAAAAAAAATCCAAACCTCCTGGGGCCGGTGCCTTGAAAGCCCCCTAACACTAGTAGCACCCAAAACCGAGAAAGTGCACCTTTTTCCGAGAAATTCCTACAAAAACTTAGAATACATCGAGGTTTACTGAAGATTTGAGGCCAACTCCGTTAACCTTGGAAAAATTTTACCGAGGTATCCCGAAGTCTGTCCATTTTACTTTGGACAATACCTCAGTAAACCTTGGTTAAATTTTCCCAAAACACACCCAGGATTGTTTGGCCCACTAAAGCTAAATACAGAGACTACATCGGTATTCCTCTGGAAAATTTAACTATATGTAGCTATACATAGCTATACATCATTATATGGCTATGGAAAAGGCAGCCTCATTCACAGACAAAGCGGAGGGATATCGCCAGGCCTTTAGATTACATCTTGGCTAGGCCGTTTAACGGTGTGCCCAAATTAAAAGCGCCCAAATTAGCGCTCCCAAATTAAATACATGGAAGAGATTAGAAACACATTACAGATAACTTTATTCACTCACTGATCCTTCCATTTTCCCCCAAAAGCTATGTTTTTCTTACAAAATTGGCCGATAACGTCACTTCTAACCCTTAATCCAACCGTATAATAGATCTTTATACGTACGTCAGAATTTCAAACAAATTCCGCCTTCTTATCCTCATTTCTTACGCATTGTTGCCAGATAGGTCGTATGGTTTCCTCCCCACAGGGGAGCGCTTCCCGAAAGCGCAGACGCTAACTTACACAGTTGTAACCACTGACTATATGGAAAAACTATGCAAGTCGCTAACTAGAAACTACGCTTCGGTGAAGCGCGCGCCAAAGAATTCTAAACCCACCCAACTATACAAAAAAACCACCCAAAAACATTTACCAAACCTTCAGCTATTTATCAGTTTATTTGTTTAAGCATTCTTCAGCAGTTAACCCTGAGTTAGCCAAAAATCATCGGGAAATGCATTCAATAATTTCTAGATTTTCTTCGGTGTACTGAATAATACTAATATTAATTACGATGGTGTCACTTTTTCTCCCATTGGTATGTGCTTGTGTGAATACATTTAGCTAGCGAGGGTACACGTTTAAGCCCTTTCGTGGGCTTCAAGTGTAAGGTTATATTCTGTCAAGATCAAAATAATTAGATAGGGCCGTTCAGAACTTCAACCTTAACCTCATATGGCCTAAAGGTTCAGAATACCAGGAGTCATAAAATGATGACACACCCTCGAGGGGAAGAAATGGCAATTAAAAGCAAACTAGCTAAGCAAATCAAAGAAATATTGAGTTTTTGGAGCGGTACTTCACGCACATGCAAATTAACTCAAAAACGAAAATATGCTCTTAAGAATACAGGGACTACATATGCTCTCCGCTGAAATACAGCGGCAGAACGGATTTACTTATTGGGCGCACTTCAGGTTCCAAAGCTGCATATTAACTGCTCCAGTTTCTTTGCTTGCTGGCGAGCTATATTCGACAAATCATCTACAGCATTCACGGGACACAAAAAACTTTTTATTTTTATAAATACTGCATGACAAAGTAGTTACTTTGTAGAGAGTTAAATTAGTAGGCCCTATTACTTTGTTTCATTATCAGAGACATTTTTATTTAGTTTACATACCTGGTCATTATGCCTTAAATGCTGAAGATATATATACATTCTTAAAAGTATTAAATAATCTCAAACCACAAACATGACAAAAGAAAGGTGTGAAGCTTTCTTTATTCACATATCTCATAAGTGTCTGTTAATTACATGTAGTACACTAGATACGAATGTTACTAACATTCTAGCAAGCTTTCAGAATGAACTGCTAGCTCATATCAGGACTCTGCCAATTTATATATCTAAAATGCTCAGTCTGCAAAGTAATTATATTTGCATGCAAAATTTTTTCCCCGCTGGTAAGGGCGGGGGTAAACCCCCCCCTCTCCTGCACACTGTCCCCCCCGTTCGCCTCACTCACCCGGTCGCTGCGTTCCCTTGATGTGCCCAAATTCAGGTAATCTAAAGGCCTGAGTGCGTCACCTAGGTGTTGTGTAATGTTTATAGCTACAAAGCAAATTTGAACTTAGGTCTGGCAATACGAGTCATCTAATGCTTCTAAACCTAGTCCACACAAGCGACATTAAATTATATTGGTGGGTTACTGAAGTTTGAATTACATCCAAATTTTATTGCATCATTATCCAAGTGATTATTTTACAGTAACGCTCATCCCCCAAGAAGGAAAAAATGAATAAGGGCTCTTTGCGCTGTTGGTATGTAGACCTAAGGCGGGCTTCGGCAGCATCTTTCAGTGATGCATTAAGTACATGAAGATGTCTGCAGTTTGCAATGCAGCTAACTTGTTGGGCTGAGTTGTACAATTCAGTTTTTAAGAAATTTATCACATTTGCACATACATTTTTTATTGCCAATATTATAATAGGAGGTGGCTATTCACAAGACCCTGAGGCCAATTTCCATTCGGCTTTTCGCAAGGCAAGACCCTGGTGGCGAAATTGGGAACTACAGTTATAAACAAACGAAACAGTCAAAGGGTGACCCCACCACCACGGGACAAGTTTACACACTCAGTGTACTCTTCAAAATTGATCGATTTGGCGTCACTTGAAAACTCTTAACCTACAGATGATAAATCCATAAAGTTTACATGCCTTTAACAATGTGAGAATGGCAAAATTCATTGTTCCCCATCTGGCCACCAGGGTCTTGCCTTGTGAATAGCCAATTGGAAATTAACCATAAGGCTGCCTTACAAATCGCCACAGCCATTTTAATAAATGATCACAAATATCAACTTTCGACCAGAAAAGTCGAAATTTTCACTGGACAGGCTAAGGTGTAAGCTGTCGTCCAGCAAAATGATGAAGCGAACAAACCCGTCAAGACACTAAAAGAGGAAGAAAAAAGGGAGGGAAAAAAAGACACCAGGACAGTGAAAAAAAATGAAAACAAATGGAAATAAGTTATACTGCATTTCCAAGTGATACAAGGGTTTTGCTTCACTGAAATTATACGTCCAAGCTGTGACACACAAATTGACTGAATGCATTTTTTAGGGGCCATGGGCTGTGGGGAAGAGGGGGCCTTCTTTCCTTGGGGCCCTCCGAAGAGTCTAGGATTGGCACTATTCATGCCTGCCACAGAGACTGCCTAAAAAGTGCAACAGGATTTATTTGAATGGCCAGAAAAAATTAAGGCATTGGCAGACACCAGAATGCGTGGTCTATAGCTCCATATTAAATTAAATCGGCCAGGGTAGGTTTGAGATTCTGCAAGACAAATTTATGGAATTAGCAAAAAAGCTTAGGGGAAGATGCTCCATGGACGATCTTGTAGATGGATCCGCCGTGATTCTACCTGTACCACATGCAAGGGTACAGAGGGAAGCAGAATTTTATCCGGAGAATTTCGTATGAATTTTATCTGTGGCAACAAACCTGATGTAAGAAAGAGGGTTTCAGGTGCATTGGGCACTAGAACTTCTTTTGGGACAGGGATGACCTGTACAAGTCTGATGGGCCACACCAGAACCAGAGGGCTGCCTTTGCGTTAGAACCATTGTATGTTTAGGGCAGCACAGGCTTATCTAAACTGGGAGGGCCAGGGGGGTTAGAGAGGAATAGGAATAGGGAAACGCAAACCGCCCAGATGGAAGTTGACAGGGCTACATGCACTAGTGATGATCTCATTTTAAAGCAAAAAAACAGTAAGGGGCTTGGAGCAGCAGGCAGCTGGGGAACAGGAGGGAAGGTGCAGAAGTAATAGTCTGAAATGTTTTAATTTAAATACTAGAAGAATATAAAATAAATTCTCAGAACTTGAGACTGTTATGATTAGCAAGGGCTATGACATACTTGAGATCACAGAGATGTGACTTGGTGAAGAGGATGGGGTTGAATATAGAGCTACAGGCTCTTAGGGAATGATTGATCCAATAGGAGGGGATGAAGCACTATGTGAATGAAAAACTTAACCTTGTCAGAAAATTCCTGAAATCAAACATTTCTTTCCGTGTGAATTTGGGTCAGCCTCATAGGCAAACATGAGACGGGTCTAAACATAGGAGTTGTGCCATTGACTGCCACCTCATTCAGACAGCATTGTATACGATATGCTCTTTGAGAAGGTTGGGAAAGCTTGTGGAGGGGGAGGGACTACTTTTTTGGGTGACTCCAATTACCTTGCTATCGACTGTGAAATGGTAAAAGGACAGCATTAGGGGGAGGAAGAATTTTTTGTGGTCATAAATGACAATTTTACTTAGGCCAAGAATTACTTAGGGCAAGTTCCGTTAGCAGAACTTGGGGTCAAAAATGGAAGTTAGCCAAGGGTAAATTTAGCACTGATATTAGGAAATATTATTTCACGCAGAGAGTAATCCAAGCATGGAATAGCTTGCCTGGCCATATTGTAGAGGCAGAAACTCTGAGCTTTAAACCAGGCTTGATTTAGTACTAGATACCATTTTGTGCTTGAGTATCTGAAGTGTTAGGTTCACTTTCATGATGGGAAAATTTGAGCCTAGTTGGGCTGAATGCCCGTTCTCACCGTTATGTTATGTTCGCATAATGCCTAGACTACAGCTCGGTAAATCTAATATCCAAAGATCCTTCAATTTTCTTGGAAATTCTCCATGGTTTTTGAAACAATCTCCAGCAGATTACTGTGCTTACAGCTCAACATAATAGGCTGGCATATTTCAGCTGCCTGTTTCAATTAAAACCTCATTTTTATTGCATAATATAATTTGAACCAAACGTAAGGGTGGCAAACTTTGGTAAAAGGAGAACATTTTTAATGAGAAGAGAAAATACCCAGAAGAATGTTCTAGAGAGAGTATTATCCTAGAGCTGTGGGACCAAGTTGCTCACCCTGCACTGCCTCTCATAGTGACTGCGCATCTGCCTCAGCCGCTCCTCTTGTAGGAAGAACTCTGCACTGCTTGGATCCAAGTCCCCGAACTGAGAAAACACACCAGCAGGGGGAGCTAACGAGCATGCACAATGCAAACACTGACATCTCTAAAGCCAGAATCTAACCTGAACTGCCATGATAACATATTAATGTTTCCCAGAAAATTTTCCAGAACCCTCAAGCTCGAGCAAAAATGGACTAGACAAGAAAATTTTGCACATGGTATTGATTGAAATTCGTACAAACAGCAAGAAATAAAGCCAAAAACAGTGGCTACTAATCTCAATCCTGGTGCCCCCCATAGGATTTAAACAAGCTGTTAATTCATCGTAATTAGGTGCATTTATATTTATATCCTCTTAGGCCACATTTGATAGATATCCACACATGCTTTGAAGAAAAAAAATTCCTTATCTACAAAATGGCATTTTAGAAACAACTGCATGAAAAAGGGGGAAAAAAAACCAATTGAAGTGAACAATTAATGGGTTCCTAACTGGCAAAACTGTGGACACATAGTTGCAAAAACTAACAACTTATTAGGTAAACAAATGATCGTCAACCCCATCTTGTGTCATGTTGATATTACTAAGTTTGAAATTATTTTAAAAGAATTCTAAAGATCTGTGTTAAGCAACCTAATTTAGACCTTACCAAATTTCTTAGTGTCCAATTTGATCCTTTTAAAAAAATTGCTTGCAGGACAAAAAATAAATATGTTTAAGGGTCTTCATCTCCTCATGGCGCAAATGGTTATTTCTGTAAAAATGGGGCTTAAGATGGTAAATAACTGCTTAAATGTGAGATGCACCTAATTAGAACAAATTAACAGCTTATCAAAATCCTATGATAGAAAATGTGGTTGGAACAAAAACCACCATTCAGGGGAGGCCCCAGGACTGAATTTAGGAACCACTGCCCGAAACTACTATTTTGCACCTGCACTGTAACACACAGCACTTGCAAATATAAGCAGCATTGATTTATGGCTTTCACTTGCAAATATTTGTATGTTTCAACCATCTGTGCAACTTCCACTACCGATTGAGTAAGTAAATAACTGGGTGTGCAGATCTACGATTAACCCCTTTACGCAGATATAGACGCCGGCGTCCGCAATTTCCAAAATTTAATTCCTCAACAATTCTGTATTGAATTTCCAAATGTCGAGCTTCACTGGAATAGTTTTCCAAAGTCTCTGAGAGACAAATATGGAGTCATAAAGCTTAATAGGCTCATGCACAATGGGAAAAATTGGCATAATTTTGTATTCTGCGCAAAGGGGTTGATGATGGTCTCCTGGACATGTTTACCTTTTCCTTGAGAATACTGTCCAGGTTGCGCTGCAGTTTGTTGATAGAGTTCTCTGCCTCTTCCAGTTTCTCGGTGCTTTGAAGCAACTCCAATTCAAGACGCCCATTTTCCTGTTGGGAGGCATATAGTGAGCAAATAAAATTTACAAGCAAACTCACCACAAACTACTACACCTTGAAGATAAATATCACTCCCTTCATTGACATAATTCCTATACAGAGGATCTTATATGAATGGATGTGTCATATGACGCGACCAAGAGTATAAGATTCTATTTATCATACAACTGAATTGCATAATTTAATAAAAAACAAACTAAATTTCTGTTAGCGCCATGATGGAAATTCCCATTATGTTAGCACTGGGCTAACGCCATCAGTCTGATACTCCTCAAGTCAGAGTCACAGACATTCATGGCACTACTAGCACCCAAAAGCTGGTTAAATTTTCCCAAAACACACCGAGGATTGTCTGGCCCACTGAAGTTCAGAGACCACATCGGTATTCCTCGGGAAGATTTCACCGAGGTGGACCGAAGTTTGTCTGCTAGGCCTATGCTCACACCAGAACAAAGGGGAGGTGTGAAGACAGTCAAAACATATGCATCACTGTATGTGTGTGATTATGTGCTTAATTTTCCCCACTTTGCCCACCCACACTTTTCTTACTCTTGATGTTCACTTTCTCTCAAGGTGCCCTCTTTTAAAAATTACATTATGTATCTGATTTGTATGTAAATTGGTGCTTTTGCAGATTGAATATATTCTGAACACCGAACATGTGTTTTTGTTTTTCTTACTATAATGGTGGTGGTTTGCCCTTTGCCAATTCCTGTATGCAGCACAGACAGAGCAGGCTGAACTAAGCCTGTAGTTCATCTGGACTGCATCTAGGGCCTGGCTTAATTACACTGTTACCTCGTTGAACAGGCAGTACTGGTAATTTGCATAATTAATTAGTGTTTGGACTGCAGTACTGGTGGGAGGTCTTTAATGAGGCATGTGTTTTGTCTGTCTTCACACCTCCCTTTTGTTCTGGTGTGAGCACAGGCCTAGCAGACAAACTTCGGTCTACCCCAGTGAAATTTTCCCGAGGAACATCGATGTGGTCTCTGAGCTTCAGTGGGCCAGACAATCCTCGGTGTCTCTCGGGAAAATTTAACCATGGTTTACTGAGGTGTTGTCTAAACTTAAGTAAACCGGACAGACTTCGGGATACCTCGGTAAAATTTTTCCGAGGTTTCCCAAGTTGGCCTCAAATCTTCAGTAAAAGTCAGGGTATTCCAAGTTTTTGTAGGAATTTCTCGGAAAAAGTGCACTTTCTCGGTTTTTAGGTGCTAGTAGTGTGGGGAACAGGGGCTTATTCATCACTGCGTTGCATCACCTCTTCTTTTAACAAAATTCACTAAGTATTTGGGAACTGAGGAGACCAAATGCTGTTAGTTTCGAAAGCAAAATACTTTGCTATTTTTTCCTTGATGCAGGATTTCAGCTGTCTACACTTTGTGGCCTCCTGTGTCATATTTCTTGTTTCATAATGCACCATATATTCCCAGTGCGTGACAGGTGTGGACTGCAGGCAGGTCAGTTAAGCACTGACTAACTACTGTAACGGCAGGCTCCAAACACATGGGTACATAATAAAGGACACAACAACAATTTTAAAGTTAAAGCAATAATAATAATAATATAATTTATCTAAATCAATACCAAAAATAAGATTAAACCAATGTCTAGGGTGTATGAATGGTGGATGTAATGTCGTGCATGTATGGATGCAGTGAAAGTCTTAGTAAGTCAGTATGTTAGATATGGCAAAGAAAATAAAAAAAAGAGAGCGAGAGAGATAGAGAAAAAAGAAAAAGAGAAAGCAAAGTGCTGGTGAGGAGACAGAGCATCAGGATAGTGCCTGCAATTAAAAGAGTACCACCCTTAAGGAAGCGAGAGAACCCCTTTTAACCCATTTAAACCGGGACAGCATGTGCGCATTTTAACCTTTAAAACCGGGGACGCTGTTACGCATTTCTACCCTTCAGGCCGGGAAAGCAGATACGTCATTTTGTAGTTTTCATTACTTTTCCGACCATTTCCGGGCTCATAGCTGTTCTTTTACTGGCACTTTATACTAGGGCAGATGCCATAGTAACACTTCAAGACACTTTATTTTTTATATTTTTATGTTTATTTTTATTTTATTTGAACGGACACCATCATGCCTGCCACCTGTTCCAGAAAAAGAAAAAATGTTTGTTATTCTCTAGTGCAGAGCTTATACTTTTATTTATTAGGCCTCTTTATTCCATTTGAGTTGTGCATGTTATGTAGATAGAGATTTGTTACTTATTTTATTGGTTTTATTATATTTTATAGTTTGTTATAGTTTGTTCAGTGTTTTAAATATTGTGATGAAGATTTGCACAAATAAAAAAAACATAGTTCTTATGAAAGCCACAGGCGTATGCTCTCGAATACTTTTTGAATTTTGTTTCTACCTGCTACAGAGGCTGAGATATCAACTTTTTACTAGACGTTGACACCTGGGTGCAGTAGCGGAGCTACAGGGGGGGCAAAGACACGTCCCTTTTAGTCCTGGCTAGATCTCAATCATTTTCCTTTATTGACGTCTTTTCCAATTATCGTAATTGGCAACTGAAGACACGGTTTCTCACCGTATGCGATCTAACACCAATGAAATCATGGGCTAAATTCGGTGCAGAAAAATAATTAACTTATTAATTGGCCGATGCTTCGCGTGATTGAACTGGTCCGTGTTCCAATGAAACGCGGACTTTCACTCTCGGTATTTCGTGGGTTGATTTAAAAAAAAAAAAAAAAAAAACAGAGGCACCCGGCAGTTAAATAGCCTAGGTTATAAAAAGCGTGAGAGTCGACAGGTAGGCTATGCAATTTTGAATAATTTAGATTTAAATACAGCAAATACGCGTCCAGATGAATGACTGTCGTCTTACCTAATCGGGGAGAACAAGCAGCACCTGCTAAGTGCGGAGCGCTCTCGGAGTGAACCTTTTGTTAATCATGAAGATGAGTGAGAACAGGTCAGGATTTATAATTATTTTAAACGGCTGTTTTGTACAACCCAATTCTCTGTTCCGCCACTATACTGAATTTAACCCGCGATTTAATCGCTGTTAGATCGCATACGGTGAGAAACCGTGTCTTCAGTTGCCAATTACAATAATTGGAAAAGACGTCAATAAAGGAAAATGATTGAGATCTAGCCAGGACTAAAAGGGACGTGTCTTCGCCCCCCCTGTAGCTCCGCCACTGCCTGGGTGCTGTTTTCCAGGAAACCTCAGGTTTTGGGGTTCTTTTCAAAATCGCCCATAGGTTTTCATAGGCGTTTTTTGAATAAGCCTCAGGCCTAAATGGGTTAAACAACTCCATCCCCTAAGTGCAGGTGAAATTAATAATGCACTTCAGTAAGCTAGGCTCAGCCCTGCCCCCGCACTGACAGAGCTGAGCCTACAGGGGCACGAATGGACACAGGTGGGCGTCACACTACAGAGCCATATTATTGTAATTCATGCTGAATGTGGTGTTTGGCATTATCTAGCAGAAATAAGAAAGACATTACTTGAAAAAGATGTCTGGATGGCAATGTATGTTGCTCCAAAATTTGTATATATTGTTCAGCATTAATGGCATCTTCACAAATGTGCAAGTTACCCATGCCATGTGCACTAATGCACCCCCATACCATCATGGACACTGGCTTTTGAACTGAGTGCTAATAATGAGCCGGATGGTCCCTCTGTTCAGTAGCCTGGAGGATGGATCGTCCATTAATTCTAGAAAGAATATCACAGTCTGATTGGTCAAACCACAGGACAGTTTTGTTCTTTGCCTCTCATCTTAAATGAGAGAGCAGCAGCATTTCTGTATTTTTTTCAGATATGGTTTAATGTTTACATGGCAAAGTTTTAACTTGCATTTGTGGATGCAGCGACTAACTTTGTTCACCAACAATAGTTTAAAAATGTGCGAGCCCATGCAGTGATTTCCACCACAGAAACCTGACTTTTTATTATGCCCCCGACCTCGAAAGAGTCATTCGGGGCCATTATGTTTTCACCCCTTCCGTCCGTCCGTCCGTCCGTCCGGGCGTCCTTTCGTAAACTTTTCCTTTGTCGCGCTCTAACATGAACACCGCTCGACGGAGGTTTACGATTTTTTGTAAAGTGAATGGTCATACATAGGGGATGATGCCTATCGATTTTCAGCTCGCTTCGCCAACCAATATGGCCGCCACGGCAGGCATCTTGAAATCCTTTGTCGCGCTCTAACGTGAATACCGCTCGACAGAGGTTTATGATTTTTGGTGGGGTGAATGGTCATACATAGGGGATGATGCCTATCGATTTTGAGCTCGCTCCGCCAACCAATATGGCCGTCACAGCAGCCATCTTGAAATCCTTTGTCGCGCTCTAACGTGAACACCGCTCGACATGGGTTTATGATTTTTGTTGGGGTGAATGGTCGTACATAGGGGATGATGCCTATCGATTTTCAGCTCGCTTCGCCAACCAATATGTCCGCCACGGCAGGCATCTTGAAATCCTTTGTCGCGCTCTAACGTGAATACCGCTCGACAGAGGTTTATGATTTTTGGTGGGGTGAATGGTCATACATAGGGGATGATGCCTATCGATTTTGAGCTCGCTCCGCCAACCAATATGGCCGCCACAGCAGCCATCTTGAAATCATTTGTCGCGCTCTAACGTGAACACCGCTTGACAGAGGTTTATGATTTTTGGTGGGGTGAATGGTCATACATGGCAGATGATGTCTAACACTCGCTTTCTGTACATGCTCTTCAACTGTTTCAGTCGGGGGCATATGCCACGCCTTGCGTTGCTCGTTTTTAATGCAGCACCGCCTGAGGGCCTGAAGCTTGTGGCCATTTAATATTTGTTTTTGGCCGTTTCCCTTGCATACGGAGATTTCTCCGTATTCTCTGAATCTGTAAATTAAAATTAGGAATCACAAACGAAAAATAAACCCAAATTCTTTGCAATTTTAAATTAAGAAACATTATTCTTAAATTCTTGAACTATTTGCCCGTGCAGTCTTTCACAGATTGAAGCCCTCGCTATCTTTACTTCTGAGAGACCTTTTATACCCAATTATGTTATGACCTGTTCCCAATTAACCTAGTTAGCTGTGAGATGTTCCACCAGGTGCATTTCTTTCACATAATTCAACTTTCCTAGTCTATTGCTGCCACTGTCCCAGCATTTTTGAAACATGTTGCGGACATCAAATTCAAAACGAGCAGATATTTTTAGAAAAACAAAATTTCTCGGTTTTAACATTTAATATATGGTCTTTGTACCATTTTAAATAAAATTTAAAGTTCAAATGATTTGCAACTCATTGCATTCTGTTTTTATTTACATTTGACGCAGCATCCCAACTTTTTTGGAAATGGGGTTGTACAAGAAGTCTAGTTTCATAGTATTTTTTAGTAAATAAGTTTAAGCTGAAGGCCTTTAAACAGGAGGCTGACGTCACGTGTCATGCTTGTGTACCTTGATGGTGAGCGCGAGGTGGTCCCTCAGAAAGGCCTCATCCTCCCTCATCTTCTCCATCCCCTGCTCCAGCTCCTCGCGCTGCTGGCTGGCCTGCTGCTGAATTAGGTCCATTTCTTTGGTCAACTCGGTCCTGACGACCGCCAGCTTCTCCCTGTGTTCTTGTTCCAGCTTCCTATAGAGCCAGAGAGCATGAGGGATCATCAGACTGCTTCCTCTGCCTTTATTCATAGGTTTTCAATTGACAATTGGTTGACAGTTCTTTCTATACGCAGTAATTTCCATATTAGTTATGCATTCAGGTGTCAGAATTTCATCTTTTACAGACATAAATCATGCAGGAGTAGAATCCTGAGGCAGACCAGGAGTCGGGGGTGTTAAGGTGTGTTATACTCTCGCACACAAATATGATATTCAGAATTGTGATTAGCTCAGTATACAAGCTAAATCATAGACAATCCTGGTGAGTCAGAGTGATGAGTCCATTGAAAAGTATATCAGATACAACTTATCCTGAATGAAACAATTCCATACAGAGAGAAAAGTATTTAGTTTACGGTTTTTCCAATAATTAGATATTTCAATAACATGCTCCCTCAGAGCTGGAAAGCCCCCAACAGTTACAGATGCACACATACAGTCTAAGAATGCAAAAATTCAAGACGTGCAGTTCTAGACGTACCCATGCTTGGAAATGACAGTTTCAAATGTTGGTGACTGCCTAACTATTAGGGCTCTGTAGAAGATTTATCAAGCTCTATCTAAAGCTCACATTCTATAGAATATGGTGACATCAACAGTGAATAAATTAAATATTTGCTATATCATTACTCGAACATTATATCATTACTATTGATTAACAACTAACTGTTGGATTCATGCTGAAGCTGGCCAGCAACACAGAGTTATAGCTGGTTCCCAGGGCACGATAGCCTGACTTTATTCATTGAAGTTTGCGAGCTGATGTCAATTTAACATAAACCACTGCATTTTCAATTGTATTTCACACATATCCTCCCTTTTGCTGTACCAAAATTTTCATTATCCTTTGTTTAAATGCTTACATCTACATAGCTACTTCTAGAACCGCAGGTCTGAAACTGTTGCCTCCATAATTGCGGGGGCTATCCGGTTTTGCAGAAGGAAGAAGTTCAGATATTGAAATGCCGTGATCAATCTTAAGTCGTAAGATGGTCTGTCCAGCTGAATATCAGAGCATTTGTAGAATGCTTTCATTTTGCATATCCACATTTACAGAGGACAGTACCCTAGTACACAATACAGCGGGGTTCAAACCGACTTGAGCTCCCAGCACTAATGAAAATTGTGCCCTAATCTCAGAGCCAAATTTCCTAATTTAGGGGTAATGTCATAACAAGGGGATACAGGTGCCTCTTTGCAGTTTGCATTCATAATTTCAAGCTCTGAGTTAATGCTTGGGGACACCGACACGGAAGATGCCAGATTACCGTAGGTTGAGGTCGTTCATTCTTTCAATTGCAGAGTGGTGCTCGTCCACCTCAGAGGCCATTTGGTTCTTCAGTTTCTCAGTCTTTTCAAAGTCTGAGCGAATCTTCTCCTTTTCCTGAAGTTCACGATCTACGCGCTCCCTTGGAGATGAGCAGAAAAAACATGATCCAATTACATCTCATCACGATCACTTGGTTGCCATCATCTTGAACTTGGAGTGATAGGACTCAAATGGCGACCTAGAGGCTCAAGTAAACCGGAAACTTAATTGGTCTGCCATCCAGCCGTGCCCATTTGGAAGTGGAAGACTGAAATAGAATACCAAACTAGTTTATGTGCTGAAGATGTTGTATGGAAAGTTTTAACAAATTTGATCTGCAGGTGAGGGAATGTTAGAAGTCACAAAACAGCCATACTTCAGAAATCGTCAAAATCCATCCTTGATATGTTGAGGCATGATGTAAACTACTTACATACCAAGTTTCAGCTCCTTATATTAGACAGGTCTAAAATGGACAACTTCAGTTTCTCAATATTTCCACCCTGCCATGCAGTCCCAAAGTAGTTTATTGGCTAAAGATGATGAACAAGTTTTGTCAAATTTTATTCATATTTGTGAATACTAAAGGTTATGGCTCAAATTCTTGACGGTTGTTGCACTTCAGATCATCTTAATAAAAAGTTAGTATTCTATGTATTCTGTACGAAAGAAATCTCAAACCAAATTTTAACTATTTGTGATAAATTCTAAAGTCGCATGCAAATTATGTATTCTAAAAGGTGAACCATGTCCTCTGTGATGTAGGCTAGTTTATGAAATAATCAGGCAGACGGTAGAAAGACCCGGCCAACACTAACCAAAGGTGCCGAATCTCCGCCTTGAAGCTGGCGAGGGCCGCCTGGTGGACGCCATTCTTGGTTATGAGCAGCTCGTTCTCCAGGGCGATGGTGAGGTCACTGAGGTTCACCTTCCCGTCCAGGCTGAAGTCCAGAGCCTACACACACACACACACAAAACACCATACACATATACACATGGCATGAAAATCTACATTCATAGGGCAGTTTTGAGTCTCTGAGAGGTTTGAGGAGTCTGTTGTACCAGCAGGATTTCGGGGCTGTTCTCGATCCCCTCATTCAGCCAGGCATCCAGAAGATTCTCCACAAGTGTGAAGCCCGTGCCGTCATCCAGGCTGGAGAACAGACGCAGGCCTATGGTACTGGTCATGGCTGATGGGGTGGCGATTCTGCGGCCAGTTTCATCAAATGGCTGAATAGGATTAAAGAGTAAGAGAGGACCCCAGTTTAACACAGGCCCAACTTAGCTAAAATGAAATGGATGCCCCAAGGAGGGGTGGAAATTAAATAAAAGCACAGGCCAAAAAGAGAGGAGTGCACTCAGTTGAGCGCAGATCTCAGCCAGGTGTGCATGTCGTCCCAGGGGAAAACAAGATTCCAAGTTGAGGCAGTTATCGATCAACTGAGGCCCCTATCGGCCAGTTAAGAGTGAGGAGTCAGCAGTCTATTCTGGTATAAAACATAGACTACGTTTACATGCAGTCAGTATTCCTTTCATAACCGGAATATTAGCAATAACCTGGTTGCGCACGGCCATGTAAACACCAATAACCCTTTTGAAAAAACCGGAATATGCTCATATTCCAGTTTTTAAAAACCCAAAAATGACCCCTGGGTTACTCCTTTTCTAACCCGAATATTTGGCCATGTATACGCCTATCGGGATATCCCCATCGAAAGGAACATTAATTTGTTTTCTGCGCATGTTCTATTTGCAAGGAATCTTGGTTTTTGAGTACAGGAACTACTTGTTGTAAACATGGCGAAACACGGAAGAAGAAGCGGAAATGACGCGCATTATGTCACAACGTTCTCCGTGCGTTGAGACGTTGTCCGCACATCGCTGTTCTGATCGGGATATCCGAATTGATTACAATTACCATGTATACAGGAATAACCCTGTTTGCTCACGCATGTAAACGGGTTATTCCAAATGTTTCAGAAACCGGAATATTGGGGGCGCCCTGGTGGCTCATCGGTCTAAGCGCACGCACCATAAAGGCTGTGTCCTTACGGCGGCGACCCGGGTTCGATTCCGGCTCGGGTCATTTGCTGCATGTCTTCCCATTCTTCTCCCCAACCTTCCTGTCTCTCTCTACTCTGCAACTGTCAAATAAAGGTGAAAATCCCCAAAAAATAATCTTTAAAAAAAAAAAAAAGAAACCGGAATATTGACCTTAGTCCGAATATTGACTGCATGTAAACGTAGTCATAGCAATCAATACATTGGGTTTTTCAAAAACTGTGAATCACCGCAACCAAGAGATATCTTTGAGCATTCATGCAAATAAAAAAAAAAAAAAAAAACTCCGATTACGACTCCAGGCTTCTCATGCTTTTCTTTATTCAGGGATTGGAAGCAATGCATGCGTTTCATGATCGTTTAAATGAAATAAGATCATTTGAAATGTCTTTATGCAATTCCATTGCTTCAAACCCCTCCAGTGCGCAAGGACTTCAATTCCACGCGAGAATCTCTTACATATGCGTTGATAGAATAATTGCTGACAACAGCAGAGGAGCGTAAATATGCCACTTAAACTCACACCGAATGTATGACAGTTGACAGGTATGCATTATAAATGAAAACTGGCCACACTTGATAATGTTGAGTTTTCGTAGTTTCTGTAATGGTAAATTAAATGAATGATTGAAAACAGGTCGTGACCAATCATTAATTTTAAGGGATTGTTTTGAGGCACAAATACCAAAAGCAGAGCCCAATAGTGCGTGAGATCTGCCAAGTGCTAGCACTCCATTTACAAGTCCCTGACAATGCTTTTATTTGCCTTTGAACCCTTTGAACACTGAATAAATTTTCAAGTTATTAAAAATGTAATTACCCTGAGCTGTTGAAAACCTATCACGCGTGTTAAAAACCTATCATGTGGCAACTTATTTAAAAGAGCTCCCGCAGGGGAGCTCTTTTAAACAAGTTGCCACATGATAGGTTTTCAACGGCATCTGATTTTGGTATCTTCCATCACTGGGCAACTATAGTCGCCTATAGCGCTGTAAGAGTTAATTATTGAGAGTAAAACACACCTGGGTGGAGTGGTGTCTCTTGAGCTGGCGGTACGGGGTGGAGGCAGCGGGGGTGGGGGGCTTACAGTGCTCTAGAACCCAGGAGACAAAATCCTGCACCCTCAACGCCCCATCACCGCCCAGGTTCACAAACGCATCCTCCGTCACCTAGAAATAAATGCGCATCCTGACCGTAAATCAATCAGAAATGAATTGAATGTCCAGAGGTCAGTTTCTTACTCAGTCTTTACGAAAATAGTGGTTAAACACTAAATCTTACAGATTACACCAGTTGCTGAGAGTTGGTGGTAGGAATCTAAGCAATGCCAAAAGCCACTGAACCCAAAGTCCCCAGTTAAAACACAAAAACTCCTCGAATTGGAGAGCAGACAAAAATTCATTCACAATGCCGCCCCCATCCTGCACTTCACATCCCCCCCGACCTCTCCTCAGTCCTCTCTCTCCTCTCCCCGGTGTACCCCTCCACCCTGCCAGAATCACACACCTCCAGGCCCAGGTGTTCACACACGGACAGCAGCTCATGCCGACTGGCACAGCCGTCCCAGGACACCTCCAGGTCCTCACACGCTCCCTGCAGCCTCTCCAGCAGCCTGTCCGGCAGGGGCAGGGCCGTCCGCCCGGGGGTGCCCGGCTCGTCCGGGTTCCAGAAGTGCTGATGCCCTGAAGGAGGAGAAGAGGATGGAGAGAAAAGAGAGTAAGGAGGAGGAGGGAGGGACTGTTCCGAACCTGCCACTGCTGTGTTATATGATCTATCAATGTTTGCCTGTATTCCCTGTCCACTGATTTATGGACATCCTGAAATGAAAGTCAACTGACACTTAGGCAGGGGAGAAAAGCCCAGGGGGATATTTTCTGCCAAAAAATATTGTAACAGGGCAAATACATTAGGCAGGGGGCAGTATTCTGAACCCTGGCAGATAAAGCTTAAGACAAACGATTTCTAACAATAAAAATATTCAAACGGAAAAAAATGAAACTAGCAGAAATCCGCTGACCTTCGGCTTCATACTCCTCTGTGCCGTCTGTGTGAGAGTTCCAGCGCTGTGGGGACAAACATCGGCCGTTACATTTGCAGAACTGGGGCATCAGCTTCACAAAGACTCCATTTTATATTTACGAACAATATTTACCATTGTGATCACACATAGGTCAGCTATTTTCAATATGCATTACACCCATTCTCCATTATACACAGGGATCATGTTTTTGGTGAAATGGGATGCTACACAAGTTAGCACTTCTTCAAAGAAAACATGTTCTGCTCCAGAACACTGCTGACATTTATATTTAAGGAAGTGAGAGGCATTAATTGTTCAAACTACCACACACACATAATGTACTTCAGTTGTTGCCACTGGTATTTAAGAACAGGTTATGGAAATGGGAGGTACTCGACAGCCAAGCGTAACGCATATAAAACAAACAGCAAACATGGCTCTGCAAAGACTTTTCCCAGGCATGAGCTCCTCCGTAAAACACAAAGTTTAAACACTCCAAACAGGAACAAGCAGGATCTTTCAGCCCCGATAAGAAGCCTTTCAAAGTTTGGAACCTTTCAGGTAACGGGGACGACACATGGCAAGAGTGCAGTCATCCGGAAACTTCATAAAAATGCTTTCAATAAAGTTACACTTATTTTATGATTAGACAACAATTACACTTCACGTCCCAGGGATTTTAAATAATTCTCTTTTATCCATCTTTTTTGAACCTTGGGGGAGTGCAGTAAACATACAAAAACTGTGAGAAGAGGACCACTTTTCCCAAAACCGATGAAGCCCACAAATCAGAAGATTTTTCTTTCTCAGTGGCTAAATTTTAATTGGGCGTGGACCTTTTATCCTAAGGTGATGCTGCATCATACTTGATTAATCCAACTACTTTCATTGCTTAGGAGCTCAAACAATCATAGAATCAATATAAATCGCCCTTCCCCCTGAAATGTTCATTAGAGCCACGCCCATACAGTTTGAGACCACTCTGATGAGTCCATTCAGCCATATTTGTTACACATTTTATCATGCAAATCTTATTTTTTTCCATGTAAAGTAAAAAGAACGCCGGTGCAGCACAGATACCTGCTTAATTCTAACTTTTAATTAATAAAGGTGCATAACAATAAGTGACTGACGTTTCGATCGAAAACGTTTACATCGAAACGTTAGTCACTTATTGTTATGCACCTTTATTAATAAAAAGATAGAATTAAGCAGATATCTGTGCTGCACCGGTGTTCTTTTTACTTTACATTGCCCTGGTCCTGTCCTGGTTGCACCGGATTGTCTGGATTGACTTAATTGGCAGAAGCGCGGAGAACGCTCTCTTTTCTTATTTTTTTCCGCTCAAACTCTGGCGGATGGTTCAGTACAAAGTTAATTTCAAAATATGACATCAATTTTTAAGATTGACTAGGTGTTTTCAGGGACCTTTACAAACACCAAACAGTAACCTTTGGATATCCACTGAATTTCAAAAGATCAAATAAAAATTTCCTCCCCATGGTGCGACACAAATTCTTGAGAAAAGTTCTGTGGATCTTTGAATACCCAAAAGTCCAAAATGCAAACACAAGCCCTAACTTTTTTGTGAACCCTGTTGTATCCATTAGATGTCATTCAGCACACACCCATATGCATCAGCTTGCGTTTTTAGGCAGGGGGCGTAGTGGGGGAGATTATGGGATTACGAGAAAAAAAAAAAAAAAAAAAGTCAGTTATTGTGATGCTATGGCATCTACAAAGGTCAGAGGTCAGGCACCAAAAAGAGAGGGAGAACTACATGCATAAATGGTATAAAAGGACGTTGAAATGTAAACAAGTCCTGTCGTGATGCCGACTATCCAAGGGCAATTGAACGGCACAGATTCACACATAGGCCCGAATTAAACCAGCCCAAGAAAAGCCCAATGCGATTCATTAGGAGAGTTGATGCAGCAAACTCTGCAGTTAGCCGAGGGGGGTGGATTATTGTTTTTATGAAGTTCAGGAGAAAGCAGAGAGAGCGTAGCCACGTCATTTTTTAAAAACACAGCAGCAGATGGTTCCTCTACCCTTTGACCTCCGGAGAGTGTATCGGCATCTGCAAGGGGTACTCATTGTTCCCCTGTGGACCCCTCCCACACCCCACGCGTCCCGCATACCCCCACGTGTCCCTCCCCCCCGCCCCCTTCCGTCCACCGTCTCATGGTCCCATCTGCTACCCCTCAGTCTGGGTATTGTTCACCACCAGTCATTAGAATTATTTCAAGACATCCCTTTCTACACTTAGTCTGCCTTTGCTTTGGGAGATTGGCGCAGTGCAGTCCTCTGAAGGATAAAATTTTGACTTGGCCATAAAATGAACTTGTGGCACAGCAGTAACAAAGTTTCTACTGGTGGGTCAAAACCACATCTCGCAATGACCAATTAGAAATGACATTTGTAATTATAGGAGAGATCAGCAACACTGAAGGGTTTGAGCAAATGGGGGTAAGGGAATCTCGCCAGGCTACAAACGCCACTTTCTTCTCGGAGCTCACAGATTAGGATTATCCTGAAACAGCAGCCTGGAGATCAGAAGGCTAACTGGGCAACTGTGTAATCCTGTTTCCTGTAAAGACTCCACAGGCTTTCTGACCACAGGACTGTTGCAGCCAGCTAAGGAGGACTTAAAAGAGAAGCCAAGGTAAATCTGCACCCATGTAACCGCGAGAAAGCCGCTTCACCATTTAACCTTTGAAGGTGCGAGATCAAAATGGCAAAATTTTTTGAGTTTTTAACTCGACATTCCAATGCTGTTGTAGCAATAACTACTAGTGACTGAAAGCAATAGCGTTCAAGAACAATGACCGACCAATCCTACTCTTCAATGGGTTATGCACACTACATTTTGTGGACCCATATGAGGCATGGAACAATCTGACAATCTCTCAGCCCTGAGGAGGTAGTCAGATGTAATACAACATAGAAGATGCATTGTTAGATCCGATACCCAGCGATCCTGTCCAATTTCCCCTTTCTGAACAAAGATCGTCAAGCTGGAATAAATATCATGCTTGATTATGCAATATTTTCTGAACGAAACTAACAGGAGCAATGGATTAGTCATCTACTGCTACACCACTGCTAGTTAATATGTGAGGAACAAGTCGCCAAACTGCAGGACACAGAGATGCGAACACAATTGAAAATTGTACTTATGCGCTCATGAGGGAGGAAGGTGTGTGAGAGATATGCACATTGTAAGAGAAGCATGATATTCAGTCAACCATAAATAACTGATTGGGCTTTGTTCTTCTCGGTGACCCTTCAAAGGGGAACAACGCTGGCCTGTCTCAACATGATCAGGGAGCGGTGGACGGGGGAATACAAACACAACAAAAACAAAAATAGTCGTCACCACGGCAACTTCCACGCTGCCAATCGTCCAATGCAGGCCAAAGTCCCACTGATTCATACTCCGCTTCCCAGAGCAGGAGGTATACACGACACAGATACAATATTTGAAACAACACACTTGCCTACTGCTGAGAATACCCAGCTTTTTAAACGGGTGTATACAACCATTAAACACCAGCGACATGGCTGCTCCATTCACTGCAAGGAGAATCTGTACAGTGATTAATGTGAGCTTGGGAGTGCTCTCCCCAACAGTTACAGGTACACAAATTTATGATTCATGAGAGCATTCCCACCCACTCATTCATTTTTTAACCAAATTCTAAACATAATTTTACAACCCCAATCCCAAAAAAGTTGAGATGATGTGTAAAATGTAAATAAAAACAGAATGCAATGATTAGCAAATCTCATAAACCCACATTCTATTCACAATAGAGCATAGACAACATATCAGATGTTAAAAGTGACCATTTCATGAAAAATATTCGCTCATTTTGAATTTGATGGCAGCAACATGTCTCAACAAAAGTTGGGAGAGGGGCAACAAAAGGCTGTAAAAATGGTACTAATAAAAAACAGCTGGAGGAGCATTTTGCAACCAATTAGGATAATTGGCAACAGGTCAGTAATATTACTGGGTATAAATAGAGCATTTTGGACAGGCAGAGTCTCTCAGAAGTAAAGATGGGCAGATGTTCACCAATCTGCAAAAAACTGACCAAAAATTTTTTTATTTTTATTTTTTTATTTACCCTTATTTAACCAGGGAAGTCCCGTTGAGATTGAAATCTCTTTTTCAAGGGAGCCCTGGGGGTTGAGGTGGGGCGGGAGAGGGCAATTTGCACAGCCAATTGGATCAGGGGATGATTAGGTGGCAGGTCGAAAGAGCCAGGTTGGGACTTTAGCCATGACCTCGGGGAACCCCCTACTCTTATCGAAGAGTGTCATAGGATCTTTAATGACCATAGTGAGTCAGGACCTCGGTTTAACGTCTCATCCGAAAGACGGCGTCGCCTTCAGTACAGTGTCCCCATCACTGCACTGGGGCATTGGGGATTATTCCGCCAGAGGGAAGATCGCCACCTACTGGTCCACCAACACCTCTTCCAGCAGCAACTTGGTTTTCCTCGGTGGTCTCCCATCCAAGTACTGGCCAAGCCCACACCTGCTTAGCTTCAGCCACGCAGCTGGAGCAGATCGAATAGTGGTATGGCTGCTGGCAAAGAAAAATGTTCCTCAATGTAAAATTGTGAAGACTTTTATTGTCCCACCAACTACAGTACATAATATCATCAAGAGATTCAGAAAATCTAGAGAAATCTTCGCGCACAAGAGACATGGGCCGAAGGTCAATAATAGATGCTCGTGATCTTTGGGCCCTCAGGCGGCGCTGCATAAAAAACAGGCATGATTCTACACTGGAATACACTACATGGGCTCAGGAAGACTTCCAGAAATCATTTTCTGTGAACACAGCCCGCTGTTCAATCCACAAATGCAAATTAAAGCTGTATCATGCAAAGAAGAAGACATATGTGAACACAATCCAGAAATGTCGCAGTCTTCTCTGGGCCCACGCTCTTTTAAAATGGACTGAGGCAAAATAGAAAACTGTTCTGTGGTCAGATGAATCAAAATTTGAAATTATTTTTGGAGACCATGGACACCGTATCTTGCGGACTAAAGAGGAGAGGGACCATCCAGCTTGTTAACAGTGCACAGTTCAAAAGCCTGCATCTCTGATCGTATGGGGTTGCATTAGTGCCCATAGCGTGAGCAGCTTACAGATCTGGAAAGGCACTATCAATGCCGAAAAGTATATAGAGGTTTTACAACAACATATTGTCCCATTCAGACACCGTCTCTTCCAGGGACGGCCTTGCATATTTCAGAGAGACAATGCTAAACCACATACTGCATCCATCACAACAGCATGGCTTCGCAGTATAGAAGAGTCCGGGTGCTGAAATGGCCTGCCTGCAGTCCAGACTTTTCAGCAATAGAAAACATTTGGCGCATCATAAAACGGAAAATCCGGCGAAGAACCAGGACGGTTGAGCAAGAAACCTACATCAGACAAGAGTGGGACAATATTCCTCTCCCAAAACTGCAGCAACAGGTCCCCTCATTTCCCAGACATTTACAGACTGTTATTAAAGAGGGATGCAACACGATGGTAAACACAGCCCTGTCCCAACTTTTTTTGAGATGTGTTTCTGCCATCAAATTCAAAATGAGCTAATATTTTTCATGAAATGGTAAAATGTCTCACTTTCAACATCTGATATGTTGTCCATGTTCTATTGTGAATAAAATATAGGATTATGAAATTTGCACATCATTGCATTCTGTTTTTATTTACATTTTACATGGCATCCCAACTTTTTTGGCATTGGGGGTAGAAAAAAAAAAGCAATTATTTATAACAAAGAAAACATATTTTAGAGAACAAAAGGGTACACGAAAAAGCGAGACTAATGGGATAGCGAGATATGTTGAGCCTAAAGCCGGGGTTTTGAATATCTTGAAGGTGCTTGTCTTTTAACCTGCCATGGTGACTAATGGTATCTTTGATTACAAGTTTATGGTTTGTTGTGACAGTTTAAGCAAACAAAGTCTGGCTAATGTTGAACTTGCTTCGTAGAACACCTCTCTGGCGAGGTGTAGCACGTGAAACACTTCAGCAAGCGCAACAGAACTACCAACACAGTACCACACAAGGCTCACTGCTACATGAGCAAGAAAACTAGCCATTATCAACCTACTCCACAGCCTTAACTTCTGGTGTTTAATAATTGGAAAAAAAGGAAAAAAAAAAAAAGGGCGAGGCTATGCCAAGAGTGGGGGAGTGTGAGAACAGTGGCACTGGGGGTTGACTGCACTTGACTTGCATACCTTTAAGCTGATTAGCCAAGAATAACCACTCTTCGGCTTGAGCTAGCCAGAGCTATGGAACACACAAGGACAGCAACAGGGGGCTGGGAATACGGCCTCGCTGCACAACACCAAAGCACTGCTCTGGTTCAGCTATAAAAGCACTGTGCAGAGCACCATATGGGTGTGGAAGCTTCATAGCAATGTGCTTATGAGAGAGACCCGACTTGGAAAAAAAAAACCCTAGAGAGAGACAAGGCCAAGAAAAAGATTCACTGCCCTTGTGGTTGGCCTGAGATCAGGGGTATCCAGTCCTATGCAAAGAGATCTAGGGAGGGTACAGGTTACATTTAATCCAGCACTTAAGCAGCCATTTATACTTGGTCATCTTCTTGATTAGAGGGTGGTTAGCTAATTAACAGATTCAGGTGTTACAGTGCAGAGCTAAAAATAAACCTAAACCTACACCGACACCTGACTATAGCCACTTGTATCCAAGATAAGACACTGCTTCCTTTGAGCATTGATGAGTCAGTCACAGACGCTATACTGCAAGCTTTCATATCCTCCTTGGGTCACATGACTGATTTTCTGTTTCAAATGGCAAAGTCGAGGTCAAATCTTGGGCGTTTCAGTGCATGTGGCCAAAAATTTCTCACATTCCGACAGTTGCCATCACAAGTCGTGACACGGCATTCCTAACTGGACAAGCAAAGCCAGCAGAAATTAAACCCTCAGTCCTGACCAGCATCAATCGTTTTCTATCCCATGAGAAATAAAAATTGCGTAAAAAGCATATATAATGGAATGTTCACTAGTGCTTTAAGTATTCTATAGGATAAACATACTTCAGCACACAATTGATGACCAGCATTACCTCCCGTTTTCTGGGCACCGCTGGGTTCTCAGACTCCTCATGGTCTCTGCCGGCTGGGTCTGAATCAGGAACCCCAGAAAACCCGGTGATGGAGTCACGGACCTCTGGGACTGATCTGCGGCCGTAACGTTTGCCGTCCTTCACAAACTTGGGCCTCGCCTCTGGTGAGTCTGCAAAGAGGGTAAAGAGCTCATCAACCACTGTTAATGTGACCCAACTCTACTCCTCATAAATTCAACCACACTACTGAAGTGGTAATGAGAGGGTTCTAAGGGGGGAAAAACATGCATGCATTTAATGTAAGGCTAAACCCTGATCCTGAAGATCTACTCTAATTTGACAAATCCAAATTTTAGCCACTATTAAGCAGGGAGAACTTTTGCTGTCGTGGGAGATGAGAAAATTTGTCCTTCGGCATGGAGAAAAAACCTGCAAGACGACATATCTCCTGTGATCTGGAAAAACCTAGTGAATTTCAGTGGCAAGGATTTTTGCAACTGAACAAAAACCTTTGGATTCTGGACTTCTCCAAACCGAAAAAAATAATAGAAACTTGATCTAAACCGTTCAAATAACACTAATAGCTAGTGTTTTAAGATTTTCACCACTCTTAATTACTGCAAAAGAGGGTCAAACTCCCAAAAGTGACATATGTACTAGGTTTTTCCAGATCACAGGAGATATCTCCAGGAACAGATTTGGGAATCCCTGATTTAATAAATCAAAGGAACATCTCACATCTGTCTTAGAAGTATCTCAACGTTAGATTTTGTTTTGTAACAGGATACCACCCAGCTGATGACTCAGATCAGCCAATATGGCGAAAAATGTGAACACACCTCTTGCAAAAACCCTCTCAATTTGCAGTCAAAACTTCACTGGATTACTGACATTAACTCTTCAGACATAATAAAGAAATGGGGTTAACCTTAATCCTATGCTTATTCCCTTATCTTAAAAGGGGAAAGAGTTGCTATCAATACTAGTAAACATGGGCCATGAACTTGCTAGTTTATGATTTTGATCATTTGCTAAATCGCCAACAACTATTAAAACTACACTGATAGTTTTTCACCCAAAAAAGTAAAGAAAAGCATTTTCCACATTGTGACAGTTAATTTATGGAAGTTCATAGTGACTGTTCTGTTGATGGACGCAATGTACTTTCGCAGGTAACAAACTGGGGTAAGTGAAATATGTGACCAGTAAAACTGACAGTGGCTTGGGCGTGAGGTGCAAATTGAAGCAATTTGTTCATTCAACTCAGTCATATGCAAAAGAAATTCCTAAATCAGGACAAAATGATGCAAGAACAGCTCGGCACAGAGAGAATGTATTTGGATTTCTGGAACCTCCTAGACTTGTCTACAGCCTTTGATACTGTTAATAACCCCATTCACCTTTTTCCTTGGCAGCAATGGGCATATGTGGTACAGCCCTTGACTAGATCAAGTGCTGTCTCTCAGATGGCTCCTTTTGAGTTGTGTGGGATTGGGCAGTATCAGCACTTTGTCCCCTTGCTAAAGGAGTCCCCCAAGGCCCAGTACTAGGTCCCCTCTCTTCCCCGTCTTAACATGTTCTCCTGGTCCTTTGGTCCCTGCACATGGGTTGTCTTGTCACCATTATGATGATCACTTTAAACTCTTCCTCTCCTTCTCTCCATCTGATATACGTCTCTGCTGGAATCTCCGCTTGCCTGAGGGACATTTAAAGCTGGATGAATGAGCACCATCTTAAGCTCAACTCAGGGAAAACAAAAGTGATATTCATCCCTGCTCCCTCCTCTACCATCCTGAACTTTACTGGGGTCTGTGGGGGACACTACAGTGTGCTTGTCACCTTCTGCAAGAAACGTTGGAGTGGTGATGGATGATACTGTCCCTCTCTGAGAACATCTCAGCAGTGAGCCAGGCATTCAGATTCTCCCTGTATGACATCAGGAGAATCCAACTCTTTCTTAACACATTCATCCCATCTTATGGTTCAGGCACTGGTCCTGTCGCATCTGGACTACTGCAACTCGCCTTTAGTTGATCTTCCCGTCTCTGCAGTTGGACCTCCGCAGCCGATCCCGAAAGCTGCGGCTTGTCTGATCTACAACCTCCCCAGACACTCCCCCATCATACTCCTTCTCATTCCCCTCCACTGGTGCCATCATGGCTCACAGCAAGTTTAAAACATTGCTGCTAGCATACCAGGTGACTAACCGGACACTACCAGACTATATTCAGAAGATCAGACCCTACACGCCTGCCAGACCTCTCCGTTCTGCCATGGCTGGTCGACTGGCACTTCCTCGACTCCGTTTCAATGCCGCCTGGTCATGTCCCTTGCCTGTTCTGGCTTACACGTGGTGGAATGACCTTCCCACAGAGGTCAGCTGAGACTCTGACAGCCTTCACGCTCAGTCTTAAGACTCACCTCTTCAGAATTTACGCTGCCCCCCCAATCAAAAGTTGTACCTGGTACAACGTTTAATCATTAATTGAAAAGTGCTCTGGTTAAACAAATACTTTTATGGAGGAACTTTATTATTTTTTTTTTTCCTCAGAGGGTATACCATTTCACCAAGCAAAGTCTTTTTGATGTATTGTCACTGCTGGCATTTGAAATGTTACTTGCCTCAAGGGTTCTCTGGACTCCTTGTCTCTTCAAATGCACTTGGTGTTGTATGTCACTTTGGATAAGAGCGTCCGCTAAATTATAATAACGTAATGCAATGGATCAGCTGATTACAGCTCCTTCATGAAAGGTAAGAGAACTGCTGACAGTTTAAATGAAAATGAAGAAATCTAGGCAGTAGGTCCTTAAATGTAGCAATATTGCCATGCATCCACAGTTAGCACTTCAAACATTTCCAGTGATGTGATGTGAGCAAAACCCCAAATGCTCCTGCTATCAAATGTCTCTGTTATATAGGTAAAAGAACTGTAGGAAGTGTGAGGCTGAACAGTATGCTAGTCAGACAGGTTTCAACAACAGCAACTGAGGAAACGGAGGCTATATTTTGGAAAACAAAAACAAATTCCTTGGTTCACAAGCGGTAGAAAAGTAGTAAAACGAAGGAAATATAAACCCGTGGACTGCAAATGCCCGAACATGACTCTGCACTTATATCCCAGAGGAGTGGACTAGGACCTGCCTGTTACAAGCCTTTATGCCCATTTGCAGTTTTGAGGCAGTTACCATTAGCCCCACATCTAATCATTTCCAGTTTAATGCTAATGCAGCGGTGCTATAATGATGCACTGATTCAACCTTCGTCAGCCAAGCTGATGACTGCATGTCACACCTTAGCAATTGGTAATGTTGATTTAGACAAGCTACCTTTCCCAGAACACTGATTGCATGATCCGGTGCCCTGTGAGTATGGCCATCCAAGTATCATTCACAAATGTTGAGTAATATCAAATTCAACTGAAAAGAGCCAATAAGCCACAATATTTCAATAAAATTTCAGCAATGTCTTTCTTGTGGCATCTTGAAAATTGACTGAATTGTCATCAGGTACAAACCACTATGTTGTTTGTCATAGGAGTGGATTAGACACTACACAGCCTGTAGGCATGACTCCTTTTAACTTGGGCTGTCATCACAAATAATTTCAACCACTTCCCCCATAACTCTCCCCCAGTAGAATATCCGTTGTTAACACCACTCTCATGGAGCAAATCTGAGACCAATAGAGACCATTTGTCACCCTGAAACAGTGAATTTAGCACTGATAATTTTGCTGTGGAAATTTCACACTTCAATCAGCAGGCAAGAAACATCTTACCTGGGACTGAAGTGGTTTCTTCGCTTGTCAGAGTTTCTGTTGGAGTAGACAAGACCAGAATAAGTGCGTCCCTAAACTGCTCAAAATCGACCTGAGGAGAGAAAGGAGAAGGACGATGGAGTTGAGAGAGAGAGAGAGAGAGAGAGAGAGAGAGAGAGAGAGAGAGAGAGAGAGAGAGAGAGAAAAAATGCAGCTCACTCATGTGAAATAAACCCAATAAGACTCAAGTCACCATGTGTTTTTTTGGTTGGTGGTGAAATCATTGTGTGTGAATGAGCGCTGCACAGAAGGGGGGTGGGGGAACCCCCTCAGCTGTGCTAGCACCTTTTCCACAGCCGAGCAGCGGCATGAGTCACATCAGGAGCGGATCTATGACCTCTGACCCGCTAATCTTCCGACCCTGCAGCCGCCACGAAGGCACACGTACAGGGGCCATCCCCGAGTTTCCCCCCAGAAAAAGTGGGGGTGACGGTCCCCGTCAATGATGGACTGACAATCCCCCTAAGAGGCAACAGCTGCCAGATATGGGGACACAGGGGCCCATGGACAGGCAGATGTCCTTTGTGTGGACGAGGCAGTGGTGGGGGCGTGTGCTCAGCGGCTGATTGGGAATGGCCCCTTACTGCCCCATTGTGGAGCCAGGCCCCCCTCATGATGATGTGGTGTACCCCTGCCCCCACGTGCTGAAAAACCATGGAGACCCATCATTACCCAGCACACAAAGAGGAGGCTGCTGACAAGTGGGTTTCTTTTGGGGGTTGGGGGGCTGTAATATCATGTCTGCAAGATTCACAACTGCAGAGTCAAAATTTCTAAACCTTCCCCCCGCAGCATAATAAAGACCCAGCTCTTATGCAAGGCTCCCATCCCCTAGATGTTACAAATGTTAAAAAAAAAAAAAAAAAAAAAAAAAAAAAAAAAAAAGAAATACAGTGGTGTTATTTGTTATGTTGACCCAAAAATTACAACTGCAGACATAAATCTGTCCACCTATTATGTCTGGAGAGATATCAAATTTTGACCCATTAATATAAACAAAACAAAAAAGAACCACAGATTGATTGTTTAAAAAGGCCAACATAGCGCATGATGTCACTCCCATATCATTTACTAGCGTAAATGCACATTGACCTGCACCTTCCACATGGATATTAAAAAAGCAAAGAGCACTCATAATCAAGACTGAGCACTCATAATCAAGACCCCCCACTCCCCATCCACTCCAGCTGCAGCTCCAGTCCCAGACAACGCGCACTCATCAACAGGGTTACCACGACAACAGACACCAAGGGCTTGGCTAGCAAGGTCCAATTACATCTTTACATCTTCAAACAGGTGACACAGCTGCACCTGCAGGACCTAAACAAAGGCCTGCACCCCGCGAGCCCCTTCCAAATACAAAAAACCCCCACACGAACCACAGACCAAATGTTAATTCCTGTCTACAAGGTCTCTACTCCCATCTTATAGGTTTCCACTTCAACTCCAACAAAGACCTAATAATACAACCAAAGATGTTGTTGAGTAGCTCATTATTAGAATCCAGTGGGCCACATAAAGATTGAAAACACAGAGCTTCAGAACAGCTAAAGCCCAGGATCATAATATGATCATATCATTGAGGAATTTAAGTGAGCATAAAACCCCATATTTTGACAATGGGGTCATTCCACCTCAATTCAACAGATTTAGAGAACATCTTCTGCTCGACCATCTCAGATTTGCTTCAGATTTTTACCAGATGAAGAACAACCATAATAACTAACTCATGCAAAATATTAGACTTATTTATCAAATATATACCGAGAAAAAATTTGTGATCATGGTACCCCCCCTCACGTTTTGCGTGCATTTTGATCGTCTTAAATCTACAGCAAAGTTCATACTGCATTATCTCAAAAAGTTTTCTAGGTAGAGTCATGAAATTTTCAGGGCAGAAAGCCTGCTATCTATAGATGTCATTTGTCTTATTTGAAGGAATAGCCTTGGTTTTGACCATGGTGTGACATTGTGAAATTTGAAAAAAAAAAATTTAGCACTTTCACGAACTCCTATATTCACTGGCCCATCAAACACAAACTAAACATGGCAAGTGTCAAATAACTAGAGGTTCTTTTTTACATAAGTCTATATTGTTTTGATATTAACATAACTGGTTGTGTAGCATGCATATTTCTTGCATTTTTAAAAAAAAATAAATCGCAAAAAATTATTTTTCATTAAATTTCATCTTCCAATTGCTCAGGTATGACAGGCTGTACCAATCATCTTATATGCATACTGCATGTGAAATTTCAAGATGGTTCTAGGACTCCAACCAGGCAAAATATTTTTTTTTGAAAAATAGACATATCGTCATCGCAATTTACGTCATCGCCAGCATAGGTTTAAACACTGTCACACATTTACCATAACTCAAAGAATTTTATTTATTTGAAAAACACAATCTAATGGATGAATCAAAATTGCTTCCAACAGTGAACAGATATGAAAAATCCCTATTTAATGTTTTTCAGTTTGTTTCTCTCAAGATAGTTCCAGGACTCCAACAAGGAAAAGTATATTTTGAAGTACATGTATTTGTGCATTTTCACTACTTCCATTTTTATCCCAGCTATTGTTTCATCATACATGTACATGTCATGACATATCTCAATTTCCTGATCTCATGATAGTGTCCTGTCCAAGAAACATGTGGCAGCTGGCTGGTGATGTCAGGGAATAAGCCCACTGAAATCCCAACACTTCTTGGAAAATGCTTGGCTGGCATATTAGATCAGCCTCCACCATGACCAGGTCAGATTTCGCTGACATCATCAGATCATCATTAGGTATAAATAAGACCCACTCCTGAGATATCATTCAGATCTGTCTTGGAACAGGTGAAAGAATGAAGCAATCACAGGAAGTGTTCTCTGATCCAACACCAACTCTAAAGTTACAGGACATGATACCTGGAAAATACATCAGTTGCATGTATGACCGAGAGTGGTGGATAGGCAATATCAAAAGCGTTGACCATGAGGAAAATGATGTTCAAGTTTCGTTCATGCATCCACATGGTCCAAACAAAAGCTTCTTCTGGCCCAGAAAAGATGATGTTTGCTGGGTTCCGCTGAGCCATCTCCTTGAAATCATCGATTCACCTGTTACAACAACTGGGAGACATTACACAGTTCCACAGGAAACACAAAAACGTTGCACAGAACAACTAAAAAACATTAAATAAGGTTTCATCATGTCTGTTTATAGTTGGAAACAATGTTGATTAATTCATTAGATTGTGTTTTTCAAATAAATAAAATTCTTTGAGTTATGGTAAATGTGTGACAGTGTTCAAACCTATACTGGTGATGACGTAAATTGCGACGATATGTCTATTTTTCAAAAAAATATTTTGCCAGGTTGGAGTCCTAGAACCATCTTGAAATTTCACATGCAGTATGCATATAAGATGCCCTTCCAGGAAATATGTTTTGTTGATTGGTACAGCCTGTCATACCTGAGCAATTGGAAGATGAAATTTAATGAAAAATAATATTTTGCGATTTATTTTTTTAAAAAATGCAAGAAATATGCATGCTACACAACCAGTTATGTTAATATCAAAACAATATAGACTTATGTAAAAGAACCTCTAGTTATTTGACACTTGCCATGTTTAGTTTGTGTTTGATGGGCCAGTGAATATAGGAGTTTGTGAAAGTGCTAAATTTTTTTTCCAAATTTCACAATGTCACACCATGGTCAAAACCAAGGCTATTCCCTTCAAATAAGACAAATGACATCTATAGATAGCAGGCTTTCTGCCCTGAAAATTTCATGACTCTACCTAGAAAACTTTTTGAGATAATGCAGTATGAACTTTGCTGTAGATTTAAGATGATCGCAAAATAAACCGAAAACGGTGAGGAGGGTACCATGTTCACAAATTTTTTTCTCGGTATATATTTGATAAATAAGTCTAATATTTTGCATGAGTTAGTTATTATGGTTGTTCTTCATCTGGTAAAAATTTGAAGCAAATCTGAGATGGTCGAGCAGAACCCACTTGTTGAATTGAGGTGGATTGACCCAATGGGGAGAAGGAGGTTGTCCAGCGACCCTCACCCGTACGTCAGGGCTGTCCCAGTCCGGCAGCAGCGAGTGGAGTAGAGTGGGTGTGGCTTCCTCCAGGTGCAGGGTCTGGCACAGGTCGGAGAGCTCCTCTCTGCACAGAGACCCCTGCCCACTCGCATCAAAACTCTGGAAGACGTCCCTCAGCTGCTGCTCATACTGGTCCTGCTGGGCCTCATCCATCCCATAGCACAGCTACCAGCCTGGGGGGGGGGAGAAAACATTCAGTTTGCATTTAATTTTTTGACTGCAACAGGGTGACCAGAATCAGTCATGCTTCGGTTATTAACCCTTTTCAGGTAAAGCACATTTTACTTTTGAACCTCTCCAAGTTCTGTCCTTATATCCCATATCCAGAACTTCACATTAAGACGGGCTAAATTGATTTTCATTTGCCACGTATCTGTCCATTTTGGCATTTTATCCAAATCATCTGAATCCCCTTAGCAGACTAAAACTGATTGACCAAACCTCACAATTTAGAATCATCTGCAAATTTAACCAATTTGCTTTCAGTGTTCCTGGCAAGGTCATCCCTGGGGGAAAAAAAAAAACAACAGTGATGAGAAAATAACAGTGGTCCCAGCACTGATCCCTGTGGGACTCCACTTCCCATAGTGCAGGGTTTCCGCTACATGTAATTGATCGTGGCGCGTAGCCACGGCAAAATAAAAGCCGCCACGCCCATGTAAAATGACTTTACATAAACTCCAAAAAATCCTAAGGACAATCAGGTGTCGCCAGTTCTCCTCGTTAATTAAAATGAGCGCCAATAATTCTTGACCTGTTGTCAATCATTTTGTTTGACGAACACGTTTTCCACTGAATAATAAAAATTTGCCATCGGCAGTAAAACACGCTGCTTTCTTCTTAATGCAATGTGTGCAACAATTAGATAAAAAATATTTTGTTCACTTTGCAAAACGATAAACTACGATGTTAACTTCTGTGTTCGCTGTGAGCACATCCTGCTCTACCTAATTGCAGGGCTCCCACTCTCCCGCATTCGGCGTGAGATTTAGTGGCATATTCATGTTCCCGTGCCGTAGTCAGCAATTATTCAATCAACGCAATGCATTTGTTTCATGATCGTTCAAATGAAATAAGACCATTTGAAACGTTTTTATGCAATTCCATTGCTTTCAACCCCTGAGTAAAGAAAAGCGTGAGAAGTCCGGAGTCATAATTGATTTCCATGTAACTAGTGGTGAAATCCACCGTGACGCATGTGAAACTGATAAACCTCCGTGCACACAGACTTCAGTTATTACATCGCCTACGTGCTGATTAATGAAAACTGGCCACAACTGATGATGCCGAGTTTTGACCCGACGCTGAAGCCCTCCGCCACAGTTTCAAAAAAATCCTGGAGGAAACCCTGTAGTTCCTCCTAGCTCCGACAAAATCCCTCTGACCATTATTCTTAGTGTTCCATCCAAAAACCAGCTCTTATTCCATTCCAACATTCCTATTATTCTTACAATAGTCATAATGATTTGCCTCTTGCGGTACCTTATCAAATGCCTTTTGAATATCCAAGTGTACCATATTATAAGTCCTGCTCTGCTGAGTGGCCTCTTCAAAGAATTCCAGAAGGTCAACCAGACATGATTTTCCCTTATGAAAACCAAGTAGACTAGCAGCTACTGCATCATTATTTTCAAGAAATAATTCTAACTTTTCTAGACTACACAGAATAATCAATGTCATCTCAAATAGAATAAAATACTGCAAATGGAAATATCCTGACTGGTTAATTGTTTACACACTACATAGGAGTAGTCGGTACATATTCCGCAGGTGCATTGCATGCGGGTTGCAATGGACCAAATGAGCAGACAAAATAAGTTTCCCTGTGTGCATACCTACAAAGGCAAATTTTCCAGAAGAATACCAAAGGAGTCGAACTGCAGAAACTCCGAGAACAGCAATTTTTATTTTAAAAAAAGATGAAAACTAGCAGTGAAGTGATAATCAAGACAACTCTAAGCGGCAATTACTTAAAACTACTGATTAATACATCCCAAACACAACAGTAAATAGCCTACCCATCTCTATACTAAAATATTCCTGTCATCAGGCAACATTATGAAGTAGGCTATGTGGTTTATTTTGTAAAACAGAGGTGAGGGAGTTGAAACCCCCCAGCTCCCAATTAAGTATGCCTTTGCCCATCTATAAATGTCACACAGCACAAAGATTGGCATCAGCCTAAATGTCATAATTAATGACATGGAAATACAAGCCTAATGTGCTCATAACTGATGATGGTGGATGGTGTTTCCTGAGTCTAAAGACAACAATATAGCAGATTCAGAATCCAATCACATCTCTGCTGTATTTAAAAATGTCGGAACGTTCAGTGTGCCATGACATTCGAGTAACTGACATTCAGATTTCCAAGTCACATTAGATAAGGGGCCCGCAAAGCCACATGCAAATACAATTTACATGTGTATGCACTTTTAAAAAGATCCAGTGCACACAGCTACTGTATTCACAAAGCACTATATAAATCATTCATTTCTGTTGTGAGCCTGCAACACAAACCCTGTGCATGCCGGTTATGATAGGAGGTAAAATGATCACGTTGACCAGACTTCGTCTAAAAACATCTGTGAAACTGGAAACATCAAAAAAAAAAAAAAAAAACAAACATTTTCAAACCCTAGATTTTACACTGGAATGCATTATTTCTTGTGACTATGACAAGGCTGTCAAATGGGTATTTTCTTACACATTCTAGCAAAGGATCAAACTCATTTCGGATAAGGATTTGTAAGAACCTCACCCACAACCATTTTCTGTCCTAGCTGTATGAGATAATTTTGCTGCAATTCCTCCAGGATGAGATCATAATTTGACAATGCAAACTCTTTTCTGAAAAAGACAACACTGCAGTTCAACAGATATGCCAAAATCATGTTATTTTGGCATAGAGAAGATGTTTCCCCTACAGCATGGAAGTAGGCAGTTAGTTAATTAACCCGGCTCATCAAGTAGCTAACATGCCAAATTATTATCTGATGTTATGGCATCAGACTATTTGCAAATGCTCCATGAGCATATAAAAGTCATAATTCAAATTCCTTCCAAAAAGATTTATTGAAAAGCCAAAGAATGGTCAATGAGGCATCCTGGATTCATCTTCAACACCCATCCCAATTTTCCACTCCTCCTCCTTGGCTGTCTTGGAGGCTACCGTCCTCTCTAGCCAGAGTCAACAGCTGCTCACCAGCAACAGGGCAGGACTTGATGATTTTGACCATTTTCCACACAGCTCGAGTGCAAGCCTACATAACTCAGTGATGATAATCAAGGTTGCCATGACGAACACCTGCCCAATTCCAACTCCCAGGCAACCAAATCCCACCCTTCTTCGCCAATTCCTTGGATCATAAACACCAGAGAGGTACTGCTAATTACCCTTTTGTTGAGTGATAAAATGGAAATGGAAACTAGATTGGTCTATCACAGACAAGCCAGATGAAAGATAGCTGAAAGAACAGGAGCTCAGCTGAGGTCTATTAAAGACAGAACAAATAAAATGATGCAGATATGAACTACAGCATAATTTACCTCCCTCTTTATTCAATTCATACTCAAAAGTCAGTATTCAGTTGAATGTTGGGGAAGAGTAAATTAATCCAATAAATATCTCCAGTGTTGTAATCAGTGCATTCTGGCAATTCCAAAGTTGCACTCAGAATGGGGGAGGGGCTTGTATGAAGTGAACCAGCACATAACTACCATGGCTGAATCTTAGCCTTCATTGCTGCGGGGATGAAAACATCAGCACAAATAGTGTAAGTTCCGAGATACTTCACAATGGTTTCTCAATGGCTGCATTTTGTTTATTAAGGTTAATTTACAATCAGACAAGTCTGACACACATTTTAATAAAAACATTAGGGAAAAAACAAAACCCAACAGGATAATAGAACCACCATTCAGAGTTTTTTGTTCACACACCACATTACTCATCTCGCACCTGAAGAAGAAAAGCAGGCAACTCCAGAAAATGTGGCTCAGAATAAAAGTTTATGTAACCTGGATCAAGAAGATTATGAATCCATACATATAAACAGCAGCTTATAATAACCAATGCAGAGATAGGGCAGCTGCTCAGTGACATCATCAGCAAAGGCCTTCACCATTGTCTCCTTGGCAGCCGGGGTGGGGGAGAATGTTGGGAGTTGTTTCAGCACAAATAATGGATTACCAAAATGAAATAAGTAGGCCACACTATGGTGGATAATCAAATTCAAGTGAAGCAGGGCTTTGCCGTACAGCTGGTACTGAGGCTGCAGGGCAGCTAGCCAAAACTGACCCCTCCTCCCCTATCCACATGTGAGCCCCATTCAAGCTCACACTGACTGCGGCAAGACAAAGGAAAATTACACTTTAATACTACTACAACAATGACTACTACTACCACTAATAATAATAATAATAATAATGTTACATTCAGAGGTAATATGCATCCAGAAGTATTCCAAATATAGATATAATATCCCGAAAACTTTGCATCAAATAAAAACCATCATGCAGAAAATCAGACCACTGAATGCAAAAACCATCACTAAGGGTACAGTAAAAGTGGTTTTTTTTTTTTTCAGCGATTAATTAAATCTAGTACAGTTCTGAAGTCATAAACAATATGTGGTGAAGAACCAAAACTCGCTCACTTGTTGATCAAATCCAAACAAACAAACAAACAAACCAAATGATGGAGTCCCAGAAAACCAATGTAAGTTCAGCAAAATTCTGCAAGATCACTCATTCATATTCAGATGAATGGAGGATCTTAATGTTACAATAGCCAAAAAGAAGGACTGCAAATGGTCCTAGCCTCGCGTTAAGGGACAATCAGGATAATGACGCCAACTTCTTAAGGGCTTGACCCTCAGAGAAGGTCACTGCGCTGCATCTTTGACAGCTGCCATTTCAGAATCAGAGTGCAACAGGGGATCAAGAGAGAAACCAACGCTAAACACCTGCTTGCACTTTCACAGGTTGGGCATACTCAGTCTTCTCACAAATGGGCACTTGCTGCCATAGCAATGTATTCTACACCAATCAAGTTCGCAGCCAGAGGACAGACCCACGCTCAGCAACCTAAACTCCAAACATCACGCATAGAAGAAGACTATACATTACGTGCCGAAATGAAAAAAAAAAACTTAAAATGTAGCTAGGGCTCTCATCTGCAATTGTCACAAAGGGCAGCGCCTGACATTAACTGACCGCTGAGTCAGAAACCCAGCATGTACTTGTGCGTAGCGACGCCGAAACACGCCAATTCATGCGCGCAATAAAAACAAAAACACGAACTCAGAAACGCACCACACCTCTATACTCAAGTACACTAAACAAAGACTACAGATTATTCCAGCAGCTACTGCACCCAAATAATTTCACTAAACGAACCTATAAAATTACAGATTATGCATACCGGGCAGGTAAATTCGTAATATTCTGAAGTAATCTGTAGGCGAGGTGACCTCGTTTAGAATGGACTTGGATACCACTTCGGAGTCCGAATTAACGACACACTGGGCATTCAGAAAAAGTCAAAAGTACCACACTGAAATTGCGTACAAACAAGCGTATAACGGAATTAATAACACAACGTACGCAAGAACCAAAACATGCAGATCCGCACTATCTTATGAGATACTAGCCCAGCAACATAAATCAAAATTCAAAACAAAAGTAACAATGGCTAACGGGACGGCTCTGCGTGTTAAAAAGAAAACGACCGAAGTATCTTTCAAACCACACACGTTACCCCCCCGAAAAAACCACTTTAGTCACTGGAATATAACTAATAAACACAACGCTTATCAATCAGCACGTTAATTACGTGCAGGGAAACAGGAGCCAAACACTTTTAAATAAAATCAAACCCGACGTCTGAAGCAGCATAAAACGCTCAGCGCCGGTGAACGGTTTTAAACATCCCATTTCTGCGGCATTTTAGACTCGTGGTGAAAACATGAACACGTTTCGCGTCTTTGCATTGACTTTGAATGTAATCTGTCTTGCGAAAAATTCGTTTCGCGTCAGGTGTGAACGCAGCTTAAAGACTGATGCGCGTCTTTTCATGAAGTTCGTTTCGACACAATACACGCGGAGCGGCGAGAAGCTCACCGGAATCTCCGCTCCAAGTGGGGCCAACTAGCCATGACAAAAAACTTCACTTACCCACAACGCTCTGGACTGGAAATATGCCCTTCCTCTTTTCACGGGCACACGAATGTGGATTATTCAAGAATTTGGTAAGGGCAACCGAAAGTTCATTTAAAAGATCATCCTTAATTCCAAACGATCAGGCACTTCTAAAAGACCATCCCAAATTCCTCAAAATTAGCTACTTCATGACTATGCTTGAGCACCCAGACCCCACTTTAACGGATTTCCGTCCTCCTTCAGTGCGAAGCCTAGCTTAAACTTGTGATCCCTGCACAACACCGGCTTTCTTCAACTACTAACTGCCGAAGAACTCCACAACTGCATCTTGTTTCAGATTTTGAAATGCTACTGAGGGAGGGGGTGGTGACGCTTTTCAACTCAACCACAGGATACTAGGCAATGCATCTTTTCTCCCGGAGTCTGGAAGAAACTAGCTAGTAGGCGGACACTTCTGACGGTATCATGTGAGCGCGTCGAATCAGCCAATAACGATTGCTTTCCGCTAAATCAAAATGATCTGTTTTCTGTACTTAAAAACGAATGGGCCCCTGCGAGGTAGTTAAAGTACACAATTATGCTACGCCTAGTTGCAATAGTTAGGTTTGTGAACCTACTTATCGAGTATTAGACAGGTAGAGTAATATAATTATGGTGCAGACGAAGTCGTTCGAAGTCTCATTTAAATATGTAGCTCTCAACCTTGGTCCTGGGAACCCGTTGTGTCGGGCTATTCTGGTTTTCTGTTCCAACTCCCATTTGCATTTCCAGAAGTTTAATAAGGTGATTTTTTTTTTTTTTTTTAACTGATCTAGTCGTGTTCATCAGGATTATTTACCCTTTTAAGTCACATTTTGTTAAATTTCTATGCATGCTCTGAAGGGTTCCATATGATATCCATATTCTAGGCTACTATTTTGGAAATTTGTATAAAAAGAGGTGAAATTTATGACTTATGAAATTAGAAAATTATTGTCTTCTAACTGGTGAAAGTATAGAGCCGTGGTTTCAAAAAAAAAATTAATTTGGAAGTTAATGACAAAAGACAAAACGAATGATAAAGGACCCAAGCCTGCATTTTGTGTAAACAGTCAAAGCTGTCAACATAATTAGGACCCTAATGATTCACCATTATTAAAAAAATGTTTGAAATCAAGCACAATTTTTATCCTACATGGTAGCGACAGCTGTTTTACACAATGTGGCTAAAGAGGGTGAAAAATCCCTTTCAACATGGAAAGACTCTAACAAAGAATTATTTGAAAGCTGTTTGTGATTGCAGTTGCAGTTGGAACAAGAACCAGCATACATAGGGGGTCCCTGAGACTAACATTGGGATCCACTGTTTGAAAAGCATTTGCCCTGCTGAAATAAAATAGCCTTTTGCCAGTGGCATGATTTGTTCGAGAAGGCCTCTGTTGTGAAGGACCCTATTTCAAAGGTTGGCAGACACTTTAAGGGTTCTAGGTTTAAACTGTACACCATCACTCTAGCCACACATATGACATGCAGTGATTTATATGTGTAGCAAAGCATTCCCTCCAAAATATTATATAATAAACAAAAGGTTTATACTCCAAAATCATGAGCATTAATATGGAGTTGGTCCTCCTTTCACTGCAGGGATTAACTTCCCCTCCATCTAAAAAGGAATTAGTCTGCTAGGACAGTGGTGTATGGGTAATTAGGTCGGACTTAATGTTGGATTTCCAGTTTATTCAGAAGTCAGTCAGGCTTTTCTGCACCAATCTCTACAAAGCATTTATGGACTCTGCTCTGTTCACTGGAGGTATTTTCATGCTGAAACAGGAAAGGGCTTTCCCTGAGCTGTTGGAGTATTGCTTCATTACAGAACCTCTCATCTAAGGAACTGCAGACTCCCTTGCCTCATAAGGTCAGCATTCCTAATTCCACCATTAGAAAGAGACTGGGAAAAATGGTATCCATGGGAGAGTTCAAAGACGAGGAGATACTTCGCACATCTATTTCTAAAGACAGGTGCGTCGGACTAGGATAAACAGTTCAAAAGGAAACAAAGGTCCGCACACTGTCTAACTTGCAAATAGCAAAAAAGTTTAATGTGCGTTTGGTACTTAAACCTTCATGATGAAGGGTTACCGAAACGTCACATTAAACTTTTGCTATTTGCAAGTTAGACAGTGTGCGGGACTCCTTTGTTTCCTTTGATCCATGGGAGAGTTGAAAGACGAAACCAGCTACTATCCAAGAAGAATATAAAAGCATATCTCACATTTGCCAAAAAACACCTTGATGACCCTCACAGCTTTTGGGATAATGTTCTGTGGACTGATGAGCTGAAAGTGGAAGCTTCTGCAATACACGGGCTCCATCACATCTGGTTTAAAGTTATGATGTTAGCACAGCATTCTATAATATGAACATCGTACCAGCAGTCAACCATTGTGTCAGTAGTATGATAGTGTGGGGATGGTTTGCTGCTTTAGAGCCTGGGCTACTTGCCATAATAGACAGAGCCATAAATTCTACTCCCAAGGTCATCATCCTCAGGCCATCAATCTGAAGCTGAAGTGCAGCTGAGTTATGCAGCAAGACAGTGATCCAATGCATAAGAACATGACCTCTTCTGCAAGACACAAAGTAAATAAAAATGAGATTGGAGTGGCCTAAGCAAAATTCTTACTTGAACCAGGTTCGGATGTTGTTGCAGTTCATACTCAAAATCCCCCAAACCTGGCTGATTTGAGCATCTCTGCAAGGGGAGAGTTGGCCAAAATTACTCATAAATGATATGAAAATGTGAAACCATTTAGCGGGACAAATGTGCAAAAATAGAAGAAATCAGGTGAGGGCCAATGCTTTTTCACTGAGGCGTATAACTGTCTGTCACATTGGATAGAGCACACCTAAATATGCATGAAGACTTTTCATCTATGGAATTAAGATGGCTAGGCTAAACCATAAAATTTTCCCCATGCTTTGGAGCATCCATTTACATTTGCTAATATTATTAACATTTTCAAAGTCCATGGGTATTCTTTATGTTGTCAACAGATATACTTCAGTTGCTTGGATGCAGACCATGACATGGTCCATATTATTTGTCGCACCTTAGAGATACAGCACCGTATTTCCTCTCAGTGATCAAAAGGCCAGTTATCGATAAGAAAGCACAGTTGTGGCCCTCAGTCTACTGGTTGAACGGCTCCCACATGGACAGCTGGACGCCTTTAACAATCATACCACTTTATCACAGATGCCAGCTCTGTGTCAGCTCCAGACGTTTGAGTCTATAACACATGCATTAACACGACAATGACCACCTCTTATTCATGCATCCTTAATTGGTTATTTTTTTAAATTAAAAGTGTATTAATGGAAAAAAAAACATGAATTGTCAAGGTATTTCATATGTTGACTAATCTGTAACTACCACAGTTCAACTTTTCACATTTGTATGCAGGTTAGGTATTGAGTCATAACTCTTATAGAACAATATCTAATAGACTGTTGTTGTTGTTGTTGTTGCACTCTGTAACAGACTGTTTATTTTTAGTGAAATGATTTGACTACCTATGGGGAAATACAGTAATTCAATTGTTCCATTCAAGGAGCACCACCATATTCCATACCTTTAAGTTATTTGGAAAGAATATCTGCTTTATTAAAACAGAATTACATTTTCTTATAGCCAGAAAGACTAAATGAAAAAAATATAGTACAATGGTAGCTCGTAGCTAATGCTGTGAAAATCCCTTCTGCCTCATCGCTTGTGTGCATGAGGAAATATCAAGCTCCAAAATGTATGGCTAGTTAAAAGTAAATTGAAATTGGTTTTTATTTCTTATCTTGATAGATATATTGACATGATGGCAAAAAGGGAATTTAAATGTTCATGCCCATGGCTGCACCTAAGCCACTCAGGCTTTCATCCTCATCCTGTTTCCTTGGATACTAAATCATGTGATCAGTTACCATTCTTCATGCATAATGCCACTGCCGGTTTCTGGCACCTGAACTTAAGGCTGGTAAAATAATGGACAAAAATATGGCCAGCACCCATTGCATTGTAATGCACTCAAATGAGTGACATGACTGTCAATCAACACTCTAAAACTGTTTTTATTTTTTTTTGTGACAAAGGTTAGTACAGTGAACCTTTTAAACCCCGTCAGTGGATAAACTTGTCACGGCTACTATCCAGAGAGTTGTCTGTGGTGTAAACAAGTCTACGCTTCAGTGTTCCTAATTATCACAAGACACTTTGGTGTGTTGTGTCCCATGTGGCACACAGTCATAGATACCCACTAGCAAATGACGTAAGATGAGTTGTGGAGAGTGCTTGAAGGACTCTTGAGATTGTTTCTCTCTGATGGGGTATCATCTGTTTCCATGGCAACATGGCCAGAGATGTGCCAAGGATCTGTAATGATGTGCTAATTTGTTCTTAATGGCAGAAAAAGAAAGCTTAAATTTCCAGTACCTTATTTTAAAGCATGAATGGTATACATGTTCCGGGACATGCTTATAAACTTTTCTGCTAAAAAGTCAATTTGTCAGGGAGAAATTAGGCTGGCTGCCTACTCCTAATTTAATTCTAAATTTAATCTTTGATGTACCCCAAGTAGTGAATCCATGAATTACGACCACTGGTTCAACATAGTTCAGATTCTTGTCAGAGAAACATTTATTTCTTAACAATGTCCCTGTGTTAACTGAATGTCCCTTTATATACTGTAGCCCATGTGTGTATCATACATGGTTAAGTTAATTCTAGTGGTCAGCTAGGAACAGGTTAGTGTCTTTCGCGGGGAGAAATTGCTCTGGTATGGAAAAATGAGCCTGCACGGCTGTTGGTGAAACAAACTTGCAACTTATTAGATTAATTTGAAGAATTTTACGCCATCTAGTGTTTATAAGGCGAGAATGCGTCTGGCGACTGATATGGGAGTGTTTTCAGCAATCATTAGCGATTAACCCCAGTGTGCTCCAAATTTCACCGCAGGGACGATCGTGGCCCCAGGGGAATTCTTTTCCTTCCGCCGCTCAACATTGGGCAATGACTACATTTTCAGCAATCGTGAAACTGGAATATTTTTACACCTGTGGCGCTTCAGGGACAAGACACTTTGATGCCATTTGAAACCTAATAAAAGAATTTCCACGAGTAGTCGTCCAGTAAGATAGTATATGCATATTGCTCACCCTCTGATGGCAGATGGGGCCCCAGGGTCATATCTAAATTCACTACAGTGCTGCAAGGAATGCTCATTTCAAAACCTTACATTTCCTTCCAAACCAAAGAATGATGCCAGTGCTGAGGTAAAATGGCATCAAGAAGCAATATGTCAGTGTTGTTTCTCGCCTAATAATACATATCTGACAATTAATTCAGAAAATAGAATCAAGGCAGGATATAAGCTCAGTAGAATAACCATGGCAAACTTTGTTTATTATGGTCTAGCACCATAGATACACTGAGGGAAAAAAAAAAACACGAATGGAAAACAGAAATAACTAATTAAACTCTTCCCATTCGCAGCTATACATTTTCTGCACTGACTTAACCCGTAAAACAGAAAATGTATAGCTGCGTATGGGAAGAGTTTGATTCAATTTCACACAAATTTAATTACTTGAAGGCATCAACATGTTCGCTTGAGGGCATTTTCAACTGTTGTAACAGCATAAAAAACACTGGACATAAACAGGAAAAAGTAGTCATAGAAAATATTTCCTGAAGTTAATACAGACTGGCCAATAAACAAAAAATGGTGCTCGGCCAACACATGGAGCAAAATTATTCAATAAGCCTTTGCATGGTCAACACTCATTTAGAGATATTCTACAGACCATTGCAGCAGACAGCCACATTTAGGTGTTTGTCAAATGGAAGAAGCCCCATTGTTCCATCATTTCTCAGTGTTCCCAAAGACATTGACACAATAGCGGTACAGTAGAAATGCCAATAAAAACCAAGTAAATAATGTTCAGTTTGGCTTAAAGTGCAGGTTTCCTAATAAGGGCAAGCTATCTCGAACAGTGTTTACATACTTGAAGGAATTTGCAGTTATAAAAGGAGCAAACTGTGACCGTATTGCATTCATACTGAATACTACAGCAAAGGTCAGACATTAGCAAGCTGAGCTGAGGCACACAGTGTTCAACAGGGACACAGTGAGGGTAAATAAGGCCAATCAGGGGTGGATTCTACTGGTGTAAACTCCAGCGCTTAGATGTCGAGTGCTTCTTAAACCCATTATCTGACTTGGCCAGCTAATTTTCAGTTCTACATCCTGAGATTATGAATCAACGTGACTGGAACTAAAACCTGGGAAGGTTTATATGTTCTAAAACTGCATTTTCCACCTAAAGTTTATCAAGAACAGACAGCTTTTGAGTCAGTGCTGGATGAAGGGAAATCCACGGCTAGAGCTGCAAGGCCTGCAACCCTAATCCTGTAGAGCAACAGGGTCAGCTGGTGCAGCTGGTTATTCTGCATTTCGCCGGTCAATTTAAGCGAGCGGATTGCACAGTCAACTCACCTCATCAAGCTACTCGATTCCTAACCAGGTGTTGATTTTAGGGCGATAACTAAAACCAGCAGACCCTTGTAGTGCTCCATGAGCAGGTTTGGAGCACACTCAGATGGCAGCTACTCTGTGGAATGTTTGAGGGAACCCAAGCCAGAACTTGACCTCAAGTCAGCATCTAGCACCATTTTGTCTAAATCCACCCCTCTCCTCAAAATATGAATGCCAAGCAGGTCTATAACAGTGAACAACAGGCTAAATTATTGGCTTTGCTGTTTTAGGCGGGAAATGTAAGCAAAGCCAAGCCTATTTTCAGGGCTTCACATCCTCTTCATTGCCCGGGCTGTCTCCTCAATAGCCTCCCTCGGCTCATTGGGTGGAGGGATCTTCAGGTCCGTCGGCTCCACGCCCCAGATCTCAGTTGCATATTCCGTGATTGTGCGGTCGCTGGAGAACTTTCCAGCAGCCGCTATATTTCTGATCACCATCTTGGTCCACTCCTTTGGATTCTTTTGACGAGTGAAGGAAATATTACATTGTTATGAATTTACCCATGAGCAAAAATCAAAAATGTTATAATCAAAAGCTCTAGAGTGCTTACATCATAAAGTTTGCTGACTCTTTCTTGACACTGGACATAGTCCTCGTAGTCTGCAAAAACTTTAAACCTAAGGAGTGGGTTGGAAAAAAAAAAAAAAATTAGCCAGAATGTGGTAGAGCATTTTTGACTGTGACACAGAATGACACCACTGTCCCCTCTTGAACTCCATAGAGCGGAAAGAACAAGCATTACTCACCGATCGTGGTTGAAGAGCATGTTGGTGATGTCCACGAACTGATCAGGATTTTTTGGGGAGAAGAACCCACTCTTAATCTGATCTATGGCCTGCTTCAGCTCAGGAAGTTCCTTGTAGTATTCCATGGCATCATAGCTGAGGAGAAAGAAAAGACATTCGCTCAGTGTGCAGTTGAGGGGAAAACTACATTACATCAAATCACTGGCAATTTACAATTTTTCACTTACGTTCATATTACATGCCAGTTAAGTTATAAAAATATATATATTTAGAAGTTAGGTTCAGTATTTTCAGTACAAGGTAATCAAAGAATTTCTAATTTGAAATGCCCATGTCTTTCACTGTTCAGATCCCATGCCAAAGAGGAAATAGAATTTGTAGTTTGATAACTGCCAGTTGAATCATGTCTCGACACAACTAGGCCTCAATTTGGGGTCTTATTGCATATCAGTGATAACAGTGGGGTTTGAATCACCAATGATCCAGATCAAAGCAAAGCTCTTTATTGTTAGTCCAGTGGTTCTCAACTTCATCCAGAAAGGACTCGTAAAGGTGCAGGCTTTCTTTCCAGCCATGCTCTTACACAGTTGATTGTACTGATCAAGAACTGCTGCAAAGACTGCGGGGGTTGATTAGTACATTCAGGTTTGCGACTGCTAGGTTGGAATGAATGCCCACACCCAAACTGGCCCGTCTTAGATCCCCTGAGCTGGGCTAGGTCTCACCCCACACCAACAGAACACAAACACTCTAGGGCTCAGCACGCACCCTTTTTCGTCCATCGCAGCTACGTCCTCCACCGTCATGCCAAAGATGAAGAGGTTTTCCTTCCCAGCCTCCTCGGCCATCTCCACATTGGCGCCATCCATGGTGCCGATGGTGAGGGCTCCGTTCAGCATGAACTTCATGTTCCCGGTGCCCGAGGCCTCTGTGCCTGCCGTGGAGATCTGTTCCGACAGGTCGGTGGCCGGAATCACTGCAGAAAAACAGGGAGCGATTTAGGGTCAGAGACAAGTTTACACACTGCTTCACACGGAACACACAACATACCTTTGAACAGACTGTTTACATTTAAAGTGACCCATGTTCACAGGATTCCTGCATTGCCCCAGTATTCATTTACTAAACCTACATGACCGTCCATGGGGAGAAAATGACTTCTTTTGGAAAACTATTGGAGAAAAGACCTCGGGACACCCTAAATACATTTCTGAAGATCAGAAAGAAAAAACTACAATTGCATGACCACAAGCGATGCCAAACCACAGTGAAAAGGAAGGAGAATAAAAATTTACTTGCATCTGCCAGTTTTTATTTTTGAAGGGCCCTTAATAATCAAACTACTTTTTCCCCCCCATTCACCCCCTATGCAGTGGTCTCCACAGCGTCTTACAGCCCAGGGAAGGTTGACTTTGAAGACCCCCCCACTTTAGCCATAAGGTCCCTCCCTCTTCCCCCTCTATATGTGAAGTATAAAGTTTAACCATTTTCAAAGAAAAAAACAAACTCTCTCTGCATAGTTCACCCCAAACAGCTCCATCTGCATGTACTGCACCCATCTTGCACAACCTTGCTTTAATTCCCCATCTCCCTCTCCACCATAGCACTGACATAACTGTTTTGTCAGTAAAACCATTCTGACTTAAGTTAATCCAGGTTTGTTTGTCTTCATTTCACCTCCTCAGTGAATCCACATCTTCATTTTACCCAAGACTGCTTTTTGAATGAGGGCCAGTACAATTTCAGATTCGCTAAAAAGTTATTACTGAGGATTGGCTCCATTCCAAGTGCCCGACAAGAAACGGCTAACCAGGAATCTGTAGCCAAGGATTTCTGATTTCTTCTAATATTTCTACAGAATTTCAAGAGTTATTAACCTTGTATGCAATCAGCATGTTGGGCATGGTTGCGTATTTAACTGCTATCTTCGAAGTTCCTTTGCCTGCACACATTACCTCTCCAAACTCAAGGTGTAGTTCACTGCCAAATCACTTTGTGTGAATTTTGAGACTGTGGTGAGTTTAGAGTGGGAAAATGTATTAATTTATTGCCATCGATAGATGCATAGTGTTAATAGCTGGTAGCTCTGTTCACTGGCCAATCAGAGCCAAGCTCATAATCATGAGGGGGCTGCGCACTTGAAACAGCCCATTGTTCAGAGTGAAAGAATGACAGACAGAAAATGGCTAATAAATATGGATTTTTAAGGGATCTTCTTATAATGCTAATGAATCTCCCTCTTGGATGTCCAGGATTATACAACCCCAATTCTGAAATAGTTGGGACAAAGTGTAAATTGTGAATAAAATCAAAATGCTAAGCCTTTCAAATCACACCAGCCAGTATTTTATTCACAATAGAACAGAGATAATATCGCAAAATGTTTAAACTGAGAAATTTTACAATTTTATCCACAAAATGAGCTCATTTCAAATTTGATGGCTGCTACAGGTCTCAAAAAAGTCAGGACAGGGGCCTGTTTACCACGGTGTAGCATCCCCTCTTCTTTTTAAACACAGAGTGGAGGCGTCTGGGCATTGAGGAGACAAGTTTCTTGAGTTTAGCCATTGGAATTTGATCCCACTCTTGTTTAAGGTAGATTACTGCTATAAAAAATACAATTACCATATCCACATTTTTCACGCGCCATTTCTCAAAAATCCGCTAGTCTAATTTTAATGAAGTTTGGACCATAAATATTTTACAGCATGATGGTTGTCCTGAACCTAAAAAATATGGCCCTTTTGGTACTCCTTTAATTTCAGGCGGTGCTGAATATATAATGAGGTAGAGAATTTTCAAGTCAAGAGCAAAATTTCAAAAAACCTTTGCATTTTGTTGAAGTATCCAACTTAAAGAGGTTTAGCCCACAGATGCTGGATCAGGCAATCTGTGAGCAAAATAAGAAGTTGATATGTCTATTAGTTACTGAGGTATGACGTTTTGAAATAGTCATGATATGCCCCTTTGCGGTGGCCAGCACGCACACTCTTCTACTACGAAGCCATACTGTTTTAATCGCTGCAGTATGTTGTTTTGCATTGTCCTGCTGAAATACACAAGGCCTTCCCTGGAATAAATGTCGTCTGGAGGGGAGCATATGTTGCTCTAAAAACTTTATATGCCTTTCAGCATTCATGGTGCTTTTTAAAACATGCAAGTGTCCCACACTATATGCACTAATGCATCCCCATACCATCAGAGATGCTGGCTTTTGAACGGAACGCTGATAACAGGAGGGGTGGTCTTTCTCCTCTTTAGCCCGGAGGACACGACGCCCATGATTTCCAACAAGAATGTCAAATTTGGACTCGTCTGACCACAGGACACTTTGCCACTGTGCTACAGTCCATTTTAAATGAGCCTTGGCCCACAGAACACGGCAACGCTTCTGGATCATGTTCAACAATGGCTTCCCTTTTTGCATGATAGAGTTTTAGGTGACATCTGTGGATGGCACGGCGGACTGTGTTTACAGACAGTGGTTTCTTGAAGCATTCCTGGGCCCATTTAGTAATGTCAATGACAGAATCATGCCGGTGAGTGATGCAGTGGCGTCTGAGGGCCCGAAGATTGCGGGCATCCAGTAAAGGTCTTCGGCCTTGTCCCTTACGCACAGAGATTTTTCTAGTTTCTCTGAATCTTTTGATGATGTTATGCACTGTCGATGATGAGACCTTCAAAGCCTTTGCAATTTCACGTTGAGGAACATTGTTTTTAAAGTATTCCACAATTTTTTTACGCAAGCCTTCACAGGTTAGAGAGCCTCTGGCCATCTTTACTTCTGAGAGATTCAGCCTCTCTAAGACATCTCTTTTATAGCCAATCATGTTACACACCTGATGCCAGTTAACTTAATTACTTGCTAAATGTTCTTTCAGCTGATTCTCTTATATATTAATTGCTTTTTCAGCCCTTTTTTGCCTGTGTCCTAACTTTTTTGAGACCTGTTGCAGCCAGAAAATTTGAAATAAGCTCATTTTGTGGATAAAAATATAAAATATCTCAGTTTCAACATTTTAAATGTTATCTATGTTCTATTGTAAATAACATATTGGCTCATGTGATCTGAAAGTCATTGCATTTTGATTTTATTCACAATTGACACTTCGTCCCAACTATTTCGGAATTGGGGTTGTACTAACTTGGCAAAAGACAGCATATCATAGGACCTTGAAGCCCCCCAAACAGACAAGCGACTTGCAATTATTCAAACCGCACCTTTCTCAGCTAGCGAGACCCTGTAGTTCTCCAGGAAGATGACCTTCAGTTTATTCCCCACTGCAGGGTCTTTATTCACCACCTCGCCCACAGATGTAATGAGTTTGATGATCATCTTGGCCATGTGATACCCTGGCGCTGCCTGAAGAGGGAGCCAAAATGCCGTTATGCCGATGTAGCAAATGCAGTAGCAACATCACAACACTAATGAAAAAACATTCTAACATTGAGAGAATATTATGCGCTGGATACTGCCCAGCTGAAACTCCCAGACAAGACTAGCAGTGAGTCTAAGCTAGTTTAAGATTTGCTTTTTCAGACATCCATCTGTTCATAGCAACTAAGCTGACAGTCCAACTGATTAGCTGGAGAGCTGGAGAACAGCCAGTTGACCAGGAAAAACTGTCAAAACAGCTTGAAACTAGAATTTTCAGCAGGGTGCACTTTTGCAAACTGCACAAGAGGAATTACCTTTCCGCCGATGATCACAGTTCGGGGTACGAAAGGTGCCGTTGGGTCCTTCTTTATACCTGGAGGGGAAAAAGGGAACCGCAGTGAGACGGACCGCTCAGCCGCGCGCTAACGGAACAGAAAGCGCGTAGCAGGGATGGGATACAGATGGAGACATACGGTTGTACATGGTGATGACGTGCAGGCAGTTGAGAAGCTGGCGTTTATACTCGTGGATCCTCTTCACGTGAACGTCAAACATGGAGGAGGGGTTGATCTTCACGCCATACTCCTTCTCCAGATACTGAGCAAACTTCAGCTTGTTTTCCTGGGAACCGGGGGCAAAACATTAAAGACACTTCAACCTTCAGCAATGAAGTCATTCATGCAGGTGATACATACTTCAAAAAAATAAGCCACGCCAATAGAAAGAGCTTTAGTGTTAGTTCAGGCAGGCACTGAAGTCAGTCCCAATCACAAGCCTTCAGTGTCCAATCATTCTCATCTTCAGCATCTCCCACCCAATTAGAGTGCTTCATAACCAAGACAGCGTTCATTCATCCACACTGCTCCTACTCTGGCCTGCTGTAGATCTGCATCGCATCTCCCCAACCTCCCCAATATCCTCCTTCATAAACACCTTTGTTCATTGTAAACAGGAGTAGTTCATATTGTGTTCATTAAATTAAATGTTGAGAATCTCAAGCTCTGTCTGAGGGGTTATGTATCATCCTTGCTCAGACTGTTCCAGAACATCATTCGAGCAGTCACCGCCATACACAACTACAGGTCATAATAAATGGCTGAATCTGATTTAAGTGTCCTGCCTGAACACGTTGCTTGGAAAATTGAAGTTAAGCATTTTCCAGCAGAACAGCTGCAGTATCAGCACCATAGGGTCACAAGTGCTTCAGAATTTACTCTACCACCATAACAACCCCTCTCCACCCCCACAAAGAGAGATCTTGAGTTGACAAAGTAAAACATAACACTGTGGCAGTGAAAATGGTTGATGAAATCTACCTTTCATTCACTATTAACTCCAAAAAAAAAATCTGCCATTACACATTACACATTACACAACATGTCTTAGACTTGTTGATAAGAAACTGGCCCATTTACCTATAGACCTCAGCTGCCATTGACATCAGCTGTGGTTGTAAATTAATTACTGCCCTCTGTACTCATAGAAGGGTTACAGAGCAGCACACAGGAAAGAAGATACAGCCTGCAGAACTGGGGTCATTCAGGACAGGTGTGATTCCAGGCAGACTCAAGCCTCACCTGCTTCACTTTAGAGACGTCTCGGATAAACGTAGCGTCGTCCACAAGGTCGTTCAGCTTCTGCAGCTGACTGAGGTCCTTCACATACTCCTCACCGATAGCCTGTAAGAAGGACAAGGAAGTTTCAAGTCAACAAGAGCGTGTAAGTGCCGGTGTTGACTCTCAAAGAAGAATCTGTTTTGTGAATAAAAATGTATGATTTAACAAACATGAAATTCCAGATCCCCCGCCGTGGCCAGGAAACAAAACTCGACCAAGGGACAAGCAGATGGACAGGAAAATGAATGGAAGAATGAAAAGGCACATCGCCACTACAAAATGCATTAATACATTGGATTTTGCGAAAAAATGTTGAACAGTTTAGAAGTTCTGGCCTAGAAAAGCAGCGTTACTAATGAATACGCGAATGGACATTAGGACAACACTCATTCCTAAAATGAGAATTTAATACTGTACACGATGAGACACAATGGTGCAGCAGGGTCGCACCATTCTTCACAGCAATAGGCTTGTGGCTTCAAATCCAATCTAGACCCTTTCTATGTGGAGCCTGCATGTACTCCTCATGTTTGTGTAGGATTAAACCAGGTGCTTGGGTAGCCTTCCACAGTCCTAAGACGATGCATGCAAGTCTTAAGGGAAACTCCAAATTGCCCATAGGTGTAAGTGAGTAAGTGAATGATGTGTGGTCTCGGTGAGAATTTGGCAAACTGTCCAGGGTGTTTTCCTGGCCCTTGCTCATTGCATTCTGGGATAGGCTCCAGCCCACCTTGAGACTGAAAAGGAGTGCGTTCGGCAATGGATGAAGCTCTACACTGACCTCTGCGATGAGCTCAGAGAGCCCAGCGTTACAGAGCAGCAGCCAGCGACGGGGCGTGATACCGTTGGTCTTATTCTGGAATTTATCGGGCTCCAACTCACTGAAGTTCTGGAATCTGTCAAGGCAGGAGACAGCATGAATTCAAGAAAAGATGCTACAGCATCACCAGATGGTAAGGTCCATGTTTCAATAAAAGGAAATGGCTGTCCACTACTTCTACTACTGAATGCTTTATTGATCTTCTGAATGATTAAAGATCAAGGACAAAGCAAACATAGGCATCATGTTCTTTGCCTATTTCAAGCAATGACAGTGTAGATCAGTGGTCTCCAAGCCTGCTCCTAGAGAGCTGACATCCTGTAAGTTTTTACTCCAACCCTAACAATTAAGTACAACTGATTTGGTGAATCAGCAGCTCATCAAGATCTCAAATTGGGAAATGAGGTGAGCTTTGCTTTGGTTGGAGTGAAAACCTTCAAGATGGTAGCTCTCCAGGAACAGGGTTGAAGACCACTGATGCAGTGGAAATTCCCACTGTCAATCATGACCTCAGATAGTCAGTAAAGGACAAAAGGACAACAGGTGCACATGATAGCAGCCAGAGCTGCAACAGAAGAATGCAGACACTGCTACAGTACATTATTCTTACACGTCAGTCTTTATGATGTTGGAGTGAATCTCAGCGACTCCGTTGACAGCGTGGGAGCCCACAATGCACAGGTGGGCCATGTTGATCCTCTTAACCCCTTCTTCCTCAATCAGAGACATGCTACGAAGGCGGTCCATGTCTCCAGGAAACAGAGCAGCTATCCTCTGTATAAAATTACAAGAACATTAACATTGTCATCACAGAATGTACACGAAGAAAGCACTTTTAAAAGCTAACTCACAATATGCTTGTGCCCGAGACCGTATAGTGCAGACTAGTCTCACTGCAATACATGCAAGATTGACTTAAATGCACATGCTTTGTGTGTCTGAGTGTTCATGTCTGCAATGTAACAGTGTGCAATCCATGAATGCAAGAGCGTGTGGAATGCGTACATTATGTGTGTGTCCGAGGCTTCAAACATGAATACTCCGTGCATAATGCATGAGCCCAAAACTGTAAGGAATTGGCATGTACAAACAAGCTCCAGTTCGTATCATATAAATATCCCAGGCAGTTGAGTGCGAATGTGTGCATGCACGTGTGCAGGCATGAGTGTGTCCCAGTATCTGTCATACATGCCCCTCAGACTATGCAGGGTGTCTATCCACGTGTGTAATGGATTTCTGCAAAACCTTATCTGGAATGTGAGTGTCAAAAAAGTATGAGTGTATGTAATGCATGAGCCCAAACTGTCTGGCATGCATTTGCGTGCGCATATCTATGTGCACGTGTGTGTTTCTGCCTAGGTGTGCAATACATCTCCCCATGGTATAAACCCTGTCCTCACATCTAGGTGCTGCTGGTTAATCTGGTAGATGATCTGCAGGTGTCTGGGCAGCAGGCTCTCCATCAGTTCCACCGGCCACCGCTCCAGAGCCTCCGGCAGCACAGTGTGGTTGGTGTAAGCGAAGGTGCGTTTGGTGAGGTCCCAGGCCTGTAACAGAGCAGAATTTACCCTCTTCATTCAATTAACGTCGAGAGTCCTTCCGGTTTTTATTGGCAAGGAGCTTCACACAATAATGCAAATGCAGATGGAAATGTCAAATCATTAAGAGTCAGATCAAAATAGAGTTTATTCCACACTGAAATGAGAAGTCAATTGATACTTGTTCATCTCTATGCGAGGATTACCTGCCAGTTAGCAACATTTCATTAGTACAATTATTTTACATGTAGAAATGCGTTCATGAAGAGAAGATTAAAACTTTATTATTACTTCATTGTCTGTGTAAAAATTACCTAGGCCAGTGTTTGCTGAAAGTATAGAAACATCTGTACCGGGCAATTTCGTTGTCCAGGCTGCATTTACTCATTGCATTAATCTGTGGTAAACCAGTATTACCACACTGTAGTTCAGTTGTACAATATTCCCCTCTTCCTCTCATCTTCGATTCATGAACCCACCGTATCCCAGTCCAGCTTCTCAATGTCTATGAAGATCCTCATGAGCTCTGGTATGGCCATAGCAGGATGGGTGTCATTCAACTGGATGGCCACCTTTCAACAGAGGGTCATGAGCAAAGGTGAGACTTAGCCTTCCTGCTCAACTGTAATGATCAACCCAACTGCACCATAGAAGTTGTTAGTAACTGGTATTTGAAGCAAAACTAGAAACGCAAGTCCCGCAAGTCTCCATGACCACTGCTGAGGACTTTTATTTATTTATTTATTTATTTTTACCTTTTCAGGGAAGGTTTTGAAGGAAATGCGAGCAGAGGCAGGGTCTCTCTTGGAGGTTTTGAAGCGGCGGATGATATCCTGGAGGGTGGCAGCCACGACAAAGTACTCCTGCTTCAGCCTCAACTCCTTCCCCTCAAAGAACTGCAGGCGGAGGAATTAGGAAATAAAAGCAATTCATCAGCCTGCACAGACCACTTATGACCAAGAAACCAGAGCCAATAGCAGAGAAAAGAATGTAAATACAAGCACAGCCAAATTACATTATCGTTCGGGTAGAGCACTCGAGAGATGTTCTCAGCCAAGTTCCTGTCCAGGACAGCCTGGATGTAGTCACCAACATTAACTGTATGAAAGAAAAATATCAAAATGAATTCAAATACTGCAAATAAACCCTAGTGGAATTGAATTCAAAGCTGCAGTCTCCAACTACTGGCTAGAGTAGATGGCATTTAAACTCAGTGTGGCTTCAAGTGCACTTACAGTCCCGCAGGTTGAAGTCATTGGGGGCGCGTGCAGACCAAAGCCTCATCGTGTTCACAGTGTTATTCATGTAGCCTGGGATGGGTGTGTCATAAGGCATGGCCAGAACAACCTGTGTAAATGAATTCAATGGTGCGATATTCATCACAAGTCTAGAAGACAACACTGCGAGATGATGAAACTGCACCCTGAGTTGTGTGAAGTCCGGGTGGCACAATTACCGGTTCTGCAATCAGTAACCACAATAACATGGTCAACAGAGGGCCAGTTTGAACAGAAATCGTGAGTAAGCCAGTAGAGTTCTGAACAATTTATGTTGTACTTTGTTTTTTTTTTTAAATTGTTTTACAGTTATGTTTCTGCAGAAGAGGCAACTATATATGTCTTTATCATTGTCCATCTTTATTGCGCTTGGTACCTGTGTATCAACCCATCTGGAGCCTTCCTTAGTCTCCTCAACTCTGCCATAGAAATGCACAGGTAGCATGTACTCTGGGCGAGCCTTCTCCCAGGGGTTACCATATCTCAGCCAATCATCCGCCTCCTCCACCTATGGACCACCACACATCAAATAAGGCTGGTGACCAGCATAATGTTTACAGACATGAATGATAATGCAAGTCCATCTCGACAGTCCACCAGCATAATGCTTACAGACATGAATAATAAAGCAAGTCCATCTCGACAGTCCATAAGAGTACATCTGTACTTCACATTACCATTATTGATTCAGGGGCTTAATAACTTTGGGGGAAAACTCTGGTAATATACAATGGAAGTCTTAGCTAAGGACAATTTCAGCTCAACGGCAAACTTTGTCTTAACACGGGTAAAAAGGTCCAAGTGCACTTCAGGCTGCATGTCTAACTCCAGCAAATTACTAATCTTTACAATGACCCATGTGTCAATTCGAGTCCTGTCTAGATTGAAAAGTTTACTTGGCAAACAAGAAGCCTGATTTAAAATGAACGTGAGGAGAGGCAGGTGGGCTAGTCTGTTATTTGGGCCACATAATGCTTACACAGCAGCCGACAAGCATGAACACAAGCATGAGCCGATTCAGAGCACTGGGGTAGACTGCAGCCACCCACAGTTAATTATTGGCTCACAGTCCAGCTATATATGGACTTATTCCCCCCTGCCTGTCATATGGAACCTTGAACCCTTAGTGCTTCTGTAGGATTTAAGGCCATTTCAAATAACGTTAGGGACCAGCAATGGCAGAGTAAACTATTTGAATGTTATGAGTTTAGAATAATTCTAATATGTGTTTTGTGGCTGTTGAATTAAACGTATCCAATAAATTTGAGAAAAGTAGAAAGTCTTCACCACAGCACTGTCAAGAAATATCCTTAGACTGCTGTTGTGCAGCTACTTTACTTGACAAAAGTACTGCATGTTTACCTGCCAACCATCTTTGATCCTCTGATTGAAGATTCCATATTCATAACGAATACCGTACCCGTATGCTGCAAGGCCAAGGGTGGCCATTGAGTCCAAAAAGCAGGCTGAGGGGACACAGATCAGAGATTCAGTTTGTGATGCTCAAAATTTTAATGCTGGTGTGAAGGGGAAATACAGACAGGCCCAGTAGACCATGTTACTCAACTTTCCTCTTGAGACATTTTGTGGGGAATGGTGAAATACAGTGGCTTTGAAACTTCTCCTCGATTCAGAGGGAGTGATACCGTGCAAACCGGGTGCTTACATAGGTGCAATAAAATGGAGGATATATAGCAAATGGCAGAAATCCAGTGAAGTACCTGCAAGTCTGCCTAAGCCTCCATTACCCAGTCCAGCATCCTCTTCCATCTCCTCCAAGTCCTCCATGTCCAGGCCAAGCTACAGAAAAAAAAAAAAAAAAAAAAAAACTTCGGTAGGTACAGGAGACATTTCTGCCCTCAAGCTAACTGCCGCAGCTTACCGCAAACCCATATGAATTTGCCATTAAAACGGTTTTCAATCAGAATATATGAGGCATTTAGTTATTTTCAAAATTGACTGCATTTCCATTTGCTCTTAGACTGAAGGGGAAAGATCAAGCGCGCTGTTGTTGGTAAATAGCTACTCTGCCGCAACTTGCAAAAACCAACCAAGACCCTTTGTGGGTGGAGCCAGAAAAAAATCACGGAGCATATGTCAATTTACAGTGTGAGGGCTTGAATAATTCAGTGTGATGGTGTTCGAACAGATTTTATTGATAAGAGAACCTCGCGGAAGTATACGTGATAGATTTATTTCCGTCTCACTAATTTGAAACCGTCAATTTGGGTAGACAACCCATTATAGTGTTCAAACTTTGTTCATCATTTTTCAACTATGTTGTCCCATGACACTACCAAAAGCGAACTCCACACTCTGTACCTTACCTGGTATATGGCCTCATCGCAGGCATTCTGCAGTCCCAGATTGATCATCGTGTTTTGCAGGGTCCGGCCCATATAGAACTCCAACGAAAGGTAATACACGCGCTGGAATTGACATAATTATTTCAATACTCATGGTGCAGACCTGAACAACCAGCATGTTTGAGCAAGCAAGAGGAGGAGACTATGAGATGTGAAACAGCCATTTTGCAACAGAGTTAAAGGAAGCTCAGTCATCGGACAAAGACATGCAGGTAGTTTTCCACGTTATCGCCCACTATCACTGCCTGTTAGTAGGGGTATAGGCTATTGAAAGGAATGGTGTTACAAAAAATTCTGGTTCTATCAAATGCTGTCGCGTAGAGCAGCAAGATAAATACAATACCGCCAACGATCCACCGTGCATGTGTCTGGGGCTCAAATTTACTCAAAACTGCAAGTTTTGTCGACTTTCACGAAGTTCAAAACAGTCAAGCAGGAAACTACAGTCACTTAATGGCGCCGCCTGATTTTGAGTGTGGACATTCGCAGGACAACACCTTGCACAGTGTATGGAATTCATTCTTCATAACCACACATGAAACATGTATTAAAGTAATCGCCAAGAAAAATTTTACAATACATATTCACCATGACGACTCAAATGTGCACTTCCTAGTTTTGGAATAGAAACTGAATGCATTGCAAGGAAACAAAATGCGAAGCTGTCATCTCTGCTTACTGCATTGCCTGTAGCTACGGTTCCTGCGATGCGTTTCATCAGTTTAAGATTACCTTTGGGTCGGTGTCGTAGTAAAACTGCTGAGTTCTGATCCATCTCCCGACGAGGTGGTCTCGAATCGTATGAGCGAGTGCAAAATAGTAGTCCCGCTGCGTAGCCACATTCCTGTCTTTGACCAGAGTAAAGTGTAAATGTCGGTTAAATCCCTTTTTCAGCTCCGCAACGTTTTCGACCCCAACTATTCCCCTGATGCTTATCTGTTTTCTCTTCTCTTGGTCACTCACGGGCGTCGCCATGTTAAACAACCGATGTTATTCGTTTTCCTATCTGACACAGAAATGAATTAGTTCTCACTAATAGTAGATTCGTGTATTGCTAGTTCCCTCCTCGCCAGCACCCATTGGTGACCATACTGAAATAGTGGGTGTGTCAAGGCCTGACAGGGCACTGATTCAACCTGGGCTTTGGGAGGACGTGACCTCGCTATTATCGTGCGCTGTTGAGCGATCATGGACGAATTTTGACGAGAATCATGTAGGTCTACGACATGTCAAACATTCTCGCACTCCTTTTCGTCTTCGGTAAAAACGATTTTTCAAAGCCGTTCGTGTCCTGAGCTTGCAAGTATGTTATTTCCTGAAGCACATTAAGCCTGCAAGGCCCCCGCGTCGTCTGTCTTGACAAGAGCTCTTTCCCGCAGTCAATGGTCACGTGAAACGCCGTGCGGACTATAGTGTAATTCTAATTGAAAAGAGGAAACAAGATGACTTTTACTGCACTTAACGAGTTTATTTATTTATAGATACTGCAACAGAAAACACGTAGCCTCCGAATAATACATCAATAATTATAAGTAGACTTAATCATAACATCAATTTAAGTCACCAATAATAAGCAAATAATTATATAAATAACAAGCAGTGTAACATGGAGACGCAGGAATACATTCTATGTCACCAACCAGACAGTAGGCCTACTTTAATCTAGAGCACGTTGTCACAATCACTGTGAAAGAATGTCGCAATGACACAGGCACTGACGTGCTCACCTCATAGCTAGAAAGAGAGCTTGTCGTCCAGCGACAATACACTGTCTTTATTAATTTGTGTCAATAATTTTCGGGCATCATAAGGATTTGTGAAACAAGACGACTGAATCTCAGTGTTCTTCGACGTGATATTCTCCTCACTTAGCACCGACCTTTAGCATTATTTAAAAGGCCAATCTCCTCTTGCAACCATCCATGTATTTAAGAATATGGGGTTATCTTGAAAGTAATTTGATGCATAAATTAGTAAAAATCCTTACAGTCATTTCCTTCCAGATTTATAAAACAGCACATTCCATGCTAAGTAACTAAAATTTTCACGCTGGTACTAACTACCTTGCAATAGACTAGTTCTGAAGGGAAGGTAACGGGATAAGTAACTCATGGCATACTTACATGTATTCCATGCAAATTAAATTGTACATTACATGAAATTGTGACAAAAATTATTTTGAATGATTTTTCTCAGGTGATCCCCACGAGCAGGAAATTATGAAAACAAAGATATTAAGAAAAAATACAGCAAAAAACAAAACATTTTTACAGTGTTTCCATTCAACAAAACAATTTTGAATTTACTTCAAAATTCTTTTCAACCTTGAAATATAAAAATATACAGTGAAAATTGTCGTACATTTATTGTGCATTTGGAGGTTTAGGTAAATTAACAAAAATGAATAGTAGCACTTTAAAATGATAATACAATGAAATAAATTGCTTTGTTTCCCTTGACCTAGTTAGAAAAGCCCTAGGAAAACTGTAATGCACGGCAGAGTTTGTCTGCATGACAAAACGGCGCCAATGAGTCCCAGGCTTTTTATGCAGAGACCTATTAACAGTGGCATTGCAGAAAGTATGAGGTTTTACAGGGATAGTTTCAAAAAGCATCCTCCTTATCACGTTTCTACAGAGCCATGAAAGATAGGACAAAGAGGATGCCTCATTAGGGCTTTGAGAATTGCTGATCAAGATTAGGTTTAACCATGTGGAAAATGTATATCCTCTAAATTAGAATTGTTTGCCTTTTCACACAGTGTTTACTTGTCCAACAAACCATGTAACAGTCAATTTAATATCAAATAAATAAATCAGACAGCTTGAGTTCCCAGGCTTTCTGTTTTTGTCTTCCTGTCAGGTTTTTTTTGTCTTTGTTCACTAATTTTTTTTGAAAGTCTCAGAACTGAAAATGTCTTCTCAAAAGGTGAGTGATCTTTAGTATCCATGCCCTCAAACTCTGCAAGATTTGATGTGAAATATAATGGTTCCCCTCCCCCAACATCCACACACGTGCACACACACAGACACACACACATACAAATTCATCAAGAACAGTTTTCATATCAACATTTTCATCCAAATGGCTTCGTAACACCAACTATTTAATTTGTCCCGAGTAATTTTGAGAGTCCTAATTTGATGACGAGCCCTGTGCTAAACCTGACACTATGGCGTCAAATCACCTAAAAATATTTGAGTGTGAAGCAAGCTAGACAGTCTGACAGGCTATGGCTGAACTCCATGTCTCTCAGTTCTTCAAAGATAGAAAAGGACGGCACATTGGTTCATGCTGAGAGGCCATGACTGTGTAGTAACATTTTTACCACTTCTATAAAGCCCTATTAGACATTCCACACAGAAGCAAGGGGCTGCAGGTTTTCAATCCAACCAAACAGACACAACGAATCAACTGTGCAGGGTTGCGTTTCCCGAAATCACAGATGCTAACTTACATAGTTGGACCTATTGACCGTGAATGGACGAACTATGTAAGTTGCTAACTTAGTTAGCAACAATGCTTTTGGGAAACGCACCCCAGGCCGAGATCAGTTGATTAAATTAGTTGTGTCAGATGTGTTTCTGCTTGGTTGGATTGCAAACCTGAAGCTCCTTGGCCCTCTAGTTTGAGACCCCTGTTCTAGAGATTAATGCCTTGTCTGATTCAGTTTACTAGGCAACTGTTGAGTAAACAAGTCACAACAAGGTTTTATGCAACTTAGATACTCAATTGCAGGTAAGTAAGTCACAGAGCAGCACTGGGAAATGTCAAGGCTACACCTGAAGGACCTACTTTCTCGATGGAAGGCTTGATAAGTGGTCAGTTGCAATGGCGGCTGTTGAGCTGAAAATAGAATAGGCCCAAAACACCCCTTTGAATGAATGATTGGTCTAAAATTGTTTTCAGTCATTTGTCTTCGTTTCAACATTTTCCTGTGATTTGAATAATCCTTCAGTAGGTGAACACAGCTGCTTTCTTCATGCAAAGTTAGGGAAATTCAGTAATAAATTTAAAAAAGTCTCATTCAGCTGGTATGCTCGGTACAAAAAGTAAACTATTCTGTTAATTTGTGTTTGTTTTTGACACATCCTGCAATGCAGGCTAACCTGTACTGCATTTTTTTGAAAACAAAGATTCACATATATCCACAATTTTGAATTAAGTCAACTGCAATGTGCAAAATTTGCTATCCAGATAATTTTTGTTTCTCTCACTCCCAAAATGAAAATAACTGGCTCACCTGGAAGTACTACATATTTTCGGCATTCATTAAGTAAAGTTGTTATTAATCGAGGAACACAACTTAAAACTTGTCAAGAATAAAGGTTAGTTTTAAGGGATGTTTTGTGCGTCCATTTTTTTTAGCTCAGCAGCCAACACTGACACGTACCGACGTATATGCACAAACACACATATACACAAACACACACGCATGCATGCACGCGCACACACACACACACACACACACACACACACACACACACACACACACACTAACTCTTGCACACTGTGGAGGGGGGGTGGTTTCAAGTTGTTTTTGGGCAGCTATATAATGTATGTGAAACATTTTGCACACTTTTGCTTCTGTAAAATCCATTAAGTTTTCACCTCTTACAAACAGTACAATGACTTTAAATAAAGTAGCAAAGCCCGACTAAGTATACTCAAAACAAACATCAATAACTTATTTTTTATACAGTTTATACATTAGGGCAGTCAATGAACAATTAGTACAAAAACTACTAGAACTTGGTCACGCAAAGTGACGAAGTTCATATTAGCTAGCTGCTGTAGCACCTCATGAAGACTGTGCCAAAAACGACACATCAATGTAGAAAAGAAAACAAACTGAAAAATAGCAGAAACCAGAACACACTGCATCCTATCAAAGCTGCAGTGTAGAGCTTCTGATTCTGAAGAAGAGCCTGTTTTCAGAGGAAGCAGCACAGACTCTATACAGTCACAACTATGGCAGAGCGCTGATTTACTTAGACCGTAAAATCACCGTATAATCATTATAGGAGTTCACAAGCAAGCCACTTAAAGCGCCCCACATCAGAGATAAAACAATACAAAGTTATAGATTTTCCCAAGAGTCATTACACAAGTCAACTAGGCACCATTATACCTATACAAACCCCCCTCCCTCCATTGCTAATAGTAATTCTTTTCACAGACTGTCGCATCATCCTGTTTCTTGCACTGTCTGAGGTAATCAGTATTTCAGGATCACATTTTGGGATACTTTGGGAAATTACACTTCTATATTAACTGTACTGGTTCTAGAGAAAGTTTTGCTCATGTGAAATACAGTGACAGTTGATTCCAGTCCTGACCAGTCTCCAGGAATCTGCAATCCAGGATATTACTCAACTCAGCCAATTTATGAGCGAAAGCCACAGCTATGTACAGAGTCCTCTACCTAACCCCAGGGATTATACATATATATTAATGCCACCTATTGTTCATCTGAAGTCATAACTATCTTTAGGGTGAGAAATGGTCTAAGAGGAGACAGTCATTCAGGTTTACCGTGTCTCTCTCAGAACAGGGAGCGATGAATGATGATGATGATGATGATGATGATGTCACTTGTCAGCATTACCGTGGTCAGTGTTGCGTGTGAACAGGTTTGAGTGTGACCAAGGGTACCAGCAAAGGACAGTCCTCACAGTAGAACAACTTTCACTATTGTTTAGATAAAAGCACATCAAAAATAGAATCTGAACACTGGACGCTAAATGCAGTCAAGCCAAAATATTTCTCTTCTGTTTTACTCCATCTTCAGTGTTAGTTGACAGGAGGATGAGGAGGGGAGATAGGTGGTGGTGTGGATATGGTCATATGAATGAAGAGTTTTGGTGAACCACGGTCTTCAGGGCAATGTTCAGGGTGCAGGACAGTGAATTACTGAGATGGAGACTTTCGATGTGAATCCAAGCTACGTCCTCCTCCATGAGATCGTTGCTATGGCGACATTAACACACTGAGCCGGGAGGGTCGGGCTCACTTGGGGTGTAGAATTCAGGGATAGGCAATCCGGTGTGCAGAGTTACCTAAGCCAAGAGCAATAAACAATATCATTACATTGTACAGTAATGCTCAATCTTATTAAATTAACAACATGCCAATTATGCAAAATGACGCCATTTCAAAACCAGGAACAACAAGCTCCACATGTTGAAAGTATTATTTAATGGCACAGAGTGGTGCAGGAAAGGACATTAAAAATTCATGAAAAAAGGAACTCATGTCCTGTGCCAACAGTAGTTGTTACAACGATGGATTTTTCCATGCACATCGCCAAGCTTTAGAAAATTTGTCATCTACATAATTAGCCACAGCATAAATACATATCAGCTTTAGAATCTTAGTCAATAACAGTTCAATGCAAAGAATACAAACAAATAATGGCACAAAATATAGAGCTGATGATTTTAGCTGCTGCCTCCATTCTTTTTCCTGAGTCAGGGGACGGTGCTAAGGAATGTGTTCTGAGCAGAATTTTAAGTTGGCAGTACTGAGTCTTACACACCAGCAGGGGGCGAAGTTGAGCTGAAACTATGAGACCAGTCCCGCGGCTTATATGACAAACCATCTGAGGCGCCACATCATTGCTGCCGTAATCCATTTGTAAGCGCAGTTATGATGGGGACTGAATTTAGATCAGGAATGTGATTCAAAACAGTCTGAAAGCATTTCCTGTGTCATAAATATTCATAGAATGGGTTGGGTCAGGAGTGGCTTGTCCTTGAAATCTTGAACAACAACCTTGTGTTTCTCATCAACACTAAAGCATTTATAAGGAAACAGTCGTCTTTGCTACACAGCCCTTCAATACTGCCACTCAGCTAGTGTTTCTAGAAGTCAGTGTTTCCATATCTGCGTTGTTCTCAGATAGCAATAGTGGATGTTATAGCTTATTGTTGTTGGCATTGTGATCAGTGGAAAGTGTTCTAATCACACATTTGTGACCTCACACCTTGAAGGATGAATCATTTGGACAGCAGTCTTGTATCTACTGTCCCTATGGTTGCTTTTCACAGTTGTGCATGCTAATTTATCATTGCACTGCTCTATCATCATCTGGTTTCGGCTCAGTTGTGTTGCACTGTAACGTGTGTCATGCTATTCAGTGGTTCTGAAGCGGCTCTGTTCTGCCCAAGGGCGGTGGCTGGAGGTTGGTTACCTGCACGTTGCGGTTGAGGCTGATAGCTGGGTAGAACAGCCCCTCCATGCCATCAAAGGCGATGGGACCCTGCTGCTCATCATTGATCAGAAACAACACGATCCCGCGTGTGAAGTCCAACAGCACCCCTACTGTGGCTCCTTTACTGATACCACCATCCGTCCTGGGAGAGAGAGAAGCCGAGACAGAGAGAAATAGTGAAATGGATAATAAATACAGATGCATGTAGAGTCTCAGTAGGCAGGTTGAGAGAAGCCTGCAGTCATAGAGTATTGAGGGGTGGCTGTCTTTCCTTACTGTCACCTGTCAAATAGCTGTCTCTCCATCTTTCTCAGTTGGCTCCAGATATGTGGTTTGGTTGTCTCCCTCTTGTGACAGCTAGGTTCTCAATTCTAGTCCAAGTAGCTGCGAAGCCGTACATTATTCCCGGCACGGACTACTTTTCAAACTGCGTCCCGTCATTACTTGGTACTCCGTGCTCTTATGCTGCATTTCCCTGATGGCCTCAATTTGGCTTGCCCTGATTCCCAACAATGGCTGCAATCCAGACCGCCCCTAAACTGCTGCCCTGCATCCCCTTCAACAAAACATACACCTGCCCTTCCTCACTTATCCTTTCTGCTCCCCGTCATCATGACCTGGCCCCACCCATCTCAGCCACCACCCAAGACTACAAGCTACCTCCTGCTCAGTATCTTCAGTAAAGACACTGGTCAATGATAGCTGCGTCCTGAGCTGGCCATTGGAGAACTGGCTGTCCTTACATGTGTCTGGTTCCTCCCAACGTTTCATCTTCTCTACAATCAGGGAGTTCTTCCTTGCTACTGTTACCTCAAGCTTGAGCTTGTGGGGGTTCGGCTAAGGTCCTTTAAGCAGTGTGTTGTGATAAGGCTTTGTAAAATGTGCCACATTAGTGGTCTCTAACCCTGTTCCTGAAGAGCTACAGTCCTGAAGGTTGTCACTCCAACTGTAATTCAGCACACCTGATTTAGCTATCTAGCGCCTCCTCAAGATTTCAAAGTGGGAAATGAGGAGCGCTCAGCTTTAGTTGGAATAAAAATCTACGGATGTTAGCCCTCCGGGAACTGGGTTAGAGACCACGGTGCTACAAAAACAGATTTCGATTTGATTTGAAGCTTGAAAGACATTTTTATGAACAAAGATTGCGTTCATGACACAGACATCCACACACAAAAGCCCAAATTTTGCTCTTGCTTACCTGTTGGTGTGTGAGTTGTTGTGCATAAACCAGGAGCGGTTGTTGTCCACATACATGGCCCATGCCTTGTCGTCTTTTCCCAGCATGACGTCCTTTAGCACGTCGCCACGGGCGACCCCAAAAGCAGGGTCGGGGTGGTTGTCGTAGCGATCCACGCTCATCTCCCAGTAGTGCACGCCGCGGGAAAAGCCTGTGTTTCCCATCACCACCCTGTCGTCGTAGCTATTGCACGTGACCGTGAAGTTTTCGTTGGAGAACACAATGTCGGGATGGGCGGACGCTGGATCGAAGGAGAACCAGGCGACTGCAACACAAACACGCAGAATGATTTGAGTGTAAAATTAAATGTAAGGCAAAACCGCATGATATCTTTCAAACCAGCGAATCGTCACAAACGCTGTGAAACCACAGCCCCTCGAGAGGCCTAGAATGGAGACACACAGGAACAAAGGGTGAGTGACAGAAACAGAGTGAGCGATGGTGAAGAGTCCCACTAGATAAATAAGCACACTCTCCTCTCACACGCCTCAAACACAGCCAGCATCGATTCAAATTCAGCTGCAGAGCCACGTCTTCCGTCAGCGTTCTCTCGGGGGTCGACAGAAATGAGAGTAAGTGAAGCAGGATGCCACTCCATAGCATTAAAGAGCCACTCAATATTCCCATGCATCCAGTGGGAGTCTTACCTTTGAGGAACGTCTGGTGAAACAGTCTGATTGATGACACACATTCTTACGCATGGATGCCCTTCTTTACAACAATGTATTGGGTAGGCTCAAAAGCTTTTTTTGCCGTATTAAAATGCCGGAGACATTTTCATCTACTGTCCAGTTTGAATCACACGTCCCTTTCACACATGCACTGCAACCCTGAACATGTCACCACATTATCCAGAGCAGCTGTACGTGGGAATGCATCAGCTGCACGACATATAACGGACTTTACTCTACAACCTCTTTAGTGCAATGGCCGTGTAATGTCAGATTGAGCTTATGTGTGAATAGAGCACGTCATTGTTTGGAGAATTCACAGCGAGCCAGTGGGCGTGTTGATGGGGTTTCAAACAGCAAAACACTAGCTTTCTTTCCCTCATGAGATCTTCATTCACAAAGTGTAGCTGCTTTCTGCGCGCCTGTATATCACCTCGCGCTCTTTTGTTAATATTGCTGCTACATCCAAACATGTACTATTGATATCAATGCAAACACAGTCATCATTATAGAGCAGTCAGCTGACTCGTCCACCATCTTGGTTGGGCTGTGAACTCAACACTGACTACGGCATAGTTTTTGCTTCATATCCTGCTTCCTGTGCGGTCTACCCAGGTTCCCGCCCCTTGCCTAAACCAAACTGACTATTTCCAGTTGGTAAGAACACAACTGACACAGACAATTTCCTGTTGTGTGCTACATATGCAAAAGGCCAACTCTGTCCAAACAATGTTCAAACTTGATTCTTTAGACATTTTAGGAGAAAACCACAATTCATTGTTTTGACAGTGACTATTCTGGAAGACCGAGATTGTTCCGGAAGATTGTTCCTCTCATAAAACTCAGAACAGGCAAATGTGCCAGATGCCCCAGGAAAAAAAAAAAAAAAAAACAGGGTGCAGGAAAGTGGAAAATTAGACAATATTTAACTGAAGTGGAGAGGATTCAAATTGATACAGATGGCATGAAATCTAGACTGAGTAAAACATGAATGATGTAGACAGACAAAAGACTTGATCCATGCAGGAAGTTCTTTAAACAGGAAAACCTTTGGGCCTATAGAATGGGCCACAAGCCATGAATATACGCAAATCCAGAGTGTTTATGCAGTGGTCCAGAAGAGATTATCATTTTTCAATCTTGTATGCACTGTAGTAAGACCCAAACTGGTGACCCAAATTGCTGACACATTGAAATGATAAGGGAGGGGGAATTTGGCATTCATAGGGTTAAAATGACCTGACCATACCTGTCGCTATGGTTTTTAAATCACATGGGGGGAGTCCAGCTGAAATGCATGACGAGGGAGAGAAAGAAAGAGAGAGAGAAGAAGAGAAGCTGACAGATAGCGCGGAAAGAGAAGAAGGCTTAGCAGAGCAGTTAAAGGAGGTGACCGCACTTCGGAAAAGTATATTTCAGCGGAAAGGAGAATTCTTTAAGTGTCTAAAATGCATATTTTAATTTGATAATAATCCAGTGCGACGCATTTTTAAACCAGCGAGTCTTCAAACTGGCTTCAATATCAGGGGGCAGACATTTTTACTTGGGGAATCTTCTGATTTTGAATTTGATCTTCGGAAACCTCACCTTTAAAAAATGCTTAATAACCTTAACCTCTTGCAGATTGCATCTCTCGATTAGCCACAGTTGCTCAGGCTAATTGGTAAAAACCGCCGACGGTCTAATTTACTTTTGATAGCATTGTTATGCATTGCACCACAAAATTATGAGGCTTCTTCTTCTGCGCATAAATGACGACTTAAAATATCAATATGTCTTTATAATTTCAGCGTTTTTTTGCTCGTTAAGCAGCACAGATTTGCGTAAATTAGTTTGCGAAGCTGCGAGAATCCAGTCTTTATTCTGAATGTTATCACGGCTAAAGGGCGCTGTAAGAGAAGTTGCACAGCTGTGTGACAATCCTAAGTACGGCGAAAATAAATGCTGCAAAGTCAGCGGAAGTTTTGGATTTACAATGTCATATCAATTATATAAATGTAGGCAATGGGAATTCACCTTTCATTAGATTTCTAATTATAGGTCATGTATTGGTCTTGGTCGCTCAGTCGATAAATTGTTTGATTGTTAATCAGGCCAGCTTAAATAAAAACAGCTTGCGGGCAGCCAAGCCGTAAAGGGAGAAGCTTACTGAAGGCCCTCTGAACTTCTCCATGGCCCGGATGAAAGGAAAGAGAACAACTGACGTCACAAAAGAGAATGACTGACGGCACAAGCACTGCGGCACAGGCGTTTGATTGGATAATGCGTTCGAAATGCACACTCACCCACTATATAGGGCATTATGTAGTGAATGTTCTACAGTGAAAACATATACAATATAGTGAGTGAGTGAGTGAGTGGACAAGTGTGCATTCCGAATGCAGCCTTAGATTCCCCAAGTAAAAATGTCTGCCCCCTGATATTGATGCCGATTTGAAGACTTGCCGGTTTTAAAATGCGTTGCACTGGATCATTACCAAATCAAAATTTATAAAACTATGTGTATTAGACACTTCAAGAATTCTACTTTCCGCTGAAATAAACTTTGCCGAGGTGCGGTCTCCTCCTGTAAAGCAATGGAACCAGGGAGGGAAGTTCTGCCCTGCGATCCAATCAGGACAAAGAGTCCAACTTTAAGCAATGAAATTAGGAAGCATGTTAAACTCAGCTGTCCAATCAGGACAGAGAAATCTGACTCAAAGCAGTAGAACCAGGGAAGGAGGTTCTGTTCAGTAGCCTAATCGGCAGAGAGAGAGTGATCTGACCACACCCCCAGCACTAGCCATGTAATGTTCAATTAACCAAACTTTGAAAGGCCTAGGGTTTGTAGGCCTTCGAATAAGGAAGAAAATACTGTTTCTCTCTTATAAATCTGCCCCAGGCTGCCCCCAGGCACCCCCTGCTCACCCCCGGCCTCCTGATAATCCCTCCTGACGCCATCTGCCCTGCCCCGCCATCAGCGGGTTCCTCAGTAGTAGCATATTGTCTCTAAAGATCATTACTTCCCAGCCCCCAGCACAGTGCTAGAGGACAGGGAGATTTAGCATTTAGCATTAGCATTCCAATCCATTGGTGGATGACTATCTCTGCCTTTCTTCCAGGCACTGGCCTAAGACTGATAGGAGACCAGGGGGAAAGAGTAAGTCGGTGCCCGACAGCTACGTGCCCAACTGAAAGCTCTGCAATACGGCTTTAAAGAGGGTCACTCCAGAATACAAATCAGTGGCCGACGAATGCACTTATCTGGCTAGGCTGGGGTTGCGGAAGAATCTTTGATTTATGTTTGGTTCATGCCCGTTCCTAACTACTAATAGCTGGCTGAAGGTCAGTTACATACCCACAGGACTCAGGTACATTTTCCTGGCCCTTCAGCATCCACTGATAATAGACAGGCTTACCCAGTTTTAGAGACTGGTTAGCATCTGATTGGAGATCAGGAGCTGGGAGTGTGCATTGTGTGCATTACTTGTATGAGTGCTTGCATATATGGCAAATATTTATGTCTGTGAATATATACAGTGAGCATCACAATTAATTTGACAGCAACACATTTTTTTTGTTACTTTGGTCCTGTTGGTCAAGTCAATTACTGGATAGGTATCCAACTGAACATGCATTTTACATGCTGAGAAGGAGTCTGAAGGCCATAGTTCTTAAAACAAGGAATAAAAGAAGATGGTAGCAGTACAGGCCTGGCAGAACATCACTAGGAAAGATACGTAGCATCTGGTGATGACTATGCATCACAGACTTCAAGCAGTCATTTCATGCAAAGGATATGCAACCAGATATTAAACATGATTACTTTATTCCACATTATGTTCAACTGTCCAATTCTTTTGATACATGGGAACTAAGTACGAAATGTGCCGAAATTTCTAAAAGGTTCATCCAATATTATAAGTTACACAGTTTGTTAGAGGGCCAATACAGAACCATATGGGGTCAGTTGAGCCCTGCCATTTACTGATCCCCATATATTTCCTTATTGGCCTTCCAACAAACTGTGTAACGATTTATCCCACCGAAGACCTTTTTTTCACATGCATGCCATTTCGGCTGCTCCAGAGACGCTAAGGGAGATAATCTACTCGCGCACCGTGTATGGGCTCGGAGACGTATTGTGAGAATATATGGGGTTTCCACATGACTGCTTTCGACCAATGCCATCCAAGTATTCTGCCTGAGGTGGGATAAAGATGACAACACCTTCAAATTAAAGCTTGCAGTCTGCACTTCAACCTCACTGTCAGTGCATCCTTTCAAACTCAAAGCGGTAGAGCAGAGAACCAAAATAAAAAAAAATGAGTCACTGTCCCCTGAATACTGGTGCTCACCGTATGGATGTGTGTATGTATGTCAGTGTAAGTGTATATGCACTGTACGTACATGCATAAGTGAGTCAGCACACAGGCAGGCGAACAGCGGCTTACCCTCTGAGGTTTGCATTATGAGGGTTTTGCTGTACTGGCTCACTCCGCTGCTGTTGAAGGCCTTAACGCGGCTCTTGTAGGTGCTGTTAAAATGCAGCCCATCCACTGTGCAGATGGTCTCCTTCCCCACGTAAACCTCCTATCAGAGATGAGACGTTTGAGGTCAGAACAGATGCATAATGCATGAGCGCACAGTGAGACACATCAGGTCTGTTCCCTGCCCAATCAGGCACCTCATTACTGTAAATAAACAGTTTTTAAAGAAACAAACTTTAATTAAACAGCACCTTTCATGGAGTTTACGCTCAAAAGTGTATGCAGTGATGCATTAGCTTGTTAGCACACTTACACCGTCAACATTAATATGTGCTATGCCTCACATTGGCAATACCTCATCTTCTATGATAAAAAAAATCTCTCCTAGGAGAAACAAAACATCTTGTCATAACCCAGCTTACATACAACATGCACTGAAGTCTTGACAAACTTTTTAGTTTCTTGTAATAAAACTGGAAATTGAGGTGTCAATTCACAAGACAAGTGATTATAATGTTCTTCACTGAACAGTTCAATATTCATATAGAAGTAGTTTATAGGTGTTTCAAGGCAATCAAGTTCTAGAACAGTCACTAAGAATGACCATTTTCAGTGAGTGAAAGTAGAATTTTGGACATAAACATTTCAACATTGAATATTTTGAAGAATAAACATTTCCAAGATGCCTTCTGGGTGAAGCCATGGGGAACTGTCTTGTAGGACATGTCAAGGGCGAGAAGCAGATAACTGAAATAGATAGGATATTTTTAAGCCCTTTAGAGGCCTCTTTGTCCCCAGACTGACTAAGCAGACCAAGAAATGAAGATGTATCAAATTTATGCCTTTTTTTAATGAAGGACTCTCCCAAGACACAGTGCAGAGTTTTCTTTTTACTGCTTGATCACAGAATGGCAACAGTAAAGGGCTCTATCAAAAGCATACAGCAAGAACTTTATATTCCTCTCACGATAGCTCTTATTTTCAGACAGCTCGCGAAGCCTTTCAAAAGGGATAAACTCCACAAAACCAGTCATGCTCGAAGCGGAGTCTGTCAGTCAATATGTACAACTGTTTTATGGCATTGCAGTTCGTTCAAAATTTGCACGGGCCGTTTGGAATTTTTGATATCTGGCTCTGTTTTCGACTCGCTTGTGATTTTCATTTATCGACGAAGCCTTGGCGTCAGTGGAGGCAAATGTGAATAACTAACACAGCTCAAAAACCGCTAAAACGCACCCCACAGAGCACCTTCCCCAATCCACAACGGACCGCAGCATTGATTCCGAGCCAATACTTCACAATATTAAGGTTAAATCACCATTAAATCTTTAATTGCGCGGCCAACTCCCACTCTGCAACGCAGAGCCAACCGCAGAGACTGAAACAACAATGTATTAGGTGGTAATTCAGATGTGGGCTGTGGAGTGGGTTTTACAGGGTTTGGAGCTTCATGATTGTTGTTTATATTCACTTCCATAATAATTTGTTCCTCACAAGCAGGAGCTTGACATGCGGTATGAAGCAAAGGCTGGACTGATGTGAAAATGTTCTCCATTCATTGACAACATCACAGGTGAGTTGATAATAGGGTCATATATCATATAATGAAAATTCCAAATCATCCCAATATGCAAGGACGGTTACATAAAGAGTTAATGGCCCTCTCAGTGTACATGGATCTCACCAGCATGTTGAGACAGAGCACATGCAGCCCACACAACCCCGTTATAAATAGAGCAGGTTTGCTCTGCATGCTCTGCGTTTGTCTGCATTTACAAGCCTGAATCTGAGATTACGCAGGACGTGGGATACTTCTGTGTCTTAATAAGGACAAACAGTGAGAAGGCCAAGTGGGTGAGCACATATGTGTGTGTGTGTGTGTGTGTGTGTGTGTGTTGCGCGCGCTGCAGCAGCCATGGACAAAAGGATGCAAGCTGCACAGAGGTTAGAAACCAAAAACTCATGTTCTAGAACATCTGCTGTTGCATTGTAAATTGATGATATTATGTGCATTCTGGTACATAAGAGGTGTGGGAGGTTAAGGGGAGACCAGTTAACAGTAAACATTCCCATAAAGTTGCTGCCAGATACAGGCAATGTTATATGACTGAGAGAACATGAGGGAAACATTTGGGTAACCTTCTGTGTAAGCTGGGAGGTGGCTGTGGATAGGGAGTGCGTTTGGAAAAGCAGGCCATTGAAACGCGAGTGACTGAAGTCTGAGAGTAATAGCAAGCAAACCAGGCCAGAGCCAAAATAAGTCAGATATTACCTGCCTACTCACAGTGGGTTCTTTTGCCCAGAATCCTGCCTTACAAGAACCACTAACATTTCAATCATTATGGTGCCCATCACATCCTTCCCATTGTTCTGCAGTCATTGTTAAATGAGGAATGGGAGTTTGGGGGCAGGTGTATTACACAGGCAGGGGGTCTGCTTTCGACAGGTAAGTAGGCCGGCAGTTACAAAGTACATGCGGCCTGCATTTTGAGGAGCTGAAATCGAAGGAGGACAAATTACCAGGGTAAGAATGCATGCTGTTGACTTTGATCTCCATAATCAATGGAGCATCACATATGGGAGACCAGGAAACCTGTCCTCCTGAGCCAATTAGGGTGTCAATCTATCTCCAGACTCAGATTCAGAGAAGGATAGCCTCCTCTGATAGATCACAGCGTCTCCAGCCGGGTCTTGTGCCGTATTATTGAGCCAAAATGTCTGGCTGCTCCACACCACTGTGGTGCTGGAAGTCAAGCGGCACCATGTCCTCCCCCCATTACGACTTATTTTGTTGTGTATTTTTTCAGGTGTAACTGATAAAATGAACAACAGCCACAACATGCATATTCCTGTATATCTAGTTGTATTACATTAAAATAATGAATGGTTACCATCATCCATACTTAGTGTGTTTGATTCTGTTTTTTCTTCTAATGAATATTTCATTGTTTTGTATGTTTCATAAAATCTTTCGCTGTGTTTTACATTTGACCAGAAAGTCCAGTTCCCCCCACCCCCCCAGAATATAAAAGGGTTTAGATAAAGGAAGGTCTCTGCATGCCAGCTGGTGTCCATTGTAAAAGAAAAGAGGAAACAAAGGCTGCTCCAGTAACTGTCGCTCAAACTAAAGAATCAAAATGGCTGCCCTTTTACCACAGACTCCTCAGACTGGACTAATCCAGTGTGAGTGCAGGCTGTTACCTGAGCAGCCATTAAACACTTGTTGCGTATCTGACAGTGCTAGGTAATCACACAACTCCAGACGGGCATACAACCAACCGAGATTAGTGGGTTAATAAGATATGTTCAGCCTAAAGCCGGGGTTTTCAATGTCCAGAGGGTAGCTCTCTTTTAACATTACATATAATTTATGGTATCTCTGACTGTGAGTTTAGGGTATGTTGAGCCAGCTCATGCAAAGGCAGCCTGGCTAATGTTGAACTTGTTTACACCCCTCAGGTGAACCTCCCTCCAACTCTGTTCCCATAAAAGTAAATAAACCATGATAATAATGCCCCTCTTGAAAATAGAAATAAATCAATGCGGAGCCTCAAAACAAGGTTGAAGCCATCTTGAGATGACATGCAGCGCCTCTCCTTGTACACCCACCCTGAACTGCCCCCCGTTCCCATCGTCCAGCTCCAGGATGTACCCCTCCACGGCGATGGTGGAGAGGGGCGGCTGCTTCCAGGACAGGGTGGCGCTGTTATTCTGGGTGCAGCACTCCTCCAGCTGCAGCATGGGGGCAGCTGGGACTGCGGAGGGGACTGAGACTGAGTCACACAGGCGCACATGCTGGCTCATAGCGTACATACAATATACAACATCATACAAATAAATGCAGCATACAGTACTGAGATATATGAACACATACAAAGGTAAATTAATACAACACACCTGCACGGGTATGTAAATGCTGTGAGTGCACATAGCACACACAGGCATGCAAATACAGAACACATACTATGTACGTCATTGACATACATATAGTATGAATATATCATACACACAGGCAAATGAATACAACATTCACAGACATGAATCTACACAGGAAAATCAATACAACACAAACATAGACGAGTAAATACAGAACATACATGACATAAATATAGAATGACCATAACATATCCACAAAAATGAATACAACATTCACAGAAATGAATATGCGCAGGAAAATAAATACAACACACACAAGCAAGCAAATACAGAACACACACAGACGAACATGCAGCGACATACACGCAGGCAAATGAATACAACATTCACAGGCATGAACCTACACAGGAAAATAAGTACAACATATACATTAGCCACGTAAATAAAGCACACACATAGCACACATAGGCAAATAAATACAACATTCACAGACAAGGGAATACACACACACAGGGAAATAAATCCCACAATAATAAATACCACCGTGTATATTTATACACGCACAAGATTATAAATACAACCCAAAAATGAACACACTGGCCTGTACAGACAACATACAATGATTGAATAACAATAAGGCTCTTATTCTTCTGGAGCTGGAAAATCTCCACACATGCTAATCTTCTCATGTAATCCTCTCATGTTGGTAAAGCAGTGGGTGCTGATTGCTCATGCCGAAGTCTGTACTGAAAGCTTGTGTTCAAGTTTGACTCTCACACAGCGCACTCTCCTCCCTACCTTTCATCTGAACGAAGTCCAGCTGGTGGATGGTCTGCAGGAGGGGTCCGCTGTCCAGGGTCAGGTCAAAGTCACTGGTCATCCTGGGGGTCAGCGTGCCCTTTCCCCACTGGCCCTCCGTCATGTGCACCCTCCGGATGAGGGCGTCCGAAATCTGTGGGACAGGCCATGACATTAACACATGACTCCTTTCACCCTTTAAGTGGTAAGATCACAAATATGCCATTAGAGTGCTCTTTAAACATTGCATTGCGGATGGGACGATAACAACTGATAACTGAAATCTTACCAACACTGATGTAAGAATAGTAATAATAATAATAATAATAATAATGATAAGATTTCAAAGGAACTTACTCTACAAGGGGCAGAAGGAATTACCAGTCACTGAGGCTACACACGGCTTAAATATCACTGTAAATGGCTACTTTGGCATCATTTACATTCAATCCTTCCAGAACACCCTTTTCTCAGAATAACATAGTATCTGAAGCTGGATTTCTGCCCAGCGGCTCCACTGCTCTTGTTGACACATACGATTGGCTATAGACTGTTTACCAATGTTTTTTGTTGCTAGCAACACCAGCTAAGTGCTATGTGAACCCGTTCTCCAGCCAAGCTAATGACTCTAAAATACTGACCTTGAAACGGTTATTGACCCATTGCCCCAAATCATACATTAACACTATAGGTTCTACTCTCAAGTTGGGAGGAAAAAAATGTATCTCCATTACTTCAGTTATTTCCTCCCCAATGTTTCCGGAGTGGTGATGAGCTGGTAGTGGTGGATTGGAGGACACGCTTTTGAGAATTGGGACGCGCTCAAAATGTGCTCCTGGGGTGTAGGAGGTGCTATTGGTGTCTGATGGCGTTCTGACTGACCTGCAGGAAGCCGCTGGGGTCGTTCTCCTTGATCACCTCCAGGCAGTACTCCATCAGTCCTGTGGTCTGACGCAGCTTCACCGTGCAGTGTGCGATCTGGTCCCGCACCACCTGGGGAAGGGTTGGCGAGCCATGGGGAGGAGGGAGAGAAAAAACGATATGAGGCAGAGATTACTATTTCACTGCATGTTTCAACCATTTTTTAACCAGCGGCGGCCCATTGAGAATGCCTCTCTTTTTCAAGGATTCCCCAGAGGAAATACCATAGAGAACAGTGGTGGGGAGACTGAGGGACTGAATCAGGGTAAAGACCATAGATCAAATTTCAGGCTTCGGCAAACAGCCCCACAGCAGAGATAATTCTCTTTTTTAGTGAGCCAATTTCATTGCTCCGGTACGAGCCCGAATCTCTACAGCATATACCCACTGAAGGAGCAACTCGACATTTTCTCGTCAAGCAACCAACCGATAGGCTACCTAGAGCTCATCCAACACTTGAGCACAACCCTCTCAGCGATCTCACTGTGACCACCGCCCGAGAGCAGCTGACAAATCTGGTCACCACATGGAGTGGTTTAAGAAGCGTTCTGTAACCGAAGGAGCGGAACCGGGAGGTTGCCAGGCAACAGAGAAACGATTCAGGGGATCGTTCAGTGCATCAACTAGAAGGTTTAGGCTGCCTGTAAGTGGGAAAGGAGAAGATCTGACTGCAGATAGCCAACCTTGGGCACGGTCCAATCATTGCTCCAACCTGTCTACTGTACCCCATTCCACTCCACCTGGATTGATGATTAATTGATCGATGGAGCTGATTTTAGATCAGTCCAAGTCACACACTGACTCCATATTCCTTCTTCATCTATTTTATTTATCTTCATTTATTTTACGTGTGCAGGGTAGGTTGACCAAGAATACAATCACTTTGCCCTGTGAATGTCATCTCCCCAAGTAGCCTAACCTGCATGTGTTTGGACTGAGGGACAAAACTAGAACACACAGGACATTCTGATGTGAAATGACAGTGCCGTCCATTGTCACGCTGTCTGATTTTAAGCATATAGTGATGAACCGCACAGCATAGTCGGTTTGAGAGAGACTGTTATCCAGACCATCTACTTGCAGGCTCATGAAGCCCACAGCGCTGGTGACTATAATCATCACCATGGCTACAACCAGCCCACACGCACACAGCTGCTTATCAGTTCTAACTACTAATTTTCCATAGTATATTTAAAGCATCCATGTATGATGTACCACATATTTATGTGGTACTTTTTCATATGGTAATAAAGAATTGACAAAATTGAGTAAAATGTGTGTTTTGACTTCAGGTGGTGTATAAGGGGAGTCTGTTGTAAGTCTGCGTGTCCTTAAGTCTAGCTTTATGGCGCAGCGTAAGCAGAGGGTCGGCTCCCCCCTGCAGCGGCCTGGCGATGGTCCAGAATGCTGTTCTGGGTGCCAAATGACACCTCCCCCCACCATGACTCAGCTGCCAGCGGTCACTTACTGTCCCCACAATGCCACCCCCCCCTCCCCGAATCTGCACTGGAGCTTTATTCAGCATTTCACTCATTTACGCTGCAATCTCAAACCGCCAAGAATGCGCTAAAGAAAATGAATCACCCAGCTCACGAATCCAGCCAGTATCAACTGAATGTGACAAGAACATTAATCCGCCCTTTAAAAGGGTTTGCTGGTGGAAATTCATTCCTTCAAGGTTCAACAAACTCAGCAGAAGTGATCAGAGGACAATGCGCAAGCAGAGAAGCGAGACAGTGGAAGACGCTAGTGCTTTTTAATATCTATATCTGTACCCGCACTTACTCCCAGCCATTAACCCTTGTGTGATCACAAATATCCAATCGAAATATTCAAAAATGCAGCTGCGGTCTCAGACCATGGACACAGATTTACATTTTTTTAACAGCTGTATATCTTCAAATATCTGGTTATCTGTATATGAGAATCTGGACTGATTCAGAGGCTACTGGATCTGTGATTTGACAGGGATCAGGAGCCTGGTCTTTCTCTTTGGAGGGGATGGAGATAATTCTGATCTTTTGTTGCAGAGAGAGGGAGAGACCTCCCCCCTATCCCTCAGTGTTATTGACCCCTCAAGCTGTGCTATCAGCCACTTCTGACAGATCATGACAAACAGAGTGACTACAATGTGGAGTTATCTAAGGCAGGAGCTGGGAGACCAGAGGGAGGGAGGAAAGGGAGAGAGAGAAGGATGGAGTGAGAAGGAGTGAGTGCAGAGGCAGAAAAGGAGGATTGAAGGCAAAGAGCATGGTGCATGTGTGTGTGTGTGTGTGTGTGTGTGTGTGTATGCTTTTGCCAGCGTGGCACTGCAGCACCGCTGGGTCCAGCCAGCTGCGTGGCTCCTGGTTGAACTGGGCCCAGGTCCAGGCAGAGTCAGCACCACCACTGACAGCCACTGTTTACAGCCCAGCTTTCTGCACCGGGGCAGAAATGAACACAGAGGCAATATCACACCATTACAATGACACTGCCCTCAGAAAGAGAGCGAGAGAGAGAGAAAGAGAGAAAAAGAAGGCAAAGGATAGAGAAAGACAGAGTGAGAGAGAGAGCAGGTGAGGGATACAGAGAGGACGAGAGATAAGCCAAGGGATATAGAGAAAGAGAGGGAGAGAGAAGGTGAGGGAAACAGAGAGGGAGAAAAGAGAGAAGGCAAGGCAAACTGAAAGAAGGAGAAAGAAGAAGTTAGGGAGAGAGAAAGAGAAGGTGAGGGATACAGAAAGAGAAAGTGATACAGAGGTAAAGAAAGAGAGAGTGAAGGAGGTATTGAGAAGGAGGGAGAGAGAGAAAGGACAGTTATATAGAGAGGGATGGATCAAGAGAATGAATTAAGGGATGGAGAGACAGCAGTGAAAGACAAACAGAACAAAATGGAGGGTTGAAAGAGCAATTAATTAGTACACTCAGAGTGACACTGAGGGAGCGACTCAGAGAGACGGAGCCCAGGCTGGTAAAATGGGACAGTGATTAAAAGAGAAAGGGAGAGGCATAAAGATAGAGCGGTAAAATGAGAGATGGGTAGAAAGAGATAGAGGGAGATGAAGGGGAAGGCTGAGAAAGAGCTTGGACAGAGCTAGGTCAGCAGGCTAGAAGAGGAGAAGACAATGAGTGCTTTTATATGACGTTAGAGGAAATCGATTTGTTGCATTAGACCGACTAAAACCGGACTTTTAAAATACATGGAAACATGGTAATCCGACTGGATTCATACTAAATTGAATTTCTCAAAGTCGAACTAATGCACCCTGGTAATACAGTTACTAGTCAGATTACTCTTCTATGTATACGCATGAATAAAACCGAACTGGACTATGCGCTCTGCACATCCTCCATAGCTCATTGTGCAGGGCTTTGACCCAGAAGTCTTGGGGGCTTGTGAACACCAAACTGATTAGCAACAACTCTGTACTCTGCACAACTAGCAAGTTTGTACAGAAAAGTAGCAATCCTCATCTGCAATGGTATTGGTAATCAAACAGTCATGTCTTGGGGGTCATAACTTCTTCCATTAATCCGCATAATTTATTGAATGACCTGCGCGTCATCCAAAAATTTTCCTTCTACTCGCCATTGGAAAACTCCTTCACAACTACTCTCTCCCACTAGTCTTTGCTCCTGACCCACATCCATCATGCACGGGAAGCCCGGGGGTGCCTTTACCGAAAGCACAGATGCTAGCTTACATAGTTGGAACCACTATGAGTGGACGAACTATGTAAGTTGCTAACTTAGTTAGCAACTACACTTTTGGGAAATGCACCCCAGGCTAGTACAGAGGGCATAAAGTGGAGCACAACAGAGGTCCCGCTGTCGGCGCACTCCAGGAGCATATGGTGTTGCCACCTGTCTTTGACTAACACCATAACCAACAGGGATAGCGTGCATCTCAACTGTGCGAAAAACATAGCATCCAGCATATACGAAATGTTCAGTGCCACATAGTTGCCCATGTTCTCACCTCTCGACATGCTACCAGTTTGCCGCCAGCTAACTTGTTTGTTGATTGTTTGGTCTGTGATGTAATACCTCAACCAGAAAAATGTCCGACACAAACATGCTGAAAGGGGGGGCGCCCCGGTGGCTCATCGGTCTAAGCGCGCGTACCATACAGGATATGTCCTTCCTGCAGCGACCTGGGTTCGATTCCGGCTCAGGTCATTTGCTGCATGTCTTCCCCCATTCTTCTCCCCAACCTTCCTGTCTCTCTACATTGTATAACTGTCAAATAAAGGAAAAATTCCCCCCAAAAAAATCTAAAAAAAAAAACAAACATGCTGAAAGGGGGCATATCACCACCTTTCGTAATGGAGACAGACATGCTTCGGCCAATAAACAAGTTTCCTTACAGTGCATGCACACTGAGATAAGGACAGTAGTCCGATTAAATAGCCTAATCGAGCTATAACTGTAGCTCGACTTAACTGTGCATGTAAATGTACTGAATGACCCTAATCGAACCACTCCTTCCACTACAAGAACTTTCCCAGAATAGCCAAGTCTGTACAGCTGGTACTCCGCCTAACCTCAGTGCTCTTTGTTCACATTCTGTGTTGGCAACAGGCTGTTATCCATTATGTGGGTGTTACTAGCAACACCAGCCAGGTGCTGTTTGAACTCTGTTCCCTTGTCCTGCTAGACTAATGAATCGAAATCACTAAGAATTTCCTAAAAGCCTTTCAGTAAAGCCGGCTCACACAAAGTGGCTTCCCTGCTGGAGGGGGGATAAACTTTGTGCATGAAGGCAAGTGATACCACATAGACTCAGAAATGTCAAGAGCAGACCTTTTGCTTTCTAAAATGTGTAATTGTAGTTAAATTTTTTCTCACTGAATGAATCAAGTTTATTTTTGATCCATTTCTTTGTGTGCAGCAATGTCGTAGCGTTAGCCTATCAAGACAGTCCTGTGCCATTTCCTATATGACTTGGGTTGTGCCTTGCGAGAATGTCAAGTGGTGTAAATGCAGTGTGATCAAATGGAGTAGACGAGTTGTTTTATTTAAACTTAAGCAAACTTTGCAAGCAGGCATAACCACAATGCCACAATGTAACTTCTGGATGTGCAAATAGGACACATGATTGAAACAGAGGGTGAGTTTTAACTCCATCGAACTGACGTTCCTCGAGATTCCCATGTCAAGGTACTGAAGTATGACGTTGAAGAACGTGGGCTGCATTGGCTACAAACCTGACTGTAATTCGCTGCTATGCTCTCAGCATTTTTGCCTCATTGTAATCAAGAGGGCCAGTATTTAAAATATGGTACGTGTCCCATGACAAAACAGCATGCACGAACATTGATTCTCCACGCCATCCCAACTGAGTTTGTGCATCGTGAAAGACAACAATCGTCAGTGTCTTGCTGGAAGACAAGGGAGCATGCAAAAAAAAAAAAATTAAGACAGGTGAGGAAATATTACATTTTAGCAAGAATAAATAATGTACTTTAGATGAAGATAAACCGGAAAAATACTGAATTCATAAGTAGCCAATGAGACATGTCTTTGCCCATTAAACAGTGATAAGCAATATCAATGATCTGCTAACAGCATAATTCAGGCTTCTAGCAACGATGAGAGCAATGGCTGCCGCATATTCAGCTACATGGTGTATTACAATGTGATCAATTGCCTAAATAGAATCAGCCTCCTGCAGAGGAGAGCAGGGCACAATTGACGTAACGCCGCTGTAAACACCTAAGATGGTGACATATACACATTCGCTTGCTATGGCTTTCGTGATCCTCCTAAGTCGGCGGAGAAACGTGCCTGAAATAGATGGTCTGTGAGGTATCGTTCAGGAACCAGTTGCGAGAACACAGGTTTGCTGGTAAAGTGGCTTTATTGAGCGAGGGGGGTAACCCCCGCAAGGCAGGAGGCAAAGGTACAGAGTCCACAATCCAAAAATCACAATCCAGGAGGGCAAAAACAGAGTTGAAAACCAGGGCAGCAAACACAGTACTTGTGGTCAGGCAAAAATAGGTTCGGTACACAGGCACAGGTTTGTCAGAGAAGCAAAGGCCAAAATCCAAAGGGTGAAATCCAAACCGTTACCAGGGCAGCAAACACAAAACTCGTAGTCGGGCAAAAAGGGTTCGAAAACAGATGCAGACAAAAGTACAAAAGAGCAGAGCCAAAAATCGTGAGTCGGGCGGTCCAGTCAGAAGATTAACACTATGAGTACAAGGCAAAAGATAGCAGCACAGGTAAACAAGAGGAAACGTTCTGACGGGGAACTGCAGTGAGAAGACAGCTTAAATACACTCACGGGAAGTCACATGCTATGATTAGGATCAGGTGATGAGGATCAGACTAATTACAAAGGAGGGAACATGAGGAGAACCTAATCACATGAAATTGGCAAAAGCCAAAACGCGGACAGGGAACACGAGACAACCTATGACAAAAACATACAGCTCCGGTTAGGGAGTTCTAATGTGCACAGATAATGAGAGGTAGGACAGAGTGGAGCAGGTGCAGAGGATCTGCTGAATTGCAGCAAAGACTAAGTGCAGGCAAGAGGCGGAAACTAGAACAGGGCGAGTGCTGAGAGCTTGTTAATCAATTAGTAAGTGCAGCTATACAATCCCTTGTGCTCGTTAGTAAGTTAGTATTATATACAATGTTAGTTTGGGTTAGTAACTTTTTAAAACAAAACAACAAACTGTTAGTATTGGTTAGTAATATAGAAAAGAGAGGCGAAGGAAGCAAACGAGATTGGAAGGAATGTTTGAAACCCAGAGACCATGAAATCACCTAAGCATGTGACACGCAGGACTGGGGAGAAGCTGTAGCTTAACAAGGGACCAGACAGGGGAGACAAAGTGCAATGCAGGGCATGAACAAAGACATGGACCGGAATCTAACAGAATAGTGGATAGGGAATGGCAAAAATGAAAACATGGCAAAGTACAAAAACGAAACCGAACATGGCAAAACCTAACAGACATAATCATAAACATAACAGGGAGTGGCAGAATCATAACAAACATGGCAGAATCATGACAGAACAGATTAGAATCATAACATGGTCAGTTTTGAAAATCCAGGTGATACATTTTCTGACAGAGTAAAATTACAACATTTGTTGTCTTTTCCTTTAAGGAGAGCGTGAGAGACGCAGGATGATGAGACCGTGAGGTGGGAGAAATAAGGAGCTAGAAAGAAGGAGAAATAGAGAGATAACAAGAGTTTTAGAGAGAAAGAGGCAAAAGGAGAGCAAGAACAAGAAAAATAGAGAGAAAAACAGAGATAGAATGAGAGAGCCAAAAATAGAGAGGAGATTCAGAAGCTATGATGAGTTCACGGAGAGAGAGGGGGAAGGGAGCGTGAAGATAATCATGATTCTGGCGCTGGACTTAAGAAGCGTGATAATTATATCATACAGCTGTAAGCAGAGAAACAAGAGGACAACCAAGCCCTTACAAACCACCACCTTCCCAATAAACAAAGCCCTGCAGTCATCTCTATTCACAAAGACCCTGTGTCAGCCATGATCACCTCCTACACACTTCACAGAATCTTCAAAGCCACGACCTCCCCAGCAATTAAACTGTCACAGCCACCTCCACTCCAGAAATCTCCAACCAGAGCTACAGTTTACGCACAAAGCTAAACTTGTACAGTCACCATGTCCCTTCCAAAACAGATCTCCATATCCAATAATTCCTATTACCTTTGCACTTAACCAGAATGGCATGTAAAACCATAACAGTGAATATGGAATCATGGGTAATATTTCTAAAAGGATAGGAAGGAATTAGCTGGATAATTTCACTGATTAAAACCTTTCTCTCAACTACAGTTAATGTAGGGCTGGGCAATATATTGAAATCACATCGATATTGTGATAGAACAAAAGATATTCCCTGGGATTTTGTATATCACAATATCATGATGATATTATTTCAGGTTTTAACGACCACATTTCAGTCAATGGATCCTATTTCCTGCACTTTTTAGACTTTTCGAGCTGTTACCTGCACCAGCTTGGTCATTATATCCACATTACTAATGACTGTTTTTTCGCATTGTGTAGATATTTTATGAAAGCACCAAGTTATCACAACAATATTGGCATGATACTGATATTGACGTATTCGTTCAAAAATATTGAGATATTTGATTTTGTTCATATCGCCCAGCCCTAAGTTCATGTTCCAGATTTGGGTGGCCTCCCTGTCTTACTCAGTACAGTTATCCAGCTAACTCCGTAATCCTGTTTCATGAAACAGGGTTATGATAAGACAACTAGTGATACCAACTCTTTGGTTCTAATCTCTCATTAATCACCAACCAACACTATAGGCTATAAGCAGGGGTGCACATAATTGGTGCGCTGGTGCGCATGCGCAGAAAAAATAGAAATTGCGCGGCAGAAAACTTGAAGGGAAGCTCAATTGCGTACCAGCATATTTGGCATTTTTGACTGGTTTACTTCGGCTACTGAAATAGGATTTTTCTCCATACATCTCTGGTAAGACAGAATACATTATGACAAGTGTGTTCATTAATTTTTAGCTTTTAAAGTTTACTCAGCTTTCACCCAAATTAGCAAAACGTCAAATCCATCAAAGCAGGGAAAATCGGCATGGTCCGTGATCGGTTATTTTCGCCGAATGCGGTTTCGTGCAGAGCTGCCTGAACTTTGACTTGTCCCAGAAAACTCGCTTCTTGTCGGCTTTTTGTTGCGTATTCCTAAGTACTATTTGAATATGGAGTAGCCGGGAACTGCCTTTATATCCTCATCTTTTAAGTTTTAAGATCTCGACATTATCCGTGATCATGAACGGTTGTAAGCATACGGTCGTTTTTCAAGGTGTAGGCTTATAATTTACACAAAATACTGGTCAGACACTGTTAAAAACTAAATAGACGTGATCTTTAATATTTCTATTTAGATTCTGTGAAATTTTATCGATCAGAACTTTTTTTGACCGACCGGTTCGGAGGCAACTGGAACATAACTTGGCCCAAATCCAGAAACCTCCATTATGTTCACGGGCAATTTAATGCGACAAAAATCGCAGGAGCTAGCTAGATAATGCTTTGAAAATACCTTCACGATCGACAATGTCATAGAAGACATCAAAGCACACCACATATTAAATTCTGAAAATCTCCGCAATGGTACAAGCTTAAGTACTTAATTTTTTGCTTAGATTTTATGCGTTGCCCCATTTCAACGAGAGCACCGATGCATGCAAATCCCTTTCAGAAGCTTCGTAATCCTACCTTAAACTCCGGTGCCTTATTGGAAAATTTCTATAAGAAATATCTACATTTTACGTATTACATTTCCCATACTGAAAAAAAACTGTTCTTATCCATTAACAATCCACTGTTCCTTGGATTGCGTCCGTGAGACCAAAAGCTGTTTGTTTTGAAGTTGTGTGTTCTTGACTTGAGAGCCATCAGAGGCTGTTTTGACTGGCAACCATGCTTGTTTAAAGCTCTGCAGTGGGTTTCCGGTAATGTTGGATCTCAGGATTAACGAGTGGCACAGAGATTCTTAAGCAACGAACATTCTCTCATGTTCGTCACATTCTCCTTACTTGGGTTTCCCAAACACAGTCGTTAGACGGGCCTAAAGAGGAATTTTTGCGGAGAGTTTCTTGAGTCCTCGCTAAAGCATTAGTTGTTAATAAATCGATGCTATGAGATTGAACGTCCTCGTTTTAACCAATCAACACTGAAATACAATATTTTAAAAACACATTGTCATCATCATTAGTATATGACTAAATTGATTCAGTGTCTTTTTAATTAAATTAGCTTACAGAAATATTACAACGAAAGATCTCAAGAATAGAAATAATTAAGAAAAGGTTTAATAATGACGTAAAACTCATTTAACCTTTGTCTGCTCAGTTCATTGTTCAGTTAAACAATACAGAGCCTGATTGCTCCAATAAATTGGCATGTGGCAACACGGTGTCTGACAATCGGTCATGTAGGGGAAAAGGCCACTTAAAGTTAGCATTCACAAAGGAAGAAATCCTCCTCTTGCTTGATGAAATTGAACATAAGAAAGATTTACTGTTTTCTAAGTAAAAGTAAGTATACATTAAGAAATATTTTAATTTTTTTGTTTTGCTCAACTTCCTCGTTTGTGGGCTGATTTGCATCGAAAACGCATGCGTATTGAGTGCTCTGCAGGAAAGGACGGCTGCGATGATGACACCTTGTAGGATGGGCGCTGCGTAAAGAGTGAGCACCAGGGAGCATCTCCAGGTGCTCCCTTGTGAACCACACCAAAAAAGTTATGTGCACCCCTGGCTATAAGGCTGATTGTCCTGGGCAACGATCCACTCACTTTCAGCCTATGGCAGACATGAGAGGTGGTGCCAAGGGCAGCAGGGGGGTTGGTTGCCATGGGGACACTAATTACTTTTTGCTTGCCTCCAACCTCCAGGTTATGCAACCTGCTGTGTATGGAGAACTGCATCAAAAGCAAACAGAAACTGGTGCTCTACTTCTATGAGGTGCCACAACTTATTGTTTAACAGGAAACAAACGAAATGCCATACGACACTCTTATCGAAGGACTAAATAACTGCCAGCATAAGACACACATATCGGCAGATGCTTTTCCCCATCAAGTGGTTAATAGGCTTTTTGTATTCACTCTTGGTTCTGTGTTCAGTGTTGTTACGTCTCCTGGATGAGAGAGATGAGCAGTGTTTTTTTTTTATATCAGATTAAAGCATTCTGCTGATGGCGCCCTGAGGTAATGGTCCCTGTGGAGAAATAACATTCACTGGGGACAGAAAGTGAAGGAGAGGGAATGATACACAACAGAGGGAGAGCAGAAAGATGCAGTATCTCCATGTGGGGGACTATACTGTATATAGACTCACACTGGCTATGCCCCCATACAAATGCTATGGAACCAGACCAAGCATTATTTAAGAATGAGGTGTGACTGGACATGAAGGGACAGTTTAAGATAAGATAAACTTTATTGAACCCCATGGGGCGATTCGTTCCCTACATTAGACCCATCCTAGTAACCGAACATTATAGAGGCATGTGAGAGGGTTCCTCACCATGTGTTACACTATGTTGCTCAAAGACTGGTGGTCTGGGTAGGACTAGAGAAAAATCTCAAATTCCTATGAACATGAAAAAATTCATCTCCAGTCCTATAACTCAGAGAAACCCAGATAACTGAGGGGTGGTCATGTGACCGGAAGGGAAACAGGGAGAATGATGGGTCCAGTGGATGAATTGTTATTAATGCTTCATGACCACACGCAAACACACATTATTTCACGTATACATGCACAGTCACACACATGCACGCCCACATATGGATGCACGCACGCAAGCACAAATGCACATATGCGGCAAGGCACGTACAACTCACGCACATACAGGCAATCACTCACAGACTCATACACAATCTGACACGTACATGGATGCACACATAACACATGGACGCACACATAATCACTCACACACTAATGTGCAGACACAGTAACACCCACACAAGCGCACACACAAATGCTCATACACAGATACACACGCAATCACTCATTAACACATGCGCATACAACACACGCAAAAGTAATCCAAATCGGAACCTGCACCATGTATTAAAAATGTGATAATAATCACACTGCGATCATGAGTGATATAATAATGTGATACGCATAAAAACACTCATTTGCTCATACAGAAGGCCACTGTGCCAACAGTCTCACCACGTCCCTGGTCACCATGGAGACAGGGTCCCTAGCGTCACAGGTTTCCAGTGTTAAACCACAGGAGATGAGCAGTTCGGGAATAAGAGCTCTGCTTTTACAGAGGCCGACAAGGCTAAAGTACATGAGGTTTGCTCACTATAGAGATACAAGGGCCCTGATATTAATAAATAATTGGGTGATCTTAATGATGCATGACCTGGTCTAAAGGCATTCCCAATGCTCCTCTGTAGGGCACCATTAATTAACGTTAATGTTATCAATGAGATAACTCATAAATAATGCCATTAGCTTCCTCGAAGTAGATTGTACACAAACGCCTCTCCCAATTACTGCACGGCATTGATCTCCATTACTGTGAAGACGGGGCCGAACGGTGGTCCAGGCAAACACTCCGTTTCCTCAGAGATGCACTCCTACTGAGCGTTTCAGTAGCTGAAATGCAAATCCATCTCTTTCTCAATCTCATCACCAGATTCCTGGCTGTTTCCCATGAGTGAGCGAACACCCAAGGCAAGGTATACTATATAGTAAAATAAGCTCACTGTACCTCTCATTTCTCTGAGACTTATCAATTGCTCAGTGTGTGAATGGCTGTGGTGCCCGGCCATCTTCCTGCAGAACTACCAGTAGGTTTTCACATTAACAATAATTTAGCAGACCTGATACAAGGAATTATTGAGTAATAAAGTCCTCCAGCTGTTAAGCGAGGTGTGTTATTTGTTACAGTGAGAGTAAAAACATGCAGGACAGTAGACCTCCATGAGCATGACTGGGGAGCCCTGGTGTAATAAGTGACCCTCAGACTCATTACTGAATACAACATGGAAGACCCCTGTCCGCTAAATATAATATCCCAATAAATTTGCATCTTGGAGCCTGACAACTTCTGTGTTTCCAGGGAATGACTGTGCCAAGGGTTTAGGAAGCAAGCACAGATATCAGGTTTAATGAGGACAACAGGGATTTTGCATTAATAACTCACCATAGTCACAAGGTCTTTTTTAAAGACCACAGTCCTCAAACTCGGACATGTCATAAACTAAAGGAGAGGCAGTTTGCCAGTAAGAATTTATTCCTGAGATATACTGTAAAACCCAGTTTTTAAGGCTTGAACTACACCTGGCTGAAGCCAAATGCTGGAATAAATCTCTTCAGCTGGCCTCTCTTTTTCTAGCCTCTTACACAGTGGGGGAGAGGACAGTATTTTGTACGTTTGTGTGTGTGTGCGTGTGTGTGTGTGTGTGTGTGTAGGGGCGGGGGTTTGTGTGTGTTTGGGTGTGCGCACATGCATTGTGTGTCTCGCATTGTGCCTGAAAGCGGGTGAGTGTGTCTTAACAGTGTTTGCGTGAAACCTTAATTCCTCTGACCAATCGAGTGTGAAATTACAGGGAGAACATCATGTATGTTTCCTTGTCCTCCACTTCCTTCTCCCTTTCTTTGTCTGACAAGAAATGCGTCACATCCATTTTGAACTCCTTAAAGGAATAGTTCACCCAAAAATGAAATTCAGTCATTATTGACTTACCCTCATGCTGATGAGAAGTCCGGTGTAGTTTTTTATTCCTCAAAGTGCAGCCGGAGATTCAGGGGGTTTTCCTCCTGCACCCCAAATCCATATAACGAGCGTCTATGGTTACCGAAAAGAAAAGGTCCATAAAACTACACAAAAACTTTTTAATATTCCTCCATACTGCTCGTCCGCTGCAATCCAAGTGTCCTGAAGGGGTAACATCCAGAGTTCACCCGAAACGACGTCATTTAGTACAGTTTTATAGCCTATTACTCACTCTAGTGTGTTCGCCTGGAGGCGCCGCTGCGTTCACGCGGTTCTCCCGAGCAGCGGCGTTCACTACGGTAGCCGCGCCAGACAACGTTCAACGAGAATCGCGGAAGACAAAACCCTGTGTTTACATCCTGCTGAGAGCGACACGAGAACCGATAAAGCAGAGCGAAGTCAACGAGAGCAAAGTTAGCTGCTCCCGAGTTGGAAGTAAAAAGACATTTTTGGTTTTTGTCACTCAGAAATTTACTTTTTTTTTTTCAACTGCACCGGTAAATTAATATGAAAAGATGGTTGTAGTGTGTTCCTTTCCTGGATGCTTCAACCAAATGAATAGTGCGTTCAGGAGATCCGTGACTTTCCTCAGACTACCAGTTCAGGACACTGAAAGACTATAGCTATGGCTGGTAGCTCTTCGTTTGCGATATCAAGACCGTCAACGTCCATAGTCTCCGGGTCTGTAGTGACCACTTCTCACCGGAGGATTTTAAAGTTTCTAGACGAAGACCTTTGTTGAAGACTACAGCTGTGCCGACTGTGTTACAACTAAGGACAGAGGTATGTACTTTACAGACCTTTTATATAACTTATTTGTTTGTATATTAATATACCCTTTTCACAAACGTGGTAATGTTACAGGATGTTTGATGTTGCTTGACCAAAAACTGCATTTCCACATCATTTTGGACTATTATGGAGTTTTGTCCTTGTTTCTGACACAGTGAATATGCATTTTCACATGATTTTGGACTATTATCACGAGTCTTTTAGTTCTGTTCATTTTGCTTAGGGACTGAGAAATAACACCTGGGGGGTCTGAAGTTCGCCAAAAATATTCATGCGAAAAAAGCAGGTGAAAATGCGTTTCCATCTAATGGCATTAAAAGCGAATAAAAGTATTGCGAAGAGACGTCACATGCTGTTATGCGATCAAATTGGTGTATCGAATAGATTTCTGACATTTTAAGCTGCTTCCATTAATTTTCGCACTGAATCGCAGAACCTTCAAGTGACCAAAAGTAATGTGTTAACCGACTAATTTAGCTAGTCAGCCAAAATGGATCGCGTCTACCAACAAATGATGATAATTGCACAAGTTGTACGTGCTTATGTGCCAGCTATTAGCAACATAGCAAACCATTATCAGAAGGCAACGACGGCATCAAAACACCGTCACGATACAGTAGCAGATTTATTCGGAAAATAGTGTTTCCATCTGCTTTTTTTTTTTTTTTGCCCCTCTTTACAAACCTGGTGGGCTTTTGTTAATTGCTCACTGTCATATATTAATTCATGTCCTCTTACTGACTTCTAATGGCTTAAACAACACATTACGTGTAACCTTTGATGAGAGGCACACCTGTTTTATGTGAGCCTAAACAAATCTGGCCCGCTGCACCAAGACGTCAGTCTGCATGATATATATAGTAATTTGTGGTCTAAATTCGAGTATTACACAATTGAAGAGACATTACCCACAAAAGTAATTTAACATTGTTTTTTCCAAATTACAAGTGCATGGTTTATAATTATGTGGATATAATTTCTTTGTTCCTTCCTTGCAACGTAAAATTGGTAAATATTTTGAATGGTCGATATTATGTATATGTTGTATCATTAACGTTTTCTATGTGTCCAATTTTTTCTTTTGTTTTTCAGGAAAACTGCAATTTAATGTGATTTACCCAGAACAAACCAAAGAGTGGGTCGCCAAAAAGATCTATGTGCCAACTGCACAAACATTCCGGCAAAATATGGTGGTGCAAGTTCTGCAGAGACGCCTGGACCCCAAGATCAAGTTGAAAGACCCACAGTCACATGTTTCTATTCCCCACTACCAACAAACATAGCCCAAAAACTAAAACCTGCAAAAGAGGAAGCCATACTAAAACATGCTTCACGGTTTAGCAGTTAGTATGAGGATGCACAATTGGTTTCTGCATCAACATGTGAAATGTCAAGTCAAACACAAACATGCCATGCTTATTTTTTGCCTTTTTTTTTTTTGCAATTATCTTGTTTTTAGTTGTTTTCCAAATGAGGTGACGTTTGTTTAAATTTCTATTAAAAAATAAAGTTTGTGAGAAAAAAACTGTAAAGGTCCTCATTGTCCATTACTAAGCCACCAGAAAAGTCCTGCTTATGGCATATAGGTTTATGGACCCTACTAGTCAGCTACCATTCGAAAATGAGGCCCTTATATCTGTACATAAATAAAACACTGCATTTATCTGTGGGTAGCATGTCTGTATTGCAGTTAGTGCCCAGGTCTAAGATAAATCTCCAGTCAAAGGAGCAGCTTTGCAAGTCATGCAAAATGTGTGCTTGTGATTCTGAGCCAAATATTGACTTATAGTAATTATTTTAGTATTTATCCAATTTTGTAACACCTGCAATATGGTATCCCTTGGAGTGAGTAGTAAATGCAACTTAGTTTTGTGGTTGGTTACTGTTGTTGTATTGTACAAACCACACAATACTAACAAACGTTAACAATTACAATAAACATTGTAAAATATCTTCCATTTTACACATTTTCTTTATTCTTTAGCAATATCGTTTCTAATAAAAATATAGATGTGCAGCAGCATAGTTTCCATGCCTGTTATTATTCATAATGTGGCAGTGCTTTTTTGTGATGTATTGGAAAAAGTCCCAGATGAAATACTATGAGGTAATATAAAAATGAGTCAGTGAGAATGTCTTTAGATTGATTGTCTTCAGATCCGTTCAAAAGCCTCTTCTGCCTCCTTGAATCCAGTATACAATCCATCTGGAGAATGGTAGCCGTCACGGATGCTTGTAACAACACAGGCTAGTAAACTTTACTATTGTCCTTGCCGAGTCTCTCGCCTTTCAGGACTCACCCCAATACCACCCGGTATGCCACCAACCTGCACTGACAGTGGAAAAAGTAAATAAAGAAATAGTTTAGCACTGGGCACAGCACAAAATACGAAAATATTGTAAATCGGGTTGCATCAAAACAAAAGACGTATAACGCATACTGTACAATGGAACTTACTCTACAGAGAGCGTGCCGTTTGGTCCTGCGGGTCTTGGCCTCTTTTTCCAGTTGATTTTAGTTACCTGGAAAAACATCTCGAGAGCCCCACGGGTCAGTAATGGTGGATAATCCTGGTTTTCGGTAATACGTTGACTTTGGGCAGTGCTCTCAGTCTCATCAACGGAGATATTGAGATCCTCCAGGAGCGGCATCAACAAATCCCAATCTAAACAGCAAAGGCTCTACTCTTCGGTTTGCATAGCTTTACATTTTCGACATTTACACCACCATGTTTCCGATGCCCTAGGTCTGTAGTCCGCCGCTGGTTGTGGCTCTGATCGAGCTGCGGCTGCTTCATCCATCTGAGTTCCTCGTCCGTGTACTCCGGCTCAAAGAGAAAAGGCTCAGCAAAGAACTCGTGCTCTTCCTCAACATTGAAGTCCTCGGACATTTTTCTTTTTTCCTTTCAAAGGTTCAAATCACATGCACGCAGAACCCTCTTGTGTTTGTGTGCTGCTCGTGTCGCTCTCAGCAGGATGCAAACACAAGGTGGTGTCTTCCGCTTTTCTCGTTGAACGTTGTCCGGCGCGGCTACTGTAGTGAACGCCCCTGCTCGGGAGAACTGCGTGAAGCAGCGAGCGCCGCCTCCAGGCGAACACACTAGAGTGAATAATAGGCTATAAAACTGTACTAAATGACGCGTCGTTCGGGTAAACTCTGGATGTTACCCCTTCAGGACACTTGGATTGCAGCGGACGAGCAGTATGGAGGAATATTAAAAAGTTTTTTGTGTAGTTTTATGGACCTTTTCTTTTCGGTAACCATAGACATTTCGTTATATGGATTTGCGGTGCAGGAGGAAAATCCCTGAATCTCCGGCCGCACTTTGAGGAATAAAAAACTACACCGGACTTCTCATCAGCATGAGGGTAAGTCAATAATGACTGAATTTCATTTTTGGGTGAACTATTCCTTTAATGAAGCACGCAGCTCCAAGCGCATAAATAAGGCAAGATTAACCACACAACGGCGTGTTTCTTTCTAAAATCTAACCGAACAAGAGGAGAGAAAAATAGGTACTCAAGTGAGCATTAGTCAACCCAGATCCTGTCTGGAGCCACTGGAGAAACAAAAATGCAAAAATCTTTGCCTCTTCCTCTTTAAAGCTCTCTGGTTTGACTTACTGGAGGTACCAAATGCTTCGCTGAGCCACTTGAATGTTTCATAACTTACAACCGAAGCACCATACTGATCACAAACACTAATTTTCCTCCTTTTATGTCTCTGTATATAAAAAAAAAAAACAGAACTCAAACCTGCTGGCTTTATCTTCAATGAACTAGCTGCCGAATGATCCAGAGATTACCAGGCAGTGACATCATCCATATGACCTGACCCCAGTACCAGAGTTGGGTGCAAGTACTTTCAAGTACTTTCAAGAATTGGATGCAAGTATTTTTTTTAAATACCAAAGTGCTTGCACTTGTATCAGAGTACTTCCTATTAATGCCTAAAGTACTTGTACTTGTATTCAAGTACTTTTCAAAGTTCTTGACCAATCTGTCTCCTAAGTGCTGACAGAGATTGGTCAAGTACTTGAAAAATACTTGGATACAAGTACATGCACTTATTATTGGGTATTATTAGGCATTACGCCTAATAATATTATTAGGCGTAATGCCTAATATTAGGCATTATTAGGTAGTACTCAGATAAAAATATAAGCACTATGGTATGTAAAAAAAAAAAAAAAAAAAAAAGCTTGCATACAATTCTCAAAAGTACTTGAAAGTACTTGGACCCAACTCTGCCCAGTACACAGATGACGGACAGCTCAGGGGCGGGGCCACTGACCTTCAGCTTGTGCTCGTGCTCCTTGTTGACTCGGGACAGGAGCTGGGCCTTCCGGCGGTTGAGGGCATCAACGAGGGCGTCGCACTGCGCCACCAGGCAGGCCTCAAACTCCACCCCGTTCTCCTGCAAGCACAGAGAGATGGGAAGAGACCGGCTTAGACCGGCTACTACAGCCACTGACACACAAAACAGGGAGCCAGCCTGACCGGCATTCATCAAGAAACAGAGGGACAGACAGTGGAAATGGAGAAGGAAAGAGATGCACGAAACTGCAGATTGTACAGGAAGGGAGAGCGAAAATAATGACACAAAGATAGCAAAAGCATAAAAAAATGCACAACATGAAAAACAAGAACAGACAAGAGGTCAGAATAAAGATCTGGCCAGCATTTATTGACCATCCAACCAAAAAGACATCTATTACTAGCATGACATCATCTTATAAAGCCAGTTAAGCAACAAAGGCCATGGAGTATACTTCATTATCTGCCCATGGCTTGATTCAGTGTCATGCATACCATTGTCATGCATACAGTTCACATTATATCAGAAACTGCAGACCAATAGGGGAAGGGCTTCTAATGATTTTAGCTAGATTATGGCCAAACTATAGCACAGTCACTGTCCGTTAAGAGTGACCCAATCTTACCAGACGTGAAAAATCTGTGCTTGCAACATTTTCTCTCTTGGGGAGTAACAATAAAATCCTTCTCGATGCACAAATAGGCAGCGACATTTCTGTGCCTAGGGTGTTCGAAAGGGACTCTGAGGGTTGAGAGGGCTACAATAAAAAAAGCTGTCGGGCCCTTGGGAAAGGCCCTTAACCTCACATTATTTGCGTTTCAACCAGAAGTCACTTTGGATAAAATCATCGGCTAAATAACTGTAATGTAATTTGAATTAAAAGTGGTAAGGGGCGGCATTACTATACCTCAAGGATCTTCAAATCCGGACCTTGAATCCAAATATATCCAAAGTTTTCTTTTATTCCTTGTTAAGTAAATGAACACTTAGTGCCTCAGATTGGCCAGACAGTCTTTACGTCTGACTCCCAGGTAAAAGGCGGGTGGATACAAGCAGTTCTTGGCCCTCAAGGACCATAATTTGAGGACCAGGGCCCTACCTGAATGTGCTGCACCATGTTCCTCAACTGCACCAGGAACTCCTTGGCCTCCGTGGCTCGGTCCGACAGAATGTTCAGAGCCTGTGACAGCTGACCCTGTAAATACCAAAGAGGAGGCAGAGAGAGAGAATCACATTTAGGGCCAAATCATGGTGTAGAATGTACTTCTCTGACTGAGCTCATTCCAGAACTACATTGAGCCTTAGTACGGAGAATCTCCACTCTAATTTGGGGCAGCCAAAAAGTGAACAAATGAACACAGTATGTGCAGGGGGGTAGACCAGAGATACTTGTGAGGGCACCACAAATTGAAGCACAGTGCTTGAACTTGTTATATACTTATAACTTATATACCTTTTACAATATAAAAAAGGTGTCCCGCAAGGATCCATACTGGGCCCCATTTTATTTATTATCTATATCAATAATTTATGTAAAAATGTTATTAATGCCACGTTCTATTTTTACGCTGATGATACAGTTATACACACTTCTTCCCGAGGTCATAAAGGGTAACCAAAGATGGTTATCAGATTTTAACTTTGAACAATAAGGTGATTAAACATGCGTCAACATAAAACTACCTGGGTTTTCTTTCAGAAGAAAATCTGTCTTTTTATCATCACATTGAGTATCTATTAAAAAACTGAAGGTAAAATTGGGATTCTTTTATTGAAACAATTGCTGCATCTCTTTTGTTGCAAGGAAGAAACTCATTCAAGCAACCTTTTTGTCCGTAATTGACTATGGTGATGTTTTTTATAGGCATGCAGCTTCATCACTGAAAGTGTTGGACTCAGTGTACCATCCTGCATTGAGATTTGTCTCTGGTTTGGGTTTTCACAGGCATCTTTGTGTTTTGTATGAGAAAGTTGGTTGGTCTTCCTTATACAATAGAAGAATGGAGCATTGGTATATCTTTCTGTATAAGACCATCATACATGAACTGCCTTCTTATCCATGTTCTCTGCTGACTCCTAAAACTGTCAGTAGTTGTAATCTTCAGTCTCATAGACACATTGTGTTTGTCATTCCCCAACTCACTCTGTCTTTGGACATAAAGATTTTTCTGTTTCTCCTCCTTCATCTTGGTCTGGGCTACAGAATCACCTTAAACTGGATCATATTATTAGATTGGATGTTTTAAAACCAGAATTAAAGCTCATTTAACCAGCATATGCACATGTTTTACTGCTAAACCCTGTTAATGTCTTATTCTTGTAGGTTTTGCTTGTCATGGTCTGTTGTTGTTTTTTGAGTGAAGCTTTAATGCTTCTGTCTTGGCCAGGACTCCCTTGAAAAAGAGATTCTGCATCTCAATGGGATTTATTCCTAGTAAAATAAAAGTTAAATAAATAAAAAAATAAATAAATGAAACAAAAGAATATATTGGCCCATTAATCGTGTAAGTAATTATAAAATTCAGTGGAGCGCAGCCCAGATTGATGCTTGCAGATGGAGTTCCCTAGTACAGTTTATATAGGGAAGATTTCACAATTCAAGGCCAACCGAAGGTTCTTCACCATCCCACATTAATGGCACTCGTTGTGTAGTGGAAGCACCGAGCTCTTCCCACTTCAGTGAGTCGCCTACGCACTGATCACAGAGGACGCGTCTGTGCCGAGCCAAATGCCCCACTGACTGACGCCTGGTAAATTTCAGACATGTGACGAGCCAAAAACGTGGCCTGCTTTGCTTGGATAGTCTCTCCTATCTCCAAATGCGACTTGTAGTGCTTGCGGCGCTTACTGCTACGCCCACACTGAAGCCTACTGCATAGTACATCTGAAGATATGAGCAATATTACTCCTTTTAGAGTGACAATAGGAGTTTTCCCACAATCAGTCAGTGGGCGAGCGCAGTACTCAAAGCACACCTCCGCAATGGTACTTCATCAAGGCCGAACCTCAGTAATGGAACGCAGAGGGAAGCCCAACGACACAACCTCAGTCGTGCACAGTAACTTTAACCGTTTACGGCCTAATTAACACATACACTTGTATTTGTAAAAACAGCCTTTTTCCTACTTCGTTTTCCAAAAAAAATTTCCATCAATATGAAGACAGAAACACAATTAATGCATTGTCCAGAGCATGCCAAACCGACTGCCGACGATGATTTCATCTAATGCAAGACCATGTGGACCAATCAAAAGCCTTGAAAATCTCTTGAAAAATGAGGTGCACACACACACTCTGATGTCAAAGTCACAAACTTTATTTTCCCTGTCCACATGTAAGTAAAGCAAAAGGACTTTCTAGAAATCTTGACCCTGGAAGTGGTTTTTCAAAAGCTTCGTCTTCAGTGACCGAAAATGCAATTTGCCTGTGGATGAGAGGCTGAAACGCATAGAAAATGCTACGGTTTCAAAAACACCTGTGCCCATGTGGACAGCGCCTGAGACAGGAGTGAGGAACTCTGCTTGCTTCCGGAGAGCCATAGGTTTGCATGTTTGGATGTTTCTTCTCAAGCAAATCTGAATCAAATTATTGTCTTTTTATCAACTATCTATCTCATTATCAAGCCCTTGAAAAGGTACAATGATTTGAATGAGGTGAGTTAGAATAGAGAGACAACCAAAACATGCTGGCCTATGGCTTTCCAGAAGCAGGGCTCTCTAACCTTGGATCAAGGTGTAAGATCACAAGTATGTGGTTAGAATAAACTGAAAATTGTAATGCTGGTGTTACAAGCACAATTGGTAACTCAATGCATTAGAGGTCTGGAGCACCGACTCAGAATTTTGAGAAAACAACCCAGAAAACCTACTCTTCAGGGAGCTTATTTGCATCTTAATATTACGAGTACATACTGGAAGCTGCTTCACAGCCTTCATTTTGGGAGTAATGTGTCCAGGTATATGTTCTGGCGCCTCATCCTTTAGGGTTGTCATTAAGCTCATTTTCTAGCCACTTTACTACACAGGAACTGATGACAAATATTTTGCTTAAGTGTGCAATGGCAGTACCCCAACCAGGAAATCAAACCAACAACCTTCTAGTTACAAGTCCAGCGGCCTTATTTATAAAAATTTGCGTGGATTTCATACCTAAATAATACATATGCACAAAAAAATAAAAATGACATTTTGTGGAAAATAACCTAATTTATAAACCTATGGGTAAAATAAACTGCATGGAATTTTAATTTATTAAATCAGGATGGACTTGGAATTTATTGACATTGTGCATAGTCTTAATAATTTCCCTTTTTTAATGTCAAGTTTGTTTTTATAAATCAGAAATCTGTAAAGAAAGTGACGTATGTATCTTTTTTGTGCCTACGCACCGTTTATAAATGAGGTCCCAGTTCCTTAACCGCCGCACTACATGTTATATTTTGGATGTGTGAGAAAGGTCACATAAAGGATAAAACATGGTGGCTGGAGAGGCATTGAGTTTGTGACTGGGGGGGGCGGCTGATGAACACATACCACTGAACACGCAGCAAAATGGTGAGAATACTCTGCCCTCACCCCCTCCTCTGGGAAACGCTGATAGATCCAGCGGACCAGAAGCGACCCAGCCGATGGTGTTATTATCATTTGGAAAAAGGTTAAGCGGAAAGATGGTGTTGGTTTTGCCGGGTCATAAAGCAGCCCTGGTTTCCAGAGGGAGGCTCCAGTCTACTGTAATGAGAACAGTGTAAAAACAGCCTTTCGTCGTCTCCTCCTCTCTCCTCCCAGCTGCTCCGCAACTCAACAGGGAAGAAGGTGATGAGACAGGAAATAGAAGGCCGGTGACCTCTTGTCTGGGAAACTGTGACAGCTGCTTTTACTAAGACCCTGGAAGGGCTTCGCCGACCGGAGCAGACCTCCATGGGAAAATGACATTCCTCAGTCAGTCACAGGCTCCCACAACATCAGAGCTGGGACACAACCACACGTTAAGTGAAATGGGACTACATTTACCCTAAGTACCATACCAATGTAGGCTTTGGTCTGATTTTGCACGCAAAGTTACACTCTTTCTGCTGCACTAAGGACACTCTCATTTTAATTTAATACTCCAATTCTTTATTTTGTTTTCATTAGCATTTACTATCATTTCTTTAGCATAATTTGTATTACCATTATTTTATTTATAATTATCTTCAGTCTGTTACCCGTGCTTTAAATAGATCGAAGTAAACATTTATTCAACCGATAAAATGAAAAACTCATGCCTGATTATGTTCCCCTGTGCATCTGACACCAGGTTAAGTGAGCAAACATTACTCCAGTTCAAATACACTTGAAGTTCTAGATGACAGCAGTTTTGGTTTTCTATTCAGCAGATGCTTGATTGATTCATGCCACCGGTTGGTCAGAGGTCTACCTCACAGTAGTCACAGGTTTAGATCATTCTGGATCAGAGAGAGCAAATGAAAAACAGCACTACTGCCAGTATCTAATGACCAGAGCTGAAAATCTCTGCAGTTGTTAATTAGAAGGGTCACTACAAACCTCTTGAGAGATATACAGTAAACAAGAATATTTTTTAATGCACCTGCGACTGAGAATACAGTAAAATTCGTAAGAACGGCTCAGATTTTAAAAATATTCAAGAATTTGCGATGAAAACATGAGGACCGAAGTTTTGTTACACAACTGATATTGTGATAATTGAAGAGGTCAGAGAGGCCTTGTTTAAGTTATTGTTTGTGTCCAATATTTCAATCAACCAGTGCAAAGAACATCTGCAGTAAAATTAAGTATGTGTGAAAATGAGGTCCAACTTGAATAACGTCAGTGTGAGGGATTCCTAACGCGATTTTATTAGTCTATTACAGTCTAACCCAGCTAGCATAGCATAGCATTGCATAACATTACTCAGAATGCAAATTCATATGTTTCAGAGGGAACTTTGGATATTCTACTTGAAGAGCAATCAGCTCTGTAATTAACTGAACTGGAACGTATTGATGAATTACTCTGTCAAGGCTCTAGGCAATTTGGCTTTGCATTCCCCCCCCTGCAGTGAAGCAAAGGCGCTAATCCGTCACAGGAGAGTGCTCCATCTGATACAATTTCCATTGGGTGCACGGGATCCCCAGGAAGCATCATGCTAAATTCTGATTCAAAGAATGTTACAAGGCCAAAAGCAGAACTCTGTGACATGTCCAATAAAGGTAGAGACAGGTGTGACAAGAGGGTGTTCTAAGGGTGTCATCTGAGATTACACGCTTCTATCCATCTATCCATTCTTACCAGTGGTGACAGCTTGAGCTGGAGTTGTTTTCACCTTGTGAGTCTGTGCAAATGCGTGCGTCATCATGGTAAAATGTGGTCCTGGAGACAGCTACTGAAGCGGGAAGTACCACAAGAGTGGTTTTGCGTACTTTGCCAGGTGCTTATACATGTGTCTGACTGATTTTCTCAAAGCTATAGCGTCAAAACCGCGCAGGGTGCAGTCACGAATATTTACGAGTGTGTATTTGAGATTGAAGTGAAGGCCGAGTTTAAAGGTGGCTGTGGGTCACACAAGGACAATAGAAGTAAGGGGATAAGGAGAGTGGCTAGTGTCATTCCACTGGAACATGGCCTCCTGTGTAACATGACTTTTCCTGGTCAGGGTCATTCAGGGTAGCTGTAGTCTATCCCAGCATGCATTGGGAAAATCAGAAATACATCCTGGACAGGATGTCAATCCATCACAGGACATATTTCGCGCACATACCTAGAGAATAACACACTCTCTCCCTTAACCCCCACCATTGTTTCACTTTTTTTTTCTCCTGTACCACATTTTGAAAATATTTCCAGGTACTTGGTGTTTCTGCCTTCCCTCTGGATTGATGTTCAGACCTTTGTTCCAGAACAGTTTGTATGCTTGAGATGCAAGGTTTAAGAAATAATGAAACCTTTTCAATGCTAGGCAACGGCTCTGCAGAAAACCTGGCTAACAGCAAAGCCCTCATCTATCAGGGTCATGAATGTCTATGAATTACTACAGGGTAAGAACTTACTCAATATACTGGCTTATGATTGCTGGTGATTCCAGAAGTATCAGACAACCTTAAACTTAATCATTCATCTTAATAAAAACCTGAACATGTTTTATTAGACAGGACAGGTCGGTGTGGATCAAATACAGACTCACCTCTGCTCGTCTACTCAAACTTTTCAGATGAAAAGTGACACTGATGGATTTCTTGCTTACACGGGGGGAGGCTCTTACTCAAAATGTAATACTTAATTCATATTAAACTGCATATCAAGATGTACAGGCAGCTTCATGACTTCAAACAGAAAGGCGACCCAATCTCTCTTCCCAAATCATCACCATAACCGAACAAAAATGTCAGAACGTAGCCCAAAACTCTGCTCAACCACAAAAGGACTATTAAAAGTTGGATGAACAGTCACATGACTGCTGATAGTATATAGAGGGAGCAGAAGTATTCAACTCCAGTTCATCACAATCTCCAGTGAGACCAGGGTTTTACTGAGAATTGAGTGCCAGGGCTTTCATCAGATCTAGTAGGCCCCTGCCAAACTTAACTCCTTAAACCTTTTCACTTAAGTTGTCCCTTAAGTAGATACAAAGTCAGAAAAAACATTTTTTCATATTGTAGGATAATGTCAAATACATTATCTGTATCTGCTGCTGCATTGCTTCACTAAAGCCATGTAACATTTATATTGAGAGCAATCTTCAAACCCAGGACGCCATGTTATAATGGGCACAACATGACCTCTGACAGAAAACATCTAGCTCTTGTACATAATTTTCATACACTTTCCCCAGTAATTCAGCAGTACAAATTTGGGACTGTTGGAAACCTTTGGATAACCACCAGAATTTAAAATAGGCCTGAGGTTCCACAGATTTGAATACAGAAGCTGCATTTTATAGACTCATATGCGGGTCTGTAGGTTTTCTGGGGTTAATAGTTGGTAATTACATTAGGATTTGGGAAAATGTTTCAAAATAATAAACTATTTCAAACTAAACCTTTTCTAATTATTATGAGTCTCCTCTAGATTCCTTTGAATCTCGTCAGCGCTGCCTAAATTCAGAAAGGCAGAAAAATCCCTGCACTGGAGGTCTAAAGGAAGCAAATTTTGTTCAATTAAGCCACCATTTTACGCCAGGCAAGAATGTCTAGTGTCGATAAGACTTAAACCTGGGATTAAATGAGAATTACACTGACTAAGAAGTCTGAAACCACAAAGGGATATAGTTCCTCAGAGCATATGCAGCAAACCTTAGTGGGGATTTCCCCTCCGTGGAGGTGGGTAATTACAGCATGCCTTAAGAAACCCCAAGCAGGAGGTGATATCAACTGATATCAACATAAATGATATGAAACCTACCCCACCTCCTACACATGCAGCGCATTTGCACTCGAGAGAGTGCTTTTCCACAGACTCCCGCAGCGAGCCTTCGATACTGATGCTGCGTTCGCTCAGTGTTAGAAGACGCTCGTGGGCGTTGCGTTCGCATTCCTGGGAGAGATTGTCTCCGGTCTCAGCTCCCACAATGACAGGAAGTTACAAAAGAAGTGCTCCGGTGGGGAATGCCATGGACACCTGTGGTTCTCTCACAGCAGATGTGCCGAAAATTTATTTTAAGGCACAAACATGTTGCTTGTAAGTTGTACTGAGTGGTTCTTGTTGATGCTTCTTCTCAGATTTCGCAGCATAGAAAGCTTCATGCAGTGTTACAGTACAGTTTCAGTTACGTTGAAACCTCATCCCTAACATAACTGACTTAAACACACTAACCTTGCAATACCAAGGATATCAATCGGACACCCTAATATTAGATCAAACCAATGCCAGGACATAGAGAAGACCAGACCGACATAGAATGACCAAGAAATACAGAGATGAAAACTTAAAATTTCACTAATGGTTTTCTTTTTTGTGGTACACAAGCAAACTTATCAAGAATAATCGCAAAAACAGAAGACAAAGGGACACTGTTGGTGGCTCTCTCTCTTTCTCTCCCATTATCAGTCCCTCTGTCACTCTATCTCTCTTTCCCTCACTCATTACCTTAACACGCAGATAATCACTATACACAACAGCTGTACGGAGACTATCGCACCACTAATGAAGTGTGATCAAAGTGCGAGTCTCTGATGCTCTGTTTAACTAGTGTTGATCACATACAGCTCAGTCAGCTTGTATTTGATTACATGTTATAGCACTCACACATTCTCTCCTGATTGGAACCATCTGCAACAAAACTACTTTATTACTGGTCTGCTGAGACAACACAGTGTGTTAGTTCAACCCAACCAAAAATCAATTTGCATCAAAGCCACTGCAATAGGAGGTCTGCAGTGAAAATAATGCCAATTCAATCACAAACAAATGATTGAGCTCAGAAAGGGGTAAAGATGGATGGACAGTGGTCACTTCGAGAGACAAGGTGGTAAATCAGGTTAGAATACACAACCATCGGACAAAGTTTGGTCATGTGGGCCACCAGTTGCTGACGCAGGGATAACACTGAAGGGCTGTGGATATTATTGGTACAGTTACTGGTTTTAACTGAGCCAAAATGGGCTAAGATCTTTGCTTACTCTGGCCACATAAATATATTTACTATAACTTAGTGTGATGGATTGGTGAGTTTTCCAGGGTGTGTTCTTTCCTTTTGCCCATAGTGTGCTGGGATAGGCTCCAGCTCCCCTGAAACCCTACTGAGAAAGAAGCAGTTTAGATAATGGATGGATGGATAATTTACTGAATGATCCGAGATGGTGAGTGAGGAGCATTATTACAAAATGGCTTCCGTGAATCACGTAAGTGGGTGCTACACTTTGATAGGAGTTGAGATAAGGTACAAGATAATTCAATGCATTATTACCACTAGTCAATAGTAAACCCTTAGTATACCCAATAAAATGTCTTTAAATGTAGAACAAAGTCCCACAACAAATCTCCAAATCTCTAAACAAAAATGGCTTGATATCTTCTTGGAGCACCTTCATTTTACAGACGATTGGTTGAGCATGCAATTAAAATGATAAAATTCCATTATGCCTTTTTCACCCACAAATCCCACAAGGAATGCTCAAGTCATTCATGTACAATTTTTATGTTAAAGTACATATATTCTCAATTAAATGATGTGTTTACTAAATGTTGAAGTTTCATGAAATGTGGACCTTGAAACAGAGAGGCATTATTCACAATTTAAACTGTTATCTGAAAAAGCAGACAGCCAATTTTATACAGAACGTGAATCATTGTGGTCTCATTTTCATTCCTCCATCCCACTCGCTCTTTGGCTTTACCAACATGGCTGCTACTTTTACAGGAAATTTCATATTCACATAACACTTCTGGATTCAGAGGAAATCGACAGTCACTGGATCCCAACATTAGACTCTACGTTAATCTAGGGATTCCCATGGATCATGCAAATCCTCTCAGAATATTATTTATTTTTCATTGAAGTTATGAAAGTCAACCAAACTACAACTATGCTTCCACGCTCATTAGAAAATTAATTAGGTTAAGTCTCTTAAATGCTACGCTGAGTAACAGCACATTGAGTCTTTTAACAAACAGCACACCCAAATTCCATTCCCTCTCCTGGCCTCATTCTGTGAGGTTTACGTCTACGGCTATGGACCGTCCCATCAGCAGCGGGTCAAATTAGTACGGAGAGGAGATCAAACGCACGGCGCAGATGAAAGAGCAGACACTGCAGCTGAGGGTTTGCCGAAGGCATGCTTCCATGTCCCAATTCCCCGATTTAACAAGTTCAAAACACCTGTGAGCAGCAGCCAAAGAAAGAGGTGTCACTTTGGCTGCCAAGACCCAGAATCCTTTGTATTAATTGCTCTCTCATCATAATCACAGGGCATGTTCGTAATTAAAATTTTTTTCACGTCGGTCTCATTTTTCTGATATAATATGACCTACAATAACTGATCAGCATAATTGCGAGTAGGCAATTGCCAGTGAACAAATACGTAAACAAGTGACCTTGATTCAGTTGATGGGGTCTACAGTAGTCTCTTCATTCTGACATATTGAGAACATTCTGGATTAGGGTGGGGGGTGGGGGGATATAGGCTATTTTTCAGTCTTGTTTTCTGCATGATGTACATGCCTGAAAAGAGCATGAATAGAGACTCCATGGTGCTATTGTGCTCATATTAGACAGCTCTGTCAAGAGAAGTAATGTCTAATTACAGTGTCAGCAGAATACTTCTATTTTTGGACCACTCTTTTTATTTAATTAGTTTTTTATTTTTCAACGTGACATTCATTATTTGCCTTTTTTGTGCCATTAAAGATACCTCTGGAGATGGACAGATGCTGCTTGTTGAGTTTTTTTCATTGCTTGAAGTCGTACCAGTTTGCTCAAATGTTATCAGCGTTTCAGCAAGCAAGGGGAAAGTGGGACATTCAATGCACCCATCTCTGCAAACTAACAGTATGACAGCAGCCAACCTGACCAGCTTAATTTCAGATTCTTTTACATCAGTTCAAGTGCGGTTTGACCTATTAACCTTACAAGCATTATCAACATAGGACTATGCATGTCATTCATAAATTGTCTATGACCTCCATTTCTATACAGTTTTTTCAGCAACTATGGACACTCAAAGCACTTCAGAATGAATGCCTCTCTCATTCACCCCAACACACACACACACACACACACACTCTCACACATCAATGGCAACAAGCTGCCAAGCGAGCTTCAGACGACCATGCAACTGCTATACCTCCTGAGGTAATATCACCCCGAAAGCAAATTAACTATTGTGATCCTGCATCAACAGATACTGGAATCACAAACTGTGATAAACAATGCTAGGCGAAATGCACCCGCTGCCAAAGCAGATTACATGGAAGTAGACAGCAGTTGACAAATGCAGTAGACAGAAATGATGAATGATCTCAGGAAGCCTGCTTGTCTTAGGAAAACTGTCACTGTGGACAGCAGCTGAAGCCAGTTGTCGTGACCTGAGCAGCCAACAGCACTTTGTAAAATGCCTGGTGCATGCAACAGCTGTGGCCGTGGTACTGCAATGGAAAAGTAACTGTGCTATATGCGGAAAGCACTGATGCTCGCACACACTGCCCTAGGTCCTCGATCATCAAGTGCAGCCATGCACAAATTCGACTTACACTTCCAAACTCTTTGCATGATACGTTAATATAATGGCGCAGTGGTATGGAAACAGACTCAAACATCTGCATATTAAACTGTTCTTGAAAACAAAGGCAACGCAGCATTATTTTTTGACAGTTTTTCCAAGATACCGGTATTATACTTTTTCAGCAAGCAGCTTCTCACAAATATTTCAATTCACTGTGCCAACAGAAATAAAAATTCCATTCACAAATGGATTTTAAAGATGTGTTACAGTAAGTGAAGAGTACGTTTCATTCATCTTCTGTGAAGATAAATGACTCAATTAAAGTTTTTACTTAAATCATTTTACAAATAAATTACACCCAGAACAATATTTATTTATGGATTGTCAAATTAATATATCGGCAAAATAAATAGTAAAATAAACCATTTCCTCAAACAATTGATATTTGCTGCATACAAGACCATATATTCTATTCTGAGTACGTCAAAGATTAACATTTGGGAAAAAAAGAGTCTATTCTAAGGGAATGGTGGAAGAATACATATAGTTTAGTGTTTTTTTGTGATGAATGACAGTTTGAATTCCAGTTGACGGCTGAGTTCTCAATTTCAAGGTGCACTCATGCTTTTATACAAAATGAGCATCTGAAATGGAAGCTCAGATATTAAGCTTCATTTGCGATTATATCATCCTTGTCAAACCACTTGCCAAACCTCCACCAAACAAAACATTTTAAACTTTTTAACTAATATATACAGCTATTTTGCATTCAGAGACACTCATTACGGGTCCAATCACCAAAGGCACCAGATTCCTTTCTTTCTTTCTTTCTTTCTTTCTTTCTTTCTATGTTTCTATCTATTTCTTTCCAACATCTATGTCTCCACAAAAGTTCATTCAAATTCTATCAAAATTGTCACAAAAATTCTTTAGATCCAGGATATGAGATGGTCCAAAAATCAAAAAGTAAGGCAACAGTGATACTAATCATCTCACAGTAATTTTTACTGTCGACATAACATTTTTTACTTCGAGAGAGTTGATCAAACTTCACCAAAACATTTGACACCACACCTGAAATCACTGAAACCAGCAGAGGGATGTACAATATTTTTTTAGAACTATCACCAAATTATTGTGATTTTTTAAAGGGTGTTCCCAATAACAAAGTTTAATGAACAAGACCACTCCCAATGCGCCTTCCTATTCGTCTGCTCGCCTATATATACCACCTTTGTTCCCACAATCCCTGCTCGTCTCGATTCTATGTCCTTCCCACCCTTCCCCTCTCCAAGAAGGAAGCAAGAAACGGCCACCACCTGGGACCCCGGGGGGCTTAGGAGCCACACGGACTCCCGACAAGAGACGCGAGCTTCATCCTGAGTCTCGCCACCTGGGGCTCCCAATGTTCGCACAATCACAGACCAAGTCCATACAACATCCATTCGCCCCGATCCCCTATCCATCGTTCCACCGAATACTCTCCTCCACTTTGGGAGTGGTTCTGAGTTCATTAAAGTGCAAATAGACAAAAATGCTACCATTTGGCCCATGTCAATTAGTTCCCTTATAATGTGAGAAGATGTGTGAACAACCATTTACTCAATGGCTCACAGTGTACCCAAGGATACAAAATCCTGGGTTTGAATTCTAGGGTGATTGAATCCTGCTCCAGAACACCATGTCAAATTGAAGACCTGCGTGCAAAAAGTACTTAAGTCCCATTTTGCAAAAAATGAGCTAACACCAGTATTAAAAGCCATAATGGCCCGAGCATCATCTGATACCAAAGATTTCTAAACGGAAGTATACAAGTCCTGTGTATTGGTGTGTTGCCATTGTCAAATTCACTGAACTTTAGCGCAAGAAATTTCCGAATCAATGAAAGTTCATGACTGTCCAATCAAAATCCTAGAATGTGTCATGTGACTACCAGAGAAAATAGCAACCAAGGAGGCTGGAAAGTTGGCTTCAGCCATTAAAAGTACTCAAGTCCAGCCATTTTGCGGTAAATGTGCTTAAGTCCATGTATTTAACATAAAAAAGTACTAAAATCCAAGACTAATTTTCTTATAAACTTCGTAATACATTAGTATTTTTCCAGAAAAAAATGGGGTCATTAGCTCTCAATAACCCCTGGAAACACCAATGGTCTCCATAGTATGTTACCATTGAAAAACATTATCTGCAACATGTTTTGAAAACTTTGAAAATCTCAAATGAGTTATTTTGTGACTTTGGAACTTTTTGCACATAGGTTTTCAATTATTCTACAGAATTCAGCTCCTTAAAGCCATTTGAAAATGAATGAATTTAAAATGTTAAATGAATTAACAGGCAAAGACAAACAAGACAAAAAAAATCTTCTGATGTTGGTAACATAATATATTTTGGACCAAGAGTTCAAATTTAAACTGACTCCACCAACTCTGCTTGGCCAAATCTGAGAAAATAGCTCAATCAATAGTGCGCTGCTCTTTTAACATGCGTCATGGGTTTGATTCCTGCATAACACAACTCTTTTGGCGGCAAAGGGAAATTAAAAATGAAATGAAAGTGTCCTTCTCAACCAGACAGAATAGCATGCAGTTCAAGACAAATTCTTCTGAAGTTCAGATACCTTTAAAAACTGCTTCTTCCATTCTTTCTTTCCTACTTCAATCAAAGCATCTAGTTCACTTGAACCATAAATATTGGAAACCCCCATCTTTCCAGATCAGTTACAAATCTTACCCATCACTTAGGCAACAAAAATCATATCAATTGACCTTAGGGTGGTGCTATTTACATTTTATATATTTAATATATATGGTCTTTTTCATGTTCTATTTGGTGATATCAATCCAAATGCTTGGACTCCGCCCATTCCCCCTAGCGGCTATAATTTTGATTAGTTTACGCTGTTTTGGCACAGTAATTCACAGCAGAAGTATCACAATGAAACATTTAATACTGTATATTGCTTGTATTTGGCTAAACACTGTCAAATGCAATTAGCCACACGCAATTACTTCGACAGTAAAAACGAATCAATAAAATCTCTAAAAATAGTATATTCAATTACCTCCAGTTGTCTCAGGGATCCAAAATGCCCACATCCGTGCTTCAGGACAAATGAGGAAGTAACTTGTACGCGACTGATAAATGAGCCTTTAGGCTTTACCCACAATGAGACTGTAAACCAAGGACAACCCTGAGCTGAGCGTTTTTTTTTTTTTTTTTTACTGTAGGGGAGATCGCTCAAGAAATCGCTGATACAGTTGCCTCTCTCCCACCCCCGCCACCATCCTCTCACGGTGACTTTCGGTTGCTATGGAAGCAAGGACATTCGTGCTCTCCCCATTCAGAGAAGAAACTCCTCTTGGGGGAAAAAAAAACATAAAATTGACATCCACTGTCTTGCCCTCCCTACTCCTCCCGTGACAAGTGGGGGGCAAGGACGGGGACTCCATTTCATGGAATTTGAAACGTGAACTCCGAAGGCATTGCAATTTCAGAGAATGACACAAAAGAGAGTGTGAAAACTAAAACATGCTTCCTCCACAATATATACATTTCTGACTCAGTCACGCAAATAAAGTTAAACACAATCTAAGGTGGGGTACACACATAAGGATTTTTTAAATCTGAAGAGATTTTTTATCTGCTACAGACCCCACACATGAAGATAAAAAATCAGGCACTGAACAGTTTTGATCGTACTGCGTGTGGTGTGCTCCGATAATCTCAACACAGCGCACCACACACACAACGATTCTGTTCCACCACCGATATAGAATCTAGTCCTCCAAGACAGAAATCTCGTGTGATCAAACGTGATCTGACAAAAACGAAGAAGAAGAAACATAGCAACAACAAACACAAGACGCAACATGGAAGAGGACACACAAGAGGAGGGAATGATGGTCGTCAGCTTGCTTCTTGATTGGCTACATTCCGTTTCACGTCGCAATTCATGGAGTCATGACTCGGGAGTCATCGACTTTCCCCACACACGTGAAGATTGTGGTCGTAAATATTGAACAAGTTTAATATTTACGATCGTCAGGCCCAACCCGTTTCGGACCCGATTATCGGGACAAATTCACTCTTAACACACCTCAGACCACAGGATAATCTTATCGGATAATCTTATAAGACATAAGATAATCTTCCGATTGTCGTCATTGGTCGGGAGGGGGAAAATTGGGGCAAAATCAGCCAGATTATCTTTATGTGTGTACCCCGCTTCAGTCATCCTGCAAGATTGAACCCAGTGGGAAGTATTATGAAAAATATGTGATTAGAATATTTTTAACTTAACATTCTGGGGCTGATGTAACAGTCATGACTTGTAACTCAAAGTAGGGAAGTTCTACAACATGTAGAATTAGACAAAGACTTGAATTTCGCAGAACACATTACTCACAACTTTCTCACCGAGAAGTTAAAAAGGAGAAATCTGCAAGTCATTGCACTTGGTCTGGAATTTTCAATCTGTCAAGTGCCGCTAGCATGTTTTACTTATGCATGCAGCAGGCGTAGGCACATTACAAAGACATTTACATCCACCTTCGATGAAAAAGCAGTTGTGCAAATCCTCTCATCTTGCAGCTCCAGGACATAAAAGAGGCAGCGCTTTGACAAATGGCACCTGATGCAATGCCTGGCCATGGGACAGTGTTATTAACTCAAGCACAGTCACAAATGTTTCTTTACTAGCAGGCAGAGTTCATCTTCGTCTGTGTGGCCCATAACGCAAACGGCCTTCATTCAGTGACTGAGCAAAAGAGGCCCCCAGGGGGATATTGGTGCAGGTAATTGTACATTAAATTACATTTAATACACCAGTGCTTCTGACCCACAAATTAGGATTTCCAAAAGAAACAAAAAGACGTTGTCATCATTATTCTCCACCATCATGGAATCTCCTTTTCAAACCCAAGCAAGATCATGATATGTAACATAAAGACAAAGTAACATACACAAAAATTTCATTCATCCAGGTATAGTTTCTAATTAGGCTTGTCCCAATTTATCCGGATGCATGGACAAATGGACAGAGGGACAGTTGGACAAGCTCCACTGCAATATCCCTGTGAGCGCATCTATGTTCCCAGGGTCCTATATGCTCCCAAAGTCCTATGTACTCACTACCCAGCATCGAATGTTCCTCATTTTAAAATTCTGCTCACACACATAAACTTTCAAAAGGTTTTATGTTATCAAGGAATAATTTTCATGCGGCCCTATGTTCAACTCATACAAACACCCATTTTCATTTTCTGATATAAGATCATATTCAAGACAAAGGCTACTTTTTACAGGGGAAGAAAGACAATCTACAGCATACCCTGAGCAGCAGGATCTAATTACTATGATATTTATTCGAACGTCACCATAGACAAGCCAAATGCATGCAACAAAATGAAGACAAGGCCATACTGTAGCCCATGAAAAACAGTAAACAGTCAAATAAAGGAACAAAATTTAAGTACAAACATGTCCCAACTTTTTCTTATGCTGAGGCCAAACACCAGCTTTGAGTAGATGTATGTCTCTGGTGATACATTGACTGAACTAAATGACTGTTTCATCCTCACAGGGCTTCTTGTGGCTAAAATTAACTTATAGAATTCAGAAACTGAAGGACTGGCTGAGGACTTGGTGAACAGAAAGCCTTGAGATATGAACTTGGATGACATGGAAACAGAAGATCTTGATGATCTACTGATTCAAGACCAGAATGAAAGCTCGGGAACATCTTTGTCGGGTTCCCATTATCTGCTATAAAGAGCTTAAGAACATAGGACCCTAGGAATATAGGACTATGGGAGAGCACATATGTAGAACTGAGGAACATAGGACCCTGGGAACATTGGACCCCTTTTCATGTTACCATTATGTGCCATATAAATCTGGGGAACGTAGGACCCTGGGAACATAGGAATGACCCCATATCCCTACAAGACTTTGTGTTCCTGGCGGGGGGTAATAAACAGTGAGAACCTATTGTTGTACTTCCTTCAAACATACATAAGGTACACGATGCTTCAGGCTCCGTAGCAGTGAAGGGTATTGTTGCAACTACCCTTGGGTGCGTGACACACTTTCTCAAGCTCTTTTTCTTGCTCGGCTAGTAATTGAGAATACCAGTTAGCAGCAAATCCTTCTCTTCTTGTCTCTCAGCAAATTACCTAATCTACAAGAGTAGCCTTTGCTCTGGCTTTTGACCCAGCATTTACCTTTTGGGCCAAACAGGGACAAAACTATGGCATCCACCTTGCAGAACGCCACAAGCTCACGAGTTATGGAGGTCCAGATGGTGGCTGATTAAACTTCCTACATCATTATGGCCTAAGTGTGAGATTCAACAGTGTGGTGTTAGTCTGTTTATAGCCTTACACTGACTTACGGTGTAACAGGGAGTCTACTTTTTATACCCAAGTTCTGTGTTTAGTTTGCCCTTAGCCTACACTTAGTAAGATGTGATTTACCTATAGCGATTAATTTCAATTATGGTTCTGATGTTCAGCAAACCACATTGAAACATGTCCCTAAAAGACAGTTTCTTTGTGTTATTCATCATTTTCAAAATAAAGCATATTTTTATCTATATTTTTTGTGGGAAGATATGGAGAAATAAAATGTCATCAAGATCAGTAGGAAAAAGCAAGCCTCAGGGAGAACTAAATTGTCAAGGCAATCAAAGGAGGCGATGCAGCGGGTGGTCGGTCAACACCTGCGGATGTAACGATCTCTAATGGAAGCACTGTATGCGGCCTGACATGCAGGCAGTTCAATCAAGGCTATTTACTGGTTCCCTGTAAAGCCAGCTTCTAAGATTTTCCTGCTAATTTTAAGACAAAACCAAAATGAATCGATCACGGCAGTAACTGATGGAAAAAATGCCTGTGAAAGCGCGTGGCTGTTTTGCTCTTTTTGGTAAATAAACCTTGAGGGCTGAGCAGGTAGATTTCATCTTTGATTTTTGCAAAAAGCTGCGATGCGTTAAACGGACATTATGCTGGAAATGGGTTTGGACGAGCGAGCGGCGGATGGATTAAGAGTGATCAATGTTTAGATGTCGATTGACCCCATGTTGTGTGCTTGATCCGAGTCATAAAGTCCGTGATGCGGGACTGGCAGGGTCTGTGATGAGCCTTGGGCAGCGGGAGAGCGATAGCCCTCTCATTACCGCTCAGCCGCAGCAAACTCGGCCCGAGCGACGAGGGAGTCACATTACTCTTATCTTAAACACCCTGGGAACACACTAATTAGCATAGGAGACAGTGCTCCATTGTGCTACAGTAGCTGTTCTCTCCACAAAACGATTAATTTAACCCCTAAGACTTTTCCTTTTTATTTTCTGGCTCTGAATGCAACAATAGACCGCCAAACCCAATAATGCACTCCTTAGCACGGAGATATACTGTCCACAGTTGTTCCCATTTTGAGCGTTATTTGGCACAAGCGATCAGCACAATTAGCCGCACATTGAGATATCTAATTGTCGAGGCAGGAATTCTTTGTTAAAACCTACAGCATAGTAGCTAGATCTCCAGAAGCGAAGTTGGGCAGCCCTGATATATATATAGATGAAGTACGGTCTGTAGAGGCACAGTTGTAGATGCTAGTCAGTGGTAGTCTTAAAATGCTCTCACTTTAAGCCTGGCATTCCTCCCTCAGCCCCAGGAAGGTCTGCGGGGTTAGAAGCTGTCTGTCTGCCTGCAGGCTGGCCTGCCCTCCCCAAGACCATCTGCTCAGCCTCCATGTACAGCAGCTCAGGATGACAGGTCGCAAGGCAGCCAGATAGAATGCCACTCAAACATGCGCTATGGAAATGCACTAAGTATCTGACAGAGCCACCTATATTCAGTGCCGACTGCCACATACAGTAACTCTGTGCACCGCACTATTCATTACAGTCTTACCATACGGAGGACCCAGTATATGCTAGAATGAATCACTTCAATACCAAAATGGTGTATCATAATAAATCCTTCAGCATATGTAACATCAAAATCATCTGCATATTTTAAGAGGCAGAAGCTAAAGCGTAAAATTAAAATATGATTTCATCACTCATCAGTTAGAAATCTCATTGAGCTGGTACATAGTGTAATCAGGTATGCTAAATTAGGATTGATACCAACATCGATAAAATGGTAGATCAGGCAGACCTGGTCTGGATTAAACAGTGATCAGGCTGCTCATATCATATCATAATATCTGCCTGGTGACCATGCCTAAGCCGCTGCGCTAATTGCAACGTGGGTAAAACTGCGGAGCGCAATTTTCTGAAATGAGGGCGACGTGCTCGCAGCTATATTTGGTCTCCTCCAGATTCACTGCGTAATCGCCCACTAGGAGATGAGAGATGAGATGTAGGCTACCCGTGTGGGTGGACTTTAATAGCAGAGAGGAGAGATGATGGGGCTCTATATGCCCTTTGTAGAACACTCTCGGGGGTCAGCTTAGGCCGAAGCCCCTAATCACATCCACATGAACTGTGCTGACATCAGGGCCATGCAAGCTTCCTATGAAAACCAACATCTGATCTTCCATTTTTTTAATGAAAAAGAGGAAGAAAAGCTTGTATTGCTCAGCTGATTTCCCTCCAGGTCAAAGTAAGCATTTTGAATCATTGTAAATCCTCCGTTTCGGTTTTTTCATCTATAAACATTGACTGGCCAATGTTCCCTAATACAAGAACTGCAGTTTCCAACTGAATCAACAGACAATGCCCCCTCCCCACTTATTAGAGTGGCAGACCAAGGAAAATTTCAGTGGGACTCAGATTACATTTGGGGGTGGGGAGAGGGGAGTTTGTGTTCGGTTCCTCTCTAAGGACACAGCTGCTGTAGAGGGCTACTATAGAGACCTGACCCCTGTGGCTCTGCTGATATCTCAAGCACTATGGACTGCTGCTGGCCTAAGAGGCAGACAAAGCGCCACCTCTCCATGGCAACAGAGTGTTCGTGCTTCACTCAAAAAGGAAGTTCTCAGGGGTCTCTCAGCAGTCAGAGCCCATCTGAAAGGGGAATCCTGATAGAAACATAAAGCACACACTGCACCACATCTGTGGCTTCAACGCTGTGGAATATTCAAACAAACATCTCAACACTCAAGCTGAAGGGAGCCACCAATGTGAGAAAGAACATTGTCCACAGGGTTGCGAAGCTAATTACAGCAGTATTTGCGTCGTCTAATTCACATCGAATCAAATTTCACTTTATGCATCATGGACAACTATGTTCCCCAAACCTTATTTCAGCATCTAAGACAGAGATGGACAACTCCAGTCATAGAGGGCACAGTTTGAAGCAATTAATGCCATGAAAACAGGGTGTGTGGACTTTTCAGTCGATGAGTGCTTCCACACGTTGTTCTGAAGGCATTACTTACCTTCTGACAGAAAGACGACCACAAAATCTTACAGAAACTGCAGCCCTCCAGGACTGGGATTGCCCATCCCTGATCTAGATGCCACAAGCTAATAGAACCAGTCAATTACAATCAAAAATCAAAAAAGCTGCAGCATCGCAGAATTGTAACCATAGCAATGCTCTTTACTTACACTTAAGACATTATGACGTTTAAGACATGAAATTTAAGTCCAAGAACACACAGACGCATACAGCATTTTATCAGAAAACGTCTTCAGTCAAGACCAGAGTGCCTGAGCTGATTTCTCCGGTTAAGAATTGCAAGCACTGTACACTGCATGTACAGATGGCCAATAGTTTCAGTAATTGCAGCGTACTATGCACAAGGATCACAGTGCCCTGGGTGTCACAATTGCAAGTATAAGTTTACGCTGCGCTTGTTCGTTGTAATAGGCAATTAATTATTGCTTAAAGGTGCGTATAAAAGCAAGTGTGCATCGATTCTCAAATTGATGTTTTTGCCCTTCTTTTCTGCCAATATCATATCATATATCATTTTCAGTCAAAACAAGACCAAGATAAAGGTAACATTTCAGGGCTGTAATGTACACATTAACACAAGATCCAACTTAGTGGATCGAGAAAGTTTTGGGACAGCAGGGTAGTCCAGTGATCGATTGCTTGACAGGCAATAGCAGAGGTGTTTGAAAGAGTCCCGGATGGGGTTTGGGATGCTGACTCGTCTAGAATGATTAAGTCGGAAGAACTGTGCCACTGGGGCTGTCAGCAAGACTCTTGACCCCAAACTGCACTAGTGGCTCGAGTTTCTTTCAAACCCTCCCTACTTGCCACTGTTCTATCTGACATTGCTCTTATGGCATCCTTGAAAAAGAGAAACATGTTCTCAATAGCACACGTCAGGTTACATATAGGCTCAAAATGAAGAAAAATTAAATTATTTTTAGTCACTTCATATTCCATATAGGAATGAATGGCGTTGCAAAGTTCGTCTAAAGCAAAGGAATCTCCTTGGAGAGAGAGGCATATTAACTGCCAGAGATAGCTAGGCAACATAACAGCGCTTACACTAATACATATGAATTGGACAAACTATTTAGAGGATACTTAAAACGAAATATCCATATTAATGCCACGCCACGTACGACTGAAGAAAACTATGGTAATTATCTTTTTTATATTAACTCTGAACGTTACCTTATGAAGTTTCCACATGGCTCCCAGAGCTTTGACTTCATGCGTGGAGTGTTTGCCTTCTTCTAAACATTGGTAGCAAACGGGCGTTTTACACTGAACACAGTACATGCTAAGGTTCTCCAGTTCGTGTTCTGTACAGGTAGAGATTTTCCGAGGACTAGTCCGGCGGCTTATTCGGCCTTGAGCCGGGGGCACCAAGCGATGCTTAGCAAGTGGACCCCGGGGAGGGTGACATCGCAATCGGCATGGATCACAATAGAATACGTCGCACTGCTCGCACATTACCGTAGCCTCCTTCGGACTCTTCTCGCAAAGCTGACACTTGAGCGCGGCCGCTTTGCTCTGCTGGTACCTGTCGACCACCCCTTCCAGCACCCGGTTCTTGGGGAAACCGCGGAGCCCCCGGTCGTCCAGGATGAGGCTGCGATGGCATTGCGGGCAGGTGATGCAGGAGTTGCGGGGGATAGGGGGTAAGGAGCCAGGGTGTTGAAGCAAGTGGTGTTGGGAGGGGGGAGGAGGGACGGCAGGGGGGAAAACCCGCACCCCATTCGGGGATTTCTGGCAAGGGGTGGTCGGGGCACTAGCGAAGCCCCCATACGAGCCATAGCCGCTGTCCGCCTCACTGTACAAGCTCATTTTATCCAAATCAAGGTAATCATAGTCGGAGACCCCCGAGCCAGAAGCCCTGCTGCTCTGCGGAGACTCGGCATCGGGGGTCTGCACTAAAATATTCCGAGCACAAGCCAGGCATATATTGTGAGAGCAAGGCAGAATGATCGGCTCCCGGAAAAAAGATCCACAGACGGGACATTTTAATTCTTCTTCCATTTCATCCATGTGTAACCGGTTTTTGGAGGAGCCTCGATTCTCCGACAGATTTACGTATGCAAAGTAGTCCACCCAAACGAGGAATTATTCGGGACTACACCGTCGCTATCCACTTCAGCAAAGCCAATAGCACCGATATCAATCCGGTGGCTCTATGTGAAGCAATCTGACTCGTCACCACGTCTAATCTAACCAATAGAAGAGCGTTGTTTAATATGACGGCGGATTTCGTGCTCTCATTGGACAATGTAACTGTCTAAGGCGTCGTCAACCAACCTATTAGCTTCTTGCGAGTTTTTGAGTCAGTTTTATGAGACAGATAAATCGACTAAATTTTATCCATGTTATTAAATGGTTAATTTTATATTATTCAACATTTTTTAAAGAATAGTGAATTTTTATTTCCATAAGCAATACACCTACATTAATACGAAGAATAACTTATAAAGGTAGATTTGGCACGATGAAATTAACCTGTGAACTCCATGGGAAAAAATGTAAGTCAACCGTGAACATGAGCACAAAGCATAGCCGTTTTTCAGGTGTATCGATCAACAAAAGTATTTTCAATTATTACATAATTTCATTGAATTTTTAGATGTATCATCAAAAAGATCAACAAAAACATTTTAGGTTTTGTGAAATGCATGCTCCATTATCTACATTTCACTCACTCTCTTTTCTTGGAATAACAAGTAACTATCTTAGTTATATTAATGACATAGTATTTGTGCTGGACCTACACACAAAGTTTAACTGTGCTGCTCCTTAATTTAATTTAATTTTTTTTTCTTTTTGGCACGCAAAATGTTCGGGGTTTCTTTGGTGAGAACTGCGTTTTTTCTTATTTCCCAGAGTTTAGAAATAAGATCCTTGTCCTCTTTATCACAAAAAAGAAGAATATTGAAAATCCTTATTTCAGAGGAGGACAAAGTGGAAGATGAATTCAGTTCATTTTGGATAAATATTGGTAGCAGTTTGTGACATTTGGTAAACTTCAGTCAAGGGCACACCAGGATATGATCATATTTACTGTGAGACAGCTGTGTAAAGCATATTATTATTATTATTATTATTATCATCATTGTTGTTGTTGTTGTTGTTGTAAATAATAATAATAATTAAAATAAAAATAATCTAGGTGTGAGTGTGTGAGTGAATGGATGGTGTGTGGGCCCTGCGATGGATTGGTGAGCTGTCCTGGGTGTGTTCTTGTCTTTTGCCCATAGTCATGTGGGATAGGCACCTGCTCCCCCATGACCTTAGTGAGGAAGAAGTGGTTTAGATAATGGATGCATGGATGATACATCATATACTGTGCCAGCCAGAAAAAATTGGGACCATTGGTAAATTTGAACAAAAATGATTTTTAATTACAGCCTATATTGTTTATCCACTCAATATTAAATTCAAAATGACAAAAATGAAAACTTACATTGAAAAATAATCACTGAAAAAAAAATATTATCATGAGACAAATATTTTTCGCAGACCTGCGTGCCACAAATATCGGATATTTGGTTACTACTTTGTGCAGCCTTCCCGTTATAATCCAGACAAGGAACCAAAAGCAGTTTCAGCATTTAAACCACAAGGGCATATTTATTAACAGAAATATGGTAATGGGGGAAGATCGGCAGGAGCCCGGAACAGAGGAATAGCAGCCCAGCAAAGTTGGTGGTATAACTGGTGTGGGTGGGGGACGTGTTCACGCCAAGGCTAGAAACTGTCCTGGAGCAGAAGCCAGATAAAGAATCCTACTCGCAGGTGCTGGACTGCTCATGAACAGGAATGACAGTTGAACAGAAATGCAGTTCCAATCCTGTGAGATCGATGAAGACTTGGGAGATTGTTCCAATTAAATGCACTCAGTTACACACATTTCTTTCATTTACTATTACTGAACACACGAAAGAAGGAGAGCACTATGCTCAATACTAGAAGGCATTGACTGATTGGAAGGTTACATAGGGAATTAACCTTAATAATCCAGCACTGACAGAAGCGCCAAAGCAATTTACATAGAACAATCATATGGAGGAGACGAGGTTTACACAAGAGTACTTGGAGGGAGTGGGAACAGACAAGACAAAAAATATCATTTTACAGCGACAAACCGCAAAATTCAACATAGACTGCAGGAACAGCAGAAGATTACCTTAGAAAACACTAGGAACATGAGACTTCCTTCATCAACATAAACCCTCTTTGTGCAATGGCCATCTTTATCTGTACTCCAAACCCAATTCTGGTGTTTTTTTGGCACAGAGGTCTGTGTTGACCTCATCTGACCATAGAACCAGTTCCACTGAAAATTCCTGTACTGCCTGGTAATTGTGGAATTATCTTTTTTGATGACAATAGATTCTTTTTTCTGGCATCATCCCAACTATTTTGTAGTTGCAGTCCTAGTGGATTTTTAAACTTTGCCAAATGTCTTAAAATTCTTGATTATTGTCTATGACTGTCAACGTGTATTTTAGACTTTTCAGGTGTTTTCTTATATAGCCAGTTTCATATTTGTGAAGCTCAGCAACTTTCTGTCACACTTCACTGCTGTAATCTTTTGTCTCAACTGTTATCGTTCATGAAGGGAAATTTGCCTCTATGTCACTTCATATTTCTACCCCGACAACCTGGAAGTCATAGATGGCCATTTTCTTAATCATTATATTGAACAAAAAAAGTAAAATATGAATGGTTGTTTACTCAAATTACATTTTTCTATTTTTCAGCCTATATGCTTAGTGTCATCGCCTCTGTTTTCCTCTGCCAAAATTATGACTGTCCGCCCGTGCAAATGAGTCTGTAAGAATGGGTTCTCCAAAGCCACCTACATTTCAGAAAAATCAACTATAGCACCATCAAGAATAAAAAGGTGGCGATAAAGTGACTTTTATTGAAGTGAGCCACCTACTGTATAGCCTACAAGTAATATACAATAACTTTATAAATGAAGCACAGCTTATAAAATGATACTCTGTTGACAAAAAGAAGAAGCTAGTGATAAATCTTTCATAAATGACAGCGATGATGCACTTAATCAACAGGAAGGAGGGTGTAACGTCTTTAGAATCAGATTAGTATGTGAACTGAAAACAAGTTCAAATCAGTAATTTCATGTTGCTTTCATGTTTTCGCAGTGAAATGTTCAAAGTCAATCACTGTGAGAAAATGAGGGAGTAAATATAATAACAAGTGCAAGTTTTTATGTGGGGTTCTCATGAGAATTATAGAGATGGTACTGTCGCAGTGCTGTGTGTGATGCAAGGCAAGTAGGCTACTGTGTGGTGTTATACAGTACAGTCACATAGGCACAATGCCAAATCGTGATTCACCAACCCGTTTTTATTCCGGTGGCAAGGCAATCCCGTCAGGCTTCATCTCTGAGCTCTGTGTTTGCTAGAAGACTCTCTGAACCAAAAATCTCTTTTTTGTGTTGGAAGGAGAGCGAGGGAGAGATAGAGAGAGAGAGAGAGAGAGAGAGAGAGAAGGCAGAGAGAAGCTTCAGGACAGAGTTGTTCTTATCATGGATTTATTTGACTGTTAGGTCCACAAGGACTTGTGTTGACTGGGTTGCTGCAGCTGGTGTCAGCTCTGTTAATAAGATATAGCAAATAGACTTTTTATATACTGGGTATTCCAGGATTTTAATCAGCTCACTTGTTCCTATTTTTCCAATTCACAGTTTGTATATTTTATGCCAAGAGTAAATACTCAAGCGCCACTGCCGTATTCCCCAAAGTATATTTTTTAGATATTTTGGAGTCTTTACACACGTCTGTTGCTTATAATTAGGTGTCTGTTCTGGCCGGTATTTTCACCCTCATATTGTCTTGTAAATTAGATGCAGAATACCTTTACAGGCATAAAAAAAATGTAAGGGTTCCATGCCAAACCACTGAGAATGGCATTGCATGAAGCGAGAGTGCTGAAATGATTACACAGATCTTTTCCCATCCCATGGAATCTCCAATGAAGAAATTCAGCACAGTACAGTCCCCTCCTCGCATCAACATAATTGCATATCATTCTCTCTTGAATTTGAAATATTCAACTTCTGCAAATTCTACATCTTGCAAAAGGTTACCCACACATTGAATAGAACCATCAATGAACTAGAAAACACTCAGAGAGCGCATACTTTCACCAACACATTTGTAACTTTACTGCCATCTTGTAATCCTGCAATAGGTAAGAATCTTTAAAAAAAATTCCCGAATCCAGATGAGGCAATAAATAATTGTTCCTAATGCTATGGCCAGATTTCCACAAAATATCATTAAAACTGACTGAGAAATTGCATAAATATTGCCTGGACAAACAAACAACCAAACAGATTGGCAAACAAACAACTAGACACGGGTGAATACATACTCTCGCCCAACCAACAGAGGTAATAATTGTGAATACATTTAGTCATTCATTATCATTGCAGGTTAGTCTTTTCATAAGTTCCCATGATTAGATATCATTTGAGAAATAATACAAACACCAATTCCAATGAAGTTGGAACATTGTGTAAAACAGCTAAAAACAGAATACAATGATTTGCAAATCTCATAAACCCATATTTTATTCACAATAGAAGATAGACAACATATCAGATGTTGAAAGTGAGGCATTTTACCATTTCATGAAAAATATTAGCTCATTTTGAATTTGATGGTAGCAACACATCTCAAAAAGGTTGGGACAGGGCTATGTTCACCATTGTGTAGCATCCCCTCTTCTTTTAACAAAAGTCTGTGAACGTCTGGGAAGTGAGGAGACCGATTGCCGGAGTGTTTGGAGAGGAATGTTGCCCCAATCTTGTCTGATGAAGGATTCTAGCTGCTCAACAGTCCTGGGTCTTCTTTGCCAGATTTTTTGTTTTATGATTCGCCAAATGTTTTCTATTGGTGACAGCTCTGGACTGCAGGCAGGCCAGTTCAGCACCCGGACTCTTCTACTGCAAAGCCTTGCTGTTGTGATGGATGCAGTATGTGGTTTAGCATTGTCTTGCTGCAATTTGCAAGGCCTGCCCTGAAAGAGACATTATCTGAATGGGACCATATGTTGTTGTAAAACCTAAATATCCTTTTCAGCATTGATAGTGCCTTTCCAGATGTGTAAGCTGCCCACGCCATAGGCTCTAATGCAACCCCATACCATCAGAGATGCAGGTTTTTGAACTGAGTGCTGATAACAAGCTGAATGGTCTCTCTCCTCTTTAGTCTGCACGACACGGAGAAGACTGCGGCATTTCTGGATCGTGTTCACATATGGCTTCTTCTTTGCATGATACAACTTTAACTTGCATTTGTGGATTGCTTGGCGAACTGTGTTCACAGATAATAATTTCTGGAAGTGTTCTTGAGCCCATGCAGTGAATTCCAGTGCAGAATCATGCCTGTTTTTTACGCAATGCCGCCTGAGGGCCCGAAGATCACAAGCATCCAATATTGACCTTCGGCCTTGTCCCTTGCGTACAGAGATTTCTCTAGATTCTCTGAATCTTTTGATGATATTATAAACTGTAGATGGTTGGATATTCAAAGACTTCGCAATTTTACATCGAGGAACATTTTTCTGAAATTGTTCCCCAATTCTTAGACGCCGTTTTTCACAGATTTGTGAATGTCCACCCATCTTTACTTCTTAGAGACTGCCTTTCCAAAATGCTCTCTTTACACCCACTCATGTTCCTGACCTGTTGCCAAGTAACCTAATTAGCTGCAAAATACTTCTCCAGTTATTTTTTATCAGTACCACTTACTTTTCCAGCCTTTTGTTGCACCTGTCCCAACTTTGTTGAGATGTGTTGCTGCCATCAATTTCAAATTGAGCTAATATTTCTTATAAAATGGTAAAATGTCTCATTTTCAATATCTGATATGTTGTCTATGTCATATTATAAATAAAATCTGGCTTTTTGAGATTTGCAAATCATTGCATTCTGTTTTTATTCACATTCATTGGAATCGGGGTTCGTAGTTGACATTATGAAATTTAGATATGATCCATTATGCCAGGGGTGTCCAATCTAATCCACAAAGGGCCGGTGTGGGTGCTGGTTTTTGTTACAGCTCAACACTAACAAACCTGATTCTACTCATCAAGGTCTTGATTGAACCCCCATATCAGTTAATCAGTAGAATCAGGTGTTTTAGCACTGGGCTAAGACAAAAACTTGCGCCCACACCGGCCCTTTATGGGTAAGATTGGACACCCCTGCATTAAGCTATCAATAAACCAATCAATGGGCCATATATAAATATAATTCAATGTGTGATTACTCTGCCTACAAATGGGCCATAAAAGCATCACTATTTTGCCACCTGTTTATTACATATCTCTGAATCATTGAACACTCATTGAAAATGTGGATGGTATAGCTTAACGGTAAGTTTAGGATAAATAAATTTCCTGCCCATTGAGTATGATTCATTATTTAAAGGAGCTGCCAACCCTGCATCCAGTGAGTCACTATTTTGAACATGGTGTGAAATAATACAGTTCCCATTATTTATTGGTATAGATTCTGTCGGTCCACAATGGCAGCCCATTGCTCAGTACAGCAGATAGCTGGAGTTGCGCAGCTGTTTTACTGAGTCAGAGGAAAAGAACCTATTTTTTCATCCCAAAAAGTCTGTTTGATGTTGATTTGTTGTTTGAATCATATTACAGCCGTGACCTGGCTCACACACCCAGGCCCAACACCGTATAAGCAAGGGTATGAATTCACACTTGATGCATGGTACATGTCTGCCAAGATGAGTGTTTCTGTGACACTCAAGGTGGATACAATTAATCTACGTTCATGGGTGTCAACATCAGTCACGGGGTGTGTCTGTGCATGCCTGTTTTTGTTCCAACTTCCAACCGCCATTACAATTAGAAGATGTGAAAAAGTTGTGACTGTAATTCATCTTAATTTTGTGTATTTAATGTTTTGAGCCATTATTTACTCCCTTAAGCTGCATTTTTACAAAAATATTAGTGCAAGCCATGAAGAATGAAGGACCCTTGAAGATATTGTGTTTATGCTGTTTTGCTGGTATTTTCCAGCAGTTACATTTTAAAACAGATCAAATTAGGTTGCTGAACTCATGTTTCAAATTATTTGTAAATACCAGGACCAAGTTTGAGAAGCACTGACCTTCCTTTATAATTCCAATGAACAGTTCCACATGGCCCAGTAAAAAAAGAGTGAGCGCAGTAGAAGGCAGTGAGATTGATGCTTTTCTCTACATGTCTCCACCTTAATAAGAGGAATGACATACGAAGCAATATAAGTGTTTGCATGGTGTCATTTGGCTGTATGATTGTCTAGGGAACTCGGGGCTCAGTTGCATGCAGAAGTGATAAATTAATCGAAATTTTACACAACAGTGGTCAGGCGGGCAGAGGTCAGTGCCGGGTGGGCATAATGAGGCACAGAATTGTTATATAAAATTCACGATCAAAATACAGGGAAAGGGGCTTGATCAGGTGGGCACAATACTCTATACAAGGCAAATTCAAAAATCAGAACTTGGAAGGAAACAGAGTCTGAAACTGGACAGGCAGGCAGACAAAAGCTCACGCGACACTGGAACAGATTCAACAGTGACGATGCACCAACACACAGAAAGACAGGAACTTAAATGCACAGAAAAGATAAGCAACAATGGGCAGCAGATGCTGGGGAGGCATGAGGAATGAACGCAGGGAGAGGGGAAGTTGCAAGACAATAATAGAATAATTTAAATCAAACAACAACACCAAAACAGATGCAAACAGGGAGAATGGGAGAAATTAATCAACTGAGACGGCAGACATGACACACAAAAAGGGAAGGCATATAGAAGCGCGGACATGAGAAACAGAGACAAACAAAGAAAAACAAGGAAAACTAAAATAAAACACAATGGTTTGGCAGCCCTCGCAATAATGATACAACTGCAAAGAAAGATAGGCAACTTCTTGGGTACATCCAGTGGAATGTGTGATGAGAGCCAATTTGACTGACAGTTAAAATACAGACCAGGTCCTTTTATGCCATGCCTGTGTGGCTGGTTTCAATACTACTCATTTCGTAAATCCTCTGAGACTAGAAGGCCTGATCTAGGATCAGGTTTGACCTTAAACTCAGAGTAAACATGTCTAGGATCTGGACGAATCATATTCAATTCTTTGAACATAAACTCTCATCTGTGATGCTGTATCAACGCTGCTGAGGATTTTCTCCCATTATCTTGTGTTTAGCTTTACACCGCCCTTGCACAATCTCCACATAATTCTATCCCATGATGCCCAGCAGGACTTCTGTTGGACATGTTTTATACGCCAGAACTGTTTTGGCAAGTAGAGTCCAATGAAGGAGAGCTCTTGTGACGTCTGAGGCAGAATGTTCCCTTGTGAAGGTAGCGGGTAGCCATGGCAACTCCGTCGTCCGAAAAATTGCGGTTCCAAAATGTGTGCCATCTGTTTTTGTATTTGTGTGTGGCAGGAGTCCCTTGTAGTCATCCTCCTTGCACTGAATGTGAATGCACACACTTTCTTCATAATTTAATATCTGCAACACCTCCGCTCTCTCTCCCTCCTCCTGCTGAGAAACACCCAGGCACTGCACTGCCTTCATCTTCATCAAAACCTTCCTCTGCCTCCATCTGTGCCGAGACATGGCATCCCACCAGAGGATGGTGGATAGCAAACACCCTCTTCCTGTGACATGCCACTTCTGAGACTGCATGTCAGTAACAGGGACACACTGTGAGAGAGAGGTCCCGAATCCTGACATTTCTCATGTAATTATTCTGATGTGCATATAATAGCCAAGGGACTCCTGGAGTGGGCAGCAGTATCTTGCGGCTTTAACAGGCTTCCTAAGATGGAAGTTAAGGAGAGAAAATTTGACACCACTTTTTATATCCGTGGTATTAACAAAAATGAAAGTGCTCAAATAACAACAGATGGTTGTGTTTACACTCATGTTACACCATGTTATATTCTATAGCCAATATGGTTACAAAACGAGGGATGGGAAATTTTCATGTGCGAAAAATGAAAAACACTGTTACTGATTAAATAATTCAAAGTCTCATCACTGGTGAGCATAATATGCATTTCTTCAATATCAGAACACTAAGCTTGATTAACTTATCGATCCAATTAAATAGACTTTCATGTGGTGTCCTTGTGTTTATTGTTCCATTTATCTAATCACAGCTGTACAAACATGTAAAATGGTCTGGTCTATTTCAGATGTTGATACTGATTAGAAGCTTAATAATTTTAATTCCCAGTAATGTAAGTCATTATTTACCAGCTTGTAAAATCGACCTAAAGTCAAAAAGCAAGGAGACACCAGGCGCCAACAGAGTGAAGCAATTTAAAAATGAAAGGCAATTTCAAATGTGTCATTTCAAGTTTCTGCAATTAAGCCCTCGGTCAGTGGGAAATTTTGTAGAACAAGAATTCAGGTCAGTGGGTTCCCTCAGTAAGTAGAGTATAGTTCACAAATTGGTGTAGTTGGAATACTTTTGCAAATGTATAATTTTGTATAGTAGAACCCCATTGTTTTTACTTAACTGAAGAAATTGTTGCATTAGCATTCAAATATTCAAAATATTCTGATTCCATAATTGTGATTGTACCCCTTGAAGACTTCAATGATTAATTTTCTATCTGTTATTGTATCGGATGATATGAAGGATGTCAGTTTCTTGACTCCAGGTCCATGCAGCACATGGCAGTACATGCAAGCTCAGTGTAACCTGCATTATCTCTATCACACCTTGTTTTTAAAACTACCTTTGTGTTGAAATCAGGGGTAACGATTTTAATATAATGGAGTAAGAGGGACAGAAGGCAGTTGCTGAGTTGAGCACTTTTGAATCTCTACACAGTGTACCAATCCCAAGAGGCCTGTGGAATTTGGCAATAACATCTGCGGCATAGTAGAGCATTTAATATTACAAAGCTACCGAATCTAGTATTTCCCATTATTACATTTTCATTACAAAACGGCACCTTTGAAAGCAATATGCGCACGCAGGTTTTTTTAATAACTGGATTTCAAATTCTCCCAACCAAAGAAAAGCTGGCAAACAATAGCCTTCACTTTTGGAGAGGGAAGGTAGTCTTTCATTCATTTTGTTTCTAATAAATAAATGACAGCGGCCCTATAAGCTATAACCATTCCTTTCTAAATAAAATAATTGTGCTTTTTTAATACAGAAACAATAGGTTTTTCCATTAGACTATTGCGTACAGGTTAGTGCACATCTGTATTCTTCCATATTTCCTTGCATAAATTTTTCTAATTTTCAAATGGTAAGATTATATTACAATATATTAGAAATATTCTTAGGATAAGACAACAAAATGATAAAAAAAAAAACTAAACCAAGTGAAGCTAAAACAGACAGAATAGATTTGTATTGTTAAGTAAAATGTTTCTCAAAATGTCATGCAGAACTGAACTCTATTTTGGTGGCCTAATTGTACTGTTCTTTGAATGACTGAGCCATGTAAGACTGTAATCAAGGCTTGTAGCCTGATGTGTCGATTCAGCTCCCTGGTGGAAAACCATCCAGACAACCAATCAGGAAAAGCTGGGTAAATGAAAACGAATTGCTGTGGGTGGAAGAGAGGGCCCCCACTGGACAAAACCATCCCCTGTAAATTCCCTGTTTATTGCATCACAGGAAGTGCCGGTGTAATTAGGGCGAAAAACATTTGCCGGAAAAATTACAATTTGCCTTCACATGGGATAGTAATTTTTTTTTTAGATGTGCTTGCAGCAAACAAAGATATACTGGAATGAGCACTCGCAGCATGGCTGCATATATTTGCTTCCAGCGCAACAATATGTGTCCTGTTGAGTAGGCTCGCAGAGTGCGACATTGTGTAGTTGCAGGTGCTAAATCACAGCCCTGCCCCCACACAACAAACAGGATAATAAAAAATTCTTTACTGTCTGGCTCACAGTGCAATGAAAATGGGATAGATTTATCTATCATGTGACCTGCTAGAGATACAGTTATTTTGTGAGCCATTGGAATCTTTTGGTTTTTCAGGAATCGTTTAGCATGTTGATATTTTCCTTTGTTCATGAAGTCAACAAAAGCAAACAGCTAGTTTTAATATTTTGCCCTTTACAATGTGCTTTTTTTTTGGTTTCGTATGCTTTGTCTGGGCAAGAAAGCTTAACCCTGTGATGAAAATCAGAGCAAGTAGTGAAGCAATTTCAGAATATTTGTACAGACAGATATTTGTTTTTTGTTCTGGTCAGTGGAAACATACGGTGTGATATTGGACTAATTGCTAGTTGCAAGTTTTGTGGCCAAATCGCCTATTTAAGTGAAACCTCGGTTAAATGACATTTCTAAAACCCTTCTCAAAGCCACCGAAAAGTAAGAGAGCTAACAGTTAGCCTTTAATCGATTAAGCAATTACAAGCCCTAGACAGAACAGGCCTGAGAGGCTACTTTGGCATCAGCGCTGACCAAAAGCCAGGTGTTTATGCCTGTGCTTCTGGATGTGGTGACTGAGGCTGCAGGATCTGTGACTCTGCCACCTGTCTCGGAACTGAACCAGATTAAGAAGTTGAGTCCAACCGGATGTTGGACTACTGCTGCAGGGATGTGCTTCCTTTTCATCAGAAAAGCATTGTAGAGGTTGAACCATTATTCTGGGCGATAGAGGCTGTCTCAAAATGGGCTTGTATTGATCACAATAGTGATTGATGGGGTTGAGGTCAGGGCTCTGGTCAGTTCTTCTTCAGTGATTTAGGAAGGCTAAAACATGCCTTGACATTGCTCTATGCTAAAACAGTAGAGACCCTTCCCTAAAGTAACAGTAGCAGAGAATCATCTAGAATGTCATCGTATGTGGTAGCTCCAAGAATTTCTTTCAGCGGCACTAAAAGGTAGAGGCGGAACCATGAACCGAAGACCAAGGAGAGTCCGTATACTTGCATGCAGTGTGTATCTGATCGGTTCATATAAAGCCACAATCACAAACACCTCTTGATTTGCACCTATCGGAGACATGGGATGAAAGTTCTCCACATTCTTAATATCCAGATAACTTGTGCCTGCCTGTGGCACTTCGTCTGTTTGTTCTGGCAGAAATTTGGTCTCTTTTCCCTCCCAAGCTTCAGAGGAAGTCCATAATCCTGACCTGACAATGCCTGTGGTCCCAACAGTGGCACCAGGGAGCACCTCCAGACAGGGTTTTGGGTGCAAAAGCACGTTCCCTTCCCCCATTCCCTATTTCAGCATGTGGTTACAACCTTGCCTCCCTTCCTATCGATTCCCTGGTCTGGTAATTGATGGTTCTCTATAACTGAGACAGCATGGCTTATACAGCCAGTCCATAGGGTCAAGTGACCTCTCTCTCTCTCTCTCTCTCTCTCTCTCTCTCTCTCTCTCTCTCTCTCTCTCTCCAAGACCTGACAGAAACACAAAAAGACACAATCGTTTCCATCCTCCCGCAAAAGGAAATGCTAAGATGTTATCGGTAATGTTAACTCATGGGTACGGCTATTGTCAATGTTGTTTCTTTCAAGTATCATCAATAACATGGAACCGTAGGTCAGTGCAATGCAGAGATTCCATTTTCTCTATTTTTATTTTAAACTATGCTTTTCTTTACCAGAGCATTAGCATCCAGCTAAAAGAGAGGTCATCTTGCCCGCTTTGTAGCTTTTAATTAAATTGTGTCATATGCACATTTCCTTTGCACATCCCACTGAACTTCGATTTTTCCGGAGGGAGTGTTTAACTCTTTTCACCGTAAACACAGTCCAACAAATGATTGCAGTCACACTGTGCTGAAACACTGAAACAGCCATATACGTAAAAAAATTACAATTCCCTCACATTCAATGTAATTTTACACGAAACAATTTTGCTACTCTTTCGACTAGTGGTTTCTCTCTCCATCTCTCTCTGTGTGTCCTCCTTCACTCCAACGCCTCATCCTCTCGATATGTGCTGAGCAGAGCACTGTCCTACTTTTCTACCCTAATAAACAAACATTTCTGCAGGGCTCTTTTGAGGAGGACCCGCAACAAAGGCGAAGCAGATGAAGAGAGATGGAGAGAAAGTGGGAGCGAGGGAGAAGCGAGGACTGAGAGAGTGAATTAAAAGGATGGATGGGGGAAGTGTGTGGGAGGAAGAAAGAGATAGGATGAGTAAAAGAGAGGGAGATTGAGTGAGTATGAGACTTGAGAGAAATTAGTTAACAGTTTTCTTTCACTCACGATTGTGGGAGGTTGAGAGAACTAATGTTTCTGTCATCAATGCTCTCTCACCATCATACTCATCATTAATGAGGAACACAAATGAGGAACACAGCAATCAGTATACAACTTCCAGTGTCTGGTTTAACTTTCTGAAAGTTCTTTTAGGGACTTATATCAGTTTCAGAACTACCATTTTTGGGAAGTAAACACCAAAATGTTCAAAATGAATTCAACTCTTACAGAGTGAATTTAACTCTTAAAGAGTCAACTGAGTCTTGTCTTGCCAGAGTGGAACCAAATAGACTCTTTAAAAGTTCATTTAACTGCAAACACTTAGCTGTGTACTTCCTTAGAAAATTACGATGAATGTCGACAGCTTCTTTAGGGTCCTTTGGCAAAGCCACTGCTCGCCACGAAGCTGTAAGACTATACAGTTGATGCAGCCATATCACACACTGTAACCTGAAAAAGGGAATCCTCATTGGGAAATCGTCCTACTTCAAACCTTCATCCCTGGGTGGTGATGTTGACTCCTGGCAGTGTCATTGCACATTTACGCTAAATCCAAATGTCCAAACCTCACCACTTCTGAAAATTCGTGGACTTTGCAGTGGAGTGCTCCTGGGAGGTCTGTGAGTGCTGAGGGTTGTCAAAATCCACAATTCACGCAATCCACGAGGGGCTTCATGTGGACTTTCTGCAGACATCCAGAGAGTCTACAAAAGGTGTGGACTTCACCAGACTTATCCAATGGGATTGCCCAATATTCATTGCAATAAGATTGTAAAGATATAAATGATGCCACAGAACCAATTTAAAAAAGGAAAATATAAATATGAAGTTTGATGGGAAAGAAACCAAACCAGGTATCCCAATGTATGTAATGCACAAAACATTCAATTTAAATGTATACTTATTTTCAGATAATGATCTATTCTTTTTTTAATAGGGGGATGTACCCACATCAGTGAGTCAGGCACGAAGCCCGGTCCAATTTGAGAATTTAAGTTTGTCGCTCTGCAATCTCATAGACTTCAAGGAATGCTGCAGAGTAGTTCAGTCAACGTCACAGTACTTAACACCAAAGTTCGTAAAAGCCTTAACCGCAAGTCCAGAGTCTGGACATTTGGATTTAGCATTAGTCTCCAGACTGCCTGATGTGTGTGGTATTGTTAAGCATCTGTGCATACTTACAATTATTAACCCTTTAAATTACAGTTTCATAAATAGGTGTTTAGAATGTTCTCTAACTAAACAATTCTAATACTGAAGCACTACTGGTAAATAAAAGCAACGTTGTTCTAGAATACTGACATAATATATTCCAAAAGAATAATAAAAAAAAACACATTGACCTTTATGGTTATGCATCCTATATTGAGTTGTCACTCAACATCCATAAATTAAATTTTGGTGCAGCTAAATCCATTGATCTGGCTCAATATTTTCAGACTAGGAAAACCAGGGTAAGATCTACTGCGAACCCTTGAAATATACTTTTGATTGACTGTTCCTAAATGCCTAAGGGAAGTAATGCTTGGTGTAATCCATGGAATTAGTCTTTGCATTTACCGCACAAATGGAAGGTATCAGTATCATTCACATGAAAGGCGTCATCCATAAATGACTAATGGGCAGGATTAGGATATCTCAATCGAAGATGACACATCCTTGAATAATTTAAGCAGGGATGAAAGGAAACATTTACATGGAAGTCCAAATTTATCGGCGATACAGAATAATTGACAGTCTGACATTCATCGCCTGGAATTTTATGATTTGGTCTTGAAGAATTTCATTCTTTTTTTCTCCTCCGATAAGGGAGTTTTCCCTTGCCACTGTTGCCTCTGGCATGCTCTTTGGGATCTTGTATTATTCGTCTGACATCTGTGAAGAAATTTGCGATGAAGTCTTTTTCTAAAAGTGCAATACGAAAAAAATTGAATTTAAATTAATTGAATAAATGGTATGGCACAATTTGCATCATGGTGTTGATAGGGGTATTTTTTAAATTAACTGTTTCATCATTTGAAATAAACTTGAAATTATCAGGACAGATTAAACTTGAAATTATCACGATAGGTAACTTGTTAATAATAAAATGTGTGTAACCCTCAAGTGAATGCCTCCGGTGTCACCTCCCATACAGCAATTTGCGTGTTCATCAGAATTAATGTCTTGAGTGTTCCCAGATCCGGGCTGTGTCTCATCTTACAGTTCCCTCACTTCACATGTATGTGACATATTTTTACTCCCTCCTTCGAGTTTGCAAGTTGCTGGATTGTCACTTGCTAAATGCACTTCAGCACCAGTCAATATTTACTAGTAAAACTCTGTCTTTTGAAAGTAAAACATAATCTTAAATGATAGTAATATACAGGGATAGTGTTACTAGTTGGAACAAGCTCCCAAGTCTTTCTCATGGTATCCAGGATTGCGACCGTGTTACTGCAAATCCTCTCCCAGTTTGTTCCTCTGTCCATTTTATTAGGAACAAGGCAATCAGAGATGGCAGACTTCACCCCATTCACACAAATATTGGCAAGTGCGGAAACACAAACAGACAGACAAACAAACAAACAAACAAGCACACAGAGCCGCTAAATACAGTACTTCACGCTTACTCCGTGGGGTGAAGTAACAAGCTCCCAAGCCTCCTATGGTCATCAGGATTGGGACTGCATTCCTCCTAAGCTTCTCCGTTCTTGAGCAGTCATCCTGGAAAGCCACTGGCTGGACATTGGCCATGCCCAAATAACCTCGCCTGTAACATCTGAACTGAACCGCGCTATCCTCTTCTGGGCTCTGCCCCTCTGTCTACCATATTACTATCATTAAACCTAACTAATGGACTGTACTCTGCCTCCACACTTGATGTCTGGCCAGGATCATGACAAAAATTGAAGTTAAATCAACTCCTGTTGAACTCACATGTACAAACCCATTTCCAAAAAGGTTAGGACACAATGTTAAATGTAAAAAAAACAGAATGCAAAAATTTACAAATCAAGTAAAACCCTATATTTAATTGAAAATAGGGAAAAGACAACATATCAAATGTTGAAACTAATAAATTTCATTGTTAAACAATTATTTATTGTTTAAAGGCTCATTCCATGATTATTGATGCCAAACAATTTGTTTCAACTGGTTTGAGGCTACATTATTCCACAAAATTACCTATGATGGTCAGTTGTTCCACTATATAAGGTTTCATGAACTTTCAATAGTGTCACAGAGGTAACACGATGGCGCAAAGGAAGGAGCTCTCTTAGATTGTTCGTAGCCACATTCTGGGCTTACATGATGATGAGGATGTTAAATGCTGCAATGGCTCCGTAAGATACACCATCAATTGTTTCAAAGAGACCAATTTGCTGAAAACTAGTGGCAATCGAGGTGCAAAACGGAATTTAAGTGTCTCTGATCTTTGTTATCTGTGTATGACAAGTGAAAAAAAATTGCGGTTAACAGCACGACAACTCCATGATGATATCAGTAGCACCAGCAGTGAAGAGATGAAAGTATCAAGATCCATTATTTTCTAAATGAAATTGGCCTGATTGGTCATGTTGCTGCCAAGAGCTGGCAACATCCATTTTTCAAAGAAATTCAAGGACTGGACACCAGTGGACTAGGAGCAAGTCTTTTGGACTAATGAATCGAAATTTGAAAATTTCTCACCCATACGCAGAACTTACGTGCACTATAGAGTTGGAGAACGTTTCAAAAATGACTCTTTAACCCCTTCAGAAAAAACATGGAGGTGGTAATATTATGATATGGGGTTCAGTCTGCTGGAAAGGAACTGGTGATCTTATAAAATTAAAACGGAATCATGGATCAAAGGAAGTATCACAATATCTTTGTGAGGCACACATTGCCATCTGGGAAGAGACTGATTGGTCGGGGATTTTATTTTCAACAAGATAATGACCTTAAACACACTTCTTAGTTGTGCAAGAATTATCTCACTCAGAAACAAACATCTGGTGATATGGAAGTTATGACTTGACCAGCTCAAAGTCCAGACCTTAATTAAATTTAGCAAATCTGTTGTAACATTGGAATCTCTCTGGAATGAACTTCAAACCATATGGAATGGTTTAGCGAGTCAGGAAATAAAAAAATATGAGGAAACTATGCCTGAAAGATTAAATGCTGTAATCAAAGCAAAGAGTGGTCACACTAGATATTGAGTTTTTCCTTCAGAAAGGCGTTATTATTTGTGTTTTTGCCGTGTATTTTTATCTGTTTACTTATTTTCATCTATATGATCCAATATTACATGAAATAAGCACTTGAATGATACTTTATGGTAAATTTATGGCAAGGATGATCTTATTTAAAAAAATGTAAAGGTGAGTGGTTTACGCATGAAGAAGAACAATAACTAGGCCAAACTATACCGTGCAAAACTTCCCTCTCCAGGCATTCAGGAACTCGCCACTGATGCCGCAAGATACTAAAAGCGTGCAGATAAGCACATTTTAAAGTTTAATGCTTAAGCCTTTCTCTTTCGATCCTTCTTTCTTCACAAACTTTCAGCAAGGCGCATAAAAGCACTGAATCGCGTGATATCAGTCTGAATTTTATAGGAAAGGTATCGCCTCTATGGCTCCAACGTGCTATTTCAGGAGAGATATTTTTGCGTGATGCATACCTTACTAACGCATGTCCAGAAAAGAGAAGTACAGCCTTGAAGTAGGATGATGTGGCTCTCATATTCATGCCTCATAAGCTAACACTCTTTTCTTCCCCTGGGCAGCTCCTCCTGACTGGTGCGCAGCAGCAGCCAGCTTCAAAATGGTAAAACTTTATACCTACCTTGAGTTAACTAATTGACTGAAATAACCCCTTTCATCGAGACTGGCAGCCTGTAGCCGAATCATTAAGCCAGGGATGTTCAACAATATCCAGAAAGGGTCAGTGTTGTCCAGGCTTTCACTCCAACCAAGCAGTTATAACACCCGATTGTATGGATCAAGATCTTTGGCAAATATTTTAGGGGTTAACTTGTAGAATCAGGAGTGCAACTGCTTGGATGAAATGAAAGTCTGCCCCTAAACTGGCCCTTGAGCTAGACTTCCAAACCCACATTGCTCTCAGGGTAATTGTATCCTGTCCAGTCCCACCAACTGTCAGTTGCTTTGGATTATAGGCTCATTCAGTGCTTAAGCTATATAATCACAAGAAAACGTTATTCAAACATTACTTGATCACGTTAAACCTATAAAAACATGTAGACTGACTGTTGACATGTAAATGTTAGCGTGCCACTTTCTTAGAGAGTGCTGTTGCATGAGATTCAGTAAATTTGGAAAGTGTACCCTGGAGGGACAAAAAGGTTGGAGGATACAGCCTCAAAGTTAATGAAGGCTGCTGATCTTCACAAGCTATTCACTCATTTCTTTAGCTAACAGTTATGTGTGAAGGGCTTTAAAAGAATGACATACTGTCATTGTGATTACATTGGCCCTGACATTTCCCTTTGAGACACTAGTGAGCTGTCAGACACGCCTGTCATTGTGTGGTGATGAAGGCAGAGAAATCAGAGCATGAGTATTTTTGTTCTTTACATTGAAAAAAAAGAGGATTAACAGCATTTTATGATGCAGTGAAGCAACCTAACATTCATCAACAAAAATATCCTGCAATTCAGTATTATAAATGATCCTTCATTTCATTTTCAATAATAACCTTCATTTTGATGAAAAAAAAAAAAGCTGAACTACAAATGTCTTCTGAAAGAGAACTAAACCTACATGCAACAAAAATGCAAAGCATTCATACACTGAAAAAGGCCAGGTTATAATGTGTTGAATAATACTTCAGGATATATAGACGACCTACAAGTATATTTTTGGTGAATGCCCATATATTTTTGCAGTTTTATATTATAGAATATATTGTATAAATGTGTTTATATGATAATATACAGTATTTTGGCCTGGAAGTATATTCTTGCTGTTCATATTTAAATATTGAATATCACAATAAGAGCAATCAAACTGATATATACTGTAACATAACTCCTGCACATATTATTCAAAACAAGATTTAACTGTTAAAATTACAATACATAATAAAAACACTTTTACGCTGTGATAAAAAAATCAATGATACCAATAACCAGGCTCTTCACGTATTGGAAAAAAATATTTAATTGCACGATGGGGCTATGCATACCACCAACATTCCAAAAAAAAAAAAAAGTCCACTCTTCAATGGATATGCAGGTCCAGCCTCAGGTGATAAATCAGAACCTGTAATGGAGCGTATAAATATAAAACAGGGATGGAATTGGCTGGCTGAGTAACCCCCAAGCACAACCATATCCCATCATAACACAGAAACTCACAGGGGCTTTCAGTGAAACAGGAGAACAAAGCTCTGATCCTCTGCTATAGCCGGTGAAAACCCCATTCTCCAGGATCCAGATCAACAACAGTGAAGCTCTCTGTAGATAAGAGTGCTTTACAGCAGTTTAATAAAGATTTACACTCCTCTCCCTGCAGTTTTTAATGCCCCTATGGGGCACAGTGTAGGGCTGCTTGATGGACAGGAGGCGAGAGAGATGAGGAGCGGAGTAGCTTAACAGGAGTAGCTGTTTCTCGACAAAATTGTTCTCCAGACCTGTGCTGAATTGCTATTGATTTACATTTCATTGCCCTCCCTGAGCAAATGCATTTGTCAAGATACTACATTAGACAATATGAGAGAAAATAGGTGAATTACCATGATGACATGAAGTGTAATTCCAAACCCACCTGCCAGCAAAAATGGAACGAAATAAAACCTTACCATATACACATACATACACACACATATATACACAAACACACACACGCACAAATGAAGGCTATTTCTGTCGGGTCTGAACTGAAGGAAGTGCTGGCTTGGCAAGAATTTAAAAAAATGCCATGATGGTTATAGGAGGAATGCGCCACAGTAGTCAGTACATCACACTCTTCTACACATGAGGCTTGTGGCCACAGACCTGTAACAGCGCCCATTCTAACCACTGTTCATGCCCAAAAGTGCTTACAGTGGTTGTACGAGTGTTAGAACTAAACCACAAAGCAATGGAAGAAGGTTGCCTGGTCCCATGTGTCCCATTTTCTTTTACATGATGTACATCAGCTGAGTGCATGTGCACCGTTTCCCTGGGGGAGAGATAGCACCAGGGTCCGGGTAGCACTTTGGGAAAAAGAAAGCTTGTGAAGGGTGTTTTATGCTTTGGGTCATGTTCTGCTGGGAAACTCTGGGTCCCATTATTCATGCGGACTTTAATTTGATGGAGCTGTTTTGGGGGCACACAGAGATCTAACAGCATATTGGGCTTTCTTAAATAAGACTTGGGGTTCATACCAACATTTTTATGCCTATGAGTTTCTATGTTATGGCTATTGGTTGAATGTTTTGCGTCACAAATGGTCACGGTGTTATTACCTAAAACCTCACGCCAACAGAGGAAGATAAAAAGCTTAATTTCCCATACTGCCTTCTAGAGCCAGAAGAGTGGGGAATTATTTATATTACCTTTTGAACAGAATGCAGGGCAAGTCTGAGTAATGCGTAACGAAGCGAGGACTTACATAAGAGAGGATGTGTGTGTGGAAGTGCGCGTTCTGCCATTCGCCCTTTCTCAATCTGTCTCCATCCTCCCACCCACCACTTCCGAAATCCTCACGCTGGCGGACGTCAGCAGCTATGTGGAGTCCTTAAATGGTCAGGGCAGGAAAGAACTGCTCTCAATGGATCGCCCCTTCGGATTGTGCCGTCAATGCATTTACTACTGAGCTAGGGAATGGCCGGAGGCTATTAGTTTTATGGGTTGATCATGAGAGGGGGGAGGGGAAACAATAATGTTAGAGTTATAATTATGGGGTTTGAAGTCTGTTGCCATAGTAATCCTATTTGAACCACCACAGAAATATTACACTTACTGAAGGATTGCCTGTATCTGAAGAGAACAGTGCATTTCAGCCCCACGAGGGAGCTACAGTTCAGTACGAGATGATATTCGAGTCAAGACTCTTGGGTGTAATTCCCAGTTCCAGGGCATGGTTATATAATTAAATTCTTGAGACAATAATACCACAAAATGACCACAAGTTCATGGACCAGAGGACCTCTTTGTTCTCTGCACTGGATCTGATCGCTGGACGGTTATATGAGTATTAGCAGTTATAGCTTCAGCACAGTTGGGTACACTAGCAGATCTGTCTCTTATTGCACTTGTTAATATCACTCATAATGAGGGTTTATGGTTGAATTAAGGCACTACGCAGGGGCGCAGTATGTCTTAGAAAAGCAACCGGCCACATTAGTATTACATGTGTTGCTGATTCCACGTGTATTTATTTTTGAATCATGAATTTTCCAAGACTCGCAGATTTAGATGCAAGAATTTATGACAGGATAGAATTCATCACAGAATGACTTTCAACCTATCCAACCCCAACCTTTTAATTTTGATCTAAGTTTTTATCATTATATCAAGATATTTTGTGTCATTTAGTCAAATGTTCTTCATGTAAGCTGCAGAGACTCCCCAACATTCTTAGAGCATACAGTTGTGCTATGATCCAAACAAGCAACCTGATGCAGGTTCAGAGTACAATCCATAAGGGAGTATTTATTGATCGGAATACAGTAATAGTACAAGGAAAGGCTATAGCCCAGAAGTGAGAAAGCAGTCCAGCTAAGTTGGCAATGTCTGGGGAGGGCTGGAGCTCGTCTGCGCCCATGCCAGTGGCATTCCCAAGACAGAAGCCAGGTGGTGAATCGCCTTTGCTGAAGCAGGGCTACTTAACAGTTGAACCAAAGGGTTTGGCAGAAACTAAGCTGTAATCCTGGAGACCCATGAAGGTTTGGGAGATGTTCCTAATAAACTGACTCAGAGGAACATACTGGAAAAGAGGATACACAAGGGCCCCGTTTACACCTGGCATCAACATGCGTTTTTTATGATCGGATTGCAATCAGATAGTGTTTGACCACATACATTTACACCTGGTATTAACATGTTTCTCCAGCGTCCGCATTACAATCCATTCACAATCTGTCCCACTGACATCACATCCTTCTTCATCCATCTCCTAAAGTGGCGTGCCTCGCTTTCCATAAAAACTGGTAAATAAGACGCACATGTAATGCAATATTTTCACTTAAAAATGCATTGTGTCTTATAAACCGGTGTGTCCCATACACCAGCAAAATTCTGCGAGAGGTAAAGGGGATGTTCCAATGTGTACCCAGGAGAGGGCGCTGTGAGTTAGACCTTGCTCGCATGTCCCAGAGCTTGGATTCGGTCTCGCTGGTCTCTTTACAGCAACAAGCTGCGTAGCCCACGGTAACATAGCGAAAACTTCTTGAAAGAGCGATGCTGCTGCACAAAAACATCGTGGACTTTGCTGAACAAAATGGAAATCCCCATTTTGTTTAAAATAAATTTAAATAGTTTGGAACAACTTGTTTACACATTTTTATTAATGAATAGCTGCTACAACACAGTCTTTGATATGAAACCCTTTTTCCCGACGGGACACCCCACAAAATATACTGCGTCTTACATACCAATGCCACTTATCTACTGAGTTTTACAGTGGGTGTTTTCACCCACAGAGTTGTTGTATGCAGATTGGAGATGAAATTGCATTTACACTTGTGTTCAATGTGGCCAAAATCCGTCCCTGACCACCTTCAGAAGTGGTTTGAAAGATCGGATCACAATCCGTCCCCAGTGCATCTTGAGTGCATTTACACCTGTACTTTCATGAGGTCAAGCGCTATCCAATTGCAATCCGATCACAAAAAAATGTAAGTTAATGCCAGGTGTAAACGGGGCCAAAAATTCAGCCCCTGTCCTGGAGACTGATATAATGGCTCGAGAGACTGTCCTTTATCAGTAAGACTCTGAGGAGTAAATACATTCTTCTCTATCATTAATATACCAAAACACACGGAACGAGAGCTTAGTACAAAATTCGAAGACACAAACTGACTGATAGGCTTTGTAGGGCATAAAGTGTTAAAATCCACCAACTATGCGCACACGAAATAAGCCTACAGTATATAGACCAGACAATCACACAAAAGGAGTCGGGAATACAAATGGCAACACCTGGGAGGAAGGGGCTAATGAGACAATAAATCAATTAAAGAAGATTAAACTACAAAACACATGCAGGCGGCCGGAAAGGGGGATGAACCAATTAAGGACACATGCGGGTTGTGACACAGTTACTCATTTGTTTACCATGAGGACAAGCCTAATGAAGCAAATATTTTCTCTTGCACTGAGGTCGCCCCCCTTGGTTGATTCTATCTTTATGTACAACCCCAATTCCGAAATAGTTGGGACAAAGTGTAAATTGTGAATAAAATCAAAGCGCAATGACTTTCAAATCACACCAGCCAGTATTTTATTCAGAATAGAGCAGAGATAACATAGCAGACGTTGAAACTGAGAAATTTTACAATTTTCTCCACAAAATGAGCTCATTTCAAATTTGATGGCTGCTACAGGTCTCAAAAAAGTTGGGACAGGGGCCTGTTTACCATGGTGTAGTATCCCCTCTTCTTTTTAACACAGGGTGGAGGCGTCTGGGCATTGAGGAGACAAGTTTCTTGAGTTTAGCCATTGGAATTTGATCCCACTCTTGTTAAATACAGGCTTCCAGCTGCTGGAGAGTTCTGGGTCTCCTTTGAAGAACTTTTCGTTTAATTATGCTCCAAATGTTCTCAATCGATGAAAGATCAGGACTGCAGTCTGGCCAGTTCAGCACATGGACTCTTCTACTACGAAGCCATGCTGTTGTAATAGCTGCAGTATGTGGTTTTGCATTGTCCTGCTGAAATACACAAGGCCTTCCCTGCAATAGATGTCATCTGGAGGGGAGCATATGTTGCTCTAAAACCTTTATACACCTTTCAGCATTCATGGTGCTTTTTAAAACATGCAAGTGCCCCGCACCATATGCACTAATGCATCCCCATACCATCAGAGATGCTGGCTTTGAACTGAATGCTGATAACAGGAGGGGTGGTCTTTCTCCTCTTTAGCCCGGAGGACACGACGCCCATGATTTCCAACAAGAATGTCAAATTTGGACTCGTCTCACCACAGGACACTTTGCCACTTTGCTACAGTCCATTTTAAATGAGCTTTGGCCCACAGAACAGGGAGGCGCTTGTGGATCATGCTCAACAATGGCTTCCTTTTTGCATGATAGAGTTTTAGGTGGCATCTGTGTATGGCACTGCGGACTGTGTTTACAGATAGTGGTTTCTTGAAGTATTCCTGGGCCCATTTAGTAATGTTAATGACAGAATCATGCCGGTGAGTGATGCGCAGTGGCGTTTGAGGACCCAAAGATCACGGGCATCCAGTAAAGGTCTTCCACCTTGTCCCTTATGCACAGAGATTTTTCCAGTTTCTCCAAATCTTTTGATGATGTTATGCACTGTCGATGATGAGACCTTCAAAGCCTTTGCAATTTGACGTTGGGGAACATTGTTTTTAAAGTATTCCACATTTTTTTTACGCAAGCCTTCACAGGTTGGAGAGCCTCTGGCCATCTTTACTTCTGAGAGACTCAGCCTCTCTAAGACATCCCTTTTATAGCCAATCATGTTACACACCTGATGCCATGTAACTGAATTACTTGCTAAATGTTCTTTCAGCTGATTCTCTTATATATTAATTGCTTTTTCAGCCCTTTTTTGCCTGTGTCCCAACTTTTTTAAGATCTGTTGCAGCCAGAAAATTTGAAATGAGCTCAATTTGCGGATAAAAATGTAAAATGGCTCAGTTTCAACATTTGAAACGTTATCCATGTTCTATTGTAAATAACATATTGGCTCATGTGATCTGAAAGTCATTGCATTTTGATTTTATTCACTATCTACACTTCGTCCCAACTACTTGGGGTTAGTTGGGACGAAGTGTATTGGGGTTGTAGAAAGAATGAGAGGATATGCGGACAGTCGCAGGTTAGTCTGGACTGGCTCTTGCAGTTGAAAAGGACACAAATTGGGTCATCTGTACATCACTGGGACAGCAGTATGTGTCTGCACATGGATTATGCCAATGAACGACCAAATAAAACAGTCACAATCAGACACTACTTACATCGCAACACATGCAATGGCTCTCAGCAGCGCATAGAAATGGAGAATTCAGACAACTTGTTGTGATATTCTAGCTCAGGCTTGGTTTTTACTGTCAAGATCAAATCAGAACTACAGTATATCCTGGTGCTCTCAAATATTGCATAAATAATGCTTGAGCATTCACAGGCTGATGGCATTTGAATGATTTAAAGGTTAATCACCATGTTCCATTATTGTGTGAAGCAGAGACTTCTGGGCTTTTGCAACATAGCAGAGAAATCTTATTAGTTCTGCACGCTTACTGGTCATAAAAATGGACTGTAGTCTTATTATTTCTAGAGAGTATATTATCGTAAAAGCCTTCTTCAACTAGGTTTCAGGGAAGTTCCATTGAAAACATTTTTCTCTTGTTCAAGGACGCCCTATGAGAAATGCCTGAAAGAACAGTTGTAAGTGAGGAGGGATAGTGGGAAGAAGGGATAAAGCCCCTGGAGCAATTTTAGGAGTAAGAGCCTTGCGTTTGGGCCCAATGGCTGAGTTCTTCCTGACTTCACCTTTCCAAATGCAAGTCCCCACTTGAGGCTCAAACCAGCACTGAGGGCTCAAATAAATAAATAAATAAATAAATAAAATACACCTGGTGAAAAAACTCACAGCTAAGTACAGTTACCAGATAAGCAACCATAACACTAGGCCACCCTAATGTCCCAACATGACATTCACAGGGTGTTGGATCACCAATTAGGACATTTCATGTGTTTCACAATTTTTCCTTTTTTTTTTTTTGGCCACACATGATTGGAGCCTGCCACAATTAACTTGGCAAACACAGTGAAAAACATAACTTGGCAAACATCAGTGAAAGCAACTTGGGACATGAATGTGCATCTTTTGCAGGCTTGAGGAGGCTTGGTCATGTCAGTTTGCATTTGTTGAATCAAGAATCACCATAGCACTAATGTAGAAGGACGGCATTCGGCATCACGTCTTGAGCCTGATGCAAGGCAATGCTACATGGTGCTCCTTTCGCATTTATCTCTCCTCCTCACTGCTGACAGCATCTCTGATATTTATAACAATAGCCATCGCTAACTTTGGATCAGTCAGCCTGTTAGAAGCAATCTTTCAAACTTCTGACCTCTACTTCAGATGCCTGAACCACCTGCTGTTCACAGTTGAACAACTGTTCAAAATTCTAGTTTTTAATTGTTGATATTTACTGCTCCTTTCAATGATTAATTTCCTCGTTCTTTATACACTTATGTTGTTGAACTTGCTGCAGGATTTTCACAGATGTCTTGACATAACGGAAAAACAATGAAAAAATATTTGTGCATTACAAATTTCAAATGACCAATTCGAAAAGATAGAGTGCAGTATTTAAATGGAGTGTAATGTCTTTTCAGTTTACGCTTGTAAGTGCACTGAAAACTGGAAATGACGGTGACTGGATTCAAATGCATAGGAGAAGGATTTTGTATTTATTACTTCAGTGACAGGGCTACTAAAGTGAGAATTCAAAAATACAAAAATGGGAAACAACAATTACCTTTAAACAATGACATCGCTAAATTAACATTAGTCTGCTGGAATAAAGTACAAAGAGGTATGCACGCGATACACTCCTTAATAGGCTCACGAGGCTCCGAAGCTTAGGCTTATATAGGCTTAATAAGATAATGAGATGAGTAGACACAGGTGCAAACAGTTGAGTGGCGAGTGGAGGAGCAGGCCGGTTCCTCAGAACTGTGGCGATGCGGAGCATTGAGGGCGTGGCATGATATGGAGACAACATCGGCAGACAGGGCACAAACTCGGTGTGGTTATATATTTCTCATGCTGGGAATATTTTTCTCTCAGTATCATGCAACAATGCACTTCTATTTTTTGCAGACATTTCATCCCCTTACATAGGAACAGTGGGGTAGCCAGCGGGGGTGCGAAGACACGTCCCTTTTTGACTGCGATTAGTAGTTCTCAATCATTTTCCTTTATTGAGGCGTTTTCCAATTATAGTAATTAGCAACCGAAGACACGGTTTCTCTCCATATGCGATCTAACAGCGATTAAATCATGGGCTAAATTCAGTACAGTTCGGAACAAGAACAGAGAACTGGGTTGCACAAAACTTCCATTTAAAACAATTATTAAGAGAAACCTGTTCTCAGTCATTTTTGATAATCAACAGAAGGTTCACTAAAGAGCACTCCACAGTGAGTGCTACTAAATGACTGCAGTCAAAAAAGGGACGTGAGGAATGACCCAGGAACGAGCACGAGCACACAATCTTAGGGCATTGTGGTTTTACTGTCTCTCCAATACGGAGTGCGACAAAAAGCTGCAGCAGGAGGAGCCAATAATCACAGTGGTACTGGTTCAGGTCCTCTGATTCACTGCGGTCACGGCATCTGTGCTTCGGAAAAGCACGGTCACGCTATCTGTGCTTTGATATTTTGTGCGCGTCTATATCAAAACATACGGTAACACTTCAGGAAGAGTGGGGAATGGAAGCCATCAGCACTGCTCGATATCAGGAATCGTATCTGAGTTTTCATACTTTATCTGATTGTATGTAACTGTAAGTTTTAGTCAAAGTATCGGTGTCCAAATATGAATAGAGCACCTTGTTCTGTTGTCCTAATGCAGCCTGTATCTAAGCAATTTCACTGTATCTGAAGGCCAGCGTTTATCCCAAATATGTAACATAAAAAATCGTGCATCTCAGAAAATTATGAAAAAAATACTTAAACAAATTGTTTTCAGAAAAGAACTATGAGTTGTTGTTCTACTAGATCCCTGATGATTTTCTGACTATTCTACTGCGATTTTAGAAACACTCCATTACATTACTATGCCCCCATAGAAAATCAATGGGCCAAATATTTTAAAAATGATTAAAAATACTTAAACAAATTGTTTTCAAAAAAGAGCTATGAGTTGTTGTTCTACTAGGTCCTAAATATGTCCCTGATGATTTTTGGACTATTCCACTGCAGGATTTGGGAAACAACCCATTACATTACTATGCCCTTAGATAATCTATGGGCCTAATAAAAAGGATTTAAAATAGTTTAAACAAATTGTTTTCAGAAAGGAACAATGGGATGCTGTTCTACTAGGTCCCAAGTATATCTCTGATGATTTCCAGACTATTCTACTGCAGTATTTGGAAAACAGCCGCTATTTTACTACTCTTCATAGAAAATCAATGGGGCCAATTAAAAAATGATTAATAATACTTAAACAAAAAAAAAAGGAGCTATGAGATATTGTTCGACTAGATCCCAAGTGTGTCCCTGATGATTTTCAAACTATTCTATTGCATCATTTGGGAAACAGCTTATTAGATCCTGTACCCCATTGGAGATCAATGGACCAAATGTTAAAAAAGATTAAAAATACTTAAACAAATTGTTTTAAGAAATGAACTAAATGTTGTTGTTCTACTAAAGATCAAGTATGTGCAGATGATTTTTGGACTATTTCAGCAGAATTTTGGAAACAGTCTAGTACATGACTATGCCCCATAGAAAATCAATGGGCCAAATATTTTAAAATGATTAAAAATACTGAAAACAAATTGTTTTTCCAGCAAAAGATGTCATCTGATCCCAAAATGAGGAGCATATGTTCTCTACTGCAAAACCATTTTTCGAAACAGCCACTACACTACTCCCCAGAGAATCATGGTGGCGAATAAAAAAATAGTAAAAATACTTAATCAAGTTGTTTTCAGAAATAGAGCTATAAGGAATTTGTTCTACTAGGCTGTTGAATGTCCCTGATGATTTTCAGACTATTCTACTGCAGCATTTTTGAAACAGTCCATTAGATCACTGTACCCCAGTGGAATCAATGGGCCAAATAAAAATGATTAAAAATACATAAACAAATGGTTTCAGAAAAGAACTAGGAGGTGTTGTTCTACTATTTCTATATGCGGAAACAATTCAGACCTAACACTTTGAAATCTTTTCCAGAATGTGCTTCAATGGAGTTAAAAGATAAATGACTGATTTTTAGTCAGCATTATAAATGTAAGGCAGTTGCGGACTGAGTTTACAGATTGGAAAATCATCAGGGATTTATACTTGGGACCATAGTGAGAACAACTTTTTTAGATGAGGGCCCAAAGATCCAATGGGGGCATCCAGTTTAATGGACCAATTTGTTTTTAAAAAAATTTTTTTTAACAGAGAATTTTTGAAAATGTTTCCAAATCTTTTTGATGATGTTATGCACTTGGGTCTATAGACAAGACCTCATAGTTCTTTGCAATTTCTGAAAACAATTTTTTAAAGTATTTTTAATCATTTTTTTTTTGCCCTCATAGATTTTCATGAGGTAGGATCTAATGGCTGTTTCCAAAATGCTGCAGTAGAATAGTCTGAAAATCATCAGAGACATACTTGGGACCTAGTAGAACAACACCTCATAGTTCATTTCTGAAAACAATTTGTTTAAGTATTTTTAATCTTTTTTAATTGGCCCATTGATCTCCAATTTTTATAGTGATCTAATAGGCTGTTTTCCAAAATGATGCAGTAGAATAGTCTGAAAAATGAGGACAACTTGGGATAAAGTAGAACAACACCTCATAGTTTCTTTTCTGAAAAAATCCATGTTTAAGTATTTTTGAAAATCATTGCATTTTTTTTATGGACTATTGCCAACATTAATTTTTCTACTTGGGGTTAGTGGGGACTAAGTGTAATGGGGTAGTCTAGAAAGAATCAGAGGATTGGGACTAGCAGAAAAATGCTGGCTCTTTGCAGAATAGGACAAAAATCATTTGTACATCACTGGGATCAGTATGTGTCTAACATGGTTTTACCAATAGAATAGCTCTTTCAGAAAAATCAGACTTGGGATTACAGAACAACACATCAATGGCTCATTTTCATATATTTGGAGAATTTTTAGACCGCCCCATTGATATTCTATGGGGAGTAGTAATGTTTTAGGCTGTTTCAAAATGCTGCAGTAGAATAGTCTGAAAATCATGGGGACACACTTGGGATCTAGTAGAACAACACCTCATAGCTCTTTTCTGAAAACAATTTGTTTAAGTATTTTTAAATTTTTTATTCACCCCATTGATTTTCTATGGGAATAGAGACTAATGGGCTGTTTCCAACATGCTGCAGTAGAATAGTCTGAAAATCATCAGGGACATACTTGGTCATAACAAAATGGTTCTTTTAGAAAACAATTTGTAGAAGTATTTTTAGAAAATCTTTTTTTCTGAAAACAATTTCCATTGAAAACATTTTTTTGGGGCCCATTGATCTAATGGGAGCTGTTATGAGAAATGCTGAAAGAATAGTTGAAAATCATCAGGGACAGTGGGGACTTGGGATCTAGTAGAACAACATCTCATAGCTCCTTTTTTGAAAACAATTTGTTTAAGTATTTTTAATCTTTTTCCATTTGGTCCCCATTGATTTTCTATGAAACCAGTGATCTAGGGCTGTTTCCAAATAAATAAGTAGAATAGTTGAAAAAATCATCAGGGACATACTTGGGACTAGTAGAACAAGATCTAAGCAACCATGAAAACAATTTGCAAGTATTATTAATCATTTTTTAAAAACAGGGTTTGATCTCCAATGGGGACATCAGGCTGTTTCCCAAATTTTCCTTTTTTTTTTTTTTCCACATGATTGGAGCCAGCGAGACAATATGAACTTGGCAAACACAGTGAAAAGCATAACTTTGCAAACATCAGTGAAAACAATTGGGGACATGAAGTATTTTTAATCATTTTTGAATATTTGGTCATTGAAAATGAATCAAGGACATAGCACTGTTTTCCAAAAAGGATCTAGAATCACGTGAGCCTGATCAAGGCAATGCTACATGGGATCCTAGATTTATCTCCTTTCTCCTTTCTAAAAAAAAAATATGTTTAATTTATTAATCATATTTTTAATTGGCCCTATTGATTTTGGATGAAGAGTAGTAATGTAGTGTGCTGTTTTCCCAAAATGCTACAGTAGAATAGTCTTAAAATCATCAGGGACATACTTGGGACCTAGTAGAACAACACCTCCTAGTTCTTTTTTGAAAACAATTTGTTTATATTTTTTAATCTTTTTTTTTTATATTTGGCCCATTGATCTCCACTGGGGTATAGTGAACTTTCCCCAAATGGACTGATTTTTAAAATCAAAGATGCTGCAGTAGAATAGTCTTAAAAACACATACTTGAAAAATATTTGGGCATTACAACACCTCAAAGCTCTTTTCTGAAAACAATTTGATTAAGTATTTTAAATATTTTAATTCTTTTTCAGTTTGATTGATTCTCTATGAAAACTAGAAATGTAGTGGACTGTTTGAAAAATGCTGCAGTAGAATAGTCTGAAAATCAATAGAGACACACTTGGGATCTCAAAACAAAACCTCCTAGTTCTTTTCTTAAAAACAATTTGTTAAAGTATTTTTAATCTTTTGGAATATTTGGCCCATTGATCTCCACTGGGGTATAGTGATCTAATGGACTGTTTTGAAAATGCTGCAGTAGAATAGTCTGAAAATCATAGGGACATACTTGGGATCTGGTGAAAACACCTGATAGCTCTTTTCTGAAAACAATTTGTTTAAGTATTATTAATCATTATTTATTAGCCACGGAGCATTGAGAAGTAATGGGCTGTTTCGAAAATACTGGAGGAATAGTCTGAAAACGGCAGACAGGGCAAAACCTAGTAGAACAACAATATATTTTTGATTGGGCTGTTTACTGCAGTGGAAATATGCTGGGACATTTTTTTTCAGTAGAACAACAACTCACTTCTATTTTTGAAAACATTTTGTTTAAGTATTTTAATCATTTTTAAAATATTTGGCCCATTGATTTTCTATGGGGCATAGTAATGTAATGGACCGTTTCCAAAATGCTGCAGTAGAATAGTCAGAAAATCATCAGGGATCTAGTAGAACAAGCCTCATAGCTCTTTTCTGAAAACAATTTGTTTAAGTATTTTTTTCATAATTTTTTGAGATGTACTGAATTTTAGCGTTATCTATTTGGGATAAACGTTGGCCTTCCTATACAGTAAAATTGCTTAGATATAGGCTGCATTAGGACAACAGAACAAGGTGCTCTATTCATATTTGGACACCGATACTTTGACTAAAAATTACAGTTACATACAATCAGATAAAGTATGGAAACTCAGATATGATTCCTGAGCATCACAGCAGTAGGGATTGCTGGTTTTACTGCATGTTTTGATACGGAGCGCGACCAAAAATCAAAGCACAGGAGGAGCCAATAATCACACAGATGGTACTGGTTCAGGTTCAGATTCAGGGCTTCTTTCTGATGAGGAAATCCAATTAGACGAATAGAGGACAACACTGCGGTGGTGCACGAAGTATTCACATTCTTATTCATGAGGCAGCATGCCCCAGACACAATGCAATTATCCAATAACACTGCAGCCTTGTTCATAACTATTCTACTGCATACAAAGGCTATGGTTCAGCAAAACACCCACCTTGGAAATGGGACGTTTTTTTTCTACAAGCAGACATTTCAATGCCTTTGTCATTCATCAATAATTTAGGAAACCCTTTATGAATTTATTCCCTCCTGAAACAGCACCGCCACCACGTTTGGGCAATAATATGAGCTGAAAAAAAAAAAAAAAACAGCTGAATTTCAAGGGACAAGAAACATGATGCACTGACCTAAATTTCTATTGACCCATTTGTATGAGTCACATAATTCACCTGATGGTAGCAATGAATAATTTATTGTGTGTTGGACAGACATGGAAAATAAAAATCCACCAAAATTTGAATTTTTTTAACTTATGAAGGACAACAGAAGGCCACCAAATTTAATTGGATGTGATGAAACATCCATATATACTACTTAGTAGGAAAATAAAAAGCCAGTCGTGAATCATATTTTCAACTTGTCTGGGGGAAATATTCTGTTTTTCCTGCAAAATGTTCCATTTTTTCATAAACCATTTGACTGTCCAAATGTTCGGCATAAAAAATAAATATTTCAGTCACCAAACTCACGTAAAATAGTTAATTGAAGTATTAACAGATACAATGATAGTTTGCTGGTCTACACTCTGACTCTGACATACCCTGTGGCTAAATATGCTTTGGGGGAGACAGCCAGGAGTATTAAGATATTCCTGCCCTCTGGGGGAATTCAGAGCCGACAGGTGAATGTTGTAGTGGAGGTGGGATGTTAACTGGCAGCAGAAGAGAGTGATGCAGTACAACTGCAGGCAAAGGCATTATTTTTGCAGCAGGAACAGCGCATGAGAGCAGCTTAAATAGCCCACATTACAGTGGGGCAGGGCAATGACTGATATATATGGGAGTGTCTTTGAGAATGAAGGCATGTCTTGGGTTGTTTTGCCTCAGTTCCACAAGCTGAACCCAGTGAAGTATAGCCTTGAATAATTGTTGCATTTACGTAGCTGCAATTCACAGCATTTGTTTTAGCACGACGCTAACTGTTGTATTCTACAGTGCCCTGAAAGAGCATTTGCCCCCTTCCTGATTTCTTATTTTTTTGCATATTTGTCGCACTTAAATGTTTCAGATCATCAAACAAATTTTAATATTAGACAAAGACAACCCGAGTGAATACAAAATGCAGTTTTTAAATGATGATTTCATTTATTAAGGGGAAAAAGCTATCCAAACCTACCTGGCCCTATGTGAAAAAGTAATTGCCCCCTACATCCTAATAACTGGTTGTGCCACCCTCGGCGACAAGAACTGCAATCAAACGTTTGCGATAACTGGCAATGAGTCTTTCACATCGCTGTGGAAGAATTTTAGCCCACTCTTCTTTGCAGAATTGTTTTAATTCAGCCACATTGGAGGGTATTCAAGCATGTCATGGTCATGCCACTGCATCTCAAGCGGATTTTAGTTCGGACTTTGACTAGGCAACTCCAAAATCTTCATTTTGTTTTTATTAAGCCATTCAGAGATGGACTTGCTAGTGTGTTTCGGATCATTGTCCTGCTGCATAACCCAAGTGCATTCAAGCTTGAGGTCACAAACTGATGGTTGGACATACTCCCTCAAGATTTTCTGGAAGCGAGCAGAATTCATGGTTCCATCAATTATGACAAGTAATTACGGCAGCAAAGCAGCCCCAAACCATCACACTACCACCACCATGTTTGACTTTAGGTATGATGTTCTTTTTATGAAATGCTGTGTTAGTTTTATGCCTGATGTAACGGGACGCACACCTTCCAGAAAGTTCATCTTTTGTCTCGTCAGTCTACAGAATATTTTACCAAGAGTCTTGGGGATCATCAAGATGTATTTTGGCAAATGTGAGATGAGCCTTTGTGTTCTTTTTGGTCAGCAGTGGTTTTTAACTTGGAACTCTCCCATGGATGCCATTTTTGCCCTGTCTCTTCCTTATTGTTGAATCATGAACACTGACTTTAACTGAGGCAAGTGAGACCTGCAGTTCTATAGATGTTGTTCCGGGTTCTTTTGTGACCTCCTACATGAGTCGTCAATGTGCTCTTGGAGTAATTTTGGTAGGCTGGCCACTCCTGGAAAGGTTCACCACTGTTCCAAGTTTTCTCCATTTGGGGATAATGGCTTTCACTGTGATTCGCTGGAGTCCCAAAGCCTTAGAAATGGCTTTGCAACCCTTTCCAGACTGATAGATGTCAATTTCTTTGTTTCTCATCTGTTCTTGAATTTCTTTAGTTTGCAGCATGACATGTTGCTTTTTGAGATCTTTTAGCCTACTTCACTTTGTCAAACAGGTTCTAATTAAGTGATTTCTTGATTCAACAGGTCTGGCAGTAATCCGGCCTGGGTGTGGCTAGCCAAATTGGACTCAAAAAATGTGGTCAATCACAGTTCATTCATGATTTAAGAAGGGGGGGGCGCTTACTTTTTCACATAGGGCCAGGTAGTTTTGGAGAGCTTTTTCCCCTTAATAAATGAAATCATCATTTAAAAACTGCATTTTGTATTTACTCAGGTTATCTTTGTCGAATATTAAAATTTGTTTCATGATCTGAAACATTAAGTGTGAAAAATATGCAAAAAAGTAAGAAACCAGGAAGGGGGCAAATACTTTTTCACAGCACTGTACATGGCTTGGAAAGGGGAATATTTTTACTCAACATTAATGTCCTTTTTTTTGATTAAAAAAATCCATATCAAATTGAGGCAACTTCACTGACCCATTCTTGCCAATGAAGTTCGAGATCATTGATGGTACTGAGCTACCTAATAAAAAAACTTTAAACTCACTGCGTGTCTGTATGCGCATGCGTGTGTTTGTATTTAGTCTTTGTGACTATATGATTGCCATTGTCATTCTGGCTGTGTTTCTGTGCACAGGCTGTATTATATTAGCGCACCTGTAAGCATATAAAGCATATGTTTGCTTGTGCGTGTTCAAGATTGTGAAAGCACAGGAGAAAGTTAAATCTGGAGAGAGATAGGAAGCGACAGAGTCAGTGAAAGAGAAATGACAGAGTTAAACATAAAGAGAAAAGGAGAGTTAGAGGCAAAAAAACAGGGAGGAGAGAAGCGAGAGAGAGAGAGAAAATATTTTAGCTCTGCGCTGTAGAAGCTGCGGAAACAAAGCCAGTAAATCACAGCATTGCGGTTTGCAGGAAAGGCGGGGCTACACTGTGAGTGACGGCACCTTAGGAGCGGTGTAATCTGGATCAGTCGGGTAGTGGGTCAATGGGCCAGGGAGCTGTGCCGATTCTGCTGAGGCGGAGAAAGACGTAGCTCAAAGACTCCATATCCAATTACAGACCGTCCCAGGTAATCTTCCACGCACCACATCAGTGCATCTGTTATCAGTTCCTACTCTGTTATTGTACCGCAAAAAAAGAATTATGTCAGTCTCCTTTATGAGCATTTAAAAGTCTTGTTTTCAGACATACAATCAAATATCAACAGCTTTTTATCAATGAAAGGCATAAATACAGCCAAAGAGATGAGATTCTGTAGTTACTCATTTCAGGTTTTGAACGAGATCAGAAATTGCGAATTGTCAAGAAAACAATTTATAATTAATATTTTGTGATTAAGAGGTTAAAACCACATTTTAAGCATCAATACAAAACTAAAACACCCGTCAAGTCACTTGTGAGGCCCCACAGAATCCACTGGTTCTATTGACAGACATGGCTCAAGTGATTGTCGCAGTGTTTATGTGCCAGCCATAAAACAGGATGGATTGCTTTGTATGTGATCCTATTAGAGCTGCCTCTCTCATCTGCACATGCTCAAGCCATTCTTTAAGCCAAATAGGTAGTAAAACAAACTTGTTTCAATAATTGTCAGTACTACCATAAAAGACGTGAGGCAGAGCAACCCTGATGTCCTTAATTGCAAATTGAGCTGTGGTGGAGAGAGGGACAACCTTATCAGAAAAAGGCCAGCTGTTGGGCTGCAGTTTTTGATTTAGCATGGCACAAAAATGTCTGATTTTGCTGAAGAATATCACAATTAGACAACTTAATTCCTTAATTAATCATTTAGTATTACTGCTTAGTTAGAACAAAGACCTCGCAGTGACAACAGTCCTATTTTAATTGCGATTTGACATCCTTGCTGTGAATGGATTGCAGAATTCAGGTCATGTGAATAATCTAGCCACCAGATTACAGAAGAGTAGATTATAATGTGTTAATTTAAAGTAACACATGCCCTGCCAGATTTGTTTTGTTAATGTTGCTTATCTGATCTGGTCCAGTCTTCGGAGTGGTTGGTGTGCAGGTGTGGGCGTCAAAATGATAAATTGTGACATCATCATGGCACATCTAGTGACTCCCCAGTGTGAAAAACTGTAATGTTGTTTCCCATGAGCTTTTGACAGTGACAGCTCATCTGGCTTGTGGTGTAGTGTGATATTTTTCCACCCACATCATTAGCCAAACCAAATCAAACTATGTGGATTAAAGCTAATCCAAAAATGGTTCTGCTACTTCTCTATCTTGGGATGAGCAAGGCCTGATAAACAAATATCCATAGAACACCACTCATACACATGTAAATCCCACGCCAAAAGTAATGATGCTTTCACACTTATATGTCCAAATGTATTTAGCATCTATGTGAGATGTAGCCTTGGTAACCACTAGTAACCATGGGTAACCATTGCAACCAGTAAGTATTTTAGTTGCATCCACAGCCTGTGACTAAAATTTGTATTGCCTAAATCTGTTCCAAAAAAATTTATGCAGTTGAAAACACTGATGCAATCAAAAGCAGCTCGAGTAGAGGCCCCAGCTCTTTTGAATGCTTGAAAATATAATAACAAAGCTGAAATCAAATTGCCATAGTACCTGTTACAATAGTATGCCAGTCACCAGACATGTTTTTTGGTTCTGGAAACCTAATGGTGTGACATTAAAATGTGGCTGTAATTATGCAGCACGGGTTCCATTCAAATGTTAAACAATATCTCCTCTGCTTCTCCTCCCTCTCCCCATCCTTTCTTCATGTGATTGATGGTGCAGTGAAATCGCTTACGGACAATCAAAGCTTTCTCAAACGAGTTGGTGTCACAGCCCCCGTGTGAATTCTCATTTTCCTCCTCCCATTCAGCACCCTGCATGCCTTTTATAAGTATTGTTTCCTTTAATTGGTTTAACTTCTTGTGTGCCTCCCCCTTTGGGTGTAATGCATTTGTGTGCCCCTCTTCCATGTGTTCCCATTGGGTATGCACTTGCTGTAAGTCACTTTGGATAAAAGTGTCTGCTGAATAAAAGTAATGTAATGTGTATATATCCTTACTTTGAGTCTTACAGAGTAGCTGGATGACCTTCCTATATGCCCTTAAGCAACCAGTCAGTTTCCTTTGTTGTAGTCTAAGTGTGTATTGTCTGATAAAATTATTGTAACCTTTAATGATAGTAATACTAAAGTACTCTTTTTAGTCTTATTAACCTCTTCCGCTCCAGACTTTTCATCGGAGGGACTTTGATACTGCTCTCACTTCGGCTTAAAGTGCATTACATCTTCAAACCTGTTCCAATTTAGGTTTCCAAATTAGCAACTGAGTGTTAATTTGTTCAGTTGTGAGGATCAATCCATTTCCCCTCAGGTCGCATTATTGGTCATTGCAATAATTATCAAGCATTTTCCTATCCATATTAATTGCAACCTAAACCGTCAATGTCTTGGGAAGCTTCTGAATTTCTGCAGCTCACAAGATGGGATATTTTTTCCGCGTCCACATCCAATCGGCTTGATACGTCTAAGCAAATTTTTCTAAAAACGCGTTGTCGCTGACTCACATCTGCGTGTTAAGTTTGCTTATGTAAAAATAAAACTCTGTCTTCACCCAGTGACATTACTATTATGCTGATTAACACTCAACCTGTCTGCGAGTAACAATCGGATAATTAATGGAAATCATTTACTGAGCAAATAGGCTTCCAATAGCATAAGCTGCATTGCCAGTAAAGATGAAGACGTACAGCTTTGCGTCAAAAGAGGAAGGCTACAATATGAGATTGCACGGACGGCAATTAACTGAAATTTCTTGCATTTTCATCTTGAACTAGAATAATATGTAGTAAATGCTGCAGGAGATGGTATTTACAACCCCAATTCCAAAATAGTTGGGACAAAGTGTAAATTGTGAATAAAATCAAAACACAATGACTTTCAAATCACACCAGCCAGTATTTTATTCACGATAGAACAGAGATAACATAGCAAATGCTGAAACTGAGAAATTTTTACAATTTTATCCACAAAATGAGCACATTTCAAATTTGATGGCTGCTACAGGTCTCAAAAAAGTTGGGACAGGGGCTTGTTTACCATGGTGTAGCATCCCCTCTTCTTTTCAACACAGAGTGGAGGCGTCAGGGCATTGAGGAGACAAGTTTCTTGAGTTTAGCCATTGGAATTTGATCCCACTCTTGTTTAATACAGGCTTCCAGCTGCTGGACAGTTTTGGGTCTCCTATGACAGACTTTTCGTTTAATTATGCGCCAAATGTTCTCAGTCGGTGAAAGATCAGGACTGCAGGCAGGCCAGTTCAGCACACGGACTCTTCTACTACGAAGCCATGCTGTTGTAATAGCTGCAGTATGTGGTTTTGCATGTCCTGCTGAAATACACAAGACCTTCCCTGCAATAGATGTCATCTGGAGGGGAGCATATGTTGCACTTAAACTTTTCTATACCTTCCAGCATTCATGATGCTTTTTAAAACATGCAAGTGCCCTGCACCATATGCACTAATGTATCCCCATGCCATCAGAGATGCTGGCTGTTGAACTGAATGCTGATAACAGGAGGGGTGGTCTTTCTCCTCTTGAGCCCGGAGGACACGACGCCCATGATTTCCAACAAGAATGTCAAATTTGGACTCGTCTGACCACAGGACACTTTGCCACTTTGCTACAGTCCATTTTAAATGAGCCTTGGCCCACAGAACACGGCGGTGCTTCTGGATCATGCTCAACAATGGCTTCCTTTTTGCATGATAAGAGTTTTAGGTAGAATCTGTGGATGGCACGGCGGACTTTGTTTAGAGAGAGTGGTTTCTTGAAGTATTCCTGGGCCCATTTAGTAATGTCAATGACAGAATCATGCCGGTGAGTGATGCAGTGGCGTCCGAGGGCCCGAAGATCACGGGCATCCAGTAAAGGTCTTCGGCCTTGTCACTTATGCACAGAGATTTTTCCAGTTTCTCTGAATCTTTTGATAAAGTTATGCACTGTCGATGATGAGATCATCAAAGCCTTTGCAATTTGAAGTTGAGGAACATTGTTTTTAAAGTATTCCACAATTTTTTTATGCAAACCTTCACAGGTTGGAAAGCCTCTGGCCATCTTTACTTCTGAGAGACTCAGCCTCGCTAAGACATCCCTTTTATAGCCAATCATGTTACACACCTGATGCCAGTTTACTTAATTACTTGCTAAATGTTCTTTCAGCTAATTCTCTTATATAATAATTGTTTTTTCAGCCCTTTTCTGCTTGTGTCCCAACTTTTTTGAGTCCTGTTGCAGCCAGAAAATTTGAAATAAGCTCATTTTGTGGATAAAAATGTAAAATGTCTCAGTTTCAACATTTGAAATGTTATCTATGTTCCATTGTAAATAGCATATTGGCTCATGTGATCTGAAAGTCATCGCATTTTGATTTTATTCACAATTTACACTTCGTCCCAACTATTTCAGAATTGGGGTTGTAGACAAGGTTTAGATTTCATTTCTAATTAATTCATAAGATAATTGCCGCACATATAATATCATATTATAGCCTTCCTCCAACTTTCCCAGACGCTGGAGTATAAAGACCTTGTGAATGACTTTGCTACCTTGAATGGTCAAGGCATGGCATGCATTTTTTATGATTCTAAAAGCATGCCATTCGTTGAACTTTCACCACGCACTGATAACCAATTTATAAAATTATTAAATTACCAATGCTTCCACATAAGAGAAAGTGAGAAGTAAGTGTCCTTTCCTGGGCCCATGCTTCTCAGCTGTTATGCCATCCTGGCATCTCTAGCACTCTTGCACTCATTAGTCTGTGCTTCTGGTGACCCGCTATCTGCCAAGACACATGGGAGTTTGTCACAGCCTGTTGTGTATATGTCCACTAGATCCAGTAATCAGCACCAATGTAGTCTGCCCCAGCCCTTGGAGGTTCCCAGCTGGCTGTAGGCTGGTATCGTTATGGATTTTTTTTTTTTTTTAAATATTTTTTTGGGGAATTTTTTCCTTTATTTGACAGTTGTACAGTGTAGAGAGACAGGAGGGTTGGGAAGAAGAATGGGGGAAGACATGCAGTGAATGACCTGAGCTGGAATCGAACCCAGGTCGCTGCTGGAAGGACACAGCCTTTATGGTATGCGCGCTTAGATCGATGAGCCACCGGGGCGCCCCATGTTATGGATTTTGACACAAGGTTGCCTCTGTCAGAGGGGTACGCGGTCATCCTCTCCATCATGGACCAGTTCTCTATGGCAGCTTATTTCATGCCATTCGCAAAGCTGCCCACGACTAAGGGGAATGCCAAGCTCCTATTACATTGTGTGGTTTGTCTCCGCAGTGTACCACAGGAGGCAGTCTCTGACTTCAGCCCTCAGTTTGCCAGCTGCATCTGGATTTCAGTTTGCACCCTGGAGGGAGCCATCCCTGCGAGTCCTTGGGATTTCACCCAGAGTCCAATGGCCAGGTAGAGAGGCTTATCCAGATCTGGGCAAGACTTTGGCTGCCTGATGGAAGGTAACCTTGCCAGGTGGTCCCGTCTTCTGCTTTGGGTGGATCTGGCTCACTATTCACTACCTGTTACCAGTCTGGGTATCTCTCCTTTCCAGTGTTATTGGGGTTACCAACTTCCTTTACGTATTCCAGTCCAAGGACAGAGAAGTGGCAGCTCCCTCTGCTCAGCTCCTGGTCTCTTGTGCCTGCTGAGGATGGCAAAGAGCCCAGGCGTTACTATTCAAGTTCTCATCCCCCTTCCAGAGGCAAGGTAATCGCCATAGCCGTTCAGCTCCTGCCTACCAAGTGGGACAGAAAGTGTGGTTGGCCATGAAAGATACCCCGCTGTGGGGGACAGAGAAGCTCATTTCATTGGCCCCTACACCAGTAATAGAGTACTATCTTCATCTCCTGTCAGGCTGCTCTCCTCTGTCCTCCTCACCTTCTTAACATTCATCTGTAGGGTCTCCCTACAGTCCTCCCTCCTGCTCTCTGCCTTCTCCCAGGCTCATCGATGCTGGCTCTGCCTACAACATGAGTCAGATCCTGGACGTCCAGTGTCGGGGACAAGGGTGCCACCTCTTTGCTGACAGGAAGGGATATGGACTCTAGGAGTGCTTCTGGGTCGCTAAACACAACATTCTGGACCCCTTCCTGGTCTGTGATTTCCAGTTCTGTTCTGATTGATGTATTCTGCTTATTTGGGTTGGGCATATCCAACGCAGTTCTTCAATGTGCTTCAGCTGGTGTGAACGTTTTAATTCCAGGGTTACGACAGATCTGTGAGCCTCTTCCCTCAAACCTCCTTGCTCTTCTTTTCCACAATACTTGTCACTTGATATTTACAGGAACAGGAGAATCATGGGCTGCATATCCATCTCTCTGTTATTTTTGTTCATATTTCTTCACAGGAGCTGAGATAGCCTGTATATCTCAGTACTTAACCTAATGTTACATGTGTGGACCCATTGAGGAAAGGGGGTCGCTGCTGTTCTGGCTATGCTCCCAACCTGGTTCTGTCAACCTCACTCATCAATTCCTGATTTAATTACTTTGAATAAAACTGTTTCCTTCCCTTCCACCTCAGCTGAGGTGCTGTGAGCGTAGCTGCGGGAGCGTATTCTGAACAGGGGGTGCTGGAGAAACAGGGAAGTGTGTGTGGGTGTCGGTTTAACTGGCAAGAATGATGTTATCAGTGCACATATAAATGTTTAACTGTCAATGCATAAAATATGGTCCACCGGCAGGCGCGACTTTGCTATGGATTGCTTGTATGCCGTCTGTGGTGCTTAACACCATGGCAACAGGAAACAATATATCGCAACAGTACACCGGAAGCTGCATATTTAAACTTTTTGGTCCATCACACTGATCTGTATCACTGATCTGTATAGAATATACAGATCAGTGGCCCCTCTCTGTAAATGGCTCATTCCATACTAAACTGTACAAATGTGTTACAATGGTGATGAAAATTCAAACATGCCTTTTCCAATTCCGCAACCACCGACGTCGCCATCTGCAGGCCATTAAATGGAATTCAAATTCCGCACTGGTCTCACTTTTCAGACCCGGGTGCTGCCTCCATCTTTTTATACAGTCTATGGTGATAGCGCACAGATTGTTATCCCCCGCCGCGCGTTTAGCGCGAAGTGGGGATATAGCATTGGGCTCCGTCCGTCCGTCCGTCACGTCCGTCCGTACGAACACATATCGTACGGACGGCGGGGGATATTGCCATGTTAGTGGCAAACACTTGTTTATGTTTTTTTGGGAGTAACACAATATTAGGGCACGGAAAATTTTCATTACTTTTAAAAGCATGGTATATATGATTGTCTGACGTCTTGTGAAATTTTGAGGCAGGAAGTGAGTACCTTATTTTGCCGAGGTCATCTTTACGCTATTTGCACACATTATGCAAATTAACCCACAGGGATGGACGTAACATGTGAGGACGCGACTGATTACGCCCACGATGGTCATTTCAAATTGCATTTCTGATCAGACGAGTCCCGATAATTTAGTGCAGAAAATTGAAACCGTTATTATGGGTATTTCTCTGCAATATTTCATTGGGCCATTCCAGCCAAAGTGGTCCTGGGTCAGAAAAAAAAAAAAAAATTGAATTCTGTCAATGGGATACATTTGGGAATGGGAACTTTAGTTTGATTCGTCACTTGTGCCATCCGTGCCACATCATCAAATATAAGCCACTTTCAAGACTAGAAAAAAAGGCAAAAACAATTATATATGTTTTCTCACTTTATTATCATTTCCAACACAAAAAATACAGAGTCACACAGTCTTTTACTGAATAGAGGCATACATTAACCAATGACAATTGCTCAATGTCCGACTTATTGACGATTTTTGAAAAATTTCCGATGAAGATTTTGGGAGTTGTCTGTGTAACGCACGTAACAAAAATTACCCTTTTATGTATGTAGAACAAACAATTGACCATATTTGGCCTGCATTTCTCACATGCAAAGGTAGGATGGGTGAACAAAAAAAATAAACCAAAGAAATCACTGAGATTTTCATATTTTCCCAATGGAAATTTGCCTGAAAGATGTGTAACGCACGTAATGTTATGTGCATTACAAAAATGTAAAGGTCATTTTTCACAGAAAAGAGTGACAATCTTTGTGATTTCTTTCCTGCTTTTTGCTTGCGTACATGTTGACATTTGATTTATACAACAGTATTGAATTCATAGAAAATGTCTTCCTTGCCACCTGCTCCAACCATACCTACTGGAACTGGTGGTTCCAGCTTTCTCAAAACATTCTCAGGATCATATTGAAGGACATCGGGGCGTCCAGGCCAACACCACTTTCCTTTTCTGGCAGGTTTCATTACACTAACTTCAACATCAGAGCCATGGACTGCTAACACCTCTCCTGGAAAATTCTTTCCATCATACAGGATCTCGATTGATGCAATGTCAGTTTGGCGGATGAACGAGCGATTCAAATCTGCCTCGTCCCGTCTTTGACGGTGCGGCGCGCTCTTGTTCGGGAAATGTAGTTTTTTTAGCGATAGCATTTAAATGGTCGGTAGATACTTCAAAATACATTTCCCTTGGTGCATCGCTCTTTCATATCTTAAAGACAATACACACCCACTCGTTTTGAGTGGTAGACCAAGTTGGGGGAGATCAACAGCGATTATGCAACGTTTTGCACGTGTGCGAGTGTTTTCAAATTTATCTTCGCATAAAATTTTTTTAAATCGCAAATACGAGCAAAACTGTCGCACTGTACAGCCCTGGGTAAATATAAACTTCAAATATCATAAATTAAAGTGAGAATCATGAACAGAAATGGGAATGAGCGAAACTTACTTGCCTGAATAAAAGTGAGTGATTCTGAGAATCGGTCCTCTCTGTTACATGGAGGACATAGGTCTGCTAGGACTTTTTCCACTCTATTACTTTATAGGAGACTTGGTGGCCCTGTCACTGACAGTTGTGTCAAGAAATTGCTCAAAAGCAACATGGTTTCAGATTCAGAACAGAAATTGGTCTCAGCAAGAATGGCTTCTTGCAGAAAAACAACAAGGTTTCACAGCAGAAACTGGTCTCGGCAAGAATGGCTTCTTGCAGTTTCCTTGGTATAAATGGCTTCCTATCTGAACCCATTACAAAGAAAGGACTCCTAAACCACTTCATTTTGTGAAAAATATTTATTTCAAAGAAAAACAAATCACTCAATGTTCATAAAATGCTCCAGTATTTGATTTCTTCATACCCAGTTCGGACGCGTAACGCACGTCACTTTTTTTCGTAATGCACGTAACGCACAAATTCCCCCATTAAAAGATGTCGGTATTTCTAAAATCCCCAACAATACCTGACATGACAACTTGATTTATTGGGTATTCAAATCATAACTAAGAGAAATGCACTCAGTGGCACACTTCACAGACTTTTGAGGATTTGAAAAAAATGACAACATTTCATTTTTCTCTAAATGTAACACACGTAATGCTGAAAATGAGGCTGTAGCAAAAAAGTTGGCAAGGGGAGGGAAATTCTTACTTTCCATGAAAGAGTACTGACCCAGGACCACAAACAATGTTTAAACAAGATGGAAACTCCAAGCAATAAAAAAATTGTAGTCATGTTTATCATCAAAATGTGTGTCCAAACTGTAATGCATGTAACGCGGAATGGCCCCATTTCACTTTCTTTTGAAGCATCAAAAGACATGTCATGGCTGCCAAATTTTGTGACAAAATACGTCCTTCACAATGCCTTGGCTAACATCAGGATACCACTTTTTCTGCTGTGTTGTTGGACCGATGACTCAGATTTTTTCTTATGTATATCTTCAATCCGGGAGTGAATAAATATGAACAATGCAAATCATTTAATTCTCCTAGAAAAAAATTTATTGACCATTCTTATACAGCACAGTGAATTGTACAGTTTAGTATGGAGTGACCCAAATCTGTTTTGTCCTCCCTCCTATTGTTTAAGATAACATACACTAGAGTCCTTCTCTTGGAAAGAATTCCATGTCCAACCTCCACTTTTTTCGGCTCTTTATCTCCCAGGACGATTTTGAAAGGGGTGCTCGCCAATGGGCTATATTTTGGGGGATTTTATTGGCGAGAAGGGGGTTTAGAATTTAATTTTAATATTTAATATCGCGAATGCATATGCTGCGCATGCCCTAGAAAACCGGTGTGTCATCAGTAACATGGCTGTCGCTGTTACAGTATATGATATGACCACGTTTATTAGCACTAGAAATTAAACTCAAATTTTTCTTGACTGGATGCACGCTTGATGTATTTGCACACCCAAATGTTTCTCTTGGATAAACACATTTTTGGGAGCTGCTGCGCCAAAAGGGGGTGCTGCAGCACCTCCAGCACCCCTACTTCCTGTGGTTATGGTTGTGAGTGGTTTAGCCTAAAAAAAAAGCCCTTATTATGCAGGTGTTCATCACTACCTTGCTGTCAACCAACTCACAGTATGAATTTCCATGCACTGAGAGTGACATACCCTGCAGATGGAAGTCAAGGTTCTTTCTGAACTGGGCTGGAAGGCACGGGGTGGGTGTTTTTTTTGAATAAAACTGTTTCCTTTGGTGTAAAATGTCTGCCATGCATCACCTACCACAAACTACTTGATTTTCCCCCTCATAACTCTGTAGTGCTATATCCATCAAACAAAGCCCTAGATAAATGCATGGTCTGATGAATTCCTCATCTTTTCTTATAGTTGTGATGATAATATTGATTATGCGCACAATGATAATAGTCATAGTGATTTCTGCGCCGATATTTTAAATGTTTTCTTAACGAAGGCTAGTGTCTTAGCAAAGTTTCAAAGTGTTTCAGATATAACGAGTCTGATTAAAATACAGCTCACGTTATATTTGTCGTGATAAGCTTGTGTTTTTACTCTCAAAGCATGTCAGCCCAGAAGGCATAGCACAACATAAACCCCAGGGTGAATTAATCTGGAGAAGGGCAGCACAGCACTGATACACCATCTGAACAGCCCCAAGACTGATGACAGACGAGGGCATAAATCAGTGGGTGTTGACTGCCACAGTGATGGCTGCCCAACATTGAAATCACCACTGAGACCCAATTACCTAAACCCAGACCTTCATGCCTTATGATTCTACAACTACATGGAGAGCGAAGATCTGATATAACAGCAGTAAACCTGTGAGGAAATGTAAGAGGCTGGGATACTTCTGACTCTGAAGTGGGCTAGAGAATGCAGGTTTGGGAAATTGAGGCGTCTCATGACTGAGTCCATGCAGAGGTGCCTGTGAAAATGTTCAATTCTAGAATGAGATTGACATTATTAAACAAGGTGCACTGTGATTGAACACCCTGTTGTCATCTTATTAGTTAATGACACAAATCTAAGCCCCTGGGCTGAGATTGATCGCATTTATCACTCTCTGTCCCGTCTATCTCTTTTTCTCTGTCTCCTTCCTTCTCTCTTTTCCTCTCTCCGTATTGTCGCGCATCTACACTCACCCTTGCTCAGAAATGCCTGACGTACTGTTCAATCCTTTACCTTGTATGCTCCCGTCTGATCAGTAGTTCAAACTGAATGTCTCTGCAGTTGTTGTCCAAGCTCCTTTCTGCCTTGGCATTTTGCCTAAAGATACTGTATAACTCTGGCAATCAGAAATTTGAAGCAAAGGCATAAACCAGTGAACCAAAACATTGAGACCACTTACAGATGAAGCAAGTAATATTGATTATCTTGCAATAACAAGTTTTGTGAACAGTCAGTTTTCTTAGTAAACTAAGTATAGGATGAGATAGAATTGGAACTTAAACAACTTGGCCAGATGACTTGGTTGTAGCATCTCCTTAAAGGCAAGGCTTGTGGGTGCACCTTGTCAGCAGTGGGGAGCAGCCACTGACAGTGGAATGAGGGGACACAAACCACAAACAAGCGTCAGGGTTTTGGGCACATCGACGCTCATTGAGGTGTAAGATCAAAAAAGTACATCTGGTCCAAATCAACAAAAGGGCGACTGTAGCACAAATCACAGATCATTGTAATGATGGTTTCGGGGGGAATGTGTCACAACATAAAATGCATTGCACCCTGCTGCATATTGAGCCTCTATCCTCCTTCGAACCCCCATTCAACATTGTAAAAGCTTACAGTGGGTACGCGAGAGTCAGACCGGGGCCTTGGAGCAATCAAAGAAGGTCAGCTTTCACGTCATGTACATTTACCAGGTGAAGAGATGGCAGAAAGATGCACTGTGGGAAGAAAAAAAGATGTTAGAAAGAGTGCGATGCTTTGGGAAATGCTCTGCTGGGTTAGGGCATTCATGTGGACATCAATTTGACATAGCTATTGCAGTGATATGCAGAGGAATGACAGCATATTAGGCCAGTAGTCATAATATTTTGGATCTCCGAAGTACAGTCCGAACATTGAATGTGGTAATGTAAAATGTCTCGCCTAGTTGATGGAATGGCACAGGCTAGGAGAAGAAAAACAAGCAAAATCGATCAAAATAGCAGCGTACAAGAACAAGCAAGGAACACAGATGTTGCCTGCGGGCTACAACAGCTGTTGTGTGTGCGTAATTAACAGGCTATATCTCAGTGGGTCTTAACTGCTGGTTTTCAGCAAGATTCAGGCATGTACTCCTCCCCCTAAAAAAAACCCTTCACAAGATTTCACACCCTGCCAAAAAATGCCTAGATGAGGGGTTTCCTTTGTGCAATGCCAGCAGAAATCTCAGTTTATCTGCTGACATTTTACCTCTGATGTTTTTCAACCTTCTGACATTCATTTCTTTACTTAACCTTTATTTATACTGGGTATTTTCACTGCCCACAAATTTACTACTATCGCCATTTAAAACCTGCCCAAGAGCTTCACCCTGCACTTTGGACTGTTGGAGGAAACCCATGGGGAGAATAAGCAAACTTCTTGCAGAAAGGCCTCAGCATCGATCGGTCTTATATTGATGATCACAGTAGAATTCCTGAAATATACTCAGATCATTAAACTTATCATTGTATTATACAAAGTGTAATTTAATTAACTAATGCAGCCTGGATCAGATAAGGAGGTGAATATCCAGTCTTATCAGATAACAAAGCAAAATTCCAGTCATCCCCAATGATTTGCACTTTGCTAGACTTGGTATAAATTAATCAAGGGTACTGTTGGGGATCAGCTTTTTTTTTTTTTTTTTGGATCATTTCAGGACATTCCAGATCTGAGGTTCTGTAGCATTTGTGCAGTTTAAAAAAGCAGGGCAGTGAGCGTGCCAAACATCATTGTGCCAGTGCAGACAATTCTGACAGTTCCAATGAGCATTTCCATATTGTGAATGTGTCTAATAGGTAAAGGCGTCACCCAAGGAGCAAAAGCTATTATCAGCAGGGATTCCTGTCATCATATGAGGTACAAGGGGTTCATATCTTAGTTAGATTTAAGCAGGAAAAAGCAAATAATGGCTGCTAACTCCAAGTTTTACACAATGTGTTCTGCTGAAGGAACAGCCAAATAAATAAGGGTAGCCCTCAGCCCAACTAGAAAAAAATTCAACATGGGCTTGAGGCACAGCTGCCTGCTGGCTGGAGTTTGGAGTCACTTCTAAAAGCCTGATTAAAGCAGTACCCTCTGAAGTTGAGGAGGGGCATCCCCTAGATACTCCAGTTAAACATGGGTGATGTGAGACATGGTAAGCCCTTCATGATTCAGCATGCCCAGCCCCTGCTCTGAAACATTGCCAAGCCCTTTCCTTTTGTAATTTAAAGCGCCTTGAAGGCTCTACTCAGCAACATCCTCAGCAGTGACCTATTACAAACTGCCATTCTCCAGCATGACTGGGTGCATCACTGTGGAGGGGGTTCAGCAAGTTTCAGAGTTTTAAGCCATTAGCCCATTAAAGCCCCGACACTTTTTATTAATTTATTTATTAGCAGGAAGTGAACTTTGTCTGCCATTTAAGCCATGATAAGAAGCAATAATTTCAAAAATTATACCTAAAATGTTTTTTTTAATGTCTAGCACATATAAAATTCAGAATTCTACACCAAGTAGACAGACATTAACTGCTCGTCTGTGTATATTTTCTACTTTCTACTCTATGGTAAAATATGGGTTCACTAGCTTTTTGATTTTATAAATCCAGCTTAGCAACTTTACTTTTTATAAAACAAATTCAATGGTAACACTTTACAATAAGGGTACTTTAGTTAATGCAGTAATAAGCATTAACTACCAATTACTTAACAGTTAACTAATGCATCTGAGAGCTAAATAAGCATGAGGTAACCTTAAATTACCATATATTAATGCTCTTTGAGATCCTTGTTATGAAGCTGAAAACATCCCTTATGTATTCCTTAAGTGACACCTCAAACTACCAAATTATTCAATAATGTATAAATTCATATCTTAAATAACATGAGTGCCATTGGTAAATGATTAGTAAGCCATTAGTTTACTGTTAAGTAACTGATAGTTCATGCTTCTTACTGCATTAGCTAATGTTAATTAATGTACCCTTATTGTAAAGTGTTTCCAATTAAATTTCATTCAATTTATGAACCATCACTGCGCAGATTTGAAAAACTATTACTGATGCGCCTTTTCATGTCCATATCCCTCAGATCATTGCAATTTCAAACCAAATTCAAACCAAAGTAAGCAGAAATCTTCCATCTGTGGTCAGCCTCGACTATTTGGAGAGTAACACATTTGTTCCCTCTAAACACTCAAAAGAGGTTTGCAAGTGACAGAGGTTAGCATTTCTAGAACATTCCACTGAGCTTAGAGAAGAAAATATCTGCAATACTTCACTGCTCTCTGAGGAGAAAGTGCAATGGGAACGCATTTCAATGTAGAGGCCGGGCAGCATTTTCCCTACCATCATTCTATCACCATTATCCTTGCGCCAATGAAGAACTCCGCAATTATGCCTCCACTAGCTCCTAACAAACATTTATGAGGACCATTCATTTGTAAGGCACTTACAGTCCATATACCACACTGAGGACACCAAGGCATTTCTCACTTCAGCCACTGTAGCAATTTGTGCATGCTTTTTGCTTCCTCATAGCACTATATACAGTTAAGGGTTGGCAGATCAGACCTTTCATGTGAGTCACTGTACAGAACGGTCACAGAAACTGCTATATCCCCAAATGTTGCATTTATTTTGAAGGAAATCTGCTTTTCTTGATTTTTTGTTGTCATATATTTTCATTGATTTTAGTGCCATGTGACATTGACATCAGTTTTCCTGGATCATTCTTAAGACAAAGCCAACAGTGACAGGAGAGTGACTCAGGACTCAAGCGCAGACAGAAAGACAGTTTTGCAGATTTTATTGAAGCAGAGATCAGGGTCAGACGATCCAGTTCAATACGAATCAGGCAATGTGCAGCACAAAAAGGAAAATTCACATGTAGTCAGGGTACCGTCTCAGGGTCGATTGCCGAACCGTGAGAATGCCGAATCAAAAGGAGAACAGAATCATTAGTCAAAAAATTCAGTCAAATTCAAAACCAATAATCATAACACATAAAGGGGCATGCAAACTCAACAACTGTGAACAAAATGCAGTTTAAATCAAAACCTAAGAAATACTCTGGGAAATACAAGGCTAATGAGTGACTGAGAAAGGCAACAACCTTGCAAAGTAAATGGGGAAATGCAGTGCTATATAAAGGGAGAAAATTACAAGGAGTGAACAAAATGTGTGTGTGGGAACAGGGAAATGTGACTGAGGGTATTTCTACAAACACGAGAATTAATAGGGAACTATTAACTTACAGAAAGGGGACGGTGATTAAGGGAGCGGGAAAGACGACACAGTCTCATGCCACTCAAATGGGGACAGAAAATAATCATGAGACACCACCTATCATCCCACCAAATTCTGTGTCAAACTGTTTATAACTTTTTAGGGTATTCTGTTAACACACAGACAAACAAACAAACAAATAACTCCCGCCTAGCGGGACCGTTGACAAAATTGTCTGGTGTCTGACTCGAGACTAGGGTCAATTTCGTAACGTGGTGAACAGTTACTTAGCACTTTGACCTTTGCCTCAGAACTTTAAATGTGTGGCCTTGGACAAGTGGATAATATAATATTGCTTAAGGGCACTCGGTAGAGCGCATACCTCCACCACGCCAAGGGAACTCTGTGCATTAGTTATTTTTGTTGGCTGACGTAGGGTATTGTTGCATTCTACCGCCAGATGGAAGCAAAATCCAAAAGCACGCCGATTGGAAATCTGGCCCATTGGAAAGACTTCAAATCTCCGGCAGCGTAGCTGGATTTGTACTTTGGCCTATATCTCAGTTGTACTTTGGCCTAGATATGCCTAAATTTAATCACTTGTTCCTTTTGTGCTATTGTAACATCCTGCAAAGTTTGGTTGAAATCTAAGCAGCCGTTTTTGAGATATCCTGCTAACAAACACACAAATAGACAGATGAAATCACACTAAGGTGTGACACTTTTGAAAACTTCTCAGAACCAATTTGATCCGGATCTTCACCAAAATTTAATCACCTCTTCTGAGATATTTTTGTACTGTAAAAATTTCAGGACGATATAACAAAAACTGAAGCCTGTAGAGCGTAAACAAACAAATAGACAAACAGATGGACAAACATGACGACCAACATACTTTTGAAGTTTTCGAAAGTAAAAAACAGACAGACAGACGACGAACAGAACGAAGTGACATGGTTGTCAAACAGGGGTGAAAACATAACCTCCTTTGTGGAGATAATAATTATAATAATAATCATCATCATCATCCTGTTACCAGTACTAACAACACTATAATTGGGTGAATTATTGTGATTATTGCATGAAGTGAATTAGGGAAGATAAAGTTTGTTTTGGTACTGCATGGTCCTTGTAATTCAGTAAATTATATAACATAAATGATTATTCAGCACAAAAGAATAGGAGACTGAACTTTCAGACAGGCAAAGCATAAATAAAGACCCATTAGCATTACATGTGAATCACATTCTCTCAAGGGCATGCTGTGTGCTTACATACAACCCCAGTTTTGAAATAGATGGGACGAAGTGTAAATTGTGAGTAAAATCAAATTGCAATGACTTTCAGATCACACTAGCCAATATGTCATTTACAATTGTACATAGACAACATTTCAAATGTTGAAACTGAGACATTTTACATTTTTATCCGCAAAATGAGCTTATCCCAAATTTTCTGGCTGCTACAGGTCTCAGTTGGGACACAGGCAAAAAAAAGGCTGAAAAAGCAATTAATATATAAGAGAATCAGCTGAAAGAATATTTAGCGAGTAATTAAGTTAACTGGCATCAGGTGTGTTACATGATTGGCTATAAAAGGGATTTCTCAGCGAGGCTGAATCTCTCAGAAGTAAAGATGGCTAGAGGCTCTCCAACCTGCGAAGGCTTGTGTAAAAAAATTGTGGAATACTTTAAAAACAATGTTCCTCAATGTGAAATTGCAAAGGCTTTGAAGGTCTCATCATTGACAGTGCACAACATCATCAAAGGATTCAGAGAAACTGGAAAAATCTCTGTGAGTAAGGGACAAGGCCGAAGACCTTTACGGGATGCTCTGTAAACACAGTCCGCCGTGCCATCCCCAGATGCTACCTAAAACTCTATCATGCAAAAAGGAAGCCATTGTTGAGCATGATCCAGAAGCGCTGCCGTGTTCTGTGGGCCAAGGTTCATTTAAAATGGACTGTAGCAAAGTGGCAAAGTGTCCTGTGGTCAGACGAGTCCAAATTTGACATTCTTGTTGGAAATCATAGGCGGTGTGTCCTCCAGGCAAAAGAGGAGAAAGACCACCCTTCCTGTTATCAACGTTCAGTTCAAAAGCCAGCATCTCTGATGGTATGGTGATGCATTAGTGCATATGGTGTGGTACAGTTGCATGTTTTAAAAAGCACCATGAATGCTGAACGGTATATAAAGGTTTTAGAGCAAAATATGCTCCCCTCCAGCCGACATCTATTCCAGGGAAGGCCTTGTGTATTTCAGCAGGACAATGCAGAACCACATACTGCAGCTATCACAACAGCATGGCTTTGTAGTAGAAGAGTCCGTGTGCTGAACTGGCCTGCCTGTAGTCTTGATCTTTCACCGATTGAGAACATTTGGCGCATGATTAAACAAAAAGTCCGTCAAAGGAGATCCAAAACTCTCCAGCAGCTGGAAGCCTGTAATAAACAAGAGTGGGATCAAATTCCAATGGATAAACTCAAGAAACGTGTCTCCTCAATGCCCAGATGCCTCCACTCTGTGTGAAAAAGAAGAGGGGATACTACACCATGGTAAACAGGCCTCTGTCCCAACTTTTTTGAGACCTGTAGCAGCCATCAAATTTGAAATGAGCTCATTTTGTGGATTTTCAGGCACATCAAAAATTATTCGACAGTTTAAAATGATATAGAATACGGTAATCATCTGTTATATTTCGAAGTATAACCATTGCAATGACTGCTTGAAGTAATTTCCTTCAGTATTCTCTTCAACATGTAAAATGCATGTTTAATTGGATCTGGTGATTGATTCTGCCAACAGAACCAAAGAATCAAAAAAAGTGACACTGTCCATTAAATTATGGTCAGCACTGTCGGTAGATGTCAGTATTCGCACTGAACAAAATTCAATTTTATTGAAAAGGAAAAGATTGCAGTAAACATTGCCCCCTGGAGGTGTAAATGCACCCGGAATGGCAAGTGAATTTAAATTCACAACATGTACTGCAGTTTCTTGATTTATCACTGGAGTTAAATACTTTTTACGTGGCAAAAAATTGACTATCAGGTCAGTTAATCATTAAAATTTTAACCAGTTCATAAATTAATGCTTAATCAATTTGATGTCAAATCCAAATCATTGAAAAGGCCACACTTATTCCGTAGCTCCAGCTGGTACAGCGTCTACATACATAAATGCAGGTACTGGAGTGTTGATCCTTTGAATTGATGATGTTAGAAACTCATTTTGGCTAACATTCCTCTCTAGAATGAGATGTGACACTGGAAAATCAATATTGAAACATTCTTCTCTGGTTTTATGCCTGACAATATAACTACCTATTGAAATAAATGGTCCAAGGGATTATTTCTAGCAAGAAAGGCTCCAAGCGTGTCTTTCATTTTTGTCATATCTCAATATTTGATGTTGAGTCTCCCATTACTCTTTGTTATCAAGCAGACATTCCTACTCTCCTTTTGCAATTCTCTCTTTATTTAGACTGGGCGAATTAAATGATTCCAAATTCAAATCGGTCATGCTCCCCGATAAGAAAAAATTGATCCGTGACAAATGAGCAGTGAAATTGTAAAGAATCTCTTTCATTTGATCAATTTTCCAAGATTTTATGATTCTGCATCACAAAATGTTACAGTGTCTGTCAAACTCCATGAAATGCGAGGTCTAGTCTGGTGTCAGTTAAGCACACAAAGGAATGCAAATGAATCAGCTTTAAAAAGTGATTAATTCAATCCCATATAAACAAACTGGATGTGACATGGAGGTTCACAGGGGTGGATCCAGAATGTTAGAAAACAGCAAAAGCCCCATATGCCAAAGAAGCATACCAAGCATATCCCTATCATCTCACTCTCTTTAGTTTTTCTCTCAAAGTTCTTCTCCCCTATGTTTTCTTCCTCCTTCCTCTTCTTATTTTCTTCTCTCCCTTTTCCCCTCTCTTTTTCCCCCCCATCTGCCTATGATTCTTCATCTACAAAGGAAAGAATTCCCCAACTCATTGGCCCTCATATAGGATGACTGAATGTGAAAAAACTGTAAAAATGACAGGAAAAAATGGGCCAGTGAAATTCATATCAATACTGTGTACATGCGTACAACAAGAACAAGATTTTCAAATGACTTAAGTTATGGTCTAGACTAGGAACCAAATGCAGATTCAGGGCACAATGTAAAAGGGAGAATTTATTATCACGAATACAGTAATATAAGAGGGAAAGACCACAGCCCTGAACTGTTGAGGGACAACCTAGCTAAATTGGTAATGACAGGAGAGGGTAGGGGCTAGTCCACTCCCAGGCCAGTGACCATCCAGGGGCGGAAGCCAGGTGATGAATCCCCCTCACAGAAGCAGGGCTGCTTGACTGTGGAACTGAAGGGTTTAGCAGGATTGCTGTGCCAAACATGAAGACAGATAAAGGCTTGGGAGATGTTCCAAATGAACTGACTCAGAGGAACAGGCAAGAACGATGGATGAACAAGATCGCCGTCCCAATCCTAGAGACCAATATAAAGGCCTGGGAGGTTATTCTTATTAATAAGACTCCAAGGAGTAATTATATTTTTCTTCAATGTTAATTTACTAAAAACACACAGAAGAAGAGTTTATTTCAAAACTAGAAGACATAAACTGACTTGAAGGTTTAGTAGGGAATGAACCATGGCAATATAGTACGGAAGTGTCAAAAGACATGGCAGTTTTTATTAGTACGGCAGTCGATTTCAAGGGATTAGGATAAGGATTCGGAAATATGGTTAGGGGAAGGGTTAGGGGTTGGGGTTAGGGTTAGCATTAGGGGAAGGGTTAGGGTTAGGGTTAGTTTAGGGCAGGGCTTGAAATAGGGACTGCTGTACCTCTCCACATTGAAATGCATTGAAAAACTGCCGTACCCATAGCAACTGCCATATAGTAACCACACTGACACCACAAAGACAGGACATTCACAAAAGGGGCAAGGCATACAAATGATAACACATGGGAGCAAGGAAGGAAGAAAACAAGACAATAAATCAATTAAAGGAGATAAACTGCTAAGACACGCGCAGACTGCAGCAACAGGGAAGGAGCCAATTAGGGACCAACGAGGGTTGTGACAGACTTGTATAAAGCCGGGGAACATAAAACCTGTCTTGAAGAGCAGGATGTTGCAGAGTATGATGGATGGCACAGTATTCCATAGTGTACTGTAAGTATTGTTCACCATGAAAATAAAAAATAGACTTCAATAGAACGATTTGGGAAAAATAAGCTGATTGTGAGTTTTTTAGACCAATATTGCAATTTAGTATGCAATTCATTTGAAATATTCCTTATCTTCTGTATTATTCACTAAACACAAGCAATAAACACAGAAAAATCCTGTTAGCAATCAGGATTTTAATGTGTGTAGACCAGGCACATGCGTTACGATGAAATGAGATAATTGAGGCATGAATTGATATGAATGACCTTTCTTTACCTTGGAATAGCAAAAATAGAAACCTTCAATCACAATAGTGTTAGCGTGGAATCCATCCATTTCAAGCTTTGGTCGCTCCCAACGGTCACTTGCTTATATGTCTAGCCTCAGTCGGTAGACCAGCGTTTGACTTTCAAACATTCACACAAAATCCATGCGAGATCTGTGGCTCACAGTCGCAAGGGTGCCCCACCCCTTTAGACAGACTTAAAAATAAATAAAATAACACAGTTCTGCATTCAACGGAAGTCCCGCCTCCCGGCTCGTGTTTATACAAGTATTCATCTCAGTGGCAGCAGAGTCTCTGGGCAATGAACTAGCCGGGAGGTGGGACTTCCGTTGAATGCGCGAGCTTACTTGAAGCATAACTGTGGTATTTTATTATTTTTAGCAAAAAATAACTGCGTTTCTAGAGTTGTGAGGATACGAGTGGACAAAGCAGACTTGGATTATACTGGACGATGCGTTGGACGATGGTTTGAAAGTTTGTCAACGGACGTTTTGTGGAGTTTTCCCATTGCTACTTGGTGATCCCATTTGCTTCCAGCAAAAAATGAATTTGGATAATTTTTCAAAACTCTCCAGTGGCCATAAAGTTGTGCCAGGTGAAGAACAACTTTGTCCGTTCAAGACATCTAATGGTGAGCAATTGATATACAAATTATAGTTTTTGGGTGGAGTATCACTTTAATCTAGCTGATGCAATCATGCCCTTCGAGCTATAGCTAATGCCAATTACAGTGAAATACATTATGTAATTTGAGTATTATTTAATTTAGCCTTAATTAAACCGGGGAATCCCACTGAAATAAACAAAATGCACATATGGCCAAACATTATCCTGTTCAAAACCTAACAACCACTCCAAGAGTAAACGCAAGCAAGCCACAATCTAATTTTTAAGCTCATGTCAAATAACATTCACGAATGCCGGTGCTGGCCAGTTAACTCATAATCGATTGGTGGTTCTCGCCGAAAGGTCGCCCAATCAGCCAAGAGCAGAAAATATGAATATTCACATATTCACTTTATTAGTGACTTAAGGGCTAAAGGCTGGCTATAAGACTGAGGCCAGACTGATCTGTCAGTGACCGTTGGGAGCGACCAGCACTTAGAAAGTATGGAATCCAGGCTACAATAGGCTATCGACTGACTGATTTCACTCTGGGCCTTGTAGACATCTATTAATTATCATGACTTAAGTTTTCAGTGAAATCTGAGAGAGGAACAACAAAGCACTGTATAAAGACAGGCCTCATGTTAATATGATTTTTTTTTTTTTTTTTAAACGTGGTTTCTGTTCATCGTGCGGACATGTTAAACGGAGCTTTCCGAAAACTATGACGTCACAACTCATTTTGCGCAAACCCTCTGTTGCGTTGTGTGACGTTCGCTGGTATTGAACTAAATAAATATAAATACGTTATCGCTAGCAATCGCTACCACGGAGAATACTGGATTTGAGCATTTGTCGTCGGTTTTACGTTTTCTTGTGGACGCAGGTATTTTGCAAAATCTTTGGAAGACTGCTGCTCTGGCCAGAATGTCACGTGAGGGTAAGTGTGTGTTCATGTGTAACCACGCGCGACCATTTATTGCAACTTTTGCGATTTGAACTGTATTAGCGATTGCGATTAATTGTTCAGCCCTATAATAAATTATATCGCTATCTTACTACTTTCATAATAATCATAAAGATAAAATAATGCCAATGAAGTGGAAATATTGTTCACAGAAAGTAGTGCCAATGAGTGGCATTAGCTGGCAGAGTTGTAGGTCATCACCTCTAACTAGCTGCAAGTCATTTTACCATCGGTTTCTGCCAGGCAGTGAAGAATGTGCTTGCCCTCTGTTCTTCAGTTTTGTACAGGCCTTTTCTCACTTGGTTTTCTTTTGCCCCGTATTATCCTAGCCCCGTACTATCCTTAACCCCGGACTATCCTTAGCCCCTTTTCTCACTTGAATTTTTAGTACCGTACTATCGACGAAACGAGGGCTAAGAAAAATCGCCCGTTCTCACTTGCTATCGTTAACCCCGGACTTTAGAGACTTCGTGAATCTAATTTCACAGTCTTCCCAATTGCTCCTTTTGCCGGCCATTGTCAAATTTTATACAAATGAAATGAGTTGATGACAGTCCAAACGAAGTACAGGTAGCTAGCTACATATTGCGTGTTCTGTGTGGTGTGTTCTATATACAAATAACCTGCCGTACACTTGGGTAGGTGCACACATACGGTGAATGTAACGTGTCTTTTTGTCACGCATACGAAACAAAACAAGCAAGCCCTCAATCACAGCACCGTCTCAACATCGACACATAACGTTATGCATTCTGATCTTATTTCATTGCGTATCCGTTTTATCACTCTTTCAAACTCAATCATAGAATAAAAACAAATATTACAAAGGGCTTTTCAGCCATCTACCAATAATTTAAGGCTTAATATCACAGAGATGCCAAGTCTCACGCATTCGGCGTAGGTCTCACGCATTTCTAGGCTTATTCACCGTAGTCCACAATTGTTCATTGAACACTTAATGAGATTCTCACGCGGTATTAAAATCCTTGTGCATTGAAGTTTCAGTTTCACTTGCGTAAATGTGGACCTCACCACAGTTGACATGGAAAGCGATTATGACTCCGGACTTCCCATGCTTCTCTTTACTCAGGAACTGGAAATAATGCATGTGTTTCATGATCGTTTAAATTGTTTTAATGAAATAAGACCATTTGAAACGTCTTTATGCAATTCCATTGCTTTCAATCCCTCAGTAAAGACGAGCCTCAGAATTCCCGAGTCATAATCGATTTCCGTGTCACTACTGGGGAAATCCACCGTAATGCACGTGAAACTGATTAACTCGATGCACAATGACTTAAATTCCGCGAGTGAATTTCTTCACCGCCCGTTGATTGAATAACTGCTGCCTACGGAACAGGAACGTGAATGCCACTAAGAGGAGAGACTCAAGCCTAATGCGTGAGACTTGGCATCTCTGATATCAATTCATTAAAATTTTATTTCCATCGAAGAAGTCTGCTACTTCGGCTCGCAACGACCACACACCAGATCGGGTTTTTTTTTTTAAGATAATACTTGACGTCATCGCGCTCATGTTGTGGAATTGAATATTCATGACCGTCTTGCCTTGGATTTGTTGCAGCGCAACCTGTTTTCGTCGGCTTCCTTAACCCCGGACTATTTCTGTTTGCGGTGCTAACCCTACCAATTTGCGGTGCTAGATAGTCTTGTACTATCGGTGGGGCTAGCCCACTTTCCAAAAACCCAGTGAGAACAGAATCGGTGCTAAGCTTAACCCTGGGAAATTGGTGGGGATAAAGGGGGGCCTTAGCCCCACCAATTGCTGGGGCTAAGCAAAGTTTTTGCTAGTGAGAAAAGGCCTTATGTGTGTTTAACATGCTGTGCTGCTTGTTGTTTGGGGACTCCGACCCCCCTGTCCCTCTGTACCTCTGATGTGGGAAGGATGAAATGGTGGTGAATTGAGAGCCATGCTAACACATGCTAACTTAATTTAGGTCAGACCGCTGCCTGGCCGTTCCAAGGCTGTAGATGGATGTCTTCCTCAAGCCACTGCAACAAGGGCTTCAGCGGGTATAAGGAGAAAGGCAGGTCTTTTGTACAGCCCCTGCGCTTTTCCCTCACCCAAGGTAGGCACTTGATTGCACACGGGCGTGCTAGAAAAGTCTTCGCACTTGCTAGGTATGCAGCTGGGTATACACTGGTGTTTGTTGGCGCTAGATAATGCAGTCTAAAATTAATGCCATAATGATTACATTTTGGTTGGTGATGATGTAGTCTCACCTGCACATGGCTATAAAGGCTGAGGCGATTTTGGTTCTTTTACTCTGGAAATTACAGCTGTGGTTAGTTGTAAGAATGTCTTTGGGAATGTGAGACTGAGCCCTCTGTGTATTTCTCAGCCCCAGCACGGGTGGAGGCGCAGGGTGAGATCCGAGTCAAATCTCTGGACGAGATCCGAAAGGAGAAGGCGGCCAGGTCCCTGGGACAGGGCCCAGCACACGAGGCTGGCTGGTGCAGCACTAAGGGCCCCAGCCCCGCAAAGTCGAGCGCTACGCCTCCCGTGGCCGTCCATGTGAAGACCTCCAAACTCCAGCTGGAGAGGAAGAGGAAGCTGGCCAGAGAGGGGGAGGAGGAGCTCAGGGGGAGGAGCGAGGCACCTCCCGAGTGGGATGTCCCATCCAAGAGAGCTGCCATGCACCCTGGCGAGATCCGGGTTAAAACCCTGGAAGAGATCCGGAAGGAGAAGGCGGCACGAATGCAGAGCAAGGTGCAGGAGGTGAAGGCTGAGGAGTCGCCAGCTCCTCTCTCTGCTCCGCTCAAGAGGAGGATACTGCGCATCAACAGGAACATGGCCACTGGTGAGCTTTCATCCTCTGTGTGTCCTCAGCCCTTTCCCCTCTCGGGGTTTGTTTTCTCATGAGTCGCTCCTTGATGTACTTCAGTTCGGTATGATAGCCAGAGGCATGAGGTCCAGGCACAGATTGCATAAGTCCTCCCCACTATTTGTTAAATAACCAGGAGGTGGATCTAACTGGTGAAATTATGCGGAAAAAATGCAAAGCGGGACTTTACATCTCTGGCCCTCAGACATGACCCTCATGGTTAGTTCTTTGCTCACGCTTTTCTGCAGTTGATTGCTAATGGGGACTGTGTACATTTACAGGAGCTGTGAATGGGAAGATGGAGTCTCTGGTTGAGGTGGCGAGAGTGAAGACCTCCCAGGAGATGATGCTGGAGAACATTTACAGAAGCCCCAGTACAGCACATCAGAGCTCCAGCAGCACCGAGCCACTCCTCTTTCTTGCCAAAGACCCTCCTACTGCTCCACAAAGGTAAAGTCTCCCACAAAGCAGCCCTGACTCCCCAGTATTCTTAAAATTAGGGCTGCCCTGTCCAGTACCTAGGGACTCGCTGCCCTGTCACGGCTTATTTATGCCTCAAATCATCACCCCTGGTTTAGTGAAATACCAGCTTAAGAAGCTCTTGAATGCTGTTGAATGAGGTGTGCGTGGATTGGAGTGAAAAACAACATGATGAATTCTGTATTGCACGACTGAAAGTGGTCTTGACATGTGTTAGCGGGCTCGTATCTGAATATGTCTCTCCTGTGTCTGTGTTTTTTTGAAGGTTGTCGCCCATATATCTCACCAAGCTTTGGGGGTATTTTCAAATCATACGAGATAGAGATAGATGCTGTTTATTTGAGTTCCATAAGTTTTGGCACTGTAACAATTTAACAGGGTATAAATTTATGGATGCAAATGCCCTACATTTACAATGCTGACTGTCCACTTCAGTTTGTTCTTGAGTCTTGTATTGAACTGCTTTGAACACCGTATTGAAATTTCCCCGTCTAAATGCCTCTGGACCTTATTGTAGTCCGCAGGTAAAAGAAGCATAGCAATAAAACGATTGGATGGGAAATGGGGAGCGTGATTGGGCTGAATGGCCAGTTGTAGTCATTATGCTAAGAAGTTTGGTCTTGAGGCTGACATGCTTGTGTGGTGAGGCTGTAGTAACTGGTCTCTCTGTACCTCCAGCAGCAGCGCTATGCTCACGACCCCAAGCCAGCCCAAGTCTCACCACCAGTATACGGCGACCTCTCACACCTCCGGTTCTGCCCCCCTCAACGACTTTGATGAACTGCTAAGTGAGTTCGCTGAAGATCTGCTGGATGGTGAGATGGAGCTGGAGCTGGACCCTGCCGTGAATGGAGACGACCTCCTCCTGCAGCTTGTGGTGATGATCGACAGCTAGGAGGCCAACTTTTGGAGTCTCGCATTTTAGGAATACTTGCTTCCAGAGAATAGATACATACTTTATTTCTAATAAAGCACGTATCTTTAATGCGTTCTTAGGGTGTGATGGCAAAACTTTACCTGTTACACCTTAGCAAAAGTACAATCCCATTTCCAAGAGAGTTGGGTTGTTGTGTAAAATGTAAATGCAAACAGAATGCAAGGGTTTTCAAATCAGTTGAACTGTATTTATTTGAAAATAGTGTACTTGGTGCCATTAAAATAGCATGGGTGAGGTATGTGCTGTATTTGCCGCGAATTGAAGAATCAGTTTTTTTTTTTTTTTTTTTTTTTTTTCCCCAGTGAGATACGAGTGGAAATAAAGAAAAACGTGTGGTATTCTAATCCCAACGCGCGCCAAATGGACGTGCTGAGCACTTCAGTAATAACAAACACTGAGTTGTTTTTGATGTGTACAGTGATACTTGATTTTTTTTTTTTTTTTTTTTTTTTTTTTTTTTTTTTTTTTTGGAGTGTTCAATTGCTTACATAAAGCCAACAAAAAAAATCAAGACCCCTCATCTCACAACCAGTTTTGGTTGTTGTCTGGAATCTGAAGTGCATGCTGTGACCGGATGCAGTGCTTTTGAGCTACAGTGGTCATTCGTGGCTGCCATAAGCGGGAATGGTCAGCGACAGGGCCTATTTTCTGTTCTCAGACAGACAGCTGACTCTTTGGTGACCAGGGATAGTCCAAATGACATGTCACTTCTCAGTGGCTGAAGCCTGCCAGTAGCATGTCAATGGCTCTTTTTCTCTCTCTTGTGTCGTAAGCCATTTCCTTAATGCCGTAGAGTTGTTTTTTTTTTTTTTTGCTTCATGCAATTCATGAACTCACCTAAAAGAAATCAGCATCACGATACGCATCAAAAACCACTCAATGTTTGTTATGACTGAATTGCTGGGCGTGTCCATGTGGGGTGCGTCGGGATTACAATTCCATGTGCTTTTCTTTATTTTCCTTGTATTTCACTGAAGAAAAAAATAATCAATTGATTCTTCAATTTGCAGCAGTACATAGCTCATCATCAAATTCAAAATGAGCTAATATTTTTCATGAAATGGTAAAATGCCTCACCTTCAACATCTGATATGTTGTCTATGTTTTACTGTGAATAAAATGTGGGTTTATAAGATTTTCAAATTATTGTATTCTGTTTTTATTTCACATTTTACACAATGTCCCAACTTCATTGGAATTGGGGTTTGTATGTGCAGAGTATGGTGTTTGGCATGGTGTTGCTGAAATGAGCGAGGTCTTCCCTTAAAAAAGGCATCTGAATGGCAGTAAATGTTGCACCAAAACCTGTATTATATCATTCAACATTAATGGTGTCTTCACAAATGCGCAAGTTACCCATGCCATGTGTACTAATGCACCCCCATACTATCATGGATGCTGGCTTTTCAGTTGTTTTCTGATAACAAGCTGGATGGCTCCTCTCCTCTTTAGCCCAACGGATGTGGCATCCATGATTTCCAAAAAGAATTTCACATTTTGATTTGTAAAGCCACAGGGTAGTTTTTCACTTTGCCTCAGTACAGCTTGGGCCCAGAGAAGAAAGGAGTGTTTCTGGAGCTTGTTGATATATGGTTTAATCCATGCTTACTGAGATTTAATTGGATTCTCCAGTAATGATATTATGCAAGTAGCACAGAGGATAAAATCTCCAAATTCTTATAATTTGAAAATGTTATTCTTAAATTGTTGAACTATTTCCCCATACAGTCTTTCATAGAGTGGTTAAGACCTCACCATATTTACTTACAAAAGTAAATGGTGAGCTAGCTGTCAAAGGTAAAACTGCCCAGCAAAAGCTCAAACACAGCAACAGTACTAATGATACACCTCCTTAAATAGCTGTTGACCATGTGAAGGCACCGAACAGCTTTACCAAATGCTAATACAACCCAAAAGAAATGTCTGGAATTGGACGCAGTGCATGCAACATAGACATCTAAATGCTATCATCAGTTGGAAGGGGGCTGGGAGAAACAGCAGCAAGTTACAGGGAAAGCTAGGTGGCAATTAAAACACACAAATATAGTTAGCATGGCAAAAACGCAACAACCTTAACTGAATTTGCCCCACTCAAATTTGTGATCAGTAAAACCAGCTAGTTTTGTGTTAACTCAATTAGCTACAACACGTATATACCTTTACAACCAAAGTTATATTGTATATTAGTTATATTTTAGGATAGCTAATGTGACTTAGCATGTCACATCGCCACAAAATATTGCTGGCTTTTCTCGTCTTAAAATGTGGTAACACTAGCTAAGTTCTGTCATTGGCAAACACCTGACAAAATCCACCCGAGGTAAGAAAGAGGAGAGGAACTGAATCAGGCCAGCACGGATGAATTGGTAGCATCTTTATAATGTGAACTTTTTAAAATTTTGTCAGTGCTTACCAGTTTGACAGCTGATCTGGTGCTGGGCCTTTCACAAACCATCGGATCATACAATCAATAAAGAGAATTTCCAATGAGGGCCTGTGAGCAGTGAAATTTCTAAGTCCTCCATTCAGTGTCACGTTGAAAAATACCTGCGAGTAGAAACGGCCGTACGCTGCTTCTGTGCATTTTAATATTATTAAATTGTCCTTTAACTGGACCTTATCATGAGTGCTGGTCATCTTCTTTAGAATCTCCATTCAGTGTCAGACATTCAGTTTCCCCATATATCCATGGTATATCGCAAGTTTGTGTTTTTTGCAGTAAAAACACTCTTTGATGGACTTTTGAGGCACACTGTTTCCACACCGAACCACACTGAGCATTTTGCTAAGGTCTCCTCTACAGTTTGCGTCGGTATTTCCGGTTCCAGTGACCAAACTGTCCGAAGAATCCTATTGATCACCGGCACTTTTCCCAGAATAATCCATTTCTGGTTCAAAAATGTACCCACATTCCCCTGGAAATTCCATGGCTTCCGAAAAATTTGCTATTTCAAGAACCGAGCCACGCGGCCAAACAAATGCACTGAGTGGCCTGCTGGCTGACCCAATGAACAACTTGACGTCACAGCTCAGTTGAATATGGCTGTCCCCTGGGTTCGGCTTGGGCCTTTAGCGACATGGCTTTCTACAAAGAAATAGCCATATCTTGTGCACCAAAAAAACATTCTAACCATGCAAAAGGTTTATTCTGTGGTTAAAAATCTATTATTATTCCACATTAATGAGCACCTTAGGTACCCTTTAAGTGCATCTACTTGGGACTCATTGATTTGCAGTTGAAATTTTCAGATGAGGTGCATGTTCTCTCATGTCCGCAAGAGAATGAGCAAATGCTTTTCCAAAAGCTACATGAGATCTCCATTGATCGTGAAAGCGCTGATTCAATTAGCTCGTATAGGTATGGCAGATTAGAAACAGTTTGCTGAGCATTTATTGTTAAATAATTCAGCTAGCTAACAAAGTACACAATACCAAGCAAATTTAAAGCTGTTTTTAAAGACTGAAACGCATTCAGATATGCAGAAGCGGAGGAACACAAAAATGAAATCTGCAAAATAAAATGGTGTTATGAATGTGTCATGAAATGGTGGATAAATTTGTTTAGCTGTGTTGGTTATCCAAACTGACACCCTGATCTGACCAGGAGAGGATGTGCTCCATCTCAGGTCTGGTGTTTTCCAGTCAGGGTAACTCCATGACTGTCTCCTGGATGATTTTCCTGTGTCAGAAAGTAAGAAAAAAACTTTTGCACACTGGTAAGCAGACAGGTGCGTAAGAGTGAGGTCAACAGAGGACTGAAGTAAAGGAAAAAATACTCCCGCACACAGTCTTCTCACTTGCAATTAATTTATTAGTCGACGTTTCGGTCAACTGACCTTCCTCAAAACTTTTTGTTGGTTTTTGTTGTCTTGAGGAAGGTCAGTTGACTGAAACACCGACTAATAAATTAATTGCACGTGAGAAGACCGTGTGCGGGAGTTTTTTTTCTTTATCTGCATCAGAAAGTAAAAGTCCTTCCCTGTTTTTGTTCAAGCCGTCATCCAGGCCAGATGATTTCACTCATTGGTTTAGCCTTTTGATTGGAGAAAAATGTTGGGCAGAACAACTTTTGCTCGGTCCTCAGTTTTACCGTCGTCGACTGACCGAAACTCAATGTATTTCCAAACCGTGCTTTTTAGATTGTTTTGGGTGTAAACAAGTTATTTTCAGAACCAGAGCTTTCTTGTGAAATTAAACTCTCCACCATCATTACCGCATAAAATATCAACAACATGGTGTGACTCCCGGTCCTGGCTGACTGTCGGTCAAACTGACATGCACTGCGCACGCCTGGCACAAAGATCTAACAGTTTCAAGAAAGTGAGCTGTCTCTGCAGTATAGTGCCTTGGTAGCCACCCACTATACACTGCACACACTGACAGTGGGTTAATTATCTTGACGTGACTTTTTAAAAATATTCAATAACTCATTTTCACGTTCGGTGGGTCGTTTTATCAATAAAAAAATCGATAAGTATTCAAATATGGAATATTTATAACAGCCCTAGTGTGCAGACGCCGACAGAAGTCATGAAGAGATTCCTTGAGGGAAAGTAGAGGAAATGCCAAAACGGAGCACCAGAATCAAAATGCAAATAGTAGGTCTGAAGTGGAGGTACTGCTACAGGAAATGAACTGCAAACAAACGGTGATATTTAGTGGTGTTAATTCTGGATATAAAATCACACACAAAAAAGATGCATGAGATGCAGTTACTCTTTCTGTAAATGCTTTGTCTGCGGAGGGGTTCACAAAGGATGAGGTTAAAAACAAATGTTCTGACTTGAAATCTGACATAAAAAAAGCAAAATTCAGATGAGAGATTCACAGCACTGGAGGGGGGACAGTAGGCAAAGAATTGTCTGAGCTGTGCCAGCACATCGGGGCTATCATTTGTAAAGATGGCATTATAAGTTATGCCATCAGCTGAATGTCTAGACACAGACCTGGGCCCCTAATGAGCACCTTCATCTCCTCCTTGTCCATCTCCAATCCAAGAGAAATCAGAGGATAAGCTATATTTCTTTGATAATATAATTTTTAACGCGTGTCCCAAACGCAGGTCTAACCTGCAACATCCTGTTTAAATACCTGCTTGTATTTGAAATTAAGACATTTTGGGCCTGTTTAACAATCGCAGATGTTTTAATTTTCAATTATCACAGATGGAAATCCAAGCCAACCATCCACTGAGGCGCAACCTGGAACCTCACAGTCCAACCCAGTGCAGTCAGTGCCTCCCCACAGCAGTACCTCCTGTTCCAAAGCTCCCGCTGTAAGGCCCCTGTGGCTAAATAACCCAAGGTGGAGAGTACCTTCACATTGTAGTGGCACAGGGTTAGACTTTCTTGTATGGCTCTGAAGTGCTGGCTCCAAATGATCGCAATGGTCCTAGAGAACAGCTCTGGGTAGCCTAAAGATTCCCTAGAACTCTCGCTCTCTGCAAATACATCTATATGGTCATGAAAAATTAGTTCCCTCCATAGGGCACCCTCTGCAATATCTTGTTGTAGCAGCAAATAAGTCATTGCATGAGCAGGGAGTAAAAGTCCTTCTTTTTGGCCAATAAATGGGGTGACAATCACTGACGAATGGATGGAATATGGTTCCCAATGAACATGTTTGATACAAGTTGAAGTGCAGTGTAGCATTCTTATTTATTTTGAAAGACCATTATTCTTTTAAAAACAACAAAAGTTAGTGAAAAATATTATAAATTACTAATGTATTATTGTAATTCAAATTATATAATATTACGCAACTGCAGAACAGAAAACAATGTTATAACCACTTATTTTGCTCAAATATGTCAGCACTTGAATGTGCGTAGATTCTGCTCTTATCGAAGAACAAATTCCAAAGAGGAAAACATTGGTGAATGTCAGAATCTTCATAAGTGGGTTTTAAGAAGAAATTTCCTCTTAAGAAAAGTTGGTGAATGAGGCCCAATGTCTCTTCTTTTTCTCCAGTTGGAGATGTTTTGGGACTTTGCACCGCGTTTGCCCTCGTCGGCCACCAAACAGACTTGCTTACATTAACAATCTGACCCTTTGTCAAAGTGGCGCTCACCACTGGCCCTTCACTACCGCTTGTCACTCCGTGTGAAGTCACCCTTGCAGCTATGGAGGGAACTTCAGTGATGGGGAGGATGTCCATAGGTGTATAAACTTTGGGATACCCTTGCCCTTTATCCAATGGGAAGTGGAAGGAGTCATCACCATGCCTACCAATAGGTGAGTTGCATTGCATACAATGATCTAGTTCCTTAATGATACACCTCTTGCCCAAAATATTTTGGAGAAGATAAAGTAGTTAAATTAAATTTCTAATAAAGATATCTAATACTCAGCATTGACAAAGATGAAGGTGTTTCTGCATGATTTGGCACTATGAAAAATAGCAAATCATTGATTCAATAAAGAAAACTACTCAATGTTTTCTCAGACCCACATCTGCATGTTTATTTCAATGTACAATGTAACCTTTAGTGCCGTGATGTATGTATGATATAGTCAATCAAATGTCCGTTTGAGGTTCGGTAATGTTTTAAGGATCTTTCGGAAGTAGCCGCATGATACTGATAGATATGCTTCGATTCTTCCATCCTGGACACAAAATAAGTGCTGCACTTGAAAGGAGGGTGGTTTGTAAGCCTGCATTGGTGTAGACTTGCTGCAGAGGGTTTAATAAGCCACTTCCGCTCTGTGCTAGTTGGGCTGGGATGGCACTCAGTGTGGCAGACCCTTATTGCAAATGCTCAAACAGAGGGGGAGTGGATAGAGCAAGGGAGTAGAGTAGTAAAGTGATGACGTCACGCTGGTGTCAGAAATAAAATTTCCCATTCATTTTACCCATAGACTTTTTTTTAGTTCACTTTTGAAGCACTTTGCGTTGTTTTCAAGCCTAAATCGATTTCGAGATTTATGTCATATTTCTGAGTAACAACAAATGTTGTTTTTCTTGAACAGAGGCAGCTATAATTTAATTCATTTTAATTTTTTGCCACCAAGCTAATCCTGTTTGTCGTCTAAAAACTACACTTCCCATGATCCTCCTGATTCCCGGGCAGGATGAGTTCAAAATGCGACACAAATTACCTGCTCTTTGCCATTGCTATTTGTTTGCTTAGCCTGGGGAGACCGTGAATAAGTCAGCCACTCTACGTTCTATTTGGTTTTGTTTACTTGCTAGATATTAAGTTTTACAACTAACGCCAATTTACTTTAATAGCCAAGCATCTTTAGCCAACATTTGATTAAAAACTCGGTAGCTAGCTAGCGAACGAGCGAATCAGCTTTCTCAATGTATAACTGACCGAGTTACATAGCTAATTCGGGGCTGCTTGCTCATCTAACGCTAGATAAGTGCCGAATAATTGCAATTCACTGTTTTTAGCCATTAATATTCGCCATGTGAGGCTAGCCGAGCAAGCGAACTGACTGTTAGCTGGCTAACTTAGCCAACGAGCTAGTTTACCGACTTTGGTTGCTGACTAACGTCATATTCATCATCAAATAGTCTTGAAGATGAGGTTTCTTTTTGACTGCAATGCTTACAACGGGTTGAGGGAAAGGTATCAACCTAAATTTAATGACATCAATCCATTATTCAAATACTGTCAACTGTTGAATTGTAGAGGTAAAAGCAATCTCATAAACTGTGCTAGGTTTATTAAACATGCCTTAGATATTAGAAATACTACTCATGCCTGAAATATTATTTTTGTCATGCTCTGTCTTATCATACGTTTTTCCACACATTTGAATGTTTAAGTGTGTGTGCATTTGTTGTAAAAAAATGTGTGTTCGTTGATGTTTGTACATGGGTCGATGGCCTACAAACTCAAAATAAACTTTCTATCCCAAGATTCTATCCCAAGTAACGTCATATTAGGTAGCAATATGTAAATGCTAGCTTGCGAAATGTTCCCGGCTCGACTCTAAGTGGCCAGATAATGGCTATTCACCATTTTTATTGACTTAACTAGCTATTTCGCTACCATAGCCATTTATAGTCAGTGAATTTTAATGCTAGCGAGCTTGCTAAAAAACTGTAAGTGAACGTTGCTGTTTCTATCGATTTAGCTATGTGTACAACATGTAATAAGCTCACTAGCTGGCTAGCTAGGTGGTTCACTAGCATAGCTAAATGCTAGCTAGCTAGCTAAATGGCGAAGTAACTATTCATTGTGATCCATTCATTTCTAGGCATGTCGCTAGCTAATAGGGGCCCGCTATAGTATCGGGTGCACAGACAACGGCAATTTGAGGCACTGATCGGCCACTGTCCTGGTACGTTGTGAACGATTGCTGAAACTGAGGTACCCCATTGGCTGGGAACAAATCACGGGGTACTCGCCTGCTTATGCAATGGATTTGTAGTTTGCATAAGTGGACTACAAACTGGACTACAAGTGCAAAAGCATATAATTTTTGGCAATAAAAAAATGAATTGGATGTGATCATTTGTATCTGTATACCCCATATGCTAATCTCGGAGCAAGGCGGCTCATAAAATTAATATGAGTTTGAGCAATGCCGGAAAGTGTCCAAACCCCATAATAAATTCCCATACTTCCGACACCAGAAGCTAAGTAGCTGTGACGTCATCACTTTAGTACTGTATAGGGGCTGGGGCATGTTCAAGATCGCTAGGTCGAGCGAGAGCCCGCGAGTTCTTGCCTCTTGAACGATTGAACTGCGTTTGGTCTTGCATCGATGAGCAAGAACAAATTCGAGCAGTCTCGCCTTGCTTTTCAATATGACAACCACTTCCACACAGCTTTCCTTTTAGCTGCAGGGTGAAGTTGCCTTCAGCCGTCGACTTCCAGGCTGCTCAGCCTGTCAGGCTGCGTAAACGCCCTCCCCAAGTACAACCAATCAGATTGCGAACTAGAGTACAACCAGTTCGCTCACGAGGCATCCAATTCAATTCGAATTGCTCTCCTCAAAGTGAAGCGGGCTTAAGAACATCAATATTATTAAAAACGAATGCATTTAATTGTGAGTTTTCTCATTAAAGAAACTGATTTGTGAGGTAACGTTAAAAATTTCAGCTATTTTGATTATGTTAACCAATGCAAACATGTACTATTTTTTTGTCTTACAGTTAACTTATAGACCTAACCTTAGCTAAACAGGTCATACTTGTTAACTTAAAGAGGACCTATTTTCCTATATTTCCAAGGTTATATTTTGATCTTGGAGTCCCAATAGAGTACTCCTGATCGTTCAAAGTCCAAAACAGGGTCCTTATTTAGCTCATACTGCCATCCTCAAAAAACCCCATTTGTAGTCCATTGTAGTCTCTGCCTGAAATGCCTCATTGGGGTGGCTCTTCCGCTATAGCCCCCCCCCCGTGTGCCCATTTTCTTCTGACTGGCCAGCTCTGTGGAGGGTAGAGTTGGGCGGGACGAGGCTGCAGAACGCAGTTTCCCGGGTCCGCCTCTCCAGAGTGAAACGTGAGACACGTCTGCCATCTGATAAGGAATCGGCGGGGAAATTCCGAAATCTAACGCTACACTTGAATATAGATCTAATGAAATGAACTTTTTCTGATAAATGCAGCGGCGAAAGTGGAGGATGCAGTGCGAAAGTCTGGCAGCTCAAGCTCGAATTTGCTATCGGCTACAGTTTGCTACAGCAACAGTGGTGAGTGCAACGGTTTTTCTACTCTATCGCTAGGATGCAGGGAAAGCTAGAATCCACCACATACAGACACATTTGTAGAACGGGTCGACATACCCAAGAGTAGACCGGAGACTGTAGAAATCCGGTGGGTCTGAGTTTAGAGGGAAACATGGACAGTGAGGAGCAGCTAAAAGTGGACCAGCAGCTTATGGACTGCTTTGGTGTTTATTAGGACCTGCTGGTTCGTGTGCATAACTGTGGTGTGTCGTTAGCGTGGAGTAACGAACAGCTTCTGCGCTGGTATATGACGGAGCGGCGAAATCTCCAGACTAAACGGCCTTTTCGGAAATTGCCCGTGGTAATGGTTTACTTATTGCATCGGAATGACCAGCGTTTCCTCGCGGAAAATGGGCGCTTTATGGATAGTGCGGGAGAGCTAGATAGAGCTCCGGTTATGTTATGAGCATAATGCAGGTTTTACAGACCGTAAGTTCCGTTTGCGTGAACCGTTTCTTATGTGGAGCTAGCGAATCGATAACTTTTACCGGAAAGAATTTATTATTCAATCGCCGGCAATGCAGAGAAATTGTTTGTTATACCGGACACGTTATAGCCTGTGCGCTTCCCTATTGCTTTCACCGGTAGCATCGGAGAGCTTGCCCAGATATTGGAGAAATATCAGGCTGACCCCGGTCATGGATAAGTAAAGCGATCATTTCACAAGCACCCAAAAACGCGCCCCAAGCTCTGCAAAACCTACGTCTGGTCTAACTGCAACCTTCGCAGCCCAACTCTGCTGACACATACAGCACCTCTCCGGTTAGCTTCAACTGTAGTGGCTTCAATCAGGCAACGTTATGATGGACCTGCCACATTGATGCTTACCGAAGTAACACAAGCATACCGATCATAATTACTGCCTATAATTTACCAGGAGCATTTTAATTTGCACAGCATGCGAACTAACATGCAGTAGCTGATAACCGAGCGGTCATAACAACTACAGAGACAAATGTTACCCTGCAATACAGGTTTTACAGACAGTAAATTCCGTTACCGGGGGGAGTTGTATCAAGCATCCAAATGACAAACAAGTATAAAAGTTCGCTTCAAATGAGGTTTATGTTCACACACACCTTCTGTTGAATTTCCCCTGATATTACTCTTGCATATTTAGGACACAAACATTAGCCGCAGTGCTACAGCCACATTCAACAGGCCATCAGTTGGGTAGGCTTAAGCTGTGAGGCAACTGCTTCCGCATCTGTAGCCATGTTTCCATCCACACGTTCTTATACGAATTAAGTAATATCGAATTAAAAATGCCTCGCGGAGATGGTGAAATTAGACTTGATTTCAAGACTATCAACTCATAGTTTGTACGGTCCATCTCATCGGATTTTCTCTTGATCGGTAAAAGGCTTTTGCGATAAATGCTGATGGAAACGTTATTCGCCGAATAAATCTGCTACTGCATCTTGACGGTGTTTTGATGCCGTCGTTTCCCTCTGATAATGGTCTGCTATGCTGCTAATAGCTGGCACCTAAGCACTACTGCAACTTGTGCAATTATCGTCATTTGTTGGTAAACGCGATTCATTTTGGCTAACCAGCTAAATTAGCTGGCTAACAAACTACTTTTGTTCACTTGAAGGCTCTGCGATTCAGTGCGAAAATGAATGGAAACAGCTTAAAATGTCAGAAATGTACTTGATACACCAATTTGATCGCATAACAGCATGTGCCGTCATTACATACTACTTTTTATTCGCTTTAATGCCGTTAGATGGAAATGTATTTTCACCAGCTTTATTCGCATGAATATTTTTGGCGAAGTTCAGATAATTCGATTGACAAGTGGATGGAAACATAGCTTGTGAGTCGCGGACAGTCGCGACCGATACAGGCTTTATCTTCAGATATTTTACAAAGCCTGCATCTGAGGCCAGTTGTTAGTGCTAACTATTGTTAGCGGTCCTGCTAGCCTCCTGTAACTCGTTAGCTTCACTTACATTATTTGCTGTTATATTGTTACTTACAGCTTGTGGCTCAGAGCGCTTGATCGATGCAACTGCTTCAGGTTTGAGAAGCAGCTGAAACGCTTATCCTGTGTCGAATTATCCTTTATTGACAAAGCTGTCTTTGGTGAAATGCTGAGCACAAACAGCTAACGTTCCCTTTGGCCGTGGCTGTTCGCCGCCAGCAAACAAAAAAGCTACCCACTGATTTCTGGAGGCATCGTCTTTTGGAAGAGAAATAGATGCTTTTCTTCGCGTCCGAAAGTAAACGGACGAGCAGCTTTGGGAGAGATACTGACAAAACTGCACCTCAAATGATCTGCGGTTCTTCTTTTGTATTTCTGGAAGTGTAGATGCTACTAAGGCATAGCATGATCCGCGGTTGTTCATGTCTGCTAGAATAGTTTCCAGTGTGGGCAGGTCCAGTGCCGTGATTGGCTTTGGCTAGGTCTGTACTAATTGGACGGCACAACCTGACGTCAGGTTTTGCCCAGATCTCGTGAAGATCTCGGGAGGAGCTGTTCAGAGAGGAAATCCCGTTCACGAAACAGGGTTTCCTCAGCTCTGTGGACTGGTGTAGTCATGTGACTTATTCACTGCTCAGTTTTTTAATCAGTTTGTAATCACTTTTAGTCAAATAAAGTGATTTAATTTTGAAGCATTTGCACTGAACAAATTTGAATAGTTTGTTCAGTTTGAAGCATAATAAATAATGTAAATAAAACAAAAATTACAAAAGTTGAACATTTTTTATTTCACTTCTTACACTTTCCATAGGCAAGAACCTTATGCACTTTAGCTCTCTTCCAAACCTGGTATGCACTCTGGAAATCGCTAGAACTGGGATTTGGGGGGCACGGACACATCCTTTTTGACAAGAATTTGTCCCGGTGAGTTCTCAATCATTTTCCTTTATTGACGCGTTTGCCAATTATCGTAATTGGCATCTGAAGACACGGTTTCCCTCCATATGCGATCTAACAGCGATGAAATCATGGGCTAAATTCAGTACAGTGGCGAACCAGAAGTGAGAATTGGGAGCGCAGTTATTAGTCCTGACCTGTTCTCAGTCATTTTCATGATCAACGAAAGGTTCACTCCGAGAGCACTCCACACTTAACAGGTGCTGATTGTTCTCCCTGATTAGGTAAGACGACAATCATTCATCTGGACGCGTATTTTCTGTATTTAAATCAACGTTATTCAAAATTGCATAACTGCGCAAATACCTTGAGCTGCACGCTTTTCAAAGCCTATTTAACTGCCGAGTTAAATAGTAACTAAGTAATATGTAAATTATTTTTCTGAACTGAATTTAGCCCATGATTTCATCGCTGTTGGATCATGCAAGCACGTGGCCTATATAGCATCATCATCGCCTGGACTGTTGCCAAATGTAACTAAGGAGATATTGATTTTCTGCACATTGGGTCTGCTGCATACATTACTAGACTGGCGGGAAGCGGCCGGCTGTCTCTGATAGATCGTCAGTGTGGGTCCTCAGTATGCAGACGGATTTTGTGACTGTGTGCAAGAGGTCCGTACCCAAAATGAGCTAGACTGGCCGAGTGCAGATTAAAATTATGGTGATCTTTGGAGCAAAAAAGACATTTGTCAGTGTGAAGCTAGTCTGGCACTGCGTACTCGTCAGTTGGGATTTTTTTTTGTCTTCTGACGAGCTGACGAACGGGCCGCGGAAACCAAGCAAAATCACATTCTTCGATTATGGCAAAACCCCTGTATCTTATGTTTAGAAACTTTTCAGAGGTTGAGTATGGACATCCAGCATAATAACATTACCTATATGTATTAAAAGAAGGATCAGCATAATAGGTCCCCTTAAAACCCTTCTACAATATAACTTCAAGTATAACTCTGTTTGAAACATAAAATTGGCCTACTTGTGAGATATTTTCTCCTATAAGCTGTTTGGTTGAGCTTCTTCAAACTTCAACTGCAATTTGCTGTAACCTTAGCTGCCTTCAAGGCTGATTGTAGAGACTAGTGCCTTGCAGGCTGGTTAGAAGGCTAATGTTGATTTGATGTTGAATAATCTTCAATAGTATTGCCTCAGATGCCTTCAAGGCTGATCGTAGAGACTAATGCCTTACAGACTGACCGTAGAGACTAGTGCCTTGCAGGCTGGTTAGAAGGCTAATGTTGATTTCCGGCCTCCAAGGCACTAGTCTCTACAATCAGCCTTGAAGGCATCTGAGGCAATACTATTGAAGATTATTCAACATCAAATCAACATTAGCCTTCTAACCAGCCTGCAAGGCACTAGTCTCTACGGTCAGCCTTGAAGGCATCTGACTGAATACTATTAAAGATTATACAATATGAGATCAATATTAGCCTTCTAATCAGCCTGTAAGGCACTAGTCTCTTCAATCAGCCTTGAAGGTATCTGACTGAATACTATTAAAGATTATTCAATATGAAATCAGGATTAGCCTTCTAACCAGCGTGCAAGGCACTAGTCTCAACAATCAGCCTTGAGGGCATCCGGCTGAATACTATTAAAGATTATACAACATGAAATCAACATTAGCCTTCTAACCAGCCTGCAAGGCACTAGTCTCTACAGTCAGCCTAGAAGGCACTAGCGCTCTACAATCAGCCTTGAAGGTATCTGAGGCAATACTATGTTAGATTGTACAATATCAAATCAACATTAGCCTTCTAACCAGCCCGCAAGGCACTAGTCTCAACAATCAGCCTTGAAGGCTGAATACTAAAGATTTACATGAAATCAACATTTGCTCTAACCAGCCTGCAAGGCACTAAGCTCAGTCAGCCCAAACAGCTTATTGAAGGCAAAATATCTCACAACTTGCAGGTGAAGTTTTTATGTTTCAAACAGAGTTGAAGAAGTTATACAAGTAGTCCAATGTTTATGTTTCAAACAAGTTTGACCTGTTATATTGTAGAAGTGGTAACAAGTTTGGTCTATAAGTTAACTGTAAGACAAAAAAAAAAAAAAAAGTGCTTGTTTGCTTGGTTAACATCATCAAAATAGCTTAAATATCTAACGTTACCTCACTAATCAGTTTCTTTAATGAGAAAACTCATGATTAAATGTATTCGTTTTTAACAATATTGATGTTCTTAAGCCCACTCCGCTTCGAGGAGAGGAATGCACGAAGTGCAGCTTAGCAGATGAGGCTCGAATTGGCGTCAGTTGGCGCTAGTTTATTTCACTTGATGGAAAGGGTCGAGGCTAGATAGGGAGTTGGTGCTAATTCAAGCCTCAATATTACGCCTTAGTCTGGATGTTCTCAGCTACTTTGATGGAATACCCCCCAGTCCCGCAGGCCAACTGGAACAACAGCTACAGATGCTAACCGGAAAAACAAGGCACCCACATCTGTTTTACAAACCGGGAAATGTGAAATAGGCCTATTGGCTGCCTCACGCTCTCGTCCAGTAGGAATCACATCCGGTTTCAAAATGACAAGATGCTGCTGTTCAAATTTAGCCTGGCGAACGCCAGACCTCATCTCGAAATCGCGCGCAAGGCAGCATGGGTATACCCAGGCTAGTTCAAATTGCCAAAATCGAGGCTTCCTAAATAGTATGCTGAAACCAATAGGTGACGTCACCGTTGCTTCGTCCATCTCTTTATACTGTCTATGGTCACAAATGGTGAGGGAAACAGCAGCAGCTGCAAACGAAGAATACGAAAGAGAACCAAATTTACGACTCGACGATTACGATGTTGTTTGATTTGTTTACCGAAGAACGACCCACGATGTATGGCTGTATCTTTAAACTTTAACACGCACTTTGAATCGTTTTAATTGAAATCAACGTTAATTGATTTAAACAAACTTTGCTATTCCCCAGTAAGCCAGGGAATCTAAATGAGCAGGGGTAAGTATCATTATTCCACGTTTTCAACATTATAAAAATATACATTCTGAATCGGCTTGTTTTATATTGAATCTGCCTATTTTCTGTCACATAACTGATGTTACTGATTGCTCAGTATATGCTGAGTAACATGGATGATAATACTTTACCGCATCCAGTAGGCTAACCTTGCGTTTGCTAGCTGAAGACACTGATAAATACAAAAACAAATCGGCAGTAATTGGTGAACAAAATGTATGCGTGGCCTTGGCTTTGTACTGTGCTGCCTTAAGTATACACGAACTGTTGTGCAAGTCATTTAAGCCTTTCCCTGGAAACACGTTTAGTTTGGATCATTTTTTGTTCTTTCTATCTGGTCGCATGCGGTTGTTTAAGCAGCTACCTGGAGTCAAAGTCGGTATTTCCACTGTGAAGCATTCGCGAAATGTTTAAAATTTCCTGCCGTGGTAACTAGCCAATGATTTGGTGTGGAATTAACCCTTGGACAGAACTGTTGTACAACCCCAATTCCGTGATAGTTGGGACGAAGTGTAAATTGCGAATAAAATCAAAATGCAATGACTTTCAGATCACGTGAGCCAGTATGTTATTTACAATAGAACATGGATAACATTTCAAATGTTGAAACTGAGCCATTTTACATTTTTATCCACAAAATGAGCTTATTTCAAATTTTCTGGCTGCAACAGGTCTCAAAAAAGTTGGGACACAGACAAAAAAGGCCTGAAAAAGCAATTGATATACAAGAGAATCAGCTGAAAGAACATTTAGCAAGTAATTAAGTTAACTGGCATCAGGTGTGTAACATGGTTTGCGATAAAAGGGATGTGTTGGAGAGGCTGAGTCTCTCAGAAGTAAAGATGGCCAGAGGCTCTCCAACCTGTGAAGGCTTGCGTAAAAAAAAATTGTGGAATACTTTAAAAACAATGTTCCTCAACGTCAAATTGCAAAGGCTTTGAAGGTGGTCTCATTGACAGTGCATAAAATCATCAAAAGATTCTGAGAAACTGGAAAAATCTGTGTAAGGGACAAGGCTGAATACCTTTACTGAATGCCCATGATCTTCGGGCCTTCAGACACCACTGCATCACTCACCGGCATGATTCTGTCATTGACATTACTAATGGGCCCAGGAATACTTCAAGAAACCACTGTCCGTAAACACAGTCCACTGGGCAATCCACAGATGCCACCTAAAACTCTATCATGCAAAAAGGAAGCCATTGTTGAGCATGATCCAGAAGCGCCGCTGTGTTCTGTGGGCCAAGGCTCATTTAAAATGGACTGTAACAAAGTGTCCTGTGGTCAGACGAGTCCAAATTTGACATTATTGTTGGAAATCATAGGCGTCGTGACCTCCGGGCTAAAGAGGAGAAAGACCACCCCTCCTGTTATCAGCGTTCAGTTCAAATGCCAGCATCTCTGATGTTATGGGGATGCGTTAGTGCATATGGTGTGGGACACTTTCATGGTGCTTTTTAAAACATGCATGCTGAAAGGTATATAAAGGTTTTAGAGCAATGTATGCTCCCCTCCAGACGACATCTATTCCAGGGAAGGCCTTGTGTATTTCAGCAGGACAATGCAAAACCACATACTGCAGCTGGGTCATTCCACCTCAATTCAACAGATTTAGAGAACATCTTCTGCTCGACCATCTCAGATTTGCTTCAGATTTTTACCAGATGAAGAACAACCATAATAACTAACTCATGCAAAATATTAGACTTATATATCAAATATATACCGAGAAAAAAATTTGTGAACATGGTACCCCCCTCACCGTTTTCGGTGCATTTTGCGATTGTCTTAAATCTACAGCAAAGTTCATACTGCATTATCTCAAAAAGTTTTCTAGGTAGAGTCATGAAATTTTCAGGGCAGAAAGCCTGCTATCTATAGATGTCATTTGTCTTATTTGAAGGGAATAGCCTTGGTTTTGACCATGGTGTGACATTGTGAAATTTGGAAAAAAAAAATTTAGCACTTTCACGAACTCCTATATTCACTGGCCCATCAAACACAAACTAAACATGGCAAGTGTCAAATAACTAGAGGTTCTTTTACATAAGTCTATATTGTTTTGATATTAACATAACTGGTTGTGTAGCATGCATATTTCTTGCATTTTTAAAAAAATAAATCATAAAAATATTATTTTTCATTAAATTTCATCTTCCAATTGCTCAGGTATGACAGGCTGTACCAATCAACAAAACATATTTCCTGGAAGGGCATCTTATATGCATACTGCATGTGAAATTTCAAGATGGTTCTAGGACTCCAACCAGGCAAAATATTTTTTTGAAAAAGAGACACATCGTCGCAATTTACGTCATCGCCAGCATAGGTTTAAACACTGTCACACATTTACCATAACTCAAAGAATTTTATTTATTTGAAAAACACAATCTAATGGATGAATCAAAATTGCTTCTAACAGTGAACAGATATGAAAAATCCCTATTTCATGTTTTTCAGTTTGTTCTCTCTCAAGATAGTTCAGGACTCCAACAAGGAAAAGTATATTTTTGAAGTACATGTATTTGTGCATTTTCACTACTTCCATTTTATCCCAGCTATTGTTTCATCATACATGTACATGTCATGACATATCTCAATTTCCTGATCTCATGATAGTGTCCTGTCCAAAAAACATGTGGCAGCTGGCTGGTGATGTCAGGGAATAAGCCCACTGAAATCCCAACACTTCTTGGAAAATGCTTCGCTGGCATATTAGATCAGCCGCCACCATGACCAGGTCAGATTTCGCTGACATCATCAGATCATCATCAGGTATAAATAAGACCCACTCCTGAGATATCATTCAGATCTGTCTTGGAACGGGTGAAAGAATGAAGCAATCACAGGAAGTGTTCTCTGATCCAACACCAACTCTAAAGTTACAGGACATGATACCTGGAAAATACATCAGTTGCATGTATGACCGAGAGTGGTGGATAGGCAATATCAAAAGCGTTGACCATGAGGAAAATGATGTTCAAGTTTCGTTCATGCATCCACATGGTCCAAACAAAAGCTTCTTCTGGCCCAGAAAAGTGATGTTTGCTGGGTTCCGCTGAGCCATGTCCTTGAAATCATCGATTCACCTGTTACAACAACTGGGAGGCGATACACAGTTCCACAGGAAACACAAAAAGCGTTGCACAGAACAACTGAAAAACATTAAATAAGGTTTCATCATGTCTGTTTATAGTTGGAAACAATGTTGATTAATTCATTAGATTGTGTTTTTCAAATAAATAAAATTCTTTGAGTTATGGTAAATGTGTGACAGTGTTCAAACCTATACTGGTGATGACGTAAATTGCGACGATATGTCTCTTTTTCAAAAAAATATTTTGCCTGTTTGGAGTCCTAGAACCATCTTGAAATTTCACATGCAGTATGCATATAAGATGCCCTTCCAGGAAATATGTTTTGTTGATTGGTACAGCCTGTCATACCTGAGCAATTGGAAGATGAAATTTAATGAAAATAATATTTTGCGATTTATTTTTTTTAAAAATGCAAGAAATATGCATGCTACACAGCCAGTTATGTTAATATCAAAACAATATAGACTTACGTAAAAAAGAACCTCTAGTTATTTGACACTTGCCATGTTTAGTTTGTGTTTGATGGGCCAGTGAATATAGGAGTTCGTGAAAGTGCTAAATTTTTTTTCCAAATTTCACAATGTCACACCATGGTCAAAACCAAGGCTATTCCCTTCAAATAAGACAAATGACATCTATAGATAGCAGGCTTTCTGCCCTGAAAATTTCATGACTCTACCTAGAAAACTTTCTGAGATAATGCAGTATGAACTTTGCTGTAGATTTAAGATGATCATAAAATGCACCGAAACGGTGTGAGGGGGTACCATGTTCAAATTTTTTCTCGGTATATATTTGATATATAAGTCTAATATTTTGCATGAGTTAGTTATTATGGTTGTTCTTCATCTGGTAAAAATTTGAAGCAAATCTGAGATGGTCGAGCAGTACTCACTTGTTGAATTGAGGTGGATTGACCCAGCTATTACAACAGCATGGCTTCGTAGTAGAAGAGTCCGTGTGCTGAACTGGCCTGCCTGCAGTCCTGAGCTTTCATCGATTGAAAACATTTGGGGCATAATTAAACGAAAAGTCCGTCAAAGGAGACCCAAAACACTCTAGCAGCTGGAAGCCTGTATTAAACAAGAGTGGGATCAAATTTCAATGGCTAAACTCAAGAAACTTGTCTCCTCAATGCCCAGATGCCTCCACTCTGTGTTAAAAAGAAGAGTGGATACTACACCATGGCAAACAGGCCCCTGTCCCAACTTTTTTGAGACCTGTAGCAGCCATCAAATTTGAAATGAGCTCATTTTGTGGATAAAATTGTAAAATTTCTCAGTTTCAACATTTGCTATGTTATCTCTGTTCTATTGAGAATAAAATACTGGCTGGTGTGATTTGAAAGTCATTGCGTTTTGATTTTATTCATAATTTACACTTTGTCCCGACTATTTTAGAATTGGAGTTGTAGAAATTGGCTGTGTATGATCTATTTTTTGCGTTTCTTTCCAAAATGACTCGCATATTTGAGTGCATCTTGAAAAATCGTTCAAGAAAATGTGAGTAGATGCAAGTTTCCAGTAACTGATACGTTACGTTATGCTGACTATCCCGAGGAGAGCGTTTTGAAGAGAAGTGTTTACTGTATTAATAACCCTGCTGCGCATACAACTGGTAATAATTAGAGATGGCATTTTCGAACCTTTGAAACAGTTTTGAAACCTTTGAAACGACCACTGTTTTGAAATGTTCCGAATTGTTTCAAAACCAGATTTATTTCAGTAGTGCACAGCCTAGTGGCAAAAACTTTTATTGCAGCTATTAAAATGTTTTGAAGTGAAATAAAACACATGGATCATTGACGGGGTGGAGCAGGAAAAACCTCACTAGTCACGTGACAAAAGTTTTGAAGCAGAGTCGTAAACCCGTGTCAAACCCAGAAGTTTCGAACGTGTTCGAAACAGTTCGAATCTGTGTGTCGAAATTGCCATCTGTAGTAATAATTTTAGCTGAAAACTGATTATGTAGAACATTACCAATACTACTATCGGAGCTGGTGATGTGCTGCGGTTGGAGAGCATTTTGTAATAGCTATGTCACGATTACTGTGCATGCCCACAACTTTGAACGAAGTAAATCCGCTCAAGTCCAAGTCAGAATCTGGAAGGTATTTTCCTTCTATGATAATTGGCGATGGCAGCCAGCGTACGTTCTTCGTATGCCTCTTCAAAGCTTAAAATAGCTTATTTAATCCTCAAATTTTCATAGAAAGCTCTTTAATATAAAAAACACAATGCCGGAGTGACTAGAATAGATGACCACGGTGCAAAACGAAGACTGGTTGGCAAGGATGCAACCCTAACCCTAATTAACTCCTTCAACCCCACAGCCCTCTACAGAGGGCTGACCAACATATTCCCTTCAACCCCAAATTCCTGTAGGGAAAATTCAAACAATCTGACTAATTGATTGGAACATATCAGGTTACATTTAATGGGATTCCAGAGATAACAGTAAGATATAATGTCCAGATAATGACCAGCCCTCTACAGAGGGCTGTGGGGTTGAAGGGTATAGTGATGCTAGAATATCTGGGGTTGAAAGAGTTAAGATTCCCTTTTTTGGGATGTGAATTCTGAGCATGGACAGTAATCCTAACAGGGCTCCTTAAGTTACGTCATGGAATCGCATTACCAAACAAGATGGCACCCTACAGCGCTAGCTTGATCGCTGCAGCCAAAACTTGACTTGAGTGACTTTGAAGACAGTGGTGAGGGGAACATTGTGGCAACATCAACAAATTGCATTGATTGCGCCTTTCAACCTGTGCGGTAAGCAACGCCAATGAAATATTCATCTGTTTTTCATTCAAATGTAGAGGGGTTATTGAGAATTTATAACATTTTCATTCTGCGTGAAGACGTCTTTGTGTTTCATTCGCAAAGGGAGTGAAGTAATGCCTCCTGCTTGCAAGCCACACATGCGGACAAGCCTTGCGTGTGGCTCATTTAAAATTGACTGTAACAAAGTGTCCTGTGGTCAGACGAAGTCAAATTTGACATTATTGTTGGAAATCATAGGCGTCGTGACCTGGAGTGGAAAAAACCATCTGTTATCAGCGTTCAGTTCAAATGCCAGCATCTTGATGTTTTGCGTTTGTGCATATGTGGGACACTTTCATGGTGCTTTTTTGCATGCTGAAAGGTATATAAATTTTAGGCAATGTATGCTCCCCTCCATGACATCTAAGGGAAGGCCTTGTGTTTTCCAGGACATGCAAAACCACATACTGCAGCTGGGTCATTCCACCTCAATTCAACAGATTTAGAGAACATCTTCTGACCATCTCAGATTTGCTTCAAAAAAAAGAACAACCATAATAACTAACTCATGCAAAATATTAGACTTATATATCAAATATATACCGAGAAAAAAATTTGTGAACATGGTACCCCCCTCACCGTTTACCATTGTCTTAAATCTACAGCAAAGTTCATACTGCATTATCTCAAAAAAGTTTTCTAGGTAGAGTCATGAAATTTTCAGGGCAGAAAGCCTGCTATCTATAGATGTCATTTGTCTTATTTGAAGGGAATAGCCTTGGTTTTGACCATGGTATGACATTGTGAAATTTGGAAAAAAAAATTTAGCACTTTCACTTAACTCCTATATTCACTGGCCCATCAAACACAAACTAAACAATGTCAAATAACTTTTGTCTATATTGTTTTGATATTAACATAACTATGCATATTTCTTGCATTTTTAAAAAAATAAATCATAAAATATTATTTTTCATTAAATTTCATCTTCCAATTGCTCAGGTATGACAGGCTGTACCAATCAACAAAACATATTTCCTGGAAGGGCATCTTATATGCATACTGCATGTGAAAAAAAAGATGGTTCTAGGACTCCAACCAGGCAAAAATTTTTTTAGACACATAAATCATAATTTATGTCATCGCCAGCATAGGTTTAAACACTGTCACACATTTACCATAACTCAAAGAATTTTATTTATTTGAAAAATAATAATAGAAATAGCGAGCCCGAATTTTGAGAGGTGGTACCAAAGTAGGTATAGAATGCAGTGAAATTGAAATCCTTGATCAAGATAACACCACTGGGTAATGGCAGACCCTCAAAATTTGACAAAATGGATTTTGCTTGTTTTGCTCTACCATATTTAGACTTCAAGAAAACATATTTTCAACTCACTTAGCCTTTCAAAATTTTTCCCATGATTAGATACCTACATTGGGCTTTCCAAATGGTTATAAACAAACAGATACTCCATCAGGGTTTGAACACCACACCTCTCAAAACTGGAAAATGATTTTGACTTCCATTTTCAGACCAGCATAATGCATTGTGGGAATGCCCATACATTTTTTTACATTGTTTTTATATCCTGCATGGTCTATTCTTTAGGAAAAAAACAGCCAGATTCTGTAAGATTGAACCAGGTGGTGATACATCACCATTCAGTATTCCATCCAAGTTTTTTTTGTGGGTAGATATATCATACATTCTGACAAATCACGTTTTTTATCTGAGAAACTGCTCCGGTTGAAAAATACAGCCCTTTTTAGGGTAGGGGTCCGAAGGGCCTAGTAAGTGCCAAAGTCAAAATCTGGACTTGGTCCTCTGAATATCTTGCTGCGCCCTCAAAAAGCCTCCTTGATCCTATGGTACATGAATATATGGATAGAGTTGTTCCAAAAAACGTTATAGTTTTCGAGGCTAATTGAAATTGCAACTTTTTGCATTTTGGACCATGTTTGAGGCCCTCCCAGTTCCTGCGCCCTCATAAAGCCTTGCTTGTTCATGTTTATTTGGACACATGGCGACCTTGTCTTTCCAAAAAACCATAAACGGCAGAGGCTTAGTGGGGGCGCTTGTGCATAGAGGGCGCTTTTTGCGGTGAGAAGGCAATTTTGGTCAATTTTCGTTGGGCCATATCTCAGTGCGCCCTCTATGGAATGCAGTGAAACTTGTTTTATTATGTTCCTCTGTATCTCCACTATTCATGATAAAAATATCTAGGAGGCTTTTTGTCTCATTAACCCTTTATGTGCAGAATCATGCACACCAGATCACCACTTTTTGAAAGAGAAAGCTTAGTTCTCGTACACACCAATAGGTGGCAACTGTCAGTTGGGAGTATTATAGCATTTTCAGAGCATGAAAAGCATAACAACTTATTAAAATCAGCAACAATTTATTGAAATGTATCCAAACATAAAAGAAAACAATGAACAAGGCACCTTGGGTGCTGAAAAGAGGCCTGAATGGCCAGCGACTAAGTGAAGGACATGCTTGTCCAGAAAGGATACGGTGGTCAAAAGATTCTCAAGACAACCCCTGAATTAGAGTTTACACATACATGTACTTCATAACCAACTACATGTAAAAATATGGAAGGACTTTTCCAGAAAATCTCACAATATAGTCCAAAACTACAACCCCAATTCCGAAATAGTTGGAACAAAGTGTAAATCGTGAATAAAATCAAAATGCAATGACTTTCAAATCACACCAGCCAGTATTTTATTCACAATAGAACAGAGATAACATAGCAAATGTTGAAACTGAGAAATTTTACAATTTTATCCACAAAATGAGCTCATTTCAAATTTGATGGCTGCTACAGGTCTCAAAAAAGTTGGGACAGGGGCCTGTTTACCATGGTGAAGCATCCCCTCTTCTTTTTTAGCACAGAGTGGAGGCGTCTGGGCATTGAGGAGACAAGTTTCTTGAGTTTAGCCATTGAAATTTGATCCCACTCTTGTTTAATACAGGCTTCCAGCTGATGGAGAGTTTTGGGTCTCCTTTGACGGACTTTTCGTTTAATTATGCGCCAAATGTTGTCAATCGGTGAAAGATCAGGACTGCAGGCAGGCCAGTTCTTCACACAGACTCCTCTACTATGAAGCCATGCTGTTGTAATAGCTGCAGTATGTGGCTTTGCATTGTCCTGCTGAAATACACAGGGCCTTCCCTGGAATAGATGTCGTCTGGAGGGGAGAATATGTTGCTCTAAAACCTTTTATATACCGTTCAGCACTCATGGTGCTTTTTAAAACATGCAAGTGTCCCACACCATATGCACTAATGCATCCCTATACCATCAGAGATGCTGGCTTTTGAACTGAATGCTGATAACAGGAGGGGTGGTCTTACTCCTCTTTAGCCCTGAGGACAGGACGCCCATGATTTCCAACAATAATGTCAAATTTGTACTCGTCTGACCACAGGACCCTTTTTCCATTTTGCTACAGTCCATTTTAAATGAGCTTTAGCCCACAGAACACGGCGGCGCTTCTGGATCATGCTCAACAATGGCTTCCTTTTTTGCTTGATAGAGTTTAAGGTGGCATCTGCGTGACAGTTTACAGACCGTGGTTTCTTGACGTATTCCTGGGCCCATTTAGTAATGTCAATGACAGAATCATGCCGGTGAGTGATGCAGTGGCATCTGAGGGCCCGAAGATCACAGGCATCCAGTAAAGGTCTTCGGTCCTTGTCCCTTCCGCACAGAGATTTTTCCAGTTTCTCTGAATCTTTTGATGATGTTATGCACTGTCAATGACGAGACCTTCAAAACCTTTGCAATCTGACGTTGAGGAACATTGTTTTTAAAGTATTCCACAATTTTTTTAACGCAAGCCTTCAGAGGTTGGAGAGCCTCTGGCCATTTTTACTTTTGAGAGGCTCAGTCTCTCTAAGACATCCCTTTTATAGCCAATCATGTTACACACCTGATGCCAGTTAACTTAATTACTTGCCAAATGTTCTTTCAGCTGATTCTCTTAGATATTAATTGATTTTTCAGCCCTTTTTTGCCTGTGTCCCAACTTTTTTTGAGACCTGTTGCAGCCAGAAAATTTGAAATAAGCTCATTTTGTGGATAAAAACGTAAAATGTCTGTTTCAACATTCGAAATGTTACCTATGTTCTATTGTGAATAACACATTGGCTCATGTGATCTGAACATCATTGCATTTTGATTTTATTCACAATTTACACTTTGTCCCAACTATTTCGGAATTGGGGTTGTATAATTGAAGGAGATACCTGTCCAAAAGTTCGCACAACAAAAAATGAATTGCATAGCGCTTTGCGACTAACAGTAGAACATACATTACTTGTCAAGGAGTTCTCTCTACAAAAGGTGACAGTCAACATGTGTATTGCCTACAGAGGCTCTCAATGAAAAGTTCATGAATGAATTTATTTGTTTCTGACAGGTCCTTCTTAGAAAAGTAGTAATGTCCTCGTCTGTCCATGTCTGGGGCAGCAAAACTAATCATAAGCACAAGATCACAAAAGGTATTTATGTAATGATTTGCCGCTTAAAGATCTTAAAATCGGAGGATGTTTGGGATAAAGCAGGATTTTCACAGGTATATTCAGACTCTGAACATGCCATCAAAACATGTGGTTGTTGCAGTGCTGCCATCTGCCAGCTGAGCCACCTATTGGTGTGTACGAGAACCAAGCTTTGTCTTTCATAATTTTCATGAAGTGGTAATCCAGTGAGCACGATTTTGCACATAAAAGGTTAATGAGACAAAAAGCCTCCTAGTTATTTCTATCATGCATACTGGAGATATAGAGGAACCTAATAAAACAAGTTTCACTGCATTCTATTGAGGGCGCACTGAGATATGGCCCAACGAATATTGCCAAAAATCGCGTTCTTACCGCGTTCATAGTGCCCTCTATGCACAAACGCCCTCACTAAGCCTCCTCCTTTTATGGTTTTTTGGAAAGACAAGGTCGCCATGTGTCCAAATAAACAAGAACAAGCAAGGCTTTATGAGGGCGCAGGAACTGGGAGGGCCTCAAACATGGTCTGAAATGCAAAAAGTTTCAATTTGAAGCGCCACCTATAGGTGGCGCCCTCAATTAGCCTCGAAAAATTATGTTTTTCAGAAGAACTCTACCCATATAGCCATATCCCATAAGATTAAGGAGGATTTTTGAGGGCGCACCAAGATATTCAGAGGACCAAGTCCAGATTTTGACTTTGGCACTTATTAGGCCCTTCGGACCCTTACCTTAAAAAGGGCTGTATTTTTCAACCGGAGCAGTTTCTCGGATTAAAAAACGTGATTTTTGTCAGTTTGTTTGATATATCTACCCACAAAAAAAACTTGGATGGAATACTGAATGGTGATATATCACCCTCTTCTATATATTAGTCCGCAGTTACAGAATCTGGCTCTTAAGGAGCTATTCTTTTTATTTAGCAACCCAAACATGGTCCAAATTCACTTTGATCAGAAATGATTATGATCAAGCTCCCATCAAAGTTTGGTACAGGATTAGTTGAAAAAACAAATAACAGGCCAAGGCACATAAAAGACAACACAAAAATAACAGATAAATGATTTGTGAGTGTATTTTCCATTAATTAAATTAATTGCAAACATCTTGGCGGTGACCCATTTCATTTTTGTGGCCTCGGTACTGCTGAGTTTAGGGCATCCTTGTCCTTTGGTTCAAGATGGTACTGCCCTCCAGTCACCATTGTAGGTGCTCCAATTAATGCAATGATACACTGTGAAGGCACCCAACAAATATCTTCTCTAGGGGGCCAATGGAAAGACTGTGCAGGAAAGTTTGGGTGCATGAAACCTATCCTAACATCTGATTCTGCATCACTCTTCTCATGAATCATCCAAATCCAACATTTTTCATCATAAAGGCACCCAACATAGCCTCCAATAAAACACTGGTCCAATGTGAGGGCCTGGGCTGATCCACCAGGAGCATGATCTTTAGGGGCCGGATCTCAGCTGCTGCTCCAGGGAATATTTGGACATTCAACTGATCACTGTCCCCAGATACCTGGCTGACTTTGAGTTTTCCATCTTCTAGGATGTAACAGTGGTTTTCTCGGGTACCGGGCACTCTTTAGGCCATGGAGAACCGCATCTTCTGTTCAGGAGCATGAGAAAGCACGTCATCATTTGATATAAAAAAAAACATTTTTTCACGCTCTGCACACCACTCATATAAATCTTTTGGTGTCAGAATATGTCCCGTTGTGAGAGCTTGGAGACTGGCTTTAGCTGCTTCCCTTTTAATGGTTCCTCCCACACCATCACATGCACTTTTGCCATGGGTTGTGGCAAAGAAATGCCACTCTGCTTCAAGTTCAAAATCGCTTTGGTGACACACAAGATTAGCAAAGTTTTTGAAATTCTTATATTGTGAGGGAGCACCATCGGAGAAGTAAAAGATTTTTCTTTGATGTGGTACTGTTTGTTTTAGATGGTTTAGGACCTCCATTTGGAATCTGTGTACTGTTATTGTGTCATGCTGCAAGCATTCACTGACTACACGCATGCTCAAGTGTTGCAAACCTTCAAGTCCCTTGTAATATATATCAAAAGGATGAAGTGTAGCTTGTGAATTGTCCCAGTGGTATGCCTGGACAGTGTCTTGTACTACAAAACTGTATTTTTCAGCAAAATCGAGGATGACTATGGCTTCATTTGATCTTGGGTCATCTTTCACGCTGGTCCAAAATGCAGCTTGGTGTTTGCTAATGGGCCAGGTCACGCGGTAATGGAGTTACAAAATTGGTGTATTTTGTATCAGAGCTCCAAAACTAAGTAAGAGTTACAATTTTTTTTTTATTTATTTATTTTTTAGATTATTTTTTTGGGAATTTTTCCTTTATTTGATAGTCATACAGTGTAGAGAGAGACAGGAAAGTTGGGGAGAAGAATGAGGGAAGACATGCAGCAAACGACCCGAGCCAGAACCGAACCCAGGTCGCTGCGGGAAGGACACAGCCTCCATGGTGCGCGCGCCCAGACCGATGAGCCACCGGGGCGCCCAAGATAGTACTTCATAAAACAAAATAGCTAATTTTGTTCATTTGATTTATTTTGGGTGAAAACGGCAAAAAACTGGTCGCTGTTACTGACCAGTTTTTTGCCGTTTTCACCCAGGTGCCATCATCATTGAAATTTAGAGGATTAGTCCCACCCCTACTAACAGCTGATCTTGTCTGAGAGAGACGGGTGGCAGTAACAAAGAAATCAGCTGGTAGGTGTGTACTTACATTAGTTAAATATCCTCAAAATATATACAGACAGACTAATATTCACACTGTTTAAACATAATGTGGCATTAGTGAATTATTCTTTCCATAAAAGCTTTACAAAACTGACTCGTGATTGGAAATCTTTGATTACCATTTTTGACACATGATGCATCCAACCAACATTCAGGCTGGAAAATGACAAAGAAATACTCCCATAAGGAAAGCAAGATTGCATGTTGAAAAAGAAAAAACCGCGTAGAATAAAAGGGAAAAATTTTAAAAATTCTCCGGACATCCCCACATGCCATTTAAATACTCTGAAAATTAATTTTTTTTTTCTTTTTGTGTGTGATTTAAGAGGTCTATTGTTCAAACCCAGATAGTTACATTTCGGCTTACTGTTTTTTCTGAAAGCCTATATACTTATTTGAATAAGGAAAAAACTATGGGATGCCTGTGTTGGTTACAGATACATTATCGTGAGGTCTAAACATGGCAGACAATAACACACAAATTTCATTTTGATCAAATTTGTGCAGCTCTTATGACCGCATAAGATCATCTAGAGCAAATGGTTTCATTTAGTCACAAACTACACCAGTTAATATACCAGCACGCAAAGTCTGAGCCTTTTCGGTGGTTTAGATCTTGAGCAATGCACTTGTGAACCTTGATGAAAAAATGAGGCCAGAAAAAATTGACACACCCACCCCTCACAATATTGGCTGTATCTTGAAAAGTATTGATATTACATCCAAAAAATTGCACAGGGTATCTCCTGACTAATGTGGGTACGACTGGTATTTATTTATTTTTTTTCAGATTTTTTAAAAATGTAAGTGTGTAGGCCATCGGTTGATTTAACATGGAATGACCCATACGTATGCATAATGAAGATATGCTTGCGGTAGGTCAATGTGCATATGGGTATTTTTCTCAATACGGGCACTTTTTGGATGTCATTTAAAAAAAAAAAAGAAAAAAGGTTGTCTGATTCTGATTCTTTTTTTTCCCCCAGGGGGTAGGGTTGCCCCTATGGTACTCAAAAAACCTCGAGGCAGAACTTAAACCAGGGCAGATTTTTTTTGGGCAGGCCATTTTAATTTTGCTGTGTCCTCTGATCCACTTAACTGCGTTACTTTTTCAAGTGAGGCTCTCTCCTGGTACATTGTGATATACCAGAGTTCTGAAACTGAGTGAATAATCACCCTTTTCAGTGCCTCTGATTAAAGAGGGGTGGCTGAGAGTCCCAAGCCTCTGAAAATGATGAGGGAACTCTCCACTTCATGTCTTCAGTTCAGATTTACCACACAGCTGCTGCAGAGTTAGGCACATGAATAAATGACAATCCAGTAAATGCTCTTTTCAAGAACATCTGATTGATAGGATGTGATAAGTGGGCATACGTACACAGACTGAAGGTGACGGACTGAAGAAACTGCACTTGTCAAATTGAACTTGTGGCTACGAGTTCTTGTGAATGTCTGACATCTTATTTAAGGAATTGACGGGGAATTGCGCAGTCAAACGCTGTACATGTGTATCTGCGACTAGATAAAATGAACAACCTTCATCTCAGCTTATTGTTTTGCTTGCACTGTCTCGCCTTGCATGTATGCGGTTGGAGCTGTACTGTTATTTACCCACTTTTCTGGAAGAAACTTTGCAATAAGCTCCTGATAACCATTTCTTCCAAAACGAAACCATTCCAACAACAAGCTACAAAATGAGCTCTTAGCAGAAACACGCAAACGGTCTAAGCGTTGCTTGTGTGGAGCACGCGAATCGATAACTTGTACCGGGAAAAATTCAGAATCCAGTTTCCACTTTTTCAGCTTGTAATTAGCCAGTACGATTTTTAAATGTATTCCTGACCGTAGACTGTTCTTGACGCAGACTCCGATTTGAGGCATTGCACTGACAAGCATGTGGTCGTTGCTGGAGTACATTGGGAGGCGTAAGCAGTTAGTTTCTGAATCAGTATTTTTGAACATTTGCTGCAATTGACAAAATACTATTCTACGGGCCACTCGCCAATTATCTGAACCCGAAAGAAAACACACTATAAACCTATAAGAATCACAGCTTTTTCTCATCTATCGAACTGTAATGAAAATCATCTTGCACCCAGGCATGCATTTTTAAAGGGGGATGAAATTCCACCACAGCAATGCAGAGAAATCGTTTGTTTTACCAGGCACAGCTTTAGCATCAGAGATCTAGCCCACCCTGACGAAAATTCTCAATGATAAATGAATGGTATCCAATGGTAAATTAAAAGGTTTTTTGGTAAGGGTGCACGATGGCAAAGTTCCCGGCTGCTCGGATAAGCAGCTGTAAACAAACCCAAATATGCACCCTAAGGTCTGCAAAGCATACGTCTGGGTCTAATTGCAGCCTTGTCAGCCCAACTTAGACACACAGAACGCCTCTCCGATTCACTTCAACTGTCGCGGCTATGATCAGGTAACGCTATGATGAAACTGCCATCTTGAATGCTAACCAAAGTAACACAAGCATACCAGTCAAAATTGCTGCATATAAGACAGCAGGCAAATGTGGCCCAAATCCAATTTTTTTTTAGCCCATATGTGACCTGTATCAGATCTGTTAAAGACAGTTTGAACAGCACAAATCCGATTTTTATTAGCTTACCGGCCCTATGGGCCGATAAGCTATTGTCGTGGTGTGGTGTCAGGCGTCCGTCGTCTGTACCGTCTCTTGGTACCGTCAATGTACAGTGCGAGTGCCATTTTGATTGAATCGACAGAAGCGGGTCTATTGGGGGCACTGTACTTTATGAATATGCAAGTTGGCCTGTGGAGGCCAAATGGTTGCAGATGGAGATTAAATTTGTATTATCGACATGTAGGAAGTCTTATATGACCTATATTTTGGCAATATTAAATTTGACCACAGGTGACTTTGAAAGGTCAAACTCGAGGTCAGGGAAATGTTAAAAGATATGATTTGAAATTTTAAAAAATTACTTCTCAAAAACTGTCAAACTTTTTTTTTCTAAATCTGGCAATGAACTCACCTTGATACACTTTATGTACAGTGCAAGTGCCATTTTGATTGAATCGACGGAAGTGGGTCTATTGGGGGCGCTGTACTTTAACATTGGGTCTTATGGAGAATGGGCCAAATCGCCTGTGGAAGCTAAATGGTTGCAGATAGAGATTAAGTTTGTATTACTGACATATAGGAAGTAATATATGGCCTATGTTTTGTCTGTGTTAAAGTTGACCTCAGATGACCTAGAAAGGTCAAACTTGAGGTCAAGCAAAATTTCAATGGTTTCTCGGCTTGAAAATATTGAAGATTGGGAACATATGTGCATTGAAAACTTATAGGAAGTCATGTATGAACTTTAATTTGGTGGCCTTGAACTTGACCTTCGCGACCTTCGAGGGTCAAACTTCACATAGTGAAATTTCAATGACTTCTATCACCAAAACTATTACAGATAGAGCTTAGGTTTGTATTGCGGGCATTCAGGAAGTCAGACATGAACTTTTATTTGGTGACCTTGAACTTGACCTTCAGTGACCTTGAACAGCCAAACTTTACAGTGAAATTTCAATGACCTATATCAGCAAAATCGTTAAAGATTGAGTGTAGGTTTGTATTGGAGAAGTAAAGGAAGTTATGTATGAACTTTCATTTGGTGACCTTCATGTTGACCTCCGAAGGTCTAACTTGACCTAGAGAAAATTCAATGACTTCTATCACTGAAAAGGTCACAGATGGAGCCTAGGTTTGTGTTACTGACATAGGAAGTCACATATGAACTTTCATTTGGTGACATTCAGCTTGACTGTTGATGACATTTGACGGTCAAACTTGAAATAATACTATTAAAATGACTTGTCTTGCAAAAACGGTCACAGATGGAGTCTAGGTTTGTATAACAGACATATAGGAAGTCATATATGAACTTTCATTTGGTGACCTTCGTATTGACTTTCAAAGGTCAAATGTGACCTAGTGAAAATTCAATGACTTGAATCACTAAAACGGTCACAGATGGAGCCTAAGTTTGTGTTACTGACATCTAGGAAGTCACATATGAACTTTCATTTGGTGACATTCAACTTGATTGTCAGTGATCTTTGAGGGTCAAACTCCACAGTGAAATTACAATGACTTGTATCACCAAAATGGTCACAGATTGAGCCAAGGTTTGTATAGACATTTAGAAAGCCATATATGAAATCCATTTGCTGACCGCAACTTGACATACTGTGACCTTTAAAGTTCACAAGTGACATATTGAATACATATGGACATATTTTAATGACTTGTGTCACCAAAACTGCTTCAGAGCTTAAGATTGTATTACAGAAGGTCTTATAAATGTATGTGAACTTTTATTTAGTGACCTTCACATTGATTTTCATTCAAACCTCACATGAAATTTTCATAACTTGTATCATCGCTGTTAGACTGCTTGCCAGTAAGCTACAGGACCCTTGGTCCTATTTTTTTTAGGTTGCCGGCCGTAGGCCAGTAACCTATTGTCGTCACTTTACGTCCGGCGGTGGTGTCGGCGGCGTCCGTTTAAAGCCGTATCTCAAAAACGGTCTGAAATTTATTTATTTATTTTTTTTAAATTTGGGGATGTGATCAAATGGGTCATCAAGTTAATGCCTGAGCAAATTTTTTTTGATTGAATCGTTCGTTTAGACTTGGCGGCCATTTTTATGTCGAAAATGGCCATTTTTGGCACTTAGGTGCAATTTTCTCAAAACTGTCTTTTTTTTTTTTTTTTTTTTTTTTTAATCACAGCAATGGAATCAGTATCATGACCTGCTTCAACTGAGCAAACGGCGTTTTGATTGAATTGCTCCTTCTTGGCGCCACTCAGGCAACGTGTCTGGATTTCATCATTTTTCGGGGTGTTTTGCCACAAAATGTGCCGTAACTTGCTTATTATTGCATTTATAGTTTAGGTATGAATTGAACATGTTCAGCATATCATGCATGCTGAGCGTTGTCAGTTGGTCAAATTTGACCTTGAGCCGAAAGGTCAGGGTCAAATGGCATAAATGTGCTATAACTCTCTTTAATATGGCATTTAGGGCTTAGGTATGCAGGCCTCAAATTAAGTTAATTTTACGGCAAGGCCACTCGGCCTTTTAAAATTGGGGCATCACAACCTAAATGCCGGGCACCAAGGCCAAAACCAAATTAATCAATTTTACAAGTAAAATTAGTGATAATGACATTGGATGTAGATAACAGTTTAAATCAATAATTAGGAGCACATTGAAAACCAATATATTATTAATTTTTAAAATTGTTACATTTTTTTTATTCGACTTGCAGCAATTTATCGGCAGAACAGTCAAGACCAGTACATGACCAATAATTAGAAATGATAATGAAAAAGTTGATGTCTATTGCCAACATTTATATAATTGGCATTGCAAGAATGATAAAATAAATGCAAAAATCCAAAACTTTTGACTTCGCGGCATTTATCTTCGCCGCCCTTACAGTTGTCACTCAGCTGTGCATCATGCCAGACAGCGCCCTTTAGCCATGACTACATTCAGAATCTAGAACAGATTCTCAGGGCTTATTGCTTAATGAGCCTCACAAACTAACTAAGCAAATCCTGAGTGCAGAAATTAGAAAGGCGTATTGATATTTTACGTCCTTTATGTGCAGAAGAAAACGCTTCAATTTTATGGTGCAATGTTCAACAATTCTATCGAAAATAAATCAGAATGCTGTCGTTCAACAAATTAGTCTGAGCAGCTGTTGCAACCCGGGAAAAGTAAACTGCGAGAGGTTTTGGTTATCAAGCATTGAAAGATGAGGTTTCCGATGGCCTTTGTTGCTGCCGACAGACCGCTACTGCTGAGCAGTCTGGCACAGCAGGAGACGCACTGCACTGGCTAATGTTGTTAGCGAATGCTCTCTCCTGCTCGCTCTCAAAGTTTAGTTTCCGTCGAGTAAAGTTATACAACCACCGTTTTCACTCAGGCCAAAAACACATCTGTACTTCACACCAACAGTATTTAATTGCTTGTGCTTAAAACATAATGTGACCTGATTTTTCTCAAGCCCTAAGGACGTATTGCTGTTGGATACCAACCTCACACAACGTTGCTGTATTCGTGAGTGAGTGGGCATGTCGTTAGTTGCAAAAAGTGCTCAGAAGTCCAGCGCAGCGTGACGACGGGAGCCGCACAGCTCAGTCACTGTGTCAAAAATCGCTTCTCGGGGTAGTTTTAGGCACCATGGCCACTTGAAAAAAGGGCAAGCCAAACTGGCCGTTTGAGTAGTCGGGCATTACGGCCATGCAGGGGGGCAACCACGGGAATTGCCGCTAGGCCGTGGTATAATTCAAGCGCTTGGTATGTATGAGGCACCTATAGGGAATCAGGTATGCCGAACATTGTGAGTCAGTCACATTTGACCTTATAACTTACTGAATATGGCAATTAGAGCTCAGGTATGTTTGGGGCATCATGGGAAACCATGTATGCTGAACATTCTTAGGCAGTCAGTCAAATTTGATGTTGGCCCTCAAGGTCAATGTTAGATGACAAAAATGGCCCATTTGTTTAATATTGTTTTTAGAGTTTAGGTATGTATTGGGCACTAATAGCAAATCATGTATGCTGGTTGTTTTCGACATATTGGATTTGACCTTGGGCAACAAGGTCCAGGTAATGACAAAAATGGCCTAAAAGTCCTTTAATATTGGCTTTAGATTTTCGGTATGTATTGGATGCTAATGACAAATCATGAATGCTGATCAAACGCACCATATTGGATTTGACTTTGGTCTTTAAGGTCAAGGTCATGTGACAAAATCAATATTTATTTCCTTGTTTAATAATGTCTTAAGACATTAGTATGTATTGGGCACTAACCCATATATACTTGAAATTTTAACGGGCATTGTAACCGCATGGTCAACCTTTTTTCGTGATCAATTGCGGCAATAAAAACTGGTCAAAATCCATTTTTGGATGTTTGTTCTTATTAGCATCATGGAATAGAAAGAATAATACTATTTAGACCCACTCGGTGGCAGTGTTGTGGGGAAAAAAAAAAAAATCATTGTCTGAAAGCAGAGCAAGAACCAGAAGTTCAGATGGCGCACTTCACAAATTGACAGCAGACGACAGTGAAAGTCCAGGTTAGAAAAAAATCTAATCGGATTTCAAGACGTAGACTTAAAGATTATATTTTTCCTAAATGGCAGAAAAGTGACCTAAAAATGTTTCTGTCTGTCGCTCATGAAAAATGTGATGGCTCAGTCGAGTTGCCCGATAATGGTAACTAAAACCCCTTTCTCACTGAGCTGCGTTGGCCTGCGGAAGTGTGCGAATGAAATGGTTCTCTTTCCCAGAGAAGAATTGATTCAAAGAACCGTGAATTGATTCGCAGTGGTACGGGACCATTCGCCATCACCGCCGAAATTTGCGAAAAAATTAAACGGGTTTAACTTTTTCGCGGATGTCCGAGCTGGAGCTTTTTAACGCCAGTATCGTGTAGCAATGTGTAGACAATGTGTTGCTTTCGCAAGAATTCGTGTTGGCTTCCTGTTGAATCTGCGGACTGATGCTAGTTACTTTTCTCCTGTTGGGGCTGTAACTGCCGGCAACCTTCAGGGCCCTTGGCACTCTAATTCTCCAAAGATACCTTCTTTGGTTGTGGCCGAAAAGTTCAGTTTTGGTTTCGTCAGTCCAAATCACATTGTTCCAATAGACCAGGGATGGGGAACCTTTTCCAGAAAGGGCAGGTGTGGGTGCAGTCTATCATTCCAACTAGGTAATTACACACCTGATTCTACTAATCAAGGTCCTTAGCAAAGATTCCAGAGGTTGATTAGTAGAATCAGGTGTGTAGCTGCTTGGTTGAAATGAAAGCCTGAACCCACACCGGCCCTTTCTGGATAAGGTTCCCCAGCCCTGCAATAGACCCTTTTTATGTTTGTAAACAGTGATGACGTTTTTTGTGGGCGGAGCTCAACTGGTGGTAGAAAGTGACAACTGTCCGGAACGATGTCAGGAGCGCCAAACACAAACATGGCTGAAACAAACGTCTTTTTCAATAATCTTAAGTTTGCTGACACAAGACTGTTATAATATGATTCATTCGTTAACGTTAATTAAACGCTAGCATAAATACTGAGTGACAGAGTTGGGTTCAAGTACTTTCAAGAATTGGATGCAAGTATTTTTTTTTTTTTTTTTAAATACGAAAGTGCTTGCACTTGTATCGGAGTACTTCCTATTAATGCCTAAAGTACTTGTACTTGTATTCAAGTACTTTTCAAAGTTCTTGACCAATCTGTGTCCTAAGTGCTGACAGAGATTGGTCAAGTACTTTGAAAAGTACTTGGATACAAGTACATGTACTTATTATTAGGTATTATTGCGCATTAGGCCTAATAAAATTATTAGGCCTAATGCCTAATGTCAGTGATGTTGATAGGTTTTCAATTTAGTGAGTCCCCGCAGGTAGTGATTTGAGTGGGTCCCTGGGAAATTCAATGGGTCCCCAATGAAAAAAATTATTTCTTTCTATTTCTTATATTCTTCTATTTCTTAAATTGCAGTGTTAAACTCCTTTGATGGTGGTATGGTATGATATGGTTATAATTAACGGATTTATTCATGTATGTTCAAAATGTATCTGAAATTAAACAAATAGAATTCCAAATCTGAAGAGTTTATCACAAAACAACTGTCACAGTGGCATGACATACAAAATTCAAATAAAATAGCATTTTGTAGCAACATAAATGCACCAAAATAAATTACTAAAATTCAAATGAAAACAAAATGGTGACTGTAGTACCAAAATAAATGATTAATAAAAGTGCTGATTTTAACACATAAACAAAACATTCTTATCACCATGACAGAGTCAACAAATAAATTGTTACCAAAATCTTGTTGTCTGAACATAAATCAAATGAACTGAATCAATCACTGTGAAACTTTTAGCACAAAAATGAAACTTTATTAACACTGTGGAAAGTCTGTTGAGAAAAATAAAATGATGATGATATGTTTGTGGTGAGAGGGTTGAAACAGCGCTTGTCTGGTCTGCTGACAGCAAGGTTTCTTTTGCTAGTTACTGTGATTTTAAACACGTTGTTCACTATGGGCCGATTTCACAAAAGCATTTTAGCGTGCGTATAACTAACATGCGTTTAAAATGCCGTTGTACGCGGACAGCTAAACGAACGTTTAAACACCCTTTCACAAGATGAGATCATCGCACGTTTAACGCACGCAGATAACCTTGCGTTTCGCCCTCAGACTAAACAGGAGCGCTCAAATTATGACAGTCTGCCATTGCATAATGGGCATTTCCAATTGTCGTAACCGGTTAATGACCCCGTATGTAAGGGTAGTTGCGTTGTGGACACTCATTTCGCTCAGAGATGTTGGTGTTGAGGATTATATTTCAATATTTCTCATATTCATTAGTCATCAGTAGAACAAATGCCGTGTTGAATAACCAATATATACTACTCAAAATTTGATAGGGATCATAGGAATTTTTTTTGTGAAATGACATGCAAATTTGGTAACTGCCACTGATGAACAATATATTGGATAAATGACATGCAGTCAGACACAAAACACATTTGCAAGTGCATTTAATGACATTAAATGAGCGTGCAGCCTCACATTTTTGGCTTTCACGAACACTTCATGGTTTCACCTCTGACATGTAAAGTGAAAACAGACAGTGTTCGTTTGATGTTTCATTACCACAGTTAATGTCAATAACAGGTATGGCCTCCCCTATCTTGAATGACGGCTTGACGAAGTCGGGTCATACTGTCAATCAGAACCCGGATGCTTGCAATTGGAATGTTGTTCCATTCTTCAACAAGGGCATTTCCGAGCTCTTCTAGAGTTGTGGGTTGTGCCCACGACCTGAAATGGCGACCTGCAGCATGTTCCACACATGCTCGATAGGGTTTAGGTCCGCGAAGCATGGGCCAGTCCATGCGGACAATTGTCTCCTGCTCTAGGAATTGATTCACCACCCTAGCACGATGGGGACGGGGCGTTATCATCCATCAAGATGAAATCAGGGCCAACAGCACCAGCATATGGTCATACATTACACATTGAGGATCTCATCCCTGTACCGTACCCTGTCATCGTCCCTCTCCCCATGACATGCAGGTCCGTTCTGCCGTTCCTGCTTATTCCTCCCCAGACCATAATTGATCCGCCACCATAACGGTCGTGTTCGTTGATGTAGGCATCACTAAATTGCTCACGTTGTCTTCGCCACACCCGTTGCCTCCTGTCAGTAAAGTCCAAGCAATATCGGGACTCATCAGTAAAGAGAACTGGAGCCCAATCATTGTGTGTCCATGTGACATGATCGTGAGCCCAATCCAAACGGTCACGCCTATGACGCACGGTCAGTGGGATTGAACACATGGCCTTCTTGAGTTGAGGCCGGCAGTATGAAGACGATTCCGTATCGTCTGAGTGGATACCCTGACCCCCGAGGCGTTATGAAGGTCATTTCGTAGGGTGGTGGCTGTCCAGAAAGGATGACGTCGTGCCTGAAGTGTGAGAAAGTGGTCTTGTCGTTGTGTAGTCGATCTCTGACGACCACCCCCATGACGGTGTGCTGCTGTACCAAACGTTTGATGCGGTTCCACGGTCTGTTCACAACGCTTTGGCTGGCGTTAAGTGCATTAGCAATGTGGCGTTGAGAAGCCAGAGTCAAGCATTCCGATGCATCTTTCCAATTGCTCTGAAGTCAATCGACGTCTAAGACGTTGAGGAGACATTGTTATTGCTAAATGTAATGCAAAAAATTTGGGAACTTCCAAATTTTCACCAACAAGCAACACACGTCTGAGTTGAAATGGTGAAGTGTTAGTCAAAGCCAAAATGTGAGGCTGCACGCTCATTTAATGTCATGAAATGCTGCGTGCAAATGTGTTTTGTGTCTGACTGCATGTCATTTATCCAATATATTGTTCATCAGTGGCAGTTACCAAATTTGCATGTCATTTCACAAAAAAATTCCTATGATCCCTATCAAATTTTGAGTAGTATACATAATCATAATCAATAACCATATTATGTAAGCAGCAGTAACACACACTCACACATACAAGCAGTTCACACACACGAGCAGTGCACACAGATACATGCACAGGCATAAGCAGCGCACGAACACATACACAACACATACACATACACACACACACACACACACACACACACACACACACACACAGTTCACACACAGACAGACACACATACAAGCAATTCAATTCACACATGCATGAGCAGCTCACACACACAAGCAGCAGGCTTCTGTAGCTTTGATTAGTAAGCAGGCTTTTGTTTAGTTGATTTGAAAACATAATCAGGCGATGCATTTGATTTCTGTAGCTTTGATCAATGTTTGTTCAGTAAAATCATTAGTTGCTACTGAAAAAAAACAATTGAATCATTTATGTATCCACTTGTATCCTATTCCTTTGTCTGTACTTTTCATCTCTTGAGTGGAACTTTCCGCTCCTTTTTAGTGATGTGCAGCTCATCTTTGCTTTGAATTCCTGAAGGATTAGCTAGCAGTGTTTTGGTTTGCCTGGCCAATTGTAGCGCGAGAATGAGAATGCGGAAAGACCATATTTGGAAGATATTTCCTGTGATGAAGGTATAAAAGCTGGGTGTGAAAAGTAAGAAATCAGTTCTTCTTGCGCAAAAAGAACTCGGCTTAACATTTATCAATATGCCTCAATAAAGCCTAATCGTCTGAGGAATCTGTCTCTCTCCAATTGCTTGAGGATGGGGGAACCTCATGATATGAAAATATGTTTGAATGAAAACCACAACATATTTGGCGAGCCAGCGGCAGGAGTCGGTAAAGGTCGGTTACACTCTTAAGGGTGGGCGGACTTCCGGTGCTCGGAGATGGTGCAGGGAGCACACACACACCCTAAGATGCCAGCAAACTAAGGATAAGGTAAGCAATTTTATTAATTTGCTTTAATTATCTTGCTCAGATAGATAAGTGGGGGTGTTGTTTTGTGTTGTCCTGGCCCTGATCTGGAGCACTGGAGACAAGTGACCTTTCGGCTCAAAGAATCTAGACACAAAATTGGGGGAAATTAAAAGGAGAGGGACAGAATCTGCAGAATTGATATGTAACTACTAACCACTAACAATGAATTCGCAACAAGTTACTGTGAGTAATTGTTTGGAACTCAGAGCGCGTTCTGTAACTGGTTTGGTGTACGACTGTTGTTATATGTGAGGCCTGTGCTGGGACCCTAAAGGGAGGGAATAAACCTGCAGGCCTCCCCTGCTTGAGATTGGGATACGGCCTGGATGACCTAGAGAGGTACTGGGATACGGCCTGGATGACCTAGAGAGGTACTGGGATATGGCCTGGATGACCTAGAGAGGTACTGGGATCCGTTTTTGCAGTGTTGTCTGTCTTGTTTATTATTTTTACAAAAGGGTGCGCAGCACATTTGGCGTATGGAGCTAGCCGATTAATGGGTTTTCGAGGACATTGACTGGAAGTAAGGTTTGCTGGGTCCTAAGGGAGGACTGACTGGTAGTAAGGATTGCGAGGTCCCGTACAGACGCTTTTTGACGGGAAGTTTGTTGGGTGGGTGCGGCTCCGTTTTTGCATGAGTGTAGAGTAAATGTGGATATGAACAGTGGTCTTGTTGCGTATTGCATTAGTTGGGAGTGTTAAGAGTGCACTAAATATAAATAAATAACCCCTAGTTTACATGCAGTAAGTTAAATTTATTATTAATGGTCATTACTATTTGGCAGATTAAAAGAAGTAGTAAATTGCATGTATTAAAAGATTATTTAGCATTATTTTGATCGGTGTACATCATCATTGAATAGGTGAGGAAAAAAAAAAAAACCAATTTGGCCGAGAAATGAAATTTGGATTAAAAAATACCGTAAACAATGATGATTACAGCAAAGCTGGTAGTGGAAAAAAGGAAAAAAAAAAAAGCAAAAGCAACTTCCTATGTTGGGAAAAAAAACCACAACATCGGCAAAGAAAACATGGCCAGAATTTCACTTCGCTTCAAAGAATGTCAAACTTTTTTCGCGTGTCCTGTGGACGTGAGCAAGATGCTGACGTCTGACGCATCCTTCACCAAAACTGTTTCATCCTCGGCATTCGTAGTGATTTCACTCACTCATTTGTGCTTTCATTATCGGTGAAGAGTAAAAATGCAGTTCGCACTTCACTCACGGTAGCCTTTTTAGAAAATGTAAACGAAAAACGTGGCCTTGCAAAACCCCTCTATTAAGTGAATAAGGAACTGACGAAAGCAACTAATTTATGCATTCATTTCATTTATTTTATTTATGCATTTCTTTTCCAGAAAAGGTGCAAGTCTTGCTCAAAATCTACTAGGCAACCAGATGAAGGCAGGTTGGCGTCACTTATTTAGGTGCAAATCAATCTGTAGTAGTAGTTTTCGCGAGTTAACGTAATCGCTCATGAAGGTATGGTTTTCTTTTGTTATTTGACCGCATGCGTTTAAAATATGTAGACGCACACGGACAGTTGCTCCTCCTGAAACGGTGATTAAAATTATACTCATGCTAAATGCGCGATTAAGAAAGTTATCTGCGTGTAAACCTTAAAAGGCTTTTGAAATCGGCCCAATGTATTTTTTCATGGGAAAAATGAGGTGCATCCCTGGGACACATGGGTAGTGAGTTTACTGCGTCCTTTCAGATTTTAATGCGTCAGGGACGCAGGACGCATACCTGGCAACATCACTGTAATATTAGGCATTATTAGGTAGTACTCAGATACAAATGCAAGCACTATGGTATGTGTTAAAAAAAAAAAAAAAAATGCTTGCATACAATTCTCAAAAGTACTTGAAAGTATTTGGACCCAACTCTGCTGCGTGACGGCTGGTTAGTCTGTGCGAGTATCACTGGGAAGGTTTTTGGGGTCCCCCGGCAAGCCCTTTGGTGGCTATGGAGTCCTATCCTGGATCCACACATTCTAGCACATCTGGGGCAAGGGAATCCCTGGGTTGGAGGGTTCTGGGCAGCTATTGCTTTCCTCTGTTCGGTTTGGCCTCAGCAGCCTCACTTCTAGCTTGTTCAAAGGTCTTGGCTCCTTTCTTTGTCACTGCTCTCCATTTGTTTCTGTCTTCGGCGATGTTTTCCCAGTCCTTCACAGGAATGCCTGCCGCACTGAGCTGGCGCTTCAGTAGGTCTTTGAAACGTTTCCGGGGGGCACCTTTATCACGTTTGCCCAGGCGTAGTTCACCATAAAACACTGCTTTGGGCATTCAAGTGTCTTCCATGCGAGACAGGTGTCCAGCCCAGCGGAGCTGTCTGGTCAGGAGCATGGCTTCAATGCTGGGAATGTTTGCTTGTTTCAGGATCTCATTATTTGTCATTTAGTCTTGCCACTTGATTCCCATGATGGATCGAAGACACCATTGGTGAAAGCGTTCCAGAAGCTTCACTTGTTTACGGTACAGCACCAGGCTTCGCATCCATCAAGAGTGTGGTGACGACTACCGCTCTGTACGCAAGGATTTTTGTTGACAGGCGCTGAGAGTAGTTCCTCCAGACGCTTCGTAAGCGGCCGAAGGAGATGCTGGCTTTTGAAAGGCGGTTGTCGATGTTCTTGGTGGCTGTTGCGTCGTTGGAGATAACGCTCCCAAAGTAGGTGAAGTGCTCAAAAGTGTTGAGCGTTGTTCCATCAATGCTAATATGTGGAGAGTTTTTGGTTCCTCATGGTGGTTTCTCATGCAACACTTCTGTCTTTTTAAGGCTGATTGTAAGGCCGAAGGCCTTCGCTGCTTCTGAGAAGCGATTGACCACTGCCTGGAGTTCTTCCTTGCTATGGGGAAGAAGAGCACAGTCATCTGCAAAGAGGAGTTCTAGAATCAGCTCTTTGAGTGTCTGTGTGTGTGCCAGAAGTCTTCGGAGATTGAAGACACTTCCGTCAGTCCTGAATCGTATGGAGATCCCTTCTGTGAGGTCCTCTTTGGCCACCCTAAGCATAATGCTGAAGAAGATGGCAAACAACGTGGGTGCTAAGACGCAGCCTTGCTTGACTCCTTTATCGATGTAGAACGGGTCAGACAGATCTCCATTGTGCTTCACCTGCCCCATTTGGCCTTCATGGAGCTGTCAGAGAATTGTAAGGAGTTTAGGAAAGCCCGTGCAAAGCCCGTCCCGGCTAACCGTATCAAAGATCTTGGTTAGATTTATGAATGCAGCGTATAGCCCCATGTTCTTTTCCCTGCATTTCTGTTGAATCTGTTGCAAGACAAATATCATGTCTGCTGTTCCATGGTTAGCTCTGAAGCCGCACTGACTTTCTGGAAGGTTCTCCTCAGCTATTGTGGGAGTGCGTCTGTCCAGGATGACTCTTTCAATTATCTTTCCTGTGCTTGAGAGCAATGTGATGCCTCTGTAGTTGAAGCAGTCTGATTTCTCTCCTTTGTGATTGTATAAGGAGACAATGACAGCATCACGAAGGTTCTGTGGTATGACACCTCTCTCCCAGCATGCCTTGACCAGATCTGTGAGCTTCTTTAGAAGAGTGTCACCACCTAGTTTGTACACTTCTGCTGGTACACAGTCGACTCCAGGAGCCCTGTGGCACTTCAGCTTGGCAATGGCTTTCTTCACTTCTTCCTCAGTGAGAGGATTGTCAAGTTTCATCTTAACTTCTTGTTGGGTAATCTTCCTGATGGACTGCACCTGGCGGTTGTCTCCAAAGAGGTTTCCATAGTGCTCTGTCCAGCGGTGGAGGATAGAATCCTTGTCGGTGAGTGGACTTATACCGTCTAGTGAGCGTATGGATTAGCTCATACACTGCATGCAGTGCCTTGTAGAATGCACGGCTGTTTCCAGTGTCTGCATAGGACTGGGTCTGCTCTGCCAGCTCCACCCACCATTTATTCTGCAATTCCCTCAGTTTCTTCTGTGCATTGCTACATGCATTTCGGTGGGCTGCTTTGGCTGCCTGAACTTCTGGCCTGGCAAGGACTCTATCAAAGCAGCTGCATTTCTTTTGGAGAAGTCCTGTATCTCTGCGTCATTCTCGTCGAACCAATCTCTGTTCTTCCTGGTTGCATATCCCGCTACTTCAGCTGTTGTTTTCTGAAGGATGGATTTCAACTGCTGCCACTGAGTTTCTGGGTCTGGATCGTCCTCGTGTGTGCAATCTTTGTTCAGCTGCTCCTCCAGTTTGCACTGGAACTCCTCCCTCAGTCCATACAGCCTGTCAACTTCGAGTTTCTTTACCTGTGGCCGATTCTTCTTTACTGATGCTTTGATGGTCGGCCGCAGTTTGGCTCTGACCAACCTGTGGTCTGTATAACAGTCAGCGCTAGGCATGACTCTGGTGTGCAGCATGTCCTGCACATCTTTTTGCCGCACCAAGATGTAATCGAGCAGGTGCCAATGCTTCGATCGTACAGTAGATGTCTCCATGTTGTCTTGAAGTGTGCTTTTTGCTGGAGAAGGGTGTTGGTAATTCTTAGCTCCTTCTCTGCGCACAGCTCCAGGAGCAGCCTTCCATTATCATTGCAGTTACCCACCCCATGTCGCTCAAGGACTCCAGGCCATACATCAGCGTCCCTGCCGACCCTGGCATTTAAGTCCCCCATAATCAGGATCTTGTCTGCTTCATTGACTTTCCCGATGAGATTTATCAGCTTGGTGTAAAATTCGTCTTTTGCAGCAGGGTCCGACTGCAGTGTGGGTGCGTAGGCACTAATAAGAGTGATGAACTGGTCTCCACATACTGGCAATCGGAGAGACGTGAGACGGTCAGAGTGACTAACTGGGAGAGTCTGGAGTTTGCTGGCAATTGTATTCCTCCTCATGAAGCCCACACCTGAGAGTCTGCATTTTTCCTTTCCCTTTCTAGACCAGTAGAGTGTGTATCCTGACCCATGTTCTGTCAAAAAGCCCTGCTCTGCAAATCGTAATTCACTGACTGCTGCAATGTCGATGTCCAGGCTGTCTAGTTCTCTTGCCGCGAGAGCTGTATGTCGCTGTGGACAGTCATTGTCATTTGAATCTTGCATTGTGTGTACGTTCCGGCACGCAACCTTTATGATTGCTGATTTCATCTTTTTTGCTTGTGTCTTACCGCTTCGGTGAGATGCCCGTTGGCTGCGGCGAACCGACCAGGCGAGGTTGAGAGGAGCGGTTTTTGGACCACCTTTTCTAGGTCTGTCTCCGTTCGGAGCAAGCAGCGCTGTCCCTAAATAGGGTTGCTTGGTCGCTCAGGGTGCTGCCGAGAGTTGTTCTTGCCTCAGTTCAAAATCAAACGACCCATACTTCTGAGCCGCCTACATGCAGAGTTGAGACTGCGACTCCCAGTGCCGTCTAGCACCTGTCGTTTTGCCCCTTCTCCCATGCTGCAGGTCTTCCTTCTCCTTCTCTCCTCTCCTTCCTTCCTGCCTGCGCTGAGTAGTTATAGAGTGAAGTATCAGTGCACTCAAACTGACCCCACTCTTTAGGCTAGAGGGACACTCCACAGTGGCTTCGCAGGCTGAGACGACTGTGGCGACCACCAGGTTGCAGGTTTCTACATCAGACTGTCCATGTCCAAGCCCCTGGCTCAAAAACCTCCCTCGGAGGCATGAGGGCAGTAACCCAGGCTGGGGGTTTGGAGTCAGTTTTCCTTCTCCGAGATGGACTGCCGGCTAAGGCTAACGAGCTCCGTCTGCCTGGAAATACTGAGTAATGTAAGCTAAACCGTCTATGAACAATTAGGTTTGTTTAGCCACATGCTAGCTTTCATGTTAATGATGCTCACATTAGTAAACAGTGTTTTCGATTATTAAAAATAATAAATGGTGTACTGAGAACGCCAGCTTGTTGTTTGCTGCTGTCACTAATTTTTCGTTGGTACATGCATTATTGATTTTGCCTCTGTGTGTGATAAACAGTGGAGAAAACCTTACCCGGGGGTATACAACGAAGCATGTTCAACATAGACGGTCTTTGTTTGAGTAAGCTGGCTCAAGAAACCCTGAACTCGAAATCAGATACTTGGCACCACGATGTTGGTGATAATCTTTGTTTATTAACCTAGGCTTTGTGCTTTAGGCTCTCAAGGCTCTGTGCGCGCTCCCATAAAAGGGGCGTTCCACGCGTCACTTGTCTCTTCTTCCGCCCAAAAATGGACCGATCTTATGCTGTATATTTCTCCAAGGAGGAGCAGGTCATAATTATGGACAGTTATGAAGAATATAAAAATAACGGCAAAAAGCAACGCTGTTGCTACTAATAAGCCCAGAGAGGAATTCTGGCGGAACACTGTTGACCGTGTAAGTGCGTTAGTCCAATACTGATGATTAGTGGAAATTACTTTAATTTCTAGGCCAAATCAAAGTGAAATTAATTTATAGATTGAATATTATCTGACTGTTTAAAATTGAGTAGACTATTGATATTTTTTATTTCTTTTTGGTTGCTACTTTTTAAAAAAAAAAAAAAATACAGCATTAAATATTAATTAAATCCCATCCCACCAATAACTCCACCATTACAAATTTACAATAGGCCGATGGCATACCAAAACAATGGTATGATAAAATACTGCATCACCAACTGAATGCATGTAGTTTCCCATGGCAAAAACTGCAACGCTATGCGTTCCATTCGTGCAACTGTAAGCGCACGGCTTCTCTGTCTTACATTGCCAGCAAATCGCATAGGCTAAGTAATAAACTCCGGCAGCTGAGAATCTAGCGTTCATAGAGAATATCGTCATAAAAAGCCAACAAGTCATATATTGTTATAAACTTGCACCTTTTTTGCCAGTTATTTAAACTGTAATTTTACAATAAGTTTACTACTGAGTTACGTTTATGTTAAGTCTAAACCACAATTAAATGCGTGCAGGATGCCATTTACAGTTCAGATAACCACGAAACAATGCGTTAATTTAACTGTTAAGGTCAGTTTATAACAGTTTATTGGTCTCTGTAGACTCTCTCCCTCCGAAGGGAACCGCGTCCTACTCGGGCACCAAGATCCACAGGATCATCTAAGAAAGGTGATGCCATCTTCAAAGGAGGTGCTTAGTGACAAAGCAGCACATTTATAGCCAATTTAAGCCGAAACTCCGCACATAACCTGCTCCAGACCAGGTTAAGTTTGCAGCGTACTTTACCATGGTGATCTAGTCACGTTATGAGAGATCCACTGTCGTGACATTGAAAAGCCTGGCTTTAAGCCTGACATACCTCGCTAACCCACTACTCTTGCTTCGTAATATACCCACCCTGGATATGAAATGAGCACGACAGAGTTGAGAATTTCTGATAATTGCATTTTCCCAGTCTGCCCTGTCAATTGAATCTCACTATAACCGTCTACGGTTGGCTTCTAATGGCATCCTGGATGACGTTTTTCTATAAAAGTGAAGGTCTCTTTTCTGCGTGTCGATTCTGACATCTGACGGCACAAAAGGACGTCTTCTATTGTTTTCGTGGATGCCTCCAGTCTCCCTCTGGCAATAGGATAATCTCTTCCGTTGTTTTTCTGCCACCACTATGCGCGCCCAAGTACAAGTGACGGAACTGTGACGTCCGCTCCAAATTGGTCTATAGGCTTGAGGTTTCTCAAGGTCCTCTTTTGCATATTTCAGACACTTAATTTTGTGTTGTAGGAAAGTCCTCTTTCTAGCAACTCTGCCATGTAGGTCTTTGTTGTTTAAGGTATGCTGTATTGTTGTTTTTTGAACAACTGGACCTGTGTCTGCTACTCTTTTTTGCCGCTCTTTTGCAGTGATGTGTGGGTTCTTCTGAGAATTTCTCACCAGATCTCAAGCCATTCTTTCTGAAGTTTTTCTTGGTCTTCCAGATCTTGCCTTGACTTTAATTGTCCCATTTATTTTCCATTTTTAGGTCACCTGAGATGAAGTCTCAAAGTGACCTATTCCAATCGCCTTTTGTCCGTCGTCGTGCGTCCGTAAACAATTTACATTTTCAACTTCTTCTCAGAAACCGCTGATCCGATTTAAATAAAATTTTGCAGGAACCTTCCTTGGTCAAATATGCACCAAAATTGTGAATTATATGGTGCCCACCCCCAGGGGCTCTGAGGGCACGGCTAAAAGTGGTCAATAAATTTTCGACGACTTCTCAGAAACCGCTGATCCGATTCCAATGAAATTTTGCAGGAACCTTCCTTGGTCAAATATGCACCAAAATTGTGAATTATATGGTGCCCACCCCCAGGGGCTCTGAGGGGTGCGGCTAAAAGTGGTCAATACATTTTCGACTTCTCAGAAACCGCTGATCCAATTTCAATGAAAATTTTGCAGGATCCTTCCTTGGTCAAATATGCACCAAAATTGTGGATTATATGGTGCCCACCCCCAGGGGCCCTGAGGGGTGGGGCTAAAAGTGGTCAAATTGGCTGAAATTTTCAAAATCATCTTCTCCAGACCCACCTATGCTGGAAAACGATACTCTTCATAGATGGAAGGCTCTTGAGGTGCTTTATCAAAATTGTGAACTTCATGACCCTCGAGCTCCATGTTTTCCCCTGGGGAGGGGGTGAAAATTACTCTAGTTTATATAGGAAAATTATACTTTTGGGTATATTTTGTTCATTTTCTACTGGAAATCATTCAAACTTGATTGACATTATAACCATGAGATGACAGTTTGATACTATGACATTTTTTCACCCGTCTCTTCCCCAGGGGCTGAGAGGTGGGGCCCAAATGGGGTCATATTGCCTAAAATTTCAACAATCTTCTTCTCCAGACCGAGATAGGCTGGAGACCGATAGTATCATTTTAATAGTTTCATATGTCCCTGGGGTGGGGGTGAAGTTTAGTATACTTTATATAGGAAAATGATACTTTTGGGTATATTTGCTTCATTGACCTCAATAACATCAGTTTTTATACAACTCAGGTGACCGTTAAGGCCCATGGGCCTCTTGTCTTACGATGTTTCTGACCGTAGAAATGGGTAGTTTGAAATGTTGCGAGAGTTTTTTGTAGCCCGCGCTTTGTTGGTGGAAGTGAATTATCTTGATTTTGACATCCTTGGACAACTGTTTAGACGAACACATGGTTTTTAACACCAGGCACAACAGCCACCACAGTTGGATACTTTAGAAGGCATGGAGTCACTTCAGAAAATATAGTTAAACCCTGGAATTACATTCACCTGACTCATTGAAGCCCAAACAAGTAAATCACCTGGTTCTGGGCCTTAGTAATCATCTTCTTAAACGTTCACAAAGAATAATCCAAAAGGGTTCCCAAACCTTTGCACAGGGCCCTTTCCTTTCTTATCATTTAAAACTCAGAAAATTAAAATAAAAAGAGACCTTGCTTTTAAATTTGCAAAAATCAATCAATCCTTTATTTAACCAGATAAAACCAATCGAGACCAAAGTCTCTTTTTCAATGGTGATTTGGCAAGAATGCAACAAGTCACATACTAATATTACATAAACACAACACAGTTCAAGATGATATCGATAAAACAGTACAATACTAAAACAAGGGACAGAATAGACTACATTCAGACAGGACAAAACTAAGTTTACAATTAAAAAAATTTAAAAAATATACCATAAGGTATATTAAAAGGTGTCATGTTTAGTTTTGAAAGCAAATCTGAACACTAAATGCTACCATCACTTGGAGATTCATCGTAACAGACATTTAAACCAGGGGTGCCCAAATTTTTGCACCCCACTGTAGCTTGAGTTCATTCAACAAACCTTTTTATAGTCCTAAATTACAGTTTTAATGATGTACTTTAGAAAATATTGTGGGTTGTAGACATGAACCGCTGCTCCTTATGGCTCGTTATCCCTTAATATGCTGTTCTTTCCTATAAGCGACCATTATAACAAAGTGCATAATAAAATAAATGCCAAACATTTGTCGGGAAAATCTGCTCATGGTATGCCGTAGTATTATCCTAGCATATTGACTAATCCGGCGAAACCCGGAAGTTGCGTTTGCTGCCATTGCTGCAGTCCAAATGTCATTGGAAATGAACGGATGTCTATGGAGAGTGCCGGTGGCACTCTACATTTTAGCCCTCCCTGTTTACAAGTTTTTCTTTTTCTAAACTCAAATGCCAGGAAGAAACTGTTCTGTGTTCGGCTGCTCAAATAGCAGTGGGAAAATTCAAATTTGGAATAAGAGTATATCCGAAATCCACACACCTTTGGTACATCGTGACTGCCCTTGTTTAGCACCATATTCACTGCAGATTCCCTGCAAAGAAAAACGATGTTCGCCAGCAGTGGATTGTACAAATCAATCAATAGCAGTCCTAAGCTGCTGAGGTGAATGTTTGCGCTACCTGCTAGTGCTAATAATGTAAAACTCATTGCTGCATTATTAATGCAAACATTTGAATAGCTAATATGACCTTCAATATAAAATAATCTGGAATTGGCTACCTGTGAAAATAAAGTATTTATTTGAATCTGGCTAGGATAAGAGTTATCCGCTAGCCTACGTTAGCATAGCCTACATATCTGTAGTTATATTGCAGTATGGTAATTGTTATAACAAACATTTAATAACTAACCATTAATAATTAATGCATTTAATATATAATATATACCTTTATCGGTAACGGTAGGCCACTGACATCGTCCACCCAATCTGCCATTTCGGCAATTATTGATGCTATTGACATAATTTACATCACTTCTGCCAGCGGCACAACCTGTCAAGCAGGCGATTTAATCAGAACTGTCACTGCAGTAATGGCGCCGCCACAAGATGGAGGTGTCCACAAATCGCTCACCAGATAAGTGAATAGGTTGACATCTTTTTTCGCCATCTATTTTAGGGAAAAAAAAAAAAAAAAAGTTTCACGTCACTTATTTTCAGCTCTCTGTAGTTTTTTCTGTCCAGTTATGAGCCGGTGTCGTGTAAAATCTGGTCACCCCCACGTGACACTTGTCGCATTTTGCGCGTCAGTTTGCGTCAAATTGCATCGTTTGAGTCAACCACGTGATTTTTGTACTTACAATGTATTCTTCGAAATAAATAAGCCAATTCATAGCATCTAAATTATATGATTACTAGAGAAGTAACTAGCTAGCTTCTTTGCTAATAAAGCTGCAGTACGCCTCAACTATAATAACCACTAACTTGCTAGATAGTGAAAGTGATTGAAAAACTCCTTAATTTTATATCTAGTACACCAGTGTAGCAAGCAAGCAAGCTAGCTAGCAGGCTGATAAGGCTACAGTTTGCTTCTACTGCAGTAACTGATAGCTAGCCAGCATTAGTGATACTCTATAATGTTACAACTTGCTCATGAGTATAGTGAGCTAGTTAGCTTACTTGCTAATAATGTTAGTTTGCTTCGACTGCAATAACTGCTTGCTAGCCAGCTAAAGTAATACGAACTCTTTAATGATGTAGCAAGCACACCAGTGTAGTGGGCTACTTGGCTTGCTCATAAAGTTACAGTTCACTTCTACTGTAATAACCTCTTGCTGGCCAGCTAAAGTGATAACAAAACCCTGTTCTGTTTTAGTTAGCTCACCAATGTACCGAGCTAGCCTGCTGGCTTACGAGCTAGCTAGCTAATAAGGCTGCAGTATACCACAAACATGCAGCCGCAGTTCAATTAATTTTATGCTATTTCAACAGTGAGCAATATGAAATCTTGCCAGACACGTCATTTGAAGTGCATTACGCTTAACAATCTGCGGGGAGAGACCAGATTTTACAACACCAGCGGCTGGATTTGCCACGACAGCGACGCTTGTGTTCACTCTAGTTTTTTTTTTAAATTATTATTTCAATAGTTCTATGGTGCAGTTTGTGACCAGAAATGAATGACAGCTGCGATTCTCTGGCAATTGGATTTGCATGCTGAGTTGCATGAGTTTGAAGGAATAGCGAAGAGTGATCTATGTGAACTGGGGAAGTGGCGATATATACAACAGAAAACTGTAAGGCTAAACAGTTTAATTTGCGCAAAATACAACGCCATACTTTTCTATCAAGTGTGCATCCCTGATTAGTCAGCTGATGCGGCGAGTAGACGGAGTTGTTTTTCTTTGTTGCAGCAGTGATGAAAATGATGACTAATGTACAGCGCATTTGAATTGGAAAATGGACGGCTAGAAAGGATAGGAAAGCATGCGAAGTTCTGTTGCATTTCAGCACGCCATTAACAATGACAGACGGCTCTGTCACAAACTGGAATTGAAGTCGCTATTCTCTTTAGGGAAATCAATGATGTAAAGGATTACATCGGTAGAGGCACCTGAAACATGCAGGTAAAGTGTCCTGTTCAGGTACATCAGTTTAAGGCTATAATCCCTTCCACTATTTCCCTACAGGAGCTGATTACATTTGATCCGCGAAATGATGCAGGCAAGAGTCTGTCTGAGACAGGACACAGAGACGAACCTACCAGAGTTCCCCGAGCAGCACAGGATCAGTGAGAAAGAAGAGGAACTACATGGACTGGAGTCTGTCCACATGGCAGAGTCAGAGACAAAATGTACAACTCCAGGACTCAACACACTGGAGCCAGAGGGTGTTACTGCAAACAGCAGGGTCAGTGATTTACATTACAGAGGAGCATCGCTGATAAAAACAGAAACTGATCTGGGCCCCATCAACACTGGAGTTCTTAAGACGGAGAGCCTAGACTTTACAGAGCTGGCCTTTGTGACTCATCTGCATTCTGACCAAATCAAAATCAAAACTCATGATGGAGAGACTATCAAGACTGAACACGACAGTAACTTACCAGACATTAAGTGTGTTTACATTAAATCTGATGAAGTTAAACTTGAATCCAGTGAAATTTTGGTGAGTGACCTCATGAATACTGAGCTTAATGGAGCTGGTGTTAATAAAAAAGGAGAGACTGAACTGTATCACTGTGCTGGAGAGCCCAATCTGAAGTGCAAAAATTCAGGGAAAAATCATTCCAATTTAATCCATGATGTGGGAATCAATATAAGGGAAAAGCCCCACCAATGCTCTCGATGTGGGAAGTGTTTTTTCAGGAAACATCATTTAAATTGCCACCAGAAAATTCATACTGGTGAAAAGCTCCATAAGTGTGATCATTGCGAGAAAAGTTTTACTCGGAAATCTTATTTAAATGTCCACAACAGAATACATACAGGTGAAAAGCCCTACAAATGCGATCAGTGTGAGATGATGTTTCCTCGGAAAAGTAATTTAAAGGAGCATTACAGAAAACATACAGGAGAAAAGCCGTACAAATGTGATCAGTGTATGAAATGGTTCAGGCATAAAACTAATTTGAATCGCCATAATCTAACTCATACAGGTAAAAAGCCCTACAAATGTGATCATTGTGAGAAGAGGTTTTTAGAAAAATGTCATTTAACAATCCACCAAAGGGTGCATAGTGAGGAAAAACCCTACAAATGTGACCATTGTGGGAAGGGTTTTATTCATAAATCTAATTTAAATGTTCACCATAGAATTCATACAGGTGATCACAACTACCAAACTCGCATCAATTGCCTCTCAAATTCATAAATACCTATCAGAAGAGGAAATGGAAAAGATTAAGGACGAAGCCAAAAAACAAGCAGAAAAAGATTTCCAGTCTAGAAAAAGCGGAAGATCAACAAGAGTTTAGACGGAGGCACTGGAAAATGGAGGAGAAGTGGGTGCTACTTCGGGCAACTGAGTACGCAAAGGCAAAATACACAAATCAGAGACGAGATGTCAAGAATGGCAGCAGATCTTCCACCACCACTGCCAAAGTAAAAAAGGCATACCAAGAAGCAAACTCACCACCCAAAGGCATAACACCCTCATCCAAAAGTATTTCATAGAGGAGGAAATAGAATGGATGTAAGCAGAAGTTACAAGCATGATTAAGAACAAAGTCTGCCCTCTTACAGAGCCCTTTGAAATGCCAAGACAACAAAGAATACCCGGGGTCCTCAAAGATCACCCCCCAGGGCAGCCTCACCTGGGCCGCCTGCCTCCCCACCGGCGGGTGCTGCAGTGGAGATGGAACAACCAGGAAGCCCTGAGAGACAACAACAAAGGAGCAAAATGAGCCCCACACCACCCCGGGAACCAAAACGAATACAGCTGGAAACGGAATCAGAACAGTTAGAATTAGAAGAAGAACTCGCTAACAAGATCGAAGAAACTAGAAAAATGGATATGGAAGAACGCCCAAAATTGATTAAACTAAAACGGAATAAAAAGTTTAAAGCAGTGCTACAGAAAGTGAACACTGGCCTAGCGAGACTGGTCCTGGCAGATGGCACACTGACTGAGCTAAACTGTGTGAACTACGGTTTATGCAGAGTAAGCTCGCCCCAGAACATAAAGTGCCTGATTTACTAAAGGTTTGCGTGTGTAAAAATGTGCGCAAACGACGTGCAAACACATGCTGAAGCTGATCTAACTGGGCAGACCAGGGATTGCTTCTGTCAAACGGGAAAAAATAACGCGCAATCCATTTAGTGCATTTGCCTTTAATGAATATGCAATATAGGCGTGTCTGCCAGAACATGCAAAGTGATGGGAGGAGTAGATGCCAATAGATTAATTTAGCACACGCAATGTGATTTACCAAACCTTAAACTGATTGCGGTAGCTACTTTTTACGCCTATATTTGGCACGTTTGAAAGCCAGGTCTTAACTGTGCACACAAATGGCTGCGGTTATTGTTGCGAGGAGGAGGCGTAGGCACAACGAAAGGCAACGGAGAGAACAAATCTTTTCTTCTCGCGTCAACATTTTCTATCTCAGACAAAACTCCAGGGGGCTGTTACAATAAACACAACAGACCGTCCGACCCTGCGTCGGACTATCACTGCTTAGATAGGACAGTGTGTGTCTTTCTGGGTGTTTCAATAAACGGCCCATCATCCTCCGTTCTGGTCGGGCTGTCCAAAAATATTTCGAGAATGGAAAGACGGTATAACCGATGCCCGCGAAAACAATATAGCAGTGCATGCCACGAGACGGGTGCGATCGCGGCGGCGCCCGTAAACGCTCGTCAATGGGCTTTATGCACAGCTCCACTACTTCCTGAACTTAAGCCAGCTCCTTTATTTCCTGTCTTTCATTATTGGACAAACTGATTAATCCAGGTGTGCCTGACCCCCACAACAACAATGGTCAGGCACACCTGGATTAATCAGTTTGTCCAATAAAGAAAGACAGGAAATAAAGGAGCTGGCTTAAGTTCAGGAAGTAGTGGAGCTGTGCATAAAGCCTATTCCTCCTCATGGGCACGATTTAACATGCCTGTCCGTCACCTCAGGGACGTGCCGCTATTTAATACAAGCGTTAGCCCATTTGACTTACCCCAGTAGACCATGACGATGACGACAATGTCATAATCAAAATTGGCAATGGCAACATTCTCGCAGATTAAGGCAACCAGTGCCAGCTGTGAGGAAGCATGCTCAAATTCAGTTTGGCATATCCGACCCATCATCATAGCCGTAACTAGCCATCTCGGACCTCGGTAAAAATTTCATAGAGAAAAAAAATTCAGCGTCTTGATCATTCAGGTTTTGTATCTTAAGTGTAACCCGTGTGAACATGCAATGTTACATTTCACCAAAAATCAATTTCTGTTCGCAAATTATTATTCTTTTCCTCTTATCTATGCATATTGTTTTGGGGAGTTTTCTTGAGTTCAGTAGAATTTTGATATTAATGCTGTTTGATCTTTGAGATTTTGGTGACGTACCTTTCTCCAAATTCGCGGTATTCTCAGTATTGAGCTCTGCTGTGGAGAGGTAAGATGAAACAAGTGCTCTTTTCAATAGTTTTGTAAAACGCAGTAAAATGCTAAACGGAGGTAAAGATACTTTGGGGAGGTCAAAGATTTTGTTCATTATTGCTTCCATGGTTACTTTAGTGTTCATACATTTTTATTTTATCATGTACGGCACTTTAGTGAAGTATGCTAATTTACCTATCGTAAGTCCAGGCTAATGGAGCATTAGGTGGTTTCTCGTGCAGTTTGTCGTTTCTTCCATCTCTAATTTAAAAGTGTGCTTGTAGAAACATGATATGCGAAGTTGCTGTACTGACATTAATGTGTTGCACGCAGGCACGTGAGCTCCCAATTTCAAAATTACCTCCGCAACCTAAGGTAAAAGGATGTTATGTTTTTAACTGGAAAATGTTATGATATTCTGTATACTCAGCTAGTATTAACCTCTGCTGTGGAGAGCTGTGGATGTAGAAACATGACGTGCAGTTGCTATACTGATATTAATGCATTGCATACAGAATAAAAATCAGTTGGCTGGCAAGAGAGGAGCGGTCTTTGCCTTATTATTCATTACACGCAACATTACGCTGAACTAAAAGACCGGCTATATAAGGATATCAAATCATAAAGAAAGACATTACTTTTCAAATTCACTACGTTATTAGTGTGTTTTTCGGTATGTACAAAGGTTTATTACCATTTATATAAAAAAAAAAAAAAATTCAGGGGTCTCTTCTCTTCTTAATATATCTGAAAGAAAATGGTTTTCTAGAGTCCTGACTATGGAAACAATCTCTCCCTCCTCTCTCTTAACATTATGGTTATTTTAAACTTACTACATTTTGGGACTGGGTGAGGATGGATTGATGGATGTCGGCTTGGAAGCAGTAATTGAAACAAATCTGCCTTTTGTAAGCTTGGTAGTTGTACTGGTAACTGATAGTTGTGAGGTTATCAAAATAAAATACATGTACGGACAATAGGCTGTACTCTTTGCAACATACTAAAGGCAGTCTTCTGGCTGAGGACTGGACAGCACACCAGGACAGGTGAAGAATGGAGAAGGTGGCTTAGTGCTAGCAGGTACCATTATATGCACAATATGAGTGTACTTATGAAGCAAAGAAGAAATAAAATTGGGTGCACATATACTGATGAACTTAGAAGTCTGACTAAACAGAAATAGTATTGTTGGGTTAGGGGAACTTCAAATAGATGATTAAATAATTGATATGCAGTTGTCTTTGAGTAAGGAGAGACACAACAGTGCGTGAGGTCATGATCTTGTTTGTGTCTGTGGTGCAGGATTTGAGGAATTAGTGATGTAACCTCGTCCGGCTTCACTGATCACAATTGCAATGCTGTCAAATGCCTTAAAACAATCCTTGAGGTCATTAAGGCCAGAACCCGAGAACATTTGTTCAAAGACACTACGTGTGCCATCCCTCGCCTTTCTAGACCCCAATGTGATCAAGCCATTGGGCTGTGGATGGCTGGAACATCCCAAAATCGCATCGCCCAGCGTTTTGGGGTAAGCTAACCCACAATCTCTAACGTTGTGGCTTGTTACCAGGAGACTGGAAGCATCAATGATCGACCCCGACCTGGTCAGCCTAGGGTTACGACCCCAGCCCTGGACAATCAGATCCGCCTCGTCCACCTAAGAGATTGGTTTCGAACCTGCACCAGGACGGCTCAGGAGACCCTAGGAATCCACAGACTAAGGATCAGCAGAAGAACAGTGAGTCGCTGACTTGCAGAGCGAGGGATCAGAGCCCACAAGGCATGTGTTGGAATGCAGCTTGATGCACGGCGCTGGGCTACCAGGCTTCGCTGAGCTGAAGAATATGGTCAGAGACGAGTCCCCAACCGATTCTGGAGGAATGTTGTCTTCAGTGATGAGTCCAGATTTTGTCTGTACCGACATGATGGAAGACAGAGGGTCTACAGACGACGTGGTGAGAGATACGCGGCCCCCTGCATTGCTGAGACAGATCGCTTTGGAGGAGGCTCGGTGATGGTCTGGGGTGCCATTCGGTGCGGCTGGAGGTCCGACCTGGTCATAATCAATGGAAATCTTAATACAGCCTGCTACTTTGATCTTGTCATCAGACTGCGCGTCGTGCCTTACATTACAGACCACCCTGAGGTCACGTTCATGCAAGACAACGCACAACCTCACTCTGCACATGTGACCCAGCAGTTCCTGGCCCAGACTGGTGTGCGAGTCATGGAATGGCCACCTTTCAGCCCTGACATGAAGTGCATCGAGCATGTGTGGGACTTGTTGGATCCGCAGGTTCGGCAACGCAATCCAGTGCCCTTGGAGCTCCAAGAGGCCCTTCTCTAGGAGTGGCAGGCTATTCCCCAGCAACAGCTCAACAGAATGGTGCTGTCCATGCCAAGACAAGTGATGACAAGTGATCAGTTTGTTCAGTTGCTGAGACTAATCGATCGAATGACTAACTAGTTCATTTTTGATTGCATTATTGCAAATTGCATCAAGAAGTTATTAGGCGTTTTCCTATGCACGGAAATGACGGCTTGTCTTTTGAAGATTCCGAACGCATGTAGCTCATAAAATGGCATTGATTCCCATTTCTTCGCGGCTTATTGCCATTAAAGCATTTTACCTGTCAGTATGGTTTGATAAACCTAAGGTTTCTCCCTCATGGGATGTATTTGTTTCAATGCAAAAAACCACAGCCTATGATTAAATCAAGAGCCATCTAAAAATTAATTATGCTGCAGAAAATGCTAAAATGAGAGATTGAGATCAAAATTGAGATATATAGGCCAACAGTAGGGTAGAGCGGGGTGAAAATTTTTTTCCCCCAACTTGAGTTCCGCGGACCTAGCCTTCTGTCCAAACTCCGCGTTCGTTTCGTCCGTATTTCTGCACGTTTCCACAAAGCTTACGGATACGGGCCAAACGGAGCAGTACCACCGGACACCGTGGGGGCAGTGTAGCTTTTGGTAAAACAGGGCGAGATGTGAACGAGACACGAAAAAGAAAACTCACCGAAGATAAGGCTGCGTCCGAATAGTTAAAGGGGACCTATTATGCTGATCCTTCTTTTAATACATATTAGTAATGTTATAATGTTGGTTGTCCATGCTCAACCTCTGAAAAGTTTCTAAACATAAGATACAGGGGTTTTGCCGTAATCCAAGAACGTGATTTCGTGAGCGTGATTTCCTCTCTGAACAGCTCCTCCCGAGATCTTCACGAGATCTGGGTAAAACCTGACGTCAGGTTGTGCCATCCAATTAGTACAGACCTAGCCAGAGCCAATCATGGCGCTGGACCTGCCCACACCGGAAACTATTCTAGCAGGCACTAACAACGGCAGATCATACTATGCCTCAGTAGCGTTGACACTTTTGGAAATACAAAAGAAGAACCGCAGATCAGTTGAGCTGCAATTTTGTTAGTATCTCTCCCAAAGCTACTTGTCCGTTTACTTTTGGACGCGAAGAAAAACAAATATTTCTCTTCGAAAAGACGATGCCGCCAGAAATCAGTGGGTAGCTTTTTTTGTTTGCTGGCAGCAAACAGCCACGGCCAAATGGAGCGTTAGCTGTTTGTGCTCAGCATTTCACCAAAGACAGCTTTGCCAATAAAGGATAATTCCACACAGGATAAGCGTTTCAGCTGCTTCTCAAACCTGAAGCAGCTGCATCGATCAAGCGCTCGTAGCCACAAGCTGTAAGTAACCATATAACAGCAAATAATGTAAGTGAAGCTAACGTGTTACGGGTGGCTAGCAGGACCGCTTAGCGATAGTTAGCACTAACAACTGGCCTCAAAGGCAAGCTTGGTAAAATATCTGAAGATAAAGCCTGTATCGTCGCGACTGTCCATGACTCACAGACACAGAAGCTGTAAGTTGCTTTTACTGCATAAGCCAACCTGACTTGATAGCCAGTTGATTGTGGCTGTAGCACAGCGACTAACGTAGCCAAGTTACTGTTGCTAATGCTTGTGTCCTAAATATGCAAGAGTGATATCAGGGAAATTCTACAGAAGGTGTGTGAACATAAACCTCATTTGAAGCTAACTTTTAATACTTGTTTGTAATTTGGATGCTTGGTACAACTGTTCACAGTAACAGAACTTGCTGTCTGTAAAACCTGTATTGCAAGGGTTTGTCTCTGTGGTTATGACCGCTCGGTTACCAGCTACTGCATGTTAGTTTGCGTGTCGTGTTAATTAAAAATGCTCCTTGTTAACTTATATGCAGTAATTCTGATCGGTATGCTTGTGTTACTTCGGTAAGCATCAATGTGGCAGTTTCATCATAATGTTGCCCGATTGTAGGCTCTACAGTTAGTGATCGCTTCACTTATCCATGACCGGGATCAGCAGGATACTTCACAAATGTCTGAGCAAGCTCTCTGGTGCTACCATGAAAGCAATGCGAAACGCAGAAGCTCTATCGGTTTACAAATGAATTCTCTGCACTACCTTCACATAATTTCATCCCCCTTTAGAAATTGTTGTGGCTAATAAAAAGCCGAAAAAGGCGGAGATTAAATAGGTAATTCTTTCCTGTAGAAGTGATCGATTCGCTAGCTCCACAGAAGCAACTTGTCCACCCTAACGGAACGTACGGTTTGCAAAACCTGTATTATGTTCCTAACATAACCGAGCTCTCTCTAGCTGTCGCGTACTATCCATAAAGCTGTTTTCACATCGGACATGAAACAAATTTTTCGCGCGACAGATTACATTCAAAGTCATGGCCACTTATCAGCTACTGCATGTTAGTTCCCCTGCTCTGCTAATTAAAAACGCTCCTGGTTAACTTATATGTAGCGATTCTGATCGGTATGCTTGTGTTACTTCGGTAAACATCAATGTGGCAGTTTCATCATAACGTTGCCTGATTGTAGCCACTACAGTTGAAGCTAACCGGAGAGGTGCTGTATGTGTCTGCCGAGTTGGGCTGCAGTTAGACCAGACGTAGGTTTTGCAAAGCAGGGGGTGAGTTTTTGGGTGCTTGTGAAACGATCGCTTTACTTATCCATGACCGGGGTCAGCCTGATACATCCCCAATGTCTGAGCAAGCTCTCTGATGCTACGTGAAAGCAATAGGGAAAAGCACAGGCTATAACGTGAATATTAATTGCTGTCGATTGAATATTGAATGAATAAATTATTTCCTGTAAAAGTGATCGATTCGCTAGCTCCACATAAGCGGCGGTTCACGAGACGGAACTTACGGTCTGTAAAACCTGTATTATGCTCATAACAATACCGGAGCTCTAGCTTGCTCTCCGCACAATCCATAACGCGCCCATTCTCCGCGAGGAAACGCTTGTCATTCCGACGCAGTAATTAAACCATTACCACGGGCAATTTCCGAAAAGACCGTTTAGCCTGGAGCTTTCGCCCCTCCGTCATATACCAGCGCGGAAGCTGTTCGTTGCTCCACGCTAACAACACACCACAGCTATGCACACGACCCAGCAGGTCCTAATACACACCAGCAGTCCATGTGTTGGTCCACTTTTTAGCTGCTCCTCACTGTCCATGTTTCCCTCTAAACTCAGACCCACCGGATTTCTACGGTCTCCGGTCTACACTTGGGCATGTCGACCCGTTCTACAAATGTGTCTATATGGGGTGGATTCTAGCTTCCCCTGCATCCTAGCTAGGACTAGAAAAACCGCGGTACTCACCAACTGTTGCCGTAGCAAACTGTAGCCGATAGCAAATTTGAGCTTGCGCTGAGAGATATTTGCACTGCGTCCTCCACTTTCGCCGCTGCGTTTGTTAGAACAAGATCATGTCATTAGATCTAGATTCAAGTATAACGTTAGATTGCGGAATTTGCCCGCCGCTTCCTTATCAGATTGTAGACGTGTCTCAGGTTTCACTCTGGGGAGCCGGACACGGAAAACTGCGTTCTGCAGCCTCGTCCCGCCCAACTCCGCCCTCCACAGAGCTGGCCAGTCAGAAGAAAGTGGGCACACGGGGAGTGGGGGCCATAGCGGAAGAGCCACCCCAGTGAGGCGTTTCAGGCAGAGACTACAATGTACTACAAATGCAGTTTTTTGAGGATGGCAGTATGAGCGAAATAAATACCCTTTTTTTTTTACTTTGCGCGATCAGGAGTACTCTAGGGGAGTCAAAGACCAAAATATAAACTTGGAAAAATGGCAAAATAGGTCCCCTTTAAAAATTACGGGCTATCCACTAATTCCTAACTACTTTTCTTTAACCTTTGAGTAAAACGTCGTAAGTTAAGAGGAAGGTGTAAAGGGGAATTCCTAACTGCTTAGGAAGACAACCGTGCTAAGTAGAGAATCCGAATGCACTTAGACTCGGCAGCGCAATCATGAGCCCCCTGCCCATCATACACATTTCTTTACGCGATTGGCTTGATGAATGGTCGCTGCTTGAAATATTACTGCTGCGCAGAATTGTGGGATAGCGTTATCTTTTTTTTTTTTTTTTTTTTTTAAGGATGGTTCTGTGTACCCTATGCTAATGGAGGTAAATTAGGAAGCACTGAGACACCTTTCCTAAAAATTAAAATAATTCGAATACACTTATATGGCGGCCCAGTAATTATTTCCGGATCATTTTTAGGAGTTAGGAACTTTCCTAGGCAAAAAAAAAAAAAAAAAAAAAACTATTCGGACGCAGCCTAGCTATGTTTCTTATTGTCCGAAACTTTTCACTGGGCTGCCCCCTAGTGGATTTACAGCTGAACATCCATGCCAACGCCAAAGACGCATGGAAGTATGTGGGCAGAGACGTCGAACGGACATCTCTATTTTCGTACGTAAAGGGAGCATAAATGAACCTTTAGTCTGATTGGTGCCTCTAAATTGTCTATACAGCGTCTGAGTTAACATTATGAAATTTAATTCCTACACACATTTAGAAGAGTGCGATGGATGGCACAGTATTGCATAGTGTACTGTAAGTGTTGTTAACCATGAAAATAAAAATAGACTTCAATAAATCAGGGCTGAGCGATTTGGAAAAAAATTATGCGATTGAGTTTTTTTTTTTTTTTGACCAATATTGCAATTTAGTATGTCATTCACTTGAAATATTCCTTATCTTCTGTATTATTCACTAAACACGAGCAATAAACACAGAAAAATCCTGTTAGCAATCAGGATTTTACTGTGTGTAGACCAGGCATATGCGTTACGGTGAAATGAAAGAATCAATGCGTGAATTGATATGAATGACCTATCTTTATTTCACCTTTGAATAGCAAAATTATAAACCTTCAACCACAGTAGTGTAGCCTATTGACTCACTGGGCCTTGTTGACATGTATTAATGATCATTTAACTGATCTCCAGTCAGTAGCAAACCACACATACTAAAGTGCAGAAATACATGAAAAAGAACAAATGTCTGTGCCACTCTGAAAATATTTCAATAACTGTTTTAATAGGGCCACAAAACAGAGATTTTAAAAATGCCTTGTAAAGGAGTTTTTTTTTTTTTTTTTTTTTTTTTTTTAAACGTGGTTTCTGTTCATCGTACGGACGTGAAACGGAGCTGTGGGAAAACAATGACGTCACAGCTCATTTTACGTTATCGCTACCATGGAAAATACTAATATTTGTTACAACCCCGCTGAAAATTCCAGCTTTGACTAGCATAGGCTGGTCAGGCTGGTTTAAGCTGTGTTTTGGACAGTTTTAGTTAGTCGACCAGCCCTTCACCAGCTGACCCCAGCTGACAATACCAGCTTAACCAGCTTTGACCACCTTCATTAAGCTATAGAGACCAGCTTTAAACATCTGGACCAGCGATGAACAGCTACATAAAACCAGCTTAGAATTCTAGCTGCTAGAATTCTAAGCTGGTTTAAGATGGTCTGAGCTGTGTTATGAGCTGGTCTAGATGTTTAAAGCTGGTCTCTATAGCTTGATGAAGGTGGTCAAAGCTGGTTAAACTGGTATTGTCAGCTGGAGTCAGCTGGTGAAGGGCTGGTCGACCAACTAAAACTGTCCAAAACGCAGCTTAAACCAGCCTGACCAGCCTAGGCTGGTCGAAGCTGGAATTTTCAGCAGGGTTGGTTCAATTAAGCATTAAAAAAAAAAAAACCATGGAAAATACTAGATTTGAGCATTTGTAGTCAGTTTTACGTTTTCGTGTGGACGTAGATATTTTGCAAAATATTTTGAAGACTGCCGCTCTGGCCAGAACGTCACGTGAGGGTAAGCGTTTGTCCACGTGTAACACGCATGACCAATTATTGCAAATTTTGCGATTTGTAATATGTATTAGCGATTGCGATTAATTGTTCAGCCCTTCAATAAATTATATATCTTACTACTTTTATAATAATAATAATAATAATAATAAGGGTAAAATGTTGCTAATGCAGTGAAAATATGCTTCACAGAAAGTAGTGCCAATGAGCGGCATTAGCAATCACCACCAACATTATTTTCCAATTTACAACCAACCCAGCTTTGTACCAAAGAATTAACACATTTTATGTATAACTGTGCATGTACTTGCATATGTGAAAACACAGAACTTGGGTATATGTCTGGGAATATAGAATATTAGGTAGGTAAAACATTAGCTCTTCAGAGCACCACCTTCGGTCAGATATCTGTCCATCCAGGAGAGTACCAAGCTAAACTCTTCATTTTTAGAGAAAACTAGCTGTGTGCATCACAATTCAAAAACAATTCATTTGGTACATTGCTGGGGATAGCCAGTATTTGCATCCAGCCTACAGTGCCCCTGGGGGCGAAATTTTCCGACGTTTGATGATGAATATCGTCTACACTGAAAATACTACCATTGAGATTTTACTTATGCTATAATATACCTCAAAGGGCCTATGTATCCAGAGAATTTCAGATCTCTATCTTTCTGGGTAAACAAAATAATGCCACCTAAACGTAGGCACTATCTGCTATGAAATGGTCCATTTTGAGTTTTCCTCCAACTTTTGCTCCGTCTTGCTAGAAAGTATCGAAGAAATGCTTGGTATTCCCAAAAATAGAGTTCCAAAAACACAACAAACAGCATTTACCCTCACTGTACAAATCTGCGTTAGAGAAAATTTACCGCAAACATTCACGAAAACTGTATTTCAACCATCTTTCTGGCCATCCACTGCACAAACACAGCAAGATACCAGGGACTATTCACTGAAAATGATAGTCTAAATGCATAATAAAGAATTCTAGTTTGATATGTCTGGGATATTATTTTATTCCCATTCCCATTTTCAATTTTTATTGTTAGTTCTCAAATAATTTTGGCTCGAGCTGATGTGGTGCTTAAGTCTAACCGGACTTGAAGTGTAACAGGTCATGATAAAAGTATAACATATTTGGTACTGTGAATCCTTAAGTCATGATTGTTTTTGTAAAATGTGGTGTCAGCAGCAGAACTGGGCCACTTTATTTGATCGTGTATTTATTCTTATTGTAAATAACATTGTTTTACTGTAAACTTTTTTTTTTTTTTTTTTTTAATTGTATGTATTGCTGGAGCTGGTGCACTAAGCATTTAATTGCACATCGTACCTTGTATGACTGTGTATGTGACAAATGAAATTTGAATTTTTAAGTGGCTTCCAGGTGGCGCTATTGACGGGCAAAGTGAGATACGGACCTAAAAATTCGGCTTTTTCTGTGAGACAGCCGTATCTACATATGTGCCAAGTTTCATTCAATTCAGGGGGGTCAACTGCACATCGAATTTCAATCTTTCATGGAATGGCTCTGAAAGACCTATTGGACTTATTTTAAACAACTAAATACAGCACAATAGCGGACCTTTAACTATATGACACGTGGACCCCGCCCACCGCGATCTACACTGGGGACGCTCATCTTGGCTACTGGAATTTCGTCTGTATCATGAATGGTGAGGGATAGTGCTGGTGAGATGAACCTTCATGAAGCGTTGAAGCTTTCCAGCTGGATGTGTTGAAGTGTGGTTCATTTATTGAGGTTTCGGATGCACTCAACAGACCCCTTCTGGTCAATAAAAACACTGATACTGAGTGCTTCGTAGGAAATGATAGGCAAGCATAAGCCTACAGCGTGGTAGAATCAATAAATGCAGACTAAAGTGCTTTTGTATAACTGGAAGGGAAGCGAAAGTGATTTTTTCGGGGACTTGACAGAGGGCAGTGAATGTGCTTGTGAAACAAAGAGCTTTGTATTTTTGTTCAAAATAATAAGCGTTTCCCCTAATAATAAAAGGGGAAAAACATCAAATTTATTATGTATTGGAAAGTACTTGAAAAGGTTTAAATATCAGCCATCAAATAAAAGCTCAACAATTTCATCTAAAAGCCTAACTAAGCGACGTTATTCAGAGAAATTCAATCAAAGTATTCCCAAACGGGTGAAAACTTTATCTTTCTTGGTGGCTTCATCGCTCATAATGACAAACTCGCACACCGAACAAAATGAAAGCACTTAAGGTGCTGATGCCTCGGTCCTTACAGCAGTGAGAAGTATGTCCCTTAATGAAGCAATAAAATTCTGTGTGGACATGTCAGAGTGCCCTAGCTGTGCATCTATGCTTTACATAAGCCATGTTTCCATCCACTTGTCAATCGAATTATCTGAAGTTCGCCAAAAATATTCATGCGAATAAAGGCGGTGAAAATGCATTTCCACTTAACAGCATTAAAGCGAATAAAAAGTTGTGCGTAATGACGTCACTTGCTGCTTTGCGATCAAATCGGTGTATGGAATAGATTTCTGACATTTTAAGCTGTTTCCATTCATTTTCGCACTGCATCGCAGAACCTTTGAGTGAACAGAAGTAGTGTGGTAGCCAACAGAATTAACTAGTTAGCAATAATGGATCGCGTCTCCCAACAAATGATAATTGCACAAGTTGTAATAGTGCTCATGTGCCAGCTATTAGCAACATGCAAACCATTATCAGAAGGCAACGACGGCATCGAAACACCGTCACGATGCAGTCGCAGATTTATTCGGCAAATACCGTTTCCATCAGCAGTTATCGCATAAACCTTTTACCGATCAAGAAGAAAATCCGATAAGATCAACCGTATAAACTTAATGTCGATATCTGGAAAATCTAGTCAAATTTCACCGTTTCCATAAGGCATTTTTTATTCGATATGACTTAATTCGCATTAGAACGTGTGGATGGAAACATGGCTATTCTTAAGTATTGTAACGTATAGCCTGAGCGATGTATTTTTGATTCCTCAGATGAATGACATGGAGCAATTTCAACAACTTCACAAGTTTACTTAGTTTCAACTCAACTTTACATAGCTCCCCGGGTTGGGAAGAAGATGCCAAACACAACACACCCCCCCCCACTTCCTCTCCCCTCTCCTCTTTTCTTCCGGCCCCCCCTCCCACCTTCACATCTGGCCAATAACTAGGGCATCTTTTCCCCCCAATAATACACCTTCAAATCAAAGTGTCCATGAACTCGCACCTGAATAACAACTAGTTCTGACTGCGTCCGGGTCGCTACACAGGCCTCCCCTCAGTTCCTCGTCCCCGAGGAAGGACATAGCCTTGGAAGCGACCCGGAAGCCTCCTTTCTCTTTGGGGTTGTTGAGGCCTTTGTGGGCGAGATGTGGAAGAGGCAGGGCTGTTAACTACGGGCGTGTCTAATGACTGCATGCTCCCATGCCAGGGACCAGTGAGGATGCTGCTGGGAGAGTTAGGGGGCACTACAGCCCCCAGCGGAGTCACCACCTCCCCTTGGTGACATGTCGGTGATGGCCGGGGAGAGGGGGTGGCAACTCGGAACGCTGGTTGTCCCAGGCCTCTGTAGGGCGCCATGCGGTCCCGATGTATGACGACCTTGCGTCTACGAGGGCTGAGTTTACACGGTAAACCACCTCCCCAACCCGCCTGACCACATAGCACGGCCCAATCCAACTGCTGTCAAGCTTTGGGCACCGCCCCTTTTTCCGCTTAGGCCCATAGACCCACACAAGGTCCCCGGCAACAAAGTGCTGCCCCTTTACATGAACATCGTGCAGCCTCTTCTGTTTGAGGGCCGCCCCTTCCGCTTGACCTCCGGCAAACCGATGAGCCACTTCCAGTCTATCCTGTAACTGACTGCCGTACTCCGGGCCTGCTGGAGCGTCGGGGCTGTTGGGGGTCCAACCATAGGCCATCTCTGGTGGAGTGCGAAGTTCTCTACCCAGCATGAGGAGTGCTGGGGTGCAGTTTGTCGACTCCTGCACAACAGTGCGGCAGGCCATCATTATCAAGGGCAGCTGGATGTCCCAGTCTCTCTGGTGTTGCGATGTGGTTATGGCTAATTGGGCACTCAGAGTACGCATAAACCGTTCGGCTAACCCATCGCTTTGAGGATGCAGAGGGGTAGTTCTCTATTTGGTTATTCCCAGCCGTTCACACATCTGGGCGAAGACCCTCAACTCGAAGTTCCGGCCCTGGTCGGAATGGAGGGTAGATGGGACGCGGAATCAGCTGAAGAGCCCCTCCACTAGAACATTGGCGACGGTCTCCGCCTCCTGATCAGGCAGAGCAAAGGCTTCGGGCCATTTCGTAAAATAATCAATTGCAACTAGAACAAACCGATTACCGCGATCGGTCCGAGGTAAGGGGCCCAAGACATCAATTGCTACTTGGTCCATGGGGGCCCCCACCAGGTGCTGTTGGAGGGGGGCATGAGACTGACCTTGGGGGCCTTTCCTGGCCGCACATGTATCACAGCGCCGGCAGTGATCTTCCACATCCCTCCGCATCTGGCCCCAATAGAAGGTTGGCCGAAGGCGCTTGAGGGTCTTTGTAACCCCAAAGTGTCCAACACCGAGTGGCCCATGGTTTAGCTCCAAGACGTCTGTCCTCTGTGCCCTGGGGACCACCAGCTGCCATTTGGTCTCCCCGGTAGCCGGCTCAACCCAGCCTCTCATTAGCAGCCCATCCCTTAGCTCCACTTTTGGCGAATGAGACCACAAACCACGGACAGTTGGAGAGTGGCATAACACCTCTTCCCGGGGGGGCGAGCACCCTTTTCCACCCACCCCGTCACAACTTTGAGATCCGGATCTGCCTATTGGTGTTCCCTCCAAGGGGTCTGCGACACAGGAAGCAGCGCCCGGCATCTGACCGTGTCAGTCAGTTGAACCGCACCTTGGTTTGCTTTAGCCCGCTCACAATGCAGACACTCGGGGGCACAAGGGCGACGAGACAACCCATCGGCATTTGAGTGGCGCCGCCTTTCACGATGCTGAATGGTGTACTGGAAGGCTTGCAGCTGTTCAATCCACCGAGCCACTTGGCCCTCAGGCTCCTGGAAGGAGAGCAGCCACCTTAATGCAGCATGGTCGGTGCGAATGGTAAAAGGGAGGCCGCAGAGGTAGTGGCGAAAGTGCTTTGTAGCCTCTACAACTGCAAGCAGTTCCTGGCGAGTTACACAATAATTCCTCTCTGGTTTAGAGAAGCTGCGGCTGTAATCAGCGATAACTCTCTCCCCCTCTGGGTACGCCTGAGCGAGCACTGCTCCGAGCCCTCGTCACTGGCATCTGTGTCGAGGATGAAGGGGCGCTGTAGGTCAGGTGTGGCCAGTACAGGTGCCTCACAAAGGGTCCTCTTAATTGCGTCAAAGGCCAATTGCTGTTCACTACCCCACTCAAACCCCCTCCCCTTCTTCATTAGCTGGTGTAAAGGGGCTGCTACCGTGGCGAAGTTGGCCACAAATCGGCGGTAGTATGAGGCCAGCCCAATGAATGCTCTCAGCTGCTTAAGGTTCTCTGGGCGTGGCCAGTCCCGGACGGCTGCAATTTTATCATCCTCGGTTTTTATCCCCTCACGACTGACTTTATGGCCTAGGAAGGACACTTCCTGTTGTAGCAGTGCACACTTGGCTGGATGGAGTTTGAGCCCTGCAGCAGCAATTCTCTTCAAGACCTCTTCCAAGGCCTGGATTGCCGTCTCAAAATCCGGCCCATGAGCCAGCACGTCATCCAGATACACCAGACAACGCTCAGGAGGCATCCCGGACAGAACCCTTTCCATTAAACGTTCAAAAGTGGCAGGGGCGTTGCACAACCCGAATGGCATTGTGCGGAACTGCCACAACCCCCTGCCAGTGGTGAACGCTGTCTTGGGTTGATCTTCGGGAGCTACAGCCACCTGCCGGAACGCAGGTCCAATGAGGAGAACCACTGGGACCCTGCCACCCAGTCGAGCGACTTGTCTATCCTGGGCAATGGATTGGAATCTTTGGTGGTGACCTCATTCAGCCGGTGGTAATCGATACAAAACCTCCAGGCCCCGCCCTTCTTTGGGACCAAGACGACGGGTGAGGCCCATGGGCTCGTGGACGGCTCAATGATACCAGCAGCTCGCATCTCTGCTAAAGCCTGCTCTGCTGCAGCCTGCTTCACTGGTGGGAGGCGTCGGGGGCGTTGACGGATGGGACGGGCGTCACCTGTGTGGATCTGGTGTTCTACCAGGTGCGTGCAGCCTACATCGCTAGGAGTAGCAGCAAAACTGTGTCGGAACTTGAACAAGAGGTCCCATAACTTTTCCTGCTGCTCTGGCTCCAGCCCCCCTTGATTTCTCTCCCAGACGCTGTTGACAGTGGCTAGTGCTAAAGCTTCGGATTCCGCTTGGGGACCCGGTTGGCCGGTTGGAGGCGGTGCTGCTGCCGTGATGGGGAAATCTGGTGGCAGGTCAGTTGGGCTTATCCCGTCAGGGTGCTCTACAACCCCCGTGATTGCCTGGTGCTCCTCCAGGCATGTGGGTTGACCTTCATAGTGGAGAGGGATGGATACGCCACCGTTCAGCACCATTGTTCCATTTAGGAAGTCTAGAGACGCCTGCCCCCCCCGGAGGAAGTCCATACCCAACAGGCAACGTTCACCCACTACAGCAACCCAAACAGGATGACGAATGGAAAAGGTGCCCACCTGTAGTCTCACTTCACACGTGCCAAGTACTGGAGCTGTCTCCTCAGTCACAGTCATTAGCGGAACATCAGCGGCCTGGGGTTGAGCATTGGGTGGGAGGAGGTCAGGGTGGATAAGGGTAACAGTAGAGCCTGTATCTAGCAGTGCACTCGTTGGTTGGCCCTCAACTAGTACGGGGACCCGGCAACAGCCAAAGGACAATGGGGTGAGTGTTGTTACAGAGCGCAAACTGGGGAGTGGTACACAGGGTGGCTGAACGATGGGTGTAACGTGGGGCGGAGAATTTTCGCCCAGCGTAGCCCCCCCTACACTGGGCTGGTGGAGTTTCCCGACTGGGGGAGGGCAGAATCAGGAACAGGGCAGTGGCGACGTATGTGACCCTTCTGGCTGCAGCGCCAGCATGTTGGCTGTCGTGTTGTCAGGGGGTATGTGGCTGGGGGGGTAGTTGGTTACCCCAGGTGGTGCGCCAAGCAGCCGCAGAGCACGGGTCTGTGGGGGTGCAGCTATGGGGGGCCCGCCTTGCCTATCCATGCCTTCAATTAGAATTTCCTCGACGGCTATGGCCCGTTCTAATGCTTCCTCTAGTGAGGGCGGGTCCATCAATCTCACCTGTTGGCGGAGGGGAATTGGGAGCAGGCCATGGACAAATGCCTCTTTTGCTAAGATCGATCTGGTCATTTCATCAAAGTCAGCGAACCCCTTTTGGGCCATATAACGCAGCTCAGCTGCAAAGACTCCTAATTTCTCCCCCAGTGCACGCGTCCGGCTGTTGAATTTCTGACGCATGACTACTGCTGGCGTGGTGTTTCCGAACCTCCGCTGCAGGGCTAGTGCAATGGCATTGGGATTGTCCAGCTGTGCTACAGTGACATCTCGCAGCACGCTCCTAGCCTCTCCCTCCAATGCTGATGCAAGCTGCACAGCCCTCTCTGCAGGAGCCCACTTATTAGCTGTAGCAACAATTTCAAATTGGGCCCAATATGTTTCCCATGCAGTAAGGCCGTCATATTTGCTGATTTTAAGGCGCCTCTCTTGTGTGTCATTTTGTGATGAGATGCGCTCTTTAGCCAAAGCAGCTGTGATTGCTTCGGTGAGGGCATTCACCAGCTCTGGCTGGTTAGGGGCAGGGCTCTGCGGCTGGTTAGGAGCGGGGCTCTGCACATTAACAGGATTCCCTTGGGAGAAGAGCGGGCTCTGAACATTAACATCAACTCCAGAATTAATTGCATGCATAGGCGTGAATTGTGCATCTGCGGCTGCACCCTCCCTCTCACACAATTCCACATCCTCGCAGCTATCGGCGCTGCACCCATGTCGGGGTTTCCTTTCCCTATCAGTCATCACATTTCCATCTTTCATCATTCTCTCAAATGTGCGCTGCATTACCGCTTCCATCCGTTTCATACACTCATCTTCCAGGTTTCTAGCAATGCTATTCTCTAATTCAGTTATTGAATCGGTCTTTTGCTCACCCATTCCTTGCATTTTCTCTCCGTTTCCACTATTTCTCTCCCCTGCCTGACTTACGTGAACGCGGCTGTCTTGAGCAATTGCGTCACTCCCATCTAACGGCTGCATTGGGATCAGCGGTAACTTAAATGTCTGTGACAAGTTTTCGGTTTTACGTCTCACTACTGCTTGCTCCTGGGCTGGGAATAGAACAGGTGTTTCCGGAGGTGTGTACGAAAATGTCTAGGGTTTCTTTGACTTTGTCCACCATCCCGAACTTAACTGGGTCGGATTATTATTTTTTTTTTTTTTTTTTTTGGGCTAGCAGGCTACCGCGGAAGGACTGGAGGCTTTGCGTGAGTCCGTAATCCCGGTTCTGAACACCAATGTAACGTATAGCCTGAGCGATGTATTTTTGATTCCTCAGATGAATGACATGGAGCAATTTCAACAACTTCACAAGTTTACTTAGTTTCAACTCAACTTTACATAGCTCCCGGGTTGGGAAGAAGATGCCGAACACAACACAAAAAAAAACCCCCCCCCTACTTCCTCTCCCCCCTCCTCTTTTCTTCCGGCCCCCCCTCCCACCTTCACATCTGGCCAGTAACTAGGGCATCTTTTCCCCCCAATAATACACCTTCAAATCAAAGTGTCCATGAACTCGCGCCTGAATAACAACTAGTTCTGACTGCGTCCGGGTCGCTACAGTATTTACCCACCGGTGGCCAGTTGACATAACGAGTTGATAAGCAGCTTCATAGGACCGCTTAGCAAGACTGCGGTTGTTAGGCTTAGTGAAGCCCAGCAATAACTGAAAGCATTGTTCATTTGCACACTGTTACTGTGTGGGGGGAGAAATCATTTGTGATGTTTTATAAAGTTCATACAGCAGTTAGTTCGAAAATCCACGCAGTGCTGTATTTAACACAGTGCACAATGTGTGTCTACATGAATCACTGTCGGCATTATGCTCCGTTTGTCAAGTTTTGCCATCAGCAGTAACTATTGCTGTGATATAAATCGAACTCACAAGTTGTAAAGCGATCCACTGTGAAGAGCTTTTTCTCCGTTAAAGTCTTGATCGCTCGCAGCAGCCATCGTGGTAATCAAATAGTGCTATAACTCGAAACAAAGCTCGATCTCAAAAATCTGGCAAATTTAAATCCAAGAGATCATGGCATTTAACCCATAGAGCCATATTCTTGGACTTGATTTTGACCGGCGTAGCGGCTATCCCGGTAACACAGAATGAATGACTGAATGAATGACACGCAAACGAATGCCCCGCTTGCGCATGCACACCGAGGCATAATAAAACAAATATCAACTCCTGACAACAACCCAACAAATTGGGACATTTTATAGTCGAATCACCTGCCGAAAGTGAACCCCCTTCTCGAAGTAGCATCCCAAATGAGGCTTCGAACGTAATGAGTGACGTCATTTCGCCGAGAAGATACAAGCCTCGACACGGAGCTCCGTAAGTAAGTGCTTCTCATTAGTGATGGCCAATGAAGCTTTCAACCGTTTTGGACCATTGTATTGAAAATTGGTTCACTTCTGGAAGCTTCCTTCATTGAGCACGTGGGTGACATCTGCTGGCACAGAGATTGTTGTACAGCCTTGCAAAGGTGACGCTGACGCACCTTGCGTGCGCACTTTGAGTTTTGTTGTATTGTGAAAAATACTAAAAGCTGAAATCCAACTTCGTTTTACATTTGTCCGTTGTTTTTCTTTGCTAAAGAATTCATCTTATATTATAATAACATTAATGACATCTACAGCCTCATTGAATCCCCGTAAATATTTTCTCTGTCCAAAAAACATGTTATATTTTACGCAGTGTCTACAGATACGGCAGTTTTTATTGGTACCAGTGGCGTTGCTAAAACTGAAAATCGGGTGTGCCAGGAACATCCCTTTACAACTTCTATTTGTCCTGACTTGCTCGCAATCAACCTTCCTAATGAACTATGCATGCACTCCGAAAATACTCTATCAGGTGTTGCTAGTTCTCATCGTGAAAGATGGAAATCATTCGTTTGGACGCGGTTTTTTTTTGCCTTTCAATCAGCCATACTCAAAATTGCGTACAGGTGTTTCTCATCTTCGTCTTTGATTTAATTCCAACAATGTAAGCGATCATGAAGAGCATGTTTGATCGCCTGATGTGCCAAAAAATATGCAGCGCGGAAGATCCAGAGCAGTTTCGTTAAGCGTGCGGCTACGATTCTTTTTCTGAACTGAGTTTAGCCTATTATTTTGTCACACTTGGATCGCATTAAGAAAAACGCCGTGTCTAGAATTGCCAATAGTTTATTGTTATAATTGTAAAACGTTTTAATTAAGGAAAATTATTGAGAATAAGTCAGGAGCAATAATTGTTCAACCGCGTCCAAACGAATGATTGTCATCTTACCTTCACGAGAACTGGCAACACCTGATAGTGTGGATTGTTTTCGGAGTGAATGTATTGTTCATTAGGAAAGATGATTGCGAACAAGACTCACAGAAGTTGTAAAGGGATGTTCCTGGCACACGGGATTTTCAGCTCTGGCAACGCCACTGATTGGTACGGCAGTCGATTTGAAAGGATTAGGTTAAGGAATTAGGGATTATGGTTAGGGGAAGGGTTAGGGTTTGGGTCAGGGTTAGGTTAGGGCAGGGTTTGAAATGGAAACTGCCGTACCTCTCTACATTGAAATGCATTGGAAAACTGCCGTACCCGTTGCAACTGCCAATATTTTATAATGTTCTTTGATTGTGCTTGGTGTATACTGGGTGTGCTTGTGCGACTTCGGCATTTTTATTCAAAAATAATAACTGAATGCTAATTCATCCCGATCTTAAAAACATTTAAATAGCGCCAATGTTTCAAAGCTCCGCCTATCGAACCAAACCGGTCAACTGATTCAGTCTGAATGAAGCAGTGAAGTGGTTCGAACGTCATCAGTCACGTGGTTTTTCCTGAAACGAAGCAAGCTCCGGCACGGTACTTCAGAAAAATACCCTGTCGAGTTTGAAGCGTGCTTCGGAGCCTTGGTATCAGCGGTAACCTCGCTACTTCACATTTTTGATACAGGCTCCGAAACCTCGGTATCGAGGGTAACAGCACTAGGGAGGGAAACAGCAGCAGCAAACGAAGAATGCTAAAGAGAATCAAATTTGCGACTCGACGATTACAATGTTGTTTGCTTTGTTTCCCGAATAACGACCCACGATGCATGGCTGTATTTTTTTTAACTTTTACACGCACTTTGAATCGTTTTAATTGGAATCAACGTTAATTGATTTTAACAAACTTCGCTATTCCTCAGTAAACCAGGGAATCTAAATGAGCATGGGTAAGTCTCATTATTCCACTCAATATTATGGAAATATATTTTGAATCGGCTTGTTTTATATTGAATGTGACTATTTTTTTGTCTTGAATCTGATACTGATTGCTCAGTTTATGCTGAGTAACATGGATGGTAATACTTCACCGCATCAAGTAGGGTAACCTTGCGTTTGCTAGCTGAAGACAATGAAAAATACAAAAACAAATCAGCGGTAGTTGGAGAACAAAATGTATACGTGGCTTTGGCTTTGTACTGTGCTGCCTACACGAACTGTTGCGCAAGTCATCTAAGCCTTTCCCTGGAAACAGGTTTAGTTTGGATCATTATTTGTTCTTTCTATCTGGTCGCATGCATTGATGGCTGAATCCAAATCTCCACCTTCTGGACTTGCAGACTGAGCCCTCACGGACTTCAGGCGTATATAATGTGACGTCTTCACCATCATCACGTAAAGTCTGCAAGAGCGGGAGTCTGCAACATTATAAAATGAGCTGATAGACTGTCTTCGAGTCTGTTTCACTCGTTTCCGTGCAAATGCACATTGATTACCTCTGTAGCCTATATTTCTGTATGATGATGTTGAATCTTATATCTGGCCTACATTATTCAAGTAACGTTTTAATATAAATTTCTCAAAAGTTTATGTGGTTTTGTGTGTGTGTGAATGTGCTTTTCTTCTGTCAGCAATTTGGAAAAATTAAAACGTCATGTCCGTATTGCAATGAATTATGGGTAATCACACTAGTGAAGTCTGCACCCCAAGCGGACTCTCTGGAAGTCCGCAGAAAGTCCGCTTGAGGCCCCTTGTGGACCTGGATCAACTGTGGATTTGGACAGCCCTCAGCACTCCCGGACTTCCCGTGAACGCGCCCGCAAAGTCTGCGAGTGCGGTGAAGTGCGGACATTTGGATGCAGCCGATGCATTATAAGAACTGGATGCTGAACCGAAAATGGCCGCCCTTTCATTTCAATGGAAATTGCTTAGTGGCGCAGCACGCCAACATGGGGCCTGTGGGCGCTTTGTGACTTTTTGCTCACACATGCGTAGTGTGGGGCTCATGAACACGCTGACGCCTGAGGTATCTATGACACCGGTCCGCGCCCGAAGTACTCCCCACACGGGACGCGTGTTCACGACCAATGTTCTCCGGAAATGTAGCTAATTATTCCCACTGCGAAACCCATGCGGTAGCTCTGTACCGAACAGGCAAACATGGAACTCGGCTTAAATACAGTTTGGAAAAACCGTTTATATGCCTAATAGGGATATAAAATGTTGATAAACTGTTTTTATTTTAACAGGGAAATAAAATTTTTAACCATGTCGCAAACAATGTCGGCAAAACAGTTGACTTGCTGCTCTATAAAGTAACATAGTTCAATCTCGTTTTCCACACAGTTCAAACCTAAATGTAGGGGAGAGCCGCCACAATTGTAACGTTTTTCACTTTTCACTCTATTACTAAGAGATTGTTTTACCTACATATGTAATATTTTCAGGCAAAGCACCAACACATGTCTATCATAAACCACTTAAAGTTTTTCAATTGATAAAACAGGTCTTAAGTAATTTAACTGAAAGCGGACACTGTCCGGTGTTACAACTGAAGCGTGTTTGAGTCTTAATTGTAACAGCAGAAGTTACAATTTTAACACTGCTAAAAAGTAGCATTAAACTCATCGTTTTCAGGTCAAATCAATTATATTTCATTCAGGCAACTGTTTAACATTTGGTATGGTAGCTCTCTATGACCCATAGAAGTGCAACGTCAGGTTTTTTTTTTTTTGCTGGATTTGACCTTTGACCTTAGCTCTGTGACCTTGACCCTGGAAATCTTGTCCAGGTCAGTACTCGGCAACTAATTATCGCAGCTTCGCCAAATTTGGTATGGTGACTCACTATGACCCATAGATGTGCAACATCACATTTTTTTGCTGGATTTGACCTTTAACCTTAGCGCTGTGACCTTGAGGCAGGAAATCTTGTACAAGTTAGTACTCAGCAACTACTGATCACAGCTTCACCAAATTTGGTATGATAACTCACTGTGACGCAGATGTGCAACTTAACGTTTTTTGCTGGATTTCACCTTAGCGCTGTGACCTTGAGGCAGGAAATCTTGTACGGGCTGAGGGGTATTCAGCAACGCGTTATGTTTAATACAAACTCTCAGACCGCTTTCGCACGAGGTACAATTTTTCGGTACCGCGCCACAGTGCGATTGTCCCCTCTCCCCACTGGTCAGCTTTCTCACTCGTACTATACCCGAGTACACATATGCCACTATTCCAATACAGTGTGTTGCAGTATGCACCTAGGTAGTTTTAAATGGGGAAATATATAGAAAGGAGGAGTAGTGAACTCTTGCGTAGAAATAATTATGCAATCTCCGCTTTTTTCTGGCTTTTTAATTGCCAGTACGACTTTAAAAGGAGGCGCCAATATGTTTTGGGGGATTTTATTATTGAGAAGGGGCTTTAGAATATTAATATCACGATGCTGCGCGTGCCCTAGCAACCCGGTGTGTCATCAGAAGCATGGATTACCACATATAGCGGCACAAGAAATAAAACTCGAAATTTTATTGACTGAATTTCAGTGGCTAAATCATCAAAATTGCTAAAATTGCTCCCTACAACAGTCAAACATGAGTCTGTCATCTTGGATTTTTCCGGAGACGCCTGTCAAACGCGAGTCCGTAATCTTGGATTTGCCCGGAGACGCCTTCGCGCATGCGCACTCCGACTTGCGGTAAATATAGCCCCGAATCACCGTTTACGGTGCCGTAAATATAGCCACTGCCTTTGTAAAATGAGCAATCGAGATGATATGAATGTTTTAATGTCTTTTGTGTGATGAAAACTTTGTTGCCAAACGTAGTTTTAGCACAGAGTGCACAGTGAGCAAAGACTGCTTTTAATTAGCTAGAATGAATTCAGTTAATAGCCCACTGAAATTGAATGTGACATCCTACAACGATGTGTGCCGTGAATTTATGTCTGAATAGTAGTTAGTGATCTACCTAATCGGAATTGTTTTTTTTTCTTTTTTCATTTAACGTTAACTTTTTTTGATTATTTGAATGTCAAATAGCGAAGCAGTGCATCACTTTCATGAAAGTCGCTCTGACTGCCCCCTTCGTTGTCCCCATCGGAAGCAAACAGCTCAAACCTGTATGGCTGGTTACCAAATTCGGCTTGTATACCCTCTTCCCTGTCACTGTCAGAAATGTCCAGCTCATACGAACTCTCGGATGTGGATAATACGATATTTTCATCAGAGCTGCTTGCGTTCGAATCGCTGCCACATTCAGCCATTATTATGATGTGGGTCGCCCCCGTCGGGAGGCAGCCAAGAAGCTTCTCTCTGTGACGTCACGCCAGCATGACGAGGTTTTGGCCCAGGCAATTCCTAGGCCAGCATTTGCGTCATGCATTTTATTCATTCTAGGCCTTAATAAAATCAGGAAACTGATTTATTGACAGGAATTTTATGTATCATTTAGCGAAGTTTTCAATAATATTCTTTACAGCCCATATGTTAGGACATGTCAGCAGCACTAATTTGCATAAGAGAACAGTAAACAGTATGTTCAAGGTTATTTTATTTTGTAGGGCATACATGGGTATTTTTCTCAATATGGGCACTATCAATGAAATGCAGAGTCCGGGTCCTTTTTTTTTTTTTTTTTTTTTTTTTTTTGAAATAATCCCACAGGGTTAGCTTTTTACCTATTAAAGGTTGTATCAGCGATTCTGAGCCAAAACATAATTTGTCACGTACAGGGGATCTTTCCTCACGAACTGTTAGCAGCTCATCTCATGAGTGGGAAGTGAAAAACTCCAGTCTCTGAAATCCACCTACAGCCAGGTAGGCACTGGTAAAAATACACAAACTCGTGTGGACCTACCCGCTCCCCGAAACTTCAACAAAAGTGCTTCAAAGAATTGGAGGGCAGGGATGGGTCTTCTGCGCCAGTTCCGTGATGGTGCACGACAAGTGGGTGGGACTGAGCAGGAAACAAAACAAACTGGCAGTGGCACTACCGATGCAGCAGGTTGAAGCATGGCGGAAGCCAACGCAAAAAAGAGACGCTCGAACGAGTGCATGTCGAGGAAAAATGAACGCGATCGCAGCTATGCAAAGTCCCGAAAGCATACCAACGTTGGAGAGAATTCCGGGAGTATTGACCATGTCCGTACAACATTTAAATCCCGTAAATGAAATTGAACGCTTCAGTCCGGTTTTGGGTGTTTTTTTTTTTTTTTTTTTTTGAAATCGCGTCATTTTCAGCTGCGCAACCATGCCCAACATTAGGAGTATACAACCGACCTTACTTTTATGGACAGGTTTGTATCCTATTCTTATTGTCCAATCAATGTATTTCAGTTACTGTGGAAAGTTTAAACACTCGGGAATTGGATAAGAAACGAGTCAATCAATTCATTGTTACCGGGGAAGCTTCATGAGGGCGTGAACTATGACTGTGCAGTTACGCAGATGAGCCTGAGTATATAATTGAGTGATTGGCTATCAACACCAGTACTTGGGTGGATATAGGGGAGCACTGAATTTGTCGATGGAGGAATCTACGTGTAAATCCATGGTAGGGAACTATGCATTTTTTGTGTGTGATGACTGTAATTGACAATAGAATGTGAGAGAATCAATACCATGTTGAATTTTTGCTTCAGAAAACTGATTTTTCTTAACCATTAATTGGAATACTGCTTGCTCACTGTAGCTAAAGTGGTTGCTACAGAGGACAACTTTTTTTTCCGTCGCAAGAGAGAAAATTTTTTAAACTACTGGATCGATATTATAGGCAAGGATATTGACCAGTTTGCACATCAGGCTTAGCTAAGGAGTTTATTTCATGCAACTCCTGAAAAACAGGGATTTGAGTGAACTTCTCCATATTCTAAACCATAGATATATACACCTAGATGCCGCGTTCGCTGCTTCTGTCCATTGGAGCGATGGGTGTACGCGGGCGCCATCTTGTGTTGGTGGAAGCCATGCGTACCTACAGCATTAGTCAGTGGGGGTAGAGGTTAATCAATGATTTTTATCATCACAACTCAACAAATTTTCAAACAATTTTAACACGTTGACTGCCGACTACGAGATAACTCGTAATGGCGGGTCAGGGCCAGCGCTAGACCTGAAAATTCGGGGGCAAATATCCATCCCTTTATTGACAGCAATAGTCCTGGCTAATACTAGATGGTTTTACACGTTTTCCAATTCAAGAATAATGAAGTGGCAATTGAAGACACGGCTTCCCCCCCATGCGATCTAACAGCGACAAAATAATGGGCTACATTTAGTACAGAAAAATAATTTAATTACGAATAGGTCTATGCACTGGCACTCAGCAACGTTAATTTCTTTTCCAGCAAGGGCGGCATTTCAGAACTCTTTGCGAATGAATCCGCTTTCACACTGACGAACGATTTTAAGACGACAGATTACATTCAAAGTCAATGCAAGACGCAAATACACGCGCCAGTATTCGCGTCTTTGCATTGACTTTGAATGTAATCTGTCGTCTGTAAAAATTCGCTTTCTGCCTGGTGTTAAAGCGACTTTAGGATGTTAAATACATTGGCATGCTAACTATAACATTATAGATACCGATGTCTCTTTATCTTGCTAGCTAGGTAGCCAAATAGCTCGCTCGCGATTGTTCCATTGTAAGCAAACTGTAGCCTTTTTTGCTCGCTAGCCAGTTAGCTATGTAGCTAAATACATTGGCGTGCTAGCTATGACACAGTTCGATATCACTTTGGCTTGCTAGCGCGAAACGCGTGCATTCGCGTCTTTGCATTGACTTTGAATGTAATCTGTCGGGCGAAAAATTCGTTTCGCGTCTAGTGTGAAAGCAGCTTCATTCTCAAAAGAGTTCTGAAATGCTGCCCTTGCTGGAAAAAAAAATTAACGTTGCTGAATGCCAGTGCATAGACCTATTTATAATTAAAATTTTTCTGTACTGTAAAACCCACAAAACAATAACCAACGGAGGAAATTGTAGGGCGAAGGTTCAACGTGTTCTTTTGGCTGGTATTAGCACGCGTGACCTCCTGGCTGGTGCGAATCACAATAAAATGGATCTATTTTCTCCGTTCGAAGGACGGGGCACAAAAGCACAACGGTTATAATTAATCTGACTCCATAATAAATTTAGAATACCAAATTTAGTTATACCCTCGTTAAATATCTGACTCCAAATTAGAATTAGAATTTATAGTTTAGGGACACATGCGTGAATCTCGGGGCAGCTACGTCGCCAGACTCATCCGTGAAAACCAGTTACTCAACCGACCCCCGGTAATAAGCGCAGTTGCCGGATCTTAGTTTGGTGAGAGTTCTAGAGGATGGAAGAAATTACCATGATAGTAGCAACTTTGGCATAAACATATCATGTACCCAGATTTATGTGCACCACAGGGCCCCTTAAGGGGATCGACCAGGCACCGGCTTATAAGCCCAAGGGTGCCCTTAAGGCCAAATCCCAGGAGGACCAATACTACATAAACCCTTTATATAAGTAGACCGTAATTTGCAATCCAACTTAAAACCCATCACTACCTTTAAAACATCAGCTAGCTAGTCTGGAATGTAAGGGCTCGCCCCCTAAGTACCGGTCGTAACGTGGCTAGAAAGAATAAAAGGATTAGGAGTCACGGAGACCACGCAAGCTTAAAGGAATGACAACAATTTATTCACCAGGTAGGCAAAAGCTTAAATCAAACAAATCAACGTTAAGCCAATTACAAGTTACGCATAATTTAGAAGAGGAGAATAAAGTCATACCTGGAGGAAAAGGATACACGCACTAACGTGCGCGGGAAGTTCGAAATACGATGTTACATCATTGAAAAGGCTACTCACGCACTAACGTGCGCGGGGAGAGATCGGATACGATCTTCCCAGAATGGATTGTTTCTCTTTGCTTTAAGCCAAACCACGTCTTTGATTCTGGCGGCATGGCCATAAACACCTGGAAGGGGGGTCGAATCCGGTTTTTGGGTTTCCCCCATTGGGAGGATGTAATAAAACACTTCCGCAGAGAGAGGAGAATAGGGTGATTACCAGAGAGTATTCTGACCAAATTCTCAGGAGTTTCCAAAAGGGAATGAACCATAATTTCAATGGGAATGAAACATGCTCCATTCAACTCCTTGGATTCCCCCGAGAATAACAAGACCAAACATGATATGAATATGTACTAATATGATGCAGTTGTCATGAAAAAGTCCTAAGATGAATTATTATATAGGTAAATTGGGTTATAAGTATATAAGTGATTTCTTAGAACGTGATTTAACATATAAGCACATTATGCACTTCCCAGAGGTTTAGATTATTTGAAACAGATTAATATAACTGGACTTTAACTTAAGACTTAGGCCAGTAATATGACTCGCACAGGGGCATTGTGTCAGCCAGAGCCCTGCAACAACCCCCCCGTGGTGAGACCATTGCCACCTCCTGGAAGTCCACAAAAGTTTTATTGCAATCTGGCATGGCTCTGGACTGAGCTTATCAGCCATTTGTCGCATACAGTCGCTGGGCTCCCCCACGCATCAGCGTTTGCAGATCTTACAGAGGTGCCGCTCAGAACCCAACCCAAAGGCACAGATGAATTTTACTGGTTTAGAAATGGAACAATCTTTTGGAAAATGAAATATGCAATGTCTACAGTACTGAATGTAGTCAATTATTTTGTCGCTGTTAGATCGCATGGCGGTTACGTATTAAGCTGAATTATTTGTTGCATATGGCAGCCACGTATACAGGATACTTGCTTAAATAGTAGTTCTATAACGACCTAAGATAATTGACTCTGAGTTAAATTTTGTTAAGTTGTTAATATTTAAATTTTGAACATATCAGCAAGCTAACTGACATTTAAGGTTTAAGAAGGTGAAAATAAATGACTGGGGCAGCATTCAAAGGCATTGACTGAGTGGCCTGACCCTGCCTGAATCCCCGACACAATATGGCGGCCGTGTTGACCCTTCCGACAACTCGGGAGGCAGCATCTAGGTGTATATTTCTATGTTCTAAATCGTCCTTGAACTCGGCTTGCTGGTGAATATTCAGTAACTGACCCTGGGGTGCCCTCTAGTGATCGAGTGCTGTAACTGCGTGCATAAATAGAAAACCTCCGTGTCTGTGGATGCCTACATCTGCGCAGGGGGTTAAAGTAGATCTCACAAGTACAACCTCAATTTTCATAACGTTGACATCCTAACGAACAAAATGATACCCATTTTGCTTTGTCCTACCGCCATGCAGGGTATGACAAAATTTTAGCCCCTTTGCCGCTCCTCTACTGAAACATGCAGGTAAAGTGTCCTGTTCAGGTACATCATTAAAAGGCTATAATCCCTTCCACTGTTTCCCTACAGGAGCTGATTACATTTGGTCAGCGAAATAATGCAGGCAGGAGTCTGGGACAGGACACAGAGACCACCCTACCAGAGCTCCCCGAGCAGCACAGGATCAGAGAGAAAGAAGAGGAACTACATGGACTGGAGTCTGTCCACATGGCAGAGTCAGAGACAAAATGTACGACACTCAGACTCAACACACTGGAGCCAGAATGCGTTTCTGCAAACAGCAGGGTCAGTGAGTTACATTACAGAGGAGCATCGCTGGTAAAAACAGAAACTGATCTGGGCCCCACCAACACTGGGGTTCTTAAGACGGAGAGCCTAGACTTTACAGAGCTGGCCTTTGTGACTCATCTGCATTCTGACCAAATCAAAACTCATGATGGGGAGACTATTAAGACTGAACATGTCAGTATCTTACCAGACATAAAGTGTGTTTACATTAAATCTGATGAAGTTAAGCTCGAATCCAGTGAAATTTTGGTGAGTGACCTCATGAATACTGAGCTTTATGGAGCTGGTGTTAATAAAAAAGGAGAAACTAAACTGTGTCACTGTGCTGGAGAGCCCAATCTAAAGTGCAAAAATTCAGGGAAAAATCATTCCAATTTAATCCATGATGTGGGAATCAATCTAAAGGAAAAGTCCCACCAATGCTCTTGGTGTGGGAAGTGTTTTGTCAGGAAATATCATTTAAATTGCCACCAGAGAATTCATACAGGTGAAAAGCTCCATAAGTGTGATCATTGCGAGAAAAGTTTCGCTCGGAAATCTAATTTAAATGTCCACAATAGAATACATACGGGTCAAAGTCCTTATAGATGTGATCAGTGTGAGAAGTCTTTTGCTCAGAAATCTCAATTAGATGTCCACCATAGAATACATACAGGTGAAAAGCCCTTCAAATGTGATCAGTGTGAGAAGTCTTTTGCTCTGAAAGCTCAATTAAATATCCACTATAGAATACATACAGGTGAAAAGCCCTACAAATGTGATCAGTGTGAGATGATGTTTATTCAGAAATGTAATTTAAATCAGCATTACAGAAAACATACCAGAGAAAAGCCGTACAAATGTGATCATTGTGGGAAGAGTTTTTTGCATAAATGTAATTTAAATGACCACCATAGAGTACATACAGGTGAAAAGCCCTACAAATGTGACCAGTGTGAGAAGTCTTTTGCTCGGAGAAGTAATTTAAATAGCCACCAAGGAAAACATACCAGAGAAAAGCTGTACAAATGTGATCATTGTGCGAAGAGTTTTTTGCGGAAATACAATTTAACTGTCCACCATAGAATTCATACGGGTCAAAGGCCCTACAGATGTGATCAGTGTGAGAAGGCTTTTGCTCTGAAATCTCATTTAAATGTCCATCATAGAATACATACAGGTGAGAAGCCCTACAAATGTGATCAGTGTGAGATTACGTTTATTCGGAAATGTAATTTAAATCAGCATTACAGAAAACATACAGGAGAAAAGCCCTACAAATGTGATCGTTGAGGGAAGACTTTCAGGTATGGAAATAATTTACAATTCCACAATCAAATTCATACTGGTAAATAGCCCTACAAATGTGACCATTGTGGGAAGAGTTTTATTCTGAAATCTCATTTTAATGTCCACCAAAGAGTCCATTCAGATGAAAATGGTGGGTGGGTGGAAATCCTACTAGGCACAAGCCTCGAGTGCCTTCAGTCCCACTGTAAAGGGGTTTACCTGGAGAAATCCTTGTATGAGGATGTTTCAGGTTTCACTGAAGCGAACCCCGACCAAAATTTCCACGAAACAAATATGAAAAAGCTAAGAAAGGATAAAATATATTGGCCGGACGTCTCCCAGGATAAAAAGGTCCCCATATCACGCCTAGGCACTAGGGCGTGTGAGGATAGTGATAGTGCAACTTCTCCCAGTGCTACAAGGATTAGTCCCTCCTCTGCCAGCACTCAGCTGGGTTCCCCACCAGATCAGCAACGCACTGGCCTTGGGCCCCAGCATCAAGACTGTCAAAGGACCAGCAAAAGAAATAAACGAAATTATGTAACGTGGTCCATTGAGGAGAAGAAAAAGTTCCTTCTCTGCTTTGCTTACTCCAGATACGAGAAGTGGGGCAGGCGGAAAAATGTTGTATTTGAGGAGCGAATAAAAGAGGCGGATCTACCAACAGAAAAGAATGAAAAGGCTGATATATAGGCAGCACAGTGGCTCAGTAGGTGGCGCTGTTGCCTCACAGCAGGAAGGTTGTGGGTTTGAAGGTTGACCTGGGATCTTCTGTGTGGAGTTTGCATGATCTCCCTGAGTTTATGTGGGTTTACTACAGTTTCCTCCCACAGCCCACAGACATGCAAGTCAGGATAATTAGAGACTCAAAATACAAGTAGCTCATTCAAAATACAAATGGCATGTGTCTCGATTTCATCCACCTTTAAAAGAGTACGAGGCGGGTGACATGAGATGGCTGGAAAATCATTGGAAGTGTCAATAAACATGAAACGGGCTTAGAAATACGGCGGGTGGACAAAATATCAGAAGCACCCCCAAAAATGTCGTGAAACCAGTTATGGAAGCATCTATTTGGTTTATTTCTATTCATTCTAAACTAGTAAAATTATTTTGTTACAGGCTTATTAAAGAACTAATAAATACCCCTCAGAGTCTCTGTTAGAATCCTTTTCAGGCCCAGTCGTAAACCCTGAGGAATCCAAAGAGCCACAGTGTGCAGATCTATGGTCTCTTGGCGTGTTGGTTTTGGTCAGATGATGCAGGAGATGGTTGCAAAGGTTATCACAGGATGTTGATAATATTAATTGAAAATAATCTGTTCAATCAGAGGCACACAGTAATTCAAAAAAATTTATTTCAAATATAAAATCAAAAGAATGATGTAAATCAAGTGTGCATTCTCAATCATTTTATTCGTGTAAATCTGGCCTTATTAGAAACGGGCTCAATTCAGATTAGTTTGTGTTGTTTTTTGTTGCATTTATTGGTGTAATCAACTCGAAATGAAATCATTGTTCTCCCATTGTATAGGAAATGAAAAATTATTTACTATCCTGCTATTGTATGATGTGTTTAGATAAACCTACTTCAGAAGCTGGATGTATTGGCATTTCAGTGATCTATTGTAGGAATTCTTGTTAATGAAATTAGTTTGGCATATAGAGGGGCCATTCTTTGAAAAGTGAACCAAATTTGAAAACAAGGGCATTCAGAGAGCGCAGCATCTCTGCCACGCCTAGGCAACTCTGTATTAGTTATTTTTGTTGGCTTATGTTGGGAGTTGTTGCATTCCACCGCCAGGTGGCAGCAAAACCCAAAAGCACGCCAATTGGAAATCTGGCCATTTGGAAAGACTTCAAATCTCTGCCAGCATAGCTGGATTTGAACTTTGGCCTATTTCTCAGCTGTACTTTGGCCTAGATATGCCAAAATTTAATCACTTGGTCCTCTTGTGCTACTCTAAGATCCTGCAAAATTTGGTTAAAATCTATTTGGCGGTTTTTGAGAAATCCTGCTAACAGACAAACAGACAGACAAACAGATAAACGCCGGCAAAAACATGCACCTTCTTGGTGGAGGTGAAAAATCAAGGTTTTTTTTTTTTTTTTTCCGAATTTTCAGTTGTATATTCACAAAAAGCATTGTCTTATGTTTATGAAATGTATTTTTCTTGAATTAAGATCATTTTAGTGGTTATTTGCATAGATGAATGTCAATGTAAGTAATAAAAATAAGAGGATTTTTTTTCTTATTTTTATCAACTGATAAATTGTAAGTCACATTAAATTTTTTGTGTTTACGTTTTGCAGTATGCATGTTCACTGTATTTCTCAAATTAATCAATTAAAAATTATCACCACCTTTCATTCTCAAATAATCAACAAATTCATTTAACTTTAAAATGTCACACGCATGACCCAATGCCTGAAAATTTTATGCTTTATGAAAAGTTGACCTTTTTGTGTCAATTATTTTTATGTCCTCAGCAAACTCTACTTGATCTTGCTTTTGACCAAATATCAAGTCGCCAGATGATTCTACTTAATTAATACAGGACATAATTAATTTTTTGCCCATCATTGACCCTCTTTCTGACCAGATTACCTCCACATGTAATGGTGCTGTCCACTTAGATATAGCTGGAATGTGAGAGAAACATTGGAGTAATTGTATGTTATAGTCTGAGTCATACCCCACACTCACACTCCACTCAAGTCTCCCAAAATATCACAGCAAGGACATTGTATGGGCCGGTCATATTTCTGAGCACTGGATAACTGACGTTTTAACTTCACTGTGTCTCTTTACTAAATTTGTTGCATATCGGAGCTGATTTTTTATAGCTATTCTTTGGCAAGTACAGTATGTTATTTTCGATAATTGTTGATTTTCAATGTCAGTGCATACAATATTAATTACTATATGCATGTGTTCTTTGATGTTGATCATGGGGTAGATAAAAGATTGTTTCATATTCCATACTAAAAAATGTTGCACAACATATGAAGAGTTCAGGTGCAAAACCACATTAACGCCACATTCATGAAAAATGATATAACCATTGCATGTGAAAGTTTACAGTGACTGGTATCTGATATCCTAAGAAATTTTTCTGCGAACCGCCCTAAGTTCTACAGTTAATAAGTTAAAATGTGTTTTTTTCACAGAACTATGGAGGAGCCATCAGATTTTGTGCAGAAAATCATGCGGTCTGTAGAGCAGCGTCAGAGGCTCCTATCTAGGTCACATGATGCAACAATGGTGGCACCCCATGATCGCAATAGTTACCCAATTTATCATTCAATTTTTGGAAATGACTGAATTTTCACATTGGTTTCGTTGTCAGTCGTGGTTTTTGGTTTTGTTTACGTGACATAAGCAAATGTCAAATTTCTGTTAAGAAAACGGTAACGAAGTGGGCAGCTTTGTAAGTATTTCCTAAGTTTACCCAAAGATGTACGTCTGCTGTCAAAACAAGTATTTCCATACAATGCGCTAACCATCTTGATTTACTGCCCGCTCTTTCCCCACTGCCACGATAATTGGGTAACTTAAAACGTCCAAAAACTAGGTTGATATGGCATTTGTTTTAGCAGTTTCTGCACAGCTATCTTGCTATAAGCATTTGATTTGGCAGAATAAGTTTCTGCATAGCTATCTTGCTGTAAGCATTTGATTTGGCGGAATATTATTTTCCTCAATATTCCCATGATCCTATCAAGGATTGTACTTACATTTATGTGTCATTGTGTTTTCAATGATTTGGCAAAAGTTGATAATGTCTGGTTTCCAGAGACGGACTTGCTGAGTTTAGCAAGCAAACCAAAGTTAGACTTGCTGAGTTTTGCAGACAAATCGATCAGAATTTGGCAATTAACATTTTTTTTCAACGAAGGTTGATTTTTGTCGATCTGATATTTTATTCCATGCACCATAACCATTTCAAAACCAGAGAGGAAAATTTAGGGAATTTTACAACTTCCATCAGGTAGCATTCCATATTTATAAATGTGATACAATGAACTTACTGGGTTTTGCATCTGAACTCATCGTATGCAAGTTGTGTATGGACCATTCACTGATCTTTATAGGCCAATATTAAAATCTAGACGACCTAATGATTACCAGTTATTACCACTTGATTTTTCTGTTCTTTCCAGGATTTTATTGTTTTTTCAAGTAATGCATAAATTGAATGAACATGTGGCAAAATAAAAATTTTATGTCATGACTGCAATAATGTGTTTGTATTATTGAAAATGTTTTACTTCAATGTCAATACTTCAATGTATAACAGTAATATGGTGATGAGGATGGGCCTTCAACAGAAAAAAAGTATTCAATTATAAAGGATAGTCACAGAAGATGGATCTTTGTCTTCTACAACCTACATGATGCCTTATATATACAGTTGCAAGAAAAATGTGAACCCTTTGGAATTACCTGGATTTCTGCATAAATTGGTCAAAATGTGATCTGATTTTCATGTAAGTCACAACAATAGAGAAACACAGTCTTCTTAAACTAATACCTCACAAACAATTATATTTTTTCATGTTTTTATTGAACACAACATGTAAACATTCACAGTGCTAAATGGAAAAAGTATGTGAACCCCTAGGCCAGGGGTGGCCAACCCTGGTCCTGGAGAGCTGCTGTGTCTGCTGATTTTTGGTGTTACTCTGCACTCCATTGAGGATTAAAGCAGGGCTATTCAACCTTGTCCAGAAAGGGCCACTGTGGGTGCCGGCTTTCATTTCAACCAAGCAGCTACACACCTGATTCTACTAATCAACCCCAAGAGTCTTTGCTAATGAGCTTGATTAGTAGAATCAGGTGTGTAGCTGCTTGGCTGGAATGAAAGCCTGCACCCACGGTGGCCCATTCTGGACAAGGTTGAATAGCCCTGGATTAAAGTCGTTGATTACTCACTTACTGATCTCACCTGGTGTCTCAGGTTTAATTTGGTAATCATGAGCCAATCAAGCAATTAGCAGGAACAACCCACAAGACTCCTAGAGCCAATTAAGCAGACTTGCAGGTTGTGACAGCAATCTACGTGTTAACCAAGATTTGTGGATGTGGTTGGATATTTAGCATAGTTGTAATGCAGACAATGTAGAAGTACAGAGTACAGATAAAAGTTTATAGAGCAGGGGTGGATAACGCTGGTCCTGTAGAGCCAGAGGGTGTGCTGAGTTTTGTTTTCTCCATCTGATTTAAACCTAAGACACCAGGTGAGATAAGTTAAGTGTGTAATCAACTGCTTTAATTCATCAATCAAGTGCTGAGTAACACTAAAAACAAGCAGACACTGCGGCTCTCCAGGACCAGGGTTGGCCACCCCTGCCCTAGGCTAATGACTTCTCCAAGAGCTAATCGGAGTCAGGATTCAGCCATCCTGGAGTCCAATCAATGTGACGAGATTGGAGTTGTTGGTTAAAGCTGCCCTGCCCTATAATAAACACATACCAGTTTTGAGTTTGCTATTCTCAAGAAGCATTGCCTGATGTGAACCATGCCTTGCACAAAAGAGCTCTCAGAAGACCTACCATTAAGAATTGTTGACTTGCATGAAGCTGGAAAGGGTTACAAAAGTATCACTAAAATCCTTGATGTGCATCAGTCCACGGTAAGACAGAATGTCTATAAATGAAGACAGTTCAGCACTGCTGCTACTCTCCCTAGGAGTGGCCGTCCTGTAAAGATGACTGCAAGAGCACAGCACAGAATGCTCAATGAGACAAAAAAGAATCCTTGGGTGTCAGCTAAAGACTTACAGAAATCTCTGGCGCATGCCAACATCTCTGTTGACAAATCTATGAGTAAAACATTAAACAAGAATGGAGTTCATGGGAGGACAGCATGGAGGAAGCCACTGCTGTCCAAAAAAAACATGGCTGCACGTTTGAAGTTTGCAAAAGAGCACCTGAATGTTCCACAGCACTACTGGCAAAGTATTCTGTGGACAGATGAAACCAAAGTTGAGTTGTTTAGAAGGAACACACAACGCTTTGTGTGGAGGAAAAAAGGCACAGCACATCAACATCAAAACATCATCCCAATTGTGAAGTATGGTGGAGGGGGCATCATGGTTTGGGGCTGCTTTGCTGCCTCAGGGCCTGGACGGATTGCTATCATCAACGGAAAAATGAATTCCCAAGTTTATGAAGACATTTTGCAGGAGAACTTAAGACCATCTGTCCACCAATTGAAGCTCAAGAGAGGATGGGTGATGCAACAGGACATGACCCAAAGCACAGAGGTAAATCAACAACAGAATCGCGTGACGAAGAATGGCCCAGAGAAGAAGGAAAATCAATAATGTGAAAGATCAGTTCGCTGGAAGCATTTAACGCATGGGGAAAGTGTCTCATGCAGTTAGACTGGTTAAAGGGTATGATCCCTTCCTCTGTTTCCCTACAGGAGCAGCACTTCTGAACACATTTGATCAGCAGATTGATGCAGGCAGGAGTCAGTCTGAGACAGGACACTGAGACGACCCTACCAGAGCTCCCCAAGCAGCACAGGATCAGAGAGAAAGCAGAGGAACTACATGGACTGGAGTCTGTCCACATGGCAGAGTTAGATATAAAATGTACTACACCAGGACTCAACACACTGGAGCCAGACTGTGTTACTGCAAACAGCAGGGTCAGTGATTTACATTACACAGAAGCATCAGTGATAAAAACAGAAACTGATCTGGGTCCCAGCAACACTGTGGTTCTTAAGACGGAGAGCCTAGACTTTACAGATCTGGCCTTTGTAACTCATGCTCATTCTGGCCAAGTGAAAACTGAAACTGCAGATGGAGACTTTATTAAGACTGAACACGTGAGTATCTTGCTGGACATTAAATGTGTTGACATTAAATCTGATGGAGTTAAACTTGAGTCCAGAAAAATTTTAGTGATTTCATGAGCACTGAGCTTAATGGAGCTGGTGTTGATGAAGGAGGAGAGACTGAACAGGATGACTGGGCAGGAAACCCCAATCCAAATGGGAAAAATCAGTCCAATTTAAAGCTTAATGTGGGAATCCATATAACCGAAAGGCCTAACCAATGCTCCGAGTGTGGAAAGTGTGTTTCTAGGGAATCTGATTTAAATGACCACCAGAGAATTCATTCTGGAGAAAATCCCAACAAATTTGATCAGTGTGAGAAGCGTTTCAGGCGCAAAACTAATTTACAATGCCATAATCAATCTATACAAGTGAAAAGCCCTCTAAATGTGACCTCTGCAAGAAGTCTTTCTCATAAATCTCAGTTAATTAGCCACCCTAAAATTCACATGCGAAAAAGGCATCACAAATGTGATCAGTGTGAGAAGAGTTTTCCAACAAAATCTGATTTGCAATGTCACCAAAGAATGCATACGGGTGAAAAGCCTTACAAATGTGATCAGTGTGGGCAGAGTTTTTCTCAAAACTAATTTGAAATGCCATTATCGAATTCATACAGGTGAAAAGCCCTACAAATGTGATCAGTGTAAGCAGAGTTTCAGGCATGCATATGCTTTAAAATCCCATTATCGAACTAATGCGGGTGACCAGCCCTACAAATGGGATCAGCGTGGGCAGAGTTTTTCTCAAAAAAGAAATTTAAAATCCCGTAATCAAATTCACACTGGTGAAAAGCCCTATGAATGTGATCAGTGTGGGCAGAGTTTTTACTTCAAAAGTAGTTTATAATACCATGATCAAATCCATTCAGGAGAAAAGCCATATAAATGTGACCATTCCGAGACGTAGTTTGTCTCCAAAATCTCCTCACTGTTCACCAAATAATTAATTCTGGTGAAAAGCCCTACAAGTGTAATCAGTGTGAGAGGTCTTTTGCTCAGAAATCTCATTTAAATTGCCACCAAAGAATTCATATAGGTAAACGGCCTTACAGATATGATAGTTTGAGAAATGTTTCAGGCATAATATATTTTTTTTCAGGGATCTCCATTTAATGTCCGCCGATGTCATTCAGGTGAAAAGGCTGAGGCTAGTGCAACAGGAATGTTGCAGTCAAGGGTATCCATGAAGAGTTTAGGACGTCCTCTTCCTCGGCAAATTGCATAGAAATAATAATCATCATCATCATCTTGTTGCCAGTACTAATAACACTATAATTGCTAAAATTGGGTGAATTATTGTGATTATCGTATGAACTGAATGAGGGAAGATACAGTTTGTTTTGGTACTGCATGGCCCTCGTAATTCAGTAAATTATGTTACATAAATGTTTGTTTCTTTTGTTTGGCACAAAAGAAAAGGAGACTGAAGTTTCAGACAGGCAAAGCATAAATAAAGACCCATTAGCATTACATGTGAATGACATTCTCTCACGGCATGCTGTGTGATTACACACTTTCATGCACATGTAAACATATAGATAGATAGATAGAGTGAGCATCCCAATTCATTGGACATTGATACATTTTTTTTTATTTGGGTTCTGAACTCTATCACTTTGAGTTTGAAAGGAAGCAATGGCAATGAGGGGGAAGTGCAGACTGTGCGCTTTAATTGTAACCCCCCCCATTTTCAGGTGCATCAAAAATTTATGGACAGTTTAAAATTATGTAAAATACTGTAATCATTATTATTATTTGGTTATTTGGTGTTATTTGGTGGTATAACCGTTGCAATGACTGCTTGAGGTAATTTCTCTTCAGCATGTAAAATGCATGTTTAATTGGATCTGGTGATGGACTCTGCCAGCAGAACCAAACCATCAAAAAAATGTGACACTGTCCATTGAATTATGGTCAGCACTGTCGCAGGATGTCAGTATTCGCACTGTACAAAGTTCAATTTTATTGAAAAGGGAAAGATTGCAGTAAACATTACCCCCTAGAGGTGTAAATGCACCCAGAATGGCAAGTGAATTTAAATTCACTACATGTACTGCAGTTTCTTGATTTATCCCTGGAGTTAAAATTTTTTGACATGGCACAAAATGGTCTATCAGGTCAGTCAATCAGTAAGTTTTAACCAATTCATTAATTAATTTTTAATCAATTTTATGTCAAATCCAAATCGTCAAAAAGACTGCACTTACCCCGTAGCTCCAGCTGGTACAGCATCTCCATATATAAACACAGGTACTGGAGTGTTGATCCTTTGAATTGATGATGTTTGAAGCTCATTTTGGCTACCATTCCTCTCTAGAATGAGATGTGACACTGGAATATCAATATTGAAACATTCTTCTCTGGTTTTATGCCTTACAATATAACTATCTATTAAAATAAATGGTCCAAGGGATTATTTCAAGCAAGAAAGGCTCCAAAGCGTGTCTTTCATTTTTGTAATCTCAATATTTGATGTCAAGTCTCCCATTACTCTTTGTTATCAAGCAGACATTCCTACTCTCATTTTGCAATTTTCTCTTTTGACTGGGCGAATAAAATGATTAAATAATTCATAATTCATTCTGAATTCAAATCGTTCATGCTCCCCTATGAGCAAAATTGATCTGCGACAAATTAGCAGTGAAATTGTGAAGAATCTCTTTCATTTGATCAATTTTCCAAGATTTTTATGATTCTGCATCACAAAATGTTACAGTATATGTCAAACTCCATGCAATGCGAGGTCTAGTCTGGTGTTAGTTAAGCACACAAAGGAATGCAAATGAATCAGCTTCAAAAAGTGATTAATTCCATCCCATATAAACAAACTGGATGTGGCATGGAGGTTCACTGGGGCAGATCCAGAATGTTAGAAAACAGTGAAAGCCCCATATGCCAAAGAAGCATATCAAGCATATCCCCATCATCTCTCTCTTCAGTCATTCTCTCCAAGTTTTTTTCCTCTATGTTTTCCTCCTTCCTCTTTTTATTTTCTTCTCTCCCTTTTTTCCTTCTCTTTTTACCAGTTATAAGACTGCCAAAAGACAGGCCCTGGCCAACCCCCCGCCTGCCCTCAGCCGCTTATGATTCTTATGGCCCTCATTTTGCATGACTGAATGCGAGAAAAAAAAAAAAACAGAGAAAGATTAATGAAAAAAATGGGCCAGTGAAATTCTAATCAATACTGGTACATATGTGCAACAAGAACACAATATTGAAAAGACTTATATTATGATCTAGAGTAGGAACCAAATGCAGATTCAGGGCACAATCTATAAGGCAGTATTAATTATCAGGCATACCGTCATATAAAAGGAAAAGGCCATAGCCCTGAACAGTTGAGGGACAGCCCAGCTAAATTGGTAATGACCGGAGAGGGTAGGAGCTTGTCTGCACCCAGGCCAGTGACCGTCCAGGGGCAGAGGCCAGGTGATGAATCCCCCTCACAGAAGCAGGGCTGCTTGAGTGTAGAACTGAAGGGTTTAGCAGGATCGCTGTCCCAAACCTGAAGACAGACGAACGTTTGGGAGCTGTTCCTAATGAACTGACTCAGAGGAACAGGCAGGAAAGATGGATGAACAACATCACCGTACCAATCCTAGAGACCATTATAAAGGCCTGGGAGGTTATTCTTATTAATAAGACTCCGAGGAGTAATTATATTTTTCTTCATTGTTAATTTACTACAAACACACAGAAGAAGAGCTGAGCTCAAAACTAGAAGACACAAACTGACTGGAAGGCTTGGCTGGGAATGAACCATGACAATATAGCAACCACACTGACACCACAAAGAAAGGACATTCACAAAAGGGGCAAGACATAAAAATGATAACACATGGGAGCAAGGAAGAAAACAAAACAATAAATCAATTACAGGGAAGGAGCCAATTAGGGACCAACGAGGGTTGTGACAGACTTGTATAAAGCCAGGGAACATAAAACCTGTCTTGACGAGCAGGATGTTTCAGAGTATGATGGATGGAACAGTATTTCATAGTGTACTGTAAGTGTTGTTAACCATGAAAATAAAAAATAGACTTCAATAAATCACATGGCTGAAAGATTTGGGAAAAATAATCTGATTGTGAGTTTTTTGGACCAATATTGCAATTTAGAATGTACTTCATTTGAAATATTTCTTATCGTCTGTATTATTCACTAAACACGAGCAATAAACACAGAAAAATCCTGTTAGCAATCAGGATTTTACTCTGTAGACCAGGCATATGCATTATGATGAAATGAGATAATTGATGCATGAATTGATATGAATGACCGATATTTGACCTTTGAATAGCAAAAACAAAAACCTTCAACCACAGTGGTGTAGGCTATTGACTGACTGATTTCACTCTGGGCCTTGTAGACATGTATTAATTATCATGACTTCAGTTTTCAGTGAAATCTGAGAAAGGAACAAAAAAGCACTGCGAAAAGACAGGCCTCATGTAAACTGTTTACATGAGGCCTGTCTTTTCGCAGTGCTTTTTTGTTTTATGCAGCTGAATATACATTGGTGTTTTAAAATAAGTTTTAACTGATCTCCAGTCAGTAGCAAATTAAAAGTGCAGAAAAACATGAAAAAGAACAAATCTCTGTGCCACTCTTAAAATATTTCAATAACTCAAAGTTGTTTTAATAGGGTCACTAAACGAAGATTTTAAAAACGCCTTGTAAAGTGAAGATTTTCTTTTAGAAAAACGTGGCTTCTGTTCATCGTGGAGACGTTCTATGAAGCTTTCGGAACACGATGACGTCACAGCGCAGTTGCGCCAACCATCTGTTGCGTTGTGTGACGTTCGCTGGTATTGAACTAAATAAATATACGTTATCGCTACCTTTCACTACCTCGGAGAACACTAGATTTGAGCATTTGTCGCCGGTTTTACGTTTTTCGTGTGGGCGCAGATATCTTGCAAAATATTTTGAAGACTGCTGTTCTCGCCAGAATGTCACGTGAGGGTAAGTGTGTGTTCACGTGTAACCACTTGAAATCACACGTAACCAATTGTTACAACTTTTGCGATTTGAACTGTATTAGCGATTGCGATTAATTGGTCAGCCCTACAATAAATTATATATCTTTCTACTTTAATAATAATAATAATAATAATAAGGATAAAATAATGCTAATGCGGTGGAAGTACTCTTCATAGAAAGTAGTGCCAATGAGTGGCAATAACTGGCAGAGTTATATGTCATCACCGCTAACTAACTGCAAGTCATTTTACCATCGGTTTCTGCCAGGCAGTGAAGAAAGTGCTTGCCCTCTGTTCTTCACTGTGTGGGTGTGTGTGTGTGTGTGTGTGTGTGTGTGTTTAACATGCTGTGCTGGTTGCTCGGGGACTCCGACCCCTGTCCCTCTGTGACGTGGTAAGGATGAAATGGTGGTGAATGGAGAGCCATGCTAACACTTGCTAACTTCATTTAGGTCAGACCGCTGCCTGGCCGTTCCAAGGCTCGAGATGGATGTCTTCCTCAAGCCACTGCAACAAGGGCTTCAGCGGGTATAAGGAGAAAGGCAGGTCTTTTGTAAAGCCCCTGCGCTTTTCCCTCACCCAAGGTAGGCACTTGATTGGACGGGGGTGTGCTTGAAAAGTTTTAGCGCTTGGTTGATATGCAGCTGAGTATACATTGGTGTTTGTCGGCGCTGGATAATGCAGTCTAAAATTAATGCCATAACGTTAACATTTTCATTGGTGATGATGTAGTCTCACCTGCACATGGCTATAAAGGCTGAGGCGATTTTGGTTCCTTCTCTGGACATTACGGCTGTGGTTAGTTGTAAAAATGTCTTTGGAAATGTGAGACTGAGCCCTCTGTGTATTTCTTAGCCCCAGCACGGCAGGAGGTGCAGGGTGAGATCCGAGTAAAATCTCTGGACGAGATTCGAAAGGAGAGGGCGGCCAGGTCCCTGGGACAGGGCCCAGCACACGAGGCTGGCTGGTGCAGCACTAAGGGCCCCAACCCTGCAAAGAGGAGCGCAACGCCTCCCGTGGCCGTCCATGGGAAGACTTCCCACCCCCAGCTGGTGAGGAAGAGGAAGCTGGCCAGAGAGGGGGAAGAGGAGGTCAGGGGGAGGAGCGAGGCGCCTCCCGAGTGCGATGTCCCATCCAAGAGGGTCGACATTCACCCCGGCGAGATCCGGGTTAAAACCCTGGAAGAGATCCGGAAGGAGAAGGCGGCACGAATGCAGAGCAAGGTGCAGGAGTTGAAGGCTGAGGAGTCGCCAGCTCCTCTCTCTGCTCCGCTCAAGAGGAGGATACTGCGCATCAACAGGAACATGGCCACTGGTGAGCTTTCATCCTCTGTGTGTCCTCAGCCCTTTCCCTCTCGGGGTTTGTTTTCTCATGAGACGCGGCTCTTAATGTACTTCAGTTAGGTATGGTAGCCAGAGGCATGAGGTCCAGGTGCAGACTGCATAAGTCCTCCCCACTATTTGTTAAATAACCCGGAGGTGGATCGAACTGGTGAAATTATGTGGAAAAAAATGCATCACAGACTGTATATTTCTGGCCCTCAGACATGACCCCCATGGTTAGTTCTTTGCTCACGCTTTTCTGCAGTTGATTGCTAATGGGGACTGTGTACATTTACAGGAGCTGTGAATGGGAAGACGGAGTCTCTGGTTGAGGTGGCGAGGGTGAAGACCTCCCAGGAGATGATGCTGGAGAACATTTACAGAAGCCCCAGTACAGCCCATCAGAGCTCCATGATCACTGAGCCACTCCTCTTTCTTGCTAAAGACCCTCCTGCTGCTCCACAAAGGTAAAGTCTCCCACAAAGCAGCCCCGACTCCCCAGTACTCTTACAATTAGGGCTGCCCTGTCCTGTACCTAGGGACTCGCTACCCTTTCGCTGTTTATTTATGCTTCGAATCATCACCCTGGTTCTGCTAAATACCAGCTTAAGAAGCTCTTGAATGCTGTTGAATGAGGTGTGCGTGGATTGGAGTGAAAGCCGACACGATGGATGCTGTACGGTAGTGCTGAAAGTGGCCTTGACGTGCGTTTGCGGGCACGTATCTGAATATGTCTCACTCCTGTGTCTGCATGTTTTGGTTTGTAGAGTTGTCGCCCATATATCTCACCAGTTTGTGCTTTGAAGGCGAAAGCTTTGAGGTTTTCAAAACCATACGAGATAGAGATAGATGCTGTTTACATTGAGTTCCATAAGTTATGGCACCGTAACAATTTAACAGGGTATACTCTTATGGATGTAAATGCCCTACATTTACGAGGCTGACTATCTGCTTCAGTTCGAGGTTCTTGAGGCTTGTATTGAACTTTGCTTTGAACACCTTATTGAAATTTCACCGTCTAAGTGCCTGTGGACCTTATTGTAGTGCGTAGGTAAAAGAAGCATAACAATAAAACGATTGGATGGGAAATGGGGAGCGTGATTGGGCTGAATGGCCAGTTGTAGTCATTATGTTAAGAAGTTTGGTCTTGAGGCTGACATGCTTGTGTGGTGAGGCTGTAGTAACTGGTCTCTCTGTACCTCCAGCAGCAGCGCTATGCTCACGATCCCAAACCAGCCCAAGTCTCACCGCCAGTGTACGGCGAACTCTCACACCTCCGGTTCTGCCCCCCTCAACGACTTTGATGAACTGCTAAGTGAGTTCGCTGAAGATCTGCTGGATGGTGAGATGGAGCTGGAGCTGGACCCTGCCGTGAATGGAGACGACCTCCTCCTGCAGCTTTTGGTGATGATCAACAGCTAGGAGGCCAACTTTTGGAGTCTCGCATTTTAGGAATACTTGCTTCCAGAGAATAGATACGTGCTTTCTTAGAAATCTAGTATCTTTAATGCGTTCCTAAGGTGTGATGGCAGAACTTCACCTATTACACCTTACAAAAGTACAATCCCATTTCCAAAAAAGTTGGGACGTTGTGTAAAATATAAATGAAAACAGAATACAAGGGTTTTCAAATCTTTTGTACTTTATATTTATTTGAAAATAGCATACTCAGAGCCCTTAAAATTGCATGGGTGCGGTATCTACTGTATTTGCAGCAAATTGAAGAATCAATCAATTTTTATTGCTTTTCCGGTGAGATACGAGTGGAAATAAAGAAAAACATATGGTATCCTAATCCTGATGCACGCCACATGGACATGCTGAGCACTTCATTTTTTTTTTTTTTTACATACAATCAATAAAGAGCATTTCCAATGAAGGCCTGTGAGCAGAGTACTTTTTCAGTCCTCCACTCAGTTTCACTTTGAAAAATACCTGAGTAGAAACGTCCGTATGCTGCTTCTGTGTATCCCTTAACTGGACCTTATTGAGACGCACTCCATTGAATTATGGTCAGCACTGTCGCTAGATGTCAGTATTCGCACTGTACAAAGTTCAATTTTATTGAAAAGGGAAAGATTGCAGTAAACATTACCCCCTAGAGGTGTAAATGCACCCAGAATGGCAAGTGAATTTGAATTCACTACATGTACTGCAGTTTCTTGATTTATCCCTGGAGTTAAAATTTTTTACATGGCACAAAATGGTCTATCAGGTCAGTCAATCAGTAAGTTTTAACCAATTCATTAATTAATTTTTAATCAATTTTATGTCAAATCCATTTAGTCAAAAAGACTGCACTTACCCCGTAGCTCCAGCTGGTACAGCATCTCCATATATAAACACAGGTACTGGAGTGTTGATCCTTTGAATTGATGATGTTTGAAGCTCATTTTGGCTACCATTCCTCTCTAGAATGAGATGTGACACTGGAATATCAATATTGAAACATTCTTCTCTGGTTTTATGCCTTACAATATAACTATCTATTAAAATAAATGGTCCAAGGGATTATTTCAAGCAAGAAAGGCTCCAAAGCGTGTCTTTCATTTTTGTAATCTCAATATTTGATGTCAAGTCTCCCATTACTCTTTGTTATCAAGCAGACATTCCTACTCTCATTTTGCAATTTTTCTCTTTAAACTGGGCGAATAAAATGATTAAATAATTCATAATTCATTCTGAATTCAAATCGTTCATGCTCCCCTATGAGCAAAATTGATCTGCGACAAATTAGCAGTGAAATTGTGAAGAATCTCTTTCGTTTGATCAATTTTCCAAGATTTTAATGATTCTGCATCACAAAATGTTACAGTATATGTCAAACTCCATGCAATGCGAGGTCTAGTCTGGTGTTACTTAAGGACACAAAGGAATGCAAATGAATCAGCTTCAAAAAGTGATTAATTCCATCCCATATAAACAAACTGGATGTGGCATGGAGGTTCACTGGGGCAGATCCAGAATGTTAGAAAACAGTGAAAGCCCCATATGCCAAAGAAGCATATCAAGCATATCCCCATCATCTTTCTCTTCAGCCATTCTCTCCAAGTTTTTTTCCTCTATGTTTTCCTCCTTCCTCTTTTTATTTTCTTCTCTCCCTTTTTTCCTTCTCTTTTTACCAGTTATAAGCCTGCCAAAAGACAGGCCCTGGCCAACCCCACCCCGCCTGCCCTCAGCCGCTTATGATTCTTATGGCCCTCATTTTGCATGACTGAATGCGAGAAAAAAAAAAAAACAGAGAAAGATTAAAGAAAAAAAATGGGTCAGTGAAATTCTAATCAATACTGGGTACATATGTGCAACAAGAACACAATATTGAAAAGACTTATATTATGATCTAAGTAGGAACCAAATGCAGATTCAGGGCACAATCTATAAGGCAGTATTAATTATCAGGCATACCGTCATATAAAAGGAAAAGGCCATAGCCCTGAACAGTTGAGGGACAGCCCAGCTAAATTGGTAATGACCGGAGAGGGTAGGAGCTTGTCTGCACCCAGGCCAGTGACCGTCCAGGGGCAGAGGCCAGGTGATGAATCCCCCTCACAGAAGCAGGGCTGCTTGAGTGTAGAACTGAAGGGTTTAGCAGGATCGCTGTCCCAAACCTGAAGACAGACGAACGTTTGGGAGCTGTTCCTAATGAACTGACTCAGAGGAACAGGCAGGAAAGATGGATGAACAACATCACCGTACCAATCCTAGGGACCAATATAAAGGCCTGGGAGGTTATTATTATTAATAAGACTCCGAGGAGTAATTATATTTTTCTTCATTGTTAATTTACTACAAACACACAGAAGAAGAGCTGAGCTCAAAACTAGAAGACACAAACTGACTGGAAGGCTTGGCTGGGAATGAACCATGACAATATAGCAACCACACTGACACCACAAAGAAAGGACATTCACAAAAGGGGCAAGACATAAAAATGATAACACATGGGAGCAAGGAAGAAAACAAAACAATAAATCAATTACAGGGAAGGAGCCAATTAGGGACCAACGAGGGTTGTGACAGACTTGTATAAAGCCAGGGAACATAAAACCTGTCTTGACGAGCAGGATGTTTCAGAGTATGATGGATGGAACAGTATTTCATAGTGTACTGTAAGTGTTGTTAACCATGAAAATAAAAAATAGACTTCAATAAATCACATGGCTGAAAGATTTGGGAAAAATAATCTGATTGTGAGTTTTTTAGACCAATATTGCAATTTAGAATGTACTTCATTTGAAATATTTCTTATCGTCTGTATTATTCACTAAACACGAGCAATAAACACAGAAAAATCCTGTTAGCAATCAGGATTTTACTCTGTAGACCAGGCATATGCATTATGATGAAATGAGATAATTGATGCATGAATTGATATGAATGACCGATATTTGACCTTTGAATAGCAAAAACAAAAACCTTCAACCACAGTGGTGTAGGCTATTGACTGACTGATTTCACTCTGGGCCTTGTAGACATGTATTAATTATCATGACTTCAGTTTTCAGTGAAATCTGAGAAAGGAACAAAAAAGCACTGCGAAAAGACAGGCCTCATGTAAACTGTTTACATGAGGCCTGTCTTTTCGCAGTGCTTTTTTGTTTTATGCAGCTGAATATACATTGGTGTTTTAAAATAAGTTTTAACTGATCTCCAGTCAGTAGCAAATCAAAAGTGCAGAAAAACATGAAAAAGAACAAATCTCTGTGCCACTCTTAAAATATTTCAATAACTCAAAGTTGTTTTAATAGGGTCACTAACGAAGATTTTAAAAACGCCTTGTAAAGTGAAGATTTTCTTTTAGAAAAACGTGGCTTCTGTTCATCGTGGAGACGTTCTATGAAGCTTTCGGAACACGATGACGTCACAGCGCAGTTGCGCCAACCATCTGTTGCGTTGTGTGACGTTCGCTGGTATTGAACTAAATAAATATACGTTATCGCTACCTTTCACTACCTCGGAGAACACTAGATTTGAGCATTTGTCGCCGGTTTTACGTTTTCGTGTGGACGCAGATATCTTGCAAAATATTTTGAAGACTGCTGTTCTCGCCAGAATGTCACGTGAGGGTAAGTGTGTGTTCACGTGTAACCACTTGAAATCACACGTAACCAATTGTTACAACTTCTGCGATTTGAACTGTATTAGCGATTGCGATTAATTGGTCAGCCCTACAATAAATTATATATCTTTCTACTTTAATAATAATAATAATAATAATAAGGATAAAATAATGCTAATGCGGTGGAAGTACTCTTCATAGAAAGTAGTGCCAATGAGTGGCAATAACTGGCAGAGTTATATGTCATCACCGCTAACTAACTGCAAGTCATTTTACCATCGGTTTCTGCCAGGCAGTGAAGAAAGTGCTTGCCCTCTGTTCTTCACTGGTGTGTGTGTGTGTGTGTGTGTGTGTGTGTGTGTGTGTGTGTGTGTGTGTGTGTTTAACATGCTGTGCTGGTTGCTCGGGGACTCCGACCCCCTGTCCCTCTGTGACGTGGTAAGGATGAAATGGTGGTGAATGGAGAGCCATGCTAACACTTGCTAACTTCATTTAGGTCAGACCGCTGCCTGGCCGTTCCAAGGCTCGAGATGGATGTCTTCCTCAAGCCACTGCAACAAGGGCTTCAGCGGGTATAAGGAGAAAGGCAGGTCTTTTGTAAAGCCCCTGCGCTTTTCCCTCACCCAAGGTAGGCACTTGATTGGACGGGGGTGTGCTTGAAAAGTTTTAGCGCTTGGTTGATATGCAGCTGAGTATACATTGGTGTTTGTCGGCGCTGGATAATGCAGTCTAAAATTAATGCCATAACGTTAACATTTTCGTTGGTGATGATGTAGTCTCACCTGCACATGGCTATAAAGGCTGAGGCGATTTTGGTTCCTTCTCTGGACATTACGGCTGTGGTTAGTTGTAAAAATGTCTTTGGAAATGTGAGACTGAGCCCTCTGTGTATTTCTTAGCCCCAGCACGGCAGGAGGTGCAGGGTGAGATCCGAGTAAAATCTCTGGACGAGATTCGAAAGGAGAGGGCGGCCAGGTCCCTGGGACAGGGCCCAGCACACGAGGCTGGCTGGTGCAGCACTAAGGGCCCCAACCCTGCAAAGAGGGGCTAACGCCTCCCGTGGCCGTCCATGGGAAGACTTCCCACCCCCAGCTGGTGAGGAAGAGGAAGCTGGCCAGAGAGGGGGAAGAGGAGGTCAGGGGGAGGAGCGAGGCGCCTCCCGAGTGCGATGTCCCATCCAAGAGGGTCGACATTCACCCCGGCGAGATCCGGGTTAAAACCCTGGAAGAGATCCGGAAGGAGAAGGCGGCACGAATGCAGAGCAAGGTGCAGGAGTTGAAGGCTGAGGAGTCGCCAGCTCCTCTCTCTGCTCCGCTCAAGAGGAGGATACTGCGCATCAACAGGAACATGGCCACTGGTGAGCTTTCATCCTCTGTGTGTCCTCAGCCCTTTCCCCTCTCTGGGTTTGTTTTCTCATGAGACGCTCCTTAATGTACTTCAGTTAGGTATGGTAGCCAGAGGCATGAGGTCCAGGTGCAGACTGCATAAGTCCTCCCCACTATTTGTTAAATAACCCGGAGGTGGATCGAACTGGTGAAATTATGTGGAAAAAATGCATCACAGACTGTATATTTCTGGCCCTCAGACATGACCCCCATGGTTAGTTCTTTGCTCACGCTTTTCTGCAGTTGATTGCTAATGGGGACTGTGTACATTTACAGGAGCTGTGAATGGGAAGACGGAGTCTCTGGTTGAGGTGGCGAGGGTGAAGACCTCCCAGGAGATGATGCTGGAGAACATTTACAGAAGCCCCAGTACAGCCCATCAGAGCTCCATGATCACTGAGCCACTCCTCTTTCTTGCTAAAGACCCTCCTGCTGCTCCACAAAGGTAAAGTCTCCCACAAAGCAGCCCCGACTCCCCAGTACTCTTACAATTAGGGCTGCCCTGTCCTGTACCTAGGGACTCGCTACCCTTTCGCTGTTTATTTATGCTTCGAATCATCACCCCTGGTTCTGCTAAATACCAGCTTAAGAAGCTCTTGAATGCTGTTGAATGAGGTGTGCGTGGATTGGAGTGAAAGCCGACACGATGGATGCTGTACGGTAGTGCTGAAAGTGGCCTTGGCGTGCGTTTATGGGCACGTATCTGAATATGTCTCACTCCTGTGTCTGCATGTTTTGGTTTGTAGAGTTGTCGCCCATATATCTCACCAGTTTGTGCTTTGAAGGCGAAAGCTTTGAGGTTTTCAAAACCATACGAGATAGAGATAGATGCTGTTTACATTGAGTTCCATAAGTTTTGGCACCGTAACAATTTAACAGGGTATACTCTTATGGATGTAAATGCCCTACATTTACGAGGCTGACTATCCGCTTCAGTTCGAGGTTCTTGAGGCTTGTATTGAACTTTGCTTTGAACACCTTATTGAAATTTCCCCGTCTAAGTGCCTGTGGACCTTATTGTAGTGCGTAGGTAAAAGAAGCATAACAATAAAACGATTGGATGGGAAATGGGGAGCGTGATTGGGCTGAATGGCCAGTTGTAGTCATTATGTTAAGAAGTTTGGTCTTGAGGCTGACATGCTTGTGTGGTGAGGCTGTAGTAACTGGTCTCTCTGTACCTCCAGCAGCAGCGCTATGCTCACGATCCCAAACCAGCCCAAGTCTCACCGCCAGTGTACGGCGAACTCTCACACCTCCGGTTCTGCCCCCCTCAACGACTTTGATGAACTGCTAAGTGAGTTCGCTGAAGATCTGCTGGATGGTGAGATGGAGCTGGAGCTGGATCCTGCCGTGAATGGAGACGACCTCCTCCTGCAGCTTTTGGTGATGATCAACAGCTAGGAGGCCAACTTTTGGAGTCTCGCATTTTAGGAATACTTGCTTCCAGAGAATAGATACGTGCTTTCTTAGAAATCTAGTATCTTTAATGCGTTCCTAAGGTGTGATGGCAGAACTTCACCTATTACACCTTACAAAAGTACAAAAAAAAAAAAAAAAAAGTTGGGACGTTGTGTAAAATATAAATGAAAACAGAATACAAGGGTTTTCAAATCTTTTGTACTTTATATTTATTTGAAAATAGCATACTCAGAGCCCTTAAAATTGCATGGGTGCGGTATCTACTGTATTTGCAGCAAATTGAAGAATCAATCAATTTTTATTGCTTTTCCGGTGAGATACGAGTGGAAATAAAGAAAAACATATGGTATCCTAATCCTGATGCACGCCACATGGACATGCTGAGCACTTCATTTTTTTTTTTTTTACATACAATCAATAAAGAGCATTTCCAATGAAGGCCTGTGAGCAGAGTACTTTTTCAGTCCTCCACTCAGTTTCACTTTGAAAAATACCTGAGTAGAAACGTCCGTATGCTGCTTCTGTGTATCCCTTAACTGGACCTTATTGAGACGCACTCCATTGAATTATGGTCAGCACTGTCGCTAGATGTCAGTATTCGCACTGTACAAAGTTCAATTTTATTGAAAAGGGAAAGATTGCAGTAAACATTACCCCCTAGAGGTGTAAATGCACCCAGAATGGCAAGTGAATTTGAATTCACTACATGTACTGCAGTTTCTTGATTTATCCCTGGAGTTAAAATTTTTCACATGGCACAAAATGGTCTATCAGGTCAGTCAATCAGTAAGTTTTAACCAATTCATTAATTAATTTTTAATCAATTTCATGTCAAATCCAAATCGTCAAAAAGACTGCACTTACCCCGTAGCTCCAGCTGGTACAGCATCTCCATATATAAACACAGGTACTGGAGTGTTGATCCTTTGAATTGATGATGTTTGAAGCTCATTTTGGCTACCATTCCTCTCTAGAATGAGATGTGACACTGGAATATCAATATTGAAACATTCTTCTCTGGTTTTATGCCTTACAATATAACTATCTATTAAAATAAATGGTCCAAGGGATTATTTCAAGCAAGAAAGGCTCCAAAGCGTGTCTTTCATTTTTGTAATCTCAATATTTGATGTCAAGTCTCCCATTACTCTTTGTTATCAAGCAGACATTCCTACTCTCATTTTGCAATTTTCTCTTTAAACTGGGCGAATAAAATGATTAAATAATTCATAATTCATTCTGAATTCAAATCGTTCATGCTCCCCTATGAGCAAAATTGATCTGCGACAAATTAGCAGTGAAATTGTGAAGAATCTCTTTCGTTTGATCAATTTTCCAAGATTTTAATGATTCTGCATCACAAAATGTTACAGTATATGTCAAACTCCATGCAATGCGAGGTCTAGTCTGGTGTTACTTAAGGACACAAAGGAATGCAAATGAATCAGCTTCAAAAAGTGATTAATTCCATCCCATATAAACAAACTGGATGTGGCATGGAGGTTCACTGGGGCAGATCCAGAATGTTAGAAAACAGTGAAAGCCCCATATGCCAAAGAAGCATATCAAGCATATCCCCATCATCTCTCTCTTCAGTCATTCTCTCCAAGTTTTTTTCTCTATGTTTTCCTCCTTCCTTTTTATTTTCTTCTCTCCCTTTTTTCCTTCTCTTTTTACCAGTTATAAGCCTGCCAAAAGACAGGCCCTGGCCAACCCCACCCCGCCTGCCCTCAGCCGCTTATGATTCTTATGGCCCTCATTTTGCATGACTGAATGCGAGAAAAAAAAAAAAAAAAACAGAGAAAGATTAAAAAAAAAAAAAATGGGTCAGTGAAATTCTAATCAATACTGGGTACATATGTGCAACAAGAACACAATATTGAAAAGACTTATATTATGATCTAAGTAGGAACCAAATGCAGATTCAGGGCACAATCTATAAGGCAGTATTAATTATCAGGCATACCGTCATATAAAAGGAAAAGGCCATAGCCCTGAACAGTTGAGGGACAGCCCAGCTAAATTGGTAATGACCGGAGAGGGTAGGAGCTTGTCTGCACCCAGGCCAGTGACCGTCCAGGGGCAGAGGCCAGGTGATGAATCCCCCTCACAGAAGCAGGGCTGCTTGAGTGTAGAACTGAAGGGTTTAGCAGGATCGCTGTCCCAAACCTGAAGACAGACGAACGTTTGGGAGCTGTTCCTAATGAACTGACTCAGAGGAACAGGCAGGAAAGATGGATGAACAACATCACCGTCCCAATCCTAGGGACCAATATAAAGGCCTGGGAGGTTATTCTTATTAATAAGACTCCAAGGAGTAATTATATTTTTCTTCACTGTTAATTTACTACAAACACACAGAAGAAGAGCTGAGCTCAAAACTAGAAGACACAAACTGACTGGAAGGCTTGGCTGGGAATGAACCATGACAATATAGCAACCACACTGACACCACAAAGAAAGCACATTCACAAAAGGGGCAAGACATAAAAATGATAACACTTGGGAGCAAGGAAGAAAACAAAACAATAAATCAATTACAGGGAAGGAGCCAATTAGGGACCAACGAGGGTTGTGACAGACTTGTATAAAGCCAGGGAACATAAAACCTGTCTTGAAGAGCAGGATGTTTCAGAGTATGATGGATGGAACAGTATTTCATAGTGTACTGTAAGTGTTGTTAACCATGAAAATAAAAAATAGACTTCAATAAATCACATGGCTGAAAGATTTGGGAAAAATAATCTGATTGTGAGTTTTTTAGACCAATATTGCAATTTAGAATGTACTTCATTTGAAATATTTCTTATCGTCTGTATTATTCACTAAACACGAGCAATAAACACAGAAAAATCCTGTTAGCAATCAGGATTTTACTCTGTAGACCAGGCATATGCATTATGATGAAATGAGATAATTGATGCATGAATTGATATGAATGACCAATATTTGACCTTTGAATAGCAAAAACAAAAACCTTCAACCACAGTGGTGTAGGCTATTGACTGACTGATTTCACTCTGGGCCTTGTAGACATGTATTAATTATCATGACTTCAGTTTTCAGTGAAATCTGAGAAAGGAACAAAAAAGCACTGCGAAAAGACAGGCCTCATTTAAACTGTTTACATGAGGCCTGTCTTTCGCAGTGCTTTTTTGTTTTATGCAGCTGAATATACATTGGTGTTTTAAAATAAGTTTTAACTGATCTCCAGTCAGTAGCAAATCAAAAGAGCAGAAAAACATGAAAAAGAACAAATCTCTGTGCCACTCTTAAAATATTTCAATAACTCAAAGTTGTTTTAATAGGGTCACTAACGAAGATTTTAAAAGCGCCTTGTAAAGTGAAGATTTTCTTTTAGAAAACGTGGCTTCTGTTCATCGTGGAGACGTTCTATGAAGCTTTGAACACGATGGCGTCAAGCGCGATTCGCCAACCATCTGTTGCGTTGTGTGACGTTCGCTGGTATTGAACTAAATAAATATACGTTATCGCTACCTTTCACTACCTCGGAGAACACTAGATTTGAGCATTTGTCGCCGGTTTTACGTTTTCGTGTGGACGCAGATATCTTGCAAAATATTTTGAAGACTGCTGTTCTCGCCAGAATGTCACGTGAGGGTAAGTGTGTGTTCACGTGTAACCACTTGTAATCACACGTAACCAATTGTTACAACTTCTGCGATTTGAACTGTATTAGCGATTGCGATTAATTGGTCAGCCCTACAATAAATTATATATCTTTCTACTTTAATAATAATAATAATAATAATAATAATAAGGATAAAATAATGCTAATGCGGTGGAAGTACTCTTCATAGAAAGTAGTGCCAATGAGTGGCAATAACTGGCAGAGTTATATGTCATCACCTCTAACTAACTGCAAGTCATTTTACCATCGGTTTCTGCCAGGCAGTGAAGAAAGTGCTTGCCCTCTGTTCTTCACTGTGTGTGTGTGTGTGTGTGTGTGTGTGTGTGTGTGTGTGTGTGTGTGTGTGTGTGTTTAACATGCTGTGCTGGTTGCTCGGGGACTCCGACCCCCTGTCCCTCTGTGACGTGGTAAGGATGAAATGGTGGTGAATGGAGAGCCATGCTAACACTTGCTAACTTCATTTAGGTCAGACCGCTGCCTGGCCGTTCCAAGGCTCGAGATGGATGTCTTCCTCAAGCCACTGCAACAAGGGCTTCAGCAGGTATAAGGAGAAAGGCAGGTCTTTTGTAAAGCCCCTGCGCTTTTCCCTCACCCAAGGTAGGCACTTGATTGGACGGGGGTGTGCTTGAAAAGTTTTAGCGCTTGGTTGATATGCAGCTGAGTATACATTGGTGTTTGTCGGCGCTGGATAATGCAGTCTAAAATTAATGCCATAATGTTAACATTTTCGTTGGTGATGATGTAGTCTCACCTGCACATGGCTATAAAGGCTGAGGCGATTTTGGTTCCTTTTTACTCTGGACATTATGGCTGTGGTCAGTTGTGAAAATGTCTTTGGGAATGTGAGACTGAGCCCTCTGTGTATTTCTTAGCCCCAGCATGGCAGGAGGCGCAGGGTGAGATCCGAGTCAAATCTCTGGACGAGATTCGAAAGGAGAGGGCGGCCAGGTCCCTGGGACAGGGCCCAGCACACGAGGCTGGCTGGTGCAGCACTAAGGGCCCCAACCCTGCAAAGAGGAGCGCAACGCCTCCCGTGGCCGTCCATGGGAAGACTTCCCACCCCCAGCTGGTGAGGAAGAGGAAGCTGGCCAGAGAGGGGGAAGAGGAGGTCAGGGGGAGGAGCGAGGCGCCTCCCAAGTGCGATGTCCCATCCAAGAGGGTCGACATTCACCCCGGCGAGATCCGGGTTAAAACCCTGGAAGAGATCCGGAAGGAGAAGGCGGCACGAATGCAGAGCAAGGTGCAGGAGTTGAAGGCTGAGGAGTCGCCAGCTCCTCTCTCTGCTCCGCTCAAGAGGAGGATACTGCGCATCAACAGGAACATGGCCACTGGTGAGCTTTCATCCTCTGTGTGTCCTCAGCCCTTTCCCCTCTCGGGGTTTGTTTTCTCATGAGACGCTCCTTAATGTACTTCAGTTAGGTATGGTAGCCAGAGGCATGAGGTCCAGGTGCAGACTGCATAAGTCCTCCCCACTATTTGTTAAATAACCCGGAGGTGGATCTAACTGGTGAAATTATGTGGAAAAAATGCATCACAGACTGTATATTTCTGGCCCTCAGACATGACCCCCATGGTTAGTTCTTTGCTCACGCTTTTCTGCAGTTGATTGCTAATGGGGACTGTGTACATTTACAGGAGCTGTGAATGGGAAGACGGAGTCTCTGGTTGAGGTGGCGAGGGTGAAGACCTCCCAGGAGATGATGCTGGAGAACATTTACAGAAGCCCCAGTACAGCCCATCAGAGCTCCATGATCACTGAGCCACTCCTCTTTCTTGCTAAAGACCCTCCTGCTGCTCCACAAAGGTAAAGTCTCCCACAAAGCAGCCCTGACTCCCCAGTACTCTTACAATTAGGGCTGCCCTGTCCCGTACCTAGGGACTCGCTACCCTTTCGCTGTTTATTTATGCTTCGAATCATCACCCCTGGTTCTGCTAAATACCAACTTAAGAAGCTCTTGAATGCTGTTGAATGAGGTGTGCGTGGATTGGAGTGAAAGCCGACACGATGGATGCTGTACGGTAGTGCTGAAAGTGGCCTTGACGTGCGTTTGTGGGCACGTATCTGAATATGTCTCACTCCTGTGTCTGCATGTTTTGGTTTGTAGAGTTGTCGCCCATATATCTCACCAGTTTGTGCTTTGAAGGCGAAAGCTTTGAGGTTTTCAAAACCATACGAGATAGAGATAGATGCTGTTTACATTGAGTTCCATAAGTTTTGGCACCGTAACAATTTAACAGGGTATACTCTTATGGATGTAAATGCCCTACATTTATGAGGCTGACTATCCGCTTCAGTTCGAAGTTCTTGAGGCTTGTATTGAACTTTGCTTTGAACACCTTATTGAAATTTCCCCGTCTAAGTGCCTGTGGACCTTATTGTAGTGCGTAGGTAAAAGAAGCATAACAATAAAACGATCGGATGGGAAATGGGGAGCGTGATTGGGCTGAATGGCCAGTTGTAGTCATTATGTTAAGAAGTTTGGTCTTGAGGCTGACATGCTTGTGTGGTGAGGCTGTAGTAACTGGCCTCTCTGTACCTCCAGCAGCAGCGCTATGCTCACGACCCCAAACCAGCCCAAGTCTCACTGCCAGTGTACGGCGACCTCTCACACCTCCGGTTCTGCGACCCTCAACGACTTTGATGAACTGCTAAGTGAGTTCGCTGAAGATCTGCTGGATGGTGAGATGGAGCTGGAGCTGGACCCTGCCGTGAATGGAGACGACCTCCTCCTGCAGCTTTTGGTGATGATCAACAGCTAGGAGGCCAACTTTTGGAGTCTCGCATTTTAGGAATACTTGCTTCCAGAGAATAGATACGTGCTTTCTTAGAAATCTAGTATCTTTAATGCGTACCTAAGGTGTGATGGCAAAACTTCACCTATTACACCTTACAAAAGTACAATCCCATTTCCAAAAAAGTTGGGACGTTGTGTAAAATATAAATGAAAACAGAATACAAGGGTTTTCAAATCTTTTGTACTTTATATTTATTTGAAAATAGCATACTCAGAGCCCTTAAAATTGCATGGGTGCAGTATCTACTGTATTTGCAGCAAATTGAAGAATCAATCAATTTTTATTGCTTTTCCGGTGAGATACGAGTGGAAATAAAGAAAAACATATGGTATCCTAATCCTGATGCACGCCACATGGACATGCTGAGCACTTCATTTTTTTTTTTTTTACATACAATCAATAAAGAGCATTTCCAATGAAGGCCTGTGAGCAGAGTACTTTTTCAGTCCTCCACTCAGTTTCACTTTGAAAAATACCTGAGTAGAAACGTCCGTATGCTGCTTCAGTGTATCCCTTAACTGGACCTTATTGAGACGCACTCCATTGAATTATGGTCAGCACTGTCGCTAGATGTCAGTATTCGCACTGTACAAAGTTCAATTTTATTGAAAAGGGAAAGATTGCAGTAAACATTCCCCCCTAGAGGTGTAAATGCACCCAGAATGGCAAGTGAATTTAAATTCACAACATGTACTGCAGTTTCTTGATTTATCCCTGGAGTTAAAATTTTTTTTACATGGCACAAAATGGTCTATCAGGTCAGTCAATCAGTAAGTTTTAACCAATTCATTAATTAATTTTTAATCAATTTTATGTCAAATCCAAATCCTCGAAAAGACTGCACTTATCCCATAGCTCCAACTGGTACAGCATCTCTATACATAAACACAGGTACTGGAGTGTTGATCCTTTGAATTGATGATGGTTGAAGCTCATTTTGGCTACCATTCCTCTCTAGAATGAGATGTGACACTGGAATATCAATATTGAAAAATTCTTCACTGGTTTTTTGCCTTGCAATATAACTACCTATTAAAATAAATTGTCCAAGGGATTATTTCTAGCAGGAAAGTCTCCAAAGCGTGTCTTTCATTTTTGTAATCTCAATATTTGATGTCAAGTCTCCCACTACTCTTTGTTATCAGGCAGACATTCCTACTCTCATTTTGCAATTTTCTCTTTATTTAGACTGGGCAAATTAAATGATTAAATAATTCATCATTCATTCTGAATTCAAATCGGTCATGCTCCCCATAAGCAAAATTGATCTGTGACAAATTAGCAATGAAATTGTGAAGAATCTCTTTCGTTTGATCAATTTTCCAAGATTTTATGATTCTGCATCACAAAATGTTACAGTATCTGTCAAACTCCATGAAATGCGAGGTCTAGTCTGGTGTTAGTTAAGGACACAAAGGAATGCAAATGAATCAGCTGGATCCAGAATGTTAGAAAACAGCGAAGGCCCCATATGCCAAAGAATCATACCAAGCATATCCCTATCATCTCTCTCTTTAGTCATTCTCTCCAAGTTCTTTTCCTCCATGTTTTCTTCCTCCTTCCTCTTTTCATTTTCTTCTCTTTTTTCCTTCTCTTTTTACCAGTTATAAGACTGCCAAAAGACAGGCTCCGCCAAAAGAAGACACAAACTGACTGGAAGGCTTGGCTGGGAATGAACCATAACAATATAGCAACCACACTGACACCACAAAGACAAGATATTCACAAAAGGGGCAAGGCCTAAAAATGATAGCACATGGGAGCAAGGAAGAAAACAAAACAATAAATCAACTAGAGGCACTCGTAGAGTGCAAACCTCCACCAAGGCAGCACAATCCAAATCTTCATGAGTGGGAGCAAAGTTGAGTTATCGCGTGTCATACGATTTCAAGATGTAATTCATTTGAAATATTTCTTATCGCCTGTATTATTCACTAAACACGAGCAATAAACACAGAAAAATCCTGTTAGCAATCAGGATTTTACCGTGTGTAAACCAGGCATATGCGTTACGATGAAAAGAGCTAATTGATGCATGAATTGATGTGAATGACCTATATTTGACCTTTGAATAGCAAAAATAAAAACCTTTAAACCTTTAACCTTTACAGTGTAGGCTATTGACTGACTGATTTCACTCTGGGCCTTGTAGACATGAATTAATTATCATGACTTAATTTTTCAGTGAAATCTGAGAAAGGAACAAAAAAGCACTGTGAAAAGACAGGCCTCATTTAAACATGAAAATTAAGTTTTACCAGATGATGTTTTCCGACTCAGATAATTCTTGCACAACTTCAATTTGTGTTTCCGGTCATTAACTTATTGAAAATAAAATCCCCAACCAATCAGTCTCTCTGCAGATGGCAATGCATGCCTCACAAGGATGCTGTGATACTTGTTTTGATCCATAACTCTGTCAATTTTTATGAGATCACCAGCTCCTTTTGAGCAGACTGAGGGCCCTATCTTACACCAGAGTCCCTAAACCTGTTATTTGGGGATTTAGCGTTGCGTAAGACGCGTTCCCCCGCAAAAGTCTCCGAAGATGAAGTTAACTTGCTCGTGCATGAGGTCAAATCCAGACAGGGGAGGATCAAAATCCCATTTTAGAAAATACCAAAGCCAAATAAATGCCTACATTGACTGCAACCATTTACACTTTTTTCTTTATAAAGTGACTTTGAGTATTTAATAAAACACTATATGAATTACATGTATTATTACATTATTAGTAGCCTACTGAATGCACAAATTACTTACCAGGCAGGCTGCAGATGACATGACTAGCGGTGTCGCAGGTCCCTCATTGCCCCTGCTACTGCTGGCACTATATCAGCATTTGGAGTCGGCACCTGCACTTCAGCTTGCCGCCTTCTATAGTCCGGTAATAATCTATCCTCAAACTCCAGCATCATTCCATGGCGTAGGGCAATGTTATGCAGCACACAACATGCCACAAAGAAAGATGCTACTTCCTGAGGACCATACTGTAAGACCCCACCTGACCTGTCCAAGCAGCGGAACCGCATTTTGAGCACGCCAAATGTTCGCTCAATGACAACTCACGCGCGTGAGTGTTTTCTATTGAAAGCAAACTCACGCACACTTGTTGGCATAATGTATGGCACCATGCACCACGTCTTTAATGGATAGCCATTGTCACCCAACAGCCACCCATCCAGAGGGGGGTCCCTCTGGAAGACTGCAGGACTGACCAACTGTTCCATTATAAAAGCGTTGTGGCTACCTACAGGATGATTTGCATGTACATTCAAGATGTAACCCCATGCATCGCAAATGACCTGGACGTTGATGGAACGGGTTCCCTTATGATTCACATAAGCGCCACTGTTCAGAGCCGGAGCCCGAATCAGAACGTGTGTGCAGTCGACGGCACCCAGAACCCTAGGGAACCCATTGCCAAAAAATCCTGCTTTACCCTGCGTTGTCTCTCGGGTGTCACAGGGATGCCAGTGATGTACCAACTGGCATGTCAGACTATGCTGGCAGCGACTGCAGTTAAAGCCGAGCTTAAGGCAGATTGGGTCATGCCTCCAGTTGAGCTGAGTGGGTGTTGGAATGACCCACTAGCATAGAAAAATAGTGCCACAGTAACCCTAACAGCAAAGGGCAAGGCATACGGACAGCTGGCAGCGGTGTCTACATCATCTGCAATCAGGTGACATAATTCCGTCACTGCCTGACGGGAGAGGCGCAGTTTTGTCATGCATTCTCATTCTGTGGGAAATAATACTTGTATTGTATTATTATAATTTTAGAATATTATGTATTATATATATCATTATGATATATTATATATAATAATTATATATTATTATAAAAGTGGAAAAAATGATTGATACAAAATACAAACAATATAGACTCACCTGAAAGGACCAGGTAGCTGGTGCGCTGGCGGTACTCGCGTTCTGGGCATCTTCTATTATTTAACTGGCGATCAAGGCGATTTAGTACCATCTCTGCCATTTTCTCAGGGGTTCAACTGAGGCTAAAGCAAGGTGGCTTTTCATAGGCGAGTTAATTCGGGAAGTGGAGCCGCATGTGCACGTCCACGAGCCCAAGTGGACGCGCATTGAAGCCGCCTGGGCGCGCTCTTGTAAAAGCCCAAATGGGTGGTTTGAGGACCCGCTATACGCTTTCCTTAATGTGTGTGGTCAAGATAGCAATTGTAGGGAAAACGCATAAACACGCCCACGGGCACACCTCCAGGTGCAAACAAGGGAGTCGGCATAATGTATAGCGGGTAGTGTGGCCGCAAGATACCGTTTAGGGATAGTGGAAGCTGCTAAATGCGTAATTCACGGGTAGCGGGTAGTGGCAACGGGTAGGGCAGTGTGAAAGAATGAGCCCTGAACCTCAAACCATAACATCACCTTCTCCATGTTTCACTGAAGGGATTCAAGAGCCATTTTTGAAACTTTATCGAACTTTACATAGCACGAGTTCCACGTTTGGATGAGAAAATTTCGAATATTGATTAATCTGTCTAAAAAGACTTGTTCCCAGTCCATTGGAGTTCAATCCTTGAATATCTGAGCAAACTCAAATCTTTTTTTTCCATGTTGCCAGCTCTTGGCAGCAACATGACCCATCAGACTATTTTCACACTGGCTTCTGGAAATGGAAATTTTTATACTTTCCTCTCCTCACTTCTGGCACTAATAATATCATCACAGAGTTGTCATGCTGTCAACCATCAATTTTTTATTTTCGCTTGTCATAGACAGACTAACGAACATCAGAAGCACTCAACTTCCATTTTACACCTCTACTGCCACAAGTTTATAGTGAACTGGTCTCTTTCTTTGAAATGCTTGATGGTGTTTCTTACAGTGCCATGGCAGCATTTAAAGGATAAGTTCACTATTTTGCATTTTGAGCCTCCTTTCTGGGTTGTCTAGGATGAAAAAAGTGTTTGACACCAAAATTTTGATGATTGGTCCTGTCTCGAGTATTCGGCTCATTTAGAATCGCCCCTGCCATGCTTCAGAATGGCTGGCTATGGGCATTCGCAAACCTGTCCTTAAAACAACCCTATACGTTCCTTTTAAAAAATGTGCAACTCACCGAGTGGTTAGTTTTTGTTTATTCCCAATATTTTTACCTCAATATACTTGTGAGAATGATTTGTTGTTCTCTCTGAGGCTTCACTAGTTGAGATCAGCAGTGCTCCTGCAGCCAAGAAATATGCAATTTAGGGCTATTGCCAAATATAAAAATTCTAAGTACCACTTCAAACCACAAATTGAAAAGACTCAAATAATGCTAGAATACTACGTATGCAACAATTTAAGCAAAATAACGATAATTAAGCTATACTCAGTGCAAACAGAACTAAATGCGAATAAGAACTGTACTGTGCATGAAGGAAGAACAATGAAAAAACCAACAATAAAAAGAAAACAAAACTAGTGAACAATGAAAATTAATAATTTAGCAACTACCAACTCCCATCAAAATGCTAGCTATAACTGCTGTGATTAATTTGCCTGCTCACATACCAGATCAGCAACTACAGAACTGCATTAATTTCTAAATTATCCGTGCTTGTGAGGATGCATGAGAAGAGTCCATAACTCTTTCAAATCTAGCTTTTATACTGCCAGGGATGTGTGCATGGACTGGGCGACATGTAGATGGAGGATCGTCCACACTCACGCAAGCATTTCCAAGGCAACCCACTCTGCTCATGTCAACCAGTAGGTATGTGTTGAGTTTGTTAAAAAAAAAAAAAAAAATAAAAATAAAAATGGCACAGGCAACTTTGTGTTCAAATGTTGAGAAAATGACTGATATCAATTGATCCCATAAGGTAAGTGCATAATTTAGAAGTTTATGGGTCAAAAGAGAATTCTGTTGTGATGCTTTCATTTTTTTGTGCATGCAATGCTGACTAGTATCGTCCCAATCATGGAAGGCACTGTTGTGTGAGTAGAATGTTCTGAAAAGTTTCATCCATGATGCATTTTAAGTTACGGAAGCCCGCCATTGACTGCTGAAAGGACATGAGAAACATGAGTCTTTAGTTACTGATGCCAACCTCACTAATGTTCTAGTGGCTGCATAGAGGAAGATCTCCACAAGCACATATCAAAATCTAGTTGAGAGTCTTTCCAGTAGACTTGAGACTGTTGCAGCTGCTAAGGAGGCATCAACTTCATCTTAATGCTCAAGTGTTTGGAATGAGAAGTTCAGCTATGCCAAGTGGCTGTGATTTATGCATGTCCACATAACTCTGGCTGCTGTATCATTTTGTCTTTGATCTACTTGCCTTGTTGTGGGTGAAAACACTTGTGGACCAAGCGTTTTCCTAACCCTTGTAAATCTACCTTCAAAGAATGGACACATTCTCCAGAGTCTGATGCGATCAGGTTTATTGCAAGTCGCTCAAAGTGAAGTACAAAACCCAGGCTGGTCTTTTAAACCACATAGCATTCATTCTTCTTCAATCACCCGACACAGACTGACCACTGACTGTCGAACCCTCGTATTTATTATCGTTTTGTACGTCCCTCTAGGTGGGATTAAACATGACTCATCCCACCTTACCCAACATTATTACTTTCTGATTGGTTCATTGTCATATAGCAACACTCCACCCTTAGTAACAAGTTTGGCATTACATCATAGTGTAAATTAATTTTAAGCCTCCAGGGACGCTCAAAGACCACATATGAGCCTCCCAAACCTGGGTTCAGCGAAAGTTCAGTAACTTATCTGGGTAATGGATGGTTCCAGAACACTTAGGTGCGCATGCTTAGGTACTGGGACTGGGCTGACCGATATGGTCATTCCGGAAGATTAGCTCATCCAGCCAGCCTTGGTTTGCCTGCTAGAGGCCTTCTTATCTTGCTTTTTTGACAGATTTATGAGTTTTTGTTTCTTCACAGCTCCACAGGCTTGCAGCAGTTCTAAGGGGCCATAAGAACCTGGCTGAGTTTTCTCTGTTGAACTATGATTATAGTAATACTCTCAATTTAGAACCTTTTGGGATATTTTTCCCACTACATGATGTTACACTTGCCGCTGTGAGGGGTTAACACATTAACAGTCCTCTAATGGTCATTTACCTTGCTGGGACAGTTGTGCTGGACAATGCAGAAAAGTTACTGTGCCAAGGAAGTATTATCTCCTTCTTGATTGCCTCCACAACTGCATCCTTTCTTCTTTTTCGGGGTCGTGATTGTCCTGCTCATGTGTGCGAGTGGTTTCGCTATTGGCCCAGGCCTAGATTCGGCCTGAGTACAGGCTCTGAGCAGCCTCGTTTTTTTTTTTTTTTTTTTTTTTCGGGGTCGCGATTGTCCTGCTCATGCGCACGCACGGTTTCGCGATTGGCCCAGGCCTAGACCCGGCCTGAGTACAGGCTCTGAGGAGCCTCTTGTTTCTTGAGGTTTCGAATGCACTCTACAGACCCCTTCTGGTCAATAAAAACACTGATATTGAATTGTGCTTCGTAGGAAATGATATGCAAGCATAAGCCTACAGCGTGAAACTGGCAGAATCAATAAATGCAGACTAAAGTGCTCTTGTATAACAGGAAGGGAAGTGAAAGAGATTCTTTAGGGGACTTGACAGAAGGCAGTGAATGTGCTTGTGAAACAAAGAGCTTTGTATTTTTGCTCAAAATAATAAGCATTTCCCCCTAATAATAAAAGGGAGAAATATCAAATTTATAATGTATTGGAAATTATTTGAAATGGTTTGAATGTATGACATCAAATAATAGCTTAACAATTTTGTCTAAAAGCCTAATTAAGCGACGTTATTTGGAGAAATTAAATCAAAGTATTCCCAAACGGGTGAAAACTTTATCTTTCCTGCTGGCTCCGTCGCACGCAATGACAAACTCATACGACGAACAAAATAAAACAAACTTCAACTACTGACAACAACTCAAGAAAATTGGGACATTTTATAGTCGAATCACCCGCCGAAAGTGAACCCCCTTCTCGAAGTAGCATCCCAAGTGAGGCTTCGAACGTAAAGAGTGACGTCATTTCGCCGAGACGATACAAGCCTGGACACTGAGCTCCGTATAGAAGTGCCTCACATTTTTGATACAGGCCCCGAAGCCTCGGTATCGAGGGTACCAGCACTAGTGAGGGAGACAGCAGCAAACTAAGAATACGAAAGAGAACCAAATTTGCGACTAGACGATTACGATGTTGTTTGCTTTGTTTACCGAAGAACGACCCACGATGTATGGCGGTATTTTTTAACTTTAACACGCACTTTGAATCGTTTTAATTGAAATCAACACCAATTGATTTAAACAAACTTTGCTATTCCCCAGTAAGCCAGGAAATCTAAATGAGCATGGGTAAGTATCATTATTCCACGTATTCAACATTATAAAAATTTATTTTGAATCGGCTTGTTTTGTATTGAATGTGCCTATTTACTGTCATATAACTGATACTACTGATTGCTCAGTATATGCTGAGTAACATGGATGGTAATACTTTACCGCATCAAGTAGGCTAACCTTGCGTTTGCTAGCTGAAGACACTGATAAAGACAAAAACAAATCAGCGGTAATTGGAGAACAAAATGCATACGTGGCTTTGGCATTGTACTGTGCTACCTTAAGTATACACGAACTGTTGTGCAAGTCATTTAAGCCTTTCCCTGGAAACACGTTTAGTTCGGATCATTTTTTGTTTTCTATCTGGTCGCATGTGGTCGTTTAAGCAGCTGCCTGGAGTCGAAGTCGGTATTTCAACTGTGGAGCATTCGCTAAATGTTTAAAGTGTTGCTGACACACTCACAACAACTGTACGAAAACACATTCTGTGCATTTCACTGAGGCCGAAATAAAAAATGCAACCTGTCCTCCAACCATACTCTCAAATTGGTCGATTATGTTCATTTACTCTGATTTACGACCCACAGGAGCGTTTCCTAAAATCGCGCCCCTACTGGCAGCAGGAAGGTACTCTTAGAGTTACAGTTTCAGTTCCAGATACAGTTTCATATGGAAGCCCATAGTGGACAATATTCAAATGAAAATATAATCCCACTATTGCATTATAATGTTCCACTTATGAATGAGTTATTTGAGACAATATTAAATTGAAAATGCATTAATCCAATAGCACTTTCGTTTTCACATACACATATGGGAAATCTATGAATATATTCTAATGATAATGAAAAGCTGTTTGACATTTCATTTTCAAAGTCATGCTCTGCAATACAGTGGACAATATTCAAATGCAATAAGCAAAACAGCACCCCCAGCCTATTGCATTTACATTTACGTGTCAACACACTCTTTTAGGGTCAACATGAAAATGTAAATGCCATTTTCTGACTACTTGAAAATGATATTGAAAACGGCATTCAACATTTAATTTGCAAAGACTTAACTTGCTCTACTGAGGACAATATTCAAATGCAATAAGATAAAACAGCTCTCCCAGTCTATTGCATTTACATATACGTGTCATCACGCTCTTTTAGGGTCAACATGGTAATGAAAATGCTGTTTTCTAATCACTTGGAAATAATAATGATATAATAATGAGGACAACATTTGACATTTCATTTTCAAAGACTTATCCTGCAATACATGGGACAATATTCAAATGCAGTAAGGGAAACCGCGCCTCCCAGTCCATTGCATTTTCAAATACATGTCACCACGCTCTTTATGGGACACAATGAAAATTAAAATGCAATCTGTCAGCGTCTCATCAAGGCGGGTCTTCACTAGGACGTCACTCATTAGGGGCGCGAACGGAAAGCATGCGCCTTATTTGTATACCAACCAATCAGCTTCTGGGTAGCGCTTGTACGCACGGAGGCTTACTGATAATGTCATGATGGCTAGGCTGCTATGTATTGTTTGTATATGTATTGTTTGCACTGGCAAACTAGCTAACGTCTCTGAAAATCTGCAAGCACACTTGGGTTGCAGTTGCACAACACTGTCGCAAAGCCTCGGATAAGTTCGTGCATATTACATCTAGCTCAATTAATAGAGTTGGGGCAAAAATCGAATCGTATCTCTTTAATGTGATGATCATTTACAAAGATTTTCCTTAGTTAACGTTAGCTAGCATACTAGCTGGAGATGGCTACATCCTAAGAGCAACGTAGCCTAATGCACGATGGCACACTGTACATAGCAGCCTAGCCATCATGACATTATCAGTAAGTCTCCGTGCGTATAAGCGCTACCCAGAAGCTGATTGGTTGGTATACAAATAAGGCACATGCTTTCCATTCGCGCCCCTAATGAGTGACGTCCTAGCGGAAGACCCGCCTTGATGAGACGCTAACAGATTGAATTTTAATTTTCATTGTGTCCCAAAAAGAGCGTGCTGACATGTACTTGAAAATGCAATGGACTGGGAGGCGCTGTTTCCCTTACTGCATTTGAATATTGTCCCATGTATTGCAGGATAAGTCTTTGAAAATGAAATGTCAAATGTCGTCATCATTATTATTTCCAAGTGATTAGAAAACAGCATTTACATTTTCATGTTGACCCTAAAAGAGCGTGTTTACATGTATATGTAAATGCAATAGGTTGGGGTGCTGTTTATCTTATTTCATTTGAATACTGTCCTCAGTATTGCGGAGCATGACTTTGAAAATGAAATGCAGTGATCAGATTAGGCGGATTCGCATCGCAAAATGCAAATCAAATTTCAGCAGTTTTGACAAAATGCTAATCATTATAACAATCCCTTCGCAAAAAATGTGATTAAAAAATCCTAATGATATGTCATTGATCTCGACTCACTGGCCTGCGAACTTCTGAGTTCCCGAGCCACATAGCGACAGGAGAAGTTTATGTGACTTCGCTTCGCTGGAAAATGATGTTTGTTTTCATACCAACCAATCAGCTTCTGGGGAGCGCATGCATGCGCTAGGGAGGCTTTCTGGGATTGTCATAATGTCTTAACTGCAGCAGGGGTGGCGTTAGACCTGAAGATTCGGGGGCTAATATCCATCCCTTTATTGACAACAGTTAGTCCTGGCTAATTCTAGATGGTTTTCCTTTATTAACACGTTTTCCAATTCAAGAATAATCAAGTGGCAATTGAAGACAGGGCCTCTCTTCCTCATGCGATCTAAAAGCGACAAAATAATGGGCTACATTCAGCACAGAAATATAATCAGTGTTTCCCACAGAATTTTTGGAGAATATGGGGGCACAGGTGTGGTGGCAGACCACACATGGGGGGGGGGTGATTCTCATTTTGTTGGGCGATTGCGCAAATTGCGCGTATTCCTGGCCCTTTCTTATTTTCCGTTTTTTTTTTTTTTTTTAAATAAACATGCGCATGTATTATCAACACGCGGCAATTGCGCACATTGAGGCTATGGCGGGGGTAAATTAGACTATGGCGGGCCGCCATCGTCTCGTCTATGTATGGGAATCACTGATAATTTAATTATAATTAGGTCTATGCACTGGCACCCGGCGACGGCATTTCAGAACTCTTCAGCGAATTAAGGTAATTTCGGCGACAAGTACGTACACCTGTTTTTGCAGCACGGTCACGCAACTTGCTGTAAAAAATAGACAGCTGTCTGATTGGAAAATGTAAACGGACGAAACCACGTACTAGTCACCAAAATTACCTTCATTCGCTGAAGAGTTCTGAAATGCCGTTGCTGAGTGCCAGTGCATAGACCTAATTATAATTAAATTATTTTTCTGTACTGAATGTATCCCATTATTTTGTTGCTTTTAGATCGCATGGGGGAGAGAAGCCGTGTCTTCAATTGCCGCTTGATTATTCTTGAATTGGAAAACGTGTTAATAAAGGAAAGCCATCTAGAATTAGCCAGGACTTATTGTTGTCAATAAAGGGATGGATATTAGCCTCCGAATTTTCAGGTCTAACGCTGCCCCTGGGCTGCAGTGTGAGCCATAGCGCATTAAATTAAGTTGCTCTTTGGATATAGCCACCTAGTTCGCTAGTAAGCAAACTAACGTTAACTAAAGAAAATCTTTGTAAATGATCATCATATTAAGGCAATAGGATGATTAAAGGCGATAGGATTGATGATTTAAGGATGATTTGTTTCTTGCCCCAACTTGACTAACTTTACCAGCTGTCAGAGGCATGTACTTATCTGAGGTTTTGCAGCAGTTTTGTCCCGCCAAACTGAACTTTTACATTTTTGGGACGTTAGCTAATTTGGTAGCTGGTTCAAAAGCAATCGCTTGGGTACAGCTTATCTGGCTAGTGAACCTATGGTAACTATGATGCCTATTGGAGAAGTTTTTATTGCTCTGATGTGTCACTTTCAACGCCATCGCACGCACAGGATCTCTTTCAACATTGATGACCCGCTTATCATACCTAAAGAGCAAACAGACAGTTCGGGCCAGAGACGTGTTATTTCATGGCTAGTTTTAGCTGCATTATCTTGTTATGCGTGCAATCGCGTATAACGTTACTCTTCAGGTTATAAAGCAAGCCATCTTCCCACCTAGCTGATGCTAGTTACGGTGCATCTTTGTAATCATTGCTACTAAAGCGATGTGATTTGGTTTTTGCCTTTATAGAAAAAAAAATTGCGTGTCTGACCTCCAATTTTTTCGGCATCAACTCTGAATCGTCTTGACTGGATGTATGCTGTACATTTTTACACACCCGAATGTTCCTCCAGCCACCCAAACATCACGGTAAGCCGATCAAAGTCATCAAAACCTCTCATTGCCATGTGGGTTTAGGGAATTGCAAGTTCGCCGGTCTCTCCCGAAACATGCACAATGATCTCTAATCATTCAAATACATGATGTTGTGATGTCAAAACGTGACTGAGTTGGAGAGTGCCTTGCATGACTGGATTTTAATGGGTATGAATCATTTCACATCTCTGATTAGGTGCTAAACAACATCATATGCTACAGTAAAGTATAGATAAGACAGCTGTACTGCAGGTTACAAGTAGTTTTCAGAAATTTCACTGGGAAACGGAAGTGTGCTGCATTAAATGAAGATAGGCTAGTTAAAGGTAAAATTGATGCCTTTTGGAAATAATTTGCTTTGCTTTCAGAGTGGAGTTGTATTTCTCTTTGTAATCTGTCATTAGGAAAGAATAAAAAAGCCCTTTCATCATTTAAAATCTGATTTACTGTTTTTTTTTTTGCTAATCATTATTCAAATGTGCTAAACAATTGCTAATCAATTGATATAATGATTAGCAAAAAATGCTAATCAGTTTTTTTCCTTAATCTGATCACTGAAATGTCAAACAGCTTCTCATTATCATTTGAATATAGTCATAGATTTCCCATATGTGAATGTGAAAATGAAAGTGATAATTGGATTAATGCATTTTCAATTTAATATTGTCTCAAATAACTCATTCCTAAGTGGAAAATTATAATGCAATAGTGGGATTACATTTTCATTTGAATATTGCCCACTATGGGCTTCCATAGTTTCAGTCTTATTTACACTTAAAGTATCAGTTTGGGTAAGGATTAGGGTTATGGTTAGGATTAGGTTTAGGTTAGGGATGCTGACGATGGAAACCAGATTGTAGTTATTTCAATGACCGCTAGAAGTCGCTTAATTCCTAAACGTAACTTTAGGTCATAATAAGCTGCTTGACAAATGACCTTTCCGGGCGTATTTTGTTGGAGGACAGGCTCCAAGCAAAGAACATACACTGTCAAGAAGTGAAAGCCAGTAGAACTTTCCATTGCAACACGCAAAGCTCCGCCTCCGCCATTTTGGACTGAAAGTGACTAGATGTTACACGCTAACGTAATATCAATGAACCTATTTGCATCAGTAAAACATCCTGCCTATAAAGTCCCAGACATAAATAAAATTTCTCTATACTTAGGGATAACCATAACCCTTATAACCTATTAAATATTTCATTATTTAACTATTTAAGTACGTAATTATTAAACATTATGGCACTGAAAAGTGAATACGTACTATGCTAACGCATAGTATTGCTGAACCTATTTATGCCAGTAAAACGGCTGACTTACAGTTCGGATGTAAACAAGGCTTATCTACGACAATATGTACAGCTATGTTTCTTGAGACCATTGATTACTATATCAAACGTGACAGTGATGTTTTTACATGTTTTTTGGATGCAAGTCATGCTTTTGATAAAGTTCATAGTGGTAAACATTTTACATTGCTTATCCAACAGAGATTGCCTTTTCGCATTACTTCGTCTTCTAATTGATAGCTACGCTCATCAGCAAGTGAGTGTTTCATGGGACTTCTGTAAGTCTGAATATTTTAACATAGCTAATGGCATTAAACAATGGGGAGTCTTATCACCCGGTTTGTTAGCTTACCGGCCCTATGGGCCGATAAGCTATTGTCGTGGTGTGGCGTCCGGCGTCCTTCGTCCGGATCATTTTTTCATCTTTTTTTTGGCCTGATTAATTTTTGTGTAAATTTGCAATAACATACTACTAGACCATATCTCCAGACGTTTTTCTCGGATTTTTGATTGAATCATTTTTGTCCGTTTTATGGGCCCTTGAAATTTTGGTTCCAATGTTAAAGATAGGACTGAGAAATTTTAAAAATGTATTTCTCAAAAACTGCGTGTTAAATTTTTTCTAAATCAGGCAATCAACTTACCTTGGCACCGTCAATGTACAGTGCGAGCGCCATTTTGATTGAATTGATGGAAGTGGGTCTATTAGGGGCTCTGTACTTTATGAATATGCAAGAAGGCCTGTGGAGGCCAAATGGTTGCAGATAGAGATTAAGTTTGTATTATCGACATATAGGAAGTCATATATGACTTATATTTTGGCAATATTAAATTTGACCTCTGATGATTTTGAAAGGTCAAAAAAGGTCAAAGGTCAAAAGGTCAGGGAATATATTAACAATGTTAAAAGATGACTTGAAATTTCAAAAGATTATTTCTCAAAAACTGTCAAAGAACTTTTTTTCTAAATCTGGCAATCAGCTCACCTTGATACACGTTATGTATAGTGCGAATGCTATTTTGATTGAATTGACGGAAGTGGGTCTAGTGGGGGCGCTGTACTTTAACATTGTGTCTTATGGAGAATGGGCCAAATCGCCTGTGGAAGCTAAATGGTTGCAGATGGAGATTAAGTTTGTATTACTGACATAGGAAGTCATGTATGACCTATATTTTGGCTGTGTTAAAGTTGACCTCAGATGGCCTTGAAAGGTCAAACTTGAGGTCAAGCAAAATTTTATAATTTTCAAAGGTTTCTAGGCTTGATAGGAACATATGTGCATTGAACACTAATAGGAAGTCATGTATGAACTTTCATTTGGTGGCCTTGAACTTGACCTTCGGCAACCCTCGAAGGTCAAACTTCAAATAGTGAAATTTCAATGACTTCTATTACCAAAACTATTACAGATAGAGCTTAGGTTTGTATTGCGGACATATAGGAAGTCATGTATGAAGTTTCATTTGGTGACATTGAACTTGACCTTCAATGACCTTGAATGCCCAAACTTCACAGTGAAATTTCAATGACTTATATCAGCAAAATGGTTACAGATAGTTTCGGTTTGTACTGGAGATGCATAGGAAGTCATACATTAACTTTCATTTGGTGGCCTTGAACTTGACCTTCGGTGACCTGCGAAGGTCAAACTTCTAATAGTGAAATTTCAATGACTTCTATCACCAAAACTATTACAGATAGAGCTTAGGTTTGTATTGTGGCCATATAGGAAGTCATGTATGAAGTTACATTGGGTGACCTTGAACTTGACCTTCAGTGACCTTCAACGGCCAAACTATACAGTGAAATTTCAATGACTTATAACAGCAAAATCGTTGCAGATTGAGTTTTGGTTTTTATTGGAGACATATAGGAAGTCATGTATGAACTTTCATTTGGTGACCTTCATATTGACCTTCGAAGGTCTAACTTGACCTAGAGAAAATTCAATGACTTCCGTCACTGAAAAGGTCGCAGATGGAGCCTAGGTTTCTGTTACTGATATAGGATGTCACATATGAACTTTCATTTGGTGACATTCAGCTTGACTGTTGATGACATTTGAAGGTCAAACTTGACATAACACAATTACAATGACTTGTGTTGCCAAAACAGTCACAGATGGAGTCTAGGTTTGTATTAGAGACATATAGGAAGTCATGTATAAACTTTCATTTTGTGACCTTCGTATTGACTTCGTACTGAAGGTCAAATGTGACCTAGTGAAAATTCAATGACTTGTATCACTAAAACAGTCACAGATGGAGCCTAGGTTTGTGTTACTGACATCTAGGAAGTCACATATGAACTTTCATTTGGTGACATTCAACTTGACTGTCAGTGACCATTGAGGGTGAAACTCGATAGTGAAATTACAACTACTTGTATCACCAAAATGGTCACAGATTGAGCCAAGGTTTGTATAGAGACATTTAAAAATTCATATGAAATCCACTTGCTGACCACAACCTGACATTCTGTGTCCTTTAAAGTTCACAATTGACATATTGAATACATGTTGACATATTATAATGAATTGTATCACCAAAACTGCTTCAGAGCTTAGGATAGTATTACAGAAGGTCTTATAAATATATGTGAACTTTTATTTAGTGACCTTTACATTGATTTTCATTGATTCAAGTGTCAAACTTCACATGAAATTTTCACAACTTGTATCATGGCTGTAGGACTGCTTGCCGGTAAGCTACAGGACCCTTGGTCCTTTTTTTTTTTTTTTTTTTACAGTTTATATTGATGAACTGATTGTTTTGTTAAAAGAGTCTAAACTTGGTTGTCATTTAGGTACTCATTATATGCATGCTTTTGATAATACTTGTGCAAAACCCTCCATGGTATGTTAGGAAGCATCAAAAGTTACTGCACTGGTGCATGGAAAATTCCACTTTTCTGAAAAACACACAACTCCATAACCTCAACTTCGTTACCAATATTGGTTATGGAGGTGAGTAAAATGGTAAGGGTAAATGATAAACCTATCAGTTTCAATCTGAGGCACTGAAAAGAGTGATATTCACTCAGTTTCAGAACTCTGGTATATCACAATGTACCAGGAGAGAGCTTCACTTGAAAAAGTAATGGAGTTGAGTGGATTCGAGGACACATCAAAATTAAAATGGCCTGCCCCAAAAATTCTGCCCAGCTGTTTTAAGCTCTGCCTCGTGGTTTTTTGAGTACCTTAGGGGCAACCCTACCCCTGGGGGAAAAAGAATAAGAATTAAACAACTTTTTTTTTTTTTTTTAATGACATCCAAAAAGTGCCCGTATTGAGAAAAATACCCACATGGATATTTCTGGTGAAAAGGAAGGTTAAGAGGGTAAATACATCTAAGAAGACAAATTAAGAGTTTGGTGAAAACATACAATTGCAATTGAGCCCCTAAGAACCATACCGGGCCATCCCGCACTTTTGGCGAAATTGAGTTGAGGTAGTCAGCATGTGCAGAAAACTGAGATCTACATTTCCTAAATGAGCCAACCCAATCTACCCACATGGATTGCTCATATAAGCAAACGTCCTCTCTGCCACTGTAAATATGCAATGCGCTGCCTTAGCCATAGTGGACCATCCCACAACTTTTCCATAATTCAATGTAAACATGGCGGCTAGGTATCGCACTGATGAGGAATTGCTTGCTATGATTGATGATGATGGTGAAGTGGAAGATAATGGAGACCCAGAGTTTGACCCAAATGAATCAGAAGATGATGGTTCCTCTGCAGAAGGAGGTAGGTTTCACTTTAAATGAAACAGAAGGGCATCCAAAACCTGCATAAGAAGTGCACTACGTAACTGTACATATCTTGAGTTTTTAACAGAAGCAGTGTTTCTAGTTCCCAGATACTCTAAATGACGCAGGAAGCTGGCAACTTTAAGTCCCATTTTCTCAAAAGTTCCCCAACATGGGTTGGCCCAGTATGGCTCTTAGGGGCTCAATTGTGTCTGTAACAAAAACCATCAAATGTAGGTGGGCTGCCGGGCCAAGTGAGGCAAGTTCAAGCTAGTTCAATCAAGGCAGCACAAAGTACTTCAAGTGATGCACACTGATTCAAAAATTAACGGTACAGTAGGCTGACACTTGATGTAAAATATTACAAGTAATATGGTATGCAAGTTCTTTTCGACAAAGTATTGGTACTAAAACACGGTCAGCCATTCAATTTAATTCAAGTTCACCCATTCGATTGTCTTCATTCTCACACTCGAAAGTGCTTAATTTGATGGCCATTTATTTAATAATTCAGCCATGGAATCTCTTCATATTCAATTTGCTTGTACAAGAATACATGTACACTGAACAAAAATATAAACTCCCCATGTCAAATTTTTGAGTTTTTATTAACAAAAAATGGGAACCGGGATTCGTCTGTGAATAGCACTCTTCTCCAGCGTGCCAAGGGCCATCGAACGTGTGCGTTTGCCCATGCGAGTCGGTTCCGACGCCGGACAGCGGTGAGATCCAGACCACGGTGAGGGCGCCCGGCGTGCAAGTTGGCTTCGCAGGCGGTTACGGACTGTCTATGGTGTGATCGTCTGTTGTGCAGACCAACGGTCTCATCCGCTGTGCGTGTTGCTGATCTGAGCCGATCCCGCAGGTGGACGAGCCGGATGTAGCGATCTTGTGCTGGTGTGGTCACATGTGGCCGACGTGGATGAGGTCGATTTGCCGTACTGCCCGTCTGTCGGAAACAAACTCTCAAACGGCCTGTCGTCCAATAGTTAACTTTCAGCTGCACAGCGACCGCTCTGGTGGACATCCCTGCGTGCCAATGGCACGTTCCCGCATGACCTGAGACATCTGAGGCATGATGACTTTTGACAAAATTTGACATTTTGGGGTGGCCTTTTATTGTCTACAGTATAAGGAGTGTCTAGGTACTGCTCATTCTGTCTGATCACCGTCTGGAAATGCCACACCCATGTACTGAGTGAAATCACTGCATCACTGAGCAAATGCTCACTGACAGAGAGATGGATTAAAAAATGGTACTCAAATCAAGAGAAATATCCCTATTGTGCAAGTAAAAGTCAGCATATGCTCACTTAAGAGTTGTTAACTCCATGTGGCATCAATATTTGACATGGGGCGTTTATATTTTTGTTCAGTGTAGTATGGAAAGGAGGTGTTATATTTCACAAACCTTTTGACTTGCAGAAATTACAGGCCCTCAAAAATGGCCCCCTTTCAACTGTCTCCATTCGCACCTTGCAAGAGTAACAAAATTTGATGGCCATTTATTTAATAATTCCACGACGGAATCTCAATATCTGGGGTACGGAACCTTTTCCAGAAATGGCCACTGTGGGTGCAGGCTTTCATACCAACCAGGCTGCTACACACCTGATTCTACTAATCAACCTCTGGTATGTTTGTTAAGGGCCTTGATTAGTAGAATCAGGTGTGTAGCAGCCTGGTTGGTATGAAAGTGTGCACCCACAGTGGCTCTTTCTGGAGAAGGTTCCCTACCCCTGGCTCTATATATTCAGTTTTTTATAATAGAATAGATGTAGTATGGCAAGTAAGTGATATTTTTAAAAAAGTTTTTGATTTGCAGGAATTACAGAACCTGAAACGTGGCCCCTCATTCAATCGTCTCCTTTTGCACACTGCAACAGTTCCAACATTGATGCCCATTCTTTTCATAATTCCGCCATAGAATCTCTTCATATTCGGTCAATTTATATTACAGTGCATGTAGTATGGTCAGTTCCCGATTTGATGGCCATTTATTCAATAAGTTCGGCACAGAATCTCTTCATATTCAGCGAGTTTATACTACGACAAAAGATCTATGGTAAGCAAGTGCTAGTTTTCACAAACTATTTGATTTGCAGGAACCACAGGCCCTCAAGTATGGACCCCCATTCAATTGTCTGCATTCACACATTGCACAATACTAAATTTGATGGGCATTTATTTTAAAATTCCACCATGGAATCTCTTCATATTTAGGATTTTTATACTAGGATCCATGTGTTATGGTACTGAAGTGTTACTTTTGACAAGTTTTTGATCACCCCTCAAATATGACCCCCCCCCATTCAATTGTCTGCATTCGCACATTGCACAGTACCAATTTTGATGACTATTTATTTAAAAATTCCAAGACAGAATCTCTTCATATTCTGTTGGGTCATACTAGGACACATGTATTATAGTGTGCAAGTGTTACTTTTCACAAACTATTTGATTTGCAGGAGTTATAAACCCTCAAACATGACCCCCCTATTCAATTGTCTGCATTTGCACATTGCACAGTAGCAACTTTGATAGCCATTTATTTCATATATCCAACATGGAATCTCTTCCTATTCAGACATCATGTACTGGAATGCATGCATTGTTGTATGCAAGTTCTAATTTTCAGTTTTTCCATTTTGACCATTACAGGCCCTCAGACACGCCCCCATTTAGTTGTGTCCAATTGCAAAGCACATACTTTGATGGCTGTTTATTTGATGATTCGCCCATGAATTCTCTCTTTATTCAATGTATTTTTACTAAAGCATATGCAGTATGGTTTGGGGCCACTCATTTCCACAAACATTTTGAATTACACAAGTATTCTGCCCTGTCAAGCCAGACGGCAGTATCTGCAAATTTCTCAAAATTGGGAAAATCCGCCATTGACCCTCTACAGCGGCTGTAGAGGGTCAATGGCAGGTTTTCCCAATTTTGAAAAATTTGCAGATACTGCCGTCTGGCTTGACAGGGTAGTATTATGGTCCTCACTTGAATTTTCTCCTTTTTTGTCCACCTCAAAATACCAATTCTAATGGCAATTCCTACATTAATGCCAGAGTGATGTCTACCTTTTTTTTTTTTTTTTTTCCCCTTAAAGTAAAACACTGATACAGTGACATGCAATTGGTAGTAATCTGGAGTAACAGCACTTCACCAAAATCTCACATTTCAATCTGCACCAAATGTCAATTATTTAGTGAAAAAAAAAAAAAAAAAGTAATTTTCAAACCAAATTATGGAAGTTGTTTACGAATTTTTTCTGAACAAAATTATTTAGTTGAATAAACCTTGTTTTTTCTTCACACAAGCCGATTTTTGAGAGCAATTGTATCACGTGACTTTACTACCAGCTATCTGCTGTATTTGCGCCTCAAAACTTTAGCGGTGATAGTTTGACCGTCGTTTTCCGAACTGGTGATAGCTTGACCGCAGTGATAATGACTTGCAGTTAAGCAGATTCCCTTTTTTGGGATGTAAATTCTGAGCATGAGCAGTAATCGTAACAGGGCTCCTTTAAGTTACGTCATGAAATCACATTACCAAATAGGATGGCACCCTACAGCACTAGCTTGATCGCTGCTGCCAAAACTTGACTTGAGTGACTTTGAAGACCGTGGTGATGGGAACTTCGTGGCAACATCGAGAAATTGCTTTGATTGTGCCTTTCAACCTGTGCGACAAGCAATGCCACTGAAATATTCATCTGTTTTTCATTAAAATGTTGGGGGGTTATTGAGAATTTATAACATTTTCATTCTGCATGAAGACGTCTTTGTGTTTCATCAGCAAAGGGAATGAAGTAATGCCTCCTGCTTGCAAGCCACACATGTGGACAGAGGCCTTGTACGTGTGGAATAAACATCTTGTTCAGCATTAAGATTTGCTATTAGGTTTGGATATGCTTGGTTTTGCAGCACATGAGTATACATAATGTAGATATGCTTGCGGTAGGTCAATATGCATATGCGTATTGAAGATTTGCACATGCTGATTGAACGTTCACTTTTGGAATGAAGACTTGCTTTCAGCTTCTTGCCTGCATCTGAATTGTCAAAAAAAAAATTATGTCCGATCTACTAATTTCTGACCACTTTTCTTTCACCTTTGTGGGAAATGTCATTAGGTGAAAGAAAGGTGTTAGAGGGAATTACTAACGGCTTAGAAAGACAATCACACTGCAAAGAGAATCCTAATGCACTTATACTTGGAAACGTGATCGTGTGTCCCCTGCCAGTCATATCCTTTACTTTTCGCGATTGGTCGGACAAATGGTTGTTGCTTTAACTATTGCAGCCGTGCGGTAATGTGAGACAGCGTTATCTCCTTTCTTCTCAAAAAGGATGTTTCTGTGTGCCCTGTGTAGCATGAGATTCAGATTTTATTGTTGCTTGTAGTTGACACTACATTCAATGTTGTAGGGCATCTTCCAAGTTATTTTTCACACACTGCTCTGGTAGTTCAGCACTTCAAACATCCTTACTTTGATATAATACCATGTCCGCCACCTTTTTTGTCTTTTAGGAGACCCACGATTCCCACGCGCAGGCCGTTCATTACGTCATTGATCAGTGGGTACATTGCGATTTTAAAAATACATGCGTTACGTGAATGAACAACAAATGGCGATCGCAAAATTTTCAAATGAGTACCTCTTACATTGGTCAGATTACCCCATGTCATACCATCCATGTTATGCAACATCAAAAATTATGTCTGTCCTGTTGTTTGGTATTACAGTGGGGTGCAAAAATTTGGGCACTCCTGGTTTAAATGTCTGTTACAATTAATCTCCAAGTGATTGAAGGCTAACCTGAACAATAAATGCCACAAAGTTAAACATGACACATTTCATCACATTTTAAAGCAAGATTAATTTTTATTTCAAACTTTTTACAGTTTCAAAATAATAAGGAAAAAGGTCTTGTGCAAAAGTTTGGGAACCCTGTGAGCTACTACTTTGTAAATCCTCTTCGGGCAGCTATAACAGCTTGCAAACGCTTCCTGTGGCCAGCTAAGAGTCTTTCAAATCTTGTGTTTGGAATTTTTCGCCATTCGTCCTGACAGAACACCTCTAGCTCAGAAATATTCTTTGGCCTTCTTGCATGCACGACATGTTTGAGGTCTCTCCACAGATTTTCAATAATATTAAAGTCTGGGGGACTGTGATGGCCATTCCAAAACCTTCATCCGTCTTTCCTGGAGGTACTTCATGGAGGTATGCTTCAGGTCAATGTCTTGCTGGAATACCCAACGTCTCTTCGTCTTCAATTTCTGGACTGAGCTTTGAACATTAGCCTCTAGAATGTCATGATATTTAGTGGAATCCATTCTTCCTTCCACCCGCACAATATTGCCTGTGCCCCCAGCTGCTCCACAACCCCAAAGCATAATGGATCCACCTCCATGCTTAACAGATGGCAACGTGTTGTTTTCTACAAATGCTTCACCCTTTTTTCTCCAAACATATTTTCTTTGGTTGTGGCCAAAAAGTTCCATTTTGGTTTCGTCAGTCCTAAGCACATTGTTCCAATAGGCTTGAGGTTTCTCAAGGTCCTCTTTTGCATACTTCATACGCTTAATTTTATGTTGTAGGAAAGGCCTCTTTCTTGCAACTCTGCCATGTAGGTCTTTGTTGTTTAAGGTATGCTGTATTGTTGTCCTGTCAACAACTAGACCTGTGTCTGCTACTCCTTTTTTGCCGCACTTTTGCAGTGATGTGTGGGTTCTTCTGAGCATTTCTCACCAGATCTCGGGCCATTCTATCGGAAATAATTCTTGGTCTTCCAGATCTTGCCTTGACTTTAAAGGGGACCTATTATGCTGATCCTTCTTTTAATACATATAAGTAATGTTATAATGTTGGATGTCCATACTCAACCTCTGAAAAGTTTCTAAACATAAGATACAGGGGTTTTGCCGTAATCCAAGAACGTGATTTCGTGAACGCGATTTCCTCTCTGAACAGCTCGTCCCGAGATCTTCACGAGATCTGGGCAAAACCTGACGTCAGGTTGTGCCGTCCAATTAATACAGACCTAGCCAGAGCCTATCACGGCGCTGGACCTGCCCACACCGGAAACTATTCTACCAGGCACAACCGCGGATCGAACTATGCCTTAGTAGCGTCTACACTTTTGGAAATACAAAAGAACCGCACATCATTTGAGGTGCAGTTTTGTCAGTATCTCTCCCAAAGCTGCTTGTCCTTTTATTTTTGTACGCGAAGAAAAGCACCTATTTATCTTCCTAAAGACGATACCACCAGAAATCTGTGGGTAGCTTTTTTGTTTGCTGGCGGCAAAAAACCACGGTCAAGGGGAACGTTAGTCTTTTGTGCTCAGCATTTCACCAAAGACAGCTTTGTCAGTAAAGGATAATTCAACACAGGATAAGCGTTTCAGCTGCTTCTCAAACCTGAAGCAGTTGCATTGATCAAGTGCTCGGAGCCACAAGCTGTAAGTAACGATATAACAGCAAATAATGTGAATGAAGCTAATGTGTTACGGGTGGCTAGCAGGACCGCTAACGATAGCTAGCACAAACAACTGGCCTCAAACGCAGGCTTTGTAAAATATCTGTAGATAAAGCCGGGATTGGTCGCGACTGTCCATGACTCACAGACGCAGAAGTTGTAAGTTGCTTTACTGGGCCATTCTCAGTCACGTGTGTGACCAAAAATGTAACAAATAGTAGAAAAAATCTCCTCCAATTACAAAAGCATTGGAGGTTCATGATTGTGGACCTTGTATAAAAGAGTACTACTTATCAAAGTCTATCAAGTAAAAATGTTATTTGTTACATTAACTTTAACTACTTAAGGTCAGAGGTCAAAAACGACTGGTCACGTGTGTGACTTCACACGGAAACAGGTTTTTCATAACTCTATTTGACTTCAAAAACTCTGAGGTTGAAAAATCTAGAATTTTCATAGTTTTGGGGTATGGAGAATAGCAAGGAATAAATTTGATACCTTTCATTAATTTTCAAAGTATTTCTTTATTTGATGACATCTGGTCATGTGTGTGACATTTTGGTTCACTTCTCAAAGAATGGCCCTACTGCATAAGCCTACCTAACATGATAGCCTGTTGATTGTGGCTGTAGCACTGCGGCTAACATAGCCAAGTTACTGTTGCTAATGTTTGTGTCCAAAATATGCAAGAGTAATATCAGGGGAAATTCAACAGAAGGTGTGTGAACACAAACCTCATTTGAAGCTAACTTTTTATGCTTGTTTGTAATTTGGAGGCTTGGTACAACTGTCTACATTAACGGAACTTGCCGTATGTAAAACCTGTATTGCAGGGTAACATTTGTCTCTGTAGTTGTTATGACTGCTGGGTTACCAGCTACTGCATGTTAGTTTGCGTGCTGTGCTACTTAAAAATGCTCCTGGTTAACTTATAGGCAGTAATTCTGATTGGTATGCTTGTGTTACTTCGGTAAGCATCAATGTGGCAGTTTCATCATAACGTTGCCTGATTGTAGCCACTACAGTTGAAGCTAACCGGAGGTGTTGTGTGTCCGCAAAGCTGGGCTGAAAAGGCTGCAGTTAGACCAGACGGAGGTTTTGCAGAGCTTGGGACACGTGTTTAGGTTTGTTTATGGCTGCTTGTGATCACTTCACTTATCCATGACCGGGATCAGCCGGATACTTCAATATCTGGGCTAGCTCTCTGATGCTACCGCGGTGAAAGCAATTCGCGAGACGGACAAGCTCTAACATGTTTGGTATAACAAACGATTTCTCTGCACCGCCATGGCTTAATTTCATCCCCCTTTAGAAATTGTTCTGGCTAATAAAAAGCCAAAAAAGGTGGAGATTGAATAGGAAATTCTTTCCCGTAGAAGAAGTGATCGATTCGCTAGCTCCACATAAGCGACTGTCCTCGCTAACGGAACTTACGGTCTGTAAAACCTTTATTATGTTCATAACATAACCAGAGCTCCCTCTAGCTGTCGTGTACTATCCATAAAGCTGCTTTCACACCGGACGCGAAAAGAATTTTTCGCACGACAGATTACATTCAAAGTCAATGCAAAGACGCGAATACACGCGTTATAGGAGTGTTAAGACGCTTTCACACCGGATGCAAAACAAATTTTTCGCGCAACTGATTACATTCAAAGTCAATGCAAAGACAATGCATTGACTTTGAATGCAATCTCTCATGCTAAAAATTTGTTTCGCGTCCGGCGTGAAAGCGGCTTAACGCGCCCATTCTCCGCGAGCAAACGCTGGTCATTCCGACACAACAAGTATACCATTACCACGGGCAATTTCCGAAAGAGCCGTTTAGCCTGGAGCTTCGCCCCTCTGTCATATACCAGCGCAGAAGCTGTTCATTACTTCACGCTAATGACACACCACAGTTAAGCACACAAACCAGCAGGTCCTTAAAATACACACCAAGGCAGTCTTTAAGTTGTTGGTCCACTTTTTGCTGCTCCTCACTGTCCATGTTTCCTTCTAAAGTCAGACCCACCGGATTTCTACGGTCTCCGGTCTACACTTGGGTATGTCGACCCGTTCTACAAATGTGTCTATATGGGATGGATTCTAGCTTTCCCTCAATCCTAGCTGTAGAGTGGAAATACCATTGTACTCAACATAGAAGCCGTGGTTAGATAACAAATTCGAGCTTGAGCTGCCAGACTTTCGCACTGCGTCCTCCATTTTCCCCGCTGCGTTTATTAGAACAAGTTCATTTCATTAGATCTATTCACATGTACAGCATTTGATTGCGGAATTGCTCAGCTCAGATGGCAGACGCGTCTCACGTTTCACACTAGGGAGGCAGATCCGGAAAACTGCGTTCTGCCGAGTCCCGCCCAGCTCCGCCCTCCACAGAGCTGGCCAATCAGAAGAAAGTGGGCACACAGGGAGGGGGGGGCCATAGCGGAAGAGCCGCCCAAAGGAGGCGTTTCAGGCAGAGACTGCAATGGACTACAAATGGGGTTTTTTGAGGATGGCAGTATGAGCTAAATAAGGATGCTTTTTTTGGACTTTGAACGATCAAGAGTACTCTAGGGGAGTCCAAGATCAAAATATAAACTTGGAAATGTAGCATAATAGGTCCCCTTTAATTGTTCCATTTATTTTCCATTTTCTTGGGATGTTTCTGACAATAGAAATGGGTAGTTTGAAATGTTGCGAGGGTATTTTGTAGCCCTCTCTTTGTTGGTGGAAGTGAATTATCTTGATTTTGACATCCTTGGACAACTGTGTAGAGAAACAGATGGTTTTTAAAACCAGACACAACAGCCACCACAGTTGGATACTTTAGAAGGCATGGAGTCACTTTAGAATATATAGTTCAACCCTGGAATTATATTCACCTGACTCATGGAAGCCCTAACAAGTAAATCACCTGGGTCTGGGCTTAGTAATCATCTTCTTAAAAGTTAACAAAGAATAATCCAAAAGGGTTCCCCAACTTTTGCACAGGGCCTTTTTCCTTTTCTTTACAATTTTAAAACCCAGAAAAATTAAAATAAAAAGAAACCTTGCTTTTAAATTAGCAGAAAGGTCTCATGTTCAATTTGAAAGCAAACCTGAACACTAAATGCTACACTCACTTGGAGATTAATTGTAACAGACATTTAAACCAGGGGTGCCAAAATTTTTGCACCCCACTGTAGCTTGTTTTCATGGAACAAACCTTTTTTAGTCCTAAATTATAATTTTAATGACATACTTCAGAAAATATCGCCCATTGTAGACATGATCCGCTGCTCCTTACTGCCCGTAATCCCTCAATATGCTGTTCTTTCCTATAAGCACCGTTATAACAAAATAAATGCCAAACATTTGTCGGGAAAATCTGCTCATAGTATGCTGTAGTACTATCCTAGCATATTTTGGCAGTCAATCTATCTTAATGGATTCAATTTTTGCCATCTATTTTAGGAAAAAGTTTCACGTCACTTATTTTCAGCTCTCTGTAGTTTTTTCTGTCCAGTCGTGAGCTGGTGGCGATATTTGTTTCCGTGACGTGAATGCGTCGCTGTTCTGAGATTCTGGTCCCCCCACATGACTTTCATCCCTTAATGCGCGTCAATTTCCGTCAGGATTACACCGACAAAAATAGGGCTACAGTTTGCTTACAGTCTTACTCGCTAGCGAGCTAGTTGGCTACCTAGCTAGCAATAGTGTAGCTAGCGCGCCAATGTTCCTAATATCCAATGTGAAGAAAGCTGGGCACTACAGCTTTTCATTGTTGGAGATATTAATGATTCCCAGTGATCATTACTGTGAATGCTCTCCTGAAATGAGGAAAATTAAGGTGCTTTCACACCGGACGCGAAACGATTTTTTCGTACGACAGATTACATTCAAAGTCAATGCTAAGATGCGAATACACGCGACTTTAGGATGTTAAATACATTGGCATGCTAGCTATAACATTATAGATATTGATGTCTCTTTATCTTGCTAGCTAGCTAGCCAAATAGCTCACTCGCGAGTATTTCATTGTGAGCCAACTGTAGCCTTTTTAGCTCGCTAGCCAGTTGGCCATGTAGCTAAAAACATTGGCGTGCTAGTTATGACACACAGTTCGATATCACTTTGGCTTGCTAGCTAGGAAGCCAACTAGCTCGCTAAGGAGAATGACCGTATACGCAAACTGTAGCCTTATTTTGTCGGCGTGATTATTTCTGAGAATACTTCGGTCATTGAAAGCGAACTGCTGCCTTTTTAGCTCGCTAGCCAGTTGGCTATATAGCTAAATACATTGGTGTGCTAGCTATACTATTGCTAGTTAGGTAGCCAACTAGCTCGCTAGTGAGTAAGACTGTCAGCAAACTGTACCATTATTTTGTCGGTGTAATCATGACACAAATTGACGTGCATTAAGGGATGAAAGTCACGTGGGGGGACCAGAATCTCAGAATAGCGACGCATTAACAGTACGCAAAAAATATCGCGAGCCAGAGTCATGTAAAGTCTGGTCACCCCCAGGTGACTTTTGTCGCTTTTTGCATGTTAGTTTGCGTCAAATTGCGTCTTTTGTTGTTACAATGTATTCTCGGAAATAAATAAGTCAATTCATAGCATCTAAACTATATAATTACTAGAGAATTAACATTAATGGACGTTATACAATCGCTCCTTAATACGCCTCAACTGTAATAACCGCTAGCTTGCTAGATAATGAGATTAAAAACTCTAATGTTATATCTAGTACACCAGTCTAGCAAGCAAGCAAGCTAGCTAGCTAGCAGGCTAATAAGGCTACAGTCCGCTTCTACAGTAATAACTGCTAGCTAGCAAGCATTAGGATCAAGGATCAAGGAACTTTTATTGTCATACCAGCTCACATTTACACATCAGTGGTACGAAATTAGGACTCAGGTCCCGGTATAAGAGGCCTAATAAATAGAAGGAACAAAATATGTAAAGGGCAAAATATAAACTAGGGCAAAAATATAAAAATATATAAATATAAACAGTTAAATAGTTAAACCAAAATTAGCTTTGTTAAATGCTAGTGATACCTCTTAGTGACCTTATCAAAAAAATAAATACCTAAAAAATACCTTATCAAAAACCTCAAATCAGATGGAAACAAATTCAAAATATGGGAATCTTTCAGTTAGTTGCTGTTTTGAAGTTCTTAACTAAGGTTGATATATAAATAGATGAGATTTCTGAAAGCTGAAAATTTTCATGGTTTATGGCAAATATGGGGTTAAAATGACGTGTAGAGTAGATTTCACAAGTACAACCTCAATTTTCATAACATTGACATTCTAACAAGCAAAATGATACCCATTTTGCTTTATTCTACTGCCATGCTGGGTATGACAAAATTTTAGCCCCTTTGCCACTCCACTACTGAAACATGCAGATAAAGTGTCCTGTTCAGGAACATCAGTTAAAGGCTATAATCCCTTCCACTATTTCCCTACAGGAGCTGATTACATTTGTTCAGCGAAATGATGCAGGCAGGAGTCTGTCTGAGACAGGACACAGAGACGACCCTACCAGAGCTCCCCGAGCAGCACAGGATCAGTGAGAAAGAAGAGGAACTACATGGACTGGAGTCTGTCCACATGGCAGAGTCAGAGACAAAATGTACAACTCCAGGACTCAACACACTGGAGCCAGAGGGTGTTACTGCAAACAGCAGGGTCAGTGATTTACATTACAGAGGAGCATCGCTGATAAAAACAGAAACTGATCTGGGCCCCATCAACACTGAAGTTCTTAAGACAGAGAGCCTAGACTTTACAGAGCTGGCCTTTGTGACTCATCCGCATTTTGACCAAATCAAAATCAAAACTCATGCTGGAGAGACTATTAAGACTGAACACATCAGTATCTTATCAGACATTAAGTGTGTTTCCATTAAATCTGATGAAGTTAAACTCGAATCCAGCGAAATTTTGGTGAGTGACATCATGAATACTGAGCTTAATAGAGCTGGTGTTAATAAAAAAAGGAGAGACTGAACTGTATCACTGTGCTGGAGAGCCCAATCTAAAGTGCAAAAATTCAGGGAAAAATCATTCCAATTTAATCCATGATGTGGGAATCCATATAAGGGAAAAGCCTCACCAATGCTCTTGGTGTGGGAAGTGTTTTTTTAGGAAAGATCATTTAAATTGCCATCAGAGAATTCATACTGGTGAAAAGCTCCATAAGTGCGATCATTGCAAGAAAAGTTTTGCTCGGAAATCTCATTTAAATGTCCACAATAGAATACATACAGGTGAAAAGCCCTACAAATGTGACCATTGTGAGAAGTCTTTTACTCGGAGAAGTCATTTAAATAACCACTACGGAAAACATACCGGAGAAAAGCCGTTCAAATGTGATCATTGTGGGAAGAGTTTTTTGCAGAAATGCAATTTAAATGTCCACCATAGAATTCATACGGGTCAAAGGCCCTACAGATGTGATCAGTGTGAGAAGGCTTTTGCTCTGAAATCTCATTTAACTATCCACCATAGAATACATACTGGTGAAAAGCCCTACAAATGTGACCATTGTGGGAAGAGGTTTATTCAGAAATCTCATTTAAATGTCCACCATAGAATACATAAAGGTGGAAGTAAAGCCAAAAATATGGGAACATGAACCAGCACCAGTCGTCTCCAACGGGAAAGTAACAATATTCTATGACAAAGTGATTCCAACTGGAAGGTTCATAGAGGGAGGTGCAATAAAACCAGACATTGTCATCTGGAATAGGCAGGAGAAAATTGCCAAAATTATAGATGTCTCTGTCCCTAATGATTATGGACTTAATAGAGCAGAAAGGGAAAAGATAACAAAATACCAAGACCTAAAAAATGACCTGAAAATAACCTGGTCATTGAAAGAAATATAATACCAGTGGTGGTAGGTGCAACGGGGCTTATGAAGAAAACCCTGAAGAAATACATGGAGGCCATCCCCGGTTGTCCAAGTACAGATATCCGCAATCAAAGGAACGGCAACCATCTTGCAAAGAGCCCTTGGATACAATGCTAACAATGCTTAGGGTGTAACTATAGACCCCAGGAAAGGGGCCCATTACACACTATAAGAAGAGAATAAGGAAAAAAAAAAAAAAAAAAAAAAGTGAAAAGCCCTTCAAATGTGATCAGTGTGAGAAGTTTTTTGCTCGGAAAGCTCATTTAAATGTCCACCATAGAATACATGCAGGTGAAAAGCCCTACAAATGTGATCAATGTGAGATGATGTTTATTCGGAAATGTAATTTAAATCAGCATGACAGAACACATACAGAAGAAATCAGAGAGATGTCGAGAATGGCAGCGGATCTTCCACCACCACTGCCAAAGTAAAAAGGCATACCAAGAAGCAAACTCACCACCCAAAGGCATAACACCCTCATCCAAAAGTATTTCACAGAGGAAGAAATAGAATGGATGTAAGCAGAAGTTACCAGCATGATTAACAACAAAATCTGCCCTCTTACAGAGCCCTTTGAAATGCCAAGACAACAAACAAAGAATACCCGGGGTCCTCAAAGATCACCCCCCAGGGCAGCCTCACCTGGGCCGCCTGCCTCCCCACCGGCGGGTGCTGCAGTGGAGATGGAACAACCAGGAAGCCCTGAGAGACAACAACAAAGGAGCAAAATGAGCCCCACACCACCCCGGGAACCAAAACGAGTACAGCTGGAAACAGAATCAGAACAGTTAGAATTAGAAGAACTCGCTAACAAGATCGAAGAAACTAGAAAAATGGATATGGAAGAACGCCCAAAATTGATTAAACTAAAACAGAATAAAAAGTTTAAAGCAGTGCTACAGAAAGTGAACACTGGCCTAGCGAGACTGGTCCCACCAGATACCACACTGACTGAGCTAAACTGTGTGAACTACGGAGCTGCGTGGTTTATGCAGAGTAAGCTAGCCCCAGAGCATAAAGAAAGCAGGGGAAATGGGACTAGGAAAATAAAAATTGAACCGCTTTGGAAAAAGAAACTACACCAGAAAATTAACAAGCTAAGAGCTGAAATCTCCCAAATTGTGACTTTTAGAAATGAGCAAAACCACACAAAGAACCTCACTCGGAAAATTAACACCATAAAAAGAAGATACAACATAAGCAATGACCAGCGTAGTGGACGCATGGCAGAACATCAAGCTGTGATTAAAGCCCTAGCCGCACAAATAAGGAATAAAGAAAGGAAAATAAATGCGAAACAGATAAATAAGCAGTTTACTGAAAATCCAAAGATAGTTTATAGGAATATGGCAAAGGACTCAATAGAAGTATGAGAACCACCAGCGAGGGAGCAAATTGAAAGATACTGGAGGTCACTATTTGAAGACCCAAAACAGCAGGAGAACCAGTGGGCTGAAATCACTAAAGGAAAAAACAGAGACAAAGAGCAAATGCCTGCAATTGTACTAGCGGAAGAAGGAATAATGAAGAAAATCAATGAATATAGTCATTTTAAGACACCAGGAATAGACAAAATCCCAAATTTTTGGCTGAAGAAGATGACGGCTTTTCACTGCCACTATGTAATGGCCTTTACTAAAATACTGAAAGGAGAAGAAGAATCCCCAGAACGGCTAACCATTGGTAACACCAACCTCATACCAAAGAGTAATGATATGCAGCTGCCTAATAGACCAATTTTCTGTCTGACAACAACATATAAGTGGCTGACGGGGATCATAGCCGATGCAATCTATGAACATCTTCATGAGGGAAACTACCTGGGAAATGAACAAAAGGGATGCGTAAGAAAATGACTTGGAACTATGGACCAACTCTTGATAAATAAAACTATTCTTGAGGACTGCAAAAGAAGACAGAGAAACCTTAGTATGGCATGGATCTATTATAAAAAGGCGTTTGACAGTGTGCCCCACTCCTGGATATTGAGATGCCTGGATCTATATAACATCAATGAAGAGGTAAGATCCTTCCTTAGGACCCAAATGACCAAGTGGAAAACTACCATCACCCTAAAACATTCAGAGGGACAAATAATAATCCCAGATGTCCAGGTTCAGAGAGGAATCTTCCAAGGAGATAGCCTGTCACCGCTCTTATTCTGCCTCACCATGGACCCTCTCAGCAAGCTGCTGAAGAGCTATGACATCGGGTACGACCTAAGCAGAGGTAGAAGTAGAAAAGGCCATAAAAGAGTGAACCATGGATGACCTGAACTTAACCAGCTTGTAAGAGCTCATAATGTAAAAACGACGCATAATGTAACAATGACGCATAATGTAACAAAAAAATGTAATAAAAACTCATGTTACAACTGGTCAATAATGTAACAAAAATGCTGAGCACATAACGTGACAACTTTTTGCGCATAATGTAATAACATTACATTTCGCATCTGTTATTACATTATGAAGCAAGCTAAATAATTTTCTCCTAATAGTGTAATAACTTTATTACATTCGGCACCCCCCCCTCCTCCCCCCTCTCCTCCCGCGTCTCCCCTCTGTCTGCCTCAGCCTCACACGGACCGGTTCTCATCAACAACATTCCCTTATCCCTCCTCTGGAAAGGACAGAACACTTTGCCCCTGATAAGGACTTCTGGACTCTGCATTCCACCCTCCCTCTGCCACAGGCTGCCTCCGCATTTTTCATTTTTCATTAACCCCTTCTTCCCCCACCTCCCATCCCCCATCCCCCCCCATCCCCCCCATTTCCATGAAAAAATTCCTACGCGTTTCCAGCGTGTTGTGTTATAAACCTGATGTGTATTATGTCTGATGTCATCAATATGTGTTATAAATGTTTTTCTGTGTTTCTTTTCTGTGTTAACTGCAACCTTTAATTTCGAAGAAGAAAGTGGAGTTGGCAGCGCGACGCACGTTGCAGCAGCCCGGAGCACTTTCTCTCCAAATTTAATTTCGTTGTTATTCTGTAACAATGACAATAAAATTCATCTGAATCATCTGAATCATTATAGAGTGAGTGAATAATTTATTGATTAACATGGTAATTGCTTCACTATAGGGTCTAGTCTGCACTAGAAACACTCTTTTGAATAGGTTTTACTTTAAGGCTCAAAATGTTCATACACAAACAACCCCCGCCCCCTCCTTTGCCTGTGTGTGCATATGCTCATGCACATGTGAAGGGATGCTAACACAACATTTTGTGAAGTACTATAACGAAACATCACAGTCACACATCATTATCACAGTTTTCATCAAAAATCTTAACAATTAAACAACTGTAATCAACTTAAATGCAAGAGCTTCAATCAATAATAGAAAATAATAATAATTACACTGTATTGTATTAATCATTTATAACAAACTGAAATGTTACTGTGCACGGGAAAAAATAAATTACATTTCCTGATTTGAACAAAATAGCTCTTTCAAGAATTTTTGGCTACATGCTGCAACGGTTTAACAGACAACACGTCTGGTAGAATGAACTGAAACTGAAAGATTTTTATGCAAAAAAAAAAAGTGTACACACTCCTCACTGCATGGAAAGAATACTTAATGTATACTATTTTTTTCCAGAACATGTGAATAACCTTGTAGTGTCCAAACACTGTTTGTCTTAGCACAATCCATGCGCTCAACCAACGTGGGTTTTGACCAAATAAATATTTGATCCGTAGAGCAAGACCACTTGACTTGCCACAGGATTTATAGATCTTCATAATGCTAATACAAATGTCACCTTCATCATCAAGATCCAAAGTTTTAGCCAAATAATCTCTTATATAGACTGTGGGAAGATATGACCTAGACACTTCTCTAAAAAGATGAGACTTGATTGAACGTGCCATAGCTGTCTATCTCGCCATTCTAAATATTTTAGCTAGTCTAGAACAATAGTTACTGGATGTTTAAGTGTGGTCTATTGATTAAAAATAACATTTGTAGCAATCTCTACTTGTTTCTTATTATAACAGCTGGACAAAGAAAAGGTCTTGCCATTGCACCCGTTAAACTTTCGTACTAGAGCCACAGGTTACTGTGTTTAGGAATATTGTGCTAAAAGACTATGTAAACTAGTAACTATGTGATGCATTCTGGATATTAGTCTGGTTATGATCTTTAAACATACCGATAACTAAATGTTTGGTCATCTTCCAGTTTATACAGCGTCGTAGGAAAAAAACTTAGTCCGAGCAAGTGGATAAAGTGTTTCACTGACCCTTGTAAATCTATCTCCAAAAAAATGGACGCATCCTCCAGAGTCTGATGCGATTGGGTTTATTGTAAATCCATCCAGATGAAGCACAAAAAAACCCAGACTGGTCTGCGCAAACCACATGGCATTCATTCTTCAATCACCCCACGCCGACTGACCTCCGGTTGCCCGAACTCTCATATTTATTGGCCTTTTGGCACGTTTCTTTAGGTGGGATTAAACGTGACTCCTTCTACCTTATCCAATATTATTAACTCTGATTGGTACTGTAATGTGGGGGAAAAAAAAAAAAAAAAAAAAAGCCACTAGATGGCAGTATTGACAATTTTTTTTTGTTAAGCCCGGTCTAGAGCTAGGTTTCGGGCATGTCCTGGGCATGCCTCAGAGGGGGCTGGACAAGAGTATATAAGGAGAAAAATTGAGAGAGTAGTTGGAGAAATTGCAAGGAGAAATTGTGGAAGGATACATTTGACCAGACCTGTCGCTCTTTTCAAGACCTGTGAAGCTTTTTGTGGATTTTTGCCTGTGTTGGAGCATTTTCCTGTCCCAGGACATCGTAACATAGCAGCCCATCTCAATTACCAAGGGACTGTAACTATCTTTTTTTTTTCCCCCAATCTTGGTCAGTAGGGTAGAGTGTAAATTAGTTCTAAGTGTTTGTTTAATTAAATCTGTTGAAGTTGAAGAATTTTGTCTGTCATCCCTTGCTGTCCGTGACGCCATAACAAATTGACGCCATAACAAATTGAGGCCATAAACAAATTGGGGGCTCGGGTCTGGGATAGACCATTGTGTGAGTCATTTATTGAAAATCTAAAATTTCAAATAGTGAAATTGTTTTTTGAATTTTCCTAGATATAGATTGGCAGATCAACAGCAATGGATGATTTCTTGGCATCACCAACCGTAGAGGTTTTGAAGTCTTTTAAAAAGACAGAACTGCTAGAAATATGCAGACAGTTAGAGCTGACAGATGTAAAACCAGCCATGCGAAAAGCAAGACTGGCTAGAGAGATTGTTGAATATTACATTGATGAAAATGTGTTTGCACCAGGAGATCTGGAACAGTTTCGGTGGAAAATCCAAATGTAGAATTGGAACTTAAATTAAAAATGCTAGAGATTGAAAGGGAGGAAAAAAGAAAAACAGAGAATTTGAGAGAGAGAAAGAGCAGAAATAGAGAGACAGAGACAGAGAGATTTCGATTTAGAAAAATTAGATGGAGAAGAAAGGCTCCAAATGGAGCTACTAAAAATCAAAATTCAAGCTGAAAACAAATTTCGGGCTAGCCAGGAGGTAAAGCTGGTGCCTCCATTCTCAGAGAAGGAGGTTGATAAGTATTTCCAGTGCTTCGAGAAGGTAGCTAAGAGTTGTCAGTGGCCAAAGGAACACTGGCCTCTGATGTTGCAAACTGTCCTCAAGGGTAAAGCTCAACAAGCCTATTCGGCTTTGTCTGCAGATGATTCCTCTGATTATGAGGTTGTCAAAAAGGCTATTTTGACAGCATATGAGTTGGTTCCAGAGGCTTACCGACAGAAATTCAGAGGTCTGAAGAAATCTGACAATCAGACTTACGTGGAATTTGCTAACGAGAAGAAGGTTTGCTTTGAGCGCTGGTGTGCTTCTATGGAGGTCAAGGATGATTTCAACTCACTAAAAGAGATAGTGTTAGTTGAAGAATTCAAGAACTGTGTCAAGGATGATATTAAGACCTACCTTAATGAGAAGCAAGCACTGAATTTGCATTCAGCTGCCAAGTTTGCAGAAGAATATGTTCTCACACATAAGTCCAAATTTCAGTCTAGCAGTAACAATAGATGGTCCAAATTTCAGGTGAATGGTAACGGTGATACCCAAGATTCCTCACCCAAAGACAAAGACAAATCTGGTGATGGTGCTCAGAAATCCAGTCAAAGGTCTGATCAAAGTGTGAAAGCTGACAGTGATAAAAGTGGTCTAGTTTGCAATTATTGCAAGAAATCTGGTCATGTTACAACTAACTGTTGGTTCCTTAAAGCTAAGAAAGAAAAAGAAAAGGATACCAAACCCAATGCCTTTGTGAAGACAAGGTTAGAAACCCCTGTAGTAGATGACCGACCTGCTAAATTGCCTGCTCCTTGTGAGGCTAAGAAGCCTGATAATGCTGACTTTGTGAGGGAGGAATTTCTTCCATTTGTGTCAGAGGGATTAGTGGCTCTGAATGAGCATTCTCCTCCTGTCCCCATATATATCCTAAGGGATACCGGAGCTTCTCAGTCACTTTTGTTGATGGACTCCTTGGAGTTATGTGATGAGACCGCGTCTGGGGATTTCATACTTGTACAAGGTATTGAAGGGAGGACTGTATCTGTACCCCTGCGCTCTGTATTCTTGAAGTCAGATTTAGTTACAGGACAGGTAAAGGTGGGACTTATGTCAAGTCTACCTATCAAGGGTGTTTCTCTGTTGCTAGGCAATGATATGGCTGGGGGCAATGTAGTTCCCCCTGTTCATCTTACTTCACAGCCAAGCACGGAAGATGGCGATGAAGACCCATCTCTGTATCCTTCCTGTGCAGTGACTCATGCTATGGCCAAGAAGGCTCAAGAAGAAGATGATGTGGTGCCGTCCAGCACCTTGAATAGTCATGACTCAGGTGGTTCGCCTCATGACTCTGTTCAGCCTACTATGGTTTCTCCATTTGAGGACTTATCAGACACTTTTATCAGTTCTCTATTCAGCCAGCCAGATGGGTCTGGTGATTCTGATATGTCTGGAGACTTGTTTCTGTCCAGAAAGCGGTTGATTCAGGAGCAAACCAATGATCCTGAAATTTGTGTACTAAAGAAGAGAGCCCTTCCTGATGAAGAAATAGACACAGTTCCAGTTGGGTATTATCTCAAGGATGGAGTGTTGATGCGGAAGTGGCGCCCTCTGATATCCTTGCCAATGCAGATTGGGCAGTGGTCAAGTTTAATTGTTGTTCGAAGGTCTACAGGAATGAGATCTTAACAATGGCTCATAGTTTGCCTTTAGGAGGTCATCTTGGTGTTAACAAGACTGTTGACAAGATCATGAAACACTTCTTCTGGCCTGGACTTCGGAAAGATGTTTCCAACTTTTGCAAAACCTGTCACACTTGTCAGGTAGTTGGAAAACACCAGTTAGACCCACCTGTAGCTCCATTGCAGCCTATCCCAGCATTTGGGGAGCCCTTCTCCAAGGTCATCGTTGATTGTGTTGGTCCATTACCCAAGACTAGATCTGGAAATCAGTACTTGTTGACAATCATGTGTGCATCTACCAGATTCCCTGAAGCCATACCTCTACGCAACATCAAGGCAACTACAATCTCAAAGGCTTTGATAAAGTTCTTCACATTGTTTAGCCTTCCCAGGGAAATTCAGTCAGATCAAGGTAGCAATGTCACTTCCGGATTGTTTCAGCAGGTTGTGTATGAACTAGGTGCGAAGCAGATTCTTTCCAGTGCCTATCATCCAGAGAGTCAGGGTGCCTTAGAGCGGTTTCATTCCACTCTTAAGACAATGATGAGGACTTATTGTTATGACCATGAGAGGGACTTGGATGAAGGTGTTCATTTGCTGTTGTTTGCAGCTAGAGAAGCAGTGCAGGAGCCTACTGGATTCAGTCCGTTTGAGCTAGTGTTTGGCCATGAAGTGAGAGGACCTTTGCTATTGTTGAGTGAACAATGGCAAGAGAAAGAGCCGCATATCAGTCCGTTAGACTATGTTAGCAAGTTCAAGGAAAGACTGCGTGCAGCTTGTGACCTAGCCAAAGAGAACTTGAAATCAAGTCAGGGAAAAATGAAAACTTGGTATGATCATAAGGCTAGAAGCCGTGAGTTTAAACCAGGAGACAAGGTCCTTGTGTTGTTTCCCTTGCAGTTCAATCCATTGCAGGCTAGATTTCATGGTCCTTATGAAATTCTGACTAAACTCAATGATCTCAATTACATTGTGAAGACTCCAGATAGGAGAAAGCCAAAACAGTTGTGTCACATTAACATGCTGAAGCCTTATCATGATAGGAATGCTAGGGTTGCAGCTGTCACTTCAGATCCTCCTAGGGCCGAGACTTGTGAAGATGAGGGGGAGTTTCAAGATGATGAACCTAGAATTAAAGCTGAAGTTCTTTCATGTAAATTGTCAAATTCTGAAGTGTTGCAAAATCTTGATGTAAAACTCCAGCATTTAGAACCCTCACAGAAAGATCAGTTTGAGAGGTTGATCAAGAAATATAAAGATCTATTTCCTGATGTTCCAAAGAGAGTTTCTATAGCCTCTCATGATGTAGATGTTGGTGATGCCAAACCAATAAAACAGCATCCGTGCGGATGAATCCTGAAAAGAGAAAGATTGCTGAGAAAGAGGTTGAGTACATGTTAGAACATGATATTATCAGACCCTCTAACTCAGATTGGAGTTCACCCTGTGTTTTAGTTCCAAAACCTGATGGAAGTACTAGATTCTGTACCGATTATCGCAAAGTCAGTGCTGTAACTAGAACTGATGTGGTTCCAATACCTAGGATTGATGATTGTATCGATAGAGTAGGGCAAGCAAAGTTTCTGACCAAGATTGATTTATTGAAGGGTTATTGGTGTGTGCCTTTAACTGAGAGGGCCAAGAGCATCTCTGCTTTTGCCACACCATCTGGGTTATACCAGTATGAAGTCCTACCCTTTGGCATGAAAAAATGCCCCAGCCACGTTCAAAGGATGATACAGTCTACAATCCCCGGATTGCCACACACGGGTGCGTACATCGACGACCTGATCACATGGAGTGACTCCTGGGAAGAACATCTGAAAGATGTAGAGACGTTGTTCCAGCGCTTGACCCAGGCTAACCTGACTGTTAATCTGAACAAGAGTGACTTTGGTTGTGCTACTGTCACGTATCTTGGCTACGTCATAGGCCAGGATAAGGTGGCACCCATAAATGCTAAAGTCCAAGCCATCATGGACTTTCCAGTTCCTGACAACAAAAAAGCTTTGCGCCGCTTCCTTGGAATGATCAGGTACTACCGCAAGTTCTGCAAGAACTTTGCTGAGATTGCTCTCAGTCTCACCAACCAACTGAGGAAAGGCGTGAAGTTCACTTGGGATGAAGCATGCCAAAGAGCCTTCGATCGCCTGAAGTCTCTGCTATGTCACTTCCCCGTGTTCAAATCTCCTGACTTCAACAAACCATTCTCCATGGCGGTCGATGCTAGCAACCAAGCTTGTGGATCTATGCTCCTACAGAGAAGTGACTCTGATGACATTGAGCATCCCGTGGCATACTTCTCCAGGAAGTTCAACCGCCACCAAAAGAACTATTCCACAATTGAGAAGGCTCTGGTTCTATCCTTACAACACTTTGAAGTTTATGTTTGTACAGGGCAAAAGCCAATGATTGTATATACTGACCACAATCCGTTAATGTTTTTGAGTAAGATGAAAAACAAGAATTGGAGATTGTTGAATTGGAGTTTGACTTGGAAATTAAGCATGTAAAGGGTACTGACAATGTAATTGCTGATAGCTTATCCCGTGTTTGAGTATGTGTATATATATCACCTGTGTTTATTAGCATATTGTATTATATATATATATATATATATATATATATACACACACACACACACAAGTGTCTACTTAACCATTTTTGTATTGAAAAGAAAAATTTTGCCTTTGAGTCAAAATTTTTCCCTTTTGGAATGGAGGTGTAATGTGGGGAAAAAAAAGCCACTAGATGGCAGTATTAACAATTTTTTTTTTTTTGTTAAGCCCGGTCTAGAGCTAGGTTTCGGGCATGTCCTGGGCATGCCTCAGAGGGGGCTGGACAAGAGTATATAAGGAGAAAAATTGAGAGTAGTTGGAGAAATTGCAAGGAGAAATTGTGGAAGGATACATTTGACCAGACCTGTCGCTCTTTTCAAGACCTGTGAAGCTTTTTGTGGATTTTTGCCTGTGTTGGAGCATTTTCCTGTCCCAGGACATCGCAACATAGCAGCCCATCTCAATTACCAAGGGACTGTAACTATCTTTTTTTTTTTTTTTTTTCCAAATCTTGGTCAGTAGGGTAGAGTGTAAATTAGTTCTAAGTGTTTGTTTAATTAAATCTGTTGAAGTTGAAGAATTTTGTCTGTCATCCCTTGCTGTCCGTGACGCCATAACAAATTGACGCCATAACAAATTGGGGCCATAACAGTACGTTGTCCCATAGCAACCCTCCACCCTTAGTAACAAGTTTGTCATTACATAATAGTGTACCTTCATTTTTGGCCTCCAGGGACGCTCGAAGACCACACCTTAGTCTCCCAAATCTTGGGTTCACCTAAAGTTTAGTAAGTTATCTGAGGACATGGATGGTTCCAGAACACTCAGATGCGCATGCTCAGGTAGTGGGACCAGGCTGACCGATATGGTCATTCCGGAATAGGGGTGGGACTTTTAAACGTGTTCACGTGTACACGGTTGGTCAATCATAAATGTTTCTTAAAAAAAAAAAAAAAATCGCTAACCGTGTACACGCACTCATCGGCTGCGTCCGAAAAAAAAAAAAAAAAAAAAATCACGTCCTATCGTCTAGTTCCTAACCACTTTTCTTTAACCTGTGTAAAACGTCATGAGGTAAAGGAAATGTGTAAATGGGACTCGTTTACAGCTTAGGCAGAGAAACGCGCTAATAAGAGAGTCCGAATGCACTTACAGTAGGCACAGTGATCACCCGCCTCCTGCTCGTCATGTTTGTTTGTTCTCGTGATTGGGCGGATGGACGGTCATCGCGGAATAGCATTTCCGCCTTTCTTTTCGAAAAGGATGCTTCAGTGTACCCTATGCTAAAGGTGACAAATTAGGAAGCATGGTAGCATATTTCCTTTACATTTAAAGAATCCGAAAACACTTATGGCTGCCACGTAAAGACTTCCGGATCGTTTTCTAGGGTTTAGGAACTTTCCTAAGCAAAAAAGACTATTCGGACGCAGCCATCGTCTCTGCACTCAATTCCTCTTTATGTTGCTTTAAAACATGATTGGTTAAATAGCTCATTATTTTTATCTCACATATTGTTCACTTTTTTTTTTTTTTTTTTTTACATTTTTGGGGGACGTTCTTTCGGCCGCCTATATTTGCATGCACAATGTCATCCTCGCGTCTGCTCGTTAAAAGAAAAGCATATTCATTTTGTTATTTGAATACGTAAAACGCAGTTTACATTTCTTTTTTGTTTTAGCTTTGTGGATGTAAAAAGTGTTTCTCAACTTGGTTTTACTTTATCAGCTGCTTTTTCTCCTCAATTACAAGTACTTTAATGACGCGATGAAACGTAACGATGGTGAGACGCAGCTCCCACTGTGAGTGAGGGATGCAGTTTGCTGTTTAAGTTTACAAATCAAATTGTACAAAAACAAGGTATTATGATAAGGACAATGGCAAAAACGCAGAGCTAAACTGTTAGAATTCATTCATGTCCGTGTGCTTGCTTGTCAAAATTATGATTTTCATTTATGGTTCATTCATTTACAATGGTGAAAGGGCCTAACATTATTCATTTAGTTGTGATTTTATGCCTATCTGATGTAGGCCGTAATTTTTTATTGGAGTAACCTACAAATTCACTGTTACCATCTCTTGATTTAATAAACGCATCTATCTGATAACTGCGTTAATGGATGTGTAGACTGTGTTACTGAAATGGTGACAGTGCCCCCTAACGGTTTTATCGCAGTCAAAATCCACAAACTCTGAAGACACGTGTACACGCAATTATACGGCGCGTGTACAGGTTAGAATTTTTTGTACACGTTCCCACCCCTACTATACAGTATGTTTGTAGATAGCAGTGTTCAGGGATTTCATGTGATACATTCCAAGATCACCTTTGGCCTTTTGCAATTAAATTTGTGATTAAATCATATTTGGCCTTTTGTGATTAAATCATTGTTCATGACTCATCATCCAAGAGGAGGGAAAAGAACACAACCTGATGGTTTGATGGTTCATGTTCTGAAAAAACTTAATTAAAATCACAAACTGCAATGAGTTGTCACGCCCCATATCTCCTGTTCCCAATTTGGAAGGGAAAATATCCAAATACATACACAATTACACATACGTACAGACATGTCTCTGGTGCCCAGTATTAGGACTCTGTTATAATTTCTGTTGCAGCAGTAGGAATTAGGTGTTTACATGGGCTTTTTAAAGCGGAATCAATTTTTATTTGGAATTAAATTATTTTCATTCAGAATTAAAGCTCTCATGTAAACGTGGCCACTGTCTCAATTGCCACATTTTTTATACATAAACTGTAAAAATAACTTTAGTGTTTGTGTTTAGTTGGCAACAGAAATAATACCATTCAATGGTTGACTTAAACAAAAGGAGTGAAAAACTTTGGTGGAGTGAATGTCCAGGTGAGCTACAGTGTCGTGGCACTATTTTTTCCTTCTCTTTTTACCAGTTATAGGACTGCCAAAAGACAGGCCCCGGCCAACTTCCCCCCATAAGCTTATGATTTTTATGGCCCTCATTTTGGATGACTGAATGCGAGGGGGAAAAAAAAAAAAAAAAAAAAAAGAGAAACATTAACCCCTTTGCGCATAAGCCAAATTTGGCTATTTATGGGTTACCCAATTTGATGCTTTATAATTCAAGATTTAAGCTTCATAAAGAGGATGAATGTGGCTCAACTCAGAAAAGACTCTTACAGCATTTAGAATTACATCGTATTTCAGTTTATTTTCATGATTTTGGTAGAGAGAATGGGCTGCAAACATAAAAAACCTTCATGAGAATTCACCATTGAAACTAAAAAAAAAAAAAAAATAAATAAAAAAAATAATTCTGAGGATTGAAAAATGGCTGGGGGTTAAAACAATACATTTCTGGGATAATAAACTCCTAGACCCAAGTAAGTACTCCTCATCTGAACATGAAATATTAAATTATCCACTTTTATAAGCCAAATAAGATAGCTATCCAGGTGGCTCCCCAAACTCCCAGAGCCTTGAAAATGGTGCACTTTCAATTCATAAAATGATCATATTTTTAACGCAAATCAACTTTGCACCCATGAAGTTCAATATGAATGGATGATTTTCTGGTTGAATTTGCCATGAGTTTATCAATATAGGCACAGCTGGACATCAGTGGTCACCACTAACCTCTCCAAACCAAAAACATGCCTTTTCTCCACGATAAAGTTCAGTCTCGTCCATTTATCTACAAAGCCGCGTCAGCAAGCACGCATACTCATTAGAGGAACTGCATATTTTATGGTAAGAATGTTCACGCTGGCGGAAAGCTTGCTGTTTACTAGTGATAGGATACTCGATTCCTTTTACTGACTCGATTTTGTATGAGTCACTCACTAAAGCGAATCGGGTTTTCGAGATCACTTGAGTACCTTGAGTCAGTCACCCAGAGTGTGCGCCACGGAATGTACAAACTAGTTCCAAACCACTCCAGTCCCCAAATCATTGTGAAAAAAGACTAGAAATCAAGAAGTCTCCAAGGCAAAACATTTTTTTCTTTCTCTCTAAATAAATTCAAATAACCCAAACAGCCAATAAATTAACATTCAGTGCGAAACAGTGCAACAGTGCAAAATTATAACAAAATGTATGAAACTGTGCACAAATGCATCCAAACATCACTCTTTCGGCGAGTATCCATTTTTCCCTTCTCAAAAAGTAGGCTATATTTTCTTCTGACCTGTGCACGCGAGGTTTTGGGTCCGATCTCCGCAGTGGTGTAATATCTAATTTCATCCCGTCAATGAAACATAGGCTACGTTAATTCCTGGGATTTTCAACAAGTAGCTACGGGAACAAAATTAGTAAGGATTTTTGTTATCACTTACGATTATGATTTTACACGTCAAAATCTATAATTTTCTAAATGTTTATTAAAAACGTGATAGGGGCGGAACTGCAGGAGAGAGACAGCAACACGGTTGTAGTTTATCGTCGGCCTGCTGATAAAACCTCGTATCTTCAAAATGATAAACTTCACAGGAGAGCATAAAAAATGTTTAATTTTGCATGTAAAAAATGCAGTTGAGCTGTGTTCGGGTAGGATGACTATTTTTCTTCCAAGAATGTATTTTGTATTTTGCAATGTTTATGTTATTATCGTGGACATACGCCTTTTTGTTTCTTATCAAATTTGGAGATACGAGGTTTTATCAGCAGGCGGACGTTATTTTCAGAAGAGAATTATTGAGAATAATTTCTGCGCCGTCACTCAGAGACTTCCCGTGAATAGAGCGGAGCAGCGAGTTGGCGAGTTTCTCGGGTAAGGGAGGGGTGCCCTACGAGCTGGGAGGAAGAGAGTGAGCTGTGAACTGCGAGTCGGAGATGCGGAGTCCTGAACGGTGCGGAGCAGCGAGTTTCTCGGGTAAGGGAGGGGCTCTACGAGCTGGGAGGGAGAGCGAGAGAGGTGTGAGCTGGAGCTACTCGGTCAGTCAATCGTTCTTTTTCGCATCAACCTGTGATACAGCTCAGCTCGGGGCAGAAAGGAGAGGAGACAGGGGAGTTGAGTTGAAATAATGACCAGAGCCGTTGCTTCAGCCACGGAGCAACTACAGCAATTAGTTTGATACATTTACGGAATTGCAGTTAGAATAACAGTTTTGTGGCATGTCTCCTCTTTGTAGTTAGCTGGCGGTAGCAGCTAACTGCAGAGTTAATGGAGCATGAACGAGTTAATGGAGACAATGACTCGTAACTCCCGAGTCAGTAAAAAGAATCTCGAGTTTTGAACGATTCGTTCATGAATCGCTCATCACAACTGTTTACAATTCCGATCATCCCAGCGAAACGCGAGCTAGTAACAACGTTCACACCCACTATGGAAGTATAACTCAAGTTACAGTAATAGCTGTTCGCACTTTGAAAGAGCGAAAATGCAAGGCATTCCGTTTCATTGAATGTGGTATAGCTTCTAAAACTGATCACCTAGTTAAGAAAAATGCCAGCACTCTGCAGTATCGACTACTCTTTTGTTACCCGATGTGACAAACTAGCTCTGTGATGACGGTGGTAAACCAAAAATAAGAAATAGCTGGCTAGTTAGCTAGCAGGCTAAAAGTAAGATAGAGCTACACCATACAAAGACAGCTTTACTCACTTTTCAGCAGAATTATTGAGCTGCTCCTCAAAAGTATCAGTGCTGTCAGCCCTCCTGTCTGTTCCATTCAAAATAACTGCTATTTTCCATCTCAGAATCACATTTCCATCCCGCAAATAAGCTCAGCTCTCCAGGCTCAGTTCTGGAGGTTTTTTTGTTCCCATGCAACCGCTTCTGAGCTGCGTAAAGTGTACTGAATACAACGTAACCCTATTACGCAAGTATTTTAATATGTTTTCTAAGGTCCAATCAATGTCTTTCACTTACTGAGGAAAGCTTATACTGTCTGCAATTGGATAAAAATCGTGTCAACCAACTGGTAATTACCAGTAGAATTTCACCTGGGCGTGAACTACAGCTGGGCTTTCATGCAGATACCATTGAATCTTCAGTAAAGTGATTGGATTTCCGTGAGAGCTTGTATGAGGCCCTAAAAGACCGCTAAATTCTTCAACCGACATATTTACGCGTTAATCCACGATAAGAAATTGTGCGTTTTTAATAAGTGATGACTGAAATTGATAGTAGAATGACATAGTGTCAATATCATGGCGAATTTTTGCCTCAGGAAACTGATTTTTTTGAACTACTTGGAATACCTGTTATGGTTCTGCCTCATGTGTGCTGTTTTGTCTTTGTGCTTATTACTTTTATTTTTGTGCTTCTGCTTTTTCTTCCGTGCCTCACTCTCTTTGTTTATTTTCAGCTTTCATTCCGCCGTCTGACGATTGATTCACTCTTGCCCAATCTCCTGTGATGTTGTGTGACAGCCTTGAGCATGCCTGCCTCTCGCTGTCCAATCACGTTTCCTCTTTTGGAATCGGCTACGGTATTTCATTCATTGCTTCCACCTGTCCTTAATTCTGGGTATCGCTAAACTGAGTGAATGCGTTCTCTGATAGGATAATTACTAACCCGTACTAAGCAGCACTTATTTGAGGGTGATTGTATATATTTCGTCACGTAGTATTAACCTATATTAACTCATTAGCAAGTGCGAGTGTTTCTAGCTCTTGTAATTCCTTCCTAAGATTTCCCTGATTAACTGCGTTTAAAGCTATGCTTTCCTTTGCTTCGCTCGCGGTACTTTTTACTCGTCATGTTTAGATTACCACAATCTAAACTGTCTAGTTTGATTGATTGTCTCAGCGTATTGTCTCAAGTCATTATTGTTAACCCGGTCCTCGTGAATTTGTTTATTAATCCCATGTGTTTGTTTCCAACCGAGACTGCCTTCGAGTCCCAGCAAACACACTAACGTGGGTCCTTTTCGCAACGTGATTTTCCGACCAATGTTCACGTTGCCACGTTAGGTTCCGGCGTGGCGGCAACGAAAAAAAAGTGAAAGACGCCATAATGTTGCCGCGACGTTATTTTCCCGACCTTACCGCAACGTATCGGCGACTTAATGGCAACCTTGCAGCAACCAAAGCGACTTTCCGGCAACCTTCCTGCAGCGTAATTGCGAAACGCAACATCATAGCAACGTTGAAACCATGTGCCTGGAGGTCGCGGAATGTTGTCAGGATGCTGCGTTCAAAAGCAGCTCTAGGCGGATCTCAGAGGTGTATAGTAACGAAGTACATGTAGTAAAAGTAGTTTTTTTGAGGATCTGTACTTAACTTCAGTTTTTTTTTTAACCGGGACTTTTACTTTTACCCAACTACATTTAAAACATAAAAAGTATACTTTTACTTCGTTACTTTGACACTGACCACTTCGATACTGGTTTCAAATTAAAATATGAATGTAATTAATCATTTAAGGATTATCTGGATTTGGCGTGTTCGAGAAGAACAACGGTGCTCGGCAGGGTATCTTTGTGCAGATGTGTACGCCAGCGGACACGGAGCTGCAAATTTATGCAAGCAGTTACAATATTCTACTACTAGATGGCACTCTCGGATCAGTTATTGAATATTCACAAGCAAGCCAAGCGCAAACACGGTTCAATCCCTGTATTTCAGGAGTTGCTTGAATTTAACTACTAAGCTAAGCCCTGATGTGCAAACTGCTCAATATACTTGCCCATAGTATCTATCCAGCAGTTAAAAAAAAAAAAACAACTCTCTTGCGGCAGAAAAAAACAGTTATCCTCTATAGCTACCACATCAGCTACAGTGAGCCAATGATATCCCAATTAGAAGAAAAATCAGTCTTCTGAAGCAAAAATTCGACATGGTATTATTGATCCTATGTCATTCTATTAATTATAGTCAATTATAGTGGTTTTTTTAAACCGCCAGTAAACTATAAGAAGAAAAAAGGAAGAAGTATCAGTTTGTTTTTGAATACTTTCTTTTCACCTGAAAGTTGATTAAAGAGAACAAAGAGAGAACAATGTGTGGTCGTTTTTGCTTCTTTCCATGCGTACTTTGAAAAATACTTTTGTACTTGTACTTTTGATACTTAAGTATATTTTTTCACAAGATACTTTTGGTACTTAAGTACATTTAATGTGAGCTACTTTAAGACTTTTATCTAACTTTTACCAAAGTAACTTTAAGTAATGGTACTTCTACTTTTTACTTAGTTATTTTTTTTTCTGAGTACTTTATACACCTCTGGCGGATCTGCAGATGCAGTCCTCATTTGCCCACTCACTGGGTTTAAGAAGAACAGAGCGACATTTCACGTTTGATTACACCATTTATTTTAATTAATTTAATTTTGGAGTTGCTGCTGCTGACTAGGCTGCTGCTGCTGCTACCTACTCCTTCTGCAGCTGCCAGGCCTGCAACCAAAGAAGACAACCTTTAGCCTAGTTTAAGGTTCAGGTAAGAGCTCTTTTTTTTTAAATTTTATTTTAGTTTGTGCAGACTGTAGCATCGTGACAATATCATCCCTGCTGAAAATCCAGCACAGACCAGCATTAGCTGGTCAGTGCTGGTCTTATTGATGACCAGCATATGTTGTGTTTGGACACACGATGCTGGTTTATGCTGGTGTCCAGCACATTCTGGTTTATGCTGGTGACCAGCACATGCTGGTTTATGCTGGTGACCATTACATTCTGATTTATGCTGGTGACCAGCACATGCTGGTTTATGCTGGTTAACAGCAGGATCAGCAAATGTTGTGTTTGGTGCTGGTCCATGATGGTGGACCATCTTCACCAACAGCAGGATATAAAAATAATTTGGTCCTACTTTTGTACCTGCTGACCAGATCCACCTTACAATAATACACACAAAAAATAACCGCACTTGTTGAAAGTTACAGTAAAAAAAACTAAGTCATGTGTCTCAAATACAAACATTTATTGACAGATCGTTAGAAAAAATAAGAAAATAAACTGAAAATTGAGTACAAAACTGGGCATGTGGATTGAATGCTGAATGAAAGACCATAAAAATGTATATTTTAGTAATCCAGAACAATCACTATAGGGAACTACATAAGAACACAGGTAGTCAATAATGTATCTCCTGAGGTGCACAAATGGACCACAGCAATTTTATCCTCTAATCCTTCTGCTCCTTCCCCATCCCAATCTCTTATTGAAGAGTAACGTTTTTACCAAAGCTTCCATCTCGGGGCTGCATCTAAGAAAGAGAAGAGAAATTAAAATGTAAATGTAAAACATAAAACCATGATTGTCCATGTGCGAAGTATACACTTGAAGGGCACAGGGAGAAACAATCTATGTCACATCATATGAGTTTTATCACCCCATCTGTAATTTATCCCAGCCGTTTCAAATTTTCCTCATTGTTTTACAAAATCTCCAATAATTTAAGGTAACTTTTTAAAAATGCATCAAGGAGACTGGAATAATGTCATAAACCCACTGCCAGTGGATATTTCCTAGGCTTGAGACCCAGTAGATAACTGGGCTGGACAAAGCTGGATTTTCATAGTGTAAAACATGTAAATGCCCTGTAACTACTAATATAATGTAACATAATGTAGTATACTAGTATAATCATTATCACATTTGATTAACATAATCAGTGTCATATTTGAGAAGTCATGTGATCAATACTCACAAGCAGTGGACTGGGTCCAGTCACCACATTCTGAATAGATCTCACATTGTTGGTGAAGCAGGACTGGGGGGGAACTTATCAGACACCAAGGCAGATGCAAAAAAAAAAAAAAAAAAAAAAGGCAACAAGAAAAATATCTTCAAAACAGTAGATAATGATGGTAAATTTACTATATCATTGCATTTTCTAACAGGATTATATATGTTGACAGAAATGAAACAAACATGCTTCCTCGTTGTCCAAAATGCTATTGATTGTCATTGATGGAACAATTCTCAAAGCTTTTGGATTGGTCCAGACAACAATATCGACAAGCTAATAACTGCAGGCTTTCAATCACACTTCTTAATGTTAAAAACCTGCGCGCTGGTCCAACAGAAACAATAATTTAGTTCCAAGAGCAGAAATGCAGTGGGGCTTTTCATTGCAAATTATCCTCTTTAGTGACAGAATACACTTACATGAAGGCTCTGAGCAGACCGGTTATGTTCTGGCAAGAGGTGATTACTCATGAGCTAAAAAAGTAATATACACGCTCTGTATCACCTTAACATTATCATTACTGTATTCAAATAACGTGTTAGCTAATCAGTTCCTTTCGTTAACTGCAAAAAGTGGCATTAAATGAAGATGCACATTTTTAACAGCCGAATTAAAGTTATATGCCATGTCAAATATAATTGAGGAGTTACCGTGGGCAACGCTCTGCTCATCGACCTAACTAGCTAGCTATCCTGCCTGTCATGAAGCAATTTACAAGCAATGCTTAGCTTTAGCGGTTTTCAGACAGCTGTAAATATTTTCATGAGCTTTTTATTATAAAAGCGCCGTAATACCCGCAATTATCTAGCCAGCCATATCAGCTTAACTCCCAAACATCAGCTAGTACACGGTCGACTTGAACATAATAGCAACCTACCGCCAGCTGACTTGACGTTGAACGTTAGCCATGTTTGAACTTCGACTTTCTGATTGACGAGCTTGCTAGCTAGCTAGCTAACGTTACGTTCCAGCCTGAAGTTGCAAGTACATCTAAACGAATGCCTCTAGCTTGTTACGTTAGAAAGCCATAAAAGGGTTTAATCCTAAATTACAAAAAGTAATGATTGACGTTTTACATGCGGGGAAATAACGTAGCTTAAGACTTCAAAATCCCAAACATTACCCTTCCTTTAAATTGGCCACACCTGAATGAGCTGCTCGCTGACACGACCAGTGATGCACGCGCTCCAGCTCCATAATGCAAACGAACGGTCATCAACCGTCCTTCCCAGCGCCGCTCTCTCACACATAGAACGCGATCAAAAGCCGAAGGTCCTTCTTCATGTTGACAACGCTCATGGAGCATAGAAAACAGTGAGCACTCTCATCGATTTGCAAGCATTAATGCAAATATAAATAATTCACTTAACAAAATCAAAAATAATATTTATTAGGCTAAGTTTTAGAAAAATTGATGTTATGACATTTTAAATTAATATAAAATACTGAATTAAATATTTATTGATAAATATTAATATCTCAAAGCAGAGAAAGGAAATACAATTATAGCTGTAAAGGTCTTTTATGAGTCTATTATTATTCCAATGACATATTCCAGACTTCATAATATCTAATCTGTTGTGTTACTGTTTCAATGACATGGCTTATTCTTTGCACTTGCAGTCCATCTCTTTGGATCAAATCCTCTGCCAAATAACTATAATGTAATGAAATGATATTAAAAGTTTAAGAATGCATTTTGTATCATTAACAGTACTTATTCATGCTTCAGTAATTTGGCCTGTAAGCCTAATTATTACCAATTGTGTGTGCATGTGTGTGCACGTCTTATTTTAAAAGATATGACATGCAGTTGTTGGTCCACCTTCTATGCCCCATCCCCATCAGCCAAATTTGGTTGGCTACCTGAGTCAGGTATGTTTACTTTTCTGAATTTCAAAACAAAAAAAAGAAATTAACAAGAGACTGTATAGTGTTCTTCCTCTAAGAAAAATAATATGAAAGTCGCTACAAATCAAACACAGACTACTTGTCTTGCAGTCTTGTTGACTGTGTGCAGTTTTAGTTGTATAGAATGGGCCATTGAAGTGTGATTGGCTGTTGAATGTTGACATTTTTATGCAACATTTGCATGGAGACTGTGAATAAGAAAAGTACTCTTACCCCTAGCCCTAGAACATCTATAATCTTAAAACAATGGAACTGTTTTAATTGGGGTTAGCCCACACCGAACCCCATTGTGGTTCCAAAGGGCAGAACTGCTGTAGGCTCATAGGGGTTAGCCAGTGCTGTGCCTGAGTGGGCAAGCTCAACTGAGGGCTGCCCACAGAAAGCCCATAAAGAGGCTCAAAGGGGACAAATTGCTGTAGGCCACACCTGGGCTAATCCACTGGGGTTGCATGGGATTAGTGAGGGTTGCCCATGCTCAAACTGCATACAGTTAATGCATTTCCAATCAGGCATGTTTGCTGGGCTGTTTCTTGATGGTGGACTAGCTTGAGCTACACAGCAACAAAACAGCAAAGACCAGCATGGAGATAATGCTGGTCTGTGCTAGTCTATGCTTGCAGACCAGCATAGATCAACACCAAACCAATGTAGCAGGGTTGAGTATGTTTCCTGAATTTCCCCCCCTCATGGTCAAGGTCTTTGCCATTTTTCCTCTAACTTCCTATTTGCATATTTACCTTTTCTTACTCATCATTGGGGTAAAAGTAAGACTTGTGGGTGTGGTTTTCCCACGGTGAGACCCCTTAACTTTTCATGTTGTTCCCAGCTCTACCTCTTGCGATTATCCTGTGGCAGAGGTAGGGGGTGTCATATTAACATGCATCGTTTTTTGTTTTCTTATTTGCTCATTTTATATGTGTACCTATCATAATAACTTTTTTTTTGCATGGTGCATTGTGTGCACGAGTTCATGGGTTATTTGGTGGTATTTTAAGCAATATTTTTTTTCTCACGCTGCAGCCAGTTGTGGCTGCACGTGGAGTTAGCTAGTTAGCTTGCTTGTTCAATCAATCACTGCGTGCTAGCAGAGTTTGTACAATACTTTGAAATGTGATTTACCTGTGTTTGGCAGGGGCTGTGATTCTGGCTTGCTCGGGTTCCCGATTGTTTTTACTTTTTTTCCCTTATCGAAGATCAATAAATCTAAAAACGAAGGTCGGGTTGTGGCATCTGTCATTTACACAATGCAGAGTGAACGAAAGAGAGGGAGAGATAACCTCTGTTACACCAGCATGGAGATGATGCTGGTCTGTGCTGGTCTATGCCAGTCCATGCTGGCAGACCAGCATAAAACCAGCACAGACCAGCTTAGATATAATGCTGGTCTGTTCTGGTCCATGCTGGCAGACCAGCATAGACAAGCTCCAAACCAGCATCAACCAGCATAGAGATAATGCTGGTCTGCTAGCATTGACCAGCATTATCTCCATGCTGGTTGATGGTCTGGGACCAGGATAGACCAGCTTTAAGCAGCACCAAACCAGCATCGACCAGCAAAACCAGCATGAACCAGCATGGAGATAATGCTGGTCTATGCTGATCCATGCTGGCAGACCAGCATGGACCAGTTTGGGCCAGCAACAAACCAGCATGGACCAGCAACCAGCAGGGACCAGCATGAACCAGCATTGACCAGCATGATTTCCATGCTGGTCAATGCTAGTTTTTCAGCGGGGATGTGGTCCGATTCCACGTGGCCACAGCCTTAAAAGAGCCTAGGACATGAAATTCAGCTCTGTTTTTATGTGAAACAATGCTGCAAAGTACCTATCTTGAACAATTAGATGGCTTTAGGATGCTTTACGCAATGTTAAAAAAAAAACCACACACATTTTATCCGCTGAATTATCCACTTGAGGTAACCCCTTGCGCTGGCCCTGCTCAGCCAGGAGAAGTCATTAGTTGCACACGGAATGTGTCAACCACAGTGTACGGCTGTGGGATGGACGGAGAATATCCTTAAGAATGGACCAACAAAAATCACCGAGAGTGAACAGAAAACGATGTGTAGTGTGGGGGGTGCAGTACAACGCATACATATGGCCGTTTCTATGGCCAAAAGATGCAGAAGAATATGGACAAAACAAGTGCAATGTAAGGATCATTGGCAGACCACTGCTGCTGTTGCTGCTTTATCAGGCTTATAGCCAATTGTCCGTGTCTCGGATTGTCCCGAATTGTACAACGCTGACTAGCCTAGTAGAAAGAATGATTATTTGCTGTTCCCCATCGTTTCTTTTGCATGGTGTGTTCGATAGCCAGACAACTCGCTGTTCAATGTGATCTAGCCAGCTAAGTAGTGAAATGATACTATTCACGGCTCTATTTATTTCGGTGCACTGTGTATTTTTTGTAGTACAGTATAATATTTCATGAGTATATTTTTGCTATGACTGTTTGAATATCCAGGTGAGCGATCTTGTTATTATTGCTCTCAATTGTCAGATGTACTTCACCTTTATTGCTGCAAAATAAATCTGTTGTAAAATGAATTCCATGAAAATACCGTCTAGAAACTCAATTGCACTGGACACATGAAATCTTGTTGGAGTAACTTGGTCATTTGTGGACTTGAATTATTATTGTTTTATAATGATGAGCTGCACAATTGATCCCAGCAGCATGCAAATGACCATAGCACCACGGCAACGTTATTTTTCGCTACCAAACGGCAACGTTACCTAATGACCATAGCGCCACGTTACGGCAACGTTATTTTCGCCACCAAACGGCAACGTTACCTAATGACCATAGCGCCACGTTAGGGCAACGTTATTTTCGCCACCAAACGGCAACGTTACCTAATGACCATAGCGCCACGTTACGGCAACGTTATTTTCGCCACCAAACGGCAACGGAACCTAATGACCATAGCGCCTGTTACGGCCACGTTATTTACATCACCAAACGGCAACCTACCAAATGACCATAGCGCCCACGTTACGCAACGTTATTTACACCACCAAACGGCAACGTTACCAAATGACCTTAAGCGCCACGTTATGGCAACGTTGCTCAAGTCACCAAATTTGAGAGGCAACGCGGCGCCCACGTTGCTAGGAGGTTGCCATTAGGTTAGGTCACCGCAACCTACTGGCAACTTATAGGCAACGTGGCTGTTAAGTTATGTGTTAGCTGGGGTCCCCCTCCTCCCATGCGTATTGACTAATCCGGCGAAACCAGGAAGTTGCGTTTGCCGCCATTGCTGCGGTCCGAACGTCATTGGAAAAGAACGGATGTCTATGGAGGGCGCCGGTGGCACTCTACATTTTAGCCCTCTCTATTTACAAGTTTTTCTTTTTCTGAACTCGCATGCCGGGAAGAAACTGTTCTGTGTTCGGCTGCTCAAATAGCCGCGGGAAAATTCAAATTTGGAATAAGAGTATATACGAAATCCATACACCTTTGGTACATAGTGACTGCCCCAGTTTAGCACCATATTCTCACTGCACAGATTCCCTGCAAAGGAGGACGACGTTCGCCAGCAGATAGTGGTCCTAAGCTGCTGAGGTGAATGTTTGCGCCACCTGCTAGTGCTAATAACGTGGTAATACACACAGCTGCATTATTAACGCAGACATTTGAATAGCTAATATGACCGTCAATATAAAATAATCCGGAATCGGCTACCTGTAAAAATAGAGTATTTATTTGAATCTGGCTAGGATAAGAGTTATCCGCTAGCCTACGTTAGCGATGCCTACATATCTGTAGTTTTATTGCTGTAGGCTAATTATTAACACAAACATTTTGCTTATAACTAACCATTAATACTTAATACATTAATTTATATACCTTTATCGGTAACGGTAGGCCACTGCCTGACGTCGTCCACACAATCTGCCATGTCGGCAATTATTGATGCTATCGACATAATAATGACACTTCTGCCAGCGGCACAACCTGTCAAACAGGCGATTTAATCAGAACTGTCACCGCAGTAATGTGGCGGCGTCCACAAATCTCTCGCCGGATTAGAGTGAAGCGGCCCTCAGACGGAACTTTGTATTGGCTATGCTCTGCAGTGTGAAATCTCCGCTCCTGTGCCTTCCCGAGTATTTCCTTTGTACGATTCCCAAGCCTTGTGTTTTGCTGCGCCCACGTCTTGTCTGGCCTTTGTTTAAGTCTCCCAGTGTTTCCGTCAGTCTTGTTAGGTCAAGTTTTTGTTTTTCTAGTTTAGCCACTCTTGGAGTGTGTACTTCTGTTTCCCCCTGCCTTGGGCAGTGTACCTTAGTTTCTCCCATTCGTTCAGTGCATGTGCACGGTGTTTTGTTTCTGGCCTGTTTGCCAACTTTATCCTTTAGTGTTTGGTGTTTCAATAAACACTTTGGATCCTGCATCTGGTGTCCCCCCAAACCTCTTCTCAACAATACCATTGAGTCACTAACTGAAGTGGTTGCTACATAGGACAACAATTTTTTTTCTGTCGCAAGAGATCATTTTTTTAAACTGCTGGATAGATATTATGGGCAAGGATATTGAGCAGTTTGCACATCAGGCTTAGCTGAGGAGTTTAATTCATGCAACTCCTGAAAAACAGGGATAGGAGTGAACTTGTCAATATTCTAGACTGTGTTCCAGCTCTGCTGGCTTGTGAATATTCAATAACTGATCCGGGGGTGCCATCTCGTGATAGAGTAGTGCAACTGCGTCCATAAAAAGAGCTGCTCTATGTCCGCAGGCGTCTGCGTCTGCAGAAAGGTGTTAAAGAAAAAAAATGGCCCAGCAAAATTCTAATCAATACTGGGTACATATGCACAACAAGAACACAATTTTCAAATGACTTATGTTATGATCTAGAGTAGGAACCAAATGCAGATTCAGGGTACAATCTACAAGGCAGTATTAATTATCAGGCATACCGTAATATAAGAGGGAAAGGCCATAGCCCTGAACTGATGAGGGACAACCCAGCTAAATTGGTAATGACAGGAGAGGGTAGGAGCTTGAATGCACCCAGGCCAGTGACTGTCCAGGGGCAGAAGCCAGGTGATGAATCCCCCTCACAGAAGCAGGGCTGCTTGAGTGTAGAACCGAAGGGTTTAGCAGGATTGCTGTCCCAAACCTGAAGACAGACGAAGGTTTGGGAGGTGTTCCTAATGAACTGACTCAGAGGAACAGGCAGGAACGATGGATGAACAAGATTGCCGTCCCAATCCTAGAGACCAATATAAAGGCCTGGGAGGTTATTCTTATTAATAAGATTCCAAGGAGTAATTATATTTTTCTTAATTGTTAATTTACTACAAACACACAGAAGAAGAGCTGAGCTCAAAACTAGAAGACACAAACTGACTGGAAGGCTTGGCAGGGAATGAACCATGACAATATAGCAAGCACACTGACACCACAAAGAAAGGACTTTCACAGAAGGGGCAAGGCATACAAATGATAACACATGGGAGCAAGGAGGAAAACAAAACAATAAATCAATTACAGGGAAGGAGCCAATTAGGGACCAACGAGGGTTGTGACAGACTTGTATAAAGCCAGGGAACGTAAAACCTGTCTTGAAGAGCAGGATGTTGCAGACTATGATGAATGGCACAGTATTCCATAGTGTACTGCTAGTGTTCTTAACGATAAAAATAAAAAAATAGACTTCAATGAATCAGGGCTGAACGATTTGGCTAAAATAATCTGATTGTGAATTTTTTAGACCAATATTGCAATTTAGTATGTAATTCATTTGAAATATCTCTTATCGCCTGTATTATTCACTAAACACGAGCAATAAACACAGAAAAATCCTGTTAGCAATCAGGATTTTACTGTGTGTAGGCCAGGCATATGCGTTACGATGAAATGAGATAATTGATGCATGAATTGATATGAATGACCTATATTTGACCTTTGAATAGCAAAAATAAAAACCTTCAACCACAGTCGTGTAGGCTATTGACTGACTGATTTCACTCTGGGCCTTGTAGACATGGATTAATTATCATGACTTAAGTTTTTAGTGAAATTGAGAAAGGAACAAAAAAGCACTGCGAAAAGACAGACCATGTAAACATGAAAAATAAGTTTTAACTGATCTTTTCCAGTCAGTAGCAAATCAAAAGTGCAGAAAAACATAAAAAAGAACAAATCTCTGTGCCACTCTTAAAATATTTCAATAACTCAAAGTTGTTTTAATAGGGTCACAAAACGGAGATTTTAAAAACGCCTTGTAAAGTGAAGATTTTCTTAAAAAAAAAAAAAAAAACGTGGTTTCTGTTCATCGTGCAGACATGTTCAACGGAGCTTTCGGAAAACGATGACGTCACAGCTCAGTTGCGCCAACCCACTGTTGCGTTGTGTGACCTTCGCTGGTATTGAACTAAATAAATATATATACGTTATCGCAACCTATCGCTACCTCGGAGAATACTAGATTTGAGCATTTGTCGTCGGTTTTACATTTTCGTGTGGACGCAGATATTTTGCAAAATATTTTGAAGACTGCTGCTCTCGCCAGAATGTCACGTGAGGGTAAGTGTGTATTCACGTGTAACCACGCGTAACCAGTGGCGGGCGGTGGATCAATGCTATCCAGCTGCCGCCCGGAGCAGAAGCCCCTGGCGTGACGGAAGTGAAGTAATAGCTATTCACTGTTTTTATGCTGCATTCGGTAACGCGTCCCACGAGCCGTGTTTTCGAGACACGACTGGTGACTTCCGTTCTTTTGACCTCACGAACTCACTGTCCGAATGATCCTTCCTCGTACCTTCGACTTAATTCACGACACGACTCGTGTTTACGAGTGTTACCTAATGCAGCATTATTCACTTAGCTAGCTCGCTAGCTTGGCTAGCGAACTAGCTAGCTAGCTATTTCGCTAGCCTAGCTAGTGATATTTATTGAATAGTCATGCTAGCTAGCTTGCTGAGTAGCAGTAAGTGACGGTAAACTAACCATTTACTGTTTCTATCGGTTTAGCTGTGTGCACAAGATGCAATTAGCTCATAAGCTGGCTAGCTAGGTGGTTCGCTAGCGTAAATATCACTAGCTAGGCTAGCGAAATAGCTGGCTAGCTAGTTCGCTAGCTAAGTGAATAAAAACAGTGAATAGCCATTATTTCACTTCCATCACGCCAGGGGCACTTCCATCATGCCAGGGGCTTGTGTCACGTCAGGGGCTTCTGCTCCGTGGCTGCAGCTGGATGCTACTCCAATAAAATAAATATATACGATAAATACCGAGTGCTCGCAAAAATGGTAGGTTTATCTCCATTCTACCATGACTCTTGTTAACACCCCTACGAAAATATTGGCGTGCTAGCTATGACACACAGTTCGATATCACTTTGGCTCGCTGGCTAGGAAGCCAACTAGCTCGCTAACGAGTATGACAGTGAACGCATTGAAAGCGAACTGCAGCTTTTTTAGCTCGCTAGCCAGTTTCTGTGTAGCTAAATACATTGGCGGGCTAGCTATACTATTGCTAGCTAGATAGCCAACTAGCTCGCTAGCGAGTAAGACTGTGCAAACTGTAGCCTTATTTGTTGGAGTAATCATGACGAGGTCTTGACCTAGTGCGAGGTAGGTTACCGGTGAATAGATACCTGGTGTTAACCAATCAAATTGCAGAATTCGCTGGAATGAATGGTAGAATTTACCATCGGTTTCTGCCAGGCAGTGAAGAATGTGCTTGCCCTCTGTTCTTCACTTTTGTGTGTGTGTGTGTGTCTTTAATGTGCTGTGCTTGTTGCTTGGGGACTCCGACCCCTGTCCCTCTGTACCCCCCGTGACGTGGTAAGGATGAAATGGCAGTAAATGGAGAGCCGTGCTAACACTTGCTAACTTCATTTAGGTCAGACCGCTGCCTGGCTGTTCCAAGGCTCCAGATGGATGTCTTCCTCAAGCCACTGCAACAAGGGCTTCAGCGGGTATAAGGAGAAAGGCAGGTCTTTTGTACAGCCCCTGCGCTTTACCCTCACTCAAGGTAGGCACTTGATTGGGCGCGGGTGTACTAGAAAAGTCTTTGCACTTGGTCGATATGCAGCTGAGTATACATTGGTGTTTGTTGGCGCTGGGTAATGCAGTCTAAAATTAATGCCATAATGATTACCTTTTTGTTGGTGATGATGTAGTCTCACCTGCACATGGCTATAGAGGCTGAGGTGATTTTGATTCCTTTACTCTGGACATTACGGCTGTGGTTAGTTGGAAAAATGTCTTTGGGAATGTGAGACTGAGCCCTCTGTGTATTTCTCAGCCCCAGCACGGCAAAGGGCGCAGGGTGAGATCCGAGTCAAATCTCTGGACGAGATCCAAAAGGAGAAGGCGGCCAGGTCCCTGGGACAGGGCCCAGCACACGAGGCTGGCTGGTGCAGCACTAAGGGCCCCAACCCTGCAAAGAGGAGCGCAACGCCTCCCGTGGCCATCCATGGGAAGACTTCCTACCTCCAGCTGGTGAGGAAGAGGAAGGTGGCCATAGAGGGGGAGGAGGAGCTCAGGGGGAGGAGCGAGGCACCTCCCGAGTGGGATGTCCCATCCAAGAGGGCCGCTGGTCACCCGGGCGAGATCCGGGTTAAGACCCTGGAAGAGATCCGGAAGGAAAAGGCGGCACGAATGGAGAGCAAGGTGCAGGAGGTGAAGGCTAAGGAGTCGCCAGCTCCTCTCTCTGCTCCGCTCAAGAGGAGGATACTGCGCATCAACAGGAACATGGCCACTGGTGAGCTTTCATCCTCTGTGTGTCCTCAGCCCTTTCCCCTCTCGGGGTTTGTTTTCTCATGAGTCGCTCCTTAATGTACTTCAGTTAGGTATGGTAGCCAGAGGCATGAGGTCCAGGCACAGATTGCATAAATCCTCCCCACTATTTGCTAATTAACCAGGAGGTGGATCTAACTGGTGAAATTATGTGGAAAAAATGCATTGCTGGACTTTATATTTCTGGCCCTGAGACATGACCCCCATGGTTAGTTTTTTTGCTCAGGCTCTTCTGCAGTTGATTGCTAATGGGGACTGTGTACATTTACAGGAGCTGTGAATGGGAAGACGGAGTCTCTGGTTGAGGTGGCGAGGGTGAAGACCTCCCAGGAGATGATGCTGGAGAATATTTACGGAAGCCCCAGTACAGCACATCAGAGCTCCAGCAGCACCGAGCCACTCCTCTTTCTTGCTAAAGACCCTCCTGCTGCTCCACAAAGGTAAAGTCTCCCACAAAGCAGCCCTGACTCCCCAGTACTCTTAAAATTAGGGCTGCCCTGTCCTGTACCTAGGGACTCGCTGCCCTGTCACTGTTTATTTATGCTTCAAATCATCACCCCTGGTTCAGCAAAATACCAGCTTAAGAAGCTCTTTAATGCTGTTGAGTGAGGTTTGCGTGGGTTGGAGTGAAAGCTGACACGATGGATGCTGTACGGCACTGCTGAAAGTGGTCTTGACTGGTTCTGGTTTGTAGAGTTGCCACCCACATAGCTTGCCAGTTTGTGTTTTGAAGGCGAAAGCTTTGGGGTTTTCAAAACCATACGAGATCAAGATAGATAATATTTACACTGAGTTCCATAAGTTTTGGCTCTGTAACAATTTAACAGGGTATACACTTATAGATGTAAATGCCCTACGTTTACGAGGCTGACTATCTGCTTCATTTTGATGTTCTTGAGACTTGTTTGAACACCGTATTGAAATTTCCCCGTCTAAATGCCCTGGACCTTATTGTAATGCGTAGGTAAAAGAAGCATAGCAATAAAAGGATTGGATGGAAAATGGAGAGCATGATTGGGCTGAATGGCCAGTTGTAGTCATTATGTTAAGAAGTTTGGTCCTGCTTGTGTTGGCGAGGCTGTAGTAACTGGCCTCTCTGTACCTCCAGCAGCAGCACTATGCTAAGGATCCCAAGCCAGCCCAAGTCTCACCGCCAGTGTACGGCGACCTCTCACACCTCCGGTTCTACCTCCCTCAACGACTTTGATGAACTGCTAAGTGAGTTCGCCAAAGATGTGCTGGATGGTGAGATGGAGCCGGAACTGGACACCGCCATGAATGGAGACGACCTCCTCCTGCAGCTGTTGGTGATGATCGACAGCTAGGAGGCAACTTTTGGAGTCTCCCATTTCAGGAACGCTCGTTTGGGGAGAATAGATATGTGGTGGGGTGATGGAGGCAGAAGGGGTTGGGTTGTGCAATTTTTTTTTTTTTTTTACTATTGTTGACGATATTTCATTTATTTGTGTGTGGATATATGAGATGTATGTTGTTGATGATGATGATGGTAGGGCTTCTTACTCGTGTGTATGTGTGCGTATGTAAGATATGCTTGTTTGGAGGCTGTTTTTAGAGGTTGCACAAGTATATTTCGTACTGTTTTTTAAACTGCATAATGACAATAAAATGATTTGATTTGATTTGATTGATTGATATGTGCTTACTAAGAAATGAAGTATCTTTAAAGCGTTCCTAAAATGTGATGGCAAATCATTTGAACTTTATATTTATTTGCAAATAGCATACTCGGAGCCCTTAAAACATACTCCATGGTAGGGAACTACGCATTTTTTACATGTGATGACTATAATTGATAGTAGAATGACATAGTATCAATACCATGTCGAATTTTGCTTCAGAAAACTTATTTTTCCTAACTGCTCATTGGGATACCATTGGCTCACTGTAGCTGAAGTGGTTACTACAGAGGACAACGATTTTTTTGTAGCTAGAGATCATTTTTTTTAACTGCTCGATAGATACTATTAGCAAGTATATTGAGCAGTTTGCACATCAGGCTAAGCTGGGAAGTTTAATATGTGCAACTCCTGATAAACAGGGATGGGAGTGAACTCATCCATATTCTAAACTGTGTTCGAGCTCGGCTTGCTGGTGAATATTCAACAACTGATCCCGTTCTCCCATAGTGATACAACAGCGTAACTGCGTGCATAAATAGAGCAACTCCATGTGGATCACGGTCCCCTATTATACCACCAGGTGCACAGCTCCGTAGGCATTCAAAGTCTCCCCTACCTGACATCACAAGGGGGAGTGACCACCCAAAATAATGAAATCTGATTGACTGCTTGGCTGAGGGTGATCAGTTCTTTTCTCTGGTTGGTTTCTTCCCCATGTGATGCCAAAAGGGAAAAGATTACAAATACTTTTTCACATAGGGCCAGGTAGGTTTGGATAGCTTTCCCCCCCTCAATAAAAGAAATCATAATTTTTAAAAAAATTGTTTGATGATCTGAAACATTTAAGGGTGACAGATATGCAAAAAAATAAGAAATCAGGAAGGGGGCAAATACTTCTTCACAGCACTGTAATTATTTGTTAAATAATTCAGCAAGCTAACAAAGTACACATTACCTAGCAAATTTAAAGCTGTTTTTTGTGACATTAGCTAGTATGATAACAAACATTATGATCACATAGGCTTAGTTAGTCGTATGGGGTGGGGGATAGTGCTTTTGTTGTGTCTATCTGGTATGAATAGCTAAACTATATCATAGTTGATGCAGAAGGACAGCTTAGTGAAGGACCTCCGAGGAACTGAAAACTGCAGATTTACAGCAGTGTGCAGTGATGATTATACATTTAACGAGTTGTGGATGTAATAAAGTAATCTTACATGGTTGTCGCATAGCATGGGAATGCTCGCAGTAAATGTGCAATACGGTTGCGCTGCCTAGTTACCTCAGGCCAGAGGATGCTGGCAGTACGTCTCACATCAAGGCCCACCCCCGTTAGGTAATTGCGACGAAAGAGGCGTGTCCTCGTTTTAGCATGTGCACAGGATTGACAAATGCAAGCTGCAGCTGGGTAGGTTCCTACAACCAAGTGGCGGAAGCTCGTTTAAGGGAAGACGAGTGAATCGGAACATGGCGACCCTGACAATTTTCAAGATAAGACCTCCAACAACATTATGGCGATCTGATTATTATCTATTCACCTTGGTTGTTATGTCAGTATGCCTCATTTCACAGGCTGCGCTTGCCAAAAATAACCAGCTCAGAGTTATTACAGATGGTAACTGGGAGGAAATACTGGAGGGGGAATGGATGATAGAGTTGTAAGTCGCCTCGCCTCCTCACTTTAGTCATAAGGACAGTCACGTTGCATCCATAGCTAGCTAGCTAGCATGCTCAGTGGAGTCGTTGCTGTTTATTGTGACAAGTCTAATGACTGCGATCGCCCGCAAACGTAACATTTCTGTTTTATTTAATATGAAAATTACTCGAATGTGTTATTAAGTATACAAGACGACTGGCGGCAAGCGAATTGGTGGGTCACAGTTATCTAGCCAGATAACAGGAAACAAGTCGCTAACCGGCCAGCTTACTCTCTTTCTAAATATGATTGACCTAGCCAGCTAGGTAGTATGTTACGATAATTGCTCCGGACTCTAGTTAGTTGGCTAGAATTTTGATCTTTTCCGTGAAAATTAAAGGTTTGAATGCGTCACTGGCTTGTTTGACAGAAGTATTACCAAGCTAGTTAGCTCATTTGGAATTCCACAGCCAGCAATAGCTTGATGTCAGAAATGTCCTATTCCAGTCGAATAAGTTGTCACACTAGCCCAATATAACGATAACGTTAGTCATATATTGACACTCTTCCCCCATCTTGGGGGCTAACGCTTAACTGAGGCACAAGTCATAAATGAAATGTCTTGACGTTAGTAAGCTGCTAGCTACCTTGTAGACAAGATTGCAAGCTTCGCTGTTTTGTAAAGTAACTACGCTGACGTTTGTAACATTTTGTCAACGATCGAATTCGATTATGGCTTTCGCATACAAAGTTAGGTAGCTAGTTATTTATAGCATCGGCTACGTTAACTTGCCTGACGTTAGCCAGCTAGATGGGCACCTCGTAGTTCGGAAAGATTCTGACAATGTATTGAATGCCCTGGGGTTGTCAGCGCAGTTGCAAGCCACTGAGTTTACTGTTGGTCTAGTTAAACCTTAAATTTGCGCACTCGTATTATTTATTGCAACTGGCGCTATTTTTAACGCGTGTACTGTAACAACAAATCAGCTTGACCGCTAATATGGTTGTAAATTTTCTAGCTAGTGTAAGTGACTAACGTCTTATGGTGCGTTTGTTTCTTGGCGAGAAAATGTGACGTTGGGGATCCGCTGCTGTCGCCGTTGTGAATGCGCCTGGGTATGTAATGATATTTGTGCCCTGGCGTTCTTCAGCTTTGCCCCGTGGTGTCCCGCTTGCCAGCAGCTTCAGCCTGTGTGGAATGAATTTGCGGAGTGGGGGGAAGACATGGGGGTGAACATCGCCAAAGTGGATGTCACTGAACAGCCTGGTACGTCCATTCAGACCTCTGAGTGACCTCGGGGGTTTTTACGGGGGCTGAAATTTCCAGGACCCCTGCAAATGCATTCTTGGATCGCTTGTACAAACAACTTTCCGGAATGCTTGCACACAACGTAACTTTGCCCTTTCCAGTTTACAATCACGGCTGTCCATATTTCTGTAAGGGGAAAAGATTATGCCTGCTCGACTTGTATCTGAATATTATTTGGAAGTTGCACTCAACCTGTTGAAATGCCTAGGTTTCCTTTGCTGGTAATGTGCTCATGCACATTTTCAACTCCGCTTAGGTAATGGTTGTTTAAATATGCTGTAAATGATTCCATACCCAATGCATCATGAAAGCTTTGTAGTGAATCAGTGACTTATACTGGATATGTCCATGAGTGCCTTAATTTGGTGTGTACCATGATACATTACGAAAATTGGCATTTGATATGGCAGAGGTGTGCTTGTATATGAATCAAATTGATGTGTGTTGGCTTGTTAAATTAAGTTTATGTTTGTTGTTTTAGAGCAGGCTTGAATGCTAGCGTCCTACTTATGATTATAATAACATTAATACTAATATCCTGTCAATTCTTGTAGGTTTGAGCGGCCGTTTTATCATCACGGCTCTTCCAACGATCTATCAGTAAGTTCCATCATCCTCAGCCTAACATTATGCATTAATTCTGTGGTTCTCAACCTTTTTTGGAGCAATGCCTCCTTACATCACACTGACCATTTCTCCACACCCTCCCCCCCCAGCCCAAAGTACGCTGGAGATTGTTTTTATTTTTTGATGTTTATTAACTCCCATTGTTTTACAAAGCCTAAGTGTCTTGATCCTTTTTGTTATTGGCCATCAGTAATGCTATAATGGCATCACTCAAACTGCAGAAATATAAAACGATGTCGCTGCCCATTTCGAAGAGCTGCAAACTTCTAAGAATGCATTCAAAGGCTGCATTTCGGTATGCACAAAACCTGTGCCGGTACTGGCTGCGTAGGTAGCCTATCCATGTTGTTTCTTGATCCGGCATGCAGCTTAAAAGTGCATTCTCAGGGCACTGCAGCCTTAAAAAGGGGACACAACCATTGTAGTCTACACCTCTAAAGCCTCTAGTCTTTGCGTCAGTTTTTCCAAGTAAATTCCAATGTTATTTTGTGTGTATTTTCAGAGACAAAACTTGTTGTTTTGAAAGGAATGAAATTTATCAGTGAACTGATCAAAAGGCAAAACCACAGTTTGAGACATTAGGCTACAAATGTGTACACTTTCACAAGACTTATGTGCGTGACGATTTAAACTTGAATCTTTCGCAAATTAGTAAGGTGAAATGACATCTGCCAAGGAACAAAGCGAATCTCTTGCATATTGTCCTGGCAGCCTACTCCATATCTAAGGAAATGGTTTTGATAAGATGTAATAACAATTGAATAAGCAGTTATTTATTCAGTGTTCTGCCAATGTCTGGCCTGACTCTTGAGTTGATGGTGATGTGACGTTACCAAACGCCACGTCAGCCAAAGACTGGATGTCGTTTTCATAACCATAACAATAGCCAGCTGACTGCCTCAAATATGTGGATTTTGCTTCGTTGAGTATTTAGGCCTGGTCGAACGACTCCCACGTAAGTGCAGAAAATCCCGTCTGTCAACATTTTCCACTCTTAAGCAAAAATTGGAGAATATCTGTCTGTCGAGAGCAAAGAACATTGAAAAGTTGTAATCAGTGGCGGCTGGTGAACTGGCGATAGGGGAGGCTCAAAACAATCCCTTAAAATTATTGATTGGTTGTTTTCAATCATTCATTTAAATTACCATTACAGAAATTCCAAAAACTCAACATTATCAGTTGTGGCCAGTTTTCATTTATAACGCATGCCTGTCAACTCTCACGCATTCGGTCTGAGTTTAAGTGGCATATTTACGTTCCTCTGCTGTAGTCAGCAATTATTCAATCACCGCGTATGTATGAGATTCTTGCGCGGAATTGAAGTCCTTGTGCACTGGAGGGGTTGGAAGCAATGGAATTGCATAAATATGTTTCAAATGATCTTATTTCATTTAAACGATCATGAAACACATGCATTGTTTCCTATATCTGAATAAAGAAAAGCGTGAGAAGTCCGGAGTCGTAATCAGTATGCGATATAAATGAAAACTGGCCACATCTGATAATGTTGAGAGTTAACGGAGTTTCTGTAATGGTAATTTAAATGAATGATTGAAAACAGGTCGTGACCAGTCATTAATTTTGAGGGATTGTTTTGAGCCTCCCCTGTCGCCAGTTCACCAGCCGCCACTGGTTGTAATGCAGTTGTCTTGATTTAGCACACTCTTTTAGCAAGCTGTTTGCCAGTTGGTTACAGCCATCTGACTTCATCTTCTGTATCTAACATTAAACCAATTTATTAATGAAGCTGGCTACCTTTGCCTCTGTTCCTAACAGCTTACTAGTTCAGTCCACCCAACAGCCAGAGAAATGTGCAAAATGCTATCTTTATTCTGTCAAAATCAGTGTCAACTATCAAACAGTCCCTTCTTCCAAATGGAAAACTGGAAGTTTAGCTCATAGACACCTCTGGCAATGTTCAAAAACAATGGTTAACTTTCTCAAGTTTTACATAAAAGATGCATCCCAATTATGGGCTCATAGCCTTTAGCCCAGGCAAATGTGAGTTCAGGGCTATTGCCTGAGGGAATCCTTGCGAAGAGTGGTGATTCTCTACCACAGTACTGGGGACAAACCATTTATGCTTGACTTTTTTCGGGATAGCCCAGTCTTGAGTTGGGCTCTACATTAAAAATGTAGGCCAGAGTCTACTCTCCCGTCTGCAGAAATGCATAAACGCGCAGTATTTTCAAAAAAGATTAACAAAATATTCATTATCTTGTTAACCAGCTGTTCTTTTTGTCAAAAGAGCTACACGTCTCGAGAGTTGGGTAATGCCAAAATAACAAACCATGTATTTAATAAAAGAAAATAGGACTACTAATCTAACCAGGAAACAGAAGATATAAACCTTACGCCCCTCAATATAACCAAGAGAAAACGGACTAAACCAAAACGTAACCCACTTCTTCCAACTTTTGCGCAAATTCACTTGTTATACATTGTACACAGCGTTTGCTCCAAGTTCACTAAATATACGATGTACACAGAAAGTACCATAAAGTTCATCCAAATACCAAATAGAGCTGATAATGATATTCATGGGGACAATAACTGCATTCTCTCGGGGCGAGAGAAGGAAATCTGTCCTGAGACTGTTTGCACGGATGTTCATGACATCGGAGTATTTGTTCGGTCCTGTCACTCGGATCCTCATCAGCAGGATCACCTGAGAGACATAAGAGGAAGACATACCAGACAGCACCAAAAAGGCAGACAACGCTTCCAAATAATCGTCCTTAGACGTAACATTTGTTCCAACCACAACTGCAATCCTAGAATTTTAATCGGCTGCTAATTTTTACTGAAGTTTTTTTCAGAAACTAGTTTACCCTGCTGAATTAAATTTTGTGTATGTATGTTACCAGTCACAACTTAGTGTTGGTTTGAAAATGGGATTCTATGTTAGTGGGGGGATATTTATGACAATGTCTTCTGTTTTAGGTTAGTTTTAGGAAAACGTTTTGGGAAAATGAATATGCCTGTGTTCAGAAACCTAATTAGCAGCTTATTGATTCACCACAGCCTTGTTTGATCCGTTAGACATACGGTGGGGTGCAAAAATTTGGGCACCCCTGGTTTAAATGTCTGTTACAATTAATCTCCAAGTGATTGAAATTAAACCTGAACACTAAATGCTACAAAGTTAAACATGACACATTTCATCACATTTTAAAGCAAGAATAATTTTTATTTTTAACTTTTTACCGTTTCAAAATAATAAAACAAGGAAAAAGGCCGTGTGGAAAAGTTTGGGAACCCTGTCAGCTAGTACTTTGTAACTTCTCCTCGGGCAGCTATAACAGCTTGCAAACGCTTCCTGTAGCCAGCTTAGAGTCTTTCAATTCTTGTCTGTGGAATTTTTCCCAATTCTTCCTGATAGAATACCTCAAGCTCAGAAATATTCTTCGCCCTTTTTGCATGCACGGCATGTTTGAGGTCTCTCCACTGATTTTCAATAATATTCAAGTCTGGTGACTATGATGGCCATTCCAAAACCTTCATCCGTCTTTCCTGGAGGTAACTCATGGTGGATTTTGAGGTATGCTTCGGGTCATTGTCTTGCTGGAATACCCAACATCTCTTCATCTTCAATTTCTGGACTGAGCTTTGAACTTTAGGCTCTAGAATGTCTTGATATTTGGTGGAATCCATTCTTCCTTCTACCCGCACAATATTGCCTGTGCCCCCAGCTGCTACACAACCCTAAAGCATAATTCATCCACCTCCATGCTTAACAGTTGGCAACGTGTTCTTCCCTACAAATGTGTTCCACCCTTTTTTCTCCAAACATACCCCTTTGGTTGTGGCCAAAAAGTTCAATTTTGGATTTGTCAGTCCAAAGCACATTGTTCCAATAGGCTTGAGGTTTCTCAAGGTTTTCTTTTACTTCAGACGCTTAATTTTGTGTTGAGGTCGTAGGAAAGGCTTCTTTCTTGCAACTCTGCCATGTAGGTCTTTGTTGTTTAAGGTACGCTGTTCCTGTCAACAACTAGACCTGTGTCTTCTACTCTTTTTTTGCAGCTCTTTGCAGTGATGTGTGGGTTCTTCTGAGCATTTCTCACCAGATCTGAGGCCATTCTATCTGAAATTTTTCTTGGTCTTCCAGATCATGCCTTGACTTCAATTGTTCAATTTATTTTCCATTTTCTTGCTATGTTTCTGACAGTAGAAATGGGTAGTTTTAAACGTTGCGAGTTTTTTTGTAGCCCTCTCCTTGTTGGCGGAAGTGAATTATCTTGATTTTGACATCCTTGGACAACTGTTTAGAGGAACACATGGTTTTTAACACCAGACACAACAGCCACCACAGTCGGATACTTTAGAGCAGTGGTTCCCAACCCAGTCCTCAAGGACCCCCTGCCCTGTGGGTTTTTGCTCCTGCTCTACTCTTTCACACCTGATCCATTTAAGGGCTTCATGCTGATTGGTTGAAAAAAATCTATCTGAATCAGGGTGTGCATGAAGGTGTATTGGACCTTAAATGGATAAGGTGTGCAAAAGTAAAACTGCAACCAAAACCTGCAGGACAGGGGGTCCTTGAGGACTGGGTTGGGAACCACTGCTTTAGAGGCCATGGAGTTACCTCAGAATATATAGTTCAACCCTGGAATTTTATTCACCAGACTCACTGAAGCCCTAACGAGTAAATCAGGGTCTGGGCCTTAGTCTGGGCCTTAGTAATCATCTTCTTAAAAGGTAACAAAGAATAATCCAAAAGGGTTCCCAAACTTTTGCACAGGGCCCTTTTTCCTTTATCATTTAAAAACTCAGAAAAATCTATATATTATTACTGAGTTGGCGATTTGCGTAATTTCACACATCTCCGACGAAACCACTGTGAATAATGAGTCAGTTTTCCGCATACACTGGTTTTACTGTGTGACAAAGACGATGTGCCAGGTTTTGAACTTAGTTATGAAGTGAAAACTGCATTTTGAAGCCGTTTTTGCAAGTGAAACTGGCTAATTCAATCAGCTGCTATCATGCCCGTGCGTAGCACGAGTATCGGCTAGTTAAAATAAAAAGTAACCTTGCTTTTAAATTTGCAGAAAGGTGTCATGTTTAACTTTGTAGCATTTAGTGTTCAGGTTTGCTTTCAATCACTTGGAGATGAATTGTAACAGACATTTAAACCAGGGGTGCCTAAATTTTTTCACCCCACTGTATTGCCGGTTTGGCTTCACTTGCTTGCTTGGAATGTTGCGAAATGAACACAATACGAACCTTTGGCATTTAAACTGTTTCTGTCAATGTGGTTCAAGAGGGTAAACCTATCTCTACCCGATGAGCTACTAATGAAGAAAAATTGTGGTTTGGACAAAAACCAGCATACACAGTGGTTCTCTAGCGCCCAGTTTGGGACAAATATTCAACTACATCGATTGACCACTGGCTGTAGAGAGTGGCCAATTGGCAGGAATGCGCAATGAAGAACCTCTCCCATGGAAAAATGCTATTTGAATTCATTCGCTCTGGCCATAGTCATTCCGATAAGGATATGAGTATAATTTGTCCCCCGCCGCCACGGTAGCGAGCGGAGCAGGGGACATAGTATTCAGCTCCGTCCGTCTGTCCGTCACGTCCCGTTTGTTGTGAGCGAGATATCTCAAGAACGGTTTGACCGATTTCATTCATCTTTGGCTTCGGTGTGTATTAGTGTGATACGCCGACCCCAGTCAATTTCCGTGACCTGGCGGGGGACATGGCCACGTTTAGTGGCAACACTTGTTTTATTATAGACTCGGGGGTATTTGTGCAGTAATGAACACTCTCCATTTGCGCTACAATGCCCCCCCCCTCTTCACTGTATTGCTCCCCGCACCCCAGAATTTACATGGTCTTCAATTGCCCGCTGGGGGGTGGTACTGCCGCGCCTGAGAAATCCTGCTATAGTTGATTGAACTAAAGTCTATTTTAATGATCCCAAATCAACCTGGTGTTTAAAGTGCTTGTTCATCCAAAAATAAGATTTGGACTGCGGAATCTTTCATATAAATCCATCCTTTGTGCACTGGTAATTTCAAATTATAATGAGCCTTTACGAATTTATTCGCATTTTTATCACTGCAAATTGCGATCATCTCAGAAAGAATCTATCTTTGGCTAGCTTTGGTGATGACATCACGAAAGATATCTAGCCAGAGGCAGAGAATACATTGTCAATGTCATTGGACTCAGTGATTCGTAATTGTGGATTATTCCCTTGGGAGAATGCCAAATATCTGCCTTGTTTACGGCTGCAACAATAAGACTGATGCAAGCAGAGGCATCATGGTCCATACATTTGCAAATTTGGGTCAATCTGCATTTTGTCCTCAGTAATCGTCGTTCGGACTCGATAAAAGGCTAATTTTCGAGAAAAGTGGCAAATTTCGGGCATTTAATTAGCAGGATACTGTTCATGAACTGTTTAGTCAAACGTATACTAGATTAGTTTTTATTAGAGAAAATTCAATGAATTTGCATTTTAAAATTCACAGTGAATTCACTGATTACATTAAATTCCTCTTTAGGATTGCTGCGATGTTAAACTTCAAAGTGTCTAGACTTGTGACAGTTGCTGTGACACAGAGGATTGTTGATGGTGTCTTTTGCTTTTTCGTGAAACTTTACAGTGTTTTAAATAAGTTTCTTGCTGTTGTCGACAAGAAATGGTATTAAGAATAAGAAACATCACACTGAATTATATGTTAGACTGCTGCATAATGATAGGGCTGGATTTTCTACGAGTGAATAGGCGGTGAGAGTGTTTCAGAACGTGTAATATATTCGAAACTGACATGTAGCTGTGTGGAAATTAGCAGTTATACGGTTGGGGAAAGTAATTTGTAGCTCTTAATTGTAGGTTTACCTCGAAACAGATTTAATGCTGACTAGGTTGGCAAGTAGAATGTACCCTTTTGCTGATAGTGAAAAGTAGTGCGACAGGAGTTTGTTCTAATGCACTTAAGTGAAATATTCTATTTGGTTTGAGGCCTATCGAGGAATATTTGTGTGATGGCTGCAAAATGAACCTTTTGCTGTTTACAGGTTGTGTTGTTTTCATTTTGGACGGTTACGGCTGATTCCACATGACTAAGGAATGAATGTGGCTGTATGGTGTTGCATTCCTGTGGCTCCATCCTACGTTCAAATTTCTGTTTCTCAAGATCTGATCAAATTAAAGACTGAGTCATGTAGATTTAACAGCTTTGTGCTTATAGAACTAGTAAACTGCTTCTTCGCAAGTGAACCATCTTTAAGGTTGCAAATCTTCAGAGCCTAATAGTCACTGAAGGCCAGACCATTTTGACATTTTTTTATAAATCCATGGACGCATTGAAATGGTATATCCTGTCAGTGCCATTTTCTCTGTTGCCCTAGACTAGTGCACTCTTCTTGATGCATACTTGTATAAAATTTTCCTACACAATGTAGTACATTGCAGTGTTGGCTGTTTACAAACTGTTTGAAACTAAATCAAACCAATATTTGGTGTGACTATGCTTTGCCTAAAAATTTGGGACTGTCCTGTTGTGATATAGTTCAATAAGATGATTTGCTTTTTGCTCGCTCCAAGCAGAGTGGAGAACTTGTCACTTTTCTTCTGCGGGCTGACTCTCTCATTTGCATCTATCCCTCCAAGTAATTGCAGACAGCCATGATTATGTTAACATCAGGGCTCTGTCAAGTCTGTATTATCTGTATCAACAGTTTTCTAATGAAATACAAACATTTAATTATAAAACTATTTTAAATTAACATTTGGAATTTCAAGTATACAGTACTTTTTATCCACAGCAACACCAATGTGGAAAACAAAAAGTAAACATTTAAAGCCAGATTTCAATTTTATAAAATGTAGGGTGCCGAAGACTTCTACAGTGGTATTTTCTTCGTTTGAACTCTCCTCTAAACTGCTTGGCACATACAAAAATGTAAACATCCTTAGTTGGGAAGGGGTTAAGCATTGGTTTCCTAACGTTACAAAGCAAAATGTAACAAATTAATGTGTGCATATCAATATACTGAATTTATATTCAGTAAAATAATGGCAGCTGATAGCAGACGAGCCCATTGTACCCGATACCTAGTCAAACTATTTGTGCCACTATCAGACCGATATCTAATATCAGCATTGGTATCGATTGGGGACGTAACGATATACCGCAAAATGGTATACCGCGAATTAAAAAGGCCACGGATATCAACCATAAGTTTTTTTTTTTTTTTTTTAAATACCGTGCCACGGTATTGCAGGGAGTCTGCATGTCCTCACAGCCTGTCGCTGAATAGTGTTTTTACCTCCGATCAATATTGGTGTAATGCTTCATAAAAGGCAGTAGAGAGCAGTGTGTTAGCTTTGAGAATTTTATAGTGTAATGCTTCATAAACAGCAGTAGAGGGCAGTGCCATAGTTTTGGTGAGAATTTTTTATAAACCTCTTATTTCTTCACATTCTATTTGGATTGTTCTACATAATACAGTACATAAAGTTTAAATAAAGAAATATTTTCTTCAGAGCAAATACTTGTTTGTGTGCTTTATTTCAGCCATAATGCATTTAGTTAAAGGGGGGAGAAATTAATTTTGTTATATCATATCGTGATCTCGCAATATTAATCATCATATCGTGTCGTGTCACACTGAAATTTTTATATCATTGCATCCCTAGTATCGACATCGGTGTGCTCCTATATATGTTGTTTACAGTCTTATGTAGTTGATTGTGAACATGTGGTTTTCATAGTTGTAAGGATGGAGTGTTTCGGACGTACCAAGGGGCTCGGACCAAGGATGACTTCCTGAGCTTCGTTGATGAGAAAAAATGGCAGGAGATTGAACCTGTTTCCTCCTGGCTTGGGCCGTCATCCTTCCTGTGAGTGACCAGTATGCTGACATTGGTGCTGGGAGTGTTTGCGCACGAGCGAGTGGGAGAGCGTGTATTCATATGCGCGTGTATGTACAAGTGCGTCTTTGTGTGCATGTGTGTATGTGTGTTTCAGTGTTCTCACCAGGGTCAATCCACCTCAATTCAACAAGTGGGTTCTGCTCGACCATCTCAGATTTGCTTCAAATTTTTACCAGATGAAGAACAACCATAATAACTAACTCATGCAAAATATTAGACTTGTATATCAAATATATACCGAGAAAAAAATTTGTGAACATGGTACCCCCCTCACCGTTTTCGGTGCATTTTGCGATCGTCTTAAATCTACAGCAAAGTTCATACTGCATTATCTCAAAAAGTTTTCTAGGTAGAGTCATGAAATTTTCAGGGCAGAAAGCCTGCTATCTATAGATGTCATTTGTCTTATTTGAAGGGAATAGCCTTGGTTTTGACCATGGTGTGACATTGTGAAATTTGGAAAAAAAATTTAGCACTTTCACGAACTCCAATATTCACTGGCCCATCAAACACAAACTAAACATGGCAAGTGTCAAATAACTAGAGGTTCTTTTACATAAGTCTATATTGTTTTGATATTAACATAACTGGTTGTGTAGCATGCATATTTCTTGCATTTAAAAAAAAAAAAGAAATCGCAAAAGATCATTTTTCATTAAATTTCATCTTCCAATTGCTCAGGTATGACAGGCTGTACCAATCAACAAAACATATTTCCTGGAAGGGCATCTTATATGCATACTGCATGTGAAATTTCAAGATGGTTCTAGGACTCCAATCAGGCAAAATATTTTTTGAAAAATAGACATATCGTCTTAATTTACGTCATCGCCAGCATAGGTTTGAACACTGTCACACATTTACCATAACTCAAAGAATTTTATTTATTTGAAAAACACAATCTAATGAATTAATCAACATTGTTTCCAACTATAAACAGACATGATGAAACCTTATTTAATATTTTTCAGTTGTTCTGTGCAACGTTTTTTGTGTTTCCTGTGGAACTGTGTATTGTCTCCCAGTTGTTGTAACAGGTGAATCGATGATTTCAAGGACATGGCTCAGCGGAACCCAGCAAACATCATCTTTTCTGGGCCAGAAGAAGCTTTTGTTTGGACCATGTGGATGCATGAACGAAACTTGAACATCATTTTCCTCATGGTCAACGCTTTTTGATATTGCCTATCCACCACTCTCGGTCATACATGCAACTGATGTATTTTCCAGGTATCATGTCCTGTAACTTTAGAGTTGGTGTTGGATCAGAGAACACTTCCTGTGATTGCTTCATTCTTTCACCCGTTTCAAGACAGATCTGAATGATATCTCAGGAGTGGGTCTTATTTATACCTGATGATGATCTGATGATGTCAGCGAAATCTGACCTGGTCATGGTGGAGGCTGATCTAATATGCCAGCCAAGCATTTTCCAAGAAGTGTTGGGATTTCAGTGGGCTTATTCCTGACATCACCAGCAAGCTGCCACATGTTTCTTGGACAGGACACTATCATGAGATCAGAAATTGAGATATGTCATGACATGTACATGTATGATGAAACAATAGCTGGGATAAAAATGGAAGTAGTGAAAATGCACAAATACATGTACTTCAAAAATATACTTTTCCTTGTTGGAGTCCTGGAACTATCTTGAGAGAGAACAAACTGAAAAACATGAAATAGGATTTTTCATATCTGTTCACTGTTGGAAGCAATTTTGATTCATCCATTAGATTGTGTTTTTCAAATAAATAAAATTCTTTGAGTTATGGTAAATGTGTGACAGTGTTCAAACCTATGCTGGCGATGACGTAAATTTGCATTTATATGTCTATTTTTCAAAAAAATATTTTTCCTGGTTGGAGTCCTAGAACCATCTTGAAATTTCACATGCAGTATGCATATAAGATGCCCTTCCAGGAAATATGTTTTGTTGATTGGTACAGCCTGTCATACCTGAGCAATTGGAAGATGAAATTTAATAAAAAATAATATTTTGCGATTTAGTTAAAAAAAAAATGCAAGAAATATGCACGCTACACAACCAGTTATGTTAATATCAAAACAATATAGACTTATGTAAAAGAACCTGTAGTTATTTGACACTTGCCATGTTTAGTTTGTGTTTGATGGGCCAGTGAATATTGAGTTCGTGAAAGTGCTAAATTTTTTTTCCAAATTTCACAATGTCACACCATGGTCAAAACCAAGGCTATTCCTTCAAATAAGACAAATGACATCTATAGATAGCAGGCTTTCTGCCCTGAAAATTTCATGACTCTACCTAGAAAACTTTTTTTGAGATAATGCAGTATGAACTTTGCTGTAGATTTAAGACTTATCTTAAAATGCACCGAAAACGGTGAGGGGGGTACCATGTTCACAAATTTTTTTTTCTCGGTATATATTTGATATATAAGTCTAATATTTTGCATGAGTTAGTTATTATGGTTGTTCTTCATCTGGTAAAAATCTGAAGCAAATCTGAGATGGTCGAGCAGAAAATGTTCTCTAAATCTGTTGAATTGAGGTGTAATGACCCACCAGGATTTTTTTTCAGCATAGGGGTAATGACCGGCCGGGGGTCCAGGGGTAGTGCCCCCGTGGGGGACCCGGGGGAGAAAACCCCCCGGAAGCTCTGCCATTTTAGCACATTTGGAGGTGTTATTTTTCAATAACAAAGTGTTTTCAAAGTGTCCCGATTAATGATATCTTGGCAGTTAATAACCATTTGCACAGGGCCTTGACACAATATTCAAGTTCAAGGAAACTCACAGTGAGAGAACTTAACTTCACGAACCCCTTCTGTATGACTGTTCAACAATCAGTTTTCTCTACCCTTCCCCCATCCTCTGTTCTTCTTACTGTTTCTAGAGTCAGGCAAGTCCATTCTGAGATATTGTCCTCCCATCTTTTTCTTTGCCCACCAAGTTATTTTTTGGAAACAAGGAACCTATTCTAAGTGTGATCTGGTCTGAAGGCCTGCAAGTGCGACCAATAATATTGAATGCAAGACAGAGTTGCAGAAAGCCCACTGAACTTTATTCTTCTGAAGAATACAAACAAGTTCTCACCATTACAGTGTACGTACAGAGCATAAGGAAATTATGTCTGACTATTCACCAAACAAATGGTGAACCCAAAGTATTACTATAACAAATTGTGACAAATGTACAACTGCACTAATGCCCTTTTATCTTTACTTTACATCAATACCTATTGTAACATTTTGCTAAAGTCTCACATTCAGGCGCCAGGGCGAAATACGCTGCAATATTCCCAAGCTTGGATGCTGACATGCTTCCAAAAAAGTCGCCAATAAAATACACTTAGCCGCTGCCCTACGCCTTCCGCAGGCCGCTCGGAACGTGAAAAAAAGTTCACAAACTCTCACCTTTCTGTACCGATGCAATGTTGTGGCAAAATTCAGAAAACGTAATCAAATCTCTCCGCGGAAAGTTTGCCGTTGACTGACTGACGCAGCATAGATCAAATGTGACCCCGCCTGTGAAAACCAGGAGAAAGTCGGTTTTTGGCGATGTACTGTTTTTTTTTTTTTTTTTAAAGCAAAGTCATTCCTACATCACGTAAGGAATATTCTGTGAAAAAAAATCTAACCGATATTTCTAATATTGACCGAGGTGGCCTGACATGTCTTCAGACTAGGTTGGTTAGCTTCACAAGACATTCATCTGTAAAAGTTACCGATTATAGATTATGATGTCAGAAATTATTTCTGACATTTCCGAGGTGATGAGACGCAATCCATGGAGAAATCCTCGCAACTCTTCTGCCATACAATGACCGTCTTTACAGTGGTGCGCTTTGATGTTATCGTCTACATTCATTTTCAATGGTAGAAAAGACTTTCCTAAACCGAATGACAATCAAATTATCGGGTGTTTATCCGCCGAAGGTAAATTAAAAGCTGATTGAAACCATAGTTGAAACGAGTCTTGTGGAAACAACTTCCGGTATTTCTCCGTCAAAAAATGTACACGTTGTGTCAATAAATTCAATAATTTTAATATGTATGATGTTAGAAATTAATTTTTGAACACTATATTCCGAAAAGTTACCAAGGGTTGTCTCACGTACAGCCAAGGCGCATGTCTGGTGAATGACTGCATTTTTGGGCCGCTACGTTCATTGAAAGCCAGCGAAGCGGCCCAAAGTGACAATACGCTGAAATTCGCTGGCGAGAACACTGTGTTTGTGTGTGCACACATCTGTGTTTCTGTGTTTGTATATGCTTCCGTTTGTGTCACAGTGTGAGTCTCTTCTCTCTGTTTCTGTGCGTGTCTGAGCGTGCGCGCACGTGTGTGTATGTGTGTGTGTGTGTGTGTGTGTGCGCGAGTGCATGCAAACGTGTGTGGGGAATGAATGAGACGAAGAGAATGAACTTGTGTCTGTGTGGAAGAGTGTCTGAATATGTCAGAAAATGTCAGAAAGTGAGACTGAGTGTTTATTTGTGTATCCAGCTCGTATCCTTCCTGTTTTGGCTCTGAGTTTCTGTGCTCCAGTTTTCTCCTGCACCTGCGGCCATACCTCAAGCTCTCCCAGCAGGACTTGTGTTTTTAGACCCTGCTGAGCCCCCTCTCCTTGCTCCCTTCTCTCTGTTACACACTGGCTTGCCTGCTGTTTAATGGAGCTGCCTGTTTTTCTTGCAGGATGAACACGATGTCTGCTCTCTTCAAGCTCTCCATGTTTATACGGGTATAAAGCTCTACTTCTCCTCACTATTGCTTCTACCAGTGATTTTATGCGACTGTTTTTCACTTGGAGATTGATAATTCATCTCATACATTTTAGTGTTTTAGCATTATAATCCTTAATGTACAACTCATCCCGTACAATCTCATTTGGCCTTTTTTTGTGCAGTGTGGCTCTTTTGTTGGGGCCATTTCATTGCCTTGCTGGTTTTTATTAATATTTAATTCTTAATATTGATGTTTTTATTCAGCTGAGTGTTTTTGCAGTCAGATACAGAACTCTTTTTTTATAACTGCAAATGCTCCGTAACAAAGGCCAGATTAAGTGAATGAGTTAAGTGCCTATAAATCTCGTAGGGAGGGGGAACTGCTCGTGTTTTATGAGCACACACAAGCAGTTTCTATGAATGCATAGTCATTGTCACTATGAAATGTCAATTATATGGCCCTGATGTAGTGTGTGGTAGTTGTGTAACCTCTTGCAAGCATCGGAAGCAGTGTTGACCTCAGCCAAACTAACTTCACGCAGGGCGGTTGGCTGTAAATAAAGTAAATATTCCTAAATGGCAATTTTTATGCAACATTTTGTTTGCATGTCCTTGCTGCCATCCTGTCCAGCTTAGGAAATAAAATCCCCATTGCTTTCTGAGGAATATAGATCAAAATGAGTCTGCGGAAACAGAAACCCATTGATCAAGTTTGAGCTGCGCATGTTTTGCATTTTGTGCCAGTTGAAGTATAATTAAGCATTGTTTCATATTTGCTGAGTTTCATTGTTTTAAAACCATACTGGGGATCTATTGATTTAAATGGCCTTGTGTGGCCTTGTTTGATTGGTGTATGATCCCTCTGTTCAGTCAGCTTAATTTACCATATTTGTTATTGTCTGCCAGTTGGTCACCATGTTGTGATGATGGAAAGAGAACCATCAGGAGATGGCATGTTTGCCTGGCCCCTGCATAGTGCAGAATATGAGCTTTTAAAAACATTTAAATGGCAAAAAGCAGTACTTCATTACATGGTTGATTGGTCGTTCACACATCTTAAATAATCAGGAAAAAAGTGTCATGACGATGCATGACTACTCAAAGTCGTGACTGGGATGGTGAAATATGTCTGGCCGATGGCGGCCATATTGTTTTTTAACTAACTGTGTACTGATGGATGTCTGTAGGATCCTTGACCAACATGAAGATGCACAATTGTAAGTTGATTGGGCAATTGGTTTAGGAGTGAAGTTCATTTGCTTGCTATACCACCTGCTATGGGCAGATTTCCACCGAATTTAATTGGCTTGAATCTAATGGCCTGTAAATTAGATTAAATTAATAAATCTCAAGTCTGGTGATGATTGGACTCCTCGTTAAGGAATTGGAGCTCATTTTAGCAATAAATTCCATTCCCACAAAATTCATTGCCTTACTGCGGCCACATCTTTTGACACAGCAATTTAAAGTAAATGGCATTAAAAAGGTTTGAAGATGTGTTAAAAATTTCATGAGAATTGGTCTCACTGTGTAGGAGAAGAGTTAAAAAGGTTTTATAAGAAATTAAAATGGCAGAAAATGTACACATATGCAAATAGCATGATGGATTTGTGTAGACCCACAGAATCTTGGGAGGGGATTTTGTGTCTGAGACCTTCAGCTCAGAAATTATTGGCCGAAATGTAAAGTTAGATTTTATAGTTTTGCCTTGTGGTCAAATGACAAACTTTCCCAAATGGCAAAAGACACCTCTCCAGTGCTTGTTTATTGCTTGTAGAAAGTTTGTGAAAAAAATATTCAGAGCTTCTGGAGTTATGGTCTGGCAATGAAAATGATTACGGATGGACGGACAGATGTACGGATTGACGGACGGATATTCTAATGGCTATATCCCCCCCATATTGCATACTGGGGGGATAACAAAGGAACTTTCCCATGTAGCACAATGCCTTGTTTATGGTCACTTGTCAGTTTTTCTTTTACGTTCGTTATTAGTTTGAAGCTGATCTTCATTGTGTTGTTTTGCCAGCAATGCCATAACTACCTCACTGAGCAGATTGGGATCCCAGTGTGGGGGTCCTACACCATCTTTGCCCTGGCGACTCTGTTCTCTGGCCTAGCTTTGGGTCTGGTAAGTTTTAGCCAACTTCCTGTAGTAACCAATCCTGTTCTTAGCGATATCGTCCTGTATAATTTGGGCTCTTGATTGGGCATATCTGATTCTACTGATCAACAGGTCAGTGGTTGGAAGGTAACCCTAAATGGCAGTATGTTGTAATATGTCCTCTCGTATGCCCCGTCTCTCTCTCAGATCTTGGTATTCATCGCAGACTGCGTCTTCCCATCTCGACGATTCGCTCATCCGAACTACTACCAGAGTGAGTGCTCAGGCTGGACCAAAAATGGTGATGAATGCCAACATGGGCTGTGCATAGTTTTCCATGGTTTCCTTTCTGCGTTTGGGATGGTGGATGTGTGTCTGAACAATGTTTCTCGCTGTTTTTATTGCAGTTTGTTTTCTTATGAGGAAATGGTTACATACTGGAAGTGAAATGTTGTGTTCTGTATTCCTGCAGAGAAACAGGCTCTGAGACAGGCCCGGCTAATGAAACAGCTGGAGGTGGAGCATGAAGCCGATGCGGAGGAAGAGGACGAGGAAGAGGAGGAGGAAGACTATGATGAGAAGGAGCGTGAGGATCTGTGGAGGAGAGGGGTGCCTGAGGGGCAGCCTGAGCCCAGGACTGGGGACTTGCGAGAGGACACGGTGAGAAGGAGGGCACTAGGCACTGCCGAAGAGGAGGAGGACACCTAATGGCCTGGAGGGGAACTGCAGACACCTGCGAACAGCACTTAAGAGCCAGCAACTAGTGCTGCAGAGGAGTTGGCGGCGCAGATGATGTAGCTGGCCAGCTACGTTTACGGCTCTCTCCCTGCACCTTTTTGGGAGCAGGCTAGACACCTCACACACAATAGCATCTTCATGAGTGCGCACACTCCCTGGGGAACATTACCATAGTCAGTACTGACATTTGTATTTTTTTTGTTATGTTGGGATTAGGGTTTTGGTTAAAGTAATGAACTGGAGTGGATATTATTTTTTTTTTTTTGTTGTTGGTTTTTATTTGCATCTCCTTTATATTAATGAATGTTAACATTGTATGCAGAGTTGTGCTGACACACCTTCTGTCAAAGAAAATGAAAAGGTTTTGCTGGCTTGTTTTGTGATCACTTTATGTTACAGTTTATCTAATTTTTTTACTCTTCTGGCTTAAATGTCAATCAAATCATGTTATCCTGGGCCAAGAGGCCTTTCATCGGTCACTCCTCTTGCTTCACACTCCACAGTTTCCCATTATCTATTTATATGACTCCTCAGTTACTGATTGGTCAGCGTGCTGGCCTACAAGTTTTGTTACTGGAGAGTTTTGAATGCGCAGAGTCAGAGGATAGGCATAATTGTTTACTTGGCCAACCTTTTTGCACCGCTGGACTAATGCATCCGTTCACGCGTCCTCTTGTCGCCAGGGAGTAGGCAGTTGATTAAAGAGAGCCAGTGGGGGCAAGGTCATGTATTGTGTGCATATCCCTCTTCTTTGTTTAAACTTCTGTGTTCTGAGTCACAGAAAAGCTCAGCTGCTTTTTTTTTTTTTTTTTTGCATATTTATGGAAGAATCAAAAAACAGGGTCATTTGAGCTTTGAATGTAATGAATTCCATATATTTTGTCTTAAGTGCGAGTAACGGTTGCTTTAGCAGTTTTTTTGGTTACTAATTTTGTTTGGGCATTGTCTGATTCCCATGGGATGGTGAATTGGTCCTTATTTCTTTGTCATTTTTTTTTTTAAATTATTGTTAACGGCAGGATGTGCTTGGTTTTATCTATCCCTGCTGCTGCCTAGGGCTTTTTCTGTTGATCTCTGGCCCAGGTTTCAGTTTACTTGTGTCTCAGACTGTTTTTATACAACAAGAGGCAATTTCCATTGTGAAATGACTAGAGGCTAAAGAAGGCTATGTTTTCGCCAATGGCTGCCTGGGTGAAAAATATGGCTGCTGGATCTCTGTTAATTCAGTTCAAAACGGTGTCCCTTCTAGTGCAGACTAAATGGGATGACCGCAGTGGTGCGCATTGGATGGCACTTTTACACCTTTGTTTCCTGTGTGAGGAAAGTATTGTTCTGCTAGACCTCTGGAGTTGTGGGAATGAAAATGTGTGTCAGTGGTGTTGCTTTCTGATATAAAATTAGCCTGTTCTCATGTGTAGCCCTGCACCTGCACGGCTGTTGCATTGTCCTGCATTGGGTTTGCGTGGAGAACTTGCGTGCGTGCGTACGTGTGTGTGTGAGGTTTGGGGGGACCTACAGTTTTCTTGAGTAAAGCTCACCTGAACAAATTCATCTATACAAGTATTATGGTCTTATTTTTGTTATTTTGTTTTTTTTTTTCCTCTCCAATAAAAATGTAGCTTGTTTGGCTTGTTTCTGATGTAAGTTACATTCTTCTTCGGTTACCCAGTTGAGAAGTCTTGCAGTGAATCTAAATGTCTAATTTCTCTTATTTACCAAAATGTTGTAGAAATGGTGCAGTAAGACATACTTTTTTTTTTTTTTTTTGGTTTGTGTTGCGTAGTACTGCCTTGGCTAGATCGTGGAGTGACTTAATCATATCACTGCTGGTGTATTTCTTTAAGCTCTCCACATGGTGCTGCTGGTGCAGTTCTGGAGCGGTCAAATATCTGAACCATCTCCCCGGCTCCGCCTCTTATCCTCCGATAGTCGGCTCGACCGATGGTAAACTGGTACACTGTGACCTGTAGCCTCTTCTCCAGTACCTGCAGATCAGATGTTGCTTCGTCCTCAGCCGAGAATTATGTAACGAAACACCCGGGCTGCTACCTGCTTTATTTGCCTCTTGTTCCATTAAAGAGACTCCTCTGGTTTTAAGCCACTCTGTGGAAGTTATTGAGTTTGTCCTGTGGCAAATAAAGGGTGGGATTGGTGGGCTGCTCTGTTCGGTGGTACATAAAAAGAGGTTTATTTTGCATAGTTTGCTTTTACGACCCCAACTCGAGGAAAACATTGGTATGGCTCAGGAACTGCACTTAAGAACCGATGGTGGTGATTCCTAGATGTACTTAGACTTCCATTTTGTTGCGGTCAATATGAAGACTAGATATTTAATATTTTGCCTGTTCAATTACATTTTAATTCTTAATACTCATCCATTCCTGCCATTCAGGCCTGCAATGCATTCAAATAAGTTGGGAAGGGGGCAATTTAGGACTAGTGATAAGGTAAAAAAAAAAAAAAAATATATTATCGTGATTTGAAAGGGCAGATATCAGCAGATGACTAATTACGATTTGGTACTAAAGCGGCATCCATGAAAGTTCTTGTCCTTCAGCAACAACGATGGGCTGAGTATTGCCAATTTGACCACAAATGTGTGAAAAATCATTGAAAGGTTTAAAAACAATGTTCCTGAAAGAAAATTAAGAAGAGATTTGGATATTTCAACCTCTATGGTGCTTAACATAATTAAAAGATTTAAGAAATCCAGAGGAATTTCTTTGCGCAAGTCTAACCTGAATACCCGTGATCTGCAATCACTCAGATGGCACAGCATCAAGAACCATTTTTCTATGAGTGACATTACTGCATGGGCTCAGGATTACTTTGAAATTTTTTGTCAAGTACTACAATATGTAGTTACACCCACAAATGCCAATCAAACTTACACAGACCAGAAACACAGCCTCATTTTAAGTGTCCAGAAGCAGCTTCAAATTCTTGGGACTTGGAGATATCTGCAATTGACCATCACACTAGAAAAGTGTATTGTGGTCAGAAAAATCACTTGTAAATTTTTTTTTTTTTAATAGAAGAAACGGACTCTGCGTGCTCCTGACCAAATGAGAAAAGGACCATTCAGACAGTTGCCAAAGTCTGAAAGTCATGCTTTGTCAAGATATGGGGTTGTGTCAGTGCTCTTGGGAAGGGTAACTTGTGCATCTGTGATGCCATCATTAAGAGTATAACCCCTGGCAAAAATTATGCAATCACCACATTTGGAGGATATTCATCCAGCTTTTTTACTGGCTTTTTTTTAATAGCAGATATGACGCAAAACTATTTTTGTTTATTAGATTAACATTCAGCCTTCATGAAACACACCTCAAACAAATTAGATTATTTTAATTAATGGTATAACTTTTAAGCGTTAAGTAGAGGAAACATATGGAATTACTCAATGTTGTGGGGGAAAAAAAAAAAGATGGGGCCTTGTCATGGACTTTCCAACTTAATTTTTCAGTTGGATTGTAATCCGGACTGTTGGCTGGCCATGTCATTGAGTTGATGTGCCTTTCCTGAAGAGAAGCTTCTGCACTATTTGTTCTGTAGCAAGACGCATTGTCATCCTAAAAACGACTTCATCATCACCAAACTAATGATGGAATCAGAAAATGGTCAGAAAATTCAAAGAACGGCTGCACATTGATTATTGAGGTAATGATTGCCATCTCCGCTGGTCCTTTACCAGACATGCAACCCAATATTATAAATCAGTGAGGAGATTTTGGTTCAAATTTTTTTTTTTTGACATAATGCTATCCCAAAAGTGGCCATTTCTGTAGAATGACCCTAATTTAGCAGCATAACTTGTTTTATCATTCGGTGATAAACTGTTGTAGTAGGCTACGCTGACAACATCGCTAGCTAGCTAACATCGCAACTGCAAGATAACCATGCCAACCTGTCAAACAGTTTCAAGGGGCTGCTCTTTCTGCAGTCAAGTTGCGCGCACATCCACTGTGTTGATAAACAAATAATCCGTCTATATTTTTCTGAAACTTTGTATGTGCATTACTCAAGTACTGAAGTGGTGCCTTTTCATATTTTCAAATTTCTGAAATTATTTTTTTTTTCCTTTCCATGGAAGCGACATGGATTTGGACTCAGTCGCAGGGCTGGGTTTGTTTCCGGAGCAGAACTAAAACACTGTTCATTAATGACCCTTGTTTTTTTATCGCCTTTGCCAACGTGTGCTTCATGTCTTTGCTAGATGTTGACAGTACATACTTCCAGATCATTCCAGAGGAAAATCACCTCAACATTCTTGTTTGCATTTCTTTGAAGGTGTAGGATTGACATGACTTTCGCAAATAATCAGGGGCCAGGGGGATATGTCATCTTCTGATGACTCTTGTTTGCAATAGAACATAGATAACATTTCAAATGTGGAAACAGACATTTTACATTTTTATCCACAAAATGAGCTTATTTCAAATTTTCTAGCTGCAACAGATCTCAGAAAAGTTGGGACACAGGCAAAAAAGGGCTGAGAAAGCAATTAATATATAAGAGAATCAGCTGAAAGAACATTTTGCCAGTAATTAAGTTAACTAACATCAGGTGTGTAACATGATTGGCTGTAAAAGGGAGGTCTTAGAGAGGCTGTGTCTCTCAGAAGTAAAGATGGCCAGAGGCTCTCCAACCTGTGAAGGCTTGCATAAAAAAAATTGTGGGATACTTTAAAAACAATGTTCCTCAACGTCAAATTGTAAAGGCTTTGAAGGTCTCATCATCGACAGTGCATAACATCATCAAAATATTCGGAGAAACCAGAAAAATCTCTGTGAGTACGGGACAAGGCCGAAGACCTTTACTGGATGCCCATGATCTTTGGGCCCTTAGACGCCACTGCATCACTCAGCGGCATGATTCTGTCATTGACATTACTAAATGGGCCCAGGAATACTTTAAGAAACCACTGTCTGTAAACACAGTTTGCCGTACCATCCACAGATGCCACCTAAAACTCTATCAGGCAAAAAGGAAGCCATTGTTGAACATGATCCAGAAACGCCGCCGTGTTCTGTGGGCCAAGGCTCATTTAAAATGGACTGTAGCAAAGTGGCAAAGTGTCCTGTGGTCAGATGAGTCCAAATTTGACATTCTTGCTGGAAATCATGGGTGTCGTGTCCTCCGGGCTAAAGAGGAGAAAGACCACCCCTCCTGTTATCAGCGTTCAGTTCAAAAGCCAGCATCTCTGATGGTATGGGGATGCATTAGTGCATATGGTGTGGGGCACTTGCATGTTTTGACAAACAACATGAATGCTGAAAGGTATATAAAGGTTTTAGAGCAACATATGCTCCCCTCCAGATGACATCTATTTCAGGGAAAGCCTTGTGTATTTCAGCAGGACAATGCAAAACCACATACTGCAGCTATTAAAACAGCATGGCTTTGTAGTAGAAGAGTCCGTGTGCTGAACTGGCCTGCCTGCAGTCCTGATCTTTCACCGATTGAGAACATTTGGCGCATAATTAAACGAAAAGTTTGTCAACGAAGACCCAAAACTCTCCAGCAGCTGGAAGCCTGTATTAAACAAGAGTGGGATCAAATTCCAATAGCTAAACTCAAGAAACTTGTCTCCTCAATGCCCAGACGCCTCCACTCTGTGTTAAAAAGAAGAGGGGATGTCACACCATGGTAAACAGGCCCCTGTCCCAACTTTTTTGAGACCTGTAGCAGCCATCAAATTTGAAATGAGCTCATTTTGTGGATGAAATTGTAAAATTTCTCAGTTTCAACATTTGCTATGTTATCTCTGTTCTGTTGTGAATAAAATACTGGCTGGTGTGATTTGAAAGTCATTGTGTTTCGATTTTATTCACAATTTACACTTTGTCCCAACTATTTCAGAATTGGGGTTGTAGGTTTATTTTGAAGAATTAATAAAATCATTGTGGTGAAACATCAAATAATGCTCTGCTGTATTTTTTTTCACTGTACAGCAGATCAAAGATAATTTACAAATCACTGCTTTCAATTTTTTCATCACTGCATGATGCAGCTATTAAAATGGAATTGGAGTCGGATTTTCACTGATATATTGCCTTGCTGCTTTGCTCCATGCGGATGTAATTTCTACCAGGTTGCTAAAACTGGAAAGCTGGCAGGATAGGATAGGAGGTACAGTACAGGCAGGAATAATACAGTTGATTTTTATTGATTTTATTCTTGTATTTTTCCTCTTGTGTGCAACACAAAAAGGGTTAAGGAAATTACTCAACTCATCAAATGTGAGCTGATGTAGATGCTGCATGTTGCTTTCATAGGGGTGGTGCAGTGGGCAGGGCTGCTGCCCACTGCACCTGGTGGGATCACATTCAGCATGGCCTGTGTGTGTGAGTATGTATGCGTGCGTGCATGTGGCTGTGTGTGTGTGTGTGTGTGTGTGTGTGCACGTGTGTCATTCTTGTGCTTGAAAGGGCTTTCTCTGGGAATTCATATTACCCACCACTGTCCTAGATATGCCAACCAAGCTAATTGGAGATTACAAATTTTTCTCATAGGTATGAGTGTGATCTGCGATGGATTGGCAGTCCAGGGTATGTCCCTGCCTCTTTCCCATAGTATGATACGATAGCCTCCTGGCCCAGAAGTTAGTTGGTTAGACTATGGATGGATATTGCTTTTACATTTTTCTTTAAACATTTTTAGAAAAGAAATGCAAAAAAAGATCGAAAGTATTGGAAACAAAATGTAAAGATTTGCAGTGAGGGAAGATGGTAGCAGCCAGTATCTAGTTTTTGGACATTCCTCTCTTCATGGCATTCAATCCAGTCTCACAGTTGATCATCTTAGGTTAAATGACTCATTGGAATAGACTACATCGCCGCTCGGTGCTCTAATTTATTAAAAAGTGAGAAAGTAGATTGTAACATTTGCACTGAGCCATTCTTATGTAGAATGAGAAAATGCACATTTTTAATAAATATTTTCAATTTCATCTGCTGCGTCTGGCAACATATTTTTGGATTTGAAGAAAAAGATAGGTTGGATTATTGTTTGCTGTTAGTTTGACAGATATGTTGAATTAATGAACAATTATTTATGATCACGAGCATTCAACATTTATCGAGACAGCTTACTTATAACGCGAACTTGAAAAGCGACAGTTGTCTTTTGACTGTTGCGACGGTGCATTTCTTGCCCTCTGAGTTCTCTGCGTGAGTTGGTGCTTCTGTTACGGTAGGAGTGGGCAAGGCATGACTGATAAAAGAAACAGGGTGCAATACTTCCACAAAACAGCCGGTGGTGATATTGATCCTATTTGTAAAACAGGAGAGTCCTCACTCTTCACTTGCATCAACAGCACTGAATTTGCCCCAGATGATCAGAAATACCCAAAGATGCTGAAAATTAGAATTGGTTCCCTTTTTTGGAACCAATTCTATGCATTGTGCACACATATCTTCATTTACCTGTGATTGAGTCCACAGTCAAAATACTCCAGTTCTTAATTTTCATTGGTCAAGGTAAATTGTGACATGGGCTGGATTCTGTTTAAAGCCGCTTTCACACCGGACGCGAAACGAATTTTTCGCACGACAGATTACATTCAATGTCAATGCAAAGACGCGAATACACGCCGGGTGTATTCGCGGCTTTGCATTGACTTTGAATGTAATCTGTCGTGCGAAAAATCTGTTTAAGCGTCCGGTGTGAAAGCGGCTGAAGTCATGTGCAACATGCCCATTACCTCGTGGTGATACATGTGGAATGCGACTCCCTCTGAAGACCAGATTCCCAAAAAAATGAGTGTGAGGCTAGGGTCTCTATATGCATTAGTGATGCAGAATTCCCTGCTATTAGAAAGCTAACCTCAAACGCCTCCGCCGTCATTATCAAGCAAGACCCACTCCAGCAGCCGGACTGGGATTAGTATGAGAATACTGAAGGTTGGGTCAAGGAGAACGGAAGCCTTTATTGCAGGTTGAGTGCCCTTCTGCACATGCTTCGTTTCTCCGAAGTTCAGCCCTTAAGGTTGCTTCGTCCTCAGTGCTGTTTCAAACAGCAGCGTTCAACAGAGAATACCCACAAACCCTGACACACACTGCACTGTGCATCCAGTCTCTCATCTGGGGTCTGAGTAGGGCTGTGATGCATAAAACAGGAAGTGCCATGCACTCATGATGTAAGGGAGGGAATTATTTCAACTGCTAATGTGCCCATGGGTAACATTGTTACACACCTCTTAATCTGTGACTACAGTCTATGAATACTGTTAAGTTTGTTTTTTATCGCGACGATCCCAAGTTTTCTTTCATCATCAGTCAGTTTAGCTAGTTTATCAGAGGACTTTTGCCCTGCATATAGGGCTCTGGTGCCAGGGAGTTGGTATTTTTCATTGATATTTTCAAAAAAGCCTAATAATAGCACAGACCAAGTGCAAATACATGACATTCAGAGAAGGCATCGGCGGCACAGTTATTTCAGGTGCATGATTAGAAAAATCATCTGGTAAGAACCAGCCAGCTGATATTTAAGCTATCCAACCAAATGACAAATTAACTGACCACTGAGGAGAGCCATCCTTTTTTGAATTGGGCCTTTATAGTCAATCAAACTCTTCCACATCAAGAAGGAAGGCTTTTAAATAAATGTGGCAGCCCAGTCAACAAATACCCTTTGGAATCATTGTAGCTTGACCGTGAGGGCAAAAACCTGAAGGTTTACATCTCTAAAGAGTGAATTACTGCACAAGTTTTCTGACTGCATTAAGCTGAAACATGCAGGTAACTAGTCAGTGCCACAATAGGTCAGTACCCAGGGATGTACGCACATTCATCATTTTCACCAGTTATCCATTTTTTGATAGAGAAGTTAATAGAATAAGAGATTTGCTGTGTGTAAATTGCAGAAAAATTTCTGAGAGAAAAGTAAACTTATGAATCACTTATAAGTGGGCCTTCATGGGCCTTCTGGGTATTCTTGGTCATATTGGACTTTTTATTCCTGAGGCTGATTCTCTACCCCTGCATTTCTTTTAATTCACTGTGGATAAGTGCATCCCCGGTGGGTTGGTAATGTACAGCAATGTATGAGAGCCAGAGAAATTTTATGCAATGATTTAGGACTATAACTTGATTTACAGAACTGTTGGTCAGCTTTTATTATGATTTTTATCCAAATTAATCTCATGAAGACATAAACAATGAAAGAAAACAGTATCTTTGAACAATGTAAAATGGCAAGAACATTGGTTGGGCCTTGATCAGTATTTTATGTCTTGCACTACCTTCTGGGAAAGAAATAAGATACGGAACATTTTGACAATCGCTGGCAAACACACCGGAAAACTGCAGTAACTATACAGTGACTGACCCTGGCAGAGAGTTGCTTTCTGTGCTGTCATTGGACAGCATGATCTAATATATATTCTTTGCTGAAAAAAAGTCTGTAATGACATTCTGTTTTTGGCTCAATGAATATCTTATCTAATTACATATTCTTGCAATATATACAATATTGAAATTTCTGAAATAAGTGAATTTACATCCTTTGGGCTGATATTAAATCTCTTGTTGGAAGACATTTTGAGGAATTGGTTCTCTTTACCCAAGACCAATAAAATAAATTACGGATTTCAACCAAGCAGATTTTTTTACTTTTGAAAATGTTTTCACTGCTGAACCAGTGTTACTGGAGACCATCATTCCAGTAGGTTTTCACTCCAGCCCTAACAGAGTGCTCCTCACTCAGTAGTTGAGCTGCTAATTTGCAAAATTTTATATGTTATTAATTGCTTATTTCCATATTGCCTTGGTATTGGCCTGAGGGTCGCCGTATTGGCCCGAGGCCACAGGCCGAGGGCTAATACCGCGACCCAAAGGAAAATACCAAGGCAATGTGAAAAGAGCCAATTTATAATATTTTTATTAATTGCTTAAGTATGTTGTGCTATCATGACAATATTATGACTATGAATTCTGAAGTACGCGACTTCAAGACTCATTAAAGAGCGAAATGCTTGGTCCGCGACTGCTTGTGCACCTGCTGAACTCGGCCAATACAGGGTCGGCCAATACAGGATATACTGGCAAGCCGTTTTTACTGTATGTGAGCAATAACATACTTAACCAATTAATAAAGTGTGCTAAATTACAGTGGACATGAAAACATGCAGGTAGGTAGATCTCCAGGAACAGGATCTGTTTTACTGTGTATGGTCACAGTGACTGGATATTTACATGAGGGAACTTGCATGCTATTTGAATATTTAATCATTATTATGTTGAATTTCAAGGGAATTTGTATGGTTGAATGAAAGTGGTGACTCATAAATGAAACACTAAGAAATGAATGATTGCTTGTTTTTTTTTTTTTTTAAAGACAGTAAACAGAATACCATCGCCATGTAGGGTACTATTTTGTGCTTGTGTTCGCTCAATCAATAAGACACATCTGCTCGTGAAATAATGAGATTAATGACGCATGACCTGCGCAGTTCTATGAATACATTTAACTGAGGCTCTTCTCCAGAGAAACATGCACAGCTTGTTTTGCTTATAATCCCTTTATGCAACTGGATTTTTTTTATTGCAATCAAAGCTTAGTGCTTTGTTCAAGGGCACAGGGGCAGTGTCCTCTGGACGTGAACCTTTTGTAAAAGGCCATTCGACTAATTTTCCTACTTTCTGGGGTGCAGTGAGTTGCAGTGTTACCTCACAGCCAAACTTGAATACTATCCAGGGAATTTTCTGTGGCATTTGCACGTTCAGCCGGTGTCTGTGCAAGTTTCTGATGGGTCCTTGTTTTCTCTCACAGTTCAAAGACATGAAGGAGGCTCACTGGAGACTAACCAGAACAGCTGTGTTTGAGAATGGTGCATGTGCCCTGCAGCGAATTTGTGACCTGTCCATGTTGTGTTTTTGCCTCTCGTCTGATGGGTGCTGGGGTCAGCTCCAAACCCACTGCACCCACACAACCATGGCCAGGAATAAGATGTTGAGAAACAAGGAAGGCCAGTTTGAATAATGCACCCTGCATCATTTCTGGAAGGTGGCTGGTTTTCCGTACATCCCTCAAAGCAGGAGCATGCATGTGGATGCGAGGTGCACACCAGTAACAAGCTCCGCAACAGCCCCAGGTCACCCTGACACACGGTCCCTATGTGCGAGCCTTCATATATCACAGCTGAGGGGGTCTTTTCTTAGTCCCGCAGGACCCTCGTCACTGGGTAAGTACTCCCTGCCCTTGTCTCTGCTTGCCCTCTCCTTAATGAGCCTGTGTGCTAAATGAGCAGGCCTGTTGCACAGAGTGCTCAGGTGAAGACTGGGCTGCTTCTCTAGGTAAACACAGAGTGGCGAGTGAAGCGGGTCCCTCTTGAGCACAGCAAAGAGACGGCACAATAGCAAATCTCTCCCTCCACTAAAAAAAAAAAATCTAAGAATACATCAGTCTTTGCACCCGTTTTAGTCTCACATTTAGACATTTTCATTAATATTTAGTTAAATAAAGCAAAACGTTGCTGATAAGTTGAAGCATTTTTTCTAATTTCATGATTTTTCATTACTAGCTTGTCAAGCAAAAAGCAATTTAAGATATGTAGCCTTCTTTTGAGTTAAGAGAGAAAAAAGAAATTTTATGTCTCATTGAAAAGGTAAATGTTAAGATTATTTCAGTGAAGCGTGTCTCCTCTACATTCAGTAGATTAATTGATTATATGCTTATCAGGACTTTCAACAATTTCTTCAGGCCATATTGTGTCAGTTTTTCTGCTCAAAAGAAAGTACACACTCATGCCTATGGGCAATTTAGAGTCTACAATTTGCCTGATATGCTTGGCTTTGGACCGTGGAAGCCGATCCCCAAAAGCTCAAAAGACACATAGAAACTCCACACAGAAAGGCTCAAGGCCGGATTCAAGCCCACAACCTTCTATCTGCGAGGCAACAGCACTGCCCAGTGCATCATCACGCAGCAACGCCCCCAAAATTCAGGAGAAGAGGACCCTATTGCTTAGGATTCACCCCGGTCAGTGTTACTGAGGCCAATTATTTTTATCCTCCCACCCCACCTCAAACCGACCTAAGCTACTGGGTTCAAATGGAGGCAGAAATTTGCAGGACTTCTTGTTGTTCAGTTCTTGGTCAAACGCGAGTGGGCTGGATTTTCCTGGATGCATGCCAAAGCAATTCAACAGGGCCACATAAATCATCTCAAATTTTTACTCTGAGTTTCAACAAATGCGCTTTTGTGTTTGCCATAGATTTGGGTCCAAAATTTTCACAATGAACTCTTTGATGGACCCTAAGCATTACTGAGACCACATAGGGCTCAACTTGCACAGAAGGGTAAGTATCATGGTTGGATGGACATCATAGGTGCGTTTCGTCCAAGATGGGTGATTATAATGGTTGGCTCGGCACCATAGATACATATGTCTCAGACAAACGAAGAGCGAGTGCCTTTAATCATTGGGAACTATAGATATGTCTCAGCCCGAAAAGGATGGGTATCATGGTTGGTTGGGCACCATAGATACGTCTTAGTCCTAGAAAGGTGAGTATCATGGTTGTTTGGGCACCATTGATAGGTCTCAGCCCAAAAAGCCTGGGTATCATGGTTGGTTGGGCATAATTGATATGTCTCCGCCCAAAAAGGGTGGGGATTATGGTTGGTTGAGCACCATAGATATGTCTTAGCTCAAAAAGGGTGGGCATCAAGGTTGGTTAAACACCATAGATATGTCTCAGCATAAAATAGGTGGCATCAGGGTTGGTTGGGCACTATAAATATGTTTCAGTGCAAAAAGGGCGGGTATCATGTTTGGTTGGGCACCACAGATATTTCTCAGCCCAATACCGTTTCACTCCTCCGCATTTTCCTTTCTCCAAAGCCCTTTCGGCTCCCCTTGGACTCTGGGTCACGAAGTGGAAAGAATTCAGAGACTCAGTCATGACTCACCTTTATGGCTCGCTGTATTCTTCTCGCAGTTCAGCAGTAACCACTAACCAAGAGACAGATCAATGCTCGTCGCATTTGCAGAGAAGTACTTGGATGGTTCCCAACCCTTTCCGGATAATGTTCTGTGGACAGATTAGTGGGTAAAATGGGTGACATGGGTCCCATCATGCCTGGCATAGAGCAAAGGCGGCATTTCACAAGTTTTTTCATGATCAAAGTTAGGCATGATGGTGGGAAAAAGGTAGTGTGTGTGGAAATACCTTGCTGCCGGGGGACCAGGACAGCATACCTATTTTTGAAGAAACCACAAATCTATCTATTGTGCTATCTATTGTGTTCTTGAGTGATGGAAGATTGTCCCGGTTGATGTTAGGAAACAACATCTGGTATGAGCATTGTTGGCGCAGCACACAGAGATTTGTTTCAGGTTGGGAAAAATGCATGATATGATTTTGATTTCCTCTTTTATGTAAGGAGAAACAGGTCATCCCACTCCTTGAACACACTGCATGATGGATGCTTGTACCACAGAAGACATCTAAACTCTTTCATGAAGGGCATTCATGAAGGGCAAAGTGGAAAGCAACTAAACAAATCATAGTAATGACACAATAAAGGTGCTTTCAGACACCTTTGATCTTCTTTTAATTTAAAAACCACGCTAATGGACCACTCTCACGAGCTGAAGTGACTTTGCATACAAAACAGGACACACGTAATTCTGAAACCAAGTCAGACAAGACTAAAAGGCCCTCAACCACCGATATAAGTCATATGCCAACCTCTTAATGAGCGATGAATCTAATGTCCTTGCTCTTTAATAGTACTTTGTGAGCTATGTGTCTTTCCCTTCATTATTGTTTGGAGGAAAATGCACAACTGCAGTCTGCTAACTGGTGTTGAATACTGCAGTATTCTTGCTCTTAAGTTCTGTAACTTAATCATGGAAAAGTTGCTTTTTGTGTGATAATTTTCCCCGTTTCATGCATTATGCACATACTCTGACAGTGTGGGAGATATTTTGCAAAGCGCTGTCTGGGCTCAAAGCCAGGAGGGTTCTTTCTAACCACAAGAATTCATCTGCAGAACAACCTGTGTTATTTGATCTTCAGTATTATACTCAGTTTCTGGACAAGGGAAAGGGGGAAAAAAATAACAATCCCTCATTTTTTTGGACAAAGACTAGAGTCTTCCTTGTGTTCTCAAAAAACCTTCTATTTGCAAAGGTTTTGCTTAATTTTCTTAGTGATTAGCCAGTGGATAAGTAATGAGAGAAATTCAATAGTTGACCAACATGCATATGAATAATTTCTCGGACATTAAATATTTTGAATCACATCTTCCACTGGATGATACACAAAAATTTGCTGTAATACCTACAACAAAGATAACAGACGTCCTGTTTTGTAATTTATCTCTCACTTTATTGCAAACATCATCTGAATTCCTTTTGTTATCTAGACACATTGGCCTGAGTCATCTGACTGTTCAACATAACTGCCACTGCATTTTTGTCCAATTACTATCGACAACATACAATTATGCTCATTCAGATTAGAAGCAATCCAATTGCAAAAGTGATAAATGTGGTCAAAGTAGTGCAGTGCTTTTGCACGCACAAGTTGATATCACCGTGTAAGTGCTGCTTCGGGATCAACAGAATAATGTTCGTCCAGGAGCAACATTACAGTCTAACAATGAATAGGCGCAGCATCGAGACATCAGACCTCCTATTCATTGGTGAACTATTATGTTACCCCTGAACAAGCATTATTTTGTTGATCCCAGAACAAAAATTTCATGGTGATATCAAATGGTGCCTTTTCACACATAATATTGCTTCTTTATGTATAATAGTTCTGGCCATGGTAGTCTGACATTTAAAAATTTGGTATTAGCATTCACGGAGTACTGCCCCTAATAACTCACCCCAACCCAAAGAAATGGCAAAATAGATTAAAGTGCACAAAAGCGCCCTCAGCTGGTCAATCTGTGCTTCACATCAATGGAGGAATGAGCTCAGCTATCCAAAGAGAGTTTGATTCGCCTGAAAGTGTAACAGCTAAAAGTTCTTTGAGGCCAGAGCACGGAAGAAAATTAATCCCAACAAAAACAATACCATTCCAGTACCTGTGGTGCTCTGGGCCCCCAATAAAACATCTCAGCCCCAGGACTACTTTGCGTCCAGGAATGGTCATTCTGGAGATGGCCTCTGGGACATTTTGTTCTGGTTTTCAGTCGACTGTGGATGGCAAGAGGTGCTTGGAGGAGAGGAAGCAGAGAGGCAGTTTGAAGTTTGGGGCGATTAAGAGGTTGGGGGTGGAGGGCAGAGGTTGAAAGCAGAGAGATAATTTGCCGGGCGCAGGGTGAGAATGTAGGAATGGGGGGGGGTGCAAAGAAGGAAGGGTCTTTTCCCTGCTTGCTCTGTGTCTGGAAAATGTTTATTCAGTCCCTCTTGCTTCGAGCTGGCCTTGCTCTTTTGTGTCCATGGTGACAGAGTTTGTTGCAGAAACAAAAAGCGGTTAAGAGCAGGGCGTGAAAAAATCCCCACGGTTGGAAAAAAAAAAAAAACTCACAGCACATCTGGACCTGCTGGTGTGTCCCCATACATATCCTGCTCATGACAGAAACAAAAATAATAAACTATATAAAACAGACCATTTCTGTAATCGTTGATGACGTCATGTCTGTGTGTCATGATCATTCTCATAAAGTCACAGGTCAATGTCTTAATACATGCCAAACGTGGAAGAAATATGTCATGTCGTTAATTACTGGAGTTGAGAATACACATAATGAAGCACATAATGATCTAATACTTTTGAGATTATGTTGTAAATTAAAAGGAAACTTGAAATACAGTTATGTATAGTGGGGGAGTCTTGCCAGGTGTGGATAGCCCTGCGAGCAAGGTAAGGATCTGGGCTTGATGAACTAGTCTGGTCCAGACTAATATATGAGAAGTAGTGACCTTCCTAATGTAAAACAGCCTGTATAATGTAATAAGGTTCTTATGTGTTGGTGCTGGAATCAATGGAAAATGCTCACAGCCTTACCACATGAGGAACTCAGCCCAAAGTGAAAGGGATTGTGGGTAAAATTAGGGCTGGTATCCAGAGCAGTGGAGGAAGGCCAGGAATGCTAGTCTTCTCCCCATCTGGGCTGCACTATCCCTGGACAAGCTCAGTGTTGTGATTAAATCATTCTTCTTTTTATCCTTTTTTTCCTCCATTGCTCCTCTATCCATTTGATTTCCTCCTCTTTCCTATTATGAAAAGATTCATAAACAATCATCAGAACTCAAACTCTGATATGACCATTACGCACCAGTAAACTTACATTAGCAGCATAAATTTTGATTTTTTCAATATCCCCAAACATTAATTACATTGTTTGTGGTTGAAAAGTGAACTAGAAGAGTCACTTATACCTGTCTGTATGCTGTTTCAGTGCGGGAAAGCACATAGGACCGGGTGTATATACTGTAAGTGCAGTGGAATGGCCAGGCTCAGGACACTTCGGCTAAGTTCACTGGTGAAAGAAACACGTGGCTTGGTTTTAATTTTCTGAACCTCTGACTTTCCATATCTCGTTTTTAAAATACATTTTAACTGAAAAATGTGCTCTCAGGCACACAAACACGTGTACGCAAGCTGCAACATCCACACAAAACACTCTCACAAATGTGTGCCTGCACTTGTGCATGCAAGCATTCACACACACATAATACTGGTACACACACACTAATGCATGTAGACATCTTGCTCATGTACAAGTTTAGTTTTTGAATGAGCAATCTACTGGGTTTTTCCTAGCTGAATGCTTATGTCAGTTTAAAGCCTTTCTGCGACCAGGTTTTTGGATATCCAAACACCAATTCAGGGAGTTAAACAGAATTGTACCACACTTGCTTTTGGTAGAGAAGCTAAATTTAAGACTTCTGCACATCGTGCTCCATTATGTGGCCACAACTACCATCACAATTCAACATAATTGCACCCTAGAGTATTTTACTTCTTTTGCAGGCAGTCAAGATATAAGAGTGTTTTTCTATCTTTTTGAAACCCTCCCAGTCCTTTGTTCTGTCATTATTTTACATTTCTGCAGTATCTGATGACACCCTCTGACACCTGAATAGTGCTCTAACACTCTGTGAGCATGCTGTCTTCTGCACAGCAGCTGAATTACAATGGTTTCTAAGCCGAGAGGAAGAATTCAATCCCGACCAGACCAAAGTTAATGATGGAGCCATTTCTGCTTGAAGATCAGAATGTAATGCCATCATGCCCATTGTACGTGACTAAATTTGATGTCTCGTTGTACTGACCGATGCCATAAGTGTATTGTGCGTGAAGGTCTCGAAACAAGGCAATCAAAAAAGCTTCAAAGTGACTAATCGCTGTAGACAAAAAACAAAACAAAACACACAAAAAATAACCTCAATTTAAAAATGTAAGAAATTTTTGGAAACAATTGAAGATTGTTGGGATTGAAAGTCACACATCATCATAAATATACAGGGGACGGTCATATAATTAGAAACACTGGCATAAATACCAAATATACTATTTTTGATCAGTCTTATCTTTTGAATCAGATATAGTCTGATTCAATTCTGTCAAAATTTTTTAGCTTTAGCTCTATGGCTACTTGCAGCTTTTATACTTATTGTTCATCTGCCCCAGTTTGACTTGCGACCACATTCCCTCTTTACTATTGCAGTTTTTTAGGTGTTCGTCATTTGTTCGCTATAATTCTTGCCCCCTTAAATAATTTTGCCATTTTTGTGACCGATGTGCCTGCACTTGGGACGCCAACTAAAACAAAAAAAAAAAAAAAGAAACTGATATGGAATATGTAATATTGAAAAATACAATGACACATCATTTGATGTTTTAACATGTACATTTAATTGCTTATTGAAAATATACAAGCGATGACAGCAACATGATCTAAAAAAAAGTTGGCACAGCCCTCTGTTTACCACTGTGTAATATCATCATATCATTGGCGGTTTCGGCTTTGATGATACCAGTTGATCAGGACCAACAAGTGAAATCCCCCCCCATTCCTCCACTACGCTGATCTTTACCTGCAGAATTGTATGGGGCTTTCCTTACCTTAAACTTTGCTTCAAAATGCATCATACAGTCTCAATCGAAGACAAATCAGGACTGCAGGCAGGCCAATCTAGCACCCACACTCTTTGCTTACCGTATGCATTTGCAATCCCAGAATGTGGTTTGGCGTTGTTGTCTTGCTGGACAATACAGGGACGTCTCTGGAACAGATGATGGCAGTGTATGTTTCTACAAATTTCTGCAATAATGGTGTCTTTTCAAATGTGCAAGTAAACAATGCCATGTGCACTTACAAATCCCCATCCTAAGACAGATGCTGCATTTTGGATCTGACACTGATAATAACTTGGGATGTCATTGTCATTCCAGGTACAGGGAACACAGCGGCTGTTTTTTTTCCCCCAAAAACTGCTGGTAGAGAAGACAGCAATGCACTTGTACAGTATTGATGTAATGATTTAGCTTTGCATGGTAAAGCTTTAACTTGCTTCCGTGGATACAGCGTCAAATTGTGTTGACTGACTGGCTCACCAAAGTATTTCTAAGCCCATGTCGTGATATCCTGTACAGTCGCATAACGATTCTCAAGACAGTGACGTCTTAGGGATCAAAGATCATGTACACTCAGAAGTGATTTTTGGGCTTGCCCTTTACCCACCGAGATTCTAACAGATTCCCCCCACCTTTTAGATATATGACGCAGTGTATTTGGCGAAATGCGCAAAATCCTACCAATTTGTCTGTGGGCAACATAGTTCTCAAAGTTATGTATTATATGTTTAGGGCACCTGTTAGCAGAATTGTGAGCCTTGAGACGCTGACCCTATTTTGCTCTTGAGGGACGTTTTTTGAATGCTCCATTAATACTATAAAGTGATCAGCTCACCTGATCGACATCACCTGTTTTACTGCACCTTATTATTGCAACTTGTAACATCATCACTAATTTGCCCCTGCAGCCATTTTTTTGGAGTCAGTTGTGGTCAAAAGGTTGGAAACAAGCATTTTTTTTCAACAATCAAATGAATTCACAAGTTAAAGCTTCAAATTGTTGTTGACATATTTTCAATGTAGTAGGGGGTTAATGGACCTCTCAAATCTGTCCTTTTTGATTTTATTTGCATTTTCCATGATGTGCCCATTTTTAAATTGGGGTGCATTTGGCCCTTTAGGAATTCTGTTCGTGTCCTCATCTTTCTTTGGTCATTAACTTGACACATTTTTATGGGGTGAGACCTTTTTAAAACAAATACATGCTGCTAATTAGCAGTCAAATGAATAGGAATTACCTGCTTTTTCTAATCTACCACCATGCTCACTTTTGTAGTTTGTGGCAGCACACACTCTCTGGGACCACAACTCTGGCACACCTAATATTCTAGTTAATCATCACTTGTCAAATAAAACCTGAGATAGCTCACAGAGCCGGAGAATTCCACACTCCTCAACAAACCCCTTTGGTGATCATAAAAAGTGCCAGGAGGAATGTGGGAAATGTAGTCCTTAATCCCTGCTGACCTGGAGCTTTGGCGGGGTGCTGGTAATTTGTGTGTCCTGTGAGGTGAGTACTCAGGGAGTGACCGCCCATGAACCATATCAAAGGTCCATTGACCCTTAGGCAACCTGCTGAGGTGATCGCAGGTGGCACTGGGATCATGGTCATGGGTCAGCAGTGAACTCCCAGAACCTGCATGAGCTTGATCTTATCAGCCCACAAGACTCTGGTAATTATTCCTGGGGCGTGCTGGTCAGGTCTCACATGGATAGCTATTGCACCCAAACTCTGTGTTCTGTATTTGTTTAACCCTTAGAGCGCTAAATGCTGCATTTATTGGTCAATAATGATTGATATTAAAATCAAAGCTGTCGAAAACCAATCACGTGGCGACTTGTTTAAAAGTAGCCACATGATAGGTTTTCAACAGCACAAGATAATTAAATGTATATACAAAAGTATTTTTGAAATTTATTTCAGCGCTTTAAGGGTTGATATCCATGTATGTGTGTGAATGTGTGTGTGTGCGTGCACGTCTGCATGCTTCTATTTGTTTATGTGAGTGCACCCATTTATGTATTTGTTTACCTGTGCATGTATGTGGGTAAAACACAAACTTGGCCATGAACAAACCCAAATCAGGAGAAGTGATGGTATGCTAAATAAAACTGAAAGTAGTGATTTGTAAGTGATATGCCTTGACCTGTATTTCATTGAAAACAATACAAGAGCATATTATTTGATATTTCACCTCATGAATTTTATTCATTTTCAAAATATAAGCTCATTTCAATTTTAATTCTTGCTACTTATTTCAAGAAAAGTTGGTATAGTCAAGTATTTACTGCTTTGTAATGTTTGCCATTCCTTTTTACAGCACTTAGTATTCGCTAAACGATGTAAGACACCAACTGGTTAAGTGTTTCAAGTGTAGTTTTGTCCCATTCTTCCTGAAGCCCAGTCTTAAGGTGTGCAACAATGCAGGGTCTTCATCATCGCATTTTGCACATGCCTCACATTCTTTATTGGGAACAAGTCAGGACTGCAGACAGGCCAGTCCACTACCTGCACCCTGTTCTTGTACACCCATGTCCTTTTAATGCATGCAAAATGCAGTTTTGTTTTGTCTCATTGAAATATGCGTAGGCATTCCTGGAAAGGATGTTTCCAATGAGCCCTAAACCACCTTAATCGCACAAACCTAGCCTGAGATAGAACCTTGCGTTCCTGGTCAAGCTGAATCCATGGGTCATTTACATGTACTTAAAGGACGCGACAATATAAACGCTTAACTGGTTTGCTTGAAGTATTTTCAGTATGATTATCTGTTAAATATTCAAAAGACATTTTCAAAGTCTTTTCACGACAGAGAATCCTTAGCACTAAGACGGGCAGCAATACAAACGTTAAACGTGGTTAGGGCGAAGCGCTTTAACTTGGGAGACCAGGGTTCAAATCCCGAGATGGCCTGCACTAATTTTGGCAGTAAAAGCATTATTCTTGTATAAATAATTGCTGGGGTTTTCGTTCTTTTTACTTTTTACCATTTTTACCTTATCTTTGTATTTATAATCTTGTTTATCGCTTGTTTTTTCTTTTTTTGTTTTTTTATTTTAATAAATCTGCTCCAGTGGTGTCAAACTCTATTTTCTTTGTATGTATTTTCTTTGAATGGGAAAATGTGTCCAGGACTAGCAGAAATAATAAAAAGAATACATAAAAATTTTAAAAATGAAAAAAGTGGTTGTATTGGATGGAATTTATGACTGTAGTGACATAGTTTTTAAATTAAATGATTTTTACAATTTGGTACCAGAGAAATCTGAATTGGCATACTAGGTACCCGAACTGCCAATTTGGAGAAACCACCTAGACATTCCTCTCAAAATTTGCTCTGATTTACTTGATTAAAATAAACTTTGGCACAGAGAATGATGAGATTCTGTGCTGTAATTTTTAGAGGTTTCAGACTGCAACTAAATAAATTCACAAGGGACAGATTGTTTGGTGCAAATGAGATCTTTCATTTATGCAGTGTTCCATCTTCATTTACTTTGACTCAGTGACACATATACTGATTTTTACACCACGACAGAAATCCCAAATGGTGTTACCTTTATTATGATACCAAGATTATTCAAATGGACCAAGTATTTGCAGAGATATACTGATTTAATTTTGGGCATGCCATTTTCAAACCAGAGGCTCAGGGCTTAACAAATATTCATAAAGTTGATTGGGACCATAGACTATAAAAAGATGGACGCAGTGCCCAGGTCTGAAAACTGAGGCCAATGCGGAAATCTCTACAATTTGCATTCTATTTAAAGGCCAGCAGATGGCGACTTTGGTGGTTGCAGAAAGACGTTCAATGCTATAGAAGTCTATGAGAAAATGACCCTACTTTCCCACCTGATTTATTATTTCAATAATGATTTTCCTCATTATTTTATGGTATCTATCGCAAGTTTCAAGTCTCCTTCAATATATCGTGATGTTCATTTTTGTAAATTATGGTCCCGAATAGACTAGAATAAAGGATAAAGCCAGAGTATGCTTTAGGGGCATGGCTATCCTCTGGTCCTCGTCAGAAACGGTCAGATCCACCCGTAGATCCACCCCTCACTCCTCCCTCGACCTTCAATTCACACTCTTGTCCAATAGGAATCACATCCGGTTTCAAAATGACAAAATGGCGCTGTTCAAATTGCCAAAATTGAAGTCTCCTAAATGGTATGCTGAAACCAATGGGTGAAGTCACGGTTGCTTCGTCCATCTTTTTATACAGTCTATGATTGGGACTTCAGTTGAAGGCAGCTCTTTCGTGTGATGTCTAACCATTACCTGGAGGAGTATGTTTGACATGATGTTTGTGATCATGTGATCAGATTTATTCTTAAATCCAGTGAGATTAAATCAGTGCCTTGTATGCCCACCATAATTGTTGATTATGGACATGCATCCTCTGTACATGGCATGAACAAGGCGATTGATGAAGGCTATAGGGATCTGGGCCCATACTCTGAAAGGCTGCAGAGAGCTGTGCAGCAGTTATCAGCCTTAGTCGTACTTCATTAAGACATCTTTGGACCTCTTCCCACATGTGCACTATTGGATTCAGATCTGGACTAAGGGCAGGCTGAGGCAGTGTACAGATGTGCTGTTATAGGAAGTTTCTGGTTATCCCAGCAGTGTGAGCGTGTGTTGTCTTGTTGAAACAAGTGGTGTTGGTGACGGAAAATGTACGGCACAACATAAGGACTTAAAACTTGATTGACGAACCAGGCAACTGTGACCCCATGGCCTCAACCTGGTCCGACATTTTGAAACACCACAGGTCCAATTCTTTTGGTTCAGCGCAATGCCTCTCCGTAACATGATGTTTTGTCCACCCCATGCTTCTCTTTTCATCACGCAACCATCGACAGAACGCTCACCTCTTCCACTCCAAACTCTTCCACAGAAATGCCATAACAACCTTCATCTGAGAAAACGACAGTCCTCCACTGCCGATAACGCCAATTTTGTCGTTGCTGAGCCCACTGCAGACGTTCCCGTTGGTGACGATCTGTCAGGATGGGTCCCCTAGCTGGGCGTTGGCAGAACAGGTTGTTGCACCTCAAGCAGCAACGAACCATGTCGGCACTTATGGGTCCTTGGTGGATCCCTATGATCTGCTGAGCCATTTCAGTCTCCATAGTGACCCGGCTCTAGAGGTGTTGCCGCAGTGTATGCCGGTCTTGTTAAAGTGTCGTGACCCTGGGGCAATCATTGCGTGGACAGTCATTGGTACTGTTGATGGTGTTGTATCGTTGCCTTGGATGTTTGATAGTTTGAATACCACAGTTGAAGTCATTAGCAATGACCCTTGGGTGTTGACTAACACGGAGATGTCCGATTGCTTGCTCATGTTGATTTCTGGTAAGTCTTGGCATGACTGCTGTATTCTGGAAACAAATGAAAGACTGATACCTGTGGGAGTCTAACGAGTCTAACGAGAAGCAGATGCATCCTGATTTTCATGAAGATGCGTTTGCAAGCATTACTATGTTCATTAAAAGAGAGACAGCTTGAACACGGCCAAATGCTTTCACAATTATTTGTGGAATATTTTGGGACATGATCATCATCTAGACTGAATCAGGAATGTTGAAAAATCCATGCATTTTCATTCTCAGAAGTGCGTCACAGAAACTTCAAATGTGCTACGTTTCTTTTGCTGTTCAGTATAGATAAATGTCGGTTCTTGATGTCCCGTCTGAGTGTTCGGAGATCACAAATATTCACTCAGGCTTTCGCCCTTGCCCTTCATGCACAGAAATTCCAACAGATTCCTTGAACTTTTCAATTTTGTTATGCACAGAAAAGGGAGAAATATCCAGATCCCTTCCTGTCCGTGACCCATCTTTGCTCCTGAGGGACAAGGTCTTACCTGGATGCAAGTTTTGTACCAAATCTGCACCTCCAGTGTCCAACGGTAATGGGAGGCACCTGTTGCTGAACAGTACGGTGCTAATCTTGAATGGTAAGGAGGCCGATCACTGAGTGGACAATGGTATTTGCAGTGGAAGCAGCTGGGGATGGTGGTGGCCCTAGGGAGATGATTGGGTGGAGTGGCAAACCTTGACAAAATGGCTCTGTTTCCTACTCTGCTGACATCTCAGCTCCCTGGTGGGACATCTATGGGCCCTGGCAGTGTGTGATGATGAGCCGCAACTACTCCAGCGCTGGCGTATGCGTGTTCTGTATAGTTCACGTAAGAGCTGTTATGGTGGGAAACTGGGCTGGATGATTGTGAGCGGCACTCCACTTGCTGTATTGCAAACATAGACAGGGAGGGGAAGGGGCAGGCTAATCGCGAGGCTAATTCAACGGTAAACTTGGTTTGGAATGCCATTTCCATAGCTTAATTGAGTGTTGGGTCATCAGGGGATGACCTCCTGAAGTTTTTGGTTAATGGTGTGTTCAGCCAGTTATCCCCTAATCGTTTCATCCTCTAGTGCTCCAAAATTGCACAAGCTAGCTAAGTCCCTCCTGTCTACTACAAACTGATGAAATGACTCACTTGCGTACTTTCAGGGGTGGGGAAAAATAATCCAACGGGGAATGATGCTTTATTGAGCGGCAAAATATCCAGACAGCGATGTGATGTATTCCATGGAGATAGCTGGTGCTCCAAAGGCTTTGAAAATCAGTTCCCAGAGAGCAAAGAAGCATGGATTTCTTCTGAGTCCCGACCACATCTTCTAATTCAAGAGCCGAGGTCTCAAGTGACTCACGCCAGTGAGTCCCAAGGACAAGTGGTTTGCCAAGCAGTGCTAGGAAAGCAGATGACGGTGGTAACAACAACTCTATCCTCATTGCCATTGCTGCTGCATATTGTAAATTGAGTGGCTCCACATCAAGGTAAGTTGCAACAAATGTAAATTTTCCAAAGTTTCTCCACAGCAACTTACGGCAGCTAAACTGTCAACTGATGACATCACAATATGTCATGAATCTCGTGATATCATACACAACACCCAACTTTTTCTGTATTGGGGTTGTACATCAGATGTGTCAAATTTTTTCTCTTATCAATATTTCCACAGGAACAACCAGTTATTTTGGATGCACTGAATTACTCAGCAACAACATGACCTCATGGACTACTTTTATCCATTTTTTGCAACACAGTCTCCCTCTCAACAAAAGGGACTTCAATAAATCAAAGATATATGTGTCTCGAGGTAAGTTTTTAGTTTCTATTTGCTAACTTTGTTTCTGTCTCGGACCAGCTTCACAGAAGAGCAAGACGGGCCTGGGGTACATCACCAGGAGACTGTTTTTGATGCAGGGTGGGCATCGCTCCATTTCACCTGATCCAGGTCATTACTGTGGCAGAAGAGGCCGGTGGATTTATATTGGGTGAGATTGGGGTTTTAAACTCTATTGTCTCTGTGGACGGCCCTGCAGCTGCTTGCAGGGAGGGGAGAAGTTGAGCTATTTCAGATCTACACTGACATCTCTGCTGGGTGAGGACTTAATGATCACGAGGAGTTAATTACACGGGTTAAGAGGACACAATCACAGCACTTCATCAGGTGCCTGTGAGTCACTATGTTTTGCTTTTTTAATCGCCGGTTTCTTACTCTCATCAGCTCGTATTTTTGGCCAAGGCTTGAGCATAATTTCAGGGTGCAAGAGGACAAGGGTATATGCGGCCCCTCTCTCGCAGTGTTTTCCTCACGCTTCTATTTGTAGACCTGCTGAGATGAAGCTGTTTAACAACACAGTAAACTTTCTGTGCCATGTAATTTGATTGACTTGTTGATTTTAAACAGTACTGTGTTCCTGTTTCCTTCAAAAAGGTGATTTTTAAAAATTGCTTTTGTTAATGTCTATGTAATGGAATCAAATTGAATTTTTTTTCATAGTCCCTCTCTCCCTCCTTCTCTCCCTCTTTCTCTTTGTTCACCATAAATCTTGAAGCACAGCTCTCACTATCCTCTAGTAACAAAGATCCCAAATTATAATCTATAACTAAAATGAATGAGCAATTAATATTATTTGATATTATTATTTGTTCATCCATGTAATCCCCATTAATCACGATTTATTGAATCCATTTGGACAACAAGAAATTCAACCCCAATTCCAAAAAAGTTGGGATGCTGTGTAAAATGTAAATAAAAACAGAATGCAATGATTTGCAAATCTCATAAACTGACATTTTATTCACAATAGACAACATATCAGAGGTCGAAAGTGAGACATTTTAGCATTTCATGAAAATATTAGTTCATTTTGAATTTGATGGCAGCAACACATCTCAAAAAAGTTGGGATAGAAACTTAGACTCTTCTGCTGCGAAGCCATGCTGTTGTAATGGATGCAGTATGTGGTTTGCCATTGTTTTGCTGAAATATGCAAGGCCTTCCCTGAAAGAGAAGTTATCTGGATGGGAGCATATGTTGCTGCAAAACCTCTGTATACTTTTCAGCACTGATAATGCTTTTCCAAATGTGTAAACTCCCCACGCTATAGGCACTAATGCGACCCAATACTATCAGAGATGTAGGCTTTTGAACTGTGCGCTGATAACAAGCTGGATGGTCCCTCTCCTCTGTAGACTGCACAACAAGGAATCCGTGGTTTCCAAAAAGAATTTAAAATTTTGATTCATCTGACCCCTGAACAGTTTTCCATTCTGCCTCTGTCCATTTTAAGTGAACTTTAGTCCAGAGAAGACGACGGCGTTTCTGGATCGTGTTCGCACATGGCTTCTTCTCTGCATGATACAGCTTTAGCTTGCATTTGTAGATTGTATGGCGAATTGTGTTCACAGACAATGATTTCTGGAAGTGTTCCTGAGCCAATGCAATGCATTCCAGTGCAGAATCATGCCTGTTTTTAATGCGGTGCCGCCTGAGGGCCCGAAGATCACGAGCATCCAGTATTGACCTTCAGACTTGTCCCTTGCGCACAGAGATTTCTCCAGATTCTCTGAATCTTTTGATGATATTATATACTGTAGATTGAAAGTCTTCGCAATTTTTCATGGAGGAACATTTTTCTGAAATTGTTCCACAATTTTCAGGCACAGTTTTTTGCAGATTGGTGAATCTCTGCCCATCTTTACTTCTGAGATACTCTGTCTCTCCAAACTGCACTTTTTATACCCAGTCATGTAACTGACCTGTTGCCAATTAAACTAATTATTTGCAAAATGCTCCTCCAGCTGTTTTTCATTAGTACCACTTTTACAGCCTTTTGTTGCCCCTCTCCCAACTTTTGTTGAGACATGTTGCTGCCATCAAATTCAAAATGAGCTAATATTTTTCATGAAATACTAAAATGTCTCACTTTCAACATCAGATATGTTGCCTATGTTCCAGTGTGAATAAAATGTGGGTTTATGAGATTTGCAAATCATTGCATTTTGTTTTTATTTGCAATTTACACGGCATCCCAACTTTTTTGGAATTGGGGTTGTCCTACTAAAATGAAGAGCAATTAATATTAGTAGATATTATTATTTGCTCATCCATGTAATGTTAATGTCCCCAACAATCATGATTTATTGAATCCATTCTGACAACAAGAAATAAATGTTGCCTTCTCTACATTGCTTCCTAATTCCTGATAATTTCTTAACAGGAAGCTTTTCATTCCCAATTTATGCGATTCACTTTGAAACATAGAATCAGGACCAGAACCAAGATCCACCTCTGCTTATCATGAGATTCCATCTGGTGTCACATTTGCACTGAGGTCAATCCGGCCTACTGGAGCAGGCAAATGGAGATTAAGTGAGCTAACTGGCGGTGTACAGTAAATCTAAATGACAGCATGTCATGAGGTGGAGCACAGATAACAGTGAAGGGCGTGCATTAAAAGTGCTCCGCCTCGACCGATCGCCTGAGGGAAGGACTTTATCAGCCCTCTCATTGGGATGCATGAGGGAGGCTGATCTAATTTCACATCAGTAGTAAACCCCATTAGGGACTTAGCCCATATATCATCTTCTGTAGCAGTCATTCCACACTCGTCTCTGTTATAAGAGGCCAGTGGATTTACTGAATATGAATACAACAAAATGTTGGCATTATTCGTCCGTTTACCCCAACTCCGAGTCATGTTCTTACATCCATAGTGCCGCGCTAAAGTTTGGAGTCCCGTGTCATTTAAATACAGTAGTTCTTGCAATTCTATTCAATAACGATTTTTTTGTATAGTAGCACATCATATGGAAAAAACACCAAAATGTATTTTAAGATGTCTTATTTAGTTTTTCAAATTTTGCAGTACAAAGATTTTCACAGTTATTTAAATTAGCAATTTCTCATCAAAGTATCCGCAATGAAATTTACTCACTGCTTTGCAAATCATAAACATCTGGGACATCAATTTTGTTCAGGTATTATTCTCAATGGATTTCAGTGGACAGTAATATTTCTCATAGCTATGTCTTTGAAGATATGCATGGCACACTGTACAAACCTTATGATTCAGATGATCCCAATACGGCTTTATGGGGTTTAAATCAGATGATTGAGCCAACATCTCCATGATCGGTCATTACTTTTCCCTAAAGTTTGCTTTTGGAGTTTGGATTTATGTTTTATGTGTAATAAAGAGTTTCTTCCAATGTGAAAATCACTAGTGATTCCAAGCATATGAGTGGTATTGTATATTGTATACTTATTTGGGTGGCGTCAGAAAACCTACTATTTATTACTACAGGTACTCAGGAAAAAAAAAGAACAATCACAGTAATTTTAAGGAAAGTGACTTATGTATATACTTAATTTAGCATAATTTAAGTTAATATACCATCTGGGGGATGGGGTAGTGCAGTTGCTAAGTGTGCTTGATTTGAGATTGAAAGGTCCTGAGTTTGAGTCCTTATCATGGCTTTTCTGGCCTGTTCTTGGGCAAAACAAGTGTCCCACTCTATCCAGGTGTATAACTGGGTACCGGCAAATTGTCAGAGAAACCTGACTAAGAGCTGGGGTAACCTGCGATGGACTATCATCCCATTCAGGAGGAGTAGCTGTACTCCTAGTCACGTCATGTTACTGAAACCAGGGTTAAGCACCGGCCTGATGAGCCTCTAGGCTCCGAACAGACTTACTTTCTATTCCATTTATATTATGTGGGCTTTAGCCATGGTATGCTTCAGTTATTTATGTGCTATTTGATACAAGGTTTAAATTGAATGACACACTTCATTTCTTGTGGACAGAGGTTGATTTTCTCTCATAAATGTGAACACCGACTGTATTTTTCTCAACACATAAATTAGAACATAGCTATTTGCGGTGAGAGCAGAATGAACAAGTGCCAATTAGTTGTTTGCTTTGATGGACAGTTTTCTATTTTGGATTTTTGGTGCATGGAGTTCAGGGCAAACATAAAAGAAAGTACAGCAAATGTTGCGGTTTAGAAGCGTGGTCAACCAGGCAGAGATAAGCACAGGACTGAGGCTTTGTCTGCATGGAAGGAGACGAGAATTATAAGCATGCCTCTTTTTCCCTGCCAGCTTGTTACATAAGAAAAATGGTGCAGCAGAATGCCGGTTCACCCAAGTCAAGCCAGTGACATTGAAAGGGGTAGGAGTTTTGGACAATCACAAAGGACCAGTCCAGCAGGGGTGGTCAGATATGAGCATTAGATTCCCTAGGGTGGTGACATTTTTTCTTGGCGCCTTAAGTCCATGGTTGTACCCCTCCAATGAATGACCTCATGTATTATATTTTAAATAAGCATGGATCGTGCTTCTTCCTAAATCAACCACAGACTGTTTAGATTTTGTTTTCTAGATATATAATCTCTACTGGCCATGGCTCCACGATCTGAATAGGCGTGAAAATCATTGGAAACCATTGCTGCAAATGCTCCAGCATATCTGCATGCTTAAAAGCAGTGCCTGTCAGCTGGTAGTAATTTATTCATATAGACAATTCTCAAAACACAGTGTCTGAGATACTAAAATGTTTTTAAAGCTCCAGGGTCTATTCTCTAGAGGTCTTTGCTCTGTATGAGACCTTCTTTGACTGCAACGTCTTCTTTGAAATGGGTTGTGTTCTCATCATCTCAACAGCCAACTCAAAACAACTTATTACTGTCTACCTCTTCATCTTCAGTCAAATTCATTGCTCTCACGCAGTGCTGTCCTGGTAGGACTGTCAAATATTCTGTTGCTCTTTCCATAGCCAGTGTTAAACCTTTCAAGGTTCAGATCACAAGCATGGCTTAGGAACGTGATGTTAAGACCTCCTTCAGTGACTGAGAGCAATCTGGGATTCTAGAGCACTGACTGATGGCCAGGCCTTTATTTCATGATGTCTTTCCTCCTGTCCCGTCCCTCGTCCCCCCCCTCCCCTTTATTCAATTGCCTGTGCTCAGAGAATATGAAAAATGAGATCTGTCGCATCTGGTCCACAATAAATGCCTGCAATGGCTTCTCTGTGTTATTTTATGCGCTAAGTTTTGACTTCCCTGACCCAGGGCTAAAGAAATATAATACAGAGAAACTTTCGCAATTTGTTCAGGACAGTTAATCAGGTGTACCTTTGGTCAAAACATTATGGCCTAAATTGGCCTAAAATTAATAAAGTGAGTTTTTTTAAATGGAGAACATGCATTCAAAATTTAAAATAGTCAAGGACTGAACTTATCTTTGTGACTGTCTCCATTTTGTTTTCAAAAAGGAGAAATAGTTGTTTATTCAGCGTAATAATTTATGGATTATCAGAATATCACTAACTCACAGTTAATAAAATGGTAACACTTTACAATAAGGGGACATTAGTTAATGCAGTAATATGCATTAACCTCCAATTAATTTACAGTTATCTAATGCATCCGACATTTAAATAAGCATTTGGTAACCTTAAATTGACATTTATTAATGCTCTTTGACATCCTTATTATAAAGTTACTGTTAATTAACTGATAGTTAATGCTTCTCACTGCATTAGCTAATGTTAATTAATGTACCCTCAATGTAAAGTGTTACCGATAAAACCTCAGTAAATCCAGTTTGTAAAAAATGCCGTAATTTATAGCACATTAGACCATCTAGAATGAATTCATGGAGAAAACCATGGCTGTATTTTTGCACTGGATTTGATGAACAACAAGGCAGGAAACCCCAACAGACCTCTCTATTCTACAGGATCTGAGAGACTGTTTTTCCTCACCAGATTCAAATTTAGCCTCCAACTGAGTGACTAGTTCCTGTCTTTCTGTTGAGTGGTTAGAAATGTTGTGTATAATCTAGATAATATAGATCTTGTAATCTTCCATTTCATTCTCGGCATTGACAGGAAAAATAGCTGGATTGGTATTATTTTGGGTATAGAAGAAGGGGCCTGATTGTCTGACTCTACGAAGGAGCACAGGTGCAGGATTTGCAGAACTCCCAGGGGAATTCCACTACCTCTGGAGCGCGGATTCATCTGTCTGAGAGGAAGATTCATACACCTTGACTAACGGACATCACCTATAACCTCATGCACAGCAATTAATCTGAAATGACTTAGCAACCACGGATCACGCAGTTAAAAGGCAGTACCTGGGACACCTCAAAGTCAAATTTCTCTCCTAAATCTGTCTTGACTGGATGAATCATACCTCTGATCCTGGATCTGCAGTTCCAACACAACTCAAAGGCACCAAAAATTATTTAATTTTTTGAAAAAATTGCCATTTACCTTACTTGAATGCACCCAGTCTCAATAAAACCAACACAGAAAATTCCAGCAAAATTAGTCACATCACATATTAATTCAAGCGAACAAACCATGTAAGGGTTATTTTGTGACGAGTCAGTTGTTAGTAATTTTCTCTGTTGATTGTTATTCTTATGTGAATAATGTTTGCTGACTCACTATTTTTTTAGTTGTATATTTCATATGAATAATTTTACTTGAACATTTATTTGTTTGTCCATTTTGTGAAGTATTCAAATTAAACTATTTTTCGAACAACATTCATTTTAGCTTATTTTCTGTTTACATTTTGTCAACATTCTAAGCAGAAATGTTATAAAAGCTTCACCTTTACTAGTACAACCACAGTAATTGCCTCAGGATTAAAAACTATTGCTCTCAAACCAAGAATGTATTGCCCAAACTTCTAACCGTGTTGTATTCCTGTTATGCAATTCTTGCCCTGTGATTCAGCATGCATACATTATCTAGGGTATTCACCATGTTTCTATCTTTTTGGTTGTTTCTCCTGCCAAAGAGTAGTAAATCCCATCACGTACACTTAACTGCAATGTCTAATATGCTGTACGTGTCAGTGCAAAGACCCGTGGGTCACGGCGCACACGCTAAACGCATTCCTCCGCGTCAGATGTAAACACGCCTCAGGGACAGGTCCCAGCATGCATCCTCTGGGCCGCAGCTCAAATGCCCTAATCCAATAAGGCGCCACTTTTCTACTCGCCAAACCACATGCTTTGTTTGAAAAAAATCAATTATGGATGGCACCTTGCAGATCTGCTGTCGAACTTTGACCTCTCAGTTCCATCTCTTTGGGCAGTTTCTCCCTTTAGACAACACGTCTCACCCTCTGGGATAATTTGGGTGTCTTTCCCAGAGAGCTTCTAAGGACTTTTGTGCTTGAGCACAAGTAAGCGTTTTAAATTCCTGGCAGGGTTTATCCAAGGCAAGCGTGTACATGCACTCCCAAACACACAGGTTAGACGGGGCTTGATACATCACATACATTAGGGTGTTTATGCCATCTTAGTTATAAACAGGAGGTACGCTGATATTTCTGATAACAAAATGGTGGATGGGGGTTGGAGAAAAAAAAAATTGACATTAACTCAGGACAAAACCAGGTCATCTTTCCTGACTTCGCCTCTTATATGTACCAGGGAGATTTCAAATGCTGCAAGCAACATTTCTGAACAAACAGATGCTGCCATTTAGGGGAGTCTAGCCATGCCCAAGTCTTTAGAAACAATAACAAATTCTTTCCTGGTACTAATTGCAGGTATTCCTGTTTGTGAGTAAAACTATTCTTATTTAATCACAGAGGGCTGTGATCCTACATAAAGTACTATCACATCATATGGAGTAAAACAAGTCTGTCTAGAAAATCAGGTAATAAAAAACGATCCTCTCAGAAAAAAGCATGAACTGTAATTGGCTACTCAAGTTGCATGGTGTCATTCAGTTAGAAGAAAAAAAATCTTGAAAGGGAAGAGAAATTCAAAGGAATTGAAGGGAGGCACACCTTGATATTGAGTGACTAAGTTTGCATCTCGCTGACGAAGACGTGACTGGCAGCTGACGTTCACATCAGCGCTGGAGGCTTTTCATTTGCGTGGTGATGTGTTTACTGAGATTAATTATAATCTAGCACGTGCCCCCCTTCCCCCCACACTCCCCTCAGCATCACAGCATGTCACACCCCCCATCTGACACGCTTATAAGCCATGCAGTAATTATAGATTTATTATGCTTACGTGAGCCTGCCTCGATCACGCAATACAGCAGACAAATTCAATGTCCATAATTGAAAGGGGCTGTAACATGACAGTCCTGGGAAGAAGCACCACAAAACCTTCTCAAGAACTTTAAGTGATAGTCTCAGGGATGTTCTGAACATATTAAAAAAGTCTTGTTATTATTATTTTAGATTTGTAAGGCAGGCCGGCGGTAGTTCACTCTTTTACAACAAGTTTACCATGCCATTTGCTGAAATTGTGAAATCAGATACTTGCAGTTTCCATGCTTGCACAGAAAAACTTGGACATCATTTAATCAAAAGGCATGCTCATGATTTGAGTTCTGTGATGGCACAGCTTCATTCACTTGTACGGGATCCAAATCCCGCTATGCTTGCAGCAGGGCTGGAAGACGCTTCTGGTTAATTTTGTTCTCTTGTGGAATTGACAATTAAGTTAATGGTGCAAATCCTTCTGGTGAAGAACTGGAGCCAGTCACAATATAACTGCAGCCCTTAGTCAACGTGACTGCACGTATTTGACTTCATATCATACAAGTTCAATGCCATATTGTTCAATTATCTGCCACTGGGCCAAACTAATGTGTGCAGGAAAAGGTTACAAGTATAAATGTGGGAGCCCAAAGGAAGTTGAGACCAGGCGATGTGCACTTTTGGAATATGCAGGGCTTTTTGGCACTGCCGAGAAGTCTTGTTTAGCCCCTTTCCTTTGGAGAGCATTCTGTGACCTCCCCACCCATTCCCATTTCCTGTTTATGCTACATTAACTTACTCATAGTGTGCTGCATTCTCCACAGAAACAGAGGCATTTCAATACACCAAGTCATGTTGTGTGGCTTGGTATATCCAGAAGTACTGAAACCATTGAGACTTTTGAAAGCAAGATGTTAATTTATGCTTAAAATTGAATGATAAAAAAAAAACCTTTTTTTTTGCAATAAATTCCTTCGAAGGGGACCAAATACAATTTATTTATTTATTTATTTATTTGCATAAAGTGGTTGATGCATACTTTTTACTCACAGTTTAAGCCAGATGCCTGAATGACAATGCGCAAGGCATAAATGTCAAATGCTTGCAGCCAGTTCCGTTTAAATGAAGAATCCAATCCCATTTAATAAGCACTGTTGTTCTGCCTGTTTATAAATACCATGACTCAAGCTGCACTGCGGCTTGGCTGGGGCCTCAGAAACAACCCTCAAGAACTGTTAAAACCAATGAGAAAGCACAGGATCTAGAGCAAGTTGAGCAATTTTGGTTTTTGTGCATTGTTATGAAAATGCAAAACCCAAGCCCCAATGCCACCAAACATTCCTGCGTTGGAAAGGCTGTGGTTTTTCATCTCCACAGTGAAAGGACCTTCAGTTGCATCAGTTCCTCAGGTTGTGGAAATTACCTCTATTCCCTGCAAAATACCGCAGCAGCAACCCCAAAGCTGGAAGTGAAGCTGATTATTTATACGTTATTCCACAGTGGTCTCCACGCCTTTATCTGCCAGAGTGATGTTTTCATGACACTAAGCTGCTCGTATCTGTTTAAATACTTTATAAATCAGGAATACTTCACGCCTGTGCTCTTCAACCCTTCCAAACCTCCCATGCCTGAATATAAATTATGAGCTCCACACACTTTTAAAACTGACTGAGTGATATATAGTGTTTGTGTCGGTCATTGCAATGATGGTGACATTGTTTTGTTCCGTGACTGTATTGTATGAAACCATTGTGATGTCTGTGCTTCACCTGCCACATCAGAATACACAGTTATGTATGCAGCAAGTGTTTTTTTGCTCAAAAGTTAATTTTCATATACTAAATATATTTCATATTTCATGCCTGGCTGCAGGGGTAGCTGATCCTAATGTATTTGTGTTATGACTTATTGCTTCAATTATTAAGGCTGAAGCAAGATCTCAGACATCCATTTTCTCTCCTGTTTAAACATTGCCTTTATGTCTCAGTGGTAATTCAGATCCATGAGGCTACACTCTGATCGATTCTTAGGTATAGCTTTATGAAGAAAGACAGTACAAAGTGAATGTGTTTGTTGGGACCTCAGTGGTCACATTTCATGATCTGTCTTGCAACTTTAAATGCAAGTAGAGAAAGATAAAGATATAAATGTCAATTTGAGGCAATCAAGAGTACCAAAGATGTGCCTGGAGCTTAAAGTCCAAACTCCAAAGAGTCTTGATCAACTGAGGTGTCTATGATGATCACAGAACCATCTGAAGTTTGTCCTACAGAGTTATCCAATGTTATAGGACACACTGAGTAGGGTTGCTTCTGGAAATGTATGTAATGTTCATTCTCAGAGTTGCTTTCAATTACCAGCGGTCACTGTTACTCTTTCAGGTGGAGATCACATGATTCAGTGATGGGTTGTTTGCTGAAATTTGAGGAAGCACAAAAAAAAAAATCCTTTTAAATAATAAGTCTAGATCTGTTTTCAATCAGACTCCACAATTATCAGGTTTTTCAATGATTTGAAAAATCAATCAGCTGTTAAACTCACAGCTTCCTTCGGCAATTATGGCAATTAAATAGTAAATTCAATTCAGAATTTTTTTTTTACGCTCTTTGTAAAAAATAAATAAATAAATAAATAAAGATAAAATATTCTGCTAGCATCCGCTTTGGCTTTTGGCACATCCTGTAATGCAGGTGATCTAATTGGCGCTTGATTGTGTAAATTACAAAAAGAAAATGAAGATTAGCATAACGTGTCCAAGATGGAATAACGATTGATATGCAATTTTACGTTGAGATGATGCTTTTTGTTTTCCTTTCTACTTTAATGAGGAAAACATCTGAAAGTGTTGAGAGTTTTTGGAGTTCATGAAAGTTTAATTAAAAAAAAAAAACAATTGAAAACAGGTCAAGGCTAGTCATTAGTTTAAAAGGATGTTCTGTGAATCCTCTATTTTCAGCCTCTGATGCTATTTGGATGTTTAAATCGAAGCAGTCTAATGCTGATGTAACCATCACAAGATAATTGAAGGCAGAGTTCTGAAGCGCCAACCTGCAATTTTGAAAGAATAATTCCCGGAAACCTGCTCTTCAAAGGGTTAATAATGGGGCGGAAGGTATTTTAACAGCTGTTAAACTGGACTACAGTCTCTGGAGTTCATGTTGGTCAGTTCTGTGCCCAGTATGGTATCTCAAGGCCCTGCCTTGCAGGAAAAGAGCATCTGGTTCTGTTCAGACACGGTGCTTAAGGTGCCCCTCCTTCCTTGTGATTCGTCTGTTGCTGCTCCTGCAGTGGGGTTGAACTAAAACGCTTCCATCCCTTTTTAAGACTTGGTTTTACAGGTTTTTTTTTTTTTTTGCCTTAAATGTCTAAGTAATTGCATAAGAGCTCTGTTGGTTCTAGGCACCATGGGCGATCGTGAACTCAGCGGAACGATGTCCAACTCCAAATAAATATCATTGATCATACGGGGTTACGAACAGCTACTGCGGCACTCTTGGACACTCATATATTGTGTTTTTATTTGCTGTCATTGTCAGGCAGTCATGTCGAATACCTTTACGCCACCAGACTAATTAGAGCTTGCTAACAGCCATCTGAACTGCCAGTGGAGACGACCTTCAGGAAAGGAATGTGGTTTAAGCAGACCGTGGTCAATTTTTGCAATATTATTTCAATGAGTGAAAACCAGGTGGGGGCTCATTTTGCTCTCTGTAATGTTCTTTTGGCACCAGCCCATGGCAGTGGCCATGCGTGTTATGTAAATGTTGCATTTGATTGCTGTAGTATTTGGGCTGGACTGTTGCTCCACACTTAGAAAGGCCACCTCTCTAAATATTTATGCTATTTAACTGGGTCCTCGCCAGATAAGGGCCATGGGCTGAGATTCAGCCACAGCTGATGTTATAGTGGAGTCAGAGGCTCCCAAAACAGAGACAAACAGCTAATTTCAACTTGTTAGATAAACTATCTAGTGCCTAAATCTGGGCTGTAGAGCCCAAACAGAGCACAGCTCCAGTCTAGCCTGTTTCCTGGTGATGCATATCAAGACGCAAAAAACAATATCCCTGATCATGATGGGATGGTTGAACAAGCAAACTTGGCGTAGAATAAATACAACTTTCTGAATGCTGTAATTTGAAAATGTGCAAAATACAAACAAAAATCATGAGAAGCAGGAATGCAGCAATCTGAGTTATCAGGAACTGAGCATAGCTGAGGCTTATCTGTGATTTTATATAAAAAGCTCTGCTTGCTACCCTGAAAGTAGGGATGTGTTATAAGGAGTTATAAGCAGGAATTGACCTCTGAGCTGATCCACAGATCATTTAGAGACAGCCTGACGCCTGTGTCCTAATTACTAGGTTGCATGACTGGGACTTTGAAGCCTGGTGGCTCGTATCGCAATTTAGCTGCAATGTGATCAATGCAGCTTGAGCAAGCTCCTTAATCTCACATTGCTCGGTCTGATTGACTTTAAGTTGCTTTGGATGAAACTGCCAGCATAATAACTGCCATGATGATGATTTACCCCATGAAGCGACACCCTAAGAGACTAATATATGCTACAGTGTCTGTGCTGCTACCATATCGGCTTTAAATTCATGAGATTAGTACTGTCAAAAAGGTTGCCTTGTGTTTAATAATGGCTCCTAAACATCACAACAGCCACATGCATGTAAATGCCCACAAAAGGAAGTATCTTATAATTCCACTGGTGAAATATTGAAGTGTTAAAATCATTTGTGTGAAAGTGAGGCTAAATTCTCATTCCAAAGAAGTTTTGTGCATGAGTAGGAATAAGCGTTCTCATAATATTGCTGGCAGATTTGAATGTCAAGGTTCCAAAATTATAAATGATATTACAGACCTTAAATGTGAGTGTGTTATTCTGTGAAGTTAACCAGCTTGAAGTGAATCAGTCTTATATAACATTAAGTCAAATCTGTTCCTAAAGGTTTGCTGGTTCCATTTTGTTTGTACCCTTAAAGGTGCTTAACCTGCATACATTGAATTGCTGCATCAAATACTTAAACATATTATTGTATAATGTAAAATAATCTGCGCTAATTGCTCTGGTTGAGAGCACCTGCTATCACAATCCCCCTGTGATTGCCTTCTGCATCTCCTCCCATACACCAACTTGCGTGGCTATTAGAAGTAATGTCTCCCTTGATTGGTTTGAGTCCTGCGTGCCTCTTGATCCCCGGCTGTGCCTTGTTATCCCCACTGTGAATTAACGCGGCGGATATAGGATTGCATTTCGTCCGTCCGTCAGTCCTTCCTTCTTTCTGTCTGTCATGCTTTCAATGGAGACAAGTTACCTCGAAAACTATGAGAGTCATGTGGGTCAAATTTTTCATGCTAAATTCGCTAGTCATGAGCTACATTGAGTTCGAAAATGGATGTTGAACCGTATTTATTTACGGAGTTATGGCCCTTGATCATGGCGGGGGATAGTGATGACACTGTCGTCTTGATTCATAGTTACTCCACATCCTACTGCTAGTGTGTGTGATGTATTTATACCCCTCTTTTGAGTTATAAGTTGCTGGATTGTAATTTACTATGATCACGTAGAACCAGTCAGTATTTACCCATAAAACTCTTTTTCTTCACAAAATAAAACGTAACCTTTACTGATAATAATTGACGGAAGTTTCCTTCCTTGTCTAGTTTAAAGGAACAAGCATCCAAGCCTTTCTCACATTCTCGAGGATTGGGATCGCATTCCTCTTAATCCTTTCCCAGTCTGTTCTTCTGTCCAGTTTATAAGGAACAAGGTCGCAGTCCTTCTATGGACATCAGGATTGGAACCACGTTCCTCCTAAGCTATTCCGTCCTGCCCTCAGACAGTTCGGCTCTGGTGAAGAGTGAACAACACCTGGCAGTCATCCCGGAAAGCTACTGGCAATGCCCACACTGCTTTGCACACAACATCTGGACTGAACTGGGCTATTCTCCTCTGGGCTCTGTCCCACTGTTAACGTATTACAATCAATAAACCCTACCACTGGATTGCGCTCTGCATCCGCACTTGATTCCTGGTCTGGATCATAACAACTTGCTAAAATGTTTAAAATGTCTTGGTTGAGGAAATCATTTTTACCATGCTAACCCTTAAAAGCAATGTTTTGAATTATTTAAAGGGACATAAGCACTGTAAAACCAGATAGTGTGGTGCATTGAAATGTTTATTACCTCCAAAAATTGTGTAAGCCAGTTTAATTGCCCTTGTGCGGACAATACTTAAAAAACATGGTTTATATTCTGAAAAGTTATTTTCCCATGTTTTTGAGTGCTGTGAACACAACATCATTCAGCTGGCTTACAAAATTGTTTGAGGACGAGGTAATCAGTTTTAACAAAACAATTGAATGCACCATAATATATGCATTTACAATGCGTGACAGCCTTTTAAAATCTCGTCCTTGATCATTCTGAGACAATTTGATTTATAAGGGTTTAAACATATATTGTGGAAAAGACATTCTTGCATCCCTTGTGGACATAATTTCCCCAGACGGACATGCTTTAAGATTACATGTCCAATATCAGTACAGGTTTCTTCATTAAAAAAATATAAAATGCCATCAGATAAATACTCAAAGATGTAAAACACAGAGAGGACATAAAAGAGAGAAAGAAAAAAGACCTGCACTTTGATGCAAAACCCTTGATATGATTGGTGGAGACTGGACAAGATTTTAAGGTGAAAAAACATCAAAAGATAAGGAAGTAATCTGTCCCATGGGCCACCTGCCCATGGAGTTAATCATGCTCTGATCTCATACATGAAGAGAAATGAACAATTTTGGAAACTTTTAAAAGAAAAAAATACAGGAGAACAAATAAAGACAGTGAATGTCTTTCTCAGTGTTAGAAATCAGTGATTTGTATGCTTGTTTTTAGTTTCTAGTTTTTAGTATTGCTATTATTTATTTTATTTATTATATTTATTCATTAGAGCATGTGTGTTTCTGGATGATTGCTCTGTCTCTGGTCTTCAGTGTTTTCCTCCCGTTTCTGTCTCATGGCATCTTGTCTTTTTCATCACTCTCTTCCCTGTAATTTCGGTTTGGTAATTCCTCTTCCTTCTCTCTTGCTGTTCTGATTGGACTATCCACACTTAGAGCAGTTCAGTTAGGCACGGGTGATTAGTTTTCAAAGTTAGATCCCACCACTTCCTCTCTTTTATCACCGTCCTTGCTTTTCTAGATCCGCCCTCTCCTCTCACCTGTTCTGAAGCTGGGCCTCCACTTAATTTGTTTGTGTTTAAAAGACCCACTTTCCTGTAGTTTTTGTCGACTCGTTTCTACCAAGCTCGTTCTTGTCAGTCTCGTTTTGCGCTATTCTGCTCGTTTCGATTGTTGAAAGCTCGTTTCTTGTGATTCTCCGTAAGTTTTGTATTTGATTGTTTGTAATGAGATTGCTATTTGAGTGATTAGTACTTCGTTCTCCCTAATTCCCATTTTGTATCCATCTGTTTAGTTTCTCCTGTGTTCTCCCTTGTCCCATCCAACTCCCTTTTTCCTTCCCTTCCATTCCCTTAGTTTCAACCCTCTTTTGTTACTGTCTTTGTGCGGATTGATTATTCTGGTTTCTGGATCTTTTTGCTTGTCCCCTGACTTCGATTCTGCCCATCCTGCATATCTCTGTTTGCCTGGCTATTGATCCATTTCTGTCTTGACCATGAGCTTTGTGAATCCCAATAAACGCCCTGCCGATGCTGAACTGCATTTGGAGTCTATGCCCGTTCCTTTCACTCAGACTGTTCAATATTTAATGTGTTGGCTGGTGATGAACAATCCTTTCAGTCATTATATAGTCTTTTGAGCATTTTTTAAAATTCACAATGCAAGCATATTTTCATGTGTAACTGGCTTTTATTCGTCTACACAATGTGATATATATATATATATAATATATATTACACACACACAACCCCAATTCTGAAATAGTTGGGATGAAGTGTAAATTGTGAATAAAATCAAAATGCAATGACTTTCAGATCACATGAGCCAAAATGTTATTTACAATAGAACATAGATAACTTTTCAAATGTTGAAACTAAGACATTTTACATTTTTATCCACAAAATGAGCTTATGTCAAATTTTCTAGTTGCAACAGGTCTCAGAAAAGTTGGGACACAGGCAAACAAGGGCTGAAAAAGCAATTAATACTATTCAAAAAAAGTAGGGGATATTTTATTTTGAGATCAAAATTTTCACATATACAAAGGGATACGAAACCATGTTGTATAGTTCCTTACTGAGGAAGCATTTCCAAAGAAATTCATCACCCAAACACATCAATGACACTCTCACGATCTGCACGGGATGCTATTGATGATCAAGGGGGTTGTGCCACAAATTTGCATGACTCTGAATTGGAAGGTTAGAGCCACTGTAAAGGAAGATTTTGAAGAGAAAGCATCAGATTATCAGTGGTTGAAGTCGTTAATTAAACAGAGACCATGCGCCGTCTAACACAGGAGGAGAGGTTACATGCCCTTGGCATGCTACAGGTTGGCACAAGACAGGTCATTGTGGCAAGGGCAATGAATGTTTCCCAGTCTGTCATCAGCAGATTATGGTCCAGACATCGTGCTACAGGGTCTGTTCAGGATAGACCACGATCCGGTCGACCAAGGGCAACAACTCAGGCTCAGGACAGATTCATCCGCACTATTGTCTTGAGAAATCGTATGGTAACAGCAAATCAGATAAGGTCTCAACTTCAAAGGGATACTGGCTTGGTAGTGAGTGGCCAGACCATCAGGAATCGTCTGCACAGATTTCACTTACACGCCCGACGTCCTCGTGTCATTCCCTGTTTTAGGGATCGTCACATTAGGGCCAGACTCCAATGGTGTTGTCATCATCAACGCTGGGATAATCGCAGATGGAACAACGTAATGTTCTCAGATGAGTCGAGGTTCACTGTGGACTTCCTTGACAGACGCAGGAGGGTTTGGCGCCGACGTAACGAACGTTTCCATGACGTTAACGTCATTTGACATGATCCGTAATGGGGGTGGATCTGTAATGGTGTGGGGAGGCATCACTGCTGCCGCAGAACAGACTTGCATGTTGTTGCTGGACGTGTCACAGGGCAGTACTACCGGGACAACATCTTGGCACCCCATGTTGTGCCGTTTGCACGTCGTTATGGCCGCCGTTTCATTTTCCAAGATGACAATGCCAGATGTCATAGGGCCAGGATCGTTACAGATTACCTCCAGCAGCAGAATATCACCACATTACCATGGCCAGCACTCAGTCTGGACCTTTCCCCCATCGAGCATGTCTGGGACATGCTTGGACAGCGGCTACGCCAACGTCAACAACCTCCTGCCAATGTCCAAGAACTTGCTGCAGCATTGCATCAGGAATGGAATAACGTTCCCCAAAATGACCTGGGACGTCTCGTTAGGAGTATGCCATGCCGAATTCGAGCTTGTCTAGCCAACCGAGGTGGTTTTACCCGCTACTGACTCTGTTTCACAATGGTGGTAAATTTGCTGTGTGACCCTGTGTTTGTGTCGACCCTTATTCTGGAGAATCTGTCCTTTACTGACTGTACACAGGGTTTCGAATAAATTGACAAATGTTTCCTTAATGTTTTTATGTCATTTGTTTCCTTCCTGACCTCATGATCTGCATTTCATGGTACTTGTAAATCCAATATCCCCTACTTTTTTTGAATAGTATATATAAGAGAATCAGCTGAAAGAAAATTTAGCAAGTTATTAAGTTAACTGGCATCAGATGTGTAACATAATTGGCTATAAAAGGGACGTCTTAGAGAGGCTGAGCCTCTCAGAAGTAAAGATGGCCAGAGGCTCTCCAACCTCTGAACGCTTGCATAAAAAAATTGTGGAATACTTTGAAAACAATGTTCCTCAACGTTAAATTGCAAAGGCTTTGAAGGTCTCATCATCCTCAGTGCATAACATCATCAAAAGATTCAGAGAAACTGGAAAATCTCTGTGCGTAAGGGACAAGGCCGAAGACCTTTGCTGGATGCCCCTGATCTTCGGGCCCTCAGACGCCACTGCGTCACTCACCGGCATGATTCTGTCATTGACATTATTAAATGGACCCAGGAATACTTCAAGAAACCACTGTCTGTAAACACAGTCTGCCGTGCCATCCACAGATGCCACCTAGAACTCTATCATGCAAAAAGGTAGCCATTGCTGAGCATGATCCAGAAGCGCCGTCTGTTCTGTGGGCCAAGGCTCATTTAAAATGGACTGTAGCAAAGTGGCAAAGTGTCCTGTGGTCAGACGAGTCCAAATTTGACATTCTTGTTGGAAATCATGGGCGTCGTGTCCTCCGGGCTAAAGAGGAGAAAGACCACCCCTCCTGTTATCAGCGTTCAGTTCAAGAGCCAGCATCTCTGATAGTATGGGGATGCATTAGTGCATATAGTGTGGGACAATTGCATGTTTTAAAAAGCGCCATGAATGCTGAAAGGTAAATAAAGGTTTTAGAGCAGCGTATGCTCCCCTCCAGACGACATCTAATCCAAGAAAGGCCTTGTGTATTTCAGCAGGACAATGCAAAACCACATACTGCAGCTATTACAACTGCATGGCTTCGTAGTAGAAGAGTCCGTGTGCTGAACTGGCCTGCCTGCAGTCCTGATCTTTCGCCAATTGATAACATTTGGTACATAATTAAAACTCTCCAGTAGCTGGAAGCCTGTATTAAACAAGATTTGGATCAAATTCCAATGGCTAAACTCAAGAAACTTGTCTCCTCAATGCCCAGACGCCTCCACTCTGTGTTAAAAAGAAGAGGGGATGCTACACCATGGTAAACAGGCCCCTCTCCCAACTTTTTTGAGACCTGTAGCAGCCATCAAATTTGAAATGAGCTCATTTTGTGGATAAAATTGTAAAATTTCTCAGATTCAACATTTGCTATGTTATCTCTGTTCTATTGTGAATAAAACACTGGCTGGTGTGATTTGAAAGTCATAGCGTTTTGATTTTATTCACAGTTTACACTTTGTCCCAACTATTTCGGAATTGGGGTTATATATATATATATATATATATATATATATATATATATACACACACACACACACACACACACACACATTATCCTAATTGGTAGGTCCGTGAAGCAAATCACATACAAGAAGTCAAGCTTGCAGTTTTTACTGTGTCAGATACCTTTCTTTTGACTATAACAGAGTTAATGAGGCATCTTTTTTCCTGGTCTTCCTTGCCTTCCTCTCATTGACATTGGCAGGATACTTCATGTGCAGTATGCATGTGGCCAAAATGTCCTTTAGTGATTCCTGAGATTGGCTGAAGGAAATGGAGATTTGGAAGTACTCAACATTCTCTCCACCCCCCAACTTCCAATCCATTCACATGGTTTTATGAAGATTAATTCCAGAATCTTCTTTCAGGGCTTGCTATTTAAAGTACGAGGGTTACCAAAAGATGAAGGAGGTAGTGTGTTGGTGTTGGGCAGGATTTAAAAGAGCAAAATAAAGAACTGAATGATGTCAGCTACCACAAAAAGCACCCCTTTTTGGTCAACATCTGCACTTTTACCTCCATCCATTGTTGCCATTTTCTGTCAGCATCCTCTTTGGCCTGCCTGCACAATCTTCCCCTAACCCCTATGGAACCCTCTTCCACATTTTTAAAAACATAGATCAAGAATTTAAAGATGCAGGCTATAGCAAGAAGGGCCCCTTTTTGACTAGTGACCATTGTTTTAAATACCCCCCACCCACAACTGCAATCTCATCCCCCATAGAATTCACTCATTTCAGAGCTGCTATGAAAAGTTCTCAGAATCTAAGATTAATCGCACCCCACCCCCCGCCCCCCAGTGCAAACCCCAGTTATTCAGCTGTGAGAAACTCTTCTCTAATTTTTGTGGTGCAAATTGTTTTTTTGTTCTTTTTTTTGTGAATTACTAGCTTTTGTTTATTTGTAGAATTCCTCATTTTTGCAATATATTTTGGCAAATTATTTATATTTTGAGATATGTAATGCATTATTAATTCTACAATAATTGAAGCCTCGCTTGCATTTCCCTCAGTGTGTGCAAATTGTCCTGGGACAGTCTCTTTTCTGTGTGTGGATCTGTGCGCCCCTCAAGCAGGAAAATTAAGTTCCCCACTGTTGTGGAGAAGATTGGTGATGGATTGAGAGTGCATAAGCATACATTTCCCATCGAGTGATGAGCAATTGGAGATGATGTTGCTTAGGGAATGGGAGCATTCTCTTGGCTTCAAGTTCATAACTATTCAATGAACTGCATGGTAAAGCCACACATGTAAGGTCAAACTCTGTTTCTGATTTTGACTGCAGTCTGCTGTGAAAAAAAGGCATCTGGGAAAACCATGTGTTCAGGGCAAGAGCAATGGTTGTCTGCATTCATCTGAATCACCAGTGTTTTTCACACTTGAACAAGCCTTACCAAATTGGGCAGGGAATTGGATATGCACAGCAACATGTAGGGTATCACCCTTATTTAAAAATTAGGGTGTACCCAAACACTGCCGTTGCCACCAAGGTCTTGTTTGTAGGTTGCTTGTGAGGGAAAACATGTACCTCTCTGGTCCTGGGAATCAGGCTTCCACAAGGCATCAAGCCAGTCCCACCTGTTAGATGCCTTAACTCCAGATTCTGGAAAAGTCTTCAGGAGTCAATCAAGACACTGGAACCAGGAGCTCCGTCGGGAACGCCCAGATTCAAAGCAGATGGTGTATCATAGTCTGAGTTCTGAGTTTTTTACGGCACGCGTTGATTTTAAATTGGAATTCGATGCGTGAGCTGTGACATTGACAGGATTTTTTCATTATCCACTGACCATTTGAATCTTCAAACTCCATATCATTGTGTTACTGTCTAGTCAGTATGAATAATAATAATAAAAAAAAAACACAACCCTGTGCCATATGGAAGGAGTCTCCTTATTCATTCTTAGCTTTCTTCCATGGTGGGTGGCTTTCCCATAAGGCCAACTCTCCTTAGCTATCCTGCTTCTTGGAATAAAAGTAGCCACAGCGGAGGCATTAACAGCTCTAAAAACTCCTTTGTAGGTCCTTTTTCCCTCTAATAAAAATGCTGCCAAGTTTCATAAACTTTCTAACAGTGGAGACCGATTCATGTGTTGATCAATTAAAGAGCCTCTTGAAAATAAGTCTCAGTATGTGGGGTCATTCACACAACACCCCAGCTCAATGCTCAGGATTTAAAGGTCCCATGTTCTGCTGTTTTTTATGCCGTCATCTATCACTGGACTTTTACATACATACAGCATATTTTATATTAGGGAGGTAAATATTTTTAATGTGTCAGCGGGCGTGTATGTGTGTTTGCTCGCACATAGTTGCGTGTGTGCGAACATATACAGTTTGAACACTCACTGGATACTTTACTGGGCTAACAGGTATGCCTGCTTGTTAATGGGAATATCTAATACAAAAATCATGTTGTTGCAACTTAATGCATACAGGCATGCATATTTGGTCAAGCTATTCAGACCAAACATCATAATGGGGAAGAAATGTGATCCAAGTGACTTTGACCATGGAATGATTGTTGGTGTCGCACGGGGAAGTTTGGGTATCTCACAAATGGCTGATCTCCTCGGGTTATCATGCACAGCAGGCTGTAGAGTTTACAAAGAATGGTGTGGAAAACAAAAACCTTCCAGGAAGGGTCAATTCCCCATGCAAAAACACTTAGTAAGAGAATGACCAGACTGATTCAAGCTGACAGTTGGCACGAGTAACTCACATTAACATGAGAAGCAGTGCTATGCTGCAGAACATCTCTGAAAGCACAACACAATGAATCTTGAAATTAATGGGCTACAGCAGCAGAAGACCAATTGGGTTCCTCTCTTGCCAGCTAAAAACTGGAAACTGAGGCTGAGGTGGTTGGCACCACTGCTGTACAGACGAAGGGCCGACTTGATGCATTGTTGGTGCTCAGTGGGGTTCAGTTGTTTCTCTTGTAGGCACATGTCCACCTGTCTGCAAGACCATAGGGGCAGGTATTGTGGAGGGCCTGGTAATTGCAGTCGGTAGAGGCTACCAATGTAAAAAAATTCAGTAGAATAATCTGAAACCAAAAGGTTACCCTGGTGAAGCTGGAAAAGGGGCCGAGCAGCAGCGTGCTCAGAACAGGAACAGTCGAAGACCTTCTTTATTTTGTTGTAGAAGGTGTGGGTAGCAGGGTTATGAGCCTCTAAGCATGCAGCAACCGAGTCGCGGGCTCTTCTGGTCAAGTGAGTGATGGCGAACACAAACCTGGAACGCACCATGGGGAAGGAGGATGGCTGGAGGTCAAAACACAGCAATAAGTAACCTTTACAAGAGGAGGGATTGCCGTCATACTTCAGGAGACAGTTTTTTGTTTTAAACACAGGTCTCCTTGCCATCTTTACAGGACAGTAGACCCATATTTTTAACAGCATTAAATGTGCTTTAAACATACCATTTCTTTAAAAGCTAATAAAATGTGAAGTTAATATCAAATTCATGCAATCCATCCATCCTTTTGAGCATTCTGAAGCTGTCTAGAAAGCTTTTAAACTCTAGCCTTCAAATTGTGGCCTATGTGGGTTTTTTGAAAATAAATGCAGGTCTATGGAGCTGAAAAAAGGAATGAAAAAGGAGGCATGGAAATGATGGATCATCAAAAAACATGAAAATGACAAATTGTCGGCTGAGAATTAACTTGGTCTATCTGCATTTTTGTGAATATTTGAGATATTCTGTCATAATGATTTTTAAGTTAACAAGGTCTATTTTAGGTTATGACCCTGCCTAGATATGCACTCAGTTTATGTCAAAGGTGAATATTAGAAAGGTCTATTTTCAAATTTGCCACTTCACCTAGTTTTAAGTAGGTCTATCTGCAATTAACCAATAATATTAGAGGGCCTGCATCACGTGACCTCAAGCCTCAGAGACAAAATGGCTGCAAAGAAGAAATTTACTGAAGCAGAGTTGAGAGAAATTGCTGCATTTCCTCATTTAGGTGAGTGCTTCGAGAAGTCAGATTGAACAGAGTGTTATTTGCTGAAACTTAAATGATTTGCTGAAAAATTATGTTTTGTCAAGTTAATCATGTAAATTGAGTTCAAGGTTACCTTTTCTATGCAGATCAAAGTGAAGAATAATGACCCAAAGGCTTCGATCAATCAGAGAAATTGGCAGAGTCAAAAAATTACATTGTTTATATACTTTAAGTTGTTCACAGTTATAATGTTCATATTTCCTTGATGTGAGATCATTCACACATGAATGTTTCTCTCTCATTACTAGGTCATGTTTAGAAAGGCCTAAAAAGTGTTAATCTTGTATTCCTTTTTTACTGTGACAAGTGTTTAAAAGTTGTTTCATAAGTATTACTAGTTAATAAACATTAGGGTTTCTTTAAAATGGGGTTTTAAGAGAGTGTTAATTCATTTCCATATTTTTTAAAACCTGTAATCTCCAGATAGACCAAAGTAACACTGGAATTTTATGAATTCTAAAGTTACAATGGTGTATCTTTTTTATAAATTCTAAAGTTACAATGGTGTATCTGCAAAATTGGGTACCCAGAATTCAATGTCGCCAGATGAATAGGGGTATGTAAATTAGCCCAGTTTAGTCTCGTCATATTCTAATTGTTTAGGGCAAAAAATCTTTTAATTCGGAAAAACCCAAAGGGGATATTTTTAATACCAAATCTTTAATCGCAATTTCCTCGAAAACACAAAAATGGCAGATAGACCTAGGTAATCCTCGGCTGACGAAATCTGACCCAACATGAAGCTACACAGCAGGTTTAATGGTCTAGCTATTAAATTGCATGAGTATGCCAATTCCAAAAAATGGCGCATCTCAAGTCTATGGGAAATAAGGGATGAAAAAATTATTAAAAAGAAGTGAGCCATCCACTCAAAAAGCAGAAACTATCCACCTTGACATATCTTGAAGCTACCCTCCAATTTCTGGGCTTGCAGCCTCAAAAGTGTAGGAGGAGTTCCTTCGACAAATTTGGTGTGGAATAATAAGAAGAAGAGGAAGAAGAAGAATAGATGATCCATAGGTTGGCTTTATCAAGCCAAATTAATTATATAAAACAAAAGTCAAAAATATTTTAAGATGTTTTATTTAGTATTTCAAAATACATTGAGGTGAAAAGTTTTCAAATGATAAATAAGCAATTAGTCAATGTGAAGTTTGGCAATTTTAGGCATGAGAGGTTTTGGGCCATTTTCTTGCCTCAACATAAAATGTTGTACTGTTAATCTAAGTAGAAATCACCAGTGATTTCAAACTTTTGAATGGTGGCACAAGACCATGGTGTGACACCATAATTGAGGATTAATGAAGCGGACAGTCCTCTGGGCTGTGAATGAGAACTCACAGTGAATCACCACTTCAGAAAGCAGTGTTTGCCCAAGCGCTGGTTGTTTGCACGGCAAACTGAAGGCCATCAGTTCAGTTTCGATGTTTTGACTGGAGCGGTCGATGTGTAGTCTCTATGTGAGTCAGCCAGGCAATGCCCTGTTTGGAGTCAGTGACCCTGTGGCTGACACAGTGAATTTCAGTGGAGAATTAGGTTGTAGATAGCAATTATATTATACAGCACACTCTTAGATTTCAATTTCAGTTCAATGTATGAATGAATTGACTAAAATATTTAAGGTTTCAACAACTATGTACATGACTCCCAACAGGTTTAACAGGACTGGAAATTAAGTTAGCAGGTAGCCAGACAGCAGAAAAATGGCCAGACGGTAGAAAAATGGCTTAAAAATCACTTTTTATAATGGTCACCGGCAAGATGGCTTGATATTCTTCTTACAAAGCTGAAAGAAGAGCAGAACAATGTACACTCCTCATAAAATGTTCACACTAAAATTGCGCGGAAAAGTGCATATCGGCCCAAGCTGGCAAGCTGTCTGCTGTACTTTTGACATATGCATTTATTCGGTTTCCCAGCTGCTCACCACCTGACCAACCAATAGGCAGCCAGTCCATTAGTTTGCTGTCAAGCTCATTTCACTTTCTGGCTTTGATTAGCTTTGTACACGTACAAACCAGCTTTGAACCGTCACACATCAGCTCTGAAAATCTAAGCATCAAAAACACCTTTAACTATCGTAGAATATTTTCCGCAAGGCTGTGACTGGCCTGGTGCCAGAGGTAGAGAGTCCATTTGTCAGAAAGTAAAAGTCTTGTTATGTGGTTCCTGCTTCCATTAACTTCTATTAAGTCAGCTATTCTCATGAATAAGTTTTACTCTCCGATTTAGGAATCTTGAGAATTAGGTAATCCATGGGAATAAAAAAAAAATGCTTAAGAAGAATTTCATTTTCTGGCCCTCGATTTTCCACCCTTATTATGGCAATTTATCATTCTAATGGCTGTAAGCCTTCAGTTTGCATTAGTTTTATATCTTTTTTTTATATCAAGTATTATAGCGATACTATACGACGAGTTTGGTTCCAAAATGCAATAAGTGCCAAAATTACAAAAATTGAAATAAAGCCATAGACCGGTAGTCCTGTGCTTCTTACACATGGTGCAATAATCTGTTTTTAGGAATTCATATGATAAGGTGTATTTCTTCATTGCCAAAGTTTGTGTTTTTCTATAAAATGCAATGGGCGCCAACATAGAAAAAGCTGATTTACTCAAAATGTGTAAAATGGATATATTGCGTTTTGGAAACAAACTCTTCATACTATACTATACTAGTATTTTGTGCACAGTCATTAACACTTACGCGAACCAAGCAAATTGAGGTGAACTCCAATGCTTTGCACAATATGCTTTTAAAGTACAATGGCAGTGACCTTGTGGCCCAGAGTCCACTACACCACATCTTCCCCCTTTTGCCAGTTTCACTCAGCTGACTCATTTTTTGTGAATCCTGAAACTACCCACAACTGCTTTTCCTCTCTGAAGGGTGAACTTTGAACTCTACACCTCAGTCAGGTTCAGGTCTGTGATGAGCCACCCATGAAACTGTGGCAGCTTTATGGGTTATCTGTGTACTATTGTGGAATGAAGTAGATTGTGAAAACATGAAATAAAAATCTTTCCCCACAATGCCCCCCCCAAGAATGAATAAACTCACTCAAACTATCTATTTTTTCTTTTTTTTTCTGTTCCAACACCCAAAAGGATTATTTTTGTACCGTATAGTGCTGTGCAAAAGTATTTACCCCTTCCAGATTTCTTCTTCTTCTTCTATTTTTTTTTGCTTATTTGTCCTTCTTAAATGTTTCAGATTATCCAGCCAATTTTAATGTAAGACAAAGATTACAAAAGTAAACACAAAATGATCATTTCATTTATTAAAGTTGAAGAGTTACTCAAAACTGTTGTACATCACCCATGTGAAAAAAATAATTGCCCCCACAACCTAATAACTGATTTGAAAAAATTGTGATTATTGGCAATGAGTCTTCTGCTTCACTGTGGAGTAATTTTGACCCACTCCACTCAGCAGAATTGTTTTAACTCAGTCACATTGGAGGGTTTATGAGCATAAAATGCCTGTTCAAGGTCATACCAGAAGACTTCAATTGGATTCAAGTCAGGACTTAAATTCAGCCTCTCCAATACCTTCATTTTGTTTCTTCAAGCCATTCAGAGCTAGACTTGCTTGTGTGTTTCCGATCATTGTCCTGCAGCAGAATCCAACTGTGCGTGAGTTTCAGGTCTGGAACTGATGGCTGGTCATTTTTCTTCTGGATTTTGTGGTAGAGAGCAGAATTTATGATTTTGTCTTTTATGGAAAGTCGCTGAGGTCCTGAAGCAACAAAGCAGCCCCAGACCATCACACTACCTCCACCGTGTTTGAGTGTTGGTGTGATGTTCTTGTTGTGGAATGCTGTGTTCATTTTATGTCGTGTGTAAGGCCAGCCAAATCTTCCAACAAGTTCAGTTTTTGACTCATCAGTCAACAGAATATTATCCCAAAAGTCTTGGGGGTCATGAAAATGTTTTTGGCAAATGTGAGGCAAGCCTTTGTGTTCTCTCTCTTGTCAGCAGTGGTTTTCACCTTGCAGCTCTCCCATGAATGCCAGCCGCCCCCCCCCCCAAGTCTCTTTTCTATTGTGGAATCATAAACAATGACCTTAACTGAGGCCAGTGTGGCCTGCAGTTCTTTAGTAAGTCTGGGTTCTTTTGTGACCATTTGGATGAGTTGTTGATGTGCGCTTGCATGAATTTTGGTAAGCTGGCCACTCCTGGGAGGGTTTTCTCCATTTGTAAATAATGGCTCCCATTGTGGTACGCTGTGGTCCCTGAGCCTTCGAAATGGCTTTGAAACCCTCTCCAGACTGATAGATGTCAACAACTTTGTTTCTCACCGAGGTAAGTCCAGTGAAACTAAACATAATTATCAATTAAATTTGTGCAATTGTTTGATTCAGTTACTAAGGGGGCAATTACTATTTCACTTAGGGCCAGGTAAGGTTGGACATGTTTTTCTGTCAATTAAGGAAATTATCAGTTAAAAACTGCATTTTATGTTTACTGGGCTTATCTTTGTCTGATATTAAAATTAGTTTGATAATACTAAAAATTTTAGTATGGCAAATATGCGACTTTAGTAGAAGTCGAGGCGCTCACACTTTTTCACAGCACTGTATCTTTTATATTTGAGCTCCATTTAGGCACTGTGCCTGAATTTCCTTGTATACACCAGTTCAATGACAATGAAGAAATTCTGATTCACTGATTCACACTGTTTAGACTAAATCTGGACCATGTGGATATATTCAGTGTATCGCTATCATTCACAGGACCAGCCGTGAGAAATTTCTGCAGTGTTTACACGGGCTAAAATCAACAACAGGTGTTTGAGAAGCTTGGGGCGGTCGCAAGATGGGTGAGTTGCCATCAGAACTGAAGTGCAGAAGATTCTTCAGCTCTGAAAAGTAATATGATCTGCTAAGGTTGTTGCACGTGACTGCTGTCTATCCGAGGTTGTATAATACTTCATTCAGGTTTCAGGAGCTTGTAAAACAACCCATTTTCCTGTAATCTAACCAACTTACAACTCTAAAGCATAATAGTCGGGGCAGTATGTCAAATAAAAATTAAAACTAACTCACGCACGCACACACACACACACACACACACACGTACGCACATGTAAAACCCAAAATCAGAAAACTTGGGACCATATGTGAAATCAAAATGAAAACTAAAGACTCCCTCTTTGATGCTAAGTGAAAATAAAGAGCATTAAGTGAATGAAGTGAGCGACTGGGCTCATCCTACTCTGATCCCATTTAAGTTCAAACACGTTATTGCTCTTATCTAATGGCTCTAATATGCACAATTCATGTGACAAAATCTGGCAATGTCACAGTAGTTTTCCACAACCCAAAACCAAAACGGAACATCATGAAACACATTTTATGCGAATAAATTACGCTGTAGAATAAACTGGCAGTTTCACATCCAGGAGGCCCTATTGACATAGTAATAAAAGGAAGGTTTCCATGAATCACAAGTTCTTTTGGATTGAGAGTTTTCAATTACCTCACCAAGGGCTCAACATTCTAAATAAATTAAAGTCAGTTTTTTGGCTGCATTGTTCCCATTGCTCCAAAGCTCCAGCCAGAATAACAGCACTGCTCCCCACCAAACGCAGTATTTCATTTGTGAGGTAATTACACACAGCTATTGATTTTTATTCGCTGAAGCCATTATTCTGGACAACTTAGATAGCTTGTATTTATTTATATGTTATCCATTTCTCACGGCAGCATTATTTACAGAGGCAATTTGAGTTTCAGTTCAGGTTTCGAGCTCAAGGGTAAAGCTACAGCCCCCTTCCTGCTGGCGCTGAACCTGCACTTTTTCAGCTCCAAGTCCTCTCTTTCAGTACCCTAAAACTCTGGGAACGCAAGACGAAAGTTCTACCCCACTTCTCTCCGAATAGATAAAAACAACAAAGTGGCTGTTCATTTCCTTCAGTTCCTGAGAAGTCAGTGAATATCAGAATCTGTTCTTTTAAAGGGCCGGCTCCATTAATTAGTTTAAAGACTGACAAAGCCTAAAACATCCAAATGTTGACATCTGCGCCCCGCAGCAAGTTAAAAACGGGCACCTCCCTCAGTTAAGGGAACATAAATTGTTATTGAGAGCAGGCATTTGCCTTTTATCAGGTCTAACGCACTGGTAAACCCTCAATGATGATGCTGCAGATGACAATATTTTAATTTTGCGAGGTTAACGAGGAGTGAAACTGTACTCATGATCAGACATGAGTCATTGCTTGGCCACCTGGGAACTTATGCAGCTTTCTATCAACTAACTTGTCTACAACATCATCTCCAAACTCAAATTGAAGACAAAAGCTCATCACAGGCCAGTTGGCTACAAATTAATTTTACATATCTGTGGGTGTGCACATAGACACCCACACACACACACACACACACACACACACACTCAATTGTTTGTATAGCTAGACTTGTGAGGACTTTGTACTGACTTGCAATCATTTAGTATAGCCTCTTATGAACTCTAACTACGATCAAATTATGCTTAACCCTTTAAGGCCTAATTCAAAATCCCGGGAGAGCATCATGCTGCCATGTTTACCATAGTAACTTATATGAGGGCTGAAGCGTAACTTCACAGCTTTCAGGAACAGTTGGAATTTTTTCAATAGCGCAAACCTTACGGAAATTACAGTTCTTACAACATGACATGTGCATTTCTGTCGGTGATAACACGTTACGATTAGCAGGGTTAACCCTGGACCTAACGCTAACCTTAACCATAACCCTAACTTTAACTTTAACTAGCTGTTATCCTCTTCAATCCTCTGTGAGGACCACCCAAAAAGTCCTCAAAACCCCAAATGTCCTCAGAACAAATATGGTTTCTCAGTTGGTACCCAAGAATATAGCAATTTAAGCCCACAAACATGCGCACACACACGCACACTTGCTTGTACACACACATACACACACACGCACACTCGCTTGTACACACACAAACAAACACACACACACACATCAGCTTCTCCAGTTCCAGCAATGTTACAGGACAGATTTGATACTTTGCCATCCAAACACAAGGTTTACTCAGGTTTTACAGGAGTGGTGTGTCTGTAAGGGCGGGGAGAAAACAGCCAGAGCCTGAGGTGAAAGTGAGGAATGCATCTGCTGTATAATGAGGAGAACACATGGATACTGTCTGTCTCTCCCTGTGATCTGGTGTGCAGCAGGGGTTAAACATGCTCTTTGGGCCTGAAGCTTCACAGTTCTTTCTCGATGACCAATAATAACCATGCAGTGGCTCCCTTGTGACACAGAGTCCACACATATGAACATATGATTGTGGAAGAGCAGCAGGAAAATGGAGTGTCAGGAGCCCTGGGGACTGAAATATCAAATGGCCCAAAAATGGCCCTTTAAAAATCTGCTGCTGTATTTTTTCCTCCCGTAATGGGTCATTAGTAGTTTTCTTTTTTTTGAGGGGGGGTTGATAAAACAGCACTCTTCATATACTCTAATTTGGAAAAACTGTGTTCATGACTAGATTCCTTCCTGCTGGACATCTCTTCTGGGCAATCTATTTCATAGTTTCCTCTAGTGATAAATAATAATCGTAATCTGTAAATAATGAGTGGATAAAAAGCCCCTGAATATAACAGTGGACAAAATAATATAATACAAAAAGCACTAGAGAAACAAACTCAAGTGTTTTGGGATTTGTTCATGTTGATTTTATCCAGTACACATCGTTTTAGATGCACTGTGTGTACAGTAACTTCACAGTCTATTTATGGTATGCCCGCAAATGAATTTCCAGGGCTCTAAGTGATGTTGTGACAACATGGAGAGACGCATTTTAAATCCTGTTTACAGTGTTATTGAATTAAAATCTTTTTATCATTTGTGTTCACAAACAACTGCCAAAGAATAAGGGGAAAGAATTACGACTTTAACATTGTGTGCATAGCTTATAACGCTTGCGTAATGAAAACAACCCCAGACATATTGTCTTTTTTTTACAGTTTAATCCAGTTTATTTTTATCCTTCTCTCCTACGCTTGTTTTTGTAATTGAATTCAATCCTTTAATTTTTGCTCTGCATCACCGGAGAGCCTTCAAGCAAAGCCCTCCGAAATCCGGCCCCACCTTATAATCAGAGGAAGGTAGAAAGCAAAGGGATGCACAATGTGTGGCTGTGCACTGCTCCTCTTTCCATGAACGTAGCAATAAGACTGTACCGCATGCGACTTCAGAAAGGTCACCGAGTTCCCCAGGATACGTGGACTGAAGTAGATGTCCTCTATTGATGCCACAGCGGCATGCCTCAGCTGGATGTCCGCAAGCCCCACGGGAGATGATGCAATACAATGATGCAACGAAGCACAGTCAGCTATGCAGAGATCCTCTTAGTAATTGGCAGTGAGGTTCTGAGAGTAGAGATGACATCACTAAGGAGAAAGAGAGAGAGAGAGAGAGGCGATTGAAGGGCTTACAGTGAGGATGGAAGGGCTTAGGGACCGGTGGGGTTTAGGACAGGCAACTACACAAGGAAAGAGGTAAAGGCAGTCAAAGGACCTAAAGTGAGTGCTTTGAATGGGTGGCCAGCCTATGGTTTGACTTGTGGACCTTGATCCAGTTTGACACATTGAGCCCAGAGGCAAGAGAAAGCAATGGCTTTAGCTCAGCTTTTTGTTGGAACACAAGAATGTTTGTGGCCGTTTCCTCGTGACTACTCAGCACAATAGAATATTGTATTCAGTGGCTGGAACACTGGCCCTGCTTTTAAACTTGCTTCCAGAAGCTAATGACAATTGGAATATGCATAATCATGCCGTTTTTGTTGCCTGACCGGCCAGAAAAGATTTATGACTGTCTTTTGGTAATGATTCAGCTGTCAACCCGTTCAATTTCTTTATAAACGAAGCATGGTTTAGGAACACAGCACTATCTATATGTATGTCAGGGAACACAGGAGAATCAAGAGCATACAGTGGTACAGATGCCAAACCGGGTATTATTATTCAGACAGAGGCTCTAAAAGACATTCAGGAGGTGTGTCAGACTGGCAGAGTTTATTCACCAGGGAGGAGGATTGCAGCACGGTATCAGGTACTGTAAACATAGTCAGAGGCAGAACCAGGAGCTCAGGAACAGACTGGATTACAGACTGGCACAGGAACAGACTGGGTATCAGACTGGCACAGGAACAGACTGGGTATTAGACTGGCACAGGAACAGACTGGGTATCAGACTGGCAAAGGAACAGACTGGGTATCAGACTGGCACAGGAACAGACTGGGTATTAGACTGGCACAGGAACAGACTGGGTATCAGACTGGCACGGGAACAGACTGGGTATCAGACTGGCACAGGAACAGACTGGGTATCAGACTGGCACAGGAACAGACTGGGTATCAGACTGGCATGGGAACAGACTGGGTATCAGACTGGCACAGGAACAGACTGGGTATCAGACTGGCACAGGAACAGACTGGATATGAGACTGGCACGGGAACAGACTGGCCATCAGACTGGCTCAGGAACAGACTGGATATGAGATTGGCACGGGAACAGACTGGGTATTAGACTGGCACGGGAACAGATCGGGCTTACGACTGGCACAGGAACAGACTGGGTATGAGACTGGCACAGGAACAGACTGGGTATGAGACTGGCACGGGAACAGACTGGGGTAACAGACTGGCACAGGAACAGACTGGGTATCAGACTGGCACAGGAACAGACTGGGTATGAGACTGGCACGGGAACAGACTGGGTCTCAGATTGGCACAGGAACAGACTGGCACCATAGCACACTGGGTCTTGGATTGGCTCCGGAATAGACAGGGTCTCAGAGTGCCACAGGAACTGAATGGACTACAGGCTGGTACAGGATCAGACTGGGTATCAGACTGGCACAGGAACAGACTGGGTATGAGACTGGCACAGGAACAGACTGGGTATGAGACTGGCACGGGAACAGACTGGGTCTCAGATTGGCTCAGGAACAGACTGGGCATCAGACTGGCACAGGAACAGACTGGCACCATAGCACACTGGGTCTTGGATTGGCTCAGGAATAGATAGGGTCTCAGAGTGCCACAGGAACTGAATGGACTACAGGCTGGTACAGGAACAGACTGGGTATCAGACTGGCTCAGGAACAGACTGGGCATTAGACTGACACAGGAACAGATCGGGCTTAAGACTGGCACAGGTACAGACTGGGCATCAGACTGGCACAGGAACAGACTGAGTTTCAGACTGGGTCAGGAACAGACAGAAACAAAGAAACATATATAGCCACTGACAAAATGAAGTAACACAAAACCTGTGGGGAGAAAGTGGGAGAAACAGCTAAGGTGGGGTGAGAAACAAGACAGCACTGAGAAATACTGATAGAGTAACAAGATCCAATGAAGGGACACAAGGCATGAGTTGCATAGAGGGAAAAGAAAACAAGTACACGTGAGACTGAAAAAAAAATACAGAACATGGAACAAAAAACACTTCAAAATTCTGACATGTATTCGTACACATATCATATTTTTACACATGTTATAGTTTGTAAATACATTGCAACAGATAATATACAATAGGCCTATTACCCATGTAAAAAAAAGAATAGACTAAAAATGAACACAGCAAGACTATGTGAATATCTATCTATGAAAGAAAACGCTCTCGTTGTGCACATTTGCTCATACCCTCCCACTGAGTGGTATTGGCCATGTGGTCAATTTAAAAAAGAAAACGCCATTGTGCTTTCAGTCGAAAGATTATTTCTATTGAGCCACAGGGCTGGGTGTAGACAAACAAAATAGTATCCCACATATGCACTGTAAGGAGTGGTGGCCTGCTGTTTTACAAACCCAAAACCAGTGAAGTTGGCACGTTATGTAAATCGTAGATAAAAACAGAATACAATGATTTGCAAATCCTTTTCAACTTATATTCAATTGAATACACTGCAAAGACAAGATGTTTAATGTTCAAACTGAGAAACTTTATTTTTTTTTTGCAAATAATCATTAACTTAGAATTTAAAGGCAGCAACACATTGCAAAAAAAGTTGGCACAGGGGCCTTTTTTACCACTGTGTTACATCACCTTTCCTTTTAACGACACTCAGTAAACGTTTGGGAACTGAGGAGACCAATTTTGAAGCTTTTCAGGTGGAACTCTTTTCCCATTCTTGCTTGATGTACAGCTTAAGTTGTTCAACAGTCCGGGGTCTCCGTTGTCGTATTTTACGCTTCATAATGCGCCACACATTTTCAATGGGAGACAGGTCTGGACTACAGGCAGGCCAGTCTAGTACCCCGCACTCTTTTACCACGGAGCCATGCTGTTGTAACACGTGCAGAATGTGGCTTGGCATTGTCTTGCTGAAATAAGCAGGGCGTCCATGAAAAAAGACGTTGTTTGGACGGCAACATATGTTGCTCCAAAACCTGTATGTACCTTTCAGCATTAATGGTGCCTTCACATATGTGTAAGTTGCCCATGCCTTGGGCACTAATACACCCCATACCATCACAGATGCTGGCTTTTGAACTTTGCGCCTATAACAGTCCGGATGGTTCTTTTCCTCTTTGGTCCGGAGGACACAGCGTCCACAGTTTCCAAAAACAATTTGAAATGTGGACTCGTCAGACCACAGAACACTTTTCCACTTTGTATCAGTCCATCTTAGATGAGCTTGGGCCCAGCGGAAGCCGGGCGGCGTTTTCTGGGTGCTGTTGATAAATGGCTTTCGCTTTGCATTGTAGAGTTTTAACTTGCACTTGCAGATGTAGCGACGAACTGTAGTTACTGACAGTGGTTTTCTGAAGTGTTCCTGAGCCCATGTGGTGATGTCCTTTACACACTGATGTCGGTTTTGATGCAGTACCGCCTGAGGGATCGAAGGTCACGGGCATTCAATGTTGGTTTTCGCCTTGTCGCTTACGTGCAGTGATTTCTCCAGATTCTCTGAACCTTTTGACGATATTACGGACCGTAGATGATGAAATCCCTAAATTTTGCAATAGCTCGTTGAGGAATGTTGTTTTTAAACTGTTCGACAATCAGCTCACGCATTTGTTCACTAAGTGGTGACCCTCGCCCCATCCTTGTTTGTGAATGACTGAGCATTTCAGGGAAGCTGCTTTTATACCCAATCATGGCACCCACCTGTTCCCAATTAGCCCGTTCACCTGTGGGATGTTCCAAATAAGTGTTTGATGAGCATTCCTCAACTCTCTCAGTCTTTTTTGCCACTTGTGCCAGCTTTTTTGAAACATGTTGCAGGCATCAAATTCCAAATGAGCTAATATTTGCAAAAAATTACAAAGTTTACCTGTTCGAACATTAAGTAACTTGTCTTTGCAGTGTATTCAATTGAATATAGGTTGAAAAGGATTTGCAAATCATTGTATTCTGTTTTTATTTACGATTTACACAACGTGCCAACTTCACTGGTTTTGGGTTAAGTTTACAGCAATCATCCATATTTTAAGGCAAAAGAAAAGTAATCTAATTTGATTTTCATTCCATTTCAATATGGCATGTGTTTGCTTTTTGCAGGTAATTAAATTGTGATCTTTCAGCCTGAAAAACACAAAATAGAATTGCTAAGGTTGATGATAGCTTTGCATTTTACAGATTGGGTCTTGATCTGCATTTACCCTACAACAGAAAAGAAACACTTTGTGTGTCACATTTGGAACTGCTTCTCGCTGTGACACCAGTTGGCATTTACTGTGTGCAGTTATAATGATTGCATTGCTTCACACTCTGACACATGGCTGTTGTTTTACTCCATCAGAACTAGAACTAGCTCAACTCAGTTGAGAATTGTCCAGTAACAGAGCTAGGGGTATGGGGCATTTACTGGCCAAACTGATGGAAAAACAATAGCATTGAAAAGGCCATTAAGACCCTGTCAACACAGCACAGTTAAAACCTCTTTCAGAAATTAGACAAAACATATAAACATAAACTAAAATGACCAAACGAGCAAATATTACTAAAATTAGGGTATTACAAATGGATATTACAAAAAATGAAGGCTCTGAACCTTTATGAGTGCATAGGGCTACTGACGCCAGCCCTAGCTCGGCATCACACTCTCAAAGCTGGCAAAAACGCATGCGAGACAAAAACTGAAATTTAGCTGGCTTCCTCTGACTCGAAATAGTGACCAGAATTTGAGGTCACGTTGCAAGAAAATTATTTTCATCTGGTTTTGAGAGTGACTGAAAGGCTGTGAAATGTATGAAAAATGTTTTTTATTTTACATCCCCCCTGCAAAGCTTGTGTTTCTGCCAGTGCTCAACGCACTGTGCAAATAAAAGACGTGTAGAGACACGCAGTAAACCCATGTGGCGGTCCCAGGCCCAAGGGCCCAACACTGGCTTTTTTCTCAGATTTCTAATTTAAGCATTTCTTTGTCTGACTGAGCTCGGTAAAGAATACGGAGGCCTGCGTGACGCACATCGAGGGATTCTGCGCTCCGCGGAGCGTGTGAAAAGCGGTAAGTCACGTGGCCGAGAGCAGAGGCGAAATGGTCTTCACCTCACATCCGCAACCGCAATTCTTGTGTTTTCATATGGATCGTGAATGGCAAGGGGTAAGACTCAAAACTTACAATGGCACTACCTCCCTTTCCTCCTCCAAGGGACTTTCACACAAACATTTATCATGCGTATACAGACTGAAGCATGAAGCAGTGCTTTGGAAACTGGAACAGATGGTCTTGTGTTCAGATCCAAATTGGGGCGTTATTATGGTAACCCTGAATTATGGCATTCATTCCCTCGAACAAGCCCTGGTCTCAAAGGTTTTGAAACGGAAGTTTTTGCAGGGTGCCGTGTTTAAACGTGTCATTGTGTGGATATTTACAATATATTGTTCAGCCTTTTTTGCAATGTTTGTAGCGCGCTTTCTCGGACAGGATTCAGACATGGAAAATCCAGATGGTAAATCTGCGCATTATTGTGCCCTGGTCAGCTGGATGTGCTAATGAGCGTACTTCATCTGTCAGAAGGTAGAAGTAATGAGTGAGATCAGCTGGCATTAAGTGAGGAAACACATGTTAGTACTTACACTTTCTGACCCATGACCTTTATGGCTCCGACAGGATGTGGGCTTGACAATGTCCTAAACCCTCATGGTAAAATATAGAGCAGGGCTCCCCAGCCCTGCTCTTGAGGGTTTACTCTCCTGTGGGCCTTTTCCTTCCAATCAAAATAAAGCATGTCTCATTCAAAAGCTAGCAATTTCAGTTAATTACTAAAATCAGGTGTGGCAAATTAGGTTTTAAATGGAAACCTAATGGAAAATTGACTCTTCCGTAATTCTGCTGCTCTGCACAGAGATTGCAGTACAACGTTTTTGAGGGACAGCTGCAGTGCAGACCTATCGGTTTCATGGCAGAAATACACTTACACATTAAAATCAAATCTTCCATTTTGTACCCCGCAGCCAATGAAAGTTAAGACTCATCTGTAATTCTGCACTGCAAATCCACTTTTCCATGAGAGATCGTGTACTTACAATCTTTCGTCCGTAAAAGGATAGAACCAAAAATACACTTTAATAAATATACAAACACCAGCACTCTGATCCAGAATAACTGTAAGCCTTTTTGACTCCACTTTTCATTTGAATAAAAATTGAAGCTTGTATGAGCATATTTTGATCTCAGCCATCCTCTTAATCCACCATTCAATTGCCTTCAAGTTTGCATTAGCGCTTCTTTGTGATCAGGAATAGATGTGACTCAAAGGAAGCTAAATCCAGACCCCTTTTCATACTTAAAATTCACTCCTTAAAATTCAATCTTGACATTTTTTTGCTCCTCAGTCTTTGTCTGAGCTGCAGCAAAGCAGGGACCAGTCCTATAAGCGCAAAAATCTGCAACTGAGTGACTGATGACGTGCGTGATGACACTATTAGTTGGTTGGGTGATTACATAATCAGGATGCTTTTAATGAGCGGCGCGGTCTTCAAATACGTTCTCAAGGTCCAGCCATATCCTAGGTTTTGACCTAGTCTTGCTATCATCCTTGACCTTTCCACAAAGGCGCTGTTGGCCACACCTCTCCAAGATATCCCCATCACTCCAGACAGACATGACCTCAACTATCACAGCGCACAGGTGTTGCCTTTGTTGAAACGAGAATGACACCCAGATCTCAGAATCAGCGATGAGGATCGAGTTGTTTACATTTCCTTGACAGCTTACACTCTTGCCCAATCTGAGGTTACTTACAGATAGTGTCTGGCAGTGATGACAAGTCTGCTATTGAGAAATTTTCATGGCTCAAGAGTTCCTATCACTCTCACAATAGACACAAAATGGAGGAACAAGGGGGACACTCTAATGCCACAGGGCTTAACAATAATGTATTTGTATAGAGGCTTTGGAGAGATGTTGGGTGAAATTGCTTTGACATGCAGGTCACTTTTGTTTGCTTGTCACATCAGGACCCGTCACTCAATCTCCTCGCGTTCATCCAGGACACAACAGAGACCCACACTCCTCACATACACTGCATCCTGTCTCATACACTCCATTACATTACGCAAACGCTCCATGCCATCCCATGAGCCAACAGTGCTTTATCTTAGGAGGGGAGACAACAGAGCAGAACTGCCATCACAGCTTAAATAAAGTGACACAAGCGTGCAGGAATCCGGGTCAAACTGCACCTGCGAGTGCGCTGTTGTCACTGGCTTAGAGCTATACAAAGCACTAAGTTGTAATTTAACACTAAATCCAAGCAGAAGTGTTTGCGTCCTGAAGACATTTTTCTATCTTGGTCGCTGGAGCTGTCAAGGTGTCTCACTATTTAATTTCGTACTCTGGGCTGTGCTCTTAGCATTGATCATGTACCAAAACACCTAATGCATCAGAAATAAGCATTTACGCTGGTCTTTGTTCCTTTTACCCCATCTGCACATAGAAATTATCCAGTATTTTGTCTGTGTGTGTTAGAGAGCATGTGTGTGTGCGCCAGTATTAGCAAATAGAATTCTTAAAATCCTCAAGGTTATGACCGAATGTATGAGCTGAAGTCTGGCCGTCGGAATTGCATCCCTGTAATGAATATGTATTAGTGTATCCACACAGACTGTTTGTTCAGCAGTCTGTTTGCAAATGGATAGGAAACACCAGGAAGTTATGTGTCATGCAGCATCCAGTATCATATTAAGAAAATGCATGACTTACATTCAACCATCTCCACCCCACCACCACTGCAACCAAGCGCAGCCTGGCCTGGGGCCCATCCAGACTCATGCTCATTCAGGAAAGGTGAATCACAGTGGAAGTGTGTTAATGCTGTTGTAGCACATCTACATTCTCTCTTTACCTGCAGCGTCAGGTGATCTATTGATGCGCACATATACAAAAGTGACCCACAGCAAGTAAATGGCATCATCTTTCACTTCACCGCAAGATCAGAGCACTAAGCAGATGGTAAAAGCCTTTGAGATTACATTTTCTTTTTATATTCATATAGCAGATGCTTGAGTCGACAAGAACGCCAAGAGCAAACAGGATGACATTGAGCATAACAATATAAATTCAAGATCTCGCTAACTGCGGCACCGCACAAGCAAGCTAGAAAGCACTTAGAAAGCACATGCGTACCTCTGCCAGCGCATTTGGCTTTAGTACCTATATTCCAAATCCGTGCAATTGCAGTAGAAATTATTTTCAAATGAGACTAAATGCCATTCACAAGGCTGTCGTGGCAGCCATATTTCAATTCGAATCCAACCAAAAATTAAAACATTTGAATTTGAATACATCCCAAAATTGGTCAATGGCTCATACTCAAAATATCATTGAAACTGGTTGTGAAATTTGAGAAAATTGTCTGGACAAACAAACAAACAAACTGATGGAGGTAACAAAATGGGAAGTTAAGTCTACAGATGCTGAATGTGTTTCTGTGAAACCAGTATAGCGGTAAAAAAAAATTGTGATCAAATAAGTAAATGAAGTGCAGTTATTCTAGCTCAGGGCTACCAAATCCTGTTCCTGAAGGTAAACCTTCTTGTTAGTTTTCTCTCAAACCCCAACAAAGCACAGTTCATTCAGCAACCAGATATTTCATTGAGATGTTAATTAATCGAGTCAGCTGTGCCAAACGACAGTTGAAATTAAAACCTAAAGGATGGTAGATCACCGGTATTGGGGTTGAGCAGGCCTGCTGTCTATGCAGTCCTGAAATCTTGACCTTCCATCTCTGCTAGGACCTGGAAGATAGAATGTACAGTGTTAGTACCTCTCTAAAACAGTAAATATGAACACATAAAGTAACTAGAGCTGGACTCCCGAGAGCCCATACCTCCGCCAGCAGAGCTGGATTTGAACTTTGGCCTATATCTCAGCTGTACTTTGGCCTAGATATGCCAAAATTGAAGCCCCTGTTCCTCTTTTGCTACTCAAACATCCTGCAAAGTTTGGTTAAAATCTCTGCAGCCATTTTTAAGATGTCCTGCTAACAGTCAGACAAATAAATAAACAAATGGAAGCAAACCTCCTGGCAGAGGTAAAAATTGACATTTCATGAGACATTGACTTTTTTTTTTTAGTTTTTGCTGTAGTTTGTTGTTTGTGCCTATAAAGTGATGTCAAAAAAATTGAGTGATTCACCAATTAGTTTCAATGGAATCATATAAGAAGTAAACCGCTTTCGCAGATCAAACAAAAAGTCCTCAACTTCATCAGCCATTATCTCAAAATCACAGTGTCATGAAATGTTCATTTTTACTTGATGCTTTCACAAATATGACAGCAGAAGGGCTGACTGTATTTTTTTTTTTTAAGCGAAGAATGATTTGACGACATGGATATTCTTCTGGTATAGGAGGTAGCTTGACGCGGAAAGCTTCCAGAGAGATTCCAGCTCTCATCACAGTACAGCATCATTCATTGGGAAACCAACATATTGTTGCTGGCCCTCCTTAGTTAAAGATATATGTCTTCCTTCAAGGTGCTGCTCAGCGTCTTACAGGCTCATATCTGTCAGTTCCCCCCACACATTGAGGCTCTGGCTCTCATCACACTTTCTCAGCGTTATCTGCTGCCAACTGAGATGGGTGACAGTGTAATCTCCAAATGCCAGTCTGATCAAAGTCAGCATCTGCAGAGACAGCACTTTACTTTCCGATGGGATTTTCGCCTGGTTGACCAGTTAATGGCTAAGAAAATAAGAGACAAGGGTGTCATAACACAGGGGAAGGTTAAGACAAATCCTAGAGGAAAAACTGTGCTCACCGAATACTGTAGGCCAGGGCTCCTCAAATCACGGTCCTTGAGGGCCGAGAACTGCCCTTTACCTGGGAGTCAGGTGAGATGACAATCTGGCCAAGCATTAGCAGCATTGACAATCTCAGCAGCATTAACTGTTCACTTAATTGCCTGGAAGGAGGGAAAACCAGGACTGAATTTGGATTCAAGGGCCGGATTTGGAGAGCCCTGCTGTAGGCGATGCTTATCAGTACGTCCTTTCATGAAATATATACTGGACATCTTAATCTTCTTAACCCCATTGTGCAGAATACAAATAATGCCATTTTTTCCCTGTTATGCATGAGCCTATTTAGGCTTTATAACTCAGTATTTGTGTCACAGAGACTCTGGAAAATTATTCCACTGAAGCAAGACATTTGGAAATTCAATTACAGAATTATTTAAGAATTAAATTTTGGAGTTTACGGACGCAAGCGTCTTTTTCTGTGCAAAGGGGTTCTAAACCTTTATAAATACAAATTAATGTTGCTCAAAGATGTAAGATATCAAATGCAAAGCTGTTGAAAACCTATCATGTGGCAACCTATTTAAAAGAGCTCCCAAGCTCTTTCACACAAGTTGCCACATGATAGGTTTTCAACGACACAAGATGATTTAATTTGTAATTTCTTGAAAAATTATTTCAGCACAATAAGGTTTAATAGCCTGCACAGACATATTTTGTTCTTCGTTATCAGTGATGGAACGGATCTAAGTCACAACCATCTAATTATCTTTCAGATTGTAAATTATCATTTACTCATGTTATCTCGAAATAACATCAATTACCATTAGGTCAGAGCACACATGGCTTTTTGCAATACAAAGCTATACAACAAGGACAGGATTCAAAGAAACAAAAAATATAAAGGAAACTTTTCCAGCAGTCAACAAATATACATTTATTGTATTTAATTCAATGTTCATTTGCACTCCTAAAAAACTTTTAACTTTTGGTAATGCCCTGTGGTGGCCTGTCAATCAAGGGCAGTATATAATGGGGAAATTAGACACAAAGATCCTGTATCTTGTACATCAACTCATGGCACAAAACCATGCAATCCTTTTAATACGATGATAAAAATGATTGAGAAATGTGATACACTGTATAACTTTTTTTCATATGCATTGCTGGCTTCCATTCATTCCAGTGCCATTGTTTGTTGCATCTGGCACAGAATTCCTGGAACTTTCTCAACATCTTTTCTCCAAGAGCTAGAAAATATTCTTCCATTTTTTCCTCCTGCTTTTTTAAACTCCCAGTCAAAAATACTCTATCATTCGGCGCTGTGCGGCAGCGAAAAGACACACTCTTTCAACAAGCACGCTTTTGACTGAGAGATCAAAATTGGACGCTGACGCCCTTTTGCTAATTGCTTTAGCGGATCAAGTAACATGCAAATGAAGAGCAACATTTAGCTAATGGCGCATTGTCTGATTGTGCCCGAGTGAACGCGAGTGGAATGAGCTGAGAATGAAAACGCATTTTGCCAAATTCCTCGGAGCTCAGTCCAGGTAAACACCAGGAACTCGCTGCCATGAATACATATTCATTCTGCGTTCTCCACTGACTGAGAAACTCTGTGATCTTTTTTCGGCGCTGTGTACACAGCAGGAGGCCAAGCTCTCTCTCCGCAGTCAGAGGAGCCTTTTTACTTTTTTCCGTGCCAAGCCCCGAGTTTAAAGACCGGTCGGATTGAAAGAAGAAACGCCCATCGCTTGTACCCTACTTCCCCCAGCCCCCATCCAACGACAGTCCGCCCGGCTAGCGTCAGCTGGGCTGTTATTATCGCGGCACCATGACGAGGGAACAGAGAACTACCTGTGAGTTCACCTCTTCACAACTTAGACCTTGTTGAGAATATCCCTTACATCAATGAGGTAATTCATCCAGAAAATTCCCGGAATTTATACGCTGTAGCTCTGAGGCTAAAAGTCATTTGTGAGGGTTTTCTAAAAGTAGACTGATTTTCTGGGCACCGAAAAGTCTCTTGGTTTGAGATTGGCCTGCAGTTGCTTGGGAAAACTCATCTTGCTGTGCTAACAATGGCGGATTCTGCAAACAAACAGCCACATTCCTCTGTGCTCTTTTTGTGCTGCCACTGCCCTGCCCTGACCCTTGGCTTTGTGACTTGCACCATCCGGGCTGATTAGCTCAGATAATTTGACCAAGCAGGGGATGTCCCCCAGACTAGGCTGATTCAAGGGCAGTGAACTGCCCCCCCACACATGTATCCATGCAAATACATTTACACTCTCGCAAACAGATTTACTCACACACACACACTCACCCAGACACAAATAGACACAACCACATACAAACACACTTGCGCACACACACAATCTCACCTATGCATACACACACATGCACACACACAACCACATACACGCACACTCATATAGACACGCACACGCAGCAGCAGCAATAGCAGCAAAATGACTCAATGGTTTTTTTTTTCCATTTTCCTTTGAAGATTTCTTGAGACGTTTAAGAGAAAGAACTGCCCATGCACTATGTCCATAAAATAATGACTGAAAGACAGTTTAAAGTCTGTAAATAAGAACATGATTCCACTGATCTGTTGTCTGATATCACAGATTTACCAGCAGGTAGGCAAAACTAAACATTGTGAGTCAGACTCAAAATTTTGCTCACATTACTGAAACTTTGTGCTGGAGATGAATTAGAAAAAAATACAGTTTTAAGCCAGAAATCAACCCAGAGTTCAATGTTGCTGTCAAGAGCATTTATAGTTGATTGCAGACATCTTACACTTGCTTTCGCCACATCCCTGCACTCCAGGAATTCAGCCGAGTTCTGTCCGTTTCATGAGTTTATTAAAGGCACAATGGCTTTATTAAATATTCTCTCAATGTTCGCATATGGTTATTGTCTCCTGACATGCCTCAAGTCATTTTAGATTTCTGCTTTGGTCTTTTTCTCTTCCTTTCTCAATTCCTCTATGTTTGGATATTCACCCTAAGACAATGGATTAAGACTGGCTAGCCACTATTATAGTGCCTTAATGCAGCTTGCATTTCATGAAAAATTCCTTTATGTTCGGCTGATTTACAGAGGCAATCTAGGTTAATTATTTTGCTCCAGGGCACAACTGCCATTGCCAGTATCAGGCTTGCAACCTCAGTCCCCAGTCCAGTTTTGCAACCATTGCGCTGCATGAAGAAACTGTCTGGGCATGGTGCAGCTTTCTTTGTTTGCTGAAGGTTGATTCCTTCTTTAAAAAAATCTGAGATAAAAAAAGGTTTCAAATAACTGTCTGTATATTGATTGGATACCTTTGACAAAATGCAGCACAGCTCTTATTTTAAAATGAAACTTGGCTTTTCATTGTCAATTGACATCAACTGCTGCTGCTCTCAACAATGGGAGAGAGTGTGCTCAGCTGAAAATCCAGCTATTGAACCACTAAACGTTTCATAATAAAAATGCAGCATTTAGGAATTTTATGATAGTTGTATTTTCTGTGACACTGCATGACACTGAGTTATAATGTCTTCATAATTATAAACATTTTTTTTTTTTAGTTTGGCAATCCTCAGCACGTTGTAATTAGCTGTATTTCGGAACCGGACACGCCTTCAGTTAGTCTGAACTCAGAAGACAAGCCTGCAGAAGCAGTCTGCATTAATTGATAACCTAAAACTGAAAATGGCTTTTTAATGTGACTGAAAGTGAGGTCATATTCTGTTCAATTTGAGGGATGAGTGATCAGGCACAAACTATGCTTGTCTCTGTCAAAACGTAAGGCAAGTTAGACACAATAATACACCAGTATCAAAGCTGCCATGATATAACAGGCAGTGTTCATTTTTACTTAAAGGAATGTGATGCTTTTTGCTCTGTTATGGAATTCATTTGTCCATATTAATACGTTGTAATTTGAGTAAAGAGGAGATCCTGAGTGCTGATTAAAAGGAAATGCTATGGTCCAGGATAGTGATGGTTGTATTGTGAAAAGATGAGCTTACTGTGCCCTCAAAATAAATTGTACTGACCCTCCTGAAAAATCAGACCATATAACCATATGGGAGATTTCATTCAGCAGAAAAGCTACTCTGGGGACATGAATTAGTTTGAAGGAAGTGTCTGGGCTCAAATCAGCCCGGCCAATAGCTGGCAATACTCCCACACCAGTACTTTTCACCTGGGCAACTTTGGGTGATCATTAGCAGAACTGGCTGGAATATGCACAGGATCGAATAAAACAGTTTAATGACTGGCTGCAAGGTTCACTTTCCTCTGTGCATTGTGTCAGTCTTGCTGCATCAGCATATCACATTTGCTTGGCCATCCAGTATTTTGCCCATTGAATTTGTTGAGTATTCTGAAAACATGGTGCTTATGGGCACCTGACCTCAACGTGAGTATGTGTCTGAAGCCTTGGCATTCTGGGAGCTTTGCCACGAATCCAGTGGCCTTTTGCAGAGCCCCGTAATAGCTGGGGGTGTTAAATTCAGAATTCTCATCATTGGAGCACGAGTGTGATCACAGGTAGTTACTTCTACGTTGTAGTAATGTCATCAAAATAAACTGCCTTGCGGTCTCACATTCTTGCCAAAATAGCCCATTTCACAACTTCCTAGAAATCCACAGGCTGTGGATTAATAAAATAGCTGACAGTTGTGCCCCGGACTTGGGCTAAATATAAAAAGGGTGGCAATTTCTAAATGCAGTAATCAAAACGTGTTAACCGTAGTCCTGCTGGTTGCGAATATATAGAGGACCCACACCCGTTTCCCTGTGTGCTGGTCGTTGATGTATCGTTCCCCAGTAGTTATTTCCCTGCACGTCAGTCCTCAGTAAGCATCAGCCTAGAGCAGTGTTTCTCAAACCTCTCCTGGCGTACCCCTTGTCCTGCATGCTTTAGATCTCTCCCTGCTCCAGCACAGGTGATTCAAATGATTTGCTTATTTATCAAACAGTTTCTGGGGTTAATAACGACCTGATCACTTGAATCACCTGTGCTGGAGCAGAGAGAGATCTAAAGCATGCAGGACAAGGGGTACGCCAGGAGAGGTTTGAGAAACACTGGCCTAGAGCAGTGGTTCTCAAACTCATTCCTGGCGCTCCCCTGTGTATGCTGTTTTTTTTTTACAACCACAACTGCCATCTTAGATTTTTAACAAGGTGTTGATTCATCTTAATTAGCTGCATTCCATGTTTAGCGCATTTATTTACCACCTTTATCTGCTTTTTTATGGACATATCCACTGTGCCATGAAGAATAAAAACCCTCAAACATGTTATTTTTCCATATTTGTGAGAATTTTCAGGTAAAAAACCTTTCTAAACAGATCAAACTAGACTGAGAAAATCAGTAAGCTCCAAATTGGGTTGCTGAACACAGGTGTTTTGAATTCTTTCAAAATAATTTGCCTGAACCTAATAAAATGAACATGAAACAAAACAGGTGTGACTTTATTGTTTGCCACATAAAATTGTTGGTTTTTGCAACCATGTGTTGACAGTTTCACCAATGAGGAACCCATTGATTGTTCACATTGATTAAGGGTTCAGTAAAATAGTTTCCCTCTGCAGTTATTCATACTGGTTCTAACATATCTCATTGTGGATATGAAATTTTAATTCTTCATGGCAGGTGTAGATTTATCAAATGTGGCTTAAGAGGACAAATAACTTCTCTAAACATAACTGCACCTAATTAAGGCAAATCAACAGCTTGTTTAAGTCCTAAGATTGCAACTGTGGTCAGAACAAAAGCAAGAATACACAGTGGGGCGCCAGGACCGAGTTTGAGGACCACTGGCCTAGAGGCAGGACTGGGGTTAAAATAACCCAATAACAAAAGCTAACAATCTGCCGCTCAACCGCTGTGAATGAATGGAGAAAGAGAATAAATGTGGATGCCTCCATACGCTTTACATGTTCATTTTTTTGTACTGCATGAAAGTCAAGCAATAGGTTTCAGAAGTAGTAACATCACTGCTATAGAGATTGTGATCATTGTGAGCAAGGGCGTAGAGTAAATTTGGGAGTAGGTAGGGACATATGTAATGCGAGAACGCGCAGCGCACAAGCTGAAAAAAGTTTTTACAATAATTTGAATGCAAATTTTGCTTCTCTGTCAGCAGACATTACTGTGATTCTTTGATGTCTTCTATGGTGCTCAGCGAGATGCCTCTGTAATTGTCATAGGTAAATGCCATATTTATAAACTTGTTTCTCTATTTTGCATCCAATACTTTTGATTAGGTTTCTGAATTCGACTTACCAACTGTTAGTTATGTCTCAAACATTTCGTATGAGGATTAACAACACCGAACAATTGATAAAACTTCTAATAATTTATAAGTAACTTAATTACATGATATTATGTTGAATTATTAGCGACAGTTACAATCATTATACTGTAATCAGACTTGGAAATGCCTCGCTCAGTTTCTGTGAAGCCCAGCATCCCGCCAAGTTCCCACATAAGTTATACTTTATAACTCAGTGTCATGCAGTGTCACAGAAAATACAACTATCATAAAATTCCTAAATGCTGCATTTTTATCATGAAACATTTTGTGGTAGCTGGATTTTCAGCTGAGCGAACTCTCTCCCATTGGCAGACGATTCAGTCACAAAGACTTCCCAGCCTTCATTAGTTTTTGTTCCTATTTTAACAAAGTACCATCTACATTTAGATGTTGTCACAAGACATCAGAAAATGGGGTAGTAAATTGCGGTCGAAGACCCACATTCAATGACTGTGAGGATTGAACATGAATGTGATATATAATTGAAAACAAATGCAACACTTCTGTGGGCGATGAGAATGTAAATGCAGGATGTGAATTCTGTAGGAATTGGTCTACAGACACGTGGAGGGAGTGACATAGTTAGATAAGTCATCCTTCACCATAATGTCTGTGAGAGAATGAATGGATGTGTGGCCAACACCAAGAGAATGGTACAGGCCTGAATGCTTGACCTGTGCTGCGAGGGGGTCCAGTGGCTCTGTAAAACTATGAGGGCAGTTTCCTGGCAGTTTGGGTCCACTTGTCCCCTTAGGGATGGGTAACTGCATATCAATTCAAAGTTACTGTGAGAAATCATCTACTTTATAATTTATGATAAAGTATAAAGCATAGTGCTCACCATCAGGATCAAAATAGGAAATGGGAGAATATTTTTTTGAAGAACGGCGTTCCGTGTGTCCAGTAAAGTTTCAGACACCAGAAGTATCAATGCCAAGATGAATCAAGTCATGTTGGCCCAACACCTTTCAAAGACATTTCATGCTGTTTTTTTCTTTTAATTTGTCACCCATCTATACATCAAGACAAGACAAGAAAATCTCCCCGTCCCAAGATATTATGGAGCTTGCTGAATGAATGTATAAATTTGAATAGCACAGTACAATGTTTAATGCTGGAAGAATTTCCATTCTTGGCCATTTAAAAATTTTGCAATAAAAGCAAAAAAAACAACAGAATACACCAGACACAATAATCTTTTGTGTTCCTCCTGAATAATGTTACCAGATGTACTGTATGCTTTGACCTCTGTCTTACTCTGCTTGAAGGGGTAGCAGCGTCGTCTGGACGATGCCGCACATTCTGTTCTGGGTGGCGTCCTGTCGCCAGTCTTCTTTGTTCTCAATCTATTCTCTGGAGTGCCAAATTCTGGGGCCTGGCAACAATAAATATATTATGAGGCCCCTGGTGATATAGGTTTATACTGGAACCCCAGAGATTTGTTCTGAGCTCCATATAGTATATCAGAGTGGAAAAATGCCTTTAAAATCAATGAATGCATTAGTGGCCAATATGTTCCACACCAACAAAATCTGACCTCTGTCTATCATAACCTGCCAGTTTTGTATTGCATCATCAATCTCATCAGTCAATTGTTACTGTTATATAAATTAACTAAATTCAAAATAAACTCATAAGATCAGGAGTGTTCATAATGGCCGATAAGATTTTAGCTGTGTCCACCATTTTGTCTTGCACAATGAGGCATTTTTTTTCTTCAAAGCTTAAGTAATGAACATTGTTATGTAATTGATCCAATCTGTCAAAACAGAATGGCAGCTTTATGGATTTTCCATATGTCAGTGGGAAATGATTAGGCATGGCAATTAAACTCAACCCCTCCATTCCCTGGCCCCCACTCGTTCATTAATCCTCCACTTCTTGCTGATTGACATGGAGTGTCACCTGTTATCAAGGAAAGGTGCTCTTGAAATACTGATTAGATTACAGTTCTGAGAAGAAATATTTTCTGCAGTAAATAAAAAAAATGTTTACATTTTATTGCCAGAACATTGTTGTTGTATGGTTAATTTCCACAAATGAGGCAACACATTATGTATGGCCATGTGTAAAGACTGAATTGCGTGGAGACTGAATTAGTCAGGGGAGAAATATGCTTTTTACTTAAACCAAACCTGATTAGTTTTCCCAATCAATTCAATGTATTTGCTCATTTTGCACCATCATCCATCTTGCTGTCCAGATCCGTTACTAGAGGTCCATTTTGCAAATGAATCATTGTGCGTGAAAGCATTTTTATGCATGGTCTGCATTTCTGTGCATTTGCTTGTATGTGTGCATATGTGTGTTTGTGTGCCTGTGTTTGTGTGTTTCACTGGAAGCTAAAATCCCCTTTTCAGTCCGACAGGAAGTCTATGGACAGTCCAACCTCAGGAAATGGATGAATTGTGAATCATCACCTTAGAATCCAATTATAAACCTAAGGAAGCAGCCTCCTTCTTCCCCTTGTTCAGTGAAGGGCTGGCGAGCTCTTAGCGTCACTGAACCAGAATGGTGACCCTGACTTGTCCCTCATCAGTCTGTTTGCTTTTCGTCACCCTGCTCCTCCTCCCCTCTGTCTCCCAAATGTGACCCCCTTCCATCCTTCTTGTTATTCCTCAAGGGGATTAGAAGATGAGATTGATTGACTTGTCCAACTGACTGGCCATCTGCCCAGTGGTCACCCACCACTGTGGGCTGATTGCCATACCAGCTGACCTACATACACTCTCACAGACACACTGTTTTAGAACATGCCTGGCATTGCTTGGCTAGCAGTCAAACATGAGTGCAAGAATTTGTGTGTGTGTCTGTGTGTGTGTGTGCCTGTATGGGAGAAGTATATAAACTTGGTAAGGGGATAAAAATTAGAAATGATCAAAACATTTTCATAAAGCAATGCTCAGCACCAATCTTTATTTGGAAAAAAAAAAAACAAAAAACTCTGAAATCAGATTTGAGCACTCTTGAGCAGCTGATCTTGGAAGCCTGTTGCTCAAACTGGCTGATTGCAGGGCCAACTTCTGACCTAACAGCCAACTCCATGCCTCTTCTCCTCCTGCACCCAAATCACGCTCAGAGAGGCACATGAATTCTGCGATCAGAGCTCCTAACACCAGTAATCAAAGAGCATTTGCTGTGCTTTCATTTTTATGCTTGTTGTCTCAGATTTCAAAGCCTCATTCAAGAGTACAGAAAGACAGATGCTTGTTGGCATGGACTGGGACTTGCATATCCAGTGCATTCCACACCCACAATGGAAATCGCAGGTCAGTGTCCACAGCACAACACAAATATGGACTGAGCAGTTTGATTTATTGCTTTGAATATTATACATTTATTCAATATCATTGTTTCTTATTTCTGATTTTGTTGGTGTTCTTATTTTCAAAAATTTTTTTTGCCAAATTTAGTGCATGCAAGAGCCATAGTGACATCAAGCCCTTGCATGGCATGTCTCAGCAAAGCTGGATCACAACTATGTATTAACTATATATCTTAAAATGAAGTAAACTTAGGCATGGTGCATACAGTATATTCCAAAAAACTGAAGTATATGGCTATAATTTTATTGCTACATGAAAACCAAAATAAATATGGAATAGATCATTTCATAAAGGAGCCTACCCCCGGGTTTGTGGGTGAATAAAGTGCAAATGGAGCCTCAGGCAGAATTGCTGGTCTCCAGAGCTGTGTGCCCAGTAATGGGTGAACCTTGAGCCCTTAGCTCCTTGGGGAGATGCGAAAGCCATTTCAATTAGCCCTGCTCTGCCCCAACAAAACGGTTTCTTTTTACATGGACAGTCTGGCTGCAAATAATCTAATCAAATTGAGATAGAGATTTCAGACGCTGTACATGCTTGGGTGAAGGGTGTGTGTGTGTGTGTGTGTGTGTGTGTGTGTGTGTGTCGGGAGTCATTCGTGTCAGTCCAACTAATGAGCAGCTGGAGTACAGGACTGCCAGCCTCTTAACACAAAGCTAGATTACATAGCAAAGCAATCTACTGATGCAGATTGAGAGAGACCTGCCTCAACATAAAACTGGCTGAGAAAGTCGCTCCTCTTAATAAAAGTTTCCGTGTGATGCGCAAAATGAAACAAAAAGGGAGAGATAATACTGGGTGTATTATCATTCTTATCAAGAGGTCTTCCTCTTTATTAATTAATATCAAGTTGCTCCTCGCAGCTCCCTGATCAGCTTATAAGGCCAAAATAATTAATCCGACCAAGGGAGGGGTGGACGAGTGAGGGGGGTCATGAACCTCAGTAAGTTTGGTGGAGTGGGGGGGGGCGGTCAGGTGGTCTGCAGGTCCTGGAAGTAATGATTTCTAAGTCTTTGTAGTTCTCTGGTTCACTTGAATGTCAGATCAAAGCCGAAGCCGGCTGAGGGGTCCTTCTAAGGCTCGACCAGGCACACTTTCCATTCCTTTTCATGTAAGGCACTTCATCTCCTCCTCGACGGGTGCTGTAGGCAATGCCTGGGCCCCAAGAGCCAATTACAGCGTATGTTACAACAAAAGAGTGCGCCAGGAGCTTACTGACTGAGTCACTACATGCTATTAAGGACCTGACTTTACTGCAAGCAAATAAACAGGCAAAAAGTAATCTCATTAAAAGTCTTTGATAAAACACTTTTCCCCCTGTTTCTGCTTGTCTAAGAGCCGCGTTAGTATTATAATCATGTTATTCCACTCAGACTTGTGTGGTTAAAAAAGAAAAACATATTCATCTGAAAATGGGCAAATGCTTTTGAATGCGTTATATGAAAGAACACGCACAAAACCTTCACCATACACTGCTCTCTTAACAGGAAAGATGTAGGGCTTGTCAAAAACAATTATTTTCTTTACTCAGGAAAATGTCTACACCATTCAATGTTTCTAACGCCTTTAGATGAAAAAAAAACTAAAGAATGTAAATTGAGCTGAAATTCTGGAATATTCCCTCTGTAATTTTCAGGTGCACAAATGACTTTCTTTTTGAAGTAATAAGAGTCTCTACTTGCAAGTCTCCCAACAGACAATTCGTTTCTAATTTGAATGGAGCCCTGAGTCCCATTAAGCTCAGATAATAACAAATAATGGAGGCTTTGTTTACATTTTTTTGCCTTTATTCCAGCCTTATCCTTGTCTTACCTTCCAGTGTTTATTAAGTCCAGTTTTATAAGCCTGCCTTCAGAAAGTACTCAGGAGCTGGAATTGTAAAAGCATTGCTTGAGATTTTATTTCTCCTGAGGATTGTGTAACTGGAGCCTTTCTTACAGCTGTTTCAGTCACTCTATGACCAAAGATGGTGGCTATGCAGACAAAGATTCACAAAATGTGGCCATTCAGCTTTTGCTCTGCTGCCAGAATTTGTGGAGTTTAAAAAGGGCACTGTAGAATGTCCAGTGTAAAATCGACTCTCACTGAGCTTACATGATCCCTGTTGTTTCCCCCCCTCTCAGAAAAGAATCATAATGATGTTTTAATTAAGGGAAATGCGAAATGGTTTCATTGTAGGTTAGTGGCCTAAATCTACCACGCTGCCTTTCTCTATGGTCTGCTTGCAGCATGATTATGAGTGGGCAGGATAATTAAGACGGAATTCGCAGCGCAAATGTGACACGCTCCATAAAGCTATCTGAATGGCTTTTGATGGGACTGCTTCTCAGTGCCCAAAATTTGGCTTGGAGATAATGAGCTCATTGATTCTCCAACTCTGGCATTAGAACAGGTAGATGAAGCTTTGTCAGTGGAAAACATTATGCTACCCCTTTACGCCGTGCACAATGATAGGCTTAAAAAAAGACAAAAAAATCTGAATTTAGAGATACACAAGTTTACTGCCTGGCTGCAAAAAAGTTGCACACTGCAATATTTTTTTGGGCTGCGTTTAGCTTTGATTATAATGCGCATTATTCATGGTATTGTTTCCACAATCTTATGCAGTGTTACAATGTTTATGTCTGACCTGAGTAGTATAAATATTTTGGCCAAGATCTTGTATTGATGACGGGAAAGTCAAACCACCCTATAAAGCCTTCTCCAGCACATCCCAACAACTTTCAGTTGGTTAAGGTCAGGACTCTGTGGTGGCTTATTCATGTGTGAAAATGATTCCTCTTGCTCGCTGAACCACTCTTTCACAATGTCAGCCTAATGAATCTTGGCATTGTAATCCTGTAATATGCCTGTGCCATCAAGGATTTAAAAATCCATTGATGGGATTACCTGGTCATTCAGTACATTCAGGCAGTGTACTGACTATTTTATTACTGCATAACGTTGCAGAGCCTAGACTTGACCAACTGAAGCAACCCCAGACCATAACTCTACCTCCAGAGGTTTGCTCAGTGGCAGAATGCAAGACAGGTGCATCTTCATGGGCTTCCTTTCTCATCCTGGCATGCCCGTCACTCTGGAATTGGGAAATATGGATTCATTAGACCTCATGACCTTTTTCCATTGCTCTACTGTGCAATCTTTACACTCAATAGCAAATTAAAGTTGTTTTTTCCCCCAATTAGCCACACTAACAAGAGGCTTTGTGACCATGCAGCTGTTTAGTCCCAATCCTGCAAGTTCTTTTCCCATTGTGCATCTGGAAATGCTTCTACTTTCACGATTAAACATAGTCATGAGTTTTACTACCGTTTTTTTTCCCTTTTTTTTTTTTTTTTCCAATGAGACTTCACCAAGCATTTTAGTAATCTCAAAAAACAATCATACATGATTTTTCTCTCACCCCTTTCTTCCATAAAGTTGATGGTTTACTGCCACTGTTCCAGATTAAATTAATGTGTTAGACAGTTCTTGACCCAATTCCAGTGGTTTCAGTAGTTTCCAAGATTGCTTTATTTGCTTGAATGCAGGCCTATAATTTGTCCTACTTGAAACCCAGTAACATCTTTTTCAAGACCATGGGATACATCTTCCGACATGGTTGTGTAAGAATTGAGAAGATACAGACTGCATCAAGTCAGGGTTATAAGAATTATTGCCAGCTGAAATGTACTAAAGCAACACTAAGTAACTTTTCAACCTGCATATAATATTTTCAGAACTTTTGTGATGGTATATCGACTTACAACAGGTGAAATGACACCTCTGTCATGGCCTGAGGGCGTCTGTATCACTTTCACTGGCACTAAGCAGTTTCGAGGTGGATGGTAGGAACCCCTCCACACAAAAAACTACAAATGTACTGACTGCTTTACAGCATACGTCACTTCCCCCTTTCCTCAGTCGTTAAAAAGACGGAAGTAAGAAAACCAAAGAAATTAAAAGTTTTGTCTGAGGAGACTAAAAAACGAAAGCGAGAGAGTAACAGAATCAAAGTCCAGACAAGGATCAATATGGGCCAGGCTTTCACTTGCTGGCGTGAGCTCAAAGTCGAGGAGGGATGTCCGACCAATGCTGCCTCGGCCCTGTTACTGCTGGACTAGTAAGTAACGTTACACATTTGAGTTTGTTGTGTGGCTGGTCGTGTCACTGGCTGAATCCAAATCTCCACCGATCTCCACCCTCTGGACTTGCAGACTGAGCCCTCACGGACTTCAGGCGTATGTAATGTGACGTTTTCACCGTTATCACGTAAAGTCTGCAAGAGCGGGAGTCTGCAGTATTGTAAAAGGAGCTGATTAAGCAGGCTTCGAGTCTGTTTCACTCGTTTCCGTGCAAATGCATATTGATTACCTCTGTAGCCTAAATTTCTGTATCATGATGATGAATTTTATATTTGGCCTACGTTATTCAAGTAACGTTTTAATATTATAAATGTATAGTAAGTTTATGTGGTTTTGTTTGTGTGTGAATGTGCTTTTTTCTCTGTCAGCAATTTGGAAAAATTAAAATGTCACCTCCGTATTGCAACGAATTGTGGGTAATTACACTAGTGAAGTCTGCACCCCTAAAGGACTCTCTGGAAGTCCGCAGAAAGTCCGCTTGAGGCCCCTTGTGGACTGCATCAGTTGTGGATTTGGACAGCCCTCAGCACTCCCAGACTTCCCGTGAACGCGCCCGCAAAGTCCACGAGTCTGGGAGTGCGGTGAAGTGCAGGCATTTGGATGCAGCCACTGTGGAGCTGCGAACTATCAAGCTGGTGGCTATTTATTGCTACCACGCAAATTTCCGATAGCTAATATTAGCATTATCATGTGATTTGAGCATCGCAAGTAATGACGGCAAACCGCAAATATAAATGTTTGAGTAAAACATGTAACTTCCTCCTGTGGAAAGTACCAAAGATGGAAGATAGTCATACTGATTCTTGCGGAATTATCGTCTCAGTTTGTATGTACTTGACCAAGTAGTTTCTGATGATTGTTAGGTAATAGTTTCAGAGACAAACGGGATTCTTGTCGTGTTTTTTGTTGCGTTGAGTACAGTGATTGCAAAAGAAGTCTATCAAATGAGTTGGCGCGTCAAACCGCGTTGCTTGCTCTAAATAATCGGTAAAACAAAACCCTTGTGCATTGAGTTATGACTTTTCATAGTCCTTATCATTAGCACCTTGCGCTGATTGTAGCTAAAATTACAGGGATTGTTGCTTGTTTAAACACTTCTTATTTTCAACATCGTCATATGATATTGTTTAGCCACAATTAGATACATTACCTCATCGCTATTCATCCCTCAGACAGCCGCTGGAAACAGAAACGTAGTTAGGACTAGGGCTGTCAATGAATATTCCATATTCGAATACATATCGATTTTTTATCAATAAAACGAACCACCGAACGTGAAAATTAATTATCGAATATTTTAAAAGTCACGTCAAGATAATTAACCCACTGTCAGTGTGTGCAGTGTATAGCGGGTGGCTACCAACGCGCTATAGGCTTACTGCAGAGACGGTTCACTGTCTTGAAACTGTTGCATCTTTGTGCCGGGCGTGCGCAGTGCATGCCGGTTTGACAGCCAGCATTGAGTTTTGAGTGGCATAATTACGTTCCCCTGCTCCAATCAACGCATATGTAAGAGATTCTCGCGCGGAACTGAAGTCCTTGTGCGTGGAGGTTTATCAGTTTCACGTGCGTTACGGTGATTATGACTCCAGACTTCTCACGCTTTTCTTTACTCAGGGCTTGGAAGCAATGCATGTGTTTCATTATCGTTTAAATTATTTAAATGAAATAAGATCATCTGAAACGCTGTTATGCAATTCCATTTTTTTTTTTTTTCCAACCCCTGTGTAAAGAAAAGCGTTAGAAGTCCGGAGTCATAATCACCCGAAGGCAGGTGAACCTGTTAAACCTTCATGCACTTCAATTCCGCGCGAGAACGTCTTACACATGCGTTGATTGAATAATTGCTGACTACAGCAGAGGAACTATGCCGCTCAAAACTGACGCCGAATGCGTTAGAGTTGACAGGTATGCGTTATCAATGAAAACTGACCACACCTGATAATTTTGAGAGTTTTCGGAGTTTCTGTAATAGTAACTTAAATGAATGATTGAAAACTGGTCATGTCCAAATCATTATTTTTAATGGATGGGTTTGAGCTTCCCCTATCGCCAGTTCACGAGCCGCAACTGTTCAGAAAATAACCGGTTTACACTCCGAAAAATCTAAAAAGCACCGTTTGGAAATACTTTGGGTTTGGGTCAGTCGACGAAGGTAAAACTGAGGACCGAGCGAAAGTTGTTCGCAAACTATATGCAAGTTCGAGTTAGCCTACCATTCCTGCAGCGGGTGTTGGTTTTTATTGTGTAATACTAAAAACCGGAGAAGAGGAAATGTTGAAATGCAAAAATGTTTTTGAAATGCAGTTTGATTTGCGGACAATAGTTTTGGATTTTACTGGGGTGAGGGAGCTAATGATGTTGTGTACTGTACTGTAATTACTGTCTCACGGAATAAAACTGAACGGTTGGCATCTCGTTCGAACTTGGATGAGCCTGGTGTGTTGTTATTTCATAAGCCCTGCAATGCGTCAGGGTCCTGAGTTCAGACTCACTGAGTCGGGGCTTATTACAGACATAGGAAACTCTAGGTCTTAATCTGTGCTTATTATCCATCAAATATATATTTATGTATCTTATGTTAGCATGATACGTCGTTATTTTGTGTGGGAAATACAGAAAGTAAAATATTCGATATTATATCGATATCATGTGTTTAATTGTCACGAATATTCGAACGGCATTTTAGGCTCATTCTGACAGCCCTAGTTTGGACCCGTCTTCTGTTAATTTCCAAAACAACTGCACGCGACCGGGAGATCAGGATGTTTACGACGCTACGCGCTGGTGCTCATGGGAAATGTGGTCTTCCTTCAGGCAAAACACTACCGCTTTGGTCCACAGGCACCGCCAAACTCAACCAAAAATGAAAGTTCATTAGTGTTGCTTTAATAATTGCAATAATAATTAAATCATAGGCTGTGAGGTATATGCTCATATAAATCCAAACAGTGACTTTTTTTGGCCAGGTAGTGTATGTGTTACAGTCAGATTGTGCAACCAGTCATTTCATGAAATGACTAAACTTTAGCGCCAACTATTTCATGAAATGACTGAAATTTTTAGTCATATCATGAAATGACTGGTTTCACGATCTGACTAACATATATACAATGACTCTGCATTCAATGGTAGAATTACAGCAAAATATTGATTGTCAAATCAAATCTTATGGAGCATATATTCTGTGGTCCCAAATGAACATTTATATGTGTTAGTTTCATTAACACCTGACATTTTGTTGTTGTTTTCTGAATAGGTCAGCCTAATATTCTGACTATTTTGAACTTCACCTACCTTAGAAAAAGAGGGATATAGTCAGAACATCCTTCCTGCCCAAAAGATTTTGAAATATTTTCTGAAAATTGAAATGGAATGGGATAAAGCATGTTTTTCCCCAAACGTTTTCCAAGAGGCGCTAATGCTTTAATCAAAAATTCTACAAGTTCCTTGTGCTTTGGAATCTGAACTTCAAGTGAACAATGCTGCTCATTAACTCAGTTGCCCTCATACCCGCTGGCAATGTTACAGCTCATGATCACAACATAACACTTCTCTCTGCTGAAGAAATATATTGCAAGTCAAGGAAATGAGTTAGCAAAAATGAACAAAAGTGAATGGTTCTATAATGGACAGCTATGTCTGCCTTTGGCGCTGTTAGATGTGGGCAAATAGATTTTTTATTTCCTTGACCCTTTTGTGAGCACCGGCCCAAGGGTGGGCCGCCAGGCATAATTGTGTTTTTATTCTGTGAAATATTGTGCTTCGTTGTAGAACTACATATCGTTGGAAAGTTTGAGGACTCAGCATTCTGTGTAGCTGTTTTATGATGCAAACACGAAAGCGAAAATAGTATTCAAAATTGTGTCATTACAACCCTCAGCCTGACGATGCAATTCCATGGATTCAGTTGTACAGTATTTGTATGATTTGTCAAAATATGGTCAAATCAATGTTCTTACCTTGGTAGCAGCCCAGAGATAAAAACTTGTTATAGTTTTTTATTCACTAAACAAGCAAGCTTGGAGAAACGTCACTAAATCGATTTTGCCATAGAGGTAGTAGCTGCACATCTTCATGAATTTCACTACAGTTAGCATTTCTACTCATGATGCTGTGCTGTAGATTGTACTGTAGCCCTTTAGGAACAGAATAAGTGTGCCCACTGGTTATTATGTGCTGATCTAACAGAGCAGTAAGTGTTTTTGTCTGAGCCCTCACTCCACTTTCACAGGAAAATCAAATTATTTTAGTTCACACAGACAGCCAGCGGTCTGAAATGTCCAAAAGACAGATGCGAATGGTAGCCAATTGTTTCAATAGTGTCTGACGGGGGGGGATTTTTGTCAATGAAGCAAAGGAGTTTCGAAGTGACTGTTTCACATATACAATCAGCAGGGTAGGGAATGGGAGGGGTACATTAGAGGGAAAATTTGGCAAGATATGGGGTAAATGACTTGAAATAAGGAAGTTCTAAAACTATTGTAGAAACGAAAGTGACTGTGGCTAGGGATGCAGGGAAATTTGGCCTCTTCAAAATAATTTATTGGAATATGCACGAATGTAACCGAGAAGAAAAAAAAAAAAAAAAAAAAAATCAGTAAAATATTCATTTTTGGTTAAAGAACCTTAATATTTGAACCTGCAGTAGTTCAGGCATCTGTCTGTGGCTGTATTATTTTTCTAGACTGATGAGGCTTGGTCACAGTGCTACAGGGGCAGAAGAAAGCATAAAATCTTTTTCTGTCTGACAAAAACTTATATTTCCAGTGTTGTTTCTTAATTAGAGTAATATTCTCAACAATTCTGAGAATTGAAAAGCAATCTACTGAGTGTCACCTTTTAAACAAGACCATGATGATCCCTGTAGCCAAAGTGGCTCACGAGCAGTAAGCATTTTAGTTTGGGAGGAAATTCAATTCATTCCTTAATCAATTCATTCGGTCCAGATTTATAACTTGTTGGTGATTCATTCATATTGTTGAATTAAGTTCAGATATGTATGGCAGAGGAACTACGGTATGCTAGCAAAATAATACTGGGTTGTGGGATCGATTCACAGCTGGGGTGCTGAAGGCGTTCCCTTGAGGAAAGCACTTAACCTGAATTGCCTCACTAAAACTTCCAGGTGTATATATCGATTGCATGTTAAAAGACTGCAAGCAGTGTGTGTGGCTCCAGATGAACAGGTCTCATGGATAGAGCTGCAGCAATTAGTCAATTACTCGATTAGTCAATCGAACAAAAATTAATTGCCAACAATTTTTAATAATCAATTAATCATTTCAGTTGTTTTTCAAGCAAAAAAAAAAAAAAAAAAATCTGGCATGTGTGGGTTCCAAGTTCTTAAATGCAAGGATTTGTGGCTTTTCTTTTCCATTTTTGATAGTAAATGAGAGTCTGAGTTTGGGACAGTTGATTGGACAAAAAAAGCAATTTGAAGATGTCACTTTGGGCTCCGGTAAATCGTCATGAAGATATTTCACAATTTTTTGGACAATTCTTAAACTAAACTATTAATTGATGAATCGCAAAATAATGAATCAATAATGAAAATAATCATTAGTTGCTGTACTACTCATGGATGCCAAAATATGTATGTTAAAAAAGTATTCCCTCAAAGTGCCAACTTCTGAGGCAACTCTACAGTTTGTGTCTACAGTTAGTCGCACAATCAGTTGTTTTCGGAAATAATAGTAAGCTGTGCATTCTTTTAGAAGAGGAACTGGAATGCAACTTTTAAGTTAGGATTCCACACCAAGGAAGTATTCTGATAACCTTAGGACAGTGAAAAAAAAGCAGTGTTTAACAGGTGGTGGCCCATAGATAGCCCACAAAAAATGCCACTAGCCAGCAATACATAATTAATTTGTGCCAATTTTGTAAAAGGTACTTGTTATAATCCAAGTAGAACATAATCATTCTTTCATGGATTTTAAGTATGTATACAGTCAACAGATCATTTACAGAACTTAAATGATTAACCCCGAATTAATATGAATCATTCTTAACAGAAACTAAAACATGTCAAACTTCAGCATACTACATGCACCCTCTAATGTGAAGAGGTAATCAATATTTCACAAGTGTCTTGAAAATAAATAATGAATCATCTCTCATGATATGTGCTGGTCAATAGGACCCTTCTGCCCAAAAGTACTTTAAAAAAAAAAAATCATATTATACTTTATTATCCATGATACAAACAGAGACTATCATCAATCTGGGCCTCTTGGTGGAGAGAGCTTTAGGCAATATTATAGTCCTCTCATTACCTGAAATCAGATATTTTCGAAGAGAGGTGTTTTCCAGTTCACAACAAATATACCATGTTTCAGGGTCAAATTATCAGAGTTTGTGTTCTAGAATAGCTGTGAATCCACTCCTCTGGGCCAGGGATCAATGGTATCAACAGCTTGGCAGGTACTCGTAGAATAAGAGAACACTGATCGCAGCCTCATCGGCTCTCTTTAAGGGGTGCAACTGTTTTGTGCAAGTTTATACCCCCACGCATGAACTTAGAAAAAACAAACTAACTAACTAACTAACTAACTAACTAACGGTGATGCATTGGCTTCAGACTTGGTCCTTGTGCTTCGTTATCTGTTGAAGGCATGAACTACCATATGGGCATTTTGTAATTTCAGCCGCTTATTAAGAGTATAATACGTATAGTTTCTTACACATGAAAGGTATTGCGTATGAATACCGAAAATTTTTTTAAATGATTTTATGGTCATGCAAAAGGAAAACCTTCCCTACTACAGGATGTACCGTAGTTGGCGAAAAATAGCGCAATCCATTTATCCGAGTTTTAGCAAGATGAATGAATCAAGATTGGACGAGCTCACAATAAAAAAAAGTGTACATAAGCCGTAGAAAACACGAGCAAGTGACAATAACATACAATTCACAGATGTCTAGAGTGGGAGCCATCTGAGAAGTCAGCAGGTGAAACAATTTATCAGAATATAAACTGGCAGAATAAATATTCCAAGCAGCCAGAGCAGTGGGAAAGCGAGGAATGACAGGCAGCCGTGGACGATACTAAACTGCCTGTACCACGGGGCACTGCGCAAATCAAAGTTATCCTTTGGAGACGATATACTGACCTCAATCGCGTTTCAGGACTTAAATTGAACATTGCCATAAAATAGGATTCGTAATGTTTGGATCCCTTGCAACAAAACATGAATATTGGTTGAATATTTCGAAATTTCATCCCCCGTCCTGCGTCATCCCATGAGGTGTCCCATCCACCAGTTCCACATGTAGCTGTACTTGTTACTGTTTCGATAGATATGTGTGGCAGTGTACGTGAACGACGGGTCTCCAAAGAATTTGAGTGTTTGTCTGGCTGAAATAAATTCGGAATTACAAGACTTTGTCTAAGAGCTCAGTGGATCTAACTTCAACCAAGACAAAAGACAATTTGTTCGTTGATGGAGTGTAAGTATAAAATATAGGTACTGCTTCTCAGCTGCTCGCCTTTTCTCTCTCCCGACTTGTATTTTAATATTTGTCTGAGCGCTTTTACAAAGTTGCACTACGTAAGAAATCCTACTATGGTTGCTGGCAGGTTGGATAGGGTTTTAACCGGTTTTTCAGCGTTCGGACCACTAAGTTTATCGGCGCTTGGTAAAGCATTCTAAATGTTCGCTTTCGTCTGATATGGGGTTAGATGCGTAACTTACACGCTCCCGTCTCATATTTCGTGCTTCGATTTATATGTTACCGATGTTTATTCCGTGAAAATTACGTTCAAATAATGATTTGGACTGCGAGGGACTCACGTATACACATAGATTGGATCAAAACCCTTAAAGTTCAATCCCTTCAATCGCTATGCTATGCGAACTTATCACTGCGGGGACACGGGGAACGCTGTAGGCGGGGTTCGGTTTTGAACCACCGATATTCTACTTCATTTAGAGAGGAAATGTTCAATTGCTTATGTCGCCTGACCCAATATTTAATACAGGTGGGTTAATCCGCTTGACTAATTGTTTTGTTGCAATCTTTTCACTCGAGAATAGGCTACAGTTCTAAAACGCAAACGGTTTGTGGACTGTTATCCGCACAGTTTCATCTGATCTCGAAGGCATTCAAATTTTTGCTTCTTGCCCAAGTTGAAGTTATTTGCGCATTGTAAAGATCTTCTCTGGTGCATTCTTGTTTTGGTCTTGACAAGTGGGCAGTGTTCGGGCATTCTTCTGGCCTTTAATTTTGGCTGCTTGCGGAATTGAATACTCTTATTGGCTGTGGCACTGACTGCTGATTTCTGGACCGAACAGTAAGACAAAGCAAAATGACAAAACGAGAAAATACCACACCATAACTCACTGCAGATGTGACGTTTTTCCTTGAGGCAGAAGATGTTACGGGCCACCGTCCCAAAGGTTTACCTCTGTTTTGTTATCCAGCGTGTGTAGAAGATGGTATTAATCTGTCATCTTCAAGTCATCAAGGCATCTCGCGAACGTGGCTTGGTACCACAGACTTAACTTGGCGTTACAAGAGAGGGTCAACATTCTAAACCAGGGGTGGGCAATCCTGGTCCTGCAGGGCCGATGTGTATGCAGGTTTTTATTTCTATCAATTACCTTGACTAATTGAGTTAATTGATTGCATGCACAAATATAGATTTTCGCAATTATTCGATCAAAGGAAAATGTTTTATGAAGGGAGACAAGAACAGTCTTTGGTAGTCATTCATGGTAATTTAAAGAAATTCGCCTGAAATGTCGGATTTCATAAATGGTTTGGCTAATTTAGATAATCAACTAAGGCCAGAAGTTGGTGTTAAAACCAGGGACAGATACGGCCCTCGCTGCCCACCTATGTTCTAAACCCATCGAGTGGCAGCGTCCAGTCTTGCGAAAATCAAGATCGATTCGTTAATAGATTTCAGTAGTTTTATATGATAATTGAGCTGAACGTTGATCAACACTATTTAATTGTGCGCTTTTCGGAATTTGCTTGTGTTTGTTGCGTTGTTTCCCTCACTCGTTTTGCCTTGGGGCTCATTTTCTTCTTTCTGCTCGGACAAACTACTGGTGGCTTCAGTATTCAGGAATGCGAGCAATTTCCTCCTTGTGGTTTGTCAGTTTAATATTAGACTCGCGCTCAATTATGGAAGAGAGAAGTTAATGGTCTCTGTAAATGTTTCAAAGAATTTAGAACTCAAAAACTTACCGTAATTGTTTAGTTTGATTTTCACTATATTTCAAGTTTCAAACGCAGGTATTCTTTTACATGCGTTTTTGCACTCAGGTCTATGAATTAGATTGTTTTGCGGCTAAGACACTTTCAACAAATGAGGTATTTAAGAGTTTTGAATAATTTATCTACCTGAAATACACTTGTTGGCTATAATTCAATATGACTTTTATCTGTCAGTATCTTTAACTGCCAGCTGATGATAATAGTTTTTCCCATATTCTCTGCTCTGGTCCAGACATTTTTACGCCGTCTTTCCGATTTGTGTAATGTTGGCATTTACAAAGTCTTGGAGTGCTTTTTATCATTCAAGATGGTGTCAGATGTGCTCTTTAACTGTAGGAGTATTTTTTTCGCTGCTGATACTCGAAGTTATTTTATGTGTCTCTTTGCCCTGGCAATAAACATTACGTGCGGCAGAAACAAGAAAATGTTGTTTTTCAGTTGGTTTCCTTGAGTGATGAGAGAAACAGACATCTTGTGCAGACACCGTAACTTCCTGTGGTGGAAAGTGCGTGTGCCGTCTGGACAGGAAGTTAAATCCAGATTATGGTGGAAGTGGAAAGGAAGAGCTTGAATCATTTTCTTTTTAAGTGGCCTCCTTACTCACAAAACACTGTAACTCAATGCCTTCATCTTAAATATAATGATCAATTTTGCCTTTTATATTACATGTACAGTGCTGAGTTTAAATGTCCAGATTTGTTTTATTATGTTTTTACAAAAGGCAAATGAGTGAAGTTTGTTACCATTGTATTTTTGATCATTTGGAATGCTACAACAATAGTCATGTATTGGCTGGTTTCGCCGGATGGAGTCTGCATTCTTGCTATTCAGAATTCATAGTGTTTCATGCACGTATGGCACATCAAAAAGTTGGATGCTCTAAGCTGAATGAGGCGAGCTGGAGTGAAGTGTCTAATAGCCCCGGTGCTCGGATTACCATTACCACAATAAATTCTACTGATTAGCGGGGAGTTGCAGGGCCCTCTAATCTGTCTGAACCCTGTTTCCGCAGGTCAGCCCAGGCTTGGCTGCCGCTCTTTGATGCAGCCATTCTGGCTCTTTTGGGCTTGTGGGCCTCCCTTTATCTGGGGTTTGCCTGTGTGGCACTTCTGCCGATACAGATTGCAGGTGCCTGGGGCTGGGTTTTTTTTTTTATTATTATTGCAGAGGTGCTATGGAGCAGCACTTTCCAAATCTGTATGGGTCAATGACGTGACATGCAGATTTTTGTGTCCGAGCGCACTACTTTGGTTTAAAATGATTTTAAATGATTCATAATAAGCATCATTTTATTCTATAAAACCTGTTAAATTTGAACAAATTTCCAGTTTATCATAAAAATGATATATATTTTATGTTTTGCCATCTCAAATCCTCAAAATGTCAGGTGGAGCAACCGTCCGAGCAAGTTAACACTATGTGAAATGTATTAAATATGTAATTTAAAATATGAATTAATATAATATTAATATGGGGGCATAATTTTATATTGAAAACCTTTCAAATAAAGTTAAATAGTTTAATTGTTCTTAAATTGTTTGGAATATTAAAAACAAATTTGTCCGGAAATCTGCACATCTGAAATGTCAGGGCGGCGCAGCCGCATTCATACAACTTTTATTTAAAATTGAAGAGAGAGGTGAGTAAACAGGCTATTGCATCATCAAAAGGACCCCAAGAGACCTTTACTGATGAGTGAAAGGTATGTCGATCTCTCTCAAATATTGATAAAAAATAGCTACTTTCTCTTCATAGTTAGACGTGTTCAGTTTACGTCAGGTGGTACAACCAATATAAAACTAAGAAAAAGTTATTTTATTCTAAAACTCTTCATTGTATTGTAAAAATGAATGAATGAACTAGCTAGCAAAGTCAAAAGGTTATATAGGTGTCCAAGTAGATGCCTGAATAGTTGGGAATTAGTAGTAAATGTCAGGCGGTGCAACCAGTAAGTCAGGTGGCGAAACCAGAAGGAATGTCCTTTCTTAATTAAATAAACATGTTAACCTGAGATATACAAATGTATATTTTTAAAGATATTAATTAAATGCACATTAATGTTACTATATACACTATATACACAACCCCAATTCCGAAATAGGTGGAACAAAGTGTAAATTGTGATTAAAATCAAAACGCAATGACTTTCAAATCACACCCGCCAGCCATTCACAATAGAGATTGCACAAACGAGGGGGTACTTCACACATCTATTTCTAACGACAGGTGCATCGAACTAGGATGAACAGTTCAAAGGAAACAAAGGAGTCCTGCACACTGTCGAACTTGCAAATAGCTATTTGCAAGTTAGACAGTGTGCGGGACTCCTTTGTTTCCTATTCACAAGAGATAACATAGGAAATGTTGAAACGGAGAAATTTTACAATTTTATCCACAAAATGAGCTCATTCCCTCCGCTAATGAAGTTGGGGCAGAGGTTATGTGTTCGCCCCTGTTTGTTTGTCTGTCTGTTTGTGAACAACATAACTCAAAAAGTAATGCATGGATTTGTCTGAAATTTTGTGGGTGGATTGCTATGACATTAAGGATGGACCCAATTGATTTTGACCACAATCAGTGAAACAATGTGGCCGCCACGGCAGCCATCATGAAATCCTATGACACGCGATAACTCAACTTTGCTCCCACTCATGCACATTTGGATTGTGCTGCCTTGGCGGAGGTTTGCACTCTACGAGTGCCTCTAGTTTCAAATTTGATGGCTGCTACAGGTCTCAAAAAAGTTGGAACCGGGGCCTGTTTACCATGGTGTAGTCTCCCTCTTCTTTTTAACTCAGAGTGGAGGCGTCTGAGCATTGAGGAGACAAGTTACTTGAGTTTAGCCATTGGAATTTGATCCCACTCTTGTATAATACAGGCTTCCAGCTGCTGGAGAGTTTTGGGTCCCCTTTGATGGATTTTTCGTTTATTATGTGCCTAATGTTCTTAATTGGTGAAAGATCATGACTGCAGGCAGGTCAGTTCAGCACGTGGACTTTTCTACTACGAAGCCATGCTGTTGTAATAGCTGCAGTATGTCGTTTTGCATTGTCCTGCTGAAATACACAAGGCCTTCCCTGGAATAGTTGTCATCTGGAGGGGAGCATATGTTGCTCTAAAACCTTTATATACCTTTCAGCATTCATGGTGCTTTTTAAAGCATGCAAGTGTCCCACACCATATGCACTAATGCATCCCCATACCATCAAAGATGCCGGCTTTTGAACTGAACGATGATAACAGGAGGGGTGGTCTTTCTCCTCTTTAGCCCGGAGGACACAAAACCCATGATTTCCAACAAGAATGTCAAATTTGGACTCGTCTGATCACAGGACACTTTGCTGCAGTCCATTTTAAATGATCCTTGGCCCACAGAACACGGCAGCGCTTCTGGATCGTGCTCAACAATGGCTTCCTTTTTGCATGATAGAGTTTTAGGTGGCTTCTGTGGATGGCATGGCGGATTGTGTTTACAGACAGTGGTTTCTTGAAGTATTCCCCATTTAGTAATGTCAATGACAGAATCATGCCGGTGAGTGATGCAGTGGCGTCTGAGGGCCTGAAGATCACGGCATCCAGTAAAGGTCTTCGGATATTTTTCCAGTTTCTCTGAATCTTTTGATGATGTTATGCACTGTCTATGATGAGACCTTCAAAGCCTTTGCAGTTTGACGTTGAGGAACGTTGTTTTTAAAGTATTCCGCAAGTTTTTTTTATGCAAGCCTTCACAGGTTGGAGAGCCTCTGGCCATCTTTATTTCTGAGAGACTCAGCCTCTCTAAGACATCCTTTTATAGCAAATCATGTTATACACCTGATGCCGGTTAACTTAATTACTTGCTAAATGTTCTTTCAGCTGATTCTCTTATATATTAATTGCTTTTTCAGCCCTTTTTTGCCTGTGTCCCAACTTTTTTGAGACCTGTTGCAGCCAGAAAATTTGAAATAAGCCCATTTCATAGATAGAAATGTAAAATGTCTCAGTTTCAACATTTGAAATGTTATCTATGTTCTATTGTAAATGACATATTGGCTCATGTGATCTGAAAGTCATTGCATTTTTATTTTATTCACAATTTACACTTTGTCCCAACTATTTCAGAATTGGGGTTGTATTATATACTATAGACTATATAATTTTTTTTTATTATTACATTTTTAAAATATCCCTTTCAATGATTTTAGATGCCACTATCAAGCAAACAAAAAGTGGCACGCCACAGGCAGGGCATTAAAAATGATCCAGCTGCAAGAGAAAGATATCTTGCAAAAAGTAATGTCATGTAATGTTGCCCAAACAATGTTTTTTCTGATCGGTTTAGTACGGTTTACAAAATTGAATGATAACAATTTTTTATATTTACAAATTAATATTTGAATAGACCAAAGACACCTGGGATTTTTAATTCTGTGAAATCAAAATGCAATTATTCAACATATTGGTTGTTATTATGAATCTTGTCAGGTGGCGCAACTGCATTGTCAGGTGGTGCAACCAGGTAAAATACTAATTTAAACCAAGAAATGGGAGATTGACGTGAACAAATGTTTGGAAATTGTGGTATAAATAATCATTCTATACAACAATATACTTACTAAATTTGAAAAGTATTTGTTCACATTTTAAACCTAAAGTTGGATGTTGGAAAACCAAAATACCCGCCCTCTACAATAAAGAATCCATAAGTTACTTTTAATACCCAGCTCAGCTTCAAAATAGTAATATTTTAGGCAGAGTAGACACTCAGGTATACTTACTAAAAAAAATATCACTTAGAAAAAAAAGAGGGAAGTGTGTTTTTTTTCAAGAAACTTTTGGTTGCGCCACCTGACATTTTTTGGTCGGTGAAATTGCAAATACCTTCTAAAACTGTACTAAAACCCTGTAAATGTTGTGCAACCATTAATACTTGTTTAAACACACTCTTCCACCTTCAAATAAATGTATTTTGTACATCTTTAAAGATTTATAAAAACCATTTTTAAAAGGCTTATTTGTCATTGACCCGTATGCAAATCCAAACCTCAAATTCATACTCTGATTAGCTGCATTCCTGCTCTCGCCCCTCTGGGATGCATCGCGTTGAGATTTTACCCATTGTCACAGGTAACTGTTATGGCCCCAATTTGTTATGGCGTCGATTTGTTATGGCGTCACGGACAGCAAGGGATGACAGACAAAACTTTTAAGTTCAACAGATTTAATTAAACAAACAGAACCAATCTACTCTCTACCCTACTGACCAAGATTGAAATAAAATAAAAAAAATAAGATATTTACAGTTCCCTGTAATGGAGATGGGCTGCTCTGTTGTGATGTCCTGGGACAGGAAAATGCTCCAACACAGGCAAAAATCCACAAAAAGCTTAAAAGGTCTTGAAAAGAGTGACAGGTCTGGTCAAATGTATCCTTCTTGCAATTTCTCCTACTCCTACTCTCGCAATTTTTCTCCTTATATACTCTTGTACAGCCCCTCCCATTCTGGGACTTTCCCTCTGGGCATGCCCTGGACATGCCCAACCTAGCTTCAGACTGGGCTTCACAAAAAAAAAAAGTCAATACTGCCATCTAGTGGCTATTTACCACATTACACCTCCATTCCTAAAAAGAAAAATTTTGACTTATTTTTCAATACACAAATGGTTAAGTAGACACTTGTATATATATATACATATAATACACTATGCTAATAAACACGTGATATATATACACATACTCAAACACGGGATAAGCAATCAGCAATTACATTGTCAGTACCCTTTACATGCTTGATTTCCAAGTCAAACTCCTGTAAAATCAAACTCCAATTCAACAATCTCCGATTCTTGTTTTTCATCTTACTCAAAAACATTAACGGATTGTGGTCAGTATATACAGTCATTGGCTTTTGCCCTGTACAAACATAAACCTCAAAAGGATAGAACCAGAGCCAACAGCTCCTTCTCAATTGTGGAATAGTTCTTTTGGTGGCGATTGAACTTCCTGGAGAAGTATGCCACGGGATGCTCAATGTCATCAGAGTCACTTCTCTGTAGGAGCACAGATCCACAAGCTTGGTCGCTAGCATCGACCGCCATGGAGAACGGTTTGTTGAAGTCAGGAGATTTGAGCACGGGAAGTGACACAGCAGAGACTTCAGGCGAAAGGCTCTTTGGCATGCTTCATCCCAAGTGAACTTCACGCCTTTCTTCAGTTGGTTGGTGAGACTGAGAGCAATCTCAGCAAAGTTCTTGCAGAACTTGCGGTAGTACCCGATCATTCCAAGGAAGCCGCAAAGCTTTTTTGTTGTCAGGAACTGGAAAGTCCATGATGGCTTGGACTTTAGCATTTATGGGTGGCACACACCAATAACCCTTCAATAAATCAATCTTGGTCAGAAACTTTGCTTGCCCTACTCTATCGATACAATCATCAATCCTAGGTATTGGAAACACATCAGTTCTAGTTACAGCATTGACTTTGCGATAATCTGTACAGAATCTAGTGCTTCCATCAGGTTTTGGAACTAGAACACAGGGTGAATTCCAATCTGAGTTAGAGGGTCTGATAATATCATGTTCTAACATGTACTCAACCTCTTTCTCAGCAATCTTTCTCTTTTCAGGATTCATCGGTATGGATGCTGTTTTATTGGTTTGGCATCACCAACATCTACATCATGAGAGGCTATAGAAACTCATTTTGGAACATCAGGAAATAGATCTTTATATTTCTTGATCAACCTCTCAAACTGATCTTTCTGTGAGGGTTCTAAGTGCTGGAGTTTTACATCAAGATTTTGCAACACTTCAGAATTTGACAATTTACATGAAAGAACTTCAGCTTTAATTCTAGGTTCATCATCTTGAAACTCCCCTCATCTTCACAAGTCTCGGCCATAGGAGGATCTGAAGTGACAGCTGCAACCCTAGCATTCCTATCATGATAAGGCTTCAGCATGTTAATGTGACACAACGTTTGGCTTTCTCCTATCTGGAGTCTTCACAATGTAATTGAGATCATTGAGTTTTGTCAGAATTTCATAAGGACCATGAAATCTAGCCTGCAATGGATTGGACTGTAAGGAAATAACACAAGGACCTTGTCTCCTGGTTTAAACTCACGGCTTCTAGCCTTATGATCATACCAAGTTTTCATTTTTCCCTGACTTGATTTCAAGTTCTCTTTGGCTAGGTCACAAGCTGCATGCAGTCTTTCCTTGAACTTGCTAACATAGTCTAACAGACTGATATCGGTCTCTCTCTTGCCATTGTTCACTCAACAATAGCAAAGGTCCTCTCACTTCATGGCCAAACACTAGCTCAAACGGACTGAATCCAGTAGACTCCTGCACTGCTTCCCTAGCTGCAAACAACAGCAAATGAACACCTTCATCCCAGTCTTTCTCATGGTCATAACAATAAGTCCTCATCATTGTCTTAAGAGTGGAATGAAACCGCTCTAAGGCACCCTGACTCTCTGGATGATAGGCACTGGAAAGAATCTGCTTCGCACCTAGTTCATACACAACCTGCTGAAACAATCCAGAAGTGAAATTGCTACCTTGATCTGACTGAATTTCCTGGGAAGGCCAAACAACGTGAAGAACTTTATCAAAGCCTTCGAAATTGCAGTTGCCTTGATGTTATGAGAGGTATGGCTTCAGGAATCTGGTAGATGCACACATGATTGTCAACAAGTACTGATTTCCAGATCTAGTCTTGGGTAATGGACCAACACAATCAACAATGACCTTGGAGAAGGGCTCCCCAAATGCTGGGATAGGCTGCAATGGAGCTACAGGTGGGTCTAACTGGTGTTTTCCAACTACCTGACAAGTGTGACAGGTTTTGCAAAAGTTGGAAACATCTTTCCGAAGTCCAGGCCAGAAGAAGTGTTTCATGATCTTGTCAACAGTCTTGTTAACACCAAGATGACCTCCTAAAGGCAAACTATGAGCCATTGTTAAGATCTCATTCCTGTAGACCTTCGAACAACAATTTGCTTGACCACTGCCCAATCTGCATTGGCAGGGATATCAGGAGGGCGCCACTTCGCATCAACACTCCATCCTTGAGATAATACCCAACTGGAACTGCGTCTATTTCTTCATCAGGAAGGGCTCTTTTTAGTACACAAATTTCAGGATCATTAGTTTGCTCCTGAATCAACCGCTTTCTGGACAGAGACAAGTCTCCAGACACATCAGAATCACCAGACCCATCTGGCTGGCTGAATAGAGAACTGATAAAAGTGTCTGATAAGTCCTCAAACGGAGAAACCATAGTAGGCTGAACAGAGTCATGAGGCTAACCACCTGAGTCATGACTATTCAACGTGCTGGACGGCACCACATCGTCTTCTTCTTGAGCCTTCTTGGCCATAGCACGAGTCACTGCACAGGAAGGATACAGAGATGGGTCTTCATCGCCATCTTCAGTTTCGGCAAGTAAGATGAACAAGGGGAACTACATTGCCCCCTGCCAGGTCATTGCCTAGCAACAGAGAAACACCCTTGATAGGTAGACTTGACATAAGTCCCACCTTTACCTGTCCTGTAACTAAATCTGACTTCAAGAATACAGAGCGCAGGGGTACAGATACAGTCCTCCCTTCAATACCTTGTACAAGTATGAAATCCCCAGAAGCGGTCTCATCACGTAACTCCAAGGAGTCCATCAACAAAATAATCCCTTAGGATATATATGGGGACAGGAGGAGAATGCTCATTCAGAGCCACAAATCCCTCTGACACAAATGGAAGGAATTCTCCCTCACAAAGTCAGCAGTATCAGGCTTCTTAGCCCTCACAAGGAGCAGGCAATTTAGCAGATCGGCCATCTACTACAGGGGTTTCTAACCTTGTCTTCACAAAGGCATTGGGTTTAGTATCCTTTTCTTGTTCTTTCTTAGCTTTAAGGAACCAACAGTTAGTTGTAACATGACCAGATTTCTTACAATAATTGCAAACTAGACCACTTTTGTCACTGTCAGCTTTCACACTTTGTTCAGACCTTTTACTGGATTTCTGAGCACCATCACCAGATTTGTCTTTGTCTTTGGGTGAGGAATCTTGGGTATCACCGTTACCTTTTTTTTTCTGAAATTGGGAACATCTATTGTTACTGCTAGACTGAAATTTGGACTTATGTGTTAGAACATATTCGTCTGCAAACTTGGCAGCTGATTGCAAATTCAGTGCTTGCTTCTCATTAAGGTAGGTCTTAATATCATCCTTGACACAGTTCTTGAATTCTTCAACTAACACCATCTCTTTTAGTGAGTTGAAATCATCCTTGACCTCCATAGAAGTACACCAGCGCTCAAAGCAAACCTTCTTCTCGTTGGCAAATTCAACATAAGTCTGATTGTCAGATTTCTTCAGACCTCTGAATTTCTGTCGGTAAGCCTCTGGAACCAACTCATAAGCTGTCAAAATAACCTTTTGACAACCTCATAATCAGAGGAATCATCTGCAGACAAAGCCCGAATAGGCTTGTTGAGCTTTACCCTTGAGGACAGTTTGCAACATCAGAGGCCAGTGTTCCTTTGGCCACTGACAACTCTTAGCTACCTTCTCAAAGCACTGGAAATACTTATCAACCTCCTTCTCTGAAAATGGAGGCACCAGCTTTACCTCTCCTGGCTGGCGTGAAATTTATTTTCAGCCTGAATTTTTATTTTTAGTAGCTCCATTTGGAGCCTTTCTTTAAATCGAAATCTCTCTGTCTTTGTCTCTCTCTTTCTGCTCTTTCCTTTTTTTTTTCTCTTGCTAATTTTTCTAACTCAAACTGCCTTTGTTTTTTTTTTTTTTTTCTTCAATTTCTAGCATTTTTAATTTAAGTTCCAATTCTACATTTGGATTTTCCACCGAAACTGTTCCAGATCTCCTGGTGCAAACACATTTTCATCAATGTAATATTCAACAATCTCTCTAGCCAGTCTTGCTTTTGCATGGCTGGTTTTACATCTGTCAGCTCTAACTGTCTGCATATTTCTAGCAGTTCTGTCTTTTTAAAAGACTTTACAACCTCTACGGTTGGTGATGCCAAGAAATCATCCATTGCTGTTGATCTGCCAATATATATCTAGGAAAATTCAAAAAACAATTTCACTATTTGAAATTTTAGATTTTCAATAAATGACTCGCACAATGGTCTATCCCGGACGAGCCCCCAATTTGTTATGGCCCCAATTTGTTATGGCGTCGATTTGTTATGGCGGCCACGGACAGCAAGGGATGACAGACAAAATCCTTTAAGTTCAACAGATTTAATTAAACAAACAGAACCAATCTACTCTCTACCCTACTGACCAAGATTGAAATAAAATAAAAAAAAATAAGATATTTACAGTTCCTGTAATGGAGATGGGCTGCTCTGTTGTGATGTCCTGGGACAGGAAAATGCTCCAACACAGGCAAAAAATCCACAAAAAAGCTTAAAAGGTCTTGAAAAGAGTGACAGGTCTGGTCAAATGTATCCTTCTTGCAATTTCTCCTACTCCTACTCTCGCAATTTTTCTCCTTATATACTCTTGTACAGCCCCCTCCCATTCTGGGACTTTCCCCTCTGGGCATGCCCTGGACATGCCCAACCTAGCTTCAGACTGGGCTTCACAAAAAAAAAGTCAATACTGCCATCTAGTGGCTATTTACCACATTACATAACGGTGTTATTGAATGACTTTAAACATAAAATAAAATTCAAGCAGGAATTGGCCCTTTTATTTAATCTGATGACTGAGACTGTGCTGGAATCCGAACAGAATCTGAAGACATGCTAGAAGAGAGAGCTTCTCAGTTGGGCCTGCCTTCTGTCATTGACACAACAAAGTGGAATCTGTTTAGCACAAACTTTGATGTTTTTTTTTTTTTCTCCGAATCTTGCAGTCAAACTAGATTAAAACCTACTCAACCATTCCTGTGTCTTTCTGTACTTGTGGCAGTTGCCTTCACTGTCAGAGGGATGGAAATTGATCCCTGTGATAAGTGTGAAGTGCATGAACCAGTTGTCACTGTTTTCATGACCGATTTCAAGATTTTGGGGCCCGTAATCATGGACCTTTGTGTAAATGTTATCATAAACTGTATCATTAGGCAGCTGTAGGCAGTCTGATAATTAATTTTCAAGGGCTGAAATGTAGGTCTGCCCTGTACACATCTTTTCATGTACTCATTTCGAATGGTTTACCTAGATTTCTCTCCGTGTATCTTGCCAGCAGAATTAATTACAAGATTTGCTTCTTCCTCTTATTTCAAGTTTTCCTTCTTTCTTTCGTTTGCTCTTCTCTCTCTCTCTCTCTCTCTCTCTCTCTCTCTCTCTCTCTCTGTTAGGTATGATGCTGGCATCAGTCATTAATTTGCATAATAACAGATTACTGAGCCGAATTAACCTGCAGCTTTGTAGACTTGTATTATCGATGCAGGCTAACTCGTTCCATGCATCTTCGCCTCACAAGTTTACACCTACGGCCCAGACCACTCGCAATTAAGAATGCACCTTTTGAACAGCTTTGATTTGCATTTGTATAAGGGAAGTAACCTCAGCATTCTTCCTGTCTGGTATTCCATACCGTTAATGTAATTGTTAAACTGCACAGTCATACTGCATTGTGTTTCATTGGCATAGTAGTTAAACTAGGTGTGGAACACTGGCTCAGCTGTGTACTCTGACTGCTTCCTTGATGTGGTGTAAACCACCAAGCAATACAACAGAGCTCAAACTTACCTCATGACAATTTTGGGCGATTTGTGCAGGGTCATTTGACAGTAATGAAATACAATGTGTTTTTAGAAGGAAAAGGAATTAACATACATTTGAAGTTGGTGGTAAAGCGCTACCATTCTTCAAGAACTGAGGTGGCCTAATATTTTACGCTCTAGCATGATACGCATGCAGCTCCGACCCGAGTGATGTCAGGTTCCGGGGATTGTATGAATGGCAATGACTGGTCAACTGCCAGCAAAAAAGCCAGGAAACTAATTGCAATGGACGGAAGTCCCGGGAACGAGGGAGAAAAAGGGTTCTCGCAGTGTGTAAAGTTTAATTGTCTTTTTCCCCCACACTCCTGCATGCACTGTTGAATAACCACCGTACGGTTGTCCATTCATCGGTGTGAATGGGACGCTACCACGGCTACCTGCTCCGGGTTACTCGTGCAGTAAGGTCTTGGAATGCGGAGCGGCAGTCTGCATTGTGCAGGAGCGGGGAAACTATGTACGCCAAAGCAAGGGCTCTGCTGTGACATGCCCGGACTCTGTGTCGGTTGAGGTGTGTAGCGGTCTTGTTTTATTTCAAACCCTGATTTCACTACGTCACGTGGGAGCCAGATACTGAGTCCGCTCAATTATTTGCAGCCAGTTCCTTGAAGACTGAAAACAACACTTCTGCTTGGCCTGAATGCAGAGCTGGAGCATGTTGTGTTAATTAAGTTTCTAACTTCTAACTCTTTAAGATTTAAGGTCTTAAGTAGGCTGTTAGAATGTTTTTAACGGAGCATTTTAATGACGGTATAAGCAGCACTGTTTTTGGAGTGATTGGAGTCTAGAACTTGGACTTTGAATTTTGTGGTGGAAAAAAACATGCCAATAAACTTGGTCTTCAAAGGCCTAAACTATTGTGGAATATTCTATATGTTCCACTTACATGTTTTGGATATGCAATTTTTTTACAGAGGAGAATTTTACTTACCACTGACTGTACTTTTGCTCTGAAACATATGAAAATGGACAAAAAGAACATCCATTGCTTTTATGTATGAAAGTACTTGACCATTGATGCATTAGTGTATACGCAGGATGGACTGCCTGCAGTGCCCTGTCCCTGTCTCTAGAAGTTCAAAATTTTATTCCTTTCTTTAGGGTGGGCTGGCTAAAAAAAAAAAAAGGGAAATTCTGAGTGTCTTTTCTATTCTTTTCTTTGTTTTACTTTGCTGGCTTTTTGGTCAGCTCATATTAAGTAAATGGTAAAACCAGTTCAACCATAGGAATCTAGGAAAGCATTAAAACTGATAATGGTTGAAACTGCACTTTGTTAAAATAAAACATTTTGCTGTATAATCTGAATGGAAATATTGCCAAATGCTTTATTTGGCATGAAAAATCAGAGAAATGGCCAATATTGGTACTTCATTTGTAATCTGTTGCAAAGAAGTGAGTCAGTTGTGAATCCAGTTCAGGAGGAACCCCACCTTAAGTAGGAAAATGGAAAAGGGCAGTGGTGATTCATATACTGTGATTCACAGTCAGCAGCCAAGTTGATGCCCATACCGAAGATGTTACTATGCATGACCGAGACTTCATACCCTGCCAGCTGTCAGGACCTGTCAAAGTATGAAGGAACAGCTTTGAACAAATGATGCATCCTGATTTTGAAAATATACCTAGGGGGCAGGTGCTGATGGAGCTTGGCAGGATGTGTGTGTTATAAGCCTGTTGCATTTCTCAATATATTTAGTCCAGAAAATCACAGAAAATCATATTTTTTGCCCTGCCTACTGCATAATTATTGGGTTATATAATCTCAAATTTTTATTTTTGATTTAGTGCGCCATTTTAATTAATATGAATTTTGGGTTCGTTTTTTAGAATTATTTTGTAAATTTTCTGCTTCAGTAGTTTTAAAGTTTTGATCCATTGATTGGTTCTTACATCATTCCCCTCTTTTACGCCTGTTTCCTTGACAGTAATTACAGTTTCAACCAGTGTAAAACTGTTGAATTAAGTTAACTTTAATAATTGGAAGAACAATGCTTGAAATATTGAATACTTTTTTGCATCTGGAAAACTGGTGAAATTTTAAGTCGCATATCAAGTGTGCAGTGTTGGATGCTGCCTTCTGTTATGATAACTCAAATTGGTCCCCAGAATTTTGACCACTCGTGAAATTTGTGTGGATACTTGCTGATGTAACCCCATGAAAGCACCTTCGGAAACAGTTGGAAAGCCTTTACAGGTTTAATGCTTGTGTGTTCTCCTGTGTTGGAAAAAATTGGGAGCACTCGAATGCTTTCTAGTTACCTCCGCCAACAAAAGTTGGCAGGAGGTTATGTGATTGGTGCCATTTGTTTGTTTGTCTGTTTGTTTGTGAACAAAACTCAAAAAGTAATGAACGGATATCTCTGAAATTTTGTTGGTGGGTCGCTATTACATCAGGGATGGATCCTATTGATTTTCACCGCAATCAGTCAAACAATATGGCCACCACGGCAGCCATCTTGAAATCCTTTGACACACGATAACTGAACTTTGCCCCCACTCACAAAGATTTGGACTGTGCTGCCTTAGCCGAGGATTGCACTCTAGGAGTGCTTCTAGTTGGCAAATGTGCTCCTAGATTATTTTTACCTGCTGGCGCACATTGATTTCTTGGGATAGATACTACGTCAGTGCCTCAGCACTGTGAAGACTTGCTTTCTTTGGGCACTGTTCTTAGGCCAAAGAAATGCATTACATATTGCTTTTTGCCTTAACCCTTTCAATACTGAATGCAGTTATACAAATCAGAGTTACCCATTGGACATATACTTTGTGACTATTATACGGAATTGGCCCAATCGCAAGGGTTTCTGGGGCCCACATGCCCCAACAGGATATTTGGAGATATTATGGGACTTGTGTATCCTGTTAGGACTGAAAGGGTTAAAGTATGTCTTGGCTTTTTTTTTTTCTGCAAAACTTCAGAGTTGATGGGACTTGGTATCACTCTAACTGTATACTGTGTGAGCTCCCCGTCTTTACACACACACACACACACACACACACACACACACTGCTGTATTAAATGCTGCAGCAACCCCTCTGGTGCTTACGGTCCCAAAAGTGCTTAAAAGTGAGGAATAATTTATTCATCAATTCATTTGAGTTTCCATCTCTCACTCTCTCCTTCAAACACACACACACACACACACTCATATGCACAGCACAGAGAGACAATGATTGACTCGGGTCCTGGGGATATGCAAGCGATTGCAGTTAATGGTGGATACTGTCTCTTATCCTGTGAGTGAGTTTCTTGCATACAGATCTGGTTCCTCCTGCTGTGTATCTGTTATTTTTAAATGGCGCTCTCTATCTCTCTCACTTGGTTCTGTTCATTAACATTTTTCTAAGGGAATTCGAATGCATCCAGACTAGATGTGGTCCTAAGTGATTTTTTTCCACTGAGCCCAAATCAATTTTCAGGTGCTCCTAAAATGGGAGCTGTCTTGCGTCTGTGCTTTGATGTCATGGGTGGTAAATATGCATTTCTCAAATTCAAGTTCCCATGGAGAGGAGTGTTAAAAATACACCAGTCCTGTGAGGCTGCGGATGTGGCCTGGGGCAAAACTTCGCAGCGGGAATCTCAAAGCTTTTCTACTTTATCTCCAGAAGAATTTGGTGAGGATGAAATTCTTTGTTCATAAAGTGACAGGACAAGGCCTGTCATAAACCCTGCTAATCTAGTTTTCTTCAGTCGCCAATACTGAATGCATTCATCACAGCCAGATGGATGCTCTCTGCTGATTGGCTTTTGCCGGGGGGGGGTGAAGTCATCTTTAGGGACTCCACCTGTTCTGGATGTTAGCACAGCAGGTTGATATGGCTCTGGATCTAATGCAGAACAGACAGGCTGATCTCTGGTTCTTCTGGGGGGTGGCGAGTGGAGCCCCCTGGAAAAATTGCTCATGTCTCAGAACTGGAAGCCAAAACTGCCCTTTGCTCACCCACATGGCTTTAGAACTTCTTGACATTGGAAACACTAACTGCTGGACTACAATGACTGAGTGCATGTTTCGTTAATCTTTTCCTAATTTACATATTTTTATGTTTAGGCCAGGTAAATTAAAGTAGACCAGTATCGTACTAGAATTCCGTTCACTTTTACTTCTAGACAATGATACTGGGCGACTCTGGTGCCTGTCTGACTGTATGAAAAGCCTTAGATGCTGAAGCGAGTGCAGAATGAAACTGAGAAACTGCTATATTTAACATATTTGTATCATTAAAATGTTGTCAATCCATCAGTGAAGCCTCTTCTCTTGATGTTAATTCATCGAGTACCTGATAACATTTCACACACAATTTCAGGCAGTGCTAGCCTCCTCGGACTGGCACAGAGCCTGTGATACCCTATGCTGCACTGATCTCGCCCCTAATGACCCTGACATCTTTATTCAATAAGGTTTCAAATTAGTGTTTATTCTCCAGATATTAGATTAACAGTACAGAACAAGTGCACATTGTGTGGGTCTTGCTGTAGCGCAGTGCACACACACTGAGAGCTGAAGTTCTTGAACCCGCAGTCAGCTGCGTAATTTTAGCCCTGCTGTTTAGCTCCTTGGATTTTCCAAAAACTGTCTCACTGAACTCTTTGAGCTTGCTTATATATTTCTGCTCACGACAATAATGATCAGGGACTATGCAAGTTTTCAAGTATGCAGACAGTGACAATTTTTGCTTCTTGACATCTGTACCCTTTTATGCAGTGTTATATACTTGCAGACAGCACAGTATAAACACACGTGTGTAATCACTGCATAATTGCTCTGACAGGCCTGGTGTAGTTTGGCTACAGTGGATATAAGGCAGTGTGTAAACATCAAAAAGAAAAAACAAAGCTTGACGAATTAGTCCAGATTTGTACAGTCTCAGCAGCTGCAAGGAACTATCGACAAGCAAACCATTCGATTGAAAATCTACCGCATCAACAGAACACCCCCCCGCCCAGGCCACTTGACTCAGCTCTAATCCGGCCCTTATATGTGAGTCATCTTGCCTCCTCCTGCTGGGCATTTTCAGGGGTTATCGGTCTTCTGCGTTCTGGGCTTTCTGCCTCCCTATTGATGAGATGCGAGAAAATCTTTGTTTCGAGTGACTCTCAGCTCTAAATGCATTATAATTAATTCTCACACCTGTCCCCATTTTAACCTCCTGTAGATTGTCAGGGGCCTGAGAGACCGGAGCCGGTTTATCTGGTCCCATTTGCGGATGGTTAAGTGCTGAGTAACTCGAATGGATGGCTTTTGTGCGTTTGCGCTCTTGTTTAGGTCATTTGGGTGATGATCCAGAGTCTGCATGTAGGACTGGTGGGCTGGAGGGAAAAAAAGCCTCCATTTGAGGGATAGCAACCAATGAACAGCTTCAAAGTAACGGAGCTCATCAAATTGCACTGGTTTTATCATTTGTAAGATATAGGAAAAGTAATCTGCTGTGCTAATCTTTTCATTACCCTGAAAAGTTCTGACAGGAGAACAATGTAGGTGTATCTCGGCGACAGTAGTTTTCTAGGTGAGGCTGTGCTTTTTCACTCTCTTTAACAGTCATAACTGTGGCTGAACTCCCTCCTTTCCCCTCCTCCCACCTTGAATCAACAATCCCTTCATATTTTTTTCCTCTTTTCTACCCTGGGTGTCTCCGCATCTGAGAATGCTGTAGTTTACACAGCGTGCGGCAGCCTACTCTGGGCTTTGAGGATATTGCCAGTCTGGGGAATCCCAGGTGCATTCTGGGTAATGAGCAAGTCTCAGAGCGGGTGACCCACAGAACTGCATCACCTTCTTCTGTAGGTCCAGCCCTCAAGTGGGACTGCTCTGGTCGGGGTTGCACAATATCTCACAGGAATGAATGGGAACTACCCAGGCGTTTTAAAAAAAAAAAAAGACACTGAACGAGGAACTTTCTGCAGGGGGCTTGGGCAGAAGGCTGATGTCCAGTAGGCTGTGTGCCAGCATTGGAGACACTAATATTGCCTGCTAAATTGACTTTGCTCAGCTCTTTAGATTCAGCAATTTATTCTATCTTAGCCTGTAGTACTGCGCATTAAATAGCTTGCTGCTATATGCTGATAAGAAGATGAAAAACTGAAGGAAATGAACTTTTAAATGCATTTTCTAAGCAGCTAGCTAGAAAGTAAATAATGGAATAAAATACTTAGCGGTTATTTTTGTTAGCTAACAATTGCTCTGGTGGGCATGGTAATTCTAGGTGGTGAGCGGCCTAATTACATAGTGCTCCAGGTCCCCTGCACATATGGGGAGGGGGGTAACACCTCATTTTGTAAATCTCAGTGGTTTTGGTGGTTCTATGAATAGGTCAGGGTGGGACTACCTCATTATACCCTTGAAAGCCAAGTGGCTTGTGGAGGAACAAAAAAAGGTTCAGGTGTATAAATGGTTATTAATGATACAGCATGGAAAGCATGCTGGTGCATGCACTGGATTGCGTGTCTGCTAGGCTAATAAAAGTATAATACTGCTGTGCATTGCATCGCACATGGGTCAGACCCAAGTATCACAACGCATTGCTCCAGTACTAAGAACTTTGTGACTTTGTATAGACAGCAGACACTGGCTTGCGTATGAACTTGGAAATGACTGCTGCCATCCCAGTCCTACAAGGCTGCAGTGTCTGGGGCTCTTGGGTATGTTTTGACACTTGATTGATTCATTTCATTCATTGATTGGCTGAAGAGCCTGTGCACCTGGCTACTGAAGGCTGTATCTGGCTGGTGATTGGAAGGAATCCACAGAAACACGCAGCCAGTGGCAGCCTTCCAGGTCTGGGGCTGTCAAGCCCTGCAGTACATCGGTAGCACTTGTTTATGTCGATTGCACCTTTGTGTGAGCCAAATTCCCCGGCCATGGCATAACATTATAGATTCTGCTTTTCAGTAGCCCCTTGCGCATTGTTGGCTTGGATGAGTTCCATTACTACCCATGGTAATGGATGGGTGGATAGATGGATGTCTGCCAATATGACTGGATATTAACTGAAACTTCGAGTGGCAGAATATGGCAGAGTAGGCAAGTGTCTGATTTCTGTCTTATTAGAGTAAAGAGGTTCATTTTAATTGCCTGGGCTGGGGTGTAAAGCATAACGGTTGAAGGTTAGTTGATATTGGCATACATGAATGCCACCCATTAAGGTGTTATACTCTGTATTGGCAGTGCAGTATTAACCAGATTGTGAATAGGGGTGAGTTGATTTCATAATTTACTGGAATCTTGCCGGGTTAGCACGAAGTGCCCTGTGTTGGCAGCTTCCGTGGCAGGGGGTAGTTGTCCATGATATTACACGAAACAACAGAGGCTGGCAAATTTGTTTCTGAAAATACTGAAGTGGACAAATCGCTTCACTCCCAGAGTACCTCACTGCACCCAGGTGTATAATTTGGTACCAGCAAATTGTCAGGGAAACCTGACTAAGAGCTGGGGGTTAACCTGCGATGGACTAGCATCCTGTCCAGGGGGAGTAGCTATACTCCTGTTTGCTTCATGATGTGGAAACCATCTGCAGTGCACTGGCCTGATGAGCCGCTTGGCTTGGGACAGACTTTACCTACCTTCCTACCTATGCTGAATTGTTAGCATATAGCACTCCGCACTGGTGTTCCCTACATCTGGTGCAGTAATCTGGTCCCGTTTCTGGACCCCAGCGTAGCGGCCCCATAGTGGCATGGACGTGTTGGCGGGTTTGAGCGCTCCGCACTATTTATAAAACTGGCAGGCCAGCTCTGGGCAGCCAGTCCACCCTGCATCCCAGGAGCCCGTAAATATTTAATCACTGCACCTCCTCTGCCCAGTGCCACCCCCGCACTGTGTGTGAGGAGATGAGCTCTAGTCCTTGAGATTATAGGGGCTGTCCTTCCTCATTCTCTCCCGCTCTCGAGCAGCTACCCTTCTCTTATCGAGTAGCAGGGGGTGTAAGGAAGAGAGCGAATCGCGGGAGTGGGAAAGTACTACAGCTGGCACCTGTAGAGAGGAGGAGCTCGTGCTCACCTGCAGTGGTGGCAAATCCATGTTTTGGGTGTAAAATTCCACCCAAGTTTTTTTGTTCTAATCGCCTCGGTTTTCCAGTTTGTGAAAGTTTTACGCCAGGATGTTGAACTCGGTTTTCGTGGGTAGAAAAAACACATTTTTTGGCATGTCTTTTAGTAACCCCGTGGCCCTTTGAGGTCCACTCAACTGCCATCTGTATCAACAAAGACCGCACTCTTGCACCCGTCTGAGTACTGTCTCGAAATGGGGTATTCTGGCCGTTCGATCTGCTGTTCGGACAGGAGCAGCAGTGTCTTCTTTAAGAGTGTAACACGGGGATGGATAAGACGTAGCCTCCCAGTATTGCTAAACAAGCTGATTAACCCCTTTATAATGTGGCGTGCTGAGAAAAATGATTTTATTTTAGTAAACATATCATGTTGTGACGGGGGGCATGATGACAATCACCTTCTCGGTGATTGCATATCTCAGGTTTATTAACTTCACCCCCCCCCCCCACCCCCAAATATATTAATGCTAAATTTGTGATTAGGATTTAGCCTCATTGTGTTTCTTTTGTTCTTACTGTCCAACCATCACATTTGACTGCAGGAACTTGTTTGGACCATTATATTCCACCTTCTGAATGAATTGCGAGTGGTATCATAGTTAGTGCAATTGCATCCCGTTTGTTGAACAGTGTGAAACTGCATTTAAATAATTTTAACCCATGCTTATCGGTTAATTTTATCAGAAAGGGAGAACAGTGCTGGAGGGGACATTGTTGTTGAGCATTTTAGCCAAACATTTCTGGGATTAGGCCCGAATGGATTTGGCCTGCGATAATGGTGTGATTAAGAATTAATTCATTTGAAAAGTTAATGGTGTGCAGAACATTATTTCTCCACTCGTATACAGATCTCCGCAGGGAAAATGCAATCCAAAAAATGCTTTTGTCCAAGGAAACTTCAGTACTGTGGAACATGCACTTATTCCAGAGAACTATTCTTACCCTGGAGTGGCACCATTGGACAAAAGCGAAAAGCATCTCGTCTCCAGTTCATGGCTTTAAAGTGTATGCTTTGTCCGTTACCAAGCTCATTTCCATGACCTCACCACATACCTAATAAACTTGTCCAAGTTCTGCGTTAACCTGCCCAAGGGGAGCTGACCTCACAAGCAGCCCAAGTCCGAAAATCAGCACGTTGTCCCGTTTGTGTCAAAATCCCCATTCCGTTTGTAGTCCCTCCCCTTCATGATCCATAAAATTTCTGCTGGGAATTGTGGAGCGGGGCGGCGGGCTCTGGGACGGTCAGGAATTCCTGGGCGCACGTTGGCGGGGCGGGGCGGGGTGGGCAGTCGGGGTTGGCGATGTGCTCGGCTCACACAAATCAAAGGGCTCCATTGTGGGAATGAGAAGCAGATGTGGAGGCTGGAATTCTCCTGACTGCAGCACTTTTCCCCTCTGCTTTTATTCCTGGCTGCGTGTTTGAGTTCCCTCTCGCCCTCTTTCACCCACGCGCTCTCTCCCTCTCTCTTTTCTTCACCCTCGTTTTCTTTCCCGCCCTCCTTTCCTCTTTCCCTCTCTCTCTCCATCCCTCCCTTTCCTTCTCACAGCTTTTTTCCCTTTTTCACAATCTTCTCCTTCCCTTTCCTCTCTCCTTCTCTTTTACTCATCCCTCTCTATTTCTATCCCATTCTGTCTCTGTCCTACAGTCTCTCTCAGTCATTCTTTCCCTCTCCCTCCTCTCTTTCTCCCCCCTTCCTGCACTCTTCTCTTCCTCTTTCTATTTGTCTCTCCATCCTCTCTCTCTCTTTCTCCCCCTCTCTCTGCAGTCTTGCTGGCTGAAATCTGAAGTTTTTTTTTTTTTTTTTTTTTTTTTTTTGAAGTTTTAGCTGCCGTCTCTGGCGCATTCGTGGGCGCGTACACACACAGCCCCCAGTTCGGTTGATGCTATGCGCGCGGTTTCGTTTACGATCACTTCGCACAGCACCCCGGCTGGTTTCGGCTCGGCGCTGCTGACCTCGCTAGCCTGCCACGTTGACAGCGTTTGGAGCAGGAGGAGAAGGGGCGGGGTGGGGTGGGGGGGGGGTGGTCCGGCCCCGGGCTGAAACGCAGGAAATAGCCCTGGCAGCCGCAGCTGAATTCTGGGAGCAGGAGAAGGCAGAACACGCCGCTTTGATTAACTGGTCCTGTTTTGTGCAAAGTGCTGGGACACGGTGTTTTTTTTACCGCCGCGCTGTCGCCCAGCGCTGAAGGGGAGGGCGAGGGGAGCATGTGCAGAACAGCCTGCCCCTGCTTGTTAGAGAACATGTATGAAATGTAAAAAATTACTTTGTGCAATATAGCACATGTATGAAATGTGCAGGTTATTAACCCTCAGAGCGCTAAATGCAGCTACTGTTGCTCAATGATGTAAGATATCAAAATCAAAGCTGCTGAAAACTGATCATGTGGCGACTAATTTAGGGGAGCTCTTTTAAATGAGTCACCACATGATGATAGGTTTTCAACAGCACAAGAAAATTAAATTTATGCCTTTTAAAAATTTATTTCAGCGCTCCTAAGGGTCAATACTTTTATGTAATGCTGCCTCATAGAAGCTCTTTGTGAGGGATTTTCCATACTCACAAAGCACTGGTGTAGTAATTTGCAAAGCGTGTTTTTTTTTTTTTCTCTCTCTTTAAAGGTGACATAGACAAGGTAAAAACAGTTTTTGATTCTATGTTGAATAATGGTAGTCTACCCGCATTCAAGAACATATGAAAAATGCTTGACATTCTCAACATCTCCTTTCATAGAAATTCCTCTTTTTAAAATGACCGCCAGAAAACGGGCCAATCTGAACAACGCATACATATGATGTCATATGCATCTCGCTGCCCCCCCCACTCTCATTCTGTTTCCTCCCCGTCAAAATAATTTGCAGACACCCGCTCTCTTGCCCCCTATGGAAAGTAAATTGCAACAGTGTTCGTGAAGTTCAAGGCGAAATGACGAGTCGCGTTCCGAGGTGTGCTCTTCCAGGCTGTGGAAGCAGTGTGCAAATGTTCTATAACCTTCCAACCGAAAGAAATGCACGAGATGCGTGGCTGCTGTTCATTTTTAATCGGATTCCCACTACATTCAACCACAGACTGTTACTTTGCTCAGCCCATTTCACCTCTGACAGTTTTACTAACCTGGCACAATTTCAAGCCGGCTTCTCGTAGCGTTTGGTGCTACGTAGCGGAGCAGTTCCGACTTTGCGTCTACCTCAACAACCATTACAAACTGTAAGTATCACGTTGTAGTTAGATTGTTTTTAAAACGTAAAAATAGAATATATTTGTTTTGCTTGTCTAGCCAATGTCGTATGACGTGATTATCACTCAACAACAGCTTTGAAACGAGATCTGAAATAAATCTGTGAAGATTGTTGTTGCCAATGATCCTGCCATGCTCACTTTAAGACGGCGGGAGGTCGGCATCTGCGCCTTTAGTTTGTGAAGATGTTTCACCTGGTGCGTCAACACCAAAACATGAAAGTAGCAGAGATGCCAAGTCTCACGCATTCGGCTTGGGTCTAGTGCATTTTTTAGGATTATTCGCCGTAGTCCGCAATTATTCAATGAGCGCTTATTAATGAGATTCTCACGCGGACCTAAAATCCTTGTGCCTTGAAGTTTCAGTTTCACTTGTGTTAAGGTGAATTTCACTGCAAGTAACATGGAAAGCGATTATGACTTGCTTCGCTTTAGGCAGCAAAGCCAGCCAATCAGCGTCAAGTGCTTGCATTTCATAATGAGGTTGCCAGTTAAGCCTGAAAGGTCGCCAAATAGGTGCAAAACAACGCGTTCAAAATCACCCACCCTAACATAGCTTTTTGACAGAGGTTTTTAGGAAGCTTCTGAGGCATTACAGACCCAACCAAAATTTTGTTGTGTATATGTCACATCACTGAACAAGGATAAATACCCCGTTCAACCATTCTAGGTCACCTTTAAATTAAACAAGCCTGAAGGACAGTGCTGATGTAACATGCCCCTCAGGACACATGGACACGATACTGCCCTCCTGTAAAATATTTAGCTTGCAATACATTTTCTTCTGCCTGCCCTGGGTAGACTGGCTTTTAAAGGAGGAGCTGCGTCAAACGGTCCTGATAATCTCCATGCTGCAACCCAAATCACTTTGGAGAATGATAGCATGTGCGTACGTCCCTGAACTGCAATGCCTGTGGAGGCCACGACGAGCAAAACAAGTGCTGAGGTCACAAATGTGCGATTAGAATGTTCTTACCCGAACATTCTATCGCTGACGTAATGATCGCTAGATTCGCTACTAGTAATTGAAAGCATTGAGTTATCAGATGCCTACTCAGAATTTTGAGGGAGAAACATTCCACAGAAAAAATTCTGCTTGTCAACATTTTAGCTCGGACTTCATTTAGAGACGTTCCATGAACATGTTGCGTAATTAATCATGCTTGAGTTGTATGAGCTCCCCTTTCATTGGCATTGGAAACAAAAACCCTTGGATGCAAAACCCTTGGGGCGGGGTATGATGAGTGATGAGTGGGCGTCCTCTTGAATTAGTGTATGCAATAGATTTGGGTGGAGATGCTGCTGCATAATTGAATCCTGCAAGCCCATTTGTTGCATTTCACTCCTAATTGACCCCTATGCCATCACCAGCTGCCCCCCCACTCCCCGTCTCTTCCTCAATGGTGGGCATATGGCAGGGAGGTGACCCATTACCGAGGCAACGGTGAGATGTCCGGCCCGCACACTCTGTGTGATTCCTGCTCATTGTGTTCATGTTGTGTCTAATACCGCAACAATGCGCACAACAATACAAGAGCGCCATTAACATTATCTGCATTATATCGGGCTTTAGCCATCACTTGTATTCAAAGCGTCTTACGGCAGATTCTGCTGGATTAAGCCAGTCTCCCTTGGATCAATGTTAGATTAAGACACTCGGTCATTAATGAGCTGCAGCGCTGATCTTACTGAGGCTGGAATGGAGCTGTTTCCCTAAACCACTAACCCTCTGACTCCGAGTCACCTCGGCTTCTATTGCACTGGGCTGATCACTTGCAGTATATCTGTCCCTGTGTCACTCTTCACATATAATGCTATTTTTTGTGATCCTAAATGTGAAAAGGGCCTTTACTGACTCTCGATTACAGCTATCTGCTGGGGCTCTGTGGTGCATTTTGATTGGCACCACCGTGTTCCCCGAAGGATCTTACTGTGGCGATGCCTACGCTGTTGTGATTGAACTAAGCTGACAGTAATGCCCACTGAAATCCCTGCACTGTAAAGTCATTGGATGAGATTTTGGAGGGTCCTACCTCATGGAGCTCAGTTTCATAACGGAGCCTTTCCCAATAATTCAGAAAATGTATTTCGGAAGTAATTTCATGCGGTGTTACAGCTTCTCTGCTAGGCAATTCAATCCGTATGCGAGTCAATCTGTTTTCATCTCGGCCTCATTAATTTCAAACCATTTACACAGGATCCTCTACTTGCCGGTACAGTGAATTTGTGAAGTTTTTGCGTTTAAAGGGTAAGGGTTTATAAAAATGCTTTGCTGGGTTTCTGTCCGATGTAAATACCATTGTAGAACAGTGAGCTCACTAATGGCCGTGACTGTTGATTGTGAAGCATAAGGGTTACTCCGAATGGCATGAGAGTCCTTCTGTGTTCCCCTCCATCTTTTACTCAGCCATCTAATATCACTCATTAGTTATATCTCCCAGCTGAAGAACAGTGCTCATTGGCTAATCCAAGACCTGGTCAATGGGGGGGAACATTCTTTTAGGCTGAGCCTGGATTTTTCCACATTTGATTTCTTCACACCTGATCCTGCAATCCCCCAGTCACAATTCCAGGAGCTTAATCCCACTCCACTGTACACACCACATTGTCATTGTAAAGCACTTATGATCTTACCTTTGTGGATTTAAGGACTAGGTTTTCGCCTTAAGTGACTGTTGATTGCTCTTAAGCCAATTGTTTTGGTAACCTCATCTTAAAAATCTTAGGTTCTGTTTTAATAGCTGTGATATATTGGCATTTTACTATCCCATGCGCTGTGAACTAAATTAATAATGTACAGAGGTGATAATAATCTTGCTTTGGTGTGGGAGCTTATTCATGCAGAGGGAATCTCGCCAATAAAAAGGCAGTATGGACAGCTCCCTGGCTGGAGCTGAATGTTTTGAAGTGACATAAAATGGAAAATAGAATTGCTTATTTTAGTTTCACGATGGTAACATGATGCATGCTTGAATCATTGTAGTCCCCGGACGAAGTCGGGCAGCTACCATGGATTCATGCTTGTCGTCTCTGCTGCCGCGTTTGTGGACACTGTCGTCTCTGCCACTGCGTCCGTGTCTGTAGACACTTCCTTTTGGACGCTGCACAGGCTGTAATTTTTGACCAATTTCTTTCATATGTGGTTTGGACATGTGTTATTCTTCAGTTATAACGCCTAGCGATTTTGGTCGCCATGGCGACAGTATTGGCCGAATAATGCACAAACAAGGGGAGGAGCGGGCTTTCGGGGGCTACACCCATGCGGTTGTGGGCAACCGGACTGTCTAGTAACAATCATGTTATTAAAAAGATAAAACGGTGCTCTATGCTCTTGCTAACTTTTTGCCTGGCTTGCTAAGTACTGTTGTGGAATTTTTGCATTGAATTTAGTGATAACCACAAACTGCGTAATGCTTCAGAGCTTAAAAAATATTTTGTGCGCAATTTTTCATACGTTGGTTTAGTATTGCATGTTAGTTCGCCTCGTAGACCTATGTATGTAAACATATGCCACCTGACTCTTTTTATTTTTTTTTCATCGCATTAGCATGGTGATGTTTTTTGGGTGCTGGATTATTATGCAGAACAGGATGCGGAAAAATGCAAGCTTTCAGAATTTTCCCGTCCTCACGCTATCAACACATGGACATATTTTTGTGGGAGATGTGTTAAATGTGTAAACATTTATGTGTTAACAGTGTAAATCTGATTAATAGGGAGTAAAAAAGAGCACGCTGTGAAGCGCTAAGAGCAGTTAGCTATGCTTTAGCTGGATAGCAAATGGTCTTGCAGGATTGAATTGGAATGGAGCTCGGACCAGCTGAGGAGGACCAGTTGAAATAAGGCTTGTTTAGAAGCCACGCTGAACCAGGCTTCAGGCATCTGCTGCCATTTACACCTCAGGAAGGTGTCAGTCCCCCCACCCTTCATAATGAGGTGACAGCTCCCTGAGCACCTCAGTAGTGGAGGCTCTCTGTGTTTGATCACATCAACTGACTCCAATTGCAAACAGTTGTGTAAACTTCGCAGCCTCCAATTGGTGTAATTTCGCTTGATTGCGGCATTTGTTGAGAATCGGATTGTTGACTTGTGTGGTGACCCTCCCACACACACGCGCGCTTACATACTCACACACATTGTCGAGTGTCCTAACTGAATTCCTGCAGTTCCTCTGTAGCCAGATGTTCCTCCGTAGACCGAAGCATTCTCTGACCATGAGATCAGACATATAGAGTCACTGCATGCTGTTTTTGTTTTGTAAAAACATCGTTGAAGACTCCCTTTCCTTTACAGTTGGCTACATAGCTGTTTCACTAGGTGGGTTTGGTTTTAGTTTTACACTGGAATGGAGCTTATTTGAGGATATGAAGGAGGAGTTTCCTGCTAAAAATGTAAAACAAGATCCTGCTCAGCCAACGGCACAGAAAGGGGAGTTGTGGGCGAGGGAAATGGTGTCGCTCGAAGTCATTTACTCGGTAAATGTTACGTCAGTTGGGTCCCTGCTGAATCAAAGCACGTTTTCCAGTCAAAAGGAATCGAATGGGCAATATTTATGATGTCTCGAAGGACCGGGCTAATTGCAGCCATGTGTGAATAGTCCGAAGGTTGCTTTGTCTTCTGGTTCTGTATGGGGAGACCTTTGTGCGCTCAATAGACACACCTTGGAGCCATTTTGAAGTGAAAATGGGCAAATCATGTACCTTTTCCTTTGACAATTGCTACTGTAACCTCCGTTGGGTGCTTGGAGATTACTCTATGGAGCGTGCCTGCAGTAATGCTCGCATGGCTGTGAGTGCTTCAGTGTGTCAGAAAACCATTCTCCCTGTCCATGGACGAGTCTTAGGTTTCCGCCTGGTTGGATCGTAGGCAGCGTTCTTGTGGTACACCAGCTTAAACATGCAATTTCCATACAATGCTGTTTTTCGGCAATTATGCCAAAACCATGCTTTTGCAATTCAGTAATGAATGTGTTTTTTTTTTTTTTTCGGGTTTCAAGTTTCATACCAACATAGTCAAACCTATGCAATTTTGATTGTTTGTATGTAGCTCACAGGCATACTTTTGGCTTATTTTAGATGGATGGCTTTGTCAAGTCACTGTCTGCGGTATCTGAATTCTTTAAGATGGCTGCTCAAGCATGAATTTTCTCCTAAGTGGGCCCCTTTCGAAATTTGTGGCCTGTTAATTGTTCATAATCCTTATTTGGATTTAAGGCATGTTTACACCTTGCAAATGCTACTTTTTAGCACATGGCTGTTCTATTGCTATATTTCTCAATATATTCCCCCTCCTGTAGCACCTTTGTTCACATTTACTGGAGTTTATGGTGTACTGCTCCCAAGTGCATGACATTCTGATGCTGATGTGATGTGTGAACAGTGGGCACTTATGTTCTTTTGGGGTTTCATTTTAGCAGTCTGCACTCTATTGGCATTTATTTAGGCTTTTATGAGAGGAGTTGGTTGAAAAATTTCTTTAAATGGATTCTTCTCATCATACACTTGACCTCATTAGCACACTAGTTGTTACATGCTGTTATGATGCCTTTCTGAGCTCGAGTGATCAGTCTTGTAATCTTCTGATTCTCACTCACATCGTAGGTACCCAGCCCGGACATATGCACCGCTATCTCACCCTCGCGGTCCCGCTGGAGTTCTGACGGACTGGCACGCTGGCACCGCAGTCTGTGGGCACAGCACAGAGAGGGTTAGCGCAGGGCCAAGCGCCCCCCTCCCCCCGGGACGCTCCCGGCCGGACGAAGATGAACAAACTGAGCTTCCACAACAACAGAACCATGCAGGACCGCCGCTGCGTCTGCGTTTTCCTCCCCAACGACGACACGCTCAACATCATCGTCAACGTGAGTCCACGCGCCATGCCGAGACCCCAGCTTTCTGAAGCCTGCAGCATACGGTTTTGGTGGATACCCGTTCAGATGAGGATTAATTCAATTCTATGGTGATATTTAGAGCTGTGCTTGGATGGTTATTAGCATATGCTGCCAAGTGTCTCTTTGTCCCTGTCAGTTTTGATTTGCGGCCGCAGCTCTTTTTGCTGTCACTGTTTTTACATTTGGCATATTTCATGATTTTTGACTCTGTTCCATTTGCCACCTTTAATTTAGCTGTTTTTGTTGCCAATCAACTTGGAATTGGGGCACTGACTATTTGGCCCCTTCGAGATTCTGTTAGTACCCTCATCTTGCTTTAAGGTCTTGCCTAGTTAGGTGCTGCTGGTGGTCAGATCTGTTAAGACACATGCTTCTAATTGTCATCCAAATTAATCAGAATTGCCTGTTAAGATGATTTTTAAATTGTCATTAAGATACTTCACTGTTAAAGCCTTTTTTCAGATGTGCTTTCGGTATTTCGTTCACCCCAATAAGTGCACACGCACTCACGACTCACACATACACGTGCACTCACATGTACACACACATGCTCAGAAACTCTCACAAACCTGCACACAGGCCTGTTCCTGTCCCTACGTCAGGCGATTGGCCAGCGCTTAGTCTGACCCACTCGAAGTCTCGTTGGGTAAGACCACCAGCTAAATAACTCTAATGTAATGTTCCGTAAAGATCCGTGAAAAGTTGCTCAGTGGAGACAAGCCAAAAATCCTTTTTCTGAGAACATTCAGAGCAGAAATGCAATCGAACTCTTGAGGATCTCTCAGATAGCCTGTGGGAATGCAGTAACTTGTGGCAATCCTGGTTATACCGACATGTCCACATTAGCCCTGCAAGAACACTGTCACCCCAATCCCCACTCAGTCTGTACTTGTAGTAGGCACTCTGCTATTCATCTGACAACTGTAAAACTCGCAGGGAACTGTGGGAGATGTAGGCGAGAACTGGAGGGAAGGGTCTCACCCTTGGGCTCAACAATTGCAGTGATCTTATTGTGGTTGCTTAGGCTCTTGAACTACTGACCCTTTGAGTCTTTGTCAGGCGTTCTAGCCGCTGGGTTACTGGCATACCAAACCTCATGGCTGGCGTGAAAAGCGTGCAAGTTCCCAGACTGACCTGTTATGCCCGACTAAGATCCCTTGAACTTTTGGAAGTTTCCTCTCTGAGTGTATGTCTGAGCTGTGTGTGTTGTGTGTGCAGGTGAAGACGCTGTGCCAGGAGCTGCTGGCCCAGGTGTGTGACCTCCTCCGACTGAAGGACTGCCACCTGTTCGGCCTTAGCGTCATTCAGAGTAAGTGTCTCCTCTACCTCTGAAATCTGTTCCATATCACCGCTGTGCCATTGCTGAGTTTGGTTGGTTCTTAGTCTCGGGAGGGGTGTTATGGTGTAAAATGCACAACTGTGAAATTACCCAGCGCCTCTCCGTGATCTCAGTCCATCTCCTCCAACTGTTAGAACCTGATGGCTTCATAAAAAAGATGGCACATTGTATTGGCTGTCATTAGCTGTGAATTGAATCCTATACCCCAAAAGAGCCTTTCCATTGCCCCCGCGTTAATGCAAATGGTACCCCACCACTGCCCATTGCCTTCTTTGTATGTTGGGGATTACCAGCTGAAGGCCCAGGAGAATTGCCGTATTTGCTGATATTTTATTTATTTATTTTTTAAATTTTTTTAATAGTTATTTTGCTCTCAGTCAAATTATGTGATTTATGCGGTTAGCTCACTTCACTGGGATCTTTGGATGAAGCGGTTGTTCTGCTGAAAGTGAAGACAAAAACGCAGCTCCTGGAGATCCTCAGTATATGGCTGGATGGGAGTGTGTGTGTGCATGTGTGTTGTTGTGGGGGGGGTTAAAGGGATGGGATATGTTACAGGTATGCTGCATCCTCACTGTAGAGAGGTACCAATGTCTCGAGGAGTGGGTACGGTTGGATCAAAGTCACAAGACCCATCCCTTACAACCCAATGTGGAGTAGGGCGGTGCCACAAGTCTGGAGATTGTGCTTTTCTCAACGACTAGCCAATCACTGGCTGGAAATTTTTGCTACCTTACTGCTAGGTTAGACAGTTGTGTTCTTACTGCCTTGGGCCTGCTGTGTGTGTCTGGGGTAAACTCCTGGGGTGCATATCTGAATGCCACGAAACTGAAAGACAAACAGCAGCCAAGCTCAATGACTCCTACAACCCACAATCCCCTCAGTGGAGGTACGCTTCCCACAATTCCCTCTGCTCAGTCCAGCTCCTGTACGGCCCCTTTATAGCAAGCCTTCAGAGTCTGTCCACCCTAACATGTTTAGCCCCAGCAGTCAATCAGGCTATTTTTCTTTCCCTGATGCCTGTAGCATTCATTCTTAGTATTTTATTGCTCCATCTTATACAACTAGTAAAAATGGAATATGTTGAGAATGTGTACTTCTTAAAAATACGCATTTCTATTATTGAAACAGATTTGTCAGTATTGGGTTTATGTACCGATGTCGAGCCAGGGCCTGTTTTTTAAAAAAGATGCCTGGAAGCTCATTTTGTTAATTCGCTAAGAGGATTTAAAATGGTGAATCATTGCATGCGTCAGGAGCAAAAACAGTCGTTTGGAGGATCCCCCTGGGATTTGAATGGCATGATGGTTTTCCCAGTCGCTGAGTTTTATTGCACAACAGAACGGTTTGCTCGACGGTGAAGTGCTTTGATAGCTGCAGCTCATAAGCTCCTTTGCCAAACTGGGGAATTAAGGGAGGCGAGGAAGGAAATACTACCAGCGGGATTTTGGCGGTTAAATGAGATCAGCAGGTATAACGTCGGAACTGGGCTCTTTTGTCTTTCGGCTGTGTTTTAAAAAAATGCTTGGCTCATTGGAGGCTTCTTTCTGGACTGCATTCAGCAAAGACCTGGGGCCTTCTGTTTATATATGAACTGAGTTTTTTTTTGTGTGTGTGTCTGTGTGTGCGTGTGTGTGTGCATGTGCTTGTGTGTGTGTGCGTGCGCGTGCATGTGCATGTGTGGTGTGTACGCGTGGTGTGAACATATATTTGCCTCTCTCCGCAGATAATGAACACATTTACATGGAGTTGGGCCAGAAGCTCTCCAAGTACTGCCCTAAGGAATGGAAGAGGGAGGCCAGCAAAGTGAGTCACAATTTGAAATGGACTCTGTCTTTGGTACTCGCGCTAATAAAAATCGCTCATATTCCCTGATATATCTTCTATGGGCGCTGATCTGGACTCAGTTTTTCTCCACGGATGGGCTTGGGGTGCGAATAGTGTAAACCCTGCTCAGGGTCTGTACCCCCGCTTCGACATGCTTTGTGATTGCCTGGCTCTAGTCCCAGTGTAACCCGTAGAACAGGATTGATTATGTTCCCTGCGCTAACCTCTTGCATTCAGGACTTGCAGGAAGTGCCATTTGCAATACATTTTTCAGAGACTTAAGCAAAAATATTTATTTTCCTCTCAACAGGGAATTGACCAGTTTGGCCCACCAATGATCATTCACTTCAGGGCTCAGTATTATGTGGAGAACGGGAGGCTAATAAGGTAACACATATTTCTCTTGCTGCACTACTTTGGTCAGAGCTGAGCTGTTAACATGAGCCATGACCCAGATCTCAAATATATGCAATAAGGTCAGTAAGTATTTGGAGAATGACTTACTTATGGGTTTTTGGCTGTGTATTTAAGCGCATTGAATTTGGAAACCGCGCGTATTAGGTTAATCTCAAGACTGCTAATGTGTGGTTATTTGCATCTGTATTGTGTGAACCACGTAGATGCTGTATTGCCACCATTTCTATTAAGTTTCTCTGTCCATATGTGTACAGTCTGCGCTGTATGTAAACTGCATATTGCCATGGAGTTGGGAAGGGTAGTGAATGGAGCTGTTTTCCTACAGTGACCGGGCTGCCAGATACTATTACTACTGGCACCTGAGGAAGCAGGTGCTGTTGTCCCAGTGTGTACAGCGGGAAGAGGCCTACTTCCTTCTGGCCGCCTTCGCCCTGCAGGCCGACCTGGGGAACTTCAAGCGGAATAAGCATTTTGGGAAGTACTTTGAGCCTGAGGCCTACTTCCCGCCCTGGGTGAGTTTTCAGGCTGCGCTGCACAGAGGTGTACTGGACCCGAATGGCTAGCCGCTCGGGTCCAGACAACGCCGTTTGTGTTGTTGCTTTGTTCTACATTTACGGTCAGGAAATCTAAATGCATTATTTTTTGCTCTTCGACGTGTTTCTCCACTTTGTTGTTCTGTGTCAGTGGTGACCACCCGCAGGGTGTGCTGGGTTTTTTTTTTTTTTTTTTTTTTTTTATTTCAACATTTTATTAAAGCTATTAAACCGGGAGAGGTGAGTTAACCGTGTGATTAACTGGTTTAATTGAGCAACCAAAGTAACACCAAAAGCCAGCGGACACTGTGGCACTCCGGAAGGCCACCCATGCCTGCACTGTACAGCCTTTCTCTGTGTAATATTGCTCTTGAAATGAAGTGTTTCTCTCTGCTATGGAAAGTGTTTTTCATTATACGATGTTACTCCATGCGGTGTCGCTGTATGCAGATTTGCTCTGCACTGGTTTTCTGTCCCATGGAGTGAGTGTGAGTGTGTGAGTGTGTGTGGTCCGTGTTTACCTACCCTTGTGGGGACAATATGTCCCCATAAGACATGGAATTCCAAATTTCTTTATCCTTATTGGGACATTTTCAGGTCCCCATAACCTGAAAAAAGGGGTCAGGGAATGAATGCAAGTCTATGGAATGTCCCCACAAGACACAAAAACCCAACGTGTGTTCGTGTGTGTGTGTGTGTGTGTGTGTGTGTGTGTGTGTGTGTGTGTGTGTGTGTGTGTATATATACGCTTTGTCCTTTTGCTGTAGTTGGTATTGCTGCATGTTATTTTTGCTTTGTGTTATGATTGTATGTGCTGTGCTACTTTATATGGTATTTCTCTCTGTATTTCCTGAGTGTCATGTCACTACATGCTGTATTTCTCTATGTAGTATTGCCCACTGTGGTAGTGTTCATTTTTTTTTATTATGGGACCCTGCTTTCTTACTGCACTTGCTGTAAATATTCCGGGCGTCATTCCTGAATCTTCATAAATCATGGACCTCAGTGCTTACCCACTAAAATGGTTTGAATATTAATACATTTCACTGTTAAATTTATCTGCACAATTTTGCTGAGTTCAGGTGCCTGGGTGTTGACTGAGGCCGTAAATTGGGCTGCAGTAAAACTGCGCTGAGGAAACTACATGTACAAGAATGCAGTGAGGCTGGAGTCCATTGGGTCTGAGGCTGTGATCCCATCAGGCCGAGCTGCTGTACTTTAATACCTCTCAGTGTAATTAAGCCAGAAATCCCCAGGTTTGAGCGTAAAGCCCCTGTGTTCACAACGTCTGAGTTCCCTCCGAGTGAGTGTGTGTCACTGCCTTCCCCGACCCTTCCGTGTTAATCACTGTCGGAGAGCACCTGGAGACTCTCTCTCTCTCTGTCGTGCTCTCTCTCTCTCTGTTTCTCTGGAGGGGGGCAGTCTGCGGATACTAGGGCATTCATCCTTATTCTAGTCCTTGGAAGTGTGACGCTCCTGCTTTTTTTTTTTTTTTTTTTTTTTTGAGAATACCTTGAGCTGTAGTCTCAAATCTTCACCCTCCCCACTCGCCCCCCTGCCCCGCCCATCTGATTGCACCCTTTTCCTGCGTCTTCCCCCCCACCCTTTGAAGAGAGAGGCAGGAAATGGTTGGGCAATGAGCCTGTCCCAACGCGTCATACGGGACTTTTTGTTTTTGGACGCTCGTGTTGGGTTATTCACCGATGACTGTCATGTCCAAGTGTGGTCATCTGTCTCATTTGGCAGGAGCTGGATTAATGTAACAGTTCTCCATCCTCCATCGTGTCAGAGGATTAATCCTCACTGCTGCCCAGCATCCTCTGGGCCTCTGGCAGCACCTCCAGAAAAGGCTTTCCTGCCGACTGACCCGCATAGCTAACAAAACCGTGGAATCACTGACTGTTTCCGCCCAAATGTTCTTTACTGGCTGAATAACATTGCAGTCGTGTATGGTCTCTGTTGACACTGGTTATCTCTGTCATATCTCAGTCATTAGATGTAAGAGGACTCTGCGTGTAGCTGCATGCGTGGGTGGGTGTGTGTATGTGTGCGTTTGTATTCCTGTGTTAGGCTGTGTGCTTGTTCGTACGTGTGTGAGGGTGTGTATCTGTGTTAATCTGTACTCCTGTAATTTTGCGCATGCTTACTCATATATGTGCCCGTGTGTGTGGATCTGTGTCTACTTGTGTGAACCTGCTCCTGAATGTGTGTGTGTGTGTGTGTGTGTGTGTGTGTGTATGTGTGCAAGTCGTGTTCCTTGTTTGTGTTAATGTATGAGCAAATGTGAGCGAGGTTGCATGCGTGCGTGCATGTGCGTGTGCATGTACATGCATGTCTTCTTCCTTGTTTGTGTTTGTGAGAACGAATACGAATGAGTTTGTGCGTGCGTGTGTGTGTGTGTGTGTGTGTGTTCTTGTACTTGCTACAAAGTGAGAACCGAAAAACATTTTTTTCCCTACAGAGTGGGGACATTTTTGGTAAGTGAAGACATTTTTATGTGTCTTCACAACTACAAAGGCAAATTGTGACTCATTGGTAAAGGTTACAGGTAAGGTTAGAATAAGGGATAGGTTAAGGTAAGGGTAAGAGTTTGAGTTAGGCATGCGTTGCTTATTGTTAAGATTAGGAAAAGGCTATAGAGGCACACAAAGAATGAATGGAAGTCGATGTAGAAGTACAAGATTCTGCGTGCGTGCGTGCGTGCGTGCGTGTGTGTGTGTGTGTGTGTGTGCACGCAAATCTTGCTCCTTGTTTAATGTTTATGTGTGAGTGAATGTGTTTGTCTTATTTGTGTTTTGTATCCTTGTGTCTTCAGTGCTCTGACCTGTATGTTGTTTTGGTTTCCCAGGTGATTGCCAAGAGGGGGCGGGACTACATCCTGAGGCACATCCCCAACATGCACAAAGACCAGTACGCCCTCACGGCCTCCGAGGCCCATCTCAAATACATCAAGGAGTCGGCGCAGCTTGATGATGTCACTGTCCACTACTACAGACTCTACAAGGTGAGGGGCGGAACCCAAAAAGCCCGAGCAGAGTAGATGTTCTCTTAGTGTGATTTATTATCCAGGGTGCCCAGTGCATGTGATTTATTATATTTTCAGCAGACCCAGATATCAGCTCCGAGGGACTCGCTCCTCAAAAATGGGTCTCTGGCTCATGCTGGGTTCATAAATATTCTGGCCTCGAAACATTCTCTCGGTGCATTAAAAAAAGAGGAAAATAAAAAAGATCCTAATGTGATGTGAGGATGTGAGCCATCTGCCTGGCAGGTTGTCGGCGATGGGGGTTAATTAAAGGAGGCTGATGAAAAAGAAATGGGGACAGAGTGAGTTCAGTCTTCATTTAAGGATCGACTCCGCCATCAGTGCCGGGGAAAGGCTTTATTTAGCTGCCCCGGTTTTTCAGGAGGGACAATGCATCTCCTGAAGAGCGATGTCTTGACTTGACTGCTGCACAAATTAGAGGCCTCTGTTGGGAATGATGTTGATTCTTCTTCTTCTGTAGGACAAAAAGGAAGTGGAGGCCTCCCTGACCCTTGGACTGACCCTGCGCGGGATCCAGATATTTCAGGTAGGGGGCGCCAAATTTCTGGTCTTCATTTGTGTTTATGAATGCTGGAACCGCTCTGAACACCTCAGTCATTTCCGTTTGCAAATAACCTTGGATGTAATGAACACCATTTTGGGTACTACTTTCATGATCACCTGGCTTACTTGACAGTGGAGGGGCATCAAACAAGGGGCATTATTTTCTTTTCTTTAGACTTACTATCAATACTATTCCAAAATATTCCTCTAGCGGTGCTGATAGATATTATTCACATTTTCCTTTCATTTGGGTTCTCTGCAATGAATATGATGGAACTTACTTGTAATTTGCTTCGCGATAAGACAAATTACACAGACCGCATCATATGACCACCAAAGTGGAATATCCGTTCGCAAAATGGCGCTCATCTCATCAGAGGCTACCTCTCCCTTATGGAAATGGCTAGGATGTTCTGAATGCGCCGGAACTTGGGAGGAATGTTGGTGTGTGTTTTTGCGTCTCATGCTGAGGTGTTCCTGGGTTTGTTTACGGGCGTATCCTGAATCCTGCAAGTTTAACTTTGGCTGAAAAATGTTTTTCAGAATGTGGGAACAGTGAGGCAACTCCTGTATGATTTTCCCTGGACCAATGTGGGCAAGCTGGTTTTTGTGGTGAGTAGCAGTATCCCTCTGCTCGAGTCCCAAAGTGTAGGGCTGGAAGGAGTTAGATATGGATAGCATATGCACTTTGAGAGAGTGAGAGGCTGATGGGGAGAAGGGTGTGAGAAAAGAAAGGGGAGCCTATTTTTTCTAGTTGTTTTTGTCCTTTTTTTTTTGCTTTACTGGAATCCTAGGAGACTTCCCGAGAATTGGAATGTGCCTTGGATGTTTATGAGGACTGAAGAGTCCTGTTTTGTGCCGAGTTGTGGAAAGTTTGACGTTTTTGAGCTCCTCAGCTGGCCTGGCTCTTTCGTTCTCCTTCTCCCCCCCTCCCTCTCAATCTTTCCTGGCTTCCTCTTCCTTTGTTCAACCACTTAATCAGCAGTGAATGACAGGGCTGTTATCCATAGTGAGAAAAACATGGCCAGTGCAAGTCAGTGTGTGACTTCGATTTGGGCCTGAAATCTTTAACCCGACTTGAGCCTATAACTTAAAAGTGCTGTCCAAGACTGAATGGACCCGATATATAATGTCTATTTTGAGTCCGAACCTTACAGGAAACTGGCTGAAGTTTATGCTTAAGACTAAAAAGGACTGATACAGAGTTTTGATACCCGAACATCGCCTGAAAATTCTGTAAGAACAACCAAAATGGCATAGGTGGCAGCAGAAAGTGTCAAGGCTGCAGTATTGCCCGTTTCATCATAATCTAAACAAAAGCAACATTCACTTCATCATTTATCAAATCCTCTTTTATACAATAGGCCAAAAACAAAATTATGTTTAGCCAAATCAGGATTTATTTCTCATTGGGTAAGTTTTCTTACTTACCCTCTGCCTCTCACAACCTCGTAAAAGACTAAATGTAAGTTGCTTTGTGCTCAGCACTGCAGACATAAACAAATTCTGATAATTTGTTTTCATGTTCTCCAAGCCTATTTGTATATTTTCATTTCATACATGGGAGCATGACTCATCCTGTTATGTCGGCTCTTTACTTGTGCACCTTTTGATCAAAATGACAAACTAGACCTGTGCATGTCCCCTGGCATTATATCATTCCACTGTCTCAGTCAGAACGCTGCCCCAGGACCAACTCTCAGATGTGATTATGGTGACCTGTAAAGCCTTTGAAACATCAAAGGAAATGCACAACTTGGACACATCTGTACTCTGTAGCCCGAACAAATGATATATAAACGTCACAATGTGTTCAAAGTCAATTTGAGGCGTGACTTGGCCTATCCGTTTGCCTGCCTAAAAATAAATATCGTAATAAAAAAAAAACTAACAAAATAATGGGAAACCAATCGATAATGACCGATTATGGGAAAAGCAAACCTGAAAATCACGTGACTGTTGTCGGACTCCGAATGTAAATTTTGACCCTGACCTGAGCCATTTTGAAAAAGATGTCAGAACCCACTTAAGCCCAACACAAGCTCTCGGGTTGTCAGGTTCAGACGATCATCTCAAGTTCTAGTGTGGCTCCCACTCACTAACCCCCAAATGCCAAATGCCTCTCACCCTTCGCCTCTGTGAATGCACACACACTCTCCCCTAGTGCTTGGTGCACTGCTGGCCTCAATCTGATGTATGATGCATCTGCTGCCTTTTCCATGCATACATGTTGTAGAAGCAAGGTTTTAAGAAATAAAGCTGTTTCTTATATTCTGCCATATGACCTTTAAGAAAATCACAGAGGGCAGCAGGGCTGCTCTTGATTCTGTTGATTTTGGTCCTCAGTCTTGATGTAACCACTCAAAAGTCCGCAGCTGATATTAATGTACTCAGAAATGATCTACAGCTGTAAATGTGGCCCCCTGTGAGTGGGCACTTGTTTGTCTGCGGTAGAAACTCCGCTGTTGAGACGGCAGTCTAAAATGAAGGCTCTGAGGGTTGCGCTGTGCGTCACGGTATCTCGAGCAGCTGACTCACTCTGTTTATAATGGCCGGGGAGAGCGCTGCTTTTGGTTTTTATTGGGTGTGGAGGCCCCTCAGGGGTGGTCCCCACCCGTGCCTGCCGAGTGGCCTGTAAACGGCAGATGTGATTGGAGCGATGGGCCCCTTTCTTGGGGAGCCAGGCTGAGGTAAACCCTTTCAGCGCCTCCAGCTGTGTTCCCGGCCTCTCGGGGTCCATTTATAGGAAAGGATGACAACGGTTTGGGCTGCAAATGCGAGGCCCGGCTCAGTTCGATGTTTGGGGGGGGGGTGCGGCCTCAATGGGTGTGGTGTCCTGCAACTGAAAGTCGTGAGGATGGGTGGGTGGGTGGGTGGGGCAATGAGGTTAGACATGGCCTCCCTGAATTGGCTGGGAATTTTTGGTGTGTATGTATGGCCCAGTCCCCGGCTCGCTGCAAGCCAGCCGAATTAAGGTTGGAAAACATTACTGCAGGAGGGGAGTCCTGCCAAAGCCCTGCACAGTAATACATGTCACGGCAAATAGCCAGTAAAGGACACACGTGAGAGAAGATAGAATATTTCCATTGACCTGTGAGACATTCCTTGGCTTTGGACTGCAGGTGCTGTGTGTGGTCGAAAAATAGCCAGACCACTTGGTCTGTTTTATCATAAGCCATCATGTGGTCTAATGGTGAAATCGCTGTACTGCTGCTCTTGCATCTGGCTGTATGGATGAATAACGGGCAGCAGTACAGTCTGTAAATTGAACTGGATCAGGTCGTGGGGCAAGCAAGTTTAAATGGTGGCACAGGATTTCCTGAGGCAGTTTGGGAGGGAAGCACTCAGATTTTCATTGCCTTTGTGGTCTTTACATTTGTCCTAGACCCCAGAGTCATCAATCCCAAACTACCAGATTTCAAAATTACCATAATTCCGTTTAGTACTGACTGGATTTCACAACGGTATTTTTGCATCTTAATCAGTGGAATTATTCGTTTTGCATTGATGCGCCTCACTGAAGGAAGCAGGTGTCACTGACAGTGGTTGGGATGAGAGAGCTATGAGCAGGCATTATGTACAGCAGGGCCTGTAGGGAGACATCTGGCACTCTTGGGGCTTAATGGAGTTCACCATGGGTGCACCCTTGGGCCTCTAAAAGTTCAGAAGCATCAAAATTGTTGACTGTACCGAAGTCTGCATCTGCTCAATATGAGCATAACATGACTCTCCTTGTGACAGTATAATAAGCATTAACTGCAGAGGTTGCAAGAGTGCATGTTCTTTGTTTTAGTGGCATGCATGTGAAGTATATCCTGTGCACACTGTCAGTATTATATATTGCTGTTTAAAGACCCATGGATAATGTGTGGAAAATGTTTTTAAGTAGAGTTTGGCCCCTAGGAAGTAGTGGTTTAATGGCTTTTATCTGGAGAGTCTCAGTTTCTGCATGTGGTTTACTGCAGATGGCAGAAAAAAGATATTGGCATTTAAAAATATGTGCAGACCATGGTGCTAAGTCCAGAATTCATAAAATTTATGTTCTGTTACGCATTTCATCCACCCATAATCTGTCAGTTGATTTTACTAATTAGTCCTGACTCTTGGTGGAATAATTTTGCTAATCCAGAATATTTAAAATACTGGGGAGGACTGCTGGTTTTAGGACCTGGATTGTCCACATTTGTACGTTAAACACATGAACTGGCAGCCATTATAAGGTAATTGTGGTATTCCCCCTATTGGAACAGGGTCAAGTTGAGTCTGCAGACACTCACGTAAATTTCAGGTGCTATGCTGATGCAACAGTACGTTCTTTGTGCTCCATTTCACCCATAAGATCCTGATGACACCACTTTTTTGGGTATTTCAAGTGAAAATGAGATTCTATTAGCAAAAAAGTGCCGTCTAGCACCTTAATGCAAGGTTGCGCCTTTTTAACTGCATATCTGTGCAGAACGTTGTATTGAACTGGAATAAAAAATGGCCCTGTTGGGTAATCCTGTTTTGTGCCTGTCAACAGGAGAATTTCTGCAGTGCTTTTCCCACTCTTTATAACCCGTCTCAGCTAAAACTTTTTTTGTTGTTGGGCTTTAATTTGAATCGCTGCCTCTAGCATGTCTCGACTAGGGTTTCCCTGAAGAATTGAGGAATTTGTCTCCTGAGAATTGTGAAAATGAAGAACATCCATCTTGACTCCCACCATCCCCAATGCCCATAAAACATTTCACTGTGACACTTTTATTACTTTATTACTCTGGCAAATACCTCTTCCTCCTACAGACCGTGTTAGTATGCTAACGAAGGGAACCAACATTTTACAGGCATAAACATACATTCTCTCTCCTCAGATGTCAATTCCCTATTGGCTGCACCCTGCATGTTAGTGGTGAACAACAGATTCCTGAATCTAGTACACAGCAAAAATCCCAGTGCTAATTCAACTCCAGTAGAGTTTATATGAGACCGACCCATCCATCTTGGACTTGAATAAACTCTATTGGAGTTGAATTAACACTGGGATTTTTACTGTGTAGGCTTTCACTCCAACCCTTACAGAGCACATTTGCTCGATAGTGAGAGATATTGTTCTGTTGCTAATCAGTAGACGTGAGTGTTCTAAATTTGGGTTGTTGTGGAAAGTGGATCAGGGTTGTGAAAAACTGCTATACATCTATACATTATCACTGGCAGAGGCAGTATGCAGCAGTGACGGCTGTTTGGCTGAAATTGAAGGAGAAAATAAAAGAAAAAATCCCTTTTCCAATAATTAGCCATAGGCTTTTTTCAATCATTTTCCTTGATAACTAAGTTTTACATTGATTAGAATAGTCCATCTACAGTCAAATGCACTACTTTCTTCTTAGCGCAATGCTGCAGTGATTTAAATGGGAAATACAATTCAGGAAAATGTTTTATTCACTTTATGACTAAGAGGAACTACTCAGTTAAATTCTATGCTTGCTGTTAGCACATATTGAATGTAGCCTATCTAACCGGCACTTTATGGCCGTTTAAATTGCAAAGTAAATGAAGATTAGTGACAATTATCCACAACTGAATAACATTTGCTTAAATTGAAGTGCAATTCTGCGTTGAAATGATGCATTTTATTTCTTGTCTTACCGCGACGAAGAGAACTGGCCACATCTGATAGTGTTGCATGGTTTCCGAGTTCACGTTATGGTAATTTAAATAAACAATCGAAGCTTAGAAGTATGTTCTCATTCTTCCCCAATTTTCAGCTCACCAGCTGCCACTGGTATCCAGTTATGAACAGCAGGACCACTGAAGTCCTGAACAGCAGACCTGTATAATTTCCTGAACACAGAACTGCATTAGATTATGGAAAAAACTGAAGCAGACCAGATTACTCCGATGTGACTAAGTTTTGCTCCCTTTAGTTATTGAATCTAATTAATCTAATCCTGTTTTTTGCCTTCTGCCACTATCAGGGCAAGAAGTTTGAGATCCTCCCAGACGGGCTGCCCTCGGCTCGAAAGCTGATCTACTACACGGGCTGTCCCACCCGGTCCAGACACTTACTCCAGCTGCTTAGCAATAGCCACCGCCTCTACATGAACCTGCAGCCCCTGCTGAAGCAGGTCCGCCGGCTGGAGGAGAACGAAGGTACCCTCTGTCTGCCTGCCTGTCTGCCTGGATATTTTTCCAATACCTTACCATTTGTCCCTGCAATAACCTGTTTGTCAATTTACCTGTCCATCTCTTAACCTGTGTGTCCCTTTGGTCCTCGGAAACCTGTCAGTCTGTCCTTCTGTCGAGCCCCTGTCTGCTCGTCCCTTTGAGAACCTGTCCATCTGAGTGCTGGACTGACACTCCTCTGTAGCCTTTACTGGGCGGTGTTAGCATAATGACATGGCTGAAATGCGCCCGGATATGAACTTGAAAAATACCGCATTCTTATTGATGCACCAAAATTGGTAGACTTGATTTAGACTGTACTTTTATCCTCTCCCTAGCACACATCAACTTACATGGCCATGTAATACAAAATTTGAGTGGACTGCTCAATGTATTTAGGCATGCGTGTGACATATGGCCAAGTTGAGCTTGTCACTGAACCCTTGAAGTACGCTCTTCTTGTAAAGTATGCCCTTCTTGTATAAATTGAAGTTGAGTGTTTTAGTGCGCAGATGTGGTGGGTAACAGGTATGTGCTCTGTAAAATGAGTAGGTAAGTGGTGTGAATGTCTCTCCACCCCTCCCCTTCCTTCAGAGAAGAAGCAGTACCGCGAGTCGTACATCAGCGACGCTCTGGAGCTGGACATGGACCAGCTGGATAAGCGTTCGCGGGCGAGCGGCAGCAGCATGGGCAGCATGTCGCGCCACAAGCACCGCCTGTCGCGCCACTCCACCGCCAGTCAGGGCAGCTCGCACACGTCTGGCATCGAGGCCGACAGCTTCCGCACGGCGGGCCAGGCCCCCCACCGGCCCCTGCGCCCCTGCAGCAGCTCCACCACGTCCCACGGGAGCTCCCACACCTCCGGGGTGGAGAGCGGGGGCAAGGAGCGCTGCCTGGACGACGACGGTGAGCCGCGGGATACCCTCCGCTATCCCATAATTCACATTGCATTCCACTCTTGAAATTTAGCGAATTTTCTTACTGACAGTGAGACGCAACATTAAATGCATCAGGAGGTACTGAAGTGCTGAGAGCCCTTGAGGGAAGATGCACTTGTGCAGAAAATACAGGCCGTCTGAAGCCTTAAAATGTCAAATTTAAATAATCAAATTGGTTTTATTTGTGTAGTGCTGTCGCAAAGACACTTCACACAGAAATGGAAGGAATGTTTGAAAAATCCTGCCCGAACAAGAGCAAAACCTCCACTCAGGCTGAACTATCTCCCATTGGTGACCACCATCAATTTGTGATATTTTCTTGACATTATTTTGATAATGCTCGCTATGTTTTCTCATCTCAAATCCGTACACATTTGTAAAGATGTGGCTCAAAATTGTCAAATTTTGCCCCATGTCACACTGGTGAACAATCCAGATCTCTCCCAAAATCTAATCGCCTCTCTCGGGCCAAGATCCACCTCTGGTAAAAATATTTTCATGCAAATCCCTCCATTAGCTTTTGTGCGATCCAGTCATCTAACCAACAAACAAATAATAATGAAACCACTCAGAGAGCAACCACTTGGAGAAATCTCAACATTTGTTCTCAAATTATTTTTCTATGGCTTCAGTTTACCATCCCTCATACCATGGTTAGATGGATGGAGTGCAGCACTGGTTTTGTAAATCAGGGTTCCCATTATAAATTCAGGTGGCCGCTTAATCTGCTTAATCTGTAATCCGCAGCAGAATTGCGTAATATTTGGTCAGGTCACAGAGCATTCTGGTCTACGTGTGAGTGAAATTACAAGTCCTTCGGATCAGTTTTAACTAAGATATGCAGGTTTGACAATTTACCTGTGTTTAAAGTTAGGGATTTTTGAGATTTCAGGATTTATTTTATTTGATCCCAGTTACGGATTCTGCCTAACTCGGATACGGCCCTTGGTTCACGGTTTACATCACTTCTAATTTTTTTTGTCCCCATCGAACCAAAATTGCACCGGCTATTGACCAAAAAAAAAAACCGGAACAAAATAACATCTGCAATTTTGCCAAGTTAGAAACAAACCAACATACACGAGCAATCAAGTTACCTACTTGGAGGTAATGACCAGGAAGCAACTGAAATAAACGCTCTAGCGAGAATAAAAAACAGCTGTGATAAAACATCCATCGGTGAATAAATCTTGGGGTAATACCCGGCTATAGTAGGGGAGCCATCACTCCGCTTCCTGGCTGGTGTAAAATACAGTCATAATGGGTGGTAATAGAAATGTGAAATGTGATCTATCCCGACAAATAACCTTACTGCTGGTAATCTACAGTTTCTAAACATTGTGTAAACTGTCAGTAGATTTACCGAAGCAGTGGCTCTGTTTTAAATATGTTGTATTCAGGTAGCTTATATGCTAGCTCAAGATGTACCATGCATTTTGTGTCTGTGTGTCAGTTATGCAGTCCCCACTATAATGTATTTGGTCTTTGCCTGCGAGGTGTTTATGACCTGTTCTTCTATAATCACAGAGATTGAGATGCTTGTCGATGACCCCAAGGATTACGAGGAGCTGCATGAGCTAGCGCTGGAGCTGAGCCAGGACCTGTGCATTCACATCACCGAGGACATGCTGACGTCTGGACAGACGAACGGCTACTCTGGTGTGTAATCCACTTCCATGGCTGATAAAGCAATAGCTCTCAAGTGTCGGTCTGCCTAAGCCTGTTTGATGAGATCTGCAGTCCTGTTGGTTTTCAAGCCCAACCCTAGGAAGGCATACCCTATTCAACAGCTAGAGACTGAGTTTAACATATAATTAGTGGAATTAGTTGTGCCGCATTAGAGTTGAAATGAAACCCTACTGGACAGTATTTCCATGCAGGTTTTGGCAGCCCTGCTGTAGCAGGTGGGTGATGAGAATCAGTCGTCATCCATTGACGGGCTGTTCTCTTGACTTAGGCATGTTACAGGTTGCTGATGGGCTCTGCCCATATCTGAATGGATGCTGATTGGTCGGCACTGACGGTGTGCCTTTTCTCTATTTGTTGCAGGACTCATTGTGAAGGACGTCAGCTCTTCCACATCCAGCTCCTCGGAGACTGTGGTGAAGATGCATGGCCAGAGCATTGAGTCTCTGCCCCAGGTGGGTCACAGTCACTTGGATCCGTTTCAGACCCACTCTTACTGATTACTTTCATATATTTCCATGTTGCTTATCTGTTTACGTAGCTGCTGTCTGTTTTCCTAATATTTCTGGTATTCTTTTATGAGGACCTTGTGTTGAGTTAACATTTCATTCATTTAGCATGCTCGTAACTTAAGCATGGTTTCCTTCAGTTGCATACCTGCCAACAAGTACGGTTTGCCAGTAATGGTTACAGTTTTTTTTACGGCTGAACAAAAACAAATTCCGGTTTTTCGGAGAATAACAAACAGTATTAAAAGGGGCAATAAGCGGAAACGCATCATTTCTAGATTGAAGGAATTAAAAATCGCTATGTGAAGAACGAGAGGTGTAATTTCATCTGGAGTATAGCAGGACGTCACACCCGCTCTCTGTGTTGATCTCCAGCCCCTTGTTTACAAGCCCGGTCCGGCTGCGTGTTCTTGTACGTTCATGTGAATCGCCGCCTCCTCCTTCCCGAGAATGCATTCATACGGCCAGTGAGCAGAATCGCCTCCTCCTCCTTCCCAAGAATGCATTCATATAGCCAGTAAGCAGTGGCAGCACATATTTTTTAAAAAGCGAAATGGCGGAGAGCGGAACGAAACGTTCACCTGAAGACGAGCAGGATCCAAAGTTACTTCTAAATAAACAACGGTCGTTGGCAAAGAAGTTGTCGGATAAGGAAAGGGACAGCACCCGGATTAATATTGGCCTTGCATTTCCAAGGTGGAGAGCACTGCGAGAGCTAAAGGGGCTACAGTTTGACTCGGAGCTAGCTCTTCTTCTCCTGGACAGGTAAGTAACAACATAAAGTCAAATGTCTGCTTTAATTAGTGTTACAGTAACGTTAGGCACATGTCGCTATGGCGATTCAATTAAATTTAATGTTACAATCGTAGCATGGGTTAACGTCCGGAGCTTGAGTTGTTTAGCGGCTCGGTCCCAGCAATGGGCCAGGTGTTACGGTTCTGTTACGTGAGTAGCCCGTCAGCCAGCTAACATTTGCAATTAGCACAAATCTGCAGTTTCGTGAGCATTTCAGGTTCGATGTACTGAGTAGTAACGCCGCGGAAACTTAAACTGGCCCGTCATTCTGCCGAATAGCAGAGGTAGAGGGAGGTGTGGCTCATGACACACTTTGTTTTGGTCTGCAGACAGTGCACAACAGCAAACCTAGCGGTGAAACGATTTTGCTTTTTGCCCCTTTAAAACATAATGATAAAATAAAACATGAAACATGTTTGTTTATTCCTGTTTCTTCAACCCTAGTTTATATTTACCAAAGACGGCCATTTTGTTACAATCGCAGAGAATCTGTTGGTTCGTTTGCGTAAACAATCGGCACACCTCGCTGGTTATAAAGATTATAAGGAATCACGGAATTGGCCGAGGCGTTTCAATTGGAACCATACTCGGCTAAAATCGGAACAGCTGCACAATGGAAAATAAGGGACAGTAACTGCATCATTATTGACGTTCCTTATCAGTAACACTTTGACAATTTATTTTGATACCAGTTGATCATTGTGGACGTTGCTTGCCAGTGACACTGACAAATTTATGTTGATACCAGTTGATCATTATTGAAGTTACTTACAAGTAGCACTGTGGCAAATTAACGTTGATACGTCTTGATCATAATTGAAGTTACTTACCAGTAACACTGTGGCAAATATATTTTGATACTAGTTGATTACCTTAGTTGAATGTGATGTATAATTAACAGATGCTTCAAATATCTTTTGTTTGGTCGGTGGAATAAGTTGCAAACTTGTTGCATTCTGAAGACACATTCTCAGATTTAGTTACCCAGTTTCCATTAAATATGACCCATCTGTCTAATTGTTGTGAATTTGTTTTTCTTGGTCCTTTCACTTACTGTATTAAGGGGGTTTGGACATAACTAAATAACAATATTCATCACAGTAATCACAGGCATGTTACCTGGGCTATGAAAAGTTCTACTTTCTAGGATTTCTGTGTACAAAAGTGTCAAATTGAAGCTGAATTGTTTAGTCAAATTTCTGCCTCAAAGAGCTGGAAATGTAGCATTTAGCAGCTATTTTTTCAAATTTTTTCCCGGGGGAGGTTCCCCGTACCCCCACCTACGGGAGGGCGCGATTGCATGCTAGGATTATTAGGATTATGATTTTTCACTTTCAAAAGTTGGCAGGTATGCAGTTGCTTTCATAATGTCTTATTTTATTTGGCTCTGTCCTCCTCTATTTTAAAACGTAATTAAAAGATCTGTATGCATCTGCCAATGGAGGCGTTGATTCTTTGCATCTCAGTAGCTGGACAATGTATTCAACTCAAAAATGAAAAAAACTTAAGCACGCAGATACAAGTTTAACCTTAAATAATGCAGAAATTGTAAAAACTGGCACATTTTGATGGTACTGTGTCTTCTCATACTCCTCTATTTTAAATTTGCAAAGAAATCATTCATATGAAGGTGAAGTTCAGATTCTCAGGTTTTATTAATCTGTGTTTTTGTATACTATTGTTGATTGTGGTTACAACTACCTTTAGTATAACACTTATGCAGCTGAATGCATACTGAAACATTACAGGTCAAGCACAGCGCTCAAAAGTAAAACAGCAGTTTCTTGTGTCGAAAATATTGATGGCCTCAGCAAGAAGGGCTAAGTGACATTTTACGAAGTGTCACTTACGCCCTTCTTGCATGAGGCCATCGATATAACCTGTAACCCTTATGTTGCATCTCCAAGACTACTACACTGCACCCACCCATACCTCGAGTTTTCTCTCTTTTCTGACCACTTTCTTTCCGCAGACGATGGGCAGGAAGCCACAGACATCCACTGACCGGCACAGCCAATCCCTGGATGACGTGCGGCTGTACCAGAAGGGCTGCCTGCAGTGGGCGGAGCTTTGCCAGGACACTGCGCAGAGCTACACATTCGGCTGCGCACGGGAGCTCAGCGACGGCGGCTGCCACGGATTGGCCGAGCAGTGCGCCGGGATCCGGGACAACCCCGCCTTCCCCATCAAGAGAACCAGCAAGTACTTCTCCCTGGACCTCACCACTGATGAAATCCCCGAGTTTGTGGTGTGAGGCCGGTGAAATAGGGGGGGGAAAATGGCGCCCCCCCCACTCCCAGGCCAGCCTGTTCTTTTCATGCTAAGGAGTAGAGGAGGATCCGAGGAGCCGGGCTCCATGAATTCCTTCCAGTGGCACTCTGGAAAGACCAGTGTGCAGCATGTACAAAAAACTCAAAGCACTCGACACCCATCATAGTCATCTGGTTTAGTGTGGGTCAGCCTGCGGTCTGCAGTAGCATAAAAGCTACCAGGAGAGTGGATTAAACTGTCATAGTAAGCGTGGAGGAATTGCGTGGATGTGCTGAATGGCAAAACCCCATAACCATCTTAACGTCATTTGTGCATGTTAAGTTCACTCGTGGATCTCTGTCTTCGTTCCTGCGCTGGGCGTAAACCGAATTTTAGAGAGAATCGAGGGGATAGTCAACAAAAGTGATTTTTTTTTTTTTTAACACTTTTTGTTTTTCTCGGAAGAAACGCTTGACTGAATTCCCCATTCCCTATGGGTGGTGTACGCCCTCAATGATAGCGTGCACAATAACGGGAGCGGCTTTAAGGAGGACTCAACGCTGAGGTCATGGCATTTCTGAGGGACCAGATGGCTGAAGGCGAAGTCGCGCTCGGCCTGAACTTGGTGCCGGGCCTGTTCAGCCTCTCCCAAGGTCACCGCAACCTTGACGCTGTCGTCAAAAGGCTCAACCCATCTGCTGGGCTGCAGAAGGCAGTTTTGAGCCGAAATGTCACCCCAGTCACGCAAAGCAAAGGGTGCCGGAACGTGTGTTCATATTATTCAGCTGTGTTTTTTTGCGATACAGTACCTCCGTCTTTATAGCCACTCTCCTTAGCAGAAATCTGGTGCGGTTCCCCTTGTGAGGCTCTTGATTACAGGCCATCTCGGACCGCTAAGGAACCGCGCAAATTGTGAAACCAAAGATAAGCCTCACTGGATCCAAACATCTGAGCAGCCAAGCACGGACACCGCAGTGCCACACACGAGCTGGAACGAGCAGCAGTCGCTTGCGTAACCTCCCCGCGGGTTGGTATGGGCAGCCTATCAAACGCCTCGGTTAACGCACACTGCTAATCAAAGCGCCACAAAGAAGCGACACTGATGTTCAGAGGTTGGTTACTGGACAGGACTGGTTTTCTCATTCACTCCGTCTTCCTTGTCGCTCTTGTGTTGTTGTGGTTGGCCTGGCGCCGCCATTTTGTTTGACAGGAAGTGCATCATTGTGCAATTTTTTTTTTTTTTTTTTTCCTACACGGAACAGTTTCCTGTTATAAACTGCCATATAAGCCGTCAGTGCCTTTCAGCTCTATGCAGGTCCTCGAATCATAATATTTGCCTCGACAATCAAACTGCAGGTAGAGTAGGTCTCACTAAGTAAACCTGTAACACGAGGGATACTAAATGCATCTGCATTGTTAAATGTTCTGTGCTATATTGCTTTGGTCTGGTGGGACTGCGAGCACAGTCCATTTCATGTGTCTCATTCCCGTTCTCTAGCCATCGCTTTTGACTCGTGTCCAATAAGATAAAGCAGCAGAAGTGACATCACTGCTGCTTGGAGAGGCTCGTAATGGATTGAAATCCATTGCTCTTTCATGGCAGTGGAATGCAGTCTGGCAGAAATGGATGGTGTTTTCCAGCTCCGTACAGCACACTTCCCCAGTGGCTTTTCAATAAGCCTGCTTTAGCCCTGAGCAAAATGTGCTCAAACACGCCTCTCCATACCAGCTCGCTCTGTGACAGCCTAGAACAAGTCTCTCTCTAATGCAGCCATGCGATTGACATTGAAGTGATATCTATAGATGTGAAAACTCACTTTGTCAGTTTTCTATTCTTGGCTGTTCACGAAACATTTTTGTTAATTTTTTTATCATTTTTGATATTGTTATTATGATTATGATGATGATGATGATTATGATTATTATTATTATTATTATTATTATTATTACAACTGGAAGCCATTTCTACAGATTTTTTTTTGTTATTTTCATTTGATTAATATAACTTTGGACAGTAGTATTTTTATATGGAACATTTTAGAATATATTAGTGAACATGTATTCATTGTTATGTGCAGTTCATGTTGGTCAGTATTAGGGATGAGGTCAGCGACAGTATTAAGATTTGTCCTTGTCAGACTCGCTCAAGGCCCGTGTTTTGGTGATTTCAGTATCTACTCTTCTACCATGGCTTTTATGTTCACATTACTTCCCCATCTTGTTCCTGAGCCGATTTGCCGGAGGAAACATTGCATTGTACCTATAGAAAAGTTGTACTGCGATATATATTCGCATCACACTAATAATTTTGAAAAACGGTACTTTCTCTGAAGGAGAATCTTAACTGGTCTGTCAAATGCATTTATACTTCACAAAATCTGCAAACCATTGTGATAATCATAGGGTTTTTTTTGGAATCCTCCTCTTAAAATTCCTAGCTTGCATTCTAGAACTCCATCGAATTCAGTTGTCAGCGTTGATAGTTACATCAGTGTTAGAATGTCCAATTAAAAGCATTCTAATTGCATATTTATGACCTCAGACCTAACAGGTTAAATACAGCAGTATCATTCTTTCCAGTGCTCTTCAGAAGTACACGTTGTGCTTGTAAATAAAAGCTACTGACCCCTTCCACAGCTCTTAAGCATACTCCAGTCCTCTTCTTTTTTTTCTCTCATATACTGAGAGAACATTTTGAATAGCTCATAATTTTTCCACATTTGCAGTACAAAATGGTGGGATTCGATGTCCATGTAGGACAGGATAAAGGAATGCATGTTTCGGGATCTGAGAACCTCATTTCTAAAGCCAGTATGTTATGTGCTGTAGGGATGCTAATTCCTTTAAGAAAAAAGCTAAGACAGTGGGTTCTATATAGTACTCAAGTATTCCTTGTCCCTAAAGTAAAAAAAAAAAAAAAATCAAGTATGAGAAGGGATAATGTGCCATTAGGGTTCTTACAGAGGCAGGTGCGCGCACAGGATAAGGGCACCATTTGCATTGATATTGGACTGCAAACAGGATTTTGCAGCACTCAAACCAGCCTCCCTGTCTGGACAGGCTTGCAGCCGACTGCTCGCCCTTTCTCAACTCTGATGAGATGATGCAGAGGCAGAGGTGGTGAAGAATTTATAATGCCGCTGTTTTTGAAACAAAACCAAAAATGGATGAACCATTTTAGTCTTATATTTTGGCAAAAAAAAAATTGTACTTCCATTTTTATACGTAAGCCTAAATTTTGCCAATGACTTGACACAATTTGACTTGTTAGAAGATATGCCTATTGGGGAAAATTCACCAGTAAAGCAAGTGGCTTCTTCAAACAAGCCATCTTTCTATTTGAGTTGGATAAAAAGATTTGAAGGCTCATTACAGGATTGTAATTTGTTGTCGGGCAATTTTTTTGGTCAGTGAGCTCAGGGCATGAGTTTAAAGTGATTAGCGTATGTACTCCAGTTTGGAAACCATTTTGCCTTTATGTTTTCATAATTTTTCCCCCACTGCTAGTGCTATATGGAGATTGGTGACAAAGAAACATTCATGCTTAGGCATTGTGTGATATGATCTGTTGCTCCGTTGAATCATCAGTGTGTTACTATATTATACTCACTTTGTAAATGAATTACTGTTTTTCCCGTTTCTTATTATTGGTATCTTTCCTTATTGTGTATACATTGTCATAATTATGAATCACAACATCCGTGTACCTGCTTAAAGCATCAATAGTCCTTTCTGTGAAAGGATTTTCTGTTGAACTACAGGAACGCTGGGATTGAAAAATTGTGAAAGCCCTGTAGTGAAATGCTTTTGTAAAAATGAAGTCCACTTTGTGCCTTTCAGGTACGTTTTCCAGAAATAGACAATAAAAGGTACATTTATTTACCAAAGCATTTTGTATTGGTTATGTAATAAGCAAAAATAATTAAAATGGCTTTGAATGCAACATTCAATTTGTGCAGTTTCTGTGATTTGTTATTACAAGAATGATTTTATGAAGAGGAATTCTGGGAATTAGAAGGTGAAAGTCCTGACATGTTTTTCCTCTGGCCATAAACTCAGGTGGGTGATGTCACTGATTATTCCTGCCTCTTGGTTGAATAACTGAGCTCATAGGAACGTTCATGTGAAAGGGAAAATATGGAGAGGACTTTTACTGTCTGAATCTGGGTCCACCTTTGATAATATCTGAATGGACATCCTGCAGTTGGCAATATTACCAACTAGAAAGGCACTCGGTAGAGTGCATGCCTCCACCACTCCATATGTCGGTATTATTGGTTCGTACTGATCTAGAATCCCAAATATGTTCTGGATCACTTCCAAAATTGAATCAATTTGGACCACCACCTACCATCCTACCAAATTTTGTACTAATCTGTTCATAACTATGCGCTATCCTGTAAACAGATAGACAAAACAAATAAACAGACAAACGGGTTAAAACATATCCTCCTTGGTGGAGGTAATAAGAAATTTAGTGAGTACAATTGCAGCACAGGTAAAACTTAATTGCATAACGACACTGACACCTGGTGGCACATATGGCGTCCTGCTCGGGTGAACCCGAGAGAGACCCTGCCCTCCACTGGACAAATATGATAATGCCTGTGCTCTCTTTTTCTGCGCATCAAATTTCCACTACAGCGGTCACAGGGACTCATTTTGATAACGTCACACTATTTTCATCATGGTTACAGTGGGCGAAAGAAAATCAATTGATTTAAAATGTTATCTTAGCAGAATGCATCTTCAATACCATGGTCTTTATAGTCTCTTGTAAATGGTTAATAAAAGCTGTAACCACTTCTTCATAGTGGGAGAGTGAGGCCAAGAAGTTCAATCCAGTAGAATGATGCTCCTAAGGGATAAACCAGCATAATTCTATTGTTCTGTGAGATGGAGATCTTGGAACATGCAGCCTTTATCATCTGCGTTACATGTGCTGCAGCATTACCAATACTTCATCCATTCACGCTAGCTGCTCCTCTAATACTGGATATTCCAATGAAACTGCCACATCAACAACTTGTACCACTGTAATACAGCCAAGTGCTCCTACAACCACCTAGTAGAACACTGCCTCATCAAAAAAAAGTCTACACAAAGGCAACTTCCTTCCCCTGTTCATTCAACAAAGTTAAAGGAAGCCATAAAACTAACAGTGCTCAGAAAACATTAGCCCCTTTCCAGTTTCTACTGTTGTTGCATATTTGTCTGACTTACACATTTCACATCATGAAACTAACTTCAGTGTTTGTTTAAGATAACCCAAGTAAACACAAAATTTTGTTTTTAAATGATGAATCCATTTATTGAAGGAAAAAGCTTTTCAACCCTCCCTGGCCCTGTGTGAAAGAGTAATTGCCCTTTTAGTGACTAAGCCAACCAATTAAACAAATTATACTGATAATTGGGTTTAATTTTGCTAGATGCACAAAGGCATGATTAAGTCAAGTCAAGTCACCTTTATTTATATAGCACATTTAAAACAACAGAAGTTGACCCAAAGTGCTTTACAGCAGAGGCAAATGCATAAAAATAACAGACATAAGAAGATAAATAAGTGCCAGCCCTGTTGAATCTGAACATTTTAATAGTGCCTGTTTATCAGTATGAAGTAGATAAAAAGCAGCACATGATGCCACGATCTAAAGAAATTCCAAGAACAGATGAGAAACAAAGTCATTGGTATTTAGCAGCCTGGAAAGGGTCACAAAGCCATTTCTATGGCTTGGGGACTTAAGTGACTGGACAAACTTGGAACATTAGTGAACCTTTTTAGGAGCAGCCAGCCAACCAAAATTCCTCTAAAAGCGCACTGATCATTCACCTATAAGGTCACAGAAGAACACAGACAAACCTGCTTCAGTTAAGGCCAGTGCTCATGATTCCACAATAAGACAGAGACTGGGCAAAAATGGCATCCATGGGAGAGCTCCAAGACAAAAACCACAGCTGACAAGAAATGACACGAAGGCTCATCTTACATTTACCAAAAACATCTTGATGACTCCCAAGTCCACCTCTGAATGGTTCAAAACATACGAAATGAAGGTCTTGGAGTGGCAAGTCAAAGTCCTGATTTAAATCTCATTGAGATCCGGAGGCATAACCTTAAATGGGCAGTTCATGCCTTAACACTCTTCAATATGGCTGAATTTAAATAATTCTGCAAAAATGGGTTGGTCAAAATTCCCCCACAACGATTTAAAAACTCATTGCCAGTTATTGCAAATGTATGATTGCAGTTGTTTCCGCCAAGGCTGGCATAACTGGCTATTATGTTTGAGGGCAATTATTTTTTTCACATGGATGATAAAGGTTTTTAATAATTCTTTACCTTGAATAAATAACTGATCATTTAACAGCTGTATTTTGAGTTCACTCACATTGTCTTTGCCTTATATTAAAATTGAATTGGATAATCAGAAATATTTAAATATGACAAATAGGCAAAATTGGAAGAAATCGGGAAGGGGACAAATTCTATTTCGCTGCACAGTAGAACGCCAGTGCATGTCAAGGTCTGTGGTATATTTGATGTTTAGCGAACAGCCAGTTCTCTTCATGATGGATACAAAAAAAAAAAAAAAAAAAATGGGAAGGCATAAGATCCTGAGCAGCTTTTTTTAAGGGTCTGTCCATTATTGGCGGACGGCTGGGTCAAAGCATCTTATAAACAGCAAGTCCCCATCAAGTGAGTACCCACCGACAGTGGTGCAAAGGCAAATGAACCCCAGACTATTACAACAGGGTGTTCGGCGCCCATGGCCACTAATGCAACAAGGGCAACAAAGGTTCTCCCACTTCATCTGAAATCTGAATGATGGTTTTGGGAAGAATGTATCACAACAAACTGTAGATCACACCCTGATGTGTATGGGGGTGCATAGCTGTAGACCAGTCAGAGTACTCTCAAAAGCATCTAGGTATCATACTCCAGTCATCAAGGGCTGCGATGTTCATAGATCTTTGCATTTCCGTTCAATAGAGTTTTGAGGTGACTGTGTCGTGGTGGTGTCAGAAGTAAAAGTTCCTATTCATTTTACCCATAGACTAAAAAAAAAAAATTCACATTTGAAGTACCTCCTGTTGTTTCCAAGCTTCCATCGATTCTGAGATTTTGCATCATATATCCAAGTAACTACGCATGTGGTTTTTTTCAGACCGTAGTCCCAACCTAGGGCTTGTCTGATCGGTGTTTTCATGTTCTTCCCGTGTTCGCGTGGGTTTCCTCTGGATACCCTGAACGACTGGTTCCGGTGGAGCGAGAGGGTCTGGGACGAGGCTAACCGCCAACTCCAAAGGGCAGCTCGCAGACACCAGCATTTTGCGGACATCCGATGGTCCACTCCGCCAGACCTTCAGGTGGGACAGAAGGTCTGGCTGTCCACCAGGGACATTTGTCTGCTGCTGCCCTCAAAGAAGCTCAGTCCCCACATATGTTGGCCCCTTCGTCATTGTGCAGCAGGTCACACCAGTCACATATAGGTTGCAGCCAACTGTCCTGTTCATCCAGTGTTCCATGTCTCACTACTCAAGCCCTATGTCCCCTCTCTTTCCCCAGAGCCAGGTGCGGAGGTGGAACCTCCCTTGCCACTCCTGAGTGAAGACACGCCAATCTACACTGTCAAGGACATCCTGGTAGTGATGTGATGTTTTGTGCCGAGGCTTCAAAGAGTGTGCCGAGTAATACAGGAATTATTTTGTGAAGCGCGTATCGAGGCGTGTATTGATGGCGTATACGATGACTTCGGAAGCCTCGCCAGCCAGCCGTACCTCGTGACCGGTTCATGAAGTGGTTCGCAATTTGGCACGCGATTCGAAAAAAATAGGGTTGTAGAACGTGATGGGGATCTCTAACATTTTGTGGATTCTGACCATTAGAAATTCTGACTGTGTGTTGACCATCAAAAACCCTTTTTTGTTTGCGATGGATCCGCCGAGAAAGAAAAGGATTTCCCCAGTGTGGGAACATTGTGATCTAATTTCTCCCAAAAAGGTATGTGTATTAATAATTGCAGATGTGTTTCTCCCCTAATCTGGTAAAACCTAGTAACTCACTTTTTCATGAAACTGAGAAAACTGGAAAACAAAGTCCTTCAGGATTAACTCGCTGTAAAAAAAAAAAAAAGAAAGAGAATGGCTATTTTCAATGACGACTGTAGGTACTTTATTTGGTGCTTAGTAACTGCAAAAATGGGTCCAACTCAATTTCCACCAAAAAGTGAGTTACTAGGTTTTACCAGATTAGGGGAGATTTCTCCCAGTGAAAGACTCTTTTCCAAAGCAGGAGAAATATTATCCAAACAAAAGAAATCGCCTGAGCTGTAATACCGTGGAAAAACTTTTATTCCTGAACAAAAGCCAATAGTCTCACCCCAAGCACATTCACTGCCCATATTCCAAAGTCTCACCCCGAGCACATTCACTGCACATATCCCAAAGTTTCACCCTACATTCACTGCCCTCACCCCGAAGTTACAAAAGCATGCTCTTTGCCCTCACTCCAGTTTAACTGATCATTTTTACTTTGCATAAATGCAAACTTTTTTTTTTTTCAAATTATTGTTTATTGCTCAGCAAAATAGACACCATATGGTGATATGAGTGCATTGCATATTTCTTGGCATCATTGACAGTTTCATTCACAGGCATTTTGCAAAATACAACACTCTTCAAACTAATAATGTCGTTTGTGATATTTTTGCCCGTTTTACAATCTTTGTCCAGTAGATGGCGCAGTGAGCAAATGAAGCCTCAAGAAGCGTCACCCATTAGTGAACCATTTTGGGAGAAAGCTTCAATACTCCATGAAGCTTTATCTCGCCATCACTACATCCTGGACTCTCAATGTCGTGGGAGTCATCTCGAGTACATCATCGACTGGGAAGGATATGGACCGGAGGACCAGTCGAAGGTAGCTCAAGATGACATCTTGGACCCGACCTTTCTTGAAGAGTTCCACCAGAAGCATCTTGCTCCGCAAGGTCGGGGCCGACCACGTCCGTGCCTGGCAGCCTGGTGACCATGCCCACTACTACAGTTGAGTCGTCACTTCCTCGTTCCAACTCCCCTGAATATTGATGATATTCACCTGTGTCTCTGCCTATTTAAGCCATCTGTTTTCTCAGTATGTCACCGAGCATCGTCTAGGAATTACCTGTTTTCCTAGCTCATGCGTTTCCTGGTCTTGCTTGTACTCTTGAGTATTTAGCTCCCAGATCTGAACTTTGTAAACTTTATCTTACTTTGTACTTTCTACTTTTGCGTGTGCCGTTTGTATTTTTTTTTTTTTTGGCTTTGATACTTTGTGTTTTGTTATTTTCTTAGTTTAGCGGTTGTCTAGTTATTTTTGGTCAAATGTATTATTTTCTGAAGTGTTTATGTTCATCTCTGCCTTTGTGTTGTCCATATCTTTGCTGTATTACTCCTGCATTGCCAACATAACTAGTGTTGCTTTGTTTCGTTTTATGAGTATTTGTAACTTGTATTGTGAAATTAAAGATCCTGCTCCTTGCACTAACTCCATGCTCCTTGTCCTCTTCCCTAAGTGTCCTCTGACAGTATGTGTCATGTTTTATTTATTTTCTATTATTTTTAATCGTGCACGTTGACTTTGAGTTTCCAGAGAGGCTTTTCAAGTAAAATGCATTATTATTATAATTATTATAGAACCTAAAATATGTTTGTGCTTTGGTTGAGCGTCTTGACAGCTTTGGTTCTGCTTGAATGACGTCATTGTTTCAACCAAGCGAGATCCAAAGGTTGAGGTGGGTTCAACACCATTTCAAGAATGCGGAAAGGAAATACACCCATATTTTGATGCTGAACATCGCTCTTTGCCATGTTGGTTGGCAGTGGATAGCACAGGGTGAAGTACACATCCGCAATAATTTTTGGTGCGGCGTTTTCTTGCGCATGTGTAAACATGTTTCTGGTCATCCTTCTCACATCACAAACATGTTTCTGGTTCTGGTTGTGAAAACATGCCCCAGATCTCTTCTAAGATCTCGTATGACTTCCAAATCCCTCGCGAGGCAAAGTGGTAGGAAGCTAGGGTAATGTCAACTTTATGGTCGGGTATGTTGTTTTTGGTTAGGTCAAATATATGAATAATATATATATCTTATAGTTCACTTTATAGGAATAAAAATTGTGCTGTGCGCTTCATAACTATCTTCTACCAGGGATGGCACTTTGATTTTCAACCAAATCTCAGTATTTCTCCACTTGGCAGGGTCAAATTGTAGACCCTGTAAAATTGCCAATTTTTGCAATGGGACCATCTTTTTGGGCCTAACTGACCTAGTTAGCTATGTTGCTAAATAATCACTGCTTGTTCATCTGACAGTAGTTAAGCAGTGAAATAATTACTATTCTTTGTTTTTCATTGATTTATATGCACCAAATATAGCTTGCCAAGCCAGCTAACTAGCTAGCTAAGCCAGCCAACTAATGTTAAGTCACCAGAACTAGTTTGCTAGTTCGCTGGCTTAGGTAGCCATATTTGTGCATATAAATGCTAGCTAGCTAAATATTCACAACTCGCAATTCAACATTGTTTATTGTTGAAAATGTAATGCTTCTGCATTTGTAGTCCAGTTTGTAGTCCACTATTGCAAACCACATATTTACTACACAAGTTGAACGTGATTTGTTCCTGGCCAATCAGGTACCTCAGTTTAATCAAATTTTACAACATAACTTGACAGAAGCCAATCAGTGACATTAATGGTCGTTGGCTATCTCTGGGAAAGTGGAACACCTGCTACTGAGCAAAATTAATACATAGCAGGCTACTATTAACTAGCTCGCATGTGATGCATTGAAATAATTGAGAACAGTGAATAGCAATTATCCATAGCAAGCATTTATATGCACCAAATATAACAAACTAAGCCAGCGAACTAGCTGGGTAGCTAGGTAGTTTGTAATTATAAGTTTGCGAACTAGCATGTATACGCACAAAATATGACCAGCTTAGCCATTGACCTAGCTGGCAAGCTGGCTAATTTTCTGGCTTAGCTAGTTACATTTAGTGCAAATAAATCAATAGAGAACAGTAAATAGTCATTATTTCACTACTTGTCTAGTGTTGAACTGCGAGTTGTAATGATATTGTAAGCTAGCCAGCATTTATATACAATAAACACAGCTAACTACCAAAGCCAGCAAATAAATAACTAGCCAGTTTGTTAGCTCAGCTGGTTATATTTGGTGCAAAACAGTGAATAGTGACTATTTGCTGCCAAACTTGAGTTAGATCAGCAATGAATTTAGTAATTATTTAGTTATGTAGCTAACTGGGTCAGTTACTTATTGAAAGGAGTGATTAGCTTGCTCACTAGCTACCATGTTTTTACGCTAACTGACTTTTGCCTAAGATACTTGGCTTCAATTTAAATTGTGCGAGCTACATAACTTCATATCTAGCCAGGTTAGCATAACTAAGTGGACCATCGAGTTGCTAACTAATTAGCAAAATCTTACCAGGCTAGGCTATCAAATACGGCAAGGTGGTGGTCATTTCCAAATGCATATCTGGGGCGGGGTTTCGTTCTGCACCGTGTTGGTCAGAATTAGATAACATAGGGTGAAGTACACATCCACGAACAGTTTTTTGTCTAGCGTTCTTGATGTGTAAACATATCTCTGGTCATCCATTTGACATCACAAACATCTCTATGGTCCTGGTCGTGAAAACATGCTCCTAAACTCATTCTCTTCAGAAATCAGGAGGATCATGGGACACTTAGTTTTAAACAATAAAGAGGATTAGCATGTTGGCAAGAAAGAATATCCCCTCATGCAGTATACCCTGATCACAGTAACCTCTTTCAGCATGATTAAGCGGCCTGCTGCACGACAAAATTGTTTGTGAGTGGTTTGAGGAACATGACAAAGGGTTCATGTTTTTGCCTGGCCTCTAATTCCACAGATCTCAGGCTGATCAAATCTCTTTCGGATGTGGAAGAATAAATTTCGATTTGTGGAAGCTCCTCCCCGTAACATAGCCTACATCACTTAAAGGATTTGTTGCTTAAGTCTTGGTACCAGATACCACAGGGCACCTTCAGAGGTCTTGTACAGTCCAAGCCTCAGTGGGTTAGAGCTGTTTTGGCAGCAGCAAAAAACCAACAGCATATTTAGCAGGTGGTCATAATGTTTCGACTCATTGGCTTGACTCAGGCATAAGACCAATTCAATTCATTGTCTAAAATTGAAATAGGTATTTGCTAACCCAGTGTGCATGAGCGTATAATGTACAGTACAGGTTTGATTCCTGAATTGGCTGAGAATTTTGGCAAATGCCTAAAAAATACAACCCCAATTCCGACATAGTTGGGACGAAGTGTAAATTCTGAATAAAATCAAAATGCAATGACTTTCAGATCACGAGCCAATATGTTATTTACAATAGAACATAGATAACATTTCGAATGTTGAAATTGAGACATTTTACATTTTAATCTGCAAAATGAGCTCATTTCAAATTTTTTTTTGGCTGCAACAGGCTCAAAAAAGTTGGGACACAGGCAAAAAAAGGGCTGAAAAAGCAATTAAAATATAAGATAATCAGCTGAAAGAATATTTAGCAAGTAATTAAGTTAACTGGCATCAGGTGTGTAACGTGATTGGCTATAAAGGGGATGTCTTCGAGATGCTGAGTCTCTCAGGAGTAAAGATGGCCAGAGGCTCTCCAACCCATGAAGGCTTGCATAAAAGAATTGTGGAATACTTTAAAAACAATGTTCCTCAACGTCAAATTGCAAATGCTTTGAATGTGTCATCATTGACAGTGCATAACATCATCAAAAGATTCAGAGAAACTGGAAAAATCTCTGTGCATAAGGGACAAGGTGGAAGACCTTTACTGGATGCCCGTGATCTTCAGGCTCTCAGATGCCCCTGCATCACTCATCGGCATGATTTTGTCATTGACATTACTAAATGGGCCCAGGAATACTTCAAGAAACCACTGTCTGTAAACACAGTCTGCCGTGCCATCCACAGATGCCACCTAAAACTCTATCGTGCAAAAAGGAAGCCATTGTTGAGCATGATCCAAAAGCGCCGCCGTGTTCTGTGGGCCAAGGCTCATTTAAAATGGACTGTAGCAAAGTGGCAAAGTGTCCTGTGGTCAGATGAGTCCAAATTTGACATTCTTTTTGGAAATCATGGGCGTCGTGTCCTCCAGGCGAAAGAGGAGAAAGACCATCCCTCCTGTCATCAGCGTTCAGTTCAAAAGCCAGCATCTCTGATGGTATGGGGATGCATTAGTGCATATGGTGTGGGACACTTGCATGTTTTAAAAAGCACCACGAATGCTGAAAGGTATATAAATGTTTTAGAGCAACATATGCTCCCCTCCAGACGACATCTATTACAGGGAGGGCCTTGTGTATTTCAGCAGGACAATGCAAAACCACATACTGCAGCTATTACAACTGCATGCCTTCGAAGTAGAAGAGTCTGTGTGCTGAACTGGCCTGCCTGCAGTCCTGATCTTTTACCGATTGAGAACATTTGGCGCATAATTAAACGAAAAGTCCGTCAAAGGAGACCCAAAACTCTCCAGCAGCTGGAAGCCTTTATTAAACAAGAGTGGGATCAAATTCCAAGGGCTAAACTCAAGAAACTTGTCTCTTCAATGCCCAGACGCCTCCACTCTGTGTTAAAAAGAAGAGGGGATGCTACACCATGGTAAACAGGCCCCTGTCCCAACTTTTTTTTAGACCTGTAGCAGCCATCAAATTTGAATTGAGCTCATTTTGGGTATTAAATTGTAAAATTTCTCAGTTTCAACATTTGCTATGTTATCTCTGTTCTATTGTGAATAAAATACTGGCTGGTGTGATTTGAAAGTCATTGCATTTTGATTTTATTCACAATTTACACTTTGTCCCAACTATTTTGGAATTGGGGTTGTTTTTAAGACCAACAAATGAAAAGCACATCTGCTGCAAAAAAAAAAAAAAACAGGAATCTGTGCATAATACATACTTGTGATATTAAATGGGTCTGAGCAACAATAACCACTTTTATTTTAATATTTCATTGTAGTTCAATGTGGGAGAATTTGTTTCTCTTGCAAAATGATGTGTAAAATAATGTGCTTCCTCAAGTGCTGAAGAAGGTCAGTATGAAAAGGTCAGTAACGTGATTTGTCACTGACATTTAAAAATAAAAAATAAAAATGAACAGCCGCTCGCTTGAGTCCAAAATGATCTCTCCCTTGATATCGTTATGCAAAAATGATTTCCTCTGTACAGGCACAAAGGACAAATACATGATTAATACTAGAGGGTGTGTCCGGAGGCCACATATCCCGCCCGCGCCCACGACCTTCAACTATGGCCGATATTTTAGAGGTTTTTCATCTGTGACATCCGGATCCGGATCAAACTACTCATGGTTGTTTCCATCCCTGGAGGGCTATAGTGTGTTAATGTTCAAGTGATTCATTATGTTTTTGATGGAGTTATTAAAGAAAATGTCGAAATTTGCCCTATCTCCTAATGTTAACAAAATTTTCAAAGTGATCCAGAATCCACAGTTTGATTCGGATTTGCACCAAAAACTGTGGCCTGTAGGCTGTCCACAGACAAATATACACACAGATAAATAAATACATAAACGGAGACAAACACGTAAGCCCTCCTGCACTTTGTTTGCGGGCGGGGTAACAAGTAAGTACGATGATTTGGGACACTACAGGGTCTGACCCCTAGGTGTCAGTGCTTTACCGTGCCACTCCGGTCCACATCAGCGTTCTGGAACCTCACTGGCACTGAAGGGTTCCATCACAGATTTCTTCTCTAGGAGGGGATACCTATTTCCTGATTTTTTTTGCACTGAGACAAGCATAATCTCCGCTAACTTCGATCACTACTCCATCTGAAACCTGTGACGTCATCAAAGCCTCTCCTTGCTCTGTTCCACCTATATAAGAAAATATCTAGCTTATCTCACCAAACTGTTTTTATTATTTGTAAAAACGAATTGAACATATTCACACTCTTTACAACAAAGATTCCTGCCTCCTTTTGGGGGAGGGTCTCCAATGCTCCAATGACAAGACTGCATGCGATGATGTAAGTAAGGTGGAGCAGGGGATGGAGCTCATGCCCAGACGAGGCCTGCTCTCACACACCCAACACCCTCTCCCCTGTCCTCTCCAGCTCTTTTCACACTCCCAATACGGAGTGGCGTGGACGTGCAACATTCTTATCAAATACCTCCGTACTACTGCCTGTGCGTCAATCTAAAGAGGTGCAGGCAAATTCTGTTAACCATTTGAAGTGTCAAATCACAAAGATGCGGTTAGCATGTTCTCAGCTGAATGCTGTAAACGTGATGTAACAATCACGACTAATAATTGAAAGCACTGGAGTTGTAAAACTCTTAGAATTTTGAAAACCTACTTTTCAAGGGGATTAACCCCAGATCACATCAGATGCTGATTAAATAATGACAGTGTTGCAATTCAATGAAATCTTGTAAACCAAATAAAGTAACATTTCCTCTGTGAACAAAAAAAATACATTTGTGTGTGTGTGTGTGTGTGTGTGTGTACATGTGTGCGTATATATATATATATATATATATATATATATATATATATATATATATGTATATATATTTGCTGAGAGTTAGGCTAATTTGTGCTAATTTTAGAGTTGATACCCCTCAAGTACAGGGCCCCATCCTCAACTTTCTTGCTCTGTATCTTAGACACACACGGACACACCCACCTCTCCCTGGACGATGTTTGTAAAGATACCTCACAAAGGAAAGATGTCTGACAGCTTTGGCCATATTTACACTGGAATATGTGCAAAAATCATTCTGCTTCTCCAATTGCCTCCCTAATCAGAAAATCTGATCTTCTAAAAAGCTATATGAGCTGTTAAATGTTTCAAAACATTACAACTCATGTCTGCCACAACATGGAAATATATGTTTTTAATTCTGTTTAGCTGGCATGAAAAATGTATTATCATCATATTGATGTATGCCATAGACATGTTATTTTAACTGAATGGCAGTGTGTCAAAAGGCAATGTGAACATGCATAGAAATGTTACCTTTGGCAAAAAAAAAAAAAAAAACCAGTATAAATACAGTGAATAGATCATACTGTCACAGCAAACAGTCTCTCTCTCTCTCTCTCTCTCTCTCTCACCTCCCAGCTACACTTGTACAGGAAGTCAGTCACCACCATCACTGTCACCATGGCAACACAAAAGGGAAACCCATTTTTTCACAGTGTGCACCTCACTCTCTCTCTCAAACGCACTCTCACTTTATCATTTGCATGCTCTGTCCAACTCTGTCTTTTGCTCTTTCCCTTGCCCTTTTTATCACACACTTCCTTCCTGTTTTTCATTTTATTGGTTGTGGGGGAGTTTAGGTGTGGCTTGTGGCAATGAGATTAAGCAAGGGCAGTCAGCACGGAGCAAACATCCATCTCATGCACAGTTACACTGCAGCACATTTGAATTATTTCCAAGGCCAAACCCAAACAAACATGGAAGTAATTTTCTGAAATAACTTCTTTGTTTCTGAAGAATACCAATGCAAGACTGGAAAACACGCTTCCTCTGTGTTTCTGCACTTATCACGGGAGGGGAGTGTGAAGACAAACTACGCCGAATCCAGCTCTGACTGAAATTTTGGCAGAGGGAGGGGAGGAGGCCCAATTCTCTTTTGGCGGCACCCATGCGACATCGCCAGACACGGGGACCCATGTCCGGAACAAAGGAAACCGGCCGCCTCATTTATAAGCCCAATTTAATCAGACAACGCCTCAGCCTGGCCTTTTCTGGAAGAGACAGCAGGTGTCCACTCTCAAAGTCGTGTATTTGACGAATGGCTTCCAGGCCTGGTCTACCATGACACCACAAGCCGCTCACAATAGGCTGTCCATGTTCTGACTCCACTCCCCCATCAATAACAAAAGAAATACCTCCAGAGAGGATTTTTTACAATCAATGTCCAGGGCTGGCACGCTAAAGGAGGCTCCATATTTATGTTTGAATCATAACATCTATTAAAAAATAACTTCCATTTTATCTCATCATGCTGCAAATCTGATAGTCTCCTGGAAACTGGCAGTGATCTTAATTTATGTTAATAAGGAAGCGGAATCGATGAAAAGCCTCTTCGTCATCATGTTCCCTGATTTTGCCGAGCGACCTTTCGTTCACCTTTCTGCCCCCACCTCTGCTTCTCCATCTGTGTGTGGCACAAAGATCTGTCAGTGACTCCTGACTTCGATCTTCACAGTGTCACAGTGAGTAGTAGGACTGTAATGGCCTGTGTGTAATGAGCAGTGTGGCTCTGATGCACAGACCCTGATTTCGCAGGTCACACTGCAGTTCGTGGAACCAGATGGTTTCACTTCCAGAATTAAATTATATACCCTTCCCCCATTCCCACAGGGAAACAATAATGAACACGATCACCTGACGACAAATGGCTTTTTTTATTTCTATAATATACAGTAGATATGAAGAAGGAAAATATGATGATGACGATGATTATTATTATCATTACTACTACTACTATTACTACTACTGGAGGCTAAAATAGTAGTTGCCAGAACCACAGCAAACTAGATGCAAATCTGCTTCGGCTGGCTGACAGGCTGATTCTGACCCAGACGCGCTGATGAATAATTCTTTTATCTCTCACCTCTCATCAAAGATGGAGGAAGATAATTTCATCATATCTGCCTCCCCTCCCCCAGCCTGGCACAGTCCGCCCCGCCCCCACTACCCCACCTCTCATCTACCCCCCACCCCACCCCAACCCTGCGTGCGCTGGAGAGAGCGACAGCATGAGTGTGTGATTGACATCACCTCTTCCTTTCAGGGTTCTAGGCCAGCTGTTCTGTGAAGTGAGGTCACTGACTCACACAGCTTGTGAAACGCCCCCCCCCCTCACTTCACCTCCTTCCCTTGACAACAGAGAAGAATGGGGTGATTCACAGGAAAATGTATTTTTGGAGAAGTTTGGAGAAGTGGAATTTGAATCGTTCTGAACAGATGCCAGAGTTTTGGGTGGTGTGTTACTGGGAGTTAAGTACCTACAGTGAATAATGACACAATTGCAGGTGGTCAGGCCGCACCGAACAAAGAACCTTGTACAGTTTTCAGAAATTCTCTCCAGGAACGTGCGCCGAGACTGACTGTGGTCTTCCTGTTTTTCATCTTTGTCCAGATTTCCGCCATTCGCGCGATAAACACAGACTGAAAAGCGGACGCCCCTGTGAACAGATGACAGATCTTCGACAGAACAAATCGTGCAAAACGGTTCTGCATATTTAGCCATTGGCAAGAGAAGAAATCAGGCCACATCCCTCACAACACATTTTTTAATGTGCTCTTGATAGCCTGCGAGTGACTGTTCTATGAATTGGTGCGAAGGAAAACCACATGGTTACTGAGAAAGATAGCAGAAAAGGGCAGATTTTCTGTGAAACTATGGAAAAAGCACAAGGGGCTCATATTTCCCAGCCTAAAATAATGCTAAGATTCAGAAGAGTTGTAAATGTACTGTCCTTAACCCCTCAGCACAGATAAAGATGCCAGCGTCCGTGAATTCCCAAATTTAATTCCTAAATAATTCTGTAATTGAAATTCCAAAAGTCTTGCTTCACTGGAATTATTTTCCATAGTCTCTGTGACACAAATAATAAGTTATAAAGCCTAAATAGGCTCATGCATAACAGGAAAAATTTGGCATTATTTGTATTTTGCGCAAAGGGGTTAAACTATGCTCTGTCATTTTTACGCATGCAATTTGAAAGCAATATAAACTTTCAGTGTTCCTCTTCATGTGTGTTTCCCTCTGTCAATGTATTATGCATGTGAGTGTGTAAGTATGTGCATATGTGTGCACGTAGTACTTTACATGGATTTGTGAATGGATTTGTGTGTGCGTGTGTGTGTGTGTAGAAGTGAGCTCGCTCTCTGTCAGGCATTCAGTGCTGGGTCAGTAATACAGCTTTAGGATGCTCGCTGGAATTTCTTTCCCTAATCTTTTGTTGCCTTAATATGCCAGTGGTCCCTAGATTAAAGCTTTTGATTACAGGAGCTCAAGTCCAGAAGTTATTTGATTACGGGGTGATGGTTGGGGGGGCAGCTGGGGAGCTATGGATTTGAGAATGGGGGGGGGTTGTACGATAGTTTGGGGGCAGGGTGGCCTCGTTCAGAGATAAATGGCCTGTTCAGGCAGGAGCACTGCAATCCGATCGCCGGGCAAATTCATCTCCTCATGCACAGAAGAGAGTTATTGGTCCATGGAGAGGGCCATAGGAGATTTGGCATTTGACGGCAGCAGGTATAAGCCAGCAAATCACCAAAAAATAAATCGGTAAATAAAATAAGGATTATTTTATAGAGCATTAAGGAAACCCCCAAGATGTTGCCTGGAGCGCCACAGTCTGACGTAACCAATTCTCCAGTTTCGTAAAAAAAACTGAAGAAAGAATTTCCGAGCGGCCACCCTAAATCTGTGGCAGTGGGCCAGCCTTCTCCCTCGGTGAATTTCAATAAAATCAGGAGGACCAAAAATCTGATTTGAGGATTTTCCCCGTTTTCTATTGGTTGAAATATTGTGCTTTTGAAGAGCGGGCGAGTGGAGCGGGGATGACGTGCGTGTGAGGCTCGGCTCTTCTTCAGCAGTCGGGGAGAGGAGAACGGAGAGAGGAGAGGGGGAGGGGGGAGGAGGAAGTGGGCCCCCAGCAGCTTCCTGTAGCCTGCGAGCTGCTGGCTGTTGGGTGGAGACTGAGCGGAGCAGCGAGGCAGAGGCTGTCAGCCAGAGGAGCTCAGGAGGGAGGCAGCGTCTCAGCCAGTGCGCGTGTGTGTGTATGCGCGCCTGTGTGTGTGTGTGTGTGTCATCTCGCTCTCAGCGCGTGGATACTCTGACGGGCCTGGGTTTTCTCTAAAACGCCACCAAAAACCACCAGGACTCGGGAAAGGTAAGGCGTGCGTTTTAAGTATTCTTCTCCTGTTAGAATATGTGTTTCTCATGTACTCTTGTAAATTTCTGAAAAAAAAAGAATAAAAAGAAAGGGCAGAAAGACAGTTTCAGAGAAGGGCTGTTTTTGTACAGTCATCAGTTTGGCTGCTGTCGTTGCTCGGGAAGAATGATGCCGTGGCCATTTGCTGATGTAGAATGTGGAATCCCCTTCTTGCCTTCAACCAAACCCTATATCCTCCGGTACAGGAGGGGCGGGCGTGTGCGCGTGTGTAGTGGTGTGTGTGCGCATATGTGTACGCGTATCTATGTTTGCATGGGTTCAATGAGCGTGTTCGCTCTCGCATATGCACATATGTGTTTCATTTGTACCTTCCTCAGGGTGTTTATAGTGTGAATGCACGTCTCCCCCTTTGTGGATCGGTTGGTGTGCTTCAGTCGGTTGTCCACAGATAGAGTTTACATGTCTGTGTGAATTAGCGTTCAGGGGCTCCCGAATGGGCCGGCGCAGGGCTGGAGCGTTTGTGTTATAGTTCATGGAGTGTGTGTGTCAGAGTCCATGCTAATACACAACAGAGCAGGCTGGAATCTGGTGGCAATGCTGGGAGTGTGCACAACACAGCACAACACTGCACAGCAGAACAGGGAGACTGGATTGTGTCCACTCCCTCTCGCACTCCCTCTCCCTCCATAGCAGAGAAGGGGGTTGCTGTAATTTGTAGCATGAGGAATTAACAGCGTCCGTCTGTTTTTCCGAGGAATGGCTCCCTCTACGATGAGATGAGGGGTGGGGAGAGTCTGGGATAGAAAAAAAGAATCAAAGGTGGGGATGTAAACGCAAGAGGAGTTCCCAGGAATCCTTGGGCTTTCAGTTCATCCAGGAGATAGGGCTGCGCGTCATTTGCAGTCACAGCAAGAGATGAAAAAGCCATGTTATGTGTGTGTGTGTGTGTGTGTGCATCTGCATGTTAAAAAACCCCACACAAGAGCACATACACTAGCTTTGTATGCATGCACTGCATTAATGCATTATTCATGAGTGCATTTTCGCTGGCTTCTGCCTCATCTACATTTATGTTTCCTTATTCATGTGCTCTGCACTAGTTTTGATTTGGCCCTGCATAAGCACATATTCGTTCACAAAAATTAATCAACATCCCACCATGGCCTAAGAGAAAAAAAAAGTACACAGCTACCTAGCATTGGTGTTACGTAATGGCAACGTCGTACACTGGCCTGTTGTGGTGGCACGGGCAGGGATGGTGGTTTATTTGCAGAATCTGCCAAGGACTGAGCTAATGTTGTTTACCGGGTGTGTGCTGAAGCCACATGTCCTTTCCAATTCATTTGCACTGGGACAATGGGATGGCTAAATGTCACCAACTCTGCCTCTGCACAGGTTATATGTCAGTAGACAAGATACAAACACTGTGTGTGTTTGTGTATGTGTGCGCGCCCTTTGGCGTGCAAGGTTTCTTCAGGGGTGTGTGTGTGTGTGTGTGTGTGTATTTGAATGCATGAACATATCCGTGATTCCATATGTGATTGTGCTTGTATTGAAATCTGTTTCTTATGAGTGTTCCCCTGACTTTGTAATTGTTTGTAAATTTGTTTGCGCATATGCGTGTATCTGTCTTTGTCCACGAAGGAGAGAGTGCCTTAGGAATTATTAACTGGATTTTAGGCTTTAATTATCTTTCCACACTATCCCAAAATCAAATTTTGCCCTCTGTTGAGGTTGGTCTGATTTTAATTAGCAAGGCTTTCTTTTATTTTTTGCTAGTCCAAGAGAGAGAGACCCGTACAATCACAAGCTTAAAGGAAAGGCCTGAGACTATGTCACCAAGTCTCTTGTTTCTTAGAGTGAGTGGATCGTATGCTCTTAATCTGAGGTACGTCATGTCCTGATTCTCTGAAGCCCTGTCACATTAAGAGCTGATGACTGCCAGTGTCAAGTGCCCACACTTTTTTGCCCAAAGTGCCCAAATGTGCCCCTTTTGATTTGATAAAAGGGAAATTATAAAAATTCAAATTTTCATAATTTTGCTAATAAATGCTAATAAAAAAGCAGTAATTTATATATCTGTCCTGTGTTAAATTAAAAGCTGTGATCAGACACTTAATGTTTTTTCTGCATATATTATTATTAATAACTCATTTTAATTTTTTTTCTGAAAAAGAAAATCCAATTTTTATGTCCACCACACATGCCAGAAAAGTTAGGACAAGGTGTTCTTACATCTGTATTATATCATTTTTCTTTATAACAGTCCTCCAAGTAATCATTCAGTGCAATGAAAACACGACTTGTTACAGTTTTGTTCTATTCTTCCATGATGCATGTCTTCAGCTGCCCCGACATCTGGGGTTTTCATTATTGTATTTTACCCATCTTAAAGGACTGAATATTTTCAATGGGAGACAGGTCTGGACTGTAAGTAGGCCAGTTTAGCAACCTCACTCTCAGATTAAGAGTCCATGTTTACCAAGGACAAACTGCCGATTACCATTGTCATTTTGAACTGAGCAGTTGCATCCCTAAACAGATATCATATGGAAGACAGTACAAATTGCTTCAAAATAGACAAATCTACCTCTGGGTAATTGGTACCTACTATTACAATTTTTAAAAAGTTTGCACACCATGGAAAATGCAAATAAACTTTTTTTTTTTTTTTTTTTAAAAATCACCCTTTTTTATTGAAAACAGTTCAACAACACATTACTTGATGGTCTAACATGAATTTAATACCTAACTGAAAATACACAACGTGATGACTACAACAGAATCCAAAGCAATTGGCACAGAGACTATCGTTTTAATTTATTTATTTTTTAACATCACCATGTCTTTAAATCAAACTCATTAAGTGTTTGGGCATTGAAGATAGGTACAAATCCTATTTTCTGAGGAGGTGACAAGAATTATTGGTGGGCCTACATGCTTTGAGAAATTCTCAAAATGCCCCCTTCCCCCTTCCAATAGCTTATCACTGCATGCTAACATTGTTTCCCCCAAATAAACATACAGGTAACTCAATTATTAACTAACATTTAGCCTATAGACATAGTTTTTGTTTTTAACTCAGCTGCAGTGTTCAAAAACTCCAATGTTTTCCTTTTAAATCTATCTCTATGATTAATTATCTTAGTATGTCTGCATGGTATGATTAAAGGATTGAGTGCGACAATGCGTGCTAATTTTAACATAAATTACTTTGGCTTTTACAAATGAACCTGGAATCAAAGAAGAAAATTCTTATTAAATGATGGTAATGTAAATTATTTAGTTTTGATATTTTTTTTCTGGCTTTAGTAGTGCCTAAAAAAGGAAGTGGTTTTGTATGATGATGTGCAATGTGCCACTGAATTCAAAATAGGGCGGGCACAAAAAAAATCCCTTTTAACTTTAAACCCGAGTGAGAACACACCAGAAGAAATGGCAAAAAATGAAGCATTACCCATGTAACAATATAGTCATTCTGCACATCAAATTAAACAGAAAAACCTCAGCTACAAGAATATATATAAGCTATTTCTACATGCAAACACAATTTCGACACCAAGGAAATGAATTACCGAACACCAAAATCCCTACAGCGCCACCTAGTTAACCCACTTGCCACAATTTCGATGCTATTGCTCTGCTGCTTTATGCAACGTGCACAACCAATAGCTCAAATGAAACCAGAGACTCCACAGATTCCAATGATATGCCCCTCTTTACTCTATTCCAAAGCATCTACAAGATATCAGCAAACGAAGAGCAACAACAGAAATTGGTTCATTAAAAAAAAACAACAGTATTTACACATCTGAACAAATCTCACAAGTGTCCCCTTCCTTTTGAGACCAAAATTATTCAAATAGACCTTATGGTTGCAGAGATATGCCCTTTTCAAAGTTGAGGTCTAAAAAACAGGCAGGGTTTAAAGGGTTAACTGATTATCAGTCTTGAACTATTTTCAAGCATTTTCCTCTATTAACAATGCAGTGACTCTGAAAACACTCTAAACTACCTGGTGTACCAGTTCACCTAGCTATGGTAAGACAACTCAAAACAGAACTTCAAAACTGGGCACAATATATGCAAAGCTGTTCAAAACCGTGAATACAATTGGCTAATTGTTTTAATTTAAGCAATAAGGTTCAGGTTAGGTTGTCGGAATTGCCGGATGTGTCTCAACCTACCATTGAAAATAATCGGGTTGCTCATCTTCTTTCATAAAACATTCTTTTTGAATAAAATATCAATGTTTCTGAATTGCATTTTTTAAATCTTCCTCTCAGTGCATTCAGAAAGAAGCTGCGTATTTACCAACCGGTGGATGATTCTGATCATTGGAATACTTGTTAATAAAGGAAAACTGACTACTCATCAGATTAAAGGAATGTTTTGTGTCTTCCCTTCCCCCAGCAGCCTCCACTAGTGCAGAGTCAGTTGAACACTGTGGTCAAGCACAGTCATTGAAAGATGAAACTGAACATAAAATTAAAAAATTCAGCTATTGTTTCCATCATAGACATGTGTTGGTTTCATATACTCCTCATGGATGTAAAATAGTATTTATTTACTGGAATAAAGATTGCCAATTTTTTCTCAGGTTCCAGGAAATCTGTTATAGGCGATGTACAACCTGGGCAAACAGCCCTTGATTTTTCACATAATCAAAAGTTGTGCGCCACCCTTTCATTTCCATCGCAATATCTACCACCAGATGCTATGAAGTGAAATTTTCCCTCATTCCTCATGCTGGTCTTCAACGACACAATTGTACAGGGTCTTCGTTGTCATATATTTTGCTTCATACTGAGGTATACATTCTCAACCAGAGACAGATCAGAACTGCAGGCAGGCTGATCTAGCACCCACGCTCTGCTTATGCAGTTATTCACATGTAATCCATGCTGCGAGTGCATTGGCATTGTTTTGCTGGAAAATGCAGGGATAATCCTGCAGCAGATGACATCTAGATAAAAACATATGTTACATATTTTTCTGCATTAATGGTGTCTTCACAAATGTGCAGTTACCCATGGCATGGGCTCTGACTCATTCCCATAACATAACAGATGGTGGCTTATGGTCCTGACGCTGATTATAGCTTGGATTGTCCTTGACATTTCTGATCCGGAGAACTCAGTGGCTGTTTTTTTTTTTTCGAAAACCACGAAATGTTGACTTTTTGAACCACAAGACACATTTCCTCTGTGAAGCTGTCCATCTCAGATGACATCGAGCCCAAGAGAAATTGGCAGCTCTTTTGGACGGTTGGTAAATTAGTGAGCTTCCACCCATCTTTGCTCCTGAGGGAATAAGCCTATTTTGGAGGTTCCTTTTACACTATAGCATGATTAGCTTAACTCATTATATCACTAGTTTCACATCACCTTTTTATTGGAACTTGTTGCATTACCATTTGTCCTAAATTGGCCCTGTACCAACTGGAGTCTGCTTCAGTCAGCAGAATTGCAATAAGCATATATTTTTGATAAACAATTGAATTTGCAAGTTTAATAATCAAATAATGTGCTGTGGTACGTAGTCAATAGGGCTGTGGTTGAATGGACTTTAAAAATCACCCCTATTTTATTTTACTTGCAATTTCCATAATGTGCCAACATTTTCAGAATTAGTTTTGGCTTGAAAAACACTAGATCCATTATTACCATATGCAATTTGAATGAGTAACTGGTCCAACAACAGCACATTTCCACTCTGCATTAGTCAAATTCAGATGAGCTCAAGCCCACATAAGACTGCATTGTCTTGGACTCCTGGTTGTTTGACATATGACGTATTGGTGCATAGTACAGTCCTTGCTAGCATTTGTGAATGCAATGTTGAGTGGTTTTTACAGGCCGTGGTTTTCCAAAGTAGTCCTAACCCATGTGATTATATCCATCACAAAATCATGTCGGTTTTCAGTGCAGTGCCGTCTGAAGAATGGAAGCTCAGGGGCACTTAGTATTGATTTTTAACCTCATTCTTTTGGCATAGATTTCTCCTGATTCCCTGAATATTATAATGATATTATGCACTGCAGAGGGTGTTACTTTGTTTTTTATACGTTGTTTTATACAGTTTTTCTCAAAGTGGCAAGCTTCAACCACTCTTTGCTTGTACAACCCCAGCTTGGGAAGGTAAGGAAATGCACATAAAAATGAAAAAAAAAAACAAACAAACAAACAAAAAAACGGTGATTTGTAAATTTACTTAGACCTGCATTTCATTGCAGATAGTATGAAAAAAAGACATTTAATGTTTTATCTAATTAACTATGTTTGACATGCAAATATACATTCAGTCCAACACTCCAAAAAGATTTGGAACGGAAATTTTGGACCTGTATTGAGATAAAAATTTTGAATAATGATGTAATTTGAAACAGCTGATGCCAGTCGGTGATTATTATCATGCTTTTGTTCAAAAGCATGATCTGCCGAGACCTAGTCCTTCAAGAGCAAAAATAGGCAGAGGATTGCATGAGGAAATCATTGAAAGAATCAAAAACAATGAACGTAAGGGACAAGGATGTAAGCCTGAGCTGAATACCAGTGATATCCAATCTCTCAGACGGCAATGTATCAAGATCTGTCATATACCTATAAGAAATATAACTACATGAGCTGAGAACTACTCAGCAAACCCTTGTCATGTACTTCAATACATAGTTACATGCAGAAATGCCAAATAAAAATTTACTGTGCAAAAAGAGAAACCTTGTGTTGACTAGAGTGGCACTGGGATGGTGCATACCTCCGCCAAGGCCAACAGTCCACTCATCTACTTTGATCTGCCAATCTGCAATGTGTGATCATTGTATTTCTCCAATAGGCTGTTTTGCCTCTCTTGAATTTTACTGCTATCAACTGGATTTTAACAAGTATAAAATTTATCACAGCCAGATGCCATTTCTCGCATGTTAACAAAGTGAAAAATAATTCCTGTGCCGCTACGTGATTGTAATTTCTTCAAAATTTCTGTTGATTCTCCCTAGATTTTCCACCAAGTTTCATGAAATTTGAGCCATTAGTTTTTCTGTAATCCAGCTAACATACAGACAAACATACAAACAACCAAAACAAAAACATAACTTTTGTGGGGGAGGCGACAATGTCCTGAAGCACAGCTTACTTCTCTGAGCTCATGGGCATCCGTAATGCACCGTCACACAGTGGAAACAACTGTTACAGTACAGATCAATATTTCAGGTCTTTTTTTGAAGAAGTGGACACCATTTGCTCGGAACCAAAGAAGAAGCCTTTGAAAAGGGTAACTTGCACTTCTAGGAAGGCACCATTTATGCTGCAAAGTACACAGAGATTTTGCTGCAACATATGTTGCCTTCAAGGGGAAGTTCTTGTACAGGGACACCCATGCATATATCAACAAGGCAATGAAAAACTGCATTCGGCATGCATTAAAAAAGGCATGGCTGTATAAGAAGAGGGTGAGGGTGCAGGACTGGACTGCCTGCAGTCCTGACGTGTTGCCAGTAGAAACTGAGTGACACACTTTGAAAAGCAAAATGCGACAACAAAGATCCCATATTGCTGTACACGTTAAGACTGGTTTGCAATAAGATCAACAAAATTATACCTGAAACACTTACAGGAGTATTACACCCCTGGAAAGAATGGTCTTTTTGTAAAACTTTACTGTATAGGCAGTAGACAGGCAAAAGTTGTATTGATTTTGGCACTCTTTGACCTGAGAAAACAGAGAAAAGGCCTGTGGTATTTAATTTAGCACAAAAAGTAGAAAACCTACAATAATCAGAATGCAGTGGGTTGCTTTCCCAGATCTGAAAATTTGGTCGGCACAGAAAATCCCTGAACAACAAATGCTAGTGCCAACTGTTTCTTGGTCATTTCCCTTTATTAACATCTTTTCTAATGATGTAAATAATCCATTGGCAATTCAAGACAGCTTTGATCTTCATGTGATCTAAGGGCAATTAAACAACAGGCTAAATTCAGTTCAGAAAGATAATTTACTCATAATTTGGCCTTTGCTTTACAGATAAAGGTAAACCGCAGTGGAACTTTTGCGCTTCCTTATTGGCAGATCAAGTGAGCTAAGCTGTGCCTTATGATTGTTTAAATTAAACCAAAGACAAAGATTTGAAACACCTTTGCACAATTTTGAATAAGGCTGTTTTAAACACATCTAATCGCGCATCTAAATGAATGATTACTGTCTTACCATAATGAAGAGAACCTGCAACACCTGATGTAGTGAAGTGTTTTCAGAGTGAATGTAATGTTCAGTAGGAAAAATGATTGAGAACAAGTCAGGACTGATAATTGTTTTAAAGCATTGTTCTGTGCCTTCCCAATCTTCATTCAGTACTGGCTACGCCAGTGTTACAAAGTGACAAGATAGCTTGGGTCTCATAAACAAAAATGTGTGTTGCACGATTTCATGCCGTAATACTGCCATGTTAGTAAGAAAACACTGTCGCTCCTGCACTTCCTCTAATAGAGACCTCAGTCTCTTCCCTGCTAGCTTCGGTGGTTTGTTCTAGTTTTTATTCGGGATTCTGAAGTTTCCAAAAATGTGGAAGTGCAATGTGTAGTTCGAATCGATCAACCGCCCAAGAGCTAAAAACTTTCCACTGGATAATGTGAACTGAAACTGAAATATATCAGAAATATGAAATGTGTCCTCCTTGCATGATTATTAAAACCCTTTGAACCCTGTATTATATATAGGGGTCCTGACCCCTACCAATGCCAAAACACAGCTTACTGCAATGGGAAGCCACCTGATTGTAAACAAGGCCACATGAGAACCAAAAGTCATATGATCAAAATTACATGTTTGGAGGCAGGTTTGGAGGCATTTCCGGTTATTGCACGTTCTTTATGCGCTTGCTAAACCAGCCTATAGGGTTCAATGGGATAAACTTTTTCATGTCCTCTTTTTAAATCATACTTATGTCATGCAACCCCCCATTTAACAATTGACATTTTGAAAATTTTTGGAGGAAATATTCCAATTTCCATTAATTTTTCCTGCATGTTTACATTTGATTGGGCTGTCTTCAACATGTTTTGTTATTCTTGGCTAAGATGTTAATTTTGAAGGAAGCGTTGTTTACACTGCTGCATTTTGGACAGTCATAAATCCAGCTTATTTCCTGTGAAACAGAGGGTGGTGCTCTGTAGCGCGCATGATCTGATGTTATCTGAAGCTAGTTGCATCATCTGTGTACGCACATTCATCAGAGGTGATGAAATCACATTTGTCAAATCACTGAACATATCTCAGATGCATAATATCCAGATAGAAAACTTTAAGATTAAAAAGCACAAATCATCCTCCAGATGAGCACAATCTTAAATAAATAGAAAAAAATTGTAAAATAAAAGACATTTGGTAAGACTTTTGCTTCCGCTCCCTGGACTGTCCACTCATTCTGCCTCCATTCTGCCTTGGATGAATTTCATTCTCATTTCATCATTCACGAAAATCATAAGATTACAAGAGGTTCAGCTGACAGGCGCACAGGCCCTTTATGCTTTCCATTGCCTGATAAATGTCCAGGAAACACCCCAGTCATGCCACATGCATCTGAGGTCATTACACACAGAAGGGTTGCGGCTGAACAAAGACATGATTGTACCTGATCTTGAGTGTATAAGAATCCCTCTGCTGTATTTCATTGATCAAAGGACGGTCAGTAAAGTGTTCTTAAGCTTGTCTTCGTTAAAACTCAGCATGACATGAAAAGGAATCATAATCAAAAAATTATTCAGTCAAATACACTCTTCTCAAAAACAGACTATATTAAGCACAGTCCATAAAGCACAGTCCATAACTTCTGGTAAAGGATTATAATTAATTGTAATTCCTACCTAATTCACTCAATATGGACACAGACATCGGCACTTTAATTTTAGGGTGTTTATGCCCAGTTGGAGTGAATCACAGGAATTAAGACCCTTTAAAATTGTGTCTCAGTCCAAAATACTTACAGACTGCACTGTTTATTTTGTGCAGAGAGCACACAGTGAGGATTAATCAATAAATGTAAACATAAAAAGAGTAAATATTCAGGTTTGATTGAAGAACCCTGTCAGGTTTACGTGCACCTCATCTGTCAAGTGCACAGTGGGGTCTTCAGGGTCAATGGAGACTCTTGGGCGACTGAAAATCGCTGTTTGAGAAACCAGGCATTCTTTTGCCGAACAGAAGAGCAGTGTGGGGATTACCCTCAATCCCACCCACCCCCCATCGCCTTCAATTTCCCCTGGTCGGGCACCTACATCCTCTCCATAAGGTTCTGTACTGCGCCTGCAGTTTCTTTCCTCCAACAGGGATGCTGCCATTTCCCACCCCCTACAGTGTACCTCCCTGCCATCATTTGGGGTGCCTCAGCAGGGGGGGCTGTTTGGCTGGTATGCTGTCGCTGCAGGTTGGCCTGACTTGCCCCTAGCAGGAAGTGACAGTATTGATGTAAGAGGGGCTCACAGTCACTTCCCCTCATTTGGGAGGGGTGGGGTAAGGGGGGTGGTCCTCCCTTTATGCATGAAAAATGCCCCATCACTGGGGTCTGGGCTATTTTCATCCCTGTTTATATTGCATGTGTTCTGGGATTAATATGCTGCCACAAAGCTGGAAGTGCAATCGAATCGCATTGTGCAAATGGTCACAAACACTTAAGTTATTCATTTATTTATCTTTTTTTTTTTTTTTTTGCAATGACCCTATATAATCATCTACTGAAAGATTTATTTTCTAAATATTGACTACACTTGTTTGTTGTGAGTGAAGCTATGATGACTGTTATGATGACAAATCTACAACCCCGTTTCCAGTAGGGACGCAATGTAAAATCTAAATAAAAACACGCAATGATTTTCAAATCATTTAAACCTTACTGTTTATTTAAATGAAAATAGATCAAAGACAACCAATCAAATGCTGACACTGAAAAATGTTACTGTTGTTGAAAAAATTCTGCACCCACATTCCATCGAGGATGGTTCCTTTCATGCAGCCTCCATGATTTCCGAAAAGAATTTCACATTCTGATTGGTTAGACCAAGGGACAGTTTTCCACTTTGCCTCAGTCCACCTCAAATGAGCTCAGGACCAGAGAAGGCGGCAGCATATATGGATCTTGTTTCTACTGTATATGGTTGTGGATGCAGTGATGAACTGTGCTCACTGACAATGGTTTTCAGAAGTAATTCCTGAGCCCATGCATTGCTTTCCACCACAGAATCCTCTCTGTTTTTAATGCAGTGCCATCTGATGACCTGAAGATCATGGCCCTTCAATATTGTTTTCAGCCTTGTCCCTTTTGTACAGAGATTTCTGCAGATTCTTGGAATTATTTAATGATATCATTTAATGATATTTGAGATGATGAAATCCCCAAATTCTTTGCAATTTTACACTGAGAAACAGTATTCTTAAATTATTGAGTTATTGGCCCATGCAGTCTATCACGGAGTAGTGAAACCCTCGCCATCTTTACTTCTGAAAGATACTGCCTTCCTGGGATACTCTTTTTATACCCAATCATTTCTCTGGCCTGTTGTCGATTAACCTAATTAGCTGTGAGATGTTCCCCCAGGTTTTTTTTTTTCAGCATCATACAACTTTTGATGCCCGTGTCCCACTTTTTTTGAAACATGTTGCTGGCATGAAATTCAAAATGAGCTAAAACTTTTAAGAACAATAAAATTTCTCACTTTCAACATTTCATATGTTGTTTTTCTGCAGTTTCCAATTAAATATAGGGTTTAAATGATTTGCAGATCATTGCACTGTTTATATTCACACTTTACACTGTGTCCCAACTTTTATGGAAAAGTTTTATAAAACATTTCTTGTTTTTAGTGAGGAATTCTACTTGGAGTTTTTCATTTTTGTAATAACAGCAGGACATAGAGTCAAAGCAGTGAAAAGCGAGAAAGAAACAGGGAAAAATTGGGAAGTGTGACAATAAAACTGCTACGTCCCCTTTGCCCTCACTCCTTTTGTGATTTTGACATGATTTAGTCAATCCCAATTAGTTTTAAACTAAGTGAATGAAATTTTCAAATCAGTCCTTTTAGATTTTCTGGCAGACGGTTCAGGACTTTAAAGTCTAGAACAAACAGACTGAGAAACAGTTTTTATGCAAGAGCTATAACTGCACTAAACGCAGCCAACTAACTGGCTGACTGAACTGGGTTGTGCAATAATTAGAGCTGCGTATATTTATATTATTTATAGAATGTGAATATGGTGCATATGTTGATGGTGTTTTTTTTTTTTTTTTTCTCTCTATTTTAATGACACCTAGGGGGGAGGTTGAACCACTCAATTTCTTTGTGCTTGTTGCAGAGACAATAAAGACATTCACACATTCACATTCACATTTTATTGACATTTTCTACAATGCGCCAACTTTTTCAGGAATTGTGGTTGCACTTGCGTGCACTCTCCACAACAAACAAGAACAGGACAAGCTTTGATAACCACAAATATATTCAATCTATTTTCAATCCATGCAGCAATCTAAGATCAGTCTTGGATGTCTGTGTGTGAGTGTATGTGTATATGTGTGTGTACCTGTGCATGCGTTGAGTATAAGTGAGCACGTTTATGTTTTTATGTGTCTTTTAATTTTCCCCTGATGCACACTCCTCTCTGGAACAGGTGTTTAGTGATGGCAAAAAAAAAGCTCAGTGCTGCTTGTTCTCCTCAGAGCACTAATGAATCAATGATTTACCCATCCACAGACAGTCCAAACGCTCTCTAGTGGGCTCCAGGTCCCCCGCTGGAGTAGTTATTTCAACAAACTAAAAGACTCGGGACTCCTGATGAGTCATTCCTCAAGTGGGATTTTTGTAGTTAGTTGAGTGTCATACACTTTGGGGAGTGATTAAGAGCCACAGGACAGGTAAGGATGAATCCAGTTGAGAATTGTAATTTCCATGAGCCGAGAATGTCAGTCTTGCTCACACCCACATTCAAACTTGCATGTAAGAAGGCACCCACGCACATGCAAAGGTGTTGATCTTCCAGGAGTCGAACTTCCTGATTGCTGCAGTAGTCACAGAGACTGCAGATACAAAGGTACCTACAAACACACGCACACACAGGAGGACGCACAAGTACATACACACACAAATGTTGATGCATCTTCAAAAAAATACACACACACACACACACATACACAAATACATACATAAACACTCACACAGGTGTGCATGCACTCACAAAGATTCATGCATGGACACACAAAAACACATACATGCACACACTAACACTGATGCATGTGAATGCACAAACACATACACACATGGGTACAATCACACACACACACACACACACACGGACACACGTGCACTCACACACACACACACATGCACAAACATACACAAACATACACCCACAAACACAGATGCATGTGAATGCGCAAACATAAGTACAGATTCACACGTGCACACACAAGCACACACACACACACACACACACACACGCACACACCTTTGCGAATGACAGAAATGGCCTGATTTGTTTTTAAATGTTTCCTGTTTGTTGCTTCAGACCAATGCCTGCTGGGAGGCATTAGAGAGGGCTGGGCTCTGGCTGGTCGCTGCGTGGCACTGCCCAGTGTGTGAAATCAGAGAGCAGTAATTAAAGATCAAATCCTGCTTCCACCATCTGGCCCATGGAGAATGAATTATTAACCTGCAAAAGTCTGCCAGGAAGGGACTCACTCAGGGGGAAGGACCCCAGCATAAGCTCAGCATGGCTCTTACAGACTCATACACAGACACACACACACACACTCACGTGCACGCACGCTCAAACACACACCCACACACACACACACACACACACACACATTGTAATGTTGCCATTCCTTTGCACAACACTTGACAAAATTTAGAGTCTGAAGACACCAGAGGATTAAATGGGGACTATTCCACCAGAGGGAAGATCACAACCTACATCAACACCTCTTCTAGCAGCAACTTGGATTCCCTGGGTAGTCTCCCATTCAAGTACTGACCAAACCCACACCTGCTTAGCTTTAGCCACATGGCTGGAGCAGATTGAGTAGAGATATGGCTGCTGAGAAAGATTGATTTTTCCAACCAAAATACACATTTACACTGCGTGATGGTCAGTCGCAGATGCCTCTGAGCCCAGAGAGGTTGATGCCGCTTCTGGATACTGGCAACAAAAGGCATCCTATTTGCACGTAAAGTTTTAACTGGCATTCGCAGATGTAACCACAAATTGCACTACTTGACAAAGTAATTCAGACCCCTTGTGATAATATAACTTATAGATAAATGTCGGTTCTTGATTTCAGGCCATCTGAGTGATCAGAGTTCACGAGTATTCAGCTTGGGCTTGTGCCCTTACCCTTGAAACATACAGTAGATATTCCCCTAGATATCTTGAATATTTTAATTGTTTTATGCATGGTACAGAGTGAAATATCTAAATCCCTTCCTATCTTCCTAAGAGGAACATTGTTTTTAAACCTTTCAAAGATTTTCTCACTCAACTGTGGGAAAATTGGTGATCCTCAGCCTATCTCTGCTCATGAAGGACTAGGCCTTTCCTGGACACTACTTTTGTGCCAAATTATGATTACAAACACCTGCTGACATCAGCTATTTCAAATCACATCTTTATTCAATTTTTTTTTTTACATCATTGATAGTCGTAAATCGCCGCCTCCACAATTTTTTGGCATACATTGCAGGTCTGAATGGCAGGAATGGATTTATGTTTACAAATAAAATCAAGTTGACCAGATTAAACATTACATATCTTGTCTCCATGCTGTCCGTAATGATATTCACATCATGATAAATTTAGAAATCACCGCTCTGTTTTTTTTGAGTGAATTTTCCATGCTGTCCCAACTTTTTCTATGTTGGGGATGGACATACATCCAGTATGTGCAATATGGTCGTAAACGTACACTCCTCTATTCATATATCCACACACACACACAAACACATGCTATATACTGCACTCCACATACTGCACGCTTTTTCATTGCTCAGACATTTAAGTGTTCTCCTGTGTACAAAGACAACATGTGTCTGCTTGTGCAATGACAGTGAGGCACCTTTTGTGATGTCACAATCAGGGCACAAGATGCTAGGAACACTGAACGCTACTGAATGGAGCTCTCTCTCTCTGCTCTGAGAGGCTCATATGCATGTGTTTGAGTGTGGTCTCCAATGCCTCCTTTGTTCAGTACAGTCCACATTGTCATTCTCCTGTATCTTTGGAGAGGACCAATAGCTCATGAGGGCTTTATCGCCCTTACCAATTATCTGCTAAAAACACTCCGGAACAAAGGTGCAGCCACTGTCTATAGATTATAATCAGCGATAATTAGCTCAATAAAAGAGCACACCTTGAGTTGAGGTATATTTAATTGTGCTTTGAATGAGATATGCTTGCAAGAAATGGTTTGTTGTATTATGAGAAAAATGTCAGTACTTTCAGATAAAGATCATATTGTGGCCAGTGACTGTTCTGAAATAAAAATACAGTTTCTTCAAGAAAAGCTCATCATTTTTCAGCTCAGCACCTTAGTTCATTCGTGTGTCCAGGTTCCCTGCATGAATTACGGCCCCAATGTGCCCACAGCTGATGTGACCCTGATTACCGGCCGCCCACGCACCACAGGGAGACTATGTGGAACTCGCAGTGGGAAAAGCTGGCGCCACAGCTCTCGGGCTTGTCGAGGGTCAGTTAATGTAGGGTGGAGATGATGTTTCTGGATGGCTGGATTAGGGGAATCAGGAAATGAACTACTGAAATTGCATTTTCTTTTTTTTTTTTTTTTTTTGTTTTTGGATGGTTGTTCAAACATTTAATGGAGTGTTCCCACTGCTGGCTCTCGCCTTTGAAGGCCCATGAGCTAGATTTGATTCAACCCAAACATTCGTCCAACCCAAACACAGTAAAAAAAAAATAGGCCAACAGTATTTTTAATTAATGAGGGGGCATCCTGGTGGTTGTGGGCTCCAGGGCAGCTATGTTACTCACTCGCTGAGCAGATTCTGGGTATTTTAGAAGTGACTAACCATTTAAGGATACTGAACACAGATGGCTAACAATTGCACGATTGTTCTGACAATTTCTTTGAGATATTGTAAGAAAAAGAATCAGGGTTTTGCACCATTCCAGAATCAATCAGCTTTAGCTTCTAGCACCTGTGGTTGCTGCTTTAACCTTATGAACCATGCATAACATCAATGCTACGCTAAATATGTTCCAAAAATCATTAAATAACTTTTATGTTATGTATGCAATAACTATTTGTGATGGAGACGAGTTTTAAATTGTGTCCAAACTGTGAGATTCTCGGCTTTTCTGGTCAATTTTAATTGTGCCAACATAACAATCACAACCGATTTATGGTGCATGCAAAAGCGTGATATGAGAACAGAAGCTGGCTGGGGTAGAAAGTTTTTTTGACTGCACGTTGGTTGGACCACATAGGAAAAATGTACAAAGCCCCCCTGCGGTCAGCTGAGAACAAAACAAGCCATGCGTAAACAAAACTCCTGGTTTACTAATTGGTTCTGCAGTTTATAAACCATTGAATTAATAATCCCTGCCATGGTTCTCTAATCTGTGGCCACATATTTGTGAACTAAATCCGTGGGTATGAACTGCAAAATGGCGGGCACAGATAATGAATCCAAGAACATGGTTTATAAAGTACAATTGACCCTTCGCTAAGCCCCTCCTTTGAACAGCCACTGATCAATCCTACGTTAGTAACCGTAACTTGGCACGGGAGGCCTGTTAAGCTTCCTGAACAAGCAAAAATGCCGCAACTATGTGCCTATGGAACCTTTAAGTTCAACAGCAGATGTCCTCAAGGTTTAGAGGAGGGAGTCATATTCTTTGCATTTTTGGAGACAAGAATGCAACTGTTACGTTAATTGAGCAATTACTGGGGAAAATAAATATCAATACACTGCGTTATACAATATAGAAAATAGATAATATAACATTATGCTAACAAAATCAAAATGCTATTTTTTTTAAGGTTTACCGCCTACTGAGAGTCAACACCGTTACTAAATCATGAAATTTGAATAGCTGACCTCACCTTTAAACTTCTACTTACCTGCTCCCTTTGTAGTGACAATCAACTGGTCTCTGCTTGCGATCATGTCTGACCTGCGCAATCACCACCATTAATGTGGGCACTGCCATTATTTTACCACCCCTTTGTTTGCGCCGTTGTCCTGTCAAATTTGTGCAGGAGGTAGCTGAGTTTTCCTGTCATGCCTTCATGAGATCCAATTTGTAGTTCAAACCCACAATGTGGGAGCAATATCCAAGCTCGCTTTTACCAATGGAAAAGCGAGATCATTTATTTATGCTAACAATTGGTTAAAACAAAGCTATATTAGAAGATGAGAGCTATTGGGAGCCATAACTTAACACTATACTTAAAATAAAACAAAATATGGACTTACCCATTTGGGCAAGAACATTGTCGTTAGTGCATATGTTGGTGAAGACGTGGGATGCTTCACGCTTGCGTTGGGACCGCTGAGCTTTAGCCATCATTTTGTGGATCACGTTCTCTTTATGCATGTTACTCCGCCGACCAGTTATATTATGAAAATAGCCCTCAGGTGCATATTGTAGTCCAATCTGTCTGATATTTCAGAACTTTTATTTCCATAGGAATTTCTCTCATAGTTATTATTGAAAATGCCATAGATTGATACGATGCCGGATATAAAGCTTGACAGGTGTAGCAGCAGTAACTAAGGAGGGACCCTTTCACCTGACCCCAGGGGGCCCTCTTATGAATTAAAGGAAAAAATAGAAAGAAAAAAAGTTTTTTTTTTCACTGGGCTTTTTTGATGTTGCACAATAATGCACGATAACAACTTCATACTGTAACAAAAAGGAACTGTGAGTTCCCCTGAATCATATGATGTATAAACGTCAGTAATCAGTTCTTATTTGTGTTTCTTTGTTATATTTGTATTTGTTTCACTTACTTGTCATTTGTTTCCTTTTCATTACTGTTTTCTTGTCCATGTGCTCCTGCTCATTCTTTTGTTTCATCCCATCTATCATTCTGATTCGTAGTTAAAGCACAAGTTCGATCCCTGGGTCCATTGGACTAATCACTGTATTCTGGAGGGGCGTTGCCACTGCTCAGCCCATTGCCTTACATCATTCCCAGAGCCATGCTGCTCCTGCCACTGCTCCTGAGGCTGAGGTTACTGATTTGTTCTCTGGTCCTCCTGAGTACATGGATTGCAAGGATGCAATCAGCATCTTCAGCAAATCCAGCACCAGATCTATACCTCCTTACCAACCATATGATTGTGCCGTTGCCCTCCTGCCGGGAATTTTTGCCTCCCCAAGGTCGCCAGTTCTATCTCTCCAGGCCAGAGACAAATGTCGTGGGGAAGTATATCCACAAGTCATTAGCTACAGGCATAATACGCCCCTCATCCTCTCCAGCCGGGGCAGGATTCTTCTTCATGGGTAAGAAGACAATGGACTCTGAAACTGCATTGACTACAGGAGATTCAATGGTACCACAGTTAAGAACTGATACCCTGTGCCACTCATGTCATCAGCCTTTGAGTCACAATATCATAACAAGGGGCTAAGAGCTTCTCTAAACAGGACCTCCACAATCCTTAACACCTCTTTTGCATCCAAAAAGGGGATGAATGGAGGACTAAATTCGACACACCTGCTGACCACTACAAGTACCTAGTTATACTATTCGAGCTCACTAATTCCACCCCAATCTTCCAGACCATAATCAGCAATGCCTTCCACAACATGCAGTGCCACCTTGTCTATGTCTACCATGACACCATCCTGATTTTCTCCAGGTCTGAAACTGAGCATATCCATCATGTCTGACGAGTTCTGCAGAGGTTGCTGGAGAATCGATTATTTGTCAATGCGGGGAGGCGTGCATTCCATCAGGGGTTGATCAGCTTCCTGGGATTTGTCATCTCCACTGAAGGTATCCAGTTAGACAGATGAAAGATACGGGCATTAGTGCAGTAGTCTATGGCAAGATCAAGACATGAGCATCAGTGCTTCTAAGGTTTGACTAAGTTTTATCACTGCAACTATGACTCATTGGCTGCACCCTTACAGCCCTCTCTTCATTTGCCCAGAGAATTGGCTGGACCCCCACAGCTGACCCTGCCTTCCAGGACCTCAAGGACTGTTTCACCTCTGCTCCTATCCTGATTAAACCTGATCCCTCATGGCACTTTGTGGTGTTGGTGGATGCCTCAGTTGGGGGGATGGGAGCCATCCTGTCCCATGTCTCACCCACTGACAACAAATTACACCCCTGTACCCTCTTCTCACACCGCCTATTGAATGCAACTGCTGCATTTCGGATTCCAAGCTCCTAGTGGTTCAGCTGACCTCGGAGGAGCGGAGGCACGGGTTGGAGCGCTCGGCCACCCCATTCCTAGTTTAGACCAATCACTAGAATCTGGAGTACCTGCAAATTGTCAAGTGTCTCATCTGCCGTCAGGCATGTTAGTCTCTGTTGTTGTCCTGCTTCAACTATGTCCTCTCATACTAGATCAGCTCCAATAATGGCAAGCCCAATGCTCTAACCAGATTATCCATCCTTGACTGAAGACTTCACCAAGAGGGACACAATCCTTCCATTGCAAGACATGGAGGCAGTAGCCTGCTCCACACAGCGGATAGATCCTGCTCCCAGTGCCTGTCTTGAGAACCATCTCTTTGTTCCCCAGTCTATCCATTTGCAGGTTTTGCAGTGAAGACACTCATCCCTGCTAAACTGTTGCCCGGGACCTCGATGTACTCAGGCACTCATGGACTAATGGTTCTAGTGGCCCTCCATGAATGAAGCCTGCAAACATTTTATCTTAGCAGCTCGATCTGCATCCAGGACAAACCCTTCTCCTTCCTGCCCGCTAGCTTACTATGCCTACTTCTCGTTCCCAAGAGACATTAGTCAAACATCGCACTGGACCTTGTCACAAGTCTGCTCCGATCTGTTGGTAATACCGTAATACTTGCCACTGGAAACCAATTCTCCAATGCTGTCCACCTCCTGGGCCTGCCCAAACTACCCTCAGCTAAGGAGATAGCCCAATTACTCATCAGTGTGAGTCTAAACTTTATAGCTGGCCCATTGACATGGAGTCTGATAAAGGGTCTCAATTCACGTCTCACTTTAAGAAGGCTTCCTGTAAATTGTTAGGTACATTGGTTAGTCTCTTGTCAAGTTTACACCCCAAGTTCAACGGGCAAAGCGAGTGGCTCTACAAACAATTTGAGACTGTCCTGTGATGCATCAACTCCCCTGAGCCAGGTTCATGGAGCTGTCAGCTTGCCTGGGTCAAGTACTCCATCAACTCCTGTCATCTTCTTCTAATGGACTATCACCCTTCCCTTCAGGTCTGCCTGGGTTACCAGTCTCTGCTGTTGGTCACCCAGAAGGAGGAGCTTAGGGTACCTTCAATGGCAGCTTTTGTCTGGTGCTGCCATCAGACCTGCAAGCGTACCCACTCTGCATTGCTGTGCAAATGGTACAGAATCAAGCGGGCTGTGGACGGCTTTTGCTTCCGAGCCCCACACTATGTCCAAGGACAATGGGCCTGGCTCCCCACTTGAGACCTCCCCTTCAAGGTTGACTCTCGTTAACTGGCTCCACAGTTTATCAGCCCTTTCGCCTATGCCAAGGTCATTATTCTCATAGCGGTTCACTTGCAACTTCTGCTTGCTCTCCATTCCCATGATCCACATCTCTAAACGCCTGATTCACTGCCCGCTGGCCTTTGTACCCATGACCCCTCTTTACTCCATGCTCATGGAAGATTCAGAAGTCTGCACTGTGCGCCACCTGCCAATAGATTGTCTTTGGGGTGTGGTCTACAGCACCTGATGAACCGGGAGGGGTAATGGCTGGAGGGGCACCACCAGGTCCCAGCCCGGGACATTCTTGACCCCTCCCTCATTACAGACAGTCACCAACGACACCTGGGAATGTCTGCTGGACAGCTAAATGGAGGTCGTGGGGGGGAGGGGGGTATGTCAGTATTAAGCTGTAATTTCATGTTATTCTGTTACGTTTTGTATTTCAGTTTCTCTCACGTATAGTTTGTTTCCTCTTCATTACTGTTTTCTCGTCCTCATGCTTCTGTTTACTTTTACATTTTGTGCTTTTGTCCTTCTGATTTGTTAGTAATTGGTTGATTATCTTTTTATCTCTTGGTCCCCTCTGCGCATTTCTTATGCCCTTTCTGTCACGTTTCTTGTTTGCTCGTTCATGTATGTGCATTTATACCTTCCTGTTTTCTGTTTCAATGAAAGTTTGTCTCAGTTGCTTTTGCTCTGCATCGTCGAGAGCCTCCTCTGTTCTGCCAGCTGGTTCTGTTTTTGGTCTTGCCTGTTGCCTTTTTACGACTCCTGGATCCTGATTTAGTCCTTTTCACCGAGTCAGTGCTTTCTGCATCTTTTAATGCCTTTGTTTTTAAATTGTGTTTTGACTCCAAATTGAGTATCTCTGGTTTTTGACCCTGTCAGTTTTGACTTTGTTCTGGATTTCCTTGTTCCTGATAAAATAGAGTTTATTTACTTGCTGTCTGTGCCTGAGTCCTTGTAATACGCCTGACAATAAGCCTTGATACTGCCTGAGAAGAATAAACTTTGAAAAAATATAAATACTTTCAGGAATTTCTTTGTCTACAGGTTTTAATGGGTTAAGATGGTCAGCGAGTCATGTAAAGGGAATTATGCTGTTCTAGTCTGGGATCTACTGCCTCCAAATTCATGGAGTAAAGTAAGATTTATGCTCCTGAAATTTCCTCCATTGCAAACCTGGTCTTGCACAGTAATTGGCCCCATTTATCATCAGCAGTAAAGACAAATTCACAGATGCATGAAAAATGAATTGGGTTGAACGGCTGACAGTGAGGACCTGACACTCCAGAGCTTTACCTGGAAAAAATAATGTGCAGTGAGTTTAGTGTGTCAGTGAGATTGCTGTACTGTGCATGCGCAAAATAACTGCAATAAAATATGAGTAAAAATTAACCACACTTCTATCTATGCCCTTTTAACCTCTTGAAAGCAAATGTCGTGAAAATGCAACATTTATTTTCTTTTCATGCAGCGTGGAGCCCCCTTCTTTGCTAAATGTCAGTTATATGACATCAGAGCAGCGATTCCCAAAATTGCTGTATAGTACTATATTCTAAGAACATACTTGGGGTGCATCATTTTAAGTTGTAACACATGCAGTATCTATCAGTCAAATACGTCAATATTTGGGTTTTACTAGGTAAAACGTAAAAATTTCTGTGCTGGTTTATGATTTTTGTAATCCTTGTTTTACTGGCTGGTGTTCTTTGGCGTGTTGGCATCGTGGGTTGGCTCGATTCATAAAGCACCATTAATCCATTGAAGAGTACGTTACTTTTTCAGAATGCTTTTTGGTCCCGGATTTGTGATATTACTCCGTATGAGAAGCAGTGTTTTCTTTAGGTTGCGACAAAAGTGTTTTTTTTGTTTTTTTTTACAATTACTGTGGGTAAGCTTTGCCTGTGCTCGACTCCACACTCATGCCTGACACATCTGTAAGTGCAAGTAAGGCTTTGCAGGCGTGCTGCAGTTTGTGTCATAAACAGAAGCGGCTTGCCTGGCTCAGTGTGCTGTGCTTTCTCTCTCCACAGAAGAGCCCGTGCAGAAAGTGCTGACTGCACTGCAGCCAAAGGCCAGATCGGAGAAGTCAGCAGAGACAAGGTGAACAGAGAGATCAGTGGCTGCAGTGCAGTTGTGTGTGTGTGTGTGTGTGTGTGTGTGTGTGTGCGTTAGTGTTTGTCTGTGTGTGTGTGTGTGTGTGTGTGTGTGTGTGTGTGCATTAGTGTGTGTGTGTGTGTGTGCGTGCGTTAGTGTTTTGTGTGTATGTGTGTGTGTGTGTGTGTGTGTGTGTGTGTGCGTGCGTATGTGCATTAGTGTGTGTGTGTGTGTGTGTGTGTGTGTGTGTGTGCGTGTGCGCATGAGTCGAGGTTGAGCGAGTGCATGAGCAATTTTTTATGCTTTACTGTGTTTGCATATCATTGTGAGGATTTTACTGTATACCTGTGCGTTTAGGTGCGCACTCATCTGTGTTGTGAGTCAGTGCACCATGCTTGTGCGTGTGTGTACATGCCTGCATGCACAGCCTTGCCTGAGCGCACAACTTTGTGTGCACTCGTGTATGCACAGCTGTGTCCATGTGCTTGTGGCGGTGTGTGTGAGGAAAAGAATGTACATGAGGGTCCGCCTGTGCTTTAGAGCATGGGCGCACATTGTGCACTCGTGCGTGCATTCTTTTCCTGTGTGTATGTGGAATCAAATGTATGTCAGGCTTAAATTTTTCCTGGGTCATCTTGTTCTCCAAAGTGAGCTGTTCTGGAAGTGTACCAGAAAACATTAGGTTAGCCCCCTAAACACTAACTTTTCACTTAAGTTTTCCCAGAAGTTTGTTCAGAAAAAGCTTTTTTTTTCACATTGTTGGGCAATGTCACATACATGTTCTGTATCCGCTGGCTGCAGGGCTTTACTGAAGCTACATCACACGTATATTGAGAGAAATATTCAATCCCAGGACACCATGTTTTTATCGCCACAGCATTACATCAAAAGGAGAAAACAGTATCTAGATCATTTCACACACATTTCCTCATAATTCAACAGGACATGTTTGGGATCATTGGAACCCCTGGCATTTCCACTGGAATTTAAAATGGGCCTGAAGTTCCACAGGTTTGAATACAGCAGCTGCATTTAATGGACCCACATATGAGTCCGCAGGTTTTATGGGATTAATGTGCAACTGGAACAAAGATCGACAGTTAGGTATAGAATTGGTGTGAAAAAAACTTTTTTTAAAAAAAGCTGCACGTGATAAACTGCTCTACTAATAAGCCATATGTTAGCTATAAAATATGATCTTATTTATTTAAGTATATCTCTTTTCATGTTTCAATGATTGTCTTAAAGAGATCTCATTTTTGATGTAAGTCATATGCGTCGTTGCACCCGAGAATTACATCTTTGGGCTGATATCAATGGAAAAAAGCATTTTCCTATAATTTGGAATAAGGATAAAAAACACATTTGGAGGGACCTTAGACCAGAGATTTTCAAGATTATTGATATCCTTGGGTTTGCAATGGTGGAGTGCCCGCTCTAGCATAGTGATGGCTATGGTTTTTTTCTAAGACTTGGTGACCACCAGATGCAATCAGTCACTGCAATTCTTGAATTATAATCCTTGGGCTCCTCATTGCCTTATCTCACACCGTCTCTCTCACTTTCCATGGGAACAACATTATTTTCTGATTATGAGGGTTTTATCTTTGTTAAATTTTATTTACAGTATTTGTTAGGGGTGCCGCCAATTTTTCACCTATGATTTTGGTAAAAAAAATTTCACCACTTCAGAAACACTAAAACATCTGAATAAATTAATTAGAGTACATAGTTTTCCTCTTTGTTTGAACTTGATTGAATCGTATAGATTATTAACCGTGTTGTATCTTGTCATGTCTATAATTTTGCACCTGCCTGTTCACCCTCTTCCTCTCTAAACCATCAGTTTGGTTCAAATTTGAACCAAAATTTGATTAAAGCTGTTTTCAGATGTTCAAATATGGCTGTGTGAGATTAGCTTGACTTTCATATTTTTGGAAAAAAAAAAAAAAAAAAAACGGCAGTAAAGGGGAAACACGAATGCAGATAAGATACAGTACTTTTCAGCAACCATGCTGTTGTCACAGCGTTTCACCAAGAAATATATTTAAAAGGAACTCTGTCTTTTGCAAGAACTTATACCTACATTCTCTGAACTGGTAAGGTAAAAATCTGTCAGAACAATTGACGCATTTCCCATTCAACCTTTGAGGACATGAGTCCAAATCTGATTAAAGATACATGCAGCTACTCTTTTGTATGAAATCTTCACAACCATAACCTTCAAACTTCATTGAAGTTTGCCATTTTGGTTTTAAAATGCCAACTGCCACTTGGCAGTGTGTTATATGTTCATTTAATAATAAAGCCCTACTTTCCTACTTTGCTGTACTGATTTTAATTCAGAAACCTCAAATAGTCACAATAACCTAACAATAGGTTTGTAATAATATAACCGCTTCCAACATCTCCCTCGAGAGGTTAAAGCTAAATAATAGTATGGCCTAATTAAGCGTGTTTTTTCTATTTTTTCCATTGGAACTGTCAAGAGCTTTGAAAAATGTGTGATTGCCAACCTACTTTCATTGAGTTGTAGGTAGCCTGCACCCTGAAGTTAAAAACTGACCTTGGTGGGATGATCCCAGTTAGTATTCTTAACTTTCGACAAATGTCACTGCCATGTAGCGGTACATGCGACACCGATAAAGCAATTCAGTCAGATTGTGGGGAAATTTTGCATTTGCTGGGCTCATTATGTAGCGGTTCAGCCCTTTTAGCACCAGGGGACGTCTCTCATGCATTTCTCACCCTATTTCCTGCTACACAAATACTTGTTTGGTAATTACAGGTAATGGCCTCCAGACAGATGGCTCTTATGACTTGGGTAAACAATTAGCCTATCTCTTAAATGTTTTAAAAGCTCAAATTGGGCACTGTGGGAGATAACACACATGCACACATTATCAATCAGAGACACAGAAGCTGCAAAGCCCTGCTATTTTTTCCCTTTGTTTTTTTCCTGGTCAGCTGGTAGTATGACAGATTTCTATTCTATTTTCTACATATGAATGTGCTGTTTCAAAACCTCCCTGACAGGAGACACTTTATGCTCATTAAAATAGGTCCTACGATAATGGTTTTCTAATACTCTGTTAATGTCCTAGACACTCTCATGTAAGACATTTTGATTGTCAGACCAGGTGTCATTTTTTTGTGTAGAGGACTGCACAGAAGAACTGTGTTCGCAAAGGCTGTGTTCGGCATAATAGTGCATGTGAAATCAGTGCACTGGTGCGCAGTTCATTTGGAGGGTTGTACACCAGAGTTGTGCATGCGACGCTTGTGCACAGGATAGTCAGACATGCCTGGGTTGTGCACCAGAGAGTTATGGACATGAGGATTGTTCACAAGAGAGCTGTGCATATGAGGGTTGTGCACTGGGGAGTTCTGCACTAGAGAATTGTGCACAGGAGAGTAGTGCACATTAGTGTTGCGCATAGGAGAGTCATGCACATGAGGTTTGCGCACAGGAGAGTAATGCATGTCAGGCTTGTGCACTGGAGAGTTATACATGTGAGGGTTGTGAACAGAGAACCTCGGTGACCTGAGTCATGCTGGCCTCTTCCGGTAGCTCCAGAGTGACAGATTTTTGGAAAGGGCGCACATATGGCATGCGCTCCAGGTTCCTGTGTTTTTTTCCATACAAAAATCTGTTGAGCTTCACTGTCTGTCACCTTTGGGAACACTGAGAAAGCCCAGTCACACCGTGAACCCCACGGGACCCAACTGAGAGCAATCCAAATCAGCAGCATGCCGGGAGTAATCTGTCTCTGCACCTGCCACAGGCCAGAGAAAAATGAGAGGAAAAGGAAACAGGAAAGAGAGAGAGAGATAGCGAGGGAGAGAGACAGAGACAGAGAGGGGGGGAAAGGGAGAGAAAAATTGAGAGAAGTAGAGAGAGAGAAAGAAAGATGGGAACAAGAAAGTAGGAGAGAAAGAGATAGAGAGAGAGTGGGGTGAGAGTGTAGAAGGGAGTGAGAGAGAGTGAGTGAGAGAAAATGAGAAGGAGAGAGAAAGGGAGAGAGAAAGAGTGCCTGGATAAAAGAGGAGAGATGGGGAGGAACTAACAGGGGCCATGGTACAGATGGGATTCATTATATATCATATGACTCACTAGTGACACATAGCCCTCAATGGCGTATATTGCTGCAACTTGCAATAATTGAGGGTGACAAGCTTTGCATCAACATTGCTTGAAACCAACGTTTTATGGAACATCAATATGCGCTATTGTGAAAAAATATTTCTATGCCTGACTAAATCTCAAACATCTGTGATTTGGTATGAAGGCATGTTTTTTTTTTTTTTTTTATAGCTGTGGCTGTTTATTTGCTGTCAGAGACTTCAGGGTCACTCCAAGGCCTTAAATCCCTCATATTTAAGCCTAGTGTGGCGCCTGGCCCTACAGCCTTACAGCTGTCAAGGGCAGGGGCCACAAAGCTTAGCCCCCTGCAAGCTAACACAAAATACTCTCACAAATGTGGCTCAAATATTTTGTAAATATTATAATATTGCTGGAATGTTGCAGCTATATTGCAAAAATGTTTTTTTTTTTTTTTTTTACTAGTTGCACTGTGTCTCATTTTAAGAACTGAAGGACGAGAGGAGCCCCTAGGATGTCAGAGAATGACAAAAGCAGGAATTGCATTATTAATTCAGGCACTAAAACCCCTGTCTTCCCCCAGGCAATCCTGCTCTGCTGAACACAACAGCAGAGCTGCACATTTACAAGGGGAAACCATGAAAAGATCATTGGTCGGCCATCAAGATATCAACATTATAATAAAGCGTAGCTAATGTAGTTAAATTTTACCCCAATTACTTTGCGATATCCTTATGCCCGATTCAAAAAATATGTCCACAAATACACTTCGGTGTAAAAAGCCTGGGGCGATGGGTTCAAATATCTTGGTCTACTTTGAATGCTTTTGACCTCCTGAAGTTTCGCAAGATCAACCAGTTAGCATGCAGAGCACATCTATTCATTATCCAAACTGGCTCCACCTTATCAAGGCCCTGTGGGAGCTGGAACCTATCCCAGTTAACTATGGGCGAAATGCAGGAACACACCCTGGGTCACATTCTCACAAGGCTCACACACCATTCACTCACACACTCATAGCTACAGGCAATTTAGAGTCCCCAATTAACTGAGAATGCTTGTTTTTGGACTGTGGCAGGAAACCGGAATGCCCAGAGGAGACCCTTGCAAACATGGGGAGAATATACAAACTCCACACAGGAAGGCCCCAGGCTGGATTTGAACCCATGACCTTCATGCTGTGAGGCAACAGCACAATCTATATGACTGATTTTACGTTTAATTCTGTTATGTGGAAATGTTTGCTGTCATAAGTCAAGTAGCCCAGCATGAGTGATGACCATGCATTTATATTACTTATAAAACTTCCTTTGTATATTGAGCTTATGATACATCGCCCCTACTTTTTGCCCCCTGAATTAAGGTCCCATAAAAAAAAAAAAAAAAAGTTTATCATCCTAGCCCGCATCAGAAAATTGTGGAAACATCTCCTTTTTTTTGTTGGCATTTTTAATATCGAAAAAAGAACAATTGGTGTAATGCTCTTAGCGAGCAGAGCGAATGTACCCATAGACAGACACTTAAGCCGTTTGCTAGAAAAATGTATGTTCCTGAGTTGTTCTCAGTCAAAGTCCGGAAAATAAACGAGTCCAGAAACCCAGAAAAACATGTCACAAATGCAGAGGTAAACTCTGTATGAAAATATGTTTACTAAAAAAAAAAAAAAAAAAAAAAAAAAAAAAAATTGCCCGCCCGCATCACGTTTTTCTGATTAAAAGGATGATGAACAAATATGTTTTTTTATGGGGCCTAATACATGCCGCGGTAAATGAAGTGCTACGCTTGCACTGCGGAGCATACAAGCTCGCTTCCTGCATCTTTTGTCACTGTCCCCACAGAGAGCTCGTCGGTCTTTGACTGATGAGAAGGCTGGGTTGCTGGAGCTCGGTGAAATTCTATGGGACTATAAATACTGACCAGAGGCCGCTCTCTTGTACCCTGGGGCATTGCTCCCCAGACAGCACCTCAGCCCTTTAAATCTGGCTGTCAGTTTGTTATTGTCACCTCCCTCACGATCCCCGTGGCAATATTTGTGTCTGAAAGTAGGAGCTGGAGCAGGGAACAGGGACTGGCTATAGGAAGAGTGAGAGTCAGGGCTTATGAGCATGTGCAGTACGTGAGATTGTTTGATATAACAACCATATAACAGGCTCTGAGAATATGTGTTTGAGCAAGAGAATCAGAGAGAGAGCCTATGACCATATAAGGAACTGAATCTATGGGTTTGTGAATGCGCATGTGTGTGTGTGAATGTGTGTGTGTGTGTGTGTGTGTGTGTGTGAGAGAGTGAGAGAGAGATCGGATGCGCCACTTCATAAGAGAGGAACTGAGATTGCAACTGACATTTAAAAACCCTTTATTCTGACCTTGTTCAAAACCGCTACCTGGTGCAACTCAAATCATGAGAGAAACACCGAGACAGACAGTGAGAGAGAATGGCAGTGAGGGTTATTACATCAAATGAAAATGAGTGAGAAAAAGAGAGTGAGAGAGAAAAATAGAGAGAGCATCACCATATGGAGTGGTATATGTGTGTGTGTGTGAGAGAGAGAGAGAGAGAGAGAGAGAGAGAGAGACCATCATGATAAGAAGTGCTGAAAGTGTTAGAGCAGGGACTGGACAATGTTCAGCTGACAGCCCTGAGTTTTCACGGCTGACGGGGGAGGTCCTGCGGGAGAGAGCAGATCAATAAATATAACACACGAGTCAGAGGAGTCAGCACTCTGGAGCTCACTCAGCTATACTGAGGACCTCTCTCTCTCTCACACGTACATACCCTGCACTTAATAAAATTATGGTCTGGCTCGTGTACTCACTCACTCACGCACACACTGTTCTTGGTTCTCTAATCAAGCCTGCAGTTTACTCGCCGTGCTAATGGTGTTAGCCCAGCCAATCCGGAGAGATTATCTGCTGTTTGGAACACTTTCATTTATTCCCCATCTGTTATTTGCCGGGACACTGGTCAGAGGGACATATTGATGGTGTTTGCGCTGACTCCTGAGCCTGTTCTAATGCCCAGCGAGGGTTGAGTTTTCCTGATGTTTGCCTGAAACAAACTTTCCATTTCTCGGCCTTTTGTCCCTGCGTGCATGCAAGTCTGCAAGGAACATCTTTCCATTAATGATATTTTGCTTTTTGCCCAAAGACAAAGGGTATTTTGAGTGACTGTCCCACTTCAGGCTTAGAGTGGTCGTATTAGTGTTTTCTTGTGGTGGTCCTTTCAGAATTTCTCAGAATTGATTAGCTGTATGTGCTTTGCTTGGTGTAGATACAGTAATGACTCCCGGTACCCATCATTATCAGTTCTCAGAATGGTGACTTAAAGATTCATCATTAAGGATCTGTTATTTATTTTTCCCTGCGGTGATTTTTGGGCTGCCTCTCATTTATAGTTTGTATTGTGCATCTCTCAATATGTCTGCCTGATGATCGCTCTCACGGTTGCTCTGCTGACAGTGTATTCATGGCTGCCAGGTTGCCATATGTGCACAAGTCAGCAGCAAAAACTATGCAGTGACTTCCTGTACCTCATATCAAAATATAAAATCTCCCCACCTTCAGCATGCGGTTTCCTATTCCTTATTAATACAGCGGTAAAGTACCCTTAAAAACACTGCAGTCACACTGATAATTTAACTTGAGCTATTTCTATGAAACTCTAATTCAATACAGTGCTTCATTGGACAAAACCGACTGGATCCCTGGATAAAAACAAGCATTGCCTTGTCTGTGAGGGAAGTCTACAGTATGAGTTAAATAAGAAATGTCCCTGGAAAAATTTTACCCATGCAACGTATAGCGAAGTATGTAAGAATTCAGACAATGAGAATTTGTACAAATCACTGCAGCTACAACGTGGTTCACAGGACATGGAATGTAAATATTAAAAAAAAAAAACTCACATTTTCTAGTTTGTCATTATAATAATTGTATACACAGCGCTGTAGCTCATGCTCAACTTTTCCTCTGTATCTTTGAGGAAGCCCTATTCATGTATTATTATTGTTATTTTTTTTATTTCAATATCCATAAAATCTTGTATCTACTCCCTTTAACTCGCCATGGAAAGTTATGGTATTTATGGTCTAATTGCGAGTTCAGGGTTTGTCAAGCCATTTCACACAAGAAAAGCTTGGCTGATGTTGAACTTGCTTTGCAGTGCATCACTCTGGTGTCCTCACAAGCGCATGTTACATCATAATACAAAACAACAGTGTAATTAAAGTCCATGGCAGAGGGGAAAAAACAAGCAAACTACAGAAACAAACAAAAAAGAGAAAATTAATTTGAACTAATAAAACTACCAATAACAATAATAACATCAATAACAAGAACCCACACAATTTCCAAATAGTCAGCTTAACATTTGATGCCGGTCATAAAATGATAATTGTACCACAAAAAACAGTTTGTAGTGACCGCGAAAATAAAATTAAATCTGAACAAAAAATGAAAACATAGCCTAGAAAGTTCCTCATAAATTATCATATAGTATGTCCTATTTTAGGGAGTATGGAAAGTGAGGGGTAGTGCAACAGCAGAGAGTGAAAATTGTTTTGCATGGACCAAAAACTCAGAGAAAACAATTGACAGAAACGAGACCACTAACCAACACTGACGGGCATCTGCAGGCCCAACGGGCAGGTGACCCATCGACGGCAGCCGCACCCCTCCCTCTTTCTCCTGCCAACACCTATCCCCGGCCCCCTCACCAGGACCCCCACGCACTCCGGCAGGAAGAGAATCAAAAGAGTGTCAGGCAGTGCGGGGGACAGCCCCTTACCGGGCTCCTGTGACACCGCAAACAAGCCCCAAGCTGCTCCCTGTGTGATCCCTCTGAGCGCTCAATAACGACAGGTGCGGCGCCAGGCGCATCAATATTCATATTCCTGCCACACACTGAGATCAGTCTCTGCACCCTGTCTCACGGTAGAGCCGCAACTCCGGGTCCTGCTGTGGAGGGTGGTCTTGCCGAGGTTTTACTCAGGGGAGGTGTCCGTTTTAGGCTAATGTTTTCCCTAGTTCCTAACAGGAAACCACAAATATGGTATGTGGTGTCTTTTTATTTTTATTGGACAAGCTTATGTGTCATTGACGACCACTCAATGCCCAGTTAAGGCATATGTATGGTGTCCACTTTACGGTATTCTATCCTCATTAACCTCAATGATGCACATGATGGTGCATTGCACAGTTGTGTCATGCCAGCAACATGAAGTATAATTCAACTGAATGTGATTTCCCCATTGCAGTTTTCGACATCATGTCTGCTGGACACACCACAATATAACTGCTTACTACCTACTATGAGTCTCACACCTCATCACCACAGAATTTCAACACACATTGGTTTCCGCCTGGTGGTCACATACGGGAACTGCAGCCAGTTTAGTTGAAGCCTGGCCCTGCTTACTGGTGCATATTGAAAACTCACTGCTGAAGCTAACATCAAAACATTATTTTAATAGTAGCAAGATGGAAACCACCTGTTTATGAACTCAAGCTTTCTCCCGTTTTCATAGGTACCTCCTCATATGAAGAGAAAGATCCAATTTTGCAAACCAACCAGGAGAGTGTACTTCAACCTCAACCCAGGGGCACAACACTTAGTTCTAAGGTATGGTCAGTCATGACGGATGGACAGTGAGTGAGGGAGGATTTTTGAGTCATGTTTCTGGTTGCTGCACATACCTTGCACACTGTAGAAATCATGGATGGGGGAAGTGTGGTGAAAGCTATAGCAACATGCAACATCTGTTTTCTTTGAGCGCTTTTCCGCGGGCAGCCTGGTAAGTGGCTCCATGAATAATTCACAGCATAATGAGAGTGGTTTGGTGAAGAGGCGACAGTTCAAGAGAACTCTTTCTCTTCACTGCTAGCTGACTGTTCCTACTCATGTCTTAATAAGCACAGCTAAATTTCCAGAATGATGTTCCAAAAATTGTTTCAGCCAAGGCAATGAATTATTAGAGATACATGATACAGCTTCTGGTGTTTTCACTGGTTGCCGAGATGCAGGATAACCACAGTTATCTAAGCATGCATTGCTGGCAGTCCTCGTCACCGGCTGAGGTTTAAGGAGTTTACTGGAACATACTCTTATATACACATTGTGGAAAATATGAAGCAGATTTATTATCTTGGTATAAATCCAAGGGCAAGACAAAGAAGCTGAAGGCGTTTCATTGAGAATACTTAATTTCACTGCCATTTTTTGTCACTGTTTCATTGGTTTCTTTCTGAGACAAGATATCAAACCTCACTGGATACATGAATTAATGTATTTACTATACAGTGTCTGGCTGTTCACGGATATGTGCATGCAATATGCCAATGTATAACATTTTCCTCTACCCTTAGACAGCCTGCCCAGGCACCTACAGAAGCCTCATGGCCAGCAACAACACAGCAAGCATAGCCCAAGCCAGGAAACTGGTGGAACAGCTCAAGATGGAGGCCAACATTGACAGAATAAAGGTGAACAACAATCCTACAACTGTCAAAGAAAATAAAAGGCTTTAGCAAGTTCTTTAAAACTTAATTTTTTGGTGGGAAGCAGCTGTGGGGGGTTGTGGAGGTACAACCATGGACAGGATACAATTTCTCTGATTTTCTCTGAGAAGTTTAACTGCCGTGACAATTTGAATGGATTTATTGAACAAAAGGAACTTTGTTTCAGTCAGTTGTTGAGATATCCTGTTGTAATCAATATCAAAAATTATTTGGTTAAAATCAATGTCTACATTTTTGAAAAAAATTGATGAATCTTTGAGAGTGAGACAGAAAGAAACATTTAGAAGTACTGGAAAATAGAATCAAGTATCGGACTAATCAGCGCATCCAAAAATTACTTTCATCGTTTTCCTTTCAGGTGTCGAAAGCAGCAGCCGACTTGATGTCGTACTGCGAAGCGCACGCCAAAGAAGACCCACTTCTGTCCCCTGTCCCGGCTTCTGAGAACCCCTTCAGGGAGAAAAAATTCTTCTGTGTCATTCTGTAAACGGGCCAGGGGTACTGAAATGGTCCACTGGGCCGCGATGTGGACACTCGATATGTAGAATTTTCTAGCTGGGGCACAGCAATTGCCTTTCTCGAATGCTCGCAATGAGTGCAATTAAAACCAACAAGTAACACGTAAATTTTGGTCAGGTGGCTCCAAGGCGTTGCATGTTTTAAAGAAACCTTGTGGAGATGCACAAGGATGCGGAGAAGACCGTGAAACATGACCGACAGGAAATGCAGAGAGTCCTCAAGGTGTGTAGTGTAGCAGCCCATGCTGACTGGTGTAGAGTTGTAAAATATAAATAAAATAGAAAAAAAAATGCACACAAAAAAACAAAAACAAACAAACAAGAAAAAAATTTTGTGGTTCCTTTGACAAATACAAATTTGATGGTTCTATGGCAACCAAAACTGTGGTTTTGAGCTTTGCAGGAGATAGCATATTTTATTGGAATGATTTTAATTTTAAGTTAAATGGTCTGGCTAAAAAATTTAGAAAGCACTCTGTAACGTGATCACTTGTTTGGCTGTGTTAACTTTTTATTATACAGGAATAGATTAGCAAATGTTTTTTTATAACAAAAAAAATAAAACAAGAAAAGCTGAATGATGGGACATTCTTTACAAATATACACCTTTAATAATGCTGCAAAATATGAAGCTGGCAGTCATTTTGTTTCCTTCAGATACAAGCTCTCTTTTTAACATTTGTATAAAATTGCTAGCAAGTAATGTGTGTTGTGCTCAGTGCTCTGAATGTTTGTGGTGATATTAATAATAATTGCATGAAAAAAATGGACAAGCCAAGCCCTGTTTTTCTTTCAGCGTAAAGGTGAAAAATATACTCCGACAGTGACAGCCATGCAGGTCTTAACATTGTGAGAAAAACATAACTGAGAAGGCTCTCATGAAATACTGATCATACAAATAATTTTACTAATAGTCAAATAATTAATATCTATCAGATCAATTTAGTTTTCAGTATATGTATTTCATTTATAACTGTTATTCATCACTCAACATCACATTGAACATTTACTAAAAATAAGTAAGAAACATGTTATTGAATGAATACCAAAAGGTTTACTCTTAAGCTTTGGTGACACCTGCAAAAGTAATGCCCCGGTGGGTCATTCAACAGCTATCTAGGTATTATGGTAACAAAGTATGTGCAGTAAACATTTCTGTTATAGTATCAATAATAAACAAAAATTCATATACGCTATTCCTCTCATACTCATTTTGAACCCCATTAGAAATTGATCAGAGCATATTTAAGCAAGATATGCCTGAAAAAAAAAAAAAAAAAAAGTTTTTTTGTTGGCCTTGATCTTGACGCAGCTAGACCCGAAATTTATTCAGGTGATCCTCAGACCATTGTTCACCTTTCCTGAAAAGTATGTGTATTTTGAGCGAACCATTCTTGTGCAACGCTGCTAAAATACTAACATGCAAAAAGTCAAACAAATGCCACTGAAAACATCCTCGCTCTCTCCTTGGATGGGGTAATAAGCCATTATCTACTTGTTGCCATAAATCAGGTGTGGACTTTAAAATGAGATTCATTTGCCCTCCAACACTTTTGTTCGTCATGGGGAGTGATCAGTTTTCCACTTTTTCCAGGTAAATATCGGACTGTTACTGTCCAGAAAAAAAACTAACCAACTCCGCTTGTTCTACCTCAGGTAAACTGTAAGAGACACCTCGCAACTGCTGAATATGATCTTTACACTTTTCAAGCATACAAGAAGAATATGAATGCATTATGAGGCCAAATTACTTCTATCTATCCCATAAAACCACCAGGAAAGGAAAATCTGCTTTGGAAAACATTGAAGCCCTCCATAAAATTGTTTTACAATTTAGTCAAACATCCAAAGTCTAAAGCACTCAAGAGAATCAGTATAAATGTTACAAGCCTTGTTATACTGGTTAGAATGCAGTAAAATTGCAAATGGTCTCACTATTGCCCCTTCATTGTGCACATAATAAAAACATATTGCGTGTTTAGGTGCATGACGTGAACGTATGCTGTTACACTTTTGCATAAACGGAAATAATGAAAAAATGCTTGCAGAGTGAATATTTTATTGTGCAGTTGTATGTCTGAAATCGAGAGAAAAGTTCTACTTGAATGTATCATTTGCGAGCAAACAGTTAGTTTGCCTGACAAAGCCAAACTGCTGTCATTAGAATGATGCTAACACTTCAAACAACCCATCTCCAACTCTCTGCAACAAACATTGGCATTGTTATAAAAGGTAAAATCTAAGCCAATCAGCACAAGGGCTTTGTCAATCAACATGTGACCCCTTCCTGAGTCTAGCAACCCAACTCCCTAGGAGACAAGCAAACCCAATCAGAAAAGGGGTGTGATCTAATTGATTAACACATGACCCTTTTCTAAGTAAAAAAAAAAACGCAACCCCAGACTCACTATGACAAAGAGTTCAATAGTTATGAATGGTGAAATATTGTCTTATCAGGAAAGGGGGCAAGGCTTTGTTCATTAACATATGATCGTTTCCTTAGTTCAAAACCCAGTCACCAACTCAACACAACACGGTCATTCCATGTGAACTCAACCAAAGTACAAGAATCTTCCATGGTCACCGACTCAGATTTGGCTCAGATTTATTTTGGGAGTACCTCTATATTCATAATGAACACATGCAAAATTTTAGGCTCCTACTCCAAGGGGTTTCCGAGATATGGTCCCCCCAAAATCAGGGGCCATGCCCCAAGCTAATCACAAACGTTAATTTATAGGGATTTTGGAGGCCAATATCTTTGGAAACAATAATAGGTATGCCTGAAAATGACTATCCAGGGTATTTTGGGTTCATGCTTTCAGAATCTCTTGTCAAAATTTATCTATCTCTTTTCATTTCAAGATATTGGCCTCTCAAATATGAAAATTTTTATGGGCGGAAATCAAAAATTCTGTTTTCAAGGGCCCCCCATGAGGCCAGGATCCCTGACAGAGGCTAAATTGTGCTGGATTCCTTCTATTTGAGGACAGGTCTGTCTGTACAAGGAAGATTGACTGCACCCAAGGCATAATAGTATAGTTAGGAGACCCTGAAAACAGTCCTAGCTGAAAAAGTCACTTTTTTGCCAAATTTGGATTGGCAAGTTCACCATATGGGTAGTTAACCATGGTAATGAAACTTGTTCCACATAAATGTATATATCTTGACTTTATTTGTTTAAAATTACAACTTGTTTTCTCATCTCCTTCACTATTTAATCATGTTATCAAATATTGAAGTTTTGGGGTAAAAACGCCCATTATTATCCCCTTTGTTCTGCAACTAGAAGTTTTAAATAGACAGTGCCTACTCAGAAAAAGAATTACATCATTTCCTAAGATAATCTGACATCTGACATGATGTTGCATTCCCTCCCTAGGATCTCCCAGGTATTGCATCATCTTCCATGCGTATTGCATCAGATCGCCCGTATATTGCATCATCTTCCATGGGCATTGCATGACCTCTGGTTAAAGCAACAGGGTAGCTAATTAATGAATTCATTGAAGCTTCAGCATGGCTTCTGACAGATGCAAAATTGGGATTTCCTTGGATGAAGAATGCGACAAACATATATATTGCAGAAAGACAAGACGAATTTCATTTGGTGACCTTAAACCAGCCGACAGACAACTTTTGACTTAGCGGTGCAATGTCATATTCAATGAAGATGACCAAATTTGTTTCCATCACGAATAAGTGTATTTGTCAGGCTTTGAAAATCTACAGCGGTCCTGTGTCAATCCATTTAACCATCGTGAGAAGCACATCACAAGTAAGTTCATGGTGGCATCATCCTGCATTCCTTTTTGCAGAACAGAGAACGGATGTTATTAATTTACTGTAACAAAGTTCATTTCTCTCACTGTGATACACTTTATTTTCAGAATCCCTGAAAACTGTTGAAGAAGAAATGGCTACGAAGTTCAAGTTGAAACCAGGACAGAAACTGCCCTAATTCAAAAGAAGTTACCACCATTTGTATAATAAGCTCTTTTGTTGTGATTGGTAATCTTGTTTGACAGTTCTTGGAGTTTAGCTTTCTTGCATTTGTGATCATTTATTAAAGGAGGAGGATCGTGAGTTGTGGGCAGATGGCCATATACTAAGCATCTCACTTAACCAATAAGGTGAATCTTAAGATGGTATTAAAACAATAGCATACGACTTATATGAGATTCACTCTATGGCATTTTATCAAAACAAAAGCCATATTGGGGGGGGGGGGGGGGTTGCAAAAAAAAAAAAAACCCTATATTTCATAGCATAATTAAATAGTGAAGGAGATGAGAAAACAAGTTGTAATTTTGATTAAATAAAGCCAAGATGTATACATTCATGTAAAACAAGTTTCATTACCGTGGCTAACTGCCCACATGGTGAACTTGCCAATCCAAAATTGACAAATAAGTGACTTTTTCAGCTAGGACCCATTTCAGGGTCTCCTAACTCCACTATTATGCCGTGGATTTCAGCCCATACCTATGATTGGTTCCAAAGATATTGGCCTCCAAAATCCCTATTAAATTAATTAACGTTTGCGATTAGCTTAGGGCATGGCCCCTGATTTTTTGGGGACCATGTCTCGGAAACCCCTTTAAAATTTTGCATGTGTTCATTATGAATATAGAGATACTTCCAAAATAAAACTGAGCCAAATCTGAGTTGGTGACCTGGGGACCTCTGGTTGACTTCATATGGAATGACCCAACAAATATTTCAATGCTTAGGAAGGGTCAAATATTGACCAATCAGAAAAAAGGACATGGCTTCACCATTTAGCGCGTGCTCCTTCCCAGAGTCTTAGAACCCAATACCCAACTTTCTATAACAAATGGTTCAATAGATATGACAGATCAGATATTGACCAATCAGGAAAAGCAATTGGGCTTCACCATTTAAAATATGATCCTTAAATCCAACAATTACATCCCAAACTCTCTATGACAAACACTTTCCTGAGTCTGACAGCCTAACTCTTAAAGGAGTTGAGTCATGTTTACTGAGGATGCTCAGAAATTTGAAAACTAATCAGCCCAACACGAAATCAAATGAAAAGAATCCACTCAACTGCAAGTCAAAATCTGATTCTATCGTCGGTAATCTGTCTTCATTTTACATTGTATTTATATATTTTATTTGCTCAAGTTACTTGGGGATTTGGCTTTTTACATTAAGGAGTTTTCTATGGAAACTTGAGGATTCAAAGCAAAATTTTAAAAACACTGTGGCCAAAACAAAACAAGGACACATACTGCTAAAGAGGTGCCTTGGTCAACCGAAGTGTTCATTTCTGCAGTTTTCCGATGGGAATCTCCAGTAAAGTCTCTATGATCAATACGGGCTGGCAGTTTTCATGTGCGCTCGTGGCCTTGTTTATTCATTTGCATCTGTCAAACTCCAGCAGGTGCAGTAATCGTGACACAGCTCCTTTAATGACAAACAGTTCAATAGTTGGAATGGATTAAAAATCGACCGATCAGTAAAGTGGATGGGGCTGCACTATTTAACATGTGATTCTGTCCTCTAGAGTCCAACAACCCAATCCTCTTTTAAGGGTTTGTCCTTGCAGTCCCTCCCCCTGCTGCATTTCTTCACCTCCACCTTAACGGTCAACAGGTGTGGCTCGTTGGGGTGGAGGTGAAGGTTTGTTATTTAAGAGTTGGCTGCGCCTTAGATCAGTGCAGCAGCATTTTGATCATGGAGCCCTGCTATGTTTTGTGTGTGTGTGTGTGTGTGTGTGTGTGTGTGTGTGTGCGTGCGTGCGCGTGCGTGCGTGCGTGCGTGTGCGCGTGCGTGTGTGCTGCTGCTGCTCCCCTCCTGTTTTTATTATGAATTAAATTAAAGATTTTTATATTTTTTCTCAGCCTGTGCATTTGGGTCCCTTCATCTCTTTTTGGGTACATGGTCCCATTGCCCGCCGGCTTTTTGTCTTCAGCCGGCGGGGGCAAAACCATGACACCTCTACTCTCTGTGACAACTCAAAATGGAGTTTAATGGAGGATGGAGTGGTACAAAAGAGAAATGAGGATGAGGCAGAGCTACAGACACATCAGGATACATATTTTGGGGCAGTCTGAAGCTGTACAGAAAGCTTGGAGGGTCTAGCCTTAAAACTGAGCGAGTATAAGGGCCGCTGAAAATTAAAGGACATCTATGGAGTTGAAAAAGAAGAGATGTAAGAGGAGGAATGGAAGTGGGGGAATCATCAAATAAAGCATGTGAATGACAAATCTTACAGCAAGTTTGATGTTTCAAGCTTTGAAATTGCAGGAGTATAAGCAGTTTTAAAACAAATATATACCTATGGGAAATAAGTGATGAAAAAAACTAGTGAAAGAAAGAACAGAAGTGAGCTATCCACTCAAAAAGCACAAGCAACCTGCCTTGGCGTGTCCCTAGGCTACCCTCCAGTTTCTTAGCTTGAAGCTTCAAAACTGTTGGAGTGTCCTTGGCAAATTTGGAGCAGAATAACAACAACATCAACAAAAACAACAGTAGTCGTAATAATAATAATAAGAAGAATGTCAGTTAATTGGCTTCGACAAGCCTACTTAATAAATGTACAGAATTATTTTGAGCCTTTATCATATTCAAATGAAACAACGACAAGCCTAATTAAATCGATCTTAAAGTAAAAAAAAAAAAAAAAAAACCGGAGAAAATCTGATCACACCTTTCATTGAACAAAAACGCGTGAGTTGCCACTGGTTGGTTCCATGAATTTCAAAGCAGTATGATGATGCAAATTCGGCATCATTAACTTGCCATGTCAAGTTAAACCCACCTGAAATTCAATATTCGGTCCCCCGCATTCGCATTTAGCACACGGGAAGCGTGCATACCGACCGCCACTGCCCTCGTGCAGGATGTGCGTCAAAGTGATCACATAGCGCGGCCTCTAATTGGGCACTTGCATAATTTTTCACCATTCTTATTGGACAGGTTCGCGTTCAGTCAATTGGCGTAATGACGTTGTCCGCACGCCAAGTCTGAATCAGAACGTCCCAGAAAGGGTTTAGCACGTAGCTAGCTAGCTACATAATATTATTTGGCAAACGAAATTGAAACGTTTCGGACTTCACAAAATGTTTCGGAGAAAGCTCACTGCACTGGACTATCACAATCCTGCAAATTTCGATTGTAAAGGTAAGTTTAAACAAAATTAATCGACAGACCGAACAACGTGACGTAGCTAGTAATCTGGAAGATTACCGGCGAATTGCGAGCTAGCAGGGTAGGTTCAAGCTAGCTAGCTAGTTATTGAAACATGCAGACACTCAGGCCTCTGCTGTCTAAAATTGCTAGCTACCTAGCTCGCTATGGTCTGTTGCTAGCGAGTTAGATGAAAATTCCTGCTCTAACTACCCGGACCCTGTTTGACGAACAGCTGGAAAATGTCATCACTGTATAGCAAACGTTAGTTTCATGATTTCAGTGTCTATTGACCTGTGTGGCAGCTAGTTGGCGAACTGATTACTTGCACGATCACAAGTCTCCAGGCCTCATTTTAATGGGAGCTGAATTTACTGAAGCTGGTCCGAGAGTATTGTGCTGCAACACAGTATTTTTAGCTTCAGCGTCTGATGAAAGGCGTACGTCGTGACAAACTTTTGAAACGCGAACATGCTTGACATTGTGTCGGCGTTGTCAGTGAATACTGCCACGACAGCAGTACTCGCATCCAAATACTGTCATCCAGGCCACGATGGATGTGATGAAAATTTTGTTTTCAAAGAGTAGCGATAGACTGCGAATTGACGGTCTCAGCACTTAATGCAGTTTCTTTATTAATGGGCACCAAACCTGTCACATCCTTTGCTGTACTCGCGCTATGAAGTTCGCTATCTATGTGTTGAGGTACTAAGTGTAATTTCAAATGCAGCAATCATTTCTGGCACAAATACGAGTTATATTCTTTGCTCAGATGAGACGGAGTTCAGGAATTTTATAGTATGGCTTGAAGATCAGAAAATCCGACATTATAAGATTGAAGACCGAGGCAACCTTCGGAACATTCACAGCTCGGAGTGGCCCAAGTTCTTCGAGAAGGTAATGGGTCAAAGTGGAGGATAATTTATTGTCCTTGGTAATCCGTAATGCATTTAGTCATTCTTAATTAATTTAGGAATTCTTGCATATCTGTAAAATAGAGGATCCAGTCTAAAAATGTGAAATAAGACGTGCTGGCTAATGTCTTTTCGGAAATGCCCATAGACTTCATTTTATGTCCAGTGGATATGCCAGCTTTTGTCGTGAAACTAGTATATCACGGGATACTCTTAAGGAATAATTGAGTAAAATTGTATTGAATTAAGTTTAAATTATTCAGTTGTATTTATAATAATGGTCATGAATTAATAATGGTCATGTTCCTTCGGAAATGACTGTAGTTTTTACATGCTAATGTGACAACCGTAGCACTTCAAAGCAATCTGCTCATAAAAGATGTTTCCTTTTCAGTATGTGCAGGACGTAAGCTGCCCATTCAGTGCTCAAGACCGACAAGAAACCGTAGACTGGCTTCTAGGACTAGCTGTTCGCTTTGAGTATGGAGATAACGGTGGGCTTCTTGGCTTTCTGGCACTTAGAAATTGTACTGATAGTTTGGATCAGATTGTCGTCCTTTTACAATCCTGCTGTGGTGCATACTGTAACCACTAGATGGCAGTGATGCTTTACATTTTCTCGGAAATGAGTACAGAATACGAAAACGGGTTGGTTTGCCTTTAATTGGCCTCATTGAAAGAGAAAACTCGGTTTTTTTTTTTTTTTTTTTTTTTTTTTTTTTTTTCTGTTAACAGTAATTATAATGGACGATGTCAGTACCCGTATCGTATTTTCGTGTAACAAAAACCATTGAAACTTGCATCTAAGTACATTTTCAGTGTTTCTGAATTTTCCCGCTGTCATCTTGCCTCAGTTGACAAATACAGGAACTGCAAACCAGAGGCTGCCTCCAACAACGCAGAAAAGCCAGCAGATCCACTCATTAACTTGGACAGTAAGTTTTCCATTTATTTCTCTCCACTCGTCTTATGGCCTTGTTGTCTGACTGAAACGGGTCTGCGAGGCAAAAATTATCAGACATATGTTTAGGCCCTGTGTTAAACTGGGAGAGGTTCTGATGGACACTACTTGTTTGGGGCCAAGAGGATGCCTTGCATGCTGTAACCCTTTTAAAGGCCAATGAAGCATCAATAGATATCTGATATTGTTCTAATGGTTTTTTTTTTTTTTTTTTTTCTTTCAATGTTGTTTAAAACCAGCTTTGCTTTGGATACGATTCTTTGCACAGGCATCTGACTGGTTTCCATGATAATTGATCTGCGGGAGCACTTAATAACGTTTCTGCACTCTGGATGTTTTTGAGGACTTGCTTGAGGAAGTGAGATGTGTAATGTAGAGCATTGCTGAATGATGATGGAGAAAGGGGTGTGTCCTGTGCTGCACTCTGGTATTATTGCTAGGAGTGCAATGGGTTTGAGGGGAGCCTGAATTGTAAGTGTCCTCTCCGTATCTAGGTAACAACCCTGACTTCAAGGCTGGGGTGATGGCCCTGGCCAACCTGCTGCAGATTCAGCGCCATGACGACTACCTGGTCATGCTGAAGGTAAGAGGGGTTGCTGGAGCAGTGGTGCTGACTCACCAAGCACAGCTCTGCCATGCAGGAGAATTCAGTAAAGTGACTCGGCCCCTTTCTGTTGGGCTTGTTGATCTGTACTTTAAGTCTTTCTGTGGGTGCACCAAATCTTTGGCCCTGAGTATTATTTTGGCGTGTTTTGCATAATATTACCTTTGCCAAGGAGGTTATGTTTTTGTCGGCGTTGGTTTGTCTGTCCGTTTGTGTAACAAGGTAACTCAAAGTAATGGACGGGTATCTCTGAAATTTTGTGGATGGGTTTCTGTTACATCAGGGATCAACCCTACTGATTTTGGTATGGTAAACAGTATGGCCGCCACAGCAACCATCTCGAAATCCCATGTTGCAGATACCTTAAATTTCTTATGAGCCATGTTTTCTGAGCAAGATTTCGACTGTGCTGGCTTGGCGGAGGTTTGCACTCTTGGAGTGGCTCTAGTTTTGATGGGGTGTTTTTTTTCTTTTTTTTCTCATGGTTTTACAGGCTATTCGAATTCTGATCCAAGAGCGGTTAACACCTGAAGCCATAGCAAAAGCTAGCCAATCAAAAGAGGTAAGTGGAGAAAGAATTTCAGGTTTTAGAGGAAAATTTCCATGCCAGTTTGCTGGTCCATGTCCCAACTTTACTCTTGACTGTTGAGCTGGTGTGACTAACATCCCTGGGGATCTCCTGTAGGTCTTTTGAGGCAAACACATTCTGTACTGTTAGGAATATGTTTGCTAATAAGTAGGGATCACTGGGCATTTTCATGTTGTCAATAGATAGTGGTTGTCTAGTGATGATTTTAAACAAATGTTTGGGAGTAATGAACACAAACATGGTGATTTGGTTTTTGTACTCAGTTTGGTAGCAGAAATGTGTTTAAAGCAATGCCAGGTGTTGGGCGACAACACTGTGACAAAATATAGCTTAAAATGAAGCCAACCAAATTCAGAACTGTGTGCATGCTGTCTATAGAATTGGGCATTGCATATTTGAATTAATGCCATGCCATTTCTTACTGTATTTATGTATAATGCTTGCAGTAAACAGGCATATATTTACATAAGGTTTTGACTTTTTTTTTTTTTTTTTTTTTAAGGGCTTACCTGTCTCTTTGGATAAGCATATCTTGGGCTTTGATACGGGAGGTAAGTTTCCAGCACTCCTTCACCAAAAGATGGCGCTATTGTTTAACATTAGAAGTTTGCAGTCTCCATATACCGATCAGGGTAGAGGGTTCTCATACGGAGAAATTCTGAAACCGACACGAGGCGGTGTACCAGTTCCCTGAAGTGCAGTCACATAATTCCCTCAGATAAGTGAATTCTTATCATCCAAAGCCTCATGACGGGCATCCTTCATTTTACAGTTTTGTTGACCAGGAGGGGTTTAAGTATTTTTATTCATTGTTCCAAAGGTGTAGATAATTGTCAGATTTCTGACCCTCTCAACTCCTCCAGAATTGTGGCTGTGGTGCAGTGTAGGGGCTGATCTAATTATTTTCGGGTCTGTTTCAAAGAGCTAGCACAGGACCCAAAATTAAACTTGTTGTCTCATAGTGTTTGGCGACTCCTGAAAAGGGGAGGTGAATATTTTCTCAGTCATTTGGGTCCAATGTCAGCTGTGAAAAATTGTCAGTATTACTCTGAGTGGCCCCCCCTCACCATCTCGTCTCCCCCCACCACCCCCCCACAGACGCCACCTTGAACGAGGCGGCGAGGATCCTGAGGCTGCTGCACATCGAGGAGCTGCGGGACCTGCAGACGCGCATCAACGAGGCAATCGTGGCCGTGCAGGCCATCATCGCCGACCCCCGCACCGACCACCGTCTGGGCAAAGTGGGCAGATGATGGGCCCGCGTCCCGCTCTTTCTGCCCCCCTCCCCCTGTGCCCTGTGCTGTGTGCATGTGCCTGCAGACTGCACGGACCGGCTCTCTCACTCAGACACTCACGAACATCCCTGCCTCATCGGCTCGCTCCAAAACTCTAATGTAGACTTTTTTTTTTTTTTCCCTTTCTTTGGTTTGTGACTTTTTTTTTTTTTTTTTTTTTAAGGGTGGACAAGACTGGGACATATGGCTGGAAAAGCCGTCAGTTGCATGTAGAGTGAATGATACTGTGTATGTGTGTTTGTGTTAGAACAGAGGTGCATTAAATGGATTAAAAGGAAGACATGGAGAAGAGAGGATGTTCGATTGTGTCCCGTTTGTGGCGTACATCGAGAGGAAGGTTAAAGAGAGCCTGGATGTTTGTTAGACAGGGTGGAACTCCCAGGTTCAGAGTAAAAATCCTCTGCAGTATTCTGTTCCAACCACCTAAAGTCACCGATTAGCACAATTCTTCTGCCAGAGGGTAGAAATCATCACAGGCCAGAGTTCAGGGGTGGAGGAAGAACGTGGTTGAACTTACCACTTGGAACTTCTCGGCAGATTCCGCTACTTTTCATCAAGCCTTGGATGTGCGACAGAAAGTTGATATGTTGCTCCGCCTGACATTTCTTTGTCGGAAAACTGATTTACGCAGTTGTCTAAATCCGCACACTACATCGCTGCCTAAAAATGGAGGCAAAACTGACCTTTGCTTTGTTAATGTTTGGCCACGCCTCTTCGTTTCTTGACACAAGACGCAACGCAATGTCTTCACCAATTAGTCTGGTGTTTCAACATCGAACCCAGCGCTGCTGCCACTGGACACCGTCATGTTTATCCGGAAAAAAAAAAAAAGTTCGGCTAATGGCTTCTGCAGTCACATCCGAAGTTTGATGAGGAACGAATTGGCCAAGGTTTGCCGAGTGAGAACTTACTTCCTGACCCCTGGATTTTCCTCCTCTGATTGGAGCAGTGGTTCTCAAAGTGGGGGGCGCCGAGCCTGTGCAGGGGGGCACGGATGTTGCGCACACACACACCTGAAGTTGCATGAAATTGATTCATGTGGTTGATGCTAGAAAAGCTATTTTGCTGTGGTTACTTTAACAACCTGCAGTGTAAATGATTGAAAGAAATGAAATCCAGCTTTGCTGGGGTGAGGTACATTAACTTTTCTGGTTTGTGAAGGGGGGGGACGCGAGACAGAAAAATTTTGAGGACATGGATTAGAGGAAATGACTGTAAATGTGTTTATACCATTGGAGAGTCCGCTCTGTATAATCCAGTACAAGTTTTGACATTTAGTGCTCAGATGGACTCTGTCCTTGTAACCCCTATAAATGGATGGGGCAGTGATCCTGCGATAGTGGGTTACGAGATAACCAGACTGATGCTTTTCAGTAACTCCAGCTCTACACATCCTGAATCACATTTTATTGTTATAAATATTACATCTTACAAAAGATAAAATGATTAAAACAAAAAAGTGAGAGCAAATTTTGGGCGGACTTCAATGCAAATTCATGTGAAATACAAATTCATATTAGTGCACGGATAAAAAAAAAAAAAATGAATACTGCATTGCTGTGTTTCTACACGTCTCAAAAAAAAAAAAAAAAAAGCACTTTGTGGAAAGAACAGGAGCTTGTTTTCTGTGTCTTTCCAACCAGAACACAAATACAGTAGAAAAAAATGAGGTATAAAACAAGTTTACAAACTGACAATAAAATTTGTCCTGGGGGGCGGTTTGCTTGCTGGCGTGAGGTACTGAATTTTTGTACCTTGATGAATACCCCTCCTCTACCTCTGGGAGTGCGAATCCATGGGGTCCATACTCTGCAAGCCCTTCCAGGCTTGCCCAAATAGCACCATTTTGAATTGGCTCTGTCATTACAGTCTCCCTGCAACAGATAATCGCAACACCGCGTCAAGACACAGGACATGCACGCCAAGTGTGCAATCTTTAACACCCCGAGGAACGTCACTTCTGAAGCTCCCCTCTTCAAAGCAAATTACATCTCTTTAAAAGGAGTTTACACAGGCCGGCGTTCTTTCACACTCAAACACACACCTGCCGAGGCCTCGCTTACAGTCTCCTGCGTTTCCCTTCCTTTGAAGTGCTTTCATGCCTGTGCGCCGACGAGTTGTCTTTTGTCATTTCAGGCCGAAATACTGTGATTTGGCTACAGGTGCCCTCTGTTTTGCCAACGTGCGCACAGGCAGTACAAGGTTGGAACCAATACCCTGTCATTTTCTTTTTGGTGCTTCTTTAATGGGTGTCGATGCAGATTTCATTCTCAACGCGAGCATTTTTTTTTTTCTCACGGTTTAACCCAGTTTCTTAAAGTAGTGCTGTGTGTGTGCACATCTGTGCAAACTTACCTTTTCATAAACACCATGTCTCCAATTATCAGTAAGCAGAATACTAAACTTTCACTGACAGGGAAGGTGTCCTCTGGGCTGTTTTTCTTTTACACCCTTATTTCCTCAACATACGGGAAAAGAATTGGTAATTTGTACAACAGAGGTGCACCCACGTGTATTCTTGCAGCCTTCATTCCAATTTCTGATTTCAAGTATTATGCATAATCACAGATCATCTTTTTAAGTGTTTGAGACTACGACGTTGATTGCTAAAGCAATCAGTTTCACTAAAAAGCAATTTCAAGGTAACCAATCTGTCCCATTTTTTAAAAAAATACAATTTAATAGATATGACCAAAACAAACGGGAATAAATGAATGTTTTCTCAGAGAACGCTTGCAACCCCCCCGAATATTGAATGTGAAAATAGTTTTTGCGACCCGCAAAAACTCCCCGCACCGTTTGAAATACCTCATTAATATTCACGAGTATGCAAAAATGATGTCAAGTGAAAGCGGATGTGCGCGGTGTATGCAAAAATGAAGAGAAGTTTGCGAACAGCAACATGCTGCGGCCAAAGAAATATCAAACTGATTCGGCCTGTAAAAGAGCAAGAAAAGGCCAGGAAGAAGATCGATTGAAGGCCAGGATAAATATAAAAGGCCAAAGTAATCGCTGGCAAACTTTTAAAGCCAGGTTTGGAGATATTTCCGATGAAGATGTGGCCAAACTTTTGCTGGATACGTAAGTAAACTTGATGCCTGGCGCAAAATGCCGATTTCCCCGTTTCCTAGCACTTTCAGATAATTCATTTACTTGAAATCGTCCCATATTTGTAAGCAGACATATTTATAGTAATGAATTTCTAATGCATAAACGTAATTTATTTACTAGCAGTCGAAACTGATGACTGATCTGACGTGACTTTTCATGCAAATCGCTCATGCATATTAAGTAGTAGGCACGTCGAAATGGCCGCGGCCCAGCGGCCACAATGGCTGGTCACAACGGTCGAGTGATTGCTTTCCTTCGGAGTTTATACTTGTTAGGGGTCGAGGACAACATTAAAACTTAAACACAAATCTTTCTATTGGAACAGCCTGGCAAATTATGCGAAAAAAGCGTAGAAGTTAAGGAACAAATTGGGTACCTTTAATATGGTTTGATACAGAACTGGACCAGCATTTGGTGGGGAATAATACTAAACCGACAGGAAAAGTCAGCATATAGACCTGCCGGCGGACTAAACTGAGCACTCCGCGCATGACAGAGGGATGTACGAGAAAGTGGGTTTTCAATGCCAATGTTTCTCCATGTCAGGAAGGTGGCTCTCTTATGAAGTGCCAAGGTAACTTATGGTATTGCTGATCGAGAGTTTGTAGAGCCAGCTCCTGCAAAGAAAACCTGGCTAATATTGAACATGCTTAGTAGTGCAGTCCTCCAGTGAGTAAGACTGTGTGTATAGTTCCCCACACCTGGACTACAGGGACACGTGTATTTCACTGACCTGTTGGTGACTGTGTCTCTTAATTCTGCCCCCAAAACCGTTGGTGTTGGGACGAGTGGCTGTCGCCTGATAGGCAGTACGGCGTGGCGACAGTGATGCCGTACAGGTGGGACCTCTGGTCCGGCAGGTATTCGTCCGTAAACTGGCTGGTGTCCCGACTCAGGGCGATGACGCCATCTCTGTATTGAACAGACATCCTGTTACAGCTCTTCTGTTCTGAGGATATGCAAGATGGTCTCAACAAACACTGCTAAACCGTTAGTCCACATGCTCTGACAGGTCCGCTGGGTGTACCTAAGCACAGCAAATGCACTTGAAAGTTTAAAATGTTTTGTAGACTGTAACATTAGCAGATTATGACCAATCAAGGTGGACAGAGAGGAGAACTGTACTAGTATCTAAGGTGAAATACACAGGCTCAGAAAGTTGAAATCCTCCCCAGTTCTTTGTACATAACATAAATTATTATGTTTATTCAGCCTAATATGGCAGATCTATTTAGTGAAATCAGATGACTGGGCATATTGGTGGAGGAAACACATGACATGACTTTCTGACCCCCTAGACCTCCTATCGCAAGTCAAATGAAATATTCACACTTAATGGCCTGAAGTCTGTAGACACTGGCTGTTCTTCATGGTACAGGCTAGGCCTCCAATGAAGAAACATCATGACGCTACAGCTTAAAACCCCTTTCCTGATGATTCTGAGCCTTCAACAGGCAGAAGAAAGCTCTCTCCTGTCTCAGCATGACAGTGACCCCATGCACAGTGAGGTCTGTCAATATCGGTACCGAACTTGACTGGCCTGTGCAGATCGCTGAATTCATCCCCAACAATCACTGCTGGGATACTGGAAAGCTAGGCCCTTAATCCCACATTTCTCAAGAGGGAATTAGCCCCTGCTCAGTCCAACCAGCTGTCACTTTACAAGAAAAAAAATCATCAAAGGTATGGTAATGTGGTCATTTACTTTTGGCCATGCAACTCATCATGCAAAAGTTAATGCACAGAAACTCAATGCACATGACTCCTAATGTGTGGTCGATGAGTGGGTCCCTGCTGGGGTCTCTCACCTCCTCCAGTCGGTGTAGTAGAAGTGTTTGGCATAGTACACCAGGCTGAACGGATAGTTCAAATTGCTTTGAATTACTCGCCTCCCGGAACCATCCGGCGCGATGCACTCCAGCCGCTTAGTACCTAACCGAGAAGGGGAAAAAAAAAAAACTATACACTCAAGCTACGGTGTATGGTTATTTTTCATTTATCATGGGCAAGATGATCATTTGTGGAACATTAACTGCCATCTCTCACTCCCTGTGTTTCTGACAAGTCTATTTCTGCTCTATTTTACTGAGCTGCAGCAAAGAGGGGCCCATCCCTATAAATGCAAAAGTCTGTGACTAACTGAGAGAATGATGAAGTTACATCAATGATCGATCGCGTGTTGGAGTCTCCCCACTGGCTGATGCTCTTTCAAAATGAATGCCCACAGAAACGGGCCAGCCATATACTACGTTATGATCTTGTCTATTTTTTGTGTGGCCTGGAAGAAAAGCCTAACACAGCTATTCAGGTGCACTGATGCAGGAGCAGGGGAGTGAAAGAAAGACTTCAATACAGCAACAAGAGGACAGAGAGCACTGTTTTACCACACTGAGGCCAAGCCTGAAATAGTGCACTTGCTTACTACAATGTATAGAAGTTTTAACAGCCTGCATGCAACTTGTTCACTCAATAATAGGGAAGTAAGATGTTTAAGACAAAGCCAGGGTCTTCAAGTAGGTGTGCTGATTTGAAGTTTCTCAAGTTTCCATTTAGTAAACAGCAAATCCTAAGAAGTAAACATCCAAGAAGGTGGCCTTGGTGCATTTTAGAACTTGATCTAGATGGTTTTCTGATAGAGAACACAACTATTTGTAAATGAATGATCAAAGCTGATAGACCAGCTATAAATCTGAGAGTGAATCAAACGTCCTCTGTGACACAAATGGGAATACAAGGGGAGACTGCAGAGACAATGCGAAGCGTAAGCTTACCTGCATCGGCCCAGCACACCTGTCTACTGGAGGGGTCAAAGGTCAAGGCGTTGGGCAACCCAATACCATCCCGCACCAGCACCCGCCTATCGTACCCCTCCACCGTGGAGCTCTCAATTTTTGGGGCCTCTCGATTCCAGTCCGTCCAGTACAAGGTTCTGTTGAAAAGTCAAACACATACGCACACAGTCAGTCCCACGATGTACACAGGGAATGTTGAATTTCCGCATTTACCTGAACAGACGTGAGAGCACGGTTACATACAGCCCACGCAAAATGGTTATGGAACCGTTTATTCTTTTTTCTCCTGGTCTGAGAACGACCTCCTTTCCAGACATCAGTTTACCCTAATTGCTACTATGCATGACGAAAAAATGTTTACATGTCCATCGCGTGTATGTTTTCGGAGCCTATACGATCCCTCAATTCGATAAAGAGCTAGAGTCTGGCAGAAAATCATGAGTAATGCACGTGGACACGCACTTGTATTCGAATGGCGCCCTAGGCGCTGCGGTGCTAAGTTCCCATAAGGTTTGGATTAGCATTGGGTCCGCTGTGCTCCAGCAGGGCCCTGCAGTCAGAGCAGAGCACTTCCACCCTCCAGATGTGTGGAGAGTCAGCTACATGGGTGGCTGCCGGCCCACATGAAGCTGGCACCACACCAGCGATGAACGAGCCCAGCTCGCCGAGCCTATCCCCGACAGACCAGCCGAGGACACGCAAACATCTGCTCCTCTCTCCGTCTCGCCATCTCTCCCTATCTCCATCATTCTCCACCCTCTATCTCTCTCTCTTTCCCCACTCCTCCTCTCTCACTGTGCTTCATTGGCACGAGATACGCATAGTATATCTTGCCAAACCAGAACATGTAAACATGTCGAACTTCCTCATTGTTCTTCCTTCTCTCTCACCCACTATCTCTCCCTTTCCCTCTCTCCATCTCTCACTATGCTTTATCTTCCTCTTTCCATCTCTCCCCTCCATCTGCATCACTCTCTCCCCCCTCTTTCTCCCTGCTCCCCTCTATCCCTTCTCCCTCTCCCCCTTCATATCTCTCGCTTCCTTCTCACAATTTCTCTTTCCCTCTCTCCCCCCTCTCCCCCTTTGGGAACTCTCCCTCCGTGACCGCGTGCGAACTCCAGCCTCAGTTAGCATGTCTTCGCTAATGGAGCCCTATCTGCCAAGGGCATCATCAGAGCAGGAAGTTAGTGGGGCCTGAGGAAATGGAGGTTAATTAAGATTGGCTATTAATTACAGTAAGAAGGAGACACCCCTCTCCAAGCGAATCCAATCAGAGTGAGGGCTTTGAGTCCCCGCATTTCCCATACCACCCCCCAGCAGATAGAGAGAGAGAGAGGGGCCAGGATCTAAAATCACTGCTCATCTCACTTTGAAGTATGCCAATCAGGACTCCCTGGAGGTGCGTGGCTTTGACGACACATTGTGGCTCAAGAGATAAGAGGTTAACCCCCGCTGTGTTCTCTGGCATTTCTCACACGGCTCTCCAGCTCCTCTCCGTGCCCCTTCTTCATGACCTCTTGTAGAGGGAATTTACATTTTAAAAAGGAGGGGAGCACAAGACACTAGGCCTCATCAAAAAAAAACAAAAATAGTTGGTTCGCATCCCTGCCTGCCTCAGAAAATCCCTCCCGCCTCCGATTTTGAAAATTTCTAATTTAGAAAAAATCTGCTAAAATCGAGCCAAAAACACAGTGAGAAAAACACTCAGAATCCCTATCCAGGCAGACAACGATTTGTTTGACGTTTAATCACTGCACCACCAATGGGTTTGGCAGATTTGATTCTTTATATTAACACATGTAATTGCGATTTGGATTAATTGCACTATTTGGATCTCAAATTCTTTATATAATAAAATCTTCCCAATTGGAAATTGAAACGTGAAGGATGCTAACCAACTAATTTTTTAAAATGGCCTTCTGGTAAATTAAGAGATGGAACTGGTCACTTCCTCCAGTGGAAAAGGGTGAGGGGTGCCCCAGAATACAGTCCTAAAGGGTTTGGAGCAGGTTTGGAGGAGGTAAGGGCTCATACCCGCTGGCAGAATCCACTATGATGGCACGAGGGTTGACCAGCTCGGTGCTGAAGAGGACCCGTCTGTTGTTACCATCTAGGCTGGCCGATTCAATCTTGTCCGGTCCGCTGTCGACCCAGAACATGAGCCTGCGCCGTACGTCCACTGCCAGGCCTTCAGGACTGGTCAGACCTGCATTCAAACTGTGTTATTATGTCTGTTTTGCAAGTGTCCATTGAGACTGGATAACAGGACGGGTTGAGTTCACACTCAGGGCTATAGATCGTGGGGGATAACATAACACAAGGAGATTGGGAGAATCATTCAGAGGCTTGATTGGGGCCCAGGATAAGGGATAAAGCTGATTTCTTATATGCAAGATGATGCAAATTGTGGGTGCTTCCAATGTTTTTTTCCCAAGCTTGAAGACCTGTCGAGCAAATGTTGGTTTTAGGTTTCTTTTGTTGGAGTTTGGGCCAGGGTTCTCTGAGAAGAAAGGTGTGACAATACAGTCTAAAATGCACAAAACACAGTTTTTGATTTGATTTGAGAATTCATAGTTGGGCCCTCCTCACACTACTTGCTGTGGTTATCAATAAACTGAAATGGTTACTGAGCAGTGGGTCTAAGTGAGGTCATTGTTTTGATCAGTGCGTAATGACACTTGTGCGTCTAACATAATAATAATAATAATAATAATTATAATAATAATAATACATTTTATTTGTATAGCGCTTTTCTTGCAGAGATGCAACCCAAAGTGCTTAACAACAGCAAGTTAACAGACATAAAACATAAAACAAATACATTAAAATACATTACAATGCAATGGCACCTATATATAGAATTAATCCATATTAAATGCCAAATTAAAAAGATAGGTCTTTAACTTCTTCTTAAAAATTCCAAGGAAGTCAACTGTTCTAAGATCCAGAGGGAGGCTGTTCCACAATGTAGGACCATAAAAGCCGAAAGCAGCCTCCCCAGATTTTTTGTGGGAGACCCCTAAAAGACGGGCAGCTGAAGATCGAAGGGCTCTTGGGGGCACATAAAATGAAAGGCAATCGCTGATGTACGCTGGTGCTTGTTTATGTAGGGCTTTATAAATAATTAAAAGGACTTTAAAATCGATTCTAAAAGAAACCGGTAACCAGTGCAGCAATGCAAGCAGAGGGGTAATGTGATCATTTTTTTTGTATTGGTTAAAATCCTGGCTGCCACATTTTGAATCAACTGTAACTTCCTGAGGGACTTTTTGGGTAGGCCAGTAAAAAGAGAATTACAGTAGTCTAGTCGGCTTGTGATAAAAGCATGAATCAGCATTTCAGCGTCGTTCTGAGTTAAAAATGGTCTAATTTTGGCTGTATTCCTAAAATGAAAAAATGATGTTCTAGCAATTTTGTTAAAATGACAAATAAAGTCAAGATCAGAGTCTAAAATCACACCCAGATTTGTCACTTGGGTTTTTATTTGCTTAGACAGATTTAAAAACAATGGTTCTATTTTTTTCCTTTTATCCTTTGAGCCTACAAGTAATATCTCTGTTACTTCTTAGTTTCTTTTTAAAAAATTCCTACTCATCCAATCATTGACATCTGTGAGACAGTTGAAAAGATTGTTTAAAGAAGTGGGGTTATGAGGTGAGACAGATATGTATAATTGTGTGTCATCTGCATAACACTGATAATTAACGTTATGATGACTAATTATGTTGCCTAAAGGAAGCATATACAAAGAAAAAAGAACAGGGCCAAGAATGCTTCCTTGAGGAACACCATATTCAATATCAGATGTTTGTGACACACAGTTACCTGTGTGTCACAGTTAACATGCTGAATGCGTTACCCGTGCTGATGACTATCTCCGGCTCAGACCCCGTCTGCATCCTAGCCCTGCTAATCGTCCGTCCAGCCAGGTCTGTCCAATAGACCTTCTTTTCCTGACAATCGTAGTCAATGCCGACCACAATAGATCCCTGCGGAGGGCGGGTGCAGAAAAATCAAGTGAGAGACCCAAACATTAACATTAAGAGTACTTTACCCGTCCGTGCCTGAAGTGATTTCAGTCACACGGCTAAATCGAGGTACGCTTGCCAATCTACTTCAAATGAAATCAAAACTGGCTTTATGACTTTCATTCATGACTTTAAGGCCAAGGGGATTGAATGTAAAATTCCACAGAGGAAGAGAAAGATTAAAAGTGCATTACATGTAGTGCCAGCAGGACAGATGCCCGCTCCTTGTCCATTTGGGTTCCATTCAGAGGCAACGCTCCAATCTGCTGGCCCTGGGCATACAGGAGGGAGGTGCCAGAGGGAGGCGGGGTCACGTCAGGACGCGGTAAGGGGTGTATAGTGGGAGGAGCCACAGTTGGAACACCTGTCAATGAAAGACAGTGGAAACTCTATGAGCTGGGTGATCCCGTGATGTCATTCAGTCACTTAATTCACCAAGGAACTCCGTATGATTTAACAGTGTCCAACCATAACAATGGACAGGAAAGTGTAACTGACCAATATACTGAATGATTCAACTTAATCCAACCATAACACTGTACTATTTTACTCTGTGTAACCATGACACAATACAAATGTTTCCGACCAGAACACCATATCATTTCACTGTAACCAACCAGAAGACCATATGGTTTAACCCTATGCAGCCAGGACAATATTATAAGTTACACCAGGGGTCCCCAATTTTTCCCAGAAATGGCCAGTGTGGGTGCAGGCTTTCATTGCAACCAAGCAATTACACACCTGATTCTACTAATCAAGCCTTGGACTCCTTGCTAATAAGCTTGATGGGTTGTATCAGGTGTATAATTGCTTGGTTGCAATAAAAGCCTGCACCCACACCGGCCCTTTCTGGGAAAGACTGGGGACCCTGAGTTACACAGTTTGTTAGAGGGCCAATACAGAAATATGGGGCCATATTTACTGACCCCATATATTTCTTTATTGGCCCTCTAACAAACTGAATAACGAATTTATCCCACCGAAGACCTTTTTTCACATGCATGCCATTTCGGCTGCTCCAGAGACGCGAAGGGAGATAATCTACTCGCACGCCGTGTATGGGCTCGGAGACGTAACATGGGAATATACGGGGTTTCCACGTGACTGTTTTCGCCCAATGCCATCAAAGTATTCTTGTCTGAGGTGGGATAAATTAAAATGTGTTCAACCACATTATTTCACTGTGTCCAAACATTAGACCATATGATTGAACTCTACCGAACAACAACTTAGTATGTTTTAGCTCTATGCAGCCATAACATAATTCAACTCTATCTAGCCCTATTGTTGAATGATTTAACGATAACACTTTACAATTAGAGTACAATAATTAACATTAGTTAATGCAGTAATAATTATTTACTAACAGCTAAATAACATTCAACTAATGCATCTGGTAATCATTTACAAATGATGTCCATGTCAACTAAGGTATTTATACTTTATACATTATGGTTTAACAGTTTGAAGTACTACATTAGGGATACTTACGGGATGTTTTTAACTTCCGATAAGGGACACACAGAAAATTAATAAATGGTCAATTATGGTTGCTTAATGCTTATTTGGCTATCTAACGCATTAGATATCTGCTAATTAAATGATAGTCAATGAACTAATGTTAATTAATGTACACTTATTGTAAAGTGTTACAGATTTAACTCTATGCAGCCAAAACATGACACAATTTAACTCGAATACAGCCATGGCGGTGTACTCATATGTGTCCAACCAGAAAACCAGAGGATTTCCCTGCATTCAACCACAACACCATATGATTCCCCTGTATCTATGGACAACGAGTCATTTAAAAAGGACCGGGAGACTGAGCTGGCCGATACTCACAGGCAGGTTTGACGGCATCGTGGGAGCGCGTTCCAGGCACCTCCCGGCCGTCCTTGTCTACGCACCAGCAGTAGCTGCTGTCCCCGTAACACTGGAGGGGGTTAAACTGACCAGCCGAGTCACACTGGGGCAGGTAGTGGTGTGAGGCAGGCTGGCCCCCATAGTGCTCAATCAGGCTGGACCGCCAGCGCTCACACACGGTCTCCGGCCGCTGAGTGGGGGCGACTGCAGAGACACACACACACACACAACATGATTATCCGTTCAGTTTCCTGTATGGCCTCCCTGTCTCCACCATCGCTGAGAGCAGTGGCCCCAGTGTGCTCCATCAGGGGCCCGATCGATTTTATCAGGACTGCTTGAGGTGGAACACATCAAACACCTGGATCTGCAGGAGCGAGGTACGAGAGGAGAGGTCAGGAGACTACCGCTTATCAATTGCTGCAATCAGCGGCAGCCAAGCAGACCGAAAACATATTCCGCATTCGCTGTGAGAAAAAAAAGACGTGCGCTCAGAAAACCTTGTTCTGGATTTAATAGCTATTAAAACCAGATTTCTCAGGGATTTCTCCTTCTTCCAAACTGCCAGCGGTGTTTTCAGATAAAAAGCACAAAGTCACGGTGTTGGAATCTCTTTACATTAGATGACTGCCCCCCCCCATAGATATATATATATATATAGAACACTAGATTGCTGATAGGGTTCGCTCAAGTGAAGCATCTGTCCCACCCGGAAGTAAAATTCGCTCGTAGACTCCCATTCATTTTCGCCCACTTTAAAATTATATTTTCAAAAAGACTTGCGTGCGAGTAGGTGTTATTTTGGTATCGTTGTGCAGAGCAACATTTTGTCTCCATAAATATGTGCTTTTTGGAGGATGGAAAGCGGCACGCTTACTAAAGGGAAGATCGAAATGTGACTCGGTGTCAACGTTAAAGTGCAGCAGAAAAGTGAAGTTAACGTGACTGAGGCTTTTAATGACCCTCTGATAAGAGAATCGCTTGGAAGTTATCGCCGTTATAAGAAATATCGATGAATGTCCGTATACGTTGTTACATTACTCTCTGGTTTTCTCACTTCATTGTACCCTGGTTGACTAATTGCCATCAACCGAATTTTTTATACTGAATCATATGGCTAATACCAACGTTGATAAAAGGAAGCACTAGTGAACTCTAGCTACTCCTTTACTAAGCTTCTTTGCCCCTGTCCCGATAAAACGCTGCTCTCAAAAATGATCACTGCACAGCATGGATCGAGGGGATAGAGAAAAGTTTTTTTCTCCTGATTTCGAACAGCCAAGCCTTTCTTCCCTCCTTGTCAGTTGGAACTCTGTATAAACAGACAAAGCGACTTGTCCACTGTTTTAAATATTATGCAGGTAAGAAGTATTGTCGTTGAATGTCAATTACAAGTAGCTGGCTTGTTAGCCACCTAGTTAATGTTATTATCTGATAAGTCAATGCAGTCCCCGCGAAGGTAAGGGTACCAAGGTAGCTCGCTGGTGACCGCTATCAATCGCTAGCATTCGCTTTCAGTCAGCGGTCTATTCAAGTCAATGGAACGACTAATTAGCTAGCTAGCACGAAACGCAATTTTTTTTTCTATTAAAGTGACAACTTTGCGTTTATACGTTAACTTACGCATGAAACGTTTTATTACAGCCATTCAAATGAATATTGCTGCAAAAGGCAGCCGCACATCTCGGCATTTTCACGCTTATATCAACTTATTTGAAATTGGCCTCATAGGAAACCATTCATTTTTATTAAGAAGTTGGGTGTATCAATATGGCGGCCGGGTGCTTCACTTTGGATAATGTAAATATGACATCATCAGCAATCTAGTGTCGTAACTATATATATCTATGGCCCCTCCTCGGCCCCTGACAACATTAAGGGGTGGGGGGCGGGGGTGATGGGAGTGGGGGGGTTTAGGCCAGGAGTCGGCCCTCTGCTATGTTGTCAAGAGTCTTTGTGGCTGCCCCTCTGCACAAAGCGTGGTACAATTACAGTTGCCTTGAATAAGAGCTGAGATGTTACAGCACCCAGGGCTTCAACCCCTTCGGCTTTGAATTTTCATTGAAGTTTTCCCTTAAGAAGACTCAACATTAAAAAAAGCATTTTTTCCATATTGCAGGACAATGTCATACATATTCTGTATCTGTTGGTTGCAGCGCTTCACTGAAGCTACATCACTCTTATATCGAGAAAAATGTTTAATCTTAGGATGCCATGTTTTTATGGTCACAGCATTACATCAAATGGAAAAAAATGACTAGCTCTTGTAAATTATTTTAGACACATTTCCCTCTAATTCAGCAGGACATATTTGGAATCATTGGAAACATTAGGGTCTCCACTACAATTTCAAATAGGCCTGAAGTTCCTCAGGTTTGAATACAACAGCCGTATTTGACAGACCCATATATGGGTCCGTAGGTTTTATGGGGTTAAGGTGAAAGGATTGCAGATACGCAGAGCCAGCCGCTCAGGCTGTGACCTCACTGGCGTTAAGTCTTAACAGCTTCAGGTGAAATATAGCCAGCGGAGGCCCACCCTGCAGGACCTGCATTAACTCACACTAATCCTCTGTGCTCAGGCCACATGCCTCTGTATAAACCTGCGACACAGCTATGCCCTGCCCCCGGCCCTTCGCACTGTAAATATTTCCCTTCACCAGTCACACACACACATCTAAAAACTCTCAAGGAAGGGGGTTTACAACCCACTCCTGATTAATTGCTTTTTAATAAATAAATAGGAATAAATGGCTGCTTTTGGGATTCAGCCCCGCTCTATTAGTCCACATATCATTACGAACTACACTATATTAGCATATACACATATTATTTCACCCCACTTCAGAAACACTTCAACAAAGGCTATTTCATAAACTGACAGCTTGGCATATATGAGACTGAAGAAAATAGAGCATTTCTAATGGAGCTCTTACTCCCCGGTATGCTGGCGCATAGAGACTCGCCAAAAACACATGATTAGAGCCCTCTTCCTCCTTCCCACTTTGTAATTATCTCAAATATAGACGCGGCTTGGCTCTTACACGCTTCGTACAAATTGAGATGAACAGAGTGTGGAAGGGGAATTTGCGCTATGCGACTCTTGCGGAAATTATGGCTTCTGGAAGTGCTTTTCTCGCTCATTACACAGTGTCTGCTCTGAGCTGCCCGCTCTCATGTTTGGTCTAGCACAGGGGTTAAAATGATGTCATAACTGTCCAACTCTCCATTCAAAGCATAGCCTTTGCATTGTGTGCAGTTGTATGATTCTGGAATTTAAAATGACTGTTTGACTCTCTTCTTGTTTGACTCAGAACATAAAATATGCAACTCTCTGAAGCTGTTACTGTAACCACGGTGCTGATCATTTGTAGCTTTTTCGCAGTCACCATAAGAAGATGTCCTCCCCACTAGTTGGCATTTCAAGTGTTTCTACCATACATCTGGGTGGAGTTAGTGGACAGACATAGTTTTGGATAGTCTCACCTGGCTGGTCGCAGTTGGTAGGCGAAGTACCAGGGCCAGTCCTTGTCCCTGCTCTTTCCTGCCCCCTACTGTCCACACACCAGCAGTGCCCAGTGGAGTCGTGACACTGCAGTGGTCTGTACTGGCCCTCTTCGTCACACTGGGGAATGAAGGCCCCAACGACTGGGTAACCCCCCTGACCCCCCAGTAGACTGTCTCTGTGCTGCTCGCATTGAGTTTTGGGGCGTGGGGGCTGAACTGTGGTGGAAAGCAAATAGTATTTTGAAATAAAGGTATTAGCCTACAGTATTCTAACTTTGAGTGAGCATCCTCCTCCAGCTGATTAAATCCCATTCATGTGAGCAAGAGACCAGTATTATTATTATTATTATCGCTTCTTGAAATGCACATTCTTCAGCATCTGGGGAACCTCTATCCAAACTTGAGTCTCCACCACGACTCCTCAGAAACTTGACAACATCAGAAGTCTCATTTTCACTGAGTGTCCAGCTTCTGAACCAACAGGACTAATTCTAATGTCTGGAGTTCTAAGAACCATATTCAATCCAATTAAGGGGGCATCTACACATTACACTAATGGTGCACTGCTTTTTAATGGAGTATTTACAGGCTTTCTTGGGCCAATACACATTTTCAAACACAAAATGACATCAAATGAGATTTTCAGGCACAGATAAGAGTTCTGATGAAAATTATTTAAACATTTCATCCCATTAAGTGTGATTAAATTGGCTAATCTGGACGCAAAATGTCCATTAAAATGTTAGCATTTATGTAATGAACAATATGCGAGGTTGGCACATTGTAAATGCCTTTTGCCCTCAGGCTAAGTACTGTGAAAAGACTACCATGTTAAGTCAATTCCTGACAAGCCTGAACTAATAAAAAGTTTTCCTATTTTTAGGGTTTACTGCCATGTAGAGCAAGGTAGTGGAACATAAAGGATTAGTCCGGCTATTTTATGGGTCGTAAACGTCACTCCCCTGTAACTGGGTCTTGTACACGCAGCAGGGCAGCAAGCCATGTCCTTCAGATGAGTTATGAACTTAGGAGCAGCTGGAGGAGCGTGTGAATAAACTCAGAGGTTCTCTAACATGCTGAGAAAGAGAGAAGGGATGTTGTTTTGGATAGCCTCACCTGGCTGGTCGCAGTTTGTGGGCGGAGTACCGGGGGGAGTCCTTGTCCCTGGTCTCTCCTGCCCCCTACTGTCCACACACCAGCAGTGCCCTGATGAGCCGTGGCACTGCAGTGGTCTGTATTGGCCTTCTTCATCACACTGGGGTATGTAGGCCCCCAAAGCAGGGCGGGGACCCCCCTGAAGACTGTCTCTGTGCTGCTCACAATGGGTTTTCGGGCGCTCTGGTCGCACTGTGTGGGGATGCATGGGGCAGGAGATTGAGATGGACAAGACCTTCGCATGCAGTGACAATAGCCAACCAATAAACTAACCTCAGGAAGTTAAACAACATTCCACTAAAAGAGTACCAAAATTACCTTTAACTGCAAAGTACGAGTAGCTCAACTACATCGAAGTTTGTTTAGTAGCTGCAGTTGGCAATTACGTTTTTATTATTTTGATGCGCACAAAACTACCGGAATGTGATCTAAACACTAGTTTTCCTCCTGAAATATACAGTTTTCCTGAGCACCTTTGAAAACTGCCTCTTCTACAGAACATCTTTCCCCCCTAATCCTGATTCAGGAGAAGCACTCTAGTCAACAATAGATACATTTCTTGTTATACAACAGTAGTTGCCAATGCAGAACTGGCAGCTGCCACAGATTTAAGTTCTTCTTTACTGAGCTTTATTGTACATTAGTCCATCCCATTTACCAAATAAACGCATTGCTCAGACCCAGAAAACATAATTTGAATTTGATTACTAAGAAGTCTGGAGTATTTAAGTAATAGTGGTTTTGCAAAATACATTTCTTTTCATGGTAGCTTTGCTGTGGTTTACAAAGAAGTAATGAGAAGTTCAGAACTCTGAGTTCAGACCCAGCTTTCCCAACACTGAAAAATACCAAGTCCTTCCCAAGTCCCCATTTTTGGAGGTGATCCTAGGCTTCATTCTGCCATGGTTCAAAAGATGACATTTGTTCACAACAAAAGTTAATTTCAGAGGCATCAACACAAAAAGCTCATGCTTCAATTCTCACAACGTCATGCGACCCCCTACACATGACTCACCAGTCTGCAGAACGCACTGGAAACCGTCTCCTTGGTAACCCGCCCGGCAGTGACACTCGAAGGACCCCAGCGAGTTGGAACAGGAGGCGTCAGCATGGCAGGGCTGAGACCGGCACTCGTCGATATCTGTACCAGGGAGAGGACGCCGAGGTTTAGCCACGTCACATAACAGCCCTCGTTATGTCAGTACATCTCCCACCATTACTACAATGCCGCTCTTCGCCTGCCGCAGTCGAGGTAGCCAGGTTTGTTCAGGTGCGCGTCAGCCCAGTCAAATCGAGAATGTAAAGCTCCTCCTTCCAGCTGTCAAAAGTGGCCCTTTCCATTACGTGATTCCGAAACACAACCCACGTCATCTTTCCCCGCTCACAAAGGCCGTATTGATGTGAGCGGCGGTGGCTGGGAGGAGGGGAGATGGAAGGGTTAAAGGAGGGGCTGTTTTTCCGAGCTCTGGGATTTAGGCAGGACTCAGGAAGAGTTACTGTCTCTGACCTCCCGTGGCTCCTCAGCTGAACATCACCCACGCACATTCTCCACGGCTCGAAACATAGGGCCATTGTTTCATTGGCTGACATTCACTGGGATCACCCCTACCCCACCTCCCTTGCCCTCTCCTCCCCTCTCCCTCTCCCAAAACCTCCTCCCCTTCTCCAAGCATCAGCCCTCTCACCTTTAAAGAGCTTTTAGGCTGCGTGACAAGTTGGAAAAGGAACAAAAACAAGCCTCTTCCTCCTTGCCATGTACTGCACACAACTCTAAGATCTGGGTCTTAAGAATCTATGTGTTCCCTCTGATCTGAGTGAAACACATAAGATATATACGAACAACAATTAGTTTCAATATTAAAGAAATCTGAACACAATAAAATATGGCATAGGCTTCACTGTAAAACCTTATTCGTTTAAGGTTTAAGATCAAAAATACTCAATTAGAATGTTCTGAAGTACACATTTTCATTCCGATGTAGCAATTGCAACAGCTAATTGAAAACAACATTCTTAAAAACAAATGAAGTACTCTGCAAGGGGTTAAATTGATGTTTTTTTTTTTTTTTTACAGTCAATACTATTTTCAGTTTAAGTTGCTGAATTCATGCATGAAACTACATGAGCAGAAAGTAGTGAAGTATGTATTTATTAGTGTCATAAGACACTAGACCTTAATTTAAAATACCAAAGATTTGTTCTGGCAATAGCAGAATGTGTTTTCATTTATTTTTTCATTAAATGTGGCATCTCCAGTCCCACTCGAATCTGGAATGTCCAATCAGCAAACTATGCGCAAGCATAGTCCTATGCGTGCTTATTGTGCCGTTCTTTTTGTTGGCCAATCGAAAGCTTTCGATACACTTGCTATCATCAAAAAGATTGCATAGTATTAGTTTTGATTTTAAAGCTTGTCAGTGGTTCCAGAATTACTTATCTAGGGGCATCAAAGTGTGAAAATGGGGAAAGTCCAATCTGAGTTCTTGCCCATTATGAAAGGTGTGCCGCAAGGCTCCATTTTAGGTCCAATTTTATTTTCTGTTTATATTAATAATATAACCTCATCTTTAACTGGCTGTTATGTAACCATGTAACCTTTATGTGGATGAAACTATTCAGTATTGTTTTGCAGACTCTCCTCAATTACCTGTTACAAACCTGTGAACTTCCTTTACTGTGCTACAAGGTGTGTTTCTAGAGTTCAAATTAAATGTTGTTTTAAATGCTCATAAAAATTAAGTTTATACTGTTCTCCAGAGCCAGGAATGCATTTAACATTAGTGTACCTATCTCCAATCTTGCAGATTCAAGATTGATAAGGTTATGGACTAAAAATGTCTTGTCATTTGGCTGGATGAAAGGTTTACATTGGAAGATAACCAAGACAATCTTGTGACTAAATTTATATCACCATGTGGCTTCTTCTATCCTCAAACCTTAGGATTCAGTCTATTACTCTAAACTTTCATTACTGGTGACACTTATGAAGGTTGGGCGGTCCTCTCTATCAGAGAGATGTGATAGGCGATTTATTTATTTATAAAGCTCTTATTGGCAAATTACCACCTTATATCACCTCTCTCCTAGTCAGACAATTAGGGACGTATATACTGGATCACACAATTGGATCATTTACGTGTACCTAAAGTTGATGCTGACTTTGGAAAGACTCAGGGATGTGATTTGGGTGAAGTGAAATTATCTGAAAATTTAGCCAGGGGCCCCCAGCTAGGTCCAAGGCAGTGCCCTGGTGGGGGGACAAGGGGGGCGAAGCCCCCCAAAGCTCCTGGGTTTTAGTCATTTTTACTGCCATAAGTGTACTAAGATTTCAATATAATAATAAAAAACAGAATTATTATCCAATGTATATTCAAGCCAACAAACATGCAATCTTTGATTTCTAGGTCAAGTCAAAATTAGTCACAAGCTCCAAGCTTTTAAAGAATTTAATCTGCCACTATTGAACTCACATAAAAGTAAAATAACATTCATTAAGTATAGCCAATATATCAATAAAATCATTGACTTCTTAGTCAACTCCAAAATCATATCACAAAGTCACATGTTCATGGGATTTTATGGATTTAGACTTCCCTAAATGTACTGTGTAATAGCAAAAATGAACAAATAAGAGAATAATCACTGTAGATACACAGCACCAATAAATCTTTTTTCTTTATCCAATCATCTGTAGAAACCATGAGTTCTGTGAGTATTTTCAGCTTCCAATTACTGACTAAAAACACAATCCTGATGGAACTCCTGGAATTATGCATTACATATTAACCTAATTAATAAGCAAAACGGCAACGGAAAACAGTGTCACTAACCAGCCACATTCGGCTATATTCGGTGTCCAGTGACGCTCCATTTACACAAAAAAACAAAAGTGAAACTAAGAGGAAGGGCTTCCGTCGAGGTCCTGAAGCACCTTTAATTATACGACGTGATAGAGAAGTTGCGTATCGTAGTGGTATCGTTCGCTAATATTGCTAAAGGTCATGGATTAGCTGGGCAGCTGATGAAATAACGATGATTTGGCTTTGGAGCTAGACGCCCACCTGCGTTAGCACTGCATGGCCTGTGTGTATGCTGGCCACAGTAACCAATTAATTCAGCATTCACCGAAGTCAAAATGTAGGGTGATAATGTTTCATATCAAAATGTGCGAGAGTGAGGTAGGAAAATATAAAGGTCCATCAGGTTTTGTCGGTAAGGTTATGTAATGCAATGTTATGGTTTGACTGGCCATACTACCGTTAATGGGGAGCTGGCGAAGGTCGTCAAAAAGCTAAAACGAGCCCCGCTCTCACTCGCAGGGGGATACTGATAAACACTGAGCCAACCGCGCAACTTCCCAGCGGTGAACAGCATTTGTCTCGACGAGGTACATAAAGGGATGCAGCAGTGTTCAGCCATCGACCACTCACGCCGCTGAAACTTAGGCTACTAGACTGCTTCATCCTCACTCCACTAGCCTAGTGGGCTACACAAAATACAAGTATACTGACTATTAATTATTATTACTATACTATACTACAAGCTATCTGTCGTCTCGAATATCATAATATCTCCGTCGTTTGTTTTCCGCAGTGTTGAAACTTGCCGTTCTTGCACCGCCACACACCCCACGGCATGACATTTGACGGAAGTGCCTTAGCTGGCTAATTTGAAAATGGAAGTTCTGCGGAACGCATCGTGCATAAGGTCAATTCAGATACGGAAGTACTAAAAGTCGGAATGCTGTAGATACAAAATCGGATTTTCATGACTGAAAAATCAGTTTTAATTTTTTAATTTTTGGAGATAAAAAAAGCGGAATTCCGCGAATTAGCGGAAAAATCACATCCCTGAAGACTGCATTTTTTTTTGGCCCAGACACATGGAAAAGGCTGCAGAACATTTTTAAAAAGGATACCCTTATACTTTACACAAAATTCAGAAACAAGATTTTAAACCTTCCAAAGACAAAAAACAATTGTTTTAATTTATGAGGTTTTAACAGTTATCTTTAAATTCACTGGAAGTTTTAATTTTTCCTTCGAAGTGTTTTAGATTTTTAAATGCATTTTTTACCACAATATTGTTTTTATCCACGGTCATTTGTAGCCCTGAAATTTCCTGTTACATCATTTGGTTATGAACGGTTTTATTTTGATTTTATTTTATGTCCATCAGGTCTCTCTAGAAAATGAGCTCTTTATCTCAATAGGATTCACCTGAATAAATAAAAGTTTTCATGAAAGCACAGAGAGCTCGCGTTTACCTCCAAAACACGCGCCCATCAGCTGCCACATTTTTATATTCGTGGACACAGCCCTAGAATGGTCACCCTATCACTGCAAGTGCCGCCTTTACTAAGAGATCCAACCCAGCAGCCTTAGCATTAGCAGAATGCGAATATGAAGGCAGTTTTTACCTTCCAAGAGCCTCTATCCTGTCTCGTGCTGACTGCCCTCGGTCAGTCAACCCAGTGACCCTATTAAAGTATTTTGATTACAGTAAAATACTGTGTTGGGCTGAGACAGGCACAAAAGTGAGGCAGAGCCAGGAAATTGACTCTTACCTATACAGGTGCGCCCATCGAAGCCAAACTGGTATCCGCTGTTGCACTGGCAGTTGTAGCTTCCTGGCAGGTTCACGCAGCGGGCATGAGCCCCACAGACGGCCACGCCCTCTGAACACTCATCTGCGTCTGTGTGAGGGGAGACACAGAAACATCACTGCACCTCTCCCAGCTCTGCCTTGTCTGGAGTTTGTGGGGGTGGGGGGGGGTGGTTTGTTTACAGTGCTGGCCGGTGTTTGGACTTTAGCGTCTGGCGCTGGGTGACACGGATGTAAACCCCGACCCACCACCATGGCCCTTGTGATGACCGAGACAGACTGGGCTGATGCTGCCCAGGCCGGGCTCGTGGGAACAGACAGACCCCATGGGGGTTGGGAGGGCAAGGGAAGGGGGGGTAAAGGCAGCGGGGCCAGGCCTGGTTTTGATCAGGGTAATGACAGAGGTGAGCATCCTCCAACCTGAAACCCTCCGTCACCCTAACACACGAACACACACATATACACACACACACACACACACACACATGCACACATGTGCGCGCACACACAGACACACATACACACACACGGACCCTCTCGGTCACACACACACACACACACACACACACACACACACAAGCACATACACATGCGCGCACACACACACACACACACACACACATATACAGGCTCACTCGCACATGCACACTCAAATACATACGTGTGTACTCACACACAAGCACACACATACACAAGTATGCTCACACGCACACATACATGTGCACTCACACACATAAACACACATACACACATACATTCAGATGTAAGCACACAAACAAACATACCCACAAGTGCACTCACACACATACAATACAAAAATTTAACTGCACAAATGATACCCATCTTGGATATGAAAGGAGATAAACTGACTGGACTGGACCCATCTTATTAAAACTATCCACCTGACCCACATAAACACACACTCATTTTCATACACAGGTGCATGCACACAAACACACACACACGCTCACACACACACACACACACGCACACAGACACATATCTCTGGACTACCGCAGGTAATGTAATTGATTGGGCTTGAGTCCAGCACACACACGCACACACGTGCACACACGTTTATTTAGCTATGTTGTGAGGACATTGTACTTACATTTATTCTGTACAGGGTTCCCCAACCAAATTATGCCTAAAACCCAACTGTAACTTTAACCTAACTTTAACGTAACTCTAACTCAAACCAATTTGCCGTAATCCTCTGTGAAGACCACCCAAAATGTCCTCACAACTTCAAATGTCCTCACAACATCTACAGTTTCTCAAGAACTGGTTCTCACAAGTATAGCTCTACAAGCCCACATACATACCCACACAAACACACACTCGCATATGTGATAATTTTGGTCGCTATTTTAGACTGAGTTTTGGTCTTAGTCTTTTGACAAAATTGCACATTGATTTTAGTCAAAACTCAAAATGTTTTAGTCCACTTTTACTTGACAAAAAGTCATTACATTTTAGTCAACTTTAAGTCACGTTTGATGACTTTAATGGCTGTAGGAGGGGTTATTTCAAATGGCTAACACTTAAAATAATTTTTGCACAGTCCATAGGCCGTTGAACATTTAATTTGATTATCAAGTTAAATTCAGATAAACAACGCCGTTGTTACTTAATTTAGTAACCGAGTCACGGGAACCATTCTCATGACTGAATTATAAAGAATGTGCGTCCATAGATCAACTCTTTTATCACAACCAAGCTCTGAAGCCATCATGTTGATGTCATCCGCATAGGACTGTGATCGTCATCAACTCAATGATTTGAAGCATAATCCCGATTGGCTGGGAATCTGCATCTTCTTCCATTTTTCCTTTTATGGTAGGTGGAAACCAGTGTTAAGGTGCATTATTGCCACCTGCTATGCTGATCTGCACACATCCCTGTTATTCAACAAATGCAACCAATGACCAAGGATTATTTACTGATGAAAGGGATGCACTGCATTCATTGCTTATATTTTGACAGAAAAGCACGCCGCGGGAAAAGTATTATGTATTTTGAATGTCCGGACTAAAATGTCCAATATTTTATTCCCGTCCTGTCAACAAAAACAAACAAATTTTGTCATAGTTTTTATAATTCAAAGACCAATTTTTAGCTTGTCATCGTCTCTTCTTCTGCTTGGAAAAATGGTCGTTGACAAACATTTTTCATCATAATTTTTGTTGACAAAATTACCATGGACACACACAGATCAACGTACACACACAGACACAATCACACACATACTCTCATCTGGAGGCTGCTGAAGACACCGTAAGTGCCCTTGTGCGGCCACATTCCTACAGAGCCGAGCAGCAGAAAGGAGTTCAGCAGTGAAGGTGAGACAATGGGGAGGGGGGTGTAAGGACGATGGGAGAGGAGGATGTGGGGGTCAGGGTGATGAAAGCACATCTGAGGGGGGGTGGGAGGGGCACACCACGGGCTTGAGATGGTCTCCTAACGACACGCAAACGCTCAGCTCTCACCCTCTCCAAAGGAGGGGGGTCGCAGGTGGAATCCGACCACTAGCCAACAGCTGGTAACATGCTGCTGTTTAGCCGGCCGAGTTTTAATGGCAAAACACAGTCGACTGGTTTGTAAATCCCCAAAACATCCACCCCCCCCTCTCCCATTCCCCCCCCCTTCCCGTCTTTCCCACAGACCAGCTGTCTTATACAAAGCTCCATCTCTTTTTGTACCTCCCTCTTTCTCTCAAACTCCCTCTCTTCCACCCTTATCTCCCTCTTCGCATCTATTTCTCTCTGTAACTCTTGTCACACACACAACCGTGGACCAGAATTAAGGAACAGTTTGGTTCAGAGCCATGTTTCCAGAGAAGTTACTTGACAATTTCCCAGCTTGAGACCACGTAACATCAATGGAAATGTGATGGTGCCACTGACTGTAATAAAGCTATATAAAGATGCGCCCACTACCTGATATTTCAGGAAAAGTGTTTCGCTAATTTGGAAAAAATAGAAAAGCACCATGCCTCCAACACAATCAAGGTATCTTGAGGCTATTAATACATGTCCCCAAAGACTTTGTTGGGTTAAATTGGGAAGACTAAGGTTATGTGGACTTGGAAAGGTTGCTAAACTGTGATTGAAGCTGGACTGAAAAGGGGAGGGGGGGCTGAGGATTGGTCTATTGCAGGGCTATTCAACATTATCCAGAAAGGGCTGGTGTGGGTGCAGGCTTTCATTCCAACCAAGCACTTACCTGACTCCACTAATCAAGCTCTTTAGCAAAGAGTGTTAGAGTTGATTAGATGAATCAGGTGTGTAACTGCTTGGGTGGAATGAAAACCTGCACCCCACACTGGCCCTTTCTGGATAATGTTGAATAGCCCTGGTCTATTGCCTTTATTCGTTCATATGACAAGCACTTGTCATTGCCATTACTTAAACAGTCCCATAGGAATGCTATCACCTTTCTAATCTAATGTTGAACCACTGCACAACAATTAACCAAAGGCTGGCTGCCAGTGTTGCTGGAAAAGTTAATGTCTCGCCGTTACACTGCAGGAATTCAGTACAGTCCCCTGCACATGTGGGAGACCTGGAAAAGCGCAGTAATGAGGATGTGAAGGCGACGCATCCCAGAGCACTCTGGATTTTTAAACAGCGTGTCGGGGTGCTGGCTCGCTCTCAGAGCTTTGGATTAATGAGCCAGATGAGTGAGAGAGAGAGAGAGAGACAGAGAGAAGGAGAGAGAGAGAAAGAGGAGGCTTGTTTCATGGTGGGAATGAGAAAAGGATGGGAGAGGAAAGGTGAGTTTAGGCAGCGATCAGTTGATGAGGAGGACTATATATCTGCTCTGTATACACTCCCAAACAAAATGAATGTCTTCACAGCAAAAAGCAATGTTTCAAACCAAAGGCCTTTTGTGAGACAATCATACAAAAACCATACCCTTAAATACCCATACATGTCAGAGCCACAGAGCACCACCAGACTGGCAGCCATTTTGGACATGCACTTGAAACGTTGGTCCGGCGCCCTTACCGTAGCAGTTGCGGCCGTCCCCTCTGTACCCTGTGGCGCACTGGCACTGGTACTGCTGGCCCTCGCCTGGCAGGCACTGCGCCAGGGTATCGCACTCGTGGGTCCCGGAGTAGCACGGGTTTGGCTCGGAGAGCTCGGCTGCAGATGGGGGCGTCAGGAAGACAAAGGTCAGCATTTCCCAAGAGTCTGCCACAAACTCTCATTCAGCATTTATCACACTGCAGAAATATCTATGTTAAAAAGAGTTTAAGCCTTATTATGTGCTTTAAAATCGCAGTGCTCTCCCTCACATAGGCAATATCAACTTGTTCAAAGCGACTGAGTGCTTGATGAGCGAAATTTTCTAACTCCATTGTAGAGAAGTCCAATCATCTCATTTCAGTGGGAGAGCTTCTGCCTTATTTAGGGAAGAAGTATTAGAATTGGGATTTGAAGACTAAATATGAAACTATAACCATATGACCTGTCAAGGATTCTGAGCAGTTTCATCTCTATGATCACCACACGCCGTCTTGTAAAGAGCCATGATATCTTTCTGTCCCACCAGTACAAAATATAAGCTTGCATAAAACAGTTTTTGCTTGAAAGGTGAAATTTTCTAAGCAAGTAAAGCTCTCACTTCACTAATTTTTTTTGCCAAATATCAATAAAAATTAGGTTTTAGACTGAAATATAAGACTGCTACACTAAATTATTGATGTTGCAGTGATGACATTTCCAAGCAAAATTAGGTCTCTCATACTTTCCAATCTTAAATGCCCCAAACTAAGTAAGTGATTTAGAGATGGTCCCTTACTGCAAAGTCCTGCCCGCGACCCGGTTCATCCAGATAACACAGCTCATCTGCTTTCCCTCTCTCTGCAGCCAGAAACAACACACACCACACAACACAGCAACTGCCAGAGTACACTCGAACCAGGATGCGCTACAGCAGAAATCTCCTGACGAGCAGAAACACTAGGCCCGTAGAGTATGGGAGGGAAAACGAGAGGGCTAGATTACTCCCCTCATGCCTACCCCCAAAATATTAAAAAATAAATAATGTAGTTGACACCGCTTTCCTAATTTCCAAGGATTTCCAACACAAAAACACCTGGCTGGAATGAGGCCATCACTCAGAGCCCAGTACGACTGGGGTGACTGAGGAAAGTGTTTATAGGAAATCAAAAAAAGAAAAAAAAAACTAAAAACCCAACAGGAGGAAGTTTCCTTTAGCTGCGAGCGGGCCGGCGGGACTCCGACAAAAAGAGAGCAAACGAAGCACCGAAGCGTGTGTGCCCATGACAGCGTTAAATCATGCCGGGTGGGGGGGAGATTCGGGCAAAGTGGTCCTTAAACACTTACAAGGTCAGATCACAGGGTCTGCCGCCAGCTGACCCCGGGAATGAAAACACTTGACTTGCAAGTGAGGCGCATTTAAACGGCTTTTAAACCCCTGTGGCGGCACGCCGAATGACAAAAGCAGCTCCCTGTCCCAGCCTCTACAGGGGGTCCAATAATACATGACAGGGGGAGGGGAGGGGAGTGGGGGTCCCCAAACACTAAATTCCCTGTCGGCCCCGGGAGGGGTTGCCGAATCAAAAGGCCGGTTCACGGTAAAGAACAGTGCCCCTTACTCTCTCGCCTCCACACTACCGCACCCCAGGCCATGAACCAATTTAGCCAATTATCAAAGGCGGGAGGGGCTTCTGTTTGAAGTGAGAGATGGACCCTCAAAGGGGGCTCCGCTGGGGAAGGAGGGGGTGGGGGGTGAAGGGGGGGTGAATGAGAAAAGAAAAAAAGAATGGGGGAAGTGAAGTAGAAGAAGAAGCGCTCTTTCTTTTTGACTTAATGATAATTAAAGGGACGGGGGACAGATCGGAGGGGCGGAGGGGCGGCTGAAGTCTGTGGTTTGGTGTTTTTTAAGAGCCCAGGTGGGACAGTGTTGACTGCGCCGCGGAGCCAAGTTGCTTCGCCTGCTCCTGAGCTGCCCCAGGCCCAGCTGTGTGTTTTAAACAGCTCTGAGAACATCACGTTAAAAAGCCGGATGAAGGAGACAGTGCACTCCTCAACATAAGGTCGAGAGGGGTGTGTGTGTGTGTATGTGTGTGTAACTCACACTTGTGTCCTCTCCAGTGTCTCCCCCGCCCTCATTACGCTCAGTGCTCCCAGCACTATGACCTTCAACCTCGGCCAACGCCAGCCAATCAGAGCGCTACCCTGACTCCTATCATGAGAACTGCCAGCAAAGACCCAACTCCATCTATCACAGCACAGCTGATCAGGGTAAAGGGAGTCACACGCAGGAACTCTCACAGCCTAGCAGATACTGATACATGAAGCAATATTCACTGATAATAAACATTCACCCATGCAGCAGGAAATTATAAGTTTTTCTCACGGGTACAACAGAAAAAACCACACTCATGGAACTTTAACCCAGTTTCCAGCTATTACACAACACTGTGAACACAGGATATCAAATAAACTGCGCAACAGAACTAATAATCCAACCACTACATTCACACCCAATAACAATAACTCCTTTATGCCTCCGAAACATCTGATAAACTCCATTAAAGTGGATAACTGAATTATGTAAAAGCATTCATACTGTTCTTCCACAAATGGATGCTGCCTAAAATATGTACTCACTAAGATGTGCTTATGTGATAAAGCCTTACATCACTTTATGTAAGAGCTTCTGTTTACTCAACCACATAATGCATCAACGCAATAAAATAATGAGCATAATGCACTGCACAAGACAGTAAAACCCATTTTAAGTCAATTTCCAGAATTGGTCTCCTTCAAATGAAGGGACACACCCAGAGCTCTGCTCTGATAAGACTATCAACAGAATCAACAGCAAAATGAGTAATTTCTTCAGTTGGCAGAGGAAATATTAAGGTAGTTTTGCAGCGCCCCCTACAATTCAAAGGTGGACTGAAATTTTTATGACCATGTTTCTTTTCTAAAGAACAAGTATGAACTGGGAGGTTTTGCGTTCGCTCTTTGAAAAGGCGTAGCGGCTACTACAGGTCCAGCCGCAGGCTCCGGCGGCGAGAGGGAGAGCCAGTAGCCGTTGCGAGTGCTCCAGCTGTTCCTGGGCAGAGAGCAGCTGAGGCAGGTCTGGGGGCAGGGGTCCACACTGGGGCACGGGGTTCGGGCAGAGCCAGGGCATCGCTACGTTCCCATGACATCACTCCACAGCTATCCCTCCTGCCTCTCAGTAAATCTGTCATCGGAGTGATATTGTTTCAGAGCGAGCAGCACAATAACCCCACTTCCAAATAACCCTGACCTCCTCCCCGCCAGAAATGAGTCACAGCCTCTGCTCTCGCTCCACTTCCACCAGTAATGAACGACCATCGCGCCACTCCCATATGACCCACTCTGTGCTTCGTCTGTCCCAAGGGGGGGGTGGGCTTGAGCATTCAACAACCTCAAAAAACAACTGGAGTGAAATACAGGGTTGAATTCCACAGGAGTGTACGCAGCATTTCCAGTGCACACAGCTATCTCATTCTTTGTCAGGGAGACCGTATCTTCCCCAGCCACTGCCAACAATCTTCTTGTGAGAGCTGGATGGCGCAAACTGCTATGCATTCTGGGATTCGTAGTTCTATCCCTGCTGAGGATAAGCCAGTTGAAGGTGGTCATTAGGACTGAGGCTCATGTCCTGCATTACAAAAAAAGGCAAGAAGTTCTCTCCACTGCCTGTTTCAGTGCGCATTAGCAAGTTCCAGCTGAGGACGAGAGGTCGCCTCTCACTTCCTGTTTCAGTGGGTATTTCCAGGCTGCTGTGACAGGAGTTCTAGTTGAGGATGTAATGTAACTTCCCACTTCCTGTTTCAGAGGATATTTCCTGCCTGCAGTGAATACAACTCCATCTGTGGTCCTGAGGTCCTGCCCTGTTAGACTGGATTGGATCAATCCAGGGAAATGGGGGGGGGAGCACTACAACATCTGTGCACATCTGTGCTCAAGTGAGCAAACCACATCTGGAGCGCTGAACCCTTACAGCCAAGGACACCATCCCCTCAGCACTCCAATCTCTTATCTCTCACTCTCACTGACAGGCCCCATACGTTCCTGCAATACCGTTGCTATGTTCTCATCACCTTGGAGAATGGTGGAGAGAGCTGATGTACTTCATTAATCTAACACAGCCACCAGAAAGCAGCACTTCACAGGAGGCCAGAGCTCCACGGGGCAGGGTTATACTAGACAAAGTGCAGTCTCATCTCATGGGGCAAAGGTCTAATCCGCCGTTTTGTTTCAATCACACAAACACTCGCACACGCTTACTCACTCACACATTGACACTTATTCACGTACACTCACTAACTTACTTACTCACCCCCAACACACACACACAGGCACACACTCAATCATGGACACAAACACGGACACTAAATCACTCGCTGATTCACTCACACACTCTCCCACATACCCACAAACGCCGCAGGTGCTACACAGTGCCAGGTGGCCCAGGACCTCTCAACACTCCTTCATTCCTCATTTTATGGGACACAGCGGAAGCCCCAAAACTCCATATAACCCCGAATCCACAGAACCAGAGGAAGTACTCCTTCACATTTCCTGGCTCTCGTCCTTATGGTATAAATCAGTCCTTACACAGGCAAGAGGGGAGAACAGCAGACCGTGCAGCTAGAGCTAAGAATTGCAATATCTTGGCTCATATCTCATGGCTCAGCAGTACCTCATACATCATCCCAAGACAGCCGTAACATGGAATAAGTAAACTTTATGTCGCGGGCGATTGAGTGGCTGTTGGGTAAAGGCGCAGCGAGGGAGTTATCAGTGTGACAGACACTGGTATGCAGCTCATGGGGGGGGGGGAGTCTACTCTCAGCATGTCCCGCTGTTTTTGGGAAGGTTTCAGTCCCATATAATGGGGACGTCAGAAACGAGACAACTTCCTCAGACAAAGCCATAACATTGCCGAACTTAAATAGCAGAAGTTGTTGTGTCCAAAACAAACTTTAGACCTTTAGTGACTTGAGCAGAGCGACATACGCAAGCATGTACCTGAACAGACACACACTTACACGCTCACACTCATGCGCACACAGGCTAAAAATGTTCATACATTCTAGAACATTCGGCCAACACTGTAAGGTTCAGGAAATACATACGTAAGTGCAAACAATATGTCCAAGCGAGGAAAGACATTTACTGCCTCTAACTCCCTCATAGCCTCATGCACACACATGCACACAGCATTCAAAGTTCATGTACCACAGCCAGACAAAGCTCAGACTCCCCCTCACAATAACAGTGGCTTCACTCCTCTACGAACCCCCCGCATACCACCCTGTCCCACCCCTCCCCATGTGCAAGCTCAATCTATCCACTCCCTCACACAAACACACCCTCAAACACAGAGACACAGCCTTCAAAGTTTATGTACTAACAGCCAGGCTAGTATCAAACTCTCCCTCACAACGAACATAGCTTCACTTCCATTCCAACTTCCCAAAGCTCGCTCGCCCACCTCTCCCCATGTGCCTGATTACGGCACCCACCCACACACACACTCACACACACACACACACAAACACACATAGCCTACCTCCCTGGGGCCCAATCTTGTTGGTGATGGCATATCTGAGGATGCGCTCCTCCTTCACATACATGACGAAAGTGCGCTCCACGTGTAACTGCTGGGTGTCCGGCGTGGTTCGGGGCCCGTGCCGGCACTCCTGGTACGTCACATTCTGTCGCAGCTGGTAGGAGAAGGTTTCAGAGCCGCTCTCGGACGACACCACTGTGTACTGCCGCACCGAGGTGGAGGTTGCCACTGCACCATAGTGAAACATCAGAAAAACTACATTACCCAAAGTGCATCACAGGTTCACACACACCAAAAAATAATATTTTGTTGCAGGCTTAATGAGTAGGTCTCTGAGCCACTTTTGGATCACACCACCGCACACCGCTGCATCATGGTGAAAACTCAGGAAAAACTGCCTAACCCAGAATGCACAACAGGCATAAAAAATATGGACCAAGTCACTATAATGTCAGCCATACACAGAAGTACAGTGGCTGGGAGTCAGGGAGCTGAACAGTTTGAGTCTGTCAGTGCACCTCTCGAGTTTGAGTCGTCTGCTAATCGTGTGAGTGATGTAAAACTGCTCCTGACCGATCCACAAAACATTTCTCTATTATCCAATCAGCACTGCTTAACAAAGTAGTACATTAGGAGAATCAGACTGCGAAAAAAAACACATATTGAGCTTAAGTTTCTCATATGAGGTAATGATTAACTTCAAGTTTTTTCATTAAGCATCAAACAACTTAAATGGAGAACATATTAGTCTCTTTGACAGATACTGGAGCCAGCCATTAGTGGCAAGAGGGAGAAACGTCCATCAAGAAGATCTGGAAATGAAGCTACGGTTGCTTATTCTGTAGCTGATAGGAGAAAGTCTCCAAGCTGTTCTTGGCTGACAACACTGCGTTACGGAGCCAAAGGAAGAGGTCAAACTGAATTACCCAAGAACACATGCACACAAAAATGTAATCAACTCAGGCCCTACTTCAATATTATAGCCTCAAGCCCAACGAAAGATAGAGGAACTGAAAAATTGTTTAACACTCATATAGTTGGCACGATGAACACAATAAACACTTTCCTTTCTGAGCGCATCAAAAATAGACAAATTTCCTTTAAAAGGAAGAAAGTTCTGGGGTGTTATTTTTACCCTGCCACTTGTTGGCCCCCTGATCTCCATCAGAGAGGAATGAAAAGAGGATGAAAAACTGCAAAAGGAGAGAAAAAGCTTGTAGCGCTATCATGACATCACTGTCAAACTTCATCTATCGCCCTTAAATTTCCTTCTTTGGCCTTATGTTAACAATGTATGATAGGGATTTACGTGCTGCGCACGCTGTATAATCGTGACAGCCAAAGTTTGGTTTCGGGATTATATTTAATCGTACATTGATATAAAATCAATGACTGGCCCACTCCCTTGATGCTGAGAACACGGAGTATGAAATAAAAAGGACAACCCTAATTCCAAAATAGTTGGGATTGAAGTGTAAATTGTGAATAAAATCAAAATGCAATGACTTTCAGATCACATGAGCCAATGTTACTTACAATAGAACATAGATAACATTTCAAATGTTGAAACTGAGACATTTTACATTTTTTTCCACAAAATGAGCTTATTTCAAATTTTCTGGCTGCAACAGGTCTCAAAAAAGTTGGGACACAGGCAAAAGCGGGCTGAAAAAGCAATTAATATATAAGAGAATGAGCTGAAAGAACATTTAGCAAGTAATTAAGTTAACTGGCATCAGGTGTGTAACATGATTGGCTATAAAAGGGATGTCTTAGAGAGGCTGAGTCTCTCAGAGGTAAAGATGGCCAGAGGCCCTCCAACCTATAAAAAAATTGTGGAATACTTTAAAAACAATGTTCCTCAAGATCAAATTGCAAAGGCTTTGAAGGTCTCATCATCGACAGTGCATAACATCATCAAAAGATTCAGAGAAACTGGAAAAATCTCTGTGCGTAAGGGACAAGGCCGAAGACCTTTACTGGATGCCCGTGATCTTCGGGCCCCTCAGACGCCACTGCATCACTCACCGGCATGATTCTGTCATTGACATTACTAAATGGGCCCAGGAATACTTCAAGAAACCACTGTCTGTAAACATAGTCCGCCGTGCCATCCACAGATGCCACTTAAAACTCTATCATGCAAAAAGAAAGCAATTGTTGAGCATGGTCCAGAAGCGCCGCCGTGTTCTGTGGGCCAAGGCTCATTTAAAATGGACTGTAGCAAAGTGGCAAAGTGCCCTGTGGTCAGACGAGTCCAAATTTGACATTCTTGTTGGAAATCATGGGCACTGTGTCCTCCGGGCTAAAGAGGAGAAAGACCACCCCTCCTGTTATCAGCGTTCAGTTCAAAAGCCAGCATCACTGATGGTATGGGGATGCATTAGTGCATATGGTGTGGGACACTTGTATGTTTTAAAAAGCACCATGACTGCTGAAAGGTATATAAAGTTTTTAGAGCAACATATACTCCCATCCAGATGACATCTATTCCAGGGAAGGCCTTGTGTATTTCAGCAGGACAATGTAAAACCACATACTGCAGCTATTACAACAGCTTCGTAGTAGAAGAGTCCATGTGCTGAACTGGCCTGCCTGCAGTCCTGATCTTTCCCTGATTGAGAACATTTGGTGCATAACAAAGAAAAGTTTGTCAAAGGAGACCCAAAACTCTCCAGCAGCTGGAAGCCTGTATTAAACAAGAGAGGGATCAAATTCCAATGGCTAAACTCAAGACGGCTCCAATGCCCAGACGCCTCCACTCTGTGTTAAAAAGAAGAGGGGATGCTACACCATGGTAAATAGAACCCTGTCCCAACTTTTTTGAGACCTGTAGCAGCCATCAAACTTGAAATGAGCTCATTTTATGGATAAAATTGTAAAATTTCTCAGTTTCAACATTTGCTATGTTATCTCTGTTCTACTGTGAATAAAGTACTGGCTGGTGTGATTTGAAAGTCATTGCGTTTTGATTTTATTCACAATTTACACCTTGTCCCAACTATTTCGGAATTGGGGTTGTATGAAAAGAGAAAAATGCATAATTTTTTATAATACTTTACATGAAGTCTTTGTTTCACATAATCTGTAATTACACAGGCAGTCACACTATGCATATTATGAGCTGAAAACGTCTCTCTCTAATGTAATATGATGGTGAGATAAAGGTCAATGTTCATTGAACCAATCCAAATAAGACCGCTGATCTACAATCATTTTAGTCTTTTCAGCTCAAATTGGATGTGGAGAGGAGGTGGGCAGGCAAAACTGGTCTGAGATCAGAGCTCCTGCATTTAAGAGAAAGATACACAGAGATACAGAGTGTGGGTCATACCTGAGGGATAGTACTGGTATATTTCCTTATAGGGCTCAATCTGCACTGTGGAACCTGGGGCGATGAAGGGCACGCTGCCATGGATTTGCGTCTGCAAACTGAGATAGTTCTGTGAGTCCAGGCCCTGGGCCGTCTGGACGATGGTTAGCCGCTGTTTGCTGGGATAGAAGATGACTTCCGCGATGTGTGTGAACTCAGCGCCTGACGAGAGACAGATATTTTTACCCAACATACGCCTTCAACAGCAGCAGCCCGTAGATGCTGAACAGACAACCCTGATGATCTGTCAGGACAAATGGGCAATTGGGATAGTTAAGTATGAACACATTACATCTACCCACCCAGTTCAAGGTTACCCTTTCATTTTTGAGTGGCAGGCAGAGGCAAACATCATTACAGCTGATTATCTCCCGCAAAGCCTTGGACTTTGCAGTCTTGTAGAGGAGAATTATGTTTAGTGGTTTAGAGGTAGTGGTGTAGAATACTTGGGTCCAACCTTGCTTCCTTGTCATTTTGAGAAGATTGCAGAAAGACCACATTCACACGAGCTCCTTTTCCATCAAAACAGATCAAACTAAAGGAGGAACTAAAAGACTCAAGCTATGGAGGGATTGACAAACTATGCAACCACACCATTGACACTGTGCACAGATACTACACATCGTCTCTTTTCCCCAACCACCAACCGCTATTACCTAAGCAAACTAAGATTTACAGGTGGAACACTGCTCCTACTGTACATGACACAGAAACATATCACAACTGCACAGGCATTCATTCATTCATTCATTCATCTATTTGTACACTCTTTACCTTTGGAGCAACCTGGATAAAATGTGGCCATCACCTTTCACTGCACTTAGTGCACACAAAAGCACTGAATCACCCCCTACAGGGATTCTGGATCCTCACCTGTGGCACTGAAGCCATTCTCATGGCCTGGAAGGGGTAGGGCAAACAGCCACCCAAAAAGGCCTCCAATAGGCGCCAAGGGCATGAGGGCCCAGCCCATGGGCTCCGGGACCTGACTGATGGCGGTGTAAGCTCGTCCGTCGCCCACCACGATGTACGCGTGCAGGTCCACATTATCCAGCTGCACAGGGGTGGATCCGACCGAGACCACGCCGCTCACCTTTCCATTCACCCGCTGGGGAGCACCTTGGGGGCACACAAAACAGCTAAAACCAGGAAACAGGCACACTCACCACCATAGTAGATCAAACACAGGTACTGAAGGCACTGTTCTAAAAAGAGAGGAGCAAAATTCAGGTTCAGAGTCAGCCTTACCCAGGAGTTTTTCCAGCCACTTATATTTGCAGGATTAGCATAATTCCACAGACATGAGGTAGAAGTAATAATGAAATAGGCTGCCGGAGCTCAGCCAAGGAAGAGATATTTGGCAAGTTAAGCCCTGAAGATTGCGACGCTGCTAACCAGTGTTTGTGATTGACCACGGGCAGTTCTGTAAATTCAGGAACTGACTCGAAATTTAATTTACCAGTTTAAAAATGTGTACAATGTCAATATACAATGCATACAAATATAACTATGCTCTCGATATTCATCGCTCCGCCCAGTTGATCTTTGCAGTTGGAGGAAAATAGGATTAGATGCAGCCATCAGTCTGTGCGCATATCATCAGACGTAGCATGTGCAGAAAAATCGGGTTCTGTAAGTGATACAACAAAAGATGCCGATAGAATATTCTTCACTGTACATTCTCATGCTCATGTAACAATATGCTAATCACATGCATTGCATGTTCTAGAACACTGGTGTAGAATTTTGGGAGTTAATAGAAATTTCTCAAAAGGGTTAATCTTATTAACCAAATGTTACTTTCTGTAGCTCACTGATATTTAGGAAAATATGACCCAGAACCCGGTTCAAGCTCTAAAAGTGTTTTTTCATGCAGTGGACATGCCTCTATTCAATGACAATGTTGGCTTTCACCTGGATTTCAAGGAATGAAGAGCTAAGAAACTCTATCCCTGTAAAACACTGGCAGTACAGCACACGGTAGGTAAACATCCAAGTTTGCGGACAGGGAGGTCAAGAGGGCATATTACATAGACGGAGATTTTCGAAAACGGTCTTTTTTTTGTCGTTTCTAAAAAATCTCCCGTCCACACGGCATTGTTTCTAAAAATATCTGCGTCCACACGGAGACGCCCAAAACGAGCCAAAACACTGTAGTAAATATTTCAGGCCTGTGTGTGGCGCTGTATGGCGCAGTAGCATTTCCACAGAAATAGACCAAAAACAGAGAAGAAGGCGGCGAGCATGCGTACAAAGCTTGCGTACAAACATGTTATCCGCCATAGTTGTTATCTGGCGCACTTGGGCTTCCAGTTAGGTTGGGGGTGGGGGCTGTGATGGGGCTATCACATCATCCTGTTAAAAAAAAAAAAAAATTGTTTTGGTTGCCCACACGAAAACGCTGGGGTGGCGTTTTCAGATTCTCACACTGGAACCCGTTTTCAAAAAATACCGTTTTCAGGCTGCATTTTTTCCGTCTCCATGTAGACGCAAGGCCGAAACGATGAATTATTAATGCATTTTTTAAAAAAAATCATTATTGTGTGGATGGGCCCTTAGGTGAAGTGAGAGGCCCATCCTGTTATCACACCAGAGGCAGAGCTCCACAAAGGATTCACGATGACACAATTTGAACATCCTCCATCCATGGCTTCCTGCCTTGATACAATGCCTGTGGTGTCCCTGCAGCAGGACTTTCCTGATGAACACACACTTCAAGCATATGAACATTAAAAACAGCAGAAGGATCTGGCATATTTTCCTACACTTTCCTTCACCAGGAAATTGCTGAAGCAAACTGTATGGTCTGCAGACAATTATCCTTTTCTTCCCAGCACATCTGGTAACAGATTTCATTTAGAAATTCCATCAGTCAAGCGTGTTGAAACCTAACATGAAAGGTAGGTGCTGACAAATAGAAAACCAGACAGTTTTCAGCAGAGTGTGATTACATGAGGGTCAGTGAGAATGAATGCGGGGAGAATGAAGGATATTAGCACTGAGTCTGAGTGAGAAAACCTGCCACTTCCAGGTGATTAGCGAACGGCTCAGGATCTCGCCTCAGAATGGAGGGTCTGTGGTGACATCAGTGGTGTTGATTCAGTAGGAAATAACAGCATGGCCGAGAACAAGACAGAGTTGTCTTGTGAGCTTGAGATGAGCTCCAACCCAAGAGTTCTGTGAGTGTATGTTTAACCCTCCTATTATCCAAGATTTGACCCCATTCAATGTTTTTATCATTCAAAAATAATAGTTGACTTTTTTTTTTCTTCATATTTCATGACTTTTCCTAATTTGATGGGGACAACTGATTAAGCATAAAATTATCATGATGATATTTTTTCAATGTGCTGAACTCATTTTTTTTTTTCAATTTGCAGCTTTCATAGCTTTAAAACTAATTGTCTGTGTGTGACAACTCCATTAACCTAAATGGGTTAATATTTTGAGTTGATTCATGACAGGGGGGGGTGAGGAAACAACTATTATCAGAATGAATTCTCTGGGGGTGGGCATTTGACCCTTGAACCCTGCCAAAATGAGGAAGCCAATGTAGGCTGTCTGCTGCTCACATCCAACATTGAAAACACCTGTTAAAATTATCATCTTAAATATTTTTGTCTGGTTATATGTGTGTGAATAATGACTCTATGTCATCAACACTGCCTGTCTGGTGGCTTGCCTCCTTTTGTTGTTGATTCAGGAGGGACCATAAGCCATTTTTGGTGCTAACGTGACATGGTTAGGGAGAATATTCTCATGAGAACTTTCTTTTAATGTGGGGGGCATGGGGAATCCCTGTCTTGTGTGAACATCTCTCAGAAATGCTTGTGGAGGGCGTGTGTATGGTTATATGAATCCAGGAATAATAACTTTCCATTTCAACATTTAAAATTATCATCTCTGGTGGTACAATATCTGCAAACGATGGTTATATGAAGAGCTCCATTGGGACCTAATTTTCAAAATGGCTGACTGTCCATCTGCATACAAATATAACTATGCTCTAGATATTCATCGCTCCAACCAGTTGATCTTTGCAGTTGAGGAAAAGAGGATTAGATGCAGCCATGTCTGTCCATATGTGGAGCTGTGCAGAAAAAGGGTTCTGTAAGTGATACAACAAAAGATGCCGATGAGAATATTCTTTTCACTGTACATTTCATGCAAAATAATATGCTAATCACATGCAACATGTTCTAGAACACTGGTGTAGAATTTTGGGAGTTAATAGAAATTAGGGGAAAGGGTTAATCTTATTAACCAAATGTTATTCTGCAGACACTGATATTTAGGAAAATATGACCCAGAAGGTTCAAGCTTTAAAAGTGTTTTTTCATGAGTGGACAGCCTCTATTCAATGACAATGTTGGCTTTCACCTGGATTTCAAGGAATGAAGAGCTAAGAATTCTGGAGTAAAAACACTGGTGTACCTGAGACAGTAAACATCCAAGTTTGCGGACAGGAGGATAGGGGAGATTACATGTCTGGAGACAGAGGACGGGTCTTTTTTTGTCTCTTAAAAAATGTCTGAGACAGAGGATTGTTCCAAGGATAGAAGAGAGTGCCCAAACTGAGCCAAAACACTGTAGTAAATATTTCAGGAGAATGTGGTCTGAGACAGTAGGATTGTGTTGACCAAATAGAGAAAGAATGATTTTGAGATAAAAGGACAAACATGTTATGAGGATAGTTGTTGTGTGTCAACCACCAGAGGAGGGGGTGGGGGGCTGTGATGGGGCTATCACATCATCCTGTTAAAAAAAAAAAAAAAAAATTGTTTTGTTTCCTACATGAAACAGATGGGGTGGATCTTTTCAGATTCTGACACTGGAACCTGTTAAAAAATTTTTTCAAGCAAATCCGTTCCATGTAGAATGCCTTAAACGATGAATTATTAATGCATTTTTTAAAAAAATCATTATGTGTGGACGGGCCATTAGGTGATATGAGAGGCCTATCCTGTTATCACACCAAATAAAGATGTTCCACAAAGGAAAATGACACAATTTGAACATCTCCATCCATGGAATGCCTTGAGGTCAATGCCTGTGGTGTCCCTGCAGAAAGGACTTTCCTGATGAACACACACTTCAAATGAACATTAAAAACAGCAGAAGGACTGAATATTGACCTGATGGTGGTCTTCACCAGGAAATTGTTGTCAAACTGTATGGTCTGCAGACAATTATCCTTTTCTTCCCTTCATCTGGTAATAATTTCATTTAGAAATTCCATCAGTCAAGCGTGTTGAAACCTAACATGAAAGGATGTTGACAAATAGAAAACCAGAAAGTTTTCAGCAGAGTGTGATTACATGAGGGTCAGTGAGAATGAATGCGGGAGAATGAAGGATATTAGCACTGAGTCTATGAGAAAACAACAAATAGGGTGAAAGTGCCTGACACAAAATCTTGGTCAGAATGGAATTTTATGTGAAATCAGTGGTTTGATTCAGGGAAATATCCATGGGGAATGAAGACAGACCCCAAGGGTGAAAATGAGATTAGTCCAATATTTGAGGATAATAGGAGGGTTAATGAATGTGTACGTGTGTGTCAGTGTGTGTGCATTTGTGGACAGATTAATGTGAAATTTTTCTTATAACACTTGTGAATAAATGATGGGACAAAGATGGTAATATGCCAAGATAGGTGAATAGCAGGATGCCTTCCTCCCACAGTAAGCTGCTGGTCACAAGCTAAGGCCAGGTTTACGTAACCAGTCGTTCCTCTGTCCACACTGCCTAAGCGTGTTCTTTTCACTGCAAGTAAATAAGGTTCATTTGGGGTTTAATCCATTTCCCTATCTCAGATGTAATAAATTCAGTCTGGAAAGATGTTTACCTAGCCCTAGCCCTGACAGTATAGCTGCAGCAGTAAATGAAATTATACATGGTCCACCTTAGTTCCGTTCCTTGTTCACGCTAACTGCTCTCCTTCATCTGATGTTCAAAGAAGATTAGCATATCAAAGTGCTTACATTAAAAAAGACTGGGAGAAAGGTTGGAAATGGCTGTGTACACTCCAAGCAGGTCTACAACCAATACAGAGGAATACAGCTGCCTTCTGATTCAACCATAGCTCTGACCAGGTATCTCACAATTAAGTCCTTTGCACACATGCACATAAACTGCCAGCTTCCTTGCTGATAAAATCATCTTAGAAAAACAAACAAAGGCTGCTACTGAATCACCTCTGTTTTCCTGTGACTAGGAGAAATGGTTGACACACTCACTGAGGTCTAAGACACTTCATGTTTACATGCGAATCCTTGTGACTCAAAACTTCTAGGACTACGGCGGCTCTTGCATCACCAGGAACTCACCGTCCGGCAGGCAGTGCCTCCCGTTGCCGTAGAAGCCGGTGCTGCAGTGGCAACAGAAGCCAGAGGGGTAGTCGGTACAGAAGCCGTTCTGGGAACAGTGATGTGGGAACCTGGCACATGTTTCCTTGTTCTCCGTGGTGTAGTGTATCACTGCCGGGAGAGGGGAGCAGAGGGGTACAAGGTCAGAGATAAAGTCCCTCTCCCAGCGCTCCAGCAGTGTAGCTCGGAAAGAGGGGTCAGACATCTCCCACACTTCTGTGGGCTGAGGAGGGGGAATGAGGAGGACATTGCGGTCAGGAGAGGGCAGAGGAGTGCGAAGAGGAGTATGAGGTCTTTGTCAACGCAACTGAGCGAGAGATGAGGTGATGCAACAGAAACATTCCAGGCCTCGATCAAAATTTAAGCTTATCAGGGTTGCACTCTGTTCAGATACTGAAAGCTACATGTAGCATTTATGTTCGAGATACAAATGGTGGGTTTATGTGGAGTAGTGGATAGAATGCAGGACTTCACTGTGAGTTATCCATAATCAGCCCATAGTCTATCAAAGATAATTCGCTTGAAATAATGTAATGAAATGCAAATGCATGCAAGTTGAAAATCTATGCAGCGAAAGCATGCATTCATTAAGAATTTGTGCACAGATGAGTACATATTTTCAATAAATTACTATGCCAGGTTAAAGTAATGAAAATCCACAAACAAAAATATATTCATGGCAAGGCAACAAATACGCCACAGTTAGTATATACCAATATATTCAATCCATGTACGCTTAGCTACAATTGACAATAATTCCTAATCATGCAAAATCTCTCTGAAGAGCATCTGGTAAGAATGAATCTATTGTGCATATCATATGATCAGAGTTTTAGGTCAGTCAGAAACAGTTTTTGTTGATAAACCACTCAAACTGTTCTCCCTGCCACAACAAATAATCTCACCAGCCCTCAGAACTCCATGACTGTTAACAGTCAAATATGAAACAAATATGAAACAAATGGCCGTTCTGTTCCCCAGACATCTGTTTCCTTGGCTTTGTGACTCAGTGTCTGGAAATTGCCTTTTTCCAATTTGAATCTCTCTTTGTTTGAGCATGAAAACCTAAAGTGTTCACTAGCAGTTCTTCAACTAAGCCCGTAGCCTTAACAATAAAAATGGCAGCAGGCCAACACTTGAATTTGTTGACAGTACAACTTTACCTGAATTTTCCGAGTCTCTAAAACAAAAATGTAGAAATCTTAATCCGATTATTCACGGCGGTAACCCACTGTGGGTTTGAGAACAGTGCTTGGAGTTCCAGGCCACTTCAATTTTAGTTAAGCTTTTGTATAAAATGCACCACTTATTTGGGGTTTGGGTTGAAAGGCAGGGGACTCAAACCAAATTCCTGGTGGCCTAGAACAACAGATCTTGCAAATCCTGGTTTCCTTTCGTTCAGCAGCCATTTTATGCCACGGAAACCGGGCGTGTGCATGTGGTATATTTAGTCAACCTGTCACAACATCAATACTGAAACTGAATGAAAAAGAAGCAGCCACAACCTTTTCCCTTTTAAAACAATGAAATCATTTGGGTTTCTGCTACATGCTGTACTTAAAGCGAGTTTGTTCCGTGGATTCCTGGTCAGGCTAGCTTCGCCAGCAGTCCAAAAATCACCCTCTCGAGCACCGGAAGAGAGATTTGTCTTATGGACACTACCACATAGCATTGCCTACCTCCAGAGTCGAAATCCACGTCCTCGTCCACGCTGACCACATGGTGGTCAGGGGCGTGAGGTGGCCTGCTCTCCAGGACGAGGGTCTCCTCCCTGGCAGGGTGGGCCTCTGGTTCAGGATGAAAAGGAGGGGGTTGGTGGTCATCCTCCGGTGGAAGGTTCTGGGGTGCGGGCAGGGGGTACTCCCCAGGCCCAGAGGCTGGAGACGAGGGAGGTAGACTCTCTGGGTGCTGGGGGTCGGAGGTCAGCGGGACATCCCCACCATACGGCTGGAGGTGTGCTTGGCCTGGCAGGGGCTCTGGCTCGCGCTCCTCGAAAGAGGGCCGGAGCTGGGTGGGCCCACGTTCGACAGGGTGCAGGAAGTCCGGTTCGGGCTGAAGAGTGGGGTAATCATCGTCCGTTGAGTCGTAGAAGGAGTCGTCCGGGTCCGGATAGTCCCCCTCAGGGTATTCGGGGGTGGTGCTGAGCCTGCTGTGTAGGTTCAGGGAAGCGGCCGTAGGGATCGCCCCGCCCAGTACAGCAGGGAGCACATTCTGCAAAGAGTATATGTTTCCGATGTGGAACAGCCACATCCCGGGAACACCAGTATTCCCCATCCTGAAAAGAAGATACCGTAAAAGGGGAGGAGTCACTCCACCGTGTTTCACTGTATCACGAACAACAGTCTTCCTGGAAACAATCCCATAATTCAGCTGCATAATAATCGAGTCATTACAGTGGCATATTATAACAAGCGTTGGGCACTGAAACCAAGTATCACGATGGCACTAAGTGATCTACCAGACTGAATTGCAACACCACTTTTAGTGACACACAAGGTTCCCAGACCAAGCTAGCACAATATTACACTTGCTCAGTAAGCCTAGCAGCATAAGCAAGTTAGCTCACAATTAACTTGGAGAAAATGCCACTAGTACGAATTATAAGGCAAAATTGAATTTAAACAATAAAGTAAAACAAAATGCTCACTTTTTTCCCACTGCAATAAAAAGCACTGCAATATTTTTTTTGTAAATTAATTTGGAGAGTGCACTGGTTCACACACACTATTTAAGGACCAGCACCTTTTTAAATGTTGCTTTAGCATCAATATTTAGCATCAATCAGGATAACAATCCCAAATCAGAGGCAAAAAGAAGATGGATATGTTTATTTCTTCTAAATATAGTGCTCCATTAGGACAAGCCAAATATTTCTGCCTCGTAACTGCAGTTCAAATTCATGGAAAACACACTGAAATGTTTATCACTGTGCACTGCCCCTGTCTAACAAAGCTGAACGGAGCTAAAGAAAAAGCGCTGACTGGTAGAGGTTCTTGACGCTCTGCTCGTTGCTGGTCAGGCTGTAGTAGGGCCCCTCGGTTCGGGAGAAGATGAGGAAGGACACCTCTCCTCGGCTGAACCCCACTCGAGCTGGGAGCTCCAGCTGGACATTGTACGACTCCTTCGGCCGGGTCCCGAAAAACTGCAACCCGTCCTCTGGGTAGAGGAACAGGGCGTACGAATCCGACTCGTCGTATCCCAGCACTACCTGGAAAGTGTTTACCTGTGGGACAGAGAGCGAAGTCACTCTGCTAGGTTCAGCATTTTTGGTAAGTACATACATTATGAACATGCTCTGGTGTAGCCACACATCAAATACTGAGAGGGTCATAAAGATTAGAACAGGATGATGGTGTCTGTGACATCACTAACTTTCCTTTTTATCCTGTGTGTCTTTATTTGGTGGTAAATGCCAAAAGTCTGACTTGTATTTCACTAAGGATCATTACTTTCAATGCTGAGGGCCTCACGGCAGACAGCTGCTACAAGCAGCAGTTTGAAGTCAAAAGAGATGCAAAATCTTGTGCTTAACTACTTTCTCACATCAGTCTCTCAGCGACTCACGTTAACTCTCTCATTCTGGGGCAGGAGTGGTCCTCAGTCACCCCATAATTTTCTGTTGTAGTAAAGGCTTCCATTCCAACAAGATTACACAACAAGTTACACAACAAATTATACTGATCAACCATTATAAACTCTACCAAGGACCTTGAAAAGTAGAATCAGGTTTGTTACTGGTTGTAAACATAGTACAAAGCCTATACCTTCCCTGGCAGGCCCTTCCTGGATAAGATTGTGGACCATCACTTAAGTGCAGGAATGGGCCCCAAATTCCATGACTGAATCCTGACTGCACCAGTGCAAACTGGGATAGTACTTCAACAGGGGCCTGTATAATTATCATTAGCACCTCCAGGGTAAAGGAGGTTTTAGTTGGAAGATATCTATGCCTCCATTTTCGCTAGCAATCTCGCATTGGTCAAAGGGATGATTGTCAATCTGCCTGTTGGGCTGTATTTGAAGTTCTTGACTCAGGTTAGGGAGAATCCTGCAAAGTGAAGTACAGTAAATTTTACATCGCTATAGTCATGGTTTAGGTGTGCGTTTGTTTGTTGGAGCTTTCTTTGTTCTATCGTCCGGGACGATATCGGATTTCTTTTCCATCGAATTCCTGGCCCAGCTGGCTGATTGAGCTGGGGCGGAGTTTTCCGGACTCTATATATATGGCCGGGGGTTCGCCACGCCTATCGCTAGAGTGTCTGTCTGTTTCTAGCACTTCGGCCGGAGAAAATCTCTCATCAGATTTCCTAGTGATTTGTGATATTCCATTTATTGTTAGGAATTGCTTCTTTTAGAAATTTTCTCTCTTCCCTCTTGTTGTTTATTCTCTCTCGCACTGCTTCCGTGTTGCAGACTTTTATTTGTCCTTAGAAGCGCAAGCTTTTACCGGAGGTGTGTACCTCTTTTGTGTTTGTCTCTTATCTGGGCTGCTCTCAGTTCTCTCTCTCACTGGTCGCGGCACCTGGCGTCCTATCACCGCCCATTACAGCTATTTTCTTCTTTGTTACCATGTGGAAAGCTCTGGACTCTCCTAAAAGGAGTCTTGTTTTACTCTCCCATGAAGACCACATCAATAAAGTACAACTCTATTCCCACAACAATTAACTGCTACTGAATTAACTCAGTGTTATGCAAGCTTTAACTGAAAACCTCAGCCTGGATGCTGTCCTCTTGCAGCTTCCTTAGTTTTACAAGCCAACACCTCTCCAAACGCAAGCAGTAGGAAAGCTTCACCCATTCTTAACTTTTTATGGAGTTCTTCAAAGCCATCCTGCACCACCCGCACTGGTTTTCACACCCAGTTTAAAGGTGGTCTACACACCACCGAGGCCATGATTAAAAACCATGGCCCTGAAGGCCCTCCCAGGCACTTTGTCATATGGACACTCCAGCCTTAGTGACCACTAATTAAGCCGCCCGCAGAACATGGCTTTTACTGTGGGACTTATTCAATCGTAAGACATGACAGTCTAACTCTGACCACCCACTACCCACCCATTTCAAGGCGAATGTAATCTGTGAAATGGAGGGATATCTCCATACCAACACCTCACCTGACCTTAGCTCACTTCTCACAGTCAGGCTATATGAGAAAGACTCAAATTAACCCAGCTCAATCACAAGAGTTCAGAATGAAGCAGTCACCTCTATAACAACTGTCAAAATAACCCCCCCAACCCCATCCCCAAGGGCACTCCTGCATCTAACTGTCACCATCCCACACCCCAAATTCCACAGCACCCCCACCCCAGCCCCACACCACTCCTGCCTTAAGCCTCGCATTCTAATTACCACATTGCCCACAAGCAACACAGAAACACACCCATAAACAAGATTGCTTAAAGATGCTGGTTTAAAAAAAAATTAAGCTCCCACGCATGGCAAGGACTAGACTGGCCATACGCAGTCTAGCCAGGGATGGCAATTCTGGTCACAATACTGCCCAAGATGGCCGCCTGAAGCAAGACCTTCTCATTCAAAATTTCAACGGCCAGTTTTCATAATCAGTGACAAGTCCACGAGGTCCTGTGGGATGACAGAACTCCGCAGAGAGGAAGAATGGGGGTGGGAAGCAAAGTTATTGTAGAAAGATCCCAAATTAAAACATCTGGAATCCCCACAGTGTTTCTTCCCTGATAATGGCAGTTCCCCCCCAGAGGAACTAATCCACTTTAAAACAGAGCATACAACACAGAAAGATGAAAGACATGGTAAAACAAGACCAAACAAAGCTGAAACAATTTGTAAGTACTAATGTCTCAAGCCCCGAACCACTGCAGAAACACCTGTGTGACTGTAGAGCATATTTCTATGAAACCGTCATTAACTCCGCTGAACGATAAACATGTTCAGGGCTGTTATGTGAGTCAGCCATGTCTAGGAATGCTGAATTTCTGGGGGAACCCTCAAGTCACATTTAAATGAGTGAGAAGATCTTCAGTCATGCGACAGAGATAAATGGAAACCCCTAACATCAACCCTGCCCTCCTCCCAATATAGTAAAGCTGGACTTAAACGAGAGATTATGGGAGCAGTCATCAGGGCTGCAGAAACTGATTTGTTTCATCTGGCTCTTAACAAGGCTGTTTGAAGATCAAAACGAGAACAAAACTAAGAAAACAGTGCGATACATATCTAAGATGAGTTGTACCAAACTTCTCGAATGGACATAATTCAGGAGAACTCACATTGAAAGTCATAACACAACATATTGACAAATTTAAGTGCAGGATACGGTGAGTATTTTTGCATTCCTCTGAACCAAAAATAACAAAAATGGTGAAGTTTTTAAAGGTAATCTGTCCATACCAAGGAGATTTCATTAACCCATTCCCCACCATTAACATAATTTTCTGTCAATAATGACAGAATGCTTCTCCCACCATTGAGGAGATATTCCAGAAATAAACATTTTCAATGTTGTGTAATGGGAGGTGTCGTTACAGATCTTCCAACAAAAATAGGTATTGAAAAATCAATGAATATTATGAAAAATGCTGGCAGTAGCTGGCAGCTTCAAAAACTACACTGGTGGTGAAAGTATTAAAGCAGATCACAAAAATATGCCAATCACAAATTACACAAAAATATTGATTTGTCTCCATGAACGCCCAGCTCACTGAGTCAAGTGTTTCCCCAGCTGAGTGTGCCACAGGACATTAGAGGAATTCTGAGGAAACAGACCAGACCCCAGGTTTGTGTCCAGTAAACAGAGCTGCAATAGCAGTTGCAGACTGTTTGAACACCAACCAGTAGTTGCAGTGTGCGAGCCGCTAACGGCCGCATTGGAAAAACACAAGGCAGAGAATTAGCAAACAGTCTGACCAAACTGCTAGTCCCAGAAGCTACTTTACAATGAAAGGTTTTACAAAGAGGATTTTGTAGTCCTTCCAACCACATGGAGTGCTCGCATTACGTGTTTCCAAAAGACAACATCTCTGGGTCATGCTGCTTTAACAAAGCTTCGCTCATCCTGTTTGCCATCATCAGCAATGGGGAAAACCCACGTGTCTTTGAAGAACATCATCACCAGCGCAGGGGGAGTCACCTGAACAAATAAATAATGAAATAAATAATATCCGTTTCAAAGCAGCTGCGTCTCGGATTCCTTGAAACGGGCCGAAAACGGCAACATGAAAAAGAGAAAAGTGACAGAAGTCAGAATATTCCGACCTGCACGGCTGTCCTCTAACCAAACTGAAAAGGATCTATTTTTTGCGCTGGGCCCCCACAAAAACAGCCCCAGATCTCAATGAGAGATTAAAAAAAGTTTTCTGAGACAGACGCCTTTTCATAAACCTAAGTTGTTCAGGATCGCTGTTCTCACCCCTTCAGCAGCTGACCAGTTAAAAGACCATTATCAGCAATCTTGCTGAAAGACACACCACAGACATTAAAACATCCCTCCCAGCTTGCAGAAACCTGTGCGCAGGCCAAAATTTTCCTGTACATTCAACAACTAAATTGGAACCCAACAGCCTGGCGACATAAGTGATCTATTATAAATGGAGCTGAATAATCAGTATTTATGCGTAAGAGTAAAACATGCAAACAGGACACACTGTGAAAACATTCACGAGTCTCAGTTTATCTTTGACTACTTGAACAAGCAGCTGAGTATGTGTGCGAGAACAGAGTTCCAACCGCTAACAATGGCTTGCTTGTGGTGTTAGAGCAACAAAATGTATTTCACTTAATAGCATTAAAGCAGACCTGTAAAAAGTATTACAATTTCTTCAGGCAGAATTTCACGCTGCTTTCCCATGAATAGTATAAGCCGTATGTAGGCTATTCTTTTCCTTATACAGTGAATGTGCAACTGCACAAGCATTATCCACAGCATTGGAACACAGAATGAAGCAGAGAGACAAAATGCATATCTTTCTACATTATCTCAATGCCACAGGAAGGGAGGATTTATCAGAATAATTAGAACCTCTGGCAAAATCAATGGCCTCATGCAAAAAGGGCGTAAGTGACATTTTACAAATTTTACAGAAGAGCCAAAAGGCTGCCACAGCACCACTTGTTAGCTATATGCTGAACTATCCATGATAGAAGTATAGTACTTGGTAACTTATTGGGATGCCTACTAGACATTTTCATAATTCTTCGTAATTTGGGAGATAATTAGCAAAATGAACTAAAGCCCATTTAGCATGGGCGAAGATGACCATTTCGATCACAGCTGCACCAATGTTAAAAAGGCCCTTTAGGATAGGAATTGAGACTCTAGACTAGGTCAGGAGATGGGCTAGTCTCAACTATTCCAAAACAACCAAAAAAGTCATTTTTTTACCTAAGTGTCACTTATGCCCTTTTTGCATGAGGCCATGGAAATGTATCACTTAGTTACATCATAAAAAAAAGTTTTGACAGTGCACTCAAAATGAAAAATAATATTACCATATTGTTGTTTCAACTTGGAAAAAGAGTCAAGATGACAAGTTGATATGACTATGTTTTTCCCACTTTCCAATTGTTTTGTTTATCACCAATATATGACCACAGACCATGGAAAGATTAAAACCATATGTCTCAGAAGAAAGGTTACCAATAGGTCCAGTGGAAGAATCCTCTCTAGTTCAAGGTTTATTTGTTGGGTAAAATGGATCAAATTGGGTAGGTTTCATGAGGAACTACAGAGTCCAAAAGGGACTACCCGATACAGCCAAGCCAATGTATCTTTTTTTCAGAGCATTGTTAAGCCTTGATCAAGGGATCTACAGGATACCCTTCTGAGATGAGAAAACAGCTGATGACTCATCCTGATTAGTTCTGACCCATGTCAGAGGTCACCAAACAGTCAAAGCCCCCACAACTGGGGACTCCAAGTGGACAGATACAAACTCTCACCCTATTGGATGGCCCGGAGCTGGGCGTCACCTCCTCGTAGGCCCCCACGTTCTCCCAAGTGGCGATGACGGCGTGGGATGGTGTGAAGTCGGCATCCGGAAAGCCCCGGTTCACTTCCTGAGCGATGCGGTTGAGCACGGTTGGTGATTCTTCCAGCCGATAATAGATAGCCCCTTTCCCGCGACTAGTGTCGATGTCGGCCAGGAACGGTGCAATGACGGGAAAGTCGGTGGGAAAGCCGTCATCTACATACTGCTTCTCCATCGGGAGGTCCTGGGTGGATATAATTCCATTGGTGGCCACCTGAGGATGAAAGAGACAGATTTATGATTCTTAAATTTTTTGAACATCGTCTGATAAATGTGCATGCTTGGAGTTGTTGGAGCACAGATAGGTCAGTTGTACACGTTTGCGGATTTCCAATGCATATTGCCAAATGATAGGTCCGAATTTCACCATTTTCATGAAATGAAATATCCGCACGACAATTCAAAATAAATAGGGCATATCAGCTCCCCTCCCCTGTAGCAATGAATTATCGAAAACATAACTAATAAGTTGGCAACTCAATGTCGCGTCAGTCAGGGTCAGCAGTAGATCGCATCTTCCAAACGGCACTTTCTAAACTGTCTTAAACAAGTTGGGCAACTTCACACCTAGTGCTAGCCAAGCTGCCGATCTTACTGTTCTATATCCTTTAATTTTAAGAACGTTTGCTAGTTCCAGCACGCCACAAATGTCAATCAGTGTGTGCGCAAGAAAACGGATTCTCTTGTCCCACAGAATGGTCAGTCCAACTCGGCTCATGCGTAGGCCGGTATGCGCTTTTGAGGAATCCCAAAACTGATTTAATTTAATGATGTTTCGCTGTAAGAACGGAAGTTATGGTCTACGGTCTGAAGAAAAAAAAAAACAAACAGTCCGCAGCCTTCTAGCAGTCCCGTGGGTTATTCTGGGTCATAGCTTTCAGCTCAAGCATCTACTGAGTAAGTTATGAGTTCTCTAAGTTTCAGAAGTCCGTCTGAGGTATGAGTTAGAGTTCTATACCAGAATTCCAACATTGTGACACAGAGCCAAGATGAGATATCGGACTAACCTGTTCAAATGGCAGAAACTTGACATATTACATGCAGTAACAGTGCTACGTATGGTGCGCGTTTTGGCAGCTAGATTATCTCTTACTTGCGCATGCATTTTCTGTCTCCTTTCTGATTACCGAAGAACCGTTATGATAGATTATATCTATGCGTTTCTAGTTTACTTCCTGATTTTAAATCTGATTTATATTAAATCCATCACGGAATGGACATAATTCCGTTAATTCATCTTCAATAAACGCGCTGAAATGCACGTGCATAGAATGTGGACATAGGTCCTCAGTGTTACCAAGACAATTTGTAAATTAGCTTAAGTTAGGCTATAGAATACACTGAGCCCCCTGTCTGACATGCATAAGTTTTCTACTTGATTTACTTACGTATAAATCTCGGAACCGCGCTTCATAGAAGAACATGGGTTTCTTCAGCTCGAGAGCTTTGGAGGTTTCATCGTCCCCCTCTTGAAGAATAAAATCGCCGCTGGCGGGCCCATAGGGAAACATTTCCTTCCTTTGGATGGCTGTTACAAAATAGACTGTCCAAAATAGTTTGAGAAATAGCACTGTCAATTTCATGGACATCTTCATTGTGAAGTTAAAGTCGACTCGGCATTTATCGGGAAGGGCAAGAAAAATCTACTGGCACTGAAATAGGGGGGTTTCGACCAGAAGCGGACGAAGTTGATAAGACACTACGAGTATGAGAATTTCTATAAGAATTTCAACCCGCATCAACTTCTACCTCTGACCCAAGTACTCCAGGAAAGTGAAGCAGGAGGGATCTAATGGTGCAGTAGCCGCTGATTGGCTACGTTGCTCCTGACTGGAAAGACACTGGACACCATCTGGTTTTCGTTGTAAAATTCAGTTTTTTTGAAATCATTCACAGCAGAGTTTCTCACATCTCTTCGTCAACTTCATTGCAACATTTCCTCCTATTACGTTCAAATGAATAAACCATTTTTGGTTTGAGGTCATGATCCCCACAATATAAAAATACATAAGATGTTTGTAACTGAAAGCGTTACCTAATGTTTTCTCAGCACATTTATGTTATTCTACTGACCATTTTAATGGGCAAGTAAATGAAACACGATTCCCCCATCCTCCCATTATACATCAAGCACTGATATATGATTATGGCGAAAAAAAAGAGAAATTAATTTGAACATGCCCCCGGTCTTAGGCAGCAACACAAAAATGAGATCAAAATGATGGTTTTACGCAATAATTGATACTGGGGTCACAATTACCCAAACAACACCGATGCTTACAATGTTTATAGAACATAAAATATAAATATTTTTTGAGTTTAATTAATCTTTCACCCGGAAAGTTACGAAAAAAGTCTAGATTAAAAAAAGTATGCTGACCATGTTTTTAGACACATTGAACACTGATTCGGGTCATATTGACCCGGAGCATAATAGGGTTAATTCTGTCGCAGAGATCAGTCGGTGAAAGATTATGGGTTATGCGTGATTTATTCTTCTATTTTAACAATGTACAAACCTAATTATTTGGAACAGATTGGGGAGACTGGGGTCCGATGAGCCATGGGGACCAATGAGCCATATCACTAGTTTGCAACCAATCGATGACAAAGCTGCTTAAAATAGGCAAAATATTTGACCATTGACTGATGAGTCATGGGGATAAATGAGCCATATCACTATTTTGCCTATATTAAACACCTTTGGCATCGACTGATCGCAAAATAGTGATATGGCTCATTGGTCCCCATGGCTCATCGGACCCCAGTCTCCCCTATAGCTGACCATACAGTAAAAAAAGAACAGTAAGTTTTAAAATGAACCGCAATTGTAGATAACCAATTGCTAATTTATTATTTATTCATGCTGTAAGTCTAGGCTCAGGAATCATATTGACTGAAATCTTTTTTTTTTTTTTTTTTTCTGGAAGCAGGCACGAAATTAAATTAAGTTTGAGGCTCTCGCAGAACTATTTTTCAGTGAAATGCAAAAAAGTATTGTTTTTGTTGCCTACTTGAGAAAATATGCATCCAAAGTGCCGACCAATATATTGTACCAATCACCCACAACATTAAATTTATCTGCCTAATATTGTGAAGGTCTCCCTTGTGCTGCCAAAATAGCTATGACCCATCAGAACTCTGAAAGTGTCCTGAGGTAACTGGCACTAAGACGTTCGCAGCAGATCCTTCAAATTCAGTGAGTCAAGAGGGGTGGCCTCCATGGATCGGACTTGACTTTCCAGCACATACCTCACAAATGCTCGATCTAATTGAGATTAGTTCAATTTGGAGGCCAAGTCAACACCTTGAACTCTTTACCATATTGCTCAAACCGCTCCTCAGAAATTTTTGCGGTGTGGCACGTCACATATTTCGCTGGATAAGGCCACTGCCACCAGGAAATACTGTTGCCAAAGGGATGTACTTGGCCTGCGACAATGTTTATAGGTGGTTCATGTTAAAGTAACATTCACGAAAATATGCCAGGACTTAAGGTTTCCCAGCGGAACATTGCCCAGAGCCGCACACTGCCTCTACTGGCTTGACATCTTCCCAATGGTGCTTCCTGGTGCCATCACTTCCCTGGTAAATGACGCACAAGCACCAGGCCAACCAACTGATGCAGGAGAAAACGTGATTCATTAGACCAGGACATCATCTTCCACTGTTCCGTGGTCTAGTTCTGATGCTCACGTGCCCATTGTAGACGCTTTCGGCAGTGGACATGGGTCAAAACGGGCACAGTGACTGGTCTGCCATAATGAAACCCTATACGCGACAAGTTGCAATACACTGTGTTCTGATACATTTAATCATAGCCAGCGTTAACTTTTTCAGCGATTCGTGCAACAGTAATGTCTCTATGGTATCAGACCAGATGGGCTAGCCTTCGGTCCCCACGCACATCAATGAGCCTTGGGTGCTCATGACCCTGTGGCCCTGTACACAGGTTGTCATTTCTTAGGCCATTTCTGCTTGGAGCTAACCACAGCATACTGAGAACTCCCCACGAGACCTGCCATTTTGAAGATACTCTGATGCATTTGTCAAGCCATCACATTTTAGCCCTAGTCAAAAGTCACTCAGATCCTTACATTTGCCCATTTGCCCTGCTTCCAACACATCAACTTCAAGAACTGACTTGACTTGCAGCGTAATACACTGCCTGGCCAAAAAAAATGTCACTCACTCTAATATTCTGCCGGACCTTTAGCTTTAATTATGACACGCATTCGCCGTGGCATTGTTTCAATAAGCTTATACAATGTTAACATTTATTTCTGTCCAGAGTTGCATTCATTTTTTGCCAAGATCTTGTATTGATGATGGGAGAGTTGGACAGTTCTGAAAAGTCTTCTCCAGAACATCCCAAAGATTCGCAATGGGGTTAAGGTCTGGGCTCTGAGGTGGCCAATCCATGTGTGAAAATGATGTTGAGCCTGATGAATTGTTATCTTGGAATATGCCCATGCCATCTGGGAAGAAAAAATCCAGTGATGGAAAAACCTGGTCATTCAGTGTATTCAAGTAGTCAGCTGATCTCTTTTTTTGGAGCACATTGTTGTTGAACCTAGACCAGACCAACTTAAGCAACCCCAGATCATAAACACACTGCACAGGCTTGTATGGTAGGCACTAGACAAGTGATGGGTGCATCACTTCATCCGCCTCTCTTCTTACCCTGATGCACCCATCACTCTGGAACAGGGTAAATCTGAACTCATCAAACCACAAACCACCTTTTTCCATTGCTTCAGAGTCCAATATTTATGCTCCCTAGCAAACTGAAGCCTTGTTTTTTCCGATTAGCCTCACTGATAAGCTGTATTCCTTAGGCCACACAGCTGTTTAGTCCCAATCCCCTGAGCTCTCTTCACATTGCACTTGTGGAAAATGCTCTTACTTTCACCATTAAACATAGCCATGAGTTCTACAGCTGATTTTTTTTACAATTTGATTTAACCAAAAGTTTAAGTGATTTCTGATTACGATAATTCAAGATTTTTTTCAGACCTCATTTCTTCCCCGAAGATGATGGTTCCCCTCTATCCTTCGGGGTTTTAGTAATGTGTAGAACAGCTCTCAACCCAATTTTAGGAGTTTCAGAAGTCTCCTTCATCATTTTATTTGCGTGGTGCAGGCCAATAATTTGACCCCTCTGCAGCGTCTTTTCCACCACCACAGGGTACGTCTTCCAACATGGTTGTTTAAGAAATGAGAAGCTACTCACTGCAGCCGTTAGGGTTAAATAACTCATTGCCAGCTGAAACATGATAATGACTGCAGTAATTATCCAATGCAAGAGTTTTACCTATTGCTTAGTCAAATCTAGATGGTGACTTCATTGGCCAAGCAGTGTATATCCCACCCCTTGACAGGTGCCATTGCCAAAAAATGATTGGATACTTGGATTTTTTGTTTAAGTAGTTTTGATCAAAGTTCTGGAAAAGTGTAAATTTCAGCAAATGCATTGGTAGTCTTTGGGGCAAGATCATATTGTTTCACAACATGAATCAGGAATTTAAACTTAAGTATTGAAATGATGAAAATTTCCATGTGGTGCACAGCGACATCTTGTGGCTCACACTGATTTCTGGAAAAAGGTCGACGGAAAGTATAAAATTTCAAAACGCAAATAGTTTTGCATGAAATGCTTAAGCGTGCAAATACGCGGTGTCCGATAATTTGAGGAAAAATGCGAATATGGGAGAAACACTATGCTACAGGGTGGCGAGCTCATCCGAATAAACAAAAATTGTAGGAGTAGCCTACGCCTCATCTGGGGACAAGTAGCCTATAATACACTGCCTGGCAAAAAAGTAAGTAAGTAAGTAAATAAATAAATAAAGCCCAAGTAAATAAATGAATGAAGTCGCACACTCATATATTTAGTCGGAACCCCTGCAGTTTTCATTATAGAGCAAATTCGTCGTGTCTTTCTTTCGATGTTATGCAACGTTGGAACATTTATTTTCAATCAAATGTTGCATTAATTTTGGCTCGAGAGCTTGTCTTGACAACGGGATAGATAAACCACTGCGTTGTTTTCTCCAGAACAACCCTGTCACAACCCTCGTGTCAATTCCTTGCGTGTCTCTCTGCAATTCCGCAATTCAGCTGCTTGCGTGTATATATGCTGTGATTAGTTCACGCCCTGCACGTCTCTCTCCTGGGCCGAATCTTGTAATACGGTTGTGCACTTAACGACTGCATAACGAGTATTTAAGCCCTCTAGTTCATGCGCACGTTGCTGGAATGTAAATTCGCTCTCATGCGAGTGATCCTGGACAATGTTTTGTTTTAAAACTCTTTCGCCTTAGTCTGATGAGACTTGTACTAGTCCGGGAGCCAAAGCCTGTTCTTTTGATGAACCTTGTTTTGTCGGTTTAAGTTTTTTTTCTCTGCTGTTTCTTGTAGCTTAGGGGTACCTCTTCAACATACAAGAGGGTATCCAGTGAGTACCCTTGAGCATTTTCAGATATTAACCCCTTAATGCCCAAAAACCCACAAAAACATGCTTTTATGATATTTCATGCAAACCACTTGGACTAAATGCATCTAATGTCTTTTCTACAATGATTATTAATAATGGAGGTTATGTTTTTCAAATGACTATGGTCTTGAGCATTTTCAGATATTAACCCCTTCATGCCCAAAATGCCAAAATCACACCAAAACATATATTTAATATGATATCTAATGCAATATATTCCAATCAAACACACCAACTTTGCTTTATCTAATGTTTATTCATATTAATATATCTAAATCCAGTACATAATATAATATATCTGAATCCAGTGCATCCCTACCCACACTTATGCACGTGTGCATTACAAAACAATATGCTGGTGAGTCGGTAAACTTAAATGGTGTAGGTTGCGGGAAGAAACTTCAGTGGAAACAGTACACTCACTGGTGTGAAGGATAAATCTTGAAGATGAGTTATTGTAGGTATTAGGGTCTTGAGCATCCTACCCTGAAACATGCACAGAACATTGTGCATGGCAAACCATGCTCTTTACAACTGCACTTTCTTGAGTTACAGGGGGTGTCACTCTTGCAGCCTCTCTTAAACTGACAAAACAAGGTTCACCCCCATGGCTCCCGGACTATACTTCAGTGACAGTATTTTCCCTTTAAGGGAAAATAATAGAAATCATTGTAGTCATTGAGTTGATTCAAACAAGCTTCCAATCCTAATTAGGGTCCAGGATTGGAACTGAGTTCAAGTTAACTCAGTTCAAGTCTGTTCCTACTCATCTACTCAGGTAACCGAGAACAAGCTTCCAAACTTAATCTGGGTCCAAGACTGGGACCGTGTTCTCGCTAACCTTTCCAGTTTGCTCTCCTTGTCCAGTTTATTAGGAACAAGCTTCCAATCCCAAATTGGAGCCAGGAAAGGCACTGCGTTTGCCTCAAGCAACTTTTCAATCCTCTGAAGAAGTTCAGTACTAGCAGAGCCTGTGTTATGCCTGGCAACATTCTGGAAGCCTGGCCGGCAAATGCAGCTCAAGCTTAGCTTAGTACAACTGTGCTGATGTCTATCCTCCTTGGGGCTCCATCCCCGGCATCTTATTCTGGGGTCCTGTCCCCAGTCTTTACTGTGTTACTGTCAATAAAATACCATTTGGATTGGGCTTCTAACTCTGCACTTGATTCCTGATCTAGACCATAACACATTCCAGTAACTTTCAACGTGGTTAAGGTCAGGACTTTGTAGTGGCCGATTCGCATGGGAAAATGATTTCTCATGCTTATTTTCCTCACTTGTTGCTTTCTTTGCTAGATGCAGACCAATAATTTGCTCCTTCTGAAATATCTTCTCCCCTACCAAGGGATACGTCCTCCGGCATGATGTTTTAAGAAATGAGAAGCTATGCATTTCATCAGTTGGGGTTATTGCCACCTGAAAAATATTAAGAGCCATTGTCTGAGAAAATAGCACTTTTCGGACACTTTGTGGAAATGCCTCCCCCAGATTTGAACGAAACTTGCATGTTGATACATACACATGTATCGCGGAAAATTCCCAATTTTTTTGCCTTCATTTGGTTGCAATGCCACCTGGAAGCCAAAAAGTCAGCGCCAAAATAGGGTAAAAGTGGAAAAAACCAGTCTTATGAGATGCATTCATGTAATTGGAAATTAGTTCAATCTGCCAAACTATTTCTGATGGATATGTATACTTTACGTACTTGAACTTTCCCGTGAATTAGTCGCCACCGAGTGGTCACTTGGAGAATCGCGTGGCAGGGGCTCAAAGTTTAGGGAAAACAAAAATGAAAAGCCACTTTTTGGCCTTAATTTTTAATTTACTCCAGAAACATGCCTTGAGAAACTATGCTTTATGGTGAAGGCCTATGAACGTATAATAGCATAATATGAGAATTCCTCTGGCATCTTGCTGGAGTTTTGGGATATTTGGCCTTGAAAAGTGAACTTTAGCTGTTTTGGCCCTACTTTGGGGTCAGATATTTCAATACTCCAGACAAGAATGGAACTTACGAATAAGTTGATTTATACCATCTTCCATGGTGTATGAAAGGTACCGAAAATTTCTTTGGCGCTCCTAAGTATTTTAGTGCTGTCTCTTGTCTAAGTTGCTAATACGACATGAAAGTGACCTCCTTAGCTAATTTGGGACCATCTTTAGGAGTCCATAGAATTTTACTGCAGCCACATAAATACTAGAAATTTGGAGAATCTTCAGAGTCTACCATGTAGATTCAAGAAAAGGTGGAATTATTATGGCACTCTACATGGCAAGTCAGATATTTGAAGCGTAATCTCAGCTAAAACTGCCATTAGGTGGCGCTTTTGTTGATACCTTATTTTACAGCATCTCCTTGGATGTGCCACAGGAAAACCTTTGGAAACTTAATATATTAACTGAACTGATGAGAAAAAATAAGAATTTGTTATGGCATTAAGGTGCGTTCTTTGCTATGTCAGCAGGGGCGCTGTCAGTTATTCAAGCACGTAGTCACTTAAACCGGGCAGGTGCCACAGGAAAACCTTCATGAACATCACCAATGGCCTTCCTTTACCTGATCTAACTTCAGCTTTCAAATGAAGACCACAAAGGAAAAATGATCGGAGTCCAAATTTTGCATTTTTGTTTGTTTTATATATTATATATTATTAATAAAAATATGTAATAATATATATACTATTATAATTTTTTATATATTTTATATTTTTTGCATATTTTTCAGTGCTTTGTTTCTAAGATCGTTTTGAATTTTTAATTCATCATTTCTCTACAATGCGACTGATCATTTTTCTATTGTGGTCTTCAAATGTACTGTATTCTGTATCAAAGGTCACCTCATTCTTGTATATTGCGAAAGATGCGAATTTCCTTCCAGAATGTTTATCGACACAAGATGACCCAGGCAGTACTTCGCACTGGATGTCACGGCAGAACTATACTGTTCGAAGTATCACATTCCTCAACAACCCCAATTCCAAAAAAGTTGTCACATTATGGAAAATGCTAATATTATCGAACAGGAGTGACTTGTAAAGTCAATTCTGCCTTTATTGAAAACACAGTGACAACACTTTTTTTATGCTTTAATGTGTCTTTTCAAATATAATGACTGTGACCAATTAAAAAAAATGTTGGAATGGGGCAATTCCAGATGAATAATGATGTGACAAATACATTAATGTGTTGTGAAGCAGGTGATGTTAGGTGATAGGTGAGCTAATTTTGTTAAATCGTACAATGATCCTCCATAAAAGACCTTGTCCCTCATGAGCAAATGTGGGTTGAGGCTCACCAACATGCCAACTGATGTGTGAGCTTAATCCATCGCTTTGAGTTTGCCCATTTCGGAAAAGAAGTCTTCTCAACCCCTCCAGTGGGATGAAATATCCCAGGAAAGAGATGGTGTCTAAAGCACTTCTCCGCCAAGAGAGCTCAGATGTGGGTGATGAGTCTGCCGAATGTTTTAATAATTGAAACAGCACCGCTGCATTGGCAGACGGAAGGCGTACAAACCGGGAATTAACAAAGCGACCCGCTGAAACAAATTGCCAAAGGGAATATAAGGAGAACAGGGAATTGATGGCAGGTGAGTGCGTTGATGGAACAACAGGCTGGAAATCGGGAAACTTTCCACAAAACAGGAGTGTGTGCGGAAGCGGAGGCGGGTGTGTCAGTTCTGAACAATTCAGAATTTGAATGGTGTCGACAGCTTGCAAAATGTGGCCGCTATTAATAGAAAAATAAAAAATAAAATAAAAAACCTTTGTAATTTATCATTGTGGGACACTGTTCCAGCTGAGAACAAAATAGACCTGCTTAGAAGCTTCTCATGAAAAATTTGTCTGTGACCAAATGCCTCCGTCTAAATTGTGAAATAAAAGTTTCTGCGTTGAAAGATAGCAACATCATGAGGACTGGACGACAAAAAACCTAATATTTCGGTAGCCTATGCATAAAAGTTGGCATATGATGCTAGCCTATATCACCGACCTAATTCTTAGTATGATTAATTCCCAAGTAGTGCTTTTGCCTTGCCATTCTGAGCCATTGAGACGCTTGCAGTGTTGTGTTGAACTAGTTATGGGTTCCCTGCATTCGCTGTTTCGGATAATTATTGGGTTATAACGATGATGATGATCATCATTATTGTTGTTGTTATTATTGTTGTTGTTGAAACATGTTTAGAGCTAATTATCAGCTCCCTTATTCTCTACTGCCAAGGTCGATGCTCGACCAAATGTGTCACAGACGAGCTACGGAGCATAATAAATTATTGCAAAGATAATAATAATAATTATTATTATTGTTGTTGTTGTTGTTGTTGTTATTATTATTATTATACGAACGACAGCTCATTATTGTTAAGATGTGGACAAATAAGTATCAAATAATAATAATAATAATAATAATACTTATTATTATTATTATTATTATTATTCATTCATTCATTCTTATTTGTCCTCATCTTAACAATAATGAGCTTTAGTTCGTTTACGGCACTGTATTCAGTAACAAGTTGTATGTTCGGTCGAGCGAGACATCGACCTTGACACTAAGAGTGTGAAGGAAATTAACGCGACCTCATCCTTCTTCCCAATACTAAATATATCAGGCGGGGATACTCACATGATCAGCCCTCAACAACTCCCACGCGTTCTGATATTTAAACCAGCGGCTTTGCACTGCGCAAGCAGCAGTAGAAGCATCTCAGGATGGCCTGCAATTCCAGCTGTACCATTCCAAGTAACAAAAAGAAACTGAGCGTTTTATACCCGACAGCTCTTTTTACCCTGGGTTTGATAGGCAATATCATCGCCCTTTGCATAATTTTTCGACACAAAAATATCCAAAGGGGCAGCGGCGTGTCAGTTTTTTATGTCCTGGTCTCAGGACTGGTTTGGACGGACCTACTGGGAAAAGTTTTGCTAAGTCCAGCTGTATTGGTATGTTACGCACTTTCCAAATGTCTGGAGCAAATCAGCGAGCACTTGTGCAAGACTTTTGGGCTACTTATGTCTTTCTTTGGGCTGTGCCCGACGTTAATCCTCCTGGCAATGGCAGCGGAGTGCCTACTCTCCGTTGTTTATCCTTATGTCTACAATCGACAAGTAACATGGAGGAGAGCGCTGATGTGCCTTGTCAGCATCTACGCGTTCAGTCTTCTCATCTGCTTACTGCCATTCGTCGGTATCGGAGACTACAGACAGTACCACCCGGGGACCTGGTGCTTCTTTCGACTGAATGACACAAGACCGTTGAACAAGGCATTCTCTCTGCTATACGCCGCAATCTTGTCATTAACTATTCTTGCCATAGTTATATGCAATTTTCTGGTAAAAATAAATCTGATTAAGATGTACAAGCTTACCCGCAAAAGGAGCATTAAGGGCGTCAATGCACGAATAAGAACGACCGAGCCCCCTCAACACTCCGAGGAGCTGGATCACTTGGTCCTTCTCATGCTGATGACGATGAGCTTTCTCATTTGCACGATCCCAGTCACGGTAGGTCATTCTCACACCCAAGTTTTGCTAAACTGCAAAATGAACTGTTGTTTCATACCTCACCCGATGTGATCATAAATTCCGTATTTAATGCAGGTGGAAACGAGAACAAAAGTCTCTCTAAATGTAAAATATGTTAAATTTATCTTGTTTTTTTTTCCTCGATTTACATTTTAGAAAAAATCCTTCAACTGTTGTTTAGTATTTTGTCAGTGTGTATTTGTATTACACGTTGCTAATGAATAAGCGAAGAATTTAAAATTTAGCAAACAATTTATATTGTGCTTTTGAATCAAGAAAAGGTTATGAGCTGACAGAGGAGGATAAAGACGCCAAAACGACCTTTTGCGTCATATATCGACGCTTGGTCAGGTGGCGTCACTGTATGATGAGTCGGGATGAGAACGTGTTGGACAGAACAGGTCTATTTGGCTATAGGATATTAGGGGCCGTAATTTTCAGTCACAAAGGTTAACGACTTGCTCCCCGGTAGCATCTTCTCCCTTGATGAAGATACTGTGTATCATCTTATCGTTCGCCTGTTTTTAAGCGCCCACTACGTTCTGCTTGTAAATTCCCTCTACGTTTTAAGCATGATTGTAATAACTCCCAGACGAAAGTACTCGTCAAATATTTTTAGTTGAATACTTTTACGCTCTAACAACAGATGATGACCCTCTTAAGAGCAAATATGGGGAAAATATTAGGGTAAAAGTAATTTACTTCTTTTATAACCACAAATGTAGAAAACAATTAGGAAAGTTTTCATTTGACTTTGGCTAACTATCATTTCTTCTAGCCAGTTGGATTTACCTCTAAACGGATAACTTACTTCTACTTATGCACTCCTCAGGTCCGGGTGTATATTGGTGCCTTTTCCTCGCAAGACTGTGCGCCGTGGGAAGAAGAGCAGCGGGACCTTTTGGCAATGCGCTTCCTGTCGGTCAACTCTATCGTGGATCCGTGGGTTTTCATCATCTTACGCACCTCACTTTGCCGCAATCACGTGCACCAGTTATTTGATAAACTCATTAGGCTTTCGTCGGGTGCGTCTGGAACGGCTGCAACCTCAGCTTGATTCCAACCCTCCCTACACGCGTCAATGAAGTCTTATGGCGCTTTTCCACTACACGGTACCGGCTCTTCTCTACTCTACTCTACTCGCCTTTTTTGCTATTCCATTAGGAAAAAGTACCTGGTATTTGGTACTAGTAGGTACTTTTCTGGTACCTGCTCTCCTGGGGTTCCAGAAAAACGGCCGACCAGGTGGGCTACTAGTAGGTACTAAAATGTGACGTGCAACATTGCAGCCCATTGATTGGTGAGAGAGAATCGTCTCTGCAAAAGTCAACTCGCTTCCGCATTATCGCTAGGAAACTGGCTTCACTTGCCATCACTGAAACAGGTCTTCAAATTGTGTTTTTGAAACGTGTGTTGTTCTGGGCAGCTTTATAAATATACTGTGCGTTGCCTAACCTTTCAAACAAGGTTGCGTTTGTTCACCGAAGCTGCTGCATTTATGAAATGCGTTTCTTTGTCTGTGACCCTGTTCGTAGCGAAATTAGAAGCAACGCGGTTGTGTCCAATTCTGCTCCCCTAATTCCCCTTGAGAAAGTTATTGTGCTGCCCCTATTTTACGAAAATTACGCGGAAAATAACTTTACGGATGCTGATGAAGCATTTTGTTCTAAGGAAAGGTAGCCTATCAGATGAGATGACGCATAAGCGATAAATTCTAATACTCTGCCATCTCCTGCGATTTGCGCATTTGCTACGTGTTTTGCCTTCAATTTCAAAGTGAAATGTTTCATGAAGCCTGAATATGAATACTCTATGCCTTTTGCGTATATAGCTTTGCGTTTTTAGGTGGTACGTTATTTAATGTGCAACTGAATCGGACACAACACCAGCTGCTATCCTATGCATCAGGAGAATGTCAAACAGAAATTCCAATTAAACACTCGCGGGCTTTAGTGCCATAACGTGGTGAAGGTAGTGCGCGTCCCCTGATTTAAACACATATATATTCAACAAAATCGACGGAATAAAAGTAAACTTGATATAACTGAGGATGCCGTCGCGGCAGTAACATGCTGCGTCGCAACGACGAGCAGGTGCCACGGAGGCGGTACCAGGCCCGGCGCTAGAACAGGGAATGGGGTGGGCACAGACATGTGCCTTTATGACAAGGGATAGTCTGGATGTTCTCAGTCTTTTAGTTCTCAGTCTTTTTCCTTTATTGACGCGTTTTTCAATTATTATAAGGCAACTGACAATCATTATCGACGCCAGATTTGCTTAATTTAAATCAACTTCATGGCATTCAAAATTACCGATTCGGTACTTAGTGAAAAAGTGGCATTTCGGCAGTGACATAGGCTAGTAAAAAAGCATGCGTGCTCATAAAAGCTGATGAGGTATGCAATTTTGAATAACGTTGATTTAAATTCAGCAGATACGCGTCCAGATGAATGATTGTCGTCCAACCTAATCGGGGAGAACAAGCAAAACCTGTTAAGTGTGGAGTGCTCTCGGAGTGAACCTTTTGTTAATCATGAAAATGACTGAGAACAGGTCAGGACTATTAATTGTTTAAAACTGATGTTTTGTCCACCCCAATTCTCAGTTATACTGAATTTACCCCATGATTTCATCGCTGTTAGATCGCATATGGAGAGAAACCGCGTCTTCAGTTGCCAATTATAATAATTGGAAAACGCGTCAATAAAGGAAAATGATTGAGAACTAGCCAGGACTATCCTAATTGTCATAAAGGGACATGTCTGTGCCCACCCAATTCCATGTTCTAGCGCCTGGCATGGGCGGTACTATCCTCTAATGGAAAATCAACCCCAAAAAAGTACCCGGTGCCAAGTAGAGTAGAGTAGAGCCGGTACCATGTAGTGGAAAAGCGCCATTAATGGCCACTGGCCGTGCCATGAACACCGCATGGAATCCCTGTGATCATTTTCGAAGAGGCCCATATCAGTGATGCACTTTCAGTTTTTATTTGCGCAATACGACTGTGGCCATCCCGATTCCTGATGAGCCAGCAGTTTTAATATAGGCTACGGTAACCAGTGTGGGGTTCAACAGGAGAAAATATCATTTGTCTAGGGAAACGAGGCGGAAAGACCGAACTGCGTATGATAAATGAATCACCGAAGACCAGTATGACTCAGACACACGCCCCTCTTGCGTTTTAAACAAAATTGCGCGTGCTTTTTTACTTGATAAATTTCCCAAGTCCCAAATTCCATCCAGCTTTCCAACGCCTTGTCATTCAAATGTCTTCATAATCCATGTTTAAACGCGTTTTACTGATTTGGCGTCCGTTGAGGACGCAAGAGGATTTAGCTGACATTAATGTGGCAAGAAAGTAAAAGTTAATGCTCAACAAAACTGATGCAGGACGGAGATTTGACAGTGCTCCGCTACATTGGAGTGCAGCATAAGTAGCATGCACATGACGTGTAAGAGAGATGAGTTGAAGATCATCATTGGACGGGGAGAGTCGAGCACCAGTCTCCAGTGCTGTTCAGCTGTAGTGGGGACCAAATTCCACCCCTTAAGAGCAGAAAGGATACGGCTCAAAGGAGAAAGGAATAAAACAATGACTTTCAAGAAAAGCCACTAGAAATTGTAGAACGGAGTGATCTGACAGGAGGTAAAGTCTGATAAGACAGCAGATGAGAGGGTACAGATCATCATTGAGCACTATTGATAAGACCAGTGGTTTGTATTTTATTCAGGTAGTAACTGGTCTCAACTGGTATTATATGGTCCATTTTTAATTTGAACATTTTTTCTTAAGTAAAAATGGCAAATTTAGACTCCAGAATGATGTACTGTTTCAATTTTAACAACTATTTTTGCATCGATTTTGATGCATTCTTTGGATTGCTCTGCTGTCGGAAGATCCAACCACAGCTCAGCTTCAGTGTCTTGGCAGATGGAGCCAGATTTTCATCTGCAGGTACCTGATGGATTTCATGGTACCACAACTTCCGACAAGTTTCTCACAGTTTTTTGAAGAAGAACAGCCCTAAGGTACAAAACCCAAAACCAGTGAAGTTGGCGCGTTATGTAAATCGTAGATAAAAACAGAATACAATGATTTGCAAATCCTTTTCAACTTATATTCAGTTGAATACACTGCAAAGACAAGATGTTTAATGTTCAAACTGAGAAACTTTTTTTTTTTTTTGCAAATAATCATTAACTTAGAATTTAAAGGCAGCAACACATTGCAAAAAAGTTGGCACAGGGGCCTTTTTACCACTGTGTTACATCACCTTTCCTTTTAACGACACTCAGTAAACGTTTGGGAACTGAGGAGACCAATTTTTGAAGCGTTTCAGGTGGAACTCTTTCCCATTCTTGCTTGATGTACAGCTTAAGTTGTTCAACAGTCCGGGGTCTCCGTTGTCGATTTTACGCTTCATAATGCGCCACACATTTTCAATGGGAGACAGGTCTGGACTACAGGCAGGCCAGTCTAGTACCCGTGACTCTTTTTACTACGGAGCCATGCTGTTGTAACACGTGCAGAATGTGGCTTGGCATTGTCTTGCTGAAATAAGCAGGGGCGTCCATGAAAAAGACGTTGCTTGGATGGCAAATATATGTTGCTCCAAAACCTGTATGTACCTTTCAGCATTAATGGTGCCTTCACATATGTGTAAGTTGCCCATGCCTTGGGCACTAATACACCCCCATACCATCACAGATGCTGGCTTTTGAACTTTGCGCCTATAACAGTCCGGATTGTTCTTTTCCTCTTTGGTCCGAGGAGGACACGACGTCCACAGTTTCCAAAAACAATTTGAAATGTGGACTCGTCAGACCACAGAACACTTTTCCACTTTGCATCAGTCCATCTTAGATGAGCTTGGGCCCAGCGAAGCCGGGCGGCGTTCTGGGTGCTGTTGATAAATGGCTTTCGCTTTGCATTGTAGAGTTTTAACTTGCACTTGCAGATGTAGTGACGAACTGTAGTTACTGACAGTGGTTTTCTGAAGTGTTCCTGAGCCCATGTGGTGATGTCCTTTACACACTGATGTCGGTTTTTGATGCAGTACCGCCTGAGGGATCGAAGGTCACGGGCATTCAATGTCGGTTTTCGGCCTTGTAAACTACGTGCAGTGATTTCTCCAGATTCTCTGAACCTTTTGACGATATTACGGACCGTAGATGATGAAATCCCTAAATTTCTTGCAATAGCTCGTTGAGGAATGTTGTTTTTAAACTGTTCGACAATCAGCTCACGATTTGTTCACTAAGTGGTGACCCTCGCCCCATCCTTGTTTGTGAATGACTGAGCATTTCAGGAAGCTGCTTTTATACCCAATCATGGCACCCACCTGTTCCCAATTAGCCTGTTCACCTGTGGGATGTTCCAAATAAGTGTTTGATGAGCATTCCTCAACTCTCTCAGTCTTTTTTTGCCACTTGTGCCAGCTTTTTGAAACATGTTGCAGGCATCAAATTCCAAATGAGCTAATATTTGCAAAAAAAATTACAAAGTTTACCTGTTTGAACATTAAGTAACTTGTCTTTGCAGTGTATTCAATTGAATATAGGTTGAAAAGGATTTGCAAATCATTGTATTCTGTTTTTATTTACGATTTACACAACGTGCCAACTTCACTGGTTTTGGGTTTTGTACAATATCAGACATCCACCACCACACTTCACAGAGGGGAGGGGTATCTTTACAGGATGACCATCAATGTTTTTACACCAAACCCAATGGTGGTGTTTATTGCCAAAGAGCTTAATTTTTAGTGTCATATAACAATAGAATCCAGTCCCTTTACAGGTAACAGCATCATTTGGCAAACTGTCGACACCTGATTTATTTTCTTATTAACAGAGGCTTTTTGCACATCATTGTGGCATTCTTTTGTTTCAGTCATGGTGTTTGATGACTCAAAGGCTGTGTTCAGATAATCAAATAATTATGTCTTTTCATCTATTTCCTTTAACCTTGATGGAAAATGTCATGAGGTACAGGAATGGTGTTAAGGGGAATTTATAAGAGCTTAGGAAGACAACCACACTGCTAAGAGAGTCCGAATGCACTCACACTAGGCAACGTGATCATGCGTCTGTTGGGCCCGTCATGCTTGTATGTTTTCGTGATTGGCCAGATGGATGGTCGTCACTTTAAATATTAGTTTTGCATTGAATTAATCAGTGGCCAAAAACTCAGTCACAGGGGAGAGAACTGTGGCCACTGATGGGAAACGCATTCTCAGCGTGTTGCGAAGGGCTGAGCTTGTCAAGACTACTGGTTCACCTGGTAAAACGACCAAGGGTGCGTTTTCCAAAAGCATGGTTGGTAAGTTACCAACTTACATAGTTCGTCCATTCACAGTCTGTGGTTCCAACTATGTAAGTTGGCATCTGTGCTTCCGGGAAACGCACCACAGACTAATTGAGCCAATCTAAGGCAAAGGGAGTACTGCACTGTGGAAGGAGGACTGAGTAGGACAGCAATCAAGAAGGAGTTAAAATCTAAGTATCTTGGAGAAAATATAATAGCTGTGGCATAGTTAACAGTCTAGTCTGGTTCCCAGGTTCATCCCCTACCTGGATGTATGAGTATGATGTACAGATGAGAAAAAAAACACATTCCTTAGTGGAGGGGGCCCTTAACCCCTTTATGCAGATGCAAAATCAAGCCAACCCTTGCCTGTGCACGCATGACCCTTATTTAAGGCTTTTGATTTGAGCATCTTAGTAACTGAGAAAATGATGTACAATTCCTGTCATTAGGAATTAAAACTTATTTCCATTTATTTTCAAAATTTTGGGGCAAAAAAGTCCCGCAAATACAGTACAAGGCAACTTCATGAAAATTCAACATTGAAGTTGTTTTGCAATGAAGGCTGATATAGTACCCATCCATTTGGTCTTCTAACTGAACAGAAAACTAAATGAAAGTTATTAGGCCATAGAAAGTTAATAATATCCTCCCTTCTGATGTAAAATACTCGCCTAAATGAAAAATAATGCAAACTCATGCTCACAGACTTTCTATCACCAATGTATGCCACTGAAATCTCTCTTTGTTGAATATTATGCCATAGTCTGATGTATATTATTATTAATTCCATTGTAATGGTACATTTTGCAAATGTCCTGATTTCTGATCAATCCATGTGCAAATAAACATTCATTTTGGAAATAACACAAGTTTGTAATCTTGCACTGGTGTTTTTGCTGCAACTTTGGTCATGTAGGATTCCAGGGAAAATCGGCCACTCAAGCAAAAGGTACAAGTTGTCTTTTATAATCATAACGAACATACAAATGCGAAAACTGTATAGAATTATATACAGTGCCTGACAAAAGTCTTGTCGCATAAGGACATAGTAACTAAAAATAGCATATAACTTTATTTCTAACCGATCCATTGTTATAATAAATGGTCCATTTTAATGTCAAGGGCTTTCACATTAATAATTTGGTGCAAAATGAAACCGTCAAAAAGTGTTCTGATGTTCACAGCTTGGCTAAGCCCGTAACGTCTGTTTTTGCTACGACAAAAGTCTTGTTGTCTCTTCAGATGATGCAACAAATCGCAGATTAGAGTTTAACCTATGACAAATACTGTAATTAACACATTCCCAGATGCGTATAGAAATAACCCCAGCACACCAGACTTTCATATGAGGTGCGACTAGACCTCTGACAACATACCAAAGATTCAACCACAGACCAAAGTGCTGATCATCAAGAGCCTGAAGACTGAGTCTGCTGCTGAGGTGGCAGACATCTTTAATGTATCCAAATGTCAAGTGGAGGGATAAGAAAAAAGATTTGAAGAAACTGGTGACGTTCATGGCAAGCGCAGGTCAGACAGACCCCGGTATGACAACTGTTTGAAAGGACCGTTTGTTGCTTCAACTGTACAAGGCTAGCCCTTCTTCAACTACAGCGAAGCTACATGAGGAAATGTAACCAAAAATCCTGGTATCTACAAGAAGAGTTTGTCAAATTCTCTCTCAAAGTGGTTTTCACAGCCAAATTAGTACACAGAAGCCTGCATTAAACAGAAAACAAAAAACCTGCATTGCATTTGCCAAGGCCCACAGCTTGCAGAAAGGATTGATACTGGAAAAGTGGCTGAAAGTTTATTTTTCTGATGAATCATCCATTGAATTGCATCCCAGTCGCCGTACAAGACCTGTTGGAACCCTCATGGACCCAAGATTCTCCCAGAAAACAATCATGTTTGGTGGAGGAAAAATCATGGTTTGTTGTTAAGTCCAGCATGGGGGTGTGAGAAAGATCTGCAGAGTGGATGGCAACATCAACAGCTTGAAATATCAAGAAGTTCTTGCTGCCCTACTCATACTGCTGCTCCTTCTCATACTTCTGCCTCCATGTCACAGTTCCTGAAAGCGAAGAAGGTGAAGGTACGCCAGGATTGGCTAGCCCAGTCACCTGACGTGAACATTATTGAGCATTTCAGGGGTAAGATGAAGGAGGAGGCTTGGAAGATGAAACCATAGAATCTTGATAAACTCTGGGAGTCCTGCAAGACTGCTTTCTATGCCATTCCAGATGATTTCATCATCAAGTTATTTCAGTCATTGCCAAGACGTATGGATGCAGTCCTCCAAGCTCATGGGAGTCATGCGCAATATTAATTCTTTTTTCCAAGGCACCATGACTTTATGTTCTGATATTATAGTGGCATATTTGTGTATTCAAAATAAAGTGTATGTATAATTTCCACATTTTTTTTTCAATGCAACAAGACTTTTGTCCAAGCAAAATCTGACCTTTCTGTACTAATTAAATAATAAAACTCAATGAATGACACAAAACTCTATTTTTGTATATTTCGCATAATCTAGAGGGCTTTGCCTTTCATATAAGCCATTTTTGATTCCAATTGATCAACTACAAGTCAGGTTATTATTTGGTGTTCCTACAACTTGGATAAGTGACACGACTTTTGTCCAGCACTGTACAGAGCAGTGGTCACATTACAACCCCTCAAGAATGAGATTCTAATGGAAGTGATGAACCATTTAAAAGCAAATGTCTTCAATTGGGTGAAATAGTTATAACTGTTTCCAGAGCCATGAGAATGATTTAAAGCGACAAAAAAGTGCAAAGAGAGAGAATGTTCAGACTTGGCTCTACTTTATGTCTTTTTTTTTTTGGAGGCCTCACAGATGAAGGAAAGGATGAATGCTGAATTTAGAAAGGGACTTCTCCACACATTAGTAAGGGTAACATAGTTTTCTATATTAAAATTAAGTAGGACATTTTGATAGTTGACTGACAACACAGGAATTTATTATATCCCTGAAATACGAGTTTCGGGGATATCATGGTTTCGCCCCACCTGCCGCCGCAGATTTTAGCCGTTAGCGCGATAACTCACAAAATACTTTACATTGGCTTCTCATTTTTTGCATATGGGTTCATATGGTAGAGAGGATGAACTGCTTAGATTTTGGGCAAGTATGCACGCCTAGGTTTGCCACCAGGTGGCGCTATATATTGAAAAAATCAGTTTTTTAACCATATCTCTGGAACAATTACTTACACAGACCTCAAGTTTGCCTCATATTGTAGGTCTAGTAAAGGGGAACCTAATAAAGGGGACTTCGGGGATTGGGGAATTTCGGGGATATACCCCTTGCTGTCGGCCGCCGACAGCGTAGGCCTAGTTGTTATATAAATATATATATTTTTTATTCCCGAAACAGCATTGCATTACTGTATTCATGTTCATTTGAATATGTGCGGATATATGTTATTGCATGAAGTTAGTCAAATTTTTCACCTTATCTATAGTCAGTATATTTGTAAAATGAAATATTCCCTGGTAGGCTCTGTAGTCAGATATGCCAGGCTGGTAGCAGATCAGGTTTAATGGGGCAATATGATTCATGCAACATCTGTGCTACAATTTCAGCCTTGAGAACTCTCGTCTTTTGAACAGTTCTTGGTCACCACCTCCTCATGAATATTCAATATACGTTTATGCATTTCCCGTACAATTACGGTATCACATTGACACCTGCCTCTATATTTATCCTTCAATCATGTTCTTTAAATTCAAGATTAGCCCTTTGCCAGTATTTTGAATGAAAGATTGAAAAGAAATGTTATACTTTGAGAAAATAATGATTGTTAATTCTGTTTCCATTTTACTTGTTTTCATGTTTTTTAATGATTCATTGTACAAACCCCAATTCCAATGAAGTTGGGACATTGTGTAAAACGTGAATAAAAACAGAATACAACTAGATAACTCGGTCGCCACTGGGACCGTGTCGTGTATCTCCCCGATCCCCAAATTTCAGACAAAATGGCCGCCGGCAGCCATATTGGACGTCCGAAATTCGCGAAAATCGGTCTTGAGCATTGTCCAATCAATATCTTTGCCTGTGTGAAATTTGGAGAAATTCCTGTTATAATCGTGGCTTCCAGAGCCCGGAACAGAAAATCTCTGCAGTGGCGGCGGCGGCGGCCCCAGAACTAAACCATAGTATCTCCCGACTATCGTGGTCGGGGAGATACAATGATTTGCAAATACTTTTCAACCTTTCCAGTGATCAGATTAGGCGGATTCGCATCGCAAAATGCGAATCAAATTTCAGCAGTTTTGAAGAAATGCTAATCATCGTAACAATCCCTTCGCAAAAAATGCGATTCAAAAAATCTTAATGAGATTTCACGGTTTCCGACTCACTGACCTGCAAACTTCCGAATTCCCGAGCCACATTGCAATAGGAGAAGTTTTCAAGACTTTGAATGGCTGAAAAATGATGTTCCTTATTTGCATACCAACCAATCAGCTTCTGGGGAGCGCATGCATGCACTTGGGCTCGAGAGGCTTTCTGACACACCGTCGTACGCTCTATCCTCTTTGGCCGTGACGGCAAGACTCAGCTGTGTGAGCCATCGCTTACGTTGCTCTTTGGATATAGCCACGTAGTTCGTTAGCTAACTAACGTTAGCTAAAGAAAATCTTCGTAAATGAGCATCATGTCAAGGCGATATGATTTTCTTGCCCCAACTGTACGAACTTCGCCAGCTGTCATAGGCATGAACTTAGTTGAGGTTTCGCGGCAGTTTTGTGCGACTCAATTAAACGTTTACATTTTTGGGAAGTTAGCTAGTTTGCTGGCAAGTTCAAAAGCAATCGCTAAGGTACAGCTAGCCCATAGATGCAGCTGGCTGGTGAACCTATGGTAGCTATGATGCCTATTTGAGAAGTTTTCATAGCTCTGATATGTCCCTTTCAACGCCATCGCACGCAGACGATCTCTTTCAACAATGATGACGCGCTCATTTTACCTAATGAGCAAACAGACAGTTCGGGCCTGAGACGTGTTATTTCATAGCGAGTTTAGCTGCATTATCCTGTTATGCATGCTATAGCGTATTACGTTACTCTTAAGATTATACGCAGTTTCTAGAGATACGGCAGTTTTATGGGTACGGCTGTCGATTTGAAGAGATTAGGACAAAGATTAGAGATTATGGTTATGGTTAGGGTTAGAGTTAGGGTCAGGGTTAGGTTAGGGCAGGGTTTGAAATTGGGACTGCCGTACCCCTCTACATTGAAATACATTGGAAAACTGCCGTACCCGTAGCAACTGCCAAGATTATAAGGCTATCAATCTTCCCATCTTGCTGACGCTAGTTAAAGGGAATCTTTGTAATCATTGTTATACTAAAGCGATGTGATTTGGTTTTAGCACTAATAAAAAGAATCCCGGATCAGACCTCCCCTTTCGGCTTTAACTCTGATTCGCCTTGACTGGATGTACGCTTTACGCATTTACACACCCGAATGTTCCTCCAGCCACCCAAACATCACGGTAAGCCGACCAAAGTCAGTAGAACTTGTCCCATTGCAATGTGGTTTAGGGAATCGCTAGTTTGCCAGCCTCTCTCGAAACATGCACAATGATCTCTGATCATTCAAATAGGCTACATGATGTTGTGATGTCAAAATGTGACTGAGTTGGAGAGTGCCTTGTGTGACTGGATTTCAATGGGTATGGATCCTTTCACATCTCTGATCAGGCGTTGAACAACATTATGCTACAGTAAGGTGTCGATAAGACAGCTGTACTGCCGGTTACAAGTAGTTTACAGAAATTTTATTGGGAAACGGAAGTGCGCTGTATTAAATTATGATTGTTCAGGATAAAATTGATGCCTTTTGGAAATAATTTGTTTTGCTTTCCGAGTGGAGTTGTATTTCTCTTGTAATTGTAATTTGTCATTAGGAAAGAATAAAAAAGCCCTTTTGTCATTTAAAATCTGACATACTGTTTTCTCATTTTTTGCTAATCGTTTTTCAGATGTGCTAAACAATTGCTAATCAATTGGAATAATGATTTGCAAAAAATGCGAATCAATTTTTTTTTCCTTAATCTGATCACTGCTTTCAATTGAGTACACTACAAACACAAGATATTTAATGTTGAAACTGATAAACTTTATTGTTTTTTGGAAATATTCACTCATTTTGAATTTGATGCCTGCAACACGTCCAAAAAAAGCTGGGACAGGGGCAGGTTTACCACTGTGTTACATCACCTTTCCTTTTAACAACACTCAATAAGCGTTTCGGAACTGAGGACACTAATTGTAGAAGCTTTGTAGGTGGAATTCTTTCCCATTCTTGCTTGATGTAAAACTTCAAACCATCACAGATGCTGGCTTTTGAACTTTGCGCTGATAACAATCTAGATGGTCCTTTTCCTCTTTAGCCCAAAGGACACGACGTCCATGATGTCCAAAAACAATTTGAAATATGAACTTGTCAGACCACAGCACACTTTTCCATTTTGCATCAGTCCATCTCAGATGAGCTTGGGCCCAGAGAAGCCGGCGACGTTTCTGGGTATTGTTGATATATGGCTTTCACTGTGCATGGTAGAGTTTTAACTTGCACTTGTAGCTGTAGCGACGAACTGTGTTAACTGACAATGGTTTTCTGAAGTGTTCCTGAGCCCATATGGTAATATCCTTTACAGAATGATGTCGGTTTTTAATGCAGTGCCGCCTGAGGGACCGACGGTCACGGGCATTCAATGTTGATTTTCAGTCTTGCCGATTACGTGTCGAGATTTCTCTGGATTCTCTGAATCTTTTGATGATATTATGGACTGTAGATGACAAAATCCCTAAATTCCTTACAATTGCACATTGAGAAAAATTGTTCTTAAACTGTTGGACTACTTGCTCACCCAGTTGTTCACAAAGTGGTGAATCTCGTCCCATCCTTGCTTGTGAACGACTGAGCCTTTTGGGGATTCTCCTTTTATACTTAATCATGGCACTCACCTGTTTCCAATTAACCTATTCAGCTGTGGAATGTTCCAAACAGGAGTTTTTTGAGCATTTCTCAACTTTCCCAGTCTTTTGTTGCCCCTGTCCCAGCTTTTTTGGAATGTGTTGCAGGCATCAAATTCAAAATGAGTGAATATTTCCGAAAAAACAATCAAGTTTATCAGTTTGAAAATTTAATATCTTGTCTTTGTAGTGCACTCAATTGAATATAGGTCGAAAAGGATTTGCAAATTATTGTATTCTGTTTTTATTAACGTTTCATACAATGTCCCAGCTTAATTGGAATTGGGGTTTGTATCTGGAAAGGGTTATAAAGCCATTAATAAAGCTTTGGGACTTCTCTGAACCACTGTGAGAACTATGATGAGGAACTCATAGCAGTATTTTGAATCTTGTCTCAAAATTCTCTAAAAATGTGGCAACAACTCATCCTGGCAGTCTAAAAGATCCCAGGGGAATATACAAAGAAATGTAAGCCTATGTACTAAAGGTCAGTTATCATGAATCCACAATAAGGCTGAGAAAATTTGGATTCAGTGAAGAGTATCAGCACAGAAACCACACCAAATCCTGCAAAAAAAACAAAAAAAAAAAAAAAAAATGAAATGACCCTCAGTCTTTTTGTGATAATGTTCTATGGACAGACTCAATGTGGCAAAAGTAGAATTTTGTGGACAAAATAGGTCCCGTTATCCAGCATAAATCAAGTATGGGATTTGGCAGCAAGAGCCTCATAACAATTGTGAAACATTGGTAGTGGCAAAATGGTGTGGACCTGCTTTGCTGTGTTCAGACCTGGACAGCTTTCCCTTCCTGAAGCATAGACTTCCCATTGTTGTTTGTTATTAACTTAACAGTTTAGGCACTTTGTGGCCGAAGTTATGTGCAGCACTTTTTCAGCAGTGCACCTGTGACATAAGTGTCCACTGCAATTCTGTGTTATACTCCGACAACTGCATTCATTCAAGGCAAAGAAAACAATACCCTCTATAAGGCTATTTTCAGGAAGTCAGAAAGTCATGGGCTACCCACAGATCTCATGGGGGTGGGGGGGGTTATGGTTTAGAAAACACGCATAACATTTACAGGAAATGTTGGCTGCACTTGGAACTGGCTGACCGACATCTGGTGATAATAATAAGATAAGATCAACAGATATGAATGCTTTTTCTCAGCAACATAAATTGGGAAATATAGTGAGTGACAGGAAATACAATGTGATTGATTACTCAACAACTAATCAGTGGATCACTACAAAATTTTATGGGAAGATAAATTATGTGGGATAAGAGACACACCCAATGAACCACATGGAACACATTTCTGAGAAGGTTTTGTGTTATTTACGTCACTGTGGGTTCTTAAGGGTGTTACTGACCAGAGTTAGTTATGGTCACTAGTAATACTCGCACAAGCTGTTGCAGCACTGACGATGGCACCAGTGACAAGATGAATTTTCCAAGATGGTATCAACTGCATCTTAAAGCACGTATCACTTCTTGCAACAACATCAATAAATAATGCTATTTTTTTGTGATTAAATGTACTTTATTATGAGATTAAAAGATGTAAGACCATTGATGCTCTTTGTTCTTTGTGAAAAAAAAAGCAACTGACGGGTCGATGAAGTGTGAAGGAAAGCTCACGTTTAAATATAAGCAACATCAATGACTTGAAATGCAGGGGAAAATGATCTTTTAAATCACTTTAATTATTCGATGCTCATTTCATTTTTCTTTACGTACACAATTGAATGAGCTTATACCATTAAGCACATGATATTAAAATAAATAAGGAATATTTTTTAAATGTCTGCAAATGCCTCTAAAGCATGACACTTAGCTTGCAGGACAAGCTGTATCCAGCATTTGGCAGCTTCAAAGAAAATCAGAAAGAGACTGACACAATAACCATGACAAAACCAGAGTCAAACTATTTCTATTGCTGAAGAAAATGTATGAATATTCTGAGAAGAAGCCAACTGAATAAAAGGCAGTCCAACAGAGTTTTAAGTCTCTTGGGTGTTGTGTAACATTTTTAGGAGAAACTTGATATAGCATTGGCTACTTTGTCATGTTTACAGCTCACATCCTGCTGCGCCTCATTTAAAACTTATCATATTACTAATATTTGTTTATATTGGACAAACCTGCTCACTGCAATGCCCCACCCCCTCTTATGACAATATACAGTGCTTGCCTCCTTACTTCAGGATGCTAGAATATGAAACAACAGTTTCACTATAAATTAGACATTCTCCTATCCTTAAATTAGTTTGAACTGAATCTGGGATTGTGACAGTACAGCCACAATCATTAGCTGTGAATGCTGACTTGGAGGGCTGCTGTTTTTTTTTTTTTTTCCCTTCCTCCACCAGGCCACTTTTGTCTTCTTTCAAACCAAAGGCCACTGGGACCCCTGGATAACTGTACAGCCAGAAGATTTACTGTGTACATACAAAAGTAAATGTTCAGCCCTGAGAAAGGAAAGAATCAACAGTTTCAAAACATATTCTACTTTTGTTACCACAAATACCACACATCCAATGAAGTGAATTCTGGGATAAATAAAATGTAGTGAACTGACTGGAAATGAGCAGAGTTATTCTGCAGGGCTTTGCAGTTTTGTTAATGACATCCTGCATTTGTCATTCATACAAATAAGAAAAAACTGTGTTACTGCAGGTCAATAGTAATGCACAGCGTAAAACATCAAAGGACAGACGGCAAAAACTACTCAAATGAGGTAGCTATCAAGCTTGGCAGCTTCATCAAACACGTCCCTTCCAGTAAGTAAGAGCAACGCAATGGGCTCCCTCACCACCACACTGAATCATCGACTGGTTCGCATTAAACATCTTAAACAAACGCTCAACGAAGAGTTTTAGAAGACGGTCAAATTTATGCTGAGAATTTGAACACTTCCTGAATAAAGACTTGTATATGCAAAATTTTCATTTGTGCCAAGTGGTACAGAGAAGAGTTTGAAAGAAGAATATACTGATGTAAAGGATGGAGATGCTGTTGAAAACAAGGACAGCAACAAACTACAGTTAACTGAAAGTGGTCGTATTTTCTTCTTCCAAAATGTCCTGTAAACCGCCTAGTGCATAAGAATCACTGTCTTCGCTATTTTCATTGTATTCAGAGCCTGCATCTGCAAAAATGTTGTATCTTCCTTTGATGAATATACATGAAGGCGACATGCCATTTTGACATTGAAAGCAGGAACATGTGGGTATTCTTGAAAATCAGTGAATGCTTGTTATCAGTGGTGTTTACCTGTCAGTGCTAGACTCCTCTCAGCCTCCAGCATAAGTCGTGTGATTGTGTTCACACGACCAATTCCTGAGTCAAATGGTTGCTTTGAGGATATACCTGTTTATATAAATAGGTCGCTGCATTGCTGCAGAAAGGAAGTATATATGTGTATATATATATATATATATATATATATATATGTCCTTAGTAGAGAGACATTTTTCTCCATACACTGGCGAGCAAACTCTGTACTAGAACCCCCACAAAAACAAGCATTGGGTGAAAAGCTCTCCAGAGCATAAAGGAATAATTTGGGGCAGCGGCACCAGGCCAAGACCAGGATTACATGGTGGTTTAGTTTATGGGGGCTGAAACACAGACAAACAAAGGAGGAATAGAATATGCATGCCTGTCGATAATTCGTAATTAAAATGGGAATTTCAGAAATCGGACTCTGAATCGAGCATGGTCCTGGAACAAATGGATATTAATACCCAAATCCAGCCAGAAGCTGAGAGGAAGCACTCTGTTGGGTTATGAGGAACAATTCAGGATGCCATTGATAAGACATCCAAACCCCAGGCCCTTAAAAGAACAAGAGCACTTCATCTTCAGGTGAGAGAACAAGAGGTCACTACACACCGCACACCAGATGTGAAGCAGGCAAGACCAAAGACTTGCAAGCACAGACCTCTCTAAGCTCGAGTAGGCCCAGTCAGTCTTCCACCTGACCTCTACCAGAACCAAGAAGCTAATGACCCAACACAAAATGTTCCAGTAATGTTTGTGGAATATTCTGTCATTGCTATCACCTTGCAACTATGAGGCAGTAACATAGTGTGAATGTTTTGTGTTGGCTAAGAAGCAGAGACTAAATCTTATTTCCATACTGCCTAATAAAGTACATCCACACTCCTTTCTCAGCCTTACAAATCTATAGCATTACTAGAAATAATGTCTTCAAAATGAAAAGAGGATCAGCCAATCTGCATTGGAAACTCTTTTCCTCTAAATGGTCTGTCTTCTGAGACCGCCACAATAATTATGTTAAACAATTAGGGGGAAATGCAAAGCAGAAAGAATGGAAAATGACCATAACAAATTGAAATGCTTCAGAGGAAAGATTTCGTCTTTCCGGCCATCATGAGCGATGAAGCAATATATAATTTCTTGTTTTCTGGGAATTTTACTGGCAACAAAAAAACTTAAGTGTGGCATTGGAAATAATGAGAAAATAAATTCTAATACAGTGCCATGAAAAAGTATTTAGCCCCCTTCCTGATTCCTTCTGCGAACTGTTTCACATCTTAATACAAACATTTTATATGAGGCAAAGACAGCCTGACTAAATACAAAATACGGTTTTTGAATGATCATCTCACTTAATGAAGGAAGTTAACCACTTGGTCCTGTATTAAAAAAAACAGTTGCCCCCCTCAGTTACAAAATCAGCCCATTTACTGCACGTAACTGATGATTGGACTACAGACCCAGATCTGAACACTACCAGCCCTGTTCAATGAAAGTATGACTGAGAAAGAACCTTTTCAGCAATGTGAAGAGGGCTATAAAAGCACTAAACATGGAACAATGTTTGCTGCAATGAAAGGAAATTCTGGTGAGAGGGAAGTTATTTAAATACATTGATTTAGTGATTTGATTTGATTTATTCATTTATTTATTTCAAACAAGTATAAAAACAAAATATCTGTTCATTTCGATATATATTCAAAAGAAAAAAGAAAACAAAAAGAAAAAAAAACAAATCATAATGTGCCCTGTTCGAAAAAGGAGTTGGAAGAAGTTAACACTATTTTTTGTAATCCTACCCCTTTTTGACTCTTCATCAAAAAATTATATGATTTATACTATTGTAAATTATATATAGCCATTGTACCTGCAGTACTATTTTATATCTATATCTATATATATATATATTCATGCACATACATATACATACACATACACATACGTATACACATATGCATATACATATGAAGAGTTTGGTTCCAAAACGCAATAAGTGCCAAAATGACAAAAATTGACATAATACCATAAAGCAATAGCCCTGTGCTTCTTACACATGGTGCAAATTTTCTTTTTTTGAAATTCATACTATAGAGTGTATTTTTTCATGGTCAAAGTTTGTGTTTCTCAATGAAATGCAATAGGCGCCAACATAGAAAAAGCTGATTTACTCAAAATAAGTAAAATGGATATATTGCGTTTTGGAAACAAACTCTTCATATATATATATATATATATATATGCACATATACACATACATACATATACACATACACATTATGCAAATTTACATAGAAATATACATACTAATACATAATAATACATACTAAATACATATAATATAATATACAGTTTCCTCTGGTTTTATTTACATCTGACAACATACTCCCAATTAACACAATTCCTCTTCCATATACCTCTTTAAGAAAGATTTTTGGTACATCCTTTTAAACTGATCTATATTTGTACTCTGAGCTCCAGCTCCAAACTGTTCCGCAAATTCACCCCACAGATTGATATGCACATACTCTTAATTTTGGTTCGAACACAGTTTTCTAAAGCTAAGCTCTCTTCTCAAGTTATAGCCGCCTTCTCTGTCCATGAACATTCTCTGTATGTTTTTTTTGGTTACAGGTTATTTCTGGCTTTGTACATGATTTGTGATGTTGTAAATTTGACCAAATCAATAAATTTCAAGGTGTTTGATTTTACAAACAATATGTTTGTGTGTTCTCTATATCTGACACCGTTTATTGTCCTTATCGCTCTTTTCTGCAGTATTTATATTGGCTGTAGGGTGCTTTTGTAGTTATTTCCCCAGACCTTCACACAGTAAGTCAGATATGGTAAAAACAGTGAACAGTACAGATTGTGTAATGATTTATAATCCAGTATATGTCTTATTTTGCCCAGAATTGCAGTGCACTTTGCTAGTTTTACTCGGGCATGGCTTACATGGGTTTCCAGCATATTTTGTGGTCCATGATCACTCCAAGAAATTTATTCTCTTATACTCTTTCTATGCATGTATTGTTTATCCTTAGGTCTACCTGAACATTTGTGTTATGTTTTCTAAACAGCATGATCTTTGTTTTCTCCAGATTTAGTGATAATTTGTTTTTGTCAAACCACAGTTTTAATTTATTCATTTCTGTAGTGATCATCTCCAAAATTTGCTGCAAATTCTCCCCTGTACAAAAATATTTGTATCATCTGCGAACAAGACAAATTTCATACATTTTGATAAATTGCATATATCGTTGATGTATAATATAAACAATTTTGGCCCTAATACTGACCCCTGTGGTACCCCACAAGTAATATCCATGTAGTTTGATTTATGCTCCCCTATTTGCTCAAATTGTTTCCTGTTTCCTAGATAACTTCTCAGCCAGCTCAGCCCAATCCCCCTAATACCATACTTTCCTAGTTTATCTAATAATATATCATGATCAATAGTGTCGAAAGCTTACTTGAAGTCAATGAATACTCCCATGGCAATTTTTTTTGTTGTCAATACAATTTGTGATTTCTCCTGTCAATTCCGTGAGTGCCAATGATGTTGATCTGTCCGCTCTGAATCCATATTGACTGTCTGCCTGCAGGTTGTGTTTTTCAATAAATTTGTCCAGTCTGTCAGTAGAAAGTTTTTTGAGTATTTTAGAAAATTGGGAGAGCAAAGAAACAGGCCTGTAATTAGTGAAATGGTGTCTATCTCCTGTTTTAAACAGCAGTGTCACTTTTGCGATTTTCATCTTGTTGGGGAATTTACCGGATTGAAAAGACAAGTTACAGATGTGGGTTAGTGGCTTTGCAATTCCTTCAATAACTGTTTTTACTGTCGCCATGCCTATGTCACTCCAGTCAGTGGAAGTTTTATTTTTACATTTTCTTTTGGTCTCTGTGATTTCTTTTTCATCAACTGCTGCCAAAAAGATTGTGCTTGGATTTCTATCCCCTAGACCCTCAATAGCCTCTGCATTTGTCTCTGGTTCCTTGATTTTTGCTGCCAATTCTGGTCCCACATTTACAAAGAATTTGTTAAAACCACTAACCACATCCTCCATATTATCTATGGTCTTATCATCCTCTATGAAGTATTCCAGGTAATTTGCCTTTTTAGTTACATTTCTTATAATACCATTTAGAACACTCCATACACCTTTAATGTTGTTTTTATTTTTCTCCAATACCTTATTATAATATTCCTTTTTACATATCCTCATTAGTTAAATTATTCTTGTATTTTTTATACTTTTCCTCTGCCTCTATAGTTCGGTGCTTTATGAAATTTCTATATAGCGCGTTTTTCTTTTTGCAGGCGTATTGTAATCCCTTAGTGACCCAAGGACTATATTTGTTTTTATGTATATCACTGTATTGCTTTACAGGACAATTTTTATCGTATAATGAGTTGAATATTTTTAGAAATTCATCGTAAGCTGCGTTATGACTTGAAAATCACAACAAAGAAAACCAGCAATGACAACTTAAACAAATTTATTCTTCACTGATTAGGTCCAAAAATTTCTACAAATAATCCACTGTGCAATCTTATAATGACACTCTAATGCCACTATGTGACTCTGATGCCAAAACAAAAAAACTCCTAACTGAGCAAAATCACAGCACTTATAAAGACTAGGATTATTCTGGAAAGATCTACAGGAGTCCTGGGTGATCCGGCCCCCTCCAGGCAAGAAGAGGCCAGAAACTTCTAGAAAGCACTAGTCTATTTCATCACACACAAGTGGTATTGCATCAGATCATGTTTTGCTACAGACACACCACCAGAGGGTGCTAAATGATGAACAAAATAAACAAATAGCTGGCCAGTAAGGCAGCACAAATAGTATGTAACAAATCTCCATTTACAAATGATATACAGTGCTTTACATAAAACACTCATACATAACAGCTGTATCAATATCTTTTTCATCATATACTTTCTTCCAACTCTGTGCTATTAAATCATTTTAAGTGATCTCATTGCTTCCTCCATTTTCACTCTTTTATATATATAATTTTTGGCGTCTCTTCCGATGATTACAATAATATACCACAAAAATAGGTAGGTGGTCACTGATGTTTGTTAATAAAAGTCCACTCTCTGTGTTGTTTGCCATAGTGTTTGTGAATATATTATTGATTAAAGCGGCACAGTGTGAAGTGATTCTATTTGGTTTAGTGATTATTGGATATAGGCCCATACTATACACTGAATTGATAAGCTCTTCTGTCATTTTATGTTTTTTTGGATTTAGGAAGTCGATATTGAAATCACCACAGATGAACGTAAGTTTTTGCATAGATTTTATAAATATGCTTTCCATCCAGTCTTTAAATCTTTCAATATCTGATCCTGGTGCTCTATATATACAGCTTACCACTACATTTTTCATCTTTTCAATATAGATTTCCACTGTAATACACTCAAGTAAATCATCAACAGCTGCCGTCATATTTTTAATAATTTTATACCTCAAACTTTTATCCACATATATTGCCACCCCTCCTCCATTCTTATTCTTTCTGTTCACAAAGTAGTATTCATATCCATCCAGATCAAAATCTACTCCTTACTCATCATTAATCCAGGTTTCTGACATGGCTATGATATTGAATGGATTATTGAACTGTCCGAGATATTCTTTTATGTAACTAAAATTGGCAAACAGGCTTCTGCTATTGAAATGAATTATTGACATATTATGCTCTGATTAAAACATTTTATTGAACTGATTTTCTGTGCGATAACTGCACCTGTTGTTGATATTACTTAGTAGATTGTTTTCCGGATCAATATTATTTTCCATATCTTGTGTTTTGTACTCTGAGTACACAAAAGTGTCCAGCCCCTTTTTTACAAAATCAACTGTCCATGAATTTTGTTGTTGTTCCCCATCTCCAGATGGTCATGGGTCAATACTGTCAGTTTTTGTCATGATTGTGTGATGTGTTCAGTCCGCGAGTTTTGTACATTGCCTTGCTGTATTTTTCTTCATTTGTATTTGTCCAGCTCATTGATGTCTCGAATGACCAACACCCTAGCCTCTTCTGTTGTTCCTTTAAGCTTAATAAATATTTTGCAATTTTGTGTCCAAGTATTTAGAATTTTCCCTTGCTTCTTCAATAGACGAGCATTTCTTGCAATGTCCGCATTTCTTTTTGTTAAATGTTCGTTTAAATATACATCTGAGCCCTTCAGTTTTCTTCCTTGTTTTAATAGTTTAGTTTTATGCTTTCTGTTTGCATATCTGATTATGATGGCTGGTTTATCTGTTTTGCTTCTCCGGGGGAGAGGGTGACATGCTTCAATGTTGTTTTTATCCACTGCAATCCCTTTGGACTGAAGGAAAGCAGTCACCTGTTGCTCCACCGATTCAACGTCCTCCTCGCTCAGCTCCTCTCCATTTTTCCTCGTCACTGCCCAGGCATATGACCAGGGTTTAGTCTCCAGGTCGGCGACAATGATGTCATTTATCTGTGTGTACTGCTCCTTGTGTACATCAGTTGCCAAAGGGTTAGAAAGCCGTTGCCAAAGCTTTGAGACTCCAGCAAACCACAGAGAGAGTCGTTATCTCCAAATGAAGAAAACTGGGAGTAGTGATGAATCTTCCCAGGAGTGGTCGGCCCACTGAAATTCCTCCTAGGGCTTACTGAGGCTTCAGATAGGAGGTCAATACAGACAAAATATACAAAATACAGACGAATATCTAAGAAATTTCTGACCTTGCTTGCCCAAGGTAAGGTCAATGTTTTTAATTCCACCATTATAAAGAGACTGGACATTAAATGGTATGCATGACAAACCAAAAGAAATATAAAGGCTCATCTCACATATGTCAAAAAAAACAAAAAAAAACAAAACACCTTGATGACCCTCCAAGCCATTTGGGACAGTGTTCTGTGGACTGATGAGTCCGGAAAGTCACTTTCGGAAAACATTGGTGCCAGCGGACTATTCCACACTAACTGAAGAAAAAAAAAATACAACCTTAGGTGTCTCTTCTGCACCATTTCAAGTTCGACAAAGTTCTACAATGCTGTACCCTCTGAGCCAATATAACGCAGTATTAATGATTTCACGAACGTTACTGAGAAAAGTTTAACCATCAGAGATAAAATTCACCACTTTGGGTTTACCATGAAAGCACTGGAGCCCCCAGTTCTCTGAAAGCACTACAACAGAAACATAATGGCCATCCATTACATTACAGAAATTTAGCCAATGCTATTATCCAGAATTACTTAGAATACAAAGTACATTTAGCGGGACCACATACAAGACCATCCACCATAAAACCCCTTCCTCCATGCTAAACGGCGGGTGATATGTACTTACTAATATATGACATTTCTCATCACGTCTTTGGAGACAACCTTTTCTTTTTTCTGTTTTTTATTCTAAATTTTAGACATAAATAGACAAATAAGCAGGCAAAAGAACAAATAAAAAAACTTAAAACTGCACTATACAAAACAAAACAACATAAACAAATAGACAATAGAAACAAAACATGAATAAATAAATGAATGAATGGAATAATAATGAAAGGAAAAGGGGGGGAGGAGGCAGTGAAAAACTTAACGGCGACAGTACCTCAGTCATCCTTAGTTTATGATGTAAGACAGGTCTTGGCCATAAAAGTCCAGGACCAGAGAGTGAAGAACATGTCCAAGTTCATTTTTGGTTTCCTCTTGAGAAATAAGAAAATAATGGGGACCAAAGTTCATGAAAAATACGACCCCAATTTTTTTTTTTTTCAAAGTCAGTCTCTGTAATGGAAGGAATTTTGATAGTTGGTTCAAAAATAACAAGAAAATAGGAGGACATTTGTTTTTTCGAAGTAAAAGTATACATTTCTTTGCAAAATATGTAATAGTTATTAATACTCTGTATTTTTTGATCTAACTGGAAAGTAAGATAACATCTATGAATGAACTTAAAATGAGTTTCCTTAATATTGCTACTTGTAAATGGAAAATGTATTCTTTCATAGATGTCTGACCAAGTATTTTCATCTAAAGCCATCCCCAGGTCCTTTTCCCAGATCTTTAACAGGGTCGGGAAAGATGAATTAAATCCCTTGGCTGTAATATCATAAAATTCACTTTTCTTACCTTTAATTGTATTGGAGGATATTAATATATCCTGTACTTCAGATAATTCAAAACTTCGCTCACTTTCTTTGACAAGTGATTGAACAACATTCTGAATTTGTAAATATTTAAAAAAAGTCTGTTGTGGGAAAGCCATATTCAGTTCTCAATTCAATTTCAACAGCATGTTTTTATGAAACAAATCTTTGAATTGTTTTATACCCAAATTTGTCCAATTATTTATATGAATTGATTTAAAGTGTTTCATCAGATCGGGATCCTGGTAGATGGGGGAATAGATAGAAATACAGTTGGTCGTACCATGTTTCTTCCTACAATCCTTCCATGCCAAAAGTGTGTTAAAGACTGTGAAATACTGAACCATGTTTTTTATCTTATGAAAGTGTTTTATAAGTATAAGAGAGTCCAAAGGTGAAGGGTCAAAAAAAATTGCTTCCATTTGCACCCACAGTGATTCCCATCTCCCCAACCTCCATGGCATTAAATTACGCAATTGCGCTGACCAGAAATAGTACTGGAGATTGGGAAGACCAAGACCCCCCAGGGGTTCTGATTTCATGAGGGTTAATAAACTAATTCTTGGTTTTTTTATTGTGGCAGATAAATTTTAAAATATATTTGTTTTAAGATTTAAAAAAAGAAGCTGATAAATAATATGGTAACAACCTTCCAAAGCATGACTGTACCACTCAACCACTTATAACTGCTGAACCATCTGGTATCAAAATTTTTGAACACCAAACTCCATTCAGTTCTTAATTTTTTCTTAGACAGTAGTGGCTTTTAATACATTGGTTGACTCTGAGGAAGACATCTTGTCAAAACGTCAGTCACACCCTGTTCTCTGACAATAAAAACGTGCAGATAATAGTGCTCCGGTGTTTTACTTTGGGTAGTCTTATTGAAATGCCCTGGTAATTGTTTCTATTCTCATACTGTCCGCTACTTTTGAGCACCACCAGATTTTTGAAACTTTGGCTGAGGCGCATTGGACTTTATTCTTGGGCTTTTAATACATCTTCTTGATGCAAAATCAAAAAAAAAAAGAAATTCATCTTATAGTTGTTGTTTAGAAGGTCTTATGATTTGAAGTTTTCAATTCTTTTGACACTTTAGCGGGCTTTTTCTTTTCCTGTCTTTCAGGACCATTCAGGACAGTGGTCATCTTGGCATGAAGTGGCGTTGGAGCTTCTCGATGCAGAACTTCTTGCAACTTTATCAGTTGCATCAAACATTACCTATTCTCTTAAACGAAATAGAAATTTTCTCAGCCCTTAAAGCTAAGCAATAGCCAGCCTGGTTAAGGAAAGCTATATGATTCTTGAAAGCAACCCCTGCAAGATATTTAACCTTTTCCCCTCTTTCTATCTCCCAGGGACTCACAGAACTGTGTGTTGCAGATCTCTCCTTGCTCCATCACTTACAATTTTATGTTGCATAGCCTTATCATTACACCACTGATGAACTATACTGGGTTGATCACTATATAAAGACCTTTTTAAAATAAAAAAAATTTTACGCATGATCATGATCTTACTTATTGCAAGTGTGCAGCGGAGATAATGGAAATGCATTTCCCATTTAACTTTTATAAAACAATAAACACGAGTAAACGTTTACTACCAAATGCTGAAGCAAAAGGTTCCCCATGAAGTTAGAAAAAATTTCTTAATATACAGTATGTCCTAATATTTGCTTTCTTACAGAGGACAAAAAAGAGAAAAATTAAATTTTTGAAAAAGTACTCTCTCGAAAGTTGTAATCTGGGAGTTTTACAGTCAGAATGTGATCATTACCTCACTAGTTAATTACGCAACACACTAGCTGTTTAATCAGCACAGAGCCGATGGCTGTGGCACATCTTTTGTGTAAGCTGCCCCTTAGGAAAAGCAAGGAGATCTGTGATGGGAATGGTTTCCTATTCAGATAAATATTTACAATGTCATCTCGATTACATCATAAGGAACATCATATCCGTGTTCCTGGAAGAGTCACTTTTCATGCAGCCATGAAGAATTATGGAAAGCAATGCCTTACGGGGGTGTTCATAGTAACTTCCTCACACTAATAGTGTATCAGAATTAAGTTAAAGTTCAGGCTTCCGCCCCAATGCATCAAAAAAATTAATCCACCACAGCCTTTCCGATGCCACATAAGACTGACACAGTAATGGATATACTGGCCACAGATTACCGCTAAGGCTAAGACATAAGTGGCCATCATTGGCAGACTGGGCTTCTGGAATAATTAAAAAAAATAAATAAAACATTTACAGCAGTGGTGTGCCATCAGAGGTACACAAGCCCTTATTAACTTCACCTTTTAACCGATTGTACTCGACCTGTTCACAATTAAGTTTGCCTGATCAGCCATCAATTTATTTATTGAAAAATGAAGACCAATCCATAGCCAATTATGATACATTTTCAATTCAAGGTCCCCTATTATGCCACCAGGTGCACAGCTAATTAGCCATTATGAGCCAGTTCAAGGTCTCCCCTACCGGACGTCACAAGGGGAAGTGACCACCCAGAATAATGAAATCTGATTGACTGCTTTCCTGAAGGTCATCTGTTCTTCTTGCCTCTGGTTGCTTACTTCCCCATGTGATGTCAAGAGGGAAAAGATTTTGAAATGGCTTGTAATAGCTGTGCACCTGGTGACATGAAAGGGGCCCTTTAAGAAATGGCAAAGTGATCATTGATAGGATACATTTACACATAATACGTCATATTGCGTCAAGATGGCAATGATCGGAGCAATCAGGAAAAAAAGAAACCGGCCTCTCTCTCATATTAGCATTTTTTCAGCACTGTAATTTATTTTAAGATGACGCTAAACAAATTCAATTTTTTTTCAGTGTTTAAAAATATACAGTATGAGATGCAATACATTTTCCAAGGCTAGCAACCGTAACAAACATCAGTGAAAAATGGTGTCACTTAAGCCTAGTAATCCAATTTACAAACTGTTCAAAATAGGCTACATGAATTCAGAATCTTAAAGACATACTGGTGCTGTATATCATTAATTTGGATCTGAATGACTTTAACCCATAAGAATCCATAGTAACACAGGTGCCATTAGCCATCTTCCACGAGGTCCTTTGGTCTGTTTAATACCCCCTTAATTTTGATTTAACAAAAAATGGGTCTGGATTCCTATGGGTTAATTCCTCTGATTGCAAGTCACTAGTGTCACTGCCTCCTTTCGTGAAAAGCAGGTCTCCGCTGTTTTCATCAGGAGTACCCATGCTGTTTTCGGACTGACTACCAAACTGCTATTCTAGCATGGGGTAAGCAGCAAACGTAAAAGTGGTACTGAACAGCTTAAAAAGAAAAAAAGTCTCTTTAAAAAAATGCAGCCAAATACTTAAAAATTACCAACTTATTTTACTGCAGCAGACAGCAGCAACCAATGTGCAGCACAAGAAAATGAGTCCAACGCTGATGAATCGTCTCCCAGACTAGCCGTAGCACCAACAAGCAGCAGGTGGACTCAGTGGACCTCACCCCACTGCACCAATGAGAGCACGCTTATCAATGTGATCTAAACAGTGGCATAATAGATTTGCTAATTACTACGCACAATTTGTCAGCATTAACTGGCTCCTTGGACCTCGTAGTGCAACACAGGCGTTCATTTTCTGAATTATATCCATTATCTCTAAATGATGAACACTAAAACATGTCCGTCCTGGTGAAGGACGAGCTCAGCCTAAAAGCGAAGCCCTTGATTTACCTGTCAATGTATGTTTCAACCCTCACATATGGTCAAGAGCTCTGGGTAGTGACCGAAAGGGCAAGATGAAGAATAGAAGCGGCCGAAATCAGTTTTTCCCGCAGGGTGGGTGGGCTCACTCCTAGAGATAGGGTGACATGCTTGGACATCCAGGAGGGGCTCAGAGTAAAGCCGCTGCTGCTCCATGTTGAGAGAACTTGGTTGAGGTGGTTCGGGTATGTGGTCCGGATACCTCCGTCAAGAGGTTTTCGGGGCACGTCCAACTGGGAGGAGGCCCCGAGGCAGGCCCAGGACATGCTGCAGGGATTATATCTCACAGGTTTCCTGGGAACGGCTCGGGGGCCCCCAGGAAAAGTGAGAGGAAATAGCTGTGGAGGGGGATGCCTGGGCTATTTTGCTGAGTCTGCAACCCCCGTGACTTGGCTCCGGATAAGTGGCTAAAAATGGATGGAGGGATGGATGAAATGTGTTTTTAACCAAAGATTAAAGGTCCTTCACCTGAATAAATTCAATAACATGACCAGAGTAATTACATAAGTTATAAAAGGCCACTGGTGTTCTTGCTAGTTTTGAACTATCTTTAAAAAAACAGAAATGAACATCGACATTGAAATAGACCTCCAGAGGCGTTTATGTCCATGGCTACTGAGCAAGATGTTCTTATGGCTTGGACAGAGATAACTGATAACATTGCCGGGAGGTCAGCCGCTTAGCCATCAGAGCACTAAATGCAGCTATTTTTGCTCAATGATGTACAACCCAAAACCAGTGAAGTTGGCACGTTATGTAAATCGTAGATAAAAACAGAATACAAAGATTTGCAAATCCTTTTCAACTTATATTCAATTGAATACACTGCAAAGACAAGATGTTTAATGTTCAAACTGAGAAACTTTATTTTTTTTTTTGCAAATAATCATTAACTTAGAATTTAAAAGGCAGCAACACATTGCAAAAAAAAGTTGGCACAGGGGCCTTTTTACCACTGTGTTACATCACCTTTCCTTTTAACGACACTCAGTAAACATTTGGGAACTGAGGAGACCAATTTTGAAGCTTTTCAGGTGGAACTCTTTCCCATTCTTGCTTGATGTACAGCTTAAGTTGTTCAACAGTCGGGGTCTCCGTTGTCGTATTTTACGCTTCATAATCGCCACACATTTTCAATGGGAGACAGGTCTGGACTACAGGCAGGCCAGTCTAGTACCCGCACTCTTTTACTACGGAGCCATGCTGCTGTAACATGTGCAGAATGTGGCTTGGCATTGTCTTGCTGAAATAAGCAGGGGCGTCCATGAAAAAAGACGTTGCTTGGATGGCAACATATGTTGCTCCAAAACCTGTATGTACCTTTCAGCATTAATGGTGCCTTCACATATGTGTAAGTTGCCCATGCCTTGGGCACTAATACACCCCATACCATCACAGATGCTGGCTTTTGAACTTTGCGCCTATAACAGTCCGGATGGTTCTTTTCCTCTTTGGTCCGGAGGACATGACGCCCACAGTTTCCAAAAACAATTTGAAATGTGGACTCGTCAGACCACAGAACACTTTTCCACTTTGCATCAGTCCATCTTAGATGACCTTGGGCCCAGCGAAGCCGGCGTTCTGGGTGCTGTTGATAAATGGCTTTTCGCTTTGCATTGTAGAGTTTTAACTTGCACTTGCAGATGTAGTGACGAACTGTAGTTACTGACAGTGGTTTTCTGAAGTGTTCCTGAGCCCATGTGGTGATGTCCTTTACACACTGATGTCGGTTTTTGATGCAGTACCGCCTGAGGGATCGAAGGTCACGGGCATTCAATGTTGGTTTTCGGCCTTGTCGCCACGTGCAGTGATTTCTCCAGATTCTCTGAACCTTTTGACGATATTACGGACCGTAGATGATGAAATCCCTAAATTTCTTGCAATAGCTCGTTGAGGAATGTTGTTTTTAAACTGTTCGACAATCAGCTCACGCATTTGTTCACTAAGTGGTGACCCTCGCCCCATCCTTGTTTGTGAATGACTGAGCATTTCAGGAAGCTGCTTTTATACCCAATCATGGCACCCACCTGTTCCCAATTAGCCTGTTCACCTGTGGGATGTTCCAAATAAGTGTTTGATGAGCATTCCTCAACTCTCTCAGTCTTTTTTGCCACTTGTGCCAGCTTTTTTGAAACATGTTGCAGGCATCAAATTCCAAATGAGCTAATATTTGCAAAAAATTACAAAGTTTACCTGTTCGAACATTAAGTAACTTGTCTTTGCAGTGTATTCAATTGAATATAGGTTGAAAAGGATTTGCAAATCATTGTATTCTGTTTTTATTTACGATTTACACAACGTGCCAACTTCACTGGTTTTGGGTTTTGTAAGTTATCAAAATCAAGGCTGTTGAAAACCTATCATGTGGCAACTTGTTTAAAAGAGCCCCCCAGCGGGAGCTCTTTTAGATGAGCCACCACATGATCGGTTTTCAAAAACACAAGATAAATTTTTAAAATACATAAATTTAATTGTTTCAGCACTCGAAGTGTTAATATATCAGTTAGGTGGATTATGTTAATGTATTTTCTTTAATTTCCTGTCTAGTAATCATTCTTGATAATACAAAATCATGCCCTATAACTCCTATCACTTATTTTACAGGCCTTTAAGAGGCTATGGTCATCACCATATTCCAGGTACCCCCCTCCCCATTAAACTTGTATTTTACAACAGATATTTCAAGTCAACAAAAGCCATGTACAGTTTATTATTTTGTTATGATGTTGTGTTGCCTTGGTTCTAGGCTATAGGTGATGCATATCACAGGGTTTTTTTGTGGGCTGGTCTAACTAAAAATTTCAGGGCCATTTTTCATCCAGTCTGTCCCTCTGCAGGTAAAGCTGTTTCATGAACATTACTGGATAAAGCTAATACACAAGCTTTTCCAGTGAGGAAATACAACATATTTCCTTAAATAAATCAGATTTCTGTATAAAATTCAAAGAATATTGAATACTGTAAATGAGTTAATTTTGTTTTTACATTTTGTTTCAAAAATCCTGAAATTAATTAAAATATGATGGTGAGAAAAAGAGGGATCTATAAGAATGCATTAATGAGCTAATTAGCATGGTGTTTAATTTAAAACAAAACAGCAGTGCACTCATTTATTGGCCCCCTGATCAGAAGAGACCTCAAAGTTTCCAGGGAGCCCAAGATGAACATTTCTGGAAAAGTAGTCGAGATCCTGAAATTAAATGCTGTACAGATTGAAAAAAAAAACAAAAAACTTAATAGCTTATTAAATTAAATTGTGATGCTGGAAATGTTTTTTTTAAAGCAGTATCTCCTTATATATATATATATATATATATATATATATATATATACACTGCAGTAAAATATCTGGCTGACAGTTTTACCTTGCAACCTCCATGTTTGACTGCGTGAAAGCCATTGTGCGCCCATACAAAATTTTCTTTTGGGAAAGCAAGCTTCCATGTTACCAATGATCATTTATTAAACAAGGTTCAAGTAAAAAAAAAAAAAAAAAAAAATAGGAATTTCAACTTTAATGAAGATATAGTTTAAAATGAGCTGTCAGCAAACTCCAATCTCAAAGAACATCACCACCTTGTGGCCAGATTCTGTACTACTGCACTACTAAATGTGTCAACAATCAGCCTCTTCGATGAGGTCCAAATTGTGGCACCTTCAAAGTTAGCAGCTTCGAGACATTGTCAATGGACTTAACTCAGCGTTCAATAAACTGACCAAAATGTCACAAATAGGCATATCAGACAGCTGATCACTGAGGAGAATAACAATGACGATTATGGCAATACTACAGACCGCACAACAATGTTACCTTAGAAATATGAGCAAGCAATCGCGGAACTTCAGTATGCCTGCTGGAATCATAGCAGACATGATATATGCAGTTAATGATTTGTGGTGTGATGACGCATTATGAACTTGTGATTGCTCGGTGATAACCGTGAATTATATCGGCGCGCAAGCCTATATTCCAGTCCGGAGACAGCCTAGTGAACATTATTACTTCACCAGTGAATGGTAAAAAGCTGGACTCTTTAAGTCCATGAAAACGAAAATTACAGGAATGTATAGTAGAATATGGCCATTGAAGAGAACAATGGCAAATAACTGGTTAATAAAGAATGATAGACTGCATTGTATTTTGCTCTCCTGTAAACTATACTCAGTCAAAAAAGAAACTTCACACTCGTTTGGAGGTCAATAAGTTGAACATACAAGAAAAGTGGTTTTAAATAATGATTTAATTCCATTCTGTACCCATTAAGGACGGTGTACCATAAAAATCATGTTCATAATGTAACCAGTTCCACCGGAAATGCTACGGAAATGTAAGAGAGTAAAAATGGTAAGTTACAACTTGATGAAAGCATGTCAATAGCGCGTATGCCCTCCATGAGCATTCACAACTGCGACGCAACGTCTCCTCATGGATTGAATGATGCGTCTGAACACAGCTTGGGGGATGCGTCGCCGTAATTGAACCAACATGGCACCAAGTTCCTGTAATTTCTGTGAAGGATTCCTTACTTGACGGAGTCTTCTGCCCAACACATCCTATACATGTTCTATGGGATTAAGGTCGGGAAATCTTGAGGGCCACTCCATGACATTGATGTCAGCATTCCTAAGAAATTTCCGCGTTAAATTGGCCGTATGAGGTCTGACATTATTGTGTTGAAATGTCAGACCTGCGCCATGAGCTGCCACGAATGGCAAACGCTCTGGAATGAGCACTTGATCTCTGTATCCTGCAGCAGTTAGGTTGTTGTGGTTTCCCGACTAGATTTTTACATATTTTTGAGGTTGCTTTGTTCGTGAATAATTGGAGGGAGACAAAATCTTCAGAAGCCATCTTTATTCCCACGGTGAGCAGTCCCTGGCCAGGCAGTGCTAGCTCGGCATTCTTTACAGAGCAATATTTATGGGAAAAACTCAACCAACTTTGCTCCAATCAAAATACATGGGTTGTAACCATCTTATCTCTAACAAACTTTGCTCCAATCACATTTCATGGGTTGTAACCATCTTATCTTTAACTTTTTTTTACTCTCCAACTTTGCTTTGTTAAACCATGGTGGAAAATTGAAGTATAGGTTTTTTAAAAAAAGAAAAAGAATATACACTAAAATGGACTGGAAAATTACAGTTCAAGAGTGGACAAACACAGCCAAAGGAATAGGATACAAGTAGATACTTAAATGATTCAATTGATTATGTTTTTTTCAGTAACAACTAATTATTTTACTGAACAAATATTGATCAAAGCTACAGAAATCAAATCATCGCCTGATTATGTTTTCAAATCAACTAACCAGAAGCCTGCTTACTAATCAAAGCTACAGAAGCGTGCTGCTTATGTGTGTGAGCTGCTCATGCATGTGTGAATTGAATTGCTTGTATGTGTGTGTGTCTGTGTGTGAACTGCTTGTATGTGTGTGTGTGTACATGTGTACATGTGTGTTTGCACTGCTCATGTGTGTGCAAACTGCTTGTATGTGTGTGTGTGTGTGTGTGTGTGTGTGTTTTATGTGTATGTGTATGTTTCTGTGTGTTTGCACTGCTCATCCCCTCCCTATGCGTATGTGAACTACTTGTATGTGTGTGTGTTATGTTATGTGTGTGTGTGTTACTGCTGCTTACATAATATGGTTATTGATTATGATTATTGATTATGGTTATTAAACATGGCAATTAATCTACTGATGAATATGATGAGAAATATTGAAATATAATCTTCAACAAGGTTTCCTTGAACGACCATCAGTCGGGAACGGGCAGGACCATTAAAGGCACCCCAAACCATAACACTACCGCCCCCAAAACGGTCCACTTCCTGCACACAACGCTGGGCGTTGCGTTCACCGCGTCTCCTCCAAACTCTAACTCTCCCATCAGCGAAGTGCAAAGTGAATCTGGATTCGTCACTAAAAACGACCCTATTCCAATCACGCTGAGTCTATCTCAGATGTCGTTGTGCCCAGAGAAGCCGTTGGCGTCGGTGTAACTGGGTTAAAATTGGTCCACGATATGGCGGCGTGCATGGAGGCGAGCAGGGCGCAGGCGATTCACGTATGGTTTGGGCAGTCATGCGACCTCTAAACAATTCATTCCTAGTGGGCGTTGCAGTGAGAAATCGATTACGCCAAATGGCGTAAGGCGATTTGTCGGTCTTCTGCTTGTGTCGTCACATGTGGTCTACCCAAACGAGGGTCGGTCTGCTGTGGTGCCAGTTTGTTGGAGCGTGTCCGAAGATCATGGATAGTCCGTCGACTGCATCCCGTAACCCTGGCAAGCGTCAGTGACCGACATTCCCGTATTCAGCATGCCAATGGCACGTTCACGTTGAATGTTTAGTCGTGACATTGCAAATCAACAGATAATTGACTGTAAGAACTTGTTTTTCCGAGATGTCACTCTACCGTGCTAACGTGGGCTCAATTGCATGTGTCTCATAAGGTCACGTGACTAGGAACACGAGGAAACATGCTTTTACCTTGATGTATGCTCGCACGTGCTGCATGCTTGTGCACGTCGGAGTTGCTGTGTGTCATGATGTCTTTGACAACGCATTTACCCCTAATAATAATAATAATAATATCTCTTGTATTAAGTTTCAAGAAAATATTTAGAAATTTATGAGTGTGAAGTTTCTTTTTTGACTGAGTTTACTACAGTACAAAGCCATGACAGTCGCAACCAACCTCCCTGACAAGCTGGCAAAAGAAAGATTGAAACATTTTATTGATTTAAACAAAGGTATGTGTAGAAACAAATATTCGTTTAGGAGGACTTTGTTCAGATCAAAATCACTTTCACCCATGATTTTAAATTACTACGGTAAAGCACCATTCAAGTCACAGCATGGCGAACTGGGGAGGTGGTCTTTTTGATGCAGCAGGAGTCAGTTTAAAACATGTTAATATGAATATTTTCCAAATACAAAATACAAAAGAGGATAACTGCAGATAAACTTCTAGATGGGTTTCACCATCCCATTTTTCCAAATCTCAGCTGTTCCAGTGCATAGTCGACTGCATGAGGAGCTGGGAAGGTGATTTTGTCATCTCATAATTGTAAATTAATTTTAAAGTGAGTAAAATGGCTTATTTGCACCAAAAATCAACATCAGCTGTAAAGTCAAGAGAAAAGGATCATTGGTTGAAAGTGGAGCCATGACATCAATCTAAACCCATCCACTCAAGAGTGCTGTAACTGGGAAAGTGTCAAAGCAGAGGTGAGAAAAGAATTACAGAAGAATCCCTGAGTGTTAAAGGAGCAATATGTAAGAAATGTATGTTGATTAAACATGAAATGGCCCTGATAAATCACCAGACATTAAGGAATGATGTTAATTTCAAATACTTACATCACTGACAACAGTAGTCCAGCCAGAATATTCTCATTACAAAAGCGAAGTTGCAACCCACGACTAATGTTGATGTTTTCATTTTGTGTTTTGGCCTGTTACGCCGCCCTCCACCTATCTCCCAATCACGAAGTCAGTAGCATTTCGGCATCCAGGTTGCCAGTTACCACTGAGCTGCAGCTACCAGCGTTTCAGAGCACAAATGTCTGACGTTACTAAACCTAAAAGATCTCGTTATGATTCCGAAATACGTCGTGACAACGTCAGAAACAAAACAAGGATCTGTATAGGACATGCCTTTGAAAGATGGAGATGGCTGAAAGCAGAGAAGAATTTGAAGACCGATGCCGAAGTTGCTAATTTTCTCCTGGGTAGGTAAGATTGAGCTAAGTTTGGCTAACTCAATTCTATTTAAGGTAGGCACGGACATTTCAAACATTCTCTACAGTCGAATAACGTTATGTATGTTCGTTCATGGTACGCGAGTGCGTATGCAGGTCGGTCATCGATTTGACTAGGTAACAAATTGTTTGAGAAATAAAAATCGTGGCTCTTCATTGCTAACATCAGCAATGCATTATTAGTCCGTTTCTCTGGCATTACACTGAGACGCTGTGGAAACCGTTCCAACATTAGCACAGCCATTATGGCAATATGAAATGTAATTGAGACAGTACATCGGTCAAATGAGTCCTTATTCATTCTTTACGCATATTACAGTATGGACTTTAGTGGGCTATCCACACAGAAGAGTGACTAGCAAGTAGACCAAAATGACCATAGCTAAAGTTAGTTAGTCATTAGTCTCGATCTTTTTTTTTCTCGAACTGAACTGAACTGAACACAACCCTGTCAGAGCAAATCATTGGTGGTATTGAAACATAGCCATGGTAGCTCCGTGTAGTAGACGTTCTTGCTGGATCCGGCAACCTAGCTGGCGACCTCTCGTCTGGGGGAAGAGAAGGAGGGGATACTGCGCTCTGCAGTATTTTGAATGTGACTGTACTACCAGTTTTGGCCACAAACTTACATACTGCTCCTTTAAATTGTTAAACACATCTAGTGACAGAAAAGTGACCTTTAAAAACATTAGTGATGGGGCCCATAATAATTGTCATCATCAATAAGTATTTGATAATCATTTAGAGAATAAAAAAAATCTACTAAATTTGAACCTGCAGGAATGGTACAGCTTTCTCATTCCGAAACAGCGCATTAAAAAAACATATACTGACAAAGAAGAACAGATATACAACAATCAGATATTAAAAAGCATATTTATTCACAAACAAAACAGCACTCTCCTGCTTCAAAAGCTATATGTGATGGTTATTGGCAAGAATTGCAATCTGCAGAAGTTTAATTTTATAAGAACCTCAAATTCACCAAGAAAAAGTGCACAAATTGTGTGATACAGGCGAGATAGCAAGGTAAGCGGTATTGTCTATCATAGACAACAATAAGAGTCATTACTTTTGAGCTTGACAGAAAAATACAATATCTGCATTTAATTTTCATTAATTTAATGAATATCAACAATGAACTCAAAACCAATTAATATATTTTAACAATATCCTGCTCTGCAATCAACAATAGCAGAAATTACAAAGAAAATTTGTATTATTAGACTATATGATTTTGGCTGCATATTCTGTAATGCTCACACTCCAGATGCACAGTTTGCTCCTGAATTTCAAACGTCATGAAGTCCACACACTAGGTTTGCAGGCACTGCGATATCTGAGAAAGACAGACAGAGATGAGTACTTAGATGCGTCTATACTTAATCGACCCACTTTAAGCCAGAGTGACCAAGCCAACCATTGGCCGATGCCTACGTTGGCCCCAGCAAGCTGGTAGTTTGCTTGGTGTATGAGCGTCATAGACTGTAGCCGGCCCTTGTAGAAGATGTCATGACCTCAACAAGACCCAACTGAAAAATTGAAACTGTAGCACATCAAGCCAATTAGCTGTACAGCAGAGTTTTAACATGAAGTAGAAGAGCAAGGCTAGTGTCCGCAGCCACCATTCCATAACAGCTGGTAAAATGAATGGGTCGCTGAAGTAATGGCATATGATTATGAAACTGAATGTAGAAAAATGAAGGACACACATTATTGTCTAAAGTGGTAACAATTGCGTTTTGTTTGGCTATGGTTGGGGAAATGTCTAAATTACGGTGAAACAAAGCCCAAACACGGCATATTTAAAACAAGATAAAACATCAGACAGAAGTCGGCAAATAAGCAAGAAACAGAGCATTATTGTATCCCCTGATACTTTTGTACAAAACAGGAAAACAGAGGAGTGAAACTGAAAGGCGGAGGCTCATTCACCTATCTGTGCCGGTTTGGGGAGATTGAGGTTATTCATGATGTTTACAAACTCATCCAGTGTCTTAGTCAGGCGGGGGTTAAACTTTCTCTCCTCTGTCACTGTGGACACAGTCTGACCTGAAAAACAAGACGTCTGTGAGCCAACATTTTCCTGCCAATGTTACAAATGTCAATAAGGCCATCTATAAAAACCCCAGCCAATTAGATTTTTAGAGTAGGGTTGTGTCACATGTACTATGGAGGAAAAAACCTACAGAAAATAAAAGACTGGCCACAAAATATTGAAGGTTCGCCATTATGTCACCTGGTATGCAGCCAATTAGCTATTACAAACCATATCAAAATCTGTCCTTCAAGACATCGAAAGGCCCCAGAATAATGAAAGAACTGATTAACTGGTTGGCTGGAGTTGATCAGTCCTTCTTGCCTTTGGGCTGTCACTGCCCCATGTGATGTAAAGTAGGAACAGCTTTTTTAAATGGCTTGTTATGTGTAATTGGCTGTGCACCGGCCGACATGAGAGGGGACCTTTAAGCTTTTATTACAAGGCAATCAGATGACCAGATGACTGAAATCAATGCTGTGCACAAACTAGGACGATTGCCCTTTTTGTAATGTTATTTCTCGTGTCTATGACAGTATTCTACAACATCACTGTTTTCAATTATCAGCACTAATGGTTACATCAGTGCTGGAATGTTCATTAACGAAAATTGTAATCACACATTTCTGACATTAAACTGAAATAAAAACAACCACTGAAAAAAGTTAATACTGTGGCACAGGGTTAACCTCATCAGGTTTGTCTGAATAAGAGCTTCTAGTAAATTGCTAAATGACAATGAATGTGAATTTAAAGTCTACACATTCTCATACAGAATGTTAATTTAAAACATATTGCCATGGAAAACATCTGGACATTCAACTTTTTTGACTAACGTGAATAATTGTCTGCAGGGCCTCGTAAAGAACTGCCTGACACTCTGCAAAACAACCTATAATGCATAGATACACAGAAGCCTTTATTGTCATTGTATGCCAGATACAACGAAATTTGAGATGCTGCTCCAAATGGCACACAACAACAATCCACATCAAATAAAAAGAAAACAAAAAAAAAAATGCGTGTATTCTTCGGAGTATCCATATGGTATCACAAGTTGCAGGTTTCACTGAATTTAAATTAGTAAACACGGGGTTTAAGGATATTACTTTTAGTCAGACACATATTGAAATTAGTCTGCAAACAAATTTTGACAACTTTCGAAATGGTGTACTCATTGGTAAAAAAATGTCTATACAGTTTCAGCTTCTTGGACACGTAGCATCAGAGATTTTTAAAGCCATTTATGAAATTGAGGGGCATGGTCTGATGTCAGAAACTATGGTGTCCCCATTAGTTGGAAGATGTCAGCAAAGATTCAGCTTCACTGGCCAAAAAGTGATTGCCAAGTAGTTTTGAAGAAGATTTTTAAAGGTATTTATGAATTTAGAGCTGCAGTCTCATGTTAGAGGTCAAATCATGGCCAAAATGCAACGTACAGAAAAATGGAGACTGTGCGTCGAGTAATGCTGCTAAATACCTACCTATCAAATTTGAGCTGAATTACTGCTGATTATTGAAAAATTGGTCAAAATGCTACAGTGACGGCCATATTGAATGTCGGATTGCAAAAATTTATATAAACTTCCATTGGTCGAAAGATGATCACAAAGTTCTAGCTTTACTGGCCAAGTAGATCTAGAGAAAGAGTTTATAGATGGCAACAAAGGACAATATGCAATAAGGTCACAACATAAGCCCACCTCGCCAGTGGTTCAGATGAGCTAAAAATATCTTCACAGAGGAAACCTTTGATATATTTAATGAGCACAAAACACATTTATACCTTTGTAATCATGTGCAGGATAGAGGAGACAATGTCCAGGCAGGGTGAAAATCCTCTTATGAACAGACTCGTACAGTCTTTTGGCACAGCCTGAGCAAAGAGGCAGGAAGTGACATGGAGGAGAGAAAAAAAATTTAAAGTATCAACAGTGGAGGTAAGATGATCAAATCAGACTTATTAAACAAATGAACCCACGCCAGGAGGGAAAACGGCCAGTGAAGGGATATGACAGGTGCCACAGGAAATGCTGTGACGGACCATAAAGAACTCAGAGAGAGGGGGCTGTATATACACTGTCTGGCCAAAAAAAAAAGTTGCACACTCAAATATTTAGTTGGAATCCCACAGGTTTGATTACAGTGCAAGTTTATCGGCTCTTTGTTTTGATAGCTGTATGCACCGTCACTACATTTATTTTCAATCAGAGTTTTTGGCTCAAGATCTTGTCTTAACAACAAAAAAGTTGAACCACTCTATAGTTTTCTCCAGCACATCCCATGACTTTGAATGTGGTTAAGGTCAGGACTTGGCAGCCAATTTGTGTGTGAAAATGATTCCTCATGCTTGTTTTCCTCATTCCTTGTTTTCTTTGCAAGATGCAGACCAATAATTTGCCCCTTCTGAAATACTGTAACATCTTTTTTGCCACCAAGGGATACATCTTCTGACATGATGTTTTTTAAGAAATGAGAGGCTATGCACTTCAGCAGTTAAGGTTAAAATAACAACTGCCAGCTGAAACATCTTAATCGCTGCAATAATGATGCAGTCACAGCACTTGTTTATTTATATACTAATGGCGACTTTTTTTTCTGGACAGGCAGTGTATGAAAACACAGAACATGACTAAGCCCGCGAGTATGCCCAGTATTGGGAGGAAGTATTGTTACCCTGCTGGAAATCTGTGCGGCCACAGCCTCTGATAAGCAGGGCATCTCCAGTAAAGGCCATGGACTCATCATGCAAAACATATGTCACGCAGCCGTCTGTGTGTCCAGGGGTCTCCCTCACAATCAGGGCCTAAAGAGAGCACACAGATGGACAGACAGACAGGCACACAACCACAGGGTGAGTTTAGCCACAATAATCACTTTAAGTTATTTAACCCTTCCAGCACAAGTGACATTTCCTGAAGATTATCGACAAACTGAAACAAGTAACGATCACAATACTCAGCTATTGTGCAAGTTCAATTTCAACTCATGCCCTTTCACCACGTTAAACTTATGGAAGATTATCATTTGATTTTCTCTCTCCCGGAGGCTAAACTCCAGCAGGAGGAAAGAACTGACATAAAGCTAGAAGTAGAAGTATAGTGCCACTCTCTCATGTATTCCTCTGTTCATCTGCCTTTCCTTTTGTCCTCTGTTCATCGCCTTTTTGGAATAATACCCTGACAACAGGGTTCCAAGTCTTTACAACACATCACTTTTGGAGACATTTTATCACCTACATCTGTAATATTACAGGGTGTATCAAAAAAAATGTCCCACTTTGAAAAATTGCCTCAAAATTAATATTCTATAATTTTTTGAAAATCCTTTTACATAGGTTGATAGACAATGGTTCGGTGCTTTTTTTGTGCAATTGCACATACTCAACATGTCACGCGTGAGTGAGCACAGGCTAATCACGTAAATTGCGATACATCTGTTTTGCGCAAAAAAGTGCTGGGATAAAAACAGGATCTGAGACCATTTGAAGCAACGTTAGGTATGCCCTTAAGTGTCCTAAAACTTTTCAGGAAATTGCTTTAACCCTTTGCTCTCCAGGCGGCCAACCGTCCTGTTATGTCATTTTATGTAATCAATGAATGGATGTCCCCAGAATGGTGAAACACCAGGTGTTTGCACTTTCTTGATCTCAGCACATCCCTCGACACATCTCAGTTCAACTTACAGAACTGTTCGGAGAACGAGTGATTGCCCTACACCGCAACGTGGAATGGCCCCCGAGGTCACCAGAGTTAACCCCTCTTGACTTTTTCTTGTGGGGTCATCTTAAGTCAAAAGTGTCCGTAACTCCACCTAGGGACCTGGATGATCATAAGGAACGCTTAACGGCAGAAGTCAATGTCCTCAGAAGGGACACAGTGTACGATCTGCTGAGGAGAGTCCAAATCTGCCAGGAAAGAAATGGTGGACACGTAGAGGACGTGTGAAAGGGTTAATTCAAAAGTAATGGAAATTTGTGATAAACAAAGGGCATACCTAACGTTGCTTCCTATGGTCTCAGATCCTGTTTTTATCCCAGCACTTTTTTGCGCAAAACAGATGTATCACAATTTACGTGATTAGCCTGTGCTCACTCACGCGTGACATGTTGAGTATGTGCAATTGCACAAAAAAAGCACCGAACCATTGTCTATCTACCTATGTAAAAGGATTTTCAAAAAATTATAGAATATTAATTTCAGGGCAATTTTTCAAAGTGGGACTTTTTTTTTGATACATTACATTACAAAATATTTCCCAAAGCACCAAAGAATTTTCCAGCACAATTTGGCAAATGTTTTGAATTTAACTTGACTTTTCCCGTGACTGGTTTAACTGTATTAAAAAAAATTCCAGGGACTCATTCCAAACACTTATTTCTCCCTCTTTTTCATTCCATTCCTCCTTCCTTTTCTCACTCATAGCACAGGAAAGATAGGAAAGTAAGCCACTACAGGACACAAGGACGAGGTGGGGAAAAAAAAAATCGAGGACAGGTGAAATAGGGAACGGAAATTTCTGTGCTCCTGTTCATTGTAATGTGAATAACAGGAGCAGCACAAGTGTTAGGAGGGGAAGGAAGGATGCACAGGTTGATCATTTAAAGATCACCCATTCCAACAAAATGCTTCCACAAAGATTGCTCTCCGAGTTTCCTTACCCAAGCAGTCTATGCACAACAAATTCCAATTCTCCCAACTCCTTGAAAACGCATTAAAAGGATGTTACTCTTCAACCGCGATAGCCAGTCAAACTCACTTGATTTCTAGGCAAAGAGCAAGGAAAGGAAGGAGGGAGATGGGAAAAATGAGTGACGGAATGAGCATAATTTTTCCTTTAAACTCATGTGAACTCAGAAGCGAACTTTGAAAAAGGGTGCATGGAAAAGGGATAAAAACAGACTTCAGATTTCCTTTTACAACACTCTCTCCTGTCTGTGCCCAGAGGAAGACTGAGGCTTACTGGGACCATCTCCTTCCTTCCCTCATCTCTCTGCCTCCCTCGATCGCTCGCTCGCTCACATGCTTGCCGAAGGTGATGTGCTCTCCCTCTGACAGCAGGATGTCCGCAGCAGCTCCGCTCAGCCGAGATATGGCGCTCTTGCACCCATACACCTTCTTCTTCAGCAAGCCCGTGCCGGTGATGTGGTCAGCATGGCAGTGGGTGTTCGCTGAGCGGAGAGATGACAACTGATGCGCAAAGTGATGATGAACAATACAAACCAAGAGAAGATGCCAGATTCCCAGTCTTTCAGAATGAACCACTTGAAATGAACAAACACAATGTTCAAGAATCCTTGGGGCACCCATTCAATGACTCAGTCTTAAAACTGATATTCAATTAATGAATTGAATGTGCTATAGCAGTAATAGTCAGTTCACTTCTTGGAGATCTATAGCCTAATAGGATTTTACACCATCCCTCAAATTGTACCTCATTCGACAGCAAGAAATCTTGTTGAATGGCTCATTAGTGGAGCCAGTTGCGCCAAATATGGATGAATTCAAACTTACAGGGCCAATCTGAGTTGGACATTGGAGTTCCAACAAGATTTTTTTTTTCTCCATACACTGAGGCATTGTCAGCACGATAACTGGTATTTTTCTAAATGGATACTTTCTACCTCAGTCTCTAAAAAAATTCTGTCCACACGACCTCAGTCTGCACCATATCTTTTTACAATAACAACACAAAACAACGAGTACAAATGCAGAAATCAAGTATGACCAGCCAGTAGGTGGCGATAAAGTTTACATAGCCATATCTACATTAACAGAGAACGTGACCCAAAGCAACAGTCTGCATGTGGGAATTGAGCTGTGACGCCATGGTTTCCCAAATATTCAATTTTGCATGGTCACATGAATACACAGAGGCCAGTTTAAAAAAATCCTCTATTTAGAAAGTGTTTTAAAAAAATCTCAGTTTTAGTGACCTAAAGCCCTGTTTGCATGTGGATGAGAGGCCAAATAGAAGAAGATGGGTTTCTAGAAATATGTGTGGACAGGTCCTGAGTGTCAAGCAATCTCCTCAGATTAAATGTACCTGCTCCCAACTCAAGAAGTTACATTGCACTTTCACACAACATCTGCGTCCCCATCGACCAATGATGTATAATCATTGAAAAAGAATATAATCCCGATCAGAGAAAGGACAGTTTCCTGCCCATCCTCTGACAGCCATTCCTCTCCTGCAGTTTTTCGAAAGCACAGCCTCCCTCCTCTCCCTCCTTCTACCTCCTATCAGCAGCCTGTTCTCCATAGCTTCTACGGGTTGGTCTTTCTCACGTAATGTTAGAAAAAAATATTCAAAAGTATCCAAGGATATGCATTACTGCAACGATCATGCACAATCTTTAAAAAGCTGATAGAAAACTTGAATTTGGGTGATTGATGTCAGCAAAATGATGCATAAGGTTTCCATCCATCCATCCATCTTCTTCCGCTTGTCCGGGGCCGGGTCGCGAGGGCAGCAGTCTAAGCAAGGATGCCCAGACTTCCCTCTCCCTTGACACTTCCTCCAGTTCTTCCGGGGGTATCCCGAGGCGTCCCCAGGCCAGCCGAGCGACATAGTCCCTCCAGCGTGTCCTGGGTCTTCCCCGGGGCCTCCTCCCAATGGGGCATGCCGGAACACCTTCCCAGGAAGGCGTCCAGGGGGCATCCGATATAGATGCCCAAGCCACCCCAGCTGGCTCCTCTCGACGTGGAGGAGCAGCGGCTCTACTCTGAGCTCCTCCCGGGTGACAGAGCTCCTCACCCTATCTCTAAGGGAGCGCCCCGCCACCCTGCGGAGGAAACCCACTTCAGCCGCTTGTATCCGAGATCTCGTTCTTTCGGTCATGACCCAAAGTTCCTGACCATAGGTGAGGGTAGGAACGTAGATTGACTGGTAAATTGAGAGCTTTGCCTTTCGGCTCAGCTCCTTCTTCACCACAACAGATCGGTACAATGACCGCATTACCGCTGCACCGATGCATAAGGTTTAAAAATACTAATGCTGAATTTGTAAATCTATACTTAAGCCTTGGTTATACATGCTGAGCTCATAATTAATTCCTCATACGCATATATACATAGGCCATAGGGCCGGTGTTTAGTCTGAATCACACTTTTTGAGTAGTTGAGGAATAAAAAAAGTTGACAGAATATATAACACTAATTATAAATCTGTAGGAACTGTCCCAGATACTCCAATACAAAACAGACTACATTACTCCCCTTGCCCACTGTAGCACCCAACACTGTTCCACTCCGTGAGTCCTGCTCACCTTCTAAGCTCGACAGGCAGCAGTCCAGGATCGCACGTCAGGTAAATGTTGATTAAATTGCTGTTTTTAAGTGTTTGAATGTTACAAGAGAATATGGTGGTTTGATAAAGTTTCCTTATTCGTGTCACAATGAGAATGCTGTGCATGATGACTGCCCTTATACAGCCTACTGGCCATTACAAGCAGACACTTCAACCAACCAAAGAGGAGCAAATATCCTATGTGCATTGCACTGCAGCAGAACAATGACAATCAGAATCTATCCTCTGATGACCCAAAATCGTGTGGGGTGCAACTGTGCTTTCTACATGACTATTCATTAACTCAACTATGCAAGTGCTAATTGTTTTTGTGAACTCCAATAGAAACTGGCCTATGTGTCTGTGGTCTTGGATTAGCATCGTTTTCAATCAACCATCTTAACAAATAATTTATTTTAACCTACACGAGGTGATATATTTTTCACTTTTACACTTTTCTAGATAATTTTGTTAACTGACTTCATTGTTACAGTCCATTTTTTGAGTAAAATTACAGACTTTTGACTGTTTTTGCAATCTTAGCAGATCTGAAGTTTTGGCTGGCTGTAGCTGACTTATTCGGTGTTTGTAACCCCTTTTTTTTTTTTTTTTTTTTTTTTTTTAAACAAACCTTTTTTAAAAAGCAATGAGTGCAACACTTAAGACGCAAAAAAACCATGAAAATCCACCCAGTCACTGCCTCTGCACTGTCCCTCCGTGCCACATAACCAGGGTTTTTCCAGCATAGAGAATTTGGTGGCGGCCGCCACCGCCTAATGTCTTACCGCATTGCTCCCAACGCGATTTTCTGCATCGCATTGCCATTTGCGTGCGGGGAAAAAAAAAAAAAAAAAAAAAACCCCAAACAAAATAAAAAAAGGAAAATGAGAAGCATTAACACACCCAGCACCCAGGAGGATGTGCGCGGGAGCCTATGACCAAGTACCACCACCAGCTCATTCTGAGCCAGGAAAAACCCTGATAACAGCAGTGGTTCTAATGCAAAAGCTATCAGAACCTCCATGGGGGCAATTTATGGTTGAGAGCAGGGCTGAACCAGAACCCTGGACCACAGGAAAAAAAAAAAAAAAAAAAAAAAAAAAAAGGTGACCACATGCATATACCATACAGTCACTAAGAGCTGCATAGAGTACCAACGTCAACTAACCATATTTTACCTCTTTACGCAATGAATATTTTTTATAGTCTCACGAAAAAAAATGCTTGATAATATACACTGTAAGAAACAAATTTATATTCATGTTTATATTCCTTTATACCTTCAGTTAATCTTTCAACAATACATGGAATCTTTCCAATTATCAGTATCTATTTTTTAAATATTTATCGAACGTTAAAACAAAACAGATTGGAAGAGTTTCCCAAGAGCAGACTACTTGAAGCAGGGAGGTAGAACTCTCGCAAAAACTGCCTGAGAGGGAGAGCTGTTGATGGGAGAGCAGGGAGCTATCAGCTCTCTGTTCAAGCTTGTACCCACTCTTGCTCACATTTTCTTACCTGCCACTTTGAGCGTGAGCCCAAGCTCTTCAATTAGCTTGACATCTCTGTCCACTGTCTCCAGGACTGGGTCAATGAGAACTGCCTCTCTGCTCTCTTCATCCCCCAGCAGGTATGTGTAGGTACAGCTAACAGACTCAAACAGCTATGGGAGAAGGTAAGCAGACAGTCAGATGCAATACCATTTACAAAACCATTTAGACCACGAATATAAATGCTTACATAAATTACGTTCCATCACACACACAAACAATCCCCTCAGAAATTGGGAACAAAGTTTCAGCGTTACAAACTGCTCAGATAACATTCCTTTTCACACTCCTCAGTGCGAGAATGCCAACTCCGCACCTTCAAAATGAGATAGTAGTATGAAGATTTCGTCGATTTTTGCTTGCAGCATCTCCCGTGCAATTTCTGGCCATTGGATTAGCGAAAGCACAGAGTAGTTAGTTTAGCCAAATTGCATAAGGGCATAATGCGAGTATCAGAAGCCATTTACCAAAGTTTTAACCATCTTCATTGGAGATGGGAAATATGTCACTCAAGATCGATCTACTCTAAATATGTTCGTCACTACCAGGTTTGACATGGGCTAAGAACTCAAGTTTCGAAAAAACCTTTTTAGGATATTTAAATCTCCTGACAGAAAAAAGTAACCACCACAATTTTCTACAAGAACAATCGATCAAGTTTACAGAAATTAATTTTAGAATGGAGTAACAGATGTGACATCCCGGCATTATGGATGTGGCACGTCTTTTTTTTAGGATTAGATAAAATCTGCATCCCTTCCACTAGCAGCATAAAACAATGAATTATCCAACTATAAGTCAGTCAAATGAAGTACACCAAAATATAGAGCAAGTGATATTTTGAGGTGTTTTTGTGCTCAAGTCTAAAGCCTAATTGTTTCATGCTAAGGTTAACGTTTGCAAGGAATTGCCCAGCAGCCACATTGGAGGATTTTCAAGCATAAACTGCCTGTTTAACATCATGCCACTACATTTCTATCGGATTCAAGCCAGGATCTTGACTCGGTCACTCCAAAACCTTCATTTGGTTTCTTTCAAGCCAGTCAGAAGTAAACTTGCTTGAGTGCTTCGGATCAATGTGCTACTCCATCAACAAACTGCACTTGAGCTTTAGGTGACAAATTGATAGCCAAACAATAGCCTTCAGGATTTTCTGGTAGACAGCAGAATTCATGGTTCCATCAGTTATGGCAATTTGCACAGGTCCTGAGGCAGCAAATCAGCTCCAGACCATCACACTACCTCCACTGTATTTGACTGTTGGTATGATGCTCTTATTGTGGAATGGTGTGATAACTTTATGCCAGATGTAATGAGACCCATATCTCCCATAAAGTTCCACTTTTGACTCATCAGTCCAAAGAATATTATCCCAAAAACTTGGGGGTCATCAAGATGTTTTTTGGCAAATGTCAGAGAACTCTTTGTGTTCTTTTCAGTCAGCAGTGGTTTTCGCCTTGCAGTGCTCCAATGAATGCATTTTTGCCCAGTCTCTTTCTTATTGTGGAATCGTGAACACTGACCTTAACTGAGAGAAGTGAGGCCTGCAGTTCTTTAGAAGTTAGTCTGGGTTCTTTTGTGATCTCCAGGATGGTCGTCACTGCACTCTTGGAGGAATTTCGGTCGGCCGGCCACACCTAGGAGTTTGCTCAGTTTGCAGATAATGGCTCACAACATAGTTTCCTCGAGTCCAAATGGCTTTGTAACCCTCCTCAGATGGACCAATGTCAGTGATTTTGTTTCTCATCAGTTCTTGAATTTCTTTAAATTACAGCATCGTGAGCTCATTTCTGCCCCTTCACATTGCCAGACACGTTCTATTTAAGTGATGTTCAGATTCAGCAGGGCTGGCAGTAATCATTTCAGGCTGTGTCCAGTGAAATTGAACCCAATCATCAATTAAATTTGTTTAATTGGTTGATTTAGCAACCTAGGATGAAATTACTTTTTCACTTAGGGTCAGGTAGGGTTGGATAGTTTTTTTTTCCTTCAATAAATGAAATCATCATTTTGAAACTGAACTTTGTGTTTAAACCAGCTTGGTGATCTGAAACATTAAAGTGTGACAAATATGCAAAATAGTAAACATCCAGAACGGGCTAATATTTTTCCTCACCACTGTGCATCGATCAGCCAGAACACTGAAAAAACCTGCCATATATGTTGCAGGTCCTCCTCGTACTGCAATAACAACTGAATCAGCAGCAGAACCTATAAGTCCTGCAAGTGGCAAGATGGGGCCTCCATGGATTGGACTGGTTTTTCCAGCATATCCCACAGATGCTCTATCAGACAGATCTAAAGAATTTGGAGTACAAGTCACCATCTTAAACTCTTTGTCATATTCCTCAAACAGCTCCAGGGCAATTTTTTGTGAGGGGCAGGTCACATTATCTTGCTGAAAGAGGCCGCTGCCATGTGAGAATACCATTACCATTAAGGGATGTACTTGGTCATCCAGTCATCCAAATACACAACAATGGCACAAACCAAGGTGTGGTAAATTAAAGGCCGTGCCCATATGGCTAAAGCCAAACACTATTGCTAGCGGAGACCAGTTGACTGTCACTACACAGGGAGGAGGTAAGTTGAAGCTTACAGGCGGAGTTAGCTATTCAAAGTCCAGTGCCATGCCACACAGCTAGGCTTTGCTGTCAACCCCATCAAGAGCCACCTGCAGCCTAGTCAGCAAATGCATATCTCGAGCTGCTGTTGGACTCCCAAGCCATGACCACACAGCAATCAGACAAATGTGTGGATGCAATATGGCGGCTGACCCGAGAGGTGATAACCGCAGCCTCAGTGCCGGCAGGGACAGTCATGCCACTCCTCGGGGTGACGGCAGCAGCTCACTTAGAGCCTCACCTGGGACTGCTGCATATGTGATGTCTTCAGGGCTGGTTCTTATGACATCGGTTGGATCCGAGGTGGGACAAACAGAGCTAACTTCAAGTCCCTGCTCGGATGCGTCAGAACATGACATTTTGGGAGTCACCCGGCTGTCGCCACGAGGGGGTACGGCCGGGATGTGTCACTCAGTATTGCCACATATTTGCGGACACCTCCCTGAACGGGTTGAGCTGGACTTCTGACCAGGCCACCGTGGGAGGCACAGGCTCAGCCCTTAGCACCACATCAATCTGCTGGAACTCACTGCAATGCAGAAGGTGTTGTACCATTTTGCTCCGCAGCCGAGAGGAAGACACATCATGGTGAGATCAGAGAACCACAGCAGAGGCCTACCTCAACAAACGGGGAGTCAGATCCCTGGGTCTGCCCAACATGGAGGCCTCTATTCTAACTTGGGAAGATCTTCTCCTTGAAGGCTTGCCATTTGCCAGAAGACCTCAACATGAGGGCAGGTGGCATGTCCCAGAGAGCCCCATTCAAGGAGGCATGGAGGCCTTCCCAGGACACAATCACACAGATCTGGCAACGGTTCAGCTGAACGGCAGCAGATTCATTTGCAAGTGGGGAGACCACTACATGCCCTCTCTGGTTCTTCCTGAAGGCTACTGACAATCCAGTCTGGCCAGTTGCTCCACAGAGTTCGGATGCAGCATCTGTTTGTCTTAATTGACAATTCCCAAAGTCCTGCCCCCTTAGTTACTGTTGCGGCGCCTGTCAATCTATGGCATTTTCAAAGACTGGAAGAGAAATTCCAAAGGAAATAATTGCCAATTTCTGGACTAGAAGTTCTAAAATATCAGACAGAAGGGCCAGGTCTCATGGTAACAGAGTTACAAAATTGGTGTATTTTGTATCATGGCTCCAAAACTATTGCAATTTGTAACTGTGTTACTGACCAGTTTTTGCCGTTTTGACCCAAAATAAATCAAATGAACAAAATTAGCTATTTTGTTGTTTGAAGTACTAGGGAAGACCTACGCAAAGCCATTTAAATTGTAACTGTATCTTACTTAGTTCTGGAGCTATGATGCAAAATACACCAATTTTGTAACTCTGTTACCGCGTGACCTGGCCCAGAAACAGAGAGAAAGGACTAAAATATGCATTTGACTACATTCACACCACAGTCTAACTTGTCAGCAAAGTACTGTGCATAAAGACAGCATAATGCAAAAATCAAGGGAAAAGCCCACTGCTCTCAATCCAAGCATTAAGCACCCCACATCTTAATTCGTGCTCAGGACAAACATATACTAAAAACAATGTTGTTGCACTGCAGGATAAGTCAATACATTGTTGTATATTACGTATAACGTTAACTTATGGCTCCCAGTAACTTTCATCATCTATTAAAGCAATGTTTTAACCCATTGCAAGCAAAACTAAATGATCCTGCTTCTGCATTAGTTTAAAAGCAAGCTAAGATATTGCTCCCCCATCCTGGATTTGATCCACATATTGGATCTCATGCAGGCACAACAGGAAAACCCAACTCTGTCCTTCACAAGTTTACCACAACAATAGCATAAAAAAGGGGCGGTAAAATGTAGGCGGCGCCCATATTATTGGCGGTGGTCAGACATGGTCGCAAGCGGAAACGAGTTGACTGTCACTCCACGAGGGTTGGCACCATAGACTGTATAAAAAGATGGACGCATCACTCGGGTCTGAAACTGAGGCTAATGCGGAAATCCCCAAAATTTGCATTCTATTTAATGGCCACCAGATGGCGACGTCGGTGGTTGCAGAAAGAAGTTCAATTCTATAGAAGTCTATGAGAAAATGACCCTTCTTTCCCGCCCGATTTATTATTTAAATAATGATTTTCCACATTACTTTATTGTATCTATCGCAAGTTTCAAGTCTCCTTCGATATATCATGATGTTCATTTTCGTAAATTATGGTCCCAAATAGACTAGAATAAAGGATAAAGCTACAGTATGCATTAGGATCGTAGCTATCCTCTGGTCCAAGTCTGATACGGTCAGATTCATACGTAGATCCACACCTCGCTCCTCCCTGGATATTCAATTCATGCTCTCGTCCAATAGGAATCACATCTGGTTTCAAAATGACAAAATGGCTAGCCTCGCGTCACCAGGCTCTTCATACAGGGGAGAAGAGCCTGGTTTCCATGCACTCTGAATTTTGTCTGGATTCTGGTTCCAGTCTAGAGCGGATCCGGAATTCACCAAATTAACCAAAGTAAAAGTGTTCACCAACATACAACTTTAAATTCTGGCGCACCATCGATTTCCGTCTCCGGTTTTGAAACATTTTATTCATTTAAACATGGACGTAAAAATTATATTCTTTAAATTAAAAAGTTTCACTGCATTTTTATTAGCTTGACGCATCCATCGAATTCCGGATCCTGTCTCTCTCGCCCTGGTTCCGGTTGCTTACCAAAACAGCCACTAAACGGCCCCAGACTACAAAATGGCGCAATTCAAATTGCCAAAATCGAGGCTTCCTAAATGGTATTCTGAAATCAATGGGTGACGTCACGGTTGCTTCGTCCATCTTTTTATACAGTCTATGGTTGGCACCAGAGCCATCTATCGCTCTGGTTGGCACTGAGAATATCAATGGATCTGGTTGGCACTAAATACAAACCTCTGCAACAGGGTGAATCACTCTGCAGCAGAATAAATCACTGCAATTTCACGTCTCAACTTCTTGTGTACATGTTAGGGTTAGGGTTAGTGTTAGGGGTAGGGTTAGGGTTAGGGTGTGCTTACACAAAGCTCTGTGCCGTAGAAATGCACTGAATGACCCTGCTGGGGAGGTGTGTATCTAGCGTCAACCCTACACGAGGAGCTGGTGAGTTGAAGTTCGCAGGTTAGTTAGCCATTCAAAGTCCATGATTTAGTGACCAGGTTAACATTGAGTAAGGGGTATATCTTCTAAAAAAAAAAAAAAAAGAGCTCTTCGAGTTCGTTAGCATAATGCTATAATGTCTATTCAGAATAGTTCATACTACAGGGTATTGATATTCATTTTCCCCCAGGAGGAGCTCAATTACCGTCCCGTTTTTGGCTTCGGAAATGCAAAAATACAACACCTCCCGAAGCCCCCACAAAACTTAGAGGATATCAGCTTTCAAAGTTAAAGGTTCCATAGGATCATCGTCGCAGCATTTTCATTTGTTCTGAAAACTTGATAGACCCTCGCATGCCTTGGTTGCTAATGCAGGATTGGTCAGTGGCCGTTTAAAGGCGAGACCCAGTGAAGGGTAAAATCAGAGGGTAAAATGTGGCACCAGCGAATCGGGGTGCCAGGTGGAAGTCTGCACTGGGAGACAATTTGACGCGGGCGTAGAGAAAGGGATAAAGGTAGTCACTGCCTTTTAAAAAATCTTAATCAACAAAATGTATATGGGAAAGTACATACTTTTTATTCTGCAGCTTTCATGAAGCCGTTTTCATGCTTCTTTAATCTTCATTTCCAGAAAAATCTTGTTTTAACATATTTAATAACCGGTTATTGCATTGCGAGAACTTGTGCTAGGCTCCCGGGCTACCTTTATCCCTCTCTACGCCCATGGAAAATTGTCTCCCGTCTAAATTGAAGGATTCCATTATTTTTTACTCCACTTGATTACGAAAAATGATGCCCTTCATTAAAATAATTTACTTTAATTTGTTTAAGGTGTGTTTCATTAAGACTTGAAGACTGAATGTTAAGCTAATAAACAAAAAATGTTTTGCATCATATCTGCGATTTGTTTATGTGCTATGAACTAAAAAGCTGAATAAATATCTTATAAGTACAGCGATTCCATAATTTTTACTAGGGGTTGCAATATTCGGCAGCAACTCTAGAAGAAATATAAAGAAACAAATTTGCGCAGGGATATTTGTATATGGTTCAGTATGTACATAACGGTAGTAAAACCATCTGCAGTAGCCAACTGATCTGTTGTTCGAGGCTCATCTGCAATAATCAGAAGCGCAGCTGATGTTGAAATCAAAACTGCTGCGTACTACTGGCAGAAACCATGCTTCAAAACATGTCGAAACGATGACTACTTAAAAGGTTTTGATTCTAAAACCATTTGAAATATTCAAGATTGCCATCTTTAATGACTGTAGCTAAATAGAGCTTGCTAACTGCCACAGTGACAGTAACGCTAGCCAAACTTTCTTGACAAAGAAAACAATCATCTAAAGTAATATTTTAAAAATCTCTTCCGATGTCAAGTCATGCGCAGAAGCATGAACACTCACTTGTCTGAATATTAGGCTTTTCCCCGACTGCATCATTGAACCGTAGTGTCGATATCCAGTTCCCCAGCGCTGCGTCAAACGGTCTGTGCATGGGTAAAGGTGCGGAAGTCCGGGCGAAATTCTGCGCGAGTGCCCTTCTGTTCGAAGTAGAAGAGAGCGGGCCAGGGCTGGTCTGACTGTATTCAAGACGGCAGAGCACATCTTCCTTCACTGGATAAAGTCGCAGCGTAGCAAAGTACTGCCCACAATTAAATATAACTTACAAAGTCGCTTTTAATCACTGCAGTAATTTGACTACTCGCTGCCAACGTACGAATGCAGACTATAGCTCATACGGCTAAATTCAGTAAAATGCTAATTTATTTTAACAGCGAGGATCCACTTCACGAAGCGAATAACTGCAAGTCTGTCGGTAATTTACCGATCGCGTAAAGGCAGAAGAGAATCACTGACCAAAGTTCATGACAGTCAGCACGTATCCTTTGATTAAAGAATCGAGTACGCCCTCCGTATAAATTCATTTCTTGCTTGCATTGTAATGATAGCGGCAGGTAATCTGGAAGCAATTCAGCTATCTTGCGCAATAACACACTTTTGCGACATCAGTTCCTACATTAACAGCGGCGGCCAGGCCGGCCAACCAACCGACCAACTATCCAAGCCGCCTCCCTCTGTCAATTACATTTCTGTGAACTCAAGACCCTCGCTGAGTTCGCGGCGCGTAAACTATAGGCTAATAACAGCGTTTGGCGGTGAAATTCAAAATAAAAGCTCATTTTTTGCCGCCACAAAAAAAGAAAAAAAATTATTTAGTATATGAACAAAGAGCAGAAACCTTAGAGTACATATTCAAACGTGTCAGCCATTATAGGATTTCAAAATTGAAGACCTTTAAATTGTACTATAAATTGATACAGGCATGACAATCATACTGTTATAAAAAACAAAGCGCTTCCTTTACACAGACTAACTCCACTTCAGACCAACAGAATAACTCATCAGTGAACTGAAAGATTTCAGATTGATCGGATGAGGATGTATAAAATTGGGACCCTCTCAATTGTTTCATAAAAAGTAACCCAGAGACAAAATTGATACTGTATTTTGTCTGTGGAAACTTATGAGCTAGGTTTTTATTACATATCAAACTTTAATTTTGAAATTCTACATCCAATTGTTCAGATAACTTTGGTATGGCACCCTGTTGGGTCGTACCATCTGTTTCATTTGGACATTCTCTGTGGAATCTGAGGGCATATCTCAGAATAAACCTTAGCTTTATAATAATTTTTGTCATTTTCAAAGCAATGGAAACTCCCTTTTCACAGAATGTTAGTTTTGACCTGTTTTCAATTATTTTTATGCATTTATAAGTTTTCCATTGGTCAGAATAATCCATTGGCTGGTAAACGCTCAGCTTCTGAGTGAAATATAAAGGTTATCCTAAAACAATGGCAATTCAGCATATTTATCTTCTACATTAACTTATAGCATATCCTGAAAAGTATGCTACCTAACTTCAGTATCAAAATTGTTTAAATTATAAATGAGAAAAACAACAATGATAAATATTAGTCATATGTATTCAGTTTTGAATAACGTTGAGTATGATGTGCCCAATTTCTCTGGAGAATGAGTTTTATTTCTTGTATCACTGTAACAAGAAGAACTGGCCGCATATGATTGAACTCATTGTTTTCTTAGTCAATGTATTATTATCAATGAAAATGATTGATAACAGCTCAAAACTAATCATCAATTTAAAGGAATTTTTGTGCCTCTTTCAGTTCAGTTGTCCTAGATTAACAAGGCTTTAAATTTGAAATTCTACTGAAGATTCTTCTGAAATCTTTGACCTGGAACTCTAAGCAGTTATACTATGTGTCTGGTGCAGAAAATCGCAGTGGCGACTGAGGGTTTAATTTTTTTCCTGGGGCCAAATTTCCCTCTGTATTTATTTTCATTATTTTCAAAGGGCTCTCATTTTGAAATCCCACATCAGATTCATTTGATACCTTTCTTGTGGCACCCTGACTAATAGTGCTATCTGTCTGCAGTGGAATTAATTTGTGGAAACTGAGGGCTTGGTTTTTTATTACACTATCAAATTTTCCTGTTTTTTACCTTAAATAAGAATTTACAAAAGGGCTATAATTTTGAAATTCCACATTCGATTGGCCCAAAACCCATTCAGAAATGCAATATATTCTGCAATATTATATATTATACAATATTAGAAATTTAACCATGTCTGACATGTTTGAACATCTGTTCTTTAGTCTACATTCTCTGTTCAATTAAATATTAATGTCCCTTTTTGAACGGTGGCGAGGAGTGTACTTTTATTTTGAAATCCATCGCCAAATACTGCTAATGTAACACAACTAACACGTGCGCCAAAATTGCGCAAGGGCAGGCCTAAATGTGGTCTTAGAAGTGTAGGCAGGCTCGCCCGCAGTAACAAAAGTAGTAGTTTACGGTAAAATTGAATATTCTTTGAAAAAGACGTTTTGGCGGACGCAAGGAAACACACGGAAGAGATATAATTGACATTAATATTTTTTTAAATATCATATCATATATTAATATTTTGAATGTTAATTAAAAAGCGACTTTTATTTTACACCTTTTTTCTCACAAACGTATGAGAATAGTCTGTGCGTGATTTAAAAAAGCGAATTCCATAAGGGCCCGGCTCCACACATTCTCAAAACTCAAGTTTGTATGCTTTGTGCTCTTTATGCGACAAGGTTTTTGATTGTTTTCAAGACAGTCCCAACTCATATGAATACATGTGGTTATTCTTAATTTATTTTACAAGGTTAGTTCAAGGCAGGCCCAATTCCCTGCTGCAGGAAGTTCTGCCTCGGCCAATAGGTAGCAAGCAGGTTTCGCCTTGTTCAGCCTAATGTCAGGCTCTTACTTCTCCACAACAATCACTCTACACTGAGCAGTTGGAGGTCAAGGCTGCCAAAGTTCAAGGTGTCCAGAAACTTGCCGGATATCTTTCACCTGAGGCTCAGGCTTTCCTTGATAAGTTAATGGCCGCGGATTATAGAGGTGGGCACAAGGAGTCAGATTTTGAGGCTGAATAGGCCGGTAATGAGTTTGATGTGTGTTGATTATTAGGCTCAATTTAGGGTTTGATTGAAAAAGGGCCCACCTCTGCTGTCTTTATTTGGTCACTGAGCTGAAATCAAATTATCATTTGCCACCATATTTTGTCATTTGTTACATCTGATGAGGTACTCCATGTGTCAAAAATATGACACTATGATGATGGCCATATGTTCAGGTAAAAAATAAAAGATAAAAAAAACGTTCTCTTGGAGAAATTGTTCCATGGAATTGGGCCCTCATTGAATTCACTGATTCAAATGACTGTAGCAAGCTCTGAATTTATGATCGTTTGTCCCATCAAAGGCAGACTACCATTGGACAATTTACGCAGACAAACCATGAATGTACTACAATTTTTTGGTAAAAATAAAATGTAAAACCTGTATGTTGCTAGTCTCCAAAAACAGTCAGGCCTATTTTATGACCATCATTCAGCGATCAGCAATTCTTTTTATCATAATATGAGGGCATCCTATACAATCGGAAATGCCCTATTTATGTCTCCAATCCTAAAACTTGCCAAGAACTCTTGCTATTCAATCATAATGTGATTTTTAACATCATGTACTTCATACAGGTGAATTATATGAGTACCAATTTGTTTTCATGAAAAAAAATGCAGAAGTGGTTACTATAACATCTTTATTATCAAGGAGTAATTACATGAAAAACATTTCCTGAATAAATGAACAAATAAATAAATACAACAAGGGTCTTCTAAGTTTTAATGACGGGAATCTGTGATGCCGGGTGCAGATCAATCCCCTGAGTCTGTCTGTAAAAAAGAAAGAAAGAAATAAAACTATTTCATATCAAAAATCTGGTAAATCAACCGCTGAAAACTCAGTGTAGTGTTTTAACAGAGTGGTGATTATTGTTTACCTTCATACTTATAATTTGTTTCTCAACAAAGCAGGGATTTAGTGGCCATAAACACAATTCTTGCTGTTTCTCCGAAGGGCTCCAGTATAAATTGCACCCACCACTTAAGCTGAATTGTGCGGGATGTGTGTGGCCCATGGGTGGTTGTGGCTCTAAACTATAGAGTTTATGCTAGTGGCTGCCTTTGTTCAGAACATAGTGTAGCACAATGTAAACCAAATGGAACTCATCAAATAAGGACCAACACGGGATTCAGTGTGACCCAAGGATATTAAAATTCAGTTCAATGCAAACAGTGCAGACTGTAAATATTTGGATGGATGTAAATACTATCAAAATAGAGCTAAAAGTGTGTCCCTTAAAATCATGTTCACTCAACAGTTTGTCCTTCAACATCATGTTAATTTGCTGGAGTTCAGTTCCAAATTGAAAAAAAAAACAAAAAAAAAACAAAAACAACAAGCAGTTACAGCGCTGTTCAAACGCTTGTGAATGGCAGTGTATGTATAAGCGACCTGTACCTGTATGTGTGGATGCAGCCAGTAAAGAAGCTGTGTGACCCTAGTGTAGACGCCTGGTTTATTTCGCCGACCGCAGCCCTCTCCCCAGCTCACCACCCCAGCCAGCCTCCAGCTCCCAGCCCGCGTCTCACACACTAGCGGACCCCCACTGTCCCCCTTAAAGGCAGAGCAGGGCAGACACACCTGTTCAGGCTGTATATTGCAAGTTTATATACAGTTTATACCTTCCTCCAAAATAGGGAGTACTATAGATAAATAGAGCTGCACTTATCTCCCTCGAGCAGTTGAATTACCCTCAATTTGGTCCACACCCAGGAATGCGCACACCACAATGACATGCGCACTTTTGGGTGTGCGTGCATTGCAACTCCATGCAGACATGTCAAAAATGCTTGTATACACATTACATTTGCTTAATTTATTTTACAGGGTTAGTTCAAGGTAGGCCCAATTCCCTGCTGCAGGAAGTTCTGCCTCGGCCAATAGGTGGCAAGCAGGTTTTGCCTTGTTCAACCTAATGTCAGGCTCTTACTTCTCCACAGCAATCACTCTACACTGAGCAGTTGGAGGTCAAGGCTGCCAAAGTTCAAGGTGTCCAGGAACTTGCCGGATATCTTTCACCTGAGGCTCAGGCTTTCCTTGATAAGTTAATGGCCGCGGATAATAGAGGTGGGCACAAGGAGTCAGATTTTGAGGCTGAATAGGCCGGTAATGAGTTTGATGTGTGTTGATTATTAGGCTCAATTTAGGGTTTGATTCAAAAAAGTCCCACCTCTGCTGTCTTTATTTGGTCACAGAGTTGAAATCAAATTATCATTTGCCACCATATTTTGTCTTTTGTTACATCTGGTGGGGTACTCCATGTGTCAAAAATATGATACTATGATGATGGCCATATGTTCAGGAAGAAAATAAAAGATAACAATGTTCTCTTGGAGAAATTGTTTCATGGAGTTGGGCCCATATTGAATTCACTGATTCAAATGAGTGTAGTAAGCTCTGAATTTATGATCGTTTATCCCATCAAAGGCAGGCTACCATTGGACAATTTACGCAGACAAACAATGCATGTACTACAATTTTTTGGTAAAAATACATTTGCTTGAAAACATCTTAAATTGGTGGTGGTGGAGGGGGGGACTTCATTAGTCCATGCCTTTGCCAGTGCTAATGCATCAATGCTCAGGTACAGTAATAGATTACTGGGCCACCCATTGAGGAGAAAAATGGATTCAGAAGAAGGACACACGGGCAAAGTTTTCCTAATTTTATGACAGGATTAATGCCTTGTGTCAAAGTTAACCTCATATTCGCAGCTTTAACCCATTTTCAGATTCAGTGTGCTAAGGCACAAATCCAGAACAAAAAACTATGTCCCAGTTCTGATACAATATAATTTAATTGTGTATGTCTGCATGTGCTAGCAGGCATGTATTTTTTTTTTTTTTCATTATACTGGGCAAGTGACCTGACTGCATACAGATCAAGTGGGAGCCTGGGGACGAAATCCAAGTACCATCAAAAAGTACCATTAAAATCAATATAAATTTAGTTGGTGAGTTTGCTGAAAAAGTTCCAGAGTAACAGCAGTGTAAGTCCTGGGGTTACAATAGAGCATATATGTGAATCTGTTCTGGTTACCTGGCAGGAGTCCACCCCTCCCTCCGAGCTCCCTGCACACATCATGCGTTTGGTTAGATGGCTGCCATAGACCCAGGGCTGGGAGCAGTGGGTCTGACTAATAACCTGCACTGCTGCCTGCCTCAGGACTGTTGACACTGAACCTGAGAGAGAGTGAGAGAGAGAGAGAGAGAGAGGGGGGGGAGGGAGGGAGAGAGAGAGGGAGAGAGAGAGAGATAGAGAGGGGGAGAGAGAGAGAGGATGTCAGTAATCTGTGATGTATTTATTTTGTTTTTTTTTCCAAGTCTTCTGTATTCATTTCCCCCTTTGTTGTTAATTTCCCTGCAGCTGTCATTTCTCCACGTGACTTTGTTTCGATTCCTGCTTCTTGCTCGCCCTCCTCCCCCTGTGTAATAATGACCTTGTTCATGTGCTTGTTTGTAACCATGCCCCTATTCACTATCTCCTGTTTGTTCCGCACATGTTCCACAATCAGTATCCTGATTGCTTTGTTTGCTATGCAAGCCCTGAGATTTTCCAGAGACATTGCAAATCTGTCTTTGTTCTACCAGTAACTTATGGGCCTCGTTTCCAAGTGTTTTGATTCCTGGTTACACTTTCCTTTGTCTCTGGGTTTGCAGGCTCTGGATTGCCCTTAAGCTCTGTTTGGTTTTGGTCACGATTTCCGATCTGGTTATAACACTTATGATTTTCCCTTTTCCCTGGTTCTTCATTTTGTCAGCCAAGTTCCTGAAATTTCACCTGTTCAACAACACTGATTGTGCCTCTAGTTTTGGTGCTTCAATCTCATTGTATGGTAAAGACCTGGACTGTATGACTGCAATTCCTGCCTTAATAAATTTAGTGAAACTGATTTTCCGTCTGCGCCTGAGTTCTGAGTTGTTGGGGGGGAGGTTTGGAGCATGATTAGCCATATTTCAGTATTCTCGACTTCAAAACAACCCCATGACAGGTTTATTTACCCATTCTTTTTGTAATTATGTATTTGGAACAGCTTGTCATCGCTTCTGGTGATGTAAAAGACATTCAAATGATTTCAAATCAAGTTAAATGTGAGTCTCAATGTACATGAGAGTGAGCAATACAGAGACAACTATCCACGATACGCCAAGATGTTAACACTACACTGTAAAAAGTCATTCAATGGCAATGTCCAAATTACTTAATTTTAAAATGTATATTTAGTACAATAAATTGATTTTGTCTTTTTTTACAGACTGTTTAAGTTACAGAAAAGTAAAAAGTTCTAATGTTTTAGTAACTTAAATTTTTCTATCATAAATTTGATTTTCTGGTACTCCGCAATAAATTGATTTCACGAAACTTAGTTTAAAAACGTAGCTACTCAATAAGTAAATTGTCAGGACCCGCCCACATGCAGTGATTGGAGAACACATTTCAGTATTGCAATTTAATATCTTCAGTTGACATGTTGAATCTGCAAGTCAGACCTTGTTTAATGTGAAATATGGAGTAGAAGAGTGAACAAAAGGGATTATTAATATTTGGCAGTGCAGGGCGGACTGGCCATCGGGAATACCAGGAGTTTTCCTGGTGGGCCGCTGGATCAGTGCGCTGGTCCGGCCGGTGAAAAGACCCAAATCGCAGTTGCATACACGGCCCCACTGGTGGCCAAGAGCCCTCATTGATGTGAGAGATAGCGGAGTGATGTCGCCTTGCTCAGCGTTATTGCCTTCTCCAAGAAATTTCCCATTCTTTTATTAAACAGACTAATAATACTGCAGCATTCAATTACAGGTGGGCATTATAAAGCTTAAACTATGCATTCCAAACTTGATTCAAACTTATAGATACCACTTTATGGTTCTACTTCACTATTCCGGTTATCCTGCGTCATGGCCATTTGTATCTAGCTATATATTTGCTTCATGATATAATGACCGAAAAACTGTATTCTTGCAAATAAAAAACGATGCATGGGTTTAATCTATGTACAATTTATTTAATGTTGTTTTCGTCCTAAAAGTTTCAGAAAGCAGGTTTGCTGGGAAATTTGTTTGACCAATGGCCTTGCTTGTCCCCTGTTGCGTTACCAGCCATTCGTAGTTGCTGTTTGACGGCATGATTAAAGGGGACCTATTTTGCTATTTTTCCAAGTTTATATTTTGGTCTTTGACTCCCCTAGAGTACTCCTGATCGCGCAAAGTAAAAAAAGGGTATTTATTTCGCTCATACTGCCATCCTCAAAAAACTGCATTTGTAGTACATTGTAGTCTCTGCCTGAAACGCCTCACTGGGGTGGCTCTTCCGCTATGGCCCCCACTCCCCGTGTGCCCACTTTCTTCTGACTGGCCAGCTCTGTGGAGGGCGGAGTTGGGCGGGACGAGGCTGCTGAAAGCAGTTTTCCGTGTCCGGCTCCACAGAGTGAAACCTGAGACACGTCTGCAATCTGACAAGGAAGCGGCGGGCAAATTCCGCAATCTAACGTTATACTTGAATATAGATCTAATGACATGATCTTGTTCTAACAAACGCAGCGGCGAAAGTGGAGGACGCAGTGCGAATATCTGTCAGCGCAAGCTCAAATCTGCTATCGGCTACAGTTTGCTACGGCAACAGTTAGTGAGTACCGCGGTTTTTCTACTCCTAGCTAGGATGCAGGGGAAGCTAGAATCCACCCCATATAGACACATTTGTAGAACGGGTCGACATGCCCAAGTGTAGACCGGAGACCGTAGAAATCCGGTGGGTCTGAGTTTAGAGGGAAACGTGGACAGTGAGGAGCAGCTAAAAGTGGACCAACAGCTTATGGACTGCTTCGGTGTGTATTAGGACCTGCTGGGTCATGTGCATGGCTGTGGTGTGTTGTTAGCGTGGAGCAACGAACAGCTTCTGTGCTGGTATATGATGGAGGGGCGAAAGCTCCAGGCTTAACGGCCTTTTCGGAAATTGCCCATGGTAATGGTTTACTTACTGCGTCAGAATGACCAGCTTTTCCTCGCGGAGAATGGGCGCGTTATGGATTGTGCGCGAGGGCAAGCTAGAGCTCCGATTATGTTATGAGCATAATACAAGTTTTACAGACCATAAGTTCCGTCTGCGTGAACCGTTGCTTATGTGGAGCTAGCGAATCGATCACTTTTACAGGAAATAATTTAATATTCAGTCACCGATTTAATATTCAATCGACAGCAATGCAGAGAAATTGTTTGTGATTCCATACACGTTATAGCCTGTGCTTTTCCCTATTGCTTTCACCGGTAGCATCAGAGAGCTTGCTCAGACTTTGGGGATGTATTAGGCTGACCCCGGTCATGGATAAGTAAAGCGATCGTTTCACAAGCACCCAAAAACTCACCCCAAGCTTTGCAAAACCTACGTCTGGTCTAACTGCAGCCCAACTCGGCAGACACATACAGCACCTCTCCGGTTAGCTTCAACTGTAGTGGCTACAATCAGGCAACGTTATGATGAAACTGTCACATTGATGCTTACCGAAGTAACACAAGCATACCGATCAGAATCGCTGCATATAAGTTAACCAGGAGCATTTTTAATTAGCAGAGCAGGGGAACTAACATGCAGTAGCTGATAAGTGGCCATGACTTTGAATGTAATCTGTCGCGAAAAAAAATTAGTTTCAAGGCGTCCGGTGTGAAAGCGGCTTGACAGGCCCATATTCGCGTCTTTGCATTGACTTTGAATGTAATCTGTCGCGAAAAAATTTGTTTCGTTTCGATGTGAAAGCAGCTTTATGGATAGTACGCGACAGCTAGAGAGAGCTTCGGTTATGTTATGAACATAATACAGTCGAGCCTCGGTTATGTTATGAACATAATACAGGTTTTGCAAACTGTACGTTCGTTAGCGCGGACAAGTTGCTTATGTGGAGCTAACAAATCGATCACTTCTACAGGAAAGAATTACCTATTTAATTTCCGCCTTTTTCGGCTTTTTATTAGCCACAACAATTTCTAAAGGGGGATGAAATTATGTCAAGGTAGTGCAGAGAAATCATTTGTAAACCGGTAGAGCTTCTGCGTTTCGCATTGCTTTCATGGTAGCACCAGAGAGCTTGCTCAGACATTTGTGAAGTATCTGGCTGATCCCGGTCATGGATAAGTGAAGCGATCACTAACTGTAGTGGCTACAATCGGGCAACGTTATGATGAAACTGCCACATTGATGCTTACCGAAGTAACACAAGCATACCGATCAGAATTACTGCATATAAGTTAACCAGGAGCATTTTTAATTAGCATGACACGCAAACTAACCTGCAGTAGTTGGTAACCGAGCGGTCATAACCACAGAGACAAACCCTTGCAATACAGGTTTTACAGACAGCAAGTTCTGTTACTGTGAACAGTTGTACCAAGCATCCAAATTACAAACAAGTATTAAAAGTTAGCTTCAAATGAGGTTTATGTTCTCACACCTTCTGTAGAATTTCCCAATATCACTCTTGCATAATTAGGACACAAACATTAGCAACAGTAACTTGGCTACGTTAACCGCTGTGCTACAGCCACAATCAAATGGCTATCACGTCAGGTTGGCTTATGCAGTAAAAGCAACTTAGAGCTTCTGTGTCTGTGAGTCATGGACAGTCGCGACCGATACAGGCTTTATCTTAAGATATTTTACCAAGCCTGCGTTTGAGGCCAGTTGTTAGTGCTAACTATCGCTAGCAGTCCTGCTAGCCACCCGTAACACGTTAGCTTCACTTACATTATTTGCTGTTATATCGTTACTTACAGCGTGTGGCTCCGAGTGCTTGATCGATGCAACTGCTTCAGGTTTGAGAAGCAGCTGAAACGCTTATACAGTGTCGAATTGTCCTTTATTGATAAAGCTGTCTTTGGTGAAATGCTGAGCACAATCAGCTAACGTTCCCTTTGGCCGTGGCTTTTTGCTGTTAGCAAACAAAAAAAGCTACCCACTGATTTCTGGTGGCATCGTCTTTTGGAAGAAAAATCGTTGTTTTTCTTCGCGTCCAAAAGTAAACGGACAAGCAGCTTAGGGAGAGATACTGACAAAATTGCACCTCAAATGATCTGCGGTTCTTCTGTTGTATTTCCAAAAGTGAAGATGCTACTAAGGCATAGTATGATCTGCCGTTGTTAGTGCCTGCTAGAATAGTTTCCGGTGTGGGCAGGTCCAGCGCCATGATTGGCTCTGGCTAGGTCTGTACTAATTGGATGGCACAACCTGACGTCAGGTTTTACCCAGATCTCGTGAAGATCTCGGGAGGAGCTGTTCAGAGAAGAAATCACGCTCACGAAATCACGTTCTTGGATTACGGCAAAACCCCTGTATCTTATGTTTAGAAACTTTTCAGAGGTTGAGCATGGACAACCAACATTATAACATTACTAATATGTATTAAAAGAAGGATTAGCATAATAGGTCCCCTTTAATCTATCTGCTCATGTGAAATAAGTAAGGCAGAAACGGTGTGGATTCAGCTGGTGATTGTGTGCCCAGAACGACAGACAAGTGTTTTAAATCAACAGCAGTCCATTGGCGGTATTAAAGACCTTTAGGTAATGGCACATCTGTATGCTTAATTACCTAATCCTGCTGCAGTTTACGTTGTCTGATTAGCAACCGTTGCTAAAACTAATTGGTAGTATAACAGTCCACTTTATTTTCGATTGCACTGTTTAAGTTGCGTCACAAAGTTATGATGCGTTTTCTTATGTGCATAAATTATGACTTAAAATGCCCCACATAAACTCCAACTGGCTGGTCTTTTTTTTGCGCCTTACAAGCTTGTGCGCATGCTTGTTGGATATGTTTTCAAATACAGCAACTACGAATTTAAGCAGCACATCATTAAGTTTGGATTACTAGATCTTCACCGAGGCGATGTTAATTCCTCAGCGATTTATGAAACTATGAACATTGATCGTTCTGAAAAGTCTGTTTTTTTGCTTTGCTACGCCTCCACCGGTAGAGATTTTCCTATCCATTTTAAAGATATGCTCCTCCCTTGCCGCTTGTCATCCCTTCTCGAGCGCACCCAGTAAAAACAGCTGGAGGAGCGTTTTGCAATTAATTAGTTTAATTGGCAACAGGTCAGTAACATGACGGGGTATAAATACAGCATTTTAGAAAGGCACTCTTTCTTAGAAGTAAAGATGGGCAGTGGTTTACCAATCTGCATCTAAAAATTGAACAATTTCAGAAAAATTTCTCTGTGAATTGCGAAGACATTACGCCACCATCTACAATACATAGACGATTCAGAGAATCTGGAGAAATCTGTGCGCAAGGGACAAGGCCGAAGGTGAAAATTGTATGCTCGATCTTCTGGCCCTGAGGCTGCACCACATTAACAAGTATGATTCTGCACTTGAATTCACTGCATGGGCTCAGGAACACATCCACAAATCACTGCGTGAACAGAGTTTGCTGTGCAATCCATAAATGCAAGTTAAAGCTGTATCATGCATAGAAGCAATATGTGAACACGATCCAGAAATGGTGCCATCTGCTTAGGACCAAAGCTCCTTTTAAAATTGCTTTCCATTTTACCTCAGTCCATTTTAAACCATTTTAAATGCGCTTTGGCCCAGAGAAGATCGCAGCATTTCTGGATTTTTACATATGGCCTCTTTACATGATACAGCCTTAACTAGCACTTGTGGATTGCACGGTAAACTGTTCAGATAATGATTTCTGGAAGTGTTCCTGAACCCATGCAGTGAATTCCCATGCAGTATCATACCCGTTTTTAGTGTAGTGCCGTCTGAGGGCCTGAAGATCACGAGCATCCAATATTCACCTTCGGCCTTGTCCCTTAAGCGCAAACATTTCTCCAGATTCTCAATCTTTTGTACTCTGGATGGTGGGATATTCAAAGTCTTCACAATTTCACATTGAAAAGCCTTTTTCTGAAATTGTTCTCAATTTTCAGATGCAGATTGGTGAACCTCTGCCCATCTTCGAAGAGAGACTGCCTTCTTTTTGGGATTTTATGGCAGTTTACAAACCATATGGTGTATTACCGCCACCTACTGGATTTACATTATCGCTTGCGTTATCATGTAAAGAGACCGGAAAAGAAAGGAAAAAAAAAAAACCACAATCTGCATTTCTCTATTATCTATATGTAAACTAACCGCAGCTAGTCAGTTTGTGACTGGCTCCCTCTCCTAACCAGCCCCTTTTCCAAAATCTCTTGGATATCTTCCCCTTTCACATCCATAACCCCAAGAAATTCCCTTGCAGCATGTGCCGCCATCCTAATCCTATCCGTCCTCGACTCTAATTCGCTAGCACAGTTTATTACCATTGCCACGAACGCTAAAAACCTTCTTTTGTCAATATTAATACATTCGCTGTGAGATCTTGATTCTTTAGCCACGGTCTTCGTACTACAATTCTGTTTATTCACTATACCCTGTTCTTCCTCAACTTTCTTTGCAGCTTCAACATATGACATCTTGTTTAAAGTCCGTACCCGTTCCACCTCACACTCAAATTTCCTCCGCTCACATTGTCTACTTCCAGCTTCATGATTCCCACCGCAATTAATACACAAACTTGTTCTATCGTAAGGTTGCAATCTTCCTCACTATACCCATTTTTTCCACATCGTCGGCATCTAAAAGAACTTGACCTGCATACTGCTGCCACATGCCCATACTTTTGGCACCAATAGCACCGTAGTGGCGTCCTCTCGAAAGTCCTCACTCTATATCTCACGTAATCCACCAGGATCCTGTCCGGCAACTCTTTTTCAAATTCTAGCAGCACAGACATGCTGTCTTGTTCTTTCCCGTCTCGATGAGTTTTCAGCCGCCGAGCCCCACATACACCCTCTACTTCCAAAAAACTCTCAACTTTAACAGTATGCGGGACACCCCCAATAACACCCTTCACATTCTCCCGTTGATTCAGCTTAAAACAAACTACTGGCACAAGATCAAACTCTTTAATTTTGAGAGCTTTTTCCCTTTGTTTCCTATTACGACATTCAATTATTACAATGCCACTTCTACACACTTTCACTGACTTCACATCTCCTATTTCACTTTTAACAAATTGCCCCACATAATGATTATCACCAAATATATGGTTAACTTCGTACTTTTTGCCCACTGCTTTCATTCCAACCACAAATGAATCCTCAACATTTTCACTTTCACAGCCTTTTTCCTTTTCCTGTTTCTCCAGTCAGCCTCATCAACCTCCATGTCTTTCCTCTACTCTTCCCTAACTCGACTCCACTGCCAATGATCACTCTCCGACGGTGTATCATGCAAACAGACTCAAAGAGAGACTGCCTCTCTAGAATGCTGTTTTTATACCCAGTCATCTTACTGACCTGATGCCAATTAACCTAATCAGTTGCAAAATGCTCCAATTTTTTTTCTTTTTACTAGCACCACTTTTCCAGCCATTTGTTGCCCCTGTCCCAACTTTTCTTAAATGAGTTGCTGCCATCCAATTCAAAATGAGCTAATATTTCCAATATTTTTCATGAAATGTCTGAATTTCAACATTATGTTGTCTATGTTCAGTTGTGAATAAAATGCGAGTTTGAGATTTGCAAATCATTGCATTCAATTTTTATTTACATTTTACATGATGTTCCTACTTCATTGGAATTGGGGTTTGTAGTTTAATACAGTACTTCCCAAACCTCTCATGGAAGACCACCCGTCCTACATATTTTAGATCTCTGCCTGCTCTACACAGGTGATTCAAATAATCAGCTCGTTATCATTCCCCTGAGGCTGATTGATATTGAGCTGATCATTTGAATCACCTGTGCTGGAGCAGGGAGAGATCTAAAGCATGCAGGACAGGTGGGCCCCTGGGAGAGGTTTGGAATTGGTAAATATGAAAAAAAAAAAAAGTAAAATGAAAGGAAAAATTAATGTTTTCTTTTAATACAACTTAATTTAATTAAGTTAGATGTACATAAAATGCTGTCCATTTTGACAATGGTTACACTCAATTTCCTAGGGTTTTTTGTAGACTGTTCTTAAAAATTTTACTTTATGCTAAAATTTTATGATTGAATTTTCTCAACTTAAAAAAACAAGAAGTTCACAAAACTAAGAAAAAGTGCTTGGAAAATGTTGCCTCTTTTTTTTTTGAGTTTTATCTAAGTAACAGTTTTTACAGTGTAGGTACATTTCCCTGAGGAAAACATGAATAGGTAACATACAAAAATGCCAGAGATAATGGCAGACAGTGGATGCAAGCCTTACTTGTTGAGAAGATAGAAAGAGACTTCTCATTGTCACAAGAAAAATAGGAGTAAACAATTTAGGTAAACGCTACATGTATCGACCTATTTTTATCAATGGTTATTGGTCATTACAGATTTAGGCTGGACTGAATTTGATAATCTTCACCCTCTTAAGTCTGGTTTAAGATGCTGCAGATTGAAAACGTCTCCACAGCCCAGTCAGGATGAGCCTGCACTGCCTGAACTCACCCCCTTCTTCGGTGTGGCCCCATCCTGTCACCCAGCAACGTGAGCCAGGAGAGAAGGGCTCGCCAGGGCTGGGCAAACACACCGGCCACACTCCCCCTGCAAAGCACACATCAGCGCAATGACTGTAGTCAAATACACACACACACACACACGCACCCAGAACAGCACAATGCACTGTAATCAAATACAACACAATAAAAGCGCCAGCAGAATATACTGCAATCAAATGCAATGCAACATATGCACACAAAAACATTCACACGCGCACACACACACACACAGATCACCACAATGCATTGTAATCAAATGCAACACAGCACAGATGTCGGCACAATACACTGCAGTCGAATATAACACAACCCGCACCTACACTAGCAGAAAGCACTGTAATCAAATACGTTGTACACCGCTACACGAGCACATACACGCCAATGCTGTAACCAAATTCAATACAGTGCACACCCCTGAAAAAAAAAAAAACAAAACCTCAATCAAAAACAACAAAATACACACACACACCAGCAGAGTGCGCTATTGTAAAGTTTGCCACAACATACACAGCCGCTCAATACGTTGTTCTCCAATACACCATAAAACACATATCAGCACAAGGCATTGTATGACAAATCAAGGATGCCAGGCAAGTTTATGTCCTGGATTTACCAGCATGGCAACCTCCCAAGGATCCTGTGGCTTTTGCTGGTGAATGAGCTCCCACTCTCCATAGTCGAGAGCTTCAGGAAAAAAGCTTAGCCGCTATGTCCATAGGCTGTTGGCTCTCCCAAGAAGCTTGAGAACCATCGTCTTATATGGGCAAAACAATGCAGTGAAGCTCCCTTGCAGTAGCCAGAGCGAAGCGTTCATGGTAACACATATAAGGGAGGTGTTACATTACAGGAAGCCTGGTGACTTGAAGATCTCTCATGGAGGCATGCCCATGATGTCCTCTCTAGCCCGTTTGACCTCTTCTGTTAGGGCAAGATTGAAACACGAACATGCCCAATGCACCAATAGAGAGGCATACTTGAGCACATCCTTAGCTGATTCTCGAAAGCCCTGTAGGAAGGACGCTATTGCTGACGACACAATCAAGTGCTGAAGGCAGTGGCTGTGTCCATCAGTTGTTCTATCACCAACAGCAAGCACTTCAACCCAGCAGGGCAAACCATCAACTTAACAAGTGGTGCCAGGCACAACAAACCCTGCCCCTCGCGCATAGTTTGACCTACTTTTCCTAAATTCAATAGGCACCTATTCTGGGTCAGTGGCTATCCCTAAACCCAAATTGGGGTGAATCTGGCCATTAGTTTTGCTGCTAAAGTGTTAACAAAGAAACAAACAAAGAAATAAACACACACACAAACAAACCGAACCAAAAACAATAGCCCTTGCCCTCCCCCTTCGGGCGGGGCGGGGTGGGGTAATTGGAGCTGGGGTGAGGCGACAGCTGCAGCTGAAGGTGGCAACTAGGTTGCTGGGGACAGCCAAATATGTGGACTTGGTCCTTGAGTGCTGTAGACACGGCTGGAGAGCGCAGTGTGTGCCCACTGAAGTGGGCTTTAGGGGGTTCACAGCCCACTCTATCTGCAAAGCCTATGGCCTACTATGCATCAGAGGCTCAGCAAGAGCTAAATCTATCAGAACCACCAAATAAGCAGTTTCAAATGCCTTAAAGATGGCTGAGGATCAGAAGGAGCGCCTTGTGTATCCTAAGTGCTTTCTGGATACAAACTTGGGCCTGGTCAACCCCAGCTGCATCACTGGGGAGAGGGTTTTAGATGTTTAAAAGACCTAAAGCACACAAGAACCCTTGGTGACATCACTAACAATGTGTCTCGCTGCACCAGAACATGTATGTTCTAAGTCCAATACATCGCGATGCATAATGCTTAGGAGGCCAGTCCACCGTAATGCACACATTAGCAAAACTCACTGCAGTCCTTTACATCATAACATACACATCTGAACAATGCACAATGGTCCAATACACCATCACACACCCATGAGAAAAATGCACTTTAATCCAATACACCATCGCACATGCATCAACGTGATGCACAATACAACCTCAGCTCAGAAAAAGTTGAGGCAGTACAGAAAATGCACATGGAAAGAAAAGGCAGTCATTTCTAAATTTAGTTTGACTTGTATTTTATTACAGATAGTATGAGAACAAGATCTTTAAAGTTTTGCCAGGTCAACTGAATAAAAAAAAAATATATACATTCATTCCTGAAATTATCCTACCCCATGGTCAAATCCAGATATTAGTCAAAATTATTTCAAATCAGCTGTAGAATTTCTTTTTTCTGAGAAAAAAATTAGTTGAAGTGTTTAAGTCTAAATTCAAGATTAAAATGCTGAGTAAGATATTGATTTTGCTGTGTGGGCATTGCCCATAAAGTCTGAGCCCGTGGATTGCTTTCGTGGTTCGGACCTTGGACTTGTCCCTGACCTCGGTCTGCCTACTCCATTTGTTCCTGTTCACCCCTCGCCTGACCCAGACTGTACCTGACTACTCTTCTGCCACATGCTGCTAAAATGTTTTTTCTTCTGTTTGTGCCACTTGTGGCAGATTACATTATGAAACACAAACCAAGTGGCTTTTTGCAGATCTGCGCCTGGCTCCGTCTCTGCAGTTCAAAACAGGATGAAAATCTCTGAAAACTTTACATTTTCTGTAGAGAAAGATAGGAAAGGATTTGGATATTTCACCCTCTTTGGTGCAAAATATAAATAAAATATTAAAGAAATCTGGATTAATTTCTGTGCATAAAAGGCAGGGGTGCAAGCCTCAGCTGAATACTTGTGATCTCCTTACTCAGATGGCACTGAATCAAGAACAGTAACCACATGGACTCAGGATTACTTTGTCAAACATCTGCTCAGTATTACATAACATAGTTACATCCACAAATGCCAGTTAAAACCTCACTTTGCAAAAAGGAAACTTTATGGCAACAGTGTTTAAAAGCGGCGTTGATTTCTCTAGGCTTAGAGGGATCTGTGAAGGACCATCATACAGTGGAAAGATGTATTGTGGTCACACTAATCAATATTTCAGGTCTTTTTTTTTGGAAAAAATAGACAGTGAGTGCCTGGGACCAAGGAAGAAAAAGACCATCCAGAGTGCTACCAGCAGCAAGTCCTAAAGTCATGCACCTTCATTGTATGGGGTCAGAGTCCCTATAAAGGTAACTTACACTTCTCTGCATGCACAATATAATGCGGAGATATGCAAGACAGAGCATTCAACCTGGAGATTTCAGCAGGGGCGTTACCAGGGGGGGGGCAGCCCACCCAATGAAAACTCAAGATAAAAAACTGATTTACTACTATTTGACAGCAAACACGCAATATCCAACTGATTCACAGCCGGAGGTAGACAGCTATTTAGAGTGAGCTTTATGTATGCTTCATTTATCTATCATCATGTGTGATTGGTGGATTCCTTTGCCAGTCCATTCTGCTGTGAAACTAACCAATGGGCACTCTCGAATTACTAGGGACCCTCCCATTCTCTTAGAGTGCCGTCTTCACTCAGTCTGAGGTCGGACCGGTGCATCTCTCAGGGAATTAAAACTTCGCCCAAATCTCTTTTGTTTGCTACTTCTCCCACCGCTTATTTTGTCAGTCTTGTTGTTTGACACTAAGGTAATTTGTGTACTAGTTTGTCATCTGTGTTGACTCGTGTGGTTATAACCTGAGTTGGCTACCGAGTGAGCCCAGGCAGCTAGCCAGCAGCTAGTCTGGAGTTGCTAGTCACTCACTGGCAACGAGATATATATGATCAGTCGCACAAAATCGCATGGCAATGACAATCGTGTTCATGCAAATCTGCTGTTCTATGGCCATTTAAAATTCGAAATGCATCAATCAAACATGCTGTCTAAACAGCTCAACTCATTCAACTTAGAGAGTAAACGAATCCACCATTTGATTGCCAATCAAGCAAAGTAAGTGGGAACAGGTTTACTTTTCTGAGAGTTGCCTAATTGGTTAATAGGAGGCGTTTCTGTTGTCCTTTACTTGGCTCCGTGCAGCGTGTAGCCGAAAAATACTGATGTCAGTCAAGTTTTTTTCTGGAAGCATTTCACATGCCCTTTGATGTTTCGCACTTTCGTTCAACCTGCGTTGGGTTTAATGAAGGAAAAGGGAAAGCTCGGATGTTCGCCCCATGGCAGCAGGTGGTGGTACTACGCCTTAAAAAATCGCGGTTCACGATCGGCAGGTGTGCATAATTAATGAAAACTGACCACACCTGTTAATGTTGAGAGTTTTCTGAGCTTTTGTAATGGTAATTTAAATGAATGATTGAAAACAGGTCATGACCAATCATTATTTTCATGGGATGGGTTTGAGCCTCCCCTATCGCCAGTTCACCAGCCGCCACTGATATATATATATTTTACGGAGATTTAGAGGTTCTTTTTTTGCCCGCCCAAAGAGAACAAATGCCCACCCAAGCTTGGCATCCTGGTAATGCCTCTGGATGTCAGATGGCTGGAGGAACAAGAAGAGGACATTTCCCCAATGGACTTCCTTCAGGCTCTGTACTGGCCCAAATATCTATCTACACTGACAATATGCCTGCGCTCATTGCAACTGTGCAGATGAATCTGCAAATGGGTTTGCTGACCAATTCCCTAACACCATCGAGAGAACACTGGAGCCAGTACTTTCATAAGTGGTGCCTAAAACTCAACCAGCCTGAGACGGTCTGCTCTATATTTCACCTGATTAACTGACTAGCCAACGCTACCTTAAACAAAGTGTTAAACAATACCACGATCAAGCATGATCCCTATCAGAAATACCTTAGGTTCATCCTGGACTACAGCCCTACCTTCTTCCAGTACATCAAGCCTGTTGCCTCCAAGACCGAAGCACGTGTCTACCCGCTGAAGAGGTTTTGTACAAACTGGCCAGGGTGCCTCATTTACCTCAGCTATTGCACTGGCCCACTTATACTCTGAGTGTGGCTCCAGCTTGAATCTACAGTGCCCATAGTAGTGCTGTTTATGTGGTTCTGAGCTCTGCGTTGAAGCCAATCAGCGGCTCATTACCATCAACACCAACAGAATGCTTCCTAGTACTGCCCTGCATGCCTCCTGCAGAGCTGCACCACAACCACTTAACTATGAAACTTGCCAGCAAATCTGACTACCTAACAATCCCTCCCCCAGTGGATCCAGCCAATCAGAGGATCAACAGGAAGCACTTAGCTGCAGAAACATTCAGAATAACTGCCCACGAACACCCCAACCCTGAAAGGACAACCCTGAAAGGATCACAACTACTTAGGCTGAACAGTGGCCTTCATCATCATCATCATCATCATCATCCCTGAGACACTATATCAGCACACCCCATAAGGAGCCCACAGGCCGGTCTCTCCAACGCAAACCTCAATAGAATCAGTTCTGGAGTTAGCAGAACTCAACAGTCTCTGCACATGATTGCGGCTGCAACACATGGCTTATGCATGTATGGTGCTGTGCAAACTTCGCACCATATCATTAATGTCTGTGACATCTTCAAGTCTCCATATAGTTTCAATGGCCTGCTTAAGTTGCATGAAAAAACTACTGCATGGCTGATGGCTGAAGATGGTGGTTCTCCACAGACAAATGAATGCTGAAAGTTGCCTTCAAGATTACATCTTTTCAAGGAACACCAATGCATATTCCAACAGGACAATGCAAAACCGAATTCTGCAAGCATTACAAAGGCATAGCTGGATAAGAAGAGGGTGGGGTGCTGGACTGGCCTGTCTGCCGTCCTGACTTGGCCCCAATGGAAAATATGTGGCTCATTTTGAAATGCAACGTGTCAGAAAAAACTCCATACAGTTGTACATTTATTAGGGCTTGTGAAAAGGAATGGCAACAAATACTTTAATATCCCAACTTTTTTTGAAATATGTTGCAAAAATCAAAATGGAAATAAAAAGCATTTATTTTGAAAAATCAATAAAATTCATGTGGTGAGACATGAAATACTGTACTGCCGTATTGTTTTCAACATAGTGCAGGTCAAAGAATTCACTAATCACTGCTTTCACTTTTGATTTTGATTTATCATACCATCTTAGCTTTTTCTGATGTTGGGTTGTCATCAAATATGCCACAGTATGCTACGTAAGATGCAGTGGTTGGAATTTTTCGGTGCCAATCCTCACATAGTCTTTTAAAAAACATGCACTTGCAGTACCAGTCAAAAGTTTGCACACATTTTACTTGTCTTGTTCTACTCTATTACTGAAATTGACATGGTTTTACTTCTGTATAAAATCTCGTATTGCTCGCGCGAATAAGTAAATAGTCAGAAGTAAAAAATAAATAAATAAAAAATACTTCTCGCTGACTAGTCCAAAATTTTTGAATTCATAAAGAAGCCACATTTGACCAAATTTAAAAAAAAAAAAGATCCTTCAATTTTCCAACAAGCAAATCAAAATCAAGCTGGTTTGGGACTTCTTGGACAAAACCTCAAGTGCAGAAGACTTGAACTTCTACAGCCATGTTAGGGCATACTCACATAAATGCATGACTGCCCTTGCAGGAAAAAAAAAAAAATACATACAGTATATGTAACAATTATCTTTACAAATGGTGGTTAGATTGTTGATGGATTTAAGATTTGGATAATATTTGTATGTAAAATAAGAAATGCTTAATTTTTCATGCTTAATAAATTTTGGGAGCATGCAAATTTTTTGATTAATTCTGTATATGCTCCATGGGGAGTATATTTACTCTAATTTAACACCAAGCATTTTGTCACGAGGTGATGGTAAAATAACTGAGTGCAGCTTTCATAAGACAGCTTAGGCATCCCCTATACACTTTCCACTCTTCTTTCCCTTTGCCATTCCTCCTTTCTTCATCTCCTCTCACCTCTCATTTCTATTTCAGCGGCAGTGCGGACCAAGCCTAAGTCGTAGTCATTGCTCTTTCTCGAATAGTGTGGGTGGTGCCTGAACTCCAGGGCCCGGTGGTGTCTTCCAGAGGAGCTGTCAGTCAGGCTCAGGGTGTCCACGACAACCACCCAGTCTGATGCATCTTGCATCTCACTTCTGTCAGACAGACACAGGAGAGGTTGGTTGGTTGCTTGTACTACAGTCAATACTCACATAGTTTCAAGAGCTTTTTTATCTGATAAAATCAACTTCAAAAAGAGGGATTGCCTAAAGTAGGGAATATATTGTTAAAACAAACTAGCGACAGGAAAACCAACACACCAGAATATCTCTTCAATTTTCATATTTTTTCATAGATTTTTTTGTCTCTCTTTTGTCACTTTATCTCTGAATAAGAACACATCTCTCTTTCATACGGGGCAGTTCACAAGTATTTGTGCAGTTATACGGCAATTCCTTCAAGATTTTCATGATTCAAAGGCAAATAACCCACAAATTAAAACTAACAGCCTCAGTTCATTGTTGTCAAATCCTATGCACAGGGCCAAATACAAAAAAAGGGCAACGTCAAAATATTTACACTGTGCACAGATTGATAAGGTTAAGGTTCCTGCTCTCTTTTTTCTGTAGCTGTATAAAGTATAACCCCCCCCTCTCTTTCCCTTCTTGTCTGATGACGTAATGCAAGTACAGTCGGTCACACAGCATAAAACTCCTTGGACAGTATGAAAATTTTTCTCAGTAAAGAATAAAAAAGGACCCTAACACACAGGATGAGACTCCTCTCCACAAAGAATATCTAGTCGCACAGTGTTGACCTCTCAATGCAGAGAAATTAACTTTATCGCACAGTGACCACCTGTCTGTGCAGGGAGAGACAGCACTATAATGCACAGTGTGGGCCTGTCTGCTCAGCTAGAAACAACATTATATTACACAGTGGGGACAAGTTTGTCCAGGGAGAAATAGCATTGTATTGCACAGTGTGGACCTGTCTGTGTGGAGAAAACTTCACTCTGGACTGCTCTGCACAGAAAAAAAAAAAAAAAAAAAACTTCATTCGATCACACAGTGCGGACTTCTTTATACTGAGAAAAACTGAACTTTATCAGTGTGGATCTCCCCACACAATAAAAAAAACAGCAACATTATATCACAGTGTATGAAAAACTGGCTTTCCTGTTCTTCCTCTCTTCAAGCAGTACATTCTGCATGAAGTAGACGCACAATGGGCCACGCCTCATCTCTCATGCACTGTAAGAGAAAAAATGTGACACAATGCACGTCTGCAGCATGACACAGCTCTCTCTATTTCCTCACAGTGTAATGCAGTGAGCAGCGGTGATGACCCAGCGGCTGGTGAGGACCGCCCCTCCGCACACGTGCCGACCCTTCCAGCGCAGACTGGCCTGCCATCCCCACTTTCCCCTGGACGCCTCGGTGCCCCCCACAATTCGACTCCAACCATCTCTCACTGCCTCTGCACAGCCTGTTACAAAAAAGCGCTCATTATATTGACATGCGATGCGAGATATTTAAAACAATTAACTAAAAAAAAAATACTTTAACTTTTCATTTTTAGTTTGGGACGTGTAAAGTTACTGTTACTTTACCTGAACTGGAATTACCGGTTTGGTTAACTGGGTGCTTGACTTGAAGTGGAGGTTGTGAATTGCTGCAGTTCAAATTACTGCCACAGGGGGGAGACATGTCCTGTAGCGTGGACGGAAACAATACAAACTTCACTGAAAAACAAACAGAATGAGAGAAAGAAAAAATGATTATAAAGGCCTTGTTCATGTTTTGGGCTCAAGTTTTTTTATGTTTGAGAGTGTGTGTTACTTGCAGCTCTCCAGAAGCAGAGAGAGTGGGACAGAGAATGCATTTCCATTGCCACAGAACTGGCACAGAGCTGGTTCCCAAACCTAATGCTAAACCGTTCCGTGCATTTCGACCCAAAACTAGACAGTCTGGTCGGCTGCGACCGCCTGGGTGTAGCCCCCGAAAGCCCACTTCTCCCCTTTTTTGCGCATTATTCGGCCAATACTATCGCCATGGCAACCGAAATCGATAGGTGTTATAAGTGAAGTATATCACATGTCCGTACCAAATATGAAAGGAACCGGTATAAAATTGCAGCCTGTAGTGCGTCCACAAGGAAATCTCTATATTTTGCCACTAATGTGCGTATTATGCGGCCAACGCTGTCGCAATGGCAACAAAAATTGATGGGTGTCTTAAGTGAAGTGTAACTCATGTCCCTACCAACTATGAAAGTAATTGGTCAAAAATTGCAGCCTGTACTGCATCCACGTTGAAAGCTCTATGTTTTGTCACTAATTTGCATATTATTTGACCAATACTGTCGCCATGGCAACCAAAATCGGTAGGTGTCATAAGGTTGGTGTAACACACATCCATACCAAATATGAAAGAAATCAGTAAAAAATTACAGCCTGTAGAGTGTCCACAAGAAAGTGTCTACGGATGCAGATGCGGCGAAGACGACACACGTGAATCCATAGAAGCCGCCTGACTTCGTCCGGGGGCTACAATAAATAGGTTTGGAACCCAAGAAGTTGGTTCCCAGTCGCAACCAAAAAATAGCACGTTCTTTGAGCAAATTGTGGTGACGTTCACCACAACATTGGTCTGTTGACCTGGTTCAGCTGTTTGAGAAAATGGGAAAACTTCACCATAATGTTACTAGCTTTGCATGAGGTCAGTGAGGATAATCTTTCATTTGAATGTGTGTAGCCTCCAAATTGTGTTGTATTATTTTACTTGGTATAACAGTAGCTTTTAGCATTTAGCTTGCCTGACGTCAGCTAACGTTTGGTGGTTGATATGAATCAATTGTTTGACCTGAGACAATCAGCGTTTTTTAATTGGTTTTTGAGTGAAAACTCGTTTCTCAAAGTTGAGAGTTTTGCAACCTTTGCCACTGGTTTTCAGACAAGTAGCAAGTTCGTTAGTTTCAACTTTTTCAACCAATTTACAGTTGCATGAAAGTTTCACCGTAAGCCAGCCTTAAGACGGTTGGATGTTATTTCCACTTTACGTTTAAGCTAAGTTACTCCTGAAAACATTTTACATACGAACCGTCTTGCACGTAACAGTTCACCTTTGCATGCAGTCCCAAACTACGCGCCCCGTTGATGACATGTCCTTGTTTACAGCGGTTCCGATCAAAACTGGTGGAAACATGGGCCGGTTTGCTGAGGTTTCGCTACAAAGAACCAAGGTTCAGAGTATCTTGAACCGAACTGGTTCAGAACTGGATCCATTGTCAGTCGTAATGCACAATCAGAGTCATATGAGTGTATTATATGAGTGCAGAGTCAGGACTTCACCTGTGAGGGAGACACCGATGAGCATGATGATGCTGAGGGTCAGAAGACTTGCTATCAGTGTCAGGCGAGAGGGGCAGAGGCCTGAACGCAGGTCTTCAGGGGTTGTTGACTCTGGTGGGGAGTGAGACGAGGGATGAACGAATCACGGCGGACTTCTGTGAGACCAGCCAATCACCCAGAGCCCTACACTTTCAGTGCTGCAGTTCACATGAATTTGAGCAGTATCGTAAAAATAAACCTTTGTTATTCAAGTGATACATAGATATAAAGATTAGCTTTTTAACCTAATGGAATGGACTTCATACTTGCAGACATTCCCTAGCAAATATACGAGGCCCTGAATGCACTTACTGCAGACTATCGCTGTGCATTCCACTGGAAAACACACAGCCTGGTCCTACCTGCATCAGCAGCACCTTTGGGTACAGTGAGTCGGACTGAATCTTGTTCCAGGACCCCGCCCTCCTGAGGAAGCTCTGCTGTGGTTGGCTGATCGTTTTCTGGCTGGGTCGGTCGTTGAGACTGGCATTGGGGTGTGTACGGAGGATCGTATGAAACACGTTTGATGTTGGCCAGAGAGGGAGGGGAGAGGGTAAGGTAGACACAGTTGTCGCCATTTGAAACTGTTGCTGGCAATGCTATATCACCTGACACCACAGATCTTCGTAAGCTGAAAACACTGACACGTCAGTACAAGCAGATTACTGAAAAGGCCAAGGGAAAAGCCAACTGGACACAGAACTTTCCTGCTTTGAAAGGGCTTGACCTTTCCAAAAATTGTCTTACTTTCTGCATTATAACTTCATACATTAAAGTCAAAAAGTATGTTCACTGTGCAGAAAAAGTTTGCAAGAAATAGTGGTCAATGAATAATCAGACACAATTGAATCACTGCACCTGAGATGAATTCTCATGTTGGAAATGATTGCCTTATGTGACTAATGAGATGAGGTACCTGCTTGGGCTGTAGCAGAGTTATATCTGCTAGCCTGGCCTGGTGAGAGCCACCATCTATTTGGGGGCCATCAGACCTTGGGGCAGTCGACAGAGTGTGGGGTTTGCTTGTTGGCTGCGGGATCTGGGGTACCTCTGTGTGTTGGGGTGATGGGGCTATGAGGGGACACCCAGTTATTGGCTGGTGCTCAGGAAAATTGGGATTTTGAGGTGTATTTGTGACTTTGAGTGACAGAGTGCGAAGGGGGCTCTGACTTGTCTGTGTCCATGTAGGAATGATGTGGTTTGGAGCTATTACTGGTGTTTGGAGTGACAGGGTACGGAGCGAGCTCAGGCTTATTTTTGGGAATGCAGGACAAACAGGGTCTTGAGGCGTCCCTGGGTTTTGGGGTGGCTGAGCCGGGTGGATAAAATGGTATCCAGAAGGAAATGGGGGTGAGGGTGGTATTTGGGGCATCTGTGCAGGATGGGTGGGAGATGCATGGAGCTCCGGGGGCAGTCCAGTGAGGTTGCATGGATAATATTTGGATGAACTGAAGGCAGATTCCCTGCACATGGATCAAGAAATAAATTGGAGAAAAAAAATGAGCATGGATTCAAGTACCATTTCACTCACAAAGAAATCTTTTCTTGGTTAATCATAGCTTGGTGAATTTCACAGTAACCAAAATGGAGTTAGCAAACAGAAAGTAAATAGCCCTTGTATTATTTTGCCTGTGTAAGTGAGATTTTGTGTGTGTGTGTGTGTGTGTGTGTGTGTGTGTGTAGACCAAACCCTGAAAACCCTGGAACTCAATATATCTAATGTATTCTGCACATTTCTACTTTTCTTACAGACGTTTTACAAAGCACAATGAGCCAAAGAGAATAACTAAATGCTACCTTAGGAAAAATAACATTAAGATTCACATAGCCATTGCTATGACATTTATGTGGCATTCATAAGCATTAAATAGCATGCTCATAAAGCATTCAATGTCATTTTCATACAATAGTGTGCAGTGATAATTATACACCACCACTTTCATCAAAAGGGGGTCCTAATATACGTATTATATCACTATAATTTTTTTGTGAAAATGTATTGAAAAATACTATAGTACGCTATCAGAACAATAAATAAATAAATAATTCCCACAAGTACATTGAGGTAAAAATATGGGAAATTAACAAAAACATTGAAAACATCCATTTTTTAAAATAATAATTAAATGGAGTAAATTTTTTTTTTTGACTCTTGCATAGCCTGAATGCATGTTTGAAGGCCCATTCCATGATTATTGATGCTAAAAATTGTTTAAATTGGTTTGAGGCAACAATATTCTCTAAAATTACCTCTGATGGTCGATTGTTCCAGTATATAAGGTGACATGAACTTTGAGCAGTGTTGCAGTGTTAAACACGATGGCACAACGGAAGGAGCTCTCTGAGATTGTGTGTAGCCGAATTGTGGCCATACGTGATGCTGAAGACATTAAATGCTGCCCTGGCACTGTAAGAAACACCATCAAGCATTTCAAAGAGACCGGCTCGCTGAAAACTTGTGGCAATAGAGGTGCAAAATGGAAGTGCCTCTGATGTTCATTATTTATGTATGACAAGTAATTAAAAAAATCGGCGATTAGCAGCACAACAACTCTGTGATTATATTCACAGCACCAGAAGTGAAGAGATGAAAGTATAAAGATCAACTATCTCCAGATGCCTGCGTGAAAATGGTCTGATTGGTCGTGTTGCTGCCAAGAGCCGACAACATCGAAAATAGACTTGAGTTTGCCAAAAAATTCAAAGATTGGACACCAGTGGACTGGGAACAAGCTCTTTGGACCAATGAATCATAATTTCAAAATTTTCCTTCTAAATGCAGAACTTATGTGCACCGTAGAGTTAGAGAACGTTCCAAAAATGACTGCTTAACCCCTTCAGTAAAACATGGAGGTGGTATTGTTCTGGTTTGGGGTTCAGTCTGCTCGAAAGGAGGTGGTCATCTAATAAAAATTGACGGAATCGTGGATCAAAAGAAGTAATGCAGCATCCTTGTGAGGCACTCATTGCCATCTGGAAAGAGACGACTTGGTCAGGGTTTTAATTTTGAACAAGATAGTGACCCTAAACACATTATGTTTTGCAAGAATTATCTGTTGATGATGCGTCCCATAAATTCAAGTTACTCCAAAGCCTCCCCATTATTCACCGGTAAGTCCACCCTTTTTTCTGCATGTGCTCGCACAAGGATATTAACATCTCATCCTGTGTTTGTTTGAATCTGTCAGAAAGAAACATCTGGTGACATACAAGTTATGACTTGGCCTGCTAAAAGATTAAGTCCAGACCTTAATCTGAATGAGCAAAAGAATCGAAAGAATCTCTTTGGAATGAACTTCAAACCATATGGAATGGTTTAGCGAGTGAGAAAATAAAAGAATATGTGAAAACTATGCCTGAAAGATTAAATGCTGTAATCAAAGCAAAGGGTGGCCACACTAGATATTGACTTTTTCTCTCAAAAAGACATTACTATTTTTGTTTTTACTATATATATTATCTGTTTGCTTAAAATATGATCCAATATTACATGAAATAAAGACTTGAATAGTACTTGGCTTCTGATTTATCTTAATTTTGTTAAGTGTATAATCATCGCTGCACACTACTCAGAATACTGCATTAATGTCATCTGAATGCTTTCATAAAGCTCTGGGTATTATAAGTATGGACGGTGTGCAGTAGTTATGCAGACTCAATATTTTAAACATAGATCTTATGAATGCTACATTAGAATGCATCTTATGTTTAAGTCCTTCTATGGAGGAATTCTAAGGCCAGACATGATAAGCAAAACTGTAATTACAACCTCAGTTCCGAAATAGTTGGGATAAAGTGTTAATTGTGAATAAAATCAAAATGCAATGACTTTCAGACCACATGAGCCAATATGTTATTTACAATAGAACATAGATAACGTTTCAAATGTTGAAACTGAGGCATTTTACATTTTTATCCACAAAATGAGCTTATTCCAAATTTTATGGCTAGAACAGGTCTCAAAAAAATTGGGACACAGGCAAAAAGGGCTGAAAAAGCAATTAATATACGAGAATCAGCTGAAAGAACATTTAGCAAGTAATTAAGTTAACTGGCATCAGGTGTGTAACATGATTGGCTATAAAAGGGATGTCTTAGAGAGGCTGAGTCTCTCAGAAGTAAAGATGGCCAGAGGGTCTCTAACCTGTGAAGGCTTGCATAAAAAAAATTGTGGAATACTTTAAAAACAATGTTCCTCAACATCAAAATGCAAAGGCTTTGAATGTCTCATCATTGACAGTGCATAACATCATCAAAAGATTCAGAGAAACTGGAAAAATCTCTGTGCGTAAGGGACAAGGCCGGAGACCTTTACTGGATGCCTGTGATCTTGGGGCCCTCAGACGCCACTGCATCACTCACCGGCATGATTCTCTCATTGACATTACTAAATGGGCCCAGGAATACTTCAAGAAACCATTGTCTGTGAACACAGTCCGCCGTGCCATCCACAGATGCCACCTAAAACTCTATCATGCAAAACGCAAGCCATTGTTGAGCATGATCCAGAAGCGCCGCCGTGTTCTGTGGGCCAAGGCTCATTTAAAATGGACTGTAGCAAAATGGCAAAGTGTCCTGTGGTCAGACGAGTCCAAATTTGACATTCTTGTTGGAAATCATGGGCGTCATGTCCTCCGGGCTAAAGAAGAGAAAGACCACCCCTCCTGTTTTCAGCATTCAGTTCAAAAGCCAGCATCTCTAATGGTATGGGGATGCATTAGTGCATATGGTGTGGGACACTTGCATGTTTTAAAAAGCACCATGAATGCTGAAAGGCATATAAAGGTTTAGAGCAACATATGCTCCCCTCTAGACGACATCTATTCCAGCGAAGGCCTTGTGTATTTCAGCAGGACAATGCAAAACCACATACTGCAGCTATTACAACAGCATGGCTTTGTAGTAGAAGAGTCCGTGTGCTGAACTGGCCTGCCTGCAGTCTTGATCTTTCACCGATTGAGAACATTTAGCGCATAATTAAACAAAAAGTTTGTCAAAGGAGACCCAAAACTCTCCAGCAGCTGGAAGCCTGTATTAAACAAGAGTGGGATCAAATTCCAATGGCTGAACTCAAGAAACTGGTCTCCTCAATGCTCAGACACCTCCACTCTGTGTTAAAAAGAAGAGGGGATGCTACACCATGGTAAACAGGCCCCTATCCCAACTTTTTTGAGACCTGTAGCAGCCATCTAATTTGAAATGAGCTCGTTTTGTGGATAAATTGTAAAATTTCTCAGTTTCAACATTTGCTATGTTATCTCTGTTTTATTGTGAATAAAATACTGGCTGGTGTGATTTGAAAGTCATTGGCCCTCATTCATCAAACTTCCATAGGATCTGGTGTAGATTCTGGTGTAAATATCAGCGTTCACCAGGTGTCACCTCCTATTTACTAAAAGTGTGTACATCGCTGATTTCCGTGTAGTACTGACGTGGCCTTGATAAATCTGGCACTGAAACCATCGTAATTTACATGACACGCCCCTATAAATTCATGCTGTGGGAGGCATAGTCCTGCCCACTTTACGACATGGACTCTCAAAAGACGGCAAAGAGGAAGAACTTCACTGTGGAGAAAATATAAATTATCATGTCCGAGGTGGAGAAAAACAAAATAATTTTATTTGGAAGCCTTATGAGTGGCATAAAGGGAGCCCAGAACTTAAGGCTGCAGTCTGGAAAACTACTGTTACTGCGATAAACACTGTTGAGGTGGAAAACCGGAGTGCAGCAGAGGTTTGATTTAATTCATTATTAAATTCAATTTTTAGATCCATGATATTTTATTTTATATAGCCTACATAACTGACAATCCAAATGCTTTACATGTAGGGAAAAAAAAAGTAGTCCCATTTTAAGATCGCCACCAAAAAACGGGTTGCGGCGCTCAGGCGCAGCAGCACACGGACCGGTGGAGGCCTCCAGCTGAGCTGTCACCGTTCGAGGAGCTCCCCCTCCTTCATGGGAATATGAGGTGGTGGGGATACGGATGAATCCCCACCGCCTCGATCGGAGCTGCATGAGGGTAATTGTTAAAATACAGTCTGCAGAAATCACTCTTCATTGTACTTTCATTAGTATTAGGCCTACTCCATGACATTTTATTTGGTGCCACACAAAACAAGCAGCCACTCGTCACTTTGCCGGAGGAGATCTTCTCTGTGCCGAAAGTTCCTCTCACGTCGGACAGAAGCGTATTCCTCTAACAATAGAAGATCTGCCATTGTCAAAATGTGATCATGGTCAAAGTGTCTGTAGGCCTATACTGAGCAACAAAAGAAACGCAAGTTAGCTAGTTAGTTAATGTACTCTTATGGTTACTCAGTCAAAGTGACAGCAAAATAAAGAGAAGTTTGATGAAACGAGTGTAAATGTGCACGCGCTAGTAATAAATTTAATTTTCTAAAATATTTATGCGCAAACTTATTTCCAGTCTGCCTTTAATTAACTTGCGTTTCTTTTGTTGTTCAGTATATATCTGACGGGATGAGCATCTGACATACCACACTGCATATCTGCCAAGCCATGCATTGCGCTTAATCAAATTGATTGTAATTGTCAGCCGTCTGGCCTGACAAGCAGGTTGTCTCAGAATATAAGTTTAATTAATTTCTCAACATAGGTGTCTTATTTATTTATTTATTCATTTATTAATTTAGCCTATTTATTTATTTTACTAATAAGAGCAACAACAGCATGACGTCTGCATCGCTGCATATGGTTTATTAATCATTCTGACAGCTGCACTCGTTCCTGCATGTTGTACTTTGGTTTCAAAAAAATACGCCTGGTCAGACCTGGCGCGAGATTTTTGCGGACTGCTCGCTCATGTTTAGATCGATAAATGCCGATCCTTGCGGGAGATTTGGCGTACACCCATTTTTTTTGGTGTACGCACGTTTGATAAATGAGGGCCATTGCGTTTTGATTTTATTCACAATTTACACTTTGTCCCAACTATTTCGGAATTGGGGTTGTGGAAATAAATACAAGATTAAAATGGTGAGATGGACTTATTTTTCTTTATTCTTTTATTTTTTATTTTTTTGCGGTGAAGTACAGAAAGGGAGGCACCGGGCCTTCAGCAGTGGCAGAGTGGAGAGGTCAGGCCTGATAAACTTTTGATTGTAATCTGGGGCTGAACCCTCAGTAGCCTGTTATGTTAGCCACAATGTTTTAAATTTGATGTGGACTTAAACAGTCAGCCATCGAAAAGCAATGAGTGGGGGCTTGACAAAGGCATTATGTTGATATGAATAATGTAGTCGCAAAATATTTATAACAACAACAACAGCAGTAATAATAATAAAAATTATGATTATTATTATTATTATCAAGGACCCAGCAAAGTAACTAGCAAATCCAAGATGAAAAATAAAGAAGCAGAGTGTGTCATGAGATAGAAGCATACATACAGTTGCAATCAAAATTATTCGATCCCCGTTGCAAATTAGGTTTACAGGCAAAATTTACAAACTTTCAGCTGTTTGCAAAGAACAAATCAAACAAGAACAATTTAAATGGCTCAACACAACAAATATTACTAGTGGCTTCTCCAAATTCAACACAAAATGCCACTTTTAATGACTACTGCAGGCTCAAAATTATTCAACCCCTTCATGACAAGCATCTTTAATACTTAGTAGAGCACCCTTTTGCTGCTATGACCTGCTGGAAATGTGATGCATAGGCAGATGTCAGCTTATGGCAGCATTCGCAAGGAATCTTAGCCCAGTCCTCACGGACAATGGCCTCCAGTTCACTAATATTCTAGGGTTTGCATGCTGCAATGGTGTTCTTCAAATCCTATCAGAGATTGTTTTTATGGGGTTCAAGTGAGGCGACTGTTATGGGCACTCTAGAATCTTCCCACACTTCTTCTGAAACCAAGCCTTGATGGATGTTGAGGTATGCTTAGGATCACTGTCCTTTTGGAAGGTCCAATGATGCCCAAACATCAGCTTCCCTACAGACAGCATCATATTTTCTCCTTGGATATCCTGGTACTTGACTGAATCCATCTTGCCCTCCACACTCTGCAGATTTCCAGTGTCGGAGGAAGCAGGGCAGCCACAGAGCATCAAAAAGCCCCCACAATTCTTCTCTGTAGGCAGGGTGTACTTTTCAGCATATGCTTCTTTATTCCTCCGGCAGACATACCACTGATTCATAAGCCCCGAAATATTCCAGTTTTGTTTCATCACTCCACAGAACAATATCCCCAAACGTCTGTGGCTTATTTATATGGTTTTGAGCATATTGGAACTTGGTGCTTTTGGATTAGTTGTGGTGAATGTCTTGGGGACCTTCAACGTTTAGTATGCACCCTACTGTGCAAACTGAAACCTCAGTGTATCCTGCCTCCAAGCCTTGTTGCGGGTCTCCTGCAGTCACTCGAGGGTTTTTGACCACCCGTCTCCTCAGGAATCTGGTGACAGCCATTGACAGCTTCCTCTTTCTGCTACATCCTGGTACTGTAGCCACTCTTCTTTTAACTCTGAACTTGCAAACAATGCTTCCAACTGTATCTCCATGAACATTCGGTGCCTGTGCAACCTTTTTGTATCCTTTTCCTTGTTTGTGCCAGGCAATGATCTCTTCTATTAGCTTTTTTGGACAATTCTTTTGACAGCCATATTTCTAATATGCAATCAAATGTCACTGTCAACAAACCCTGAGCGAGTGCAAGCATTTGATGTGTTCTATCTCAAGCAAACCTGATGCAACTAATTAAGCTCTTCATTACCTGCATTAGGTGTGCTTGAGACAACACCTGATTTGCAAATATGCTCTTATAAGGGATTCTATTTGGGGTGTTGAATAATTTTGAGACCGCAGCAGTCATTAAAAATGGCATTTTGAGTTAAATTTGGAGAAACCACTTGTAATATTGGTTGTGTTGAGCTATTTAAAATGTTCTTGTTTAATCTGTTTATCACAAACGGCTGAAAGTTTGTAAATTCTGCTGTTAAACCCAATTTGCAATGGGGGTTGAATAATTTTTATTGTAACTGTATCTGTACTCCTAAATATCACGCCTTCATGGAGAGGGCTTCACCATACAGGCCTGTATCAAGTACAGTCAATATGATTGATTTTTCTCGATGTACGTGTACCTACATATCCAGGCAGCTGTGTCTCTTACCTGAGGTCTGTACTTTACTGTAATAATATTAGCCACTGGCTAGTAAAACACATTTCTGCACAGGCAGTGGCTTGCATGGTCACAAAACTGTGCAGCACATTTTCCACACGTGCTAATAACAAACCAGGACTGTAAATATTCTAATTAAGTGACTAAAATCCTGTGGCTTAAGAAGTAAAACTCCCACCCCTATTGTCAAATCATGGAAGCAAAACACACACCATTGGCAATATTTTTGTCTAATGTAGCAAACATGTAATATAAATAAAAGGGGCTTAATATGAGGCCAAAATCATCATTGATATTGACATATTTTTGGTCAATACAGTGTGTACACAGCAGCCATACCTGTGTCAGAGTGAAGATCAGTATTGTGAGACTTGCACATCAGAGATCTTCTGTTTTCCCAAAGAGGATTCCATGAGCCTTGTTTTTCCAAATCATTTTTGACTATTCCTTGTAAAATAATTCAATTATTTTTAAATTGCTCCAACTAAAACAGTTACCTTGCAGTGGTCATTTAAAATTGGTCAGTCACCTCTCTGCTCAGCCTTTTGTCACCCCTTTTCTCTCTTTCCAGCTATCTTATTTCCAGAATCTTCACCCAAAACGTCCCTCTCTAACCCCCTCTCATTTAAAAGCAGGGCGTCTCCTTCCGAAACCCTGCTGTCTTTTTCTCTTTCCTCAGTTCTTTTCTGGCTTCCTCCATTTCTCTTTTCCTTCTTTGGTCTCTACCACCCCTTCTTTCCTCCACTGGCTGTGGACACACAGTAATGGATACGCTTCTGCTCCATAGAGACTCATTAAAGATGCAGTGTGTTAATTGTGAGCCTGTGTTTCGGAGAATAACGGGAGATCAGGCACAGCAACAGGCCCTGCTTGCATATTAGGTATCACTGAGTCATTCATCTGCACAGTGATGTTGGCACACTGCACCAGTTTGTGTTCTTCTATTTCTTCACCTGATTTTTTATTATGCTCGCTTTATTAGTTGCTGCTCTGCCGTAGCTCACTCCAGAGAAGGGGAACTTAAGGAAAAGCTGACATCATATCATAGATCATGTCGCTCTCTGTGCACGAGCATATCAGTTTGGTTCGCACGTCTGGTTCTGTGAGTCCTATTACACTTCAACAGAGCATTTGTTAGGCCTCTCATCTTACTCATCCAGAAAGTGTTAGAGGCTGGCAGTGACACACTGAGTGCCTTCAGAATAGAAAACAACAATGAAAGCAGACTCTGAGTGAAGAAAAGAAAAAAAAACTCAATATAAAAGTACAAAGAGACACTGATGGAATTACTAGGATTGAGAACAAAGCATTACTTTGCAGAAGTCTCAGACACTGATTTAGACGTTGACGAAAATTGTTCTTCTTTTTTGTGGCGATCATTGAATTTCTTTCCTTTAGTCTCGGACAAGGCTTAATCCAAGGCTGAATTAAAATGCCGATGGACTGGCACAGTGCCGCTGAGGACTGCGCCGTAGGCTCATGGGGAGAAACCTGTGGATTTAAAACCAGCCTGGGCCTTCCTGTGTTTGCACTGTGTTCTCCCTCTGCCTCTGAGTTCTCCTCACTTGCGCAAGTTTTCTGCTGGTTCTTTCGTTTCCTCCCACAGTCCCATGACATGCATGTCAGGTTAACTGGAGACTCGATAGACTCAAGACTGTGAGTGAATGTTTTTTTAAGGGCACATTCCTACCCCTTGCCCGATGGATACTAGAATAGGATCTTGGCTGTTTCTCAAAGCACAGGCAACGTCCGGCGAGGCCTGCATTTTTAGGTTGCTAAGCCTTTCCGGATTGTTCCATTGTGAAGCTGCTTTCACATACAAACGAGAAATAAAGCCCTCGTCTCACCTGATATCATATGGAATTGTCAACATGGAAACAGAGTATAAACGAGCTGACAGTTCTGTCTGATATCAGACAAGATGAAGGCAGCTTTTCTCAGCTGTATTCGAAAGAGGCTTCACAATGGAGCGTCCTGCAACGACGTAGCAGCCTAAAAATTCAGCGTTAAAAGGATGCAGCCTACGCTTTCAGAAATGACCCTACACTCCCTGCCACCCTGACTAGGAATAAACATGGTAACTGATGGTTGGATGGATGGATGGAAAATGTTGACATCTAGTGACAATAATTGGATGTGCATGTCCTGGATTCCATTGAATGCCATCGATCAGAGGGCTAAAACCTAAGTTCCCAAAGGAGTTTTTGTTTTCAAACTTTTTCTTCAAGAAAGTTCAAAAGTGTTTGTCACTACGGTTCATTGCAAGTTGTTCACTGATAACATTACTTGGTAAAAACAGCTTACAGCCCATGCTGTAAAGGCTTTAATTGGCTGCTGAGCTGCTTGAAAGGAAACCACAAACATTATCGGCGGAACTATTCACAGACCTTGTTCTCAAGGGCTTAACTGGGAGCTGATGGAAAGGGAACAAGGAATATCTGTTGACATTGCGACCTTCCATGACTGGAGTTTGAAACCGTTGTAATTGTATTGCATGGATTTTTTATGCCAAAAGTCCACTCACCTTGTTTTAAAGGCATTAATTGGCTGCCGATTTGAAATAAACCACAAAACCCTGCTAACTGCCTTGCCTCTCTTGCACTAGGCATTCTTACTGGGCCTGGAGTCGAGAGAGCACCAGAATTCTATAGAAAAAATTTGACGAAAATACGTCCATTGACCTGCTATTATTTGCTCAGGGTCACAAAGCAACTTAAGCCCACCCCTGCATTCAATGGGCGAGTGGCAGGAATGTAAACTGGACAGTTTGCCAAACCATATCAGGAAAAACATACACATGTACATTGTACAATTTTTGTATTATCAATTGTGTCCTCAACATTACTTGCTATGTCCAGCATCAATTCTAGATTGCACAGTAGCATGTAAAGGGTCAGTCCACAAAGTAGGTAAAAAGATCAAGTCACTGGAAAGGTAGCCTAGTGATAGGTTGCTTGACTGGTAACCGAAGAGTCACCGAAGGAAAAGAGGGGTTTTGTTATATGATGAACATTTGAATAAAGAATAAAAAATGAAGCCCATGCAGACCAAAAGGCTCAGCCTAAATAACAGGGCTGCAGAGCGCTACACAGAAACATTATCATCTTCATCTAAAGTGAATTCTCAGCTGCACGGAAAAGATCATTGTAATCATTGAAGTAATCATAGACAAGAAAAGATACATTCTCTCTTCTCCAAGACTTGTTGCTCATCGACTGTGTAATTTGCAATTGAGGCTTTAAATCTGCTAGGTTATGTTTAAAAAAAAAAAAAGAAAGAAAGAATCACGTGAAATCTACTCAGATGTTGATATTAATCTCTATTCCCTGCAGTGTGTTTTCTCTGCATCCTTTTTAGCTTCCTTAAATATTATGTCAGCAGAGCCAGAGGCACTCAGAAAGTAGTTTATTTCTCAATGTAACACTCCACATTTTTCACAAAATATATCTGATTTTGATAAAGGAAAGTAGCTCCTGAGCCCACCATGAACATTGGCACCCTTGGTAATTATTGTGGGATTTTAAAGAGAGTTTGCTGTATTCCTCCATACTTTTGTAAGTAGAAAAATAAATGCAGGCATGTCTTAGTTGCAAAGTGGATAGTTTAATAGAGTAGAGGAACTAGTGGGTCTGTTCCCCAAGTACAGATGAACAAGAACCAACAACTGAGGGAAGATGTGAACACTTATAGCTGAAAGTTCAAAGGATGCAAAGGAACAAATGGTAATTTGCCTAGAGTGATAGGAGGTGGGGGGAGAGACAAACAAGGTGAGGGGAAATTGGGGTGTGGGCTGAGGGGTGATGAGGTTAACACACAGGGCTGAAGAGTGATGAGGTTAACACCCAAAGGAAATAATCAAGGAATTATATACAAGAAGCATCGGGGCCAGACAAGGTTGTGTATTGGCCCTCCACAATGTGCAAAACTTCAGAGGGCCTATCTGCTATTGGCACCCATCTCTATCTGCTATTGGCACCCATGTTTTCCAACAATTATTAGGTAAAAAAGCCATGAAATATATGGTTGCTGTGAATTTCCATTGATACATTTTTACATATCGATGAATATCCATAATATTAAAGCTTTTGCAGAATGAGTTCACACAATGCTGATTAAGCCTATCACTGCCAGGTAAGTCTCTCCGTATTTTGCAGTATTCCTGAGTTTAAAAATCTGTTGTCTGTTGTGACATTTCCATGCTGGAGCCCCAGTAGTGCTGCATTTTATCTCAACCTGCAATCAATGGTCTGCCAGAACTTAAATAGGAGAATGTATATATATATATATATATATATATATATAGGGCTGGTGAACGGGCGATAGGGGAGGCTCAAACCCATCCCTTGAAAATAATGATTGGTTATGATCTGTTTTCAATCATTCATTTCAATTACCATTACAAAAGCTCAGAAAACTCTCAACATTAACAGGTGTGGTCAGTTTTGATTAATAAAAACCTGTCAACTCTCATGCATTCCACTGAGTTTTAGTGGTATATTTACGTTCCTCTGCTGTAGTCAACAATTATTCAATCAACGCATGTGTAAGAGATTCTGCCACGGAATTGAAGTACTTGTGCATGGAGGTTTATCAGTTTCACCTGTGTTATGACTCCGGACCTCTCACGCTTTTCTTTACTGAGGGGTTGGAAGCAATGCACGTGTTTCATGATCGTTTAAACTGTTTGAATTAAATAAAATCATTGGAAGCAATGAAATTGCATAAAGACGTTTCAAATGATCTTATTACGTTTGAACCACCTAATTCCTGTTCCAACGATGCGCGCCGCCATGAGAACCCTGACGGTCTTCTACTTCCGGTCATTGCTCGCTGTACTGAAGAGAGATCGGCAGGCTGAATGAGATCAATAATAAATAATAATAATACATTTTATTTAAAAGGCGCCTTTCAAAACACTCAAGGACACCGAACATGACACAATATTAAGAACAAACAGTAATAAAAGGAAAACACGAAAGAAAATAAAAACAATGACAAATTACAATAACAGCAATAGAAATAACAACCAAAATGATAAATAAAGAAAACAAAGATCCATAATATACTACCAATTAAACAGAGTAGGCAAGTCTACAAAGGTGGGTTCTGAGCCGAGATTTGAATAAGGACAGAGAATCGGAATTTAGGCTCCACTTGTTCCGTTGTGGGTTGTACCAATAACTCAAAAAACATAAAACGTTTGTATGGAAACAGAGTGCCTTATTTACAAGGTGATTAGGAAAGATTGCCCTTGCCCAGCACCTTACAGTCTTCACTCGATGCCAGCGAGTAGGCGCTTGGAGTGGCTAGCCGCGCTAAGACTGAAGTATCCACCCAAGAGGATATAAGTATGCTCACACCATTTTAAAAAAGCGCCCGACGGATGAATGGGATGATCATCCCGATCCCACTGTATTATACATTATACAGTCCCCTGCAGAGGTCGCGTTAACCAAATATTTTCCGTCATTGAGGGATTTTTTTTAGCATTCACGGAATATTTTGAAGGCCATCCATCATTTTGATAGAATGTAATTCACACTCTCATCAAATTAGTGGTGGGTGTCATATTGTCTCGAGCATTGTCTTTGATTTGTATGACAGAGATGCCAAGTCTCACGCATTTGGCATAGGTCTCACGCATTTTTTAGGCTTATTCATCGTAGTCCGCAATTATTCAATGAACGCTTATTAATGAGATTCTCACGCGGAATTAAAATCCTTGTGCATTAAAGTTTCAGTTTCACTTGCGGGAAGGTGGACCTCACCATGGAAAGCGATTATGACTCCGGACTTCTCGTGCTTCTCTTTATTCAGGGATTGGAAACAATGCATGTGTTTCATAATCGTTTAAATTGTTTAAATGAAATAAGACCATTTGAAACGTCTTTATGCAATTCCATTGCTTTCAATCCTTCAGTAAAGAAAGCGTGAGAATTCCCGAGTCATAATCAATTTCCGTGTCACTAGTGGGGAAATCCACCGTAATGAATGTGAAACTGATTAACTTAATGTGAAATGATTTGAATTCCGCCAGTGAATTTCTTCAGTTCGCGTCGATTGAATAATTGCTGACTACGGCACAGGAACGTGAATGCCACTAAGAGGCGAGAGACTCAAGCCGAATGAGACTTGGCATCTCTGGTATGATCCTGTATTCCTCATATTTTTGGAATATAATCATTTGCTCTTCATTTGTAAAATATGCTGCTCTGCTGCCGGTAGACGATTGGTCATATGCTACAAGCGCCGTCTCTGTTATGTGAACACGCAGATATCTAGGTGGGGAAAGCCGCGGTTGACATAACGAGTTGATAAGCAGCTTCGTAGGACCGCTTAGCAAGACTGCGGTTGTTAGGCTTAGTGAAGCCCAGCAATAACTAAAAGCATTGTTCATTTGCGCACTGTTACTGTGTGGGGGGAGAAATCATTTGTGATGTTTTATAAAGTTCTTACAGCAGTAAGTTCGAAAATCCACGCAGTGTTGTATTTAACACAGCGCGCAATGTGTGTCTACATGAATCACTGTCGGCATCAGCTAATGCGCAATCTATAAATTATTCTGTTTATTTTATAAAAAAATAAACGATTATCATTTAAAAAATAAAATTACAATGAAGGATAATAATTGATTATGACGGAATTTTTATGCCCCGTCCGTCACAATGACGGACAATCAGAAAGTGTAACGCGACCTCTGGTCCCCTGATATGTCAATTCAAAGATCCGTCCAACAAGTATCCTTTTTTCGAACAAAAAGCAGTATTGTCAGCCAGTGGTCAGTTTAGTTTTCCGGTGAAGTAACCAGCGTTTGCCAAGTAATTAGTGGCCATCTACGGTCACATGCGGGATGCATACTGAAACCCACACATTTAGCAGTTATACAGGCTAACGTTAGCACTTTTGAACAAGGTGATATTGAGCAGTGGAGGGGCTTACCAGTAGCGTTAGTGAATATTGAAAGGTGCATAATCGTAATCCTGGCTTTTGTAAAAACCTCAGCTTTAGTCGACTATATTCTTGTGGCAAATATTTGACTTGTCAGTTACAGCAGTTGTGAAGGATTGAACTGAGATCTTTATTTCATTCCGTGCATTGGTGATTTCCAGCATGCGAAGTGAAGCTTGGGGACTGTACTTCCGTGCTCTGAATAATGATTGTTGCCCACAGCTAATGTGATATCATTCAGTAGTGGAGCGGGTGATGGCAGGGTTTTTACTCTTGTGCAAAACAAAGAAACTGCTCGCCAGACTATTTGCTGAATCAAAAGCATTTTGATATGCAGTTTGCTAGCTAATCAGTTCCTGCATATGAATTGCAACTCGCCGTCTTGTCTTTTTTTTTTTTTTTTGCTTTGGCTGTAGGAATGTGTGTAGCCACGCAAGTAGATATCACGTCTTCGTCAAGCTAAAGATTGTTTTGGCTGAATAAAAAATAGGTTAGCTAGCCTCTATATTTGAATATACACTGTATGTATGAGTATGTACACATCCTGCTGTACCACAGACGCAAGCCGCAAGCTACTATTCGGTTCGATGAAAGCGGATGTAAGCAACAGTTCGACAAGAAGGAGGAGACCCGCGAGTCCGTTGAACCACTATGAATCATGGGAGATAGAACAGGATTAAGGTGGATATGAGCAGCGTAGACGTGACCTCAGACTGTGAAGACCGCACTCTTAGAGAATGGGAGGGTCCCTAGTAATTCGAGAGTGCCCATTGGTTAGTTTCACATCAGAGTGGACAAAGGAATCCACCAATCACACATAGTGATAGATAGACGAAGCAAACGTAAAGCTCTCTCTTAATGGCTGCCTACCTCCGGCTGTGAATCACGTGGGGTATCGCGTTTTTGCTGTCAAACAGTAGTAAATCAGTTTTTTATCTTGAGTTTTCATTGGGTGGGCAGAGCTCTTCTCAGGGTGGGCACTGCGTGGGCCCCTGCCCCCCTTGGTAACGCCCCTGTCTTGGACCCTGAAAATGGGGGAGGGGGGGTTAGCCCAAAACAGAGCATTCCTATCTGTCTCAATTTCGAAGCTATGGCCATACAACGTCATATGTGTCAGCCATCTTGAAATCCAATATGGCAGACGTCTGTCGGACTTCAGATTGGTGTTAGGAGATTCCCTGACCCTGAAAATGGGGGGCTAGCAGCAAACAGAACATTTCTATCTGTCTTAGTTTTGAAGTTATGAGTGATAATAGATGCAGAATGGCAGCCATATTGAAATTCAAGATGGCGGCCACCAGGGGGTGCAAATTTTGTGGGGCCATTTTTTTTCTAGACCCCCATGAGTAGAACTACCCCTGTGCAAAGTTTCATACTTTCTGCAAAAACTGAACAATTCTAGTGCTTAGCCGCTCCACTAAAGTGGAAGATGGGGAAAAGATCATCTGCAGGCATGTGATATCAGCATGTGTCGACAGTATTTGTGCAATAGACAAGTTCGGTTTAAGGCTGGAAGTCCGCGCGCGCATGCGCAATAGAGCTGATGTGGGGCAAAAGGAAATACAGTGGCTACTAGTTGCGTGGTGGGGTGCACAAACTGGTATTGTGAAGACAGGGGGATAAGGTTCTTTCGTGTTCCCTGTGGCAAGAGACAACAACAGGCATGGATTCGAGCTATAAATCGGAAGAACTTTGTCACGAATGATCACACTAGAGTCTGCAGTCATCATTTTGTCAGCGGCTGGCCCGACTTCGCTCTGTGTTTCCCTACAAACCAAAGGATCTCACACCGACGCAAGGTAAAAGGAAAGAGCGATCTGATCGGAGAAATATAGTTAAGGTACTGGTTGATATTAAATTATTGAAGTTGGCCCACTAATCGACTGAGAATTATTTCATCTGTTGTTGTTTCAAGGTGTTATTGTTGTTGCAGTGTCCAGTTTTTGTATCCACATTTTGAAAAGGGACTGGCTTTGTTAGATCCTACAGGCTATATACGAGGTTAAGTAGATGTTAAACTCTACGCAAACAAATATCAAGCCAAAGGGGGAATGTTAGTGCCATACAACATTTTCAGTCTAGGTCAGCTCTGAGGGGCTTACATCATAGAACTTAGCCCCTCAGAGCTAAGTGTAGGTGTGGTTTTCATTTTGCTATTTGCAATAATCATTTTTTTCCTTGTGATTTCAATTTCATAATTACTTGCTATACATAGCCAACAAAGTTGAATTTGCTTGCCAGTTAGTTTTGCGGACGTGAAATAATGTCATTAACACCACTATGATTGGGTCCCACGCCATAAGTCAGCTAATAGCTACAGTGTTCTTGCGACTAATTTGCATTGTTCAAAACAACCGGCAAGCACACATGATCCTAATCTCCTGTAATCTCACATGGATAAGTGCGCAGGTACACATGTGAAATACAAGGCCATATCATTACTGTTTGACTGAACGCTACACATTTGATTTCGGATTTTCATCTGTGCTGAAAATAACAACGTCAAGGACTTACCTTGACAGTATCTCGCCGATATAGTTTCTCAAGTCTCCGCTGCACTCAAGAAGTCAATGCTTTCAGTTCGTAGGAGAAAACTGATGGAGCTTAGTCTAGCTATATTGTCGGGGGGTAAAGAATTTTGGATCCAACCTCCACCTTTTCCGGCTTTTTATTTGCCAGAACGATTTTAAAAGGGCGGCGCCAATATGTTTTAGGGGGTTTTTATCAGTGAGAAAGGGGGTTTAGAATTTAACATTAATATTTAATATCGCGAATGCATATGCTGCGCCTGCCCTAGCAACCTGGTGTGTCATCAGTGACATGACAGCCGCCGTTAATGACATGCTACTGACACGAATAGCAGCACTTGAAACTAAGCTCTAAATTTCCTTAACTGGACGTACACTTGACGTGTTTACATATCCTAATGTTTCTCTGGGTACCCAAACATCAATCAATATTGTCGTCGGTTGAATACAGAATTCTTAATCTCGCCATCTAGACATAAAATGTATGCTGCACACCCTAGAATGTTCCTGAACAAAAAATATTCCTGTTCATAGTTCGAATCCATGCTGTAAGCTGCCTTTTACCACGGGGAAAGTGAAAGAACTTATAATTCCCCACCTTTTAAATACGATTTGTGCATCTTCTGCCCTACATAGTCTGCAAAGAGCCTGCGCACTCCAAATCTCGCTTTTTTACATCCTTAAACCGAAAGAGTCCATTGTCGCCCATGACTTTCTGTTCCTCTGGGGCGTATAAAACATGACAACATTTCCCTTAGTCACCCATGACCATGGTTAAGACAAATTAATACAGCAATGGATGTGCAACAGAAAGTCTTCAGCTACACAGATGTGGAAATGGCTATAAAAAAAAGCTGAAAACTTGAAAATATCCATTGGCTATCAGGGCAATAATTAAGAAGTTTAAGGCATATGGCTAGCGGAGTAGTGGTCTCTGGAGAAGTGGGTATACTTTATGTGGTAGATGGGCTGATCACTAAAAGAAAGTGGGTTTACTCTCCAAACTATTTCAATGGCTTTTTGGCTGATGTGTGATTATACTCCAAAGTGACTGAAAAAGAGATGGATATATTTCCTGTGCCTGTGTATACCCTCCACTACACCACTACAGCTATGTAAAAAAAAAATATATATATATATGTCTGAGAAAGAAAGTGAGCCTGTTTTGAATCCATGCACTGTGAGGAGGATGGTTCACAGGGTAAAGGAATCTCTATGAATCGCAGTCGCAGAGTTACAGATATTAATTATGTTGTGGGGTCTTAGAGTCTCCAAAACTATGATCAGATGCCATCTGCACAACTACAATACATTTGAGTGAGTTGCCTGAAAAAACTTATGGATCCACCACAGTGCTGCACAGACGGTGTGGGTTTCCTCCTAGTGCTGGGTTCTATTGTCAGATGACACTTAAATAGAGCTCTTTAGAAGTGAACACCTGAGGGGGGTTGACATAAAAATTAAGACAACCATTGATGTTTGATGTTGCAAGACAATTTTTTTCAAATTCATAAAGTCCCCCAAGTATCAGCAAGATTGAACTTTGATGTTTGATGTTGTAAGACAACTTGTGAAGATTCATAAATTCCACCAAGTATCAGCAGATGTCAGATGAAAACCTGACTGCCGAAGCCAGAACGTTTAAACCAGGCCATAGTTGGATCTGCCAACAGGACCGGGATCCAAAGCATGCATCAAAATCAACATAAAAAATGTTTCACCAAACACAACATCAAAGGTTTTGCCATGCCAACCCCAGTATCTTTAACTACCAATGGACAAAGGGAGTCTATAAACATGAACCAAAAATTTCTGAGTGTCTGGTGAGATTTTTCATGCACGAATGGTCATAGGTCTCTTAACATATCTCCAACCTCACTCTGCCCAACAAAAGCTGACGCAAAGCTGTTATCTTTGCAGAGGGAGGCTGCAGAAAGTATTAAATGAAGGGGATCCAATAATTGTGGCATATATTTACGAGAAAAAAAATCAGTTTTGAGATAATTACTTTTTTTTTTACTTTCAGCCTTTGCACTTCAATTAAGGATTATATGTTTGTTAATATTTTGAAATTATTAAGAGGGGAATAACATATTTACCTAGGGGACCATTATTAGAGGAGGGCACTGGAATTTAAATTGAAAAAGACAAAGAAACAGTTCTTAAATTGTAGAGCTGAATTACACCCCAAATTTTGCATCACAGAGAAAAGATTTCTAAATGAAAGATACAAAACTAAAATAGGCAAAGTAAAACACAAGCAATGCTTTAATAACTTTACTGATACAATAACTTCAGGTGTTCACATATGACTGCATCTTCAGAATTAGCAGTGCAAGTATTTACATTAGAACTGTATATTATGCCCTCATCCTTTTTTGTATTGAGCACTCGTGTGATTTAATCTGACTCTGTCTTAGTCTTGTCAACACAATGTTCTTGTCAGCTACTTTCTCAGTCAAGACTTTCTGATATGCAGATATCTTCATTTTGCTGTCAGCCCTTTGATGCTTGGTCCTTCTGTTCATATTATGACCTCGGCTGGCAGCATGAACTGGATGCATGTCTCATTTTATTGTCATTATTTTAGGAAAATAAACACATTTTCATTCACTGTCCTCTGCTTTACACCCCCTCCTCACTTCCACCTCAATACCTTGGCAGAGCAGGATACGTCTGAAGACTCGGAGAAGAAGAATCTTTGAAGAATCATTACAACCGCATTGTGGTAATGTTTTATGTAAAAGCTGTGTACGATGGGATAGTCCACTGAGAAGCACCTTTATGAAAGTTAAGGAACTCTCTTTATTTAAGGAGCTTCATGAAGGCATAGAGGAATTCAGAGGCGAAGAATCTCAATAAAAGCAAAATGAACTCTCAGCAGTGGAGGATCTTGACGATAGTTATGTAGACTCTGAACAGTGAAGGATAATGATGGCCTTGGAGACTCTCAGCAGTGGCCGATCTTGAAGAAGGCCTTGTAGACTTCTAGCAGTGGAAGATCTTGTTGAAAGTAAGGGCAACACTCAGCTGTATATTAGACTGATGAAGGCCTTAAAGACGCTCAGTAATGGATTATCTTATTGAGGTCCTTGTACGGCAACACTCTCAGCTGTATATTAGACTGATGAAGGCCTTAAAGATGCTCAGTAATGGATTATCTTATTGAGGTCCTTGTATAATCTTTGCGGAGGATTACTTTGATGAAAGCCTTGTAGAATCTTAGCTGTGAGTGATCTTGGTGAAGGCCTTGGAGACTCTCAGCTGTGGAGGATCTTAATGGAGGCCTTGTATAAATTCAGAAGAGCATTACATTGATGGAGTCCTTATGTACTCTGAGCAGTAGATTATCTTACTGAAGGCCTTGTAAACTCTGAGCTGTGGAGGATTTTTATGAGTGCCTTGTGCAATCTCAACAGAGTTTTACTTTACTGAGGGCCTTGTGGATTCTCAAAGGTGGGGGATATTAAAAACAGCCTTGTAACCTTGATGTTGACATGAAGGATCTCACTGAAGGCCTAGCAGACTCAGCCGTGGAAGATCGCAACGAAGGCCTAATAGACTCAGCAGTAGATGATCTCAATGAAAGCCTAGTAGACTCTTAAAAGTGGAGGATCGCAGTGAAGGCCTTGCAGACTCTCAGCAGTGCAGGATCTTGATGAAGGCCTTGTAGAATCTCAGCTGTGGAGGGTCTCAATGAAGGCCTTTGTAGATTTTTTAGATTCTCCATAGTGGAGGATCTCAGTGAAGGTCTTGTAGACTCTCAGCGGGGAAGGATCCTGATGAAGGTGGCATAGACTCTCGGCAGTGAAGGATCTTGATGAAGATCTTGTGGACTCTCAGCAGAGGGCGATCTTGATGAAGGCCTTGGAAACTCTCAGCGGGAAAGGATCATGATGAAGGCCTAATAGACTCTCAGCAGTGGAGGATTTTGATGAAGGCTTTGCGGAATTCAATGTTGAAGGTGGTGTAGATAACAGGGTTGACCGCGCTGTTGAGGTAGCCCAGCCAGGTGACAGCGCTGTACAGAGTCGGCGAGATGCAACAGCTGCTGCAGTGGACACGCAGCACATGGGTCAGGAAGAAGGGCAGCCAACAAATGATGAATACACCTGGGGACACGGCAATAAGGGAGCCTGCGATTGGAGGGCTTCCTGGACATGCGTGCACATGCACACACTCGCTCACGCGCACACACACACACACACACACACACACACACACACACATACACGTCCAAACTGGCTTCCCTTTGCTATTTCTTCTCCATTCTTTCCCTACCCATCACGAATCTCCCTGCCTCACGGCTTTACCCAAAATTTACATTGGCAGGCTTTTCCTGGGTCTTAACTAATTTTATTTATTTTTATTTTTTTTACTACTTTTATTTATTTTTAATAGTGTTTTACTCTTAATGTTTTGTACTCCTACTCCTGTTTGTTTTACTTTGTGTAAAGCACTTTGTGCTCCTGCCGGAAAAGGGCTATATAAATGAAGTTATTTATTTATTTTATTTATTTTATCACTTCCTCTGTTTCTCAATGCACCTCACAGTCTCTTGATCTCTACACCTCTTTCTCCCTCATGGTTTTATGCATCTTATGACTGGATAGGTTCTGGACATGCATGCATGTGCACACCCACTCTCCATCTCTACCCATCTTTAATAGCTTTCTCCACTATCTCCATCTCTTTGTCATGGCTATTTCTCTCTCAATCTCCAAACCACAGTCTCATGGCTCATCCCAAGCTCTCCAACTCTACCTTTCTCTTACATGTTTTTGCACTTGCTATATATCTCCACCACTCTCAAAACCTTCCCCATTCTCTTTCTCTATCCTTCTCTCTGATAGCTGCTACCCACTCAATCTCTACCCCTCTCACCGAGCACGATAGCCAGCATCTGAGTCGCCTTCCTTTCCTTCTGCTGGGACAGCCTGCCCCTCACTCTCTCCTTCACCATCCCCCCTTTCTCCTCCCTCTCTCTGTCTCTCTCCCTCCACCCCTCCCGCCCCCGCATCTCCTCCTCAAACACCGGCCCGCGGGGCACCAAGGTGGAGCGGGCGGCAGGAGGGAGGGGGGCAGCGGGAGACACTGATACTGAGAGAGAGATTTTGGGCCGGGATGGCTGCTGTCGTCCCTGCTCCGGTTGGGCCAGGAAGCGAACAGGCTCCACCTCTAGAGGATGGACCACCGCCTCCTTCACTAGAGTCTGAAACCAAATAAATAGAGAGGAGAAGTCATTCTTTTTATTATGTGGGACACTTTTTTTTTTCCTTAAAAACTCTGTCTTGAAGGAAAATGCAATAATATATTAAGTTCATTTTTTCATAGTACATCAAAAACAGAAACAAATGAAGACCACAAAGGAAAAATGATCAGAGTCCAAATTTTGCATTTTGGTATATTTTATATATCATTATAATATTTTATGTAGTTTATATTTTTTGCATATTTTTTCAGTGCTTTGTTTCTAAGATCATTTTGAATTTTTAATTTATCATTTCTCCTCAACATGAACATGTGACTCTGATAATTTTTCCATTGTGGTCTTCAAATATAACCTTTTATTTGAAAAAGTTCAGATGGTATGGAAAATGCCAATAAAAAAATGTTATTTATAAATCATGCTCAACCTGCATCAAATCAAAAACAGAACAAAGACAAGATTTTTTCTGAACTTCATTGTATTTTTGGAAATACACACTAATTATGAATTTAGTGCCCACAACGCATTCCAAAGAAGTTGCCACAGGAGCAATATAAGAATCAGAATGTGTTTCAATACTAAAAAATGGGAGTAAAGGCATCAAACAGGTGATTTTATCACGCTTGGATATAAAACGAGCCTCTGTTTACCCTGTTGGACCCTGTTGTTTACTAGCACAGAGAGGTTGAAGCTCACAATAGCGTGTTAAACTGCATGACCCAACCATACAATAATTTTAAAACAAAATTTTAAAAAAAAATAGGACTTAGGGTCCCCTAGCTTACCGGCAAGCAACCTTATAGTGATGATACAAGTTATGAAAATTTCATGTGAAGTTTGACCTTTGAATCATCAAATGTTAAGGTCACTAAATGAAAGACTTCCTATATGTCTGTAATACTAAGCTCTGAAGCAGTATTGAAGATTCAAGTCATTGTAATTACACTGTGTCAAGTTTGACCTTTGAAGGTCACTGACAGTCAAGTTGAATGTCACCAAATGAAAGTTCATATGTGACTTCCTAGATGTCTGTAAAACAAACTTGGGCTGCATCTGTGACCATTTTAGTGATACAAGTCACTGAATTTTCACTAGGTCACGTTTGACCTTTGAAGGACAATATGAAGGTCACCAAATGAAAGTTCATACATGACTTCCTAAATGTCTCTTTTACAAACCTAGGCAATGTTAAAGTACAGCGCACTGTACATAAAGTGTACCAATGTGAGTTAATTGCCAGATTTAGAAAAAAAGTTATCGCACAGTTTTTGAGAAATAATTTTTCGAAATTTCAAGTCCTATTTTTTATCATTGTTAATATTTTCCTTGACCTAGAGTTTGACCTTTCAAAGTCATCTGAGGTCAACCTTAACATTTCCAAACATAGGTCATATATGACTTCCTATTTGTTGATAATACAAACTTAATCTCCATCTGCAACCAGTTGGCCTCCAAAGGCCATTTTGCATATTCTCCATAAAACCCAGTGTTAAAGTACAGCACCCCCACTAGACCCACTTCTGTCAATTCAATCAAAATGGTGCTTGCACTGTAAATTGAGGGTACCAAGGTGAGTTGATTGCCTGATTAGAAAAAAAATTATCTGGCAGTTTTTGAGAAATATTTTTTTTTGAAATTTCCATTTCTAAGTCCGATCTTTTAACATTAAGACCAAAATTTCAAGGGACAAACGGACAAAATGATTCAATCAAAAGCCTGAAAAAAAAAATTCTGAAGATGCGGTCTAGTAGTATGTTATGGCAAATTTATATTATTATCATTATCATTAGGCCAAAAAAAGATTGGAGAAAAAGGCTTGGCTGTTAAAAGTTAGGAGAAAAAACTTTTCGCCATCCCTTTGATCAGTAATGTGCAGTGATTATTTTGAGGGCTAGTGTTTTGACAGGACAGAAGCAAAGGTGAAACTTATTAAAGGAGTAGCTAGAGTTAACTAGCGCTTCCATTTAACAACACTGGCATTAGCCATATGATTCAATATAAATAATTTGGCTAACGGCAAATATGATCAACCAGGGTACAATGAAGTGAAGGAACCGGAAAGTAATTTGAAAACGTAAACAAACATTCATCAATGTTTCTTATAAGAGCGAAAACTTCTAAGCAATTATCTTACCAGAGGGGCTTTAAAAGCCTCGGTCATGTTAACTTGTTAACTTTTCTGGTCGCATGTTAACATTGTTGCCGAGTCACATTTTTGTTTTTCCCTTTTGTGAGAGCGCCTCTTTCTCCCAAAAAAACAAATATTTAGGGAGACAAAATGTTGTTCTGCACAGCGTTACAAAAACAGACTCACATGCAAGTGATTTTGAAAATAAAATTTTGAAGGAGGCGAAAATGGATGGGAATCTACGTGCAAATTTTACTTCCAGGTGTGAATGCCACTGGAACAGATGCTTCACTTGAGCATACCCTGTGACCAATCTAGTGTTCTATATATATATATATACACACACACACACACACACACACACCAGTGCAAGGGCATTATATTGAAAGTGATTGATATAAATGTGGCTTAATGTTTGCAACTGAGGGTGCAGGCTCTGGTTGCAGTGCTCCTCTTCATTCTTGCACCGCAGTCCATATCCTGCCCAGCAAATTTCAATTTCTACCATGAACTGTTTATTGCTTTGGTTTCTTTTCATACTGAAATGTTTTACAAATACGGCACATCCTACTAGGGCCAAGGCCAAACATTCCTGCTCTTCTTGATGTTTATTATACTGTAAAATTGTGGGGCAGATAATGGCCTAAAAGGTATTGGTTAATTAACCCTCTGTTAACCAAGTACCTTTCCAACTGTGTAAAAATCATTTCCCTAGGCAAATATGTTGATTATGGGCCAATATTTGGAAAAATGGGGAAAAAAAAAATTCGACCCTTTGGCCCACGTTTCCAAAATGTAGCAGATCTGCTACATTGGGCAATAATGCGAATGGAAAAATTACAGTGACGGACCATTCAAGTTATTCTCAAATGTTTATTTGGCAATAAGAAACAAAACCAGCAGGGTGTCCAGGCTGTTAACCCTTTCACTTTATGTAGCAGATATGCTACGGTGGTTAATAGAGGGTAAAGGAATTATTTGTTTTTTTGAACCATTTCAGATCTCCTTTGTTGGGAGATGTCATTGTAAAAGCCAGTTTACATAAAAGATTTGTGCTGCAGAATCCTCTCACAATAGAAACTCCTTGCCTCAGTAATAATTCAAAAACCAGGCAGTTTATATCAAAAGTGACATCCTGCGGCTCAGAACACCGTTTCTGTAATAGCAGTTCTGAAAATATTCCACCTTTTCTGACATTTCTGTTCTTGTGACAAAGTGACATTAGCTAAGACACAGAGCTTGGGAATTGCAATGAAATGAAAAAAAAAAAAAAAAAAAAAATATATATATATATACACAGTTGCAATCAAAATTATTCAACCCCCATTGCAAATTGGGTTTACTGGCAAAATGTACAAACTTTCAGCTGTTTGTGATAAACAGATTAAGCAAGAACATTTTAAATAGCTCAACACAACTAAATATTACATGTGTTTTTTCCAAATTTAACTCAAAATTCCACTTTTGATGACACCTGCAGTCTCAAAATTATTCAACCCCCCGAATAGAATTCATCATAAGAGCATATTAGCAAGTCAGGTATTGTCTCAAGCACACCTAATGCAGGTAATGAAGAGCTTAATTAGTTGCATCAGGTTTGCTTGAGATAGAACACATCAAATACTTGCACTTGCTAGGTTTTGTTGACAGTGACATTTTATTGCATAATAGAAATATGGCTTTCAAGAGAATTGTCCAAAAAGCTAATAGAGGAGATCATTGCCTGGCATAAACAAGGAGAAGGATACAAAAAGGTAGCACAGGCACTAAATCAGGGGTCACCAACTCTGTTCCTGGAGGGCTACCATCCTGTAGGTTTCTGCTCTATCTCCAATTCAGCACACCTGATTCAACTAATTAGCCACTCAATTTCCCAGCTAGAGATCTTGTTAAGCTAATTAGTTGAATCAAGTGTGCTGAACAGGAGGTAGAGCAGAAACCTACAGGATGGTAGCCCTCCAGGAACGGAGTTGGTGACCCCTGCACTAAATGTTCATAGAGATAAAATTGGAAGCATAGTTTGCAAGTTCAGAGTTAAAGGATGAGTGGCTACAGTACCAGGATGTGGCTGAAAGAGGAAGCTATCAATGGCTGTCACCAGATTCCTGACGAGACAGGTGGTCAAAAACCCTCGGGTGACTACAGGAGACCCGCAGCAAGACTTGCAGGCAGGAGGCACTGAGGTTTCAGGTCGCACAGTAGGGCGCATACTAAATGTTGAAGGTCTCCATGTCTGAATTCCAAGACATACACCACAACTGATCGAAAAGCACAAGCTCTAATATGCTCAAAACCATATAAATAAGCCACAGAAGTTTTAGGATACTGTTCTGTGGAGAGATGAAACAAAACTGGAACTTTTCGGGCTTATGAATCAGTGGCATGTCTGCAGGAGGAATAAAGAAGCAAATGCGGAAAAAGTACACCCCGCCTACAGAGAAGAATTGAGGGGGCTGTTTGATGCTCTGCAGCTGCCTTGCTTCCTCTGGCACTGGAAACCTGCAAGGTGTGGAGGGCAAGATGGATTCAGTCAAGTTCCAGGATATCCAAGGAGAAAATGTCATGCCGTCAATACGGAAGCTGATGCTTGGGCATCATTGGACCTTCCAACAGGACAATGATCCTAAGCATACCTTAGCATCCACCAAGGCTTGGTTTCAGAAGAAGTGTGGGAAGATTCTGGAGTGCCTATAACAGTCGCCTCACTTGAACCCCATAAAAAATCTCTGCTGGGATTTGAAGAAGGCAGTTGCAACATGCAAACCCTAGAATATTAGTGAACTGGAGGCCATTGTTCATGAGGACTGGGCTGCGATTCCTTGGGAATGCTGCCAGAAGCTGTTGTCTGCCTATGCATCACATTTCAAACAGGTCATAGCAGCAAAAGAGTGATCTACTAAGTATTAAAGATGCTTGTCATGAAGGGGTTGAATAATTTTGAGCCTGCAGTAGTCATTAAAAATGGCATTTTGTGTTGAATTTGGAGATGACACTTGAAATATTTGTTGCGTTGAGCTATTTAAATTGTTCTTGTCTGATTTGCTCATTGCAAACAGCTGAAAGTTTGTAAATTTTGCCAGTAAACCTAATTTGCAGCAGGGGTTGAATAATTTTGATTGCAATATATATAATATATTGCAATCAAAATTATTACTAGGCACGACTATTAATTACTAGGTATATCTAGCGGCCACGAGAAAAGATAATATTCTTTTTTTGTGGCCGCTAGATATACCTAGTTTCCGACATAAAATTAGTGGGCAGGACATCCCAAAGATTCTCAATGAGGTTAAGGTCTAGGCCTAGGATCTGGTGGCCAATCCATGTGTGAAAATAATGTCTTATAATCCCTGAGCCACACTTCCACAATTTTAGTTCAATGAATCCTGGCATTGACATCTTGGGATATGCCCGTGCCAGAAGAACAGAAAAAAATCCATTGATGGAAAAACCTAGTCATTTATTGTATTCAGGTAGTCAGCTGACCTCATTTTTTGGGCACATATCATTGCTGAACCTAGACCAGACCAACTGAAGCAACCCCAGATCATAAAACTGTCCCCACAGGCTTGTATGGTAGGTACAAGGCATAATGAATGCATCCCTTCATCTGCCAGTCTTCTTGCCCTGATGCACCCATCAGTCTGGAACAGGGAATCTGGACTCTTCAGACCACATGACCTCTTTCCATTAGACCAGAGTCCAATCTTTATGCATCCTGGCAAACTGAAGCCTTATTTTCCAATTGGCCCCGCAGATAAGTGGTTTTCTTTTGGCTATACAGCTGTTTTGTCCCAGTCCTTTGAGTTCTCTTCATAGTGTGCATGTGGAAATGCTCTTACTCTCGCTATTAAACATAGCCATGATTTCTACAGTTGATTTTTTTTTTTTTACAATTTTATTTCTCAAAGTTTTTCAGTGATCTCTGATCACGATGATTCAAGATTTTTTTTCTAACCTCATTTCTTCCTCAAAGATGATGGTTCACCACTTTTCTTCCAAATTTTAATAATGCGCGGGAGAGTTCTTAACCCGATTTTAGTAATTTCAGCAATCTCCTCAGTTGTTCTCTCTGCCTTTGCAGGCCAATAATTTGACCCTTCTGAAACACAGTAAAATCTTTTCTACAAATACTGGATATGTCTTTTGACATGGTTGTTTAAGAAATGAGTAGTGACTCACTACATTAGTTAGGGTTAAATAACTTTTTGCCAGCTGAAACACATTAATCACTGTAGTGATTATCCAATAGAAGACTCTTACCTATTTGCTTAATGAAACCAGGTGGTGAAATTTTTTTTTTAGTAAGGCAGTGGCATAATGCCATTGAAAGAAGTCTGCATGAAGAGCATCCATCCTTTATCGATAACAATTCTTCCTCACTAGGGTCGTCGGGGAGCTGGAGCCTACTCCAGCATGGGCGAATGGCAGGGACACACCTGCACAGCTTGCCAATCCTTTGTAGGGCGCACACACCATAAGCACATACATCATTCACACACACACACACACACACACACACACACACGCACACTCTCATACCTATGGGCAATTTAGAGTATTTAGCCTGACATGCATGTCTTTGGACTGTGGTAGAAAGAAACCAAGGCGAACGCGATGAGAATGTGAATTCCACACAGAAAAGCCCAACACTGGATCCAAACTATCGACCGCCTTGCTGTGAGGCAGCAGTGCAACCCACCGCACCGCTGTGCTGCCCAGTTAGGTGAATGTTTTATTTAAAAAGAGGCTGTGAAAGGTGCCATCTAATTTGTTGAAAGATCTATGGCTCTCATTTGTGCTTGAGAGTTTTTGACTACCCTTTTGAAGTTTTGAGAAAAAGGGTCCAAAAATGACCCCCTTTTTGGTCCGTGGCCCTTTTTGGGCCCTTTTTTCTCCAGACTTCAAGGTTGTCCCAACAAAATAACAATGGATTTAAATAAAGAACCTTTCAACTTAAAGATCCCTGCAAAAAATATCCTGGGATATCATTTAAGTTTCAAGACTATCCATGATAAATTTTGGGAAAAAAATGGCTCAGAGCATTTTGAGCGCCCCCTATTGGCAAACTTCAAGGATGGCCCAGGTGAATAACTACATTATGGAACTCTATTCTCCCTATAGACTCACTCTCAATATACCTTTGAAGTTTAGAATTAGAGAGGTAGAAACTTGCAATTTTGTTAAGTCGGCCAATAAGGGCCCAAAAAAGGGGTCGCTGTAGCTTGGGCCAGAAGGGGTCAATAGAGGAACGGTTCTGGATTTGAAGTTTGGGTACCATACCTATCTCAGAAATAAAATATCAGCCAAATGCCGGGGGGGTCAACAATCCAATGAGTCTGATTTTGTCTGAATCTCTCTAAAATTGGCTCTTCATGAAATCTCACAGTTCTATCTGCCCATTGTTGCTCATCTCTGTTTTGAAGTTGCATTTTTATCTAAATCACTCCTGCCTCTCCTTTCACATAAATCAAAAATGGGCTTTGTTGTTTGCTGTCGCATTTTATATGGAAAATTCTACTGCAGATTTAAAAATATTATCTTCTACAAATTTTTTTATGGATGCGTCAATTTTATAGATCATCATTTCATTTAAACAACATTCTCTGAACCATTTCAAGATGTACTTTAGGTAATGAAAAATAACTAAAATTAGACTCCAAAGAAAAAAAAATTATGGTTAAAAAAACACCCTGCAACAATTGGATGCTAAGAAGACGTATTTATTCCCTCATAGGGCAGCATCTGGGGCAAGGTGTTTGGGCATTGGGTCATTACAAATCTCGTAAGACTGACATCATTTGCCCAAAAATATTCACAAATTAAAAAAAAATGTCTCCCACCCTTGGTATTGATGCTTGCACCTTTCACAGTACCCACCGATTCAAATAGTTTCACTGTACTGCTGCTGTATAGCAATGAAACAACAGAAAAATCAATGCAAATAGTACCCAGCTGTACAGCTATGATTAGATACATCGTAGATGATTGAATTTTTCTCTCCAGTTGGGAGACTCACCACTTTTTTTGCGGTGAGGGGCAGCAGCAGGGGGCTTGACTATCAGAGTGCAGAGCTTCACATCCTCGGGGTGGGTGCACTTATTCTGCGGAGAGAGACCAGGGGTGGGGGTGGATGGAAGGAGAGGGATGTCAAAAGAAGCATGAATAGAAAGAGATGGAGAGGATAATGGGACAGGGAGAGAGGAGTTGCAGAGGGCAGGGACAGACATAAAGGAGGAAGAGCAGGCAGAATAAAAGGAAGAGAAAACCAAAAAAAAAACTCCCAAAATCTTTGGTAAATGACAAAAATGTAGCCTTCAAGCCAGCTCTTCATTGCTTTTGCAACATCGTTTAGCCCCAGACCAGCGAGTTATGAATGTTCTAATCACAGACTCATAATTGCACAGCGAAGAGCTTAATGAATTCACTGTTGCATTTTTTCCAGTACTATATGCTGTTTTACCATTTCTGATTTTTATAAGTTTTTTTTAAAATAATTGCTGTCAACTGCTATTCAATAACATTTGGCAATATGTGCTTTTAAAATTTGGCATATCAACCAATTAATGATGTCAATACAGAGGTGACTCTAGAGACTGCAGGGGCGACCCAGAGAATCTTAAAATGGTGCTGACTTCCTTCAGCTTTGATCACATTACACAGATTTACTAATCCTCAGCATGTAGGTGCCACAGAATCCTCGAAGCTATGGGCAGTTGCCTGTCTTGCTGGCATAATATTCACCTCTGGGTTGGAATAGACATTGTATGGATGAAAAGTAAGATATGGGGGGCAGCCTCAGCAGCATGAGTTGAGATTAGTGTTCTGAAGACTGACAGGCGTCCTGAGGTGTTGGCAAGCTTTGTAAGGCGCCGAAGCAAGAGTAACCACCACAGTCTCAGTGTGAATCTGACCCACTGTGGCCAGCAGCTTTGCGTGAGCAACACATAATTTTGGAGTGATATAGGAGCAATACAGTTGAGCAAATAGGGTCATGTTTGACCTGGGTACCATCAAACTGTATCCAGGGTACAATTAGCTACTGAATATTGAAATGTGCCTCGGTTCGTGGAGCGTCTGTTGAAACATGCCCCAGTTCTGTTACTTTTTGATTGAACTTGGGTATGTTTCGTCTGATATGCCAGAAAACAAGGTACTTTGCGATTTATCTAATCGTTCTGTGGGTACAGTCTAGTGGTACACAGAACATAACCCTTAAAGCTGCAGTTGGTTGGGCGTTGATTGTCGCTGAGGTGCCACTTGCTGTTCATCCACACACACTTCAACCAGCCCTTGGTTACCTTTGTCCTCATCCTGCACATGCCACCACTGCGATATGAAAAGAAAAAGCAACTGACAGGCGCGTGTTTTGGAGGAGAACTGTAAAAGATTTAAGATCCTGAGGTGGCAGCATGAGTCACATACATCTTGTTCACAGAATGCTATTTTAACATTCCAGAGTCAGAGAGAAGTTAAATTTTATTTGAAAAAAAAAAATGTCCGGACCTGCAAAAGATGACTGTCATGAAGTACAAGTTTTCCCTTGAGAAGTAAGTTCCCTGCCGTCACAATGACATTGCAGTGCAAAGGGAATGCAAAAAAGACTGTTATCATGAAGTGCAAGTTCAGCCCTCAGAAATCCGTTCCCCTCTGTTATTATCACTTCACAATTCAAAGGGAAATAAAAGAAGACAAGTCATGTAGTACATGTTTGATCCTCAAAAATAAATTTCCCGTTGTCACCATGACATCACCATGCAAAGAGAATGCACCATGCACTGCCCCCTCACAGCAAGACAGACGTGAGTTTGAATCCATCTTGGGACCTTTCTGTGTGGAGTTTGCATGATCTCCCTTTGTGTTTGCGCGGGTTCCCTCCAGGTACTCTGGTTTCCTCCCACAGTCCACAGACATGCATGCTAGGCTAATTGCAGACTCTAAATTGCCCATTGGTATGAATGAATCAGATGTGCTTTGACTCCTATGTTGGATGACACAAGATAGCTAAAAATTGCTGAAAGAGTCATTAAACAATAACAAATCAATCAATTATGACATCCCATTGTAAATTGAATGTCAGCTTCAGAGAAGTAGCCGCTGCTGTTTCGGTGGATGACAACTATAAACAATTTATGGATAAAAGGTTTTGGTGGAACAAAAAAGTTAGTTCCTTAAGTAAATAATGCACAACAAATTATGATGGCGTTCGAAGCAAAGGAACCTATTTTTCATGGCGCCCTAACCACAGATTTACCCATTGCCCCCACCTCCCCCTCCTCACCTTTCTCTGTCTCTGCCCCTCCCCAGGCTCTGTCCCTCCCTGCAGGCGGAGGGCGTGTTTGTGGGGCGGGGCGGTGCGACGACCTCGCCTTCGCAGCACCACGCAGATCTGCGCATACACCAGCAGGGTCACTATGAAAGGCACGTAGAACGAGGCAACGGAGGAGTACACCACAAAGGCAGGGTCTGCAATGCTGCACTTCCACACCTCTCGACTGGCTAGGTGAGACAAGGAATAGGGGAGGAAGACTGGGGTACAAGAAGATCTTTTTGTAGAACTTTAATTACAAAAATGCTATCAAAACATACTGATTATTTTTCATTGTATTTAGATTGAGAGGGATCATAAAAGGTAATGGAGGGAAAGATTCACTGCACAGTAGATAAGTTTGGCCATCGGTTTTTCTTTTGGGCTCAAGGTACTTTCCCATCACTGGTCACAATACAGCCTTAAGGACACTTTTGATTTCTGTGAAATTAATTAATGGTGAAATTTTATCAAACTATTCAGCTTACCAATGTAGCTACAGACATAATTAATAAAAATTCATTAAACCTAACTGTTTGCAGTCCTGGAGACAGCAGCAGCCTTCCGGCCATGATTGAGGAAAACTACTTCAGGGCCGGATTGTTAATGGGTTTCTCTTTTTTGAAAGAGCTGTGTGTTTTAAGTGAAGCTGTCACAATAATCTTCTGTGGGTGCCACTGATGGTCTCTAAGAGCAAATGACTCCCACTGTTTTGGGAGACTGCTTGGTCCCACTGTGGCCTTGAGCATCAGATGCGCGCTGTGTTTAGCCACATTTCCACCCAAAGTACCTGGAACTTCAAGCCCTGGGGACTACTTTTTAAGGAATTACTAAAAGGTTCATTGAGCTTGTTTTTGTTTGCGTTTCCACAGCAGTATAAAAGACCCGTGAACATTGGGCAAATTAGTCCAATGACATGAAAAGGTGAACGTTTGATAAACTAATGTTAATTCAAAGTTGGCTGTCCAGTGAGGACAATAAAATTATCTTACAACTAACAAGCAATTAGCTAGATGGATTAACTTGCTTGCTAGTTACATCTAAGTTGTTCATAAGAAATAACAGCGCTACAATATAACAGCAGCTACATTTAGCTGGCCAGTTGAATTCAAACTTTACTAGCTAGATATTCAGTAACCCAACATTGGCTTGTGAATGTATGACAGATTTATTAGAATCTGTTTTTCCCGCAGCATATTAAATTTTTTTCTCATTTAATTGGTTCATTAGCTAGCTAGCTACATTACGTAAATTTTGTAACTGTGGCTACCAAGTAACGTAAGCAATGTTAGCCAACTCTATGAGCAAGCAATTATATTCAACAGCATACATTGCTTGACGTTTGTTTGGCTAGCTTACTTGTTTACAGTCATGCAAGTCGAAGGATAATTTCCCATGGATAATGACTTAGTAGTTACAGAATTTAAGTTATTGTTTTGGTCACGCTATTAAGACAGATTACTTAATCATTAATTTGCCTACTGAATTCCGTTACTGTAGTCAAACAAATAACTCAAAGCGCAACGAACATCAGGTTTTTAAAAAATAGCAGTTCAAACAAGAGTACTCAAAGAGTGCAGCACCTCTGCCACGCCAAGGCAACTCTGTGCATTAGTTATTTTCGTTGGCTGATGTAGGGTGTTGCTGCATTCCACCGCCAGGTTGCAGCAAAACCCAATCGCACGCTGGTTGGAAATCCGGTCCATTGGAAAGACTTCAAATCTCTGCCAGCATAGCTGGATTTGAACTTTGGCCTATATCTCAGCTGTACTTTGGTCTAGACATGCAAAGATTTAATCACTTTTTCCTCTTGTGCTTCTCTAAGATCCTGCAAAGTTTGGTTAAAATCTATGCGGCCGTTTTTGAGATATCCTGCTAACAGACAAACAGACAGACAAACAGATAAACGCCGACAAAAACATACACCTCCTTGGTGGAGGTGAATAACAATTTGTGAGTACATTCAGCACTGCAAGCCCAACCTCCAAAGTTCCTGTGAATATCTGTTACATGCTGAGGGTTTAGAGCGCAATGGTTATATGTCCATATGTTATATGTTTTAGAGGTTTTGAGAAAAATTGATTTTTAGGTTTCCAAGTGTTCTTTTAAATCAGGTATTTTATATAATTTTTTTTTTTTCACCAGTCACTCTTTTGCTGCATGGTTCAGAAGTATATTGAACACCTAAGTTTTCATAGGAATGTAACCGCAACATCATGGTCAAAATTGCCAAAAATGGACATGTCACCTCAGTGCTCCAACAATTCTAGCACATGATGTGACATGACACAACGGTGAGTGGTTGAAGGTAAGTTCATTTGCAATGGAAGACAGACTATTCTGTATTAAAATTCATCTTTATTCATCAAAATGTCAATGTTTAATTCATTTAAGCAGATTTTGTTGGACATATCACAAAATGAAAATGTGAATTCTGATTAAAAATGAATGCAGATGGACATATAGTTACTGTGCTCCAAGGATTAGCTGATAGGAAGCTGTGACAGGGGGTAAAAATCTCAAAACCACAAAATTTGGACATATAACCATGGTGCTCCAAACCCTCGATGTGTGGAATTTGTACCAGACCTCATTAAAGAGGCGCAGATTTTCACTTGGTGGCTTAGCCTAAAACTCACCAACCATGGCCCTACTTCCCTACCCATAATTCAACAGCAAACAAATCTGCACCACCTACATGATTTATATCGCACAGTATCAAAAGACTTGCTGACAGATTTATACCAGGCACATGTGAACTATTTCAGGCCGCCAGCATTAACTGGCTTTGTTCAATTTTTAGCTTTTTAACATGACAGCTAGGTGGCCCCCAATGATTGTAGCTTGTAGCCAGCTAGCTATCAGGCACTGTGCATTATTAAAATTAAAATAATGTAAAGGACTTGTGTGACTGATTTTGTACTTGTGATTCAGAAATGCACATGCAGTACAAATTGTCCAGGTGCTGCAGAATTTGGAGTTGCATGCCAATTCCTTGGTTCACTTGTGTACTTTGCATTATGGGTAGTGAAGGAGGGATATTGTCAGAGACTTTCATGCCATGCCGCTAAGTAAGGATCTGCACCTGAGTTAGGAGGTCTGGTAAGTATTCTACACATGCGATGAAAAGTGTTGTGACGGGCTATCCCCCCCAGCAGGGACTTGTTAGAATAAATTTTGTTTAAATTCAGTCCCTGGTCCTGAAGGAGGAAATCAATAGGTTCCTGGGCCCGAGGGAAAGTTCTTGTGGTAGATATATGGCTTTGGAGAGAAAGTCCTGGATGAACAGTTGGTACCTGTGTTGTTCAGTCCAAACAGCAGGGGGCAGGAAATGGCGAAGGATAGGAACCAGACCACAGCGATCATCAGAGCCACTCTCCGTCTGGAGCTGTATCTTGTGTTATACAGGAGTGGCATGGCCACAGCAGTGTATCTGCAAACACACACATAGACCCACACACACACGCATGCATGCACGCACGCGCGCGCGCGCACACACAGACTCACACATACATACACGCACACAAAAACACGCATTTCACATGCACAAACACACGCACGCACACACACACACACACACACACACACACACACACACATACACAAATGTGCACGCACAAACACACAACACAAACACAAGCACGCGTGCAGGCACACATCTCTTCAGTCTCCCTTGAGTAGACTCTGAAAAGCTCAATTAAATAACGCTGTTGCTCAAGTCTTCTATCTATACTCTTAATTCCTTCATATTAGTGTTAAAGAGCAGTTGTTCCATTTTATATCCAAAGAAGTAATTTCCTTAACTCACAAAAAGTGTGGTTTTTTTTGGGCCCATTACAACTCAGGGATGACCTAATTAAAAGTTCAGAGAGACAACTCTGTCCTTGCTCTTCTTGACCTAATTCAGCCATTGGTAGGGCTGATATGAAATCTTCTTTTAATTATTTGATATCTCCAGCCCCACCTCCAATTGCCAGCCTGGGAGCGCACAGACAGCTCGCAGTTCCCCTCCGAAACACACGTTTGTCAACCACCATTTCTCTTCACCTCGTAGTCATGGTCTTTGCTTGCATAGGATGAGAGTGAAGGAATTTTGCATGGCTGGATTTGATATGAGACTGTAGTGGTCACTCTTGCACTGCAAGCAGTGCCTTTACCAAGCGAGCCAACCCAGTAACCCCCAAGGAAAGATATTTAAAGCGAAGTACCTTGAGCCAGCTATGTCTCTGACTCAGGGATCCTCAAATCTGGACCTTGAATCCAAATTCAGTCCGGGTTTTCTTTTACCCCAAGTAAGTATATGAACACTTAGTGCCCCTGATTGGCCAGACTGTCTGTACACCTGACTCCCAGGTGAAGGGAGGGTGGAAAACCAGCAGTACTTGGACCTCGAGGACCGTGATTTGAGGACCAGGACTCTGACTTGTCAGTTTTACTCAGGCAATCAATTGCAAATTCATGAAAAGAAGTACTGATGAAAAAGCTGCCCTGAATCAGATTCAGTATAAAGTGAGAACATAAATATCTGAATGCACAGTCCTCCCAGTCCACTTATTAGACCTGAAAGACTGAGAGTTTCAGACTCATATTTTGGGAATGAAAAACATAGTTTGAAACTTTTTGGAGAAAATATTGTAGTTTTTTGAGATATTGAGTGCCTTTGAGCGTGGGACAGCTCCTGTGCATGAGTATACAAAGCAATATGAGGCTGGTTACATTCCTTCACAGACATTCATGGCTTGAAGATCGGAAACAGTATCAGTGCGTCTAATAGTTGATATGGCAGATATGAAAAATTGACCGCAATTTACAAATTTTCACCAATGGATTCCTGTCACAAAAGCAATTTTTTTTTCCCTGATGGATCAAACGGGCCCTTTACACACACAATCTCCCATGTCCACTGAATACACTCAGGCACGTAGGTCTAGATATGGTAGATAAAATATTTATGACTCAGGGCACTTTACAGTCTGTATGAATTACTGCGTTTAAATGTGATAGCTTTCTGCAGAGGGTGAAGGTGTAGATCCGATGAGCTGAGCGAGAACTGGATGTGGGGGGGGTGAGAGTGGTGGTAGCAAATATTATATATTCAGGAAGACAGAAGAGTATGTGATGCAGAGAGACAGTTTTATTGTTATAGCCATTACTGCTCTATATTTGTCTTGCAGTGACCTTGGCTACTGGCTGTATCTCATTTTGAGTCAAATTGGCTTGCAGCTTCGGGAATACATTCATACAGCTCAAGAGAAAAAGGGAGGAAGACGGCAGAAAGAGACGTTAAAACAGGTAGAGATGGAGAGAGTAATGAGACAGTGAAAAATGGAACTGTGCGGCACTTTTAACTGACTGATTTGAATAGAAAACTACTACATTATGATTATGAGAGCGAGGTGAAGCAAGCAATATAGCAAGCCACATGTCCCATGACTGTATAACAGTTTCAAACTGAGGGAAAGCAAGGGACTGCTGGTGCATGAGGCAGGACAGGCAATGGGAGGCTGGTCAAGATGGTGCCCAACCTTGCAAAACCTGGTGTCTATGCCAAAGTCTTTACGGGCAAGTCTCGCCTCTCAGGGGCTAGCTTGGCAATGCCCCCGAGGCAGTTATTGCAGGCTAGCAAGACCAGGCCCCTATCTAAATGAATGGGGAGCCAGCAATAACATCATTTTCAATGGTCACTGGGACATAAATACTGCATATATAGTATCACCTCTCAAATCTTTTAAAACTGTTAAAAAGTTTGGTGACTTTGCCCAAAAATAACATTTAAAATGCATTTTCCCCCACAGGTTAGTACTTCTACAATGCATGCACAAGGTTTTACGACACCAACTTTATTTACAGCGTGCTGTGACATGATGCTGTCAGCTTATCCCACTGAGCTGAACGATGTACACTCAATGGGCTCATCCCACCCTAGTACTTCAAGGAAATGCCGCCAAATCGGTCGAAACCGTGAAGGTTGAAACTGTTGTGGATCTGAACTGTGAACTTGCGTCAATGCAAAAACATGAATGGCTAGATATTTTTCCTGGTTCGGCTGTATAAAGCAGACAATTGTTTTTTTGGGGGGAAAGGGGCGAGATATGTCATAAGCTGTTCCATTCAAAATGTTTAACTGGTTTGTCTCTTCTTTATACCGTCTCTGTCTATACCCAATGGTGCCACCAGGGATTTTAGGCCGAATAAGAGGGTCTCAGATATGGCTTTACCACTACACCCCATCCCATCCCTGCACAATTACAACAGAATTTAATCAGGACCCAGTCACAGCCAGCGTGTGTCCCACTTCTGGCAAATGAAACACTCTTGCTTATAACAGTGAAATATCTGCTAAAATAAGCATGGGTTCTTTTGTCCTGAAAAATGACTGGAAAAAAACTTGACAGAATGGTTTTGCACAAGGTATGGTGCTGGTGCATGACACAATTTGCCTGGAACATTTCTCTGTGAGTCAGAATTTGTTTGGAATCAAAAAATGCTCAGAATCAGTTGATGAACATCAATCTCAGAAGCAAAGGACACAAAGTGGAATTTTCCCCATTTTCCTGGTTGCATATTGAAGAGTAGGTTATCTGGAGAGTTATGTCAAAGTTCAAGAGTGCCATTGCTTACCACTGATCTGTATAGCATTACTGGATAGCTGTCGATGTCATTATTTTGAAGTAACTGTGCCGCCATATTAGTATGCCCAACAATAGTCTCCAGGTACATAGCGTTGTAGCCACAGGTTTCTCATCTGGGGAGAAACCTCCCAGACACGGGGGGGGGGGTATATATATATATATATATATCTATATATATATATATATATATATATATATATATATATATTTATTATTTATTTTATATATTATATATATATATATATATATATATATATATATATATATAAACCAAGAAATATTAACCGTTGTCACCATTGTCTTTATTTTAGAAACTCTAGGTATGACATGCAGTCCTGTACAAAGTATGTAATGCCCAAAGAATGTCTACTGGCCTATCTATTTTGTATTACAGCATTTTCATGAGCTTTGGGGGGATGTATAATTATAGGGCATAATGTGGTGCATCTTCAAATTTTCATATGGTAATGGGTCAGAAAATCAATTTCATCAAACGTAACTTCGGCACTCTCATATTTGCTTTATTGCAATTTTTTTTTTGAAATGGTGTCGTACAGAAAATATCTTACTTCAATGTACATTGTAGAATGTGCTTTTGTGACTAAAACTATTATCATTTTTTAATAGCTGAAAAAATTGATGACCTGTAAGATGTTGAGGTTGGAAACCAAAGCCATGTCATCCTTTTCGACATGCCAGAACAGTTTCAAAAATCTTTATGTGGGTAGCAGCGATATTGAATAAAATTATTAAAAGACAGATTGAAAAAGTTTTTTCTTTTTTTTTTTAGCTAGACAATTTAATATGTGTATTTCTGCAGCACTTATATTTCAGTGGGTAACGGCATTAATTTGCCTAAAATAAATATGAAATGGGTATGGGTGTTATGCAAGTAAATTGCTAGGTCCCTGAATGATAGTTTTGAAGCTAAGTGGAGCCTATTATAAAACAGTGTCGCAAACATTATTAACAGTGTATCCATCTTAATTACACCCTGTGAATTGTCTTGCCAAATCCCTTGATGTTTGCTGCAGTAACAAGATACACATAGGGTCAGCCATGCCATAGGATTCAACGTAATGGTTGATTACCGGGTATACCAATATGGTCACTCGGTTGCTTCAACCTTCCAACGCAGTTTACTGTTGCGTCAGATATCTAGTAATTCAATACAGATAAGTGTTGCTTACTAGTTGTGATTAGTACATCAGTATTAGAATATTCATTTAAGAACACGCTTGGGTATACTTGTGATCTGATGTCATTAGTTAGCCAGGCAGGCAGGCAGGCAAGCAGACAGTCCTCACCTGTCAATGCTGATGGCACAGAGGTTGAGGATGCTGGCAGTGCACATCATGACATCTAGAGTAAGCAGGATGTCACAGTAGATGGGACTGAACCTCCAACCCCCCACCACCTGAGAGAGAAAGTCTTACTGAGACTCACAAGAAGATAGACGCTATGGGCAATTCTATAGTAATGTCAACCTTAGCATGAAAAACTAGTTACTCATTCCCCAAATAAATGTTTTACACATACTATTGAGTTGTTTACTTTGAAACGCAAACTTAATTGAACCATTTTATTGACAAAATTGTATGTTATTACAATTACACAGTAAGATGCAAAAAAAAAAAAAAAAAAAAAAAAAATTGAAGTGATGCAATTGTTTCAGCTCCATAATGCTGTTTTTTCAGTATTAAAACAAAAATGAAAATACACATAATTTCAAAAGTGCCACTTCGATGTTCAGCTGGGGTTCCAACATTATTTAGCTATCAAAGTGTTTAAATTAGACCTTAAAGTTCACAGAAAGTATATTGTCTCCTGAAAATGCCTGTCTTTTTGTGTCACATCCATAATGTGGGATATTTGTCTTTTTTTCTTGCTTGAAAATATTTTTTTTCATTATTTTCTTTGCTTTAGCGTTCATCTAAATGAGTTTTTTATTTTTTAATTATTTTGTTATTAGAATATACAGGTAGATTTTATCATGCAAGCAAAGTAATTTTTCTGAGCCAATTGTTTAATCATTTTGTTTCCAAATGTCAGATCCATAAAGTTGCAATTGCCCCAATACTACCTCTTTTTCTCACTGAGATACTGCACTGTAAAAAATGGTTTCATCTATACAAAGTTAGAGTCAGCACTGCCCAAAAGTTCATAGTTGAACTTACTATCTTAGCGGTCAAATTTTGTTTCGGACACATTATTGCTTGAACACATTTAACTGTGAGCAAAGCTAGTTACCAAGGTGACCATGAATATAAATCTAGATTCCTACAATCTTTTAAAATGTGAAAATGTAGTGTCCGTGCTACCATAAAGGAACACTATGCAGAAGTTTAACCTCGTAAATATTATAAAATAACAATGCTAAGACATATTTATGACAATCTACGGCTATAGTATATGCGTCTGTGCTGCCTAAAAAGTTTACAATTTAATTTAAAACTTTAATAGTCCCATGTTGAATGTAAATCATTAGGATGACCATGCTTCGTAAGTGAGCAGAGCCAGTTGACAAACCTGACTATGAATATAAATTTGGGCTCCAACACCTACACTGTACAAAAAAAGGTTCCAGGCGCCACTGTAATAAGGTTTGTGTCTGTGCTTATTTGTGCAAATACAATGCAGGATTTTCACCTTGAAAAATATGCTGTATTCTTACTTAAAAGTAACAATGATAAGGAATATACAGCTGTACTCAAAAGTTTGCATACCCTCTCTGAATTTGTTAAATATTGCCATTTATTTTGAAAAAATGACTCATCATGCAAAAAAACAACTTGTATTTTATTTAAGGATAGAGAGCATGTGAAGTCATTCATCATCACATAGGTTTTTGACTCCTTTTTAAATCATAATCATAACTAAAATCACCCAAACGGCCCTGATAATAAGTTTACATACCCTTGAATGTTTGACCTTGTTATATAGAGACAAGGTGACACACTCAGGTTTAAATGGCTATTAAGGGTTCCTTACCTGTGGCTTTTTAAATTGTAACCAGTGTCAGTGTATAATCATTGAGTTTGTTAGCTCCCGAGTGGATGCACTGATCTGGCTAGATATTGAGTCCATGGGGAGCAGAAAAGAACTGTCTAAGGACCTTCGTAACAAGGTAGTTCAACTTTTTAAAGATGGGAAAGGATATAAAAAGATATGCAAACACTTGAAAATGCCAGTCAGTACTGTTCAGTCTGTGATTAAGAGGTGGAAATTTTGGGGATATGTTGATACCAAGCCAAGGTCAACTAGGTCAAGAAAGATTACAGCCTACCTCAAAGATTTCAGGACAACTGTTCGGGACACAAAGAAAATTCCACAAGCTACCTTAAGAGAAATACAGGATGCTCTGGAAAAAGATGGTGTGGTTGTTTCAAGGAGCACAATAAGGAGGTACTTAAACAACAATGAGTTGCATGGTCGAGTTGCAAGAAGGAAGTCATTATTGCACCAATACCACAAAAAAACAGCCTGAAATACACTAGACAACTCCTAGACACAACTCATAACCAAAATAGACCGAAATCGAACATAATTGTCATAACCATAAGTGCTATGTTTGGAGAGCAGTCAACAAGGCCCATGCTGAACAAGACTAGGTGCAACCTAGTATACGGCTGGGCCGCCAAGTGCTGTATGAGAATGTGGGCCCAAGAAAAGGGTGCTAAATGAAGCAAAGCTCACGCAATTATATGAAGTGCAAGTTTAGTAATGAGCTGGAGCTCATAAATCATTTACAAAGTAGGTGAGGAGGGTGGGAGAGTGAGAGTGTGAAAGAGTGAGTGTGAGTGAGAGTGTGTGAGTGAGGTAGTGGGAGTAAGTGAGTGAGGGAGTGGGAGGTAGGGGGAGTCTTGAGTAAGGAAAACATATCAAAAGCAAGTTATACATTTGAATAGACAAAGAGCTAGAGTAAGGGTAGCAGTTATTGATTTTGTGAATGTCAATTTGAGAGAGACAGCAGCAGCAGATGTAGATGGCAGTTAAAGTATGTATGTATGTTCCTGAATCATAATGAAACAATAAAGTTATCATTACAGTTGTGCTAATCGGGGACATGACATCACTTTTGTGAACACATGGCAGTTCCTATATAGTGAGGGTGTAAGAACGAACGTCAATGTTTCCTTTTTTTCCCCATGTTTCTTCTTTGGGCATGTTATGGACAAAGAATCCACAGTTTTGAGTAAAACCGCTTTGTAAATATGTTTAAGTGAAGGAGTTGCCATGTGTTTACATAAAGCATTAGACGATATTGGTGATGGTTGAATATGGTTAAGTATGTGACCAAAAAAATTGAAATGCAATTAATTTTAATGAATTTATGACCTATTGAAAGCTCTTGAAAAGGCCATGTAGTTGATACCAAGATCATGAGAATTGGCCAAGAAATAAGAAAGTTTCGGAATTTTATATTGCTCCCAAATAGTGAATTGTTTGGTATTTATTTCTGTCACTGTGGATAAAAAAAGTGCATTGCGAAGTGAGCAATTTAGGTCAATTTTACCTCAAATACGGTAGACAGTCAAAAAAATGATGTAACCAATGTTCAAAGAAATGAAATAAAATACAAGAATTCAGGAAAGAAAGCATGAACGATTTTCATGAGTGACAGTTACAGCCTGACCAAGTATTGCACTTTGTCACATAGCTGATATGATAATCAGAGGTGTATAAAGTACAGGAAAAAAATAACTAAGTAAAAGTAGAAGTACCATAACTGAAAGTTACTTTGGTAAAAGTTGAAGTGACCCATAAGAAAATTACTTGAGTGAAAGTCTTAAAGTAGCTCACATTAAATGTACTTAGGTACCAAAAGTATTTTGTGAAAGAATATACTAAAGTATCAAAAGTGCGAGTATAAGTACAAAGTATTTTTCATAGTACGCATAGAAAGAAGCAAAGCAACCACTCTTTGTTCTCTCCTTGTTCTCTTTAATCAATTTTCAGGTGAATGAAAAATACAGTATTCAAAAAACAATTTTCTGATGCAAAATTTCTGGTGCAATGTCTCAAAGCCGAAATTCCGAGACCCATGTTTTTCTAATGCAAATACACAGACCAGTAAATACCAGTGAAGTCGACGCCCGGCCAGCCAGCAAGCCAATCGCGGGCAAACCAATCGTTAAAGTGCTTCCCATCCGGCCGACCAATCGCTGAATTTCTTCCCCGCCGGCCAGCCAATCGTTATACTTGATCACTCAGGCTGTCACTCGCTCACTCACTCACTCAGCGTCATTCGCGTTTATAGGGGCCTGGCCACTGCTCGGCCCAGCCCAAAACTATACCATTCCCCCTGTAAAGCATGGTGGTGGCTCTCTGATGTTTTGGGGGTGTGTGAGCTCGAAAGGCACAGGGAATCTCCTGAAAATTGATGGCAAGATAAATGCAGCATGCTATCAGAAAATACTGGCAGACAATTTGCATTCTTCAGCACAAAAGCTGCGCATGGGATGCACTTGGACTTTCTAGCATGACAATGATCCAAAACAGAAGACTAAGTTGACCTTGTGGTTACAGAAGAAAAAGGTGAAGATTCTGGAGTGGCCATCACAGTCTCCTGCCCTCAATATCATTAAGCCGCTTTGGAGAGATCTCAAACATGCAGTTCATGCAAGACGACCAAAGAATTTGCAGGAGCTGGAGGCATTTTGCAAGGAAGAATGGGCAGTTGTACCACCTGAGAGAATTAGGGGCCTAAATGAAAACTATCATAAAAGACTACACGCTGTTATTGATGCTAAAGGAGGCAATACACTGTATTAAGAACTGAGTGTATGCACACTTTTGAACAGGGTTCATTTCATTTTTTTCCCTAATTGCCATTTTTTATTTGATGATTGTGCCATTCTACATGTCCTATAGTTGGAAATGAATCCAATAAGAAAGAATAGATACAGAAAGATATTGATCAGTTGTTGGTCTGGTGTAAAATATGGAAGTTGTACCTCAATATTATTAAGTGTATGGCTATATCATTCACAAACAAAAGAAATCAGATACTGTATGAATATATGGTCAGTGATACACCTCTGACTAGAGTTACAAAAGTAAAGGATTTGGGTATTACTCTTTCCAGTGATCTCACTTTTAATGACCATATACAATGTATGGTAAATAAGAGTTTTAGGATGCTCGGTTTTATAAAACGGTCAGTGCAAAATTGTAGAGATCAGAGATGTATTATATTATTATGTAATACCCATGTTAGATGTCACCTGGAGTATTGTTCTGTCATATGGAATCCCTGCCATTCAACTCATGTAGAACAACTTGAACGAGTGCAGCGTAAATTCGTTAAATTTTTGTGCTATAAGTTTGGCCAGCAATACGATGGCTCTAGATATTATGAGTTATGTAAACATTTTGGTATACCCTTATTGAGTAGCAGACGACAGTTTTTAGATATCATGTTATTACATAAATATATCAATTTTTCATATGACTGTCCAACTGTTTTAAAGGCTTGGTAGGCAGCTTATTTTTGGCAATATTGGGCAAAACTTCCATTTAACCTTTGAGCATAATGTAAATGAAGTGATCTGAGAGAAGAGCAGACCTCTGCATCCCCTCTGAGCTCTGTTTTCAGCCTGCAAAGAATCTGCCCCATGATGGAAGAATTTGACCAATCACAGAACAGCTGAGAGAGCGAGCCCTGTGATTGGCTGTTCTGCTGAAGCAGATGCGCGTGCACGTCATAGTTTGAAAAAAATGAGCTACACTGCTTCAAAACATTGGCTTGTCATTAGTCTTAAAAATAAAGAACGGCTTTTATTTGCTCAAAGTTATAACTGAATAATTCCCGATGTCAAACCTGTCAGCTAACGTTACTTTAGCCTTTGTAGTCGTCTGTCTTTCGTATTATTTTACATTAAATATAAATACTATTTACTATGGCTCATGTTCAAAAACAGTATTTTCTTACCTGTAACTCGGACATTATTATATAGAGGATAACGTACAAAAAAGGTTTGTCTAATTTGCGATTGCCTCGGGCAGGGACTGTCGGGTACGTGTATGAAGCGCGTGCATCAGATGCCCGTGCTTGTCTGATGGGAGGAGCTCAGGTCGCAGATGAGGAGATGAGACCCGTGTAGACTCAACGATCACGGATTTTCTAGGATTCCTGCCTACCAAGCCTTAAAGCAAATTTAGTTTTAATGCTCCGATGAGAGTTTTGAGACAACATCCCACTTTTAACCCGGGGCGTAGTCGAACAAATGTACGCAAATATTCTCCTGTGATAAGAATGATGAGTACCTTTAATATCATTTTGAGTGACAATGAGTCTGTTGATATCTTCTCTGTCACAATGTTTTCAAGTCAAATATACGAAAACTTTTATTGAATGGCTGACATTCCTTTAATTTGTTAGATTGGTTTGTAGTTTTTTGTTTAAATTGTTGTTTTATGTGAGTGTGATGGTGGAGCCTGTAAATGGGACTAGTTCCCGTAGGTTGTCCTTGAAAATAAATAAATAAATAAAAAGAAATGTGTTTTGCCTGGCCATTCTTGTTTTCTTTAAAAAATGTTACCTATTATACAAATTCAGCCAGGGTATGCAAAATTTTGAGCACAACTGTACGTGATGCACAAGCAGTCCCTGTCTTTTTTTCTGAATCTTTTTCTGTAATGAGGCATGGGAGTAGCTGCAGAACCTGCAGGGGTGAAGATAACGGACATTGGTGACAGTGAAGCAGAATTTTAAGCAGTCAGGGATCCTTCTAAAGCTTGACTCAGCCTGACTTTTTTTTAAGTAAATAGAGGGTTTTTTTCTCGCAATTTTCTCCCAATTGTCTCCCTGAGAAACAGACCGTGAAAGTTTATGTCAAACAGTCAGACTGGGACATCAGACATGTTACAATCCACAACAGACAGTTTAACCGAGGAATAAAGCGAGAGACAAACTGAGTCTTTAGTGTATATCAGGTACATGCTATTACGGACTGCCACACTGATACATCAGATAAAACACTGCTCATCATGGTCATTTTCTCTGAAACCAAGGATGAGATCAAAAATAACTCCAATGTTCTGTGGAAAAATAAAAAATGTGAACAAACAACAAAGAACTATTAGGGACAAAAATGGAGCTTGACGTAAATTCTGATTGGCACGGATTCAAGCTTGCTAACCTATAGGAGCCGCTTCTCACGCTGGAGAATCACCTGAGTGCTCACGAATCTCATCTGATTTGCTGTCACATGATTGCTTGATCGATAATATGCTGGTTTACTTAGGCTCTCATTCTGAGAAGCGGCTCTGCAGCACGTACGCTTAACAACCCTCCTCCTCCCCAGCTCCTCCTGTCTATTTTAGCATTCTGTAATCCTGTTCTTTCATGACTTAACTGCCGTTCAATAACAATGTCTCTTATTTTTGAGGTCATTGTTGCTGTAGGCTCTGTTCTATTGAGGGGGGGTTAGTTGCAGCTCCCTGCCTTCAGTTCCACGCTGGATGGGCAGGGATCTCTCGAACAGAGCCATGCCGCCAAACTCAATGTATGCTTGTATGCTTTAAAAAAAATATTCTCTTTGACAAAGTGGTCCTATCAGAAATACTCACAGAGATTGTCACTTTATGAGACAGCAGAATGGGAGAATGTGTGAATGCACAAAGGACACAAACTGAAACTGGGAAAAAGTGATATTGAGAGAAATAAATGCATAATGTATCCCAAAGCTTTTTCTTTAAATCATTTAAACAGTGCAACAAAACAAAAAAAAAACATCAAAGAACGTAATTTAAAAGAAGAACCAAAAAAAGGGCAGGCATAGTGATGAAAAAAGAAAGACTAAGGATGAAGAAAGGAAGCGGGCCGAGAGGAAGAAGTACAGACAGACAGACCTCCAGGTACACCCCCCATGGCATGACGAGAGTGGCCAGCAGTAGGTCAGAGACGGCCAGGGAAACGATGAGGTAGTTGGTGGTGGTCTGCAGGGCCCGCTCCCGCGATACCGCCAGGCACACCAGCACGTTACCGAACACCACGCAGAAAATGAGCAGCACCAGGAGCACCGCATAGAAGTTATACGGAGGGGAGGAATGCGAGGGGGAGCTGGAGTTGGAGAGCAGGGAGCAGGGAGATGCAGACGGGGAGAGAAGGGAGGGAGAGGGGGAGTAGTCCTCCTCCAGCGACAGATTAAACTGAGCCATGCTGGAGCAGTGCTGTTCTGTAGAAAGAAAGAAAGAAAGAAAGAAAGAAAGAGACTTATTTGCCTTTATTAAGCATAGGCTGAGTCCAAATATTGAGTTACATCCATCATTTCCTGCCACACTGTCTTTATTCCCCATGCAACACTTTTCACTGCGGAGACATTCCGCCATCGATTCTTCAATGGACTCGTACCCTTTTGAGAGAATGTTTACAAATTGCTTAATTTGAAGATTGTTAAATAAAACGAGCACAGCCAGGGGTACGTCCTTATAGCCCTACACAAAGATAGAGAGAAGGAGCAGCAGGTGGGTCATCTGTACCCATCACAATGCAAATGAAACACCACAGAACTACCAACTACAGTTATTTATATGTGACCACAAGCAAAAGCAATGAGGTACCCATGCAGAAAGCTTAATGAAGCATACAACACAGTATACTTATTTTAATATGCCAGAACAGTGAGCAAACGGCAAGCAACAGACTGAATTGGGGACTTCCTTTGAGCTATGGACTCTGTATTCAAGTGCTGAGGGTCTTCAGATAACTATACACTTCAATGCACAAAGCTAGGAAAATGCTCCGCGCCAGTTGAAAAATGACTGTTCCAGTGCACAAATCATCTTTATCAATAGGACTGCATTGATCCTGTCTGCCCAGTGATAGAATACTTCATATCGTCTTCCGAAGAGCAGGGAAGAGAGCAATTTGTCAGTCCAGTGTATGAATTCCAGAACAAACCTCTCGAAGGCAGGGGCGGGGCCTTAGTTTCGGTCCTCTCGTTGACACTCGGTTCACCAAGTCAGTCTGCGGGAGGATATCGGTTTCAAACCATTGGTGTCCATCATCTAACTGTCTTATACCTGGTGAAGGTTGGTGGGGGAGGTGGCTTCAGGCTGTGTACCATGGTGATAGGCTGGAATTTGCCCTTCACTGATCAATAGCAGAGCAATCAGCATTATTATTCATTATTGATTACTAGTTGTCAGAAGCCAGGCCTCCGTGAATGTAAATGCGGCCCTTTGGCCCCAGAACACTGACCCCTTTCCTAGAAGCTAAAGCAATCACAAGAAAGGATATGGTCTGCCACACACAAGCATTCTCCCATTACAGGTTATTACGGGTCAGTAAACATAATGCGACTCATAGTTGCAAAGCCTCTCACAGTAGCAGTACTGACCTGGAGTCATCTGAATTTGAATAAGGTTACAAAGATGAGTACTCCGAGTAACCGATCCTAGATCAGTATTCTCAGCAGCTTTGCGAAAATGGGCTTTAGCTGTGCCATTAATGCTTAAGAGGGGAAATTAGCTGAGCAGAACCTGCCTCACTGAATATATTCTCCAGCCTATTGAATAAGGAATAGGGAAGGTTCTGAATGATGATTGAAATGAATACTTTGAAATGAAGGAAACTAAGGAAACAGTGCATTTTTCAGACATTATTACTTAGGGTGTTGTTGAACATTTAATATTTTCAAAAAGAAAAAATATTGTGATTCTTTATGGCTCGTAAGCATGTGGGCAAGGACAACATTTTCATCGTTTAAGCACTATATGCTAACGTAGTGCATTTGAAATGAAAAAATCAAGATCTAACTGAAGTGTAGACTTTCAGCTTTAATTTAAAGAGGATTATGTTTTTCGATATTTTCTGTCTTATATATACTGTTAAAATGAAGGACATTCATATTAAGGTGGCTAAAGTTTCAAACAATGAGGTAAAAGTATGTAAAGGCAATCTCCGAGAGCAAAAACCTCAGGTCCCCTGCAGCTTTAAATACTCAGTTTCCAACAGGTTTTTTTTCCACTAGGGCTACAGTATGATGTCATAGTGTGACAGAGTTCTTTATTTGGTGTTTATATTTTGCCTTCAGTTTCACCTTCAGCAAGTGAAATGAACAGTTATTTGCATAAAAGTTAGGTGATTGATTTGGCTACTGTGGAGCACTCCTCGTCTAAACCTTAAAAAAATCTTAGGTTGTTTTCATTGTATGCTCCTGGCCATTAAACAGCAGTGCTGTCAATTTTTGGTCTCTTAAAAAGGGAGATAAAATATAAAAAGTGGCATAATTCCCACATCGTTCACCTTGATTTGGATGTAAAAACACAAATTAAAACTGAAACTCAGTACTTTGAGCTCATATTCATAAATAATCTCACTCCAATATGCTGTGGTAGAAAGCAGAAAAAAACTTGTCTGTGAGTAAAATCTATTTAAATGTAGTCTTGAGAGGGATTGCAAATCTTTACATTTGAGATGGTGGACAGCATTATATCAAACTTGGTACAAAACCAGGTGAATACTGTAAATTCAGGAATTTTGCTAAATTATTGATTTAGCTGAAATAATTTCATCGATTATGTCTCAAAGAAGAACTTCATATAAAACTGTAATGTATGGATCGATAGATTGGCACAAATTAGGCAATTGTAGTATTGTGGCTGAAAATTCCATTGCAAAACTTGGAAGAAAACCTGCCATGTGGAGGATAGTTATTTATTTTTACTGCCTGAGGACATTAATTGCAAACCTTGCACACAGAGAGTACAGAGAAGTGAGCATTACAAGTTGTTGAGGCGGTTACTTTGATAAAACTCAAAACAAACTTCCTATTCATCCTCCAAGGATTCATCGGAAAAAGAATCTGCGGAGCAGACGGTGCTATTCATCATCTGCTGAAATGATGAGGTTTTCAGACACCACAGGGATCAGAGATACAGAAATGCATTTCAGAATAAAATGTCAAGTTTAGATAGCAAATGGATGGCACGAAGGCGTAGTGGGCAACTCGATAGCCTCACAGCAAGAAGGTCGTGGGGCTTTTCTGTGTGTAGTTTGCATTTTTTCCCCATGTTCACGTGGGTTTCCTCCCACAGCCCAAAAATCATGCATGCCAGGTCACTTAAAGACTCTAAATTGCCCATAGGTATGAGTGTGCGAGTGAATGGTGTGTGAGCCCTTTGATAGATTGGTGAGCTGTCCAGAGTATGTTTCTGCTATGCGCCCATAATCGGTTAGGTTTGGCCCCAGCTCCCCAGCAATCCTGATGAGGACAAAATTTTTTAGACAATAGATGGATGGGGATAGACTGAAAAAGAACGTAGTGTCACAAATGAGGAGCATTGTCCAGGATATATATCTCTCTTTAAGCCCCACCTTCCTAGGCCACCACATTCCTGCTCAATTACGCCACAATGTTTTAATTGACCTTCAATATCCGCTTATGATGCTTAATCCTGTTTACTCGGCACATCTGGGAGATGTTTATGAGGACAGCTGTATAATCAACTCGTGCAAAATGAATTGCAGCAAAAACCTGTTCATTCAGATCTAATGTCCACAGTTGTTTTCATTCCAAAACAAACAAAGCATGGCAAACCAGCAAGAGATGTCGCTGAGCAGCCAATCAGTGGACTCAAATTTGCTGACAGCAGCAGAGTTGAAATGAAAATTTAAAAGGAGATGGGAGTCCAGGAATGGGATTGGACAGCCAGAAAATGTGGCTTTTGTTAGGTGTCAGGGTAAACCACATGGGATGATAAACCTGTAGTGACAAATGCAGGCTTTCAGAGCAAAGAAAGAGAGCCTGATTTTGCCAGATGTCAATCTGGATTCTTGATTTCTTGTTTCTTCAAGGTAGGCTGACCAGCTAAATTAAAGATCGAAGTTCTATGATTTTGTGCTAATAAACCTCAGTGCAGACTGAATAAAGGATGGGAAAAGTAGACATTTAAATTACCTTGATGTGTTTTTATTTCAGCGCTGTTAGCCCTTAAAGCCAGTATTAATTAAAATGAATTATGTAAATGTAGATACTGATTCAAAAACTGCTCGTTGCTGAAGAGGATTGTGTATGCATGGAGCCCTGCTTTGAAAAGGTTAGCTAATTCACAGACTGCTTTCCCATTCCCCGCCTCTCTCACACCTCTTCTCTCCTCTTCAAGAGCCGAACCTCACACATGGAGCCATCTACTCAATTTTTCGGTCTTACGTCATTCTCCATTCTACTTGTTCTCACATGGACAGCACAGAAGCTTCTCCAACTCCTCGCCTCTTTAAAGACTATAAACATTTAGTTTCTCTTTCACTCGATTTCTGCCGCCAAAATCCCCAGAAGCTATATTTTTTTTATGTCCTTCTAGTAAAAGCAGGTAAAATTAATGAATCCATTGATCCATAAATACTTGTCTGAAGGGAAACAAGATTCAATTTCAGAATGAAGCACACCAACAAGCATGAAACATAATGAGAATTTCAGTTGGTGAACTGCTGTCTGGCTCTATATAAAAATTAACCCTGTTTCTTGTTTCTCTGCATGGGCTGACACATTCCTTCAGTTGCTTAATAAAAACTACAATGATTTAACCATCTGAGTGATAACTGTGGGACTGGGATGTCATAGGTGTATTAGAATAACAGTATTCAATTTACTGAGTACAACTATAGGTTGATGAGATTACAATGGTCAACCTGGCTTTCACAGAATAAAAAATTAAAGGACTCAACTTTTGAGCATTAAAACCTAAAACTGGCTCCCGCATTGTTTGGGTTTATTTATACATGTTGTATTTATAAATCTCCAATTGATTAAGCTGTTTCTTATTGTATTTTTGTTACACAAAATGGGCTCACTTGATCACCGCCTATTTGACAGTCGGCAGGGTCGGATCGAAGGTGGGCAAAGATGGGCAAGGTCTGCCCACCCAATTGGTTGGTTGTGTTCTGCATTTTTTTAATCCAGCAATCACATTTATAGTATTCAGCCCTGAAAGGTCTTTTCTCCCTTTTAGAAGTGTTGACAAATGGAGCTTCACGAAAATTTAAGCAAGAAGACTATTTCCAGGTACATGTTCTATGAGTCAAGAGCACAGATCACCTCCTTTCCTTTTAAATTTCACTTGGCTTCTTTTTAACCAATCACAATTGGACATGACCGTTGTTAGACAGTCATCTGCTGTCAAATGTTAAAAAGTCTATCTTCCCCCACGGTCATTCAGCTGTCACATACAGTTCTGATGTGCTCTGCAACCCATCCACCCGTGCACCACAAAGACTGCCTAAACTCTCCAGTCAGCTCCTTGACAAGATATTAAACAGCAAACACCCCAAAAGCATTTTCTGCCGCACCACATGTGTCAAAACCCCTTGGGGATCCCATCACCCATTTAGAGCACGTGATTATTTTCTGCTGAGGTTTAAGGGCCGAAAAATATTTTCTCTGTTCATTAGTAAACATCAGCATTTCAACATCACCTGCTTTCTCTCTGAGTTTCTCCTAGTAGTCTCCTAGAATTTCTTAATTGTAGAAATTCTAATTGTCCTGATTTCTGATTTGTCAGTTGGATGGGATAAAACGTGGAGAAAAAAAAAGGGTGTGATGTTCATACTGTAGGATGCTATAGTAGCTACTCTATACTAAGTACAGTGTGACCTGTGCCATCCAAATAAAGTTTTTGATCTGTCGAAGTTGAAAGCCATTTCAAAGGCTCTAGGCATCCACAAAACTACACTGAGAGCCATTGAATAAAGAATTGAGTGCACTTCGAATAGGATTCAGTGAGGATGACTGCAATCAAGCCGAGATGTGTTCAATCATATGAATATAATTACCAATTAATGTTGGTTTATCGCGTGAGTACCTGAGGGGAGGGGAACTACTTTTTCACATGGGCCATATGAGTGTCTGTATGTACTTGCAAATAAAATAATTACCTCTACCAAGGAGGTTATAAAATCACCTGCATTTATTTGTTCGTCTGTTTGCAGGATTACTCAAAAACTACTGAGCGGATCATCATGAAAATTAGTACACCGGTGTATCTTGATCCAAGGAAGAACCCATTAAATTTTGGTGGTGATCCTTTTGTCTGTCTGTCTGTCTGTCTGTCTGTTAGCAGGATATCTCAAAAACAGCCGCATACATTTTAACCAAACTTTGCAGGATGTTAGAGTAGCACAAGAGGAACAAGTGATTAAACTTTGGCATATCTAGGCCAAAGTACAGCTGAGATATAGGCCAAAGTTCAAATCCATCTATGCTGGCAGAGATTTCAAGTCTTTCCAATGGGCCGGATTTCCAATCAGCGTGCTTTTGGGTTTTGCTGCCACCTGGCAGTGGAATGCAACAATACCCTACGTCAGCCAACGAAAATAACTAATGCACAGAGTTGCCTTAGCGTGGCGGAGGTGCTGCGCTCTCTGAGTGCTCTTGTTAAAAATAGTTTTATTTTTATTTCGCATAAATATCTGAAACTACTCATTAGGTCATATGCAGAATAATTGACAGATAGAGGAAGGGACAGATTTGTTTTCATCGTGCTGGATATCAAGGCGCAGCCAAGGTTTGCCGCCGGTGTCCAGTGTGATGGTCACAAGGTTGCATCTCTGCTTTTTGCAGATGATGTGGTCCTGTTGGCTTCCTTGGTTGTGACCTCCTGAATTCACTGGAGCGGTATGCAGCTAAGTGTGAAGCAGTTGGAATGAAGATCACCACCTCCAAATCTGAGGATATGGTTCCCTACCAAAAAACTGTGGATTGTCCCATCCAAGTTGGGGGTAAGTTGCTGCCATAGATGCAGGAGTTTCGGTATGTTGGTTCTTGGTCATGAGTGAGGGTCAGACGGAGCAGGATATTCATATATGTGCAGCATCTACGGTGATGTGGATGTTGTGTCAGTCTGTCGTGAAGAAGGAGATGAGCCAAAACGCGAGGTTCTCAATTTTCTTGTCATTCTACATTCCAGCCCTCGATTATGGTCATATAGTTTGGATAGTGACTGAAGGACAAGATCACAAATACAAGAGTGATTTCCCTCTGCAGGGTGTTGGGGCTCACCCTTAGAAGGAGGGTTAGGTGCTCGGACTAAGGCTAAGAGTAGAGCCGTTGCTCTTCTGCGTCGAGAGGAGTCAGCTGAATTGCTTTGGGCATCCAGTTAGGATGCCTCCTGGACACCTCCCTATGGAGGTTTTCCAGGTATTTCTATTTGGGAGGAGCCCCCAGAGCAGACCCAGCAATCGCTGTGGGGATTTTATTTCCTGGCTGGCCTGGGATCAGCTCTGGATCCCTCAGGATGAGCAGGAGGAAGTAGCATGGAAGGGGGACGTCTGTGTTGCATTGCTGAGTCGGCTACCCCTGCAACCCAGTCCCAGATAAGTGTAAGAAAATAAATAGATGTTAACGTCTTAAATATTCCTGGCCATGGGTTCAAATTTATCTGCTTATGTACCACTCCATTGACAAAGTGTTTAAACCTTCCGAAAACTTGTACATATTTTTTCCTCCCTGAGTGTGTTCATTCTGTTATGCACATATTCTTTGGATCTTATTCTGACTGGCTACATCCAAAGGCACCTGCATATGGAAGCAAGGTGGGAGACGCTACTGCTCAGATCCCTCTTTAACAAGGTGTGACTGTTGCTTTGCTTCTTGGTGGTAATCCAAACAAGGAGGAAGTTGATTGTTATTCAGTGAGCTCCTTTGTCATTGCTTTGCAGGTTAAACAGCATAACATTGTAACCTCAGTAATATTTTATCCTATTAAATTGGGCCCAGTCACAAATTTAAACTGTAACAGTCAAGACACCATTAATATGGAGCAGTCTATCTCTATGTAGAGCAAGTGTATCTCTATTTTAGAGCCACAATGGGACAGCATTTGAAGAGTTTGGTTCCAAAACGCAATATATCCATTTTACTCATTTTGAGTAAATCAGCTTTTTCTGTGTTGGCGCCTATTGCATTTTATAGAGAAACACGAACTTTGACCATGAAAAAATACACTCTATAGTATGAATTTAAAAAAATGAAAATTTTCACCATGTGTAAGAAGCACAGGGCTATTGCTTTATGGTATTATCTCAATTTTCATAATTTTGGCACTTATTGCGTTTTGGAACCAAACTCTTCATTTGAAAGTAAACTGGTTGTATTAAATTACTGTTACTGGAGTCAGATAGGCATTCTAATATCATGGGTACATCAAACAGAATCAGAATCAGAGATGGGTTGGATCAGACTCAAAAATGGAGAAAAGATGGTGATTCATTTTTTATTGCTCAATAAAATTGTATTCTCTGGCTAATCAAATAGCCCCCAGGAACAATGGAAGCCGCTGCGTAGGGCAATACTTTTTCTGGTGAGAAGGAGACGGCTACAGACTGCTCAAAAACCTTGAGACATCCAATAAAAAGGAAATGGTGAAGAACAAAATGAAACAGGCTGGCAAAAATGAAGGTAGTGAGAGATAAAAGGGGAAAACTAAGCTGTGACATCAAAAAGGGCTGAATCTGACTGCAGGTTTAATGAAGGACAAGCAGACCTATCAAAAATAAATAAATCTGACCGGAGTCTAAGGATAATTCACCCACTGCACTAACTGCTGCACTGAGACAAAATCTCGGTGCAAACAAACCTGTGCATAAGCACAAGAAAACTAAACAAGAAAATTTAAAGCAAAGAAAACTAAATCCTTGCCCTGGCTTTACCTGGAGAAAAATGCTCCCATCTCTGTCAAAACAGACAAAATTTAATCACGTTTTCCAAGGGGAAATTGACGAGTTATAAGAAAACATAAGGAAATCTCAAAATTTATCGACAAGTGACGGCATGTTTGTGCAGAATGCCCTGAAATATGAGTAAGTGTGGCAATAAATATTTTCAGACCCATGCACACACGCACACACACACACACACAGAGCGAGGCTGATTTATAACTAACAACCTGACATGGAAGAGGACAGTACGTTTTTTGAGTATCATATCAAGGAACTCAGTTACACGAGTCAGAAAACAAATGTGCAATCAGTGGTGCAAACGGAGGTTGCCGAATGTGTGCTCCAGATATTCAACATTTTCTCTGAACCAAAAAGGAAATGTAAAAAGAGTCCCAGAACAGCAGAGAATATAACATGCACTTACTTTCTCTGTAGCTCAGAGCGCTTCCAGCTCCATGTCCTTTCAGAGGAATGATATCAATTTATGACATTATCAATTCTCCCACCTGGACTCAGATTTTCACATTATCACTCTGCCACTGCATTCAGTTATTTTGATTCCCTCCCTCAGCCCTCAATCCCAAACTGCTAATTCACTGCACTCTCAGGCTGTCTCTAGGTAATGTTTTGGTAGAATATCCTTGCCCCTCTTCTATTTCTCCCTCTCTCTCTTTTTCCTTTTCTTAGCTCTCTCTATCCCTGTCAGCAGGGTATCAGACTCCTCCCACAGCTCAGACCCTTTACCTGTATTAGGCTAACGTTTGACGTCTTACTCAGTCACCCAGGGCTCTGCTGTGTAGCTGAGCCTGTCGCAACCGTATCACCTCCAGTCCAGCTTGGATTAGGTTAGTATATTGGCTAGTTGCGATATTATTGCACAATGGCTGGAACTGTCATTAAAAAAAAATCCATACAGGCTACCTAATGAGACAAACTGAGTATTACAGTTACGATGGTACAGAACTCCTTGTAGTTATTAATTATTGTTACAATTAGAGTAAGAGGCCAGAACACGGAGGAATGCGGAAACAAGCATGCTATGAAGGAACAGACTAGTGATGATTTGATGGAAATAAATATTTTTCAATGTCTACGATGTACTTATGACGTCAAACTTCAGAAATCTTAGTGATTAATCACTAAAAAGTATAAAAACAAGATATGAAGAATAAAGTTGCAGCATATATATTAATGACATCTGTGACACATCAAAATTACTATGATTTGTGTTGTTTTTTTTTTTGTTCAGGAGAAGATTTGCATATGTTGACAGAAACTATTGCAAATAAAATGGTCAAGCTCAAAAAATGGTTTGATGACAATAAGTTATCATTAAACTTGAACAAAACAAAATTCATGGTTTTTGCAAATCGGAGAAAAGAGAATGTTTCACTGTGTATAGATGAAATAAGTATAGAAAGAGTGTCTGCAATCAGATTTTTGGGTGTTATAATGGATGATAAATTGACATGGAAATATCATGAATCACAAGTGAAAACTAAAGCAAAAATGTTTTTGTGCTCAACAAAGCAAAGTATTTGTTGGACTGTAAGTCAATGCGGATTTTGTACTGTTCTTTGATTTTGCCGTATATGCATGACTGTGTTGAAGTGTGGGGCAACACATATAAGAGTAATTTAGAACCATTATTTATTTTACAAAAAAAAGGCAATGAGAATTATTTATAATGTACATCCAGGAGAACACACAAATGCACTGTTTATTGAATCAGGGCTGTTAAGATTTAAAGATTTAATTGAACTGCAGACTTTATTAGTTGTGTACCGGGCAAAAAACCGAACACTACCCAAAAATATACAGAAATTATTTGTTTTACATTTAGGAGATGAGCAACATAGAAGGAAATTTAACATTAAGCACCCGTTTGCACGGACTACATTGAAGCAGATGTGTACCTCTGTAACTGGGGTGAAACTGTGGAATTCCTTGCCAAATGATTTAAAGGGCTGTACGAATATCTTTAGATTTAAGAAAATGTATAAAGAAAGAATAGACAATATGATGATGTTAGATAATTTGTTTCTCAGATTGTAAATTTGACCTTTGATTGTGTTTGTTTACTACTGTAGGTAGTGGTTGCTAAGCAACTGTGATTGGCAGGCCATCTTTTCTATTTCTAATTGTATATTTGAATAAGGGGCAAGTAAAATAAGATTTTCTTCTCCCTGCTCCTTTCCATCATGGGTTATGTAAACTGCTCAGAGCTGAATATATTTTGTGAATTTCTTTTTGTCTCCAATGCCATGAGCGGAACAAATAAAAAATAAAAATGAAATGAAAATATACAACTTCATTTCTAAAAAAGTTGAGCTGCTGCGTAAAATGTAAATAAGAACAGGATGTAATGACTTGTAAATCATTTAAACTTTATATTTTATTGAAATTAGTACAAAGACAACACAGCAGATGTAGAGACCTATACATTTTATTTTTCTTTGAAAAATATGTTTGACACTGCATCACCTCTTCTTTTAATAACACTCTGTAAGCATTTGGAAATTGAGGAGATATATTTTGTTTTGAAAGCTAAATATTTTCTCATTCATGCTTAACTCTTTTCCCCATAGACACACCCCTCCCTTTCCCCATAATGACTACAAATGACAACCATAGGAGCACACAGTATATACATATAGGCGTCATATGTAGTCATTATTCATGGAGAAAAGAGTTAAAGCTGCTGTTGAAGCAAATCTGAAATAACGTAATAGCACTATAGAAGCTAAACGTTGACATGCACTTAGGCATCATATGTTGCCATTAAGGGGAAAAGAGTTAATGTAGGATTTCCATTGCTCAATAAGTGGTCACCTTTGTCATATTTTTTTTGCCTTACAATGCACCAAATATTTTCACTGGGTGATAGGTCTGGACTGCAGGCAGGCCAGTTTAGCATCTGGACTCTTTTACTACGAAGCAATGTTAATGTAATGGGTGACCCTCTGGTTTGGCATTGTCTCACTGAAATAAGCCAGCCTTCCCTGAAAAGGACAATGTCTGGATGACAGTGTATGTTGCCCCAAAATCTATATATATATATATATATATATATATATATATATATATATATATATAATATATATAATCATTCAATATTAATGGTGTCTTCACAGATGTGCAGGTTACACTTGCCATGTGCACTGATGCACCCCTATGCCATAGCAGATGCTTGCTTTTGAACTGTGCGCAGAGAACAATTTGGATGATCCCTCTCCTCTTTAGCCCAGAGGATGTGGTATCCATGATTTCCAAAAAGAATTTGACATTTTGATTGGTCAGACCACAGGACAATTTTCCACTTTGTGTCAGTCCATCATTAATGAGCTTGGGCCCAAAGAAGGTAGCAGCTTTTCTAGATCTTGTTCATACAGGCCTATGGTTTTGTCTTTAGATGGTAGTTTTAAATTACATTTGTGTATGCTGTGAACTATTTTACTGACAGTGGTTTTCAGAGGTGTTCCTCAGACCATGCAGTAATTTCCACTACACAATCCTCTTTTGTTATGCAGTGCCACCTTAAGGCCCAAAGATCACGGCCATTCAATGTTGGTTTTCGGTCTTGTCTCTTGCGTATGGAGATTTCTTCAGATTCTCTGAGTCTTTTCTTTATATTACGTACTGGCATTCTGGAGCAGTGGCGTCGCCTGGCCAGGGTTTTCGAGGCTGTATGCCCCGAATATTTTTTTCTTTAGCCCTGAATTATTCTTCATTTTGAGCCGTTTATCATGACGGAACTGAATGTCAGTAAAACAAGACGCCAGTGTTCTGGACATGATGAAATCCCCAACTTCTTTGCAATTTTACATTGAGAAATTTTATTCTTGAATTTTTGAACTATTTGCCAATGCAGTCTTTCATAGAGTGGTAAAGTCCTCACCATATTTACTTCTGACAGACTCAGCCTCTCTGGGGTGTTCTTTTTATACTGAACTCAGTCGTGTTTTGCCAATTAGCCTAATTAGCAGTGTTTTTTTCCACTAGGTGTACTTTCAGCATCATGCAACTTTTCCAGTCTTTTTTTTTTACCTCTGTCCAAACTTTTTAAATGTGTTGCAGGCATCAAATTTAAAATCAGCAGATGTTTAAAAAAAAAAAAAATCCCAGTTTAACATTTGATTTGTTGTCTTTGTACCATTTTCAATTAAACAAAGACTTTAAATGATTTGCCAATCATTGTATTCTGTTTTTATTTATATTTAACAGATTAACTTTTTCGGGAATGGGGTTGTAGAAATATAGCCTATAATGAGGGTCTTCCCTACCATTAAGAAAGCAAAGGGAAAGGACTGAGTATGTGGGTAATTCAAACATTGTATGCATATACAGCGGGGAAAATAAGTATTGAACGCGTCAACATTTTTCTCAGTAAATATATTTCTAATGGGGCTATTTACATGAAATTTTCACCAGATGTCAGTAACAACCCAAGTAATCCACACATACAAATAAATCAAAACAAGTCCATAAATTAAGTTATGTGCAATTAAGTGGAATGAAACAGGGGAAAAGTATTGAACACGCTTGCTGAAATTTATTTAATACTTCGCAGAAAAGCCGTTGTTTGTAGCGACAGCTTCAAGACGACTCCTGTATAGAGAAACTAATCGCATGCATTGCTCAGGTGTGATTTCGGCCCATTCTTCCACACAAACCGCCTTCAAATCTTTAAGGTTCTGGGGGCCTCTTCTATGAACTCTGATCTTCAGTTTTATCCATAGATTTTCAATTGGATTCAAGTGATTGACTGGGCCATTCTAGCAGCTTCGTTTTCTTTCTCTGAAACCAATTGAGAGTTTCCTTGGCTGTGTGTTTGGGATCATTGTCTTGCTGAAATGTCCAGCCTCGTTTCATCTTCAGCATCCTGGTAGATGGAAGCAGATTCTTATCAAGAATGTGTCAGTTCATTTCTCCATTCAACCTTCCTTCAATTTCATGAAGTCTGTCAGTATCATATGCTGAAAAACAGCCCCACGCCATGATGTTCCCACCTCCAAACTTCTCTGTTGGTATGGTGTTTTGGGGGTGATGTACAGTGCTGTTTGTCCTCCAAACATGGTGTGTGCTATGTTATGGCCCCAATTTGTTATGGCGTCACGGACAGCAAGGGATGACAGACAAAATTCTTCAACTTCAACAGATTTAATTAAACAAACACTTAGAACTAATTTACACTCTACCCTACTGACCAAGATTGAAATCAAAAAAAAAAAAATGAGATATTTACAGTTCCTTTATAATGGAGATGGGCTGCTATGTTGCAATGTCCTGGGACAGGAAAATGCTCCAACACAGGCAAAAATCCACAAAAAGCTTCACAGGTCTTGAAAAGAGTGACAGGTCTGGTCAAATGTATCCTTCCACAATTTCTCCTTGCAATTTCTCCAACTACAACTTTTCTCTCAATTTTTCTCCTTATATACTCTTTTCCAGCCCCCTCTGAGGCATGCCCAGGACATGCCCAAACCTAGCTTTAGATTTGGCTTAACAAAAAAAATGTCAATACTGCCATCTAGTGGCTCTTCACCACATTACACCTCCATTCCAAAAGGGAAAAATTTTGACTCATAAAGGCAAAATTTTTCTTTTCAATACAAAAATGGTTAAGTAGACACTTGTGTATGTATACATATAATACAATATGCTAATAAACACATGATATATATACACATACTCAAACACGGGATAAGCAATCCGCAATTACATTGTCAGTACCCTTTACATGCTTAATTTTCAAGTCAAACTCCTGTAAAATCAAACTCCAATTCAACAATCTCCGATTCTTGTTTTTCATCTTACTCAAAAACATTAACGGATTGTGGTCAGTTTATACAATCATTGGCTTTTGCCCTGTACAAACATAAACCTCAAAGTGTTGTAAGGATAGAACCAGAGCCAACAGCTCCTTCTCAATTGTGGAATAGTTCTTTTGGTGGCGATTGAACTTCCTGGAGAAGTATGCCACGGGATGCTCAATGTCATCAGAGTCACTTCTCTGTAGGAGCACAGATCCACAAGCTTGGTCGCTAGCATCGACCGCCATGGAGAACGGTTTGTTGAAGTCAGGAGATTTGAGCATGGGGAAGTGACACAGCAGAGACTTCAGGCGATCGAAGGCTCTTTGGCATGCTTCATCCCAAGGGAACTTTACGCCTTTCTTCAGTTGGTTGGTGAGACTGAGAGCAATCTCAGCAAAGTTCTTGCAGGACTTGCGGTAGTACCCGATCAGTCCACGGAAGCGGCGCAAAGCTTTTTTGTTGTCAGGAACTGGAAAGTCCATGATGGCTTGGACTTTAGCATTTATGGGCGGCACACACCAATAACCCTTCAACAAATCAATCTTGGTCAGAAACTTTGCTTGCCCTACTCTATCGATACAATCATCAATCCTAGGTATTGGAAACACATATGTTCTAGTTACAGCATTGACTTTGCGATAATCTGTACAGAATCTAGTACTTCCATCAGGTTTTGGAACTAGAACACAGGGTGAACTCCAATCTGAGTTAGAGGGTCTGATAATATCATGTTCTAACATGTACTCAACCTCTTTCTCAGCAATCTTTCTCTTTTCAGGATTCATCTGGTACGGATGCTGTTTTATTGGTTTGGCATCACCAACATCTACATCATGAGAGGCTATAGAAACTCTGTTTGGAACATCAGGAAATAGATCTTTATATTTCTTGATCAACCTCTCAAACTGATCTTTCTGTGAGGGTTCCAAGTGCTGGAGTTTTACATCAAGATTTTGCAACACTTCAGAATTTGACAATTTACATGAAAGAACTTCAGCTTTAATTCTAGGTTCATCATCTTGAAACTCCCCTCATCTTCACAAGTCTCGCCATAGGAGGATCTGATGTGACAGCTGCAACCCTAGCATTCCTATCATGATAAGGCTTCAGCATGTTAATGTGACACAACTGTTTTGGCTTTCTCCTATCTGGAATCTTCACAATGTAATTGAGATCATTGAGTTTTGTCAGAATTTCATAAGGACCATGAAATCTAGCCTGCAATGGATTGGACTGCAAGGGAAACAACACAAGGACCTTGTCTCCTGGTTTAAACTCACGGCTTCTAGCCTTATGATCATACCAAGTTTTCATTTTTCCCTGACTTGATTTCAAGTTCTCTTTGGCTAGGTCACAAGCTGCACGCAGTCTTTCGTTGAACTTGCTGACATAGTCTAACAGACTGATATGCGGCTCTTTCTCTTGCCATTGCTCACTCAACAATAGCAAAGGTCCTCTCACTTCATGGCCAAACACTAGCTCAAACGGACTGAATCCAGTAGGCTCCTGCACTGCTTCTCTAGCTGCAAACAACAGCAAATGAACACCTTCATCCCAGTCTTTCTCATGGTCATAACAATAAGTCCTCATCATTGTCTTGAGAGTGGAATGAAACTGCTCTAAGGCACCCTGACTCTCTGGATGATAGGCACTGGAAAGAATCTGCTTCGCACCTAGTTCATACACAACCTGCTGAAACAATCCGGAAGTGAAATTGCTACCTTGATCTGACTGAATTTCCCTGGGAAGGCTAAACAACGTGAAGAACTTTATCAAAGCCTTGAAATTGCAGTTGCCTTGATGTTGCGTAGAGGGATGGCTTCAGGAATCTGGTAGATGCACACATGATTGTCAACAAGTACTGATTTCCAGATCTAGTCTTGGGTAATGGACCAACACAATCAATGATGACCTTGGAGAAGGGCTCCCCAAATGCTGGGATAGGCTGCAATGGAGCTACAGGTGGGTCTAACTGGTGTTTTCCAACTACCTGACGAGTGTGACAGGTTTTGCAAAAGTTGGAAACATCTTTCCGAAGTCCAGGCCACAAGAAGTGTTTCATGATCTTGTCAACAGTCTTGTTAACACCAAGATGACCTCCTAAAGGCAAACTATGAGCCATTGTTAAGATCTCATTCCTGTAAACCTTCGGAACAACAATTTGCTTGACCACTGCCCAATCTGCATTGGCAGGGATATCAGGAGGGCGCCACTTCGCATCAACACTCCATCCTTGAGATAATACCCAACTGGAACTGCGTCTATTTCTTCATCAGGAAGGGCTCTCTTTTTTAGTACACAAATTTCAGGATCATTAGTTTGCTCCTGAATCAACCGCCTTCTGGACAGAGACAAGTCTCCAGACACATCAGAATCACGAGACCCATCTGGCTGGCTGAATAGAGAACTGATAAAAGTGTCTGATAAGTCCTCAAACGGAGAAACCATAGTAGGCTGAACAGAGTCATGAGGCGAACCACCTGAGTCATGACTATTCAAGGTGCTGGACGGCACCACATCATCTTCTTCTTGAGCCTTCTTGGCCATAGCACGAGTCACTGCACAGGAAGGATACAGAGATGGGTCTTCATCGCCATCTTCAGTGCTTGGCTGTGAAGTAAGATGAACAGGGGAACTACATTGCCCCCAGCCAGGTCATTGCCTAGCAACAGAGAAACACCCTTGATAGGTAGACTTGACATAAGTCCCACCTTTACCTGTCCTGTAACTAAATCTGACTTCAAGAATACAGAGCGCAGGGGTACAGATACAGTCCTCCCTTCAATACCTTGTACAAGTATGAAATCCCCAGTAGCGGTCTCATCACGTAACTCCAAGGAGTCCATCAACAAAAGTGACTGAGAAGCTCCGGTATCCCTTAGGATATATATGGGGACAGGAGGAGAATGCTCATTCAGAGCCACAAATCCCTCTGACACAAATGGAAGAAATTCCTCCCTCACAAAGTCAGCAGTATCAGGCTTCTTAGCCTCACAAGGAGCAGGAAATTTAGCAGATCGGTCATCTACTACAGGGGTTTCTAACCTTGTCTTCACAAAGGCATTGGGTTTGGTATCCTTTTCTTTTTCTTTCTTAGCTTTAAGGAACCAACAGTTAGTTATAACATGACCAGATGTCTTGCAATAATTGCAAATTAGACCACTTTTGTCACTGTCAGCTTTCACACTTTGATCAGACCTTTCACTGGATTTCTGAGCGCCATCACCAGATTTGTCTTTGTCTTTGGGTGAGGAATCTTGGGTATCACCGTTACCTTTCTTCTGAGATTGGGACCATCTATTGTTACTGCTAGACTGAAATTTGGACTTATGTGTGAGAACATATTCGTCTGCAAACTTGGCAGCTGATTGCAAATTCAGTGCTTGCTTCTCATTAAGGTAGGTCTTAATAATATCCTTGACACAGTTCTTGAATTCTTCAACTAACACTATCTCTTTTAGTGAGTTGAAATCATCCTTGACCTCCATAGAAGTACACCAGCGCTCAAAGCAAACCTTCTTCTCGTTAGCAAATTCAACATAAGTCTGATTGTCAGATTTCTTCAGACCTCTGAATTTCTGTCGGTAAGCCTCTGGAACCAACTCATAAGCTGTCAAAATAACCTTTTTGACAACCTCATAATCAGAGGATTCATCTGCAGACAAAGCCGAATAGGCTTGTTGAGCTTTACCCTTGAGGACAGTTTGCAACATCAGAGGCCAGTGTTCCTTTGGCCACTGACAACTCTTAGCTACCTTCTCGAAGCACTGGAAATACTTATCAACCTCCTTTTCTGAGAATGGAGGCACCAGCTTTACCTCCTGGCTAGCCCGAAATTTGTTTTCAGCTTGAATTTTGATTTTTAGTAGCTCCATTTGGAGCCTTTCTTCTCTATCTAATTTTTCTAACTCAAACTGCCTTTGTTTTTCTTTTTCCTCCCTTTCTTTTTTCTCTTTCTCTCTCTCAAACTCTCGTTGTTTTTCTTTTTCTTCCCTTTCAATCTCTAGCATTTTTAATTTAAGTTCCAATTCTACATTTGGATTTTCCACCGGAAACTGTTCCAGATCTCCTGGTGCAAACACATTTTCATCAATGTAATATTCAACAATCTCTCTAGCCAGTCTTGCTTTTCACATGGCTGGTTTTACATCTGTCAGCTCTGTCTGCATATTTCTAGCAGTTCTGTCTTTTTAAAAGGCTTCAAACCTCTACGGTTGGTGATGCCAAGAAATCATCCGTTGCTGTTGATCTGCCAAAATATATCTAGGAAAATTCAAAAAAAACAATTTCACAATTTGAAATTTTAGATTTTCAATAAATGACTCGCACAATGGTCTCTCCCGGACCCGAGCCCCCAATTTGTTATGGCCCCAATTTGTTATGGCGTCACGGACAGCAAGGGATGACAGACAAAATTCTTCAACTTCAACAGATTTAATTAAACAAACACTTAGAACTAATTTACACTCTACCCTACTGACCAAGATTGAAATCAAAAAAAAAAAAAGAGATATTTACAGTTCCTTTGTAATGGAGATGGGCTGCTATGTTGCGATTTCCTGGGACAGGAAAATGCTCCAACACAGGCAAAAATCCACAAAAAGATTCACAGGTCTTGAAAAGAGTGACAGGTCTGGTCAAATGTATCCTTCCACAATTTCTCCTTGCAATTTCTCCAACTCCTACACTCTCTCGATTTTTCTCCTTATATACTCTTTTCCAGCCCCCTCTGAGGCATGCCTGGGACATGCCCAAACCTAGCTTTAGATTGCTTAACAAAAAAAAAAAAGTCAATACTGCCATCTAGTGGCTTTTTCCCACATCACAGCTATGACATCCAAAGAGTTCAATTTTGGTCTCATTTGACCAGACTATACTCTCCCAGTATTTCATAGGCTTGTCCAAATGTTGTGCAGTGAACTTCAAATGAGCTTCAACATTCTTTTTCTTCAGCAATGGTGTCTTGAGCCGTGAGCGTGCATAGAGGCCATGGCGGTTGAGCGGATTACATACTTTTCTTTGAAACAACTATCTGCTAATTACAGGTCTTCCTGAAGCTCTCCGCAAGTGGTCCTTGGCTCTTGGACAACTCTTCTGATTATTCTTTTGACTCCTCTGTCAGAAATCTTGCAAGGAGCACCTGGTCGTGGCCAGTTTATGGTGAAATGATGTTCTTTCCACTTCCGCATTATGGCCCCTAAAGTGCTTACTGGAACATTCAGAAGTTTAGAAATACATCTGTAACCAATTGCATTAGTATGTTTTGCAACAATAAGATTGCGAAGGTCTTGAGAGAGCTCTTTGCCTTTTACCCACTGTCGCGGTCACGTTTGTCTAGGGATATAATTTCGCTTGTAAAAGAAGGAGGCTGGCCTGGACTGGTGAAGGTAGAGGGAAAGCCGGGACTTGCCTCCCCTCACGACGGCACCATGGCGTTCCAGGGCAAGCTCAAGCTGCCGCTCCACCGGCGAATAGCTCTGCGTCGTTCGGTTCTTTGATTCAGTATAGTGAGTTATTTTCTGAAAGCACGGCAGTCTGATAGGTGACGAGTTAAAATAAAACAGAATCGCGTGGTCAGGAGAACGAGAGTCCGCCACTTCAGGGCTGCAAAAACCACCTTTGATTTTGGCCCATTTAAAAGGGACGCCCCTCCCATGACCAACCGCTGCCCAATCAGGACACAGGGCATCGTCCCGATTTCCCCAACCAGTCACCAATTACAGTGCACAGCCGCCATGCCACTAAATATGTGTTACCTATATCTACATTTTACTACTAAACAGAAAAGCTATTAGTGTTTCTGTTATTATGCCTCGTTCCCAGGTCTGAGGGCATAACAGTCCTCCCCCCCTCAAAAAAAAAAAAAATATGTATATATAAATTTTGTAACCCACATATTTTTTTCCTCTTTTCTAATCTTTATAAACATATGTAAGGATTTTACCAAATACATTCCCCCCTTTTTTTGTTTTTTCCATATTATATTTCACAATCACATCTAAAACCTAGAAACATGCACCCAAAACAAAACACTATAGGTTTAAGCCTAGCCAAAATCATGGTAAGGTAATTGTCACCATCCTAGGGAGTCTAAATAGGCTATAACCCCCAAATTCCACTCTGCAACTGTGGCCTAGAGAGTCGGCACTCAACCCAGACCACACAGAGGAAAGACTAGGAAACATTACTCCAAGAAGAGGAGCTCAACACCACAACCTTCAAAGAGGTCTCAAAACAGTCAGAGGCGGGATAATGCATCCGCTACCACATTCTCTTTTCCAGCCACATGCATAACTAGCAGGCTATATGGCTGCAAAACTAAACTCCATCGGAACACTCTGGAGCTTGTAACCCGAAACTTTGCCAAAAATGCCAAGGGATTGTGGTCAGAATAGACAATGACCGGACCACCCACACTGGAAACATACACTTCAAAATGCTGGACTGCTAAGACTAAGGGTAAAGCCTCCTTCTCCACAGTAGAATAGGCTTTCTGATGGCGATTCAACTTCTTAGAGAAGTATGCCACAGGTTTTTCTACTCCAGCCTCATCTGCTTGCAGAAGAGCTGCCCCAACGCCAACATCACAAGCATCCACTGCCAAAGCAAATGGCTGGCAAAAATCAGAAGCTTTCAACACCGGGTCACAGGACAAAATAGCCTTAACCTGATCCAACGCTTCCTGACATTCCTAGGTCCAATTCCACTTGACATCCTTGCCCAACAGGTTAGTCAACAGAGCAGTAACGGCTGCAAAAATTTGACACGAATCGACAATAAAATCCACACATCCCTAGTATACGCATCAACTGACGTTGAGTGGTAGCTGTGGGGAGCTCCATAATTGCCTGCACCTTCGCCAACCGCGGCAGCACTGCCCCAATCCCTACCAGGTGTCCGAGGTATGTGACCTGACTTCTCCCAAACTCACACTTTGGGAGACTGACTACAAGCTGAGCAGACTCTAATCGGCCAAAGAGAGCCCTAAGATGGTCCAGATGACTGCCAGCTCTCACTATATATGACCACATCATCAATATGTTACATTATCCAAACCCAACATGACCAGGTTCATAAACCGCTGAAAAGTCGCGGGGGCGTTTTTCATGCCGAATGGAAGAACCCGGCACTGGTATAAGGCATCATGGGTAACAAACGCAGAGACATCCCTGGCCCTTTCTGTTAATGGCACTTGCTAATAGCCTTTGAGCAGATCCAGTTTGGACACAAACTTAGCCTGTCCAATACGAACAATACAATCCTCAATTCGAGGAATAGGGTATGCGTCAGTCCTGGTTGTTGTAGGAATTTTGATTTTATATTCCTGGTGTTACCTTCAAAAAGAACTCAGAGACAAAGGAATTAATTTCCAAGCCAAAGGTCAGTTTACTTCATCTGCAGAGGAAGGGATCCTTGCACACAATGAGTCCAGTCAAACAAGGATAAGGACAGTTTCTGATTCTGTGGCTTATGTAGGAAAACGTTGTGACATTCTTCTCCCCCCGTGCTGATTTACACATCATGATGTAATCTGGAAGACTCCTGCAGTCGCACGCAACCCACGTCAAGCCGCCCCTGAGGTATGCGTACATCTCGCAGAGAAGACAGGTGATTCCTCCCTATCATATCTGCAGGTCGTCTTGTTCGCATTCCGGGGCTCTCCCTCGCACTCCTTCTTCTGTAAACACATAAACTGAGGGAGAGAGAAAGAACATCTTGCCCTTGTTATGGGCCCATCAGGTCCGCATGGCTCCAGATAAGCTATGCGCCATGACGCACTGGTCAGATTTATGGAAACTTATAGTTATGCAGGCCCAGGCTAATCAGAGACATGCAAGAGTACACACTGAGGCCTAAGAAAAATTGAGCCAGAGCAAGCAAGGATAAACAATAATTACATGAACCAAACAATAATTAAATGAATCAATATAAAAATGATTCCACATTTCCCCCCTGTTTTTAATTGATTATCCGCCAGCATGCCACTTCTCCGATTTTTCGCCTTGTGTTTTCATTCACGGGAGAGTATACACTTCATTGGTGTCCTGAAACAGAAACATCTGATATTGTGGATTAGCACTCAACATTTTTGATATCAATCCTTTAATTATGGGAACCCCACAGCAACTGCAGAAGAGCAGTACTGCAAATCCCCCTGCTACAAGACTTAACACAGACGTAATTCCTGCTTCCCATCCTCCAGAGAGGAGCCAGTCCCACCAGGAGCTTGCAGATGCTGGTGCGAGGTCTCGCTGTTGTGAATCAGATATGTCTTTTAAACGTTGCAAGGCTTGATCAATCATCCATCCTGCCTCATCATTAGCTGGTACGTAGGTACAGCATGCCCTATAAGCTGGCAGACCCCCCCCCCCGTGCTGCTGTCAACAAATACAATGAGCAGTAGTAGCACCCTGCAATTCCAACTTGGGCACATATTTTTGACCACTTAGATCCTTGAATCTCCCATTCAGGGCGCAGTCCCAGGCTAGATCCCTTTCACAGAGATCTCTGCCCGGGTTCCCCAGGTTGAGAACTCTGCCTTCTGCTTCGGTGTCTCCCACCGATCACAGAAGCACCACTTCGCCGACTGACGCATTCGCTTTTGACCGTTTCACCAGCCTCACCTGTTCAGAGGTTGTCTCCAACGCCCTCTGCTAGGTGTGGGCTGTCACCCACGTACCAAGTGTTGCCCACAACCTTACATGCGATAAACACGCCGACTAGACGGTACCACAGCAATATGTCAATTCATCCCACTTCTGACACCACTTCACCAGACACGGGGGCCTTCAGTCCTCTCCCCAGCACTATTTGCAACATTTCTGTAGCAATTCCCTCATCAGGATCCTCAAATTTGAGTTCCTCTGTTGCTACGCTGTTCCATTGCCCCATTCGCAGCACAAGTTTGTATCATATCAGTGCTGAGCCGATGTGGAAAAAATTACTTACTTTTCTGATAACAGCTCGACATGCCCCCGTGTCACACAGAAAAGAAATTAGTGTGTCATTTACAATCAGGGTTTTCCAAGCACTCGTTGGTGCAGCCATTAATGCAAACAATTTAAATTCATCATAGGGCAATGGCTCCCCAGAAGCTAACCCTTCCCCCAGGGCGGTTAGTCATTCCGAATTGTTCTAGTCACTTATTTGTGGATACCCACAGAAAATCAATAGTTTCCCCTGGCACCCCTGGGTTACCCCCACAAACACTGCCATTTCCTTTGACACATCGCCAAAACTTCTGCTCCGAACTGTAATGGACTACCATGAGTGGGACATTAGAACTCATATTTCCCAACTTCAGATATCCATCCCTATCGGTGCGGTATTTCAACACAGTACTATATTAAGTGGGGGTAGACTGGGGTCTATTGAAACTAATCCACGACGAGCAGTAGAAACTGCCATGGGGCATTTAACTATACTGTTCAAATTCATTGTAGGCGCTACATATGTTTAAAATGAACAGACACAGGGAGAGGTAAGCAATTTTATTAGACCCCTCTTTTTTTTTAATGAATAAGTCCGGAGTCTCTACTGACTTGGGGCGTAAATAAGTTCTTCACCGAGGTTGAGACGGACGAGCTTTATATGCCACGCCCCCCCTTTGTAATCGGACTCCTCCAAGTCTATCTGACTTATTCAGATGTACCTACACACCAGCTGGAGGAGGAGATACCACCTTACAATGTGACTGATGTATCCACGTCTCTCTCTCCTGGATTGTTACTGCAGTCGGTGTGGTCAGGAGCACTTGATATGGACCCTTCCACGCCGGGTCATTCCACTTCCACTTTTTACTGACACTCCGCACCAGGATCCAATCTCCAGGCTTTATCTCTCCGGGTGGCAGCTCCGCTACTGATCTGGGAGGAAGCACATTTCGAATCTCACTTTTGTTAGTCAACATTCTATTCATATACTCTGCCAGAGTTGCTTCTTCTATTTGTGTTCTCTGCAAAAAATGTGATAATTCAAAAGGTTTCCCATGTACTACTTAATAAGGTGACAATTCTATCCCCGCTGTGGTGTTATTCTCATGCTAGTTAATGCCAGCGGCAGACATGCAACCCAGTTCCATTTAGTCTCAGCCATGGCTTTGCGCAGTTTTGCTTTTAAGGTCCCATTAGTCCTTTCTGCCAGTCCCGCTGATTGTGGATGATATCATAATGTTTTTTTCAATTCTATTCCCAATTTTACTCCCAAACGAGCCAGTACTTCATTTCTAAATTCTGGCCCATTATCACTATATAATGCTTTTGGAATCCCCCACCTAGGAATAATTTCCCTACTCAAAACTTTAGCCACTGTAATTGCATCTATAGCTGTGGCTGGGAAGGCCTCTATCAACCTAGAAAAGAGTCATACCAGTACCAACACATAAGTGTATAAAATCCATCATCCATGTATGGAATGGCTCAGGGGCACAGGAATTGCCCCCCTCTGTGGTACTACCCCCTCCCCGTGTGTCCTGTGTGTTATAACTTCGTCATGTTGGAAATTTGTATTAAAAAAAATTTTTAGTAAATAAGTGATAGTACTTTGATCTATTAACCCCTTGGTCCCCCCTCTTGGTACATGGCACTGCCCATGCACCAAATCTACAGCAATATGGAAGAGGGATTTTGGTAATATAGGCTTACCATTGGGTCCTACCCACCCGTCATCAGTGTGTTGTGTTCCATGTGATGTCCATTGACATTTTTCTTGTGGGGGAGCAGCATCATGCACTGCTCGCTGCAGGTCACATGAAATTGAGTCTTCAGATTGGTGTATCAGCCCCACAAGAGTGTGTTTGGCTGTCCCTTGCTTCTCTGTCTGCAAAGGCATCAGCCAAACTGATTGGGTAAACATTTTTTTGATGTGAGCCACCAGCTCTGCTGCTTCTGTAGAGTGAGTAGGTTATAGAGGGCCACTATCAACACAGCTATCATGAGTACAGACAGCATATCCAACACATAGGTTGCCTTTATCGACTCTTGGCCTTGAACCATCAACAAAGTATTCAAAATCAGGATTTGATAGTGGGGTGTCCTTAAGTCCAGAACATGCAGTATTATTAGATAGGACTTCTTTTACACAATGGAGAATACATTTTTATTTTTTATTTTTTCCTCTCAATGAATTATGATTAAGCAATCCACCTCAGTCTAGGGTTCCGCTAAAAGCATAGAGGAAATGCAGTCAGGGCTTATTAGCCCCAACCATTCTTACATTTTCCCACATCAGCAGAACCGGGTGGAGTTACTTCAGACCATGTTACAATTTGCTACATATTTAATATTCAACTAATAGTTTCACATTGGGCTCCCAGCACATAAAGGTCCCCTCAGTCAGTACCTTTTGACTGTCCACTTAATCAAAAATAAATTTTAGAAATGGCAAAGTAATATGTGATCACGTTACTAGTGGACTTTTTCAATTATATGGTAGTCCACCTTTTGAATTTAGTCTTGTGTTAATACTTCTAATTGGATTTCCCCGAATCTATTTTAGAAGGTAAACTTTTAAGCTGAAACCCCACGGTTGAATCCCCAGCTGGCCAGCCTATCACTTGCACACAAGGTTATATTATCTCTTATCTTCAGCAGTGCTCTCTGTGGAAAAAGTTCCAAGAAGAGTTAGAGACAAACAATAATGAACAATTTTGTTTTAATTCAACTCGTTCGGATCCTTTCCTGTAAAAGTTAAATAAACAGATTAAGGTTATCAGCCACTCAGTTCCTTTGCCATGAAGAGACTCATTGACAGTTCCTGTTCAAAGTGGAGAAAAGATCTTTAATTGCATTTCTTTGAGCAGGAAAGCTTTCAGTCACATTTGTTCATCATCCTTCTGTTCTGACTTCTGTATGTCGACCCTTCACCTATCTGTGCCACTTATCTGCTTTGGTCAATAAGGCTCCATTCGCTCTATTGGCACCTTTGTTTAAGAACCCATGCAGTCTCTAATCCCACAATAGTTCACTTGATTTTTTTAATATTAATTTAATATGTATCATTAAATTTCATATTATATTTTATATTTACTGGCACTTTTCTATCATTTTACCTTAATTTTTTACCTTCAGATAGCAATTGAAATGTTTCAATGCTTGATAGAGAAACCTCTGCATCAATTGAATTTGGCACACAGTCTCTTATTGTATACAGTGTTAAACAGTACTTTGGTAAATTTTGAACACACTGTATTATTCTTGTTTCTACTTTTCCTTCATTTTCTTTACAGAGATATGCTTCTAGCACACCAATCTCACACAGCCTAATTATTTACAGAAAACTGCTTAGATTTTCTAGCTCTTTAAAATATTTAACAAATTCAAATGGTGTAATTACTTCATGCTCATAGAGGATATCACTGGTAGTTTTCTCTGCAATGTATTACTACCACCAAATATTAGAGCATTTAATTATTCACTTTGTTCTGCATCTTAAAGAAATTCAGTTAGCCACAACATTAGAAACACTTGTCCATGTTTGTATAATTTACATTCAATTGTTACGGCATCTAAATTTCCCTCTGTTTATAGTTACTGATCGTTTACGAGGGGTTAGCATTTATTTTATCAAGAAATAGGGACTTTTGCTCGGTTTCATTAGGAATAATTATTCTGTTTACTTCTGCAACTTTGTCCTTTTACAACTACACAGTCATTAAAATGGCTTAACTCCTACAAATTTGCACTGCTAATATCCACTTTTTTCTTAGAAATTTCACTTTTTACCAATCCTGCAATTACAGTAAGGATTCCATAAAATACTGTAAATATTTGGCTAATCAACGGGCACCTTAAATTATTCTTGAATAAATGCTAATTTTATTGTAGATATCTATATGAGCACTTCATGGAATAATATGACAACTGTATTCAATCCAACAAAGACAGAACTAACAAATATGCCAGCAATGCAGTTGTTTACAGACACAGAATTAGGTTCATTCACATTGATTTCCACACACACAAGCACAATCTGAGCTCAGAGCACATACACACACACATACACACACCTCAGTGCACTTTCCTCTCTCACATTCATTCACATTGGAAAAGATCCAAGGCTCTAATTTTCTTATGATCCGACACCATTGTTGCTTCGATAACATACAGACAACGCTCTATTTCAACTAAAGCCAAATGCCTTTACCCACAATGATTCCCAGAACCATAATGTCAGCGTTCTACACACTCCTCAGTCACAGACCCACAATGATTCCCTGAACCATTATGTCAACTTTCAACAAATTGCCCAGTCTCAGTCAAAGTCACGTCATCATTGGTCCCAGAACAGCAGTCCTTACAACAAGAACAACAACAACAGCCCCTTACTGTTCGTCCATCCCATAATTGGCAATATTAATTCCTCTGTCTCACACAGCAACTAAGCCGAATTCAGTAAGAATTCCGCCACTCGCCCGCACCTCCACCGCAAACTTTGGAGAACCTCCCTCCTGGCCTCACTACACACCCAAAGAGCCTTGCCAGTCGCTCCGGGTTTGAGGACTTTTTCCTTTACGCCTCTCAAGGCGGCGTGCATGGTTTTGCGGTCGGCGCCGATTCTCCAGGGAGTGCAGGTGAGATATTGGAATCCCGGACGTAGCCCCCAATGTTGTAGGAATTTTGATTTTATATTCCTGGTGTTACCTTCAAAAAGAACTCAGACAGAGACAAAGGAATTAATTTCCAAGCCAAAGGTCAGTTTACTTCATCTGCAGAGGAAGGATCCTTGCACACAATGAGTCCAGTCAAACAAGGATAAGGACAGTTTCTGATTCTGTGGCTTATGTAGGAAAATGTTGTGACGTTCTTCTCCCCCTGTGCTGATTTACACATCATGATGTAATCTGGAAGACTCCTGCAGTCGCACGCAACCCACGTCAAGCCGCCCCTGAGGTATGCGTACATCTCGCAGCGAAGACAGGTGATTCCTGCCTATCATAACTGCAGGCCGTCTTGTTCGTATTCCAGGGCTCTCCCTTGCACTCCTTCTTCTGTAAACACATAAACTGAGGGAGAGAGAAAGAACATCTTGCCCTTGTTATGGGCCCATCAGGTCCGCATGGCTCCAGATAAGCTATATGCCATGACGCACTGGTCAGATTTATGGAAACTTACAGTTATGCAGGCCCAGGCTAATCAGAGACATGCAAGAGTACACACTGAGGCCTAAGAAAAATTGAGCCAGAGCAAGCAGGGATAAACAATAATAATTAAATGAACCAAACAATAATTAAATGAATCAATATAAAAATGATTCCACACTGGTCACGGCATTTACCTTGCGGTAATCAATGCACAAACGCGAAGCACCATCATTCTTCGGAATTGAGACAAACGGGGAACTCCATTCACTGACCCCTGGCTCTATGGCCCCAATCTCCAGCATGTAAGCAATCTCCTCACGAACCTTCTCCTTCTTAAAAAGGGGGCAAACGGTAAGGAGGTTGCTTTATAGGGGTTGCCCCACCGACATCCACATCATACTCAACCAGAGAAGTTAACCCCGGCCTATCACGAAACAAGGAACGATGAGCAGCCACCAGGGCGATCAAATCCTGGGCCTGAGCCTCAGACAAATGCGTCAGCTGACCCGGCAGCTGCTCACATGCTCGAGAGTTGTTCAACCTAGCACACACTGGTTCTGGTGCTGAACAGCCCCCTTCGCTCTCACTGGGTGAAGGAGCCACTGCAATACATGCAACGGGATTGGCTGGATCACGCTCTGCATACAACATCAATAAGTTGATGTGACAAAGCCGTCTTTTGCCGCCGTTCTGGTGTACTAATGACGTAATTGCAGGTTCCAAACTTCCGAACCACGGTATAGGGCCCACTAAAACGTGTCCCAAGCCTTTCCTTACCAACTGGGGTAAAGACAAGGACCTTGTCCCCGGGAGCAAAAGAGCGTTGCACTGCCTTACGGTCATAACGCCTTTTCATCCGTTCCTTGGCCCCCTCTAAATTCTGGGCGCCAACCTTCCAGGCTGCACTCAACAGATTGTGAAAGGTAGAGACATACTGCAAAGTAGGGATGCACCAATACCACTTTTTTAAAAACCGATACGAGTATGAGTATTTTATTTTTTGTACTTGCCGATACCAAGTACCGATACCGATATCTCTGAAATGTTTTCCAGGAAAATACAATGACAATTTCGGAGTACAGGTTTTATTTTCTTTTTATAACAAGCCTAAACAAGGCCAGTATCAAACGATTCACACATGGCTATTTCAAAAAAAAAAAAAAAGGATTAGGCCTAACTGCTAAAAAACTTTCTGTATTTAGGCCGGACAAAAAGCCTTTGAACTAGCACTGCCATCAAATGAGGCAAGACATTACTGAAGCTTGACAAATGAAAAGTAAACTCGCTGCATAGGCAAGGTAACACACCCAATTTAATAAAAAGTCAGTAGAACTATTAATTGGCACAGATAGTTTCTACACACATTCATAGGCATTCTCAATCCAACTAAAGTGAATAATAGCTTTCCAAGCAAACAAGGCATCACTTAAAGTGTGTGGTATTGCCGTATTTCAATTACACAAATGACAAATGAAAAAGATTTAACTTAACCACAACTAAAATGTTTAAGGTAACCATATGTTACTGACACATTTGTAGTAAAATATGAAGATTCACAATTCTAAGTCTCTGTGAGTGTGATTGTGGGTGTGTGCTTGTGCGAGCTCGGCTTGCTTGTAAATATTCAATAACTGATCTGGGTGTGACATCTAGTGATAGTATATTGTAATTGCGTGCATAAATTTGCAGCTCCATGTCCGCTGGCAGAAACATCTGCACAAAACGCTCAAGATATCCTACCGAACACCGTTGTTCTTCTTGAACACGCCGCATCCAGATAATCCTTAAATGATGACTTATATACATATTTTAATTTGTAACGAGTTGTGAAGAGGCCAGTGTCAAAGTAACGAAGAAAAAGTATACTTTTTATCTTTTAAATGTAGAAGAGTAGAAGTCCCGGTTTAAAAAAAAAAAAAAAGTCAAGTAAAGTACAAATCCTCAAAAAAACTACTTAAGTACTGTAACGAAGTTGCCTACATGTACTTCTTTACTATGCACCTCTTGTGTGTATGCGCGTATGCCTGCACGTGATGTGATGACTATAAAGCTCTCTTTCTCGTATTTTTTCTAACTCGCTGTCTCCCCCTAGACATAGAAGTCAGATAGTACAACATACTGTAGCCTATGCGACCGTGAGCCGGCAGTTACCTTGCGTCTTACATTAAGTGGTATCGGTGCGTGGTATCGGCAAATGTGGACGAGAAAGAGTACGTGTATATTAATGAGGTATCGGGCAGATACCCGATACTGGTATCAGTATCGGTGCAACACTACTGCAAAGTATCACCAGGGGCATGTGGCTCCAGGAGTCGCTCCCGCATAAGGTTTAGCGGACTCCGAACTTCATGCCCATAAACCAATTCAAAGGGACTAAACCCAGCAGATTCATTCACAGCATCAAGGAGACCAAATAAAAGAAAAGGCATCGCTACATCCCAGTCCTTAGGGTAGTCCACACAAAAAGTACGCACCATTGACTTTAATGTCTGATGACACCTCTCAAGGGCCCCCTAGGACTCAGGGTGGTAAGCAGAGGACAATACCTGATGCCCAGCTCACACATAATACCCTGGAATATTCCAGAGGTAAAATTAGTTCCACGATCGGATTGAACCTCCTTAGGGAGCCCAAACCTTGAAAAAAATTGCAGTAACGCCTCAATAACCACAGGGGCACGAATACTGCGCGCTGGCACTGCCTCAGGGAAACGTGTGGCAACATCCATAATGGTCAACAAGTACTCATTACCCTTCTTAGTTCTGGGAAGAGGACCAACACAGTCAATGATTACATGTGAAAATGGGGCCTCCACCACTGGTGTAGGCTGCAATGGAGCAACCGGGAGAGAGTGACCAGCCTTACCCGCTATCTGGCAGGCATGGCAGGAACGACAAAAATTAACCACATCACGGTGAACCGTGGGCCAATAAAAATGTTTTAGGAGGCAGGCCAGGGTCTTCTTCACCCCCAAATGGCCAGCAAAAGGGGTCTCATGCTCCAACCGCAACACCTCACCACGAAAGCTGGAAGGAACTACAATTTGCACATGGACCCACCAATCTTCATCAGCTGTGCGATCTGCAGGCCGCCACTTGCGCATTAACCCTCTATTAACCACCGTAGCATATCTGCTACATAAAGTGAAAGGGTTAACAGCCTGGACACCCTGCTGGTTTTGTTTCTTATTGCCAAATAAACATTTGAGAATAACTTGAATGGTCCGTCACTTTAATTTTTCCATTCGCATTATTACCCAATGTAGCAGATCTGCTACATTTTTGGAAAAGGTGGGCCAAAGGGTCGAATTTTTTTTTTTTTTTTTTTTTTAACTATTTTTCCAAATATTGGCCCATAATCAACATATTTGCCTAGGGAAATGATTTTTACACAGTTGGAAAGGTACTTGGTTAACAGAGGGTTAAAATACCTTTGTCCACAAATTCCCCAACAGCAATGCTCTCACTCTCTTCCAACGTCACAGCTCGCTTCCACAGGGGAGCCAGCGAGGGATCCTGGCTTTGCTCTTTGATCAAAACCTCCCTAGAAAATGTGTGGCATCTGCCACTTGAGACAAAGAGAGACCCGAACCTTTAACAGCAGAGGTCCCTCCCTCACTCGCAGTTTGAGCAAAAACCGTGTCACCCAAACAAACGGGCTCCTCTTCCCCACTACCAATTGGGACAGAGAGCACCTCATCTACAGGAATCAATGCATTACGAGCTTGGGCTTTGGCTTTATGTGCCTCAGCACGTGTAACCACACATGCTGTAAACACTTCTGGATGTTCCCGTTCTAACTCCAGTGTTTCTGGGACTTCCAGGGGAACTGAGACTACCGGAGTCACCACCGGAGTCACACACACCTCAGACCCTGTTAAGTCATTGCCCAACAATAGGCTAATGCCTGGCACAGGTAGTGTAGGCACCACCCCAGTCACTGGCCCCGTAACCACATTCAATTTTAAATAAACTGTGTGCAATGGAACGCAATCATACTGCCCCCCAAAACCTTTAATGAGTGCCGACCGGGAAGAACCCTCACTAGGCAGCTCAACCACTTCTTCCAACCAGAGGGACCGTGCAGCACCAGTATCCCACAAAATGGTAAGGGACACTTCCTCTCCACCCGGGACCACAGATACAGTCACCACAGAAGTAAAAGGCTGATAGCTCAACGGGGGCATCTCCCTGGACCATTCCAGCCCATTCCTGCCTCGCCCTTCATCAAGGAGGCCATCAATGCAACCACTTTGGCTCAGCTCTCCAGCTGGGAGTGCAGGGGACACTGGGATTTCACATGACCAGGCCGTCGGCAACCATGGCATATAATGTGACGGTCCCTTTTAAACTGAGGACAACGGGGCTTAATGTGACCAGGTTCCCCACAATGGTGACAAACCACAGCAGATATAGGCTTCTCCCCACCAGGCTGTAAAGCACCAGATGCCTTACCGCCAGGAGTGAGACCCTTACCAGAGCTCTGTCTACCCTGGCCATGGTCAGCGCGCCCACTACCTTGGCGAGCTAAACCCAATGACCCACCATGGATGACCTCATAAGCGTCTGCCGCTTGAGCTGCCTCCAAAAGAGTAGTGACCTTCTGCTCACTAAGATAGATTTCAACCGCTCAAGGCACACTGTTCTTAAATTGCTCCAACAGCATGAGCTTTTTCAATTGTACGAAATTGTAAGTCTCGGTGGACTTAAGCCAACGCTCACATGTCACCCCTAATTTTCGAGACAAATCCAAATAAGACTCCCCGTTCCGCCGTTTCACAGTACAGAACCGCTGCCGGTAGGCCTCAGGGACACTGCCATATGCAGTCAAGACTGCTGTTTTTAAGGAATCATACTCCAAGCCCATGCGCGGATCCAGAGCAGCAAAAGCAACCCGGGCCTTGCCCTTTAAAACACTCTGCACCAATAATGGCCACTTGGCTTCAGGCCAGTCACATTCACGAGCGACCACCTCAAAAGCGTCAAAAAAGGTATCAACATCTTCCTCCGAAAACTTAGGCATGAGAGATATAGCAGACCGTATGTCAAAACGAGGCTCCAAAGGAGGAATGCCCTTGGCAGCTCGAGTTCGCTCCACCTCAAACTGAGCCAACCGCTCCCGGGACTCGCGCTCATCTCTCTCTGCCCGAAGTACATTTTCCCTCTCCTCATCTGCCCACAACTCTTCCAACTCCAGTGTGGCAACAATAAGTTTAGCTAGAGCAGGTTTCAGTATACCCTCCGGTACCTCCACCTCTTGGCTCAGTCGCCAACTCTAATAACTGGTCTTTAGTGAGCTGCCGGAATTTGTGACGAGAGGGCAATGCCATCTCCACAACAGACTGTTCCATACCATCCAGTCCGTCACAGGACATTTTAAGATAAGTAGGAACAACCGCACGCAGTGAGGAATCCAAAGCCCAATAATATACAAAAATATATAATGGTATTGTATAAATACACCGAATCACAAAAAAACCTAATGCTGTGGCAAAACTGCAGTGCCTCCAATAGGCTACCACAAGTCTTATATTGCCAAGCAACAAGAGAATCCAAAGGGTGCATAGACGTATAAACTCCAAAACATGGGCATGCTGCACAAAGAAAATGCCCAAAATATTATGTGAGGGCCAATAACGCGTCGAGGGTTAACAACAACCGAAGAGGAGACGCATCTCAACTCTCACACTCGTTTTAAAACACGAGTACCAAATAAACAGCAGCCCAAACAAGAGAAATGTACAAACCTATGTCTAGTCTGCCCAATCCGTCCAAACTAATCATTAAATTTCAAGGCTGGCCAAATAGCAAACACTCCCAAACACTAACAAAATTGGCAACGCGCTGACGGAACACAACGCCAATTTACCCCCACAGAAAAATGCATTCCCTCACATGCATTAGCCTGAGGGCTCAACTACCTCCCCAAACAGGCAAACTACTGCGACTCCGTTCACCTGCAGCCAACTTCAGGGGTTAATTAACCCAAGCTATCGACCACCCATTTACTCGTCAACCCAGCATTACTAATTATCAACACAATTAAGGTTAAATTTAACTACCAGGTTAACTAAACAGCGCGACACGGAAAACTTGCGGAAACCTAACTCCTAAAGTTGTTAAGTACCCGAAATCGCAAACCCACTACACAGTGACCAGTTAAATCAATATCACTAATTAGTTCGCCACTCACTTCGCTACTTGACGCGGAGCGCTAAATTAGCTTAAATGCACAAAAGGACCCTAACTGTTTGGCTAACAACCCAACAGTTTGATATTCAGCTCGGACAAAGCTCCCAATTGTCGCGGTCACGTTTGTCTAGGGATATAATTTCACTTGTAAAAGAAGGCAGGCTGGCCTGGACTGGTGAAGGTAGAGGAAAGCGGGACTTACCTCCCCTCACGACGGCACCATGGCGTTCCAGGGCAAGCTCAAGCTGCCGCTCCACCGCGAATAGCTCTGCGTCGTTCGGTTCTTTGATTCAGTATAGTGAGTTATTTTCTGAAAGCACGGCAGTCTGATAGGTGACGAGTCAAAGGTTACCTATTATGCCATTTTTCCAAGTTTATACTTTGGTCTTTGACTCCCCTAGAGTACTCCTGATCGCGCAATGTAAAAAAAGGGTTCTTATTTCGCTCATACTGCCATCCTCAAAAACCCCATTTGTAGTCCATAGTGGTCTCTGCCTGAAACGCCTCACTGGGGTGGCTCTTCCGCTATAGCCCCCACTCCCCGTGTGCCCACTTTCTTCTGACTGGCCAGCTCAGTGGAGGGCGGAGTTGGGCGGGACAAGGCAGCAGAACGCAGTTTTCCGTGTCCCTCTCCCCAGAGTGAAACTTGAGACACGGCTGCCATCTGATAAGGAAACAGCGGGCAAATTCCGCAATCTAACGCAGTACATGTGTATAGATCTAATGAAATGAACTTGTTCTAATAAACGCAGCGCCGAAAGTGGAGGACGCACTGCAAAAGTCTGGCAGCTCAAGCACGAATTTGCTATCGGCTACAGTTTGGTACAGCGACAGTGGTGAGTTACAGCGGTTCTTTTACTCTAGCTAGGATGCAGGGAAAGCTAGAATCCACCTTATTTAGACACATTTGTAGAACGGGTCGACATGCCCAAGTGTAGACCGGAGACCGTAGAAATCCGGTGGGTCTGAGTTTAGAGGGAAACATGGACAGTGAGGAGCGGCTAAAAGTGGACCAACAGCTTATGGACTGCTTCAGTGTGTATTAGGACCTGCTGGTTCGTGTGCATAGCTGTGGTGTGTTGTTAGCATGGACAAACGAACAGCTTCTGCGCTGGTATATGACGGAGGGGCGAAAGCTCCAGGCTAAACAGCCTTTTCGGAAATTGCCCGTGGTAATGGTTTACTTATTGCTTCGGAATGACCAGCTTTTCCTCGCGGAAAATGGGCGAGTTATGGATAGTGCCGAGAGCGAGATATAGCTCCGGTTATGTCATGAACATAATACAGGTTTTACAGATCGGTAGTTCGTTCAGTTTGCGTGAACCGTTGCTTATGTGGAGCTAGTGAATCGATCAGTTTTACAGGAAAGAATTTAATATTCAATCGATGACAATGCAGAGAAATCGTTTGTCACACATCGGACACGTTATAGCCTGTGCGCTTCCTTATTGCTTTCACCGGTAGCATCAGAGAGCTTGCCCAGACATTGGAGATGTATCAGGTTGACCTCGGTCATGGATAAGTGAAGCGATCGTTCCACAAGCACCCAAAAACGCACCCCAAGCTCTGCAAAACCTACGTCTGGTCTAACTGCAGCCCAACTCGGCACACACATACAGCACCTCTCCGGTTAGCTTCAACTGTAGTGGCTACAATCAGGCAACGTTATGATGAAACTCTCACATTGATGCTTACCGAAGTAACACAAGCATACCAATCAGAATTATTGCATATAAGTTAACCAGGAGCATTTTTAATTAGCAGAGCACGCGAACTAACATGCAGTAGCTGATAAGCGGTCATGACTTTGAATGTAATCTGTCGCGCAAAAAATTTGTGTCGTGTCCGATGTGAAAGCAGCTTTATGGATGCGACAGCTAGAGAGAGCTCGGTTATGTTATGAACATAATACAGGTTTTGCAGACCGTAAGTTCCGTTAGCGCGGACAAGTTGCTTATGCGGAGCCAGCGAATCGATCACTTCTACAGGAAAGAATTATCTATTTGATCTCCGCCTTTTTCGGCTTTTTATTAGCCACAACAATTTCTAAAGGGGGATGAAATTATGTCAGGGTAGTGCAGAGAAATCATTTGAAAACTGGTAGAGCTTCTGCGTTTCGCATTGCTTTCACAGTAGCACCAGAGAGCTTGCTCAGACATTAGTGAAGCATCCGGCTGATCCCGGTCATGGATAAGTGAAGCGATCACTAACTGTAGTGGCTACAATCGGGCAACGTTATGATGAAACTGCCACATTGATGCTTACCGAAGTAACACAAGCATACTGATCAGGATTACTGCATCTAAGTTAACCAGGAGCATTTATAATGAGCACAGCACTCAAACTAACATGCAGTAGCTGGTAACCGAGCGGTCGTAACCACAGAGACAAACCCTTGCAATACAGGTTTTACAGACGGCAAGTTCTGTTACTGTGAACAGTTGTACCTAGCATCCAAATTACAAACAAGTATTAAAAGTTAGCTTCAAATGAGGTTTATGATCACACACCTTCTGTAGAATTTCCCGATATCACTCTTGCATATTTAGGACACAAACATTAGCAACAGTAACATGGCTACGTTAGCCGCTGTGCTACAGCCACAATCAACAGGCTATCATCTCAGATTGGCTTATGCAGTAAAATCAACTTACAGCTTCTCTGTCTGTGAGTCACGGACAGTCACGACCAATACAGGCTTTATCTTCAGATATTTTACAAAGCCTGTGTTTGAGGCCAGTTGTTAGTGCTAACTATCGCTAGCAGTCCTGCTAACCACCCGTAACACGTTAGCTTCACTTACAATATTTGCTGTTATATCGCTACTTACAGCTTGTGGCTCCGAGCGCTTGATCGATGCAGCTGCTTCAGGTTTGAGAAGCAGCTGAAACGCTTATCCTGTGTCGAATTATCCTTTATTGACAAAGCTGTCTTTGGTGAAATGCTGAGCACAATCAGCTAACGTTCCCTTTGGTCGAGGCTGTTTGCTGCCAGCAAACAAAAAAAGCTACCCATTGATTTCTGGTGGCATCCTCTTTTGGAAGAGAAATAAGTGTTTTTCTTCGCGTCCAAAAGTAAACGGACAAGCAGCTTTGGGAGAGATACTGACAAAACTGCACCTCAAATGATATTTGGTTCTTCTTTTGTATTTCCAAAGTGTCGACGCTACTAAGGCATAGCATGATCTGCCGTTGTTAGTGCCTGCTAGAATAGTGTCCGGTGTGGGCAGGTCCAGCGCCGTGATTGGCTCTGGCTAGGTCTGTACTAATTGGACGGCACAACCTGACGTCAGGTTTTGCCCAGATCTCGCGAAGATCTCGGGAGGAGCTGTTCAGAGAGGAAATCACGTTCACAAAATCACGTTCTTGGATTACAGCAAAACCCCTGTATCTTATGTTTCGAAACTTTTCAGTGGTTGAGTATGGACAACTAACGTTATAACATTACTAATATGTATTAAAAGAGGGATCAGCATCATAGGTCCCCTTTAAAATAAAACTGAATCACGTGGTCGGGAAAACGAGAGTTTAGGGAAGGTCCACCACTTCAGGGCTCCGGCATATTGCAAAAACCACCTTTGATTTTGGCCCATTTAAAAGGGACGCCCCTCCCATGACCAACCGCTGCCCAATCAGGACACAGGGCATCGTCCCGATTTCCCCAACCAGTCACCAATTACAGTGCACAGCCGCCATGCCACTAAATGTGTGTTACCTATATCTACATTTTACCACTAAACAGAGGAGCTATTAGTGTTTCTGTTATAATGCCTCGTTCGCGGATCCGAGGGCAAAACACCCACCATGAGATGCTTCTTGTGTGACACTTTGGTAATGAGAAACCTTCAGGCCATCAGTTGGAACTAAACCAGCTGATATTAATTTGCACTAATGGGGGGCAGGATTGCTTTCTAAATACTGACAGATTTCAGCTGGTTTCTTGGCTTTCTATGCCTTCATGTGTTCAATACTTATTTCCTTTGACATTCCACTTTATTACACATTACTTAATGTATGGACATATTTCTTTGATTTCTTTTTATTTGTGTATTACTTGGGTTGTTACCGACATCTGGTGAAAATTTCATGTCAAAAGCCCCATTAGAAATATATTTCCTGAGAAAAATTATGATGCTTTCAATACTTATTTTCCCCGCTGTAATGTTTATCATTTTGTATTGCTTGCGGAGTCAAATCACCGAAGGACTGCTGCTGAAAGTCTCTGAATTCCCGGCCAAACAAGCAGCGATGTGGGTGAACAGCATTTATGCATTCAAAAAATGACACTGAGGGCTTTTCCAGCGAGCACATAACTCCATAAGCCCAGCATGGAAGCAAAGACACACCTTCTAAAAACTTCATCCAGGAAGGAGGTGGCTTCCACCCCTCAGATTTCCTGTCATTCTTGCCAGGCAACAATTACTATCTGAGAGGGAAATCAAGATAAAAGGCATGGATGAAAAGAAAGCAAAACAATGAATAAAGCAGGATTAATGAATGTTTTTCTTGTAGACGATTCTCCAAAGCAATTGTGAATCTAAACAGAGTCAACATTAATATTCACCCTCCTTTCTTCAAAAATTTATCATCTCACTGACAAGTGGCTATGTGATTGTAGCATATTATCATCAAAGACTAGCCAGAAAGCACCATTATGCAAAAGCTGATCGATAAAGATCGAAATCGAGAACACAAACTCATCTTGCTCGTTATGCAGGAAAACGGCTTCGTAATCTTACCTCTGCTCCACCTTAGCTCCCTCAAGGACAGTGCATCAAGGGTCCAAATAAACCAATCAATGTATGCCAGTGTATTTAGGGTACAGCACTGTTCAAAAAAAAAAAAAAAAAGTGGGGGGGAGCTCACTCTTGATATGAGTGCTGTAATAAAACTGTCACAAAAATGAAGCTAAGCTTTTTGCAGGCTATGACATTTTCTCCAGCATATTATTACCTTCAATTTCCACTGACAGCTGGATCCCAATACTCAAAGCAGTACTCGTCGGCCTGCTGATAAAACCTCGTTTCTTTAAAATGATAAACTTTACAGGAGAGCATAGAAAATGTTTAATTTTGCATTTAAGAATGCTGTTGAGCTGTGTTCGGGTAGGATGACTATTTTTCTTCCAAGAATGTATCCAATCAATAAAATTTTGTATTTTGCTATTTTGCAATGTCGTGGACATATAAGTTTTTGTTTCTTGTCAAATTGCAGATACAAGGTTTTATCAGCAGGCCGACGAAATAATCTTTGAAACCTGAAGAACTGCATTGGAGTCCCGACCTTCCCTTATCATCAAAATAAACATGTATTTGAGGAGGTTTCTGCTGGGACCACGGTACCTGCTGAACAATTGAGGTCACCCTGGCAAGACATTATACGGTCTGGACAAGATTGTGCCGGGGCAGATAACTTGGTAAATTGATGCTGCCCATGTTGTGAGTTCTACTCTGAATGTAATTGTTTATATTTGTCCGGGGAGTATGTTTTGCTTTCCATTCAATGCATGCTGGGACAGACCTCTGCCATCAACCAACACAGTCACATCCCTGCTCCCGGACCAGGAACTGATGGATAAGGTAATGGATTGCCCTGTCTACACCAGTGGTTTTCAATGTCAATCCTGGAGCCCACTGTGTGTGCTGGTTTTTGGTCCAACCAGGACTGCAATTGTACGATTTGAAAAAGCTATCATATTCCATCTGTCTAATTTCAGTGCATTTCATGTTTGGAGCAGTTTTTTACCCTCTCTGTGACATTTTGACAGAAATGTCCATGCTTGTTATGAAGGATACAAAAAAAATTAATACCCACATTGTGATATACTGAAAATATCCGCATAAAAAGCTGGAAAAAATGGAACTGAACAAATTAAAGAATCTCTTGCAAATTTAAAAATCAAATTGAAGAATCACTTCACCTAAATTCGTGAGACAGTGGGCACAAGGATTTTGAAAGCATTTATTAGAAAAGCAAATGACTGACTCAAATCTATTCTGTGTCATATCTATGTTAAGTTCAAGTAAGTATTTTTAAAAGGATTTAAAACACTTTTGCTCAGTGACTCGATTCAGAGTTTACTGATATTTTGTCTTATTTGATCAGTTTAAAAATATAATTACTTAAATACTTGCAGTATAAGGAAATAAACTCTTTAAAGGGTCTTCTATTCTTCATCGCATGTTTGGGTATGTCTGTCAAAAAGCGGATAAAGAGGTTAAAAGAAATTAACCCTTTAAACATGAAATAAACCCAATTAATTAAAATGACAAACTAACAGCTTTTTAAAATGCTACAACTGCAATTGTGGTTTGGAACAAAAACCTGCATACAGAGGAACTCAGGAACAATGTTGAGAACCTCTAGTCGATAAATAGCACTTACCTTTCATGCGACATGTCCTGGGATGTAAATATATTGTTTTTATGTTGCCTCTGACCCCATGGTGAGCAGCTGGGAGAAGACATAATCATGAAATCACAGCTGCCTCATTAAAGACATTTAACATGGTACAATGCATCTACATGACTTTAAGAGGCACTGCATTGAGACTAAATATCCTCAATATTCCAGACCAGCATTTTGTTCCAATATCCTGGACATGTCTGTTAGCATTTTTTTTTTTCAGCCAAGAGATACAACTAATTTGTAAATTTAGTTTCTGGAGTTTCATGGTGGAAGAAATATTTGGCAGGATTTCTAACTTTTTGGACCACTAGACTGCAACTCCCAATAGTCCTGCTGTTGCAACTTCCTGGCCAAAAATGAAATGCCCCTCATTGAAAAAAATGAGGGGCAATATTAAAGGTTATCTATTATGCCATTTTTCCAAGTTTATATTTTGGTCTTTGACTCCCCAAGAGTACTCCTGATCGCGCAAAGTAAAAAAAGGGTTCTTATTTCGCTCATACTGCCATCCTCAAAAAACCCCATTTGTAGTCTATGGTGGTCTCTGCCTGAAACGCCTCACTGGGGTGGCTCTTCCGCTATAGCCCCCACTCCCCGTGTGCCCACTTTCTTCTGACTGGCCAGCTCTGTGGAGGGTGGAGTTGGGCGGGACAAGGCAGCAGAACGCAGTTTTCCGTGTCCCTCTCCCCAGAGTGAAACTTGAGACACGGCTGCCATCTGATAAGGAAACAGCGGGCAAATTCCGCAATCTAACGCAGTACATGTGTATAGATCTAATGAAATGAACTTGTTCTAATAAACGCAGCGCCGAAAGTGGAGGACGCACTGCAAAAGTCTGGCAGTCAAGCACGAATTTGCTATCGGCTACAGTTTGCTACGGCAACAGTGGTGAGTACAGTGGTTCTTTTACTCTAGCTAGGATGCAGGGAAAGCTAGAATCCACCTTATTTAGACACATTTGTAGAACGGGTCGACATGCCCAAGTGTAGACCGGAGACCGTAGAAATCCGGTGGGTCTGAGTTTAGAGGGAAACATGGACACTGAGGCGCAGCTAAATGAGGACCAACAGCTTATGGACTGCTTCGGTGTGTATTAGGACCTGCTGGTTCGTGTGCAACGTTATGATGAAACTGCCACATTGATGCTTACCGAAGTAACACAAGCATACCGATCAGAATTACTGCATCTAAGTTAACCAGGAGCATTTATAATTGGCACGGCACGCAAACTAACATGCAGTAGCTGGTAACCGAGCGGTCATAACAACCACAGAGACAAACCCTTGCAATACAGGTTTTACAGACGGCAAGTTCTGTTACTGTGAACAGTTGTACCAAGCATCCTAATTACAAACAAGTATTAAAAGTTAGCTTCAAATGAGGTTTATGATCACACACCTTCTGTAGAATTTCCCGATATCACTCTTGCATATTTAGGACACAAACATTAGCAACAGTAACATGGCTACGTTAGTCGCTGTGCTACAGCCACAATCAACTGGCTATCACTCAGGTTGGCTTATGCAGTAAAAGCAACTTACAGCTTCTCTGTCTGTGAGTCACAGACAGTCGCGACCAATACAGGCTTTATCTTCAGATATTTTACAAAGCCTGTGTTTGAAGCCAGTTGTTAGTGCTAACTATCGCTAGCAGTCCTGCTAGCCACCCGCAACACGTTAGCTTCACTTACAATATTTGCTGTTATATCGTTACTTACAGCTTGTGGCTCCGAGCGCTTGATCGATGCAGCTGCTTCAGGTTTGAGAAGCAGCTAAAATGCTTATCCTGTGTCGAATTATCCTTTATTGATAAAGCTGTCTTTGGTGAAATGCTGAGCACAATCAGCTAACGTTCCCTTTGGCCGTGGCTGAGGAAATCACGTTCACGAAATCACGTTCTTGGATTACAGCAAAACCCCTGTATCTTATGTTTAGAAACTTTTCAGAGGTTGAGCATGGACAACTAACATTATAACATTACTAATATGTATTAAAAGAAGGATCAGCATCATAGGTCCCCTTTAAGGTGATTCTGCCCAGAACATGTTCATGTCTTTATAGTTCTTTATTATTTTCTGTTGAAATCATACGAAATCACGTTCTTGGATTTGCAAAACCCCTGTATCTTATGGAAACTTTTCAGTGGTTTTGGACAACTAACATTATAACATTACTAATATGTATTAAAAGAAGGATCAGCATCATAGGTCCCCTTTAAGGTGATTCTGCCCAGAACATGTTCATGTCTTTATAGTTCTTGCATACATTATTTTGACTGTGGGGCTTTTTCACTCCAGTCATCTCAGTAGCAAGCTAGTGACTGGTTTTCTCAAACACTGGTTCCCAACTGCATGCACTGAAATCTAGGTTTTCACCCCAACCCCAACAAGGCACACAACATTCAAAATCTAGAGATCTTTTGAAGCTCCCAATTAGTAGAAACAAGTAGAGCTTTACATAAATTTAAAAAAAAGCATGCTCAATACTGAATGTTATTCTCAAAGTAATCATTACCTCATAAATCAAAATATATGACTGTCCCCACAATTGGTATGACAACATCCCTCCAAACTGAATTGCAAGATGTACAGTAAACAGAGGCGGCGATCCACGAGAAGATTTCTTCTCATGATCCAGACAAGGAATCAAACGCAGATTCAGGTTACAAGCCACAAGAGAGTATTTACAAACAGGAAAACCGTAATAGAAGAGGGAAAAAGTGTAGCCCGGAACAGTGGAGGGGCAGCCCAGCTTAGTTGGTAATAACTGGAGAGGGTAGGGGTGTGTCCAGGCCTCGGCCAGAGGCAATCCTGGGGCAGAAGCCAGGTGGTGAATCCCCCTCGCAGAAGCAAGGCTGCTTGACAGTGGAACTGGAGGGTGTAGCACGACCGCAGTCCCAATCCTGGAGAACAATATAAAGGCTTGGGAGCTTGTTCCTATTAATAGGACTAAATTTTTCTTTATCATTAATTTACCAAAAACACACATAAGAAGAGCTTAGCTTAATATGGGAGGGAATTAACTGACTGGAAGGCTTAGTAGGGTACAAAGCAGGACAATCCAGCAGCCACAAAGACACCACAAAGAACTTATATACACAGGACATTCACAAAAGGGGCAAGGGAGGAGAGGAGACAAACTGCAAAAACACAAGCAGATTGCTGGAACAGGGGAGGAGCCAATTAAGGACACGAGGGTTGTGACAATTATTAGCAAAGAAAAGATTAAAAAGAAATGGGAAAGGACAGAGAGAGAATACAAAAAAATGGAGGGGGCTGATTGAGTTAGGAGGGGAAAAGACTCCGGACTGACTCAATAAAAAGGACGCTTCTTTTCTTTGCATCATTTCAAAATTCTTTCCTTTAATCTGAAACACAAATAAAAAGACAAACACCAGCCATAAACAGGATAAAACACAAAAGCATTGGCAGAGGTGACAAAAGCACACTAAAAAAGGGATAGAGGGAAAAGGGATAGGAACCTCAAACACCCCTCATCCTTCTAACATTTTTCCTGCATATTACAAACAGCAAAAGCTTTCATGGAGTTCAGGGGAAAAAACAGGTACTATAATTATCCATCAGTTCTATAGGAGCACCTGTCCTCTCAGAATTTTATTTCTTGGAAACACTGTAAAAATGCATCATTTTAAAAAATAACAGTTAGCCAATTCCCTCCGTACATTGCCTCGTCAGCCATCAACGTTTACATCTGAATCGCTACATTACTCGAGCTTCACTCAACCTTTTAACAGGTGCTCAGATTCCTTCTGGGCAAAGCACAACAGCCAACCAAGACGGATGAGCCGGAAGTACTGAAAGGTAGAGACACAAAGTTCAATCACTGCGAGAGACCTCTCTCTCCATTGGGGAAAAAAACAGTACCTTCTGTTCATTCAGAAGGCTAATGACAGCGGGAGACAGCTTTGTCCATTTTGGTGGTTGGTGAAACCTTCCTGGGGTTCAGTGTGGCAGACAAGAACTCAACTTTGGGTGGTTGTGGGGGTTTGGAGGGGTCGTCACAACGAAAACCAACTGAAAATGTTAGCAGGATATTTTTTTTTATGGGAGAGGAGGGCAGATGGAGCATCCAATACAGAAAACATAATTTATGGGGAGGATCACTGATGTTTTCATCATCCCTCCCAGAATCTGGGTCCACAGTGGCAGAAAGTTCTCACGACTGGTTTCAAAGCACTTTTTCAGTGCAGAAGCACATAAGACCCTTCCTTCACTCGGCTCCCTCTGAAATTAATTCAGTTTAACACACTGACAGAGATCCAGAGCTTTAATCGAAAAATCCCTCAGAACGGCTATTCTCAGTTTAATCCAATTCTCATTCATTTCTGACCTCAAACTGAATTCATTGCAACCCTGAATTACGTCACTACCCTCAGTCTGCTTTTGTTGGACTGTCAACCACTCCACCAACCTCACTGTGGACCACTCCATTAACCTCTGTAATCCATTTCCAAACCTAATCATTACGGCAGGGATCATCAAAACTGAGCCTCAACTCCAAATCCAGCCCAGGTTTTCCATTATTCCCAGGTGAGTAAATGAACATTTAGTGCATCTGATTGGCCAGACTGTCTTTACACCTGACTCCGAGGTAAAGCAACCACGGAAAACCAGCAGTTCACGGACCTCAAGGACTGCGATTTGTGGACGATGTCATTATGGTTTCAATTTGTTAATGCCACTATTTTTTCTATACATGACACAGTTAAAATCTTTCTCTAACCACACATCACAATTTAAGTAAAAATCCCAATCAATGCCAGATTCTGGAGACAAAGCGCTCAAGGAATAAAAATAATTTTTCTGGTGTGACACGGAGCTCGAAGAGAAATCCTACATTCCTTTCACCATCATTGACCAACCTGTCATTAATATTCCACAAGAGAATGCCAGTTTGCAAAAAAATCTAAATAACAGAATGGCGGCAAAATTATGACTAAACTGCACTTTACTAACTGTGCTAAAACAAATAAAAAGAGGCATAGCCCAAAGCCAGATATAAAAAGATACATTTCTCCCTCCTCCACTGAAAACCTGCCAGGTAGTGCAGCGAAATTGGCAATGACCACCTTCTTTATGCATATATCAACATTCGTACAGCGAGAGCAGAATCCAGCCAATGAGAGTAGCAGGACACTAAAGTGTCTTGGTGCCGTTGTCAAATTATGCCCATTCGGTTGCTTGGCATTTGCTGCAGTCCCCAGTTGAAAGCTTGGCAGGGAGGAGTCTGTTACTTGCTGGTGCATTCTGGGTAAAACCACGTGCCTCAAGTGGCCTAACTGGGAATGCGGACGCTCCGAAATCCAGTGAAGTTGAACATTTCCCTGAAGCGCTGCGAGAGTGCTCGAGCAGAGAGGGTGAAGAGAGAAACCCTCCAGAATGACAGCACCAGGAAGGGCGGGGGATCGGCTCAGCCGGCCTCGACCCTCAGGGAACCACAGTGTACGGCTGGTGCGGCAGCATCTTCTGACGCTCATTAATGTTGAATATCCAGCTGGGCTTGACGAAGCTCAAGTTACCGTTCTCCATCAAGGCCTGAGAGAGAGGAGAGGGAACAGAAGAAGATATCACACACTGTGTTCCTGCTGACCAGCTACAGATATTCTGTTATAGAACTGTCAGCAGAAGTATGCACAATAGGTGACGGAGCAAAGACGATCAGTAGAACTAGCATACAGCAAATAAAACACAGATGATGTTTGCAGCAGTCCGAATATTTTGGCTCAAAACTGCTTTTTGTAAGGCAGGATATTTCTCGTCATCTCTCATGATTCACTACACATTACAGCAGTCAAGTAGAAGAAAATATAGGAGTTAAAGATAATAATCCATGGTATTGGAGATAAATTCCCCATCGACCCATTCATTTATTTTTTTCTGTTTCTCCAAGCAACACTCCGTCATAGCATTACTGCCCATAATCCATAGCGTGACCATTCATAATGAATGGAATATTTGCCAGCAGTTGCCAACATTAATTTACCAGCGAGTTAATACTAGCAAGGAATGAGGTTCTTTGAACAGTCTCTGCCAGACAGCATCAAGGCAAGATGCTGTAACAACCTCCAGCTGAGATGGTCTGACAGGGGCCACAGAGGGTTTCAGACGAACGGTCGTTCTGTCAATCGGTCTCTCAGTCTTGGTTTGCCTTTTGACTGAATGCTTGTCTGTCTTAATATCTGTGTCTATTTCTATCTGCCCTCTGTCCCTGACTATTTGTGTGCCCTTCTTTATCCATTCATTTAAACGGTTCCTTCAAATCTGAAAAGTGCATGTCGGCTTTTTCATTCTGTTTCTTAATCTAGATTATGCAACCAGAGAAAAAGTGGGTACCCTCACTTCACAGACTCATAAGTATTTGCTACCGACTGTTATGGCCCCAATTTGTTATGGTGTCAATTTGTTATGACGTCACGGACAGCAAGGGATGACAGACAAAATTCTTAAACTTCAACAGATTTAATTAAACAAACACTTAGAACTAATCTACAATCTACCCTACTGACCAAGATTGAAATTTAAAAAAAAAAAATGAGATATTTACAGTCCCCTGGTAATTGAGATGGGCTGCTGTGTTGCGATGTCCTGGGACAGGAAAATGCTCCAACACAGGCAAAAATCCACAAAAAGCTTCACAGGTTTTGAAAAGAGTGACAGGTCTGGTCAAATTTATCCTTCCACAATTTCTCCTACTACCCTCACTCTCTCAATTTTCCTCCTTATATACTCTTTTCCAGCCCCTCCCATTCTCTGGGACATTCCCCTCTGAGGCATGCCCAGGACATGCCCCAACCTAGCTCCAGACTGGGCTTAAAAAAAAAAAAGTCAATACTGCCATCTAGTGGCTTTTTTTCCACATTACACGACAATAAATCCGTGTTTACACAATGGACACAGAAATGGGCCAAACCATCTCATCTGTATCCTTTACCTTTTGGAGTCTATTGTTAAAAGTGGCAAAAAAAAACTTTACTGTCACTTTCCATGGAGAGTGCACCAGGTTACAGTAAACTTGGAAGGAAAAAGGAGGTGAGAGATTTACAAAAAATACTGAAATATCAGCGACAGAAAGAGAAACGATACAGAGGATCTTACACAAGTGGGTACGTCATATGAAAGTTGTGAAACGAGCTGAGAAAATTTTGCGTTTGTTCTGAGCTTAAGCTCACAACAAACCCAAAATTTACTTGACAAATTTCATAACTTTCTTATGACACGACCAAGAGCATAAGATTCTGTTTATCACATAACTGAATTTGCGTAATTTAATAGAAAACAAATGTAATTTCCGTCAGCGCTCATTGTATGTTAGCACTGTGTCAACTCCGTTGCTCTGCTCACATAGCCAGTCACTGCGTCACAGACATTCGCGGCTGAACTAGCAACGGTTCTTAAATTCAGTTAACAAATGTTAGCTCACTAACTAACAATCTAATGTTGCATAATGGTTATTAAAATGTACTACGTGTACGCTAGCTAGCCAAGTAAAATTAACTCAGTTATGAGAGTGGCACTTTGCTAGCTTGCTACAGCGCTGAGCCATATTGATTCAACTAACGTTGAACTGAATTAAAAAAAAAAAAAAAAAAACACCAACTCCTCCGTGATGATATGAATAGCGACAGAAGTGAAGAGATCAAAGTATCAAGATCTTCCAGATGCCTGAGTGAAAATGGTCTGATTGGTCTTGTTGCTGCCAAAAGCTGGCAACATCAATAAAAGACTAGAGTTTGCCAAGAAATTCAAGGATTGGACACCAATGGACTGGGAACAAGTCCTTTGGACCAAAGTTCAAAATTCACCCAAATGAAGAATTTACATATGTGTTCCGTAGATTTGGAGAACGTTTCAAAACTAACTGTTAAACCCCTTCAGTAAAACATGGAGGTGGTAATATTATGGTTCGAGGTTCAGTCTGCTTGAAAGGAGTCGGTGATCTCATAAAAATGGACAGAATCATGGATGAAAAGAAGTATCAAAGCATCTTTGTGAGGCACGCATTGCACCTGTAAAGAGACTGATTGGCCGGTATTTTATTTTCAAAAGGATAATGACCCTAAAAACACTTCTAGGTTGTGCCAGAAGTATCTCAGTCAGAAAGAAACATCTGGGGACATACAATTTAGGACTTGGCCTGCTCTAAATCCAGATCTTAATCCGATTAACCAAATCTGTTGTAACGTCAAAAGAATCTTTTTGGAATGAACTTCAAACCGCATGGAATGGTTTGGCAAGTGAGGAAATAAATATGTGAAAACTATGCCTGAAAGATAAAATGCTGTAATCAAAGCAAAGGGTCGCCACACTAGATATTGACTTTTTCTCTCAAAAAGACATTATATTAGTTTTTACTTTATTTTTTTATCTTGCATTACATGAAATAAATATTTGAATACTTGGTTCCTGATTTATCTTCATTTTGTTTAATGTATAATCATCACTGCACACAGCTGCACCTGGGATAATATCAAAAATGTGTCATGAGCTGGGCTATGGGAAAAGTACTACAGTTACGTGATAAATATGAAATACGTAATCTACTCACATCCTCAAAGGAGTCATGCCAACCTTCGCTGGTGATGACAAACTGGACCTTTTCACTCATGTAGTCCTCCACTGTGCTGTAAGGTGGAAGTGTAAATTCATTTGTTATTCCTTTAGTTCTATATTATAAGATTCTTGACTATGGCAGAAATGGACTGGTCCAGAAATGTAGCCATGAGAAAATAGTTCCCCCTACATTGTGATTTATTTTATTTTTAGCCATAAGTCACAATAAATAGTTTCAGATCTTCAAAAAATGTAATGCAAGTCAGACAACCTGAGTAGACACAAAAAACTGTTCTCAAATTATCATTTTACTCATTGACTATTCAACACTGCACTGCGTGAAAAAAAAAAAAAAAAGTAATTGCCCCTTTGATTGCTCAATCAGCCAATATACCATATTTAATTGTTCACTGGGTAGAATACACACGCCCCATTGTGTACTGCCCTGTTGACTCGAAACATCATTCAATTAGACTAGAGCATTTACAGCAATGTGAACAAGGCTAAAAGGTTTCAACAAGCACGCACTATGCTGTGATCAAAAGAAGTCCAAAACAAAAAAACAAACAAACAAAAAAAAACAAGCTATTTAAATATACAAGTTTCGAAAGGGTGACTACGCCATTTCCAAGGCTGAGACTCCCACACACCACAGCCAGAGCCATGGTCTCCTAATGAAGAAACAGGAATGGCCAGCCCGCCAAACCTCCTCAAAATGTGCACTGTCGATGCATGCTGGAGGTCACAAAAGAGCCTAAATGAATATCTTATGAACTGCAGGTCTTGCTAGCCTCAGATAAAGTCAGCATTCATGACAATCTGATAAGCAGTTTTCGAGAAATCCATCGGACAACATATGTAGTGGTAAATATTCTAAGATAAAAATATGGAAAACAAATTTTTGAAGATTATCATCACATTTTCATGAAACGTGGCACTGCACCCCTCCATGAAGTGTAGAATGCATGACTGCAATTTGAAACAATCCGATAAGCAGTTTGAGAAATCATTCGGACAACATTTGCAGTGGTAAATTTTCTAAGTTCAAATATGGAGAACAAATTTTTTGAGATATCATCACATTTTCATGAAACGTGGCACTGCACCTCTCCATGAAGTGTAGAATGCATGACTGCAATTTGAAAACAATCTGATGAGCGATTTTTGAGAAATCGGTCAGACAAACTGGAACGGATGGACGGACGGACAGAATTCTTTCGTATATACCATACACCCGGTCGGGGGTATAATAATAAAAAATGATAATTGATAAAACTAATTTGTTACCACGCGTTCTCCTCGTTTCATAATATTTTGTAGATCAGAACTGAATGAGAGAGAGAAATGTGCAAAAATGGGAGCAAATACTTTTTCACAGCACTGTATTCCCCTTCAACATGCAGCAAGTGTTAAGGCTTAAGGGAGGTAATTGGTACCTGCAGCTTGTACGTCCAAAAACATTTCCAAAAATGCTTTTCTCACATAATGCAAGGACTCATCAGGGAATTGGACGAGACATAAATTTAAGAAATGGAAAGCAGCCCGTTTGTGCTCACTCTGTCCTGTTAGCATGGCGGTTGTCATCTGGCTCACTCACCCATTGAATGCAATGATGTACCTCAGTAACAGTCTCCTCTCATTTGGTGGAAATTTGCCATACAAGAAGAAATGTTTTCCCACCAGGAAGTCTGGGAAATAGAAGAGGAGATTAAAAGAATCAGAAACTGAAGAAAAGCCAAACTGAAGAGTTGCAAGCACAAAAATCAGTATGAGTGTAGGAGAATGATAGAGATTAGAGAGAGAGAGAGAGAGAGAGAGAGAGAGAGAGAGAGAATAGAGAGCAGGGAGATAAGACTGCCTTCAACTTTTCATGGTCCTTTACTGGAGCACAGATTTACTTCCATCACCAAACAAAGCTGCTCGAATTCACGTTTACATACATATCCCTCACCAGTACCCACCCTCTGCCTGAAAAAAGAAAAATAAAAACAGACAGAGAGAGAGAGGGAGAGAAACAGGAAGAGGGAGAGGGAGGGAGTGAAAGAAAGCGGGAGAGAGTGAGAGAGAAAGAGGAGGGGGAGGGGAAGGGAGAAAGGGGGGGGAGAGAAAGGAAAGGGAGAGAGAGCGAGTATAAAAGAGGGAGAAAGATGGGGGGAGAGAGAGAGAGAGAGAGAGAGAGAGAGAGAGATACACACACACACACACCAGGAAGCTCAGGGATGGGCTTGTTCTCCTCCTCTTCGGCGTCGGTGTTCTCGTCCGTCGAACCGCCGTAGGGGTCCTCACTGGCCGCCCCAGGTGTGGCCTGTTCCCCTCTCTTCCTTCGGCTCTCGCTCTCAGCCCTAACAGTGGAAGATCACCACAAAACCCTACACCACCATGCTACCATCCCCCTTAGTCAAAAACACGCAACTCGCCCAATATTCAACCAGTGCCTCCTTACACAAGTGAACCCTGATAAGACACTAAGCTGGCTGAGCAACTGAGCAGTGCACCCAAGTGAGCTGTAGTTTGCCTGAATTACCAGAGGTGACTCAGCTATGCTACAGAAGTACATGCGTTGGACCTCTGACCACATTTATAGTGTCCCTTGAGGGCCTACTGACAGTGTAAGTCAATGGTGACGGCTGAATTAAATACCTAACTGCCAGTACTTATGAGGTTAATAGTACTGCAGTGCTGAAAGGTTTGTCAGTTACCACTGCCAGAGACAGTACTAGTGCGTTTCCAAGCAATTAGCCGCTAACCCCAACAGAAGTACACTATAACAGTTGGCAAAGTTAAAAACAGATAGGCAAATGATCATCAGTTTGATCGTAAAAGCTCTCACTACTTTATTCACCTGGGGCCACGGCCCTTCACTTTCTTCTCAGTACAAGGTGGTGGCAGTTGCACAGGAGTGGCACTTCAAAGTGCATTAAAACAGATATACACCTCAAAAAATCTGCTCTTACCTCTTCAGCTCATCCTCTGTGTCCATTCCTGAGTCATCGTTCTCTGTTGACACCAGAAATGAAGGGTAAGGTCTAACTGTGATTTAAATTTGACCATCTCATTTACTTTGAATTCTACCAGCTAATGGACAGTAAGACTACAAATGCAAATGACCAACTATCAAAACAAACATCTTGCACATCAAATAATTCAAAGCATAAGAAAATCCACACTAAGCCTGTGCTACCAAACACGAAACAAAACTCATTCAGAGATTTGGGATGTTTATTAACATCTGGTCATGGAAAAGTTGCTTTTATTTCTGCATACATGGAAAATTGGAAATGCACTCATGGTTGATCCTTTTTGAATGAGCAGCAGGCTCTGTTTGGGGAATGTTGGATGATGCCTCCCATATGTGAACCTCATTGATTATTCTACGGTAAACCAACAAATAAAGCAAATACAGTCATGTTTGAATTGCAATATCAGATTGCACGCATCTACATTTTGCTACCAATCAGATCTTAGAATCAAACCATTTTACAAAAAAATTCTTGAGGAAGGTCTGTTGACCAAAACGTCGACTAATAAATTAATTGCAAGTGAGAAAACCGTGTGCGGGAGTTTTTTTCTTTACAAAAAAATCCTTTAAAAAGCCTAAATTTATAAAAAGAACTACAATTAGCAATAATTTCTGAGCAAACTTCATTTATTTCAACCCCGACAGATCATATCCCAACACCGGCTCCTATTGATAAACAGAGCCAAATGACACAGCTCATTGACAGGAGCTGGAATTCTCATCAGTATAATGTACATGTGTGCACACATACACATGCTCACACACAAGCCCCTCAAGCAACATGATGACTATTCCCCTCTTCTAGAAATAAACCACTAATGCCAAATGACAAGACCTTTAAATTTACCAAATCAAAATGTAAAGACTAAACTCTCCACACACACATCAGTGTACACACAGAAGCCCAGCACAGCTTATCTAAAGAATAGCCACTGCTTATCAAAGCCAATCACGGATGAGGTTTCAGAAGTTAAAAGCCGTGACTCCCATTCGTTAAGCACAGGCAGGATTAGCCATGTGTGGCTTGAGGACCCGGTTAGCAACCATCACAAGCTCGCACAATGCAGCGGGGCACATGAAAGCGAATGACATCACGCACTAGCCTGGCACTGCTGCCTCTTGCATTAGCATAGAAATGAGAAACATGCCCAAGTCCCTTTGCACCCATTTTCTCCCGTCTTTGACTGGCAAGGCCTCTCCACTTCATCCCTTCCTTCCTGTGCTCAGTCCGCTCTGACTGCCAGTCAACTGCCTCTCCTCCCTTCGTTCCCCTGCCCCTTCCCTCCTCGCTGAAACTTGCTCCTCACAGCTGCAAAACTTTCCCTGCTCAGTCTTGGAGACGCAAATTTCGCCTGGCCCGCCAAGCCATTTTGAGACCAAGGCCACCAATGTCAGTGCTGTGGGGAAGATCAGTAGAACGGCACCATGAAAAGGCCTAGCCACCGCAGTTTGTGTTTGCTGCCTGGCAGTAACAAGGCTGCAATCAGAGGAATTACAAACAATCATTCTCTTACTCTGAAAAAACCCAAAACTATTGGTCAGGAGGAGGCAGTGCAGCCTTTAAACTGCCTCCAATTACCTTGAAGATATAACCAACATTTACACACGGAACACGAGGGCTGCAAGATGACTTGAATCGTGATTATTTTAAGCACAATAAAAATAATGTCGCCATGGGGAGAACAGACCAACTCGCTCCTTTCGTTTCCCACGAATTATACCTAATTTGAAGAAACGGCTGACAAACATCAAAGGCCATGTGAAATCCTACCAGAAAATAAAATTCACCAACAACAGTATTTATCAGCAACGTGCTGAACGGAGCAACAGATAGGTCTGCAGAGCTATGATCTTTTTACCAAGAATTACTCTCGCCCCATTCCCGGTTACTTTGCTCAATTAGCAATCAAACAGTTCATTTGCTCAATTACTGATAATTTGCAATGGTAAACTGTTCAATTTATTTAGACAGCATTTTTATTTGTTGCATTTAGAAATTTAAGTCGCCATAAAACAGCACAGATTTGCTAAATTTTTTTGTAAGCTTACATTCAGCCATTTTGAATGCAGAAATAACTTATCACATTCGATATGCCAAACAAAATGTTTTTCAATTTTATTGCATTTAGAAGCTCGAAAGCAGCTTAAAGCAAGGGCCATGAGTAAATTTATTTTTAATTAATATATTTCAATTTTAAAAAGTGCAACAAATTCACAGCACAGATCTGCATAAATGCGTTTGCTAAGATTTCTGCATATTTGTACATTTGGCCATTTCCCATGAACGCGAAAACATTCTCACGTTCACATTCAATACACTTAACAGAATGTTTTCCACCTTGTGTATATTTTGAATGCTTAATTAAAATCTATTTTTAATTAACCTTTAATAATTTGCAAAAAATGAAAAAATGAGAGGTAGAATTCGAAATAAGACTTTTCTTATAATTCAGATTAGACTTTTTTCAGTCCAACACTGTAGCCTAGTTAGGTCTGTCTGCTACTCATTATGACCTCTTAATCATTATAGGTTATGCATTGTTTTGATTAGTCAGTAGGCCAAATAAATTGCTTGATTGTTATTTTGGCATAAAACAGGGGGACAGATTTTTGGGTAGCCCAAATATACCTTAAAAGGTGATGTAAGCCGTCCAACCTAACCGTAATAAGCTGAACTATAAACACAATTATGTTCCCGGAAGCATTTCAAACGGCCTCTGACATTTTATTGCCATTTAAGACTGCATCAGGTATCATTCGCAGAAAAGGAAAGGAGCAAGTTTCCCATTTCGCCCCATGGAGGCAGTTATTCATATTACACTAAAAATAATCGCAATTCAATTTATCGTGCAGTCCTACTGAATACAGTCAATTCCCCCAGCTGTCCGAGGTCATTTCCGCCATTTTCATGGTACCGCAGGGGGCTCAACATTATGACTCCACCCAGGCACCCACATACTTGAATTCCATTTTATCTTCTGAAATGCTGCCAAATAGGCTTTATACAGCGCGGCCATGAAAAATGACAACAGTCAACAGGGGAGCACTGAAGTGTACACACATAAAAACAGAAAAACTGGCTACAGCACCCAGGTGACTCAGCCCTCATTGCTGCTTGCAAAGCGAATTTCACGCTCCTTTTTTCTTTCAACTCTGTAACATTTAGCAGTGACTTGCTGTAAAGACCTTTCATTTGTTCTCAGTGCTCCATTTCACCGAGCGTTGTTCATGTAAAGACCTTTGTCCAGAAACATCACGAGAGGGGGTGTATATATTCCATTATTTTACAAACCCCCTTACCATTCAGACTTAATAATAGGCATAATACACTCTCACCTCCTCAATCCATGTCTTCTCTGTTGGAGCATTCGGATGACCACTTCACCTTCTCCCATCCTTTCATAATTCATTTCCCTGACCCTCTACCTCTTTTCTGCTCCTCCTCATCTTTCAATTCAAGGTTCAAGTAGAGTAGGGGCACTTTGTAATTAAGGAACTCAGACCTGCATGTTCTCTCCTCTTCCAACCCCTCCCCATGACCCTTTTCAACCTCATCTCTCCCCCTCTTGAGCTACTCTTCAGATGTAGTGCTTTTCTCCTCTCCCTTGTTCATTCCCCCCTTCTCCATCCTCCTCTCCCAGGTTGCCCCCCTCAACTATTTGTATGTGCTTCTATTCACATGAAAAACCATTCAGTCTAATGGACTCAATTACATTGGCTGCTCAGGAATCTTGCCCTTTCTCAGGGCCCGTTTACACCCTTGCTCACAGCGGTTTTACTTCCATAGACACCAATCCACACTCAGGGATGCTGGCGCCACAACACATGCACAGACATGCATAAAATGGTCCTAAACGCGTTTAATTTGCTCGTAAGCAGCTCAAAATCGTGGAAACAAAAAAATCTACTTTGTTAGTCCCAGCCTTTGGCAATGATCAATGCCCACTGTGCAGATTCACGTTGACTGGCCGACAGATCAAGAAGAAAATGAATTCAGACAGAAGGATGGACAGAGTTCACCTCATTTTATAGCAGGAAAAACAAAGGCTAAAGAGGTTATTAGGACCCTGTTTCTCCCGACGGAATCAAAGTCGGGACATTGCAAGATGGTAGTACACAGCCCAAACGCAAGATGGCTGCCATCACAGAACAGAGGTCAACATGCTACAAAAAAAAAAAACAGACCAAAGTGAGCCCGAGAGGTATAGAACAAAGAAACAACCTTCGGCGTCCACATCCGTAGAACCCCCATACTCGTCCTCCTTCACTCGTTCTTCCTTCTTCACCGGCAGCTTTTTGGGCGTGGCACCTTTCTGGGGCGTGGCTCGCTTCTCGTCCTTCTGAGCTTTCAACGTCTAGGGTGGGGTAGAGAGAGAGAGAGAGAGAGAGAGAGGGAGAGAGAGAGGGATGGAGGAGGGAGGAAAGAGAATCAGAGAAAGAGAGAAAGCAATGAATACTCCATTCATCAAGAGCCGTAGATTTGAGGGGGGGGAGAAATCGACCTCTCACTCAAAGAAATCACAGACAACACACATCCTGTTCCCCCTGAAGCGGTCCTAAAGAACGAGCGTATTTATTCATTCGACTGAACCGTACAGCCTGACTGAAATAAATCAAACCAGAATACCAGACATCTAAGTACAATGTATAAAACATAAATCACAGCTTCTTTATCTACAGAGCATGCCGTGCATCAGATTTCATTGAAACACCCTAGATGACTCGTGAATTATTCATATCCATGGTCCATTTTAACTTGGACCCTTACCGCAGCCCCTCGACATAACATCCTCTTGTCGACCTTGTCCGAGCAGCGTTTCACATTTTCTGCTTCCGTAAATGGCCACCACACTGCCTCCCGCAGGTGAATTCATTTAATAACTTCTTTATTGTTATAGTGCCTATTAATCTTCTTTCCTTATTGGCATGTCATGTTGCTATGACTTCTAGAGCACAAAATGACATCAAGTTTCACGGTATCCCGCACCCAACCCCCCCAACTCAACCCCTGACTAGCAGCACACATTTACCGTCTTTTCTCGTTCCTCATCACTCCCCTCGTCCTCGGCAGCACTCTCCTCTGAACTGGACTCTGCTCCATCCATCAGATACCTGTGAGTGAACATGAAGGGGAGAATGAAGCAAAAGGGACCGATACAAAGACGAATCGAACTCCAAGCCTGGAACGGTGCACCCACTGAAAAACAAGAAAACACATTATATATCCATGAGACGTTGTAGCACAATATACCACACCAGTATAAAATAACATTAAGCAAAGCGCCACGCCTCTTTTAGACATTACATCCATCAACGAGCAATAAACAGGCCATCACTCATTCGGTGTTCTTTCTCCAGGACTCTCTTTTCAGCAGTGAAACACTGATTTATGGTATGAAAGCCTCACCATGACAATATAAATGGCGTGAGAGAGATTGTTATGAAGAATGGCCATGCTCATGCAAACGTGCTTATTGTTTTACCATGATGAATAAGGCTGAAGAGGTGCAGGACACTCCACAAGCAAGACTGACAACCAGAGCAGATATTTGCCGAGTGGAGACAAATGAGGGCATTAAATATTTTCAAATGACTTGCCCTTTTGATATAAGAGAAAGGAGAAAATAAGTTTAAATGACTCACTTTGTTATTATTAATAAAGGGAGTGAGTCTGTTTTAAAGACTTTCCTTTTTGATATAAATGAGGGGAGTGAATGCATTTAAAAGACTTTACTTTCTGATAAGAGGGAATTGAGTCTGTTTAAAAGATTTTCCTTTCTGATATAAAAGGGTAGTGAGATTATTTAAAAGATTTTCCTTCTAGATATAAATGAGGGGAGTGGGTTTGTTTAAAAAACTTCCTTTTATATGTAAATGAGGGGTTGAGTTTGTTCAAAAACTGAAGATGAGGGCATGAAGCAAGTCTGAGTCAGTAGAGATAATAAAGTCAGCCAAAAGCAGTGTTGTTGTGAAAAACCAATAATGCGTAATAGTCAAGGCCTAGCCTTAATTTTCAATCACCCGCAAACACAATGGGGACACCCTAACCTCCAAACCAGGGTGCATCACTCCCTCACACTCGCTCACACACATGCACAAATGTACACACAAGGACTATCGCAAATTCCAATCAACAAGGAGAGGGGCCACCGGTTAATGACCATTTACAAATGCAATGACATTGTATTACATTATTGTTATTTAGCAGATGCTCTTTTCCAGAGCGATGTACAACAAAGTGCTTTTGCAAGGACAAGGAGTGCAGAGATCCCGAAAGAGAAGGACCATTAAAAATAGCTGCAGTGATAAAACATAATGGACTTTGCTCGGAGAACTCGCTGCGGAAAAAAAACAATTCATTTGGCCGAAACACCATACATCAATAACCAAGCCTAGTATCAGATACAGCATTAGGTTGGGCAGGAGAGGTAAAGTCTGAACTGGTACGTTTTCAGACTAAGCCTGAAGGCTGTCGGCATCTCTACTGTGCAGACCTCGGCGGGAAGCTTGTTCCACCACGTGGGAGCTAGAACAAACCAGAGACATGACCAGGCAGCACTAACACAGAGTGGGGGAAGCACTAGTCAACCAGCAGGGGCAGATGGAGAGGTCTGGCTGGTGTATAAGGTCTGTGATCTCTTGAAGATAGGCTCAGGCTGTTCCTTTTGCCGCCTGGAATGCTAGCATCAATGTTTTAAACTTGATGCGAGCTATGACAAGCAACCAGTGGAGGGCAGTGGAAAGGGGAGTGACGTGGGACTGTCAGGGGAGGTTGTAGATCAGACGAGCTGCAATATTCTGAATCAGTTGCAGGGATCTGATGGCGGATGCTGGAGGGCTAACTAAAAGCGAGTTGCAGTAGCCTAGGCGGGACACTACCAATGCCTGAACCAGAGGTTGGGTTGAACAGGTGGCAAGAAAGGGACTGATTCTCCCGACGTTACACAGGGAGTACCTGCACGCTCGGCTCACTGCGGAGATGTTCTCACAGAGTGACAGCATATTGCCCGTCACTAACCTGCACCATAATGCCCCCTACAGAGATAGTGAAGTCCTGGACTGGAGAGGACAGAGCAGGGATGAAAATTACCTCTGTTTTACCAGGGTTGAGCTTAAGATGTTGGCCATCCATCCAACTGTGGAAGTCCCTCAAGCAAGCTATGTCGGCGCAGAGACTTGGGTGTCAGTTGGAGAGAAGGAGAGGACAAGTTGGGTGTCATCGGCATAGCAGTGATAGAAAAACTCATGGGCAGAGATCACAGCACCACGATAGCGCGGAGGGAAAAGAGAAGGGGACCCAGTACTGAACCCTGGGGAACGTTTGTATGAAGGGGACGAGGTGCTGATACTGCCTCATCCCAGACAACCCTGTAGGAGCGACCAGTGCGCCAACATTTGATCCGGTCAAGGGCTGTACCGCATAGACCAACTGCTGCCAAGGACAACAGAAGGATGGTGTGGTTAACAGCACCACATACAGTATCAAAAATAACAAGAGTAAATGAGTAAACAGCTTCATTATAAATGATTGACTATCATCTTGTACTGCAACAGAGCAGTTTTTTTTTACAGTAAAGGTGTATGGAAAGAGAGATATGGCATGAAAGAAAGAGCGAGCAAATGTCACACAACCCTGCCTATTGTGCATCTGTTGCAACTTTCCTTGTAATTTAGGTTCAGCAGAGTAGCCAGTAGGCCATGCACAGCAGACATTGTTACACTATGACTCAAAGGTTTTGAATCACTAGAATACAAAACAAGAAAAAAAAAAAAATCACATAATGATTCCAAAATTTTAAGCAATATCGTAGGCAGAGCACAGTAGACCGTGCTTTAGGCTAAGCAGACAAGACATTCAATTGTGTTTAGTATGCTAGACCGTAATTTAGTTGAAGCATATTAGACCGTAAATAAGACACAGCACAGTAGACCATAGATTTAGGCTAAACAGAGACATTTGCCAAATTACTGGCCGATAACTACTGAGCAGTGCCAATGCTGCCTGACACAAGCTGTGTTCCATCACTTACAGGGCTGGGTGATATGGCCAAAAAAATATATCACAACATATTGCAAATTTTGGATATGAAAAACTCATCACATTGTACATTTATTCCCCCCAAATAGTAATTAAAAAAAAAAATTCAGATGAGTCTGACGCAGTTAAGTGATAAATCAATCAGCTGACTGGAATTAATATCCTACCAGCCTCAAGCCAGAGGACATTTCTATCAGTTTTCTAACACTTCAATTTCCTGGAATACATCCAATCTTTCACACCACCAATTCCACACCCCAAATCAATTATTTCCATCCATTATCTTACACTATTATCCCCAGGTGAACATCCATTTTCTTACACTACTATCTTGACTTCCCTGAGTAGGTACTTCCATTCATTTTCTTCCACCAAAATCTGATGACCATCCATTTTCTTACACCACTATATCCTGTTGACCATCCATTTCCTGCTGACATCCATTTTCTCACATTACCATCTTCATGCCTCTACTAAGGTACTGCCATCCATTTTCTTACACTACCATCTCCTGCTAAGATCCCTTTTCTTACATTAATAACTCCATCCTCCTAATCAGGTAGTTCCATCCTTTTTTTTCACACCACACAATCTCCAGGTTACTGTCCATTCTCTTACACCACTATTTCCACGACCCTTATTACGAATTTCCATCCATTTTCTTTCACCAGTATCTCCTTGGCAGGACTGTGGGGCGGGGGAGATGGAGCATATCCCAGTATGCTCAATACCTACTAGCTGTGAGGTGACAGCGTTATTCGCTACACCCCTATGCCACCCATCATCAGGAAGCTGAAAACTAGATGCATGAAAGCATAGGAAAGGCATTAATTAGTGCTGTGATAATGGCACTGCGACGGAGGCTCTGTGCTGAAAATGGATCCAGCCTTCGTGCGAGTCACGAAGCACAACGAACGGCTTTCTCAATACCGTTCCCACTCTCTCCTCTTGAATGTCAGAGAAAAGAGTGGGGGGTTGTGAGGAATGAACAGTCCAATAAAATAGCCAAATGGTAGCTGTCAAGGGTATCGTGCTGACTCTTAAAACAGAGGAGGCATTTTTTTTTTTTTTGTAGAGAAAAGCAGAAGAAAGAACAGAAACATGAACTGGAAAAGGCTCTTGACAGCATTTTCCAAAGTAGATAACACAGACAGGAAAAGAGCAGAAATATGAACGGAGAATGTATAAAAATCAAAGGGTGTCGACCTGTCATGTTTTTGGCCGACACAGGGGCACTTACACCTGCTTTTCAACCCGAGTGTGAGCATAGTTATTGCGCAGCAGCACAAGAGCCTGTCTCTGTGAGGCGAAGTCTGTGTGTGTGTTCGCGCGCGCAAGCAGCACAAAACATCTGTGTCTCAGTGTTTGTTTATGTTTGTGTAAGCATCCAAATGTAATAAATGAGTCTGTGTGTGTGTTCACAGGCTGCTAAATACACCAGTGTGGAGTGTGTGAGCCTGCGCCAAGTGAATGTGCTCTCAGCATCAAAGGAAGCTCCGGCTTTAATTACTCACAGCAGATGTACCTTTTAAATAAGGAATACATAACACTTCAAACAGACACAGACCAAAAGAGATCTTGTTCACAGACAGAGGGGGGAGAGAGAGCCAAGATCTGATTCATGTATAAATATGATTAATAATGCATTTAATAATAAAGCTGAAATACACCTGAAGGACCCCGACCAAAAATGGCTGATCCATTGTGCGCTTTCTGCTTACAGAAAATGTTAATTTCCGCACAGAGAGAAAATGTTGATTTCCTCATTCATGATGTACATTATTATGGAAAAGAGGTTCAGGCATAACAGTAAAAAGCAGGTAGATGCTCACTCTGAATCCTGAAATCACATCAGCCCCAGCTCAGCGTCTGGGATCAGCCCTGTCAGTAGTAGTCAGAGAACAGTTCTGCCACTCCTCACCGTTTGTGCGAGATCTTCTGCTTCCTCTTGTGGCAGTCCAGAATCCACTCCTTCCTCACGATGATGCCCCCTGCCGCCTTCACCTGGCTGTACTTTGGAGTGTTTGCAAACGCACAGCTGGACGAGACAAAAGAAATGAGAGCAATGGGGGGAAACTGCATCAATTTAGCAAAAAAACTAATCAACAAAAAAAAATCAACAACTGAACAAGAACAACCTATTACGCACTCAATCAATCACTCGATTGTATACTATTCAAAAAAAGTAGGGGATATTGGATTTACAAGTACCATGAAATGCAGATCATGAGGTCAGGAAGGAAACAAATGACATAAAAACATTAAGGAAACATTTGTCAATTTACTCGAAACCCCGTGTACAGTCAGTAAAGGACAGATTCTCCAGAATAAGGGTCGACACAAACACAGGGTCACACAGCAAATTTACCACCATTGTGAAACAGAGTCAGTAGCGGGTAAAACCCCTCGGTTGGCTAGACAAGCTCGAATTCGGCGTGGCATACTCCTAACGAGGCGTCCCAGGTCATTTTGGGGAGCGTTATTCCATTCCTGTTGCAATGCTGCAGCAAGTTCTTGGACATTGGCAGGAGGTTGTTGACGTTGGCGTAGCCGCTGTCCAAGCACGTCCAAGACATGCTCGATGGGGGAAAGGTCCAGACTGAGTGCTGGCCATGGTAATGTGGTGATATTCTGCTGCTGGAGGTAATCTGTAACGATCCTGGCCCTATGACATCTGGCATTGTCATCTTGGAAAATGAAACGGCGGCCATAACGGCGTGCAAACGGCACAACATGGGGTGCCAAAATGTTGTCCCAGTAGTACTGCCCTGTGACACGTCCAGCAACAACATGCAAGTCTGTTCTGCGGCAGCAGTGATGCCTCCCACACCATTACAGATCCACCCCCATACGGATCATGTCTAATGACGTTACCGTCATGGAACGTTCGATTACGTCGGCGCCAAACCCTCCTGCATCTGTCAAGGAAGTCCACAGTGAACCTCGACTCATCTGAGAACATTACGTTGTTCCATCGGCGATTATCCCAGCGTTGATGATGCGACACCATTGGAGTCTGGCCCTAATGTGACGATCCCTCAAACAGGGAATGACACGAGGACGTCGGGCGTGTAAGTGAAATCTGTGCGACGATTCCTGATGGTCTGGCCACTCACTACCAAGCCAGTATCCCTTTGAAGTTGAGACCTTATCTGATTTGCTGTTACCATACGATTTCTCAAGACAATAGTGCGGATGAATCTGTCCTGAGCCTGAGTTGTTGCCCTTGGTCGACCGGATCGTGGTCTATCCTGAACAGACCCTGTAGCACGATGTCTGGACCATAATCTGCTGATGACAGACTGGGAAACATTCATTGCCCTTGCCACAACGACCTGTCTTGTGCCAACCTGTAGCATGCCAAGGGCACGTAACCTCTCCTCCTGTGTTAGACGGCACATGGTCTCTGTTTAATTAACAACTTCAACCACTGATAATCTGATGCTTTCTCTTCAAAATCTTCCTTTACAGTGGCTCTAACCTTCCAATTCAGAGTCATGCAAATTTGTGGCACAACCCCCTTGATCATCAATAGCATCCCGTGCAGATCGTGAGTGTCATTGATGTGTTTGGGTGATGAATTTCTTTGGAAATGCTTCCTCAGTAAGGAACTATACAACATGGTTTCATATCCCTTTGTATATGTGAAAATTTTGATCTCAAAATAAAATATCCCCTACTTTTTTTGAATAGTATATTTTAATGAAAGTAAGAATAACTGGTCTAAAAACAAAAGTGGACAGCCATTGGCTTTTCGAATAAGGAACAGTAAGAATTGCTCACACAGAAATCAATATGTAGGTATGTGGAGATCTTGACAAACAGCGACCTCGATTTTATAGACCGTCACTGCCTGCAAACGTCTTGACCGCGTCAGGTATTCCCCAAATAAAATTGGCACTGCGTTCGCGCAGATTGGATGGTTGTCGTAAAATTCACGGATAAGCATCATGGAAGTACCTTCGATAACCTCATTCTGATTTTTTTCGATTTTGCGCTGTCGCTGGGCTTTCCAATGGTGTCGGAAATTTTTGGTCATATTCAACCTGCTACAAATTAAGACGACGGCAATGGACAACTAATTTCAGTACATAGACTTTAAGTATCATGTTTAATAAAAAAAACTGAGGAAGTTTAGTTGAGTTTACTTGAGTAGAAGTTACTTTTCAATTTTCCGGAAGCCGCTCGGTCCAGTGGTCGGTGCTACCGGTTGTCATGGCGGACTGAAAAGTAGCGAATGAAACCAGTTTTCCCCCCTGAAATAAACACCCTCTTCTGCTTTGAATGACAAACATAATAGGAATGGTACCTTAATACATGTCTCAAGTCACTCAAACACAGAGTATTATTCGATAAATTCACTTGATATGGCCATTGATTGCGGATTTATGAGACCCCTGCACGTGCTATATTTGGCATTGCTTGGCGTCAATCAGGTCACGCTGTGGCGGTATAGAACAGTAAATTGTTCAGGGACCAGGAGATATCCACCACTCTCAAATAGTGCAACTAAAATACAACATTATAATGTTGAATTATCATTAAGGCTTCCGGCAAAGTTAACGAAGCAAACCAAACTATTCACAACACAGCCATCGATATTTAACAAGTGCAAGCCAAAACAAGCGCATTCCGGTCCAAGTATGTACAACAACTGCATAATGCTTTATGATTTACAAGGCAGGTCTTCCGCTTGGAAAAAGTGTAGTGGCCTCCATAAAAGAAAAGGAGGAAAACAGGAAAAACAATTCTTCAGCCCAAGATCATGTTGACTAGCCTACTAACAGAAAAGGTTCTGCACTAAAATTAACATTTAAAAAATTCATTCATTCATTCATTCATTTTAAAAAACAAAAAATAAGAAATTGCTGGCACTTGAGGTTCAAGAATCACAGACTTTGATCACAGCTTTTGTTTCCACCTCATACAAGAACAATACAATTAAAGGTGTCAATTTCCCGGTGCAAAACAGCCAAAAAATCCTTCATATTTTGGTTACAGAGATGTTTTTAGTACCATAATGAAGCCCCTTTTTTGTGCACTATTCGATGTTTTAAGTTTCACTTAAACAATGTTTTCAGAAAATTTTGTAACATCCCAACAATATGCATGTTGCCATGTGGCAGTAGACCAGTCTGCGGAAATAACCAAGGATCTTATAAAAATTTGGAGGATTTCAAACCTAAATACTCTGTACACTCAAAAAAAGAGAACTGGAATGTAGAAAACATATCCTAACTTATAAAACTGTGGAAAAGCAACATTGCATGCAATTTTGATTTAATTAATCAGGATTGACTTAAATTGATTTGTGCGTGCATAATCTTATTCATTTTGCATGTTTTTTAATGTCATGTTTGTTTTTTATGATTCAAAAATCTGCGTAGACATTGGCGTGCGCATCACTTCTGTGCCTACGTACCATTAATAAATGAGACTCCAGGGCCCGTATTCACAAAGCATCTTTATCTTACCGCGAGGAGTACTCCTAAGTCGGGCTAAAACATTTTATATAGGAGTAAAATCTTAAGTTATTCACAAAGCTGCTGAGAGCAACTTTTAGTTAAGAAAACTGCTAACTCCTAGACTAGGAGTAGCTCTGAGATAGGTGGGAGTAAATCTCCGTTGCTATGGATGATGTCATTCTCATGCACGAGTCTTGGGACAATGAGCCTGGTGATTGGTTGTTTGGTGACAGGGCGGCCCATATTGAAAAAAAATATCCCACATACAACCCATGAAGGAGATAATGAGGAAATAGTCCAAGCGGCTGGTTTGTCCCATAAAATAATAACATGTTGAGCGCTCCTGAAAATGCACTATGCGCAGTCCCCGCATATCACGCTCTAGGCAAACATACATATATAGGAAAGAGATAGTTGTAAAAACGCCAATAGCAAAAAACGAGTCAATAATAAAACGCGTCATTTTCCCCAATAATTAGCAACTTATTACCTAATGAGAATATGTTGCGATCATTTAAAAGTCGGGCCATTCAAGTTTGTTTGCCCTAAACTGGCAGAATACCCAACAGTAAAAATTTGAGCACCTTAGCTCGTAGAATAAGGGAGCTAGAGCGGTTTGAATTTTTCCAGAAAAAGCCAGCTGGTGGCCAAACCAAGAATCGCAGCATGACCAAAATCAAACTCGGGCTAGATCTTGGGCCCATATACATGCATATAAATAGATAAAGGAACCGTTGAGAACTGAGGGCGCTATGGCGCTGAAACAAAACCGGCACATTTTATGACCTTTGACCTATATAACCTTTAAAATTAGGTCAAATCAAAAACCCATTATAAATATGATGAACCCTTGGCAGAACACCCTACAGTAAAAATTTGAGCATCTTAGCTTGTAGAATAAGGGAGCTAGAGCTGTTTGAAGTTTTGCAGAAAAAGCCCCCTGGTGGCCAAACCAAGAATGGCAGCAGCCCAAAATCGAACTCGGGCTATATCTTGGGCCCACATACATGCCTATAAAATATGAAAAGGATCCGTGGAAAACTGAAAGCTGTATCGCACTGAAATGATACACACGCACGCTCAACAGACCACCACTAATGACCCTAAACACAGCACAAGCCCCTTGGGCCCGTCGGCCAAGCGGGCTAAAAAGGACGCGAAAGCCCAGCTGGAGCCACGACCAGTTACTGCTGCTGGCCCAGTTGGGGCTGGAGCGAAAGCATGTAATCAAAGGGAAATTTGGCTCGGGGTGAACAGCAAATCCAAGCGGGTTGCGTGTGGTAATATCAGCCTACAGATCAATGCTGCATTCCCCCTCGGTGTCTCGGACGGCAGACGACTGCGAGAAGCGGTGATATGGGCTGCAATCGCAGGGAAGGTCCAAGATTGCAGCCTATAAATGGTCAATCGTTCAAACAGGAAAGCATACTAAGCTTGATTCATAATTTATAGCCTACAATTTAAATATGCATACAAAATATGACATAGGCTGGTATTATTATGATGATCTATTAAATGTAACCCTCGCTCAATAGCCTAATAACATGATTCATGCATAGCAGCAGGAGGTACAGCACCAAAGCCACAGTCCCCAAGCAAGTGACATCCCGCAGTCACGTAATGCCTGTCAAATAATTGGCATAAGCTGCTTTCCATTAAAATGCGAGTCGTACGTGGATCCTGGCCATTTCGCAAAAATGTCCAAAATATTGTATTCGGCATCAAATAATATCTGGGTGTTGATGGAATGAAATTTTTTTCTGTTTACAAATACCTCTTCATCTTGGGTTGGAGAAATGATTAGAATATGGGTCTCGTCAATAGCACCGATGACACCGGGCATACCTGAGATGTGCACAAATTCAAGTTTGATTTTGTGTTGTTGGCGAACGTCCATTGGAAATCGGATAAACTGTCGGATGATATGAGGTTCACAGAGCGCATTGATTGTTTGTTGAATTGAGCGACTGCCAGATGATTGTGAAATCCCTAAATTGTTCGCGTTGGAAAGTTGCATTTTTCCAGTGGCTAAGTAACGAAGTATTGTCAAACATTTTATTTCGGAGCTTATTGGGTTGTTTCTCATGGTTGGAGACGTAATTCTCTCCATCACCAAGTCAACAACAAATAAAATCCCTTCACGGTCGATCCGATATCCTTTCAACAACTGCGCATCATTCAGAATTTCCAAGTCATTATGTCTTTCAACAGCAGCAGCCATTTTCCAATTCTTTGTGAATAGGTTTAGCGAGTTACAGTCCTCTTGAGTACTTTTAAGGTCTCCCAGACTTAGGAGCTACTTTTAGGCCAAAAATACTTTGTGAATAACACTTAGTAAAAATAGTCCTAAATTTACGACTGACACGCCCATTTTTTAAGGAGTTATCCTAAATCCGGCAGTTAGGACCTACTTTTAGCGCTAAGATGCTTTGTGAATACGGGCCCTGAACTGTTTCGTATTAGAGGACAATAACACTTCCACTTTCCCAACCACCCCCGGCACCCCTCACTCTCCACCCAATCCAGGTCTCTCAAAAAACAAAGATGTTACTTGCATCAGGTCATGGAGCTGGCTTAACCCGCATCAGTGAAACTGGACCCACAGCCAGCACTATGGCCAAATTAGCACAGAATGCCAAACTCAGTAACGGTTACAGCTGCCGCTACAGAGTCTGCCCGCCCGACCATCCCCCCGCTCCCATTCTCCTTACATGAGATGAGTGCAGTCTGGGCCCCAGTCGGGCCGGTACCGGGCCCCCAGTGCCAGGGCCTTGTCCCGCAGCTCCCCGCGGAACGGGTTCTGGAAGCCGCTCAGCACCAGCACCACGCCCTCCAGGATGCGGTTGAACTGAACCGGCTCCGTGGCTGTGGGCTTGGGTTTGCTCTCCGATTTCGGCCGGCTCTCCTTCTTCTCTGGAGTCTTGTGGGCTGAGGCTGTGCAGGGTGAAAGGGGGAGAGAGGATAGAGGGAGCGGGAGATGAGGGCAGAATAGAGAGGAGGAATGTTAGAGGTGATGAGGACGTCAGGGTTTATATGTTCAACCACTCCAGCCCCCCTAAGTTCATTTGTAACAAAAGAGACCTGCTGTGGGCACAGGTGAATGTGGAGACTGTGGTGGACAGGTAGGCTGCAGATGAATGATCCTGGCAGCTCCATCTTTCAAGACTATAGTTCAATCTCCCTGCTGTAACAGCAGAAATACTCCTCGACCCGACAGAATCGGGAGGTGCTGTGGTAATGGATGCCCTGTACCCCAATTAGTGCAGAAAACTCCTGCTGCCAACCCGAGCCATCCTGAATGGAAGTGATAATTCTAGATTTTTTTCAGTTTCCGAGGATATTTGTGGTTCACATTCCAGTTACTGTAGTTCCATTTGCAAAGACGCTATGCTAATATAATTGTATATCTTCCTTCTGAGATGATACACTAATGGCATATTTAAGAGGAATCAAAGGTTCCCTGCAGCCAACTTGTGGTTATCGTGAAAACCCAAATGTCCTTGTCAAAGCGACTTCGAACTCAGTTGCGGTAGCATGCAAAAATAATGCTTAGATATAGATTTGCTAACAGTTGATAAAGTGAATGAGTGAACAAGTTCTATTTATACATTTTTAAATTATAGTATCTTGGGGCAGTAAAACTTGAATTTGGAGTAATAAATTGTGCCCCCCAAGCGAGAGCAATTTTAGTTGTGGTAGTAAATCTATGTTGTTGCTCATTTCCGTTGTAGTAAATCTCTATGTTGTTGCTCATTTCCGTTGTCACAAACATCCTCTAAATCTGTAAATTAATCAAAATGTAGTGATGGACATCCGTTTGAAGAAAATTAAGCGTCTAATAAGCAATATCTTGCCTTATTTGACTACTGCAAGAGAGTTTTTGGGGCCAGTAAATTTCACCTAAATTCAAGCCAAAGAGGGGAAAAATCCAGCTTCTTGACTTATTTTCAAATAACTTCCTCAAAATCCTGTAACAAACCTCATAACTTTAAGAAACTCATCTCTTCCAATAAACTCAAAATGAGGGTAGTTTATTTTTCTACTGTGGCCACCCCTTGCTTGATCATGTGTATTCACTCTTAAGTACTCAAAATATGGGCCACTTCACCCAGCCTGTCTGTAGCCATGGCAACATTACGTCCCATCAATCAGAAAAAAGTGTCCAGTGCAAAAGTCTTAAATAAAGCACAGCACAATCCACTTCCTCAGAGACCAGCGGACAAACTTATGCACTAATACCACAGTACAAGCACAAGGCGTCTTTAGGAACAGCCTCCAGAGTTCCCAGGTGTTGAACTAATCGTTAAAATAGATATCAAAATAAAACAATGGTACTTAAGAAGATGCATGAATAAAGGGTAACCCGCCCCAATGGCTACCAACGACGGAGTCGTCATTGTAATTACTAGCATCAAAATATTTGCAGTGCATCCTTTCTTCCGCATAATCTAATTGTACAAGCCATTTTTGGGAATGCAGAGCTCCTTTTTGCAATGGATTTATTCCACCCTTACGATTTCAGAGTCTCATTGCACATCACTGGTCAGTGCTTGCCGCTGCTCATCATCATGTTCAAGTAGTAGTGTACATATGTGACCCATGATAACTAAATGAGTCTTTAAGTCAAACCAGTGCATTTCCAGTAAGTATCAAATATGTGCCCGAGGGCATAAATTTTCAAAAACAGTTTTGTTCATTTTCAGCCACTTTAAAATGGTAAAATTCCGCCTGGTACACTTTTCTGGAGAGAAAACGTCGATAAAGGGTAGAAAATGGGCTATGAGTAAACAGCAGTTCACTTCATGACGGAAAAATTACCTGAAACAATGCCATAAATTCACCAATTTCATCGATAAATTTTTTCACGGGGAATTCCCACCATCTCAGGGTTTTCAGAGGTCTTAGGGGGTGTGCAGCTGAAGCAGCGGGGGACAAAAAAAAAAAAACTGACTAAATTTGCTTTAGTCATTTTATTTACATAATTCACAGTCCTCTCTTGGACATTTGATTCTTCTTGCTGTTTTGTAGAACCTCCTCACAAACTTATGCATGGAAAAAGTCCCTGGCTGAGGGCCATCTATTGCCACACGGCAGCAGACATCTAGATGAGAATCTGTCAGCCTGTTGTGTTATCAAGGCTACAGATGGAAATTAATTCTCAGCTAAATCTAGTGCGTATGTCTTCATTTTTTAAATTTTATTGAAAATGGCTATGTGCACAAAATCCTAATCTTAATCATTATTGGCCATATTTTGGTTTTGATTAGTCAGTTGGCTGCATAAATGGCTTGATTGCAAGTTAGGCAAAGTACACGGGAATTGATTTAAGGTAAGCTAATTATGCCAAGGTGATGGAGGCTGTCCAACCTCGCTGGTAATTAGCGGACTTCAAAACGCAGTTTTCTTCCCGGAAGCATTTAAAATGACCGCATTAGGTATGTGTCACAGAAAAGGTAATAAGCAAGCTCGTCTGTCTGCCTCATAGTGGCAGTTACTTTTATTGCGCTTGCGATAACCGCGATTCCGTTTATCGTGCAGCCCTACTCTCACCACGGACTGATGTGCTGTAAATTAGAGCAGGATGATGCAGGAGGTGATTTCTATAGAAAGGTCCTCCTCATTATCACAAAGATGCTGGAACTATGTTATCTATTTAATGTTTTTTAAAAATAAAACAAAGTTAGAGGATCTGTGCTCATAGCTGTGCCACTGATGCAGCGGTGTATACACACCGTGCTTCAACATGTGCTGCAGATTAGTTTGGTCTGAAACATCACAGCGACTAGTTCTGTGGATTTCCACCGTACCTACTGTATGATCAACATACTTATCAGCGCCTGCCTGTAAACTCCTCTGCTTTTCTTTATTTGTCTCTCTTTTTATTTCATACTACAGCAGTAAAAGCTGAATAATAATTAATTATTATTTTTAGACACCGTATATTGACTGGGGAAAGCCAAGAAAGGGAGAAATAGCGTGTCAGCTTGGCTAATGTTACTCACTGGGACTTCTTTGGCGGTGTTCAGATAACAGAGTGAGGCGTCTTCTGACCTCCGTACTGCCGTTAAATGCTTTCTACCCCGTGTAGTTGTGGCTCAGAACCCCCTTAGCATTTTTAACAACGTAAGCTCCGTCGCTCTCCCATCCACGTTCAGTGCGTCGGCGCAATATTACATCAATGGGATGCAATGCGGCTCTTGTTCATTTTTGCTCACCTGCTCCATTTTTTTCTCCTAGAAGGGAGGCAAAAACGCTTAGGCGCCGCGCCTAAGCCGTATAATGGCAGGGAAAACACTGCACCTATATGCTAAAATAATGTGTGGAATCCCCACTTTCCATACATGGAGTTCATTAGAATATTACATGTCACAAGCAGCCAATAGCAGCCGTTGAAACAAATTAGGTTTGGGACTTCCCAACTTCAAAAGTGAGTATCTCGGTGATGAGTTAAGATAGAGCAGTGATCTGAGCACCATTGCAAACCTTACAGTGTCATCTATACGATGGTCTAGGGAGCTCAGTCTTGAGTTTTTGAGCATTCGGGTCACATATGTTTATTATAAATGCATACATTTGAGTCATGTGCTTTTGACTGTGAGCGTGTGATTTTATGTGTGTGCGCACATGCTTAGATGGAGTGTGTGCTTATGTGTATGCGTAGGAGTGCATGTGTGATAGTGCCTGTTTGTGCATGTGTGAGAGTCTGTCCACCTTTAACTGAGCTGGAACTGGGGGTCGCTGCTGGAGAGGGCCTGGGTTTGGGTTTGGGGGTGCCCTCGCTGCGTTCAGAGGAGCCCAGAGGACTGGCCTTCTTAGTGGGTGGGGGAGCCGCGGCGGACAGGCGTTCTTTAGAGAACTCAAACTTCCTCTTCACGGCGGCCTAACAGGCAATGGGGGGGAAGGATTAGTAATGCTGCTGTTCGTGATCCCCGATGCCACAGGTGTTAAAACAACCTTGGCACTGATGGAAAGATGGAACCAAGGGGTCCCAACACAGCTTTATCATACAGTCACGCATGAATATTAAAAAAAAAAAAATCACCCTAAGGTCTAAGGCAGGTCTCTCCAAATCCGGCCCTCTAATCCAAATACAGTCCTGGTTTTCCTTCCTTCCAGGCAATTAAGTGAACAATTAATGCTGCTGATTGGCCTGATTGTCATCTCACCTGACTCCCAGGTAAAGGGAGGGCAGAAAACCATCAGTTCCTGGCCCTCAAGGACCGTGATTTGAGGAGCCCTGGTCTAAGGTAACTTCTGCCCTGACTGGAGAGGAAGGATGAGTGACACCTGCCTAGACAGGAGCCATATTAGCTGCAGCAATAAGGTGCAACAAATACTAAACAGTGTAATGCACCACAAGAGGGAGTAGCTGTGCCTCTGGAAAGGAGGTAATTTATACAGTGGGCGTGTTGTGAAGTGGAGAGGAAGTGGGGTAGTGAGTCTGAACTGTGGAGGTGTGCTAGAGATGAAGAAAAAGAGGGAGTGGCTATACTTGTGGTGGGGGCGTGGTTGCGCTGGTGTGGGTGGAGCTGGAGGCTCCTCCTGATTGAAGGGCGGCGGCAGCGTAGCTGAGCTTCTCACTTGGAGGAGAAACTGAAAAAAAAGACATAAAACCAGCTCACCACAGCAATACATATGATTAACATTGGAGTATGCTCTACAATTACTCTTTCCCTGCCTCACAGCATTCACACTACAGTTTTTAGAGTTATTCACTCTACAATTATCTACAATTATCAGGGCAGCACAGTGGCTTAGCACCACAGGCGGCAGTGGTTAGCACTGCGGCCTTACAGCAAGAAGGTTGTGGGTGCAAATCTTGCCTGGGGCCTTTCTGTGTGGAGTTTGCATTTGTGTACGGGTACAGCGGTTTCCCCAACACAGAAAAACATTACAGGAACATTATAGGAACACTCCTACCAGTACCCCTGACCAAGGAACTAGCTTTAGAACTGGTCCCCAAGCTGCCCACTGCTCCCAACTATAGGACGGGTTAAATGCAGAGGACAAATTGCCCCCATGGAGTTCAATAAAGTATATCTTAATCTAATCTTAATCTCACATGGAACACCTGATAAGCCTTTATAGTCGAGTTACACCGAGAGACCAAGAGCGAAAGAGAGCACCAGACAACCTTCAGAAATAAAGCAATCAGAGATAGCTGGAGTGACCCATTAATGTTTAAAACCAAAGAGATGAACTGGAGGCCCAAAATCCGAACAGCTATAAAATCCAAGGGGCCGCTAAAAGATTTAGAGCCAACGACAAGTCACAGGACAAGAGTGACGCTGGCTAGGGGAGAGATGCTAGCATGTGCCCCCCTGACCCCACACCGAGCGGGGCGACAGCGGCATCATGACGGCATACCTTTGTGGGCAGAGCCAGGCTTAGAGGCTCCCTCTCTGCTGAAGAACAGGCTGCCCGGCTGTAGAGCAGGGGTGGAGGATGAGGTCTCCTCCTTCAAACGAAACTGACCCAACTTCGTCTGCTTCTGAGGGGACGGAGGAGAGGAAGGCAGGAGACGGAGTGAGGACGTCAGGATCTATGGAACCCCACCCAAAAACTACCAGAGATATAAATCATGATATTTTTGACATAATTCAAGCCCTCTCAATGCGGGTAGCAGGTCGCCATCATTTTGAAACTCCTGCAATTATGTGACATACTGAGCATTCAGCCCGTGATCGGTCGATGTTCTTGTACGAAAGCTGATACGTTAGTGAGCGAAATTACTTTGCTTCCTCTTAAACGGATCAGGAATGGCATGAAAACTCTTTCTTCCACTTTAAATGCTGGCATTTGTACACCCATGCGCTTGGCAGTAAACCATGATAATCGCATGTAAACTACACGTCCACACGAGCTAGAGAGATTATGTATACTTTTTAGTTCTACGTCAGGTATGCCACATCTTTGCAGGGGGTCTAGACAGAACGCTAGAACAGGGCCGCATCCCTGTGGAGCAGATGACGCGAACAGTTTGATATTTATTTACCTTTCAACAAGCTCTAGCCGGGCACTCACAGCACCAAATTTGATGATCGATAAATCAAATTAAAGAGTTCTCTGTCCTCAAGAATATGAAGTATAGATATGTGCTGAGGTTTGGTTTCCTTTAACCAGGGTCAGTCCACTGAGAACAGGGTTCCCTTTTTCCCAAGGATGCCCCTGGGGAAAGAGCGAGATGGACCAGCCTAGCCTGGTGGTATACTGCTCGACTCGCAACTGCAGCTGTATCGAGTCCTCGGTGGGCCACAGGACTCTGACTTTCAACAGGTGAGAAGTTTGGAAAAACTCTGCTGCTGGGCCCTTGACTGAGGCCCTTAACCCCAAACTTGCTCCAGGGGCTTTTCCCGCCCCATTTCTCTCCATCCCTCCTCACTTGCAACTAGGCATGGGCCGGTTACCGGTTTCAAGGTATACCGTGGTTTGAAAAAGTCACGGTTTCAAAACCACTAAAATTTTCCATCATATCGTTCCTGCAGTATGAGCAGTTTTTATAAGTCGTCAAAGACAGAAAGTGCAGGTCAGGAATCCCTCAGGCAGTGTGCAGCGTAGAGTAACACGACCCCTCCCCCTCCGGTTGTTGGTGCAAGCAGTTAGTGAGCTCTGTGTATGATGGCCGAAGGAGGTGAACCCCCCGAACTGTTCCCTCGTTAAAAAAGACGAAGTCAGCTGTACAGAGATGCCAAGTCTCACGCATTCGGCATGAGTCTCTCGCCTCTTAGTGGCATTCATGTTCCTGTGCCGTAGTCAGCAATTATTCAATCAACACACACTGAAGAAATTCAATCGCGGAATTTAAGTCATTGTGCATTAAGTTAATCAGTTTAACGCGCATTACGGTGGATTTCCCCACTAGAAACACGGAAATCGATTATGACTCGGGAATTCTCAGGCTTGTCTTTACTGAGGGATTGAAAGCAATGGAATTGCATTAAGACGTTTAAAATGGTCTTATGTCATTTAAACAATTTAAACGATCATGAAACACATGCATTGTTTCCAATCCCTGAGTAAAGAGAAGCACGAGAAGTCCGGAGTCATAATCGCTTTCCATGGTGAGGTCCACCTTCACGCAAGTGAAACTGAAACTTCAATGCAACAAGGATTTTAATTCCGCGCGAGAATCTCATTAATAAGCGTTCATTGAATAATTGCGGACTACGGTGAATAAGCCTAAAAAATGCGTGAGACCCACGCCGAATGCGTGAGACTTGGCATCTCTGGCTGTATGGGAATTTTTCGGGTACCAAAAAAACACTGACGGCCACGGCTTGGAGGAGGAAGGATATCCGACATACAAAACGCGCTTGCGAAGAGTGGCTGCCAGAGGAGGCAATACTTCAAATATGATTTCACATCTACGGGAGCACCACCCATCACTCTTTGCCAAATTCAAGGTAACGTTAACGCTGTCTTGAAATGAACGTTTGCAACCAGCTACGAGAGTTAGCGTGTCTAGCATTGGTGAAATAAATACTAGTCTTGCTACCGAGGCAGATAACATGGCTAGCATCAGCTAGTTTCCTCTCTAACATTACTTCACAGAGCGGAGAAGAGCAGAGAAGTAGCTACTCATTTTCTGTGAAATAAGTACTTCTACTGTAGTGCTAAAATTAAACTTAGCTGGTATCATGTCTACAGCTTTGTTTAAGTCTTCCACCATTGTGTACATCTGTTCAAAATCACGACATTTTTTAAAACAGCCTGCAGGCTCTCTGGGGTTTTGCGACTATTTGTGTTGTATGGAGAAGGAGCACGTGTGTGTGCATAAAGTAAACACATGAGTCGACACACTCACTCTCTCTCTCTCCTTATGTGTGTATGTATGCATCAACATTGAAATAATAGAATCAATATTGTAGCATTATTTGATATTATTCGTAGTAGTAGTAGTAAGTGTGGTGGGATATGTGTTTTTACATAAAATCAATTAGATCATGTAATACTATGCTTAAATTTATGTTTAATCCAGTACTATATTACCAAAGCACACAAATTTTTGCAGCAGAGTTAACTGTCATTACAGAATTAGGTTAAATTAAATTATTTTAATTTTATTTAGAAGAATTCAATTATTTATTTTATTATTATTTTATTATTTATTTTAACTTAACACGGTTCACATTTACTAATACACCAAATATGCTATATGTTGTTTAAAAATAGTGTTCAATAGAAAAAAGTTGTTGTTTTTTACCTAAACATTTCGAAATAATACATTTTAGAGCAGTAATTGCAATACCGCAATACAGTGAAACCTTGATATTTTTGCTAAAGGTTATCATACCGTCAGAATCTCATACCAGCCCATGCCTACATGCAACTGCTCTACCTGGCATTTCTCCAAGGGCGTCCTTAATAAAGAAAAACAGGATCTCAATTGAGCTTCCTGAGCTAATTTAAGGTTTACAAAAAGAACCATTCCATTTAAGGAGAGACACAGAGCTTAGGGGGAAAGGGCTTTGCTCAAGGGCAAAATCCCAAGCCCTATAGAAGGCTGAAACCAGGAACTCCACAGTTGCCAGTCAAGCAGCCTAGCTTTGGGCCAACTTACAGGCTCCTGGTAATGATCTGTGCCCAGCAGATGTGGTTAGATGAGGCCAGCCCTGCCCTATGACTGAGTGCTCAATGCAGCTGCCAGTGCAGGATCCAATTTGCGATCATAAGGAGGAACATCTCCGCTTGATTACAAATGACACAAACCAGATGAGCCAATCGCAAAGATTAATGCAATACGCTCGCTTGTAAAGATCTCAATCTCAGCTCCGGGTAATTTACCACTGCTCGACAAAGGCTACAGGGAGGCAGACAGGTGGGGAGGCAGGGTTTTAATTATTACAAAAGATTTCTTTGGAAAATGGGCTCCAAGAGCAGCACTTACTGGAGTTGTCGGAGCAGGGAGGTCACTGTTGTCTGGGGGAGAGTGGAACTTGACAAAGGCAAGTCCATATGCAATGGTCTGGAAAATTAAGAGAGACATAAAAATGAATCAAGCAATGCTGGCTAATTAAGTCCTCCCTGAAACACAGGTCATAAAGGACAATGGCACCACTGGTGCAATAAAATAAATCACTGGGCAACTCAGTGAATTGATCAATGTCATTGTGGTTGTGCTTTAAGTGCAAAGAGACATGAGAGCAAATAACAAGGATAAGTAGACTTTTCAACGAACAAACAAATGCAAACACAAACAAAAACAGACAGACAGGAGCCTGCTTACAAATATATTGTGGTGAACGAAAGAGTGGTGTGTACACCAGAGGGCAGCACCAACCGCACAAACGCAAAAAGTCAAAGTTGTGGCCACTTGCATTTTTGGATCTATAAAAATGCAGTGCTCCCAGGCCTAGGGGAGAACTGCGGAGGACATTTTAGAGGAACGGCTGTAGAGGTATTCTCAAAGGACTGAGAGGGTATGAGGCATTACGAAGCAAAATATACAGCAAATTAAGTCTCAACAATAGCGTAGCTGAAGACTTACATAACGCAGGAATGGGGGTAACTTTTGTTTGTCAGATTTGACCAAATGGTGTGTTCAGTGCCCAAACGCTTAGCGAGTATGATTAAAATACATGGTTCAGCACTCATCCCATTGAAGATTTTCAATGAGCAGTTAAATTCAAATATTGGAACATCAAATAATGCGCTGTTGTGCTGATTTCAATTTCATTTGGATTCTCCTTGATGTGCCAACTTCCATAGACCTGGAGTTGTGCTTTGAGGTTGGCGGCCCATTGATTTAACCAAAAACTTTTTCAGGTTTCTTTAAGTTCAGCAGGCGGTGGTGGAGCGACCCCAGCCATGACACCGCAACATGCACACCGTTACAGCCTCTGCCCTGGCCTGCTCACGCTGGCTCATGCGGTTCAAATTTTTTGCACTGAGTCTTTAAGCAGGTAAGCTACCTCATTGGTGGGGAGCCATTAAGATGATTCAAGACACGTGTCCTGCGTGCTGCTTCGGGCTTAAAGAACTCACTACTTCCTCAGTGCCCCCCCCCCCACACCTTCTGTTTTCTTTGATGTATAGTTCTGATTCTTTGTCCTGCTGTATTTGTGAGTTTATTTAGTACAATCTTTGCAATAAGTCCTTCATTTTCCTTTTATGTTTTGTACATCTCCATTTTTGTTATAGTCTAGAGCCAGGCCGGAACAATACATTCAGGCATGCATACACATTGCATATATGCATGCGTGCGCACGCACGCACGCACGCACGCACGCACACACACACACAGAAGAAAAACAAACAAACAAACAAACAAACAAAAACACATACACAGAGAAAAAAAACAACACACAAATACACACCTTGCTGTAGGGTTGGCTGCAAACTATTTTGACCCGGTCCCATTTCTCCTGTGCCTTTGCCTTCACCAGTTGGTTGGGCCCAAAGAGCCGAACGCGATTAGTGTTGGTCCCACTGCGACTTTCAGTGGGAGACATGAAGGAGGAGGTGACCAACAAAACCTGGAGAAGAGGAGGAGGAAGGAAGAGGTAGCAGCTTCAGCACCAATGAAAACAGGGTTTTCACACCAGTCCATTTTCCCCTCGGTCAGATCAACAACATCCAACCCTTTGCTAATGCTACGCCATTGGTGGGAACTCCACTGAATTTAAGTAAGTTATATTCCCTACTTCATTGCATCAAGACTGCGCATACCAAACCTATGCTGTCTGGTGGTAATCGCAACCTGCATTGAATATAAAGAAGCAATGCTCACTGAATCAATGCCATTTGCAAGTGTAGCCCAGCAGATACAGAGGAATGTTTTGGTGACTGAAAGCATACAGCTACTTTTCAGAGGCAGGTGCTCATGATATGGAAGCCCCTTTCAACTGAAGCAATTTTACAAGGACAGCACGGTTAGCACTCTTCCCAGTTTGGTTAGTACATGAGATGGGTTGAAAACACAGATGAAGAGAGAGGCCGATGGATAGAAAGCCAGACAACTGCGGAGAAAGTACCTCATAGTCTTGGTCCTTGACGGAAGTGGAGTGACCCACGAGCACCTCGATGAAAGCCGATCCTTCATTTCCAATATCTATGCTGTGCACCTGCTCCTCCTTCTCGAACTGAAATAACACGACAGGTGAGTCCAATCATACAGGTGCGACCTGATGATGAGTGCTAGGTTGTGGCCACGTATTACTAACAGAAGTAAACTGTGTTAAATCGAACAGTATTAAAATCCCATAAGCTCACATACGCGGAATATTGTGGTGTGTTCAATTACTGGACATTTAGGCCAACTGCCAATTATCCCAAGCATACAGTCGAAAATTTTGAGCAGGTGTAAACAATTTGAGAATAAGATTACAATTTTCGCCGAGAAACTGCATTTGCGAGTAGGCAACTTTTAACTATTCTCCGCCCCCGCATCGTTCATCATAAACATCTACACTCCATGCGCTCAAATAGCCCTCCTCACTCCCCGCGTCTCCCTTGCCCTCTCATCATCACGGCTCTCTGTGCTCCGCAGTTCAGTTGTATGCTCTCTCAGTCTAGCACAGTATAACAATGTGCCACAATTGCAGTAGATTCAAGAACTAGGAAGGTAATTTCTCATTGGTTGGCTTGATCACCAAACCTATAGCTAACTAAACTGGGGAGGCGGGAGTTAGAAAAGACACATCCTCATTTGTGCAGGAAAGCTTCTAGAAAGGCTGAATAGAAAAGCAGTCAGAGCGTTTAAACTGTCTGCTAGCAATGCCCAGCCAATTCACTTCACCACTCATTCGTTCAGCACCCATGGCTGCATACTTCCAAGTACAATTGCAAAAAATTACAGGTTCGGTCAGATTTAGGTCACAACTTTCATTTTTAGATCATAAAATAATGACTCATGATCCCAGCAATCAGACTGGAAATCAAGCAAATATGAAATCTTCTCTCCTATTCTTTGATAAGTTGCGAATATGGTCAGATTGAGTGACCACATGGGCAAACCTGAGAGCACAGTGAGCAGTAAAGTTGAGAGGGCAAGAAACTCACCATGAGCAAATGTGGAGTACTGTTTCCGCGCACAGATAAATAGATATTGAGAGTGTGGAATAAGAGTGATGAGAACAAGCATATGAAAACAGAGGGCCTTGGTGAAATGCTAGTTAATCACACAGATTATGGTTAGGGAGAAAACAATGAGACAAACTACATTTATGCACATAAGTGGACACAAAATACTGCCGCTAAGCTTAAAAAAATAAAACCGTGAACATTCAAAATATTTTTCAGTGCTCAAAATTTTTCACTGTATGCTCACAACAGAAACACAAATATAATTTCATTGTCATTCTTATTTTTGCAGGATCTTTGTCAGAGTTCAGATACAATACTGTATAATAAGTTTAGTTTTGCAAAATGGAAATGAATCATTCAATACAGTAATACAAAAACTAACAGTCCTTCACGAAACCAGGATAAATAGCGAATATAGCCAAGGAACTGCGATCACTGACCAATAAAATCAAAACTGGAGGCACGCTTATCGGACGCAGTAACAAGATGATGCCACCTACCTGCAATATTACGGAGGTTTGTTTTTCCCCAGGTCTCGCTGCTTTCCACTTTCTATACGTGTCCGAACTCAGCAGATTGTCCGCTTTGTGAGTCTGCGGAAAAATACAACCAAAATGGTTATAAATGCTAACAATGAGTAATGAATTATGATGAATGATGCTAATAAAAATAAATAAAATAACTCATTGGTAACCACCATCGACAAAACTGCGTTTTTGGACAGGCTGAAAACCAATTTGAAAACGAATTTTTAATGGGACAAAATATGCCATCAAAATGCATTAACAAGAACCAATCCGTTGTAACAAATGACGCATTTCATCTGCAGCATCCACTGAAACGTAACGTTTATTCAACCGGAAAAAACGATGAAGATACTCTATGCAAAAAAAACTACGACTGGAGTGCCATAAAAATTACCACCAGAAAACTATCAGTATTAGTGTAGTAATTGTATGTTTTTTTTTTTTTTTTTGAACGCACTATAGAGAGTTTAGTATTACTACTGGAGTATTGCAGGGCTACCACAGATAATACAATAACGGTACAGAAAAAAAAACAGTAGTAATACCATAGCTGGTGAAACGTACTATAGAACACTACAACCACACCGTAGAACACTATAAAAATTTTTATAGTACACTACAGTAATCCTTTAGTTCATTTTCGTAAGGGTGCCTACAGTTGCAAGAAAGTGCACGATAGCGAGGAGCAACCAATACTCACATTGTCTTCACTACTACAGGACACGACGTGTTTGAGTTTGATCTCCGGCATGATACCTAGGAAAGTTATGATATTACAGCTTAGCTTATGATATAAAGGTAGCAAAATATCCAGGTTGAAAATCAACAACCAGTCTGTTCGCTGGCCAGCAACACAACTAGCTCACAAGATAACATTAATGGAATACATCCGAGCTTTCCTTGCACAGTCACAGCACAATAAACAACAATGGGGCAGGCAGGTCTTTGCCAGTCGCAACTAAGCAGCTCAGTGGGGCACCGGAAAACGGTTTTAACAAATTTTATCCATTTTTTTTACCCCCTATTTTACAAATGAGCCGCGAACCAATAGACCATATTTCAGAATGGATATGCACTATAATTCAAGCAGAATTTTACCCAAAGCTGACGCTGGAACGCTTTTTCCACTCACAAACTCCCTCTCATTTCACAAGCACTGACGCAGCTTCCTCGTTGTCAAAATTTTGAGCCAATGGGAAATCGTTACCGGGTGAAAGTTCGTTACATGACCTTGGCGCCATTTTTAAAAATGTATCATTATTATTTTAAATTAAAATTAATGCACAATCAGCGAGCCGCAGTTTATAGCCTCACAGGATCTAACGACTGCACATCATAAATGACGAACAGAACAGTTTCGATAAAACGTCATTTATTTATTTATTTATGGAAATACAAAGTGTGACAACATTATTGAAAACACTTATTTACAAGAAAAACAATACTTAATAGCTGTGCTTGTAGTACTATCAAGAATGAAATGGATCTTAGTTCATTCATATTACAGTGATTCCCACAACCAGCACTCACCTTTAACCATCAAACTACCAAGAACCTTCCGTTTAGGGTATATATTTACGGGCCCGAGCACTCACGGTGCGAGGACCGTATTGTATCTGTAGTGATTATTATTCTTATTCTTATTCTTATTATTCTTATTATTCTTCCACTTTACAGGGTCTTTAGAGGGCTTTAACGTGTTTCAATTCGAACAAAAATGTGGCTGAAAAATCAGGCCTGGTGAAAATTTTATGATTTTATTGGTTTCGCCAGTGAGCGGGGCAAACTGGCTCCACAGCGCCCCCTAGAAAAATTTAAAAATTCATGAAAAATCTGTGGTTTGCCCTATTATGCTGAAATTTGGTAGGCATGTAGAGCTTGCCAAGACAAACGGATTTGCCATTTGGGACGTTTTTGTCCAATGCACAGGATTCCCGCTCGGTGGCGTTGAAAATACAAAATAAGGCAATTTTTGCCGATTTCAGGCATCGGAATTTAATGAACTCCTCCTAGGGGTTTTGCCGGATTCTCATGAAAATCACTGTGTTTACTCTTAACCCCTTGACGATCAAAAGTTATTAAAATCATCTCGGTTGGAGTCAAGGTGTGGGTGTGGCAGGGCCGCCATTTTAAGCGTTTGGCCATGAAATTTCAAATGCTTATAACTTCAGTGATATTTGTCCGACGTGCACCAAACGTCAGGCGTATTATAAGAGTCCCGCCCTGAAACCACTCAATTGGTCATATTCAGCCATACTGACAGCGCCCCCTCCTGGCGACAGGAAATGAAAAATATTGGGCATGTGTCATACTTTTGCAAACTCCTCCTACAGATTTCATCTGAATGTCATGAAAACGGGCGTGGACACTCTTGAGACCTGTGACATGAAAAGTTATTAAAATCTTCTTGTTCGGATTAACCCTGTGGGCGTAATGGGTGGCCATTATCAGCATCTCGCCGTGAACATTGATTCCCTAATAAATTTAGGTAAACTTTGTTCTTTACATACCAAACTTCACAAGCTGGTCAGTGTCCATAGACAATTATTAATTGTATTGGTTTTGCAAGTGGGTGGGGCCAACTGCCTCGCTAGCGCCCTCTAAACTGCAGCCCCAAGGCCTTGTTCCACGTACACTGATGAAAGTTGCTGGACATATGTATCACACCCACGTCTACAAAAAAGTCTCTTGACACCATAGGCTAAAGTCAACAGGAAGTCGGCCATTTTTAATTGAACGGCCATTTTTGGCGATTTGCACGTTGCGTACTTTAACGAACTCCTCCTAGGCATTTTGTCCGATTCTCATGAAAATCGCTGTGTGTACTCTTGACCCCTTGAAGAGCAAAAGTTATTAAATTCATTTCGGTGGTAGTCATGGTGTGGGCGTGGCAGGGCCGCCATTTTAAGCGATTCGCCATGAAAATTCAAATGCTTATGGCTTCAGTGTAAATTGTCTGACATGCACCAAACTTTATGCATATCATAAGAGTCCCGCCCTGAAGCAAATCAAATTGTCCTATTCAGCCATACTGACATCGCCCCCTCTTGGCGACAGGAAATGGCCAAAATTCGGCATGTATCATACTTTTGCGAATTCCTCGTACAGATTTCATCTGAATTAAACGAAAACGGGCGTGGGCACTCCCGAGAATCGTGACATAAAATGGTATTAAAATCTTATTGTTTGGATTAACCCTGCGGGTGTGACAGGGCGGCCATTTTGAGCATCTCAGTATGAGCAACAATTCCCTAATAAATTTAGTAAAACCTTGTTCATTACACAACAAACTTCACATACTGGTCAGTTTCCATAGTAATTTATGAAGTGTATCGGTTTCGCAAGTGGGCAGGGCCATCTGCCTCGCTAAGCGCCCCCTAATCTGCAGCCCCAAGGCACTCTTCCACGTACACTGATGAAAATTGGTGGGCATATGTAGCACACTCGCATCTACAAAAAAGTCTCGTGACACCATAGGCTAAAGTCAGGAGGAAGTCAGCCATTTTGAATTGAACAGCCATTTTTGGCGATTTGCATGTTGCGTTCTTCTGCAAACTCCTCCTAGGGATTTTTTTCGGATTTTCATGAATACTGCTGAGTGTAGTCGTGACCCCTTGAAGAGCAAACGTTATTAAATTCATTTCGGTGGGAGTCATGGTGTGGGCATGGCAGGGCCGCCATTTTAAGCGATTCGCCATGAAAATTCAAATGCTTATGACTTCAGTGTACATTGTCCGACAAGAACCAAACTTTATGCATATCATAAGGGTCCCGCCCTGAAGCCATTCACATGGTCAAATTTAGCCATACTGACAGCGCCCCCTCCTGGCAACAGGAAATTACCGAAAGTGTTCATGTGTCATACTTTTGCGAACTTCTCCTGAAGATTACATCTGAATCTCAAGAAAAAGGGTGTGGACACTCTTGAGCCCTGTGACATGAAAACTTATCAAAATTTCTTGTTGTCAATTAACGGTGTGGGTGTGACGTGGCGGCCATTTTGAGCATCATTCCGTGACAGGCGACAGTGACAGGTCTGAAGAACATTTACATGCAATTCCCGCGACAGACCCGAGCAACGTTACCTCCAGCAGGTGAGCGCAGGGATTGGCGGTCGCTCATTCTCGGCGGTGCATCGGTGTGCGAGGTCCCGTACAACGCCGCTTGCGGCTTTAATTTCTATTATTTTTCATATTATGGAAAAATTCGAGAAAATATGAAATAATAGAAGACATCCAGTATAAGAAGTAATAATGAATGGAATTACATTATATATTTTATATATATTAACTATATTATTATATAGTTGACCAAGGGTATGTTTAGCACAGATATTAGGAAACATTTTTTCACCCAGAGAGTAATTTCAATGTGGAATAGCTTCTTGACCATATTGTTGAGGCAGAAATCTTGGGAATTTTCAAGAGCAGGCTTGACTTAAAGCTAGATACCATCGAATCATTGAGTATCTGAATTGATATATTCAGATATATCAATATCAATAGGCTGGTGAGCCTATTTGGGCTGAATGGCCTGTTCTCGCCGCTCGTTATGTTACGTTATACACGACAGTGATCGCTACCAGTTAGCTCCCATACTATTGTTCCATAAGTTTCACTTCTCAGAACCTCATAATTTGTGGTCATTTTTTTTTTTTTTACATTTTTTGGAAAAAAATCATTTTACTTGGCATATACTGGTTTTGACAGAGGTCTGGTCTTTTATTAAATATAATACAGTTTGGTTCAAAAAAAAAGAAAAGAAAAACCAATGTAATTCAATCTCACAATTCAACATTACTATTCTTACTAACATATCATACATAATAGCATTTGAACAACCCAATACACTTATACAAACCTATTCTTTCATATGACAAAAATTATTCTTTGAATATTTAGTTGGATTTAGCAGATGTGCTGGACGTATAGTACTTCTCCTCGACCTTTCTATCCCTCACTAATTGGGCGCTAAACACCCAGTCGCTGGTTTATGGTGCATCCCTCCTTGCACCACTGTCGATGGGTACTTACCTCTGCTGACTGGAACCACCCCAGAAGCCTCACTGCTTCACAGATGCTCTGACCTACTTATCTGTTTATGACAATTCAACTATTGTCAAAGTCGTTCAGGTCCCATTTCTCCCACATCAAAGTCATATAACGATGTCAACATGTCCTGCTGTTTCGAGATGATTGTTACTTTCTTCATCTGTGAGTGGTTTTAATGTTTTGGCTCAGCAGTGTGCATCTAGGAACTGTGTAATACACATGTCCAAATAGTGATTTCAGCTCTATTATAGTGGGTCGGCTGAGGAATTTCATTCAGACTTCAATTCTAATAGGTGGGGCACTTGCTAAAGCTTGGAATGCGAGAAGAAATAATCTCACCCTTGCAATTTATGACACTGTGCAAGGCTATTACACCAGTTTACAAAATTTGGGGAAGTAGAGTAGAAAGAAAGCCAAAAAAATCAAAGTATACTTGTGAAATTTATGTAACTTTCATTTCCATTTGATTTTCTGGGGTAGTTATTTGATTAGATTTTTGCAGTGCATGCCCTGAGTATTCTGCCTTCCCTGACAGCATGTCAATTGTCTTTACAATGTTGCAGGACATGCACATCATATGCAATGAATAAGCTATAGCAAGGCAGTTTTAGGCTGTCCTGAAGGACCAGTGGGCATAGCGCTTTTTGTTTGTTTGTTTGTTTATTTGTTGTTTTTCCCCCCAGCCAATCTTTATTAATTAACATTCTTGACAATTTGGTAAAATAAGATTGAACCCTATGGGGTAATTTGTCCTCTGAGCAGTGGGCAGCCATAGAACAGCTCCCAGGGACCAATTCCAGTTCTAAAGCAAGTTCTTTGGGCAGGGGCACTATAGGAGTGTTCCTATAATGATTGTTTTACTGGGTGGGGGAAACTGGAGCACCTGGAGGAAACCCACGTGAACATGGGGAAACATGCAAATTTCACCCAGAAAGGCCCCAGGCCAGTTTCAAACCCAGAACCTCCTTGCTGCGAGGTGGCAGTACTAACCACTAAACATTGTGATGCCCACAGTGAGTAAAAACTAGTGTGCACCAGGGCATATTTGGAAGCATTTGTATTTCAAAAAAATGAGTTGAGAATTGAATCCATTTTGTATCAGTAGATTTCTTTGCCAAACAATGATCACTATTCAATAAGGCAATATAATAGCTCTGAACAAATAATGAATAGTTCTACACATTTGTACTTATATAATTGTCCATACAATACTGGATGTTACATATCATACTGTCCCATCCCATACTGTATCTTATCCGCAAGAAATTGCTTGATATCAGTAAGCTTAGTGAGTCCATGTTCAAATGATTTCTAGGTACACATGAGTTTCTGTGTCTGTTTGTGGACGTCTTCTCTCCCTCTGAGTCTGTCTGTCCATCCAGGCGAGCCGCCTTTCCCTCTGGTGCACCTGCAACGGTAATAATAACCATTAATATCTACAATAGCAGTGTCAACCTGGCAGTGACATCAGCAGCTGCATCTCTTACATCACCCCTGTCAATACCTTCCATCAATTCTCTTTCTTTATGACTGACTTACTTGCTTTGTTTCAGGTCATTTCTATTTATTTTCTCTTAGTATTATGCTGAAATTAACACAAAGAACAAAAGTCACTAGGGCCACTGTGCCAGCTAGTGAGAATTTGAATAGGTAAATAAAAGTCTGGGCGTGGTTACCTGAATAACCTGTTTGCTTCGGACAAACAGAGGAGTGCAGTTCTGGTAAACGAGCTGGTAGCTTCCATTGGTGTAGACATGGGTCACCTCTGTGCAGTTGATGTAGAGAGGCATTCTTTCCTGGTAGATCCCCAGAGTCCCAGGGTACTCAGAGGATGGTGGACTGCAGCTCAGCATGTGTCTTGAAAGAGAGAGAGAGAGAGAGAGAGATTTGTTTACAATTTTCTGTTTTATCCAATTTGGCTCAATGTTTTTTTTAATTGCCAATTGATTACAGTATTTGTCAAAAATGCAATTTTTTATTTTAATAAACAACTATTACAGACTGCACTGTAAACCCAGATAGTGCAGTGCACTCAAATGTTTTGTAGAAACTGATTACCTCAAAAAAGCCAACTTAATTACCTTGTGCGGACACCACTTTTAAAAAAGGTATGCATTTTGAAAAGTTATTTTACCATGTTATTAAGTGTTGTGAATACAAGATAATTAACTTGTTTATGAGTTTTTCTGAAGTTTACAGTATGGCTGTGATTGTTTATATTAGCATTTTTGTTCCTATTTATTTTATTTCTCTTCTGCTCAGCTCATTTTTTCAGAGAGTGAAGAAAACCTAGAGTTGCCTATCCCTGCCAGAGAATAAGACTGTGATACATATATAGACAAAGGATAGTGGACTGAGAGAATTAAAACTCTGTGCTTACTTTCCAGTCTTTCGGCAGCAGCGATGCAGGATGAGGAGGAGGAGGCAGAGCATTGAGAGAGTTGACAGAACACAAACTGCTGGGACTATTTTCCACATCAGAGAATCTGTCAACATAAAAAAATACAACAATACTTTATATTTGAGCGTTCAGCTCATGCTCTTTTCCACAGCTGCTGACACAAGTAGGCCTTTTCCTTAGCAGTACACTAGCTACTTTTTTTTAATTTACTATACAGCTTGAGTTAGCTACAATGATCATAGGTATACAGCATGTATCATAGCCCACTTTGGATTCAAACTTGCTACCTCTCTACGGTAGCCTGGTATAGAATTTATCATAACTGGACAACATCCTCATCATGAATTGAAAGGTTTATTTCCAGAAGTGTGCAAGTCCATTTTTAGAGATCATAGAAACTCCACACATTAAAGACTCAAGCGGATTCCAATGAACAACCATATTGCTGTGAGGCAACAGCGCTACCTACTACATCACCTTACACCACCCCAAAATGCAATTCTGAAATGTAAAAATACTTTTTTAAAATAATATAATAAGTTAAAATCTGAATATTGGTTAAGTGAGGAAGTGGATTCTGGAATGACTCATTCCCAAATATAGCTCGATCAACTTAGATCACAGATGTGCCAAGATGTATGGAGAAAGTGGTAAATGCATCTCTGCTTCCTGGCACTTACGTATTTCATGCTCAGTCATGCGACACAAATGTACACATTCTACTTATCACGAATTAATGTTCTGAATCAAGTGGGCAGATTCAAATAAAATTCAGTAAACCGATAACTTTTGAGTCTCACCTTGTGTCTTACAGACATGTTTTCAGTATTATTCACTGACGATGACTAAATCATACTCAACACAATCATGATACCATATTTATATAAATAGCTTTAGGTACTCAGGAATTTAATTCATTTAGCTTGATGGGCATAACTGCTGTCCATTTTGACAGTATTTGTTGGCACCCACTGGAAATGCGGTGCTCTTCAGTTTAGACAAGGTTCCAGTGATTTAACAAATATGGCCTTCTCAACCTCAATTAAATGACACTCCCACTGGTGCCGTATAATTTCCAAGAAACCCCCCACCCCCCCATAGAACTATGCCTTTCAGATTCAACTCTCAGCACAGTTGATTGTAGCACTGGCAGATACTGATTTTCCTTAAGCCACAGTTGATCAATGCATGACTGCACATGCAGTCAGACCCAGCACATGCTGGAAAATCAGGCGCAAACTGTTTTGTGCTGAGTTTAAACACCCTCAGCCAACCTTCAGGCTGTGTATCAGGACTTCAGAAGGCCCGGAGCAACCTTAGAGCGATGCCCACCGTTGACTGCGTACAGCAGTGCGGAGGAGTCGTTGCCTAAGGCGTTGTAGGCGTAGCAGGCCACGCTCATCAGCTGATCCACATCCCCCCTCAATGTGGCAGAGAGTGTGCCGTTCTTCACAGAGGCGGAGATGTTATAGCCGTCAGGGGGGCTACTCCCGTTAACGCTCCAGGTGACTGCCGGCCTGGGGTTAGCATCCACGGCACAGTGGCACGAGACTATCCTCTCATTCCAGTGGCAGATGGACCTGGGAGAGATGGCAGGCTTATCTAGGAGTGGAAGGAGAGCAAGTGATGGAGCAGGGGAGAAAGTGATACAGACAGAGAGAGTGTGAAACAGGGATTGTGAGCGAGAGAGAGAGAGAGAAAGAGAGAGAGAGAGGAAAAAAGTAAATGAGAAGGGTCTGTGGGGAACTCAGAAGAGATGACTTAAGTGTAATGTGGAAAACCCATACTAGATATGAAATGGGTAAACAAAGCCTGAATGAATAATGGCATAGAGACCTTTTGCAATGATACTGCATAAACTCTTATACAGTTTATAAAATTATTAATGAGATGTATACAAATTATAGATTATTCTTTTTAGGATAATGGAATGGCACTTCAGCCAAGAAAATGATTAATACAGCAAAAAGAACACAAGTCAGTCCCACTTTGTGCTTGTAAAATATGCGACTGTAAAAAATATGAGCACCCAGTGTAGACGCACATTGCACGTTAATGACAGTAGGACCTGAATCTCCCTGTCCAACTGCATTTTGGGCCCGGCAGCCCACCCTGAGGTCCCGGCTCACGTTGTACAGGCGCACTGTGTGAGTGCGCTGGGAGGCGCTGACCCTGCGCCCCCCCTGGCTGTACCACCACTGGAACTCTGATACAGGGGGGTCGGATTTACAGGAGCAGGATAGCAGCACGGTCGCCCCCTCCTGGACAGTCCGGGTATGGACGTGCACTGAGACATCTCTGGGAGCAACTGCGAGGCAAGATGGTTACTGTGTGAGTTAAGGGCCAGAGTCATGCAGGATGTGTTCGCCAAATTATGAGATTAATATTTATATCAGTATTTTAAGCCTTTAGAGAGTGAGATCACAAATTGGTATTTGGAATGAATTTAGCAATTTGCGGTTTTAGCACACAACTACCTACCAAACTTCTTGTAAATGCCAACAGTCAGTGGGTCATTTTAGCCTTGAAAAGAACTTGAACTAAATTTGGATTTTTTTTTATGGTATAATTTGCTGAAAAGATGAGATGAATTGATGCTGAGGTACTGCAAAAATCAATGCTGTTGCAGGCCCTGACATACAGATAGATGCATGTACTTAGGCTTAGAATGCCTATATCTCAGAAAGCATTCTATGATGTAAATTCAAAATTAATGACAAATGGAGAAAAATGGCCAGTACAAAAGAAGTGTTACTATGCATACAAACAAACTCAATTTGTAATTGTTTAATCAATATCTGTGACCATTCTGTTCTCAATGATATAAGACCTTACTGTGATGATGCATTTATCCAATGCATGCATGCAATGCGCGTAATTATCATATATACAATCATAATGGCTGAACCTCATTCCGTTTTCAGAATTATTAACCATGGGAAGGGTGACCAGCAATGAACGCAGACTGATGGTTTCAATTTAGAATCATCGGCAATTAGAGGAAAAACGTACACATGACGTGCATCTCTTTGGCAGCGGATACTGTCTTCCCGCCGGGATAGCGAGCCTCGCATCTCACTCTGGGTTGAGCGAGGGAAGACGGGATGAAGGAGAGGGAAGAGAGGATCTGCCCATCTCCCAGGTGAAGGGGCGTCCCGACTACCTGGGTCTTGGTCCCGCTGTCCTGACCCCCTCGCTCCCACTTCCACTCTACCTGGGGGGGCTGGGAGGGGCAGGGGCTGCTGACGGTGCAGTTCAGGGTGACCATCTGCCCCTCCGTAACTGCCCCAGGATCTGTGATCAACGGCGATCCGGGAGTATCTGTTGGTTAGATTGAGAACGCTGCACGGAGTGATTTAGGAAATGATATTGGCGACTGGATTGCTGTCCCAGTGCGGTGACTGAATTGCTGTGTACGTCACAATCAAAGATCATCTCAGATTGAAACATGGTCTGTATATTTAACGCCCCCACTCTTACATCATATGACTCTCTGAAAAGGAATACACTGAGAATATATTTACATGATAAGCTGTATGGAGTCCAAAATTGTCATGCTTACCGTGATATGCAAATATAAACAAACATACTTATCTTCCAAATATAATGTACTACATTATGTGAATCCTCAGTCCAGGTGCTTAGTTACAAATAATTTCTATTTGATTAAACACTGAAAGACAACTAAAACTGAGTAATTACCTGTGATCATTTAAAGGGTCTACATTTTGTCACAACCCTCGTGTTAATTGAATACGCAAAAAAATGCCTGGATGTTGCATTCGTGCCCCGTTTCAGAAGCATTATGGGATAGTTCGGTAACCCAGTCGCTTCCGGTCTCTTTCGCGGCTGCGGGAAAAAAATCGAACGCTGCCTAGGCGTGCGTGGTTCCGCCGACCGCATCGGGTACTTACTTGCATACTCACCCGCACGCTCCTGAAACTATCTGTGCGCTTGGTGAATGTTTACATTTTCCTCGGCTTGATCTACATATGCGTGCGTGCACGGCCGAGCCGCAGCTAGCTGGCGCTAAACGATACCCTGACCTCAGTAACGCACCGGAAGTAAGTGGGTTTCGGAAGTAGCAAGATATTTTGCCGAAAGCGCTACATCCAAGCATTTTTTGCGTATTGGCGATACCCTCAATTCCAAGTGCGTTTCTCCAGAATTTGGCAGCTTGCTTGTCTATGAAGTGAACATTGTGATTGGTGTACGTCCTGTGCATCTCTCCCCTTCAGATGAATCTCGTTATGCAGTTGTGCACTTAACGATGGCATAATAAGTATTTAAGCCCTCTAGTTGATGTGCAAGTTGCTGGATTGTAAACTTGCTTCCATGTCAGTTATCCTAGTCATTGACCGGCTTTTAAAACTGATTTGACTTTGCTTAATGCGACCAGTACTAAAGTGACAGCCTTTTCCTTAAGCAGTCATTCTAATCATTTCGTTGATTCAAACAAGCTTCCAACTCTAATCAGGGTCCAGGATTGAGACTGAGTTCAAGTTAACTCAACTCAAATCAGTTCCTGTTCTTCTACTTAAGTTATCAAGAACAAGGTTCCAATCTTAATCAGGGACTCCAGACTGGGGCCGCGTTCTTGCTAACGCATCCAGATTGCTCTCCTTATCCAGTTTGATAGGAATAAGCTTCCAATCCTAAACTGGAGCCAGGACTGGGACTACGTTCCCCTCAAGCAACCTCTCCATCCTCTGAAGCAGTTCAGTGCTGGTGGAGCCTCTGTAACGCCTAGCAGCATCCCGGAAGCCTGGCCGGCGATAGCAGCTCAAGCTTAGACTATTACAACTATGCTGAACTGTCTATTCTCCTAAGGGTTCCATCCTTGCTATCCTATCCTGTGGTTCTGCCCCCAAGCTTTACCGTATTGATGTCAAACTACCAGTTGGATTATGTTCCTGATTCTGTGCTTGATTCCTGGTCTGAACCGTAACACATGCAGTTCTTTTAAATTCCTAGTTTCAAATCCACAGAATAATCCTTAAACTTGTTGACAAGTACTTTGATCTTGTATTTTGATTTATTGTACAGTAAATATGGCCAATGAGGTGATATGTTTTGCCAAATTTCAAGATTTTATCATGGGATAAGAAAGCTTTACTTAGTAAGTGACCGGTGACTTAAAACAAGAAAATATTCTGCGTCAGAAACGAAATGCTAAGGATTTTTTGGACTGGATGTGCATCTAACTGCGGACAGCTTATAATAATACATAATTGAAGACCTGTGTACAAGAAGTACTTAAGTCACATTTTGCAAAAAATGAGCTGACACCAGTATTAAAAGTCACAATGGCCAGAGCATCATCTGTTACCAAAGATTTTTTGAAAAGAAGCATTCAAGTCTTTGGTCTTGTGTACTGGTGCGTTTCCATTGTCCATTGTCATGATCTGCAACATGTTTTGAAAACTTTGACCACCAAAATCTCAAAAGTATTATTTTGTGACTTAGGCACTTCTTGCACATAGGTCTTCAATTTTTCTTTACTTCTGAGCCTAATCTCACCTGACACATCCAGGAAGACTTTCCTGGACTTCTTCCACTCTGTCTTCCCTTGATCCTGCAGCCAGATCTCGTACTTCCTGTGGTCGTCCTCCGTGACTCTCTCGATCCTCATGGAGCAGTCCCCTCTCTGGAGGTCTCCAGCCAGCTCAGCTCGGCCCCTGAAGTCCCGGCGCACCAGGGAGGGCTCCTCATTGCTAAAGGCCGTGCCCTGCAGGTGGAACATACTGGACTCGTAGCGGAGCTTGAGCCAGTAGCGACGGCCTGGCGTGGGGTGGAATGAGCACGGGATGACCACACAGGTGCCCGAAAGGGCTGGGACCCGGGCCGGGACTGAGATAGACTGAGAAGCAGCGGCCGCCTCCCTCCAAAGCCCTGATCGATTAGGATTCGATACAGATGACCAAAATCAAATAAACAGCAAGACTAATATACAGGTGTTTCAAAAAAAAATACCCAACTTTAATCATCGATTATACTGTACAAAAACCCGTGAAAATAAACGCTTGGTTAGGGTATCATTTAAAAGAATAAAACCAGCTCTTTCTAATGACATATCGTGCTTAAAATAAAATTCAATAGTTTTTGTACAGTATAATCGATGATTAAAGTTGGGTGTATTTTTTTTGAAATACCCTGTAGAATGCAGCATAGTATGGATATAACATTAAAGTTATGACCACATGCATAAAATAAATACATTGTATGTGAGGGTGCTGTTGGCCCCAAAAGCAAGGTTATATCTCCAAATTCCCCAATCCTTGATGCCCCATAATGTCAAATGTGCAAATATGATGCCCAATTACTAAGATTTTTGTCAAAAATGCATGAACATGAATTTCCTAGTTAATTATTAGCATTGCAATTAATTATGAATTGACCAAAAGTGATAGGCTTCTTTTTTGCTGGTTATAAATCTCCATACTAATTTTTTTTAAATTCCAATTAAAACCGTTAAGGTTATGGCGCTGATGTGAAGTCTCTGTGGCAGCGGAGGTGTATACAGTGGTGGTCGGGATGAATCCAAAATATTCCCAAATGTTGATTGGAAATATAACAAGTAAACTGCAGGACTGTTTGCTATATAATACAAAGATTTTAGTGCTGAAAGATAAAACTATATGCCGTGAGCAGCATAATTCATTGGATAGTAACACATTTGTCTGTTAGCAGAGTCAATCACCAGATCCGAATTCAATTGAACATGCATTATAGATGCTGAAGAGAAGAATGAAAGCAGAAAGTCTCCAGACTGAGCAGGGATTGAAAATATCTGGAGTAGAGGCCTGCAAGAATATCACCAGGGAAGACATCTGGTGGTGCTTAGGCATAACAGACTTCAAGCAGTCAGTGTGCGCAAAGGATAAGCAACAAAATGTTAATAAAAATGATTGAGCCATACTACATTATGATGTCTGATATTTTTTGATGTGTTTGAAAGCGAAGGGGCACTAGATGCTGTCATTTCTTAGTGGTTCATCTGATATGGATGAAAGCACCCACAAATTAAAGCTAACTGCCTGCACTTCAACCTCATTGTCATTGTACTATATTCTTTCAAACTCAAAGTGCCGGAGTACAGAACCAAAATAAAAATAATGATGTAAATAATGTGTCGCTGTCTAACAAATTATGGTGCTCACTGAACATATAATGGCCAAGTTAAACTCCACAGAGCCCAGACCTGTATAAGCACAGACAGGAGGTTAAAATCACACGTTGGGCAAATGGAACACTGGATTCTCTTTCCCAACAATACATTCAGACAGAGTAAATCTCATTTGAAAACACAAATCTGCAGCTTGCAGCAAATTTTGTATTTCCCGCCCCCCAGCCTCCTCTGTGCATCCCTCTAACTGGGACAGTGTGACTTCAGTGGGGACATTTTGCAAGATGGTTAAATTAAGAAAAGAGGAAGCTGGAGATGTGGTATTGCCATGATACTGTATTTATGTATGCATGGAGTGAAGAGTTCTGATTCTTCAGAGACCACATATCTTACAGTCATACCTTTTCTGTTAATGGATGAAAATATGAGTTCTATAAATCCTCATTTGGTAAAAACACATTCAGAAATATGCACTATTTTTTATTTTTATTTGGACTACCGCCAGTTTACTGGGGTTAGGACTTCTGAAGCCCCCTGCAAGTGCAACATCCCATTCTCAACTATATTTTCGCAGATATTGTCAGCTATCTGGACGGTAAACTGAACTGGAAGAACAACACTGATGTTCTAATTAAGAAAGCCCAGTTCAGACTCTTCTGTCTGCGTAAACTTAAATCTTTTGACCTCAGTACAAAGCTCCTGGGTGTTTTTTTATCACAGTATCTTGGCTAGCGTTCTCTTCTATGCTGCACTTTGCTGGGGGGGGGGCAGCATATCCGTGGAGGATAAAAATAGGATCATTAAGATGATCATGTGGGCTGGTTCAGTGATTGGTTTTACCCCAGACTCACTCGAGGTCACTGTGGAGAAGAGAATGAAGTCTAAACTTAAAATGGTTCTGCTCTATGAGGGCCATCCACTCCACAGTTTTTTTTAAGGGACTCAGCAGCTCTTTCAGTGAGCAGCTTGTGAAGCCTCGGTGCTCTACTGAGCGACTTAGACAGTCTTTTGTTCCTGCTGCAGTTAAATATTCTAATGAACACCGCCAAAGCTGGCCTGTTGTTTTTTTTGTGTGTGTGTAACTACCTATTGATTTTATTTGACTACGGTCATCATCATCTTGCTGTTCGTGTGATTATGTAATTTATTGTGTTTGATTGGCCTGCAATCATGTCCTATGGGTTCTCAATCATGCTCGGTGGTCTCTTGAGGTCGTATTATCTGTTGTGTTTGTTAGTGCTGTTTGTTGGCTGTATGGACTTATCTGGTGGCAAACCAGTTTCCCTACTGGGATTAATAAAGCTTTCTAATCTATTCTAATCTATATTTTAACAGAAGCTTGACACTGAATTTTTGATTATGTTAGCGGAAAAAAAAGAAAAAGAATGCCATTCCTAAACTTACGAACGAAAGATGAAAATGAAGTAAACATCGCCAGATCATAGACGTCCTGTACACTCCTGCGCATCGAGCTCAGTGTATTATAATGATAAATATTCACATTCAAGAGATTTTTGCATTTTATGAGAGAGCGGACTCACCAAACAGCACAGCCCACAGAAAGACGCCAGCCCGGGGACCCATGACTCTAAGCCTGCCAGAGAGCGACGAGGAAGGCGCTGGCGGTGAGGCGGCCGAACAGTGCTGCTGTGAGGTCAAGAATGAACAAGCGCAGCTCTTTTTTTACCCGCATTTTAGGGAAGTCTGAGGTCTGGCTGGTTTCATCAGCTTCGTGCACATTTCATATTTAACTGCAAAAACCAAAGCACATGTCAATCTTAAATAATACTTTGATGTATAACAGTGGCATGAAGTTTTATTTCGATGGCTGTTTTTGCTAGATTAGACTGAGGATTGACTAATTTCAGCTTTCACTAATGATGTAAGTAATTTCAGTCTAACTCAGGCCCAGCTCAAACACAAGCTCATTTATAGAAATAATAACTTAAGGGTACGTTGCTTAACTGGTGACAAAAGAGTTGCTAGTTTGACCCCCCAGTGGGACTTGGGATTCTGATTTGATCTGGAGGGATGAAGTTGGGAAGAACCCTGCTATTGGGCCCTTGAGTGAGGCCCTTAACCCCAAAATTGCTCTAGGGACTTTACCACTGTTTCTCTTTATCCCTCCTCCATTGCAACTGTTCTATCTGGCATTCCTCCCAGGGTATCTTAGAAAAAGAGAGACATTCTCACTGGATCTTTCCCAGGTTAACGATAATAAAACTAATAATAATAATTCACACAAGGTTGTGGAAAATGTAGAAATGCGAGTATCAACAGGAATGGAACTGAAGCAGAGAAGCATGGGGATGTACATGACTCACTGTCACGTTACTCCCCCCCGCCCAACCTTCCTTCTATCTATCCTCTCGCTTCATCCTCCCTCCTTGGCCACTGTTCGGTGTTTCATAACTCTTTCGACACTTAATACTATACTAAAGTAAAGAACATTAGGGTGACATTAAAAAACAGCAGTCAACAGGAGCATACACAGGTCAAGAGTACAGAAGCAGTAAAGCTCAAATTGTCCTTTCACTGATAAAAGACTTAAGATTTTTTTTTATATATATATATATATATATATATATATAACTCTTGCTTGGTATTATGATAAAAGATCCTATTGTATTTCTTTATTTTGCACTTTGATGGGATAGGTCTTTGGATGCCATAAACAATTATGATGATGAAAAAGAGGAACTCTTGGGCTGAAATAAAACAGCAAAACCGTTGCATGTGTGACAACTTGGAGTTAAAATGCACACGTATTTAATTAGACTCATTCTAGGATGTGCAATGGTAAATTGATTTGAAACCATCAGAAATGAATGACCTCAATCAAAGCCGCTGATCCTTACCCTGCAGGAATGGCCTTGTTGTAGTCTTCAAAATAATCTGCATATCTGATTTACAGAGTCAGTATATTTAGAAGCAATAAAGGCCTGTTGTATAGGGTCAATCATTGAACACTTTTTTCCCTTGTGCCCATAATTTGTCTGATGTCTGTCCAAATGGAGTTGGCACTTCTAGCGAGATATGGCAAGCGGCAGTAAACAAGCACATAACTGCACAGGCCCACTGGGCATAATATGCATGCATCACCCTAAATATCCAATTACATGTCTATGAGTGAGTGAGAGAGTGAGTGACTAGGGCAGCAGTTTGTGCACTGTGGGAAAGTAAGCCATAAACTAGACAACGACCCTAGTACAAGAAAAACACATCACAAAAAAAAAAAAATAGAAAATGGTGCTGGCAATTATGACAGGCTACCAGTATGTTCTAAAACGCCACACACTAAATGCTTACAGCCTTCTGACTGAAAGAACTCACTGTATTTCTAATATTCTTAAAGCTACTTGCTAAACTTACTGTAAGTTTTCCATTGGAGAAATAACTGTGTTATACCACCACAACGGCATAGTGGTATTTTACAATGCTTTTTCATTTACTGCAATTGTGTACTTTATAAATGGACCCTTCCTTGGTCCCTCTGAGTGAAAGCAAAGATCAATAGAACTAAACAGCAAACAAATGAAAAAGTTTCACTTCAGAGCCTAATTCTTCGACCCCATATAAGCTCCCACACCTTGGCTGTGAGAGTTTGCTGGTGATTGAATCAGAACACTGTGATAAACAGGCAGTTTGTGAATGCAACTGGACTATGGACCTGTTCACTAGCCTCTTTCTTGAAGGCAAAAGCAGCCACTCCCATTCTTGTATTCCTACAGCGAAGATATCATTTGCACCTGCTAGTTGATGCCGAATTGTGCAACTGCTTTCGACAATGTACCCTATTTTGCCAGAAAGGTAAGGACATTTTCTTTGTTTATAACAACAGAACGTCCGTGCCTCTCTGTGGCGAAGCTTTGTGGTGTAGTTCTTCTCAGGTGTGCAGTCAGTCTGTGCACCGTCTTCAGTCGGTGATAAAGTGAGACAGACCACTACTAAAGGTGAGCAAAGTACTCATCTGCTGTCAAGTTGTTTGCAGAGACCTCCAAATTACTTGAATTCTGTCTGTTGCCTGTTCATTGAAGCTATGGTAGAACAATTGGCTGTCCTTCCCTCTTTACAGGAGAGCACATTGCAGCACATGTCATAAAAGTGATATTGGCGTTATAGCACGGAGGCCAGTATGGTTGGCTGACAGGGGCTTCGTAGTAGGGGGAAAAGGGGGGGGGGCACAGAGACATCTTATGTATAGGGCCCAGAGTTTTGTGCTACACCCCTGTTGGCCAACAAGTAAATATTATTTCATTTTTGCAAATATGGATTCATACTGTAGTTCCACTACTTGTACTCAATCAATATTCGTAAACAACTTTGATTTGCAAGACAACACAAGCGTTACACTCACTCTGGAACTCAGTTTGGATAGTTGGTCTTGTCAATATCTGAACTCAGTACACTGTGAGTGTGAAGAGAAATGACATTTATTCAAGATCTGAATGAATAGGCAAAGGTAAGGACAGATGTTGATTCGAGTCATAAGCTTTACCAATGCCAGCGGTGCATAATTTTGTTTAGGTTTGTCATTGTACAATAAAAATCATCTGGCAGTGTCGTGAACTCGGTTCAGTTACACTCCGTTCCGCCCTATTCCATTTGAGCACAAAAAGCAGTGTTCCAACTGTGCCTAGTATCTGTGTAGAAAAATGAACCCTTTCAAAAAGTATTCTACGTACCTTATTTACATAAAAAGGTGGGGTATTATTTAATTATGAATTATATTATTAGTAGTATAATAATGCACTATATTATGAATTGTTATTATTTTATTATAATGGAAAAACAGTACAGCAAAATACAGTATTCTAGAATGCATTAAATAAAAAATACAATTTCCTGAAAGCTCTTTTATTTGCATCCCCTGAACCTTACAATGCAGTGCCAGTTCTGAGACAGGTCAGTACACCCAACCATGAGCTCCCCAGGTCAGATCCTTCAAGCCCACCGGGAATGCCTGCTCCACTGGATCAAACCAAACCCGGCCCCCCTGTTGCGCTGGCTGCGGGACGCCGATGTCCTGTCACAAGAGCAGTATCTCTCCCTGCTGGAGCGGGCACCCAGCAACGCAGTGGCGGGGGCATTCGAGGTGGTACAGGGACAAGAAGAGGCCAGCCAAGGGTTCCTGGAGGTGCTGAGGGAGGTGCAGGACTTCTACTGTGAGGAGTTGCAGGCTTGGGTGATACGCCATTGCAGAGGAGCCCCTACTGACCAGATTGTGTCACCGACACCAGTTGGCGAGGAAGGTGAGGAATGTAGGAGGCTATGCTGCTGTTCATTCGCAGAACTTTTCATTTCCTTTGGCTACATTTAAGTGTCAGTCTTACCTGCTTTGGGAGTTCATGCCAGAACTTTAATACGAGTTGGACAAAATGTCTCTTTGTCATTACCCCAGCATTGTAAAAGTGCATATTGCAAGTTAGAGTACCCACTGAATCACATCATAGGAAAATTAGGAAGAATCATAATTTTGGTGAAAGACATCATTTAATATTCACTGCATTGGCACAATTATGCATTTTTCTGAGGAAATTCACTTCCACATCAAATAAACGGACCTACCGGCCATTACATCAACAGAGGGAAACACAAAATATTTAAACGATCATAAAGGATGGACTACAGTGCTGAAGACGCTGAAAACATCTTTTTGCCTGATAATGACAGACTACAAGCATATAATTTTGAGCCTGTCAGGAGTGAGATGGAACAAGAGCAGCCAGGAATTAGAAATAATAGCCACAGGATAGAAATAGAGCTGTGGTGCGGGGAGAATGCATAGAGAATTGGGCAGGCGTCCTGGTAATTCAGGCTATAGCTAATATTAGCTCATGACCATCATTAGCTACAGCTAACGTTAGCTCATGATAGATAGTCCTTGTCAGGTCACAATATTGAAAAATGAATTGCCCTGAACAAAAGTTTACCTTCTATGGACAATATACTGGCAGAGGTATTACTTATAACAGGAACAAATTTGATCCTAAAATTGTACTGTGTTACATAACTGTGCTGTACTGCTGAGGAGAGAGAAGAGATATAACTTCAGTAGATATCCAATGAGTGAGCCCAAGATATCAAATTTATGCAGTGAGAGTAGTAATTTTCATTTATTCTGAGCCTTTGGCTCACAAATTTGAGATCCAATTTATCCCATAAATGTCCACATCGTGTTGTGCGAAAAATGGTAAAACAGAGTTGGCTTCTCGTTGGCAGTCAATTCAAGTCAATGGGATGACTTATTCCCTAGCAAGCATGCTAACACTTTTCCCCATTAAATTAATAAATTCAAGCATCTACAATAACAGCTGCATGTGTCACGCAGTGGCGGCAGGCCAATAGAGGGCGCTAGGGCACTGCCCACCCTTGTGGAGAGTGTGTTTTAATTTAATTTAATTTTTTTTTAACAGTACCGATGATTACTTATTTAAATAAATAAGTGTTTTAAATTCACAATAATGTATATTGTAAAAACTATAAATAAAAATGTTCAGTGGAATTGTGGGAAACTATCAAGCTGAGATGAGTAGCCAATAAAAGACTGTTGATGGGGTAAGCAATGTACTGTAAATATGGCCAATCAGTGTAGTTGAAAGTAATGTCCAAAGAGAGATCCTGATGGTGCCTGAGCCCAATCACGAGCACTAATGTGTGTACAAATCAGTGATCACGAGCTGAACAAGATATGTTAGCTAGCTAGTCACCGTAAGCTAACATTTCTGACTAGCTATCTAGCTAGCAAGCCTAGGGCCGGTTGCACCAACTGGTCTTAACTAAGCCTGGTCGTAACTGCTAAGTTGGTCTTAACTAAGACCAGTCTTTAGAATGGACTTAAGGCCAGTTGCACCAACCAGACTTAACGCCTGGTCTTAACAACGCCTGGTCTTAGCGATGCGCGTTCCTGCGAATGCTTACGTAGCGTGCATTGCTAGGATACATTGTTACCTTCCATTGTCTTGCATGTTTGTAGCCTAACTTATCACTTCTGTTTGCGGCAACTATGGAGGAAAGAAAAAGAAAGGGAAACTTCACTGACATCAAAATCTGGAAATTAATCGAGCTGTACAGTCATCACAGGGCAACACTCACTGCCAAGCAGTCCAACATCGTGATTTAACAAAAAAAACAATCAACTTGGACAGCGATAACGGAGGCGATTAACAGTTGCTCTGACTCTGCCAGCCTTCGCTCAGAGGCTGATGTGAGGAAAAAGTGGAAAGACCTTTTGAGTAAGGCGTAGAAAGATGCTACTGCCAAAAAAAAATAAAAATCGCAAAACCGGCGGAGGTCCTCCCCCGAACACATCCGTATACAGCAACATAATTGTCGACAAATTGTAGACTTGGGCATTTTTCAACCTTCCTCATAAAAACGAAGCGCAATCAGCAGTTGCAGCATTGGTGGCAGTGCTGCGTTGTGGTCCGACACAAATTGCAAGTCCGGTGACAGCTCTTCAACAAGTTCGAACAGATCTCTCCTACAGAATCGAAACCTCTCAATCAGCTCCTCGTCATTGTAAAGGTCCAGTGGGTTGCTTCTGTCCCTAATTACTCTTTCCCGTCTAAATGCCCGCTCGTTGTAAAGGCGATAAATGACACGTCTTTCGTTAACAGTACAGTTAGTATAGTTTTTACTATAGAAACAGCAAGATTTTCCTACTTTACGCCTGCTCCCTGCTAATATTGTAAATATTACGCCTGGTCTTAGTGAGAAGAAGGTGTAAGACCAGCTGGTGCAACCGGCGTAACTATGCGACTGGACTTAGAACGCCAAATTATGCCTGGTCTTAGCTAAGACCAGGCATAAGACCAGTTGGTGCAACCGGCCCCCGGTCTTCTACAAGGATGACGTCCTGTCTCTAGCCAAAAGTGTTTCATCAACGACTGTGGCCACAGGAGTGGAGTGCATCAGCAGGGCTTAAAAAAGTAGGTATTAACTCTTGGGATGCTACCTACGTCCAACTTTGTGATTTGTATTTACATACTGTGCATCTCAAAGCATTGGCTGCAGCCTCTGAAGGCTGCATTTTTAGGGGTCGTCACTTAATTCCATCCGCCAAACTGACATGATGTAATTTCATCTCCATTAAACAGCTTTTGTTTAATTGAATCATCTCTGGTTTCCCTAACCCAAACCTTAACTCTAACCCAGAGGTGGGCAATGTGTATGGAGGGCCGGTGTGTATGCAGGTTTTTATTTCTATCAATTACCCTGACTAATTGAGTTAATTGATTGTATACACAAATACAGATTTGTGCCAAGAAAAGATCAAAGAAAAAAATTTATGTGGGGAGATGAGAACAGTCTTTGTTGGCCATTCATGATAATTTAAAGAAATGCACTTGAAATGTCAGATTTCAGAAATAGTTTGGCTAATTTAGATTATCAACTCATTAAAAGCCAGAAGTTGGTGTGAAAACCAGGGACAGATATGGCCCTCGTTGCCCACCTCTGCTCTAACCCTAATCCTAAACCTAGCCCCTAACCTAACCCTAACCCTAAATTTAACCTTATCCTTCGCCCTAAATGTTAGTCTGGCAAATGGAAGTAATTGACAATCCCTAAAAGTACAGCCTTCCAAGGATACAGCCCACGCTTTGAGATGCATCCAAAGCATAGACTGCAGTCTTCGAAGGCTGCATTTTTAGGGGTCGTCACTTATTTTCATCCGCCAAACTAACATTTAGGGTCAGGGATAAGGTTAAATTTAGGGTAAGGTTTGGGGTTAGGTTTAGGGTTAGGGGATAGAGTTAAGGTTACGGTTAAGAAATCCAGTGATGACTCAAGCTGTTTAACAGAGATGAAATGACGTCATGTCAGTTTGGCGGATGGAATTAAGTGACGACCCCTAAAAATGCAGACTTCAAAGGCTGCAGGCTATGCTTAGAGATGACCGCACAAGGCCTGATGGAACATTGTCAGTGACGTAAATACACACGAAGCGCAGGTCGTTGCCTAGCAATATGTTTTATATAAAGCGCAATCTAACTTCTGTGTTCAAACAAGCTTGCAACAAATTAGGTGGCTGCTCGCATATGGATAAGGTTAACACAAAGAAGAGCAAAATAGTGAAATAAAGAAACTGATATAGATATGCTAAAAGAAGAGAACTGTTCTTACTGTTAAACTAAATTAATTATTTTGATTTAGTTTTTTATATATTTTTCCAACAGATGTTATCAAAAAAAAAAAAATACACAAGTCAATTAATTGTTTTCAAGTTCAGTTTCAAATGGAAAGCTTTGGTTTGTGCAGTATGCAATATTGTTTTCTGTATGTTTTTGTGCATAAATGACTCATATTTATTACTGGAATTAAATAATTACCGTCTATTCCACAGAGCACTGGTATCCTGCTGTTTCTGTTAAATCCCATGCTAGCTAATGACTTATACATCCCACTGACAAATAAACCGCAAACTAGAGGTTGCCCTCAGCATTGGTAAAGGTTTCCAACAGAACTGATAAAGTTACGGTTGCGAACATACTAGTTGAGCTTTACCAATGAAAGGAATCTGAACAATTGTGACACGAGAAAGCTGTATCACACGCCTTACCAAACCTGTATCTCATGGGTTGTATCACTCCAATTTTGAATCATTTATGGGATAAATAAAAGTCCTTTTTGTCCTGGTTTCTGACAGGCACGTGTGTGGTAAATGCCAGAGCCAGCTTACCCTCTGGCTGTGTTATATCACGTGGTTCAAAAACAAACAAACAAACAAAAAAAACGCAGTTTTGATGGGACAAGCTCAAAATGCCACTCTTTCTTCTTGATTTCTGCGAATGTAAAACTGATCAACTCCCTCATTAATCCTTTAAATGCTTATTTTCAGGACAAATTAATCATGACTTTTGAAAAATATAAAAACCTGCAATATGCACTTTGCTGACAGCCATTGTTTTAGGCTAAACTTTCAGTCGTAATGGAAACCAATGATCTCATTGTTACTGTATCTTATTGTTGTATCCTCTAGGGCTTTGATGAATGAATGCAATATTGAAAAACAAAACCTTTTCTTTTCAATCATAAGACCTTGCCCAAAGCAATTAACTCTGTGAAATTAGATCACAGCCAATAAATTACATTTTGTAAATGTCATAGACATGCATATGTTTATCATCCAAAAAAAGCCTAAAAAAATTAATCACAATTTTAAGAAATTTTCCAATCGCACAACAGATTGCTCATTCTTCTTGTTGTGATAGATTATGCCTCTTGTCTTTTTTTCATTCCATCAGAGAAAAAGAAACAAAAAGGTTCATTTGCAAAGATTTTCAAATCCAAATGCAAGGGGTTCAAAGTTTCACAGGAGAAAAAGGGTAAGAACTGAAAATGACCTAAATTTCATGGAAAAACTCAATCGATCAATCACATCTCACACTTGAACAGATATTTAGACCGCTGCCCTATTGATTTACCACCACTTTTCATGTTGAGGCACATTGATTTTTACAATTATTTGCTTATATTGATATCCAATCCTCAGACATGACCACAAGCAGCACAAGCGATAAAATCAATGATGACAACCTTGGGAAGATGGAAATGAAAGCAGGAACAGATGGTCTACATATAGCGCATTACTACATATAGTATATTGCAGTATATCACTGCTGGAATAATGGCGTACTTCATTGCTATAAAATATGGAATCAGTGTATTTTAGTCTTAATGATAAAATGAAACGTAAGATGCACTCCTGAGGAAATGAGGTATATCGACTGCTTTGAGCACAAAAAGGTTAAGTGCATTTTTTTTTTTTTGAGTTTTGAGAAAAAGCAATATAAAAACTTGAAGCAATGTGAAAAATATGATTGGCATCCAACTTACTAGATACAGCAAAAAATGTACTTCACCCTTTTGTGCTCCAAGTAGTTGATATTGACCTGAGCAACATTAAACATCAGGTCGCATTTTGCAGGAGCTGCTCAGGAGAACAAGCTGAAACCTCGACTGAGTGTTAAGCAGACTAACTTGAGAGGTAAGATTTCTAGGATGACTCAGTTCAGGTTTGATTGATTCTGACTGACACAGTCTAACAGTAATGATCTTCTTTGAATGTACAACCCCAATTCCGAAATGGCTGGGACGAAGTGTAAATTGTGAATAAAATCAAAATGCAATGACTTTCAGATCACATGAGCCAATATGTTATTCACAATAGAACATAGATAACATTTCAAATGTTGAAACTGAGACATTTTACATTTTTATCCACAAAATGAGCTTATTTCAAATTTTCTGGCTGCAACAGGTCTCAAAAAAGTTGGGACACAGGCAAAAAGGGCTGAAAAAGCAATTAATATATGAGAATTAGCTGGCAAGTAATTAAGTTAACTGGCATCAGATGTGTAACATGATTGGCTATAAAAGGGATGTCTTAGAGATGCTGAGTCTCTCAGAAGTAAAGATGGCCAGAGGCTCTCCAAACTGTGAAGGCTTGCGTAAAAAAATGTGGAATACTGTAAAAACAATGTTCCTCAACGTCAGATTGGAAAGGCTTTAAAGGTCTCATCATTGACAGTGCATAACATCATAAAAAGATTCAGAGAAACTGGAAAAATCTCTGTGCGTAAGGGACAAGGACCGAAGACTTTTACTGGATGCCTGTGATCTTCGGGCCCTCAGACGCCACTGCATCACTCACCGGCATGATTCTATCATTGACATTACTAAATCGGCCCAGGAATGCGTCGAGAAACCACTGTCAGTAAACACAGTCCGCCGTGCCATCCAAAGATGCCACCTTAAACTCTATCATGCAAAAAGGAAGCCATTGCTGAGCATGATCCAGAAGCGCCGCTGTGTTCTGTGGGCCAAGGTTCATTTAAAATGGACTGTAGCAAAGTGGAAAAAGGGTCTTGTGGTCAGACGAGTACAAATTTGACATTCTTGTTGGAAATCATGGGCGTCGTGTCCTAAGGGCTAAAGAGGAGAAAGACCACCCCTCCTGTTATCAGCGTTCAGTTCAAAAGCCAGCATCTCTGATGGTATGGGGATGCATTAGTGCATATGGTGTGGGACACTAGCATGTTTTATAAAGCACCATGAATGCTGAAAGGTATATAAAGGTTTTAGAGCAACATATGCTCCCCTCCAGATGACATCTATTCCAGGGAAGGCCTTGTGTATTTCAGTAGGACAATGCAACACCACATACTGCAGCTATTACAACAGCATGGCCCCAGAGTAGAAGAGTCCGTGTGCTGAACTGGCCTGCCTGCAGTCCTGATCTTTCACCGATTGACAATATTTGGCGATAATTAAACGAAAAAGTCCGTCAAAGGAGACCCAAAACTCTCCAGCAGCTGGAAGCCTGTATTAAACAAGAGTGGTATCAAATTCCAATGGCTAAACTCAAGAAACTTGCCTCCTCAATGCCCAGACGCCTCCACTCTGTGTTAAAAAAGAAGAGGGGATGCTACACCATGGTAAACAGGCCCCTGTCCCAACTTTTTTGAGACCTGTAGCAGCCATCAAATTTAAAATGAGCTCATTTTGTGGATAAAATTGTAAAATTTCTCAGTTTCAACATTTGCTATGTTATCTCTGTTCTATTGTGAATAAAATACTGGCTGGTGTGATTTGAAAGTCATTGCGTTTTGATTTTATTCGCGATTTACACTTTGTCCCAACTATTTCGGAATTGGGGTTGTAACTTCTTGTTGATGTGTGGGAAGACATCACCAAGATGTCTTACTTATGTCACCATTAACTAATTCCACCTTTCATCATCTCCACAGTTCTTATAATGGCCCACAAAAAGACTCTTCTGAATCAGACGGAGAGCATCATTTCCCACTCAGAAGGGGGAGACATGGTTTACAATTCCCGCTCCCACATTGATATTCGCTACACTGACCTCTTTGTCACTGAGGATAATGAGGAATTTGAGAGTCATCAACATGAATACTTCAACCTGGCCAGCCGTCGGGCAAGAATATACGCCCACCAGGCCTACCAGCGAATCCAGCCTTGTCAGATCCTGAACAGCCAGAAGGCCACAGGACGGCCGCCAAAGCGGGTCAAGGTGAAGGGAATCGCCGGGATTGGGAAGAGTGTAGCCATGCAGCGCATTCTCTATGAGTGGGCGCTGGGCAAGACAATGCGAGAGTTTGACTGCATTTTTGACTTGCGCTTTCGTGAGCTCAACCTGATAAATGGACCTGTAAGTCTTCTGGGACTGCTAGAGACAAAGTTTCGGTACTTAGCCCCCATCCTGCCTGAGCTGCTGAGATCCGCAGGCTCACTCCTTTTTATCCTGGATGGGCTGGATGAGTTCAAGCGAAGAGTGGACTGGGACATTCCAGACCGAGACATCCAAATTGACTCAAAGGTGTCCGTATCAGACCTAGTGGTTTCCCTTGTCAAAGGCAGCCTCTTGCCTGAGTCCTCACTTATCCTTACCACCAGACCCTCCACTGAGGCTCCCAAAAGGTTTTTCCAGAGATGCTGTGTGGTCCTGGGGTTCGAAGAAACCCAGGTGAAAGAGTACACTTCGAAGTTCTTCAAGGAGTCCCAGGTGGCCTCCAAGGTCTATGACTACATTATGGGGAACGACAGCCTCTTCGTCTTGTCATTTATCCCACTGTACTGCTACATCATCTGCACAGCTTTAGCTGAGTTCTTTGTGCAGGGGGTTGAAGACAGGAATGGCAGTGGCGGTGGGGATGGGGAGTGCTCACGGACTCTGGAGCTCAATCCTCCCCGGACTGTCAGTGAGGTCTACTACTGCTACCTGTACACTGCCATTAAGCACCATGTGCTAAAGGGCACAACTAAAAGCACAGCCTCCACATCGGAAGTGTTTTCTCTGGTCAGGACCCAGATAACCAGTCTGGGCAAGCTGGCTTATGAAAATCTCCTGAGGAGCAAGATTATGTTCGATCAGGCAGACCTAGAGAGCTATGGTCTGCAGCCCAGGGAGGTGCGCAGCACCTTTCTGTGCAAAATCCTGGTCCCACTGGAAGAAAAGAAGGTGGAAATGTTCACATTCTTTCACCTGACAGTCCAGGAACATCTAGCTGCCCTTTACTGTGCTGTCAATCTCTCCAACCCAGAGCACATCCTCTGGGGGCTCGAGTTCTGGTGCTTTGGTGGGCTCCTACCATCGGCAGCCCCGCCTCTACTCTTGGCCCCAGATTTCCATCCAGACCAAGCCAGGACAGAGAACCTGCAGATGTTCACCAGATTCTTCATGGGGCTGGTCAGGGCTCGGATAGGTGACCAGCTGACAGGACTAGAGCCAGCCCCACTTGACAAGGAGGATCTCTTAACTCAGCTGGGTGTCTGGTTCCAATCTAAATTTAAGTGCGGGGAGCTGCCAAACCAGACCGCTCTCAACCTGCTCCACTGTCTCACAGAGCTGCATGTGGATCAGGTGGCCAAGGTAGTGGCCCCAGAAATCAAGAGGCTCAACTTGTTCAAGATGAAGCTCAGTGTTGTGGACTGTGTCGCTATGTACTATGTACTCCAGTTCTCCCCGCATCATTTAGAGGAGCTCAACTTGGGATACTCCAACATCGGAAACCGGGGTCTGCACAAGCTGGGGCCCATCCTGCACCGGTGTGAGAGCCTCTAGTGAGTATTCGTGAACTTTTGGAGTCCAGCGAACAACTGGGAGAGAGGAAAACCAAACTCCAAACTGCCTACTTCTTACCTGAGCAAAATATTACTGGTTGTAATAATAATGGCCGAATAACTGCACTGTTAAATTAATAAACAATTCTGCAGTCTTAATTATTAAGGCCCAAATTCTATTTCCTTTTCCAAGCTTACGTTACAACAGTCTGGATCGGGAGGCGGCCTTTTTGGAATCTGCAGTGCTGAAAGCAGGTGACTGCCAGGTGAAGAAGCTGTTGTAAGTAATCTTATGTGACTATACTTTCAATTACACAGTGTTTCATGAAAAGTGTGGCATATTTCTTGCCTTCAGATCCTGATAACTGCAGTAAAATCAATATTATGAAACTTTTAACTGCCTAATGCCTCTAATAATTTGATCACATTTTATCATTAGGTAAGTTCAGATTGTTTTTTTATCTCAAGCATTTCTTTAATAGAAATTTGATGATTTACAAAAAAAAATAAAAAATAAAAAATATTCAGGAATAGTGATCGTGAGTATGACTGCAACATCTGAGCCGGGAATCAAACCCACCGAAATGAGTTACGGGCTCAGACGCATGGAAAGTGTTTCTTTGTAAAACTATCTACGAACTGTCTTCTCTACATTCCTACATCTTGCAAGTGAATCATAGCCACCTCCATTTGCTCAACTTTATTGCCGAATTCTGTTCATCCCCCTCTTTTTCCCAAACCCTTGCTCCTCAGCATGTGTGGGAACAGCCTGGGTCCGGAGGGGGTTATGGAGCTCTGGCTGGCTCTGGAGCGCAACTCCACCGTGGAGGAGCTGTACCTAGACATCACCGGCATCACAGAAAGAGGAACTGAGAAAATGGTTAACTGCCTGAGCAAGAACTCCACATTGAAGACCCTCACGTAAGCCTAATCATGCACTGGGGGGAATTGAGTAGAAAAAGGGAAAGAGGGATTGACAGGGAAAGCCACTAGTCACTATACAAGTTCTCTGTGTTCTGTTCCAACAGTTTCAATTCTGTTTCACTTATCAGCTTCGCCAATGAGGCAATCGGCTCATCAAGAGTAGCCGTTGGTCTCTACTGCCCTCAAGTGGAATTTTAATATATAGCCAGTGAACCTCATGATTTACATTAAAATGGAGTCCTGATGAGCGTGATAATATTGTAAAGAACTTCATTTATAGAGCATTCATCAAAGTCAGAAAGTGCTTCACCAAAACCAGAAAGCGTATGCTTGGCAATTTAACTATAAACAGGTCACTGAAGCTCATATTTCCTACTTGGGCAGCATGGTGGTGCATTGGATAGTGCTGTTGCCTTGTTGCCTCACAGCTAGAAGGTTGTGGGCACAAATTCTGTGCAGTGTTTGCATATTCTCCCCATGTTGCAATGGCTTCCTATGAGTAATCCAGTTTCCTCCCACAGATCAAGAACGTGCAGGCCAGGCATAATTAGGGACCCTAAATTGGCCGTGGGTATGAGTAAATGAGGGAATGGAACTGCGACGGATTGGCTTGCTGTACAGAGTGGTGCCTGCCTTATACCTTAGTACGCTTGGATAGGCTCCAGCGCCCTCACGAGCCTGATGAGGAAGATATGGTTCAGATAATGACTAGATGAATATTTCCCACTTGAGAGAAAGATATTAAGGCTCTAAAACACTTGTAAAGACAGCCATTTTCACAATGTTTGGATGCTACCCATTTTCAGCTTGGTGGGGAACGAGATCGGTGAAGCTGGGAAAGACCGGCTGCGGGAACTAAGACGTCGCAGACCAGAGCTCCAGGTCATTGGAAACTTTGTGGATGACCTGGGCCTGCTACAGGCCTACCTGGCCTGGGCGGAGGAGATCCAGGCTGACCGGGACCAAATGGACTCTGTAAGGAATGTAGACGCACTGCAGTCCGTGCTGAAGGGCCTGAGAGTGGCAGGAGACCATGGCGAGGGTCAGAATTCAGAGAAAGCCAGAGAACTGGAGTCTAAAATCCTTCAGCTCCTGGAGTGTCCCATTGAGATCACAGTGGCCAGATGAAAAATACACATACCGGAGCACACTTATATTCACATTCATGCTCACACTCTCATACATTCACATTCGCATTCATATTTACACTCAAATGCACACACTCACGCGCGCGCATGCACTTACATTCACACTCACACTCTCCTGCACACATACACACATGCTCACACTCTCATACGCACTCGCTTACATTCACATTCATACTCACACTCAAATGCACACCCGTGCGCGCACTGACGGACCCACAGGCGAGGTAGGGGAGTAGCTTGCCCCCCCGGGGAAAAATCTGAGGAAATTTCACAGGTAAAATTTATGACATTTAACCATACTGGCATGTACAAACTATGGCAGCAAGCAGCCAATTTGTTCCCCTCTGGTAGTTCGGTACGCCAGTCGCCAGATGGCGACGCGAAATTGGAAATTTCCATTCGGCAAGACAACTTGCACGATCGTACTCAGACTAATCATCCGGGAAAAGTCAAAAAAGAAAAAGCACAGAAAGGCAAACGAACTATTTTAACGGCATTTCAACGTCAGTCTGCAACTACAGAGACAGAAGTCAAGCTGGTTGCGGGTACATTGACTGATGTTACGGCTGCTGAAGAAATCATTTCACATGTCATACTTTGTCTGGAAAATAATTTTGTTTAAAACAATCGTATCGTTGACCTCATATGGTATAAAATCATGAGCTGAGTGTATCGTTACATCCCAATAAATAAACACTTCATATGCCTTTTATTCTTGCATGTGATGTATTCATGGGTAAAAGTATAATGTATACAACATGCTCAGATGGTACTGGATTTCTTTTTTTATTGAATCTTTGGGGAAATTTCTGGAGGTCCCCCCCGGGAAAAAACCAAGGTCCTCCACTGCGTGCGCATGCACTTATATTCACACTCACACTCTCATGCACACACACACACACACACACACACACAGATGCACGCTCATTCACAAGCATACTCTCACACTCACACACACACACACACACGCAAATGCACACACTCACATTCACGTGCACATACAAACACACACTCACACTCATTCACACGCATATTCACACACACACACACACACAGTTATTCACATGCATACTCAAACACTCACAAACACACTTACACTCACATGCCCATGCAAACACAAGAATGCACGCTCACATTCACACTCACATGCAGATGCACAGAGAGACACGCGCACACACACACACACACAAGCATGCACGAATACACGTTGCCCAAACCGAACCAAATTGTTTCGTTGTCTAAACTTAACCATACTGTGACCAACAACTGAAATTTTTTTATAAAACTGAAAACAATGCCAACTAAGACTAAAATAAATCAACATTTGAATCCACACAGGATACAAACCATGATCGCTAACAGAGTACAATCCATTCATCGACCACAACTTCGTTGCTGCATGTACTGTGTGGCTCTTTATACTACGTCGCCTGACTTCCTTAAGGCTTTCTGACAGAAAACCCTGAAGGCTAATGCTGCATTCCATTTGAACTTAGAAGCCGAAATTTCTAAGTTCCCAGTCAGAAATTTCACCTGGAATGCCCCCTGAAGTTGAATTTCCCTCTTGGAAAGTCGAAGTAAGCTCACCAACAGGAGTTCCGAGTTCAAGATGGCCGCTCCTTGTATCAGCAAAGTCAGGGCTGTAGTAGTATACTGTGTATAAACATTTCCGTCTCATTTGTTTGTTATTAAATCAGTTGTATACTAAGTGTTGAACAACTTTTATCTGTGGACATGTTATGGTGTTTCTGCACACAAAATGCCACATACGTTGTCATCAACTGGCATTGCTAAGAGCTAAAAATAGCTTTCCTAGCAAGAGAAAACACCACTGAACCACTGACTCCAAGACATTTTTCTGCCTTATGTACTGGAACGCAGTCAACTTGGGTATAACGTCAGGAAGGAGGACCATCTGCTTTCAATCTGGGTCTATGTCATCAGAGGATCTGTGTTTTCTCTTTTATCAGATATTACAACAATTAATGATACTTACTAAACATCGACAAAGAACTACTCGGGAAGAAAAAATGTTTAAACACAATGATCTGATTCGCTGTAATTCGCAAGGCTTGTGATCACGCGAGAAAATTTGAGAGGTTGTATACGTGGCATTAACTGGCTTTGTTCACCTGCAAAGATCTACGCAGCCTTCCCAGTCCCATTTTGAACATTTCTTGCAATGATGAGGTGAGTTGGCTCAGCTTATTACAAATTATGTTATCATTACGAAGTTCAGCATATTTTATTCATTTTACTTGTGCCAGCTGGCTAATATGGTCGTGATGAAAGTGAGTTAGACCTGTGTATACCTTAATTTTATGTCTGCAGTCGCCAGCTACCTAGCTACAGAGCTACATGAAGAACGGGCTGCTTAACGCCACAGTTTGCATGAAGCTCTGTAGCTTATGTACTTTTGTTTCCTCCAATATTACAGTTACATTAAAATCTGTCCATGAGGACATTGTGATGTCTCAGCTTCTGTGAGGTAACGCTCAGGAACCAGTCGCGAGAACCAAGCAATGCAGCAGATGTGATTTTATTGAGCGAGGGGGGTAAACCCCCGCAGGGCAGAAGGCAACAGTACAAAGTCCACAATCACAAAAATCACAATCCAAAAGGGCAGAATCCGAGTCGTAAACTAGGGCAGCAATCACAGTACTCGTGGTCGGGCAGAAAAAGGGTTCGATAATCAGATGCAGACAAAAGTACCAAAACAGAGCCAAAAATCATAAATCATTGTCAGCAGAAGGTTTACATGAAATTTAGAGTGGAGCTCCCAATTAGAGTATGTGCAAAAAAGATTCAAAATCAAAAATCACCAACAGGAGGTCATATAAATGACTGGCAAGTGACATGTGGATTTGGATGGGCACAAATACATCAAAATGTATTTCCAAATAAAATACCAAATACCCACTTTATAATTATATCAAAAAAGCTACAAAATACACAGCCAAAAAAAAGTATCAAAATAAAATATTGTATTTTTGTATTTTCAAAATATTCAAAATACATTTTACCCAAAGGCATTTTTCTTTAACTCATTCCCTACGGCAAGCCGCTGCCAACAGCGCAGCGAATTCTACCATTTCCTGCGGTAAAACGGTGCCAGCGGCATGGATGACCATTCGCAGTCCGATGAAAACACGAAATCAGTTGACGATTGCGGTCATGGGCCACCTGTACTTCAATACTTTAGATTGTGTAATTTTCGGGAAAAGTTGTCATGGTTTAGGTGGTGTACGTGTGTGAAGGACTCCTCTTTGTGGCTCTTGTCCCGGGACGATATCGAATTCCTTCTCTATCAGATTCTTTTCCCAGCTGGTTCATCTGGAGTGGGCGGCGCTTCCTCTAAGTCTATATAAGCCCGCTTTGCTGGAGTGTCTGATTTGAGTTTTCACTTCAGCCAGAAGATATCTCTAGTTAGGGATTTGTGGCAAAAATCTTCGCGGTATATTTGTTGTTTATTTTTCTTCAGGGAAATTTCCTTTTTGATCCCTTCCCTCGCTATCATTGGTGTGGCACTTATTTAGGTGCTTTGTATTTCTCGGTTCTCAAGATATTTCCTTTTTGCTTTCCCTCTTTGTTTTCCTCTCTCACTTTGCTTCCTGGTTCGAATTGTTGGGCATTCTTTTGGAAGCGCGAGAGCTGGTTCTGTTGCCTTGTTTATATTTCTCCCTGTGTGTATTTTAAGTCCTTGCTGGTCTCGTTCTCTCCTACCGCTGCATTTGGCCTCCCTATTCCTTCGACCATTAAACCCTAGTCACACTAGAGGCGGAATGAGCCGGAATGCCGTCGGAATGAAAATTCTTTGTATATTCCTGGATATTCAAAGTGCGTTCTAAAAATTCTGACTGCATTTGAGTGCATTCCAAATATTTGGGGCCATTCTTGTGGCCGGCCCGAATGTTTTGCTCATGCTCAAAACTTTCCAGGTGCATACGAAGTGGAGAAATATCGAACGGCATTCGAAGTGTATTCTAACTGCGCTCTGACTGCATTATAAACATTCTTACGGCATTCCAACAGCATTCAAAACATTCTGATTGCATTCGAGGGAGAATCAAAATGGCAAGCAACGCCAAATCCTGCCAGAATGCACCTCGAATGCATTTCGATTGCTGTAGGAATCTATATAGATATTAAAACTATTCAGGTGGAGTGTGCTTCGAATGCCGTTGGAATCTTTCAATTGCCGATGGAATCAGTGGCGGCTGGTGAACTGGCTTAAAAATAATGATTGGGTATGACCTGTTTTCAATCATTCATTTAAATTACCATTACAGAAACTCCGAAAACTCTCAACATTATCAGGTGTGACCAGTTTTCATTAATAACGCATACCTGTTAACTCTCGCATTCGGCGTCAGTTTCAGTGGCATATTTACATTCCCCTGCTGTAGTCAGCAATTACTCAATCAACACATATGGGATACTCGTGTTACATTCTAAGTACATTCTGAGTATTCGAGCTGCATTCTGTTTGAATTCTTGGACATTCCAACCATATTCGGCGGCCATTCCGGGAGCGTTCTGACTGCATTCGAGGTGAATTCGTACAGCATTCGAGGCACCTTCCAACCAGACTTCGGGTGGAGTTCAGGCAGCAATTGAACCGCACTCGTACGGCATTCGAAGTGTATTCTAAATATTCTGACTGCATTCTGACAGCATTCTAAATATTCCTACTGCGTTCCAACTACATTCAAGCTGCATTCGAGATAGTGTTGCCACCTGTCCCGGTTTTACCGGGATTGTCCTTCTTTTTAATGGTCTGTCCCGAGGGAAAAAAATATTCTCCCGGGACACCAAATGTCCCGGTTTTTCGATAATGCCTGGAATTTTCATATCGGTTTTAATAGATTATTTTTGTAGTTTACGTTCATCCCCTAGAAATAATGTCGCATCTTTTAATTCGCCACACAGACCAGCTATGGAGCGCACAGACTCGCTTGACTTGAGCGTTCCTGCTGATTGGCTCTACATACGTGACGTAGCGTAACTTAAGGCTGGCGGGGTCTACCAGTGTACTGGCGGGTTACAAACAGGCTGTATTTGAGAGACCGAGAAGATTGCTGAAACTGACTGCTGGAAGAGTAAAAAAATCACAAGTCAAAAGTTCACGAGTCACAACGCTAAGATGGGTGGAGAGACAGAGGACAAGGGTGAAGGAGTGTCTACAGAAACTGACAGGCCGGTGAAGAAAAAAATGAAACGGTCTACCCATTTCAACAATGAGTGGTTAAAAAATGAAACATACTCAGTGTGGCTAAAACCATGTCGAGGCGAACCACTATATGCTAGCTGCTCCTTATGCTCAGTTAAAATTCTGGTCAAACGTGAAGGCAAAACGGCTTTGGATGACTATGAAAAGACGAAAAAACACCAAAAAAGCATCCAGGCCAGAAAGCACTCGAAGGCGATTTCGTCGTTTATGATAACGAAAAACTCAGTGGACAAAGTTACTGTGGCTGAGCTAACAGCCACTTACCACGGTGTGCGTCATGGCCACAGTTATCTCTCCACTGACTGTGGGAACAAGGTGAGCGCAAAAATATTCAGTGATTCTGACATCGCAATAAAGATGTCTTGCGGAAGAACTAAAAGTGAGGCATTGGTCGAAAGTGTGTTAGCACCATTTAGTCAGGAAAGATTATCAGCAGAGCTTAAGAAAGCCCACTACTTTGCCGTCTGTTCTGACGCATCCAACTCTGGCCACACTAAAGTGTTTCCCTACACGGTCCAGTATTTTAGTGCATCTGACGGAGTGAAATATGGATTGTTAGATTTTTACGAGGACCCTGATGAATGCAGTGAAGCGATATTCAAGCAGATAGTGTCCATTACTGAGAGCAATGGACTTTCTGTCAACCAAATCAGTGCCTATGGCGCAGATAATGCATCTGTTAATTACGGTCGGCACAACTCAGTATATCAGAAACTGAAAGAGGCTAACCCACATATTCTGAAGGGAAATTGCAAGTGTCACATGATACACAACACTGTGAAAACAGCTAATCGTGTCTTCAGTGCTGCTGGTTGTGATGTGGAGGCTTTTGTGCTGAAGGTATACAGTGAATTTAGTTGTTCTGCAAAAAAAGTGGAAACGCTTAAGGAGTTCTGTGAATTTACCAGTACAAAATACAAAGAGATTCTCAGACATGTGCCCACACGCTGGCTCTCTTTGTTACCAGCCATCCAGAGAATTCTAGAGTGCTGGCCACCTTTGAAGTCTTATTTTGTATCACTAGGAGAGGAAGATTGCCCAAGTATCATCTGGACATTTGTATGTGGCACAGCTGAGGCAGAAGATGTGGACTGTACTGTGGCTGAATGTGTCCTGGCATTCATGCACAATGTGATGCAAGAATTTGATTCTTCAATCAGAGTGCTTGAGCGTGACGGTGCTACTGTTATTGATGTTTACTCTATGATGAACCGCTTGCGGAATCAGCTCATCTCAAGGCGCACAGACAAATTCTATGGCAGCAAAGCAAAACAGATACTGAGGAACCTTTCCCCCCATCAGCAGGAACATTTCAGATGCCTGGTAGACAGATTTTTTGAGAAAGCAGTGTTGTACCTTGAGGATAAATTTGATTTCAGTGACCAGTTTCTTTCTCACCTTGGCTGTCTCAGCCTTAATGAAGCACCCCAGTGGTCTGATTTTGAACTTCTGGTGGAAAAACTAGCCCTGGATGTGAATGAAGATGCACTGTACAGTGATGTGACCATCCTAAATGAAGTGTTCCACACCCTCCCAACAGAACTAAGCCCAGACAGAAAATGGGCCCATTTTTTCAGTAAATCAACTGAAACTCTTGAGCTGTTCAAAATTGTTGCTTTTGTTTTTTCAATACCAGTGAGCAATGCCTATGCAGAAAGAGTATTTAGTCACATGGAGGATGTTTGGACAGATAAAAGAAACAGGCTGACTGTGGCAATGGTGAAGTCTGAACTTCCAAGTGAGACTCAATTTCAAATTTCCATGCACTGAGTTCAAAAAATTCATTGAAGAACATCCTGGAGTGATAAATGCAGCAAAGAAAAACACAAAGTATAAATGGAAGAATAGGTAAGATGAGAACTAGATCCAAATTAAGCTTAAAGGGGACATAAAATGGATAAATGGAGTATGTACCTTGTTTTCTGATGTTAAATAGAATATACAGTATTCAACTTTAATTGATCAAAAATAAGCTCAAGTGCAATTTCACAAGTCAACTTTTTTGGCCAATTGGCATCCTCTGGCAACCACAATTGAAGTTCAAATGCTAAGTGCTATTTTACAGCTTAGTGGCCCATGATATTTCTCAGTTCAAAATTTTCATATGGTTTTCCATTCTGTCTCCTTTAATCTAGTCTATTATGTAGCTTATGTGAGCCCAGTTATGTCAGTCACATGTCTGTCTATGTATTTGTTTAGCCAAGAGCAGAAAGGATCAGAAGAGAGGGCAACCTCAAGCCAAGCACAAAGTTTATAAGCCATAAGGTAAGCAGTTCTTCTCTTTGGAATTCAGGGTTATATAGGGTTATGACCAATCTTACTGCAAAAGGGGGTGACTTTTTTTCTTGTGGGTCAGATCTGTGAGGGTGTCTCCGCTTATAAGCAAGGGGTTGATCAGGTCGACAAAATGTCCAGGTTTTCTGACAGACCTAGGTGGCAACCCTAATTCGAGAGCTAATACACTCAAATGTGCGAGAATCATTTGAATCGCGTTTGAAATGCATTCTAAGTATTCGAACGGAATTCTTTCAAAGCTGTAAGAATTTTGGTCGATTTGAAATTCCCGCTGGAATGTTGCGCGAATTCTTCATTCCGGCTGATTCTGCTTGATGCTTGCTGATTTTGACTAAGTGTGACGGGGGCTTTACAAAAGTATTCCGTACAAATGCGACAATTTTATATAAAAGTATTCCGCAGGGAATGAGTTAAGGAAACCTTTTCTCTAATACCTTTTTTCATCTATCCTTTCCCTGGTACAGTGGCCTAGCTGACTGGAGAGGCTTAAGATCAGTTGAAAAGATCATTCACACAAAGTTAAAGAAAAAAATTACACCTAAGATTTATTAGGTCTTGTTACATGCTTTGTAAACAAATAATGCCAACACAAAAACAACATAATTACCATCTGTGTTGAATGCACCGTTAAGTAGCACTATATGGTCCTCTGTGAATCAGCAACCATGTTTTGAATGATTAGAAGCCTGGTTTAAGCTAGGCAGCATTTTTTCAGTCAAGTAACACAATTTCAATATCAATATTTAGGATAAAAAAACTGGTCATGTGGCCTATACAAGTGGTCTTGTAGTGTTGTACTAGTGTCTTTTCAGTTGATGCCTTTCAGCACAACCAACTTTTCAAACAGTTTGGCATTCTGTCGACGTCGATGGGGCCTGCTTATAAGGCCAGCAAACGAGAATAAATGCTCTACTGGAGCAGATGACGGAATGGTGGTGTTTAACCTCACAAACAGGTGCTTGCTGAGAGGATATTGGTCCAAGGAATTAAAGTCCTTCGTTGTGTCCTCAAAAAAATGAAGCGATTCAAGCTCTGCCTTACTATGTGTGGCCTTCTCTAAGACATCAACATCTTCTATGAAGATGAAAAAGTCATCTTCTTCCTCTGCTGCAGCAGTTGAGCTTGGAGCCTCACTCTCTGTCACAAGCCCCAGATCTGAGGCAGCCTGAAGCACTAGTTCTTGAATACTCCTTTTCTTACTTGCCATTTATGGATGCAGCCATCACATCTTGAAGTATGGATGTGTCACACTTGCCAGGATTGCTTCATTGACTTCTGCTCGAAGTTCCAGAAAATTTCAGAATCTGTATCGGACGAAAACCATCAACAATGGAATGCAAAAGGTGAGAGCAGAATCGTAGATAGGTAGCATATAAAGCATCAAGTTTTGCTTCAACAGCAAATAAGGTTGGGATTAGTTCTGAATAGTAGCATGGGGACCGACTTTGAAGTCGGTCAATGGCCACAGCAATGGGTCTCAAGACCTTAGTGTATTCCTCTATGTAGTCCATTTCAGCATCCTTAAATGCTGGAAGGTTCAACCTGGACAATACACTAGGGAGTTTCTCTCACAGCATGCGTAACTGGTTCAGGCTATCATAAAGTGAGTTCCACCTGGTCACGCATGGGGTTATTAAGCTGCATGCTAACTCCTCAGAGATGATTTTAGCGGTTTTAGGCCTCCCTGAATCATTCCATAAGGCAGAGCACTTCCCCATCGCTGAATTGTTAAGGCGTGACAAGGTAGAACTGTCCTTCATAGCTTTTTTAGCATCTGTAGTAGCCACTAAACTCAGAGTATGGCATGCACACCTTAGATGAGTGGGCAAAATAATGCCCGTCTCATTCTCCTCAGAGTCTGAGTCAATGGTGATGAATGTGACATCCTCCTCATCATTTTGACTCTCTTCATCACCACACACAGCAGAGACATTGAATTCCTTAAAAGCCTTGACAAAATTGGTCCCATTATCAGTGACTGTAGCAGTGATGCGTTCATGGGTCAGCCCATACTCCGTATGTATTTCATCAAGTATCTCTGCAATTCGATTATATGTGTGCTGACTAGGGAAATGACGGCATGCCAATGCAGTAGACTTGCGGGCCAGTGTACCCGGATCAATCCAGTGGGCTTTTGCGCCAAAAAAGCTGGAGACTCTTGTTGACCAAATGTCAGCTGTGGTGCAAACGTGTTTGACACCTTTTAAGGCTTCCTTCAAAGCATTCACTTTCGATAAAAAATCTGCATCAATCCTTCTCCCAAGAGTTCTTATGGAGAGGACCGTTGCCTCTGCGTTCAATCCCTGGACTAAGTCGATGAACTCTGGCAGCTCAACGGTTGAGAGTGGATGCATTCCTTTCACCACAAACGCTACGATCAAGTCATCTACTTTCTTCTGTGAGACCTTCTGTGAGACCTGAGAGCGCCCAGTAAAAAGCTTTGTCTGCATCTGTGTGGTGCCTATGGTGGCTACCGTCTTTGTCTTTCCACTGCTGAAATCCTGTCTGTGTTGTTCAAATTCTGGAAGTACATCAGCATGCATCCTCTTCAAGAGAGGTTTAAAATTCATAGTGGCTTGAACAGAGCTGGATATGATGCTTTTCTTCTTTGTACATAATTTACATTCTGCTTGAACTTGCCCTGATTCTGTTTGTTTCACAATTTGAAAGTAAGTCCCATCTAATATTGCCGATCTCACTGTCCATTGAGCGGTACTTGTCCTTGGCGTAGGATTATCTTCTGATGCTCCAAGGATCTGGTCAGAACTGTGGAATAAACAGACAGACACTTTACAAACTAGATCTAGACAGAGCATTGTTTTAACACAAATTAAATCTGTGTTAATGCCACAGGCCCAAAGATATTGGCTATATACCTGACTTGCCACTCAGTTTACTGTGCATGGGTAGCGATGTGAGGGGCAGTGTGGTATCTGCCTCAACTTATATTTAATGAGATCATATGCTTTCAGAAAAGGCATGGTTTAGGGGGGTTAACATTTTTCTCCTTAATGCCAGAGGCCCAAAGATGTTGAACATACACCCAATTTACATTTTTCAATAAAATTATGAGTGAATTGCTGTAATGGGGGGAAAAAAAGCCACTAGATGGCAGAATTGACCTTTTTTTTTTTGTTAAGCCCAGTCTGGAGCTGGGTTTGGGGCATGTCCTGGGCATGCCTCAGAGGGGGCTGGACAAGAGTATATAAGGAGAAAAATTGAGAGAGTGAAGAGTAGTTGGAGACATTGCAAGGAGAAATAGTGGAAGGATACATTTGACCAGACCTGTCACTCTTTTCAAGACCTATGAAGCATTTGTGGATTTTTGCCTGTGTTGGAGCATTTTCCTGTCCTAGGACATTGCAACATAGCAGCCCATCTCCATTACAAAGGAAATGTAAATATCTCATTTTTTATTTGATTTCAATCTTGGTCAGTAGGGTAGAGTGTCAATTAGTTCTAAGTATTTGTTTTAATTAAATCTGTTGAAGTTTAAGAATTTTGTCTGTCATCCCTTGCTGTAATTGACGCCGTAACAAATTGGGGCCATAACAGTTGCAAAATAAAGATAAGGGTGGGACATGGTGATCCTTATGTTAGATGACACCCTCAGGGCACATGCTTTCAGAAAATGTGTGGTTTATGGGGTCTAATCTGCTTCCCCTTGGTGGAGGCCCAAAAGTTATCAAAAATACCCCAAATCAACAACCACCCAATTTAATTTTATCATAGGCTGCATAATAATGAGAAAGGTGGCACACGACTGCCATATTAGATCACATCCTGAGGGTTTAGTCTTTAAGAAAATGTATGGTTTGTATAGTTGAATTGGTTTCTCCTTTGGTTCAGGACACAATGTGCTGGTTGTACACTTTTCCCACTTAAATCCATGGAAGCCCATTCATTTCAGTGGGAAATTTACTTAAGTGCTAATTAAAATTCAAAGCTACCAGATGCAACTTGCTTTCATATTAAAATATACAGGCTACGCGAGATGTAGCTTTCAGAAAAACAGTGAGAATTGTGTTGACCCCCTGTGGCCCATGGACTATGGGCTTACACCAGTTCAAATCACCTGCTCTCCTCATTGCAACTTCGCTCTCTCTCACTCATCTTTTCTTCACAGGGCATTGCCTATCCATAGGCTACTCCTAACTCTCCCTCCAATCAAGTTCTGAATCCCTGAATCTGACTTGCAGAAAAGGGAGAATGAGTTTGAGGCTGCATTCACATAAATATTCAGTAAAGACTACACGCTTAATTTGGTAAATGTAAAATGAATGGTGCATTGGCAGGAGAACTATAGCCTGCAAGAAATGGTAGAGAATGGGGTTTCAAACCGCCTTGTTGCTGCTGCAGCACACAAGCCTAGTTAACAGCAGTACAGTGGGCCACAAAAAACTGCACAACAGAAAATGCCGTTTGGCATTACCATACCAACTCTGAAACGCGAAGTTGTACAGAAATCAAAGAGAAAGAGACAAGCTAATACTTAACAGTGAAAGTTAGCAGCTAAAATTTGCGGTTTAAATGACCTGGCAAACAACACTAACATTACACTGAAAAGGAACTTGTCTGGAACACAAACAATTTGTGGTTGAGAGAAATAATTCAAGGAACAAACATTAAAACATTCACTATCAACTGGGTCAACGTCCTCCGCGGTCAGAGCCCAACAAGTTCAGGCAGCAGGCAAGTCCAATTAGTGCCTCCGAACACCAAGGCAATTTCTATGCAGTTTAATCTGCAGCAGCACCTAGTGTTCTTATGGAGTCATTGTGTCACAAAAAGTATTTTACAGTATTTTGAAAATACAAAAATACAGGGCACTAAAGTATACTTAGCGCCATTAAAAACGCACCGGAGAGGTATGTACTGTATTTGTGGCAAATTGAAGAATCGATTGATTTTTATTTCTTTTCCAGTGAGGCACGAGAGGAAATAAAGAAAAGCGCGTGGTATTGTAATCCTGACGCGCACCACGTGCACGCGCCAAGCACTTCAGTAAATAACAAACATTGGGCCTCATGCAGTAACTTTCTCTTAAATTTCTCATATTTTCTATTATTTTTTTGCTAAGATCAAAAATAAGAGAAATAAACTCTGGATGCACCAAACGCTCTTACCGTCCAAATCTGTTCTTACCCACATGTGCTGAATGTTGAATCCCACTTGATCGTAAATTGGAAGCGCGTGGCCGGTTGTTTTAAATTAGCATATATGACACCCACTAAACACCATATAAGGGCAGGTGACCTGCCGTGTGCAAAGAGACACTCGTGCTCGTGGCAATCTAGTGCGCTTTCACTCTGGGTACGACTGTTCCGTACCGTGCCTCAGTAAGATTGCCCCACCTCCCCTCTCCCCCTGCTGATCAGCTTTCACACTAGTAATATCGTACCGTGCCCGAGTACACTTGCACACATGTCAAAATTCTGATACAAAGCGTTGCAGAAGGTGGTTTTAAATGGGGAACGATTTAAAAATGAGGCGCCAATATAGGTTTCATTATTGAGAAGGGGGTTTAGAATATTAATATCGAATATTAATATCGCGAATGCATATGCTGCGCGTGCCCTAGCAACCCGGTGTGTCATCTGTAACGTGGATTGCCACGTATAGCAGCACGAAAAATTAAACTCGAAATTTTATTGACTGAATGCTTGATGTTTTTACACAAGCTGAAAATGTACCGATTTCATTCGATATCGGTTGATGTTGTATACGGAGTTCTTTCGCCCTTGCGTTTTTGGCCGATTATGCTGTCCACTGCCTCATACTACGAAAATGGATCTATTTCATAACTTGAGCTGCCAGACTTTGGCACCGCGTCCCACACTTTGAAATATCGCAGTTGCATTTTTTTTAGTTTGTCATGGCACTGATCTATTATTCTGTGATACCCACGCGAATGTAACTACTCACGAATTATTCCATAAATCTCCGATTTTTTGCATGTAGTATCCAGTTGTGATTGTATATTTTCGTCTGCATACATTTCGAGCGAGCACTGCATTTCTTCGTTTGAATGGAGATATCTTTTCGCCGCTGCATTTGTTAGAACAAGAGAGCCATAACACATAACAGTAATCTTCCGTGCACAAGTACGGTTGCTTTCACATATGGTACCAGGAGCCATTCATTTGTCTCAGCAAACAGATCTCTAAAAAACGAGCTCTCTGCGCAAGGCCTGGATGGCCAAAGCGTCCAACAGCAATAGGTAAACCATTCAGAAGCAGAACGCACGCAGGTACTTAAGGGTTTTTAGAGCTTAGTCCAAATTAGGATCAACTGGCCAAACTCTTCAGCCCAAGAATTAAATTAGACCGTGGGCCAGAAATCCAATCTTGCAGGTTTGTTGAGAGTTACGAGTGGCAACTTATTTTTTGCTGATATGAATCCATGATAGTATATGTATCAATATTTTGGATGTTGCCATCCTCAAAAGATGCTCTTTGAAGTGAAAAATAAAGGTTGAAAACCCCGAAAAAAAATAGTTGTTTCGTTTGCATTTTCTGACAAGTCAATAGAGGGCGCTATTCCAACCTCGATCCTAAGCTAGTTAGATCCCACTAACATAACAGAAAAAATCACTGTTTCACTTGGGACGATCGGAGTCAACATGGCGGCGCACGCGAACGCGACGTGTGTTTGCCACGTTTGTGAAGAATCGGGGGAAATTTCACCCTTTTCAGCAACAAGTTGGCAGAAATTTCTAGAATGTTGTAAAGAATGGAAAGAGCTAGATCGCAAGGAGAGAGATGTTGCACTGGCAAACCTAGAAATCGTGGAATACGAGCAATTTCAGTTTCCCATTCCATTGTACTTGAGCACGACACAGCTCTTGCAAAGCTACAGGACTCACGAAACAGCTTGGTACCTGATGGCTTCGTCAAGTCAACTCCAACGCTCCTTGTCTGGGACAATAATGACTTCAGGGAGGAAACTCTCAGTGGGCATGGGACCACACATAATACAAATGGTGTGATTATTCAGCATGGTCCCCTTAGCTTTGAGCACGTGGCATCTGCTTATATTCCTAAAACTAAGCAACGATCAGTGGACCCTCCAACGACAGAGCTTCAGTCATTTCACCGTGGAAAACATGAAGGGCCTTGCATTCCTGATGCTGATGCCTCTCTAGCAACCAGTGCCATACAGAAGGCGAGCTTGAGGATGGACCTCGCCTACTGCCTGACCAAACTGCCAGAATTCGACACTCTTCTTCCTGGTTGGACTGGTTTCAATACCCTGGTGTCAGCCGTAGCTGTTCCAGAGAAGTCATCAATTGGCTACCTCCCAATACTTGATGCAAGCCCTACACAAATGGCAACAGTGTACACCATCTTAATGCGTAGTGTGCACATCGCCGATGAATTGAAGTTGGATGCAATTGTCGTGGTCTTTGATCAAGCGATATATTCCAAAGCCCAGCAGATAAGATGGCAAAGACCTGTTTTCCAGAAGAGGTTAGTTCTTCGTCTTGGCGAATTCCACACATGCATGTCTATGCTTGCATGTATCGGAAAACGTTTCCAGGAATCAGGCATTGAAGATGTCATCATAGAGTAGGAACTTGTTGCTGCAGGATCGCTGAACAGAGCTGTCCGCACACACAAAATCCTGTACGAGGCCTTACAGCAAATGCGATGGAAGTCTTTTCTACTGAGCCTAGATCCTGAGCACCACACCAAAGCTATTGAAGTGACTTCATTGCTCTGCTCTACAGGACCAGCTCCGGTTCTCAAGGATGTCCTTGAACAAGACGATACCATGTCCATTCTTGATATGTATGATGCATATGTGAAGCGAAAGACATCGGAGGCTCCAATGTTTGAGTTGTGGAGTTCCTATATCGACATGGTGGAGCAACTTCTCATGTTTATTTGGGCAACTAGAGTGGGCGACTGGCCTCTACACCTCTCAACACTCAAGACAATCACACCGTGGTATTTTGCCTATGGCAGAACAAACTATTCAAGGTACCTGCCAGCTTACATCGCAGAGATGTCTCAGCTTCACAATATACACCCCTCTGTGAATCAGTTGGTATTGGCGGGACACTGGGTCGTGCAAAGGTCGTCAGAGGCATTCAGTCAAGTAGCAGCTGACATGGCCATCGAACAAACACTGAACCGCGACAACAAGACAAAGGGTGGCATGGTTGGATTAACACAGAATAAAGGTGCTGTGAATCGCTGGGTATTGGCACATCCAGATAGAGCTGCCATTTCAGAAGTGTGCAGAGATATGGCATGCAAAGTCGATGTCCTGCAGGAGAGAAAAGACCTTCATCATCCTCGGATGCGCAAGGACTCAGAGGCTGTGAGGAAGGTGCGCCATACCATTACAGCCACGCTTCACCCATTCAACTATGACCAGATGCATCTCATCCACCTTGCATCAGGTATTGTACTTGCAGATGAAATCAAGAGTGACTTGATGGGAGCATATGCGAAGGGTGCGAGTGCATACCATTCTTTCACAAATGAGAGAATTAAGAAAGGCGCAGGTTTTTTGAACCGATAAAAACACTGCGCTTGAAGACCTTCGCCAGCAGACAGAAGAAGGCCATTGCTACGAAAGTCTGTGGTGAGCTGATCAGCCTGCGAGCAAGCACAAAACTCTTCAATCGCCTGTTAGTCATCTCTAAAAACAGGAAAGTTGACTTGCGGGACTTGTTGTGTCATTCCCTTACTCCAGTTCCAGCATCTCTGGGCAGCATTGATGGCATCAATGCCAAGACTGACAAGTCTGCTCTGATGCGCTATCTAGAGCGTGAAACACCTGAAGCTGTTGTTGACTCTTTTCCTCCAGTGTCTGCTCAAGAATCTGCTCTCATTCTGGATGCCATGGCAGTTATTCATGCCCAAACCAAACTACCGACTACATTCATTGAATATGCAAATCAGCTGCTAAGAATGGTTGTCTCCATTGGAGAGGCGATGCACTGCATTCGTGTTGACTTTGTTGGTGACAGATATCCAGCTGTCAGCATAAAAAACTGTGAACGTAGCCGCCGTGCAGCTGGTGGTGTTCAGTCATTGAGAATTGTACGACCAGACCAACCCTTGCCCAAGCAGATGGCAAAGTTCCTCGCAGGCGGGGAGAATAAGGAAGCCCTTCTAGAGTTCATCTTTGAATCATGGAGCAGACCTGATGCACCAATTCCCATCGGCATGGAAATCTACATTTCCCATGATGAAAAGTGCCATCGCCTGCAACTACAGGACAACATTGTTGCTTCTGAAGATGTTGGAGAACTGGCAACAGATCACGAAGAAGCTGACACAAGACTAATGCTGCATGCGTGCCACGCTAGTGAAACATACCACACTGTCATTGTTCGAAGTCCTGATACTGACGTATTTGTATTGTGTTTGGCAAATGCTAGCCAAATGGCCAACTGCAAACTATTTCTGGCAACAGGCTCATCGACAAAAAGCAGGGTCCTGGACATCACAAGCATGTCGTCCAAATATGGACAAGAAATCTGTCATGCAATATTGGGCCTCCACATTTTCACTGGTTGCGATAGCATCAGTGCATTTAAGGGTAAAGGAAAGGTGAAACCACTTCGTTTGATGCTTGATTCGCCTGATGCTGTGAACATCTTTAAGCGTCTTGGTGCAGACTGGAAACCGGGTCATGATTTGCTTGAGGGAGTTGAGGAGTTTGTCTGTGCCCTGTATGGTGAAAAGACGTCAAACATCAACGAAGCTTGTTACGATGTTTTCACATTGCTCTGCCGTTTCAATGATGGCCTACCACCAAACAAAGATGCTCTCCAACTACACACCGCGCGGGCATCGTACCAGGCAGCCATATATAGACGCTGCCTCGAGGCATGGATGCAGGCACCCAGTCCAGTCGGCCATGGCTGGCAAGTGGAAGGAGAGAGTATTTCATTTCAGTGGACATCAGTTCCCCTGTGGCTCCCCTGAGTGTGCTGCAGAGTGTGTCGTGCAAGTGTAAGAGGGGACATTGTAGTTCACGTAGTTGTTCATGTCTGTGTGGAGAACTACCTCAAGACTGACCTCTGTGTCGTTGTGTTGACTGCCAGAACAGTGACTCACAAGAACCTGATGCTTTGTGTAGTGATGAAGATGACAGCGACGACGATTTGTAGATGCGTGTAAATGTGAAAATGCAGTCATTACATGTGGTGACTGCAATAATGTATTTTTGTTAATTGTCACATGTAGAACAGACATAACTAGAGAATGTAATTCCAGGGAATTATGAGTGCATGAAAATGCAAACTGTAGTGCTAACCATATTATTTAACTAACTTAATAATGTTGTTAGCAGTTATGCTAACTATGCTAACTGTGCTAACAATGTTATACAAGTTACTCAGCTAAATTAGCTAATTTTGTTAGCAGTTATGCTAACAATGCTAATTATGCTAACCATACTAACAGTGCTAACCATGATGACCACGTTACTCAGCTAACTTAGCTAATGTTGTTAGCCCTTATGCTAACAATGATAAATCTGCTAACAATGCTAACCACGTTACTCAGCTTATTAGGTAATGTTATTAGCACTTATGCTAAATATGCTAACAATGCTAACAATGCTAAACACATTACTCAGATAACTTAGCTTTGTTAGTTTAACTGCTAACAACATGCACTAACTATGCGAACAATGCAAACAATGCCAACAATTCTAACCATGCTAACTACATTACTCAGCTAACTTAGCTAATGTGTATTAGCAAGTATGCTAACAATGCTAACAGTGCTAATCATGCTAACCACGTTACCCAGCTAAATTAGCTAATGTTGCTAGCACTTATGCTCACAATGATAAGTATGCTAACAATGCTAACCACGCTACTCAGCTTATTAGCTAATGTTATTAGCATGTATACTAACTATGCTAATAGTGCTAAAAATGCTAACCAAGTTACCCAGCTAAATTAGCTAATGTTGCTAGCACTTATGCTAACTATGCTAACAATGCTAACCACGCTAACTACGTTACTCAGCTAAATTAGCTAATGTTATTAGCATGTATGCTAACTATGCTAACTATGCTATTCGTGCTAACAATGCTAACCATGTTACCCAGCTAAATTAGCTAATGTTGCTAGCACTTATGCTAACTATGCTAACAATGCTAACTACGTAACTCAGCTAACTTAGCTAAATGTTGTTAGCTCCTATGCTAACTATGCTAACAATGCTAACAATGTTACTCAACTTACTTAGCTAATGTTGTGAGCACTTATGCTAATTATGCTAACAATGTTAACTATGCTAACAGTGCTCACCATGTTACTCAGCTAAATTAGCAAATGTTGGTAGCTAAGCTCAAAGTGTGCAAAGCTTGCTATCAAGAAAAAAGAAAGAAAGAGGGAAGGAAAGAAAAAGAAAGAGGGAAAGAAAGGGAAGGAAAGATTGAAAAAGAAGGAAGGAAAGATAGAAAGAGGGAATTAAGAAAAAAGGAAGGAAAGGAAGGAAGGCAAAAAAGATGGAATGAAGGAAGGAAGGAAAAAAGGTAGGAAGGAAGGAAGGAAGGAAAGATGGGAAGAAGGAAGGGGAAAAGGAAGGAAGGAAAGAAGAAAAGAAAGAAGGAAAGGAAGGGAGGAAGGAAAAAAGGAAGGAAAGAAAGAAGGGAAGGAAAGATGGAAAAGAAGGAAGAAAGAAGGAAGATAGGAAGGAAAGGAAGAAGGAAAGAAAGGAAAGAAGGGAAGGAAAGAAAAGGAAGGAAAGAAGGAAGGAAGAAAAGATGGATAGAAGGAAGGAAAAAAGGAAGGAAGGAAGGAGGGAAAGAAGAAGAGGAAGGAAGGAAAGAAGGGTAGGAAGGATAGGAGGAAGGAAGAAAAAAGAATGAATGAAGAAGAAAGGAAGGAAAGAATGAAGGAAGGAAAGAAGTAAAGAAAGGAAGGAAAGAGGGAAAGAATGAAGAAAAAAGGAAGGGAAGAAAGGAAGGAAGAAAAAAGGAAAGAAGGAAGGAAAAAGGAGGGAAAGAAGGAAGGTAGGAAGGAAAGAAAGAGAAAGATGGATGGAAAGAAGGAAGGAAGGAAAGATGGAAGGAAACAAGGAAGGAAGGAAAGAAGGAATAAATAAGGGAAGTAAGGAAAGAAGAAAGGTAGGAAAGAAGGAAGGAAAGCAAAGGAAGGCAGGTAGGAAGGAAAGAAGGAAAGGAAGGATGGAAAGAAAAAGAGGAAGGAAGGAAAGAAGGAAGGAAGGAAGAAAAGAAGGAAGGGAAGAAGAAGGAAGGAAGGAAAGATAGAAGGAAGGAAGGAAGAATGAAGGAAAGAAATAAGGAAAGAGGGGAAGGAAAGAAGAAAGGAAGAAAGATAGGAAGGAAAGTAGGTATGAAGGAAGGAAAGAAGGAGGAAAGGAAGGAAGGAAAGAAAATAGGTAGGAAGGAAGAATGGAAGGAAGGAAGGAAGGAAGGATAGAAGGAAGTAAAGAAGGAAAGAAGGAAGGAAAAAAGTGAAGCAAAGATGGAAAGGAAGAAAGAAGGATGATAGGAAGGAAAGAAAGAAGGAAAGGAAGGAAGGAAAGAAGGGAAGGAAAGAAAAGGGAGGAAGGAAGAAGGAAAGATGGATAGAAGGAAGGAAAAAAGGAAGGAAGGAAGGAAGAAGAGGAAGGAAGGAAAGAAGGGAAGGAAAGGAGGAAGGAAGGAAAAAAGAATGAAGTAAGAAAGGAAGGAAAGAAGGAAGAAAAAAGGAAGGAAAGATGGAAAAGTAAGGAAAGAAGGAAGGAAAGAAGTAAAAGGAAGGAAAGGACAGAAAGAAGAAAAAGGAAAGAAGGAAGGTAGGAAGGAAAGAAAGAGAAAGATGAATGGAAAGAAGGAAGGAAGGAAAGATGGAAAAGGGAAAGAAGGATGGAAGGAAACAAGGAAGGAAGGAAAGAAGGAATAAAGGAGGGAAGTAAGGAAAGAAGGAAGGAAAGAAGGAAAAAAGAAGGAAGGAAGGAAAGAAGTAAAGAAAGAAGGAAAGATGGAAGGAAGGCAGGAAAGGAAAGAAGGAAGGGTAGAGGGAAGGAGGGAAGCAAGGAAAGAAGGAAAGAGAGGGAAGGAAAAAAGGAAAGAAGGAAAGAAAAAAGGAAGGAAAAAAGAAGGAAGGAAAGACAGAAAGAAGGAAAGAAGGAAGGAAAGCAGTAAGGAAGGTAGGAAAGATGGAAGGAAGGAAGGAAAGAAGTAAGGATGGAAGATAGTAAGGAAAGAAAGGAAGGAAAGGATGAAAGGAAAGAAAGAAGGACGGAAGGATGGCAGGAAGGAAGGAAGGAAAGAAGGAACGAAAGAAAGGTAAAGAAAGAAAGAAAGGACAGAAAGAAAAAAAAAAAGAAAAGAAAATAAGGAAGGAAGGAAAGAAATTAAGAAAGAAAAAAGGAAAGGAAGAAAGAAAGAAAGAGGACTTCCATTTTGTAACAGTTGTAGACAGAGAATACAGTTGGCAGGAGTCATAGTTGATGAGAACTGACAGTTGGAATGGCTGAACAGTTAAATGTCATCAGCCCAATGTTAAGTCTATGGGGGGAAAAAATTAATAGTTTTTTATTAATAACTCAAAAAGTATAAAAGTTACAAAGCTGAAAAATACATTGCACAGGTCAGTTTGAACGAAGTTTCTACGTTAAACGGTTGAAGCTGCATTAAGTGAGTTAGAAGATATAATAATAATAACTAGAGTATGTAATTCCAGGGAATTACGAGTGCATGAAAATGCAAACTGTAGTTGCTTAAGGTGGAACGTGGGCAAAGGAAACAAGTTGGCGGGAGTCATAGTTGATGACAGTTGGAATGGCTGAACAGTTAAATAGTTGAGTAGTCTAAAAGATTAAATTATTTAATAGTGAATTATTGTAGTGAGGACTTTTATTTTGAAACAGTTTTGGACAGAGGAAACAGTTGGCGGTAGTCATAGTTGATGACAACGGGCTGCTGGAATGGCTGAACGGTTGAAAAGTTGAGTAGTTTAAATAGTTAAATTATTTAGCAGTGAATTATTTCAGTGAGGACTTTTATTTTGAAACAGTTTTGGACCGGTGAAACAGTTGGCGGGTGTCATAGTTGATGACAACTGACAGTTGGAATAGATGAACAGTTAAATAGTTGAGTAGTTTAAAAAGTTATATAATTTAACAGTGAATTATTTCAGTGAGGTCTTTTATTTTGAAACAGTTTTGGACCAAGTAAACAGTTGACGGGAGTCATAGTTGATGACAACGGGCAGTTGGAATGGCTGAACAGTTGAAAAGTTGAGTCGATTAAATAGTTAAAATATTTAATTGTGATTTATTGGAGTGAGGACTTTTATTTTGAAACAGTTGTGGACAGAGGAAACATTTGGCAGGAGTCACAGTTGATGACAACTGACAGTTGGAATGGCTGAACAGTAAAATAGTTGAGTTGTTTAAATAGTTAAATTATTTAACAGTGAATTATTGTAGTGAGGACTTTATTTTGAAACAGTTTGGTACCGAGGAAACAGTTGATGGGAGTCAAAGTTGATGACAACTGACAGTTGGAATGGCTGAACGGTTGACACATAGAGTAGTTTAAATAGTTAAATTATTTAATTGTGATTTATTGTAATGAGGACTTTTATTTTGAAACAGTTGTGGACAGAGGAAACAGTTGGCAGGAGTCATAGTTGACGACAACTGATATTTGTAATGGCTGAATAGTTAAATATTTGAGTAGTTTAAATGGTTAAATTATTTAATAGTGAATTATTGTTGTGAGGACTTTTATTTTGAAACAGTTGTGGACAGAGGAAACAGTTGGCAGGAGTCATAGTTGATGACAACTGACAGTTGTAATGGCTGAACAGTTAAATATTTGAGTAGTTTAAATGATTAAATTATTTAATAGTGAATTATTGTAGTAAGGACTTTTATTTTGAAACAGTTTTGGACCGAGGAAACCGTTGACGGGAGTCATAGTTGATGACAAGTTGGAATGGCTGAACAGTAAAATAGTTGAGTTGTTTAAATAGTTAAATTATTTAACAGTGAAATTTTGTAGTGAGGACTTTTATTTTGAAACAGTTTTGGACAGAGGAAACAGTTGACAGGAGTCATAGTTGATGACAACTGGCAGTTGGAATGGCTGAACGGTTGAAAAGTTGAGTAGTTTAAAAAGTTAAATTATTTAATTGTTATTTATCGTAATGAGGACTTTTATTTTGAAACAGTTGTGGACAGAGGAAACAGTTGGCAGGAGTCATAGTTGATGACAACTGACAGTTGCAATGACTGAACAGTTCAATAGTTGAGTTGTTTAAATAGTTAAATTATTTAACAGTGAATTATTTCAGGGAGGACTTTTATTTTGAAACAGTTTTGGACAGAGGAAACAGTTGGCGGGAGTCATAGTTGAAGACAATGGGCAGTTGGAATGGCTGAACGGTTGAAAAGTTGAGTACTTTAAATAGTTAAATTATTTAACAGTGAATTATTTCAGTGAGGACTTTTATTTTGAAACAGTTATGGACAGGTGAAACAGTTGGCAGGAGTCATGGTTGATGACAACTGACAGTTGGAATGGCTGAACAGTTAAATATTTGAGTAGTTTAAATAGTTAAATTATTTAAGAGTGATTTCTTGTTGTGAGGACTTTTATTTTGAAACAGTTACAGGTAGAGGAAACATTTGAACAGGATCTGTAGTGTTAAGAGAGCCAGACTGTAGTCTGAAAGCCTGAGAAACTGACAGTTGCTGCAGGTGGTCAGAACATCTGGCACAAAATTCCATTTGCTTAATGGCCCTACTGTGATGTCATCAGTTAAGTCTATGGGGAAAAAAAATTAATAGTTTTTATTTAATAGTTTAAAAAGTATAAAAGTTACAAAGATGAAAAATACATTGCACAGGTGTCATAAGTAAGATCTACGCATCGCAGTTTGAATGAAGTTTCTACGTTAAACGGTTGAGGCCGCATTAAGTGTGTTAGAAGAATAATAATAATAACTAGAAAATTCCGGTAGAAATTTTGAATGTGCCTGCTGCTCTACACATACAGTATTCGAGGTGCTTGCCAGGGATCTGGTAAGCCGTTGATATGGTGTTCTGGGTGCTCTATAGGGCATTGCTGGGCGGTTGCTATGGAGTTCCAGGTGGTTGCTAGGGCATTGCTAGGCGGTTGCTATGGAGTTCCAGGTGGTTGCTAGGGCATTGCTAGGCGGTTGCTATGGTGTTCTGGGTGGTTGCTAGGGCGTTGCTAGGCGGTTGCTATGGTGTTCTGGGTGGTTGCTAGGGCGTTGCTAGGCCGTTGCTATGGTGTTCTGGGTGGTTGCTAGGGCGTTGCTAGGCCGTTGCTATGGTGTTCTGGGTGGTTGCTAGGGCGTTGCTAGGCCGTTGCTATGGTGTTCTGGGTGGTTGCTAGGGCGTTGCTAGGCAGTTGCTATGGTGTTCTGGGTGGTTGCTAGGGCGTTGCTAGGTGTCTGCTATGGTGTTTTGGGTGGTTGCTAGGGTGTTGCTAGGCGGTTGCTATGGTGTTCTGGGTGGTTGCTAGGGCTTTGCTAGGCGGTTGCCATGGTGTTCTGGGTGGTTGCTAGGGCATTGCTAGGCGGTTGCTATTGTGTTCTGGGTGGTTGCTAAGGTGTTCTGGGTGGTTGCTAAGGTGTTGCTAGGCGGTTGCTATGGTGTTCTGGGTGGTTGCGAGGGCGTTGCTAGGCGGTTGCTATGGTGTTCTGGGTGGTTGCTAGGGTGTTGCTAGGCGGTTGCTATGGTGTTCTGGGTGGTTGCTAGGGCTTTGCTATCTGGTTGCCATGGTGTTCTGGGTGGTTGCTTGGGCGTTTCTAGGCGGTTGCTATGGTGTTCTGTGTGGTTGCTAGGGCATTCTGGGTGGTTGCTATGGTGTTCTGGCTGGTTGCTAGGTCGTTGCTAGGCGGTTGCTATGCTGTTCTTAATGGTTGCTTGGGCGTTGCTTGTCAATGTTTGGGAGTTGGAACAGAGTTTCTATATCAATATATGACTTCACGGTGAGAGGGTGAAGATGAGTGAGTTTGAAGGATTTTCTTATTGACTTCCATTATAAGGAGGTTTCAGAAGTCCATGTTTTTCGGGAATTGTGGGAAATCCGTAAGTCAGATTGCTTAGAAAAGTCATAGCACACTCCTCACAAGGGAGCCGCACGTTTTCATGAGTAATGTGTGGGGATCTTTGAAAACTGTGGGAGGAGTTGGAACCGAGTTTACAGAAGAATATGGAATAATAATAATAATAATAATAATAATAATAACTAGAAAATTTCGGTAGAAATTTTGAATGTGCCTGCTGCTCTACACGTACAGTGTTCGAGGTGCTTGCCAGGGATCTGGTAAGCCGTTGCTATGGTGGTTTGGGTGCTCTATAGGGTGTTGCTAGGCAGTTGCTATGGTGTTCTGGGTGGTTGCTAGGGCATTGCTAGGCGGTTGCTATGGTATTCTGGGTGGTTGCTAGGGCGTTGCAAGGCGGTTGCTATGGTGTTCTGGGTGGTTGCTAGGGCGTTGCTAGGCAGTTACTATGGTGTTCTGGGTGGTTGCTAGGGCATTAGTAAGCGGTTGCTATGGTGTTCTGGGTAGTTGTTAGGGCGTTGCTAGGCAGTTGCTATTGTGTTCTGGGTGGTTGCTAGGGCGTTGCCTGGCAGTTGCTATGGTGTTCTGGGTGGTTGCTAGGGCGTTGCTAGGCGGTTGCTATGGTGTTCTAGGTGGTTGCTAGGGCGTTGCTAGGCGGTTGCTATGGTGTTCTGGGTGGTTGCTACGGTGTTGCTAGGCGGTTGCTATGGTGTTCTGGGTGGTTGCTAGGGCATTGCTATGGTGTTCTGGGTGGTTGCTAGGGTGTTGCTAGGCGGTTGCTATGGTGTTCTGGGTGGTTGCTAGGGCGTTGCTAGGCGGTTGCTATGGTGTTCTGGGTGGTTGCTAGGGTGTTGCTAGGCAGTTGCTATTGTGTTCTGGGTGGTTGCTAGGGTGTTGCTAGGCGGTTGCTATGGTGTTCTGGGTGGTTGCTAGGGCATTGCTATGCAGTTGCTATGGTGTTCTGGGTGGTTGCTAGGGTGTTGCTAGGCGGTTGCTATGGTGTTCTGGGTGGTTGCTAGGGCGTTGCTAGGCGGTTGCTATGGTGTTCTGGGTGGTTGCTAGGGTGTTGCTAGGCAGTTGCTATTGTGTTCTGGGTGGTTGCTAGGGCGTTGCTTGGCGGTTGCTATGGTGTTCTGGGTGGTTGCTAGGGCGTTGCTAGGCAGTTGCTATGGTGTTCTGGGTGGTTGCTAGAGCATTGCTAGGCGGTTGCTATGGTATTCTGGGTTTTTTTTTTTTTGATTTTGTTTTTATTTGGCATGATTGTATACTCATTTCATGACAATTTCAATACAACATGTATCATAACCGAAAGGAATCGCGGGAGAAAGCGAGATCGCTTGTCAAAGTCCCCCCCCAACTTCAGAAAAACAGTTTGATTATGGTTAAGATATCATAGAGATTCATATATCACAACAGAGCTGAGCCCATTTACACTACGATTTAAAAGCGCCAACGTAAGATAATAAAGAGTTGTGAACATCAAGAAGAATTTTAATCACAATATAGCTGAGTGTCTATGCAAGTTTAGATTTGAGAGTCACTCTTGATTTAATCCATTAGATTTGGTCCAGAGAAACCTGAACTCCTTTCTTCATCAGTTGGTTTGTTCCTAGTGATTTGGAATAGGTGGAAGGTGCAATAAACCGGATCTTTGCATGGATCTCTTAGTTAGTCATCATCTCCGTCGACTTGGTTCACCCTTGCCTTGTCGGATTTAATGACCCCTCGCAGTATATTTAGTCCGTCCTTGGCTTCCTTGACATCAAATCCAATTTTATTGAGCTTTATGTCGAGGATAACCATGCTTTTCAAAGTTTTCTTTATCCTGTGGTCGATCAAAAACAGACCGAGCCCCAATGATAGCAGGCCCGCTATCATAAATCCAACTAGATAGACGTCCTCTACATCCTCGATGTCCAGGACTGCCAAACACAGCGAACGCCACTTTCCCCATGCATCCATGATGTAACCAGCCGGGAATGTCCCATCCGGGCATTTCGGTTCTCCAGAACCTGTCCGCCTCGTGGAAATAATTTTGTCAATTGCATTTAACGACCAGTTTATAAGATCCATGTTGGTTACAGCTGTCTGTGGTAATGTGCTGTGACGGTTTCTTTAGACAGGTGGCCTGGTGTGTTCAGCAGATGCAATGGAACAGATTTAACAATAGCAGTCCACATATTTAGTCTAAACAACTCCTATTGTTTTTGCCCGCTATGGTTCCGTTTAGTTTATCCAATGTCATTTTGTTGGATAAGTTTATAGTTGTTCAAACATGCACATTTCAAAAAGATACTAAAAGACCTTCAAATTGTCTGCCTTTCTAATACCGTCTTCAAGTATATTCCATGCACTGACTCCAGCCACAGATAAGGAGTGCTCACTCCGAGTCGACTTGACCCTTCTCTTCTGCAACAACATTCTGCCTCTTAGATCATGGGTAAAAAAAAAAAAAAAAAATAGGCATTGTATATTTCTAGGCAATTCTTTGTGGTATCCTAAATATACAATTTGCAAGGAGTTGAATTTTATTATATCCTGTAATTTAAGAAACCTTGCCTTAATAAACAAGTCGTTAAGTATGTGTTCCATAAGGAACGTAATGAATAATTCTAAGGGCTTTTTTTTTGGAGTTTAAACAATGATTCTATTGTATTATTATAAGTGTGTCCCCATACTTCAGCGCAGTAATGTAAGTGGGGTGCTATGAGTGCTGAATAGATTATTTTAAGAGACTTGTGTTTTAATAATTTCTGCATTTTCCAAAGAATAGACACGCTTTTAGCTAACTTTCTTTTGAACCAAGTTTACATGCGGTTTCCAGCTCAAGAGATTATCTAACATAACTCCCATGAGTTTATATTCGTTTACCCTTTCAATGCTGGTACCATTGACCTTTAAGTCTATGTCATCCTTCAGGCCTTTTTTCCCAAACATCATAAATTTGGTCTTTGTAAGATTTAGTGATAATTTGTTTACATTAAACCACGTGTGAAGTTTAGACATTTCGATTTATTAGCCAATTTTACCAATTGTTTGAGATCGACACCTGAGCAAAAAAATAGTCGTGTCATCTGCGAATAAAATTAGTTTTAGGATATCGGACACCTTAACAATGTCATTTATGTAAATTATGAACAACTTAGGACCTATGACTGAGCCCTGAGGAATTCCACAGGTAATGTCCGAGCAATTCGATTTGCTATTGCCCATCTGCACAAATTTGCGTCCTACTTGTTAAGTAATTTTTGATCCATTTTAATGCGGTCCCTCTTATTCCATATTTGTAAAGTTTTTTCAATCAGTATATCGTGATTTATAGTGTCGAATGCTTTCTTCAGATCAATAAATATGCCCATAGAATATAAGTTTGAATCTAGTGAATCTTTAATCATTTCAATAAATTCCGTTAGGGCTAGTGCTGTCGAATGTTTTTTCCTGAACCCATACTGACTGTCACACAGTATTTTGTGTTTATCAATGTGCTCGTCCAATCTGTCATTGAAGAGCTTTTCTAGGACCTTTGAGCATTGAGGTAAAATCGAGACAGGACGATAATTGGAGAAATCATATTTATCCCCACTTTTGTAGAGAGGGATAACTTTCGCTATCTTCATTTTATCTGGAAACACTCCATAGGAGAAGGATAGATTGCATATATGCGTAAGTGGAGTTACAATTGCGTTAGTTAGTGCTTTCAGTAATTTCATGTCTAGATGGTTTGCATCAACTGATGTCTTAGCTGTACAATTTTTTCAGAATTGATCTGATTTCAGATACGGTAACAGGAGTTAATGTCATTATGTCTTGGATTTCCTCATCCTTATTAAGGTAGTCCCATCTCAGGTGTGAGGATTTAATACCCTTCGCTAGTTCTGGCCCAACATTCACAAAATAACTGTTAAAATTCTCGACCAATTCCATGTTCTCCACCTTTTTGCCATTTATGTTAAAGAAGGCAGGGTACTCCCTCTTCATAGTCCTCCCAGAGACGTTCTTGATTATATTCAGAGATTTCTGGTATAATGTTTATTTTCTAATAAAAGCTTTTCATAATACTCTCTTTTATGTTTCCTTAGTAAATATGTCACTTTGTTTCTGTATTTTTTGTACCTAATTTCTGCTTTCTCAGTTCTTTCCCTCAGAAACTGCTTATATAGTGTATTTTTTTTTCTTACACGCATTCGCCAGTGCTTTGAAACCCAAGGCCTTCTCTCTTTGTTTTGCTTCAGTTTGTTCATTGTTTTGACTAGACAGTGTTTATCATACAGAGAGTTTACTGTCCATAGAAAAGCCTGATAGGCTTTATTTGGATCTTGTTCTGTTAGTACATTATCCCAACTTTGGTTCAACAGATCTAATTCTAGTTTCTTTAGCCTTTTTTCGCTTTTAATTCTGATTTCTGTGTGTTCAGGGTTTTGGATCTAGCCTGGTCCCTTATATCTAATTTGCAGTTACAAATAGCAAAAACTGGTAGATGATCAGTAATGTCACTTATCATGATGCCACTTAATATTTCAGAATCTAACACATTAGTATACACATTATCTATCAAGGTGGCACTGTGTCTAGTAATCCTGCTTGGTCTTGTGATTAATGGTTGCATACCCATGGCATACATGGTGTTGATATAATCCTCTATTATAGAGCTATTATTTGGATTTATCAAGTCAATATTAAAGTCCCCACATATATAAACATTTTTCTGGTTCATATTGGCGAGTAATTCACCCATACATTTACTAAAAACATCAATTTGCGAATCCGGTGCTCTGTACACACAACAAATAACCGTATTTTTACCTTTCAACCTAGGAATCTCAATTGTAAGGCATTCCATTACATTTTCCACAACATTTGATTTGCATTCCAGTACCTGGAAGTTTATGGCCTCATCAATAAATAGTCCAACACCCCCACCAGCTTTATTCAGTCTGCTCTTACACACGAAGTTATAACCCTCCATGTAGAAGTCCTTGTCCTTTTCTTCTTTAATCCAAGTTTCGATATTGCGATGATGCTGAACGAATTAGCAAATGACAGAAGGTATTCCTTTATTTGGTCAAAGTTTGCATATAGACTCCTACTATTAAAGTAAATAATGGACAGACTCCTTCCATTTCAATGCTCTTGTTAAATTTGTCCACAGTAAAGTATCCGCATGCATTTGTTTAGATTGTAGAAAAACTGGTTATCCGGATCCATTTCCTCAGTAGGGTCTATTCCTGAATGATAATAACTTGTTGTGAAAAAGCCAGCTTCTGATCTACAGTTTGGTTCATCAGATAACTGCTCATCAAGATTTGTCAAGGATTTTAACCTGCCTCAGTGGTCAAAACTCTCCAGATCCCGCATCATCTTGATCAGCACCGGTCTGGTAGTTTCGGTGAAGACCCATTTGGTTTGATGAAAATTCTGCAGTTAGCCGACCAAGTGTTGTGTATCTTCCCGCTTTCTTTAGTTGACGAGCTTTCCATGCGATGGTTGCATTGTGCTTGGTGAGGTTTTCATTTATGAAAACATTGGATCCTTTGAGATTTTTCCCTTGCTTCAACAGAGATTTTGTGCTTGTTGCTTGTAAGTCGAAGCAGCACAGCCCGTGCTGCACTCGGTCTCCTCTTACCCCTTTTCAGTAGCAGATAACATGAATCCACATCGCCGGGGTCCAGAGAAATACTTTTGGACCGAAGGAATTCCATCACCTGCATTTCCACAGATTTATTGTCCTCCTCGCTTCCATCGCGTCATCCGCTGTTGCCCTGGCATAACTCCTGGGTTTGATTTTGAGCCCTGTCAAGATTACATCATTACGTTTCTCTTGTTGTTCCAGCTCCTCCAGTTTGATTGATAAAGAATTAATTAGTGTGTCTTTCTTGGCAATCTCTTTTCTGAGATCACAGTTTTCCTTCAAAAGCTGGTCCAACTGCTCCTTCATACCTTCCCTCCACTCCCTCATTTCACTTCTCAATTCTGCGAGGGTCTCCATAATTGCTGCAAGATCCGGCGGGCTTGTTTTGTCGCTTCTTCCCATTCTACCCATTTTCTCAGTTCAAAAAAAAAAAAAAAAAGGTCTCTATTACAGAGTTTGTGAGAAAGTTTATCACTCAACTTTTCTCCTAGCTCTGTTGTTTTCCTGTATTGCCTGTATTGCGTGCAGTGGTTACTAGGGCATTGCTAGGCGGTTGCTGTGGTGTTCTGGGTGGTTGCTGGGGCATTGCTAGGCGGTTGCTATGGTGCTCTGGGTGGTTGCTGGGGCATTGCTAGGCGGTTGCTATGGTGTTCTGGGTGGTTGCTTGGGCGTTGCTTGTCAATGTTTGGGAGTTGGAACAGAGTTTCTACGTGAATATATGAGTTCACGGTGAGAGGGTGAAGATGAGTGAGTTTTCTCATTGACTTCCATTATAACGAGGTTTCAGAAGTCCATGTTTTTCGGGAATTGTGGGAAATCCGTAGGTCGGATCGCTTAGAAAAGTCATAGCACACTCCTCACAAGGGAGCCGCACGTTTTCATGTGTAATGTGTGGGGATCGGGTGAAAACTGTGGGAGGAGTAGCGAACCGTGCGATTATGGAAGAATATGGAATAATTATTATAATAATAATAATAACTAGAAAATTCTGGTAGAAATTTTGAATGTGCCTGCTGCTCTTCATGTACAGTGTTCGAGGTGCTTGCCAGGGATCTGGTAATCCGTTGATATGGTGTTCTGCGTGCTCTATAGGGCATTGCTGGGCGGTTGCTATGGAGTTCCAGGTGGTTGCTGGGGCATTGCTGGGCGGTTGCTATGGAGTTCCAGGTGGTTGCTAGGGCATTGCTTGGCGGTTGCTATGGTGTTCTGGGTGGTTGCTAGGGCGTTGCTAGGCAGTTGCTATGGTGTTTTGGGTGGTTGCTAGGGCGTTGCTAGGCGGTTGCTATGGTGTTCTGGGTGGTTGCTAGGGTGTTGCTAGGCGGTTGCTATGGTGTTCTGGGTGGTTGCTAGGGTGTTGCTAGGCGGTTGCTATGGTGTTCTGGGTGGTTGCTAGAGTGTTGCTAGGCGGTTGCTATGGTGTTCTGGGTGGTCGCTAGGGCATTGCTAGGCGGTTGCTATTGTGTTCTGGGTGGTTGCTAGGGCGTTGCTAGGCGGTTGCTATGGTGTTCTGGGTGGTTGCTAGGTCGTTGCTAGGCGATTGCTATGGTGTTCTGGGTGGTTGCTAGGGCGTTGCAAGGCGGTTGCTATGGTGTTCTGGGTGGTTGCTAGGGCGTTCTGGGTGGTTGCTATGGTGTTCTGGGTGGTTGCTAGGTCGTTGCTAGGGGGTTGCTATGCTGTTCCTAATGGTTGCTTGGGCGTTGCTTGTCAATGTTTGGGAGTTGGAACAGAGTTTCTACGTGAATATATGAGTTCATGGTGATAGGGTGAAGATGAGTGAGTTTTCTCATTGACTTCCATTAAAACGAGGTTTCAGAAGTCCATGTTTTTCGGGAATTGTGGGAAATCCGTAAGTCGGATCGCTTAGAAAAGTCATAGCACACTCCTCACAAGGGAGACGCACATTTTCATGTGTAATGTGTGGGGATCGTGTGAAAACTGTGGGAGGAGTAGCGAACCGTGCGATTACGGAAGAATATGGAATAATAATAATAAAGAAGTATGCAGGATTATAATATGTGTCTGCATTGCTGCAGGCACATAATAAAGAAGTATGCAGGATTGTAATATGTGTCTGCATTGCTGCAGGCACATAATAATAATAATAAAGAAGTATGCAGGATTGTAATATGTGTCTGCATTGCTGCAGGCACATAATAATAAAGAAGTATGCAGGATTATAATATGTGTCTGCATTGCTAGAGGCACATAATAATAATAATAATAATAATAATAAAGAGGTATGCAGGATTATAATATGTGTCTGCATTGCTGCAGGCACATAATAATAAAGAAATAGGATAATAATATGTGAAGTATGCAGGATAATAATAATATATGCAGGATCTGCATTGCTGCAGGCACATAATAATAATAATAATAATAATAAAGAAGTATGCAGGATTATAATATGTGTCTGCATTGCTGCAGGCACATAATAATAAGAAGAACTGGAATAACAGTAGAGTGCATTTTCATGCACTCTAATAATAATAATAATAAGAAGAAGAAGAACTCGGATAACAGTAGAGTGCATTTTCATGCACTCTAATAAGGACATACTGCATCCATGTTGTCTCATCAAACTTGTTTTGAATCAGGACTCTGAAGAAAATGTTGTTACAAAACAATCTGTCAAATTTGTATGCATTTCATTGAAAAACATAAAAGATAAACCCAAAATACAGTTTTTGCCCAAAAATGAGCAAAAATGGGATTAGCGCCCTCTTGTGGTGGCCTTGGGAGCAGTCAGACACCGTGGCAACAAGCAAATTTGAGTTCAGCATCCCCAAATTGACCTAGAACACATGATTTCATGTTGCCACTCTTCAGTAACAACGGACCTCATATTCCAGTGAAGCTATGATTTTTGGCCCGCAGTCTAAATAATAGAATCATTATACAAAACCCAAAACCAGTGAAGTTGGCACGTTATGTAAATCGTAGATAAAAACAGAATACAATGATTTGCAAATCCTTTTCAACTTATATTCAATTGAATATGGAAGCATATAGTTAACAAAATTAAAATGAAAATGCAATGTCAGAAATGCATTTTCATTTTCAAGATACAAGCGCATTATTTGTATCATAATGAAAATTCAAATGTAATCCTCCACTTTGCATTTTCATTTTCAAGTCCATGTATGCAATTTTTATAACAATTGGAAAATTAAAATACATTCCTCATTTACATTTGCATTTTCGAGAAGTGCCCTGCAATATCACTAACAAAAAATTAAAAAAAGGCTAATCGTATAAAGCAAATACATTCTCGAAATGCTTTTTCGTTTTTCGAGAAGCACGCATTATTTGTATCATCACGAAAATGCTAAAGTAATCCTCCACTTTGCGTTTGAATTTTCAAGTCCATGTAGGCACTGTTTTCATTTGCAAGAAGTACCCCGCAATATCACTAACAAAACGAAATCGAAAAACGCTAATCTCATAAAAGCAAATACATTCTCGAAATGCTTTTTCTTTCTCAAAAAGCAGACGCAATATCTGTCTCATAATTAAATCGCTAACGCCAGTTCGCCACTTTTCTTTTTTTCATTTTCGTGACAGACTGCCCTGCCTGACTTTGCATTTTCGATTTCGAGGTCCTACGCGCTTTTCCTAACAAAATTAAAAAGAAAATACCCTCCCTAGTTGGGTGTGGCCTGCTGCCGGTGAGAAGGCGGGGCGTCCTCCACAATTTGGTACGGATTGGATATTAACAAATACAAGCGATCTCGTTGGTTATCAATCAGAGGGAAACTCCTGTTGCACGCCCTTTTATGTCAAAGCACAAATGGAAACTTACATAGTTGGAGCCACTGACTGTGCGTGGACGCTCCCCTGGACATTGCGGAGTTTGATTGAGAGTATAGCTAAGGTTTTCCCCTGAAAGACACTGCTCTCGCACTCAATTACCCCCGTGTGCGCTTGGATTAGCGCTGCTTCCACTGAAACTGTGTGCTTACCCTCAGATCTGTCGATCTTCGGACGGGCTATCTGCGCATCGTCTGTCTAGTAGTTCAGTCGGTTACAAAGCAAGTTCATACGCTCCTGCTCTCTTGGGCTTCATGTACTTCCATTGCTTTCTTCACGAATTTGGAGTGAAAGGACAGTTCGTATTAATACACCAGTGCCCATACGTCTCTTTACCTTAATAGCTGGCTACATACAATGGTAGCCGTGTAACATGTCGACCTCCAGTTCTCTATTATGCGAGTCTGTGGATGAATCGCTGAGGTAGACTGAGCTAAGAAAAGGACAGATTCATATGTTCGCTTGCATCCTGCTGCTGCAGAAGAAAGGCTTGCGAAATCCATAGGTCTTTCTCTTATTATACCGTAAAGTCGCTTGTAATAATATGCTGTCGCTGGCCATAGCCGGATGTCGACAGTGATATGTTTCGGCCAATCGATGTGTTTTTCATGAACGGTCACATCGTTAGACTAAAATTGCAGTGATCCTGCTCTCGCACTCAATTAGCCCCTGCATGCGCTTGGATTATACCTGCTTCCACTCAAACCGTGTGCTTACACTCGATCAATCAATGGTTGGACAGATTATCTGCACGCTATCTTTTGCGGGTTCATACGGTCCTGCCCACCGGGGCTGCATAAGTAGCTACTTCCGTGGCTTTCTTCACGATTTTGGAATAAAAGGACCGCTTATATATTAATACATCGGTGCCCATACTTTTCTTATACCTTAGTTGCTGCTACATATAAGAGTTGCCGGGTAACAAACACATCGGCTTCCAGTTGGTGTGCCTCACTGCAATTTTGTGGATGAATGGCAGGGGTGCACTGAGCTGCGGGAGAGAGACGCATCCTGCTGCAAGCATAGTGTTACCACATAAAACAGACGTGCGAAACTGATCGCAATCTGGTCAAGTTAAATGGACTGGAAGCAAGTTTTATGCTATAGTTGTTCGTAATGTTCGTCATCTTGCAGGAAAGTAGTTAGCTAGCTAATTAACATCGCGTTAGTCTAACGATGTGACTGTTCATGAAAAACACATCGATTGGCCGAAACATATCACTGTGTCGACATCTGGCTATGGCCAGCGACAACATATTATTACAAGCGACTTCACGGTATAATAAGAGAAATCATAGATCTATGGATTTCGCAAGCCTTTCTTCTGCAGCAGCAGGATGCAAGCGAACAGATGAATCTGTCCCTCTCTTAGCTCAGCCTAACTCCGCGATTCATCCACAGACTCGCATAATAGAGAACTGGAGGTCGACGTGTTACACGGCTACCATTGTATGTAGCCAGCTATTAAGGTAAAGCGACGTATAGGCACGTAGAGGAACTGTCCTTTCACTCCAAATTCGTGAAGAAAGCAATGGAAGTACATGAAGCCCGAAGAGAGCAGGAGCGTATGAACTTGCTTTGTAACCGACTGTACTACTAAAAGGATGAGGCGCAGATAACCCGTCCGAAGATCGACAGATCTGAGTGTAAGCACACAATTTCAGTGGAAGCAGCGCTAATCCAAGCGCACACGGGGGTAACTGAGTGCGAGAGCAGTGTCTTTCGGGGGAAAACCTTAGCTATACTCTCAATCAAACTCCGCAATGTCCAGGGGAGCGTCCACGCACAGTCAGTGGCTCCAACTATGTAAGTTTCCATTTGTGCTTTGACATAAAAGTGCGTGTAACAGGAGTTTCCCTCTGATTGATAACCAACGAGATCGCTTGTATTTGTTAATATCCAATCCGTACCAAATTGTGGAGGACGCCCCGCCTTCTCACCGCAGCCCACACCCAACTAGGGAGGGTATTTTTTTTTTTAATTTTGTTAGGAAAAGCGCGTAGGACCTCGAAATCGAAAATGCAAAGTCAGGCAGGGCAGTCTGTCACGAAAATGAAAAAAGAAAAGTGGCGAACTGCGTTAGCGATTTAATTATGAGACAGATATTGCGTCTGCTTCTTGAAAAAAGATAAAGCATTTCGAGAATGTATTTGCTTTATGAGATTAGCGTTTTCGATTTCGTTTTGTTAGTGATATTTGGGGTACTTCTTGCAAATGAAAACAGTGCCTACATGGACTTGAAAATGCAGACGCAAAGTGGAGGATTACTTTAGCATTTTCGTGATGATACAACACGCGCGGCGTGCTTCTAAAAAAACGAAAAAGCATTTCCGAGAATGTATTTGCTTTATACGATTAGCCTTTTCGTGTTCGTTTTGTTAGTGATATTGCAGGGCACTTCTCGAAAATGCAGATGTAAATGAGGAATGTATTTTAATTTTTCAATTGTTATAAAAATTGCATACATGGACTTGAAAATGAAAATGCAAAGTGGAGGATTACATTTGAATTTTCATTATGATACAAATAATGCGCTTGTATCTTGAAAATGAAAATGCATTTCTGACATTGCATTTTCATTTTAATTTTGTTAACTATATGCTTCCATAATTGAATACACTGCAAAGACAAGATGTTTAATGTTCAAACTGAGAAACTTTATTTTTTTTGTGCAAATAATCATTAACTTAGAATTTAAAGGCAGCAACACATTGCAAAAAAGTTGGCACAGGGCCTTTTTACCACTGTGTTACATCACCTTTCCTTTTAACGACACTCAGTAAACGTTTGGGAACTGAGGAGACCAATTTTGAAGCTTTTCAGGTGGAACTCTTTTCCCATTCTTGCTTGATGTACAGCTTAAGTTGTTCAACAGTCCGGGGTCTCCGTTGTCGTATTTTACGCTTCATAATGCGCCACACATTTTCAATGGGAGACAGGTCTGGACTACAGGCAGGCCAGTCTAGTACCCGTGACTTTTACTACGGAGCCATGCTGTTGTAACACGTGCAGAATGTGGCTTGGCATTGTCTTGCTGAAATAAGCAGGGGCGTCCATGAAAAAGACGTTGCTTGGATGGCAACATATGTTGCTCCAAAACCTGTATGTACCTTTCAGCATTAATGGTGCCTTCACATATGTGTAAGTTGCCCATGCCTTGGGCACTAATACACCACCATACCATCACAGATGCTGGTTTTTGAACTTTGCGCCTATAACAGTCCGGATGGTTCTTTTCCTCTTTGGTCCTGAGGACACGACGTCCACAGTTTCCAAAAACAATTTGAAATGTGGACTCGTCAGACCACAGAACACTTTTCCACTTTGCATCAGTCCATCTTAGATGAGCTTGGGCCCAGCGAAGCCGGCGGCGTTTCTGGGTGCTGTTGATAAATGGCTTTCGCTTTGCATTGTAGAGTTTTAACTTGCACTTGCAGATGTAGCGACGAACTGTAGTTACTGACAGTGGTTTTCTGAAGTGTTCCTGAGCCCATGTGGTGATGTCCTTTACACACTGATGTCGGTTTTTGATGCAGTACCGCCTGAGGGATCGAAGGTCACGGGTATTCAATGTTGGTTTTCGGCCTTGTCGCTTACGTGCAGTGATTTCTCCAGATTCTCTGAACCTTTTGACGATATTACGGACCGTAGATGATGAAATCCCTAAATTTCTTGCAATAGCTCGTTGAGGAATGTTGTTTTTAAACTGTTCGACAATCAGCTCACGCATTTGTTCACTAAGTGGTGACCCTCGCCCCATCCTTGTTTGTGAATGACTGAGCATTTCAGGGAAGCTGCTTTTATACCCAATCATGGCACCCACCTGTTCCCAATTAGCCCGTTCACCTGTGGGATGTTCCAAATAAGTGTTTGATGAGCATTCCTCAACTCTCTCAGTCTTTTTTGCCACTTGTGCCAGCTTTTTTGAAACATGTTGCAGGCATCAAATTCCAAATGAGCTAATATTTGCAAAAAATTACAAAGTTTACCTGTTCGAACATTAAGTAACTTGTCTTTGCAGTGTATTCAATTGAATATAGGTTGAAAAGGATTTGCAAATCATTGTATTCTGTTTTTATTTACGATTTACACAACGTGCCAACTTCACTGGTTTTGGGTTTGTAATTTCTCAAAAACATAAAACAATCAACATGTTATTAGATGATGCATTTTAATGTTTAGGTTTTAAAAATTGTGTTTTTGTGTATTGGACAAGCAATTTGTGGACAGAGATAACAGTTTTCTGTTTTCTCTTATCTCGGTAAGAGTGCTCTCGACCACTCTTAAAATTTTCTCTTACCTAAGGGAAGAGCAAAAATAAGAAAACATTGGTGCATCCCAGAAATCAATGGGTAAGAACAAAATTTTAAAAAATCGGGAATAAGAACAAAAATAAGAGAAAATTTGTTCTTATATCGCTTCTTGCATGAGGCCCATTGAGCTGTTTGTGATGTGTACAGTGACACTTGACTTGTTCTTTTTGGTGTGGTCAATAGCCTAAATAAAGCCAACAAAAAAAAAAAAGAAAAATGCTACTGCATTAAGAAAATGGAACGGCTTGTGACACAAGAGAGAGAAAAAGAGCCTTTGGCATGTTACCGACAGACCTCAGCCGCCGAGAGGTGGTGCGTCATTTGCACTGTCACCGTTCAACAATCAGTCAGCTGTCTATCCGAGAATGGAACACAGGCACTGTCACTGACCGACCCCGCTTAGGGCAGCCACGAGTGACGATGGCAGCTCAAGAGCGCCACATCTGGTTACAGCCTGTACATGACAGATACCGGACAGCAACCAAAACTGATCATGAGATGAGGGGTCCGAGACGATTGAGGGTGAGCGCAAGTACCGTTTGACGCCGTCTACGTGAGCAAAACATGCGTCCACACGGCCCCTACAGAAAACCCATTTTTTGCCCATCAACAGGAGTATGAACTCTTCACTTCTGACTGTGGGCACATGCCTCTGTGTCATTTTTTGGCACTTTATTTCCCTGTTTTTGTCTGAGAATGGAAAATAGGGACTGTCGCTGACCGACCGCGGTAAGGGCAGCCATGCGTAAATGGGCAAAAACTGGGTTTTCTGTAGGGCCCGTGTGCATGCATGTGTTGCTCACATAGACGGCGTCAAACGGTACTTGCGCTCACCCTCAATCGTCTCGGACCCCTCATCTCGGTGCGGTGCATTTTTAATGGCGCTGAATATATTTTGATACAAAATATCAAGGCATTTTAATCACTGTGTAAAACCCACAAAACAAGACCAACTACGGAAATTGTAGGGGCGAAGGTTTATGCGTGTTCTTTTGGCTGGTGTTAACAAGCGCGACCTCCTGGCTGGTGTGAATCGCAATAAAATGGATCTATTTTCTCCATTCGAAGGACGGGGCACAAAAGCACAACGGTTACAATTAATCGGACTCCATAATAAATTTTTAATAATGAATTTAGTTATACCCTCGTTAAATATCTGACTCCAAACTAGAATTAGAATTAGAATCCAAAATCTAGGGAAACCTGCGTGGGTCTCGAAGTGACTACACCTCGAACTCTTAGGAGACTATCGACGTCGCTAAACATGTACTCCCGGGTTTTTAGTACTGATACCAGATCCTAGGTTCATTGATTAGATTAGAGGTTGGAAGTCGGCCATCACTGCAACAGCGTCTTTTGGCGTGAATACACAAACCCAGATCGATGCACGCCCATGGGTTCCTTCAGGGAATTTTAGCAGATAACCGTTCGTCCATGGGTTTCCTTAAGGCTAGAATCCCAGAACCGGCAATACACAAACTCTTTATGTAAGTAGATCATGATCGTCTCTCCAACTTAATAAAACCAATTCCCAGACCAGGCCGCTGGCCAGTCGTACCTCGGTCGGGATTATACCCCTAGGTATCCGTCGCAACGTGGCTAGAAAGAATAAAAGGATTAAGAGTCCCAGAGACCACGCAAGTTTAAAGGAATAACAATAATTTATTCACCAGGTAGGCAAGAGCTTAAATCAACAGACCAAATATCAGATACCACGAATTTAGACCAATGTAAAAGTCATACCTGGCGACAGCTACACACACAGAGTTGGGTGAGTGCGAAATCAGAGAGACGATCCGCCATAGCTATAGAGTCTACTCACGACTTACGTCTTGTGAGGAGATCGGATAACGATCTTCCCAGAATGGATTGTTTCTCTTTGCTTTAAGCCAAACCACGTCTTTGATCCAGGCGGCATGGCCATAAACACCTGGAAGGGGGGTCAAATCCGGTTTTTGGGTTTCCACCATTAGGAGGATGTAATAAAACATTTCAGCAGAGAGAGGAGAATAGGGTGATTACCAGAGAGTATTCTGACCAAATTCTCAGGAGTTTCCAAAAGGGAATGAACCATAATTTCAATGGGAATGAAACATACTCCACTCAACTCCTTGGATTCTCCCGAGAATAACAAGACCAAACATGATATGAATATGTACTAATATGATGCAGTTGTCATGAAAAAGTCTTAAGATGAATTAATATATAGGTAAATTGGGTTATGTCCAGAAGTGATTTCTTAGCAAAATATTGAACATATAAGCATATTATGCAGTTCCTAGAGGTTTAGATTATTTTAAACAGATTAATATAACTGGACTTTAACTTAAGAATAAGGATAGTAATATGACTCCCACAGGGGCATTGTGTCAGCCAGAGCCTTGCAGCTACCCCCCCCCGTGGTGAGACCATTGCAGGCTGAGTGAGCATCCTGGAAGTCCACAAAAGTTTTATTGCTATCTGGCATGGCTCTGGACTGAGCTTATCAGCCATTTGTCCCTTACAGCCTCTGGGCTCCCCCACGCATGAGCGTTTGCAGATCCTACAGAGGTGCCGCTCAGAACCCAACCCCAAAGCACAGATGAATTTTACTGGTTTAGAAATGGAACAATCTTTTGTAAAATGAAATATGCAATGTTTACAACTGCAATAAAATACAAATTACAAAATAATATTTTAGTATTTGAAATACGTATTTCAAATACATGTATTGGAACTACTGCGCATCCCTACAGGTAAATGAGTCCATTTACGTATACTCCCTGGGATTTTATTCCGAAGACCAGAATTTATGTACATTGTGCTTTCACAAGATTAAATATGTGCACATTTTGTATTTTACCAGATCTTCGAGGGCTTGGATTCTCTGTCTGATTCTTTTTCATTTTCCAGGTAATATTTTATTTTACTTTCTTTTACTTTGTGTGTGTGTGAAAATTGTTCTCTTTCATTTCAGATGATAAGACTGCTGCAGACTCGGGGGGTGGGGACGTTGTTCTTGACTATTTGTTCATATTTTACAGACTTAATTTTTGAGGAACAGAGGTTGAAATTACCTCCATAATAGCTAGCACCTTTGAACACATAAGAGAGAGAGAGAAATCATGCTACTCAAATAGGCCTACAATAACTGAAAAAAAAAACAGTAAAATGTTTATGTGTGTGCTCACGTGTCTGTGTTTGTGAAAATTGGTCTTCTTCATTTCAGATGCAGAGGCTGCTTACTGTATCACGGAATTGCCTGTCAATCCCAATGAATGCTTCATAGTGAGGGTTTCAGCTGTGTCACCGTGCACCTCCACCAGGCTGACAAATTTCTGCAGTATTCATGGTCGGCTCGTCAGGCACAGAGTGGCTACCCACCTCGAATGCCATAGAGATCATTGGGCACAAACGCTGGGTAAGCTTCCAATCTAATACCCCTTAGAATTGGTGCACACAAGATCTTTATTTTTGAAAAAAAAAAAAACCTGGCTCAATAAAGGAATACCTTTGTCATGGTGTACTGGATTTTGTTCTCACAACCCACGTAGTAACACCAAAAACCAGCACACACTGAGGCCCTGCATGACTAGGGTTGACTACCCCTGGTTTAGAACAAGTTTCTCTATTCTAAAATGCCAAAGGGAAGACACCAGTTGGGTCCTGACAAAATGTTACAACCCCAATGCTGAAATAGTTGGGACAAAGTGTAAATCATGAATAAAATCTAAATGCAATTACTCTCAAATCACACCAGCCAGTATTTTATTCACAATAGAACAGATAACATAGCTAATGTTGATACTGAGAAATTTTATGATTTTATCCACAAAATGAGCTCAAATTTGATGGCTGCAACCGATCTCAAAAAAGTTGGGACAGGGGCCTGTTTCCATGGTGTAGCATCCCCTCTTCTTTTTTAAACACAGAATGGAGGCGTCTGGGCGTAGAGGAGACAAGTTTCTTGAGTTTAGCCATTGGAATTTGATTCCACTCTTGTTTCAAACAGGCTTCCAGCTGCTGGAGAGTTTTAGGTCTCCTTTGATGGACTTTGTATAATTATGCGCCAAATGTTATCAATCGGTGAAAGATCAGGACTGCAGGCAGGCCAGTTCACCACACGGACTCTTCTACCACGAAGCCATGCTGTTGTAATAGCTGCTGTTTGTGGTTTTGCATTGTCCTGCTGAAATACACAAGGCCTTCCCTGGAATAGATGTCGTCTGGAGGAGAGCATATGTTTCTCTAAAACTTTTATACCTTTCAGCATTCATGGTGCTTTTCAAAACATGCAAGTGTCCCACACCATATGTACTAATACATCCCCATACCATCAGAGATGCTAGCTTTTAAACTGAACACTGATAGCAAGAGGGGTGGTCTTTCTCCTCTTTAGCCCGGGGTGTAAGGGTGCGTTCAGGAACCAGAAGCGAGACCCAAAATATCCAGCAAACTTGTTCTTTATTAGTTCTGGGGTGGAAACCCCTGCAGGGCAATAGGCAACGGTACAGAGTCCACAATCCAAAATCAGAATCCAGTAGTCGTAATCCCGTTTGTAAACAGGGCAGCAAACACAAGACTCAGGGTCGGACAAAGCAGGTTCGTTACACGGGCACAGGTATATCAAAGATGCAGCAAAAATCAAAATCCGGGATGTTCCAGTCAGAAGTATAACATGAAGAGTACAAGGCATCAACAACACAGCACAAGGAAAACGTTCTGACAAGAGCTGGTAGTGAAATGACTGATTAAATACACATACGGGAAGTCACATGCTATAAGAGGGAACAGGTGAGCTGGGTCAGACTAATTAACAAAGGAATGAACAAGAGGAAGTTCCTAACCACATGAAATTGGCAAAAGCCAAAACGCGGACAGGGATTACACAGACAGCCTATGACAAACAGACGACTCCGGTTAGGGAGTTCTAAAGTGCACAGAGTGAGAGGCAGAACAGTGTTTAACAAGGTGCGGAGAATCCGCTGAAGTGCAGCAAAGTAAATTGAGTGAAGGCAAGGGGCGGAGACTAGAGCAGAGCGAGTGCCGAGAGCTTGTTAGTCAATTAGTAATGTGCAGCTATACAATCCCTAATGATCTTTAGTAAGTTAGTTCTAGAAACAATGTTAGTTAATGTTAGTAATTTATCTAAAATAAACTGTTAGTATTTGTTAGTAAATATGGAACAGAAAGGTGAAGGAAGCAAACGAGATTGGAAGGAATGTTTGGAAACCCAGAAACCATGAAATCACCTGAAAACATGACACACAAGACTGGGGAATAAAACTGTCACATCACATATGACCAGACAGGGGAGACAATGTGAAATGCAGGGCATGAGAAATACAAAAAACAGAAAGATAATCTAAACTGTGAATATGAGAAATGGCAAGGAAAAGACAAGACAAAATATTAAACATGGCATGGACTAAATCAAAAAACATGGCTTGGAAACAGAGTCATAACAAAAACATGGTCAGGAACAACAGAATCATAACACGGAGGACACGACGCCCATGATTGCCAACAAGAATGTCAAATTTGGACTCATCTGACCACAGGACACTTTGCCACTTTGCTACAGTCCATTTTAGATGAGCCTTGGCCCGCAGAACATGGCGGCGCTTCTGGCTTATGCTCAACAATGGCTTCCTTTTTGCATGAGAGTTTTAGGTGGCATCTGCGGATGGCACAGCGGACTGTGTTTACAAACAGTGGTTTCTTGAAGTATTCCTGGGCCCATTTAGTAATGTCAATGACAGAATCATGCCGGTGAGTGATGCAGTGACGTCTGAGGGCCCGAAGATCATGGACATCCAGTAAAGGTCTTTGACCTTGTCGCTTACGCACAGAGATTTTTCCAGTTTCTCTGAATCTTTTGATGATGTTATGTACTGTCGATGATGAGACCCTCAAAGCCTTTGCAATTTGACGTTGAGGAACATTGTTTTTAAAGTATTCCACAATTTTTTTACGTAAGCCTTCACAGGGTGGAGAGCCTCTGGCCATCTTTACTTCTGAGAGACTCAGCCTCTCTCAGACATCCCTATTATAGCCAATCATGTTACACACCTGATGCCAGTTAACTTAATTATTTGCTAAATGTTCTTTCAGTTGATTCTCTAATATATTAATTGCTTTTGCAGCCTTTTTTGCCTGTGTTCCAACTTTGTTGAGACCTGTTGCAGCCAGAAAATTTTAAATAAGCTCATTTTGTGGATAAAAATGTAAAATGTCTCAGTTTCAACATTTTAAATGTTATCTATGTTCTATTGTAAATAACATATTGGCTTGTGATCTGAAAGTCATTGCATTTTGATTTTATTCACAACTTTCACTTCGTCTCAACTATTTCAGAAATGGGGTTGTAGAATAACAAGTACTGAAAGTACAGGAATGTAACCTTGGTTGTGTCCACCCATTGACTGCATATAAGGATGGACGACAGCTCCCCAAAATTGAGGCCAAAACGTTTTGATCGCCATATAGTGGCTTGCTGCAGTACAAGTTATAAGCCTGCCCCCTCCATATTAGTGGATGAGACATTGGCCTCACTGAAATATTTGAGTATGTGTCAAATAATTTTTTTCCAAAGATGGACCCTGTCATTTTAAATAGTTCTTACCATGCTGATATATGTTCAGTTGCTCTTTTTTTCTTGTAAGTTTTGTTTTATTTTGTTATTTGATGCAATAAAAAGGGGGAGTAAAGTCATGATTGACAGCTTCTCTTTGAGAAGTCGTCGCCTTTTGATTAACTTGCGGGAATTCTGCAACTGGAATGATTGCTAGGTACCTAAGGTTAGTAAATTGAGATTCAGCAGGGTCACTCTTAGCTAGTTTGCTAGCTAGTTAGAACTAACGTTATAGCCCATGATAGTGGGGAGTCTACTCACCCATTTACTCTATTTACCTTATTTTCAAAGATTTGCTAGCTTGGAGTTCTAAAGTAGGTTTGTTTGATGTAGTTAGCTAGCCACTTATCCATAGCCTCGCTAGCTAGCTAGTACCGGACATTGGTTAAGCAACTAACCACCATAGAGGAGGACAACAGCAAACATATTTTAGCATCATACGACTGTACCGGGATAAGATCCGATCCATCGAACCCTGTAACAAGCTTTTAGTCGTAGAAGAACCGGTCTCTTGGCTGTGCACATCACCAAGTGTTTACTGCAAAGATAGGGAGCCATTTGGGCTTTGTAAAATGTTCAGGGGATGTGGTAACGAGTATGGCGGGTGTGTGGGCGGGACCTCGATACCGTGGCTCAACTACTCGATCACTACTGCGCTGACTCTGGCCCCAAATGCACGAGATGGTAGCATCCGTTTGAGGGATATTTTGGCTCCATTTTTGTACAGCCCTAGGAAGTGGAGACGCGTCATCAATCTTTATATCCTGTTCATGTGTCCACCCTGTAAGAGTTCAAATCTGCACCTGTGCAATCTTGGTGTGTGATGCCCTAGTGCAATAATTTCTTAATTTTCGTTTTCCACAGAATGTCCTATGCACCCAGCAAATGATCAACACTGTAAGTAACGACATTTAAAGTTTACTTCATAATTTACAATTATGCAAGCAATACGAGATAGCTGCATGTGGGCATTATAAAAAGGGTGCTGGTTCACCTAAAAAGGTTGGTCAACTTCATCACCAGTATTTCAACCCCGTCGTGCCTCTGGTGTACAACCAAGTAGAAGGTGTGCATGTAATTGACTTCTTTTGTTTGTTTTTGTCAGAAATTTTGCATTTAAGATAACTTTTATGAAACTGCTAATAAAAAAAAAGTTCATTTAATGTTTCTGGTCTCTATGCTGCTCTCAACCCACAATAGACCGATCCAGAGCACAGCCCACCCAGGCCGATCCAGCCAATGAGATCCAGGGCTGCAGTCACGTGACCGCACCCAGCTAGCGCTCGCCATAACCTCAGACAAACAAACACTTATCCGAACTGCTTTCTCTATTGGGAAGAGTACATTCGCGCTTTGTTTTCGCATTTTTGTCATTATAAAATCTCACAGTGGCACAGCGGTGTTGTTACGGTGAGTGTACAAAACCCAAAACCAGTGAAGTTGGCACGTTATGTAAATCGTAGATAAAAACAGAATACAATGATTTGCAAATCCTTTTCAACTTATATTCAATTGAATACACTGCAAAGACAAGATGTTTGATGTTCAAACTGAGAAACTTTATTTTTTTTTTTGCAAATAATCATTAACTTAGAATTTAAAGGCAGCAACACATTGCAAAAAAAAGTTGGCACAGGGGCCTTTTTACCACTGTGTTACATCACCTTTCCTTTTAACGACACTCAGTAAACGTTTGGGAACTGAGGAGACCAATTTTTGAAGCTTTTCAGGTGGAACTCTTTCCCATTCTTGCTTGATGTACAGCTTAAGTTGTTCAACAGTCCGGGGTCTCCGTTGTCGTATTTTACGCTTCATAATGCGCCACACATTTTCAATGGGAGACAGGTCTGGACTACAGGCAGGCCAGTCTAGTACCCGCACTCTTTTACTACGGAGCCATGCTGTTGTAACACGTGCAGAATGTGGCTTGGCATTGTCTTGCTGAAATAAGCAGGGGCGTCCATGAAAAAGACGTTGCTTGGATGGCAACATATGTTGCTCCAAAACCTGTATGTACCTTTCAGCATTAATGGTGCCTTCACATATGTGTAAGTTGCCCATGCCTTGGGCACTAATACACCCCCATACCATCACAGATGCTGGCTTTTGAACTTTGCGCCTATAACAGTCCGGATGGTTCTTTTCCTCTTTGGTCCGGAGGGACACGACGTCCACAGTTTCCAAAAACAATTTGAAATGTGGACTCGTCAGACCACAGAACACTTTTCCACTTTGCATCAGTCCATCTTAGATGAGCTTGGGCCCAGCGAAGCCGGGCGGGTTTCTGGGTGCTGTTGATAAATGGCTTTCGCTTTGCATTGTAGAGTTTTAACTTGCATTTGCAGATGTAGCGACGAACTGTAGTTACTGGCAGTGGTTTTCTGAAGTGTTCCTGAGCCCATGTGGTGATGTCCTTTACACACTGATGTCGGTTTTTGATGCAGTACCGCCTGAGGGATCGAAGGTCACGGGCATTCAATGTTGGCTTCGCCTTGTCGCCACGTGCAGTGATTTCTCCAGATTCTCTGAACCTTTTGACGATATTACGGACCGTAGATGATGAAATCCCTAAATTTCTTGCAATAGCTCGTTGAGGAATGTTGTTTTTAAACTGTTCGACAATCAGCTCACGCATTTGTTCACTAAGTGGTGACCCTCGCCCCATCCTTGTTTGTGAATGACTGAGCATTTCAGGAAGCTGCTTTTATACCCAATCATGGCACCCACCTGTTCCCAATTAGCCCGTTCACCTGTGGGATGTTCCAAATAAGTGTTTGATGAGCATTCCTCAACTCTCTCAGTCTTTTTTGCCACTTGTGCCAGCTTTTTTTGAAACATGTTGCAGGCATCAAATTCCAAATGAGCTAATATTTGCAAAAAATTACAAAGTTTACCTGTTCGAACATTAAGTAACTTGTCTTTGCAGTGTATTCAATTGAATATAGGTTGAAAAGGATTTGCAAATCATTGTATTCTGTTTTTATTTACGATTTACACAACGTGCCAACTTCACTGGTTTTGGGTTTTGTAAATCGAACACGAGATACCCAGACAGGGTGGTAAACACTACTCTCAGGAGGGAGAGGGCTAGATGTGGCAATTTATTTGCTAATAATTACTGATTATTCTGAAAGCTCAACTCGCTTTGTTTACGAACAATAACGCCTCTTGATGGCTTTGCACTGGGCCGTAAAAGGGTCAAGAGGCTGCAGGTTTTCATTCAAACAGAGCAGAACAAAACCTGATACGATTAATGCAGGCTTCACACAGAGCTCCGTTTCAATCAAAGACTGCCTTGGGCAATGTTTATGATCTTATCACACCATATGTAAATTGAATGCTACGTACCCTGCTTTTCAAGAGCACTGGCCGTGAACAATGTTTCTCTGTTCCTTGCCGATCGTTATTATCAACGAGTGTGGCTTCTGGGACTTCAGCACTGAGCGATAGCATTTGCATTTCGCTTCAACTTCACGGGCGTTTATAACAGAAAATGACACTGCGTGATTATACCCGGATAAAAAATAATTATAACCCTTGTCTTTTTTTTTTTTTTTTTTTTTTTGCGATGCGATCCGTTTTTAAAAACTCGAGATTGATGTTTTCAGGAAGCGCTTCCAATGAGGTTATAAGGGACGTTGGCGCCATCTTCAGCAAAGCTTGACCTAGGTCTGGCCGTTGCTATGCGTAGTTAGGGGGTGGGCGGAGCTATGGATCGGTCTATTGCAGTGCGTTACTGGGCCTGCAAGTACAAATAAAGCAAGTCACAGCGGGCCGCCAGGTGGCAAATTGCGTCAGTGGCTTGGACCCCGTTCATACCTGCTTTGCAGGTCTAGTTTATTTTGTCATTATTACATTTATATGAATTTGTTTACGGACTTATTGCTCAGCATCAATTAGAAAAGCTACTTTGAATTAATGTGCAAGTAACCCTACTTAGCAATGTTTCATGGTTTTATTACCAAGTTACAAATGCTGTCGCTGTATGGACATATTCTTTAACAATGGTTAGAAAATAATTCATTGTGCCGTTGCATTTCAATTTTGGTCTCATTTGGGCGCAATATTCTCATCCAGTCATGATTCTAAAGATTTTAAAAAATAAGCAGGCAAAAGTAGACAAATCACAAAGAGAAATCAAGCCAAATAATGTAAAAATAAAATGAGCACTACTGGTGAGAAGCAATGTTCTCTGACAATAAAAGAATTTTTGTTACATGTGAGTTGAAGGAAGTTTGTAGTTTTGTTTTTATGAATATTGCCTAAGGTAGACCATATTACACGTAATCCAAAACTGTACCACTATATTAATCTCTCCCAGATCCTCCTAAGAACACCTCAGTGTCCATCAGTCCCTCTGGTTCAGTGTTAGAGGGCAGCTCTGTGACTCTGACCTGCAGCAGTGACGCCAACCCACCAGTGCAGATCTATGACTGGTATAATAAGAATGGGACTGAGAAGAGCGCTGTAGGAACTGGACAGAATCTTACCATCAATGTGACTGAGTGCAGAGAAAAGCAGCAGTACTACTGTAGAGCACAGAATGAATATGGCGAAGGCAACTCAACAACTGTGCATCTGAACGTAACATGTAAGCTCTGTGTTTGTGTTTATTGTACTGATTGTGTGATTCATTGTTTGTTTCATTGGTGTTTGTGCACAACTGTGATTTTGTAACTTTATTTATTGTTCAGGCTCCAACTCCAGCTCTGAAAGCAGTAGCATGATTAAATCACACAGGGATCTCGCTGTTGGATTGGGTGCTTCTGCTGTGGTGATTGCTCTTGTTGTTTTAGTTGCTTTAATCATCTGGTGAGTACACAAGTTGCATCAATAGCTAAATAGACTTATCATTTGTGTGGGCTGGGCGGAGGGGTGCACTTGTTTATGATATTTTGGTCATGTAATATGGAGTACAAACTATTATGCAGTGATGCGATGCTCATGACATCTGGTTGCCCAGAGGAGAAACAGAGGCACTCCACCAATCAGCGAGTGTGTCAGAAACAGTCCATAAGGCAACATGAAGATTGGGTTTTTTCAAACATTTAGTTTACCTGAGTTGAGAAGTGGAGGCAGCAACCCACTTCTGTTAGGCAGGTTTGAGTAGCCGATCTACCACGCTAAAATGCTCTTTAAAATGGTGCGGAGTTATAATTTTGACTTTGAGTGGAGGAAATAATGTAAAGCTGCTGTGGTAGGTTACCAGAGTAATGATGAGATGTGTGCTGCCTGTTGTGATCGGAAGTGAAGTCATGTGTCATTCTTAGGAGGAGAGGCAACCAGGGCCTCTGAAACGAAGAGGAAGAAATTGAAATGTAGACAGTTGAGGTGAGCCTGAGCCTTTCCTCGCAAGTATAGCTATGCAAATCGCAAATACACACACACACATGCACACAACTAGAATGTGTTTTTACTCGTAAAAACATAAGTCTCACCCCGGCCCCCTTCCCTGCCTAACCCACCAGACGGACAGACAGATAGGCACATTCCAAAAGGCAACACTGCAGGACCTGAGTAGTAAGTATGCAAAGTTTTGTTAAGATCATGCAAACGGTGTAGGAGTTATGCTCTGGACAGAAATTGATCACATCCAGACTGATGGACAGACAGACGTTGGAACGGGGGGGGCCCCCCCTGCCCCCACCCCCTCCTTCAGCCCCATACTGCCCCAAGTAGGGCTGCGTGATTAACTGATTACATTAAGCGCAATAAAAGTAACTGCCCCTATGAGGCAGGAGCTTGCTTATTACCTTTTCTATGCGGACAGACAAGCATAGACCAAAAGGCAGCACTTCAGGACCTGAGTAGTAAGTCTGCAAAGTTTTGTTAAGATCATACGAACGGTTTGGGAGTTACTCTCCGGAAACAAAGCGGGAACGCGAACGCGAATGGGAGCGGAGCCTAAAACAATATGTCTCCCCTCCCCCTCTGGGGGGGAGACATAAATACACACACACATTAGTATGAGGAAACAAATTCAGAATAGCCTTACGAATGAAAACATGCCAGTGACTTTTCTTGCAAAGTAAACATTCTGAAAGTAAAATAAGCTATTCTTTATGAGTGTGGGCTGGTCCATGGGGCTCTGGTGAAAAATGTACATATGGCAAAAAAAAAAAACAAACCAAAACATTTGGGGTTTGAAAAGCTTTATGGAGACTATTGACGTTTATCCCCACCCTGCTTGCCTCTGAAATTGGAGAACTGCATATGAAAATGACTGCAACTGCACATGGTTAATGCAAGATTGGGTGAAACCCCTTGAATTAAAGCTGAAAGTCTACACTTTAATCACATCTTTAATCACATCTCACATCATTTTAAATCCACTGTGGTGGTGAACCGAGGCAAAAAAATGAAAATTGTGTGACTGTCCAATAACCTCTGGAACTATCTGTACATATTTTGTCTTGAAAATGTTCAGTTTTCAACCAGATCTTATGTTACAACAAAACACTATTTTTAAGTGCATATTCTATTGACAAATGCTATATTTATACTCCAATATGAGATTGATAATTTGTCCTGTAAATTCCAAATATTGGGCCTCATTCACCAATATCTTCCTGAGTTTTTTCTTAAATTTCTCCTTTATGGTATATTTAATCTATAAACTTTTGTCAACTATGGAACATGTGACACATTAAAATGTTAACTCCTGAGTGTAAAACTTAAGACAGGTGATGATTTTGGGAATGTGTTTTCTTCTTCAACATGTCCCTCTGTTCAAAAGTATTTAGTCCTAGGTTTGTATGTGTTACACTACTGCGGACTGCAGGAGTGAAGAAAAATAGTGTTTATAAAAAGACACAGGACACCGTGCTGCTTTCGTCAGGTTGGTAGCTGTAATAAAGTGAATGAGAAGCTACTTCCTGTCTTTAGATGCAGCACATTCTCCACACAGGTAGCGCCCTCTAGTGTCTTTAAGAGGGAAGACACTAAACACAGTCCAGTCTCCAAGGAAATTTCCACAATGAAGAACTTGATACAATGAACCAATCATTATTTTAATTATACTGTACTCCTCGTAATTACCACATATGCAAAATTTAAACACTTGCTTTTTGCAGTATAGTGCAGGATTGAAACCTCCCAAAATAAAATGGCTCACAATGGCTTTTTTCATTTACAGTTGACCTCCCGCTGAGACAGTCACAAACTGTGGCACCTGCACCTCAGAGCCAGAACCTTTCTGCAGCAGCACCATGCCTGCAGGTCCCGTTCTGCCCCTGCACACCTGATCTCAGATGTGGTCCTGGACAACCAGAAGAGAAAAAGCCCAAACTGTTGTGTTTTGCCGGTGTCTTGTTCATGTATTTATTTTGTTTCTAATCATGTGTTTGCTTTATTTTCACTAGTTCCCTGCCTGGTCTGCCAGCCTGATTCCACCTCTCCAAGTCCACGTTCCATTTCATGTTTTTGGTATCTCCTAGTCTTGTTTCATCACTGCATTCAGGAGTGGCATTTGGTATTTCCTCACTTCCTTCACAGCTATATTCGAGCCTGCTATATTGATTTTTATTCGTACTAATTACGAACTCCATTGCTAACAATGCAGGGGAAGGTGTTTTATTAAATAGGCACTTACTAATCACTACTAAATTAGTTAGGGCATTGATTGATTGAGTTCCCACGCTCGCTATTTTCAGAGATCTATGCTATTCTGTTCAAAGTTTCACTTCTCCGCTTTCCCGTAATCTGGTATTGGTACTCCTATGCTGATCAAGCTCATCACTCTCAATGAGCTTGTCATTGTCTAATTGCTTGGTCATAGTCATAGTCCACATTTCCATTGTATTTCCCCATGTCTTGTTATCATGTGCTTTCCCCTAGTGTGCTGCACAGGTGTTCCTTGTTCTCGTTGTCCCGCCCCCTTGCCAATATCTGGGAGAGGCTGGAGGTAGTGATGGTGAGATGAAGCCTCATGGAGCACTGAAGCTTTCTCCCAAAGTGGTTCGCTAATGAATGACGCTTCTTGAGGCTTCCTCTGCTCACTACGCCATCTACTGGACAAAAAGTGTAGAACAGGCGAAATTATAACAAATCCTATTATCACAGTGACGTACCAATAGAGGAGGCCGCGAAAGCAACATTAAATTGTATCCTGATGGGCACCCTCACACGCCGTCAATATAATCCCTGGGAATAGAGCGATATTCCTACTGATCAAAGCCTGAAGGAACTTACACGCTAAGTGATGCTAGCGGATATATATACCACTGCAACTGCATTCATTTCTCAGTCATGGTGCTGGCAAATCGATGTCTTCATGGTACATTATTCATCATTTCAATTGAACATAAGTTGTTATAACGTGAAATAATTTAGATTTCTTTTTGGAAAATGCTTCATAAAACAAACAATGATAAGTTTATTCAGCTGTTGATATCGTCACAGAGATATAAAAACACTAGAGTAGACAAAGTCTTAGTTTCTGTGGCAGCCCTCGCCGCCATCTTGTGTATGTATATCGGGGCAGACGTTCATCGGAAAATGCAGTAGAACTCGCGTAAATCGTCCTCGTATCGCTCATACTGGACAACAGCTGATGTCCCGATTTTTTTTTCTGTAATGTTTTTCCATGAAATAAACATTGAATATACCTGATTTTATATAACGGATTTTCGCTTACATCGGACAAAATGTCCAGTCCCGTCACAATGCATTTCCATTCAAAAGCCCTCGTGTATACCGGACAAGCTGGTTTGCACCATGCACATACACAGTCGCAACAGAGCAACGAAATGAAGTTCGGCTTTCCTACAGTGTTATAAACTGACTGAATTTTACCGTTAAATTAACGCATTGTCTCCTTGTCATTTCAACTGTAAGAGGAGTCCTGCGCGCATTTAACCGTGGTTTACGCTGAACTCTGTGGTAAACTTGTTGTAAAATTACAGTTTAAATAACTGGCAAAAAGGTGCCAGTTAAATTACCTGGCAAAAAAGGCTTCAGTTTATTCGTTTAATATTAACAGTGTATTCGCAGAAACTGAAACTGGCGCGGTTTCATTTACATACCATAGTTTTGAGACTTCTACACTGATCCCAGTTGGAGCAGCACGCAATATCATCCTGTTATCCATTGTGTCAGGGCAAAGACAGAAGACAACAAGTAGGTATGAACACTTCAGAATGAAGTTGTTCCGATCGTAATACAAAAAGCATACATATAAATTCATATATGCATATAACGACTAGTTTCTTCCGGGTATAGGCCTGGGTCGGACACAGGCACAGCTGAATGTGAACGCTTTTTCTTTGAACGAAACGAAAACGTAGTTAACTGAGCGATAATATAAAGGGTAAGGCAATCGTAGAGCTTATTCTTTCCATTTGCCAAATAATGGAGCATAAATATTGCTGTTCAATTACAATTCCTTATTCGTGTCCTTTTTAAGTATGAAAAGATAAAAAAGAACACGGAAAACAAGTCTCTCCCCAGAAAAAAAAAAAAACAATTTTTCAACACCCATATTTATCCTACTGCTTACATGTGCCTCATTGGACATTTATACATACACAAGATGGCAGAGGTATTCTGCCGTGAGCGCTTTGGTCCAGCCAATGACGTTTCCACTCTAGTTTTTTTTTATATCTCTGTGGATATCGTCATTGAGACAGCAAGTGTTTGTGGGTAATGTCCAAAATTCCATAGACCACCCATGTGACGATGCCCGCGGCTCTGCCGCGAAACCACTTCATGAACCGGTCACGAGGTACGGCTGGCTGGCGAGGCTTCCGACGTGATCGCATACATCATCAACACATGCCTTGATACGCGCTTCACAAAATAATTCCCACAGAGATATAAGAAAACTAGAGTGGACGACGTGTGGGCTGGACCAAAGCGGAAACGGAAGAATAGCTTCGCCATCTTGTGCATGTATAAATGTCCAATGAGGCACATGTAAACAGTAGGCTAAACATGGGTGTCGACTTGTTTTCCGTGTTCTTTTTTATCCTTTCATACTTAAAATGGGCATGAATAAGGAATTGTAATCAAACAAAAATATTTATTAAAAAAAATATATTTTTTTAAATCCGGTATATTCGATGTTTATTTAATCGGAAGACATTACAGAGAAATCGGAACTCCAGCTGTTGTCCCGTATGAGCGAGTTTTCGTTTAATACGAGCACGGTTTAGGCCAGCTATACTGCATTTTCCATTGAACATCTGCCCTGATATACATACACAAGATGGCGGCGGTGTGCCGCCGCGGAAACGACGGGATTGTCCACTATAGTTTTTTTATATCCCTGTGATAATTCCTCTATTACTCAGCACACGCCTCGAAGCATCAGCACAGAACTTCACATCACTAGCTGGAGGAAAGCTGCAGATGGAACCTTTTGTAGCCCTGTGTTATGTCTTCCACAACCTTAGTTTTCCCAGTGTTTTCATGAGTGGTTACCTACCTGTTATCAAGTATCTAAGTATTGTTTGAGTTTGCCTAGTCTTGCCTTCTTAGTTTTGTATTATACTTGTTTATGGAAGTTTTTGTTTCTTATTTCTTCAGCTCTGTGCAGCATACCTTGGTTTCCTCATCAGTTCTTTGGGTGTACTTTTTTGTTGGCCCTCATGCCTTGTTGTTTTTCCCTGTTTGAAAATAAATATCATTGTTGCTTTTCATCTCGCGCCTGGCGTCTTCTATGGCAAATCCTAGCACAAACGCTATCACAGATAGCCTCAACACTGGCCACAATCTCCAACACACAAAGAAATTAACAAAAATGACAAAAAATAAAGATATAAAAATAAAGAAACCTGACTGATGTGTTTTTAAAGTGATGCCTTTCTGTCTTGAATTGCAAGTAATAAATAATCACACGGTAAAAGTCAAGTTATTTTTAAAGCCTTTATTTGGGCTTCAATTGATCAATTAATTGTTGTCGAAGTTCGACAGCAAGTCTGTTGTCTGGTTCCAGGAGTGGATCAGGAGGCACATCCTCTTGTTGTCAGGGTGGCTGAAGGGGAAGTGGTACACCACGTTTCATGGCCATGTCATGCAAGATACAGCAGGCACTACAAACCTAAAGGGAAAAGATGACAAAAGATTATAAGGTGCAAAAATTATGATCGAATTTGGCTGATACAGTGTATGTATTGCTGATGTAGACAATTTTTCAGCAATTGTCTTTATATATACCTTCTCCGTTTTGTAAAGCAGTTTGCCACCTGCTGTATCCAAACAGATCCAACGTCTTTTTAAGATGCTAATGGCGCGTTCAATGGTGGAGCGAGTGCACACATGTCGCTTACTGAAGGACACCTGCTGGTGAGTCTGAGGGTTGGTGAGTGGTGCCATCAGCCAGGGGGCCAGGGCATATCCTCGATCTCCCAATAAAACAAGTTATTATAGGAATAGAAGTACACCGTTGCAGGAATTTATAATTACTAAAAGATGCTTACCAATGAGCCATGCATCTCCAGCAGCTCCTTGTTAGATGTGCATACCCACAGGACTGTTATATAAAATATATGAGTCGTGTGCACCTCCTAGGAAGCAGAAGACCACATGCAGAAGACCACATACAGAAGGTGGTTCTGGGAGTCGCACGTGACTTGAACATTGGTAGAGTGGTACTGCTTGGGCTTGAGGTTTGGGAATGTATCTGGAGAAGGCGCCTTAATATGCATATATGTGCAGTCTATTGCGCCGATGGTGTTGGGCAGACCAGCGATGGAATAAAAACCTGTCTTGACCGGGACCGGTTCTTGCGCTGTATATGGGAATTTAATTTACGGTGAGGCCAATCGATTTATCCCATTCACCACCCCCGGGAGAGCACGGCTGATGGATGGCTGTGATATGCCCACCCTGTCTGCTAGCTCCCAGTGCAAAGTCCCAGTGGCTAAAAATCCCAGGGTAGAGAGAACCTGCATGTGTGGGGGTACAGGGTTGGACCATTTGGTTTGGATCCCCAGTGCTGGCTCCAAAATTTTACGCAGCTCCATGAGGACGGCTCTTGGTAGCCTAAAACGTCCTAAGAGGTAGTCTTCACTCTCTGCAAATAAGTCTGCATGGTCCTGGAAAATGCGTTCCCTTCTCAGGGCACCATCCGCAGGTTCTTGTAGCTGCAGTAATTATGTGTTAGGGCATAGGGTGCAGAAAAGGCCTGTAAATACCATGATCGAGCACTGAATATTGGATGGCATGGGATGGTTACCAATTAACATAACTGATGTGAATTGAAGTGTTAGTGTAGTGATTACTCATTTTTTAAAAGACTATAATGTTGTTTAAAATAATGAAAAAAATAGAAAATATTACGTTGTACAAATGAGTATAGTTTTAATTTAAATCCTATAAACTAGACTGAAGGAAACACAATAACCAATCATTATGCACCATTATGTCAGCACTCAAACGTTCTTTAAGAGTGCTCTTGAGTGTGCGTAAATTCTTACCTAAGAACAAATCTCAAATAAGAAAACAATGGTGAATGCCAGAATCTTCTTGAAAACTGCATAAGTGGGTTTTAAGAACAAATTTGTTCCTACAAATGGTTAGAGAAGGAGGCCCAATGTTCGGGAACTTTATGGACACTGTCTTGCTAATCAAGATATATTCCTAACTTTATTTTGATTACAGAAAACATAGACATATACTGTACTTTAAATTTTTGGTCATGTGAAATAATTCACGTGTTTTCTTATGGTTATAAAATTTCACAGTTGTTTTTCTTCTTTCTCTCATAAATGTTCTCATCTCAGCTGCTGACTAAAGTCAACATCAATCATATATGGACTTACAGTAAATATATTGTCTCAATTATATCCCATAATTGATATGCTGTGGTCTTTCATGGAACTCCAATGAGACTTTCAAAACATTGAGGCCATCACATTTAGGGATTTATTTTCAATAGACAGGCATATTTTTGCTCAAACAGCTGAAGTTGAACTTTACTGACTCACAGTGAAAATGCAACACCCATATTTAATTACCAAAAAGAAGAAGCAACCAATGTTTTTCAATTAAATTTTAATACAAATAGAAAAAGTATTTCATTGTCCATAACACTGCAAAGTTTCATCACATTATCTCAAGAATGCACGGACCCTCCCCAAACTGTCATTAGCGAGTGTGTCCTCCCTGTGCTTGGACACATGCGCGTGAACAGCGAGGCATCGTTTCACACACAGTTGCGTGGGGAAAGTTACTCCACTCCTCCTTTAGTGCTGCTGTCAACTTGCCAACGTTGCGTGGTTGACGTTGACGCTGGCGCACACGACGACCCAGTTCATCCCACATGTGTTCAATGTGGTTAAGATCAGGTGAAATGGATGGCTAAGGCAGAACATCGACCCCTGCTTGTTGGAGAAAGTCTCTGGTGAGGCGTGCAGTATGGGGACGGGCGTTGTCGTGTTGGAACATGAACAGTAATCTTTGTTGTCCATGGTTGTTCAAAAGTGGTTGAAGAACTGGTCTTGAAATCTTATCCACATATTGCTCTTGCATTAGACTTCTACGAATCACAACAAGTTCAGTCCAAAATCTCTCATTAATGGCCGCCCAGACCATGACACTACCTCCACCAAACCGAGTTCTCTCCAGAACACATCTGTCGTGATGACGTTGATATTGCCTCCTATACACCCCTTGTCAGCCATCAGCAAATGAGACACAGAACCTCGATTCGTCTGAAAAAACCCAACGATAGAAGACTCGTGGCAGCTGAAGATGATGACGTTGAGCAAACTGGAGTCTGTTGTCTCTGTAACATTGTGTCATGATGTTGCCTCGATATGGCCTCCAGCACCTTAACCCCGCAGCTCGCAGTCACCGAATCACAGTCATGGTATGGATGGGGCATCCGTCATGGCGAACATGGCGTCATGTTCTGAGCCGTGTCTGCTGCTGTTTGGAACTGGTTCCTCAGATGGATCCGCCGGCTGTGTCGGTCCTGACGTGCCATTGTAACCGGAAGTTTTCCTGGTCGGGGGCGGTGGTGAATGCTTCCTGTCTGTTGGTAGCAATGCTCCAGTCTGTTGATGGTGGATGGACTGACCTTGAACCGGCAGGCAACCTCTTTTTGAGATGTTCCCCCAAGCAGCATCCCCAAAGCTCACTCCCTCTGCTGTTCTGTAAGCTGTGGCACTCTGACTCTGATGCTGATGGGGATGAACCACTGTGCCTTTTATGCGTCCAATGTCTTGCTTTGCACTTGCATGTCATTCAAGTGATGCATTTAACCTTCTGCTAATGACATGGCAAAGTTACGTTTTGGAGAAGTGATCCCCTGATAGATGCACAAACTGGGTTTGAACCTGGACTTGCACAAATTCCAGCTTTTAACCTTCATACCACTATATTTCTTCTGTTGTAATTTTGATGGCTGCAAAAAATCAGCAACAATTTTAAAAATTAGGTGTTGTGTTTTCATTGTGTTTCAGTATATTTCAATCAGGAAAGACTAGAAAACAATGAGATATGAAATTTTAACAAAGTATTTATTTATGAACATGAACATGAACTTTGGCAGTTAGACCCCGGCATTGAACAAATGAAGCATTTAGAGAATCTGAGGATTAGATGCTTCGTAGAGATGAATTTCCCCCAGGGTCTAAACACTGGTGGTGGTGGTGAGAGGCTGCTGCAGGGATGAGTCCTGGGACCGGAGTGGTAGGAGAGCTGAAGAGGAGTCTTGGCGGACCTCAGAGGATGGTGGTGGGGAGGAGGAGGGTTGCAGAGCATATCAAAGCGTTTGACAGCTGGTTAACTGCAGGGAGAGAGAGTACTTTTAAAATTTGACAGCTAGCGAATGATTGGTCCAGAGACTCGGAGTAGGATTCCGATTGGTTTATAAATTAGGCAGTGTAATTTTTAAAGGGCAAGCAGAAACTATACAAAGGCATAGTGGGCATGCGCAAAGAGAAAGTCTTTCTGCTTGAATTTCTGCTAAGCTTCATTCATACAAGGCCGGAAACATTTAGTTTTTTTATCGCTGACATAATTTCCTTTGAGGCACAAATAGTGGAATGCAAGAATTGAAAAAATATTTAGATTTGAGCCCCTAAGAACCAGAGTGGCCCATCCCACATTTTTTTAATTTCGAGAAATTTAAGTTTAAAGTTTTAAGTTTTGTTGCATCTCTGGAAAACAGAATTTAACAAAAACTAAAACAGAAACACATCACAAGTAAAGGTTGTAATTTTTATGAATTACACTAATATGCCCTAATATGCATATTACCTGAATCTGTGGATACCAGGCCCTCCTCTGATTCGTTTGGACGGAAATCACTGTCCTGACTGTCATCTGCTGCACCATCTTCATCAATTAGAACATGCAGCTGCTCATCTCTCAAGTACTTGGCTGTCATGTTTCACTGAGATATCTGGGAAATTGGGGATGGACCATTCTGGCTCTCAAAGTCATTTTACTATTACCTAAAGCCAGAATTGGACCCTCTCCATATCTTCAGCATATAGTGGGTTAGGGTTGGCCCATTGTGTCATGAGAAATTTTACGAGTGTACCAACCTCATAGAACCTCTAACCAATTTTTTTCAAAAATGTGGGATGGGCCACTCTGCTGCTTAGGGGCTCATTTTTCACCCCTCATTTGTCTCCTTTTGTGGAGAATCAGTCATCTACGCTACCCTGGTAAACAAAGTGGTAAAGATGAGGAAAATTATATACTCATCAGATTTGTTCAATACACACACTAATGACCCCAAAGAAGGAATACAGTGCCTGACAAAAGTCTTGTCACTTATCCAAGTTGTAGGAACAACAAATAATAACCTGACTTGTAGTTGATCAATTGGAATCAAAAATGGCTTATATGAAAGGCAAAGCCCTCTAGATTATGCGAAATATACCAAAATAGAGTTTTGTGTCATTGATTGAGTTATATAATTTAATTTGTACAGAACGGTCAGATTTTGCTTGGACAAAAGTCTTGTCGCATTGAAAAAAAATGTGGAAATTATACATACACTTTATTTTGAATACACAAATATGCCACTATAATATCAGAACATAAAGCCATGGTGCCTTGGAAAAAAGAATTAATATTGCGTATGATTCCCATGAGCTTGGAGGACTGCATCCATACGTCTTGGCAATGACTGAGATAACTTGATGATGAAATCATCTGGAATGGCATAGAAAGCAGTCTTGCAGGACTCCCGGAGTTCATCAAGATTCTATGGTTTCATCTTCCAAGCCTCCTCCTTCATCTTACCCTGAAATGCTCAATAATGTTCATGTCAGGTGACTGGGTTGGCTAATCCTGGAGTACCTTCACCTTCTTCGCTTTCAGGAACTGTGACATGGAGGCAGAAGAATGAGAAGGAGCAGCAGTATAAGTAGGGCAGCAAGAACTTCTTAATATTTCAGGCTCTTGATGTTGCCATCCACTCTGCAGATCTTTCTCACACCCCCATGCTGGATGTAACAACAAACCATGATTTTTCCTCCACCAAACATGATTGTTTTCTGGGAGAATCTTGGGTCCATGAGGGTTCCAACAGGTCTTGTACGGCGACTGGCATGCAGTTCAATGGATGATTTACCAGAAAAATAAACTTTCAGCCACTTTTCCAGTATCAATCCTCTCTGCGAGCTGTGGGCCTTGGCAAATGCAATGCAGGTTTTTTGTTTTCTGTTTAATGCAGACTTCTGTGTACCAATTTGGCTATGAAAACCACTTTGAGAGAGAATTTGACAAACTCTTCTTGTAGATACCGGGATTTTTGGTGACATTTCCTCATGTAGCTTCGCTGTAGTTGAAGAAGGGCTAGCCTTGTACAGTTGAAGCAACAAAGGGTCCTTTCAAACAGTTGTCATACCGGGGTCTGTCTGACCTGCGCTTGCCATGAACGTCACCAGTTTCTTCAAATCTTTTTCTCATCCCCTCCACTTGACATTTGGATACATTTAAGATGTCTGCCACCTCAGCAGCAGACTCAGTCTTCAGGATCTTGATGATCAGCACTTTGGTCTGTGGTTGAATCTTTGGTATGTTGTCAGAGGTCTAGTCGCACCTCATATGAAAGTCTGGTGTGCTGGGGTTATTTCTATACACATCTGGGAATGTGTTAATTACAGTATTTGTCATAGGTTAAACTCTAATCTGCGATTTGTTGCATCATCTGAAGAGACGACAAGACTTTTGTCCTAACAAAAACAGATGTTATGGGCTTAGCCAAGCTGTGAACATCAGAACACTTTTTGACGGTTTCATATAGAACCAAATTATTAATGTGAAAGCCCTTGACATTAAAATGGACCATTATTGTAACAATTGATTGGTTAGAAATAAAGTTATATGCTATTTTTAGTTACTATGTCCTTATGCGACAAGACTTTTGTCAGGCACTGTACATCCAGAAAAACAAAAACCCCAGTTTCAACTTAATGATATCATCATCGACACAAAAGCTCAATTCATGATAAAAAGACTCTGTCAACATCACATTGACTACGGTAACAAATTAGGAGAATCTTAGGCAGAACAACTAAAACATAACTAAGAGCAGACACTTATTTAAGTCATGAAAGATTCAGCAAAGCAGATACTGTCAAAATCAGATGTCGTCAATTAAATATTCTGGACTGTCTATAACAATCTGTATACCTCAGACTTCAACTTGAGTTCAACAAAGATGAACCCCAACTAGGACAAAATAAACCTACCTCAACTAACACAGAAAAAGCGCAAATTTTAGATGAGGCACCAACTCAAAACAAATTCCATAAGACATTACGAGCCATATTCTGAGAGAATGGCACTCTTTTGAGATACTTAGTGGAGTTTACATCTCAGAATTGCATGAAATTTGGTAGAATGGTGTCACCAAGTGTTTCTTTCTGAGTGAGATAATTCTTGCACAACTTAGAAGTGTGTTCAGGCTAATTATCTTGTTGAAAATAAAATCCCTGGGCAATCAGTCTCTGATCGGTCATTTTTGTGTGTCTCACAAGGATGCTGTGATACTTCTTTTGATCCATGATTCCGTCAATTTTTATGAGATCACCAGCTCCTTTTGAGCATACTGAACCCCAAACCATAATATTACCACCTTCATGTTTTACTGAAGGAGTTAAACAGTCATTTTTGAAATTTTCTCCAACTCCATAGTGCACAAAAGTTTTGTGTTTGGATAAGAAAATTTCAAATTTGATTAATCGATCCAATGGACTTGTTTCCAGTCCATTGGTGTCCAATCCTTGAATTTCTTGCCAAAATCAAGTCTTTTTTGATGCTGCCAGGTCTTGGCAGCAACAGGACCAATCAAACCATTTTCACACTAGCGTCCAGAAATAGTAGATATTGATACATTTCTTCACTTCTGGTGCTATTAATATCTATTAATAATACTTGCTGTCAACTAATGATTTTTTTTTTTTTTTTACTTGTCACACACAGATAGCGAACATCAAAGGCACTTAACTTCCATTTTGCACCTCGATTGCCCCTAGTTTTCCGCCGGTCTCTTTGAAACACTTGAAGGTGTTTCTTACAGCACTATGGCAACATTTACTGTCCTCAAAATTTTTTCTAAGCGACCAACCAGCATCATGTAAGGGCACAATGCGGCTCTCTCAGAGAGCCCCTTCCGTTATGCCATAGTGTTTAACTTCCTAAAGCCCAATGTCCCCCTGGTGGTGATGCCGGCATTACAGGATATTCAATTGTTTTTCCGCGAGCCTCTGACCCTTAAAGGGATAGTTCAGATTTTTTTGACATGAAGTCGTATGAAATACTCTTTAGCAGTGTAGTGCATGAGAGGTGATTTTTTTTTGTTAATGAGTCTTGTGAGCAGAATTCTTGCCTCTCGAAGTTTCGAATGAAGTAGTTCTGGCTAGTTTGCTGGGGTCACAAAAATAAAAAGTTTTGCTTCCCAAAACAGCATGTGCTTAAAAGAGTTCTATATTTCAGTCACAAAGCCATGGTCAGTCAGTAAATAACTCACACTTTACAATCGCTTTGAACTATTTTTCTCTCTCTCTGTATCACTGCGCGACAGCTATCTCCCATATCAAAGATAACACGTTTGGATGTCTACTGCCGCGACCTGAGAGAGCTATACACAGAGAGATGAGTTTATTGTCAGACAAGAAAATACAGAAAAAATTGTTCTGTCTATAGGCTGTCTTGTGATCCCTGTCCGCGTTTTGGCTTTTGCCTATTTCATGTGATTAGGTTCTCCCTCATGTTTGCTTCCTTTGTAATTAGCCTCATTTCCTGCACCTGTGTTCTATGTATCATGTGATCTCCCAGGAGTGTATATTAGGTGTCTTTTCACAGCACTTCTTTGTCAGAATGTTTCTCGTTTACCTGTGCTGCTATCGTCTTTGCCTTGTACTCATAGTGTTACTCTTCTGACTGGACCGTCCGACTTACGATTTTTGGCTCTGCTTTTTGGTACTATTGTCTGCATCTGTTTACTTAACCCTTTTTTGCCCGACTACGAGTTTTGTGTTTGCTGCCCTGTTAACGGTTTGGATTACGCCCACTGGATTTTGGCTTTTGCTTCTCTGACAAACCTGTGCCTGTGTACCAAACCTGTTTTTGCCCGACCACGAGTACTGTGATTGCTGCCCTGGTTTTCGACTCTGATTCTGCCCTACTGGATTGATTTTTGGATTGTGGACTTTGTACCTTTGGCTTCTGCCCTGCGGGAGTTTTCCCCTCTCGCTTAATAAACCCATCTACTGCACTGCTTGGTTCTCGCGTCTGGTTCCTGAGCGTATCCTCACAGTTGGCTAAATTTACATCGAGGGAGCCAATTACAGCGGCCCAGAAATGCAACGCAATAATGCTGGCGGGAACGCCACAATTATGAGCAGTTTGCACACGGCTTAGCTGAGGAGTTTAATTCAGGCAGCTCCTGAAAAACATGGATTGGAGTGAACTCATCCTTATTCTGAACTGTGCTTGAGCTCTGCTTGCTTGTGAATATTCAATATCTGATCCGGGTTTACCATCTAGAGATGGAATATTGTAACTGCGTGCATAAATCTGCAGCTCCATGTCCGCTGGCGGACACATCTGCACAAAGCGCTTAAGATACCCTGCCGAGCATCGTTGTTCTTCTCGAACACGCCACATCCAGATAACCCTTAAATAATGAATTACATTCATATTTTAATTTGTAACGAAGTGGCCAGTGTCAAAGTAACGAAGTAAAAGTATAGGCCTACTTTTAGCTTTTAAATGTAGCAGAGTAAAAGTCCCGGTTTAAAAAAAAAAAAGTACAAATCCTCAAACTAAAGTACTGTAATGAAGTACATGCACTTCGTTACTATACACCTCTGGCATTCATTTTCACCATCCTTACAATTGTCACTAAGCTGTGCATCATGCATAAACAACGTCTTTTATCTGTGACTACATTCAGAACATAGAATGGGCTGTCGTGGCTTAATGATCCTCACAAACTAATCAACGCAAATCTGTGTTTTGCAAGCTACACGGGTGCAGAATTTACAAAGACATTAATATTTTACCTCATTTACGTGCAGAAGAAAACACTTCACAGTTTAGTGGCGCAATGCATAACAATGCTATTGAAAATTAATTTGACTGTCGTCGGCTCTACCAATTAGTCTAAGCAACTGTTGCAAATTGGGAAAATTAAACTGCGAGAGGTTTAGGTTATTTCGCACTGAAAGGTGAGGTTTCTGAAGGCCTTTGTTACTGTGGATGAACCGCCACTGAATACAAGATGTAACTGATCGTGTCTACATTTGTATGACTGATGAGTAGCTTATTGGCTGTAGTAGTGTGTGCTAATAAACAGAATATGCCTTAATAGGATGCATACGACTGTACAATTAGTCACCACCCTGTACATTTTCTGTAGCCAAAATACCCTCACAACTAATTATGAATTCCATGATAGTCCTATAAGAGACAGCCATTACACTTACTCTGAAGACAGCTGTCCATCAGGACCTGCTGGCCTGGGACGCGTCTTCCAGGATATTTTTGCAATGTGGAAAATGTTGTGTTGGGTTCTTTCTCAGTCAATAATACTTCCTTGAGGTATCGTTAAAGGTATTTATTAATGCCAAACAATGCTTGCATACACACGCGAGTAACACGCAGTTTATGCACTGGGCAGACATTCCTCCAACCTCAACCGCAGGCATTTGAGGACTAGATTCCTGGATTCCAGGCTGAAACTGTTGTAAATATGTAAATTTCGTTGTGATCTCGTTCTTTATACCGATTTCCCCGATACCATTATCCCCTTATACCTCCATAATCAATCAACACCAGTCATTTTCTAATATGGTGGATGCCTGGAGGAATGTCTGCCTGGTGCAAAAATCGTAACGCGCAGCTATTGTTGCTAGTAACTTCCTGGTCCGACCCTCCATTGTGTCCGGCTCTGCCTCTAACATTATACACGGGTCCCTGTCAATAAAGTATTACACCACATCCCCCTTACAATTGCTCTGGTGACATTTATCTTCGACTTCCAATTAGCTCCATTAACAAACAGAATATGAACCACTTTCATTTACTTACACATCTGTTCAGACTCTCAGTCACCAGTTTCCTGACTAATAAAATAACATAACATCTCAATTTTGCAGTTTTTTTTCTTTTTTCTTTTTTTTAGGTTAGACTTAACTGTAGATGTCTTTTACCTCAGTCAGTAAATCATGCAAACAGCAAAGAAACAGAACACAACAGAACAACTTCCTTTTTCTCTTTTTTTTCACAGGTTAAGTCTCAGTCTTTTAATTTTTCTGCCCGACCTCATCCTCATGATGCCAGGCGTGCCCTGAGGCTCTGTTGAATGTGACAAAGTCCCTGGTTCTGCTTCTGTAGGACTGTCCACCTCCTGCATGATTTCAGGTTGACACACACTCTTGAACTCTGATGCAGACAAAGGTACTAGATGGTGACAATTCCTCCTTAGTGTCCCTTGTGGTCCACTTACAAGGTAGGACCGTGGGCTGTGATGGGCAGCTGTCACTGCGCCCTGTGTTTTTGCATCAGTGATCCAGACGTTATGCCCTTGTAGCAGTTTTCCAAGTTCTCTTGCCCTGTGTCTCCGATTGAAGCATTTAGCATCTCTCCACCTCTTTACCGCCTCCTTCTAATTTGCAGATCCGGGAGAGCTGGTTGCAGCTTCTCAGGAAGAGTGGGTAATGTGGTACAGAGACAACGCCCCATGAGTAACTGGGCAGGGCTGTAGCCATTGCACAGGGGTGTGGCCCTGTAAGCTAATAAGGCACATTAGGGGTCCTTGGCTCTCTTCAGTAAGTTCTTTACCATTTGAACTGCGCGCTCAGCCTCGCCGTTACTCTGTGGGTATTTAGGGCTGCTGGTCACACGATCGAATCCACAATCCACTGCAAACTCCTTCATTTCATGTCCAGAGAATTGTGGACCATTTTCGCTAACCACTGTCTCTGGGATGCCATGTCTCGCGAACATAGAGTTCATATGAACAATTACATCTGTGGACCTTGTGGGGCTGAGTTGAGCTATCTCTACATATTTAGAGAAATAGTCCACTACCAGCAGATAAATACTATCTTTTAGAGTGAATAGGTCTGCACCTAGTTTTTGCCATGGCCTGTCTGGAAGTTTGCTTGGCATCAGAGGTTCTTTCGTATTTACTCTCTCTCTCTGATGCATTCTCTGCATTTCAGGACCAGCTCACTTATCTGCGCACTTAATCCTGGCCACCACACTGCCTGAGCCTCACGTTCCCTGCACTTTGCTACCCCCTGGTGGCCTGTATGTATTTTATCAAGCACACTGTTCCTCATATTTGCAGGTATGACTAACCTTGTGCCCCGAAGCAGACGTCCATCTTGCACACTCAGAAATGCTCTCTCCTGCCAGTAATGCTTGACCGGTCTTTGAAACTGGTTTCTGTCAGGCCAGCCCTCCTCACAGTATTTCATGACCTGAGCGCAAACACTGTCGGCACACAGCTGCTCCCGAAGCTCCGTCAGGTACCTGTCAATCGTTGGGAGGTTGGCCAGCACAGACTCAATATATATGTTCGTATCTACCATCAGGTCACAGTCTGCTTGTGTGGTGCAATGTGTGAGAGGAGAGCGAGAGAGCGTATCGGCTGTTGTGAGACTTTTCCCAGGTGTGTGTTTCATTGTGTAGGAGTACCTCAACAAGCGCATCCTGAATCTCTGGATACGTGGTGGCAGCAAGTCCAGAGGCTGTACCCATAGTAGGCTCACAAGAGGCTTGTGATCGGTCTCCTACTCAAAATGTAGTCCAAGAATGAAATCACTAAATCTCTCACAAGCCCAAGTCAGTGCCAGCGCCTCTTTTTCCAGTTGAGCGTAGCGCCGTTCCGTGTCCGTCAGTGACCTGGGGGCATAAGCAACAGGCGACCAAGTCTCTCCACTGTTTTGTAGCATAACTGCCCCTAGCCCATAGGATGAGGCATCAGCTGATATCTTCAGCAGTTTGTTAGGGTGGTACAACTGAAGTACTGGTACTGAGGAAAGTTCATGTTTGAGGTTAGAAAACGCTGCCTGTTGCTCAAGACCCCAACACCACTGATTCTTTTTAGACAACAAGTCTAAGTGGTTTGTCTTTTTCTGCTAGATTTGGTAAGAACTTGCCTAACTGTTTCACCATTCCAAGGAAGCTCCTGACCTCACTTATGTTAGTGGGCTCTTTCATGTCCTGCACAGCATGGGTTTTGTCAGGATCTGGCCTCATGCCATCTGCTGATATAATGTAACCAAAAACTGTACCTCTCTTTTCCCGAATTCGCATTTTGCCACGATCAGTCTGACCCCTGCCTTTTCTGCTCGCTTTAGTGCAGTGTGCACCCTGTCATGATGCTGCTCTTTTGTAGACCCCCAGGCGAGGAAATCGTCCATGTGACATACAACCCTGTCAAGGCAAGCAGTAACCTCGGTCTGCATTCTGTTATGAAAATGCTCAGGGGCAGAGGAGATGCCAAAGGGTAGCCAATTAAAATGGAACCGGCCAAATGGTGTGATAAAAGTGGTATAGAGAGCTGATTCTTTAGACAAGGGGATTTGCCAATATCCCATGTTTGCGTCAAGCTTGGTGAAAAATTGTGCATCTGTGAGCATCCCTAGGGTTTCCTCCACCGAAGGGAGGATGAACTTTTCACAGCGCAAGGACTCATTTAAAGGTGTCATATCCGCACAAATGCGAACTTCATCTTTGTTCTTTTTCAGGGCTACTACCATGCCACAGCACCAATCTGTTGGTTCCTCCACTCGGCTGATGACCCCTAGGTTCTCCATCCTCTCCAGTTCCTTCTTGACTTTTGCCATGAGAGGCAATGGGACCCGGTGTGGCACTTTCAGTGAAAATGGCTTGGCATCTGGTTTCAGCTTAATCATGTAAGGTTTCTGAACCAGTCCAAGTCCATCACAGAGTTTAGGATACATCTGTGTTACAGTCTCTCGAGTTATGGAATCGACTCTTGCTATCAGCTTGAGCCACACAGAAGCCGATCTGCTCAGCAATGCCACCTGTAGATCTCTCACTACAAACACATTTTCTGTAATGCTCCTGTTTCCATATGACAGTTTTTCTGTCACAGATCCTAGCACTGTTAAATATGCTCCATCTGGATCATAAAGTGCTTTGTTAGCTTTCTGTAGTTTCACATCGCCGTGCTTTAATTTTTTGTACACTTGCTCAGGGATAACCGTAATATCTGCTCCTGTATCTATTTTAAAGGTCACTTTAATGCCTCTAATGTTGATGTCAATCATCCAAGGTTCTTCGCCAGAGGCTAACTCACCCAGAAACAGACCATCCATATCTCCTGCAATCTCACTAACAAAGCTGGTTGACCTACACACTTTGGCAAAATGTCCTCTTTTGCCACAGTTGCGACATTCAGGACTTTTTGCTGGGCACTGAAATGCTGAATGAGGGGGTGTCTTCCCACATTTGTGGCATGCTTTATTTTCCCCCCTAGGCTGAGACATTTTCGTGTCTTTTGACTGTCCCTGTAAGCGTTCTTTGGCCATGTATTTGTGCTGCTTCCCTCTCTTAGTCTGCACAGCATCTACAGCCCCTTTGCTAACACAGCGTTCTCCTCTCATCAGTCTGCTGCCTCTGATTGCCTAGCCATTGTGATAGCTTTTGTGAGAATAAGGTCTTTATCTAACTGCATCCGCTCTGACAATGCTGAATCTTTAAGACCAACTACTAATCGATCTCTCAAAAATACCGTCATGCAGTTCACCATACAGTTCTCCGCGAGTGCATAAAGAGCAGTGATGAAGGAGTCCACCGGTTCCGAGGGCTGCTGAACCCTCTTGTTAAATTTGGCCCGTTCATAAATCACATTTTCCTTTGGGACAAAATAGGTGTCAAATCCTCTTCTCGCCACATTATATTGCTGCCGCTGCTCAACTATTAAATCCAACCCTCGTAGCACGTCGTCAGCCTCATCTCCCATGCAGTACACAAGCGTGTTCACTTGGTTAGCTTCAGAGGAATTATTCAGGTTACTCGCCAATCTGAAACGCTCGAACCTCCTGATCCACTTCTCCCACTCCTGTTGCCTCGAGAGGTCAAAGGGCTCCAGAGGTTTGATCATGAAGGTCGCCGTCGAGGGTGCCACTATTCCCGACCAGAATAATTCACCAAAAATTATGGATAAGTAATATATTAGGATCCCTTTTAGAAAAAAGTGGTGACGTATAACCATCACTGCACACTACTGCACATATAGTTGGTTAGCAGTCCTGCCCGCCCCAGAAAAATCTGCCCACCTTTTTTTATTTTTCATTTTGAAAAAAGCCTTTAAAATAACACCAAAAAGAAAGTGAGAAATGCTCAGAATCCCTGGACGATCTCTTCAGCTTTCACTCACTGCGGCACTTATGGGTCAGTGTGATGACCAAGGCCACACAAATAGAGCAGTACAAGGGGTAATACGGTACACACACTCACATCTCTTTTGTAAGTACACAGGTTAATTTAATTTGCAATCAACCACATCCCAAACAATTCATGTTCACACTACACAGTTTATTTGATATATAATTTCTCTATTTTCCTTTAGCTTTACATTGTTTAAATGAAGTGCACACATTTTCACACTGTAAGGTTAAAATTAGTATTTTTTTTTGCTGTTATATTTATCTTTTTTGTGTCTTTGAGTTACCATGTTGGTGGGAGGCGTCATTCTGGAGAGGCAAAAGTATAGCAAAGGGGCAGAGCCTGCTAAATCCTGTGGCCAGTTCGTTAGGCTGTACCATCTCCAGCCATGTCAGAGGGGGATTTAGGTTTAGTTAGGTTTCCCTGTGTATTTTAGTCGATGTCCATTTTTTTGTTTTCCCCTTATGTGTTAATTGGTTTGGCCAAGCCAGTATATATGTTCCCTCATGGTTCATTTTGTTAGGTGAGTTTGTTCTGTTCACACCCTTTTTGTTATTTGAGTAGAGTTATTTATTTTGACCTCTTTTATAGGCCTAGATATTGAGTTTTTGGTTTAGGGTTTTTATGTACCCAAAAATGCAAAACATATCTTAATAATCTCCTGTTTTCCTCATTGCCTCACTGCTTGGTCCCTGACAGTCAGGCAGATTTGATTCTTTATGTTAATGCATCTAGTAGTGATTTTGAGTGGTTGTGCTATTTGGATCTCAAACTGAAATGAAATTAAAATGAAAATTAAAAACCTCCCGCTCGCCCCTGAAAATTGAAATGTGAATGATGCTGATCAAATTATTTTTTTATATGGCCTAATAACCCACATTTCAACATAAACACAGTAAAGAGCTGTCACCTCTTAATGCTTAAGGTCATGCAACCAAGCAATGTCTGTATATAACCCAAAACGCAGAAAATATAAGCGAGGGCCAGGAGTAAAAGTGAAACTTTTTTTATTGAGCAAAAAATCCAAATATGTGCTCTTAGCCAATATGAAAGAATCTAATCAAGCAGGACAATGGAACAAAACAGAGTGGAAACAGAAAAAACTAGCGAAATGGAAAACACAAGTTGCAGACTAACAGGAATCAAAAATGGGATGGAATGACTTGCAAGATAAAATCAGTGGGACGAACTGGCAAAGACTGGCAGCAGATATATTTATTATCCAACTAATGATAACTGGAGACAGCCTGGCAGAATGACAGGTAGAGGGCGCAGAGGAGTCGAAACAGGTCAGCCAGATTCCTGCTGAGGTGGGTGGGGCTGGAAGTATGGGAACTGGACACGGACTCACAGAGCAGGAGAGGCGAACCAACCTGAACAAAAGAGCAAATACAAAATTAATTGATGAATGTACGTTTAGAAAATGAAATCACCTGATCCAGGCAGGATTCCTGACAATGGTAGTGCACTGAGACAGACATTATTGCTAACTGTTATGAGCACTGTATTTTGACACCCTCAGTCAATGAAACACTTGACAGATTGTTAAAACAGTACTAGTACTTTAGAATGAGACCATGTAATTGTAACATGGCAGTGGGTTTCAATGTTGTCCATGGGCCCCTTGGTGTATGCTGATTTTTGTTCTGACCAGTCATTATAAGAATTATAAGATTTAAATGAGCTGATAATTTGTCTAAATTGGTCGCATTTAATGTTTGGAGCAGTTCTTTTCCCCCCTTAAGCCACAATTTCACAGAAAAATTCACACATGCCATAAAGTGTAAAAGACATATTGGGCCCTATTTTTGCACCTTCACAAGCAAAAATGCATGTGGTGGTAACATAATGTCCAATTTCATCGGTCACAAATGGAATATTTCTGCTCGAATATAAAAGCATTCGCATCTCATAGAGTTGGACAGTGTACACTGAGGCGTTCAATATATAGATCTGGTGCTGTGGAATTTTTGTGTCACATATGGGGCCAGAACAGACACTATACATTTTGGCATCAAAAATAAAGTTTGGCAATGAAAACAAACCCTGCACTGAAAAAGTAAATATTGGCATTTAAACTCTTTTGTAGTAAAAAGTTGTATTGGCACTGAAAAGTTTACTGAAAATCAAAATACAAGCATTAAAAAATATTTATTTTTTTTTTTTTTTTTTGCATTCTGCTGTGTGTATCAATAAATATCTTTTGAATTCTGAATTTTTATTCACGTCACTTTTTTGATTACTTTTTTTTTACGACGGTAGTTTTCTTACTATGACAGTTTTTTTCATGATGACTGATTTTTGGTTTGAACTTTCTGTCACTGTTTAGGCATGAAGGAGAAGGTTCGAGTGGAGAGGGCAATTGTATATAATCTGCATACTACTAGGCGAATGTACGCAGGAACATGTTTTTACAGCAGAGACTTCCGCAAGGGCTGTTATTTTTGACATATAACCAGGCTGGATTGAAGTTAATTTTGAACTGATGTTATGCTGCTTTGGCCAAGATCTGCAGGAGCAAGCATTACCTTTTATATCAGCTAATATGAGTTAGTTAGCGTAAAGTACTCTAATTCTGCCCACCGCACCAAAGATCACAAATCTATATGTAGCATAGCATGGGCAAAGATGTAGCCTGCCATGGGCAATGTTTTGGACAGGCGGAATTAAGGTATAGGCATAGGTATAAGATTACTTCACTTCATTTGAGCTAATCTATGGTTTATGGTAGTTATATCTCCAGATCTATGCTGTCTCTTTTCTCTGGGAGTTTTAGCCCAATGTACATGCTGCTGCAAAAGGCCTCATACACATTTTAATGCTAATTCAGCAGCATTTACAATATATGTCCATGGTTTCCACAATTAGGAATGTGCTGATTCTTTAATGTGATCTGGAACATTTTTCCTCTCTTTTTATGCAGTTGTTTCAATTTCATCACAATGAGAATATAGAATTTTTATTCTTCATGGCATGCAGATATATTTTTGTCCAAATGTGGCAAGAGATAGTGTATATTTGGTTTAAACATGAACTGCGTCGAGACAAATTCACAGCTTGTAAAAATCCTCCAATTACATTTGTCGTTGGAACAAAAACATGCACACACCTGGGGGCCTCAAGACCAATTGTGTGAACCACTGCTGTAAGGTGACAGATGTTATGTAGCATACACTGTGGTAATATGTTGCCAGTGTGAGCGCACAGCTCAGGCGATCTCCGTGCCTTGTCATTAGATCCTCCTGACCTCAGCATATTCGCCCTCTTCTGTTCCCATTCCGTCACCCTCAGTCACTGGGCTCATGACATCCACATACATGTCCTCCTGACCTCCTGCAGAATTCTCCAGGTTCTGCTCCACCTCCATGTTCTTCTCCTCTGCAGCAGGGCTCCTGTGCGGCTGCTCCTGGCCCTGTGGTGCTCTCTTAGTGGGCCTGGAGCGGCTGATGTTGCCGTATGTGGTCTCCTCAGAGGGTTCAGGGCTGACTGATACCTGCTGGCTCAGATTCGGCTGGAACTCCCCTTCCAGTGCCCCTTTTTTCAACCCCATTTCCCTAGCCATCTCTGTCTCTGCACCCAGTGTGTTCTGGTCCTCCTTCTCCACCTCCCCTTGCGCAACCTCACCTTCTTCTTCTCCTCCTCCATCTTCCTCAACGGATTTGTGTCGGATCACGGCATAGTCGGATCTTTTGGACATTCCTCGGATGATGCCCGGTCCTTGTTCGCCACCGGTATTACGGAGTTTGGAGAAATCCACTGCGGCATAATGTGGGGCATGGGCCAGCTTTTCCACTGTGCTTACACCTGAAAGTGTCGTCCTGTTGGCGTAGGTCGCTTCATCACCTTGAGTGGCCGTCTGTCAACAAAAGATCATAAAAAATTGTGGAAGATGAACATCAGAACACTTTCATCTGAAATATAGCTGCAAGTAGCAATGGGGTGGCCTAGCAGCGTAGCAGGTCAGCCCGGGTGACCACGGTAACACGGTTGAACTGTCAGATACATCACTGCTTGCACAGTTGAGAAATTTAAGATTATATCACGACTAATTGACAGATTAATGTGCCTGTTTCCTTTTTTACAGATTCACGATCAATTTAGACTGGTTTTGAGGATGAATGACCAACAACTTCATGTGCCAATACAGAGATGAGGTCCGGAGTTCAACTGATGAGTTTGGTTTGGTTATTTGAAATTGTTACTAAGATGTGACTTCACTTCCTGTGACTTGAATATTTGCCAGAGGTCAAAGGTCACCAAATTAAATAGGTCTTCTCAAGACCGTGTTGAAATGTCCTTATACCAAGTTTCGTGTTGATACACCAAAGCATTGCTGAGATATGGGCCTACTTCCTGTTAGGCGGCTTCTCGGATGATTTCAATTGGCTGTTATGGCCAAACGGTTTGGACTTGAGATACAAAACTCAACGTACTTCTCAGGCTTGGTCTGAAGATCATTTGAGCCAAGCGTCATAATGATAGGACAATTGTCATTTCCGTAAATTTAAGCGCATTTTGGAAAAAATTCAAAATGGCTGCCAAATTCTGAAGCTTTCATACTCAGTCTTCCAGGATCAGTCTAGCGATGTCCATCAGCATCAGCAGACACAGTAATTAAGGCTGTAGTTCAAACAGATCAAGAAATATCGGCTAAAGAATGTTTTTGCAATTGATAGCGCCCCCCAGAGGTCAAAGCTCATAGAACTTTTCATGCCTCCTCAGGGGCAGGTCTTGAGACTATGAACTAAGTTTGGGGTTGCTTTGTCAAAGCATTGCTGAGATAAGGCCTCACATCCTGTTTGGCGGCTTTGCCGCCAAATTTCATTGGCTATTTCAGGCAAACAATTTTGAAAATCGAAACGGCTTTTAGTATCTTTTGTGGGGCTCGGTCTGCAGATTCTATGAACCATGGTCCGCTCAAATTGGACAAAATTTGTGACCCGTGAAACTTTTGAAAGGTTTTTGCTAAAATTCAAAATGGCGGAAAATCCAATTGGGCGCCAAAGACATTAGAGGATTCGTTGAACTCGGAGTGACCCAAGGATTTGAATGATACCTGAATTCTGGAAATCGGATGAAAGGGTCAGAAGTTATGAAGGTGAATGTAGGTCAAAATTTGACCTGTTGGTGGCACTAGAGCTTTTGAGCTAGGGGCATGAAATTTTGTGTGCCTGAACAAAGTACGTCTCTGAATGAGTATGCCAAATTTTAATATTTTCCCATGTACAGTTGTTTAATTTCTGTAAATTTATGCAAATTTTGCACAAAATTCAAAATTGCCGCCAAATTCTGAGGCGTACAAACACAATCTTCTACAAAATGCCTAGGGATGTCCAACAGCATCAGGAGACACTGGAATTAAGGTGTTATTCCAAACAGATCAAGAGATATCGGCTAAAAGATGTTTTTGCTATTTATAGCGCCCCCTAGTGGTCAAACGTCTCAGAATTTTTTATACTTATTCAGGAGCAGGTAGTGAGACTATATACCAAGTTTGGGGTTGATACATTGAAGCGTTGCTGAGATATGGCCTCACTTCCTGTTTAGCGGCTTCGCCGCCAAATTTCATTGGCTGTTACAGGCAAACGGTTTTGAATATCGAAACGGCTTTTAGTATCTTTTGTGTGGATTGGTCTGCAGATACTATGAGCCACGTTTCGCTCAAATCGGACAAAATTTGTGACCCGTTAAACTTTTGAAAGGTTTTTGCTAAAATTCAAAATGGCGGAAAATCCAATACGGCAGAAAATGATGTCATAGGGTGCGTTGAACTCGGCTCGGCCCAAGGATTCCAACGGTACCTCATTTGTGAAAATCAGATGAGCAGGTCAGAAGTTATGAAGGTAAATGTATGTCAAATTTTGACCTGTTGGTGGCGCTACAGCTTCTTCGCAAGGGGCATGAAAATCGGTGTGAGTGATCAGGGGACTGTCCTGAACAAATTTGCCAAATCAATTACATTTTCCCATGTATGGTTTTTGGGGCTGCCATAAGACTTCAATAGCAGAAGAAAGCGGAAGCATAATAATAATAAGAAAAGGTACAAATACAATGGTTGCCTTCGCGGCTTCGCTGCTAGGCCACCAATTAACCTAAAAATGTTAAATCACACTCAAAAACCAAATGATATACATACAAGGCCGCCAACGGGGGGGGGTCAAAAGGGACTGCTATCCCCGGGCATCAGACTAGGGGGGGCATGAAACTGACCCCCTGATTTTAAAATAATCAGCTGGAAAATTCATCATAATAAATATCTGTGAAGATTTAACATAGTATTTCTCAGTTACATAAAAGCTTTATATATTCTATTTTTCTCATTTTCCTTGACAAATGACATAGTGGTAAAAATAGATTTACACCCCCAATGCAAGTGGTTTGGTCCGTCTTTAGCACCGCAACACAAGACTGATAATTTCAGCTACCACACTCGCTCGCCTGAGATCCCTCGGTTATTGAAATGCTATGGTTAAACCCTAGTCACACTAGAGGTGGAATGAGCCGTAATGCCGTCGGAATGAAATTCTTTGTATATCCCTGGATATTCGAAGTGCGTTCTAAAAATTCTGACTGCATTCTGAGTGTATTCCAAATATTCAGGCCTATTCTTGTGGCCGGCCTGAATGTTTTGCTCATGCTAAAACTTTCCAGGTGTATTCGAAGTGGAGAAATATCGAACGGCATTCGAAGTGTATTCTAACTGCGCTCTGACTGCATTATAAATATTCTTACGGCATTCCAACAGCATTCAAAACATTCTGATTGCATTCGAGGGAGAATCGAAACGGCAAGGCACATCAAATCCTGCCAGAATGTCCTGAATGCGCCTCGAATGAGCTAGAATGCACCTCGAATGCATTTCGATTGCTGCAGGAATCTATTTCGATATTAAAACAATTCAGCTGGATTGCACTTCGAATGCCATTAGAATCTTTCGATTGCCGCTGGATGATATGACTGTGAGCACAAGCAAAATGGAAGAGTCTAATTTCAGTGATCCTGGTTTATGGCCGGATTAAATGTCAGATTCTGACAGGGTGAACATCGTACGCATCTTGGCCAAGAGAACCCCTTTAACAGAGATTGCAAAAGAAATTCCAAAAGATCCAGCGGGTTGGGCATTCCCAAATTACCTGACGTATTCTAAATCACCAAATGGCCGTGAAAAGACAGAGCGGGACTGGGTAGGATATAGCAGTTCCAAAAATGCTTTGTTTTGCTTACCGTGGCGACTGTTTTCTTTTGAGCAAAAGGCAAAGTCGTGCAGTTCACTTAATTCCAGTGATGGGATGAAAATTCCCAATGTTAAATGGCGAAGCTTTACGAAAAATTTCCAGAGCACGAGAGAAACATTGCACATAAACAGTGTTACTGGAAATGGAAAAACCTACAGCACTCTGTAATACATGCATCTGGAGTTGACAGCCAGCAGCAGAAAGCCACTGAGTTAGAAATAGAGAAAAACAAAGCACTACTTAAAAGGTTATTGGATGTCACTTTGTATTTATCCTCTAGGAATCTCCCATTCTGGGGTAATGCGAACACACTTGATGAGCCAGATAATGGGCATTTTTTGGGCATAATTGAACTGTTGGCAAAGTACGATAATATCCTAGATGATCATTTGAGAAATATCAGAGTGCACCAGCAACAGGGGAAAAAAGTGCAAGCCCATTATCTCTCGCGGGACAGCCAAAATGAATTTATTGATCTATGTGCTCAGCGTGTACTAAGTACTGTTTTGGATGAAAGACAGGAGGCAGCATACTACTCCTTAATGTGTGATGCAACCCCAGATGTCTCCAACACGGAGCAAAATGTAGTTATGGTGAGATATGTACATAGAGCAGCAGGCTCTGAGGGGTGGAAAATACAGGAACACTTCTTACAATTTAGTGACTTTTCAAAAAAAAACAGGGAAAGAAATAGCAGAAATGGTGGAAAAAACATTGAGTGAAAAGGGAATAGATATAGCTGACTGTAGAGGTCAATGTTATGATAATGGCGCAAACATGGCAGGAAAGGTAAAGGGAGTGCAGGCTCGCACACTGAACAAAAACCCCCTCGCCACATTCTCCCCGTGTGCGTCGCACACTTTAAACTTAGTCGGAGTCCATGCAGTCCAAGCATGTCCAGAGATCGGTGCGTTCTTTGGGTACATAAATCAGCTGTACAAGCTATTCAGTGCAAGTCCTACCCGCTGGGGGATGCTACAAGAGATCATGGGGTGTTCTCTCCACCGCTTGTCTGACACCAGGTGGAGTGTGCACATACAGGCTGTGCGTCCAGTGGCACAGCATTTGCCTGATGTGCTACGTGCATTAGACGCCCCAGTAGACACAGAGAACCTAACCAGTGAGGCCAGAGCCGAGGCACTGGGTTTAAAAACCTACTTTGAGTCATTCAATGCAGTTGTGCTTCTTACGTTTTGGGTGAAGGTGTTACAGTGCATAGAGGACAGAAACTCGTCCTGCAGTCCTCATCCATTTCTCAGGATATGCAGGCAGCCCACATCCGCAGGCGTGGATCATGGGCTAGTTTACTAACAGAGGCAACTGCTGTTGTCAGTGCCATGAAAATCAAACCCAAGTTAGAAATGAAACAGAGAAAGAAAAAGGTCTTTTTTGACGAGACAGGGGGAGGAAATGATACGACAGGGGGAGAAAATATGACGACAGAGCAATGCCCAGCAACTCTATTTAGAAATAAAGTATTTTATGGCGCTATGAACAGCATCATTTCTCAGTTAGATACATGTTTTAAATCAGTTAAACAAATATGTGAGGAGTTTGGTGTTTCATGGAAATTTAGGAATATGTCGAAAGATGATATCAATGCATCGTGCAGAAAGCTGTCTGAAAAATACTCGAATGATCTATCAGAGTCACTGGAAGAACAGATGCACCATATTAATAAAATATACAGTGCAACTTTGAAGAAGGTTTCGGGCCTTTGGACCTTCTAAATGCCATCTACAGCATGGGGCTGCAAAGTATATATGGTGATCTTTGTGTCTTGTTGCGTATCTTTCTGACTTTGCCCGTAATGGTGACTGGAGGCGAGCGCACTTTCAGTAAACTTAAATTAATAAAAAATCACTTGCGCTCCACCATGTCACAAGAGAGACTAAATGGTTTAGCGATGATCTCGATAGAACAAGAACTGGCCAAGAGAATTGATTTTGATGATATTATACATGACTTTGCAACTAGAAAAGTGCGACGCCTTTCATTTGTCAAACGAATAGGCTATGTGTAGCCCACTTTATGTTTTTTTGTTTTTGTTTTAATTGGCCTGTCAAAACATTTACCTAAGTATGTATGTTACAATATTCATGATTTTATCTGTTGTGATCCTTGAGAATACATATTTTCAAATAGGCTACTGAGACATTTATCTGTGAATTCATGCATCTGTTTGAGAAAAGTAGCCTACATTATTTATTTTACATGCGATCCTTGAAACAAGATATGATTTATCTAAACAACACTAAACAGGTGTCACGTAAAGTGTCCTGTCAGCTTGTTTTTTCATCATTCTATTTTCAATTCTGTTATTGTAGCCTATTAATTAACTCTATAGCCTACTTTGGGGGGGGGGCATTGCAGGACCATTTTATCCCCGGGCATTGGCTAGGCTATAATATACGTGTTAACGAAAATAGGATGCGCAGATGCCTGCAGAATCTTCTCGGAAATACTGACAGAAGAGTACAATTATGTGAGCGAAGGTTTTTGTGAATTTTACTAAAAAAAAAAGATTTCACTCGATGATATAGCATATATTTGGTAGCTATGATGTTGCTTTTTTTTTTTACTATCATCCAAAGATTTATTTATTTAATGTATATATACAGTTGCGCTAAAAAGTTCACGTACCCTATCTGAATTTGTGAAATGTTACCATGTTTTGAATTATGATTCAATATGCAAAAAACTTGTCTTTCATTTAAGGACAGTAATCATGTGAAGTCATTTATCATGATATAGGTGTTTACCTATAATCATATTAATAACTGAAATCACCCAAACAGCCCTGATCATAAGTTTACATATCCTTGAATGTTTGACCTTGTGATATAGACACAAGGTGACAAATTCAGATTTAAATGGCCATTAAGGGTTCCACACCTGTGGCATTTGTAGGGCCGAAAACATTAGGGGCGACAAGTTCATCTTTAAACCCAGAAACTTTCAGTTTCCATCTCCTCAGAAAGTCCTGAAGACGAGGCACGGTCCACAAACGAATCTCGTCCATGGACATTTCCTGTGCCTCGTCCATTTCGATGATCACGGGGGTAGATTTAATTAATTGTCAGGACAAACAAAAACAAGGCGTGCAGCTCGGGTCGGCTCTATGTACAAATGACCTTTGACACGGTGACGTCACGCAGCTCCTGTAGGTAATTACGAACTGGCTTTATAGTAACCAGTGTCTGTGTATAGTCATTGAGTAAGTTGGCCTTCCAAGTGGATGGACTGATCAGGCTCGACAGTGAGTCCATGGGGATCGGAAAAGAACTGTCTCAGGACCTTCGTAACAAGGTAGTTCAACTTTTAAAAGATGGGAAAGGATATAAAAAGATATCCGAAGACTTGAAAATGCTAGTCAGTACTGCTCAGTCTGTGATTTATGCCCCCATCACACTTATTCAAAATCAGCAGGAATCAAGCAGAACCAGCCAGAATGAAGAATTCGCGCAACATTCGGGCGGGAATTTCAAATTGACCAAAATTCTTACAGCTTCAAAAGAATGCCGTTCGAATACTTAGAATGCGCTTCGAACCCACCTCAAATGATTCTCGCTCATTCTGGGTGTATGAGCTCTCGAATGCAGCTTGAACGTAGTTGGAACACAGTAGGAATATTTAGAATGCAGTCAGAATATTTAGAATACACTTCGAATGCCGTACGAGTGCGGTTCAATTGCTGCCTGAATACCACCAGAAGTCTGGTTGGTGGGTGCCTCTAATGCTGTACAAATTCACCTCGAATGCAGTCAGAAAGCTCCCGGAATGGCCGCCGAATATGGTTGGAACGTCCAAGAATTCAAACAGAATGCAGCTCGAATACTCAGAATGTACTTAAAATGTAACACGAGTGTCCAATATGCGTTGATTGAGTAATTGCTGACTACAGTAGAGGAACGTAAATATGCCACTAAAACTGGTGCCGAATGCATGAGAGTTAACAGTTATGCGTTATTAATGAAAACTGGCCACACATGATAATGTTGAGAGTTTTCGGAGTTTCTGTAATGGTAATTTAAATGAATGATTGAAAACAGGTCATGACCAATTATTATTTTTAACGGATGGGTTTCAGCCTCCCCTATCGCCAGTTCACCAGCCGCCACTGATTCCAGTGGCAATCGAAAGATTCCAATGGCATTCGGAGTGCAATCCAGCTGAATTGATTTAATATCGAAATAGATTCCTGCAGAATCGAAATGCATTCAAGGTGCATTCTGGCTCATTCGAGGCGCACTCTGGCAGGATTTGACGTGGCTTGCCGTTTCGATTCTCCCTCGAATGCAATCAGAATGTTTTGAATGCTGTTGGAATGCCGTAAGAATATTTATAATGCAGTCAGAGCGCAGTTAGAATACACCTCGAATGCCGTTCGATATTTCTCCACTTCGGATGTCACCTGGAAAGTTTTGAACATGAGCAAAACAATTGGGCCGGCCACAAGAACGGGCCCGAATATTTGGAATGCACTTAGAATGCAGTCAGAATTTTTAGAACGCACTTCGAGTATCCAGGGATATACAAAGCATTTTCTTTTCTTTTTTTTTCCCCACCACCACCCCCCCTCTTGGGAGGTCAGCTTTATTTTTTATTAACAGTCATCATAGAAACAATCCGGAGGGAAGGGTATGAGGAAAAGGTTTTAACGGAAGGGGGATAATCCAAATCAAACAACATTTGATCAAACAAAACCTTGTAACAAACTAACTGCTGGATGATTTGGAAAAAAAAATGAAATCAAGACATCAAACAACAAATGAAACAAAAACAAAGACAGAAGGAGAGAGAGAGAAAAAAACAACTTGGCCTAAAAAAGAGAAACAACAAAAAAAGTGGTCAAAACAAAGTAACCAGGAATGTTAATTATGACAGTTGAGAAAATTAACAGTATTCACAATAATTATTAAAGCAAAGGGGAGAAGGAAGTGAGAGAGGAAATAGAGAAGAAGAAAAGAAAAAACTGAAAAATTGTGATACGTAGACTAATTTAAAAAAAAATAAGTAAAGGGAATTGTGGAGGATGAGGTTAAGCAAGTGTGGGGAGGATGAGAATAATTCTTTATGGACAGTAAGAACTGTTGTATCCTTTTTTTTTTTGTAGTGTGCGTAGGGATTAGTTGACCGGTAGCGAGCTAATATCATGAAACCATGAAAAATTTTTATTAAATTGTTGCATTTGTTTTTTTTGTAGGGCTGAGTAGTGTTCAATTGACAATTGTTTTGCTAATAAGTCTAACCATTGAGATATTTTCAGCTGTTTTTTGTTTTTCCAATTTAGCAGTATTGTTTTCCTGGTGATAGTTAGGGCTACTAGTAGAGGTGTTGTGATTTGTGTCGGAATTGTGTTAATTTCGCCTAATATGCAGATGGATGGGTTTAATGGGATGCTGCATTTAAATAGTGCACACAGTTTGGTGATTACCTCTTCCCAAAAGTGTTGTACAAGTTGACAGAGCCAAACAGCATGGAGGTAGTAATCTGTGGTGTTGAATATGCATTGAGGGCATATATTGGTTTCTGATAATCCCATTTTGTACATTGTTTGTTGTGTAATATGTGCTCTGTGCATTACCTTGTACTGGATTAGTCTAATATTAGTATTTTGTGACACGTTGTAGATGTTCCTGCAGATTTCATTCCAGAAGTTAGCGTTAGTTTTGATGTTGAGGTCTTCTTCCCATTTGTGCATTGGAATGCATTGTGTGTTGTCAGAACCTAGGGAGGATATGAGTTTATACAGTTTAGCGAAAGGTTTGTTTGATTTTGCAATTTTGCCTAGATCATTCAGTAGTCGTGATTCTTTGAGGTCAATGTCGGTGAGATCATTTTTTTCCTTGACTGTTTTAGTTGAATGTATTGGAAGTATTGATTTTTATTAATGTCATATTTTTCAATTAACTGCGGGAAGGAAAGCAGGGTGTTATTTTCAAAAATATGGTGCATATGTGAGATCCCTTTTTCTTTCCATTTATTGCCAATCATAGGTGATTTGTTTATAGTGAAGTCAGGGTTGTGCCAAATTGGTGTGTGCGTGCTGGGACTTACTATGAAGTTAATCATTTTATTGATTTTCCACCAAGCTGTCAGAGTTGTGGAGATTGCAGGATTCTTGAAACAACTGTGTTTTTTAATGGTACTGCTAATGAAAGTTAAGTCTGCCAATGATATGTTCTTTGAGTCTGTCTGTTCTATGTCAATCCAGGGGTGGTTGGGGTCATGGTTTGAGTGTATCCATTTGATGAGGTATTGTATTTGACTTGCCAAGTAATAGTTATGAAAGTGGGGCGCTTCCAGGCCTCCATGGTCTTTCGGTTTCTGTAGTGTTGATAGTTTTATTCTGGGTTTTTAATTTTTCCAGTAGAATTTTGTTACCAAGGAGTCCAATTTTTTTAACCATTTTGCTGTCGGTTGGACAGGGATCATAGTGAACAGGTAAGTGGTTTTGGGTAGTATCATCATTTTTATTGTAGAAATTCTGGCTATGATGGATTGTGGTAGTGACATCCATCGATCCAAGTCATCTTCTATTGATTTTACTAGTGGGGTGAAGTTTAGTTGGAACAACTCTGTCAGCTTGGGGGATACATTTATGCCAAAATATGTGATATTACCAGTAGTGAATGGAAAGTGCGATAGTTGAGATGCAGCATTCCTACTATCCCCATAAAGAGGTAGGATAGTTGATTTATTCCAGTTGATGGAATAGTCAGATACTTCTGTAAATGTTTTAATAGTTTTAATAATTTCATGTAAAGATTAGGTTGGGTTTTGTATGAATATTAGTACATCATCTGCATATAGGCTAATCGTGTGCGTTATTTGCTTAGTTGTAATACCTGTGATTCTGTTATTTGTCTGATCGCTGCTGCTAATGACTCAGTGAAGACTGCGAAGAGTAGTGGTGAGAGTGGACATCCTTGTCTGGTTCCCCTGTGAAGTGCAAAACTTCGTGATGTTAGTCTGTTAGTCATGATTGCTGCCCTAGGAGTGCTGTATAGTGTTTTTATCCACTGGATGAATGACTCTCCAAAGCCAAATTTTTCCAAAGTCTTGAAAAGAAATGTCCAGTTAACTTTATCGAAGGTCTTTTCTGCGTCGAGTGAAAGGATAATGGCTTTAATTTTTTGTTCATAAACTGTGTGAATAATATTGAATAATCTCCGTCTGTTGTTTGATGAATGTCTGCCTTTTATGAATCCTGTTTGGTCTGGGTGTATGAGAGATTGAATGACTGGTTCTGCCCGAATTTTTAGAGCTTTACTGATGATTTTTATGTCTGTGTTGATGAGGGAGATTGGTCTATAGCTTGAACAAAGAGTGGAATCTTTGTTTGGCTTAAGCAATACTGAGATGTTAGCGGTGTTCATATGTGAGGGGATGGTTTGTGATATTTTTATTTCATCTGCCATTCTAATAAATTGGGGTGAGATCGTCCTCCAGAAATGTTTGTAAAACTCGGCTGGGAATCCATCTGGGCCTGGAGCTTTATTATTTGCCTTTTTTTCCAGCGCCTTTTCATATTCTGTAATTGATAGTGGCTTTTCCAAGTTGTTGATTTGATTGAGGGAGAGATGCGGGAGTGTAATATTATTCAGGAAATTATCAATTTTTTCCCTTTCATTACTGTATAAATCTGTGTAAAATTTTTTTAAAATGTTATTTATGGTTTGTTGGTAATTGATGTTATTCCCGGCCGAGTCTTTAATAGTTTCGATATATGTTTTTTCCTTATTGCATTTAAGTTGATTTGCCAAATATTTCCCAGATTTATCGCCATGTTCATAGTGGTTATATCGTAATTTTTGTAGTACAAATCGGGTTTTTTTGTTGATAATATTATCTAGTTGAAATTTGGTTTCTCTGATTTCCTTTAGTGTTTGTTCTGTGGGATTAATTGCATGTGAATTATGTAGTAATTTGATTTTTTCTTCTAATTTGGTTTCTAATTCTTGTTCTGTCTTTTTTTTGTGGGTGGAATATGAAATTATTTTCCCTCTTAGCACTGCTTTTGCTGTTTCCCAAAGGAGTGTTGGTGTGACGCTTGGAGAGTCATTCATTTCCAGAAAGAATGCCCACTCTTTCTTGAAATATGCATCAAAATTATTATCTGTGAGTAAAGATGTGTTAAAGCGCCAGTTTGGGAAGTTTTTTGTTTCTTGTTTTGTGATGAGGGTGAAACTGATAGGGGAATGGTCAGAAATAACAATTGGATGTATTGTAGTGTGCACAATATCTTTTATCATTGAGTTGCTTGTAAGGAAATAATCAATTCGTGAGAAAGATTGGTGAACTGTGGAATGGTAGGTGAATTCTTTTGCTGTTGGATTTTGTAGTCTCCAACTATCACTAAGGCCCAGATCTGTCATGTATTGTTGAATGGTCCTTGTTGAATGCCAGTTTTGGGCATGATGTTTGGTTGTAGAGCTATCTTGTGTTGGGTCAATGACAATGTTAAAATCTCCTCCAATGATAAAAAGTGATGTGGGGAATTCCTGCAATGTTGTGAAAAAGTTATGAAAGAATGCTGGGCCATCTGTATTAGGACTATAGATACTTGCTATTGTTATATTTTTATTGTTAATTGCGCCATTGATAATTATATATCTTCCTTCCGGATCGGATATGGCGTGGTTATGAGTATATTGTGCTTCTTTATTGATTAGAATTGAGACAGCTCTTTTTTTGAGTTATATGAGGAAAAAATAACTGATTGAATTTATGAGTTTTTAGTTTGTTGTGTTCTGCGGCTGAGAGTTTGGTTTCTTGAAGTAAACATATGTCTGCATTTATCTTCTTTAGGTGGTTTAATATTTTGGTTCTTTTTGCCGGTGAATTAATACCTCGCACATTCCAACTAAGAAATTTCATTCGTGTTCGTTTTTGTAGTGTATCTTATAGGCATCTGATTGTTTGAGTCCCTCTTCCCCAAAAAAAATATGTGGCATAGAAACAGTAGAGTGCGGGTGAAGGGAAAAAAAAGAAGAAAAGATAAAAAAGAAAAAAGAAACAAAACAGGAAATTTAACATATTGTACATCAGAAAGAAAGGGATTAAACTTCCAGTCAAATTCCATTTGCCCTTGAGTTCGACGTTTCATCACAGTTGGGTGTCAGTCTAGATATGTAATGTCCGGTTAGTAATTTTGTTTGCGGATTTGGTCAGTTGTTGTTTAGAGAGCGAAAGATGTTACAATCATATGCAATTGTAGTTGTCTTGTAAGCCAATAACGCGTGCGCACATATACATTCACATACACACACACACACACACACACACACACTCAGCTTCCTTTTACATTTCCAACAGCACAGATAGGATGGATGGATAGGTTGATGGATAGACGAAGCATTTCTAAATACGCGGCCAATGTATCTTGTTGATTATAGGTATGGTTGATATGCAGACATACACACCATTACAAGATTTTCATTCAGGTAGGTAGATACAGAACAAGAATACATTCATTCAAAGAATTTTCATTCCGACGGCATTCCGGCGCATTCCACCTCTAGTGTGACTAGGGTTTAAGAGGTGGAAAATTAGGGGATATGTTGATACCAAGCCAAGTTCAGATAGGCCAAGAAATATTTCAACCCAAACTGCCAGGAGAATTGTTTGGGACACGAAGAAAAATCCACAAGCTACCTCAAGAAAAATACAGGATGCTCTGGAAAAAGATGGTGTGGTCGTTTCATGGAGCACAATATGGAGGTATTTAAATTAAAAGGAGCTGTGTGGTCAAATTGCTAAAAAGAAGCCATTATTGCGCCAATCCCACGAAAAAGCCCACCTAAAATACGCCAGACAACACCTTGACAAACCTCACAACCAAAAGAAACCAAAACAGAACTTTATGGTCTCAACCATAAGCGCTATGTTTGGAGAGCAGTCAATAAGGCCCATGGTGAAAAATACACCATTCCCACTGTAAAGCATGGTGGTGGCTCTGTGATGTTTTGGGGGTGTGTGAGCTCTAAAGGCACAGGGAATCTCATGAAAATTGATGCCAAGGTGAATGCAGCATGCTATCAGAAAATACTGACAGACAATTTGCATTGTCCAGTACAAAAGCAGCACATGGGACGCACTTTGACTTTCCAGCATGACAATGATCCGAAGCACAAGGCCAAGTTGACCCTCCAGTGGATACAGAAGAGAAAGGTGAAGGTTCTGGAGCGCCCATCACAGTCTCCTGCCCTCAATATCATCAAGCCGCTTGAGAGATCTCAAATATGCAGTTCAATTGAGACAACCAAAGAATTTGCAGGAGCTGGAGGCATTTTGCAAGGAAGAATGGTAAGTTGTACCACCTGAGAGACTTAGGGGCCTAATTGACAACTATCACAAAAGACTGCACGCTGTCATCGATGGTAAAGGGGGCAATACACAGTATTAATAACTAAGGGTATGCACACTTTTGAACAGGGTTCATTTCATTTTTTTTTTCCCCTAATTGCCATGTTTTATTAGATGACTGTGCCATTCTACATGAACTACAGCTGGATGTGAATCCAATAAGAAATAAAAGAAATGTGTTTTGCCTAGCCATTCATGTTTTTTAAAATGTTACCTATTTCACAAATTCAGCCAGGGTATGCAAACTTTTGAGCACAACTGTACTATATATTTCTCTTCGTTCTAGTTTCAGTCATGTTCACAGAGGATGTAGTGCAAACTATTACACATGTGCTGATACATGAAATGATCAGCACAGAGGAAGGAAATGACAGGGCTGCCTCCATGGCTGTGAGGAAAAAGCAGAGAGGCAAAAAGAAAGGAGAGCCATAATTTTGAGTGATCACTCTATTTTTATTACAAATACTGGCTCTGGATGCATACAGAAAAAAAAAGTACCTTTTCATAGCCATAAAGAGTTACCTTTCTTCGAGTTATCTTGCATTCATAATGAATGCAAGTAGAAAGCCGTAAATATTTTTAATACCATTCACACATCATTTGGTCTTTTCATAATCAGTAAATCTTTTTTTAGCCAGTAAATAATTCCAAGCTATTTTTAATACCATTTAATTAATCCATGCATTCCATTTTGTGCAAGCCATTTTTGCATGTATTTAATTGAAGACTCAAAAGTAGTGCTCAAAGTACTTACATCACAAAAAGTCCTTCATGAAAAAATTGAGGAATTCTTTCCTTAAGGTGCATAAAAATGTGATGTAAGTACTTTTAGCATAAGGCTCTTTTGTTTTTCTGATGGTGTTGAATCATGTTTTAATAATGCAGAACATGTGTTATGTGTGTTTTAATATGAACTAATATCTTGAGGTATTCTTGTTGGTAAGGTTACAGCAATTATCTTATGGTTCATTAAATGAATAATGTAATCATTAAATATTATGAAGAACACAATTACGGTTGAGTAGAGACATAACCTGTCATTTCTCTTTTTTCATCTTTCTTGGTACTTTTTATATTTCTCTGAACGCATCCTCCCTGTCTGTCTCACATTTCTTCTTCCTCTATCACTTTGTTTAGAGAAGTGGTTTGAGGTTAGCTGTGCAACTTTCTCAAACCTTGATATCAGACAGAGTGCTTGATCACTATACTTTTTCACTTTCTCATTAAAAGTGCTACACAAATGTACAGTATATTTGTCCACCGTCCACCATCTAATCTGCTGATTACTGGTCATGATTGTATGGGGGTATCCCAGCATCCTCTGTGCAAGAGGTAGGAATACACTCTGGACATTTTACCAATTTATCACTGGACAGGGATTTTGCACCATTCACACAGACCCATAGGCAATTCCAAATAACAAAGCCTGCATGTGTTTGGACTAAAGGAAGAAACATGAGTACTTGGAGAAAACACAAATACAGGGAAACATGCAAACTCCACACAAAGGTCCAGGTCGAATTTAAACTGCAACCTTCTTAGCAGAAAATACAAGTCGAAACAGTAGCTTAAAAATCAAAACTCGCCACAGATTCCTGAAAGATGTCCAGGTAATTTTTTAGGCATAACATTCCACGGCAGAAGGGATTCATAATCCATAATACGTTAGGCAAATCGCAGGATTTTATATATTGAGCTCGATAAACCGAACAGGCTGTAGTCACTTGGACCACAATGATTCTATTTCTCATTCATGATAAATTCGCAGATAAAGTCACTGACATGTCTTTATTTATAAGGCTATTCTGAATTTGCTTCCCTCATACTAATGCAATTTTATTCAAGTTAAAGAAGTTGGAAGCTATAGTCTTTGCTCTGAGACTCAGTAAAGAGACTTGTTTTTGTTAAGTGTTCTCAAAGTTCGCCTGGAAATGGGTAAAAGGTGTTTCAGATATGCTGCTCCTGCAGCTTAGAATCTGCTGCAGGAGGAGTTAGGTCTGAAGGGGCTGGTCTCCTTAAATATTTTTAAATGTTGAATCAAGGCATTGGAAAAAGATGTATCAGGCTGTAGATGCTTTGAGTGATGGCTTTCTGCTCTGTTACTCTGTGACCTTGTGTTTGTAAATTGCTCTGTGTGTTTTATGTTTGCAACTTTGTTAATTATGCTGCTGCTTGTCTTGGCCAGGACCCTCTTGCAAAGGAGATTGCTAATGTCACTGAGGTCTTCCTCGTTAAATAAAGTTTAAATTAAAAAAAATGAGAGTAGTTTAAGATATGATCTGTCAGAGGATTTTATGATCAGCTCTCGTTGATTGAGTACTCTTTGAGAAAGTATATCAAGACTTGCTAGCTTGTTTAAGTTAAGTATTTCAAAATTTCTCCGGTAATTCTGGTTGCTTCATTTCAGCGAACTGATCTGAATACCGTATGATGGTATATTTTAGGATATCTGGTAAAAGTCGCAATAATGTTACTCCTTGTGGGTGTACTTGTGTGTGTGTGTGTGTGTGTGTGTGTTTGTGTTCGTGTTCTTGTACTTGCTACTCAGTGAGGACTAGAAAACTTTTTTTTTCCTACAGAGTGGGGACCTAATTGTTAAGTGAGGACATTTTTGCCTGCCTTCACAACTACAAAGGCAAATTGTGACTCATTAGTAAAGCTTACAGGTAAGGTTAGAATGAGGGATAGGTCCAGGTTAGGGTAAGGGCTTGGGTTAGGCATGCATTGCTTATTGTTAAGATCAGGGAAAAGCTGTAGAGACACACAAAGAATGAATGGAAGTCAATATAATGTCCTCACAGGGATAGAAGTACAAGGATGAGTGTGTGTGTGTGTGTGTGTGTGTGTGTGTGTGTGTGTGTGTGTGTGCGTGCGTGTGTGTGTGTGTGTGTGTGTGTGTGCGTGCGCGTGGGTGTGTGTGTGTGTTTTAGGGTCTGTGGGGAAACAGAAATTTTTTGCTTTTGAACAGAATGGAGAGACAGACAGATTAGTGTATTAGGCCACCTCACATGTACATATGTTAATGACCGCTGCAGCTCCACCTTTGGGGATTTTCCACTAACCCACAGGGGAGAAGAGGGCGAGACCCCATGACCATTCAGGATTTGAATAATCCAATCCACAGTGCCAAACATGGCACACAACTGCTTGCAACCAATCAGAGGTCAAAACTAATTTTACACACAAATTTGAATATATGCAAATGTAATGCTATAAACAGTGTTTCAATGAACATTTTTGAAGGATTTTGTTTCCTTGCTGGTTCATGTAATAAATACTTTCCTGCCTTTTAATACGAAGATCGGATCTGCTTTTTTTGGACGACGGTCATATTTGTTCCTGGTAAAACTTGGATTTACAAGCAAGCTTATATAATCATTCTTGATAGAACCAACTCTTGAGAAGCCTTAGATGTTGTGAAGATGTTTTGGTGGTCCTCACAGAGAATGATGAAGGATAACAGCTTATTAGTTAAAATTAGGGTTACAAAAACAGTTAGGGTTAGGTTCAGGTCAGGGTTAAGGAGTGTCAGTGTTTGAGTCTGTTTCTTGTGTAATTTGCATCTGTCTCTATTATTTTTCATGCATTTGTCACTTGCCATGTTTTTTCTGTTATTACTCCCGCATCTCCCCCCCGTTAGCTTGTCCTGTTGTTTATCAGCACACCTAGAGCCAACTTAATAAGTCACTCTCTCCTTCCCTTTATATTCCCTTGTTTCAGTTCAGTACTTTGCAAGTTTGTCAGCCGGTAACTTCCCACCAGCATTTCTTGATCCCTTGAATTCCTGACAACGGTTTGTTTTGTCTTGTATTTTCAATTAAGTCCAGCCCTCTGTGCACAATTGCCCACCCTTGTATTAACTTTGATCGTTTCTTTGGCTTTCGATGCGTTTTGTGATTTGGCATTGGTGCACTGACTTCCTGATTTTTTTAGTTTTGGACTGAATACTGATTCTGGATTTGCCCTTCTGTACAGCATTACCACTGTTACTCACCTTGATTGTCTGACTACAAGTTCCAATAAATCCTTTGAACTGAGCTTTTGTCTGCACCCGAGTTCTGCCTCTGCCCTGTGACAGACCGGCATAATCTGGTTACAGATACAGTACCAGTCAAAAGTTTGGACACTCTTGGCTAATGTCACAGCACTCTGTTTTTGGCGAAATTTAAATGGCTTGACTTCTCTATATAATCTCGAATGGAATCTGGTAAGAGGTCAACAGTCAGAAGTTAAAGAAGAATAATTTACTTGTTAGAATAGTGTACAAAATTTTGGAATTCTCAAAGGCATCATATTTTGCAAAGTAAACAGACAAACAAGCTCCTTCCATTTTCCAATGGTTGAAATAAAGTCTAGCTGTTTTGGGACTTATTGGACAAAAAGGTCAATGAGAACCAAACCACATGTGCAGCACATCTTTGGGAATTTAGACTGCCGCTCAGCAGCAAACTCATCATAACCGTGTAACTGCCCGAGTAAAGAAATGTGAGTATGCTCAACAATTATGATAACAAATGCTGGTTAGTTTGACTGATTTAAAAATTAGATTTTTTTTTTTTTTTTTGCAAAATAAGGGATGCTTATTTCTTTATTTAACATGTAATGTTAGAAAAAAGTGGGTGTGTCCAAGCTGTCGACTGGCACTGTATGGTACGGGAAAGGCTGTAGAGCAGGGCCATGTAACATGGTTCAGGAAGGGCCAGTGTGGGTGCAGGCTTTCATATCAACCAAGCAATTACACACCTGATACTACTAATCAACCCCTGGACTCTTTGCTAATAAGCTTGATTAGTAACATCAGGTGTGTAGCTGCTTGGTTGCAATGAAAGCCTGCACCCACACCGGCCCTTTCGGAACTGTGTTGAATAGCCCTGCTGAAGAGAATGAACGTAGGCCAATACAAAGTACAGCTATGTAAATGCTTGCGCCTGCGTGTGTGTGTGTGTGTGTGTGTGTGTGTGTGTGTGTGTGTGTTCATGCATGTGTGATCCAGAGTTCAAACTCACTTCATCTGACAGTTTCAACCCCTCAGTGTCCTTCTTTGTGCTTCCAGAACAGCGGTTGTCTCTCTTTTTCCTAAGAATAACACATAACATCACTGACAACAAAAACTACATAATGTCACAGACATTACAATCACTATGGATCAGCATTTCATTATGGCCTCTTTTTTTCTTTGTTTCATATGCTAGGAATTGCAGATCACCATCACAAGGTGCTGCACTTAGCGAGCAGCGCACACCATCAAATCCAGCTGACAGCAACATTGCCCTCAGCTCATAGTAAATGAATGGTGAAAAAAAAATGAAGTCGCCAGAAACCATGAGTTAAACTCCAATTGTCTAATTGTTCCTAGTGGTACCAACATTGGTGAGGCTTGTCTGTTTTCTCTCGGGAATACGGAGGCATCACGTCCACCCTGTCAGTCTAAAATTACATTTAATTCAGACTATATTAGTAACATATCATTTGCAACCACACCTCTCGTCCCCGCCTCCGAAATGAGGGGTTTCATTCTATTCAGTGAGTTATTCTGATTGAAAGATTAAAGACATACATGATCAAGTATCTGATTGAATATTTTTTTTTTTGCACTGATGATATGCTTTAGAAGAGTGCCAGTCACACAGCTTTTCTTTCATCAGGTCATGGAAAGGCTGTCTCTTGAAAATCTTTTAGTCAGACTCAAAATATCTGCCAGAGGGACACGAATCCCATAACCAGGGTGAGAACAAGCACTTTCCGTGTTATAGCAACTCATTGAGGTGACGAGGAATGTTTTAATTGTGGAGCAGGAACATCCATATGAGCTCAGTATAATAAAACATAGCTCCAGCAGTACAACAGTAATATCACACAAAAACAAAGAATTAGGGTGAAGTGTCCCTTCAGGCTGACGTTCGATGCTCCTGTTTCTCTTACTTCAGAATGAGCTGCATTATGAGACACATCATCATCATGGCACCTGCACCAGCTGCTGCGCCAATCAGCAGCGAGGTAATGTTGAAATCTGAACAAAGAGCATTTTAGTTAAAAGCAGAGGAACATGTTTCATTTCTATCATACATGTGTATACTGTATTCAGTACAGTTCATGAGTGTTTAGGCAGCAGCACAATTGTATTGCGTTGTCCCTGTATTACTTTGGATTTGAAATGAAAAATTGAATATCAGGTCAAAGTACAGACTGGTCGAAAAGCATACTTCAATATATCACCGCAAGATATATATTGAATGTATTGAAGAATATTTGAAATGTGTTTACCTAACAGTAGCTGTGGAGATGGGATGTGGAGCTGGAGGCTGGAAGAGCCCAGAGTGTTCGTGCTGAGGCAGAGGATATTAGGTGTGTCTCCCTGTGAGTGGTACATGGTGAGGGAGCTCCTCAGGCCTGTGCTCCCCAGCTGCTCCTCCCTGATGACTCTGTCAGTAGAGTTAGTGACCTGCAGTCCAGACACACACCAGTCTATGCTGGGAGAGGGATTCCCACGGCTCTCACAGGAGCAGCTGATCTGTGCTGCAGTCCTGCTGCAGCTCCCAGAGCCAGAGATCTGAGGCCTGTCTGCACACAGGAGGACACAGTTAGACACAGCACTGATGCATTCATACTGCTCTTCCATCATCAGTGTTTCATCTTTCATTATGGTTCCTTAAAGGTGCACTATGCAAGTTTGGGTGACATCACTTCTGTTGACATTCAAAGTCAAACAAAACAGAGGTAGCTCGCCCCTCCCTCCCATAGTTCCCTCCCTCCCATGCTTCTGTAACTGTCATGAACGCGCATCGAAAGTGGGCCTGTGCTCCGAGCCAATCCCCCTCCTCCCAACACTCTTGTCGGTGATTGGCCGGAACGTGGTTTGTTATGTTATGGGGCACAGCCTGTGCCCCTTGTGTTTGTTTGCAGTTTGTGACGCCTGTGCGGTCTCCAGAGCCCGGGTTTTTTTTTTTTTTTTTTTTTACAGTGAATTCAGGGGCAGGCAGCTAGTGGATCGTGGGGAGATGTCGGTGAATTGAGACAAAAATATAATTGCGCAGAAACCATTTAAACTTGCATAGTGCACCTTTAACAATTGATCAATATTTTGTTATTTGGTGACTGCCTGTTAATTCTCATCACTTTGTATTTTGTTGCACTGCTTTTAATTCTATCACTTGACAGCTGATTTGTGCCCAACTTCTAGTTTATGCATTGATGTGTATGGCTGAGTTGACTAATGCATTGCTTTAATTGTGTATTATCTAATGTTATTTAACCATTCCAGTGACCTTCTTTGTGCACTTAATGGAGTTCTAAACGAAGGTTAGTGAACCAGACTACGCCTAAAAATGTCACCCCATTCATTCCCATCCTAACTAACCAGCCTATTCATACGGCCTTCATTCTACAATCCTAGTCTGTCTCACTTGACATCCCTCCCACCCATTCCCTTCTATTCATCACTCACCCTATCACTCTATAGGAACCCCAGGGGAATTTATGAGCCTTTATGACTCCCAGAAGAGACGCGACCCCCACCCTGAGTCTCGTCGCCTGGGGCTTCCCATCATCCAACACTGGTCGCCACCTACTTGACTCTATTCCATCCTTCATCAGTACAAATTCTCATGCTTATTCAGTTCAATAAATATTGTTACTTATGATTTTAGGTGTGGTCTGGAATGCATTAAAAGCACATAGCCTTGGTTAAAGGCATTTGCCATATAGATATTATGTGAGGAAATTCAATGCAACAATTACATAATCAATGCAATGATTTAATGAATATAAACACTGAACGTACATATTATACTAAGCTGTACAGTTGCTGAGTTCCTCATGCCATGTTTATTCTGCGCTTCACAGAAGTACTGTTCACCATCACTGGACTCAGTCACATTGAAGGTGAGATTCTGTCCAGTTCCTATAATGTTCATCTCTGCTCCATTCACTTTATACCAGGTGAAGTTCTTCACTGGTGGGTTGGCTTTACTGCTGCAGGTCAGAGTCACAGAGTGGCCTGGAAACACTGAACCAGAGGGACTGACGGACGCTGAGGTGTTCTTAGGAGGATCTGTAAAAATTTGATATTTAAATGGCAATGTCAGAACAGACAGTGAGTAACACAAGTTCTGAGACAAAGACGTATATTTTCTCAATTTGGTGTGGAAGTCCACAATTTTAGATTTGTTATCAAACAATTCTCTAGTGGAAACAGCGCACAATAATATTCTTAAGGAAAGCAAAACCCTAAGCAAGACTTCTGAACCCTTTTACCTGGTCTATGAAAGTGACTGTCTATTTGTGAAGCCATTTGTCCCAAATATTATGGTTCATTAAAATCGAGGGACTACTTATAAACAGGGATTAGATTTTTATATAATGAAAACGAGCTGTGTAAAAATAGACTAATAAATCAGCAACAAGCAAAATGGTCTGAGTAAATGAAAAAACAGTGAGCCATACAGAGACATATCAAGAATAAAATGTTTTCTCCCAACATTTACTGAGGTGACTGTATAACAATAATATGAGCCCCTAAGAACCATACCGGGCCATCCCGCACTTTTGGCGAAATAGAGTTGAGGTAGTCAGCATGTGCAGAAAACTAAGATCTACATTTCCTAAATGAGCCAACCCAATCTACCCACATGGATTGTTCATACAAGCAAACGTCCTCTCTGCCCCTGTACATATGCACTGCACTGCCTTATCCATAATAGGCCATCCCAGAACCTTCCCATAATTCATTGCAGACATGGCGGCTAGGTATCTCACTGATGAGGAACTGCTTGCTATGATTGATGATGATGGTGAAGTGTAAGATAATGGAGACCCAGAGTTTGTCCCAAATTAATCAGAAGATGATGATTCCGCTTCAGAAGGAGGTACCTTTCACTTTAAACGAAACAGAAGGGCATCCAAAACCTGCAAAAGAAGTGCATTACGTAATTGAACATATCATGAGTTTTTAACATAAGCAGTGTTTCTAGTTCCCAGTTACTCTAGGTGACACAGGAGGCTGGCAACTTTAAGTCCCATTTTCTCAAAAGTTCCCCAACATGGGTTGGCCCAGTATGGTTCTTAAGGGCTCATATAATTAACAAAATTATCCAGTAAATGAAAATGATGAGCAACCATACTGCAATCAGCTGAACAGGTCTTGATGTCCCCTTGCCATGTTCATTCTGCACTTCACAGCAGTACTGTTTATCACTGGACTCCGTCACATTGAAGGTGAGAATCTGTCCACTTTCTACAGAGTTCACCTCTGCACCATTCAGCAGGGAAGCTGAAGTGTACTTAGGTAGTTATTTGAATGTTTATTAAATGTGTTTGTTAGGAGAATGCCGCAGTTACTTAAATTACATTGTATCGGCTCATCTATCCCTCTATCCATCCTTTGTCATTAGGGTCATAGGGGAGCCGGAGCCTATCCCACCTGACTATGGGCGAGAGGCAGGGACACACCCTGGACAGTTTGCCAATCCATCGCAGAGCGCACAAACCACTGTTCACACACTGTTCACTGACACGCTCATACCAATGGGCCTTATAGAGTCTTCAATTAGTCATGTCTTTGAACTGTAGAAAGAAACTGGAATACCCGGGGCAAACCAACACCTGGGGATCCCATCATCCAACACTGGTCTCCACCTACTCGACTCCATTCCATCCTTCATCATTACAAATTCTCATGCTTATTCAGTTCAATAAATATTGTTAACTATGATTTTAGGTGTGGTCTGGAATGCATTAAAAGCACAAAGCCTTGGTTAAAAGCATCTGCGAAATAAATATTACGTGAGGAAATTCAATGCAACAATTATATGATCAATGCAATGATTTAATGAATATAAACACTGAACGTACATATTATACTAAGCTGCACAGTTGTTGAGTTCCTCATGCCATGTTTATTCTGCGCTTCACAGTAGTACTGTTCACCATCACTGGACTCAGTCACATTGAAGGTGAGATTCTGTCCAGTTCCTAGAGTGTTGCTCTCTGCTCCATTCACTTTATACCAGGTGTAGATCTGCACTGGTGGGTTGGCTTTACTGCTGCAGGTCAGAGTTACAGAGTGGCCTGGAAACACTGAACCAGAGGGACTGATGGACGCTGAGGTGTTCTTAGGAGGATCTGTAAAAATTTGATATTTAAATGGCAATGTCAGAACAGACAGTAACACAAGTTCTGAGAAAAAGACATATTTTCTCAATTTGGCATAAAAGTCCACAATTTTAGATTTGTTATCAAACAATTCACTAGTGGATTGATTTGATTTGATTTGATTTGATTTGGATCTCTTTTAGCGGTTGGCTAATCTTCCAAGAGTCCAGAATTAAAAGAAAAACATACAGTAATTCATGCATAATATACATACATACAAACACACATACATTAGCATCATCTACATACATATCCTCACATAATGCAACACATTCATCACAAAAAAAATATTCAATCACATAAAATATCAGAACTCTACAAACCTATTAAGTATACAATACTTTAATTGAACAATTTAAGAAATATAAAAACAATCTCATAATCACTAATTACTAAACTGCCTAAGAAATTATTGTAATGAATTCCATAATTTAACAGTTCTGAATATAAAAGTCCGTCTTCCCATCTCAGTATTTATTTTTGGTAGTATATAATAATTTTTCTCTCTCATTCTTATATTAATTTCATGTTTTTCATGTACTAATACCAATTTGTTCTTAAGACCAACTGGCCTTTTGAATTTTTGAAATTAGTGCAATAGAATGTTGTCTAACATGCTCTTCTACCAGAGGCCGTCCCATTATAGTGTGTAACTCTCTCACTCCTTTATCAAACCCACACCTTAGAACCATTCTAGCTGCCTTATTTAGTGTGATCTGCAGTCTCTTCATGTCTCTCTGAGCAGCATTACCCCACACTGCACAACAGTAACTAATGTGACTGTAAATTAGACTATGTGATATTACTTTGAGGGTATCTGTAGGCAAAAACCTTCCAATTCGTCTTACCATTCCTGCCATTTTCATCACTCGTTTTGAAATATCAGTAATATGAGCCGACCAAGAGAGATTGTTTTGAATTTTAACTCCCAATAATTTAACTTCTGTCACCTTAATTGGAACGCTCCCGTATGTTAAGTGCAATGCCGGCAATATTCTCCTCCTTTGTGTGGTGCATATTATCATTACTTTTGTTTTATTTATATTTAATACCAATTTATTTTTCTCCACCCATCTGGAAACACATTTAAAATCATTTGACAAATATTCAGACAACTGAGTTTGAGAGTCTGCTACCGTAGTAATGGTGGTATCATCCGCGAACATACACGCATTGGAATTGGCTCACACGATAGGGAGATCATTTGTGTACATAATGAATAATAACGGACCAAGACAACTCCCTTGTGGAATACCACATGAGTATACGTGGAGAAGAAAAGGCACCATTAACATAGACAGATTGCTCTCTACCATTTAAATATGATCTCAGCCAATTTATTGCATTTGTAGTCCAACCATAGTGAATATATTTTTCAAGAAGAATTGTATGATCTATCAAATCAAATGCTGCCGTAAAGTTGAGAAATAGTGAGGACGTAAGTTTACCTTGATCAAGAGCTCTCAGCCACTCATCTGTCATTTCTATCAGAGCTGTTTCGGTGGAAAAATTTTTACGAAATGCATGTTGAGCATGAGTTAAAAGATTATTGCTTTCCATATATTTCCAAATGTGGTCACTGACCATTTTCTCCAAGACTTTACTCAGAGAAGAGAGTAAACTAATAGGACGACTATTGGCTGCAGTAAAGGCTATTTTAGGGTCTTTAGGAATAGGACAAACTTTTGCACGCTTCCATATTGTAGGAAACTTTCCTTGTTGCAGGGAAAGATTAAATAATGGACGGGTCTAGCAATGTATGAGGCCGCATATTTTAACAATCTGTTATCAATAAAATCATACCCTGGGGATTTATCATCAGGAAGTGTGTTCAAAATTTTCTCAATTCCATCCATTGATATATCGGGTAATACAAAACTACAACTTTTCCCTTTCATAACTGTGTTATCTATTTCGCTAACCACTAGTTCATTCGCGACATTATTATTCATAATAGACCGAAGATGGTTTACCTTTGATTCAAAATAGTCAGCAAAATAATTAGCAATATCTACTGGTTTTGTTCTTATTCTACCATCAACCTCTACACTAGCAGGACTTAAACTATTTGATCGACCAAGCAAACCATTCACCGTATGCCATACCTGTTTTGGATTGTTTTTGCCTTCCTCAAAAGCTCTATTATAATATAAGGTCTTTTTTTGACGATTCAGTTTCACAACAAAATTTCTACATTTTCGATAAATCATCATATCAGATTCTAGTCCTGACTTAGATGCTATAGCTCTGGCCTCATCCCTCTGAGATATCGCTTCTCTCAAATCTCGGTCAATCCAGGGGGATGGTTTGGCTTTAATGGTACATTTCCTTATAGGAGCATGAAGGTCAATAATAGCTGTAAACAATTTCATGAAACAATCAAATGCACAATCCAGATCATCTTCAAGATACACAAGGTCCCATGGAACAACAGACAGATCATTCTGATAACCTACCAAGTTGAAGTTTTTAAAACTCCGTCTTATAGTCACTCTAGATGGTCGTTTTGGTATTTTAGTATATTTTGTGATGCACACAATACAATGATCTGTCCAAGATACCAGGGCAGATACAGCTTTTGAGCATTTATTTGGAGCGTTACAAAATATTAAATCAATAATGCTTTCAGTTAAATGCCCAGATTTTTGTGAGGACCTTGTGATATCCTGTACCATTTGATATAAATTACGACTCGTTATATATTGGGTAAGCTTAGTCTTTTTTTCCAATCAGAATAACCAATTTTCCAATCAATATTAAAATCCCCAAGCATAAATAATTCCTTCCCTTCATCAAGAGCAAGATCAATACTTGTACATATCTAATCTAAGTATTGTGCATCCGATTTTGGGGGCCTATAAACACATCCGATTAGAATAGGTTGTTGAAAAGGGAGGTGGATTTGAATCCACAGGATCTCCAGCCCATTTACACTTAAATCATCTCGCACTGTGAACAGGAGATGATCTTGAATATATAAAGCAACACCTCCTCCTCTTCTATTCCTATCCTTCCTTATAATATTGTATCCTTTCATTTCAATCTGTCCATTTGTTATAGTCTGGTCAAGGTGAGTCTCAGTAATAGCTAGCACATGCAGATCGTTTCTGAACGACCTTTAATATCTCATCCACCTTATTTGCCAAACTACTCACATTCACATGAGCAATATGTAAACCTTTTTTTGCCAAATGTAAATTAACAGAATCACAGCGACCGAATTGTAATGAATTAGATTGTTCAGCGAGCACCATTTTTCAAACTAGAAAGCAGACGACATTCAAACTCTAGAACAGCCAAGGAGTAATCCCTAAATCTCTGTACAATTGCCCGTCAATGTACAATCTATCCGCAACTAAAGAAACTTTGCGGTTTTTCATGCGGTGTTCTCTAAAAATGGGAGTTAGTTTTCTCCGTCTCTCATTGATCTCTGCTGGAAATTGATTGTTCATCCAAAAATTTGTGCCTTTAAGGGCCTTTCCTCGAGACTTCACTAGCTCCTTCTTTTTAAACTGCTCAAACCACGGGATAATGCGGCGAGTGCTAACTCTCCCTTTCTTTCCCAGCCGGTGAACCCTCGAGAAGGAAATGTCCTGAACAAATTCCAGAGATAATTTTAATTGCCGACACATGAAATCCGGCACCGTTTGTTCAGCATCATCATTATCACTCTCAGGAATACCGGAAAATATCAAATTATCCCGCATTGATCTACTTTGCACATCAAGCAGCGTTTCCTTCAACTGTTTGTTTTCTCTCATGACATTGTCTATTGTTTTCTGAATTATAGACACAGTACCTTTTAGCGAGTCATTTTCCTTCCGTAAATCATCAATTTGAGCTTGGCTGAATTCCAAACTCAGCCTCAAATCACGGAGATCTTTCTGCAGCTCAACCAGAATTTCTAATTTACCAAGTCTCTCATTTATTTTATTTTTATTTTTATTTTATTTTATTTCATTTTAGTCTCAGCAGGGAGACTGAAGTGTACCTAGGTACTTATTTGAATGTTTATTAAATGTGTTTGTTAGGAGAATGCCGCAGTTATTTAAATTATTACCCCAATTCCGAAATAGTTGGGACGAAGTGTAAATTGTGAATAAACTCAAAATGCAATGACTTTCAGATCACATGAGCCAATATTTTATTTACAGTAGAACACAGATAACATTTTAAATGTTGAAACTGAGACATTTAACATTTTTATCCACAAAATGAGCTTATTTCAAATTTTCTGGCTGCAACAGGTCTCAAAGAAGTTGGGACACAGGCATAAAAGGGTTGAAAAAGCAATTAATATATAAGAAAATCAGCTGAAAGAACATTTTGCAATTAATAAAGTTAACTGGCATCAAGTGTATAACATGATTGGCTATAAAAAGGATGTCTTAGAGAGGCTGAGTCTCTCAGAAGTAAAGATGGCCAGAGGCTTTCCAACCTGTGAAGGCTTGCGTAAAAAAATTGTGGAATACTTTAAAAACAATGTTCCTCAAAGTCAAATTGCAAAGGCTTTGAAGGTCTCATCATCGACAGAGCATAACATCATCGAAAGATTCCGAGAAACTGGAAAAATCTCTGTGCATAAGGGACAAGGCCGAAGACCTTTACTGGATGCCTGTGATCTTCGGGCCCCCAGACCCAACTGCATTACTCACCGGCATGATTCTGTCATTGACATTACTAAATGGGCCCAGGAATACTTCAAGAAACCACTGTCTATAAACACAGTTCACCGTGCCATCCACAGATGCCACCTAAAACTCTTATCATGCAAAAAGGAAGCCATTGCTCAGCATGATCCAGAAGCGCCGCCGTGTTCTGCGGGCCAAGGCTCATTTAAAATGGACTGTAGCAAAGTGGCAAAGTGTCCTGTGGTCAGATGAGTCCAAATTTGACATTCTTGTTAGAAATCATGGGCGTCATGTCCTCCGGGCTAAAGAGGAGAAAGACCACCCCTCCTGTTATCAGCATTCAGTTCAAAAGCCAGCATCTTTGATGGTATGGGGATGCATTAGTACATATAGTGTGGGAAACTTGCATGTTTTAAAAAGCACCATGAATGCTGAAAGGTATATAAAGGTTTTAGAGCAACATATGCTCCCCTCCAGACGACATCTATTCCAGGGAAGGCCTTGTGTATTTCAGCAGGACAATGCTAAACCACATACTGCAGCTATTACAACAGCATGGCTTCGTAGTAGAAAAGTCCGTGTGCTGAACTGGCCTGCCTGCAGTCCTCATCTTTCACAAATTGAGAACATTTGGCGTAAATAAAATGAAAAGTCTGTCAAAGGAGACCCAAAACTCTCCAGCAGCTGGAAGCCTGTATTAAACAAGAGTGGGATCAAATTCCAATGGCTAAATTCAAGAAACTTGTCTCCTTAATGTCCAGACGCCTCCACTCTGTGTTGAAAAGAAGAGGGGATGCTATACCATGGTAAACAGGCCCCTGTCCCAACTTTTTTGAGACCTGTAACAGCCATCAAATTTGAAATGAGCTCATTTTGTGCATTAAATTGTAAAATTTCTCAGTTTCAACATTTGCTATGTTATCTCTGTTCTATTGTGAATAAAATACTGGCTGGTGTGATTTGAAAGTCATTGCGTTTTGACTTCATAATTAATAATTAATTCATAATTTACACTTTGTCCCAATCATTTCTATATTGGGGTTGTATATTGTATCAGCTCATCTATCCCTCCATCCATCCATTGTCATTAGGGTCATAGGGGAGCCGGAGCCTATCCCACCTGACTATGGGCGAGAGGCAGGGACACACCCTGGACAGTTTGTCAATCCATCGCAGGGCACGCAAACCACTGTTCACACACTGTTCACTCACATGCTCATACCAATGGGCCTTATAGAGTCTTCAATTAGTCTGACTTGCATGTCTTTGAACTGTAGAAAGAAACTGGAATACCCGGGGGAAACCAACACAAACACGTGGAGAGCAAGCCTACTCTCCAGGCTGGATTCAAACCCACCCACCTTCTTGTTGTGAGGCAGCAGTGCTACTCACTGTTTTTGAAGCAATAACATCATAAATATGATAAATTATGATAAATATGGTATTTTGCTTACAATCAACTTTCAGCTGTACAATTGCTGATTTCTCCATGCCATGTGGGCTCTGTGCTTCACAACAGTACTTTTCACCATCACTGGACTCGGTCACATTGAAGGTGAGATTCTGCCCAGTTCCTATAATGTTCATCTCTGCTCCATTCACTTTATACCAGGTGTAGATCTGCACTGGTAGGTTGGCTTTACTGCTGCAGGTCAGATCTACAGAGCTGCCCGCAAACACTAAACCAGAGGGACTGATGGACACTGAAGTGTTCTTGGGAGGATCTGGAAAGAGAGTAGTTTGTCTTTTATCTAGTAATATTCCTTGTCTTCCTATTTTACAGCAAAAGAAACAGTTCGTAAGCATAACACAAATACTTCATTGTACTTTAAAACCTCTCATAACAATTAACTTGGGATTATGAAAAAAAGAGTGTAAAAAGCAAAAAATACATTTCCATCCGTATTCACATTGAAAAGTACCCTGGTGTTTTTCGGAGAAACACACCTGCAACTTGACCAATTTTTTACAACCCCAGTTCTGTAGAAGTTGGCACATCATAAGGAATGCAAATTAAACCAAAAAGGTCTAATTTTACAACAACACATGATTGTATAATATGAATTTAATTGCTTATTGAAAATGTGTATGTAATGATTGGAATGTCCAAAAGTGTTAACAGAAGACTTTACTACTGTGTAACATGTAACACCGTGTTTTTTAATCATAAACATTTAGGAACTCAAGACACCATTTTGTGAGGTATAGCGAGCAGAATTTTCCCTCATTCAGCCATTGTGCAGGTCATCAGCTGCACAGTTGTAAGGGGCCTTTATTGCCTCCTATTTCGATTCAAAATGTGTTATACGTTCTTTATCAGTGCAGATCAGGACTGCAGCCAGGCTCATCTAGCACCTGTACTCTCTGCTTACACTGCCATGCACTTGCCATCCATCCAGAAAGTGGTTTGATGGTGCCTTGCAGGAAAATACGGGGATGTCCTTGGAACAGTCAACAGTTTGATGGCATCTTACGTTGCTCCAAAATTTGTTCATATCTTTCTGCACTGATGGTGCCCTCGCAAATGAGCAAGTCAATTATGCCATGTGCACTGACACACTCATATAATATGACTCACACTGGGTTTTGTACCCATTGCTGATAACAGCTTGGGTTGTTTTTGTTGCCTTTTGTCCCTTGTTTGAGGAACACAGCAGCTGTTTTTTTTTCAAAAAACCAATTGAAATGTTGACTCATCAGACCACAAAATACTTTTTTCACCATGCTACTGTGCATTGGAGATACCACCAAGCCCAAAGAAGTTGGTGGTGCTTTTGGCTAGTAAATGGCTTTGGCTTTGTATAAACTTGCATCTTTGGATTCAGTAGCAAATGGTGCTGACTGATACGGTTCCCCAAAGTATTCAAGTGCCCATCTCATATTATTTTTTATCGACGCATTTCAATAGAAGCCTCGAAACGAAAGGCAAGTTAGATTAAAAATCTGGTGATCCATTTTCTAAATCTGATCTAAATTGTTATCTGTCCTGTGTTTCTGACTTAAGCATAGGTGAAAGAGAAGTTTTATTTTTTTATTAGTGAAACCAGATTTTTAAAAAAGTCTTAATTTCTGGTGAATAAAATGCTTTTGCCAAGATCATTTGAAAAAAAGTTTTGGCAGGTTTTATCAGAACCTGTTTTTTTTTTGAAGTGTTGGTTGTTGTTTGGCCACAAGAGGCTGAAGTGCACTACCCTACCCCAGACTCTAAATAGGACAAAGAGCATTGATGTTGCACCTTCATATTTTATTACAGTGTACCTTTAACTCATTCCCTACGGCAGTGCTGCCCAACCCTGTTCCTGGAGGGCTACCATCCTGTAGGTTTCTCCTCCAACCCTAATTCAACACACCTAATTCAGCTCATTAGCAGCTCATTAAGATCTCTAACTGGGAAAGCAGGTGTGGTTTGCTCTGGTTGGAGTGATAACCTTCAGGATGGTAGCTCTCCTGCCCTACGGTAAGCCGGTGCCAGCTGCGTGGATGACGTCATTCAAAGTTCCGTTGAGAACATGCATAATACATGAGAATTGTGTCAATCTGACTAACAAGTCCTTGTGCGGCAAGCAGAGTGGAATGCAGACAGTGACGATGATTTTGAGGAATCTGACGATGATGAAGTGAGTAGTGACAGCAGTAATAGCGACCTCGACCATTTTCTACCTCTAACATGATTTATGTTGAAAATACAGACGTTTAACTAAACTAAACGTGTTTATATTGCGTAATTTCCGGGAAAAGTATTCCACACAAACGCGACAATTTTATATAAAACTATTCCGTAGGGAATGAGTACGGAACGAAATTTGTTCCAACAGAAATCAAACTGCATTTTGGTTTTGAATTGAATTGAATTTGTTTTGAATTGAATTTAACTTGCTTTGAATTGAATTTTATCAGGTTTTGAATTGAATTTTGTCAGGTTTTGAATTGAATTTTTTGGTTTGAATTGAATTGAATTTGCTTTGAATTGAATTTTATCGGTTTTGAAATTGAATGAACAAGTAATCTGAAACTGAATCCAATTATTTGTATTGAATTTAAGATAAACCTTGAAGCATTTCATTCAGTTCGCACATTCAAATTCAGTTAATAAAATTCAAATTCAAGTTGAGTAACATCACATGAACGCGCATCGCGAGCTGCAGCTCTGCCTCTGTACCTCCTACTTCCCCCATGCGTAATTTCTTTTCCTACATTAGTTGAGCGTATATCCAAAAAAGTGGGCGTGGTCTGCATTATTTGGAATAAGGTGACCTACAAACCCAATTTTGAAATGGTTGGGACAAAGTGTAAATTGTGAATAAAATCAAAACGCAATAACTTTCAAATCACACTAGCCAGTATTTTATTCACAATAGAACAAAGATAGCATAGCAAATGTTGAAACTGAGAAATTTTACAATTTTATCCACAAAATGAGCTCAATTTCAAATTTGATGGCTGCTACAGTTCAGAAAGCATTTGATACAGTACCGCACAAGAGACTAATTTTTAAAATGAGCTTCACTGGAGTTACAGGAGGTATTCTGGGGTGGATTCAAAACTGGTTACAGGACAGAACACAAAGAGTGGTGGTCAATGGTATCTCATCTGAGCTAGGTATGGTGGGGAGTGGCGTCCCCCAGGGATCGGTGCTGGGACCCCTGCTGTTCCTCATCTACATTTATGACCTTGATAGGAATATTGAGAGCAGATTAGTTAAATTTGCAGATGATACTAAATTGGGGGGTTTGGCGAATAGTTTAGAGTCCACTAAAGTGATTCAGGATGATTTGGATAGAATCCAGAATTGGGCAGAAATGTAGCAAATGAAATTTAATGTAGTGAATTGTAAAGTTGTACATGTAGGTAATAAAAACATTAGACGGGATTACTTCACGGGAGGTTTAAAACTGGAATGTGCTCCACACGAGAAAGATCTGGGAGTGATTGTTGACCAAACCCTCACAGGCTCTAGCCATTGTGCCGTAGCAGTTAAAAAAGCCAATCGGATGCTGGGATACATTGCCAAAAGTATTGAGTACAAATCTAAGGAGGTGATGCTTCTTTTGTACAACACATTCGTCAGACCACATCTGGAGTATTGTGTACAGTTCTGGGGACCATACTTTAAGAAAGATATAGAGGCTCTAGAGAAAGTTCAGAGAAGAGCCACTAAGCTAATTCCAGGTATAAAAGATGAAAGCTATGAGAAGATGCTGAAGATCCTTAATCTCTTTAGTCTTAGGAAAAGGAGACTAAGGGGTGATTTTTTATTGAGGTCTTTACATATGTTAAAGGGATTAACAAAGTGAATTATGTAGGATTCCTTCGACCAAGTGTTGTTAGTAGAACTTGGGGTCACAAATGGAAGTTTACCAAAGGTAAATTTAGCACTGATATTCGGAAATATTTCTTTACCCAAAGAGTAATTTCCATGTGGAATAGCTTGCCTGACCATATTGTTGAGGCAGAGACCTTGGGGGTTTTCAAGAGCAGGCTTGACTTAAAGCTAGATACCATTGAGTCCTTGAGTATCTGAAGGGATATATTCACAATGGTATAAAGAAACTGGCAAGCGTAGTTGGGCTGAACGGCCTGTTCTCGCCATTCATGTTATGTTATATTATAAAGTTGTTGGCGACATGTTGGTAAAATAGTGATTTAAAGCAAAAAAAAAATGAGAGCAAGAAGTGTTAAAACAGGAAAATAAAGCGATGGTGAAAGCATGCTGAAAATAGCGGTGCATGCAGTGCGGTGAATAAGTGTGTGTGTAAAGGAAAAGGAAAGAAAGAAAGATAAAATTATTTACCAGTTTTCGGCACGATGTGTGTGGAAAGAAGCCAGAGAAAAGTTGGCTATCCAGTTTTCTCATTCCGTAGGTTTTCTCTCCCTCTCACCCTCTCTGTGTTTGCAGAGACAGCGGAGCCCATGGGGGCGGGGTTTGCTGTCTGTGAGTTGGTGGGGTTTGCGGGCGGGGGTAGCCAATGCATGAAGCGAACGACTTCTGTCCAGTATAATAATAGTATAATGAAACTTACCCAGGGGCGGGGTTCAACGGTGTGTGGTGCGCGCGTTTTGTGAGATTGTTTGTGACATAGGTCATTGCTATGTCTTGGCCCTTTCTTAGGCCTTTACATAGTTGATTTTGAAAAGATGTGAGAAATCATAGATTACTCACATTCACAATGTTAAGTTTTTGAATGGGGGGTGTGAAATTGTTCTCTGAGGTCATACGTCTCAGGACGCTTCATTATTAGGCTTTCAGGAACCACTGTTAAAGTTTATACTAATGGGGGTGTCATTATTCTTTTAAACAACAGCAGATTTGGCTAATTTAAGTGATATTGTATTCCAGGCCAGCCAAGTGTTCCAAAAGTATTTTTGGAAGAGCGTGGTTACGCCATGAATTATGCCACACACATATTCTGGGAACACCGCAACATAATTATTCTAAACGGCTACAGACCCTACTTTCTCACCATAAGTAATACCTACGCAAGCGCATATTTAAATATCCATCACCGGTGAAAAATTTCAGGCCTACATTTAGTTATTTGTCCCAGGGTCACTTATTGAATACATTGTTCATCGCGGTTCCGCACCAACGGTGAATTGAAGTCGTGCGACACCATCTACTTCTTAATTGAGGATTTTCAACTGGCCATGTAAAATATTTTCTGTATTTTTTATTTGATAATGCTTAATATTTATCACTTATAAGTGTTTTATTTGTAGTATATTGCATTCAGTCTTGGAAATGAGTCAGAATAAATAAATAAATTAATTCCGATATACTCGATTATAGATAAACCATTTTCATAAATTTCAGTGCAACATTATTTTGTTAAATTATATGCAAGGTCTTCGTTTTTAAAAATGCGAGTTTCAAAGTATATCCAAGAATTTTATGTTGAATATAGGTTTTAACTAAGTTTTTCATTTGAGCTGGAGTGCTTGTGGGTCGTGTGTGTGTGTGTGTGTGTTTGTTTGTTAAATTATATGCAAGGTCTTCGTTTAAAAAAAAAAAAAAAACGGTCAAAGAGTCGAAATTTACCCGTTATTTTTTCTTTCAGTATGAATAAACAAGCAGGGCCTTTTAGGCCGATGTATCAGTTATATCATGTATCATTTTGAAGTTTTTTAACTTTAAGAAATGATAAAATCATGTGTAGAAAGCTGGAAAATGCAAGTTTCAAAGTATATCTTAGTTAAAACCCATCTTCAACATAAAATTCTAAGTTTTTCATTTGAGCTGGAGTGCTTGCGGGTCGTGTGTGTGTGTGTGTGTGTGTGTGCATGCGTGCGTGCGTGCATGTGTGTGTGTGCGTGCGTGCGTGTGTGCATGTGTGTGCGTGTCTGTGCATGTATTTGTTAGTTTGTTAAATTATATGCAAGGTCTTCATTTTAAAAAAACAGTCAAAGAGTCGAAATATACCCGTTATTTTTCTTTCAGTATGAATAAACGAGCAGGGCCTTTTAGATCAATGTATCAATCACCATATATCATTTTCAAGTTTTTTAACTTTAAGAAATGATAAAATCATGTGTAGAAAGCTGGAAAATGCGAGTTTCAAAGTATATCCTAGAATTTTAAGTCGAATATAGGTTTTAACTAAGTTTTTCATTTGAGCTGGAGTGCTTGTGGGTCGTATGTGTGTGCATGCGTGCGTGTGTGTGTGTGTGAGTTTGTTAAATTATATGTAAGGTCTTCATTTTTAAAAGAACAGTCAAAGAGTCAAAATATACCAGTTATTTTTTCTGTCAGTATGAATAAACAAGCAGGGCCTTTTAGGTCAATGTATCAATTATCATATATCATGTATCATGTTAAAGTTTTTTAACTTAAAGAAATGATAAAATCGTGTGTAGAAAACTGGAAAAAGCAAGTTTCAAAGTATATCCTGGAATTTTATTTCGAGTATAGGTTTTAACTAAGTTTTAATTTGAGTTGGAGTGCTTGCGGGTCGTGTGTGTGTGTGTGTGTGTGTGCATGCATGCGTGTGCGTGTGTGTGTGCGTGTGCGTGTGTGTTTCCCCCATTCTGAGATTCAGCAACAGGAATAGCAGACATGTCTGGCAAAGGACCTCGTGTTGGCGCTGGTGTTTTACACTGAACAACATGGCATTGAGAGCACGATACTGTGGGGTCCGAAAAGGAGTAGGCAAGACTACTTCGACAAGGAAGATGGCAATGGATAATGGAGAGATCGCTATGAGAAGGACTCGATCGACTGCTGGCCAAAGTACACAGGGTAGAAGACGGTGATCACTGGATAACTTTTCTTGTGGGAACAGTTCTCTCTGTCTGACTTAAGGCGTGGTTAGAGTCCACTGACATAAATATCAAGGCAGGAGTGTGTCTTGTGTAACATTGTTGGTGTGCCTTAATTCCTACTTATCTCAATTTTGCCTGCTTTCTTAATTACCTCGGTGCAGAAATGTCTTTAACTACGGGCGCCATATCCAGTAGTCCTACAGAGTTTAGAGTATTGGAAGTCGGGCATACGACAGCGTCAGAAAAATTTAATTCCTGGGCTGAAAATGTGGTTGGCAGGTGTGAATCAGCCCACAGATTTTTTGGACTCTTGTACCCAAATAAGGTGAGAGCCATGCGAGTCATATTGACTGACGCCATGAGAAACGAACGTACTGCTGAGGCCTTCTTATCGGTTCTCAGGGTTGAAGATCCTTTCCTTTTCAATGACCTGGAAACAAATGGCCCTAGAAAAACTTTTGGTGAGTATCAACATTGATGGCCTCGGCCTCCGTTCTCACTAAATAATTCCACGTTGACTTATCTGTCATTTTTCTGTTTGTACGTATGTCCTGTTACCTGGTCTGTTCTTGTCATAACAGTAAGGAGTCGTCCACCGACTGAGCCATTCGGCTTATGGAGCGCAAAGCAAGGCCTGCGCAACTTCTTCGAAACACGAAGAGACGAATTCAAAGTCGTGGATATCCTTGTGCAATGCAACCTTTTGACTGTGGAAGAGTACAATGACATACGGCTTGCTAGAGAGAGGCCGCTGTTTCTCATACTGCACAAAATTATGACATGGCATATGACATGTCGCGTTTCTGGAACGCCTGGAGGGACTGTATTGAGACGTGTGGCTTCGCCGGACACGGAAATCGTTTCACAGGACGACTTTCATTCTACTCCTTCTACACTTTCATTCTGCTCATGAACTTGACTTGACTTACTGGCATTTGAATCTTTCTGTGCTCTTATTCTATCCCTATTTTTATTGTATTTTATTGTATTTATTCTTTTCTCTGTGTAAATGACTGTGAAGCACTTTGTGACCCTGTCTGTGAAAGGTGCTATATAAATAAACATACTTACTTACTTTTTTTTTTCAAAATCAACTATGTAAAGGCCTAAGAAAGACCCAAGACATAGCAATGACCGTCACAAGCAATCTCACAAAACGCGCGCACCACACACCATTCAAACCCGCCCCTGGGTAAGTTTCATTATACTATTATTATACTTGACAGAAGTCGTTCGCTTCATGCATTGGCTACCCCCGCCCGCAAACCCCACCAACTCACAGACAGCAAACCCCGCCCCCATGGGCTCCGCTGTCTCTGCAAACACACAGAGGGTGAGGGGGAGAGAAAACCTACGGAATGAGAAGACTGGATAGCCTACTTTTCTCTGGCTTCTTTCCACACACATTGCGCCAAAAACTGGTAAATAATTTTATCTTTCTTTCTTTCTTTTTCCTTTACACACACACTTATTCACCGCACCGCATGCACCGCTATTTTCAGCATGCTTTCACCATCGCTTTATTTTCATGTTTTAACACTTCTTGTTCTCATTTCTTTGCTTTAACCCTATAATGCCCAGACACAGACATCATTATAGGAAAAATATGACCCAGTGATATTTTTGAAGTGTTGAAGGGTAGTATTCAGATCCACTGTTATTTTTTTGGTAAAGTGACCTTGACAGGTGAACAGAACTTCTTCTAATTCCAGGAGTATCATATCTGATACAGCCAAAAATCAGCACCCCTCCAGAACTCAACACTCAAAATTTCAAATTATTTATATGGTCTCTTCTATCTATAGCTATCCCTTAACGTGTATAAGAATAAGTTTTTGTGTAATATTTACCTTGGAATGCCGAACTTCACTGTCAAAGTCCAAGGAAATTCATGAATTCCCATTCGCATGGGAGCTACTACCTTGAAGTGAGTGACTAGGAGAGAGACTACTCCTGTAATCTCACTTCTTCCTTCCAGGTGGCAGCACTGTGTATCAGATATGATACAGTGAGCAGTAGTGGTTGTGTTGCATCTTACCAGGTGGGCATGGTCCTTCAAATGTGGTGTATCATATATGATACAGGGGGCATTATAGCGTTAAAACACCATTTTACCAACATGTCGCCAACAACTTTATAACACTTTTCGAATTTAAACTCTCTTTCGTTACCCCACGACCAACAAAACGCTTGAAATAAAGTTTTACTACTTTTATCACTTTCACTTCCCCACAACCACTCAAATAATACACCTTTAAAAAACACTGAACTATAACACAATTAAATTAAGGCTTTAAAAGGTTTATCCCCACAAACAAAACAACGTAAAACACGGTAAAACTAAAATGTATAAAATTCTATCCCCCCCACGCCACTGCAAAAAGGGACTGAGGGTGAGAGAGAAGGGGGGGCTTGGGGACGGTGCTGAATCTCACACACACACAGCCCCAGAGAGAGAGAGAGGGAGAGAAGGGGAAAGGGGGGAGGATTAGGAGAAGGGGGGAAATACAGAATAAACTATAATAGCCTCTTTTTAATTAATTCATATGAACTCATCAACTCATCAAAAAGCCATCAATCAAATTTTGACAGTAGGCGCATGATATAATCTCTCTAAGGCAATTAGGAACGGCAATACAGATAGTTACAGAGTAGGCCCGCTTAATCAAAAATTCCAAAACTTGCCGGTGAGGCGGGACAATTAGCGTTGAACACTCCCAATGGCCTCAGGTGGTGAATTTGTTGGTACAACCTCCAGCTGACCGCATTTGAGGCTACTAAGCTTCATGTAGCGATCATTTTCAGCAGCGCGGCTGCATGCAAATATATGGAATGGAGTAGTTGCATCCATTACTTCAATTTTCCTGAACATTACGGCTAAAATGACACCTGCCAGGCAGGCATGGCGTTATGGGTGGGCCTAGGTGGACCTAGGCCCACCCACTCATCTACAGGCCCACCCTAAATTTTTCTTTAAAAAAAAAAAAAAGATAATAATAATTTACATCGTTTTAAATACATTTCATGATTCAATTCATTAATGATTCAAATTTGTTGATTTTAAAAAATGATTTTAAAAGGTTGGTTATGTTGATGGTTTGGGGAAAGATTAGTTTTGTTGCTTTTGTTTAATCGTGGTCAATGTGGCCGCTTTAAAGGAGATGCGCTGCAGTGCAGCCTGCGTGTAAAAGATTCCAGAGCACTCCTCTTTGGTCAGAACCAAGGAGAGCGGTCCCGGATAGGTAGCCTATGCACTGAAACGTTAAAAAATGCAACAAAATATTTAAGTAATGTTACCAATCAAATTCGATATAAAACAGAGATAATATAGTAGTACATCAGCTAGACGTTTTTATTAAGTGAAGATTAAGATTATTTTTTGGGGAAATTTTCCTTTATTTGATAGTTGTACAGTGTAGAGAGACAGGAAGATTGGGGAGAAGAATGGGGGAGGACATGCAGCAAAGGACCTGAGCCGGAATCGAACCCAGGTCGCTGCGGTAAGGACACAGCCTTTATGGTACGCGCACTTAGACCGATGAGCCACCGGGGCGCCCCATTAAGTGAAGATTAAAGGTTGTATCAGCGATTCTGCGCAAAAACATAATTTGTCACGTACAGGAGATCTTTCCTCACGAACTGTTAGCAGCTCGTCTCATGAGAGGATGGTGAAAAACTTTAGTCTCTGAAAGCCACCTACAGCCAGGTAGGCATTGAGAAAGATACACAAACTCGTGTGAACCTACCAGCACCCCCAAACATCAACAAAAGTGTTCCAACGAATCGGAGGGCAGGGGTGGGTCTGGCGGTGTACGACAAGTGGGTGGGACTGAGCGGGCAACGAAACAGCTGGCAGTGGCACTACTGTCATGACCCAGTACATTTATGCTGCCCCTAGTGGCAGGGGGACCTTTTTTGTGTGTCTTAAGTGTTTAATTGGAGGATTGGTGGCACCTGGCAACACCCTATAAGAAGAGTTTGGTGTTGCGCAAAGAGGTCTCCACTGCCAGCCTATTCTCCAGCAGCTACTCATTGCCCTGGCCAGCTCTTCTCATTTTTAGGCCAGCTGTTTTTTTAGATAAAGTGTTTTTAGAAATGAAATCCTATTTTTTTTTTTTTAAACCATATTGTTCTCCCATTACATGTTGCGATCAGTCAGTGGGCTGGTCGTAACACTACCAATGCTGCAGGTTGAAGCATGGCGGAAGCGAAACTGAAAAAGAGACGCTCGAACAAGTGCATGTTGAGGAAAAAGGGACGCGATCGCAGCTATGCGAAGTCCTGAATAAACATCTTGGTAAGCATACCAACGTAAGAGAGAATTCCGGGAGTCGAATGGTTTTAATTCTGATGCCCAAGTTGCCTTGTTTCTTCTGGACAGGTGAATAGAGCTGGTGCTAACTCAGTTGGATGTGAATTGTAAATTGTCATTCTGAGCAAAATCGAGGAAAGCTCTTCTATTGTTTTTGTAAGGCTATCTTGCATAGATTAAGCTGGTCAGAATGAATCAAACGATAGAGAGATCGATACTTCCTCTTTGGAGCGAGTTAGCAACCTTTACTAACTCTCAGTTGGCAAGCTATTGAGTTTGCTAATTCTGTCTGATCAAACCAGAGTTTGTGTTCGTGTAATGACATGTTTTCTCCGGTTAGTACTCAGAGTTGAAATTTGTTGATGAATGTATAACCGCGTGATAAGTTTAGCTAAAAGTGGAGATCTATGTGACGTTATTAATGCTCATTTTGTAATGCGGAGCTAAGCAACTTGTTAGATACCTTGTTGTAGCTAGCACTAATGGTGTAAATGTGTCTGGCAATGGTTGTCATTGTTGCTACCGGGCGTTTATCACAACGAGCTGTACACAGCCATTTACCCAGCTGAGTGAGCCATAATTACTCAGACGTTTCACTTTAAGAAAACCGTGTCCATGTTCCAAGCTCCTGAAGGGGAGGGGCGAGCGGCGCTGTTATGTTTTGAGAATGTTTCAACTGTCAACAATAGTGACGTCACATCGCTGATACAGCCTTTAAGTTTTATTAAGTGACCCAATCTTTGGAATTTAAGGCCCACCCACAATTGGTCTGGCCCACGCAAAACTGAAATCCTGGCGCCGTGCCTGTGCCAGGAGCAATGTAATGACATTGATCATAGCAAACGGGCTTGGACATAAAATTCCAAGTGGAAACAAGCTGCATGGTGCCAATTAATGAAAACATTTCAGTGCAACTATGATTCTGACCATTTATTAAACGGCCACATTGTAATGATTCTGTTATGCCTGACCATGTTTTCGCTATGACTCTGCTTCCAAGCCATGTTTTTTGATTTAGTCCATGCCATGTTTTGTATTTTCCTGTCTTTCTTTTGCCATTTCTTTTGCCTGCCATTACTCGCATTCACAGTTTAGTTATTATTCTGGTTTATTTATTTCTCATGCCCTGCATTGCACATTGTCTCCCCTGTCTGGTCATATGTGATGTGACAGTTTTATTCTCCAGTATTGCGTGCCACGTTTTCTGGTGATTTCATGGTTTCTGGGTTTTCAATTATTCCTTCCAATCTCGTTTACTTCCTTCGCCTTGCAGTTCTGTCTTTACAAACAAATACTAACAGTTTGTTATTTTGGATAAATTACTAACAATAACTAACATTGTTCATAGTACTAACTTACTAACAAGCACTAGGGATTGTATAGCTGCACATTACTAATTGACTAACGAGCTCTCAGCACTCGCTCTGCTCTTATCTCCGCCCCTTGCCTTCACTCACTTTACTTTGCTGCAATTCGGCGGATTCTCTGCACCTTGTTAAACACTGTTTTGCCTCTCACTCTCTGTGCACTTTAGAACTTCCTAACCGGAGTCGTTTGTTTGTCATAGGCTGTCTGTGTAATCCCTGTCCGCGTTTTGGCTTTCGCCAATTGCATGTGATTAGGTACTTCCTCTTGTTCATTCCTTTGTTAATTAGTCTGATCCAGCTCACCTGTTCCCTATTATAGCATGTGACTTCCCGTATGTATATTTAAGCAGTCAGTTCACAGCCAGCCCTTGTCAGAACGTTTTCCTTGTGCTGTGTTGTTTATGCCTTGTACTCTTCATGTTATACTTCTGACTGGAACGTCCCGGATTTTGATTTTGGCTTGTCTTTGATATTATTGTGCCCGTGTAAGGAACCTGCTTTGCCCGACCCTGAGTTTTGTATTTGCTGCCCTGTTTACGAACTGGATTACGACTACTGGATTTTGATTTTGGCTTCGTTTCTGATATACCTGTGCCCGTGTAACGAACCTGCTTTGCCCGACCCTGAGTTTTGTGTTTGCTGCCCTGTTTACGAACTGGATTACGACTACTGGATTCTGATTTTGGATTGTGGACTCGTACCGTTGCCTACTGTCCTGCAGGGGTTTCCACCCCAGAATTAATGAAGAACAAGTTTGCTGGATCTTTTGGTTCTCGTTTCTGGTTCCTGAACGCACCCTCACACACGTCCTGAAACACTTAGCCTAATGAGGCAACAGTCATCCGAATGACAGTATAATAATCATAATTCCCATCGCCAACAATAATGCTGCCTAAAATAGCCGCAGTCCCACAACTTCAAATAAGCAATCAGTTTCCCCTATCATTCATGCAGAAATGCATACTCCTAAACACAGCCAACATCAGTTGTTTTCATTTAGAATTAAAGGGCAACAATTCCAGGAACAGGAAGTATAATTTAATTATTGTACTTGAAATGTTTGATTACCATTATCGCCCAGTGCAGAGCAGAGATGGAGTTCCGCTGAACATCAGATGAAATAACTTAGGCCAACCAATTTCACTGGAAAACAGGAGGAAACCATTCAAGTGCAAACAAAGCTGATCATTTAAATTGCTGAGCCATATAAAGCGATTTTCTATCCCCTCTTTCAATTGCTTTGCGGCCAAGTGCGAAAAACTAACACAATAAGCCATAAAATATTAGCAGTCCAGCCTAATTACCGTACGTACATAGCACTTCGTCCAATTCATGTGAGGCAGTTTGAACCCCAGTACATTAAAGTGCAAGTGTGCACCCTTAAAGCCTCCGGGCAACAACAAGGATCATTCAACAATACATGACAGATCTGGGTCTTGGCGATAGTTGGAGACTACAAAACCCAACAGCAAAAGCATTTACCTACCACTCCACAGTTCATTCCTTCTCACGAATTGATTATTTCCTTACAAGCAACTCAATGATAAAAGCCATTGCAAATACTACAGTACATCCAATTGTTATTTTTGACCACGCTCCTATCAATTTCACCCTCATCACAAAACAAGAAACAAAAAATTTCCCAAAGTGGCGCGTTAATACATCTTTACTCACAGATAATAATTTTGATGCATATTTCAAGAAAGAGTGGGCGTTCTTTCTGGAAACAAATAACTCTCCAAGCACCACACCAACACTCCTTTGGGAAACGGCAAAAGCAGTACTGATAGGGAAAATAATTTCGCATTCCACCCACAAAAAGAAAGCAGAACAAGAACTGGAAATCAAAAAATTAGAAGGAAAAATTACTGCATAATTCACATGCAACTAATCCCACTGAACAAACACTAAAAGAAATCAGAGAGACCATATTACAACTAGATAATATTATCAACAAAAAGACCCAATTTTTACTACAAAAATTACAATACAACCACTATGAATATGGTGATAAATCTGGAAAATATCATCACAACTGTTAAAGACTTGGCCGGGAATAACATCAATGACCAACAAACCATAAATAACATTTTCAAAAAATTCTACTCAGATTTATACAGCAATGGAACAGAAAAAAATATGGAAGAAATTGATAACTTTCTGAATAATATTACACTCCCACATCTCTCATACGATCAAATCAACTACCTAGAAAAACTATTATCAATTTCAGAGTATCAAAAGGCACTGGAAAAATGGCAAATAATAAAGCACCAGGCCCGGACGGATTCCGACCGAGTTTTTCAAACATTTTTAGAAGACCATCTCACCACTGTTTATCAGAATGGCAAGTGAAATAAAAATATCACAAACCATCCCCTCACACATGAACACCGCTAACATCTCACACTACTTAAGCCAAACAAAGATCCCATCCTTTGTACAAGCTATAGACCGATCTCCCTCATCAACACCAACATAAAAATCATTAGTAAAGCTCTCGCGATTTGGGCAGAATCAGTCATCCAATCTCTCATACACCCAGACCAAACAGTATTCATAATTGGCAGACATTCATCAAATAACACACGCAGATTATTCAATATTATTCACACAGCTCATGAACACAAAATTAAAGCCATTATCCTCTCACTAGATGCAGAAAAAGCCTTCGATAAAGTGAAACGGACATTTCTTTTCAAGACTCGGGAAAAATTTGGCTTTGGAGAGTCATTCATCCAATGGATAAAAACACTATACAGCACTCCTTGGGCAGCAATCATAACTAACGGACTAACATCACAAAGTTTTGCACTTCACAGGGGTACCAGACAAGGATGTCCACTCTCACCACTACTCTTCATTGAACCACTAGCAGCAGCAATCAGACAAAATTACCCAATCACAGGTATCACAACCAAGCAAATAACACATAAAATCAGCCTTTATGCAGATGATGTATAGCTATTCTCGCAAAATCCAACTCAATCTTTAAATGAAATTATAAAAACTATTAAAATGTTCACAGATGTATCTGACTACTCCATCAATTGGAATAAATCAACTATCCTACCTCTTCATGGGAATAGTGGGAATGCTGCATTTCAACTATCGCACTTTCCATTCACTACTAGTAATATCACATATTCAGGCATAAATGTATCCCCCAAGCTGTCAGAGTTGTTCCACCTTTATTTCACCCCACTACTAAAATCAATAGAAGATGACTTGGATTGATGGATGTCACTACCACTATCCATCATAGACGGAATTTCCCCAAAAGAAATGATGATACTACCTAAAATCACTTACCTGTTCGCCATGACCCCCATCAAACCGACAGCAGAATGGTTTAAAAAATTAGACTCATTGATTATAAAATTCTCCTGGAAAAGTCAAAAACCCAGAATAAAATTATCAACATTACAAAAACCGAAAGACCATGCAGGCTTGGAAGCGCCCCACTTTCATAACTATTACCTAGGTAGTCAAATGCAATACCTCATCAAATGGATGCACGCAAAGCAGTGCAGACAGACTCCAAGAACATATCATTGGCAGACTTACCCTTCATTAGCAGTACCATTAAAAAACATAGTTGTTTCAAGAACCTTGCAATCTCCACAACTCTGACAGCTTGGTGGAAAATCAATAAAATGATAAATTTCTCAGTAAGTCCCAGCACGCACACACCAATTTGGCACAACCCTGACTTCACTATAAAGAAATCACCTATGAATGGCAATAATGGAAAGAAAAAGGGATCTCACATCTACACCATATTTTTGAAAATAACAACCTGCTTTCCTTCCCGTAGTAAATTGAAAAATACAACATCAATAAAAATCAGTACTTCCAGTACCTCTAATTAAAACAGCCTATTAAGGAAAAATTTGATCTCACCAACTTTGACCTCGAAGAATCAGCACTATTGAAAATTGCAAAATCAAGTAAACCTTTCTCTAAACTTTATAAACTCAAATCCTCCCTTGGTCCTGACTACACACCATACATTCCAATAAATAAGTGGGGAAAAAGACCTGAACATCAAAACTAACACTAACTTCTGGAATGAAATCTGCAGGAACATCTACAACGTGTCACAAAATACTAATATTAGACTAATCCAGTATAAGGTAATGCACAGAGCACATATTACACAACAAACAATGTACAAAATGGGATTATCAGAAACCGATTTATGCCCTCAATGCATATTCAACACCACAGATTACTACCTCCATGCTGTTTGGCTCTGCCAACCTGTACAACATTTTTGGGAAGAGGTAAGCACCAAACTTTCTGCACTATTTAAATGCAGCATCCCATTAACCCCATCCATCTGCAGTGAAATGAACTCAATTCCAACACAAATTGCTGCACCGCTACTATTATCCCTAACTATTGGCAAGGAAACAATACTGCTAAATTGGAAAAACAAAAAACAGCTGAAAATATCTCAATGGTTAGACCTATTAGCAAAACAATTGTCAATCGAACACTACTCAGCCCTGCAAAAAAAAGAAATGCAACAATTTCATAGAAAATTTTCATACTTTCATGATATGATTTCACTGCTGCTCAACTAAAGCCTACGCACATCACAAAAGAAGAAAAAAAATCATATGGATACAACAGATATCACTGGTCATTAAGAATAATTCTCATTTTCCCCACACTCACTTAACCTTACACTGCATGATTATGATTACCTTTCTTTTTTTGTTTTGTCGGCGCACCACTTTTTTCTCTTTTTTATTTTTTCTCTGCCTCCTTCTCCCCTTTGTTTTAATAATTATTGTGATTACTGTTAATTTTCTTAATTGTCATGGTTGATATTACTTCTCACTGTCTTGACTGCCTTTTTGTTGTTATTTGAGCTGTATCCTGTTTTTGTTCCCCCACATGTCTTTGTTTTCCTGTGACATTTTTTTCTTCTTTTCCTTCCAAATCATCAAGTAGTTTGTTTGTTACAAGGTTGTTATTGATCAATTGTTGTATGATTATCTCCCTGCTGTTAAAACCTTTTCCTTATGCCCTTCCCTCTCAGAATTATCTCTATGATGACAGTTAATAAAAATAAAGCTGACCTCCCAAGAGGGGGGGTAGTGGCAAGAAGAAAAAATGAAAAAACATTTATTTATTTGACAAGAGCGAACTCCAGCCTCCTGTAGGGTAGCTTCATGATAGTAAATACAGATCATAGCATTTATTTGTGAGAACAGAATGTTTCCGTGCAAAGCGTGAGCATTAAATGGTGGACCAGATGCTTGTGGCTGTACATTTCGTGAATATGATGTGCACTGTCCCTTAGTTTTTTTTAGGTGTAACGACAAATCTCATGCACACACCAGTTACCAAAGCACTTGATTGGCTATATGCAGGCAGTGATTTCACTTCAAACAGCCCCATTTAAAAAAAAAAAAGATTTTGTAGGTTTAGCCTTCAAAACCAAAGCTTCAGAAAGGTTCATAAAACTATGAGGGGCCGTACAAGACATAATTCATTCTGGCCCCCACAAACACATACATTCTCCTTCTCATACACATATATTCTCCTTCCACACACATACATTCTCCTTCTCACATACATTCATTCTCCTTCCGCACGCATACATTCTCCGTCTCACACACATATTTTTTCACTCTCGCACGCACATACATTCTCGCGAGAGAAGAATACATGTGTGCGATAAAAGAATACAGGTGCGTGACAGGAGTATACATGTGTGTGAGAGTAGAATATATGTGTGTAAGAGGAGAATATATGTGTGTGAGAGACAGTATAGTGGAAAAGGAAGTAGTTTAGTGGAAAAGGAAGGCAACTCATTTATTTGTGCTGTGATTGGCTGTTCAGGTGGCACTGGGTGGGACTCCCTCAAAACTACTTTTGCGAAAAGACGCCATTTTTTCTCTCGCATGCAACATACATTACGCAGCCGGCAAACAATCTAGCGACTGATAAGCCAGCGTTGGTAAATGAGAGGCCAGCCGTGGTAAATGAGAAGCCGGCTATTAATTCTCCAAGGCTTGTAACTCATTGGATTTGCCACTGGCTTGGCTGGTCACTGGCATTCCTCCCCTGGCCACTAGCATTCCTCAGTAGCAGCTCATTGGATTTGTGACTGACTCGGCTAGTCACTCATGTACTTAGGCTGGTAACCCTCAGACCTAGTGTGGCAATCCATTGGAATTGCGACTTATTCGGCTGGTCACTCACGTACCTAGGCTGGTAACCCACAGACCTAGCGTGGAAATCCATTGGATTTGCGACTTTTTAAAAATTGTTTCTAAATGAACGTGGGATCTCGTTTGCAATTTCAGTCTACCGGCAGTTGTTCAATTCAAGCGAATGACTGGACAAAAGCAACGACGAGATTCGTGGCTCATGTAATAAAAAAATATATACACGTGACTTTAAAAGAAACATTAAAACCAAAACAAAAATCCGAGTTTGTAATTCTTTAAGCAGTGAACCAGTTATATTAACACTTTCAATTCTGTCTTTCAATGACGAGACAAAAGAGATTGCAATAGATGGCGCTAGTGCCAAAATAATACGGATAAATTTCTTGTTTTCTATAGGCTACTTTTTGGTGAGGGGCAATGATTAATCAAGATTGATGCAAACCAACTGGTTCACTGTGTCATTTGATAAGGTTTAAAATTTTCATTTGATTAATCCAGTTATTATATTTGAAGCAAACAGCAGTAATATTCTGTCGGTAATGCATTATGTGTACGATGTATATTGCTCTCAGAAAAGAGGGTTCCAGTAGGGTTCTTCAGAGACATGGGGTTCTACCATTTGCCAAAGCACCCTTTTTCTTTTAGTCTTCCAAAGGGGTTCTTAGGGTGGCAAATGGCTTCATCAAGATCCCTTTGTTTTTAAAGAATCCTTTTTGGAAGAATTTATACAGGGTATCTTTGGAAGGAAAAATAAGGCAACGCACACACACACACACACACACACACACACACATATTTTAACGTTGTGACTATTAGAGGCTTGGAGACAGCAGTGCTTTGAACAACAGAAACTTTATTTCCTGCATTTTTACAAAATGGTTTGGCAGCCCTCCTTAATTAAAACATCCTCCTGCCCGCATTTCCAGCGCCGATTTTCGTGGAGATCGACAGAGATATTGGGAAATTTTTTTCCCCAAGACATAAACGTCTGTTTTTCCAAGACTTTTTTTTACGTTTTGCAGGATTTTCCAGTAGGCTCAGTGTCGCCAACTCCTCAGAAAGGAAAGTAGCTATTGGCTGTCCTAGAAGTCGCTAAACACCCTGACCGGGGGGGAGACGGCATGTATTTTGTTGGGGGGGGGTTGAGCAGGGGGGGACCAGTTTCATTTCATTCAAATTGCGCACTCAATCATGCATCGTCCACTACCCTTTCAATTTCATAACTTAAAGAGTGAGTGCTTTGGGACGGGGGAGGGGCTCACGGCAGCACCCGCTGCTCATTGATGATAGTAACTGCAGAACGAAACGTGCTTTCACGTCAGTCTCCAAAACACCAGAAAAGTATCCCAATTACACCAGAAAAAGTCGCTAGATTTGTTGCTAGTCGCTTTTGACAAAAAAAGTCGTCAAGATGATTTGGAAAGTTGCCAGATTTAGCGAGAAAGTCGCCAAGTTGGCAACACTGAGTAAGCTAAGGATAAGATCATGAATTATTGCTCCTGATGGAATGGGCCTGTTTTTGGAGGCTCATTTTTGTTATGATCCAGACAAGGAACCAAACAGAAATTCAGGGTAGAATGAACAAGGTCGCATTTAATAACAGGAATGCGGTAAAATAAAAGGGGGACAGGTCATAGCTTTGAGCTGTAGAGAGCCAGTCCAGCCGAGTTATTTAGAGGCCATCCTGGGGCTGTAGCCAGGTGGTGAATCCCCCTTCACAGAAGCATGACTGCTTAACAGTTGAACTGAAAGGTTGAGCAGGGACATAATCCCGAGACTGGAGACTGATGAAAGCTTGGGAGGTGTTCCTAATAAATTGACTCAGAGAAACAGATTGGAACAATGGATTATCAATAATGCAGTCCCAATCCCAGAGAGCAATAAAAATGCTTGGGAGCTTGTTCCTATTAATTAGATTCCAAAGAGTAATTTAGTGTTTGTTTATCATTAATTTACCAAAAAACACGAAACGAGCTTAGCTCAGGACAAGAAGACAAACTATCCAGTCGGGTACAAAACATAACAATCCAGCAACCATCCTGAGATCACAATGAACTTACACAGGCAGGACATTCACCATAGGGGCGAGGCATACAAATAACAACACCTATGTGCAAGGGAGTAAACTAGACAAAAAATCAATTAAAGTTTGCCACGCACTGGATGATGTTAAAATTTTAGCCGATTTTAAAAACTTGGGAGACCATAGACATGAGGACAGTTGCCACTGATTTTTAACATTATAATCTTCCCAACCATACACTTAATAATGCGGCCAGTGGCAATTCCACAGACACTAGATTTTGCGTGATCAAACATGAGAACAGAAGAAAAACAAATGTGAAGGGCTGGCTGCCCTGGCCTGCATTGTATTTTGCTGCAAAAAAAGAGAAAAAGAGTATGGGTGAAATCCTGGCTGAGAAGACAGAGATGTAAGTATGCAATATCCAGTTGGTGGTGCTTCCCAGACTGTTTGCTCTAATTGGCGATGGCAGGTTTTTCTGCCAGAGGCAGCATTATCTGGAATCATAAAATCAAAGATGTTTGATATGTATTATTCATATTTGAAATTTATGATACAAGATCAGAGAGGCTCTAACTCGACCGAGAGCAGATAAATAATCTTGTTGACACTAATATCATCTTGAGTGCGGCCAGCCTAAAGGAGACAAAACCACCAGAACACATGCAGACTGTTGGAACAGGGGTGGAATCAATCAAGGACACCTAAGGGTTGTGACACATTTTAGAACATAACATGATTAGCTCACATTCTTAGCATAACTTCTTTCAATCACCTTATTATTGCAATTTTTCACATCATTCTGAGTCCTAAATTGTCCCTATACCAACTTTTATAAAGTCTGCTGCAATCTTCAGATTTGAAATATGTGTACATATTTCAATTAACGATAGATTTTGCGAGTCAAATGATCAAATGATGTGTTGTAGTAGTATGTTCAATGTCAAACAAGATGCATGGAATTTGCAGAACACTCTTTTGTGATTCTATCTGCATTTTCCATAATGTGCCAACTTTTTTTGGAATTTGGCCTGTTATACATAGTCAGATTGTGGGAGAGCAAAAAAATTTGCCCTTAAAATTTAACCTTCTTAGTGAGCTGTACAGCTCACTTTTTTTTGAAGAACTTTTAGAAGATATCATTGTGACAACAAAGTCACACCAAGTTTTCATTTTTAGCTACAGTCATATCTAATTTTACTGCAAGATACATGCTGAATCAGTTACGGTCCTCAGAACTACTTCTCAGCGCCCAACCTAGGGATCAAACCTGTAAACTTTAGTTAACAAGTCTGCGCTAAATATTTTGGTTCCCAGATATGACGGTAAGTGTTGCAGATATTACTAATAAAGATTATTGTTTGTATTGACACCACTGAGACTGTACATTTGGATTGTCAGTGCTAGCTTGCTCGCTGCTCTGTTAACATGGTACTTACAAATAACTTCCAGATGTGCAGTTGTGCCATCTGAGCCATACTCATTCTTTGCTACGCAGTAGTACTCTCCACTGCTACTGAACTCAGTCACATTGAAGCAGAGATTCCCTCCAGTTCCAATAATGTTCTAGCCTGGAATCCATCCATATCAAGCTTTGGTCGCTCCGAATGGACACTTGATGATATGTCTGGCCTCAGTCGGTAGGCCAGAGCTTGACTTTCAAATATTTGCACAAAATCCATGCGAGATCTGTGATTGGCTCACAGTCGCAAGGGTGCCCCGCCCCTTTAGATAGACTTGCGGCGGGCCCTGAATGAATTGATACCAATGGGGAGAAGAGCACAGATTATTGTTGATTATTTTGCCCCATTGTCACAGAATTAAATATTGGACTTATTTTTCACAGGTCACATATCTTCCAAACATTCTGGTGCTGCAATGGCATTCTTAAGACCAACAGATCAGGAGAAAATGAACTTTTTTCGAGACCTGCATCTCTCTCAGCAGCCGTCACGTAACATCTGGCAATACAGAAATTTAGTATGTACTGCGGCAAAATACGAATTAAACTTTCAAACTGAAATAATTTTTGTGTTTATATGTTCAGTGATATTGTTATTGCCATCGATGTTGAATCGTTTTTAAGGGAAAAGGAATATATTTGATCGCTATGATCTTGTACTGGATTGATATCAGATATTAAACAAGCGGGGAAAAGCGGCAAAATAATTGTTGGCCATCCAAGTTAAAAATGCCGAAACGTTGTGCAGCAATAGGTTGCAATAATAGGAACAAGCTATCCATCTTCTCTTTTCCAAAGAAAGTAGACAGGCAAGGAATAAATTAGCAGCTGTCGTATTACATACCAGCTTCATAGGCTTAACCTAGCTGATGCAATCATGCCCTTCAAGCTATAGCTAGTGCCAATTACAGTGAAATACGTTACGTAATTAGAGTATTATTTAATTTAGCCTTTATTATACCGGGGAATCCCACTGAAATAAACAAAATGCAGATATGGCCAAACATTATCCTGTTCAAAACCTAACAACCACTCCAGGAGTAAATGCAAGCAAGCCACAATCTAATTTTTAAGCTCATGTCAAATAACATACAGGAATGCCGTAGCTGGCCAGCTAACTCATATTCATAATGCTGAGTACAGCCGTTAATTGTGATGTAAAATGCCTGATATAGCAAAGTAAAAGGAAATATACACGCAACATGCAGATGTAAAATAGATACTTGTATATCCCAACGTTTAATTGCTCGCGAACTTAGCTACCACTTCTGACAACAAGATGCGACGGAAAACCCAGTCAGCATTCATTCTGCAAATGGCGCCACGCGATTGGTAGTTCTCGCCAAAAGGTCACCCAATCAGCCAAGAGCTGAAAACATGAATATTTATATCTCCAGTTCTGTCAAGAAGTGGCCAGGGGGACACCAGATGCAGGAACAATGAGTTTATTAATGAATACCAAACACAAAGGGAGAAGGGTAGGCAAGCAGGCCAGAAATAAAACACCGTGCCAATGCACTGAACAACTAGAAAAAAACAGAGGTACACCGCCCCAGGCTGGGGGAAACAGAAGTACTCACTCAAAGAGTGGCAAAACTGATCTAAACTAGAAAACAAAAACTTAACCTAACTAACTGACGGAAAGAAACACTGGGAGACTTAGACTAGGGAAGAACAAGATGTGGACGCAGCAAACACAGGACTCTGGAATGGCTCAAAGGAAAATACTCGGGAAGGCACAGGAGCTGAGATTTCACAATGTAGCGCAATGCAGACAAAGTTCTGTCTGAAGATCTCTATACTCTCGCCCACAGAAATACACACGGAAGGAGGCGGGGACTCGGAAGGCAATTTCAGAAGGAAATAGAAACACATGGGATTAATAAACAAATTCACGAAAACCGGGTTAAAAATAATGACAGGAGACAAGATGCTGAGACAATCAATCAAACTAGAAGGTTCAGATCAAGGTAATCTAAACGTGACAAGTATAAAAACACAGAGAGAAGCGAAGGAAAGCATAGCGTAAATGTAGTTAAACAGGGAAAGCTTAGGAAGAAATTACAAAAGCTAGAAACGCTTGCACACGCTAATGAGCGAATAAAGGTTAATACTACGTGACAAATATATTCAATCGCCCCCAATAAGAGCTGGTTAGTATGGGTTAGTAACGAACCTATCAGAGAACACATTCACTCAGAGTTTAGCGAGACCCAGAATTAAGCAAAGGCAGAAGTAATGAATGAAATACCACAGGCCGATTTCGAATGAGGAAATGTGATTAGACAACGAGCCGCAGGCACACTCAAGGCTGTCAATCGACATCACGTGAGTTGGGCAAGAGTGAATCAATCCTCAGACAGCAGAATGAAAGCTGAAACAGAAACACAAGGAGTGAGGCTCGGAAAAAAAGGAACAAGCTCAAAGAAAAAAGTAAACGCATAATGACAAAACAACACACGAGGCAGAACCCTAACAAGTTCATTAGTGACGTAAGCAGGGCCCCATTAACCAAAAGTTAGGCCCTGGGGCAGAGAGGTTTTGTTGCCCCCCGCCATCCGTCCGATCTACAGAGTGTCATGATAAAACAAAAGTGTATATGTAGGTAGTCTACATCACAAAACGCATAAGTTTTTTTCGGGACATACAACAATGATTTTTCCCTCTTTGAGCCAGAAAACACTATCATGGTTTACATGCAGACTTTTTTTCATTCTGATTGAAGATTTCAGGTCAACTGTTTGCATGAGATGCAATCTATTCCGATCTGGTGTTTATATGGGCCACCTTATTTAATCAGAACAGACGTCTTACAGCTGTGTTACATGCGCAGATTGATGAAAAAAAGTATTCGCTGTCGTTATTGCGCTGTTTATGCTTATAGTAAGTGTTCTATCAATTTCTGCCACCTATCAAGATATGCGGCCTCGCGGTTCTGCGCATGCACAAACCCACGATCTTGGGCTCTATTTCTTCCCTCACATCTTAAATATCGTAAAATATCTTACAAATCGAGCCTACAAGCTGGCTTTTCCTGAAAATGCCGAAATCGGACGATAATGGCATGCAGCATGTTATCATAAAAAAAAGTAAAGCTGAGACCATTTATCAAAATATCGATAGTTATTGATAACTCATTGTTATCGATAAATAAAATAACTTATCAATATAAATTTTTTTTTATTTTTTCCCCCCATGTCATACTACGTATTAACGCATAGTTAGACGCGTGAACGTTCGGGTCAGCAATCATGTGTCTTTAGTTCTCGAATCCCAGTCCGAGTTTTCCCAGTCGCCGTGCACACTCCACACAGCTTGCGCTGCTGTGATTGGTCACCCAGCTACTGTTCCGGACTGCCATCCTTGGTAGCAGCCTACGCCAAAGCGATCGGAAAAATCAAATGTCGTCGGATGTGTGGCTCCATTTTGAAAAGTTGGAGGGCAGTTCTTCTGTAATATGCCAAATATGTCAGACCAAACAACCTTTTATAGGGAACACTGCAAATCTGCGTGACCATTTGAGACGTCCCGACTCCAGCTTGCTGCCCTCCGGTTCAGATAACGCTACGCAGCAACAGAAAGTCTCCGGATTTTTCGGGAGAAGAATCGACCCAAAGGGAAGCTGAGCTAAAGAAATAACAAGCCAAATTGTGGATGCTGTTTTCCGCGGAGCAAGCTATCGACCTGCAAGATGATCCGCTGATGTGGTGGAAGGGGAACGCAGAGCGCTTTCCGAAGCTCGCCCGCTTGGCACGAATGTGTTTGAGCATTCCAGCAACATCTGTCCCAAGCGAAAGGGTGTTTAGCTAGGCAGGACAGATTGTTTACAAATTCAGGTCCGGCTTGAAACCAAAGAATGTTGACGCACTTATCTTCCTGAACAAATAAACAAAGATGTGTGACATTTTGTATTCATTGTCAGCCTATATAAGAAAGCAGTTTTCTTGTTTCAGCGGAGGTTTTCTATTTTAGTTTAGGTTTTCCATTTGTATAGTAAATAGGCTACATTTCATCTGTTTATTATCTATGTTAGATGACAATGGCAACTGTTCCATTGCGTAAAACATTTTTTGAGACGTTTGGTTTCTTCCGATAGTTTAATCCAGGCAAGTGTGTTCACATTCGGAAATGGTTTTATACATTGGCCTATTTGTTCATTTTAAACAGGGCAATGCAAAGCAGCTTTTATCATGCCCACTTTAATAGGGCGAATGCATTATTGGCAAGTTTAAGAAAGGGGGTGCATTTTTGTTTTTTTGCTAGCAAAGGGGATGGCAAAACCCGACATGGTTACCGTTTATATGAGATAGTGAGCAAGTACGTTTCGCCACATTTATGTTAAGTATCTGAATAAGATTTTTTTCTGTTTTATACAATGCCCATCACCCCTAGATTAAAGAGATAGTGAGCAACTTTGTTGCGCCTCATTTGTTAAGTATATGAATGAGATCAGATTTTTTTTTCTGTTTTGCGCTAAGCGTCTTTCTCTACGTGACTGTGTTCAGCCTTAGAAGGACTCTGGTTCAGCGCCCCCTTCTGGCGAAAATAAGAATTACGCTATGAATTACTGAATACGCGACTGAGCCCCTGGGTTGTTTTAAAATAATTTAAAAATCAATATTTATTGATAACTTTGTCCTGATTTATCGATTCTTAAAATCGTCTTATCGACTAAGGCTTATTGTCTCCGCCTTAAAAAAAGAAAAAAAATGATAGGCAACAACTCGTTTTAGCATCTGCGTAAGTTATAATGAGCATACATATAACCAAGTTGCCACTGCAGGTTTATTTATATTGTAATATTAAGGCAAAAACAAAGACTTTAGGATCACCCTGCATTAAGATTTTTTGACAAAGCAGCACAAATTGTCAGAACACCGGTTTTCAGAGTTTTCCAGCAGTTCTAATTTGTTTGACGTTGCGGTCTATCCCAGCTTCGTTGAGTTTTTCGAGGACTTTTTATTTTTTTAAACCGTTCACTATTGTTTTTGCTACCATCTAAGCATGCAATAATTTTCCATTCTTCGAGAGTTTTTATTAAAATCAACCACTCCGCGTTGACCAGTTCTGCATTCGGCGCTTGAAAGCCACCTTATTTGCAAGTGAAGAAACGTCACTCTGCGCATTCACCTCAAGACAGAGCATGCGCAGATAGAACGCAGCCAGACAACTTTCCGTTTCACCATTTACATGATACAATTTTACTTTTAATCGGTCTGGGAAAAGGAATATTCTACCCCTCTGCAACCGAATGAAATTCCATTCAGTTTCGCCATGTTTATTCTGAATGAGGTGTTTATATGGAGCATTTTTATTCGGTTTGGGCTTCTAAACCGATTCTAATCGGAATATTAGGCTGTTACTAACATATCACTGAGCCTACTTGAGCATAAACACAACAGGTAGTTTTTATAACAACCACACACTGCAATTTATGGTGATGATGAAATTCAATTTGTATTTATTTAGCGCCAAATCAATTCAATTTTCTTCAAGTTATCCCAAGGAACTTTACACAAAGAGACCATTCTCATTCAATTTAAAGGGACAACAATAACCGTTTTTTTACCGTAAAATTCCATTCGTCATTCCGATTGAAATAATCTTTCGTGCATGTAGACACTAATTCCTCTTGAAATTCATTCCGTTCTTTCTGCACATGCTTTGCTACCTTTCCTTTCTGGTATTCTACCTCCCTTCTGGTCCTTAACAGACGAAGAATAATAATTAAAATGATGTGCATACATGCCAACTCACTACGGCTTTAGGGCATTTTTTTTCAGAATGAAACGCCCCAGAGGCGGCGTGAGACCCGAAAATTATTGGCTATTATCCCACCCTTTATTGACAACAATTTGTCCTGGCTAATTCTTGATGGTTTTCCTTCATTAACACGTTTTCCAATTCAAGAATAATCAAGTGACAATTGAAGACACGGCTTCTCTCCCCCATGCGATCTAAAAGCGACAAAATAATGGGCTACATTCAGTACAGAAAAATAATTTAATTATAATTAGGTCTATGCTCCGGCGCTCGGCGACGGCATTTAAGAACTCTTCAGTGAATGAAGGTTATTTTGGTGACTAGTACATGGTTTCGTCCGATTACATTTTTCAATCAGACAGCTGTTTATTTTATACAGCGAGTTGAGTGACCGTGCTGCAAAAACAAGTGTATGTACTTGTCGTCGAAATTACCTTAATTCGCTGAAGAGTTCTGAAATGCCGTCGCCGAGCGCTGGAACATAGACCTAATTATAATTAAATTATTTTTTTGTACTGAATGCAGCCCATTATTTTGTTGCTTTTAGATCGCATGGGGGAGAGAAGCCGTGTCTTCAATTGTCACTTGATTATTCTTGAATTGGAAAACGTGTTAATGAAGGAAAACCATCAAGAATTAGCCAGGACAAATTGTTGTCAATAAAGGGTGGGATAATAGCCAATAATTTTCGGGTCTAACACCGCCTCTGGGGCGTTTCATTCTGAAAAAAACGCCCAAAAGCCGTAGTGAGTTGACATGTATGATGTGGTCATACTGCTGCTTCAAAAATAAAAGCAAAATCAGTCCGAAAATGGCACTGCTAATGTCATTCATGTTGTCGCTATTAGGAACGAAGACAAGCCTAATATTTTATTTCCGGTAGGCTAAACAGAAACACGTATACACGTATCTGACCCGCTCCCTATTCAATCAGAAGCCTTCCAAGCACCAAACCTTACGGAAAAGCGATTAAATGCGTCTTCCATGCAAACCCCCATTCGAATGACTATTTCCCATGTAAACTCGCAGGAAATAAAATTCATTCCGAATGGCTTCATTTGGATGAATTCATTCCGAATGAAAAGTCGTCATGTAACCGCGGCAGTTACTTTTTTAGCTCATCATTGCCCCAAAATGATAGGCCTCTGCACTCGATAGGCCCCTGGGCTTCAGCCCAGGTAAGCCCATGCATTAAAGCGGCCATGGACGTAAGGGTTAAACGCTGGCCTACGGAGGCCAGACTATATCAGCAAGTGACCGTTGGGAGCAACCAAAGCTTGATATGGATGGATTCCAGGCTAATAATGTTCATCTCTGCTCCATTCACTTTATACCAGGTGTAGTTCTGCACTGGTGGGTTGGCTTTACTTCTGCAGGACAGAGCTACAGAGCTGCCCGCTAATACTGAGCCAGAGGTACTGATGGACACTGAGGTGTCCTTGGGAGGATCTGGAATATAATTAAAATACATCTTTGTTTTTTTTTTTTTTTTTGGTTATTTATTTATTTATTTTGGTTTGTGAGGAGTGATATAATACTTTGAAGGTATTTGTAGGTGGACTGCTTCACCGGATGAGCATTATTTAGGTTATTCACATTTGCTTGATAATGGATGAAAATGATACAATTTTGTTTGCATTAGCTTTTATCAATATTTATTCTGTACAATGTACATACCACATGAGAGCAAGGAAAAAGTGAATAATAATAATAATTATTATTATTATTATTATTATTATTATTACTCTGAGATGGAGAGAGTAATAATGTTTTAAAATTCTATACACTTACAGAAAACTTCGAGTGTCTGACTGGCCTCAGAAGTCCTCTGAGCGTCTTCTTGCTGCAGTGTGTATTGAGCTCTGCAGGTGATCTTCTGCCCATGGTGAAGATGGGAAGCAGTGAAGGTCATAACAGAAGACACAGATTGGGTTTGATTCTCATTCACCTGCAGCTGATACACACTGTCACCCAGTCTGGGGGTCCATGTTAGATCTGGGGGGAGGTCAGGACAGGGAGCTGCAGCAGAGCAGTTCAGACTCACATTGGTCCCCTCCATCACCTCCACCTTATCTAGGGTTAACTTGGGTTTGGGTGGAGAGTCTGAGTGACATGAAGACATAAAGATGCATTGGAGAGTCGCACTAAGAACACAAACTATTCACTGCATCAACAGTGTCTGACTAACATGCAAATAAAATACATTTATAACATTTAATGTGTACAGTTGTTTTAAAAAATAAACCAGCAAAAGTTCAGGTTTTGACATTTTTTCTGTATTGAGCTGTCACTCTCGGGTATAACATGACAATCAAGCACTTATGGCATTGAGTTGACCTCTATCTAGACTGGATACAAAACTAGTTACACTGCATACACCCCGCAATCATCACACCTAGCTGAAATCACAGTTGCAGCACAAAATAAATAAATAAAGCTGATGCAGAAATTTGACTCTGAGCAGAAACCACGTTACCTTTGATATTAAGTTCAACCATTTGTTTAAAAGTCCATTTCAATTTTGAACATTCAAGTCTGAAATTATATTGGCCACTAGAAGTCATTGGCACTTTCTCCAGGACTGTTGTGCAGTTCTTCTGCAGCAGGTCTCCAGTGATCTTTCCTTTGAGATGAGATGTAATATAGTTCCTGGAATCAAACACTTTTGCTCCATCTCTGAACCACTGTCCAATTACAGAATATCGACAAGAGATCAGTTCCTTGTCCCACTGTTGTAGGATCTCAAATCTGCAGGGAATCCACACACAGGATCCACTCAGAGCCTCTATATGCTTTGGCATCCACACTGCCCACTCTCCGCCCAAGGCTCCTGCAAATCAGAATACAGCTCTGTCACTATATTACACAGGTGATCTTACAGCAAAGAGATATCTGAGTCTTATGCTGAACAAAGATGATGTACAGGACGTTGAATACTGAAATTCCTAAATTAATGCCTTACCATTAATGAAAATATCATACATATAATAAATACTTAAGATCAAATAGACGTTTTGAAATAAACTACATGGCCGAAAGCACCTGGAAATTCATTGGTGTCAGGCCCCTGGTTGGGCGAAGCCACTTTGTTCCATGTAAGCAAAAGCTTGAGGCTGTGGCATACATCAACATTCTAGAGGTTTTTTAGCTTCCAACAATGTGGAATAGGCTCTGTCCTCCTCCAATATAAGAAAAAAAAGTCAATATCTAGTGTGGCCACCTTTTGCTTTGATGACAGCATTTAATCTTTCAGGCATAGTGTTCGCATATTTTTTTCATTTCCTCACTTGCTAAGCCATTCCATATGGTTAGAAGTTCACTCCAAAGAGATTCTTACAATGTTACAACAGATTTGTGTATCTTGGTATCAAGGAAATCCCAGATTTGCTCAATCGGATTGAGGTCTGGATTTAGAGTAGGCTAAATCATAATTTATATGTCACAAGATGATTCTTTCCAGCTGAGGTAATTCTTGCACAACTTAGAAGTGTGTTTAGGGTCAGTATCTTGTTGAAAATAAAATCCCTGACCAATCATGGCTATACGTGCCTCACAAGATCCATAATTTTGATGATTTTTATGAGATCATCAGCTTCTTTTGAGCAGAATGAACCCCAAACCACAATGTTACTACCTCCATGTGGTACTGAAGGAGTTAAACAGTCATTTTTGAAATGTTTTTAAAATCTACAGCATACATAAGTCTTGAAAATCCTTGAAATTCTTGGTAAACTTGTCTTCATTATGATGTTGTAGTCTCTTGGCAGCAACAAGAGCAATCTGACCATTTTCACACTGGCATCTGGAAATAGTAGGTCTTGATACTTTCATCTCTTCACCTATGGCACAATTTATGTGCTGTCAACTGCTGATTTCTTGTTAGGAAGAGGTCAGGGGGACACCAGATGCAGGATCCACAGTGTTTATTGAAACACAAAATACTAGGAGAAAATGGGCACACAGGCCAGAAACAAAACACCGTGCACATGCACTGAACGATTGGGAAAACTAAGGTACACTGCAAAAGGCAGGGGGAAACAGAAATACTCACTCCAAGAGTGGATAAACTGGAAAAACAAAAACTAAACCTCACTAAACTGATGGACACACTGGGAGACTTAGACAAAGAGCAGACAAGAAGAGGGCGCAGCAAAAACAAGACTCGGAAATTAGCACAAGGAAATACTCGGGAAGGCACAGGAGCTGAGATTTCACAGTGCAGAGCAGAGTCTAGCAAAGTTCCGTCTGACGTCTCCTCTCTCCTGCCCACACATATAGACACGGGAGGAGGCGGGGACTCGGAACGCAATCTCGAAAGGAAACAGAAACACATGGGATTAATAAAACAATTACACGAGAACCGGGTTTAACAATAATGACTCGAGACAAGACGCTGAGACAATCAATCAAACTAGACAGTTTAGGTTAAGGAAATCTAAACGTGACGAGTTAAAAGCACCACGAGAAAAGCAAAGGAAAGTACAGCTTTAAACGCAGTTAATCAGGGAAAGCTTAAGCAGGAATTACAAAAGCGAGAAACACTCGCACTCGCTAATGAGTTAATAAAGGTTAATACTACGTGACAAAATATTTACAATCACCCTCAAATAAGTGCTGGTTAGTATGGGTTAGTAATTATCCTATCAGAGAACGCATTCACTCAGAGTTTAGCGAGACCCAGAATTAAGCACAGATGGAAGCAATGAATGAGGTACCACAGCCGAAACCGAAAGAGGAAACGTGATTGGACAACGAGACTCAGGCATGCTGAAGGCTGTCACACGACATCACTGGAGTTTGGGCAAAGAGAGAATAGAACGTCAGACGGCGGGAATGAAAGCTGAAAAATAAAACGAAAGTAAAGCACAAGCACAGCACACATGAGGCAGAACCACAACAGTACCCCCCCACCCCCCCAAGAAGCGCCACCTGGCGCTTAAACGGAATATCAGAAACTAAAAATACAAGAAACATCAAAAAACTAAATACAAAACCCCACAAGACTAATAAATACAAAACACCTACCAAAAACGAAATACAAAACCCTAAAGACTAAAACACAAAACACCTAACCAAATACAAAAAACCAAAACCCTAACTAACACCAAAAATCTAACCAAAATCTAAACAGGATAAGAACAAAATACACAGAACATAAACAAGGTTACTCAGGGTCTCCAGCATAAGCTGGGGCTAAGGCTTAGGGTGAGTCTGATGGAAAACTCGAATCAAGTCCTTGTCCAGAATGAATCGGGCAGGGACCCATGAACGTTCTTCGGGACCGTATCCTTCCCAATCTACAAGGTACTCTAACCCCCTACCCCTCTGCGGACAGTTCAAGAGCTTGCGAATGGTCTAGGCCTCTCCAACATCGATGATGCGCGGCGAAGGTGGGGGCTCGGGATCCGGGTGGAGGGGGTGGGTGACAGAGGGCGGAACTCGGGAGACATGGAAGACTGGGTGGATGCGGCGCATGGTGTGGGGGAGCTTCAGACGGACGGCGGTGGAACTCATGATCCTGTCAATGGGGAAGGGACCGAGGAATCTGGGGGTGAGCTTGCGGGACTCAACCTTGAGGGGGATGTCCTGGGCGGAGAGCCAGACCTTCTGGCCAACACGGTAGGTGGGGGCCGGCTTATGTCGCTTGTCCGCTGCGTCCTTCATCTGTCTCCCTGCACGGACAAGGGCGCGGCGGGCAGTGTGCCAGGTGTTACGGCACCGCCTTATGAAGGCCTCGGCAGAAGGGACCCCCACCTCCACCTCCTGTGAGGGGAACAGGGGAGGCTGGTAACCCAGGCAGCACTCAAAGGGGGTGAGACCAGAGGCTGCGGATGCGTGGGAATTGTGGACATACTCGACCCAAGGCAGATGGGCCGACCAAGAGCTTGGGTTCTTGGCGCACACGCACCGCAGCATGGTCTCCAGGGTCTGGTTGGCCCGCTCGGTCTGGCCGTTGGACTGGGGGTGAAACCCAGAATTGAGGGAACAGGAAGGGCCTAGGAGGGACAGGAAAGCTTTCCAGAAGCGGGAAGTGAACTGGGGGCCATGGTCGGGAACAATGTCAGCAGGGATACCATGGGGACGGACAACGTGCTGGATGAGGAGATTGGCAGTGGATTTAGCTGAGGGGAGCTTGGGGAGTGCAATGAAATCGGCTGCTTTTGAAAACCAGTCGACCATGGTGAGGATGGTGGTATTGCTTTGGGAGAGAGGTAGGCCGGTGACAAAATCTAGGGCTACCTGGGACCAGGGGCGACTGGGGATAGGTAGTGGTTGGAGGAGACCAGAAGGGGGTGTGTGCGGGGTTTTAGCGGTGGCACAGACCGGGCAGGCACTTACAAAGCCCTTGACGTCGTCTAGTAGGTCCGGCCACCAGAAGCGACGCCAAATGAAGGCCGTGGTCCTCTTGACTCCCGGATGGCCCGAGAACTGGGACCCGTGTCCCAACTGGAGCACCTCAGAACGGAGGCCCTGGGGAACAAACGGGCAGTTACCGGGACAGGCACTGGGCACGGCCTGCCCGCTCAGTGCTGCCCGGACCCTTTCCTCGATGGGGAGCTGGATGGCACTGAGGAAACGACTCGGAGGGAGGATGGTCTCGGGAGGGTTCTCGGAAGTGGTACTCGTCTCGAACCGCCGGGAAAGGGCATCAGCCTTGGCATTATGGGACCCAGGCCTATAAGCTAAGGGGAAATTGAATCTCTCGAAAAATAAGGCCCACCGGGCCTGGCGGGGATTAAGCCTCTTGGCCGTCTTCAGATACTCGAGGTTCTTGTGGTCCGTCCACACCAGGAATGGTGTAGTGGCTCCCTCCAGCCAGTGACGCCACTCCTCCAGGGCTAACTTGACTGCCAGTAACTCCCGGTTACCGACGTCATAGTTGACCTCAGTAGGCGTGAGGCAGTGCGAAAAGAAGGCACAGGGGTGTACCTTCCCGTCCTTAGTGGATCTTTGGGACAGCACCGCTCCCACGCCCACGCTGGAGGCATCCACCTCCACGATGAACTGGGCCGGGTCCGGGGTCATCAGGATAGGCGCAGATGTAAATCGCCGCTTAAGTTGCTGGAAAACCTGGCCCGCCTGGGGATTCCAGCGGAACGGGTGCTTGGTGGAGGTGAGCGCGGTCAGGGGGGCTACCACCGAGCCGTACCCTCGGATGAAGCGTCGATAAAAATTAGCAAAACCCAGGAATCCTTGGAGAGCCTTACAGTCCTTGGGCTGGGGCCATTCCAAGACGGACTGCACCTTGGCGGGATTCATTTTCAGGGACCCGGGAGAGATGATGCAGCCCAGAAACGTTGTGGAGCAGGTGTTGAACCCACATTTTTCAGCCTTCACGAAAAGGTGGTTCTCCAACAAGCCTTTCAGGACTTGGCGCACATGCCAAATGTGCTCCTCCCGGGTGCGTGAAAAGATAAGGATGTCGTCCAGGTAGACATAAACGGACTGACCGATCATGTCACCCAGGACATCGTTTACCAGCCGCTGGAACACTGCGGGTGCGTTGGTGAGGCCAAAAGGAACCACCAGGTATTCCCAGTGACCGCTGGGGGTGTTAAAGGCGGTCTTCCACTCATCCCCCTCACATATCCTCACCAGGTGGTAGGCGTTCCGCAGGTCCAGCTTCGTAAACACCTGGGCCCCTTGGATGATGTCGAAAGCAGATGACATAAGGGGCAGGTGAGCCCTCTGTAGTCGATGCAGGGCCGGAGCGACCCATCCTTCTTCGCCACAAAGAAGAACCCGGCTCCTGCTGGTGACGTGGAGGGCCAAATTATCCCAGCCGCGAGAGACTCCTGGAGGTACTTCTCCATGGCAACTCTCTTGGGCTGAGACAGGGAGAAGACCCGCCCTCGGGGCGGCACTGCTCCCGGCAGGAGGTCAATCTCGCAGTCATAGGGCCGGTGAGGTGGCAGAGACACCTCCCCAGACTTGCTGAATACGCACCCAGGTCAGACCCAGGCACAGGTGAGGCCGCGTGGCGAGGGCTGCGGGCAGAACAGGAGGACTTCCACTCATGAACCTCGTGAGTGGACCAGTCCAAGACCGGGCCATGCTCGCGGAGCCAGGGGTGTCCCAGAACCACCGGGGATCTGGGAGACCGGATGATCAGGAAGGTGATGGTCTCACGGTGGTTGCCTGACACCAGAAGCTGGACTGGAGCCGTTTGATGTTCAATCTAAGCCAATCTTTGGCCCCCGAGGCCAAAGACGGTCAGAGACCACGCCAGTGGGGAGAGAGGAACACCCCAGGAGGCAGCAGCTTCAGCGTCCAGAAAGTTCCCCTCCGCTCCAGAATCTACCAAGGCGGAGGTACGGCGGCTCTGGTTTCCCCAGGAGAGGGTCACCGGGATGCAGGTCCGGCAGTTGGAGGAGGCTTCGGGTCGAGAAGTGCCCACTACTGCTTCACCGGTCACTGGGGGGCATTGGCTCTTCTCCGGGCAGTTGGTAAGAAAATGCCCCTGCTGACCACAGTAGAGGCAGGCCTTGGACCGCATGCGGCGATCCCTCTCCTCCTTAGTAAGGCGACTGCGTCCCATCTGCATAGGCTCTGGCTCGGGTTGGTGGGCTCGGGTGGATGCTCGACTGGGAGGCGCTGGTGACGGGGACCGGGTGACAGGAGCCTTGGAGGGGTCAGAAGGAGCCAGCCGACGTCGCCCCAAGCGAGTGGCAGTCTCCTCTTGGCAGTTGTTGGAGAGAGCTGGCCGATGTCACCCCAAGCAAGTGGAAGTCTCCTCCAGACGGTTGTCAATCCGGATGGCAAGATCCGCCACAGCCTCGGGAGTCTTGGGTAACTCATGGAAGATGAGGTGGTCTTTGATGCCATCAGCTAGCCCTTCCACAAATACATCTCGGAGCGCCTCAGAATTTCACTGGGAACTGGCAGCGAGGGTCTGGAACTCGATGGCGTATTCTGCCACCGAGCAGCTTCCCTGCCGGAATGTGATTAACCACATTTTTTGAGTCCAATTTCACTAGCCATACCCAGGCCTGATTACTGCCAGAACTGCTGAATCAAGAAATCACTTAAATAGAACCTGTTTGACAAAGTGAAGTAGGCTAAAAGATCTCAAAAAGCATTATGTCATGCTGGGAACTAAAGAAATTCAAGAACAGATGAGAAACAAAGAAATTGACATCTACCAGTCTGGAAAGGGTGGCAAAGCCATTTCTAAGGCTTTGGGACTCCGGCGAATCACGGTGAAAGCCATTATCCACAAATGGAGAAAACTCGGAACAGTGGTGAACCTTCCCAGGAGTGGCCGGCCTACCAGAATTACCAAGAGCGCATCGACGACTCATCCAGGAGGTCACAAAAGAACCCAGAACATCTAAAGAACTGCAGGCCTCACTTGCCTCATTTAAAGCCAGTATTCATGATTCAACAATTAGAAAGAGGCTGGGCAAAAATGGCATCCATAGGAGGGTTCCAAGGCGAAAACTACTGCTGACCAAAAAGAACGCAAGGGCTCATGTCACATTTGCCAAAATACATCTAGATGATCCCCAAGACTTTTGGGAAAATATTCTGTGGACTGACAAGACAAAAGTTGAACTTCTTGGTAGGTGTGCATCGTTTTACATCAGGCGTAAAACTAACATATCGTTTCATAAGAAGAACATCATACCAAAAGTCAAACATGGTGGTAGTGTGATGGTTTGGGGCTGCTTTGCTGCTTCAGGACCTGGATGACTTGTTGTAATTGATGGAACTATGAATTCTGCTCTCTACCAGAAAATCCTGAAGGAGAATGTCCAACCATCAGTTGGTGACCTTTAGCTCAAGCGCACTTGGGTTAAGCAGCAGGACAATGATCCAAAACACACTAGCAAGTCCACCTCTGAATGGCTTAAAAAAACAAATTGAAGGTTTTGGAGCGGTCTAAGCAAAGTCCGCACTTAAATCCAATTGTGATGCTGTGGCATGACCTTAAACAGGCCATTCATTCTCAAAAACCCTCCAATGTGGCTGAATTAAAACATTCTTCAAAGAAGAGTGGGCCACAATTCCTCCACAGCAATGTGAAAGACTCATTGCCAGTTATCGAAAACACTTGCTTGCAGTTGTTGTCGCAGAGGGTGGCACAACCAGTTATTAGGTTTAAGGGACAATTACTTTTTCACACCAGGCCAGGAAGGTTTGGATAGCTTTTTCCCCTTAATAAATTAAATCATCATTTAAAAACTGCATTTTGTATTTACTCGGGTTGTCTTTGTCTAATATTAAAATTTATTTGCTGATTGAAACATTTTTGTGACAAATATGCAAAAAAATAAGAAATCAGGAAGGGGGCAAATACTTTTTCATGGCACTGTAGGTGCAAAATAAAAAGATATAAATAAAATGTAAGTGTATAACGAGATAAATTTGTGTTTTAATGTGTCTTGTTATGTCTGAATGTATAGTGTTTAATGAGCCCTTCCTAAATATATCACTGTACATGCAAGCCTAGATAAATTTATACCTTCTGCATGCAAAAAAGTTTATGAAAAAGTTGTTTTGAACTAATCACTAAACACCAATACATAAGTGCAGATGTACATTAAAATGATGAACAGATAAATTGTAATTATTTCCAGTGGATTTTCTAAGATGCTACACTGAACATTACGCTGCTTTAAACAAGGCAAGGACTAATTGTGCTGTCAGTTAATACTCATTGATAGTCATCTGTCAGTCCTCCGTCCTTTCTGAAAGTCATGAAGTATACATAAGTCATCACTGAATTGGTAACGTAGATCCTCCATTTTCATGGAATTATTAAAGCCCCAAACAAATAAAGAAATGGTAGAAAATTAAACTGAAATGTTCCTTCCCCTCCCTCTGTATAATAAACATTAGGATTGGATTAAACAAGCATTGTAGTCAAAAGCAAAAACAAACCAAGAATTCAAAGCAATCGACAACGGGAACATGCTCTTTAAAATGATTAAAACTCGTTTTAGTCATTTTAATTATTTTAATAACTCGAAGGCACTAAAACCATGATGCTATTCATTGACTAGTAATTACCGAGGATCGCGGAAACGAGATTTTACGAGATTTCAGTCGCACAGCGTACTTGAACTACTCCGGATCTAGCTTCACCCAAGAGGGGACAGAACGTCAGACGGCGGGAATGAAAGCTGAAAAATAACACGAAAGTAAAGCACAAGCACAAATAAGCACAAAGACAACACACATGAGGCAGAACCATAACATTTCTTTTACTTGCCACAAACGGATAACGTACATCAGAGGCACTTAACTTCTGTTATGCACCACTAACTTCTGTTTCTGCAAACTGGTCTCTTTGAAATGCTTCATGCTGCTTCTTACAGTGCCATGGCAGCTTTTAACGGCTTCAGAAATTTTTCTAAGCGACCAACCAGCGTCATGTAAGGCCGCAATGCGGCGACACACAATTCCAGAGTGCTCATTCCATTGTGCCATTGTGTTTAACATTGTGACTGTGCTCACAATTCATGTCATCAGAGGTAATTTTGCGAAAAAATGTTGCCTCAGACCAGTTTAGACAAACATTTTAGCATCAATATTCATGGAATGAGCCTTAAAACATGCATTCATGCTATGCAAAAGTCAAAAGAAAATTTATGACACCTTGTTATAAAAATGAATGTTTTCAGTGTTTTAGTTTATTACTCAAATTTTTACCTCAATATTATTGTCGGAATTATACTTTTTGTTCTCATTGCCTACAACCACCATTCCATTGACCATCAGAACCTCATCTGAAGCCCATCTGATCCCCATTTTCCGAAAATTTCAGCGCTCCGATGAGTTCCGATGAAAACTTAAAGCTCTGAGCTTAGTTCCTGCATCGGACGATTTCACCTTATCGGATCACGCCCAACACGTCGGACACTGACCTGATTGTCGACAAACACGAATCGGATTCATCGGACTGTGATACGATAGTCTTCCATGGGTGACCGGAAGAAGTAAACTTTGCTTCCGACGAGTGACCGATGAGACAGAAAGCTCTGTGGAACGGGGGTGTACAATAGTGTTTTTCAGTACATTTTCATCCAAAAATTATATAGAAGTAATATATAAGGATCCCCTTTAGATGAAAGTGGTGGTGTATAATCATCACTGCAGACAACTGTACTTGTTTAAATAAGCACCAATGTCATAACCCTCGCGTGAATGCCTTTTGTTTCCCTTCCTATTCAGCAACTTGTGTGTCCATTAGAAGTACGTCTCCTTTGATTGGATTATGTCTTACATGATTTCCCCTCCTCAGTTATGACTTGTTTCCTGGTTATTTCGTAATTGCTCTATGACGTGTATTTAAACGCCCTGCTATGAGTTGCAAGTTGCTAGATTGTAATGTGCCAAGTATGTTTAAAAGCAGTCAGTATTCCAGCTAAAAACTCTATGTCATCATCAAGAGTAACGCTACCTTTAATGAATTTTGGACCAGTCCCAAAGTGGAGGAGAGTATTTGGTGGAACTACGGATAGGAGATCGGGGCGAACGTGATGTTGTATGGTCTTGGTCTGTGATTGTGCGAACATTGGGCGCCCCCAGGTGGCGAAACTCAGGGTGGGACTCGCGTCTCTCGTCGGAGTCCATGTCAGCTCCTAAGCCCCCCGGGGTCCGAGGTGGTGACTGTTTTTTGCTTCCTTCTTGGAGAGGGGGGGGGAGGGACGTAGAAACGACATGAGCGGGGATTGTGGGAATGTAGGTGGTATATATAAGCATAAGGACGAATAGGAAGGCGCATTGGGAGTGGCCCTGTTCATTACCCTACGTTATCGGGAACTCCCTTTAATGAATTTTGGACCACTTCCAAAGTGGAGGAGAATGTTCAGTGGAACTACAGATAGGAGATTGGGGCGAACGTGATGTTGATGTTGTTGGTCTGTGATTGTGTGATCATTGGGCGCCCCCAGGTGGCGAGACTCAGGGTGGGGCTCACGTCTCTCGTCGGAGTCCGTGTAGGCTCCTAAGCCCCTAAAAAGTGTTAATGAATCAGCGAGAGATGGGCTCTACGTACGTCGTCAATATTAATTTGAATTTATAGCTTGCGCAAGAGTTTGATGTCCGGTGACCGAGGATTTTAATTAAGTGCTCCGGCACTCCTCGCTTGGATGCTGTGGTGGCGGTGCCGATGCGATAAGAATGCCCAGAGAAGTATTTGGGCGAAATATTGGATCTGATTAAAACATGGCGGAAATGGAGGAGGAACCAGTGGCAAGTGGCTATGGCCCTGTGTCGGTTGTGAATAATGGGTCTTGGGGGGAAGCATGATTATTTTATCTTGAGGTGACGTAGTTTAATATTGGCTTGAACGGACTGAGGGCAGAATCTAGGTGAAATATGAAAATGGGCTGAGAAATGCTGAACTGATCCGTTTTACTTCTCTTTATCTTGAACATGAGGCGGTCGGTGGGGTAGATTGAGATGTCGTTTAGGCTAGCGTGACGAGAATAATTGTAATTAGCAGAGAGCGTGAACGTGGTGTACTGAGTGAATGTATGAAATGAAGCTCGTGATGGAAACAACGTCAAGGGCCAGGAATGGCAGAAGTAAGGATGAGTGGAATTTATTGATTTGCTTCGATCCTGCGAGGTATAGGGAAAGCGAGCGTGGAGCGAACCCGTTTAGAATGGTCTCTCAGGATAAAGCGGCGAATGGCTCGAGTTGTGGAGTCAGGGGTAGATGGTCGCAGAAAACGGAGGAACTGGAGTGGGGTGTATGACCGAGTGCGGTGCCAAGCGTCTGAATCTCTGCCAAGAGAAACGGGAAAGGGCGTCAGTGATAGCATTTTATAGCCGCGAATATGCGCAGTGTGGTGGGAAAAATATCCCAAAATGTTCTCAATTCAAAGTATTACAATAATCACAGTTTAACAGAGAGAACTCAGCCAGGTTCTTGTGGCCCCTTAAAACCGCTGTAAGAATGTGGAGCTGAGAGGAAACAAAAACTCATAAATCTGCCAAAAAACTGAGATAGCAAAGCCCCTAGCAGGCCAACTAGATGAGCTAATCTTCCGGAATGACCATATTGGTACTCAGCCAATAAGCAGCTTCATTATATGAGCCGGGCTCATTCCAGTTTTTTCTGGAAATATTCAGGAATCCAGCCAACTTGGGCATCCACACTGACCCTCTAGTAAACCTAAGTTTGGGAGGATCAGATACGGTCTTCGAGCGTCCCTGGAGGCCTAAAATGAATTTACACTATTCATATAATGGCAAGTTTGTAACTAAGGGTGGAGTGTTGGTATATGACAATGAACCAAACAGAAAGTAATAATGTTGATAAGGTAGAAAGAGTCACGTTTAATCCCACCTGAAGGAACGTTTCAAAAGGGTAATCAATACGAGGGTTCGGACCATTAGCGGTCAGTCTGTGTCGGGTGATTGAGGAAGAATGAGTGCTACTCGGTTTGTGCAGACCAGCTGGGTTGTTGTATTTCACTTTAAGCGACTTACAATAAACCTGATTGCATCAGACTTTGGAGAATGTGTCCATTCCTTGATGATTGATTTACAAGGGTGAGGGGAACACTTCGTCCACAGGGGTTTTTCGCCCACAGCAGCTTTGAGCATGAACTGGTGTTTTGTGGAAATTAGAGTTTGTTTCCTGAGGAATGGCATGAACGAGAGGGAGCGGGAATGGCCTTGTTTATGATGTCTACAGTGGTCGGGTTGTCACAGTGTAGGGTTATACATTTGGGGCTGCTTTGCAGCCGAAAGTGAGACGAACGGCGAAGTAATAATGCCCCTTCCAGGAAATGCCAAAAAAAAATCCCCAAAAAAGTGGGTCAAGTGGGACAACCTTAAAAGCGTTTTTGATATCGGCTTTAGCCAAACAGGCGCCGGAACCGGCGAGGCGGATGAGAGTGATTGCGTGGTCCACGGAAGAGTAGTGCATGGAGAAATCATTACTGAGGATAAGGCTGTTGATACTGGGGAGGGCGGAACCGTGAGGGGATGGTAAGTCTATAATTAACTGCTTTTCCCGAATATTTTCGGGTAGCTATCCCGATTGGGCTGATGCAAAAGACGGTGAAAGGTCCGATCACGAAACCCGCGTAGACTTCGTCTTGTATGAGCTTGTCGACGATATGAGACTGCTAGGGCAGATTGTAAATTACTACATGTGAAAGAGTGATCGGGAATGGCGACTAAGCCAGGGTGGAAAACCGTGGGTAAAATCGTGAATGATTGAACGGACGAAGTTGGGATCAGGATGGTTAGATCAAGCCGGCGGGAGTAATTCGATTTGTATGGGAGTTTTGATATATAGTAGTCATTTAGGTGGGTTGTGCGGGCAACAGGATCGCGCATGGACGCCCCCGCAGAAGGAGCAGGTGTGGAGGAAGCGGCAACTTGAGATATCGCAACCAGTGTTATTCAAATTTTTGCAGATCATTCCCGGAGGGGGATGGGCCTCCCTTTCCAATCAGTTTTACCGAAAGAGGACATGTTGAGAGAGGGGCGAGAAGTGGAAGAAATGAGCGCCGGGGGAGGTGGGGGTGCGGCGGAAGACATGCGGGAGGTTTACAAAAGGTGGAAGCTTTCGCCGTATTAGATAAAAGAACTGAAATGGTACACGCGTTAGCGGGGTCAGAGGGGGCCCCGCAGAGCTTGCAAGAAAGCGATATTAGGGCGGCAAAAACTCAGAAATACAATAGCAATACTTCTTGTTGTTGAAAACGGAATTCTTTGGCATACTAATATCTGAACTGTCACTTTAATACTCGGAAAGCATAAGGAACCGATCGAATTACCCAACATAAAAGATCATTCCCTGCCATAACTGAATAATAAAATGCCAAAACTTGAGCAAAATGTCATTTAGAAATTATGGAAATAACTTGTGACTTATCTGACAGAAAGTGAATAGTACAAACACGCAATTGGGTCGAATTGCATCAATCCAAGGAGATTTTTTTCTTTTTGTCCTCGCTCAGGAATACAAAGGAAATGTATTCCTGAACCTTTCACGAATCGGTTTGTGCAGTTAATAACGCTTCAACTAACTGGAATTATGATGAAGTGGAGGACAACTTTACCTATAAAATCAATTGTCATGTAGTGGCTTTTCGCCAACCACGATAGTCAACAAACCCACGTGACCAGGTTCGTGGCATCACGAGAAGCATTGCTATTGAGTCTAACGTGCCCCAGTAAACTCCCTGATTGTACTGCTGAATCAAACCTGCTGCTTTAGGGGCAAAAAAGTACGTGGTATTAATGAAAACCTGATCCACCGAAGCATAAGGCAAGATCGAGAATGAGTGTAAGGTAATCGTCCAGTTCTTGCCTCCAACGAGGAAAAGACGGGCAGAGTGTGTCCCGGTAGTGTGAGAATGTGACAGTGCGTTCAGGAACCACTCGCGAGAACAGGAATTTCAAAAGTCATAAGCCTTTATTGCAAAATGGGTCGGGACCAGAAGACACAAGAATTGCCAAGCCAAAAACATTATCCAAAAAGCGAAGTCGAAAAAAACAGGCAGGGGTCAAAACCAGTAAGGCAGATGTGCAACGGTACATAGACAGTAAGCCAAAAATCGAAGTCAGAATCCAGAAGGGCAGGTCATACACAGGGCATCCAAAACAGAAATCGTGGTTGTACAAAAATAGGTCAAAACCCAAATAGGCAAAACAGGAATAGTAAAGGCAAGGCAATCTCAAGGTCAGACAAAACAGTCGTGAAGAAACAATAAACAAAAGGCATACGAGGAGCTCTGCACCAATGAGTGTTGATCAACGTTCTGACAGAGAATGAACTTGAGTTGAAGACTTTAAGCAGACAAGAGGGAAGTCACATGCTATGCAGGGTATAGGTTAATTGGATAAGAACTAATTTTTTTTTTTTTTAATTTGCACATGTAAAAGACACATTTCAAGAGACAGATCACTCTAGAAGAGTGAGTTAAAAAAAAAAAAAATGTGCAGGTGAGGTCTGAGGCCCGAAAGGGCTTATAGAGCGGCCTCACCCTGACCTTATAAATGCTTAGTCAAGAAAATAATTAATGTACATCCATGGGTAAAATAAAGGAAAATTAATTGAAAATAAGATGAGAACGATAAAATACAGGACGGCAGAAAAAAACAACATAAAAAAGACGAGAAAAAAATGATAATAATAAAAAATTATATATATATAATAATAAAAAATAAAGGTAAACCAGAACAAACTAATTAAAAGAAATGACAGCAAACATAGACTGCACCACAAATGAACTGGTTCGAGGAGACCGCTATACATAGTGTTCTAATAATTTCAAAAACAGTCTCTTTTTAAATATTGGCAAGGAGGGGGCATTGTCAGCAAGATTGTGATGTTCATTCCACAATGTACTCCCTTTGTATTTGATAGAGTACTGCCCTCTGCTGGTGTGGCGGAGGGGAAGATGCAGGTGTTCTGCTTGTCTTGTCCTATATGAGTGAAAACTGAAATTTCTGCAAAAATATTGTTGAAAGTGATTGGGCAGTTCTTGATTTTGATGAATTACTTTATACATAAAAGTGCATATTTGTATTATATTGATATCAAATATGGTTAGGATCCTTAGTTTATAAAATAGTGGAGAGGATGGAGCTCTAGAGTTTGAGTTTGTGGCAGCTCTAACAAATCGTTTTTGCAGTAAGTGAAGCTTATTGAGTTTGGTTGGGCTGGTATTGGCCCACACTATGTTACAATAAATTAGGTATGGATATATTAAGCTATAATACAAAAACAAGTAAACTGGATCTATTAAGAAATGAACTGATCTTTCTGATGATACCCAGAGACTTAGACACTTTTTTTTGCCACAAAACCAATATGTTCTTTCCAAGTACAATTTTCGTCAACCATGACACCAAGAGAGCGAGCAGATGATATCTTTTTAATTTCGGAGCCTTCAATAAAGAGCTTGACTTCTTCCAGGTTATACTTTTTCCTACCTGAAAATAGTATGAAATCGGTTTTATTTATGTTAAGAGACAGTTTATTCAATTTGAACCATTTTGAATAAGCTTGTAGGCCCAAGTTGGCCTCTTTTAAAAGAGTTTTTAAGTGTTTATTAGAAATAAGAAGATTTTTATCATCTGCAAATAAGAGAGGTAAAATTGTACTTGGAACTGATGCAAGATCATTGACATAAATTAAAAATAATAACGGACCCAGAATTGAGCCTTGAGCCACACCGCATGACAATGTTACCGTATTAGACTTACAGTTATTAAAATGAACGTATTGATGCCTATCAGTAATATAGCTTTTTAACCATTGAAAAACATTACCTTGGAAACCGTATCTATGTAGTTTTGATAGCAATATTTCGTGGTTCACTGTATCAAACGCTTTTGATAGGTCCAAGAAAATTGCTATAGTATATTCATTATTGTCAAGAGCAGTAGAGATTTTTTCAAAAAGATCTAACAAAGCCATGTAAGCAGAATGATTCTTGCGGAAGCCATATTGATGGTTGTATAGTATATTATTTGAATTAATATGTTGTAGAATTCTTTTGTAAACTAATTTTTCAAGGATCTTTGAAAAACAGGGTAATATTGAAATTGGGCGATAACTTGTAAAGGAACTTGGATCATCTGATTTGAATATGGGGATGATTTTTGCAATTTTGAGATCATTTGGAATTTCACCAGTCTCCAATGACAGGGAAAAAATAAACTTTAGGGGATCTGCTATTGAATATTTGACCTCTTTCACAAGAGAAGTTCTGACTTCATCGTGACCTGAACTGGTTGATTTGAGTTTCTCAATAATGCTTATAACATCATTTACATCAGGCTGATCAAAGATGTTATATGTAGGAAAACAACCATCAATATAGTCAAGGGGACTACCAACTGGGTTTTTTATTTTTTTTGCCAGGGAGGCACCTACATTGACAAAGAAATCATTAAACCTACATGCAATCTCATATGAGTCTGTAAGCGTTTTCCCTCCATCAGAGAAACAAAATGGTATTTTTGTCACCGATTCTTTTTTTTATGTAATAGTTGATTTATAATAGTCCATGTTTCTTTGATATTTTTTGAGGATGCCTTGAATTTGTCAGTAAATATCTTTTTTTTTTGCTGATCTAAGGAGATGAGTAAATTTATTTTTATATGTTTTGTAATTAAATTGATTTAGTGGTGTTGGGTTAGTTAAGAATTTTTTATAAAGCCTATTTTTTTTCTTTGAAGACTTCTGTAATCCAGCGGTGAACCATGGTTAATGACAAAGGGAAGCACACATGGGGAGGTCCTTAACCACAACAATTGGCAAAAGCCAAGACACGGACAGGATCCACGCAGACAACCTATGACAGATAATCAGCCCGGTCAAGGTGTTCAAAGTGCACAGACAAAGAGTGCAGGACAGCAATTAAGCACGTGTGAGAGATCTCGTGGAAATGCAGGAAGAGGCAGAGAAAGCAAAGCAAGAGGCGGAGAATAGAACAGGGCGAGAGCTGAGATTAAATTAGTAGTAATTAGTAGCGGTGCAGTTCTACAAATTAACCCAAGTGCTCGTTAGTAAGTTAGTAATATATACATGGATTAGTTAAGTTAGTAGACTATGATACAAAATATAAATGTTACTATTATTAGTAATCAAGGAAAGCAAGGTGAAGGAAGTTAACGAGAATTGAAGTAATAATATGGAACACCAGAAAGCAGTGGCGGTTCTAGAACCGGGAACTGGGGGGGCAAAGACACGTCCCTTTATGACAATTAGGATAGTCCTGGCTAGTTCTCAATCTTTTTCCTTTATTGACGCGTTTTCCAATTATCGTAATTGGCAACTGAAGACACGGTTTCTCTCCATATGCGATCTAACAGCGATGAAATCATGGGGTAAATTCAGTAGAACTGAGAATTGGGGTGGACAAAACATCCGTTTTAAACAATTATTAGTCCTGACCTGTTCTCGGTCATTTTCATGATTAACAAAAGGTTCACTCCGAGAGCACTCCACACTTAACAGGTGTTGCTTGTTCTCACCGATTAGGTAGGACGACAATCATTCATCTGGAAGCGTATTTGCTGAATTTAAATCAACGTTATTCAAAATTGCATACCTGTGCAAATAGCTTGAGCCGCATGCTTTTTATAGCCTATTTCACTGCCGAGTGCCACTTTTTTCCACTCAATACCGAGAGTAATTTTAACGTTGATTTAAATTAAGCAAATACGCGTCCAGATGAATGATTGTCGTCTTACCTACAACAAGCAACACCTGTTAAGTGTGGAGTGCTCTCGGAGTGAACCTTTTGTTAATCATGAAAATGACTGAGAACAGGTCAGGACTAATAATTGTTTAAAACAGATGTTTTGTCCACCCCAATTCTCAGTTCTACTGAATTTACCCCATGATTTCATCGCTGTTAGATCGCATATGGAGAGAAACCGTGTCTTCAGTTGCCAATTACGATAATTGGAAAACGAGTCAATAAAGAAAAAATATTGAGAGCTAGCCAGGACTATCCTAATTGTCATAAAGGGACGTGTCTTTGCCCCCCCAATTCCCGGTTCTTGAACCGCCACTGCCAGAAAGCATTGAAATCACCCGAAGCATGTAGGCTCACAGACTGGGAAGACGGACTGAACCAAACTGATCACAAGACAGGGGTGACAAGTGCAATGAAACCTGAAATGGCATGAACAGAAAACCAGAAAGTAAAATAAGCAAAAAGAATAAAGAAAAGACATGGCAATGAACACATGAGCATGACATCAAAACACAGAACCATAACAGAGAAGGCGAATGCGAACTCAGTTCGGGTGAGCTCCCTGGAACGAGTGGGGGTTGGGTGTTTGATAGATAGTGCAGTAGGAAAGAGACAAGCAGATGAGGCAACAACGGGTGCTTCTACGGGTGAAGGTGGGTTAACACTGGAACTGCTGGAGCCTTGGAGAATTTGGTTGTGGGCTGATGGAGCGCAGAAGCCGGGTTTCGTCCAGCGGAAAGGATGGGGGGAGGATCAGCTGCATTTCTGAGGGAGTCGGTGTATAATATTAGTAGTCTGGCCTTGTTGTCGGAGCGGTGGAAGGGGATTTTCTTCTGCTTGAGTGCCCGATGGAGTCTGGCAACGGTCCAAACGTGGAACCTCGAATGAGCCTGGAGTGTGAGCCGTGGTAAGCCTCGCTGGGGAGCCGCGGGCTCTCGCTTCTGGGCGCCGCGGTTGAAGAGGGACGTAGCTGCTGTGAGACGGCCCTGAAGACTGCCAGCTGGAATTCCTGCGGCGCGGAGCCCAAACAGGAAAACGGCCTCGATCGTCATTGCAGGGTGAGCCTATTCCGGAATGTGAGCACCCCGATTGGGGTGAGCGGGTGATGCTTCGTGGTGGAGGTATGAAGGTGGCGGAGCGCAGGCGGGTGCGTGAAGGAGAAACAGGAGTTGTGGGAGGCCAATTCCATGTAAATGGGGACATGGCACCCACATTTTTAAGTTGGTAGAAACAGATGTTCTCCTTGTTGTGGATTAAATATAGTATTTGGGCTATCAAAATGTAAAAGTAATTTTGAGATCATTCAAGGGATGCACCGATACAGTGGCGTAACAATAGGGGGTGCAAGGAGTGCAATGGCACTGGGGCCCGGTGGCAGGGGGGAGCCCATTGATGGGCACCCCCGGGCCCCGAAAAAGGTCAACATATGTGTTTGTCACTGTTACGACTCTCATGCTACCCAAACCCTACAACTAATGTGATTAAATTATGCTACTGGATATTTATACCACTGCAACTGCATTCATTTCTCTGTCATGGCGCTGGCAAGTCGATGTCATCATGGTACATTATTCATCATTTTAACTGAACAAAAGTCGTTATAACATGAAATAATTTAGATTTATTATTGGAAAATGCTTAATAAAACAAATAATGATAAGTTTATTCTGCTGTTGATATCATCATTGAGACAGCAAGTGTTTCTGGGTAGTGTAAACATTCCATACACCACCCACGTGACGATGTCACGGTCCGATCGTTTAATCCAAGGACAGTCTATGGTTTAATCTTGCATGCAAGATAGGCTACAAACGAAGTATTTATGCAGGAAGCGGCAAGAGCGTAAGGAGCAGGAGGAAAGGTTGGCCAAGGTGCCGAAATTAAGCACATTTGGTTTCACAGCTGAAAGAGTCTTCAAAGCCGCTCTCCCCTTTTCTGCATGAGCGTGAGCACAGATCAACTGTTTTTACGATGTCCACTTGCTCGCTGATTATTGTTCCACAATTCCGTGCTGTTCACAAAATTTCAGATCATCCCAATAAAGTTATGTTGATGTGTCGTTCATTTGGTCATTATGCCTTATTGTTCTTGATGATGACCATTATTAAGATAATAATGTTAAGATTTATATTATAGAATGAAATAGTGTAGCAACCCTTAGTGTGTGTTGTAACATAGGCTTCATAAAACTTAGAGGAGCGGAATACAACGATGGGCAGTTCGAATCATTTCAACGAATCGGTTTTTTTCGAATAGACATATATAACTGTTCCGAATCTTGCGTTCATTATCAAAATAAGTTATGAAGCTGGGGGGAGGTTTTTTTGCCTGTGACCCTGTCCGTAGAAAAATTAGAAGCAACGGTGTTGTGTCCAATTCTGTTCCCCTAATACCCCTGGAGAAAGTTATTATGTTGCCCCTATGAAAATTGCGAGGAAAATAACTTTACGGGTGCTGATGAAACATTATGTACTTAAGAAAGGTATTAGATGAGATGACGCATCGTAAAGCGATAAATTCTAAACTGCCACCTCCTGCGATTTGCACATTTGCAACATGTTTTGCCTTCAATTTCAAAGTGTATTGTTTCATGAAGCCTGAATGTCAAGCTAATAAACAATAATTGTTTTGTCATATGTGTATTTTGCTTCTTTGTTATGAAGGAAAAAAAGTAAATTAACATCCTCGGCGTGTGGTGATTCCATACTTTTTGCCAGGGGTTGGTGTGTGGCGATTCCATATTTTTTGCCAGGGGTTGTAGTTACATTATGGAATACTGACGGTACACAAATGCCTTGAGAACATACAGCCTTTTTCTATGAATACTCCTTGCCTTTTACGGATATCATTGCTTTGCGTTTTTAGGTGGTAGGCTACGTTATTTAATGCGCAACCAAATCGGACACAACACCAGCTGCTATCCTATGCATCTGGACGATGTCAAACAGAAATTACAATTAAACACTCGCGAGCTTTAGTGCCATTATGTGGTGAAGGTAGTGCGCGTCCCCTGATTTAAACACATATATATTTAACAAAATCGATGGAATAAAAGTAAACTTAATATAACTGAGGATGCCGTCGCGGCAGTAACGTACTGCATCGCAACGATGAGCAGGTACCACGGAGGCGGTACTATCCTAATGGAAAAGCAACCCCAGTAGTACCAAGGCGAGTAGAGTAGAGCAGAGCAGAGCAGAGCCGGTACCACGAAGCGCCATATCGATACCGTAGCAGCCTGTGAGCAGTAAGAATGGGCGAGTCTAACTGGTGGGAGAAGTCGGGGATTCACTTCAGCACTCGGTCATTTGACAGGCTGACCCGGTACATATAGGACACTAAAAAGAGTCGTTCAAAAAGATTTGTTTGTTCATTTTTGCCCATCACTAGCGTGCTAGAGGGCAATACTGCATCATTTAACGTTTACATCCATATAGAATAAACACACGTGCAGCTGCGTCTGATCGGGAGGCGGCCCATTTCGTCAGGTCTGCACTCGGGCCCACGCGGATCATGTTACGCCACTGCACCGATACCACTTTTTTAAAAACCGTTACAAGTACGAGTATTTTATCTTGTGCACTTGCCAATACCGAGTACCGATACCAATATTTCTGAAATGTTTTCCAGTAAAATACAATGACAATTCTTGGAGTGCAGGTTTTATTTTCTTTTTATAACAAGCCTAAAGGAGGCCAAAATCAAACAATTCACACATGGCTATTTCCAAAAAAAAAAGAAAAAAAAAGAGTAGGCCTAACTGCTAAACATCTTTCTGTATTTAGGGCTGACAAAAAGCCTTTGAAGCACTGCCATCAAATGAGGCAAAACATTACTGAAGCTTGACAAATGAAATTAAATTCGCTGCATAGGCAAGGTAACACACCCAACTTCATAAAAAGTAGAACTATTAACTGGCACAGACAGTTTCCACTCACATTCATAGGCATTCTCAATCCAGCTAAAGTCAATTGCTTGTGAATATTTAATAACTGATCCGGGTGTGCCATCTAGTGATAGAATGTTGTAACTGCGTGCATAAATTTGAAGCTCCATCTCCGCTGGCGGTCACATCTGCACAAATACCCTGCCGAGCACCGTTGTTCTTCTGGAACACGCCAAATCCAGATAATCCTTAAATGATGAATTACATTCATATTTTAATTTGTAACGGGTAACGAAGTGGCCAGTGTCTAAGCAACGAAGTAAAAGTATAGGCCTACTTTTTATCTTGTAAATGTAGTAGAGTAAAAGCCCCGGTTTAAAAAAAAAACAAAAAAACTCGAGTGCAAATCCTCAAAAAAAACTACTCACGTACTATAACGAAGTACATGTACTTCGTTACTATGCACCTCTGGTTTGTATGCGTATATGCCTGCATGTGATGTGATGACTATAAAGCTCTTATTATTTCTAACTCGCTGTCTCCCCCTCGGCATAGAAGTCAGATAGTACAACATACTGTTGCCTTTGCGACCGTGAGCAGGCAGTTACCTTGCGTCTTACATTAAGTAGTATCGGTGCGTGGTATCGGCAGATGTGTCAACGAGTACGAGTATATTAACGAGATATTGGGCAGATACCCGATACTGGTATCGGTATCGGCACAACACTAGATCATACCCCTGGGAATTTTTGGGGGGACGTGGTCAAAATGATGTCGACTGCAACCAAATTGTCTCTTTTCATAACCAAAAATGTCCATTTTGCAGCTGCCTGTTCTCAGGTTGATAAAAATGCAAAACTCAGACTTCTTCCTCAGTTGTCAGTGCAGTAACTCTGTTAACCTTATTTTATGTCTGAATTTTAAGGTGCATGCCATGATTTTGAGAAAAAGTACAGATTTGCTGTGATGGACTTTTAAACTTGAATTGTAACGCCCGTCACATTTTAACAAACAACTTTTGTTAGGTGACACAAAAGTAAGCAGAAGTTTATGAAAGTCCAAATACAAAGTTTGATGGTAGGTATAGATATAAAATGGTGTTTGTTGTTTTCATTTTGTGGTCATTATGTAACGCTATGATGGGCATTACAGAGGGTGGTGTGACGGGCGTTACATCACAAGTTTACATCACAGAATGGCTGCTTTTAAAACAATTTGGACAGTGAATTGACTTTCAGTTCAAACAGCAAATGCCAGGTGGCAGGCCAGTCTGGCTGAATGTCAGTCAGGTGCAAGTAAACAAGGTCATATACCAGGTCAACTCGGTGCAGACAGCAAACATGGAAGAGTGAAGCAGTCAGAACGAACAAAGAATCAGTGATTTTTTCGATTTCCTCAATGTTCATTTGTATATGCTGAGAAAGGTAAGTTACAAGTGAACTTTTATGTAAAAGTAATAATATTTTTATCACAAAATAAGTATTGTAGGGAACGTCAGTTTTGAAAATAGCCAGAGAATACCAAGTCTACAACAGTGGCGGCTGGTGAACTGGCGATGGGGAAGGCTCAAACCATACCTTAAAAATAATGATTGGTCATGACCTGTTTTCAATCATTCATTTAAACTACCATTACAAAACTCCAAAAAGTCTTAACATTATCAGGTGTGGTCAGTTTTCATTAATAATGCACACCTGTGTTTCATGATCTATTAAAACTGTTTAAATGAAATAAGATCATTGGAAGCAATGGAATTGCATAAAGACGTTTCAAAAGATCTTATTTCATTTTAACTATGAAACACATGCCTTGCTTCCAACCCAGTAAAGAAAAGCGTGAGAAGTCCAGTTTCATAACGTTAGGTGAAACTGATAAACCTCAATGCAGAAGTTTTATTTCATTTTAAAGTTTCACCTTTTTTATAAAGGAGAAGTCCAGAGTCTAATGAAATGATAAACCTCAATGTTGATTGAATAACAATGTTGATTGAATAGTTGTTGCAGGGGAACGTTTAAATATGTTACTAAAAGTCACATGGATCATTGAGAGTTGACAGGAATTGTTAAATGAAAAACTGACCACACCTGATAATGTTAAGAGTTTTCGGAGCTTTTGTAATGGTAATTTAAATGAATGATTGAAAACAGGTCATGACCAATCATTATTTTCAAGAGATGGGTTTGAGCCTCCCCTATCGCCAGTTCACCAGCCGCCACTGGTCTACAACTATTCAGTGTCCTGATGTACACCACTGCTGGCATGGCTGGAGCGAAAACCAGCCGCCTACCTGCATGTGAAGTCATGCATTATGCTTGCTGCTCATTGAAGTTACCTGAGCTCAGTGGGATTATGGATTTGATAGGCCTACATCCTTGTGCAAGTCACTTGGCTCTCCAAATGTAATAAGGCTATTTGGTCAAGCGCTGTGGATCATTTTCTTGTACAGGTGTGTTTCCAAGTTATTCTTAAAATTCTCTATTCTTTATTTCAGCAGATCTTCAGTATGGGGAAAGCCCAGCGGCAGCATGAATGTCGAGAACGGCGAAAACCAGATTCAGTATTGTTTTAGCAAAAATCTCAGCAAGCCTAAGTGTGCTATTTCAACTGCTATTGTAGTAAAAGGCACAAAGCCATCATTTTTCATCTCTAGAACTTTGATTTTAGAGTATTGAGGCAATTTTTTTCACTCACCAAAATGTAAACAAACTACAAGCAAAGAGTCCCTTTAAGTGGCAGAAAGACACATATATATATCACTGCTCATGTAGCAAACAGAAAGGATTATGACAACGGGCCTTGGGGATTGACTATGCTTCATATAAGGCATGTTAGAGTGGTGAATGACTCGTACCAACCTCAGAAACATTGTAGAACACCTGATTATTTGCACACTGTAACGCCCGTCACAAGTATGTAACGCCCGTCACAGTGAATTAAGTGTTCATTTTACTCAAATAGTATGGTCAAATACTACTGCCTTAGCTTTGTGAATCCCACAGACATGCTCCACAATGCTATACATCATTTATATTTAAAGGAGATCACAGTTCAGAGATATCAGTAACATGTCTATGGGCTTCAACCCAATGTCTTTTAGATGTAACGCCTGTCACAGCTAATTAACAAATGATTAACAATGATTAAAACAGTATTTTGGCATAAAGTTTGTAAATCTCGATAGAGCATGGGGTTGACTTGTAGTAGCACACACAGTCCAAATATTGCATTATTATGGTTGACAGTGAAGTTGGTGCAAATTTTTTAAAATGTTGCAATGTAACGCCCGTCACAATGGAATTGGCCGGGAATGGATTGAGAAGATTCCTCTGGAGCATCAGAGTCTTGGAATTATTCTGCGGGGATTGTGGGAATGTAGGTGCTATAAATAGGCGTAGGTGGTGTATATATAGGCATAAGGACGAATAGGAAGGCGCATTGGGAGTGGCCCCGTTCATTAACCTACGTTATCGGGAACTCCCTTTAATGACAAATTAGCGGAAGCTTTCCTCATTACTGTATGAACTCGAACAAGCTTCGAAGCCTATTTAGGGTCCGGGACTGTGACTGTATACATGTTAACCCTTCTAAATAGGCATGGGCAATACAAATGAATAAAATGACAACATTTCGTGAGTTGCTGAGGAAGAAGTTTTTATTATTTTCTAATGATTTTTTGCAGGTAAGTACAGAAGACACAGACGAAGAGTTTGCCACAAGTCCAACGCCTTTACAGGAAAGGGTCTCAGAGCCACAGGGTCCCAAAAATGGCTGATTTCGGCATTTATCAACAAAACCCATTGTGAAAATTGGGGGGTGAAGCCTGAGGGCATTTTTGAAAATGCAGTCTACTCAGAAATAAACCTGGCCAAATTATCCATTAGGGTACCCTAACAGAAATAATTGATGCTAAAGTCATCAACCCCTTTTCTGAAGTACAGCAGCACCCCCTAGGCCCTTTTTAATGGAAAATGCATTGAATTTCACCCAATTATGTTCAATAAACATTAGGTTTTGCATTGATTTTAAAAAATGGTATGAATGGGTTGCCTGTGAAGTTTTTTTTGATCAATGGCCTGCAAAAATGTCAAAATTATAGGTGGGAGGGCAAACATTAACGCTACTCACCCATTACTATATAAAATGCAGTGAAGTCATTGATGCTGGCAGTTGTTTGCCCTCCCACTGCTACAAAATGAATCAAACGTTCCCCCTTCAAGAACCCGTGGTGATTAAAAAAAAAACCTTTGCACTGTTTTTTACAATGTCCATATACCCTCCTCCCATGATAGTTTCAATGAGCTACTGTGAATAATTCATAGTAAAACACAGTGACGTGCAGTCGGAGGTTAGTTTGGTGAGGCAGAAACCTCCCCTTTGCTTGATTAGCAATCAGACGATTAACTAGTTTAATAAGACTATTCGGCAGAATGACGGGCCAGTTTAAGTTTCCGCGGCGTTATTACTCAGTACATCGAACCTGAAATGCTCACTAGACAGCAGATTTTGCTGCATTTTGCTTCCAGGAAGCCGAAGCAATGTCATCAACAAATATTAAAACAGTTCCACTAATGCAGAGTTCAATGCTTTATCAATATACACTGTATTCTCCTTTAAATACGCGCTTTTACACCCAAACAAAAAGCGGGCGCTTATTTTCAGTCTTGTTTCATAATCCGATTAACAAAATGTTTAAATGATATACAGAATTACCGAGAGCCGAGAATTTTTCCTAATTGATTATTCAGATTTCCATCCTCGCAGTCTCGAATTGAAGGGTATAAGTGAATGAATCTTGTGACCGGTGTTCGCGAGGTGGCATATTTTGATAGGTAGCAAAATTTGTCAGAACACTCGCAGGTTTTGAACGCCTAGCGCTGGTTTATTCCTTGGTATATTTTACTGAAACTTCACAAATAGGGTCACAGGATATTCTGTCAACTAACTAAGTAGGTTACAGTAAAAATACACTCACCTTTCTTGCTATTGTTGAGAAGAAGTCACGGCGAACTCGCGACAAACTTCAACAACTTCTGTCGAACTTATTTCACATCCCCTGGAGGTCTAGTTTGGACGAATAGACTCGTAATTTCGCAAATTAGATGGCTGTAAGTCAATAAGGGCCGTAGCTGGGATATCACGTCAGCGCGGGCTGTTTGAAATCTACCTCCAAAATGGATATTTTTGCCATGCCTTGCACTTGAAAGTTTGTAAACACGGCACAAATTGAGGTCACGCATTCATCCAACGGGCGAATAATAGCTCTGTTCAAATCGCGTTATTGGCCGTTATACGCAGAGTTCATGTATGAAATGTGGGTATCCTATTGAAAAGGTTGCTTTTAATCAAACCATGGTGTTCTTTTTGTATGAAAATGGTATTTACATCATTTTTTTATAAGTTTTCTGAGGCTTGTTTACCGCCCCAGTTCAGCTGTTACGCATTCCATTAGAGTTTATGCAGAGCGTTGCCCATGCCTATTCTAAATCTGTCTCTCCGTCCAGCTTGTTTGGAACTAGCTTCTAAGGTCATCGGGATTTGAACCTAGTTCCCCTCAAGTTATCCCATCCTCCTGTGGGACAGTTCAGCTCTGATAAAGTGTGCACTCCCCCTGGCAGTTATCCCAGGAGCCACTGGCCGGAGCCTGGCAATCCAGCTTTACCCATTATATCTGTGCTGAACTGCGCTCTCTTCCTCTGTGGTTCTGTCCCCTTACATAACTGCAGTGCTGTCAGTAAACCGACCTATTGGGTTGTACTCTGCCTCTGCACTTGATTCCCTGTTCTGGAACGTAATACACCAACATGTTTATTTCAGAGTAGTGTAACCCTAACAGCACAATACCATCCACAACATGTCCCACCTTGCAGCAGGCAGCCAATGAGGATGACTCTCTCCACTCCAGTCATGGCTCAAGTATTAGTTAAGATCAAAGGAACAGGATGGATGTTATCTGAAAGGATAAACACTCTCATCATATGTACCCATTTGCAGTTGTTACATGACAATCTCCAGTAATCAACCAGTTGCCACTGATTGGACAGATAGAGTATCACCAGTATTTTAACTTATATTTTAATCCTGTTACTCTGTGTCAATGCATTTTCATTTTGGATATCAATTATACAGGGTTTGTCAGAGGAAGAGAGCTCAGTGTTATCTCTGTGGTGAAATTAGTGCAAACACATGTTTTATGTTATATTTCCATGATCTTCTCTTGATCTGTAGATGCAGTCACAGTGGTACAGCAGTCACTCTGACAGAGCAGCACAACAACCACAAACATCAGCACTGAATATATTAAATTATTAAAATTTTCAGCCGCAAAGATAAATCCATGAAAAGTCGTAATAATCAGGTCTATGAAATCCCTTACATAAATCGCAAACTAGGAAAAATACTCTTCCTGTGTTGTTCTTAAGCTATCAAAACTGTGACTTCCTTGTTCTCAACCAAACACCATGGCCCAAGCCTCAAGTCATACTTTGGGACAAGAGGTTTTGAAATTGTTGAATTACTTAAAAATGAACTGAATTATAAATTATACTGTACTCAAATGCTTTGGCTAGCTGACTATTTAAAAACCTATTCATTTTTAACACAAAAGTAAAAACTTTGAAAAGAATGCTTCAAGTACTATTGTTCATCTCCAGTGAAGAATAAGAATTATGCCTGAAAACATTTTAGTCATATGAAATTATACGTGGATTTCGAAATCAACTTTATACTGACATGAGCAGCAAATTCTCAAAATATACTGCAATATGTGAGTCAATGAGCATTAATACTCACAGTTCTCTGTCCTTCAAAAAAAATTCCTGACGTCTGCAGTTTATCTTGAAAAAAGTATTTTCTAGTGCTTTGAATATTGAGAGGACAAATATGTTCCAGGATAGTTAATAATCGGAAAATGCTAATCACAGTTGCAGACTAACTACACTCTGTAGTTTAAAATACCCAAGATTTACACAAGTGCAAATAAACTTACTGTATAACAGAAGAATATTCAGAGCTTTTTCCCCGCTCACTGCCTTTTTTGTTGGCAGGGCACAAGTATTAACCCACACAAAAGAGGAACTGTTCAGAAGCGGCTTTTTGAGAAATACACTGGGTATGTGTTTCTGTGAGTATTTTTAGCTTTGATGCATATGCAATTTCTGTCAGCCAATCCAGATGCAAACCATTACTTGCAGTATTAATAAATACCTCCAGTGAAAATTGGTGCTCAGGCTCTGACCTTAACAACCTTTCGGCCTACTGAGCTTGAGTAGAAAAGAGCCGAGAGTGTCTGGATATCCCTCCTTCACTCTCGGGGCAAATTCAAAGCCCACAGGTAGATTCTGGGGTGGAGGTGGAATGTTAACTAGCAGCAGGCAAGACTGATGCTGCAGCAGAATTATGCAGCACAGCAGCAGGCAAAGGATTAGATAACCAACCCTCCAGAGGGGAGAAGCAGTGTGTGACGTGTATGGGAGTGCTCATGGGAATCTGGTCATATCTCAAGTTGTCTGCAAGAAATAGCTCCGCAAGCTATGCCACATTTGTCCCTCATATGCTGTGCTTCCAACTGTCGCTGAAACAGCAGTTTCACAATTTATCTTATTTTACCATATAAGTTCTGCGCTGGTGGCCAAGCTACATTGACGTCATTACGCAGCAGTAGAGTCTGCCCTTACAGTCGAAGCTAAGTAAGCAAATTAGTTTTGATGTTCAAACCATAAGCAAGCGACCCAAAGGAGACTGAGAGAGAGGGGTAACTGCAAATTTTATGTAATCTTTATTAAAAATGATCAACTCAGATTGTAATCTCTTTTACAAGAGGGTTCTGAGTCTGACCCAAAATGCACAGACACAATTCTTTGATTAACTTTGATTTTTGTTGAGAATCCCCAGTGGAAATAAAATTTACTTGTAGGACTCTGCTCAGTCTGTGTCTGTGGCCTGATCAGACAGTCACATCTCAGCATTCACCGAGAGAGTGAATACAGTAGTAAAGCAGAAATTAAATTAAAAAGTACAGTTTAAAATCAGGTGCATACTTATGCCATAACAACATTACTCATGAGCCTCATATCGGCAATTGATAATAATCTGTTTGCCCTGAATTTTTTTTTTTTTTTTTTGCAGACTGCAGACTGTAACACTTATAAGGTTTGGAATACCTCATAATACAGCTGCCTGTCAGCGGTTTGTTTTCACTGCAGCTTCATTTTTATTACTTTTAATTTTTTTTTTTAATCGTGTTGTCATTTTATTATTTTTAAATTATTTTATCATTTTACTTGTTTTTATCATTTTATACGATTTGTTATTTTAATTTATTTTATGTTTTTAAAGTATTTTATTGAATCCGAGTTTTGCCTCAAGCAAGCGCCTTGGCTAGCTAACGCCTAGCAGGCTAAACGCAATTATGGCTCCACTCACCTCTCCACCTGGCTGCGTGAGCTGCATCCGCATGTTCAAGAGGATCGCGGAGCTGGAGGGGAGAATTTCTACCCTATACCAGATTAGGGACGATAAGCAGCTCATCGATTCCCTGGTTGCTCCTGCTCCAGCTCTCGCCGTGACAAACGTCACCACCACAGGTGATCGAGATTCCATGACTCTCCCCAGTGAAGCCGCTCCGACCCAAACCAAGGACCCCTGGATCCAGCTGGGAGCGAGGCCCAAGGCAGTCGTCAGCTCCACACCCTACCAGGCTGAGCCCTGGGTCGGATCGCGCAGCAGTAAACGCTGTGGCAGGAGATCGTCACGCATTCCGCCTGTTTGGGACCTGCAGCTCGACAACAGGTTTTCCATCCTGGACGAGGAGGATTCGTCACCCCCGCCCTCTCCTGTTCGCCCGGCTGCACCTCCGCCGCCCGTGCCGAGAGAGGATAACCGACCCCATAAGGCAAGCTCCACTGTCCCGCGGCCAACTACTCTGGTCACTCCTCCGGTGAGATCCAGCTCTTCGGTCAGTGCCCGAGACCGCCCGCTGCTCTCATTATTCGGGACTCAATCGTGAGGAACATAAGAGCGAAGTCCACCATTACGCAATGCTTCTCGGGTGCCAGAGTTTTTAACATTTTAGACCGGATTCCTGGCCTGCTGGACAAATATCCTCGTGTTCGGAACGTTGTAGTTCATGTTGGAACTAATGACACTTCATATCAACAGTCCGAACTTCTGAAGCGTGATTTTACTACATTGTTCGATGTGCTCAAGGACTGTGGGAAACGTGTTTTTATTTCTGGTCCTATTCCAACTCTGGGTCGAGGGATAGGGCATTTTAGCAGAATTCTTAGTCTTCATTCATGGCTACAATCTGAATGCTCCTCTCACAAAATCTTTTTTATTGATAATTTTAATCTGTTTTGGGAGTGTGCAGCCTTCTTTAGAAAAGACGGAATTCACCCCACTACGCTCAGTACTTGGAAGTTAGCTGAGAACATCTTTTATACGATTCACCTGTCATGCAAATGATTAATTGATTCTCCGGTAATTGACCAATCCCAAGCCCCGCCCATTTTTGGTTGCATCACAATGGGGCAAGCAGGGGTCTGACCGAACCTCGGACAACTTTCACCACAGGCAGCTGTTTCACAAAAAAATCTGAAACAGGCACTTTGGGTTTCTGACGATGGTAAAACGATGTGTGCGGGGGACATGTAACAGTGACACTCGATGTGCCGACCGTGTTAAAGACCTGTTATTCATTCCATTTCCAAAACCATTATAAGCTTTTTAATGTATTCTTAAACTAATTAAAAAAAGATCTGAAACAGTTGTGAAATTTGTGTCTTTTTCATTGGTGATAAATCTCCCAAGATAACTACACTTTACGACACAAGAATGTTACAGAAGGCACTTTTATAAGCTTTTTAATGTATTCTTAAACTAATTAAAAAAAGATCTGGAACAGTTGTGAAATTTGTGTCTTTTTCATTGGTGATAAATCTCTCAAGATAATTACAATTTACGACGCAAGAATATTACAGAAGGCACTGTTATCAAACAAAGCTACGCAGTTGTATTCTCATGCCTTTTCCAGCAATACTCATTTGAAGGGCTGTAATAAAACGTTTCATGCTAGCTAGCTAATTAGCCGTCCCATTGACTTGAATAGACCACTGACTAACAACAAACGCTAGCGATTGATAACGGTCACCAGCGAGCTACCTTGGTGCCCTTACCGTCGCGGGGACTGCATTAACTGAGCAGTTAATAAAATTAACAAGGTGGCTAACAAGCTAGCTACTTGTAACTGACATTCAACGACAATACTTCTTACCTGCATAATATTTAAAACAGTGGTCAAGTCGCTTTGTCTGTATATACAGAGTTCAAAAAGACAAGGATGGGAGAAAGGTTTGGCTGTTAGCTAGAAATGAGGAGAAAAAAGTTTTCTCTGTCCCCTCGATCCACGCTGTGCAGTGATCATTTTTGAGAGCAGTGTTTTAACGGGACAGGGGCAAAGATGAAGCTGAGGAGAGGAGTAGCCAGACTTAACTAGCGCTGCCTTTTAACAACGTTGGCATAAGCCATATGATTCAATATAAACAATTCAGTTGACAGCAAATATACTCAACCAGGGTACAATGAAGTGAGGAAACCAGAGAGTAATTTGATAACGTACACGGACATTCATCGACATTTCTTATAACGGGGATAACTTCCAAGCAATGATCTTATCAGAGGGTCATTAAAAGCCTCGGTCACGTTAACTTTTCTGCTCGCACTTCAACGTTGACACTGAGTCTCATTTCGATCTTCCCATTAGTAAGTGTGCCGCTTTCCATTCTCCAAAAAGCACATATTTAGGGTGACATAATGTCGATGCCAAAATAACACCGATTCGCATGCAAGACATCAGTGAACGGAACTGGCGCCGCTATGCTCGTTGTTTTGAACTCAGGCAAGGCTGAAGTTTCCTGGTTAGTTGTCCGACCTAGCAACAGTAACAATGGGAGGCGGGGCTTAGGATCGGTCAATTGAGGTCTCACATTCGATTGTTACAATTACTTCAGTAAGAACACAATCGCGAATTGGATCCAAGTCTAACACTGGCTGCAGTCGCAGTAACTTGGTCAATATTTCATTAAGCCCTCCGAGACATAAAAAATCCTCTAGCGTTGTCAATATGGCATCTTTTAACGTAAGATCCCTTAATAACAAGAGCTTTTTAATTAATGATATTATCGCTGAGAGGAAATTGCATTTAATGTTTCTTGTTGAGACCTGGCTGCAGAATGATTGTTACATGCCACGTTTTTTTTTTTCTTTTTCTGTGTCCCCCTGCTTTCCCTTGTGCTGCTGTGTTCTCTATTGGTCTGTCTAGAATCTTTAAGCAAGTCTTGCAATCCCTATCAATCACGCATGTAGTATCCAGTGCGTATCACCCAGAGTCGCAAGGTGCACTTCAGCGTTGGCACCAGTCTTTCAAATCCGTGCTTCGTAAATACTGCTTGGACACAGGGAAATGTTTTTTTTTTAAGATTTTTTTTTTGGGATTTTCACCTTTATTTGACAGTTGCAGTGTAGAGAGAGACAGGAAGGTTGGGGAGAAGAATGGGGAAGACATGCGGCAAATGACCCGAGCCGGAATCAAACCGGGGTCGCCACGGTAAGGACACAGCCTTTATGGTGCGCGCGCTTAGACCGGTGAGCCACCGGGGCGCCCCGGACACGGGGAAATGTTGGGATGAGGGAGTCCCCTTTGCTCTATTTGCCCTGCGAGAAGCGATACAAGAATCGCTTGGCTTTAGTCCCGCAGAGTTTGTATTTGGACATACTGTGCGAGGGCCTCTGAAAGTTTTAAAGGAACAATTGCTGTCTGACCCGTCTTCAACGTCCAATGTGTTGGACTATGTCAGTCAGTTTCGAGAGCGATTGTGTCAGGCCTGGTCGTTAGCAAAAGATGCTCTGGCTGCATCTCAGAGTGGTATGAAATCCCATATTGACGAGAAGGCTGTTGCCCGTTCTTTTAAACCGGGAGATGAGGTATTGGTGTTGTTGCCTCTTCCAGGTAATGCGCTGTCAGCACGTTTTTCCGGTCCCTACACAATAGGGGAGAAAATCAGCGACAGTAATTACATTGTTCGCACGCCTGACCGCAAGCGTAAATCACGTCTTTGCCATATTAACATGCTCAAGGAATATCATGTTAGAAAAACTCCTTACCCTGGAGAGGAAAATATTCAGCCTGTCTTGACAGCCGGTTTGGTGCCAGGGGATGTGAGTGCTCCTAATGTTGAGGATGAGGACGGTCTTGTGCTCAGACAAGCTCCTCAACAGGGAGCAAGATTATTAAATTCGGAAATTTTAGCTGACCTGTCTTCTCATTTCAATCATTTGTCCGAGGAACAAGCCTCCGACTTGAAAAAGTCACTTGACGAATATCCCATGCTTTTTGGTGACACTCCTACTCGTACTACAGTCATCAAGCACGATTTAGATGTTGGTACTGCTGTACCGATTCGACAGCACCCATTTCGTATCAATGCAGCTAAATGTGCGGCTATGAAAAAAAAAAGGAGGTCCAGTATCTGCTACAGAATGACTTAGCGAGGCCCAGCTCCACTCCTTGGAGTTCGCCGTGCCTTTTAGTTCCTAAACCGGACGGGAGCATCAGGTTCTGTGCAGATTTTCGAAAGATAAATGCCATAACCGTGCCTGATTCTTACCCCCTTCCTAGAATGGAAGATTGCATTGACAATATTGGTTCCGCCACATATGTTACCAAATTTGACTTATTAAAAGGGTATTGGCAAGTCCCGTTAACCCATCGTGCGTCCCTTATTTCAGCGTTTGTAACTCCAGACGATTTCTTGCAGTACAATGTTTTAGCCTTCGGAATGCGAAACGCTCCAGCTACTTTCCAGTGCCTTATCAATGTGGTATTGACCGGTGTACCTCATTGTCATGCATATTTAGACGATCTTGTGCTATATACTGACACTTGGGAAGAACACATTCGTCTTTTGAAAAATGTATTTGACCGGTTAGCAAAGGCCTCTTTAACTATTAATCTCGCCAAATGTGAATTTGGCAAGGCAACCGTTACATACTTGGGTAAACAGTTCGGGCAGGGAATAGTCGCCCCTATCCATGATAAAGTCATTGCCATCACTTGCTTCCCTACCCCAACAAATAAACGTGAGTTACGCAGATTTTTGGGCATGACTGGTTATTACCGTAGTTTCTGTCGCAGTTTCTTACGGTTGTTGCTCCCTTAACAGGCTTACTAAGTTCGGCAAATAAATTTGTTTGGTCTTCAGAATACCAACATGCATTTGAGTGTGTTAAAGCTTTGTTGTGTAGTGCTCCTGTGCTTGCAGCCCCAGACTTTGCGGTCCCCTTTAAGTTGGAGGTGGATGCAAGTGACCTGGGGGCTGGTGCTGTACTTTCACAGGAGGTTGCCGATGGAATGGATCACCCCGTTTGTTTCTTCTGCCGTAAGTTCAATAAGCACCAAAGAAATTATTCCACCATTGAGAGGGGACCCTAGCATTGCTTTTAGCCTTACAGCATTTTGAAGTCTATGTTGGATCCAGCTCTGTTGCCGATCATGGTGTACACCGATCATAATCCTTTAACTTTCATAGGTCGCATGTACAACCAAAATCAAAGGTTGATGCGCTGGTCTTTAATCCTTCAGAATTATACCCTGGATATCCAACACAAGAAAGGTTCTGATAATATAGTAGCGGATGCCTTGTCGCGAGGTTTTGTGTGAAATGAATTTCTGTGAAGGTGACGTGTAGCCACTCATTGAACTAACTTTCTTTGGGGTAAGTTAGTTCTTAAGGGGGGGAGTGTTACGTGCCACGTTTTTTTTTCTTTTTCTGTGTCCCCCTGCTTTCCCTTGTGCTGCTGTGTTCTCTATTGGTCCAGGTCCCTGCCAGTCATCATCACCCCAAGTCCTGCCTCCACCAGTCAGAGGATCCTTTTCCTGCCTGCTTACCCAATCACCTTTCAGCCCTTCATTTTGAACAACAAATCATCTTTCACCCCCGCTATTTTAAATCTGGATCTTGTGACTGGAGGGGAGCTGTTTTTGTTACCGTCATTTTGTATTGTGTGCTTTTTTTTGAGCCTTGGAGTCAGTTTCTTATTTGAGTTCCAGTCTACGTCTTGTTTTGGTGTATGAAGGTTTGTGTTGACCACCCTGAGGCCGGGGAAGGGTAAGACAGAGGCCTGTATACACTTGCATGTAGGAAGAACTCTTGTTAGACACACTAGTTTAGGAGTGCTTGCCAACCGCTGTATTTTGTTTTGGGTAGTTAGTGTAGTTAGATAGGCTTTTTTTTTCTTTTGTATATATATGAAAAAGCAGTTAGCTAGCTTTCCCTTTTGGTTTCTCGTAAGCGGTATTTGGTTTTGTTCATTTCTTTTATTGGGCAACACTCAGGTCCCCGGACCTTGGATGTGTGTATTGTTTGTCTATGTTTTGTGCTGTAAATAGTGTAAATATTGTATATACCCTTTTGCACCAGTAAACCTCATTGCACTTTATTCGTTCTGGACTCTGTGTATATTTTGCCCCCCCCCCCTTTCATAGATGATTAGTTGTGGCCCCTTCGGGCTTAATCTATTTTACAACAACCCGGCTAAAGCCAAAGTGCGACCCAAGCTTCCCTAGGTGCCTGGGTTCGTAACAATGATAGTGCTGCAACTTTAATTGAGGCTTGTCCACCTGACTACAAATTTTTTCAAGCAGCAAGACAAGGAAAGAGGGGGGGTTGCCATGGTTCTGGATGTTTGTGTGTGTGTTTTGGACTTTTCTTTGTGGCTCTCGTCCCGGGACGACATCGTTTCCTGGGCTATCGAATTCTTAAACCCAGCTGGCTGATTGAGCTGGGGCGGCACTTCCCCAGAATCTATATAAGCAGGAAGTCCGGCACGCCTCCTTCGCTAGAGTGTCTGTGTTTAGATACGCACTATAGCTGAAGAAATCTTTAGTCAGGTTTTGAAAGACTTTCTATTCTCTAATTTTTGGAGCTTCTTCTCCGTTTTTCTTTCTTGCGTTGCCTCTGGTGTTCGGACTATTACACGTCCTTTGGAGGCGCGAGTTCTTGCGTTTGGTCTGTGTTGTTCTGTTTGTACTGTTTACTCGCTGCTCACGTTCTCTCTTTTCACTGCACTTGGCCTCCTACACTACTGGCCATTACAGGGGTGGCATAGCTGCTATTTATTCCAATAAGTTTAGCTGCTCCGAGATTGATCTCGGTAAATTTGCTTCTTTTGAATATCTTGCGATACTCCTGAAAGCTGCCTCAGGTGTGCTCACAGCTCATTTTCATAACCCTATTCTGTGTGTTGTTGTGTATCGCCCTCCTAAATTGATTGACGGTTTTATGTCAAAAATTTCAGTTATTGTCCTCAGTGGTTTTAAAATATGACGGAATCATAATAGCGGGTGATTTTTAACTTTCATATCGACGTTCCCACAGACACTTTGGCCACTGAATTTTTCAACCTTACTGAGTGCTATCACCTGGTCCAGTGGGTGTCTGGCCCTACGCACAAACACGGCCATACCTTGGATTTAGTTTTAACTCTCGGCGCATGTTACGGACAGCAATGAAATGCTAAATTTATTTAATAATACCTGCTTGTCTGCTCTGAATGCTGTTGCGCCTCTCAAAATTAGAACAACAGCTGTGCAACAGAATTCGCCTTGGATAAATGATAAAATTTGCAGGCTTATGAGGGAATGCAGAAAAGCGGAACAGAAGTGGAAGGCCTCTAAACAAAATGTTCTTTACGTGCGCATGAAAAGCCTGCTAAACTCATGTAGCCTGTGGACCAGAGTAGGGGTGTGATTCTGTATAGCTTGTTACACTTTTAGGGGTTCAAGCCCGAAGGGCTGAAACCCTATTGTTTTTGTGCTGGTTTATTATTATTATTGTTATTATTATTATTAGGGGTTCAAGCCCATAGGGCTGAAACCCTATTGTTTTTGTGCTAGTTTATTTTTATTAGTGGGCATGAAAATGCACACTATTGTTATTCCAGTTCTTCTTCTTATTATTAGTGTGCATGAAAATGCACACTATTGTTATTCCAGTTATTATTATTATTATTATTATTATTCTAATGCACTTAATGCGGCTTCAACTTCGTTCAAACTGTGTTGTGTAGGTCTTACTTAGGACACCTGTGCAATGTATTTTTCATCTTTGTAACTTTTATACTTTTTGAGTTATTAATAAAAAACTATTAATTTTTTCCCCCCATAGACTTAACATTGGGCTGATGACATCACAACTATTTAACTGTTCAGCCATTCCAACTGTCAGTTCTCATCAACTTTGACTCCGCAACTGTATTCTCTGTCTACAACTGTAACAAAATGGAAGTCTTCTTCCTTCTTTTCCTTTCTTCCATTCCCTTTTTTCTTTTCTTAATTTCTTTTCCTTCCTTCCTTTCTTCCTTCCTTATTTATTTCCTTCCTTCTTTCCCTTCATTTCTTTATTTCTTTTCTTTCTTTCTGTCCTTCTTACTTTCTTTTCCTTCCTTATTTCTTACTTCTTGCCTTCCTTCCTCCCTTTCGATCTCCTTCCTTCTTTTCCTTCCTTCATTCCTTTTTTAATTTCCTTCCTTTTTTTTCTTTTCCTTCCTTCTTCCCTTCCTTCCTTCCTTTTCTCCCATCTTTTCTTCCTTCCTTCCTTGTTTCCTTTTTTTATTTCCTTCCTCCTTCCTACTATTTTTCCTTCCTTCATTCCTTCTTTTTTGCCTTCCTTCCTTCCTTTTCTTCCTTCCTTTCCTTCCTTTTTTGCTTCTTTCCTGACTTCCTTCTTTCTATTTTTCTTTCTCCTTTCCTTTCTTCCTTCTTTCCTTCACTCGTTCTATCTTTTTCTTTTTCTCTTTCCTTCCGATTCTTTCCCTCTTTCATTGTCCTTGATAGCGAGCTATGCACACTTTGAGCTTAGCTACCAACATTTGCTAAGTTAGCTGAGTAACGTGGTTAGCATGGTTACCATTGTTAGCATAGTTAGCATACATGCTAATATCAGTAGCTAAGTTAGCTGAGTAACGTGGTTAGCATTGTTAGCATAGTTAGCATTGTTAGCATACATGCTAATAACATTGGCTAAGTTAGCTGAGTAACGTGGTTAGCATGGTTAGCATAGTTAGCATACATGCTAATATCATTAGCTAAGTTAGCTGAGTAACGTGGGTAGCATAGTTAGCATAGTTAGCATACATGCTAATAACATTAGCTAATTTAGCTGAGTAATGTGGTAAGCATGGTTAGCATTGTTAGCATAGTTAGCATATATGCTAATATCATTAGCTAAGTTAGCTGAGTGACGTGGTTAGCATTGTTAGCATAGTTAGCATTGTTAGTAAACATGCTAATAAAATTAGCTAAGTTAGATGAGTAACGTGGTTAGGATGGTTAGCATAGTTAGCATTGTTAGCATACATGCTAATAACATTAGCTAAGTTAGATGAGTAACGTGGTTAACATGGTTAGCATAGTTAGCATTGTTAGCATACATGCTAATAACATTAGCTAAGTTAGCTCACTAACGTGGTTAGCATGGTTTGCATTGTTAGCATAGTTAGCATATATGCTAATATCATTAGCTAAGTTAGCTGAGTAACGTGGTTAGCATGGTTAGCATTGTTAGCATAGTTAGCATACATGCTAATAATATTAGCTAAGTTAGCTGAATAACGTGGTTAGCATGGTTAACACTGTTAGCATAGTTAGCATACATGCTAATAGCATTAGCTAAGTTAGCTGAATAGCGTGGTTAGCATGGTTAGCATTGTTCGCATAGTTAGTATAGTTAGCATACATGCTAATAACATTAGCTAAGTTAGCTGAGTAACGTGGTTAGCATGGTTAGCATTGTTAGCATAATTAGCATAGTTAGCATATATGCTATTATCATTAGCTTATTTAGCTGAGTAACGTGGTTAGCATTGTTAGCATAGTTAGCATTGTTAGCATACATGCTAATAACATTAACTAAGTTAGATGAGTAACGTGGTTAGCATTGTTAGCATAGTTAGCATACATGCTAATATCATTAGCTAAGTTAGCTGAGTAACGTGGTTAGCATGGTTAGCATAGTTAGCATAGTTAGCATAACTGCTAACAACATTATTCAGTTAAATAACATGGTTAGCACTACAGTTTGCATTTTCATGCACTCGTAATTCCCTGGAATTACATTCTCTAGTTATTATTATTATTCTTCTAACGCACTTAATGCGGCCTCAACCGCTTAACGTGAGAAACTTCATTCAAACTGCGCTATGTAGGTCTTACTTAGGACACCTGTGCAATGTATTTTTCATCTTTGTAACTTTTATACTTTTTAAACTATGAATAAAAACTACTAATTTTTTTTCCCCATAGACTTAACATTGGGCTGATGACATCACAGTAGGGCCATTAAGCAAATGGAATCTTGTGCCAGATGTTCTGATCACCTGCAGTTTCTCAGGCTTTCAGACTGCAGTCTGGCTCTCTTAAGACTACAGATCCCGTTCAACTGTTTCCTCTGCCTACAACAGTTTCAAAATAAAAGTCCTCACAACAAGAAATCACTCTTAAATAATTTAACTATTTAAACTACTCAACTGTTCAACCGTTCAGCCATTCCAACTGCCCATTGTCATCAACTACAACTTCCGCCAACTGTTTCCTCTGTCCAAAACTGTTTCAAAATAAAAGTCCTCACTGCAATAATTCACTATTAAATAATTTAACTATTTAAACTACTCAACTATTTAACTGTTCGGCATTCCAACTGTCAGTTGTCATCAACTATGAGTCCTGCCAACTGTTTCACCTGTGTACAACTGTTTCAAAATAAAAGTCCTCATTACAACAGATCACAATTAAATATTTTAACTATTTAAACTACTCAACTTTTCAACCGTTCAGCCAATCCAACTGCTGGTTGTCATCAACTATGACTGCCGCCAACTGTTTCCTCTGTTCAAAACTGTTTCAAAATAAAAGTCATCACTGAAATAATTCACTGTTAACTAATTTAACTATTTAAACTACTCAACTATTTAACTGTTTGGGCATTCCAACAGTGAGTTGTCATCAACTATGACTCCTGCCAACTGTGTCACCTGTCCACAACTGTTTCAAAATAAAAGTCCTCATTACTATAAATCACAATTAAATTTAACTATTTAAACTACTCAACTTTTCAACCGCTCAGCCATTCCAACTGCCCGTTGTAGTCAACGATGACTCCGCCAACTGTTTCCTCTGTCCAAAACTGTTTCAAAATAAAAGTCCTCACTGAAAATGCACACTATTGTTATTCCAGTTCTTCTTCTTCTTATTATTATTATTATTCTAACGCACTTAATGCGGCTTCAACTGTTTAACGAGAAACTTCGTTCAAACTGGGCGCTATGAGGTCTTACTTAGGACACCTGTGCAATGTATTTTTCATCTTTGTAACTTTTATACTTTTTGAGTTATTAATAAAAAACTATTAATTTTTTTTCCCTCCATAGACTTAACATTGGGCTGATGATATCACAACTATTTAACTGTTCAGCCATTCCAACTGTCAGTTCTCATCAACTTTGACTCCGCCAACTGTATTCTCTGTCTACAACTGTTACAAAATGGAAGTCCTCTTTTTTCTTTTTTTCTTCCGTTCCCTATTTCTTTTCTTAATTTCTTTCCTTCGTTTCCTTCCTTCCTTTCTTTCCTTCCTTATTTATTTCCTTCCTTCTTTCCTTCATTCCTTTATTTCTTTCTTTCTGTCCTTACTTTCTTTCCTTCCTTCCTTTTTTCTTTTTCTTCCTTCCTTCCCTTCCTTTCATTCCTTTCTTTTCCTTCCTTCCTTCCATCCTTCTTTCCTTCCTTTCTTTCTTTCCTTACTACCTTCCATCCTTACTTCTTTCCTTTTCTTCCTTCCATCTTTTCCTTCCTTCTTTCCTTCCCTCTTTCCTTCTTACCTACCTTCCTTACTGCTTTCCATCCTTCCTTCATCTTTCCTTCTTTCCTTCTTTTCCTTCCTTTTCTCCTTTACTTCCTTCCATCCATCTTTTCCTTCCTTCGTTCCTTCTTTCCTTCCTTATTTCTTCGTTTCTTGCCTTCCTTCCTCCCTTCCATCTCCTTCCTTCTTTTTCCTTCCTTCATTCCTTTTTAATTTCCTTCCTTTGTTCTTTTTTCCTTCCTTCTTCCCTTCCCTTTCATTTCCTTCTTTCCTTTTTCTTCTTCTTTCTATCTTTCCTTCCTTCCTTCTTCCCTTCCTTCCTTCCTTCCTTTCTCCCATCTTTTCTACCTTCCTTCCTTGTTTCCTTATTTCCTTCCTCCTTCCTACTATATTTCTTTCCTTCCTTCATTCCTTCTTTTTTGCCTTCCTTCCTTCCTTCCTTTTCTTCCTTCCTTTCCTTCCTATTTTGCTTCTTTCCTGAATTCCTTCTTTCTATCTTTCTTTCTCCTTTTCCTTTCTTGCTTCCTTCCTTCTTTTTCCTTCCCTTATTCTATCTTTCCTTCCTTCTATTTGTGTTTTCTTCCCATTCTTTCCCTCTTTCATTTTCCTTGATAGCGAGCTATGCACACTTTGAGCTTAGCTACCAACATTTGCTAAGTTAGCTGAGTAACGTGGTTAGCATGGTTAGCATAGTTAGCATAAGTGCTAACAACATTAGCTTAGCTGGATAATGTGGTTAGCATGGTTAGCACTTTTAGCATAGTTAGCACACATGCTAATAATATTAGCTAAGTTAGCTGAGTAACGTGGTTAGCATGGTTAGCATTGTTAGCATACATGCTAATAACATTAGCTAAGTTAGCTGAGTAACGTGGTTAGCATGGTTAGCATTGTTAGCATACATGCTAATAACATTAGCTAAGTTAGCTGAGTAACGTGGTTAGCATTGTTAGCATACATGCTAATAACATTAGCTAAGTTAGCTGAGTAACGTGTTTAGCATGGTTAGCATTATTAGCATAGTTAGCTTAGTTAGCATACATGCTAATATCATTAGCTAAGTTAGCTGAGTAACGTGGTTAGCATTGTTAGCATACATGCTAATAGCATTAGCTAAGTTAGCTGAGTAACGTGGTTAGCATAGTTAGCATTGTTAGCATAGTTTGCATAGTTAGCATACATGCTAATAACATTAGCTAAGTTAGCTGAGTAACGTCGTTAGCATGGTTGGCACTGTTAGAATAGTTAGAATTGTTAGCATACCTGTTAATAACATTAGCTAAGTTAGCTGAGTAACGCATTTTAGCATATGGTTAGCATTGTTAGCATAGTTAGCATAGTTAGTATACATGGTTATAACATTAGCTAATTTAGCTGAGTAATGTAGTTAGCATGGTTAGCATTGTTAGCATAGTTTGCACACATGCTTCTTACATTAGATAAGTTAGCTGAGTTACGTGGTCAGCATGGTTGGCATAGTTAGCATAGTTAGTATACATGATAATAACATTAGCTAATTTAGCTGAGTAATTTACTTAGCATGGTTAGCATTGTTAGCACAGTTAGCATACTTAGCATAACTACTAACAAAATTATTCAGTTAAATAACATGGTTAGCACTACAGTTTGCATTTTCATGCACTCGTAATTCCCTGGAATTACATTCTCTAGTTAGTGTGCATGAAAATGCACACTATTGTTATTCCAGTTCTTCTTCTTATTATTATTATTATTATTCTAACACACTTAATGCGGCCTCAACCGCTTAACGAGAAACTTCATTCAAACTGTGTTATGAGGTCTTACTTAGGACACCTGTGCAATGTATTTTTCATCTTTTGTAACTTTTATACTTTTTAAATTATGAATAAAAAACTACTAATTTTTTTCCCCATAGACTTAACATTGGGCTGATGACATCACAGTAGGGCCATGAAGCAAATGGAATCTTGTGCCAGATGTTCTGACCACCTGCAGCAACTGTCAGTTTTCAGGCTTTCAGACTACAGTCTGGCTCTCTTAACACTACAGATCCTGTTCAACTGTTTCCTCTGCCTACAACTGTTTCAAAATAAAAAGTCCTCACAACAAGAAATCACTCTAAAAAAATTTAACTATTTAAACTACTCAAATATTTAACTGTTCAGCTATTCCAACTGTCAGTTGTCATCAACTATGACTCCTGCCAACTGTTTCACCTGTCCAAAACTGTTTCAAAATAAAAGTCCTCACTGAAATAATTCACTGTTAAATAATTTAACTATTTAAACTCCTCAACTGTTCAACCGCTCAGCCATTCCCACTGCCCATTGTCATCAACTATGACTCCGCCAACTGTTTCCTCTGTCCAAAACTGTTTCAAAATAAAAGTCCTCTCTGAAATAATTCACTCTTAAATAATTTAACTATTTAAACAACTCAACTATTTAACTGTTCAGCCAATCCAACTGTCAGTTGTCATCAACTATGACTCCTGCCAACTGATTCTGCTGTCCACAACTGTTTCAAAATAAAAAGTCCTCATTATGAAAAAATAACAATTAAATAATTTAACTATTTAAACTACTCTATTTGTCAACCGTTCAGCCTTTCCAACTGCCCGTAGTAAACGATGACTCCCGCCAACTGTTTCCTCTTTCCAAAACTGTTTCAAAATAAAAGTCCTCAATGAAATAATTCACTGTTAAATAATTTAACTACTTAAACTACTCAAATATTTAACTGTTCAGCCATTCCAACTGTCAGTTGTCATCATCTATCACACCCACCAAGTGTTTCCTCTGTCCAGAACTGTTTTCAAAATAAAAGTCCTCATTACAATAAATCACAATTAAATTTAACTATTTAAACTACTAAACTTTTCAACCGTTCAGCCATTCCAACTGCCCGTTGTCATCAACTTTGACTCCCGCCAACTGTTTCCTCCGTCCTTAACTGTTTCAAAATAAAAGTCATCATTACAATAAATCATAATTAAATAATTTAACTATTTAAACTACTCAACTTTTCAACCGTTCAGCCATTCCAACTGCCCGTTGTCATCAACTTTTACTCTCACCAACTGTTTCCTCTGTCCACAACTGTTTCAAAATAAAAGTTCTCACTACAAAAAATCACAATAAAATATTTTAACTATTTAAACTACTCAACTATTCAACAGTACAGCCATTTCAACTGCCAGTTGTCATCAACTATGACTCCCGCCAACTGTTTCCTCTGTCCACAACTGTTTCAAAATAAAAGTCCTCATTGAAATAATTCACTGTTAAATAATCAAACTTTTTAAACTAAAAAACTATTTAACTGTTCAGCCATTCCAACTGTCATCAACTATGACTCCCGCCAACTTGTTTCCTCTGCCCACATTCCACCTTATGCGACTACAGTTTGCATTTTCATGCACTCGTAATTCCCTGGAATTACATTCTCTAGTTATTATTATTATTATTCTTCTAACGCACTTAATGCGGCTTCAACCGTTTAACGTAGAAACTTCGTTCAAACTGCGTTGCGTAGGTCTTACTTAGGACACCTGTGCAATGTATTTTTCATCTTTGTAACTTTTATACTTTTTGAGTTATTAATAAAAAACTATTGATTTTTTTCCCTCCATAGACTTAACATTGGGCTGATGATATCACAACTATTTAACTGTTCAGCCATTCCAACTGTCAGTTCTCATCAACTTTGACTCCCGCCAACTGTATTCTCTGTCTACAACTGTTACAAAATGGAAGTCTTCTTTTTTCTTTTCTTTTTTCCATTCCCTTTTTTCTTTTCTTACTTTCTTTCCTTCCTTCTTTTTTTTTTCTTCTTCCTTCCTTCCCTTCCTTTCATTCCATCTTTTCCTTCCTTCCTTCCTTTTCTTCCTTCCTTTCCTTCCTTTTTTTTTGCTTCTTTCCAGACTTCCCCTTCTTTCTATCTTTCTTTCTCCTTTCCTTTCTTCCTTCCTTCCTTCTTTCCTTCCCTCGTTCTATCTTTCCTTCCTGCTTTTTTCTTTTTTCCATCCCATTCTTTTCGCTTCTTTCATTTTCCTTGATAGCTTAGCTATGCACACTTTGAGCTTACCTACCAATATTTGCTAAGTTAGCTGAGTAATGTGGTTAGCATGGTTAGCATCGTTAGCATAGTTAGCATAAGTGCTAACAACATTAGCTAAGTTAGCTGGATAATGTGGTTAGCATGGTTAGCACTTTTAGCATAGTAAGCACACATGCTAATAATATTAGCTAGTTAGCTGAGTAACATGGTTAGCATGGATAGCGCTGTTAGCATAGTTAGCATTGTTAGCGCATATGCTAATAACATTAGCTAAGTTAGCTGAGTAACGTGGTTAGCATGTTAGCATGGTTAGCATTGTTAGCATACATGCTAATTCATTAGCTAAGTTAGCTGAGCAACGTGGTTAGCACTGTTAGTATAGTTAGCATTGTTAGCATACATGCTAATAACATTAGCTAAGTTAGCTGAGTAACGTGGTTAGCATTGTTAGCATAGTTAGCATGCATGCTAATAACATTAGCTAAGTTAGCTGAGTAACTTGGTTAGCATGGTTAGCACTGTTAGCATAGTTAACATACATGCTAATAACATTAGCTAAGTTAGCTGTGTAACGTGGTTAGCATTGTTAGCATAGATAGCATACATGCTAATAACATTAGCTAAGTTAGCTGAGTAACGTGGTTAGCATTGTTAGCATAGATAGCATACATGCTAATAACATTAGCTAAGTTAGCTGAGTAACGTGGTTAGCATGGTTGGCACTGTTAGAATAGTTAGAATTGTTAGCATTCCTGCTAATAACATTAGCTAAGTTAGCTGAGTTAGGTGGTCAGCATGGTTAGCATAGTTAGCATAGTTACTATACATGATAATAACATTAGCTAATTTAGCTGAGTAACGTAGTTAGCATGGCTAGCATTGTTAGCACAGTTAGCATAGTTAGCATAACTGCTAATAACATTATTCAGTTAAATAACATGGTTAGCACTACAGTTTGCATTTTCATGCACTCGTAATTCCCTGGAATTACATTCTCTAGTTATTTTATTATTTCTTTTCTTCTTCAGAAATGTCTTCGTAAATTCCCGTGAGATGGTAAACGGTGGAGACCTGAAATTTTGCACATTGGTTGAAAGTTGTGTGTAAATGCTGACCAAGGCATTTTTATCTCAATCGGCCTGATGGTGGCGCTATAATTCAAGAAAAACAGGTTTTCACTTTAAAGGTCATAACTCCTACACTGTAAGTCTGATTTACACGAAACTTGGTACAGACATTCCTTGGTCCAATCTCTACAACTTTCCCATAAGAACCTCTAAGGTCCGCCATATTTGATTTTCCGGAATTTTGAATTTTTTGACAAACACACTTTTGACATCTCCTCCTAGGCTGTAGGTCCAATTCCTTTGAAATTTGCTGTGGATCATCAGTGGACCAACCTTATCAAAGATTGTGTAAAACTTGTTGAAATCTCATTTCGTTTCCAAGATATTGACCAACTAAATTCAGCAGGGGCGTGGCTTAGCACATAAATGAACAAAATTCAACAACTATTGGGCTATCATCACAGAACTTGCAGAATATGTCCATATAAGTACCAGGAACATACCTTGACAGTATATGCAAATCGGCCTATAGGGGGCGCTATAACACAAATCAGACTATAAATCAGCAATTGTTTGTCCTATAGCCATAAAACTCACAGGATATATTCATATAACTACTTGAAACATACCCTGAAAATTTAATTCAAATTGACAGATAGGGGGCGCTATAAATGCAAAACAAAGCAGCGTGGTATAACACAAATCAAACTATAAATCATAAATAGTTTTCCCAATCATTACAAAACTCACAGGACATGTCCAAATAAGAACCTGAAACATAGCCTGAAAGTTTACATCAAATCGACCCGTAGGGGGCACCACAAATGCACAAAATAGCCTAACATAACACAAATCAGACTATTCATCATAAGTTGTTGGTCCAATCATTACACTGGCGAAATAGGTCCACATAAATACCTGCAACATATTCTTAAAAGTGGTTTTTGTCCCCCCCGCCACGATAGCGAAGCGGAGCGGGGACATAGTATTCAGCTCCGTCCGGCCGCTCGTCATGTCCCGCTTTGTTCTGAACGCGATATCTCAAGAACAGTTTGACCGATTCCATTCATCTTTGGTGTTAAGGTATATTGGTGTGATATGCCAACCCCAGTAGATTTCTGTGACCTTGGCATTATTGTCAAGGTCATTACAACCATTTGACCACTTACAAATTCCTTGTCAACATGACATCTCAAGAACGGTTTGACCGATTCCATTCATCTTTGGTGTCAAGATGTATTGGGGCGGGGGACATAGTATTCAGCTCCATCTGTCCGGCCGTCCGTCCATGTCATGTCCCATTTCTTGTGAATGCGATATCTCAAGAACAATTTGACTGATTCCATTCATCTTTGGTGTCAAGGTGTATTAGGGGGTGCTCACAGCCCACCGATTTATGTGAACTTGCCATTATTCTCAAGGTCATTACAACCATTTGACTTACAAATACCTTGTCAACGTGATATCTCAAGAACGGTTCGACCGATTCCATTCATTTTGGTGTCAAGGTGTATTAGGGGAGTGCTCACAGCCCACTCAATTTACGTGACCTTGCCATTATTCTCAAGGTCACTACGACCATTTGACCACTTACAAATACCTTGTAAACATGATATCTCAAGAACAGTTTGACCGATTCCATTCATCTTTGGTGTCAAGGTGTACTACTAGGGCGGGGGACATAGTATTCAGCTCCATCCGTCCTGCCTTCCGTCCGTCATGTCCCATTTGTTGTGAACGCGATACTCAAGAACGGTTTGACCGATTCCATTCATCTTTGGTGTTAAGGTATATTGGTGTGATACACCAACCCCTAATACATTTCCGTGACCTTGGCATTATTCTCAAGGTCACATGATCATCTGACCACTTACAAATTCCTTATCAACATGATATCTCAAGAACGGTTCGACCGATTCCTTTCACCTTTGAAGTCAAGGTGTATTAGGGGCGGGGACATAGTATTCAGCTCCATCCGTCCGCCTGCCATCCGTCCGTCCGGCCCCGGCCCTGTTTGTTGTGAACGTGATATCTCAAGAACAGTTTGACCGATTCCATTCGCTTTTGGTGTCAAGGTGTATTAGGTGTGGGGGACATAGTATTCAGCTCGCCCGTCCGTCCATCCGTCCATCATGTCCCGTTTGTTTTGAACGTGATATCTCAAGAGCGGGTTGACCGATTCCATTCATCTTTGGTGTCAAGGTGTATTAGGGCGGGGACATAGTATTCAGCTCCGTCCGTCCGTCCGTCATGTCCCGTTTGTTGTGAATGCGATATGTCAAAAACGGTTTGACCGATTCCATTCCTCTTTGGTGTCAAGGTGTATTGGGGAGTGCTCACAGCCCACTCGATTTACGTGACCTTGCCATTATTCTCAAGGTCATTGACCATTTGACCACTTACAAATACCTTTGTTAACATGATATCTCAAGAACGGTTTGACCGATTCCATTCATCTTTGGTGTCAAGGTGTATTAGGGGCAGGGGATATAGTGTTCAGCTCCATATGTCTGGTTGTCCGTCTGTCCCATCCCGTTTGTTGTGAACGCGATATCTCAAGAACGGTTTGACCGATTCCATTCATCTTTGGGGTCAAGGTGTATTAGGGCCGGGGGACATAGTATTCAGCTCCATCAGTCCATCCGTCTGGCCATCCGTCCTTCACGCCCCGCTTTTTGTGAATGCGAAATCTCGAGAACGCTTTTGACCGATTTTATTCATCTTTGGCTTTAATGTGTAATTTTGTGCTACGCCAACCCCAGTCGATTTCCGTCACCTGGCGGGGGCCATAGCCACGTTTAGTGGCAACACTTGTTAATTAAGCTGTTAAAGCTTTCAACTGCTAATGGTCTTTCTTGGCTTGAACCCGGAATTGCCGCTATGCTATTTTTTTTTTCTCTCGCTCTCACTCTCTACCCTGCCCGCTGTCTCGTGTTTTTACTGTCTCATTGATTGGGGGAGGAACTGGCATCGATTAGGCCACCTATACGTCAGGGAAGAAGGCTTATGTATCAAGGATGTTTTATATTTCACTGGATATACAATAGGAGAATGGCCGCCCATTCATTTCAATGGAAATTGCTCAATGGCGAGCACGCCGACATGGGGGGCCAACTTCCGAACCACACGGACATGCACTGTATGACTTTTTTGCTCACAAATGCGTAGTGTGGGGCTCATGAACGCGCTGGTATCCAAGGTGTCCATGACAATGGCCAGCTCATTGGAACTCCTACCCAGGGTGCGTGTTCACGATCAGTTTTCTCCAGAAATGGAATTCTAACCACTGCAGACTCCAGCACCTTGCGAAGAAACCCCTATGTAAATATGAGCGGATCAGAAAAAAACATAACCGGGGTAAAGGCTTAATCATAGTTTGAAATACAATTTTAAAACCCAAGTGCAATATCATTTGTTTAAAAGGATTGTTATTTAACAGTTTAAGTAATACTATTGATTTCAATGCAAAAATGTCGGCAAAATAGTTGACTTGCGATTGTGTAACATGACATTGCTCAGGCTTGTGTCCTCTTTAGTTCAACGATGAATAACTACATTTACAGAGTCAGACGATTCTTGCTTGTCTGTGTGCGAACTCCATTATCTTCTCCGGATTCAAGACGACAAACCGAACACACAACGCACTGCACATGCCTTATAAACCGATATGTTTTAAAGTCAAGAGCCTTAAACTTTTGCCAATTCTGGCAAGCTAATTCACTTTTTCGCTAATGTAACTTAGCTTTTTGCTTAGACACATAACCATTCCGTGGAGTATAGTAAAATGGGGGATGTACCCTGAAATGTTACGCGACATTGTACTGCATTATTTTTACCTTTGTTTTATCACTTTTTTCTGTCCTTCCCCTGTTATCTCATAATCACCATCTCTGTTCTAAAATGTACACCTAATCGATCTTCATCTCATGCTCAACTGTTGCATTCTCTTTTAGGACTCGTATTATCTTCGTTCAGATGAAAATCAGCCACAACGTCGAATCTACCTGCATCACTCTCATTGATCTCAGGTGCTGCTCAGAAACATGTTCGGATGTAATATTGTCCACTCATATGGACATTACGTTAGATGCTGCTCAACTAAAATATTATGCATAATGCATCAAAATACAGTAATGTGAATTGGTGCTATTAAAACTAATGGAAATGTACAACTCAGTTTATGGATATATCCATATCATTTTTTAATATTAAAAAGTAAGGTGAGTGTTGGCTGCGTACGTGGCTCTAGGATGTCACAACAGCGGCCTTATCTTACTGTACATTTTGCCGCGCTACATAATGAAGTGTGGTAATCGAGTTGCTACATGTTACGGCCATTCATCAATTAAAATAAAATGGCTAAAATATACTGAGAACAAAAAGAAAAAAAGTTAGCTAGTTAGTTGATATACTCTTATGGTAACTCAGTCAACGTGACCGCAAAACAAAGAAAAGTTTGATGAAACGAGTGTAAAACGTGCTAGTAGTAAATTTGTTTTTTATAATAATTACGCGGCAAACTTATTTTCCGGTCTGTCTTTAATTAACCTGCGTTCTTTTAGTTGCTCGGTATATTTGCAACCGTTACGCCAGCTCCCTTTACTGACTTGGCTACGTCTATATTGCTGATCACAGACGGACGGCAAGGAATGCCCATTGCTGGTCTGCCCATATCCAGAGACATGTGATGCGCAACATATGGCAAGTTATCATCAGCAAGTGGCTGACACTACCTAGCCTCTCACATGTCGAAGACCACATGCTGTGGCTCTTAGCGCCGTTCCTAGTAACGTAGCGGATCTATAGGAGTTTACCCTGAAAAAAAATTGGATCAGTCCCTGCTTGGGTTCGCCCACTGGTCCTTTCAAGATAGCCTCTCTGGTGTTAGGACTGGTGATTTGTGTTTCTATATGATTCCACTCCAGAAGCTACCCACTGGGGAACATAGCACGGAAGAGGGCAGCCTGTTTGCCAACTGCACAGGGCCAACAACCCTTTGTAGTGGTTTTAACCCGCCACGGACTCAGAAACATCTTATAAGCAATCACATCAACATCTGCATCAAAATCTGGGCAGCAAAATAGCAAGCATGACGGACCCCGGGTAAAGCCTCAAGGACCTCACGGTTCTGATCAGCCCCGATCTGCTTGCAAGTAATAAATTAGATTTTTTATAATAATTACGCGCAAACTTGTTTTCCGGTCTGTCTTTCATTAACTTGCGTTTCTTTTGTTGCTCAGTAAATTTGCACCGTTACACCATCCCACTTAACCGACTTGCTACATCTATAGTGTTGCTCACAGACAGACGGCATGGAATGCCCATTGCTCCACCCACTCCCATCCGCTGCTGTACTAAAGTCGGAGGAGACGAGAACGCGCTTACATGTGAGGACCCGTTGGTGTTCACATAGCCTGAATATAAATAAAAACTTTTGTCGTTGCCGAGGAATGAGGCATCAATGATTTAAAAGAGAAAAAGAAACAGTTTCGGTGTTGATAATTTGTGACTGTCAAAAAAAAATGTATTCACGGATTTATCAGCGTGTTTTTTTCAATTATTCCCTATGGAGAAATTTTTTTGGCCCCCATGGCATCACGTGACTTGCAATATCAGCTTGACCGCTAAGCCCATATCGGCGTGCATTCCAGCCTTCATTGTTTGTCCAGTTCTCCTTATAGGTCCATGTTATGTATAGGCGCTTAGGGTCCTTAAGCCAGTAGTTTTGTCACTCACTGCTGCTAGCAGTAAAGACTGAGGCAACGCAGCGTGTTGTTCCAAGTGCTGAGCGAGTGGGGATACGGATGGTCCTGAATTGCCACAGGCATTTAAACATTTTGTTCTACGGCAGAGTAACGCCAGGTTGCTTCCATGTTGGCAAGGTACGCTACTGAACTGCAAGTTTATTATTTATGCTTTTGTGTGATTCGATTGTAACGCGATGTCTGTTTGTTACTCGCCGGCAGTTCGCTTAGTAGTGTAACTGGTTTTGGTGGGGGAATTCATTCCTGCAAACTGAGCGTCCGCCGCCACTTTTAACACTCCAGCAGGTATGTTTTGTTAAACTATGCTGTGATCGACCCAGTATAACTTTTTGTGTAACGATGGTTATGGTGTTGCTCCCTGTGCAACAATATGTAGCAACACAGTATGCTAAAGAGCGGCCTCACTGCTAAGCGCCCTCTTACGTATCTCTCCTTGTGCTTTTAACTGGTTTCAGTAAGCGTGCCATGATTTAGTCTTGCTATAAACTGTTGTTTGAATCTGGGGTTCATGGGAGCAATTATTCATGTCCATGTTCAATTGCTTTTTCTTTTTATACACCTGTGCGGCAACACTGAGTGGCTAGTTGCTGTTCTTTATCCTGTGACTGTGTGGGTGCTGTTTAAGGCTCAGGGCTCTAATTTCTTGGCGCAGTGCAGGGTGGCGTGGCGTGGCGCAGCCCACGAGTGGTAATTTCATCTGGTGCAGCCCGTGCAGTGGTAATTTCGTGCTGTGCAACACCGCGCGCAGCCACTTTGGCAATTTGGTAGATGGACGGCGCTGAGATGGGTTTGGCAGTGTAGTAGGGGGAGGTGTCACACATTCATCATGACGCAGTGACAATTTCGTGGCAAAGGGCTCCGCCGAAAGTGCGCAGAGAGCTCGCCAGCTCCAACCTGGCTTACTTTCTGTGCAGTGGTAATTTGGCTAACCAGTGCACAAAAGACACGTCACCGAAAACCTCACAGGCAGGTTTCCAGAATGTCAGGCACATTTAAATGCAATGAATAATTACAGCAACCACTATTTAATGTAACTATCTGAATCAGCACATAAATTATAGTATCTATATCGATTGTCCTGATGTCAGATCAAAGGCGGTTTGCGCGTGTAATGGAAACTCGACCTGACAGCCCTCAGAGTGTCAGTGCATTCTCTGTGGCATGTTACGCGGTTACGCAACGAGCGTGCACGCCATTAATGTCACTTTGACCTCACGCAAAGAGATATTACAGGACTTGAGACAGAGAGGCCGAACTGCATGTGCCGTATCAGCAGGGAGAGCAGCAACGCCAAGACGGGAGAGGAGAGACCACCTGGCTGCACAGCTCTGTCCTTAACACAAGAACCGCTGCACTGATGTTAGTAATGCATGGTATTTCATGTCAGTAAAAGATATGAGTCCATCCGTCCATGACTTTTTCTAAATATGTGTTTTCTATGTTATGTCAAAGTTTTGAACTTCTGTTATAAAACGTAAGTGAGTATTGATATTAAATTATTTTTGAGCCGCTTATGGCAGTGGCTTTGACCAAGAAAAACCCTGTGTATAACGTAGTACGAGAGAGAGAGAGGAGAGCAGAGAGAGAGAGAGCGAGAGAGAGAGAGATGTGTGCATGTGGGTGCCTGTGGGTGCCTGTGTTGCCTGTGTGGGTATGTGTCCTTCAGCTGCTTTCGCACCGGACGTGAAACGAATTTTTCGCACTACTGATTACATTCAAAGTCAATGCAAAGATGCGAATACACGTGTATTTGCGTCTTTGCATTGACTTTGAATGTAATCTGTTGTGCGAAAAATTCTTTTCGCGTCCAGTGTGCAAGCGGCATAAAACTATTATTGTCACTTTGGTTTTATCGTTTTTAGTGGGAGAAAGGAATACAACCTGATTGCTATGATCTCGTGCTGAGTTAAGATCACATAGTGAAAATAAATGTGTTATGTATCTTGCATTGTTGTCTATGCATGTTAATCCCAAAATTTTAAGCAGCAACAGGGTGTAATAATAGGGACACACTATCCATCGTTTCTCTTCCCAATGATGCAGGCAGAAGAAATAAATGAGCAACCATCGTATTTCATTTCAACTTCATAAGTTTGAATGATCTGACGTAGTTTCGTTTTGAAATTCCATTCAAGTTCGTTAATGGTAATAATTCGGGAATGACCTAGCTAGCCAGCTAACTCATATTTGTCATGCTTAATATTGACGTAAGCGGTGCAGAAAACATGCCTGAAGCAGCAAAGTAAAATGCAACATGAACGCATCATGCAGATATAGGACAGAGGCTTCTTTATTCCAACATTTTAAAGGTTAGGAGAGGAGCTCATTTGATTGGTGAAGATTTGACTCGGCTGTGTTAAAACCCACTCACGCCTTTCTCTTCTCCCTCCTCTTTGCCACTTGCGCCGGCAGGAGAGACAGAGGCGGGACAGAGGAGTACTTTGCGCTGGCACAAAAAATTGCAAAAATACGCCTGGATACACCCCTGCTTGGCGCTGGGCGCTCCCCCATTCGCCGTGCCTGCGCCTGGTCAACGAATTTAGAGCCCTCAGAGTTTTTTTTTTTTTATTTATTTTTTTTTCTTTTCTTTCCCTTTTTAGCCTGTGAGCTTGTATTGTGTAAGACTAAGTGAATGTGTATAGGCTACAGGCTAGGGTGGAGTTTGGTTTCTTTTCTTTTTTTGTTACTTTCTTCCCTTTTTTCTTCATTCCCTATGCCCAGTCAGCCTCTGTATTGGCTTAGCCGTTAGTGTAGGGGTCTGGGCGCTGAGAAGCAGGTCTCCTTGATTCTAAGTCACAGAAGTGTTTGCAGTGTTTTGTAGTATGAACTCTTATATCCCTCAACATTGCTCCTTATATTAGGAGGTGGAGTGCTTGAATTTCAGTGTGTATTACAAGGGTGGTGTATACTTCAGGTCACGTGTGATGTTGAGACTTAGCCTCTCCAGTGTAACACCCCTGATCTAGCTAGCCCCTGTTCTGATGGCTGAGGGACATCCTGTATTTTTTATGTTTATATCCTGTGTTTTTTTGTAAATCTTGTCGGTGAACAGCTGAACACTTGTAAAAGAAATTTATTTACTAATAAAGACTGAACTTTTACATTTTCTTAGAACCTGTGTCTGCATACGTGATTGGGGCTGAGTTCCCTTGCTCTTACGCTTTTAACTCTAATGAAGCTCAAGGGGTGGCATAATCAATAGCACTTTTGGGGCTAACACTCATATAATCAAGAAGTAAAAAATGCTCGAGATAAATTCTTCTCTGAATTAATAGCTGCTAATCAGCATAATGCTAAATTTTTATTCAAAACAATTGACCGTCTGGTGAACCCTCCAGTTGCTGTTATATCAGCTTCATCCCCCGCTGATTGTGAGAAGTTCTTGAAATTTTTTATTGACAAGATAGCAGTCATACAGTCTAGTATCAGTCATGTTCCATCTGTTAATGTTTCTGTGCCTTTCGCTTAAACTTGCTGAGTTTTTTTCGCACCGATTTCTGTTGGATCTTTCTGATATTGTGTCACGTATGAAACTCTCATCCAGTATCTTGGATATTATACCCACTAGGCTCCTTAAAGAAGTAATGATGGCTATTGGCCCTGCCCTGCTTTCCGTGGTAAACAGTTCTCTTTCTACTGGCTGTGTTCCAGACTATTTTAAGATTGCCTGCATTCAACCACTTCTAAAAAACCAAATCTTGATCCAGCCATTCTTAGTAATTTTAGACCAATATCAAAATTGCTTTTTATTTTGAAAGTCTGGGAAAAAAGTGGTCACAAAGCAACTTTTTAGAAGTGGTGGAAACCAACTATATTTTTGAGAAATTTCAATCAGGCTTTAGACGTCAGCTTAGTACAGAAACGGCTCTTCTCAGGGTCACTAATGATCTTTTTGATGAATGCTGACTCTGATGACTGCTCATTACTGGTGCTTTTGGATATTAGTGCTGCCTTCGATCCAGTTGATCATGTCATCATGATTGATAGGCTGGAGAAATTGGGTTGGGCTCTCTTGAGCCTGTTCTGAAAATGGTTCTCTTCCTATCTGCTCTAACAGAAAATTTTTGGTTTCCATTGGTGAACATGTATCCTCGTCTGTACTGCTTACTTCAGGTTTAACTCAAGGCTCCATACTTGGGCCTATATTGTTTTGTATTTATATGTTACCTCTGGGTTTTATTATTCGTCAGCATAAAAATAGCTTTTCACTGTTATGCTGATGACACGCAGTTGTATATTTCAGCAAAATCTACTGATTTCAGCAATGTGTTGGTGCTGCATGACCATTTACCTGATGTTCAAAATTGGTTGGCTAATAATTTTTGCAGTTTAACTCAAATAAAACCGGTTCATTATACTTGGTCCAAAGTTGGTGTCGGATAAAATCCAATCATCTCTTGGACCTCTTGCTTCTAATATTAGGCTCTCTTCCCGAAATCTCGTGTGATATTTGATACTGAACTCAAATTTGAGCTCCACGAAAAGAAGCTTGTACAGTCATGCTATTTGCAACTCCGTAATATAGCTAAAATTAGGTCTGTTCTGTCATTTGAAGATACGGAAAAAATTATTCATGCTTTTATCTCGTCAAGATTAGACGATTGCAACTCATTATTTACTTCTCTGAATAAGAAATTTTTGAACAAACAGCAAGTATTTCAAATTCAGCTGCAAGATTGCTCACTTAAACAAATAAAAAGAGCCCACATTACTCCAATTTTGGCATCTTTGCACTGGCTACCAGTCGAATTCCAATTGATTTTAAAATTTTGTTAATTACCTTCAAAGCACTCCATGGCATGGCAGCAGAATATATAAGTGAGCTTTTAAATCCTTACAGACCTAAAAGACTGCTGAGATCTTCCAGCAAGCATTTTTTTGGCTGTTCCAGAGTCCGAGTAAAAAACAAAGGTTGATCGAGCCTTTTCGGGTTAAGGCTCCAAGACTCTGGAACAGCCTCCCCAAACAACATAATAAATGCTGAGTCTTTATTGTCTTTTTAAATCTCCTTTAAAGACTCATTTTTTAAGGCTTGCTTTTTGCTGATTTTATGGTTTAAATTCTTTTATTATGGGTGTGTTTTCATATATGTCTTTTATTATCTTAATTCTTCCTATTTTGATGTTTAATTTCCTACTTCTCCCATTTGGTTTTATTGCTTTTATGTGCATGTATTTTTACCTGTTTATGAAGCACTTTGTGCTGTATTGCTTGAAAGGTGCTATATAAATAAATTTATTATGATTATTATTATAATAATGAGACTGCTGGATTGGCTCATGAGGTAAAGGCACCGCTTACGGAGCATAAGTAACCACCACGGCATCAGATTGAATCCAGCCGTGCCAGACAGGCTCCTAAGGGAAATGCATCGTTGGTCTTGCGCTGCTCTGGCAACTGGGAGGGATGCAGTTGTGCGGGTTGGCTTAGTTTCTTGCAGAAGTACCTCCTGCATGTTTGGGGTTCCTCCACCCTTGTTCTGTATATGCAAGGTTTGAAACTGTAAGTGAAATGAAGAGCGATTGACAGGCATGTGTTTTTGTGGAAGAACACAAACTGCCCACATCTCCAAAGATGGCAGCATGAGTCATGTATGAGCATACTTGCATAGTAGGCTGATGGAACATGACTGATTAAGGTGGGAATTGTACATTTAAAAAGGAAGAGGGACCTTAAAACCATCACAGCACTAAAGAGGAGGGAATAACTACATGAAAGTCAATGTACGCATGTGAAGCAAGTGTACCCAAAATATTAATATCAGAGACATCTTCGGATAAAGAAATTTTATATTTTTAATGTACTACAAAGTGCAATATGATTTGCATCAAATGCATTTTATGCAGAAGAAGCATGTGCAAATAGTGTGCTTCCATCATAAATGAAAAAGTTATCTATGGTGAGTGTTATTTTTTTACCAAAAAACATGAATGAAATGTACTCTGAAATTATCTGAGTTTATTCTCAGCCCTAAATTAATCATCACTATAAACCTCAGTGTATTAATAAACCAGATCTGAATACATTTATGGGAGGATGCCATTTCAAGAAACAAGGGTGGGAGTACAGCAATTAGGAATTCAGTAATATTGGAACAGGAAACCAATTTACTACAAGCAAGCCTCAAAAAAAATGTTCCTTCATCTTTTAATTAAGAAGACATGGTCAGGTGTATCTAATGCCTTGGAGGTTGGCTCTTTCAAAAAAAATTGCATTCATGATGGAAACAAAGCAAAGGATCACCTCACTCAATGTATTGTAACCACCCCAATAATACACCCCCTGTGAAGCACCAATGTGGTCACCCTCCATTTCCAGAGTATTTTATGAAAAAAAAAAGACTTTGTTCCGTTCAATTAGGTGCATATTCTTTTGGGAGCACTTCCATTTATACTCAAAGGCAATGAAAACGCAACACTCTAAATTTTGGTTTATTTTTGCTCAGGACCTGAGTAGTCCAATTTGAGTTCTTAAGTGACCATTGGGGTCACAATGTGTACCTCGTTACACATGAATAATCATCATGTAACTCAACAGTGTGAGTTGGACTCTCATCAATCCATACTGAGTACAACATATGGGATTAGGAGTTGTGCAAGTACAGTGGTTGAAATGAAGGAGGGTTGTCTTCCCCTACATAAAGGCATGATAAAAGCCACACAAAAAAAAACATTTTAAGTGTCATAATGCCACGCCTATCGACTGAACAATGGAACAGGGCCCTGGGTATGCTAGGAGGCGGAGTAAGTGCCCGGCAAGTGGCTCACCGTTTTTGGGTGTAGTACGTCCAGCATCAGTACGCTTTTGGGTGTAGTACGTCCAACTGGGACGAGCTCTTTCATCAAGACCTCAAACCAGGCAGCAACTCCAGATATTATTTCCACTTTGCTTGGGGGGTTTGTTGAAATGTAACATAATAAAAAAAAAAGATAAATATGTTTCCTCATTCTCTCAAAAAAAACATCAGCGTGAATAATGAAAAATGTAAAAAATTCAAATGTATATGCTATTGTACATAGGCTGAAATATCTTTTAAAACATACAGCTGCTGAAGCTGAATGATGTGAAAAATTAAAAAACACTCACATGCATAGTTGTAAAAAAGGTTTTTTTCAAAAATCATCTAAACATCATATTTGGAAGATAAAATGCACTATAATATCAAGCACAGAGCAGCAGATCCCTTTAGTATGCATTTATTTTACTCATGCAGTTTAGATTCCATTTCATGCCAGGGAAACAAGATTTCGTTTCCTTGAGATAAATGAGTAAACAAATTGCTTAAAAATAGTAACATTTAAATATTAAATTTCAAAATAATGGCAGAAAGGACAGACATAAAACCATTATAAAAATTGTAAAATTCATATATAAAATATGTGCCCAAAAGTAACTACCATCAAATTAATCATAAAAGTAAAGTCTTCTCCGCAACATCTTCAAGCTTTTAAAACAGAAGTTTGGTGTAAGTGAAGTGTAGGATACAGAAATTGCAAGCATGATTCTGCAAAGAGTATGAACGAGAGGAAGTGAAGAAATAACCCTGTGTGAGCTTCTCCTAGATAATCTATTCATGCGCTCTCAGAATACATTGATAAACGTGGCTCAGCACTTCAGAGGAGGATTTAGCAGAAATCGACCTTTCCTGACAGTCACAGTGCCATTCTAATATATGCTTTTAACCTAAAATATAGAGCGCAATCCACACACACACACACACACACACGCACGCTGTGCACCTCACTCATACATATGTACACACATACACACTGCATGCAAACTATGACAATAAATATGTTTGTGGTAATTAGAAATAGTTTTAAAACTCCACTGAGAAAACAATAGCTTTTCTTAACCCAATATACATTGCATTGTGCATTTGAATGTGGAGAATTAAAAAATCAAATGACACCTGATTCATTTCTTTTGAAATATGAGGGTAGCGAATTGAATGAGTAGTAATTGCAAAAAACTTAACATTAGCTAAAATTTGCATCAGGCATTTGCATTAAAAAGACCAAATGTTCAAGCACATGTATGGAAGCCCATAGTGGACAATATTCAAATGAAAAAATGTAATCCCACTATTGCATTATAATTTTCCACTAATGAATGAGTTATTTGAGACAATATTAAATTGAAAAATGCATTAAAAATTATCACTTTCATTTTCACATACCCATATGGGAAATCTATGACTATATTCAAATGATAATGAAATGCTGATTGACATTTAATTTTCAAAGTCATGCTCTGCAATACAGTGGACAATATTCAAATGCAAAAGCAAAAACAGCACCCCAGCCTATTGCATTTACATTTACATGTCATCACGCTCTATTAGGGTCAACATGATAATGAAAAATGCTGTTTTTCTAATCACTTGGAAATAAAAATGATATAATAATGATGACGATATTTGACATTTCATTTTCAAAGACTTATCCTGCAATACATGGGACAATATTCAAACGCAGTAAGGGAAACAGCGCCTCCCAGTCCATTGCATTTTTCAAATACATGTCACCACGCTCTTTTTTGGGACACAATGAAAATTAAAATGCAATCTGTCAGCGTCTCATCAAGGCGGGTCTTCCGCTAGGACGTCACTCATTAGGGGGCGTGAGCGAAACCATGTTCCTTGTTTGCATACCAACCAATCAGCTTCAAGCTTGTGCGCGACGGGAGGCTCACTGACAATGTCATGATGGCTGGGCTGCTATGTATTGTGTGCCATCTGATGCATTAGGCTATATGCTAGCTAACGTTAAGTAAGGAAAATATTTATAAATGATCATCACATTAAAACGATATGATTTGATTTTTACCCCAACTCTATTAACTGAGCTAGCTGTAATATGCATGAACTTATTCGAGGCTTCACAGTGTTGTGCAACTGCAACCCAAGTGTGCTTGCAGATTTCAGAGACGTTAAGCTAGCTTGTTAGTGAGTCTGAAAGCAATGCTAGGTACAGCTAGCTAGCTATGGTGCCTACTGAGAAGCTCTCACAGCCCTGATTTGTCACTTTAAACGCCATCTTATCTCTTTTCACCATTGATTAGCAGCTTTTTTCCCTAAAGAACGAACTGACAGTTCAGCCTGAGACATGTTATCTCATAGCTAGTTTAAGCAGCATTATCCTTCCTTGCTATAGCGTATTACATTACTCCAAATAAACGCTATTCATCTTCCGACCCTGCTGACGGTAGTTAGGGGAAATGTTTGTCATCATTTTTTATACTTAATCGCTGTGATTCGGTTTTTTTGCCCTAGCTTCACAAGCTAGCTAGCCGACAGCGATTGCTCTTGTGCTTGCAGATTGTTCTTGAGCTAGCCAGGTAATGAGCTATCCATTTAAATCTCCCAGAAATCTGATAGTACTCTTGGTGATAGTACAAAAGTGCTGCCAAACATATCAAAGAAGTTCATATTTCAGCAGGTTAAGTTAGCAGGTGAGGAACACAGCCAGTCATCAAAACTCTCCCATTGCTCATTGGCTTGGGAATCGCGATTAAACCAGGAACAGCGGCAGCCTGACTGCTGGCCGCTTATCGGACTGTTCTGCATGATGCATACATTGTGCATGTTTCAGGAGTGGCGAACTTGCAACTCGGCAAGCACAAGAGCAATCGTCAGCTAGCAAAAACCGAATCACAGCGATTAAGTATAAAAAATGATGACAAACATTTCCCCAACTACCGTCAGCAGGGTCGGAAGACGGATAGCGTTTTTATCTGGAGCAATGTGTACGCTGTAGCACGCATGGAAGGATAATGCTGCTTAAACTAGCTATGAAATAACATGTCTCAGGCTGAACTGTCAGTTTGTTCTTTAGGTAAAAGAAGCTGCTAATCAATGGTGAAAGAGGTCGGTAAAAGCGAGATGGCGTTTAAAGTGACAAATCAGGGCTGTAAGAGCTTCCCGGCAGGCACCATAGCTAGCTAGCTGTACCTAAGCGATTGCTTTTAGACTCACTACCAAGTTAGCTTAACGTCTCTGAAATCTGCAAAGCACACTTGGGTTGCAGTTGCACAACACTGCCGCGAAGCCTCGGATAAGTTCATGCATATTACTTCATTTAGCCTAGTTAATAGAGTTGGGGCAAAAAATCAAATCATATCGTTTTAATGTGATGATCATTTACAAATATTTTCCCTTACTTAACGTTAGCTAGCATACTAGCTGCCAAGATGGCTACATCCAAAGTGCAATATAGCCTAATGCGCTGGATGGCACACAATACATAGCAGCCTAGCCATCATGACATTATCAGTAAGCCTCCGCGCTGCATTACCCAGAAGCTGATTGGTTGGTATGCAAACAAGGAACATGGTTTCGCTCGCGCCCCTAATGAGTGACGTCCTAGCGGAAAACCCGCCTTGATGAGACGCTGACAGATTGCATTTTAATTTTCATTGTGTCCCAAAAGAGCGTGGTGACATGTATTTGAAAATGCAATGGACTGGGAGGCGCTGTTTCCCTTACTGCGCTTTGAATATTGTCCCATGTATTGCAGGATAAGTCTTTTGAAAATGAAATGTCAAATGTTGTCATCATTATTATATCATTATTATTTCCAAGTGATTAGAAAACAGCATTTTCATTATCATGTTGACCCTAAAAGATGATGACATGTAAAATGTAAATGCAATAGGCTGGGGTGCTGTTTTGCTTATTGCATTTGAATATTGTCCACTGTATTGCGGAGCATGACTTTGAAAATTAAATGTCAATCAGCTTTTCATTATCATTTGAATATAGTCATAGATTTCCAGATGTGTATGTGAAAATGAAAGTGATAATTGATTAATGCATTTTCAATTTAATATTGTCTCAAACAACTCATTCATAAGTGGAAAATTATAATGCAATAGTGGGATTACATTTTCATTTGAATATTGTCCACTATGGGCTTCCATACACATGTACAGCTTTTAGTGTGCGGTCATCAGTAAAACTAATACTATACATTTTTTTTACAAGTAAAGCAAACCTCTGGTAAATAAGATTTTGAAGCATGTCGCAAAAAAAAACAAACTATTTCAACATTTGTATAGTTTGAAGGCAGCTTTTGCAATGAGGGCAAAAATTGAATGTAAAAATGAATACATCAAAACAAAGCAGCATGAGGGTCACAGTATTGAGCAAATGAATCCCCATCTGACATCAAGCACAGAGTCAAAACACGATGTTCAAGCGTGACTTTTTTGGAAGGGCTCTACTGCTTCATTGCTGAGACAATCTAGTTTCACGCTTTGTCAGATGTCCAGTAGAGGGAGGGCAAAAAGAAAACACTATTTGCAAAAATATGGGCTCAGCAGCACCCAGCTGCTCATTTCTTTGTGTTTCACTTCTTCAGTTGCAGGGTGTCATATTCAGGGCTGATGTTGACAGCTGCAGGTTGAGCAAGATGTGTCACCTTCTCGCCCCTGCCTTCAAAGGAAAAGTCACGAGATGGTGAGTGTCGGTAAAATACAGGTGAAAAACTCAGCTGTTACAGAAGAGGAAGAGGAGGAAAAGAAAGAGAGACTCACCTCAATCTTGTAGACAAGCTGGAGGCAGAAGAGCAGAGAGGAGAACAGTCACTGCATGTTTAAATGATTTGTCTTGACTGTTGACCATCATTCACTGTATAGTACAGATTATATTCATGCCATATTTATTTTATTATTTGGCTTGTAGGCTGTCACTGCCCGGCCCTTATGTTAGCGATTAAACAAAATCGAGGAGAGACTTCTTTGTATTCAACCTGGTGCATAGAGAGGACCCCAATGTTTTATAAAACCCTTCAGCCTTTCCTGTTGCTGCACCACCAGGTCAAACAATACACCAATGTTTCTGGTTCATTGAGATGGGCTTTTATTGATATTGGTTACTTCATGACCTTTTGCTGTAGTGTCATCAAAGCAAGCCAAACTTTTTTTCTAGTTTTTATTTGAATAACAAAACAGCTTTTATTTGGAATCATATCAAATCTGCTTTCAACATTCCTGCAGTATAGGACAAAAAGTTTTTGATTGTGGTGGCTTTGTAATGTTTCCCAATAGCCAATGCATGAAGAACTCCACCCTCACAGTGAAGTATGGTAATGGATTTCACGCAGATGCTGCCCTCCACATGGCCCAGGGTAACTTTCTATCACTGCAGCATGGATTTCGCCAAGTACTTGCAGATATTAAATGAAAAACCAAACTACATTTGGCCAGAAATCTTAATCTGAGCTGTAGTTTGATCTTCCAACAGGATAGTGACCAAAGAATTAAGTGAAATCCCAAAAATTGTTCATACCAACCACAGAATCAAGGTGTTGCTTGGCCTTCCATAAAGGTGGACCTAGGAATTTGAAGGGATCTGATGTGCATGGAGGAATGGGCTGATCTTGGCCATGTCTCGAACCTCATTACACACTATAAGAAAAGACTAGAGCATTTATCCCGCTAAGGAAGTTGTGTAAAGTTCTAAATGAGAAGGATCCAATAAAATATGCCACATATTTCTGAGAAAGATATTTGTTCTGTGATTGTTAATATTTTGAATGAAATATCCACAGGATAAACAATAAAGACCACCTTCATTGGGTGCTAATATTCGTGGAGGGCATTGTTAATGATCTCACCTTCTAATTTTATGGATGCAGAATGCCACAGTGATCACATGCAGACAGATGAGTGCTGCTATCATGACATATGGCAGTGCAGTGCATTGCATTGCTGAAAAAAAAGAACAACACACAAGTCTTAATGGTCGGACTCAATCACGCCTTAACAAAAACTGTACTGAATACTGAGAAACAACATTAGAAAAATGTCACATCCTGAATGTTTTGTTAATTGTTTTTTCTTCACAGTCTAGTGGCCTTTTGTCAGTTTGCTCGCTTTGTTTTGGTTAACTCTCATTGTTCAATTATTGTCTTATTCATTACCCCGCCTCTTTTATGCTTTCTCCCCCATGCCTAAGTAACTCATTCCCAATATGCTCATTGTCGCCGCTTGTGTTTTTTAAGTTTCTGGTGTCTGTCTCCCCTTGCTAGACTGTTGTCTTCTGTCTTCATTGTTTAAACTGTTGCTAACAACCATTTATTTGGATTCCATTTCCTCAGCCTGTGGTCCTGGCAAGTGGCACTTTACCTAGTTTCTTCCTCATACAAGTCCTAGAGTGTACATCTGCCCCAAGTAGCTCTGGAACTATTCGCCCTGACAGCCCAGCTAATGGGACCTCAGACCAGTCCTCCTCTTATGCCCAGCCTGACCCTTAGTGTTGCAATTGGCTCAGGCCTGACTCTCAGGCTGTCTTCTCTCTGACAATCCTCTTTGTTTGAGATTAAGTATCTTTCATTTAAACGTCAGCTTCAAAAACGCCTCAACTTTCCAGAGCCAAGAGAACTGTCAGTGCAGCTCAGCTCCGGCGCGCACTACACAAGGCAGAAGGTTTGACTGGTGACCAGAGATATCCGCTTGAGGGCCATTGAATCCAAGAAGCTTTCCCCCCGGTTCATCAGCCCCTTCACGATCTCCCCAAGTCTTCACCTCAGCATTCAGTACTGTCGTCCCACCCCCCCCTTCACCACAACCATCCTGTCTTTTTTACGTCATATTTTAAGCCTATATTTTCTTTCTCGCTACAGCTCCCCATCCTGCTCCCTGCCTCCCAACCTGCTCATCGATGGAGGCCCAGCTTAAACAAGGCACTGCATCCTGGGTTGTTTGGCCCTGGGGGTTGGTCATCTGTTTCTTGTCAACTGGTGGGGGGTATGGGCCCACAGAATGGTCCTGGGTTCAGCACCGAACATCCTGGACCCCTCCCTAGTCCAGGCGCTTTCTTTGGCATGCCAGATTGGCATTAGGGTCATCAGGTGGCGCTTGGTGGGGTGGGGGCAGGAATGTCACGCCTTAAAGTTCCATTAATTGTTTTTTCTCCGCAGGTTAGCCATCTTTGTCGGTTTTGTGTTGTTAATTGTTTAACATTATACAATGATTATCTTGCCTATCACCCCTCTGCTTGTGTTTCCTCCCCATGCTCAGCACACACGCTTTTACAGTTGGTAAATTAGTGTATGTGTGTGTGTATTTAAGTTCCTGGTTTTTGTCTCCCTTTGTAGTAGAGTGTTGTTTTTCCATCTTCGTGTTCTAACTCTAGCAGCTAAGTAGTCTTTTCTATTAATGCGAGATTCTATTCCCGTGAGAGAGTAGCACCCAGTTTCTTTTTCCATCCAAGTTCGAGGAGCATCTGCCCTGTAAATGTTGCAGAAAGTCATTGACAAAAAATGGACATGTATTGTACTGTAATTCATATTGAGATGAGCAGCGTAATATGATTAGTCTGGGGGCAGTAAAATGGTTTGATACCCTTCTAGAAGTTCTTTTTTTAAATTCATTATAATTTCATGTAGGTATGCTTTTACAGCACTGGACTCTAAATCATTTTGATACTGGCACCAAACTGTGACCATGTTTTAACTTTTTTGGTAACACTTTACAATAAGGGTACATTAGTTATCGCAGTAATAAGTATTAACTACCAATTAATTAACAGTTAACTAATGCATCAGAGAGCTACATAAGCGTTAGGTAACCTTAACATACCATTTCTTAATGCTTTGGATCCTTTATTATGAAGTTGAAAACACAACTTAAGTAATTCTCGGAAAGTGACACCTCAGACTATCAAACTATTCAATAAGTTAACACAAACACCATTAGTAAATGATTAGTAGACCCATTAGTTTACTGTTAATTAAAGCTGCAGTTCTTAAGTTTCATGAAAGTAACTTTTATTATGTGCTAAAACTGTCACTGTGTACAGACAGTATTACATAAAAACTAGTAATTCTGTAATTAAAAAAGGCTCCCTTAGGACCCACATACTGCTCCTTTACTGCACTTAGCAGAATCGTTAGGGACCCATCAAAATAACCAATCAGAGCCAGGAGGGTGTCTGAGGGAGGTCTGACAGCCAATCACTGCACATGCACGCTGCGGAGAGCCTCCTTCCCTGCTCTCCTCAGTTCACGCCAATGCTCGGTCAAGCTCAAATTTCCAAGAGAGGCTTCAGGAGCTTAGATAAAACTAATGGCGCAAATAACAGCCATCAGTAGGAAAAAAATAATTTATACTGTACGACAGCAGCATACCGCAAGAGCAGTAAGAAGAGGAAGGAAAAAAGCACAAAAAAAAAGAATTAGACAAAGCCCGGGTAAAAACCCGAGGAACATCGGAGTGGTTTTTCAGAGGTGGAGGAACCCCGGGTCTGGAAGGATTAAAACCGGGAGAGTTGGCGACTTTTCTGCTTGACTGGTAAACCCCGCTTTATTTACTAATGTTTGATTTTCGTGAGGCTAAAGAGCCAATTTTAATTTTTACACTACTCCATTGTCAGAGACGCGGGAGGTGGGGGCAGTGACCCAACTTTTATCACAGGATTTTGTGAACCTGTTCAGCTATTCCTGATTGACAATCAAAACTATTAAGACCAAGCCTATAGGGAAACCCGATACGATAGAGGAGATAAGACAAAAAAAATTTATTCACGATACGCCAATTCGAGACTGCAAGGATGGAAATCTGAATAATCCATTTGGAAAAATTCTCGCTCTCAGTAATTTGTATATTGTTTTAACATTTGTTTATCGGATTATGAAAGAAGACTGAAAAAAATGCCCCCTTTTTTTTTTGGGTTAAAAGCGTTAGGAAGGGGAATACATTGTTTATTGATCGCATTGAACTCCGAAGTCGAACTGTTTTAATATTTGTTGATGACATTGCTTCAGCTTCCTGTAAGCAAGCACCGAAAACTGCAGTTTCGGGAGCATTTCAGGCTCGATGTACTGAGTAATAATGCCGCGAAACTTAAAATGGCGCGGCATTCTGCAATAGTCTTACTAAACTAGTTTATCGCCGATTCAACGCAAAGGAGGATTCTGGTCACAAACTTCTCCACGCACATCACGTCCGAGAGCATGTGATGTTACGGATGTTGCAGTCGGCTAACGATGGCATTTCGTGGTTCATTTTGTTTGAATGCTCTGCAAAAGCGAGTTCGCCGTTATATGCACAGCTGCTACTAACCCCAGCCCAACCGCATCAATTCATTTTTCCTGAAATAAGTGAGTGAACGGGCCCCCAAAGCACAGTGCGTTTGAATAGCCAGCGCCTTTGTAAATTTTTACACATTTGAGTGCATGGGATGTTACTGTGATGTTGCAGGGGGGAACTTTAGCTTGTTTCCCCCCTAGGGCTAACGCTATTTGGGGCTGCTTTTATTAGGGAAAATAGCAGAAAATATTCATGAAGTGACCCCGTCGACGTCGATGTAACAAGTCCGGTTTTTCGAAAAGGCAGTTCCCCCTGGGGGGGGTCTTTGGAGGCAGGGCAGGAGTGCAGCGGAGAGGGGGCAGGAGGGGCTGAAAGTTGCATTTTTTTAAATTTTCATGCTAAGTCCTCTTTCTCCCCAAAGGAAACTGCAGCTTTTAAATGATAGTTAATGCTTCATGCATTAGCTAATGTTAATTTTTAAAGATCTTAAAAGTGTTGCCTTTTTTAAAGAAACAGGGGTATGCTAAACATATGCTTCTAAAAAATTTTTAAAGTTGGTTTCAGTATGTCCTCTGTGTTATGTGCCCCCTTTATTTATATTTTGGGGATTAACATCCATCTGCCAAGGGGAAGAGATGGAAATTATCTTATTTTAATCTGGCATATTTACATGTAAATGTTTAAATTTAAAATGCACTGTCCCTCACTTAAATAAATAAAATAAAATAAAATGAAACAAAATAAACCCAAGATGATGTGCTTTTTAGGTTTGATAATTACATGGGGTTTTTCACAGCAACTTAGTAGCATCCAACCCCGTAGAGCTTTAAGAGACCAACCAATCCATCTTGGACTCAAATGAACCTATTGGAGTTGAATTAACACTAGGGTTTTTTTGTGATGCCTCATGCTCTACAGATTCAGGCCAGGTCTGACCTCAAACATTTTAGACCATCTTTGGTTCTAACCTCAAACAGCACTGTTTTACAGCAGGCAAAAGGTATCACCAACAGCCTGTATGGAAATACCGAGTGTTGTTCTGAAGACGGATGTGGGCTGGGGGGCTAGGGGCCCAGAGGTTAGTGCTGTGGCAGAGGTATTGGGTGTCTTCCCTGTGAGTGGTAATGGTGGGGGGCCCCCAGGCCTGTGCTCCCAGCTGCTCCTCCCCGATGACTCTGTGAGAGTTAGTGACCTGCAGTCCAGACACATGCCGTCTATGCTGGGGGAGGGGTTCCCCGGGCCCCCCAGGAGCAGCGGATTTGGGTGCAGACTGACAGCTCCGACCCAGAGATCTGAGGCCTGTCTGCACACAGGAGGACACAGACTACAACACTGATGATCATATAGCCCATCATCAGCCTTTCATCTTTCATTATGGTTCCCTTTAAAAATTGATCAACATTTTTTTTTTAAATTTGTCCCCCTTTAATTTGATTTAGCTTTTTTTAACCCCTAATTTCATAGCGTATTGAAAAGGTCGTGAAATGCGTAACTGAATTACCAGCTGACAACGTTGTCTGACCCGTTTTCACGCTGGTGGGTCACTAACTTTCCAAGAGCCTGAATAGGGGCGTCGCCAGTTAAATGCGTGTGTTAAGCTGGGATGCTAGCTAATGTTAACTAAGGAAAATATTTGTAAATGATCACTGACATTAAAAGCGATATGATTTGATTTTGCTAACTCTATTAACTGAGCTAGCTGTAATATGCATGAACTTATCCGAGCCAGCGGCGGTGTTGTGCAACTGCAACCGTGTGCTTGCAGATTTCAGAGGCGTTAGCTAGCTTGCTATGATGAGTCTAAAGCAATAAGCAGTACAGCTAGCTAGCTATGATGCCTACAGGAGAAGCTCTTACAGCCCTGATTTGTCGCTTTCAACGCCATCTCGCACACACGACCTCTTTCACTATTGATCAGCAGCTTCTTTTACCTAAAGAACAAACTGACAGTTCTCCCTGAGACATGTCATTTCATAGCTAGTTAAAGCAGCATTATCCCTCTATGCGTGCTATAGCGTATTACATTACTCCTGATAAAACACTATCGTCTCCCCCAACCTGCGGCGCTAGTTAGAGGAAATGTTGTCATCATTTTAGCATACTTGTTATGGCCCCAATTTGTTATGGCGTCGATTTGTTATGGCGTCACGGACAGCAAGGGATGACAGACAAAATCCTTTAAGTTCAACAGATTTAATTAAACAAACAGAACCAATCTACTCTCTACCCTACTGACCAAGATTGAAAATAAAATAAAAAAAAAAATATTTACAGTTCCCTGTAATGGAGATGGGCCTATACTCTGTTGTGATGTCCTGGGACAGGAAAATGCTCCAACACAGGCAAAATCACAAAAGCTTAAAGGTCTTGAAAAAGTGACAGGTCTGGTCCAAGAAGCCTTATCCTTCTTGCAATTTCTCCTACTCCTACACACTCTCGATTTTCTCCTTGCTATACTCTTGTCCCAGCCCCCTCCCATTTCTGGGACTTTCCCCTCTGGGCATGCCTGGACATGTACTTAACCTAGCTCAGACTGGGCTTCACAAAAAAAAAAAGTCAATACTGCCATCTAGTGGCTATTACCACAATGCACCTCCATTCCAAAAGGAAAAATTTTGACTTATAAAGGCAAAATTTTTCTTTCAACTAACAATGGTTAAGTAGACACTTGTGTATATATACATATAATAAAATATGCTAATAAACACGTGATATATATACACATACTCAAACACGGGATAAACAATCAGCAATTACATTGTCAGTACCCTTTACATGCTTAATTTCCAAGTCAAACTCCTGTAAATCAAACTCCAATTCAACAATCTCCGATTCTTGTTTTCATCTTACTCAAAAACATTAACGGATTGTGGTCAGTATATACAATCATTGGCTTTTGCCCTGTACAAACATAGACCTCAAAGTGTTGTAAGGATAGAACCAGAGCCAACAGCTCCTTCTCAATTGTGGAATAGTTCTTTTGGTGGCGATTGAACTTCCTGGAGAAGTATGCCCGCAGGATGCTCAATGTCATCAAGTCCACTTCTCTGTAGGAACACAGATCCACAAGCTTAATTAGCTAACATCGACCCGCTATGGGCTTGATTTGTTGAAGTCAGGAGATTTGAGCAGGGAAGTGACACAGCAGAGACTTCAGGTGATCGAAGGCTCTTTGGCATACTTCATCCCAAGTGAACTTCCGCGTAGCCTTTCTTCAGTTGGTTGGTGAGACGAGAGCAATCTCAGCCAAAGTTGCAGAACTTGCGGTAGTACCCGATCATTCAAGGAAGCGCACAGCTTTTTTGTTGTCAGGAACTGGAAAGTCCATGATGACTGGACTTTAGCACTTATGGAGTGCTTGCGCACCAATAACCCTTCAATAAATCAATCTTGGTCCAGAAACTTTGCTTGCCTACTCTCTATCGATGCAATCATCAATCCTAGGTATTGGAAACACATCAGTTCTAGTTACAGCATTGGCTTCGTCGTCTGTACAGAATCTAGTACTTCCATCAGGTTTTTGGAACTAGAACACAGGGTGAACTCAATCGGAGTTAGAGGGTCTGATAATATCATGTTCTAACATGTACTCAACCTCTTTCTCAGCAATCTTTCTCTTTTCAGGATTCATCCGGTGCGGATGCTGTTTTATTGGTTTAGCATCACCAACATCTACATCATGACTATAGAAACTCCCTCTTTTGGAACATCAGGAAATAGATCTTTATATTTCTTGATCAACCTCTCAAACTGATCTTTCTGTGAGGGGTTCTAAGTGCTGGAGTTTACATCAAAGATTTTTGCAACACTTCAGAATTTGACAATTTACATGAAAAGAACTTCAGCTTTAATTCTGGGTTCATCATCTTGAAACTCCCCTCATCTTCCTGAAGTCTCGACCATAGGAGGATCTGAGTGACAGCTGCAACCCTAGCATTCCTATCATGATAAGGCTTCAGCATGTTAATGTGACACAACTGTTTTGGCTTTCTCCTATCTGGAGTCTTCACAATGTAATTGAGATCATTGAGTTTTTGTCAGAATTTCATAAGGACCATGAAATCCTAGCCTGCAATGGATTGGACTGTGAGGAAACAACACAAGGACCTTGTCTCCTGGTTTAAACTCACGGCTTCTAGCCTTGTAGTCATACCAAGTTTTCATTTTCCCTGACTTGATTTCCAAGTTCTCTTTGGCTAGGTTACAAGCTGCATAGTCTTTCCCTTGAACTTGCTAACATAGTCTAACTCAGACTGATATGCGGCTCTTTCTCTTGCCATTGTTCACTCAGCAATAGCAAGGTCCTCTCACTTCATGGCTAGAAACACTAACTCAAAGCGGACTGAATCCAGTGAACTCCTGCTGCTTCCTAGCTTTTTGCAAACAACAACCAATGAACACCTTCATCCCAGTCTTTCTCATGGTCATAACAATAAGTCCTCATCATTGTTGTCTTAAGAGTGGAATGAAACCGCTCTAAGAGCACCCTGACTCTCTGGATGATAGGCACTGGAAGAATCTGCCGCACCTAGTTCATACACAACCTGCTGAAACAATCCAGAAGTGAAATTGCTACCTTAGTCTGACTGAATTTGTTCCCTGGGAAGGCCAAACAACGTGAAGAACTTTATCAAAGCCTTGAGGGGCCTGCATTGCCTTGATGTTCTTGCGTAGAGGTATGGCTTCAGGGAATCTGGTAGATGCACATGATTGTCAACAAGTACTGATTTCCAGATCTAGTCTTGGGTAATGGACCAACACAATCAACAATGACCTTGAAGGGCTCCCCAAATGCTGGGATAGGCTGCAATGGAGCTACAGGTGGGTCTAACTGGTGTTTTTCAACTACCTGACAAGTGCTTGACGGGTTTTGCAAAGTTGGGAAACATCTTTCCGAAGTCAGGCCAGAAGAAGTGTTTCATGATCTTGTCAACAGTCTTGTTAACACCAAGATGACCTCCCTAAAGGCAAACTATGAGCCATTGTTAAGATCTCATTCCTGTAGACCTTGAACAACAATTTGCTTGACCACTGCCCAATCTGCATTGGCAGGGATATCAGGAGGCGCCACTTCCGCATCAACACTCCATCCTTGAGATAATACCCAACTGGAACTGCGTCTATTTCTTCATCAGGAAGGGCTCTCTTTTTTAGTACACAAATTTCAGGATCATTAGTTTGCTCCTGAATCAACTGCAGCCTTCCTGGACAGAGACAAGTCTCAGACACATCGAATCACCAGACCCATCTGGCTAGCTGAATAGAAGAGGGGAGCGATAAAAAGTGTCTGATAAGTCCTCAAGCGGAGAAACCATAGTAGGCTGAACAGAGTCATGAAGTGAACCACCTGAGTCATGACTATTCAAAGGTGCTGGACTGACACCACATCGTCTTCTTCTTGAGCCTTCTTGGCCGCCTTTGAGAGTCACTGCAGGAAGGATACAGAGATGGGTCTTCATCGCCATCTTCAGTGCTACGACTCTGATAAAGATGAACAAGAATTTCCCCATTGCCCCCAGCCAGGTCCATTGCCTAGCAACAGAGAAACACCCTTGATGGGTAGACTTGACATAAGTCCCACCTTTACCTGTCCTGTAACTAAATCTGACTTCAAGAATACAGAGCGCGGGGGTACAGATACAGTCCTCCCTTCAATACCTTGTACAAGTATGAAATCCCCAGAAGCGGTCTCATCACGTAACTCCAAGGAGTCCATCAACAAAGTGACTGAGAAGCTCCGGTATCCCTTAGGATATATATGGGGACAGGAGGAGAATGCTCATTCAGAGCCACAAATCCCTCTGACACAAATGGAAGGAATTCCTCCCTCACAAGTCCAGCAGTATCCAGGCTTCTTAGCCTCATAAGACAACAATTTATGATGGTTCTTTTCCTCTTTGGTCGGAGGAACCATGACGTCCACAGTTTCCAAAAAACAATTTGAAATGTGGACTCAGTCAGACTCCTGAGAACACTTTTTTCCACTTTGCATCAGTCCATCTTGAATGAGCTTGGGCCCAGCGAAGCGGTGGCGTTCTGGGTGCTGTTGATAAATAGCTTTAGCTTTGCATTGTAGAGTTTTAACTTGCACTTGCAGATGTAGCAGCGAACTGTAGTTACTGACAGTGGTTTTTCTGAAGTCTTCCCTGAGCCCACCTGTGGTGATGTCAGCTACACACTGATGTCGGTTTTGATGCAGTACCGCCTGAGGGATCAGAAGGTCCGCGGGCATTCAATGTTGGTTTTCGACCTTGTCGCTTCGTGCAGTGATTTCTCAGATTCTTTGAACCTTTTGGCAATGTGGACGATAGATGATGAAATCCTAAATTTCTTGCAATAGCTAGTTGAGAATGTTGTTTTTAAACTGTTACGACAATCAGCTCACGCATTTGTTCACTAAGTGGTGACCCTAAGCCCCATCCTTGTTTGTGAATGACTGGGCATTTTCAGGAAGCTGCTTTTATACCCAATCCATGGCACCACCTGTTCCCCAATTAGCCCGTTCACCTGTGGGATGTTCCAAATAAGTGTTTGATGAGCATTCCTCAACTCTCTCAGTCTTTTTTTGCCATGTGCCAGCTTTTTTGGAAACATGTTGCAGGCATCAGAATTCCAAATGAGCTAATATTTGCAAAAATTACAAAGTTACCTGTTCGAACATTAAGTAACTTGTCTTTACGGTGTATTCCAATTGAATATAGGTTGAGGATTTGCAAATCATTGTATTCTGTTTTATTTACGATTTACTAGCGTGCCAACTTCACTGGTTTTGGTTTGTACCTTGGTAGCGTTCCCAGAAATTAAAACCCTTTATACTTTTTAATCCGCCAAAACAAACAGCTGGGACAAAGCGTTACAAGCTCAACATTAACATAACTACTTGGCGTCTTTGTGAATTTCATTACAATTAATTTTTTATACTCATGATTCAGTGCTGTACATTGTAAAAATAGCCCTTTTGGAACAAATTAAGTGCACACACACTGGATATTATTTGCTGATCTAACAAGAACAGTAAGTGTTTTGTAATCAACCTCACTCCGTTTAACTGGAAAATCTGATTCTTATTGCATGGACAGGCAGAGGTTTGAAACTTGCAGTGAGTTGTGAAATTGATGTAAGCGAAGCGTGACCTTTGATACGAATGCAAGGAATTTTGGACTCTCCGAAATGGTTTGCTGAAGCACTCACGAGCATAATCAAGGGGGAGAAAATCCACAATATATTCATTTTTTATTATAGAGCCATAAAATTTGAGCCTGCAGTCGTCTGGCTGTGGCCGTTTTATTTTTCTAGGTTGACAAGGCTTGGTCACAGCGCCACGGGGTACAGAAAAGCATAGAATCTTCTTCTGTCTGACAACATCTTATTTTTCCAGTGTTGTTACTCAATTTTAGGTAATATTCTCAGCAATTCTGACAATTTGAGAGCAATCTACCAGTGTCACTTTTCAAATGAGACCATGATTATGCCTGTAGTCAAAGTGGTTCAAGAACATTGAGCACTTTAGTTTGGGGGGAAATTTGCTCAAAGGATTGCACTTTAAGGGGTAAAGTCTATTCATGCCCTCAAATTGCGTTTGACGGCCTTCACTCCTAAAAGAATGCACGTAGGAGCAGGCTCTAGGAATTCACCGGGGAAATGAGAGGAAGTGACTTCGGTGTGCTGGTGATAATTTCAGGCCTGCTACCATGATAATGTGTATTTAGTCACTCTCTCCAGCACGCCACAGACTGTGACAAAATTACGCCATCTATTGGCAGAAAAAATGATCTGCAAGTAATGCACCAGGTCATTTTTCCTCCCAATACCGCCTCCACCACAGTCATCGGGGTTGAACTGAACTGCCCTTTGGGAGATTATGTGACCACCACGCAACAGGCCACACCTCCTCATGCATATTCAATCTCTCGCGGACGAGCCCCCAATTGTTACATCCCAAATTCCGCCCATTACGTTGGCAGGGCTAGTCTAATGAGATGCAACACTTAAGTCCCTAGGGCCCAAAATTATAATACAAAAACAAAGATCTCCAAAAAAAAGAAATAAATAGCAGACAAAAACACATGCAAAACTCAAGTAGTGTTTGGACTGGCCAAAGCAGAGCCCCTGAAGACTACAACCCTAGATCATATGAAGTCAATCTTTCTACCAACCAAAAACAAAATTAAGGCGAGTATTCCGCAGCTTCCTACTCTGAGCTAAACTTAAACCAAAAACGTGCACAAAAACAAAACAAAAGGTGTCCAAACACCACAAAGAAACAGAGGAATCAAAGAAGGTGTCAAACAAACTCAAGACTACACGCAATGTGCCAAAGTCTTCTTCCAGCCACCTTCTTCCAAAATGTAGCTGGTGCTCTTGTAGGGTGCAGGCAGGTGGGGACAATCAAGCAGTCAGCAGCTCAGTAAACTGGAGTTCCAGATTTAAGGTGTGGATAATGAAATTGGATGACCAGCTAATGGTTGACACACCCCAGCACATAATAGCATGCATTCCGCCGAGAAAAACACACAGACCTTCTGCACATGTAGCCTATTCTTCACTCAGCTCTGCAGTTGTGCACTTTACAATTCAGCTGAGGCAGAAAATCCCAGGGTCAGAAAGCAAAAATCCTGCCATATATATAAATATACACACACACACAACCCTAATTCCAAAATAGTTGGGACAATGTGTAAATTGTGAATAAAATCAAAACGCAATTACTTTCAAATCACGCCAGCTAGTATTTTATTCACAATAGAACAGAGATAACATAGCAAATGTTGAAACTGAGAAATTTTACAATTTTATCCACAAAATGCGCTCATTTCAAATTTGATGGCTGCTACAGGTCTCAAAAAGTTGGGACAGAGACGCATTTACAATAGTGTAGCATCCCTCTTCTTTTTAACATAGAGTGGGCGTCTGGGCATTGAGGAGACAAGTTTCTTGAGTTTAGCCATTGGAATTTGATCCCACTCTTGCTTAAACAGGCTTAGCTGCTGGAGAGTTTAGATGCTCCTTTGATGGACGTTTTTGTTTAATTATGTAAAATGTTCTCAATCAGTGAAAGATCAGGACTGCAGGCAGGCCAGTTCAGCACACGGACGCTTCTACTATGAAGCCATGCTGTTGTAATAGCTGCAGTATGTGGTTTTGCATTGTCCTGCTGAAATACATAAAAAAACATATTGGCTCATGTGATCTGAAAGTCATTGCATTTTGATTTTACTCACAATTTACTTCATTCCAACTATTTCGGAATTGGGGTTGTAAATGAAAACTGGCCACATCTGGTAATGTTGAGAGTTATTGGAGTTTCTGTAATGATAATTTATATATATATACAACCCCAATTTCCAAATAGTTGGGACGAAGTGTAAATTGTCAAGAAAATCAAAATGCAATGACTTTCAGCTCACATGAGCAAAAATGTTATTTACAATAGAACATAGGTAACATTTCAAATGTTGAAACTGAGACATTTTACATTTTTATCCACAAAATGAGCTCATTTCAAATCTTCTGGCTGCAACAGGTCTCAAAAAAGTTGGGACACAGGCAAAAAAGGGCTGAAAAAGCAATTTATATATAAGAGAATCAGCTGAAAGAACATTTAGCAAGTAGTTACATTTACTGGCATCAGGTGTGTAACATGATTGGCTATAAAAGGGATGTCTTAAAAAGGGCTGGAGTCGCTCAGAAGTAAAGATAATGAGGCTCTCCAACCCATTAGCTTGCGTTAATAAAGTGTGAAATACTTTAAAAACAATGTTCCTCAACGTCAAATTGCAAGGCTTTGAGTCTCATATTGATTGCATAACATCATCAAAGATTCAGAGAAACTGGAAAAATCTCTGTGCGTAAGGACAAGGCGAAGACTTTCTGGATGCCGTGATCTTTTGGGCCCTCAGGCGCCACTGCATCACTCAACGGCATGATTCTGTCATTGACATTACTAAATGAGCCCAAGAATACTTCAAGAAACCACTGTCTGTAAACACAGTCCGTAAGCCATCCACAGATGCCACCTAAAACTTCGATCATACCCAAAGAAGCCATTGTTGAGCATGATCCAGAAGCTCCGCCGTGTTCTGTGGGCCAAGGCTCATTTAAAATGGACTGTAGCAAAGTAGCAAAGTGTCCTGTGGTCAGATAAGTCCAAATTTGACATTCTTGTTTGAAATCATGGGCGTCGTGTCCTCCGGGCTGAAGAGGAGAAGGACCACCCCTCCTGTTATCAGCGTTCAGTTCAAAAGCCAGCATCTCTGATGGTATGGGGATGCATTAGTGCATATGGTGTGGGACACTTGCATGTTTTAAAAAGCACCATGAATGCTGAAAGGTATATAAAGGTTTTAGAGCAACATATGCTCCCCTCCAGACAACATCTATTCCAGGGAGGCCTTGTGTATTTCAGCAGGACAATGTAAAACCACATACTGCAGCTATTACAACAGCATGGCTTCATAGTAGAAGAGTCCGTGTGCTGAACTGGCCTGCCTGCAGTCCTGATCTTTCACCGATTGAGAACATTTGGCACATAATTAAACGAAAAGTCTATCAAAGGAAACCCAAAACTCTCCAGCAGCTGGAAGCCTGTATTAAACAAGAGTGGGATCAAATTCCAATGGCTAAACTCAAGAAACTTGTCTCCTCAATGCCCAGAAGCCTCCACTCTGTGTTAAAAAGAAGAGGGGATGCTACACCATGGTAAACAGGCCACTGTCCCAACTTTTTTAAGACCTGTAGCAGCCATCAAATTTGAAATGAGCTCATTTTGTGGATAAAATGGTAAAATTTCTCAGTTTCAACATTTGCTATGTTATCTCTGTTCTATTGTGAATAAAATACTAGCTGGTGTGATTTGAAAGTAATTGAGTTTTGATTTTATTCACAATTTACACTTTGTCCCAACTATTTTGGAATTGGGGTTGTATATATCAGTGGCGGCTGGTGAACTGGTGATAGGGGAGGCTCAAAACAATCCCTTAAAATTAATGATTGGTCACGACCTGTTTTCAATCATTCATTTAAATTACCATTACAGAAACTCCAATAACTCTCAACATTATCAGATGTGGCCAGTTTTCATTTATAACCCCAATTCCGAAATATTTGCGACAAGTTGAAATTGTGAATAAAATCAAAATGTATTTCAACATGGACTATGAATAACATTTCGAATATTGAAACTGAGACATTAAATTTTATCCACAAAACCAAACTTGACTGAAAGAACACTACAGCTGCAACAGGTCTCAAAGACGGGTCACAAACTTTAAAAAGGACTGAAAAAGCATTAATATATAAGAAAATCAGCTGAAAGAACATTTAGCAAGTAATTAAGTTAACTGGCATCAGGTGTGTAACATGATTGACTATAAAAAGGATGTCTTAGAGAGGCTGAGTCTCTCAAAGTAAAGATGGCCAGAGGCTCTCCAACCTGTGAAGGCTTGCGTACCTGAAACAAAAAAGGTGATGTGGAATACTCTAAAAACAATGTTCCTCAACATTAAATTGCAAAGGCTTTGAAGGTCTCATCATCGACAGTGCATAACATCATCAAAAGATTGAGAGAAACTGGAAAAATCTCTCTGCGTAAGGGACAAGGCCAAAGACCTTTACTGGACGTTCGTGATCTTCGGGCCCTCAGACGGCACTGCATCACTCACCGGCATGATTCTGTCATTCGTATTACTAAATGGGCCCAGGAATACTTCAAGAAACCACTGTTAAGTAAAACAGTCCGCCGTGCCATCCACAGATGCCACCTAAAACTCGATCATGCAAAAAGGAAGCCATTGTTGAGCATGATCCAGAAGCGCCGCCGTGTTCTGTGGGCCAAGGCTCATTTAAAATGGACTGTAGCAAAGTGGCAAAGTGTCCTGTGGTCAGGCGAGTCCAAATTTGACATTCTTGTTCGAAATCATGGGCGTCATGTCCTCCAGGCTAAAGAGGAGAAAGACCACCCCTCCTGTTATCAGCGTTCAGTTCAAAAGCCAGCATCTCTGATGGTATGGGGATGCATTAGTGCATATGGTGTGGGACACTTGCATGTTTTAAAAAGCACCATGAATGCTGAAAGGTATATAAAGGTTTTAGAGCAACATGCTCCCCTCAGATGGCGTCTATTCCAGGGAGAAGGCCTTGTATTTCAGCGGGTCAATGCAAAACCACATACTGCAGCTATTACAACAAGCGTGGCTTCATTTAACGATCTTAAGAAGGTATGGTTTTAATGTCTATAAAATCTTTTTTTACAATTATGACGATGATATATCTGACAGAATTTGTGCCACTTAATTGTTTTTTGTTTTTATGGTAAGATACAATGTAGCTGTTTTAGTCTAACACCAATTCAGACTACGACTGCTGTTATTTGGACACTTTGTATTCTTACTCCAAAATAAACCATTACTACTAATAGTAGAAGAGTCTGTGTGCTGAACTGGCCTGCCTGTAGTCCTGATCTTTCACCGATTGAGAACATTTGAAGCATAATTAGGCGAAAAGTCCGTCAAAGGAGACCCAAAACTCTCCAGCAGCTGGAAGCCTGTATTAAACAAGAGTGGGATCAAATTCCAATGGCTGAACTCAAGAATCTTGTCTCCTCAATGCACAGACGCCTTCACTCTGTGTTAATAAGAAGAGGGGATGCTACACCGTGGTAAACAGGCTCCTGTCCCAACTTTTTTGAGACCTGTAGCAGCCATCAAATTTGAAATGAATTCATTTTGTGGAACAAATTGTAAAATTTCTCAGTTTCAACATTTGCTATGTTATCTCTGTTCTATTGTGAATAAAATACTGGCTGGTGTGATTTGAAAGTCATTGCGATTTGATTTTATTCACAATTTACACTTTGTCCCAACTATTTCGGAGTTGGGGTTGTATAAAGCATACCGATTACGACTCCGGACTTCTTACGCTTTTCTTTATTCAGGGATTGGAAGCAATGCATGTGTTTCATGATCATTTAAATGAAATAATATCATTTGAAGCGTCTTTATGCAATTCCATTCCGACCCTCCAGTGCACAAGGACTTCAATTCTCGCGAGAATCTCTTCATCTGGCGTTGATTGAATGGTACTGACTACAGCAGAGGAGCGTAAGTATGCCTTAAGAGCCAAGAGTCTGTAACTTTGGACCAGCTCGCATAGAAGGGGGTGATATATCGTGTTCAGTAGGCCACTGAAGTTTTTGTGGGGGTAGATATTGTCCAAACTGACAAAAAATACTTTTTATCAGAAGATCCCTTCGGGGTGGAAATTACAGCCCTTTTTAGGGTAGGGGTTAAAATGGCCAAAATATCAACATAGTCAAAATCTGGACTTTGACCTTCAAATATTTTGTGGCGCCCTCAGTGAACCTCTCCTTGATCATAGAATATAAATGTATGGGTAGAGTTCTTCCATTTAGCGTTATAATTTTCAAGGGTTACTGAGGCATACTTATAAATCGGCACTTCAAATCATGACTTTCTGCATTTTGGACTACATTTGAGACCCTCCCAGGGCCCTCGCCCTCATTAACCCTTGCTTATTTATGCATATTTGGATACAATGGGACTAGTTATTTCAAATTTGCATAAATGGTGATAATAGTTCATAAGGAATACAGATGAACTCTCAAACGATCCAAATTATCCACACACATTCTTAGTGCAATGAATTAAATATTACTCTATTACTTGCTGTATATATGATTTGTAAATATTCAAATCTGTAAATACTGTAAATATTCCCTTTTAACAGAGTAAACATAAATCACCATGAACTTAAATTATTGTCCAAATATTAATGAACTAAAATTGCATTTAGGCTCCTACACTGTCACTTGGAGTAACGAGACCAAAATAGAACTTTATCACCGCCATTATAGTTATGTTTGGAGAGGCCCATGGTGAACAAGACTAGGTGCAACCTAGTATACGGCTGGGCCGCCAAGAGCTGTATGAGAATGTGGGCCCAAGAAAAGGGTGCAAAATGAGGTAAAGCTCATGCAGTTATATGAAGTGCAAGTTTAGTAATGAGCTGGAGCTCATAAATAATTTACAAAGTAGGTGTGGAGAGTGTGAGAGTGTGGGAGTGGGAGAGTGAGAATGTGAAAGAGTGTGAGTGAGAGTGTGTGAGTGAGGTAGTGGGAGTAAGTGAGAGTAAGGGAGTGGGAGGTAGGGGGAGTCTTGAGTAAGGAAAACATATCAAAAGCAAGTTATACATTTGAATAGACAAAGAGCTAGTAAGGGTAGCAGTTACTGATTTTGTACTGATTTTGTGAATGTCAATTTGAGAGAGACAGCAACTCATTTACTCAGGCAACTCTTGAAAAACATGGATTGGAGTGAACTCGTCCATTTTCTAAACCGTGTTCGAACTCAGCTTGCTTGTGAATATTCAATAACTGATCCGTCTAGTGGTAGAATATTGTAAATCACAAGATGAATTTGCAGCTCCATGTCTGGGCTGGCGACACATCATCGCATAGATACCCCGCCGAGCACCGTTGTTCTTCTCAAACACGCCAAATCCAGATAATCCTTAAATGATGAATTACATTCATATTTTAATTTGTAACGAGTAAAAAAGTGGCCAGTGTCAAAGTAGCGAAGTGAAAGTATACTTTTTATCTTTTTTGTAGTACAGTAAACCTCCAGGTTTAAAGAAAAAACTCAAGTATAAATCCTCAAACTATTTAAGTACTGCAACGAAGTGCATGTACTTCATTACTATACACCTCTGATGAAAGTGTATCCCATTGTACCTGTCTTCTCTCATACCGGTTGCGAGATTCAATAGGAAGATTAAGGAAATGATTCTGGTACCGGCTACAAAATTCAAAAGGGAGATGGAGGAATGTAACACATTGTACCAATCTATCGTGAAAGAATTTTAACAATGTTCGGAATGTATTTTTAATTCCCCTATTCAACCTCGCAACCGGTACTGTCCTCCATGTTTGTTAACTGTCGTATCGGTTGCGAGATTGAATAGGGAAATTAAAAACAAATTCCGACCATTGTTATGATTCTTTAACGATAGATTGGTGCGATGTGTTACATTCCTCTATCTCGATGGAATCTCGCAACCGGTACCAGAGAAAACAAGCATGGAGGACTGAAACAAACCGAACCAATCTAGCGTGAAAGAAGATTAGCCTAATAATGGTCGGATTGTGCTCGTAATGCAACAAAATCGAATGGAACTTTTTAAAAGACCGGGAATCTAGCTAGGGCAAGCACATCATATGCATCCCCTATATGAATATTTAATCAGCCTTTTGCTGTCCATTAGAAGAAAATACGCATTAATTTTCGTGAAATGGCAACCAATTTCGCCAAGAAACATTCATTGGCGGCAAAAATTGCGCATTGTGAACATTCAATATGTACAAAATGTGTTTTAATTTAACAGTACATTTACCTGATTGTTGCAGTCTATTGCTAGACTGGATTCAAGCAGAGCCATTCTGGATTCAAGTACTGGTCGTGTTACCTTGGCGTAGTGGGTACAACAACGTAGTGGAGAAGTAGCTACTTCAATGACGGGTTGTCCAATCCAGCTTGGCGCGATCTTTTAAACTTAATATTTTCTTTAATTTATTGTTGTCATTGGTGTCGGTTACAGTCGCTCTCATAGACATCCTACAATGAAAGCGGCCACCACAACTGCTTCTGTTCAAGCGAACCAACTCATGAATTCTCCCGGTATTCTTGAAAGTACTGAAACGTAATAGTGCCGGTGCCACTTCCACCGTACGTAAATAGTCCTTCACACGCATAAATGAGTGTGGCGCGTTCAATTCCACTTTTAAATTTCTGTTTCTGCAGAAAACTCTCAAATCCAAGATCCAACAACAGCAAAGTATTCCGTTTCTGTTGCAATGTCTCAAAGCCGAAATTCTGAGACCCATGTATTTCAAATGCAAATACACAGACCAATATGCTGAAGGACTTTAGTTCTGCATATATTATTTACAGTGTGAATTCTGACCCAATGACTGTGCACCTCAGTACTTCCATAATGATGGAATAGTTGATCTTGTTTAGCTAACACTTTTTATTGAATGTGCAATAAAACCAACTTCTCATTAAATCAACTAATTTTGTTCTTAGACCGTCATTGGGTCAGAAATCACACTGTAAATAAAATATGCAGAACTAAAGTCCTTCGGTATAAATACCAGTGAAGTCGACGCCCGGCCAGCCAGCCAGCCAATCGTCGGTCAACCAATCGTTGAATTTCGTGTCCACCGGCCAACCAATCGCTGAACAGCCAGCCAGCCAATCGCGGGCAAACCAATCGTTGAAGTGCTTCCCATCCGGCCGACTAATCGCTAAATTTCTTCCCCACCGGCCAGCCAATCATTAAACTTGATCACTCAGGCAGTCACTCACTCACTCACTCACTCACTTACTCACTCAGCGACATTCGCGTTTATAGGGGCCTGGCCGCTGCACTGCCCAGCCCCAAAAATGTACCATTCCCCCCTGTAAAGCGTGGTGGTGGCTCTCTGATGTTTTGGGGGTGTGTGAGCTCAAAAGGCACTAGGAATCTCATGAAAATTGATGGCAAGATGAATGCAGCATGCTATCAGACAATACTGGCAGACAATTTGCATTCTTCAGCGCAAAAGCTGCACATGGTTGGAATACATTTTTTGAGACAAATACATTTTAGTTCGCCTTCAAATGCATCCTGGAAATGTATTCTAGAGATCCCATGCATTCTAAAAGTATAGTAATTGCATTGTGGCCAAAATAAATATATTTTTAATCTATTTCCTTTCTGTATGAGTTCAAAATTTTGTGATTTAATGAGGAGTTGGTCCCTATGCAGCTAAGACAGTATTCACACTTCTGTAGTTAGTCTCTGTAGCTCATGGTTGAGCTTTGATGTTGAGTGGTCAGGCCTGGATGGATATCTACTTTCCAGTTCATCCCAATGGTTTATAGGGTCGAGGTCAGGGCTCTGAACAAAGTTATCTAGTGAAAGCTAAGCCAGGGAAGTTCATATGTTCATTTTGAGAGCCGATAAATGGACTTAAATCTGAGCATATTGGAACAGGAAAGAGACTATTCCGTACTGTTGGAAGCAAGAAAACATCGAGAATGTTGATGTATGCTACAGCGTCAAGCTTTTGCTTCCATGGGATTTAAGTGGCTTAGCCAGAACCATTAACTGGGGTCTGAGCTCAATGAACTGTCAGGTACTTTTGGTCATTTAGTGCAGTGGTCTTCAATGCCTTTCTGGGGACCCACTGTGTATGCTGGTTTTTGTTCCAACAACCATTGTAATCGCAGGATTTTAACAAGCTGTTAATTTGTCTTAAGTGCATTTAATATTTAGAGCAGTTATTTGCCCTCTTAACTCACAAGTCAACAGAAATATCTATGCTTGCCATCAAAAATAAAAAATACCATACCCACATTGCGATGTACTGGAAATAACAGCATAAAATGAGAGAAAACAATGTAATCAATCAAATTAAAGATGTAGTTGGATTCTAATTGGTGAAAACTAATGGGCACATCATGACAAATTTATTCGACAAGCAAATGGTTAAGAGTCAAACCAGTTTTGTATTATGTTGATCTAATTAAGTTCACATTAAGTTTTTTGAAAGAACTCGAAACAACCAAAATAGACCAAATTAGACACTGCGGAACTCAGTAAACCCCTGAGTTCCGCAGTGTCTAATTTGGTCTGTTTGAAATGTTATATTACTTAAAATTTCTAGAAGTATAGACATAAACACACTATCTTCAGGAATATTTTATTCTTCATAGCATGTATGGATGTTTCTATGTAAAATTTGGCCAAAGAGAGTAATTAACAACTCCAAAAGTGAAAAACACTTAATTGACATTAATAGCTCGTTAAAATCCTGCAATTACGATTGTGGTTGGAACAAAAACCTGCATACACAGCGGGTCCCCAGGAATGACGTTGAAGACCACTGATTTAGTGTATTTCAAAAAGGCTTTATATTTGATCTGAAGTATCTATTATATGTACTATATTTTTATTAATGATGAGGCATTCTTTCACAAATTTCAACTTCCTGTACATCATCTTTGTTCAGCATAAAACTTAGATTTCTCTGTGCTGTCAGATCACCTGTGTAATGTTGTGACAGAGCTGTATTCCGTTTTGCAGGAGCCTTGGGCAGAGAGTGGGCAGCCTGGATGCCTGAGCGTATAGAGGCTCTGAGTGGATCCTGTGTTCAGATTCCCTGCAGATTTGAGGTCCCGCATGATAGAGAAGGGCAACTGACCTATGATCCAAATTCTACTTTCGGACAATGGTTCAAAGATAGAAGAAAAGTGTTTGATTCCAGGAGCAATATTACATCTCTTTTCAAAGGGAAGATCACTGGAGACCTGCTTCAGAAAAACTGCACGACTATCCTGGAGAAAATTCGAATGATTTATAGTGGCCAATATAAATTCAGATTAGAATGTTCATATTTTAAACTGACTTTTCAGCAAAAGGTTGAAGTTAACATCAAAGGTAATACAGTTTCTGCTTAGTCAAATTCTGCTTAAGTTTTATTTTTCTTTTTTCTGTGCTGCAACTGTGATACCACTGGTTGTGATGATTGTGAGGTAAATTCAGAATACCACTGCAGGCTGCATGTATGCAGAGTGAATAGTTTTGTATCCATTTTAGGTAGAAGTCAATTCTGAAATATTCCATAAGCACTTGAATGTCATGTTATAGCTGAGGGTGAAAGCTCAATACAGGCAAAAATTCACGACCTGAACTTTTGCTGGTTTATTTTTCAAAATGACTGCACTCATTAAACGTTAAAATTCATTTTATGTGTATGTTAGTCAGACACTGTTGATGCGGTGAATAGTTTGTGTTCTGAGTGTGACTCTCCAATGCATCCTTATGTCTTCATGTCTCTCAGACTCTCCACCCAAACCCAAGTTAACCCCAGATAAGGTGGAGGTGATGGAGGGGACCACTGTGAGTCTGAGCTGCTCTGCTGCAGCTCCCTGTCCTGACCTCCCCCCAAATCTAACATGGACCCCCAGACTGGGTGACAGTGTGGATCAGCTGCAGGTGCATGAGGATCAAACCCAATCTGTGTCTTCTGTTATGACCTTCACTGCTTCCCATCTCCACCATGAGCAGAAGATCACCTGCAGGGCTCAATACACACTGCAGCAAGGAGGCGTTCAGAGGACTTCTGGGGCCGGTCAGACACTCAAAGTTTTCTGTAAGTGTGCAGAATTTTACAATATTATTACGCTCAATTGTGGAGTGATAATAATAATAATAATAATAATAATAATATTCATTATTATTATTATTATTATTTACTTGTTTCTTTATGCTCCTGCGGTAGGTACAGTGCTATGAAAAAGTATTTGCCCCTGTGAAGGATTTTCTCTTTTCGAGTTGTAATAAGAGAGTCTTAGAGCACGTTAAAAAAATTATCAACAGTTTATTGCAATATAATTCTGCAGAATGAGAGAGTGAACAGGGACACTGTGTGTACAGCAGTCAGAGGTCGGTCTCTGCTGAGCAACTTTCACAGACAATTCTTATGCCCTTCTAGCCGGGCATTCCTTCAAGCAATCAATCATAACTTTACAAAAACATGTTATTCTTTGGGAACATCTGCCGTTGGGATGCGCTTAGATGAGTCGCATCTTGAGTTTAGGGGCTCAATTTCGGTACCTGGTACAGATATAAACGACTGTGTTATCTTGCTAAGTTGGTACATTTCCCAGACATGAGTCGATAACTCATACCCAGGTGGCACGCACCCCTCCTATCAGTACTTTTCCACAGACAGTTTCCTTACAGCCCAACGATGAGTACAAAATAAGCAGTTACATTTTAAACAAGTATATATATTTTAAGCAGTAAAACTATAATGAATAAAATCAAAGTGCACTAAACACTACAACAAGGAATTTTAAAACCATAACAGTAACAACAAAAATTACTTCACAACCCCCTTCCTGATTTCTTATATTTTTGCATATTTGTCACACTTAAATGTTTCAGATCATCAAACAAATTTTAATATTGGCAACCTGAGTTAAGTTAACCCGAGTAAATACAAAATGCAGTTTTTCAATGATGATTTCATTTTTTAAGGGAACAAAGCTATCCAAAAATACCTGGCCCCATATGAAAAAGTAACTACCCCCCTTATTAAATCATGAATTAACTGTGATTAGCCACATTTTTTGAGTTCAATCTCACTTGCCACACCCAGGCCTGATTATTGCCAGACCTGTTGAATCAAGAAATCACTTAAATAGAACCTGTCTGACAAAGTTACGTAGCCTATAAAATCTCAAAAAGCAACACATCGTGCCGCGATCTGAAGAAATTGAAGAACAGATGAGAATTAAAGTCATTGACATCTATCAGTCTGGAAAGGGTTACAAAGCCATTTCTAAGGCTTTGGGACTCCAGCGAACCACATCCACAAATGGAGAAAACTTGGAACAGTAGTGAACCTTCCCAGGAGTGGCCGGCCTCCCAAAATTACTCCAAAACCGCATCGGCGACTCATGCAGGTGGTCACGAAAGAACCCAGAACAACATCATGCTATGTTGAGGGTAGCACAGGATTATTTAAACTAGGGACTTGGGGGGCAGGGAGGTTAGTGAGTGTTACACATAGGGAAATGCAGACTGCCCTGATGGAAGCTGACGCCGTTACATGCGCTATTGATGATATACTTTTAAAGCAACAAAGCGTAGTGGGGGGCTTGAAGCAGCGGCCGCATGGGGAGTCAAGGGGGAAGAGCATTAGTAATAACCTGAAATGTTTTTATTTAAATGCAAGAAGCATAAAAAATAAATTTCCAGCGCTTGAGGCCGTTATGATTAGTGAGGGCTATGACATACAGTTGGGATTACAGAGACATGGCTTAGTGAAGAGGATGGAGATGAATACAATATAGAAGGTTATAAGCTCTTTAGGAAAGATAGATGTAATAGGCGAGGAGGGAGCGTAGCAATCTATGTGAACAAAAACATAAATGTACAGGAAATTCCCGAAATTGAACATTGCTTGCCCTGTGAAGATATCTGGGTCAGGCTCATTGGCAAACACGAGACAGGTTTAAACATAGGAGTATGCTATCGACCACCAGCTTTGGACAGTACAGTCAATGAAATGCTTTTTAAGAGGATTACGCAAGCTTGTAGAGGTGGAGGGACTATTATTATGGGAGACTTAAATTATCCTGGTATCGATTGGGAAATGGTGAAAGGACAGGGTAGGGGGGAGGAAGAATTTCTAGATGTTATAAATGATCATTTTTTGGTGCAGTATGTTAATAAACCTACAAGAGAGAAGGCCATTTTAGACTTAGTGCTCTGTAATGACCCAGATAGAATTAGCAATGTTGAGGTACTGGAGCCACTTGGGACAAGTGATCACTCTGCTTTTAATTTTGATGTTTCATGGGAAGTTAAAAAGGTGTATTCAAAAACAAAAATTTTCAATTTTAGGCGAGCAAACGTTGACAGGATGCGCTCATATCTAAGTGAAATAAAATGGGAGACACTCCTGGACTGTGAGTCTGTAAATGAGATGTGGGAAAGATTTAAGGGGGTTTTACTTGATTTGCAATGCAAATTCATTCCAAAGGTGTCCAAAAGTAAGCTGAAAAAGCAGAATCCTCAGTGGATGACCAAAAGTATTCCTAGGATTTTGAGGGAAAAGAGGAATCTTTATAAGATATACATAAAGGATAACAATGAGAACACTAAGGCTGAATACTGTAAAATGCACGCTGTGGTCAAAAAAGAGCTGAGGAATGCTAGAAGACTGTATGAAAGACAAATTGCAGAGGGGGCAAAAACTAACCCAAAGCGCTTCTTTCAGTACTGTAGCAGAAAAAGGAAAGTCAAAGAGCAGGTCAAGTGCATAAAGAATAAAAATGGATCGCTGCTATATTATAACAAGGATATTGCGGATGCCTTAAACAGTTACTTTGCTGAGAATTTTACCTCAGAGTGGGTCTTTATTCGGCCAGAGGGCATGTTAAATGCTCAAGATTATTTAGCGGAAATTGAGGTTAGGGATAACGAAGTATTAGACAAGTTGCATAAACTAAAGGCAGATAAGGCGGCGGGTCCTGATGGCTTATATCCTAGAGTGCTCAGGGAAGTTGGTGAGATCATCTTTAAGCCACTATCCGCCATCTTCAGACGGTCTTTAGAAACTGGAGAAATACCAAATGATTGGAAACAGGGCAATATAATACCAATATATAAGAAAGGGGGCCGTACTGAGCCAGGAAATTACAGGCCTGTCAGTTTAACTTGCATTGCGTGCAAAATATTGGAATCTATCATAAAAGATGAGCTGGACTTATTTCTTGAACGTAACAGTATCTTGAGGGATAGCCAACATGGTTTCCGTAAGGGAAGGTCATGCCTGACAAACCTTGTGGAATTTTTTGAAGAAGCCATCAAGACTTATGACCAGTGCAGGGCTTATGACATCATATACTTGGATTTTCAGAAAGCATTTGATACAGTACCGCATAAGAGACTAATTTTTAAAATGAGCTCCATTGGAGTTACAGGAGGTATTCTGGAGTGGATTCAAAACTGGTTACAGGACAGAACACAAAGAGTGGTGGTCAATGGTATCTCATCTGAGCTAGGTATGGTGGGGAGTGGCGTCCCCCAGGGATCGGTGTTGGGACCCCTGCTGTTCCTCATCTACATTAATGACCTTGATAGGAATATTGAGAGCAGATTAGTTAAATTTGCAGATGATTCTAAATTGGGGGGCTTGGCAAATAGTTTAGAGTCCACTAAAGTGATTCAGGATGATTTGGATAGAATCCAGAATTGGGCAGAAATGTGGCAAATGAAATTTAATGTAGCGAAATGTAAAGTTGTACATGTAGGTAATAAAAACATTAGATGGGATTACTTCATGGGAGGTTTAAAACTGGAATGTGCTCCACACGAGAAAGATCTGGGAGTGATTGTTGACCAAACCCTCACAGGCTCTAGCCATTGTGCGTAGCAGTTAAAAAGCCAATCGGATGCTGGGATACATTGCCAAAAGTATTGAGTACAAATCCAAGGAGGTGATACTTCTCTTGTACAACACATTCGTCAGACCACATCTGGAGTATTGTGTACAGTTATGGGGACCATACTTTAAGAAAGATATAGAGGCTCTAGAGAAAGTTCAGGGAAGAGCCACTAAGCTAATTCCAGGTATAAAAGATGAAAGCTATGAGAAGAGGCTGAAGATCCTTAATTAGTCTTAGGAAAAGGAGACTAAGGGGTGATTTGATTGAGGTCTTTAAATATGTTAAAGGGATTAACAAAGTGAATTATGTAGGATTCCTTCGACCAAGTGTTGTTAGTAGAACTCGGGGTCACAAATGGAAGTTGACCAAAGGTAAATTTAGCACTTATATTCGGAAATATTTCTTCACCCAAAGAGTAATTTCGATGTGGAATAGCTTGCCTGACCATATTGTTGAGGCAGAGACCTTGGGGGTTTTCAAGAGCAGGCTTGACTTAAAGCTAGATACCACTGAGTCATTGAGTATCTGAAGTGATATATTCACAATAGTATAAAGAAACTGGCGAGCGTAGTTGGGCTGAACGGCCTGTTCTTGCCATTCATGTTATGTTATGTTATCAAAAGAACTGCAGGCCTCACTTGCCTTAGTTAAAGTCAGTGTCAGCAAGAAAGCGACTGGGCAAAAATGGCATCCATGGGAGAGTTCCAAGGCAAAAACCACTGGTGAGCAAAAGGAACACAAAGGCTCATCTCACATTTGCCAAAAAACATCTTGATGAACCCCAAGACTTTTGGGAAAATATTCTGTGGGCTGACAAGATAAAAGCTGAACTTTTTCGAAGGTGTGCATCTCGTTACATCTGACGTAAAACTAGCACAGCTTTTCATAAAAAGAACATCATACCAACAGTCAAACATGGTGGTGGCAGTGTGATGGTCTGGGGCTGCTTTGCTGCTTCAGGACCTGGACAACTTGCTGTAATTGATCGAACCATGAATTCTGCTCTCTACCAGAAAATCCTGAAGGAGAATGTCCGACCATCAGTTTGCGACCTCAAGCTCAAGCACACTTGGGTTATGCAGCAGGACAATGATCCGAAACACACCAGCAAGTCCACCTCTGAATGGCTTAAAAAAACAAAATGAAGGTTTTGGAGTGGCCTAGTCAAAGTCTGGACTTAAGTCTGATTGAGATGCTGTGGAATGACCTTAAAAAGGCCATTCATGCTGGTAAACCCTCCAATGTGGCTGAATTAAAACAATTCTGCAAAGAAGAGTGGGCCAAAATTCCTCCACAGCGATGTGAAAGACTCATTCCCAGTTATTGCAAACGTATGATTGCAGTTGTTGTCGCCGAGGGTAGCACAAACAGTCAGTAGGTTCAGGGGGCAATTACTTTTTCACATCGGGCTAGATAGGTTTGGATGGCCTTTTCCCTCAATAAATGAAATCATCATTTAAAAACTGCATTTTGTATTTACTTGGGTTGTCTTTGTTTAATATTAAAATTTGTTTGATGATCTGAAACATTTAAGTGTGACAAATTTGCAAAAAAATAAGAAAGCGTGAAGGGGGCAAATACACTACCGGTCAAAAGTTTTAGAAAACCTCAATTTCTCCAGTTTTTTTATTGAAAATTATGTAGTTTAATGTCTCATTGTACTCTGAAATGAAAGCATAGAACAAATAAACAATGAAGTTAAAAAATCATGGAATGAATTTATAAACCAAAATCTATGTAACTTTTGACTCATCAAAGTAGCCACCTTCGGCTGATATAACAGCTGAACACACTCGTGGCATTCTTTCAACAATGGAAATCAAATATTCTCCAGAAAGTTCTTCCCAACTCTGTTGCAAAAGTTCCTATAAATGTGTGGCACTTGTAGGTTGTTTTGCTTTCACTCCTGTGTCCAGTTCATCCCAAACCATCTCGATGGGGTTAAAGTCTGGAGACTGTGCTGGCCACTCCATGTTTTCAAGCTTACCATCTTGTTCTTATTTCCTAAGGTAGTTCTGGCAGAGCTTGGACTTATGTTTTGGGTCATTATGTCGCTCTAGGATGAACCCCTGACCAACTAGGCGCATACCAGAGGGTAATGCATGGTGCTGCAGATTGCTGTGGCAGCCATTTTGGTTCGGACAGAGGGGGTTGAAGTAATCCAGAAAAGTTGGGACACCTGTAGGAATTGGTAGCACCAACTTTCAGGGCTTGATCAACCTCCATTGCTGCAGAAATGCTTGTTCCCTGAAAAAGCCCTTTTTGTATAATTCTGAAATATACATTATTTTTCACTTTTGGGTAACTACCTTTTTTTTTTCATTTGTGAATGTCTTGGTGATGTCTCACAGTGCCACACTCCAACGGTGCGGCAAGTATTGTATTTTGATCCATATCTTGCGCATGTAACTCTAATTCCAAAGCTAAGCGCTGCTACCTTTAATGCAGCGCTTTCATTTTCTCATTTAAGGAACCTCGCTTCCTTTTTCTTTTGTGTAATACTTTGGAATAGTCTTATAGCCATTGTCTGTATCAACCATTGTCTTTGTGGAACCTCTGTTCCCTTTTATTTTCGCTTAACCTGCAACGTCTGTGTCCACTGCCTTGCGGTGTGGGCATAATAATAAATATACCAAAACCCATTCCTGCGCTTGAGTCCACTCCTCCTCCTTCCTGCCTCTGGCACAAGGCTCCAGACATGACTCATATCAGCAACATGCGTCAATGTAAATATGCCGTAATTAGCACAATAGCTAAATTTCATCCGTAGTCCTAAGGCATAAAAAAAAGACAAATCATCCATGTGACAAAACGCATCACACAAAAGCCCACAATACAGCACACAGAAAAATCATATGAACAGTATTACGTAAAAGATGGACACATTTATAACATTACAACTTATAAAACCATATATAATTAACTGATTAGAACGTAAAAAGAGCCTGAAGCCCCCGGGAACGGGCATAGGACAGAATAGATATTATGCATGTGTACATGACTGCTTTGTTTTTAACCAATGTTTGTGCTTTTATATAAGGTTACATAATTGTCACGGTCCCTGATACATACTGGTAAGTTGTTCCAGGAATGTGTGCCTCTAACAGACACCACCATTTGACCAAATTTTGTTCTGCGCTGAGGTACATTACAGTCTCCCCTAGTTTGTGCTCTGGTAGTTATTGCGTTTTTGTGTTTTTTCTGGATGAAATCATTTATTGGTGGTGAGGCAAGTCCATTTAAAATTTTAAAAACAAGACAAACATCCTCAAAAGTTTGGTAACTGTCAAGGTTAAAAGTGTTAAAAGTACTTATAACATTGCAATAATGGAAATGGGGAGGTTTCTCTTTGAATTTTTTTTACAAATTTCTTGAAGAGAGACTTGATGGGTTTGAATGTGCATGCAGCACTATGTGACCAGGTCGTAAAACAATATGTTATGTGAGAAAATACCATTGCGCACATATAAGCGTTTGCTGACTGTGAGGTGAGATAAGGTCTCATATGATGGAAATTGGCCAAGTTGAATGTAATAACATCAGAGATTTTCTCAATATGTTCCTTGAATGTAAGGTTGGAATCAAAGACTATACCAAAATACTTAACTCTTTGAACGTTGAATACATTTTCAAGGAAATACAAATGTAGTTATCCTGAGCTGTTGAAAACCTATCATGTGGCAACTTGTTTAGGAGCTCTTTTAAACAAGTTGCCACATGATAGGTTTTCAACAGCGTCTGATTTTGATATCTTACATCATTGGGCAACTATAGTTGCCCACAGCGCTGAAAGGGTTAAATTGTTCTGCCACATCAAGTCTCTCTCCATTGACTATTACACATGGTTGCTGGCCCTCTGCTGGCTGGCAGGGGAAAAAAAACATGCATACAGTTTTTTTGTATAAAGATGTAAACATAAATTTTGGGAAATTGCATTATTTTCATTAATTATCAAGCAAATGTGAATAACCAAAATAATGCTCATCCTATGAGGCAGACCACCTGCAAATATCCTCAAAGTATTATATCACTCTTCACAAACCAAAAAAGAAAAAACAAAGATGAATTTTTATTATATTCCAGATTCTCCCAAGAACACCTCAGTGACCATCAAGCCATCTGGTTTAGTGTTAGCAGGCAGTTCTATAGATCTGACCTGCAGCAGTAAAGCCAACCCACCAGTGAAGAACTACACCTGGTATAAAGTGAATGGAGCAGGGTTGAACATTATTGGAACTGGAAGGAATCTCCGCTTCAATGTGACTGAGTTCAGTAGCAGTGGACAGTACTACTGTGAAGCAAAGAATGAGTATGGCTCAGATGGCACAACTGCACATCTGGAAGTTATTTGTAAGTACCGTGTTAAGAGAGCAGCGAGCAAGCTAGCACTGACAATCCAAATGTGCAGTTTCAGTGGTGTCAATACAAACAATAATAACCTTTATTACTCATATCTGCAACACTAACTGGGAACCAATATTGTATATTTAACGCATTGACTTGTAAACTATAGTTTACAGGTTTCATCCCCAGGTTGGGCACTGAGGCATAATTCTGAGGACCTTAACTGATTTAGCATGTATCTTGCTGTAATAATAGATATGACTGTAGGTAAAAATGAAAACCTGGTGTGACTATGTTGACGCAATGATATCTGCTAAGAGTCCTTTGAAAAAAGGTGACATGATCAGCTCACAAAGAGGGTTAAATTTTAAAGGCAGATTTTTTGCTTTCCCATAATCTGTACCATGCATAACAGCCCCAGTTCCAAAAAAGTTGGCACATTACGGAAAATGCAAATAAAATCAAAAAAGAGTGTTCTGCAAAGTCCATTCATTTTGACCTGCATTGAGCACACTACCACAAAACATTAATCGATCATTTGACTGACAAAATCTATCGTTAATCAAAAATATACATTAATTTCAAATCTGAGGATTGCAGAAGACTCTATAAAGGTTGGTATAGGGATAATTTAGGACTCAGAATGATGTGAAAAGTTGCAATAATAAGGTGAAGCAAGTTATGGCCCGAATCGAGGCTGGTCACAACCGATTACAGTTGTGCTAAAAAGTTTGCATACTCTAGCTGAATTTGTGAAATGTTGCCATTTGTTTTGAAAACATGACTCATCACGCAAAAAAACTTGTCATTTACTTAAGGATAGTAATCATGTGAAGTCATTTATCATCACATATGCATTTGGCTCCTTTTTTAAATCATAATGATAACTGAAATTGCTCAAACGGCCCTGATGATAAGTTTACATACCTTGAATGTTTGACCTTGTTATATAGACACAAGGTGACACACTCAGGTTTAAATGGCTATTAGGGGTTCCACACCTGTAGCCACGCCATGCCCTCTACACTGCTCCTACTTGGGTTACTAAGAAGTCTGTTTTTCATCTCCCTTCACCTCCCAAGCCTCATCCTTTATACTTACCTTTTTTCATCGTAGGCAGCATTTGTTCATATCATGATCTATACCTTAAAGGTAACCAATTCGTTCCTTAGCCCCAACTTTTTTTCGCATAATTTGCCAGGCTTTTCCAATAAAAAGATTTTTGTTAAGTTTTAATGTCGTCCTCGACCCCTAACCAGGATAAATTCCAAAGGAAAGCAATCACTCGACTCTTAAGATCAGCCATTGTGGCTGGTGGACTGCGGCCATTTTGATGTGCCTACTACTTAATATGCATGAGCAATTTGCATGAAATATCACGTCAGGTCAGTCATCAGATTCGACTGCTAGTAAATAAATTACGTTTATGCATTAGGAATTCATTACTATAAATATGTCTAGTTACAAATATGGGACGATTTCAAGTACATTAACGATCTGAAAGTGCTAGGAAACAGAAATTGGGAATTTTGCACCAGGCGTCAAGTTTACTGACGTATCCAGAAAAAGCTTGGCCACATCTTCATTGGAAATATCTCCAAACCTGGCTTGAAAAGTTTGTCAGCAATCGCTTTGGCCTTTAACATTTTCAATCGATCTTCTTCCTGGCCTGTTCTAGCACTTTTACGGGCCAAATCAGTCAGATATTTCTTTGGCTGCGGCATTTTGCTGTTAGCCAACTTGTCTTCCTTTCTGTTTCCACCGCACATATCCGCTTTCGCGTGACATTATTTTTGCATACTCGTGAACACAAATGAGGTATTTCGAATGGTGCGGGGAGTTTTTGGGGGTCGCAAAAACTATTTTCACATTCAATATTCGGGGGATTGCAAGCGTTATCAGAGAAAACATTTATATATCCCAGTTTGTTTTGGTCATGTCTTTTAAATTATATAAAAAAAGAACACATTGGTTACCTTTAAATGTTATCGAGATTCAAAAGAATCTCAGACTCTGCTGGGGGGTTTGTGATCTCAGGGACTGTCTATATCATGCTTGGTAAGATTGTTCTAGAGCATCACTCGAGCAGAGTCGCTGCCAAACTCAAATGCAGGTCGTCCTGCAATAATGGTCAAATCTGATCTAAGTGTCCTGACTGAACCCATAAAATCAAAATTTGCCATATTTAAACAAAATCAACGACAACCAACAGCCATAGTCCTCACCACATTAGCTTATGTATGTCATTGGTTAGATTATGAAAATGAGAAAAATAGCAGCTTCAATCCCCAAGAAACTATACTCAGTCAAAAAAGAAACTTCACACTCGTTTGGAGGTCGATAAGTTGAACATACAAGAAAAGTGGTTTTAAATAATGATTTAATTCCATTCTGTACCCATTAAGGACGGTGTACCATAAAAATCATGTTCATAATATAACCAGTTCCACTGGAAATGCTACGGAAATGTAAGAGAGTAAAAATGGTAAGTTACAACTTGATGGAAGCATGTCAATACCGCGTATGCCCTCCATGAGCGTTCACAACTGCGACGCAACATCTCCTCATGGATTGAATGATGCGTCTGAACACAGCTTGGGGGATGCGTCGCCATAATTGAACCAACATGGCACCAAGTTCCTGCAAATTCTGTGGAGGGTTCCTTACTTGACGGAGTCTTCTGCCCAACACATCCCATACATGTTCTATGGGATTAAGGTCGGGAGACCTTGAGGGCCACTCCATGACATTGATGCCAGCATTCCTAAGAAAATTCCGCGTTAAATTGGCCGTATGAGGTCTGGCATTATCGTGTTGAAATGGGCCATGAGCTGCCATGAATGGCAAAAGCTCTGTATCCTGCAGCAGTTAGGTTTCCTTGAACGACCATCAGTCGGGAACGGGCAGGACCATTAAAGGCACCCCAAACCATAACACTACGCCCCCCAAAACGGTCCACTTCCTGCACACAACACTGGGCGTTGCGTTCACGCGTCTCCTCCAAACTCTAACTCTCCCATCAGCGAAGTGCAAAGTGAATCTGGATTTGTCACTAAAAACGACCCCATTCCAATCACGCTGAGTCCATCTCAGATGTCGTTGTGCCCAGAGAAGCCGTTGACGTCGGTGTAACTGGGTTAAAATTGGTCCACGATATGGCGGCGTGCATGGAGACGGCGAGCAGTGCGCAGGCGATTACGTATGGTTTGGGCAGTCACACGACCTCTAAACAATTCATTCCTAGTGGGCGTTGCGGTGAGAAATCGATTACGCAAATGGCGAAGACGATTTGTCGGTCTTCTGCTTGTGTCGTCACACGTGGTCTACCCGAACGAGGTTGGTCTGCTGTGGTGCCAGTTTGTTGGAGCGTGTCCGAAGATCATGGATAGTCCGTCGACTGCATCCCATAACCCTGGCAACGCGTCAGTGACCGGCGTTCCGTATTCAGCATGCCAATGGCACGTTCACGTTGAATGTTTGACAGTCGTGGCATTGCAAATCAACGGATAATTGACTGTAAGAACTTGTTTTTCCAAGATGTCACTCTACCGTGCCAACGTGGGCTCAATTGCACGTGTCTCATAAGGTCACGTGACTAGGAACACGAGGAAACATGCTTTTACCTTGATGTATGCTCGCACATGCTGCATGCTTGTGCATGTCGGAGTTGCTGTGTGTCATGATGTCTTTGACAACGCATTTACCCCTAATAATAATAATAATATCTCTTGTATTAAGTTTCAAGAAAATATTTAGAAATTTATGAGTGTGAAGTTTCTTTTTTGACTGAGTATACGTTAGCGTTGGTGACAGTTGCATCCTCAAGTATGCAGTTACTTAACGTTATTGTTCCCTCAAACAAAGCAACAAAGCTCAATATAACCAATATAAACTTGTATTTACCAAGTAAAGGTACACTGTAATAAAATATGATGGTGATTTTTGTCCTATTTAGAGTCTGGGGTAGGGTTGTGGTACACTTCAGCCTCTTGTGGCCAAACAACAACCAACACTTAAAAACAATTTTTTTTTTACAAAACCTGCCAAAACTTCTCACTTGCTTTTCGGGGCTTTCATAGAAAAGCATCTATGATACAAACCCAATTTCAAAATAGTTGGGACGAAATAATGCGATGACTTTCAGATCACATGAGCCAATATGTTATTTACAATAGAACATAGATAACATTTCAAATGTTGAAACTGAGACATTTTACATTTTTATCCACAAAATGAGCTTATTTCAAATATTCTGGCTGCAACAGGTCTCAAAAAAGTTTGAACACAGGCAAAATAAGAGCTGAAAAAACTATTAATATATAAGAGATTCAGCTGAAAGAACATTTAGCAAGTAATTAAGTTAACTGGCATCAGGTGTGTCACATGATTGGCTACGAAAGGGATGTCTTAGAGAGGCTGAGTCTCTCAGAAGTGAAGATGGCCAGCGGCTCTCCAACCTTTGAAGGCTTACGTAAAAAAATTGTAGAATACTTTAAAAACAATGTTCCTCAATGTCAAATTGCAAAGGCTTTGAAGGTCTCATCATCGACAGTGCATAACATCTTCAAAAGATTCAGAGAAATAGGAAAAATCTCTGTGCGTAAGGGACAAGGCCGAAGACCTTTACTGGATGCCCCTGATCTTCGGGCCCTCAGACGCCACTGCATCACCCACCGGCATGATTCTGTCATTGACATTACTAAATGGGCCCAGGAATACTTCAAGAAACCTCTGTCTGTAAACACAGTCCGCCGTGCCATCCACAGATGCCACCTAAAACTATCATGCAAAAAGGAAGCCAATTGTTGAGCATGATCCAGAAGCGCCGCTGTGTAGCAAAGTGGCAAAGTGTCCTGTGGTCTGACGAGTCCAAATTTGACATTCTTGTTGGAAATCATGGGCGTTGTGTCCTTTGGGCTAAAGAGGAGAAAGACCACCCCTCCTGTTATCAGCGTTCAGTTCAAAAGCCAGCATCTCTGATGGTATGGGGATACATTAGTGCATTTGGTGTGGGACTGCAAGGCACCGTCCAAGGAGGCAGGAGACGAGGGAGACAAAAGAAAAGATGGGAAGACATCAAAGAATGGACTCACTTCAAATTCAGTGAGGCGTGGAGAGCGGCTGAGGACAGAGAGGGATGGAGAAAGCTGGTCAACAGTTTGTCAGTGGTGCCCCAACGACCCTTCGGGGTTATGGGATAGGAGGAGGAGGAGGAGGAGGGTGTGGGACTAGGCATGGGCCGGTATGAGATTCTGACGGTATGATCACCTTTAGCAAAAGTATCACGGTTTCATGGTATTGCGGTATTGCAATTACAGCTCTATAATGTATTATTTTGAAATGTCTAGGTAAAAAAACAACAACTTTTTTCCATTGAACACAATCTATTTTATTTTTAAACAACATATGGAATATTTGGTATACTAGTAAATGTGTACCATGTTAAGTTCAAATAAATAATAAAATGATGATAAAATAAATAATTGAATTCTTCTAAATAAAATTAAAATAAATTTTGTACCCTAAGGGAGCCTAAACCTGCAGCTCAACAATAATCATGACATAAATAATTGAATTCGCACTGTGAAGTAATGTTAGAGAGGAAACTAGCTGATGTTAGCCATGTTATCTGCCTCGGTAGCAAGACTAGTATTTATTTCACCAATGCTAGACACGCTAACTCTCGTAGCTGGTTGCAAACGTTCATTTCAAAACAGCGTTAACGTTACCTTGAATTTGGCAAAGAGTGATGGGTGGTGCTCCCGTAGATGTGAAATCATATTGAAGTATTGCCTCCTCTGGCAGCCACTCTTCGCAAGCACGTTTTGCATGTCGGATATCCTTCCTCCTCCAAGCCGTGGCCGTCTGTTTCTTCGGTACCTGAAAAATTCCCATACAGCCGACTTTGTCTTTTTCGACAGGGCAAAAAGTTTGGGGGGGTTCACCTCCTTCGGCCATCTAGACCGTAGGCCGAGGGTCAAATTCTTAAGTTTCGTGACCCACATTGAATAACTAATTTCTTTTGAGGTGATGATGTCCAGAAACATGTTTGACAGCACACCATATAACTCAGCAATCTCAGAAATCCACCATTATTTCAAAAAGATTAAAAAAAACCTCAATCATTTCGATGAGGAATTCCGAAAAATTCCCCAATCACAGCAGCCCTTCTATAAATGCGTCAGAATATCCCGTAAACAACAGCCAATCAAACGATTTGTTTTAACAAAGTGACACTACAATCAGGTATGCCTTGGGATTCTGTGACAACAGTGCATTAATTAACGATTAAACATGCTTATGTAACAAGAGATTGGGTGCTTCAGGAACTGTGGGAGGAAAGAGAACGAGGTTTTTTTTTTAAATTGATTTTTATCTAGAAAATGAGTGTCTTTAATAGTGTTCTGCTTTGCCGCGGTAATTTGAGCATCCGACATCCGACAACTGAGGAGATAATGATTTGTGATCAGACTGGTTTGCACGGCTCTATTGCTGCTTTGATGCAAATTATAATGTAAATCCTTGGATCATTTTATAATGAATATTTCATGAATAATATACAGAAGTTGTTTGTATATTTTATTTAGCATAATTAGATAAAAATAGATATTGAAAGAATGATACTAGTGAAAACACGTGTTATAGAGGCTATTTTGCGCAGATATGAACACAGGTGTGCCTTGAGATTTTGGCTTGCCCTTTGGTGTGCCTTGGGCACGAAAAGTTTGAAAACCACTGCGCCAGGAAATATTTCAACACAAGGTCACATTTTTCACACCAAGGATGAACAAAAAAACTAAAGGAAAACTCTTGGATGTATGGCCTACGGACTATAGTTGATGTACTGTCTTTTGTTATGATTCTGTTGTTCCTGACCATGTTTTTGTTATGACTCTGTTTCCAAGCCATGTTTTTTGATTTAGTCCATGCCATGTTTTGTATTTTGTCATGTCTTTTCCCTGCCATTTCTCATATTCACAGTTTAGATTATCATTCTGGTTTTTGTATTTCTCATGCCCTGCATTACACATTGTCTCCCCTGTCTGGTCATATGTGATGTGACAGTTTTATTCCCCAGTCTTGTGTGCCACGTTTTCAGGTGATTTCATGGTTTCTGGGTTTCCAAACATTCCTTCCAATCTCGTTTGCTTCCTTCACCTTTCTGTTCTATCTTTACTAACAAATACTAACAGTTTATTATTTTAGATAAATTACTAACATTAACTAACATTGTTTATAGTACTAACTTACTAACGATCACAAGGGATTGTATAGCTGCACATTACTAATTGACTAACAAGCTCTCAGCACTCGCTCTGCTCTAGTCTCCGCCCCTTGCGTTAACTCAATTTACTTTGCTGCGCTTAAGCGGATTCTCCGCACCTTGTTTAACACTGTTCCGCCTCTCACTCTCTGTGCACTTTAGAACTCCCTAACCAGAGTCGTCTGTTTGTCATAGGCTGTCTGTGTAATCCCTGTCCGCGTTTTGGCTTTCGCCAATTTCATGTGGTTAGGATCTTCCTCTTGTTCATTCCTTTGTTAATTAGTCTGATCCAGCTCACCTGTTCCCTATTATAGCATGTGACTTCCCGTATGTGTATTTAAGCAGTCATTTCACTACCAGCTCTTGTCAGAACATTTTCCTTGTGCTGTGTTGTTGATGCCTTGTACTCTTTGCGTTATACTTCTGACTGGAACATCCCGGATTTTGATTTTTACTGTATCTTTGATATACCTGTGCCCGTGTAACGAACCTGCTTTGTCCGACCCTGAGTCTTGTGTTTGCTGCCCTGTTTACAAACTGGATTACGTCTACTGGATTTTGAGTTTGGCTTCGTCTCTGATATACCTGTGCCCATGTAACGAACTTGCTTTGCCCGACCCTGAGTCTTGTGTTTGCTGCCCTGTTTACGAACTAGATTACGACTACTGGATTCTGATTTTGGACTGATTGTGGACTCTGTACTGTCGCCTTCTGCCCTACAGGGGTTTCCACCCCAGAACTAATAGAACAAGTGTGCTGGATTTTTTTGGTAGGGATGGGAAGTCTGACACCGAGGCACCGAAGCCCGTATCACTTCCGCAAAGCAATCTGCTTCGGCACAATGTATCGGGGCGCGTATCAAAGTTGTAAGGTCATGTGACTGATGTGTAAATGGGACATTTGAGACAGGGGCACCGGTGCTTGTATCATCCCTGTAAAGCGTTACTGGTTCGATTAAGCTTGAGTGTCGACACTTTCATTGCTTTGACACGTCGCCATGGATAACAGCAAACGTTCACGAGTTTGGGAGAAGTTTGACTTGATCTCGCCTAACAAGGTAAATTTTCTTAGGCTTAGGCTATTGTCTTTTTACATGAACTGAATGAATTATTAAAATAATGGAATGGTTTCATTATTTTCAGGTTCGGTGTTTACTGTGTCCACAAATGTGGTCTTACAACAGCAACACATCTTCTGCGGCATCTCCGGGCAAAACATGAACATGATGTTGCTTCTGCTTCCACGGCTCCACCCAACCATGCTAATGCTAGTTCTTTATGCACTTTATGTGTTTTCTGTTATCTGAGCTGTGGTCATCTGCAATTTCTTTGCGTTAGTTTTTGAAAAACATTGATAGTCTTCAATACAACTACTGTCGAGCATTATGCAATCTCAAATAAGTATAACCGTTCGTGTTTAGATCTGAGGGGAATCGAGCCCCAGTCACCTGCATGCTGAGCTGCCGCATTACTACTCTCCCAAGGGCGTATTGAACTTTCACCGCGAACTATAGTCTTACAATCACGCGTATCAACTCTTCAATTCCAATCATTAGACATCAACAATAGAATGTTTATTCAAGGATAGCCAGACGCTACAGCTACGGTAAGCTTCATTTTATTTTCTGGATGTAGTACTTCAATCAAAATTTTGCAGCATTGACTAAACAAGGTTTAGATTAAACAGACAGGTAGGCCTAATAGTTTTATTCATAAGGGAACAGAACACTTTGTCTCCCCGCTCTGTTTTACCAAAGTGTCAGGAGGGCCATTTGGTCGGCATTTGGCTTCGTCCGTGATTGTTGAATCAGTAAGAGCCGCCGTTATGTCTGCTAACCACCAGATGTCACTCTTTTGTATTCGATGCTCTGAACCATTTACGATACAATCAGGAAGAACCTTCCAAAGCCTTGTGGGGCTTCATTCGCCCAACCCTATTTTTTTGGGTCTCGCTTCTGGTTCCTGAACGCACCCTTACAGTCTTGCACTTCATGCAATAAAACAACGCTGACAAATCTGTTTTGAATATGTGTGGGGTGGTGTTGTGTTTTTTTTTTTTTTTTTTTTTAAAGAACATGATTCTGAATTGTTTATTTCCCCTCATTATCCTGTTCAAAACCTATTAACCAGTGGCGGGCGATGGGCAGAGAACAAGGAGGGCGATAAACATGTCTTTAAACTGCTTAGTCTTGATCTGTGTTCAGTCAATTTCCCTGGTAAAAGACACTTGAACTCTCCCCTCTCAAGTGTAGCTAATTGTCTTTGTTAAGACGAGAAATCAAACGCACCAGTTGAACGCAAAAAGAGCGCATTTCAATCTTTTTCAATTAAACAATCATTACGCACTGGTTTGACGACTTGCTTAGGATGTGACAAAATTTAACGCGGTGGTTTTTTTCGTGAAGAGTTGCCTATTAAGGCATGTGAATTCTACATTTTGTAGAATTTATTCACTTGCCTAAACATTATAAGGGAAACTAACATGTTGACCAAGAACAATGTTTGAAATCGGGTCACTAATCTCATTCGTTTCAAGGGATGTTTTCCGTCCACCGCCCGCCATTGCTAGTAACTACTCCAGAGTTAACAGTAGTGAGCCAAACTCTAAGCTCATGTCGAATAACACTCGGGAACGCCCCAGCTAGCCAGCCAACTCATATTCGTAATTCTTAATATGGCCGTTAGCTGTATAGCAAAGTAAAAATAAATGTAAACGCATCATGCAGATCTAAGAAATGCTTGTATATTCCAACATATGCTCTGTAAATACAACACTCGCAATGCGACCGCGCCCACTTAGGGAGGCAGGAAGTGTGAACAATTTCTTACAATGGGGGTATATTGGGGATGCGAGGTCTTCCTTCCTCCAGGCTTTGTTAATTAGCGTGCAACTTTTGGCCTTGCCGAGCTGCAAATTCTTGTTCAGTCATTTTTATCTCCTATCAGACAAAAATTCAAGTAGTTACCAGAGGTGGGTCAGAACAACCAAAAACTAGAGGGATTTTTGCTGCTCGGCCTGCAGTCTAATCATACACAGAGCTCACTGACTGCTTGCACCAACAACCGGAGGGGGAGGGGTCGTGTCCCTCTATGCTGCACACTGCCTGAGGGATTCCTGACCTGCACTTTCTGTCTTTGACGACTCATAAAAAACTGCTCATTCCGCAGGAACGGTATGATGGAAAATTTTAGTGGTTTTGAAACCGTGACTTTTTCAAACCACGGTATACCTTGAAACCGGTAAGCGACCCATGCCTATGTGGGACACTTGCATGTTAGAAAAAGCACCATGAATGCTGAAAGGTATATAAAAGTTTTAGAGCAACATATGCTCCCCTCCAGACGACATCTATTCCAGGGAAGGCCTTGTGTATTTCAGAAGGACAATGCAAAACCACATACTGCAGCTATTACAACAGCATGGCTTCATAGTAGAAGAGTCCATGTGCTGACCTGGCCTGCCTGCAGTCCTGATCTTTCACCGATTGAGAACATTTGGCGCATAATTAAACAAAAAGTTTGTCAAAGGAGACCCAAAACTCTCCAGCAGCTGGAAGCCTGCATTAAACAAGAGTGGGATCAAATACCAATGGCTAAACTCAAAAAACTTGTCTCCTCAATGCCCAGACGCCTCAACTCTGTGTTAAAAAAAGAGGGGATGCTACACCATGGTAAACAGGCCCCTGTCCCAACTTTTTTGACTCCTGTAGCAGCCATCAAATTTGAAATGAGCTCATTTTGTTGATAAAATTGTACAATTTCTCAGTTTCAACATTTGCTATGTTATCTCTGTTCTATTGTGAATAAAATACTGGCTGGTATGATTTGAAATACATTACGTTTTGATTTTATTCACAATTTACACTTTGTCCCAACTATTTCAGAATTGGGGTTGTAGATAATATTACATGGGCATGGAAATAGTTTGGTAAACCTTATCAGTCAGCACCATTCTGAATCCAAAGATGCAAGTTTATGCAAAGCCAAAGCCATACACTGACCAAAAGCACCACCAACTTCTCTGGGCTTGGTGTCATCTATGATGTACAGTAGCATGGTGAAAAAGTATTTTGTGGTCTGATGAGTCAACATTTCAATAGTTTTTTTTGAAAAAACAGCTGCTGTGTTCCTCAGACGGGTGACAAAAGGTGACAAAAACAACCCAAGCCGTTATCAGCAACAGGTACAAAACCCTTTTTAAGTCATATTATGGGAGTGTTTCAGTGCGCATGGCATAAGTGACTCGCTCAATTACAAGGGCACCATCAGTGCAGAGAGAGATGTTCAAATTTTGGAGTAACGTAAGATGCCATCAAACCGTAGGCTGTTCCAAGGACATTCCTATATTTTCCTGCAAGGCAATGTCAAAATACTTTCTGGATAGATGGCAAGTGCATGGCAGTGTAAGCAGAGAGTCCAGGTGTTAGATAAGCCTGCCTGCAGTCCTGATCAGCACTGATTAAGAACATATGACACACTTTGAATTGAAATATGAGGCAATGAAGGCTCCTTACAACTGTGCAGCTGATGACCTGCACAATGGCTGAATGGGGGAAAATTCTGCTCGCAATACCTGACAAAATGGTGTCTTTAGTTCCTAAATGTTTATGATAAAAAAAACATGGTGATGTCAAAGAGTAGTAAACAGTCATCTGTTAACATTTTTGGACTCTTGCAATTATTACAACAACATACATATATATTTTCAATAAGCAGTTGAATTCACATTATAAAATCATGTGCTGTTGTAATGTTTTCAATACAGAAGAGGGTAAATTAACTTTTAAAATTAGAAAGTTATGATTTAATTTGTATTTTTCATGAGGTGTCAACTTGTACGGAACTGGGCTTGCGAAAAAACAAAGAAACAAAGTGAAAATACCACTTCTGGCTGCATTCGTCTAGTTGCTGGTGCATTTCTCCAAAAAAACTCCAGGGTAGTTTTGACTATGAATACAGATGGAAATGTATTTGTTGATTTTTACACTCTTGTTTTCATAATCCAAAGTTAATTATTATGAGAGGTTTTAAAGTACAATCAAGTAGTTGTGTTATGCATACTGTTTACTTTACCGTAAATTAGGAAGACAAGCAACATTACCACTAAAAAGACAAACTATTCTCTTCCCAGATCCTCCCAAAAACACCTCAGTGTCCATCAGTCCCTCTGGTTCAGTGTTTGTGGGCAGCTCTGTCGCCCTGACCTGCAGCAGTAAAGCCAACCCACCAGTGCAGATCTACACCTGGTATATGGTGAATGGAGCAGACATGAACGCTGTAGGAACTGGGCAGAATCTCACCATCAATGCGACCGAGTCCAGTGATGGTGAACAGTACTATTGTGAAGCACAGAGCCCACATGGAATGGAGACATCAGCAATTGCACAACTGAAAGTTGATAGTAAGCAAAATACCATTAATTTATCATATTAATGATGTTATTGCTTCAAAAATACTGGGTAGCACTGCGGCCTCACAGCTAGAAGGTTGTGGGTTTGAATCCAGCCTGGAGAGTTGGCTTGCTCTCCACGTGTTTGCATTGGTTTCCTCCGGGTATTCCGGTTTCTTTCCACAGTTCAAAGACATGCATGTCAGACTAATTGGAGAATCTAAATTGCCCATCAGTATGGGCGTGTGAGTGAACAGTGGTTTGCGCGCCCTGCGATGGATTGGCAAACTGTCCAGGGTGTGTCCCTGCCTCTCGCCCATAGTCAGGTGGGATAGGCTCCGGCTCCCCTGTTACCCTAATGACAATGGATGGATAGAGGGATAGATGAGGTGATTCAATATAATTTAACTAACTGCGGCATTCTCCTAACAAACACATTTAATAATATTCAAAGAACTACCTAAGTACACTTCAGCTTCCTCGTTGAATGGCGCAGAGGTGAACTCAATAGAAAGTGGACAGATTCTCACCTTCAGTGTGACGGAGTCCAGTGATAAACAGTACTACTGTGAAGTGCAGAATGAACATGGCAAGGGGACATCAAGACCTGTTCAGCTGATTGCAATATGTTTGCTCAGCATTTGCAATTACTGGATGATTTCAATAATCATATTATTGTTATACAGTCATCTCAGTAAAGGTTGGGATGAAACATTTTATTCTGGATATGGCTCTGTATGGCTCACTGTTTTTGAATTTGCTTAAACCATTTTGCTTGTTGTTGAAACAGAGATCATGAGTTTTTACCAGTTTATTTTTACACATCTTGTTTTCATTGTATAAAAATCCTATTACTGTTGATATAGTCCCTCCATTTTGATGAACCATAATATTTGGGACAAATGGCTTCGTAAGCCCTCAGTCACTTTCTTAGAGCAAGTAAAAGATAGGGTTCAGAATAAGTCTTGCTTAGGGTTTTGTTTCCTGAGGAATATTATTGTGCGCTGTTTCCAGTAGTGAACTGTTTGATTACAAATCTAAAATGGTGGAGTTTCACACCAAATTGAGAAAACATATGTCTTTGTCTCAGAACTTGTGTTACTCACTGTCTGTTTTGAGATTGCCATTTGAATGTCAAGCTTTTCCAGATCCTCCTAAGAACACCTTAACGTCCATCAGTCCCTCTGGTTCAGTGTTTCCGGGCGACTCTGTGACTCTGACCTGCAGCAGTAAAGCCAACCCACCAGTGCAGAACTACACCTGGTATAAAGTGGATGGAGCAGAGATGAACATTATAGGAACTGGACAGATTCTCACCTTCAATGTGACTGAGTCCAGTGATGGTGAACAGTACTACTGTGAAGTGCAGAATAAACATGGCATGAAGAACTCAACAACTGTGCAGCTTAGTATAATATGTATGTTCAGTGTTTATATTCATTAAATCATTGCATTGATCATATAATTGTTGCATTGTTGTTCTTCTCATTATATTTATTTGGCTAATGCTTTTTACCAAAGCTATGTGCTTTAAATGCATACTGAAGGTCACTGGAACAGTTACGTAACATAAGATAATGCACAAGTCATGCAATGTGGTAGTCAACCAAGTGAATAAACTGCAATGCATAAACTAGAGGTTGGGCACAAATCAAATTCAGGGACCAAATTACAAAATGTTGATCAATTGTTAAGGAACCATAATGAAAGATGAAAGGCTGATGATGGAAGCGCAGTATGAATGCATCAGTGTTGTGAGTAACTGTGTCCTCCTGTGTGCAGACAGGCCTCAGATCTCTGGGTCTGGGAGCTGCAGCAGTACTGCAGCACAGATCAGCTGCTCCTGTGAGAGCCGTGGGAATCCCTCTCCCAGCATAGACTGGCATGTGTCTGGACTGCAGGTCACTAACTCTACTGACAGAGTCATCAGGGAGGAGCAGCTGGGGAGCACAGGCCTGAGGAGCTCCCTCACCATGTACCACTCACAGGGAGAGACATCCAATATCCTCTGCCACAGCACTAACACTCTGGGCTCCTCCAGCCTCCAGCTCCACATCCCGTCTTCAGAACAACACTCCGGTATTTCCATACAGGCTGTTGGTGATACTTGGCTTGTTGCCTGCTGTAAAGCAGTGCTGTTTGAGGTTAGAACCCAAAGATGGTCATAGAAATGTTTGAGGTCAGACCTGGCCTGAATCTGTAGAGCATGAGGCATCACAGCAAAAATCCTAGTGTTAATTCAACTCCAATAGAGTTCATTTGAGTCCAAGATGGATTGGTTGGTCTCATATAAGCTCTACTGGAGTTGAATTAACACTGGGATTTTTGCTGTGAATGGTAGCATGTGAATTATGCAAGACCCTGAAAAGCACATCATCTTGGGTTTATTTTGTTTCATTTTATTTTATTTTATTTATTTAAGTGAGGGACAGTGCATATTAATTAACATTTACATGTAAATATGCCAGATTAAAGCCATAAGATAATTTCCATCTCCTGTCCCTTGGCAGATGGATGTTACACATCACCACACAAATATAAATACAAGGGCACATAACACAGAGGACATACTGACTAAACACACATTAAAACTTTAGAAGCATATGATGTTAGCATAGCCCTGTTTCATTAAAAAGAGGCAACACTTTACAATAAGAGTACATTAATTAACATTAGCTAATGCAGTAAGAAGCATTAACTATCAGTTAAAGCTGCAGTTGGTACCTTTGAGGAGAAAGAGGACTTAGCATGAAAATTTGAAAAAATGCAACTTTCAGATCCCTCCTGCTCCCTCTCCGCTGCACTCCTGCCCTGCCTCCAAAGACCCTCCCCAGAGGAGGCTGCCATGCACGCAAAGGCACGCGACTTGTTATGCATGCGACCGATACGACTGCCAGGTCACTTCATGAAGATATTTTCTGCTACTTTCTAATAAAACGACGCCAGTAACGTTAGCCCTAGCATTGGAAACAAGCTAAAGTTCGCCCCACTGCAACATCACAGTAACATCCCATGCACTACGGAGTAGTGTAACAATTACAAGACGCTGGCTATTCAAACAGCGACTGTGCATGTAAGCGACGTTCACTCACTTATTTGCAGAGCAAAAATGAATTGATGCCGGTTAGGGCTGGGGTTAGTAGCAGCTGTGCATATAAGCGACGCCAACTCGCTTATTTGCAGAGCATTGCGGAGCAAAAATGAACCAACGAAATGCCAGTAACGTTAGCCCGACTGCAACATCACAGTAACATCACATGCTCTACGGACAGTGATGTGCGGTCGGAGGTTAGTTTGGTGAGCCAGAATCCTCCCTTTGCTTGATTAGCAATCAGACGATAAACTAGTTTAGTAAGACTATTCGACAGAATGACGCGCCAGTTTAAGTTTCCGCGGCATTATTACTCAGTACATCGAGCCTGAAATGCTCACGAAACTGCAGATTTGCGGGTGCTTGCTTACAGGAAGCTGAAGCAATGTCATCAACAAATATTAAAACAGTTCGACTAATGCGGAGTTCAATGCTTGATCAATATACAATGTATTCTCCTTTAAATACGCGCTTTTACACCCAAACAAAAAAAGTGGGCATTTATTTTCAGTCTTCTTTCATAATCCGATAAACAAAATGTTAAAACAATATACAGAATTACTGAGAGCCGAGAATTTTTCCAAATGGATTATTCAGATTTCCATCCTTGCAGTCTCGAATTGAAGCGTATACGTGAATAAATCTTTTTGTCATTATCTCCTCTATCAGTATACGGGCTTCCTATAGGCTTGGTCTTAATAGTTTTGATTGTCAATCAGGAATAGTACGTGGGAACAGGTTCACAAAATCCTGTGATAAAAGTTCGGGTCACTGCCTCACCTCACCGCACGTCTCTGACAATGGAGTAGTGTAACAATTACAATTAGCTCTTTAGCCTCACCGAAAATCAAACATTACGTAAATAAAGCAGGGGTTTACCAGTCAAGCAGAAAAGTCGCCAACTCTGCATCGGTTTTTAATCCTTCCAGATCACGGAGTTCCCTCCACCTCTGAAAAGCCACTCCGATGTTCACTCTGGTTTTATCCCGGGCTTTGTCTAATTCTTTCTTTTGTGCTTTTTTTCCTTCTGGCTTCCTCTTCTTACTGCTCTTAGCCGTGTATGCTGCTGTCGGTAACGGAGGTATCGGTATTTTTTTCCTCGCTGATGGCTGTTGTTGCGCCATTAGTTTATCTAAGCTCCTGAAGCCTCTCTTGGAGATTTGAGCTTGACCGAGCATTGGCGTGAACTGAGGAGGAACGGGGAAGGAGGCTCTCCGCAGCGCGTGCATGTGCAGTGATTGACGGCTGTCAGACACTCCCTCAGACACCCTCCTGGCTCTGATTGGTTATTTTTGGTCGGTCCTAACGATTCTGCTAAATTGCAGTAGGAGCAGTATGTGGGTCTAAAGGAGCCTTTTTTTAATTACAGAGTACTAGTTTTATGTAATACTGTCTGTACACAGTGACAGTTTTAGCACATATGACAAAAAGTTACTTTCATGAAACTTAAGAACTGCAGCTTTAATTAACAGTAAACTAATGGGTCTACTAATCATTTACTAATGGTGTTTGTGTTAACTTATGTTGAATAGTTTGATAGTCTGAGGTGTCACTTTCGGGGTACTTAAGTTGTGTTTTCAACTTCATAATAAGGATGTCAAAGAGCATTAAGAAATGGTATGTTAAGGTTACCTAACGCTTATGTAGCTCTCTGATGCATTAGTTAACTGTTAATTAATTGGTAGTTAATGCTTATTACTGCATTAACTAATGTACCCTTATTGTAAAGTGTTACCAAAAAAAGTTAAACATGGTCACAGTTTGGGTGCCAGTATCAAAATGATTTAGAGTCAGTGCTGTAAAGCATACCTACATGAAATTATAATGAATTTAAAAGAACTTCTTGAAGGGTATCAAACCATTTACTGCCCCCAGACTAATCATATTACGCTGCTCATCTCAATATGAATTACAGTGCAATACATGTCCATTTTTGTCAATGACTTTCTGCAACATTTACAGGGCAGATGCTCACTCCTCAGACTTGGATGGAAAAGAAACTGGGTGCTACTCTCACAGGGAATAGAATCTCATATTAATAGAAAGACTACTTAGCTGCTAGAGTTAGAACACCGAAGATGGAAAACAACACTCTACCAAAGGGGAGACAAAAACCAGGAACTTAAATACACACATACACTAATTTACCAACTGTAAAGACGTGTGCTGAGCATGGGGAGGAAACACAAGCAGAGGGGTGATGAGCAAGATAATCATTGTATAATGTTAAACAATTAACAACACAAAACCGACAAAGATGGCTAACCTGCGGAGAAAAACAATTAATGGAACTTTAAGGGCGTGACATTCCTGCCCCCACCCCTCACCAAGGGGCGCCACCTGATGACCCTAATGCCAATCTGGCATGCCAAAAGAGAAACGCCTGGACTAGGGAGGGGTCCAGGATGTTCCGAACATGAACCCAGGACCATTCCTGTGGGCCATACCCCCACCAGTTGACAAGAAACAGATGACCAACCCCCAGGGCCAAACAACCAGGATGCAGTGCCTTGTTTAAGCTGGGCCTCCATCGATGAGCAGGTTGGAGGCAGGGAGCAGGATGGGGAGCTGTAACGAGAAGAAAATATAGGCTTAAAATATGACGTAAAAAAGACAGGATGGTTGTGGTGAAGGGGAGGTGGGACGACAGTACTGAATGCTGAGGGTGAGAAGACTTGGGAGATCGTGAAGGGGCTGATGAACCGGGGGAAAGCTTCTTGGATTCGGCCCTCAAGCGGATGTCTCTGGTCACCAGTCAAACCTTCTGCCTTGTGTAGTGCATCGGAGCTGAGCTGCACTGACAGTTCTCTTGGCTCTGGAAAGTTGAGACGTTTTGAAGCTGACGTTTAAATGAAAGATACTTAATCTCAAACAAAGAGGATTGTCAGAAGACAGCCTGAGGTCAGGCCTGAGCCAATTGCAACACTAAGGGTCAGGCTGGGCATAAGAGAGGGGACTGGTCTGAGGTCAGTAGCTGGGCTGTCGAGACGAATAGTTCAGAGCTCGCAGGGCAGATGTACACTCTAGGACTTGTATGAGGAAGAAACTAGGTAAAGTGCCACTTGCCAGGACCACAGGCTGAGGAAATGGAATCCCAAATAAATGGTTATTTAGCAACAGTTTAAACAATGAAGACAGAAGACAACAGTCTAGCAAAGGGGAGACAGACACCAGAAACTTAAAAACACAACGGCGACAATGAGCATATTGGGAATGAGTTCGCAGAGCATGGGGAGGAAACGCAAGGGGCGGGGTAATGAATAAGACAATAATTGAACAATGAGAGTTAACAAAACAAAACGGAAACTGACAAAGGCCACTAGACTGTGAAGAAAAACAATTAACAAAACATTCAGGATGTGACATTTTCTAATGTTGTTGTTTCTCAGTATTCAGTACAGTTTTGTTAAGACGTGATTGAGTTCCGACCATTAAGACTTGTGTGTGTTCTTTTTCAGCAATGCAATGCACTGCACTGCCATATGTCATGATAGCAGCACTCATCTGTCTGCATGTGATCACTGTGGCATTCTGCATCCATAAAATTAGAAGGTGAGATCATTAACAGTGCCCTCCACGAATATTAGCACCCAATGAAGGTGGTCTTTATTGTTTATCCTGTGGATATTTCATTCAAAATATTAACAATCACAGAACAAATATCTTTCTCAGAAATATGTGGCATATTTATTGGATCCTTCTCATTTAGAACTTTGCACAACTTCCCTTAGCCGGGATAAATGCTCTGAGTCTTTTCTTATAGTGTGTAATGAGGTTCGAGACATGGCCAAGGGATCAGAGCCCATTCCTCCATGCACATCAGATCCTTCAAATTCCTAGGTCCACCTTTATGGAAGGCCCAGGCAACACCTTGATTCTGTGGTTGGTGAACAATTTTTGGGATTTCACTTAATTCTTTGGGTCACTATCCTGTTGGAAGATCAAACTACAGCTCAGATTAAGATTTCTGGCCAAATGTAGTTTGGTTTTCATTTAATATCTGCAAGTACTTGGCGAAATCCATGCTGCAGTGATAAGTTACCCTGGGCCATGTGGAGAGGCAGCATCACACGTGAAATCCATTACCATACTTCACTGTGAGGGTGGAGTTCTTCATGCATTGGCTATTGGGAAACATTACAAAGCCACCACAATCAAAAACTTTTTGTCCTATGCACCAGGAATGTTGAAAGCAGATTTGATATGATTCCAAATAAAGCTGTTTGTTATTCAAATAAAAAACTAGAAAAAAAGTTTGGCTTGCTGATGACACTACAGCAAAGGTCATGAAGTAACCAATATCAATAAAAGCCCATCTCAATGAACCAGAAACATTGGTGTTAAGTTTGACCTGGTGGTGCAGCAACAGGAAAGGCTGAAGGGTTTTATAAAACATTGGGGTCCTCCTCTATGCACCAGGGTTGAATACAAGAAGTCTCCTGCGATTTTGTTAATCGCGCTAACATAAAGGACGGGCAGTGACAGCCTACAAGCCAAATAATAAAATAAATATGGCATGAATATAATCTGTACTATACAGTGAATGATGGTCAGCAGTCAAGACAAATCATTTAAACATGCAGTGACTGTTCTCTCTCTGCTCTTCTGCCTCCAGCTTGTCTACAAGATTGAGGGTGAGTCTCTCTTTCTTTTCCTCCTCTTCCTCTTCTGTAACAGCTGAGTTTCACCTGTATTTTACCGACACTCACCATCTGCGTGACTTTTCCTTTGAAGGCAGGGGCAGAAGGTGACACATACGCCAGCCTGCAGCTGTCCAACATCAGCCCTGAATATGACACCCTGCAACTGAAGAAGTGAAACACAAAGAAATGAGCAGCTGGGTGCGCTGCTGAGCCCATATTTTGCAAATAGTGTTTTCTTTTGCCCTCCCTCTACTGGACATCTGACAAAACGTGAAACTAGATTGTCTCAGCAATGAAGCAGTAGAGCCCTTCCAAAGAAGTCACGCACTTGAACATCGTGTTTTGACTCTGTGCTTGATGTCAGATGGGGATTCATTTGCTCAATACTGTGACCCTCATGCTGCTTTGTTTTGATGTATTCATTTTTACATTCCAATTTTTGCCCTCATTGCAGCAAAGCTGCCCCTTCAAGACTGGCCACAAATGTTGAAATAGTTTGTTTTTTTTTTGCGACATGCTTCAAAATCTTATTTACCAGAGAGTTGCTTTACTTGTAAAAAAATGTATAGTATTAGTTTACTGATGACCGCACACTAAAAAGCTGTACATGTGTATGGAAGCCCATAGTGGACAATATTCAAATGAAAATGTAATCCCACTATTGCATTATAATTTTCCACTTATGAATGAGTTATTTGAGACAATATTAAATTGAAAATGCATTAATCCAATTATCACTTTCATTTTCACATACACATCTGGGAAATCTATGACTATATTCAAATGATAATGAAAAGCTGATTGACATTTAATTTTCAAAGTCATGCTCCGCAATACAGTGGACAATATTCAAATGCAATAAGCAAAACAGCACCCCCAGCCTATTGCATTTACATTTACATGTCATCACGCTCTTTTAGGGTCAACATGATAATGAAAATGCTGTTTTCTAATCACTTGGAAATAATAATGATATAATAATGATGACAACATTTGACATTTCATTTTCAAAGACTTATCCTGCAATACATGGGACAATATTCAAACGCAGTAAGGGAAACAGCGCCTCCCAGTCCATTGCATTTTCAAATACATGTCACCACGCTCTTTTTGGGACACAATGAAAATTAAAATGCAATCTGTCAGCGTCTCATCAAGGCGGGTTTTCCGCTAGGACGTCACTCATTAGGGGCGCGAGCGGAAACCATGTTCCTTGTTTGCATACCAACCAATCAGCTTCTGGGTAGCGCTTTATGCAGCGGAGGCTTACTGATAATGTCATGATGGCTAGGCTGCTATGTATTGTGTGTGCCATCGCATTAGGGCTATATTGCACTTTGGATGTAGCCATCTTGGCAGCTAGTATGCTAGCTAACGTTAAGTAAGGAAAATATTTGTAAATGATCATCACATTAAAACGATATGATTTGATTTTTGCCCCAACTCTATTAACTGAGCTAGCTGTAATATGCATGAACTTATCCGAGGCTTCATGGGCAGTGTTGTGCAACTGCAACCCAAGTGTGCTTGCAGATTTCAGAGACGTTAGCTAGCTTGCTAGTGAGTCTAAAAGCAATCGCTAGGTACAGCTAGCTAGCTATGGTGCCTACCGGAGAAGCTCTTACAGCCCTGATTTGTCACTTTAAACGCCATCTCGCATTTTACCCGACCTCTTTCACCATTGATTAGCAGCTTCTTTTACCTAAAGAACAAACTGACAGTTCAGCCTGAGACATGTTATTTCATAGCTAGTTTAAGCAGCATTATCCTTCCATGCGTGCTACAGCGTATTACATTGCTCCAGATAAAACGCTATCCGTCTTCCGACCCTGCTGACGGTAGTTAGGGGAAATGTTTGTCATCATTTTTATACTTAATCGCTGTGATTCGGTTTTTGCTAGCTGACGATTGCTCTTGTGCTTGCCGAGTTGCAAGTTCGCCACTCCTGAAACATGCACAATGTATGCATCATGCAGAACGGTCCGATAAACGGCCAGCAGTCAGGCTGCCGCTGTTCCTGGTTTAATCGCGATTCCCAAGCCACGTAGCAATGGGAGAAGTTTTGATGACTGGCTGTGTTCCTCACCTGCTAACTTAACCTGCTGAAATATGAACTTCTTTGATATGTTTGGCAGCACTTTTGTACTATCACCAAGAGTACTATCAGATTTCTGGGAGATTTAAATGGATAGCTCATTACCTGGCTAGCTCAAGAACAATCTGCAAGCACAAGAGCAATCGCTGTCGGCTAGCTAGCTTGTGAAGCTAGGGCAAAAACCGAATCACAGTGATTAAGTATAAAAATGATGACAAACATTTCCCCTAACTACCGTCAGCAGGGTCGGAAGATGAATAGCGTTTTATTTGGAGTAATGTAATACGCTATAGCACGCATGGAAGGATAATGCTGCTTAAACTAGCTATGAGATAACATGTCTCAGGCTGAACTGTCAGTTCGTTCTTTAGGGAAAAGAAGCTGCTAATCAATGGTGAAAGAGATCGTGTGTGCGAGATGGCGTTTAAAGTGACAAATCAGGGCTGTGAGAGCTTCTCCAGTAGGCACCATAGCTAGCTAGCTGTACCTAAGCGATTGCTTTCAGACTCACTAGCAAGCTAGCTAACGTCTCTGAAATCTGCAAGCACACTTGGGTTGCAGTTGCACAACACTGCCGCGAAGCCTCGAATAAGTTCATGCATATTACAGCTAGCTCAGTTAATAGAGTTGGGGTAAAAATCAAATCATATCGTTTTAATGTGATGATCATTTATAAATATTTTCCTTACTTAACGTTAGCTAGCATATAGCCTAATGCACGATGGCACACAATACATAGCAGCCCAGCCATCATGACATTATCAGTGAGCCTCCGTGCGTACAAGCGCTTACCCAGAAGCTGATTGGTTGGTATGCAAACAAGGAACATGGTTTCCGCTCGCGCCCCTAATGAGTGACGTCCTAGCGGAAGACCCGCCTTGATGAGACGCTGACAGATTGCATTTTAATTTTCATTGTGTCCCAAAAAGAGCGTGGTGACATGTATTTGAAAATGCAATGGACTGGGAGGCGCTGTTTCCCTTACTGCGCTTTTGAATATTGTCCCATGTATTGCAGGATAAGTCTTTGAAAATGAAATGTCCATCATTATTATATCATTTTTATTTCCAAGTGATTAGAAAACAGCATTTTCATTATCATGTTGACCCTAATAGAGCGTGATGACATGTAAATGTAAATGCAATAGGCTGGGGGTGCTGTTTTGCTTATTGCATTTGAATATTGTCCACTGTATTGCAGAGCATGACTTTGAAAATTAAATGTCAATCAGCATTTCATTATCATTTGAATATAGTCATAGATTTCCCATATGGGTATGTGAAAATGAAAGTGATAATTGGATTAATGCATTTTCAATTTAATATTGTCTCAAATAACTCATTCATTAGTGGAAAATTATAATGCAATAGTGGGATTACATTTTCATTTGAATATTGTCCACTATGGGCTTCCATACATGTGCTTGAACATTTGGTCTTTTAATGCAAATGCCTGATGCAAATTTTAGCTAATGTTAAGTTTTTTGCAATTACTACTCATTCAATTCGCTACCCTCATATTTCAAAGAAATGAATCAGGTGTCATTTGATTTTTTTAATTCTCCACATTCAAATGCACAATGCAATGTATATTGGGTTAAGAAAAGCTATTGTTTTCTCAGTGGAGTTTTAAAACTATTTCTAATTACCACAAACATATTTATTGTCATAGTTTGCATGCGTGTGTATGTGTGTACATATGAGTGAGTGTGCACGCGCGCGTGCGTGTGTGTGTGTGTGTGTGTGTGGATTAAGCGCTCTATATTTTAGGTTAAAAGCATATATTAGAATGGCACTGTGACTGTCAGGAAAGGTCGATTTCTGCTAAATCCTCCTCTGAAGTGCTGAGCCACGTTTATCAATGTATTCTGAGAGCGCATGAATAGATTATCTAGGAGAAGCTCACACAGGGTTATTTCTTCACTTCCTCTCGTTCATACTCTTTGCAGAATCATGCTTGCAATTTCTGTATCCTACACTTCACTTACACCAAACTTCTGTTTTAAAAGCTTGAAGATGTTGCGGAGAAGACTTTACTTTTATGATTAATTTGATGGTAGTTACTTTTGGGCACATATTTTATATATGAATTTTACAATTTTTATAATGGTTTTATGTCTGTCCTTTCTGCCATTATTTTGAAATTTAATATTTAAATGTTACTATTTTTAAGCAATTTGTTACTCATTTATCTCAAGGAAACGAAATCTTGTTTCCCTGGCATGAAATGGAATCTAAACTGCATGAGTAAAATAAATGCATACTAAAGGGATCTGCTGCTCTGTGCTTGATATTATAGTGCATTTTATCTTCCAAATATGATGTTTAGATGATTTTTGAAAAAACCTTTTTTACAACTATGCATGTGAGTGTTTTTAAATTTTTCACATCATTCAGCTTCAGCAGCTGTATGTTTTAAAAGATATTTCAGCCTATGTACAATAGCATATACATTTGAATTTTTTACATTTTTCATTATTCACGCTGATGTTTTTTGAGAGAATGAGGAAACATATTTATCTTTTTTTTTATTATGTTACATTTCAACAAACCCCCAAGCTTAAGTGGAAATAATATCTGGAGTTGCTGCCTGGTTTGAGGTCTTGATGAAAGAGCTCGTCCCAGTTGGACGTACTACACCCAAAACGTACTGATGCTGGACGTACTACACCCAAAACGGTGAGCCACTTGCCGGGCACTTACTCCCGCCTCTAGCATACCCAGGGCCCTGTTCCATTGTTCAGTCGATAGACGTGGCATTATGACACTTAAAAATGTTTTTTGTGTGGCTTTTATCATGCCTTTATGTAGGGAAGACAACCCCTCCTTCATTTCAACCACTGTACTTGCACAACTCCTAATCCCATATGTTGTACTCAGTATGGATTGATGAGAGTCCAACTCACACTGTTGAGTTACATGATGATTATTCATGTGTAACGAGGTACACATTGTGACCCCAATGGTCACTTAAGAACTCAAATTGGACTACTCAGGTCCTGAGCAAAAATAAACCAAAATTTAGAGTGTTATGTTTTCATTGCCTTTTGAGTATAAATGGAAGTGCTCCCCAAAAGAATATGCACCTAATTGAACGGAACAAAGTCTTTTTTTTTTCATAAAATACTCTGGAAATGGAGGGTGACCACATTGGTGCTTCACAGGGGGTGTATTATTGGGGTGGTTACAATACATTGAGTGAGGTGATCCTTTGCTTTGTTTCCATCATGAATGCAATTTTTTTTGAAAGAGCCAACCTCCAAGGCATTAGATACACCTGACCATGTCTTCTTAATTAAAAGATGAAGGAACATTTTTTTGAGGCTTGCGGTAGTAAATTGGTTTTCCTGTTCCAATATTACTGAATTCCTAATTGCTGTACTCCCACCCTTGTTTCTTGAAATGGCATCCTCCCATAAATGTATTCAGATCTGGTTTATTAATACACTGAGGTTTATAGTGATGATTAATTTAGGGGCTGAGAATAAACTCAGATAATTTCAGGAGTACATTTCATTCATGTTTTGAGGTAAAAATAACACTCACCATAGATAACTTTTTCATTTATGATGGAAGCACACTATTTGCACATGCTTCTTCTGCATAAAATGCATTTGATGCAAATCATATTGCACTTTGTAGTACATTAAAAATATAAAATTTCTTTATCCGAAGATGTCTCTGATATTAATATTTTGGGTACACTTGCTTCACATGCGTACATTGACTTTCATGTAGTTATTCCCTCCTCTTTAGTGCTGTGATGGTTTTAAGGTCCCTCTTCCTTTTTTAAATGTACAATTCCCACCTTAATCAGTCATGTTCCATCAGCCTACTATGCAAGTATGCTCATACATGACTCATGCTGCCATCTTTGGAGATGTGGGCAGTTTGTGTTCTTCCACAAAAACACATGCCTGTCAATCGCTCTTCATTTCACTTACAGTTTCAAACCTTGCATATACAGAACAAGGGTGGAGGAACCCCAAACATGCAGGAGGTACTTCTGCAAGAAACTAAGCCAACCCGCACAACTGCATCCCTCCCAGTTGCCAGAGCAGCGCAAGACCAACGATGCATTTCCCTTAGGAGCCTGTCTGGCACGGCTGGATTCAATCTGATGCCGTGGTGGTTACTTATGCTCCGTAAGCGGTGCCTTTACCTCATGAGCCAATCCAGCAGTCTCATTATTATAATAATAATCATAATAAATTTATTTATATAGCACCTTTCAAGCAATACAGCACAAAGTGCTTCATAAAAACAGGTAAAAAAATACATGCACATAAAAGCAATAAAACCAAATGGGAGAAGTAGGAAATTAAACATCAAAATAGGAAGAATTAAGATAATAAAAGACATATATGAAAACACACCCATAATAAAAGAATTTAAACCATAAAATCAGCAAAAGCAAGCCTTAAAAAATGAGTCTTTAAAGGAGATTTAAAAGACAATAAAGACTCAGCATTTATTATGTTGTTTGGGAGGCTGTTCCAGAGTCTTGGAGCCTTAACCGAAAAGGCTCGATCAACCTTTGTTTTTTACTCGGACTCTGGAACAGCCAAAAATGCTTGCTTGGAAGATCTCAGCAGTCTTTTAGGTCTGTAAGGATTTAAAAGCTCACTTATATATTCTGCTGCCATGCCATGGAGTGCTTTGAAGGTAATTAACAAAATTTTAAAATCAATTCGGAATTCGACTGGTAGCCAGTGCAAAGATGCCAAAATTGGAGTAATGTGGGCTCTTTTATTTGTTTAAGTGAGCAATCTTGCAGCTGAATTTGAAATACTTGCTGTTTGTTCAAAAATTTCTTATTCAGAGAAGTAAATAATGAGTTGCAATCGTCTAATCTTGACGAGATAAAAGCATGAATAATTTTTTCCGTATCTTCAAATGACAGAACAGACCTAATTTTAGCTATGTTACGGAGTTGCAAATAGCATGACTGTACAAGCTTCTTTACGTGGAGCTCAAATTTGAGTTCAGTATCAAATATCACACCGAGATTTCGGGAAGAGAGCCTAATATTAGAAGCAAGAGGTCCAAGAGATGATTGGATTTTATCCGACACCAACTTTGGACCAAGTATAATGACTTCGGTTTTATTTGAGTTAAACTGCAAAAAATTATTAGCCAACCAATTTTGAACATCAGGTAAATGGTCATGCAGCACCAACACATTGCTGAAATCAGTAGATTTTGCTGAAATATACAACTGCGTGTCATCAGCATAACAGTGAAAAGCTATTTTATGCTGACGAATAATAAAACCCAGAGGTAACATATAAATACAAAACAATATAGGCCCAAGTATGGAGCCTTGAGTTAAACCTGAAGTAAGCAGTACAGACGAGGATACATGTTCACCAATGGAAACCAAAAATTTTCTGTTCGACAGATAGGAAGAGAACCATTTCAGAACAGGCTCAGAGAGCCCAACCCAATTTCTCAGCCTATCAATCATGATGACATGATCAACTGGATCGAAGGCAGCACTAATATCCAAAAGCACCAGTAATGAGCAGTCATCAGAGTCAGCATTCATCAAAAGATCATTAGTGACCCTGAGAAGAGCCGTTTCTGTACTAAGCTGACGTCTAAAGCCTGATTGAAATTTCTCAAAAATATAGTTGGTTTCCACCACTTCTAAAAGTTGCTTTGTGACCACTTTTTTCCCAGACTTTCAAAATAAAAAGCAATTTTGATATTGGTCTAAAATTACTAAGAATGGCTGGATCAAGATTTGGTTTTTTTAGAAGTGGTTGAATGCAGGCAATCTTAAAATAGTCTGGAACACAGCCAGTAGAAAGAGAACTGTTTACCACGGAAAGCAGGGCAGGGCCAATAGCCATCATTACTTCTTTAAGGAGCCTAGTGGGTATAATATCCAAGATACTGGATGAGAGTTTCATACGTGACACAATATCAGAAAGATCCAACAGAGAAATCGGTGCGAAAAAACTCAGCAAGTTTAAGCGAGGGCACGAAACATTAACAGATGGAACATGACTGATACTAGACTGTATGACTGCTATCTTGTCAATAAAAAATTTCAAGAACTTCTCACAATCAGCGGGGGGGATGAAGCTGATATAACAGCAACTGGAGGGTTCACCAGACGGTCAATTGTTTTGAATAAAAATTTCGCATTATGCTGATTAGCAGCTATTAATTCAGAGAAGAATTTATCTCGAGCATTTTTTACTTCTTGATTATATGAGTGTTGCGCCCCCAAAAGTGCTATTGATTATGCCACCCCTTGAGCTTCATTAGAGTTAAAGCGTAAGAGCAAGGGGAACTCAGCCCCAATCACGTATGCAGACACAGGTTCTAAGAAAATGTAAAAGTTCAGTCTTTATTAGTAAATAAATTTCTTTTACAAGTGTTCAGCTGTTCACCGACAAGATTTACAAAAAACACAGGATATAAACATAAAAAATACAGGATGTCCCTCAGCCATCAGAACAGGGGCTAGCTAGATCAGGGGGTGTTACACTGGAGAGGCTAAGTCTCAACATCACACGTGACCTGAAGTATACACCACCCTTGTAATACACACTGAAATTCAAGCACTCCACCTCCTAATATAAGGAGCAATGTTGAGGGATATAAGAGTTCATACTACAAAACACTGCAAACACTTCTGTGACTTAGAATCAAGGAGACCTGCTTCTCAGCGCAGACCCCCTACACTAACGGCTAAGCCAATACAGAGGCTGACTGGGCATAGGGAATGAAGAAAAAGGGGAAGAAAGTAACAAAAAGAAAGAAACCAAACTCCACCCTAGCCTGTAGCCTATACACATTCACTTAGTCTTACACAATACAAGCTCACAGGCTAAAGGGAAAAAAAAGAAAAAAATAAATAAAAAAAACTCTGAGGGCTCTAAATTCGTTGACCAGGCGCAGGCACGGCGAATGGGGGCGCCAGCAAAACGGGTGTATCCAGGCGTATTTTGCAATTTCTCGTTGCCGGGCGCAAGTACTCCTCTGTCCCGCCTCTGTCTCTCCTGCCGACGCTTAAGTGGCAAAGAGGAGGAGAGAAGGCGTGAGTGGGTTTAACACAGCCGAGTCAAATCTTCACCAATCAAATGAGCTCCTCTCCTAACCTTTAAAATGTTGGAATAAAGAAGCCTCTGTCCTATATCTGCATGATGCGTTCATGTTGCATTTTACTTTGCTGCTTCAGGCATGTTTTCTGCACCGCTTACGTCAATATTAAGCATGACAAATATGAGTTAGCTGGCTAGCTAGGTCATTCCCGAATTATTACCATTAACGAACTTGAATGGAATTTCAAAACGAAACTACGTCAGATCATTCAAACTTATGAAGTTGAAATGAAATACGATGGTTGCTCATTTATTTCTTCTGCCTGCATCATTGGGAAGAGAAACGATGGATAGTGTGTCCCTATTATTACACCCTGTTGCTGCTTAAAATTTTGGGATTAACATGCATAGACAACAATGCAAGATACATAACACATTTATTTTCACTATGTGATCTTAACTCAGCACGAGATCATAGCAATCAGGTTGTATTCCTTTCTCCCACTAAAAACGATAAAACCAAAGTGACAATAATAGTTTTATGCCGCTTGCACACTGGACGCGAAAAGAATTTTTCGCACAACAGATTACATTCAAAGTCAATGCAAAGACGCAAATACACGTGTATTCGCATCTTTGCATTGACTTTGAATGTAATCAGTAGTGCTAAAAATTCGTTTCACGTCCGGTGTGAAAAGCAGCTGAAGGACACATACCCACACAGGCAACACAGGCACCCACAGGCACCCACATGCACACATCTCTCTCTCTCTCGCTCTCTCTCTCTCTGCTCTCACTCTCTCTCTCTCGTACTACGTCGCAGACAGGGGTTTTTGCGGTCAAAGCCACTGCCGCAAAAAAGCGGCTAGGCGCTCAAAGTAATTTAATATCAATACTCACTTACGTTTTATAACAGAAGTTCAAAACTTTGACATAACATAGAAAACACATATTTAGAAAAAGTCATGGACGGATGGACTCATATCTTTTACTGACATGAAATACCATGCATTACTAACATCAGTGCAGCGGTTCTTGTGTTAAGGACAGAGCTGTGCAGCCAGGTGGTCTCTCCTCTCCCGTGCGCGTTGCTGCTCTCCCTGCTGATACGGCACATGCAGTTCGGCCTCTCTCTGTCTCAAGTCCTGTAATATCTCTTGCGTGAGGTCAAAGTGACATTAATGGCGTACAGCTACGTTGCGTAGCACGTAACATGCCACAGAGAATGCACTGACACTCTGAGGGCTGTCAGGTCGAGTTTCCATTACACGCGCAAACCGCCTTTGATCTGACATCAGGACAATCGATATAGATACTATAATTTATGTGCTGATTCAGATAGTTACATTAAATAGTGGTTGCTGTAATTATTCATTGCATTTAAATGTGCCTGACATTCTGGAAACCTGCCTGTGAGGTTTCGGTGACGTGTGCGCACTGTGCACTGGTTAGCCAAATTACCACTGCACAGAAAGTAAGCCAGGTTGGAGCTGGCGAGCTCTCTGCACACTTCGGCGGAGCCCTTTGCCATTTAAATTGTCACTGCGTCATGATGAATGTGTGACACCTCCCCTACTACACTGCCAAACCCATCTCAGCGCCGTCCATCTACCAAATTGCCAAAGTGGCTGCGCTGCGGTGTTGCACAGCACGAAATTACCACTGCACGGGCTGCACCAGATGAAATTACCACTGCGTGGGCTGCGCCACGCTTACGCCACCCTGCACTGCGCCAAGAAATTAGAGCCCTGAGCCTTAAAACAGCACCCACACAGTCACAGGATAAAGAACAGCAACTAGCCACTCAGTGTTGCCGCACAGGTGTATAAAAAGAAAAAAGCAATTGAACATGGACATGAATAATTGCTCCCATGAACCCCAGATTCAAACAACAGTTTATAGCAAGACTAAATCATGGCACGCTTACTGAAACCAGTTAAAAGCACAAGGAGAGATACGTAAGAGGGCGCTTAGCAGTGAGGCCGCTCTTTAGCATACTGTGTTGCTACATATTGTTGCACAGGGAGCAACACCATAACCATGCGTTACACAAAGTTATACTGGGTCGATCACAGCATAGTTTAACAAAACATACCTGCTGGAGTGTTAAAAGTGGCGGCGGACGCTCAGTTTGCAGGAATGAATTCCCCCACCAAAACCAGTTACACTACTAAGCGAACTGCCGGCGAGTAACAAACAGACATCGCGTTACAATCGAATCACACAAAAGCATAAATAATACGCTTGCAGTTCAGTAGCGTACCTTGCCAACATGGAAGCAACCTGACGTTACTCTGCCGTAGAACAAAATGTTTAAATGCCTGTGGCAATTCAGGACCATCCGTATCCCCACTCGCTCAGCACTTGGAACAACACGCTGCGTTGCCTCAGTCTTTACTGCTAGCAGCAGTGAGTGACAAAACTACTGGCTTAAGGACCCCTAGCGCCTATACATAACATGGACCTATAAGGAGAACTGGACAAACAATGAAGGCTGGAATGCTGCGCCGATATGGGCTTAGCGGTCAAGCTGATATTGCAAGTCACGTGATGCCATGGGGGCCAAAAAGAAATTTCTCCATAGGGAATAATTGAAAAAAACACGCTGATAAATCCGTGAATACATTTTTTTGACAGTCACAAATTATCAACACCGAAACTGTTTCTTTTTCTCTTTTAAATCATTGATGCCTCATTCCTCGCAACGACAAAAGTTTTATTTATATTCAGGCTATGTGAACACCAACGGGTCCTCACATGTAAGCGCGTTCTCGTCTCCTCCGACTTTAGTACAGCAGCGGATGGGAGTGGGTGGAGCAATGGGCATTCCATGCCGTCTGTCTGTGAGCAACACTATAGATGTAGCAAGTCGGTTAAGTGGGATGGTGTAACGGTGCAAATTTACTGAGCAACAAAAGAAACGCAAGTTAATGAAAGACAGACCGGAAAACAAGTTTGCGCGTAATTATTATAAAAATCTAATTTATTACTTGCAAGCAGATCGGGGCTGATCAGAACCGTGAGGTCCTTGAGGCTTTACCCGGGGTCCGTCATGCTTGCTATTTTGCTGCCCAGATTTACGATGCAGATGTTGATGTGATTGCTTATAAGATGTTTCTGAGTCCGTAGCGGGTTAAAAACCACTACAAAGGGTTGTTGGCCCTGTGCAGTTGGCAAGCAGGCTGCCCTCTTCCGTACTTGCGTTCCCCAGTGGGTAGCTTCTGGAGTGGAATCATATAGAAACACAAATCACCAGTCCTAACACCAGAGAGGCTATCTTGAAAGGACCAGTGGGCGAACCCAAGCAGGGACTGATCCAATTTTTTTTCAGGGTAAACTCCTATAGATCCGCTACGTTACTAGGAACGGCGCTAAGAGCCACAGCATGTGGTCTTCGACATGTGAGAGGCTAGGTAGTGTCAGCCACTTGCTGATGATAACTTGGCCATATGTTGCGCATCACATGTCTCTGGATATGGGCAGACCAGCAATGGGCATTCCTTGCCGATCGTCTGTGATCAGCAATATAGACGTAGCCAAGTCAGTAAAGGGAGCTGGCGTAACGGTGCAAATATACCGAGCAACTAAAGAAACGCAGGTTAATTAAAGACAGACCGGAAAATAAGTTTGCACGTAATTATTATAAAAAAACAAATTTACTACTAGCACGTTTTACACTCGTTTCATCAAACTTTTCTTTGTTTTGCGGTCACGTTGACTGAGTTACCATAAGAGTATATCAACTAACTAGCTAACTTGCGTTTCTTTTGTTCTCAGTATATTTTAGCCATTTTATTTTAATTGATGAATGGCCGTAACATGTAGCAACTCGATTACCACACTTCATTATGTAGCGGCAAAATGTACAGTAAGATAAGGCCGCTGTTGTGACATCCTAGAGCCACGTACGCAGCCAACACTCACCTTACTTTTTAATATTAAAAAATGATATGGATATATCCATAAACTGAGTTGTACATTTCCATTAGTTTTAATAGCACCAATTCACATTACTGTATTTTGATGCATTATGCATAATATTTTAGTTGAGCAGCATCTAACGTAATGTCCATATGAGTGGACAATATTACATCCGAACATGTTTCTGAGCAGCACCTGAGATCAATGAGAGTGATGCAGGTAGATTCGACGTTGTGGCTGATTTTCATCTGAACGAAGATAATACGAGTCCTAAAAGAGAATGCAACAGTTGAGCATGAGATGAAGATCGATTAGGTGCACATTTTAGAACAGAGATGGTGATTATGAGATAACAGGGGAAGGACAGAAAAAAGGAGTGATAAAACAAAGGTAAAAATAATGCAGTACAATGTGCGTAACATTTCAGGGTACATCCCCCATTTTACTATACTCCACGGAATGGTTATGTGTCTAGCGCAAAGCTAAGTTACATTAGCGAAAAGTAAATTAGCTTGCCAGAATTGGCAAAAGTTTAAGGCTCTTGACTTTAAAACATATCGGTTTATAAGGCATGTGCAGTCGTTGTGTGTTCTGGGTTTGTCGTCTTGAATCCGGAGAAGATAATGGAGTTCACACAGACAAGCAAGAATCGTCTGACTCTGTAAATGTAGTTATTCATCGTTGAACTAAAGAGGACACAAGCCTGAGCAATGTCATGTTACACAATCGCAAGTCAACTATTTTGCCGACATTTTTGCATTGAAATCAATAGTATTACTTCGCTGTTAAATAACAATCCTTTTAAACAAATGATATTGCACTTGGGTTTTAAAATTGTATTTCAAACTATGATTAAGCCTTTACCGGCGGTTATGTTTTTTCTGATCCGCTCATATTTACATAGGGGTTTCTTCGCAAGGTGCTGGAGTCTGCAGTGGTTAGAATTCCATTTCTGGAGAAAACTGATCGTGAACACGCACCCTGGGTAGGAGTTCCACGGCAGCTTGAACCATTGTCATGGACACCTTGGATACCAGCGCGTTCATGAGCCCCACACTACGCATTTGTGAGCAAAAAGTCATACAGTGCATGTCCGTGTGGTTCCGGAAGTTGGCCCCCATGTCGGCGTGCTGCGCCATTGAGCAATTTCCATTGAAATGAATGGGCGGCCATTCTCCTATTGTATATCCAGTGAAATATAAAACATCCTTGATACATAAGCCTTCTTCCCTGACGTATAGGTGGCCTAATCGATGCCAGTTCCTCCCCCAATCAATGAGACAGTAAAAACACGAGACAGCGGGCAGGGTAGAGAGTGAGAGCGAGAGAAAGAAAAAAAATATAGCCGCAAGCGGCAATTCCGGGGTTCAAGCCAAGAAAGACCATTAGCAGTTGAAAGCTTTAACAGCTTAATTAACAAGTGTTGCCACTAAACGTGGCTATGGCCCCCGCCAGGTGACGGAAATCGACTGGGGTTGGCGTAGCACAAAATTACACATTAAAGCCAAAGATGAATAAAATCGGTCAAAGCGTTCGAGATTTCGCATTCACAACAAACGGGACGTGAAGGGCGGATGGCCAGGCGGATGGACTGATGGAGCTGAATACTATGTCCCCGGCCCTAATACACCTTGACCCCAAAGATGAATGGAATCGGTCAAACCGTTTTCTTGAGATATCGCGTTCACAACAAACGGGATGGGACAGACGGACAACCAGACATATGGAGCTGAACACTATATCCCCTGCCCCTAATACACCTTGACACCAAAGATGAATGGAATCGGTCAAACCGTTCTTGAGATATCATGTTAACAAGGTATTTGTAAGTGGTCAAATGGTCGTAATGACCTTGAGAATAATGGCAAGGTCACGTAAATCGAGTGGGCTGTGAGCACTCCCTAATACACCTTGACACCAAAGAGGAATGGAATCGGTCAAACCGTTTTTGACATATCGCATTCACAACAAACGGGACATGACGGACGGACGGACGGAGCTGAATACTATGTCCCCCGCCCCTAATACACCTTGACACCAAAGATGAATGGAATCGGTCAACCCGCTCTTGAGATATCACGTTCAAAACAAACGGGACATGATGGACGGATGGACGGACGGACGGAGCTGAATACTATGTCCCCCACACCTAATACACCTTGACACCAAAGACGAATGGAATCGGTCAAACTGTTCTTGAGATATCACGTTCACAACAAACAGGACGGACGGACGGACGGATGGCAGGCGGACGGATGGAGCTGAATACTATGTCCCCCGGCCCTAATACACCTTGACTTCAAAGGTGAAAGGAATCGGTCGAACCGTTCTTGAGATATCATGTTGATAAGGAATTTATCTCGAGCATTTTTTACTTCTTGATCATATGAGTGTTGCGCCCCCAAAAGTGCTATTGATTATGCCACCCTTGAGCTTCATTAGAGTTAAAGCGTAGAGCAAGGGAACTCAGCCCCAATCACGTATGCAGACACAGGTTCTAGAAAATGTAAAAGTTCAGTCTTTATTAGTAAATAAATTTCTTTTACAAGTGTTCAGCTGTTCACCGACAAGATTTACAAAAAACACAGGATATAAACATAAAAAATACAGGATGTCCTCAGCCATCAGAACAGGGGCTAGCTAGATCAGGGGTGTTACTGGAGAGGCTAAGTCTCAACATCACACGTGACCTGAAGTATACACCACCCTTGTAATACACACTGAAATTCAAGCACTCCACCTCCTAATATAAGGAGCAATGTTGAGGGATATAAGAGTTCATACTACAAAACACTGCAAACACTTCTGTGACTTAGAATCAAGGAGACCTGCTTCTCAGCGCAGACCCCTACACTAACGGCTAAGCCAATACAGAGGCTGACTGGGCATAGGGAATGAAGAAAAAAGGGGAAGAAAGTAACAAAAAGAAAAGAAACCAAACTCCACCCTAGCCTGTAGCCTATACACATTCACTTAGTCTTACACAATACAAGCTCACAGGCTAAAAGGAAAAAAAAAAAAAAATAAATAAAAAAAAACTCTGAGGGCTCTAAATTCGTTGACCAGGCGCAGGCACTTGGCGAATGGGGAGGCCCAGCAAAGCGGGGTGTATCCAGGCGTATTTTTGCAATTTCGTGCCAGCGCAAGTACTCCTCTGTCCCGCCTCTGTCTCTCCTGCCGGCGCAAGTGGCAAAGAGGGAGGAGAAAGGCGTGAGTGGGTTTAACACAGCCGAGTCAAATCTTCACCAATCAAATGAGCTCCTCTCCTAACCTTTAAAATGTTGGAATAAAGTAGCCTCTGTCCTATATCTGCATGATGCGTTCATGTTGCATTTTACTTTGCTGCTTCAGGCATGTTTTCTGCACCGCTTACGTCAATATTAAGCATGACAAATATGAGTTAGCTGGCTAGCTAGGTCATTCGAATTATTACCATTAACGAACTTGAATGGAATTTCAAAGCGAAACTACGTCCAGATCATTCAAACTTATGAAGTTGAAATGAAATACGATGGTTGCTCATTTATTTCTTCTGCCTGCATCATTGGGAAGAAAGCGATGGATAGTGTGTCCCTATTATTACACCCTGTTGCTGCTTAAAATTTTGGGATTAACATGCATAGACAACAATGCAAGATACATAACACATTTATTTTCACTATGTGATCTTAACTCAGCACGAGATCATAGCAATCAGGTTGTATTCCTTTCTCCCACTAAAAACGATAAAACCAAAGTGACAATAATAGTTTTATGCAAGCTTGCACTGGGCCGAAAAAATTTTTTCGCACAACAGATTACATTCAAAGTCAATGCAAAGACGCAAATACCGTGTATTCGCATCTTTGCATTGACTTTGAATGTAATCTGTAGTGCGAAAAATTTCGTTTCCATCGGTGAAAGCAGCTGAAGGACACATACCCACACAGGCAACACAGGCACCCACAGGCACCCACATGCACACATCTCTCTCTCTCTCGCTCTCTCTCTCTCTGCTCTCACTCTCTCTCTCTCGTACTACGTCGCAGACAGGGGTTTTTGCGGTCAAAGCCACTGCATAAAAAAGCGGCTAAGCTCAAAAGTAATTTAATATCAATACTCACTTACGTTTTATAACAGAAGTTCAAAACTTTGACATAACATAGAAAACACATATTTAGAAAAAGTCATGGACGGATGGACTCATATCTTTTACTGACATGAAATACCATGCATTACTAACATCAGTGCAGCGGTTCTTGTGTTAAGGACAGAGCTGTGCAGCCAGGTGGTCTCTCCTCTCCCGTGCGCGTTGCTGCTCTCCCTGCTGATACGGCACATGCAGTTCGGCCTCTCTCTGTCTCAAGTCCTGTAATATCTCTTGCGTGAGGTCAAAGTGACATTAATGGCGTACAGCTACGTTGCGTAGCACGTAACATGCCACAGAGAATGCACTGACACTCTGAGGGCTGTCAGGTCGAGTTTCCATTACACGCGCAAACCGCCTTTGATCTGACATCAGGACAATCGATATAGATACTATAATTTATGTGCTGATTCAGATAGTTACATTAAATAGTGGTTGCTGTAATTATTCATTGCATTTAAATGTGCCTGACATTCTGGAAACCTGCCTGTGAGGTTTCGGTGACGTGTGCGCACTGTGCACTGGTTAGCCAAATTACCACTGCACAGAAAGTAAGCCAGGTTGGAGCTGGCGAGCTCTCTGCGCACTTTCGGCGGAGCCCTTTGCCACGAAATTGTCACTGCGTCATGATGAATGTGTGACACCTCCCCCTACTACACTGCCAAACCCATCTCAGCGCACGTCCATCTACCAAATTGCCAAAGTGGCTGCGCACGGTGTTGCACAGCACGAAATTACCACTGCACGGGCTGCACCAGATGAAATTACCACTGCGTGGGCTGCGCCACGCTACGCCACCCTGCACTGCGCCAAGAAATTAGAGCCCTGAGCCTTAAAACAGCACCCACACAGTCACAGGATAAAGAACAGCAACTAGCCACTCAGTGTTGCCGCACAGGTGTATAAAAGAAAAAGCAATTGAACATGGACATGAATAATTGCTCCCATGAACCCCAGATTCAAACAACAGTTTATAGCAAGACTAAATCATGGCACGCTTACTGAAACCAGTTAAAAAGCACAAGGAGAGATACGTAAAGGGCGCTTAGCAGTGAGGCCGCTCTTTAGCATACTGTGTTGCTACATATTGTTGCACAGGGAGCAACACCATAACCATGCGTTACACAAAGTTATACTGGGTCGATCACAGCATAGTTTAACAAAACATACCTGCTGGAGTGTTAAAAGTGGCGGGCGACGCTCAGTTTGCAGGAATAATTCCCCACCAAAACCAGTTACACTACTAAGCGAACTGCCGGCGAGTAACAAACAGACATCGCGTTACAATCGAATCACACAAAAGCATAAATAATACGCTTGCAGTTCAGTAGCGTACCTTGCCAACATGGAAGCAACCTGACGTTACTCTGCCGTAGAACAAAATGTTTAAATGCCTGTGGCAATTCAGGACCATCCGTATCCCCACTCGCTCAGCACTTGGAACAACACGCTGCGTTGCCTCAGTCTTTACTGCTAGCAGCAGTGAGTGACAAAACTACTGGCTTAAGGACCCCTAGCGCCTATACATAACATGGACCTATAAGGAGAACTGGACAAACAATGAAGGCTGGAATGCACGCCGATATGGGCTTAGCGGTCAAGCTGATATTGCAAGTCACGTGATGCCATGGGGGCCAAAAAGAAATTTCTCCATAGGGAATAATTGAAAAAAACACGCTGATAAATCCGTGAATACATTTTTTTGACAGTCACAAATTATCAACACCGAAACTGTTTCTTTTTCTCTTTTAAATCATTGATGCCTCATTCCTCGGCAACGACAAAAGTTTTTATTTATATTCAGGCTATGTGAACACCAACGGGTCCTCACATGTAAGCGCGTTCTCGTCTCCTCCGACTTTAGTACAGCAGCGGATGGGAGTGGGTGGAGCAATGGGCATTCCATGCCGTCTGTCTGTGAGCAACACTATAGATGTAGCAAGTCGGTTAAGTGGGATGGTGTAACGGTGCAAATTTACTGAGCAACAAAAGAAACGCAAGTTAATGAAAGACAGACCGGAAAACAAGTTTGCGCGTAATTATTATAAAAAATCTAATTTATTACTTGCAAGCAGATCGGGGCTGATCAGAACCGTGAGGTCCTTGAGGCTTTACCCGGGGTCCGTCATGCTTGCTATTTTGCTGCCCAGATTTACGATGCAGATGTTGATGTGATTGCTTATAAGATGTTTCTGAGTCCGTAGCGGGTTAAAAACCACTACAAAGGGTTGTTGGCCCTGTGCAGTTGGCAAGCAGGCTGCCCTCTTCCGTACTTGCGTTCCCCAGTGGGTAGCTTCTGGAGTGGAATCATATAGAAACACAAATCACCAGTCCTAACACCAGAGAGGCTATCTTGAAAGGACCAGTGGGGCGGGCAAGCAGGGACTGATCCAATTTTTTTTTCAGGGTAAACTCCTATAGATCCGCTACGTTACTAGGAACGGCGCTAAGAGCCACAGCATGTGGTCTTCGACATGTGAGAGGCTAGGTAGTGTCAGCCACTTGCTGATGATAACTTGGCCATATGTTGCGCATCACATGTCTCTGGATATGGGCAGACCAGCAATGGGCATTCCTTGCCGTCCGTCTGTGATCAGCAATATAGACGTAGCCAAGTCAGTAAAGGGAGCTGGCGTAACGGTGCAAATATACCGAGCAACTAAAGAAACGCAGGTTAATTAAAGACAGACCGGAAAATAAGTTTGCACGTAATTATTATAAAAAACAAATTTACTACTAGCACGTTTTTACACTCGTTTCATCAAACTTTTCTTTGTTTTGCGTCACGTTGACTGAGTTACCATAAGAGTATATCAACTAACTAGCTAACTTGCGTTTCTTTTGTTCTCAGTATATTTTAGCCATTTTATTTTAATTGATGAATGGCCGTAACATGTAGCAACTCGATTACCACACTTCATTATGTAGCGCGGCAAAATGTACAGTAAGATAAGGCCGCTGTTGTGACATCCTAGAGCCACGTACGCAGCCAACACTCACCTTACTTTTTAATATTAAAAATGATATGGATATATCCATAAACTGAGTTGTACATTTCCATTAGTTTTTAATAGCACCAATTCACATTACTGTATTTTGATGCATTATGCATAATATTTTAGTTGAGCAGCATCTAACGTAATGTCCATATGAGTGGACAATATTACATCCGAACATGTTTCTGAGCAGCACCTGAGATCAATGAGAGTGATGCAGGTAGATTCGACGTTGTGGCTGATTTTCATCTGAGCGAAGATAATCTGAGTCCTAAAAGAGAATGCAACAGTTGAGCATGAGATGAAGATCGATTAGGTGCACATTTTAGAACAGAGATGGTGATTATGAGATAACAGGGGAAGGACAGAAAAAAGGAGTGATAAAACAAAGGTAAAAATAATGCAGTACAATGTGCGTAACATTTCAGGGTACATCCCCCATTTTACTATACTCCACGGAATGGTTATGTGTCTAGCGCAAAGCTAAGTTACATTAGCGAAAAGTAAATTAGCTTGCCAGAATTGGCAAAAGTTTAAGGCTCTTGACTTTAAAACATATCGGTTTATAAGGCATGTGCAGTGCGTTGTGTGTTCGGTTTGTCGTCTTGAATCCGGAGAAGATAATGGAGTTCGCACACAGACAAGCAAGAATCGTCTGACTCTGTAAATGTAGTTATTCATCGTTGAACTAAAGAGGACACAAGCCTGAGCAATGTCATGTTACACAATCGCAAGTCAACTATTTTGCCGACATTTTTGCATTGAAATCAATAGTATTACTTCGCTGTTAAATAACAATCCTTTTAAACAAATGATATTGCACTTGGGTTTTAAAATTGTATTTCAAACTATGATTAAGCCTTTACCGGCGGTTATGTTTTTTCTGATCCGCTCATATTTACATAGGGGGTTTCTTACGCAAGGTGCTGGAGTCTGCAGTGGTTAGAATTCCATTTCTGGAGAAAACTGATCGTGAACACGCACCCTGGGTAGGGAGTTCCACGAAGCGGGCCATTGTCATGGACACCTTGGATACCAGCGCGTTCATGAGCCCCACACTACGCATTTGTGAGCAAAAAGTCATACAGTGCATGTCCGTGTGGTTCCGGAAGTTGGCCCCCATGTCGGCGTGCTGCGCCATTGAGCAATTTCCATTGAAATGAATGGGCGGCCATTCTCCTATTGTATATCCAGTGAAATATAAAACATCCTTGATACATAAGCCTTCTTCCCTGACGTATAGGTGGCCTAATCGATGCCAGTTCCTCCCCCAATCAATGAGACAGTAAAAACACGAGACAGCGGGCAGGGTAGAGAGTGAGAGCGAGAGAAAGAAAAAAAATATAGCCGCAAGCGGCAATTCCGGGGTTCAAGCCAAGAAAGACCATTAGCAGTTGAAAGCTTTAACAGCTTAATTAACAAGTGTTGCCACTAAACGTGGCTATGGCCCCCGCCAGGTGACGGAAATCGACTGGGGTTGGCGTAGCACAAAATTACACATTAAAGCCAAAGATGAATAAAATCGGTCAAAGCGTTCTCGAGATTTCGCATTCACAACAAACGGGACGTGAAGGACGGATGGCCAGACGGATGGACTGATGGAGCTGAATACTATGTCCCCCGGCCCTAATACACCTTGACCCCAAAGATGAATGGAATCGGTCAAACCGTTCTTGAGATATCGCGTTCACAACAAACGGGATGGGACAGACGGACAACCAGACATATGGAGCTGAACACTATATCCCCTGCCCCTAATACACCTTTGACACCAAAGATGAATGGAATCGGGTCAAACCGTTCTTGAGATATCATGTTAACAAGGTATTTGTAAGTGGTCAAATGGTCGTAATGACCTTGAGAATAATGGCAAGGTCACGTAAATCGAGTGGGCTGTGAGCACTCCCCTAATACACCTTGACACCAAAGAGGAATGGAATCGGTCAAACCGTTTTTGACATATCGCATTCACAACAAACGGGACATGACGGACGGACGGACGGAGCTGAATACTATGTCCCCCGCCCCTAATACACCTTGACACCAAAGATGAATGGAATCGGTCAACCCGCTCTTGAGATATCACGTTCAAAACAAACGGGACATGATGGACGGATGGACGGACGGACGGAGCTGAATACTATGTCCCCCACACCTAATACACCTTGACACCAAAGACGAATGGAATCGGTCAAACTGTTCTTGAGATATCACGTTCACAACAAACAGGACGGGACGGACGGACGGATGGCCGGGCGGACGGATGGAGCTGAATACTATGTCCCCCGCCCCTAATACACCTTGACTTCAAAGGTGAAAGGAATCGGTCGAACCGTTCTTGAGATATCATGTTGATAAGGAATTTATCTCGAGCATTTTTTACTTCTTGATCATATGAGTGTTGCGCCCCCAAAAGTGCTATTGATTATGCCACCCCTTGAGCTTCATTAGAGTTAAAGCGTAAGAGCAAGGGGAACTCAGCCCCAATCACGTATGCAGACACAGGTTCTAAGAAAATGTAAAAGTTCAGTCTTTATTAGTAAATAAATTTCTTTTACAAGTGTTCAGCTGTTCACCGACAAGATTTACAAAAAAACACAGGATATAAAACATAAAAAATACAGGATGTCCCTCAGCCATCAGAACAGGGGCTAGCTAGATCAGGGGGGTGTTACACTGAGAGGCTAAGTCTCAACATCACACGTGACCTGAAGTATACACCACCCTTGTAATACACACTGAAATTCAAGCACTCCACCTCCTAATATAAGGAGCAATGTTGAGGGATATAAGAGTTCATACTACAAAACACTGCAAACACTTCTGTGACTTAGAATCAAGGAGACCTGCTTCTCAGCGCAGACCCCCTACACTAACGGCTAAGCCAATACAGAGGCTGACTGGGCATAGGGAATGAAGAAAAAGGGGAAGAAAGTAACAAAAAGAAAGAAACCAAACTCCACCCTAGCCTGTAGCCTATACACATTCACTTAGTCTTACACAATACAAGCTCACAGGCTAAAGGGAAAAAAAAGAAAAAAATAAATAAAAAAAACTCTGAGGGCTCTAAATTCGTTGACCAGGCGCAGGCACGGCGAATGGGGGGAGCGCCGCGCAAACGGGGTGTATCCAGGCGTATTTTGCAATTTCGTGCCCGGCGCAAGTACTCCTCTGTCCCGCCTCTGTCTCTCCTGCCGACGCAAGTGGCAAAGAGGGAGGAGAGAAGGCGTGAGTGGGTTTAACACAGCCGAGTCAAATCTTCACCAATCAAATGAGCTCCTCTCCTAACCTTTAAAATGTTGGAATAAAGTAGCCTCTGTCCTATATCTGCATGATGCGTTCATGTTGCATTTTACTTTGCTGCTTCAGGCATGTTTTTCTGCACCGCTTTACGTCAATATTAAGCATGACAAATATGAGTTAGCTGGCTAGCTAGGTCATTCCCGAATTATTACCATTAACGAACTTGAATGGAATTTCAAAACGAAACTACGTCAGATCATTCAAACTTATGAAGTTGAAATGAAATACGATGGTTGCTCATTTATTTCTTCTGCCTGCATCATTGGGAAGAGAAACGATGGATAGTGTGTCCCTATTATTACACCCTGTTGCTGCTTAAAATTTTGGGATTAACATGCATAGACAACAATGCAAGATACATAACACATTTATTTTCACTATGTGATCTTAACTCAGCACGAGATCATAGCAATCAGGTTGTATTCCTTTCTCCCACTAAAAACGATAAAACCAAAGTGACAATAATAGTTTTATGTCGCTTGCACACTGGACGAAAAAGAATTTTTTTCGCACAACAGATTACATTCAAAGTCAATGCAAAGACGCAAATACACGTGTATTCGCATCTTTGCATTGACTTTGAATGTAATCAGTAGTGCGAAAAATTCGTTTCACGTCCGGTGTGAAAGCAGCTGAAGGACACATACCCACACAGGCAACACAGGCACCCACAGGCACCCACATGCACACATCTCTCTCTCTCTCGCTCTCTCTCTCTCTGCTCTCTCTCTCTCTCTCTCACTACGCGTCGCAGACAGGGGTTTTTGCGGTCAAAGCCACTGCCGCAAAAAAGCGGCTAGGCGCTCAAAGTAATTTAATATCAATACTCACTTACGTTTTATAACAGAAGTTCAAAACTTTGACATAACATAGAAAACACATATTTAGAAAAAGTCATGGACGGATGGACTCATATCTTTTACTGACATGAAATACCATGCATTACTAACATCAGTGCAGCGGTTCTTGTGTTAAGGACAGAGCTGTGCAGCCAGGTGGTCTCTCCTCTCCCGTCGCGGCGTTGCTGCTCCCTGCTGATACGGCACATGCAGTTCGCCTCTCTGTCTCAAGTCCTGTAATATCTCTTGCGTGAGGTCAAAGTGACATTAATGGCGTACAGCTACGTTGCGTAGCACGTAACATGCCACAGAGAATGCACTGACACTCTGAGGGCTGTCAGGTCGAGTTTCCATTACACGCGCAAACCGCCTTTGATCTGACATCAGGACAATCGATATAGATACTATAATTTATGTGCTGATTCAGATAGTTACATTAAATAGTGGTTGCTGTAATTATTCATTGCATTTAAATGTGCCTGACATTCTGGAAACCTGCCTGTGAGGTTTCGGTGACGTGTGCGCACTGTGCACTGGTTAGCCAAATTACCACTGCACAGAAAGTAAGCCAGGTTGGAGCTGGCGAGCTCTCTGCGCACTTTCGGCGGAGCCCTTTGCCATGAAATTGTCACTGCGTCATGATGAATGTGTGACACCTCCCCCTACTACACTGCCAAACCCATCTCAGCGCACGTCCATCTACCAAATTGCCAAAGTGGCTGCGCACGGTGTTGCACAGCACGAAATTACCACTGCACGGGCTGCACCAGATGAAATTACCACTGCGTGGGCTGCGCCACGCTACGCCACCCTGCACTGCGCCAAGAAATTAGAGCCCTGAGCCTTAAAACAGCACCCACACAGTCACAGGATAAAGAACAGCAACTAGCCACTCAGTGTTGCCGCACAGGTGTATAAAAGAAAAAGCAATTGAACATGGACATGAATAATTGCTCCCATGAACCCCAGATTCAAACAACAGTTTATAGCAAGACTAAATCATGGCACGCTTACTGAAACCAGTTAAAAGCACAAGGAGAGATACGTAAGAGGGCGCTTAGCAGTGAGGCCGCTCTTTAGCATACTGTGTTGCTACATATTGTTGCACAGGGAGCAACACCATAACCATGCGTTACACAAAGTTATACTGGGTCGATCACAGCATAGTTTAACAAAACATACCTGCTGGAGTGTTAAAAAGTGGCGGCGGACGCTCAGTTTGCAGGAATGAATTCCCCACATAAAAAACCAGTTACACTACTAAGTTTAACTGCCGGCGAGTAACAAACAGACATCGCGTTACAACCAATCACACAAAAGCATAAATAATACGCTTGCAGTTCAGTAGCGTACCTTGCCAACATGGAAGCAACCTGACGTTACTCTGCCGTCAGAGAACAAAAATGTTTAAATGCCTGTGGCAATTCAGGACCATCCGTATCCCCACTCGCTCAGCACTTGGAACAACACGCTGCTGTTGCCTCAGTCTTTACTGCTAGCAGCAGTGAGTGACAAAACTACTGGCTTAAGGACCCTAGCCTATACATAACATGGACCTATAAGGAGAACTGGACAAACAATGAAGGCTGGAATGCACCCGATATGGGCTTAGCGGTCAAGCTGATATTGCAAGTCACGTGATGCCATGGGGGCCAAAAAAGAAATTTCTCCATAGGGAATAATTGAAAAAAAACACGCTGATAAATCCGTGAATACATTTTTTTGACAGTCACAAATTATCAACACCGAAACTGTTTCTTTTCTCTTTTAAATCATTGATGCCTCATTCCTCGGCAACGACAAAAGTTTTTTATTTATATTCAGGCTATGTGAACACCAACGGGTCCTCACATGTAAGCGGCGTTCTCGTCTCCTCGACTTTAGTACAGCAGCGGATGGGAGTGGGTGGAGCAATGGGCATTCCATGCCGTCTGTCTGTGAGCAACACTATAGATGTAGCAAGTCGGTTAAGTGGGATGGTGTAACGTGCAAATTACTGAGCAACAAAAAGAAACGCAAGTTAATGAAAGACAGACCGGAAAACAAGTTTGCGGCGTAATTATTATAAAAAAATCTAATTTATTACTTGCAAGCAGATCGGGGCTGATCAGAACCGTGAGGTCCTTGAGGCTTTACCGGGGTCCGTCATGCTTGCTATTTTGCTGCCCAGATTTACGATGCAGATGTTGATGTGATTGCTTATAAGATGTTTTCTGAGTCCGAAGGGTTAAAAAACCACTACAAAGGGTTGTTGGCCCTGTGCAGTTGGCAAGCAGGCTGCCCTCTTCCGTACTTGCGTTCCCCAGTGGGTAGCTTCTGGAGTGGAATCATATAGAAACACAAATCACCAGTCCTAACACCAGAGAGGCTATCTTGAAAGGACCAGTGGGCGAACCCAAGCAGGGACTGATCCAATTTTTTTTCAGGGTAAACTCCTATAGATCCGCTACGTTACTAGGAACGGCGCTAAGAGCCACAGCATGTGGTCTTCGACATGTGAGAGGCTAGGTAGTGTCAGCCACTTGCTGATGATAACTTGGCCATATGTTGCGCATCACATGTCTCTGGATATGGGCAGACCAGCAATGGGCATTCCTTGCCGTCCGTCTGTGATCAGCAATATAGACGTAGCCAAGTCAGTAAAGGGAGCTGGCGTAACGGTGCAAATATACCGAGCAACTAAAGAAACGCAGGTTAATTAAAGACAGACCGGAAAATAAGTTTGCACGTAATTATTATAAAAAAACAAATTTACTACTAGCACGTTTTACACTCGTTTCATCAAACTTTTCTTTGTTTTGCGGTCACGTTGACTGAGTTACCATAAGAGTATATCAACTAACTAGCTAACTTGCGTTTCTTTTGTTCTCAGTATATTTTAGCCATTTTATTTTAATTGATGAATGGCCGTAACATGTAGCAACTCGATTACCACACTTCATTATGTAGCGCGGCAAAATGTACAGTAAGATAAGGCCGCTGTTGTGACATCCTAGAGCCACGTACGCAGCCAACACTCACCTTACTTTTTAATATTAAAAAATGATATGGATATATCCATAAACTGAGTTGTACATTTCCATTAGTTTTAATAGCACCAATTCACATTACTGTATTTTGATGCATTATGCATAATATTTTAGTTGAGCAGCATCTAACGTAATGTCCATATGAGTGGACAATATTACATCCGAACATGTTTCTGAGCAGCACCTGAGATCAATGAGAGTGATGCAGGTAGATTCGACGTTGTAGGCTGATTTTCATCTGAACGAAGATAATACGAGTCCTAAAAAGAGAATGCAACAGTTGAGCATGAGATGAAGATCGATTAGGTGCACATTTTAGAACAGAGATGGTGATTATGAGATAACAGGGGAAGGACAGAAAAAAAAGGAGTGATAAAACAAAGGTAAAAATAATGCAGTACAATGTGCGTAACATTTCAGGGTACATCCCCCATTTTACTATACTCCACGGAATGGTTATGTGTCTGTATAAAGCTAAGTTACATTAGCTTAAAAGTAAATTAGCTTGCCAGAATTGGCAAAAGTTTAAGGCTCTTGACTTTTAAAAAACATATCGGGTTTATAAGGCATGTGCAGTGCGTTGTGTGTTCGGGTTTGTCGCCTTGAACCGGAGAAGATAATGGAGTTCGCACACAGACAAGCAAGAATCGCCTGACTCTGTAAATGTAGTTATTCATCGTTGAACTAAAGAGGACACAAGCCTGAGCAATGTCATGTTACACAATCGCAAGTCAACTATTTTGCCGACATTTTTGCATTGAAATCAATAGTATTACTTCGCTGTTAAATAACAATCCTTTTAAACAAATGATATTGCACTTGGGTTTTAAAATTGTATTTCAAACTATGATTAAGCCTTTACCGGCGGTTATGTTTTTTCTGATCCGCTCATATTTACATAGGGGGTTTCTTACGCAAGGTGCTGGAGTCTGCAGTGGTTAGAATTCCATTTCTGGAGAAAACTGATCGTGAACACGCACCCTGGGTAGGAGTTCCACGAGCGCGGGCCATTGTCATGGACACCTTGGATACCAGCGCGTTCATGAGCCCCACACTACGCATTTGTGAGCAAAAAGTCATACAGTGCATGTCCGTGTGGTTCGAAGTTGGCCCTCTATGTCGGCAAGTAAGGCGCCATTGAGCAATTTCCATTGAAATGAATGGGCGGCCATTCTCCTATTGTATATCCAGTGAAATATAAAACATCCTTGATACATAAGCCTTCTTCCCTGACGATAGGTGGCCTAATCGATGCCAGTTCCTCCCCAATCAATGAGACAGTAAAAACACGAGACAGCGGGCAGGGTAGAGTGAGAGCGAGAGAAAGAAAAATAAAGCCGCAAGCGGCAATTCCGGGTTCAAGCCAAGAAAGACCATTAGCAGTTGAAAGCTTTAACAGCTTAATTAACAAGTGTTGCCACTAAACGTGGTTATGGCCCCGCCAGGTGACGGAAATCGACTGGGGTTGGCGAGCACAAAATTACATTAAAGCCAAAGATGAATAAAATCGGGTCAAAAGCGTTCTCGAGATTTCAGATTCACAACAAACGGGACGTGAAGGACGGATGGCCAGACGGATGGACTGATGGAGCTGAATACTATGTCCCCGCCCTAATACACCTTGACCCCAAAGATGAATGGAATCGGTCAAACCGTTCTTGAGATATCGCGTTCACAACAAACGGATGGGACAGACGGACAACCAGACATATGGAGCTGAACACTATATCCCCTGCCCCTAATACAATTTTGACACCAAAGATGAATGGAATCGGGTCAAACCGTTCTTGAGATATCATGTTAACAAGGTATTTGTAAGTGGTCAAATGGTCGTAATGACCTTGAGAATAATGGCAAGGTCACGTAAATCGAGTGGGCTGTGAGCACTCCCCTAATACACCTTGACACCAAAGAGGAATGGAATCGGTCAAACCGTTTTTGACATATCGCATTCACAACAAACGGGACATGACGGACGGACGGACGGAGCTGAATACTATGTCCCCCGCCCCTAATACACCTTGACACCAAAGATGAATGGAATCGGTCAACCCGCTCTTGAGATATCACGTTCAAAACAAACGGGACATGATGGACGGATGGACGGACGGACGGAGCTGAATACTATGTCCCCCACACCTAATACACCTTGACACCAAAGACGAATGGAATCGGTCAAACTGTTCTTGAGATATCACGTTCACAACAAACAGGACGGGACGGACGGACGGATGGCCGGGCGGACGGATGGAGCTGAATACTATGTCCCCCGCCCCTAATACACCTTGACTTCAAAGGTGAAAGGAATCGGTCGAACCGTTCTTGAGATATCATGTTGATAAGGAATTTGTAAGTGGTCAGATGATCGTAATGACCTTGAGAATAATGCCAAGGTCACGGAAATGTATTGGGGTTGGTGTATCACACCAATATACCTTAACACCAAAGATGAATGGAATCGGTCAAACCGTTCTTGAGGTATCGCGTTCACAACAAATGGGACATGACGGACGGAAGGCCGGACGGATGGAGCTGAATACTATGTCCCCCGCCCCTAGTACACCTTGACACCAAAGATGAATGGAATCGGTCAAACTGTTCTTGAGATATCATGTTTACAAGGTATTTGTAAGTGGTCAAATGGTCGTAGTGACCTTGAGAATAATGGCAAGGTCACGTAAATTGAGTGGGCTGTGAGCACTCCCCTAATACACCTTGACACCAAAAATGAATGGAATCGGTCGAACCGTTCTTGAGATATCACGTTGACAAGGTATTTGTAAGTGGTCAAATGGTTGTAATGACCTTGAGAATAATGGCAAGTTCACATAAATCGAGTGGGCTGTGAGCACTCCCCTAATACACCTTGACACCAAAGATGAATGGAATCAGTCAAATTGTTCTTGAGATATCGCATTCACAAGAAATGGGACATGACATGGACGGACGGCCGGACAGATGGAGCTGAATACTATGTCCCCCGCCCCAATACATCTTGACACCAAAGATGAATGGAATCGGTCAAACCGTTCTTGAGATGTCATGTTGACAAGGAATTTGTAAGTGGTCAAATGGTTGTAATGACCTTGACAATAATGCCAAGGTCACAGAAATCTACTGGGGTTGGCATATCACACCAATATACCTTAATACCAAAGATGAATGGAATCGGTCAAACTGTTCTTGAGATATCGCGTTCAGAACAAACGGGACATGACGAACGGCCGGACGGAGCTGAATACTATGTCCCCCGCTCCGCTCGCTATCGTGGCGGCGGGGGACAAAAACCACTTTAAGAATATGTTGCAGGTATTTATGTGGACCTATTTCGCCAGTGTAATGATTGGACCAACAACTTATGATGAATAGTCTGATTTGTGTTATGTTAGGCTATTTTGTGCATTTGTGGTGCCCCCTACGGGTCGATTTGATGTAAACTTTCAGGCTATGTTTCAGGTTCTTATTTGGACATGTCCTGTGAGTTTTGTAATGATTGGGAAAACTATTTATGATTTATAGTTTGATTTGTGTTATACCACGCTGCTTTGTTTTGCATTTATAGCGCCCCCTATCTGTCAATTTGAATTAAATTTTCAGGGTATGTTTCAAGTAGTTATATGAATATATCCTGTGAGTTTTATGGCTATAGGACAAACAATTGCTGATTTATAGTCTGATTTGTGTTATAGCGCCCCTATAGGCCGATTTGCATATACTGTCAAGGTATGTTCCTGGTACTTATATGGACATATTCTGCAAGTTCTGTGATGATAGCCCAATAGTTGTTGAATTTTGTTCATTTATGTGCTAAGCCACGCCCCTGCTGAATTTAGTTGGTCAATATCTTGGAAACTTAAATGAGATTTCAACAAGTTTTACACAATCTTTGATAAGGTTGGTCCACTGATGATCCACAGCAAATTTCAAAGGAATTGGACCTACAGCCTAGGAGGAGATGTCAAAAGTGTGTTTGTCAAAAAATTCAAAATTCCGGAAAATCAAATATGGCGGACCTTAGAGGTTCTTATGGGAAAGTTGTAGAGATTGGACCAAGGAATGTCTGTACCAAGTTTCGTGGTAAATCAGACTTACAGTGTAGGAGTTATGACCTTTAAAGTGAAAAACCTGTTTTTTCTTGAATTATAGCGCCACCATCAGGCCGATTGAGATAAAATGCCTTGATCAGCATTTACACACAACTTTTCAACCAATGTGCAAAATTTCAGGTCTCCACCGTTTACCATCTCACGGAATTTACGAAGACATTTCTGAAGAAGAAAAGAAATAATAAAATAACTAGAGAATGTAATTCCAGGGAATTACGAGTGCATGAAAATGCAAACTGTAGTGCTAACCATGTTATTTAACTGAATAATGTTATTAGCAGTTATGCTAACTATGCTAACTGTGCTAACAATGCTAGCCATGCTAACTACGTTACTCAGCTAAATTAGCTAATGTTATTATCATGTATAGTAACTATGCTAACTATGCTAACCATGCTGACCACCTAACTCAGCTAACTTAGCTAATGTTATTAGCAGGAATGCTAACAATTCTAACTATTCTAACAGTGCCAACCATGCTAACCACGTTACTCAGCTAACTTAGCTAATGTTATTAGCATGTATGCTATCTATGCTAACAATGCTAACCACGTTACTCAGCTAACTTAGCTAATGTTATTAGCATGTATGCTATCTATGCTAACAATGCTAACCACGTTACTCAGCTAACTTAGCTAATGTTATTAGCATGTATGTTAACTATGCTAACAGTGCTAACCATGCTAACCAAGTTACTCAGCTAACTTAGCTAATGTTATTAGCATGCATGCTAACTATGCTAACAATGCTAACCACGTTACTCAGCTAACTTAGCTAATGTTATTAGCATGTATGCTAACAATGCTAACTATACTAACAGTGCTAACCACGTTGCTCAGCTAACTTAGCTAATGAATTAGCATGTATGCTAACAATGCTAACCATGCTAACATGCTAACCACGTTACTCAGCTAACTTAGCTAATGTTATTAGCATGTACGCTAACAATGCTAACTATGCTAACAGCGCTATCCATGCTAACCATGTTACTCAGCTAACTTAGCTAATATTATTAGCATGTGTGCTTACTATGCTAAAAGTGCTAACCATGCTAACCACATTATCCAGCTAACTTAGCTAATGTTGTTAGCACTTATGCTAACTATGCTAACGATGCTAACCATGCTAACCACATTACTCAGCTAACTTAGCAAATATTGGTAGGTAAGCTCAAAGTGTGCATAGCTCGCTATCAAGGAAAATGAAAGAGCGAAAGAATGGGATGGAAAAAGAAAAAGCAGGAAGGAAAGATAGAACGAGGGAAGGAAAGAAGGAAGGAAGGAAGAAAGGAAAGGAGAAAGAAAGATAGAAAGAAGGAAGTCTGGAAAGAAGCAAAAAAGGAAGGAAAGGAAGGAAGAAAAGGAAGGAAGGAAGGAAAGATGGAATGAAAGGAAGGGAAGGAAGGAAGAAAGAAAAAAGGAAGGAAGGAAAGAAAGTAAGAAAGAAAAAGGGAATGGAAGAAAGAAAGAAAGAAGACTTCCATTTTGTAACAGTTGTAGACAGAGAATACAGTTGGCGGGAGTCAAAGTTGATGAGAACTGACAGTTGGAATGGCTGAACAGTTAAATAGTTGTGATATCATCAGCCCAATGTTAAGTCTATGGAGGGAAAAAAATCAATAGTTTTTTATTAATAACTCAAAAAGTATAAAAGTTACAAAGATGAAAAATACATTGCACAGGTGTCCTAAGTAAGAGGAACGCAAGAAGTTTGAAATAAGTTTCTACGTTAAACGGTTGAAGCCGCATTAAGTGCGTTAGAAGAATAATAATAATAATAACTAGAGAATGTAATTCCAGGAATTAGAAGTGCATGAAAATGCAAACTGTAGTCGCATAAGGTGGAATGTGGGCAGAGGAAACAAGTTGGCGGAGTCATAGTTGATGACAGTTGGAATGGCTGAACAGTTAAATAGTTTTTAGTTTAAAAGTTTGATTATTTAACAGTGAATTATTTCAATGAGGACTTTTATTTTGAAACAGTTGTGGACAGAGGAAACAGTTGGCGGGAGTCATAGTTGATGACAACTGGCAGTTGAAATGGCTGTACTGTTGAATAGTTGAGTAGTTTAAATAGTTAAAATATTTTATTGTGATTTTTTGTAGTGAGAACTTTTATTTTGAAACAGTTGTGGACAGAGGAAACAGTTGGTGAGAGTAAAAGTTGATGACAACGGGCAGTTGGAATGGCTGAACGGTTGAAAAGTTGAGTAGTTTAAATAGTTAAATTATTTAATTATGATTTATTGTAATGATGACTTTTATTTTGAAACAGTTAAGGACGGAGGAAACAGTTGGCGGGAGTCAAAGTTGATGACAACGGGCAGTTGGAATGGCTGAACGGTTGAAAAGTTTAGTAGTTTAAATAGTTAAATTTAATTGTGATTTATTGTAATGAGGACTTTTATTTTGAAACAGTTCTGGACAGAGGAAACACTTGGTGGGTGTGATAGATGATGACAACTGACAGTTGGAATGGCTGAACAGTTAAATATTTGAGTAGTTTAAGTAGTTAAATTATTTAACAGTGAATTATTTCATTGAGGACTTTTATTTTGAAACAGTTTTGGAAAGAGGAAACAGTTGGCGGGAGTCATCGTTTACTACGGGCAGTTGGAAAGGCTGAACGGTTGACAAATAGAGTAGTTTAAATAGTTAAATTATTTAATTGTTATTTTTCATAATGAGGACTTTTATTTTGAAACAGTTGTGGACAGCAGAATCAGTTGGCAGGAGTCATAGTTGATGACAACTGACAGTTGGATTGGCTGAACAGTTAAATAGTTGAGTTGTTTAAATAGTTAAATTATTTAAGAGTGAATTATTTCAGAGAGGACTTTTATTTTGAAACAGTTTTGGACAGAGGAAACAGTTGGCGGGAGTCATAGTTGATGACAATGGGCAGTGGGAATGGCTGAACGGTTGAACAGTTGAGGAGTTTAAATAGTTAAATTATTTAACAGTGAATTATTTCAGTGAGGACTTTTATTTTGAAACAGTTTTGGACAGGTGAAACAGTTGGCAGGAGTCATAGTTGATGACAACTGACAGTTGGAATGGCTGAACAGTTAAATATTTGAGTAGTTTAAATAGTTAAATTTTTTAAGAGTGATTTCTTGTTGTGAGGACTTTTATTTTGAAACAGTTGTAGGCAGAGGAAACAGTTGAACAGGATCTGTAGTGTTAAGAGAGCCAGACTGTAGTCTGAAAGCCTGAGAAACTGACAGTTGCTGCAGGTGGTCAGAACATCTGGCACAAGATTCCATTTGCTTCATGGCCCTACTGTGATGTCATCAGCCCAATGTTAAGTCTATGGGGAAAAAAATTAGTAGTTTTTTATTCATAATTTAAAAAGTATAAAAGTTACAAAGATGAAAAATACATTGCACAGGTGTCCTAAGTAAGACCTACGCAACACAGTTTGAATGAAGTCTCTACGTTAAACGGTTGAGGCCGCATTAAGTGTGTTAGAATAATAATAATAATAATAAGAAGAAGAACTGGAATAACAATAGTGTGCATTTTCATGCACACTAATTCAGAGAATGTAATTCCAGGGAATTACGAGTGCATGAAAATGCAAACTGTAGTGCTAACCATGTTATTTAACTGAATAATTTTGTTAGCAGTTATGCTAAGTATGCTAACTGTGCTAACAATGCTAACCATGCTAAGTAAATTACTCAGCTAAATTAGCTAATGTTATTATCATGTATACTAACTATGCTAACTATGCCAACCATGCTGACCACGTAACTCAGCTAACTTATCTAATGTAAGAAGCATGTGTGCAAACTATGCTAACAATGCTAACCATGCTAACTACATTACTCAGCTAAATTAGCTAATGTTATAACCATGTATACTAACTATGCTAACTATGCTAACAATGCTAACCATGCTAAGTACGTTACTCAGCTAACTTAGCTAATGTTATTAACAGGTATGCTAACAATTCTAACTATTCTAACAGTGCCAACCATGCTAACGACGTTACTCAGCTAACTTAGCTAATGTTATTAGCATGTATGCTAACTATGCAAACTATGCTAACAATGCTAACTATGCTAACCACGTTACTCAGCTAACTTAGCTAATGCTATTAGCATGTATGCTAACAATGCTAACCACGTTACTCAGCTAACTTAGCTAATGATATTAGCATGTATGCTAACTAAGCTAACTATGCTAATAATGCTAACCATGCTAAACACGTTACTCAGCTAACTTAGCTAATGTTATTAGCATGTATGCTAACAATGCTAACCACGTTACTCAGCTAACTTAGCTAATGTTATTAGCATGTATGCTAACAATGCTAACCATGCTAACCACGTTTTCAGCTAACTTAGCTAATGTTATTAGCATGTATGCTAACAATGCTAACCATGCTAACCACGTTACTCAGCTAACTTAGCTAATATTATTAGCATGTGTGCTAACTATGCTAAAAGTGCTAACCATGCTAACCACATTATCCAGCTAAGCTAATGTTGTTAGCACTTATGCTAACTATGCTAACCATGCTAACCACGTTACTCAGCTAACTTAGCAAATGTTGGTAGCTAAGCTCAAAGTGTGCATAGCTCGCTATCAAGGAAAATGAAAGAGGGAAAGAATGGGAAGAAAACACAAATAGAAGGAAGGAAAGATAGAATAAGGGAAGGAAAGAAGGAAGGAAGCAAGAAAGGAAAGGAGAAAGAAAGATAGAAAGAAGGAATTCAGGAAAGAAGCAAAATAGGAAGGAAAGGAAGGAAGAAAAGGAAGGAAGGAAGGAAGGCAAAAAAGAAGGAATGAAGGAAGGAAAGAAATATAGTAGGAAGGAGGAAGGAAATAAGGAAACAAGGAAGGAAGGTAGAAAAGATGGGAGAAAGGAAGGAAGGAAGGGAAGAAGAAGGAAGGAAGGAAAGATAGAAAGAAGGAAGAAAGGAAAGAAGGAAATGAAAGGAAGGGAAGAAGGAAGGAAAGAACAAAGGAAGGAAATTAAAAAGGAATGAAGGAAGGAAAGAAGGAAGGAGATGGAAGGGAGGAAGGAAGGCAAGAACGAAGAAATAAGGAAGGAAAGAAGGAACGAAGGAAGGAAAGATGGATGGAAGGAAGTAAAGGAGAAAAGGAAGGAAAGAAGGAAAGAAGGAAAGATGAAGGAAGGATGGAAAGCAGTAAGGAAGGTAGGTAAGAAGGAAAGAGGGAAGGAAAGAAGGAAGGAAAGATGGAAGGAAGAAAGGAAAGAAGTAAGGATGGAAGGTAGTAAGGAAAGAAAGGAAGGAAAGAAGGATGGAAGGAAGGAAGGAAAGAAGGAATGAAAGGAAGGGAAGGAAGGAAGAAAAAGAAAAAAGGAAGGAAGGAAAGAAAGTAAGGACAGAAAGAAAGAAATAAAGGAATGAAGGAAAGAAGGAAGGAAATAAATAAGGAAGGAAGAAAGGAAGGAAGGAACGAAGGAAAGAAATTAAGAAAGAAATAGGGAACGGAAGAAAGAAAGAAAGAGGACTTCCATTTTGTAACAGTTGTAGACAGAGAATACAGTTGGCGGGAGTCAAAGTTGATGAGAACTGACAGTTGGAATGGCTGAACAGTTAAATAGTTGTGATATCATCAGCCCAATGTTAAGTCTATGGAGGGAAAAAAATTAATAGTTTTTTATTAATAACTCAAAAAGTATAAAAGTTACAAAGATGAAAAATACATTGCACAGGTGTCCTAAGTAAGACCTACGCAACGCAGTTTGAACGAAGTTTCTACGTTAAACAGTTGAAGCCGCATTAAGTGCGTTAGAATAATAATAATAAGAAGAAGAAGAAGAACTGGAATAACAATAGTGTGCATTTTCATGCACACTAATAATAATAACTAGAAAATGTAATTCCAGGGAATTACGAGTGCATGAAAATGCAAACTGTAGTTGCATAAGGTGGAATGTGGGCAGAGGAAAGAAGTTGGCGGGAGTCATAGTTGAAGACAGTTGGAATGGCTGAACAGTTAAATAGTTTTTTAGTTTAAAAAGTTTGATTATTTAACAGTGAATTATTTCAATGAGGACTTTTATTTTGAAACAGTTGTGGACAGAGGAAACAGTTGGCTGGAGTCATAGTTGATGACAACGGGCAGTTGGAATGGCTGAACGGTTGAAAAGTTGAGTACTTTAAATAGTTATATTGTTTAATTATGATTTATTGTAGTGAGGACTTTTATTTTGAAACAGTTAAGGACGGAGGAAACAGTTGGCGGGAGTCAAAGTTGATGACAACGGGCAGTTGGAATGGCTGAACGGTTGAAAAGTTGAGTAGTTTAAATAGTTAAATTATTTGATTGTGATCTATTGTAATGAGGACTTTTTTTTTGAAACAGTTCTGGACAGAGGAAACACTTGGCGGGCGTCATAGTTGATGACAACCGACAGTTGGAATGGCTGAACAGTTAAATAGTTGAGTAGTTTAAGTAGTTAAATTATTTAACAGTGAATTATTTCAGTGAGGACTTTTATTTTGAAACAGTTTTGGACAGAGGAAACAGTTGGCGGGAGTCAACGTTGACTACAACGGGCAGTTGGTAAGGCTGAACGGTTGTAAAGTTGAGTAGGTTAAATAGTTAAATTATTTGATTGTGATCTATTGTAATGAGGACTTTTATTTTGAAACAGTTGTGGACAGGTGACGCAGTTGGCAGGAGTCATAGTTGATGACAACTCACCGTTGGAATGCTCGAAAAGTTAAATAGTTGAGTAGTTTAAATAGTTAAATTGTTTAATAGTGAAATATTGCAGTGAGGACTTTTATTTTGAAACAGTTTTGGACAGAGGAAACAGTTGGCAGGACTCATAGTTGATGACAACTGGCAGTTGAAATGTCTGCACTATTGAATAGTTGAGTAGTTTAAATAGTTAAAATATTTAATTGTGATTTCTTGTAGTGAGAACTTTTATTTTGAAACAGTTGTGGACGGAGGAAACAGTTGGCAAGAGTCAAAGTTGATGACAACTGACAGTTGGAATGGCTGAACAGTTGAAAAGTTGAGTACAAAACCCAAAACCAGTGAAGTTGGCACGTTGTGTAAATCGTAAATAAAAACAGAATACAATGATTTGCAAATCCTTTTCAACCTATATTCAATTGAATACACTGCAAAGACAAGTTACTTAATGTTCGAACAGGTAAACTTTGTAATTTTTTGCAAATATTAGCTCATTTGGAATTTGATGCCTGCAACATGTTTCAAAAAAAGCTGGCACAAGTGCAAAAAAAAGACTGAGAGAGTTGAGGAATGCTCATCAAACACTTATTTGGAACATCCCACAGGCTTAACGGGCTAATTAGGAACAGGTGGGTGCCATGATTGGGTATAAAAGCAGCTTCCCTGAAATGCTCAGTCATTCACAAACAAGGATGGGGCGAGGGTCACCACTTAGTGAACAAATGTGTGAGCTGATTGTCGAACAGTTTAAAACAACATTCCTCAACGAGCTATTGCAAGAAATTTAGGGATTTCATCATCTACGGTCCGTAATATCGCCAAAAGGTTCAGAGAATCTGGAGAAATCACTGCACGAAGCAACAAGGCCGAAAACCAACATTGAATGCCCGTGACCTTCGATCCCTCAGGCGGTACTGCATCAAAAACCGACATCAGTGTGTAAAGGACATCACCACATGGGCTCAGGAACACTTCAGAAAACCACTGTCAGTAACTACAGTTCGTCGCTACATCTGCAAGTGCAAGTTAAAACTCTACAATGCAAAGCGAAAGCCATTTATCAACAGCACCCAGAAACGCTGGGCCCAAGCTCATCTAAGATGGACTGATGCAAAGTGGAAAAGTGTTCTGTGGTCTGACGAGTCCACATTTCAAATTGTTTTTGGAAACTGTGGGACGCCGTGGTCCTCGGACCAAAGAGGAAAAGAACCATCTGGACTGTTATAGGTGCAAAGTTCAAAAGCCAGCATCTGTGATGGTATGGGTGTATTAGTGCCCAAGGCATAGGCAACTTACACATATGTGAAGGCACCATTAATGCTGAAAGGTACATACAGGTTTTGGAGCAACATATGTTGCCATCCAAGCAACGTCTTTTTCATGGACGCCCCTGCTTATCTCAGCAAGACAATGCCAAGCCACATTCTGCACGTGTTACAACAGCATGGCTCCGTAGTAAAAGAGTGCGGGTACTAGACTGGCCTGCCTGTAGTCCAGACCTGTCTCCCATTGAAAATGTGTGGCGATTATGAAGCGTAAAATACGACAACGGAGACCCCGGACTGTTGAACAACTTAAGCTGTACATCAAGCAAGAATGGGAAAGAGTTCCACCTGAAAAGCTTCAAAAATTGGTCTCCTCAGTTCCCAAACGTTTACTGAGTGTCGTTAAAAGGAAAGGTGATGTAACACAGTGGTAAAAAAGGCCCTGTGCCAACTTTTTTTGCAATGTGTTGCTGCCTTTAAATTCTAAGTTAATGATTATTTGCAAAAAAAAAAATAAAGTTTCTCAGTTTGAACATTAAACATCTTGTCTTTGCAGTGTATTCAATTGAATATAAGTTGAAAAGGATTTCCAAATCATTGTATTCTGTTTTTATCTACAATTTACATAACGTGCCAACTTCACTGGTTTTGGGTTTGTAGTTTAAATAGTTATATTATTTAATTATGATTTATTGTAGTGAGGACTTTTATTTTGAAACAGTTAAGGACGGAGGAAACAGTTGGTGGGAGTCAAAGTTGATGACAACGGGCAGTTGGAATGGCTGAACGGTTGAAAAGTTGAGTAGTTTAAATAGTTAAATTTAATTGTGATTTATTGTAATGAGGACTTTTATTTTGAAACAGTTCTGGACAGAGGAAACACTTGGTGGGCGTCATGGTTGATGACAACTGACAGGTGGAATGGCTGAACAGTTAAATAGTTGAGTAGTTTAAGTAGTTAAATTATTTAACAGTGAATTATTTCAGTGAGGACTTTTATTTTGAAACAGTTTTGGACAGAGGAAACAGTTGGCGGGAGTCATCATTGACTACAACGGGCAGTTGGAATGGCTGAACGGTTGAAAAGTTGAGTAGTTTAAATAGTTAAATTTAATTGTGATTTATAGTAATGAGGACTTTTATTTTGAAACAGTTGTGGACAGGTGACACAGTTGGCAGGAGTCATAGTTGATGACAACTCACTGTTGGAATGCCCAAACAGTTAAATAGTTGAGTAGTTTAAATAGTTAAATTAGTTAACAGTGAATTATTTCAGTGATGACTTTTATTTTGAAACAGTTTTGAACAGAGGAAACAGTTGGCGGCAGTCATAGTTGATGACAACCAGCAGTTGGATTGGCTGAACGGTTGAAAAGTTGAGTAGTTTAAATAGTTAAAATATTTAATTGTGATCTGTTGTAATGAGGACTTTTATTTTGAAACAGTTGTACACAGGTGAAACAGTTGGCAGGACTCATAGTTGATGACAACTGACAGTTGGAATGCCCGAACAGTTAAATAGTTGAGTAGTTTAAATAGTTAAATTATTTAATAGTGAATTATTGCAGTGAGGACTTTTATTTTGAAACAGTTTTGGACAGAGGAAACAGTTGGCGGAAGTTGTAGTTGATGACAATGGGCAGTTGGAATGGCTGAACGGTTGAACAGTTGAGTAGTTTAAATAGTTAAATTATTTAAGAGTGATTTCTTGTTGTGAGGACTTTTATTTTGAAACTGTTGTAGGCAGAGGAAACAGTTGAACGGGATCTGTAGTCTTAAGAGAGCCAGACTGCAGTCTGAAAGCCTGAGAAACTGCAGGTGATCAGAACATCTGGCACAAGATTCCATTTGCTTAATGGCCCTACTGTGATGTCATCAGCCCAATGTTAAGTCTATGGGGAAAAAAAATTAGTAGTTTTTATTCATAGTTTAAAAAAGTATAAAAGTTACAAAAGATGAAAAAATACATTGCACAGGTGTCCTAAGTAAGACCCACGCAACGCAGTTTGAATGAAGTTTCTACGTTAAACGGTTGAGGCCGATTAAGTGCGTTAGAAGAATAATAATAATAATCTAGAGAATGTAATTCCAAGGAATTACGAGTGCATGAAAATGCAAACTGTAGTGCTAACCATGTTATTTAACTGAATAATGTTGTTAGCAGTTATGCTAACTATGCTAACTATGCTAACCATGCTAACCACGTTACTCAGCTAACTTAGCTAATGATATTAGCATGTATGCTAACTATGCTAACAATGCTAACCACGTTACTCATCTAACTTAGTTAATGTTATTAGCATGTATGCTAACAATGCTAACTATGCTAACAATGCTAACCACGTTACTCAGCTAAATAAGCTAATGATAATAGCATATATGCTAACTATGCTAATTATGCTAACAATGCTAACCATGCTAACCACGATACTCAGCTAACTTAGCTAATGTTATTAGCATGTATGCTAACTATACTAACTATGCGAACAATGCTAACCATGCTAACCACGCTATTCAGCTAACTTAGCTAATGCTATTAGCATGTATGCTAACTATGCTAACAGTGTTAACCTATGCTAACCACGTTATTCAGCTAACTTAGCTAATATTATTAGCATGTATGCTAACTATGCTAACAATGCTAACCATGCTAACCACGTTACTCAGCTAACTTAGCTAATGATATTAGCACATATGCTAACCATGCTAACCACGTTAGTGAGCTAACTTAGCTAATGTTATTAGCATGTATGCTAACAATGCTAACTATGCTAACCATGTTAACCACGTTACTCATCTAACTTAGCTAATGTTATTAGCATGTATGCTAACAATGCTAACTATGCTAACCATCCTAACCACGTTACTCATCTAACTTAGCTAATTTTATTAGCATGTTTACTAACAATGCTAACTATGCTAACAATGCTAACCACGTCACTCAGCTAACTTAGCTAATGATATTAGCATATATGCTAACTATGCTAACAATGCTAACCATGCTTACCACATTACTCAGCTAAATTAGCTAATGTTATTAGCATGTATGCTAACTATGCTAACTATGCTACCCACGTTACTCAGCTAACTTAGCTAATGATATTAGCATGTATGCTAACTATGCTAACCATGCTAACCACGTTACTCAGCTAACTTAGCCAATGTTATTAGCATGTATGCTAACAATGCTAACTATGCTAACAATGCTAACCACGTTACTCAGCTAACTTAGCTACTGATATTAGCATGTATGCTAACTATGCTAACAATGGTAACCATGCTAACCACGTTACTCAGCTAACTTAGCAAATGTTGGTAGCTAAGCTCAAAGTGTGCATAGCTCGCTATCAAGGACAATGAAAGAGGGAAAGAACGGGAAGGAAAGAGAAAAAGAAGGAAAGATAGAACGAGGGAAGGAAAGAAGGAAGGAAGGAAGAAAGGAAAAGAGAAAGAAAAATAGAAAGAAGGAAGTCAGGAAAGAAGCAAAAAAGGAAGGAAAGGAAGGAAGAAAAGGAAGGAAGGAAGGCAAAAAAGAAGCAATGAAGGAAGGAAGGAAAAATAGTAGGAAGGAGGAAGGAAATAAAAAAGGAAACAAGGAAGGAAGGAAGAAAAGATGGGAGAAAGGAAGGAAGGAAGGGAAGAAGGAAGGAAAGAAAAAAGGAAGGAAATTAAAAAGGAATGAAGGAAGGAAAGAAGGAAGGAGATCAAAGGGAGGAAGGAAGGCAAGAAGTAAGAAATAAGGAAGGAAAGAAAGTAAGAAGGACAGAAAGAAAGAAAGAAATAAAGAAATGAAGGAAAGAAGGAAGGAAATAAATAAGGAAGGAAGAAAGGAAGGAAGGAAAGAAATTAAGAAAGAAAAAGGGAATGGAAGAAAGGAAAGAAGGAAAGAAGACTTCCATTTTGTTACAGTTGTAGACAGAGAATACAGTTGGCGGGAGTCAAAGTTGATGAGAACTGACAGTTGGAATGGCTGAACAGTTAAATAGTTGTGATGTCATCAGCCCAATGTTAAGTCTATGGGGGGAAAAAATTAATAGTTTTTTATTAATAACTCAAAAAGTATAAAAGTTACAAAGATGAAAAATACATTGCACAGGTGTCCTAAGTAAGACCTACACAACACAGTTTGAACGAAGTTTCTACGTTAAACGGTTGAAGCCGCATTAAGTGCATTAGAATAATAATAATAATAATAATAATAATAACTGGAATAACAATAGTGTGCATTTTCATGCACACTAATAATAAGAAGAAGAACTGGAATAACAATAGTGTGCATTTTCATGCCCACTAATAAAAATAAACTAGCACAAAAACAATAGGGTTTCAGCCCTATGGGCTTGAACCCCTAATAATAATAATAACAATAATAATAATAAACCAGCACAAAAACAATAGGGTTTCAGCCCTTCGGGCTTGAACCCCTAAAAGTGTAACAAGCTATACAGAATCACACCCCTACTCTGGTCCACAGGCTACATGAGTTTAGCAGGCTTTTCATGCGCACGTAAAGAACATTTTGTTTAGAGGCCTTCCACTTCTGTTCCGCTTTTCTGCATTCCCTCATAAGCCTGCAAATTTTATCATTTATCCAAGGCGAATTCTGTTGCACAGCTGTTGTTCTAATTTTGAGAGGCGCAACAGCATTCAGAGCAGACAAGCAGGTATTATTAAATAAATTTAGCATTTCATTGCTGTCCGTAACATGCGCCGAGAGTTAAAACTAAATCCAAGGTATGGCCGTGTTTGTGCGTAGGGCCAGACACCCACTGGACCAGGTGATAGCACTCAGTAAGGTTGAAAAATTCAGTGGCCAAAGTGTCTGTGGGAACGTCGATATGAAAGTTAAACCAAGGAAAGTGTTCACAACAACCGTTGTGCCTCCAAAGACAGAAAACTACAAACAAACAACGTCAAAAGCAGAACCTGTCTCAGTGGATGCTAGCAGCAAACCTTGTGTTTATTGTAATGGAGAGCAACACAGCCTCACAGTCTGCAAAAAGCTCAAGAGCAAGCAACATAAGGACAAGATTGATTTCTTGAGGAGTAAAGGTCTGTGCTTTGCATGTTTGAAACACGGTCATATGAGTAGTAGCTGTAAACAAAAGCTTCAATGTCAACAATGCTCTAAATCACATCCCACACTGTTGCACATGACCAATAAAGATTCAAAGGAAGAAACAGCAAAGGAAAGTTGTGAACAGCAATCTCTATCAAGCGCCCTTGTACAAACAGCCGAAACTGTTGGTGTTACAGGGGCCGGTAAAGAAGATTGTGTGCTTTCGATCGTTCCGGTGTGTGTCAAAGCACAAAAGGGAACCAAGACAGTGACAACGTATGCGTTTTTGGATCCAGGTAGCTCAGCTACTTTTGCTACAGAGTCACTGATAAGCCAACTGAACATGAATGGACACAATGTAAGCATCTCATTGCGAACAATGGGAAATGACTCTATCGTGAACACACGCATTGTGACTGGTCTGGAGATCAGCAGCTTGGACGACAACCAGTTTATTCAACTTTCGGAGTTGTATTCACAGAAAGACATTCCTGTAACTAAGGACAATATCCCCCATCAAGAGGATGTTGATAGTTGGCCCCACCTAAAGGAGGTGAAAATTCCCACAGTCCAAGCAGAGGTCGGATTACTCATAAGAGCAAACGTTCCCAAGGCGATGGAGCCACTGCAAGTGGTCAACAGCGTGGACAATAGACTATACGCCGTGAGAACAATATTAGGCTGGACAGTGAATTGACCACTCAGAGGTGGAAGCGACATAATGGAAACAAACACACTGACAGGAGTCACTGCAAACCGCATCTCAGTGGCTAAGCTAGATGAGCTCTGGCAGCTGCAATTCAAGCAGGACTTTCCTGATGCCGGACAAAACAAAGACATCGAGATGTCAAGGGATGACCATCAGTTTATTAGCATGGTGTCACAATCGGCTATGCTTGAAGACGGTCATTACACCATTTGCCTTCCAGTGAGGAAGAAGGCTTAATGCATGCCAAACAACAGAGAAGTTGCAGAGCAACGTGCATTGAACTTACGGAAAAGATTCTCCAGGGATGTCAGGTTTTATGGAGAATACATTGCATTCATGGACGAGCTCCTCAAGAAAGGCTATGCGGTAAGGCTCGATAGTGCTAAACACAGACCCACTGAGGGGCGAACGTGGTATCTGCCTCACCACAGAGTCAGACATCCAACCAAGCAGAAGCTACGTGTCGTCTTTGACTGCGGAGCAAGCTTTCAAGGAACGTCATTGAACCAGCAGCTACTGCAGGGGCCGGATCTAACAAGTTCGCTAGTGGGGGTCCTCATGAGGTTTCGACAAGAGAGTGTAGCGGTCATTGCTGATGTGGAGGCCATGTTCCACAGAGTCAGAGTCAGCAGCGAAGACACGGATCTCCTCAGGTTTCTCTGGTGGCCTGACGGGAACTACGACCTGGACCTTGTTGAACACAAGATGTTGGTTCACATCTTCGGTGCAACATCATCACCAAGCGTTGCAACCTTTGCACTTCAGAAATGAGCAATAGATTTTGCGGACGAATTTGGTCAAGAGACGGCTAAAACAGTAAAGAAAAATTTCTACGTAGACGACTGTCTCAAGTCAACTACCGATGAAGCTATCAGCCTCTGTGCTGATTTGAGGAACATGTTGGCTAAAGGTGGATTTCGACTGACAAAATGGTTGAGCAATAGCAGGAAGGTGCTCAACTCAATCCCAGAAGACGAAAGAGCACAAGGGTTTCAAGATCTGGACTTGGATGAGGATAACTTGCCGATGGAGAAAACTTTGGGCATCCAGTGGTGTGTTGAATCAGATCAGTTCAGGTTCAAGATCAGCCTGAAAGATCGACCACACACTAGGAGAGGCCTGCTTTCCCTCGTCAGTTCCATCTTTGACCCAATGGGCTTTCTAGCTCCAGTAATACTGCCCGCTAAAAGAATCCTGCAGGATTTATGTCAGCAGAAGTACAGCTGGGACGAAGACCTGCCAGATACTGTTGTTAAGAGTTGGAAAAAGTGGATCTCAAGCCTGTCACAGCTCGAGAAATTTGGAGTGGACAGATGTGTCAAGTCAAAGCAGTTTGGCGCACCAGTCTATGCGCAGCTTCATCACTTCGCTGATGCGAGTGAAGATGCCTATGGAACAACAAGCTACCTACTGCTGCACTCTGCAAGTGGTGAATATCAATCCAACTTGATCATGGCCAAGAGAAGGGTTGCGCCCTTGAAGTCTCCAACTATCCCAAGAATGGAATTGACTGCGGCCTCAGTAGCAATAAAAATGGACAAGCTTCTAAAGAAGGAGCTGGAGCTGGAGCTCCATGAATTGGTCTTTTGGACAGATAGCACGGCTGTGCTTAAGTATCTGAACAGCGAAAGCACCAGATTCAAGACGTTTGTTGCTAATAGGGTCTCAGCAATCCTGGAGCACTCACGGACATCACAGTGGAGGTACATCAATACCACTCTGAATCCCGCTGATCATGTCTCAAGAGGACAGACCGTGGAAGCATTTTTGAGAAATGAAAGCTGGCTTTCAGGAACAAGATTATTGCTCAGCTCACCAGACCAGTGGCCCAAAAATCCCGATCCTGGAATGCTGGATATCGACGATGTAGAGGTCAAAAGAGTGACTCAAACGCACGTCATTCAGGCACAAGAGCCCGAAGATTGTATAGACCAGTGGATGAACCACTACTCTTCCTGGACAGCATTGAAGCGTGGTGTCGCCTGGTTTCTAAAACTCAAAGAGTTGCTTAAAGAGCTGAAAGAAAAAAGAAAGGAACTAAATGTATCAAATGGAGAAAGCAGGATGATTGAATACAAGAAAGCTTTCAAAGGACAGAGTCTAACTTGTGACGACTTGACCAAAGCAGAAACAGAAATTGTGAAGTACTGTCAAAGGCAAAGTTTGAAAGAAAATTTGGCTATGCTAAAGGAGCGTCAAAGGGTAAAGAAAGGTAGCTCCCTCTATAAGTTAAATCCAGTACTCAAAGATGGAGTCATGAGAGTTGATGGAAGGTTGAGCCGTGCCGCAATGCCAGACGACTCCAAGCAGCAAGCCATCTTGCCTAAAGACTCACACATCACAAAGCTTGTGCTGAGACACATTCATGACATTACAGCTCATGCCAGAAGGAATCACATGTTGGCTCAGCTGTGTCAAAGATTCTGGATCCCAGGAGCCAGTGGAGCCATCAGACGGTTCCTGTCCAAGTGTGTCATCTGTAAAAGACTATATGGAACCGCTGGACAGCAACTCATGGCAGATCTGCCAACATGCAGGGTCCTGCCTGATGATCCGCCATTCACACGAGTTGGCGTTGATTACTTCGGCCCGTTCCAAGTGAAACGAGGAGGAGGGCAAGTAAAGAGATATGGTGTTATCTTCACGTGTCTTGCCATAAGAGCCGTGCATCTAGAGGTCGAATCTTCACTCGACACCGATGCATGTCTCAACGCAATCAGAAGATTTCTTGCCAGGAGAGGACAAGTCAGAGAGATGTATTCAGATAACGGAACCAACTTACAATCAGCTGACAGTGAGTTGAAGAAATCGATCAAAGAATGGAACACCAACAAAATTGAAAAACTCTTGCAACAGAGAGGTGTCCAGTGGCATTTCAACCCGCCAGCAGGTTCTCACCATGGAGGAAGCTGGGAGCGGCTAATCCGTTCAGTGAGAAAAATACTCAACGTCACTGTGAAGGAGAAACTTTTGGATTAAGAAGGTCTCCATACTTTACTGTGTGAAGCTGAAGCAGCCATTAACAGCAGACCCATCACGAAGGAATCATCAGACCTCAACGATTTAGAGGCACTAACGCCCAACCATCTGTTGCTACTCAAGGTCAAACCTGTGTTACCACCAGGAGTATTTCATAAGGACGACCAATACGCCAAGCACAGATGGAGACAAATCCAGTACCTCGCCGATGTCTTCTGGAAACGCTGGTGTAAAGAATACCTCACACAGCTACAGGAACGTCAACGATGGTCTACGCATGGAAGAAACTTCTGTGTTGGTGATCTGGTGCTGATTGTGGACGACACTTCACCCAGAAACTCATGGCCACTTGGAAGAATTGTGGAGACTTTTCCTGACAAGAACGGCCTTGTTCGTCAGGTGAAAGTAAAGACCAAGACCAACGAGCTTTGTCGCCCAATAACAAAGCTATGTCTTCTTCAGGAATCAGAAGAGAACTGATAAACTGTTCTGAAGCCAAGTCCTCAGTGTAAATGAGGTGCAGATAATGGAACAAATAATAAAGGACTCTTGCAATAAAGTAATGGTAATATTATTTAGGCTCCTTAAATTTAAGTTGACACTTTTTGAGAAATTGTTTCAAGGACATTGATAACAATTAGGGGCTGGTAATGTAGGAGCCTACATGCAATTTTAGTTCATTAATATTTGGACAATAATTTAAGTTCATGGTGATTTATGTTTACTCTGTTAAAAGGGATTATTTACAGTATTTACAGATTTGAATATTTACAAATCATATATACAGCAAGTAATAGAGTAATATTTAATTCATTGCACTAAGAATGTGTGTGGATAATTTGGATCGTTTGAGAGTTCATCTGTATTCCTTCTGTGGCAGTTTGTAGCGCCCCCCTGTGGCTTTATAGTGGTTGTGCATGTTTAATTGCAGCCAAGCATGGGCTGGTATGGGTAGGCATGGCTACCCGGTCAGATATTCAGTCAGGCAGCATGGAATGGAGCCACACAGTTTTTGACCTCTTTCTCTATCTCTCCCATTTCGTTTTACTTTCTCTTTGTGGACAACTGTTTGTGCCAATTACTGTTAATTTTTTGAAGTAAACTATTTAACTGAATCCAGAGAATCCCGTGGAGTTATTCTTTGGTCGTTGCTGTGGATTACAACGAGGGAATTATTAGAGCGTCAAGCTAAAGCTTCATTAAGAAGGAACCTACAGACAGTATTCCAGACATTGTGGGGTGTGTCAAGGTGTTGTCAGGCATATTTTAGGCAGGCTTTTTTGTGGGATTGGCGCAATAATGGCTTCCTTCTAGCAGCTCGACCATTGTTGATAAGTACCTCCTTATTGTGCTCCTTGAAATGACTACATCATCTTTTTCCAGAGCAACCTGTATTCAGGCAGCTTGTGTATATTTCTTTGTGTCTCAATTTTCATGGCAGTTTAGGCTGAAATCTTTCTTGGCCTGACCTTAGCTTGGTATCAACATATAACCTAATTTTCCACCTCTAAATCACGGACTGAACAGAATTGACTGGCATTTTAAAGTCTTCGGCTATCTTTTTATGTCCTTTCCCACCTTTAAAAAGTTGAACTACCTTGTTATGAAGGTCCTTCAACTGTTTTTTTCCTGCTCCCCATGGCTCCGTGTCTGGCCAGGTTAGTGCATCCACTTGGGACCTAACAAACTCAATGACTTTACACAGACACTACTTACAATTTAAAAAGGTGTGGAAAATTAACCCTTAAAAGCCATTTAAACCTGAGTGTGTCACCTTGTGTCTATATAACAAGGTCAAACATTTAAGGGTATGTAAACTTATGATCAGAGCCCTTTGGGTGATTTCAGTTATCATTATGATTTAATAAGGAGCCAAACACCTATGTGATGATAAATGACTTCACAAGATCACAATTCTTTTAATAAAAGACTATTTTGTTTTCATGAAGAGTGTCAGGTCTCACCTCCTGCGGTCCAACACGCCAGCCAATTAAGACCTGGATTGCACCCCTTTCATCAGCCAACTTGAATCATCTGTTTCTCATTGCCAATGGCGCCCCCAACCCTCCTGGAAAACTGCTGGCCACCCCACTGGCCCCCCCAGAGCACTGACTGTATAAAACATGGATGTAGCCTCCGTGACATTACTGAATATATAGGTTTCTGAATATCCACAGTGAAGCTTATTTGGTCGCCAATTTGGTATTTATCTGACTCCGCCTACCTCCCGGCTAATCCAAAAATGGTCAAAAAGGTGGACAGTCGCTGGAGCTGAGGCGAGCCGAATGGAGCCTAGTTGCTGAAACACGCCCCCCGAGATCGAAGCTACCAAGCCAGCTACTGCTTACGAACTAGGCTAAGAAGCCAACTCAGTTCGATGCTACATAGTTCGCTATGGCCGAGATGCTGGGTCATATCTGTCCTAGTAAAGGAAAGGAGCCCGTCAAGTTGCTTGAGGTGGCGGGTTGAACGCTGTTTATATCCGTGAAGCGGTTGCGAGAGGAACGCTGTACACCACTGGGAAGGTGCGGCGGTTGGCTCACGCCTAGGAGTACGAGCGGTGCTCAGCTCAGATTTTTGACGCACCTTAGCCACGCCACATTAATGGTGGTATGGCCAGTCAAACGTTAACATTGCATAACGTAAGCTTATTAGCAAGCCTGGTGGACCTTTATTTTCCTTCCTCACACAGGCATATTTTTGACCTATCACTCTACATTTTGAATTCGGTGAATGCCGAATTAATTGGCTTCTGTGGCGAACATACGCACGGGTTATCAATGCACAGCTGGGCATCTCGCTTCAAGGCTAAACCATGGTTATTTCAGCAGCTACCCAGCTAATCTATGACTTTATATTAGCTAACGATACCAATGTGACTTGCAACGTTTCTTTTGCGTCATCTAAATTAAGGTACTTCTGGACCTCAACAAAGAGCCTTTGCTCTTAGCTTCACTTTTCACTTAGGTTTTTTTTTTTTTCTCCGTGTAAATGTTATGTTACTGAACACCGAATATAGCCGAACATGGCCAGCTAATGACACTGTTTCCGTTGCCATTTGGCTTATTAATTAAGGTTAATGAAGCTAGTGAGCTTTACGGATGATGGACTTTTATGAAGAAACACATTGATGACAGCTGGCTAGCTTATTAGATAACATGGGATAGGTTTAATTAGCTATAAAGCTAGCTAGCCTCTCTATATAGAATGATACTGATACCGTATCGGTAATCGCACTGAAAATGGAACGAATCCATTTGCGGCGAAGCAGCGGTAATTGTAGCTCTTGCAGCAAGATAACATGAAAGGAGAAGAGACTCAGAGCCAGAACATGACTACATCCCTACAAGGGAGGAACAACAAGAGACAGAAACTTTGTGCGAAAGTGTGGAACAGGCAGCAACCTCAGTCACAGCCACAGAGACTGGTGAAGACTCAGCTAGATTTAGGCCAGCCCCTACCAACCTGTCCCTGGACCAACAGGTGAATTTATCAGTGTGTCCTTGATAATGACATAGCGATGGCTACAGGGGTAAAACTACTTGGATAAATTGTGTGTTGGTAGTGTCTACAGTGAGTGTGGAATTTTCATGGAAATCATATAAAACCTTTTATTTACCTTTGCGAGTAGTTGAGACTAAGAATAGTCTGAATAGAAATGTTCATAGGCCAATATTAGAGAAATTTAATTACAATGGAGAACACCTCATTACTATCACTATTTGAATTATTATTATTATTATTATTATTATTATAGTTGTTATTGCTTAAAAAGCTGTATTGAAAATTATTGGAAATAAGCTTGTGTTTTTCTTGAAACTTGAGGCAAATGCAGGGATGCATATTGTCCTTTAATGAAAGGGAGATATGACATACCCTAGGAAACAACATATGAATTATTTTTTGTGAGTGTTTATTTGATTCAGCTGTAGCTAGACGGAAAGATATAAGAGAGTGTGTGTGTGTGGGGTGCAGGCAGTTCATGACCACGGCTGAACTGAACTGGTTATCACATGAGGACTGATTTGGTGTGCCACCCTAAGATTTTCACTGGCCCCATCTGGCCACCCCTATGAAAATTTTCTGGGGGCGCGACTGCTCATTGGCTGCTGATTGGTAGCAGCAAGTATAAATGTTATAACCTTACACTTTCTGTTTGCAAAATCGCATAAGCCACACTCCTGTGGTGTTCTGTAGCTTTAGTCTAACGATCCCATTCTGGCGTATCGCTAATATCTATATTTTTAATACTTCTAATCTTAGTGCTGTGTATTTTCCAGCATTAATGTAGTCTCTTTAAAATACGGAATCTCGCTTCCCATTTTGTTTCTTATTTGTAATACATTGTTGCTCTAGTGTAGCGAGTATGTGTATTACTCATCAGTTCTGTTTATTAAGGAACCTTGTTTCCTATTTTTGTTTGTATCCTTTCGTGCATGCCATCTGCTTGTGCAGAAGACATAATAAAACATATAACTAAGTCCACCCCTGCACCTGAGTCCAGTCCACTATTTCCTGTCCTCCGTGCTCGTCACGTGGGTACGTGACTCAAACCCTTACAGACGACTTTGCCAGCAAGATAGACTCAGCAAGGGATCCACTGCCCTTGGAGTCAGTAGAATACGCTGCCCATGCTCCCAATCTCTACCAGCTTGTGGCAGAGCAGCAGAGGGAGATCAGCCATCTTGGTGCAATGCTCGACAATCTTGTTTGCAGGGTGCACAAACTATCCATTTCCCGTGCTCCACCACCAGCGCCCTCCTCCGTCTCTCCTGCTGGACTGCAGCCTGCTCCCTCCTCCCTCCAGGGTGATTCTCCCGTGTGCCTCCCCAAACGCTATGACGGCAACTCCACTGTGTGCAGAGGCTTCATTCTACAATGTGGATTGTATTTCACCTGCCACCCAGGCCTGAGTGATGCCGAGAAGATCGAAGCAGTAGTGACCCGCCGGGGAAGGGCCACAGCGACAGCTGTTTGGGGGGATTCAGTTTACTCCACCTACGTTGACTTCCTTCTACAATTTCGCTCAGTCTTCGATCACCCGGAAAGAAGGCTGGTGACCAGCTACTACAGCTCAGTCAAGGTAACAAGACTTCAGCAGATTACGCCCTTCAGTTCCACACCTTGGCTGCAGCCAGTGTCTGGAATGAACCATCTTAATTATCCATCTTCAGGAGGGGGCTGCGCCCAGAGCTCTGGGCAGAGATGGCCTGCAGGGATCTGCAGATGTCCCTGCCTGCCTACATCAACATTGCCATAAGCCTGGACCAGCTGCTGCAGGAAACAGTGGAGCCAGCCCAGAGTTTCTGAAGATCCCACTGGTGAAGGGGCGGGGCCCATGGAGTTGGGACAGGCCAGATCTGCCGAGCATCGCCCTTAGAGAAGAGCTGGTCCCTGCTCCCGAAGTCAGGAAGGGGAAACCGCGGCCCCGAAGGTAAAGTTGTCGCCGTCTACCATCACTGGACAACAGTTCAAGATCCCCGTCGAGGTGTCCTGTAACAGTCTGACCCTTTATACAAAGGCCCTGATTGACTCCAGTACAGCGGGGACTTTCATCTATAGCCAGCTGGCACGACAACTTGGCGTCCCACTTCACCAGCTCTGCTCCCCCCTGAAGGTGGTGGCCATTGATGGGAAACCCCTGAGCAACAGCAGCGTGATGCACCAGACGGCACCGATCTCCCGCTGCTAGTTCTACATTATTCCAGTCATCCAATCATCCTCGATCTCCCTTGGCTCCTGACACACAACCCCACTATTACTTGGAACACCTGAAGACTCCACTTCTGGGCACCAGCTTACAAATGGCACAGTGGTCCCCTCATATTAGCCTCAGCTACAGTCGAGAGCCCCGACCAAGTGGACTAGCCTGACATTCCCTGAGAGTACCATGATCTTAAGGTGGTATTCAGTAAGGAAAGAGATACACAACTGGCCCTGCATTGTCCGTGGGACTGTGCGATTGAGCTATTGTCCGGCGCCTCTCCACCAAGGAACCGAATATACCCCTAGTCCATGACTGAGACACAAGCAATGGAGCAGTATGTGCAGCAAGCTCTGCAACAAGGTTTCATCTGACCCCCCACTTCACCAGTGTCTGCCAGTTTTTCCCTCGTTCAGAAGAAGGACAAAGCTCTCTGCCCCTGCATAGATTACAGGAGCCTCAATGACGTCACGGTGAAGTATTGCTACCCACTACCCCCTGGTCCCGAGCGCTGTGGAGCAGCTTTGTGAAGCGACAATCTTCACAAAGCTCAACCTCCGCAGTGCTTACAATCTGATATGCATCAGAGAAGGAGATGAGTGGAAAACAACATTCAATACCACCTCCGGCTAATACGAGTACTGCGTCATGCCGTATGGATTGGTTAACGCCCCCTCAGCGTTCCAATCATTTATCAACAATGTGCTACGAGACATGCTGGGGAGATACGTGATAGCTTATCTAGATGGTATCCTGATCTACTCCCGCACCCGTGAGAAGCACGTGGGAGCGGTACTCGGGCGTCTACTTCACCATCAACTCTAAGTCAAGGCCAGAAATGCTCATTCCACGAATCCACCATCTCCTTCCTGGGCTATGTCATCGGACCAGAGGGAGTGGCGATGGAAACGAAGAAGGTGCAGGCAGTAGCTGATTAGCCAGTCCCACAGACCACTCCAAAGATTCACGGGCTTTGCCAACTTCTACCACCTATTCATTAAGAATTTCAGTGCTGTGGCCCATCCCCTGACACGCCTCTTCAGGGGGAAGCCAAAAGCACAGCGATGGAACCCGGAAGCACAGCATACATTCAATGCACTCAAAAACCTATTCACTACCGCTCCTGTTCTCAAATTACCTGACCCGGATAAACCCTTTATCAAATAAGTTGACGCCTCTAATGCAGGAGTGGGTGCTATTCTGTCACAAAGGCATGGTACCCCGGAGAAGCTGTTCCCATGCGCATGCTTCTCATACAAGCTCTCTCCTGCTGAAGCCAACTACCGTACGTTGTACAATGTGAGAACCCGGGAGCTAATAGCAGTCAAGCTGGCTCTTCAAGAATGCAGGCATTTGCTGGAGGGGGCCTGGCATTCATTCCTGGTGTTAACACACCACCGCAACTTGGAGTACTTGAGGAAGGCACAACGGCTGAATCCGCAGCAGACCAGGTGGGCACTATTTTTTTTACACGTTTCAATTTTTCAATAACCTATCGCCCAGGATTGAAAAAGTGAAACCTGACGCCCTCCTCTCTCCCAAAGATACAAAGCGGAAAAGGATCTGGATTCCGAAGAAACCATCCTGCATTCTCGCTCCGATCAAGAGACAGATCAGGATATTGTGAGGGAGATGAAGAGGAATCCGTCCACTTCCCCGTCCCATCGGGTTAAGACGTTCGTTCCTATCGAGTCTTCGTGAGAGTCATTTTATGGGCACATACCTCTCTGTCAGCAAGAGATTCCGGAGCTGAGCAAATAACTGCAATAATCAGCCGTAAATACTGGTGGCCCCACCTGGCCTTCGAAGAGGAGGCAGCTGTGCGCTCGTGTGCAATTAGCGCAATCTCCAAATCACTGTGCCAGCTGCCCCTGCCAGAAGGGTAATAAAAACATAAAGGACTCAGACTTCCTTCCTCGGGTTCGGGGCCATCTGTGGACAGGCATGTCTGAGAACAATTCCACCGCTGAGATAATTTGCGCAGGCGTGACTGAGAGTTGCGAAGGAAGTCAGATGGAAGCCAGTCAGCTCTGCAAGAGAAGTAAAAACAAGCACACTTACATAGTAAATGGCGACGAGCTGTGAGGACTGCCGTGCGATGGGTGCACAGCCCTGCCAAGGCAATCTAGTCCTGCGCCAGGATTGTGCTGACAAGCGTTTTTCTCCTGCCAACAAGGAAACCGCTGCCTCTCGTGAGTCAAACGATGTCATAATCAACGACATGTTGTGCTTTATTGTGAACAAGATGGACGTAGTGCCAGCTGAAATAATAACCAAACTGTGTCTTGAGACATACTCGGATGAAGAAGTCGAGGCTGCTAAGAAACTGGTCTTCGACACTTGTAAACCTTCTGAACGTTATAAGAAGCGTCAGGGCACCAAGTTGGCCACTAACATGTCGGATATCCTCAGAGTCCTACATGCCACTGATTCCATATCCATACCCATCTTTGTGTCTGCAACGCTTCGGCTCCCACCGGTGGACCTTCAACATTTTGACATTACAGCTTGCATGTATGAGCTGCAGGTTGTTCGGCAAGAAATGAAGGTGCTACGTGCCTGCTCCATTGATATGGTGTCGGTTCAGGCTGAGCTTGTGTCTTTAAGACGAGACATTGTGGACCTGAAAAGGGATCGCGAACAGACATCGGTGCCCGTACATGCGAAGGCGTCCTTTCCGGAAGTGGTGTCCAACGCTCCGGTTTGTCCTACGCTTCAAGGGCAAGATGCCGGGATGAGTACTGATCCGAAAGCTGTACTTGACGTCCCGACCAACAATGAGGGGAGAAAGGAGCCCTGTAGAAAGCCTTCACGTTCAGCCCGACCACGATCCACCTCTGCCGGAGGCCCCAGTGATCATGACTCTGAGGGATTCCGTCTGGTGTAGAGAAAGAAGCCGAGGTCGAGGGCAGTTGTGGGTACAGCGGTGTCGTCCAGCCTTTCTGCGGTTAAGTCTAGGCCGGCAGAGATATTTGTGACATGCCTGGAACCGGACACACAGACTCGGGATGTGGAGAGGTACTTGTCTGATAACCTGTCGCAGAGGTGTTCCGTTTCCTGTACTAAACTCAAGACAAAATACGATGGGTACTCTTCATTCTGTGTCGCTGTTGACAACAATACTGTGTCAGAAGTTCTGTCCCCATCTTTCTGGTCATGTGGGATCTTAGTTCGCCGCTTTCACAGTAGGCGACGTTCTTCCACTTCTTAACCATGGACTTGGACCAGAAACTGAGGATTGCATCGTATAACTGTCGTTCTGCCAAGAACTCGGTTGGAACAATCAAAGAGCTATGTGAGTCTAATGACATTATCCTGTTGCAAGAGCACTGGCTCTTGCCTGATGACATTCCTTATTTAAGTCACATTAGTCCTGAGTTTATGGCATCTGGGAAGTCTCCAGTAAATGTAGAAGCAGGGATGCTGCAAGGGCGCCCGTTTGGGGGAGTGGGAATTTTGTGGAGAAAGACCCTAGCCTCTGTTATATCTCCTGTAAAAATTTATGATGATAGTATGATTGCTGTTAGAATAGACTTAGATGGTAGTCAATTACTTTGTGTCTGTGTTTACATGCCTTATGATATGCCAGCTAATACTGACTCATTCCTTGAAAAGTTGAGTAAACTTGAGGCACTCTTGGATGATTATGATTCGTATGCGACTATAATCTTTGGTGATTTCAATGCCTCGCCTACGAATAGATTTGGTGTATTGTTACAGGAATTTTGTGAGGAATCTGGTTTACACAGCTCTGACAGGGAACTTCTTCCTGCCGACTCTTGCACTTACCTCAGTGATGTGAACGGTATTACATCTTGGCTCGATCACTGTTTGGCAAGTGATACTGCACACTAAAATATTACAGATATTCAAGTCATCCACAACTTTGTTACGTTGGATCACTTTCCACTTAGTATCTCTTTTTTTTTTTTAGATTATTTTTTGGGGATTTTTCCCTTTATTTGACAGTTATATAGTGGAGATAGACAGGAAAGTTGGGGAGAAGAATGGGGAAGACATGCGGCAAATGACCCGAGCCGGAATCGAACCCGGGTCGCCACGAGAAGGGCACAGCCTTTATGGTGCGCGCACTTAGACCGATGAGCCACCGGGGCGCCCCCCACTTTATATCTCTTTAGATGTAAATTTCCCCGCTTTGGCTCAGGCTGCATTCGCCTCCGACATTCCTCGCATAATCACTGACTGGGCCTGGGCGATGCCAGGCCAAATAGACAGGTATCGTTTAGCCTTGGATAGATATTTGTCTACTGTTGAACTTCCACTTGATGTGCTAATTTGTAGAGATCCAAACTGTCAGGATCAAGCGCACACTAATGCCATCAATCTGTTTACCTGCCAATTATTTACAACCCTAAAAGATTCCGCAAATGCCACAATTACTCAGAGAACGTGTTGCGATTCCTTTGAACCGGTTCCCGGATGGAACGAGGTTGTTAAGGATTTGCATACGGCTGCACGTGAGGCCTACGTGCTTTGGAGGGAAAGTGGCCGCCCTCGCTCAGGTCCCATCTTTTTCTTGATGAGTAAAACCAGGGTGAAATTTAAGTACGCACTAAGGCAGTGTAAGCAGGATGAAAACAGGGCTAGAGCGGATTCCACCGTGAAAAGTTTGAATGCCGGTCGCACTAGAGAATTTTGGAAAAAGATCCGTAACACTAAATCTTCCCACTCTGTGATACCAAACACGATAGACGGTTGTTCTGGGGCAGAGAAGATTGCTGACCTCTGGAAAAAACACTTTGAAACGCTTCTAAACTCTGTTGATGGTGAGGCGCATAGGCCTGCCGTTATTTCTGCTCTGTCAACCTCTTGTCTTTTGGAATTTGACTCAGGGATGCAATCTCTGCTTTTGAAATATCTGAGGTAATTAGTAACCTGCCCAATGGGAAAGTGTGTGGATCTGATGGAATCAGTAACGAGCACCTGAGGTATGCAGGACATAAATTGTGTATCCACCTGTCATTACTGTTTTCAGCTGCGCTAATATATAACTTTATTCCATACATTCTGCTAGATACTACTATAGTCCCGGTTGTTAAAAACAAAGCTGGCAACATCTCTAGTAGTGATAACTATAGGCCGATTGCAATTGCATCGGCACTATCCAAGGTTTTGGAGGCTATTTTACTGAACAGACTCAAACCCTATCTTCAAACTTCTCCTCATCAATTTGGTTTTAAACGTGGACATGGACTTGATATGTGTGTATTTACTTTAAAACAGACAATAGAGTACTTCCGGGGTCTCGGTTCGCCAGTGTTTGCTTGTTTCTTGGACGCCTCCAAGGCTTTTGATAGGGTAAACCATTGGACTTTTTTTTAAAAAAAACTCCTTGACAGAAATGTTCCTGTATATCTTGTGCGATTTTTGGCTTTCTGGTATCAAAACCAAACAATGTGTATAAGATGGAAAAATGTTTTGTCTTCCTGCTTTTACGTATCAAATGGTGTAAGGCAAGGGAGTCTGTTATCTCCACTACTGTTTAATGTATATATTGATGACTTAAGTTCCAGACTTAGCAGTGCTAAAGTAGGTTGCCATATAGGAGGCTTTCTTGTGAACCATCTGTTTTACGCTGATGACATGTGTTTGTTATGTCCTAGTCTGAAGGCTCTGTAAAAATTTATAAGTATTTGTGAGGACTTTGGCTCCAAAAATGATATGTTATTTTATGTTGACAAAACATGTTGCATGCACTTTCCGAGTGCTAGTCTACCACTCTCACGTCCTCTTCCTCCGGTGAAATTATGTGGAGAGTGTCTGAAATTTGTTACTTTCTTTGTGTATCTCGAAATTAGTATTAACAATAGATTAAATGATGATGACTGCATTCACGCCCAGCTAAGGGGTCTCTATAGTCATGCCAGCACAATAATTCATAAATTTTCTCTTTGTTCACCTACTGTTAAGAAAACCCTGTTCACATCTTTTTGCTCACATCTTTTCGGTGCGCAGCTATGGAATTCATTTCGATCGAGTGTATTATCCAAATGCCGCATTGCATATAATAATTGTTTTCGCATAATTATGAATTTGCCAAGAACCTGCAGTGCCAGTGAAATGTTTGTTTTCCACCTGACTGATACCTTTGATGCCAGATGGCGTAAGCAGTGCTACTCTTTTGTATATCATCTTTTCCACTCATCTAACACCATTGTACAGTCTGTACTAAAGTCGGACTCATTCTACCACAACACATACTTCAAAAACCTCTTGAGACGCCTGAATATATAGAGTGCTATGTTTTTTATGTGTCTATGCTGTTACGTTGTATGTATATACTCTGTTTTTACTATGGGCCAGTTAGCGCCTGCAATAAAGAATTAATTAAAAATTAATATATAAGGAGGCATGGGACTGGAAGCTGAAGGGTGGATGTGTGTGTGTTTGGGGACATCAAAGGCGGGAATGGTAGCACCTCCTGGCTAAGTTATGGGAAGGAATTTTCCCATGGCCACAGGTGATCTGTGCTCTCTCCCGGCTAGTACCACAATGACCCCATCTGGACATCCTGTCACTGCATGCTTTCCTCCCCCGCTGGGTCATTTCCTATTTCAGACATTTCAACTTCTGTTTTGAAAATCAAAAAAACTCTATTGCACCGCACAAATAGCTTGCAAACAGGCCCACGACAAGAGAGGCAAAAGTGGGCCTGCAAAGATCCTCTGATGATTTGAATATCTACGTTCAGATCTGAACATAAAATATTGATTGGCCAATGGACGACATTGAAGTTAGCTTGCAATACCCATTATTCATTGTGCGTGACGTCAAACATTTTCATCTGGGGGTACAAACTCCGCAGTATGTCATACAGATTTCCATTGACAACTACCAACACAACGTTCATCCCTTCCATTTATACGCAATATTTGCACCCTTTTGTCAGAAGTTGTAGAGTAACAACGACATGGAAAGTACACGATTTGGAGGTGTTTGTTTTATAAAGTTTTAGGGAGTTTAAAAGATTGAAGTACGAGATGTATGAAGTGGCTGCATGCATTCACTTTCATTTTGTAATATGACCATGGGCTGCCAACCATGCAGCGAGATGGGAATGAAAATTTTAGCGTATGTAAACAGTGGGGCTTACGTTAAAAAGAAATTGGAAATTAAAATTGGAAAATAACCACTTTGAAAAGCAATAAAGTTTAAGTTTTTCTTTCCTTTTATTTTAAACTGTCCATGCTGGCAGTACATATACAAATTCATAGCAGTAAAGCTTATCTTTTCTCTCTTGATTAGGTGCCAACTACATGGTGTGCTGTCAAGGGCTCTGCAGGTGGCACATACTATCTTTGTAAGTGGAAAAAGAGGATCTGCCTAAAACATGCTGCCCTGTTCGGTCAAGGCGCATGTGATTGCCTTCCACCATTCCGAATGTTACACTTCCAAGCTGACAACGAGCTAAGACGAGATTGGGTAAAGGCCGTCAACAGAGTTGACGTTAGAACTGGCATGTGTCTGGATTTTTAGCTCCATTTTGACGACAACTCAAGCAGAACGGGGGTAAAACTCATACTGCCTTCAGATGCTATCGGGAAGATTATACTTTCCATTTGTGAATTTGAAATTACAAGTGTGTTGTATTCAAGTGTTTTTGTTGTTGGAGTTAAATTAAAAATGGCGTACACAGAGTTTACCCTTACCTGCTACATATTCTATCTGTTAATGTTTCGTGCCCTCGCTTTAATTTGCTGAGTTGTTTCGCACCGATTTCTCTGTCGGTTCTAACTGTTATTGTGTCACATATGAAACTCTCATCCAGTCCCTTGGATATTATACCCACTCGGATCCTTAAAGAAGTAATGATGGCTATTAGTCCTGATCTGCTTTCCGTGGTAAACAGTTCTCTCTCTACTGGCTGTGTTCCAGACTATTTTAAGATTGCCTGCATTCAACCACTTCTAAAAAAAAAAAAAAATCTTGATCCAGCCATTCTTAGTAATTTTAGACCAGTATCAAAATTGCCTTTTATTTGGAAAGTTTTGGGAAAAGTGGTCGCAAAGCAACTTTTAGAAGTGATGGAAACCAACAATATTTTTGAGAAATTTCAATCAGGCTTTAGACGTCAACATATACTCAGTCAAAAAAGAAACTTCACACTCGTTTGGAGGTCGATAAGTTGAACATACAAGAAAAGTGGTTTTAAATAATGATTTAATTCCATTCTGTACCCATTAAGGACGGTGTACCATAAAAATCATGTTCATAATGTAACCAGTTCCACCGGAAATGCTACGGAAATGTAAGAGAGTAAAAATGCTAAGTTACAACTTGATGAAAGCATGTCAATAGCGCGTATGCCCTCCATGAGCGTTCACAACTGCGACGCAACATCTCCTCATGGATTGAATGATGCGTCTGAGCACAGCTTAGGGGATGCGTCGCCATAATTGAACCAACATGGCACCAAGTTCCTGCAAATTCTGCGGAGGGTTCCTTACTTGACGGAGTCTTCTGCCCAACACATCCCATACATGTTCTATGGGATTAAGGTCAGGAGACCTTGAGGGCCACTCCATGACATTGATGCCAGCATTCCTAAGAAAATTCCGCGTTAAATTAGCCGTATGAGGTCTGGCATTATCGTGTTGGAATGTCAGACCTGGGCCATGAGCTCCCATGAATGGCAAAAGCTCTGTATCCTGCAGCAGTTAGGTTTCCTTGAACGACCATCAGTCGGGAACGGGCAGGACCATTAAAGGCACCCCAAACCATAACACTACCGCCCCCAAAACGGTCCACTTCCTGCACACAACACTGGGCGTTATGCTCACCGCGTCTCCTCCAAACTCTAACTCTCCCATCAGCGAAGTGCAAAGTGAATCTGGATTCGTCACTAAAAACGACCCTATTCCAATCACGCTGAGTCCATCTCAGATGTCGTTGTGCCCAGAGAAGCCGTTGACGCCAGTGTAACTGGGTTAAAATTGGTCCACGATATGGCCGACGTGCATGGAGACGAGCAGTGCGCAGGCGCGACACGTATGGTTTGGGCAGTCACACAACCTCTAAACAATTCATTCCTAGTGGACGTTGCAGTGAGAAATCGACACGCAAATGACGAAGACGATTTGTCGGTCTTCTGCTTGTGTCGCCACACGTGGTCTACCCGAACGAGGTCGGTCTGCTGTGGTGCCAGTTTGTTGGAGACGTGTCCGAATATCATGGATAGTCCGTCGACTGCATCCCATAACCCTGGCAACGTCAGTGACCGACGTTCCTGTATTCAGCATGCCAATGGCACGTTCACGTTGAATGTTTGACAGTCGTGGCATTTCAAATCAACGGATAATTGACTGTAAGAACTTGTTTTTCCGAGATGTCACTCTACCGTGCTAACGTGGGCTCAATTGCACGTGTCTCATAAGGTCACGTGACTCTGAACACGAGGAAATGTGCTTTTACCTTGATGTATGCTCGAACTTGCTGCATGCTTGTGCACGTCGGAGTTGCTGTGTGTCATGATGTCTTTGACAACGCATTTACCCCAATAATAATAATAATATGTCTTGTATTAAGTTTCAAGAAAATATTTAGAAATTTTGAGTGTGAAGTTTCTTTTTTGACTGAGTATAGTATAGAAACGGCTCTTCTCAGGCTCGCTAGGGGCATTCTGATTGCAAGTGAAATTTTGCGAAGTTAGAAAAATCGAGAAGTTAGGGTGAAAGTTGCCTAGCAACCGTGCCAAAAGCCATCCGGAACTTCGCAAGAAAAATCCCAACCCCTTCACAAGAAGTTTTGTAATGAGAATGCACACATCTGAAACTTTGCAAAGTTACTCACGTGACTGGTGTTACCCATCTGGGGTTTCCACATACAGTTTTCCCAGAGCGCGCGAGATCCAAACATGCCGTGTGTTATGTGTGGATACCTTATGTATAATGTGCCATACAGTATTATAGCTGTATAATACTATGTAGCTAGCTAGCAATCAGCAACTTGCATGAGGAAAGATCTGTGGGACCGCGATTGCTAGTCAAACGTTATTTGTTAACATCTTCCCACAACCCGTTTCGCGCGAACCGAACAGCATGCTGGGAATGGTTGAATGACATAAGCGGGGCATGCACACTACTTCCTGAAACTTTGCGATTTTTTCCAACAGAGCTAACTTCGTGAGTTTTCGTGCCAGTGAGGGCAGCAGAGTGAAATTTTGCCATTTTTAACTTCGCAATTTTTTTTGCAATGAGAATGCCCCTACTAATGATCTTCTGATGAATGCTGACTCTGGTGACTGCTCATTATTGGTGCTTTTGGATATTAGTGACTTTGTTACGAGACCACGACGGGACAGGATTGAAAAAACACTCCCGTGCAGCCTCTAGTGAACATGTATCCTCGTCTGTGCTGCTTACTTCAGGTTTACCTCAAGGCTCCATACTTGGGCCTATATTGTTTTGCATTTATATGTTACCTCTGGATTCTATTATTCGTCAGCATAAAATAGCTTTTCACTGTTATGCAGACACGCAGTTGTATATTTCAGTAAAATCCACTGATTTCAGTAATGCGTTGGTGTTGCATGACTGTTTAGCTGATGTTCAAAATTGGTTGGCTAATAATTTTTTGCTGTCATACTCAAATAAAACCGAAGTCTTTATACTTGGTCCACACTTGGTGCCTGATAAAATCCAATCATCTCTTGGACCTCTTGCTTCTAATATTAGGTCCTCTTCCCGGAATCTCGGTGTCATATTTGATATTGAACTCAAATTTGAGCTCCACGTTAAGAAGCTTGTACTGTACAGTAATGCTACTTGCAACTGCGTAACATAGCTAAAATTAGGTCTGTTCTGTCATTTGAAGATACTGAAAAAATTATTCATGCTTTTATCTTTTTTAAAAATTTTTTTTTTGTGTATCCTGGCTGCAAACCAATTTCCCATTGAGGGACAATAAAGATACTTTGACTTTGACTATCTCGTCAAGATTAGACTACTGCAACTCGTTATTTACTTGTCTGAATAAGAAATCTTTGAACAAACTGCAAGAAGTTCAAAATTCAGCCGCAAGATTGCTCACAAAAACAAATAGAAGAGCCCACATTACTCCAGTTTTAGCATCTTTGCATTGGCTAGCAGTCCAATTCCAAATTGATTTTAAAATTTTGTTAATTACCTTCAAAGCACTCTATGGCATGGCACCAGATGATATAAGTGAGCTTTTAAATTCTTACAGACCTAAAAGACTGCTGAGATCTTCCAAGCTAGCATTATTGGCTGTTCCAGAGACCAAGTTAAAAACAAAGGGTGATCGAGCCTTTTCGGTTAAGGCTCCAAGACTCTGGAACAGCCTCCCAAACAATATTAGAAATGGTGAGTCTTTATCGCCTTTTTAATCTCTTTTAAAGACTCATTTTTACCCCGCCCCACCCGAAGAGTGAGGGCATGGTGTATTGTTTTTGGTTCGGTTTGTTACTTGGCCAAATCCAGCCAAGTATGTTGATCAGTTGTGTTTTCTTGTGTGTTTGTTACCAAGTATGTTGATCAGTTGTGTTTTCTTGTGTGTTTGTTTGTCTGTTTGCAGTCTAGCGGCCTCATTTCTTATCGGATTTCGACGAAATATTTTGCACTTGTAGAGGTCAATGATAGCTCGGCTACGAACTATTTCGATGAAACTAGGTCAAAGGTCAAGGTCACAAAAAATTCCCGAAAATCGAAAAAATCCCTATCTTTAGCATGGGGCGAAGTTTCAAAAATTCATATCTCCCTGAAAACTGAACAAATTGGTCTCATATTTGGTGGAGCCATACAGGGTCATGACATGTAAGGTCAGAACAATTTACGTCCGGATCTGATCCGGATTGCGGAAATGGCGGCGTCTTGAATTTAACATACAATTTTCTATTCACACTCGCCAACTATTTACAGTTCTTTCATTGTATTTTTTTACTTTAATTTTAATACTTTTATTATGTTCCCCGCAAACGTTGCGGAGAACATAATGTTTTACCCTCTGTCCGTCCGTCTGTCCTTCCGTCCTTCCGAGCAAGTTTGTCCGGGCCATAACTTTTAAACCGTTCAATATTTTTTCACAAAATCTGGTATATCATTAGATCCCTTGGTGTAGATGTGCCTTTAGATATTTTGGTTCTTTAGAAATTTTTCTTTTTTCCAGTTTCCATGGTAACAAGTTCAACTTAGTGCATATTGAGGGTGGGGACCTTGTCCGGACCACAACTCATAAACTATGAGAGATTTCTTTTCTTTTCTTTTGTTGCGGAGAACATAATGTTTTCCCCTCCATCCGTCCGTCCGTCCGTCCGTCCTTCCGAGCAAGTTTGTCCGGGCCATAACTTTTAAACCGTTCAATATTTTTTCACAAAATCTGGTATATCATTAGATCCCATGGTGTAGATGTGCCTTTTGATATTTTGGTTCTTTAGAAATTTTTCTTTTTCCCAGTTTCCATGGTAACAAGTTCAACTTAGTGCATATTGAGGGTGGGGACCTTGTCCGGACCACAACTCTTAAACTATGACAGATTTCTCCACCAAACTTGGCATATATTTAGATCACATGGTGTAGATGTGCCTTTTAATAGTTTGCTCATTCGGAAATTTTTAATTTTTTAGTTTCCATGGTAACAAGTTGAACTTACTGCATAATGAGGTTGGGAACCTTGTCCAAACCACAACTCATAAACTATGAGAGATTTCTCTACCAAACTTGGTATAGTGTTAGACCACATGGTGTAGATGTGCCTTTTGATATTTTGTTTGTTCAGAAATTTTTCTTTTTTCCAATTTCTATGGTAACCTTTTCAACTTAGTGCGTATTGAGAGTGTGGAACTTGTCCGAACCAAAACTCCAAAACACTTTTTTCTCAACCAAACTAGGCATATTATTATATTACATGGTATAGATGTGCCTTTTCATAGTTCTCTCTTCAAAATGTGCAACCAAATATAAATAATGGCGGGGAACATCATAGTGCTTCACAAGCACAGATTCTAGTTTTAAAATAAAAGGTCACAAAAAGGTCACACGGGTCAAATCTGACTTTAATCAAACGGTATTATCTAGGGCGTTCACCAAACTTGATGAAAATTACATTTATTTTGCATTACAGTGATCTTGACCTCTGTATGTCCAATGGCATTGAAGCTTGAAAAATTTATAATTATGATTCAGTTGCATTTAGACACAAAATCATCATAGTGACATATAGAAAACCATCTTAAGATTTGAGCTTTTATTTCTAGATACTACATTTGATCTGTTGTGACCTTGAACCATGAGTGTCAATTCCACTATCTAGGATTTGGCCAAGTGTCGTGCTAGGCACGAATTGCACAACTGCTCGTTTCTTTGTGCGTTTGTTTGTTTGTTTGTTTGTTAACACTCTAGCAGCAAAACTAATGGGCGCATTCACCCTAAATTCGGTTTAGGGATTGCCACTGACCCAGAATAGATCCCTATTGAATTTTGTACAAGTAGGTGAAAGTATGTGTGAGGGGCGGGGTTTGTTGTGCCTGGCACCACTTGTTTTAGGCTTGCTTTTGCTGATTTTACGGTTTAAATTCTTTTATTGTATAGGTGTGTTTTCATGTAAATCTCCTTTTATTATCTTAATTACCCCGCCCCGCTCAAAGGGGGAGGGTAAGGGGTATTGTTTTTGGTTCGGTTTGTGTGTTTGTTAACACTTTAAAAGCAAAACTAATGGCCAGATTCACCCCAAATTAGGTTGAGGGATTGCCACTGACCAGAATAGATGCCTATTGAATTTCGGAAAGGTAGGTCAAAGTATGTGCGAGGGGCGGGGTTTGTTGTGCCTGGCATCACTTGTTCTTCCTATTTTGATATTTAATTCCCTACTTTCCCCATTGTTTTATTTCTTTTATGTACATGTATTTTTACCTCTTTATGCAGCACTTTGTGCTGTATTGCTTGAAAGGTGCTATATAAATAAATTAATTATTATTACTTGGCTAATTGGCTTACTGAACTGCTAGATAGTATCTGCTCTGGGTAGGTAAAACCAAACAGTAACGAAATTTTAAATATGATGCTAACAGTAAGTAGAGAGCACATTAAAATTGTGCGCAAAATTGTGTACATTAACAGCAAATAAAATAATTATTTACCATTGGCGATGAATCCTTGCTCGCTCTCCACCATGTTGAAAAGGTGAAAGGTTATTTCATCTCGGCAACTCGTTTGTCAAAATTATCTCCCAGTTCTCCAGTGGAAATTTCAACGTGAGAGGGGATTCATGTGCAATTTTCACGTTGGTCACTCGTATGTACCATAATTCCTATAGCACGTGTGGCAGCATAAAATCATCTAACGCCTAGATTCCACCGAGCGCGTATCTGCAACATAACGTGAGCGACACTATTTTGCTCCGTCTTGCAGGTGGCTTCATGTTCCACTGAGCGCAAAATGTCTGCGCAGCGTCCTGCCAGCTGATACAATCGACCTGCTCAGATTTAGCATATTTCGTCATTTTTACCAGGATATTTGTGCAACAAACTCAAATGCTTTCTGTTGTTTTTTCTGTCTCAATTGCATTTAACCCTAAAACACTAATGTCGGGAGATTTCCACCCATGCAGTGGTCCATTAGTGAGGTGTACAGACTGCCCCACGGGCTCAGACAGGAAGACACAACACAGATGTCATGTCTTCAGTTGACCAGTGTGTCCTTACCACTACTACCCTGCTTGTACTGACTGTATGCAATGCGTAGGTGTGTTAGCGTGGTCCTGCATTTTGCCTGTAACCCTGATTTAGTATAATGGTAATGAATAATCACTTAGTGTTCATTTCCAGGGTAATTCAAACTGTAAAAAAAAATTATAACCAGTTAGTCATTTTCACCTCTCAAAAATGCTATTTTTTTGTTCTACCTCTCCTACAGTTAACAGTGAGGCAGGGAGACCATGCCTTCACCAGACAAGGCTCACAAGTCCCAAGAACGCGTATACTGAAGAACGAGTTCCTAGCTCCAGTATTTTTTTCACAGGAATTTTTTTGTTACCGATTCTCTAATTTTTCATTAATTTTATCATTTTTTTGTAGTGGCCCCACATGATGCCTTCTGTTTGTTTTATGAGACTTTGTGTCCTGAGAAATAAAAGTACAGTACCGGTAGTTCAAAGTGCCATGTCTTGTTGTACTTAATTACATTTTCACGTTTATATAAAGGGTCTATGTAACGTCGGGTCCGGGGGTTTGGCATTATAGGTGGCCCATGGGCGATGAAGCCGGTTCCTGTCAAACTCGCCTGAAGGAACCCAAGGGCGTGCATTGATTTGGGATCGCAGTATTTATGCCAAGAGATGCTATTGCTGCGGTGATTGACTCCCAACGTATGAGACTACCGACGAACTAAGATTTGGCCATAATGCTAATACCCGGGGGCGTAAATGGAGTAATGGCGGCTTTCACGGAAGAGTCCAAGGGGTAACCACCCTGAGATCTGCGAATGTTTACAGTAAACTATAAATTATAATTCTAATTGAGTCAGATTTTGAGTGAGAGTAAAACTGTTTCGTTTATTTTGCCGTGGTCACTGATATATCTGATGTCTTGCTCCGTCCCTGTGTAATATTCTCATGCTCACATTGGATTATTCACAGCACAGTGACAGATTAGATATATCTGTGATTACAGCATGGCCCCATTTGCGAACGGAGAATTTCTGTAAATATGCCTGGTATGTTTCAGGCCAGATCCAAGCCGGTGTAGCAGGCTGGAATATACCCCTGGCCAGAATATACCCCCCGAGGCCAGAGAATACCCCCTGACTCTAATTTAGTAGTCTAGATTATGTTCCAGTGCAAGTTATTTTGTAAACTTTAGCTATAACTATAACGTCAAATTATAGTAGTCAAAAGATCACATTTTAAATGGCTGGACTTGCTTCACTTGTGCTGAAGATGCTATGATGAAGTACATTGTAAGGGTCAACTCACACTTTGCTAAGGTATTCCTAAGACTGTTGTCAAGGAGTTTAGATGTAGTAATACTTTTTCAGGAAGACAAAAAGACTTGGTAAGTAGCAATTGATACACTGTGTAACACTGACACATTATGGTTGCTGAATTTTCTCCCTGCTGAGGAAGGATTTGGGCACCAAGTTTGTAGTATTAATGGTGGTAGGTACAATTCACTGTCCAATGTACTGTGCAGCTATACTGATTATGTACTACCCCAATTCCGAAATAGTTGGGACTAAGTGTAAATTGTGAATAAAATCAAAACGCAATGACTTTAAAATCACACCAGCCAGTATTTTATTCACAACAGAACAGAGATAACATAGCAAATGTTGAAACTGAGAAATTTAACAATTTTATCCACAAAATGAGCTCATTTCAAATTTGATGGCTGCTACAGGTCTCAAAAAAAAAAAGTTGGGACAGGGCCTGTTTACCATGGTGTAGCATCCCTCTTCTTTTTAACACAGAGTGGAGGCGTCTGGGCATTGAGGAGACAAGTTTCTTGAGTTTAGCCATAGGAATTTGATCCCACTCTTGTTTAATACATGCTTCCAGCTGCTGGAGAGTTTTGGGTCTCCTTTGATGGACTTTTCGCTTAGTTATGCGCCAGATGTTCTCAATCGGTGAAAGATCAGGACTGCAGGCAGGCCAGTTCAGCACACGGATTCTTCTACTACGAAGCCATGCTGTTGTAATAGCTGCAGTATGTGGTTTTGCATTGTCCTGCTGAAATACACAAGGCCTTCCTTGGAATAGATGTCGTCTGGAGGGGAGCATATGTTGCTCTAAAACCTTTATATACCTTTCAACATTCATGGTGCTTTTTAAAACATGCAATCATCCCACACCGTATGCACTAATGCATCCCCATACCATCAGAGATGCTGGCTTTTGAACTGAACGCTGATAACAGGAGGGGTGGTCTTTCTCCTCTTTAGCCCAGAGGACACAACGCCCATGATTTCCAACAAGAATGTCAAATTTGGACTTGGCTGACCACAGGACACTTTGCTACAGTCCATTTTAAATGAGCCTTGGCCCACGGAACACGCCGGCGCTTCTGGATCATACTCAACAATGGCTTCCTTTTTGCACGATAGAGTTTTAGGTGGCATCTGTGGATGGCACAGCGGACTATGTTTACAGATAGTGGTTTCTTGAAGTATTCCTGGGCCCATTTAGTAATGTCAATGACAGAATCATGCCAGTGAGTGATGCAGTGGCATCTGACGGCCCGAAGATCACGGGCATCCAGTAAAGGTCTTCGGCCTTGTCCCTTACGCACAGAGATTTTTCCAGTTTCTCTGAATCTTTTGATGATGTTATTCACTGTCAGTGATGAGACCTTCAAAGCCTTTGCAATTTGACGTTGAGGAACATTGTTTTTAAAGTATTCCACAATTTTTTTTATGCAAGCCTTCACAGGTTGGAGAGCCTCTGGCCATCTTTACTTCTGAGAGACCTAGCCTCTCTAAGACATCCCTTTTATAGCCAATCATGTTACACACCTGATGCCAGTAAACTTAATTACTTGCTAAATGTTCTCTCAGCTGATCTCTTATATATTAATTGTTTTTTCAGCCCTTTTTTGGCTCTGTCCCAACTTATTTTTAGACCTACTGCAGCCAGAAAAGTTAAAATAAGCTCATTTTGTGGATAAAAATGTAAAATTTCTCAGTTTCAACACTTGAAATGTTATCTATGTTCTATTGTAAATAACTTGTTGGCTAATGTGATCTGAAAGTCATTGCATTTTGATTTTATTCACAATTTACACTTTGTCCCAACTATTTCGGAATTGGGGTTGTACAAAGTGCAAAACAATGTTTAAGATAAAAGTGGGTCAGCATTGTTTTTTACCACATTATCTTCTGGGCTAGACATTTTATACCCCCTTATATTGTACTCCACACATTCAGGCTGAGGGTTTTAGTGGGCCAGCCTGTTTCTTACCCAAGGTATGTTCTGGGCTTGTCGAGTTCATATACCCAGGGCATATTCTAAGCTAGGAAATTGTTTCATACCCTTTTGGGCCAGATTATTCCCCTACTCATGCGCACAAAATAATCAATACCACAGCATATCTCAATTTTTATTTATTTCACAAACAAATGTTTAAAATGATTGTTATTTAACAGGTAAGTAATACTATTGATTTCAACGCAAAAATGTCGGCAAAATAGTTGACTTGCTGTTGTGTCACATGACATTGCTCAGGCTCGTGTCCTCTTTAGTTCAACGATGAGCAACTACATTTATAGAGTAGACGATTCTTGCTTGTCTGCGTGCGAACTCCATTATCTTTTCCGGATTCAAGACGATAAACCGAACACACAACGTACTGCACGTGCCTTATAAACCGATGTTTTAAAGTCAAGAGCCTTAAACTTTGCCAATTCTGGCAAGCTAATTTACTTTTAGCTAACCTAACTTCGCTTCGCGCTAGACACATAACCATTCCGTGGATTATAGTGAAATGGGGGACTACCCTGAAATGTTATGCAATTTGTACTACGTTATTTTTTTTACCTCTGTTTTAATGCTCCTTTTTTCTGTCCTTCCCCTGTTATCTCATAATCACCATCTCTGTTCTAAAGTGTACATCTAATCGATCTTCGTCTCATGCTCAACTGTTGCATTCTCTTTTAGGACTCGTATTATCTTCGTTCAGATGAAAATCCGCCACACCGTCGAATCTACCTGCATCACTCCCGTTGATCTCAGATGCTGCCCACAAACAGATGTTCGGATTTCATATACTACTCTGACCTACCCAAAACTTCGATCTAATAAAGGCTGTACCACAAATAATGTGTATGTGTGTTGAGTGCTTTTCGTTGAAGTTCGGATCATATACAAGAAATAGTTATCATTTTGGATCTCATCTGTCAAGTTGCTGAAAAGTTTCATCATCAAATATGAAGGTCTGTAACTAATTTAAGAATGAAGAATGGTTAATAAACGGTTTGCTAAGCAGTGTTCGAACTGAATTTATGTGGTCCTATAAATGCACTCATATGGACATTACGTTAGATGCTACTCAGCTGACACATTATGCATAACGCATCGAAATACAGTAATGTGAATTGGTGCTATTCAAAGTAATGGAAATATACAACTCAGTTTATGGATATATCCATATCATTTTAATATGAAAAAAGTAAGGTGAGTGCTGGCTGCATACTTGGTTCTAGTAGCTATGTCACAACAGCGGCCTTGGCTTACTGTACATTTTGCCGCGCTACATAATTTAGTGTGGCAATCGAGTTGCTACATATTACAGCCATTCATCAATTAAAATAAAATGGCTAAAATTAACTGAGCAACAAAAGTTAGCTAGTTAGTTAATGTACTCTTATGGTTACTCAGTTAAAGTGACCGCAAAACAAAGAAAACTTTGATGAAACGAGTGTAAATGTGCACATGCTAGTAATTGATTTTCTACAATCCCAATTCTGAAATAGTTGGGATGAAGTGTAAATTGTGAATAAAATCAAAATGCAACGACTTTCAGATCACATGAGCCAATGTTATTTACAATAGAACATAGATAACATTTCAAATATTGAAACTGAGACATTTCACATTTTTATCCACTAAATGAGCTTATTTCAAATTTTCTGGCTGCAACAGGTCTCAAAAAAGTTGGGACACAGGCAAAAAAGGGCTGAAAAAGCCATTAATATATAAGAGAATCAGCTGAAAGAACATTTAGCAAGTAATTAAGTTAACTGGTATCAAGTGTGTATCATGATTGGCTATAAAAAGGATGTCTTAGAGAGGCTGAGTCTCTCAGAAGTAAAGATGGACAGAGGCTCTTCCACCTGTGAAGGCTTGCGTAAAAAAATAGTGCAATACTTTAAAAACGATGTTCCTCAACGTCAAATTGCAAAGGCTTTGAAGGTCTCATCACGGACAGTGCATAACATCATCAAAAGATTCAGAGAAACTGGAAAGATCTCTGTGCGTAAGGGACAAGGCCAAAGACCTTTACTGGATGCCCGTGATCTTCTGGCCCTCCGACGCCACTGCATCACTCACTGGCATGATTCTGTCATTGACATTACTAAATGGGCCCAGGAATACTTCAAGAAACCACTGTCAGAAAACACAGTCCGGTGTGCCATCCACAGATGCCACCTAAAACTCTATCATGCAAAAAGGAAGTCATTGTTGAGTATGATCCAGAAGCGCCGGCGTGTTCCGTGGGCCAAGGCTCATTTAAAATGGACTGTAGCAAAGTGGCAAAGTGTCCTGTGGTCAGCCAAGTCCAAATTTGACATTCTTCTTGGAAATCATGGGCGTTGTATCCTCCGGGCTAAAGAGGAGAAAGACCACCCCTCCTGTTATCAGCGTTCAGTTCAAAAGCCAGCATCTCTGATGGTATGGGGATGCATTAGTGCATACGGTGTGGGATGCTTGCATGTTTTAAAAAGCACCATGAATGCTGAAAGGTATATAAAGGTTTTAGAGCAACATATGCTCCCCTCCAGACGACATCTATTCCAGGGAAGGCCTTGTGTATTTCAGCAGGACAATGCAAAACCACATACTGCAGCTATTACAACAGCATGGCTTTCAGAGTAGAAGAATCCGTGTGCTGAACTGGCCTGCCTGCAGTCCTGATCTTTCACCGATTGAGAACATCTGGCGCATAATTAAGCGAAAAGTCCATCAAAGGAGACCCAAAACTCTCCAGCAGCTGGAAGCATGTATTAAACAAGAGTGGGATCAAATTCCTATGGCTAAACTCAAGAAACTTGTCTCCTCAATGCCCAGACGCCTCCACTCTGTGTTAAAAAGAAGAGGGGATGCTACACCATGGTAAACAGGCCCCTGTCCCAACTTTTTTGAGACCTGTAGCAGCCATCAAATTTGAAATGAGCTCATTTTGTGGATAAAATTGTTAAATTTCTCAGTTTCAACATTTGCTATGTTATCTCTGTTCTGTTGTGAATAAAATACTGGCTGGTGTGATTTGAAAGTCATTGTGTTTTGATTTTATTCACAATTTACACTTTGTCCCAACTATTTCAGCATTGGGGTTGTATAATAATTACGCGAAAACTTTTTTTCCCGTCTGTCTTCAATGAACTTGCGTTTCTTTTGTTGCTCAGTATATTTGCACCGTAACGCCACCTCACTTTACCGACTTGGGTACGTCTATAATGTTGATTACGGACGGACGGCAAGGAATGCCCATTGCTCCACCCACTCACATCTGCTGCAGTACTCAGGGGAGACAAGACGCGCTTACAAATGAGGACCCGTTGGTGTTCACATAGCCTGAATTTAAACGAGGAATGAGGCATCAGTGTTTTAAAAGAGAAAAATAAACAGTTTCGGTATCGATAATTTGTGACTGTCAATAAAAATTTATTCACAGATTTATCAGCGTCTCTTTTTCAATTATTCCCTATGGAGAAATTTATTTTTGGCCCCTATGGCATCACGTGACTTGCAATATCAGCTTGACCGCTAAGCCCATATCAGCGTGCGTTCCAGCCTTCGTTGTTTGTCCAGTTCTCCTTATAGGTCCATGGTTCTGCAGTCTGCAGTGGTCAGAATTCCATCGCCAGAGGAAAATGATCATGAACATGCACCCTGGGTAGGAGTTCCACGAGCTCGGGCCGTTGTCATGGAGACCTCGGATACCAACACGTTCATAAGCCCCACACTACGCACGTGTGAGCAAAAGTCACACAGCGCATGTCCGCATGGCTCCGGAAATAAGACCCCCATGTCGGTGTGCTGCGCCATTGAGTAATTTCCATTGCAATGTATGGACAGCCATTTTCCAATTATATATTAAGTCAAATATAGAACTTCCTCAAGCGCGGTCCTTTCCGAAACTACTTCGTCCTCCCACTACAACCTTTCACTGGTTTGCGGGTCTGTATGCAAAGCAAGGGGAGGTTAGTTGGGATAGGGCGATGTAACTAGAGCAGGGAAGCCCCAGAGTGGCTTTTGACGGCTCTCATCTCAAACTCAAGTTCGCGGGTTAACAGTTTAATAACCAAAAACACTTTTTTCAATAGGAGCGCTCTGATATAGCGCGAAACTGTCGTTAATCGGGTGATGAGATGAATGTACGGGATTTCTTGTAGACGTCCGCACTTCCGGTAATAAGACTAGCTTCGCCGAGCCAATGCATGCATGTCAGAATGCGATGAGTGTTGCTCAGCTTTGCAGTAAAATATCATCGTGGATACACAGATATGAACATGAAAATACCGCAAAATTCAAATAAATGCTAAATTCAAGTGAAAGCCAGAGTTCACGTCTTGGAACTAAACGCTATAAATCGCAATTATATGGGCTAGCTTTCAACCGCGCGCGGTTATTGGCGGAAGTTCACTTGTCTACATTTTGAACTTTGATCTGTCATTATTGATCACAATCATATCCGCCTTGCGATGTGCCGTATTGTATATCAGATCGCTCCTCTTGAACTGTAGCCTACATTTTGCTCATTGTTGCATTGTCAGTGTGATGTAAGATTAGGTATGCCCTCTCAATTTGATAATTACTGTGCAACAATGAGCAAAATGTAGGCTACTGTTCAATTGAAAAAAGATTTTTGTCGATCGAATTAAGAAAGTTCAATTGTTTGTACAAAACAATCGTGTGAATATTTGTGTTATCTGCTCTAATGCGGTCCAGATATATTATTGAAAGTTAAACGGTGTGAAAAAAAATGTTAAATCCACGTTAATATTCTTTGATTGTCGCAAATGACTTTAAAGACTGTGTTAATGCCTTTCATATTAACGCAAATGAAAGTATTTTTTCTTTATTGTGTGCCGAATGACGCTAAAGATTGTCCAAAAATGAATTATAAAAATGCAAATGACGTGACTGAATCAGTGGCACGCGCAAATGTTCGATTTTTGGCACTGATGAATGTTTCTTGGTGAAATTGGTCGCCATTTCACACAAATGTATCCGTATTTTCTCGTAATGAACAGCAAAAGGTGTACTGCTAATATTACAATTATATACTATTATAAAATATATACAGCGCCCTCCATAATTAATGGCACCCCTGGTTAAGATGTGTTAAAAGGCTTAAAATAAATTCAATTTTTATTGCAGAAGCATACTCTAACACTGAAAACTGTAGAAAAATGTAACCTTCAACTCAAGTGAATTTTAAGGGGAAAAAAATCCCTGACTAAGAAATAATTATTTTTCATAAAATCACCTGTTCCACAATTATTGGCACCCCTAGCAATTCCTAGGAAATAAATGTAATTGAAGTATTTCTGTCATTTCTACAGTAGTTTACAAAGTTGATCAGAGTATCTAGGAACATTTCATTAGTAATTCATCACTTCCTGTTTCCCTGGGTTATAAATATGACGTGACACAGAGGCCATTTCTCTTATCCATTCTTCAACATGGGAAAGACAAAGGAACACACCATTCAAGTAAGGCAGATGTGTGTCGACCTTCACAAGTCAGGCAATGGCTACAAGAAAATAGCCACTCGCCTGCACCTGCCCATATCTACTATCAGAGGAATCATTAAGAAGTTTAAAACAACTGGAACAGTGGTAAACAAGCCTGGACGAGGAAGCAAGGTTATTTTGCCACCACGCACAGTGAGGAGGATGGTAAGAGAATAAAAAGTTCTCCAAAGCTCACTGTTAAAGAATTGCAATAAATAGTAGCATCTTGGGGTCACAAAGTCTCCAAAACAACCATCAGGCGCTATCTACATGCCAACAAGCTGTTTGGGAGGCATGCACGGAAAAAACCTTTTCTCACTCACAATCATAAACGCAAACGTCTGGAGTTCGCTAAGCGGTACTGGACTTCAACTGGGACCGTGTGCTTTGGTCAGATGAGACCAAGATAGAGCTTTTTGGTAACAAACACTCTAAGTGGGTCTGGCGGAACACAAAAGATGAGTATGCAGAAAAGCACCTCATGCCCACTGTGAAGTATGGGGGAGGATCGGTGATGCTGTGGGCCTGTTTCTCTTCCAGAGGCCCTGGGAACCTTGTTGGAGTGCATGGTATCATGAATGCTTTGAAATACCAGGACATTTTAAATCAAAATCTGGTGGCCCCTGCCCGAAAGCTGAAGATGGGTCGTCAATGGGTCTTTCAGCAAGATAATGACCCTAAACGTGGCCAAACCTACACAGAAATGGTTCACCAGACACAGAATCAAGCTCCTCCCATGGCCATCTCAGTCCCCAGACCTCAACCCCATTGAAAACCTGTGGAGTGAGCTGAAGAGGAGAGTGCAGAGGAGAGGACCCAGGTCGCTGGATGATTTAGAGAGATTGTGCAAAGAGGAATGGTCGAAGATCCCTCTTTCTGTATTCTCCCATCTTGTGAAACATTATAGGAGAAGATTAGGTGCTGTTTTGTTGGCAAAAGGGGGTTGTACAAAGTATTAACATCAGGGGTGCTAATAATTGTGGCACACATGATTTGATGTAAAAAGAATTATTTCTTAATGTGGGATTTTTTTTTTCCCACTGAATAAATGCACTTGAATTAAAGGTTGGATTTTCCTCTTTTTTTCATTGTGGTCCTATATTATTTAGAAAAAAACTGAATTTATTAGAAGCTAAAGAACACATCTTAACCAGGGGTGCCAATAATTATGGAGGGCGCTGTAGGCTTTCTATTATTTTTACAAATATATACTACTATTATTTCTATTAGGCCAATTAATTATTACAATCAATTTTAATATGTTAGTTTTTTTTTTCTTATCCAGCACGTCTCCTATGCTTATAATAAATCTGCTTAATAGAAACATTGAATTTCAGAAATTGTCCCACTTTAGGGAGCTTGTCAATATTCTGAACAGTGAACGCATTCATTTTTGAACAGACGCCTGTTCATTTTTGGATGCGTTTGAGGCTGCAAACCTGGTCACTGCGTTCGATGATGAACGCCCATCTGTTCATTTTCTGATGCGTCCATTTCCCGATGTGTTCAGTCTCCGATGTCTGCCCAGGGCCTGATGCGTTCATCTATGTGTGAAGTGAGCTTTTAGATTATGGGTGCGGAGATTCTTTTGTGAACGACGACTGAATATGGATGACAGATTATATAAACGCTTGTACGGGCTTATTTTAAATTCTCAGTTCCTTAAAGTGAAATAGTTCTCATTGTCATTGTTCGGTTTTTTTTTCATATGAAGTGAAATAGTTCTCATTGTCATTGTTAGTTTTTTTCATATACTGGGTATAATCCGCCTGCTAAAGATCATTTGCCAATTTAGGTGACGCTTCAGGAATGGGATTATATGCGACCTACTCCTGTTCTCTGAACAAAAACATATTCCGGTTATCTAAACAAAAACATATTAAACTTAGTCGACTGAACAAATTAAGTTTTAATCGTGCACATCATCCAAAAGTCTTGACACCGGTATTCCAGCGTGTCGCATGCATTCAGGTCTCACACCGTGATCTCGTATCCCTGAACCAGCTAATCCCCGTGGCATCACAAGACTACTTCGTCGTTTATCTTGCAATCAAGCTTATTCATTAATTTAACTGATAACACCCTTATAAGAAGGGTTATATTCATAAAGGGGGAGGGGGGGAGATAAATATTTATGAACATTCAGACATGCTGATTTTATAATAGCCTACTGTGCACATGCAGAGGTTTTACTTTGCTCATCTGATTATCTAGATCTGGACTTGTTGTCGGCAGCTCCCACAGAGCGGCGGTTTCATGTGTTGTGATTTCAATCTGAAAAAAAATACTGTACAATAAATGAGAAATGCAGTGTCTACGTGTCCGAAAGTCAGACAGGGTTTTAATATATCTTCCTGTCCGACAGTCGGATGGTTTCAATATAACTCCATGTCCGACAGTCGATTATTGTTCTTAATTTCTTCAAATCTACTGAATCTTTTAGATATTAAACAAGAATGTTTTGATAAGAGGGCTCAGTTCTTCAAGATGAGTACCGAGAATTTCAATCAATGTTTCTGTTTAAGCTCTGCTCAATAAAGTGAGTGGACATTGGTGCGGGACTTTGTGCATTTATGACGAATTTAGCGACTGTCGGACAGAGACCCTAAAATACTTCGTGTCCGAAAGTCATAAAAGTTCTAATTTTTCGAGTATTCCAGCAATTATTAGACGTACAAACTTGGCCACGTTTGTGTTCGACCTTCACAAAATGCAAATTGATAGCTATCGACTTTTCTTGGTCTTTTTACTCGTCTGTTTTCTTCCATTGAAGATTGACAACAGTCTTTATTCGGTCTCTCTTTTGAAAATTAGTCAGATGGATCGAACAGATTCACGCTTTATGCACGATCAAGACTGTCGGACGCGAAATGCAAAATACTCCGTGTCCGGCAGCCAGCAGAAAGTATAAGTATTGATATGAGAGCAGATTTATAACGACATAAAGAATAAAAATATATCACCAACAATCAGAACATCCAATGGGCACTGCAATCAATTTATTTGGGCCATTTTAATAAATACAACTAAGTCCGTAGGGGAGACCGGGTCTAGTTGTTACACTTTTTCTTTTAACGGCTGTAGAATTGACATTATCAGGTTTTTGTTCTCAATATGCACTGTAAAGATAGAAAGTTCTTCAGTCCAAAGGACTTGTTCCCAGTCCGTTGGTGTCCAATCCTTGAATTTCTTGGCTACTCAAGTCTTTTTTATTTTGCCAGCTCTTGGCAGCAACACAGCTAATCTGACCATTTTCAAACAGGCGTCTGGAATTGTAGATCTTGATACTTTCATCTCTTCACTTCTGGTGCAGTTAATATCATCGTGGCGTTGTCGTGCTGTTGACCGCCGATTTTTTTTTTATCATACACAGCTAATGAACATCACAGGCACTTCTGTTTTGCACCTCTATTGCCACTAGTTTTCTGCGAAAAGGTCTCTTTGAAATGCTTGACGGTGTTTCTTACAGTGCCATGGCAGCATTTAACGTCTTCAGAAATTTTCTAAGCAGACAACCAGTATCATGTAAGGCCACTGTGTGGTTACAAACAATCTCAGAGAGCTCCCTCTGTCGTGCAATCAAGTGTAACGTAACCTTTAATGACAGCAATTTGCGGAAGCTTTCCTCATTACTCTATAAACTTGAACAAGCTTCCAAGCCGATTTAGGGTCCAGGATTAGGACCGCGTTCAAGTTAACCCTTCCAAGTCTGTTTCTCTATCCAGTTTGTTTGGAACAAGCGCCCAAACCTTCTACAATCGTCAAGATTTGAACCTAGTTCCCCTCAAGCTATTCCATCCTCTTGTGGGACAGTTCGGCTCTGGTGAAGTGTACACTCCCTCTGGCAGTTATCCCAGGAGCCACTGGCCAGCAACTGGCAGTCCAGCTTTCCCTATTACATCTATGCTGAACTGTGCCCTCTTCCTCTAGGGTTCCATCCCCAAACATTATTGTACTGCTGTCAATAAACCAACCTACTGAATTGTACTCCGCCTCTGCACTTGATTCCTTGTTCTGGAACATAACACAACAGCATGTTTATATCAGTGTAGTGCAGGGATGCTCACTGTCTTCCAGAATGAGACGGTATGGGTGCATGCTCTCATTCTAACCAACCAGACACACATCTGATTCCACAAATCAAGGGTCAATGGCAAAAGCTTTTAGGATTGATTAGTAGAATCAGGTGTGCGACTGGTTGGTTAGAATGAATACCTGCACCCACACCAGCTAATTCTAGAAAAGAGTGAGTATCCCTGGTGTAGTGCATCACTAACAGCACAATGCCATCCACAACATGTCCCACCTTGCAGCAGGCAGCCAATGAGGATGACTCTCTCCACTCCAGTCATGGCTCAAGTACTAGTTAAGATCAAAGGCACAGGATGGACGTGATCTGAAAGGAAAAACACACTCATCACATGTACCCATTTGCAGTTGTTGCGTGACAATCTCCAGTTATCAACCAGTTGCTACTGATTGGACAGATAGAATATCACCAGTATTTTAACTTATATTTTAATCCTGTTACTCTGTGTCAATGCATTTTCATTTTGGATATCAATTATACAGGGTTTTTCAGAGGAAGAGATCGCAGTTGTTAATTTCTGTGATGAAATTAATGCTCACACATTGCTGCTGTCACTAGTCCAGCCACTAAAAGAGGTGTCTATGCCAGTGATTTTCATTGATTTTTATGTTATATTTCCATATAACCTTCTCTTGATCTGAAGATGCAGTCACAGTGGTGCAGCACTCACTAAGACTGAGTTGCACAACAATCACAAACATTAGCACTGAATATATTATTTGGTCGCACTTTAGATGAAGTATTGCTCATAAAGGCTTTATACAGCATGCATAATGCCTTCATAAATGAGACTGAATGTCTGCATAAATCATACATAAGCAAATGTCATGCTTTGTAAAGGGTGAAATAACACATCCTTATTCAGCATGTGATGCCAGATGTGATATAACTGACAATGTCACTTAGTTAATGGCTAAATGCTATAAAGGGTGACATTGTCAGCTAAGTGACATTGTCATTGTCACATCTGGCATCACATGCTGAATAAGGATGTGTTATTTCACCCTTTACAAAGCATGACATTTGCTTACGTATGATTTAGGAAGACATTATGTCTCATTTATAAAGGCATTCACATGCTGTATAAAGCCTTTATGAGCAACACTTCATCTAAAGTCCTATTATTATACTATTCTGCCACAAAGATAAATCCATGAAAGGTCTTAATCATCAGGTCCATGAAATCCCTTGCAAAAATCTCAAACTATGAAACGTACTCTTCCCGTGTTGTTCTTACACTAACTAAGGTGTGACTTTGTAAGGCCATGCCTCCAGCCTTCCAACTCACCGCTCTATTAAAGGGATAGTTCACTATTTTTGAAGTGAGGTTGTATGAGCTACAGATTGCCACAACGTACATTAGATGCAGTAGAAAGCTCCCTGATCCTCTCCAGTTGAAAGAATTCCACCTACAAAGCTTCTATAATTAGTGTCCTCAGTTCCCAGACGCTTATTGAGTGTTGTTAAAAGGAAAGGTGACGTAACACAGCGGTAAACGTGCACCCTGTCCCAGCTTTTTTGGAAAGTGCTGCGGGCATCAAATTCAAAATTAGTGAATATTTCCAAAAAAAAACAATAAAGTTTATTAGTTTGGACATTAAATATCTTGTCTTTGTAGTATACTCAATTGAATATACACTACCGCTCAAAAGTTTGGGATCACTTGGAAATTTTCTTGTTTTCCATGGAAACACACATGAAATTAGTCTGAATAGGAAATATAGCAAATGAACAGAACATGCTGACATTGTCTGAGTTAGAAATAATGATTTTAATGGAAAATGATGAATATGTACTTCAAACTTTGCCTTCATCAAAAAAAAACCACCTTCACTGTTGATACTGAAACTGGTGTTTGACGGGAACCATTTAGCGCAGCTGCTAGTTGACAACCTGTGAGGCGTCTTTGTCTTAAACTACACACTCTCAGATATTTGTCTTCTTGCATAGTTGTACATCGGGGCCTCCCACTCCTTTTTCTGTCCTTGTTAGTGCCAGTTTGTGCTGCTCTCTGAAGGGAGTAGTTGACAGCATGGTAAGAGATTTTAAGTTTTCAACTTCTCGCATTGAATAGCCTTCTTTTCTAAGCACAACAATAGACTGATGGGTCTCTAAAAGAAGTTCTTTCTTTCTGGCCAGTTTGAGCCTGTAAACAAACAAACAACTGCTGATGCTTCAGGTACAAAACCAACCTCAAGAATGCCATGCTCCCTTTTCTGCTCCCTTATTAGTTCAACGGTTTTCAGCTGTGCAACACATTTGCAGAAGGGTTTTCTAATAATCAATTATCCTCATAAAATGCTTAACTTGGATTAGCAGCCATACCAGGAGATTGATGCAGAGGACTGACAGTTGCTGATAATAGGCCTCTATGCAAAAATGTAGATCATTCTTTGAAAATCATCTGATTAATTTTAATCGTTTGTGAAATGGATAAGAATGTTTGTGAAATGGAAAAAAATGTTTGTGAAATGCAAAGAAATTTGCAAGTGATCCCAAACTTTTGAGCGGTAGTGTAGGTTGAAAAGGATTTGCAAATCATAGTATTCTGTTTTTATTCAAGTTTTACACAACATCCCAACGTCATTGGAATTGGGGTTTGTATTACTAATAGTGTTATTCAGGAGCCTCAATTCCTGATTTGTTTTGCACTGCTTCATATGTGTCTTCTGGCTGTGTCGAAGGCATAATAAATACAACCAGGTCTGTCTTCGCACCCGAGTCCAGTCCTCAACTTCCTCTGTGCACATCACCGGTGCTCAGACCGCAACCGTTACAGACTTCCTTGTTCTCAACCAAACTCTATGGCCCTAGCCTCCAGTCATTCTTTGGGATAAAAGGTTTTGTAATTGTGGAATTGCTTAAAAATGAATTGAATTATAGATTATACTGTATTCAAATATTTTGTCAAGCTGATCATTTTAAAACCTATTCATTTTTAACACAAAGGTAAACACTTTGAAAAAGTGCTTTACGTATTATTGTTCATCTTCAGTGAAGAATAAGAGTTATGACTGAAAACATTTTAATTGTATGTAATAATACGTGAATTTTGACATCCACTTTGTACTGAGGCGAGCAGAAAATTCTCAAAATATACTGCAATCTGAGTCAATGAGCGTTAATACTCACAGTTTTCTCTGTCTGTTTTTCAAAAAATTGCTGACATCCACAATTTATCCTGAAAAAATATCTTCAAGTGCTTTGAATATTGGGAGGACAAATATGTTCAAGGATGGCTCATAATCAGCAAATGCTAATCACAACTGCAGTCTAAATATACTCTGTAGTTTAAAACATCCAAGAGTTACAAAGGTGTGAATAAACTTGCTGCATAACAGAGGAATATTCAGAGCATTTACACTGCACACTGGCCTTCTGTTTGCAGGGCACAAGTATAAACCCACACTAAAGAGGAACTGCTCAGGAGTGGCTTTTTTGAGAGGTATACTGGGGACTTGTTCCTGTGTATTTTTAGTTTAGAAGCATATGCAATTCCTCTCGGCCCATTCAGATGTATATCATTAAGTGCAGTATTAATAAATACCTTCGAAGGTAATTTGGTGTCCAGGCTCTGCCTTGACAACCTAGTGGCCAATTGAGCTTGAGGGGAAAATACCCTACCCCTTTCCCCTCAAGCTCAATTGGCCACTAGCCTTGAGTATTATGGAAAAACTTAGTAAGTCACAAAAAGCAGATTCTGAGAAAAAGACAGGAAAATGTATCCCTCTGGGGTTAAGCTCTTGTCCAACAATAAAACTGACTTGGCAGTTATTTGTTCATTACATAATAAGCAATATTTATGGAGGATTTCTTTTTCTTTTTTATCAGTATCCATGGCAATATGACTTGCAAAACTTTTCCATCTGAAAATGTAAAATGTCATTTCTCAAAATGATGGACAAGAACCTAACGATTATGCGGTTGCAGTGGCATTTGACAGTTCAGTGTTAACTGCACCATCTGCTTCTCTCTTGAAGTAATTTTTCAGTCGTTATGAGTGCGTGAATTGCGTGAATTATGAATTCTAACCATTAATCTCCTGCGCATCCAATGCTCTGCATGGGGACTAACTTGACAGATCTTGTAATAGGCATGCTGCTTCAAAATTGGCTAATTCAACTTGCCAGGTTTTGTCCTGACAAAAAAATAGAAAATTTCACGTGGAAGAACCAAGGAAGATCAACTTGCTTGGTTTTTACTTCACTACTGATTAAATACTGAAAAGTTGCTTGGTTTTGCCATTGCAAAACATGGGATATCAATGATTATTTTTCATGTATCTTATTGTATATGATGAGGCAAAGCCTAGTAAGTACAAAAATGATGTTAACTCAATTTTGACCAAAATGTGACTTGCTAGGTTTTGCCTTAACACTCAAGTAGTGTCTAGATATCCCCTCTCCATTCTAGGGACTAATTCAAAGCTCACAGGTGGATGCTGGGGTGGAGGTAGGATGTTAACTCGCAGCAGGCAAGAGTGATATTGCAGCAGAATTATGCAGCACAGCAGCAGGCAAAGGATTAAATTATCAACCTTCCAGAGGGGTGAGGCAGTGTGTGATATGTATGGGAGTGCTCATGGGAATGTGGACATGTCTTCAGTTGTCTGCTAGGTTGATTCAAGAACTGCCTATGGTGGCCGACAAGGGCGTAGTTACAACCTACAGCATCATTTGAAGAGTTTTAACGCAAAAGCAGACAAACGCCATTCAGATGAAAATCTAACCATTCATACCAGCAGACAGGTAGTGCCATCTATCGACATTGCACATTCGTTTTCCTGCAAAAGCCGACAAGTCCCATGCAAATCGCATCCAAAATAGTAGTTTTATAGCAAAAACCGACAACTGCCATTTTACACCATTTTACAGCAAACAGCTACAACTCCATTTCAGCCAATCACGCGCCAGATTGCGGTGACATCATCGTACAAATTCCTGGTTAGAGGCCACAGTTTCTTACCTGCAGATCGTGTATTCGCGCCAATAGAACAGGACATCAGAAAAATCAACACCATTTTACTTCCTGAGGGCTACCGTCAGATTCTTGACAAACATGGTAATGTGTACGAGTATGGCACAGATTGCCAGTGCTACGATTACAAGGCATCTGCAGCTGAATTTTGCAAATCCCAGAGGACATTCAGAATCAGTGATGTGAAGGTATTATGCATTGATTCTGATAAGGTTGGGTTCAAACAGGTTTATGGTAGTGATTTCACTGAGCATGTTGTACTCAAAAGGGGAAAGCAGTGAGCAAACTTCAGGCCCATTGCATCATCATGAAATTCAGTTCATTTCTATGCAGATGACACAGTCATTTACTGTTGTGCATCTACTCTTGCCCTGGCCATTGAGCACCTGCAAATTGCTTTGAATGTTATTCAGGATACCCTACTTCAGCTAAAACTTGTCCTTAATGCTGAAAAGACTAACTTATGATTTTCAGTAACTCAAAGTCTAGAGCACACATCCCTGCTGTGGTCACTCTGGATGGAAGGAGCATAGAGACTGTTAGTTCTTATAAATATCTGGGTATTTTAATTGATGACTCTCTCACTTTTAAAGTGCATGTACTTCAATTAGTGAAAAAACTCAGACTGAAATTGGGTTTCTACTTGCGCAATAAGTTGTGTTTTTCTTTTAATGTAAAAAAGCAGCTTGTTGCTACCACCTTTTTATCTGTGCTCGACTACGGAGATGTTTTGTACATGCGTGCTTCTGCTCAATGTCTTCATAAAATTGATACAGCTTATCATGCTGCCCTGAGATTTATAACAAATTGTAAAGTCCTGACTTATCATTGCAAGTTATATTCTCGGGTGGGATGGCCTTCTTTGGCCATCATTGGTATATTGTCATGTACAAGGCAATTTTAGGTTTGCTTCCATCTTACCTATGTGTCCTTACCATGCCAAGGAGTACCGGACAATACTCCTTGCGCTCCCATGACTTTTACCTACTTTTAGTCCCAAGCGTCCGTACTGAGCTTGGGAAAAAGGCATTTGCTTATTCTGCCCCCACTGCATGGAACAATCTGCAAAATATTTTGCAATTGGACTGCTTAATTTCTCTAAATGAGTTTAAATGTAACCTTAAGGACTTAGAGGCAGCTTCTTTAAGCTTTCAGTGCTCTTACTTTTGTGCAATGAACTAATTTTGAAATTGTTACTGATTTACTCCTTTTACTGTGTGTACTCTTATGATGTTGTCCTTTTTATGTTCTGTCTATAACTGTGCCTTTTTATGCTGCTGCCTGTCTTGGCCAGGTCTCCCTTGAAAAAGAGGTTTTTAATCTCAATGGGACCTCCTGGTTAAATAAAGGTTAAATAAATAAATTTAAAAAATCACCAACGATGAATTGTGTGAAACCCGCAAAAAAGAGGACGTTTTGAAACTCATAGATGAGATTGGTGTCAGTGATCGGGTCCGTGCATTCTATGAGGAAGCCTTCGTTGATGTCGGACGCCAAGATGTCGGTCCACAGGATCTTGAACAGAGCAGCGATGAAGATGACTGAACATGCTGTCTGCTGTGCGCTAATTAGTGTGTTGTACTCTGTCTTCCTCTGACGGATTTCTTTGAAGTGTAGTATTCTGATGGAATGGTCATATGAGAGCCACTTGTTTGTTATAACATTGTATCAGTGAATGCTCTAAACCATATGACAATTTGAACAGCTCCAGTTAATTTTTCTAAATTCTGGAGTACCACTATGGCTCTTTGCCATGTTTTATCAGGAATGTGAGCCCGAGACCTACGATATTGTGGATGATTGGCTCGCACATTCTGTTGACTGCTAAATCAATGACTGTTGGGCACTTCAGTGCCTCTTCAAGATGGAGATAGCATTCACCTGTTATTAATTTATATTCATAAAGCATAATACTTGAAACTTCAGTGCAATTTTGAAGTTACATAAAAAGTTTGGAGTTGTCTGTTTTTGATAAAAAATTATTTTTTGGACTTGTCTGGTTTTGCAGCAAAACACACTCAAAAACCTCATATTTCTTTTTTTCATTAAAAGTTATATTTCATTCAAATCAACATGTTATTTGCTTTATTTACATTTATTCAGAATACCCAAGTCGAGAAAATGTAGGATTGACAACCAAACCACAAACAAAAAAATGATTTTACTCAATTCCACAAAAATGGAGTTGTCTGCTTTTGCGCTTGAACTCTTCATTTATTTGTTCTAAAATATTGTCACCTGAATTACGAAGAACATTTATGGACAGAGTATCATTAAAGGTGACCTATTATGCTATTTTTCCAAGTTTATATTTTGGTCTTTGACTCCCCTAGAGTACTCCTGATCACGCAAAGTAAAAGAAGGGTATTTATTTCGCTAATACTGCCATCCTCAAAAAACTGCATTTGTAGTACATTGTAGTCTCTGCCTGAAACGCCTCACTCGGGTGGCTCTTCCGCTATGCCCCCCCCCTCCCCGTTTGCCCACTTTCTTCTGACTGGCCAGCTCTGCGGAGGGCGGAGTTGGGCGGGACGAGGCTGCAGAGCGCAGTTTTCCGGTCCGCCTCCCCAGACTGTAAACCTGAGACGTGGCTGCTATCTGAGAAGGACTTGACGGGCTAATTCCGCAATCAAAGGCAGTACATGTGTATAGATCTAATGAAATGAACTTGTTCTAATAAACGCAATGGCGAAAGTGGAGGACGCAGTGCGAAAGTCTGGCAGCTCAAGCTCGAATTTGCTGACTACCTACGGCTATGGTGAGTTACACCGGGGTTTCTACTCTAGCTAGGATTGAGGGTAAGCTAGAATCCACCCCATACAGACACATTTGTAGAACAGGTCGACATGCCCAAGTGTAGACCGGAGACCGTAGAAATCCGGTGGGTCTGAGTTTAGAGGGAAACATGGACAGTGAGGAGCAGCTAAAAGTGGACCAACAGCTTATGGACTGCTTCGGTGTGTATTATAAGGACCTGCTGGTTCGTGTGCATAGCTGTGGTGTGTCGTTAGCATGGAGTAACAAACAGCTTCTGTACTGGTATATGACTGAGCGGCGAAAGCTCCAGGCTAAACGGTCTTTTCGGAAATTGCCCTTGGTAATGGTTTACTTATTGCGTCAGAATGGCCAATGTTTGCTCGCGGAAAATGGGTGCAATAAGCAGCTTTCACACCGGACGCGAAACAAATTTTTTGTGTGACACTGACGCGCGAAAAATTCGTTTCGCGTCCGGAGTGAAAGCTGCTTAACATACCCATAATACGTGTATTCGCGTCTTTGCTTTGACTTTGAATGTAATCTGTCCAGCGAAAAATTCATTTCCCGTCTGATGTGAAAGCAGCTTTATGGATAGTACGCGACTGCTATAAAGAGCTCGGTTGTGTTATGAACATAATACAGGTTTTACAGACCATAAGTTCCGTTAGCGTGGACAAGTTGCTTATGTGGAGCTAGTGAATCAATCACTTCAACAGGAAAGAATTTCCTATTTAATCTTCTCCTTTTTTGGATGAAATTATGTCACGGTAGTACAGAGAAATCGTTTGTTATACCAGACAGGTTACAGCTTCCGCGTTTCACATTGCTTTCACGGTAGAATCAGAGAGCTAACCGAGATATTTGTGAAGTATCCGGCTGATCCCAGTAATGGATAAGTGAAGCGAATCAAACCCAAACACGTATCCCAAGCTCCGCAAAACCTACGTCTGGTCTAACAGCAGCCTTTTTACAGCACCTTTCCGGTTAGCTTCAACTGTAGTGGCTACAATCGGGCAACGTTATGATGAAACTGCCACAATGATGCTTACCGAAGTTACACAAGCATACCAATCAGAATTACTGCATATAAATTAACCAGGAGCATTTTAATTAGCACGGCACGCGAACTAACATGCAATAGCTGGTAACCGAGCGGTCATAACAACCTTAGAGACAAGCCCTTGCAATACAGGTTTTACAGACAGCAAGGTCCGTTACCGTGGACAGTTGCACCAAGCATCCAAATAACAAACAAGTATTAAAAGTTAGCTTCAAGTGAGGTTTATGTTCACACATCTTCTGTTGAATGTCCCCTGATATCACTCTTGCATATTTAGGACACAAACATTAGCAGCAGTAACTTGGCTATGTTAGCCGCAGTGCTACAGCCACAATCAACAGGCTATCACGTCAGATTGGCTAAATGCAGTGAAAGCAACTTACAGCTTCTGTGTCTGAGTCACGGACAGTCACGGCCAATACAGGCTTTATCTTCAGATATTTTACAAAGCCTGCGTTTGAGGCCAGTTGTTAGTGCTACCTATCGCTAGCGGTCCTGCTAGCCACCCATAACACGTTAGCTTCACTTACATTACACTTAGATTATTTGCTGTTATATCGTTACTTACAGCTTGTGGCTCCAAGTGCTTGATCGATGCAACTGCTTCAGGTTTGAGAAGCAGCTGAAACGCATATCCAGTGTCGAATTATCCTTTATTGACAAAACTGTCTTTGGTGAAATGCTGAGCACAAGCAGCTAACGTTCCCTTTGGCCGTGGCTGTTTGCTGCCAGCAAACAAAAAAAGCTACCCGCTGGTTTCTGGTGGCATCATCTTTTGGAGTTTTTCTTCGCATCCAAAAATAAATGGACAAGTAGCTTTGGGAGAGATACTGACAAAACTGCACCTGAAATGATCTGCGGTTCTTCTTTTGTATTTCCAAAAGTGTAGATGCCACTAAGGCATAGTATGATCTGCTGTTGTTAGTGCCTGCTAGAATAGTTTCCGGTGTGGGCAGGTCCAGTGCCGTGATTGGCTCTGGCTAGGTCTGTACTAATTTGAAAGCACAACCTGACGTCAGGTTTTACCCAGATATCGCGAAGATCTCGGGAGGAGCTGTTCAGAGAGGAAATAACGTTCATGAAATCACATTCTTGGATTACGGCAAAACCTCTGTATCTTATGTTTATAAACTTTTCAGAGGTTGAGTATGGACAACCAACATTATTGTGGAATCATTTTTATATTGATTCATTTAATTATTATTAATTGTTTATCCTTGCTTGTTCTGGCTCAATTTTTCTTAGGCTATGGTAGTGTACTCTTGCCTGTTTCTGATTAGCCTAGGCCTTCATAGCTGTAGCTTCCACAAATTTGAACAATACGTAATTGTTTATAGTTTATCTGGAGCCATGCTGTCCTGACAGGGCCAAGATGTTCTCTTTCTCTCCCAAGTTTATGTGTTCTCAGGAAAAAGAGAACAAGAAGAGCCTGGGATGCCGAACGATAAGATGTATGCATACTTCGGGGCCGTTTTACGTGGGCTGTGTGCGTCTGCAACATTCCTGTTGATACCATGATGCGTAAATCAGCTCGGGGGGGGAGGAGGATGTCAAGATAGACTCTTCCTTAAACCACAGCAAAAGAGACTGTCCTTATCCTCGCTCTTGCCTGTAAAGAGATGGGACGGGATCCTTTTTCTGCAGAAAAAGTAAACTGACTTTGGCTTCGATATTAATTCCTTTGTCTCTGTCTGAGTTCTTTCATGAGAAGGTAACACCAGGAATATAAAATCAAAATTCCTACAACAATTATAACATTACGAATATGTATTAAAAGAAGGATCAGCATAATAGGTCCCCTTTAAGTCAAGCAGAACAATTTTACGTTTTACCTACATTTAAATGAGAACCTGTACCTACTAAATACCACGGAAATGCAAATGGAGATATAGAAATGCTAATAGGATTATTATCATTATAAATACATGCTGGTAAGGAAAGATTTTTACATATTGTTATGCAATTAAAATAGAAATCAGCATGAATAGAGAGGAAAACAATAGTGTGTGCCATTGATAATGACAAGGATTTAAGGGCAGCACCATCATTGGAAGCCCCTCTGTCGAGTGGGTAATTAGGCCACATACAAAACAATTGGTTTGATTAGCAACGGATGCTACAGTATAACTGCTACAGTATAACTCAGATATAAATTGCTATGTTGCTTGGCCACATATTGCTTGTGTCATAGTACATTGGTTGATGCTTGTGGAATTCTATTCAATTTTAGAAACATTTGCTCTTTGAGTTCCAGTTCTTAGTCTGACTTCAGCAGATTGGGGTAAATGTCAGGTCAAGGGCTTTGTCCAAGAGTCAGCAAGCATACATAAACAACCACATCACCTGAATCTCTCCGCATTCCAGGCCTCATGATGATGACACAGCGGGGTCGTCAGGACCTGCATTAGGGTTCATTGGGATCTTGGCTGATTTGCAGTGGGGCACGTGCACCCAAGCCGGTCTGCCTTTGCACTTCACTGGAGTATCCGTCATCAGCAGAACCTGAAAGGGGCCAGTCCACCTTGGAGATAGGTTTTTTTTACGTTTGAAAACTTGAACAAACACAAAGTCTCCAGGCTCAAATCTTTGACATAGTTGAGCTGGCAGCTGCGGTTGACCCTGTCGAACCTGTGGATAAAGCAGTTTTAATTTTACACATAGGGATTTATAATAGTTTAATGCTTTTTCATCTGCCAGCAACAACTCCACCTGCGAAATAGGAGGAAGTGGTGTTGAAGGCATGGGCATAACTTTGATTTCAAAGGTGGGGGGGACACATTTCTGGTGCAAATTCTCAAAAGGGCTTTAGTTTTTCAGGTACCCCTACCTGAAGTAGAATAAAGCAACCAGGTTTTTGATTGTTGAACTAAAACTATTCAACTGCAAAATACAGCAGAAAGTAATGAAATTGATCAAAGTATTTGTGTACCCCATAAGGTGGAAAAGAGCACAATAGAACCACTCTGGATGGGGGGTGACTACTTAATCTACGTAATTGTCGCCCATTGCTGAGATTTACTGAGAATTTGCACTTGCAGTACTCTGATATCCACGGTGGTCCTGAACTGCAAAACACGCAAACAAAAAGGAGAACACACAAAGAAAAAATAAACACAACAACAAAAAGGAAACATGCAAACAAAAAAGACAACACATGCAAAAAAAGGAGAACAAACAAACAAAAAAAGAGAACACGCAATATCTGCCATCAAAGCAATATGAATATTAAAATTTGTAATTATCTTAGAACTGGAGTGGCCACATTATGTGGGAATTGATTTTTTTTTTTTTTTGCAAAACTTCCCGCGGGGAAGCAGTAAACGTCAAAGCAATCACTGCTGAAGCTGGCAGGTGAAGTTAGGGCAAAAACCACATCACATCGCTTAAATATGATGATTATTATCAAAGATTTTTTTCTTAACTAGCTTAACCTAGCTGACGAGAAGGCTATATAATCTAAACAGTAATGTAATGCGCAATCGCATACATAGCAATATAACAATATAATGTCTCTAGCCAAACTACGCTCTTGCTGTGTTCAGCTAACAAAAAGCGTGCTGTTAATCAAGGTAGGAGGTCGTGTGGGTGTGATCACGCTGAAAGTGACTACGAGGCAGGATTTGATATAACAGGGCTAGTGCCTCCCCCCTACAGTGTGTATGCCCTCCCGGGAAGGTTATTGGCTGCGTAAGTCTTTTATAAACTTGTTTTCAGCCGATCAGAGCTGTCGAGACTTCTCCCATAGTGGTTTGGGAATCACAAATTCCTGCTCCGATGCAGGTTTGGCGTTCAGCGTAAGTTAACATGGTGATATATCGCGGCAAGAAGTGAACCACTTTTGTGGTCCTGAAAACCAGGTTAAACCTGAAATTATCTGGATAATATCAAATCCTGCCTTGTAGTGCAATCCCCAGCTGAGATCTGAATTTTCATGATCGAGGATGAAACCATATCGGCTGACTTGATTGGTATTTGCTTGTTAGTTTGTAGATAACTATAGCAATCAATCGCACAACTCAACTACCTCATTTAAGGAAGACCACCAATGCTATTCATCTACGTAGCAAGCTAACTATATCAGCAGGGGCATGTTTATGTTCAGAGGGCCTTTAGTAACTTTACCTTCTGCTCGATTGCCATCAAGCTGTTCTCATTTAAGTTCACCTGATTAAAAATCAAACAATATTTCGACTGAACAGCCAAGACCAAAACATGACCTATTACAAGAAATGATAATGAAAAGCTGGATGCCGATTGCCTACATTTATATAATTGATAAGGCATTGTAAGGATGGAAATATAATTGCAAAAATTCAAAACTTTCGCTGTCATTATGTCACGATATTATATGTCATTATTTTTGTGTGGAAGAAAACGCCTCAATTGTGTGGCGCAATGTATAATAATGCTATCGAAAATAAATTAGACTGTCATCGGTTCTACCAATTCATCTGAGCAGCTGTTGCTAATCGGGAAAGGTAAACTGCGAGAGGTTTAGTTTAAGCATTGAAAGGTGAGGTTCCCGAAGGTCTTTGTTACTGCCGATGGACCGATACAGTATATAAGAGGAAAGAAAGCAGTTCTCCGCTGAATTTAAGATCGTAAATTGAGTTTAAATTGTCTCGCATGGTTTTTCTTCAAAAAAGAAGTGTTATGTCTGTCTTCCTTCTTCTTTAGTTTGGGCAGCTTGGACATCGCAATTTGCTAGCATTTTTGCGTAGATGCTTAGAGGCAAGAGGAAAGGGAACTTGAAAAGGACTGGCAGTTTGAGCGGGCGCTGTTTCCTCGTGGTCCTAGTGCATGTAGTTTTTTCTTTTTAATAAAACATTTTCAGACTGTAAAAGGTGGGGGGGGGGTCCAACACTGCCTTTTCAAAAAGAGCAGGGGACATGTCCCCCCGTGTCCTTTCTGTAAATTACTCCCCTGGTTAAAGGTACAGACATGGGTCTTCCCATTGATATCTCATGAGGGGATAATCCTGTTGACCTGTTAGGAGTAGATCTCAAAGACATTGACACCAGTGGAACAGCATCTGGCATTTAAAGGGGACCTATGATGCTGATCCTTCTTTTAATACATATTAGTAATGTTATAATGTTAGTTGTCCATACTCAACCACTGAAAAGTTTCTAAACATAAGGTACAGGGGTTTTGCCGTAATCCAAGAAAGTGATTTCGTGAACGTGATTTCCTCTCTGAACAGCTCCTCCCGAGATCTTCGCGAGATCTGGGCAAAACCTGACGTCAGGTTGTGCTGTCCAATTAGTACAGACCTAGCCAGAGCCAATCACGGCACTGGACCTGCCCACACCAGACACTATTCTAGCAGGCACTAACAACGGCAGATCATACTATGCCTTAGTAGCGTTGACACTTTTGGAAATACAAAAGAAGAACCAAATATCATTTGAGGTGCAGTTTTGTCAGTATCTCTCCCAAAGCTGCTTGTTTGTTTACTTTTGGACGCAAAGAAAAACACTTATTTCTCTTCCAAAAGAGGATGCCACCAGAAAACAATGGGTAGCTTTTTTGTTTGCTGGCAGCAAACAGCCACGGCCAAAGGGAACGTTAGCTGATCGTGCTCAGCATTTCACCAAAGACAGCTTTATCAATAAAGGATAATTCGACACAGGATAAGCGTTTCAGCTGCTTCTCAAACCTGAAGCAGCTGCATCAATCAAGCGCTCGAAGCCACAAGCTGTAAGTAACGATATAACATCAAATATTGTAAGTGAAGCTAACGTGTTACGGGTGGCTAGCAGGACCGCTAACGATAGTTAGCACTAACAACTGGCCTCAAACGCAGGCTTTGTAAAATATCTGAAGATAAAGCCTGTATTGGTCGCGACTGTCCGTGACTCACAGAAGCAGAAGCTGTAAGTTGCTTTTACTGCATAAGCCAACCTGAGATGATAGCCAGTTGATTGTGGCTGTAGCACAGCGGCTAACGTAGCCAAGTTACTGTTGCTAATGTTTGTATCCTAAATATGCAAGAGTGATATAAGGGGAAATTCTACAGAAGGTGTGTGATCATAAACCTTATTTGAAGCTAACTTTTAATACTTGTTTGTAATTTGGATGCTTGGTACAACTGTTCACAGTAACAGAACTTGCTGTCTGTAAAACCTGTATTGCAAGGGTTTGTCTCTGTGGTTGTTATGACCGCCGTTACCAGCTACTGCATGTTAGTTTGCGTGCCGTGCTAATTATAAATGCTCCTGGTTAACTTATATGCAGTAATTCTGATCGGTATGCTTGTGTTACTTCGGTAAGCATCAATGTGGCAGTTTCATCATAACGTTGCCCGATTGTAGCCACTACAGTTAGTGATCGCTTTACTTATCCATGACCGGGATCAGCCGGATTCTTCACAAATGTCTGAGCAAGCTGTCTGGTGCTACCGTGAATGCAATGCGAAACGCAGACGCTCTACCGGTTTACAAATGATTCCTCTGCACTACCGTGACATAATGTCATCCCCCTTTAGAAATTGTTGTGGCTAATAAAAAGCCGAAAAAGGCGGTGATCAAATAGGTAATTCTTTCCTGTAGAAGTGATCGATTCGCTGGGTCCACATAAGCAACTTGTTTACGCAAACGGAACTTACGGTCTGCAAAACCTGTATTATGTTCATAACATAACCGAGCTCTCTCTAGCTGTCGCGTACTATCCATAAAGCTGCTTTCACATCGGACACGAAACAAATTTTTCGCGGGACAGATTAGCCTACATTCAAAGTCAATGCAAAGACGCGAATACACGCGTTAAGGGCGCATTAAGCAACTTTCACACCGACGCGAAACGAATTTTTCGCGCGACAGATTACATTCAAAGTCATGACCGCTTATCAGCTACTGCATGTTAGTTTGCGTGCTCTGCTAATTAAAAATGCTCCTGGTTAACTTATATGCAATAATTCTGATCGGTATGCTTGTGTTACTTCGGTAAGCATCAATGTGAGAGTTTCATCATAACGTTGCCTGATTGTAGCCACTACAGTTGAAGCTAACCGGAGAGGTGCTGTATGTGTCTGCCGAGTTGGGCTGCAGTTAGACCAGATGTAGGTTTTGCAGAGCTTGGGCTGCGTTTTTGGGTGCTTGTGAAACGATCGCTTTACTTATCCATGACCGGGGTCAGCCTGATACATCTCCAATGTCTAGGCAAGCTCTCTGATGCTACCGGTGAAAGCAATAGGGAAGCGCACAGGCTATAACGTGTCCGGTGTAACAAACGATGGCAACGGTTCACGCAAACGGAACAAACTACCGGTCTGTAAAACCTGTATTATGTTCATGACATAAACGGAGCTCTATCTCGCTCTCGGCACTATCCATAACTCGCCCATTTTCCGCGAGGAAAAGCTGGTCATTCCGAAGCAATAAGTAAACCATTACCATGGGCAATTTCTGAAAAGGCAGTTTAGCCTGGAGCTTTTGCCCCTCCGTCATATACCAGCGCAGAAGCTGTTCGTTTCTCCAGGCTAACAACACACCACAGCTATGCACACGAACCAGCAGGTCCTAATACACACTGAAGCAGTCCATAAGCTGTTGGTCCACTTTTAGCTGCTCCTCACTGTCCATGTTTCCCTCCAAACTCAGACCCACCGGATTTCTACGGTCTCCGGTCTACACTTGGGCATGTTGACCTGTTCTACAAATGTGTCTAAATAAGGTGGATTCTACCTTTCCCTGCATCCTAGCTACAGAATAGAGGAACCGCTGTACTCACCACTGTCGCCGTAGCAAACTGTAGCCGATAGCAAATTCGTGCTTGAGCTGCCAGACTTTCGCAGTGCGTCCTCAACTTTCGCCGCTGCGTTTATTAGAACAAGTTCATTTCATCAGATCTATCACATGTACTGCATTAGATTGCGGAATTTCCCCGCCGTTTCCTTATCAGATGGCAGCCGTGTCTCAAGTTTCACTCTGGGGAGAGGGACACGGAAAACTGCGTTCTGCTGCCTCGTCCCGCCCAACTCCGCCCTCCACAGAGCTGGCCAGCCAGAAGAAAGTGGGCACACGGGGAGTGGGGGCTATAGCGGAAGAGCCACCCCAGTTAGGCGTTTCAGGTAGAGACCACTATGGACTACAAATGGGGTTTTTTGAGGATGGCAGTATGAGCGAAATAAGTACCCTTTTTTTACTTTGCGCGATCAGGAGTACTCTAGGGGAGTCAAAGACCAAAATATAAACTTGGAAAAATAGCATAATAGGTAACCTTTAAGACCGATCTCAGCACATAACTTGGCAAGCTTATTCTTTATGATGCTATTCTGTCTTTCCACCACTCCTGCAGATTGAGGATGTAAGGAGTGTGGTAGTTAAGCTTAATTGAAAAAGCTGTACGGAGATTCTTCATCACCTGTGCTGAAAATGGGTTCCTCTGACACTGTTAATTGAGTACAGAATCCCAAATCTTGGGACGATGTTCTCTTATCAGAAATTTTGCCACCGTCTCTGCATCAGCATGATGGTAGGGATATACTTCAACCCATTTGGAAAACATATCAACAATAACCAAAACATTCATTACCCAAACTTTTCTGAAGCTGGATAAAATCTATTTGAACAATTACCCGGGGTCCCCATGGTGGAGGATGGGCTGCTTGGGAAGTCTTTTCTGGTTTTCCGCTGTTTGCATGTTACACATCTATAACAGAATTGTTCTACTCGTGCGGTAACTCCTGAAGCATGCCAAAGGGAATTAGTAGCAGCTCTCATACGCTTTTGGATACATAGCTCTGGCTATTTGACAATCTAACTAGAGTTGAGAGTTTTGATTTGGGAGCAACGACTTCTCCATCAGGGTGCCACCAGACACCATCCAATGACAGATTTCCATGTTGACCAGCCAGCACTATTCATTATAACAGCGACATCATTAAGAGTAGGAACAGGATCACGAATATTCTTGATAGGGCAATGGTGAACTTCAGTGCAGCCTGTTTAGCGCATTTGTCAGCTCTATCATAAACCCTTGGCAACTAGAGAGCAAGATGAGGTGTGTGATTCACATTTTACGACAGCCAATTTATTGGGGAGCATGCAAACTGTTAAAAGATTTAAGACTAAAGTTTCATGTTTGATATTAGCTCCTGAACTTTTTATGAAACCTCTATGCAGCCATAAAACTCCAAAATCATGTACTACGGAGAAGGCATATTTTCTATCAGTGCATATTGTAGCAGTTTTGTCTTTGGCCAGAATACAAGCATGTGAGAGCGATTAATTTTGCTGCTTTCGAAGAGCAATTGTTGGGCAATTTAGCACTCTCAATGACAGAATGATCAGTGGCAATCACATAACCAGCATTCATTCCCTTACCGTCAAAACGTTGTGAAGAGCTCCCATCAATATAAAAAAGTAATCACTATTTGGAAAGGCAGGTCTAGATGAAGTATCAATAGGAATAGTTTCTACACAGGCATGAGTCCATTCAGAATCTGAGCATATGGGCACAAAAGTTGATGGATTAATTGGAGGAGAATGCTTAATAGTTAAACATAGATTGGCTAGTAGTATTGCAGTGTAAGCATCGTGTCTTGAGGAAGTCAAATGTTGTTGTAGAATAGAAACAGAGTAAGGAACATAAAGTATCACAGGAGAACTGTTGGTGATGGTTGAGCTTTTTGAAACACATAAGGCAGCTGCCGCAACTGCACGAAGACAAGAGGGCAAGCCTCTGGCAACACAATCTAATTCCGCTGAGTAATAAGCCATTGGTCGTAATGAGCCTCCGTGAGTTTGAGCTAGGATTCAAGAAGCAGAGCCTTTCTTCTCAGAGGTAAAGAGGGAAAATGGTAAGGTATTGTTAGGTAACCCAAGAGCTGAGGCAGATGATAAAGCCAACTTCATTTAATCAAAGGCATTCTTTAAATCTAAAGTCCATAAAATAGTAGTAGGTTGGTTTGTAGCAGTGACATCACGTAGGGGGTGATGTAGGGCAGCATAATTCATAATCCATTGTCTGAAGTAATTAGCTGTCCCCAAAAAGGATAACGTTTCTCTTTTAGTTTTAGGCAGTAAAGCAGAGGTGAGGGCTTGAACCATGGTTTTACACAAATGTTTTTGTGAACCTTTAAGCCTATGTCCTAAGTATTTAACTTGGGGCCGTCAAAATTGAGGTTTAGCTAGCGATACTTTTTGCCCTTTTTCAGCCATGGCTTGGAGAAGAATCACTGAATCTGTTTCACATGCTTGCTTATTAGGTGAAGCTACAAGAAGATCATCCTTGTATTGAATCAGTAAACTACCTGCCGGAAGACGCAAATCTATCAAGTCGTATTTTAATGCTTGATTATGTAAATGAGGCAAATGAGTGTACCCTTGAGGCGCCAGTGTCCCTGTGTATTGCGTGCCGTTAAACTCAAAAGCAAAAAGATATTGTGAGTGAGGGTGAATGGGGATTTAAAAAAAGCAAAGCATAAGTCTACTACTGTGTAGAATTCTGTGTTTGATGGGATCATGGAAAGAATTGTTGATGGATCTGAAACTAAAGGAGCCATTGGAGCCACGCAATTATTAATAGCCCTCAGATATTGAACAAACCGCCTGTCAGTTCTATTTGGTTTTGGTATGAGGAGGATTGGAGTGTTGCAGGGAGAGACACATGGCACCAGTACCTTTTGTTGCACTAAGGAATTGATGACAGGCATTATGCCTATTATTGCTGGTTTTAATGTATATTGCTTGATGTAAGGAAGTTTATAGTTGGACTTCAAAGGAACTTTGAGGCATGGCAGAGTTTACGAGCCCCACTTTCATAGAATAGGTGGCCCATAAACTACAAACCCTAGTTCCAATGAAGTTGGGACATTGTTTTAAACGTGAATAAAAACAATACAATGATTTCCAAATCCTTTTCAACCTATATTCAATTGAGTACACTTTAAAGACAAGATATTTAATGTTCAAACTGATTAACTTTATTGTTTTGTTTTTTTTTTTGGAAATATTCACTCATTTTGAATTTTATGCCTGCAATACATTCCAAAAAAGCTGGGATAGGGGCAACAAAAGACTGGGAAAGTTGAGGAATGCTCATAAAACACCTGTTTGGAAGATTCCACAGGTGAACAGGCTAATTGGAAACAGGTGAGTGTCATGATAGGGTATAAAAGGAGCATCCTCGAAAGGCCTGTTCTCAAGCAAGGATGCAGCGAGGTTCACCACTTTGTGAACAACTGTGTGAGAAAATAGTCCAACAGTTTAAAACAATGTTTCTGTGATGGTTCTGCCCTGCAGTCCCTCCCCCTCTTGCTGTCTTCGCCTCCACTTCAATGCAGGCATGGCACCAGGATTTCAGTTTGGGGTGGGCCAGACCAATTGTGGGTGGGCCTAAATTCCAAAGATTAGGTCACTTAATAAAACTTAAGCCCAGTTCAGACCAAAGATTCGCAACGAGACCGTTTTAGATCGTCGCAGGGAGTGAGTTGCAGCAATGTGAACTGGCCCATCGCAGCTCGACTAAAGCCAGCTGGTGGCATCGCCAGAGATTCAGGATGTCAAATCACAAGAGGCTGGTTTTAGAATTTAAAGCACGTAACCCATCTCAACCGCCAATCAGCTCGTAGCGAATTCAGCTGGTCACGTCACTTACAAACTGTCAGCTGGTTGGAACTGCGCCGGGAATAACCGGGAGGAATTTACAAAAGAGGGCAGGTCTACCGCTGCGAGCTTCGGGCACAGATCGGCAACAGCGCCTTCGGTATCTCGTTGAAGCACCATGGACCAGTGGCGCAGTCAGAACTTAAAATTGCGTGGGTAATAAACATCCCTTTAAAACAATTATTAGTTCTGACTCGATCGCGAACATTTTTTCTAATTACCTTCAATCCGAAAACACTCTGCACTATCAGGTATTGCTTGTTCACCTCGTTATGGCAAAATGTCAATCATTCATTTGGACGCGCAATTTTGTGCATTTCAAATCTCTGTTTTTGATTCAATTAAAACAATTAAATCGATCACGAAGCACAGGCTAGATCGCCAGATGAGACAGAAAGGTAGTGCAGAATTTCCAGAGCAGTTTACCTCTCGAAAAGTAGCCCATAGGCCAACTTATGAGTAACTTATTTTTCTGATCTGAATTACGCCTATTGATTAGTCGCCCTAGATCGCATCACGAAAGAAGCCGCGTCTTTAATTGCCAATTGATTATTCTCAGTGGCGTAGCCAGTGGGGGTGCTAAGACACGTCCCTTTTTGACTGCAATTAGTAGTTCTCAATCATTTTCCTTTATTGACGCGTTTTCCAATTATCTTAATTGGCAACTGAAGACACGGTTTCTCTCCATATGCGATCTAACAGCGATGAAATCATGGGCTTAATACAGTACAGAAAAATAATTTAGCTACTTATTAGGCCAATGCTTCGCGATGATTGAACTGGCCAGCATTCCAATGAAACGCGGACTTTCATTCTCGGTATTGTGTGGGTTGGGAAAAAAAAGTGGCATTTGGCAGTTAAATAGGCTATAAAAAGCCTGCGGCTCAAGCTATTTGCGTGAGAGTCGACAGGTATGCAATTTTGAATGTCGTTGATTAAAATACAGCAAATACACGTGCAGATGAATAATTATCGTCTTACCTAATCGGGGAGAACCAGCAGCCCCTGTCAGCTGTGGAGTGCTCTCGGAGTGAACCTTCTGTTAATAATGAAAATGACAGAGAACAGGACTAATAATTGTTTTAAACGGAATTTTGTGCAACCCAATTCTCTGTTCTTGTTCTGCAACTGCACTCAATTTAGCCCATGATTTAATCGCTGTTAGATCGCATATGGAGAGAAACCGTGTCTTCGGTTGCCAATTACGATAATTGGAAAACGTGTCAATAAGGGAAAATGATTGAGAACTACTAATTGCAGTCAAAAAGGGACGTGTCTTAGCACCCCCGCTGGCTACGCCACTGATTATTCTTATAAGTGGAAAATTGTTTTAACAAAGGAAAATGACCGAGAACAAGTTATGACTAATAATTGTAGTAAAGCGATGTTGTGTGACCGCTCATTTTTCAGTTGGCTACGCCACTGATTTGAAATGCACAAAACTGCGCGTTCAAATGAACCATTGTCGTTTTGCCATAACGAGGTGAACAAGCAACACCCGATAGTGCGGAGCGTTTTCGGATTGAATGCATATGATTGCGATAGTCAGAACTAATAATTGTTTTAAAGAAATGTTTAGAGCCCACCCAATTTTAAGTTCTGGCTAAGCCTCGGCCATGGACGGCTCCAAATGATCGCCCCTTTCTTTTTTGTTTGTTCTCGCTGTTTTCTTAATGGCTGAAATGCAACTGTTGCGCCTAACTCATCAACACTAGGAAAATAGGCCCAAAAAGCCTGCAGTTAAAATGGAAGCGCTGAGAGTCAATGCTATGGAAACGATACATCCTCTCATCTCGTCGCATCAGTGTGAACTGGCAGGTTTCAGAACATCGCAGACCGGTGTGTCGCAAATAGTTGGAAGTTTCAACCCGTCTCGTCGCGCATCTTTGGTCTTGGCTTTAATCTTCACGTAATAAAAACCTCTAACTGATGTACTACTATATTATCTCTTTTATATCGAATTTGGTTGCTAATGTTACTTAAATATTTTGTTGCATTTTTTAACGTTTCAGTGCATAGGCTACCTATCCGCGACTGCTCTCCTTGATTCTGACCAAAGAGGAACGCTCTGGAATCTTTTACGCGCAGGCTGCACTGCAGAGAATCTCCTTAAAAGCGGCCACGTTGACCACGGTTAAAATGTCAACATAACCAACCTTTTAAAATCGTGTTTAAAATTAACAAATTTGAATCATTAATGAATTGAATCATGAAATGTATTTAAAACAATATATATATATATTTTTTTTTAAAGAAAAGTTTAGGGTGGGCCTGTAGATGAGTGAGTGGGCCTAGGTCCACCCAGGCCCACCCATAACGCCGTGCCTGCTTCAACGAGCCACACCTGTTGCTCGTTGAAGTGGAGGCGAAGTTTAGAGTATTAAAGAGTTGCACTGCCAATTGGCAGTGCAGCTGCATTCTGGTTTTTTTGCCTCGTATGTGTTGCTCCCCTGTCCCTTCGTCATTTTTAAAAAGTATATTTATTTAATGTCTTCTATTTTTCTTACCAGCCTGTGCGAGTGGGTCCCTTTTTCAGCCTTTGGGTACATGGTCCCAGTGCCCGCCGGATTGCTTGTTGCATCCGGCGGGACTAAACCATGACAGTTTCTCAATGTGCAATTGCAAGGTATTGAGGGATTTCATCATCTACTGTCCATAGTATCATCAAAAGATTTAGAGAATCCCAAGAGATCTCTACAAATAAGCGGCAAGGCCAAAAACCAACACTAAATGCCTGTGATTGTCGGTCCCTCAGGTGGCACTGCATTAAAAGCCGACATCATTCTGCAAAGGATATTACCATGTGGGCTCAGGAACACTTTGGAAAACCACTGTCATTTAACACAGTTTGCCGCTACATCTACAAGTGCAAGTTAAAACCATACATCAACAACACCCAGAAATGTTGCCGGGTGGAAAAGTGTGCTGTGGTCTGACGAGTCCACATTTCAAATTGTTTTTGGAAATTATGCCCGTTGTGTTCTCTGGGATCAAGAGGGAAAGGACCATCGAGATTGTTATCAGCGCAAAATTCAAAAGCCAACATCTGTGATGGTATGGGGATGTGTCAGTGCCCATGGCATGGGTAACTTGCTTAAAGGTACATACAGGTTTTGGAGCGACATATGCTGACATCCAAGCACTGTCATTTTCAAGGACGTCCCTGCTTATTTCAGCAAGACAATGCCAAGCCACATTCTGCACGTGTTACAACAGCGTGGCTTCGTATTAAAAGATTGTGGGTAATAGACTGGCCTGCCTGCAGTCCAGACCTGTCTCCCATGGAAAATGTGTGGCGCTTTATGAAGTGCAAAATATTACAATCGAGACCCGGGACTGTTGAGCAATTGAAGTCATACATCAAGCGAGAATGTGAAAGAATTCCACCAACAAAGCTTCTACAATTAGTGTCCTCAGTTCCCAAATGTTGTTAAAAGGAAAGGTGATGTAACACAGTTGTAAACATGCCCCTGTCCCAGCTTTTTTGGAACCTATTGCAGGCATCAAATTCAAAATGAGTGAATATTTCCAAAAAACTATAAAGTTTATCAGTTTGGACATTAAATGTCTTGTCTTTGTAGTGTACTCAATTAAATATAGGATGAAAAGGATTTGCAAATCATTGTATTCTGTTTTTATTCACTTTTTACACAACGTCACAATTTCATTGGAATTGGGGTTTGTACTTGCTACTTCAGAAAGGACCCTCAGGCAAGAAAATGGGCAGCGACACCAAGAGAATACATATTAATGTGCTTTCAACTGAAAATGGGGAGATAGATACACAATAACCTGTTTCCAACTTAATCAAGCACCCACCATTGGATAATTTGGTTTTGGTACCATGTTTTTCAGCCTGCATTTTTGTACCATGGGTCCTAAATTTTGCACATCTTGGACTGAAGCAAGGGCCAGTGGAATATGATTTATTCATCATTTAAATCAACTGTGGCTGCTATGCCTATGTCAGAGACAAAGGTGGCTGTGAATGCTGGAAATGTTACTATCTTTTCCGCATGTTGTTCAACTTTTTCCTGATAGCTCTCTGAAACAGACATGTAGGCTGGCCAAACGCGTCATGTTGATAGTCAGGGCCTTCAGTTCTGCAGACTGTTGTCAAATCACCTCAAATCTTGTGGAAACAAAAGACTGGACAGGTGGTTCAGCTAAACGCCAGCAAACATAATTTCGCATTTCAGTTGCTGCATCATTTGGGTAACTTCAAAATCATTCTCATCTGGTATTTCTAAAAAAAAAAAAAATCCTGTAGGTGTGCAATGTATTTTACAATTCAATTTTCGTAATAAATTTCTACGCAATAAGTTAACTAGAGATGTTGAAGTTAACAATAGAGAATTTTCTGTGGTAAAGGGGTGCATAGTTGATGTTATCATCATAGCAGTTGATAAGCGTATGTTGAGGCACTACTGAGATTCCCACAGTTAAGGTTTCCTTAGCTGAAAGTGACAGGGATAGTTGGGAAGAATTTACAGTTGATAGTGTAGCTCCTGTATCAAATAAAAAAGAAACTGGATGACCATTAATACACAAATTAAGCCTTGGCTCACCTTTTGATCCTTCTATAAGTCTTGTCATTACACCTCGAAAACTACAACTTTCTCCAGCTTCTTGCAAAGACAGTCATAGTTTTTCAGGTGGAGGGAAGGGGTTTTCCATTGTGAAGTAAGCAGCTGGAGCAGAGGGGTTTGAGTTTCTTTCATCAGGGCAGTATGAGGTCCAGTGACCAACTTTGCTGCAAAAGTAACATTAGAAACAGGCATTTCTGGTAGCATATGCTTTAATGGCAGTAGTGATGTTAGTAATGTAAGCATCACTCCTATTTGCTATATTCCAGTTGTCCAAATCAGGTATATTCATATCATGTACGACCTCTGGCAAGTTCTCCTTAAAGATTAACAACATCAATTGCTTAACATTTCGGGGAGTGGGATTATTACTGTTAAAAATAGTAATTAGTTGACTCAGAAATCCACTCGGATCGTTTTCAGCTCTGGGGAATTGTTGTACCATAGCACAAAGCTCACTCGGGGGTCCATGGCCTATAAACCATGGTCACAAGGTCATTTGGCCAAGTACCAACTGGAATGACATGCATTGGTGCTAACAAAGGCGGCGTCCCATTATCAGGAAGAAATCCTCAAGAATTTTTTTTTTTTTTTCCAAATTTCAATCAAACCATGGCTTGGAATCTATTATTTAGGTGTTAATCTGTCTAGAAATGACAAGATTTTCATTTATGTGTAATTTATTTGATGCTTTCTACACATTCACAGTAAGGCATACCAGCCATTTTCACCAATTTTAGTGGATTTTCCGGCATTTTTTTAATTTGCTTATTTGAATATACATATAGTTAGCTTCATTTTAGGGAAATAAAATTTTTGGCCCGATGTTGTGCTCTATGTTAAAAAAAAGACTTTAATGAAAAATGGCGATGGCAGACCTGAAATGTTTCAAATAACAATTTTGGCCAGAAAGAAAATAAGAACCCCACTCATTCATAAAATACATTGATGTGATCATGCATAACAATCATATGGGCAATATATTTCTGATTTTGAGCTGAGAATGTGAAATTATAAGTCATTATTTAAAAATTTTTGTTGCATCTTTGAATACATGTACTTGTCATTGGCAGAGAATGTCAGTTTTATGGACTCCTATATATTACTATTGCAGTAGAATCTCTTGATATGTGATTATCTTTTACTATGGCCATTATTAGGTGAAAATGATCAAGAAACTCATGCATGACAACTGTGTATGAGACCTATATTCCAGAAGCAACTCGTAACATTTTGCTTTCTTAATCCTCTGAGTTGTTTATTCATGAGATGAGTTTGTCTCATTCTTGACGTGAGCAATAAATGTCTGGAAAATATATCCAATAAGAATTGACATGATAATTATCAGACCAATCACATTGTGGGACATATTACACTAATATTAAAAATATTAACTGACATATCCCAAAACAATCAGACTCAAGTTTCAGAATTCATAAACCAATCATCTCAGGGATATTTTTGACCAATGAACACACGAGAGGTGGTATTTATAGCTGAGATTTGGAATGGGCTTTGTCAGTACAATGTTCCAAGATGGTGAAGTACCACTGCTGTATTTTATGCAAGAAGAGGACCACTGCTGCAGAACAAAACAACCTATAATATGCTTAGATATCAAGTACAAACTGTTACAGTGTCCAGTTTGCTGCGTAGATACCCCAAACTTTAGTATTCCTGTGTAATGGCCAGAGTCGCCATTCTGGTTGGGCCAATTTCAAATGTCAAAATTTCTAAGAAATCTGCTTGCTAACGCTTATCAAATAGTTTCTGATATATTTGAGGGTATATACTAGTATCCTAAAAAGAAATAATTTGGAAAATCAGGAGGGCTGATTTTGATGCTTAATGGGACACCTTCTTTGCAGCCATCTTGTGCCTAGTTCTAGAAGCTAGGGAGGTTGGGCCAACAGGAGTCTTTGAACTAAGTGCTAAATTAGACCTAGCCATGGGGAATTCATCATCCTCAACCTAGTGTTCATTATCTTTACCAAAATAATATTCTCTGCATTCTCAAACGGATTCTCTTGCTCTATGCCCCACAGCATCCTCTGCCTGCCTTTTTCTACTTGCCCTGACCATCTCTTCATTGGAGCTTTCCTCTGATTTCTCTGGCAAGATGCCAGGATATAGGCCTTTTTTATATTTGCATTTTGTGGACCCCTCGAGTTTACTCTTGGGTGCTGCCTGCACTTCTTGCAAGAAGTAAAAAGCCTTTCAGCATCCTCTGTCTTTCAGACCGCATTCCTATAGTCTATTTCTGTTTGCCATAAAGTAATTGCTAGTTTCATGGATTGCCTTTTTCTTTCATTTAATTTACTGTATTTTTCCTGAACTGCTGTTTTTCCCTCTTTCAATTTATCATTATTAAAACAACCAGCTTCAGGCCAATACCCTGTGGTCCAAACTGAACTAACAGACAAATATCTTACTGCATTTTGACCATATTTGTTCTCCATAAACCAACTTGGGGTATACACATTAGGTTCAATTGTCTTACCAATGCACAGACCCATTCTTTACAATTTTCCTGAGACAAATAACCAAAAGAGCAGATAATACAGTATAAAATATTGAACACAAAAGCAGACTTTACCAGACAAACACAAGACGAGTGTTTAAACTGACACTGTTAACACTTAACATATACCCCCAATTTTTTCTTTTATATGTAGTGGACAAGAAAATTTGGCCCAATCACTTCTTCGACTTTACAACTTAACGAGACGCATGCTATGATGGTGTGTAGTACCATCAATGTACTACTTATTTGTGCTAAATCGACTTAACTTGCTTTAATCTATTTACACACGGACTCATGAGTTCCTTTTTTGTAGTAAGAAGCTTGGCGGCAATTTCTTTTGTCTAATCATATAAAATGCAGAATTAGTAGTGGTATGAATGGAAACTAGTCTTTTTCCACTGACACACAAGGGTGCACTATATTGCACGCACACGCACAAGACACACCTAGAGACAGTAACACAGTTAACATTTAACATATACCCCACAAGTTTTCTTTTATATGTAGTGGACAAAGAAATTTGCCCCTATCACTTCTTCGACTTCACAGCTTAATTGTGCTAAGTCGACTTACTTTCTTTAAGCCACTTACGCACCACCTCATGAGTTCCTTTTTTACAGTAGGAAGCTTGGAAACAATTTCTGCTGCCCAATCACTATAAAACACAGAGTCAGCAGTGGTATGGATAGTTTACCGCAGGACTTCAACTCCGCCGCCACAGAGAAGCATAGGGGAAGGAAAAGTTCCTTAACTTATTTGCTTTGTTGTGCCGGCAGACCTAGTTCTCTGTAGCCGGGAGATGAAGGCCTTTCCAGGCTGGTTGCCAGGTCGTGATGCCAATTATTGTTGTAGGACCGAGAGCTTGAAGCTGATAGTCTTTTATCAAAGTTATTATGCGGGTAAAATTATGAACAGTTGAAAAATATAAATGAAAACCAACTGCTGAAGTCTGTGGCTCTGCCCAGTACCAGAAAATAAGAGACCCCAAGAATGGGTTCTTACAGATTTATACTGAAACAAAATGGGCTGTTCTTTCCAGTAAGGTTCACATTGATTGGACACAGTAGCATGAATGGAGGTGAAGCCAATGAATGGCCTACAGGGGGCTTTGGAGGGACATTCAAAAGATAACAATGTGAGGCGATAGGTGGGATGCCAGGTACAGAGACCGAATGATAGGGAGGGGGGAGTGGAGGAATGCTTCCTTCTTCAACACCATAATGCAGGTTAACACTCAACCTACAAACGTATTTCCAAGTAAGAATCGGGTAACAGATTGAATTAATTTACTGAGCAAATGCCCTTCCAATAAGCTGCGTTGCCATTAACAATTATGACATGCAGCTTTGCGTCAACGAGTAGGGCTACAATAGGAGATTGCATGGATGACAGTTAACTGAAATTTCTCGAAATTCCATCTTGAAGTGGAATTTACCGTTGTAAATGTTGCTGAAGGTGGTATTTAGATAAAGATTCGATTTCTTTAACTAGATAATTGCCGTATGAGAAGCTGGACTGTAAAGACCTCATGAATGACTTTGCTACCTTGAAAGTTCTATGCATGGCATGCGTATTATATGATTCAATGCATGCCATGCGTCAAACTTCCACGCTGCACTGATAACCAATTTACTCAACTATTCAATTACCAACACTTTGACAAAAGAAGTGTTGGTAATTTAATAAATTCATTATTATCGCTTGGCGCGGCAACCAGTGTGCAACTATGCTTCCCAGCAAATGCAACCTATTCTTTGGAATGCTGAAAACATTAGGATTAAGTGAAATCTTAAAATGAATTAGGTTGCACTGCTGAAAAAATCCGAGAACAGGAGATGGAATTCAGAGAAAGCACTGGGTTAGCTGAATATTTTATTTTTATTATTATTTGTTTATTTGTACGCCTCCAGCCTTATAACTCACCAGTCTATTAAGACCTGGAACGCATTCTCAGCTCCGCGATCACTGCATGGAGCTGTTGTTCATTTCCACTGTGTGGTAATGTTGTGCTATTTAAGACCAAGCCTGGCACTTAGCCTTTACGAAGCCTCGGAAGCCACATGCCTGTGTTTAATCACGAGTCTTGTAGAGACTTCTCTCCTGCGTTTTCGCATGTATGTATTCTAACTCTTCATCTAAGAGCTGTTTGTTGTTAATGTCAGCACTTTAACTTTATTATCAGGAACCTCGCTTCCTTTTTCTTTTTTTCTATTTTAGTAATTCATTGTTACTGTAGCCAAAGCCAGTCTGTATTACTAGTAGTGTCACTAAGGAACCTTGATTCCTTCTTTGTTTTGTATTGCATCATATGCACCTTCTTGCTGTGCCAAAGGCCTATGAAATAAAACCAAGTCCATCTTCACATCTGACTCCAGTTCTCATCTTCCTGTCCTCCGTGCCCTACACCAGTGCTCAGAGCACAACCATTACTTTTTGTTTTTTTTCATATCCGTAGAATATCACTATTAAGTACATTGTCAATATAGCCCCTCAGTGATCAGTCATTTCTAAATACTTTCTGAATAATCAAAAGCTTATATATTGGTCTTGATTATTTAGTAAATAAATTGAGTGATTATTAATCAAGCAATCTTGAAGAAGAGCACCTTAAAAGCAATTATGCGTTTGAGGCTCAGAGGCTCAAGGCATGTCATTTGAATACCCCGTAACGCCGGCATTACGGCTAGGGGGATGTTGGGCTTTAGGAAGTTAAATACTACATTTCAAAATCAAGGCAGAAAAGACTGACACAAAGCCATCATACAAATAATAAAATTTGTACATGAAATACAGTATGAGCATAAAAGCAACTTACAAAAGGCTAATCACACAAAATCTACTCTGCAACATCTTCAAGACAGGTTAGGTATAAGTGAAGTGTAGGATACGGAAATTACTAGCATGATTCTACAAAGAGTGTAAATGAGAGGAAGTGAAGAAATAACCCCGTGTGAGCTTCTCCAAGATAATGTATTCATGTCTTATACACACTCTCAGGATACATTAATAAATGTGGCTCACCACTTCAGAGGTGGATTTGGCAAAATCCAAACGGTGTCATTCCTATTTATGCTTTTACCCTAAAACATGGAGTGCTCAATCCACACACACACACACACACACACAAACACACAATGAACACATTTGCCCATAAATGTATTTGTTGTTATTTAAAATTACTTTAAAAGTCCACCTAGAGAGCAACAGATTTTCATTATGCAATACACATAAAATCTAGAAAATTAAATTACTCCTTATTTCTGTCTTTGAATTATAAAGTAAGCAAACTGAACATGAGTACTAACAACAAGAAACTTGGCATTAGCTAAAATTAGCATCAAGCATTTGCATTAAAAGACCAAATGCTCAAGCACAAGCACAGCTTTGTCGTGTGCTTTCATTAAACCCGTACCATACATTTTTTTGTCACGTAAAACAATTCCCTGGTAAATAATACTTTGAATCATGTTGCAAAAAGAAAAAAAAAACATACCCAAATTTCAACATTTTCTACTAGTCTCCGACCTCAGAATTTGTCCTATCATTGACTATTTTCTGTTTGAAGTGGTTAGAGAGTGAATGTTAAAGAAACTCTGATGTGATGAAGGCAAAAACTGGGAATGTAAAAATGAAAATCAAAGCACATCAAAATAAAACAGCGTGAAGGTTGCAGTATTCAGCAAATTAATCCCCACCTGATGTCAAGAAAGGCACAGAGTCAAAACATGTAGTTCAAATACATGACTTATTTGGAAGGGCTCTACAGCAACAATGGTGAGACAATCTGGTTTCACGTTTTGTCAGATGCCAGGTTGAGCAGAGGGCCATGATATATCTGTAAGGGCAAAGAGAACACTATTTGCATAATATGGGACCAGCAGCGCCCCCAGCTGTTAATTTCTTTGCATTTCCCTTCTTCAGCTGCAGCGTGTCATATTCAGGGCTGATGTTGGACAGCTGCAGGCTGGCATATGTGTCACCTTCTCTCCCTCCCTTCAAAGGAAAAGTCACACAGATGGTGAATATCGGTAAAATACAGGTGAAATTCAGCTGTTATAGAACAGGAAGAGAAGGAAAGGGAGGTGAGACTCACCTTCAATCTTCCAGACAAACTGGAGACAGAAGAGTAGAGAGAGAACACGTCACTGCAGATGTTTAAATGGTTTGTCTTGGCTGCTGACCATCATTCACTGTATAGTACAGATTATATTCATGCCATTTTTATTTTATTTGCCTTGGAGGCTGTCACTAGCTGCCCTTTATGTTCGCGCAATGAAGGGAATTGCAGGACACTTGTTTTTGATCCTGGTGCACAGAGGAGGTTTCATTTGACCCCACGACCTTTCCTGTTGCATCGCCACCAGGTCAAACTTTCTAAATGCAATGTTTTTGGTACAGAGAGATGGGCTACTTATGTTGATTTCCTGATGACCCTTGCTTTTGCACCACCACCAGGCTAAACTATTAATTTTTAAACATAGCAATAACTCAAAGAACTTTAATCACAATCATATCAAAACTGCTTTCAAAATTCCTAGTGCATTGAGAAGAAAGCTCTAGATTGTAGTGGCTCTCTTATATTTTCAAATAGCTAATGCATGAAGAACGCCATCCTCACCGTGAAGTATGGTGATGGATTTTTGATATGTGGTGCTGCTTTTCCAAATGGCCCTGGACGACTCGCAGGATTCATTGCATCATGGATTCCTCCAAGTACTTGCAGATATTAAATGAAAACCGAACTGCTTTTAGCCAGAAACCTCAAACTGAGCTGTGGTTGGATCTTTCACCAGGACAGTGATCCAAACAAATTAGTTTTAATCACAATAATGGTTCACCAACCACAGAATCAAGGTATTGCTTGGGCCTTCCATGAATGCGGACCTAAGAATTTGATCTGGTGAGATTCTGCATGGAGTAATGGGCTCTGATACCTTGCCATGTCTTCTCCAACCTCATTACACTCTATAAGAAATGACTCAGAGCTTTTATCTTGGCAAAGGTTGACTGCGCTAAGTGGTAAATGATGGGGATCCAATAGATATGGCACCGGTTTTTCAGAAAGATGTTTGTTTCATGATTGTTAATATTTTGAATGAAATATCCAGAGGATAAATAAGACATCAATTCATGACCACTTTGGTGAATGTCTTCCTACACTAAAAGGACTGCCAGACGTGAGGTCTGCAGCCTAGAGACGGTGATATTGTGAGTCAGGTCACCTGTCTAGTCTGCCATTTATGATGCTGTCCTGCTGGGTCTGCAGCCCAAGTTTTTGTGCAAATACCAACTTGAAATAAATCATTCTGAATGTAATAGTTTAGTATAATAATTTAAAATACAAACCCCAATTCCAATGAAGTTGGGACCTTGTGTAAAACATGAATAAAAACAGAATACTATGATTTGCAAATCCTTGTCGACCTATATTCAATTGCGTACACTACAAAGACAAGATATTTACTGTCCAAACTGATAAAATTTATTGTTTTTTTAAATATTCACTCATTTTGAATTTGATGCCTGCAACACGTTCCAAAAAAGCTGGGACAGGGGCATGTTTACCACTGTGTTACATCACTTTTCCTTTTAAGAACACTCAGTAAGCGTCTGGGAACTGAGGACACTAATTGTAGAAGCTTTGTTGGTGGAATTCTTTCCCATTCTTGCTCAACAATCCGGTGTCTCCATTGTCATATTTTGCGCTTAATAGTTCACCACTCCCATTCAGAGGGAGACAGGTCTGGACTGCAGGCAGGCCAGTCTATTACCCACACTCTTTCACTATGAAGCCACGCTGTTGTAACATGCACAGAATGTGGCTTGGCATAGTCTTGCTGAAATAAGCAGGGTCGTGCCTGAAAAAGACTTTGCTTGGATGGCAGCATATGTTGCACCAAAACCTACATGTACCTTTCAGCATTAATGGTGCCCTTACAGATGTGCAAGTTACCCATGCCATTGGCACTAACACATCCCCATACCATCACAAATGCTGGCTTTTAAACATTGCGCTGATAACAATCTGGATGATCCTTTTCCTCTTTAGCCTGGGGGACACGACGTCCATGATTTCCAAAAACAATTTGAAATATGGACTCGTCAGACCACAGCACATTTCTCCACTTTGCGTCAGTCCATCTCAGATGAGCTCAGGCCAAGAGAAGTCAGTTTTTAATGCGGTGTGTACACAGATATTGATTAAATGCTCAAATATGACAAATAAAAGGGTTAATATCTGCATAGAATGAAAAGGTCCCAAGCTTTTTTTTTGGCAAAATTGTAAGTTCATATGTGATTGAAGCAGATACTGGTGAAGGTCCACCTGGGGAGCCATGTGGGTTTTAGTGGGCGTGCCTCAAAGTTGGGTGACCACGCCCATCTACCCCAATTTTGGTCCCTTATTCTCCTTCCTGCACAAAGGTCCCAAAACTTTTATTGCTGATTATAGATGCCTGGCATGCAAAGATTGGAAAACAGTTGTAATTTGTTTGGGACCTTATATAGGATGGAACTAGGACCCAATTTCCATGTGTCGGAAATGGCATTACTCATGACTTCAGGTGGCACTAGCATCAACCTACATGGAGGTCCCAGGATTTTTTTCACTTCAAGTTGCAGTCCACCAACTCTAGTTTCAAGAATAATTGATAAAAACTTGGGACCTCCATGTAGGTTGAAATTTGGAGCAGTCAAATTTGTTACCGCTCAATCCGGCACAGAAAAGTAGGCGTGGCTTGCTCAGCAGGGGAGGGTTTAATTACCAAGGTCATGACTGATTTCCCTATTCCCAGCCCCAAACTAAATAATTTTGAAGTATGAAGAGATTTGGAGATGGTCAGTTGGCACCCTCCGGCTGATCTTAGATAAAGGCACTCTTAAAAGCCACACATGCGATCCACTCATAGAATGCAAGCAGATCGCCATTAACTCACTCCCTCTTTATCCTCCCCTGCTTACCCCTGGGTCCTAATGCTATGCCGGCTACACATCACATCCAGGGTCACTTCTAAAAAGGGCCACCCTGACCTTGACCTTTGATGTACATGCGCCAGAAGTAAATAAGTTTGTCCTTGACCCATACTTCATCCTTCCACCAAGTTTCATCCAAATCCACCCCCAAGTTTTTGAGTATTTATTTTCACAATCCAACAAACTAACAAACAAACGGAGATAAAGACATAACCTCCGCGCTCCAACTTTGTAATAATTATAACCATCTCATGCCATTCACTTTCACAAACCCTTTCAATATGGATTGCATATTAGGTTTGTTGCTGTGCTATTTACGTAACAGACTGGAATGGGTGTCTGTAAGGTCCTAAAATCTGACCATGAAGCTAAACCAGTGGTTCCCAAAGTGAGTGCCTTGACACACGGGGATGACATGAAGACTGGCCAGGAGTGCAGGAGAATTTTTCGATAAAAATAATGTGTTTTCTCTGTTTAAGAGAAGTACCAAAATATTAAAAGCATAAAGTTTAAATGTTATTTCCAGCTTAAAGTTATTTCTGTATTTAATTTCAAGAAAGATTTAAAAAATCAGTGAGTGTGTTTTTGCGAGTGTGTCTGTCTGTGCTCCATTATTGTCTTCATTTCTGTTTCACAACTTCCTTGAAACTGAAGCCTCTTCGCTGAATAATAATAATAATAATACATTTTATTTAAAAGGCGCCTTTCAAAACACTCAAGGACACCGAACATGACACAATATTAAGAACAAACAGTAATAAAAGGAAAACATGAAAGAAAATAAAAACAATGATAAATTACAATAACAGCAATAGAAATAACAACCAAAATGATAAATAAAGAAAACAATGATCAAAAATATACTACCAATTAAACAGAATAGGCAAGTCTAAAAAGGTGGGTTTTGAGCCGAGATTTGAATAAGGACAGAGAATCGGAATCACGGATGAATTGTGGGAGAGAGTTCCATAGACGAGGAGCTGTACGGGAGAAGGCTCTGGACCCCATGGTGACTAAACGGGCGGGAGGTGTGATGAGAAGCATGGACGAGGAGGAGCGAAGAGTACGGGAGGGTGTGTAGATGCAAAGGAGATCAGAGATGTAAGGAGGTGCCAAGTTGTGGAGAGCTTTGAAGGTGAGGAGGAGAATCTTGAAATCAATACGGAATTTGATGGGGAGCCGGTGAAGTTGTTGCAGAACGGGTGTGATATGACCAGTAGCGGTGGTTCTAGTGATGATCCGGGCAGCTGCATTCTGAACAAGTTGAAGTTTCTGAGTGACCCTTTGAGGGAGACCAGAGAGGAGGGAGTTACAATAATCTAATCTAATCTACAATAATCTAAATCTAATCTAATCTAATAATCTGAACCCCATTGCATGCAAAGTTTGGCTGAGCTACTCTGTGAATTGTGTTCTGACAATTCTTTGACAAATAAACTTGGATTTTGTAATGTTTATGGCTTATAATGCATGTCCAGGAGAGGGTGCTCTTGGTTCATTGTTGTACTATGGGGTACTCTTGGTTCTTTGTGGCATTATTTAGGAAAAACCACGACACTAGCAAAGCACAGAAATCGCTGTGGTAACAAAGAAAAGCACATGCTTCACTGAAGTTCAAGAAGCCCACTAAAGAATTCAAGTGCTACTTTGCTGTTTTGGGGTTTGATTCTGTAACTCCTCAGATTTGTTTTAATATTCATCATTGCCTATCAATTTCTGGCACAGATCAATCACATTTACTTCAGAGACTGTGTGTTTCCTTTTGGGTGTATTAATTCAATATTTGATAGTCATGTCCTTGGTGTAATGTAACATGTTGTGAAACACTTCCAAAAAAGTCATTTCTAGATGCTTACATAACTTATGGTGAGATCATGCAACATGATGTTTCACACCAAAAAAATCAATTCTCTTGCTAATTTAGCTAATGTAGCATAAAGTGAGAAAGTGATTCAATATGCCACACTGTAGTTAAAAAATTGTTCAAAGCTGTCTTTTTAATGTTAATGCAACTTTGTGTGACATTACATATGGTAATATAACCATGTCAGCTCATGCTGAGCTTAAAACCGAAAATCTAAATAAATGATCCAAGCCAATATCAGAGAATCCACACAAGCCAGGCAGAGGTACATAAACAGAGGGCTGAAACAGAATCTAAAGTACAGGGAAAAATGTGAGCACAAGTTTCGGGCGCACAGGAATTAAAAAATGGGCTGTAATGACTCGCAGAAGAAAATCTTACAAAGACTGACAGAAAAAAGAAATATTTACTATTTAACTAATGGGAAGTGCGACAGATGTGTGAGACAAACCGAGAAATATTGGTGGATAGATGGTGCAGGGGAGGTGGAACGGGTCAGCCAGATTATTGAAGCTGAAGTAGGAAAGGCTGACATTATGAGAACTGGACAAAGATTTAAAGAGCAGAAAATGACACAAGCAATCCAAAAAGCAACACAAAATCATCTGATGAGTATGTGCAAAGAAAATATAATCAGCTGACCAAGGCAAGATTCCTGACAAACACGGCACACTGAAACAAACATTATTTCTAATTGTTACGGGTAAGTACTGCATTGTGACTCTTCACTGAGACACCTTACAGATTGTGAAAAAGAACATGTGTACTTTAGGGTGATTGTCAATATTCTGAACAGTGAACGCGTTCATTTTTGAACGGACGCCTGTTCATTTTTGGATGCCTTCGAGGCTGCAAACCTGGTCACTGCGTTCGATGATGAACCAGTGGCGGCTGGCCAATAGAGAGCGCTAGGGCGCCGCTCCACCACTTACCACTCACCATATTACCTTGAAAAAGAGACAAAAAAAAGGAAATAAAAATGAAATAATAAAATAAAAATATTTCGAAATATATGTATGTCTATTTTTAGATGAGCAAGATAAATATAATATAGTTAATGATGAGTAAAGTTGTTTCGTTCATCTGTGTTGTCTGATTGGTGACATGTTTCCGCCCTGGGGCGCAAAAATCTTTGCCCATAGACTCTCGTTAAAATTTGTACATGCGCAGTAGCTCCTCTTCAATACAAGAGATAGGGCCATGTTGGGGCGCACCTCACCTGCGCCCAGAGCTGAATGCAGCTAGATTTACACACCACCACCCTCCCGCTGGTGAAATTTTTTTCCCCACTAGAGTTGCGGACACCAACAGAAACTCATTTGCATACAGCCAATCAGCAACCTTGTTCTGGACCACTGAAGGAGTGTCGTGAGACAGTGAAATTTCTGTCTTCACGAGCCTTGCACCGAGGTACGGTCTCGGAACCACTACACAGTTCAAGCTCAGAATACTGCGGTTACATCGTACATGCCTGCCTTACCCTCAGCATAACTGTTGGCCAAGTCATTCGTCTAGCCTGCCATTTAGATAAATGAATTGTTATGAATGTATTTGTTCAAATAGTGAAGCTGGTAAAATGAGCTGGTTACAATCAATGTAGTCTAGCAATACCCAGCTCGCCACTTTTTTAACTTACACTGATCTGGCATATTAACAATAAACTAGTTTGTGACACCGAGCAAAATCCAATGAAAATAAAGTAGAAATAACCGGGATTGCGTCAGCTTGTTCTCGAAAATATGAATGCCCTGTAGGCCGACAGATTATTTTTATCTAGCCGCACTACGGAACGTTATAAACATATCGGCAGGTTTAGCAAGTGGTGTTAGTGAATTGTATTCGCACTTTGCTGTCGGCAGTTAATATAGGTTGATTATGGTGCTTTCTTTCTGCATCATAGAAACATAATTTTAAGTAGACGGCCATTGCTTTACTCAGGCAGAGGGGTGTGGTACAGTTTAATGATTTTATACTTTGAAAGAGGTTTTAAATCATTAATCTTCTTGTCCTTCATTTGAAAATGCGGTGGCCGTTTCCAAACCTGCCAATCATTTTTAATGTTTCCAGCTAGGATTGATAAAATCACCTGTTCAGAGCATTCATATTTTATAGAATAAGCTAACGCAATCTTAGTTATTTTGGCAATATTAGTGCAAGGCCAGTGAAGAGAGAAAAAATTTAACTGTCTCGAGACACTCCTTCAGAAGTCCGGCACAAGGTCGCTGATTGGCTGCAAAATTTATGCACAAAAAGTAGAACACTACATGACATTATAATGTTGCTTTTGTTTTTTTCATTTATGTTAACACACTGGTGTGGTACCTTAGTACATGTTTGCTTGCTTTTTGGAATATGTCTATTTTGGAGTTACAGCCCCCACTGGAGAAAACTCCACCAGCTGCCAGTGTGATGAACACCTTTCTGTTCATTTTCTGATGCATTCATCTCCCGATGCGTTCATTCTCCAATTGCCTGCCCAAGGCCTGATGCGTTCATCTATGTGTGAAGTGAGCTTCTAGATTATGGGCACGGATATTCTTTTGTGAACGACGACTGAATATGGATGACGGATTATATAAACGCTTGTACAGGCCTATTTTAAATTCTCAGTTCCTTAAAATGAAATAGTTCTCATTGTCATTGTTAGGTTTTTTTTTCATATAAAGTGAAATTGTTCTCATTGTCATTGTTAGTTTTTTTCATATACTGGGTATAATCCGCCTGCTAAAGATCATTTGCCAATTTAGGTGACGCTTCAGGATTGGGATTATATTCGACCTACTCCTGTTCTCTGAACAAAAGCATATTCCGGTTATCTAAACAAAAACATATTAAACTTAGTCGACTGAACAAATTAAGTATTAATCGTGCACATCATCCAAAAGTCTTGTCACCGGTATTCCAGCATGTCGCATGAATTTAGGTCTCACTCCGTGATCTCATATCCCTGAACCAGCTAATCCCCATATCACAAGACTACTTTGTCGTTTATCTTGCAATCAAGCTTATTCACCCTTATAATAGGGGAGACCGGGTCTAGTTGTTACACGTCCATGTTGTTACATTCTGAATAATTCCAATAATAAAACACAGACGGTGCTCAAATTTTTCCTGTTGCTCTGCAAAGGTGACCTGCGTCTTTACGTGACAGAAGGACGTACGTCGAAAGTCGCAGGTTAGTGTTCCAGAAAGAAGCTTGAAAGAGTAACTTTCTGGGTGTTTGGGAGATTTCGATTAACATCAAGTGTAATTGATACATACCCGAGATTTTCAGGATTATGAGAGAGGAAGACATTAGCCACTGTGCCATGACGCACCCATGTAAACATTGCACTGGAACATTTCAAAATGTCGGGACAATGGCGAAGGGTTGCTGATGGACTGGTAGATACACCCAAGTTGTTACAGTAAGAACTTGCCCCAAAACCTGTAAAAACTTGGACAAGATCAAATTACCTCACTGAATGATTTTCTACCTTTTTTTATTTCAGAAAGATGCCTCGAAATTACAAACGAATAACGAAACGTGGCAATGCCATTCGAGAATGACTCAAGAGGCTCCTTACTGTAGCTTAATGGGACATTAGTAGCAAGGCATCCCCCTTAACTTGCCTACTTAAGTGGGAAACACGTCTCACTTAAGCAAATTCTTAGTGTAACAAAATGCCCCACAACCTGTGACAAACTACCCCTCCTGTAACAAACTACCCCATATATGGGGTAGTTTGTTACAGGTGACGGGAGTCTATTTTTTCCTCACCAGCATTACGCATGCACAGAATATAGGGGTTGCTGCAGATCAGTCATGTAGTCTAATAAACTTTCAATCTTTACAGTGCATCTTGATAACAAATACCTGATAATGTCAATTCTACAGCCGTTAAAAGAAAAAGTGTAACAACTAGACCCGGTCTCCCCTAAGGGTTATATTCATAAAGGGGGAAGGGGGGGAGATAAATATTTATTAACATTCAGACATGCTGATTTTATAATACTGTGCACAGGCAGAGGTTTTACTTTCCTCATCTGCTAATCTAGATCTGGACTTGTCGTCGGCAGCTCCCACAGAGCGGCGGTTTCATGTGTTGTGACTTCAATCTGAAAAAAATACTGTACAATAAATTAGAGCAATATATAATATGACAAATGGTACAAAATTTGTGACGATCAATGGAACAAAATCTGAATATCATTTGTAGAACTAATCGTGTACGTAGTGGACTGTAAAGTGTAGCATTTTTTTGGCTTGCGCGTTCACAGGTTTAAAAAGAAAGGATTAATATCGCGGATAATTTGGCAATTTGATATGAGCGGGACTAAGTTATCTTAGCTCTAATACTCACAGAATAGTAGAATTAAACTTGGGCTGTTGCGCAGATGATGTGATACAATGCGTAAACTATAATTTTAATCAGCACTGGATCTTGCAAATGAAAAAAAAAAAAAACAGTCTTTCGCATACAAATTGCTTAGCGGCTCATATCATGATTTGTAATTCTAAAATGCTTTTTTATATAAGGAGGAAAAAGTGGCATACTGACACCACACGGAAGCGATGTTCATTCCAGTAAAGTATTCACACAGCAACATTTGAATGTTTTGACTGACTGAACGTACCCCGGTACCAGTGAATGACAATTTATCTCCAGTCTTGAGTGTGGAAGGTGTTAAAGCATCTTATCGAACTCGATGAAAAGTGTAAGCGTATAGCGGAAGATTGACGATCGGTAAAGATATAATCTCGAAACTGGAGATTCGGTTGGAATTTTTAGCGACGTTAAAACTGGTGTTTAGTAAGCATATACACTACCGCTCAAAAGTTTGGGATCACTTGGAAATTTTCTTGTTTTTCATGGAAACACACATGAAATTAGTCTGAATAGGAAATATAGCAAATGGACAGAACATGCTGACATTGTCTGAGTTAGAAATAATGATTTTAATGGAAAATGATGAATATGTACTTCAAACTTTGCCTTCATCAAAAAAAAACCCACCTTCACTGTTGATACTGAAACTGGTGTTTGACGGGAACTATTTAGCGCAGCTGCTAGTTGACAACCTGTGAGGCGTCTTTGTCTTAAACTACACACTCTCAGATATTTGTCTTCTTGCACAGTTGTGCATCGGGGCCTCCCACTCCTTTTTCTGTCCTTGTTAGCGCCAGTTTTTGCTGCTCTCTGAAGGGAGTAGTTGACAGCATGGTAAGAGATTTTAAGTTTTCAATTTCTCGGATTGAATAGCCTTCTTTTCTAAGCACAACAATAGACTGACGGGTCTCTAAAGGAAGTTCTTTCTTTCTGGCCATTTTGAGCCTGTAAACAAACAAACAACTGCTGATGCTTCAGATACTAAACCAACCTCAAGAATGCCATGCTCCCTTTTGCGCTCCCTTATTAGTTCAACGGTTTTCAGCTGTGCAACACATTTGCAGAAGGGTTTTCTAATAATCAATTAGCCTCATAAAATGCTTAACTTGGATTAGCAGCCATACCAGGAGATTGATGCAGAGGACTGACAGTTGCTGATAATAGGCCTCTATGGAAAAATGTAAATCATTCTTTGAAAATCATCTGATTAATTTTAATCGTTTGTGAAATGGATAAAAATGTTTGTGAAATGCATGAAAATGTATTTTTCTTTGGAAAACAAAGAAATTTGCAAGTGATCCCAAACTTTTGAGCAGTAGTGTACCTTACAGTATACTTCTAAATTCTGCAGAATGGGAGACAGGGAATAATTTTCTCATAAGAAGGAAATATTTACGCATGTTGGTGTAAATTTTGTGAAGTGGAGAACAGATTCATTTTGTAATGGGAGAGAGGGTAGCTGCGTTCGTTTTTGGATGCTGTCTGGTCAAAAATGAATGCATGCTCGTTTATTTTTGAACACTCTGCCGTTTGTTTTTTACCTGAACACGAACGGAGACTTGTTCATTTTTGAACGCCTGTTCAAATTTGAATGCGTTCAGTATATTGACAAGCTCCCTTAGAATGAAACCATAATGTAACATGGCATATTGTAAAGCAGTGGTTCTCTGTGTCATGCCAGAGGCCCCCTTTAGTAAGCTGATTTCTGTTCCAACCGTTGTTGAAGTTGGAAAATTTTAACAAGCCATGAATTTGTCTTAATTATGTGCATTTCATGTATAGAGTAATAATTTACACCCTTCAGCTGCATTTTGACAGAAATATCCACGCTTGCTTTAAAAGATAAAATGCCATTGAACAAATTGCGATAATTTATTTTATATTGCAAGTACATTCAGACAATAACATTCAAAACAGATCAACTTATACACTGAGTGCATTGGTCCAACCTAAATTGGTCCAATTTAGGTTGCTGAACACTACTGTTTAAAATTCTTTCAACATAATTTGCTTGAACTTAATTACATAAACATGACACAAAACAGATTTAACTCTATAAGATGCTTATCCAAGAAATATTTAATTTTATGGGTCGACAGTTTCACCAATTAAGAGCATGCTGATATTTTTATTTGATTGGTATCATTTTTTCTTTCTTTTTATGCACTTGTTTCCAAAATATCACAATCTAGATTCAGAATTTTTATTCATCATTCCATGACATGCATGGATAATTCTGTACAAATGCAGCATAATAGAGCAAATTACTGCTCTAAACATGAACTGCATCCACACAAATTCACAGCCTGTTAGAATCTACCAGTTGCAATTGTGGTTGGAACAAAAATGTACACACCAGGGGGCCCCAAAACCGATGCTGAGAACCACTGCCGTGAGGTAATGGTGTGATGTAGCATGCACCGTGGTAATATGTTGCCAGTGTGAGCGCATAGCTCAGGCAATCTCCATGCCTTGTCATTAGATCCTCCTGACCTCAGCATACTCGCCCTCCTCTGATCCCATTCCATTACCCTCAGTCACTGGGCTCATGACATCCACATTCATGTCCTCCTGACCTCCTGCAGAATTCTCCAGGTTCTGCTCCACTTCCATGTTCTTCTCCTCTGCCGCAGGGCTCCTGTGCGGCTGCTCCTGGCCCTGTGGTGCTTTCTTAGTGATCCTGGAGCGGCTGATGTTACCGTATGTGGTCTCCTCAGAGGGTTCAGGGCTGAGTGATACCTGCTGGCTCAGATTCAGCTGGGACTCCCCCTCCAGTGCCCCCTTTTTCCTCCCCGTCACCCCAGCCATCTCTGTCTCTGCCTCTGCACCCAGCATGTTCTGGTCCTCCTTCTCCTCCTCCCCTTGCACCTCCTCACCTTCTTCTTCTCCTCCTCCATCTTCCTCCACGGATTTGTGTCGGATCACGGCGTAGTCGGATGTTTTGGACTTTCCTCGGATGATGCCCGGTCCATGTTCACCACCTGTATTACAGAGTTTGGAGAAATCCACTGTGGCATAATGTGGGGCATGGGCCAGCTTTTCCACTGCGCTTACACCTGAAAGTGGCATCCTGTTAGCGTAGGTCGCTTCATCACCTTGAGCTTCCGTCTGTCGACAAAAGATCATAAAAAATTGTGACAGATGAACATCAGAGCACTTTCATCTGAATTAACTTAAAAATGTTAAATCACAGTCAAAAACCTAATACGCTTATAATATATGTGTTAACGAAAATAGGATGCGCAGTTGCCTCAGAACCTTCTCTGAAATACTAACAGAAGCGTACAATTATGTGAGCAATGTTTTTGTGTATTTTACTAAAAAAAAAAAAAAGTTTTCACTCGATGATATAGCAAGTGTTCGGTAGCTTTGACGTTGCTTTTTTTACTATTATCCAAAGATTTATTTATTTAACGTACATAAACAGTTGTGCTACCCCATCTGAATTTGTGAAATGTTGCCATTTTTTGAAAATATGACTGAACATGCAAAAAACTTCTTTCATTTAAGGACAGAAATCATGGGAAGTCATTTATCATCATGTAGGTGTTTAGCTCCTATTTAAATCATAATGATAACTGAAATCACCCAAACAGCCCTGATCATAAGTTTACATACCCTTGAATGTTTGACCTTGTTATATAGACACAAGGTGACAAATTCAGATTTAAATGGCCATTAAGGGTTCCGCACCTGTGGCTTTTAAAATTGTAACCAGTGTCTGCGTATAGTCATTGAGTAAGTTGGCCTTCCGAGTGCATGCACTGATCAGGCTCAACACTGAGTCCACGGGGATCGGAAAAGAACTGTCTAAGGACCTTCATAACAAGGTAGTTCAACTTTTAAAAGATGGTAAAGGATATAAAAAGATATGCAAAGACTTGAAAATGCCAGTCAGTACTGTTCAGTCTGTGATTAAGAGGTGGAAAATTAGGGGATATGTTGACACCAAGCCAAGTTCAGGTAGGCCAAGAAAGATTTCAGCCCAAACTGCCCGACACGAAGAAAAATCCACAAGCTACCTCAAGAAAAATACAGGATGCTCTAGAAAAAGATGGTGTGGTCGTTTCATGGAGCACAATAAGGCGGTACTTAAATTAAAATAAGCTGCATGGTCGAATTGCTAAAAAGAAGCCATTATTGCGCCAATCCCACAAAAAAGCCCACCTAAAATACGCCAGACAGCACCTTGACAAACCTCACAACCAAAAGAAACCAAAACAGAACTTTATGGTCTCAACCATAAGCGCTGTGTTTGGAAAGCAGTCAATTAGGCCCATGGTGAAAAATGTACCATCCCCTCTGTAAAGCATGGCAATGGGTCTCTGATGTTTTGGGGGTGTGTGAACTCTAAAGGCACATGGAATCTCGCAAGGTGAATGCAGTCTGCTATCAGAAAATACTGGCAGACAATTTGCATTCTTCAGCACAAAAGCTGCGCATGGGACGCACTTTGACTTTCCAGCATGATCCGAAGCACAAGGCCAAGTTGACCCTCCAGTGGTTACAGACGAGAAAGGTGAAGGTTCTGAAGTGGCCATCACAGTCTCCTGACCTTAATATCATCGAGCCGCTTTGGGTAGATCTCAAACATGCAGTTCATGTGAGACGCCCAAAAAATTTTCAGGAGCTAAAGGAATTTAGCAAGGAAGAATGGTCAGTTTTACCACCTGATAGAATTAGGGGCCTAATTGACAACTATCACAAAAGACTGCACGCTGTCATAGATGGTGAAGGGGGCAATACACAGTATTGATAACTAAGGGCATGCACACTTTTGAACAGGGTTCATTTCATGTTTCATTTCAAATAAAATATGTTTTATTTGGTGTTTGTTCAGAGGAATAGTTGTGTGCACATCTCATCCAAATTAGGCCCGGTGCTGGATTCACATGTAACTCAAGCAAAAAAGTAAAAAAAAATCTGCACACTGGATTAAAGCTCCCAAACCTTTATTGATGACATGCAACGTTTTGACCACTCACAGGGTCTTCATCAGGCAAAAATTATTTTATTTGATGCTTCATTTGATGATTGTGCCATTCTACATGACCTACAGCAGGATATGAATCCAAGAACAAATAAAAGAAATGTGTTTTGCCTAGCCATTCAGGTTTTTTTTAAAAAAATTTTTAATGTGACCTATTTTACAAATTCAGCCAGGGTATGCAAACTTTTGAGCACAACTGTACTATACTTTTCTCTTAGTTCTTCTTTCAGTCATGTTCACAGAGGATGTAGTGCAAACTATTACACATGCGCTGATACATGAAATGATAAGCACAGAGGAAGGAAATGACAGGGCAGCCACCATGGCTGTGAGGAAAAAGCAGAGGCAAAAAGAAAGGAGAGCCATAATTTAGAGTGATCACTTGAAGTTTTTTTATTACAAATACTGGCTCTGGATGCATAAAGAAAAAAAAACGTACCTTTTCATAGCCGTAAAGAGTTATCTTAATTTGAGTTATCTTGCATTCGTAATGAATGCAAGTAAGAGCCGTAAATATTTTTAATACCATTCACACATCAAATCTGGTCTTTTCATAATTAGTAAATCTTTTTTTGGTTAGTAAATAATGCCAAGCTATTTTTAATACCACTTAATTAATCCATGCATTCCATTTTGTGCAAGCCATTTTTGCATGTACAAAATTTAATTGAAGACTCCAGTGCTCAAAGTACTTACATCACAAAAAGTCCTTTATGAGAAAATGGAGGAATCATTTCCTTGAGGTATATAAAAATGAGACGTAAGTACTTTTAGCATAAGGCTCCTTTGTTTTTTTGATGGTGTTGAATCATGTTGTAATAATGCGGAACGTGTTATGTGTGTTTTAATATGAACTAATGTCTTGAGGTATTCTTGTTGGTAAAGTTACAGCCATTATCTTATGGTTCATTAAATGAATAATGTAATCATTAAATATTATGAAGAACACAATTAAGGTTGAGTAGAGACATAACCTGTCATTTCTCTTTTTTTCATCTTTCTTGATACTTTTTATATTTCTCTGAACACATCCTCCCTGTCTTTCTCACATTTCTTCTTCCTCTATCACTCTGTTTAGAGAAGTGGTTTGAGGTTAGCTGTACAACATTCTCAAACCTTGATATCAGGCAGAGTGCTTGATCACCATACTTTTTCACTTTCTCATTAAAAGTGCAATACAAATGTACAGTATATTTGTCCACCGTCCATCACCTAATCTGCTGATTACTGGTCATGATTGCATGGGGATATCCCACCATCCTCTTTGCAAGAGGTAGGAATACACTCTGGACATTTTACCAATTTATCACAGGACAGGGATCACACACCATTCACTCAGGCCCATGGACAATTCCACTTAAAAAAAGCCTGTATGTGTTTGGACTGCAGGAGGAAACGTGAGTACTTGGAGAAAACACACATACATGTAAACATGCTAACTCCACACAAAGGTCCAGGTCTTAAATCGCAACCTTTTAGCAGAAAATACAAGTATTAAGATGTTTTTTAATCTCGAAACAGAAGCATAAAAATCAAAACTCGCATTCATGAGAAATTCGTAGATAAAATCACTGGCACGTCTTTATTTATAAGGCTATTCTGAATTTGCTTCCCTCATACTTATGCAATTTTATTCAAGTAAAATATGTTGGAAGCTATAGTCTTTGCTCTGAGACTCAGTAAAAAGACTTGTTTTTGCTAAGTGTTCTCAAAGTTCGCCTGGAAATGGGTAAAAGGAGTTTCAGATATGCTGCTCCTGCAGCTTAGAATCTGCTGCAGGAGGAGTTGGGTCTAAAGGGGCTGGTCTCCTTAAATATTTTTAAATGTCGATTAAAGGCATTGGAAAAAGATGTATCAGGCTGTAGATGCTTTGACAGATGGCTTTCTGCTCTGTGACTCTGTGACCTTGTGTTTATAAATTGCTCTGTGTGTTTTATGTTTGCAACTTTGTTAATTATGCTGCTGTTTGTCTTGGCCAGGACCCTCTTGTCTTACTGGTTAAATAAAGTTTAAATTAAAAAAAAACAAAGGGAGTTAGTTTAAGATATGATCTGTCAGAGGATTTTATGATCAGCTCTCGTTGATTAAGTACTCTTTGAGACAGTATATCAAGACTTGTTTAAGTTAAGTATTTCAAAATTTCTCCAGTAATTCTGGTTGCTTCATTTCAGCAAACTGATCTGAATACCGTATGATGGTATATTTTTGGATATCTGGTAAGAAATATATCTGGTTATAGGAGCAATAAAGTTACTCCTTGTGGGTGTACTTGTGTGTGTGTGTGTGTGTGTGTGTGTGTGTGTGTTTGTGTTCATATTCATGTTCTTGTATTTGCTTCTCAGTGAGGACTAGAAAACTTTTTTTTTTTCCTACAGAGTGGGGACCTAATTGTTAAGTGAGGACATTTTTGCCTGCCTTCACAACTACAAAGGCAAATTGTGACTCATTAGTAAAGCTTACAGGTAAGGTTAGAATGAGGGATAGGTCCAGGTTAGGGTAAGGGCTTGGGTTAGGCATGCATTGCTTATGCTTATTGTTAGGATTAGGGAAAGGCTGTAGAGACACACAAAGAATGAATGGTAGTTAATGCAATGTCTTCACAGGGATAGAAGTACAAGGATGAGTGTGTGTGTGTGTGTGTGTGTGTGTGTGTGTGTTTCATGCGTTTTAGGGCTTGTGGGGAAACAGATAAATTTGTGCTTCTGAATACAGTGGAGAGACATACAGATTAGTGTATTAGGCCACCTCACATGTACATGTTAATGAATGCTGGCAGCTCCACCTTTGGGGATTTTCCACTAACCCACAGGGGAGAAGAGGGCGAGACCCCACGACCATTCAGGATTTGAATAATCCAATCCACTGCTTGCAACCAATCAGAGGTCAAAACTGATTTTACACACAAATTTGAATATATGCAAATGTAATGCTATAAACAGTGTTTCAATGAACGTTTTTGAAGGATTTTGTTTCCTTGCTGGCTCATGTAATAAATACTTACCTGCCTTTTACTACGAACATCGGATCTGCTTCTTTTGGACGACAGTCATAATATTTATTCCTGGTAAAACTTGGATTTACTAGCAGGCTTTTATAATCATTCTTGACAAAACCAACTCTTGAGAAGCCTCGGATGTTGTGAAGATGTTTTGGTGATCCTCATAGAGAATGATGAAGGATAACAGCTAACTATTTAAAATTAGGGTTATGATAACAGTTAGGGTTAGGTTCAGGTCAGGGTTAGGGAGTTTCAGTGTTTGAGTCTGTTTCTTGTGTAATTTGCGCCTATCTTTATTATTTTTCATGCATTTGTCACTTGCCATGTTTTTTCTGTTATTACTCCCGCATTCGCCCCCCCCGTTAGCTTGTCCTGTTGCTTATCAGCACACCTAGAGCCAACTTAATAAGTCACTCTTCTTCCCTTTATATTCCCTTGTTTCAGTTCAGTACTTTGCAAGTTTGTCAGCCAGTAACTTCCCATCAGCATTTCTTGATCCCTTGAATTCCTGGCGATGGTTCGTTTTGTCTTGGATTTTCACTTAAGTCCAGCCTCTGTGCACGATTACCTACCCTTGTATTAATTTAGATTGTTTCTTTGGTTTTCGATGCGTTTTGTGATTTGACATTGGTGCGCTGACTTTCTAGTTTTTTTCGTCTTAGACTGGACACTGATTCCGGATTTGCCCTTCTGTACAGCATTACCACTGTTACCCACCTGGATTGTCTGACTACAAAAATTTTCAATTTTAGGTGAGCAAACTTTGACAGGATGCGCTCATATCTAAGTGAAATAAAATGGGAGACACTCCTGGACTGTGAGTCTGTAAATGAGATGTGGGAAAGATTTAAGGGGGTTTTACTTGATTCACAATGCAAATTCATTCCAAAGGTGTCCAAAAGTAAGCTGAAAAAGCAGAATCCTCAGTGGATGACCACAGCTATTCATAGGAGTTTGAGGAAAAAAAGGAATCTTTATAACATTTACATAAAGGATAACAATGAGAACGCTAAGGCTGAACACTGTAAAATGCGGGCTGTGGTCAAAAAAGAGCTGAGGAATGCTAAAAGACTGTATGAAAGACAAATTGCAGAAGGGGCAAAAACTAACCCTAAGTGCTTCTTTCAGTACTGTAGCAGAAAAGGGAAAGTCAAAGAGGAGGTTAAGTGCATAAAGATTAAATATGGATCGCTGCTTTATGATAACAAGAATATTGCGGATACCTTAAACAGTTACTTTGTTGAGAATTTTACCTCAGACCGGGTCTTTATTTGGCCAGAGGGCATGTCCAATGCTAAAGATTATTTAGCGGAAATTGAGGTTAGGGATAACGAAGTATTAGACAAGTTGCACAAACTAAAGGCAGATAAGGCGGCGGGTCCTGATGGCTTATATCCTAGAGTGCTCAGGGAAGTTAGTGAGATCATCTTTAAGCCGCTATCTGCCATCTACAGACGGTCTTTAGAAACTGGAGAAATACCAAATGATTGGAAGCAGGGCAATATAATTCCAATATATAAGAAAGGGGACCATAGCCAGGAAATTACAGGCCAGTCAGTTTAACTTGCATTGCATGCAAAATACTGGAATCTATCATAAAAGATGAGCTGGACTTATTTCTTGAACGTAATATCTTGAGGGATAGCCAACATGGTTTCCATAAGGGAATGTCAAGCCTGACAAACCTTCTGGAATTTTTTGAAGAGGCCACCAAGACTTTTGATCAGATCAGGGCTTATGACATCATATAGTGGATTTTCAGAAAGCATTTGATACAGTACCGCATAAGAGACTAATTTTTAAAATGAGCTCCATTGGAGTTACAGGAGGTATTCTGGAGTGGATTCAAAACTGGTTACAGGACAGAACACAAAGAGTGGTGGTCAGTGGTATCTCATCTGAGCTAGTAGGTATGGTGGGGAGTGGCGTCCCCCAGGGATTGGTGTTGGGACCCCTGCTGTTCCTCATCTACATTAATGACCTTGATAGGAATATTGAGAGCAAATTAGTTCAATTTGCAGATGAGACTAAATTGGGAGGTTTGGCAAATAGTTTAGAGTCCACTAAAGTGATTCAGGATGATTTGGATAGAATCCAGAATTGGGCAGAAATGTGGCAAATGTATTTAGATACTTTCAAATTAGGCACTGTCTTAAAAACTTTTTCTGACTTCCCCGCTCAGCCCTTTAGGCAGCCTGACTTTTGAGCCTGACTCAGTTCAAAATTGTTCAAAGAGTGCATCTGTCAAGTTCAAGGCTATCTAAAATATACCCTGACACTGAGGACATCTGTGTTAAGTGTAGAGGTACGCCCTGTCACTTGACTCATATGTTTGCGGCATGTCCTAAACTTAACCATTACTGGAACTCCGTCTTTAAAATCCTCTCAGAAATTTTAGGAGTCATTTTGGAACCATGCCCACTTGTAGCCATATTTGGTGTTTCACCCACCCCACACATCCTCAACAGGACCCAGGCAAACGTTGTGGCATTTGCCACCCTACTGGCTAGGTGTAGAATTCTACTTAATTGGAAGTCACCACAGCCCCCTCTTGTATCTGTCTGGTTGAGAGACATCATGTTCTTTTTAAAATTAGAGAAAGTCAAATTCACTCTAAGTGGGGACACAAGTAGATTTTTTAAGCACTGGCATCCTTTCATACAGTATTTTACAGACTTACAATCACTCCCATGATTTTATTTTCTATCCTCCTACACCAGCCTAGTACTTATAGGACATAATATCTAGTATTTTCAATGGTAATTGTGAACTCCTCAAAACCTTCACTTTAGGGCCTCTAACTCCCATGTTATCACATTAGCACAAGCACACCATACTGTGGTTGTTATGCAACCAACCACCAATGATCTGCCCACCATTTTTTTTTTTTTTTTTTGTGTGTGTTTTAGGTTCAGCATTACTGTGCTTATGATTTGTGCGTCTATGATGTATTTATATGACTGTTTTGTCAAGGGAGGGAGACTGGGTGGGTGTGTGCGAGGGGGTGGGCGGGTGGGAGTCTTCCCTCTAATTTCAAATGGCTATTTGTAATGTACAATTTTACATTCATACTTCGAAAATGAATAAAAAAACCTTGATCAAAAAAAGAAATGTGACAAATGAAATTTAATGTAGCGAAATGTAAAGTTGTACATGTAGGTAATAAAAACATTAGACAGGATTACTTCATGGGAGGTTTAAAGCTGGAATGTGCTCTACACAAAAAAGATCTGGGAGTGATTGTTGACCAAACCCTCACAGGTTCTAGCCATTGTGTCGTAGCAGTTAAAAAAGCCAACTGGATGCTGGGATACATTGCCAAAAGTATTGAGTGCAAATCTAAGGAGGTGATGCTTCTTTTGTACAACACATTCGTCAGACCACATCTGGAGTATTGTGTACAGTTCTGGGGACCATGCTTTAAGAAAGATATAGAGGCTCTAGATAAAATTCAGAGAAGAGCCACTAAGCTAATTCCAGGTTTAAAAGATGAAAGCTATGAGAAGAGGCTGAAGATCCTTAATCCCTTTAGTCTTAGGAAAAGGAGACTTAGGGGTGATCTGATTGAGGTCTTTAAATATGTTAAAGGGATTAACAAAGTGAATTATGTAGGATTCCTTCCACCAAGTGTTGTTAGTAGAACTCGGGGTCACAAATGGAAGTTGACCAAGGGTAAATTTAGCACTGATATTCGGAAATATTTCGTCACCCAAAGAGTAATTTCGATGTGGAATAGCTTGCCTGACCATATTGTTGAGGCAGAGACCTTGGGAGTTTTCAAGAGCAGGCTTGACTTAAAGCTAGATACCACTGAGTCATTGAGTATCTGAAGTGATATACAGTGCCGGACAAAAGACTTGTCACTTATCCAAGTTGTAGGAACAACAAATAATAACCTGACTTGTAGTTGATCAATTGGAATCAAAAATGGCTTATATGAAAGGCAAAGCCCTCTAGATTATGCGAAATATAACAAAATAGAGTTTTGTGTCATTCATTGAGTTTTATTATTTAATTAGTACAGAAAGGTCAGATTTTGCTTGGACAAAAGTCTTGTCGCATTGAAAAAAAATGTGGAAATTATATATACACTTTATTTTGAATACACAAATATGCCACTATAATATCAGAACATAAAGCCATGGTGCCTTGGAAAAAAAGAATTAATATTGCGTATGACTCCCATGAGCTTGGAGGACTGCATCCATATGTCTTGGCAATGACTGAAATAACTTGATGATGAAATCATCTGGAATGGCATAGAAAGCAGTCTTGCAGGACTCCCAGAGTTCATCAAGATTCTATGGTTTCATCTTCCAAGCCTCCTCCTTCATCTTACCCCTGAAATGCTCAATAATGTTCATGTCAGGTGACTGGGTTAGCCAATCCTGGAGTACCTTCACCTTCTTCGCTTTCAGGAACTGTGACATGGAGGCAGAAGAATGAGAAGGAGCAGCAGTATAAGTAGGGCAGCAAGAACTTCTTGATATTTCAGGCTGTTGATGTTGCCATCCACTCTGCAGATCTTTCTCACACCCCCATACTGGATGTAACAACAAACCATGATTTTTCCTCCACCAAACATGATAGTTTTCTGGGAGAATCTTGGGTCCATGAGGGTTCCAACAGGTCTTGTACGGCGACTGGGATGCAGTTCAATGGATGATTCATCAGAAAAATAAACTTTCAGCCACTTCTCCAGTATCAATCCTTTCTGCAAGCTGTGGGCCTTGGCAAATGCAATGCAGGTTTTTTGTTTTCTGTTTAATGCAGGCTTCTGTGTACTAATTCGGCTACAAAAACCACTTTGAGAGAGAATTTCACAACTCTTCTTGTAGATACTGGGATTTTTGGTGACATTTCCTCATGTAGCTTCGCTGTAGTTGAAGAAGGGCTAGCCTTGTACAGTTGAAGCAACAAACGGTCCTTTCAAACAGTTGTCATACCGGGGTCTGTCTGACCTGCGCTTGCCATGAATGTCACCAGTTTCTTCAAATCTTTTTCTTATCCCCTCCACTTGACATTTGGATACATTAAAGATGTTTGCCACCTCAGCAGCAGACTCAGTCTTCAGGCTCTTGATGATCAACACTTTGGTCTGTGGTTGAATCTTTGGTATGTTGTCAGAGGTCTAGTTGCACCTCATATGAAAGTCTGGTGTGCTGGGGTTATTTCTATACACATCTGGGAATGTGTTAATTACAGTATTTGTCATAGGTTAAACTCTAATCTGCGATTTGTTGCATCATCTGAAGAGACGACAAGACTTTTGTCCTAGCAAGAACAGATGTTATGGGCTTAGCCAAGCTGTGAACATCAGAACACTTTTTGACGGTTTCATTTTGCACCAAATTATTAATGTGAAAGCCCTTGACATTAAAATGGACCATTTATTGTAACAATTGATTGGTTAGAAATAAAGTTATATGCTATTTTTAGTTACTATGTCCTTATGCGACAAGACTTTTGTCAGGCACTGTAGTATAAAGAAACTGGCGAGCCTAGTTGGGCTGAACGGCCTGTTCTCGTCATTAATGTTATGTTAAGTTCTAATAAATCCTTTGAACTGAGCTTTCGTCTGCACCCGAGTTCTGCCTCTGCCCTGTGACAGACCGGCATAATCTGGTTACAGATACAGTACCAGTCAAAAGTTTGGACACTCTTGGCTAATGTGACAGCACTCTGTTTTTGGAGAAATTTAAATGGCTTGACATCTCAATATAATCTTGAATGGAATCTGGTAAGAGGTAAACAGTCAGAAGTTAAAAAAGAATAATTTACTTGTTAGAATAGTGTACAAAATTTTGTAATTCTCAAAGGCACCATATTTTGTAAAGTAAACAGACAAACGAGCGCCTTCCATTTTCCAATGGTTGAAATAAAGTCTAGCTGTTTTGGGACTTATTGGGCAAAAAGGTCAATGAGAACCAAACCACAAGTGCAGCACATCTTTGGGAATTTAGACAACTGCTTAGCTGCTAACTCATCATAGCCGTGTAACTGCCCGTGTAAAAAAAAATGTGACTATGCTCAACAATTATGATAACAATTGCTGGTTATTTTGACTGATTTAAGAATTAGATCTATTTTTTTTTTGTGCAAAATAAAGGATGCTTATTTCTTTATTTAACATGTAAGAAAAATGTGGGTATGTTCAAACTTTTGACTGGTACTGTATGGTACGGGAAAGGCTGTAAGAATAAACGTAGGCCAATACAAAGTATAGCTATGCAAATTTGTGCGCGCGCGTGCGGGCGTGCGTGCGTGCGTGTGTGTATGTATGCATATGTGTGTGTTCATGCATGTGTGATCCAGTTCAAACTCACCTCATCTGTCAGTTTCAACCCCTCAGTGCCCTTCTTTGTGCTTCCAGAACAGCGGTTGTCTCTCTTTTTCCTGAGAATAACACATAACATCACTGACAACATATACTACATAATGTCACGCAGACATTATAATCACTATGGATCAGCATTTCATTCTGGCCTCTTTTTTTTCTTTGTTTCTGTCATGGTTTTGACTGTGTTTGTGTTTTTTAGACTGTTTTGTGGTTCTTTTCGGAACCACTCCTGTTCCTTTAATTATCGGATTCCTTCCAGCTGTTTCGTCAGGCGTGGGCGGCACCTTTCTCTGAGTCTATATAAACCGGATGTCCGCCACGCCTCCTTCGCTGGAGTGTCTGATTTTAGCTAACACAACAGCCAGAAGATATCTGTAGTCAGGGATTGTTTGTGAATTATCTTCGCGTTATTTTTGTGGTTCCTTTTCTCTAGGGAAATTCCCTTTTCTCCCTTTCCCTCTCTTACCTTTGTTTTGCACCATTTTAGTTGCTTTGTTTTCTCTGTTCCCGAGATACCTTTTTCTCCCTCTCTCGCTTTGCTTCCTTGTTTCGGATGGTGGGGCGTCTTTTTGGAAGCGCGAGAGCTGTCTCTGTTGTTTGGTCTGTATCTCTCTCTGTGATTGTTTTAAGTCTGTGCTGCTCTGGTTTTCTCCTACCTTTGCACTTGGCCTCTCGATTCTATCGGCCTTTACAGTTTCATATGCTAGGAATTGCTGATCACCATCACAAGGTGCTGCACTTAGCGAGCAGCGCACACCATCAAATCCAACTGACAGCAACATTGCCCTCAGCTCATAGTAAATGAATGGTGAAAACAAAATGAAGTGGCCAGAAACCATCAGTTAAGCTCCATTAGCATTGCTCCTAGTGGTATCAACATTGGTGGGGCTTGTCTGTTTAGGAGGCATCATGTCCACCCTGATGATAATCTAGATGATATTAGCGATACGTCATTTGCAACCACACCTCGCTTCCCCGCCTCCCAAATGAGAGGTTTCATTCCACTCAGTGAGTTATTCTGATTGAGAGATTAAAGGCATCCATGATCAAGTATTTGTTAGAATTTTTTTTTTTTTTTTTGCACTGATGATATGCTTTAGAAGAGTGCCAATCACACAGCTTTTCTTTCATCAGGTCATGGAAAGGCGGTCTCTTGAAAATCTTTTAGTCAGACTGAAAATATCTGCCAGAGGGACAAGAATCCCATAACCAGGGTGAGAACAAGCACTTCCCGTGTTAAAACAACTCATTGAGGTGACGAGGAATGTTTTAATTGTGGAGCAGGAACATCCATATGAGCTCAGTATAATAAAACATAGCCCCAGCAGTACAGCAGTAATATCACACAAAAACAAAGAATTAGGGTGAAGTGTCCCTTCAGGCTGACGTTCGATGCTCCTGTTTCTCTTACTTCAGAATGAGCTGCATTATGAGACACATCATCATCATGGCACCTGCACCAGCTGCTGCACCAATCAGCAGCGAGGTAATGTTGAAACCTGAACAAAGAGCATTTTAGCTAAAAGCAGAGGAATATGTTTCATTTCTATCATACATGTGTATACTGTATTCAGTACAGTTCATAAGTGTTTAGACAGCAGCACAATTTTATTGTTTTGTCCCTGTATTACTTTGGATTTGAAATGAAAAATTGAATATCATGAATATCATGAAATGTATTTACCTAACAGTAGCTGTGGGGACGGGATGTGGAGCTGGAGGCTGGAGGAGCCCAGAGTGTTAGTGCTGAGGCAGAGGATATTAGGTGTGTCTCCCTGTGAGTGGTACATGGTGAGGGAGCTCCTCAGGCCTGTGCTCCCCAGCTGCTCCTCCCTGATAACTCTGTCAGTAGAGTTAGTGACCTGCAGTCCAGACACACGCCAGTCTATGCTGGGAGAGGGATTCCCACGGCTCTCACAGGAGCAGCTGATCTGTGCTGCAGTCCTGCTGCAGCTCCCAGAGCCAGAGATCTGAGGCCTGTCTGCACACAGGAGGACACAGTTACAGCACTGATGCATTCATACTGCTCTTCCATCATCAGTCTTTCATCTTTCATGATGGTTTCATTACAATTGATCAATATTTTGTTATTTAGTGACTGCATGTTAATTCTCAACACTTCCTATTTTGTTGCACTGCTGTTAATTCTTTCACTTGACAGTTGATTTGTGCCCAACTTCTAGTTTATGTATTGATGTGTATGGCTGGGTTGACTTATGCATTGCTTTAATTGTGCATTATCTAATGTTATTTAAATGTTCCAGTGACCTCCTTTGTGCACTTAATGCACAAAGTTCTAAACGTAGGTTAGTGAACCAGACCACGGCTAAAAATGTCACCCCATTCTGTCATGGTTTTTGGAGGCTGGCGGGCTTTCTTTGATTCTCTCGTCTGGGAGAAGCTCGTTTTGCCCACAATCGAATTCTTTGCCCAGCTGGCATTAATTTCAGGCAGCGCCCAGACTCTATTTAAACTCTAGCTCCGCCTCGCCACCTTCGCTAGAGTGTCAGATCTATGTTGGCTCTTCAGCCGGTAAGGTCTCTAGCCTAGAGAATTGTGTGAGGAATTAGTTGCAAAAGAGGAAAATGCTAGGGATTTTTTTCTCTTTCTCTTTTTCCTCTTTTGTGCACCATTTGGTGCTTTATCTCCATCTCGTTTGTCGAGATTTTCCCGTCCATTTCTTTCTGTCTGCTCGCGTTGCTTCCTTGCACTCGGACGAGATCTAGGTCCGTTGGAAGCGCGAGTCTCTCTCTCTTATTTTATTTGTTTGTCTCTCTCAATCTGCGAGACTTCCTTTTATTCCGGCCACTGCGTTTGGCATCTCAATACACCAGCCATCACAGTACACTCTAGCCAACATGGAGACATCAGCGGTGGCCGAGATTAAAAAGGGCTGTTACCAACCAGCAAGATATGCTGTCTGGTTTCGCCAAAGGGCTTTCAGGCCTGGGTAATCAGCAGTCTGAGTTAGCTGAGAGACTCCGCCTTCAAGAGAATTCACCTCAGAAACAGGAGAGCGTTCTGTTAAGCTTGACTGAGAGTATTAGATCCCTGTCTACACAAGTTTCTCAAACTGTTGCACAAGCATCTTCCATACACCTTCCCCGAGAACCGAAGTTACAATTGCCCCAAAGATATAGCGGCGAGGCCGGAAAATGTAAGGATTTCATCGCCCAATGTGAAATAATTTTTAAGGCTCAGCCGTCACGATTTGTTAATGAGGATTCTCGGGTGGCATTTATATTATCCCTGTTGGCTGGCACAGCACTCATTTGGGTCGGCCCACTAATCAGATCTAATTCACGGGTCGTAAATTCTGTGGAGGCTCTTGTTTGGGAGATGGTGTCAGTATTTGATCAAGATGTTTGTGGTCAGGACACGGCTACGCGTTTGATGCACCTTAAACAGGGCAAAGAAAGTGCAGCTGAGTTCTCTATCGTATTTCGCTCTCTGGCTACAGAGACAGGCTGGCCGGAGGCTCCTCTTATGACTGTGTTCAGTCATGCTCTTACTGAGGAGATAAAAGACGTGTTGGCTACATTGGAACCCTGTTCGACTTTAGACTCTTTAGTATGCACTGCTGTGCAAATTGACAAACCGCATCCGCGAACGTAACAGGGAGAAGCTAAACAAATTGCCGATTGCTGACAATGGGGCTAAAGTTGCTAGTGGCGAGTGTGCGGCTCCTATTCCACCCACTGAAAATTCTACTCCGGTTGAGTCCATGCAAGTTGATAGTTCATTTGACAGTTGGATTCATAAACCTACTCGCAGAGGAATAAGCTGCTTTAATTGTAATAAGCCGGGTCATACCCGTCCACGTTGCCCGAAGCTTCAGGGAAACTAGAAACCCCTCTAGCGATTTGGGGGGGCGCTAGAGGGGCAGACCCAATTTCCCTTCCGAACACTAATCCCTGTTGAATTGACTGTGGGGAGCAAGAGAGTTATTATCGAAGCGTTCGTGGATTTGGGCGCAGTAAATTGTTTCATGAATATTGAGTGGGCTAGAAAGCACTCCATTCCCACCGTTACTCTTTCACAGTCACGCTCTGTCAGAACTTTGGACAGTTGCCCGCTTGGATCGGGAGTTATAACCGAAGTTTCTGAACTGCTGAATATGTTCATTTCATTTGGTGGCCACTCTGAGGAGGTTCGGTTTTTTATTATGAGTTCCCCTGCTTTTCCCATTGTTTTAGGGCATTCTTGGTTACGAGAACGTAGACCTTGCATCAGTTGGGGGGAACAGAACAATCCTATTGTCCGCTGGGGCACCAATTGTAACTCTCATTGTAGAGATAATGAAACTTGTTTTCCCAGATATCAAGCTATGGGGCAGGCTGATGCCTGGAGCGAGTGTGAGGAGGCTATCTCACCGTACCCTCCTAAACTAGAAAAAGGGGCAGAGGAGGGGTTGGAATGGGATCCTCAATTTGATTGGTGACAGCCAGAGGACGATTACCTTTCAGAGGATTTTAGCAATTCTGAATCAGTCACGGAGACATTAGATTCTGAGCAGGGTGAGGAATTTGGGGCCACCCTGGACTTTAGGTTGCCTTCTAATGTTCCTAATGACTATGCGGATCTCGCCGAAGTGTTTAGTAAACAACGAGCATCGATGTTGCCTCCCCATCGTCCGTACGACTCCGAGATCAATCTCTACCCTGGTACAACTCCTCCTAGGGGTTCGCTATACTCACTGTCAGGACCTCAGCGTAAGGCCATGCGAGAATATATTCAGGAAGCTCTCGCTAATGGTTTTATTTGGCCGTCCACATCTCCTGCCGGAGAGGGATTTTTTTTTTTTTGGGAAAGAAGGATGGCGGTCTGAGACCCTATATTGATTATAGGGGTTTGAATAAGATCATTATTAAAAACCGGTACCTCCTTCCGTTAATGAATTCCGCATTTGAACGTCTGCAGAAAGCGTCATTTTTTACGAAGCTAGATCTCCGTAATGCTTATAACTTGGTTCACATTCGGGAGGGGGACGAATGGAAAACGGCATTTAACACTCATGATGAGCACTACGAATATTTGGTCTTGCTGTTCGGATTGGTTCACGCCCCCTCGGTGTTTCAGGCACTCGTTAATGACATCCTCCGAGAGATGTTGGAGAAATTCGTCTTTGTTTATCTTGACGACATTTTGATTTTTTCTTCAACACTCAGAGCATAAACAACACGTCAGACGTGTGCTTGAGGCCCTCCTTAATGCCAAGCTTTTTGTTAAAGCTGAGAAATGTGTTTTTCACGCCCAAACTGTCTCGTTCCTGGGCTTTATTGTTTCTAAGGGGTCAGTTCGCATGGACCCAGACAAGGTGGCTGCAGTCAGGAATTGGCCTGCTCCACAGAGTGTTAAGGAGGTTCAACACTTCCTGGGCTTTGCTAATTTTTATAGGAAGTTTATCCGTAATTTAAGCGCAGTTGCTGCCCCCATTATTGATCTCACCAAGAAGAGTACCTCCTCAGCGTTTTTTTGGTCTCCAGCAGCTGATGCTGCCTTTCAGGAATTAAAGAAACGTTTTAGCTCAGAGCCCATTCTGGTTTTGCCCGATCCCTCCCTCCCCTTTGTGGTGGAGGTAGATGCTTCGGAGGTGGGCGTGGGTGCTATTTTGTCCCAGCGCCCTCGTTGGGATAATAAGCTACACCCATGCGCATACTTCTCCCGGTCTTTGTCCGCCGCGGAATGCAATTACAGCATTGGTGACCGGGAGTTATTGGCCGTCAAGCTGGAGCTTGAGGAGCGGCGCCACTGGTTGGAGGAAGCTGAACACCCTTTTGTGTTATGGACCAACCACAAAACCTCCAGTATATTCAGCAAACCAAGCGACGTAATTCCCGGCAGGCGCGGTGGTCATTATTCTTTAACTGCTTTGATTTTACACTGACCTATAGCCCGGGCTCTAAAAACATTAGGCCTGATGCCTTGTCACGGATTTACGACCGCTCTGACCGCGATCCTACCCCGGAGCCAGTTATTCCGGCTGCTCAGGTTGTTGCACCCATTCAGTGGGAGATTGAGGCGGTGGTTCAGGAGGCTTTGAAGACTGATCCTGGTCCTGGGGGGAAGCCTCCTGGCTGTTTGTTTGTCCCGCCTACAGTTAGGCCACAGGTCCTCCAGTGGGGACAATCTTCCCACTTGGCTGGGCACCCGGGGGTCTATCGGACCAAGCAGTTCCTGGCCCGACGTTTTTGGTGGCCTGGTATGATGAGAGACATTCGGGAATTTGTTGCTGCTTGTGGCACATGCTCCAGGAACAAGACTTCCCACCTCCCTCTCTCTGGTCTGCTGCGACCTTTGCCTGTTCCCAGGCGCCCTTGGATGCATATTGCGTTGGACTTCGTCACGGGGCTGCCTGTATCTGACGGCAACACGGTCATCCTGGTCGTGGTTGACTGTTTTTCTAAGGTTGCTCATTTTGTCGCGCTACCCAAGCTGCCTTCAGCGCAGGAGACGGCCCTTCTTGTGGTTAACCATGTGTTCCGGCTGCATGGGCTTCCGCAAGATGTCTCAGACCAAGGCCCTCAGTTTACAGCCAGATTCTGGCGAGCATTTTGCAAGTAGTTGGGGGCTACTGTGAGTCTCTCCTCTGGGTTTTACCCAGAGACCAATGGACAGACTGAGCATACTAATCAGTCTTTAGAAAACACTCTTCGATGTTTGGCGGCGGATAATCTATCCTCATGGAGTCGATTTTTAGCATGGGCTGAGTATTCCCATAACTCACTGAGCAATTCCTCCACGGGTCTTTCCCCATTTGAAGCTCAGGTGGGTTACCAACCCCCACTGTTTCCTGAGACTGAGAATGATTCCGAGGTTCCCTCGGTCAACCATTTCATTTGTCGCTGTCGGTCGGTTTGGACCAGGGTCCGTTCTTCTCTGTTGCGCTCGGGGCTCAAACAAAAATCCGCCGCTGACAGAAGGCGTCGTTTGGCACCATCTTATCGGGTCGGTCAGAGAGTTTGGCTGCCTACCCGGGCCCTCCCCTTGAAGGTAGAATCCCGAAAACTGGCACCCCACTATATTGGCCCGTTCAAGATAGTGCGGAAGATCAATCCGGTCACCGTCCAGTTAAAGCTCCCGAGATATTTACGCATCCATCCATCATTCCATGTCTCTCGGATTAAGCCAGTTAGCACTAGCGTCCTGGCACCTGCCGACACATCCCCGCCGCCACCGCGAATGGTTGAGGGGGGGCTGGTTTACACCATGCGCCGCATTCTTGCCGAGAGGCGTGTTGGTCGTGGGGTCCAGTTCCTCGTTGACTGGGAGGGATATGGTCCCGAGGAGCGCTGCTGGGTCCCTTCTCGGGATATTCTGGATCCCACGCTAATCTTGGAGTTCCGTGCACGGGGTTCCTTGGGGACTTCTGGAGCTCTCCCTCAGAAGGGGGGTCCTGTCATGGTTTTTGGAGGCTGGCGAGCTTTCTTTGATTCTCTCGTCCGGGAGAAGCTCGTTTTGCCCACAATTGAATTCTTTGCCTAGCTGGCATAAATTGTGGGCGGCGCCCAGACTCTATTTAAACTCTAGCTCCGCTTCACCACTTTCGCTAGAGTGTCAGATCTATTTTGGCACTTCAGCCGGTAAGGTCTCTAGCCTAGAGAATTGTGTGAGGAATTAGTTGCAAAAGAGGAAAGTGCTAGTCAGCTGGGATTTTTTTTCTCTTTCTCTTTTTCCTCTTTTGTGCACCGTTTGGTGCTTTATCTCCATCTCGGTTGTCAAGATTTTCCCCTCCATTTCTTTCTGTCTGCTCGCGTTGCTTCCTTGCACTCGGACGAGATCTAGGTCCGTTGGAAGCGCGAGTCTCTCTCTCTTATTTTATTTGTTTGTCTCTCTCAATCTGCGAGACTTCCTTTTATTCCGGCCACTGCGTTTGGCATCTCAATACACCAGCCATCACACATTCATTCCCATTCTAACTAACCAGCCTATTTATACCGCCTTCATTCTACAGTCCTTGTCTGTCTCACTTGACATCCTTACCTCCCATTCCCTTCTATTCATCTCTCACCCTATCACTCTATAGAAACCCCAGGGGACTTGAAGAGCCTTTATGACTCCAAGAAGAGACACGACTCCCACCCTGAATCTCGTCGCCTGGGGCTTCCCATCATCCAACACTGGTCGCCACCTACTTGATTCTACTCTGATCCTTCATTAGTACAAATTCCCATGCTTATTCAATTCAATAAATATCGTCAACTATGATTTTAGGTGTGGTCTGGAGTGCATTAAAAGCACATAGCCTTGGTTAAAAGCGTCTGCCAAATAAATATTATGTGAGGAAATTCAATGAAACAATTCTATGACCAGTGCCATGATTTAATGAATATAAACACTGAACGTACATATTATACTAAGCTGCACAGTTGTTGAGTTCTTCATGCCATGTTTATTCTGCGCTTCACAGTAGTACTGTTCACCATTACTGGACTCAGTCACATTGAAGGTGAGAATCTGTCCAGTTCCTACAGCGTTCATCTCTGCTCCATTCACTTTATACCAGGTGTAGTTCTGCACTGGTGGGTTGGCTTTACTGCTGCAGGTCAGAGCTACAGAGCTGCCTGCTAACACTAAACCAGAGGGACTGATGGACACTGAAGTGTTCTTGGGAGGATCTGGAAAGAGAACAGTTTGTCTTTTATATGGTAATGTTCCTTTTCTTCCTATTTTACGGTAAAAGAAACAGTTAGTTAGCACAACACAAATACTTCATTATACTTTAAACCTCTCATAACAATTAACTTGGTATTATGAAAACAAGAGTGTAAAAAGCAAAAAATACATTTCCATCCGTATTCACAGTCAAAACTACCCCATGTTTTTTTGGAGAAACACACCCGCAACTTGACCAATGCGGCCACAAAGTGGTGTTTTCACTTTGTTTCTTTCTTTTTCTTTTTTTTTTACAACCCCAGTTCTGTAGAAGTTGGCACATCATGAGTAATGCAAATTAAATCAAAAAGGTCTAATTTTACAACAGCACATGAATTTAATTGCTTTTTGAAAATATACATGTAATGTTTGCCATGTCCAAAAATTTGAACAGATGACTGCTTACTACTGTGCAAAATGTAAAACTGTTTTTTAATCGTAAACATTTCGGAACTAAAGACACAATTTTTCAGGTATAGCGAGCAGAATTTGCCCCCATTCAGCCATTGTGCAGGTCATCAGCTGCACAGTTGTAAGGGGCCTTCATTGCCTCATATTTCAATTCAAAATGTGTCATATGTTCTTAATCAGTCCTGATCAGGATTGCAGGCAGGCTCATCTAGCACCTGCACTCTCTGCTTACACTGCCATGCACTTGCCATCCATCCAGAAAGTGGTTTGATGGTGCCTTGCAGGAAAATGTAGGGATGTCCTTGGAACAGTCTACGGCTTGATGGCATCTTACGTTGCTCCAAAATTTGTACATATCTTTCTGCACTGATGGTGCCCTCACAAATGAGCGAGTCACTTATGCCATGTGCACTGACACATTCTCATTATATGACTCACACTGGGTTTTGTACCTGTTGCTGATAACGGCTTGGGTTGTTTTTCTCACCTCTTATCATCCATCTTAGGAACATAGCAGCTTTCAAAAAAAACAATTGAAATGTTGACTCATCAGACCATAAAATACTTTTCACCATGCTACTGTGCATCGTAGATGACACCAAGCCCAGAGAAGTTGGTGGCGCTTTTGGCCAGTGTATGGCTTTGGCTGTGTATAAACTTGAATCTTTGGATTCAGAGGCAAATGGTGTTGACTGATAAGGTTTACCAAATTATTTCTGTGCCCATGTCATATTATGTATTATAGACATATTTCAATGGAGGCCCCGAAAGGCAAGTAAGAAGAAAAACACTGGTGATCCATTTTTAAAACCTGATCTAAATTGTTATCTGTCTTGTGTTTCTGACTTAAGAATAGGTGAAAGACAAGTTTTTGCTGAGATAATCTACATTCCTTTTTTTCATCACTGAAAACAAATGAAAAAAAATTATTTATTGCTGGTGAATAAAATGCTTTTGCAGGATCATTTGAAAAAAAAAAGTTTTGGCAGGTTTTATCAGAAAATCTTTTTTGAAGTGTTGGTTCCTTTTTGGCCACAAGAGGCTGAAGTGCAGCACTACCCTACCCCACCCCAGACTCTAAATAGGACAAAAAGCATTGATGTTGCACCTTCATATTTTATTACAGTGTACCTTTAATAGGTAATTAGTTTATATTGGTTATATTGAGCTTTGTTTCTTTGCTTGAGGGAACAATAATGTTAAGCAACTGCATACTTGTAGATGCAACCGTCACCAATGCTAGCATAGTTCCCCAGGGATTGAAGCTGCTATTTTTCTCATTCTCATAATCCAACCAGTGACATACATTAGCTAATATTGTGAGGACTATGGCTGTTGCCTGTCATTGACTTTGTTTAAATAAGGCAAATTTCAATTTTATGGGTTCAGTCAGGACACTTATGTCAGATTTGACCATTATTGCAGGACGACCTGCGTTTGAGTTTGGCGGTGACTCTGCTTAAGTGATGCTCTGGAGCAATCTGAGCAAGCATAACTCAGACAGTCCCTGAGATCACAAACCCTCTGGCAGGGTCTGAGATTCTTTTGAATCTCATTTTAAGTTATTGAACATGATATGGACAAATGCTGCTTATGATGAACAAAGGTAATTATAAAAGAGGGGGCTGGGGAGGTGAAGGGAGATGAGAAACAGATTTCAGTAACACTTTACAATAAGGGTACAACAATTAACATTAGTTAACGCAGTAATAAGCATTTACTAACAGGTAATTAAGATTTAACTAATGCACCTGGTAATCATTTACAAATGATGTTCACATCAACTAAGGTATTAATTTATACATTATGGTTTAATAGTTTGTAGTGCTACATAGGGGATACTTAAGGGACGTTTTCAACTTCACAATAAAGGAAACACAGAAAATTAATAAACGTTCAATATGGTAGAGTAATGCTTATTCGGCTACCTAACACATTAGTTACCCGCTAATTAACTGATAGTTAATGAACTAATGTTAATTAATGTTAATTGTTGTACCCTTATTGTAAAGTGTTACCCAGATTTCTTATTAACCCAAGTAGGAGTGGTGTAGAGAGCACGGCACCAGAGAAATGAATGAACACTGCCTTGGTTATAAAAGCTTGCGAATTAGGTAAGAGGAGCCAAACTTATGAACGATTGGCAGATACAGACAATTCTCATAACCAACCATAACGCTGCCTGAAATAGCCGCAGACCCACAACTTCAAATAAGCAATCAGTTTGCCTTTTCTTCATGCAGAGATGCTATCTCCTAAACAAAGCCAACCACAGTGAAATGCAATTGTTTTCATTTTGAATTAAAGGGCAACAATTTCAGGAACAGAAAGTATAATTTAATCATTGTACTTGAAATGTTTGATTACCATTATCTCCCAGTGCAGAGGAGAGATGGCGTTTCGCCGAACATCAGATGAAATAACTTTGGCCAACCAATTTTACTGGAAAACGAGAGGAAGCCATTCAAGTGCAACCAAAGCTGATCGTTTAAATTGCTGAGCCATATAAATCGATTTTCTTTCCCCGCTTTGAATTGCTTTGAGGCCAAGTGCGAAAAAACCAACACAATAAGCCATAAAATATTAGCAGTCCAGCCTAATTGCCGTACATACATAACATGTTGTCCAATTCGTGTCAGACAGTTTGAACCCCAATGCATTAAAGTGTAAGTGTGACCCCTTAAAGCCTCTGGGCAACATTAATTTATTTGACGAGCAAACTCCAGCCTCCTGGATGGTAGCTTCATGATAGTAAATACAGATCATAGCATTTATTCGTGAGAAGAGAATGTTTCCGTGCAAAGGGTGAGAATTAAATGGTCGACCAGAGGCTTGTGGCTGTACATTTCGTGAATATGATGCGCACTGTCCCTTATTTTTTTAGGTGTAACGACAAATCTCACGCCCATGTAAAACCCACAAAACAATAACCAATGGCGGAAATTGTAGGGCGAAGGTTCAACGTGTTCCTTTGGCTGGTATTATATCGCGCGACGTCCTGGCTGGTGCGAATCACAATAAAATGGATATATTTTCTCCATTCGAAGGACGGGGCACAAAAGCACAACGGTTACCATTAATCTGACTCCATAATAAATTTATAATAATGAATTTAGTTATACCCTCGTTAAATATCTGACTCCAAATTAGAATTAGAATTAGAATCCATAATCTAGAGAAACCTGCGTGGGTCTCGGTGACTACACCTTCAACTCTTAGGATACTACCGCTGTCGCTAACATGTACTCCCGGTTTTTAGTACTGTTACGGATCCTAGGTTCGTTGATTAGATTAGAGGTTGGAAGTCAGCCATCACTGCAACAGCATCTTTTGGCTTGAATACAGCGAACCCAGATCTATGCACGCCCATTGGTTCCTTCAGGGTATTTTAACAGATAACCGACTTTTTTCGTCCATGGGTTTCCTTTAGGCTAAAAATCCCAGAACCGCAATCGTAAACCCTTTATGTAAGTAGATCATGGTTATCTCTCCAACTTAATAAAATCAATGTCCAGAGCAGGCCGCTGGCCAGTCGTACCTCGGTGGGGATTATACCCCTAGGTATCCGTTGCAACGCGGCTAGAAAGAATAAAAGGATTAAGAGTCACGGAGACCACGCAAGCTTAACAAGAATAACCATAATTTATTCCCCAGGTAGGCAAAAGCTTAAATCAAACAAATCAACACTAAGCCAATTACAAGTTACACACAATTTAGAAAAGGAGAATAAAGTCATACCTGGAGGAAAAGGATACACGCACTAACGTGCGCGGGAAGTTCGAAATACGATGTTACATCATTGAAAAGGTTACTCATGCACTAACGTGCGCGGGGAGAGATCGGATACGATCTTCCCAGAATGGATTGTTTCTCTTTGCTTTAAGCCAAACCACGTCTTTGATCCAGGCGGCATGGCCATAAACTCCTGGAAGGGGGGTCGAATCCGGTTTTTGGGTTTCCACCATTGGGAGGATGTAATAAAACACTTCAGCAGAGAGAGGAGAATAGGGTGATTACCAGAGAGGATTCTGACCGAATTCTCAGGAGTTTCCAAAGGGAATGAACCATAATTTCAATGGGAATGAAACATACTCCATTCAACTCCTTGGATTCCCCCGAGAATAACAAGACCAAACATGATATGAATATGTACTAATATGATGCAGTTGTCATGAAAAAGTCTGAAGATGAATTAATATATAGTTTAATTGGGTTATAAGTATATAAGTGATTTCTTAACAGGATATTGAACATATAAACATATTATGCTCTTCTCAGAGGTTTAGATTATTTGAAACAGATTAATATAACTGGACTTTAACGTAAGACTTAGGCCAGTAATATGACTCGCACAGGGCATTGTGTCAGCCAGAGCCCTGCAACAACCCCCCCCGTGGTGAGACCATTGTCACCTCCTGGAAGTCCACAAAAGTTTTATTGCTATCTGGCATGGTTCTGGACTGAACTTATCAGCCATTTGTCGCATACAGTTGCTGGGCTCCCCCACGCATCAGCGTTTGCAGATCTTACAGAGGTGCCGCTCAGAACCTAACCCAAAGGCACAGATGAATTTTACTGGTTTGGAAATGGATCAATCTTTTGTAAAATGAAATATGCAATATCTACAGTTCTATTGCCATTTGGCCTGGCCCTGGACCGAGCTTATCGGCCATTTGTCACTTATATTTCCAGATTCTACAAATCCACCCCTGACCCCCGTAATAATAGGTCCACACACGGGTCATAAAAGATTACCTAGGTGATTGTATGGCTGATGTTGCGAGTACCAGGGAATGCTTGCTAAGACTATAGAAGAAATATTGATGAGAAATTACAGATTTAAGAGTAGTTGCGTTTTTCATGACAGTTGCATCACACGATAAAATGGAAAAAATGGATTGTTTCCTCTCACTGCAATATAATTGAGAATTTAGAGAAGTGTGATTTGGGAAGTTAAAAGAAAGAGAGACAACCGTTTTATTAACATGAAATGTGAAGAAATTAAAAGGAAAAACAAACAAAAAATAAAATAAAATTAAAAGTATGTTATCTAGGTTTGTTCTATGAGTCTATTATCTGAAGTTAGTGTACCAATTGGACGAATGTTATTATAGCCAATGGAATGATGGTTCGAAAAGTAATTTTTTCTAACATCAGTAAAAATAGAAATCGCAGAACAAACCAGCACATAAACCAAAAACTTTCCCACACTTGACTAGGGAAAGCAAAAAGATTATATGTGCCACTAACTAAGTAACCAACCAATTGGAAAAAACCCCAGAGGGAAAAAATCCAATGGAGGTCACAATATCAAATTATTTAGGCATTCAATTACAAGTGCAATTAAAAACACACAGTCACAAACGAAAATAGAATATTTACATGAGGTATATTGCGAAGTTACGTGGTGAAATATTGGAAATTGTGAAATTCATATGTCCAGACATTCAGCAATTTGTCACATGATATGATATGGAGATCAACTGAGAGGGTGGGGCTGATACACATAATAGGCTGGTCAGAAACTGCCTCGTAGGACCTCCCAATTTAATTCTGAAAAATATTCAAGACAAATTAGGCTTATCTGGATCAATGCATATGTAGCTCTACCTTACTTTATGAACTTTTAAGGCACGCTACCTTTGGCCTCCAGTGTAAGGAACCTATATGCTCCAGTCCTTTAACTGCCGCATTATAAAATAGGATTTAAATGATTCCTCTCAACCTGTTTTTGTATCAACCCACACCCTTTACATCTAATTCACACATCACAATCACAAACACAACTGCAGTTTGTCCATATGAAAATGTCCTTTGTCCTGTATGAATCCGGTAGCTGTAGAGATGTTTGAGGTCCGGCGGCCGCCCGCGTTGGTGCACATATCGTTGGACTTTGAATGTGTGTCCATAATAAGTTGAATAGTGGAAGAAATGGCTCCCAAGAGCCAGAAGGGTAGACAGGGATTGTGTCCTGCTGAGTCTCACCCTTGCTTTGCTACCATGTTTGTGATGAAATCCCGATATCCAAATCAGCCAAAAGCATATAAATGGAGCTTCTGTTCCTCAGGTGTAAATGGCAAAGTCAGGTCCTCGAATCCTTGATGCCTGTATAGAAAATTTTAGAAACAGCACCCTGCCAAATTGACAACAACAAGGGAGACCAAGACAAGACATGACCAAGGTACTCTGTTAAAACTCAACCTGCAGGAATCAGAAAGTGTGAAAGTTAATTGGAAACATTTAGTTGGGGGTCTTCCTGCCAGCAAACTGTCCTGTGGAAAACAATGGATGAAAAAGTTAATGCAGTGCATGCAATTACCCTACAATTCACATGTCCCCGCCGTCTGGGTAACCTTACGACACCTCAAAGGGGACAATGACTGAGGATGAGTGAATGGCACTGTTGAAGATTCCATCACCCCTGTTTTCAGAAAGAAAGAACAGATGAAGTTAGTACCAGTTTTAAATGGAACAATGCTTTATGGCTTTCCCCTCGGATCAGGATAAACACATACAAACATGGAGAAACGCAAGTGGTGTGTGTGTATGTGCGCGCGCGCGTGTGAATGAGGGTTGTAAAGTGGCTCGGATGGGGCCTGTTACCCACGAGCGGGTGTTTTATGGCCCCGCAACTTCTTCCACCCCCTGAGAGGATGTCATCACCTTAGACATCTGCTGTAAAACCAAGGCTCTCAGGTGTGAAGACTGTAAGAGAGTGAACTATGCAGGGTGAATGTCTGCATAGCTTCAGACACTGAAAAGACAAACAATGACAAACAGACATTAAAAATAGGCTGAACCATGCAATCCAGTAGGAATGCAGTCAACTATCGTTGAGTTACTGATGTACTAGTAACTCTGATTAATTCATGCACTCTATAAAGAGTACAGGCCTATTGATTGAAGTGATCCATGTTTTGAGGAACATAGTCCTAACTGACAAAGGGGTGAATAGGATCAGAGAGAGGGAGCACAAGCAGAGGAATGTCAGGCGGTGAGAAACACGGCAAGCATGAGTAGAACGACACTAATCTTTGCCAAAAGTGACCAAACCCATCTGGCTCCAATACTTAAGGACGGATGCAAATTTAATAGAAATGAATTTTAGGAAAAATAAATGTAGGGGAGAATATTTCTCCTAAAAGGCAACTCATGTAGGCATTCTAAATCTAATTACCTACTTCCATGAGGCCATAAACAGTACCCCCTGCTGGGGCAGACAACAGAGACTCAATGTCCCACTAGACATTTAGAGCTCAGATGTTGCTTGATGACTAGTGGCAATGACAGTATACAACAATGGTTAACCAAACATTAGTTCCAATAAACGTATCTGGTGGCTGGTGAAATCCACACAAAACGTAATTATACTAGATGGTTTGCTTCAAACATAACGGTTAAAAGGCAAGTACGCTGTTAGTGAATGGCCACACTCAAGATGGTGGTCACAGCATGTGGCTTAGTGTTGGTTCCGCCCTCCCCTTCTCCTTCTCGGAAGGAAGACCGGAAACCAGCATTAAACGTGACAGTGATTGGCCGATTTGAAGAGCGCCATTTGACTCGTATTTATGATGAGGGCCGGGTCAGCCAACCAGCTCACCGACAACGGGCTACGTCACCATATTACATGGATTGACTCGGGGCTGTATCAGCCAACCAGCTCCCCGACGAATAGTCACGTGACCCAATGGGTTGGCTAAGACTTTCCCCCCTCTGGAGGAAGCACCTACCCACATGCAAACTCAACCAATGGCTGTCCTCAGATGAAATCACGTTATATTCCCCAACAAAACGAGCTAAAAATGGCGGGCCGTTCAACTTGATAATCCTTTGTGCAAAGATAATATGGCAGCTTCAATACGCACTTGAGCTAAGCTCAAATGCAAGCAGATTTTAGAGCGGTTATAATGGCAATTTCCCAATTCTACGTGCAATGCAAAAATATTCAACACCCTCAGTAATGAGCTTTCCCGTTGCTATGTCCAGGACACACATCCTCCCACAACCCGCACAGTCTAGTCGCCTGAAGCAAAACAACCTGCAGTCCGAGAAGCCCACGTGGCCCGTAACAGCAAACCTCAGCCCATACCGAAACTGCTGAACATTCCGCTTGCGAAAAACCACATTACAAACCCAATCAAGAATTAGTCTAATCACTGTCCATGTCCCAAAAGACTGCCGGCACGAAAACTGCTGCCGAATTTGTCCAACTTCGAAACCCAATGGTGCAGAATGCACCCTACTTAAACTTTTGAGTCCAAATTATTACAATTTTCCGAATGCCGTTTGCATCTCTCAGGGCGCTGATCAAAAGAGCGCACACACTGGGCAGTGAAACCGTAAGCTATTACCTTTACACAAAGTTTAACAAGACTAGAGGATGGAAATATTTGTCAACTCAAACCGAACCCATGATGCGGGTCAGAGCACTAAAGAACATACTTGCAACCCATGTGTGATTGTTACAACGATAAAATCCGTAAGTCCAATGATATTTCGAAGCTAATCTCCTCACTCCCCTACGTACAAGACTCCTTCAAATTACACTGGCATTTCACCAATGTCCCATTTCTTCCGGTTTTTGGGCAAGATTGTCTGCGCAGTTACAGCAGGACCTTGCACCAAATCCATCAAATACATCCAATCGCCGATTACTTTCGGTACACATACGCAAACCTTCGAATGCAATATACACAATCTTTTCTGGTTTCAAGCACAGGCCAGGAGTATTCAACCTTTTCAGCGGCAAGCTTTATCCCCGCTATGGCATTGCCACAAGGCGCCCCCCCCCCATCCGTACAGCCTAGGTACAAATAATACAACCAACCTACAGTTTAAGAAGAGCACAGCTTAATGTGCCTAGCAACAACAGATATTCGCATCCACTTAAAAATGCCGAAACTCCCCACTGCACATAGAAACCCAATCATCTCCAACTTGCCATTAAACCTTCTACACAAAAGCACGAAAATATCAAATGACCCGGATTAATCTGAAAACAGAACAGTCTACAGAGATAACAGAAAAACAAAGAAGGCTCATGCAAACATTCCTACAACTTGCTCTCCATTCTCTGATCCCGAAAAAGATAAACTTGAAACTTGTGCCTGGTTTCTACGGTCCCAGGCCTATTTGGGGATATGTCGATCCCTTAGCAGCGGTCTCTATGCAGTGAATTCTAACTTTTCTACAAAATAGAAAGCACCGCATTACTTACCACATGTGGATGACGACTGATGGAGCCGGCCAGATCGCGTAAGAAACCAGGATCACATTGGATGTGGGGATTCACACTTCAGCCAGCACAATGCGGAAACATCTCGGAAGGCGTCGGAAAACAGAATCACGCGCTCCCGATTATAGGCATCGCCCGTATGGTACGCAAGCCGTCACGCCGCAAAATGCAAAGATTCCCAAACCGACATATTACGGTATAATACGCGAAAGCCATCACGGAGGGCAGTCACCAGCTGTAAAACCCACAAAACAATAACCAACGGCGGAAATTGTAGGGCGAAGGTTCAACGTGTTCCTTTGGCTGGTATTATATCGCGCGACGTCCTGGCTGGTGCGAATCACAATAAAATGGATATATTTTCTCCGTTCGAAGGACGGGGCACAAAAGCACAACGGTTACCATTAATCTGACTCCATAATAAATTTATAATAATGAATTTAGTTATACCCTCGTTAAATATCTGACTCCAAATTAGAATTAGAATTAGAATCCATAATCTAGAGAAACCTGCGTGGGTCTCGAGTGACTACACCTTCAACTCTTAGGATACTACCGCTGTCGCTAACATGTACTCCCGGGTTTTTAGTACTGTTACCGGATCCTAAGTTCGTTGATTAGATTAGAGGTTGGAAGTCAGCCATCACTGCAACAGCATCTTTTGGCTTGAATACAGCGAACCCAGATCTATGCACGCCCATGGATTCCTTCAGGTATTTTTTACAGATAACCGACTTTTCGTCCATGGGTTTCCTTTAGGCTAAAATCCCAGAACCGGCAATACATAAACCCTTTATGTAAGTAGATCATGGTTTTCTCTCCAACTTAATAAAATCAATGTCCAGAGCAGGCCGCTGGCCAGTCGTACCTCGGTCGGGATTATACCCCTAGGTATCCGTTGCAACGCGGCTAGAAAGAATAAAAGGATTAAGAGTCACGGAGACCACGCAAGCTTAACAAGAATAACCATAATTTATTCCCCAGGTAGGCAAAAGCTTAAATCAAACAAATCAACACTAAGCCAATTACAAGTTACACACAATTTAGAAAAGGAGAATAAAGTCATACCTGGAGGAAAAGGATACACGCACTAACGTGCGCGGGAAGTTCGAAATACGATGTTACATCATTGAAAAGGCTACTCATGCACTAACGTGCGCGGGGAGAGATCGGATACGATCTTCCCAGAATGGATTGTTTCTCTTTGCTTTAAGCCAAACCACATCTTTGATCCAGGCGGCATGGCCATAAACCCCTGGAAGGGGGGTCGAATCCGGTTTTTGGGTTTCCACCATTGGGAGGATGTAATAAAACACTTCAGCAGAGAGAGGAGAATAGGGTGATTACCAGAGAGGATTCTGACCGAATTCTCAGGAGTTTCCAAAGGGAATGAACCATAATTTCAATGGGAATGAAACATACTCCATTCAACTCCTTGGATTCCCCCGAGAATAACAAGACCAAACATGATATGAATATGTACTAATATGATGCAGTTGTCATGAAAAAGTCTTAAGATGAATTAATATATAGTTTAATTGGGTTATAAGTATATAAGTGATTTCTTAACAGGATATTGAACATATAAACATATTATGCTCTTCTCAGAGGTTTAGATTATTTGAAACAGATTAATATAACTGGACTTTAACGTAAGACTTAGGCCAGTAATATGACTCGCACAGGGGCATTGTGTCAGCCAGAGCCCTGCAACAACCCCCCCGTGGTGAGACCATTGTCACCTCCTGGAAGTCCACAAAAGTTTTATTGCTATCTGGCATGGCTCTGGACTGAGCTTATCAGCCATTTGTCGCATACAGTCGCTGGGCTCCCCCACGCATCAGCGTTTGCAGATCTTACAGAGGTGCCGCTCAGAACCTAACCCAAAGGCACAGATGAATTTTACTGGTTTGGAAATGGATCAATCTTTTGTAAAATGAAATATGCAATATCTACAGTTCTATTGCCATTTGGCCTGGCCCTGGACCGAGCTTATCGGCCATTTGTCACTTATATTTCCAGATTCTACACCCACACCAATTACCAAAGCATTTGATTAGGCTATATGCAGGCACTGATTTCACTTAAAATAGCCTCGTTTAAAAAGCAAGATTTTGTAGGTTTAGCCTTAAAAACCAAGTTCATAAAACTCAAAATAAACTGCATGATAAAAATACGCCTTGCACACAATTTCATAAGGGAATTCATTGAAATCTCCAGAGGTTACACAAAGGAGCTCATTAACAAGGATTAGAAGGACATCCTAGCAATGCGTTTCAAACTTGAACTGAGCTGAATTGATGTAAAATAACCCTTCCCAGTCAGAATCTGCAGATTGCTGGTAATGAGACGGAACATTTTAAACAGACATTAAAAGAGCCCAACCAGCTCCTTCAGCCAGATGAACTTCAGCGTTTAATAATCTGACAGGAGTCTGTAAGCTTAAAATCAATCTACACTGATATCAGCCAAATTAAACCTCCACCAAATGCGGTATGTGTAGGAAATACGACCCTAGATATTTCTGTGAACCTAAATAATTTATTCATGAAAATTATGACAAATTGCTCCCGCGAGAGTGAAAAAACACAACCTCTCTAGCAGGTGGACTAGATTAGCTTCAAATAGGAGAGGAAGTGAAGAAAAGCCTCTCATAGCCCCATAATGGTGATAAAGCTTTACCTTGGGAGCAATCAACCTCACAAAAACCAAAAGAAATTGTCACACTGCTTAGAAATGAGAAACAGATTTCTAGGAGCGGTGTAGAGGGCATAGCTTCAGAGAAATTAATGAACACTGTCTTGGTTATAAAAGCTTTCCAATTGGGTGGGAACAGCTAAAGTTAAGAAGGATTGGACAGAAACAGGCTTGTGACCAGCCTGACTCCCATGCCTGAGTGAAGTAGTGCCAAAGCTGAATTTATTGTTATTTGTAAGATTAAGCTGCATGTTACTACCCAGTCCATATATGTCTCCCAATTGGTGCTGCGCACGTGCAACTGTCAACAAAGATGAGTAGGTAGTGAGTAGCTATACAATATTTCACCCATTTAAGGATGAAATACCCAAAATCCTCCCAAATTCTCTCAGCGGAGCTTTGTTCTCAGAGTGGTGAATTATGAAATCTGTGAGGTATCGTTCAGGAACCAGTCGCGAGAACACAGGATTGCAGGTAAAGTGACTTTATTGAGCGAGGGGGGTAACCCCCGCAGGGCAGAAGGCAAAGGTACAGAGTCCACAATTCAAAAGTCACAATCCAGGAGGGCAGAAACAGAGTCGAAAACCAGGGCAGCAAACACAGTACTCGTGGTCAGGCAAAAATAGGTTCGGTACACAGGCACAGGTTTGTCAGAGAAGCAAAAACCAAAAACCAGTGGGCGTAATCCAAACCGTTAACAGGGCAACAATCACAAAAATCGTAGTCGGGCAAAAAAAAAAAAAAAAAAGCGTTCGTAAACACAGATGCAACAATAATCCAAAATGCAGAGCCAAAAATCGTAAGTTGGACGGTCCAGTCAGAAGAGTAACACTATGAGTACAAGGCGAATACGAAAGCAGCACAGGTAAACAAGAGAAACGTTCTGACAAGGAACTGGCTGTGAAAAGACTGCTTAAATAGACACAAGGGAAGTCACATGCTATGATTAGGGACAGGTGAATAGGATCAGACTAATTACGAAGGAGCAACACAAGGGGGAGCCTAATCACATTAAATTGGCAAAAGCCAAAACGTGGACAGGGATCAAGAGACAGCTTATTAACAAACACACAGCTCCGGTTAGGGAGTTCTAACGTGCACAGATAATGAGAGGCAGAACAGAGTAGAGCAGGTGCGGAGGATCCGCTGAAATGCAGCAAAGATTAAGAGAAGGCAAGAGGCGGAGACTAGAACAGGGCGAGTGCTGAGAGCTTGTTAATCAATTAGTAAGGTGCAGCTATACAATCCCTGGTGCTCATTAGTAAGTTAGTATTATATACAATGTTAGTTCTGGTTAGTAACTTTAACAAAATAACAAACTGTTAGTACTTGTTAGTAATATAGAAAAGCAAGGCGAAGGAAGCAAACGAGACTAGAAGGAATGGTTGGAAACCCAGAAACCATGAAATTACCTAAACATGTGACACGCAGTACTTGGGGAGAAGCTGTAGCTCAACACAAGACCAGACAGGGGAGACAAAGTGCAATGCAGGGCATGAGCAAAACATGGATCGGAATATAACAGAAATATGGATATGGCAGGGAATACAAAACATGGCAATGATCTAGATTAAGCAGAACATGAGCAGAAACAGAACAGAACATGGCAGAATCATAACAAAATCATGAATTAGGGCTTTGACCTATCTTCGCCCCTGATGGACTGGGCCTGTTTTTGGAGGCTCAATTTTGTTATGATCCAGACAAGGAACCGAACACAAATTCAGGGTATAATGCACAAGGTCGTATTTAATAACAGGAATGCGGTTTAAAAAAAAAAAAAAGACAGGTCGTAGCTTTGAGCAGTTGAGAGCCATTCCAGCTGAGTTACTTAGAGGCCATCCTGAGGCAGTAGCCAGGTGGTGAATCCCCTTCGCAGGAGAATGACTGCTCAAGAGTTGAACTGAAAGGTTGAGCAGGGACACAGTCCTGAGACTGGAGATTGATGAAAGCTTGGGAGGTGTTCCTAATAAATTGACTCAGATAAACAGGTTGGAACAATGGATTATCAAGAACGTGGTCCCAATCCCAGAGACCAATAAAAAGGCTTGGGAGCTTGTTCCTTTTAATTAGATTCCGAAAAGTAATGCAGTCTTTGTTTATCATTAATTTACCGAAAACACACAAAAGAAGAACTTAGCTTAGGACAAGAAGACAAACTATCCGGTCGGGTACAAAACATGACAATCCAGCAACCATCCTGAGATCACAATGAACTTACACAGGCAGGACATTCACCATAGGGGCGAGGCATACAAATAACAACACCTATGTGCAAGGCAGTAAACTAGATAATAAATCAATTAAGGTTTGCCACACACTGGACGATATTAAAATCTTAGCCGATTTTAAAAACTTGGGAGATCATAGAAATGAGGACAGTTGCCACCGATTTTTGACATTATAATCTTCCAAATGCACACAATTAATAATGCGGCCAGTGGCGATTCCACAGACTCGACATCTCGCGTGTCTTGCATCATCATACGTGAGAACAGAAGGAAAACAAATGTGGAGAGCTGGCTGCCCTGGTGTGCATTGTATTTTGTGGAAAAAAAAAGAAGAAGAGTATGGGTAAAATATGAAGGTAGATATGTTGCAAAATTGCAGAGCTTGTAGAATGTGATGTGAGCTTGTAGAATGTTATGTGAAAACTTGTACATTGCCATGTGAGAACTTGTACATTGTGATGTGAGCTTGAACATTGTCATGTGAGAGCTTGTACAATGTCAGGTGAGAACTTGAAGGGAAAACAAAGTGAGCTTGTATGTAAAAATGTTTACTTGTGTAAAAAATCCACACAGGTGTGAAATTAATTTGATGTCACAAATGGAGGGAAAAATGTGAACCTGTAGAATTAAAATTTGAACCCAAAGAAACTATTCACACACGTGATCTGAATGTGAAGTCACAGAAAAAATATTCACTCACACATGCGTGATCTGAATGTGAAGTCACAGAAAAAATATTCACAAATGTGTAGACTGATATTTACACAAATAAAATGAAAGCAGCAAAATTGTAATCCAACATTTACTCAGATGGGTTTTTTTTATTTCTAATGCCTATTATCCTTTACAACCACAACTCTGTGGTTACAACTTCTCGAATCTGCCGCTACAACTGCACTAACTACTTTTCTTGCGTGAATCTGCGCTGCTTGAGTTTTGCAACACATTTTGCAAGGTATCTATAGCAAAACAAATCTGTACTTATAGAACCCCCCCCCCCCCCATGTGTGTATGTGTGGGGGAGTTGACCAATCAGAAGGAAGGAATTGGAGACGAAGCGGGAAGTTTCCGTCTGCAGGTTTCAGAGTTTGTGATGTCACACCAAGCCAGGGTAAGTGGCCTAGCTATTAATCAAAATCATTGTTTTTTGTTTTTTTTTATTACTTTAATGAAGGAGTAAATAAAAGCACGCATCCAATCTCACATTCTTTATTACATGTAAAATGTAAGCCAATAACCGCTCAACTGACGCCAACTTTGCAAAGCTAGCTTTACATCGTTAGCTGTAACGATGTTACTGTGATCAACATTAAGCTGTAGTGAATGTTTTTTTTACTTCTCATGCTCTATTTGTTCAGTGAATCAGCACTAATAGCAGTTTACAAGTGGTAATGTGGCGTGCACGTTAAAATGCCTATTTTGCATTTCTTAGATATTAAATAGATATACTCTATTTCAGTAGAGGCTGACATTTTTTCGTCCCGTCGGTCCTGGGAACAGAATTCACTACTTATCCCAGGATTGTGACAGGACAGGAAAAATTAAACGGGAACGGCATTCATGATAACGTTACTATGCACTAACACATAAATGAATAAAGGTGTGATGGTTCTGCTCTGCAGTCCCTCCCCCTCCTGCTGTCTTCGCCTCCACTTCAATGAGCCCCACCTGTTGCTCGTTAAAGTGGAGGTGAAGTGTAGAGTATTTAAGAGCTGCACTCTGGCGTTTTTAGTTCTGTGTGTGTTGCTGCTGCTCCCCTGTCTGTTTTTTTGTCTGTTTTAAAGTATATTTATTAAACATATTTTTGTTTGTACCAGCCTGTGCGAGTGGGTCCCTTCACCCAACCATGACAAAAGGCTGTTATTTTATCAGCTTTGGTGTCTGTTTGCTGGTTAAACGCGCACGCCAAAAAAACATAGTTAGTGTCAGATGAACGGTTATTGGCTTACATTTTACATGTAATAAAGAATGTGAGATTGGATGCGTGCTTTTATTTACTCCTTCATTAAAGTAGTAAAACAAACCGAAAAACAATGATTTTGATTAATAGCTAGGCCACTTACCCCGGCTTGGTGCGACATCACGAACTCTGAAACCTGCAGACGGAAACTTCGCGCTTCGTCTCCAATTCCTCCCTTCTGATTGGTCAACCCCTCACATATACACACAGGGGAGGGGTGGGGGTGAGGGTTCTACAGGTACAGGTTTGTTTTGCTGCAGATATCTCGCAAAATGTGTTGCAAAACTCAAGCAGCGCAGATTCGCGCGAGAAAAGTAGTTAGTGCAGTTGTAGCGGCAGATTCGAGAAGTTGTAACTGCAGAGTTGTGGTTGTAAAGGATAATAGGCATTAGTAATAAAAAAAAAACATCTGAGTAAATGTTGGATTACAATTTTGCTGCTTTCATTTTATTTGTGTAAATATCAGTCTACACATTTGTGAATATTTTTTCTGTGACTTCACATTCAGATTACGTGTGTGTGAATAGTTTCTTTGGGTTCAAATTTTAATTCTACAGGTTCAAATTTCCCTCCATTTGTGATGTCAAATTAATTTCACGTGTGTGGATTTTTTATACAAGTAAACATTTTTACATACAAGCTCACTTTTTTTCTCTTGAAGTTCTCACCTGACATTGTACAAGCTCTCACATGACAATGTACAAGCTCACATAACAATGTACAAGTTCTCACATGACATTCTACAAGCTCACATCACATTCTATAAGCTCTCCAATTTTGCTACATATCTACCTTCATAGTAAAATCCTGGCTGAGAAGACAGAAATGTAATTACGCAACATCCAGTTGGTGGTGCTTCCCAGACTGTTAGCTCTAATTGGCTACTGCAGATTTTTCTGCCGGAGGCAGCACTATCTGGAATCGTAAAATCTAAGATGTTTGATATGCATGATTCTTGTTTGAAATTTATGATGCAAGATCACGGAGGCTCAGACTTGACCGGGAGCAGATAAATTATTTGGTTGACACTATACACTTGAGGATTATTTGAAAATAAAATCAGTTGCTACCAGCCTCGAGTCAGGCCACACCCCCACAATCGTTGGGGGAGGGGGAATCGGGCCCAAAATCAGGCCTAATATCATCTCGAGTGTGGCCAGCCTAAAGGAGACAAAACCAAAAGAACACATGCTGATTGCTGGAACAGGGGTGGAATCAATCAATGACACCAAAGGGTTGTGACACATTTTGAAATATAACGTGATTCGCTCACATTCTTAGCATAATTTCTTTCACATCACCTTATTATTGCAACTTTCCCAATCATTCTAAGTCCAAATTGTCCCTATACCAACCTTTATAAAGTCTGCTGCAATCTTCAGATTTGAAATATGTGTGCATTTTCAATTAACGATAGATTTTGCGAGTCAAATGATCAAATAATGTGTTGTAGTAGTATGTTCAATGTCGAACAAGATGAATGGACTTTGCAGAACACTCTTGTGATTTTATTTGCATTGTCCATAATGTTGCAACTTTTTTGGAACTGGGGCTGTTTTACATGGTCAGATTATGGGAAAGCAAAAAATTAGCCCTTAAAATTTAACCTTCTTTGTGAGCTGATCAGCTCAAATTTTTTCAAAGAACTTTTAGCAGATATCATTGTGTCAACATAGTCAGACCAGGTTTTCATTTTTACCTACGGTCATGTCTAATTTTACTGCAAGATACATGCTGAATCAGTTACGGTCCTCAGAACTACATCTCAGCGCCGAACCTGGGGATCAAACCTGTAAACTTTAGTTAACAAGTCTTTGTGCTAAATATATTGGTTCCCAGATATGACGATAAATGTTGCAGATATTGGTAAAAAAAAGATCATTATTGTTTGTATTGACTCCACTGAGACTGCACATTTGGATTGTCAGTGCTAGCTTGCCCGCAGCTCTGTAAACATGGTACTTACAAATAACTTCCAGATGTGCAGTTGTGCCATCTGAGCCAAACGCATTCTTTGCTTCACAGTAGTACTGTCCACTGCTACTGAACTCAGCCACACTGAAGCGGAGATTCCTTCCAGTTCCAATAACGTTCATCTCTGCTCCATTCACTTTATACCAGGTGTAGTTCTTCACTGGTGGGTTGGCTTTACTGCTGCAGGTCAGAGCTACAGAGCTGCCTGCTAACACTAAACCAGAGGGCTTGATAGACGCTGAGGTATACTTGGGAGGATCTGGAACATAATTAAAGTACATCTTTGTTTTTTTTTTTTTTGTGGTTACTTATTTATTTTTTTGGTTTGTGACGAGTGACATAATACTTTGAGGATATTTGCAGGTGGTCTGCTTCACAGGATGAGCATAATTTAGGTTATTCACATTTGCTTGATAATGGATGAAAATAATACAATTTTATTTGCATTAGCTTTATTAATATTAATTCTGTACAACATACATACCATACGAGAGCAAAGAAACAAGTGAATAATAATAATAATAATAATAATAATAATAATAATAATTAATAATTATTATTACTCTGAAATTGAGAGAGTAATAATGTTGTAAAATTCTATACACTTACAGAAAACCTTGAGTGTCTGACTGGCCTCAGAAATCCTCTGAACGCCTCCTTGCTGCAGTGTGTATTGAGCTCTGCAGGTGATCTTCTGCCGATGGTGGAGATGGGAAGCAGTGAAGGTCATAACAGAAGACACAGATTGGGTTTGATCCTCATTCACCTGCAGCTGATCCACACTGTCACCCAGTCTGGGGGTCCATGTTAGATTTGGGGGGAGGTCAGGACAGGGAGCTGCAGCAGAGCAGCTCAGACTCACATTGGTCCCCTCCATCACCTCCAACCTTATCTGGGATTAACTTGGGTTTGGGTGGAGAATCTGAGAAACATGAAGACTTAAGGAAGCATTGGAGAGTCACACTAAGAACACAAACTATTCACTGCATCAACAGTGTCTGACTAACATGCAAATAAAATAAATTTATAACATTGAACGTGTACAGTCGTTTTGAAAAATAAATCAGCAAAAGTGCAGGTTTTGAAATTTTTACTGTATTGAGCTGTCTCTCTTGGCTATAACATGGCATTCGAGCACTTATGGCATAGAGTGGACCTCTATCTAGAATGGATACAAAACTATTCACACTGCATACACGCAGCCAGCAATGGCATTCTGAATTTATCCCACTATCATCACACCCAGCTGATATCACAGTTACAGCACAAAAATAAATAAATAAATAAATGAATAAATGACTCCCACCTAGCGGGACCGTTGTTGAAATCGTCTGGTGTCTGACTCGAGACTAGGGTCAATTTCGTAATGTGGTCAACAGTTACTTAGTACTTTGACTTTTGCCTCAAAACTTTAAATGTGATGCCTAGAATAACTGGATAATATAATATTGCTTGTAAGCATGTATTAATCTATTTTAGTTTTTCATTGATTGTTGCCGGAAGAACAATCTTTCAGACTAGATGTATTAATGCTATAAGAAATGTGTTTTTATCTTTGTGATTTAAAAATTCTTTGAGTGGAAATTGGACATTTTCATTATAATGGGGACATTTTGGTTGCCATAGAAACGCCTATTTCCCATAATCTAATGATCTGATCATGCTGAAATTTGGTATGGGCCATGTGTGACCCATTATACATGACATCCAACCATCAAATTGAATTTCTGAATAAAAAAAATTCAAGGTCAAATAAAGCTCAAGGCGGAAATCCAAGAAGAAGGCCAAAGGTCAAGGTCATTGACCTCATTTTGTAGAGCTCTTTGAACCCAACAATATGAGCCAAGTTAGAAGTCTCTATGATAATCCGTTCCAAAGTAATGGCCTAAAATGTGACTTTCATGTTTTCGGTGACCTTGACCTTGACCTTGACCTTGACCTTGACCTTTGATGTAGAAACTAGAAAAAGAATAGGCCTGTGTCTCGGACATTCTTTTACTATGTGTCATCGTTTCATTAGGATCAAATGAAGATAAATGGCAAAAAGGTGTGTAACAAACAAACAGAGAGACGACTAACGGAACTAAGTGACATGGCTGTCGATTTCGACAACCAACAATAAATCAGTAAAGCTGAAGCAGAAATTAGACTCAGCGGTAACTGCATTACCTTGGATGTTAATTTTAACCATTTGTTTAAAAGTCAGTTTAAAGGACGAACATTCTAATCTGAATTTATATTGGCCACTGTAAGTTTTTGCCACTTTCTCCAGGACTGTCGTGCAGTTCTTCTGAAGCGGGTCTCCAGCGATCTTTCCTCCAAGAGAAGATGTACTGTGGCTCCAGGAATCAAACACTTTTGTTCCATCTCTGAGCCATTGTCCAATGAAATAATTTTGACAAGAGTTCAGTTGCCCTGCCTTATCGTGCAGCATCTGAAATCTGCAGGGAATCTGAACACAGGATCCACTCAGAGCCTCTATACGCTCTGGCATCCAGGCTGCCCACTCTCTGCCCAACGCTCCTGCAAATCAGAATACAGCTCTGTCACTATATCACCCAAGTGATCTTACAGCACAAAGAAATCTGAGTCTAATGCTGAACAAAGATGATGTACAGGACGTGCAATAAGAAATTGGTAAAAGAGTGCCTTATCATTAATGAAAATATCATACATATAATAATTATTTCAGATCAAATATACAGACATTTTGAAATATGCTACATGGCCAAAAGCTCCTGGAGATTCATTGGGCTCAGGCCCCTGTTCAAGGTTCGGGCGAAGCCACTTAGCTCCACGGAAGCAAAAGCTTGACACTGTAGCATATATCAACTTTCTAGATATTTATTTGCTTTCATGAATGTGGAATAGGCTCTTTCCTCCTCCAACACATTAAAAGTCAATATCTAGTGTGGCCAGCTTTTGCTTTCATTACAGCACTTAATCTTTCAGGCATAGTGTTCACAAATTTTTTTCATTTCCTCCCTTGCCAAACCATTCCATAGAGGTTCACTCCAAGGAGATTCTTTCAATGTTACAACAGATTTCTGATAGGACCACTTTGTCAAAAAAGAAAATATTTATTGCAGCATACAGGCATACAATCATACATTGAGTTTGGCGACATGGCTCTGTTATGAGAGATCCCTGCCCGTCCGAACGAGGAACCGAAGGCAGGGAGCTGCTAGTAATCCCCCTCCAAGGAACAGAGCCAACAGCAGCAATGACCTCATGAAAGAAACATTGCTATAAAACGAAAATGTAGACAAAGAGAGCCGGGTTAATGAATACAATAGATCGGTGGAGCTGGGGTGGAGGAGGGTTGTTGAGCGAGCGCACTGAGGAGCAGCTTCCCGATGGCGTGCTTAAGTAGAGTAGCATATTACCAGCCAAGCAATCAGGCAGCTAGGTCAGATGAGAGTCATGTGCACTCAGGTAAAAGCTGCTCCTCTGTTAGCAGGCTTGACTCCATGGCCTCTCAGAACTTACATCAAGTCTTCATTTCTGATAAGACCACTTCGTCAAAAAAGAAAATATTTATTGCAGCATACAGGCATACAATCATACATTGAGTTTGGCGACATGGCTCTGTTATGAGAGATCCCTGCCCGTCCGAACGAGGAACCGAAGGCAGGGAGCTGCTAGTAATCCCCCAACAGAACCATGCCAGCAAGGCCAGCTGAAATGCAGAAACGTTAAGCAGTAGATGCATAGTGGTCGCCCGGCGGCTGACAATTTCTCTTGAAGCCGATACAAGAGAAATACACCATATGAGTGTGCTATATGTCGTGACAGCCAGGCGGCTGGCACAATTTCTCTTGATGCCGATACAAGGGAAATATACTATATGAGAGTACGATGTGTCGTGACAGCCCGGCGGCTGGCACAATTTCTCTTGATGCTGATACAAGAGAAATATTCTATACGAATGTTCTAAGAGTGACAGCCTGGCGGCTGGTACTCATTTCTCTTGATGCCAATACAAGAGAAATGTTCTATATGAATTGTATTATGTGTAGTGACAACCTGGCGTTTGGCACGATTTCTCTTGATGCCGATAAAAAGAGAAATATACTATATGAAGTCTATTATGTGTCATGACAGCCCGGCGGCTGGCACAATTTTTCTTGATGCCAATACAAGAGAAATATACTATATGAAGTATACTATGTGTAAAGATAGCCCGACGGCTACCTTAAGGGGTGATCTGGGGTTAAATGGACAAAATTTGATTATTTTTCCAAAAATGTTTTTATTTTGAATAAAAATATTCTATAATAACCCACCTTTAATAATCACTAATTGCTACAAGGATTAAAAACTGAACTCAACTTTTCAATGCAGTCTAACGCATTTTCCATTGATTTCCCAAGGTATTACGTTTTCCACGTTTCTCATGTTTGTGGCAGCCATAACTTTTTTATTTATCATTGAAAATCCATGTCATTTGGGCTGCAGGTACTTTACTTCAATAGAAATGCAATGACATAGGGAAATTTTGCCTATCTGTTGCTTACTTTGAATATTTTGAGTATTCGTCAGATTCTGCGCAAAATAATTTCAAAATTTGTGTAAAATGCCCCAAAATCACAAAACTGATAAATTGGGCAAAGAATGGCTATGTCATTGCATTTGGATAAGCAATGGCTTTTAAATGATGAAAGAAAAACTGAATTCTATCATAGAGTTACAGAGGAATTGGTGCCAGAAGTTTTCTGCATATTTAATAAGCTTGCTTGGTTACCATGGCAATCGCATAAACAGAAAAATTCCAACTTGTATCTTTTTTGGTGGTTTTTACATATGGGCAAGGCTCATGAAAATGATTCCATCCCAGACCTCATTTGAAAAAATATTGCTTTGCTAGTATCAAATAATTAGTTTCTATGTGTAAATTAGAGATGCTTACAGTTTATGTGCAAAAAAAATTATCATCAAATCACCAATACTTATCCTGCAATGCATCATGAAAGAACAGTATGTCTGAATCCATTTTCAGCGCGGTTGTGTACATTATCCACTGACACACCTCTCTTCAGAGTAGTCTGATACATACTAAATCTCTTTTTAATCAATTCTAGCTCCTTTTTTTATACTTTATGATGTTTTGAGAAAGGAATTCATACCCCAAAAAAGATGTCCACCTATTTTTTGATCTTTGGCAGGCTTGTGAAAAAAGTCTTGAAAATGAGCATTAAGTGAAACATGGATTAAATGTATACTTTCATTTCATGTGGCCGTTCCCCACTCAGTTTAAATGAATTTTCTAATACTTTACCACAATCGTCATTATTTTCTGCACATTTTGGTGTATAATGATCCATGTAATAATAAAAAATGGTGGGAGCAGGAGTCCAATTAGCAAAGGCTGTCAGCGGATAACATACACAACACAAAATGCTGTCTTAATGAATCTGCATGAACAAAGCATTTTTCTGAAAATTCCAAGTGTCCAGAGGCCCAAGCCAGTGGCGTTGCCAAGGGGGGGCCGGCCCCACAGACATCTCGTGCCCCCCATGTGCCCCCCCACTTTAGGATATGTAAATAAATAAATAAATAACGCAGTGTCTACGTGTCCGAAAGTCGGACGGGGTTTTAATATAACTTCGTGTCCGACAGTCGGATGGTTTCAATTTAACTCCGCGTCCGACAGTCTATTATTGTTTTTAATTTCTTCGAATCTACTGAATCTTTTAGATATTAAACGTGAATGTTTTGATAAGAGGGCTCAGTTCTTCAAGATAAGTACCGAGAATTTCAATCAATGTTTTTGTTTAAGCTCTGCTCAATAAAGTGAAGTGACATTGGCGCGGGACTTTGCGCATTTATGAAGAATTAGCGACTGTCGGATTGAGATCCTAAAATACTCCGCGTCTGAAAGTCATAAAAGTTCTAATTTTTTGAGTATTCCAGCAATTATTAGACGTACAAACTTGGCCATGTTTTTGTTCGACCTTCACAAAATGCAAATTGATAGCTATCGACTTTTCTTGGTCTTTTATTCGTCTGTTTTCTTCCGTTGAAGATAGACAACAGTCTTTATTCGGTCTCTCTTGAAAATAAGTCAGATGGATCGAACAGATTCACGCTTTATTTCCACACCAGAGATAAAATAGTGCTTGTAGTCAGTCAGCAAATCAATTCCATGATAATTGACATTGTGAATTAAACATCGCATGGGCGATCAAGACTGTCGAACGCGAAATGCAAAATACTCCATGCCTGGCAGCCAGCAGAAAGTAAAAGTATTGATATGAGGGCAGATTTATAACGAAATAAAGAATAAAATATATCACCAACAATCAGAACATCCAATGGGCACTGCAATCAATTTATTTGGGCCATTTTTATAAATACAACGAAGTCCGTACAATGCCGGTCGGACATTAAATGCTCCGTGTCCGACAGCCAAAAAAAAAAAAAAAAAAAAAGGATGATTAGAACAGATTTATAATGAAATGAAGAATTAAAAAAAACATTTTAACAACAAACAGAAAATCCAATGAACAAGGTGATTTATTTAATTGCGGGCCATCTTTTTTGGATGTTCTGTTTGTGCCCCCCTTGTGCACCCCCAGAATAAAAAGTCTGGTGATGCCACTGGCCCAAGCTATAAGTTTTTCTCCTCCACACAAAGTACTTCATTGACAGGTACCCCTACCTTTATCTACCCAGCCTCCATATATTATTTTCCAACCTTAAATCTAAGAAATCAAAGAAAAAACAGCTTGGATTTCATGATAAGCAACACCTAATTTATTTATAAGCAGTAAATCCCCCCAGAATTATCACAAATACCTGAAAAGAAGAGATATCAGTGAAAATAAATCTTTAGTTTAAGTAAAATAATGGAAAAAACAGAGCGGATAACATACACAACATCAATAACGTACACAACGCATGCCGCATAAAACAACACAAAATGGAGATTTCACGTAATAATTTCAAAAAGGGTTCATATAATTATGTCTTTCACACTTTTTTCAAACTAGTTTGGATGTATTTTTAAGGATTTTACAAACTTGAAGTGAGTGATTCATTGAGTCTCGCCATGACACCGATAACGGACACAACAAACTTAAACCATACAGCAAGGAAGTTGATGTTTGTGCGAGTGTGAGTCAGGGAGCCAAAAATACATGAAAAAAGGTTTCATTTTGTCAAAATATGAATATTTTCGGGTGGTGTGGACCCTTAATAGTTCCCTAGATGCTAATTAATTATTTATTTATGACTGGTCGTAATTGGATCACGTACACAACGGTTTTTTTGGGACAAGTTGTTGATGCCTGTAAGACATGGATCAAGTGAGATGCACACAATGACTTGGCTCCCAAATAATAGTTCAGTGTGTGTTTTATACATTTTAAAGTAGTTCAGACTTTTAGATTTTAATTTATTCTATGAAACATAATTCAAAATTCATATATCTGTTTTGGACATACCAAAATGTGGGAAATTTTAAGGTTTGCAAGATTTTAGGTGCCCATAATGTGGTCAAAAATGGTAAGAGACCCATAAAAGAATACATTCCTGTGTAGCTCTCATCATGCTCTTTATGATGAGACTGTAATAATAAAAAAACTCCCAATATTAAAAATATTATGGGCATTGGACAAACAAAAAGGGGGTGGAGTCATTTTCGTGAGCCTTGCCCTTATACCTCTTTAGATTAATTCTGAGTTGTTTCCTGGTGTCATTTTTCATTTAACCCCAGATCACCCCTTAATTTCTCTTGAGCCATTTCAGGAGAAATATGCTACAATACAATCTGGTGTGACAGCAAGCTGGTACAAGTATCATGAAACGAGATGAGCTTTTTTTTTTTTTAATATACATTAATGAAGGTGAGAGTGGTGATGAATGAGATGGCGTAGAATAGTGTTGTGACGCTGATACCCTGACTATGTGACTGGAAGAATGCTAGACGATGCATGAGCAGAAATGTGTGTAGGAGTGGAGATTAGTGTGTAGTGTTTAGGGTATGCAAACATTGCAACAGTTAATTACCAGACATATCTTACAATATTTTGTTCATTAATTTTGCAGCTCTATTATGTCCTTGAATTCAGGGCGAAGGTATCGATTATACACCAAAGACGACCAACGTCCCATTGCCTTCAGTGTCGAGACAGACGCAACAGAAGCGGCGGTTGTGCTGCTCCAATACGGAAGGAGTGGAGAGTGTGGAGTTGAGGGGAGAGGCCAGAGCTAGCAAACTAGGCGAAGTTGTGCAGCAAACCATGACCGAGAGATGGGTCTCCCGGCTTGAGGAACCATGAGGAACAGATGTAGTTCGCTGGATATACTCCATGGACCAGACTGTTCCGATGGTGGAGACTGGGCAGCACTTGGCAGAGGGTCAGATGGCGATGTTGAGCGAGCGCACTGAGGAGCAGGTTCTCGATGGCGAGTTTAAGTAGAGTAGCATATTACCAGCCAAGCAATCAGGCAGCTATTTCAGATGACAGTCATGTGCACTCAGGTAGAAGCTGCTCCAACCAACCTTCCAGAGGCGAGAAGCAGTGTGAAGCAGTGTGTGATATGTATGGGAGTGCTTATGGGAATGTGGTCACGTCTCAAGTTGTTGGCTCGAAATAGCTCCGTAAGCTGTGCTGCATTTGTCACTCATATGCTGTGCTTCCAACTGTCGCTGAAACAGCAGTTTCACAATTTATCTTATTTTACCATGTAAGTTTTGCTCTGGTGGCCAAGCTACATTGACATCATTACACAGCAACAGAGTCTGCCCTTACAGTTGAAGCCAAGTAAGCAAATTAGAAATGATGTTCAAACCACAAGCAAGCAACCCAAAGGAGACTGAGAGAGAGGGGTAACTGCAAATTTTATGTAATCTTTATTAAAAATGATCAAGTCAGATTGTAATCTCTTTTACAATAGGTGTTCTGAGTCTGACCCAAAATGCACAGGGTCAGTTTCACAGACACATAAGCTAAATTATTTGATGAACTTTGTTTTTTGTTGAGAATCCCCAGTGGAAATAAAATTTACTTGTGGACTCAGCTCAGTCTGTGTCTGTGGCCTGATAAGACAATCACATCTCAGCATTCACAGGGAGATTGTACATTAGTAAAGCAGAAATTAAATAAAGTACATTTTAAAATCAGGTGCATTCTGATCTCATAACAATAGTACTCAAAAGCCTCATATCGGCAATTGATAATAGTCTGTTTGCCCTTAGATTTTTTTTTTTTTTTTTTTTGGACTGTTAACACTTATGAGGTTTGGAATACCTCATAATGAGACTGCTGGGTTGGCTCATGAGGTAAAGGCACTGCTTACGGAGCATAAGTAAACACCACGGCATCAGATCGAATCCAGCCGTGTCAGACAGGCGCCTAAGGGAAATGCATCATTGGTCTTGCGCTGCTCAGCCAACTGGGAGAAATGCAGTTGTGTGGGTCAGCTTAGTTCCTTGCACAAGTACCTCCTGCATGTTTGGGGTTCCTCCACCCTTGTTCTGTATATGCGAGGTTTGAAACTGTAAGTGAAAAGAAGTGCGATTGACAGGCATGGTTTCTTGTGAAAGGACACAAACTGCCCACATATCTCCAAAGATGGCAGCATGAGTCATGTATGAGCATACTTGCATAGTTGGCTGATGGAACATGACAGAAAAGGCAGGAATTTTAAATTTAAAAAAAGGATGAGGGACCATAAAACCATCACAGCACTAAAGAGGAGGGAATAACTATATGAAACTCAATGTACGCATGTGAAGCAAGTGTACCCAAAATATTAATATCAGAGACATCTTCAGGTAAAGAAATTTAATATTTTTATTGTACTACAAAGTGCAATAATAAATTGCATAAAATGCATTTTATGCAGAAGAAGCATGTACACATAGTGTGGCTCCATTATAGATGAAAAAGTTATCTATGGTGAGTGTTATCTTCACCTCAAAACATCAAAGAAATGTGCTCCTGAAATTATCTGAGTTTATTCTCAGCCCCTAAATTAATCATCATTATAAACCTTCGTATATTAATAAACCAGATCTGAATACATTTATGGGAGGATGCTATTTCAAGAAACTAGGGTAGGGGTACAGCAATTAGGAATTCAGTAATATTGGAACAGGAAAACCAATTTACTACTGCATACCTCAAAAAAATTTTCCGTCATCTTTTAATTAAGATGACATGGTCAGGTGTATCTAATGCCTCGGAGGTTGGCTCTTTCAAAAAAAAAAAAATTGCATTCATGATGGAAACAAAGCAAAGGATCACCTCACTCAGTGTATTGTAACCACCCCAATAATACACCCCCTGTGAAGCACCAATGTGGTCACCCTCCATTTCCAGAGTATTTTATGAAAAAAAAAAAAAAGACTTTGTTACGTTCAATTAGGTGCATATTCTTTCGGGAGCAGTTGTATTTAGTCATATTACCTGATATTCTAAAATGTGGTTTCATTTAGAGTTATAAGAATTAATTCATTATAAACATGTATATTAGTTCTAGTGCTCATTGATTTAATCATTGTCTTATTAACAGAAAGTATTGTCCAACAAAGTAATCATGAAGAGGTGAACATTTGTAATATATGCATTGTTTCAATTCAAACACAATTATTTTCACTTAAGGGGTTTTATTGAAATGTAACATAATAAAAAAAAGTTAAACATGTTTCCTCATTCTCTCAAAAAACATCAGCATGAATAATGATAAAATTTAAAAATTCGAATGTATATGCTATTGTACATAGGCTGAAATATGTCTTTTAAAACATATAGTTGCTGAAGCTGAATGATGTGAAAATTTTAAAAACACTCACTCGCATGCATAGTTGTAAAAAAGGTTTTTCAAAAATCATCTAAACATCATATGTGAAAGATAAAAAGCACTAAAACATCAAGCACAGAGCAGCAGATCCCTTTAGTTTGCATTTATCTTTTCAGATGTATTTACTCATGCAGTTTAGATTCCATTTCAAGCCAGAGAAACAAGATTTGGTTTCCTTGAGATGAAATGAGTAAAAAATTGTTTAAAAATAGTTACATTTAAATATTACTTTTCAAAATAATGGCAGAAAGGATTGACATAAAACCATCATACAAATAATAAAATTCATATTGTTATGGCCCCAATTTGTTATGGCGTCACGGACAGCAAGGGATGACAGACAAAATTCTTGAACTTCAACAGATTTAATTAAACAAACACTTAGAACTAATCTACACTCTACCCTACTGACCAAGATTGAAATAAAAAAAAGATAGTTACAGTCCCTTGGTAATGGAGATGGGCTGCTATGTTGCAATGTCCTGGGACAGGAAAATGCTCCAACACAGGCAAAAATCCACAAAAAGCTTCACAGGTCTTGAAAAGAGTGACAGGTCTGGTCAAATGTATCCTTCCACAATTTCTCCTTGCAATTTCTCCAAGTACTCTTCCACTCTCTCAATTTTTCTCCTTATATACTCTTGTCCAGCCCCCTCTGAGGCATGCCCAGGACGTGCCCAACCTAGCTCCAGACTGGGCTTAACAAAAAAAAGTCAATACTGCCATCTAGTGGCTTTTTACCACATTACAATATATAGAATATATGCACAAAAGCAACTACCATCAGACTAATCATAAAAGTAAAGTCTTCTCGGGAAAATCTTCAAGCTTTTAAAACAAAGGTTTGGTGTAAGTGAAGTGCAGGATACAGAAATTGCTAGCATGATTCTCCAAGATAAACTATTCATGTCTTACACACCCTCTCAGGATACATTGATAAACGTGGCTCACCACTTCAGAGGTGGATTTAGCAGAAATTGACCTTTCCTGACAGTCACAGTGCCATTGTAATATATGCTTTTAACCTATAATAAAGAGTGCTCAATCCACACACACACGCGTGCACACTCATACATACGTACACACATACACGCATGCCCACTATGACAATAAATATGTTTGTGGTAATTAGAAATAGTTTTAAAATTCCACCAAGAGAACAAAAGCTTTTCTTAACCCAATATACGTTGCATTGTGCATTGTGCATTTACATAGGGAGAATGAAAAAAATCAAATGTTACCTGATTTATTTCTTTGCCCGGCCAAAAAAAAAAAAGTCGCACACTCAAATATTTAGTTGGAACCCCTGTAGCTTTGATTACAGTGCATATTCATCTTGTCATTGTTTTGACAACTATATGCAATGCCAGGACATTTATTTTCGATCAGAAATGCCATAATTTTTGGCCGAGATCTTGTCGTCTCGACATAATGGTTGAACCACTCGGTGGTCTTTCTTGAGCACATCCCAATAACTTTTAATGTGTTTAAGGTCAGGACTTTGTGGTGGCAAATTTGTCTGTGATAATGATTCCTCATACTTGTTTTTGTCATTCATGGTTTTCTTTGCTAAATACAGGCCAATAACTTGCCCGTTCTGAAATACTGTAACATCTTGTCCACCATCAAGGGATGTGTCTTCCGACATGATTTTTTAAGAAATGAGTAGCGACGCGCTTCATCAGTCAGGGTTAAAATGATTATTGCCAGCTGAAACATATTAATAACCGCAATAATGATCCAATTATAGAATTTGTTCATTAATTTCCAAACGGTGACTTTTTTTTGGCCGGGCAGTGTATAAGGGTAGCAAATTGAACATGAGTAGTTACTACAAAAAACTTAACAATAGCTAAAATTTGCATCAGGCATTTGCATTAAAAGACCAAATGTTCAAGCACATGTACAGCTTTTTAGTGTGCTGTCATCAGTAAACTAATGATACACATTTTTTTTACAAGTAAAGCAACTCTCTGGTAAATAAGATTTTGAATCAGGAAAGTAGATGTGCTCAACTCCAAGTTGATAGCCTAAGTCTTTGGGTGCGTAAAATAAAAAGTAGCTGAGTCAAAGAAAAATAAACGCACTCTCAAGTTCTATTTCTTGGGTTTTTAATTTTCTGAAAACATATCCAAGGCGGACGCGTTTCGGCAACAAGCCGTCCTCAGCGTCTTGGAGAGGATAGAACCAGGTGTAACTAAAAACACAGGTAACATGGCGTCATCAAATTGCCAATTAGACACATAGGTAATATCACAAAACACAAACTCAATGAAACTACAAGAAAAATCAGCAATACTACAAATATACAGACATAATAAGATGAAAAATGAGATCATTATTAATAAGACAGTGGAGACTGATCAGAGAAAACACAGCAAAACTAGTTCTTCATTAAGGCCACCAGGTGGGACCGTTTGGAGCTCATGAATACAGAACGCTTCTCTCTGGAGTAGAAGGCGCTCCCCGTCTCTGCCTCTCCTAAGCTGGTGTACAAGTTCAATACCCTGGAATTTAAATGTGCAAATGTCGTGACCACTGTTATTAAAATGTCTTGCCACCGGGGACTTTTCATCTTTAGTTCGTATATTGCTTTTATGTTCTGTAATTCTTGTTCTAAGTTCTCTGGTGGTTTACCTGACATAACAGAAGCCACATGGGCATTTCAAAATATAAACAACAAAAGACGTCTGGCAGGAGATTCTCCCTCTCACAGAGAATTTTCTGCCGGTGCGTGGATGTACGAAAGTGTCACCCTTAATCATTGCATTGCAATTAATGCAGTTTCGGCAGGGAAAATTGCCATGCAAGACGTATTGCGTTTCCCTCTTCTTCATATGTTCCAAGCGCTGAGGAGAAGATCCAAGAGTATCCATGGATGGCGCAGATTCGGCTGGGAATAAAATTCTTTCTGAATCAGTTTCGGAGAAGGCAAAAGTGGAAGCCCTTGCCTCTGTGAGTTTGTCTATATCCTCGTAAGACATGCTTTCAGGTCAGTGGAGGAGCAACGTCCAAAATGTAGTCACAAATCAGGAAAGTGGATTTGGAACATATAAAGAAGAGGGAAACGCGATACGTCTTACATTATATACATACATGGCTCAACTTTATCGCAATATTGGCGAAACAAACGCATTCCAAGAGGGCTGAGGATTCATAAGGAACCCACCATAGGGCGCAATAATGAGACCTTCTGCAAACGATGGTGTGATATTCTAAACAAGTGTTCTCTCGATCTGATGCTTTTAGTGATTGAGCGTGTGAATGATGAACTTTCCAAGACACGCAGTGAATTAACAGATCTGCAAAAAGAAATGGCTATGAGATATGATAGTCAACAACTGAAGGATACCAAGGACCGATGCAATGCCCTCATTGAGAGTTATAGGAAGGAACTGTTGGAGATGAAGTTGCATAAATACCGCCGGGATACCTTGGATTATAAAAATGGTCAAGTCTACCGATGGCTTTCCACCCCTAGACGCAGGTTCCAGCCTACCGCCACCTCTGAGACAGAGCCCTCCAGTGGCCTTTCGACGGACGAATCAGGGAATGAAGGCGCATCTGCAGGTAGGCCTAATGCCCCTCATTTTTTATCCACAAGAAGAAGAATGACACACCATCGCAAAAACAGAAACAAAAACCAACATGTACAGGGGGAAAACGACACAAGAAATACAAGACAAAAGGGTCGGCCACGGACATATCCAATGTAGTAAATTTTTCTAAGCGATTACTCTGTGATGATGAAATTGCCGTTTTGGAGAAAGGTTTATCTTTTGTTCCATCAAAGAAAGCTGACCCTTTTACGACTAAATTTGAACTTTTTAAGTTTTTTCGTTCTATTAAATTGAGAGCATTATTCACAAAAGACAGTGATCCTATTGCCTCTGCTCAATTCACTTCAGCTAATCCAAATGACTCAGAATGGACACGACCTTATAGATCCAAAAGGGTATTCATGCCTCCTGTGCCTAATCCATCAGTACAGACTTTCTGCCGTTTGGTTAATCAGGAGGTGTGTGGTCTATTTACTTCTACTAAAAACACTTCCTTCTATTCAAATCTTCCAAGTAGTGAGCGCACAGCACTACTCAACCTTCAGAAGGACGATTCTATTGTCATTAAACCTGCAGATAAGGGAGGCGCAGTAGTTGTTCAAGATAAAGAGGCGTATCCTTTGGAGATTCTGAGGCAGCTCGATGATGCAGAATTCTATACCCCTCTGACCAGTGACCTCACAATTCCTTTCCAGAGTAGAATAAAGAGGACTTTAAACACTGCTTTAACAAATGGTGACATTAACAAAGAGGAACATGACTTTTTGCATCAAGAGCACCCTGTACGACCGGCATTCTACACTTTACCGAAGATACACAAGAAATTTGAAGACTTGGTACCTGGTCGCCCCATTGTGGCGGGCTGTCAGTCTTTAACTGAACCCATTTCGCAATTTGTGGACTGGTACATTAAACCACTTGCTTCAACTTTACCATCATATTTAAAGGACACTACAGATTTCTTGAATAAATTGCAAAATGTTGTTATATCTGAGAATGACTTGTTGTGTACAATGGATGTGATCAGTCTTTATACCAACATCCCCCATGATTTGGGCTTGTGTGCTCTAGAAGGGTACCTTAATTGTAGAGAAAATCATTAGCCTCCCACTAAATTTCTCTGGGAAATGGCGCATATAGTCTTGACAATGAATTACTAAAGATTTGAAGATACCTTTTACCACCAAATTAAGGGCACAGCTATGGATTCTCCTTTCGCTCCTAATTACGCAAACTTGTTTATGGGGAAATTTGAAACGGACTTTGTATATAACAACAATGAGTTTGGTCATCACATTAAATGTTGGTTTTGCTTTATAGACTATATATTTTTTGTCTTAAGTGGAACAGTTGAGCTTTCACAACAGCTCCATGCTTATTTAAACTCAAGACTCATTTCCATTAAATTCTCCCTTGAATTTAGTATGGACAAAATATCCTTTCTGGATGTTGATGTTCAAAAAGTTGGGAGGGCATCTTTAGGAACATCAGTTTATCGTAAGGCCATTGACAGAAATAGCTTTTTACTATCAAGTAGCTATCACCCGTCCTCTATGAAGAGAAGCCTCCCCTATAGCCAATTTTTGCGCATTCGAAGAATATGTAACACTGATGAGGAATTTGAAGTCCAAGCTAAAAATGTTTATGATCGTTTTATTCAAAAGGGCTATGAGAAGACAAACTTGGATTCGTGTTTACAAAAAGCGCGTAATAGTGTGCGCGAAGCGCTGTTGGAGAAGAGGGTTAGGAGTCAGGAGAGGCCGCAGTTGGTCTTCGCAGATACTTTCTCTCCCTTATCCAGCGACATTAAGTCTATTGTAAAAAAAAAACATTGGCATTTTCTGTCAAGTGATCCACAGATTGGACAGTCTTTTGCGAATACTCCGCGATTCGCCTTCAAAAGGTCAAAAAATTTTAGAGATACACTGGTTAAAGCTGATGTACACACAGTAACTTCTAATTGGCTTACTAATCTCCCCCCTGGCAATTTTCCCTGCTAAAACTGCATTAATTGCAATGCAATGATAAAGGGTGACACTTTCGTACATCCACGCACCGGCAGAAAATTCTCTGTGAGAGAACGAATCTCCTGCCGGACGTCTTTTGTTGTTTATATTCTGAAATGCCCATGTGGCTTCTGTTATGTCGAGAAGACCACCAGAGAACTTAGAACAAGAATTACAGAACATAAAAGCAATATTCGAACTAAAGATGAAAAGTCCCCGGTGGCAAGACATTTTAATAACAGTGGTCACGACATTTGCACATTGAAATTCCAGGGTATTGAACTTGTACACCAGCTTAGGAGAGGCGGAGACAGGGATCGCCTTCTACTCCAGAGAGCAGCGTTCTGGATTCATGAGCTCCAAACGGTCCAACCTGGTGACCTTAATGAAGAACTAGTTTTGCAGTGTTTTCTCTGATCAGTCTCCAATGTCTTATTAATAGTGATCTCATTTTTGATCTTATTATGTCTTGTGGTAGAAGGAGGCACAATTCTCCTCCCCCTTACCCATCATTCTGTCTGTACCTGGCTATTTAACCAATGCAGTCCCATTGTTGTCTTTTGAATGTCCCTCCAACCCCCCTCTGTTGATCATTCATTGGTTTTCTCTGCCATTTGTCCTTTTTTATCCAATCAGTTCAATCTTTACTGTCAAGTACAGCCCACCTTGTTTCAGTTTAAATCTCTAGGCCTCCATCTTTAGGGCCTCTTGCTATGCTGGTACCAGACAGAGCCACAGACTTCAGCAGTTGGTTTTCATTGGTATGATTCACCATTTGTTCACAATTGTAACAGTACAATAAACTTGATAAAAGACTATTTGTCGTAATCTCTCGGTTCTACGACAGTCTGTATATTTGTAGTATTGCTGATTTTTCTTGTAGTTTCGTTGAGTTTGTGTTTTGTGATATGACCTATGTGTCTAATTGGCAATTTGATGACGTCATGTTACCTGTGTTTTTAGTTACACCTGGTTCTATCCTCTCCAAGACACTGAGGATGGCTTGTTGCTGAAACGCGTCTGTCTTGGACATGTTTTCAGAAAATTAAAAACACAAGAAATAGTACTTGAGAGTGCGTTTATTTTCCTTTGACTCAAATGAGATTTTGAAGCATGTCGCAAAAAAAAAAAAAAAAATGAAAAAACCTCCAGTCTCAGAATTTGTCCCCTCATGGCCTATTTGCTGTTTGAAATGGCCACTGAGTGAATGCAAAAGTAGCTTTGCTGCAATGAGGTCAAAAATTGGGAAGTAAAAATTAATACATCAAAACAAAGCAGCATGAGAGTCACGGTACTGAGCAAATGAATCCCCATCTGACATCAAGCACAGAGTCTAAACACGATGTTCAAGTGCATTACTTCTTTGGAAGGGCTCTATTGCGTCATTGCTTAGACAATCTGGTTTCACGTTTTGTCAGATGTCAGGTTGAGCAGAGGGCCATGATATATCTGTAAGGGCAAAGAGAACACCATTTGCATAATATGGGACCAGCAGCGCCCCCCAGCTGTTTATTTCTTTGCATTTCCCTTCTTCAGCCGCAGCGTGTCATATTCAGGGCTGATGTTGGACAGCTGCAGGTTGGCGTATGTGTCACCTTCACTCCCTCCCTTCAAAGGAAAAGTCACTCAGGTGGTGAGTATTGATAAAATACAGGTGAAATTTGGCTGTTACAGAAGTAAAACAGGAGGAAAAGGAAGAGAGACTCACCTCCAATCTTCCAGACAAACTGGAGACAGAAAAGTAGAGAGAGAAAAAGTCACTACAAATGTTTAAATGGTTTGTTTTGGCTACTTACCATCATTCACTGTATAGTACATGCCATATTTATCTTATTATTTTGGCTGGGAGGCTGTCACTGCCCATCCTTTATGTTAGCGCAATTAAGGGAATCGCAGGAAACTTCTTGTATTCAACCCTGGTGCATAGAGGAGGACCCCAATGTTTTATAAAACACTTCAACCTTTTCTGTTGCTGCACACCAAATTAACACCAATGTTTCTGGTTCATTGAGATGGGCTTTTATTGATATTGGTTACTTGATGACCTTTGCTGTAGCGCCACCAGCAAGCCAAACTTTTTTTTTTTTTTTTTTTATTATTATTTGAATAACTCAAACAGCTTTATTTGGAATCATATCAAATCTGCTTTCAACATTCCTGGTGCAAAGGGTAAAAAGCTTTTGATTGTGGTGTCTTTGTGATGTTTCTCAATAGCCAATGCATGAAGAACTCCACCCTCACAGTGAAGTATGGTGATGGATTTCTGATGTGATGCTGCCTCTCCACATGGCCCAGGATAACTTATCACTGCACCATGGATTCCGCCAAGTATTTGCAGATATTAAATGAAAACCAAACTGCCTTTGGCCAGAAATCTTAATCTGAGCTGTAGTTGGATCGTCCAGCAGGATAGCGATCCTAAGGATTCATTGAAATCACAAAAATGGTTCCCCAACCACAGAATCAAGGTGTTGCCTGGGCCTTCCATAAAGATGGATCTAAGAATTTGAAGGATCCGGTGTGCATAAGGGAATGGGCTCTGATCCCTTTGCCATATCTCCGCAGGGGTGGTCCGCTGGCAGAAAAACAGGACCAGCAATAACCCCACCTTTCACTGCTTAATGACCTAAACATCTTGCAGTGTACCTCTCCCGATCAGCAGCAGTTGCTCAGACTAATTGGTAGAAACGACGAGAGTCTAATTTATTTTTGAAATTGATATAAGTTGCACCACAAAATTATACGGCGTTTTCTTCCGTACATCAATTACTATGTAAAATATTAATATGTCTTTATAATTTCCGCACTTGTGTAGTTCGTGAAACAGCACAGATTTGCGTAAATTAGTTTGCGAGGCTCATTGAGGAATAAGCCACGAGAGTCCATTCTATAGTCTGAATGTAGTGACAGCTAAAGGGCGTTGTTAGGTACGATGCACAGCTGAGTGACGGCGAAAATAATTGCTGCGAAGTTAGCGGAAGTTTCTGATTTTTTGCATTTATGTTTCCATCCTAACAATGTTGTATAAATTATATAAATGTTGGCAATAGGCATTCATTTTTTCATTATCATTTCTTATTATGGAAAATGGATTGGTCTTGGCGTTCGGTCGATAAATTGTTTGATTGCAAATCAGGCGAACTTGAATGAGAACAGCCAGAGGACAGTCGAGCGGTAAAGGGTAAGGTTACTGAAGCCCTTCTGAACATGTGAACGCACGCCACTGTGTCTCCAACCTCATTACACACTATAAGAAAAGACTCAGAGCATCTATCCTGGCAAAGGGAAGTTGTGCAAAGTTGTAAATGAGAAGGATCAAATAAATATGGCACACATTTTTGAGAAAGATATTCTGTGATTGTTAATATGTTGAATGAAATATCCAAGGATAAACAATAAAGACCACTTTCATTGGGTGCTAATATTAGTGGAGGGTACTGTTAATGAACTCACCTTCTAATTTTATGGATGCAGAATGCCACAGTGAGCACATACAGACAGATCAGTGCTGCTATCAGGGCATATGGCAGCACAGTGAATTGCATTGCTGAAAAAGAACACACACAAGTCTTAATGGTTGGAACTCAATCATGTCTTAACAAAACTGTACTGAATACAGAGAAACAACGGCATAAGAAAATGTCACATCCTGAATGTTTTGTTAATTGTTGTTCTTCACAGTCTAGCGGCCTTTGTCAGTTTCCGTATTGTTTTGTTAACTCTCATTGTTCAATTATTATCTTGTTCATTCCGCCTCTCCTTGCGTTTCCTCCCCATGCTCTGCGAACTCATTCCCTATTTGTTCATTGTCGCCGTTGTGTTTTTAAGTTTCTGGTGTCTGTCTCCCCTTTGCTAGACTGTTGTCTTCTGTCTTCAGTGTTTAAACTGTAGCTAAATAACCATTTATTTGGGATTCCATTTCCTCAGCCTGTGGTCCTGGCAAGTGGCACTTTACCCAGTTTCTTCCTCATACAAGTCCTAGAGTGTACATCTGCCCTGCGAACTCTGATCTATTTGACTCGACAGCCTAGCTACTGACCTCGGACCAGTCCCCACTCTTTTCCCCAGCCTGACCCTTAGTGTTGCAGCTCGTTCAGGCCTGACCTCAGACCGTCTTCTGACAATCCTGTTTGTTTGAGATTAAGTAACTTTCATTTAAACGTCAGCTTTCACACGTCTCAACTTTCCAGAGCCAAGAGAACTGTCAGTGCAGCTCAGCTCCAATGCACTGCACAGGCCAGAAGGTTTGACTGGTGACCAGAGACATCAGTTTGAGGGCCCAATCCAGGAAGCTTTCCCCCTGGTTCATCGGCCCCTTCACGATCTCCCAAGTCTTCTCACCCTCGGCAGTCAGAACTGTCGTCCCACCTCCTCTTCACCATAACCATCCCGTGTTTCTGATATCATATTTTAAGCCTATATTTTCTTCTCGTTACAGCTCCCCATCCGCTCCTCGCCTCCCCCTGGCTCATCGATGGTGGTCCAGCTTAAACAGGGCACTGCATCCTGATTGTTCAGCCCTGGGGGTTGGTCATCTGTTTCTTGTCAACTGGTGGGGGTACGGCCCAGAGGAATGGTCCTGGGTTCACGTACGAAACACCCTAGACCCCTCCCTGGTTCAGGAGTTCCTGTTTTGGGATGCCAGATTGGCATTAGGGTCATCAAGTGGTGCCCCTTGGTGAGGGATGGGGGTGGGGGGTTGGGGGTTGGGGCAGCAATGTCACGCCGTGAAACTTCCATTAATTGTTTTTCCCCATCTTTGTCGGTTTTGTGTCGTTAATTGTTTAACATTATACAACCCCAATTCCGAAATAGTTGGGACGAAGTTTCAATTGTGAATAAAATCAAAATGCAATGACTTTCAGATCACATGAGCCAATATGTCATTTACAATAGAACATAGATAACATTTCAAATGTTGAAACTGAGACATTTTACATTTTTATCCAACAAAGGAGCTTATTACAAATTTTCTGGCTGCAACAGGTCTCAAAAAAGTTGGGACACAGGCAAAAAAGGGCTGAAAAAGCAATTAATATTTAAGTGAATCAGCTAAAAGAACATTTAGTTAGTAATTAAGTTAACTGGCATCAGGCATGTAACATGATTGGCTATAAAAGGGATGTCTTAGAGAGGCTGAGTCTCTCAGAAATAATGATGGCCAGAGGCTCTCCAACCTGTGAAGGCTTGTGTAAAAAAATTGTGGAATACTTTAAAAACAATGTTCCTCAACGTCAAATTGCAAAGGCTTTGAAGGTCTCATCATCGCCAGTGCATAACATCATCAAAAGATTCAGAGAAACTGGAAAAATCTCTGTGCGTAAGGGACAAGGCCGAAGACCTTTACTGGATGCCCGTGATCTTCGGGCCCTCAGACGCCACTGCATCACATACCGGCATTATTCTGTCATTGACATTACTAAATGGACCCAGGAATACTTCAGGAAACCACTGTCTGTAAACACAGCCTGGCGTGCCATCCACAGATGGCATCAAAAGATCAAAAGTGGGTTCAAAGAAACTTGTCTCCTCAATGCCCAGACACCTCCACTCTGTGTTAAAAAGAAGAGGGGAGGGGCGCCCTGGTGGCTCATCGGTCTAAGCAAGCGCACCATGAAGGCTGCGTCCTTCCCGCAGCGACCTGGGCTCGACTCCAGCTCAGGTCACTTGCTGCATGTCTTCCCCAACTCCCCTCCCCAACCCTCCCGCCTCCCTACACTGCATAACCGTCAAATAAAGGAAAAATTCCCAAAAAAAAATCTTAAAAAAAAAAGAAGAAGGGATGCTACACCATGGCAAACAGGCCCCAGTCCCAACCTTTTTGAGACCTGTAGCAGCCATCCAACTTGAAGTGAGCTCATTTTGTGGATAAAATAGTAAAATTTCTCAGTTTCAACATTTGCTTTGTTATCTCTGTTCTATTGTGAATAAAATACTGGCTGGTGTGATTTGAAAGTCAATGCATTTTGATTTTATTCAACAATTTTCACTTTTTCCCAGCTATTTCAGAATTGGGGTTGTAATATGCACTGTCCCTAACTTAAATAAATAAATAAATAAACAAAAAATAAACCCAAGATGGTGTCCCTTTTCAGGGTCTTGCATAATTCACATGCTACCATTGCCTCTTGCTCTACAGACTCAGGCCAGGTCTGACCTCATACATTTCTATGACCAACTTTCAGTCCTAACCTCAAACAGCACTGCTTTACAGCAGGGAACAAGCCAAGTATCACCAACAGCCTGTTTGAAAATACCGGAGAGTTGCTCTGGAGACGGGATGTGGAACTGGAGGCTGGAGGAGCCCAGATTGTTAGTGCTGAGGCAGAGGATATTAGGTGTGTCTCCCTGTGAGTGGTACATGGTGAGGGAGCTCCTCAGGCCTGTGCTCCCCAGCTGCTCCTCCCTGATGACTCTATCAGTAAAGTTAGTGACCTGCAGTCCAGACACATGCCAGTCTATGCTGGGAGAGGGATTCCCATGGCTCTCACAGGAGCAGCTGATCTGTGCTGCAGTACTGCTGCAGCTCCCAGAGCCAGAGATCTGAGGCCTGTCTGCACACAGGAGGACACAGTTACACACAGCACTGATGCTTTCATACTGCTCTTCCATCATAGTTTTTCACCTTTCATGATGGTTCCTTAACAATTGATCAATATTTTGTTATTTGTTTGCTGCCAGTTAATGCTCATCACTTCCTATTTTCTTGCACTGCTGTTAATTCTATCACTTGACGGTTGATTTGATTTGTGCCCAACTTCTAGTTTCTGCATTGTATTTTATTCACTGGGTTGACTACAGCTTTGCATGACTTCTGCATTATCTTATGTTATGTAACTGTTTTGGTGACCTTCTTTGTGCGCTTAAAGCACATAGCTTTGGTTAAAAGCATCTGCCATATAAATATTATGTGAGGAAATTCAATGCAACAATTCTATGATCAATGCAATGATTTAATGAATATAAACACTGAGCGTACATATTATATTAAGCTGCACAGTTGTTGAGTTCTTCATGCCATGTTTATTCTGTGCTTCACAGTAGTACTGTTCACCATCACTGGACTCGGTCACATTGAAGGTGAGATTCTGTCCAGTTCCTATAATGTTCATCTCTGCTCCATTCACTTTATACCAGGTGTAGTTCTGCACTGGTGGGTTGGCTTTACTGCTGCAGGTCAGAGTCACAGAGTGGCCTGGAAACACTGAACCAGAGAGACTGATGGACGCTGAGGTGTTCTTTGGAGGATCTGGAAAAGTTTGATATTTAAATGGCGACCTCAGAACAGACAGTGAGTAACACAAGTTCTGAGACAAAGACATTTATTTTCTCAAGAATCATAAAAGTGAATAACAGGCTACCGCACACAGTATTGACTTCACTTAGTTTTTATTTCAAGCGAACAACGCGTTTCGCCTGTAGCGTCATCAGGTTCGCTCAAACCGCTCAGGTTTGCTTATTCACTTTTATGATTCTCTAGATAATCCTGCGACCTACCAGCACCTGTTTCGAGGCTGTGCATGGATATTTGGATTTTATGTTTTCTCAATTTGGCGTGAAACTCCACAATTTTAGATTTGTTATCAAACAGTTCACTAATGGAAACAGTGCACAATAATATTCCTCAGGAAAGCAAAACCCTAAGCAAGACTTGATTCTGAACCCTATCTTTTACCTGCTCTAAGAAACTGACTGAGTGCTTGCGAAGCCATTTGTCCCAAATATTATGGTTATATTAAAATGGAGGGACTACATATAAACAGGGATGAGATTTTTATACAGTGAAAACAAGATGTGTAAAAATGGACTAATGAAAACTCATGATCTTTGTTTCAACAACAAGCAAAATGGTTTGAGTAAATTAAAAAACAGTGAGCCATACAGAGCCATATCAAGAATAAAAGTTTCATCCGAACATTTACTGAGATGATTGTATAACAATAATATAATTAATAAAATTATCCAGTAAATGCAAATGCCGAACAAACATATTGCAATCAGCTGAACAGGTCTTGATGGCCCCTTGCCATGTTCATTCTGCTCTTCACAGTAGTACTGTTTATCATTGGACTCCGTCACATTGAAGGTGAGAATCTGTCCACTTTCTTCTGAGTTCACCTCTGCGCCATTCAGCAGGGAAGCTGAAGTGCACTTAGATAGTTATTTGAATGTTTTTCAATGTCTTTTGAATAAAGGGTTTTAACATACTGCCATTAAAGTTATTAAGAAAATATTGCAGTTACTTGAATTACATTGCATTGGCTCATCTATCCCTCTATCCATCCATTGTCATTAGGGTCACAGGGAGCTGGAGCCTATCCCACCTGACTATGGGCGAGAGGCAGAGACACACCCTGGACACTTTGCCAATCCATCACAGGGCACGCAAACCACTGTTCACTCACACGCTCATACCAATGGGCCTTTGAGAGTCTCCAATCAGTCTGACTTGCATGTCTTTGAACTGTGGAAAAAAACGGGAATACCCAGAGGAAACCAACGCAAGCACGTGTAGAGCAAGCCAACTCTCCAGGCTGGATTCAAACCCACAACCTTCTTGCTGTGAGGCAGCAGTGCTACCCACTATATGGGGCGCCATTTGTAAAATAGGGTGTGTTATTTAATACGTACAGTTTTGGCACATTTAGCGTCAAAAACCGGGAAAAAAGATTGTAGCCATTTTAAACCGTCTCTTTTTCACACATTTACGCACAAATATGTGTAAATTGGTGTAGAAAAGGTGACATTGTTTTTTGTAGTATAACTTTTTGTAGAAGGAAAAAGAGGACATTAAACACTAAATCTAAACGTTAAATATAAATCAAACTGCTAAATATAAATCTAAATTATAAATATGTAATTAAATATTTAATTATATATATATATAATTATATATATAATTTAGGATTTAAGGTTTAGATTTAACCTGTTTGCCAGTAGATGGCACTGTCAGCTTAGCATTGCTGTTCTGTTGGTCGTACATGACTTAAGCGTGAAGACAGCTCGAGCGAGTAGTCAACAGCGCGCTAGTGAGAAATGGCGACGGGTATAAGCCAAGATTTGGCAACAGCCATACAGATGGCTGTTTCCTTAGGTGTACGGGCAGCGAGAACTTTTTCCGTACCGTTAATGCGTCGCTTCTCTGGAATTCTGGTCCCCCCACTTCACTTTCGTCCCATAATTGCGTAAATTTGCGTCTTGATTACGCCGACAAAATAAGGCTACAGTTTGCGTACTGTCTTACTCGCTAGCGAGCTGGTTGGCTATCTAGCTAGCAAACTAAAGTGATGTCGAACTGTATAATGTTATAGCTAGTGCGCCAATGTATTTGGCTACATAGCCAACTGGCTAGCGAGCTAAAAAGGCTTCAATTCGCTTATAATGGAACTCTCGCGAGCGAGCTATTTGTCTGTCTAGTTATCAAGATGAAGTGACATCGAAACCTATAATGTTATAGCTAGCATGCCAATATATATAACATCACAACTTTCCTCATTTCAGCAGGGCATTCACAGTAACTGTCACTGGGAATCATTGTCATCTCTTCAATGATTAAAATCTGTAGTGCTCAGCTTTATTCACATTGGATATCAGGAGCAATGTGAACTATGGAAGTGTTTTCTTTTTGGGGGACGTTTTTCCCTCTTGGTCCTAGAAATTGTGATGTGTTAATAGCTCAGAAAAAAATTGCAGCCTGCGAAAAGGACACCCTAAGCACTTGTCAAACACAAAAAGGCTGCAACCGGTTATTATCATTTTATACAGTTCAATATCACTTTAGCTAGGTAGCCAACTAGCTCGCTAGCCAGTATGACAGTGCACGCAAACTGTAGCCTTATTTTGTCGGCATAATCAAGACGCAAATTGACGCGATTATGGGACGATAGTGAAGGGGGGGGGACCAGAATTCCAGAGTAGTGACACATTAATGGTACGGAAAAAGATATCGCTGCCCGTACACCGAAGGAAACATTTGCCAAATCTTGGCTTATACCCTTCGCCATTTCTCGCTAGCGCCCTGAGTGATGACTACTCGTTCGAGCTGACAGCTCAAGTCATGCACGATCCACAGAACAGCAATGCTAAGCTGACAGTGCCATCTACTGGCGAACAGGTTAATTTCTAAACCTTAAATCTTAAATCCTAAATTATATATATAATTATACATTTAATTATATGATTTAGATTTATATTTAGCAATCTAATTTATATTTAATGTTTAGATTTAGTATTTAATGTCCTCTTTTTCCTTCTACAAAAAGTTATACGACAAAAAAAGATATCACTTTTTCTACACCAATTTTCATATATTTGTGCGTAAATGTGTGAAAAAGAGACGGTTTAAAATGGCAACAATCTTTTTTCCCGATTTTTGATGCTAAATGTGCCAAAACTGTACAGTATAAAACAACACACCCTATTTTACAAACGGCGCCCCATACCACTAAGCATGAACATCATAAATATGATAAATTACAATAAATATGGTATTTTGCTCACAATCAACTTTCAGCTGCACAATTGCTGATTTCTCCAAGCCATGTTGGCTCTGTGCTTCACAATAGTACTTTTCACCATCACTGGACTCAGTCACATTGAAGGTGAGATTCTGCCCAGTTCCTACAGTGTTCATCTCTGCTCCATTCACTTTATACCAGGTGTAGATCTGCACTGGTGGGCTGGCTTTACTGCTGCAGGTCAGAGCTACAGAGCTGCCTGCTAACACTAAACCAGAGGGACTGATGGACGCTGAAGTGTTCTTGGGAGGATCTGGAAAGAGAATAGTTTGTCCTTTAAATGGTAATATTCCTTGTCTTCCTATCTTACAGTAAAAGAAACCGTTAGTTAGCATGACACAATACTTCATTGTACTTTAAAACCACTCACAGCAATTAACTTGGAATTATGAAAACAAGAGTGTAAAAAGCAAAAAATACATTTCCATCCATATAAACAGTCAAAACTACCCCGGTGTTTTTTGGAGAAGCACACCTGCAACTTGACCAATGCGACCACAACAACTCCAGTTCCGTAGAAGTTGGCACATCATGAGGAATGCAAATTAAACCAAAAAGGTCTAATTTTACAACAGCACATGAATTTATTACATGAATTTAATTGCTTATTGAAAAAATATATGTAATTTTTGCAATGTCCAAAAATGCGAACAGATGACTGCTTACTACTGTGTAGCATCACCATGTTTTTTAATCATAAACATTTAGGAACTAAAGACAAAATTTTTTCAGGTAAAGCGAGCAAAATTTTCCCCCATTCAGCCATTGTGCAGGTCATCAGCCGCACAGTTGTAAGGGGCCTTCATTGCCTTATATTTCGATTCAAAATGTGTTATATGTTCTTAATCAGTGCGCTTCACAGCGTGCGACCTGAACTAGCTCTATCTTGTCTTTTACTGTTTTCTCACCTGTTTTAGCTGGTTTTTAAACATTTTAAGCCATCCTGCGTGTGTGTGGAACTTTATGTCTGTCTTAGTATATGGACTTTGGGCTCATTTGCACAGTTATATGCACTCTTATGCCTCGTGACGCTGTCATGGGCACTTCTTTGTCATGGAGCGACTGGGCACCATGGCAGACCTGGGAGCCGCATCACTCAGCCGTGAGTTATTACTTTCTCTGCACACCTCTGCTAAAGGAGAAGTCCCGGTGGGGATACCAGTAGAACTGTTCAGTTCGTACAGCCCGGAAAAGGCGCCATCTCTTCGGACCACCCGACGCAGAAGAGGACGGAGGGGAGGTATACGTCAAAGATTGAAGTGCCTGAGCCTGGACAACCACCACCGGCTTCCTCCGCTGCCGACGGTCCTGCTCTCCAACGTCCAGTCCATCAGGAACAAGGTGGACGAGCTGGAGACATGGGCCAAATTCAGGCACGAAATCAAGGAAACCTGCCTGTTGGCTTTCACTGAAACTTGGCTCAGCGAAACGGACCGCTACGAGGACCTGTTCATAAGTGGGTTCAGTAGTCCATTTCGGCTGGACTGCTCCCCGGAGATCACGGGGAAGAGCCGAGGAGGAGGAGCATGCTTTTACGTTAACAAGAGGAACTGTAGAGGAGTTGCCGGATAGCTCACTCGGTTAAGGCACTGCGTTGCAGCGCAGAAGAGATTATCACGGGTCGCGGGTTCGAGCCCCAGTCGTATCAGCCGGCAGTGGCGGGCAGCTTTTTCAGAGTAGCGCACAATTGGCTATGGCGCTACAGGGTTTCAAATTGGGAAGGAACTGCCGGGAAAGGGAAATAAATTAATAGCTTTGTTCGTTGCTCAAGCGCCTCCTATTGGCCAGATGGGCGCTCGTCAGGAAGATTCTGGGCCTGTACATGTCCGGGTATCCTCCGCCTTCATTCTGAACTTGCGAATATGCAACCAATGAGTGTACAAGAAGCAGTGGCTGACGGGCACGTACTTTGGAGAAAAGCCGTGAACTGTCTTCACTCTCCTGAATTGGCAACTAGGGGTCGCAAACGAGCAAGCCTTGTACATAGTTCACCAATGGGGGAACTGCAAAGCAGCCATATTGGATTTTTATGCGCGCAATGCATTATAGGAACTGTATGTCAGCAAGTGACTGACAGATACGCTTCAATACGAAAGAAAGCCTCGGTCATTACTTGTTGCGAGCTTGGATGCTGCAACCGTCAGGTCAGGGATCGCCACAGGGATCGGCACAGAGCCGGGGCAGATCCGGAGCGGAGGTGCTTGCTATCTGGGTTAGAGAAGAATGCCCAACAACAGCCTCATGTGTCGCCGATTCACACAGTAAGTAAAAGCGTTGTTTTACAATGTCAGTGCTGCTATCCATGCGAACACAATGAGTTGACAGTAGCGGTGCAGGGCAATCGCTGACAGTGCAAATACGACTTTTGGCGTTTCAATTTTATGAAATTATGTACGTTGCGGTGAAACTACCTATAGAAAGCATTTTTCGAGAATATAACTTCATGAATGGATAATAGGACAGCCGCTCTTGAGCTTTTTCACCCACCGTCATCGCAAGGGCTTTTCAAAACTTCACATCGTATAAGAAAACACTGACTGGGTGAACCATACATCGTTTTACAAAGAATGAAATACCCTTTTACGTCCGCCTGAATATTTGTTGCCTGATCGGGAATATCAACCGTGACAATGACTGGGGAGGGGAGAGGGAAAATGTGCCGACGCGAATCGATAATTAACTCAATAGATCCAAATTATGTCAAATAATAATGTTCGGAGTTATTTCCCCAAGGATCTGAGCGAAAGAGCTCCATATCCAACCTCTACGGGTCTTGGCTTTTTATTTGCCATAACGATTTTAATAGTGTACACAAATGTATTTTGGGGGGTGTTTAATATCGCAAATACATATGCAGAGCATGTCCTAGCAACCCGGTGTGTCATCAATAACAAGGCTGCCTCCATTACTTGTTATTACCACGTAGCTACCTTACCTCTGTACCAGGTCCTCCTTCTTGCCACTTAAATTTGCGTTTAGACGTTACAGTAATCTCTTCAATTCTGTGACAATGGCTGCTTCGAAGGGCGAGCGAAAACCATGCCAGGTACATCTTCTGGGTTCAAAATAAGCAGAGAATCGTCGGGTTCCGCAATGGTTGTATTTACCGAAGCCATGACAGAGACATACAACTCTTCCCATTATGCACTGTGCGTACTTCACTTCTGTGTGTGCGCAGTGAGACTTGCAGTTCCCCTATTGGGCATTCCAGATTCGGGTGGGATTGGAGATGCCAAATTTATTAAAAAAAAAACAAAAAAACAAGAGGTACTGTAACACCGTTGTGGTCTGGGAAAAGTTTTGTACCCCTGATATTGAATTGTTGTCTGTCTCGCTGCGCCCGTATTATTTGCCATGTGAATTTCAACAACTTTTCTTCACGCTTGTTTACATTCACCCGCGAGCCAATGCATCTGCAGCGGCACAGCTGATCGCAGATGTCATACACAGACTCGACTCAATCTGTCCGGATGCTCCGAAATTCATCCTTGGTGATTTTAATCACTGCACTCTGAACAGGACGTTGACGACCTATGAACAGTACGTGACTTGCGCCACGACTAACAAAAACTCCACTCTTGACTTATGTTATGGCTCTTTGAGCAGCGCTCATAAGTCCGTGCCGACGCCTTCTCTCGGTGCATCTTATCATAATAGTGTGCTTTTACTGCCTGTGTATAAACCGTCCTTCAGACGCCTTCAGTGTGGAGAGAAGGAGGTTAAAATCTGGTCTGAGTACAGTATCTCGTCTCTTCAGGCATGCTTTGAATGCACGGACTGGCATTGTTTCTATGATTCTTGTGAAGATGTTGATGAACTGTGTGACACTGTGTCCTCTTATGTTTCGTTTTTTGTAAACTGTCTTACCAACAAAAAAGGTTGTTATTTATCCAAATAACAAACCTTGGGTAACTAAGGAACTTAAAACGGTTATCAACAAAAAGAAAAGAACTTTTTACACAGGAGATCCTCTTGAGAAAATGGCTGTCTCCAGAGAGGTAAGGAGAGAAACAGTCAAAGCCAAAATTAATTATAAAAATAAAATAGAAATGCAGTTCAGCACTGGTGACATTAGAGCGGCTTGGCAAGGTATAAAGTCAATGGCCTCTATAAATAAAAACGCTGGTGAGTCCAAGCAGTACATCAGTATTAATGGAGTCATTGATGCTGAGTTGTCAAACACTTTTAATCTTTTTCTCTCAGTTTGAAAGGTGATGATGAAATACTTTATTAATCCCCAATGGGGAAACTGAATGTCACCATTTGACATTGGACAGACTACAGGCAAGGAACATATACATCTCAGACAGTAAAAGGTAAGTGCAAAGCACAGCAGCACAATACAAGAGACGTCACTGTAATGTTATGTAGATAAATAAAGAAATACATACATACAGACATTAAAATTATTTATGCAATCCCTTCATCAACAGAAGTTTGTTTATCAGCTTCCACCAACATGGTCATTAAAAAACCTAACTGCAGCAGGCACAAAGGATTATGACTTATGGCACAAAGGTCTGACTTCACTCACAATGTTACCATGGTGGAAGATTCTCTTGTACCTCATTGTGATTTTGTAATATGTCAGGATCAGGTGACGGTATTATTGAAGAAAATTAATATTAGGAAGGCAGCTGGTCCTGATTCTATCTGTGGTCGCACTCCTCGTTTCTGTGCTGACCAACTCAGTGGAGTTTCCTCTACACTTTTTCAGATGTGTGCTAATCATTGCCAGCTTCCTGTAATATGGAAAACTTCAACTATAATCCCTGTTCCTAAATCCAAAAATCTGAAAGAACTGAGTGAGTTTAGACCTGTTGCTTTAACGTCGTTGGTAATGAAAACCTTTGAGAGAATTTTAAAAGATGAGCTTGTGTCCTTGGTGTTTGAAAAACTTGACCCTTTACGGTTTGCTTATAAAGCCAGTAAAGGAGCGGAGGATGCAAAACTCTTCATTCTAGACAAAATTTTTAAGCATTTAGAGAAGCCAAAGTCCCATGCTAGACTATTATTTGCTGACTTTTCCTCAGCTTTTAACAAGATGCAACCACCCACATGGAAAGAATCTATATGAACATATATGCACATATATGCAACCTATATGCCGCATGTAGGCCAAATTCAGGTACAAACATGTGCATATACAGGGCATATAGGTCTCCTATACTAGCGCATATACCCAGTGGCAGGTTCTGTTTGTCATACCTATTGTATAGCTCATATCTCACTTTTGCAACTGTCATACATGATGCCTAGCTCATATTTTTATTCTCAAGGTAATATCTGCATATTAGTCCAAAGTCCCTTACAGAAATAACAAGAATTTCATACAATAACTTATTAATCGCATGTGAACACGTGAAATTGGCATCACATTTGATCCTAAATACATGTTGATATGTGAAAACGGCATGTAATGTGTAAACCAGTTATTATTAACTATGGCAAGTGAGAGGAGACAAAAAGCTATGATATCAACACAAATATCTAATACTATTTGTTACATTTTTTTCCTGAAACATTAACAATAACAAGGTCATCAATTCTTTCTTGACCATACTTATTTCCATTCTATGAAGATTGAGTTGTGTATTGTGGAAGAGAAGGAAATGTATAAAAACAAAATGGTTTGATTATGTTTATTTCGTCAATTAAGCATTTTTTCAAGTTTAAGTCACGCCAGATTCACCACATTAGATAAAATTGGATTCACATCATTACAGCTCATACACATCCACTGAAAGGTAATACACTACACTGTTACATCCACCAAATGCAATGTTTTCTATCTTGTCTGTAATGCAGTATCTAGATGAAAAAGGCTCAGAGTTCCTTAGTCTTAATGTAGCAAAATAAAACAAAAATAACAAAATAAAAGTACACAGAAGAACATACATTCAAGTAAACATGCCTTTCAAAAGTCATTTTCATCCCCACATCTATTTGAGCATTTCACTGTGGTTAATGAATTTGAAGACAAAGTCTACATTTCTGTTCACAGTTTCATTGAACAGACACTTGCCTTTTATCTGAGATGCTTGTACAGCAACTAAAGGTCCCAGACTTTTTCCTACAGGGATGAAATAACAAGGATTCCTAAATTCCCACACGGAAAGAACCTATATAAACATATAGGTTTTAAACCCCGCCTTGTATCAACTAGCAGTGTTTGGCAGCTCTTTTCAAAAGTGGCACGCAATTGGCCAATGCGCTACAGGGATGCAAATTGCGAAGGGCCTGCTGGGAAGGGTTATAGAGATTAGAGTGCCCTTAGGCGCGTCCTGTTGGTTGGACGGGCAGTCATAAGTAAGATTTTGATTTCATCTGGTATTTACTATCTTCTGCTTTTGATCTGAGTTTGTGAAGAGCCACTTTACAATTGCACAAAATGCACTGTTAAAGGATGCGGGCTATGTACACTCTACTGGCTTATCCACAGGTGGTTGCATATGCAAATAGGCAAAGAACTTTCACGCAATTTCCTAATTGAATGTCCGGGAATTGAGTAGTATTGGAAATGCTAAATTAAAAAAAAGAAAGCCGTAGAGGGTTTAATTGGCTGTTTTCATATATCATAGGTACATATATGTACCTATAATATATGAAAACGGCCAATTTTATGTATGTCACATATATGCGAAACTTATATGTGGCCCTATATTAAAACCTATATGTTTATATAGGTTGTTTCCGTGTGGGCACACATTCTAATTGACCGCCTTTCTACTTTTTTTAAGCTGCCTGATCAGTTTTTATTGTTGATTGTGAATTTTTAACAGATAGGAAACAGCAGGTCTTTGTTAATGGAGTCATGTCTGATGTCCTGGTGTCTAACACAGGCTCTCCTAAGGGCTGTGTTCTGTCTCCTCTTCTTTTTAATCTCTACACAGACAGCTGCAGGTCTTGTAAAAAGGGTAGCTACCTGGTCAAATTCTCTGACGATACAGCACTTTTATCCCTTCTTCAAGGTTCGGAGTCAGATCATGGTAGAGCCCTTCCTGCTTTTATTGACTGGTGTGATGAAAATTTCCTTGACCTTAATGTGTCAAAAACTAAAGAGCTCATTGTTGATTTTAGGAGAAACTGTGTAAAACCTAAAGCAAGCTCTATTCATGGTAAGGATGTTGAGATTGTTGACTCGTACTTAAGTATTTAGGAACTGTGTTCAATTCCCAGCTAAAGTTTGATGTGAACACTGAGAGTATTGTTAAGCGAGGTCAACAAAGAATCCACTTACTGAGGAAGCTGAAGTCCTTTAATGTTTGCAACAAAATGCTGTCTATTTTTTATCAGTCCTTTATTGAAAGTCTTTTGACATTTTCTTTTGTTTGTTGGTTTGATGGTCTGGCTGTCAAAGATAAAAACAGTCTGTATAGTGTTGTTAAAATCTGCTCCAAAATAATCGGTCAGAGAGATCTGCGTTCTTTGTGGGAGAAACAGGTGGTCAAAAAAGCTAAAGGAATAATTTCCCAACATGACCAAATCCTATGCTCTGAGTTTACTTTAATGCCCTCAGGCCGCCTCTTTATCGCACCCTGTAGGAGAACAAACCGTTATTCTAAGTCTTTCATTCCTTCTGCCATCAGAATGTTAAACCTCGATAGTAGTCTCATGGACAGATAGCTTTGTATTATTGTGTTTTTCCTTGTTTGGCACTGAACCACATGGTGGTTAAAACTGTGTTCTTAGGCTGGTGGCTCGTTCATACATTCTATGAATGTAAACCTATAATGTAGTCTGTAATGCACCTTGGGTTATCTTAATTTATGTTCTCTTTTATCTGCTGCTGTTCTTGAATTTGCATTATAATCTGCCTTACCCTGGGTGTGTCGTTTCTAAAAGGGTCACATGAGGGGCGATGTGTCAATGAGCATCTCTGTCATGAACTGACTTTTATTTATTACTGTCTCTATTTGCTGTTTGTGAATGTATGTACGGTCTGGGTAGACTGCAAGAACTGAATTGCCCTTTGGGATAAATAAAGTTGTCTAAATCTAAAAATCTAAATCTAAAAGTTCACATCAGAACTGCAGGCAGGCTCATCTAGCACCTGCACTCTCTGCTTACACTGCCATGCACTTGCCATCCATCCAGAAAGTGGTTTGATGGTGCCTTTCAGGAAAATGTAGGGATGTCCTTGGAGCAGTCTATGGCTTGATGGCATCTTACGTTGCTCCAAAATTTGTTCGTATCTTTCTGCACTGATGGTGTCCTCGCAAATGTCACTTATGCCATGTGCACTGACACATTCTCATTATATGACTCACACTGGGTTTTGTACCTGTTGCTGATAACGGCTTGGGTTGTTTTTCTCACCTCTTTTCATCCATCTTAGGAACATAGCAGCTGTTTTTTCAAAAAAACAATTGAAATTTTGACTCATCAGACCAGAAAATACTTTTCACCATGCTACTGTGCATCGTAGATCAGACCAAGCCCAGAGAAGTTGGTGGCACTTTTGGCCAGTGTATGGCTTTGGCTTTGTATAAACTTGCATCTTTGGATTCAGAGGCAAATGGTGTTGACTGATAAGGTTTACCAAATTATTTCTGTGCCCATGTCATATTATGTATTATAGACGCATTCCAATGGAGGCCCCGAAAGGCAAGGGAGAAGAAAAATTCTGGTGATCCATTTTCTTAACCTAATCTAAATTCTTATCTGTCTTGTGTTTCTGACTTAAAAATAGGTGAAAAACAAGTTTTTGCTGAATTAATCTTCATTCCTTTTTTCATCACTGAAAACAAATGAAAAAAGTATTTGTTGCTGGTGAATAAAATGCTTTTGCCGGGATCATTTGAAAAAAAAAAAAAGTTTTGGCAGGTTTTGTCAGAAATTTTTTTTTGAAGTGTTGGTTGTTTTTTTGGCCACAAGAGGCTGAAGTGCAGCACTACCCTACCCCAGACTCTAAATAGGACAAAACGCATTGATGTTGCACCTTCATATTTTATTACAGTGTACCTTTAATAGGTAATTACAACCCCAATTCTGAAATAGTTGGGACGAAGTGTAAATTATGAATAAAATCAAAATGCAATGACTTTCAGATCACATGAGCCAATATGGTATTTACAATAGAACGTAGATACCATTTCAAATGTTGAAACTGAGACATTTTACATTTTTATCCACAGGATGAGCTTATTTCAAATTTTCTGGCTGCAACAGGTCTCAAAAAAAGTTTGGACACAGGCAAAAAAGGGCTGAAAAAGCAATTAATATATAAAAGAATCAGCTGAAAGAGCATTTAAGGCCCTGTCCCATACTGCCGTTTAACGACTCCCTCTAAAAAAACGAAGGCATATGTTTATTGGACTTTTTTATTCGTTTTTCAGCTGGTTTACAGACGTATCTAGACATTGACAGACGGCGTTAGCTGTTCCAAACTTTGGACATGTTCAAAATTTCTGGCGGCCAGCTTTGGATAGCAATTGGCGGTTCTCATATAACTCAGTCAAAAAAGAAACTTCACACTCATAAATTTCTAAATATTTTCTTGAAACTTAATACAAGAGATATTATTATTATTATTAGGGGTAAATGCGTTGTCAAAGACATCATGACACACAGCAACTCCGACGTGCACAAGCATGCAGCATGTGCGAGCATACATCAAGGTAAAAGCATGTTTCCTCGTGTTCCTAGTCACGTGACCTTATGAGACACGTGCAATTGAGCCCACGTTAGCACGGTAGAGTGACATCTCGGAAAAACAAGTTCTTACAGTCAATTATCCGTTGATTTGCAATGCCACGACTGTCAAACATTCAATGTGAACGTGCCATTGGCATGCTGAATACGGGAACGTCGGTCACTGACGTTGCCAGGGTTATGGGATGCAGTCGACGGGCTATCCATGATCTTCGGACACGTCTCCAACAAACTGGCACCACAGCAGACCGACCTCGTTCGGGTAGACCACGTGTGACGACACAAACAGAAGACCGACAAATCGTCTTACATCATTTGCGTAATCGATTTCTCACTGCAACGTCCACTAGGAATTAATTGTTTAGAGGTCGTGTGACTGCCCAAACCATACGTAATCGCCTGCGCACTGCTCGTCTCCATGCACGCTGGCCATATCGTGGACCAATTTTAACCCAGTTACACCGACGTCAACGGCTTCTCTGGGCACAACGACATCTGAGATGGACTCAGCGTGATTGGAATAGGGTCGTTTTTAGTGACGAATCCAGATTCACTTTGCACTTCGCTGATGGGAGAGTTAGAGTTTGGAGGAGACGCGGTGAACGCAACGCCCAGTGTTGTGTGCAGGAAGTGGACCGTTTTGGGGGCGGTAGTGTTATGGTTTGGGGTGCCTTTAATGGTCCTGCCCATTCCTGACTGATGGTCGTTCAAGGAAACCTAACTGCTGCAGGATACAGAGCTTTTGCCATTCATAGCAGCTCATGGCCCAGGTCTGACATTCCAACACGATAATGCCAGACCTCATACGGCCAATTTAACGCGGAATTTTCTTAGGAATGCTGGCATCAATGTCATGGAGTGGCCCTCAAGGTCTCCTGACCTTAATCCCATAGAACATGTATGGGATGTGTTGGGCAGAAGACTCCATCAAGTAAGGAACCCTGCACAGAATTTGCAGGAACTTGGTGCCATGTTGGTTCAATTATGGCGACGCATCCCCCAAGCTGTGCTCAGACGCATCATTCAATCCATGAGGAGACGTTGCGTCGCAGTTGTGAACGCTCATGGAGGGCATACGCGCTATTGACATGCTTTCATCAAGTTGTAACTTACCATTTTTACTCTCTTACATTTCAGAGCATTTCGGTGGAACTGGTTACATTATGAACATGATTTTTTATGGTACACCGTCCTTAATGGGTACAGAATGGAATTAAATCATTATTTAAAACCACTTTTCTTGTATGTTCAACTTATCGACCTCCGAACGAGTGTGAAGTTTCTTTTTTGACTGAGTATATGTTACTCTGGCGTTTTTTTGACGTTTTCACCGTTACTCAGATGGAGTCTTACCAGTTTTTAGACTTTCATGGCTGTTGGGCAGGCGGACAGCTAAAACCCACCAAACTGCCACAAAAAAGCAAAAACCTCAAAAAAATTATCCAGAATGAATGTAAATAATTGTAATTTTTAATGCAAACAATTTAATTTGTTCTTTATTTCTCTTTTCATTCAATTTATGATTTTTTTTATTTGTTACAAAAAAGAAAAATGAACCAAAGAAAAACTTGAAATGAAAACAATTTATTTCATTTCAAGTTTTTCTTTGGCTCATTTTTCCTTTTTTGGGGGGTTTGTGAAATAAATTGTGGGGGATTTGACAAACTTTGTTTTTATCCTGTAACTATATACAATTTATTTACATTTATTTACACACAATCCAATTCGTTCGTTACTCATACTTATGCAGAAGTTACTCAGGCGTTCGATGTTCCGTGAGCTGAGCTCAATGAAGATGTTACTCATACTTAAGCAGACGTTTCTCAGATGTATTTAGACATTACTCATGCTGTTCTATCTGCTGTCCATGGCCAAAAAATTTGAATTTGCCGCCGTATGACACTGTTTGACATATGACACTTCAAATAGCCCCGTTTGAAAAGCAAGATTTTGTAGGTTTAGCCTTCAAAACCAAAGCTTCAACAAAGTTCATAAAACTCAAAATAAATTGCATGATGCAAATATGCCTTGCACGCAATTTCATAAGGGAATTCATTGAAATCTCCAGAGGTTACACAAAGGAGCTCATGAAGAAGGATTGGAAGGACATCCTAGCCAGTCCCGCCTTAACCTGCCGCTAGGCCCTGGGGCTGAGAGGCTCTATAGGCCCTCCCGTAGCTGCATTTATCTACAGCGCAAAATGTATTAGTTCCTCTTTCTGAGCCGGAAAACACCACAATATTCACATGAACAGGTGACCAATTTACTCAGGCCCATACTATAAACTCAAAATAAACTCAAATGTCAGTCTTAGAGAGAATACTTTTTTTTATAACAACCACACACACAGCGACTCATAAGTGAAAGAGTAAACTGTTTGATTATATAATCAAGATGCATGAATGTTTTATTCCACTCCGTAACATGTAAACAACAAGTCCAATTTTATGAAAATTGCCACTTCCATTTAAAAAAAGATAAAATTCCATTTATGATTTAATTTGGGTTTTTAACTGTATTTCTTTTCATTTATTATTTTAATTTTTTTTATTTTAAAGTAAAATCAGCCTATCAATGAGAAAAAATAAAATCACAACTCAAGTCTCATAAATGTGTTATCTCGGGCTTCAATTTATCCCTTAAATGTCAGCGAATGAAAGACAGTGTTTGCTCCTGGTTGGCGGTCTATTCAAGTCAATGCGATGAATAATATGCTAGCTAGCATGCTAACGCGTCTCGCCATTGAATTAATAAATTAAAGTTTATACGACAACTGTACAAGTTTAACTTATTACTCTAATGGGGAAAAGCGGTCCCATGTTAGCTGGCGAATTATTCCTCACGTTGACTTGAACAGACCGCCAATTAGAACTGGTAACCAGCAAGACTGGTCGCCTTAAGCTGGATTTATGGTTCTGCGTTGAACCGTCGGCGTTGTGACGCAGAGCCTCTGTGGCGATGTGAGCTCCCACCACAGAGTCCCTGCGTCGCCTGCCATGCACCTCGGAAATTTTCCTGCACGTCAAAGCGATTCTTGATATTTATGGGATAAAATATCATTCAATCATGCGAGAGACTACTGGTGGCAACGCGGTTCTGTCAGAACGGCAGCTACAATCGAGTTGTGTTTTAGGGGTGGGCATATTCCACGAATCAATTTCAGCCATAAACATTGGTAACAAAGTTGCTTTCGGTTGAGGTTAGTGTCAATGTTCAGTAAATATTTTATCTAATTTGGCACGCTACTGTACGGCATTAAAAAGTTCCTTCTGTGCCGGGAATGAATGGGGAGGGCGGCAAGGTACTCAGCCAGCTGTGCAAATAGGACGGCAGTCTTTAAATTAAGGCTGTTACCGACTAAAGGGTGTTTGGACTCCTGTCTCTGACACATTTCTATAAGTTTTTAGCTAAGAAGGTTTGGCATGGTCTTCAGAGGAAAAATATGTTTGTTTGGAACATCATTTCTCCATCGGCAGACTTTCCATGCATTACCTGGGATTTCGTTTGACTCAGTCCGCGATTCCGCAATGACGAAAAATCGGTGCACCTATATTTAAATACGTCACAAAACTATCCTTCTACATTCTGATTGGTTGTTGTGTCACTGGGCCCCCGAGGGTTACTCTAAATTTGACCAATCAGCAGCTACAAAGACGAATATCAAGTGATGTACAGAAAATTTGTCAAATTACAAAACAATGGTTTTTTTTTTTTTATTATTGGCTCATGATGGGCCCCTGATCCTCATAGGCCCTGAGGCTTCAGCCCAGGTAAGCCCGTGCATTAAGGCGGCCCTGTGCAATGCATTTCGAACTTGAACTGAGCTGAACTGATGTAACATGACTCTTCCCAGTCAGAATCTGCAGATTGCTGGTAATGAGACGGAACATTTTAAACAGACATTAAAAGAGCCCAACCAGCTCCTTCAGCCAGATGAACTTCAGCGTTTAATAATCTGACAGGAGTCTGCAAGCTTAAAATCAATGTACGCTGACATTAGCCAAATTAAACCTCCAACAAATGCGGTACGTGTAGGAAGGACAACCCTAGATATTTCGGCAAACCTAAATATTTTATTCTTGAAAATTATGACAAATTGCTCCCGCGAGAGTGAAAAAACACAACCTCCGTAGCAGGTGGGCTAGATTAGTTTCAAATAGGAGAGGAAGTGAAGAAAAGCCTCTCGTAGCCCCATAATGGCGATAAAGGTTTACCTTTGGAGCAATCGACATAACAAAAACCAAAAGAAATTGTGACACTGCTTAGAAATGAGAAATAGATTTCTAGGAGCAGTGCAGAGGGCATAGCGTCAGAGAAATGAATGAACAGTCTTGGTTATAAAAGCTTTCCAATTGGGTGGGAACAGCTAAAGTTAAGAACGACTGGACAGAAACAGGCTTGTGACCAGCCTGACTCCCATGCCTGACTGAAGTAGCGCCAAAGCTAGGTAAATTTATGTTTGGACGATTAAGCTGCATGTTACTATCCAGTCCATATATGTTTCCCAATTGGTTCTACGCAAGTGCAACTGTCAACAAAAATGAGTAGGTAGTGAGTAGCTATACAATATTTCACCCATTTAAGGATGAAATATCCAAAATCCTACCATTTCTCTTAGTCGAACATTGTTCTCAAAGCGGTGAATGATAAGATCATGAATCACTGCCTTGAGTCATCTTTGCTCTTGATGGAATGGGCCTGTTTTTGGAGGCTCAAGTTTGTTATGATCCAGACAAGGAACCGAATACAAATTCAGGGTACAATGCACAAGGTCGTATTTAATAACAGGAATGCGGCTTTAAAAAAAAAAAAATGACAGGTCGTAGCTTTGAGCAGTAGAGAGCCAGTCCAGCTGAGTTACTTAGAGGCCATCCTGGGGCTGTAGCCAGGTGGTGAATCCCCCTCACAGAAGAATGACTGCTTAAGAGTTGAACTGAAAGGTTGAGCAGGGACACAGTCCCGAGACTGGAGATTGATGAAAGCTTGGGAGGTGTTCCTAAAAAACTGACTCAGAGAAACAGGTTGGAACAATGGATTATCAATAATGTGGTCCCAATCCTAGAGACCAATAAAAAGGCTTGGGAGCTTGTTCCTATTTATTAGATTCCAAAGAGTAATTTAGTCTTTGTTTGTCATTAATTTACCGAAAACACACGAAAGAAGAGCTTAGCTCAGGACAAGACAAACTATCCGGTCGGGTACAAAACTTGACAATCCAGCAACCATCCTGAGATCACAATGAACTTACACAGGCAGGACATTCACCATAGGGGCGAGGCATACAAATAACAACACCTGTGTGCAAGGGAGTAAACTAGACAATAAATCAATTAAGGTTTGCCACGCACTGGACGATATTAAAATCTTAGCCGATTTTAAAAACTTGGGAGACCATAGACATGAGGACAGTTGCCACGAATTTTTGACATTATAATCTTCCCAATGCACACAATTAATAATGCGGCCAGTGGCGATTCCACAGACTCGACATCTCGCGTGTCTCGCACGATCATACGTGAGTAAGGAAGAAAAACAAATGTGAAGGGCTGGCTGCCCTTGTGTGCATTGTATTTTGCTGCAAAAAAAAAGAAAAAGAGTATGGGTGAAATCCTGGCTTACAAGACAGAGATGTAATTACGCAACATCCGGTTGGTGGCGCTTCCCAGAATGTTTGCTCTAATTAGCTACTGCAGGTTTTTCTTCCAGAGGCAGCTCTATCTGCAATCGTAAATATCAAAGATGTTTGATATGCATGATTCATGTTTGAAATTTATGATGCAAGATCAGGGAGGCTCTGACTCGACCGAGAGCAGATAAATAATCTTGTTGACACGACACACTTGAGGATTATTTGAACATAAAATCGGTTGCTACCAGCCTCGAGTCGGGCTACACCCCCACAATCGTCGGGGGAGGGGAAATCGGGCCCAAAATCAGGCCTAATATCATCTAGAGTGTGGCCAGCCTAAAGGAGACAAAACCACCAGAACACATGCAGACTGCTGGAACAGAAGTGCAATCAATGAAGGACACCTAAGGGTTGTGACACATTTTAGAATATAACATGATTAGCTCGCATTCTTAGCATAACTTCTTTCACATCACCTTATTATTGAAATTTTTCACATCATTCTGAGTCCCAAATTGTCCCTATACCAACCTTTATAAAGTCTGCTGCAATCTTCAGATTTGAAATATGAGTACATTTTCAATTAATGATAGATTTCGCAAGTCAAATGATCAAATAATGTGTTGTAGTAGTATGTTCAATGTCGAACAAGATGAATGGACTTTGCAGAACACTCTTTTGTGATTTTATTTGCATTTTCCATAATGTGCCAACTTTTTTGTGAACTGGGGCTGTTATACATGGTCAGATTGCGGGAAAGCAAAAAATTTGCCCTTAAGATTTAACCTTCTTTGTGAGCTGATCAGCTCACCTTTTTTCGTAGATATCATTGTGTCAACATGGTCACACCAAGTTTTCATTTTTACCTACAGTCATGTCTAATTTTACTGCAAGATACATGCTGAATCAGTTACGGTCCTCAGAACTATGTCTCAGTGCCCAACCTGGGAATCAAACCTGTAAACTTTAGTTAACAAGTCTATGCGCTAAATATATTGGTTCCCATTTATGACGATAAGTATTGCAGATATCAGTAATAAAGATTATTATTGTTTGTATTGACTCCACTGAGACTGCACCTATGGACTGTCTGTGCTGGCTTGACCATTGGTCTGTTAACATGGTACTTACAAATAACTTCCAGATGTGCAGTTGTGCCATCTGAGCCAAACGCATTCTTTGCTTCACAGTAGTACTGTCCACTGCTACTGAACTCAGCCACACTGAAGCGGAGATTCCTGCCAGTTCCAATAATGTTCATCTCTGCTCCATTCACTTTAAACCAGGTGTAGTTCCGCACTGGTGGGTTGGCTTTACTGCTGCAGGTCAGAGCTACAGAGCTACCTGCTAACACTGAACCAGAGAGCTTGATGGACACTGAGGTGTTCTTGGGAGGATCTGTATTATAGTTAAAATACAACATCTTTGTTTGTTTTTTTTTTTTTGGTTATTTATTTATTTTGGTTTGTGAGGAGTGATATAATACTTTGAGGATATTTGCAGGTGGTCTGCTTCATAGGATGAGCATTATTTAGGTTATTCACATTTGCTTGATAATGGATGAAAATAATACAATTTTATTTGCTTTAGCTTTTATTAATATTAATTCTGTACAACATACCTACCACATGAGAGCAAAGAAACAAGTGAATAATAATAAAATATTATTATTACTCTGAAATTGAGAAAGTAATAATGTTGTAAAATTCTATACACTTACAGAAAACCTTGATTGTCCGATTGGCCTCAGAAGTCCTCTGAACGCCTCCTTGCTGCAGTGTGTATTGAGCCCTGCAGGTGATCTTCTGCCCATGGTGGAGATGGGAAGCAGTGAAGGTCATAACAGAAGACACAGATTGGGTTTGATCCTCATTCACCTGCAGCTGATCCACACTGTCACCCAGTCTGGGGGTCCATGTTAGATTTGGGGGGAGGTCAGGACAGGGGGCTGCAGCAGAGCAGCTCAGACTCACATAGGTCCCCTCCGTCACCTCCACCTCATCTGGGGTTAACTTGGGTTTGGGTGGAGAGTCTGAGAGACATGAAGACATAAGGATGCATTGGAGAGTCACACTCAGAACACAAAATATTCACCGCATCAACAGTGTCTGACTAACATACAAAAAAAAATAAATTTGTAACATTTAATGTGTACAGTTGTTTTAAAAAATAAACCAGCAAAAGTGTAGGTTTTGAAATTTTTTTCTGTATCGAGCGGTCACTCTCGGGTATAACATGACAACCAAGCACTTATGGCATAGAGTTGACCTCTATCTAGAATTAATGGAAAACTATTCACACATACACTAAGCCAGCAATGGTATTCTGAATTTAAATAAAGCTGAAGCAGAAATTTGACTCTGAGCGGAAACCGCGTTACCTTTGATGTTAAGTTCAACCATTTGTTTAAAAGTCAGTTTCAATTTTGAACAATCTAATCTGAATTTATATTGGCCACTAGAAGTCATTGGCACTTTCTCCAGGACTGTCGTGCAGTTCTTCTGCAGCAGGTCTCCAGTGATCTTCCCTTTGAGCTGAGATGTAATATTACTCCTGGAATCAAACACTTTTGCGCCATCTCTGTGCCATTGTCCGATTACAGAATTTTGACAATGGGATAGTGGCCCTTCCCTATCATGCGGCATCCGAAATCTGCAGGGAATCTGAACACAGGATCCACTCAGAGCCTCTATATTCTTTGGCATCCAGGCTGCCCACTCTCTGCCCAAGGCTCCTGCAAATCAGAATACAGCTCTGTCACTATATCACACAAGTGATCTTACAGCACAGAGAAATCTGAGTCTTATGCTGAACAAAGATGATTAACAGGACGTTGAATACAGAAATTCTTAAATTAATGCCTCATCATTAATGAAAATATATCATAAATACTTAAGATCAAATATGCAGACTTTTTAAAATTGCCTACATGGCCAAAAGCATGTGGAAATTCACTTGGCTCAGGCCCCTGCTCGAACGAAGCCAATTAGTTTCATGTAGGCAAAAGCTTGAAGGTTTAGCATACATCAACATTCTAGAGGGTTTTTTGCTTCCAACAATGTGGAATAGGCTCTGTCCTCCTCCAGTATGAGAAAAAGTCAATATCTAGTGTGGCCACCTTATGCTTTGATGACAGGATTTAAGTGTTCACATATTTTTTTTCATTTCCTCACTCGCTAAACCATTCCATATGTTTAGAAGTTCACTACAAAGAGATTCTTTCAATGTTATAACAGATTTGTGTATCTTACTATCAAGGAAATCCCAATTTTGCTCAATTCAGGTCTGGATTTAGAGTAGGCTAAGTCATAATTTATATGTGACCAGGTGATCCTTCCGACTGAGATTATTCTTGCACAACTTAGAAGTGTATTTAGGGTCATTATCTTGTTGAAAATACAATCCCTGACCAATCATTCTCTATCCAGATGGCAGTCCGTGCCTCACAAGATCCATGATTCCGTTGATTTTTATGAGATCACCAGCTCCTTTCGAGCAGACTGAACCCCAAGCAATATTACTACTTCCATGTTGTTCTGAAGGAGTTAAAGTCATTTTCAAAATGTTTTTTAAACTTCATGGCACACAAGTTTTGGGTTTGAATGGGAAAATTTTGAATTTTGATTCCTTGGTTCAAAGTACTTGTTCCCAGTCCATTGGTGTCCAATCCTTGAAATTCTTGGTAAACTCAAGTCTTTTTTGATGGTGCAGGCTCTTGACAGTACAAGAGTAATCTGACCATTTTCACACTCGTGCCTAGATATGGTAGGTCTTGATACTTTCATCTCTTCACTTCTGGCACAAATAATATCATCATGGAGTTGTCATGCTGTCAACCGCTTATTTCTTTTACTTGTCACACACAACGAGCATCAGAGGCACTTAACTTCTGTTTTGCACTACTATTACCATTAGTTTTCTGCGAACTGGTCTCTTTGAAATGCTTGATGGTGCTTCTGACAGTGCCAGGGCAGCATTTAATGTCCTCTGATATTTTTCTAACGACCAACCAGCGTCATGTAAGGCCAAAATGCGGCTACACACAATCCCAGAGAACTCATTCCATTGTCCCATTGTGTTTAACATTGTGACACTGCTCACAATTCATGTCACCTTAAACTGGAACAACTGACCATCAGAGGTAATTTTGCCAAATAATGTCACCTCACACCAGTTTAGACAAACATTTTAGCATCAATATTCTGTGACGGTGCGTTCAGGAACCACTCGCGAGAACAGAAATTCCAAAAATCATAAGCCGTTATTGCAAAATGGTTCGGGAACAGAAGACACAGGAATTGCCGAGCCAAAAACAGTATCCAAAAAGCGAAGTCAAAATAACAGGCAGGGGTTAGAACCAGTGAAGCAGATGTGCAACGGTACATAACCAGTAATCCAAAATTGTAGTCAGAATCAAGAAGGGTGGGTCATACACAGGGCATCAAAAACAGGAATCGTGGTCGTACAAAAAATGGGTCGAAATCCAAACAGGCACAAACAAGAATAGCAAGGGCAAGGCAATATCAAGGTCGTACAAAAATAGTCATAGGAGAACCAATAAACAAAAGGCATACAAGGAGCTCTGCACAAGTGAAAATTGATCAATGTTCTGACGGGGAACAAACTGCAGTGAAGACTTTAAATAGACAAGAGGGAAGTCACATGCTATGCAGGAACAGGTGAATTGGATAAGAACTAATTACAAAGGGAAGCACACATGGGGAGGTCCTTAACCACAAATAATTGGCAAAAGCCAAGACACGGACAGGATCCACGCAGACAACCTATGACAGATAAACAGCTCCGGTCAAGGAGTTCTAAGTGCACAGACAAAGAGTGCAGGATAGCAATTAAGCACGTGCGAGAGATCTCGCGGAAACGCAGAAAGATGCAGAGAAAGTAAAGCAAGAGGCGGAGACTAGAACAGGGCGATAGCTGAGATTGCATTAGTAGTAATTAGTAGCGGTGTAACTTTAAAAATTAACCCAAGTGCTCGTTAGTTAGTTAGTAATATGTACATGGATTAGTTAGGTTAGTAAACTATGATACAAAATATAAATGTTAGTGCTATTAGTAATCGAGGAAAGTAAGGTGAAGGAAGTAAACGAAAATTGAAGTAATAATATGAAACACCAGAAACCATTAAAATCACTCGAAGCATGTAAGCACACAGACTGGGAGAACGGACTGAACCAAACTGATCACAAGACAGGGGTGACAAGTGCAATGAATACGCAAATGGCATGAACAGAAAAACCTGGATGAAAAATGAATAAAGAAAAGACATGGCAAAACACACAGAATCATGGCAGCAAAACACAGAACCATAACATAATTCATGGAATGAGCCTTAAACCATGCACTCATGCTATGCTAGAGTCAAAGAAATAAAATTTGTGACACCTTTTAATTGTTGAGAAAAGATTGATGTTTTCAGTGTGTAATGTGGTAAAAAGCCACTAGATGGCAGTATTGACTTTTTTTTGTTAAGCAATCTAAAGCTATGTTTGGGCATGTCCCGGGCATGCCTCAGAGGGGGCTGGAAAAGAGTATATAAGGAGAAAAATCGACAGAGTGGAGTAGTAGGAGACATTGCAAGGAGAAATAGTGGAAGGATACATTTGACCAGACCTGTCACTGTTTTCAAGACCTGTGAAGCTTTTTGTGGATTTTTGCCTGTGTTGGAGCATTTTCCTGTCCCAGGACATCGCAACATAGCAGCCCATCTCAATTACCAAGGGACTGTAACTATCTTTTTTTTTATTATTATTTCAATGGTGGTCAGTAGGGTAGAGAGTAGATTGGTTCTGTTTGTTTAATTAAATCTGTTGAAGTTTAAGAATTTTGTCTGTCATCCCTTGCTGTCCGTGACGCCATAACAAATTGGGGCCATAACAAGTGTTTTTCTTTATTACCCAAATTTTTTACCTTAATATATTTGTGGGAATGATTTTTTTGCTCTCATTGCCAACAATAGCGTTTTCCAATACATTTTCACCAAAAATTATATGGAAGTAATGTATTAGGACCCCTTTCAGATGAAAGTGGTGGTGCAAAATTATCACTGCAGACTACTGTAATTGTTTAAATAAGCACCAATGTTATAACCCTCGTGTGAATGCCTTTTGTTTCCCTTCCTATTCAGCAACTTGTGTGTCTATTAGAAGTATGTCCCTTTGATTGGATTATGTCTTGCGTGATTTTCCCTCCTCAGCTATGACTTGTTTAATGGTTATTTCATAATGGCTCTGTGACTTGTATTTAAACCCCCCGCTATAAGCTGCAAGTTGCCAGATTGTAATGTGCAATTAGTGTTTAAAAGCAGTCAGTATTCTAAGTAAAAACTCTTAGTCTTCATCAAGTGTAACGTAAACTTTAATGACAGCTATTTGCGGAAGAATTCCTCATTACTCAAACAAGCGTCCAAGCCTATTCAGGGTCTAGAACTATGACTGCATTCATGTTAACCCTTCCAGATATGTTTCTGCATCCAGTTCATTTAGAACAAGCTCCCAATCCTTCTACGGTTATCAGGATTTGAATCTAGTTCCCCTCAAGCTATCCAATCCTTCTGTAGGACAGTTCAGCTCTGACAAAGTGTGCACTCCCCCTGGCAGTTATCCCAGGAGCCACTAGCCGGAGACTGGCAATCCAGCTTTACCAATTACATCTGTGCTGAATTGTGCTCTCTTCCTCTGGGGTTCCGTCCGCTTACATTATTGTACTGCTGTCAGTAAACCAACCTATTGGGTTGTACTCTGCCTCCGCACTTGATTCCCTGCTCTGGAACATAACACACATGTTTATTTCAGAGTAGTGTATCGCTAACACCACAATGCCATCCACAACATATCCCACCTTGCAGCAGGCAGCCAATGAGGATGACTCTTTCCACTCCAGTCATAGCTCAAGTATTAGTTAAGATCAAAGGCACAGGATGGATGTGATCTGAAAGAAGAAACATACTCATCACATGTACCCATTTGCAGATGTTCTGTGACAATATTCAGGTATCAACCTGTTGCATCTGGTAGGACAGATAGAATATCACCAGTATTTTAACCCTGTTACTCTGTGTCAATGCATTCTCATTTTGGATATCAATTATACAAGGTTTGTCAGAGCAAGAGAGCTCAGTCTTATCTTTGTGGTGAAATTAATGCTAACACATGTTTTATGTTATATTTCCATATAACCTTCTTTTGATCTGTAGATGCAGTCTCAGTGGTACAGCGGTCACTCTGACAGAGCAGCACAACAACCACAAACATCAGCACTGAATATGTTAAATTATTAAAATTTCCAGCTGCAAAGATAAATCCATGAAAAGTCTTAATAATCAGGTCTATGAAATCTCTTACATAAATTGCAAACTAGGAAAAATACTCTTCCTGTGTTGTTCTTATGCTAACAAAAGTGTGACTTCCTTGTTCTCTTTCTGTGTTCTTATACTATCCCTATTTTTATTGTATTTTATTGAATTTATTCTTTTAGACTGTGAAGCACTTTGTGACCCCGTCTGTGAAAGTTGCTATATAAACTTTACTTCCCAGATAGCAAAAAGTGATTGAATCAACACTGTGATATCGTCAGACTGAAGATTGCAATCAACATTGATGTCAGATATTGAAAAAAACATTGAAAGTGCTTGCTATGATCAACATGGAAATAACATTGAATTTCCAATCAATTCTGACAATGAATCAACCTTGATTCAACTATGATATGATCAACATTGTAAGAATGTAGAATTGCATCAATATTGATTCAACTATATACAGTGCCAGACAAAAGTCTTGTCGCTTATCCAAGTTGTAGGAACAACAAATAATAACCTGACTTGTAGTTGATCAATTGGAATCAAAAATGGCTTATATGAAAGACAAAGCCCTCTAGATTATGCAAAATATACCAAAATAGAGTTTTCTGTCATTGATTGAGTTTTATAATTTAATTTGTACAGAAAGGTCAGATTTTGCTTGGACAAAAGTCTTGTTGCATTGAAAAAAATGTGGAAATTATACATACACTTTATTTTGAATACACAAATATGCCACTATAATATCAGAACATAAAGCCATGGTGCCTTGGAAAAAAGAATTAATATTGCGAATGACTCCCATGAGCCTGGAGGACTGCATCCATACGTCTTGGCAATGACTGAGATAACTTGATGATGAAATCATCTGGAATGGCATAGAAAGCAGTCTTGCAGGACTCCCAGAGTTCATCAAGATTCTATGGTTTCATCTTCCAAGCCTCCTCCTTCATCTTACCCCTGAAATGCTCAATAATGTTCATGTCAGGTGACTGGGTTGGCCAATCCTGGAGTACCTTCACCTTCTTCGCTTTCAGGAACTGTGACATGGAGGCAGAAGAATGAGAAGGAGCAGCAGTATAAGTTGGGCAGCAAGAACTTCTTGATATTTCAGGCTGTTGATGTTGCCATCCACTCTGCAGATCTTTCTCACACCCCCATGCTGGATGTAACAACAAACCATGATTTTTCCTCCACCAAACATGATTGTTTTCTGGGAGAATCTTGGGTCCATGAGGGTTCCAACAGGTCTTGTACGACGACTGGCATGCAGTTCAATGGATGATTCACCAGAAAAATAAACTTTCAGCCACTTTTCCAGTATCAATCCTTTCTGCGAGCTGTGAGCCTTGGCAAATGCAATGCAGGTTTTTTGTTTTCTGTTTAATGCAGACTTTTATGTAAAATTTGGCTATGAAAACCACTTTGAGAGAGAATTTGACAAACTCTTCTTGTAGATACCGGGATTTTTGGTGACATTTCCTCATGTAGCTTCGCTGTAGTTGAAGAAGGGCTAGCCTTGTACAGTTGAAGCAACAAACGGTCCTTTCAAACAGTTGTCATACCGGGGTCTGTCTGACCTGCGCTTGCCATTAACGTCACCAGTTTCTTCAAATCTTTTTCTTATCCCCTCCACTTGACATTTGGATACATTAAAGATGTCTGCCACCTCAGCAGCAGACTCAGTCTTCAGGCTCTTGATGATCAGCACATTGGTCTGTGGTTGAATCTTTGGTATGTTGTCAGAGGTCTAGTTGCACCTCATATGAAAGTCTGGTGTGCTGGGGTTATTTCTATACACATCTGGGAATGTGTTAATTACAGTATTTGTCATAAGTTAAACTCTAATCTGCGATTTGTTGCATCATCTGAAGAGACGACAAGACTTTTGTCCCAGCAAAAACAGATGTTATGGGCTTAGCCAAGCTGTGAACATCAGAACACTTTTTGACGGTTTCATTTTGCACCAAATTATTAATGTGAAAGCCCTTGACATTAAAATGGACCATTTATTGTAACAATTGATTGGTTAGAAATAAAGTTATATGCTATTTTTAGTTACTATGTCCTTATGCCACAAGACTTTTGTTAGGCACTGTATATGCATTGCATTATACATTGAAACAATGTTATAATTAAAGGGCCATTTCAACACTTTCAACCCTCCTCTGTATGTTTTTAATATGCCTCATTAAAAAAAAAATTACTCTATTTATGGTATAGTTCAACAAGGAGCATGCCAAAGTAGTCTACTAGTCAGTGATATCACTGCTCTATGCCTGAATGTCAGTGATGTGTCATGGATTTACTGCCCGCCGGATGCCAAACGGCAGTCCGGCGGGAGATAGGACCAAGGGCCGAAATAAACAAAAGGCTCAAATGCTAGGTGGGTTAGAAAAAACAGGAGGTTTAATTTATAAAAACAAAACAGCAATAAATACAGAGCAACACAGGTCGCAAACGCCAGAACAGAATAAAATGCAGAGGCAACCAGGGCTGGCAACAGCCAACCCTTATATACTCTGCCCTCACCTCCACCCTAACAGGCCACACCTGTTGCCCGTCAAGGTGGAGGTGAAGGAATGCAGCAGGAGAGGGACTGCAAGGCCAAACCCTTACAAGTTTGGAGCAACCCCCGCAGAACTTTAAAACACCAAATAGAGTAAAATGATTATTTTTTAAATAAGGCATATTAAAAACATACAGACGAAGGTTAAAATGCTGAAATGGTCCATTAAGTATGGTATACTGCAGAGGTTCTCAACCTTTTTATACAAAGACCCCACTTTACAGGGACATGTTTTGGGGGACCCCATACTTGATTATAATTATTTCATAGGTGAATATTTGAAAATGTGTTGTGAGCTCGTAGATTGGCTATTTCCAATTTTTTTTTTAAGAAACCAAGGTTGAGAACAGCTGCTTTACTGCATGCTCCATTAACAAAAAAACAATAAAACAAACCATTATTCATTTAGTTATTTATTAATTAAAGATTCAAAAGAAATTACACTTTTGTACTTCTTTTGTACATTTTAGCACACACCTTTTCGTTTGATCTTTTAAGGTTCCCTGCCTGGCTTAGGTGGAGGAAGCACCTTCGAGCACCTCCCCCATCAGCACCATTGAAACGATGTCAATTCATTGTAGGACATTTCAACACTGAAAAATCATCATCTGTACTACATTGATTCAACAACAGTTTTTCAAACGTTGAAATGGTAACTGTAATTAAACATTGAATCAACATAGATTTTTCAACCTCAACCAAAAATAACCAATCTGACCAAAATCCAACATTGAATTAATGTCTTTTGCTATTTGGGTTACTTTCTTACTTACTTCTCAACCAAACACCATGGCCCAGGCCTCAAGTCATACTTCGGGATAAGAGGTTTTGAAATAGTTGAATTACTTAAAAATGAATTGAATTATAAATTATACTGTTCTCAAATGCTTTGGCTAGCTGACAATTTAAAAACCTATTCATTTTTAACACGGAAGTAAAAACTTTGAAAAGAATGCTTCAAGTACTATTGTTCATCTTCAGTGAAGAATAAGAATTATGACTGAAAACATTTTAGTCATATAAAATTATACGTGGATTTCGAAATCAACTTTATACTGATGTTAGCTGCAAATTCTCAAAATATACTGCGATATGTGTGTCAATGAGTGTTAATACTCACAGTTCTCTCTGTCTGTCTTTCAAAATATGCTGAAATACACAGTTCATCCTGAAAAAATATTTTCTAGCACTTTGAATATTGAGAGGTCCTAGGATAGTTCATAATCGGCAAATGCTAATCACAGTTGCAGACTAACTACACTCTGTAGTTTAAAACATCCAAGATTTACACAAGTGCAAATAAACTTACTGCATAACAGAAGGATATTCAGAGCTTTTACACTGCACACTGCCTTTCTGTTTGCAGGGCACAAGTATAAACCCACACAAAAGAGGAACTGTTCAGAAGCAGCTTTTTGAGAAATATACTGGGTGTGAGTATTTTTAGCCTAGATGCATACGCAATTTAACATAACATAACATAACATAACATAACATAACATAACATGAGTGGCGAGAACAGGCCGTTCAGCCCAACTAGGCTCGTCAGTTTCTTTTTACTAGTGTGAATATATTACTTCAGATACTCAATGACTCAGTGGTATCTAGCTTTATGTCAAGCCTGCGCTTGAAAATTCCCAAGGTTTCTGCCTCAACGATATGGTCAGGCAAGCAATTCCACAATGAAATTACTCTTTGGGTGAAAAATATTTCCTAATATCAGTGCTAAATTTACCCCTGGTCAACTTCCATTGAAGACCCCGAGTTCAACAAACAAAACTTGGCCGGAGGAATCCTACATAATTCACTTTGTTAATCCCTTTAACATAGTTAAAGACCTCAATCAGATCCACCCTAAGTCTCCTTTTCCTAAAACTAAAGAGATTAAGGATTTTCAGCATCTTCTCATAGCTTTCATCTTTTATTCCGTTAATTAGCTTAGTGGCTCTTCTCTGAACTTTTTCTAGATTAAATTAAAATCTAGAAATTATTCTAAATTATTAATTATCTAAATTATTCTTAAAGTAGGGTGCCAGAACTGTACACAATATTTCAGATGCGGTCTGATGAATTTGTTGTACAAGAGCAGTATGACCTCCTTCGATTTGAACTCAATACTTCTGGCAATGTATCCCAGCATCCGACTGGCTTTTTTAACTTCTATGGCACAATGGCTAGAACCTGTGAGGGTTTGGTCAACAATCACTCCCAGATCTTTTTCATGTGGAGCACATTCCAGTTTTAAACCTCCCATGAAGTAATCCTGTCGAATGTTTTTATTACCTACATGTACAACTTTACATTTCGCTACATTAAATTTCATTTGCCACTTTTCTGCCCAATTCTGGATTCTATCCAAATCATCCTGAATCACTTTGGTGAACTCTAAACTATTTTCCAAACCTCGCAATTTAGTATCATCTGCAAATTTAACTAATGCGCTCTCAATGTTCCTATCAAGGTCATTAATGTAGATGAGGAACACCAGGGGTCCCAACATCGATCCCTAAGGAACACCACTCCCCACTGTACCTCGCTCAGATGAGATTCCACTGACCACCACTTTTTGTGTTCTGTCCTGTCTCTCAGTCAATTCAGATGCAAACCATTACTTGCAGTATTAATAAATACCTCCGGTGAAAGTTCGGTGCTCAGGCTCTGACCTGACAACCTTTTGGCCTACTGAGCCTGAGGGAAAAGCGCAGGGAGTGTCTGGATATCCCCCCTCCACTCTCGGAGCAAATTCAAAGCCCACAGGGGGATGCTTGAGTGGAGTGGAGGTGGGATGTTAACTAGCAGCAGGAAAAAGTGATGCTGCAGCAGAATTATACAGCACAGCAGCAGGCAACGGATTAGATAACAACCAGGGGCAGAGTAACCATCGGGACGACCGGGAGATTTCCCAGTCGGCCGGCCGGCCGATAAGCTCAAGTGAACCAGCCCGTAGACTGCCCTGCGCGACCGTGTGATGTTCATGATCGCCCTATTGAGTTAATACTATCAAGAAAAAAGCACAATCTCATGATAATCTCCAAGATGTGGTGCAACTGCCCAGTGAGTGACTCCGACCAATAATTATAACACTTGGTGTCTCTCTACATCTCACTCATGGTTGCTCGAGTGTTAGACTCACTCTCATCAATCCAGCCTACTGATTTTTGTTTAGTCTCCTATCTTGATCATATTCTTTTTTTTCAGACGTTACATAACTTTCATGACCACAAATATAAAATTTACTGTTATAAAATTTGTTTGTTTGTTCAAAAATTAATGTAGAATGGTTGGAGCAAAGCCTCATGGGAAATGGAAACTGCGTATCACTCTGCATTTATCCAATGAACGTAGGGGGATGAATGAGCGGCCGTCAGACAGAGAGAAAGCGGGCAGGTTGAAGCAGCGGATTATTTTACACTCGAAGATGGAAGGCAAGAAGAAAAAGGAGAAAGGACGGGCCGAAAAGGCCAGAATGAAGAAGAAGAGGATGCTGGAGGAGGGTGCATCAAAATGGTTAAAAATCACGGATTTATTCCGAAACAACCAGGCGTCAACTAGTGATGCAGGTGAGTTGACAGGAAAACAGTTTGCTCAAGCCATGACGTTATTACCATGGAGGTAATATAATAGAACTGGAGAGAGCGAGGAAGTACCACCCCTATTACTTTCAACGGGATGCTAGGCTAGCTACTTCAGCCTAGGAAGTACGGAATTGACCGACACCATCTATAAAAATGGCGTTCCATGGGTGCTTATTTCCGGCACCATTTCATAAGATAGCCAATCTGATCACACAGCACAAATGGCCAAGAAAATGTGTCGTCTGTGCGGATTGGCGAATGTGTTCGAGGGGAAATGACGAGCAACGCTGTTTACCCGGAATGCGCACGCACTATACACTCATTGGCTGAACTGCTGCATTCAGAGCAACAGCTGGACAACCAAACTCATTCACGAGCTGTCATCAAGCTCTAAGTAGCAGTTCCTATTTTACAAGCCCTCTTGAAAACATCGAACAGTTGAGTCAGACAAAGAGTAAAATAATGAAGGATTACCGAATACATTTTATTTTGTTTTGGCTTTATTTGGCAAGAAAAAATACGCACTTTTAAATTGGTGTCTATGGCGCTTCATTGTCTTTGGCCACAAAATTGCATCCTTGGGAAACGTGGAAGCAGGAAGCTAACATGCTAACTGGCTGAAGCAAAGGTACTTCCTCGTTCTCTCTGGTTCTATTATATATCTCTATGGTTATTACTAGGTGCAAATTAGCATAACATTACAGCTGAGTTCTTCATAGTTCCTCCTCAGCGGGGGCGGTGTCATCACTGCGGCTACTACGGCTGTGTTGCCCCTCACTGTCTTTTTTCTCTCCTCTCGTCAGCTCCAAACCCGTCTGCATCTGCACCACGATTACGGACCAGAGTGGTTTTCCACACACACAGCTGTCATTTTAATCGTGTCAGAATAACAACACTCTCAGTACAGATCAGTGGGCGCAGCAATCTACCAGCTGTTATTCTACTGATACTGAAAACATTTGATTTTGTCTTAAAAAAAGTATTTTTCAAAAAAATAAAAAAATAAAAAATAATCTAATGCGTTTTTTTTTCTTGATTGATTAGATTTTGGCAATTTGGCCAAATTCAAAAAAAGATGGTGGAGGGGATGGGTTGGGCCAGTGGTGGGCCGGTGGTGGGCCGGTGCGGTCAGAATTTTCCTGGTGGATTTTGGTGTCCCGCTCTGCCCCTGATAACAACCTCTCAATTCAATTCAATTTATTTGTATAGCACTTTTCACCGAGACTGCCACAAAGATGCTTTACAGTGAGAGATTAAATAAATGAAAGGGCAGTGCCCAGCCTATTCCCCACTACAGCAAATGAGGCACAAAACTCCCAGTAGGGAGAAAAATCCTCAAATAGAGGTGAGAAAAAACTCCCTAGTAGGAAGAAATCTCAGGAGGAACCCGACTATGGTGGGGAAGCCCATCCTCCGCGGGCTAGCTAATTAATAACAAAATAAAGTGAAATAGAATAAAATGGCAAAAGAGTTCCATTTAAGTCCATCTGAACAGTGGCATTGGTAGCTCCAGGAAGTGGCAAGTCGAGGATGGTGCAGAACTGGATCGGGACCGGATCAGGACAGCAGGACAGCAGCAGCCAGCGCTCATGGTGAGGGACAGGGCTTAGACTGTCCAGGACTTAGGGTAGTTGACGGAAAGATCCTGGGAAAGAGACATAGAAAAAAGGGGGGTGAGGTACTGGATAAAACTACTGCATGTTAACAAAACCATCCTCTGTCATGTGCCAAGTGAGAAATTATAAGCAGACTGGTTAGGAAACAGTCAACACCCCTCCGTCCACTTCCTGCAGCACAGAGGCCCTACACTTACACCAGGCTGTAAGATCACTTTTAATTTTCTAAACACTAGTACCATATGGACCTCCCCAGTGACTAAGGCTGTAGCAAGCCCAACTGGCACCGTTAATGCATGCACAGTGCCACTGGTTCCACATGGATTTACTTAACACTACCACCAGTACCATATGGACCTCCCTGGTGACTAAGGCTCTAGCAAGCCCCACTGGCACCGTTAATGCATGCTCAGTGCCACCGGTTCCACATGGATTTGCTAAACACTACTACCAGTACTATGTGGATCTCCCCAGTGACTAAGCCTGTAGCAAGCCCAACTGGCACCGTTAATGCATGCTCAGTGCCACCGGTTCCACATGGATTTGCTAAACACTACCACCAGTACCAAATGGACCTCCCCAGTGACTAAGCCTGTAGCAACCCCAACTGGCACCGTTAATGCATGCTCAGTGCCACCGGTTCCACATGGATTTGCTAAACACCACTACCAGCACTATGTGGATCTCCCCAGTGACTAAGCCTGTAGCAAGCCCAACTGGCACCGTTAATGCATGCTCAGTGCCACCGGTTCCACATGGATTTGCTAAACACTACTACCAGTACTATGTGGACCTCCCCAGTGACTAAGGCTGTAGCAAGCCCCACTGGCACCGTTAATGCATGTTCAGTGCCACCGGTTCCACATGGATTTGCGTAACTCTGGCTTCCAATATCTTGTGAACCCATCATAAAACTAGGTTGTAGTCAGTCCCACCAGAGCCAAATAAATGTTTATAGATAACTAATCATGAACTAATCATAGGCTTGACTAAAAAGGTAAGTTTTTAGCCTACTCTTGAAGACAGAGAGTGTGTCTGAGGCCCGAATGTTTGTTGGGAGATTGTTCCACAAGATTGGGGCTTTGTAAGAGAATGCTCTGCCTCCAAATGTAACTCTAGATATATTTGGAATTTTCAAATATCCAGCACCTTGTGAACGAAGTAATCTTGGAGGGGAGTAAGGAACGAGAAGTGCACTAAGATATTCTGGGGCCAAATCATTTAAGGCTTTGTAGATAAGCAGAAGAATTTTATATTCAATTCTAAATTTGACAGGCAGCCAGTGAAGATTTTTGAGTACTGGGCTAATGTGGTCATATTTCTTCGTCCTGGTCAGAACCCTAGCAGCAGCATTCTGCACTATTTGAAGGCGATTCAGGGTAGAACTGGTGCAGCCTGACAGTAAAACATTATAGTTATCCAGCCGAGAGGACACAAATGCATGAGCCATTTTTTTGGCGTCCTGAACAGACAACAATTTTCTCAGTGAAATCTACAGTGAAATCATTACACAGCAATAGAGTCAGCCCTTACAATCGAAGCTAAGTAAACAAATTAGTAATGATGTTCAAACCACAAGCAAGCAACCCAAAGGAGATAGAGAGAGAGGGGTAGCCCTAAATTTTATGTAATCTTTATTAACAATAATCAACTCGGATTGTAATCTCTTTTACAAGAGGGTTCTGAGTCTGACCCAAAATGCACTGGGCCAGTTTCACAGACACATAAGCTCAATTCTTTGATGAACTTTGTTTTTTGTTGAGAATCCCCAGTGGAAATAAAATTTACTTGTAGACTCAGCTCAGTCTGTCTCTGTGGCCTGATAAGACAATCACATCTCAGCATTCAGCGGGAGATTGTACAGTAGTAAAGCAGAAATTAAATAATAAAGTACAGTTTAAAATCAGGTTCATACTTATGTCACAACGGCATTACTTACAAGCCTCATATCGGCAATTGATAATAGTCTGTTTGCCCTAAGATATTTTTTTATTTTTATTGCAGACTGCGGACTGTTACACTTATGAGGTTTGGAATACCTCATAATGAGACTGCTGGGTTGGCTCATGAGGTAAAGGCACTGCTTATGGAGCATAAGTGACCACCACGGCATCAGATCGAATCCAGCCGTGTCAGACAGGCTCCGAAGGGAAATGCATCGTTGGCCTTGCTGCTCAAGCAACTGGGAGAAATGCAGTTGTGTGGGTCAGCTTAGTTCCTTGCACAAGTACCTCCTGCATGTTTGGGGTTCCTCCACCCTTGTTCTGTGTATGCGAGGTTTGAAACTGTAAGTGAAAAGAAGTGCGATTGACAGGCATGGTTTCTTGTGAAAGGACACAAACTGCCCACATAACTCCAAAGATGGCAGCATGAGTCATGTATGAGCATACTTGCATAGTTGGCTGATGGAACATGACAGATTAAGATGGAAATTGTAAATTTAAAAAAGGGAAGAGGGACCATAAAACCATCACAGCACTAAAGAGGAGGGAATAACTACATGAAACTCAACGTACGCATGTGAAGCAAGTGTACCCAAAATATTAATGTCAGAGACATCTTCTGGTAAAGAAATGTAATATTTTTAATGTACTACAAGGTGCAGTAATAAATAGCATCAAATGCATTTTATGCAGAAGAAGCATGTACACATAGTGTGCTTCCATTATAGATGAAAAAGTTATGAGTGTTATTTTCACCTCAAAAAATGAATGAAATGTGCTCCTGAAATTATCTGAGTTTATTCTCAGCCCCTAAATTAATCATCACTATAAACACTAAACTATATTAATAAACCAGATCTGAACACATTTATGGGAGGATGCTATTTCAAGAAACAAGGGTAGGGGTACAGCAATTAGGAATTCAGTAATATTGCAACAGGAAAACAAATTTACTACCGCATACCTCAGAACAATGTTCCTTCGTCTTTTAATTAAGATGACATGGTCAGGTGCATCTAATGCCTTGGAGGTTGGCCCTTTCCAAAAAAAAAAAAAAAATTGCATTCATGATGGAAACAAAGCAAAGGGTCACCTCACTCAGTGTATTGTAACCACCCCCTGTGAGACACCAATGTGGTCACCCTCCATTTCCAGAGTATGTTATGAAAAAAAAAAAGACTTTGTTACGTTCAATTAGGTGCATATTCTTTCGAGAGCACTTGCATTTACTCATATTAACTAATATTCTAAAATGTGGTTTCATATGGAGTTAATCAGAATTAGTTCATTATAAACATGTATATTAGTTCTAGTACTCACTGATTTAATTATTGTCTTATTAACAGAAAGTATTGTCCAACAAAATAATCATGAAGAGGTGGACATTTGTACTATATGCATTGTTTCAATTCAAACACAATTATTTCCACTTAAGCTTGGGGCTTTATTGAAATGTAACATAATCCAAAAAAAAAAAAACATTTTTTCAAAAAACATCAGTGTGAACAAAGCAAAATTTTAAAAATTCAAATGTATATGCCATTGTACATAGGCTGAAATATGTCTTTTAAAACATACAGTTGCTGAAGCTGAATGATGTAGAAACAATTAAAAACACTCACTCACTTGCATAGTTGTAAAATTGGTTATTTCAAAAAATCATCTAAACATCATATTTGGAAGATAAAAAGCACTAAAATTTCAAGCACAGAGCAGCAAATCCCTTTAGTTTGCATTTATCTTTTCAGATGTATGTTCTCATACAGTTTAGATTCCACTTCAAGCCAGGGAAACAAGATTCGGTTTCCTTTTGATGAAATGAGTGAAAATAAAAATAGTTAAATTAAATATTACGTTCAAAATAATTGCAGAAAGGATTGACATAAAACCATCAAACAAATAATAAAATTCATATATAATTATGTGCACAAAAGTAGCTACCATCAGACTAATCATAAAAGTACAGTCTTCTCGGCAACATCTTCAAACTTTTAAAGCAGTGGTTTGGTGTAAGTGAAGTGCAGGATACATAAATTACTAGCATGATTCTGCAAAGAGTATGAAATGAGAGGAAGTGAAGAAATAATCCTGTGTGAGCTTCTCTAAGATAACCTATTCATGTCTTACGCATCCTCTCAGGATACATTGATAAACGTGGCTCACCACTTCAGAGGTGGATTTCGCAGAAATCGACCTTTCCTGACAGTCACAGTGCCATTCTAATATATGCTTTTAACCTAAAATATATTCTGATAGGACACTTTGTCAAAGAGAATATTTATTGAAAGCATACAAGCATACATTGAGTTTGGCGGCATGGCTCTGTTTGAGAGATCCCTGCCCGTCCATCGTGGAACCGAAGGCAGGAGCTGCAATTAACCCCCTTCCATAGAACAGAGCCTATACAAAATTGATAAACTTTGAAGCTCACCATACACTTTGAAAGTATTTATTGAAAGCAGGTGTTTGAGAGATTAGTCCAGCGTGGAACCGAAGGCAGGAGCTGCAATTAACCCCCCTTCCATAGAACAGAGCCTATAGCAACAATGACCTCAAACAGAAGAGACATTGTTATTGAACAACAGTTTAGTCATAAGAGAACAGGATTACAGAATGCTAAAAATGGATGGGAGGAGCTGGGGAGGAGGAGGGTTGTTAAGCGTACGTGCTGTGGAGCCACTTCTCAGAATGAGAGCTTAAGTAAACCAGCATAGTATCAATCAAGCAATCATGTGACAGCAAATCAGATGACATTCATGAGCACTCAGGTGATTCTCCAGCACGAGAAGCGGCTCCTATAAGTTAGCAAGCTTGACTCCGTGCCTATCAGAATTTACGTCAAGCTCCATGAGCGCTCAATCGACACACACATACATGTGCGCACATGCACACACAAGCGCACGTGAACACTCACACACACATACACACATACAAATGCATGCACACTGTGACAATAAATATGTTTGTGGTAATTAGAAATTTTTTTTAAATTCCACTGTGAGAACAATAGCTTTTCTTAACACAATATACTTAGCATTGTGCATTTGCATGTGGAGAATGAAACAAATCAAATGTTACCTGATTTATTTTTTTGAAATATAAGGGTAGCAGATTGAACATGAGTAGTTACTACAAAAAACTTAACATTAACTATTAGCATCAGGCCTTTGCGTTAAAAGTCCAAATGTGCAAGCACATGTATAGCTTTTTAGTGTGCTGTCATCAGTAAACTAAAACTATACTTTTTTTTTTTTTTTTTTTTTTTTACAAGTAAAGCAACTCTCTGGTAAATATGATTGTGAAGCATGTCGGAAAACAAAGAAAACAATTTCAACATTTGTGGCCAGTCTCCAGCCTCAGAATTTGTCCCCTCATTGCCTAATTGCTGCTTGAAGCAAGGGCATAGGTTTGTGTATGGACAGTAGGGACATGTCCCTACCAATATTTTGAGAAGCCAGATTGTCCCTACCAATATTTCAGCGAACTTGTTTTTATCGTCTTTCCTTTTTTTTTTTCAATAGCCCGCCACCACCCCCCCTCTTTGGAGGACAACTTCATTTTTATTTTCAGATGACAAAATGCAAATTAAACAGCAGAATTAGGTTTGTAAAGAAAAAGGAAAAAAAATATAGATATATAGTACATTAAGGAAAAAAGAAAAAAGAAAGAAAAAAAGAAAATAATAATAATAATTATAATTACAACAAAAGAGATAACTCAACTTGAATAACAGTAAATAAATGCAAAATTTAATGTAAATTAAATATTTAACATTGGTGAATGAAGTATGTAACGGATAGGAAACGTGGGGGGTAAGGGCGTGTATCAATGGCAGATGTGTAAATGTTTATTGTGTGAGGCGCAGGCTTTTACATATACATAAATGGACACATAAATAGACAGACAGACAGATAAAATGACAGACAGAAGTTGAAAACTAAATGTAAATGTTGTGTGTGTGTGTGTGTGTGTGTGTGCATGTACGTGTGTGTGTATGTGTACATGTAAACGAGTATATGTCTTCATAATAGTCGTAATATATTTATTTATATTATAGTTGATAGGTATAATAATTATAATCAAAAATAGTTATTGTGGTAGAAATTGTTAAGGTAGCAACACTTATTTTTTAGTAAAGCTAATGACGACGGCGCCGAAACGACAACAGCAACAACAATCAATGATTATAATTATAATAATAACGATAACAATAATAACAATAACAATAATAATAATAATAATAATAAGAAGAAGAAGAAGAAGAAGAAGAAGAACAATAATTGCTATATCATTATTACATCCACAACAATAATAATAGAAAATTTAAGAATAATTAGAACAATTACAAAAACATAAATAGCAATAGTAAGTATTAAATATTAAGAAGGCACAGGGCCCGTGACCCCCACCACCCCGGGCCCCCCCGGCCAACCCCACCCCATCCCGGACGCCACCCACAGCCCGCCTGCCCCTTCTCCCCCCCCTCCTCTTTTTTTTTTTTTTCTCCTTCTCCTTTTGGGGGATGTGACTCAGCTAGTGTAGTGCATTAAAAAAGTGAGGAATGTGACGAGAAGCCAACCAAAGGCCAGCCCCTACGTCCAAGCCCCACTTGCCCTATTCTTTGAGTGTGTGTTTTTTTTTTTTTTGTATTGAAGATGGTGTATAACCTATACGAGAAGAAAAAAAAAGGCAAAGGCATGTAAGGCGGCATTAGCCCAGGCGTGAGGATTGGAAGAAGGCCGAGACGGCGAAGGCAGGCGCAGGCCACAGAGCCCATGTTGCCTCCCCGACCAAATAATGATAACAGCAATCATACACTCACCATTGTAGTTTAGCAACTGTACATTTATCATTTCTTGTCAATATTATTATTGCTGCCCTCGTCACCGCCATCGCCACCAGCTTAAATCATTATTTTATCATTTATAAGTAAAGATTTGTAGATTGTAGTATTATGAGTCATAGACTTACAGAGCAATTATTTATATGTATGTATTTATGCTTGAATGTATGCATGTGTGTATGTATGCTTGAATGTATTTTGTGTTTGTTTGTATGTATGCATGTGTGAATGTAAACATGCATTTAAATGAATAATTGAATAAATGATTGAGCTTAACGTCATTTGAGATTGGTTCCCAGGCAAAAGAGGTGTATTGCTTTGCCGGATTAGGTTTGTAAGAAGTTAATGAGAGGGGACCAGATGGACGGGGGTTCTGTTATATGCTGTTGGGTGGGGTCGGATGTTGTGTTTTCCATAGTAATGTGATCCATCAGATAATTCTTCCATTGTGTGATGTTTGTGTTGCTTTTTGATTTCCAGTTCATGAGGATTGTTTTCTTGGCGACAGTTAGGGCTATTAGAAGAATTTTTTTATTTGGGCTTGTCAAATTTTTAATTGTTGTGTCACCTAGTAAGCAGAGTGGGGGGGATAGAGGGATGTGACAGCCAAAGAGATCAGAGAGTGAATTTGTGACCTTTTCCCAAAACTGCTGAATAGGTGTGCTGTTATGATTCTGTCATGCCTGCTCTGTTTCTGCCATGTCTGTTCTGTTTTTTGCCATGCCCTGTTATGTTTCTCCCATGCCTGTTCTGTTTTTGCCATGTTTTAGTTCTTTGCCATGTTTTTGTTTTTTCCATGGCAGATCCATCATTCTGTTAGATTCCGGTCCATGTCTTTGCCCATGCCCTTCATTGCACTTTGTCTCCCCTGTCTGGTCTTTTAAGCTACAGCTTCTCCCCAAGTCCTGCGTGTCACATGTTTAGGTGATTTCATGGTTTCTGGGTTTCAAACATTCCTTCTAATCTCGTTTGCTTCCTTCGCCTTGCTTTTCTATTTTACTAACCCATACTACCAGTTTGTTATTTTGTTAAAGTTACTAACCAGAACTAACATTGTATATAATACTAACTTACTAATGAGCACCAGGGATTGTATAGCTGCACCTTACTAATTGATTAACAAGCTCTCAGCACTCGCCCTGTTCTAGTCTCCGCCTCTTGCCTTCTCTTAATCTTTGCTGCGTTTCAGCGGATCCTCCGCACCTGCTCAACTATGTTCTGCCTCTCATTATCTGTGCACGTTAGAACTCCCTAACTGGAGCTGTGTGTTTGTCAATAGGCTGTCTCGTGATCCCTGTCCACGTTTTGGCTTTTGTCAATTTCATGTGATTAGGCTCCCCCTTGTGTTTGCTCCTTCGTAATTAGTCTGATCCAATTCACCTGTCCCTAATCATAGCATGTGACTTCCCTTGTGTCTATTTAAGCAGTCTTTTCACAGCCAGCTCCTTGTCAGAATGTTTCTCTTGTTTACCTGTGCTGCTATCGGTTTTGCCTTGTATTCATAGTGTTACTCTTCTGACTGGACCTTCTGACTGGACCGTCCGACTTACGATTTTTGGCTCTGCTTTTTGGTACTTTTGTCTGCATCTGTTTACGAACCCTTTTTGCCCGACTACGAGTTTTGTGTTTGCTGCCCTGTTAACGGTTTGGATTACGCCCACTGGATTTTGGCTTTTGCTTCTCTGACTAACCTGTGCCTGTGTACTGAACCTGTTTTTGCCCGACCACGAGTACTGTGATTGCTGCCCTGGTTTTCGACTGATTCTGCCCTACTGGATTGATTTTTTTTTTTAATAATAAAAATAATAATTATTATTATTTTTATTATTTTATTTTTTTTTTGATTGTGGACTTTGTACCTTTGCCTTCTGCCCTGCGGGGGTTTCCCCCCTCGCTTAATAAACTCATCTACTGCATTGCTTGGTTCTCGCGTCTGGTTCCTGAGCGTATCCTCACATGTGCAGTGCCAAATAGCGTGGATATAAGTGTCTGGTTTTGGGTGCAAGTTAGAACATGTTTCTGAAGTGAAGCCCATTTTAAACATTTTCTGGCCAGTGCAGTGGATTCTGTGGAGTATCTTGTATTGAATTAACTGTAGGTTTGCATTTCTAGTCATGAAATAAATATATTGGCAGATTTGGTTCCAGAAGTCAGCATCAGGAGCAATCAGATCTTTCCCATTTTCCTGTTGGCATAGAAATTGTTTTATCTGAGTATTCTATATTTTTGAGAGGAGTTGGGGGGGGTTTTTTTTTTTTTTTTTTTTTTTGAATGTTGACTAGGTCTGAGGTTGATGGAGGTAAGTCAAGGTTGATGGATTTAATGTTACAGGTAGCTTGAATTGATTTTAGCTGCAAGTATTCTAGAAACTGATTGCTCCTGATCCCGTGCTCCCGGACCAGGTGAGTGAATGAAACCAGTGTATTTTGAGTGATGTGATAAGTGAGTGATCCCTTTTTCTGACCATGTGAGGAAATAATGGTTTTTTTATTGCTGAGAAAATCGGGGTTATTCCAAATCGGAGTGAATTTTGAAAAAGAATGGAGTTCGTGATTTTGTGGAATCTCCACCAGGCTGTCAGAGTTGCTGATATTGTGAATGTCTTAAAGCAGGGGTAATGTTTGGACTGACTGAGAAATGGTAAATCTGAAATTGGGATATTTTTGCAATTTGTCTGTTCTATATCTATCCATGTATTATCTGATTGGTGGGGATGAATCTATTTGAATAAATACTGAAGCTGATTTGCAATATAGTAGTGAAAAAAATTTGGTGCTGCAAGTCCTCCCTGTGCTTTGGGTTTTTGTATGGTTGTTTAATTCTTGGGATCTTGTTTTTCCAGTAGAATTTGGTAATTGAATCTAATGATTTGAACCAGGAAGTAGTGGGGTGGGTTGGAGTCATAGAAAATAAATTCTGGGAAGTATTGTCATTTTTATTGTAGCAATTCTACCTGTTGAGAGTGGTAAATTCATCCAGCGGAGGAGGTTGTCGGTTGTCTTAAGCAAGGGGACGTAATTGAGGTTGAATAATTCTGACAGCCTGGGAGAAATATTGATACCTAGATAAGTAATGTGAGTAGTGCATAAAGGAATTGGTGGGGTGAATGCTGCCACATCCCAACTGTTAGGTTGCAGAGGTAAGATTGAGGATTTATGCCAGTTTTTTGAATAATTGGAGATTTTGGAGAATGTGTCAAAGACTGTTTCTAGTAGTGATGAGTGGGGATTTTGTACAAAAAGCAAAATATTGTCAGCAAAGACTGATTTTATGATTTTGTGTTTTGAATCCTTGAATGTTGACGTTTTGGCAGATGGCTGCTGCTAATGGTTCAATGAAAATGGTGAATAAAGATGGAGAGAGTGGGCATCCTTGCCTAGTCCCCCTGTGTAATGTGAATCGTTGTGAAGTTAGTCAGTTAGTGATGACTGTGGCTGAAGGTGCAGTGCACAGGATTTTCACCCAGTTAATGATTCCCCAAAGCCAAATTTTTGCATTGTTATGAGAAATGACCAGTTAACCCTGTCAAAAGCTTTTTCTGCGTCTAGAGAAACAATGACGGTTGGTATATCCTCTTGTGCTGAGTGATCCATTATATTAAAGTCTGCGTGTGTTACTGGATGAATGTCTACCTTTAATAAAGCCAGTCTGATCAGGGTGAATTATGGATGGGATTATCTTTTCCATTCTGTGCGAGTGTTTTAGTGATTTTCAGATCTACATTGAGGAGTGATAGGGGGCGATAGCTGGTAGGTAGTGATAGATCTTTGTTTGGTTTCAAAAGAAGTGATATTGTGGCAATGTTCATGTTAGCTGGTAATTTTGAGTTGTTTTATTTCGGTTATTACTCTTTGGAACAGTAGGGCGAGAATGGACCAGAAGTGTTTGTAGAACTCGGCAGGGAAGCCATCAGGTCCCGGTGTTCTATTGTTGGGCATAAGTTTGAGGGCAGTAGCGAGTTCCTTATCCATTATTGGTGATTCAAGTGTTGTAATTTGATCTTGGGTGAGCTGTGGTAGGTTGATGCTGCTGAGAAATGAGTCAATATCTAACTGTTCTGGGTCCTTTTCACATGAGTATAAGTTGGTATAGAACTCTTTAAAAATGCTTATTTCTTCAGGTGATTGTGATGGCTTCCCTGTTGAGTCCCTTATGACAGAAATGGTTGCTTTTTCTTTGTTATGTTTAATTTGGTTTGATAAGTATTGACCAGATTTATTATGATGGAAGTGTTCTTGACGGAGTCTATGAATTAAAAATTTTTCTTTAATTTCGTTCAGTTGAGATTTATATTTTCTTAATTCATTCTGTGTCTTCAGTTGGGTTATTTGCATTAATGTCTTCGAGGAGTTGAATTTTTTGTTCCAGATCGGCTTCTTGCTCTTGTTTTGTTTTTGTAAGTGGAGTATGAAATGATAATTCTTCTTAGGACTGCTTTTCCTGTTTCCCAAATGATGGACGGAGATGACTCTGGGGAATCATTTATTTCTAGGAAGGATGCCCACTCCTTTTTAATGAGGTTATTGAAATCAGGGTCTGTGAGGAGTGATGTATTAAAGCGCCACCTGGTGTTTTATGTGAAGGAGTTCTATTCCATGTGAATGTTATTAGAGCATGGTCACTGATGATTGAGTGTCTTTGAATCTGAAATATTTGGTATAATTGAGTTGCTTGTCAAAAAGTAATCGATGCATGAGTATGATTGATGAACCGATGAGAAAAGAGTATTGCCTTTCTGAAGGGTGTTGAAGCCGCCAACTATCGCCAAGACCAAAATCGCCCATGAACTGTTTTATTGTGTCTGTTGTTTGCCAGGTGCGCCTGTTATGTGAAGTATTGCTTTTGTCCATTAGTGGATTGATGACTGTATTGAAATCGCCTCCTATGATAATAGGGCAATTTGAGTTAGCTGAGAGAGAGAAAAAGGTGTGAAAAAAAGATGGGTCGTCAGTGTTGGGGCCGTAAATATTGCAAATTGTAACCGGTTTGTTGTCGATTGAAATATTAATAATGATAAATCGTCCTTCTGGGTCTGTAATGGTGGAATTGTGGGTAAATGTGATTTTGTTACTAATAAGAATGGAAACTCCTTGTTTTGTGTTGTAATAAGCTGATAACACTAGACTGTAATGTGGTGATATTAATTTGTGGTTTGATTCAGAGAGATGGGTTTCTTGAAGTAAACATGTCTGCTTTAAGTTTGGATAATTGGGTGAATATTCGTTTTTTTTTTGCCTGGGAACCAATTCCACGAATATTCCAAGAGAAATTTTAACGATGACATTTTAAGGGGATACTAAATATCTAACTATATATATATATATATATATATATATATATATAAATAAAAAGTAGGATATTGGATTTACAAGTGCCATGAAATGCAGATCATGAGGTCAGGAAGGAAACAAATGACATAAAAACATTAAGGAAACATTTGTCAATTTATTCGAAACCCTGTGTACAGTCAGTAAAGGACAGATTCTCCAGAATAAGGGTCGACACAAACACAGGGTCACACAGCAAATTTACCACCATTGTGAAACAGTCAGTAGCGGGTAAAACCCCCTCGGTTGGCTAGACAAGCTCGAATTCGGCGTGGCATACTCCTAACGAGATGTCCCAGGTAATTTTGGGGAACTTTATTCCATTCCTGTTGCAATGCTGCAGCAAGTTCTTGGACATTGGCAGGAGGTTGACGTTGGCGTAGCCGCTGTCCAAGCATGTCCAAGACATGCTCGATGGGGGAAAGGTCCGGACTGAGTGCTGGCCATGGTAATGTGGTGATATTCTGCTGCTGGAGGTAATCTGTAACGATCCTGGCCCTATGACATCTGGCACTGTCATCTTGGAAAATGAAACGGCGGCCATAACGACGTGCAAACGGCACAACATGGGGTGCCAAGATGTTGTCCCGGTAGTACTGCCCTGTGACACGTCCAGCAACAACATGCAAGTCTGTTCTGCGGCAGCAGTGATGCCTCCCCACACCATTACAGATCCACCCCCATACGGATCATGTCTAATGACGTTAACGTCATGGAAACGTTCGTTACGCCGGCGCCAAACCCTCCTGCGTCTGTCAAGGAAGTCCACAGTGAACCTCGACTCATCTGAGAACATTACGTTGTTCCATCGGGCGATTATCCCAGCGTTGATGATGACGACACCATTGAGTCTGGCCCTAATGTGACGATCCCTCAAACAGGGAATGACACGAGGACGTCCGGGCGTGTAAGTGAAATCTGTGCAGACGATTCCTGATGGTCTGGCCACTCACTACCAAGCCAGTATCCCTTTGAAGTTGAGACCTTATCTGATTTGCTGTTACCATACGATTTCTCAAGACAATAGTGCGGATGAATCTGTCCTGAGCCTGAGTTGTTGCCCTTGGTCGACCGGATCGTGGTCTATCCTGAACAGACCCTGTAGCACGATGTCTGGACCATAATCTGCTGATGACAGACTGGGAAACATTCATTGCCCTTGCCACAACGACCTGTCTTGTGCCAACCTGTAGCATGCCAAGGGCACGTAACCTCTCCTCCTGTGTTAGACGGCGCATGGTCTCTGTTTAATTAACGACTTCAACCACTAATCTGATGCTTTCTCTTCAAAATCTTCCTTTACAGTGGCTCTAACCTTCCAATTCAGAGTCATGCAAATTTGTGGCACGACCCCCTTGATCATCAATAGCATCCCGTGCAGATCGTGAGAGTGTCATTGATGTGTTTGGGTGATGAATTTCTTTGGAAATGCTTCCTCAGTAAGGAACTATACAACATGGTTTCGTATCCCTTTGTATATGTGAAAATTTTGATCTCAAAATAAAATATCCCCTACTTTTTTTGAATAGTATATTATATATAAGTATTAAACACATATTTATATATACACATACATATACATACGTGTGTGTGTGTTCGCTTGTTTGTGTGCATGTGTATATGCGTGTGTAGATCAGTGTGAGTGAGTTTGACCTGAAAACAAAACACCAACCTGAGACAGACAAACAAATATTGGCACAAAAACAGACAGCGAGTACACAGAACAACATTCAAAAGAGTGGTATAGATTAGGGTAAGTAGACTACAGTGAGACTTGGTGCAATAATGTATGTATGGAAATTGTTACAATAATACAGTATATATAGTATAGTGTGACAGTATGTACTGGTATAAGTACAGTACTTATTAGAAAATTAGTATAATAAATGATAATGAGTGTATATAATTGTTATATACAATACAAATATGATACCATACATAGCACAGATACAATAATATATTTATATGAGTGTATATAATAATGATACCATACATAAGCACAATACTATACAATTATAACATACATAGCCTATACACAGTCCATTATCATATTCACATTATTTCTATCATTACATATACACATTTGTATTATTTTAATTTAATTGATGTCTTCGGATTTTAGAGATAAACATCGTCTTTCCAGATAAGCCACATTAGACCCAGTTGTCGAGGCTACGTCTCCATGACAACCTATTTACGCATTCTAGCATTTGATTGGTTGAAAGGGAGGAGCTACCTGAAGGCTGAAAGCCAAGTTTAAATTGACCACTCTATTCAGGTCATGAATATGAATTTTTGTCCATAGCGGAGCTTGAGACGCGCAACTGGAATGCGGCTTTGATTACATGGTGTTTGCAATGGCTTGCCTGTTGAAGAGAACTGTAATTTGGCATTTGTTCCAGATTTTTCTTCATCTCGCAACTATAGCACTTTTCCCATGGCCCAACTCATGACATATGTTTGATATTACCTTAGGTATGCATCACTTTTACGGAAATTTCATTGTCTGAGAACGTGAGAAAAAAAATACTGTTCCCTATAATGCTATTAATATTCAGCCAAACTGAATGCCAAGTGGAATGTTGGTAACTTGAATCATTGCGGCTTAGCACTGTAGCAGGCTAGCTAACTGCCACTCTCATAACTAAGTGTGCTTGCAGTACCTTTCCATAGCTAACCATTATATAACTTCAGTTTGTTAGCTAGCAAGCTCTCGGCAGCTAGCCACTCAGATGACAGAGGAAGAAAACCGAGAGGTCACCAAAGAAAAGAGGCGACATAAGAAGCTTCTTTTTTTTTTTTTTTTTACCATCCAGGGCGTAAGTAATCAAATTATCTACTCAGAAACAGCGACAACAGTGAAAACTTGCTAGCTACCTAAAGTTACTTTTTATTGGAAAATAATGTCAACTAATGTTAGTTAATCATGTTCTCTAGTTTCTACTAGCGACCTAAACCTGGTTTCTGTCACATGTTGGCTAGTAGTCAGGTTGCTAGCTGTAGTAGAGATTACACAGGTGGATATATCAAATTATGAGGTGAATTTCAGTCTAGAAATCCTGCAATGGCACTATTATTAATGTATAATTTTGTATGCAGGAACCAGGTCGGCATGCTGTTGAGGATACAGGTGTATCAGCGCTTCAGGTGAGGTCCTAATTATGAAATATAGCATGGAATTATAGGGAAAGCATTAAAGTTAGTTTCATGTTGTTCAGCAAATATAACATTTGAAAGTCAAAATGTCCCGACCAACTTTGCCTCAATGGGGAAAATGAAAGAAACAAGTTATCGTCAATTGTAAATCTAACATGATCCAGTCTGATAAAATGCTCGGTTTGCGGCTTGTCCAATTCACAGGTAGTCAGCAGTCCATTTTGAAGTGTTTTTCTCGGCTGCAGTCGCATTACCGCACAGAGATGCTTAAGAGCCATTGTCTGTAAAGTTCAGGCAGGTTCAGGCAGGTGGTGATAGTCACCTTCTTCAATTTTGCTGAAACTTTGGTGGTTTTGTGTCCCTACCCCAACTAGAAAATTCCCCAAATTTTTGGCCCTACCTGCACCAGTTTGGGTTTTAGGGGTCAATCAAGTGCAAGCCGAAATAGGGCCTAAAATGCCAAATTACCAAAATTTGATTTTTGGGTTGCTCTTATTCACTGCGTGAACTTTATCCCAAAGTAAAAGTTGGAAAATTGAATTATGGGGGGATGGTCAGTGGAAAGAGCGATTTTCGCCTGGGATCTTCTTCACAACATATAGGGGCGCTCCAATATGGCGAAATCCATTTTCGTCACTAGTTTGCACCCCTTATACTCTGTGCGCGATCAGTGCCCCAGAACTTTTACAGCTGCACCACACTGGTATGTAGTTAGACTATCCATTACAGGTGAGAAAAAGTTGGGATAGTGCATATGCACACCAATAGGTGGCGCCGAACATGGCGAAATGGTAAAATTTGACGTATTTCAGCGCCACCTGGTGGTGTGCGCGGTCGACAGACAGGGGAAAGGTTTGTTGCATAATAAAGTATAGGGGTCACCCTTTTAGTTTATGAAAGCCATTTCTTGGGATAAGGACTACTGTCGATAATAGGTGGCACTTTACTAACAGATGTACTGGTACTCGTGTAAAACAATATCCACTCAAAATTGCTCATGATTGGTCCAGCTGAAATGCGCAGTGAAAATCCCAAGGAAAGACTTTTGTATCAGATGTCCTTCACCCTTAAACTTGCAGTTATTGCAAAGGAAAAATGGGATCATGACTGCGCAATTCAATATAAGGGGTGCTAAAATACTACTTCCGTGGAACATGAAGAGTTGAATGGAGCATACAAGATTGTTTTTCGTTTGTAAAATTTTGTTCTAAACCACTTAAAAATGGGCGTTCACATACGTGGATGATTCTGAATAAAACCTCAGATTGAAAAAGTGGCTTTTCAATAGTCTGAAACAATGGAGTAAACAGGAAGTACTAGTGGTGCCCTCAATCAATAATTTATGTGACAAATGAAACCACATGTATGCCAGAGCTGATTGAAAAATCAATAATCATTACCTGATATAAGGCCAAGTCCATCACAGGGCCTGTTCTACTGGGAAACACCATCGAAATGCACCAATAGCAGCTCATATTGACATGCGCGAAGAATATCCCATGATTTTTGTCATTGGAATTTCATTGATGAAGGCTAAAGGCATACAGTTGCGAGAAAAAAGTATGTGAACCCTTTGGAATTACCTGGATTTCTGCATAAATTGGTCATAAAATGCGATCTGATCATCATCTAAGATGATCAGAACACAACAATAGACAAACGCAGTCTTCTTAAACTAAAGCTTCACAAACAATTATGTTTTCATGTTTTTATTGAACACAACATGTAAACATTCACAGTGGAGGGTGGAAAAAGTATGTGAACCCCTAGGTTAATGCCTTCTCCAAGAGCTAATCGGAGTCAGGAGTCAGCCAACCTGGAGTCCAATCAATGTAACGAGATTAGAGGTGTTGGTTAAAGCTGCCCTGCCCAATAAAAACACACCAGTTTTGAGTTTCCTTTTCTCAAGAAGCATTGCCTGATGTGAACCATGCCTCACACAAAAGAGCTCTCAGAAGACCTATGCTTAAGAATTGTTGACTTGCATGAAGCTGGAAAGGGTTACAAAAGTATCTCTAAACGCCTTGATGTTCATCAGTCCACGGTAAGACAGATTGTCTATGAATGACAACAGTTCAGCACTGTTGCTACTCTCCCTAGGAGTGGCCGTCCTGTAAAGATGACTGCAAGAGCACAGCGCAGAATGCTCAATGAGATAAAGACGAATCCTTGGGTGTCAGCTAAAGACTTACAGAAATCTCTGGCACATGCTAACATCTCTGTTGACAAATCTATAAGTAAAACATTAAACAAGAATGGAGTTCATGGGAGGACAGCATGGAGGAAGCCACTGCTGTCCAAAAAAAAAAAATTGGCTGCACGTTGCAAAAGAGCACCTGGATGTTCCACAGCAGAGAGAGATATATGATATGGTTTCTGTCAAAATTTGATTGATGGGTCAAAGGTCATATGTCAACATTTGATGGATGGGGTCAAGAGGTCATATGAATTAATTTTTTACTGAGGTTATTATAGTTTATTCTGTATCACCTCCTCCCATGGCTGCGTGGGGTAATTCAGCACAGCCACCCTCCCTCCCTATGTTCTGGTGTGGGGTCAGTGATTTAATTTTATACATTTTTAGCATGTTTTAAGTGTTTTGGGATAACCCCTTTAAAGCATTTATTTAATTGTATTATTAATATTATTGTTCAGTGCTTTTTAAATGGGTATTATTTGAGTGGTGGGGAAGTGTAAGTGAAAGTTGTAAAACTTTATTTCAAGCGTTTGTTGGTCGTGGGTAAACGAAAGAGGGTTAAAATTCAGAGAGTGTTTTAAAGCAAAAAAATGTTATTAAAATAGTATTTTAAAGCGAAAAATGTTATTAAAATAGTGTTTTAAAGTGTTAAAACTGGAGAGTAATGAATGAAATAGCTGTGAATATGTGAATAGAATAAGGAAAGAAAAAGAGTGTTTTAAAGTTGCTGGTGATATTTTAGTAAAATAATGTTTCAAAGCCAAAAAATGTTAGTAAAATAGTGTTTTAAAGCGAAAAAATGAAAGCAAGGAGTGTTAAAACTGGAGAGTAATGAATGAAGTACACTTGAAATAGCTGTGAATATGTGAACAGAATAAGGAAAGAAAGGAAAGAAAGATAAATTATTTACCAGTAAAGTCTGTCTGCGAGATGTGAGTGGAGAAAAAAATTTTTCTAGGTAAGTCGTCGAAAGCTCAATGCAAAATAAGGCTGGTTTCCAAAGTCTTCTCATTCTGCAAGTCTTCTCTCACCCTGACTGTGTGCATGTGAGTGAGTGGGGTAAGTCAAATGGGGCGGTGCTGGTTCTGTGCGTGTTTACGTATATGTGTTGGCGGGAATACGGTCAGCCAATGAATGAGGCAAACAGCTTGTGTCCAAATCACAACGGTACAATGAAACTTACCCAGGGGTGGGACTGAACGGGGAGGATGTTTGCGCATGTGTGGTGATGGGCGGTGTTCAAAGCACGGGGGCGTGTGGGGAATGTGGCGGACATGGGGATGTGTGCAGCTGTGGGTTATCAGAGGTCTCAAGGACTTCTCAGGCCTGCAGGGAAGTCAAAAGCTGTGTAAATACGGTTTAGATATGGCGCAAAGAAACTAATGTGCTTCAGCGGGAATACGGTCAGTCAATGAATGAGGCAAACAGCTTGTGTCAAAATCACAATGGTACAATGAAACTTACCCAGGGGTGGCCCTGAACGGGGAGGGTGTTTGCGTATGTGTGGTGATGGGCGGTGTTCAAAGCGCATGCGCTGATAGAAAATTTGAGTCAAAGACAGCCTTCTATAAAACTTCTATAAAACGTGGCCTTTTAAGCTCATTTAACTTGTATCAGTTTTTGAGCTGATCTAACTTGCCGCACTGAGAAAACTGGGAAGCTTTTAAACATGTCTTCGATTTCGACGCCTGAGTCTGCAGGGTCCAAGGTACAACTGCAAACTGAGCCGTGGGCCCAAAGAAACCTTTCGCTACAATGTCGAGGGCCCTTTCACGGGTGATGCACCATGAGTGGGGTGGCTTTGCTCATCCGAAAGAGCCCCGCTGCGGCTACTACATTTACACGGATGCCGATGTTCCAGAAATTCTTTTTTTTAATTTGTATGTGGACGAGGACTTTGACTCCATTGGAAAACGTGGTGTATTTGTCGACATTCATGACTGGGTTAATTTGAAAACAGCCTACGCGTATGTCGCCTCTGGTTATCAGAAGCGCTTCGATTTTTCTTCCGACTCACCTAATCGTCCAAACAGGCACATGATGAGTGTGCTGGCGTCAACAGAGGATGGAAAACTGGAAAGACTGATTGTAAGGGAAAGTCTTTTCATGTTGGTGAACTCAAAACTGTGCGCAAATTATAACAAGTTTTACTGCTGTGAAAAAGACAAATCTTTGACGTTGGATGCGCTGCTTCAAGCTGATAAAGTGTTTGAGGATTTCAAGCACTGGCAGGACATGGAGGCAGTGAGGATACGCCTGAGCGAGAAGTTTGAGGGAAACTCAGGGGGAGCATCTCATCAGGTTGAAGAAGATGTCGATGAAGAATGCATTGTGGGGGAATCAAGCCCAGTTGACCAGTTCAAAGAAGAAAAAGTTTAAGCAGTTCATTTTACAATGTTAAATTTGGACTGTGAAATATATGTATCGTTAGTGTTCTTATGATGTTAATACGTTTTTATTTTTGATTTTATGGTTACTCTGTTGAACAAATTGTAATTCAAATTAGAACAAACCGTTACAATGTTAAAGATGGTTCATTTATGATGTAATATTTGAATTGAAAGTATATGCTCTATGTTCATTTTGCACCTTTTTATGATTAATATGATTTACATAATCAAAAACACAAAACTTTTTAAACACATGTTGTCTATTCCATTTCATTTAAAGGCTGTTCAAAGGTCAAGCTTCTACTTACCAACACCACACGGCCCATGATAGGCTGTAGCCTCTTTAAAGGCGTGGTTAGAGGGAAAGGTGCATAAAATGGTCTTCAAAAAGACCCGAGTTCGAATGCTATCCTTAAAAACAACCCACAAACTTTAATCGTAGCAGTCATGTCTCAGGCCGTGTACAAAACCTATGTCCTGATCAGCCGAGCGGGTTCGGAGGCATCTCCAAAATCATTGGAGCCTGAGTACTGCGCCGGCAACGATACCCCCATTTCGGATCCCTGGCTGGCGGAAGGGTTTGAAGCTGACGTTGGTGTGCCGCGCGACAGACCACGCTGCCGGGGGAAATGCGTCCCCAAAAAGAAGGCCCCGCTGCAACCATCAGCACTGCTGAGGCCTGCGAATGAAATCGACGGATGCCTCACAGCTCCGATGATTAAAGTCCTGAAGATGATCATGGCATGCCTTCTGGACACTGCAATTGAAGAGTTGTTGAAAAGCGAGTGCCAGGGGTGCGAGTTTGACCACCCCAGCCAAATCAGGCACACCTGTCTGTTTGAACCTGACTCTTTTTATTTTCAACATAACTTTGAAAAACTGTGCGGTAAAGTGAAAACGCCATGGTTGAGTGTCCTACTCTCCAAGGCACTCAAAGTGCTGGGGCTTAGGCCGAGCCCCATGCGTGTCGAAGGGGCTGTCGACACCATTCTTTCAGACCTCAAGGACGAGCCGTACATCAGGGGGAAGCTGCAGGAAATTAAGAACCATGACTTGGGGCACGTCGGCAACAAGATTGTTGATGAGGTCCGGTGAGATTTCTGGGAGATTTCGGGGGTGATGCAAGAAAGCTTGTGGGATGACGATAAAGTATAAAATAACTAATGCTCTGCAAATTTTTGTCCGGTTTGCACTAATTTTTAATAAAATGACGATATTAAATGCACTGTTTTGGGTATCGTGTCATTTTTGCTTTAGTGGTGAAGATGGATGTTCAGGAGTGTTTGAAGTCTGTTTAGTATACCCCTGAGAATCCAGGGTCTTTTGGTGGGAAAGAAAGATTGCAAAGGGGTTTGCTGGAAATTAAAGGGTTAAGAATTTCCAACAAGAAACTTACAGTGGTTGTGTAAACTTGAGTGGTTGTCTGGGGAAGATGCATACACCTTACACAAGACAGCCAGAGTTAATTTCAAGAGGAACAAGGTTTTTGCCTCAAATATTGATGCGCAATGGCAAGCCAATTTAGTAGACATGTCAAGTTTATCCCAGCATGATCATAATATTAAATTTATGCTGGCATGCATAGATGTCTAATCAAAATTTGCATGGGTTTGTCTTCTTAAGAACAAAAGTGGCAAGGAAGTGACTCGGGCCTTCCAAGCCATACTTGCGCAAGGCCGCAGGCCCAAAAAACTTCAAACTGACAAAGGTACAGAGTTTTTCAACAGGGATTTTCAGAAGCTGATGAAACAATATCAAATAACGCATTTTGCCACAAGCAGTGATAAGAAAGCTTCCGTAGTGGATAAGCTTGGGCTTTTCTAGCGGTTCTACCTGGTGCCAAAATCGGGAACCGGCTCCGGGTATCGATATTTTTCAGAACTGGGTACCCGTAGAGGCGTCGGTTCTGATGGGTTACTGATTCCTACCGGGTACCCGCAGTAGAGTATTTAAACCGAAGCCTCACTAAAGCGGTTCCGGTACCGAATTTAACCACTGAGCGAGGAAACCTCCGAAGGCCAGACATACCCAAGTGTCGAATTTTTGTCGAATTGTCGGCCTTTTTTTTTTTTTTTTTTTTTTAACAGCAGCAGCAATGCGGAGGGTGGAAAATATTCTATCTACACTGAACTACTTCATTTTAGGCTCAAAAATGGCTGTAATGTCCAATATTGACCATCAAAGCAGTGATAATAAAAATGAGAGACTTTTGCAAATTTAAAATGTTTATTCAACATCCTTCTTAAAAAGGCAAACTTTAGTTGAGGCTTTACTGAGGTAGAACCGAAACATTTATTTCCTCAGGAATACAAACAAATAGCACGTTTTAAACTGTGTTGAGCATGAAAAAACAAGACAGGGGCATAAGCGACCTTATCCGCGGGTTGTCACATTACTTTTTGCTGTGCGGAGTTTACAAAAATAAAACAGAAAACAGACAGTCTTCCCATTTTTTTAATCAAAAGTACAAAATGTACGGGGCTTAAAGCTCGAAAAATTGCCATGCTGGAAAAATGAAACTACCGGAGGGGGTGGTTGTCCAAAAAAATTAGTTGCGTCCTAACGCACTTTGTGATAGTCAGAGGCGTATAGTAACGAAGTAGGGGAGAGCTGGTGCGAAAGTAACGTGAGACGAAAGTAATACGGCGATTTACTCACAGCCATCCGCACTTCGATGCGTCATATTAGGTCAGCACGTGCAGCTCGCGACACTCTTCAGACCCGCGAAAAAATCTTGAGGTTTCGACGCTTCCCCATGAACGAGACCCGAAGACCGTTTTCCACAGTGGTGAGTAAATTCAGACAAATGGTAAACTTTTTTTGACTTAAAGATTGTCTTTATCGCTCCATGTGTCATATTTATGATGAAGTGATAGGTCATTTAGTTTTGTAACATATCCTGAAGTTTGAAATGTCAGACTTTTTCCACTTTAGAAGCAATCCTGGTTCTAATGTCTGGAGTCACTGTCGGGCCGAAGTAGCAACGGTTACGTTCGTCCCTCTCTGCTAATGCGGCCGAATTTTCTTGTGTTATATTTTACCAACAGTAAATGCCAAGAGTTAGGGTCAGAACTACCCAGAGAGGAAAGGTTGACCAGCAGGTTTACGGAAGGGCCTTTCTTGATGTCCGAAGAGGCGAGAGTATAAGGAGGGCAGCAGAGGTGCATGGCGTTTGTCATGTCACCCTGTTCAGGTACTGCAAGAGGAGGGCAGAGGCAGGAGGGCAGCAGGCCAGAGCCCCAGGGTACAGGGCTCACAACAAAGTCTTCACAGAAGAACAGGAGAAGAGACTGCAGGCATACATAAAGAGAGCAGCTGATATATATTTTGGCCTGAGTCCTAAAGAGGTTGGAGTAATACTGCAGCCAGAGCTACACCACTATCGCCATTTGCCTAAGATAGCAAGCACCTCAGCTCCGGATCTGCCCCGGCTCTGAGGTGCTTGCTATCTGGGAATTAACCTCTTTTTTCCTGCTGTTTTAGGTGCGAAAGTTTGCATATGAGCTGGCCGAAAATATTGGCCTCAAAACTCCATGTTCATGGGAGAAAAACCAGATGGCAGGGAAGGACTGGCTCACCTCCTTCCTCGAGCGCAACAAAACCCTGTCCATCCGTCGACCTCAAGCCACCAGCATGCCCCGTTCCACCAGCTTCAACAGGACCAACGTGACAGCGTTTTTTAAAAACCTAAAGACTGTCCTCACCTGCTATAATTATGAAGCAAAGGACATCTGGAACATGGATGAAACAGGTAAAAATTTATATTTAGATAAATTAAAAAGCAACAGTGATTTGCAACAGCAATAATTAATTTCATTTATTATTTCAGGTACCACAACAGTTCAAGTGCCAGACAAAATCATTGCCACCAAGGGGCAGCGCAGGTCGGTGCTGTGACCTCTGGGGAAAGAGGGACATTGGTGACTGTTGCCTTTGCTGCCAACGCACAAGGCAACTTTGTTCCCCCTTACTTTATCTTCCCAAGGAAGAAGTTCCAGGACCACTTCATCCGGGATGGCCCCCTTGGCTGCACTGGTTCTGCCAATGGATCGGGGTGGATGCAGGAGGCCGATTTCTTGGCATTTTTACAGCATTTTGCAAGACACACCAGCGTGACCCCGAGTCAAAGTTGCTGCTACTCTTAGACAATCATCCATCACACCTCTCTGTGGTAGCTATTGACTTTTGCAAGTCACATGGCATTGTACTCCTGTCTTTTCCCCCCCACTGCTCCCACCGTCTTCAGCCGCTAGACCGAAGCGTTTTTGGTCCTCTGAAGCACTACATTAACAGTGCAGCAGACAATTGGATGCGAATGAACCCTGGAAGAACTTTGACCATCTACAACATCCAAAGTCTTGTGGCTAAAGCTCTGCCTCAAGCTGCGACAGCAAGCAGCATTACAGCTGGGTTCGAGTGTACCGGTGTCTGGCCCTTGAATCCAGATATTTTCAGTGAGACAGACTTTGCTCCAGCTTTTGTGACCGACCGTCCTGCACCTTCACCAGCTCCATCACCAGCGCCAGCTCCATCACCAGCGCTCTCTTCATCACCAGTGCCAGCTCCATCACCAGCGCCCTCTTCATCACCAATGTCCGCTTCATCACCAGCGCCCTCTTCATCACCAATGTCCGCTCCATCACCAGCGCCCGCTCCCGTAAGACACCAGCAACCTAGCCAGAGCCCATTTGAGCTGCATCCCCATGAGTCTGCCACTCCTCTAGATGGTGAGAGTTTGTGTCTGTGTGTGTCTTTTAAATGTGCATGTTGAGCCTTGCCAAACATTTATTATCTTTTTGAAATATTATCTATCCAGATATGCTTGTGGTTCCAGGAACATCTAGTGGCACGCCAATACAGAGGTTCAGCCCAGAAAAGGTTCGCTCATATCCAAAGGCTGGCTCGAGGAAAGAAAATAAAAGCGGAGGCAGAAAGAGGTGAGCAGAGTGTCGTTTTTAACTTGTCTTGATTTTCTTGCTTGTATAAAAACAAGCTGATTCTGACTACCATCTCATTGAATGTTGCAGGTCAACAGCAATACTGACCGACACCCCAGTAAAAGCTGCCTTGGAGGAGGAGACTCGGCAGAGGGGCCAGAAGAAACAGTCCTCTTCAAAACGCCCAAAGAAGACGTTAAGCGGATACACTGCAACCACAGTTTCTCGGGGCAATGAGGAGGAATGTCTTGTTTGTGGGGAGACGTTTGCCTCATCTTTGCCTGGAGAAGTGTGGATGCAGTGCATCTTCTGTCTGCTGTGGTCACATGAGGCATGCACTGAGGGTGCAGCTCATTATATCTGTCACAACTGTGATGAAAATGTTTAAAACAAATGTGTGATTGTTTTTGCTTCTGTTTTAATGTCATTTTTATGATTTAATTGAATAAATGAGTGCATTGTACATTTACAATTGCATGTTAGCAAAGACATTGTTTGATTTTTTTCAAATGAAAAACGACAGTAATTCAAAAGATTCCAGTTAATTTGATCAGGTTACTTTTGTCCCGCCCGTGCGCTTACTTTCATCCCGACTGAGGGGGGTCGAAAGTAGCAATGCATAACTTCCATTGGACGACAAACTATGCCGAAGTCAATATATATTGGGATGATTTAGCACCTGATATTGACAGAGCACACACAAAAGTAGTTAATCGCTCTGAATTTTTTTTTCAGTCTGTAATGTTATTTTTTAAAATGACGTTTATGTGAAAAATGTTACTTTTGTACCAGCTCTCCCCTACATGTACTTCGTTACAGTACTTAAGTAGGTTTTTTTTGAGGATTTGTTCTTTACTTGAGTTTTGACTTTTACTTTTACTCTACTACATTTAAAAGATAAAAAGCATACTTTCACTTTGTTGCGTTGACACTGGCTACTTCGTTACTCATTACAAATTAAAATATGAATGCAATTCATCATTTAAGGATTATCTGGATTTGGCGCGTTCGAGAAGAACAACGGTGCTCTCTGCTGGGTATCTTTGTACAGATCTTGATGCCAGCGGACATGAAGCTGCAAATATATGTACGCAGTTACAATATTCTATCACTAGATAGCACACCATGATCAGTTATTGCAGAGCCGTATATAAAAGAAGATGCTTTCTCATTCACTTTTCCACACCTTGCTCCTGTTCTTCGTAGCCCCTTGCCATCGCCATGTCGACTCTCTGTCGCCTGTCTTCAAGCACGCGCGCACGCTCCCGTCACGTGTGAACTTGTATGAAGGTCAAGTATCCCATTTAGAAAAAAAGTGGATTTGTTTTATTTAAAATATTATCTTATTTTATTAGGGAAAAAAGCGGCACTTTGTGATGTTTATTTGAATAGGCAATGCAATAACTTGACAGACAAAACGCAATTCACAAATACACATGAAAATCCCACAAACCCCACCCCCCGACAATTCGACTCTATTTTTTTGTCGAGGTGAGCACGTGTAGATTGTCAGTCGTTTTGTCGAAAAAAAGTCCCATCTCTACTCGGAACCGAACTCGGAACCGGGTATTTATGCGGTACCGGAAGCGGTTCCGTGAACGGTGGAACCGCCCAAACCTAGTAGTGGAGCGATTTAACAGGACTCTTAAAACCAGGATGTGGAGATACTTCAACGCACAAGTACATTGACTTAATACAGCACTTGGTCCTATTGTATAATAACATATAATAAATTCCTCCAAGGCCATTGCCATACATGACAGTACCGCCTTTAAAGCCAGGCAACCCATTGCCTGCCTGTGTCGTGTAATATTCAATGTATCTGTGCGGGTCTGTGTAAAGTACATGCCTCTTCATATTTTACTCATGATAGCGATGCTTTACCGGCCTGAAGTGTAGCTTTGTAATGACTTTTCCGTATCGAAAGTTTATGTTCTCTTTCTGATCCGTATTCAGTTCAATGATTATGTCATCAATGATTATTCAATGATTATGCTGTTTGCTCACCAGTACGTAGTGTGGCTTTTCATAAGTCTTTGTGACCACTTCATTGCTTGTTCCTGATATTTCAACACAGGTCAAGAGGGGGACAAAACTATCTCCGACTCTATGGTGTTCGATAATGTCTGTGTAAATTAAAATTGTGTAGAATTCGGCACGAATATCAGCCGGATGTGGCGCACATGGATTCTCATGGTTCAATTCGACACCTGGGTCGAGGCCTAGAATTTCAGCTAGTTTTCCTGTCGCAGCAAATGACACTCCTGGCGGGGTTACAATTTTAACTCTATTTTTAATGCTCGAGTAAATCAGTTCAACGCCATCCGTGCTTACTGTAGAGCGGTTGTTCATTTCATTAACTATATCGGCTATAGTCTTATAATAACCTGGGGAAATTTCATGATATCTCCTGTCTTGATTTATATTATTAAGTGTGATAAAATGACAGTCTTTGTTTGCTAATATGTCCCAAGTATGCGGGTACTGTATTTCAGCTAAGCCAACTTCCCACTGTCCTCGTAGTTCAATAGGTCTGACAAACTTGGTCGTATAGCTTGAAATCTTGTTTTCAGGGTAAGTTTGCAAGGATGCATTACTCGGGAGAGTAACATAGAAATCTGTCTCCTCCATGGTCATTTACTGTCTGTCGTAGTACATGCTTTTAAAAATATTTTTTAGATTAAATGTCGACCACGTGACTTGCAGGTATCCAGCTGTTAAATTTTTCAGGCCATCCAACCCATTTTACTAAAACCAGCTTTTTATCCTTTACTCTCTTCTGCGCGATGATCTTTTCAACCTTAAATACATTATCTTTACTCACAGTTACCCTCTGTAATTCAGCCTCAAAAATGTACCGTCAATGTCCTCACCATCGCAGTCCTTCAACTTGTGTACGGGTGGGATTTTGTGAACCTGTTCAGCCACTGTGAAATATTCATCCGTATACGTCTGCTCATAACCTCTTGCAAATGTCCCTTGTAGTTTTGAAACACAGACTGTATCGCCCTCCTCAAATTTAAACTTTTGATTTTTAAGCCTTTTTGGAAAGGGTCTGTATATGGTTTTAAAAACATTAAAAGCATTAGCTTCATTTACATCAACAGGTTTCATTTTAATAGTACTGTGATGGCTGTTATTATACGATTGGACCAAGTGCTGTATTCCGTCAATGTATTTGTGCGTATTATGTGCGGTGAAGTATCTCCACATCCTGGTTTTAAGAGTCCTGTTAAATCGCTCCACTACGGAAGCTTTCTTATCATTGCTTGTGGCAAAATGCGTTATTTGATATCGTTTCATCAGCTTCTGAAAACCCCTGTTGAAAAACTCTGTACCTTTGTCAGTTTGAAGTTTTTTGGGCCTGCGGCCTTGCACAAGTATGGCTTGGAAGACCCGAGTCACTTCCTTGCCACTTTTGTTCTTAAGAAGACAAACCCATGCAAATTTTGATAAGACATCTATGCATGCCAGCATAAATTTAATATAATGATTATGCTGGGATAAACTTGACATGTCTACTAAATCAGCTTGCCATTGCGCATCAATATTTGAGACAATAACCTTGTTCCTCTTGAAATTAACTCTGGCTGTCTTGTGTAAGGTGTATGTATCTTCCCCAGACAACCACTCAAGTTTACACAACCATTGTAAGTTTCTTGTTGGAAATTCTTAACCCTTTAATTTCCAGCAAACCCCTTTGCAATCTTTCTTTCCCACCAAAAGACCTTGGATTCTCAGGGGTATAATAAAAAGACTTCAAACACTCCTGAACATCCATCTTCACCACTAAAGCAAAAATGACACATGATACCCAAAACAGTGCATTTAATATCGTCATTTTATTAAAAAATAGTGCAAACCGGACAAAAATTTGCAGAGCATTGGTCATTTTATACTTTATCGTCATCCCACAAGCTTTCTTGCATCACCCCCGAAATCTCCCAGAAATCTCTCCGGACCTCATCAACAATCTTGTTGCCGACGTGCCCCAAGTCATGGTTCTTAATTTCCTGCAGCTTCCCCCTGATGTACGGCTTGTCCTTGAGGTCCGAAAGAATGGTGTCGACAGCCCCTTCGACACGCATGGGGCTCAGCCTAAGCCCCAGCACTTTGAGTGCCTTGGAGAGTAGGACACTTAACCATGGCGTTTTCACTTTGCCGCACAGTTTTTCAAAGTTATGTTGAAAATAAAAAGAGTCAGGTTCAAACAGACAGCTGTGCCTGATTTGGCTGGGGTGGTCAAACTCGCACCCCTGACATTCGCTTTTCAACAGCTCTTCAATTGCAGTGTCCAGAAGGCATGCCATGATCATCTTCAGGACTTTACTCATCGGAGCTGTGAGGCATCCGTCGATTTCATCCGCAGTCCTCAGCAGTGCTGATGGTTGCAGCGGGGCCTTCTTTTTCGGGACACATTTCCCCCGGCAGCGTGGTCTGTCGCGCGGCACACCGTTGTCAGCTTTAAACCCTTCCGCCAGCCAGGGATCCGAAATGGGGGTATCGTTGTCTGTGCAGTACTCAGGCTCCAATGATTTTGGAGATGCCTCCGAACCCGCTCGGCTGATCGTGACATAGGTTTTGTACACGGCCTGAGACATGACTGCTACGATTAAAGTTTGTGGGTTGTTTTTAAGGATAGCATTCGAACTCGGGTCTTTTTGAAGACCATCTTACGCACCTTTCCCTCTAACCACGCCTTTAAAGAGGCTACAGCCTATCATGGGTTGTGTGGTGTTGGTAAGTAGAAGCTTGACCTTTGAACAGCCTTTAAATGAAATGGAATAGACAACATGTGTTTAAAAAGTTTTGTGTTTTTTATTATTTAAATCATATTAATCATAAAAAGGCGCAAATGAACACAGAGCATATACTTTCAATTCAAATATTACATCATAAATGAACCATCTTTTACATTGTAACGGTTTGTTCTAATTTGAATTACAATTTGTTCAACAGAGTAACCATAAAATCAAAAATAAAAACATGTATTAACATCATGAAAACACTAACAATACATATATTTCACAGTCCAAATTTAACATTGTAAAATGAACTGCTTAAACTTTTTCTTCTTTGAACTGGTCAACTGGGCTTGATTCCCGCACGATGCATTCTTCATCGACATCTTCTTCAACCTGATGAGATGCTCCCCCTGAGTTTCCCTCAAACTTCTCGCTCAGGCGTATCCTCACTGCCTCCATGTCCTGCCAGTGCTTGAAATCCTCAAACACTTTATCAGCTTGAAGCAGCGCATCCAACATCAAAGATTTGTCTTTTTCACAGCAGTAAAACTCGTTATAATTTGCACACAGTTTTGAGTTCACCAACATGAAAAGACTTTCCCTTACAATCAGTCTTTCCATTTTCCATCCTCTGTTGACGCCAGCACACTCATCATGTGCCTGTTTGGACGATTAGGCGAGTCGGAAGAAAAATCGAAGCGCTTCTGATAACCGGAGGCGACATACGCGTAGGCTGTTTTCAAATTAACCCAGTCATGATTGTCGACAAATACACCACGTTTTCCAATGGAGTCAAAGTCCTCGTCCACATACAAATTAAAAAAAAGAATTTCTGGAACATCGGCATCCGTGTAAATGTGGTAGACGCAGCGGGGCTCTTTTGGATGAGCAGAGCCACCCCACTCATGGTGCATCACCCGTGAAAGGGCCCTTGACATTGTAGCAAAAGAAAAGTTTCTTTGGGCCCACGGCTCAGTTTGCCGTTGTACCTTGGACCCTGCAGACTCAGGCGTTGAAATCGAAGACATGTTTATCGGTTTAAAAGCTTCCCAGTTTTCTCAGTGCGGCAAGTTAGATCAGCTCAAAAACGGATACAAGTTAAATAAGCTTAAAAGGCCTTGTTTTATAGAAGTTCTGAAGGCTGTCTTTGACTCCAATTTTCTATCAGCGCATGCGCTTTGAACACCGCCCATCACCACACATACGCAAACACCATCCCCGTTCAGGCCCACCCCTGGGTAAGTTTCATTGTACCATTGTGATTTTGACACAAGCTGTTTGCCTCATTCATTGACTGACCGTATTCCCGCCAACACCCCTGGGTAAGTTTCATTGTACCGTTGTGATTTTGACACAAGCTGTTTGCCTCATTCATTGGCTGACCGTATTCCCGCTGAAGCACATTAGTTTCTTTGCGCCATATCTAAACCGTATTTACACAGCGTTTGACTTCCCTGCAGGGCTGAAAAGTCCTTGAGACCTCTGATAACCCACAGCTGCACACATCCCCATGTCTGCCACATTCCCCACACGCCCCCGCGCTTTGAACACCGCCCATCACCACACATACGCAAACATCCTCCCCGTTCAGTCCCACCCCTGGGTAAGTTTCATTGTACCGTTGTGATTTTGACACAAGCTGTTTGCCTCATTCATTGGCTGACCGTATTCCCGCCAACACCCCTGGGTAAGTTTCATTGTACCGTTGTGATTTTGACACAAGCTGTTTGCCTCATTCATTGGCTGACCGTATTCCCGCCAACACCCCTAGGTAAGTTTCATTGTACCGTTGTGATTTTGACACAAGCTGTTTGCCTCATTCATTGGCTGACCGTATTCCCGCCAACACATATACGTAAACACGCACAGAACCAGCACCGCCCCATTTGACTAACCCCACTCACTCACATGCACACAGTCAGAGTGAGAGAAGACTTGCGGAATGAGAAGACCTTGGAAACCAGCCTTATTTTGCATCGAGCTTTCGACAACTAACCTAGAAAAACAGACAGACTTTACTGGTAAATAATTTATCTTTCTTTCCTTTCTTTGCTTATTCTGTTCACATATTCACAGCTATTTCAAATGTACTTCATTCATTACGCTCCAGTTTTAACACTCCTTGCTTTCATTTTTTCGCTTTAAAACACTGTTTTACTAACATTTTTTGGCTTTAAAACATTATTTTACTAAAATATCGCCAGCAACTTTAAAACACTCTCCTTTTCTTTCCTTATTCTGTATACATATTCACAGCTATTTCATTCATTACTCTCCAGTTTTAACACTTTAAAACGCTATTTTAATAACATTTTTCGCTTTAAAATACTATTTAATAACATTTTGTTCACTTTAAAACACTCTCCAAATTTTAACCCTCTTTCATTTACCCATGACCAACAAACCCTTGAAATAAAGTTTTACCACTTATCACTTACACTTCCCCACTACTCAAATAATACCCGTTTAAAAAGCACTAAACAATAATATTAATAATACAATTAAATAAATGCTTTAAAAGGGGTTATCCCAAAAAACTTAAAACATGCTAAAAATATAAAATTAAATCACTGACCCCGCACCAGAACATAGGGAGGGAGGGAGGGAGGGTGGGTGGCTGTGCTGAATTACCCCACGCAGCCAGGGGAGGAGGTGATACAGAATAAACTATAATAACCTCAGTAAAAAATTAACTCATATGACCTCTTGACCCCATCCATCAAATTTTGACATATGACCTCTTGACCCCATCCATCAAATGTTGACATATGACCTTTGACCCCCATCAATCAAATTTCGACAGAAACCGTATCATATATCTCTCTCTCTCAGCACTACTGGCAAAATATTCTGTGGACAGATGAAACTGAAGTTGAGTTGTTTGGAAGGAACACACAATGCTATGTGTGAAGATAAAAAAGGCACAGCACATCAACATCAAAACCTCATCCCAGCTGTGAATTATGGCGGAGGGGGCATCATGGTTTGGGGCTGCTTTGCTGCCTCAGGGCCTGTACGATAGATTCCCAATTTTAACAAGACATTTTGCTGGAGAACTTAAAACCATCTGTCTGCCAACTGAAGCTCAATAGAGGATGGGTGATGCAACAGGAAAACGAACCAAAGCACAGAAGTAAATCAACAACAGAATGGCTTGAACAGAAGAAAATACGCCTTCTGGAGAGGCCCAGTCAGAGTCCTGACCTCAACCCGATTGAGATGCTGTGGCATGACCTCAAGAGAGCGATTCACATCAGACATCCCAAGAATATTGCTAAACTGAAACAGTCTTGTAAAGAGGAATGGTCCAAAATTCCTCCTGACCATTGTGCAGGTCTGATCTGCAACTACAGGAAACGTTTGGTTGAGGTTATTGCTGCCAAAGGAGGGTCAACCAGTTATTAAATCCAAAGGTTCACATACTTTTTCCACCCTGCACTGTGAATGTTTAAATGTTGTGTTCAATAAAAACATGAAAACATGTAATTGTTTTAGAGGTATTAGTTTAAGAAGGCTGTGTTTGCCTATTGTTGTGACTTAGATGAAGATCAGATTACATTTTATGACCAATTCATGCAGAAATCAAGGTAATTCCAAAGGAATCACATACTTTTTCATGCAAATGTAATTCATGAAAACATATCCTTGGGTGAATATGTGACGAAACTAGTGACGAAAATGGATTGCGGCCATATTGGAGCGCCCCCTATATGTTGCGCGAAGAAGATCCCAGGCCGAAAATCGCTCTTTCCACTGACCATCCCCCCATAATTCAATTTTCCAACTTTTACTTTGGGATAAAGTTCACGCAGTGAATAAGAGCAACCCAAAAATCAAATTTTGGTAATTTGGCATTTTAGGCCCTATTTCGGCATGTACTTGATTGACCCCTAAAACCCAAACCAGTGCAGGTAGGGCCAAAAAATTTGGGGAATTTTCTAGTTAGGATAGGGACATAAAACCACCAAAGTTTCAGCAAAATTGAAGAAGGTGACTAACACCACCTGCCTGAACCTGCCTGAACTTTACAGACAATGGCTCTTAATAGACATAAATTGCCTAATGATTTTAACATTCTCTAATAATAAAACATACCAATTCACAAGTTTATTAATTATATCATGGTAAGAGTATTTCAATTGTTCAATATTGCTAACCTTCATAATAAATGTTCATAACATTAGTAACAGTTGTAAACTTGTATTCAAAAATCAAATCAGAAGTATTTGGATGGCAACAAAATAGAAACGGAATTTTATGTATGTGGCATCTATCTATTAAGATTATGGAGGCAGTTTGCTTAGCATCATAAAAAAACAAAGAAACACTCATTCCAATAATTTCTGTATGCAGAAAAGGCAGTATCTGTACTCAGATATACAAAAAATTTTCCAGCTCGCGCACTATGTGCACTCGCATACGTCTCCCTGCCAATTCTCACATTAAACCTACGTCCTTGGTTTTAAGTGGCCACTTTGCTGCAATGAGGGCAAAAATTGGGATGTAAAAATTAATGCATCAAAACGAAGCAGCGTGAGGAGCACGGAACTGAGCAAATGAATCCCCATCTGACATCAAGCACAGAGTCAAAACACGATGTTCAAGTGCATGACTTATTTGGAAGGGCTCTACTGCATCATTGCTGAGACAATCTGGTTTCACGTTTTGTCAAATGTCCAGTAGAGGGAGGGCAAAAGGATATCTATAAGGGCAAAGAAAACACTATTTGCATACCATGGGCTCAGCAGCGCCCCCAGCTGTATATTTCTTTGTGTTTCACTTCTACAGCCGCAGCGTGTCATATTCAGGGATGATGTTGGACAGTTGCAGGCTGGCGTATGTGTCACCTTCTCTCTCTTCCCTTTGATGCCCAGGTAGGAGACCTCCTGGAGCGTGCGGACAAGCTCCTGGCCAGAGCGGGGAGGGATCCAGTTGTCATGGTTCATGTTGGGACAAATGACATAGGTAAGGGTAGGTTTGAGGTTCTGCAAGGCAAATTTGTTGAATTAGCTGAAAAGCTTAGGAGCAGATCCTCCACGGTAGTGTGCTCCGGGATTCTACCGGTACCACGTGCAAGCAGAGGGAAGCAGAATTTTATCTGGAGGTTTAACAAACGTGGCTACGAACCTGGTGTAGGAAAGAGGGGTATAGGTTTATGGGGCACTGGAACTACTTCTAGGACAGGGGTGACCTGTTCAAGCTGGGTGGGCTACACCTGAACCGGAGGGGTACCTTTGCACTGGGTCAGCATATGTTGAGGGTAGCATAGAGTTATTTAAACTAGGGACTTGGGGGGCAAGGAGGTTAGAGAGTGTTACACAGAGGGAAATGCAGACTGCCCTGATGGAAGCTGACAGTGTTACATGCATTATTGATGATATATTTTTAAAGCAAAAAAGTGTAGTGAGGGGCTTTGAGCAGCGGGCACATGGGAATTCGAAGGGAAAGAGCGTTCGTGATAACCTGAAATGTTTTTATCTAAATGCAAGAAGCATTAAATATAAATTTCGAGAACTTGAGGCCGTTATGATTAGTGAAGGCTATGACATAATTGGGATTACAGAGACATGGCTTAGTGAAGAGGATGGAGATGAATATAATGTAGAAGGTTATAAGCTCTTTAGGAAGGATAGATGCAATAGGGGAGGAGGGGGTGTAGCACTCTATGTGAACGAAAACATAAATGTGCAGGAAATTCCTGAAATAGAACATTCCTTGCCGTGCGAAGATATCTGGGTCAGGCTCAGTGGCAAACACGAGACTGGTTTAAACATAGGTGTATGCTATCGACCACCAGCTTTGGACAGTACAGTCAATGAAATGCTCTTTAAGAGGATTACGCAAGCTTGTAGAGGAGGAGGGACTATTAATATGGGACACTTAAATTATCCTGGTATTGATTGGGATATGGTGAAAGGACAGGGTAGGGGGAGGAAGAATTTCTAGGTGTCATAAATGATAATTTTTTGGTGCAGTATGTTAATAAACCTACAAGAGAGAAGGCGATTTTAGACTGAGTGCTCTGTAATGACCCAGATAGAATTAGCAATGTTGCGGTACGGGAGCCACTTGGGACAAGTGATCACTCTACTGTTAATTTTGAGGTTTCATGGGAAGTTAAAAAGGTGTCTTCAAAAACAAAAATTTTCAATTTTAGGCGAGCAAACTTTGACAGGATGCGCTCATATCTAAGTGAAATAAAATGGGAGACACTCCTGGACTGTGAGTCTGTAAATGAGATGTGGGAAAGATTTAAGGGGGTTTTACTTGATTCACAATGCAAATTCATTTCAAAGGTGTCCAAAAGTAAGCAGAAAGAGCAGAATCCCCAGTGGATGACCGCAGCTATTCCTAGGAGTTTGAGGGCAAAGAGGAATCTTTATAAGATGTACATAGAGGATAACAATGAGATTACTAAGGTTGAATACTGTAAAATGCAGGCTGTGGTCAAAAAAGAGCTGAGGAATGCTAGGAGATTGTATGAAAGGCAAATTGCAGAGGGGGCAAAAACTAACCCTAAGCACTTCTTTCAGTACTGTACCAGAAAAAGGAAAGTCAAAGAGCAGGTTTAGTGCATAAAGAATAAAAATGGATCGCTGCTATATGATAACAAGGATATTGCGGATACCTTAAACAGTTACTTTGTTGAGAATTTTACCTTAGAGTGGGTCTTTATTCGGCCAGAGGGCATGTCCAATGCTCAAGATTATTTAGCGGAAATTGAGGTTAGGGATAACGAAGTATTAGACAAGTTGCATAAACTAAAGGCAGATAGGGCGGCGGGTCCTGATGGCTTATATCCGAGAGTGCTCAGGGAAGTTAGTGAGATCATCTTTAAACCGCTATCCGCCATCTTTAGACGGTCTTTAGAAACTGGAGAAATACCAAATGATTGGAAACAGGGCAATATAATACCAATATATAAGAAAGGGGACCATACTGAGCCAGGTAATTACAGGCCAGTCAGTTTAACTTGCATTGTGTGCAAAATATTGGAATCTGTCATAAAAGATGAGCTGGACTTATTTCTTGAACGTAACAATATCTTGAGGGATAGCCAACATGGTTTCCGTAAAGGAAGGTCATGCCTGACAAACCTTCTGGAATTTTTTGAAGAGGCCACCAAGACTTATGACCAGAGCAAGGCTTTTGACATCATATATTTGGATTTTCAGAAAGCATTTGACACAGTACTGCATAAGAGACTAATTTTTAAAATGAGCTCCATTGGAGTTACAGGAGGTATTCTGAAGTGGATTCAAAACTGGTTACAGGACAGAACACAAAGAGTGGTGGTCAGTGGTATCTCATCTGAGCTAGGTATGGTGGGGAGTGGCATCCCCCAGGGATCGGTGTTGGGACCCCTGCTGTTCCTCATCTACATTAATGACCTTGATAGGAATATTGAGAGCAGATTAGTTAAATTTGCAGATGATACTAAATTGGGAGGTTTGGCAAATAGTTTAGAGTCCACTAAAGTGATTCAGGATAATTTGGATAGAATCCAGAATTAGGCAGAAATGTGGCAAATGAAATTTAATGTAGCGAAATGTAAAGTTGTACATGTAGGTAATAAAAACATTAGACGGGATTACTTCATGGGAGGTTTTAAACTGGAATGTGCTCCACACGAGAAAGATCTGGGAGTGATTGTTGACCAAACCCTCACAAGCTCTAGCCATTGTGCCGTAGCAGTTAAAAAAGCCAATCGGATGCTGGGATACATTGCCAAAAGTATTAAGTTCAAATCCAAGGAGGTGATGCTTCTTTTGTACAAAACATTCGTCAGACCACATCTAGAGTATTGTGTACAGTTCTGGGGACCATACTTTAAGAAAGACATAGAGGCTCTAGAGAAAGTTCAGAGAACAGCCACGAAGCTAATTCCGGGTATAAAAGATGAAAGCTATGAGAAAAGGCTGAAGATCCTTAATCTCTTTAGTCTTAGGAAAAGGAGACTAAGGGGTGATCTGATTGAGGTCTTTAAATATGTTAAAGGGATTAACAAAGTGAATTATGTAGGATTCCTTCAACCAAGTGTTGTTAGTAGAACTCGGGGTCACAAATGGAAGCTGACCAAAGGTAAATTTAGCACTGATATTCGGAAATATTTCTTCACCCAAAGAGTAATTTCGCTGTGGAACAACTTGCCTGACCATATTGTTGAGGCAGGGACCTTGGGAGTTTTCAAGAGCAGTCTTGACTTAAAGCTAGATACCATTGAGTCATTGAGTATCTGAAGTGACATATTCACGATAGTATAAAGAAACTGGCGAGCCTAGTTGGGCTGAACGGCCTGTTCTCGCCATTCATGTTATGTTATGGTATGTTATGTTAAAGCAAAAGTCACACAGATGGTGTGTACCGGTAAAATACAAGTGAAATTTGGCTGTTACAGAAGAGGAAGAGGAGGAAAAAAAGAGAGACTCACCTTCAATTTTGTGACCAGAGACATCAGTTTGAGGGCCTAATCCAAGAAGCTTTCCCACTGGTTCATCGGCCCCTTCACAATCTCCCAAGTCTTCTCACCCTCGGCGGTCAGAACTGTTGTCCCACCTCCTCTTCACCACCACCATCTTGTCTTTTTTACGTCACATTTTAAACCTCTATTTTCTTCTCGTTACAGCTCCCCATCCGCTCCTCGCCTCCCCCCGGCTCATCGATGGTGGTCCAGCTAAAACAGGGCACTGCATCCTGATTGTTCGGCCCTGGGGGTTGGTCATCTGTTTCTTGTCAACTGGCGAGGGTACAGCCCAGAGGAATGGTCCTGGGTTCATGTACGAAACATCCTGGACCCCTCCCTGGTTCAGGAGTTCCTGTTTTGGCATGCCAGATTGGCATTAGGGTCATCAGGTGGTGCCCCTTGGTGAGGGGTGGGGGGTGGGGGGGCAGCAATGTCACGCTGTGAAAGTTCCATTGTTTTTCCCCGCAGGCTAGCCATCTTTGTCGGTTTTGTGTCGTTAATTGTTTAACATTATACAATGATTATGTTGCTCATCACCCCTCTCCCTGTGTTTCCTCCCCATGCTCAGCACACTTCTTTATAATTCAATTCAATCTTTATTCCGGACTCAAGGCCCAATTTAATAAAAAACAAAAAGAACAAGACACAACAAACGACACTAAACATTAAGAAGATAAAAATATCAATAAAAATAAAAAATAAAATAAAAAGGCAACTAAAGAAGTAATGCATATGTTTATGCTCTTAAAAAGAGACAACAGTGCCATTGTCCCCTTAACTGAGACTGACACTGTACAGTGCTGAACCTGATATTGGACAAGACCTGAATGATCTCATTTTCAGAAGCATCAAGATGGCAAATAAATTTATACACCAGGTTTCTAATTACAGCTTTAAGTCTGTTAATGCGCGCTGACACAAACAATTCACTGGCACTACACCATCTAGGCCTTTTAAGTAGAATTCTCAAGGCATCATTATATGCTACCTGTAATCTCTGCATGCTTCCTTTCCTGTAGTTTGACCACAAGCGTGCAGTATATAGAGGTGCACAGTACGCTTTCAACAAAGATAACTTCACCACCTCAGAACAGAAACTGAACCTACGTGCAAGAATATTTGCTTGAGCGTAGATCTTGCTGCACTGCCTGTAAATATCATCGTCATCAGTCATTTTATCAGTAATAAAATGTCCTAGATATTTTAACTTATTGCTGACATCCAGAACATTGCCCCCCAGATTGAAAATTGGAAATTTCAGTGTCTGATCCTCTTTGGTGCGACAGATCATCACAACACTCTTGTCAGCATTATATTTGATGTCATTATCAATCCCATACACAGAACAAACCCTTAACAACTGCTGGAGACCAGCACTACTGGGGCTGAGAACAACAAGGTCATCTGCGTACATAAGATGGTTCACTAACTTATTCCCAATCATGCATCCAGTATTACAGGCATTCAATTGATTAGACAAATCATCAATATAAAGATTAAAAAGAACAGGGGACAATATCCTACCTTGTCTAACTCCATTGCTCACACCAAACGCGGAGGACACACTCCGGCCCCATTTCACCTACATCTTCTGATGGGCATACCAATAAGCCAAAATTCTAACTAAGTGTTTAGGAACTCCTCTGTTATGATCCTGTCCTGCCTGACCATGTTCTGATTATTAATTCTGCTTTGTCTAACCATGCTTTGTATTTTGTATTGTGATTTAGATGCTCTGCCATGTTTTTGTTGTTGCCATGTTTTGTCTTGCCATGCCAGATCCATTATTCTTTTTGATTCCGGTCCATGTCTCTGTTCATGCCCTTCATTGCACTTTGTCTCCCGTCTGGTCTTTTGTTAAGCTACAGCTTCTCCCCAGTCCTGCGTGTCACATGTTTAGGTGATTTCTTGGTTTCTGGGTTTCAAACATTCCTTCTAATCTCGTTTGCTTCCTTTGCCTTGCTTTTCTATTTTACTAACCCATACTAACAGTTTGTTATTTTTGTTTAGATACTAACCAAGACTAACATTGTATATAATACTAACTTACTAACGAGCACCAGGGATTGTATAGCTGCACTTACTAATTGATTAACAAGCTCTCAGCACTCGCCCTGTTCTAGTCTCTGCTTCTTGCCTTCTCTTAGTCTTTGCTGCAATTCAGCGGATCCTCCGCACCTGCTCTACTCTGTCCTGCCTCTCATTATCTGTGCACATTAGAACTCCCTAACCGGAGCTGTATGTTTTGTCATAGGTTGTCTCGTGATCCCTGTCCACGTTTTGGCTTTTGCCAATTTCATGTGGTTAGGTTCTCCCTCGTGTTTGCTCCCACGTAATTAGTCTGATCCCATTCACCTGTCCCTGATCATAGCATGTGACTTCCCTTGAGTGTACTTAAGCAGTCTTTTCACAGCAGATCCCTGTCAGAATGTTTCTCTTGTTTACCTGTGCTGCTATCGTCTTCACCTTGTACTCATAGTGTTACTCTTCTGACTGGACCGTCCGACTTACGATTTTTGGCTCTGCTTTTTGGTACTATTGTCTGCATCTGTTTACGAACCCTTTCTGCCCGACTATGAGTTTTGTGTTTGCTGCCCTTTTAACGGTTTGGATTACGCCCACTGGATTTTGGCTTTTGCTTCTCTGACAAACCTGTACCTGTGTACCGAACCTGTTTTTGCCCGACCACGAGTACTGTTATTGCTGCCCTGGTTTTCGACTCTGATTCTGCCCTACTGGATTGTGATTTTGGATTGTGTACTCTGTACCGTTGCTTTCTGCCCTGTGGGGGTTTGCCCCCCCCCCCCAGCTACAATAAAACTCACTTTTGCTGCAACTTCCTGGTCTCGCATTTGGTTCCAGAACGGTACCTCACATCCTCTCTCAATCATTTTAAGAAATAGCTTTCTGTGATTAACTCTATCAAAAGCTTTAGAAGCGTCAATAAAACACAAGAAAACTGATGAATTTTGACTTCTATATTTGTTTACGATTTCCTTTAATGCATATATGCACATATCTGTGCCATGACGGGATTCGAGACCAAATTGATTGTCAGTAGACTTAATGAACTCAGTTTGTCAAGCAGAATTCTTTCCAGGACTTTAGATATTATGCTGGCTACCGCTATGGGCCTATAGTTATCTACACTGGACAGCTTGCCAGCTTTGTCTTTTATGACTGGTACCAACAAGACGGACAAAATAGAGTCTGGTAGTAGCCCATGAATCATGAAGCCAGTGAAACAGATAGCAAGAAGAGGAGCAATCCTTGGACTAGCATATTTAAGATGCTCAGCAGAGATGTGGTCCAGGCCACACGCTTTGTTATTTGACAGCTTTTTAATAGCCTCAATCACTGCATGTGAGTTGATCACAATAGAGTCATCCCTCTCTACACTCCCAACTTTAAAGACACCCATTAATGACCAACAACTAAAAATGGTACCTTAAGGAAAAAACCCACAGTTTGAGTTCTGAATGAGGTAGGAACTTGCTTTTTGGTGTGTGGCATCTTGGGGTAAGTGGCTACACATGACCAATTTCAAAATTGTGATAGAACATATTAATCATGTCATATTTAGGGGTCAAACTTTGATTTTTGGAAAAAACTCAATAACACAAAAATAAGTTCAACCGTCATTTGACAAGTTATGTATCAGATGTACACTAAAGTGTTATAAATTTACTTATAGCACAACTTCTGCTGAATCCAACGATACCAAGCATTTGATTCAACACTGAACGGATCCTGAGATACAGCCCTTTAAGTTAAGGCACTATTTTTAGTTGTTCGTCAAATATGATAGCGGATTTTTCAAATTTCCTATAAAATGCCTTGGAAATATAAGTTCCGGTTATGACATGGTCAAAAGATTTAAGGACTTTTTGTTCCACCCACAGACAAGTAAGAATCAATTGGGAAAAGGTTTGATTTGCTGTTTTGAGGGGCGGAATGATGGGAGAGATGTCTCAATGACCATTGATTTCAATGCATTTCACTGAGGTTTACAAACAAATGCATTCAAGTGAATTAATGACCTCTCTCTCTCTCTCTCTCTCTCTGTCACACATTTTGAGAAGCTGTTATACGTACGTGTATAAACTACAACCCCAATTCCGAAATAGCTGGGACAAAGTGTAAATTGTGAATAAAATCAAGATGCAATGGCCCTCATTTATCAAACGTGCGTACACCAAAAAAATGGGTGTACGCCAAATCTCCCACAAGGATCGGCATTTATCAATCTGAACATGAGCGAACGGTCCGCAAAAATCTCACGCCAGGTCTGACCAGGTGTACGCAAATTTGAAACCAGCGAACAACATGCAGGAACGAGTGCAGCTGTCAAAATGAGTAATAAACCATATGCAGCGATGCGGACGTCATGCTGTTGTTGCTCTTATTAGTAAAATGAATAAATAGGCTGAATAGATAAATAGGCTAAATGAATGAATGAATGAATGAATAAGACACCTATGTTGAGAAATTAATTAAACTTATATTTTGAGACAACCTGCTTGTCAAGCCAGACGGCTGACAATTACAATCAATTTGATTACGCGCAATGCGTGGCTTGGCAGATATGCAGTGTGGTATGTCAGATGCTCATCCAGTCAGATATATACTGAACAACAAAAGAAACCCAAGTTAATTAAAGGCAGACTGGAAAATAAGTTTGCGCGTAATTATTTTAGAAAAGCAAATTTATTGCTAGCGCGTGCACATTTACACTCGTTTCATCAAACTTTTCTTTATTTTGCGGTCACTTTGACTGCGTAACCATAAGAGTACATTTATTAACTAGCTAACTTGCGTTTCTTTTGTTGCTCAGCCTACGGACACTTTGACCGTGATCACATTTTGACAATGGCAGATCTTCTATCATTAGAGGAATAAACTTCTGTCCGAAGTGAGAGGAACTTTCGGCACAGAGAAGATCTCCTCCGGGAAAGTGACGAGTGGCTGCTCGTTTTGTGTGGGCACAGTGCAATCTTAAAATCGGACCTTTTTTTTTTCTTTTTTTCCCAACATGTAAAGCATTTGGATTTTCAATTATGTAGGCTATATAACATGAAATATCATGGATCTATAAATTGAATTTATTAAGGACGATGTTATTCGCACTCACACGCGTGGCCAATGCTGAATTTTTTTCTTGGCCACACTTATAAATGTGCCAGTTGATGACCATTCCAGTGCCGCTTATAGAAAGTACCGCTTAAAATAAGTTTGGCCAAGAAAAAATGTTTTGGCTTTGGATACACTTAAAATAAGTGTGGGAAATGGAGAAATGTGCATCTTGGCTACACTTATAAGTGCGCGGATTTCCATCAATTTTTGAGCTTGAACGCACTTAAATAAGTGCGAATAGTCACTTCGATTTATTAATGAATTAAATCAAACCACTGCTGCATTCCGGTTTTCCACCCCAGGGGTGTTTACCGCAGCAGCAATAGTTTTCCAAACTGCAGCCTTCTGAGCTCCCTTTATGCCACTCTTAAGGCTTCCAAATAAAATTATTTTGTTTTTCTCCACCTCGAACGTGATAATTTATATTTCCTCCTTAGTGAAGTTCTTTCTTCTTTGCCGTTTTTCGGGAGTCCATCTCGTAAAGTGGGCAGGACTATGCCTCCCGGAGCATGAATTTATAGGGGTGTGTCATGTAAATTACGATGGTTTCTGCCGCCAGATTTATCAGCGCCACGCCAGTTCTACACCGAAATCAGCGACGTACACACTTTTAGTAAATCAGACATGACACCTGGAGAACGCTGATATTTACACCAGAATCTACACCAGATCCTACGCAAGTTTGATAAATGAGGGCCAATGACTTTCAAATCACCCCAGCCAGTATTTTATTCACAATAGAACAGAGATAACATGGCAAATGTAGCAACTGAGAAATTTTACAATTTTATCCACAAAATGAGCTCATTTCAAATTCAATGGCTGCTACAGGTCTCAAAAAAGTTGGGACAGGGGCCTGTTTACCATGGTGTAGCATCCCCTCTTCGTTTTAACAGAGTGGAGGTGTCTGGGCATTGAGGAGACAAGTTTCTTGAGTTTAGCCATTGGAATTTGATCCCACTCTTGTTTAATACAGGCTTCCAGCTGCTGGAGAGTTTTGGGTCTCCTTTGACGGACTTTTCGTTTAATTATGTGCCAAATGTTGTCAATTGATGAAAGATCAGGACTGCAGCCAGGCCAGTTCAGCACACGGACTCTTTGACTACGAAGCCATGCTGTTGTAATAGCTGCAGTATGTGGTTTTGCATTGTCCTACTGTTATGATTCTGCCATGACCTGTTCTGTTTCTGTTCATGTTCTGCTTAAGTCTAGATCATTGCCATGTTTTTGTGATTGCCATGTTTTGTATTCCCTGCCATTTCCACATTTCTGTTATATTCCGGTCCATGTCTTTGCCCATGCCCTGCATTGCACTTTGTCTCCCCTGTCTGGTCTTGTGTTGAGCTACAGCTTCTCCCCAAGTACTGCGTGTCACATGTTTAGGTGATTTCATGGTTTCTGGGTTTCCAACCATTCCTTCTAGTCTTGTTTGCTTCCTTCGCCTTGCTTTTCTGTTTTACTAACAAGTACTAACAGTTTGTTATTTTGTTAAAGTTACTAACCAGAACTAACATTGTATATAATACTAACTTACTAACGAGCACCAGGGATTGTATAGCTGCACCTTACTAATTGATTAACAAGCTCTCAGCACTTGCCCTGTTCTAGTCTCTGCCTCTTGCCTTCACTTAATCTTTGCTGCGTTTCAGTGGACCCTCCGCACCTGCTCAACTCTGTTCTGCTTCTCATTATCTGTGCGCGTTAGAACTCCCTAACCGGAGCTGTATGTTTTGTCAATAGGCTGTCTCGTGATCCCTGTCCACGTTTTGGCTTTTGCCAATTTCATGTGGTTAGGTTCTCCCTCGTGTTTGCTCCCTTGTTAATTAGTCTGATCCTCTTTACCTGACCCTAATCATAGCATGTGACTTCCCTTGTGTGTATTTAAGCAGTCTTTTCACAGCAGTTCCCTGTCAGAACGTTTCCCTTGGTTTACCTGTGCTGCTCTTGTTTTCGCCTCGTACTCTTAGTGTTTCTATTCTGACTGGACCGTCCTCGACTTACAATTTTTGGCTCTGTTTTGGTATTTTTGTCTGCATCTGTTATCGAACCCTTTTTCTGCCCGACCACGAATACTGTGATTGCTGCCCTGGTTTTTGACTCGGATTTTGCCCATTGGATTGTGATTTTTGGATTGTGGACTTTGTACTGTTGCCTTCTGCCCTGCAGGGGTTTACCCCCTCGCTTAATAAAGATCACATCTACTGCATTGCTGGGTTCTCGCGACTGGCTCCTGAACGCTACCTCACACCTACAGAAATACACAAGGCCTTCCCTGGAATAGATATCATCTGGAGGGGAGTATATGTTGCTCTAAAACCTTTATATACCTTTCAGCATTCATGGTGCTTTTTAAAACATGCTAGTGTCCCACACCATATGCACTAATGCATCCTCATACCATCAGAGATGCTGGCTTTTGAACTGAATGCTGATAACGGGGGGGTGGTCTTTCTCCTCTTTAGGCCAGAGGACACGACGCCCATGATTTCCCACAAGAATGTCAAATTTGGACTCGTCTGACCACAGGACACTTTGCCACTTTGCTACAGCCTATTTTAAATGAGCCTTGGCCCACAGAACACGGCGGCGCTTCTGGATCATGCTCAACAATGGCTTCCTTTTTGCATGATAGCGTTTTAGGTGGCATCTGTGGATGCCACGGCGGACTGTGTTTACAGACAGTGGTTTCTTGAAGTATTCCTGGGCCCATTTAGTAATGTCAGCGACAGAATCATGCCGGTGAGTGATGCAGTGGCGTCTGAGGGCCCAAAGATTACGGGCATCCAGTAAAGGTCTTCGGCCTTGTCCCTTACGCACAGATTTTACCAGTTTCTCTGAATCTTTTGATGATGTTATGCACTGTCGATGATGAGACCTTCGAAGCCTTTGCAATTTGACGTTGAGGAACATTGTTTTTAAAGTATTCCACAATTTGTTTCACGCAACCCTTCACGGGTTGGAGAGCCTCTGGCCATCTTTACTTCTGGGAGACTCAGCCTCTCTAAGACATCCCTTTTATAGCCAATCATGTTACACACCTGATGCCAGTTAATGTAATTACTTGCTAAATGTTCTTTCAGCTGATTCTCTTATATATTAATTGCTTTTTCAGCCCTTTTTTGCCTGTGTCCCAACTTTTTTGAAACCTATTGCAGCCATAAAAGTTGAAATAAGCTCATTTTGTGGATAAAAATGTAAAATGTCTCAGTTTCAACTTTTAAATGTTATCTATGTTCTATTGTAAATAACATATTGGCTCATGTGATCTGAAAGTCATTGCATTTGGATTTTATTCACAATTTATACTTCGTCCCAACTATTTCAGAATTGGGGTTGTACATTCTACATTAGTAATTTTAAGATGCTGTTGCATACAACTTAGATTTTGTAATGAGTCTTCAGGTGTTAATAAAGTAGAATTGATTGATTCTTTAATACTCTCTGAAGAGTGTGTGTGTGTGTGTGTGTGTGTGTGGGGGGTGTTTGTGGGGGGGGCAGGGGTGTGTGTGTGTGTGTGAGGAGGGTGATAGTGAAAGGAGGGGAAGACAGATAAAGAGTTTCACTCCCTTTTGATAATGCATTTTTATTCCTATTGAAACTCCCATAGGAATACAATGGAAAATGTGTCAGGGCTGAGAAGATGTAATACTGAGCCAAGAGGAAGTAACATATGGTATTTGTTCCTTCAGAAAATGCAAAATGCACAGGAGTGGGTGCAAAGTGTGTGGAAAGTTTTGCGATGATCCGACATTCCTAACCTGTTCATCTAGAACTGTTTTCATGAAAATTGAAAAAAAACCGCTATCATGTTTGACCAACTACTAAAAATAGTACTTTAAGGAAAATGGGTGCTGTAGCCACATACTTTGACCGATTTGAAATATTCCAACTGATTTGTGCTATGCTCAGCTAGTACTTTCAGTAGTGTAAAGGAAATTCAAAATTTCCACTATGGTCATTAATGGGTTAATACAATTAATTAATGAGTAATAATGCTGTTGCCATAAGTCTACAATGTTATCTATACCCGAGATGCCATCCACAGTACATGGTAGAGATATTTTACATAGGCTAAGACTTCTAACTTCCTTCCAAAAATCAGTGACATTCTTGCATAACAATTTCTTGGCCAAAGCACAGAATTTACAGTTTGTTAATTATTGTATGTGTGTATTTAAGTTCCTGGTTTTTGTCTCCCCTTTGGTAGAGTGTTGTTTTCCATCCTCTGTGTTCTAATTCTGGCAGCTAAGTACTCTTTCTATTAATATGAGATTCTATTCCGTGTGAGAGTAGCACCCAGTTTCTTTTTCATCCAAGTCTGAGGAGTGAGCATCTGCCCTGTAAAGTTGCAGAATGTCATTAACAGAAATGGACATGTATTGTTCTGCAATTCATATTGAGATGAGCAGTGCAATGTGATTAGTCTGGGGTCAGTAAATGGTTTGTTACCCTTCAAGAAGTTTTTTTGAATTCATTACAGTTTCATGTAGGCATGCTTTACAGCAATGACTCTAAATCATATTGATACTGGGACCCAAACTGTGACCATATTTAGCCTTTTTTTTTAATGAAACAGGGCTATGTGCTCACACCATATGCTTCTAAATGTATTGTCTGTTTTGATGTGTGTTTAGCCAGTGTGCCCTCTGTGTTACAGTAGATATGGCACCGGTTTTTCAGAAAGATATTTGTTTCATGATTATTAATATTTTGAATGAAATATCCAGAGGATAAATAAGACATCAATTCATGACCACTTTGGTGAACACCTTCCTACACTAAAAGGACTGCCACATGTGAGCTCTGCTGCCTAGAGACGGTGATATTGTGAGTCAGGTCACCTATCTAGTCTGCCATTTATGATGCTGTCCTGCTGGGTCTGTAGCCCAGGTTTTTGTGCAAATACCAACTTGAAATAAATCATTCTGAATGTAATAGTTTAAAAGACAAACCCCAATTCCAATGAAGTTGGGACCTTGAGTAAAATGTGAATAAAAACAGAATACAATGATTTGCAAATCCTTTTCGACCTTTATTCAGTTGAGTACACTACGAAGACAAGATATTCAATGTTGAAACTGATAAACTTTGGTTTTTTTTTTTTTTGGAAATATTCACTCATTTTGAAATTTATGCTAGCAACTCATTCCAAAAAAGCTGGGACAGGGGCAGGTTTACCACTGTGTCAAATCACCTATCCTTTTAACAACTCTCAATAAGCGTCTGGGAACTGAGGACACTAATTATAGAAGCTTTGCAGGTGGAATTCTTTCCCATTCTTGCTTGATGTATGACTTCAGTTGCTCAACAGTCCAGGGTCTCCATTGTCGTGTTTTGCGCTTAATAATATGCCACACATTTTCAATGGGAGACAGGTCTGAACTGCAGGCAGGCCAGTCTATTACCCACACTTATTTACTACGATGCCACGCTGTTGTTAACACGTGCAGAATGTGGCTTAGCATTGTCTTGCAGAAATAAGCAGGGTCGTCCCGGAAGAAGACACTGCTTGGATGGCAGCATATGTTGCTCCAAAACCTGTATGCTCCAAAACCTTTTCTGCCTCAGAAAAGGCATAATAAATCCCATTGTATCTTTGCATCTGAATCCAGCCCGCACATACCATTTTTTCAGCGCACTTTACTCAGTGCTCTGCAAAGCCATTACACATCTTATTAAATAAAACATGAATCATCTGATCAGATTAATTTTAGGCGGACAGTGAACGCAAGACAAAATAGTCAACAGTTTATGTTTTGGAAAGTAATGTTGATGAATCCTAATAGCACTTATTAATCAGCTTAGTTTGGCTCAGTGGATTGCAGCACTTTCTTTCTGCAGCATAGAAACATTAGTTGAGGAGGAAAGCTGTAACCATACCCTGGCAGAAGAATGAAATGAAGCCTAATGATTTTTTTAAGCTGCATTTTAATTAAGCCTACAGCTCTGGGTAATTCATTCGAAAACGTGGTGGAAATATCCAAGAAGCAATGATAGCTTCAAAGCAGAGATCGGACAGTGACACTATTGTTTTACTATTCAATCCTTCATCTGTCACGAGGACTGGTGTTTGAACCGAGCAGAGAGCTATTGTCACTGTACATTTGAAATGTGACTGAACTTTCCACGCGACTTTAATACAATGGCCTAACAGTCCATTTATTGCTGCGTGTTGCCAATTCTGTTCATCGACTTTGAGCATAGTTTAGCCGTGCAGTGTGTCTGTGTTCGGCGATTGCAATTGTATTTTTGATTTGCAAGCAGCTTCTTGTTTTCATGGGTGTTGTTTGTTTGCGGGAAGGAGAATAGCATTTCCATCATGCTTTTTACTAAGCAATAAAGTTCAATATCTTTAAATTTGAACGTTTGCTCTGTGCAAATTCCTTTGTGACCGTGCCATAATTAAACTTAGAACAGAGGGATAAAGGTGCATTGAAGATAATGCATTTGGGATTCACCGTGTATTGGCCATGTCAAGCAAATGCAGTCAAAGATTCAGGATATGGTGGGCTATTGGCTGTAACCTTTTGCATTCTGCACTGTGTTTATGTGGCCCAGTGCTATTAAGGTACAGTAACTGTTCCATTGTGCACTACTGCCTTGGGACAAAAGCACTGTGTTGCAATACTGTCTCAGGACACAAGCATTGTACTGCAGCTACTGGCATGCTTTGCTAGGAACTGTTACAAAACAGCACAGAACTCTGTTTTCTGCACAGTTCATGCCTGCCTGCATGCCATCTTGCAATCATCTAACAGTTAATATAATTATCAATGTAGAAAACATTCACCCATCTCAATGACAATGACAATGGGATGCTCTTGGTAACATGAGATTATAACCATCTCATGCCATTCACTTTCACAAACCCTTGCAATATGGATTGCATCTTAGTTTTGTTGCAGTGCTATGTACGTAAAAGACTGGAATGGGTGTCTGTAAGGTCCTAAAATCTGACCATGAAGCTAAACCAGTGGTTCCCAAAGTGAGTACCTTGACACACTGGGATGACATGAAGACTGGCCAGGAGTGCAGGAGCATTGCTGAATATTTAGGCAATGTTTTTCAAAAAGACTAGGATAAATTACTGTAAAATTAGTGTTCAGGTTAGTAGAGAAAAATCTCTGTTTACGAGAAATACGGAAATATTAAAAGCATACAGTTTAAATGTTATTTCCAGCTTAAAGTTATTGCTGTATTTAATTTCGATAAAGATTCAAAAAATCAGTGAGTGTGTTTTTGCGAATGTGTCTGTCTTAGCTCCATTAGTGTCTTCATTTCTGTTTCTGTTTTACAACTTCCTTGGAACTGAAGCCTCTTTGCTGAACCCCAGTGCATGCAATCCTCACCAAAGTTTGGCTGGGCTACTCCGTGAAGTGTGTTCTGACAATTCTTTGACACAAATAAAGCTGGATTTTGTCACGTTTATGGCTTATAATGCATGTCCACCAGAGGGTGCTCTTGGTTAATTGTTGTAGTATGAGGCGCTTTTGGTTCTTTGTAATGAGTGTATATAGAACTGGAGAGGTTGTCGGAACAAAAAGTTTAAGAAACCAATATGGCGTCCAGTGAACCTTACCTCTCAATTTCCCATTGACTATAATGGAAAAATTCCTGTCATTATTTTGTTATTTAAAGAGCATACAATCGAAATTCCTTCTTAAGTAGTACTGGAATACATATTAAAAAATGAATCGAGGCGCAATTTTGGTTGACACTTTTTGAGAAAGAAGTTATAAGGAGTTGTTTTTAATCAACGATTAAGGCACTGGTTGGTCAATATATGCCTCACATCGGACTCTGAATGGTCAAACGCGTGGTACTGGTGAATAGCCTTCGGGGAACATGGCCGTAAAGCGGTTTAGTGTCCATGGGCATTGTACTAATCCTATCTCGGGATGCTTCCGCTGTCCTAGCTAGCCTAATGGGTACCTAACCAACCGTTAACAGGGAAAGCCTCTTCACGTTTTTCCAATCGGTTGGAATGAGGATCACAACACGAACGCGTTACTGAGGTCATGTCACACTTCAAATTGGTTGTGAATTTAACTTTAACGTTAGCGAGATATTTATTCCCTTGTAATGTAGTGCACCAAACTGAATTCTTACCTTCAGTCTAGCTCTCTGGAGCTTGCCCGTACCCCTGCTGAAAAGCTGGCTAGCATTCCAACCCACTAGTTTCTCATGCGGTTCGTTTAATGGAGGCGTTGCACTAAATGCAGAAACCGTAGTGTAAGTCACATGATCCCCGAAGTAACTCAGGAAGATGGCTTTGATGAGAAGGGAATGCATCGATTAATTATTATTTGTTTATACAAAAAAAATGTATTTCCTTGCTTTGAAATGTCGCATGTATAACCGGATATTGAACCTCAGGTCCAAATGCTCCGCCTTATCCACGACACTAGCTCAACAGACTGTACATTCACTGGTCGATCTAGCACTTGTATAGCTGTGCTGTGTTTGAACTTGAGCATATTGGCGCAAGGATTCTCAGTCATAAAACGGCTTTGAAAACAACAGTTGAATATTTTGCGGTTAATTATAGCGAAAATACAAAAAACAAACCATTTAAGTGATTATACTGCTGAGGTCTTCCAGTGCATAGCATAATGGCGAGCGGACTCTCAGATTGACAGGCTAAAACAATAGCAAGTGCAGATTTACCCACAAACAGCTTTTGTGACAAAATATCAAAGGTAAGAAATTTTTGCTCATCTCTGTAGCATTTAAAGTGTATGCCTGCTGTTCTTTGAGTGTTGTGTCAATTTAAAATGACAAGGCTTATATTGTTGGAATCTGTGGACTGTCCTTCTTCATTTGAGGTATCATTTGTATGCATAGCACAAATTCAGTAGAAATGCTTGCGATAGAGCACTGATCTTATTTTATTTATTCTTTTGCTAGATGCTTATTTACTTGCTTGGTACTTGAATTGTGTTTGGTTTAGGTAAAAATGGTCATCACAAACTTTTCGCCGAGTTTCTTCGCTTTAAGAGGATATGCCGCATGATGAGGTTGCTATTAGGAAACATGCTGTATTTATTATGCAAATTCATTGCCCCCGTTACGGGGGCGTTCAGGCTTAAAGGGGAATGTGATCACATTTTTTATAGGGCTATAAACTATATAAAACAGTCACCTGTGGCCTACGTTATTTTTGAGAATTTTTTCAAAATTTTTGCATTGACGCAATATCCCGAAATACGGTTTCAAAGTGCCTGATTTTTACCCTCTGTAAATCAGCCCGCCCATTACTCCGTGACGTCACACAGTGAGATAGCAAGACAAAACTAGAAAATTCCAGTAGAAATTTTGAATGTGCCTGCTGTTCTATACGTACAGTGTTCAAGGTCCTTGCCAGGGATCTGGTAAGCCGTTGATATGGTGTTATGGGTGCTCTATAGGGCGTTGCTGGGCGGTTGCTATGGAGTTCCAGGTGGTTGCTAGGGCATTGCTAGGCGGTTGCTATGGTGTGCTGGGTGGTTGCTAGGGCGTTGCTAGCGGTTGCCATGGTGTTCTGGGTGGTTGCTAGGGCGTTGCTAGGCGATTGCTATGGTGTTCTGGGTGGTTGCTAGGGCATTGCTAGGCGGTTGCTATGGTGTTCTCGGTGGTTGCTAGGGCTTTGCTAGGTGGTTGCTATGGTGTTCTGGTTGGTTGCTAGGATGTTGCTAGGTAGTTGCTATGGTGTTCTGGGTGGTTGCTAGGGCGTTGCTAGGCGGTTGCTATGGTGTTCTGGGTGGTTGCTAGGGCGTTGCTAGGCAGTTGCTATGGTGTTCTGGGTGGTTGCTAGGGCATTGCTAGGCAGTTGCTCTGGTGTTCTGGGTGGTTGCTAGGGCATTGCTAGGCGGTTGCTATGGTGTTCTGGGTGGTTGCTAGGTCGTTGCTAGGCAGTTGCTATGGTGTTCTGGGTGGTTGCTTGGGCTTTGCTAGGTGGTTGCCATGGTGTTCTGAGTGGTTGCTAGGGCGTTTCTAGGCGGTTGCTATGGTGTTCTGGGTGGTTGCTATGGTGTTCTGGGTGGTTGCTAGGTCGTTGCTAGGCGGTTGCTATGCTGTTCCTAATGGTTGCTTGTCAATGTTTGGGAGTTGGAACAGAGTTTCTACGTGAATATATGAGTTCACGGTGAGAGGGTGAAGATGAGTGTTTTCTCATTGACTTCCATTATAACGAGGTTTCAGAAGTCCATGTTTTTCGGGAATTGTGGGAAATCCGTAAGTTGGATCGCTTAGAAAAGTCATAGCACACTCCTCACAAGGGAGCCGCACGTTTTGATGTGTAATGTGTGGGGATCGGGTGAAAACTGTGGGAGGAGTAGCGAACCGTGCGATTACGGAAGAATATGGAAGAATAAAAATAATAACTAGAAAATTCCGGTAGAAATTTTGAATGCGCCTGCTGCTCTACACGTACAGTGTTCGAGGTGCTTGCCAGGGATCTGGTAAACCGTTGATATGGTGTTCTGGGTGCTCTATAGGGCGTTGCTGGGTGGTTGCTATGGAGTTCCAGGTGGTTGCTAGGGCATTGCTTGGCGGTTGCTATGGTATTCTGGGTGGTTGCTAGGGCATTGCTAGGTGGTTGCTATGGTGTTCTGGGTGGTTGCTAGGGCGTTGCTAGGCGGTTGCTATGGTGTTCTGGGTGGTTGCTAGGGCGTTGCTAGGCGGTTGCTATGGTGTTCTGGGTGGTTGCTAGGGTGTGGCTAGGCAGTTGCTATGGTGTTTTAGGTGGTTGCTAGGGCGTTGCTAGGCGGTTGCTATGGTGTTTTGGGTGGTCGCTAGGGCGTTCTGGGTGGTTGCTATGGTGTTCTGGGTGGTTGCTAGGGCGTTGCTAGGCGGTTGCTATGGTGTTCTGGGTGCTCTATAGGGCGTTGCTGGGTGGTTGCTATGGAGTTCCAGGTGGTTGCTAGGGCGTTGCTAGGCGGTTGCTATGGTGTTCTGAGTGGTTGCTAGGGTGTTGCTAGGCGGTTGCTACAGTGTTCTGGGTGGTTGCTAGAGCGTTGCTAGGCAGTTGCTATTGTGTTCTGGGTGGTTCCTAGGGTGTTGCTAGGCAGTTGCTATGGTGTTCTGGGTGGTTGCTAGGGCGTTGCTAGGCGGTTGCTATGGTGTTCTGGGTGGTTGCTAGGGCGTTGCTAGGCGGTTGCTATGGTGTTCTGGGTGGTTGCTAGGGCGTTGCTTGGTGGTTGCTATGGTGTTCTGGGTGGTTGCTAGGGCATTGCTAGGCGGTTGCTATGGTGTTCTGGGTGGTTGCTAGGGCGTTGCTAGGCAGTTGCTTTGGTGTTCTGGGTGGTTGCTAGGGCGTTGCTAGGCAGTTGCTATGGTGTTCTGGGTGGTTGCTAGGGCGTGCTAGGCGGTTACTATGGTGTTCTGGGTGGTTGCTAGGGTGTTGCTAGGCAGTTGCTATTGTGTTCTGGGTGGTTGCTAGGGCATTGCTAGGCGGTTGCTAGGGCGTTTCTAGGCGGTTGCTATGGTGTTCTGGGTGGTTGCTAGGGCGTTTCTAGGCGTTTGCTATGGTGTTCTGGGTGGTTGCTAGGGCATTGCTAGGCGGTTGCTACTGTGTTCTGGGTGGTTGCTAAGTTGCTTGCTACTTGTGTTTCTGGGTGGTTGCTAGGGCGTTGCTAGGTAGTTGCTATTGTGTTCTGGGTGGTTGCTAGGGTTCGTTGCTAGGCAGTTGCTATGGTGTTCTGGGTGGTTGCTAGGTGTTGCTAGCTTGCTATGGTGTTCTGGGTGGTTGCTAGTGGTGTTGCTAGGTGTTCTATGGTGTTCTGGTTGGTTGCTAGTGTTGCTAGGCGGTTGCTATGGTGTTCTGGTGGTTGCTAGTGTTGCTATGGTTGTATGGTGTTCTGGGTGGTTGCTAGGGCGTTGCTACGTGGTTGCTATGGTGTTCTGGGTTGCTAGGTTGCTAGGCAGTTGCTATGGTGTTCTGGGTGGTTGCTAGGGTGTTGCTAGGCGGTTGCTATGGTGTTCTGGGTGGTTGCTAGGGCGTGCTAGGCGGTTGCTATGGTGTTCTGGGTGGTTGCTATGGTGTTCTGTTGCTAGGCGTTGTTGCTATGGTGTTCTGGGTGGTTGCTAGGGCATTGCTAGGCAGTTGCTATGGTGTTTCTGGGTGGTTGCTAGGGCATTGCTAGGCAGTTGCTATGGTGTTCTGGGTGGTTGCTAGTTCATTGCTAGGCGGTTGCTATGGTGTTCTGGGTGGTTGCTAGGGCGTTGCTCATTGCTAGGCAGTTGCTATGGTGTTCTGGGTGGTTGCTAGTTGCTATGGTGTTCTGGGTTTGCTAGGCGGTTGCTATGGTGTTCTGGGTGGTTGCTAGGGTGTTGCTATGGCAGTTGCTATGGTGTTCTTGGTGGTTTGCTAGGGTGTTTCTAGGCAGTTGCTATGGTGTTCTGGGTGGTTTCTAGGGCTAGGCGGTTGCTATGGTGTTCTGGGTGGTTGCTATGGTGTTCTGGGTGGTTGCTAGGTCGTTGCTCGGCGGTTGCTATGCTGTTCCTAATGGTTGCTTGGGCGTTGCTTGTCAATGTTTGGGAGTTGGAACAGAGTTTCTACGTGAATATATGAGTTCACGGTGAGAGGGTGAAGATGAGTGAGTTTTCTCATTGACTTCCATTATAACGAGGTTTCAGAAGTCCATGTTTTTCGGGAATTGTGGGAAATCCCTAAGTCGGATCGCTTAGAAAAGTCATAGCACACTCCTCACAAGGGAGCCGCACGTTTTGATGTGTAATGTGTGGGGATCGGGTGAAAACTGTGGGAGGAGTAGCGAACCGTGCGATTACGGAAGAATATGGAATAATAATAATAAAGAAGTATGCAGGATTATAATATGTGTCTGCATTGCTGCAGGCACGTAAATACATTGCGGACAATACAGAAAGGCATAGCGGCAGCTCCGATTCAGATTCAGATTTCAATGACATTAGCGGCTCTGGAGATCGCACAGATTTCGAAACTGATGAATGGAGACAAAACTGGTCACCCGCCGCGGGACTTAGCCAAATTTTTGAAAGCTGAACTCGGTCGTTTTTCTGAGATGCAACCGGTGATCCACCGTGAGACTTAGCTTCTGAAAGCAGGGGGCTGTTTCAATAAACTTTACTTGTCCGACCGAGTCAGACCATCTGTCGAGTGAAAAGTCAGACCTTCGACAGACTATGTCCGTCAGGTGTTTCAATAAAACAAAAGTAGGATGTCTGACCATGGTCCGATGCAGACGGACGGTTCACTGTCTGCTCGAAGTTGGATGAGAATTTACACCTCAGCGATGCCCTGCTTCGCTATTTGGCGTTCAAATATTCGAAATGAGTTAACGTTAAATGAAAAAAGAAAGAAAAATTCTGATTAGGTACGCCATTAACTACTATTCAGACATAAATTAACGGCGCACATCGCTGTAGGATGTCACCTTCAATTTCAGTAGGCTATTAACTGAATACAGTCTAACTAATTATAAGCCGTCTTTGCTCACTGTTCTGTGCTAAAACTACGATTGTCAACATAACAAAGCTATTCATCACACAAAGGACATTAAAACATTCATATCGTCACGATCGCTCATTTTACAGAATTGAGTTAAGCAGACGGGCGATAAGCAGAGCTCCACTCTCGGTCACACAAGCACCATGAATACGGTGTTTTATAACCACTGAGAACCATGCCGAGACCGCTCCTTAGCCAATGTCCCATTAGTGTTCACACAGCATGCATATAAACAACTTTTTGTCGCACTGAAGGATAACAGTACCAACGATTTAGAAGTGAAATCTTCACGTGTTGTTAATAAATTATGTGTAGTTGTTAGAAAAATTCATTCAGGGATTTAACAGAGCCCAGTTTCTGGGTGTAGGCTATATTGGTTTCGCAGGCACTGGTTATACTTTTTTTCCATTCTTGAAATATTTTGGGCTGTCTGCGCTTCCACACAACATTACTTTCTCCATTAATATTAAATTCTGAGCTGGCTTTTATCGAAGCCCAGGCGAATGACCCTCTTTTGGAGGGCTTCCCACCATTCGTGCGGACCCCGCAAGAGCGCCTAAGCGAACCCGACTTTGCCTTTCATTTTCGCCCCTCAAAAGCGGCCCGTTCTCAGTAAGCGCAGATCGGCCAGAACATTACGACCACCGTAATTTTGCATCTTTTGGCCACTGGTGTAACTTGAACCCATCATATCAGATAAGTTAATGCATAGTACTGATTGTCGATTCAGTTAGGGCAAAACCAAGATCATATCGCTTTAATATGACTAACCATTAATTACCAAGATCTCCTTAGCTAACGGCAACTAGCTGACTCGCTGGATGGCTATATAATGTAAAGAATAACTTCATCTGCAATCGCATACAAAGCAATGCCGCCCCCTTGGCATAATCAGTAAGTGAGCAGTTCAGCTAGTTTTATTAACAGTTTTCTTGTAACGTCATCGGAGCTTCCAGCCCCTGAGAGAAGAAACGCGTGAGAAGTGCGGAATCATTATCGCTTTCGATGCTGCTGCTCATGGTAAAATCCATCTTAATAAACGACCTTGCGCAGTGAAAATCCCGGAGAACGCACCTCTGATGTAGGTAAAATTTATTGTGTGTTTGACGTAAAATGATCCTAAACACTTGTGCTTTATGTTTATAAGGCTTGTGCACAGACATGAATACTGTTCTCACTGTGTCGGCACACTGTCACATTTTATGTGTCATGTATTTTGCTGTTGCTGGTAGTTTTAAAGCTACGCTCTTTCACTTCTTACATTCGCAGCTGAATTTATGTTATGTTACATCTGATTGTGATATTGCGAGATTGAGAAACGTGCTGGTGGGCAGTTCACAGGGCCACTGATATTTAATCTCTGCATTAATCATGATTCACTTGTCTTGAGGAAAATTTGAGGACAGCCCCGTCTGATCTTTCAGGCTTTGTCTGGGGTGCTGAAGTTGTTCGCGTAGAAACACTACCTGAAGCAATGATGAATGTTCACGATATTCAAATATTCGCATTTATTCTGACTAAATTTTATATGGGAATGAGGTTGCCATAACTGAGCTATCTGTAGCTACGAGAGAAGCATAAGGGAGGCAAATGGGTTCGTTTTGGGAATTATAAATTTTCGGCCTGGTGTAGCATCAACGAACGCTAGTATCGCACCGAGTACATGTAGCATGCGTGTCACACACGGTCCATTGTGATCACTGTACATAGCAGTATTCACAGTGCACACAGTCCACACAGTGGCTGTGTGGTTAGCTGGGACTAAAAAGAGACAAAACGAGAGAGGCAGTTCACTCTCGTCCTTTCATTTCCTGATATGAAAAAGAAAATGCCCAAGAAAGAGTATCTGCGTTCGTGTTGTTACACCCTCCAACAACACAGGTACGAGGCATGATGCCTCCAAAGTTCGGGAAAACCGTTGAAAATAGGAAAATATTAGAGCAGATTCCAGTTGTTGCATGTACTACCAATGTTAAGTTTGTGAACGTTCTCACTGTCTGACGTCACGGGTCAAACGTCATCGCTCTGACAGGCTGCGCTGTGACGGCATTTAAATCGCCAAATTTACCAATTTAGAGTTTGGAAATTAGGGGAAAAAAATATATTGGCCAATTTTTACAGCATCAAGGTATATATTAACGTTAATGTAGGTTTGGCGGTTACATTCCCCTTTAAGGTTAATATTTGTTTTGAATATATGGGCCAGGCTCACAAAATGTGCCACCCCCCCAATAAATGTGTCCACAGGCTAGCAAATCTTATATTTTGCTTAGATCATTCCAGAACCACCATGAATGGATAGAGCTCACCAAGAGCAACTTGGAACACCCCACTTTTGTCAGTCTTCGATAAATATTTCCCTGTCTTTTTTGCCCTTAAAGTTGGAAAAGTGGCCAAAAATGGCACTTTTTTGATGTCCATGTAAAAAGTGAAATAGTTCACTTTTTGTTTTTTTATATTTGTGTTCTATTTCTTTTTTTTTCTTTTGTGCATAATAGACGTTTGTAGGCTATGTCTGACAGTCGGCATACGTCCCTATCGTCGTTTTGTGTATTGCGGTGACATTGTCCACAAGGTACTGGTTTCTGACTTAGATTTTACATTTAACACTCTAGAAAAATAAAAAAAGGTCCCTACACCCAATTAATCCTTCAGGATGAAGCAAATATATGGTGCATTAGGGCAAAAAAAAAACCAAAAAAAAAAAACTCCAACCTACAGGGATTGAGTGGGATTTTTGTGTCCCCAAAAAAATTACCTTTATAAGAAAAGTTTCTGACTTAGATGTATTTTTCAAAAACTGTAAAAGATATAGCCAAATGCAATTCAGGTATTGTTGTTGGCCTAAATCAAAGTGGAAATCACTATTTAGATCAATTATTTTTCGAATAACGACATAGCTACAGCGCGCGAAGCATTTTGGTCAGTTTCTGCCTTTAGATTTCTGTTAGAAATCCGGGCATCTCAGGCAGAAACCGGGCGTATTCGGTCAAATGTGGCCCCAGTCTTTACACAGGTGGTCAGAGACATGATATTCCATGTTGGTTTGACATGTTAACATGTATTTTAGCCGATTTGATAGAAAATACAACCCCAATTCCAAAATAGTTAGGACAAAGTGTAAATTGTGAATAAAATCAAAACGCAATGACTTTCAAATCACACCAGCCAGTATTTTATTCACAATAGAACAGAGATAACATAGCAAATGTTGAAACTGATAAATTTTACAATTTTATCCGCAAAATGAGCTCATTTTGTGCATAAAAATGTAAAATGTCTCAGTTTCAACTTTTAAAATGTTATCTATGTTCTATCGTAAATAACATATTGGCTCGTGATCTAAAAGTCATTGCATTTTGATTTTATTCACAATTCACACTTCGTCCCAACTATTTCAGAATTGGGGTTGTATAATGATGGCGTCAGTCGGAGGCCCGACATCGGACCGATCGGCCCGCGCTCTCAGTCAGAAACCGGGATCTCGGGCAGAAAATGACGTGGGGCGTGGGCAGCCGCTGTGGCCAATCAGTCATAACCTTGGTCAAATAACATGCACTGGTGGTCGGGGACATGTTATATTGTGTTTTCTAAACGTGTCTACTTGTAATTTTGAAGATTTAATCGAAAAATATCAGTGGCGTCGGCCCACGCTCTCAGTCAGAAACCGGGATCTCAGGCAGAAACTGACGCGGAGCATGGCGGCCGCTGCAGCCGCAATCGGTGGCCAATCAGTCATAAACTTGTTCAAATAACATGCATAAGTGGTCGAGGACACCAGACAACACCTACAACAAAACAACAATAAGTAAAAGACAGAAACATGCAATCATCATAAAAAACTCCCGGGGCTCAGGCTAGGGGAACCTACGACCCAAAATTAAAAAAAAGAACTGTCAAGCAGCCTGTCCACCAGCCTACAAGTGGCATCTTCCATTGGTAAGTGATCAATTACCTACTTGAGACTCTTATTCTATCTATTAGTTTAGTATTATGGCAATAGCAAGTCAGTCGGGTTGAGTTTGGTACACTTTGACGGGTTTCTGACTTAGTTGCGGTTTCTGACTTAGATTCGGTTTCTGACCGATATACCGATATTTTGAGCTAATAGACACCTGTTCTGGCTTGGTATTGCCTAGGCTACATACTTTTAAGCCATAAGGAGTGTTTCTAGGAGATTTTTGAGTTTTGATATAGGTTTATATAGCATTTTTCAGGTATTTGCAGACCAGAATTTCTTTTTTTCAGCAGCAACGGGATCCCGAGGGAAAAAAAATCATTGTAGGGTTTCTAATTTCGTGTGATATACCTCTGGACATCACTTATATACAATTATAACACTGATTGGAGGCTTAAATAACTTTATTATCACTAGTTATAGTCCTCTGGATGGATTATAGGCAAACAGTTGGTTTTTGTGTTTCTGACTTAGACGAGCAAGGGGATAGGGAAATGCGTATAACTCACCAAATATTCCACCAATGACCATGATATTTGGTATTCAGAGAGTAGACATATACCTTCATCACATACAATTACCACTGAGAGCATAGGGTTGCCTGAATTAATTTTACACATTGTGTTAGAGAGCAGTCTTCACTTGCGCAGCAATTTTGCAGCCGCACGCAAAACATACCCCGACTTCAGGGCCATGGCAGGGTTGACAATCCCAACACCATATTACCTATATACCATTTTTCCATCAGCTATACTATCCTTCTATACATATAAGGGCATTTTGAGAAGATATAGCTATATCTATGCATGTATGGGGCTTTAGAAGATATGCATGTCTTGAAACTAAGGCAGAAACCCGGCCCAAAAAATGAGTGGAGGGACCCAACTTTGACCAGGTACCTCGAAAAAAATGAAAAAACGTCGCCGTCGCACGGCTTTGAAATATGATCCCGCAACACCTATAGATTAAAAAACCACTCACAGCTAAGCTCTATGGGTACTTTAATAATTTTTCAGTACCGGGGGGAGGGTGGGGGGGTGGCGCACATTTCGTGAGCCTGGCCCATATATTTTCCACTAATTTCTTTAAATCTTCACTTCAAAACCAGTTTTCATTGCAACAAAACCGTTGACTTACTTGTGAACTTCTGGTACGTGAAGCAGCTTTTTTCGAAGTGCTCTGAGCAAAGAACTGAATTGTACGGCTTTTCACGGTCAATTCTTCTTAATTTAACAAGCCAATCTTTCAAAAGGGCTTCATTATTTTGTGGAAATCGATGGAAACTTACTTTGCCGTATTTTCCAGACGACTAAATGGAATTATTATTGGTGCAAGCAACAGCAGCACAAGATTTCCCCATTTTCATTATGCTGCGATCAATCTTTGTGCACATTTTGCTTCGGGAATCATGTGACCACCTACGTAACTTGCAACAACCTCATTCCCACAGACTGTTGTCACTGTCGGGTTTACATTTTTCCTGGACGTTTGGTTTGAAGTATTACGTGTTGCATACATGCCAACTCTACCGCTTTCGGGGCATTTCATTCTGAAAAAAAAACGCCCCAAAAGCGGTAGAATTGGCATGTATGGTGTCGTTCTCTCATATCAGCGAAGTGCATTGCTATCAACCAGCACTATGGTCTTGGAGTTCAGCAAATGCGAACATTGCCTTGTATTTTCCGTTTGGTAGCTGGGCTTATTCCACAGCTAACAATAATGCGTGAAAGCACTATTGCTACCTTGCATTGCTGGAACCATTTACAGTCTGTAAGTAAAAAGTATGTAAGTTGCTGACATGGTTAACAGCGAGGCTTTGGAGAAACGTGCCCGAAGCTAGCTAGCTAGTTAAAGGTCACTGTGCAGTCCTGATTCCCAGTTTAAAGCTGTAGCTAACGTACTGCTAGCTTGTTCTTAGACCTCCTTCGTGCCTTAGAATTCACAATGTTTTTTTTTTTTTTTTTAAAGAATATTATTTTTGGGAAATTTTCCTTTATTTGACAGTTATAAAGTTTAGGGTGACAGGAAAGTTGGGGAGAAGAATGGGGGAAGACATGTAGCAAATGTCCCGAGCTGGAATTGAACTCAGGTCGCTGCGGGAAAGGCCCAGCCTTTCTAGAACAGGCGCTTAGACCGATGAGCCACCAGGGCGCCCCAGAATTCTGAATGTTTGCTGCTGAATTTCAGTCTCTGCCCCTTGCCCCGTTTCCTTTCCAAAGAGCATTTCCGTTTCAAATACTATAGGGGGTTGGATCTTTCAAGTTTGGAGGAATTATCATGTATGCCGCATTATTTCACATGCTGCTCATGACACAGGTGCATTAGTCACATCTCTGGCTGCAGATATTGTTAAATTCGAGGTGAAAGATACTGCCCCCTTTTCATTTGTGCATCCAACCAAATCTGTGGTGTATCTGAACACGTGCTTATGCCGATTTATTAAAATTAAAATTCATATTTAATATTAAAATGGACAAAATATTGCACAAAGAAATTTTCGCACATATTATGCTGATAATAATAATAAAGGCTTAAGCTTATCGGTTTAGGCAACACAATGGCCCCGTTTCCAGCCAGGTTGGACCACCTTATCAAAATCAGTCCAATACATTTGCTAATTTTCTCGACCGCGCATTCATAATCTCAATCTTCCTGCCACTTTAACAAAAGAAAATGGATTGAAAACATTGGGGACGGTGATAATGTTTGCTAAGCACAATGGCTGCACTGCGTTCACGCATTTGGCCTGCTCATGTTAGCTACTTGAGGCTCCATTGGTGCTTCAAGTAGAAATCAGATATCGTACAGGGTAGGTTATATAGCTCAACGTGAAGCGAACATAAACGTTAACTGGCTGGCTACTCAGCCACGCTCGTTCAGCATCTAACCTTAATGCTCATTTACATTTTTTGAGCGATCTATAGAAAATATTGATCAATGTTCTCATAACGTTAGCTAAGTGGCATGTGTGTCTTTCAAGCATTATTCGAGAGAGCAGTGTGATGCATTGGCATTTTCATCGCGACGATCAATGGCGAGAAGCAGGCAATGTTGGCAGCAGATCGGACTCATTCGGAAATAGGTATTGCTGCGGAGAGACGAGTTTTAGCTGTCCTAGCTCGCAAGCTAATTTGGTGGGAGTGTTTGTAATCATGCTAGCTAGCTAATAGCCAACGTGTGGATTTAATAAATTTGATAAAACCGTTTCAAAGGTTTACTGGCACGTTCAGCACACGATGGCAAGCATAGCTGAGTTCAATGATAACTAGCATGCCAGATGATATTTCAAACAATTAACTTTAATGGAATCGATATTTATCCGCACAATACCCACAACAGAACACATAAACCAATTCTAGCTAACAGGACAGACACGTTCACAATTCGCCCATCCACATTACTTGATGTCGCACATGAAATCCGTGAATTAGTGTTAACCACTCGTCGTCATTACTCAATACAACCAACCGGCCGCTCAAACGTTGAGTGCGAGGAGTAAAACAACACCCCCAATAACTTTATCCTCGAATAGTGTCATGTAAAATAACCTATTGATTCTTATTCTAACATGCATTCGAGTTATATATGTGTTGAAAATACGGCACTAGACCCCTTAATTTTAAAGAAAATGGCTCATATTTTCTCCATTATAGTCTATGGGAAATTGAGAAGTGCGGTGCACTTGACGCCATATTGGTTTCTTCAACTGCGCTTGTAGAAGAAAGCGGCGGCAGCCTCTCCAGTTCTATAAAAACTCATTGGTTCTTTGTAGTATTATTTAGGAAAAACCGCTTCACTAGCAAAGCAGAAATCGCTGTGGTAACAAAAACACATGCTTCACTGAAGTTCAAGAAGCCCACTAAAGAATTCAAATGCCTCTTTGCTGTTTCGGACTTTGATTCTGTAACTCCTCGGATTTGTTTTAATATTCATCATTGCTTATCAATTTCTGGCACAGATCAATCACATTTACTTCAAAGACTGCGTGTGTCCTTTTGGGTGCATAAATTCAATATTTTATAGCCATGTACTTGGTGTAATGCAACATGTTGCAAAACATTTCCAAAAATACTCCTTTCTAGATGCATACATAACTTATGGTGAGATCATGCAACATTATGTTTCACACCAAAAAATCTATTCTCTTGCTAAATTAGCTAATGTAGCATAAAGTGAGAAAGTGATTCAATATGCCACCCTAGTTTAAAAATTTTACAAAGCTGTCTTTTTACTGTTAATGAAACTTAGCGTGAGATTACACATGGTAATTGTCATGGTTTGGTCCTGCAGGATGCAACCTGCAATCCGGTGGGCGCTGGGACCATGGACCCAAAAGCTGAGAAAGGGACCCACACGCACAGGCTGATACAAAAAAATAGAAACATTTTAACAAACTTATACAAAGAACAAAAGACACTAGTAAAAATCAGGGGAGCAGGGACACAAAAGAGCAGGGCTAGGATACGAGAATGCAGCCGCAATGTTTAGTGGCAAAGCCAGCCCTTAAATAGCCCGACTTCACCTCCACTTCAACGAGCCACACCTGTAGCTCGTTAAAGTGGAGGTGAAGAATGCGCCAGGGGAGGGACTGCAAGGGAAAAACCCTTACAGTAATATAACCATGTAAGGTTTGTAGGTACGACTCAAGAATCAGAGCATTAAGAGCAGAGGAAGGAGTCAAAGGGAAACAGTTTATTCTGAGCTTAAAACCAAAAATCAAAATAAATGATCCAAGCCAATATCAGTGAATCCACACAAGCCAGGCAATGGTACATAAACAGAGCACTGAAACAGAATCCAAAGTACAGGCAAAAATGTGAACACAAGTTACGGGCGCACAGAAATTAAAAAATGGGCTGTAATGACTCGCAGAAGAAAATCTGACAAAGACTGACAGAAAAAAGATATATTTACTATTTAACTAATGGGAAGTGCAACAGATGTGTGAGAGAAACCGGGAAATATTGGTGGGTAGATGGTGCAGGGGAGGCGGAACGGGTCAGCCAGATTATTGGAGCTGAAGTAGGAAAGGCCGACATTATGGGAACTGGACAAAGATTTAAAGAGCAGAAAACGACACAAACAATCCAACTGGACCCAAAAGGCAACATAAAGTCATTTGATGAGTATGCGAGGCAAGGTTCCTGACAAACACAGCACACTGAAACATTCATTATTTCTAATTGATACGGGTAAGTACTGCATTGTGACTCTTCACTGAGACACCTTGCAGATTGTGAAAAAACAATACGTGTACTTTAGAATGAAACCATAATGTCACATGGCATATTGTAAAGCAGTGGTTCTCCGTGTCATACCAGGGGCCCCCTTCAGTAAGCTGATTTCTGTTCCAACCGTAGTTGAAGCTGGAAATTTTTAACAAGCTGTATATTTGTCTTAATTATGTGCATTTCATGTATAGAGTAATAATTTACACCCTTCGGCCGCATTTTGACAGACATATCCATGCTTGCTTTAAAAGATAAAATGCCATTGAACAAATTGTGATAATTTATTTTATATTGCAAGTACTTTCAGGCAATAACATTCAAAACAGATCAACTAATACACTGAGTGCATTGGTCCAACCTAAATTGGACTACTGTTTAACCCTCGTCGTAGTTTTTCTACTACAACCCCGGTTACCACCACCCGGTTATTTTGAAATTATGCGATAAACATCATCATGTTTGGTATCAGTGTTACATCAAAATGTTACACACTTGCATAAAAGGTTCATCTATGAATTATGAGAACAACTTTATGAACAATTCTATGAACTTGTATAATAGTAGGCCTATAGCACAGTATAAAAATAGTATACAGTACAGTAACCAGTCAAACACACAAGTAAAAGTATGTCGGTCATGCACTTCTAATATTATTCGGTGAAGATCACTTCAAGGTTACTGGTCACTGCTGGTCATTGTAATTCCAAGATTTACAAATACAAGGACAAGCTACATCAATAAATCAATAAGGATGACAATCAGTGTGGTCAACAAAGTTCATTGAGCATGAAACATAATAATAGCATACTATTTGCAACTAATTTGTAAGCGTATTTTGTATCAAAAACAGGCAAAAATTGACGCTGGTGGCAACCAGTCCCCACCCTTCGACTTTGACGGCCTACCCTACCCCGGGAGGTGAGGTACCCTCATCATTTTTTCATGAAAATGAGCGCAAAAGTGAATAAACAATTACCTAGAAGCATTAGATTATATCTGTTAACGTTTTTGTGCGACAGGAAAAAATCTGTTCGAGGGGGTGGTAACCACCCCCCCCTTGGTTGGAAAAGGGTTAAAGTTCTTTCAACATAATTTGCTTGAACTTAATTACATAAACATGATACAAAACAGATTTAACTCTATGAGATGCTTATCCAAGAAATATTTAATTTTATGGGTCGACAGTTTCACCAATTAAGAGCATACTGATATTTTTATTTGATTGGTATCATTATGCCCCCGACCTCGAAAGAGTCGGTTGGGGGCATTATATTTTCACCTCTTCCCTCCGTCCGTCCAGGGGTCCGTCCGGACGTCCTGTTGTAAACTTTTCCTTTGTTGCGCTCTAACGTAAACACCGCTTGACGGAGGTTTATGATTTTTGGTGGGGTGAATGGTCATACATAGAGGATGATGCCTATAGATTTTCAGCTCACTCCACCAACCAGTATGGCCGCCATAGCGGCCATCTTGAAATCCTTTGTCGCACTCTAACGTGAATACCGCTCGACAAAGGTATATGATTTTTGTTGGGGTGAATGGTCATACATAGGGGATGATGCCTATTGATTTTCAGCTCGCTCCGCCAACCAATGTGGCTGCCACAGAAGCCATCTCGAAATCCTTTAGCGCACTCGCCGGAGGTTTTGGCTTTTTGGTGACCTGAATGGTCATTCATAGCAGTTGATACCTAACATTCGCTTTCTGTACATGTTCTTCAACTGTTTCAGTCAGGGGCATATGCCATGCCTTGCGTTGCTCTTGTTTTTTCTTTCTTTTTATGCGGTTGTTTCCAAAATATCACAATCTAGATACAGAATTTTTATTCATCCTTCCACGACATGCATGGATAATTCTGTACAAATGCAGCGTAAAAGAGCAAATTACTGCTCTAAACATGAACTGCATCCACACAAATTCACAGCCTGTTAGAATCTACCGGTTGCAGTTGTGGTTGGAACAAAAATGTGTACACACCAGGGGGCCCCAAGACCAATTGTGTGAACCACTGCTGTAAGGTGACAGATGTTATGTAGCATACACTGTGGTAGTATGTTGCCAGCGTGAGCGCATAGCTCAGGCAATCTCCGTGCCTTGTCATTAGATCCTCCTGACCTCAGCATACTCGCCCTCCTCTGTTCCCATTCCGTTACCCTCAGTCACTGGGCTCATGACATCCACATACATGTCCTCCTGACCTCCTGCAGAATTCTCCAGATTTGGCTCCGCCTCCATGTGCTCCTCCTCTGCCGCAGGGCTCCTGTGCGGCTGCTCCTGGCCCTGTGGTGCTTTCTTAGTGGTCCTGGAGCGGCTGATGTTACCGTACATGGTCTCCTCAGAGGGTTGAGGGCTGATTGATACCTGCTGGCTCAGATTCAGCTCGGAATCCCCCTCCAGTGCCCCCTTTTTCCGCCCCGTTGCCCAAGCCATCTTTGTCCCTGCTCCCAGCGTGTTCTGGTCCTCCTTCTCCACCTCCCCTTTTACCTCCTCACCTTCTTCTTCTCCTCCTCCAATTTCTTCCATGGATTTGTGTCGGATCACGGCGTAGTCGGATCTTTCGGACATTCCTCGGATGATGCCCGGTCCTTGTTCACCACCTGTATTTCCGAGTCTGGAGAAATCCACTCTGGCATAATGTGGGGCATGGGCCAGCTTTTCCACTGCGCTTACACCTGAAAGTGGCATTCTGTTAGCGTAGGTCGCTTCGTCACCTTGAGCTTCTGTCTGTCAACAAAAGATCATAAAAAATTGTGACAGATGAACATCAGAGCGCTTTCATCTGAATTAACTTAAAAATGTTAAATCACAGTCAAAAATCTAACAATATACATACACGCTTATAATATACGCTTTAACGAAAATCAGATGCACAGATGCCTGCAGAACCTTCTCAGAAATACTAACAGAAGCATACAGTTATGTGAGCAAATGTTTTTGTGTATTTTACAAAAAGAAAAATGATTTCACTCAATTAATTAGCATGTATTTGGTGACTATGATGGCGCTTTTTTTTTAACTATCATCCAAAGATTTATTTATTTAACGTATATATACAGTTCTGCTACCGTATCTGAAGTTGTGAAATGTTACCATTTTTTGAAAATATGACTCAACATGCAAAAAACTTGTCTTTCATTTAAGGACAGCAATCATGTGAAGTCATTTATCATCACATAGTTGTTTAGCTCCCTTTTAAATCATAATGATAACTGAAATCACCCAAACAGCTCTGATCGTAAGTTTACTTACCCTTGAATGTTTGACCTTGTTATATAGACACAAGGTGACAAATTCAGATTTAAATTGCTATCAAGGGCTCCACACCTGTGGCTTTTAAAATTGTAGCCAATGTCTGCGTATAGTCATTGAGTAAGTTGGCCGTCCGAGTGGATGCACTGATCAGGCTCGACACTGAGTCCATGGGGAGCGGAAAAGAACTGTCTGAGGACCTTCATAACAAGGTAGTTCAACTTTTGAAAGATGGGAAAGGATATAAAAAGATATCCAAAGACTTGAAAATGCTAGTCAGTACTGCTCAGTCCATGATTAAGAGGTGGAAAATTATGGGATATGTTGATACCAAGCCAAGTTCAGGTAGGCCAAGAAAGATTTCAGCCCAAACTGCCAGGAGGATTATTTGGGACACACAGAAAAATCCACAAGCTACCTCAAGAAAAATACAGGATGCTCTGGAGAAAGCACATGGAGCACAATAAGGAGGTACTTAAATTAAAATGAGCTGCATGGTTGAATTGCTAGAAGGAAGCCATTATTGCGCCAATCCCAGAAAAAAGCCCACCTAAAATATGTCAGACAACACCTTGACAAACCTCACAACCAAAGGAGACCAAAACAGGACTTTATGGTCTCAACCAGGGCTCTAAATTAACACCTGCGGGTGAAAATTAATTTTCGCGGGTATAAAAAAAAACTCACTAGCCAGCTTGGCCGGTGATAATGGGAACGCAACCGTCGAGGCTACCATTCTAGGAAAGTGGGCGTGATTTCCTGTACACTGGGTTGGAAAAACGATAGACGCCGGTACAAATACAAATACAAATATAGCTGCAAGCAGCAATTCCGGGGTTCAAGCCAAGAAAGACCATTAGTAGTTGAAAGCTTGTACAGCTTAAATAACAAGTGTTACCACTAAACCTGGCCATGTCCCCCGCCAGGTGATGGAAATCGACTGGGATCGGCGTATCACAAATTTACACATTGAAGCCAAAGATGAATAAAATCGAACAAAGCATTCTGGAGATTTCGGGTTCACAACAAACGGGACGTGACAGACGGACAGCTGGACGGATGGACTGATGGAACTGAATACTATGTCCCTCGGCCCTAATACACCTTGACCCCAAAGATGAATGGAATCGGTCAAACCGTTCTTGAGATATAGCATTCACAACAAACGGGATGGGACGGACGAATGGCCGGACGGATGGAGCTGAATACTATACCCCCCGCCCCTAATACACCTTGACACCAAAGATGAATGGAATCGGTCAAACCGTTCTTGAGATATAGCATTCACAACAAACGGGATGGGGCGGACGAACGGCCGGACGGATGGAGCTGAATGCTATACCCCCCGCCCCTAATACACCTTGACACCAAAGATGAATGGAATTGGTCAAACCGTTCTTGAGATATCATGTTGACAAGGTATTTGTAAGTGGTCAAATGGTCGTAATGACCTTGAGAATAATGGCAAGGTCACGTAAATCGAGTGGGCTGTGAGCACTCCCCCAATACACCTTGACATTAAAGATGAATGGAATCGGTCAAACCGTTCTTGAGATATCGCGTTCACAACAAACGGGACATGACGGACGGACGGACGGAGCTGAATACTACGTCCCCCGCCCCGAATACACCTTGACACCAAAGATGCATGGAATCGGTCAAACCATTCTTGAGATATCGCGTTCACAACAAACGGGACATGATGGACGGACGGACGAACGGACGGACGGAGCAGAATACTATGGGCCCTATCTTACGCCAGAGTCCTTAAACCTGTTATTTGGGGATTTTGCATTGCGTAAGAGGCGTTCCCCCGCGAAAGTTGCTATCTTGCACACCTGCCTATATCCCTAAAACATCAGCGCTACCCGATATAATATTCATAGGTGTGGTTTGGGCGTTACGCCTGTTAAACCAATCAGTGTGCCAGGTGCCATTGCCTTCAGGAGCAGGCTGCGCTATCCCAAATCCTCAAACCGAAACCCGTGATGGAGAGAGGAAGGTCGCCACGTTTCTCCGTTGACGGAGTTAAATTGCCCGTGCATGAGGTCAAATCCAGTCAGGGGAGGATCTGTTTTTGTAAAGTTAATCATGAATTGTATTATTATTATTATTATTATTATTATTATTTGACATTGACATATTGTTTAATGTTTGGTATGTAGTAAAAAAAAAAAAAAAATCAAGCCTACCCCTTTTGTGATGGAAACTTCAAAAAAAAAAAAAAAAAAAGAAAAAATGCGTTTAGCCATGCACTTCCAACTCCCTCTCCTGTCTGAAATGAAGCATAGAACAAAATCCCATTTTAGAAAAAAAAAAAATTAGGTATATGCACCGGCACTCAGCGACGTAACTTTTTTTTTTTTTCCAGCGAGAGCGGCATTTCAGAACTCTTCAGCGAATGAAGGTAATTCTGGTGACAAGTACGTGGTTTCGTCCGTTTACATTTTCCAATCGGACAGCTGTCTATTTTTTTACAGCAAGTTGCGTGACCGTGCTGCAAAACAGGTGTACATACTTGTCGCCAAAATTACCTTCATTCGCAAGAGAGTTCTGAAATGCCGCTCTCGCTGGAAAAAAAATTTCCGTTGCTGAGTGCTAGTGCATAGCGCTCTTGTGAAAGCCTAAATGCGGGTAGCGGGTGGTTTTAGGACCCGCTATTCACTTTCCCTAACGTATGTGGTCAAGATAGCAATTTTCAGGGAAAGCGCATAAACACGCCCACGGGCACACCTCCAGGCGCAAATAAAGGATTCGGCATAATGCATAGTGGGTAGTGTGGCCGCAAGATAACGTTTAGGGATAGTGGAAGCTGCTGAATGCGTAATTCATGGGTTGCGGGTAGTGGCAACGGGTAAGGCAGTGTGAAAGATAGAGCCCTATGTCCCCTGCCCCTAACACACCTTGACACCAAAGATGAATGGAATCGGTCAAACCGTTCTTGAGATATCATGTTGAAAAGGTATTTGTAAGTGGTCAAATGGTCGTAATGACCTTGAGAATAATGGCAAGGTTACGTAAATTGAGTGGGCTGTGAGGACGCCCCTAATACACCTTGACACCAAAGTTGAATGCAATCGGTCAAAACGTTCTTGAGATATCGCGTTCAAAACAAACGGGACATGACGGACGGACGGGCGAACGGACAGACGGAGCTGAATGCTATGTCCCCAACCCCTAATACACCTTGACACCAAAGACGAATGGAATCGGTCCAACTGTTGTTGAGATATCACGTTCACAACAAACGGGACGGGACGGATGGATAAACCGCCGGGGGGGATGGATGGAGATGAATACTATGTCCCCCGCCCCAATACACCTTGACACCAAAGATGAATGGAATCGGTCGAACCGTTCTTGAGATATTATGTTTACAAAGAATTTGTAAGTGGTCAAATGATCGTAATGGCCTTGATAATAATGCTGAGGTCACGGACATCTACTGGGGTTGGCGTATCACACCAATTAACCTTAACACCAAAGATGAATGGAATCAGTCAAACCGTTCTTGAGATTTCGCGTTCAGAACAAACGGGGCATGACGGGCGGCCGGACGGAGCTGAATACTACGTCCCCCGCTCCGCTTGCTACCGTGGCGGTGTGGGACAAAAACCGCTTTAAGAGTATATTGCAGGTATTTATGTGGACCTATTTTGCCAGTGTAATGATTGGACCAACAACTTATGATGTTTAGTCTGATTTGTGTTATGTTAGGCTATTTTGTGCATTTATGGCGCCCCCTTTTGGTCGATTTGATTGAAACTTTCAGGATATGTGTCAGGTTCTTATGTGGACATATCCTGTGAGTTTTGTAATGATTGGAAAAACTATGATTTATAGTCTGATTTGTGTTATACCACATTGCTTTGTTTTGCATTTATAGCGCCCCCTATCGGACAATTTGAATGAAATTTTCATGGTATGTTTCAAGTACTTATATGAATATATCCTGTGAGTTTTATGGCTATAGGACAAACAATTGCTGATTTATAGTCTGATTTGTGTTATACCATGCTGCTTTGTTTTGTATTTATAGCGCCCCCTATCAGTCAATTTGAATTTAATTTTATGGGTAAGTTTCAGGTACGTATATGAATATATCCTGTGAGTTTTATGGCTATAGGACAAATAATTGCTGATTTATAGTCTGATTTGTGTTATACCACGCTGATTTGTTTTGCATTTATAGCGCCCCCTATCAGTCAATTTGAATGAAATTTTCTGGGTATGTTTCAGGTATTTATATGAATATATCCTGTGGGTTTTATGGCTATAGGACAAACAATTGCTGATTTATAGTCTGATTTGTGTTTTTGCGCCCCCTATGGGCCGATTTGCATGAAACTGTCAAGGTATGTTCCTGATTCTTATTTGGACATATTCTGCAAGTTCTGTGATGATTGGCCCAATGGTTGTTGAATTTTGTTCATTTATGTGCTAAGCTACGCCCCTGCTGAAGTTCATTGGTCAATATCTTGGAAACAAAATGAGACTTCAACAAGCTTTACGCAATCTTTGATAAGCTTGGTCCACTGATGATACACAGCAAATTTCAAAGGAATCGGACCTACGGCCTAGGAGGAGATGTCAAAAATGTGTTTTTCAAAAAATTCAAAATTCCGGACAATCAAATATGGCGGACCTTATAGTTCTGTATGGGAAACTTGTAGAGATTGGACCAAGAAATGTCTGTACCAAGATTCATGTAAATCAGACTTACAGCGTAGGAGTGATGACCTTAGAAGTGAAAAACTGTTTTTCATTAATTATAGTGCCACCATCACGCCGATTGAGTTAAAAATGCCTTGGGCTGCATTTACACACAACTTCCAACTAATGTGCAAAGTTTCAGATCTCTACCCTTTACCATTTCATGGGAATTTCCGAAAACATTTCTGAAGAAGAAATGAAATAATAATAAATATAGCCGCAAGCGGCAATTCTGGGGTTCAAGCGACGAAAGACCTTTAGTAGTTGAAAGCTTTAACAGCTTAATTAACAATTGTTGCCACTAAACGTGGCCATGTCCCCCGCCAGGTGACGGAAATGACTGGGGTCGGCGTATCACAAAATTACACATTGAAGCCAAATATGAATAAAATTGGTCAAAGCGTTCTCAAGATTTCGCATTCACTACAAACGGGACATGACGGACGGACGGCCGGACAGATGGACTGATGGAGCTGAATACTATGTCCCCCACCCCTAATACACCTTGACCCCAAAGATGAATGGAATCGGTCAAACCATTCTTGGGATATTGCGTTCACAACAAACGAGATGGGATGGACAGACGGCCGGACAGATGGAGCTGAATTCTATATCCCCCGCCCCTAATACACCGTGACACCAAAGATGAATGGAATCGGTCAAACCGTTTTTGAGATATCGCGTTCACAACAAACGGGACATGACGGACAGAAGGACGGGCGGACGGAGCTGAATACTATGTCCCCGGCCCCTAATACACCTTGACACCAAAGATGAATGGAATCGGTCAAACCGTTCTTGAGATATCACGTTCACAACAAACGGGACATGATGGACGGAGCTGAATACTATGTCCCCCGCCCCTAACACACCTTGACACCAAAGATGAATGGAATCGGTCAAACCGTTCTTGAGATATCATGTCGATAAGGAATTTGTAAGTGGTCAAATGATCGTCATGACCTTGAGAATAATGGCAAGATCACGTAAATCGAGTGGGCAGTGAGCACTCCCCTAATACACCTTGACACCAAAGATGAATAGAATCGGTCAAACCGTTCTTGAGATATCGCGTTCACAACAAACCGGACATGACGAAAGGACGGACGGGTAGAGCTGAATACTATGTCCCCCGCCCCTAATACACCTTGACACCAAAGACGAATGTAATCGGTCAAACCGTTCTTGAGATATCACGTTCACAACAAACGGGATGGGACGGACAGACGGCTGGACGGATGGAGCTGAATTCTATATTCACCGCCCCTAATACACCTTGACACCAAAGATGAATGGAATCGGTCAAACCGTTCTTGAGATATCATGTTGACAAGGTATTTGTAAGTGGTTAAATGGTCGTAATGACCTTGAGAATAATGGCAAGGTCACGTAAATCGAGTGGGCTGTGAGCACTCCCCTAATACACCTTGACACCAAAGATGAATGGAATCAGTCAAACCGTTCTTAAGATATCATGTTCACAATAAACGGGACATGACGGACAGACGAACGGGCGGATGGAGCTGAATACTATGTCCCCCGCCCCAATACACCTTGAAACCAAAGACGAATGGAATCGGTCAAACCGTTCTTGAGATATCACGTTCACAACAAACGGGATGGGACGGACGGACGGCCGGACGGATGGAGCTGAATTCTATATCCCCCGCCCCTAATACACCTTGATACCAAAGATGAATGGAATCGGTCAAAAATGTGTTTTTCAAAAAATTCAAAATTCCGGAAAATTTAATATGGCGGACCTAGGGGTCCTTTTGGGAAAGTTGTAGAGTTTGGAAAAAGGAATGTCTGTACCAAGTTTTGTGTAAATCGGACTTACAGCGCAGGAGTTATGACTTTTAAAGTGAAAAACTGTTTTTCTTGAATTATAGCGCCACCATCAGGCCAATTGAGTTAAAAATGCCTTGGGCAGCATTTACACACAACTTCCAACCAATGTGCAAAATTTCAGATCTCGATCATTTACCATCTCACGGGAATTTGCGAAAACATTTCTGAAGAAGAAAAGAAATAATAAATATAGCAGCAAGCGGCAATTCCGGGGTTCAAGCCACGAAAGACCTTTAGTAGTTGAAAGCTTTCACTGCTTAATTAACAAGTGTTACCACTAAACGTGGCCATGTCCTCCGCCAGGTGACGGAAATCGACTGGGGTTGGCGTATCACAAAATTACACATTGAAGCCAAAGATGAATAAAATCGGTCAAAGCGTTCTCGAGATTTTGCGTTCACAACAAACGGGATGTGACGGCCGGACGGATGGACTGATGGAGCTGAATACTATGTCCCCCACCCCTAATACACCTTGACCCCAAAGATGAATGGAATCGGTCAAACCGTTCTTGAGATATTGCGTTCAAAACAAACGGGATGGGACGGACGGACGGCCGGACGGATGGAGCTGAATTCTATATCCCCCGCCCCTAATACACCTTGACACCAAAGATGAATGGAATCGGTCAAACCGTTCTTGAGATATCATGTTGACAAGGTATTTGTAAGTGGTCAAATGGTCGTAATGACCTTGAGAATAATGGCAAGGTCACGTAAATCGAGTGTGCTGTGAGCACTCCCCTAATACACCTTGACACCAAAGATGAATGGAATCGGTCAAACCGTTCTTGAGATACCATGTTGACGAGGTATTTGTAAGTGGTCAAATGGTCGTAATGACCTTGAGAATAATGGCAAGGTCATGTAAATCGAGTGGGCTGTGAGCACTCCCCTAATACACCTTGACACCAAAGATGAATGGAATCGGTCAAACCGTTCTTGAGATATCGCGTTCACAACAAACGGGACATGACGGACAGACGGACGGGCCGACGGAGCTGAATACTATGTCCCCCGCCCCTAATACACCTTGACACCAAAGACGAATGGAATCGGTCAAACCGTTCTTGAGATATCACGTTCACAACAAACGGGACATGACGGATGGATGGACGGATGGACGGAGCTGAATACTATGTTCCCCGCCCCTAATACACCTTGACACCAAAGATGAATGGAATCGGTCGAACCGTTCTTGAGATATCATGTTGACAAGGAATTCCTAAGTGGTCAAATGATCGTAATGACCTTCAGAATAATGCCGAGGTCACGGAAATCTACTGGGGTCGGCGTATCACACCAATATACCTTAACACCAAAGATGAATGGAATCGGTCAAACCGTTCTTGAGATATCACGTTCACAACAAACGGGACATGACGGATGGATGGACGGATGGACGGAGATGAATACAATGTCCCCCGCCACTGACACACCTTGACACCAAAGATCAATAAAATCGGTCGAACCGTTCTTGAGATATCATGTTGACAAGGAATTTGTAAGTGGTCAAAGGGTCATAATGACCTTTAGAATAATGGCAAGGTCACATAAATCGAGTGGGCTGTGAGAACTCCCCTAGTACACCTTGACACCAAAGATAAATGGAATCGGTAAAACCGTTCTTGAGATATCGCGTTCACAACAAACGGGACATGACGGACAGACTGAGCGAGCTGAATACTATGTCTCCCGCCCCTAATACACCTTGACACCAAAGACGAATGGAATCGGTCAAACTGTTCTTGAGATATCACGTTCACAACAAATGGGACATGACGGATGGATGGACGGACGGACGGAGATGAATACTATGTCCCCCGCCACTAACACACCTTGACACCAAAGATCAGTAAAATCGGTCGAACCGTTCTTGAGATATCATGTTGACAAGGAATTTGTAAGTGGTCAAATGGTCATAATGACCTTGAGAATAATGGCAAGGTCACGTAAATCGAGTGGGCTGTGAGCACTCCCCTAGTACACCTTGACACCAAAGATGAATGGAATCGGTCAAACCTTTCTTGAGATATCGCGTTCACAACAAACGGGACATGACGGACGGATGGATGGAGCTGAATACTACGTCCCCCGCCCCGAATACACCTTGACACCAAAGATGCATGGAATCGGTCAAACCATTCTTGAGATATCGCGTTCACAACAAACGGGACATGATGGACGGCCAGGCGGACGGATGGAGCTGAATACTACGTCCCCCGCCCCGAATACACCTTGACACCAAAGATGCATGGAATCGGTCAAACCGTTTTTGAGATATCGCGTTCAGAACAAACAGGACATGAGGGACGGCCGGACGGAGCTGATTACTATGTCCCCCGCTCCGCACGCTATCATGGCTGCGAGGGACAAAAACCACTTTAAGAGTGTGTTGCAGGTATTAATGCGGACCTTTTTTGCCAGTGTAATGATTGGATTAACAACTTATGATGTATAGTCTGATTTGTGTTATGTTACGCTATTTTGTGCATTTATGGCACCCCCTACTGGTTGATTTGATTGAAACTTTCAGGCCATGTTTCAGGTTATGATGTGGACATGTCCTGGGAGTTTTGTAATGATTGGAAAAACTATTTATGATTTATAGTCTGATTTGTGTTATACCACGCTGCTTTGTTTTGCATTTATAGCGCCCCCTATCAGACATTTTGAATGAAATTTTCAGAGTATGTTTGAAGTACTTATATGAATATATCCTGTGAGTTTTATGGCTATAGGACAAACAATTGCTGATTTATAGTCTGATTTGTGTTGTACCATGCTGATTTGTTTTGCATTTATAGCGCCCCCTATCAGTCAATTTGAATGAAATTTTCTGGGTATGTTTCAGGTACTTATATGAATATATTTGTGAGTTTTATGGCTATAGGACAAACAATTGCTGATTTATAGTCTGATTTGTGTTATACCACGCTGCTTTGTTTTGCATTTATAGCGCCCCCTATCAGTCAATTTGAATGAAATTTTCAGAGTATGTTTCAAGTACTTACTTGAATATATCCTGTGAGTTTTATGGCTATAGGACAAACAATTGCTGATTTATAGTCTGATTTGTGTTATACCACGCTGCTTTGTTTGGCAGTTATAGCGCCCCCTATCAGTCAATTTAATAGAAATTTTTTGCATATGTTTCAGGTACTTATATGAATATATCCTGTGAATTTTATGGCTTTAGGACAAACAATTGCTGATTTATAGTCTGATTTGTGTTATAGCGCCCCCTATGGGCCAATTTGCATAAAACTGTAAAGATATGTTCCTGGTACTCATATGGACATATTCTGCAAGTTCTGTGATGATTGGCCCAATGGTTGTTGAAATTTGTCCATTTATATGCTAAGCCACGCCCCTGCTGAAGTTCATTGGTCAATATCTTGAAAACAAAATGAGATTTCAACAAGCTTTATGCAATCTTTGATAAACTTCGTCCACTGATGATCCACAGCAAATTTCGAAGGAATCGGACCTACGGCCTAGGAGAAGATGTCAAAAATGTGTTTTTCAAAAAATTCAAAATTCTGGAAAATCAAATATGGAGGACCTTAGAGTTCCTTTATGGGAAGTTGTAGAGATTGGACCAAGGAATATCTGTACCAAGTTTCGTGTAAATCGGACTTACAGCGTAGGAGTTAGGACCTTTAAAGTGAAAACCTGTTTTTCTTGAATTATACCGCCAACATCAGGCCAATTGAGTTAAAAATGCGTTGGTCAGCATTTACACACAACTTCCAACCAATGTGCAAAATTTCAGGTCTCTACCATTTACCATCTCACAGGAATTTGCAAAAACATTTCTGAAGAAGAAAAGAAATAATAATAAATATAGCCGCAAGCGGCAATTCCGGGGTTCAAGCCACGAAAGACCATTAGTAGTTCAAAGCTTTAACAGCTTTAATTAACAAGTGTTGCCACTAAGCGTGGCCATGTCCCCCGCCAGGTGACAGAAATCGACTGGGGTCGGCGTATCACAAAATTACACATTGAAGCCAATGATGAATAAAATCGGTCAAACCGTTCTTGAGATACCACGTTCACAACAAACGGGACATGATGGGCGGATGGATGGACGGACGGAGCTGAATACTATGTCCCCGGCCCCTAACACACCTTGACATCAAAGATGAATGGAATTGGTCAAACAGTTCTTAAGATATCATGTTGACAAGGAATTTGTAAGTGGACAAATGGTCATAATGACCTTGAGAGTAATGCAAAGGTCACGGAAATCTACTGGGGTCGGCGTATCACAACAATATACCTTAACACCAAAGATGAATGGAATCGGTCATACCGTTCTTGAGATAGCGCGTTCAGAACAAACGGGACATGACGGACGGCCGGACAGAGCTTAATACTATGTCCCCCGCTCCACTTGCTATCGTGGCGGCGAGGGACAAAAACCACTAAGAGTGTGTTGCAGGTATTTATGTGGACTTATTTTGCTAGTGTAATGATTGGACCAACAACTTATGATGTCTACTCTGATTTGTGTTATGTTAGGTTATTTTGTGCATTTATGGCACCCCCTACTGGTCGATTTGATTGAAACTTTCAGGCTTTGTTTCAGGTTCTTATGTGGACATATCCTGTGAGTTTTGTAATGATTGGAAAAACTGTTTATGATTAATAGTCTGATTTGTGTTATACCACGTTGCTTTGTTTTGCATTTATAGCGCCCCCTATCGGACAATTTGAATGAAATTTTCAGAGTATGTTTCAAGTACTTATATGAATATATCCTGTGAGTTTTATTGCTATAGGCCAAACAATTGCTGATTTATAGTCTGATTTGTGTTATACCATGCTGCTTTGTTTTGCATTCATAGCGCCCCCTATCAGTCAATTTGAATGAAATTTTCTGGGTATGTTTCAGGTACTTATATGAACATATCCTGTGAATTTTATGGCTATAGGACAAACAATTGCTGATTTATAGTCTGATTTGTGTTATACCATGCTGCTTTGTTTTGCAGTTATAGCGCCCCCTATCAGTCAATTTGACTGAAATTTTCTGGGTATGTTTCAGGTACTTATTTGAATATATCCTGTGAGTTTTATGGCTATAGGACAAACACTTGCTCATTTATAGTCTGATTTGTGTTATACCATGTTGCTTTATTTTGCAGTTATAGCGCCCCCTATCAGTCAATTTGAATGAATGGTACTTATATGAGTATATCCTGTGAGTTTAATGGCTATAGGACAAACAATTGCTGATTTATAGTCTGATTTGTGTTATAGCGCCCCCTATGGGCCGATTTGCATGAAACTGTCAAGGTATGTTCCTGGTATTTATATGGACATATTCTGCAAGTTCTGTGAAGATTGGCCCAATGGTTGTTGAATTTTGTCCATTTATGTGCTAAGCCACGCCCCTGCTGAAGGTCATTGGTCAATATCTTGGAAACGAAATGAGATTTCAACAAGCTTTATGCAATCTTTCATAAGCTTGGTCCACTGATGATCCACAGCAAATTTCGAAGGAATCGGACTTACGGCCTAGGAGGAGTTGTCAAAAATGTGTTTTTCAAAAAATTCAAAATTCCGGAAAATCAAATATGGCGGACCTGGGAAAGTTGTAGAGATTGAACCAAGGAATGTCTGTACCAAGTTTCGTGATAAATTGGACTTACAGCATAGGAGTTATGACCTTTAAAGTGAAAACCTGTTTTTCTTGAATTATAGCGCCACCATCAGGCCGATTGAGTAAAAAATGCCTTGGTCAGCCTTTAACACACAACTTCCAACCAATGTGCAAAATTTCAGGTCTCTATCATTGACCATCTCACGGGAATTTGCAAAAACATTTCTGAAGAAGAAAATAAATAATAATAATAATAATAAAAAATAATAATAATAATAATAATAATAAACCAGCACAAAAACAATAGGGTTTCAGCCCTACGGGCTTGAACCCCTAATAATAAAAAATAATAATAATAAACCAGCACAAAAAACAATAATAATAATAATAATAAAAAATAAACCAGCACAAAAACAATAGGGTTTCAGCCCTTCGTGCTTGAACCCCTGATAATAATAATAATAATAATAATAATAATAAACCAGCACAAAAACAGTAGGGTTTCAGCCCTACAGGCTTGAACCCCTAATAATAATAATAATAAAAATAAAATAAACCAGCAAAAACAATAGGGTTTCAGCCCTACAGGCTTGAACCCCTAATAATAATAATAATAAAATAAAATAATAATAAACCAAAAAAACAATAGGGTTTCAGCCTGCGGGCTTGAACCCCTAATAATAATAATAATAATAATAAAATAAACCAGCACAAAAACAATAGGGTTTCAGCCCTACGGGCTTGAACCCCTAAATACAAACAAGATGTGGCGATGGTTGGGACAACCGGCCGTGAAGAGAAAGGATTGGCCTATCAAAGAGGTAGGGAAGGAGGAGGATATTGGAGCTCGCGAAACGAAAAAAAGTAAGTTTAACTTTAAATGGCTAACTGGTCGCGAGTGGCTCGTGTATGATCACAAAAACAACGTAATGTTCTGTCAGGATTGCCAAATGTATGCTAAAGGAAAACACAAAACAAATAATTTCGTGATTGGAACTAATAATTTCAAAATAGAGGCAGTAAAGGATCATGAGAGTGCCCGAAGTCACCAGGAGAGCCTGAGGATGAAAACCACCAAGACGTGTCGTATCGAAGAGAGACTAGCTGGAAGAAGCCTTGCCTTAATGAAGACGTCCGAGTACAAGAAGATGGAGCTACTTTTTTGCAGTGCCCACGCCATCGGGAAAAAAGAAAAAAAAAAAAGGCAGGCCTTTCACCGACTTCGCATGGATGTGTGAGTAAGTGGATTAACTTTACTATTTACATGTTTCAGACTTATTACATTTTATACGGTATATTGACAGTACGATGGCATACTTCCCTCAGTGACGCCTCCAGATGCTAGTGCTACACCATTTTACAGTTTAGCTTCACGCTGGCCCCCCTTTCTCTCTCCCTCCCATGCACGTTTATCAGTCACATAACATGCAGAAGTTTAACAGGAATATATCATGTGGCCACCACGATTGCCCTAATACAAGCATTTTTATATATGTGTGTTTTTGGTTATTACTTATTTCAGGGTTGACAGAAAGAAAGGCTTGAAGATAGGAGAAACATAGCATACACAAATGACTATCAGGCAAAAGAGTTCATTCACTACATAGCGGAGGATGCGAGGAGAAATATAAGGGCAAGATTGTCAGATGTCAAGTTCATCTCTGTCATGTCAGACGCTACAAGCATAGCTGAAGCTGTGTGTAATGTAATGGACAGTGAAGTTAGCACTGATTGGAAGAACAAGCTGGTGGCCATCACCACAGATGGAGCAGATGTAATGACAGGAGTCAACAATGGCGTAGTTACCAAGCTGCGTGCAGACCGATCGTACGTGCTAGGGACCCATTGCATGGCCAATAGACTCAAGCTCGCCTTTTCAGATGCAGAGAGGAAAAATGTGATGGCCAAGAAGGTTAAGGACCTATTGAGTGGACTCTACACCTTGTATCGCAAGAGTAGAGTAAACAGGACTTCAGGGAGCTCCACATGAAGGCTTTGATGCCAACCAGAGTAGGTGGAACCAGGTGGCTGCCACATCTCCTCAAAGCACTAGACCAGTTCCTCAGGGGCTATGCTGCTGTTGTATGCCACTTACAGGAGAAGGTATGATAATTTATAGCCTACTAAAACCAGCAGTGTAGGTGGATAATTTAATATTTGTGCCTTGCTTAATGATGTGGAACAACCTCCTTAGTTACATGTCTGTCAGTGATATAAACAGGCTGGAGACACAATACCAGCCAAGAATTGCATCGGAAAAACAAAATAAGAAATATGAGACTAAAATCATATTTGCATAATAATTTGGAATGCAGTGTAAATGCTGTCTGTGATTTAATGCTGTTGTTTTGTTTGCAGTCCCAGGAGGAGACCACTACTGTATAACAAAGATGTTCAGAGGGCAAAGGCTAAGGGCTTCCTTAACATAGCCAAGGATGGCAGAGTCCTACGGTTTTGCAGTCTTCTCCATGACATCATCTTTCAATTGAGCAACCTTTCCAAGTCACTGCAGAAGTCAACAGTAACCCTGGCTGAAGCTCGTAGCTGCCTGTCCTCCACTCAGGCTGTCATAGAAAAGTACAAGTCAAGGTATAGCATAGAATACTTTATTGTCATTCTGCCCATGAGACATGAAAAGAACGAAATGCGGATCTCAGGTCTCGGTATAATAATAAAAAATAAAAACACAATAAATACTAATTAAACTCACCATCTAAAATATGGTAATGTATTATGTATATGTATGTATAAGGTATGTATCATATGTCCTACAATTCATTATTCGATTTTAGGTTGTGTAAGTGTGTTTTCACACTTTTTTCACAGTATGTATTTAAAGATAGATAATTAATCAAACCCATCCATTCATCTCTGCACAACTGTAGACCCGGGCCTAAGCTGAGAGCAGCACTGGAGATGGACATCTATGAGGGAGTCCTCCTCCTGAAACCGACTAAGCCTGACCAGCATGACAAGTCGAAGAATGATCTCATAGATGCCCTGTGCCAGTGCATCACTTCTAGGTTTGGCGATGTAAACAGTGGTGTCCTGAAGGCAATGCGACTTATAAATTTCCAGTGCTGGCCAGAGACAGTAAGCGCAGGTTAGTACAACCCAATTCCGAAATAGTTGGGACAAAGTGTAAATTGTGAATAAAATCAAAATGCAATGAATTTCAAATCACACCAGCCAGTATTTTATTCCCAATAGAACAGAGACATAGAACATAGAATAACATTTCAAAAGTGTTGTAAACATAGCAAATGTTGAAACATTTTACAATTTTATCCACAAAATGAGCTCATTTCAAATTCGATGGCTGCTACAGGTCTCAAAAAAGTTGGGACAGAGGCCTGTTTACCATGGTGTAGCATCCCCTCTTCTTTTTAACACAGAGTGGAGGCGTCTGGGCATTGAGTAGACAAGTGTCTTGAGTTCAGCCATTGGAATTTGATCCCACTCTTGTTTAATACAGGCTTCCAGCAGCTGGAGAGTTTTGGGTCTCCTTTGACGGACTTTCATTTAATTTACGCCAAATGTTCTTAATCGGTGAAAGATCAGGACTGCAGTCAGGCCAGTTCAGCACACGGACTCTTCTACTACGAAGCCATGCAGTTGTAATAGCTGCAGTATGTGATTTTGCATTGTCCTGCTGAAATACACAAGGCCTTCCCTGGAATAGATGTCGTCTGGAGGGGAACATATGTTGCTCTAAAACCTTAATACACCTTTCAGCATTCATGGTGCTTTTTAAAACATGCAAGTGTCCCACACCATATGCACTAATGCATCCCCATACCATCAGAGATGCTGGCTTTTGAACTGAACGCTGATAACAGAAGGCGTGGTCTTTCTCCTCTTTAGCCTGGAGGACACGACGCCCATGATTTCCAACAAGAATGTCAAATTTGGACTCATCTGACCACAGGACACTTTGCCACTTTGCTACAGTCCATTTTATAATGAGCCTTGGCCCACAGGACATGGTGGCGCTTCTGGATCATGCTCAACAATGGCTTCCTTTTTGCATGATAGAGTTTTAGGTGGCATTTGTGGATAGCATGGCGGACTGTGTTTACAGACAGTGGTTTCTTGAAGTATTCCTGGGCCCATTTAGTAATGTCAATGACAGAATCATGCTGGTGAGTGATGCAGTGTCGTCTGAGGGCCGGAAGATCACGGGCATCCAGTAAAGGTCTTCGGCCTTGTCCCTTACGCACAGAGATTTTTCCAGTTTCTCTGAATCTTTTGATGATGTACTGACGATGATGATACCTTCAAAGCCTTTGCAATTTGACGTTGAGGAACATTGTTTTTAAAGTATTCAACAATTTTTTTACGCAAGCCTTCACAAGTTGGAGAGCCTCAAGCCATCTTTACTTCTGAGAGACTCAGCCTCCCTAAGACATCCCTTTTATAGCCAATCATGTTACACACCTGATGCCAGTTAACTTAATTACTTGCTAAATGTTCTTTCAGCTGATTCTCTTACGTATATATTAATTGCTTTTTCAGCCCTTTTTTGCCTGTGTCCCAACTTTTTGGAGACCTGTTGCAGCCAGAAAATTTGAAATAAGCTCATTTTGTGGATGAAAATGTAAAATGTCTCAGTTTCAACATTTGAAATGTTATCTATGTTCTATTGTAAATAACGTATTGGCTCATGTGATCTGAAAGTCATTGCATTTCAATTTTTTTCACAATTTACACTTCGTCCCAACTATTTCGGAATTGGGGTTGTAATTAAAATGTAATGAACAAATATATACCCATTTTATGTTTTAAGGGATACTCCTCCGGGCTCATTGGTTGTTTTACTCGGGAGTGATGGATTCTTGCAACTATATAACACAAAGATAGTTACAGACTGCAGCTTTAACTTTGTATTAATGTTTTTCCTCTTTGTTCTCAGATTTTGGTGATGATGACATAGACCAGGTTATTAGTCACTTCCAACCTCTTCTGCTGACAGCTGGAGTGGATATCGACTTGATTCCAGATCAATAAACCATTCTGAAAACACACCAATACACTGCAGGGTTCAGCCAAGGTACTGTTGAATGAAGTTTAAGAAAATAAAGTTTATGAAAAACATCTGATGTACCTTAAAGGGCATGTGATAACCTTGAACAATAGGGCTATGGGTCAATTGAGTAGGCCATTTGTTTAAGGTACAATCTTTCAATGTGCTTGAAAGTCATTGAAAGTGCATACCGTAACATCTCATTTTGTATTGTCTGTCTGACCCTGCAACAGGGACCTTTGAGAAGACCTGGCCTACAGTCAACAGAATGTGCCATGAGTGTCCTGACGTGCTCGATCTGTTTGATGCCCTCCTCACCATTCCAACAAGTACAGCTGACTGTGAGTGGGGGTTTAGTGTTATGAAGCAGGTAAAAAGTGAATGGTGCTCAAGCCTGAAAGGTGAGACCCTCGGTGACCTCTTGAAAACACAATTGTGCTCACCAGACATCAAAGACTTTGACCCACGCAAAGCCATAGAAATCTGGCGTAGTGACAGTGTGCGCACACGCCGGTCACACTTTGAGAAAACGGGAAAATGGAACTGATTTAGATGGGGGCTCTGAGTCAGAGTCCGAAGACAGTTCAGAGAGCTCTGACGACGTTTAACCTTTACATACTGTTCATATTCAAGCATTTCACAGTATCCCCCTCATAATTAGTCTCTATGCATAATTCTGTGTTTAATTTTGTGCATTATCTACGCTAAAACATGTTTAGAAAGTAGTAAAATATTTCCATTTTTGTATATTCAGGGTCAGATTAAGATAAATCGTCAAATTTCTAGCTAAAAAGAAACGTCTTAATGTTTTTTTTTCTTTTTATGTACAAAAAATGGGTCAAATTAGACCCTGAATAGTATGGAAGGGTTAATGAGTAATGAAATGTTAGGATAATTTTTGTATGGACTTAAGTTTCATTTTATTGTAATTATTTTAATTGGATATACATTCCCAACTTCAGTGTAAGATTAATTTAAAGCTTTAGTTAATAAAATGATTGAATGAATTCAGTGACTCTCATAATCTGTCTTTTTTGCACGGGAAAAAATTTGGCTAGTGGAAATTCTGATTGGCTGGTAACATTGGCTGGTGATCAAAAAAGTTAATTTAGAGCCCTGGTCTCAACCATATGCGCTATGTTTGGAGAACAGTCAGCAAGGCCCATGGTGAAAAATACACCATTCCCACTGTAAAGCATGGTGGTGGCTCTCTTAGGTTTTGGGGGTGTGTGAGCTCTAAAGGCACAGGGAATGTCCTGAAAATTGATGGCAAGGTGAATGCAGCCAGCTATCAGAAAATTCTGGCAGACAATTTGCATTCTTCAGCACAAAAGCTGCGCATGGGACACACTTTGACTTTCCAGCAATGATCCAAAGCACAAGGCCAAGTTGACCCTCCAGTGGTTACAAAAGAGAAAGGTGAAGGTTCTGGAGTGGCCATCACAGTCTCCTGCCCTCATTGAGCCGCTTGAGAGATCTCAAACATGCAGTTCATGCGAGACGACCAAAGAATTTGCAGGAGCTAAATGAATTTTGCAAGAAAGAACGGTCAGTTGCACACTTGCATGCACACTTTTGAACAGGGTTCATGTTTAATTTCAAATATGATTGTGCCATTCTACATGACCTACAGCTGGATATGAATCCAATGAGAAATGAAAGAAATGTGTTTTGCCTAGCCGTTCATGTTTTTTTTTTTAATGTTACCTATTTTACAAATTCAGCCAGGGTATGCAAACTTTTGAGCACAACTGTACTATATATTTCTCTTAGTTTTGGTTTCAGTCATGTTCACAGAGGTTGTAGTGCAAACTATTACAAATGTGCAGATACATGAAATGATAAGCACAGAGGAAGGAAATGACAGGGCAGCCACCATGGCTGTGAGGAAAAAGCAGAGAGGCAAAAAGAAATGAGAGCCATAATTTAGAGTGATCACTCAAAGTTTTTTATTACAAATACTGGCTCTGGATGCATACAGAAAAAAAAAAAAAAAAAGGTACCTTTTCATAGCCATAAAAGGTTATCTTTCTTTTAGTTATCTTGCATTCATAATGAAGGCAAATAGAGAGCCGTAAATATTTTTAATACCATTCACACATCAAATTTGGTCTTTTCATAATCAGTAAATCTTTTTTAGTCAGTAAATAATTCCAAGCTATTTTTAACACAATTTAATTAATCCATGCATTCCATTTTGTGCAAGCCATTTTTGCATGTATTTAATTGAAGACTCAAAAGTAGTGCTCAAAGTACTTACGTCACAAAAAGTCCTTTATGAGAAAATCGAGGAATCATTTCCTTGAGGTATATAAAAATGAGACGTAAGTACTTTTAGCACAAGGCTCTTTTGTTTTTTTGATGGTGTTGAATCATGTTGTAATAATGCGGAATGTGTAATGTCTGTTTTAATATGAACTAATGTCTTGAGGTATTCTTACAGGTAAAGCTGCAGCCATTATCTTATGGTTCAATAAATGAATAATGAAATCATTAAATATTGTGAGGAACACAATTATAGTAGGGTAGAGACATAATGTCATTTCTCTTTTTTTCATCTTTCTTGATACTTTTTAAATTTCTCTGAACACATCCTCCCTGTCTGTCTCACATTTCTTCTATCCTCTTTATCCTCTTCTGCTTAGAGAAGTGGTTCCAGGTTAGATGTACAAGCATATCAAGTCTTGATATCAGACAGAGTGCTTAATCACTATACTTTATCACTTTCTCATTATAAGTGCTATACAAATGTACAGTATATTTGTCCACCGTCCATAATCTAATCTGCTGATTACCGGTCATGATTGCATGGGGGTATCCCAGCATCCTCTGTGCAAGAGGTAGGAATACACTCTGGACATTTTACCAATTTATCACAGGACAGGGATTACGCACCATTCACACAGACCCATGGGCAATTCCAGATAACAAAGCCTGCATGTGTTTGGACTGTAGGAAGAAACATGAGTACTTGGAGCAAACACAAATACAGGGAAATACAGGGAAACATGCAAGCTCCACACAAAAGTCCAGGTTGAATTTAAACCTCCCCCTTTTAGCATTAACATCCAGCATCAATAAAATAACCTCAGGCTGAAGGTAAGTGGAGGTCTTAGCCTGGCAGAGGTTAGATTCAAGCTAATATTCAGGCAAAGACAACCATAGACACTTCTTAAAAATATATAAAAAGGTTTATTATGTTTCAGTAGCAATGAACATGCAATCAATACCACTTGAATACAATAAACACACAGGAAGGATTAAATAGCGGTTATATCATGAAAGAGCATATATAAATAGACTAAATGTAGGCTGTGTGTGTGTGGGTATATGCATATGTGTGTGAGCAAGTCTGAGTGCCAAAGGGAGGGGTTACAATGGCGGACTCGGATCTAAGAGGGCGGACTCAGATCTAAGAGGGCGGACTCAGATCTAAGAGGGCGGACTCAGATCTAAGAGGGCGGACTCAGATCTAAGAGGGCGGACTGATGATCTGGCAGTCTGAGAACCACGTGTGAGAGGAAGAACAAAGAACTGGGCGGCACAGGTGGGAGAATTAGAAAAAGACTCCTGCACAAGGTAGGCCAGAAGCGGTGTTTCCCACTCAGTAAGCCAAGTGTAGTGCACAGAAACTAGCTGAAAAGAGAATGTGCGAATGCAGAGAGAGAGTGAGAAAGGATGAGAGAGAGAGAAAGAGCAGAAAAGAAGGCGCAGGCGAAGTCTGATAGGACAGAGTAGCTCGCTGCGGCAGGCTAAACAATCAGTCAGACAAGCCAAAACATCCCAATTCAATTCAAACTTTCTCAACAATTCTAATGATTTACATAGAACAAAGCAACAATGTGAAACAAAGCAACCCGCGGTTTTAAATGAACTCACTCAAAGATCAGATATTTAACAGGTCAGCAATGCAGCAATGTAGAGTGAATATCTGCAATTTCCACACAAATTCTCTTATATACCATAGTTTTACAACCGGTACACAGTAAGATCCAGTACATTAAAACCAGCAAGCAAAGAAAACACAGCTCAATGTATACAGTAATAATCACATTCAAATATCAACAATTAGCATAGAAAAACGCGTTTTATATTCTAGATAAATCTGTCCAGATGCAAATTGCCTTACTTGGGATCACTACTGAATGAGTGACCCAGTTCTCCAGCATCGGTGAAGGTGTCTGAGAGAAAGCTAGGATGGCGGTGCTTTGTTCCCCTTGTTCCCTTACGCTCGTCAGTGGACAGTAAATGGTGTCTGCTTTTCCAGGCACAATGATGCACAGGAAAATGCAGAGAGTTCGTCGACTTGTTGATCGGAAAATAGCAAAAAGGGAAGCTGGTCGCCTTTTCGTTTCTTCCAAAAAGTTAAAGAAGTTGGAAAAAAAAAATAAATTCCACTGTCATCTCACAGTGTTAATTCTTTTTAACCGGTTATTGAATAGATACGCCTATAGGCAACTTCAGCAATTATGGAGCAGAACGTAGTTAATCTTTAACTCTACCGTGGCCAACTGGAGAGGTCCGAAAACTTTGTTCTTTGTTCTGTTCCAAGGAAACTTTTCAGTCAGATGGATGCGCACCCTTGATTTCTATTAACTCCACCGTGGCAAAGTCCAGAGAGAGAGAGCAATGGTTTGCTTGATGCTCTTATAGGGGGTTTGATGTCATTAGGCTTAATTGCATTAGGGATAATGCTTTTGGAGTTCTGGGAAATGTAGTTAAAATGGCTGCTCTTTGTGGTTTGCAGCCATTTTGGCAGGCTTTGGCCCTACAGCTTGATAAACCGAACAGGCTGTAGTTACTTTGTCCTCAATGATTCTATTTCTCATTCATGAGAAATTCATGAGAAAGTCACTGACATGTGTTTATTTATAAGGCTATTCTGAATTTGCTTCCCTCATAGTTCTGTGATTTTATTCAAGTAAAAGATGTTGGAAGCTATAGTCTTTGCTCTGAGACTCAGTAAAAAGACTTGTTTTTGCTAAGTGTTCTCAAAGTTCGCCTGGAAATGGGTAAAAGGTGTTTCAGATATGCTGCTCCTGCAGCTTAGAATCTGCTGCAGGAGGAGTTGGGTCTGAAGGAGCTGGTCTCCTTAAATATTTTTAAATGTCGAATAAAGGCATTGGAAAAAGTATCAGGCTGTAGATGCTTTGACTGATGGTTTTCTGTTCTGTGACTCTGTGACCTTGTGTTTGTAAATTGCTTTGTGTGTTTTATGTTTGCAACTTTGTTAATTATGCTGCTGCTTGTCTTGGCCAGGACCCTCTTGTCTTATTGGTTAAATTAAGTTTAAATTAAAAAAAACAAAGAGAGCTAGTTTAAGATATGATCTGTCAGAGGATTTTATGATCGGCTCTCGTTGATTGAGTACTCTTTGAGACAGTTTATCAAGACTTGCTATCTTGTTTAAGTAAAGTATTTCAAAATTTCTCCAGTAACTGTGGTTGCTTCATTTCAGCGAACTGATCTGAATACCATATGATGGTATATTTTAGGATATCTGGTAAGAAAGATATCTGGTCAAAGTCGCAATAAAGTTACTCCTTGTGGGTGTACTTGCGTGTGTGTGTGTGTGTGTGTGTGTTCGTGTTTGTGTGTGTGTTCTCGTACTTACTACTTCAGTGTTTCAGTGTTTGAGTCTTTTTCTTGTGTAATTTAAGCCTGCCTTTATTATTTTTCATGCATTTGTCACTTGGCATGTTTTTTATGTTTTTACTCCCACATTCACCCCCCAGCTTGTTCCATTGCTTATCACCTCACCTGGAGCCAATTTAATCAGTCACTCTCCTTCCCTTTATATTCCCTTGTTTCAGTTCAGTACTTTGCAAGTTTGTCAGCCAGTAACTTCTCACCAGCATTTCTTGATCCCTTGAATTCCTGGCGACGGTTTGTTTTGTCTTGGATTTTGAATTAAGTCCAGCCCTCAGTGCACGATTGCCTATTAACTTTGATTGTTTCTTTGGCTTTCGATGCTTTTTGTGATTTAGCATTGGTGCGCTGGCTTCCTGGTATTTTTTAGTCTTGGACTGAATACTGATTCTGGATTTGCCCTTCTGTACAGCATTACCACTGTTACTCACCTGGATTGTCTGACTACAAGTTCTAATAAATCCTTTGAACTGAGCTTTTGTCTGCACCTGAGTTCTGCCTCTGCCCTGTGACAGACTGGCATAATCTGGTTACATATACTGTACCAGTCAAAAGTTTGAACACTCTAGGCTAATGTCACAGCACTCTGTTTTTGGAGAAATTTCAATGGCTTAACTTCTCAAAATAATCTCAGATGGAATCTGGTAAGAGGTAAACAGTCTGAAGATAAAAAAGAATAATTCACTCGTTAGAATAGTGTACAAAATTTTGGAATTCTCAAAGGCACCATATTTTCCAAAATAAACAGACAAACAAGCTCGTTACATTTTCCAATGGTCGAAATAAAGTCTAGCTGTTTTGGGACTTATTGGGCAAAAAGGTCAATGAGAAGCAAACCAAAAGTGCAGCACATCTTTGGGATTAGACTGCCGCTTAGCTGCTAACTCATCATGTAAGGGATAATCAACTCGAAGGCGTGCATTACACGGTTTTAAGGCACGATGCGGATGCGAATAGCAACTCAACACGAAGCAGAGGGTGGTTGCCTCCGCGAAGTGCCTTAAAAGCATGTAATGCACACCTACGAGTTGATTATCCCACTTATACCATGGTCATTTGCCAGCAATATCAAATCAAGCATTTAGAATTTTTTTCGTGAAAGTTTTGCACTTTTAAAAAGACGAGCTGGTAATCATTAAACAGGCGCCTTCTAATAGCCAATACTATAGGCCAAGCTAAACTGAACCAGCTAACTTAGTTCAGTTTACCTTCATGGAGAAAGACTTTTTAGCGCATGCTAACATCCTTTTACCAGCAAATAATTTGGTAACGGATTCCAGCTGAAACGGAGATTATGCATAACACAACATTACGCGCGATTATGCAGACTGTAGCTAACTTGCTACCCGCAATTACAATGAACTTATGACGGTTTCCGTAGAGCCAGCAAGCTGAAATCAGTCTGTTGTCATAGCACGTAGCTAGCGAACTGTCAACAGTTGCTGATACATGAAGTGGACATGTTAGCTTCCTTTGTAACCGTACACAATTACTATCGTTTAATGAATAAAGCGTGCTGCTTTAATATTTACGGTCAGTATCGCTGGAGTACCTATTGTTAACCGCCCCGCAGGATGCAACTTATCTGACGCCACCAAATTTACTGGGGATAAATGAGTAGCTAGGTTTCTGTTATACCCAGCCAAATGCCAGTGCTCTAACGTTGCTATGGTTACAGGTTGGCTAGCAGATGAATTTCGAACGGTGAAACTACCGTAGGCCGAACTACCTGTGCGGTTCCATGGTTTTAACCCATACCTGCCAGCCAATCAGAAAAGAGTATTCACCCAGACCATGGTATAAAGCCGTGTAACTGCCCAAGTAAAGAAATGTGAGTATGCTCGACAATTACGATAACAAATGCTGGTTAGTTTGACTTATTTAAAAATTAAATCTTTTTTTTTTTTGCAAAATAAAGGATTCCTATTTCTTTATTTAGCATGTCATGTAAGAAAACTGTGGGTATGTCCAAACTTTTGACTGGTACTGTATGGTACGGGAAAGGCTGTAGAGAATGAACATAGGCCAATACAAAGTATAGCTATGCAGATGCGTGTGTGTGTGTGTGTTCACGCATGTGTGATCCAGAGTTCAAACTCACCTCATCTGTCAGTTTCAACCCCTCAGTGTCCTTCTTTGTGCTTCCAGAACAGCGGTTGTCTCTCTTTTTCCTAAGAATAACACATAACATCACTGACAACATATACTACATAATGTCACAGACATTATAATCACTATGGATCAGCATTTCATTATGGCCCGTTTTTTTTCTTTGTTTCATATGCTAGGAATTGCAGATCACCATCACAAGGTGCTGCACTTAGCGAGCAGCGCACACCATCAAATCCACCTGACAGCAACATTGCCCTCAGCTCATAGTAAATGAATGGTGAAAACGAAATGAAGTCGCCAGAAACCATCAGTTAAACTCCATTAGCATTGTTCCTAGTGGTAGCAACATAGGTGGGGCTTGTCTAATTTCTCTCAGGAATCTAATTTCTCTCATGAATAAGGAGGGGTCATTTCTTGTCAAATCATCAAGATTTTGAGAAATTTTCCGGGTCACCTTCTCAAAAATTTTTTGAAAAAATTCACGAGTAAATATTCACACAAAATTAAAAAATGCCAAATATTAGGTCAGTATCTCAAATAGATTTCAAGTTATAGCCCTTTGAAATTTGAATAAAATTTTAAGTTTTTTGGAAACCCAATTTCCACCAACTTTGGCAACTTATTGCTCCAAATTGACTGCTTATACAAGGCTGAAATTTGCTACACTAACCATATTCATCCCTTAGAATCTGAAAATGGCCTTAGCTTCTGTATATCTTGATCCACTTTTGTATGGTATAGCCTCAAAATCAGCTGAAAACCCAAAATGCCCAAAAACGAGACCACATTTTATGACCTGTAACTCAGGAACTAAGTAAGATAGAAGGCTAGAATTAACTTTTTATGATTTTATGATATATCTCTCTGTAAAAATGCAGTAATCCAAGTAATATCATTTGTAGAAGTTTTTTGACAAAAAAATTTCTTAGTAAATTTTTCCCATTTTGCCCCAAAATGACCTTTTTTTGGGGCAAAAAATGACCATGTCACTAGTTATTCATCTCTCTGAAATTTTTACTGTGCAATCCTATAAATGTTGAACAGTGCCTAACAAAAAAATCAGAATGATGTTCAGCTTACTTTTTTTGTTATGAAGTTTTGTTCCAAAATTGTGTATTTTTTCCTTGACAAAACGGGTATAGGCCTGCTGCAAGTGCTGTTATCTACTAAATATAAAACAAAACATTGATTAGAAATATTTTTTGAACATGATACACCAACTAAAAGTACAATACATGACAGAGGTCTTGTCAGAATATTTAGGTGTTTGCTAGATTCCACAGATTTATTCCTCAATTTCATTGGTTTCATTGTTTTTATTGGGGATGACTGTTTGGGGATGAGATCAGTGCCTCAAACATGCCATGACTTGACTGATCACAGGCTTCTGAAGTAATCCTAAATAAGCCCAAACTTGTATTACTGAATTGCACAATAACAGTTCACTATAAAAGGAGGCAGCCCCACTTGGGGATTATTAGATCATCATGAGCACTGAAACGGAGGGGAGTAATTTACCTTGGTGCAGTATTAGAATCCATTTAGATGATGCATGTCATTCAAGGAAATTTACAAGAAAAACTGGACTATTGGGACTAGATACTTTCTAAAATTTTGGAACAATTTAAAAATTCGTAACAAAAAAGTAAGCTGAACATCATTCTAATTTTGTTTTCAGACATTGTTCACATTTATAAGATTGCACAGTAAACATTTCAGAGAGATGAATAACTGGTGACGTGGTCATTTTTTGCCCCAAAAAAGGGCATTTTGGGGCAAAACCGGAAAAATTTACTTAGAAATTGTTTCATTAAAAAACTTCTACAAATTATGTTACTTGGATTACTGCATTTTTACAAAGAGATATATCATGAAATCATTAAAAATGAATTCTAGCCTTTTATCTTAGTTCCTGAGTTACAGGTCATAAAATGTGGTCTCGTTTTTGGGCATTTTGTGTTTTCGGCTGATTTTGAGGCTTTACCATACAAAAGTGGATCAAGATACACAGAACCTAAGGCCATTTTCAGATTCTAGGGGATGAACATGGTTAGTATACCCAATTTCAGCCTTGTATAAGCAATCAGTTTGGAGCAATATGGTGCCAAAGTTGGCTGAAAATGGGTTTGCCAAAAAACTTAAAATATTATTCAAATTTCGAAGGGCTATAACTTGGAAACTATTTGGGATACTGGCCTAATATTTGGCATTTATTCATTTTGTGTGAATATTTACTCGGGAATTTTTTCAAAGAATTGTGAGGAGGTCACCTGGCACCCCCTGGATGATTTGACATGGAATGACCTGGAGGCATCGTGTCCACCCTGTCAGTCTAAAATTACATTTAATTCAGACTATATTAGTGACACATCATTTGCAACCACACCTCTCGTCCCCGCCTCCCAAATGAGAGGTTTCATTCTATTCAGTGACTTATTCTCATTGAAAGATTGAAGGCATACATGATCAAGTATTTGATAGAATTTTTTTTTTTTTAGCACTGATGATATGCTTTAGAGGAGTGCCAGTCACACAGCTTTTCTTTCATCTGGTCATGGTAAGGCTGTCTCTTGAAAATCTTTTAGTCCGACTGAAAATATTTGCTAGAGGGACATGAATCCCATAACCAGGGTGAGAACAAGCACTTTCCGTGTTATAGCAACTCATTGAGGTGACGAGGAATGTTTTAATTGTGGAGCAGGAACATCCATATGAGCTCAGTACAGTAAAACATAGCCCCAGCAGTGCAGTTCATTAGTATTATAAACATGAAATTAGGGTGAAGTGTCCCTTCAGGCTGACGTTCGATGCTCCTGTTTCTCTTACTTCAGAATGAGCTGCATTATGAGACACATCATCATCATGGCACCTGCACCAGCTGCTGCACCAATCAGCAGCAAGGTAATGTTGAAACCTGAACAAAGAGCATTTTAGTTAAAAGCAGAGGAATATGTTTAATTTCTATCATACATGTGTATACTGTATTCAATACAGTTCATTAGTGTTTAGACAGCAGTACAATTTTATTGTTTTGTCCCTGTATTACTTTGGATTTGAAATGAAAAATTGAATATCAGGTCGAAGTGCAGACTGGTCAAAAGCATACTTCAATATATCACCGCAAGATATATATTTAATATGTTGAAGAATATCTGAAGTGTATTTACCTAACAGTAGCTGTGGAGACAGGATGTGGAGCTGGAGGCTGGAGGAGCCCAGAGTGTTAGTGCTGAGGCAGAGGATATTAGGTGTGTCTCCCTGTGAGTGGTACATGGTGAGGGAGCTCCTCAGGCCTGTGCTCCCCAGCTGCTCCTCCCTGATGACTCTGTCAGTAGAGTTAGTGACCTGCAGTCCAGACACACGCCAGTCTATGCTGGGAGAGGGATTCCCACGGCTCTCACAGGAGCAGCTGATCTGTGCTGCAGTCCTGCTGCAGCTCCCAGAGCCAGAGATCTGAGGCCTGTCTGCACACAGGAGGACACAGTTACACACAGCACTGATGCATTCATACTGCTCTTCCATCATCAGTCTTTCATCTTTCATTATGGTTTCATGACAATTGATCAATATTTTGTTATTTAGTGACTGCCTGTTAATTCTCATCACTTCCTATTTTGTCGCCCTGCTGTTAATTCTATCTCTTGACAGCTGATTTGTGCCCAACTCCTAGTTTATGTATTGATGTGTATGGCTGGGTTGACTAATGCTGGAATGGCCGGTGGAATTGAGAGGCCAAGTGCAGCGGCAAGAGGGAAATAGAGCAGCACGGACACAAAACAAATACAGAGAATAATACAGACCATACGACAGGGACATCCTCGCGCTTCCAAAAGGACGTCCAAACATCCAACAAAATGGAAGCAAAGCGAGAGAGAAAAAAAAAGGAGTAGTATCTCGGAGAGCCGAGAAAAACAAGGCACCTAAAATAGTGCGACACAAAGGGTAGAGAAGATACAAAGGCACATAAATCCTTACTACAGGTATCTTCGGCTAAAGTGCATAACTACAAACAGGCACTCTAGCAAAGGAGGTGTGGCGGACTTCCAGCTTATATAGAGTCTGGGGAGGCGCCGCCAAAGTTCAATCAGCCAGCTGGGTAAAGAATCCGATTGAAAAGGAATTCGATCTCGTCCCGGGACGAGAGCCTCAAAGAAAAGTCCTGAACACACGCACACCTCCCAAACCATGACAAATGCATTGCTTTAATTGTGCATTATCTAATGTTATTCAACCATTCCAGTGACCTTCTTTGTGCACTTAATGGAGTTCTAAACATAGGTTAGTGAACCAGACCACGCCTAAAAAAGTCACCCCATTCATCCCCATCCTAACTAACCGGCCTTTTTATACCGCCTTCATTCTACAATCCTTGTCTGTCTCACTTTACATCCTTCCCTCCCATTCCCTTCTATTAATCTCTCACCCTATTACCCTATAGCAGGGATCCTCAAATCTAGACTTCAAATCCAGATCCAGTCCAGGTTTTCTTTTGTCTCAGTTCAGGAAATTAATATTTAGCACCCCTGATTGGCCAGATTGTCTTGACACCTGAGCCCCAGGTAAATGGAGGGTGGAAAACCAGCTGGTCTCAGCCCTTGAGGACCGTGATTTGAGTACCAGGGCGCTATAGGAACCCCAGGGGACTTGAAGAGCCTTTATGACTCCCAGAAGAGATGCGACCCCCACCCTGAGTCTTGTCACCTGGGGCTTCCCATCATCCAACATTGGTCTCCACCTACTTGACTCTATTCCATCCTTCATCAGTACAAATTCCCATGCTTATTCAATTCAATAAATATCGTCAACTATGATTTTAGGTGTGGTCTGGAATGCAAGCACAAAGCCTTGGTTAAAAGCATCTGCCAAATAAATATTATGTGAGGAAATTCAATGCAACAATTCTATGATCAATGCAATGATTTAATGAATATAAACACGGAACGTACATATTATACTAAGCTGCACAGTTGTTGAGTTCTTCATGCCATGTTTATTCTGTGCTTCACAGTAGTACTGTTCACCATCACTGGACTCGGTCACATTGAAGGTGAGATTCTGCCCAGTTCCTACAGTGTTCATCTCTGCTCCATTCACTTTATACCAGGTGTAGTTCTGCACTGGTGGTTTGGCTTTACTGCTGCAGGTCAGAGTCACAGAGTGGCCTGGAAACACTGAACCAGAGGGACTGATGGACGCTGAGGTGTTCTTTGGAGGATCTGTAAAAATTTGATATTGAAATGGCAATCTCAGAACAGACAGTGAGTAACACAAGTTCTGAGACAAAGACATATATTTTCTCAATTTGACGTGAAACTCCTTAATTTTAGATTTGTTATCAAACAATTCACTGGTGGAAACAGTGCACAATAATATTCCTCAGGAAAGCAAAACCCTAAGCAAGACTTGATTCTGAACCCTATCTTTTACCTGCTCTAAGAAAGTGACTGAGTGGTTGTGAAGCCATTTGTCCCAAATATTATGGTTCATCAAAATGGAGGGACTACATATAAACAGGAATAAGATTTTTATGCAATGAAAATAAGATGTGTAAAAATAAACTGGTAAAAACTCATGATCTCTGTTTCAACAACAAGCCAAATGGTTTGAGTAAATTAAAAAACAGTGAGCCATACAGAGCCATATCAAGAATAAAATGTTTCATCCCAACATTTACTGAGGTGACTGTATAACGATAATATAATTGATAAAATTATCCAGTAAACGCAAATGCTGAGCAAACATATTGCAATCAGCTGAACAGGTCTTGATGGCCCCTTGCCATGTTCTGTCATGGTTTGTGAGGTGTGCGTGTTGTTTGGACTTTTTTTGGACTTTTCTTTGCGGCTCTCGTCCTGGGACAATATCAAATTCCTGGGCTATCGAATTCTTTACCCAGCTGGTTGATTTAGCTGGGGCGGTGCTTTCCCATAATCTATATAAGCAGGAAGTCCGGCACGCCTCCTTCGCTAGAGTGTCTGTGTTTCGCTTCGCACTATAGCCGAAGATATCTGTAGCCAGGTTTTGTATGACTTTCTATCTTCTGATTGTTGGAGTTTCTTCTCCCTTTTCTATCTTGCTTTGCTTCCGTGGTTCGGACTATTATACGTCCTTTGGAAGCGCGAGTACTTTCGTTTGGTCTATATTATTCTGTGTTTGTACTGTGTCCGAGCTACTCTCTCTCTCTCTCTCTCTGGTCGTTGCGCTTGGCCTCCATATACTACCGGCCATTGAAGGTGAGAATCTGACCACTTTCTATAGAGTTCACCTCTGCGCCATTCAGCAGGGAAGCTGAGGTGTACTTAGGTAGTTATTTGAATGTTTATTAAATGTGTTTGTTCGAAGAATGCCGCAGTTGCTTAAATTACATTGAATCGGCTCATCTATCCCTCTATCCCTCCATTATCATTAGGGTCACAGGGGAGCCAGAGCCTATCTCACCTGACTATGGGCGAGAGGCAGGGACACACCCTGGACACCTTGCCAATCCATCGCAGGGCGCACAAACCACTGTTCACTGACATGCTCATACCAATGGGCCTTTTAGAGTCTCCAATTAGTCTGACTTGCATGTCTTTGAACTGTGGAAAGAAACCGGAATACCCGGAGAAAACCAAAGCAAACACGTGGAGAGCAAGCCAACTCTCCAGGCTGGATTTAAACCCGTAACCTTCTTGCTGTGAGGCAGCACTGCAACCCACTGTTTTTGAAGCAATAACATCATAAATATAATAAACTATGATAAATATGGTATTTTGCTTACAATCATCTTTCAGTTGTACAATTGCTGATTTCTCAATGCCGTGTCGGCTCTGTGCTTCACAATAGTACTTTTCACAATCACTGGACTCGGTCACATTGAAGGTGAGATTCTGCCCAGTTCCTACAGCATTCTTCTCTCCTCCATTCATTTTATACCAGGTCTAGATCTGCACTGGTGGGTTGGCTTTATTACTGCAGGTCAGAGCTACAGAACTGCCCGCTAACACTAAACCAGAGGGACTGAAACCAGATGGACACTGAAGTGTTCTTGGGAGGATCTGGAAAGAGAATAGTTTGTCTTTTATATGGTAATGTTCTTGTCTTCCTATTTTAGGGTAAAAGAAACAGTTAGTTAGCATAACACAAATTCTTCATTGTACTTTACAACCTCTCATAACAATTCACTTGGGATAATGAAAACAAGAGAGTAAAAAGCAAAAAATACATATCCATCCATATTCACAGTCAAAACTACCCTGGTGTTTTTTGGAGAAACACACCAGTAACTTGACCAATGCAGCCATAAAGTGGTGTTTTCACTTTGTTTCTTAGTTTTTTTTTTCTTTTAAAACCCCAGTTCCGTAGAAGTTGGCACATCATGAGGAATGCAAATTAAACCAAAAGGGTCTAATTTTACAACAGCACATGAATTTATTACATGAATTTAATTGCTTATTGAAAATATATATGTAATGTTTGCAATGTCCAAAAATGTGAACAGATGACTGCTTACTATTGTGTAACATCACCGTGTTTTTTAATCATAAACATTTAGGAACTAAAGACACAATTTTTTCAGGTATAGCGAGCAGAATTTTCCCCCATTCAGCCATTGTGCAGGTCATCAGCTGCACAGTTGTAAGGGGCCTTCATTTCCTCATATTTCGATTCAAAATGTGTCATATGTTCTTAATCAGTGCAGATCAGGACTGCAGGCAGGCTTATCTAACACCTGCGCTCTCTGCTTACACTGCCATGCACTTGCCATCCATCCAGAAAGTGGTTTGATGGTGCCTTACAGAAAAATGTAGGGATGTCCTTGGAACAGTCTACGGCTTGATGGCATCTTACGTTGCTCCAAAATTTGTACATATCTTTCTGCACTGATGGTGCCCTCACAAACGAGCGAGTCACTAATGCCATGTGCACTGACACATTCTCATAATATGACTTACACTGGGTTTTGTACCTGTTGCTGATAACGGCTTGGGTTGTTTTTCTCACCTCTTATCATCCATCTTAGGAACATAGCAGCTGTTTTTTCAAAACAAATTGAAATGTTCACTGATCAGACCAGAAAATACTTTTCACCATGCTACTGTGCATCATAGATGACACAAAGCCCAGAGAAGTTGGTGGCATTTTCGGCCAGTGTATGTCTTTGGCTTTGTATAAACTTGCATCTTTGGATTTAGAGGCAAATGGTGTTGACTGATAAGGTTTACCATATTATTTCCGTGCTTATGCCATACTACATATTATAGACATATTTCAATGGAGGCCCCGAAAGGCAAGTGAGAAGAAAAATTCTGGGGATCCATTTTCTCAACCTGATCTAAATTCTTATCTGTCTTGTATTTCTGACTTAAAGGGATAGTTCACTTTTTTTGAAGTGGGGTTGTATGAGCTACAAATTGCCACTACTTACATTAGATGCAGTAGAAAGCTCTCTGATCTCCTCCAGGTAGCCGCACCAGGGCATAGTGCTGGGTGGAAATTTAGGCGATACACTGTTGTGAACGGAAACACAGAAACAGCGTATTTTTGCGGCCTAAAAGAGGTCCTACCAGAAAATAATACACCATTTCAATTGTACGCTATATTTAAAAAATTACAGCACTTAAGCTGCTCGGAAAAAAACACAGTTGCTCTTGAACTAACCAACTGAAGTATTCCTGCGTGAGGCGCATCGTAGTTCACTGCGCGCAGTAGCGATCAGCTGTTTGGGTCAGACTCTGAGCGGTTTGCGGCAGAGACGGATTTTCAACGGCATAGAATCACGTCTCAAATTTTTAAAAAAATTCCCTATAATAACCAGCACAGCAGATACACAGTATGTGGCTGCGTAGACCCTACGCGATATCAGTTTGTGCGGCAATGTTACATTAGACTTTTTCACAGGTGTTTCACTCTTTTAGCCTACCTGATGCTTCGGTACAGCAGTGCTCTTCAGCGTGCACCGTTGAGATTTCCCTGAATGTAGCCTAACAAAATCCTCTTTGGAAAAATTAATACTGCAAACACGGAGTTCTTTTAGGGATACGGGTGGCGTATCAATATCTGTGTTGAGGCAACTAGCCACAGCTGCAAGTCCCAATATTCCGCAGAGGAATGCAGTGGAAGCTGTAAGTGCACCAGGATACAGCTTTGCTTTCACGTCCAAGAAAGCGACACACACGGGCCATTTTCGAAATATTTGCACAAGTTAAACGGCCGTCCGACCTCGCAACCGCAGTTAAGCCACTTGCACACTGGACGCGAAACAAATTTTTTGCACACAGATAACATTCAAAGTCAATGCGAAGATGTGAATACACGTGTTTGTGCAAGCAGCTTTACTGTGACCCAAACAGCTGATCGCTACAGTGCGCAGTGAACTACGATGTGCCTCGCGCAGGAATATGTCAGTTGGTTAGTTCAAGAGCAACTGTGTTTTTTTCCGAGCAGCTAAAGTGCTGTAATTTTTTAAAATATTGCGTAAAATTGAAATGGTGTATTATTTTCAGGTAGGACCTCTTTTGGGCCGCGAAAATACGCTGTTTCTGTGTTTCAGTTCACAACAGTGTATCGCCTAAATTTCCACCCAGCACTATGCCCTGGCACGGCTACCTGGAGGAGATCAGAGAGCTTTCTACTGCATCTAATGTAAGTAGTGGCAATTTGTAGCACATACAACCCCACTTCAAAAAAAGTGAACTATCCCTTTAAGAATAGGTGAAAGACAGGTGTTTGCTGAGATAATCTACATTCCTTTTTTTCATCATTGAAAACAAATGAAAAAAGTATTTATTGCTGGTGAATAAAATGCTTTTGCCAGGATCATTTGAAAAAAAAAAAAAAAGTTTTGGCAGGTTTTTTTCAGATTTTTTTTTTTTTTAAGTGTTGGTTGCTTTTTGGCCACAAGAGGCTGAAGTGCAGCACTACCCTACCCCAGACTCTAAATAGGACAAAAAGCATTGATGTTGCACCTACATATTTTATTACAATGTACCTCAAATAGGTAATTAGTTTATATTGGTTAAATTGAGCTTTGTTTCTTTGCTTGAGGGAACAATGACTTTAAGCAACTGCATACTTGTGGATGCAACCGTCAACAATGCTAGCATAGTTCCCCGGGGATTGAAGCTGCTATTTTTCTCATTCTCATAATCCAACCAATGACATACATTAGCTAATATTGTGAGGGCTATGGCCGTTGCCTGTCGTTGATTTTGTCTAAATATGGCAAATTTTAATTTTATGGGTTCAGTCAGGACACTTACATCAGATTTGACCATTATTGCAGGACAATCTGCATTTGAGTTTGGCGGTGACTCTGCTTAAGTGATGTTCTGGAGCAATCTGAGCAAGCATAACTCAGACAGTCCCTGAGATCACAAACCCTCGGCAGGGTCTAAGATTCTTTTGAATCTCATTTTAAGTTATTGAACATAATATGGACAAATGCTGCTTAAGCCCCTGTCACACTGTGACGACTTAGGCGGGCGAATCCCTGCGAACTAGAAAAAGTGAAAAAATCTTGGCAATTCATATTGGGCTCATGGTGGATTCTGCCTCATTCGCCGGCATTCTTGGCCAGTCTCAGAGGGGCTACGACTTTTTGAAATGTTCAAAACATTCGCGGTCCAAGCGCAATTTATTTTTCATCGTACTGCATTCCTACTGCATTCTTGGAGCCAGTCGTGGCGATTCGCATATATTCTTGAACATTCTTAGGGGGTCGTACCCTGGCTCTCTCCAGAAATTGACCCCAGTGACGTCATGATCCCATAAAAAGTTGTACATTTCGGGCGCCCACATTTCCTACATTTGTACTCAATCCTACTGCGTTCAGTACTGCATTCTCGGTCAATCGTACTGCGTTCGTACTCAAGCGTAGTGAGTTCGTACTGCGATCAGATACATTCGTGGTGATTCTTCATGATTCCTACTCCAGTCTTCTAGCCGTACAAAAGTTCATACGTGATTCGTACTACATGCGTAATGATTCTCGCTCATTCTCACTGCAATCTTACTCCGTTGTCGACATACCCACGGCAATCTTACAAAAATACCTTCAGCATGCGTACCACAATCTTAGGGCATTAATGTATAGGTCCAGACAGGGCCCCAGACAGGCGAATGACGACGACAAAAAATAATCCCCCAGTTCAAAATTTGCCACAATAGTCGCCACAGTGTGACAGGGGCTTTATGATGCACAAAGGTAATTTTAAAAGAGGGGGCTGGGGAGGTGAAGGGAGATGAGAAACAGAAAGTAGAAGTGGTGTAGAGAGCATGGCACCAAAGAAATGAATGAAAACTGCCTTGGTTATTAAAGGTTGCAAATTAGGTAGGAGGGGCTAAAGTTATGAACGATTGGCAGATACAGACACTACCCATCACCAACCATATCTCAGCCTGAAATAGCCGCAGACCCACAACTTCAAATAAGCAATCAGCTTCCCTTTTCATTCATGCAGAAATGCTTACTCCTAAACAAAGCCAACATCAAAGAAACACAGTTATTTTCATTTTGAATTTAATAATTATACGTTATAATAAAAATACATTTTATTTATTGGCGCCTTTCAAGACACTCAAGGTCGCCGTACAAAAGTCAAACAATTAAAATACATTGTAAAATACACACACACACACACAAGAGAAGACAATAAAGGAATACATTATGAATAAAAGCAGTGCAAATCATGTAAAACAAAGAACCGCAGGCCTAAAGTGAATAAGCCTGTCTAAACGGGTGAGTTTTTAGCCGGGATTTGAAAATAGCTAGAGAGACCGAGTTCTTGATTTCATGCGGGAGAGAGTTCCAGAGGCGGGGAGCCGAGCGGCGGAAGGCTCTTCACCCCATGGTGACTAATCGGGCAGATGGGAGAATGAGTTGGATGGATGAAGAAGACCTGAGAGTGCGGGAAGGTATGTTGAGGTGGATGAGTTCAGTGAGGTATGTGGGAGCGAGGTTGTTGATTACCTTGAAAGTGAGGAGCAGAATCTTGTACAACCCCAATTCCGAAACAGTTGGGACAAAATGTAAATTGTGAATAAAATTAAAACGCAATGACTTTCAAATCACACCAGCCAGTATTTTATTCACAATAGAACAGAGATAATATAGCAAATGCTGAAACTGAGAAATTTAACAATTTTATACACAAAATGAGCTAATTTCAAATTTGATGGCTGCTACAGGTCTCAAAAACGTTGGGACAGGGGCCAGTTTACCATGGTGTAGCATCCCCTCTTCTTTTTAACACAGAGTGGAGGCATTTGGGCATTGAGGAGACAAGTTTCTTGAATTTAGCCATTGGAATTTAATCCCATTCTTGTTTAATACAGGCTTCCAGCTGCTGGAGAGTTTTGGGTCTCCTTTTCATTTCATTATGCGCCAACTGTTCTCAATCGGTGAAAAATCAGGACTGTAGGTATGCCAGTTCAGCACACGAACTCTTCTACTACGAAGCCATGCTGTTGTTATAGATGCAGTATGTGGTTTTGCATTGTCCTTCTGAAATACACAAGGCCTTCCCTGAAATAGATGTCATCTGGAGGGGAGCATATGTTGCTCTAAAACCTTTATACACCTTTCAGCATTCATGGTGCTTTTTAAAACATGCAAGTGTCCCACACCATATGCACTAATGCATCTCCATACCATCAGAGATGCTGGCTTTTGAACTGAACACTGATAACAGGAGGGGTGGTCTTTCTCCTCTTTAGCTTATAATGTAAGAGGCTTTTGTCTGGGCAGAGATTAGTATTAGCGTGTTATTACATTTTTGTTCCAATTTGTATTTCTGTTCTTATCATTGATTCTGCAGAACGCCGAGTCTGCTGGGTTTTACTAGTTGTGCCTTCTGTTTAGGTTTATTCTGTTAGCTGTGGTTTTTATTGTGTGGTCCGCCGCCAAGCGGATGAAGCTAGCTAATTGCACTTTATCAGCGAAGGAATCAGGACCACGGCGAACGAGCCCCAGTTCGCTCGTCTGGCTCCTGTATGATGAAGCACAGTTGCTATGAGAACCCTTTTCGTTGCTTGTGCCTCGTTGTTGCTCGTCTCCTTTTACTGCCCTTTGTCTCTCTCTGACTAACCTACATACTCGTACACCCACACGCATCACACACCTGAATGTGGGCTACGGAGTGCATGGGAGCGCAACTTCGCTGGCCTCACGCATCTTGCCATTAAAGTGCGCTGAACCGCGGTCCTCATTGTGCTCCGCTCCTCCCCGTTCGACTTTCCCGTCATCGTTTTCGAGTGACGTACCCACGCACGTGGTTACGTCGGCCATCTTGCTCTCCTGTTTCCTCTTCCCTCTTTTCTAGTGACGTGTCCACTGACGTGGCTGCGTCAGCCATCTTGCTCTTCCCTTGTCCCGCTCCTCCTCTGGGTGACATACCCGTTCACGTGACTGCGTCGGCCATTTTGATCTCCCTTTTCCCTTCCTCATTCCCTTTTGTGCCGTCACGTGTGCAGTGTCTGTTACCCTCAATCTTAGTTGCTTGTACATGTAGCCGTTTGTCGTGGTAGTTGTAGAAATAATAGATGCTTGTTGACTAAAGTATTATTGATTACCATCAATGTTTCCAAAGTTAAATAAACTCTGTTATAATTTCTGAACAGCTCCCTGTGATTATTTGTGCATGTTAATTGCGGTAACAGCTGGTCGGGTGGACCAGTGTTCGAATTTCACCCTTCATTGTTAATTCCACAAATGTAGATATTCTAATATTGACATTTTGGCTTAAACAATTCCTTTGAGACATAAAATTTTGGTTTTATTATTGGTCCCTGATCCCAAGGTGGTGCCCCGCTGCTATTAACTCATATTAGCAATCCTATTAATATTAATAATTCTATTAATATTAATTATGATCATTAATCATTAACAGCGACTGCACGCAATACAGGCAATACAGGAAAAACAACAGAGCTAGGAGAAAAGTTGAGTGATAAACTTTCTCACAAACTCTGTAATAGAGACCTTTTTTTTTTTTTTTTTTTTTTTTTTTGAACTGAGAAAATGGGTAGAACGGGAAGAAGCGACAAAACAAGCCCGCCGGATCCTGCAGCAATTATGGAGACCCTCAAGAATTGAGAAGTGAAATGAGGGAGTGGAGGGAGTGGAGGAAGGTATGAAGGAGCAGTTGGACCAGCTTTTGAAGGAAAACTGTGATCTCAGAAAAGAGATTGCCAAGAAAGACACACTAATTAATTCTTTATCAATCAAACTGGAGGAGCTGGAACAACAAGAGAAACGTAATGATGTAATCTTGACAGGGCTCAAAAATCAAACCCAGGAGTTATGCCAGGGCAACAGCGGATGACGACGATGGAAGCGAGGAGGACAATAAATCTGTGGAAATGCAGGTGATGGAATTCCTTCGGTCCAAAAGTATTTCTCTGAACCCCGGCGATGTGGATTCATGTTATCTGTTACCGAAAAAGGGGTGTAAGAGGAGACCGGAGGCAGCACGGGCTGTGCTGCTTCGATTACAAGCAACAAGCACAAAATCTCTGTTGAAGCAAGGGAAAAATCTCAAAGGATCCAATGTTTTCATAAATGAAAACCTCAGACAATGCAACCATCGCATGGAAAGCTCGTCAACTAAAGAAAGCAAGATACACAGCACTTGGTCGGCTAACTGCAGAATTTTCATCAAACCAAATGGGTCTTCACGAAACTACCAGACCGGTGCTGATCAAGATGATGCGGGATCTGGAGAGTTTTGACCACTGAGGCAGGTTAAAATCCTTGACAAATCTTGATCAGCAGTTATCTGATGAACCAAACTGTAGATCAGGAAGCTGGCTTTTTTCACGACAAGTTATTATCATTCAGGAATAGACCCTACTGAGGAAATGGATCCGGATAACCAGTTTTTCTACAACGAAACAAATGCATGCGGATACTTTACTTGGACAAATTTAACAAGAGCATTGAAATGGAAGGAGTCTGTCCATTATTCACTTTAATAGTAAGGTCTATATGCAAACTTTGACCAAATAAAGGAATACCTTCTGTCATTTGCTAATTAGATTTCAGCATCATCATCAAATATCGGAAACTTGGATTAAAGAAGAAAAGGACAAGGACTTCTACATGGAGGGTTATAACTTCGTGTGTAAGAGCAGACTGAATAAAGCTGGTGGGGGTGTTGGACTATTTATTGATGAGGCCATAAACTTCCAGGTAATGGAATGCAAATCAAATGTTGTGGAAAATGTAATGGAATGCCTTACAATTGAGATTCCTAGGTTGAAAGGTAAAAAATACGGTTATTTGTTGTGTGTACAGAGCAATCGGATTCGCAAATTGATGTTTTTAGTAAATGTATGGGTGAATTACTTGGCCAATATGAACCAGAAAAATGTTTATATATGTGGGGACTTTAATATTGACTTGATAAATCCAAATAATAGCTCTATAATAGAGGATTATATCAACACCATGTATGCCATGGGTATGCAACCATTAATCACAAGACCAAGCAGGATTACTAGACACAGTGCCACCTTGATAGATAATGTGTATACTAATGTGTTAGATTCTGAAATATTAAGTGGCATCATGATAAGTGACATTACTGATCATCTACCAGTTTTTGCTATTTGTAACTGCAAATTAGATATAAGGGACCAGGCTAGATCCAAAACCCTGGAACACACAGAAATCAGAATTAAAAAGCGAAAAAAAGGCTAAAGAAACTAGAATTAGATCTGTTGAACCAAAGTTGGGATAATGTACTAACAGAACAAGATCCAAATAAAGCCTATCAGGCTTTTCTATGGACAGTAAACTCTCTGTATGATAAACACTGTCTAGTCAAAACAATGAACAAACTGAAGCAAAACAAAGAGAGAAGGCCTTGGGTTTCAAAGCACTGGCGAATGGTGTAAGAAAAAAAAAAAATACACTATATAAGCAGTTTCTGAGGGAAAGAACTGAGAAAGCAGAAAAAAAAAAAAAAAAATACAGAAACAAAGTGACATATTTACTAAGGAAACATAAAAGAGAGTATTATGAAAAGCTTTTATTAGAAAATAAACATTATACCAGAAATCTCTGGAATATAATCAAGAACGTCTCTGGGAGGACTATGAAGAGGGAGTACCCTGCCTTCTTTAACATAAATGGCAAAAAAGGTGGAGAACATGGAATTGGTCGTGGAGAATTTTAACAGTTATTTTGTGAATGTTGGGCCAGAACTAGCATTAAATCCTCGTTCTGAGATGGGACTACCTTAATAAGGATGAGGAAATCCAAGACATAATGACATTAACTCCTGTTACCATATCTGAAATCAGATCAATTCTGAAAAAATTGTACAGCTAAGACATCAGTTGATGCAAACCATCTAGACATGAAATTACTGAAAGCACTAACTAACGCAAATTGTAACTCCACTTACGCACATATGCAATCTATCCTTCTCCTATGGAGTGTTTCCAGATAAAATGAAGATAGCGAAAGTTATCCCTCTCTACAAAAGTGGGGATAAATATGATTTCTCCAACTATCGTCCTGTCTCGATTTTACCTCAATGCTCAAAGGTCCTAGAAAAGCTCTTCAATGACAGATTGGACAAGCACATTGATAAACACAAAATACTGTGTGACAGTCAGTATGGGTTCAGGAAAAAACATTCGACAGCACTAGCCCTAACGGAATTTATTGAAATGATTAAAGATTCACTAGATTCAAACTTATATTCTATGGGCATATTTATTGATCTGAAGAAAGCATTATACTATAAATCACGATATATTGATTGAAAAACTTTACAAATATGGAATAAGAGGACCGCATTAAAATGGATCAAAAATTACTTAACAAGTAGGACGAATTTGTGCAGATGGGCAATAGCAAATCGAATTGCTTGGACATTACCTGTGGAATTCCTCAGGGCTCAGTCATAGGTCCTAAGTTGTTCATAATTTACATAAAAGACATTGTTAAGGTGTCCGATATCCTAAAACTAATTTTATTCGCAGATGACACGACTATTTTTTTGCTCAGGTGTCGATCTCAAACAATTGGTAAAATTGGCTAATAACGAAATGTCTAAACTTCACACGTGGTTTAATGTAAACAAATTATCACTAAATCTTACAAAGACCAAATTTATGATGCTTTAAAAAAGGCCTGAAGGATGACATAGACTTAAAGGTCAATGGTACCAGCATTGAAAGGGTAAACGAATATAAACTCATGGGAGTTATGTTAGATAATCTCTTGAGCTGGAAACCGATGTAAACTTGGTTCAAAGAAAGTTAGCTAAAAGCGTGTCTATTCTTTGGAAAATGCAGAAATTATTAAAACACAAGTCTCTTAAAATAATCTATTCAGCACTCATAGCACCCCACTTACATTACTGCGCTGAAGTATGGGGACACACTTATAATAATACAATAGAATCATTGTTTAAACTCCAAAAAAAAAGCCCTTAGAATTATTCATTACGTTCCTTATGGAACACATACAAACGACTTGTTTATTAAGGCAAGGTTTCTTAAATTACAGGATATAATAAAATTCAACTCCTTGCAAATTGTATATTTAGGATACCACAAAGAATTGCCTAGAAATATACAATGCCTGTTTTTGGAACGTGAATGTACCCATGATCTAAGAGGCAGAATGTTGTTGCAGAAGAGAAGGGTCAAGTCGACTCGGAGTGAGCACTCCTTATCTGTGGCTGGAGTCAGTGCATGGAATATACTTGAAGACGGTATTAGAAAGGCAGACAATTTGAAGGTCTTTAAGTATCTTTTGAAATGTGCATGTTTGAACAACTATAAACTTATCCAACAAAATGACATTGGATAAACTAAACGGAACCATAGCGGGCACAAACAATAGGAGTTGTTTAGACTAAATATGTGGACTGCTATTGTTAAATCTGTACCATTGCATCTGCTGAACACACCAGGCCACCTGTCTACAGAAACCGTCACAGCACATTACCACAGACAGCTGTAACCAACATGGATCTTATAAACTGGTCGTTAAATGCAATTGACAAAATTATTTCCTTTCTGGAGAACCGACATGCCGGATGGGACATTCCCGGCTGGTTACACCATGGATGCATGGGGAAAGTGGCGTTCGCTGTGTTTGGCAGTCCTGGACATCGAGGATGTAGAGGACGTCTATCTTAGTTGGATTTATGATAGCGGGCCTGCTATCATTGGGGCTCGGTCTGTTTTGATCGACCACAGGATAAAGAAAACTTTGAAAAGCATGGTTATCCTCGACATAAAGCTCAATAAAATTGGATTTGACGTCAATGAAGCCAAGGACGGACTAAATATACTGCGAGGGGTCATTAAATCCGACAAGGCAAGGGTGAACCAAGTCGACGGAGATGATGACTAACTAAGAGATCCATGCAAAGATCCGGTATTATTGCACCTTCCACCTATTCCAAATCACTAGGAACAAACCAACTGATGAAGAAAGGAGTTCAGGTTTCTCTGGACCAATTCTAATGGATTAAATCAAGATTGACTCTCAAATTCTAAACTTGCATAGACACTCAGCTATTTAAAATTCTTCATGATGTTCACAACTCTTTATTTTTACGTTGGCTTAAAAAATAGTGTAAATGGGCTCAGACTGTTGTGATATATGAATCTTATGATATCTTAACCATAATCAAACTGTTTTTCCCAAGTTGGGGCGGGACTTTGACAAGGTCTCGCTTCTCCCGCGACCCTTTCGGTTATGATACATGTTGTATTGAAATTGTCATGAAATGAGTATACAACCATGCCGAAATAAAAACAAAAAAAAAAAACAAAAAAAACAAAATACTTGTGTGTAACCGAACCTGTTCTTGCCAGAAAACCCCTACAATGTTATGCACTGTCGAAGATGAGACCTTCAAAGCCTTTGCAATTTGACGTTGAGGAACATTATTTTAAAAGTATTCCACAATTTTTTTATGCAAGCCTTCACAGGTTGGAGAGCCTCTGGCCATCTTTACTTCTGAGAGACTCAGCCTCTCTAAGACATCTCTTTTACAGCCAATCATGTTACACACCTGATGCCAGTTAACTTAATTACTTGCTAAATGTTCTTTCAGCTGATTCTCTTGTATATTAATTGCTTTTTCATCCCTTTTATGCCTGTGTCCCAACTTTTTTGAGACCTGTTGCAGCCAGAAATTTTGAAATAAGCTCATTTTGTGGATAAAAATGTAAAATGTCTCAGTTTCAACATCTGAAATGTTGTCTATGTTCTATTCTAAATAACATATTGGCTCATGTGATCTGAAAGTCATTGCATTTTGATTTTATTCACAATTTACACTTCGTCCCAACTATTTCAGAATTGGGGTTGTAGATGATGTAGAATTTGACAGGGAGCCTGTGAAGTTGTTGTAGGACAGGTGTTATGTGACTAATGGAGGAGGTACATGTAAGAATGCGAGCGGCAGAGTTTTGGACCATTTGAAGTTTATGGATTGACTTTACCGGTAAGCCAAAAAGAAGGGAATTACAGTAATCAAGGTGGGATGCAACCAGGGAGTGAATAAGGATGGTGGAACCTTTGGGTGAGAGGGATGAGCAGAGGCGAGAGATATTGCGCAGGTGAAAATATGCTGAGCGAGCAATGTGATTAAAGAGCAACAATTTCAGGAACAGAAAATATAATTTAATTATTTACTTGAAATATTTGATTACCATTATCGCCCAGTGCAGAGCAGAGATGGAGTTCCGCCTAACAGCAGATGAAATAACTAAGGCCAACCAATTTCGCTAGAAAACGGGAGGAAGCCATTCAAGTGCAACCAAAGCTGATCGTTTAAATAGCTGAGTCATATAAATTGATTTTCTTTCCCCGCTTTGAATTGCTTTCAGGCCAAGTGAGAAAAACCAACACAATAAGCCATAAAGTATTAGCAGTCCAGCCCAATTGTCTTACATACATAGGACACCAAGTAATTTGCATGCGGCAGTTTTAACCCCAGTGCAAGCATACAGCCTTAAAGTCTGTGGGCAACATTAATTTAATTGACACCAGCAAACTCCAGCCTCTTGGAGGGCAGCTTCATGATAGTGAATAAAGATCGTAGCATTTACTCGCGAGAACATTTACGTGCTAAGCGTGAGCATTAAATGGTCAACTAGATGCTTGTTGCTGTACATTTCATGAATATGTGCACTGCCCCTTATTTTTTTAGGTGTAATGACAAATCTCTCTCTCACACACACACACACACACACACACACACACACCACACACACACCAGTTACCAAAGCCTTTGATTAGGCTATATGTAAGCAATGATCCCACTTCCAATAGCCCCATATAAAAAACAAAATTTTATAGGCTTAGCTTTCGAAACCAAAGCTTCAACAAAGTTAATAAAACTCAAAATAAATTGCATGATGCAAATACGCCATGCATAAAATTCCATATGGGAAATAATTGAAATCCCCAGGAGATCCGAGCAATGCATTTCAAACTTGAGCTCAGCCGAATTAATGTAAAATAACCCTTCCCAGTCAGAATCTGCAGATTGCTGGTGATGAGATGGAACATTTTAAACAGACATTAAAAGAGCACAACCACCTCTTTCAGCCCAATGAACTTCAGCAATTAATAACCTGACAGGACTTTGTAAGCATAAAATCAATCTACACTGACATCAGTCTAATTAAACCTCCGCAAAATGCAGTGCATGGAGGAAGAACGACCCTAGATATTTTGGAAAACCTAAATATTTTATTGATTTTATTGTATTCATATACACTATGAGAAATTGCTCCTGTGAGAGTGAAAAAACACAACCTCTGCAGCAGGTGGGCCAGATTAGCTTAAAATAGGAGAGTAAGAGGAAAAACGTCTCTCGCTGCCCCATAATGGTGACAAAGGTTTACCTTGGGAGCAGTGGATCTCACAAAAACCAAAAGAAAATGTCACACTACTTAGAAATGAGAAACAGATTTCTAGAATCGGTGTAGAGGGCATAGCGCCAGAGACATGAATGAGCACTGCCTTGGTTATAAAACCTTTCCAATTAGGTGGAAGGAGCTAAAGTTAAGAATGACTGGACAGAAACTGGCTTGTGACCAGCCTGTAAGATGGGTAGAGGGGGGTTGGAGCACCGCTGGCGCTGATTAGTGCATTTGTGACACTGCAGCAAGACTGTCGGGCCTTCTGAGCATCAAAAGACTTCAACGCCAAGCAATATAACAAATTGTTGAGTTCCTGTGGACAAGCAGCTTTGTGTTTGCTGGGGTTTGTGTGAAGGGAAGTGGGGATGGTTTATGCCCGTAAGAGACTGGAGACCTGAACTGGGGGATGCAAAGTGTGATCAAGCTGTATGTGTGAATGCAGGACAGGAGGAGGCAATAAACCCAGCCTCTGAGCTGGGAGTGGGGGTTTGTATGGTTTCTGCGCCTTTGATGTCTCCCTGCATGGGAGGCCTTTAGCTCACCCAATGCTCCATATTGCCCTCAGTCATCTGTTGCAAGACTGGACCCTAACTTATCTGTTTTAAATAATCTAAACCTCTGGGAACTTCACAATATGCTCATATGTTCAATATACTGCTAAAAAATCACTTCTGTACTTATAACACAATTTACCTGTATAATAATTCAGCTTAAGACTTTTGCATGACAACTGCATCATGCTCATACATTTTCCTGGCTTGTTTGGTATGTATGTTTTTGTTATAATTCGAGGAGTTGAATGGCATATATTTCATATCAAATGAAATTATAATTCATTCACTTTTAGAAACTCCCTAAATTTGGGTAAGGTAAAATCTCCTCTCGGGTAATAAAGTTTTATTCCTTTTGTCTGAATGACCCCTCCTTCACGATCAAATGGCCTGACTCTGTCTCAATTCTGAGACCTGTAACCCGATATCCCACCTGGTTAACTTATGGGGCTCTCTGGTTGGAGGAGGGGGTAGCTGGTTTGGTTTATAGGAAAGAGAAATGAGCTGTTCGAGGAAGATCGTAGTCGACTTTCCACACGTGCATCTCTATGCCGTGTGTAGCCAATTTATATAGTCAGGGAAGATCGTATCCGATCTCTCCCCGCATACGTTAGTGCGTGAGTAGCCCTTTTAATTATGGAAGATCGTAATTCGAACTTCCCGCACGCTTGCTCCGTGTGTAGCTTTTTTCGCCACGTATGACTTCACTCTCATTTTCTAAATTGTGTGTAACTTGTAATTGGTTTAACTTTGATTTGTTTGATTTAAGCTCTTGCCTACCTGGTGAATAAATTATTGTTATTCTTTAAAACTTGCGTGGTCTCAGTGACTCTTAACACTTGTACATTCTTTCTAGCCACATTTCGGCGGATACCTAGGGGTTTAATCCCAACCGAGGAATGACTGGCCAGTGGCCTGGTATGGGAATTGGTTTTATTAAGTTGGAGAGACTATCATGATATACTTACTTAAAGGGTTAATGTATTGCCGGTTCTGGGATTTTAACCTTAAGGAAACCCATGGACGAAAAGTTGGTTATCTGTTAAAATTTCCTGAAAGAACCCATGGGCATGCATAGATCTGGGTTCTCTGTATTCATGCCAAAAGATGCTGTTGCGGTGATGGTTGACTTCCATCCTCTAATATCATCAACGAACCTAGGATTCGGTAACAATGCTAATACCCGGGAGTATATGTTTAGTGACGGCGGTTGTCTCCGAAGAGTTCGAGGTGTAGTCATTTCGAGATCCACGCATGTTTTCCCTAGATTATGAATTCTAATTCTAATTTGGAGTCAGATATTTAACGAGAGTATGACCAAATTTGGTATTCTAAATTTACTATGGAAACAGATTAATTGTAACCCTTGTGCTTTTGTGCTCCGTTCTTTAAACGGAGAAAATTGATTCATTTTATTGCTATTTGAGCCAGCCGGAAGATCGCGTTTGTAACACCAGCCCAAAGAACACGTTGAGCCTTCTCCCCCTGCAATTTCCGTCGTTGGTATTGTTTGGTGGGGTTTTACAAGCCTGACTCCCATGCCTGACTGAAGTAGCACTAAAGCTCAATTTATTGTTGTTTGAACGATTAAGCTACATTTTACTACCCAGTTCATATATGTTTCCCAATTGGTGCTACACATGTGCAACTGTCAACAAAGATGAAAAGAGAGCGAGTAACTGTACAATATTTCACCCATTTAAAGGTGAAATACCCAAAATCCTACCAAATTCTCTTGGTGGAACTTTGTTCTCAGAGTGGTGAATTATAAAATTATGAATTAGGGCCTTGCCTATCTTTGCTCCTGATGGAATGGGCATGTTTTTGGTGGTTCATTTTTATTATGATCCAGACAAGGAACCGAACGCAAATTCAGGGTACAATGCACAAGGTAGTATTTAATAACTGGAATGTGGTAATAAAAAAGGGACAGGTCATAGCTTTGAGCAGTAGAGAGCCACTCCAGCTTAGTTACTAGAGGCTATCCTGGGGCAGTAGCCAGAGGTGTAAAGTCTGGGTTCAGAAAGTAAAAATCCTCCCCAGAACTTTATTCCAACCACCTGGATGTACTTTGGACAGGAGATAGAGCCAATATGAGTGATCAGCTCATTCTGTGGGAGGGAGAAAAACTTGGCAGGACTTTCTGACCCCTGGATTTTGCACCTCTGGCAGTAGCCAGGTGGTGAATCGCCCTCACAGAAGCGTGACTGCTTAACAGTTGAACTGAAAGGTTTAGCAGGAACACGGTCCCAATACTAGGGACCAATGAAAGCTTAGGAGGTGTTCTAAATAAACTGACTCAGAGATAAAGGTTGGACCAATAGATTAACAAGAACATGGTCCCAATCCTGGACACCAATAAAAAGGCTTGGGAGCTTGTTCCTATTAATTAGACTCTGAAGAGTAATTAAATCTTTCTTTGTCTTTCATTTACTGAAAACAAATGAAAGAAGAACTTTGCTCAGGACGAGAAGACAAATTGTCCAGTAGTGTATAAAGCATGACAATCCGGCAACCATACTGAGATCACAATGAACTTACACAGACAGGACGTTCACAATAGGGGCAAGGCATACAAATGATACCACCTGTGTGCAAGGGAGTAAACTAGACAATGAATCAATTAAGGCTTGCCACACACTGGTTGATTTTCAAGTTTTAGCCGATTTTAAAAACTTGAGAGACCATAGACATGAAGACAGTTTCAACCGATTTGTGACATTATAATCTTCCCAACACACACACTTAATACGGCCAGTGGCGATTCCACAAACTCGAGATCTTGCGTGTCTCGCATGATCAAATGCGAGTAAAGAAGAAAAACAAATATGGAGAGCTGGTTGCCCTGGTGTGCATTGTATTTTGCTGCAAAAAAAAGGAAAAAAGAAAAAGAATATGGGTGAAATCCTGGCTGAGAAGACAGAGATGGAAAAGTACGCAACATCTGGTTGGTGGCGCTTCCCAGTCTGTTCACTCTCATTGGCTATTGCAGGTATTTTTGTCGGTGGCAGCTCTATCTGGAATCGTACATATGAAACATGTATGATATGTATTATCCATGTTTGATATTTATGATTCAAGATCGGAGAAGCTCAGACTCGACCAACAGCAGATAAATAATCTTGTTGACACTACATACTTTAGGATTATTTGAACATGTAATCGGTTGCGACTAGCCTTGAGTCGGGCTACATCTCCACGGTTGTTGGGGGGGGAATTAGGCCCAAAATCAGGCTTAATATCATCTAGTGTGTGGCCAGCCTAAAGGAGACAAAACCAAAGAACACAGGCAGATTGCTGGAACAGGGGTGGAACCAGTTAAGGACACCTGAGGGTTGTGACACATTTTAAAATATAACATGATTGACTCACATTCTTAGCTTAACTTGTTTCTCATCGCCTTATAATTGCAACCTTCACATCATTCTGAGTTCTAAATCGCTCCTATACCAACTTTTTTAGAGTCTGCTGCAATCTTCAGATTTGAAATATGTGTATATTTTTGATTATTTTGTCAGTCAAATGATCAATAATGTGTTGTGGTAGTGTGTTCAATGTAGGACTAGATGAATTGACTTTACAGAACACTCTTTTTTGATTTTATCTGCATTTTCCATAATGTGCCAACTTTTTTGGAACTGGGGCTGTTATACATGGGCAGATTATGGGGAAGCAAAAAACTAGACCTTAAAATTCAACCTTCGTTGTAAGCTGTTCAGCTCACCTTTTTCCCAAGGACTATTAGCAGATATACTTATGGACTTTAAAAACTTATAAGTCTGACTAGACAGAAATAGTATAGTTGGGTTTGGGGAACTTTAATTAGATGATTACATAATTGATATGCAGTTGTCTTTGAGCAAGGAGACACAACAGTGCGTGAGGTCATGACCTTGTTTGTGCCTGTGGAGCAGGATTTGAGGAATTAGTGATGTAACCTCGTCCGGCTTCACTGATCACAATTGCAATGCTGTCAAATGCCTTAAAACAATCCTTGAGGTAATTAAGGCCAGAACCCGAGAGCATTTGTTCAAAGACACTACGTGCGCCATGCCTCGCCTTTCCAGACCCCAACGTGATCAACCCATTGGGCTGTGGATGGCTGGAACATCTCAAAATTGCATCGCCCAGCGTTTTGGGGTAAGCCAACCCACAATCTCTAACCTTGTGGCTCATTGCCAGGAGACTGGAAGCACCAATGATCGACCCCGCCCTGGTCAGCCTAGGGTCACGACCCCAGCCCAGGACAAACAAATCCGCCTCGTCAACCTGAGAGATTGGTTTCGAACCTGCACCAGGATGGCTCAGGAGACCCTAGGAATCCACAGACTAAGGATCAGCAGAAGAACAGTGAGTCGCCGACTTGCAGAGCGAGGGATCAGAGCCCACAGGGCATGTGTTGGAATGCAGCTTGATGCGCGGCGCAGGGCTACCAGGCTTTGCTGGGCTGAAGAATATGGTCAGAGACGAGTCCCCAACCGATTCTGGAGGAAAGGTGTCTTCAGTGATGAGTCCAGATTTTGTCTGTACCGACATGATGGAAGGCAGAGGGTCTACAGAGGATGTGGTGAGAGATACGTGGCCCCCTGCATTGCTGAGACAGATCGCTTTGGAGGAGGCTCGGTGATGGTCTGGGGTGCCATTCAGTGCGGCTGGAGGTCCATCCCGGTCATAATCAATGGAAATCTTAATGCAGCCTGCTACTTTGACCTTGTCATCAGACGGCACATCATGCCTTACATCACAGACCACCCTGAGGTCACGTTCATTCAAGACAATGCACGACCTCACTCAGCACATGTGACCCAGCAGCTCCTGGCCCAGAAGGCTGTGTAAGTCATGGAATGGCCGCCTTTCAGCCCTGACATGAAGTGCATCGAGCATGTGTGGGACCTGTTGGATCGGCGGGTTCGCCAACGCACTCCAGCGCCCAGGACGAGGGCGGAGCTCCAAGAAGCCCTTCTCCAGGAGTGGCAGGCCATTCCCCAGCAACAGCTCAACAGAATGGTGCTGTCCATGCCAAGACAAGTGATGGCTTTGTTGCAGACACGTGGTGGTCACACTCGGTACTGAGATTGGAGTTGATCTTTGTTGTTGATTTTGTTGTTAAATTTGTCATTGTTGATTCTTTTGTTGTTCTTTTTTTGTTGATGTTATCTGACATTTTGTCAAAGTTCTTGTTATGGGTAAAGTCAATAAATGGATACAAATTTGAATCCGGGTTTGGCTACAATTCTGGTTATTCGTTTTTAAAGTCCATCAGTGTCAGTTATCGCATCAGCATAGTCACACCAGGTTTTCATTTTTTACCTACAGTCATATCTATTTTTACAGAAAGATACATACTGAATCAGTTACGGTCTTCAGAACTACGTCTCAGTGCCCAACCTGGGGATCAAACCTGCAACCTTTAGTTTACAAGTCAGTGGGCTAAATAAATTGGTTCCCAGATATGACAATAAATGTTGCAAATATTGGTAAAAAAGATTATTATTGTTTGCATTGACTCCACTGAGACTGTACATTCGGATTGTCAGTGCTGGCTTGCCCGCTGCTCTGTTAACACGGTACTTACAAATAACTTCCAGATATGCAGTTGTGCCATCTGAACCCAGGGGCGCAGCTAACCATTTTTGGGGAAATATGCAATAACAACAACAGTGCCCCCCCCCAACACCTACACCAGTGTTCTCCACTTAATTTTTCAATGACGGAGCGGTAGGTGGCGTTCTTTTGCGAGCGGGTGCTGCATGTTTAATTTTGTTTAACCAGGAGGGTAGACGCTATTTATTTTGTTCATCTGGGTTGGTGGGGGGGATGCGGTTTTGGCACCCCCCTTCGCGTAGCGCCCCTCTGCACTGCATAGATTGCATACCCACTTTTTGCGCCTGTTCACTGCCAATGAACTCAGCCACATTGAAGCTGATATTGCCTCCAGTTCCATTAATGTTCATCTCTGCTCCATTCACTTTATACCAGGTGTAGTTCTGCACTGCTGGGTTGGCTTTACTGCTGCAGGTCAGAGCTACAGAGCTACCAGCTAACACTAAACCAGAGGGACTGATGGGCACTGAGGTGGACACTTTTTTTTTGTTGGTTTGTGAGGAGTGATATAATAACTTTGAAGATATTTGCTGGTGGTCTGCTTCACAGGATGAGCATTATTTGGTTATTCACATTTGCTTGATAATGGATGAAAATAATACAATTTTATTTGCATTAGCTTTTATTAATATTAATTCTGTACAACATACCTACCACACGAGAGCAAAGAAACAAGTGAATAATAATAATTATTATTGTTATTATTATTATTATTCTGAAATTGAGAGAGTAATAATGTTGTAAAATTTTATACACTTACAGAAAACTTTGAGAGTCCGACTGGCCTGAGAAATCTTCTGAACGCCTCCTTGCTGCAGTGTGTATTGAGCCCTGCAGGTGATCTTCTGCCCATGGTGGAGATGGGAAGCAGTGAAGGTCATAACAGAAGACACAGATTGGGTTTGATCCTCATTTACCTGCAGCTGATCCACACTGTCACCCAGTCTGGGGGTCCATGTTAGATTTGGGGGGAGGTCAGGACAGGGAGCTGCAGCAGAGCAGCTCAGACTCACAGTGGTCCCCTCCATCACCTCCACCTTATCTGGGGTTAACTTGGGTTTGGGTGGAGAGTCTGAGAGACATGAAGACAGAAAGATGTATTGGAGAGTCATACTCAGAACACAAACTATTCACGGATCAACAATGTCTGAATAACATGCAAATAAAATAAATTTAATGTGTACAGTTGTTTTAAAAAATAAACCAGCAAAAGTGCAGGTTTTGAAATTTTTTCAGTATCGAGCGGTCACTCTCGGGTATAACATGACAATCAAGCACTAATGGCATAGAGTTGACCTCTGTCTAGACTGGATACAAAACTATTCACACTGCATACTTGCAGCCTGCAATGGTATTCTGAATTTAACTCACAATCATCACACCCAGCTGATATCACAGTTACAGCACAAAATAAATAAAGCCGAAGCAGAAATTTGACTCTGAGTGGAAACCACGTTACCTTTGATGTTGAGTTCAACCATTTGTTGAAAAGTCAGTCTCAAACTTGAACATTCTAATCTGAATTTATATTGGCCACTATAAGTCTCTGGCACTTTCTCCAGGACTGTTGTGCAGTTCTTCTGCAGCAGGTCTCCAGTGATCTTTCCTTTGAGATGAGATCTAATATTACTCCTGGAATCAAACACTTTTGCTCTATCGCTGAACCATTGTCCAATTACAGAATATGGACAATGGGTCAGTTGCCCTTCCCACTGTTGCAGCACCTCAAATCTGCAGGGAATCTGAACACAGGATCCACTCAGAGCCTCTATATTCTTTGGCATCCAGGCTGCCCATTCTCTGCCCAAGGCTCCTGCAAATCAGAATACAGCTCCGTCACTATATTACACAGGTGATCTTACAGCACAGAGAAATCTGAGTCTTATGCTGAACAAAGATGATGTACAGGACGTTGAATACAGAAATTCTTAAATTAATGCTTCATCATTAATGAAAATATTATACATAGGCCTATAATTAATACTTAAGATCAAATATACAGACTTTTTGAAATTAACTACATGGCCAAAAGCACCTGGAAATTCACTGGGCTCAGGCCCCTGCTCGAACGAAGCCAATTAGTTTCATGTAGGCAAAAGCTTGAAGGTTTAGCATACATCAACATTCTAGAGGGTTTTTTGGTTCCAACAATGTGGAATAGGCTCTGTCCTCCTCCAATATGAGAAAAAATCAATATCTAGTGTGGCCACCTTTTGCTTTGATGACAGCATTTAATCTTTCAGGCATAGTGTTCACATATTTTTTTTTCATTTCCTCACTCGCTAAACCATTCCATATGGTTAGAAGTTCACTACAAAGAGATTCTTTCAATGTTATAACAGATTTGTGTATCTTAGTATCAAGGAAATCCCAATTTTGCTCAATTCAGGTCTGGATTTAGAGTAGGCTAAGTCATAATTTATATGTGACCAGGTGATCCTTTCTGACTTAGATTATTCTTGCACTACTTAGAAGTGTGTTTAGGGTCATTATCTTGTTGAAAATAAAATCCCTGACCAATCATTCTCTATCCGGATGGCAGTCCGTGCCTCACAAGATCCATGATTCCGTTGATTTTTATGAGATCACCAGCTTCTTTCGAGCAGACTGAACCCCAAACAATATTACTACTTCCATGTTGTTCTGAAGGAGTTAAACGGTCATTTTTGAAATGTTTTGGGTTTGAATGGGAAAATTTGGAATTTTGATTCATTGGTTCAAAGTACTTGTTCCCAGTCCATTGGTGTCCAATCCTTGAAATTCTTGGTAAACTCAAGTCTCTTTTTGATGGTGCAGGCTCTTGACAGTAAAAGAGTAATCTGACCATTTTCACACTCGTGTCTGGAAATAGTAGGTCTTGCTACTTTCATCTCTTCACTTTTGGCATAAATAATATCATCACGGAGTTGTCGTGCTGTCAACCGCTTATTTCTTTTACTTGTGTAACCCCCACTACGGTCACTAATAACACTTTCCCCAGTTCGAGTTCACCAGTTAATGAATGACAAAAAGAGACAGTGTACACAAATAGATCACTTTAATAAATTACTGTTTGAATTAAAAAGTAAAAATGAGTGTGGTTCAAAATGGGGCACACAGTGACAGGTGCAACAAGCCAAGAGATGGCTAACAATGTAAAGACCGAACCGCAAAGTAAATTCATAAACGAAAAAGCTAAAGCCCCATTAGGGAAAACATTAAGGGCAAGGGTAAAAACGGGTCAGCCGCCACTGGAGTCCCCCCCAGAGGTGAGACACAGGAATCACACCGTTAAGCCTATAGGCTATATGGGCTAAGGAGTAGCACTCGGGCTGGCCACTCACCATGCAGCAGACACGGCCAAAACACTGTGACTATTCGCTACACAGCAAGCAGAAGCCAAGTTACAACGGCTATTCACTACACAGCAGACGTGAGCCACCACAGGGGCTATTCACTATACAGCACACATAAACCACAAGAAGAAACACTGTACCCCAAACCACCACATAAGCTATTCACTACCGACCCGAGGGGCAGGCAACACACCACACACGGAATAGGTGAAAGACCCAAATCCCCTCTCTAAATGTACCCCAGCAGCGACTGCCCAAAGTAAAGAAATCAAAAAGAAGAAAAGGACCTCGCCAACTACAAATAACTCAAATAAATAAATAAATAAAGGGTTGAGGTGATTTTACAGAATAAGCTAGTCAAATACAATTGCACACTACGTCCTGTATGCTTCTAGCTAAAATTCTTCTACTGAATCTAGTCAGCTTAATTTATTTTACTAAAAAACCCCAGTGTGGGAAAAACAGTGGTTAGACAGAATTCCTGAGTTCAGTCGTTTGTCCGTATCAGCTGGCTAAGTAGGCACACGTGCAGTAGTTGCTTGTAGCCTGAGTTCATTCGTTTGCCCGTATTAGCTGGCTAAACAGGCACACGTGCAGTAGTTGCTTGTAGCCTCTTAAAACTTCCGTCCCACACATAGTTCCAATACGCTGTCCCCGCTATTTGGATCCGCCTCAATACAGAAGACTGGTCGTCTGTTAAGGACGCCACTTCTCCCAACCACGGAATCCTATGCCGTTATGTTTATAAAATAGCGAGGCGCATCAGCAATAGATCATTTTATCGCTACGGGCTATTGCAAACAAAGTCAAAACACAGCTGAGTTTTCCTGCCGCATGAGCGCGTCCAACACTCTTTGAAACAAAGAAGCACAAGGAAGTACGTAAGCTACCGGTGTTCGAGTCACATGAGCTCAGTACAATCAGGTGACTACACTGACACTGGGGAAATCCTTCCCACCGGTCACACTTGTCACACACATAACAAGCATCAGAGGCACTTAACTTCTGTTTTGCACTACTATTGCCATTAGTTTTCTGTGAACTGGTCTCTTTGAAATGCTTGATGGTGCTTCTTACAGTGCCAGGGCAGCATTTAACGTTCTCAGAAATTTTTCTAACGACCAACCAGCGTCATGTAAGGCCACAATGCGGCTACACACAATCCCAAAGAGCTCATTCCATTGTGCCATTGTGTTTAACATTGTGACACTGCTCACAATTCATGTCACCTTATAAGCTGGAATAGCTGACCATCAGAGGTAATTTAGCAAAATAATGTCACCTCAAACCAGTTTAGACAAACATTTTAGCATCAATATTCATGGAATGAGCCTTAAACCATGCACTCATGCCATGCAAGAGTCAAAGAAATAAAATTTGTGACACCTTTTCATTGTTATAAAAAAAAAATTGATGTTTTCAGTGTTTTTTTTTTTTTTTTTTTTTTTGTTTCATTGCCAACAAGTGTTTTCCAATACATTTTCATCAAAAATTATATGGAAGTAGTGATTTAGGACCCCTTTCAGATGAAAGTGGTGGTGCAAAATTATCACTGCAGACTACTGTAATTGTTTAAATAAGCACTAATGTCATAACCCTCGTGTGAATGCCTTTTGTTTCCCTCCCTATTCAGCCCCTTGTGTGTCTATTAGAAGTATGTCTCCTTTGATTGGATTATGTCTTGCGTGATTTCCCCTCCTCGGCTACAGAACCAGCGTGGATAAAGGTTCCACTTTCGCCAACACGCCGTTGGCCGTATGTCAGCCGAAAGTCAGGTGGACGTGCCCTGCTCACTGAACCGAGAAGTAGAGTGAGTGAGAAGGTTGGCTGGCCGTTTCACAAATATCTTGGTGTAAATCCCCGTCGCAAAGAAGTCCAAATAAGTTCAGCGTTGAAATTTTTTCGTAGGACAACATGACGTCCATTATATTGGTGGTATAGTGTAAACGCCTGAAGTAATTTTTGCTACAGATTTTCTTTTGCGCAGTTGGCGATATATTTATTTCCAGGAAAGTTAATGTCTGCAAATTCATGTATTTTTGCCATAATATTTTTGCCGTAATATTTGCTGATAAGAATTAAGAAATGAAACCTTTATTTCTAAAGTGCCGTTATCGGAGAAAGCAAAACAACAACAACAGGTTTTGTCACCACTTTAATATTATTTAAATTATGAACAAAACCCGCACTTCTGAAAATAGAAATAAAATACGCAAATATCTATGTAGTTGTAACTTACAATAACAATGTCACTTTTTTCCTAAGTCCGCAAGAAATGTTTCGGCCTTTGGAAATCCGGAGGTTTTAGTCCTCGTTGAGTATAAGCCATACAACTCTCAGTCAAGAAAGCGGTGACTTGTTCAGTTGGATCAAACGGTTGAACGTGAAGTGTGCTAACTTTTGTCGCCTTTTACTCATAATTTGAGAGCTAGATCTCAAGAATAAACTTTGGCTGTTACCGACAAATTAAGCGATAAAGCCCTTCTCAGTTGCAAGTGGGGTAGCGCGGATTAAAAACTGTTCTCACAGCGGGACTGATTATGTTTTCACATTTGTGAGAAATGATCACTTATCTGCCTTAGGTATACTGCGTAAAACATTTATATTCAGATTTAATGTTATAGTTATCAATTTGCGAACTGCGTGCAAGCCAATGTCTTCCATTATTAAGACCAATATTTCGCCACGGCAAATTATTGACATTCACAGTGACACGAGCAAGATTTAAAATTTTGGGCATTCAATGAGAAATTATAAATGTATTAATAAATATTTTGTGACAATAAATGCGTAAGTTGTCATCCATAAGGAAAGCGTTTCTACCTCATGACTACTCCTACTTCTAACTGCCTCTTAAGAATTAGATATTTTAAAACTCTAATAACAAAAACATCGATTGAGTTGTAACTAAGTCGTATCCGAAACAGCTGCGGTAGTTTATTCTTGCCAAAATTCAAGGCCTGCAATAACATCTGGTACACACACCAGTCATACCCAAAAAAAGCTCACACATATCGACAGTCCCCCTCAAGTTCTGCCTGCCGGGACTACACCGACACCTGTTGTAATCCTCCGCCACCCGCCAGGCCGATCAGAGAAAGGTGGACGAAAACGCGAAGGCAACTTCTCGTTAACTTTAGCGGTACCTTTATCCACACTGGTTCTGTATGACTTGTTTAATGGTTATTTCATAATGGCTCTGTGACGTGTATTTAAACCCCCCGCTATAAGCTGCAAGTCGCCAGATTGTAATGTGATATTAGTGTTTAAAAGCAGTCAGTATTCTAAGTAAAAACTCAGTCTTCATCAAGTGTAACGTAACCTTTAATGACAGCAATTTGCGGAAGAATTCCTCATTACTCGAACAAGCTTCCAAGGCTATTCAGGGTCTAGAACTATGACTGTATTCATGTTAACCCTTCCAAATATGTTTCTGCATCCAGTTCATTTGGAACAAGCTCCCAATCCTTCAACGGTTATCAGGATTTGAATCTAGTTCCCCTCAAACTATCCCATCCTCCCGTGGGACAGTTCAGCTCTGACGAAGTGTGCACTCCCCCTGGCAGTTATCTCAAGAGCCACAGGCCGAAGACTGGCAATCCAGCTTTACCAATTACATCTGTGCTGAACTGTGCTGTATTCCTCTGGGGTTCCATCCCCAAACATTATTGTACTGCTGTCAGTAAACCAACCTATTGGGTTGTACTCTGCCTCCGCACTTGATTCCCTGTTTTGGAACATAACACACCAGCATGTTTATTTCAGAGTAGTGTATCGCTAACACCACAATGCCAACCACAACATGTCCCACCTTGCAGCAGGCAGCCAATGAGGATGACTCTCTCCACTCCAGTCATGGCTCAAAGGCACAGGATGGACGTGATCTGAAAGGATAAACACACTCATCACATGTATCCATTTGCAGTTGTTGTGTGACAATCTCCAGGTATCAACCAGTTGCAACTGATAGGACAGATAGAATATCACCAGTATTTTAACCCTGTTACTCTGTATCAATGCATTTTCATTTTGGATATCAATTATACAGGGTTTGTCAGGCAAGAGAGCTCAGTCTTATCTTTGTGGTAAATTACTGCTTTCACCGTTTTTATGTAATATTTCATCTGTAGATGCAGTCACAGTGGTACTAGCGGTCACTCTGACAGAGCAGCACAACAACAACCACAAACATCAGCAGCACTGAATATATATTAAATTATTAAAATTTTCAGCATAAAAGATAAATCCATGAAAGTGTTAATAATCAGGTCGATGAAATCCCTTACCATAAATGTAAGCTAGGAAAAATACTCTTCCTGTGTTGTTCTTATGCTAACACAAATTAATGACTTCCTTGTTCTCAACCAAACACCGGCCCAGGCCTCCAAGTCATACTTCAGGATAAGAGGTTTGGAAATGGTTGAATTACTTAAAATGAATTGAATTATAAATTATACTGTACTCAAATGCTTTGGCTAGCTGACAATTTAAAAACCTATTCATTTTTAACACAAAAGTAAAAACTTTGAAAAGAATGCTTCGAGTACTATTGTTCATCTTCAGTGAAAGAGTAAATTATGACTGAAAACATTTTAGTCATTTGAAATTTTAATGCATTTCAAAATCAACTTTATACTGATGTGAGTTGCAAATTCTCAAATATACTGCAATATATGTGAGTCAATGGGCATTCATACTCCTGATTCTCTCTGTCTTTCAAAAAAATGCTTTGAAATACACAGTTCATCCTGAAAAAATATTTTCTAACTTTTTTAGCAGATATTGAGAGGACAAATATGTCTAGGATATTTCATAATGCGGCAAATACTCTTTAATCACAGTTGCAGACTAACTAAACATCAAGATTTACACAAGTGCAAATAAACACTGCATAACAGAAGAATATTCAGAGCTTTTACACTGCACACTGCCTTTCTCTTTGCAGGGAACAAAGTAAACCCATACAAAAAGGAGAACTGTTCAAGAAGCAGCTTTTGAGAAATATACTGGAGTGTGAGATGCTGTGAGTGTTACAGCTTCCTAGATGTGCATCTGTAATTTAACATAACATAGCATAACATGAGTGGCGAGAACAGGCCGTTCAGCCCAACTAGGCTCGCCAGTTTCTTTTTACTTTCGTGAATATATCACTTCAGATACTCAATGACTCAGTGGTATCTGTCAAGCCTGCTCTTGAAAATCCCAAGGATTCTGCCTCAACAATATGGTCAGGCAAGCTATTCCACATCGAAATTACTCCTTGGGTAAAAAAAATATTTCCTAATATCAGTGCTAAATTGCCATGGTCGCTTCCATTTGTGACCCGGGTTCTACTAACAAAACTTGGCGGAAGGAATCTACATAATTCACTTTGTTAATCCCTTTAACATATTTAAGGACCTCAATCAGATCCCCTAAGTCTCCTTTTCCTAAGACTAAAGAGATTAAGGATCTTCAGCCTCTTCTCATAGCTTTCATCTTTTATACCTGGAATTAGCTTAGTGGCTCTTCTCTGAACTTTTTCTAGAGCCTCTATATTATTCTTAAAGTAAGGTACCAGAACTGTACACAATACTCCAGATGTGGTCTGATGAATTTGTTGGACAAGATAAGTGGCTAGAACCTGTGAGGGTTTGGTCAACAATCACTCCCAGATCTTTTTCATGTTGAGCACATTCCAGTTTTAAACCTTCCATGGCATAATCCTGTTGAATGTTTTTATTACCTACATGTGGAACTTTATCTTCAGCTATATTGATTTCTTTTGCCACATTTCTGCCCAATTCTGAATTCTATCCAAATCATCCTGAATCACTTTAGTGGACTCTAAACTATTTGCAAAACCGCGCAATTTAGTATCATCTGCAAATTTAACTAATGTGCTCTCAATGTTCCTATCAAGGTCATTAATGTAGATGAGGAACAGTAGGGGTCCCAACACCGATCCCGAACGCCACTCCCCTACATACCTAGCTCAGATATTCCACTGACCACCACTTTTGTGTTCTGTCCGCAATATCTCCAGTCGAATTCAGATGCAAGCCATCACACTTGCAGTATTAATAAATACGTCCGGTGATAGTTGGTGTTCAGTCTCTGACCTGACAACCTTTTGGCCGACTGAGCTTGAGGGGAAAAGAGCAGGGAGTGTCTGGATATCCCCCCTCCACTCTCGGAGCAAATTCAAAGCCCACAGGGGGATGCTTGAGTGGAGAGGTGGGATGTTAACTAGCAACAGGTAATTGTGGTGCAGCAGAATTATACAGCACAGCAGTAGGCAAAGGATTAGATAACCATTCAGAAGGGAGAAGCAGTGTGTGATATGTATGAGAGTGCTCATGGGAATGTGGTCATGTCTCAGGTTGTCTGCTAGAAATAGCTCATAAGCTATGCCCATTGTCAGCTCATTGCTGAGCTTCCAACTGTTGCTGAAACAGCAGTTACACAATTTATCTTATTTTACCATATAAGTTCTGCGCTGGTGGCCAAGCTACAGTGAAATCATTACTCAGCAATAGAGTCAACCCTTACAGTCGAAGCTAAGTAAACAAATTAGTAATGTTCTGCAAACCACAAGCAAAGAAACCCAAAAGGAGAATAGAGAGAGGGAGTAACTGCAAATTTATGTAATCTTTATTAACAATGATCAACTTGGATTGTAATCTCTTTTGCTAGAGGGTTCCGAGTCTGACCCAAAATGCACTGGGCCAGTTTCACAGACACATAAGCTCAATTCTTTGATGAACTTTATTTTTTGGTGAGAATCCCCAGTGGAAATAGAACCACTTGTAGACTCAGCTCAGTGTCTGCTCTCTGAGGCCTGATAAGACAATCACATCTCAGCATTCAGCAGGAGATGGTACAATAATAGTAAAAGCAGAAATTAAATAACAAATTACAGTTTAAAATCAGGTGCATACTTGTCTCTGGCATTGCCTGAAGCCTCATATCAGCAATTGACAATAGTCTGTTTGCCCTAAGATTTTGTTTTTTATTGCAGGCTGCGGACTGTCGCTTATGAGTTTGGAATACCTCATAATGGGAACTGCTGGGTTGGCTCATGAGGTAAAAGGCACTGCTCACAGACATAAGTAGCCACCACGGCATCAGATCGGAAACCAACCGTGTCAGACAGGCGCCCTAAGGGAAATGCATCGTTGGCCTTGCGCTGCTCAAGCAACTGGGAGGGACGCAGTTTTGTGGGTCACTTTGGTTCCTTGCACAAGCACCTCCTGCATGTTTGGGGTTCCTCCACCCTTGTTCTGTGTATGCGAGGTCTGAAACTGTAAGTGAAAAGAAGTGCGATTGACAGGCATGGTTTCTTGTGAAAGGACACAAACTGCCCACATGTCCTCCAAAAGATGGCAGCATGAGTCATGTATGAGCATACTTGCATGGACTGGCTGATGGAACATGACTGAATTAAGATGGAAGTGTAAATTTAAAAAAAGGAAGAGGACCATAAAACCATCACAGCACTAAAGAGGAGGGATTAACTACATGAAACTCAGTAATATAGCATGTGAAGCAAGTGTACCCAAAATATTAATGTCGAGAGACATCTTCAAGTAAAAGGAAATGTAATATTTTTAATGTACTACAAAGTGCAGTAATAAATAGCATCAAATGCATTTTTATGCAGAAGAAGCATGTACACATAATTATTGCCTCCATTATAGATGAAAAAGTTATCTATAAGTGTAGTGTTGTTTCACCTCAAAAAATGAATGAAAATGTGCTCCAGAAATTATTTGAGGCTTATTCTCAGCCCTAAATTAATCATCACTATAAACCTTAGTGTATTAATAAACCAGATCTGAATACATTTATGGGGAGGATGCTATTTCAAGAAACTAGGGTAGGGAGTACAACGAAAGTAGGAATTCAGTAATATTGCAACAGGAGAAAACAAATTTACTGCATACCTCAAGAACAATGTTTCGCCGTCTTTAATTAAGAAGACATGGTCAGGTGCATCTAATGCCTTGGAGGTTGGCCCTTTCAAAAAAAAAAAAAAAAATTGCATTCATGATGGAAACAAAAGCAAGGTCACTCACTCAGTGTGTGTAGCCACCCCAATAATACACCCCCCTGTAAGAACACCAATATGGGTCACCCTCCGTTTCCAAGTATTTATTTAAAAAAAAAGACTTTGTTCAGTTCAATTAGGTGCATATTCTTTAAGAACTTTGCATTTGGTCTTATTACTGATATTCCTAAAATCTGGTTTCATTTGGAGTTATAAGACTTAATTCATTATAAACATGTATATTAGTTCTAGTACTCACTGATTTAATTATTGTCTTATTAACAGAAAGTATTGTCCAACAAAATAATCATGAAGAGGTGGACATTTGTACTGTATGCATTGTTTCAATTCAAAGACAATTATTTTCATAAGCTTGGGGTTTTATTGAAATGTAACATAATGAAAAAAAGACATTTTTCTCCAAAAAAACATCAGCGTGAACAATACAAAATTAAAAATTAAAATATATATGCTATTGTACATAAACTGAAATATGTCTTTTAAACATATACAGTTGCTGAAGCTGAATGATGTGAAAAAATTAAAACACTCACTCACTTTATAGTTGTAAAATAGGTTTTTCAAAATCATCTAAACATCATATTTGGAAGATAAAAAGCACTAAAATTTCAAGCACAAGGCAACAAATCCCTTTAGTTTGCATTATCTTTTCAGATGCTTATGTTCTCATACAGTTTAGACTCTACTTCAAGCCAGGGAAACAAGATTTGGCTTCCTTTAGATAAAATGAGTGAAAAATTGTTTAAAGATAGTTACATTTAAATATTACATTTCAAAATAATGGGAGAAAGGATTGACATAAAACCATCAAACAAATAATAAAATTCATATATAAAATATGTGCTGAAAGTAGCTACCATCAGACAAATCATAAAGTAAAGTCTTCTAAGCAACATCTTCAAGCTTTTAAAACAAAGGTTTGGTGTAGTGAAGTGTAGGATACAAGAAATTGCTAGCATGATTCTGCAAGATATATGAAATGAGAAGAAGTGAAGAAATAACCCTGTGTGAGCTTTTAAGATCTAATCTAAGAGATTTAATTTAAAATAACTTAAAATTTAATTTTTAAGATTTAATCTATTCATCTTACACACCCTCTCAGGATACATTGTCGCCAGGGCTCCTGCATTTCAGGGTGTACTTACTTAAGCTCGACCTTTCTGACAGTCACAGTGCAGTTGTATGCTTTTAACCTAAAATAGGCGCTCAATCACACACACACACACACACACACATCTTGTACTAAGGCACACACATACTGTGTGTCTAATTCTACCTGCGTACACGCATACACACGCATGCACACTATGACAATAAATGTGTTTTGTGGGTATTAGAAGTGTTTTAAATTCACTGAAAGAACAATAGCTTTTTTCTTAACACAATATACTTTGCATTTTGCATTGTGCATTTGCATGTGGAGAATAGGAAACAAATCAAGTACCTGATTTATTTTTTTTTGGAAATATAAGTGTTGCAAAATTGAACATAGTAGTTACTACAAAAAAACTTAACAATAGCTAAAATTAGCATCAGGCCTTTGCATTTAAAGTCCAAATGTTCAAGCACATGTACAGCTTTTTAGTGTGCTGTCATCAGTAAACTAATACTATACATTTTTTTTTTACAGGTAAAGCAACTCTCTGGTAAATATGATTGTGAAGCATGTTGGAAAAATAAAGAAAACAATTTCAACATTTGTGACCAGTCTCCAACCTCAGAACTAGTCCCCTCATTGCCTATTTGCTGTTTTACTGAAGTGGGCACTGAGTGAATGCAAAAGTAGCTTTGCTGCAATGAGGACAAAAATTGGGATGTAAAGATTAATGCATCAAAACAAAGCAGCATGAGGGTCACGGTACTGAGCTAATGAATCCCCATCTGACATCAAGCACAGAGTCAAAACACGATGTTCAAGTGCATGACTTATTTGGAAGGGCTCTACTGCATCATTGCTGCGACAATCTGGTTTCACGTTTTGTCAGATGTCCAGTAGAGGGAGGGCAAATATGGAAGCATATGTGCACTTTTATAGGCAATTGGCAAATCAATTGGCAAAATGGCAATTCAATATTTAATTTCATCATGCAATTTGAAAATGCATTTGGCAATTGACAATTCAATTTGCAAAGTGACAATGAAATCCTCACATCCCTTAGTGTGTTTAAGGTTTTATAGTACAACAGCGCCCCCGTGTATTGCATGGCATTTTGCCACATGCTTCATCTGCACCAAAATTCAGTTGAGCATGCAAACTGTCAGTTCTCTCATGAAGGCGGGTCTTCTTTAATAACATCACTTCTGTGACTGCCTGGTATTGGCTATTCCCCTGTGGACACGCCCCTCTCACTAGGACTGACTGACCTCGAAAAACCACAACCTCCTTCAACATGGTGGGGTGTAGTGCCAGACGGAGAAAAAAAAATACATCATTACCTGTAAGGGTTTTCACCCTGTAGTCCCTCCCCTGCGGCTTGTTCTCACCTCCACCTTAATGAGCTGCATCTGTTGCTTGTTAAGGTGGTGGTGATTGTCTAGGTATATAGGGTTGGCAGTAGCCAGTCCTTATTATCTCTGCATTCTTGTTTTTACCCTGTGTTACTGCTCCCCAGTTTTTAACTTTGTGTTTGGGTTTCTTTTATTAAAGTTCTCCATTTTTTTTCCCAGCCTGGTGTTTGGGTCCTGCTTTCATCTTTAGGCCCATGGTCCTAGCTCCCACCGGATTGACATTTGTATCTGGTGGGAGCGAAACCATGACAGAATGCAGAGACCAGTCTTGGACCCAGCCAGGCTGGGGGAGTGTGGTGGCCCAGTTTGTGAGGCTGGGCAGCGGGCTAGTGATGGGCAAATGAAGCTTTTGTGAAGCATTGAACCACTTGAGCCAGTTGCTTCGAAAATTGATTCAGTACTCGAAGCTTCAGTAAGGGTGACCTCTCCTGGCCAAGTGTGAGGCTGCAGTCAAAATTAGGCTGGCTAGTCAGTGGACAGGAGGGTTAATTGCACGCACGCACGCGCTCACACACACACACACACACACACACACAGTATATAATCTTGTATTTACAAATAAAGATTGATGAATGAGTATTTTGTGTTATTGAGGAGAGTGCTGGGGAAATATGGAATAGGTTGCTATAGCCTTATGGCAACACTAATCATACATACATTTACTGTAATGCTACTTAAAATAGACTTGAGATAGACCCTACTATAGGCTAGTACTGTACTGATATTTACTGCTGTATATGTAACTTTACTTTTCTTACGTACAGCCAGCACACCTACCTTATCAGGAGCGATCAGATTGAAGTGTTCCCACGTATCAGAACGACCTCTCTTCCTGGCTGGCTCCATAATGATTCACCACAACAACGCAATACAAACAAGAACTCGACAGCAAAAACACACCTCCTACTACAACCCACAAATTCTGCATTCTTTACCACTGTTATAAAGCCTTTATGGCACTCAAATTCAGAACTGTCTCATCCTGTCACCTGTCAGTCAGTGAATCAGCTGATTGGCGCACTCGAACCAGTCAGGTGATTCATTCAGGGAGCAAAGCTGTTACTGCTTCGGACGTCATATGTCACTTGATTTTTTCGGCTCAGAAGCAAGCTTTGAAACAGTGGTTCTATGCTACAGGTTTGAAGCACGTATCAACGCTTCAGTGTCATACTGCCATCACTACAGTGGGCCAGTCCAGTGGGCTGGCTGAGGGCAGCGGTCCGGTCCATGGGGGTTGAACGGTTCCAGCCAGGAGGGCAGCGGTTCGGTCACGGGGCTGATGTGGTCCAGCCATGAGTTGCTGATGTTGTCCAGCCCATGGATCGCCAGAGAGCTGCTGGGGGCTGATGTGGTCCTACCCATGGGCCAGAGGAGAGCTGCGTTCCAGCTTTGGGACTGGCGGTGAGCTGCGGTCCAGCCCAGGGGCCACTGGGGAGCAGTGGTCCTTTGCGGGGCCAGTGGGGAGCAGTGGTCCCCGTCTGGCGGAGTGCAGTGGGTTCCCCGTCCAGCGGAGTGCGGTGGGTTCCCCGTCCGGCGGAGTGCAGTGTTCCTGTCCTGGTTTCAGCACGCCAGGAGTCGTGCCTTGGAGGGAGGGTACTGTAAGGGTTTTCACCCTGCAGTCCCTCCCCTGCGGCTTGTTCTCACCTCCACCATACTGAGCTGCACCTGTTGCTCTTTAAGGTAGAGGTGATTGTCTAGGTATATAGGGCTGGCAGTAGCCAGTCCTCATTGTCTCTGCATTCTTGTTTTTACCCTGTGTTACTGCTCCCTAGTTTTTAACTTTGTTTGGGTTTCTTTTACTAAAGTTCTCCTTTTTTTTTTTTTTTTTTTCCCAGCCTGGCATTTGGGTCCTGCTTTCATCTTTAGGCTCATGGTCCTAGCTCCCGCCGGATTGACATTTGTATCTGGCGGGAGCGAAACCATGACATTACCAGCAAAGGAAATGAACTAATGTAGTCCGAGTGAAGCGCTGGAATGTCGGGCCAATACTGAGCTGTCACCACCGGGAGTTTCACCACCGCAGAGCGAGCACCGACGGCGCTGAGTACGAGCGGAGGGTCTAGCCCAGCGGAAAGGCCGGCCGGGTGAAGACGACAGTCCAGCTGCTGTTGCAACGACATTGTGAAGAAGGAGAGGTGGCTGAGATATAAAGTAGAAGGACTTTGACCAGACATCGACCCGCGTAGGCTACACATCTGTGTGGTTTTTCTAACTGTGGAGGAAAGGAGCGTGACCACGGGTGCTGCTGTGCTTCTGCTGGACAAGTGAGTAACATCAGCTCAGCTGTGCTTCACATAAACTAGGCTATAACTTTACCTGCCCAGCGCATTCAGCTCACTGTGTAGTTTGTCAGGATGTACTGTTGTAGTGATGTGTACAGTAGGAGAGATGCTGAAGCTCAGCACGTTAGCAGTGCGCTAATCCACTATCTAAAGTTATAGCTGACGTTAGCTACTTAGCTTGGAGTGTAGTTTCTTGTTGTGCATCTGGTGACTGTCTGCAGAGGGACAGGTGAGGTGGAGAAGACAGTCCCGCGTCGAGCTGTCGTCGGTGATGGTTAGAGCCAGAAACAGGGAATGTGCTTCGTAAATGATAACTTCACCTGCCCGGAACATTCAGCTCATTGTTTTGTTTGTCAGGATGCACTGCTGTAGTAATAAGCTCTGCACATTAGCTTCACAGCTAACGTTTGCATTGTGCTAATTCACAACCTAAATTTATAGCTGCTAGTTGTGTATCTGGTGACTGCAGAGGAACAAGTGAGGCTTGGCTCGAGTCTTTACAAAAACAAAAATAAAACTAGAGGGTGTGTCCAGAAGGCCACATCACCCCGCCCGCACCCTCAACACCACGTGAAGGTCACTGGCATGGTGCAATTGGTCTGCCCATATATGGTTTCCTGTTTGTGACTGAGCATAACATAGGGCCTATCTCTGGCGGTTTCTCAGTTACAGAGCCTGAAAATATGAAGGTCGGCCGGTCACTTGATGGTGAAGGTGACAGTGCCATTAGATTGCCCATATATGACTTCCTATTAGTGTTTAATAGTAAGTATGGGTCTATCTTGCAGCGTTTGGCTGCTAGAGCACTCGGAAAAGTAGTGATGCTGAGTTTGACCTTTCAAAGTTGCTGAAGGTCATAACATTTGGTGGGAAAAGAATCTCCATACCCAACTTCCTATTGGTGATTAATAGTAACTACATGCCTATCTTCAACCAATTTCAAGTTAGGGCAGACTTTCCACTGCTTATATCGCCAAGTGTTAAAAAAAATCTTCAAACTGATCCGGGATTTGATCCGGATCTTCACCAAAAACTAATCATTTCTTCCCTTCAGCCTAAGGATTCTCCCTACCAAATTTTAAGACAATCCGTCTAGAATTGTGGCCTGTAGAGTGCAAACAGACACATAAATAAACGCAACAACCACATACACGGGGTGAATATTTGCTCCACACAGATATTTCATTCCTCCTTTTATTTAATGTTTTGCATTGCACATTCCTTTAGCCACCAAGGTCTTCTCAAATTTCCAGTGACAATGACAGGCAACTAACAGCTTGTCTGCATTTATTCTTAAGGGTACACCCAGGACCCAAAACTGTTACAGCAGCTCCAGAGACCTCACAGCCTCATCCTGTAGCCTTGCTCATCTGAGCTGAACCATGCCCTGCCCAGCACTCCCCTGGATTCTTCTCTAGACCTGCTCAGCTCCAGCTCCTACTCTCCACAGCATTCCCATGTACTTGGCCCGGCCGCTCTGTGTCCCACACTTACTGTAACTTGCTCCAGGTAACAACTGATAACCGAAATGTATAAGACAGTTTACAATTATGTTTGAATGTGTCATTTACTCTGGAATGATAAATTGAATCAAATAGATAAATGTTCATACCATCATCCATGTATTATGTCACATTTTCTGCAGGCAGTATACAACATAATGTGCTGTGTCTTCCCGACCAGATGTTTGCGTATTTTTGAGGTCCCCTTGTTCGTGAATAATTGGAGAGAGACAACTTCTGAAGATTTTATCTTTATTCTAGCCTTGAATCGTGCAATAATCCAAACCCGGAGAGTAGTCCTTGCGCAAGAAGTACTAACTCAGCGTTCTATACAGAGCCATATTTATGGGAAAAACTCAACCAACTTCGTTCCAACCACAATACGAGGATCATACAGGGATTATCTCAAGTTTTTTTCTTTCCCCTATTGGTTGGCAAGCTCTCTATGAGATTCTCTGAAAAATATTGGTGCACACAGAAGCATTGGTCTCATAAAAAAGCAAGAAAATACACCAAAAAGGAGAGGAAAAATACAGTCAAAGGAATAGGATACAATTAGACACATAAATGATTCAACTGATTATGTTTTCAGTAACAAATAATGATTTTACTGAAATATTGATCAAAGCTACAGAAATCAAATACATTTAAATGTCTCACCTGATTATGTTTTCAAATCTACTAAACAGAAGCCCGCTTATTAATGTGCAGAGCTTAGATCAAGGGTACCCATTACCCAAGTGTTACATTTTGGTGAAATTTCAAACTGAAGGATAGACCTTGGAAATACTATCATGAGAAACTTCAAACATTGGCAAACATATTCCAAGAGTACCAGACCTTAAGACATCTGCTTCTTGCAATTATAGATCAACAAACTTCACTCCGTCACAAAATGTAATGTACATAACTCGGTGTCCACTCAATGCAGTTATATTTCAAAGATTTCAATTTTGAAACAAAACTGTTTTGTATACTGATGTACTGTATATCATTAAGTAAATAAAAAAAAGAACAAAAGACAAATCAAAATCCTGAGCAAAAGCTCTGAATATAGGGCATAAACAAAGGCGGACACCGAGTTACGTACATTACATCTCACTGAGTAGCACACAAACTTTTCTCCTAGTTTTGTAATTTGAACACAGCATCTTCATACTATTCCATGTCACAGATGACTATGCAGCACACATGCAGAAAGGTTTTTTTTTTTTTTTTCCAACTTAAACCAATAACTTCTGCTCATTTGCATGTAATGGTGCTCATTACAAAATGTAATGTACATAACTCAGTGTCCACTTTAGGCCTTGTATCACTTTCAATATTAATATTTAGAATATAAACAGCAAAGAAGAAGTAGATGCAACAAATGTGCAACCATAAACTTGGATAAAATGTTAGATTGCCAATTGCAAATGCTCACACTGTTATGTGCATTACCACTCTCAATCAACCCGATTTTCTCTCCAAATCAAGAACTTGTCTTTGACAGAGACAGTGTAATAGGTAAAGTATCATGTACTCTGATTTTCCATCTTTAATCTTTTATCAGATGAAACACAGTATGTTTTTACATGAAGTAAATAAAGAAAATAAAATGAATCCTCCTTATTCACATTTTCCTTTGTGTCTTTCACATCTAACCATGCTGCATGGTGAATGGTATCTATCTTACACACCCGAGCTTGAATGTTTTATGCACCTTTATGTTCTTTACCACCCTCTTCAGCATGCTTGCTATTTGATAACATAGCTGGATTGAAATCAATGACATTGGAAGTTACCGTCTCATATGCCTGTAAGACACAATAATCACAAATTATGCAAGTTTACTATCAGCTGTTTGTACGCTGATTTGAACGTACATAACTCTGGACACTGTGCACATGGTGCTGTGGACACGTGTTGGACAAATCGCTCGTTTGTACGTTATGTACAACGTATTTTGTTAACAAACGCGCCACAATTAATTATATTGTGTGAAATATCAAGTGCATATCATGCTACTATAAAAATAAATAAAATCTGGGTAAGAACGATGAATGCTTCATCCACTTCGAACCTTTTCTCACCGCATCATGCACATACATAATCAGAGATGTATAAAGTAATGGAAAAAAAATAATTAAGTATAAGTAGAAGTACCATAACTGAAAGTTACTTTGGTAAAAGTTGAAGTCACCCATAAGAAAATGACTTGACTAAAAGTCTTAAAGTAGCTCACATTAAATGTACTTAAGTACCAAAAGTATCTTGTGAAAAAATATACTTAAGTATCAAAAGTACAAGTACAAAGTATTTTTCATAGCACGCATAGAAAGAAGCAAAGCAACCACGCATTGTTCTCTCCTTGTGCTCTTTAATCAAATTTCAGGTGAATGAAAGATACAGTATATTTCTTCTTCTTCTTCTTTGAGTTTACTGGCGGATTAAAAAACCACAATAATTGACTATAATTAATAGAATTACATAGTATCAATACCATGTTGAATTTTTGCTTCAGAAAACTGATTTTTCTTCACTACTAATTGGATACCATTGGCTCACTGTAGCTGAAGTGGTTGCAACAGAGGACAACGATTTTTTTTCTATAGCAAGAGAATTTTTTTTTGAACTGCTGGATAGATACTATGGGCAAGTACATTGAGTAGTTTGCACATCAGGCTTAGCAAAGCAGTTAAATGCAGGCAGCTCCTGAAAAACAGGGATTGGAGTGAACTCGTCCATATTCTAAACCGCGTTCGAGCTCGGCTTGCTTGTGAATATTCAACATAGAATGCAATGCTAAAGTACCCTCGGCCGTATGGGCATAAGACAAGGAATTACAACATATAAAGGGTTTTTGTAATGTATGCCTATGTAACACATTGGCCCTTGTAACCCACCTTAAAGTTTGGTTACTAGGACCATAAATTTAGTAATGGTCAGTGCCCAATAATTAGATAAATATATAAATATGAATAAATAGAATAAATATGTCTTAAATAGAAATAACAAGAAGCTGAGTTTACATGATTATATTTATTTTCTTTTCCTCATCTTCTTGATCTGGTTGAAAGTGAATGTACTCTCAAAGACTTCTATTTTGATGTATAGTCATCTCCTAGGTGACGGGGTTGTTTTTTTTAGACTTGAACGACTTGAAATCACTTGAATGAACGCTATTCATCTCTGTCCTGTACAAATAATCATAAAACTTAAAATCACTTTTCTCTTCAAAGCCCTTTTTATCGAATCATCTTCTTTTTCCATTCTACATCTTTTTTCACCCCTTTTCTGAAGCTAGAGGACCCTTGTGTTTGTGTATAATTTGAACTCCGGTGAGTGAACTATTTCGCTGGCATCTGCTGGCGAGTGTCGGCACTGTTGGCTTCTAGTTCATTAGTTTGAATGGGATAACTAGCAACCGAAAGTGTAACTGAGTTTAACTATCAAAAACCAATCGGAGATTGACTTTTAGTGTACTGTTTTCCAAATATTGTTATTGAATTAATATTGTATTTATGTATGTTATTGGAGAAGATAAGTGTTATTAATGAATAAATCGAATTATATGATTTTAACCGTTGATGGTAACAAACTCCTAGTTAGGAGACGTTAAGAAATAGAATGTTTTGAGGTGCGCACACAGTAGCCTGTGTGTGTGTGAGTGAGAACGGCACCTCTTCTCTCTCACTACCAATGACGCTAATGTCGTAGTTTGTGCCAGATCTAATTGACACAGTATTGTTTAACTGTGGTTAAAGGTAACCTCCCTTACTTGTATATATTTATTTGGTTACAGTAATTATGCTGAACCCCTGTATATATTTTAGAATTGGAACATGATGAGATCTCATGACTTTGATATTTGATATTAGATATTGATTATTATTCTCAAACTGCTGTATGCAGATTGGTTTTTTATGTACTCTGGATTTTGGATTTCATTGGATGGCGAGTCAGTCCCCTTGGATCCCGATCGAACTGTTCTGCCCATACTGAACTGGATTCCCAACCCCCTTGAACTCAACCCCCTTGGACCAACCCTTGTTCTGTTCCCTGGACACGGATAAGCCTTCACACATACACTGATATTACACCTTACATACCCGGGTAACGGATTATTTCTTGTCTGTGAAACATTTTATTTGAAACTTTGCTTTTATTTGATACTTTGGGGTATTTTATTATTATTTTATTTATGTGTGTATTTATTTATTTATTGGTATTTATTATTCTTGATATTTATTAATTTTGATGGAATATTCTCTGTATCCCGAGAAAGGAAATATTTCCAGAATATTATTATTAATAAATGTCAATTGTCTTCTTCTACACTTAAACAGTGTCTTTGTCAACTTACTCCCCCCCTTAATGCCGAACCTAGAACTGGCCTAAACCTTAACCATAATCGTAGAAACACCTCCTTCTACTTAAAGGTTAATTTTGTCAGGTAGAGCAGAGGGGTGCTACACCCTCATTTATCAAATGTGCGTACACCAAAAAAAATGGGCGTACGCCAAATCTCCCGCAAGGATCGGCATTTATGAATCTGAATGTGAGCGAACGGTCCGCAAAAATCTCACGCCAGGTCTGACCAGGTGTACGCAGATTTGAAACCAGCAAACAACATGCAGGAACGAGTGCAGCTGTTAAAATGAATAATAAACCATATGCAGCGATGCGGACGTCATGCTGTTGTTGCTCTTATTTGTAAAATGAATAAGTAGGCTAAATAGATAAATAGGCTAAATAAATGAATGAATGAATGAATAAATAAATAAGACACCTATGTTGAGAAATTAATTAAACTTATATTTCGAGATAACCTGCTTGTCAGGCCAGACGGCTGACAATTACAATCAATTTGATTAAGCGCAATGCGTGGCTTGGCAGATATGCAGTGTGGTATGTCAGATGCTCATCCAGTTAATTAAAGGCAGACTGGAAAATAAGTTTACGCATAATTATTTTAGAAAATCAAATTTATTACTAGCGTGTGCACATTTACACTCGTTTCATCAAACTTTTCTTTATTTTGCGGTCACTTTGACTGAGTAACCATAAGAGTACATTAACTAACTAGCTAACTTGCGTTTCTTTTTTTGATCAGTATATATAGGCCTACGGACACTTTGACCGCAATCACATTCTATTGTTAGAGGAATAAGCTTCTGTCCGACGTGAGAGGAACTTTCGGCACAGAAAAGATCTCCTCCAGGAAAGTGACGAGTGGCTGCTCATTTTATGTGGCACCCAATAAAATGTCATGGAGTAATACTAATAAAAGTACAATGAAGAGTGATCTCTGCAGTCTGTATTTTAAAAATTACCCCCATGCAGCTGGGATCGAGGAGGTGGGGACTCATCCGTGTCCCCACCACCTCGTATTCCCACGATGGAGGGGGAGCTCCTCGAACGGTGACAGCTCAGCTGGAGGCCTCCACCGATCCGTGCACTGCTGCGCCTGAGTGCAAACCCGTTTTTTGGTGGCGATCTTAAAATCGGACCACTTCTTTTTAACCTTGGCTACATGTAAAGCATTTGGATTGTCAATTATGTAGGCGATATAACATGAAATGTCATGGATTTATAAATTGAATTTATTAAGGCCGATGTTATTCGCACTTATACGTGAGGCCGAAGCTGATTTTTTTCTTGGCAACACTTATAAGTGCGCCTGTTGATCACCATTCCAGTTTCGCTTAGAAAGTACCGCTTAAAATAAGTTTGGCCAAGAAAAAATTTTTAGCTTTGGACACACTTAAAATAAGCGTGGGCAATGGAGAAATGTGCATCTTGACCACACTTAAAAGTGCGTCTAACGCAAATTTCGACCAATTTTTGTGTTTGGATGCACTTAAATACGTGGGAATAGTCACTTCGATTTATTAATGAATTAAATCAAACCTCTGCTGCACTCCGGTTTTCCACCCCAATGGTGTTTATCGCAGCAGCAATAGTTTTCCAAACTGCAGCCTTCTGGGGTCCCTTTATGCCACTCTTAAGGCTTCCAAATTAAATTATTTTGTTTTTTTCCACCTCGGACGTGACCATTTATATTTCCTCCTCAGTGAAGTGCTTTCTTCTTTGCCGTCTTTCGAGAGTCCATGTTGTAAAGTGGGCAGGACTATGCCTCCCATAGGATGAATTCATAGGGGCGTGTCATGTAAATTACGATGGATTCAGCCACCAGATTTATGAACGCCATGCCAGTTCTACACCGAAATCAGCGACGTACACATTTTTAGTAAATCAGACGCGACACCTGGGGAACGCTGATATTTGCACCAGAATCTACACCAAATCCTACGCAAGTTTGATAAATGAGGGCCAATGTGTTTAATACTTTTGGGCTTGAGAGAAGTTTTAAGAGGATTACCCATCTTCGAACTTGTCCATCTTACCCATCTTCAAACTTGTCCAAGCTATATGTCCCAAGAACAGTCCCTGTGAATTTCATTACCCTGACATTAATAGGAAAGGAGTTATTGTGTTCGCAGACGGATGGACAGACGGACAGATGGACACAAGGTCTTTGCAATACCCAATGGCCATAATTTGGCCTCAGGTAAAAAGGTCACTTCCTGTTACCACCGGGGGGCGCTATGAGAAAGCCGGGATATTAATATATAGGGGGGGTTCAGGGCGGAGCCATGATCATGTCCATAAAATGTGAAGCTGTCAGGATAAAGAATGTGGGCGTGAGAGCTGTTGGAAAATGGATGGCGAAATCATGAAAAGTCGCAAAAGTTTGTCACGCCCTAGCAGCCACGATGTTTGATCTAGAGACATTCTTTGAACAACTTGAGCATGGTCTCTAAATGATGTGCACAGAAGGGGAAGTCGTTTGGGCAAATTCCCTAGGAGGAGTTCATTAAAATAGAAGGTGAGGAAATTGCCGATAATCAAAAATTCTAATCAAAATGGCCCACTTCCTGTTGGGGTTGGACCATGACGCCAAGGGACCTTTTTTGTGCATCCTGGTAAGATACATGTGCGTTCCAAATTTCGTCAGCCCATGACAAATTAACCCCAATCAGGAGGGCTTTTTGAAAATTAGTAGGGGGCGCTATTTTGCCATGCCATGCCCAAGGTTACCCATCTTCAAACTTGTCCAAGTTATATGTCCCAAGAACAGTCCCTGTGAATTTCATGACCCTGACATTAATAGGAAAGGAGTTATTGTCTACACAGATTGAAAATTATTAGGGGGCGCTTTTTCGCCATGCCACGCCCAAGGTTACCCATCTTCAAACTTGTCTAAGCTATACGTCCCAAGAACAGTCCCTGTGAATTTCATGACCCTGACATTAATAGGAAGGGAGTTATTGTCTGCAAATATTGAAAATTAGTAGGGGGTGCTATTTCGCCATGCCACGCCCAAGGTTACCCATCTTCGAACTTGTTCAAGCTATATGTCCCAAGAACATTCTCTGTGAATTCCATGACCCTGAGAGCAATAGGAAAGGAGTTATTGTATACACAGACGGACAGACAGACGCAAGGTCTTCGCAATACCCGATGGGCCATTTCTGGCCTCGGGTAATAACTGATCCGAGTGTGCCATCTAGTGATAGAATATTGTAACTGCGTGCATAAATTTGCAGCTCTATGTCTGCTGGCAGACACATCTGCACAAAGCGGTTAAGATACCCTGCCTAGCACCGTTAACACGCCAAATCCAGATAATCTTAAAATATGAATGTAATTCATCATTTAAATGTGTAACGAGTAACAAAGTGGCCAGTGTCAAAGTAACGAAGTAAAAGTATACTTTTTATTGTTTAAATGTAGTAGAGTAAAAGTAAAAGTCCCGGTTTAAAAAAAAAAAAAAAAAAACTCAAGTAAAGTACAAATCCTCAAAAAAAAAAAAAACTACTTAAGTACTGTAACGAAGTACATGTACTTCGTTACTATACACCTCTGTACATAACATAGGACATGAACGGATGGAGAAAGAAAGTCAGAACAGCGGTTTCACTTAACGAGTTATGTTACTTGCGAAAGTAAAAAAATATATATATTCCAGTAAGAATAACAACATTTTCAAAACATCTGAAACGTGAAATAAACTTACCTCAGACTTGTCAGTGGCCACAAAACCACAAAACCAATTGTTGACAGACTTTAATGGAACCGCCGACGGTGGCATTGGCAAACGCACATAACACAGACTTACATGGACGGACATGATACAGTGCCTGACAAAAGTCTTGTCGCATAAGGACATAGTAACTAAAAATAGCACATAACTTTATTTCTAACCAATCAATTGTTACAATAAATGGTCCATTTTAATGTCAAGGGCTTTCACATTAATAATTTGGTGCAAAATGAAACCGTCAAAAAGTGTTCTGATGTACACAGCTCTGCTAAGCCCATAACATCTGTTTTTGCTAGGACAAAAGTCTTGTCGTCTCTTCAGATGATGCAACAAATCGCAGATTAGAGTTTAACCTATGACAAATACTGTAATTAACACATTCCCAGATGTGTATAGAAATAACCCCAGCACACCAGACTTTCATATGAGGTGCGACTAGACCTCTGACAACATACCAAAGATTCAACCACAGACCAAAGTGCTGATCATCAAGAGCCTGAAGACTGAGTCTGCTGCTGAGGTGGCAGACATCTTTAATGTATCCAAATGTCAAGTGGAGGAGATGAGAAAAAGATTTGAAGAAACTGGTGACGTTCATGGCAAGCGCAGGTCAGACAGACCCCGGTATGACAACTGTTTGAAAGGACCGTTTGTTGCTTCAACTGTACAAGGCTAGCCCTTCTTCAACTACAGCGAAGCTACATGAGGAAATGTCACCAAAAATCCTGGTATCTACAAGAAGAGTTTGTCAAATTCTCTCTCAAAGTGGTTTTCATAGCCGAATTAGTACACAGAAGCCTGCATTAAACAGAAAACAAAAAACCTGCATTGCATTTGCCAAGGCCCACAGCTTGCAGAAAGGATTGATACTGGAAAATTGGCTGAAAGTTTATTTTTCTGATGAATCATCCATTGAACTGCATCCCAGTCGCCATAAAGACCTGTTGGAACCCTCATGGACCCAAGATTCTCCCAGAAAACAATCATGTTTGGTGGAGGAAAAATCATAGTTTGTTGTTACATCCAGCACAGGGGTGTGAGAAAGATCTGCAGAGTGGATGGCAACATCAAAAGCCTGAAATATCAAGGAGTTCTTGCTGCCCTACTTATACTGCTGCTCCTTCTCATACTTCTGCCTCCATGTCACAGTTCCTGAAAGCGAAGAAGGTGAAGGTACTCCAGGATTGGCTAACCCAGTCACCTGACATGAACATTATTGAGCATTTCAGGGGTAAGATGAAGGAGGAGGCTTGGAAGATGAAACCATAGAATCTTGATGAACTCTGGGAGTCCTGCAAGACTGCTTTCTATGCCATTCCAGATGATTTCATCATCAAGTTATATCAGTCATTGCCAAGACATATGGATGCAGTCCTCCAAGCTCATGGGAGTCATCACGTAATATTAATTCTTTTTCCAAGGCACCATGGCTTTATGTTCTGATATTATAGTGGCATATTTGTGTATTCAAAATAAAGTGTATGTATAATTTCCACATTTTTTTTCAATGCAACAAGACTTTTGTCCAAGCAAAATCTGACCTTTCTGTACTAATTAAATAATAAAACTCAATGAATGACACAAAACTCTATTTTGTTATATTTTGCATAATCTAGAGGGCTTTGCCTTTCATATAAGCCATTTTTGATTCCAATTGATTAACTACTAGTCAGGTTATTATTTGTTGTTCCTACAACTTGGATAAGTGACAAGACTTTTGTCAGGCACTGCACATCTTTCACTCACAGTGGGCTTGCATTGAGGAATCACTGGCGGAAGGATACGCGTTTAGTTTCGCCCACAAAGGCCGTTGTATTTAAGAGCGCAACGATAGTACGAAAACTGTACTTCACGACAAGAGCCTGAGGTGTACGTACATAACGGGCCAGACATGAAATTTGGGGTTGACATATTTTGGTCTAGATAAGCATATTTTGGTCCCCAAAATGATATTTATGGCATTGCTTAGAAATAATTATTTGGATATAGCCCATTTTTGTCTATATGAGTTTATTTTTTTTCACGGGATTATGTTCACCAAAATTTACATCAGAAGCGGGCCACGAAGGTTATGCATGCTTCACTTCAGTTCATACAACAGTTATAAATAGGCTATTTTGCACCGAGGACACCCAAGAAAACACATGGAGACCAAAATGAGATACCATTTTTTTAATTTTCATGAAAAAACGAGACAAAAACATTTGCAAAATACTTTAAATTTCACTACAAAAGTATGCATACTTCTCATGTAACATTTCAATGTCCACATTTGGGAATTTTTTTCAAGATAAAGCTGAGCTAGAGCCAACACAAACAGAATTTTTTTTGTGATGCAACATTTTCAAACGTCACTCAAAGAAAGTTGAGGATGGTAAAGGGTACCCTTGATCTGAGCTCCGTACTAATCAAAGCTACAGAAGCCTGCTGCTTATGTGTGTGGGAGCTGCTCATGCATGTGTGAATTGAATTGCTTGTATGTGTGTGTGTCTGTGTGTGTGTGTGCATGTGTCTGTGTGCTCTTCCCATGCGTGTGTGAACTGCTTGTATGTGCGCATGTGTGTGTGTGTGCGCATGCGTCTGTGTGCACTGCTCATGCGTGTGTGAAATGCTTGTATGTGTGTGTGTTTTATGTGTATGTGTCTGTGTGTGTACGTGCATGTGCCTGTGCATGTGTGTGTGTTACTGCTGCGTACATAAATATGGTTACTGATTATGATTATTGATTATGGTTACTAAATATGGTTATTGGTTTACTGATGAATATGATGAGAAATATTGAAATATAATCCTAACAAATGAAAGAAAAGAAATATGAAATCTACAGTATTTACAACATTAGGGAAATACTGTGAAATTGTCTACAATCTATATTTTGATCTGGATGTAGCCCGAGTACTGGCCCTGCAGGTCTGGTTGATAGATCCTCCACACACACTACTCTTATGTCTTTGTCAAGTGCTCCATGTTGGAGAAAATCTGCCTTCATCTCTGGCAGAAACACCAGGTTGGCTGACTCTGGACATGGTGGTGTGTGGCTGTATGGTCTCCAGGTGATGAGGACAGTAGGCTGAACATCACGCTTGGGTCCTTTATCAGAAAGTGTGCAGCAGCTGACTTAAGGTTCAGGTCCGGATTTATCAGAAAAAAAAAAACAGAAAATTAATAACACTTGATTTGTGGTCATAGGCAACACTTTATTATAACCAGAATTTCACATGATAGCTATGCAGAGCCAGTGTCAATCCAGAGGTAATGCTGTTACACTGATGTAATCTGGTCGCATTTCACAGCATACGGGTGTTTATGTAACAAATTTATGAAGTAATACAAGCAAGCTGGTCAACATAATTACTCAGCTACAAGTCCCTGAGTCTGCAGCATCTGCTCAACTTTAATGACACATGATAACATTAGGTTCTCTCTACCGTCTTTGTGCTTTTTTTTTTTTTTTACACCATAATACTAATAAACGTAGAACACTGCATGGAGCGTTCTTCTCAGATCTTTTAAAATGCTCAATAAACCGCATCGCTAACGTGACATGCATCACTGGTGGTCAAACCGAAGTTAGCTACTGCAAAGCTGGCAACATTAGCTCTGTTGGTAACCAACCTACTCCTCTGCTTTGACTTAGGCTTTGATTAATATCACTACAAGAGTAGATCCTGACAAACTACACAGTGAGCTGAACGCTCCGGGCAGGTTAATTTATAGCCTAGTTTATGTGAAGCACAGCTGAGCTGATGTTAATCACTTGTCCAGCAGAAGCACAGCAGCACCCGCTGTCTCTCTCCTTTCCTCCACGGTTAAAAAAACCACGTGGATGCGTATAGTGATGTTACGTCTGACACTGAAGCCCCGAGGTCTGTATTGATCAAAGGGGGCGCGTCCAAATGAAGCCTGTTTCGAGGCCTGTATAGTTTTTCAGAATATCACGTGACCAAAGATAAATGAGGCCCCGGTTCTCTGAAATCAAGTGATTACCTCGTTGTGTGAATCGATTCACTTAAAAAGCCGCGAGAAATTCAAGACGTGTTCTGCGTTATCTGGTGAGGTACATGCAGAAAACTGGAGATAATGGAGCCAACAAAAAGAAGGAGGACATCATCCGTTTGGGAACATTTTGATATGATATCTCCCAATAGGGTAAAACAGTCAATCACGTGGAGGATGAGTGGTGTGTGTCTACATAGATACAAACGCACAGAGAGAGAGAGAGAGAGAGAGAGATATGGATATGTGTGTTTGCAGGTATAGCCCACATGTGAACATCACAGTTGCACTGCTGTACATCAATTGACCAGCAGATATCAGTACTCCCAAATGAGCTGTTAAACGGGGCTTCATGATCAGCCTTTTCATGAAGCAATTGGCTGGAAAGATTCGTTACATTCACGGGGCCTCATCACATCATCACTAGATGCGTAGCCTACGCGGGTCGATGTCTGGTCAAAGTCCTTCTACTTTATATCTCAGCCACCTCTCCTTCTTCACAATGTCGTTGCGACGGCAGCTGGGCTGTCGTCTCCACCCGGCTAGCCTCTCCGCCCGGCGCCGTCGATTTTTATCCCCGGTTTTGCTGCGTCTGGCACTACACCCCGCCATGTTGAAGGAGGTTGTGGCTTTGCCAGGTCAGTGAGTCCTAGTGAGAGGGGCATGTCTGCAGGGGGAATAGCCAATACCAGGCAGTCACAGAAGTGACGTTGTTAAAGAAGACCCGTCTTCATGAGCGAACTGACAGTTTGCATGCTCAATTGAATTTTGGTGCAGATGAAGCGTGTGGCAAAATGCCATGCAATACACGGGGGCGCTGTTGTACTTTAAAACCTTAAACACACAAAGGGATGTGAGGATTTCATTGTCACTTTGCAAATTGAATTGTCAATTGCCAAATGCATTTTCAAATTGCATGATGAAATTAAATATTGAATTGCCATTTTGTCAAATGAATTGCTATTTGAATAAAGGTGCAAGAATGCCATGGCAAGATGACATTTGATTAATTCAATTCAATTAATTCCTGATTGTCATTGAGATTATCAAAACTGTATTGAAGATTGCATTGCCACTTTGTACATTAAATTGTCAATTGCCAAATACATTTTCAAATTACATGACAAAATTAAACACTGAATTGCCATTTTACCGATTGAATTGCCAGTTGGCTATAAAAGTGCACATATGCTTCCATAGGCAAAAGGATATCTGTAAGGGCAAAGAAAACACTATTTGCATACCATGGGCTTAGCAGCGCCCCCAGCTGTTTATTTCTTTGTGTTTCACTTCTTCAGCTGCAGCGTGTCATAGTCAGGGCTGATGTCGGACAGCTGCAGGTTGGCATATGTGTCACCTTCTCTCCCTCCCTTCAAAGGAAAAGTCACACAGATGGTGTGTACCGGTAAAATACAGGTGAAATTTGGCTGTTACAGAAGAGGAAGAGGAGGAAAAAGAAGAGAGACTCTCCTTCAATTTTGTGACCAGAGACATCAGTTTGAGGGCCCAATCCAAGAAGCTTTCCCCCTGGTTCTTCGGCCCCTTCACGATCTCCCAAGTCTTTTCACCCTCGGCAGTCACAACTGTCGTCCCACCTCCCCTTCACCACAACCATCCTGTCTTTCTTGCGTCCCATTTTAAACCTATATTTTCTTCTCGTTACAGCTCCCCATCCTGCTCCCTGCCTCCCCCCGGCTCATTGGTGGTGGCCCAGCTAAAACAGGGCACTGCATCCTGATTGTTCGGCCCTGGGGGTTAGTTATCAATTTCTTTTCAACTGGCGAGGGTACAGCCCAGAGGAATGGTCCTAGGTTCACGCATGAAACATCCTGGACCCCTCCCTAGTCCAGGAGTTCCTGTTTTGGCATGCCAGATTGGCATTAGGGTCATCAGGTGGTGCCCATTGGTGAGGGGTGGGGGGTGGGGGGTCGGGGGCAGCAATGTTACGCCGTGAAAGTTCCATTGTTTTTCCCCGAAGGCTAGCCATCTTTGTCGGTTTTGTGTAGTTAATTGTTTAACATTATACAATGATTATGTTGCTCATCACCCCTCTCCTTGTGTTTCCTCCCCATGCTCAGCACACGTCTTTACAGTTTGTAAATTATTGTATGTGTGTATTTAAATTCCTGGTTTTTGTCTCCCCTTTGGTAGAGTGTTGTTTTCCATCCTCGGTGTTCTAATTCTGGCAGCTCAGTAGTCTTTCTATTAATATGAGATTCTATTCCCTGTGAGAGTAGCACCCAGTTTCTTTTTCATCCAAGTCTGAGGAGTGAGCATCTGCCCTGAAAAGTTGCAGAATGTCACTGACAGAAATGGATATGTATGTACTGTAATTCATATTGAGATGAGCAGCGCAATGTGATTAGCCTGGGGGCAGTAAATGGTTTGTTACCCAACAAGAAGTTTTTTTTGAATTCATTACAGTTTCATGTAGGCATGCTTTACAGCAATGACTCTAAATCATATTGATACTGGGACCCAAACTGTGACCATATTTAGCTTTTTTTTTTTTTTTTTAATGAAACGGGGCTATGTGCTCACACCATATGCTCCTAAATGTATTGTCTGTTTTGATGTGTGTTTAGCCAGTATGCCCTCTGTGTTACAGTAGATATGGCACCGGTTTTTCAGAAAGATATTTGTTTCATGATTGTTAATATTTTGAATGAAATATACAGAGGATAAATAAGACATCAATTCATGACCACTGTGTTGAATGCCTTCCGACACTAAAAGGACTGCCAGACTTGAGCTCTGCTGCCTCGAGACGGTGATATTGTGAGTCAGGTCACCTATCTAGTCTGCCATTTATGATGCTGTCCTGCTGGGTCTGTAGCCCAAGTTTTTGTGCAAATATCAACTTGAAATAAATCATTTTGAATGTAATAGTTTAAAAGACAAACCCCAATTCCAATGAAGTTTGGACCTTGAGTAAAATGTGAATAAAAACAGAATACAATGATTTGCAAATCCTTTTCGATCTTTATTCTATTGAGTACACTATGAAGACAAGATATTCAATGTTCAAACTGATAAACTTCTTTTTTTTTTTTGGAAATATTCACTCATTTTGAAATTTATGCCTGCAACTCATTCCAAAAAAGCTGGGACAGGGGCAGGTTTACCACTGTTTCTCATCACCTTTCCTTTTAACAACTCTCATTAAGCATCTGGGAACTGAGGACACTAATTATAGAAGCTTTGCAGGTGGAATTCTTTCCCATTATTGCTTGATGTATGACTTCAGTTGCTTAACAGTCCAGGGTCTCCATTGTCGTATTTTGCGCTTAATAATACGCCACACATTTTCAATGGGAGACAGGTCTGAACTGCAGGCAGGCCAGTCTATTACCTACATTCTTTTACTACGATGCCACGCTGTTGTTGACACGTGCAGAATGTGGCTTGGCATTGTCTTGCTGAAATAAGCAGGGTCGTCCCTGCAGCTTGAATGGCAGCATATGTTGCTCCAAAACCTTTTCTGCCTCAGAAAAGGCATAATAAAGCCCATTATATCTTTGCATCTGAATCCAGCCTGCACATACCATTTTTTCAGTGCACTTTACTCAGTGCTCTGGAAAGCCATTACACATCTTATTAAATAAAATCTGAATGATCTGATCAGACTAATTTTAGGTGGCCACTGAACACAAGACAAAATAGTCAACAGGTTATGTTTTGGAAAGTAATGTTGATGAATCCTAATAGCACTTATTAATCAGCTTAGTTTGGCTCAGTAGATTGCAGAACTTTCTTTCTGCAGCATAGAAACATTATTTGAGGAGGAAAGCTGTAACTATACCCTGGCAGAAGAATGAAATGTAGCCTAATGATTTTTTTTTTGAAGTTGCATTTTAATTAAGCCTACAGCTCTGGGTAATTCATTCAAAAATGTGGTGGCAATATCCAAGAAGCAATGATAGCTTCAAAGCATAGATTGGACAGTGACACTATTGTTTTACCATTCAATCCTTCACCTGTCATGAGGACTGGTGTTTGAACTGAGCAGAGAGCTATTGTCACTGCACATTTGAAATGTTACTGAACTTTCCACGTGACTTCAATACAATGGCCTAACAGTCCATTTATTGCTGCTTGTTGCCAATACTGTTCATCGACTATGAGCATAGTTTAGCCGTGCATTGTGTCTGTGTTCGGCGATAGCAATTGTATTTTTGACTTGCAAGCAGCTTCTTGTTTTCATGGGCGTTGTTTGTTTGCGGGAAGGAGAATAGCATTTCCAGCATGCTTTTTACTAAGCAAATAAAGTTCAAAATCTTTAATTTGAACATTTGCTCTGCGCAAATTCCTTTGTGACCGTGCCTGCATAATTAAACTTAGAACAGAGGGATAATGTGCATTGAAGATAACGCATTTGGGACTCACCCTGTATCGGCCATGTCAAGCAAATGCAGTCAAAGATTCAGGATATGGTGGGCTATTGGCTGTAACCTTTTGCATACTGCACTGTGTTTATGTGGCCCAGTGCTATTAAGGTACAGTAACTGTTCCATTGAGCACTACTGCCTTGGGACAAAAGCACTGTGTTGCAATACTGTCTCAGGACACAAGCATTGTACTGCAGCTATTGGCATGCTTTACTATGGAACTGTTACATAACAGCACAGAACTGTTTTCTTTACAGTTCATGCCTGCCTGCATGTCATCTCGCAATCATCTAACAGTTAATATAATTATCAATGCAGAAAACATTCACCCATCTCAATGACAATGACAATGGGATGTTCTTGGTAACATGAGAAAAATTATAACCATCTCATGCCATTCACTTTCACAAACCCTTTCAATATGGATTGCATATTAGTTTTGTTGCAGTGCTATTTACGTAACTGACCGGAATGGGTGTCTGTAAGGTCCTAAAATCTGACCATGAAGCTAAACCAATGGTTCCCAAAGTGAGTACCTTGACACACTGGGATGACATGAAGACTGGCCAAGAGTGCAGGAGAATCGCTGCAAAATTAGGCAATGTTTTTCAAAAAGATAAGGAAAAAAAAAATTACTGTTCAGGTTAGTAGATAAAAATAATGTGTTTTCTCTGTTTAAGAGAAATACAGAAATATCAAAAGCATACAGTTTAAATGTTATTACTGTATTTAATTTCAATAAAGATTGAAAAAATCAGTGAAAAAAAATCAGTGAGTGTGTTTTTGCGAGTGTGTCTGTCTTAGCTCCATTAGTGTCTTCATTTCTGTTTCTGTTTTACAACTTCCTTGGAACTGAAGCCTCTTCGCTGAACCCCAGTGCATGCAATCCTCGCCAAAGTTTGGCTGGGCTACTCCGTGAAGTGTGTTCTGACAATTCTTTGACTCAAATAAACTGGGATTTTGTAATGTGTATGGCTTATAATGCATGTCCATGAGAGGTTGCTCTTGGCTTATTATTGTAGTATGGGACGCTCTTGGTTCTTTGTAGTATTATTTAGGAAAAACCACAACATTAGCAAAGCACAGAAATCGCTATGGTAACAAAGAAAAAAACACACGCTTCACAAAAGTTCAAGAAGCCCACTAAAGAATTCAAATACTACTTTGCTGTTTTGGACTTTGATTCTATAACTCCTCGAATTCGTTTTAATATTCATCATTGCTTATCAATTTCTGGCACAGATCAATCACATTTACTTCAAAGACTGTGTGTGTCCTTTTGGGTGCATAAATTCAATATTTTATAGCCATGTCCTTGGTGTAATGCAACATGTTGTGAAACACTTCCAAAAATAGTCATTTCTAGATTCTTACATAACTTATGGTGAGATCATGCAACATGATGTTTCACACCAAAAAATCAAATCTCTTGCTAAATTAGCTAATGTAGCATAAAGTGAGAAAGTGATTCAATATGCCACACTGTAGTTTAAAAATTATACAAAGCTGTCTTTTTAATGTTAATGTAACTTAGCGTGACATTACATATCGTCACCCTATTAAAATAATGGCCTAAGCCATTTTTTGACGAAAATTTGGTTTTGGCCTGAATCATCTCTTGCTCTGCATTTGGTGAAGTTTTTTGTGTTTTCCCAAAAACTTGAAAAAAAATGACTAAGGCCATTATTTTAATAGGGTGACGATATGGTAATATAACCGTGTCAGGTTGGTAGTTAGGACTCAAGAATCAGAGCAGTAAGAGCAGAGGGAGGAGTAAAAGGGAAACAGTCTATTCTGAGCTTAAAACCAAAAATCTAAATAAATGATCCAAGCCAATATCAGAGAATCCACACAAGCCAGGCAATGGTACGTGAGCAGAGGGCTGAAACAGAATCCAAAGTACAGGCAAAGATGTGAACACAAGTTACGGGCGCACAGGAATTAAAAAATGTGCTGTGATGACTTGCAAAAAATCTGACAAAGACTGACAGAAAAAGGATGTATTTACTATTTAACTAATGGGAAGTGCGACAGATGTGTGAGAGAAACCGGGAAATATTGGCGGGTAGATGGTGCAGGCGAGGCGGAATGGGTCAGCCAGATTATTGGTGCTGAAGTAGGAAAGGCCGACATTAGGAAAGCTGTAGGAAACCTATTGTTTTTGCTAGGGTTATTCTTCTTATTATTATTATTCTATTATTCTTTTTACCGCCATTTTGACATAATTCCGTGTGGGCGGCAAAAACTACCAGGGTTTGTCACTTGTAACTTGGCACATTATTACATTGGCTTTAGACTATCTCTGACGACAAAAATCCCATCAGTACACCTCTAGGTGGCGTTAAAACAAATGCGTTTGCATTTGGACTGAGATCTCAAACACTGAATGGTCTTTTTGAAAAATTCTTTTTTCCTCTGATTCCTTGGAGTCTCGTGCATTTAATGGACATAGCCCTGCCCATTTCAGCCATGTAAGTTTTTCTGCTATTTTGAAAAAACTGAAAAACCTTTAAAAGTTTATGCGTTCTACACTGTTTGTCCGATTGTCATGAAATTTGGCACAAATCATCGTCAAAAGACACCAATTAAAGGAATCGCTCCCTGACATGTCACAGCTTTTTTGTTCAGATGTAGCGGTCCGATGAATTTTGCTGGGCGCAGCACATAGTTACTCTTATGCCTGTATTATTAGATATCATGATCCAAACCTTATGAAACTAGGTCATGATACTAAGTTGCTTTGCTGGAGCCATGCCAAATGTTGTGGAGTTACACCAAAAGGGGGTGCTATAAACGCCATATGGTGATATCTCAGGATCCGCTTGGGCTAATGACCTGAAATTTGACATGGTGATGTAGGACACTACTGGAATGCATGTCCCAAAGATTGGTGGGCGTGGCTTAAAACATCAGCGAGAAAAATAAAAAAAAGTGTAAAAATGTCTATATTTCCAAGTTGGCCGAAAAAGTTTTGGAATGAGCAATTGCTTATGATAGGCCCTTGCATTTGGAAGATATGTACCTTTGAGGTTTTTTGGATGGACGGGGGCTGAGTAATGAAATTTTTTCTCATTAAAAGGACCGTTTTTTTAAGCACATGTGTCTACTATTTGGCTGTTTGGCCACAGGAGGCACTGTAAAAGCATTTATCACTACTACTACTACTACTACTACTACTACTGCTGCTGCTACTACTACTACTGCTGCTACTACTACCACTACTACTACTACTACTGCTGCTGCTACTACTACTACTACTACTACTACTATAAATACTAATACTGAAGAAACATGCACAAACAGGCACACATTCACTTACACACACAAACACAAACAGAACGACTCACACACACACACAAAACACTTACACTTACTCTCCTTAAAGCTTGCTGAGTGAGGAGCATGTGTGTGTGTGGTTGGTACTATCCTGAAACTACCCCCCCCACCCCCAAACAAACCAACTTTGCTGTCTCACATGCACACAAAGACACTCACAAGCACTTGAGCATGCACCACATACATAGACACATACACACACACACACACATGCAGATCACAGTCACACAAACACACACACACACACACACACACACACACATACACACAACTGCCCATCTTGCATCGCAGACTACCCTACACAGCCAGCCACAGCTCTGTTCAGAAGATATGGAATGGGCACGCACAAATGCACACATGCACACTCACAAGCAAACACTTCCTTGCACGCATACAGTTAGGACAAGAGCAAAGAGGGCAGATTGCACAGATGAGAGGAGAAGTGTGGGATGCACACACACACACACACACACACACACACACACACACACACACACACAGACACACACATTATATGCATGCACAGACACTCACAAGCACTTGAGCATGCACCACACACATAGACACACACATAAAGAGGCACACAATAACCCACAAAGACAAACCTGCCCATCTTAACTATAATCTGCACGGAAGACCACACTGCACCAAGCCACCCTCAAATCTATGCAGATGCTCTCAAATGGGCACTGGGCCCAGGAGACACAGCCAACTGTGGAAATCGCAATCAGGTAATTTCCCAAGCAACTGGGTAGACAAGAGAAGCAGGGCGGGGACACCGTTGTTGTGCGCCAAGGTGGACAGACAAACAGGCGTACTACGGTTGCTTGCTGGGTTAAATCTTTTTACGCTGACCCTGAGTGCATGAGTTTGGCGAAAATTGCATCGTGGGACCTTGCTTTCCTGGACTTTGCCGCGTTCGAGTCGGCACGGGCGGGAATTTGCCAAGTTCGGCAACCAGCGCCGGATACAGAACCAGCTCATCTCCGCTTGCGGCTATACTTTCTAATTGTTACAGGTAAGTACTGCATTGTGACTCTTCATTGAGACACTTTACAGATTGTGAAAAACAATACGTGTACTTTAGAATGAAACCATAATGTAACATGGCATATTGTAAAGCAGTGGTTCTCCGTGTCATACCAGGGGCCGCCTTCGGTAAGCTGATTTCTGTTCCAACCGTAGTTGAAGTTGGAAAATTTTAACAAGCCTTAAATTTATTATGTGCATTTCATGTATAGAGTAATAATTAACACCCTTCAGCCGCATTTTGACAGAAATATCCATGCTTGAGTTAAAAGATAAAATGCCATTGAACAAATTGCAATAATTTATTTTATATTGCAAGTACTTTCAGGCAATAACATTCGAAACAGATCAAGTTATACACCGAGAGTATTGGTCCAAAGTTCTTTCAACATAATTTGCTTGAACTTAATTACATAAACATGACACAAAACAGATTTAACTCCATAAGATGCTTATCCAAGAAACCAATTTCACCAATTAAGAGCATGCTGATATTTTTATTTGATTGGTATCATTTTTTCTTTCTTTTTATGCAGTCGTTTCCAAAATATCACAATCTAGATACAGAATTTTTATTCATCATTCCATGACATGCATGGATAATTCTGTACAAATGCAGCGTAAAAGAGCAAATTACTGCTCTAAACATGAACTGCATCCACGCAAATTCACAGCCTGTTAGAATCTACCAGTTGCAATTGTGGTTGGAACAAAAATGTACACACCAGGGGGCCCCAAGACCAATGCTGAGAACCACTGCTGTGAGGTAACAGGTGTTATGTAGCATGCACTGTGGTAATATGTTGCCAGCGTGAACACATAGCTCAGGCGATCTCCATGGCTTGTCATTAGATCCTCCTGACCTCAGCATACTCGCCCTCCTCTGATCCCATTCCGTTACTCTCAGTCACTGGGCTCATGACATCCACATACATGTCCTCCTGACCTCCTGCAGAATTCTCCAGGTTCTGCTCCACCTCCATGTTCTTCTCCTCTGCTGCAGGGCTCCTGTGCGGCTGCTCCTGGCCCTGTGGTGCTTTCTTAGTGGTCCTGGAGCGGCTGATGTTACCGTACATGGTCTCTTCAGAGGTTTGAGGGCTGATTGATATTTGCTGGTTCAGATTCAGCTGGGACTCCCCCTCCAGTGCCCCCTTTTTCCTCCCCGTCACCCCAGCCATCTCTGTCTCTGCCTCTGCACCCAGCATGTTCTGGTCCTCCTTCTCCTCCTCCCCTTGCACCTCCTCACCTTCTTCTTCTCCTCCTCCAATTTCTTCCATGGATTTGTGTCGGATCACGGCGTAGTCGGATGTTTTGGACATTCCTCGGATGATGCCCGGTCCATGTTCACCACCTGTATTACGGAGTTTGGAGAAATCCACTGTGGCATAATGTGGGGCATGGGCCAGCTTTTCCACTGCGCTTACACCTGAAAGTGGCGTCCTGTTAGCGTAGGTCGTTTCATCACCTTGAGCTTCCGTCTGTCAACAAAAAGTCATAAAAAATTGTGACAGATGAACATCAGAGCGCTTTCATCTGAATTAACTTAAAAATGTTAAATCACAGTCAAAAATCTAACAATATACATATACGCTTATAATATATGCTTTAACTAAAATAGGATGCACAGATGCCTGCAGAACCTTCTCGGAAATACTAATAGAAGCGTACAATTATGTGAGTGAATGTTTTTGTGTATTTTACTAAAAGAAAAACGATTTCACTCGATGAATTACCATATATCTGGTAACTGTGATGGCGCTTTTTTTTAACTATCATCCAAATATTTATTTATTTAACGTATATATACAGTTGTGCTACCCTATCTGAAGTTGTGAAATGTTACCATTTTTTGAAAATATGACTCAACATGCAAAAAACTTTCATTTTTCAACTTTCATTTAAGGACAGTAATTATTTGAAGTCATTTATCATCACATAGTTGTTAAGCTCCTTTTTAAATCATAATGATAACTGAAATCACCCAAACAGCTCTGATCATAAGTTTACATACCCTTGAATGTTTGACCTTGTTACATAGACACGAGGTGGCAAATTCAGATTTAAATTGCCATGAAGGGTTCCACACCTGTGGCTTTTAAAATTGTAACCAATGTCGGCGTATAGTCATTGAGTAAGTTGGCCTTCCAAGTGGATGCACTGATCTGGCTCAACACTGAGTCCATGGGGAGCAGAAAAGAACTGTCTCAGGACCTTCGTAACAAGGTAGTTCAACTTTTGAAAGATGGGAAAGGATATAAGAAGATATTCAAAGACTTGAAAATGCTAGTAAGTACTGCTCAGTCCATGATTAAGAGGTGGAAAATGAGGGGATATGTTGATACCAAGCCAAGTTCAGGTAGGCCAAGTTGACCCTGCAGTGGTTACAGAAGAGAAAGGTGAAGGTTCTGGAGTGGCCATCACAGTCTCCTGCCCTCAATATCATCGAGCTGCTATGGAGAGATCTCAAACATGCAGTTCATGCGAGACAACCAAAGAATTTGCAACAGCTAAAGGAATTTTGCAAGGAAGAATGGGCAGTTGTGCACTCGCAAGCACACTTTTGAACAGGGTTCATGTTTCATGTGATTGTGCCATTCTACATGACCTATGACTGGATATGAATCCAATAAGAAATAAAATAAATGTGTTTTGCCTAGCCATTCATATATATATATATATTTTTTTTAAATGTTACCTATTTTACATATTTGGCCAGGGTATGCAAACTTTTGAGCACCACTGTACTATATATTTCTCTTCGTTCTGGTTCCAGTCATGTTCACAGAGGATGTAGTGCAAACTATTACACATGTGCTGATACATGAAATGATAAGCACGGAGGAAGGAAATGACAGGGCAGCCACCATGGTATTAATTTTTTTTAATACCAGTCACACATCAAATTTGGTCTTTTCATAATCAGTAAATCTTTTTTTAGTCAGTAAATAATTCCAAGCTATTTTTAATACCATTTAATCAATCCATGCATTCCATTTAGTGCAAGCCATTTTTGCATGTATTTAATTGAAGACTCCTGTCAAGAAGTGGTCGGGGGAGACACCAGACGCAGGGACAAAAGTGTTTATTAAACACCAAGACACTAAATGAGAAAAGCAGGCAATCAAGCCAGAAACAAAACACCGTGCACATGCACTGAACGAATGGGAGAAACTAAGGTACACTGCCCAAGGCGGGGGAAAACAGAAGTACACACTCAATGAGTGGCTAAACTAGAAAACAAAAACTTGACCTGACTAGACTGACGGAAACACTGGGAGACTTAGAGAAAAGGGAGACAATACGTGGGCGCAGCAAAATACACAAGGCTCGGGAATCGGCCAAAGGAAATACTCGGGAAGGCATAGCTGAGATTTCACGATGTAGCGCATAGCCAACAAAGTTCCGTCTGAGGATTTCTTCTCTCCTGCCCGCAGATATACACACGGGAGGAGGCGGGGACTCAGAAGGCAATCTCAGAAGGAAGCAGAAACACATGGGATTAATAAACAAATTCACGAGAACCGGGTTAACAATCGAGACGAGATGCTGAGACAATCAATCAAACTAGACAGTTTAGATTAAGGTAATCTAAACGTGACGAGTATAGAAACACCACGAGACAAGCGAGGGAAAGCTTAGCTTTAAACGTGGTTAAACAGGGAAATCTTAGGAAGAAATTACAAAAGCTAGAAACGCTCGCACAGGCTAATAAGTTAACTAGGGTTAATACTACGTGATAAATATATACAATCACCCTCAAATAAGGGCTGGTTCGTATGGGTTAGTAACGAACCTATCAGAGAACGCATTCACTCAGAGCTTAGCGAGACCCAGAATTAAGCACAGGTGAAAGTAATGAATGAAATACTACAACCGATTCCGAATGAGGAAACGTGATTGGACAAAGAGATGCAGGCATGCTCAAGGCTGTCAAACGACATCACGGGAGTTTGGGCAAGAGTGAATCAATCTTCAGACGGCAGAAATAAAGCTGAAAAATAAATCGAGAGAGTGAGGCACGGGAGAAAAAGCAGAGGCACAAATAAAAAGTAATAAGCACAAAGACAAAACAGCACACATGGGGCAAAACCATAACAACTCCAGTGCTCAAAGTACTTACGTCACAAAAAGTCCTTTATGAGAAAATCGAGGAATCCTTTCCTTAAGGTGTATAAAAATGTGACATAAGTACTTCTAGCACAAGGCTCTTTTTTTTTTTTTTTCATGGTGTTGAACCATGTTGTAATAATGCGGAACATGTGTTATGTGTGTGTTTTAAAATGAACTAATGCAAGTGGTTCCCAACCCAGTCCTCAAGTTTTTGTCGCAGCTTTACTTTTGCACACCTTATCCATTTAATGCCCAATGCACCTTCATGCACACCCTGTTCAGGTACATCTTTTTCAACCAATCAGCATGAAGCCCTTAAATGGATCAGGTGTGAAAGAATAGAGCTACAGCAAAAACCTGCAGGGCAGGGGGTCCTTGAGGACTGGGTTGGGAACCACTGATAATGTCTTGAGGTATTCTTGTAGGTAAAGTTACAGCTATTATCTTATGGTGCATTAAATTAATATGCAATCATTAAATATTATGAGGAACACAATTACGGTAGGGTAGCGACATAACATGTCATTTCTCTTTTTTTCATCTTTCTTGATACTTTTTAAATTTCTCTGAACACATCCTCCCTGTCTGTCTCACATTTCTTCTTCCTCTATCACTCTGTTTAGAGAAGTGGTTTGAGGTTAGCTGTAAAACTTTCTCAAACCTTGATATCAGACAGAGTGCTTGATCACTGTACTTTCTCATTCTCTCATTAAAAGTGCTACACAAATGTACAGTATATTTGTCCACCGTCCATCATCTAATCTGCTGATTATTGGTCATGATTGCATGGGGGAATCCCACCATCCTCTCTGCAAGAGATAGGAATACACTCTGGACATTTTACCAATTAATCACAGGACAGGGATTACGCACCATTCACACAGACCCACAGGCAACGAGATAACAAAGCTCGCATGTGTGTTTGGACTGCAGGAGGAAACATGAGTACTTGAGAAGACACACGAGCAGGTAAACATGCAAACTCCACTAATGTGCTGTCCAGGTCTTAAACCGCAACCTCTCAGCAGGAAATACAGTATATTAATCTTTTATAATGTCAAACAAAAGCATAAAAATCAAAACTCGCCACAGATTCCTGAAAGATGTCCAGGTAATTTTTTAGGCATAACATTCCACGGCAGAATGGATTCATAATCCATAATACGTTATGGCAAATCGCAGGATTTTATATATTGAGCTTGATTAACCGAACAGGCTGTAGTTACTTTGTCCTCAATGATTCTATTTCTCATTCATGATAAATTCGTAGATAAAGTCACTGACATGTCTTTATTTATAAGAAGAGTTCTGAATTTCCCTCATACTCTGTGCAATTTTAATTAAGCAAAGATGTTGGAAGTTATAGTCTTTGCTCTGACACTCAGTGAAAATACTTTTTTTTTGCTAAGTGTTCTCAAAATTCGCCTGGAAATGGGTAAAAGGTGTTTCAGATATGCTGCTCCTGCAGCTTTGAATCTGCTGCAGGAGGAGTTGGGTCTGAAGGAGCTGGTCTTTTTAAATATTTTTAAATGTTGATTAAAAGCATCGGAAAAAGATGTATCAGGCTGTAGATGCTTTGAGTGATGGCTTTCTGATCTGTGAGTCTGTGACCTTGTGTTTGTAAATTGCTTTGTGTGTTTTATGTTTGCAACTTTGTTAATTATGCTGCTGCCTGTCTTGGCCAGGACCCTCTTGTAAATGAGATTGCTAATCTCGACGCGCTCCAGACCCAAAATATTAAATTTATGTCATTTAGGTTATCTGACATTTTCGTTATCCAAAGCAACACGGGAGCATTTCAGCCCAAACACCGTTGCAACCCCTCTGAATCTTATCGCGCTGTCTTTGGCCTTTTTCATGACCTTCCTCTTTCTGGTCAGAAGCTGCCTCACGCTGTTTTGGTCAGAGGATCTGAGCTACATCAAAAAAGTAAAAGTACATTTTACTCTGATTGGTAAATGACTGTGTGTTAGTGTAAAACAAGTGTCAGAGATTCACCATACCGAAGATCCGAACACTCTATGATGTTTTTTCGATGGTTAGACCGGAAGAAAGTTTTGTTAATATGTCTGAGTTTCGAAACATTGTGCCGAATACAACGCTGTTGACTTGATAACGTAAATGACCCTCTGCGATGTGAATGACAAACTTCCGTGAGAAAACATGTCGGGAAAGTTCTTTGAATGTAAATACTTTTCATGATATCATCGATAGGGATGTCTAAATGCTGTTCAGAAGTATTTTGGTGTTGTTTTGACCTTAGATTATAAACCCAGGATCGATTTCGGGATAATGTAAATGACATATTCGTTCGTAATTTCGAAAGCCCAGTTTTCAGTGCTTGTAGGTCTCTGAAATGACTTGCCATCTTATGTTCTTGCGTTTGAATCAGATTATATAAGTGTTATCTTCATATTTACTGCTTATTTGTGGTGCGTGGAGTTAGTTTAGTATGAGGAGATTGAAAACAAAGTATGCACATCGGGATAACCTAAGTGACATCTTTCATGATTACAGAGATGCCAAGTCTCACGCATTCGGCGTAAGTCTCATGCATTTTTTAGGCTTATTCACCGTAGTCCGCAACTATTCCATGAACGCTTATTACTGAGATTCTCACGCGGAATTAAAATCATTGTGCATTGAAGTTTCAGTTTCACTTGCGTATGGCGGACCTCACCACAAGTAACGTGGAAAGCGATTATGACTCCGGACTTCCTGCGCTTCTCTTTACTCAGGAATTGGAAACAATGCATGTGTTTCATGATCGTTTAAATTGTTTAAAGGAAATAAGACTATTTGAAACGTCTTTATGCGATTCCATTGCTTGCAATCCCCCAGTAATGACAAGCGTGAGAATTCCCGAGTCATAATCGATTTCCGTGTCACTAGGGGGAAATCCACCATAATGCACATGAAACTGATTAACTGAATGCACGATGACTTAAATTCCGCGAGTGAATTTCTTCAGTTTGCGTTGATTGAATAATTGCTGACTCCGGCACAGGAACGGGAATGCCACTAAGAGGCTAGAGACTCACGCAGAATGCGTGAGACTTGGCATCTCTGTGATTATTTTTTTTTTATGACGTCAGATTTTTAAAATAATTTTTTATGACGTCAGATACCATCCATGTCATTTGTCTTAATGGTTCTAATGTCCAGGTGGTTCTTTTAACTATATTTAATCAGTTTAATGTAAAGAGTGCCGTTTTTAGCTCCAAACCGGGGTGCTATAGTGATTTTCTGAAGATTTTCATAACGAGTGTCATTTACGTTATCCGTGTCATTTACGTCATTTGCCCTGCTTTCTAGTGCAGTGATGCCTTCTGTAGGCTGCAAAACTAATGTAACTTGTTTTAGCAAAGTATTATGATTGATTTGGGGGGGTAAGGTGGGCAAATAAAGACTTGAGGGGTTGTTTTGATGCAAATTTCAGATGTTTTGTGTTCATTTACTCGTCAAAGTCAGTATGAGTGCAGGTTAACTGCACCAGGGGATGGCATTAGGGGCACCTAACCAAAGATTTATGGATATAAAACACTAAAATGGGGTTTGATTGCATATAACAATTCTATACCATGATATAAAGGTATTTTCAGAACACATAGTTGAGACTCATGATCGTGTCATTTACGTTATTGTTTGGTACCATTCACAAATCAACCTCATGTGCCAAGGCATTAAGTAGTACACACTTAAGGACACATATGATTAATCACAAAGACCTACACTTTAATGTAAAACAGCTAAAAATTAATAAGCAGGCAGTTGCACAGAACTAGAAGTAATGGAACAGTTCAGTTTTTCAAGTTATGCGGTGGAACTAACATGCACATTTTCAGGCCAAACTTCAAACAGGTGACACATTACTAAAATGAGGTGCAGACAGCTTCTCTGTATGTCAGTTTCATTGTTGGAATGTCAGGTTAGTATAAAACAGGTTTCCACATGGCTAGGAATTGATTAACTGTAAATTGAGCTTCATTAAAGGCAGGTAAGTCAGCCGATAACGTAAATGACAGGGCCAAATTTGACTTCTGAGAGGGCCTTCTTCAAGGACATGCCCCGGAAAAACTATTGCTCGTTTGATCACACGGTTTTTTGCACGTAAACCCATAACACTTGTACTTTCTAAATACTTATTAGCAAGATCCAGCTAAAAAAAATATTTTTCAAAGTCACAACCTGGCTGGGGTAGTTTTCGCGGGCCACACCCATATAATCTTGAATGGAATCTGGTAAGAGGTAACTGTCAGAAGTTAAAAAAGAATAATTTACTTGTCAGTGTACAAAATTTTGGAATTCTCAAAGGCACCATATTTTGCAAAGTAAACAGACAAACGAGCTCCTTCCATTTTCCAATGGTCGAAATAAAGTCAAGCTGTTTTTGGACTTATTGGGCAAGATGGTCAATGAGAACCAAACCACAAGTGCAGCACGTCTTTGGGAGCTTAGACGGCCGCTTAGCTGCCAACTCATCATGTAAGCGATAATCAACTCGTAGGTGTGCATTACAAGGTTTTAAGGCACTTCGCGGAGGCAACCACCCTCCGCTTCGCGTCTGGTGGTTATTCGCCTGCGCGTCCTGCCTTAAAACTGTGTAATGCACACCTACGAGTTGATTATCCCACTTATACTATGGTCATTTGCCAGCAATATCAAATCATATAATTTAGAATTTTTTGGTGAAAATTTTGCACTTTAAAAAAAACGAGCTGGTAATCATTAAACAGGCACCGCGCCTTCTCATAGCCAATACTAAAGGCCAAGCTAAAACGAACCAGCTAACTTAGTTCAGTTTACCTTCTGGCAAAAGAACTTTGAGCGCACGCTAACATCCTTTTACCAGCAAATAATTTGGTAACGGATTTCAGCTGAAACGGAGATTATACATAACACAACATTATGCAAAATTATGCGGCCTGTAGCGAACTTGCTACCCGCAATTACAATGAACTTATGACGATTTCCGTTGAGCCAGCGAGCTGAAATAAGTCTGTTGTCATAGCACGTAGCTAGCGAACTGTCAACAGTTCCTGATACATGAGGTGGACATGTTAGCTTCCTTCGTTACCGTACACAATTACTATCGTTTAATGAATAAAGTATGCTGCTTTAATATTTACGGTCATTATCGCTGGAGTACCTATTGTTAACCGCGCCGCAGGACGCAACTTATCTGATGCCACCAAATTTACTGGAGATAAATGAGTAGCTAGGTTTCTGTTATACCCAGCCAAATGCCAGTGCTCTAACGTTGCTATGGTTACAGGTTGGCTGGCGGATGAATTTCGAATGTCGAAACTACCGTAGGCCGAACTACCTGTGCGGTTCCACAGTTTTAACTCACACCTGCCAGCCAATCAGAAAAGAGTATTCACCCAGTAACTGCCCGAGTAAAGAAATGTGAGTATGCTCAACAATTATGATAACAAATGCTGGTTAGTTTGACTGATTTAAAAATTAGATTTACTTTTTTTTTGCAAAATAAAGGATGCTTAGCACGGGAATGAGAATCTTACACTTATTTCTTCATTTAACATGTAATGTAAGAAAAATGTGGGTATGTCCAAACTTTTGACTGGTACTGTATGGTACGGGAAAGGCTGTAGAGAATGAACGTAGGCCATTACAAAGTATAGCTATGCAAATGCTTTGTGTGTGTGTGTGTGTGTGCATATGTGTGTGTTCATGCATGTGTGATCTAGAGTTCAAACTCACCTCATCTGTCAGTTTCAACCCCTCAGTGTCCTTCTTTATGCTTCCAGAACAGCGGTTGTCTCTCTTTTTCCTAAGAATAACACATAGCATCACTGATAACATATACTACATAATGTCACAGACATTATAATCACTATGGATCAGCATTTCATTACGGCCTGTTTTTTTCTTTGTTTCATATGCTAGGAATTGCAGATCACCATCACAAGGTGCTGCACTTAGCGAGCAGCGCACACCATCAAATCCAGCTGACAGCAACATTGCCCTCAGCTCATAGAAAATGAATGGTGAAAACAAAATGAAGTCGCCAGAAACCATCAGTTAAACTCCATTAGCATTGTTCCTAGTGGTACCAACATTGGTGGGGTTTGTCTGTTTCTCTCAGGAATAAGGAGGGGTCATTCCATGTCAAATCATCAATATTTTGAGAAATTTTCCAGGTCACCTCCTCAAAAATTTTTGAAAAAATTCAAGTAGATATTCACACAAAATAAAAAAAAAAGCCAAATATTAGGCCAGTATCTCACATAGATTTCAAGTTATAGCCCTTCAAAATTTGAATAATGTTTTAAGTTTTTTGGTGAACCCATTTTCGGCTAACTTTGGCAACTTATTGCTCCAAATTGGTTGCTTATACAAGGCTGAAATTGGGTATACTAACCATATTCATCCCTTAGAATCTGAAAATGGCCTAAACTTCTGTGTATCTTGATCCACTTTTGTATGGTAAAGCCTCAAAATCAGCCGAAAACACACAGCAAAAATCCCAGTGTTAATTCAACTCCAGTAGAGTTTATATGAGACCAACCCATCCATCTTGGACTCAAATGAACTCTATTGGAGTTAAATTAACACTGGGATTTTTACTGTGCACAAAACGCCCAAAAATGACCACACATTTTATGACCTGTAACTCAGGAATCAAGTAAGATAAAAGGCTAGAATCCATTTTTTTTTTTTTTTTTTACAATTTTATGATACGTCTCTCTGTAAAAATGCAGTAATCCAAGTAATATCATTTGTAGAAGTTTTTTTAATGAAATAATTTCTTAGTAGATGTTCCCAGTTTTGCCCCAAAATGCCCTTTTTTTTTTTTTTGGGCAAAAAATGACCATGTCACCAGTTATTCATCTCTCTGAAATTTTTACTGTGCAATCCTGTAAATGTTGAACAGTGGCTAACAAAAAAATCAGAATGATGTTCAGCTTACTTTTTTTGTTATGAATTTTTGTTCTGAAATTGTGTATTTTTTCGTTGACTAAATGGGTATAGGCCTGCTGCAAGTGCTGTTATCTACTAAATATAAAACAAAACATTGATTAAAAATATTTTTTGAACATGATACACCATCTAAAAGTACAATACATGACAGAGGTTTTGTCAGAATATTAGGGGTTTGCTAGATTCCACAGATTTATTCCTCACTTTCATTGGTTTCATTGTTTTTGTTGGGGATGACTGTTTGGGGATGAGATCAGTGCCTCAAACATGCCATGACTTGACTGATCACAGGCTTCTGAAGTAAACCTAAAAATGAGCCCAAACTTGTATTACTGAATTGCGCAATAATTGTTCACTATAAAAGGAACTATGCTGGTGGAATTTAGTCATAAATTCCTAATTATTGCTTATTGTGTTATTAATTGCTTCTCCTTTGAGTAGGCTAGGACATGCATGATTGTTTAACTTATAAAATCTAGCTTTTACATAAGTAGAAATGCCATAAGCTGTGTATCTAGAAGAATGTGTACTCATTCTATCTGAAAAAAACCTTGAGGTCCAGCCGGACCAAGGAGTGTATTTTGAGTTATGTGTGTTCCCAGGAGACAGTTTCTGCAAGGCCTGCAGAACCACGAGATAAGCAACAGGTGATTGGGGGAGAGAGAGACTCCTCTGTACTGCAGATATGGCTGTCAGGGTCAGTCATACGTGGGATGCCTACTCCTGGCCGAAGGACGGCTGGAACCAATATGAAGATGTATTTCAGCCCCAAGGGGAGGAGATTTTGACTTAGTGCTCTCACATATATCCAAAGCAAAGGAGAGATTCCTTTGTCTTTGTTCTTGCATGTAACGAAGACCCTATTTGCAAATAGCAGTAAACTGGATCCAATTTACTCTCACTTTGTCCCAGTCTGATTTCTTTCAGGAATACAATATCAAAATTTCTACAACAGTCCCACATGGGGATTATTAGATCATCATGAGCACTAAAATGGAGGGGAGTAATTTACCTTGGTGCAGTATTGGAATCCATTTAGATGATGCATGCCATTCAAGGAAATTCACAAGAAAAACTGGACTATTGGGACTAGATGCTTTCTCAAGTGACAATACTGTCTTAATGCAGTGGCGGTCTGGTGTTCCGCAGATTGATTCTGTGTGTTGTCATCATGAGAAAATGTTTTCAACTTGCTATGAGGAGAATCAAAAGTACTGTGCAGATCCCAGAAACATTCGTCATAAAAAAAACAGCAGGCCTATACCTGTTTAGGTAACGAAAATTTTGGAACAATTTAAAAATTCATAACAAAAAAAGTATGCTGAATATCATTCTAATTTTTTTGTAAGACGTTGTTCACATTTATAAAATTGCACAGTAAAAATTTCAGAGAGATGAATAACTGGTGACATGGTCATTTTTTGGCCCAAAAAAGGGCATTTTGGGGCAAAACCGGAAAACTTTACTAAGAAATTATTTCATTAAAAAACTTCCACAAATGATAGTACTTGGATTACTGCATTTTTACAGAGAGATATATCTTAAAATCATAAAAAATGAATTTTAGCCTTTTATCTTACTCACTTCCTGATTTACAGGTCATAAAATGTGGTCTCGTTTTTTGGGCATTTTGTGTTTTCGGCCGATTTTGAGGATAAACAGAATCTAAGGCCATTTTCAGATTCTAGGGGTTGAATATGGTTAGTATACCCAATTTCAGCCTTGTATAAGCAATCAATTCGGAGCAATAAGTTGCCAGAGTTGGCTGAAAATGGGTTTGTCAAAAAAAATATTATTCAAATTTCAAAGGGCTATAACTTGAAAACTATTTGAGATACTGGCCTAATATTTGGCATTTTTTACATTCTGTGTGAATATTTACTCGTGAATTTTTTCAAAGAATTTTGAGGACGTGACCTGGCACCCCCTGGATGATTTGACATGGAATGACCTGGAGGCATCATGTCCACCCTGTCAGTCTAAAATTACATTTAATTCAGACTATATTAGCGACACATCATTTGCAACCACACTTCTCGTCCCCGCTTCCCAAATGAGAGGTTTCGTTCTATCCAGTGACTTATTCTCATTGAAAGATTGAAGGCTTACATGATCAAGTATTTGATAGATTTTTTTTTTTTTTTTGCACTGATGATATGCTTTAGAAGAGTGCCAATCACACAGCTTTTCTTTCATCTGGTCATGGAAAGGCTGTCTCTTGAAAATCTTTTAGTCAGACTGAAAATATCTGCCAGAGGGACATGAATCCCATAACCAGGGTGAGAACAAGCACTTTCCGTGTTATAGCAACTCATTGAGGGGACGAGGAATGTTTTAATCGTGGAGCAGGAACATCCATATGAGCTCAGTATAATAAAACATAGCCCCAGCAGTACAACAGTAATATCACACAAAAACAAAGAATTAGGGTGAAGTGTCCCTTCAGACTGATGTTCCAGGCGGCTGTTTCTCTTACTTCAGAATGAGCTGCATTATGAGACACATCATCATCATGGCACCTGCACCGGCTGCTGCACCAATCAGCAGCGAGGTAATATTGAAACCTGAACAAAGAGCATTTTAGTTAAAAGCAGAGGAGCACATTTCATTTCTATCATACATGTGTATACTGTATTCAGTACAGTTCATGAGTGTTTAGACAGCAGCACAAATTTATTGTTTTGTCCCTGTATTACTTTGGATTTGAAATGAAAAATTGAATATCATGTCGAAGTGCAGACTGGTCAAAAGCATACTTCAATATATCACCGCAAGATATATATTGAATGTATTGAAGAATATTTGAAATGTATTTACCTAACAGTAGCTGTGGGGACGGGATGTGGAGCTGGAGGCTGGAAGAGCCCAGAGTGTTAGTGCTGAGGCAGAGGATATTAGGTGTGTCTCCCTGTGAGTGGTACATGGTGAGGGAGCTCCTCAGGCCTGTGCTCCCCAGCTGCTCCTCCCTGATGACTCTGTCAGTAGAGTTAGTGACCTGCAGTCCAGACACACGCCAGTCTATGCTGGGAGAGGGATTCCCACGGCTCTCACAGGAGCAGCTGATCTGTGCTGCAGTCCTGCTGCAGCTCCCAGAGCCAGAGATCTGAGGCCTGTCTGTACACAGAAGGACACAGTTACAGCACTGATGCATTCATACTGCTCTTCCATCATCAGTCTTTCATCTTTCATTATGGTTTCATAACAATTGATCAATATTTTGTTATTTGGTTGCTGCTTGTTAATTCTCATCACTTCCTATTTTGTTGCACTGCTGTTAATTCTATCACTTGACAGCTGATTTGTGCCCAACTTCTAGTTTTTGTTTTGATGTGTATGGCTGGGTTGACTAATGCATTGCTTTAATTGTGCGTTATCTAATGTTATTTAACCGTTCCAGTGACCTTCTTTGTGCACTTAATGGAGTTCTAAACTTGGGTTAGTGAACCAGACCACACCTAAAAATGTCACCCCATTCATTCCCATCCTAACTAACCAGCCTATTTATACCGCCTTCATTCTACAATCCTTGGCTGTCTCACTTAACATCCATCCCTCCCATTCCCTTCTATTCATCTCTCACCCTATCAATCAATGGGAACCCCAGGGGACTTGAAGAGCCTTTATGACTCCCAGAAGAGATGTGACCGCCACCCTGAGTCTTGTCACCTGGGGCTTCCCATCATCCAACATTGGTCTCCACCTACTTGACTCTATTGTATCCTTCATCAGTATCCTTCATCAGTACAAATTCCCATGCTTATTCAATTCAGTAAATATCATCTACTATGATTTTAGGTGTGGTCTGGAATGCATCAAAAGCACATAGCCTTGGTTAAAAGCATCTGCCAAATAAATATTATGTGTGGAAATTCAATGCAACAATTCTGATTAATGCAATGATTTAATGAATATAAACACTGAACATACATATTATACAAAGCTGTACAGTTGTTGAGTTCTTCATGCCATGTTTATTCTGTGCTTCACAGTAGTACTGTTCACCATTACTGGACTCAGTCACATTGAAGGTGAGATTCTGTCCAGTTCTTATAATGTTTGTCTCTGCATCATTCACTTTATACCAGGTGTAGTTCTGCACTGGTGGGTTGGCTTTACTGCTGCAGGTCAGAGTCACAGAGTGGCCTGGAAACACTGAACCAGAGGGACTGATGGACGCTGAGGTGTTCTTAGGAGGATCTATAATTTGATATTTAAATGGCAATGTCAGAACAGACAAGAAGTAACACAAGTTCTGAGACAAAGACATATATTTTCTCAATTTGGCGTGGAACTCCACAATTTTAGATTTGTTATCAAACAGTTCACTATTGGAAACAGTGCACAATAATATTCCTCAGGAAAGCAAAACCCTAAGCAAGACTTATTCTGAACCCTATCTTTTACCTGCTCTAAGAAAGTGACTGAGTACTTGCGAAGCCATTTGTCCCAAATATTATGGTTCATTAAAATGGAGGGACTATGTATAAACAGGGATGAGATTTTTATACAATGAAAACAAGATGTGTAAAAATAGACTTATGAAAAATCATGAGCTCTGTTTCAACAACAAGTAAAATGGTTTGAGTAAATTAAAAAACTGAGCCATACAGAGCCATATCAAGAATAAAATGTTTTCTACCAATGTAGCGTACCATACCAGTCCAGCTACATATTTAATAATGAAAAAATATTTCCATCATTGTGTTTTGATTTTTTTTAATTTAGTTTTTGTAAAAAACTAGATTACAATAAGGATGATAATAATAATAATGAAATATTATGGAAACGGGGTATTTTTTTTCTTTCTTTTTCTAATGGGGATGACGAACCTATAAGTAGATGTCAGGTCGGGGAAGGAGGTCGGCTCTGTGTTACGGGAAGTGCATAGTGCGAGGTATGAGTGAGGGGAGCGAATGAGTTGCGTGGCGCGAGATTCAAAAAACAGCATACATGACAGAAAAACTGGGAGTTTAAAAATAATACCACTAGGAACAACAGGAAAAGAAAAAAAGAAATCCTCTGATGATCCACTGGAATCAGCATGGGTAGGATTTTTTTTCAACGCCTAAAAGACTCCATTATTTGGTACCTAAAGAGAAAATCCCTCTGCCCTGGGGAAACGGACCGTTATGCCTAGGTCCCACTGGGGAAAAATCATTGGCGATGCGGAAATAGACAAATTTTCTCCTGATGGCTCCCGATGCTCCCGATGTTTTTGCCAAAAAAAAAAAAACGGAGTAGTCCCATTAGAAATTGCACTTATTAGGCATCGGGGATGGTCCAGTGAACATTCACTGATGCTTCGGCTATGTTCACAAAGCTTCTGGGAATGTCCCCCGAACAATGCCCGTGAACACATCGGGGATGGCTCCCAATGCTCGGGAAAGTTCCTGTGAACCTTCGCTGAGGTACCCCGGAGCTTCATCGAATTTGAAATATCACCGGGGGAATATCCCCGTAGATTAGGGGATGTATCGGTGAGTACTTGCAAACCATCCCAGGTGCCTCGGGGAAGGGTTATTGGGGAGGTAGGCCTATATATTGTAGCGAGCTACAAGGTGCAACCAGCCTCTATAATTATCGAACAGTTTGGATGGGAATCCAGTGCGAGACGCCAAGCAGAGTTTGGGAAAGAACTTTTTTTTTTCCCTGAAAAATCCTCTCACCTCCCTGTGCACTCCCTGTAACTCATCCCACCACAAAAACTGATAGCCTAACTTTTTTTTTAATCCCTCGCATTCACTCCACTTACTCCTGCCCCGAGTTACTTTGAAATTGTTTCCCCCTCTCATATTCCCCCTCTAGCCTTTATTTTGACGATTTCGTTTTCTTAATTTTTTCTCATAATTTTTATATATAATTGAAGTTTGTTTGATGACGAGAAGACTGTCAGGCATTGCTTTATTTAGCTGACCGCGACTTGCGTCTGGCAAGCGCATCTGGTTGTTACAATCTGTACCGCAGCGGCCCAATCTTTTCCTTTAGAAATTAATCAACTATTTTTTTATTATTATAATTTTTTTTTTAATTGAGTGGCTGGATATACATATTCAGTTTTCTTGCAGGTGTCTAGGCTGGGGCCTGCAATTTGGGTTATTTATTTTCCGCGGATAAATGTTTTTTTCCCTTAACCTGTTCATTTTTTCTCTTAATGTAAATAATGTTATGATTTGAGCAAACGGAAGTGCATCTTATTTCAATACAAGTTATTTACTTTCTCTTGGTTTTGTTGACTAGTTTTTCCGTTAGATGCTGTAGTGGAGCTGAACACAACTAATTTATTTTGGTCGAACAGACGACCTGGCACCCGGACAAAACATTGATAAAATAACTGTGTTTGGCTATGCTATGATATATGCACATTTTGGGCTCAGCATCATTCTCTCTCTGGCATATACTTATATGAAATGTACGTATAATGCGCGCGAATGCAAAATCCAGCCAATCGGCGCCATGGGAAGAATGCACTTTTCAACCGCCGCCAAAATTTCTGTGAATATCCGGGGATGCAACCCCGACATTGGGAATGTGTCACCGAAAGGTCGCCGAACTTTTGCCGAAGATTAAAATATCCCCGAAGGTCCCCTGATGCTTCGGCGAGACATCACAGATACTTCGGGGATGCCTCGGCGAAAACAATATTTCGCCGAAGCTCCAGGGAAGCATCCCCGGAGCTTACCCGTGGCTCTGGAAAGCTCCGGCGAGGCCTCCCCAGCCTGTTTTCCCAACAAAACGTTGGGAACACATTGGGAAAAGTTTCAATACAAGCATTGAAATTTTTCGCAGTTCTCCCAATGCCTCCCGATGGTTCCAGATGACTCGCGATGCTCCCGAAGCTTCCCCGGGACATCGGGGAACCTGTTCCCGACACCTCCCGAGGTGCATAAATTTCCATCAGGAGTACATCGCCGAGGCAAAAAATGCCCAGTGGGACTGAGCCTGTAGGCTACACCCTTTACGGTTTGGAGAAATCAATATATATTTTTCCAGCGGACTGAGTGAATGAGGACTGCGATAAGGTCTGTACAAGCCCCAAGATTCCATTTCAAACAAGCCTTTCGCACTTGCTTTCCCTTCTCCATAAATTCCCGAAATACCTGTATCAGCATCAAGGTTTGAATCTAAAACTAAATATTATTAACTGCCTTTCCCCCGCCTTAATTTGTTATATTTCGTTTCATTGCTTTATTTTCTCCTCTTTGCATTCTTGAGTATGGATGTGTAAGCATCAGGGTTGATTTGTTTTGTTTAATCTCCAGTTGCGTAAGTGTGTGGCTGACATTGTCGCGTGTTACTTTCTGTTTGAATTTTGCCATGAAAATTATGAGAAGGTACCTTGAATTTGCTCCTTGCATAAAGATTTGGGGTTTTTTTAGAGCTTTGTGCTCCTTGTTATCGGTTCTTGCATACCGCTGATTTGGAAAAAGGCGCAGTTGAAATGAATACTGGTTTTTTTTTTCTATTTTTCTATTTTTTATTTTAGAAAGCATTCTATGATGTGGTCGTTTCTAAATTGATGCTTGATCCTTAAAATATATATTGAGTTTATGCAAATGAAAAAAAAAATCTACGTGATTGGTTGTTTCTGGTTATTCCCGCTGTGGCGTGGATAAAGGAATTCTTTAGTTGGCAGTTGAAGGCTGGCTGGCGCCCGAACAAACTTTTTTTCTTGAGTTCCTCGTTTTATCTGCGCTACACCAACATTTACTGAGGTGACTGTATAACAATAATATCATTAATAAAATTATCAAGTAAATGCAAATGCTGAGCAAACATATTGCAATCAGCTGAACAGGTCTTGATGGCCCCTTGCCATGTTCATTCTGTTCTTCACAGTAGTACTGTTTATCACTGGACTCCGTCACACTGAAGGTGAGAATCTGTCCACTTTCAACAGAGTTCACCTCTGCGCCATTCAGCAGGGAAGCTGAAGTGTACTTAGGTAGTTATTTGAATGTTTATTAAATGTGTTTGTTAGGAAAATGCCGCAGTTACTTAAATTACATTGAATCGGCTCATCTATCCCTCTATCCATCCATTGTCATTAGGGTCACAGGGGAGCTGGAGCCTATCCCACCTGACTATGGGCGAGAGGCAGGGACACACCCTGGACAGTTTGTCAATCCATCACAGGGCACGAAAACCACTGTTCACACACTGTTCACTCACATGCTCATACCAATGGGCCTTTTAGAGTCTCCAATTAGTCTGACTTGCATGTCTTTGAACTGTGGAAAGAAATACCCGGAGGAAACCAACACAGTCACGTGCAGAGCAAGCCAACTCTCCAGGCTGGATTCAAACCCACAACCTTCTTGCTGTGAGCCAGCAGTGCTACCCACTGTTTTTGAAGCAATAACATCATAAATATGATAAATTATGATAAATATGGTATTTTGCTTACAATCAACTTTCAGCTGTACAATTGCTGATTTCTCCATGCCATGTTGACTCTGTGCTTCACAATAGTACTTTTCACCATCACTGGACTCGGTCACATTGAAGGTGAGATTCTGCCCAGTTCCTACAGTGTTCATCTCTGCTCCATTCACTAAAGCATTCTAGAATGCTTTATTATGTGTTTACTCACAACAAGACTATCATTTTCAGTGAATAGCACTTTGGTATCTTGCTGGGTTAGTGCAGTGGATGGCTGGAAAGATGGTCGAAATTGATTTTGGTGCATGTTTGCAGTATATTTTCTCAGTAACCCTGATATGTACTGTGGTGGTAAATGCCATTTGTTGTGCTTTTGGAACTCTATTTTCAGGAATACCAAGCATTTCTTTGGTATTATCTACAATTTCATGCTAGACAGAGCCAAAGTTGGAGGAAAACTCAAAATGGACCATTATATAGTAGATTGTGCCTATGTTTAGGTGGAATTATTTTGTTTACCCAGCAAGACAGCAAATCTAAAGTTCTCTGGGTACATAGTCCCTTTGGGGTACATTACAGCATTTGTAAAATCTCAATGGTAGTATTTTCAGTGTAGATGATATTCAACATCAAAAGTTGGAAAATTTCACTCCCAGGGGGCGCTGTATGCAAAATGCATTGGTTTAATTTGCAGGAATGGAATGAAGCTTTTATCAAATATAGGATGGACACTTTTAAGTAATTTGCTAGAAAACCAGTTTGGATTGAAGTAGAATTTTGGAATAAGGGAAGCCTTCAGTGAAAGATTTAAAGATTTTAAGTTTAAGAGTTTTAGCCCACCAGAAACATAATCGTTGTAGAGATATGTACGCTTAATTTTATCAGGTTTATCATTCCATAGAAATTTGAATATCTTCTGTTCATATATTTTGAAGAATGATTCTTTAGGGGTTGGTAATGCCATAAATAATTATGTAAACTGGGATACAACTAAGGAGTTAATTAAAGTTATTTTGCCATTAATGGTCAGATGTTTCCCTTTCCAGGGCAGCAGAATTTTTTCAATTTTACTTCATTTATTATTAAAATTAATAGATGAAATTTCACTCATATTTTCTGGGATGGGTGTACTAAGTACACCAACCAATCCATCTGTCCAATGAATTGGTATATTGCATGGATGAGTGAAATTTCTATTTTTCAGGGAACCAAGCCTCAATATTTGGCATTTCTCATAATTTGGCTTCAGTCCAGATAGGTTTGAAACGTTATCCAGATCTTTTGTTGGGTTCTGTAGCGATGTATAACGACTAAGATTCTTTTTCAGAGTTCAAATCATGGACTGTTATTTTATACAAGTGTACGTATACTGTTGATGCATGTCTTATACATACTTATGGTGATAGTCCTTTTACATTAGTTGTTTTTTGGCATTTATTTATTTATTTTTGCTGTACATTTCTGACTGGGCTGTACTTGGTAAAAACACATGTATTGCGTGTTTGTAACGCTCACAATCACCACCAGTTTACAACCAATAGAGTTTTATGCCAAAGGGATTACAAATTTTATGTATAAATGTGCATGTACTTCATATATTTCAAAAGGCAGAACTTTGGTATATGTCTGGGAATACGGAATATTAGATCGGCAGAACATTACCTCTTTCAAGCGCTGCCTTTAGTCAGAAAGCTGTCTACCCAGCGTTGTACCAAACCAAACTCTTGATTTTCTCAGAGAACTAGCGGTGTGCAGCACAATTTAAAAAAAAAAAAAAAAAAAATTCTTTGGTACATTGCTGGGGATAGCCAGTACTTGTATCCAGCATACAGTGCCCCCTGAGGGTGAAATTTTCCAACTTTTGATGTTGAATATCAACTACACTGAAAATACTACCATTGAGATTTTACAAATGCCGTAATGCACCCCTAAGGGACTGTGTATCCAGAGAAATTCAGATCTCTATCTTGCTGGGTAAACAAAATAATGCCACCTAAACACAGGCACAATCTGCTATGAAATGGTCCATTTTGAGTTTTTCTCCAACGTTGGCTCTGTCTAGCTTGAAAGTGTAGATACTACCAAAGAAATGCTCAGTATTCCTGAAAATAGAGTTCCAAAAGCACAACAAATGGCATTTACCACCACAGTACATATCTGGGTTACCAAAAAAATATACTTTTAGTTTGGCGGTGACTCTGCTTAAGTGATGCTTTGGAGCAATCTGAGCAAGCATAACTCAGACAGTCCCTGAGATCACAAACCCCCTGGCAGGGTCTGAGATTCTTTTGAATCTCATTTTAAGTTATTGAACATGATATGGACAAATGCTGCTTATGATGAACAAAAGTAATTATAAAAGAGGAGGCTGGGGAGGTGAAGGGAGACGAGAAACAGATTTCATATTTACCCAAGTAGGAGTGGTGTAGAGAGCACGGCACTAGAGCAATTAATGAACAATGCCTTGGTTATAAAAGCTTGCAAATTAGGTAGGAGGAGCTAAAGTTATTAACAATTGGCAGATACAGACAATTCCCATAACAAACCATTACACTGCCTGAAATAGCCACAGACCCACAACTTCAAATAAGCAATCAGATTCCCTTTTCATTCATGCAGAAATGCAATGAAAAACAGTTATTTTCAGTTTGAATTAAAGAGCAACAATTTCTGGAACAGAAAATATAATTTAATTATTGTAGTTGAAATGTTTGATTACCATTATCGCCCAGTGCAGAGCAGAGATGGAGTTCCGCCGAACATCAGATGAAATAACTAAGGCCAACCAATTTCACTAGAAAATGGGAGGAAGCCATTCAAGTGCAACCAAGGCTGATTGTTTAAATTGCTGAGCAAAATAAATCGATTTTCTTTCCCCGCTTTGAATTGCTTTCAGGCCAAGTGAGAAAAACCAACACAATAAGCCATAAAGTATTAGCAGTCCAGTCCAATTGTCATACATACATAGGACGCCATCTAATTTGTGTGCAGCAGTTTTAACCCCAGTGCAAGCATACAGCCTCAAAGTCTCTGGGCAACATTTATTTATTTGACACCAGAAAACTCCAGCCTCTTGGAGGGTAGCTTCATGATAGCGAATAAAGATCATAGCATTTACTCACAAGAACATTTACGTGCTAAGCGTGAGGATTAAATGGTCAACCAGATGCTTGTTGCATTTACATTTCATGAATATGATGTGCACTGTCCCTTATTTTTTTAGGTGTAATGACAAATCTCACACACTCACAAGTTACCAAAGCCTTTGATGAGACTATATGTAAGCAATGATTCCACTTCCAATAGCCCCATATAAAAAACAAAATTTTGTAGGCTTAGCTTTCAAAACCAAAGCTTCAACAAAGTTCATAAACTCAAAATAAACTACATGATGCAAATACGCCTTGCATACAATTCCATATGGGAAATAATTGAAATCCCCGGAGTTTACACAAAGGAACTCATTAACCATGATTAGATGGAGATCCGAGCAATGCATTTCAAACTTGACCTCAGCCAAATTAATGTAAAATAACCCTTCCCAGTCAGAATCTGCAGATTGCTGGTGATGAGATGGAACATTTTAAACAGACATTAAAAGAGCACAACCATCTCTTTCAGTCAAATGAATTTCAGCATTTAATAACCTGACAACACTGTGCAAGCATCAACTCAATCAACACTGAAATCAGTCTAATTAAACCTCTGCAAAATGCGGTGGATGGAGGAAGGACGACCCTAGATATTTTGGCAAACGTAGATATTTTATTGGTGAATACTATGACAAATTGCTCCTGTGAGAGTTAAAAAACACAACCTCTGCAGCAGGTGGGCTAGATGAGCTCAAAATAGTAAAGGAAGTGGAGAAAAGCCACTTGCTGCCCCATAATGGCGATATTTGTTATCATCCAGACAAGGAACCGAACGCAAATTCAGGGTACAATGCACAAGGTTGTATTTAATAACTGGAATGTGGTAATAAAAAAGGGACAGGTCATAGCTTTGAGCAGTAGAGAGCAACTCCAGCTTAGTTACCTAGAGGCCATCCTGGGGCAGTAGCCAGAGGTGTAAAGTCTGGGTTCAGAAAGTAAAAATCCTCCCCAGAACTTTATTCCGACTACCTGAATGTACTTTGGACAGAGCCAAAATGGGTGATCAGCTCATTCTGTGGGAGGGAGAAAAACTTGGCAGGACTTTCTGACCCCTGGATTTTACACCACTGGCAGTAGCCAGGTGGTGAATCGCCCTCACAGTAGCATGACTGCTTTACAGTTGAACTGAAAGGTTTAGCAGGGACACAGTCCCAATACTAGGGACCAATGAAAGCTTGGGAGGTGCTCTTAATAAACTGACTCAGAGATAAAGGTTGGAACAATAGATTAACAAGAATATGGTCCCAATCCCGGACACCTATAAAAAGGCTTGGGAGCTTGTTCCTATTAATTAGACTCTGAAGAGTAATTAAATCTTTCTTTATCATTCATTTCCCAAAAACAAATGAAACAAGAACTTTGCTCAGGATGAGAAGACATACTGTCCGGTAGTGTTGTATAAAGCATGACAATCCGACAACCATACTGAGATCACAATGAACTTACACAGGCTGGACATTCACAATAGGGGCAAGGCATACAAATGGTACCACCTGTGTGTAAGACATTAAACTAGACAATCAATTAAGGCTTGCCACACACTGGGCAATTTTCACATTTTAGCCGATTTAAAAAATTTGGGAGACCACAGACATGAAGCAGTTTCCACCGATTTTTGACATTATAATCTTCCCAACGCACACACTTAATACGGCCAGTGGCGATTCCACAACACGAGATCTTGCGTGTCTTGCATGATCAAACATGAGTAAAGAAGAAAAACAAATCTGGAGAGCTGGTTGCATTGTATTTTGCTGCAAACGAAAAAAAAAAAAAGAAGAAGAAGAATATGGGTGAAATCCTGGCTGAGAGGACAGAGATGGAAAAGTACGCAACATCCGGTTGTTGGCGCTTCCCAGTCTGTTCACTCTCATTGGCTATTGCAGGTATTTCCATCGGTGGCAGCTCTATCTGGAATTGTTAATATCCAGCATGTTTGATATGTATTATTCATGTTTGATATTTATGATTCAAGATCGGGGAAGGTCAGACTCGACCGACAGCAGATAAATAATCTTGTTGACACAACATGCTTTAGGATTATTTGAAAATATAATCGGTTGCGACCAGCCTCGAGTCGGGCCACACCTCCACGGTCGTTGGGGGGGAAATTAGGCCCAAAATCAGGCCTAATATCATCTAGTGTGCGGCCAGCCTAAAGGAGACAAAACCAAAAGAACACATGCAGATTGCTGGAACAGGGGTGGAACCAATTAAGGACACCTGAGGGTTGTGACACATTTTAAAATATAACAAGATTCTAAGCATAACTCGTTTCTCATCGCCTTATAATTGCAACCTTCACATCATTCTGATTTCTAAATTGCTCCTATACCAACTTTTATAGAGTCTGCTGCAATCTTCAGATTTGAAATAAGTGTATATTTTTGATTATTTTGCGAGTCAAATGATCAAATAATGTGTTGTGGTAGTGTGTTCTATGTAGGACAAGATGAATCGACTTTGCTGAACACTCTTTTTTGATTTATCCGCATTTTCCATAATGTGCCTTTTTTGGACTTTTTTGGAACTGCAGCTGTTATACATAGGCAGATTATGGAAAAGCAAAAATTAGACCTTAAAATTCAACCTTCGTTGTGACCTGTTCAGCTCACCTTTTTCCCAAGGACTTTTAGCAGAAATCATTGCATCAACATAGTCACACCAGGTTTTCATTTTTTACCTACAGTCATATCTATTTTTGCAAAAAGATACATGCTGAATCAGTTATGGTCTTCAGAACTACGTCTCAGTGCCCAACCTGGGGATGAAACTTGCAAACTTTAGTTTACAAGTCAATGGGCTAAATACATTGGTTCCCAGATATGACGATAAATGTTGCAGATATTAGTAAAAAAGATTATTATTGTTTGTATTGACTCCACTGACTCCACTGTCCATTTGGATTTGTCAGTGTTTGCTTGCCTGCTGCTCTGTTAACATGGTACTTAAAAATAACTTCCAGATGTGCAGTTGTGCCATCTGAGCCAAACGCATTCTTTGCATCACAGTAGTACTGTCCACTGCTACTGAACTCAGTCACACAGAAGCGGAGATTCCTTCCAGTTCCAATAATGTTCATCTCTGCTCCATTCACTTTATATCAGGTGTAGTTCTTCACTGGTGGGTTGGCTTTACTGCTGCAGGTCAGAGCTACAGAGCTACCAGCTAACACTAAACCAGAGGGACTGATGGACACTGAGGTGTTCTTGGGAGGATCTGGAATATAATAAAAATACTACATCCTTGTTTTTTTTTTTGTTTTGTTTTTGAGGAGTGATATAATACTTTGAGGATATTTGCTAGTGGTCTGCTTCATAGGATGAGCATTATTTAGGTTATTCACATTTGCTTGATAATAAATGAAAATGATACTATTTTATTTGCGTTATCTTTTATAAATATTAATTCTGTACAATATACCTACCACAGGAGAGCAAAGAAAAAAGTAAATAATAATAATAATAATAATTATTATTATTATTATTATTATTCTACAATTGCAAAAGTAATAATGTTGTAAGATTCTATACACTTACAGAAAACTTTGAGCGTCCGACTGGCCAAAGAACTCTTCGGAAATCTTCTTTGCTGCAGTGTGTAATGAGCCCTGCAGGTGATCTTCTGCCCATGGTGGAGATGGGAAGCAGTGAAGGTCATAACAGAAGACACAGATTGGGTTTGATCCTCATTCACCTGCAGCTGATCCACACTGTCACCCAGTCTGGGGGTCCATGTTAGATTTGGGGGAGGTCAGGACAGGGAGCTGCAGCAGAGCAGCTCAGACTCACGTTGGTCCCCTCCATCACCTCCACCTTATCTGGGGTTAACTTGGGTTTGGGAGGAGAGTCTGAGAGACATGAAGACATAAGGAAGCATTGGAGAGTCACACTCAGAACACAAACTATTCACTGCATCAATAGTGTCTGAATAACATACACATAAAATGAATGTGTAGCATTTAATGTGTGCAGTCGTTTTGAAAAACAAACCAGCAAAAGTGCAGGTTGTGAAATTTTTTCTGAATTAAGCTGTCACTCTCAGCTATAACACGACATTCAAGCACTTATGACATATTTCCGAGTTGACCTCTACCTAGAATAGATACAAAAACATTCACACTGCATACACGCACAATCCCACAAAACCCCACAATCATCACACCCAGCTGATATCACAGTTACAGCACAAAAAATAAAGACAAAAATAAGTAAGTAAGTAAGTAAATAAATAAATAAATCTGAAGCAGAAATTTGACTCTGAGCGGAAACCACATTACCTTTGATGTTAACTTCTACCAATTGTTGAAAAGTCATTCTAATATATGGACATTCTAATCTGAATTTATATTGGCCACTAGAAGTCATTGGCACTTTCTCCAGGACTGTTGTGCAGTTCTTCTGCAGCAGGTCTCCAGTCATGCTTCCTTTGAGATGAGATGTAATATAGCTCCTGGAATCAAACACATTTGCTCCATCTCTGTGCCATTGTCCAAAAGCAGAATTTCGACAATAGGTCAGTTGCCGTTCCCAACCATGTGGGATCTGAAATCTGCAGGGAATCCGCACACAGGATCCACTCAGAGCCTCTATACGCTCAGGCATCCAGGCTGTCCACTCTTTGCCCAACACTCCTGCAAAACAGAATACAGCTCTGTCACTATATTACACAAGTGCTCTTACAGCACAGAAAAATCTGGGTCTTATTCTGAACAAAGATGATGTACAGGACATGCAATACAGAAATTTGTAAATGAGTGCCTGATCGTTAATGAAAATATCATACATGTAGTAAATACTTCAGATCAAATATACAGACGTTTTGAAATAAACTACATGGCCAAAAGCACCTGGAAATTCACTGGAATCAGGGCCCTGTTCGTGGTTTGAGCTAAGCCACTTAGTTCCACAGAAGCAAGAGCTTGATGCTGTAGCATATGTCAACATTCTAGATGTTTAGTTGCTTCCAACCATGTGGAATAGGCTCTTTCCTCCTCCAACAAGAGAAAAAAACAACATCCAGTGTGGCCAGCTTTTGCTTTGATGACAGCATTTAAAATTTCAGGCATAGTGTTCATATATTTTTTCATTTCCTCACTCGCTAAACCATTTCAAATAGAAGTTCACTTCAAAGAGATTCTTTCAATGTTACAACAAATTTGTTTATCTTGGTATCAAGGAAATCACAGATTTGCTCAATCAGATAAAGGTCAAGTCATAATTTTTATGTCACCAAATGATTCTTTCCAACTGAGATAATTCTTGCATAACTTAGAAGTGTGTTTAGGGTCATTATCTTGTTGAAAATAAAATCCCCGACCAATCATTCTCTTTCCAGATAGCAGTGCATGCCTCACAAGATCCATGATTCCGTCGATTTTAGGAGATCACTAGCTCCTTTCGAGCAGACTGAACCCAAACCATAATATTGCTACCTCCATGTTGTACTCCATGTTGTTAAACAGTCAATTTTGAAACATTTTCCAAATCTATAAGTTTGCACATAAGTTCGGCGATTGGATGGGGAAACTTTGAATTTTGATTAATCGGTCCAAACGACTTGTTTCCAGTCCGCTGGTGTCCAATCCTTGAATTTCTTGGCAAACTCAAGTCTTTTTTTTTTTTTTTTTTTTTGATGTTGCCAGCTCTTGGCAGCAACACAACCGATCTGACCATTTTCACACTGACGTCTGGAAATAGTAAATCTTAATACTTTCATCTCTTCACTTCCTGCACTATCAATATCATCATGGAGCTGTTGTGCTGTCAATCGCTTATTTTTATTACTTGTCATACATGGATAACGAACATCAGAGGCACTTAACTTCCGCTTTGCACCACTATTGCCACTAGTTTTCTGCAAACAGGTCTCTTTGAAATGCTTGATCGTGCTTCTTACAGTGCCGGGGCAGCATTTAACATCTTCATAAATTTTTCCCAGTGACCATATATAAGGCCACAATGCGGCTACAAACAATCTGAGCTCCTTCCATCGTGCCATCGTGTTTAACACTGTGACACACACTGCTCACAATTCATGTCACCTCATACACTGGAATAACTGACCATCAGAAGTAATTTTGCAAATTAATGTTGCCTCAAACCAGTTTATACAAACATTTTACCATCAATATTCATGGAATGAGCCTTAAAACATGCACTCATGCTATTCTAGAGTCAAAAAAATGAAATTTGTGACACCTTTTAATTGTTACTAAAAAAACAATTTTCAGTGTTTTTGTTTATTACCTCCGCCAAGGAGGTTATAAAATCCTCAGCATTTATTTGTCTGTGTGTCTGTTTGTCTGTTAGCAGGATAACTGAAAAACTACTGAGCGGATCACCATAAAAATTGGCACACAGGTGTATCTTGATCCAAGGAAGAACCCATAAAATTTTGGTGGCGATCCGGATCAAATTCTGGATCTAGGATCCGGAATGCCAACCCTTGGCGGAGGTCAGAAATCTCTGATTGCTCTTGTTACCCATATTTTTACCTCAGTATAATTGTCGGAATTATTTTTTTTGTTCTCATTGCCTACAATAGCATTTTTCAATACATGTTCACCAAAAAATTTTCTAGAAGTAATATATAAGGACTCCCTTTTGATGAAAGTGGTGGTGTATAATCATCACTGCAGACAACTGTAATTGTTTAAATAAGCACCAATGTCTCAACCCTTGTGTGAATGCCTTTTGTTTCCCTTCCTATTCAGCAATCTGTGTGTCTATAAGAAGTATGTCTCCTTTGACTGGTTTACATCTTACGTGATTTCCCCCTCAGCTATGACTTGTTTCATGGTTATTTCGTAATTGCTCTATGACGTGTATTTAAACCCCCTGCAATGGGTTGCAAGTTGCTAGATTGTAATGTGCCACTTATGTTTAAAAGCAGTCAGTATTCCAATTAAAAACTCTTTGTCATCATCAAGAGTAATGTAACCTTTAAGGACAAATTTGTGGACGCTTTCCTCATTACTACATTGACTCAAACAAGCTTCAAAGCCTATACAGGGTTCAGGATTGTGACTGACTGCATTCATATTAACCCTGTAAATCTGTTTCTTTGTTCAGTTCGTTTGGAACAAGCTCCCAATCCTTCTACGGTCATCAGGATTTTGAACCCAGTTCCCCTCAAACTATCCTACCCTCCTGTTGGACAGTTCAGCTCTGATGAAGTATGCACTCCCCCTGGCAGTTATCCCAGGAGCCATTGGCCGGAGACTGGCAATCCAGCTTTACCAATTACATCTGTGCTGAGCAGTGCTCTCTTCCTCTGGGGTTCCATCCCCAAACATTACCGTACTGCTGTCAATAAACCAACCTACTGAATTGCACTCTGCCTCTGCACTTGATTCCCTGTTCTGGAACATAACACACCAACATGTTTATTTCAGAGTAGTGTATCGCTAACACCACAATGCCAACCACAACATGTCCCACCTTGCAGCAGGCAGCCAATGAGGATGACTCTCTCCACTCCAGTCATGGCTCAAGTGTTAGTTAAGATCAAAGGCACAGGATGGACGTGATCTGAAAGGAGAAACACACTCATCACATGTACCCATTTGCAGATGTTCTGTGACAATCTCCAGGTATCAACCTGTTGCAACTGATTGGACGGATAGAACATCACCAGTATCTTAACTTATATTTTAATCCTGTTACTCTGTGTCAATGCATTTTCATCTTGGATATCAACTATACAGGGTTTGTCAGAGTAAGAGAGCACAGTGTTATCTGTGTGGCGAAATTAATGCAAACATATTGCTGCTGTCACTATTCCAATCTCTAAAACAGATGGATATTCTGTGATTTTTTCAGATTTTTACGCTATATTTCCATATAACCTTCTCTTGATCTGTAGATGCAGTCACAGTGGTACCGCGGTCACTCTGACTGAGAAGCACAACAACCACAAACATCAGGACTGAATATATTAAATTATTAAAATTTTCAGCCGCAAAGATAAGTCTTTATAATCAGGTCTTTGAAATCCCTTGCATAAATCACAAACTAGGAAAAATACTCTTCCTGTGTTGCTCTTGTGCTAACAAAAGTGTGACTTCCTTGTTCTCAGCCAAACATCATGGCCCAAGCCTCAAGTCATACTTCGGGATAAGAGGTTCTGAAATTGTTGAATTACTTAATGTATCGCCTAAGCACCACAGACAAAATGGTTCCAACAGCCGCAAAACAGATAAAACTCTGAAACAGCACTTTAACAAATATATACCTTTATTTCACCAGATAAATAAATTCTTGATTACATAAAAACAGCTACCAATGAGGAGCAAGTTGGTTGACACTCAATAGCACACTGAAACTGGGCACTACATGCAGAAGCCCACTGAGTTACAGCAAACCACTCCCTGCCCAGTCAAGAGGGGCTCACAGTCTACCAGGCCCTTTTCAATAGCCTGCATAGGCCCTAAAGGCAGGCAACAGCCCAGCAGCCACAAACAAGTGACACAAACAAACTAATGCCCAATATAAAACTAAAAACACCAAGGCAGTGGCTCACTGGCTTTTAACGGCAGCACCCCTAACCGCAACCCGCAACATCAAGCCAAAGCGCCTCTCAGACATTGCTCCACCCTCCGCAAATTGCTTAATGTGCAGCTTCAAACAGCGAACACAACCTCAGCTGCATGCTCGCTTCTCCGCAGACAAGACAAAGCCAAGTCACTCACAGGACTCTCTAACAGGTGCCACTTATTTCCCAATCAACGCCCCCCTCCGAACTACGGATCCAAGCAGATCAACCACTCCCCTCTGCAACAACTTTACCTGGCTACATCCACGCCCCCAACATCCAATCAGTGCCCCACTGATTCCGCACAGCCTAAAGTCCTCCATACCCTCCAGCATATAACCCGAACGTTAGTTGATTGCAGATCTCGGCAATCAGTATGGGTTTGAATGGACACCGGCAGTCGTACGAGTTGATCTACGAAGCACTGGCGTATGCGGAGGCAGGGGACGAGATATCCCTCCACCTACTTCTTCCACTGCTGTTTGAGTCAAGCTAGTCCCCAACTCGTCTTCTACTAATCCTCGGGGAGAGGACATATCATCCCTACATACTTTCCCCCCACTTCCCATTTCCTCAGTCCTCCCCAATCTACCACTTTGGATGCCCGATTCACCCATCTCGGACAAGGCCCCTTTCACCCCACTCGGAGACGTTGCATTTGGCACTACAATCTCATATAGCGAGTCATCAGAGTCCATCTCCTCCCCAAGGGACCGAGACCCCACCACTAGCGAAACCTCAGGCTCATGATCCTCCAATTGCTGACTGCTGACCACAGACTCTCAACTCATTCCGATGGAGGTTACGCTGGGGCTTTGCAAAATCAATCGGAACGACCGAATAAACAGGCTGGTCATCTCCCAACTGTGCTATTACCCTATGTGGGGTGGAGAGCCACACATCCTGGATTTTATGCCTACCAGAAAACTGACGATTCCACACATGCACCAATTGGCCCGGCCGTAATGGAGTTTTGGTCACTAATGGCTCTGCACACCTCTTACGAGCCTCAGCCGCCCGCTTCAAGTTTTCCCTTGCCTGAGAGTAGGCCAAGCCCAACCTTCTCTGATGCTCCTCAAACCATTCAAGGGCATTTCCCCTGAAATCATCCCTATCCTACCCCAACCAAACATCCAGTTGAAAGGAATGGCTTGAGACTCCAAATGCAGTTCAGCAATGGCAGGGCGTTTATTAGGTGAGCTCATGGTCATACAGAACAGAAATCAAAGCCAGGCAACAGGAATGGTTTAGGCAAGGCAGAATCAATCGTAAATCAAGGGACAAGCAGGGTGATCAGAGTAAACCAGATGCCTAAATCCGCACAAAGACAGTAACACAGGAAATACTAAAGGGATTGGATGGGGAAGGAAAAGGAGTTGGAGAGGATAAGGGTAGCACAAAGGAAATCTCTCGTAACAAAGTTGGTACAATGGGAATAAAGGGTAAACGGGTACTCACAATCACTATCTCAATCACAATAACGCAACAACAACGTAAACAAGACTAAATGGAGAAATCACTAAAATACAAACTTGCAGAAATCGGAGAGAAAAGATGCAGAACGAGACTTGACCAAAGCGAGCTTAGGGCGGAAGAAACGAGCTTCTATTACGCGGTGAAAGTGGGTCTTTATACACAAACAAATTAAGTGGAGGCCATTAAACTCAGAACAGGTGAGAGGAGAGGCAGATCTAGGAAAAGGCGACGGTGATAGGAGAGAGAGAGAGGATAGGTGGACTTAACTTTGAACTAACTAATCACCTGCGGAAAGCCTAACTGAACCGTTCTAAGTGTGATAGTCCAATCAGAACAGCAAGAGAGATGGAAGAGGAATTACCAAAACCGAAATGGAAAAGAAAGAGGAGAATCTTTAAAGACACCACAGCCAAAGAAACAAGAGGAAAGTAAGACATGAGACTGCAAGTATTCATTCTCTGCAAACATGAAACATGTAACTCAGAATAAAATATATAAATACAAATACACTAGAAATATGCTAGAATGGACTAAAACCAACTAAAAACCAAGCATACAAACATCACTTTCTATCACCAGTGACCACTGGAGCCCTCCCCCAAACATAAGAAAATATGGGGAGTAGCCAGTGCTCTGATGTTCAGTGGTGTTACATGCATACACCACCTCAGAAAGATATTCCACCCACCTCATTTTATGCTCTGGGTGCAGAGTGCGCAACAAATCATGAAGTGTTCTATTGAAACGCCGCACTGTCCATATTACCTTGGGCATGAGATATGGAGAAAATGGCTTCTTTCTTCATCCCATACAAATCACACAGGCACCGGATCACACCGCCTCAAAGCACTTGCCCTGGTCCCAATGCACCTAGCTGAAACCCATACGGCTGAATCCAAAACTTTACCAGAGCCTTAGCAACCGGCCACTGCCCGGGCTGATCCCGGCCTTCCGGCACTGCAAACCATAAACTTCGGAGAACACATCAGTTAAAAATCAAAACGTTTCCTCGCTTCCGTCCGATGACTTTTCCAGGACTGTAAACCATCGCGACCACTTCTAATGGCCTATATGCCAATAAACTCCCCATTGCTGCAACCACCCTGGGATGAGGTGCTCAAGAACAATACAACGCCACATGCCTGCAAAAAAGGCTTTACATCCCAAACATTCCTGGCCAATAACACCGACCAAGAGACTAATTTAAAATGTTTAACCCCTGGTGTCCATGGTCAGTATGCATGTGAAAGTGAGCACCTCCCTATGCACACAGCTGGCAGCAAGAGTTGCCTTATTGACCCTTCCTCTGGTCGACAACCCCCGGTACAGCACCCCACCTCAACAATTCTTCCCACTGCCTTAAAAGTTCAATAGTCTTTTTCACATTCTCGGCACCCTCCTCCCTACAAGGCTTGGAACCCTCAGCCAGTAGACCCTAGCGATGTTATTACTGGGTCAGCCTGCTGAAGACTTGCCATATCAGTTAAGACCAAACGAGGGGAAACTAGACACAGAAACAACCTGGGGACTAACACTAGTCTCCTGGCATAAAACCATGTGATGAGGCTCCCCCAACACATTACATACATTCTGAGACGCCTGAGCTGTAGGCACCTCCTGCTGCCCCTGTTGTTCTGAATACTGCCGTGAAAGAGCATCCGCTCCTGCATTCTGACTACCAGGACGATAAACAATCTGAAAGTCAAACTGAGCTAATTCAGACACCCATCGCTGTTCCACAGCACCCAGCTTTGCAGTTTTCAAATGGCTCAATGGGTTATTATCAGTAAAGACTATAAATTTGTTACCAATCAGATAGTCTCTAAATTTATCTGTAACAGCCCACTTCAGCCCCAACAACTCCAACTTCATGGCACTATAATTTTCCATATTACGCTCAGATGACCGAAGCTTCCACGACTCGCATATGCTACCGGGTCGCTCTGTCCTCTGTTTTAGGATAACATGGTGCCCCAACCCCTGGTGGCTGGGCGCTAACCTCTAGGAATGAATGGCTCATCAAAATCTACGATCCCAACACTGGGGCGGAAACTAGCTTCTGCTTCAATATTGTAAAGGCATCCTCACAGGCTGCATCCCATGCCTGGCCAAACTCTGCTACATTTGACTTCCTACCCCCTCTCCCAAACAGCTGTGCTGGACAAGCATGAAACTGGGCGGCTAACTTAGCAAAGCCTTTTCACAAATCGCTGACAAAACCCCGCAAAGCCCAAAAGGACTTGAAGGCCTAAAATTTGTGGCCTACGCCACTCTGCAACTGCCCGGATCTTCTCTGGGTCTGTAGCAACCCCTGCGGCAGATATAACATGCCCAAGATAAGTAACTTCAGACCGGAAAAATGAACCCTTACTCAGCTTGACCTTAAGATTAAACTGCCCCAACCGAGGCAATACTAAATCCAAACACTCAAGATGCTGCTCAAAAGTAGAAGAAAACACAATTATGTCGTCTAGATACAAAAGCAAAGACTGAAAGTCACCAAATGATTCTTTCCAACTGAGATAATTCTTGCATAACTTAGAAGTGTGTTTAGGGTCATTATCTTGTTGAAAATAAAATCCCTGACCAATCATTCTCTTTCCAGATAGCAGTGCATGCCTCACAAGATCCATGATTCCGTCGATTTTAGGAGATCACTAGCTCCTTTCGAGCAGACTGAACCCAAACCATAATATTGCTACCTCCATGTTGTACTCCATGTTGTTAAACAGTCAATTTTGAAACATTTTCCAAATCTATAAGTTTGCACATAAGTTCGGCGATTGGATGGGGAAATTTTGAATTTTGATTAATCGGTCCAAACGACTTGTTTCCAGTCCGCTGGTGTCCAATCCTTGAATTTCTTGGCAAACTCGAGTCTTTTTTTTTTTTTTTTGATGTTGCCAGCTCTTGGCAGCAACACAACCGATCTGACCATTTTCACACTGACGTCTGGAAATAGTAAATCTTAATACTTTCATCTCTTCACTTCCTGCACTATCAATATCATCATGGAGCTGTTGTGCTGTCAATCGCTTATTTTTACTACTTGTCACACATGGATAACGAACATCAGAGGCACTTAACTTCCGTTTTGCACCACTATTGCCACTAGTTTTCTGCAAACAGGTCTCTTTGAAATGCTTGATCGTGCTTCTTACAGTGCCGGGGCAGCATTTAACATCTTCATAAATTTTTCCCAGTGACCATATATAAGGCCACAATGCGGCTACAAACAATCTGAGCTCCTTCCATCGTGCCATCGTGTTTAACACTGTGACACTGCTCACAATTCATGTCACCTCATACACTGGTATACTGACCATCAGAAGTAATTTTGCAAATTAATGTTGCCTCAAACCAGTTTATACAAACATTTTACCATCAATATTCATGGAATGAGCCTTAAAACATGCATTCATGCTATTCTAGAGTCAAAAAAATGAAATTTGTGACACCTTTTAATTGTTACTAAAAAAAACAATTTTCAGTGTTTTTGTTTATTACCTCCACCAAGGAGGTTATAAAATCCTCAGCATTTATTTGTCTGTGTGTCTGTTTGTCTGTTAGCAGGATAACTGAAAAACTACTGAGCGGATCACCATAAAAATTGGCACGCAGGTGTATCTTGATCCAAGGAAGAACCCAGAAAATTTTGGTGGCGATCCGGATCAAATTCTGGATCTAGGATCCGGAATGCCAACCCTTGGCGGAGGTCAGAAATCTCTGATTGCTCTTGTTACCCATATTTTTACCTCAGTATAATTGTCGGAATTATTTTTTTTGTTCTCATTGCCTACAATAGCATTTTTCAATACATGTTCACCAAAAAATTTTCTAGAAGTAATATATAAGGACTCCCTTTTGATGAAAGTGGTGGTGTATAATCATCACTGCAGACAACTGTAATTGTTTAAATAAGCACCAATGTCTCAACCCTTGTGTGAATGCCTTTTGTTTCCCTTCCTATTCAGCAATCTGTGTGTCTATAAGAAGTATGTCTCCTTTGACTGGTTTACATCTTACGTGATTTCCCCTCCTCAGCTATGACTTGTTTCATGGTTATTTCGTAATTGCTCTATGACGTGTATTTAAACCCCCTGCAATGGGTTGCAAGTTGCTAGATTGTAATGTGCCACTTATGTTTAAAAGCAGTCAGTATTCCAATTAAAAACTCTTTGTCATCATCAAGAGTAATGTAACCTTTAAGGAAAAATTTGTGGACGCTTTCCTCATTACTACATTAACTCAAACAAGCTTCAAAGCCTATACAGGGTTCAGGATTGTGACTGACTGCATTCATATTAACCCTGTAAATCTGTTTCTTCGTTCAGTTCGTTTGGAACAAGCTCCCAATCCTTCTACGGTCATCAGGATTTTGAACCCAGTTCCCCTCAAACTATCCTACCCTCCTGTTGGACAGTTCAGCTCTGATGAAGTATGCACTCCCCCTGGCAGTTATCCCAGGAGCCATTGGCCGGAGACTGGCAATCCAGCTTTACCAATTACATCTGTGCTGAGCAGTGCTCTCTTCCTCTGGGGTTCCATCCCCAAACATTACCCTACTGCTGTCAATAAACCAACCTACTGAATTGCACTCTGCCTCTGCACTTGATTCCCTGTTCTGGAACATAACACACCAACATGTTTATTTCAGAGTAGTGTATCGCTAACACCACAATGCCACCCACAACATGTCCCACCTTGCAGCAGGCAGCCAATGAGGATGACTCTCTCCACTCCAGTCATGGCTCAAGTGTTAGTTAAGATCAAAGGCACAGGATGGACGTGATCTGAAAGGAGAAACACACTCATCACATGTACCCATTTGCAGATGTTCTGTGACAGTCTCCAGGTATCAACCTGTTGCAACTGAGTGGACGGATAGAACATCACCAGTATCTTAACTTATATTTTAATCCTGTTACTCTGTATCAATGCATTTTCATCTTGGATATCAACTATACAGGGTTTGTCAGAGTAAGAGAGCACAGTTTTATCTCTGTGGCGAAATTAATGCAAACATATTGCTGCTGTCACTATTCCAATCTCTAAAACAGATGGATATTCTGTGATTTTTTCAGATTTTTACGCTATATTTCCATATAACCTTCTCTTGATCTGTAGATGCAGTCACAGTGGTACCACAGTCACTCTGACTGAGCAGCACAACAACCACAAACATCAGGACTGAATATATTAAATTATTAAAATTTTCAGCCGCAAAGATAAGTCTTTATAATCAGGTCTTTGAAATCCCTTGCATAAATCACAAACTAGGAAAAATACTCTTCCTGTGTTGCTCTTGTGCTAACAAAAGTGTGACTTCCTTGTTCTCAGCCAAACATCATGGCCCAAGCCTCAAGTCATACTTCGGGATAAGAGGTTCTGAAATTGTTGAATTACTTAATGTATCGCCTAAGCACCACAGACAAAATGGTTCCAACAGCATAAAACAGATAAAACTCTGAAACAGCACTTTAACAAATATATACCTTTATTTCACCAGATAAATAAATTCTTGATTACATAAAAACAGCTACCAATGAGGAACAAGTTGGTTGACACTCAATAGCACACTGAAACTGGGCACTACACGCAGAAGCCCACTGAGTTACAGCAAACCACTCCCTGCCCAGTCAAGAGGGGATCACAGTCTACCAGGCCCTTTTCAATAGCCTGCATCGGCCCTAAAGGCAGGCAACAGCCCAGCAGCCACAAACAAGTGACACAAACAAACTAATGCCCAATATAAAACTAAAAACACCAAGGCAGTGGCTCACTGGCTTTTAACGGCAGCACCCCTAACCGCAACCCGCAACATCAAGCCAAAGCGCCTCTCGGACATTGAGCTCCACCCTCCGCAAATCGCTTAATGTGCAGCTTCAAACAGCGAACCCAACCTCAGCTGCATGCTCGCTTCTCCGCAGACAAGACAAAGCCAAGTCACTCACAGGACTCTCTAACAGGTGCCACTTATTTCCCAATCAACGCCCCCCCCCGAACTACGGATCCAAGCAGATCAACCACTCCCTCAACAACTTTACCTGGCTACATCCACCCCCAACATCCAATCAGTGCCCCACTGATTCCGCACAGCCTAAAGTCCTCCATACCCTCCAGCATATAACCCGAACGTTAGTTAATTGCAGATCTCGGCAATCAGTATGGGTTTGAATGGACACCGGCAGTCGTACGAGTCGATCTACGAAGCACTGGCGTATGCGGAGGCAGGGGACGAGATATCCCTCCACCTACTTCTTCCCCTGCTGTTTGAGTCAAGCTAGTCCCCAACTCGTCTTGTACTAATCCTCGGGGAGAGGACATATCATCCCTTCATACTTTCCCCCCACTTCCCATTTCCTCAGTCCTCCCCAACCTACCACTTTGGATGCCCGATTCACCCATCTCGGACAAGGCCCCTTTCACCCCACTCGGAGACGTTGCATTTGGCACTACAATCTCATATAGCGAGTCATCAGAGTCCATCTCTTCCCCAAGGGACCGAGACCCCGCCACTAGCGAAACCTCAGGTTCATGATCCCCCAATTGCTGACTGGGGCCACAGACTCTCAACTCATTCCGATGGAGGTTACGCTGGGGCTTTGCAAAATCGATCGGAATGACCGAATAAACAGGCTGGTCATCTCCCAACTGTGCTATTACCCTATGTGGGGTGGAGAGCCACACATCCTGGATTTTATACCTACCAGAAAACTGACGATTCCGCACATGCACCAATTGGCCCGGCCGTAATGGAGTTTTGGTCATTAATGGCCCTGCACACCTCTTACGAGCCTCAGCCGCCCACTTCAAGTTTTCCCTTGCCTGAGAGTAGGCCAAGCCCAACCTTCTCTGATGCTCCTCAAACCATTTAAGGGCATTTCCCCTGAAATCATCCCTATCCTACCCCAACCAAACATCCAGTGGGACCACTGGAGCCCTCCCAAACATAAGAAAATATGGGGAGTAGCCAGTGCTCTGATGTTCAGTGGTGTTATATGCATACACCACCTCAGAAAGATATTCCACCCACCTCATTTTATGCTCTGGGTGCAGAGTGCGCAACAAATCATGAAGTGTTCTATTGAAACGCTCGCACTGTCCATTACCTTGGGCATGATATGGAGTAGTACGGCTCTTCTTCATCCCATACAAATCACACAGGCACCGGACTACACCGGCCTCAAAGCACTTGCCCTGGTCCGAATGCAACCTAGCGGGAACCCCATACGGCTGAATCCAAAACTTTACCAGGGCCTTAGCAACCATCACTGCCCGCTGATCCCGGGTCGGCACTGCAACCATAAACTTTGAGAACACATCAGTTAAAATCAAAACGTTTTCCCGCCCGTCCGATGACTTTTCCAGGACTGTAAAATCCATCGCGACCACTTCTAATGGCCTTTATGCCAATAAACTCCCCATTGCTGCAACCACCCTGGGATGAGATGCCTTCGCAACAATACAACGCTCACATGCCTTGCAAAAGGCTTCGACATCCTTGAACATTCCTGGCCAATAACACCGGCTCCGCACCAATTTAAATGTTCTTTCAACCCCCTGGTGCCCATGGTCAGTATGCATGCGAGTGAGCACCTCCCTATGCAATACAGCTGGCAGCAAGAGTTGCCTTATTGACCCTTCCCTCTGGTCACACAACCCCCGGTACAGCACCCCCTCTACCTCAACAATTCTTCCCCACTGCCTTAAAAGTTCAATAGTCTTTCGACATTCTCGCACCCTCCTCCTCAAGGCTTGGAACCCCTCAGCCAGTAGACCCAAAGGATGCTATTACTGGGTCAGCCCGCTGAAGACTTGCCATATCAGTTACATCAAACGAGGGGAAACTAGACACAGAAACAACCTGGGGACTAACACTAGTCTCCTGGCATAAAACCATGTGATGAGGCTCCCCCAACACATTACATACATTCTGAGACGCCTGAGCTGTAGGCACCTCCTGCTGCCCCTGTTGTTCTGAATACTGCCATGAAAGAGCATCCGCTCCTGCATTCTGACTACCAGGACGATAAACAATCCGGAAGTCAAACTGAGCCAATTCAGACACCTACCGCTGTTCCACAGCACCAAGCTTCGCAGTTTTCAAATGGCTCAATGGGTTATTATCAGTAAAGACTATAAATTTGTTACCAATCAGATAGTCTCTAAATTTATCTGTAACAGCCCACTTCAGCCCCAACAACTCCAACTTCATGGCACTATAATTTTCCATATTACGCTCCGATGACCGAAGCCCACGACTCGCATATGCTACCGGTCGTCTCTGTCCCTCTTGCTCTTGTGACAACACAGCCCCCAACCCCTGGTGGCTGGCGTCAACCTCTAGAATGAATGGCTTATCAAAATCTACGTATCCCAACAGTGGGGCGGAAACTAGCTTCTGCTTCAATATTGTAAAGGCATCCTCACAGGCTGCATCCCATGCCTGGCCAAACTCTGCTACATTTGACTTCCTACCCCCTCTCCCAAACAGCTGTGCTGACAAAGCATGAAACTGGGCGGCTAACTTAGCAAAGCCTTTCACAAATCGCCGATAAAACCCCGCAAAGCCCAAAAAGGACTTCAGCTCGCCCAAATTCTGTGGCCTACGCCACTCTGCAACTGCCCGGATCTTCTCTGGGTCTGTAGCAACCCCTGCAGCAGATATAACATGCCCGAGGTAAGTAACTTCAGACTGGAAAAATGAGCATTTACTCAGCTTAACCTTAAGATTAAACTGCCCCAACCGAGGCAATACTAAATCCAAACACTCAAGATGCTGCTCAAAAGTAGAAGAAAATACAATTATGTCGTCTAGATACAGAAAAGCAAAGACTGAAACCTCTGATCACCCAATATCCGCTCCATCAATCGCTGGAACATACCTGGGGCATTACAGAGCCCAAACGACATACGTGTAAATTCACACAACCTCAAAAGGTGTGCAGAAAGCGGTCTTACCACAATCCTTCTCTGCCACCTCAACCTGATGGTACCCACTCACCAAATCTAAAGTGGAAAACCACCTGGCACCGCTCAGCGCATCCAGAGATTCCTCAATGCACGGTAGTGGAAATGCATCTTTCCGCGTTTTCGCATTAAGCTGTCGGTAATCAATGCAGAGTCTAATAGAACCATCCTTTTTCTGTACAATAACTAAAGGGGAGGAATAGGGACTGCTGCTTTCCCTAATTATACCCTGTTTCAGCAGCTGCGCGATATGTGCCTTAACCTCCTCATACTGGCTTGGTGGTATTCGCCTATAGCGCTGCTGAACCGGTGCTTCATCTACAACCAGAATTTCGTGCTCAATCACACTCGTACATCCCAAATCAGTTTCTGACCTTGCAAAAACTGTAGAATACCGTGCTAAGAGCTGCCTCACCTTTTGAGCCTATTCAATGGTAATATTTGGAAACTCCATCGCCCCAACCTCCAGTGGCGGATCATACTGCTCCCCTACCCCACCAACTTGTTCACACAATGAAACCCGCTCTTCCTGTGGTGCCACACGTTCAAATTCCACAGAAGCAGTATCTCACAACACCACATCCACAGTATGCAATAAACCCAACCGCGTCTTAGGATTGATGCTCACATCAACACACCCCACATTCAATACCGGTACCGCCACATGCCCATTTTCAACTGGAACCAAAGCGCTGGAAACAAGTAGCTCACCAGGAAGGCTCCCCTCCCCTACACCTAGTGATTCAATTAATCTAAATGAGCCAGCTTGCCGAGGACCAGATGAAACTGCAGCTGGCACAAAGCACATCGATCCAGCTGGAACACTAAATGGGACTGTCGAGCAAGCTACACTCGTACCTGACGCAGCCTGCTCCTGTTGGCAAACTGCAAATGCCAATCTCGAAGCCTCACCAACTCCCGACAAAGGACCACCACCCTGCACATTATCTGATTCTGGCTGCTCCAACTCATAAAACTGCTTAATGACATTCATGCCAAGTATGCATGGACCAGCTTTCTTACGACGTAATGCTACAGCATCTGTGGGGTCTCGAACAACTAAGATTCCCCTTCCCTTTGCAGTTTTTCCCAGAGCATGCACATCTTTCTCAAAATAACCCAGGTATGGAATACCCAACCCATTGGCTGCAGATAATGCAAACCACTCACAATTTTTGAGAGCTGGACGAAAATGTTGCTCAAAAAAAGACTCAGTGGAGACATTTGACCCAGTATCCAGGAGGCATTTGACTCTCACATCACCTAATAAAACATCCACAGTTGGGCATCTGCTCACTAAACATTCATACTCAACATCACCAGGAACCTCACAATGGGAGCCCGACTGAGCCCCATCTGCAGCTGAGCTCATGGCTACAGGGGGGCAAAGTTTTCCTGCTGCTCAACTACATAAGCTGACCTATCCTGGGGGCTGCAACCAGTGTCGCAGGCACTGTTCTTCGGGCAGACCCTGACTGGCACTGCCGTGCAATATGGCCAGCAACTCGACATTTAAAACAGATAGGCTGACCATCAGCATCAAATCTCGGCTGCTCCCCACGGACCCCCGGCCGGCTGCCACCCAACTCAGACACTTTCCGTGCCAGATTGGCAATTTGGGCCTGTTGCTGCTTCAATGTATTTTCAACCAGCACTTTCTGCTGCTTCAAGACTTGCAAAATCTCCACCACCACCGGGTCAGGTTCGGGACGTGAAGCCGCCCCAACAGCATTCAATTCAACCGCTTCCGTCTCCATTTCACATGAACATACTACCTGTCTGTTTTGACCACCCCCAATGTCACCATCTTCCCAAAGTAGGGCCTCTTTCCGTAAATCAAAAAATGATATTTTTGAAGTCGGCCGAATAACCCGTTTTAGCTCCCTACGCAACGCTAAATCACGGACATTTTCAGCAAATTGATCACGCAAAACAAAATCACTACACCAAGCTTGCTTAATGTCACAATGATTTATGTCATCAATAATAGCCATAAGCGCATGTGAATACTCCCGAATAGACTCCCCTTCCTGCTGTCTCCTATCAAAGAACTGTTTTTGCAACCTGGTAAGGGAACAGGACCGCCCATATATCTCCTTCAAAATTTCCAAAATACGCCTTGGGTCTCTCCTTTCTGCCTGTGACCAATATTTTACCTCTTGTCGGGCTTCCCCCCCTAAATGATCATAAATATACATAGCCTTCTCCCCATCCTCAAAGTGGCGGTAAGACAGAACTGAGTTTATTTCATCCAACCACTCATAAAACTCAGCACAAGATCCCCCATTAAAAACTGGGCATTTTTTCTCTTTTGGCACATAAACAACGCAATCTCTAGACCTAGGCCCCCCACCCAGAAACCCTTCTGTTGGGGTCGACACAGGGGAACTGGATACAGCAGGAGCCCCCTGCTGCTGCAACTGTGCAGTCAGTGTCTCATTCATGTCCTTTAAAGCTGCCATAGCCGCCTTGTCTGCCTTCACCCTCTCCTTGAGGGCTTGCAGCTCAGCTTGTAAATCCTCCATTGTCAGCAGCCAACTAGCCAATCCAAATACTAGGCTTGTCTTCACCCTGCCGCGGTATGAACAGTCCACCCCCAAGCTGCAATTCTGACAGGTTTTAGCTGCCTGGTCTTCGTGAGACCCACTGCCTTGATCTAAACTTACTACTAGCCCTGCGTCCTGCCCCTCAAGCCCTGGGATCAACCAACCTGTTGCTCATATGCATTAACCTTATAAAATTTGCATTGCTGCCGTAAAAAACCCTGCTCACAGTGCCAAACTGTAGCGCCTAAGCACCACAGACAAAACGGTTCCAACAGCCGCAAAACAGATAAAACCCTGAAACAGCACTTTAACAAATATATACCTTTATTTCACCAGATAAATGAATTCTTGATTACATAAAAACAGCTGCCAATGAGGAACAAGTTGGTTGACACTCAATAGCACACTGAAACTGGGCACTACACGCAGAAGCCCACTGAGTTACAGCAAACCACTCCCTGCCCAGTCAAGAGGGGCTCACAGTCTACCAGGCCCTTTTCAATAGCCTGCATAGGCCCTAAAGGCAGGTAACAGCCCAGCAGCCGCAAACAAGTGACACAAACAAACTAATGCCCAATATAAAACTAAAAACACCAAGGCAGTGGCTCACTGGCTTTTAACGGCAGCACCCCTAACCGCAACCCGCAACATCAAGCTTAAAGCGCGCCTCGGACATTGAGCTCCACCCTCCGCAAATCGCTTAACGTGCAGCTTCAAACAGCGAACCCAACCTCAGCTGCATGCTCGCTTCTCCGCAGACAAGACAAAGCCAAGTCACTCACAGGACTCTCTAACAGGTGCCACTTATTTCCCAATCAACGCCCCCCTCCAAACTACGGATCCAAGCAGATCAACCACTCCCCTCTGCAACAACTTTACCTGGCTACATTAAAAATTAATTAAATTATAAATTATACTGTATTCAAATGTTTTGGTGAGCTGACAATTTTAAGACCTATTGATTTTTAACACAAAAGTAAAAACCTTGAAAAAATGCTTCAAGTACTATTGTTCATCAGTGAAGAATAAGAATTATGACTGAAAATATTTTAGTCATATGAAATTATACGTGGATTTCGAAATCAACTTTATACTGATGTGAGCAGCAAATTCTCAAAATATACTGCAATGTCAATGAGCGTTAATACTTACAGTTCTCTCTGTCTGTTTTCAAAAAAATTGCTGACATCTGCAGTTTATCCTGAAAAAAAATATTTTCTAGCGCTTTGAATTTTGAGAGGACAAATATGTCCTAGGATAGTTCATAATCGGCAAATGTTAATCACAGTTGTAGACTAACTACACTCTGTAGTTTAAAACATCCAAGATTTAGACAAGTGCAAATAAACTAATTGCATAACAGAAGGATATTCAGAGCTTTTACACTGCACACTGGCTTTCTGTTTGTAGGGCACAAGTATAAACCTAGACAAAAGAGGAACTTTTCAGAAGCAGCCTCTTGAGAAATATACTGGGTATGTGTTTCTGTGAGTATATTTAGCTCAGATGCATATGCAATTTCTCTCAGCCAATTCAGATGCAAACCATTACTTGCAGTATTAATAAATACCTCCGGTGAAAGTTTGGTGTTCAGGCTCTGACCTTACAACATTTTGGCCTACTGAGCTTTAGGGGAAAAGAGCAGGGTGTCATGGTTTCCACGACAGTCCAGCTGCAGACCTCCACTCTCAGCTGACTCTTTTGCAGGCTCCACTCTGAGATCCCCTCCACCGTCAGAAGGAAGTGACGTCAGGACAGTCTTGACACAAAAAAAATACAAAATAAAATCGAGAAAGCACCAAACACTTACGGTTTTTATGAAGAATTGTAAAATATTTTGTTTACCTTCAGGTTAACCTGATTCCTCAATAGTGTTACATTGAAAAAGCAAAGTATGAAAAATGCTCAATAACGTCATCAATAACACAACAAAATTGGTCTCTTTTGGGCACCTCCATTTGGTGTCAAAATTATACCTTAAAAATGATCTCGAAACGGGATAGAAAAATGTTTTCAGTGTTTCCTCGACTGAGAAAAAGAGCAGGGTGTCATGGTTTTCAATTGTTTCATTGCGCTAGTCCTATCGCAACCTGTGTGTTTACATTCATTGTTGTTTTAACCGTAAAACGGGGATAGAGGTAGGATAAATTCAAGGTTTAAAGATTCACAGCAATATGATTAACTTAATATTATATGCAACACATGAAGGTAAAATAAGTTCATTTAAGTCAGTTTCATGATAACTATTTTACGGTTATTTAGTTATAGTTATTTTTTATATGATGGTGATTAAAGTGATTCCAACAGTCCAAAGCTAATTGTCTTATGCTACGATTTCTAAACGTTCAAGACGTTGTTTTATCGTTAAGCAGGCGTATTTTATCATGTGCAATTTTTGTTAATGTTTTATGCATTCTCTTATAATAAAAACAGTGCTGTCACACTGTTCAAATGGGAATTACAAAAACAAGGGTTTCAGGTAAGTTTAAGGTTTTACCAGGATGATGTCACATGTGCTCATAATTCATGCACATGTGCATTAAAACTACACTAGAAATAATTTATCTTATGCAGAATCACATGGATGGAGAGTCACTATGTACATTGTGTTTGAGTAAAAGTACAGTTTTTTGTTACATTTACCTCAGTACTAGTAAAAGTAGACCTCAATGAATATATTCACTGCTATATATCATGAATCTAATATTGAGGATATCAGTAAAATATGTAATGTACATTTTGTTACAGTTTTGCATAGGCATGCCGTAATTAACCAATTAATGCCAGATACAAATACATTTGCAATTGGTTCTGCTAAGTTTTGAACCACTAAAACTTAGTTTGGACAAGGGTAACAGTAAATGTTGCAAGTAAACTTTCAGTTGCAACTTAATCTGACCCTTGATGACATTCTGTTCCGAAGAAGTATCAAACCAGTATTGTTGAAGTCATAAGCAAGTATCGTGGAGAAAAATGTAGCTCAGTAAATAAGACATTAACAAGTAGTTGACAAGGCAATATTTAGTCATGTCTAAAAAAAAAAAAAAAAGTTCAAATTAAGTTATGCAAGATTGACACAAATAACACCAATAGTAAACAACTTCAATGGGCTATAACATTACATTACAGGTTCTTAGCCGACGCTCTTATCCAGAGCGACGTACAAAAGTGCAAGAGATATGGATAAAAGTGCAGAGCTCCTAGGAGAAAAGTACAATGCTAACAGTAAAAAGTGACAGAAACAGTTGAGAAGGTAAACATTCTATGACACTTAAAAGAAAAGTTGCTACAGGTCTCAATACCAAAAGGTTAACATCGACAATTTCTTCTTACTTGACACATCCTCCATGTTATAAAAACACAAAGTTTTTCAGAATAAACTCTTTTTTTCTTCAAGATCAATGTTCTCATATTTGACTCATTCAAATGCAATATCCTGCTGGAGAACATCTGACTCCTCTTTCTTCTTGAAACTTCCAAACAGGTGATTATTTTCCAACCATGTTGCAGCTTTTCTAAAACACAATCCTTTGCTGTGCATTCATCAGAATAAACTCTTTTTAATATGACAAATCAATGTTCTATTTGTCTCAGACTCATTCAAAAAACCTGTGGTATTTCATTCATTGTTTCCACCTGCTGATTCTGGGTCTCGCTAAACTGGGTGAAGCTCCTCTGATAGGATAATTACCCGTACTAACCAGCACTTATTTGAGGTGATTGTAAATATTTAATCACGTTGTATTAACCTTTTTGCATACAAACAGGTGTTTCTATTTTTTTCCTGCCAACTTTCCCTGAACTTGGCGTTTAAAGCTGTGCTTTCCTTTGCTTCTCTCGTGGTGCCCCACGTTTAGATTACCTTAATCTAAACTTTTGAGACATGCATTGATCGTCTCAGCGTCATTTGTCTCAGTGTCATTATGGTTTACCGGTTTCATTTAATTTGTTTATTAATTATGTGTTTCTGTTTCCAAAGATTTGGCGTTCCGAGTCCCCGCCTCCTCTCGTGACTATTTATGTCTGCAGAGATGGGAGGAGACATCAGATGGAACTTTTTGCTCTGCATGGTGAAATCTCAGCTCCTTTGTGCCTTCATTTCCGACTGTTAGATTCCAATCTTGTTTTTGCTCTTGTTTTTTTTGTGCCTTCACATTTTCCTTGTCTGAATCTTGTTTTTTGTTTAAGTCTCCCAGTGTGTCCGTCAGACTAGTTAGGTTCAGTTTTGTTTTTTCTAGTTTAGCCACTCTTGGAGTGTGTACTTCTGTTTCCCCCTGCCTTGGGCAGTGTACTTTAGTTTTCCCATTTGTTCAGTGCTTGTGCACGGTGTTTCGTTTCTGGCCTGTGTGCCCATTTTCTCCCAGTGTTTTGTGTTTAAATAAACACTTCAGCTCCTGCATCTGGTGTCCCCCTGACCTCTTCCTAACAACAGTCTCCATCAGTGCACCCCCATAGTCTCCAAAAATTCTGTGGGAAACACTGTTGTATATGACAAACCTCAAAAATACGTTATATAACTAATAGGACCAATGTGTGTGTATCAGCACTGATATCAGACATGCATTTACACAATAGGCTGTCTACACGCATGCAAATCTTATCTTTAAATACTATTGCATTTTTTACATGTACATCCAAGTGCCACTCAAACTTGGGAAGTGGAAATGACTTCAGTTTTGGGCAAATGGGACAGTGATACTGCTTGCAGCACGTTGTGCAGCAGTTGACTTCAGGCTTCAAATTCTTAGTAAAAATTGAGACATGCATCTGCAGAAAAAAAAAAATTTAAAACAGTGCTTCAGTGAACTAGTTTCATTTGAAAAGTTATCTTTATATGATTACACATAAAGAGAGAAAACAAATAAGCAGATTTGGTCAGAGAATGATTTCTATGGAAGACAACTTTTTTAAACACAAAACCCTCAAATCTACATTTTAAAATGCGGCAGTTCAAATTTACATTACGAAGACCAACTTCTGTTAAATATGGATGAAAATCATGCCATCTCTTTTTTTTTAATGGGCATGAGACAATTGTAAATGGCCGATAAATCAAACCTCAGATTTTCATTTAGGGTAAACATGTGAAACCGTTATTATAAATACGTATTCAATTCGGGAAATGACTGTTGAAAAATCTAAGGTCAGTTCCATTACGGGGAGTTAACAATGCTAAATTAACACTAACAAAACTTCTAATTTCAATATCATGACAACTTATAAAACAAACTTTTCCATTAAACCTATTGGTCTCTGAGGTTTTCGGTATGTTCGTCAGCGAGAGGCATTATCTGCTTAAATGCTAATGCAGATTAGCTGTAGATATTGTTATGTTTTAATAAAAATGGCCTGTGTTAACTAAACCTGGTTAGTTGGGTCGAATATGTCTGTTAACATAGAATATAGGAGGCCTTTGAATATATCTTTGATTTTTCGTGTTTGTTTAATTTATTCGTTGCCCTTTTGTAAGAACAGTCGACGAAAAGCAGCGCAATAGGCTATCACTAGTTAGCTAACGGGGGCTAGTTCAACTAGCCCGCCTTAGCACAGCCTTCTAAAAATAAAAATGCTTTTGATCTAATGTAATTCTTGATTGTATTTTTAGATTGAGAGATTTATCTGACGTAACTAATAGTCAGTCTGAACACTGCAAGTGTCGAGAATTAATAATTCTATCGATGCATTCACAAAAACACTGGTCACCTACCGTGATCTCCAAAGTCCAGCGGATATAATGGAGTTGTGTGACCTAGACGCACAATATGTACATCACTTCCGTCATCCGATAGCAGAAGACGCGCATGATGTATGTCACTTCGTCCGACGATAGGAGGAGGAGGAGCTGGAGATGGAGGAGCCCATCCAGACGGCTGAGACCGCAAATGAGGATTAGATTTACGTCACTTCCGTCCTACGATGGAGGTTCCGGTTGACGTTGGAGGAGGCGTTAAGCCGGCTGAGAGTGGAGGTCTGCAGCTGGACCCCTCTCCATGGTTTTGCTCCCGCCGGATACAAATGTCAATCCGGCGGGAGCTAGGACCATGGGCCTAAAAGGGAAAAATGGACCCAAAAGCCAGGCTGGAAACCACTAAAAACTTTAATAAACAACACAAAAACAACAAAGTTAAAAAAGGGGAGAAGCACCACACTAACACAGAGAATAAAAGCAAAAATGCAGTGACCATGAGCACTGGTAACTGCCAGCCCTATATACCATGATAATCACCTCCACCCTAACGAGCAACAGATGCAGCTTGTCAGGGTGGAGGTGAGAGCAAGCCACAGGGCAAAACCCTTACACAGGGAGTGTCTTGATATCCGCCTCCACTCTCGTGGCAAATTCAGAGCCCACAGGTGGATGCTGGGGTGGAGGGGGATGTTAACTAGCAGCAGGCAAGAGTGATGCTGCAGCAGAATTAAACAGCACAGCAGCAGGCAAAGGATTAGATATCCAACCTTTTAGAGGGGAGAAGCAGTGTGTGATATGTATGGGAGTGCTTATGGCAATGTGGTCATGTCTCAAGTTGTTGGCTCGAAATAGCTCTGCAAGCTATGCCACATTTGTCGCTCATATGCTGTGCTTCCAACTGTCGCTGAAACAGCAGTTTCACAATTTATCTTATTTTGCAACCTTTTTTATTCTTTAATTGTATTTTTTGGGATTTGTGGTTATGTTTATCTCCATTGCCATTTGTGCTGGTGTGGTGTACGTGTATAATTGCTATATACAACATAAATTTAAGGTTGGATAATTTAAATTACATCTTTATTGTGGATACTTGTATTTAACTTTATTCTTTATCATTGTGATCTCAAAAAGGTAGGGTCATACAGCTGCTTAATGTGTTGGGAGTTCTTCCCGGCTAGAAGATTTTGAGAAAAGAGTTTCTGGAAGGACAAGTAAAAGAAATCCTGCAGCTTGCTCCTATTAGGGAGACTAGCATAGGAATGATGTTTTGTGTTCAAGTATTTTTTAGGGTTTTGTTATTTTTGGGGTTAAATTGGTATTACACTGCCTCTATGATTAAAATACACTTGCTACTCTACTGTATCTTTACATTTAAGTACTTACTATTAATGGACTAATACCAGGAGGAAATATTACGAGATTCGTTAGTTGGAATGTCAAAGGACTTAATGGCCCCATTAAAAGAGCTCGAATATTTGCTCATTTGAAAAAACTTAAAGCTGAAATTGTTTTTTGCAAGAGACACATCTGTCTATTGCAAATCATACAAAATTCAAAAAAATCTTGGATTAGTCAAATTTTTCACTCTAATTTCAACAGCAAATCAAGGGGTGTCGCCATCCTTTTCCACAAAAAAATAAAATCCATTTTGGCAGACAATATTTCAGATCCAAATGGTCGTTATATTATAATCTCAGGCTCACTTTTTCATATACCAGTAATATTTGTAAATGTATATGCGCCCAACTGGGATGATGAAGCCTTCATTAAAAAAATCATCTCCAACATCCCTACTCTAAATTCTCATTACCTAATATTTGGAGGAGATCTAAACTGCTTAATTAATCCCAGTCTAGATAGATCAAACCCAACTACTAAACCTCCTTTGAAAATGGCAAGAACCTTGTCTGCTTTTATGGATCAGGTGGGATGTATAGATCCCTGGAGGTTCCGGAATCCCACCAGTAAGACATTCTCTTTTTATTCGCATACTCACCAGTCCTACTCTCGAATAGATTACTTTTTTATAGATGAAACCTTCCTTCCTTTAATATCAAATACAGAATATACTGCGATAGTAGAATCTGACCACGCCCCATTGCTTCTCGATTTATCACTGACCTTGATAGAAAAACCTCGTCCTCCATGGAGGTTCAACTCCCTTTTACTCTCGGACAAAGTCTTTTGTGATTTGATTAATAAAAAAATTGACGAGTTTCTTATTAATAATCAAAAAGATAATATATCCCCGTCTCTACTTTGGGAAACCTTTAAAGTTGTCATTAGGGGAGAAATTATAGCGTTTACTTCTTTACAAAATAAATTACGAAGAGAGAAACAAGATAAACTTTTAAAACAGAGACTAAGCCTACAAAAGGAGTATGATCTACTGTCGACAGGAAAAGTTGAAAGACAATTATTACAAGCTCGTGGATTTCAATACGAGTATGGTGAAAAATCAGGAAGGTTATTAGCTCACCAACTCAAAATAAAATCTGCCACCCAGCATATTACACAAATTAAAAACAGCTCAAATAATGTGACCGTAATCTGAAATTAATAATATTTTTAAAGAATATTACTCAACTTTGTACCAATCAGAAAGCCCGCCGAATCATATGGAAATGGAAAAGTTCCTTGAGGATCTTCGATTTCCCAATATTAATAGCGATCAAAAAACAAAACTTGATCAACCATTGAATTTGGGAGAGATATTGGAATCAATTAAAGCTATGCGAAGCGGCAAATCACCGGGACCGGACGGTTTTCCTGTTGAATTTTTAAAGACGTTCTCAGATAAGCTATCACCACTTTTGCTCAATATGTTTAATGACTCTTTAATTCGTGGTGTGTTGCCTCAATCTCTTACAGATGCTTCAGTCACTTTATTGTTAAAACCTGGAAAGGATGCGAACGAATGTGGATCATATCGGCCAATATCTCTTCTTAATGCAGATTATAAAATACTAGCGAAAGCCCTTGCCATGCGTTTAGAAACGGTTATACACCATGTAATTTCTGATGACCAAACTGGTTTCATTAGGAATCGCCATTCCTTTTCTAACATCCGTCGCCTATTAAATGTTATTTATTCTGTTGCTTCTAGTGAGATCCCAGAGATGGTTATCTCGCTGGATGCAGAGAAGGCATTTGATAGGGTCGAATGGCCGTATTTGTTTAGAACTTTGGAGAAATTTGGTTTTGGCTCTAACTTTGTTGCCTGGATAAAACTTCTTTACTCTTCACCCAGAACCTCTGTCATTACAAATGGACTAAATTCAGAATATTTCAATCTATATAGAGGAACTCGTCAAGGTTGTCCGTTAAGTCCGCTAATATTTGCTTTAGCTATTGAGCCTTTATCTATTGCCTTGAAAGTATCCCCTCACATTCAAGGAATCCATAGATGGGGTACAGAGCATAGAGTCTCGCTTTACGTGGACAATTTATTAGTTTATATATCTGATCCGGTGAAATCTGTCCCTGCATTAGTTGCTATCCTCAAGCGTTTTGGAATATTCTCTGGATATAAACTAAATTTTTCCAAAAGCGAATGCTTTCATTTGAATAAGTCGTCAACAACTGATACAGAAATACAACTGCCTTTTCACAACTGTAATTCAGAATTCAAGTATCTGGGTATCAATATCACCCAAAAATTTGATAATCTATATGATAGGAACTTTTCCCCTCTAATCAATCAGATGAAGTCAGATTTTGACAGATGGAAAACTCTAAACGTCTCTTTAATTGGCAGAGTTAATTCAATTAAGATGAATGTCTTACCACGTTTCTTATATTTGTTTCAGTGTTTACCTGTGTTCTTTTCTAAACGCTTCTTTACGGTGCTGGATAGACATATCCTTGGTTTTATATGGGGTAACAAACATCCAAGGATTAGTAAAACGTTACTACGAAGACATCAATCACAAGGTGGACTATCTCTCCCTAACTTCAGATATTATTATTGGGCAGCAAACTTACAGAAAATAATATACTGGATTAAATTCCCTCAAATAAGCTGGTGTTTAAATGAAGCTATATCTTGTTCTCCCTCTTCTTTAGTAGCACTTATAACTTCCAAATTACCTTTCTCCCCGAGACAACACTCAACCAACCCTATAGTAATTACGACTTTGAAAATTCTAGCACAGTTTCGTACAAATTTTGGCTTCATAAATATGTCCACTTTAGCTCCGATTCATGATAATTACCTTTTTCTTCCATCTAAACTAGACTCTGCATTTTCCTTATGGCATAAAAACGGCCTTTCTAATATTGGGCAGTTATACATTGGTGGGATTTTTGGGACCTCCGGGGATATATTTGAGAAATATAACATTCCTCAATCCCATTTGTTCCGTTACTTTCAAGTACAACATTTTGCTAAATCAAATAATCCTAACTTTCCAAATTTACCACAAAACTCAACATATGAGACCATTTTGAATACTTCACCAAATGTGAAAGGATTTATATCCCAAATATATAAAATCATGAGTTCAATTACAGAGACTAATATTGCTAAAATTAAAGCAGACTGGGAAAAAGAATTTGATAAACCCATATCAGACTCATTTTGGAATCGGGCCCTAATCAGGATTAGTGGATGTTCATGTGCACGATTAAATCTAATACAATTCAAGGTACTACATCGCCTCCACTACTCTAATTCAAAACTTTCGAAAATATACCCTGATGTAGTAGATAGATGTAACAGATGCTATAATTCGCCTGCAGATCTTACACATATGTTTTGGCTTTGCCCGCAATTAACTAACTACTGGGATACAATATTTAAAGTCCTCTCAGAGTCTCTTAATCTAAAACTTCAACCTAATTCATGGATGTGCATTTTTGGGGTTCAGGGTGACGAATACCAAACTTTAAATACTCAGCATCAAAATATAATCTCTTTTTCAACCCTTTTAGCTCGACGAAGAATATTATTGGATTGGAAATCTCCTAACCCCCCAAGTGCCTCAATGTGGTTGACGGACGTAATTTTATTTTTAAAATTGGAGAAAATCAAATTCTCACTGAGGGGGCATACTGAGAAATTTAAAACCACTTGGGGCCCAGTTATTCAGTACTTTGACAACTTGAAGACTCTTGATTTAAGCTCTTAATTTTTATCTTTTTGTTTGTTTTTTTTTTGTTATTTGGATCTTCTTATCGCGTTCTAATGCATTTGTTTTTCTTTTATTTCCTTATGTATTTTTTTATAGGCTTTTTAAATTATATTCCTTATTTGATCGCTGTAATCTCCTCCTATATTTTTTTTTTTTGACTGAATTTCTATTGATCTTACAAAACGCACAAATATATAGGTGTATCATACTGAGATGTTTAATAGTATAGGCAGTGTAATATGGGTTTAGGAGATGGGATTGGGTGGGAGAAGGATTTAAGGGGAGGAGGGTGGGGAAGGAAAAAAAAAAAAGAAAAGTGGGAAAGTACTTTTTTCTTTTTTCTTTTCTCTCTCTGGATTTTGTCAAATGTATAATTTTGTGGAAAAATAATGTACTTTGCAACCTCTGAAAGCTCAATAAATAGAGATTGCACAATTTATCTTATTTTATCATATAAGTTCTGCTCTGGTGGCCAAGCTAAATTGACATCATTACACAGCAATAGAGTCAACCCTTACAGTCGAAGCTAAGTAAGCAAATTAGTAATGATGTTCAAACCACAAGCAAGCAACCCAAAGGAGATTGAGAGAGAGGGGTAACGGCAAATTTAATGTAATCTTTATTAAAAATGATCAAGTCAGATTGTAATCTCTTTTACAATAGGGTTCTGAGTCTGACCCAAAATGCACAGGGCCAGTTTCACAAGCACATAAGCTCAATTGTTTGATAAACTTTGTTTTTTGTTGAGAATCCCCAGTGGAAATAAAATTTGCTTGCAGGACTCTGCTCAGTCTGTGTCTGTGGCCTGATAAGGACAATCACATCTCAGCATTCACTGAGAGAATGTACAGTAGTAAAGCAGAAATTAAATAAAATACAGTTTAAAATCAGGTGCATACTTATGTCACAACAAAATGACTTACAAGCTTCATATTGGCAATTGATAATGGTCTGTTTGCCCGGAGATTTTTTATTTTTTATTGCAGACTGCGGACTGTTACACTTATGAGGTTTGGAATACCTCATAATGAGACTGCTGGGTTGGCTCATGACGTAAAGGCACTGCTTACGGAGCATAAGTGACCACCACGGCATCAGATCGAATCCAGCCGTGTCAGACAGGCTCCGAAGGGAAATGCATCGTTGGTCTTGCGCTGGTCAAGCAACTGGGAGGGATACAGTTGTGTGGGTCAGCTTAGTTCCTTGCACAAGTACCTCCTGCATGTTTGGGGTTCCTCCACCCTTGTTCTGTGTATGCGAGGTTTGAAACTGTAAGTGAAAAGAAGAGCGATTGACAGGCATGTGTTTTTGCGGAAGAACACAAACTGCCCACATATCTCCAAAGATGGCAGCATGTGTCATGTATGAGCATACTTGCATAGTTGGCTGATGGAACATGACAGATTAAGGTGGGAATTGTAAATTTAAAAAAGGGAAGAGGGACCATAAAACCATCACAGCACTAAAGAGGAGGGAATAACTACATGAAACTCAATGTACGCATGTGAAGCAAGTGTACCCAAAATATTAATGTCAGAGACATCTTCGGGTAAAGAAATGTAATATTTTTAATGTACTACAAAGTGCAGTAATAAATAGCATCAAATGCATTTTATGCAGAAGAAGCATGTACACATAGTGTGCTTCCATTATAGATGAAAAAGTTATCTATGGTGAGTGTTATCTTCACCTCAAAACATCAAAGAAATGTGCTCCTAAAATTATCTGAGTTTATTCTCAGCCCCTAAATTAGTCATCATTATAAACCTTAGTATATTAATAAACCTGATTTGAATACATTTATGGGAGGATGCTATTTCAAGAAACAAGGGTAGGGGCACAGCAATTAGGAATTCAGTAATATTGGAACAGGAAAACCAATTTACTACCGCGTATAATGTTCCTTCGTCTTTTAATTAAGATGACATGGTCAGGTGCATCTAATGCCTTGGAGGTTGGCTCTTTCCAGAGCAGCCCAAAAAAAAAAATTGCATGCATGATGGAAACAAAGAACTTAAAAGGGTCACCTCACTCAGTGTAACAAATTGTACGCCATAACAAATTGGGGCCATAACACCATTCCCCTGTGAGACACCAATGTGGCTCTTTCACCCTCCATTTCCAGAGTATGTTAGGAAAAAAAAAAAAAAAAAACTTTGTTAAGTTCAATTAGGTCCATATTCTTTCGGGTCACTTGCATTTACTTATATTAACTATTTTCTAAAACGTGGTTTCATTTGGAGTTAATCAGAATTAATTCATCATAAATATGTATATTAGTTCTCGTACTCGCTGATTTAATTATTGTCTTATTAACAGAAAGTATTGTCCAACAAAATAATCATGAAGAGGTGGACATTTGTACTGTATGCATTGTTTCAATTCAAACACAATTATTTCCACTTAAGCTTGGGGTTTTATTGAAATGTAACATAATGAAAAGAAAAGACATTTTCTCAAAAAACATCAGCGTGAACAAAGCAAATTTTAAAAATTCAAATGTATATGCTATTGTACATAGGCTGAAATATGTCTTTTAAAACATACGGTTGCTGAAGCTGAATGATGTGGAAAAATTTTAAAATACTCACTCATGCATAGTTGTTAATAAGGTTTTTTCAAAAATCATCTAAACATCATATTTGGAAGATAATAGCACTAAAATTTCAAGCACAGAGCAACAGATCCCCTTAGTTTGCATTTATCTTTTCAGATGTATTTACTCATGCAGTTTAGATTCCGTTTCAAGCCAGGGAAACAAGATTTGGTTTCCTTAAGATGAAATGAGTAAAAAATAGTTTAAAAATAGTTACATTTGGGGCACCCCGGAGGCACATCGGTCTTAGCGCGCACACTATAGAGGCTGTGGCCTTCCCGCGGCGACCCAGGCTCGATTCTGGCTCGGGTCATTTACTGCATATCTCCCCCATTCTTCTCCCCCACCTTCCTGTCACTCTCAACTGTATAACTATCAAATAAAAGAGAAATCCCAAAAAAAAAATCTTTAAAAATAGTTACATTTAAATATTACATTTCAAAATAATGGCAGAAAGGATTGACATAAAACCATCATACAATTAATAAAATTCATATATACTGTAAAATATGTGCACAAAAGTAGCTACCATCAGACTAATCATAAAAGTCTTCTCGGCAACATCTTCAAGCTTTTAAAACAAAGGTTTGGTGTAAGTGAAGTGCAGGATACAGAAGTTTCTAGCATGATTCTGCAAAGAGTTCGAGCGAGAGGAAGTGAAGAAATAACCCTGTGTGAGCTTCTCCAAGATAATCTATTCATGTCTTATACACACTCTCAGGATACATTGATAAATGTGGCTCACCACTTCAGAGGTGGATTTAGCAGAAATCAGCCTTTCCTGACAGTCACAATGCCGTTGTATGTGCTTTTAACCTAAAATATAGAGCGCTCAATCCCCCCCCCCACACACACACACACACGCACACACGTACACACACACGTAATGCACACTATGACAATAAATATGTTTGTGGTAATTAGGAATAGTTTTAAAATAGCTTTTTGAAACACAATATACTTTGCATTGTGCATTGTGCATTTGCATATGGAGAATGTAACAAATCAAATGTTACTTGATTTATTTTTTTGAAATATAAGGGTAGCAAATTGAACATGAGTAGTTATGACAAAAAACTTAACATTAGCTAAAATTACCATCAGGCCTTTGCGTTAAAAGTCCAAATGTTCAAGCACATGTACAGCTTTTTAGTGTGCTGTCATCAGTAAACTAATACTATACATTTTTTTTTTTTTTTTTTTACAGGTAAAGCAACTCTCTTTGTGGCCAGTCTCCAACCTCAGAATTTTTCCCCTCATTGCCTATTTGCTGTTTGAAGTGGCCACTGAGTGAATGCAAAAGTAGCTGTGCTGGAATGAGGGCAAAAATTGGGATGTAAAAATTAATACATCAAAACAAAGCAGCATGAGGGTCACAGTACTGAGCAAATGAATCCCCATCTGACATCAAGCACAGAGTCAAAACACAATGTTCAAGTACATGACTTATTTGGAAGGGCTCTACTGCATCATTGCTGAGACAATCTGGTTTCACGTTTTGTCAGTTGTCCAGTAGAGGGAGGGCAAAAGGATATCTGTAAGGGCAAAAAATACTATTTGCATAATATGGGCTCAGCAGCGCCCCCTGCTGTTCATCTCTTTGTGTTTCACTTCTTGAACTGCAGAGCGTCATATTCAGGGCTGATGTTGGACAGCTGCAGGCTGGCGTATGTGTCACCTTCTCTCCCTCCCTTCAAAGGAAAAGTCACACAGATGGTGAGTATCGATAAAATACAGATGAAATTTGGCTGTTACTGAAGTAGAAGAGGAGGTAAAGAAAGAGAGACTCACCGTCAATCTTCCAGACAAACTGGAGACAGAAGAGCAGAGAGAGAACACGTCACTGCAAATGTTTAAATGGTTTGTTTTGGCTGCTTAGGGAGCTTGTCAATATTCTGAACAGTGAATGCGTTCATTTTTGAACAGACGCCTGTTCATTTTTGGATGCGTTCAAGGCTGCAAACCTGGTCACTGCGTTCGATGATGAACATCCTTCCGTTCATTTTCTGATACGTTCATTTCCCGATGCGTTCATTCTCCAATGCCTGCCCAAGGCCTGATGCGTTCATCTATGTGTGAAGTGAAGTGAGCTTTCAGATTATGGGGGCGGATATTCTTTTGTGAACGACGACTGAATATGGATGACTGATTATATAAACGCTTGTACAGGCCTATTTTAAATTCTCAGTTCTTTAAAGTGAAATAGTTCTCATTGTCATTGCGAGGTTTTTTTTCATATAAAGTGAAATTGTTCTCATTGTCATTGTTAGTTTTTTTTTATATAAAGTGAAATTGTTCTCATTCTCATTGTCGATCTCGTGCCCCTGAACCAGCTAATCCCCAAGGCATCACAAGACTACTTAGTCGTTTATCTTGCAATCAAGCTTATTCATTAATTGAACTGATAACACCCTTATAATAAGGGTTATATTCATAAAGGGAGAAGGGGGGAGATAAATATTTATTAACATTCAGACATGCTGATTTTATAATAGCCTACTGTGCACATGCAGAGGTTTTACTTTGCTCATCTGATTATCTAAATCTGGACTTGTCATTGGCAGCTCCCACAGAGCGGCGGTTTCATGTGTTGTGACTTCAATCTGAAAAAAAAAAAAATACTATACGATAAATTAGAACAATATATAATATGACAAATGGTACAAAATCTGCGACAATCAATGGAACAAAATCTGAATATCACTGCCGAACTCATCGTGTACGTAGTGGGCTGTAAAGTGTGGCATTTTTTTTTGACTTGCGCGTTCATAGGTTTAAAAAGAAAGGATTAATATCGCGGATAATTTTGCAATTTGATATGAGCGGGACTAAGTTATCCTAGTTCTTATACTCACAGAATAGTAGAATTAAACTTGGGCTGTCGCACAGATGATGTGATACAATGCGTAAACTATAATTTTAATGTATTTAATTTAATTTATTTACAATCTTTTGCATACAAATTGCCTAGCAATCACATCATGATTTGGAATTCTAAAATGCTTTTTTATATAAGAAGGAAAAAGTGGCATACTGACTCCACACGGAAGCGATGTTCATTCCAGTAAAGTATTCACACAGCAACATTTGAATGTTTTGGCTGATTGAACGTACCCCGGTACCATTGAATCACAATTTATCTCCGGTCTTGAGTGTGGAATGTGAAAAGCATCTTATCGAACTTGATGAAAAGTGTAAACATATAGCGGAAGATTGACGATTGGTAAAGATATAATCTCGAAACTGGAGATTTAGTAGGATTTTTTAGTCGATGTGAAAACTGTCGTTTAATAGGCATGTACATTACAATATACTTCTAAATTCTGCAGGATGGGAGACAGGGAATTTTTTTCTCATAAGAAGGAAATATTTACACATGTTGGTGTAAATTTTGCGAAGTGGAGAGCAGATTCATTTTGTAACGTGAGAAAGGGTAGCTGCGTCAGGCCCGGGCCGCCCAGCGCTAGAACAGGGAAATGGGGGGTCATAGACACGTCCCTTAAGTCCTGGCAAGTTCTCAATCATTTTCCTTTATTGACACATTTTCCAATTATCGTAATTGGCAACTGAAGACACGGTTTCTCTCCATATGCGATCTAACAGTGATGAAATCATGGGCTAAATTCAGTACAGAAAAATAATTTACTTATTAATAGGCCAATGCTTTGCATTGATTGAACTGGTCGGCATTCCAATGAAATATCGCCTTTCACTCTCGGTATTGTGTGGGTTGAAAAAAAAGAAGTGGCACTTGGCAGTTAAATAGCCTATAAAAAGCATGCTGCTCAAGCTATTTGCGCAGGTATGCAATTTTGAATAACATTGATTAAATACAGCAAATACGCGTCCAGATGAATGATTGTCGTCTTACCTAATCTGGGAGAACAAGCAGCACCTGTGAAGTGTGGAGTGCTCTCGGACTGAACCTTTGTTAATTTTGAAAATGACTGAGAACAGGTCAGGACTAATAATTGTTTTAAACAGATGTTTTGTGCACCCCAATTCTTAGTTCTGGTTCCGCCACTGTAGCCTACTGAATTTAGCCCATGATTTAATCGCTGTTAGATCGCATATGGAGAGAAAACGTGTCTTCAGTTGCCAATTATGATAATTGGAAAACTCATCAATAAAGGAAAATGATTGAGAACTTGCCAGGACTAAAGGGAGGTGTCTGTGCCCCCCCCAAATTGCCTGTTCTAGCGCCGGGCCTGAGCTGCGTTCGTTTTGGATGCCGTCTGGTCAAAAATGAACGCATGCTCGTTCATTTTTGAACACTCTGCCTTTCATTTTTTAGCTGAACACGAACGGAGACTTGTTCATTTTTGAAGCCTGTTCAAATTTGAATGCGTTCAGTATATTGACAAGCTCCCTTACCATCATTCACTGTATAGTACAGATTTTACTCATGCCATATTTATCTTATTTTTTGGCTGGGAGGCTGTCACTGCCCGTCCTTTATGTTAGCGCGATTAAGGGAATCGCAGGAAACTTCTTGTATTCAACCATGGTGCATAGAGGAGGACCCCAATGTTTTAAAAAACCCTTCAACCTTTCCTGTTGCTGCACACCAAATTAACACCAATGTTTCTGGTTCATAGAGATGGGTTTTTATTGATATTGGTTACTTGATGACCCTTGCTGTAGCGTCACCAGCAAGCCAAACTTTATTTTTTTTATTTGAATAAATCAAACAGCTTTATTTGGAATCATATCAAATCTGTTTTCAGCATTCCTGGTGCAAAGGGTAAAAAGTTTTTGATTGTGGTGTCTTTGTAATGTTTCCCAATAGCCAATGCACAAAGAACTCCACCCTCACAGTGAAGTATGGTGATGGATTTCTGATGTGTGGCACTGCCTCTCCACATGGCCCAGGATAACTTATCACTGCACCATGGATTCTGCCAAGTACTTGCAGATGCTAAATGAAAACCAAACTACATTTGGCCAGAAATCTTAATCTGAGCTGTAGTTGGATCGTCCAGCAGGACGGCGATCCTAAGGATTCATTGAAATCACAAAAATGGTTCCCCAACCACAGAATCAAGGTGTTGCCTGGGTCTTCCATAAAGATGGACCTAAGCATTTGAAGGATCTGGTGTGCATTAGGGAATGGGCTCTGATCTCTTTGCCATGTCTCCAACCTCATTACACACTATAAGAGAAGACTCAGAGCATCTATCCTGGCTAAGGGAAGTAGTGCAAAGTTGTAAATGAGAAGGATCCAATAAATATCGCACACATTATTGAGAAAGATATTTGTTCTGTGACTTAATATTTTGAATGAAATATCCACAGTATAAACAATAAAGACCACTTTCATATGGTGCTAATATTAGTGGAGGGCACTGTTAATGAACTCACCTTCTAATTTTATGGATGCAGAATGCCACAGTGATCACATACAGACAGATCAGTGCTGCTATCAGGGCATATGGCAGTGCAGTGCATTGCATTGCTGAAAAAGAACACACACAAGTCTTAATGGTTGGAACTCAATCATGTCTTAACAAAACTGTACTGAATACAGAGAAACAACTTAAGAAAATGTCACATCCTGAATGTTTTGTTAATTGTTTTTCTTCACAGTCTAGTGGTCTTTGTCAGTTTTCGTTTTGTTTTGTTCACTCTCATTGTTCAATTATTGTCTTGTTCATTACCCCTCTCCTTGCGTTTCCTCCCCATGCTCTGCGAACTCATTCCCAATTTGCTCATTGTCGCTGTTGTGTTTTTAAATTTCTGGTGTCTGTCTCCCCTTTGCTAGACTGTTGTCCTCTGTCTCCAGTGTTTTAACTGTAGCTAAATAACCATTTATTTGGGATTCCATTCCTGTGGTCCTGGCAAGTGTCACTTTACCCAGTTTCTTCCTCATCCAAGTCCTAGAGTGTACATCTGCCCTGCAAGCTCTGAACTATTTGGCTTGACAGCCCAGCTACTGACCTCAGACCAGTCCCCACTCTTTTCCCCAGCCTGACCCTTAGTGTTGCAGCTCGCTCAGGCCTGACCTCAGACCGTCTTCTGACAATCCTGTTTGTTTGAGATTAAGTAACTTTCATTTAAACGTCAGCTTTGACACGTCTCAACTTTCCAGAGCCAAGAGAACTGTCAGTGCAGCTCAGCTCCAATGCACTGCACAGGCCAGAAGGTTTGACTGGTGACCAGAGACATCAGTTTGAGGGCCCAATCCAAGAAGCTTTCCCCCTGGTTCATCGGCCCCTTCACGATCTCCCAAGTCTTCTCACCCTCGGAAATCACAACTGTCGTCCCACCTCCCCCTCACCACAACCATCCTGTCTTTATCGCGTCCCATTTTAAACCTATATTTTCTTCTCGTTACAGTTCCCCATCCACTCCTCGCCTCCTACTGGCTCATGGATGGAGGCCCAGCTCAAGCAGGGCACTGTATCCTGGTAGTTCGGCCCTGGGGGTTGGTCATCTGTTTCTTGTCAACTGGTGGGGGTACGGCCCAGAGGAATGGTCCTGGGTTCATGTACAAAACACCGTAGACCCCTCCCTGGTTCAAAAGTTCCTGTTTTGGCATGCCAGATTGGCATTAGGGTCATCAGGTGGTCCCCCTTGGTGAGGGGTGGGGGGAGGGGGGTAGCAATGTCACGCCCTCAAAGTTCCATTCATTGTTTTTCCCCGCAGGCTAGCCATCGTTGTCAGTTTTGTGGCGTTAACTGTTAAACATTATTCAGTGATAATGTTGCTCATCACCCCTCTCCTTGTGTTTCCTCTCCATGCTCAGCACACTTCTTTACAGTTTGTAAATTATTGTATGTGTGTATTTAAGTTCCTGGTTTTTGTCTCCCCTTTGGTAGAGTGTTTTTTTTTCCATCTTGGGTGTTCCAACTTCAGCAGCTAAGTAGTCTTTCTATTAATATGAGATTCTATTCCCTGTGAGAGTAGCGCTTCACCCAGTTTCTTTTTCATCCAGGTCTGAGAAGTGTGCATCCGCCCTGTTAATGTTGCAGAATGCCATTGACAAAAATGGACATGTATTGTACTGTAATTCATATTGAGATGAGCAGTGCAATAGGATTAGTCTGGGGGCAGTAAATGGTTTGTTACCCGTCAAGAAGTTATTTTAAATTCATTATAGTTTCATGTAGGCATGATTTACAGGACTCACTCTAAATCATATTGATACTTGCACCAACACAGTGACCATGTTTAACTTTTTTTTTGGGTAACATTTTACAATAAGGGTACATTAGTTAATGCAGTAATAAGCATTAACTACCAATTAATTAACAGTTAACTAATGCATCGGAGAGCTACATAAGCAATAGGTGACCTTAACATACCATTTATTAATGCTTTTTGACATCCTGATGAAGTTGAAAACACCCCTTAAGTACCCTAAAGTAAGACCTCAGACTATCAAACTATTCAATAATGTATGAATACATTAGTTAACATGAACACCAAATGATTAGTAGACCCATTAGTTTACTGTTAATGAACTCATAGTTAATGCTTCTTACTGCATTAGCTAATGTTAATTAATGTACTCTTATTGTAAAGTGTGACCTTTTGTTTAATTAAACAGGGCCATATGCTAAAACCATATGCTTCTAAATGTTTTGTCTGTTTTAACGTGTGTTTAGCCAGTATGCCCTCTGTGTTATGTGCCCTTGTATTTTATATTTGTATAGTGATGTGTAACATCAATCTGCCAAGGGACAGGAGATGGAAAGTATCTTATGGCTATAATTTGGCATATTTACATGTAAAAGTTCATTAATATGCACTGTCCCTAACTTAAATAAATAAATGGAATAAAATAATCTTGCATTATTCATATGCTACCATTGCCTCTTGCTCTACAGACTCAGGCCAGGTTTGACCTCATACATTTCTATGACCATCTTTGGGTCCTAACCTCAAACAGCACTGCTTTACAGCAGGCAACAAGCCAAGTATCACCAACAGCCTGCATGAAAATACCGGAGTGTTGCTCTGGAGACGGGATGTGGAGCTGGAGGCTGGAGGAGCCCAGAGTGTTAGTGCTGAGGCAGAGGATATTAGGTGTGTCTCCCTGTGAGTGGTACATGGTGAGGGAGCTCCTCAGGCCTGTGCTCCCCAGCTGCTCCTCCCTGATGACTCTGTCAGTAGAGTTAGTGACCTGCAATCCAGACACACGCCAGTCTATGCTGGGAGAGGGATTCCCACGGCTCTCACAGGAGCAGCTGATCTGTGCTGCAGTCCTGCTGCAGCTCCCAGAGCCAGAGATCTGAGGCCTGTCTGCACACAGGAGGACACAGTTACACACAGCACTGATGCATTCATACTGCTCTTCCATCATCAGTCTTTCATCTTTCATTATGGTTCCTTAACAATTGATCAATATTTTGTTATTTGGTTGCTGCATTTGTTTTGTGCCCAACTTCTAGTTTATGCATTGCAGGTTATTCACTGCGTTGACTACTGCATTGCATGACTTGTGGATTATCTTATGTTACGTAACTGTTCCGGTGAACTTCTTTGTGCATTTAAAGCACAAAGCTTTGGTAAAAAGCATCTGCCAAATCAATATAATGAGAGGAACAACAATGCAACAATTATATGATCAATGCAATGATTTAATGAATATAAACACTGAACGTACATATTATACTAAGCTGTACAGTTGTTGAGTTCTTCATGCCATGTTTATTCTGTGCTTCACAGTAGTACTGTTCACAATTACTGGACTCAGTCACATTGAAGGTGAGATTCTGTCCAGTTCCTATCATGTTCATCTCTGCTCCATCCACTTTATACCAGGTGTAGATCTGCACTGGTGGGTTGGCATTACTGCTGCAGGTCAGAGTCACAGAGTGGCCTGGAAACACTGAACCAGAGGGACTGCTGGACGCTGAGGTGTTCTGAGGAGGATCTGTAAAAATTTGATATTTAAATGGCAATGTCAGAACAGACAGTCAGTAACACAAGTTCTGAGACAAAGACGTATATTTTCTCAATTTGGCGTGAAACTCCACAATTTTAGATTTGTTATCAAACAATTCACTAATGGAAACAGTGCACAAAAATATTCCTCAGGAAAGCAAAACCCTAAGCAAGACTTGATTCTGAACCCTATCTTTTACCTGCCCTAAGAAAGTGACTGAGTGGTTGTGAAGCCATTTGTCCCAAATATTATGGTTCATCAAAATGGATGGACTACGTGTAAAAAGGAATAAGATTTTTAAACAATGAAAACAAGATGTGTAAAAATAAACTGGTAAAAACTCATGATCTCTGTTTCAACAACAAGCCAAATGGTTTGAGTAAATTAAAAAACAGTTAGCCATACAGAGCCATATCAAGAATAAAATGTTTCATCCCAACCTTTACTGAGGTGACTGTATAACGATAATATAATTGATAAAATTATCCAGTAAATGCAAATGCTGAGCAAACATATTGCAATCAGCTGAACAGGTCTTGATGGCCCCTTGCTATGTTCATTCTGTTCTTCACAGTAGTACTGTTTATCACTGGACTCTGTCACATTGAAGGTGTGAATCTGTCCACTTTCTTCTGAGTTCACCTCTGCGCCATTCAGCAGGGAAGCTGAAGTGTACTTAGGTAGTTATTTGAATGTTTATTATATGTGTTTGTTAGGAGAATGCCGCTGTTGCTTAAATTACATTGAATCGGCTCATCTATCCCTCTATCCATCCATTGTCATTAGGGTCACAGGGGAGCCGGAGCCTATCCCACTGCTCTATGGGCGAGAGGCAGGGAGACGCCCTTGACAGTTTGCCAATCCATCGCAGGGCACGCAAACCACTGTTCAGACACTGTTCACTCACATGCTCATACCAATGGGCCTTTGAGAGTCTCCAATTAGTCTGACATGCATGAACAGTGGAAAGAAATCGGAATACCCGGAGGAAACCAACACAAACACTTGCAGAGCACGTCTACTCTCCAGGCTGGATTCAAACCCACAACCTTCTTGCTGTTAGGCGGCAGTGCTACCCACTGTTTATGAACAATTACATCAGAAATATCATAAATTATGATAAATATGATATTTTGCTTACAATCAACTTTAAGCTGTACAACTGCTGATTTCTCCATGCCATGTTGGCTCTGTGTTTCACAATAGTACTTTTCACCATCACTGGACTCGGTCACATTGAAGGTGAGATTCTGCCCAGTTCCTACAGTGTTCATCTCTGCTCCATTCACTTCATACTACCTGTGCATTTTCAAAGTTCTCAGTGCCTCGTTTTAAATGTCAGGGCCCTTGGAATTCAACCAATGAAGTGTGGAGCTACTCTGAGCCTTGTTAATGATGTAAAAATAGTGATTTTTTTTGCATGGCAATGCTATGCCCCATTCACTACCATTGTAAGCCTGTTGGGAGCTTCGGCTAAAAAGCCCTGTATTTTGAAATGTTGGGTGCATACGGAGGTGGGGTATTCGACAAAAGTTTTTACTTGTTATCATGTTTCAATACCCCCCAAGTCAATTTCACTCGGAGTTCCCCTTTAAGCAACTGCATACTTGTGGATGCAACCGTCACCAGTGCTAACATAGTTCCCCAGGGATTGAAGCTGCTATTTTTCTCATGCTATTTTTTCAGGTTTACGAGCCCGGCTCTCATATGAGCCATCAACCTGCATGGGCTCACTAGAACTGGACATTTCAGTGGGCGGAGTCGGGGCTACATGCGTGTTGTAAGGAACATTAACCCTGTTGCTATCAAGAGCCAATGCAGTACGTTTCTCCTTGTTCCGTTCGCGGATGCGATTATCAACTCACACCACAGTACGAACCAACGAATCTAAAGAAACACAAGGCTCTAATGTAGCCAGAGCGTCCTTTACCTCCTCAGCCAAAGCGTGAACAAAAACTGTCATAAGAGGAGCTTCTGGCCACCCTGTCTCTGTGGCTAAGGAGCGAAACGAGATAGAAAAACCAGCGACGCTATCAGAACCCTGCTTCAAATGTATTAGACGAGTAGCTGTGTCCTGACCATAAACATCCTGATCAAAAACATTAATCATTTCTCTCATGAGAGTTTCCACTGAATTTACTACCAGCGATCAAGCTCGAATAAGTGGCCCCACCCAAGTGAGGACTGTGCCGATCAACAGTGATAAAATAAACAAAACCCGTGATTCTTCATTCGAGAACCGTGAGGGTTGCGCTTTAAAAAATATTTCACATTGAGCAATGAAATCTTTACATTTTCCTGCCTCGCCTCCATATCTTGGGGGTAACTGGAGTTTAGGCTCTCAGGGAAGGTGTACTGATTGTGCTTGTGAAACACTTTGTGTAATCTGAGCAGACAATGCTGTAATACTCTTGGAGAGACTTATTAAAAGGCTTTCCTGTCTCTCCATAGCATTCTCCTGAAGGCGAATTCTCTCTGTCAGCTCCACCTGCCGAACGTGAATGATGTCATCACGTTTGATCTGGGGCGGGGGCCTCGGGCGGATGCTGTAGCCAGACCCCATTATGATAATGGAGACCGATAAGCCTTTATTTTCCTTTGCAGTGTAGGCAAACACGTTGAGACCTTCCGCCTGATCTAGGACCCTCCTTGGCCTAGACGCACAGCGTTTACAAATTGCTGAGCCATATAAATCGATTTTCTTTCCCTGCTTTGAATTGCTCCCAGGCCAAGTGTGAAAAACCAACACAATAAGCCATGAAGTATTAGCAGTCCAGCCCAACTGTCATACATACATAGGACGCCATCTAATTTGCATGAGGCAGTTTGAACCCCAGTGCAAGCATACAGCCTCAAAGTCTCTAGGCAACATTTATTTATTTGACACCAGCAAACTCCAGCCTTTTGGAGGGTAGCTTCATCATAGCGAATAAAGATCATAGCATTTACTCGCGAGAACATTTACGTGCTAAGCATGAGCATTAAATAGTCAACCAGATGCTTGTTGCTATACATTTCATGAACATGATGTGCACTGCACATTATTTTTTTTGGTGTAATGACAAATCTCACACACACACACACACACAAAAACACACACACACCAGTTACCAAAGCCTTTGATTAGGCTATATGTAAGCAATGATTCCACTTCCAATAGCCCCTTACAAAAAAAAACAAAATTTTATAGGCTTAGCTTTCAAAACCAAAGCTTCAACAAAGTTCATAAAACTCAAAATAAACTGCATGATGCAAATACGCCATGCATACAATTCCATATGGGAAATAATTGAAATCCCGGAGTTTACATGAAGGAACTCATTAACCACGATTAGAAGGAGATCCGAGCAATGCATTTCAAACTTGAACTCAGCCGAACTGATGTAAAACAAGAGGCTCCTCAGAGCTTGTACTTGGGCCGGGTCTAGGCCTGGGCCAATTTATAGATATATATATTTAGAACAGTAGATTGCTGATGATGTCATATTTACATTATCCAAAGTGAAGCACCCGGCCGCCATACTGATACACCCAACTTCTTCATAAAAATGAATGGTTTCCTGTGAGGCCTATTTCAAATAAGTCAATATGAGCATTAAAATGGCTAGATGTGCGGCTGCAATAGTCATTTGAAGGGCTGTAATAAAACGTTTCATGCTTAAGTTAACATAAAAATGCAAATTTGTCACTTTAATAGAAAAAATTGCATTCGCTTGCTAGGTAGCGAATTACCCGTCCCATTAACTTAAATAGACTGCTGACTAAAGCAGATGCTAGCGATCGATAAAGGTCTCCAGCGAGCTACCTTTGTACCCTTACCGTCGCGGGGACTGCATTGACTAAGCAGTCAATAAAATGAACAAGGTGGCTAACAAGCTAGCTACTTGTACTTGACATTCAAGGACAATTTTTCTTACCTGCATAATATTTAAAACATTGGACAAGTCGCTTTGTCTGTTTATACAGTTCGAAAAGACAAGGAGGGGAGGAAGACTTGGCTGTCAGAAATCAGAAGAAAAAACCTTTCTCTATCCCCTCGATCCGTGCTGTGCAGTGATTAATTTTTGAGAGCAGTGTTATAATGGGACAGGGGCAAAGATGACGCTTAGTAAAGGAGTAGCCAGAGTTAACTAGCACTTCCTTTTAACAATGTTGGCATTAGCCATATGATTCAGTATGAACAATTCGGTCAACAGCAAATATGCTCAATCAGCGTACAATGAAGTGAGGAATCCAGAGAGTAATTTGATAACGTATATGGACATTCATCGACGTTGCATATAACAGCGAAAACTTCGAAGCAATTATCTTATCAGTGGGTCATTAAAAGCCTTGGTCACCTTAACTGAACTTTTCTGCTCGCACTTGAACGTTGACACCGAGTAACATTTCGATCTTCCCTTGGGTAAGTGTGCCGCTTTCCATCCACCAGAAAAACACATATTTAGGGAGAGAAAATGTTGCTCTGCACAGCAATACCAAAATCACCCCAACTCGCACGCAAGCGTTTTTGAAAATATAATTTTACAGTAGGCGAAAATGAATGGGAGTGTACGTGCGAATTGAACTTCCCGGTGTATACGCTCCTAGAACAGATGTTTCACTCTTGCGTACCCTATCAGCAATGTAGTGTTCTATATGTATATCTATGGGCCAATCCTTGAAACCGCAGGCGCAAGATGAGCAGGACAATCGCGACCAAAAAAAAAGAAAAAAAAAAAAAAAAAAAAGAAGAGGAACAGAATCTGCAGATTGCTGGTGATGAGATGGAAACATTTTACACTAACAACCGTGGCCTACTGGCCCGAGTGCCTACCAGCTCGAGTAATAACCCTTCCCAGTCAAAATCTGCAGATTGCTGGTGATGAGATGGAACATTTTAAACAGACATTAAAACAGTACAACCACCTCTTTCAGCCCAATGAACTTCAGCATTTAATAACCTGACAGGACTATGCAAGCATAAAATCAATCTACACTGACATCAGTCTAATTAAACCTCCGCAAAATGCAGTGCATGGAGGAAGGACGACCCTAGATATTTTAGCAAACCTAGATATTTTATTGATTTTATTGTATTTGTATTTACACTATGAGAAATTGCTCCTGTGAGAGTGAGAAAACACAACCTCTGCAGCAGGTGGGCTAGATTAGGATAAAATAGGAGAGTAAGTGGAAAAACGTCTCTTGCTGCCCCATAATGGCGATAAAGGTTTACCTCGGGAGCAGTCGACCTCACAAAAACCAAAAGCAAATGTCACATTGCTTAGAAATGAGAAACAGATTTCTAGGAGCAGTGTAGAGGGCATAGCGCCAGAGAAATGAATGAGCACTGTCTTGGTTATGAAACCTTTCCAATTAGGTGGGAGGAGCTAAAGTTCAGAACGACTGGACAGAAACAGGCTTGTGACCAGCCTGACTCCCATGCCTGACTGAAGTAGCGCTAAAGCTAAATTTATTGTTGTTTGGACAATTAAGCTACATTTTACTACCCAGTTCATATATGTTTCCAAATTGGTGCTACACATGTGCAACTGTCAACAAAGATGAGAAGGTAGTGAGTAGCTGTACAATATTTCACCCATTTAAAGGTGAAATACCCAAAATCCTACCAAATTCTCTCAGCGGAACTTTGTTCTCAGAGTGGTGAATTATAAAATTATGAATTAGGGCCTTGACCTATATTTGCTCCTGATGGACTGGGCCTGTTTTTGGAGGCTCATTTTTGTTATGATCTAGACAAGGAACCGAACGCAAATTCAGGGTACAATGCACAAGGTAGTATTTAATAACTGGAATGTGGTAATAAAAAAGGGACAGGTCATAGCTTTGAGCAGTAGAGGGCCACTCCAGCTTAGATACCTAGAGGCCATCCTGGGGCAGTAGCCAGAGGTGTAAAGTTCGGGTTCAGAAAGTAAAAATCCTCCCCAGAACTTTATTCCAACCACATGGATGTACTTTTGACAGAAGATAGAGCCAATATGAGTGATCAGCTCATTCTGTGGGAGGGAGAAAAACTTGGCAGGACTTTCTGACCCCTGGATTTACACCTCTGGCATTAGCCAGGTGGTGAATCGCCACAGAAGCATTGCTGCTTAACAGTTGAACTGAAAGGTTTAGCAGGGACACAGTCCCAATACTAGGGACCAATGAAAGCTTGGGAGGTGTTCTAAATAAACTGACTGAGAGATAAAGGTTGGAACAATAGATGAACAAGAAAATGGTCCCAATCCCAGACACCAATAAAAAGGCTTGGGAGCTTGTTCCTATTAATTAGACTCTGAAGAGTAATTAAATCTTTCTTTGTCATTCATTTACCGAAAACAAATGAAAGAAGAACTTTGCTCAGGACGAGAAGACAAACTGTCCAGTAGTGTATAAAGCATGACAATCCAGCAACCATACTGAGATCACAATGAACTTACACAAACAGGACATTCACAATAGGGGCAAGGCATACAAATGATACCACCTGTGTGTAAGACAGTAAACTAGACAATGAATCAATTAAGGCTTGCCACACACTGGGCGATTTTCAAGTTTTGGCCGATTTTAAAAACTTGGGAGACCATAGACATGAAGACAGTTTCAACCAATTTTTGACATTATACTCTTCCCAACGCACACACTTAATACGGCCAGTGGCGATTCCACAACACGAGATCTTGCGTGTCTCGCATGATCAAACGTGAGTAAAGAAGAAAAACAAATCTGGAGAGCTGGTTGCCCTGGCCTGCATTGTATTTTGCTGCAAAAAAAAGGAAAAAAAGAAGAAGAATATGGGTGAAATCCTGGCTGAGAAGACAGAGTTGGAAAAGTACGCAACATCCAGTTGGTGGCGCTTCCCAGTCTGTTCACTCTCATTGGCTATTGTGGGTATTTTTGTCCGAGGCAGCTCCATCTGGAATCGTAAATATGAAACATGTTTGATATGTATTATCCATGTTTGATATTTATGATTCAAGATCAGAGGAGCTCAGACTCGACCGACAGCAGATAAATAATCTTGTTGACATGACATACTTTAGCATGATTTGAACATATAATCGGTGGCAACCAGCCTTGAGTCGGGCCACACCTCCACGGTCGCTGGGGGGAATTAGGCCCAAAATCAGGCCTGATATCATCTAGTGTGCGGCCAGCCTAAAGGAGACAAAACCAAAAGAACACAGGCAGATTGCTGGAACAAGGGTGGAACCAATTAAGGACACCTGAGGGTTGTGACACATTTTAAAATATAACAAGATTAACCACATTCTTAGCATAACTTGTTTCTCATCGCCTTATAATTGCAACCTTCACATCATTCTGAGTTCTAAATGGCTCCTATACCAACTTTAATAGAGTCTGCTGCAATCTTCAGATTTGAAATATGTGTGTATTTTTGATTAGTTTGTGAGTCAACTGATCAAATAGTGTGTTATGGTAGTGTGTTCAATGTAGGACAAGATGAATTGACTTTGCAGAACACTCTTTTTTGATTTTATCTGCATTTTCCATAATGTGCCAACTTTTTTGGAACTGGGGCTGTCAAACATGGGCAGGTTATGGGAAAGCAAACAACTTGAGCTTTTGTGAGCTTTTCAGCTTACCTTTTTCCCAAGGACTATTAACAGATATTATTGCATCAACATAGTCACACCAGGTTTTCATTTTTTACGTGCAGTCATATCTATTTTTACAGAAAGATACATACTGAATCAGTTATGGTCTTCAGTACTACATCTCAGTGCCCAGCCTGGGGATCAAACCTGCAACCTTTAGTTTACAAGTCAGTGGGAAAAATACACTGGTTCCCAGATATGACGATAAATGTTGCAGATATTGGTAAAAAAGATTATTATTGTTTGCATTGACTCCACTGAGACTGTACATTCGGATTGTCAGTGCTGGCTTGCCCGCTGCTCTGTTAACATGGTATTTACAAATAACTTCCAGATATGCAGTTGTGCCATCTGAACCCAGGGGCGCAGCTACCCATTTTTGGGGAAATATGCAATAACAACAACAGCGCCCCCCCAACACCTACACCAGTGTTCTCCACTTAATTTTTCAATGACGGGGCGGTAGGTGGTGTTCTTTTGCGAGTGGGTGCTGCACGTTTAATTTTGTTGAGCGGGTGGGGGATGAGGGGGGGAGACGCGGTTTATTTTGTTCAGCGGGGGGGGTGGGGGGGGGTTTGGGGGGTAGACGCAGTTTATTCTGTTCAGCGGGGTGAGGAGACGCGGTTTTGGCGCCCCCCTTTGCGTAGCGCCCCTATGCACTGCATAGATTGCATACCCACTTTTTGTGCCTGTTCACTGCCAATGGACTCAGCCACACTGAAGCTGATATTGCCTCCAGTTCCAATAATGTTCATCTCTGCTCCATTCACTTTATACCAGGTGTAGTTCTGCACTGGTGGGTTGGCTTTACTGCTGCAGGTCAGAGCTACAGAGCTGCCTGCTAACACTAAACCAGAGGGACTGATGGACACTGAGGTGTTCTTGGGAGGATCTGGAATTTAATTAAAATACAACATCTTCGTTTTGTTTTTTTGTTTTTGTTTTTTTTTTTTTTTTGGTTTGTGAGGAGTGATATAATACTTTGAGGATATTTGCAGGTGGTCTGCTTCATAGGATGAGCACAATTTAGGTTATTCACATTTGCTTGATAATGGATGAAAATAATACAATTTTATTTGCATTAGCTTTTATTAATATTAATTCTGTACAACATACCTACCACACGAGAGCAAAGAAACAAGTGAATAATAATAATAACAATAATTATTATTATTATTATTATTCTGAAATTGAGAGAGTAATAATGTTGTAAAATTTTATACACTTACAGAAAACTTTGAGTGTCCGACTGGCCTCAGAAATCTTCTGAACGCCTCCTTGCTGCAGTGTGTATTGAGCCCTGCAGGTGATCTTCTGCTCATGGTGGAGATGGGAAGCACTGAAGGTCATAACAGAAGACACAGATTGGGTTTGATCCTCATTTACCTGCAGCTGATCCACAATGCCACCCAGTCTGGGGGTCCATGTTAGATTTGGGGGGAGGTCAGGACAGGGGGCTGCAGCAGAGCAGCTCAGACTCACATTGGCCCCCTCCATCACCTCCACCTTATCTGGGGTTAACTTGGGTTTGGGTGGAGAGTCTGAGAGACATGAAGACAGAAAGATGTATTGGAGAGTCACACTCAGAACACAAACTATTCACGGATCAACAGTGTCTGACTAACATACACATAAAATAAATTTAATGTGTACAGTTGTTTTAAAAAATAAACCAGCAAAAGTGCAGGTTTTGAAATTTTTTCTGTATCGAGCGGTCACTCTCGGGTATAACATGACAATCAAGCACTTATGGCATAGAGTTGACCTCTGTCTAGACTGGATACAAAACTATTCACACTGCATACTTGCAGCCTGCAATGGTATTCTGAATTTAACTCACAATCATCACACCCAGCTGATATCACAGTTACAGCACAAAATAAATAAAGCCGAAGCAGAAATTTGACTCTGAGCGGAAACCACGTTACCTTTGATGTTGAGTTCAACCATTTGTTGAAAAGTCAGTCTCAAACTTGAACATTCTAATCTGAATTTATATTGGCCACTATAAGTCTCTGGCACTTTCTCCAGGACTGTTGTGCAGTTCTTCTGCAGCAGGTCTCCAGTGATCTTTCCTTTGAGATGAGATCTAATATTACTCCTGGAATCAAACACTTTTGCTCCATCGCTGAACCATTGTCCAATTACAGAATTTGGACAATACGTCAGTTGCCCTTCCCACTGTTGCAGCACCTCAAATCTGCAGGGAATCTGAACACAGGATCCACTCAGAGCCTCTATATTCTTTGGCATCCAGGCTGCCCACTCTCTGCCCAAGGCTCCTGCAAATCAGAATACAGCTCCGTCACTATATTACACAGGTGATCTTACAGCACAGAGAAATCTGAGTCTTATGCTGAACGAAGATGATGTACAGGACGTTGAATACAGAAATTCTAAAGAAATGAAGGAACAGACTGGAGCACTCAAATCACTTGCATCAGTTTATTGAGATGCCAAGACTAACGTTTCGACGCACAGCGTCTTCCTCAGAGTCAAACTAGTATTGGTGAAGTTGGGACAGTTAAATAACTTCCTCCACACAGAGAATGACCTCCTATTGGAAAAGAGTTAAGTTGGGAGGTATCCATAATGAACCAATACTGTGATAGCGCTCAGTGAGTGGGTATAATCTCAAATACCAACATTTCCTCCCATTAACACAAATTTCAGCCATCATATATATACAGGACATAAATTACACATGTATACATTTACAGAAAACAGGACAGATTTAATTCTTTATTCAATCCATGTGGTTCCACAGTGTTCACTGTATAAATCCAATACGCTTCTCTTTTGAGCAGTCTGTTAATAATATCCCCACCCCTCTGGGAGGGAACAATTTTCTCAATACCCCAAAATTTAAGAGATGCTGCAGAACCATGATTTGCTTGGGCATAGTGCTTTGCTATTGCGTAGTCCATATTCTGATTACGAATAGCAGCCTTGTGTTCGGCAATGCAGAGTTTGAGGACACGTTTTGTTTGGCCTACGTAGACCAACCCACACGGACATTTGAGAATGTAAATGACATGTGTTGTGTTACAGTTTATAAATGAATTGATTTTGTATTTCATGCCTGTATGTGGATGAGAAAAATATTTCGAGTCCGAGGAATTGGAGCAGTGAATGCAGTGCCCACATCTATAGAAGCCTGTCGGGGGGGGGCAGCCATGTAGATTTAGGGGGGGGAAGGCATTACAGAATGCACCAATCTGTCCTTAAGCGAATTTATAAAAATTACCAAGGGGGTTTGGAAAGTACCATTTACCGCAAACCATTAAGTAGAAACACTCTTTTGCGAGCGGATAGCAATCACCCCAAACAACTTATTAAAAATATTCCCATTGGACAATTTTTGCGTTTGAAAAGGAATTGTAGCAGAAATGAGGCGTTTGAGCGCAAGGCAGTGGAGATGTCTGAGCGCTTCCGTGAAAGAGGTTACGCGGGAAAAGGATATCACGTCAGCCTACCAGAGGGCGTGCGCACCCCCGGCCCGCCTCCTGAACAAGACTAGGCGCTCGTCATCAACACGGGTTTGTTTTTCTACTGAGTATTCCCCCATAGCGGGTGAAATCAAATATTTCTGATAGGACCACTTCGTCAAAAAAGATAATATTTATTACAGCAAACAGGCATACAATCTTACATTGAGTTTGGCAACATGGCTCTGTTATGAGAGATCCCTGCCCGTCCGAACGAGGAACCGAAGGCAGGGAGCTGCTTGTAATCCCCCTCCAAGGAACAGAGCCACAGCAGCAATGACCTCACGAAAGAGACATTGCTATAGAACGAAAATTTAGACAAGGAGAGCCGGGTTAATGAATACAATAGATCGGTGGAGCTGGGGTGGAGGAGGGTTGTTGAGCGAGCGCACGGAGGAGCAGCTTCCCGAAGCGAGCTTAAGTAGAGTAGCATATTACCAGCCAAGCAATCAGGCAGCTAGGTCAGATGACAGTCATGTGCACTCAGGTAGAAGCTGCTCCTCTGTTAGCAGGCTTGACTCCATGGCCTATCAGAACTTACGTCAAGTCTTCATATTATTAAGAAACATTGGCATGTTTTACAGAGTGACCCAGCCCTCAAACAAATATGCGCCGAGCCTCCCTTAATCTCCTTCAGAAGATCTCGTTAAAGATTTAAGGACAGATTGGTGCATTCTGTAATGCCTTCCCCCTCCCTAAATCTACATGGCTGCCCCCCCCCACCGACAGGCTTCTATAGATGTGGGCACTGCATTCACTGCTCCAATTCCTCAGACTCGAAATATTTTTCTCAATCAGATAAAGGCATGAAATACAAAATCAATTCATTTATAAACTGTAACACAACACATGTCATTTACATTCTCAAATGTCCGTGTGGGTTGGTCTCACGAGGCCAAACAAAACGTGTCCTCAAACTCCGCATTGCCGAACACAAGGCTGCTATTCGTAATCAGAATATGGACTACTTAATAGCAAAGCACTATGCCCAAGCAAATCATGGTTCTGCAGCATCTCTTAAATTTTGGGGGTATTGAGAAATTGTTCCCTCCCAGAGGAGGGATATTATTAACAGACTGCTCAAAAGAGAAGCGTATTGGATTTATACATTGAACACTGTGGAACCACATGGATTGAATGAAGAATTAAATCTGTCCTGTTTTCTGTAAATGTATACATGTAATTTATGTCCTGTATATATATGATGGCTGAAATTTGTGTTAATGGGAGGAAATGTTGGTATTTGAGATTACACCCACTCACTGAGCGCTATCACAGTATTGGTTCATTATGGATACCTCCCAACTTAACTCTTTTCCAATAGGAGGTCATTCTCTGTGTGGAGGAAGTTATTGTAAGACCCACGCAGCTCGACCAAGGAAGGAAGGTTTATGCGTGTGGATTCCTAGTATTAGCACGCGCGACGTCCTGGCTGGTGCGAATCACAATAAAATGGATATATTTTCTCCGTTCGAACAACGGGGCACAAAAGCACAACGGTTACAATTAATCTGACTCCATAATAAATTTAGAATACCAAATTTAGTTATACCCTTGTTAAATATCTGACTCCAAATTAGAATTAGAATTTATAGTTTAGGGACACATGCGTGAATCTCGGGGCAGCTATGTCGCCAGACTCATCTGTGAAAACCAGTTACTCAACCGACGCCCCCGGGTAATAGCGCAGTTGCCGGATCTTAGTTCAGTGAGAGTTCTAGAGGATGGAAGAAATTACCATGATAGTAGCAACTTTGGCATAAACATATCATGAACCCAGATTTATGTGGACCACAGGGCCCCTTAAGGGGATCGACCAGGCACCGGCTTATAAGCCCAAGGGTGCCCTTAAGGCCAAATCCCCAGGACCGATACTACATAAACCCTTTATATAAGTAGACCGTAACTTGCAATCCAACTTAAAACCCATCACTACCTTTAAAACATCAGCTAGCTAGTCTGGAATGATAAGGACTCACCCCTAAGTACCGGTCAGAATGCATTGGCTAGAAAGAATAAAAGGATTAAGAGTCACGGAGACCATGCAAGCTTAACAAGAATAACAATAATTTATTCACCAGGTAGGCTAAAGCTTAAATCAAACAAATCAACACTAAGCCAATTACAAGTTACACACAATTTAGAAAAGGAGAATAAATTCATACCTGGAGGAAAAGGATACACGCACTAATGTGCGCGGGAAGTTCGAATTACGATATTACATAATTGAAAAGGACTACTCACGCACTTACGTACGCGGGGACAGATCGGATACGATCTTCCCTGACTATATAGATTGGCTACATACGGCATAGGGAATGGCTACTCACGCACTTACGTACGTGGGGACAGATTGGATACGATCTTCCCTGACTATATAGATTGGCTACATACGGCATAGGGAATGGCTACTCACAAGCACTTACGTACGCGGGGACAGATCGGATACGATCTTCCCTGACTATATAGATTGGCTACATACGGCATAGGGAATGGCTACTCACGCACTTACGTACGCGGGGAGAGATCGGATACGATCTTCCCAGAATGGATTGTTTCCCTTTGCTTTAAGCCAAATCACGCCTTTGATCCAGGCGGCATGGCCATAAACACCTGGAAGGGGGGTCGAATCCGGTTTTTGGGTTTCCACCATTGGGAGGATGTAATAAAACACTTCAGCAGAGAGAGGAGAATAGGGTGATTACCGGAGAGTATTCTGACCAAATTCTCAGGAGTTTCCAAAAGGGAGTGAACCATAATTTCAATGGGAATGAAACATACTCCATTCAACTCCTTGGATTCCCCCGAGAATAACAAGACCAAACATGATATGAATATGTACTAATATGATGCAGTTGTCATGAAAAAGTCTTAAGATGAATTAATATATAGGTAAATTGGGTTATAAGTCCAGAAGTGATTTCTTTGCAGAATATTGAACATGTAAGCATATTATGCACTTCCCAGAGGTTTAGATTATTTGAAACAGATTAATATAACTGGACTTTAACTTAAGACTTAGGCCAGTAATATGACTCGCACAGGGGCATTGTGTCAGCCAGAGCCCTGCAACACCCCCCCCCCCCGTGGTGAGACCATTGCCATCTCCTGGAAGTCCACAAAAGTTTTATTGCTATCTGGCATGGCTCTGGACTGAGCCATTTGTCGCATACAGTTGCTGGGCTCCCCCACGCATCAGCGCTTGCAGATCCTACAGAGGTGCCGCTCAGAACCCAACCCGAAGGCACAGATGAATTTTACTGGTTTAGAAATGGAACAATCTTTTGTAAAATGAAATATGCAATGTCTACATTATTTAACTGTCCCAACTTCACCAATACTAGTTTGACTCTGAGGAAGACGCTGTGCGTCGAAACGTTAGTCTTGGCATCTCAATAAACTGATGCAAGTGATTCGAGTGCTCCAGTCTGTTCCTTCATTTCTTCTGAATTTGTCCTTTTCTGTGAGCACCGACCTCTGGCAAGAGAGGGGCTGAAGGGCAAGGGGTTCCTTTATTTTACAGAAATTCTTAAATTAATGCTTCATCATTAATGAAAATATCATACATAGGCCTATAATTAATACTTAAGATCAAATATACAGACTTTTTGAATTAACTACATGGCCAAAAGCACTTGGAAATTCACTGGGCTCAGGCCCCTGTTCGAACGAAGCCAATTAGTTTCATGAAGGCAAAAGCTTGAAGGTTTAGCATACATCAACATTCTAGAGGTTTTTTTGCTTCCAACAATGTGGAATAGGCTCTGTCCTCCTCCAATATTAGAAAAAATCAATATCTAGTGTGGCCACCTTTTGCTTTGATGACAGCATTTAATCTTTCAGGCATAGTGTTCACATATTTTTTTCATTTCCTCACTCGCTAAACCATTCCATATGGTTAGAAGTTCACTACAAAGAGATTTTTTCAATGTTACAACAGATTTGTATATCTTGGTATCAAGGAAATCCCAGTTTCGCTCAATACAGGTCTGGATTTAGAGTAGGCTAAGTAATAATTTATATGTGACCAGGTGATCCTTTCTGACTTAGATTATTCTTGCACAACTTAGAAGTGTATTTAGGGTCATTATCTTGTTGAAAATAAAATCCCTGACCAATCATTCTCTATCCGGATGGCAGTCCGTGGCTCACAAGATCCATGATGCCGTTGATTTTTATGAGATCACCAGCTTCTTTCGAGCAGACTGAACCCCAAACAATATTACTACTTCCATGTTGTTCTGAAGGAGTTACGCAGTCATTTTTGAAATGTTTTTTAAACTTTATGGCACACATAAGTTTTGGGTTTGAATGGGAAAATTTTGAATTTTGATTCATTGGTTCAAAGTACTTGTTCCCAGTCCATTGGTGTCCAATCCTTGAAATTCTTGGTAAACTCAAGTCTCTTTTTTGATGGTGCAGGCTCTTGACAGTACAAGAGTAATCTGACCATTTTCACACTCGTGTCTGGAAATAGTAGGTCTTGCTACTTTCATCTCTTCACTTCTGGCACAAATAATATCATCACGGAGTTGTCGTGCTGTCAACCGCTTATTTCTTTTACTTGTCACACACATAACAAGCATCAGAGGCACTTAACTTCTGTTTTTCACTACTATTGCCATTAGTTTTCTGCGAACAGGTCTCTTTGAAATGCTTGATGGTGCTTCTTACAGTGCCAGGGCAGCATTTAACGTCCTCAGAAATTTTTCTTATGACCAACCAGCGTCATGTAAGGCCACAATGTGGCTACACACAATCCCAAAGAGCTCATTCCATTGTGCCATTGTGTTTAACATTGTGACACTGCTCACAATTCATGTCACCTTATAAGCTGGAACAGCTGACCATCAGAGGTAATTTTGCAAAATAATGTCACCTCAAACTAGTTTAGACGAACATTTTAGCATCAATATTCATGAAATGAGCCTTAAACCATGCACTCATGCTATGCAAGGGTCAAAGAAATAAAATTTGTGACACTTTTTAATTGTTATAAAAAAAATTGATGTTTTCAGTGTTTTTGTTTATTACCCAAATTTTTACCTTAATATATTTGTGGGAATGATTTTTTTTTTTTTTTGCTCTCATTGCCAACAATAGTGTTTTCCAATACATTTTCACCAAAAATTATATGGAAGTAGTGTATTAGGACCCCTTTCAGATGAAAGTGGTGGTGCAAAATTATCACTGCAGACTACTGTTATTGTTTTAATAAGCACCAATGTCTCAACCCTTGTGTGAATGCCTTTCGTTTCCCTTCCTATTCAGCCCCTTATGTGTCTATTAGAAGTATGTCTCCTTCAGTGTTGGGACCAATTACTCACAAAAGTAATAAGTTACAATTACTAATTACTTCTGTAAAAAAGTAATTTCGATTACTACTCAATTACTGCCACAGAAGAGTAATTCAATTACTGGGGAAAGTAATTTTTACAATTACTTTTTTTTTCTTTTCTTAAATCCTCTTATTAATGCACATATTATTTTTGCGTTGCTGTTGCACAGTGTGGACATTGCTGTCAAGTTTCATCTATCATTGTACACCCATTATCACTATTATGAAAAATAGTGAAAAAATTAAACACTGTTTTTAAACTTTTGATTGGCATTTTTATTGTCACAGGCCTTCAAACCAATAATCAAGTATACTTTTGGCAGTGTAAAACAATAAATGTTTGTCAGACAATTAACGGTCATTTCTCATTAAACACTGTGGTTTATCCTTTGTACCATTAACATTAAAATCAACTGAACCCCATTCACCAACTGGAGACATTATCTTCAATAATGGTAAACTTGAAAAAAGATTTTTCAGCCTCTCAAACACAAATTAAATACAGTTATGGTTTAACTAATATAAACTCAAACTGAAGGAATCAGTATGGTATTCAGTTACAGTAAAGTTTCGGCATTTTTAATGTGGATGGCCAACGCAAGATACGCTTCACATTCATTTTTTCCGCCTTATTTTGCCTCTTTTTCCCGCTTGTTTAATATCTGATATCAATCCAGGGTTTCAGCTACATGCAGAATTGATCGTGGCGCACGGAAAAATAAAAGCCGCCACGCCTATGTAAAATGACATAAACTTCAAAAATCCTGAGGACAATCAGATGTCGCCAGTTCTCCTAGTTAAATTAAAATGTGCGCTAATTCTTGACCTGCTGTCAATCATTTTGCTTGATGAACACGTTTTCCAATGAATAAAAATTAGCCATCGGCAGTAAAAAGCGCTGCTTTCTTCTTCATGCAATGTGTGCAATGATTAGGGAAAAAATATTTTGTTCACTTTGCAGAACGATAAACTACAATGTTAACTTCTGTGTTTGCTGTGAGCACATCCTGCTCTACCTAATTGTATCTTCATGATTATTTAATTCCAATTCCGGGGTCCGGAGTCATAATCGGTTTTCATATTATATGTGAAATCTACCGTCACGCACGTGAAACTGATAAACCTCCGTGCACATAGACTTCAATTACTAGTTAATCGCCTACGTGCTGATTAATGATAACTGGCCACACCTGATAATGCTGAGTTCTGACCCGACGCTGAAGCCCTCCGCCGCAATTTCAAAAAATCCTGGAGGAAACCCTGCTATCCAGTACAAGATCATAGCGATCAAATATATTCCTTTACTCCGTTAAAGACGATTAAACATCGATGACAATAACAGTATTACTGAACATATAAGCACAAGCATTATTTCAGTTTTAAATTTTTATTCATGGTTTCCCGCAGTCCAACTCCATACTGTATTTCTGAATTGCCAGATGTCACGTCAGCGCTGCTGAGAGAGACACAGGTCTCGAAAAAAGTTCATTTTCTTCTGATCTGTTGGTCTTAAAAATGCCATCGCAGCGCCAGAATGTTTGGAAGATATGTGGCCCGTCAAATATTTAATTCTGTGACAATGGGACAAACTAATCTGTGATAATATACAGGACATACTCTGGATTTACTCTGTTGCTCTGGCCTCATCCCCTCCAACTGCACCTCCGACGAACTTCCCATAACGGATCATTTCCTCCTCACATTCAGTGTTCCACTCTGCCTCTCTGCAATCAAACCTCCACGTCTCATCTCATTCAGGAATTTAAAGGACATTAATGTTGACACTCTCTGCTCCAAAATTGACAGTATCTCTATCCCGGATTTTCTTTCCAGCCCTGATGATCTTACAGCGCTCTACAACAATGGTTTAAACGATATCCTCAACTCTCTTGCCCCACTGAAAACTCGGACTGTTTTCTTTTCATCATCTGCACCCTGGTATACCCCTGAACTCCGGACAATGAAAACTAAAGGACGCCAACTGGAACGGCTCTATAAAAAAACTGGACTCATAATGCACAAAAACATGTACAAAACCCACATTCTTCATTACAAAGACTCCATTGCACACAGTAAATCTGCTGATTACTCCGGTCTCATCACTTCCAACGAAGGAAATACCAAATCACTTTTTTTCACTACTCAATAAGATCCTCCAGCCTCCCCACTCCTTACCCCCCCACCTTCACTCTATTGATATCTGTAACTCCCTGATGTTATTCTTTAATGATAAAATCAACTCCATTCACCAGCACCTCTGTTCGCACGCTCCTCCTCTCTCCACACCCGAACCCTTTCTCTAGTCAGCCCCTTTCCTCCTTTCAACTCCCTAATGCCTCTGAAATTTCCGACCTCATCCGTAAATCTAAGCCCTCCACATGCCTGCTGGACCCTATCCCCACAACCCTGGTCAAATCCTGCCTCTCCTCTCTGCTTCCCCTCATTTCTGCCATTATCCACTTTTCACTGTCCACCGGTATTGTCCCTTCAGCTTTCAAAACTGCTGCTGTCACCCCAATCCTGAAAAGACCTGGTTCAGATCCCAACGACTTCAATAATCTCCGCCCCATCTCCAACTTACCTTTCATCTCCAAAATTCTTGAAAAAATAGTCTCCTCCCAACTTCACGCACATCTCACTTTAAACAGTTTGTATGAACCCTTCCAGTCTGGTTTCCGGCCCACGTCACAGCACTGAAACTGCACTTATCAAAATCACCAATGATCTCCTCACTGCAGCTGACACCGGTTCACTCTCCATTCTCATCCTTCTCGACCTGAGTGCGGCCTTTGACACCATCTCACACCCCATCCTCCTCAGTAGACTCTCCTCAATTGGCATCACCCACACCCCCCTTCACTGGTTCCATTCTTATCTTACAGACCGCACTCAGTTCATACAGCTTAAGTCTTTCTCCTCCGACCCCTCTCCAGTCACCACAGGTGTGCCCCAGGGCTCTGTCCTGGGGCCCCTCCTCTTCATAACCTACCTCCTCCCCCTCGGCCATATCTTCCGTAAATTTAACATTTATTTCCACTGCTTCGCGGATGACACCCAGCTCTACCTCTCTTGCAAACCTAACTCCACAATCCCACCCCCCTCCCTCACCTCCTGTCTTTCTGAAATAAAATCATGGTTCACCTCTAACTTTTTAAAATTAAACAGCAATAAAACTGAATTCTTACTCATTGGCACCAAATCCACCCTATCTAAAGTTGACACCTTTTCTCTATCCATTGACAGCTCCTTAGTCTCCCCTTCCCCTCAGGTTAAGAGTCTGGGTGTCACCCTCGACAGTACACTATCTTTTCAATCTCACATTAATAACATCACCAGGTCTGCTTACTTCCACCTCCGCTCTATCAATCGTCTCCGCCCCTCCCTCACTCCCCACACCACCGCCATCCTCGTCCACAGCCTTGTCACCTCCGCCTTGACTATTGTAATTCACTCCTCTTGGCCTCCCTCATAAGTCCCTCCATAAACTTCAGCTGGTTCAGAACTCTGCTGCCCGGATCATCACCAAAACCCCCTCATCCCACGACATCACCCCCATCCTTCAGCAACTCCACTGGCTCCCAGTAAATCAAAGAATCACTTACAAAATCCTTCTGCACACCTACAAGTCTATCCATAACCTCGCCCCTCCTTATCTCTCTGATCTCCTGCACGTTGTCACTCCATCCCGTGCCCTCAGATCTTCTTCCTCCCTCCATCTCACTGTTCCCACTGCCCGCCTTAGCTCTATGGGGAGCAGAGCTTTCAGCCGCTCTGCTCCCAAACTCTGGAACTCACTGCCACCTAACCTCCGTAACTCTGCCACCCTGCCCATCTTCAAATCTAAACTCAAAACTTATCTGTTCAGACTTGCTTACTCTCTCTAAACTGCTTCACACAGTCCCCCCTCCCTATTTATTGTATGTTGTCTTTTATCTTGTATTTTATATTTTATATTTTGTTTTTTATATTTTCTGTACAGTGACCTTGGGTGTCCTTTAAGGCGCTTTCAAATAAAATGTATTATTATTATTAATCTGTGCTCACGTTCACTTCTCCCCATTGGAATCAATTCAGCAAGACCCGCTGCAAGTCTATCTAAAGAGGCGGGGCACCCGCGTGACTGATGCTACAAATTACTCCTGGGTGAGGAGTCTTCCTTTCTCTACTGTCATTGGTGTCGGCCACTGTCTTCACAAAGTAACGCGAGCAACGGACCTATTTAAATCCCAGTAATTGTAATCATGTTACTGAATATTAGAAAGTAATGCGTACCACTACTCGTTACTGCCAAAAGTAACGCTGTTACTCCCAACACTAGTCTCCTTTGATTGGATTATGTCTCGCGTGATTTCCCCTCCTCGGCTACAGTACCAGCGTGGATAAAGGTTCCACTTTCGCCAACGCGCCGTTGGCCGTGTGTCAGCCGAAAGTCAGGTGGACGTGCCCTGCTCACTGAACCAAGAAGTACAGTGAGTGAGAAGGCATGTTGGCTGGCCGTTTCACACATATCTTGGTGTAAATCCCTGTCGCAAAGAAGTCCAAATAAGTTCAGCGTTAAAATTTTTTCGTCGGACAATATGACATCCATTATATTGGTAGTATAGTGTAAACACGTGAAGTAATTTTTGCTACAGATTTTCTTTTCGCGCAGTTGGCGATATATTTATTTCCAGGAAAGTTAATGTCTGCAAATTCATGTATTTTTGCCGTAATATTTTTGCCGTGATATTTGCTGATAAGAATTAAGAAATGAAACCTTTACTTCTAAAGCGCTGTTATCGGAGAAAGCAAAACAACAACAACATGTTTTGTCACCACTTTAATATTATTTTAATTATGAACAAAACCCGCTGTGGAATCATTTTTATATTGATTCACTTAATTATTATTAATTGTTTATCCTTGCTTACTCTTACTTTTACTCTTGCTTAGTTTCTCTCAGGCCTCAGTGTGCACCCTTGCATGTCTCTGATTAGCCTGGGCCTGCATAACTGTAAGTTTCCATAAATCTGACCAGTGCGTCATGGCATATAGCTTATCTGGAGCCATGCGGACCTGATGGGCCCATAACAAGGGCAAGATGTTCTTTCTCTCTCTCTTAGCTTATGTGTTTACAGAAGAAGGAGTGCAAGGGAGAACCCGGAATGTGAACAAGACGACCTGCAGTTATGATAGCGAGGAATCACCTGTCTTCTCTGCGAGATGTACGCATACCTCAGGGGCGGCTTGACGTGGGTTGCGTGCGACTGCAAGAGTCTTCCAGATTACATCATGATGTGTAAATCAGCACGGGGGGAGAAGAACGTCACAACGTTTTCCTACAAAAGCCACAGAATCAGAAACTGTCCTTATCCTTGTTTGACTGGACTTGTTGTGTGCAAGGATCCTTCCTCTGCAGAAAAAGTAAACTAACTTTGGCTTAAAAATATTAATTCCTTTGTCTCTGTCTGAGTTCTTTTTGAGAAGGTAATACCAGGAATATAAAATCAAAATTCCTACAACACCCGCACTTCTGAAAATAGAAATAAAATACGCAAATATCTATGTAGTTAACATTAACATAACATAACATAACATAACATAACATGAATGGCGAGAACAGGCCGTTCAGCCCAACTAGGCTCACCAGTTTCTTTATACTATTGTGAATATATCACTTCAGCTACTCAATGACTCAATGGTATCTAGCTTTAAGTCAAGCCTACTTTTGAAAACCTCCAAGGTCTCTGCCTCAACAATATGGTCAGGCAAGCTATTCCACATCGAAATTACTCTTTGGGTGAAGAAATACTTCCGAATATCAGTGCTAAATTTACCTTTGGTCAACTTCCATTTGTGACCCCGAGTTCTACTAACAACACTTGGTCGAAGGAATCCTTCATAATTCACTTTGTTAATCCCTTTAACATATTTAAAGACCTCAATCAAATCACCCCTTAGTCTCCTTTTCCTAAGACTAAAGAGATTAAGGATCTTCAGCCTCTTCTCATAGCTTTCATGTTTTATACCTGGAATTAGCTTAGTGGCTCTCCTCTGCACTTTCTCTAGAGCCTCTATATCTTTCTTAAAGTATGGTCTCCAGAACTGTACACAATACTCCAGATGTGGTCTGACAAATGTGTTGTACAAAAGAAGCATCACCTCCTTAGATTTGTACTCAATACTTTTGGCAATGTATCCCAGCATCCGATTGGCTTTTTTAACGGCTACGGCACAATGGCTAGAGCCTGTGAGGGTTTGGTCAACAATCACTCCCAGATCTTTCTCGTGTGGAGCAGATTCCAGTTTTAAACCTCCCATGAAGTAATCCCGTCTAATGTTTTTATTACCTTCATGTACAACTTTACATTTCGCTACATTAAATTTCATTTCTGCCCAATTCTGGATTCTATCCAAATCATCCTGAATCACTTTAGTGGACTCTAAACTATTTACCAAACCCCCCAATTTAGTATCATCTGCAAATTTAACTAATCTGCTCTCAATATTCCTATCAAGGTCATTAATGTAGATGTTGTACTACATGTAGTTGTATAATGATGTAGTCAAGACCACCTTAGCCGAGACCAAGACACCGCCAAGACCAAAGGGTAGCGAGACCAAGACAAGACCGAGACCAAGACCAAGACAGACCATTTCAAGACCAAGACCAGAGCAGGATGAGACCGACACCGAGACCAAGACCAAAAAAAGTGTTTCACTTCACTGTAAATTTGGGCAGTGTTTGGGTGTAAGTCATTGTGTGTAGCAACTGCATAACCGCTATTATTGCCCTTTCAGAGGATTGAGACTTTATAGGCATTTAAAATTTTTTCCTGTTAGGGAGTGGTATGGTTACACAGTCCAAAATCCGTTGTCACCGTTCAGGAGACATTAAACATTTAAGATTTCTATGCAAAACAAATAGCAGCGGCAGGCAATGAATTCTCATTTTGCCTGCACAAACGTGCACAAACGAAGCGGAAACAAATGTAAAGGGTTTCATTCACATTTTCATCACATAGGATGCTAACTTCATGAAGCTGGAAAACAGATAGCCTATGAGGAAAGTTCCTTTGCATGAATTTAGGGATCTTCTGAAACCAGTGAATAGCCTGCCTTATTTAGCGAATTTTACTCGGCAAGACTGATATCGGCGGTAATGATGACAAACTGTGGGCAAATAGGGGGCAGCCACCAACCACCTGCCGTTTTTGGCTATTTTCATCTGGCTGATGGCTTCGGATAAAGCCATTGAAGACACGAAAGTTCAGAACACTCAACATGACACCTGGACATTTATAAGGCCCTCAGTAGTTACCCTGCAGCTATCCTCAAAAGCCATCCTCAAAACTTGACTGAGTAAAAGCATCATTCATTTGTAACTTAATAAAATTCTAGTGATAACTGACCTTACCAATACTATGACTAGAGCTAACAATATGCATCATCCAGATGTGAATTACCGTGCATGCATGTACAAATTTTTTTTATACTAATATGTAAAATTCATTTAGTGATAAGTTTATGAGCCAGTCTATGTTATGACCTCCGGCATGTTAACTCTTCAAGCTAGAGCTAGCGAGATTAACTTTTGCAGTTAATTGATTGGGTTGTAATTAGATGCTTTTGGACAGAATGTTCAAACAATTACAATTGAGTCTGATAAAAAAAATTATTAAATTGCAATTACGAAAATAATTGAGTACAATTACTTAACAATTGAAAAAATATTACCCTGGTAAGTATCTTACAAGCGATTTGACAAAATCTTGAAACCTTTTTTTCTTTGAGACAATCTTTGGGGAGTTTTTTTTAATAGACAGAGACATTTTTACTGATTCACTGGTGCAGAGCCATATGTTTGTGAGATAGACAGAGGCGGGACGGGGAGACCTAGGCAGGGCATGTTTAACATGCTTTTAAAATAGATGCCTCTTAATGGCTGCATTTGAAAGTAATAATGAGGCGTACCATGACCAGCCAGCCTGGATTTTGAAATCCTCAAGACCGTTATGTTTTCAATTCGAGACCGAGACAAGACCAAGATTGTAAAAGTGGTGACCAAGACCGGTCTTCAGTACTACAACACTATAGTTGTTATATCTATGTAGTTTAACAATGTCACTTTTTATCTAAGTCCGCAAGAAATGTTTCGGCCTTTGGAAATCCGGAGGTTTTAGTCTCGTTGAGTATAAGCCATACAACTCTCAGTCAAACGGTTGAAATTACTAACTTTTTGCCTTTTACTCATAAAAAAAGCTAATTAAAATAAATTGGCACCCGACAAAAAATAAAAGCCCTTCTCAGTTACAATTACTGATTAAAATTCTCTGGCCGGGACTGATTAAAAGTAATTGAACTTAACCCTGGTACCAGTAAGTCATTTTATTCAGATTTAATGGCATAGTTAAAATTTGCACACAGCAGAAACCAATGTTTTTTTCTTTTGTTATTTCGCATGACAAATTCATTTTGACACAATAAGATTTAAAATTTTGGGCAGAACAAGAAATTATAAATGTATTAATAAATATTTTGTGACAATAAATGCGTAAGTTGTCATCCATTAAATATGTTCTGAGATGAGACAGAGACTGCCTCTTATAGAATTAGATATTTTAAAACTTGTAACTAAGTCGTATCCAAAACAGCTGCGGTAGTTTATTCTTGCCAAAATTCAAGGCCTGCAATAACATCTGGTACACACACCAGTAATACCCAAAAAACGCTCCCACATATCGACAGTCCCCCTCAAGTTCTGCCTGCCGGGACTACACCGACACCTGTTGTGATCATCCGCCACCCGCCAGGCCGATCAGAGAAAGGTGGACGAAAACGCGAAGCCAACTTCTCGTTAACTTCAGCGGGACCTTTATTCACGCTGGCACTGTATGACTTGTTTAATGGTTATTTCATAATGGCTCTGTGACGTGTATTTAAACCCCCCGCTATAAGCTGCAAGTCGCCAGACTGTAATGTGATATTAGTGTTTAAAAGCAGTCAGTATTCTAGGTAAAAACTCTTAGCAGTAGGCGCAGCCAGCGGGGGTGCTAAGACACGTGCCTTTTTGACTGCAATTAGTAGTTCTCAATCATTTTCCTTTATTGACGCGATTTCCAATTATCTTAATTGGCAACTGAAGACACGGTTTCTCTCCATATGCAATCTAACAGCGATGAAATCATGGGCTAAATTCAGTAGGCTACAGAAAAATAATTTAGCTACTTATTAGACCAATGCTTCACGATGATTGAACTGGTCCGCGTTCCAATGAAACGCGGACTTTCATTCTCGGGATTGAGTGGGTTGGAAAAAAAAAGCGGCATTCTGCAGTTAAATAGGCTATAAAAAGCCTGCGGCTCAAGCTATTTGCGTGAAAGTCGACAGGTATACAATTTTGAACGACGTTGATTTAAATACAGCAAATACACGTCCAGATGAATGATTGTCGTCTTACCTCATCAGGGAGAACAAGCAGCACCTGGTAACTGTGGAGCGCTCTCGGAGTGAACCTTCTGTTAATTATGAAGCCAGCAGCCATACACTATTCGATCTGCTCCAGCCGTTTGGCTGATGCTAAGCAGGTGTGGAAATGGTCAGTACATGGATGGGAGACCACCTAGGAAAACCAAGTTGCTGCTGGAAGAGGTGTTGGTGGGCCAGTAAGTTGCAGTCTTCCCTCTGGTGGAATAATCCCCAATGCCCCAGTGCAGTGGCAGGGACACTGTACTGAAGCAGACGCCGTCTTTCGGATGAGACGTTAAACCGAGGTCCTGACTCACTGTGGTCATTAAAGATCCTATGACACTCTTCGATAAGAGTAGGGGGTTCCCCGGTGTCATGGCTAAAGTCCCAACCTGGCTCTCTCGACCTGCCACCTAATCATCCCCTGATCTAATTGGCTGTGCAAATTTCCCTCTTCTTCCCCACCTCAACCCCCAGGGCTCCCTTGAAAAAGAGATTTCAACCTCAACGGGACTTCCCTGGTTAAATAAGGGTTAAATAAATAAAATAAATAAATGAAAATGACTGAGAACAGGTCAGGACTAATAATAGTTTTAAACGGAAGTTTTGTGCAACCCAATCCTCTGTTCTTGTTCCGCAACTGTACTGAATTTAGCCCATGATTTAATCGCTGTTAGATCGCATATGGAGAGAAACCGTGTCTTCGGTTGCCAATTACGATAATTGGAAAACGCGTCAAAAAAGGAAAATGATTGAGAACTACTAATTGCAGTCAAAAAGGGACGTGTCTTCGCACCCCCTCTGGCTATGCCACTGACTCTTAGTCTTCATCAAGTGTAACAAAACCTTTAATGACAGCAATTTGCGGAAGAATTCCTCATTACTGGAACAAGCTTCCAAGGCTATTCAGGGTCTAGAACTATGACTGTATTCATGTTAACCCTTCTAAATATGTTTCTCCATCCAGTTCATTTGGAACAAGCTCCTAATCCTTCTACGGTTATCAGGATTTGAATCTAGTTCCACTCAAACTATCCCATCCTCCCGTGGGACAGTTCAGCTCTGACAAAGTGTGCACTCCCCCTGGCAGTTATCCCAAGAGCCACAGGCCAAAGACTGGAAATCCAGCTTTACCAATTACATCTGTGCTGAACTGTGCTGTATTCCTCTGGGGTTCCATGCCAAACATTATTGTACTGCTGTCAGTAAACCAACCTATTGGGTTGTACTCTGCCTCCGAGACTTGATTCCCTGTTGGAACATAACACACCAGCATGTTTATTTCAGAGTAGTGTATCGCTAACACCACAATGCCAACCACAACACGTCCCACCTTGCAGCAGGCAGCCAATGAGGATGACTCTCTCCACTCCAGTCATGGCTCAAAGGCACAGGATGGACATGATTCAAAGGATAAACACAATCATCACATGCATCCATTTGCAATTGTTGTGTGACAATATTCAGGTATCAACCTGTTGCATCTGGTAGGACAGATAGAATATCACCAGTATTTTAACCCTGTTACTCTGTGTCAATGCATTTTCATTTTGGATATCAATTATACAGGGTTTGTCAGAGCAAGAGAGCTCAGTCTTATCTTTGTGGTGAAATTACTGCGAACACGTTTTATGTTATATTTCTATCTGTAGGTGCAGTCACAGTGGTACAGCGGTCACTCTGACAGAGCAGCACAACAACCACAAACATCAGCACTGAATATATTAAATTATTAAAATTTTCAGCCGCAAAGATAAATCCATGAAAAGTTTGAATAATCAGGTCTATGAAATCCCTGACATAAATCGCAAACTAGGAAAAATACTCTTCCTGTGTTGTTCTTATGCAAACAAAAGTGTATCCTTGTACCAACTAAACACTATGGCCCAGGCCTCAAGTCATACTTCGATAAGAGGTTTTGTAATTGTGGAATTGCTTAAAAATGAATTGAATTATAGATTATACTGTATTCAAATATTTTGTCAAGCTGATCATTTTAAAACCTATTCATTTTTAACACAAAGGTAAACACTTTGAAAAAGTGCTTTACGTATTATTGTTCATCTTCAGTGAAGAATAAGAGTTATGACTGAAAACATTTTAATTGTATGTAATAATACGTGAATTTTGACATCCACTTTGTACTGAGGCGAGCAGAAAATTCTCAAAATATACTGCAATATGAGTCAACGAGTGTTAATACTCACAGTTCTCTCCGTCTTTCAAAAAAAAATATGCTGAAATACACAGTTCATCCTGAAAAAATATTTTCTAGCACTTTGAATATTGAGACGACAAATATGTACTAGGATAGTTCATAATTGGCAAATGCTAATCACAGTTGCAGACTAACTACACTCTGTAGTTCAAAACATCCAAGATTTACACAAGTGCAAATAAACTTACTGCATGACAGAAGGATATTCAGAGCTTTTTACACTGCATTAATTGCCTTTCGTTTGGTAGGGCACAAGTAAGAACCCACACAAAAGAGGAACTGTTCAGAAGCAGCTTTTTGAGAAATATACTGGGTATGAGATGCTGAGTGTATTTTTAGCCTAGATGCATACGCAATTTAACATAACATAACATGAGTGGCGAGAACAGGCCGCCCAGCCCAATCCAGGCTCGCCAGTTCTTTATACTATTGTGAATATATCACTTCAGATACTCAGTGGTATCTAGCTTTAAGTCAAGCCTGTTCTTGAAAATTCCCAAGGATTCTGCCTCAACAATATGGTCATGTTATTCCACATCGAAATTACTCTTTTGGGTAAAAAATATTTCCTAATATCAGTGCTAATTTACCTTTGGTCACTCCATTTGTGACCCTTTGAAGTTCTGGGTCAAGGAATCCTACATAATCGCTTTGTTAATCCCTTTAACATATATTTAAAGACTCCCCAATCAGACCTCCCCTAAGTCTCCTTTTCCTAAGACTAAAGAAATTAAGGATCTTCAGCCTCTTCTCTAGCTTTCATCTTTATACCTGAATAGCTTAGTGGCTCTTCTCTAAACTTTTGTAGAGCCTCTATATTATTCTAAAGTGGGTGCCAGAACTGTACACAATACCCAGATGTGGTCTGATGAATTTGTTGTCCAAGATAAGTGATGACCTTACTTGGATTTGTACTAATACTTTGGCACGTATCCCAGCATCCGATTAGCTTTTTAAGGGGAGGAGAAACCTTTTGGAAAAAAAATTGTCATTTTTGGATAGAAATCATTCATACTTGGTGTATTGACAGCATATGACCTGAAATACACAAAATATGAATTTGACCTAATTTGCATAATTAGGTCATGTGATTCAAGATGGCCGCCACCCTGATTTCACCATTATTTCTTTTGCCTTATATTCCAGGACTGAAGCAAGATATTTGAATCTATTTTAATTAGATTTAGTTAGTAATGTACCTTCTTCTGAACCAGAAGAAGGTGTAAACATAATACTAGAGATTTAGTGGGGTAAAAGAGATTTTGCCATTTTTCGCCCCCTCGATATGAAATATAAATCACCATAACTCACAGACCCAAAGTGCTAAACCAAACTTTTAGTTCAGTAAACTTCCTGATATGTACACAGACTTCTATCAAAATTTCATGAGAAAAGCTCCACAAATAAGTGAGATATAGTGCCTTAAGTGATAGCAATTGGTCAACAATCACTCCCAGATCTTTTTCATGTGGAGCACATTCCAGTTTTAAACCTCCCATGAAGTAATCCTGTCGAATGTTTTTATTACCTACATGTAAAACTTTACATTTCACTTCATTAAATTTCATTTGCCACTTTTCTGCCCAATTCTGGATTCGATCCAAATCATCCTGAATCACTTTAGTGGACTCTAAACTATTTGCAAAACCGAAGGCACTTAGTATCATCCTAAATTTTTAATCAATGTGCTCTCAATGTTCCTATCAAGGTCATTAATGTAGATGAGGAACAGTAGGGGTCCCAACACCGATCCCCGAGGAACGCCACTCCCCACCATACCTAGCTCAGATGAGATTCCACTGACCACCACTTTTCGTGTTCTGTCTTGTCTCTCAGTCAATTCAGATGCAAGCCATTACTTGCAGTATTAATAACACTCGTAAGGTTTGGTGTTCAGGTTTGACCTGACAACCTTGGCCTACTGGAGCTTGAGAGTGAAAAAGCGAGGAGGTGTTCGATATCCCTCCACCGGAGCAAATCCAATGTCTACAGGATGCTTGAGTGGAGAGGGATAACTAGCACAGGTAGAATTATACACAGCAGTAAGCAAAGGATTAGATACCATTCAGAAGGAGAAGCAGTGTGTGACGTGGTATGAGAGTGCTCATGAATGTGGGTCATGTCTCAGGTTGTCTGCTAGAAATAGTCTGTTATGCCACATTTGTCCTCATATGCCAAGCTCTAACTGTTGCTGAAAAACAGCAGGACAAAATTTATCTCATTTTCATTCAAATAGGTTCTGCTCTGATACAAGCTACATTAACGTCATTACACAGCAATAGAGTCAGCCTCACAGTCAAGCTACAAACAAATTATACGATGTTCAAACCACAAGCAAAAACCCAAAGGAGATTGGAGAGAGAGAGGGTAACTGCAAATTTTATGTAATCTTCATTAACAATTATCAATTCGGGATTGTTAACTCTGGCTTACAAGAGGGTTCTGAGTCTGACCCAAAATGCACTGGGCCAGTTTCACAGACACATAAGCTCAATTCTTTGATGAACTTTGTTTTTTGTTGAGAATCCCCAGTGGAAATAAAATTTACTTGTAGACTCAGCTCAGTCTGTCTCTGGGGCCTGATAAGATAACCATTCAGCATTCAGCGGAGATGGTACAATAGTAGCTATGAAATGAAATAATAAAGTACATTTTAAAATCAGGTGCATACTTATCTTACAACGACATTACTTACAAGCCTCATATCGGCAATTGAAAATAGTCTGTTTGCCCTAAGATTTTTAATTTTTTATCGCAGACTGCAGACTGTTACGCTTATGAGGTTTGGAATACCTCATAATGAGACTGCTGAGTTGGCTCATGAGGTAAAGGCACTGCCTACGGAGCATAAGTGACCCACTATTTATCAGATCTAAAACCAGCCATGTCAGACAGGCCCGGCGAAATGCATCGCTGGTCGGAGCTGCCTGCCAAAGGACTCTAATGCAGTTTATGGTCAGCTTAGTTCCTTTGAAACAAGTACCTACTGCATGTTTTTCAGGTTTCCTCTGCTCTCGTTCAGTGTATGCGAGGTTTGAAACTGTAAGTGAAAAGAAGTGCGATTGACAGGCATGGTTTCTTGTGAAAGGACACAAACTGCCCACATAACTCCAAAGATGGCAGCATGAGTCATGTATGAGCATACTTGCATAGTTGGCTGATGGAACATGACAGATTAAGGTGGGAATTGTAAATTTAAAAAGGAAGAGGAATCATAAACCATCACAGCACTAAAGAGGGTGAATAACTACATGAAACTCAATGTACGATGTGAAGCAAGTGTACCCAAAATATTAGCGTCAGGACATCTTCTGCAAAGAAATGTAATATTTTTTAATGTACTACAAGGTGCAGTAATAAATAGCATCAAAATGCACTTATGCAGAAGAAGCCATGTACAGTGTGCTTCCCATTATAGATGAAAAGCACTATGGTGAGTATTTTCTAATTTCAAAAATACACTTAAAATTCTGAAATTATCTGAACTTATTCTTGGCCCCTTAATTAATCAACATTATAAACCTTAGTATATTAATAAACCTGATCTGAATACATTTATCGGATGATGATATTTACTTGAGACAAGGTTGGGGGTACAGCATTTAGGAACTCAGTAATATTGGAACTGGAAAATCAATTTACTACCGTGTAAATTCCCCTAGTCTTTTGTTATTAAGATCACATGGTCAGGTGCATCTAATGCCTTGGAGGTTGGCTCTTTCCAAAAAAAAATAAAAAATTGCATTCATGATGGAAACAAAGCAAAGGGACACCTCACTCAATGTGTTGTAACCACCCCCTGTGAGACACCAATGTGGTCACCCTCCATTTCCAGAGTATTTTATTTAAAAAAAAAAGACTTTGTTCAGTTCAATAAGGTGGATATTCTTTCAGGAGCACTTGCATTTACTCATATTAACTAATATTCTAAAATGTGGTTTCACATGGAGTTAATCAGAATTAGTTCATTATAAAACAAGTATATTCGTTCTAGCACACACTGGGATTTAATTACGTCTTTATTTACAGTATTGTCCAACAAAATAATCATGAAGAAGTGGAGACATTGTACTGTATGCATTGTTTCAATTCAAACACAATTATTTCCAATTGCTTGGGGTTTTTTGAATGTAACATAATGAAAAAAAAAGATTCTTTTTTCAAAAACATCAGCGTGAACAAAGCAAAATTTTAAAAATTCAAATATATATGCTATTGTACATAGGCTGAAATATGTCTTTTAAAACATACAGTTGCTGAAGCTGAATGATGTGAAAAAATTAAAAACATTCACTCACATGCATAGTTGTGAAATAGGTTTTTTCAAAAATCATCTAAACATCATATTTGGAAGATAAAAAGCACTAAAATTTCAAGCACAGAGCAGCAAATCCCTTTAGTTTGCATTTATCTTTTCAGATGTATGTTCTCATACAGTTTAGATTCCACTTCAAGCCAGGGAAACAAGATTCGGTTTCCTTTTGATGAAATGAGTGAAAATAAAAATAGTTAAATTAAATATTACGTTCAAAATAATTGCAGAAAGGATTGACATAAAACCATCAAACAAATAATAAAATTCATATATAAAATATAAAGACAGTTACTTCATCAGACTAATCATAAAAAGTAAAGTCTTGGCAACATCTTCAAGCTTTGGTGTAAGTGAAGTGCAGGATACAGAAGTTTCTAGCATGATTCTGCAAAGAGTATGAAATGAGAGGAAGTGAAGAAATAACCCTGTGTGAGCTTCTCTAAAATAATCAATCTATGTCTTAATAAAATTCTCTCGGTATAGTAACATGTGGCTCACCACTTCAGAGGTGGACTTAGAAGAAATCGACTTTTCCTGACAGTCACAGTGCCATAGCAGAAATCGACTTTTCCTGACAGTCACAGTGCCATTGTATATGCTTTAGGCCTAAAATAGTGAGCGCCAATCCACACACACACATACTATTACACACATATACATGCACACACACACTCTCAACACATTAACAGACACATACTAATACACATTTATGCATTACCTTATGACAATAAATATGTTTGTGGTAATTAGGAATTGTTTTAAAATTCCACTGTGAGAACAATAGCTTTTCCTTAACACAATATACTTAGCATTGTGCATTTGCATGTGGAGAATGAAACAAATCAAATGTTACCTGATTTATTTTTTCGAAATATAAGGGTAGCAAATTGAACATGAGTAGTTACTACAAAAAAACTTAACATTAGCTAAAATTTGCATCAGGCCTTTGCGTTAGAAGTCCAAATGTTCAAGCACATGTACAGCTTTTTAGTGTGCTGTCATCAGTAAACAAATGCTATACATTTTTTTTTTTTTTTTTTTTTTTACAAGTAAAGCTACTCTCTGGTAAATACGATTGTGAAGCATGTTGGAAAAATAAAGAAAACAATTTCAACATTTGTGGCCAGTCTCCAACCTCAGAACTAGTCCCCTCATTGCCTATTTGCTGTTTTACTGAAGTGGGCACTGAGTGAATGCGAAAGTAGCTTTGCTGCAATGAGGACAAAAATTGGGATGTAAAAATTAACGCATCAAAACAAAGCAGCATGAGGGGCACGGTACTGAGCAGATGAATCCCCACCTGACATCGAGCACAGAGTCAAAACACAATGTTCAAGTGCATGACTTATTTGGAAGGGCTCTACTGCATCACTGCTGAGACAATCTGGTTTCACGTTTTGTCAGATGTCCAGTAGAGGGAGGGCAAATATGGAAGCATATGTGCACTTTTATAGGCAATTGGCAAATCAATTGGCAAAATGGCAATTCAACTGGCAAAATGGCAATTCAATATTTAATTTCATCATGCAATTTGAAAATGCATTTGGCAATTGACAATTCAATTTGCAAAGTGACAATGAAATCCTCACATCCCTTTGTGTGTTTAAGGTTTTAAAGTACAACAGTGTCCCAGTGTATTCCATGACATTTTGCCACACACTTCACCTGCAACAAAATTCAATTGAGCATGCAAACTGTCAGTTCTCTCATGAAGGCGGGTCTTCTTTAATAACATCACTTCTGTGACTGCCTGGTATTGGCTATTCCCCCTGCAGACATGCCCCTCTCCCTAGGACTCACTGACCTGGCAAAGCCACAACCTCCTTCAACATGGCGGGGTGTAGTGCCAGACGCAGCAAAATCAGGGATAAAAATACATCATTACCTGTAAGGGTTTTCACCCTGTAGTCCCTTCCCTGCGGCTTGTTCTCATCTCCACCTTAACGAGCTGCATCTGTTGCTCGTTAAGGTGGTGGTGATTGTCTAGGTATATAGGGCTGGCAGTAGCCAGTCCTCATTGTCTCTGCATTCTTGTTTTTACCCTGTGTTACTGCTCCCCATTTTTTAACTTGGTGTTTGGGTTTCTTTTATTAAAATTCTCAATTTTTTTTTTTTTCCCCAGCCTGGCGTTTGGGTCCTGCTTTCATCTTTAGGCCCATGGTCCTAGCTCCCGCCAGACACAAATGTCAAGCGAAACCATGACATTACCAGCAAAGAAAATGAACTACTGTAGTACGAGTGAAGCGCTGGAACGTCGGGCCCATACTGAGCCGTCACCACCGGGAGTTTCACCACCGCAGAGCGAGCACCGACGGCGCTGGGTACGAGCGGAGGGGCTAGCCCAGCGGAGAGGCTGGCCGGGTGGAGACGACAGTCCAGCCGCCGTCGCAACGACATTGTGAAGAAGGAGAGGTGGCTGAGATGTAAAGTAGAAGGACTTTGACCAGACATCGACCCGCGTAGGCTACACATCTGTTTGGTTTTTCTAACTGCAGAGGGAAGGAGAGTGACAGCGGGTGCCGCTGTGCTTCTGCTGGACAAGTGAGTAACATCAGCTCAGCTGTGCTTCACATAAACTAGGCTATAACTTTACCTGCCCAGCGCATTCAGCTCACTGTGTAGTTTGTCAGGATGTACTGTTGTAGTGATGTGTACAGTAGGAGAGATGCTGAAGCTCAGCACGTTAGCAGTGCGCTAATCCACTATCTAAAGTTATAGCTGACGTTAGCTACTTAGCTTGGAGTGTAGTTTCTTGTTGTGTATCTGGTGACTGTCTGCAGAGGGACAGGTGAGGTGGAGAAGACAGTCCCGCGTCGAGCTGTCGTCGGTGATGGTTAGAGCCAGAAACAGTGAATGTGCTTCGTAAATGATAACTTCACCTGCCCGGAACATTCAGCTCATTGTTTTGTTTGTCAGGATGCACTGCTGTAGTGATAAGCTCTGCACATTAGCTTCACAGCTAACGTTTGCATTGTGCTAATTCACAACCTAAATTTATAGCTGCTAGTTGTGTATCTGGTGACTGCAGAGGAACAAGTGAGGCTTGGCTCGAGTCTTTACAAAAACAAAAATAAAACTAGAGGGTGTGTCCAGAAGGCCATATCACCCCCGCCTGCACCCTCAACACCACGTGAAGGTCACTGGCATGGTGCAATTGGTCTGCCCATATGGTTTCCTATTTGTGACTGAGCATTTCATAGGGCCTATCTCTGGCGGTTTCTCAGTTACAGAGCCTGAAAATATGAAGGTCGGCCATGAAGCTGAAGGTGACAGTGCCATTAGATTCCCCATATATGACTTCCTATTAGTGTTTAATAGACCCATACTTACTATCTTGCAGCGTTTGGCTGCTAGAGCACTCGGAAAAGTGGTGATGCTGAGCTTGACCTTTCAAGGTTGCTGAAGGTCATAACATTTGGTGGTAAAAGAATCTCCATACCCAACTTCCTATTGGGCATGTAGTTACTATTAATCACTATCTCCAGCCAATTTCAAGTTAGGGCAGACTTTCCACTGCTCATATCTCCCAGTGTTAACAAAATCTTCAAACTGATCCAGAATCCAAGATTTGATCCGGATCTTCACCAAAAACTAATCATTTCTTCCCTCCAGCCTAAGGATTCTCCCTACCAAATTTTAAGACAATCCGTCTAGAATTGTGGCCTGTAGAGTGCAAATAGACACATAAATAAACGCGACAACCACATACACGGGGTGAATATTTGCTCCACACAGATTTCAATCCTCCTTTAATTTTAATGTTTTACATTGTACATTCCTTTAGCCACCAAGGTCTTCTCAAATTTCCAGTGACAATGACCGGCAACTAACAGTTTGTCTGCATTAAGGGTACTCCCAGGACCCAAAACTGTTACAGCAGCTCCAGAGACCTCACAGCCTCATCCTGTAGCCCTGCTCATCTGAGCTGAACCATGCCCTGCCCAGCACTCCCCTGGATTCTTCTCTAGACCTGCTCAGCTCCAGCTCCTACTCTCCACAGCACTCCCACGTACTTGGCCCGGCCGCTCTGTGTCCCACACTTACTGTAACTTGCTCCAGGTAACAACTGATAACTGAAATGTGTAAGACAGTTTACAATTATGTTTGAATGTGTCATTTACTCTGGAATGATAAATTGAATCAAATAGAAAAATGTTATTACCATCATCCATGTATTTGACATTTTCCGCAGGCAGTATACAACATAATGTGTTGTGTGTTCCTGACCAGATGTTTGCGTATTTTTGAGGTCCCCTTGTTCATGAATAATTGGAGAGAGACAACTTCTGAAGATTTTATCTTTATTCTAGCCTTGAATCGTGCAATAATCCAAACCCGGAGAGTAGTCCTTGCGCAAGAAGTACTAACTCAGCGTTCTTTACAGAGCCATATTTATGGGAAAAACTCACCAACTTCGTTCCAATCACAAAACATGGGTCATACACTGATTATCAATTTTTTTTTTTTTTTTTTTTTTTTTTCCCCTCTTGGTTGGCAAGCTCTCTGAGATTCTCTGAAAAATATTGGTGGCACACAGAAGTATTGGTCTCATAAAAGCAAGAAAATACACCAAAAAGGAGAAGAAAAATACAGTCAAAGGAATAGGATACAAGTAGACACAAATGATTCAACTGATTATGTTTCAGTAACAAATAATGATTACACTGAAATATTGATCAAAGCTACAGAAATCAAAAACATTTAAATGTCTCACCTGAGTATGTTTTCAAATCAACTAAACAGAAGCCCGCTTACTAATGTGCAGAGCTTAGATCAAGGGTACCCAAGTGTTACATTTTGGTGAAATTTCAAACTGAAGGATAGACCTTGGAAATACAATCATGGGTAACTTCAAACATTGGCAAACATACTCCAAGAGTACCAGACCTTAAGACATCTCCTTCTTGCAATTATAGATCAACAACTTCACTCCGTCACAAAATGTAATGTACATAACTCGGTGTCCACTCTATGCAGTTACTTCTTCAAAGATTTCAATTTTGAAACAAAACTGTTTTGTATATCATTATGTAAATAAAAAAGACAAATCAAAATCCTGAGCAAAACTCTGAATATAGGGCATAAACAAAGGCGGACACCGAGTTACGTACATTACATCTCACTGAGTAGCACACAAACTTTTCTCCTAGTTTTGTAATTTGTGAACACAGCATCTTCATACTACTCCATGTCACAGATGACTATGCAGCACACATGCAGAAAGGTTTTTTTTTTTTTTTTTTTAACTTAAACCACATAACTTCTTCTCATTTGCATGTAATGGTGCTCATTACAAAATCTAATGTACATAACTCAGTGTCCACTTTAGGCCTTGTATCACTTTCAATATTAATATTTAGAATATAAACAGCAAAGATGAAGTAGATGCAACAAATGTGCAACCATAAACTTGCATAAAATGTTAGCTTGCAAACTGCAAATGCTCACACTGTGTTATGTACATTACCACTCTCAATCACCCAGATTTTCTCTCCAAATCTAGAACTTGTCTTTGACAGAGACAGTGTAATAGGTAAAGTATCATGTACTCTGATTTTCCATCTTTAATCTTTTATCAGATGAAACACAGTATGTTTTAACATGAAGTAAATAAAGAAAATAAAATGAATCCTCCTTATTCACATTTTCCTTTGTGTCTTTCACATCTAACCCTGCTGCATAGTGAATGGTATCTATCTTACACACCCGAGCTTGAATGTTTTATGCACCTTTATGTTCTTAACCACCCTCTTCAGCATGCTTGCTAGTTGATAACATAGCTGGATTGAAATCAATGACATTGGAAGTTACCGTCTCGTATGCCTGTAAGACACAAAAATCACAAATTGTTGCGAGTTTACTATCAGCTGTTTGTACGCTGATTAGAATGTACATAACTCTGGACACTGTGCACATGGTGCTGTGGACACGTGTTGGACAAATCGATCGTTTCTACGTAATGTGCGATGTATTTTGTTAACAAACGCGCCACAATTAATCTTGCATGAAATATCAAGTGCATATCATGTTACTATAAAAATAAATAAAATCTGGATAAGAACAATGAATGCTTCGTCCACTTCGAACCTTTACTCGCCGCATCGTGCACATACATAACCAGAGGTGTATAAAGTAATGGAAAAAAATAATTAAGTAAAAGAAGTACCATAACTGAAAGTTACTTTGGTAAAAGTTGAAGTCACCCATAAGAAAATGACTTGAGTAAAAGTCTTAAAGTAGCTCACATTAAATGTACTTGTGAAAAAATATACTGAAGTATCAAAAGTACAAGTACAAAGTATTTTTCATAGCACGCATAGAAAGAAGCAAAGCAACCACACAGTGTTCTCTCCTTGTGCTCTTTAATCAAATTTCAGGTGAATAAAGATACAGTATTCAAAAAACAAACAAGCAGTCTCTCCTTTATATATTTCTTCTTCTTTGAGTTTACTGGTGGATTAAAAAAACCACAATGATTGACTAAAATTAATAGAATTACATAGTATCAATACCATGTTGAATTTTTGCTTCAGAAAACTGATTTTTCTTAACTGCTAACTGGGATACAATTGGCTCACTGTAGCTGAAGTGGTTGCTGCAGAGGACAAGGATTTTTTTCTGTAGCAAGAGATTTTTTTTTTTTTTAAACTGCTGGATATATACTATAGGCAAGTATATTGAGCAGTTTGCACATCAGGCTTAGCAAAGGAGATAAATTCAGGCAACTTCTGAAAAACCGGGACTGGAGTGAACTTGCCCATATTCTAAACCGCGTTTGAGCTCGGCTTGCTTGTGAATATTCAACATAGAACGCAATGCTAAAGTACCCTCGGCCGTATGGGCATACGACAAGGAATTACAACATATAAAGGGTTTTTGTAATGTATGCCTATGTAACACAATGTGTTTAATACTTTCAGGCTTGAGAGAAGTTACAAGATTATTACCCATCTTCGAACTTGTCCAAGCTATATGTCCCAAGAACATTCTCTGTGAATTTCATGACCCTGAGAGCAAGAGGAAAGGAGTTATTGTCTACACAGACGGACAGACGGACGCAAGGTCTTCGCAATACCCGATGGGCCATTTCTGGCCTCGGGTAATAACTGATACGAGTGTGCCATCTAGTGATAGAATATTGTAACTGCGTGCATAAATTTGCAGCTCCATGTCTGCTGGCAGACACATCTGCACAAAGCGGTTAAGATACCCTGCCGAGCACCGTTGTTCTTCTCGAACATGCCAAATCCAGATAATCTTTAAATGATGAATTACATTCATATTTTAATGTGTAACGAGTAACAAAGTGGCCAGTGTCAAAGTAACGAAGTAAAAGTATACTTTTTATCGTTTAAATGTAGTAGAGTAAAAGTAAAAGTCCCGGTTAAAAAAAAACTCAAGTAAAGTACAAATCCTCAAAAAAAAAAACTACTTAAGCACTGTAACGAAGTACATGTAATCAATCAACATGTTTATAGGTGTATAGTTAAATTAGCTAATGTAGCATAAAGTGAGAAAGTGATTCAATATGCCATACTGTAGTTTTTATCATTTTATAAAGCTGTCTTTTTACTGTTAATAAAACTTAGCGTGACATTACAGATGGTAATATAACCGTGTCAGGTTGGTAGTTAGGACTCAAGAATCAGAGCAGTAAGAGCAGAGGAAGGAGTAAAAGGGAAACAGCCCATTCTGAGCTTAAAACCAAAAATCAAAATAAATGATCCAAGCCAATATCAGAGAATCCACACAAGCCAGGCAATGGTACATAAACAGGGCTGAAACAGAATCCAAAGTACAGGCAAAGATGTGAACACAAGTTACGGGCGCACAGGAATTAAAAAATGGGCTGTAATGACTCGCAGAAGTAAATCTGACAAAGACTGACAGAAAAAAGATACATTTACTATGTAACTAATGGGAAGTGCGACAGATGTGTGAGACAAACTGGGAAATATTGGCTGGTAGATGGTGCAGGGGAGGCGGAACGGGTCAGCCAGATTATTGGAGCTGAAGTAGGAAAGACTGACATTATGGGAACTGGACAAAGATTTAAAGAGCAGAAAACGACCCAAGCAATCCAACTGGACCCAAAAGGCGACATAAAATCATCTGATGAGTATGCGCAGAGAAAATATAATTGTCTGACCAAGGCAAGATTCCTGACAAACACGGCACACTGAAACAAACATAATTTCTAATTGTTACGGGTAAGTACTGCATTGTGACTCTTCACTGAGACACCTTACAGATTGTGAAAAACAATACTTGTACTTTAGAATGAAACCATAATGTAACTTGGCATATTGTAAAGCAGTGGTTCTCCGTGTCATACCAGGGGCCGCCTTCGGTAAGCTGATTTCTGTTCCAACCGTAGTTGAAGTTGGAAAATTTTAACAAGCTGTAAATTGAAGACCTGGGTGGAAGAAGTACTTAAGCCACATTTTCCAAAAAATGAGCTGACACTACTACCATAAAGTAGAGTGTCTTGTGCATCATTTAAAGCCAAAAAATTCCAAATATAAGTACTCAAGTCCTCAATACTGATATACCGCCTTCCCTGAATCTACTGAATTTTTGTGCAAGAAATACTCAAGTCTTTGCAGAAGTACTCAAGTCCTTGACGTCATCAGGAACAAGTGCCTAAGTCCATGACTGTCCAATCAGCTGCTAGTATGTGTCATGTGACAAGCGTAGCAAAAATGACTGTTTGGCAATCAGAAAATGATTGAAACTGCATTTGTGTGGTAAAAGTACCAAAGTCCATGCATTTTATGACAATAACTACCGAAGTCCAGGCATTTTATGGTAAGAAGTACCAAAGTCCGAAACTGATTTTCTTGTTTTTTTTTCGTAATAAAGCATTATTTTTCCACAAAAACGTGTCTGTCTACTTTGTATAACCCCTGGGACTAGCAGCAGGCACCACTGAATGTTATCTTTTTAAAAAAGTATCTGCAGCATGTTTTCAAAACTTTGACCCTTAATATCTCAAAAGTGTTATTTTGTGACTAAAGTACTTCTTGCACCCAGGTCTTCAATTTGTCTTACTCTATACATGAAATGCACATAATTAATAATTTTCACCCTTCAGCCGCATTTTGACAGAAATATCCATGCTTGCTTTAAAAGATAAAATGCCATTGAACAAATTGCGATAATTTATTTTATATTGCAAGTACTTTCAGGCAATAACATCCAAAACAGATCAACTTATACACTGAGTGCATTGGTCCAATTTAGGTTGCTGAACACTATTGTTTAAAGTTCTTTCAACATAATTTGCTTGAGCTTAATTACATAAACATGACACGAAACAGATTTAACTCCATAAGATGCTTATCCAAGAAATATTTCATTTTATGGGTCGACAGTTTCACCAATTAAGTGCATGTTGATATTTTTATTTGATTGGTATCATTTTTTTTTCTTTTTATGCAGTTGTTTCCAAAATATCACAATCTAGATTCAGAATTTTTATTCATCATTCCATGACATGCATGGATAATTCTGTACAAATGCAGCTCAATAGAGCAAATTACTGCTCTAAACATGAACTGCATCCACACAAATTCACAGCCTGTTAGAATCTACCAGTTGCAATTGTGGTTGGAACAAAAATGTACACACCAGGGGGCCCCAAGACCAATGCTGAGAACCACTGCTGTGAGGTAACAGGTGTTATGTAGCATGCACTGTGGTAATATGTTGCCAGCATGAGTGCTTAGCTCAGGCGATCTCCGTGCCTTGTTATTAGATCCTCCTGACCTCAGCATACTCGCCCTCCTCTGACCCCATTCCATTACCCTCAGTCCCTGGGCTCATGACATCCACATTCATGTCCTCCTGACCTCCTGCAGAATTCTCCAGGTTCTGCTCCACCTCCATGTTCTTCTCCTCTGCCGCATGGCTCCTATGCGGCTGCTTCTGGCCCTGTGGTGCTTTCTTAGCGGTCCTGGAGCGGCTGACGTTACCGTATGTGGTCTCCTCAGAGGGTTGAGGGCTGATTGATACCTGCTGGCTCAGATTCAGCTCGGAATCCCCCTCCAGTGCCCCCTTTTTCTGCCCCATCGCCCCAGCCATCTCTGTCTCTGCTCCCAGCGTGTTCTGGTCCCCCTCCACCTCCCCTTGCACCTCCTCACCTTCTTCTTTTCCTCCTCCAATTTCTTCCATGGATTTGTGTCGGATCACGGCATATTTGGATCTTTTGGACATTCCTCGGATGATGCCCGGTCCTTGTTCACCACCTGTATTACGGAGTTTGGAGAAATCCACTGTGGCATAATGTGGGGCATGGGCCAGCTTTTCCACTGCGCTTACACCTGAAAGTGGCGTCCTGTTAGCGTAGGTCGCTTCATCACCTTGAGCATCCGTCTGTCGACAAAAGATCATAAAAAATTGTGACAGATGAACATCAGAGCACTTTCATCTGAATGAACGTAAAAATGTTAAATCACAGTCAAAAACCTGAATAACATACATATACGCATAAAATATACGCGTTAACGAAAATCGGATGCACAGATGCCTGCAGAACCTTCTCGGAAATGCTAACAGAAGAGTACAATTATGTGAGCGAATGTTTTTGTATATTTTACTAAAAATAAAACGATTTCACTCGATGAATTACCATATATTTGGTAACTATGATGGTGCTTTTTTTTTTAAACTATCATCCAAAGATATATACAGTTGTGCTACCCTATCTGAGGTTGTGAAATGTTACCATTTTTTGAAAATATGACTCAACATGCAAAAAACTTGTCTTTCATTTAAGGACAGTAGTCATGTGAAGTCATTTATCATCACATAGTTGTTTAGCTCCTTTTTAAATCAAAATGATAGCTGAAATCACCCAAACAGCTCTGATCATAAGTTAACATACCCTTGAATGCTTGACCTTGTTATATAGACACGAGGTGGCAAATTCAGATTTAAATGGCCATTAAGGGTTCCACACCAGTGGCTTTTAAAATTGCAACCAGTGTCTGCGTATAGTCATTGAGTAACTTGGCCTTCCGAGTGCATGCACTGTTTCAGGCTCGATACTGAGCCCATGGGGAGCGGAAAAGAACTGTCTAAGGACCTTCGTAACAAGGTAGTTAAACTTTTGAAAGATGGGAAAGGATATAAAAAGATATCCAAAGACTTGAAAATGCTAGTCAGTACTGCTCAGTCTGTGATTAAGAGGTGGAAAATGAGGGGATATGTTGATACCAAGCCAAGTTCAGGTAGGCAAAGAAAATTTTCAACCCAAACTGCCAGGAGGATTGTTTGGGACACAAAGAAAAATGCACAAGCTACCTCAAGAAAAATACAGGATGCTCTGGAAAAAGCACATGGAGCACAATAAGGAGGTACTTAAATTAAAATGAGCTGCATGGTCGGATTGCTAGAAGGAAGCCATTATTGTGCCAATCCCACAAAAAAGCCCACCTAAAATAAGCCAGACAACACCTTGACAAACCTCACAACCAAAAGAAACCAAAACAGAACTTTATGGTCTCAACCATAAGCGCTATGTTTGGAGAGCAGTCAACAAGGCCCATGGTGAAAACTATACCATTCCCACTGTAAAGCATGGTGGCAGCTCTCTGATGTTTTGGGGGTGTGTGAGCTCTAAAGGCACAGGGAATGTCCTGAAAATTGATGGCAAGGTGAATGCAGCATGCTATCAGAAAATACTGGCAGACAATTTGCATTCTTCAGCACAAAAGTTGCGCATGGGACGCACTTTGACTTTCCAGCATGACAATGATCCAAAGCATAAGGCCAAGTTGATCCTCCAGTGGTTACAGAAGAGAAAGGTGAAGGTTCTGGAGTGGCCATCACAGTCTCCTGCCCTTAATATCATCGAGCCGCTTTGGGGAGATCTCAAACATGCAGTTCATGCGAGACAACCAAAGAATTTGCAGGAGCTAAATGAATTTTGCAAGAAAGAACGGTCAGTTGCACACTTGCATGCACACTTTTGAACAGGGTTCATGTTTAATTTCAAATATGATTGTGCCATTCTACCTGACCTACAGCTGGATATGAATCCAATGAGAAATAAAAGAAATGTGTTTTGCCTAGCCATTCACGTTTTTTAAAATGTTACCTATTTTACAAATTCAGCCAGGGTATGCAAACTTTTCCGCACAACTGTACTATATATTTCTCTTCGTTCTGGTTTCAGTCATGTTCACAGAGGATGTAGTGCAAACTATTACACATGTGCTGATACATGAAATGATAAGCACAGAAGAAGGAAATGACAGGGCAGCCACCATGGCTGTGAGGAAAAAGCAGAGAGGCAAAAAGAAAGGAGAGCCATAATTTAGAGTGATCACTCAAAGTTTTTTTATTACAAATACTGGCTCTGGATGCATACAGAAAAAAAATGTACCTTTTCACAGCCATAAAGAGTTGTCTTTCTTTTAGTTATCTTGCATTCATAATGAATGCAAGTAGAAAGCCGTAAATATTTTTAATACCATTCACACATCAAATTTGGTCTTTTCATAATCAGTAAATCTTTTTTTAGTCAGTAAATAATTCCAAGCTATTTTTAATACCATTTAATTAATCCATGCATTCCATTTTGTGCAAGCCATTTTTGCATGTATTTAATCGAAGACTCCAGTGCTCAAAGTACTTACGTCACAAAAAGTCCTTTATGCGAAAATCGAGGAATCCTTTCCTGAAGGTGTATAAAAATGTGATGTAAGTATTTTCTGCATAAGGCTCTTTTGTTTTTTTGATGGTGTTGAATCATGTTGTAATAATGCGGAACGTGTTATGTGTGTTTTAATATGAACTTATGTCTTGAGGTATTCTTGTAGATAAAGTTACAGCCATTATCTTATGGTTCATTAAATGAATAATGTAATCATTAAATATTATGAGGAACACAATTACAGTAGAGTAGAGACATAACATGTCATTTCTCTTTTTTTCATCTTTCTTGGTACTTTTTATATTTCTCTGAATGCATCCTCCCTGTCTGTCTCACATTTCTTCTTCCTCTATCACTCTGTTTAGAGAAGTGGTTTGAGGTGAGCTGTACAGCCTTCTCAAACCTTGATATCAGACAGAGTGCTCGATCACTATACTTTTTCACTTTCTCATTATAAGTGCTACACAAATGTACAGTATATTTGTCCACCGTCCATCATCTAATCTGCTGATTATTGGTCATGATTGCATGGGGGTATCCCGCTATCCTCTATGCAAGAAGGTAGGAATACACTCTGGACATTTTACCAATTTATCACAGGACAGAGATTACGCTCCATTAGGCCCATAAGCAATTCCACTTCCACAAAAAAGCCAGTGTTTGGACTCTAGGAGTAAACATGAGTACTTGGAGCAAACACAAATACAGGTGTAACAGGTGGGACTTTAGGACCCAAGGGAAAGTTCCAGGTATTCGCCCGTCTTTCATAAGCCAGGTGCGATAATCTTGTGAAAAACGAGAGTTGCGCTGAAGTAGCGTTTGTAAGTTGGCTAACGTGGTGTCTGTCCGAGGAAATTTGATACGGTAGGCTTTAAACTCTATTTAATACTACGCATTGTTTGGTTTGCTGAATGAAAGCCTATTTGATTACGTTTTTAAAACGGGATTTATAATTTTTCTTCCCGTAGTTAAGACCGTTTCCAGGGGAGCATTGTCTTGTGCGAGCTGGGGACTGAACTTTTACTAGTGAGTACTCCAGATGGCATGTGGCTCTGATTATTGTTGGTCATTTTTAGGATGCCCGAATTGTGTTATTTTATGGACGGTTGTATATTTGTAGATGCTGCTTTCCGGGATTGGCACAGATGTTCTGCACTGGAAGCCAGACAATTGTCCAAGTCCCTCCGATCCGAGTCCCAAGCAAGTCTCAATTCATTTGGTCCAAGTCTCAAGCAAGTCCCAAGTCTTTTCTTTTGTGGGCAAGTCAAGTCAAGTCGAGTCACAAGGTTATGTCAAGTCGAGTCAAGTCACAGGTTATGTCAAGTCAAGTCCCTCACCATTGTCCCCCAGCCCACCCACAAAGCACTCAGGTTTATATCTTGAAGAGAAAAACCTAATGTCAATCTCAAAAAAGAGAGTGCAGACCAGTCTGCATGGCTAAACCAGCATAAAGCTGTTCATTTATCCATTACAACATTACATGTCTGATCATTAAGACCTAGGTAGATGGGAAAGGCTGCATTCCATTAAAGAAATGGCATGTTTGATACAAAAAATTGTTTATTTTGAACATTTTGCAAAAACATGAAAATTCATCAGAATCAGTAGCAAAGTGCTTATGTAAAGAACTTGCGGTCTCGTTTTACCCTCTCTCCTGAGGAGAAGATGGGAGAGAGAGTGGGAGGAAGGGAGAGAGTGGAGGAAGAGGAAGGAGAGAGGTGTTTGGCAACATGGTGCTCGCAGATTAAATCCTTCAAACTGTTTTATCATGGCTTCACCTGAGCGTGTTACACAATATAATTACACAAAATCTCTGGAAAGCACAGCCTGACAAATACACAAATAACAACCCAGTTTCTGTACCCCCTCGTTCACTTCTGTGCCCCCCCATAAATGTTTCCTCCTGCCTTTACCCATTCCCCTTTTGCTATTGTAATTAATGGGAGAGGTGACCAGCATTGTGGGCTCTCTGTAAAACTACATTCATAAGTTTACTAACTATCTTAAACTCACTGTATGGTATGCTAATATGTTTCTTTGTTCCACTTAATTTGTGTAGCTGCTCACACAACATGCTGATAACTGACTGGAGGATTGTATTGTTTACCGCTTTGGTCAGAATAAAGATCAGTCATAAAAGAGATCCCGGTGTCACGGCTTCATCCCGAAACTTCAACACAACGCAGAATAACACCGGTCACAGTAGCAGACATAAAACTGCATGCACACACACTCACCATTAAAGTAGGGATTCAAAGAAAATAAGTACCCATAAAATTGGTCCATTATGTCAATTTCTTATGTTGAAGGTATTCATTCATATAACGAAAAAGCAAAAAAAAGTTTCATGCTACTTGATATTCCCTTTCCAAATGTTGTTCTTCTTCGACCGTAACCAATCCGCCGACAGTCTCATTTTCCGAGACGTCACATACGGGTTGTGTACTCTGAAAGTACCCAGATCCTCCATAGTCATAATACAGTGAACACTGCGAAAGTTGTTTTCAATTTTGTTTTTAAAGCCTGACGAGTCAGAACTCTGAATAGTTTTCTTCCAGATCTCCGAGAAGTTCATCGTTTTAAATCCTATGTTTAAATCTTTATTTTTTGAAGCTAATGTCGCATAAAGGTGATTTCTTTCATCGATGCATATTAGTTATGCTGCTTATTTTGGTTCGTTCCGTGCTGCAAAAAGTCTGGTCGCCGTGCTGGCTATACGCTATTCACGTACACGTTGTCTAGTTTAGAAAGAAAATTATGTTTTTATTGGAGTCATGCTACCATTCCGAGGAAGGTTGGATAAGCCAATGCTCTGGGCTACAAAAAAGATTGTATTTAATGAATACGATCAAGTGGACTCTCATAACAGTGATTGACTGACATAGAAATATCAAGTGACGAGGTCGATGCCATTTAGAACACAATCGTACCCCTCAAATATCTCCAGCCAATACCTCAAAAGCAGCCTGTACTTCTCATTGAAGTTCAATTTTAATAGCTTTTTTTTTAATAGTTGTTGTATCTCTTCCCATGGTTCTTTCTTCAACTTCACGTCCTTCCTCTTCCATGATGGCCAAAACGAAACAAAACCTCGCAAATGTAATAACGTTGGATAGTTAAAGTATACGCAATAGAAAGATCTGACGACAGGCAGCTGCAAGTGCATGAACAATATGTAATCCTGCGTGAGTTACGAGAGAGAATACATTCTAAAATTTTCCTTTCTTGTTTTGTCGTCGCTCTTATCAAGTCTAATCATCAAAATAATATCATAATAAATTAAGGTATCAGTCCTTCCCCGTATTTACACGATTTCCATCAGATCGTTTAGCCTATATGTCCATGTTAATCTTCAATGACTATATAGAAAAATATGAGATTAAAGGGGACCTATTATGCTGATCCTTCTTTTAATACATATTAGTAATGTTATAATGTTGGTTGTCCATACTCAACCTCTGAAAAGTTTCTAAACATAAGATACGGGGGTTTTGCCGTAACCCAAGAACGTGATTTTGTGAACGTGATTTCCTCTCTGAACAGCTCCTCCCAAGATCTTCACGAGATCTGGGCAAAACCTGACGTCAGGTTGTGCCGTCCAATTAATACAGACCTAGCCAGAGCCAACCACGGCGCTGGACCTGCCCACACCGGAAACTATTCTAGCAGGCATTAACAACGGCAGATCATACTTTACCTTAGTAGCGTCGACACTTTTGGAAATACAGAAGAAGAACCGCAGATCATTTGAGGTGCAGTTTTGTCAGTATCTCTCCCAAAGCTGCTTGTCCATTTACTTTTGGACGCAAAGAAAAACAGCCACGGCAGCAAACAGCCACGGCCAAAGGGAACGTTAGCTGCTTGTGCTCAGCATTTCACCTAAGACAGCTTTGTCAATAAAGGATAATTCGACACTGGATAAGCGTTTCAGCTGCTTCTCAAACCTGAAGCAGCTGCATCGATCAAGCGCTCGGAGCCACAAGCTGTAAGTAATGATACAACAGCAAATAATGTAAGTGAAGCTAACGTGTTACGGGTGGCTAGCAGGACCGCTAACGATAGTTAGCACTAACAACTGGCCTCAAACGCAGGTTTTGTAAAATATCTGAAGATAAAGCCTGTATCGGTCGTGACTGTCCATGACTCACAGAAGCAGAAGCTGTAAGTTGCTTTTACTGCATTCGCCAACCTGACTTGATAGCCAGTTGATTGTGGCTGTAGCACAGCGACTAACGTAGCCAAGTTACTGTTGCTAATGTTTGTGTCCTAAATATGCAAGGGTGATATCAGGGGAAATTCTACAGAAGGTGTGTGAACATAAACCTCATTTGAAGCTATCTTTTTATACTTGTTTGTAATTTGGATGCTTGGTACAACTGTCCACGGTAACAGAACTTGCTGTCTGTAAAACCTGTATTGCAAGGGTTTGTCTCTGTGGTTATGACCGCTCGGTTACCAGCTACTGCATGTTAGTTCGCGTGCTGCCGTGCTAATTAAAAATTCTCCTGGTTAACTTAAATGCAGTAATGCTGATTGGTATGCTTGTGTTACTTCGGTAAAGATCAATGTGGCAGTTTCATCATAACTTTGCCCGATTGTAGCCACTACAGTTAGTGATCGCTTCACTTTTCCATGACCGGGATCAGCCGGATACTTCACAAATGTCTGAGCAAGCTCTCTGGTGCTACCGTGAAAGCAATGCGAAATGCAGAAGCTCTACCGGTTTACAAATGATTTCTCTGCACTACCTTGACATAATTTCATCCCCCTTTAGAAATTGTTGTGGCTAATAAAAAGCCGAAAAAGGCGGAGATTAAATAGGTAATTCTTTCCTGTAGAGGTGATCGATTCGCTAGCTCCATATAAGCAACTTGTCCGCGCTAACGGAACTTAAGGTCTGTAAAACCTGTATTATGTTCATAACATAACCGAGCTCTCTCTAGCTGTCGCGTACTATCCATAAAGCTGCTTTCACATCGGACACGAAACGAATTTTTCGCAGGACAGATTAGCCTACATTCAAAGTCAATGCAAAGACGCGAATACATGCGTTATGGGCGCGTTAAGCAGCTTTCACACCGGACGCGAAACTAATTTTTCGCGCGACAGATTACATTCAAAGTCATGACCGCTTATCAGCGACTGCATGTTAGTTTGCATGCTCTGCTAATTAAAAATGCTCCTGGTTAACTTATATGCAGCAATTATGATCGGAATGTTTGTGTTACTTCGGTAAGCATCAATGTGACAGTTTCATCATAACGTTGCCTGATTGTAGCCACTACAGTTGAAGCTAACCGGAGACGTGCTGAATGTGTCTGCCGAGTTGGGCTGCAGTTAGACCAGACGTAGGTTTTGCAGAGCTTGGGGTGCGTTTTTGGGTGCTTGTGAAACGATCGCTTTACTTATCCATGACCGGGGTCAGCCTGATACATCTCCAATGTCTGGGCAAGCTCTCTGATGCTACCGGTGAAAGCAATAGGGAAGCGCACAGGCTATAACGTGTCCGGTATAACAAACGATTTCTCTGCATTGCCATCGATTGAATATTAAATTCTTTCCTGTCAAAGTGATCGATTCGCTAGCTCCGCATAAGCAACGGTTCACGCAAACGGAACTTACGGTCTGTAAAACCTGTATTATGTTCATGATATAACCGGAGCTCTATCTAGCTCTCGCACACTATCCATAACGTGCCCATTTTCCGCGAGGAAAAGCTGGTCATTCTGAAGCAATAAGTAAACCATTACCACGGGCAATTTCCGAAAAGGCTGTTTAGCCTGGAGCTTTCGCCCCTCCGTCATATACCAGCGCGGAAGCTGTTCGTTTCTCCACGCTAACAACATACCACAGCTATGCATACGAACCAGCAGGTCCTAATACACACCGAAGCAGTCCATAAGCTGTTGGTCCACTTTTAGCTGCTCCTCACTGTCCATGTTTCCCTCTAAACTCAGACCCACTGGATTTCTACGGTCTCCGGTCTACACTTGGGCATGTCGACCCGTTCTACAAATGTGTCTATACGGGGTGGATTCTAGCTTCCCCTGCATCCTAGCTAGGAGTAGAAAAACCGCTGTACTCACCACTGTTGCCGATAGCAAATTCGTGCTTGAGCTGCCAGACTTTCGCACTGCGTCCTCCACTTTCGCCGCTGCGTTTATTAGAACAAGTTCATTTCATTAGATCTCTACACATGTACTGCGTTAAATTGCGGAATTTGCCCGCCACTTCCTTATCAGATGGCAGCAGTGTCTCACGTTTCACTCTGGGGAGGAGGACCTGGAAAACTGCGTTCTGCTGCCTCGTCCCGCCCAACTCCGCCCTCCACAGAGCTGGCCAGTCAGAAGAAAGTGGGCACACGGGGAGTGGGGGCCATAGCGGAAGAGCCACCCCAATGAGGTGTTTCAGGCAGAGACTACTATGGACTACAAATGGGGTTTTTTGAGGATGGCAGAATGAGTGAAATAAGTACCCTTTTTTTACTTTGCGCGATCAGGAGTACTCTAGGGGAGTCAAAGACCAAAATATAAACTTGGAAAAATAGCATAATAGGTCCCCTTTAAGAAACCCAGTGTCACAGTCCGAGGAGGCTTGACCCCAAACGCACCACTCAGAGGCAGATATGCAGGAAAAAGCTCAGTAGAGCGTTTATTGAACGACAGCAAAAGGACTAAGCAGGCAGTTGAGTCCAGAGCTGGATGGGGGAGCAGGCCAGGGAGCAGGCTGCACCTGAGCAGGTCAGGGTAGGCGGGCAGGGCAGGAGCTGAGCAGAAACAAACTTAGCCAAGGTTAAGGAGCTGAATACACAAGACTTTCTTTAAATAGAATCTACAACAAACTGGCACACAAAAATGGTGGGAGTGCAGGCAGAGCAGAGGCTGGAATCAGCAATTGGATAATTGAAAGGAATGTTGATTGCGTGAGTGAATGCAAGGGAAGCCAGTGAACAACACGCCCAGCACAGACAGGAACCAAAACTAGAGACAGTAGGGTTAGGGGAAAACAAGGACACAGGGCTGTAATACCAAGGTTGAGAACACCTGTTTTACTGCATGCTCTATTAACAAGAAAACAATAAAACAGACCATTATTCATTTAGTTATTTATTAAAGATTCAAAAGAAATTAGACTTTTGTACTTCTTTTGTACATTTTAGCACACCTTTTCTTTTGATCTTTTAAGGTTTCCTGCCTGGCTTAGGTGGTGGAAGCACCTTAGAAAATTGTCTTAATGACCTACACCTCTTGCAGTTTACCTCTCCCAATTAGCAACAGTTGCTCAAACTGATAGGAAGAACCAACAAGAGTCTAATTTATTTTTGAAAGCCTTGTTATACATTGCACTACGAAATTATACGGCACAGCACAGATTTACCTAAATTAGTTTGCGAGGCTCATTGAGCAATAAGCCATGAGCATCCGTTCTATAGTCTGAATGTAGTGACAGCTAAAGTGCATTGTTCGGTACAATGTGCAGCTGAGTGATGGCAAAAGTAATTGCCGCGAAGTCCACGAATGTTTCTGATTTTTTGCAGATTGTCATCCTTGCGGAGTCACATCAATTATATATCAGCACACGTAAATACGATTAATGATCGATCAGTAATGCGCCCTGGTGGCTCATCGGTCTAAGTGCGCGTACCATAAAGGCTGTGTCCTTCCGGCAGCGACCTGGGTTCGAATCCGGCTCGGGTCATTTGCTGCGTGTCTTCCCCCATTCTTCTCCCCAACTTTCCTGTCTCTCTACACTGTATAACTATCAAATAAAGGAAAAATTCCCAAAAAAAACTTAAAAAAAAAAAAATCGATCAGTAATGACTTCTATTAACTAACCAACATGTATAAAGTTGAACAATGATAATTAGATGCAAATCCAAGTCAACTTTTCGGATACACGCGAGCACACAAAACCACGTTATTATTGCTGGTGCAGCGCTGTGTGAAAGGAGTTCTTGCCTTACGCTCCACTCGCATGTGCGAGTCGGGGTGTTTACCAACTTCTATATAATATCTATGAACCCCCCCGTCTCTCTCCCCCCCATCAGCACCATTGAAAATCATCATCTATACTACATTGATTCAACAATAGTTTTTCAAACGTTGAAATGGTAACTGTAATTAAACACTGAATCAACATAGATTTTTTCAACCTCAACCAAAAATAACCAATCTGGTCAAAATCCAACATTGAATTAATGTCTTTTGCTATCTGGGAAAGATATCTGGTCAAAGCCGCAATAAAGTTACTCCTTGTGGGTGTACTTGTGTGTGTGTGTGTGTGTGTGTGTGTGTGTGTGCGTGTGCGTGTGTGCGTGCGTGTTCGTGTGTGTGTTCTCGTACTTGCTACTCAGCGAGGACTAGAAAACAATTTTTTTTCCCTGCAGAGTGGGGACCTAATTGTTAAGCGAGGACATTTTCGCCTGCCTTCACAACTACAAAGGCAAATTGTGACTCATTAGTAAAGCTTACAGGCAGGGGCTGCACTAGGAGAAAATTTTTTTGCCACTGTGGCTAACTTGGCTCAAATTTCTTTAGCCACATTAAAAAAATTTTAGCCACATGCATAGTAAAACTTTGGATTAAAAACGCAGACATACCAGTCGAAAGTTTGGTCACAACCATATTTTTTTTACAATACATGTTAAATAAAAAATAAGCAGTCTTTATTTTGCAAAAAAAAAAAAAATCTAATTCTTAAATCCATTGAACTAACCACCATTTGTTGTCATATACTGCCCGTCCAAAAGAAAAGTCACCGTTTGGAAATAAATGAACAAATTCTATGATTGGATCATTATTGCGGTTATTCATATGCTTCAGCAGGCAATAATCATATTAACCCCGACTGATGAAGCGCGTTGCTACTCATTTCTTAAAAAATCACGTCGGAAGATGCATCCCTTGATGGCTGAAAAGATTTTACAGTATTTCAGAAGGGGTAAGTTATTGGCCTGTATTTGGCAAAGAAAACAAAGAATGAGAAAAACAAGTATGAGGAGTCATTTTCACAGACAAGTTTGCCACCACAAAGTCCTGTCCTGAACCACAATGAAAGTTATTGGAATGTGCTCAAGAAAGACCACCGAGTGGTTCAACCATTTTGTCAAGAAGACAAGATCTCGAGCAAAAAATTATGGCATTTCTGATCGAAAATAAATGCTGTCAAAACAATGACAAGATGAATTTGCGCTGTAATCAAAGCTACAGGGGTTCCAACTAAATATTTGAGTGTGTGACTTTTTTTTTTTTTGACGGGCAGTGTCTTTGCAGAGCATTCTCACATTTTTTTTTAAACAAGGGCTGTCATAAAGTGAATTTGCAGCTGCACGACTGTCTAACTTCCTAAAGACGTGCTGCACTTGAGGTGTGCTTTTCATCAACCTTTTTGCCCAAAAGTAAAAACCGCTTGACTGTAATTTCGGCTGTTAGAAAATAGGAGCTTATTTGTCAGTTTACTTTGCAAAATATGGCTTCTTTGAGAATTCCAAAATTTCTGACACTATTTAAACAAGTAAATTATTCTCTTTTCACTTCTTACTGTTAACCTTTAACAAAATTCCATTTGCGAGTATGTACAGTAGAGAAGTTCAGCTGTTTAAATTACTGTAAAAACAGTGCTGTGACATTAGCAAAGTGTGTCCAAACTTTTGACTGGCACTGTAAGTTGAGGAGGGACAATTTTAGTTTAGGGGAATAAACTATCCACTAAAGATTTTGCACTGACACAGTTTAACTTACATTGCTGCATTGCAGTTTGATTGCACTTCTGAATTTCTGCTTTTTGATATTTTCCTGCGCCATCCAATGCACTGTCCCCATCTGTTCAGTGACTGCGCCCTTCACGTTTTTTTTTTTTTTTTTTTTTTTGTGGCCCGTTCAAAAAAAAAAAAAATTGGGGGGGTTTTCTTACTTCGGCCACAATTCTGAAAATGAGAATGAAGCCAACGAAATACGACCATTTACCATTTGCAAGATTTTTAACTCGGACGGACATTTGCTGAAATGCATCTTCTTGTCAGGACGGTTTCCTTGACCATTACTTAGTTTTTCAGCCAGAAATAAAGAAGGGCCGTGTAAAAATGAAAGAACAGCTTAAATAGGCAGGGAGACAGGGTTCCCACACTTTTTTACCAGTGATTTTTCAAAACTTTTCCAAAACTTTTCCATAATATTTTACCTAATTTCCATGACTTAGTTTAAAAATAGGTAAGGCCTATAATAGCGGACAAAGAGCACCATAATGAGCTTCTACAGTGTGCTATGCCCTAAGCAGTGCAGCACAAATGTAGCATGGAGAATGGAAGGGAAGTTGTGTCTATCTACCACCTATCCTAGGGCATCACACAATGGCATAAGGGCCTATGGCACCATTCTTGTATTTTCTCAATTATATTTAACAAACAAACAAACAAACAACAATACTGCCCTACAAAGGCTAAGTGCAGTAACTACGCAATAATTTAAACAGTAAAAAATGGCTTTAGAGTTTGTTTGCTGTCCCAACAAATAAATAGTCAGCACTTCTATGACAGATTATGATTAACTGATTCACCATGGTATAATTTCTGTCCAAATAAATCCTGACCTCAATATACGTAACGTTGAAATGCCGTTTCATAAATCTAACATTCGATTGACGCATACTTTAATAATGTCGATACTTCGTTTACCTTCCCGCTCAACGTCAGTTGCATTCTCAGGACCATCACTTCTGTTCCTATGTTTAGCTGAGTACATCTAAGAAAACCATAACGATGTAGCAGAACTAGCTAGGTAGTTGCATCAGAAAATGTTGAAGTAAATTCACTATAAAACCAAAAAAATTAAGGCAAATCCTGGGAATATTGGCGATAGCTAAAATCACATATCTGGGATGATATACCTGTCATCTGCTCAGCATCTGATATAGACTGATAAGTGACAGAAGCAAACCATTAATGTTGAAGCAACCCTGCGTATTTCAGAAAGTACTTAACACCATCTCATGCAACTAGCCAATGTGCCATATTGAACGATCTTTTGTCATAAAATAAAGGACTGGGACAATCACACTATCCAACACAATAACAGCGAATACCTCTGGGAGAAGGGCGACTGTTCGTCATTCTCGGCGACATTACGTCATTATCACGTGACCGTTGAAGCAGACGACAACTAATTAGGGGGAATAAAACCTCATTTATCTCGTCTTTTATCTCATTTATCTCAACATTTTTGTATTTTACAGTATTTATTTACTAGTTATGTTTGTATAAAACAGCATTATGATTTAGTCGAGTTCCCTTTAATTCCTAAATAATTTTGAAATTGAATTTCCAAATGTCTTGCTTCACAGAAATAATTTTCCCTGTGACACAAACACCGAATTATAAAGCCAAAATAGGCTCATGCATAACAGGAAAAAATTGACATTATTTGTATCCTGCGCAAAGGGGTTAAGCCAATGTTAAATCGGTTTTTTACCAACAAAATTACTCAGTGAACTGATCAATAAACACAAAAATATTCACACGACTGTACAAACAATTGAACGTTCTTAACATTCAATCCACAAAAATCTTTTTTTTCAATTGAACAGTTAGCCCACATTTTGCTCATTGTTGCACAGTAATTATCAAATTGAGAGCATACCTAATCTTACACCACACTGACGATGGAATAATGAGCCAGATGTTGGCTACTGTTAGATTGAAAAAAGATTTTTGTGAATTGAATATTAAGAACGTTTGTACAATCGCGTGCATATTTGTGTTATCCGCCGCGAACGCTTGCCCAGAAATGCTATTGAAAGTCAAAGCGGTGTGATAAAAGTGTTAAATGCACTTTATGCTCGCTGATTGTTCCAAATGACTTTAAAGACCGTGTTAATGCCTTTCATATGAACGCAAATTGAAGTATTTTTTATTGTGCGCCGAATGACGCTAAAGAATTTCCAAAAATTAATGATTAAAATGCCAATGACGCAACTAAATCTGCAGTATGCGGGTTCGAGATGAGAGCCCGCATACTAAACCCTAATTTAGAGTGTATTATCCTTGCTTGCGTGCGTTGTTGGCAGAATCTGGGGGATGTCGTCGAGTTAGCCAAGTTGACGCTGTAAATGACGCTGACACGACATGTAACCATTTAAGACTGTAACCGAGGAAAGGTTTCATAGAAAAGCTAACGGAGGAAAAGTTCCATAGAATAGCTGTCTTTTGTGAGATTTTCTTTTCGTATGAGCGATATGCAAAATTGTCAGTGCATTCGTCTGTATAGGAAGCCCAGTGCTTATCGCAGTAGTCTGCAGAAAAAATGCTTCTTACAAAGCTGCAAACTAATTGTTCTCATTAATGTGCCCGTACTTTTTTGAGAATATTTTCATTTTATAATATCTGCACATCATACTTTTCTGATGGAAAAATACTTGAACTGCCCTCAGAAAGTTTTTACGAAGTGACAATAAAGGATCCAGGTTTTGGCCCACGGCATAACGTATTGGCTACTTTTCTGGTGAACACGGTGAAATGGAAGCTTTCAGTGTAGCCTACATGTAAAGAGAAAGTTAAGGTCGACGTCCACCTTTTGACACCACAGTAGCCGCTAAACTTGATATTATTATTATTCGCACTTACTTAAGTGCGTCCAAGCACAAAAATTGATCGAAATTCGCGTTAGACGTGTGGCAAAGATGCACATGCTCCATTGCCCACACTTATTTTAAGTGTGTCCAAAGCAAATTTTTTTTCTAGGCCAAACTTATTTTAAGCGGTACTTTTCTAAAAACTGGAATGGTCATCAACTGGCGCACTTATAAGTGTGGCCAAAGAAAAAAATTCAGCATTGGCCACACGTATAAGTGCGAATAACTTCGGCCTATTATTCAGTTGTGTGGGCCGAGTCCTATCAAATTAAGCTATCTGTCAATGACGTATGTTGTATTGCTACATTATATGGAAAGGAAATTTGAAAAAAAAAAAAAAAACGCAAATTGGTGGAGTTCATGAGGTTTTTTCCCCCAAGATCATCAAAATCACTTTGTGCAAGTTTTCTCAAGCGTAACAAATGCCACAGTCATGAACCAAAGTGTACATTGTTTAAGATGTTGCACATGTTCGTATAGAATTACTATTTTGAAATTTTGCGTGATTAGTGAAAAAATTAATAATATGTTTTAAGCCAGAATTGGGGTCCTTTCCTTTACTTTTGGTCCCATTTTCTTAAAAAAATCAAAAATCGGCGTTGATACGAACATGCATCGCAATAATGTCGAAACAGGCACGCTTTAAAAATAGCCTACATAAAATATGTTATTTGGAATGAGAGAACTTGCAGGAGAATTTCACAGCAAATAGTGAAGATATTTTTCGTACACTCCGTTCTGCCACAATCGGGAATTGGGTTTCTTTGCGGTCTAATCAATTTACGTGCATGACGTGTTCATCGAGCTGAAAAAAAATCATAGAGTTTCGTAAGCGAGCCTGGGTAATCAAACAAACAAAAAAAAAATGCCAGGATGGAAATGAAATATTTCTGAACAGTGTGTAATGCAGGAAAATGACTTGGAGAGAAACCAGTTGGGCCATAGATGGACGTCGAGCATAAATTTAAATAAAGTTGTGTGTTTGTATTGAAATCTTATTACAAAACCCAAAACCAGTGAAGTTGGCACATTATGTAAATCGTAGATAAAAACAGAATACAATGATTTGCAAATCCTTTTCAACTTATATTCAATTGAATACACTGCAAAGACAAGATGTTTAATGTTCAAACTGAGAAACTTTTTTTTTTTTTTGCAAATAATCATTAACTTAGAATTTAAAGGCAGCAACACACTGCAAAAAAAGTTGGCACAGGGCCCTTTTACCACTGTGTTACATCACCTTTCCTTTTAACGACACTCAGTAAACGTTTGGGAACTGAGGAGACCAATTTTGAAGCTTTTCAGGTGGAACTCTTTCCCATTCTTGCTTGATGTACAGCTTAAGTTGTTCAACAGTCCGGGGTCTCCGTTGTCGTATTTTACGCTTCATAATGCGCCACACATTTTCAATGGGAGACAGGTCTGGACTACAGGCAGGCCAGTCTAGTACCCGCACTCTTTTACTACGGAGCCATGCTGTTGTAACACGTGCAGAATGTGGCTTGGCATTGTCTTGCTGAAATAAGCAGGGGCGTCCATGAAAAAGACGTTGCTTGGATGGCAACATATGTTGCTCCAAAACCTGTTTGTACCTTTCAGCATTAATGGTGCCTTCACATATGTGTAAGTTGCCCATGCCTTGGGCACTAATACACCCCCATACCATCACAGATGCTGGCTTTTGAACTTTTCGCCTATAACAGTCCGGATGGTTCTTTTCCTCTTTGGTCCGGAGGACACGACGTCCTCAGTTTCCAAAAACAATTTGAAATGTGGACTCGTCAGATCACAGAACACTTTTCCACTTTGCATCAGTCCATCTTAGATGAGCTTGGGCCCAGCGAAGCCGGCGGCGTTTCTGGGTGCTGTTGATAAATGGCTTTCGCTTTGCATTGTAGTTTTAACTTGCACTTGCAGATGTAGCGACGAACTGTAGTTACTGACAGTGGTTTTCTGAAGTGTTCCTGAGCCCATGTGGTGATGTCCTTTACACACTGATGTCGGTTTTTGATGCAGTACCGCCTGAGGGATCGAAGGTCACGGGCATTCAATGTTGGTTTTCGGCCTTGTAAACTACGTGCAGTGATTTCTCCAGATTCTCTGAACCTTTTGACGATATTACGGACCGTAGATGATGAAATCCTAAATTTCTTGCATAGCTCGTTGAGGAATGTTGTTTTTAAACTGTTCGACAATCAGCTCACGCATTTGTTCACTAAGTGGTGACCCTCGCCCCATCCTTGTTTGTGAATGACTGAGCATTTCAGGGAAGCTGCTTTTATACCCAATCATGGCACCCACCTGTTCCCAATTAGCCCGTTCACCTGTGGGATGTTCCAAATAAGTGTTTGATGAGCATTCCTCAACTCTCTCAGTCTTTTTTGCCACTTGTGCCAGCTTTTTTGAAACATGTTGCAGGCATCAAATTCCAAATGAGCTAATATTTGCAAAAAATTACAAAGTTTACCTGTTCGAACATTAAGTAACTTGTCTTTGCAGTGTATTCAATTGAATATAGGTTGAAAAGGATTTGCAAATCATTGTATTCTGTTTTTATTTACGATTTACACAACGTGCCAACTTCACTGGTTTTGGGTTTTGTTTATTCACGTTATTTCATTCATTATTCAGATTGACACTGATGCTATTATTACACTAATTTGAAGCGAGGCAGTGGGAAAATTCAACTGGCGTTATTAGAAAAACGGTGCCCTTCAGGGGCGCTGTGCAAGCCAAATTTTTGGGTGGGCACAGCTTAGCTATACTGTACAATTACTGCCCTTTAAATTCCGGCGAACAGCGTACCAAGTAACCATGTGCATAGAGGGTACAGCATGCGCGTCAAAAGGTAAACAAAAGCATGTGCTTGATTCTTATTGGCTGTAAGCTAATGAGATAAAGTTGGTATTAAGAAGTCCGGTGGGGAAAAAAAAATCGCTGCCAGCCAACTAGCTGCATATGTAACCTACGCTTATCACGAAACGTCATGCTAGTCTCAACGGTGTCGCGTTAGATTTTAAATAATAGCTTGTAGTTTTGCGGTAAACTCTAGACATCTTTTGGGGATTTAGCGAACATATTATAAGCATTAGGCAAACAGTGTATTTTTCCAAACTTTTCCAAAACCGTTAGTTAATTCCATAACTTTTCCAGACTGGAAAACAGGTTTTTCAAATTTCATAACTTTTCCAGGAATTTCATGACCGCGGGAACCCTGGGGAGAATAATTCTGTCGGGGAAAGAGGTGGTCTTAATTGAACATTAATTTGTAGTTATTTAGTCAGGCTCCATCATCCAAACACGATATGGCACCTATCAGCAGCTATTTTATAAACAACGGTACGCGGAAATTCGTTCATAAACCATTCGCAAAATTTTATCGGTTACTATAATGACCGAATTACCGAAATAAGTGCACGCCGTTCTGAACGTAATGAACTGTCAAACTCCGGCTAACTGACCAAACCTACTTCAATAGCTCATGAAGACTCATAGATTATTGTCATGACATTAAATGAGCACGTTTCATTACAGAGAAAGTAACTTACTTGTGGTCGTTAACATATTGTACTTCGCAATATCGTCCCTTTTCGGAATGCTGGTCTCCCCCGAGGCGAATGTACTTTTCTTGCCAGCTTCTTTACATCAGACGCAGTAGCGCTTCTGTGGCCCGTCGGCATTCTCGGATTGCTCCAGCCACGGAAAATCCTGGAACCATTTGGGCTGAATAGCCCTGCTTTCGTTTCTGCCGTGTGGCTGCTCTGAAACTTTAGCCTTCTTTGATTGGGGAGGATTCGCCCCAAGGAAATCATGAAGTGATCGCTGTGCCCTGACTTGCTTTAGCTGAGCAGCCATTTAAGCACCGCAATGTAGGAATAATAACTGCTGCTCTTGGCCTCAGTTCACTACGTTCCCGCGAAGAGTATAATTTTGGCTTCTCGCTGTCTGTGATTGGCTAAGCGCGCTGCTCATAGTAAATTTAAGTGATATATTTCTCGTCCTCGGTGCAGTGCGTGGATCTCAGGGTGATTAGCTGTGTGTGATAACAGCAGATGTTTTACGCGTTTCGTTTCCGACGGAAATTAGAAGATCACCGTAACATTGGATTATATTGCCTCTTCTTCAAAATTTCGGCCTTCGCCAGCGTGGCTTATTCACCGCAAATTTTCTTTGCCACAACGTTATTTTGTTCGCATTGGCGAACGTGGCGAGTGGCTAGCGCGGCCCCTGTTACAGGTAAGGTTAGAATAAGAGATAGGTCCAGGTTAGGGTAAGGGCTTGGGTTAGGCATGCATTGCTTATTGTTAAGATCAGGGAAAGGCTGTAGAGACACACAAATAATGAATGGAAGTCAATGTAATGTCCTCACAGGGATAGAAGTACAAGGATGAGTGTGTGTGTGTGTGTGTGTGTGTGTGTGGGTGTGTGTTTTAGGGTCTGTGGGAAAACAGATAAATTTGTGCTTTTGAACAGAGTGGAGAGACATACAGATTAGTGTATTAGGCCACCTCACATGTACATATGTTAATGACTGCTGGCAGCTCCACCTTTGGGGATTTTCCACTAACCCACAGGGGAGAAGAGGGCGAGACCCCACCACCATTCAGGATTTGAATAATCCAATCCACTGCTTGCAACCAATCAGAGGTCAAAACTGATTTTACACACAAATTTGTATATATGCAAATGTATGCTGTAAACAGTGTTTCAATGAACATTTTTGAAGGATTTTGTTTCCTTGCTGGCTCATGTAATAAGTACTTTCCTGCTTTTCAATACGAACATCGGGTCTGCTTCTTTTGGACGACAGTCATAATATTTGTTCCTGGTAAAACTTGGATTCACTAGCAGACTTATATAGTCATTCTTGATAGAACCAACTCTTGAGAAGCCTCAGATGTTGTGAAGATGTTTTGGTGGTCCTCACAGAGAATGATGAAGGATAACAGCTAACTATTTAAAATTAGGGTTATGATAACAGTTAGGGTTAGGTTAAGGTCAGGGTTAGGGAGTTTCAGTGTTTGAGTCTGTTTCTTGTGTAATTTGCATCTGTCTCTATTATTTTTCATGCATTTGTCACTTGCCTGTTTTGTCTGGGTTTTTTTTTGGTATCTCCAATCCCACCCGAATCTGGAATGCCCAATTGGTGAACTACGTTGTACAAGGCTTGCTCGTATGCGACCCCTATCTGCCAATTCAGGAGAGTGAAGACAGTTCACGGCTCTCCTCCGAAACACGCGCCTGTCAGCCTGCTGCTTCTTATACACTCATTGGTTGAATCTTTGCAAGTTCAGAACGAGGGCGGAGGATACCCGGACATGAACAGGCTTAGAATCTTCCTGACGAGGGCCCGTCTGGCCAACAGGAGGCTCTTGAGCAACGAATAAGGCAACTATTATTTTCCCTTCCCGATTTGCAACCCTGTAGCGCAATAGCCAATTGTGCGCTACTATGAAAAAGCTGCCGACCACTCCCGGTTGGTACAAGGTGGGGATCGCACCCACGACATGATAGTCACTTCTGCTTCGCAACGCAATGCTTTACCGAGTGAGCTATCCGGCAGCTCTTTTCTGTTTTTATTCCCGCAGTCACCCACCCCCTGTTAGCTTCTTCTGTGGTTTATCACCACACCTGGAACAAATTTAATAGTCACTCTCCGTCCGTTATATTCCCTTGTTTCAGTTCAGTACTTTGCAAGTTTGTCAGCCGGTAACTTCCCACCAGCATTTCTTGATCCCTTAAATTCTTGGCGATGGCTTGTTTTGTCTTGTATTTTCAATTAAGTCCAGCCTTCTGTGCATGATTGCCTACCCTTGTATAACTTCGTTTCTTTGGCTTCCGATGTTTTTTGCGATTTGGCATTGGTGCGCTGACTTCCTGGTTTTTTTAGTCTTGGACTGGACACGGATTCTGGATTTGCCATTCTGTACAGCATTACCACTGTTACTCACCTGGATTGTCTGACTACAAGTTCTAATAAATCCTTTGAACTGTGCTTTTGTCTGCACCCAAGTTCTGCCTCTGCCCTGTGACAGACTGGCATAATCTGGTTACAGATACTGTACCAGTCAAAAGTTTGGACACTCTTGGCTAATGTCACAGCACTCTGTTTTTGGAGAAATTTAAATGGCTTGACTTCTCTATATAATCTCGAATGGAATCTGGTAAGAGGTAAACAGTCAGAAGTTATAAAAAAGAATAATTTACTTGTTAGAATAGTGTACAAAATTTTGGAATCCTCAAAGACACCATATTTTGCAAAGTAAACAGACAAACGAGCTCCTTCCATTTTCCAATGGTCAAAATAAAGTCTAGCTGTTTTGGGACTTATTGGGCAAAAAGGTCAATGAGAACCAAACCACAAGTGCAGCACATCTTCCGGAATTTAGACGGCCGCTTAGCTGCTAACTCATCATAGCCGTGTAACTGCCTGAGTAAAGAAATGTGAGTATTCTCAACAATTATGATAACAAATGCTGGTTAGTTTGACTGATTTAAAAATTAGATTTTTTTTTTGCAAAAAAAAAGATGCTTATTTCATTATTTAACATGTAATGTAAGAAAAATGTGGATATGTCCAAACTTTTGACTGGTACTGTATGGTACGGGAAAGGCTGTAGAGAATGAACGTAGGCCAATACAAAGTATAGCTATGCAAATGCGTGTGTGTGTGTGTGTTCATGCATGTGTGATCCAGAGTTCAAACTCACCTCATCTGTCAGTTTCACCCCCTCAGTGTCCTTCATTGTGCTTCCAGAACAGCGGTTGTCTCTCTTTTTCCTAAGAATAACACATAACATCACTGACAACATATACTACATAATGTCACGGACATTATAATCACTATGGATCAGCATTTCATTATGGCCTATTTTTTTCTTTGTTTCATATGCTAGGAATTTCAGATCACCATTACAAGTTGCTTCACATCACATTTGCGGCACAAATCCAAACTGACAGCAACATTGCCCTCAGCTCATAGTTAATGAATGGTGAAAACAAAATGAAGTCGCCAGAAACCATGAGTTAAACTCCATTAGCATTGTTCGTAGTGGTACCAACATTGATGAGGCTTGTCTGTTTTCTCTCAGGAATACGAAGGCATCACGTCCACCCTGTCAGTCTAAAATTACATTTAATTCAGACTATATTAGCGACACATCATTTGCAACCACACCTCTCGTCCCCGCCTCCCAAATGAGAGGTTTCTTTCTAGTCAGTGACTTATTCTCATTGAAAGATTAAAGGCATACATGATCAAGTATTTGATAGAATTTTTATTTTTTTTGCACTGATGATATGCTTTAGAAGAGTGCCAGCCACACAGCTTTTCTTTCATCTGGTCATGGAAAGGCTGTCTCTTGAAAATCTTTTAGTCTGACTGAAAATATCTGCCAGAGGGACATTAATCCCATAACCAGGGTGAGAACAAGCACTTTCCATGTTATAGCAACTCATTGAGGTGACGAGGAATGCTTTAATTGTGGAGCAGGAACATCCATATGAGCTCAGTATAATAAAACATAGCCCCAGCAGTACAGCAGTAATATCACACAAAAACAAAGAATTAGGGTGAAGTGTCCCTTCAGACTGATGTTCCAGGTGGCCGTTTCTCTTACTTCAGAATGAGCTGCATTATGAGACACATCATCATCATGGCACCTGCACCAGCTGCTGCACCAATCAGCAGCGAGGTAATATTGAAACCTGAACAAAGAGCATTTTAGTTAAAAGCAGAGGAGCACATTTCATTTCTATCGTACATGTATATACTGTATTCAGTACAGTTCATTAGTGTTTAGACAGCAGCACAATTTTATTGTGTTGTCCCTGTATTACTTTGGATTTGAAATGAAAAATTGAATATCAGGTTAGGTAAAGTGCAGACTGGTCGAAAAGCATACTTCAATATATCACCGCAAGATATATATTTAAAGGAGACCTATTTTGCTATATTTCCAAATTTATATTTTGATCTTGTACTCCCCTAGAGTACTCCTGATCGTTCAAAGTCCAAAACATGGTCCTTGTTTAGCTCATACTGCCATCCTCAAAAAACCCATTTGTAGTCCATTGTAGTCTCTGCCTGAAACGCCTCGTTGGGGTGGCTCTTCCGCTATGGCCCCCACTCCCCTTGTGCCCACTTTGTTCTGACTGGCCAGCTCTGTGGAGGGCGGAGTTGGGCGGGACGAGGCAGCAGAACGCAGTTTTCCCGGTCCTCCTCCCCAGAGTGAAACGTGAGACACTGCTGCCATCTGATAAGGAAGCGGCGGGCAAATTCCGCAATCTAACGCAGGACATGTGTAGAGATCTAATGAAATGAACTTGTTCTAATAAACGCAGCGGCGAAAGTGGAGGACGCAGTGCGAAAGTCTGGCAGCTCAAGCACGAATTTGCTACAGCTACAGTTTGCTACGGCAACAGTGGTGCACAGCGGTTTTTCTACTATATAGCTAGGATGCAGGGAAAGCTAGAATCCACCCCATGTAGACACATTTCAGTGATGATTCTAGGACGCGTAATTTGCGGGATCCCGCAAGTTTGACAGACTTGGCGCTGAACGAAGATTTCAGTGCGCCAGCAACTACGCGTTACATAATGATTTGGCGCGAATCCTTTGTTCTAGTGCATAGATTGATATGAAAACATTGTCTATCACCAACTTTCAGTGGTGCAAACTTCGCCGTTTTCACATTGAGACGGGTCATTCACATGAATCGTGTAGATCTGAAAAAAAAAAAAAATTCGGGGGTGGTGGTGGTGGTACGTCCTATTCACAGCTATGTAGGGAGATGGCTCTGGTCTTACTCAAGTAATCTGCAAGTATCTGAGAGTCATGTGTCACACCACCGGTACCGTTCATCCCCTGCTGACAAATAAATGGACTTGCCCTACTCTGCCTCTGAGTGGCTCACCTTTACGTAACATTACGATCATCGGTCGACGTTTCCGCTTTTACCGATATCTCGAGACAACTTGAAACGAAGTAATAAGGTGACTGTCAGCAACCGCTTCTTGAAGTAATTTTGTTGATGCTTAGGTTAGCCTGTTTGTAGCCAGCTCAATTAAGTTAGCTGTTGAACAAGACTGAATGCATTTGTATCAGCTGTAAATTATGGTGTTCCAGTTTAAATGGCGTTTTACCGAGTTAGGCTGCTGTTAGCAGATAGATGGTATCATATCGCTATATCAGGTGACTGCGCCCTTTACAAAATGTATCGATAGATGTTATCATTTGTTTCTTATCAATAAGCTATAAATCAGACGTGAAGTCTATTTGTTTGACCTTCAAGTAAAGCATACCGTTTAATATACAGTAATATTAGGATCACTCAAGTAACGGCACCGCTAAGCCACAGCTGAGTGGACAGCCTGTTTCAAGACGAGGAAAACACTTCACGTTTATCCCGCCAGCCAACTTGCTTCCGAAATTCGACTGCAGAAATGACGATCTACAGCCGTTTTTCTTTGCCCCAAGTAGACATTGTTTAATCACATGACGGCGTTTATTCTTGAATGATGTAACATTTCCCCTATGTAAAGCAGTTAAACTTGCCATAGTACACGAAATGTACTGTGTGAATACACTTTCCTTTCCTTTACTTGCGTTAGCATTTAACTAGTTCAGGTAGCCAAACTTCGCCACACTTCATTTTTTTTTTCCAGAATGAGAGAGTTTGAGGAGGAAGATGCCCTTACTGTGACTCAACTAGAGGCTGGAGTCAGGTGCAGGTGGAACTGATCCTGGTTGAAATTGGCCACCAAGTATGACGTGAAGATAAAGGGGTATGCGTTTCAGCTATCTCAATAAAAAAAAAAAAAAGATAAACCAAACTAGGCCAGAGGCAGCCTTTGCTGTAAAGAGAGAAATTATGGCTCCCATGCCCTTTTGGCTTATTGTAAGACTGAGAAATATGGCCAGAAGGTGGTGACCATAATGACTGCATATAGACAACACACTATGTCAGCAACAACTATCCAGTGCTTGTGGAGGGCACTGGAACCGGAGCCATAGTCATAGCTTCTGGCGTGCAAGCTACGGCATCGCTTGAGGTTGAAGCAGCACAAGGCTTGCTAATAACTTTTAAAAAATGATACATGGCTCAGAACTCGTTTGAATGAATAAAACGAAATGTAGGTAAAATTGTGAGTCTCTGCGCGCTGCTCAACGTACACCTATGAAGAGAATGGCTTCACTGCCTGGAGAAGTATCCGTACTTACAACTTTAGCAGTAGGACTTCGGTTTGGAGGCGGGCTTTAAGATATGCACCAAATCAGGCGTCTGGAACTATTATTTTATGCGCTATTTTGTCATTGACCTTTTTTTTTTGTTAACTTTTGACTGGGTGGGCAAGACTCACGTTTAGGCAGGCTGAGCCCACCCCTGCCCCTCCATACCGCCAGCCCGATGTTGAACTTGGAAATCGTAGCAATTTATCCTCATGATTCTGCGCCTCTGCCCATATATGGGCATGCCCCATATGGCTGGCCTTTGTGATCATGCCTCGCATTTATTCCTGCTGCTGCTACTAATATTCAAGACAGTACTGAAAATATGTTTACTTCATGATTGTTATGATTGGCACAGACTGTGAAGGTTTTCTATTAAAACTTTAAACTCAAACTGTCATTCATGTCTTAGTTTTGTCAATAAGATGTAAAAACTGAATGTGTGTACATATAAAAAGTGAGCCAGTCAAGGTACTGTTTAAAAACTTGATATAAATGGCATTTTATCAGGTGTACCCAGTTGGCCCACTTTTTTTCCCCATTGGCCCACTTTTTTTTTTAAGTCAGGGGAGTTGGCCCACTTTTGAAATTTTCTAGAATCATCACTGCATTTGTAGAACGGGTCGACATGCCCAAGTGTAGACCGGAGACCGTAGAAATCCAGTGGGTCTGAGTTTAGAGGGAAACAAGGACAGTGAGGAGCAGCAAAAAGTGGACGAACAGCTTGTGGACTGCTTCAGTGTGTATTAGGACCTGCTAGTTCGTGTGCATAGCTGTGGTGTGTTGTTAGCGTGGAGAAACGAACAGCTTCCACGCTGGTATATGACGGAGGGGCGAAAGCTCCAGGCTAAACAGCCTTTTCAGAAATTGCCCGTGGTAATGGTTTACTTATTGCTTCAGAATGACCAGCTTTTCCTCACGGAAAATGGGCACGTTATGGATAGTGTGCGAGAGCTAGATAGAGCTCCGGTTATATCATGAACATAATACAGGTTTTACAGACCGTAAGTTCCGTTTGCGTGAACCGTTGCTTATGTGGAGCTAGCGAATCGATCACTTCTACAGGAAAGAATTTAATATTCAATCGATGGCAATGCAGAGAAATAGTTTGTTATAACGGACACATTATAGCCTGTGCGCTTCCCTATTGCTTTCATCGGTAGCATCAGAGAGCTTGCCCAGACATTGGAGATGTATCAGGCTGATACATGGATAAGTAAAGCGATCCTTTCACAAGCACCCAAAAACGCACCCCAAGCTCTGCAAAACCTACGTCTGGTCTAACTGCAGCCCAACTCGGCAGACACATACAGCACCTCTCCGGTTAGCTTCAACTGTAGTGGCTACAATCAGGCAACGTTATGATGAAACTGTCACATTGATGCTTACCGAAGTAACACAAGCATACCGATCATAATTGCTGCATATAAGTTAACCAGGAGCATTTTTAATTAGCGGAGCACGCAAACTAACATGCAGTAGCTGATAAACGGTCATGACTTTAAATGTAATCAGTCGCGCGAAAAATTAGTTTCGCGTCCAGTGTGAAAGCTGCTTAACGCGCCCATAACGCGTGTATTCGCGTCTTTGCATTGACTTTGAATGTAGGCTAATCTGTCCCGTGAAAAATTCGTTTCGTGTCCGATGTGAAAGCAGCTGTATGGATAGTACGCGACAGCTAGAGAGAGCTTGGTTATGTTATGAACATATTACAGGTTTTGCAGACCGTAAGTTCCGTTAGCGCGGACAAGTTGCTTATGTGGAGCTAGCGAATTGATCACTTCTACAGGAAAGAATTACCTATTTAATCTCTGCCTTTTTTGGCTTTTTATTAGCCACAACAATTTCTAAAGGGGGATGAAATTATGTCAAGGTAGTGCAGAGAAACCATTTGTTATACCGGTAGAGCTTCTGCGTTTCGCATTGCTTTCATGGTAGCACCAGAGAGCTTGCTTAGACATTTGTGAAGTATCCGGCTGATCCCGGTCATGGATAAGTGAAGCCATCACTAACTGTAGTGGCCACAATCGGGCAATGTTATAATGAAACTGCCACATTGATCCTTACCGAAGTAACACAAGCATACCGATCAGAATTACTGCATATAAGTTAACCAGGAGCATTTTTAATTAGCACGGCACGCAAACCAGGGGCGTAGATTTAACTGGAAGTTGGGGGGGACGGAGACACGGCCTTTATGACAATTAGTCCTGGCCAGTTCTCAATCATTTTCCTTCATCGACGCGTTTTCCAATTATCGTAATTGGCAACTGAATACACGGTTCCTCTCCATATGCGATTTAACTCTACTCTTTTAAGTGTTGATTTAACACTGAAATTTTTTCTGTCCATACTGAACAGGTGCAGCTTGTTCTCTCCGATTAAGTAAGACGGCAATCGGTCATCTGGATGCGTATTTGCTGTGTTTAAATCAACGTTGTTCAAAATTGCTTACCTGTCGACTCTCAGGCAAGCAGTAAATTAATTTTCTGAACTTAATTTACTCCACTGTATCATCGCTGGATGCTGTTAGATCGCATATGGAGATGAACCGTGTCTTCAATTGCCAATAACGATAATTGGAAAACGCGTCAATGAAGAAAAATGATTGAGAACTGGCCAGGACTAATTGTTGTCATAAAGGCCGTGTCTCCGTCCCCCCCAGCTCCCAGTTAAATCTACGCCCCTGACGCAAACTAACATGCAGTAGCTAGTAACCGAGCGGTCATAACCACAGAGACAAACCCTTGCAATACAGGTTTTACAGACAGCAAGTTCTGTTACTGTGAACAGTTGTACCAAGCATCCAAATTACAAACAAGTATTAAAAGTTAGTTTCAAATGAGGTTTATGTTCACGCACCCTCTGTAGAATTTCCCCTGATATCACCCTTGCATATTTAGGACACAAACATTAGCAACAGTAACTTGGCTACGTTAGTCGCTGTGCTACAGCCACAATCAACTGGCTATCACGTCAGGTTGGCTTATGCAGTAAAAGCAACTTACAGCTTCTGTGTCTGTGAGTCACGGACAGTTGCGACTGATACAGGCTTTGTCTTCAGATATTTTACAAAGCCTGCGTTTGAGGCCAGATGTTAGTGCTAACTATCGCTAGCGGTCCTGCTAGCCACCCGTAACACATTAGCTTCACTTACATTATTTGCTGTTATATCGTTACTTACAGCTTGTGGCTCCGAGCGCTTGATCGATGCAGCTGCTTCAGGTTTGAGAAGCAGCTGAAACGCTTATCCAGTGTCAAATTATCCTTTATTTATAAAGCTGTCTTTGGTGTAATGCTGAGCACAAGCAGCTAACGTTCCCTTTGGCCGTGGCTGTTTGCTGCCAGCAAACAAAAAAAGCTACCCACTGATTTCTGGTGGCATCCTCTTTTGGAAGAGAAATAAGTGTTTTTCTTCGCGTCTAAAGGTAAACGGACAAGCAGCTTTGGGAGAGATACTGACAAAACTGCACCTCAAATGATCTGTGGTTCTGCTTTTGTAATTCCAAAAGTGTCGACGCTACTAAGGCATAGTATGATCTGCCGTTGTTAGTGCCTGCTAGAATAGTTTCCGGCGTGGGCAGGTCCAGCGCCGTGATTGGCTCTGGCTAGGTCTGTACTAATTGGACGGCACAACCTGGCGTCAGGTTTTGCCCAGATCTCGCGAAGATCTCGGGAGGAGCTGTTCAGAGAGGAAATCACGTTCACGAAATCACGTTCTTGGATTACGACAAAACCCCTGTATCTTACTTTTAGAAACTTTTCAGAGGTTGAGTATGGACAACTAACATTATAACATTACTAATATGTATTAAAAGAAGGATCAGCATAATAGGTCCCCTTTTAATATACTGAAGAATATCTGAAATGTATTTACCTAAGAATAGCTGTGGAGACGGGATGTGGAGCTGGAGGCTGGAGGAGCCCAGAGTGTTAGTGCTGAGGCAGAGGATATTAGGTGTGTCTCCCTGTGAGTGGTACATGGTGAGGGAGCTCCTCAGGCCTGTGCTCCCCAGCCGCTCCTCCCTGATGACTCTGTCCGTAGAGTTAGTGACCTGCAGTCCAGACACATGCCAGTCTATGCTGGGAGAGGGATTCCCACGGCTCTCACAGAAGCAGCTGATCTGTGCTGCAGTACTGCTGTAGCTCCCAGAGCCAGAGATCTGAGGCCTGTCTGCACACAGGAGGACACAGTTACACACAGCACTGATACATTCATACTGCTCCTCCATCATCAGTCTTTCATCTTTCATGATGGTTCCATAACAATTGATCAATATTTTGTTATTTGGTGACTGCCTGTTAATTCTTATCACTTCCTATTTTGTTGCACTGCTGTTAATTCTATCACTTGACAATTGATTTGTGCCCAACTTCTAGTTTTTGTTTTGATGTGTATGGCTGGGTTGACTAATGCATTGCTTTAATTGTGCTTTATCTAATGTTATTTAACTGTTCCAGTGACCTTCTTTATGCACTTAATGGAGTTCTAAACAGGTTAGTGAACCAGACTACGCCGAAAAATGTCACCCCATTCATTCCCATCTTAACTAACCAGCCTATTGATACCACCTTCATTCTACAGTTCTTGTCTGTCTCATTTGACATCCTTCCCTCCCATTCCCTTCTATTCATCTCTCACCCTATCAATCTATAGGAACCCCAGGGGACTTGAAGAGCCTTTATGACTCCCAGAAGAGACGCGACCCCCACCCTGAGTCTCGTCACCTGGGGCTTCCCATCATACAACACTGGTCTCCACCTACTTGACTCTATTCCATCCTTCATCAGTACAAATTCCCATGCTTATTCAATTCAATAAATATCATCTATGATTTTAGGTGTGGTCTGGAATGCATTAAATGCACAAAGCCTTGGTTAAAAGCATCTGCCAAATAAATATTATGTGAGGAAATTCAATGCAACAATTCTGTGATCAATGCAATGATTTAATGTATATAAACACTGAACGTACATATTATACTAAGCTCTACAGTTGCTGAGTTCTTCATGCCATGTTTATTTTGCGCTTCACAGTAGTACTGTTCACCATTACTGGACTCAGTCACACTGAAAGTGAGATTCTGTCCAGTTCCTATAATGTTCATCTCTGCTCCATTCACTTTATACCAGGTGTAGTTCTGCACTGGTGGGTTGGCTTTACTGCTGCAGGTCAGAGCCATAGAGTGGCCTGGAAACACTGAACCAGAGGGACTGATGGACGCTGAGGTGTTCTTAGGAGGATCTGTAAAAATTTGATATTTAAATGGCAATGTCAGAACAGACAAGAAGTAACACAAGTTCTGAGACAAAGATGTATATTTTCTCAATTTGGTGTGAAACTCCACAATTTTAGATTAGTTATCAAACAATTCACTAGTGGAAACAGCGCACAATAATATTCCTCAGGAAAGCAAAACCCTAAGCAAGACTTGATTCTGAACCTTATCTTTTACCTGCTCTAAGAAAGTGACTGAGTACTTACGAAGCCATTTGTCCCAAATATTATGGTTCATTAAAATGGAGGGACTTCGTATAAACAGGGATAAAATTTTTATACAATGAAAACAAGATGTGTAAAATTTGAGTAAATTAAAAAACAGTGTGCCATACAGAGACATATCAAGAATAAATGTTTTCTCCCAACATTTACTGAGGTGACTGTATAACAATAATATAATTAATAAAATCATCCAGTAAATGCAAATGCTGAGCAAACATTTTGCAATCAGCTGAACAGGTCTTGATGTCCCCTTGCCATGTTCATTCTGCACTTCACAGTAGTACTGTTCATTGCTGGACTCGGTCACATTGAGGGTGAGAATCTGTCCACTTTCTACAGAGTTCACCTCTGCGCCATTCAGCAGGGAAGCTGAAGTGTACTTAGGTAGTTATTTGAATATTATTAAATGTGTTTGTTAGGAGAATGCCACAGTTACTTAAATTACATTAAATCAGCTCATCTATCCTTCTATACATCCATTGTCATTAGGGTCACAGGGGAGCCAGAGCCTATCCCACCAGACTATGGGCAAGAGGCATGGACACACCCTGGACAGTTTGCCAATCCATTGCAGGGCGCGAAAACCACTGTTCACACACTGCTCACTCACACGTGCATACCAATGGGCCTTTGTGAGTCTCCAATTAGTCTGACATGCATGTCTTTGAACAGTGGAAAGAAACCGGAATACCCAGAGGAAACCAACGCAAACACGTGGAGAGCAAGCCTACTCTCCAGGCTGGATTCAAATCCACAACCTTCTAGCTGTGAGGTGGCAGTGCTACCCACTATTTTTGAAGCAATAACATCATTAATATGATAAATTATGATAAATATGGTATTTTGCTTAAAATCAACTTTCAGCTGTACAATTGCTGATTTCTCCATGCCATGTGGGCTCTGTGCTTCACAATAGTACTTTTCACCATCACTGGACTCGGTCACATTGAAGGTGAGATTCTGCCCAGTTCTTACAGCGTTCATCTCTGCTCCATTTACTCTATACCAGGTGTACATCTGCACTGGTGGGTTGGCTTTACTGCTGCAGGTCAGATCTACAGAGCTGCCCGCTAACACTAAACCAGAGGGACTGATGGACGCTGAGGTGTTCTTAGGAGGATCTGCAAAAATTTGATATTTAAATGGCAAGGTCAGAACAGACAGTGTGTGACGGTGCGTTCAGGAACCACACGCGAGAGAGATAAATCCAAAAAACGTTTGCCTTTAATGAGTTCAGTACCAGTACCAGTCAGTACCAAAAGACACAAGAATTGCCAAGCCACAAAACGAAATCCAAAAACAAAGTCGACTAGACAGGCCGGGGTCAGAACCAGTAAAACAGAGGAGCAACGGTACTTAGACAGCAGGCAAAAAGTCGTAGTCGATATCCAAAGCAGTGGGTCATACACAGGGCATCCAAACACAGAAATCGTGGTCATACAAAATTGGGTCGAAATCCAGAAAGACAAAAACAATACAAAAAGGGCAATGGCAAGAATCTTGGTCGGACGAAACAGTCGAAGAAAAACCAATAATCAATGGCATACAAGAAGCTCTGCACAATGAAATATTGATCAATGTTCTGACAAAGAACAGCAGTGAGGACTCTAAATAGACAGAAGGGAAGTCACATGCTATGCAGGGAACAGGTGAATGGGATCAAAACTAATTACAATGGAAGGAACACATGAGGGAGATCCTAACCACGAAAATTGGCGAAAGCCAAGACACGGACGGGAATCACGCACACAGCCTATGACATTAAAACAGCTCTGGTCAGGGAGTTCTAAGTGCACAGACAATGAGTGCAGGGAAGCAATTAAGCACGTGCGAGAGATCTCGCAGAAACACAGAGGGAGACAGGTAAAGCTAAGCAAGAGGCGGAGACTAGAACAGGGCGATTGCTGAGAGTGAATGAGTACTAATTAGTAGCGGTGCAACTTTACAGATTTAACTAGAGTGCTCGTTAGTGAGTTAGTAATATATACATGGATTAGTTGGGTTAGTAGACTATGATACAAAATACAAATGTTAGTCTTGTTAGTAATCAAGAACAGCAAGGCGAAGGAAGTAAACGAGAATTGAAGGAATAATATGAAACACCAGAAACCATTGAAATCACCCGAAGCAGGTGAGCACACAGACCGGGGAGACGGACTGAACCAACTAGATTACGAGACAGGGGAGACAAGTGCAATGAAACAGAAATGGCAAGAACTGAAACCGGAGAATTACAACAACCAAACAGAAAAAATAAAAGACATAATCCTGAACATAAAATATGAGCACAAAAACCATAACCAGGTTTGGTCCCAACGGTCAAACCTGGTGGTGGGAGTATCATGCTCTGGTGTTGCTTTTCAGCGAATGGGCCTGGAAACCTTGTTAAAGTTAATGGCACTATGAAACAGGACCAGTATATCCAGATCTTCAGTAAAAACATCAAGCAATCCGGCAAATAACTTGATCTTGGGGAGGAATTGATCTTCCAAAAGGATAATGATCCTAAACACACGGTCAAATCAGTCAAGAAATGGTTAGTGGACAACAAAGTGAACATTTTGGAGTGGCCAGGCCAGAGCTCCGTCCTCAATGCTATCCGGAATCTGTGGAGGGAACTGAAGACTAAGGCCATGTCAAGGAAACCCTCAAACCTTAAGGACCTGGAAAAGTTTGCAAAAGAGGAGTGGGCCAAAATCCCCGTGGAAACGTGTAGAAACCTTGTGATCAACTTCAGGAAGCGTTTGGAGGTTGTGATCATGAATAAAGGCTTTGCCATCAATTACTGAGAAAAGGGTATGAATAATTCTGGACATGGCATTTTTTTGTAAATCTGTGAATTAAAATACCAAAAAGTAGTGTATTTCTTGAAAAACTGTATACTGTACTTATTACAGCCTGATGTCAACTTACTGTGTCATTTGTGCAAGAATAAATTTGATTTGTCAAAAAATATCTCGAAAAAAACTCAAAAATTGGCAGGGGTATGAGTAATTTTGGGCACGACTGTATATTTTCTCAATTTGGCGTGAAACGCCACAATTTTAGATTTGTGATCAAACAATTCACTAGTGGAAACTGCGCACAATAATATTCCTCAGGAAAGCAAAAGCCTAAGCAAGACTTGATTCTGAGCCCTATCTTTTACCTGCTCCAAGAAAGTGACAGTGCTTGCAAAGCCATTTGTCCCAAATATTATGGTTCATTAAAATGGAGGGACTATGTATTAACAGGGATAAGATTTTTATACAATTACAACAAGATGTGTAAAAATAGACTGGTAAAAACCAGTGGCGGGTGGTGGACGGAAAATTGGTGGGGCGGAAAACATCCCTTGAAACGGATGAGATTAGTGACCCGATTTCAATCATTGTTCTGGGTCAACATGTTAGTTTCCCTTATAATGAAGTGTTTAGGCGAGTGAATAATAAATTCGATAGAATGTTTAATTCACATGCCTTAATAGGCAACTCTTCACGAAAAATCCACTGTGGATTGTCCGCGTTAAATTTTGTCACATCCTAAGCAAGTCGTCAAACCTGTGCGTACTGATTGTTTAATTGAAGAAGAGTGAAATGTGCTCCTTTTTTGCGTTCAACTGGTGCGTTTGACTTCTCGTCTTAACAAAGACAATTAGCTACACCTGAGAGGGGAGAGTTCATGTGTCCTTTACTAGGGAAATTGACTGAAAACAGATCAAAACTAGTAAGCAGTTTAAAGACATGTTTAACGCCCCCCTTGTTCTCTTTCCACCACACGCCACTGGTAAAAACTCATGATCTCTGTTTCAACAACCAGCAAAATGGTTTGAGCAAATTCAAAACAGTGAGCCATACAGAGCCATATCAAGAATAAAATGTTTTCTCCCAATATTTACTGAGGTAACTTATATTTACTATAACAGTAATATGATTATTGAAATTATCCAGTAATTGCAAATGCTGAGCTAACATATTGCAATGAGCTGAACAGGTCTTGATGGCCCCTTGCCATGTTCATTCTGCTCTTCACAGTAGTACTGTTTATCACTGGACTCCGTTACATTGAAGGTGAGAATCTGTCCACTTTCTACAGAGTTCACCTCTGCGCCATTCAGCGAGGAAGCTGAAGTGTACTTACATAGTTATTTGAATATTATTAAATGTGTTTGTTTGGAGAATGTCATGGTTCTGTGTTTATGTTCATGCTTTATGTTCATGGTCATGTCTTTTCTTTATTCTTTTTGGTTTTTGTATTCTCCGGTTTTCAGTTCATGCCATTTTAAGTTTCATTGCACTTGTCTCCCCTGTCTTGTGATCTAGTTGGTTCAGTCCGTCTTCCCAGTCTGCGTGCTTACCTGCTTCGGGTGATTTCAATGGTTTCTGGTGTTTCATATTATTACTTCAATTCTCGTTTACTTCCTTCGCTTACTTTTCTAGATTACTAACAAGACTAACATTTATATTTTGTATCATAGTCTACTAACCCAACTAATCCATGTATACAGTGCCTGACAAAAGTCTTGTCACTTATCCAAGTTGTAGGAACAACAAATAATAACCTGACTTGTAGTTGATCAGTTGGAATCAAAAATGGCTTATATGAAAGGCAAAGCCCTCTAGATTATGCAAAATATACCAAAATAGAGTTTTGTGTCATTGATTGAGTTTTATCATTTAATTTGTCCAGAAAGGTCAGATTTTTTGTCACATTGAAAAAAAATGTGGAAATTATACATACACTTTATTTTGAATACACAAATATGCCACTATAATATCAGAACATAAAGCCATGGTGCCTTGGAAAAAAGAATTAATATTGTGTATGACTCCCATGAGCTTGGAGGACTGCATCCATACGTCTTGGCAATGACTGAGATAATTTGATGATGAAATCATCTGGAATGGCATAGAAAGCAGTCTTGCAGGACTCCCAGAGTTCGTCAAGATTCTGTGGTTTCATCTTCCAAGCCTCCTCCTTCATCTTACCCCTGAAATGCTCAATAATGTTCATGTCAGGTGACTGAGTTGGCCAATCCTGGAGTACCTTCACCTTCTTCGCTTTCAGGAACTGTGACATGGAGGCAGAAGAATGAGAAGGAGCAGCAGTATAAGTAGGGCAGCAAGAACTTCTTGATATTTCAGGCTGTTGATGTTGCCATCCACTCTGCAGATCTTTCTCACACCCCCATGCTGGATGTAACAACAAACCATGATTTTTCCTCCGCCAAACATGATTGTTTTCTGGGAGAATCTTGGGTCCATGAGGGTTCCAACAGGTCTACGGCGACTGGCATGCAGTTCAATGGATGATTCACCAGAAAAATAAACTTTAAGCCACTTTTCCAGTATCAATCCTTTCTGCGAGCTGTGGGCCTTGGCAAATGCAATGCAGGTTTTTTTTGTTTTCTGTTTAATGCAGACTTCTGTGTACTAATTTGGCTATGAAAACCACTTTGAGAGAGAATTTGACAAACTCTTCTTGTAGATACCGGGATTTTTGGTGACATTTCCTCATGTAGCTTGGCTGTAGTTGAAGAAGGGCTAGTCTTGTACAGTTGAAGCAACAAACGGTCCTTTCAAACAGTTGTCATACCGGGGTATGTCTGACCTGCGCTTGCTATGAACGTCACCAGTTTCTTCAAATCTTTTTCTCATCCCCTCCACTTGACATTTGGATACATTAAAGATGTCTGCCACCTCAGCAGCAGACTCAGTCTTCAGGCTCTTGATGATCAGCACTTTGGTCTGTGGTTGAATCTTTGGTATGTTGTCAGAGGTCTAGTCGCACCTCATATGAAAGTCTGGTGTGCTGGGGTTATTTCTGTACACATCTGGGAATGTGTTAATTACAGTATTTGTCATAGGTTAAACTCTAATCTGCGATTTGTTGCATCAGCTGAAGAGACAACAAGACTTTTGTCCTAGCAAAAACAGATGTTATGGGCTTAGCCAAGCTGTGAACATCAGAACACTTTTTGACGGTTTCATTTTGCACCAAATTATTAATGTGAAAGCCCTTGACATTAAAATGGACCATTTAATGTAACAATTGATTGGTTTGAAAAAAAGTTATATGCTATTTTTAGTTACTATGTCCTTATGCGACAAGACTTTTGTCAGGCACTGTATATTTCTAACTCACTAACGAGCACTTTGGTTAACTTGTCAAGCTGCACCTCTACTAATTGTTACTAATTCAATCTCAGCAATTGCCCTGTTCTAGTCTCCGCCCCTTCCTTGGCTTTCCCTGTCTCTCCCTACGTTTCTGCGAGATCTCTCGCACACGTTTAATTGCTTTCCTGCACTCATTGTCTGTGCACTTAGAACTCCTTGACCGGAGCTGTTTATTTGTCATAGGATGTCTGCGTGAATCCTGTCCGTGTCTTGGCTTTTGCCAATTGTTGTGGTTTAGGACTTCCCCATGTGTACCTTCCTTTAATTAGTTCTCATCCAATTCACCTGTTCCCTGCATAGCATGTGACTTCCCTTCTGTCTATTTAGAGTCCTCACTGCTGTTCTGACTTTGTCAGAACGTTGATCAATATTCCTTTGTGCAGAGTCTCGTGTATGCCAATTGATTATTGTTTCTGTTTGACTGTTTCGTCCGACCTTGATTTTTTCCATAGCCCTTTTTGTCTTGTTTTGTCTTTCTGGATTTTTGACCCATTTCTGTACGACCACGTCTTCTGTGTTTGGATGCACCATGTATGACTCACTGCTTTGGATTTCGACTATGATTTTTGCCTACTGTCAATGTACCGTCGTACCTCTGCTTTTCTGGTTCAGACACCGGCCTGTCTAGTCGACTTTGTTTTTGGATTTCGTTTTGTGGCTTGGCAATTCTTGTGTCTACTGGTCCTGACCTGGCAATCAATAAAGATATACGATTTTTGGATTTCTCTCTCTCGCTTGTGGTTCCTGAACGCACCGTCACAGTGAATGCCACAGATACTTAAAGGTATAGTTAGCAATCATAATCCATGCACTTTTTGTCAAAATCACCATATTTCTCCTCACTATCTGCAAGCTGTCACTTCTGAGAGCATGCTGGAAAAAAAATCCGGTTTCAGTACACAGCCTGGGCTCTGAATTTAAGCAGGTAAATCTGTGGCTCGGACCGAGCCACCAGAGCAGCCACCCAGGGGCGGGTTCATACTCGTGCACAGGTCAGACACGGGGGGGGGAGTAGCAGGTCGTGTAGCATGCGCAGTTAGAGTAGAGAGAGAAACACGGCATTGCAGCATTTGCGATGGATGAAAAACAGCCCAAGAGAAAACGGTCGGAGGAACATAAAGTAAAAAAGAAGGGCTACGACTATGAAAGGGCGAATACCCGGGTCAACATTGGTGTGGCTTTCTGATGGTGGAGGGAACTCCGCGAAGGGTCTGAAAATGGATGCGGAGGTTGCCGTCTTTCTGCTGGACAGGTGAGCAACATTAGCTTTGCAGTGCTTCACATAACAGTAACAGCCGTCACGCATTCATCTTATTGTCTAATCTACCAAAATGTACCGTTGCTGAGATGTTATCTATTTATAATAGCAGTCGAGTTGTGGCTACAGTTGTCTGACAGGTCAGCTAACCTTAGTTTTGCAAATTGAACTTGTGGCTACGAGTTCTTGTGAATGTCTGACATCTTATGTAAGGAATCGACGGGGAATTGTGCAATCAAACGCCGTACATATGCGCGACTAGATAGAATGAAATGAACCGCCTTCGTCTCAGCTTATTGTTTTGCTTGTACTGTCTCGCTTTGCATGCATGCGGTTGTAGCTGTACTGTTATATACCCACTGTTCAGGAGCAAATTTTGCTATAAGCTCTTGATAACCATTCCTTCCAAAACAAAACAATTCCGACAGCAAGCTACTAAATGAGCTCATAGCAGAAACACGCAAACGGTCGAAGCGTTGCCTGTGTGGAGCTCGCAAATGGATAACTTACACCAGGAAAAATTCCGAATCCATTTTCCCCTTTTTCAGCTTGTAATTAGCCAGAACGCTTTTTAAATGCATTCCTGACCGTAGTCTGTTCGTGGACACAGACTCCTATTTGAGGCATTGCACTGGCAAGCATGCTTTAGCAGTTCTTTATATGACAGGCTTATTATCACCTTTGCTACAATACTACTAAAACTCGTCACATGTACTTTCAAAGCAATAAATAAAGTTTCCCCTCGCCAACTTACCCTCGAGCATTGGAGGGTCCGGCCTCCGCCAGATTGGTCAGCTACGCAGTTTCTACGGCCGTTTACATGACAATGCGTGTCCATGAACTTCGGGGGTGGACCTCGGGGCGGAGTATGAAGGGAGGGGTGGGTCTGTATTCGTTTATACTTCAAATATCAACAACCTCTCTACTTGTTTTCTCCCACATCGCTGACTGCACCTTTAAATTACATTGAATCAGCTCATCTATCCCTCTATCCGTCCATTGTCATTAGGGTCACAAGGGAGCCAGAGCCTATCCCACCGGACTATGGGCGAGAGGCAGGGACACACCCTGGACAGTTTGCCAATCTATCGCAGGGCGTGCAAACCACTGTTCACACACTGTTCACTCACACGCTCATTTCAATGGGCCTTTGAGAGTCTCAAATTAGTCTGACTTGCATGTCTTTGAACAGTGGAAAGAAACCGGAATACCCGGAGGAAACCAACGCAAACACGTGGAGAGCAAGCCAACTCTCCAGGTTGGATTCAAACCCGTAACCTTCTTGCTGTGAGGCGGCAGTGCAACCCACTGTTTTTGAAGCAGTAACATCATAAATATGATAAATTATGATAAATATGGTATTTTGCTTACAATCAACTTTCAGCTGTACAATTGCTGATTTCTCCATTCCTTGTGGGCTCTGTGCTTCACAATAGTACTTTTCACCATCACTGAACTCGGTCACATTGAAGGTGAGATTCTGCCCAGTTCCTACATTGTTCATCTCTGCTCCATTCACTTTATACCAGGTATAGATCTGCACTGGTGGGCTGGCTTTACTGCTGCAGGTCAGATCTACAGAGCTGCCCGCAAACACTAAACCAGAGGGACTGATGGACACTGAAGTGTTCCTGGGAGGATCTGGAAAGAGAATGGTTAGTCTTTTATATGGTAATGTTCCTTGTCATCCTATTTTACGGTAAAAGAAACAGTTGGCATAACAGAATACTTCATTGTACTTTAAAACCTCTCGTAACAATTAACTTGGGATTATGAAAACAAGAGTGTAAAAAGCAAAAAAATACATTTCCATCCGTATTCTCAGTCAAAACTACCCTGGTGTTTTTTGGAGAAACACACCTGCAACTTGACCAATGCGGCCACAAAGTGGTGTTTTCACTTTCTTTCTTTGTTTTTTTTTACAACCCCAGTTCCGTAGAAGTTGGCACATCATGAGGAATGCAAATTAAACCCAAAAGGTCTAATTTTACAACAACACATGATTTTATAACACGAATTCAACTGCTTATTAAAAATATACATGTAATGATTGTAACGTCCAAAAATGTGAACAGATGACTGCATACTATTGTGTAAAATCACCGTTTTTTTTAATCATAAACATTTAGGAACTAAACACACAATTTTTTCAGGTATTGCGAGCAGAATTTTCTCCCATTCAGCCATTGTTCAGGTCATCAGCTGCACAGTTGTAAGGGGCCTTCTTTACCTCATATTTTGATTCAAAGTGTGTCATATGTTCTTAATCAGTGCAGATCAGGACTGCAGGCAGACTAATCTAGCACCTTCACTCTCTGCTTACACAGCCATGCACTTGCCATCTATTCAGAAAGTGGTTTGACGTTGTTGTGCTGGAAAATCTAAGGATGTCCTTGGAGCAGTCTACGGCTTGATGGCATCTTACGTTGCTCCAAAATTTGTTTATATCTTTCTGCACTGATGGTGCCCTCACAAATGAGCGAGTCACTTATGCCATGTGCACTGGCACATTCTAATTATATGACTTACACTGGGTTTTTCTATCTGTTGCTGATAACGGTTTGGGTTGTTTTTCTCACCTCTTATCATCCATCTTAGGAACATAGCAGCTGTTTTTTCAAAAAAACAATTGAAATGTTGACTCATCAGACCAGAAAATACTTTTCACCATGCTACTGTGCATCGTAGATGACATCAAGCCCAGAGAAGTTGGTGGCACTTTTGGCCAGTGCATGGCTTTGGCTTTGTATAAACTTGCATCTTTGGATTCAGAGGCAAATGGTGTTGACTGATAAGGTTTACCAAATTATTTCCATGCCCATGTCATATTATGTATTATAGACATATTTCAATGGAGGCCCCGAAAGGCAAGTGAGAAGAAAAATTCTGGTGATCCATTTTCTTAACCTGATCTAAAGTCTTATCTGTCTTGTGTTTCTGACTTAAGAATAGGTGAAAGACAAGTTTTTGCTGAGATAATCTACGTTCCTTTTTTTCATCATTGAAAACAAACGAAAAAAAGTATTTATTGCTGGTGAATAAAATGCTTTTGCCAGGATCATTTGGGAAAAATAAAGTTTTGGCAGGTTTTGTCAGAAATTTTTTTTTGAAGTGTTGGTTGTTTTTTTTTGCCACACGAGGCTGAAGTGCAGCACTACCCTACCCCAGACTCTAAATAGGACAAAAAGCATTGATGTTGCACCTTCATATTTTATTACAGTGTACCTTTAATAGGTCATTAGTTTATATTGGTTAAATTGAGCTTTGTTTCTTTGCTTGAGGGAACAATAACGTTAAGCAACTGCATACTTGTGGATGCAACCGTCACCAATGCAAACTTAGTTCCCCAGGATTGAACCTGTGATTTTTCTCATTCTCATAATCCAACAAATGACATACATTAGCTAATATTGTGAGGATTATGGCCGTTGCCTATCGTTGATTTTGTTTAAATATGGCAAATTTTAATTTTATGGGTTCAGTCAGGACACTTATGTCAGATTTGACCAATGCAGGACGACCTGCATTGGAGTTTGGCGGTGACTCTGCTTAAGTGATGCTCTGGAGCAATCTGAGCAAGCATAACTCAGACAGTCCCTGAGATCACAAACCCCCCGGCAGGGTCTGAGATTATTTTGAATCTCATTTTAAGTTATTGAACATGATACGGACAAATGCTGCTTATGATGAACAAAGGTAATTATGAAAGCGGAGGCTGTGGAGGTGAAGGGAGATGAGAAACAGATTTCTTATTAACCCAAGTAGGAGGGGTGTAGAGAGCACGGCACCAGAGAAATGAATGAACACTGCCTTGGTTATAAAAGCTTGCAAATTATGTAGGAGGAGCTAAAGTTATGAACGATTGGCAGATAGACAATTCTCATCACCAACCATAACGCTGCCTGAAATAGCCGCAGACCCACAACTTCAAATAAACAATCAGTTTCCCTTTTCATTCATGCAGAAATGCTTACTCCTGTTATGTTTCCAGTGTCCTGTGCCGTCTGCCAGGACACTGCGGGGGTTTTAACAGTTTCTTGTGCCAGGATTCATTATTCATGTCCATTGCTCATGTTTTTATTTTTTCCATGCTTTGTATCTCACCCAGGTCTGGTTCCCGGTCTGCCCAGGCAATCCGCCTGTCCAGTTTCTGCGTGGCGTATCCATGTTTTATTCTTGCACTACATTCGGGAGTGGCTTACGGTTTCAACCTTCCTTCTTACGTCTCTCTCTTCCGGGCTTCCCTAGTCTTCAAGCTCATTAATTATTTTAATTGATTACTAACAACTTTAATCAGTCACGGGGGTGTTTTCATTTGACAGGCACGTTCTAATCATTACTAATTTAGGTAGGGATTTAACTCGCATGCTTCCTGCTTTCGCTATATTCTTACCTGTGCTTTATTACTTACTAGTTTAACACTTTTACTGTTCATAGTGTCTTATTGGGTTCTTATATGCTGCAACACGCTCATCTCCTTGATGAGCAATTACCTGCTCTTATTAGGGGCGTTCACACTGGAGAAAGAGTGCGATTTGGATCGTGATCCAAAAATCTTTTTTTTTTTGCGCACATTCACACATGAGGCAAATTCGCACTCGCACTACTGCAAAGCTTGGAGAACGTCTGAACTGCGCATGCCTCGACCGAAGAATGACCTCTGCATGGGGATTTCCCGTGTGTGAACATACACACCTACAAATCGGTGCCGACGGTATTGCAACAAACAGATTCACGCATCTGAGCTCCTTAAAAGTACAACCAAGTGACTATGCAACACCTCAATCACGTAGAACTATAGGCTGTTTGTTGACGTCAATTCCAAATTCAGTGTCTGTACTGTATGCTGCTTACTGAGATTAAATGAGTGAGAGCAGATAAACAGCCGATTGCGAAATACCGGATGTTGGCCTGCGCGAGAGAAAAAAAAACATTTTCAATTCGCGATTCCGTTCACTCATACTGCATGGGCAAATAATCGCGCTGATTCCCGAAAAATCGCAAGATCTACCGCGAATTTGATCGCGATCAGGATCGCGCTATTTAGCGAGATTTTTGTGTCCATGCAGAAAAAAATCGAAAATTGAATCGCGCTCGGAAAATCAATTTTTAAATCTCACTCCTTCCTGTAGGTGTGAACGCCCCTATTGCCTCGTCTCGCCACAGGTGTTTTTCCTCTCTCGTCCTTGTGCCAAGTAATTTAGCAATCTCGTTTCTCCCTATTGCTCTACAGGTGATCATCATTGTCTCGTCATTTCCTCTGCTATATCTGGGGAGAAGTTGGAGTTGGCTGGCAGACAGAGGCTGTATTCCAAACGCTAGGGTTGTTCACTTCAAAGTGCGCATAATAAGTGCCACGTCCACCGTAGCCATTTTGAAGGGCATTTCAATCGAAAGTGTGCAAAACTCATCCCTTCAAAGGGCCTTACAAAATGGCCGTTTCCGAAGTGAGTAGGGCAATGGTCACTTTGCACCCACAATGCCGTGCGACGACCCGAGCTTAGTGACGTGTATGATTCAACGTCATTCAAGAAAATGACAACGGTGGCTAATAGCTACCTAGCACACAGAAAGCTGACGAGCCTAGCTTGATGGTTTACTACAGTCAACTGGCTATCGTTAGTTATGTCGTTTTTTATTTTTACCCGTGGTTATTTGTCGATTTATAAAAGCTATGCGGTTGCTTATAAAGCTACCACAAAACTGATAAATGGCCAGTGAAAACAGTTCTCCCGTGAACTGGCTGCGTTTGTTTACACTTGCTTTAGCTGAAAGCAGCAGCCGCGAAATATGTTGGAGGACATTCCAAACGACCATTAATTGAAAACCCTACTCCCTGCTGCCCTTCAGAATTTTCACTACGAAGGGAAGTGACTTTGTAGGGTGTAGGGATTAACCCTACGGAATGAAATACAGCCAGAGTCTCGATTCACGTTTGCGTTTCTTGCCCTTGTGTGTTTTTGCTCGTAGCATTCATAGTATTTTTTGTAGCTCTCGTTTTGTATTTTTCGCATGTGCCTTGTGCAGTCGCTGAGTTCATTTATTTTTGTTCATTGGTTTTCTTCCCTAGAGTTTCTAGTGGCTTTTTGTTTCTCTCGTTTTACATTTTTATTTACCTGCTCTGTGAAGCATTTTTTAGTTGGATTTTTGCTTTGGGCCAAGTTTTTTGTTTGGCCAACGTGCCTGTTTCTTTTCCTTTCATAAATAAATATCCTGAATTCAGTCTTGCTGTCTCGTGCCTGGCGTCCACCTGAGTCTCGCAACATCTCCTAACCAAAGCCAACATCAATGAAACACTGTTATTTTCATTTTGAATTAAAGAGCAACAATTTCAGGAACAGAACATATAATTTAAATATTGTACTTGAAATGTTTGATTACCATTATCGCCCAGTGCAGAGCAGAGATGGAGTTCCGCCAAACATCAGATGAAATAACTAAGGCCAACCAAAACGGGAGGAAGCCATTCAAGTGCAACCAAATCGGATTGTTTAAATTGCTGAGCCATATAAATCAATTTCCTTTCCCCGCTTTGAATTGCTTTCAGACCAAGGGTGAAAAACCAACATCAAAAGCCATAAAGTATTAACAGTCCAGTCCAATTGTAATACATACATAGGATGCCATCTAATTCGATTGCGGCAGTTTGAACCCCAGTGCAAGCGTACAGCCTCAAAGTCTCTGGGCAACATTTATGTATTTAACACCAGCAAACTCCAGGCTCTTGGAGGGTAGCTTCATGATAGCGAATATAGATCATAGCATTTACTCGCGAGAACATTTACGTGCTAAGCGTGAGCATTAAATGGTCAACCAGATGCTTGTTGCTATACATTTCATGAATATATGCACTGCCCCTTATTTTTTTAGGTGTAACTGTAATGGCCGGTAGAATACGGAGGCCAAGTGCAACGACCAGAGATAAAGAGAGGAGCACGGACACAGTACAAACACAGAGAATAATACAGACCAAACGAAAGTACTCGCGCTTCCAAAGGACGTATAATAGTCCGAACAACGGAAGCAAAGTGAGATAGAAAAAGGGAGAAGAAACTCCAAAATAATTAGAAGATAGAAAGTCATACAAAACCTGACTACAGATATCTTCGGCTATAGTGCTTAGCTAGAAACAGACACTCTAGCAAAGAGTCGTGGCGAACATCCGGCTTATATAGAGTCCGGGGGAGCGCCGCCCCAGTTCACTCAGCCAGCTGGGTAAGGAATCCGATTGAACAGGAATTTGATATCGTCCAGGGACGAGAGCCACAAAGAAAAGTCCAAAACACAAGCACAAACATCCAGAACCATGACAGAAACGACAAATCTCACACGCACACACCAGTTATCAAAGCCGTTGATTAGGCTATATGCAGGCAATGATTCCACTTCCAATAGCCCCATAGGGGAGACTGGGGTCCGATGAGCCACAAGGACCAATAAGCCATATCACTATTTTGCGATTAATTGATGTCAAAGGTGTTTAAAATAGGCAAAATAGTGATATGGCTCATTTATCCCCATGACTCATCAGTCAGTGGTCAAATATTTTGCCTATTTTAAGCAGCTCTGTCATTGATTGATCACAAAATAGTGATATGGCTCATTGGTCCCCTTGGCTCATCGGACCCCAGTCTCCCCTATAAAAAACAAAATTTTGTAGGCTTAAACCAAAGCTTCAACAAAGTTCATAAAACTCAAAATAAACTGCATGATGTAAATACGCCTTGCATACAATTCCATACGGGAACTGATTGAAATCGCCGGAGTTTGCACGAAGGTACTCATTAACCATGATTAGAAGGAGATCCGAGCAATGCATTTCAAACTTGACCTCAGCCGAACTGATGTAAAATAACCCTTCCCAGTCAGAATCTGCAGATTGCTGGTGATGAGATAGAACATTTTAAACAGACATTAATAGAGGACAACGACCTCTTTCAGTCAGATGAACTTCAGTGTTTAATAACCCAACAGGACTTTGCAAGCATACAATCAATCTACACTGACATAAGTCTAATTAAACCTCTGCAAAATGCGGTGCATGGAGTAAGGACGACCGTTGATTATTTAGCAAACCTAAATATTTTATTGGTGAACACGATGACAAATTGCTCCTGCGAGAGTGAAAAAACACAACCTGCGCAGCAGGTGGGTCAGATTAGCTTAAAATAGGAGAGTAAGCGGAAAAATGTCTCTCGCTGCCCCATAATGGCCACAAAGGTTTACCTTGGGAGCAGTCGACCTCACAAAAACCAAAAGAAAATGTCACACTACTTAGAAAGTAGAAACAGATTTCTTGGAGTGGTGTAGAGGGCATGGCGCCAGATAAATGAATGAGCACTGCCTTGATTATAAAACCTTTACAATTAGGTGGGAGGAGCTAAAGTTAAGAACGATTGGATAGAAACAGGCTTGTGACCAGCCTGACTCTCGTTCCTAACCGAAGTAACGCAAAAGCTCAATTTATTGTTGGGTGGACGATTAAGCTTCATGTTACTACCCAATCCATACCTGTTTCCCAATTGGTGCTACACATGTGCAACTGTCAACAAAGATGAGAAGGTAGCGAATAGCTGTACAATATTTTACCCATTTAAAGGTGAAATACCCTAAATCCTACTAAATTCTCTCAGCGGAACTTTGTTCTCAGAGTGGTGAATTCTAAAATCATGAATTAGGGCCTTGCCTATCTTTGCTCCTGATGGAATGGGCCTGTTTTTGGTGGTTCATTTTTATTATGCTCCAGACAAGGAACCAAACACAAATTCAGGGTACAATGCACAAGGTAGTATTTAATAACAGGAATGCGGTAATAAAAAAGAGACAGGTCATAGCTTTGAGCAGTAGAGAGCCACTCCAGCTGAGTTACCTTGAGGCCATCCTGGGGCAGCAGCCAGGTGGTGAATCCCCCTCACAGAAGCATGACTGCTTAACAGTTCAACCGATAGGTTTAGCTGGGACACAGTCCCAATACTGGAGATCGATGAAAGCTTGGGAGGTTGCAACCCTGATGAAGACACTTAATGGTCGAAACCGGCCGGTTTTTTTAAACTTGTCCATGTACTAGCCATGATAGGCTTTGTAACTTAAAGTTTCCGATGCTTTTTTCCCCTGCTCCATGTAAGAGTGCCTGAAGATTGTTTTTCGTCATTCATGGATTTTTGAGCCCTCTCCTTCAAGAGCATCTGCATCCTTTCCTTGAGGTTCTGTACTTTATAGTCCATGAGCACACCACTATTTTTGGTTTAAAGCTTGGGAGGTGTTCTTAATAAACTGACTCAGAGATAAAGGTTGGGACAATAGATTAACGAGAACATGGTCCCAATCCCGGACACCATTAAAAAGGCTTTGGAGCTTGTTCCTATTAATAAGACTCTGAAGAGTAATTCAATCTTTCTTATCATTCATTTGCCGAAAACAAATGAAAGAAGAACTTTGCTCAGGACGAGAAGACAAACAAATGAAAGAAGAACTTTGCTCAGGACGAGAAGACAAACTGTCCAGTAGTGCATAAAGCATGACAATCCGGCAACTATACTGAGATCACAATGAACTTACACAGGCTGGACATTCACAATAGGAGCGAGGCATACAAATGATACCACCTGTGTGCAAGGGAGTAAACTAGACAATGAATCATTTAAGGCTTGCCACACACTAGGCGATTTTCAAGTTTTAGCTGATTTTAAAAACTTGGGAGACCATAGATATGAGGACAGTTTCCACTGATTTTTGACATTATAATCTTCCCAACGCACACACTTAATACGGCCAGTGGCGATTCCACAGACACGAGATGTTGTGTGTCTTGCGTGATCAAACGTGAGTAAAGAAGAAAAAATATATGGAGAGCTGGTTGCCCTGGCATGCATTGTATTTACTGCAAATAAAAGAAAGAATATGGGCGAAATCCTGGCTGAGAAGACAGAGTTGGAAAAATACGCAACATCCAGTTGGTGGCGCTTCCGAGTCTGTTCACTCTCATTGGCTATAGCGGGTATTTCCGTCGGAGGCAGCTCTATTTGGAATCTTAAATATCAAACATGTTTGATATGTATTGTCCATGTTTGATATTTATGATTCAAGATTGGGGAAGCTCAGACTCGACCGACAGCCGATAAAAAATCTTGTTGACACAACATACTTTAGGATTATTTGAACATAATCGGTTGTTGCCAGCCTCGAGTCGGGCCACACCTCCAAGGTCATTGGGGGGAAAATTAGGCCCAAAATCAGGCCTAATATCATCTAGTGTGTGGCCAGCCTAAAGGAGACAAAACCAAAAGAGCACAGGCAGATTGCTGGAACAGGGGTGGAACTAATTAAGAACACCTGAGAGTTGTGACACATTTTAAAATAGAACAAGATTAACTCACATTCTTAGCACAACTTGTTTCACATCGCCTTACCGTTGCAACCTCCACATCATTCTGAGTTCTAAATTGCTCCTATAACAACTTTTATAGAGTCTGCTGCAATCTTCAGATTTGAAATAAGTGTATATTTTTTACTATTTTGCCAGTCAAATGATCAAATGTGTGCAGGACAAGGAGAAGGGGTCACTTGGGTTTTTTTTTTTCCATTCAGAGATTAACGGGGCATCTCAGTGATATCCCAGTGACAGTGATATCCCAGCACTACTTTGCTGTCAATTTACAACACTTTGCGGTGCACAAATTCACCAAATTTTTTCTCAAAATGAAAACTCTCACTCTTTGATTTTGTTGGAAAATCTCAATTTTCCTAAAATGACCCAAGTGACCCCTTTTCCTAGTCCTGCACACAAATAATGTGTTGTGGTTGTGTGTTCAATGTACGACAAGATGAATCGACTTTGCACAGGCCTTTTTTTTTCAAACTCCGGCGTGAACGATATGCCGTTCTCGTCAAAATGCGCCAGCGTAACCGACCGTTCGGTCACGCAGAAAAACTTGGCGTAACCGATGGAGATGATACCAAAAATGTATTGACTAACTGTGAATAGTGTGATGTCGCGGATTTCCCGATTGACAACAGCCTGATTCAGCGTAAAGTTATAGCTTGCCTAAATGACGTCCTCTCGATTCTGGAAAAAAAAAAGAAAAAACATATGTGCTTTACCTAAAAATTAATTTCAGTCATAACATCTCCATGAACTGTCTACAGCGTCAAGCTCCTTTTTGTAGCCTGTCAAACATAGTGATGGGCGAAAATGAACAAACCAATCTTTTTGAACGACTCTTTTTAGTGTCCGATATGTACCGGATCAGCCTGCAAATGACCGAGTGCTGAAGGGAATCCCCGACTTCTCCCACCAGTTAGACTCGCCCACTCGTACTGCTCACAGGCTGCTACGGTACCGATATGGCGCTTTTCCACTACATGGTACTGGCTCTGCTCTGCTCTACTCGACTCGGTACCGGGTACTTTTTTGGGGTTGCTTTTCCATTAGAGGATAGTAGCCTACCGCCTCCGTGGTACCAGCTCGTCGTTGCGACGCAGTAAGTTACTGCCGCGACGGCATCCTCAGTTATACTAAGTTTACTTTTATTCTGTCGATTTTGTTAAATATTTATGAGTTTAAATCAGGGGACGCGCACTACCATCACCACGTTATGGCACGAAAGTCCGCGTGTGTTTAATTGTAATTTCTGTTTGACATCGTCCAGATGCATAGGATAGCAGCTGGTGTTGTGTCCGATTTGGTTGCGCATTAAATAACGTAGCCTACCACCTAAAAACGCAAAGCAATTATTTCCGTAAAAGGCAAAGAGTTATGGAGGGTATTTTTGGTCATAATCCAAATGAAAATCAAAATTAAAATAATCAGGCCAAAATTAAATGTTAAAAATAAAAAGCAAATTGAAAAACCTAATGAAACGTAAAATGATAGTGTGAAACTACAAATGAAAATGAAACAAGTAAAATTTCAAATGCAAATATTTAAATGGATAAAATGACAATGAAACGTTAAATTTAAAATGCTAATATGTAAATAGAAATGGTCAAACGGAAAACTTAAATTGTAAAGATGAAATTTAAAATGAAAATTTAAATAGCAATAGGGAAACATCAAATGTAAAACTCAAAATGGGAAATGGAAAGGCTTAAATGGAAATACTTAAATCAAAAGCTTAAAAGAAAAAGATAAAATTATCATTTAATTTTTTATTTATGTTTGCATTTTTCCGTTACCATTTTGCATTTGCCATTTTCCATTTTGATTTTCCATTTTCCATTTGGCTTCTCCATTTGGATTTCTCATTTGGCGTTTCCATTTTCCATTCGCCTTTTCCATTTTCCATTTGGCTTTTCAACCTGTATTCAAATAAGGAGGTGTGGCCCAGAGGCCGGGGACGGTCTGAACCGGCCGAGTGCAGTGGCAGTGGATGTGTGTGCCTCTGACGAACACGGGTCCATTGTTTGACTCACGTTATGTTAATTTTAGCTGGTTAGCTAGGTAGCTACTCTCCTGCGTGCTGGCGAACATTACGAACAGCAGCTGTGTAAAACTTGCTTCCAGTTTATTAAACTTGACTAGATTGCCATCGGTAACCAGAAACTACCAGTCAAGTATTTACATGGTTAAATAACGGTTTTATTGACTTTGTGTTATATCGGAGTCGATCGTAATAACAGACTGTGTTTCAGTTTTCTGCACAAAAAGTGCAAGGAACAATTCGGCCGTTCGAGAAATGGGTAGCTATCGCGATCAAGTCGGTTAGGGCAAACTGGACGCTCCAAACTTCAGTTTAATAACAACCAAAACAGAGCAATGGATTTCGCAGGTCATATTGTAGGAGCGTGATGGTAGCTAACAGTGGGATATGTCTTTCTACTCTTCTCCCAGCTTACTCATATGCTGCCTGCGATTCACCCACTGAATCTAAGTGTGGCACACCGACTGGAGGCCGTCATGCAGCTGTTACGGTTACTATGAACTTGATAGCGATAGCTCTGGCGTTTCTTAAACAGCCAAATTGTTCCCGTTTTTTTTTTTTTTGTGTGTGCAGAAAACTGAGAAATGAAATAAAACGGAAGCGATTTTTATACAGTGGTTGTTCTTCGTGTTCGCCAGCTTGCAAGAGAGTAGCTAATCAATGGAAGGAGAGTCAAACAATAAAACCGTGTTTGGGAAAAGTCTGCGGACGCATTTTCCGACTGTTTAGTAACATTGCAGTGCGATAAAAACGGAAATTATTGACATGTGGATTTCGCATGTCTTTTCATGTTGCCGCACGATACAAGCAACATAATGCACCTTTCCCTTTGCAGTGTAGCGCTGATATGTCTCATGCAATGGGTGTGTGTGCTTTTCACGACCACGGTTTTGTTGTTTGACTCACGTTAAGTTTATTGGCTGGTTAGCTAGCTGCTCTCCTGCAACCTGGCGAACATTATAGAACAACCGCAGTATAGTTTATTCAGTTTCTCAGTTTTCTGCACAAAAAGCGTGGGGAACAATTCGGCTGTTGGTGAAATGGGTAGCTATCGCTATCGAGTTCATAGTGACCGTAACAGCATGACGGCCTCCAGTCTGTGTGCCACACTGCGATTTAGTGGGTGAATCGCAGCATAGTAGGGAGCTGGCAGAAGACTCGAAAGACACATCCTACTGTTAGCATCGCGCTGCTACAATTTCAAGACCTGCAAAATCCATTGCTCTGTTTTGGTTGTTATTGAACTGAAGTTTCGAGCATCCAGTTTGCCCTAACCGACTTGATCGCGATAGCTACCCGCCTCTTGAACAGCCGAATTGTTCCTTGCACTTTTTGTGCAGAAAACTGAAAAACGGTCTGTTATTACGATCGATTCCGATATAACACAAAGTCACTAAAACCGTTACGAACCATGTAAAAATACTTGACTGGTAGCTTCTGGTTACCGATGGCAATCTAGTAAGGTTAAATAAACTGGAAGCAAGTTTTATAAAGCTGTTGTTCGTAATGTTCGCCAGCGCGCAGGAGAGTAACTACCTAGCTAACCAGCTAAAAATTAAAGTAATGTGAGTCAAACCATGGACCCGTGTTCGTCAGAAGCACACACATCCACTGCCATATCACATATCACTGTTTAGACATCTGGCAATTGCTGGCGAGAACATATGATTACAAGTGACGATACCGTACAATAAAAACGGAACATTATTTTATGTAGCAGCACGATGCTAGCTAGCAACATAATGCTTGTTGACATCAACGCTGCTTCCACTTGCACTTGTCTATATTGACGTCACTACTCTCTGATTGCTCAATAGTGATTCCTCCATTACTAGCAGACTGGGGAAAAAAATTTCGCTTCCGGCTCAGGTCAGAGCAAGCTCTATTAAAAGATATTGGCTGTATTTCGTTTCCCGACATTTGTTTGGTAATCATTTAATAGAAAATCAGATAACGACTCGTTTTCCGTTTTTCGATTTCCAATTTCAAACGAAAATCGGAGTTCGGTTTTTTTTTTTTGGTTTGCCCACATCAAAACAAAAACAGAAATCAGTTCGTTCTCCGTTTTTCATTACCTTAATCAAAACGAAAAACGAATGGCCGAAAGGTACACGGACCGCATAGACATATATAAGTTACTGCTTTGCCAGTTTATATCATAGACTGTAGGTTGGCTCAGCAGTCAGGAGCCCCCTGCTGTCCACAAGATGCCACTGCACTCGGCCGGTTCAGACCGTCCCCCCGACCTCTGGGCCACACCTCCTTATTTGCATACAGGCTGAAAAGCCAAATGGAAAATGGAAAAGGCAAATGGAAAATGGAAACGCTAAATGAGAAATCCAAATGGAGAAGCCAAATGGAAAATGGAAAATCAAAATGGCAAATGCAAAATGCCAAATGTAAAATGGTAACAGAAAAATGCATACATAAATAAAAAATTAAATGATAATTTTCATTTTTTCATTTTCAATTTCATCTTTACAATTTAAGTTTTCCATTTGACCATTTCAATTTACATATTAGCATTTTAAATTTAACGTTTCATTGTTGTTTTATCCATTTACGTATTTGCATTTGAAATTTTACTTGTTTCATTTTCGTTTTGTAGTTTCACATTATCATTTTACACGTTTCATTAGGTTTTTCAATTTGCTTTTTATTTTTAACATTTAAGTTTGGCCTGATTATTTTAATTTTAATTTTCATTTGGATTATGACCAAAAATACCCTCCATAAAGAGTATTCATGGAGAAAGGCAATATATTCTCAAGGCATTTGTGTACCGTCAGTATTCCATAATGTAACTACAACCCCTGGCAAAAAAAAATAAATAAATAATAAAAAAAATATATATATATATATATATATATATATGGAATCACCACACACCAAGGATGTTAATTTACCTTTTTTCCTTCATAACAAAGAAGCAACTTACACATATGACAAAACAATTATTGTTTATTAGCTTGACATTCAGGCTTCATGAAACATTTCACTTTGAAATTGAAGGCAAAACATGAAGCAAATGCGCAAATCGCAGGAGATGGCAGAGTACTAGAATTTATCGCTTTACGATGCGTCATCTCATCTGATACCTTTCCTTAGTACATAATGCTTCATCAGCACTCATAAAGTTATTTTCCGTGAAATTTTCGTAAAATAGGGATAGCAGAATAACTTTCTCCAAGGGAATTGGGAGAACAGAATTAGACACAACACCGTTGCTTCTAATTTCGCTATGAACAGGGTCACAGACAAAGAAATCCCCCCGAAATGAACGAAAGGTTCGGTACATTTATATGTATCAACTCGAAAGAGCCGATTCTTTGAAATGAATCGAACTGCCCATCACTAGTCAAACAACGCGCTACTCCACTACGCTTTACGCGCCAACTGAACAGACCAAGCGTCACATGCAGGGAGCTGTAAACGGAGTTGAGATGGACATTGTTTCGTACTATTAAACGACTGTTAAACAGCTTGCTATACGCGCATAGATACGTGGTGACACAGTTTGCTATAGCTAAACTTCATTAATCAAATATGTGTAATGTATGTATGCATTAAGATTTACTGTCATGTACACTTCAGACAATTTGACCAATTAGACCTTCTGAATCTCTTTATTGACGCAACTGATGTCGCACCGGGATGACAAAAACAAAACCGGTCGGGGAAGGACAATTGTTTGAAAAAAAAGAAAACAAAGAAAACAAAACAAAAACAAACCCCCAACTGACACATCACGTTGAGTAGAATGAAGTAATTGTAATTAAATCAAGACATTAATTGAAAGATTAATCTATGCACCGCAGCACGTATTGGTATATACAGGTATAGGCCTGTATAGAGATGACACTAGCGTATTACGGTATAGCACGCGCAGCGCATGTAGTGTGGATACGATCGTCAGTTAAGCACAAAAATGAAGACATATTATTACCAGGTTGCACAGTAAACATATAGTTTATTCACACACACAAAAAAAATGTTCATGAACTGTTGATCACTTTGGCCAAGACATATTCACCCCTCATTTTGCGCGAACGGCCGCCGTTCGAGTGAATTTTTTTTTTTGCGTAACCTTTACGTAACCGAACGATTGTTCGCGTGAAAAAAAGGCCTGTTTGCAGAACACTCTTTTTTGATTTTATCTGCATTTTCCATAATGTGCCAACTTTTTTGGAACTGGGGCCATCATACATGGGCAGATTATGGGAAAGTAAAAAATTGGACCTTAAAATTCAACCCTTTATTGTGAGCAGTACAGCTCACCTTTTTCCCAAGGACTTTTAGCAGATATCATTGCATCAACATAGTCACACCAGGTTTCCATTTTTACATGCAGTCATTTCTAATTTTAAGATACATGCTGAATCATTTACAGTCCTCAGAACTACGTCTCAGTGCCCAACCTGAGGATCAAACCCGTGACCTTTAGTTTTCAAGTCAATGCGCTAAATATATTGGTTCCCAGATATGACGGTAAATGTTGCAGATATCAGTAATAAAGGTTACGATTATTTGCATTGACTCCACTGAGACTGCACACTCGGATTGTTAGTGCTGGCTCGCCCATTGCTCTGTACAAATAACTTTCAGATGTGCAGTTGTGCCATCTGAGCCAAACGCATTCTTTGCTTCACAGTAGTACTGTCCACTGCTACTGAACTCATTCACACAGAAGCGGAGATTCCTTCCAGTTCCAATAATGTTCATCTCTGCTCCATTCACTTTATATCAGGTGTAGTTCTGCACTGCTGGGTTGGCTTTACTGCTGCAGGTCAGAGCTACAGAGCTGCCTGCTAACACTAAACCAGAAGGCTTGATGGACACTGAGGTGTTCTTGGGAGGATCTGGAATATAATTTAAATACAGCATCTTTGGGGTTTTTTTTTTTGGTTTTTGATGAGCGATATAATACTTTGAGGATATTTGCAGGTGGTCTGCTTCATAGGATGAGCATTAGTTGGGTTATTCACATTTGCTTGACAAGGTATGAAAATGATAATTTTATTTGCACTATCTTATATTGATATTAATTCTGTACAACATACGTACCACAGGAGAGCAGAGAAACAAGTAAATAATAATAGTAATCATAATAATAATAATAATAATTTATACTGTAATTATTATTATTATTATTATTACTACTGTAATTCAGAGAGTCATACTATTGTGAAGTTCTTTACACTTACAGAAACTCTGAGCATCCGACTGGCCTCAGAAATCTTCTGAGCGCCTCCTTGCTGCAGTGTGTAATGAGCCCTGCAGGTGATCTTCTGCCATGGTGGAGATGGGAAGCAGTGAAGGTCATAACAGAAGACACAGATTGGGTTTGATCCTCATTCAACTGCAGCTGATACACGTTGTCACCCAGTCTGGGGGTCCATGTTAGATTTGGGGGGAGGTCAGGACAGGGAGCTGCAGCAGAGCAGCTCAGACTCACAGTGGTCCCCTCCATCACCTCCACCTTATCTGGGGTTAACTTGAGTTTGGGTGGAGAGACTGAGAGACATTGAGAGATGAGGATGAGTTACTGTTCTTCTGTGCATTGGTGAGTCACAATCAGAACACGAGCTATTCACTGCATCAACAGTGTCTGACTAACGTACTCATAAAATAAGTCTATAATGTTTAATGTGCGCAGTCATTTTTGAAAAATAGACCAGTAAAAGTGCAGGTTGACAAATTTTTCTCTATTGAGCTCTAACTCTCGGCTATAACATGACATTCAAGCACTTACGGCAAATTTCAGAGTTGACCTCTATGTAGACTGGATGCAAAACTATTCACACTGCATACTTGCAGCCTGCAATGGTATTCTGAATTTACCTCACAATCATCACACCCAGCTGATATCGCAGTTACAGCACAAAAAAAGAAAAGAGAAACAAAGCTGAATTAGAAATTTGACTCGGCAGAAACTGTATTACCTTCAATGTTAATTTTTACTATTTGTTGAAATGTCTGTGTAAAATATGGACATTTTAATATGAATTTATATTGGCCACTATAAGTCTTTGGCACTTTCTCCAGGACTGTTGTGCAGTTCTTCTGAAGCAGGTCTCCAGCGATCTTTCCTTTGAGAGGAGATGTACTGGAGCTCTCAGAATCAAACACTTTTGCTCCATATCTGAACCATTGTCCAATTACAGAATTTGGATAATAGGTCAGTGGCCCTTCCCTATCATGCGGGATCTCAAATCTGCAGGGAATCCGCACACAGGATCCACTCAGAGCCTCTATACGCTCAGGCATCCACACTGCCCACTCTCTGCCCAAGGCTCCTGCAAATCAGAATACAGCTCTGTCACTATATTACACAGGTGATCTTACAGCACAGAGACATCTGAGTCTTATGCTGAACAAGATGATGTACAGGACATGCAATACAGAAATTTGGAAATGAATGCATGATAATTAATATAAATATCATACATATAATAATTATCTCAGATCAAATGTATAGACTATATAGATTCTTAAAAACGCTACATGGCCAAAAGCACCAGGAAATTCACTGGGCTCAGAGCCCTGTTCATGGTTCGGGCTAAGCCATTTAGTTCCACCGAAGCAAAAGCTTGATGCTGTAGCATATATCAACATTCTAGATGTTTAGTTGCTTCCAACCCTGTGGAATAGGCTCTTTCCTCCTCCAACATGAGAAAAAGTCAATTTCTTGTGTGGCCAGCTTTTGCTTTGATTTCAGCATTTAATCTTTCAGGCATAGTGTTCACATATTTTTTCCATTTCCTCACTCGCTAAACCATTCCATATGGTTAGAAGTTCACTCCAATGAGACTCTTTAAATGTTACAACAAATTTATTTATCTTAGTATCAAGGAAATCCCAGATTTGCTCAATCGGATTAAGGCCAAATCATAACTTTTATGAGACCAGAAGATTCTTTCCGACGGAGATAATTCTTGCATAGGGTCATTATCTTGTTGAAAATAAAACCTCTGACCAATCGCTCTCTTTCCAGATGGCAGTGCATGCCTCACAACATCCATGATTCTATCGATTTTTAGATCACCAGCACCTTTCGAGCAGACTGAACCCAAACCATAATATTGCTACCTCCATGGTGTACTCCATGTTGTTGAACAGTCAATTTTGAAAAATTCTTCAACTCTACGGCGCACATAATTTCAGCATTTGGATGGGGAAATTTTGAGTTTTGATTCATTGGTTCAAAGGACTTGTTCCCAGTCCGTTGGTGTCCAATCCTTGAAATTCTTGGTAAACTGAAGTTTCTCTTTTTTTTCTTTTTTTTTGATGTTGCCAGCTCTTGGCAGAAACAGGACCAATCTGAGCATATTCACACTGGCGTCTGGAAATAGTATATCTTGATACTTTCATCTCTTCACTTCTGGGGCTATTAATCATCATGGAGCTGTCGTGCTGTCAATCGCTGATTTTTTTTTACTTGTCATACACGGATAACGAACATCAGAGGCACTTAACTTCCGTTTTGCACCAGTATTGCCACTAGTTTTCTGCGAACAGGTCTCTTTGAAATGCTTGATGGTGCTTCTTACAGTGCCATGGCAGCATTTAATGGCTTCAGAAATTTTTCTATGCGACCAACCGGCATCATGTAAGGCCACAATGCGGCTACAAACAATCTGAGCTCCTTCCATCGTGCCACTGTGTTTAACACTGGGACACTGCTCACAATTCATGTCACCTTATGTACTGGAAGAACTGACCGTCAGAAGTAATTTTGCTAAATAATGTGGCCTCAAACCTGTTTATACAAACATTTTATCATCATTATTCATGGAATGAACCTTTAAACATGCACTCATACTATGCAAAAGTAAAAAAAAATAAAATTTCCAACACCATTTAATTCTAATAAAAATTTTATATTTTCAGTGATTTTGTATATTACCCATATTTATACCTCAATACACTTATTGGAATGATTTTTTTTTGTTCTCTTTGCCTACAATAGTGTTTTCCCATAAATTTTCACCAAAAAATTAAATAGAAGTAATATATAAGGACCCACTTGAGATAAAAGTGGTGGATAATCATCACTGCAGACTACTGTAATTCTTTAAATAAGTTGCACTAATGTCATAACCCTCATGTGAATGCCTTTCATTTCCCTTCCTATTCAGCAGCTTGTGTGTCTCTCAGAAGTATGTCTCCTTTGATTGGATTGGATTATGTCTAATGCGATTTCCCCTCCTCGGCGATGACCAGTTTCATGGTTCTTTCGTAATGGCTCTGTGACGTGTATTTAAAACCCCTGCTATAAGGTGCAAGTTGCCAGATTGTAATATTAGTGGTTAAAAGCAGTCAGTATTCCCAGTGTCTTCATCAAGTGTAACATAACCTTTAATGACAGCAATTTGCAAAAGAATTCCTCATAACTCAAACAAGCTTCCAAGCCTATTCAGGGCCCAGGACCATGACTGCATTCATGTTAACCTTCTAAATCTGTTTCTCCGTCCAGTTCATTTGGAACAAGCTCTCAATCCTTCTACGGTCATCAGGATTTGAATCTAGTTCTGCTCAAACTATCCCATCCTCCCGTGGGACAGTCCAGCTCTGATGAAGTATGCACTCCCCCTGGCAGTTATCTCAAGAGCCACTGGCCAGAGACTGGCAATTCAGCTTTACCTATTACATCTGTGCTGAGCAGCACTCTTACTCTGTGCTTCCATCCTCAAACATTACCGTACTGCTGTCAGTAAACCAACCTATTGGGTTGTACTCTGCCTCCGCACTTGATTCCCTGTTTTGGAACATAATACACCAACATGTTTATTTCAGAGTAGTGTATCGCTAATAACACAATGCCATCCACAACATGTCCCACCTTGCAGCAGGCAGCCAATGAGGATGACTCTCTCCACTCCAGTCATGGCTCAAGTACTAGTTAAGATCAAAGACACAGGATGGACGTGGTCTGAAAGGATAAACACACTCATCACATGTACCCATTTGAAGACCTGGGTGCAAGAAGTACTTAAGTCACATTTTCCAAAAAATGAGCTGACACTACTACCATAAAGTAGTGTCTTGTGCATCATTTAAAGCCAAAAAATTCCAAATTTAAGTACTCAAGTCCTCAATACTGATATACAGCCTTCCCTGAATCTACTGAATTTTTGTGCAAGAAATACTCAAGTCTTTGCAGAAGTACTCAAGTCCTTGACGTCATCAGGAACAAGTGCCTAAGTCCATGACTGTCCAATCAGCTGCTAGTATGTGTCATGTGACAAGCATAGCAAAAATGACTGTTTGGCAATCAGAAAATTATTGAAACGGCATTTGTGTGGTAAAAGTACCGAAGTCCATGCATTTTATGGCAGTAAGTACCAAAGTCCAGGCATTTTATGGTAAGAAGTAGCAAAGTCCAAAACTGATTTTCTTGTTTTTTTTTCGTAATAAAGCATTATTTTTCCACAAAAACCTGTCTGTCTACTTTGTATAACCCCTGGGACTAGCAGCAGGCGCCACTGAATGTTATCTTTTAAAAAAAAGTATCTGCAGCATGTTTTCAAAACTTTGACCCTTAATATCTCAAAAGTGTTATTTTGTGACTAAAATACTTCTTGCACCCAGGTCTTCATTTGCAGCTATTGTGTGACAATCTCCAGGTATCATCCAGTTGCCACCGATTGGACAGATAGAATATCACCAGTATTTTAACTTGTATTTTAATCCTGATACTCTGTGTCAATGCATTTTCATTTTGGATATCAATTATACCGGGTTTGTCAGAGGAAGTGAGCTCAGTCTTATCTTTGTGGTGAAATTAATGCCAACACATTGCTGCTGTCATTAGTCCAACCACTAAAAGAGTCGTCTATGCCATGATTTTGGTAGATTTTTATGTTATATTTCCATAATCTTCTCTTGATCTGTAGATGCAGTCACAGCAGTAAAGCAGTCACTCTGGCTGAGCAGCAGAACAACCACATACATTAGCACTGAATATATGAAATTAATAAAATTTTCAGCTGCAAAGATAAATCCATGAAAGGTCTTAACAATCAGGTCTTTGAAATTCCTCACAAAAATAGCAAACTAGGAAAATACTCTTTCTGTGTTGTTCTTATGCTAACAAAAGTGTGACTTCCTTGTTCTCAACCAAACACTAAGGTCGTAGCCTCCAGTCATACTACGGGATAAGAGGTTTTGAAATTGTAGAATTACTTAAAAATGAATTGAATTATAAATTATACTGTATTCAAATGTTTTGGCAAGCTGACAATTTTAAAACCTATTCATTTTCAACACAAAAGTAAAAACTTTGAAAAGAATGCTTCTGTTATGATCTGTGATTTCTACCTGTTCTGCTTTATGTTTTTTTCCACTTGGTTTGTTGAGTTTATGCATTCAGTATCATCTGCTAGTTTATGCACATCGTTTTCCCCTGTGATGTCTCGCATTTCTATGTTCTTTGCTAGTGCACGGTCTTGTCTGCGAGCTGTCACATTTCAGGTGATTTCGGAAGTTTCCTGTGTTTCAAAAGTTCCCTCATGCCTCATTTACTTCCTTCAACACTGATTACTAATTAAGTATTACTTACACTAACACTGTATGTTTTGTCTAGTTTATCTACTAACCCTTACTAATGTACTAATCTTGTAAATAACTAACATACTAACTTGCACATTTGGGTAATATTAATTCTGCACAGACTACTAACTTAAAGGAGGACTATACTGACCCACACGTTTTGACTTAATCTTATAGTAATTAACTCGAACATAATATCCACGGTCGATTTTTTGTCCATACATACCCCCTGTTCTTTTAAATGACCATTAATTTGCTGGAATTGCTGTTTCCAGGAGGCTGCCATTAACGCCACAAGTGGCATGAGAAGTTGCGAGATCATAACGTCACTGCGGCTGCCACATGCATTCATGTGCATGATGCATGCGATATCAAAATGTCTGAATACATGGATATCTAAATAAATTAGAATACCAACCAATTTAAAATTGTTCATTGAGCGAATCAACTATTTGATTGCAAATTGAGCCAAGTAAATGGGAAGAGGGTGAAAGCAATTGTCGAGTAGAGGAGGATGATTTTGAAGATCTTAACTTTGCTTAGTTCAGCACGCAGTTTGCCTGAATGTGTTTGCTTGATTATTACATTTGGCCGTTGTGTGCGAATCTTGTTCAATTATTAAATAAAAAATGTTTAAAACTTGCGGCACAGATTTGCCTGAACGTGCTTGCCCAGTCTTCGGTGCATTTGTCCATTGCTTGCAATGCGAAAATAATTTCTCTCTGGCATTCACGTTTGATGCGCTTCACACAATGTTTTCTACTTCGCGTATATTTTTAGACGCTTAAAAACCAGGGCCATCTTAACATGATTTTATTTTTAAGAAATCTTTTTTAATAATACGTGAAAGTTTTCCGATGAGAGGTGGAATTCAGAGGTCTGCTATTTATTCAAATTACTGACATTATTTCAATCTAGCACGGTAGCCTGGTTCGGTTTGTCTGCTTCTCATTATCTCTTCTAAATCATTATTGGCTTGATTTTGGTTTTGATTGGTCAGTTGGCTGAAGAAATGGCTTGATTACAAGTTAGGCAAAGTACACGGGAATTCATTTAAGGTGAGCTAATTATGCCAAGGTGACGGCAGCTGTCCAGCCTCGCTGGTAATTAGCAGACTTCAAATCGCACTCTTCTTTCCGGAAGCATTTCAAATGGCCTCTGATGTTAGTTCACACCTAAATTAAAGTTGTGTCGGATAGAAAAAGGTAATAATCAAGCTCGTCTGTCTGCCCCACAGAGGAAGCGGGAATATCTCAGTCATTCAACAATCTCAATGCAGGACCGCAGGACAATGGAAATTCATGGCGCTGACAGCCGCATTGACGTCACGATTAGAGGCGCCCCAAGCGGATCGAGGGGGAATTTTCGTCTGCTGTGGTGAAAATGGCGCGGTCCACAAGTTTTGTAAAATCGCTCATTAAAATTAAAGAAATCGCAAAATAAAGAAAACAAAGTCGTAGGAGCTTTTTTCATGATATATTGGAATAATAACACCCAACTTTCTCAGCCATGATAGTCCTCCTCTTACTAATTGATTCTCTCCACTTTCCACACTAATCTGTAACTCCACCCTCTTTGCTCTCCCAGGGCTTTGCTTTGTTCAGCAGAAACAGAAACCTTGCAACTATCTTTTCTACCAATCTGTTTCTTCCATCTCTCCCCAATTAGGCACTCCTTGAATGGAGCCGTTGTTGTTTAAGGTCGTTTTGTGAAAACTAGTCTTGGTCATTGTTTCATATTTTGTATTGCGTAATTAACTCCCCTCTCAGTTAATGTTTAGATGATTCCTCACACCTGTTGCCCCGCCTAGCTTGTTACCTCCCTTGTGTTTACATAATCCCTCAGTTCTGTGTAGCTTTGTCAGTCTGTTGATCAACTATTCTCCGCGCCGAGCTCCGTGTATGAGAGTGATCTGTTTGTGATTCTGTGACGTCCTTCTGTTTGACACCGAATTCTGTCTCCGCCTGCCTGGTTCTGTTTGCTCCCGATTATGACCCATTTTCTGCCCGACTACGATTGCTGTGTATTGCTGCCCTGGCTTTTGGAATTCAGATTACAGACACTCTACTTCCCCTCTGCCTCACGATTTGAAACTGTTGCCTGTGCTTTTCGGTTTTTGAACCCTTGCCTATCTTTGCACTCTTTATTTTGGATTGCCCCTCTGTACCGTCACTGTGTTTCCTGGCTTTGGACTTGAACTGAAAAAAGACCACGACTACTGCACTTCTAAACTACTTGCAGTTGGATTCTTTGACCAGACATTACAGTTTCAAGTACTATTCATCTTCGGCGAAGAATAATAATTATGATAAACACTTTAATGATATGTGGATTTCCAAATCAACTTTATACTGACATGAGCAGCAAATTCTCAAAACACTCTGCAATATGTGAGTCAATGAGCATTAATACTCACAGTTTTCTCTGTCTCAGTCTTTCAAAAAAATTGCTGACATCCACAGTTTATCCTGAAAAAAATATCTTCAAGCGCTTTGAATATGGAGAGGACAAATGTGTCCCAGGATAGTTCATAATCAGCAAATGCTCATCATAGTTCAAAACATCCGAGAGTTACACTAAATTAACTTGTTGCATAATAAAGATATTCAGAGCTTTTACAAGGCACACTGGCTTTCTGTTTGCAGGGTACAAGTACAAATCCAGACGAAAGAGGAACTGTTCAGAAGCAGCTTTTTGGGAAATATACTGGGTATGTGTTTTTGTAAGTATTTTTAGCTTTGATGCATATGAAGTTTCTCTCAGCCAATTCAGATGTAAACCATTACTTGCAGTATTAATAAATACGTCCGGTGATAGTTGGTGTTCAGTCTCTGACCTGACAACCTTTTGGCCGACTGAGCTTGAGGGGAAAAGAGCAGGGAGTGTCTGGATATCCCCCCTTCACTCTCGGGGCAAATTGAAAGCCCACAAGTGGATGCTGGGGTGGAGGTGAGATCTTAACTTGCAGCAGGCAAGAGTGATGCTGCAGCAGAATTATGCAGCACAGCAGCAGACAAAGGATTAGATAACAACCTTCCAGAAGGGAGAAGCAGCATGTGACTGTAATGGTCGGTTGAATACGGAGGCCAAGTGCAATGACCAGAGAGAAAGAGAGCAGCATGGACACAGTACAAACACAGAGAATAACACAGACCAAATGAAAGTACTCGTGCTTCCAAAGGACGTATAATAGTCCGAACCACGGAAGCAAAGCGAGATAGAAAAAGGGAGAAGAAACTATAATAATTAGAATATAGAAAGTCATACAAAACCTGACTAAAGATATCTACGGCTATTGTGCGAAGCAAAAAACAGACACTCTAGCGAAGGGGGCGTGCCAGACTTTCTGCTTATATAGAGTCTGGGAAAGCGCCGCCCCAGCTCAATCAGCCAGCTGGGTAAAGAATTCGATAGTCCAGGAATTCGATATCGTCCCGGGACAAGAGCCGCAAAGAAAAGTCCAAACAACACGCAAATCTCACAAACCATGACAGGACCCCCCCTTCTAAGGAACGGCTCCAGAAGTTCCCAGAGAACCCCGTGCACGGAACTCTGAGATAAGAGTAGGATCCAGGATATCCCGAGAAGGAACCCAGCACCGCTCCTCAGGACCATAACCCTCCCAGTCGACTAAAAACTGAGCTTGATGTTTTTAGAACTCGGGCGATAGGTTAACGTAAAGTTAAAGCGGTTGAAAAACAACGACCACCGCGCCTGCTGAGAATTACGTCGTTTAGTCTGTTGGATGTATTGGAGATTTTTATGATCCGTCCAAACCACAAATGGATGTTCAGCCCCCTCCAACCAATGGCGCCACTCTTCTAACGCCAACTTGACAGCTAACAACTCCCGGTCACCAATGCTGTAATTCCGTTCGGCCGCCAACAATGACCAGGAGAAGTAGGCGCATGGGTGCAACTTACTGTCCCAAAGGGGGCGCTGGGACAAAATGGCACCCACCTTGACTTCCAACGCATCCACCTCCACAAAAAATGGGAGGGAGGGGTTGGGCAAAACGAGAATGGGTTCTGAGCTAAATCGTTTCTTTAATTCCTGAAAAGCAGCCTAAGCTGCTGGAGACCAAGCAAACGACGAGGAGGTATTCTTCTTGGTGAGCGTGATAATGGGGGCAGCTACTGCACTAAAATTATGGATAAACCTCCTATAAAAATGAGCAAACCCCAAAAACCATTGCACCTCCTTGACGTTTTGAGGGGCAGGCCAATCGCTGACCACTGCCACCTTGTCAGGATCCATGCGGGCCGACCCTTCCGAAACAATAAAACCAAGAAACAAAACTGTCTTGGCATGAAAATGCATTTCTCAGCCTTGATGTAAAGCTTGGCTTTGAGGAGGGCCTCAAGCACTTGTCTGACGTGTTGTTTATGCTCCAAGAGAGTTGACGAGAGGATCAGAATATCGTCAAGGTAGACAAAGACGAATCTCTCCAACATCTCTTGGAGGACGTCATTAACGAGTGCCTGGAACACAGAGGGGGCGTTAACCAATCCGAACAGCATGACCAAATATTCGTAGTACCCGTCATGCGTATTAAATGCAGTTTTCCACTAGTCCCCCTCCCGGATTCGAACCAAGTTATAAGCATTCCGGAGGTCTAGCTTAGTAAAAAACGACGCCTCCTGCAAACACGGAGTTCATCAACGGAAGTGGGTATCGGTTTTTAATAGTGATATTATTAAAGCCCCTGTAATTAAGACAGGATCTCAGGCCGCCATCTTTTTTGCCCACAAAAAAGAACCCCGCTCCAGCAGGAGACATGGAGGGCCGAATAAATCCATTAGCCAGAGCCTCCTGAATATATTTTCGCATGGCCTTTCGCTCAGGCCCTGACAGCGAGTATAATGAACCCCTGGGGGGAGTGGTACCCGGGTGGAGATTGATCTCGCAATCGTACGTGTGATGAGGAGGTAAAGTCGAGGCTCGTTGCTTGCTAAAAACTTCCGCGAGATCAGCATAATCATTAGGAACATTAGGAGGCAGACAAAAGTTCAGAGCAGCCCCCAAATTCTCACCTGTTTGGAACTTGCCCTCTCTATGTCAGATTCCGAGTCAGAGAAATCCTCCAAATAGCAATCCTCCTCTGGCTGCCGCCGGTCAAATTGAGGATCCCACTCCAACCCCTCCTCCGCCCCTTTCATTGGATTAGGAGGTTTGTGTGAGACAATCTCCTCAGAATCACTCCAGGCATCAACCTCCCCCATAGGATGATGCCTGGGATGACTCGCCAAACTCTTCCTACAGTGGGACCTACAATCAGTGCCCCACTGGACGATCGGGTTATTCTGACTCCCCCAAATGATGTGAGGCCTATGTTCCCGTAGCCAATAGTGTCCTAAAACGACAGGGAAAACAGGAGAACTGATAATAAAAAACTGGACCTCCTCAGAATGGCCACCGAAAGAGATGAACATAGTCAATGATTCAGAAACTTTAGTTATAAATCCAGTTCCCAGCGGGCGACCGTCCAAAGATCTAACAGAGCGTGAATGTAAAAGAGGGCGGATGGGAATGGAAGGTCTCCTAGCCCACTCTGCATCCATAAAACAATCCATGGCGCCAGAGTCCACAAAAGCTTCGATAAATATTCTCTGTCTCCCCACAGTCAATTCTACTGGGTTTAAAGTTCTGAAGGGAAATTGGGTCTGTCCCTCTAGTGCCCCCCATACCGCTAGAGGGACTTCCCGTTTCCCTGAAGCTTAGGGCAGCGTGGATGGATATGTCCCGGTTTGTTACAATTATAGCAGATTATACGTCTGCGAACGGGCTTACGAGTCCGGTTCTCATATGAGCCATCAACCTGCATTGGCTCGCCAGGAGTGGAAATGTCAGTGGGCGGAATGGGAGCTGTATGCATGCTGCTAGGAGCATTAGCCCCGTTGCCAGCAAGAGTCAATGCAGTATGTTTCTCCCTGTTACGTTCGCGGATGCGATTATCAATTCGCACTGCAGTGCAAACCAACGAATCCAGAGACAAACAAGGCTCCAATGTAGCCAGAGCGTCCTTAACTTCCTCAGCCAAAGCGTGAACACTGTCATAAGAGGCGCTTTCTGGCCAGCCTGTCTCTGTCGCCAAGGGGCGAAATGTGATTGAAAACGCAGCGACACTCTCAGAACCCTGCCTTAGATGCATTAAACGCGTAGCTGCGTCTTGACCACAAACAACCTGATCAAACACCGATACCATTTCTCTAACAAGAGTCACCACAATATTCACTACCGGTGAATTAGAATGAATAAGTGGGCCGACCCAAGCGAGTGCTGTGTCGGTTAACAGGGATAAAATAAATGAAACCCGAGACTCTTCATTCACGAACCGTAAAGACTGCGCTTAAAAAAATATTTCACATTGGGCAATGAAATCTTTACATCTTCCTGCCTTGCCTCCATATCTTGGGGGTAACTGAAGCTTTGGCTCTCGAGGAAGATGTACAGATTGAGCTTGTGCAACATTTTGTGTGATCTACGTGGACAAGGCTCTAATACTCTCAGTGAGAGTTAACAGAACGTTCTCCTGTCTCTCCATGGCATTCGCCTGAAGGCGGACTCTCTCCGCCAACTCTGCCTGCTGACTATTCAGGCTAGAAAGACCCTTGCTATATCCAGAGAGAACAGCTTGTTGATTAGCCACAACTTTCTCTAACGCAGCCGTTGCTGACGACTTCATGTCGGCTAGAGTGTTCTGTAATGGCCGGTAGAATACGAAGGCCAAGTGCAACGACCAGAGAGAAAGACAGTAGCACGGACACAGTACAAACACAGAGAATAACACAGACCAAACGAAAATACTCGCGCTTCCAAAGGATGTATAATAGTCCGAAACACGGAAGCAAAGCGAGATAGAAAAAAGGGAGAAGAAACTCCAAATATCAGAAGATATAAAGTCACTCTAAAGACACTCTAGTGAAGGGGTGTGCTGGACTTCTCTTTTGGTGGTCATTCTGAGGAGGTCCGGTTTTTTATTATCAGTTCGCCTGTTTTCCCTGTCGTTGTAGGACACTCTTGGCTATGGGAACATAGGCCTCACATCATTTGGGGGAGTCAGAATAATTCGATCGTCCTGTGGGGCACTGATTGTAGGTCCCACTGTAGGGAGAGTTTGGCGTGTCATCCCGGGCATCAACCTATGGAGAAGGCTGACGCCTGGAGTGATTCTGAGGAGTTTGTCTCACACAAACCCTCATAATCTAGAGAAAGGGGCGGAGGAGGGGTTGGAGTGGGATCCTCAATTTGACTGGCAGCATCCAGAGGAGGATTGCTATTTGGAGGATTTCTCTGACTCGGAATCAGACATAGAGATGGCAGGTTCCGAACAGGGTGAGAATTTGGGGGCTGCTCTGAACTTTTGTCTGCCTCCTAATGTTCCTAACGATAATGCTGATCTGATAATGCTGGAGGTTTTTAGCAAGCAATGGGCCTCGACTTTACCTCCTCATTGCACGTAAGATTGCAAGATCAATCTCCACCCGGGTACCACTCCCCCCAGGGGTTCATTATACTCGCTGTCAGGGCCTGAGCGAAGGGCCATGCGAGAATATATTCAGGAGGCTCTGGCTAATGGATTTATTCGGCCCTCCACATCTCCTGCCGGAGCGGGGTTCTTTTTTGTGGGCAAAAAAGATGGCGGCCTGAGACCCTGTATTGATTACAGGGGCTTGAATAATATCACCATTAAAAACCGATATCCCCTTCCGTTGATGAATTCTGCGTTTGAACGCCTGCAGGAGGTGTCGTTTTTTACTAAGCTAGACCTTTGGAATGCTTATAACTTGGTACGGATCCGGGAGGGGGACGAGTGGAAAATGGCATTTTATACGCATGACAGGCACTACAAATATTTGGTCATTCCGTTCGGATTGGTTAACGCCCCTTCTGTGTTCCAGGCACTCGTCAATGATGTCCTCCGAGGGAAGTTGGAGAGATTCGTCTTTGTCTACCTTGAAGATATTCTGATTTTTTCTTCAACTCTCTTGGGGTGTAAATAACACGTCAGACAAGTACTTGAGGCCCCTCTTAAAGCCAAGCTTTTTGTCAAGGCTGAAAAATGCATTTTCATGCCAAGACAGTTTCGTTTCTTGGTTTCATTGTTTCGAAAGGGTCGGTCCGCATGGATCCTGACAAATTGGCAGCGGTTAGGGATTGGCCTGCCCCTCAAAATGTCAAGGAGGTGCAACGGTTTTTGGGGTTTGCTCATTTTTATAGGAGGTTTATCTGTAATTTTAGCGCAGTAGCTGCCCCCATTATCACGCTCAGTAAGAAAAATACCTCCTCGTCGTTTGCTTGGTCTCCAGCAGCTGAAGCTGCTTTTCAGGAGTTAAAGAAACGATTTAGCTCAGAGCCCATTCTTGTTTTGCCCGACCCCTCCCTCCCATTTGTTGTGTGGGTGGATGCGTCGGAAGTCGGGGTGGGTGCCATTTTGTCCCAGCGCCCTCTTTGGGACAATAAGTTGCAGCCATGTGCCTACTTCTCCCGTTCGTTGTCAGCGGCCGAACGGAATTACAGCATTGGTGACCGGGAGTTGTTAACTGTCAAGTTGGCGTTAGAAGAGTGGCGCTAACGAGCTGCCGGATAGCTCACTCGGTTAAGGCACTGCGTTGCAGTGCAGAAGTGACTATCACGTTGCGGGTTCGATCCCCGGTCGTACCAACCGGCAGTGGTCGGCAGCTTTTTCAGAGTAGCGCATAATTGGCCATCGTGCTACAGGGTTTCAAATTGGGAAGGACTGCCGGGAAAGGGAAATAAATAAACAGCTTTGTTCGTTGCTCAAGCGCCTCCTGTTGGCCAGACAGGCGCTCGTCAGGAAGATTCTAAGTCTGTTCATGTCCGGGTATCCTCCGCCCTCGTTCTGAACTCGCGAAGATTCAACCAATGAGTGTATAAGAAGCAGTGGCTGACAGGCACGTGCTTCGGAGGAGAGCCGTGAACTGCCTTCGCTCTCCTGAGTTGGCAGCAAGGGGTCGCATACGAGCAAGCTTTGTACATAGTTGACCAATTGGGCATTCCAGATTCGGGTGGGATTGGAGATGCCAAATTTATAAAAAAAAAAAAAAAAGAGTGGCGCTATTGGTTGGAGGGGGCTGAACATCCGTTTGTGGTTTGGACAGATCATAAAAATCTCCAATACATCCAACAGACTAAACGACGTAATTCTCAGGAGGCGCGGTGGTCGTTGTTTTTCAACCGCTTTAACTTTACATTAACCTATCGCCCACGTTCTAAAAACATCAAGCCCGACGCTTTGTCGCGGATTCACGACCCGCCTGATCGCGAACCCATTCCTGAGCCAGTTATCCCGGCAGCTCAGATTGTGGCTCCCATACAGTGGGTCCTTGAGTCTGTTGTGGGGGAGGCGTTGAGAACTGATCCCAATCCAGGTCGGGAGCCGCCTGGCTGTTTGTTTGTTCCGTTGGCAGTACGGTCCCAAGTTCTCCAGTGGGGGCACTCTTCCCGTCTGGCGGGTCACGCGGGGGTTCATCGGACCAAGCAGTTCTTGGCCCAATGTTTTTGGTGGCCCAACATGATTGAGGACATCCGGGAGTTCGTAGCGGCGTGCTGTATCTGCGCTAGGAACAAGACTTCCCATCTCCCCCCTTCTGGTCTGCTGTGGCTGTTGCCCATCCCTAAGTGCCCCTGGAGCCATATTGCCCTTGATTTTGCTACGGGGCTGCCTGTTTTTGAAGGCAACACGGTCATCTTAGTTGTGGTTGACCATTTTTCTCAGGCTGCCCACTTTATCGCGCTGCTCAAGCTGCCTTCGGCACGGGAGACGGCCCTTCTTATTGTGGACCATGTTTTCCGGCTGAATGGTCTCCCTCAAGATGCGGTTTCTGACCAGGGCCCTAAATTTACGGCCAAATTCTGGCTTGCGTTTTGCAACCAGTTGGGGGCCACCGTGAGCCTTTCCACTGGTTTCCACCCAGAGACTAACGGGCAAACAGAGCGAACCAATCAGTCGTTGGAGAATACTCTTCGATGTTTAGCGGCTAACAACCCATCTTCGTGGAGTCGATTTTTAGCATGGGCCGAATATTCCCACAATTCACTGGGTAACCCGTCCACAGGCCTTTCCCCGTTTGAGGCTCAGTTGGGTTATCAGCCTCCGCTGTTTCCTGAGACTGACAGGGATTCAGAGGTTCCTTCAGTTAATCACTTTGTTTGGCATTGTCGGTCAGTTTGAGCCAGGGTCCGTTCCTCTTTGTTGCGCTCTGGACGGAAACCAAAGACCGCCGCAGATAGAAGGCGCCGTTCGGCCCCATCTTATCGGGTTGGCCAAAGGGTCTGGCTTTCCACGCGGGACCTGCCCTTGAGAGTGGAGTCACGGAAGTTGGCTCCCCACTTCATTGGTCCTTTTAAGATTCTGCGAAGGATCAATCCTGTTACAGTCCGGTTGAAGCTCCCTAGATCCTTATGGATCCACCCCTCTTTTCATGTCTCCAGGCTCAAACCGGTTAGCACTTGCATCCTGGCTCTGGTTGACAAACCCCCGCCGCCGCCGCGGATGATCGAAGGGGGGCCTATTTACACTGTGCGTCGTATTTTAGCCGAGAGGCGTGTGGGTTGTGGGGCTCAGTTTTTAGTTGACTGGGAGGGTTATGGTCTTGATGAGCGGTTCTGGGTTCCTTCTTGGGATATCCTGGATCCCACCCTTATCTCAGAGTTCCGTGCACGGGATTCTCTGGGAACTTCTAGAGCCGTTTCTTGTGGGGGGGTCCTGTCATGGTTTGTGAGGTGTGCATGTGGTTTGGACTTTTCTTTTCTGCTTCTGTCCCGGGATGATATCGAATTCCTTGGCCATCGGATTCTTTACCCAGCTGGCTGATTGAGCTGGGGCGGCGTCTTCCCGGACTCTATATAAGCAGGGAGTCCGGTACGCCCCCTTCGCTAGAGTGTCTGTTTTTAGCTTCGCGCTATAGCCGAAGATATCTGTAGTCAGGTTTTGTATGACTTTCTCTCTTCTGATATTTGGAGTTTCTTCTCCCTTTTTTCTATCTCGCTTTGCTTCCGTGTTTCGGGCTATTATACGTCCTTTGGAAGCGCGAGTACTTTTGTTTGGTCGGTATTATTCTCTGTGTTTGCACTGTGTCCGTGCTGCTCACTTTCTCTCTGGTCGTTGCGCTTGGCCTCCTAATTCTACCGGCCTTTACAGAGGGACCATAAAACCATTACAGCACTATAGAGGACAGTATTTTTACATGAAACTCAATGTATGCATGTTAAGCAAGTGTACCCAAGATATTTATGTCAGAGACGTCTTCGGGTAAAAAAAAAAAAAAGTACTACAAAGAGCGGTAATAAATTCTATCAAATGCAGTTTATGTAGAAGACGCATGCAAATAGAGTGTGCCTCCAAAACAGGTGAAAAAGTTATCTATGATGAGTGTTGCTTTCACCTCAACACATGAATGAAATGTACTCCTGAAATTATCTGAACTTATTCTTGGCCCCTTAATTAATCAACATTATAAACCTTAGTATATTAATAAACCTGATCTGAATACATTTATCGGATGATGATATTTACTTGAGACAAGGTTGGGGGTACAGCATTTAGGAACTCAGTAATATTGGAACTGGAAAATCAATTTACTACCGTGTAAATTCCCCTAGTCTTTTTTTATTAAGATCATATGGTCAGCTGTACCTAATGCCTTCGAGGTTGGCTCTTTAAACAAATAATAAAATAAATTGCATTCACGATGAAAACAAAACAAAGGGTCACCTCACTCAACGTATCGTAACCACCCCAATATTACACCCCCTGTGAGGCACTAATGTAGTCACCCTCAATTTTCAGAATATTTTATGAAAAACAGACCTTTTTAAGTTCAATTAGGTTCATATTCTTATGGAAGCACCAGCATTTACTCACGTTAACTGATATTCTAAAATGTTAATCAGAATTAATTTATTATAAACATGCATATTTATTCTAGTACACACTGATTTAATTATTGTCTCATTAACCGAAGGTATTGTCCAACAAAATAATCATGAAGAGGTGGACATTTGTAATATATGCATTGTTTCAATTCAAACACAATTATTCCCACCAAAGCTTGGGGTTTTATTGAAATGTAACATCAAAAAAATACAAATATGTTTCCTCATTCTCTCAAAAACATCAATTTGAATAATGTAAAATTTTAAAAATTCAGATGTAAATGCTGTTGTACATAGGCTGAAATATGTGTCTTCTAAAACCTACAATTGCTGAAGTTGAATGTGAAAAATTCAAAAACATTCACTCACATGCACAGTTGTAAAAAAGCTTTTTTCAAAAATCATCTCAACATCATATTTGGAAGATGAAAAGCTCTAAAATATCAAGCACGGAGCAACAGATCCCTTTAGTTTGCATTTGCAGTTTGAATTCCATTTCAAGCCAGAGAGACAAGATTTGGCTTCCTTAAGATGAAATGAGTAAAAAATTGTTTAAAAACAGTTATATTTAAATATTACATTTCAAAATAATGGCAGAAAGGATTGACACAAAATCATACAAATAATAAAACTCATATATAGAATATATGCACAAAAGCAACTACCATCAGACTAATCATAAAAAGTAAAGTCTTCTCTGCAACATCTTTAAGCGGAGCGACCGCGGGGGCCAGGGGAGCAGCCACCCCAGGGTCCACACCCAGTGGGGGCCCCCCGGGACTCCTACTTCTTCTCCATCCCGTTGCGTCGTGTGCTTTTTCAAGTCACTATCATGGAATGCCTTTGTCAGATAATGCACTAGTGAGATACAGGGCACCTCTCTGAGGCTGCATAGTAATTTACTCTGTCTTCACAGAAAATGATCACAGTGGCATGTAATTCATTTCCTAATAAAAGCTGAGTACAGGGGTGTTTTCCAGACAAAGACTTTTAGTGTAGCAATATTAAGTTGTATGAAATTAAATTAGATGTTAAAAATAGGCTCTGAAAAAATTTGGGCACCCTTGTCATTTTGTTGATTTGAATACCTGTAACTACTTAACACTGATTAATTGGAACACAAAATTGGTTTGATGAGCTCATTAAGCATTGAACTTCATTGACAGGTGCGTCCAATCATGAGAAAAGGTATTTAAGGTGGCCAATTTCAAGTTGTTCTTCTCTTTGACACTCCTCTGAAGAGTGGCGACACGGGGGCCTCAAAACAAACAACTCTCAAATGACCTGAAAATAGACTTAAAACAAGTTACCATTTGCTTGACAAGTGAAAATGTACTTTTCCCACTGGCAAGATAGTCAAAATAACCTCAAATCAAGGACAGATTTTTTTGTCTTACTAAGAAAAATGGTGATAGAAATAAGCGTTTTTATGCCTTAAAATAAGTAAATTCATCTTACCTGGTATTTTTTCCTTTTCATTTTTTGCAGTGCAGAATCCAGACACTCATTAGAGGTTATAGAAAGCGTCTAGTGGCTGTTATTTTTGCAAAAGGAGGCTCTAACTATTGATGTTATTTTTGTGTTGGGGTGCCCAAATTTATGCACTTGTCTAATTTTGTTTTGGTGCATATTGCACATTTTCTGTTAATCCAATAAACCTCATTTCACTGCTGAAATATTCCTGTGTCCATCAGTTATTTTATAGATCAAAATGAAGTTGCTGATACAAACACCCAATGATTTATAAATGAAAATAATGGAAATTGTCAGGGGTGCCCAAACTTTTTCATACGAGTGTAAATGCAAGTTTTCGGCCGCTTTGTCAAAGTGCCCATGCATAAAGATCAACGTCATTATCCCACTCTTTACAGTAAACGCAACGTTTCTCTTTACTCATATATATGATTACACTAACAGAATACGGTAGTGGCTGTTGTCTTGGCAGGGTAGTAAGCTTTGATATTTACAGTTCTTAACCAAATTGAAATTTATAGCTCTTGACCGCAGTTCTTAACTAACTTTCAGTAGTTTCAGAAATCTCCACAGTTGTTTTCTTTGCCTGATGCAGGCCAATAATTTGACCCTTCAGAGACAGAGTATAACAATACCTTTTCCATGACCACAGGATACGATCTGACATCGTTGCTTAAAAATGAGAGGCAACTAACTGCATCAGTTAGGGTTAAATAACTTGTTACCAGCTGAAACATATTAATCACTGAAGTAATTATCCAATGGAAGGCTCTTACCATATTGTTTAGTTAAATCCAAGAGGTTACTTTTTTGGCCGGGCAGTATACAAACTCAAGACAGATTAAATTATCTGTTTCATTTAAACTGAGTGTTTTTTGTTTTTTAAATTTTTTTAAAATTTGTATAAAGTTTTTAATAAAGTTTGTACCTACGCAATTAAATTTCATGTGATATTCCAGTGTTTTTCAGTAGGACTTGTAAAATCTTCTGAGGGCAAGTGACTTTTTTCTGTCAAGAGCCTGACTGGCTAGTGGCAAAAAATGGGAAGATCGAGCTTTGCCGACATATCAAATTAATGAAACTCGAGCAGAAATTCTCACTTACCTTGCCGAAGGCGCAGAATAAATTAAAATGACTACTTTCATCCTTGCCAAAGGCTCGGAATATGAAAATTACGATATTCGTTTAGCAGACATCTGGCAACCATACCCTATATACTTTTGCTGCCAAACCACTGGGAACTTTTTTTTCTCCCCCTTCCCTCAGAACTAGCTTGACTGACAAAGAAGCTTCACTATATGTTTTTTTAAACATAAATTTGCTTGGCTCAATAAGTGACAATTTGTGTCGGATAGGATGGAATAAGATACAGGCCTATCCGTTATTTTACAGTTGACTGCAATGACTATCTGAAAGGCCCCAAGATGATGCTTCGCCCCCTCTGGGGTGAGAGCCTAACTCTTCTTCAAGCTTTTAAAACTAAGGTTTGGTGTAAGTGAAGTGCAGGATACAGAAATTACTAGCATGATTCTGCAAAGAGTATGAATGAAAGGAAGTGAAGAAATAACCCCGTGTGAGCTTCTCCAAGATAATCTATTCATGTCTTATACACACTCTCAGGATACATTGATAAACGTGGCTCACCACTTCAGAGGTGGACTTAGCAGAAATCGACCTTTCCTGGCAGTCACAATGCCATTCTAATATATGCTTTTAACCTAAAATATAGAGCGCTCAATCCACACACACACACACACACACACACACACACACACACTCATGCACACTATGCCAATAAATATATTTGTGGTAATTAGAAATTGCTTTAAAATTCCACTGAGAGAACAATAGGTTTTCTTAACACATTTCACTTTGCATTGTGCATTGTGCATTTGCATGTGTCGAATAAAAAAAAATCAAATGTTACCTTTTTTATATCTTTGAAATATAAGGGTAGCAAATCAAGCATGAGTAGTAACTACAAAAAACTTAACATTTGCTAAAATTAGCATCAGGCACATCAGATATTTGCGTTAAAAGACCAAATGTTCAAGCACAAGTACAGCTTTTTAGTGTGCGGTCATCAGTAAACCCATGTGATACATGTTTTTTTTTCATAATGTAAAGCAACTCCCAGGTAAATAAGATTTTGGAGCATGTTGCCAAAAAAAAGAAAAGAAAAGAAAATTTCAACATTTGCAGTTTGCAACCGCAGAATCTGTCCCCTCATTGACTATTTGCTGTTTGAAGTGGCCAGTGAGTGAATATAATAGAAGCTTTGCTGCGATGAGGGCAAAAATTGGGATGTGAAAATTAATAAATCGAAATAAAGCAGCATGAGGGTCATGGTATTGAGCAAATGAGTCCCCATCTGACATCAAGCACAGTCAAAACACGATATTCAAGTGTATGACTTATTTGGAAGGGCTCTACTGCATCATTGTTGAGACAATCTGGCTTCACGTCAGATGTCAGGTGGAGCAGAGGGCCATAATATACCTGTAAAGGCAAAGAAAACATTATTTGCATACCATGGGCTCAGCAGCGCCCCCAGCAGTTTATTTCTTCATATTTCACTTCTGCAGCTGCAGCGTGTCATATTCAGGGCTGATATTCGACAGCTGCAGGCTGGCGTATGTGTCACCTTCTGCCCCTCCCTTCAAAGGAAAAGTCACGCAGATGGTGAGTATCAGTAAAAATACAGGTGAAATACAGCTGCTGGATAAGAGGAAGACGAGGAAAAGGAGAGACTCACCTTCAATCTCGTCGACAAGCTGGAGACAGAACAGCAGAGAGAGAACACATCACTGAAAATGTTTAAATGGTTTGTCTTGGCTACTCACAATCATTCACTGTATAGTACAAATAATGTTCATGCCAAATTTATCTTATTCTTTGGCTTGTAGGCTGTCACTGCCCATTCTTTATGTCAGCATGATTACGGGAATCGTAGAAACCTTCTTGTTTTCAAATCTGGTGCATAGAGGAGGACCCCAATGTTTTCTATGACCCTACAACCGTTCCTGTTGAGCTGGCACCAGGTCAAACTTTATATTCCTAAATGCAATGTTTTTGGTTCATAAAGATGGGCTTTAAAGGGGCTATGTCAATAGCTGGGCATGTGCAGTTTGGTCATGAAACTTGCGCAAAATTTATCTATCCATGGGCCACGGGAAAGTCTGGCGTTCGCCATTACAAAGAGGGAGCACAACAATCTAAACGAATTCAGCTTTCTTTCATGTCATCTGGGCAAAATATTTATAAAAGAAGAAAGCTGCATTAATAAGCAGTGTCGTGGGAATTAAATTTTGGTAATTTTTCACTTCCTGAGGCCAAAACGTGGCTTTGAGGAATCCAAATGCAAGATGGGGCATTATTGGCTAACCGATGCTTTCATCCGATCACCTTTTCAAAACCAGAGTGAGTGCAGAGATACACGTTGTATTTCCATATGCAACCGCCACTTTTTATGGCTTTTTATTCGCTGGAACGATTTCTAAACGGGGCACAAATATATTTTGGGGGTTTTATAAGTGAAAAGGGGATTAGAATATTAACATTGAATGTTAACATCGCGAATGCATATGCTGCGCAAGCACTAGCAACGCGGTTGCATATGGAAATGTCTCCACACTCACCTCTCTTCTCTGTAACTCCAGCGAGAGCAAATGGCCGGCAAACGTGGAATCAGTGTGGCAGAAACAGGTCTTTCTGAGGCTTTGCCAAGTTGTGAATACTTCCTTTTCAATCCAAATCCTTTCGTTTCCGCCTCCTGATGCTTTCCTGGTTTTGAAAGTGTGATCGGGTGAAAGCATTGGTCTGAAGATAATGCCCCGTCTCACATTTGGATTCCTCAAAGCCATATATTTGCCTTGGGAAATTAAAAATAACCAAAATTTCCTTCCCATGACATTGCCTAATAATGTAGCACTCTTCTTTTATAGATGTTTTGCGCAGATGACATGAAAGACAGCTGGATTCGTTTAGATTGTTGTGCTGCCCCTTTCAAATGGCGAACGCCAGACTTTCCCGTAGCCCACGGAGAAAATCAGTTTCGCGACCAAACTGTGCATGCCCAGTTATTGACATAACCCCTTTTATTGATGTTGGTTACCTGATTACCTTTGCTGTAGCGCCACCACCAGGCCAAAGTTTTTTTTTTTTTAATTTGCAACGACTTAAACAGCTTTCATTGGAATCATGTCCAATCTGCTTTCAACATTCCTGGCACATAAAGGAAAAAGTTTTTGATAGTGGTGGCTCTGTAATGTTTCCAAATAGCTAATGCAGAAAGATCTCCATCATCCCTAAGAAGTACAGTATGGTGATGGATTTCTGATGTGTGGCGCTGCCTCTCCAAATGGCCCTGGACAACTTGTCAGGATTCGTTGCATCATGGATTTTGCCAAGTACTTGCAGATATTCAATGAAAACCAAACTGCCTCTGGCCAGAAATCTTAATCTGAGCTGAAGTTGGATCTTCCAACAGGATAGCGATCCGAAGGATTAATTGAAATCCCAAAAATGGTTCACCAACCACAGAATCAAGGTATTGCCGGGGCCTTCCATAAAGGCGGACCTAGGAATTTGAAGGATCTGGTGTGATTTTACATGAGGGAATGGGCTCTGATCCCTTGCCATGTCCTTTCCAACCTCATTACATAGTATGAGAGAAGACTCAGAGCATTCACCTTGGCAAAGGGAGGCCATGCAAAGTTGAAAATGAGGGGTATGCAATAAATATGGCACACATTTTTGAGAAAGATATGTGTTCTGTGATTGTTAATATTTTGAATTGTAAGATCTGGAAAGGGGGTGCGTGGGGGAGCCCAGAGGCTGTAAGTGAGAAATGGCTGATAGCCGGGAACTGGGCCTCAAGGAACTCCGGAGCCATGCAAGATATCAGTAAAACTGTTTGGACTTCCTCCATTCTGAGTGGGCCCAGGAAGGTGTTACTGATCTTTCTGTGTCCTTGGTGTTACTCTGTACGGGAGGGGTAGTTGCAAAGCTCTGGCTGACACTGCCCCTGTGGGAGTCATATTACTGTCCTCAGTCTTTAATATAACTGGACCTTATCTGTTTAAAATAATCTAAACCTCTGGGAACTTCACAATATGCTTATATGTTCAATATCCTGCTAAGAAATCACTTCTGTACTTATAACCCAATTTAGGGAGCTTGTCAATATTCTGAACGCATTCAAATTTGAACAGGCATTCAAAAATGAACAAGTATCCGTTTGTGTTCAGCTAAAAAATGAACGGCAGAGTGTTCAAAAATGAACGAGCATGCGTTCATTTTGCGTTCAAAAATGAACAAGCATGCGTTTATTTTTGACCGGACGGCATCCAAAAATTAACGTAGCTACCCTCTCTCGTTACAAAATGAATCTACCCTCCACTTCGCAAAATTTACACCAACATGCGTAAATATTTCCTTCTTACGAGAAAAAAATTCCCCGTCTCCCATCCTGCAGAATTTAGAAGTATATTGTAAGGTACATTACTATTAAATGACAGTTTTCACGTCGACTAAAAAATCCTACCAAATCTCCAGTTGCGAGATTATATCTTTACCGATCGTCAATCTTCCGCTATACGCTTACACTTTTCATCGAGTTCGATAAGATGCTTTAACACATTCCACACTCAAGACCGGAGATAAATTGAGATTCAATGGTACCGGGGCACGTTCAGTCAGCCTAAACATTCAAATATTGCTCTGTGAATACTTTACTGGAATGAACATCGCTTCCGTGTGGAGTCAGTATGCCACTTTTTCCTTCTTATATGATGTGACCGCTAGGCAATCTGTATGCAAAAGATTGTAAATAAATTCAATTAAATACATTAAAATTATAGTTTACGCATCATATCACTTCATCTGCGCGACAGCCCAAGTCTAATTCCACCATTCTGTGAGTATAAGAACTAGGATAACTTAGACCCGCTCATATCAAATTGCAATATTAATCCTTTCTTTTTAAACCTGTGAACGCGCAAGCCAAAAAAAATGCCACTCTTTACAGCCCACTACGTAGGCTGTACAAGATAAATTCTGCAGTGATATTCAGATTTTGTTCCATTGATTGTCGCAGATTTTGTACTATTTGTCATGCGATGTAAGTGTCTACGTGTCCGAAAGTCGGACAGGGTTTTAATGTATTGTAATAAACCTGCGGTACTAACGGCCGGGCACACTCAGGATATTCATTTTTGGGTATGACCCTAACCACAGGCAGACCCAGAGGAACCAAAACGCATCAGACCACCACTAAGAAATCAGATACAGCTTTATTTCATGATACATATATAATATGCCGGATAACTTGAATAAGGGACACAGGAAGCTACGGGAATACCGTCCCACAAATGTGCAACACAGCAAATCAATCAATAGTTATGGCAATACCACAGCACTAAAAAAGTAGTTTTCAATGGGATCGCTAAACCACTACAGAACAACCAACTCAAGTGCATAAACACAGCAAATATATTCCCAGCCCCTTTTCCCAATTATTGCACAGGCCCGACTATCTAAAAAGACACACCCGCTCAATACACGCACACTCACACACACGCCCACAAAATATCAGTAGATTTTTTTTTTTTTTTTTTAAGTATTTCTTTTATTATTTTTAGAATCCACAACAATAATAGACAACGATAGTCAGTAGATTAAAAAGGGAACTTCCCTGCTTTCCCCCCCAAGACCCAGCCCTAGGGCCTAATGCCAGTCTGCAGTGAACAGTCCAGATGACACAACCCAAGTTCACATGGTCCCAGAAGTCAGTTCAGCGTCTTTAGTTTGACCAACCACAGGCACGACAGCGCAGTTCATCTACAATACTCCGGGACATGCTCGTCCCAGCGGCAGTCCTAATAAATATGCACCAGACCTATGCTAAATTCCCCCCCACTAAACTATCTTCACCGGCGGCGACCCTAGTGACCGCGATCGGCACAATTCGAACCCCAAAAGTCCGACCGCTTCACCCAACGTTCTCTCGTGCACTGGTGTCTGCTCCTCCTTTGATTTCCACCTGCAGGCTCCTATATAGATTCTCACAGGTGGACACAATAATTATCCTGGGCACCGCCCATCCATTCACCACAGTATCTCAGTGTCCGACAGTCAGATGGTTTCAATATAACTCTGTGTCCGACAGTCGATTATTGTTTTTAATTTCTTCAAATCTGCTGAATCTTTTAGATATTAAACGTGAATATTTTGATAAGAGGGCTCAGTTCTTCAAGATGAATACCGAGAATTTCAATCAATGTTTCTGTGTAAGCTCTGCTCAATAAAGTGAGTCGACATTGGCGCGGGACTTTGTGCATTTATGAAGAATTTAGCGACTGTCGGACAGAGATCCTAAAAGTCCGAAAGTCATAAAAGTTCTAATTTTTCGATTATTCCAGCAATTATTAGAAGTACAAACTTAGAATGTAACAACATGGACGTATAACAATTAGACGTGGTCTTCCCTACAATGCCTGTCGGACATTAAATGCAAAATACTCCGTGTCTGACAGCAAAAAAAAAAAGAGAGGACGATTAGAATAGATTGATAACGAAATAAAGAATAAAAAGAAACATTTTAACAACAAACAGGACATCCAATGAACACTGCGATTTATTTATTTGCGGGCCATCTTTTTTGGATGTTCTGTTTGTTGGTGATAGGCTATATTTTTATTCTTTATTTCGTTATAAATCTGCTCTCATATCAATACTTTTACTTTTTGCTGGCTGCCGGACATGGAGTATTTTGCATTTCGCGTCCGACAGTCTTGATCGTGCATGCGATATTTAATTCACAATGTCAATGGTCATGGAATTGATTTGCTCACTGACTGCAAGCACTATTTTATCTCTGGTGTGGAAATAAAGCGTGAATCTGTTCGATCCATCTGACTAATTTTCAAAAGAGAGACCGCATAAAGACTGTTGTCTATTTTCAACGGAAGAAAACAGAATAAAAAGACCAAGAAAAGTCGATAGCTACCAATTTGCATTTTGTGAAGGTCGAACACAAACATGGCCAAGTTTGTACTTCTAATAATTGCTGGAATAATCGAAAAATTAGAACTTTTATGACTTTCGGACATGGAGTATTTTAGGATCTCTGTCCGACAGTCGCTAAATTCTTCATAAATGCACAAAGTCCCACGCCAATGTCGACTCACTTGACTGAGCAGAGCTTAAACAGAAACAATGATTGAAATTCTCGGTACTCATCTTGAAGAACTGAGCCCTCTTATCAAAACATTCACGTTTAATATCTAAAAGATTCAGTAGATATGAAGAAATGAAAAACTATAATTGACTGTCGGACATGGAGTTATATTGAAACCCTGCCCGACTTTCGGACAGGTAGACACTGCGTTTCTCATTTATTGTACAGTATTTTTTTCAGATTGAAATCACAACACATGAAACCGCCACTCTGTGGGAGCTGCCAACGACAAGTCCAGATCTAGATAATCAGATGAGCAAAGTAAAACCTCTGCATGCGCTGTGCATAGTAGGCTATTATAAAATCAGCATGTCTGAATGAATGTTAACGAACATTTATCCCCCCCCCCTTCCCCTTTATGAATATAACCCTTATTATAAGGGTGTTATCAGTTCAATTAATGAATAAGCTTGATTGCAAGATAAATGACTAAGTAGTCTTGCGATGCCATCGGGATTAGCTGGTTCAGGGATACGAGATCACGGAGTGAGACCTGAATTCATGCGACACGCTGGAATACCGGTGACAAGACTTTTGGATGATGTGCACGATTAATACTTAATTTGTTCAGTTGATTAAGTTTAATATTTTTTTGTTTAGATAACCGGAATATGTTTTTGTTCAGAGACCAGGAGTTGGTCGCATATAATCCCATTCCTGAAGCGTCACCTAAATTGGCAAATGATCTTTAGCAGGCGGATTATACCCAGTATATGAAAAAAAAAACTAACAATGACAATGAGAACTATTTCACTTCATATGAAAAAAAAAACCTAACAATGACAGTGAGAACTATTTCACTTTAAGGAACTGAGAATTTAAAATAGGCCTGTACAAGCGTTTATATAATCCGTCATCCATATTCAGTCGTCGTTCACAAAAGAATATCCGTGCCCATAATCTAAAAGCTCACTTCTCACATAAATGAACGCATCAGGCCCTGGGCAGGCATCGGAGAATGAACATATCAGGAAATGAACGCATCCAAAAATGAACAGGCGTCCGTTCAAAAATGAATGCGTTCACTGTTCAGAATATTGACAAGCTCCCTTACCAATATAATAATTCATCTTAAGACTTTTTCATGACAACTACATCATATTAGTACATATTCATATCATGTTTGGTCTTGTTATTCTCAGGGGAATCCAAGGAGTTGAGTGGAGTATGTTTCATTGCCATTGAAATTATGGTTCATTCCCTTTTGGAAACTCCTGAAAATTGGTCAGAATCCTCTCGGGTAATCATCCTGTTCTTCTCTCTCTGCTAAATTGTTTTATTACATCCTCCAAATGGTGGAAACCCAAAAACCAGATTCGACCCCCTTTCCAGGTCGTTTATGGCCATGCCGCCTGGATCAAAGACGTGATTTGGCTTAAAGCAAAGACAGACAATCAATTCGGGGAAGATCGTAGCCGACTTCCCACGCGTGCATCTCTATGCCGTGTGTAGCCCATACCATATAGTCAGGGAAGATCGTATCCGATCTCTCCCCGCGTACGTTAGTGCATGAGTAGCCCTTTTAATTATGGAAGATCGTAATTCGAATTTCCCGCACGCTTGCTCCGTGTGTTGCCTTTTTCGCCAGGTAAGACTTCATTCTCATTTTCTAAATTGTTTGTAACTTGTAATTGGTTTAACTTTGATTTGTTTGATTTAAGCTCTTGCCTACCTGGTGAATAAATTATTGTTATTCCTTTACACTTGCGTGGTCTCTGTGACTCCTAATCCTTTTATTCTTTCTAGCCACGTTATGACCAGTACTTAGGGGGCGATTCCTTATCATTCCAGACTAGCTAGCTGATGTTTATAGTGATGGGTTTTAAGTTGGATTGTAAATTACGGTCTACATATATAAAGGGTTCATGTAGTACCGGTTCTGGGGATTTGGCTTTAAGGGCACCCCTGGGCTTATAAGCCGGTGTCTGCCCGATCCACCTGAAGGAACCCTCAGATGTACATAAATCTGGGTTCATGATATGTTTATGCCAAGATGCTACTATCATGGTGATTTCTTCCATCCTCTAAAACTATCACCGAACTATGATCCGGCAATTATGCTTTAACCCGGGGGCATGGATTGAGTGACGCAGGCCTTCACCTACGGGTCCGAGGTAGGTCCACGCATGTTTTCCCTAAATTATAAATTCTAACTCTAATTTGGAGTCAGATATTTAACAAGAGTATAACAAGTATAAGTATATAAGAGTATAAGTATAAGAGTATAAGAGTATAGTATTTGGTATTCTAAATTTACTATGGAGTCAGATTAATTGTAACCGTTGTGCTTTTGTGCCCCGTTCTTCAAACTGAGAAAATTGATTCATTTTATTGCTATTTGAGCCAGCCGGAAGATCGCGTTTGTAACACCAGCCCAAAGAACACGTTGAGCCTTCGCCCTCGGCAATAACCTTCGTTGGTATTGTTTGGTGGGGTATTACAGGATGACATATCCAGAGGATAAGCAATGAAGAACAATTAATTCATGACACTTTGGTTCATTGGGTGCTAATATTAGTGAAGGGCACTGTTAATGAACTCACCTTCTAATTTTATGGATGCAGAATGCCACAGTGAGCACATACAGACAGATCAGTGCTGCTATCATGACATATGGCAGCACAGTGAATTGCATTGCTGAAAAAGAACACACGCAAGTCTTAATAGTTAGAACTCAATCATGTATTAACAAAACTGGACTCAATATGGAGTTACAACAACATAAGAAAATGTCACATCCTGAATGTTTTGTTGTTTTTTTTCCACAGTCTAGTAGTCTTTGTTGGTTTCCATTTTGTTTTGTTAACTCTCATGATTCAATTATTGCCTTGTCCATTACCCCGCCCCTTGCGTTTCCTCTGCGTGCTCTGCGCACTCACTCCCAATTTGTTCATTGTTGCCTTTGTGTATTTAAGTTCCTGATGTCTTTCTCCCTTTTGCTAGACTGTTGCCTTCTGTCTTCAGTGTTTAAACTTTATCTAATTAACTATTAATAATCCAAATTCCAAAAGAGTTGGGATGCTGCATAAATAGTAAATAAAAACAGAATGCAATGATTTGCAAATCTTATAGACCCACAATTTATTCACTATAGAACATAGACAACACATCAGATGTTGAAAGTGAAACATTTTTCCATTTCATGAAAAATATTAGCTCATTTTGAATTTGATGGCAGCAACAAATCTCAAAAAAGTTGGGAGAGGGGAAACAAAAGGCTGGAAAAGTAAGTGGTACTAATTAAAAAACAGCTGGAGCATTTTGCAACTAATTAGTTTCATTGGTGAAAGGTTAGTAACATGACTGGATCTAAAAGGAGCATTTTAGAGAGGCAGAGTCTCTCAGAAGTAAAGATGGACAGAGAGTCACCAATCTGCAAAAAACTGCGTCCAAAAATTGTGGGACAATTTCAGAAAAATGTTCCTCAATGTAAAATTGTGAAGACGTTGAAACTACAGTACATAATATCATCAAGAGATTCAGAGAATCTGGAAAAATCTCTGTACGCAAAGGAGAAATCAGAAGGTCAGTATTGGATGTTCGTGATCTTCGGGCCCTCAGGCAACACAGCATTAAAAACAGGTATGATTCTGCACTGGAATAACCTACAAATGCAAGCTAAAGCTGTCATGCAAAGAAGAAGCTATATGTGAACACGATCCAGAAACACCGCCATCTTCTTTGGGCCACAGTTCATTTAAAATGGACTGAGGCAGAATGGAAAACTGAATGAAAATTTGAAATTCTTTTTGGAAATCGCGGACGCCGTTTTGTGCGATCTAAAGAGGAGAGGGACCATCCAGCTTGCTATCAGCGCTCAGTTCAAAAGCCTACATCTCTGTAGGTATCAGGTTGCATTAGTGCCTATGGTGTGGGGAGCTTACGCATCAGGAAAGGCATTATCAATGCTGAAAAGTATACAGAGGTTTTACAACAACATATGCTCCCAGCCAGAGAAACGTCCCTTTCAGGGAAGGCCTTGCATATTTCAGCAAAACAATGCCAAATCACATGCTGCATCCATCACAACAGAATTGCTTCGCAGTAGAAGAGTCTGAGTGCTGAACTGGCTTACCTGCAGTCCAGACTGTTAAGTTTCAATTGTCAATATTGTGTTCAAGTGGAAACATGTACTATTAACCACATATCTGCATATGTGATACATCTTATGTATTATAAAAATGGGGACCTTTATCGTGAAGAAATGTTGTGGGAGCTTACATGAAAAAAAAAAGTGAACACCGGAAATGTGTGACCGGAAGTGAGTCTTGGATAGAGAGTGTGAAAAACTTGGCGGTGAAAAAATAAAGTGGCTGCCCTTGTTGAACATTAAACGTTGTATTATTTTTGAGTAACATTGGTAGCAGAGGATGGTTAGCAACTATAGTATCCCACCAATTTTCGACGAACGGAGGCCGTATGAAACGTGGAAGAATGAAGTTACAATTTGGACTAGAGTCACGGAACTTGAGAAAAGTAAGCAAGCGCTTGCTGTTGTTTTGGCACTGTCGGGGAGGGCGAGAGAAACACCTATGGAAATTCCGGTAGATGACTTGGATAAAGAGACTGGTATGAACACTTTACTTGGTAAACTTGACGAGTTGTTTCTTAAGGAAGAAAAGGACCGAACATATGAAGCTTATTCAAGCTTTGACCGGATTACAAGAGACAGTAGCGTGTCAATGGCGGACTACATAATTGATTTTGAGCAACGTTATTCGCGGATGCGTAAGTACAAAATGGAACTTCCCGACGCTGTTTTGGCTTTCAAATTGCTGGATACTGCATGCTTAGACGCGAAAGATCGACAGTTAGCTCTTACAGCTTGTACTGAATTGACTTTTACATCGATGAAGTCCGCTTTAAAGAGAATATTTGGAGGACAAGCACCTGTCGCCAGTGTGGGAATTAATCAAGAAACTGTATATGTAGCGGAGCAAAAACGACCGAGGGGTAAGGCTTGGTCTCAAAAGGACCAACAGCGAACACCATTACCTGGAACAAACCCACTGGACAGGTACGGTCGCAGATCAAAGTGTGCCGTTTGTCAATCCACATTTCACTGGGCCAAGGACTGTCCGCACAAAGGTGAGCAAGTCCAGCTAGCTGAAGATAACAGTGTGGATGGTACAGAGGAATGCAACATCGCTCTTTACACGAAGGAGTCTCTTACAAAAGCAGAAATCCTTTTGACTGAGTGTTTTGGTTCTGCTATTATTGACACTGCATGCACGCGGACTGTGTGTGGTCAGGAATGGCTAGATAGCTATATTTCTCCATTAAGTCAGAGCGAGTTGAATGATTTAAAAAAGGAGGAAACGGTTAGTCAACGACCCTTTAAGTTTGGAGATGGAAAAATTGTCTATTCCACTAAAAGGCTAAAAATTCCAGCACAAATTGGACAGACTAAATGTCATATTGAGACTGATGTTGTCCCAGCTAAAATTCCACTGCTTTTGAGCAAAGCCTCCATGAAAAGAGCAGGGACAATATTGGATATGGAAAATGACAAGGCAGTTATGTTTCACAAACCTGTGCAACTTGACTTTACTAGCTCAGGACATTACTGTGTGAACATTATGGGTGACAAAAGCAAGGGCACTCAATTGAATGATGACCAGGTCTTGTTAACTAAAAAAATTGAGCAGGGTGAAAGCCAATGTGAGGATGAGGTACTGACAATCTCAGAAAATATGAACTCGGCAACAAAACAGAAAATCTTGTTGAAGCTTCATAAACAGTTTGGTCATGCTTCTGCTGACAAACTGCAGAAGCTTTTAAAGAGTTCAGGCAATAAAGATACAGAATGTGATATCCTTCTGCAAAAAATTGTAAGTGAATGTGAAGTATGTCAAAAGATACAGCAAAAACTACACCAAAGCCTGTTGTTGGCCTGCCACTGGCATCTCAGTACAATGAGACTGTTGCTGTAGATTTGCACGAACTTGAACCTGGTGTTTGGTATCTCCACATTATTGATCAGTTCACAAGGTTTAGTGCAGGTAGCATTTTAACCACAAAGAAATCTTCTGAAATAGTAAAACACTTTCTCCATGATTGGATAAGTGTACACGGTCCACCCCTGAAACTATTCAGTGACAATGGTGGAGAGTTTAACAACGATGAAGTGAGAGATATGGCAGAAAATTTCAATATAGAAATTAAAACAACAGCTGCCTACAGTCCATGGAGCAATGGGCTCCTAGAACGACACAATCAAACACTCACTGAGATTATAATGAAAGTAAAGGCAAGCAACTGTTGCGATTGGAGCACCGCAATGGACTGGGCACTTATGGCAAAAAACACCATGCAAAGTGTCCATGGCTATAGTCCTCATCAGTTGGTTTTTGGACAGAATCCTAACCTGCCTCCTGTACTCACTGACAAACCCCCAGCTTTAGAGGCTATGACAAAAAAGTGAATGGGTAGCGAAAAAAATATATCGGCCCTGCATGCATCCAGAAAGGCTTTTACGGAAGCAGAATGCTCTGAAAGAATCCGTAGAGCACTGCGAAAGCAGGTGCGTCATACAGATGAAAAAATATGAAAAAGGGTGACAAGGTTTACTACAAGAGAGTGGATTGCCCAATGTGGAAAGGGCCAGGAGTTGTCATTGGTCAGGATGGGCGCAGTAGTGTTTGTCAGGCATGGAGGAACCTGCATTAGGGTACATTATCTCAGACTGAGAAAAGTAAACACAGAAAATGAGGGCTGTGTCACTGAGAGCATTGTGAGAAATGGAACAGACATTGAACAAGGACATGATATTGCTGACATAGAGGATAGGGGAGACACTCTATCTGAGTTGCAACAAGGTCAGACACAAGTGGAAATAACAGAAATGACCACAGGGGGGCAGAATGAAGTGGGGCATCACACAAATAACAATACAGAGACACATGGAGACACAGAGCGGGGAACAGATGTCAGACTGAAAACAGGGCAAATTGTAAAATACAGAGATAAAGACACAGGTATTGTTCACACAGCTAAAGTATTGGGGCGTGCAGGCAAAGCTACAGGTAAATACAAAACCTGGTACAACTTATTGCATGTTGAGCCGACTAATATTGCAGGCACCACTGTGTCAGCTGACATGTCAAGTGTTGAAAGCCTTCAGGTAGAAACAGATGTTGCTGACACTATTGCAATGGATGCAGAGGAGGATGTATTTGTGGCAGGGGATGTATCTTTTGACCTGGCAAAACAAGAGGAGATTAGAAGCTGGAGTGATAATAATGTATTTGAGGAGGTTAAAGATGAGGGACAGAGGTGCATTTCCACCAGATGGGTGTGTACCCTTAAAGAGACACTTACAGGGCCAGTTCCGAAGGCACGACTAGTCGCTAGAGGTTTTGAGGAGTTTGAGATGTCAGAATTGCAAAAGGATTCACCTACTTGTGCTACGGAATCTCTTCGGCTTCTTGTAGCACTAATTTGTCAAAGACAGTGGGCACTTAATTCAATGGACATAAAATCAGCATTTTTACAGGGAATGGAATTATCACGTGACATTTGTATCAGGCCGCCCCCTGAGGCTGAGGCTGTTGGAACATTGTGGAAACTCAAAAAGTGTGTGTATGGTCTGGCAGATGCCTCTCTATACTGGTACAAAAGAGTTAAGGAAATAGTGCTGAAAGTAGGAGGAAAAATGTCTCAAGTTGATCCAGCTGTTTTTTATTGGCTAGATCATGACTGTGCTGTAACTGGGGTGCTTGCCTGCCATGTGGATGATTTCATATGGGGGGGCACAGAAAGTTTCTCCACAACAGTGATACCTCAGCTTCGGTCCGCATTACAGGTTGGACGTGAGGAATGTGACAATTTCTGCTATGTGGGAATAGACTTTGTTACTGTTGACAGAAAAGTGCAAATACACCAGGAAAAATACATCCAACATATGCAGCCCATACATCTGGATCCTTCACGAGCTGTAGAACAGGACTCTGCTCTCAATGACAAGGAGAAGGAACAGCTCAGATCTAAAATAGGTCAAATTCTTTGGGTTGCAAGACAAAGTAGGCCAGATGTAATGTTTGATGCCAGCAATTTGGCATCAGACATGAAAAATGCCACTGTTCATACTATTCACGAAGCAAACAGAGTAGTATGCAAACTTAAGTCGAAAAGGGTAGTTCTTAACTTCCAATATTTAGGCAGAGACAGTGCCTTGAAAATGGTTGTGTTCAGTGATGCCTCATTTGGAAATCTTTCTGATGGTGGCACTCAAGGAGGTCACCTTATTCTTCTAATGGGGGAAAATGGAAAGTTCTCACCCCTTTCTTGGCAGTCAAAGAGAGTTCAAAGAATTGTACGTAGCACACTTGCAGGTGAAACATTGGCAATGTCAGATGGGATTGATAATGCCATATTTCTGGCTACACTATGCTCTGAACTGACCACTGGTGATGCTGAACGCATTACACCTATAACCTGTGTCACAGACAGTCATTCACTGGCTGATGCACTGAAGTCTACAAAGTCGGTATCTGAGAAAAGGCTTCGTCTGGAGATGAGCTGTATCAAAGAGCTTATCCAAACTCAAAAGGTTGAGCAAATTATTTGGTCTAAAACAAAAGAACAACTGGCAGACTGTCTTACAAAAAAGGGGGCTTCACCTCTCCAGTTACTTAAGGCGCTTAGTGAAGGACAGTGGAAACTTCATTAAGAACAAACATTCTTTAAAATCATATGTTTGACTTATATTGTGGCTTGTTTTTTTTTTTTTTTTTCAGAAGAGAGTGAGTTTGTTAAGTTTCAATTGTCAATATTGTGTTCAAGTGGAAACATGTACTATTAACCACATATCTGCATATGTGATACATCTTATGTATTATAAAAATGGGGACCTTTATCGTGAAGAAATGTTGTGGGAGCTTACATGAAAAAAAAGTGAACACCGGAAATGTGTGACCGGAAGTGAGTCTTGGATAGAGAGTGTGAAAAACTTGGCGGTGAAAAAATAAAGTGGCTGCCCTTGTTGAACATTAAACGTTGTATTATTTTTGAGTAACACAGACCTTTCACTAATAGGAATTATTTGGCACATCATAAAACAAAAAAAATCGGCAAATAAGACCCATGACTGTCGAGCAGCTAGAATCCTACATCTGACAAAAGTGGGACAATATTCCTCTCCCAAAACTTCAGCAATTGGTCTCTTCACTTCCCAGATGTTTACACACTGTTGTTAAAAAGAAGAGGGATACTATTGCACTTTCATGTAGGAATGCTTTACAGCACTGACTCTAAATCATTTTGATACTGGGACCCAAACTGTGACCATGTTTAAATTTTTTTTTTTTAACGAAACAGGGCTATGTGCTCACGCCATACGGCCACAAAATGTTTTGTCTGTTTTAACCTGTTTAGTCAATGTGTCCTGTGCCCTTGTATTTTATATTTCAAGGGTCCACTGGGAAAACGATCAAGGTCACTTTTCTGCACTTCTGAGTTAAACATTTAAAGTTTCAAAACCTCAACACTGGAAAACTGGTTGCTAGAGATGTATATTGTTTGTACCTTGATAAAGTCTGGTAATCTCCACAATTTATACTTCTGAAATATTTACAACCCCAACTCGGAAATAGTTGGGACAAAGTGTAAATTGTGAATAAAATCAAAACACAATGACTTTCAAATCACACCAGCCAGTATTTTATTCACAACATTAGCAAATGTTGAAACTGGGAAATTTTACAATTTTATCCACAAAATTAGCCCATGTCAAATTTAATGGCTGCTACAGGTCTCAAAAAAGTTGGGACAGGGGCCTGTTTACCATGGTGTACCATCCCCTCTTCTTTTTAACACAGAGTGGAGGCGTCTGGGCATTAAGGAGACAGGTTTCTTGAGTTTAGCCATTGGATTTTGATCCCACTCTTGTTTAATACAGGCTTCCAGCTGCTGGTGAGTTTTAGGTCTCCTTTCGGACTTTGTTTAATTATGCGCCAAATGTTCTCAATCGGTGAAAGATCAGGACTGCAGGCAGGCCAGTTCAGCACACGGACTCTTCTACTACGTAGCAATGCTGTTGTAATAGCTGCAGTATGTGGTTTTGCATTGTCCAGCTGAAATACACAAGGCCTTCCCTGGAATAGAGGTCGTCTGCAGGGGAGCATATGTTGCTCTAAAACCTTTATATACCTTTCAGCATTCATGGTGCTTTTTAAAACATGCAAGTGTCCCACACCATATGCACTAATGCATCCCCATACCATCAGAGATGCTGGTTTTGAACTGAATGCTGATGACAGGAGGGGTGGTCTCTCCTTTTTAGCCCAGGAGACACAGCGCCCATTATTTCCAACAAGAATGTTGAATTTGGACTCGTCTGACCACAGGACACTTTGCTACAGTTCATTTTAAATGAACTTTGGCCCACAGAACACGGCGGCGCTTCTGGATCATGCTCATTAATGGCTTCCTTTTTGCATGATAGAGTTTTCGGTGGCATCTGTGTGAGGATACGCTCAGGAACCAGACGCGAGAACCAAGCAGTGCAGTAGATGAACGTTTATTAAGTGAGGGGGGAAACCCCCGCAGGGCAGAAGGCAAAGGTACAAAGTCCACAATCCAAAAATCACAATCCAGTAGGGTAGAATAAGAGTCGAAAGCCAGGGCAGCAATCACAGTACTCGTGGTCGGGCAAAAACAGGTTCGGTACACAGGCACAGGTTTGTCAGAGAAGCAAAAGCCAAAATCCAGAGGGCGAAATCCAAACCGTTACCAGGGCAGCAAACACAAAACTCGTAGTCGGGCAAAAAAGGGTTCGAAAACAGATGCAGACAAAAGTACAAAAGAGCAGAGCCAAAAATCGTAAGTCGGGCGGTCCAGTCAGAAGATAAACACTATGAGTACAAGGCGAAAGATAGCAGCACAGGTAAACAAGAGAAAACGTTCTGACGGGGAACTGCAGTGAGAAGACAGCTTAAATACACTCAAGGGAAGTCACATGCTATGATTAGGATCAGGTGATGAGGATCAGACTAATTACAAAGGAGGGAACATGAGGGAGAACCTAATCACATGAAATTGGCAAAAAGCCAAAAACACGGACAGGGAACACGAGACAACCTATGACAAAACATACAGCTCCGGTTAGGGAGTTCTAATGTGCACAGATAATGAGAGGTAGGACAGAGTGGAGCAGGTGCAGAGGATCTGCTGAATTGCAGCAAAGACTAAGTGCAGGCAAGAGGCGGAGACTAGAACAGGGCGAGTGCTGAGAGCTTGTTAATCAATTAGTAAGTGCAGCTATACAATCCCTAGTGCTCGTTTAGTAAGTTAGTATTATATACAATGTTTGTTTGGGTTAGTAACTTTAACTAAAAAACAACAAACTGTTAGTATTGGTTAGTAATATAGAAAAGAGAGGCGAAGGAAGCAAACGAGATTGGAAGGAATGTTTGAAACCCAGAAACCATGAAATCACCTAAGCATGTGACACGCAGGACTGGGGAGAAGCTGTAACTTAACAAGAGACCAGACAGGGGAGACAAAGTGCAATGCACGGCATGAATAAAGACATGGACCGGAATCTAACAGAATAGTGGATTGGGAATGGCAAAAACGAAAACATGGCAAAGTACAAAAACGAAACCGAACATGGCAAAACCTAACAGACATAATCATAAACATAACAGGGAGTGGCAGAATCATAACAAACATGGCAGAATCATGACAGAACAGATTAGAATCATAACAATCTGTGGATGGCACGGCGGACTGTGTTTACAGACAGTGGTTTCTTGAAGTATTCCTGGGCCCATTTAAAAATGTCAGTGACAGAATCATGCCGGTGAGTGATGCAGTGGTGTCTGAGGGCCCGAAGATCACAGGCATCCAGTAAAGGTCTTCGGCCTTGTCCCTTATGCACAGAGATTTTTCCAGTTTCTCTGAATCTTTTGATGATGTTATGCAATGTCGATGATGAGTCCTTCAAAGGCTTTGCAATTTGACGTCGAGGAACAATGTTTTTAATGTATTCCACAATTTTTTTACGCAAGCCTTCACAGGGTTGAGAGCCTCTGGCCATCTTTACTTCTGAGAGACTCAGCCTCTCTAAGACATCCCTTTTATAGCCAATCATGTTACACACCTGATGCCAGTTAACTTAATTACTTGCTAAATGTTCTTTCAGCTGATTCTCTGATATATTAATTGCTTTTTCAGCCCTTTTTTGCCTATGTCCCAACTTTTTTGAGACCTGTTGCAACCAGAAAATTTAAAATAAGCTCATTTTGTGGATAAAAATGTAAAATGTCTCAGTTTCAACATTTGTAATGTTCTTGATGTTCTATTGTAAATAACATATTAGCTCGTGATCTAAAAGTCATTGCATTTTGATTTTTTTCACAATTCACACTTCGTCCCGACTATTTCGGAATCGGGGTTGTATATCTGGTGAAGAAATTGCACATTTGATAGAGCTCTGAAGTTAATAGTCCATTGACTTTGATCGTTCTTTCATTGTAAATCATCAACATCCCAAAAGGTCAAAGCAATAGATTAACAAACATTGACTATTGCAGAAAAACACAGCTGATTGGTTACCCGAGGTCAGATGACTTGACCCTGATCATTCTTCCAGTGTTTTGCAATGACATTGATCGTTTTGTCATTGTTCACAGATTTTTCAACGCAGCATATTTTGGATTCTGATCATTCTTTCAGAGTTCTCATAATCTTAAGTGAAACCACCAAGAGTCTGAAAATAGATGGCAGGCCTAACTAAAAATCTCGAAAAAATTGACCTTGATCGTTTTTCCATTGGACCCTTCATTTGTATGGTGATGTGTAACATCAATCTGCCAAGGGACAGCAGATGGAAATTATCTTATGGCTATAATCTGGCATATTTACATGCAAATGTTCATTAGTATGCACTGTCCCTAACTAAAATAAATAAATGGAATAAAATAAAATAAAACAAAATAAACCCCAAGATGGTGTGCCTTTCAGGGTCTTGCATAATTCATATGCTACCATTGCCTCTTGCTCTACAGACTCAGGCCAGGTCTGACCTCATACATTTCTATGACCATCTTTGGGTCCTAACCTCAAACAGCACTGCTTTACAGCAGGCAACAAGCCAAGTATCACCAACAGCCTGTATGAAAATACCGGAGTGTTGCTCTGGAGACAGGAGCTGGAGGCTGGAGGAGCCCAGAGTGTTAGTGCTGAGGCAGAGGATATTGGGTGTGTCTCCCTGTGAGTGGTACATGGTGAGGGAGCTCCTCAAGCCCGTGCTCCCCAGCTGCTCCTCCCTGATGACTCTGTCAGTAGAGTTAGTGACCTGCAATCCAGACACATGCCAGTCTATGCTGGTAGGGGGATTCCCACGGCTCTCACAGGAGCAGCTGATCTGTGCTGCAGTCCTGCTGCAGCTCCCAGAGCCAGAGATCTGAGGCCTGTCTGCACACAGGAGGACACAGTTACACACAGCACTGATGCATTCATACTGCTCTACCATCAACAGTCTTTCATCTTTCATTATGGTTCCTTCACAACTGATCAATATTTTGTTGTTATTTGGTTGCTGCCTGTTAATGCTCATCACTTCCTATTTTCTTGCATTCAGTTAATTCTATCACTTGATGGTTGATTTGATTTGTGCCCAACTTCTAGTTTATGCATTGCATTTTGTTCACTGGGTTGACTACTGCATTGCATGACTTGTGCATCATCTTATGTTATGTAACTGTTTCGGTGACCTTCTTTGAGCATTTAAAGCACATAGCTTTGGTTAAAAGCATCTGCCAAATTAATATAATGAGAGGAACTTAAATGCAACAATTCTATGATCAATACAATGATTTCATGAATATAAACACTGAACATACATATTATACTAAGCTGTACAGTTGTTGAGTTCTTCATGCCATGTTTATTCTGTGCTTCACAGTAGTACTGTTCACCATTACTGGACTCAGTCACACTGAAGGTGAGATTCTGTCCAGTTCCATTAATGTTCATCTCTGCTCCATTCACTTTATACCAGGTGTAGTTCTGCACTGGTGGGTTGGCTTTACTGCTGCAGGTCAGAGCTACAGAACTGCCTGCTAACACTAAACCAGAGGGACTGATGGACACTGAAGTGTTCTTGGGAGGATCTGGAAAGAGAATAGTTTGTCTTTTATATAGTAATATTCCTTGTCTTCCTATTTTACAGTAAAAGAAACAGTTAGCATAACACAAATACTTCATTGTACTTTACAACCTCTCATAACAATTTACTTGGGATTATGAAGACAAGAGTGTAAAAAGCAAAAAATGCATTTCCATCTGTATTCACAGTCAAAACTACCACGGTGTTTTTTGGAGAAACACACCAGTAACTTGACCAATGTGGCCACAAAGTGGTGTTTTCACTTTCTTTATTATTATTTTTTTTTAACAACCCCAGTTCCGTAAAAGTTGGCACATCATGAGGAATGCAGATTAAACCACAAAGGTCTAATTTTACAACAGCACATGATTTTATAATATGAATTTAATACCTTATTGAAAATATATATGTAATGATTGCAATGTCCAAAAATGTTAACAGATGACTGCTTACTATTGTGTAACATCACAGTGTTTTTTAACCATAAACATTTAGGAACTAAAGACACAATTTTGTCAGGTATAGCGAGCAGAATTTTCCCCCATTCAGCCATTGTGCAGGTCATCAGCTGCACAATTGTAAGGGGCCTTCATTGCCTCATATTCCGATTCAAAATGTGTCGTATGTTCTTAATCAGTGCTGATCAGGACTGCAGGCAGGCTCATCTAGCACCTGCACTCTCTGCTCACACTGCCATGCACTTGCCATCCATCCAGAAAGTGGTTGGATGATGCCTTGCAGGAAAATGTAGGGATGTCCTTGGAGCAGTCTATGGCTTGATGGCATCTTACGTTGCTCCAAAATTTGTACATATCTTTCTGCACTGATGGTGCCCTCTCAAATGAGCGAGTCACTTATGCCATGTGCACTGACACATTCTCATTATATGACTTACACTGAGTTTTCTACCTGTTGCTGATAACGGCTTGGGTTGTTTTTCTCACCTCTTATCATCTATCATAGGAACACAGCAGCTGTTTTTTCAAAAAACCTATTGAAATGTTGACTCATCAGACCAGAAAATACTTCTTACCATGCTACTGTGCATCGTAGATGACACAAAGCCCAGAGAAGTTGGTGGCGCTTTTGGCCAGTGCATGGCTTTGGCTTTGAATAAACTTGCGTCTTTGGATTCAGAGGCAAATGGTGTTGACTGATAAGGTTTACCAAATTATTTCCGTGCTTATGACATATTATGTTTTATAGACACATTTCAATGGAGGCCCCGAAAGGCAAGTGAGAAGAAAAATTTTGTTGATCCATTTTCTTAACCTGATCTAAATTCTTATTTTTTTTTATTTCTTGTGTTTCTGACTTAAGGATAGGTGAAAGATAAGTTATTGCTGAAATAATCTACATTCCTTTTTTTCATCACTGAAAACAAATGAAAAAAGTACAACCTCAATTTCGAAATAGTTGGGACAAAGTGTAAATTGTGAATAAAATCAAAACGCAATGACTTTCAAATCACACCTGCCAGTATTTTATTCACAATAGAACAGAGATAACATAGCAAATGTTGAAACTGAGAAATTTTACAATTTTTTCCACAAAATGAGCTCATTTCAAATTTGATGGCTGCTACAGGTCTCAAAAAAGTTTGGACAGGGTCCTGTGTACCATGGTGTAGCATCGCCTCTTCTTTTTAACACAGAGTGGAGGCGTCTGGGCATTGAGGAGACAAGTTTCTTGAGTTTAGCCATTGGGATTTGATCCCATTCTTGTTTAATACAGGCTTCCAGCTGCTGGAGAGCTTTGGGTCTCCTTTGACGGACTTTTTGTTTAATTATGCGCCAAATGTTCTCAATCTGTGAAAGATCAGGACTGAAGGCAGGCCAGTTCAGCACACGGACTCTTTTACTACGAAGTCATGCTGTTGTAATAGCTGCAGTATGTGATTTTGCATTGTCCTGCTGAAATACACAAGGCCTTCCCTGGAATAGATGTCGCCTGGAGGGGAGCATATGTTGCTCTAAAACCTTTATATACCTTTCAGCATTCATGGTGCTTTTTAAAACATACAAGTGTCCCACATCATATGCACTAATGCATCCCCATACCATCAGAGATGCTGGCTTTTGAACTGAAAGCTGATAACAGGAGGGGTGGTCTTTCTCCTCTTTAGCCCAGGGGACACGACGCCCATTATTTCCAACTAGAGTGCCAAATTTGGACTCGTCTGACCACAGGACACTTTGCCACTTTGCTACAGTCCATTTTAAATGAACCTTGGCCCACAGAACATGGTGGCGCTTCTGGATCATGCTCAACAATGGCTTCCTTTTTGCATGATATAGTTTAAGTTGGCATCTGTGGATGGCACGGCGGACTGTGTTTACAGACAGTGTTTTCTTGATGTATTCCTGGGCCCATTTAGTAATGTCAATGATAGAGTCATGCCGGTGAGTAATGCAGTGGCGTCTGAGGGCCCGAAGATCACAGGCATCCAGTAAAGGTCTTCGGTCCTTGTCCCTTACGCACAGAGATTTTTCCAGTTTCTCTGAATCTTTTGATGATTTTATGCACTGTCGATGATGACACCTTCAAAGCCTTTGCAATTGACATTGAGGAACATTGTTTTTAAAGTATTCCACAATTTTTTTACGCAAACCTTCACAGGTTGGAGAGTCTCTGCCCATCTTTACTTCTGAGAGACTCAGCCTCTCTAAGACATCCCTTTTACAGCCAATCATGTTACACACCTGATGCCAGCTAACTTAATTACTTGCTACATGTTCTTTCAGCTGATTCTCTCATATATTAACTGCTTTTTCAGCTCTTTTTTGCCTGTGTCCCAACTTTTTCGAGACCTGTTGCAGCCAGAAAATTTGAAATAAGCTCATTTTGTGGATGAAAATGTAAAATGTCTCAGTTTCAACATTTGAAATGTTATCTATGTTCTATTGTAAATAACATTTTGGCTCATGTGATCTGAAAGTCATTGCATTTTGATTTTATTCACAATTTACACTTCGTCCCAACTATTTCGGAATTGGGGTTGTATTTATTGCTGGTGAATAAAATGTTTTTGCTAGGATCATTTGAAAAAAAAAAATTTTGGCAGGTTTTGTCAGAAAATTGTTTTGAAGTGTTGGTTGTTTTTATGCCACAAGAGGCTGAAGTGCAGCACTACCCTATCCCAGACTCTAAATAGGACAAAACGCATTGATGTTGCACCTTTTATTACAGTGTACCTTTAATAGGTAATTAGTTTATATTGAGCTTTGTTTAACATAACAGAACATAACATGAGTGGCGAGAACAGGCCATTCAGCCCAACTAGGCTCGCCAGTTTCTTTTCACTATTGTGAATATATTACTTCAGATACTCAATGATTCAATGGTATCTATCTTTAAGTCAAGTCTGGTCTTGAAAATTCCCAAGGTTTCTGCCTCAACAATATGGTCAGGCAAGCTATTCCACATCGAAATTACTCTTTTGGTGAAAAAATATTTCCTAATATCCGTGCTAAATTTACCCTTGGTCAACTTCCATTTGTGACCCCGAGTTCTACTAACAAAACTTGGCCGAAGGAATCCTACATAATTCACTTTGTTAATCCCTTTAACATGTTTAAAGACCTCAATCAAATCACCCCTTAGTCTCCTTTTCCTAAGACTAAAGAGATTAAGGATCTTCAGCCTCTTCTCATAGCTTTCATCTTTCAGACCTGGAATCAGCTTAGTGGCTCTTCTCTGAACTTTTTCTAGAGCCTCTATATCTTTCTTAACCCTTTCATGCATGGAGGTCACTACAGTGTACAGCTGTTTAAAAGTGTTTTTTCTCTATATGGGCAATTTCACACTAACTTAGGCCATCCATGTCTCATGGGGTCAAAATTTGAAATGCGTTGTTATGTTACTTCCAGTGGATATTAAAACAACAGATCTTATATTTATGAAAAAATAATGTTAGTAAGCTACAGATGTTATGACAGTTTTGCAATAACAACAAAAAGTTGAGTTACTTGTGAAAAATTATTTATTCAACCACTAAAAAACTGAGCATCTCAGTATATGGTATTGTTATGACTTGAAAATCACAACAAAGAAAACCAACAATGACAACTAAAAAAAATTTGTTCTTCACTGATAAAAAAAAACTTCGCCAAATAATCCACTGTTTAATCTTAAAATAACACTCTAATGCGACTATGTAACTCTGTTGCCAAAACAAAAACTCTGCTCCTACTGACCAAAATCACAGCATTTATATAGACTAGCAACATTCTGGAAAGATCTACAGGATTCCTGGGTAATCCCACCCCCTCCAGGCAGGAAGATGCCAGAAGCTTCTAGAAAGCACTAGTCTATTACAAAGAAGTGATATTACACCAGATCATGTTTTGCTACAGACACACCACCAGAGGGTGCCGAAGAACAAAATAAATAGCTGACCAGCAACGCAGCAAAAACAGCATGTAACAAATCTCCATTTACAAATGGTATACAGTGCTTTACATAAAATACTCATGCATAACAGTATGTACTAAAATGCTGTGGTTTGCTTATCTGTAATAACACCTGAACCACAAAATTTCTTACAAAAATACTTCCATGTCTATTTGTACCATAAACAATTGAGAAAACTAAGTTTTCAGCAAGTTTTATCTGCAAATTTTGAAAATGCTCATGCAAACTGTTTGTTAGAGTATGCAAATGATACAATTAATTGCATAGTTATGTCCAAAGTCAAACACCTCACCCATCTGTAGGTGCTCCTTCTTTTGTCATAGGCAAAATTGTTTGGCATCTATTGCCTCAATGACAATTTTAGTTCATTTGTGCCGGAGTGGACATTTTTAGGACATAAACAAGAATTATACAATAAACCTTTTAACCATGTGTTGGGTCATCTATTTTGCAGAGTAGGTTCACCAAATCAAATTTTATGCAAATGCCAAGTACTGCTAATTAAAATTTAGAAAAAGAATTTCGTTTACTTGCCAAATGTAAAAAATATGTACAGGAACTAAAGTTATTCTTCCAAAACAGGCAAAATAATACTGCAAAGACAGTTCTCTTGTATCTCCTGAAAGTTACTAGTATTTTCTCTAACATCAGAACCCCGAACTAAGCCTTGAATGTCATTAATACAGAATATTTGAACATGCTCCATATGTGTCGGAGTGGACAAACATTTGGACATCATCCATGGTATCTCCGACTTTGTCCGGGGATACAATCATTTCATTAAACTGGCCATAATGGCTTCAGCAACCATGTATGTTTTATCTGGGAGACTAAAATGTCGTCTGGGAGTTGGAGCAGGCGGATCATCCAGGCTACATAGCTAGGATCTCTTGAACAAGGATTGTGTCCCTTTCAGGCTTTGCGGGCCATACAAAACGATTCTGTCCAGCCTGGGGCTTCATAAAGTTGATGGTAGCTGATTCATCTTGAATGTCTCCCACTTCTGCTGGAAGCCAAATATTTTTTCATGTCTTGTGTCGAAGTGGACAATCACTGGACATTGTGCTTGGCCTGCATGTAACAATGACGCATGTGACCTTTCAGAAACTTATAGTTACTAAAATTATTATTGCATATTTGCCTGTGTTTTAAACAGAAAATGTCTTATATTTAGCAACACTAAAGACACACAACAAGCAGAACAACAAATGTGTCGGAGTGGACACGTTTGGACGGAAGATGTTTGGTACCTTAACAACAGGTGGAAGTACCAACAATGTAAAATATTTAACTTTTACTGAATATCTCTTCATAATGCCTGTTATGTACATCCAAAATAATAGGCTTCCCCATTCTGCGGCAATAGGTGCAGACCAATGTGTTGGAGTGGACATGTTGGACGGAAAAAATAGCGTAAAGTAAACAATATGAAAGGTGAACAAATAGTTGCTCCACACTCAAGGCAAATAGCTTTCATTTTTTGTGACACATCGATCTGTTTATATTGTGATAGAAAATTTATGTGGACACACTAAAACAAAAGCTACAACAGTTCATGTAAATGATAAAAATTTTTGGGACACAATATACCGTCCAATATTTGGACACATTTGGACATTATAGGAAAAGTACTCAGCCGATTTTGTTGAAATTAGGCATGATGATTGCTCATGAGCTGCTTTTCCAAATGCACATCAACATCATCAGCCATACCCAGTATAAAGTAGGATTTACTGCTCATTTTTGAAGTATTGTTGATGGCCTAGGTTTGCGTAAAATTGCCCATATATGCCTGCAATTTTGGGCACTGCTGCATATTAGTAAAAAAATCCTGACTGAGTTTATCATAATTTATGCATGAGAGGGTTAAAGTATGGTCCCCAGAACTGTACACAATACTCCAGATGTGGTCTGACGAATGTGTTGTACAAGAGAAGTATGACCTCCTTGGATTTGTACTCAATACTTTTGGCAATGCATCCCAGCATCCGATTGGCTTTTCTAACTGCTACGGCACAATGACTAGAACCTGAGAAGGTTCGGTCAACAATCACTACCAGATCTTAATCATGTGGAGCATATTCCAGTTTTAAACCTCCCATGAAGTAATCCTGTCTAATGTTTTCATTACCTCCATGTATAACTTTACATTTCACTATATTAAATTTCATTTGCCACATTTCTGCCCAATTCTGGATTCTATCCAAATCATCCTGAATCACTTTAGTAGACTCCAAAATATTTGCCAAACCTCCCAATTTAGTATCATCTGCAAATTTAACCAATTTGCTCTCAATATTCCTACCAAGGTCATTAATGTAGATGAGGAACAGCAGGGGTCCCAACACCGATCCCTGAGGGACGCCACTCCCCACCATACCTAGCTAAGATGAGATTCCACTGACCAACACTCTTTGTGTTCTGTCCTGTAACCAGTTTTGAATCCACTCCAGAATACCTCCTGTAACTCCAGTGGAGCTCATTTTAAAAATTAGTCTCTTATGCGGTACTGTATCAAATTCTTTCTGAAAATCCATATGATGTCATAAGCCCTGCTCTGATCATAAGTCTTGGTGGCCTCTTCAAAGAATTCCAAGAGGTTTGTCACGCATGACCTTCCCTTACAGAAACCATGTTGGCTATCCCTCAAGATATTATTACGTTCAAGACATAATTCCAGCTCTTCTTTTATGATAGATTCCAGTATTTTGCATGCAATGCAAGTTAAACTGACTGGCCTCTAATTTCCTGGCTCAGTATGGTCCCCTTTCTTATATATTGGTATTATATTGCGCTGCTTCCAATCATTTGGTATTCCTCCAGTTTCTAAAGACCGTCTGAAGATAGCGGAGAGCAGTTCAAAGATGATCTCACTAACTTCCCTGAGCACTCTAGGATATAAGCCATCAGGACCTGCCGCCTTATCTGCCTTTAGTTTATGCAACTTGTCTAATACTTCATTATCCCTTACCTCAATTTCTACTAAATAATGTTCAGCATTGGACATGCCCTCTGGCCGAATAAAAACCCGCTCCGAGGTAAAATTCTCAACAAAGTAACTGTTTAAGGTATCCGCAGTATCTTTGTTATCATATAGCAGCAATCCATATTTATTCTTTATGCACTTAACGCCCTCTTTGACTTTCCTTTTTCTGCTACAGTACTGAAAGAAGCGCTTAGGATTAGTTTTTTGCCCTTCTGCAATTTGCCTTTTATACAGTCTTCTAGCATTCCTCAGCTCTTTTTTGACCACAGCTCGCATTTTACAGTATTCAGCCTTGGTATTCTCATTGTTATCCTTTATGTACATCTTATAAAGATTCCTCTTTTCCCTCAATCTCCTACGAATAGCTGTGGTCATCCACGGAGGATTCTGCTTTTTCAGCTTACTTTTGGACACCTTTGGAATGAATTTACATTGTGAATCAAGTAAAACCCCCTTAAATCTTTCCCACATCTCATTTACAGACTCACAGTCCAGGAGTCTCTCCCATTTTATTTCGCTTAGATATGAGCGCATCATGTCAAAGTTTGCTCGCCTAAAATTGAAAATTTTGGTTTTCGAAGACACCTTTTTAACTTCCCATGAAACATCAAAATGAACAGTTAAAGGAGGAGACAGCACCCCAGCAAAGTATATTTCAGCAGAAAGTAGAATTCTTGAAGTGTCTAAAATGCATAGCTTTATACATTTTAATTTGGCAATGATCCAGTGTGACGCATTTTTAAACCGAAAAGTCTTCAAATTGGCGTCAATACCAGGGGGCAGACATTTTTACTTGGGGAATCTAAGGCTGCGTTCGGAATGCACACTTATCCACTCGCTCACTCACTCTCTATATTGTTTTCAATGTAGAACATTCACTACACAGCGCCCTATATAGTGGGTGAGTGTGCATTTCTGATGCATTATCCAATCAAACGCCAGTGCCGCGGTGCTTGTGCGTCAGTTATTCTCTTACGTGACGTCAGTTGTTCTCTTTCTTTTCATCCGGGCCATGGAGAAGTTCAGAGGGCCTTCAGTAAGCTCTCCCTTCACGGCTTGGCTGCCTGCAAGCTGTTTTTAATTAAGCTGGACTGATGAACAATCAAATAATTTATCGACTGAGCCACCAAGACCAATACATGACCTATAATTAGAAATGGTAATGAAATGTGAACTCCCATTGCCTACTTATATAATTGATATGGCATTGTAAATCCAAAACTTTTGCTGACTTCGCAGCATTCATTTTTGCCGTCCTTGGGATTGTCAGTGCTACCTTACAGCGCCTTTTAGCCGTGACAACATTCAAAATAAATAACGGATTCCCGCAGCCACGCAAACTAATTTCCGCAAATTAGTTTGCCACTTAACGAGCGCTGAAATTATGAGGGCATATTGATATTTTATGTCGTCATTTATGCGCAGAAGGCGCCTCATAATTTTGTGGTGCAGTGCTTAACAACGCTATCAAAAGTAAATTAGACTGTCCTCAGCTTTTACCAATTAGTCTGAGCAACTGTGGCTAATCGGGAGATGAAAACTGCAAGAGGTTTAGGTTATTAAGCATTTTTAAAGGTGAGGTTTCCGAAGATCAAATTCAAAATCAGAAGATTCCCCAAGTAAAAATGCCTGGCCCCTGGTATTGAAGCAAATTTGAAGACTCGCTGGTTTAAAAATGCGTCGCACAGGATCATTACCAAATTAAAATATGCGTTTTAGACACTTCAAATATTCTACTTTCCGCTGAAATATACTTTGCCGAGGTGCTGTCTCCTCCTTTAAGTGATCACTAGTCCCAAGAGGCTCCAGTACCTCAACATTGCTAATTCTATCAGGGTCATTACAAAGCACTAAATCTAAAATTGCCTTCTCTCTTATAGGTTTATTAACATACTCCACCAAAAAATTGCCATTTATACATATAGAAATTCATCCTCCCCTTTCTCATGGTTTCTTTGCTTGTGGGAACAATAATGTTCAGCAACTGCATACTTGTGGATGCAACCGTCACCAATGCAAACATAGTTCCCCGGGGATTGAAGCTGCTATTTTTCTCATTCTCATAATCCAACCAATAACATAATATGGTAAGGACTATGGCCGTTGCCTGTCGTTAAATTTGTTTAAAAGTGGCAAATTTTAATTTTATGGGTTCAGTCAGGACACTTACGTCAGATTTGACCATTATTGCAGGACGACCTGCATTGGAGTTTGGCGGTGACTCTGCTTAAGTGATGCTCTGGAGCAATCTGAGCAAGCATAACTCAGACAGTCCCTGAGATCACAAACCCTCTGGCAGGGTCTGAGATTCTTTTGAATCTCATTTTAAGTTATTGAACATGATATGGACAAATGCTGCTTATGATGAACAAAGGTAATTATAAAAGAGGAGGCTAGGGAGGTGAAGGGAGATGAGAAACAGATTTCTTATTAACCCAAGCAGGAGTGGTGTAGAAAGCACGGCACTAGAGCAATTAATGAACACTGCCTTGGTTATAAAAGCTTGCAAATTAGGTAGGAGGAGCTAAAGTTATGAACGACTGGCAGATACAGACAGTTCCCATAACCAACCATAACACTGCCGGAAATAGCCGCAGACCCACAACTTCAAATAAGCAGTCAGATTCCCTTTTCATTCATGCAGAAATGCTTACTCCTAAACAATGCCAACATCAGTGAAACACAGTTATTTTCATTTTGAATTAAAGAGCAACAATTTCAGGAACAGAAAATATAATCTAATTATTGTACTTGAAATGTTTGATTACCATTATCGCCCAGTGCAGAGCAGAGATGGAGTTCTGCCGAACATCAGATGAAATAACTAAGGCCAACCAATTTCACTAGAAAACGAGAGGAAGCCATTCAAGTGCAACCAAAGCTGATCGTTTAAATTGCTGAGCCATATAAATTGATTTTCTTTCCCCGCTTTGAATTGCTTTCAGGCCAAGTGAGAAAAACCAACACAATAAGCCATAAAGTATTAGCAGTCCAGCCCAATTGTCATACATACATAGGACGCCATCTAATTCACGTGCGGCAGTTTTAACCCCAGCGCAAGCATACAGCCTCAAAGTCTCTGGGGCCCAGGGGCAGTTCTAGAGGGTGGATCGGGATGGCACCCGCCCCCCGTGAAATATGAGTGGCCCCCTCTAGTGCCCCCCCAATCCATTGGGCTAAAGTGCTGTCAATCTGATGATTTTGATTTCCATTGGATCAGAGTACTGCTTCTTGGCTGCCTGTTCTTCCAATCGTGGCCTTTCTATTTGGTAAATGCTCAACACGATATAATCAGAGGGCTGCGGATCAGAGGCACTTGCGGAGGTTCAGTCTTCCCACAGCCAAACATTCGCCCGTGAAAGATGACTATGATTTGGCATTTGTTATAGATTTTCCTTTATCACATAACTGTGGTACTTTTCCCAAAGCCCAACGCATGGCATATTTTTTGTATTACCTCAGGTACAAATCACTTTTGTGGAAAAATCATTGTCTTACAGCGTGGGGGGAGAACTGTTCCATGTTAGGTTATGCTGTTAATATTTAGCCAAACTGAATACCAAGTGTCACAGTGGTTTAATCGGTATGGCTTAGCACAGTAGTAGGCTATCTAAGTGCCACTCTCATAAGTGCATTACTTTGCCAGCGTGCTCGCAGTTCCTTTCCATAACCATTATATAACATTAGTTTGTTAGCTAGCCAGATCAGTTGACAGTGGAGGAAAACTGTGATTCGGCATTTGTTCCAGATTTTTCTCTATCACATAGCTAACTAACATTAGTACTTCTCCCATGGTCCAACTAATGATGTGGAAGTGATCAATACAAACCATTGCTAGTTAAAACGCGAAAGTAATGGCGTGACCGCTGGGTAAGTTAGCAGAGTGATGGCGTCAGCTGTGGTAGCATATATTGGGAATTACTTTGCGGGCGCTTACAGAAATTATATTTGTTTTATAATAAATTGCGCAATTCAGTTATGTGATAAACAGAATCTTATACTCAGTCATGATCTGATCAAGCCACTGCTAATGCCTTGATAAATAAAACCATTGGAAACGAGTATCACTATCATAAAACCCCTGTAGTTACAGCCCTTCATCTCTCCTTATCTGATTCAACCATTTCGTTCTACGAAGATAATCTCTCGGAAAACAATGAGAAATAAGATCAGTGTGCAATCTATCATCCCCATTACACAGCGGGACACAATAGAAAGGCTGCGTTTTGGCATTTGAATGCATGGTATGCATAGAATTTAAGAGTGGTCCATAATCACCGCGTCTCTGCATGGTATATTTCTGCATACCAGATCACCATTGAAAAAGAAACTTTGGTCTCAACTGGTTTTATCTGGTTAAATAAAGGATTTGATTGATTTGTATGTATAAACTCAGTTCTATATTTTGAAATACTGAAAAAGTGTCACTTCGAAGTCAAACGTTAGTCTCAAATTAACGCTAGTCGCTATTATACTGTGGTCAATTCAGCTGTGGCAAGTACAGTACTTAACCAAAAGCACCGCAACTTTTAGGCAATATAAAGAAACTTACCCGGTAAGCTGTATTTACATGCTTGGTGTCTACGGATTCTGCTAAATTTAGACTTTTTAATTATCTTGATGTAGTCTTTCATGTTTGATTAAAGACTAAAATCACAATCAATTTCTCCCAAGATAATGAGGTTCAACAAACACTGAAGTTTTAGTAGTCTGAGAATGTTGAGAATGCAGCGATCAGATGAACGACATTGACATTTTAAGATGTAGCACGGTGTATGCCGTTACCATTACATTTATTTCTCTCCCTACTAAATTGCTTGGGCTGACATAGGGGATCTGACCACAATGGACTGGAATATTGACACTACTGCATTTATGGGCACACTCACGCTGTGATGTGAAACAGCTGTTTAATTTTGTTATCAAATATGCCCCATGGATATTTGTGTGTAATAAAATTTCCAAAGTTCGATACCATGGAATTGTTTTTGTATTGTTTTGCACTGGAAATGTTTTTGAAACAAGTGGCACACTTAGCCTATAGAAAATGTGCATTGTATTTGGATACAATTCACTGAATATAAAAACAAGTAAAATTAAGAACGAAAATGATGTGTCTAATTTAGCATAATTATATTGTGTTCTATCCTATCATGTATTGCCTACATTTCTGAGCAGAATTTCAATGGTGTATTCTGATAAAAATGACCCCCCGACTGATTATTAATCCCCCCTATGCCACCCCACTTTAAAAATCCTAGAACTGCCCCTGCTCTGGGCAACATTTTTTTATTTGATACCAGCAAACTCCAGCCTCTTAGAGAGTAGCTTCATGATAGCGAATAAAGATCATAGCATTTACTCGCAAGAACATTAACATGTTAAGCGTGAGCATAAAATGGTCAACCAGATGCTTGTTGCCATACATTTCATGAATATAATGTGCACTGCCCCTTATTTTTTTAGGTACAACGACAAATCTCACACACACACACACACACACACACACACACCAGTTACCAAAGCCTTTGATTAGGCTATTTGTAAGCAATGATTCCACTTCCAATAGCCCCATATAAAAAACAAAATTTTGTAGGCTTAGCTTTCAAAACCAAAGCTTCAACAAAGTTCATAAACTCAAAATAAACTGCATGATGCAAATACGCCTCACATATAATTCCATATGGGAAATAATTGAAATTCCCGGAGTTTAAACGAAGGAACTCATTAAACACGATTAGAAGGAGACCCGAGCAATGCATTTCAAACTTGACCTCAGCCAAATTGTTGTAAAATAACCCTTCCCAGTCAGAATCTGCAGATTGCTGGTGATGAGATGGAACATTTTAAACAGACATTAAAAGAGCACAACCACCTCTTTCAGCCAAAGGAACTTCAGCATTTAATAACCTGACAGGACTGTGCCAGCCTAAAATCAATCTACACTGACATCAGTCGAATTAAACCTCCACAAAATGCGGTGGATGGAGGAAGGAGACCCTAGATATTTTGGCGAACCTAGATATTTTATTGGTGAATACTATGACAAATTGCTCAGAAAGTAAAAATCCTCCCCTGAACTTTATTTCAACCACCTGGATTTACTTTGGACAGGAGATAGAGCCAATATCAGTGATCAGCTCATTCTGTGGGAGGGAGAAAAACTTGGTAGGACTTTCTGACCCCTGGATTTTACACCTCTGGCAGTAGCCAGGTGGTGAATCCCCCTCACAGAAGCATGACTGCTTAACAGTTGAATTGAAAGGTTTAGCAGGGACACAGTCCCAATACTGGGGACCAATGGAAGCTTGGGAGGTGTTCTTAATAAAATAACCCAGAGATAAAGGTTGGAACAATAGATTAACAAGAACATGGTCCCAATCCTGGACACCTATAAAAAGGCTTGGGAGCTTGTTCCTATTAATTAGAATCTGAAGAGTAATTAAATCTTTCTTTATCATTCATTTACCAAAAACAAATGAAAGAAGAACTTTGCTCAGGACGAGAAGACATGCTGTCTGGTGGTGTATAAAGCATGACAATCCGGCAACCATACTGAGATCACAATGAACTTATACAGGCAGGACATTCACAATTGGGGCAAGGCATACAAATGGTACCACCTGTGTGCAAGGAGTAAACTGAAGACCTGGGTGCAAGAAGTACTTCAGTCACATTTTCCAAAAAATGAGCTGACACTACTACCATAAAGTAGAGTGTCATGTGCATCATTTAAAGCCAAAAAATTCCAAATATAAGTAATCAAGTCCTCAATACTGATATACGGCCTTCCCTGAATCTACTGAATTTTTGTGCAAGAAATACTCAAGTTTTTGCAGAAGTACTCAAGTCCTTGACGTCATCAGGAACAAGTGCCTAAGTCCATGACTGTCCAATCAGCTGCTAGTATGTGTCATGTGACAAGCATAGCAAAAATGACTGTTTGGCAATCAGAAAATGATTGAAATGGCATTTGTGTGGTAAAAGTACTGAAGTCCATGCATTTTATGGCAATAAGTACCGAAGTCCAGGCATTTTATGGTAAGAAGTACCAAAGTCCGAAACTGATTTTCTTGTTTTTTTTTTCGTAATAAAGCATTATTTTTCCACAAAAACTTGTCTGTCTACTTTGTATAACCCCTGGGACTAGCAGCAGGCGCCAATGAATGTTGTCTTTTAAAAAAAGTGTCTGCAGCATGTTTTCAAAACTTTGACCCTTAATATCTCAAAAGTGTTATTTTGTGACTAAAGTACTTCTTGCACCCAGATCTTCAACTAGACAATCAATTAAGGCTTGCCGCACACTGGGTGATTTTTAAATTTTAGCCAATTTTAAAAATTTGGGAGACCACAGACGTGAGGACAGTTTCCACCAATATTTGACATTATGATCTTCCCAAAGCACACACTTAATACGGCCAGTGGCGATTCCACAACACGAGATCTTGTGTGTCTCGCGTGATCAAACATGAGTAAAGAAGAAAAACAAATGTGGAGAGCTGGTTGCCCTGGCGTGCATTGTATTTACTGCAAAAAAAAAGAGAAAAAGAATACGGGCGAAATCCTGGCTGAGAAGACAGAGTTGGAAAAGTACGCAACATCCGGTTGGTGGCACTTCCCAGTCTGTTCACTCTCATTGGCTATTATAGGTATTTCTGTCGGCGGTAGCTCTTTCTGGAATCGTAAATATTAAACATGTTTGATATGGATTATTCATGTTTTATATTTATGATTCAAGATCGGGGAAGCTCAGACTCGACCGACAGCGGATAAATAATCTTGTTGACACGACATACTTTAGGATAATTTGAACATATAATCGGTGACCAGCCTCGAGATGGGCCACACATCCAGGGTCGTTGGGGGGGGGCCTAATATCATCTAGTATGTGGCCAGCCTAAAGGAGACAAAACCAAAAGAACACATGCAGATTGCTGGAACAGGGGTGGAACCAATTAAGGACACCTGAGGGTTCTGACACATTTTAAAATATAACAAGATTCTTAGCATAACTTCTTTCACTTCGCCTTATAATTGCAACCTTCACATCATTCTGAGTTCTAAATTGCTCCTATACCAACTTTTATGGAGTCTGCTGCAATCTTCAGATTTGAAAAAAAAGTGTATATTTTTGATTATTTTGTGAGTCAAATGATCAAATAATGTGTTGTGGTAGTGTGTTCAATGTAGGACAAGATGAATCGACTTTGAAGAACAATTTTATCCGCATTTTCCATAATGTGCCATCTTTTTTGGAACTGGGGCTGTTATACATGGGCAGATTATGGGAAAGCAAAAATTAGACCTTAAAATTCAACATTTGTTGTGAGCTGTTCAGCTCACCTTTTTCCCGAGGTCTTTTAGCAGATATCATTGCATCAACATAGTCACACCAGGTTTTCATTTTTTACCTACAGTCATATCTATTTTTACAGAAAGATACAAACTGAATCAGTTAAGGTCTTCAGAACTATGTCTCAGTGCCCAACCTGGGGATCAAACCTTTTTTTGGTTTTTGAGAAGCGATATAATAACTTTGAGGATATTTGCTGGTGGTCTGCTTCATAAGATGAGCATTATTTAGGTTATTCACATTTGCTTGATAAAAAATGAAAATAACACTATTTTATTTGCGTTATCTTTTATTAATATTAATTCTGTACAATATACCTACCACAGGAGAGCAAAGAAACAAGTAAATAAAATAATAATAATAATAATAATAATAATGATAATTATTACTCTGCAATTGAGAAAGTAATAATATTGTAAGATTCTATACACTTACAGAAAACTTTGAGAGTCCGACTGGCCTCAGAAATCTTCTGAACGCCTCCTTGTTGCAGTGTGTAATGAGCCCTGCAGGTGATCTTCTGCCCATGGTGGAGATGGGAAGCAGTGAAGGTCATAACAGAAGACACAGATTGGGTTTGATCCTTATTCACCTGCAGCTGATCCACACTGTCACCCAGTCTGGGGGTCCATGTTAGATTTGGGGGGAGGTCAGGACAGGGAGCTGCAGCAGAGCAGCTCAGACTCACAGTGGTCCCCTCCATCACCTCCACCTTATCAGAGGTTAACTTGGGTTTGGGTGGAGAGTCTGAGAAACATGAAGACATAAGGATGCATTGGAGAGTCACACTCAGAACACAAACTATTCACCGCATCAACAGCATCTGAATAACATGCAAATAAAATAAATGTGAAGCATTTAATGTGTGCAGTCGTTTTGAAAAATAAACCAGCAAAAATTGTGAATTTTTTTCTAAGTTGAGCTGGCACTCTCAGCTATAACATGACATTCAAGCACTTATGGCATATTTCAGAGTTGACCTCTACCTAGAATAGATACAAAAACATTCACACTGCATACACGCACAATCCCACAAAACCCCACAATCATCACACCCAGCTGATATCGCAGTTACAGCACAAAAAATAAAGACAAAAATAAATAAATAAATAAATCTGAACCAGAAATTTGACTCTGAGCGGAAACCGCATTACCTTTGATGTTAACTTTAACCATTTGTTTAAAAGTCAGTTTAAAGGACGAACATTCTAATCTGAATGTATATTGGCCACTATAAGTCTTTGGCACTTTCTCCAGGACTGTCGTGCAGTTCTTCTGCAGCAGGTCTCCAGTGATCTTTCCTTTGAGCTGAGATGTAATATTGCTCCTGGAATCAAACACATTTGCTCCATCTCTGTGCCATTTTCCAATTACAGAATTTGGATCATAGCTCAGTTGCAATTCCCTATCATGTGGGATCTGAAATCTGCAGGGAATCCGCACACAGGATCCACTCAGTGCCTCTATACGCTCAGGCATCCAGGCTACCCACTCTCTGCCCAAGGCTCCTGCAAATCAGAATACAGCTCTTTCACTATATTACACAGGTGATCTTACAGCACAGAGACATCTGAGTCTTATGCTGAACAAAGATGATGTACAGGACGTGCAGTACAGAAATTTGTAAATGAGTGCCTGATTATAATGAAAATATCATACATATAATAAATACTTCAGATCAAATATACAGACGTTTTGAAATAAACTACATGGCCAAAAGCACCTGGAAATTCACTGGGCTCAGGGCCCTGATCATGATTCAGACTAAGCCATTTAGTGCTGCAGAAGCGAAAGCTTGACACTGTAGCATATATCAGCATTCTAGATGTTTAGTTGCTTCCAACCATGTGGAATAGGCTCTTTCCTCCTCCAACATGGGAAAAAAACAACATCTAGTGTGGCCAGCTTTTACTGTGATGACAGCATTTAATCTTTCAGGCATAGTGTTCACATATTTTTTTCATTTCCTCACTCGCTAAACCATTTCAAATAGTTAGAAGTTCACTCCAAAGAGAGTCTTTCAGTGTTACAACAGATTTTTTTATCTAGGTATCAAGGAAATCACATATTTGCTCAATCGGATAAAGGTCAAGTCAAAACATTTATGTCACCAGATGATTCTTTCCAACTGAGATAATTTTTGCATAACTTAGAAGTGTATTCAGGGTCATTATCTTGTTGAAAATAAAATCCCTGACCAATCATTCTCTTTCCAGATAGCAGTGCATGCCTCACAAAATCCATGATTCCTTCGATTTTTAGGAGATCACCAGCTCCTTTCGAGCAGACTGAACGCAAACCATAATATTGCTACCTCCATGGTGTAATCCATGTTGTAAAACAGTCAATTTTGAAACATTCTCCAACTCTACGGCGCACATAAGTTTGGCATTTGGATGGGGAAATTTTGAATTTTGATTCATCGGTCCAAACGACTTGTTTCCAGTCCGCTGGTGTCCAATCCTTGAATTTCTTGGCAAAGTCAAGTCTTTTTTTTTTTTTTGATGTTGCCAGCTCTTGGCAGCAACACGACCAATCTGACCATTTGCACACTGACGTCTGGAAATAGTAAATCTTGACACTTTCATCTCTTTACTTTCGGCACTATTAATATCATCATGGAGCTGTTGTGCTGTCAATCGCTTATTTTTATTACTTGTCACACACGGATAACGAACATCAGAGGCACTTAACTTCCGTTTTGCACCACTATTGCCATTAGTTTTCTGCAAACAGGTCTCTTTGAAATGCTTGATGGTGCTTCTTACAGTGCCGGGGCAGCATTTAACATTAATTTTTCTCAGTGACCATATATAAGGCCACAATGCGGCTACAAACAATCTGAGCTCCTTCCATCGTGCCATCGTGTTTAACACTGTGACACACACTGCTCACAATTCATGTCACCTTATACACTGGAACAACTGATCATAAGAAGTAATTTTGCAAATTAATGTTGCCTCAAACCAGTTTATACAAACATTTTACCATCAATATTCATGGAATGAGCCTTAAAACATGCACTCATGCTATTCTAGAGTCAAAAAAATTTAATTTGCGACACCTTTTAATTGTTTTAAAAAAAAATGGATATTTTCAGTGTTTTTGTTTATTACCCATATTTTTACCTCCATATAATTGTCGGAATGATTTTTTTTGTTCTCATTGTCACAATAGTGTTTTCCCAATACATTTTCACCAAAAAATCACATCGAAGCAATATATAAGGACCCCCTTTAGATGAAAGTGGTGGTGTATAATCATCACTGCAGACAACTGTAATTGTATAAATAAGCACTAATGTCATAACCCTCGTGTCAATGCCTTTTGTTTAAGTCTGTTTCTCCGTCCAGTTCGTTTGGAACAAGCTCCCAATCCTTCTACGGTCATCAGGATTTGAATCTAGTTCCCCTCAGGCTATCCCATCCTTCTGTAGGACAGTTCAGCTCTGAGAAAGTGTGCACTTCCCCTGGCGGTTATCCTAGGAGCCACTGGCCGGAGACTGGCAATCCAGCTTAACCTTTTACATCTGTGCTGAGCAGTGCACTCTTACTCCGTGGTTCCGTCCCCAAACATTACCGTACTGCAGTCAATAAACCAACCTATTGGGTTGTACTCTGCCTCTGCACTTGATTCCCTGTTCTGGAACATAACACACCAACATGTTTATTTCAGAGTAGTGTATCGCTAACACCACAATGCCATCCACAACATGTCCCACCTTGCAGCAGGCAGCCAATGAGGATGACTCTCTCCACTCCAGTCATGGCTCAAGTATTAGTTAAGATCAAAGACACAGGATGGAAGTGATCTGAAAGGATAAACACTCTCATCGCATGTACCCATTTGCAGTTGTTGTGTGACAATCTCCAAATATCAACAAGTTGCCACTGATTTGACAGATAGAATATCACCAGCATTTTAACTTATATTTTAATCCTGTTACTCTAAAAGAGATGTCTATGCTGTGATTTTTGTAGATTTTTATGCTATATTTTCATATAACCTTTCTCTTGATCTGAAGATGCAGTCACAGTGGTACAGCAGTCACTCTGACTGAGCAGCACAACAACCACAAACATCAGCACTGAATATATGAAAATTTTCCGCCGTAAAGATAAATCCATGAAAGGTCTTAATAATCAGGTCTATGAAATCCCTTACAAAAATAGCAAACTAGGAAAAAAACTCTTCCTGTGTTGCTCTTATGCTAACAAAAGTGTGACTTCTTTGGTCGTATGCCTCCAGTCATACTTCAGGATAAGAGGTTTTGAAATTGTAGAATTACTTAAAAATTAATTGAATTATATGTTATACTGTATTCAAATGTTTTGGCAAGCTGACAATTTTAAAACATATTCTTTTTTTGACACAAAAGTAAAAACTGAAAAGAATACTTCAAGTACTATTGTTCATCTTCGGCGAAGAATAAGAATTATGATAAATTATGATAAACATTTTAATCATACGTAATTATACGTGGATTTCGAAGTCAACTTCATACTGATGTGAGCAGCAAATTCTCAAAACATACTGCAATATGTGAGTCAATGAGCATCAATACTCACAGTTCTCTCTGTCTCAGTCTTTCAAAAAAAATAGCTGAAATCCACAGTTTATCCTGAAAAAATATCTTCAAGCGCTTTTAATATTGAGAGGACAAATATGTCCCAAGATAGTTCATAATCAGCAAATGCTGATCACAGTTGCACTCTAACCACACTCTGTAGTTCAAAACATCCGAGAGTTACACTTCATAAACTTACTGCATAACAGAAAGTTAGTCAGAGCTTTTACACTGCACACTGGCTTTCTGTTTGCAGGATACAAGTATTAACCCAGTCAAAAGAGGAACTGTTCAAAAGCGGCTTTTTAAGAAATATACTGGGATTGTGTTTCTGTGAGTATTTTTGGCTTAGATGCATATACAATCTAAGAAAAAGAGCAGGGAGTGTCTGGATATCCCCCCTCCACTCTCGTGGCAAATTCAAAACCCACAGGTGGATGCTTGAGTGGAGTGGAGGTGGGATGTTAACTAGCAGCAGGCAAGAGTGATGCTGCAGCAGGGTAACGCAGCACAGCAGCAGTCAAAGGATTAGATAACAACCTTCCAGAGGGGAGAAGCACTGTGTGATTTGTATGAGAGTGCTTATGGGAATGTGGTCATGTATCAAGTTGTCTGCTAGCTCTGTGAACTATGCCACATTTGTCGCCCATATGCTGTGCTTCCAACTGTCGCTGAAACAGCAGTTTCACATTATCTTATTTTACCATATAAGTTTTGATCTGGTGGCCAAGCTACATTGATGTCATTACATAGCAATAGAGTCAACCCTTACAGTCGAATCTAAATATGCAAATTAGCAATGATGTTCAAACCACAAGCAAGAAACCCAAAGGAGATTGAAGGAGAGGGGTAACTGCAAATTTTATGTAATCTTTATTTATAATTATCAACTCAGATTGTAATCTCTTTTACGAGAGGGTTCTGAGTCCGACCCAAAATGCACAGGGTCAGTTTCACAAACACATAAGCTCAACTCTTTGATGAACTTTGTTTTTTGTTGAGAATCCCCAGTGGAAATAAAATTTACTTGTAGACTCAGCTCAGTCTGTGTCTGGGGCCTGATAAGACAATTACATCTCAGCATTCACTGAGAGAATGTACAGTAGTAAAGCAGAAATTAAATAAAGTACAGTTTAAAATCAGGTGCATACTTATGTCATAACAACATTACTCACAAGCCTCATATCAGCAATTGATTATAGTCTGTTTGCCAAGAGATTTTTTTTTTTTGCAGACTGCGGACAGTTACACTTATAAGGTTTGGAACACTTCATAATGAGACTTAACTTTCCAAATTCAGTGGAGAGAAGAGAGACATAGGCTACTAGGTTGACCCATGAGGTAAAGGCACCACTTACAGAGCGAAAGTGACCACCACAGCATGAGATCGAATCCAGCCGTGCTAGGGCCAATCGTGGCAGCCAGGCTCCTAAGGGCAGTGCATGATTGGCTTTGCGCTGCTCAGGTAACTGGGAGGGATACAGTTGTGTGGGTCAGGTTAGTTCCTTGCACAAGCACTTCCTGCATGTTTGGGGTTCCTCCACCCCTGTTCTGTACATGTGAGGTTTGAAACTGTAAGTGAAAAGAAGTGTGATTGGCAGGCATGGTTTTTGGTGGAAGAACACAAACTGCCTGCATTTCCAAAGATGTTAGCATGAGTCATGTACAAGCATACTTGCACATAGTTAGTTGACTGAACATCACAGATTAAATGTAAATTTAAAAAAAGGCAAGAGGGACCATAAAACCATCACAGCACTAGAGAGGAGGGTATAACTACATGGAATTCAATGTACGCATGTGAAGCAAGTGTACCCAAACTCTTAATGTCAGGGACATCTTCCGGTAAAAATTTTTTAAAATATTTTTAATGTAGTACAAAGTGTAGTACTACATTTTACGCAAAAGAAGCATGTACACAGTCTACCTCCAAAACAGATGAAAAAGTTATCTCTGATGAGTGTTATTTTCACCCTAAAACATGAATGAAATGTACTCCTGAAATTATCTGGATTTATTCTCAGCCCTTTAATTAATCATGAATATAAACCTTAGTATTATTAGTAAACCTGATCTGAATACATTTAATGGAGGATGCCATTTCATGATCAAGGGTGGAGATACAGCAATTAGGAATTTTAAGTCATATTGGAACTAGAAAACCAATTTTCTACTGCATACCCCAAAAAATGTCCCTTACTCTTTTAATTAAGATGATATGTTCAGCTGTGTTTCATGCCTTGGAGGTTCGATCTTTCAAAAACTATTTGCTTTCACAATGGAAAGAAAGCAAAGCGCCACCTTACTCAATGCATCTTAACCACCCCATTAGTACACCTCCAGTGGCACCAATGTGGTTACCCGCCATTTCCAGAGTATTTTATGGAAAAAAAAAGACTAAGTTCAAAAAGGTGCATATTCTTATAGAAGCACCTACATTTACACGTTAATATGAAACCACATTTTAGAATATCAGTTGAGTTAATCAGAATTAATTCATTATAAACATGCATATTTATTCTAATAATCACTGATTTATTTATTGTCTCATTCACAGAAAGTACTTTCCAACAAAGTAACATGAAGAAATGGATGTTTGTGGTATATGTCATGGTTTTGGAGGTTGGCGTTTGTTTGGGCGCTTTCTTTGTTACTCTCGTCCGGGACGATATCGTTTTGCCCACATCGGATTCTTTGGCCAGCTGGCATTAATTGTGGGCGGCGCCCGGACTCTATTTAAGCCCAAGTTCCGCCTCGCCGCCTTTGCTAGAGTGTCAGTGTTACCATTGCACTGTAGCCCGTAGGTTCTCTAGCTAGAGAGTTTGTTAGGAATTAGTTGCAAACAAGGAAAGTGTTAGTTAGTTTTCTAGGGAGTTTATTACTCTGATTCTCTCTCTCCCTTTCTTTGTTCGTGTACCGTTTGGGTGCTTAATTGTTTGATCTTGGTTTCTGAGATCTTTCCTTTGTTTGTTCGGTCCAGCTCGCTTTGCTTCCTTATTTCTCTCGGATGAGATACATGTCCTTTGGAAGCGCGAGCCCCTCTCTCCTGTTCTGTCTGGTTTCTGTTTTTGTTTTATTGCTGTGCCTCCTCTTTCCAGGCACTGCATTTGGCGTCTCAAATAGCCAGCCATCACAGTATATGCACTGTTTCAATTTAAATGCAATTATTCCCACCAAAGCTTTATGTTTTAAGGAAATACAACGTAATCAAAAAAGACAAATATGTTTCTTCATTTTATCCATAAACATAAATGTGTTTAATGTAAACTTTTAAAAATATGCGTTTTTTTTAAACGTTCAGTTGGTGAAGTTGAATGATGAAAAATTTTAAACCCTTCACTCACATACATATAACAAACCATTATCTTCACATAAAATTAGGCAAATATACTTATCACCATTAAAAACACAATGGTTTGGTATGAACAGTGTAGAATCAATTGGTTTTTGTTGATTGTCTGGTGAGATACAAGAGGAAATGAAGAAAAGTGTATGGTATTGTAATACTGACGCACACCACGTGAATGCGCCTAGTCACAAACATTGAACTGTTTGTGATGTGCACAGTGATGCTTGACTTTTTTGAGTGTGATCAATAGCCTACATAAAGCCAACAAAAAAAAATGTTAAGGCATCAAGAATGGAATGGCTTTCTGACACAGGAGAGAGAAAAAGAGCCATAGGCTCTTGTTATCTTTTGATGTTACGGGCAGCTCTCAGCCACCGAGAGGTGGTGCATCATCTGCACTGTCACCGGTAAACAATCGGTCGGCTGTCTGTCCAAGAATGGAAAACAGCCACTGTTGGTGACCGACCCCACTTAGGGCAGCCACGAGTGACTATGGTAGCTCTTGAGCGCCGCATCCGATTACAGCCTGTACGTGACAGATTCCAGACAGAGACCCAAACTGATCATGAGATGACGGGTCCGAGACGTCGGAGGGTGAGTGCGAGTACCATTCGATGCCATCTACAAGAGCAACACATGCATGCGCACAGCCCCAACAGAAAACCCACTTTAAAATTTTTTTTTTTTGTTAGTTTTATCTAGGTTATTGACCACACCCAAAAGAACAGGTCAAACATCACTGTACTCATCACAGACAGGCACAGCTCAATATTTGTTATTACTGAAGTGCTTGGCACGTTCACGTGGCACACCTCAGGATTACAATACCATGCGCTTTTCTTTATTTCTACCTGTACCTCACTCAAAAAGCAATAAAAACCAATTAATTCCTCAATTTACTGCAAATACAGTACATACTTCACCATTGCGTTTTAATGGCGCTAAGTATCCAAAGCACAAAAATATCTAGCACAGCAACACCTCCCTTCAGTTTGCATTTATCCTTCTAGATGTATTTTCTTACGGATTAGATTCGTTTAGATTCGATTTCAAGACAGGGCAACAAAACTTGGTTTTCTTAAAGGGGCTGTGTCACAATTACTGCGCATGCTCACAACTTTGATTGTGTTATGTATGAGTATTTTACGTACAGCATTGTATATCATTTGTAAATGGAGATTTGTTACATGTTGTTTTTGCTGCCTTGCTGGTCAGCTATTTATTTTGTTCATCAGCACCCTCTAGTGGTGTGTCTGTAGCAAAACATGATCTGATGCAATACCCCCTTCTTTGTGATGAAATAGACTAGTGCTTTCTAGAAGCTTCTGGCATCTTCCTGCCTGGAGGGGGCGGGATTACCCAGGAATCCTGTAGATCTTTCCAGAATGTTGCTAGTCTATATAAATGCTGTGAATTTGGTCACCAGGGGCAGAGCTTTTGTTTTGGCAACAGAGTTACATGGTGGCATTAGAGTGTTATTATAAGATTAAACAGTGGATTATTTGTAGAAGTTTTTTCTTTTATCAGTGAAGAATAAATTTGTTTAAGTTGTCATTGCTGGTTTTCTTTGTTGTCATTTTTAAGTCATAACAATTGAATTAAATTCGTTCAAGTGCAAGTCAAATTCTGGAAGGTATTTTTCCTTCTATGATTATTGGTGATGGCAACCAGCTTGCATTCTTCATATCCCATGGCTAAAGCTAAATGTAGTGCTTTCAACCCTCGAATTTGCATAGAAAGCGCCTTAATGTAAAAAGCATAATACCAAAGTAACTACAACCCCAATTCCGAAATAGTTGGGACTAAGTGTAAATTGTGAATAAAATAAAAATGCAATGACTTTCAAATCACTCCAGCCAGTATTTTATTCTCAATAGAACAGAGATAACATAGCAAATGTTGAAACTGAGAAATTTTACAATTTTATCCACAAAATGAGCTAATTTCAAATTTGATGTCCGCTAGAGGTCTCAAAAAAGTTGGGACAGGGGCCTGTTTACCATGGTGTAGCATCCCCTCTTCTTTTTAACACAGAGTAGAGGCTTCTGGGCATTGAGACAAGTTTCTTGAGTTTAGCCATTGGAATTTGATCCCACTCTTGTTTGATACAGGCAGCTGCTGGAGAGTTTTGGGTCTCCTTTGACGGACTTTTTGTTTAATTATTTCCCAACTTTCTCAATCGGTGAAAGATCAGGACTGTAGCCTGGCCAGTTCAGCACACAGACTCTTCTACTACGAAGCCATGCAGTTGTAATAACTGCAGTATGTGGTTTTGCATTGTCCTGCTGAAATACACAAGGCCTTCCCTGGAATAGATGTCTTCTGGGTGGGAGCATATGTTGCTCTAAAACCTTTATATACCTTCCAGCATTCATGGTGATTTTTAAAACATGCAAGTGTCCCACACCATATGCACTAATGCATTCCCATACCATCAGAGATGCTGGCTTTTGAACTGAACGCTGATAACAGGAGGGGTGGTCTTTCTGTTCATTAGCCCGGAGAACACGACGCCCATGATTTCCAACAAGAATGTCACATTTGGACTCGTCTGACAACAGGACACTTTGCTACTTTGCTACAGTCCATTTTAAATGAGCCTTGGCCCACAGAACATGGCGGCACTTCTGGATCATGCTCAACAATGGCTTCCTTCATGCATGATGGAGTTTTAGGTGGCATCTTTGGATGGCACGGTGGACTATGTTTACAGACAGTGGTTTCTTGAAGTATTCCTGGGCCCATTTAGTAATGTCAATGACAGAATCATGCCGGTGAGTTATGCAGTGGCGTCTGAGGGCCCGAAGATCACAGGCATCCAGTAAAGGTCTTCGGTCCTTGTCCCGTACTCACAGAGATTTTTCCAGTTTCTTTGAATCTTTTGATGATGTTATGCACTGTCGATGATGAGTCCTTCATAGCCTTTGCAATTTGACGTTGAGGAACATTGTTATTAAAGTATTCCACTGTTTTTTATGCAAGCCTTCACAGGTTGGAGAGCCTCTGGCCATCTTTACTTCTGAAAGACTCAGCCTCTCTTAGACATCCCTTTTATAGCCAATCATGTTACACACCTGATGCCAGTTAACTTAATTACTTGCTAAATCTTCATTCAGCTGATTTTCTGATATATTAATGGCTTTTTCAGCCCTTTTTTGCCTGTGTCCCAACTTTTTTGAGGCCTGTTGCAGCCAGAAAATTTGAAATAAGCTCATTTTGTGGATAAAAATGTAAAATGTCTCAGTTTCAACATTTGAAATGTTATCTGTGTCCTACTGTAAATAACATCTTGGCTCATGTGATCTGAAAGTCATTGCATTTTGATTTTATTCACAATTTACACTTTGTCCCAACTATTTCGGAATTGGGGTTGTAAAATATAGGTCTTCAATTTATGCTTTTACCCTAAAACATGGAGTGCTCAATCCAAAACACACACACACACACACACACACACACACACAATCGCATGCACACAATGAACACATTTGCCCATAAAATATATTTGTGGTTAATTTGAAATTACTTTAAAATTCCGTCTAGAAAGCAATAGCTTTTCATTGCACAATACACATAGAATTAAAAAAAAACTATTTCTACCTTATTTATATCTTTGAATCATAAAGTAAGCACACTGAACATAAGTGCTAACGGCAAAAAACTTCCAATTCGCTAAAATTACCATCAGACATTTGCATTATAAGACCAAATGTTCAAGCACAAGCACAGCTTTGTTACGTGCTGTGATCATTAAAACCATACCATACATTTTTTATCACGTAAAACAACTCCTCGGTAAATAATATTTGGAAGCATGTTGCAAAAAAGAGAGCAAGAGAAAAAAACCCAACTCAAATTTCAACATTTACAGCCAGACTCCAACCTCAGAATTTGTCCCCTCATTGACCATTCAATTGGCCGGTAAGTCAATGCAAAAAAAGCTTTGATGTGATGAGGGCAAAAACTGGAATGTGAAAATTAATAAAACAAACCAACATGAAGGCACAGTATTATTCCCATCTAACATCAAGACGGGCACAGAGTCAAAACACGTTGTTCATGTGCGTGACTTATTTGGAAGAGCTCTACAGCAACGATGCTGAGACAATCTGGTTTCATGTTTTGTCAGATGTCAGGTTGAGCAGAGGGCCATGATATATCTGTAAGGGCAAAGAAAACACTATTTGCAGAGTATGGGCTCAGCAGCGCCCCCAGCTGTTTATTTTTTTGTGTTTTACTTCTTCAGCTGCAGCGTGTCATATTCTGGGCTGATGTTGGACAGCTGCAGGCTGGCGTATGTATCACCTTCTCTCCCTCCCTTCAAAGGAAAAGTCACACAGGTGGTGAAGATCAATGAAATACAGGTGAAATTAGGCTGTTACAGAAGTAGAAGAGGAGGAAAAGAAAGAGAGACTCACCTTCAATCTTCCAGACAAACTGGACACGCAGAAGAGTAGAGAGAGAAAATGTCACTGCAAATGTTTAAATGGATTGTTTCGGCTGCTTACCATCATTCACTGTATAGTACAGATTATATTCATGCCATATTTATCTTATTTGGCTGGGAGGCTGTCACTGCCCCTCCTTTATGTTAGCGCGATTAAGGGAATCGTAGGAAACTTCTTCTTTTCAATCCTGGTGCATAGAGGCGGACAGTTTTATATGACCGTATGACCTTTCCTGTTGCTCTGTCAGCAGATCAAACTTTACTTTTCTAAATGCAGTGTTTCTAGTGCGCTACCACCAGGCCAAACTTTTCATTTTTAAAAATTGCAATAACTCAAACAACTTTAATTGGAATTATATCAAAACTGCTTTCAACATTCCTGGTGCAAAGAGGAGAAAGTTTTAGATCGCAGTGGCTCTGCAATTTTTCTGAATAACAAATACATAAAGAACTCCATCCTCACCATGAAGTATGGTGATGGATTTCGGGTGTATGGTGCTGCTTCTTGAAATGGCCCCAGACAACTTGATAGGATTCATTGCATCATGGATTCCTCCAAGTATTTGCAGATATTGAATGAAAACCAAACTGCCTTTAGCCAGAAATCTTAAACTGGGCGGTGTCTTCTCCAACTTCATTACACTCTATAAGAAAAGACTCAGAGCATCTATCTTGGTAAAGGTTGAATGTTCTCAGTAGTAAATGAGGGGGATCCAATAGATATGGCACAGGGTTTTGAGAAAGATATCTGTTTCATGATTGTGAATGTTTTAACTGAAATATCCACAGGATAAACAATAAAGACATCAATTCATGACCACTTTGGTGAATGCCTTCCTGCACTAAAGGATGGCTACATGTGAGCTCAGCAGCCTTCAGACGGTGATATTGTGAGGCAAGTCACGTATCTAGCTTGCCATTTATGATGCTGTCATGCAGGGTCTGCAGCCTGTGCTTTTGTGCAAATACCAACTTGAAATAAATTGCTCTGAATGTAATAGTTTAATATAATTGTTTAAAATACTTCAAGCAGGTACAACCCATATTCCGAAATAGTTGGGACGAAGTGTAAATTGTGAATAAAATCAAAATGCAATGACTTTCAGATCACATGAGCCAATACGTTATTTACAATAGAATACAGATTACATTTCAAATGTTGAAACTGAGACATTTAACTTTTTTATCCACAAAAGGAGCTCTTTTCAAATTTTCTGGCTGCAACAGGTGTCAAAAAAGTTGGGACACAGGCAAAAAAGGGCAGGAAAAGCAATTAATATATAAGAGAATCAGCTGAAAGAACATTTAGCAAGTAATTACATTAACTGGCATCAGGGCCCGTATTCACAAAGCATCTTATCTTGCTGCTAGGAGTACTCCTAAGTCACATTAAAACATTTTTTGGAGGAGTAAAATCTTAAAAGTTATTCACAAAGCCGCTGAGAGCAACTTTTAGTTAAGAAAACTGGTAACCCCTAGACTAGGAGTAGCTCTGAGATAGGTGGGAGTAAATCTCCGTTGCTATCGATGACATCACTTCTCATGCCTGAGCCTTGGGACAATGAGCATGGTGATTGGTTGTTTGGTGACAGGGCGGCCCATTGAAAAAAATATCCCACATACAACCCATGGAGGAAAAAAAATGAGGAAATAGTCCGAGCGGCTGGTCTATCCCATGAAATAATAACATGCTGAGCACTCCTGAAAATACACTATGCGCAGTGCCCACATATCACGCTCTACCCAGATAGCAAAAAGTGATTGAATCAATATTGTGATATTGTCAGGCTGAAGATTGCAATCAACATTGATGTCAGATATTGAAAAAAAACATTGAAAGTGTTCGCTATGATCAACATGGAAATAACGTTGAATTTCCAATCAATTCTAACAATGAATCAACCTTGATTCAACCATGATATGATCAACATTGAAAGAATGTAGAATTGCATCAATATTGATTCAACTATATATATGCATTGCATTATACATTGAAACAATGTTTTTATTAAAGGGCCATTTCAATGCTTTTCAACCCTCCTCTGTATGTTTTTAATATGCCTCATTAAAAAAATAATCACTTTATTACTCTATTTATGGTATAGTTCAACAAGGATCATGCCAAAGTAGTCTACTAGTCAGTGATATCACTGCCATATGCCTGAATGGCAGTGATGTCACTAATAGACAAGTTTGGAGCAACCCCCACAGAACTTTAACGCTAAATAGAGTAAAATGATTATTTTTTAAATAAGGCATATTAAAAACTTACAGATGAAGGTTAAAATGCTGAAATGGTCCATTAAGTATGCTAAACTGCAGTGGTTCTCAACCTTTTTATACAAAGACCCCACTTTACAGGGACATGTTTTGGGGGACCCCATACTTGATTATAATGATTTCCTAGGTGAATATTTGAAAATGTGTTGTGAGCTTGTAGATTGGCTATTTCCATTTTTTTTTTAAGAAACCAAGTGTCACAGTCTGAGGAGGCTTGACCCCAAACACACCACTCAGAGGCAGATATGCAGGAAAAAGCTCAGTAGAGCGTTTATTGAATGACAGCAAAAGGACTTAGCAGGCGGATGAGTCCAGAGCTGGATGGGGGAGCAGGCTGGACCTGAGCAGGTCAGGGTAGGCGGGCAGGGCAGGAGCTGGGCAGAAACAAACTTAACCAAGGTTAAAGAGCTGAATACACAAGACTTTCTTTAAACAGAATCTACAACAAACTGGCACACAACAGAGAGCAAAGCAAGGTTATAAAGGGGAAGAGACAGGTGAGGTGTGTTAGTCAGTATAATGGTGGGAGTGCAGGCAGAGCAGAGGCTGGAATCAGTAATTGGATAATTGAAAGGAATGTTGATTGCGTGAGTGAATGCAAGGGAAGCCAGTGAACAACACGCACAGCACAGACAGGAACCAAAACTAGAGACAGTAGGGTTAGGGGAAAACAAGAACACAGGACTGTAACACCGAGGTTGAGAACAGCTGCTTTACTGCATGCTCTATTAACAAGAAAACAATAAAACAGACCATTGTTAATTTAGTTATTTATAAAAGATTCAAAAGAAATTACACTTTTGTACTTCTTTTGTACATTTTAGCACACATCTTTTCTTTTGATCTTTTCAGGTTTCCTGCCTGGCTTAGGTGGAGGAAGCACCTTAGAGAATTATCTTAATGACCTACACCTCTTGCAGTTTACCTCTCCCAATTAGCAACAGTTGCTCAGACTGATAGGTAAAACCGTCTAATTTATTTTTGAAAGCCTTGTTATACATTGCACTACAAAATTATACGACACAGCACAGATTTACGTAAATTAGTTTGCGAGGCTCATTGAGCAATAAGCCATGAGAATCCGTTCTATAGTCTGAATGTAGTGACAGCTAAAGTGCGTTGTTCAGTACAATGCACAGCTGAGTGATGGGGAAAATAATTGCCACGAAGTCCGCGAATGTTTCTTATTTTTTTGCAGATTGTCATCCTTGCGGAGTCACATCAATTATATATCAGCACACGTAAATACGGTTAAAAATCGATCAGTAGTGACTTCTATTAACTAACCAACATGTATAACGTTGAACAATAATAATCAGATGCAAATCCAAGTTACCTTTTCGGATACACGCGAGCACACAAAACCACGTTATTATTGCTGGTGCAGCGCTGAGTGAAAAGAGTTCTTGCCTTACGCTCCACGCACATGTGCGAGTCGGGGTGTTTACCAACTTCGGATCCGTCTATATAATATCTATGAACACCCCCCCCCTGACCCCCCCCATCAGCACTATTGAAACGATGTCAATTCACTGTAGGGCATTTCAACATTGAAAAATCATCATCTATACTACATTGATTCAACAACAGTTTTTCAAACGTTGAAATGGTAACTGTAATTAAACATTAAATCAACATAGATTTTTCAACCTCAACCAAAAATAACCAATCTGACCAAAATCCAACATTGAATTTATGTCTTTTGCTATCTGGGTAGGCAAACAAACATACATAGGAAAGAGATAGTTGTAAAAACACCAATAGCATAAAAGGAGGCAATGATGAAACGCGTCATTTGCCCCAATAATTGGCAACTTATTACCCAATGGGAATATGTTGTGATCATTTAAATGTCAGGCCGTTCATGTTTGTTTGCCCTAAACTGCCATGGATGAAAGTTTAAAAAGGACGCGAAAGCCCAACTGGAGCCATGACGCTATCAATTGGCTGGGTGTTTTTTGTTTTTTTTTAACCATTGCGAATTGACATAGTGGTCTCTGTGTGCCAGTCCACTTTGTTGAGCAACACTGCAAATATCGTCATCCTCCTCGACATAATCTTCACCCCAGTCGGCAGCACCATCATCATCCGGTTGAGGTATGTTCCTTTGTTGGCATGAATTGTGAAGGATGGCACATGTTGTAATTACTTTGCTGGCTCTCTCTGGGCTGAGACACACCTCCCCATGCAGCACATGAAACCGGCGCTTCAGCTGCCAAATACCACGCACGCTCCACCACACTGCGTGTCGTCTTGTGCGCTCTAACTTACACCATGAAAAAGAAAACAGCAGACTAAATATACTGAGCAACAAAAGAAACGCAAGTTTGCTAGTTAGTTAATGTACTCTTATGGTTACTCAGTCAAAGTGACTGCAAAACAAAGAAAAGTTTGATGAAATAAGTGTAAATGTGCGCATGCTGGTAATAAATTTGAGTTTCTATAATAATTGCGCGTCTACTTATTTTCCAGTCTGTCTTTAATTAACTTGCGTTTCTTTTGTTGTTCAGTATATTTGTAATTTACAGTATTATGCCATCTTCACATGTAATAGGCTATGTCAATGTAGGCTATAGCAACAATGACCTATCTGTTATAATTTTGTTATGGTCCCAGTTGTGGATTCAGGTAAGGGATCAAGAGCCAACGTTTGCAGGGGTAGCCCCTGTCCCGTAGCAAGCGGCATCCCGCAGGCACATAATCCCTGTCAAATAATTGGCATAAGCCGCTTTCCATTAAAATGCGAGAGTCGTGCGTGGATCCTGGCCGTTTCACAACAATGTCCAAAATATTGTATTCGGCATCAAATACTATCTGGGTGCTGATGGAATGAACTTTTTTCTGTTTACAAATACCTCTTCATCTTGGGTCGGAGAAATAATTCAAATATGGGTCCCATCAATAGCATCGATGATACCGGGCATAGGCCTACCTGAGATGTGCATGAATTCAAGTTTGATTCTGTGTTGCTGACGAACGTCCATTGGAAACCAGATAAACTGTCAGATGATATGGGGTTCATAGAGTGCATTGATTGTTTGTTGAATTGAGCGACTGACAGATGATTGTGAAATCCCTAAATTGTCCGCGTTGCAAAGTTGCATTTTTCCAGTGGCCAAGTAACGAAGTGTTGTCAAACATTTTATTTCGGGGCTTATTGGGTTGTTTCTCATGGTTTGAGACGTAATTCTCTCCCTCACCAAGTCAACAACAAATAAAATCCCTTCACGGTTGGTCCGATATCTTTTCAATAACTGCGCTTCATTCAGAATTTCCAAGTCATTCCATCTTTCAACAGCAGCAGCCATTTTCCGATTCTTTGTGAATAGGTTTTAGCGAGTTAGGAGTCGTCTTGACTACTTTTAAGCTCTCCCAGACTTAGGAGCTACTTTTAGGCCTAAAATGCTTTGTGAATAACACTTAGTAAAAGTAATTAGGAGTCCTAAATTTACGACTGACACGGCCATTTTTTTTAGGAGTTTCTCATAAATCCGGCAGTTAGGAGCTACCTTTTAGCGCTAAGATGCTTTGTGAATACGGGCCCTGATGTGTTACATGATTGGCTATAAATGGGGTGTCTTAGAGAGGCTGAGTCTCTCAGAAGTAAAGATGGCCAGAGGGTGTCCAACCTGTGAAGGCTTGCATAAAAAAAATTGTGGAATACTTTAAAAACAATGTTCCTCAACGTCAAATTGCAAATGCTTTGAAGGTCTCATCATCGACAGTGCATAACATCATCAAAAGATTCAGAGAAACTGGAAAAATTTCAAGGCTCATTTAAAATGGACTGTAGCAAAGTGGCAAAGTGTCCTGTTGTCAGACGCATGGGCGTCAGTTTGTTTTGAGAAGTGGTGGGGACAATGACATTGATTAATGTTTTCACTTCTGGTGGAACGCTACCATCACATGCATGAGCGTATTTCATGTTTTAGTCAATAGTCGAGTTTCCATCTCATATCAAGCGATTTTTGGCGAATTTTAGACAATTCGCTTCAAAGGAAATACGAATGACCTGCGTTTCCATCAACCGGCTTGGAGCAGATAAACTCCAATGTATTAAGCCAGGTTTTCCACAGGATAGCAATAAATCACTTGTAACCTGTGTACCTTATAAAGGCCCTACAGTACAACAGTAGAAGAGGAGGAGGTCGCAATTTGATCCAAAAAAAAAAAAATGCACATAAAAATAGTGTGATGGAAACCCGACTACTGTCATGTACTGAATTAGAAGATAAACCTAGTTTTTTTTTTTTTTCAACCGCGGGGAATTTGATCGCAGGATTGATACCTGGAAATTACATTTAATTCCATTGTTTAAATAAACTGTCGATAAAGCCAACGCCAGCGATGGTGAACGGTTACCAGCAAAACTGATGAAGTAATTTGCAGAAATTGGCGTTTATCAATGAACGTAGCAGAAATGGGAAATCACAAGGCGCCAATCGAACACCGAAACGCTGGAGTAATGAGTAGTAATGGGAACACATATCGGAGTTAACGAGTCCCGGGGTAGGAAAAGCTTAAAGCGGGGCGGCATATCCCTGGGTTACGCAGTTTGTTGTTAGAAAGGGGTAACAGTTACTATCAGGGTTCGAATTACACATTGGCTTTCGGAGGAGCCCCATGTTCTGGTGGGCACCACTACTAAAACAGGTCACATGCACGTGCATAAATACAAGTGTGTAGCAGCGCGGTCATTAACAGGGTTACTGCAAAAAATATTGCACAAATACCATTGTTAGCAGTTAATACCGCAGGTAATATTTCATTGAGGCACAAGCGAACGTCAAATTTCTGGGAAGAAAATAAGAACGAAATTGGTCATCAGCTGGGAAGGAATTCCACATTCAACCAATGTCAGATGAAATCAGTAGCTACTTTTTCGGCTCACCTTGATGTTTGGGTACCCAGAGAAGCATTCGGGTGTGTTGACTAAATCCAGTCAAGAAAATTAAGAGTTTAATTTATAGTGCTGCTGTACGCGGTAATAGCAATGAATAGCAACAGCCATGTTACTGATGACATATCAGGTTGCTAGGGCACGCGCAGCTTTCTCCTCTAACACGATAACTGGGTCACTTAAAACATCCGAAAACTTGCATTTTTGTGCAGCTACCTCACTAGAGCATTATTTGACATAAAGGCAGGATATGATAGTGACTTGAAAAAGCACACGACGAGATGGACAAAAGCTGCAATATTTGACAATATTTAAATATATTTGAAACAATGCCATCATGTCCCCCAAATGGCCCAACTGAACACTGTTGGCATAAACCCCATAAAATGATCAATTTACTGCACAGACAGCCTTATTTCTGCCATATATCCTACACGTAAAATCGACTCTAAACTAAAACAAAAGTCACTTATAGGCCTACTTACCTATTTGAATGGCATTTGGCAAGCTTTGCATAGAGCAAATTCCTCGACTTGTCTTGAAATTTGTACAATAGCCATGAAAGTTATCATTATTTAGGTCAACCACTATCTTAGCTTAAGGTGACCAGACATTCCGGTTTTGCCGGGACAGTCCCGGTTTTGAGTTGCGTGTCCCAAGTCCCGACAAAAGCCTGTCGGGACGCTAAAATGTCCCGGTTTCCGCCAACCCCTTTGAAATGTCCCCTGTTGTCAGCGATTACATAGCCACCGTGGTCTTATTATATAGGCATGGGCAATACAAATGAATAAAATGACAACATTTCTTGAGTTGCTGAGAAAAAAGTTATTATTATTTTCTAATGATTTTTTGCAGGTAAGTACAGAAGACACAGACGAAGAGTTTGCCACAAGTCCAACGCCTTTACAGGAAAGGGTCTCAGAGCCACAGGGTCCCAAAAATGGCTGATTTCGGCATTTATCAACAAAACCCATTGTGAAAATTGGGGGGTGAAGCCTGAGGGCATTTTCGAAAATGAAATCTACTCAGAAATAAACCTGGCCAAATTATCCATTTATTTTATTTATTTATTTATTTTTCCTTTATTTAACCAGGAAGTCCCAATGAGATTCAGAATCTCTTTTACAAGAGAGACCTGGCCAAGATAACAGCCAATCACAACATGTTAAAATATAACAAGTAGAGCGTAAAAAAAAAAAAAAAAAAAAAACAAGAACAACTATTAAAGCAATCAAAATATAGTGGACCTCTCAAGAGAAACAAGCACATGTCTTCGTCACCATATTCTTTATGATGCCCTTAAATTTATCAATGGATATGTGTGTTTCTAATCTAAGATCTTTCTGCAGATTGTTCCAAGCCCACGGTGCATAGTAGGAAAATGCAGTTTTTCCCAAATCAGTAAAAACTCGAGGTACATTGAAAAGTAACCACTTAGAGGAGCGAAGCTGGTAACTACCAGAGTTAACACAGAGAAGGTTACAGAGATAGGTTGGAAGTTTGCCCAATATTGCTTTATAGATGAAAATGTACCAGTGCTGTTGTCTGCGAATGGTCAGTGATGTCCAGCCAACCAAATCATAAAGAATACAGTGGTGAGTAAGGGACTTTGCATTTGAAATGAAACGTAAAGATGCATGATACACTGAATCAAGGTTACGTAAGATGGAGGAGGCTGCATGCATATACAATATGTCACCATAGTCAATCATAGACAGGAAAGTAGCCTCCACAAGTTTTTTCTTAGCATTGAAAGTAAAGCAAGATTTGTTTCTAAAATAAAAGCCAATCTTCATTTTAAGCTTCCTGACGAGAGTAGTAATATGAACATTAAATGAGAGTTTGTCATCTATCCATATACCCAGATACTTGTACGAGGAAACCCTTTCAATGGATTTCCCTTCAGATGTAATAATGCTATAATCACCTGGTAACTGTGTGCGAGCTTTTGTGAAGACCATAAACTTTGTTTTCTGAGTATTTAAAATCAACTTTAAGCTAATTAATGTAGTTTGTAATGTCTGAAATGCGGCCTGAAGTTCTTGCACTGCCCCTATTATGGAGGGGGCATGGGTGTAAATAACTGTATCATCAGCATATAAATGAATTTTTGCTTGAATGCCTTTACCGAGATCATTTATGAAAATAGAAAACAGAATAGGCCCCAGAATAGATCCCTGAGGGACACCTTTAGTTATCTCAAGAAATTCAGATTAATGGCCTTCTGCATAAACACACTGAGTACGATCTATAAAGTAATTTTTGAACCATTTTACAGCCTGAGGACTGAAACCAGTAGTTCTTAGTTTGTTTAGTAACAGTCCATGGTCAACTGAATCAAATGCCTTAGAGAGATCAACAAATAAGGCAGCACAATGCTGTTTTCTGTCCAGGGCACCAATGATATCGTTTTTCACGATTGTAGCAGCAGTGAGAGTGCTATGGCCACTTCTAAAACCAGACTGAAAATCATTTAAAATATTGTTATCAACTAAAAACTGTTTTAACTGTAAATTTACATGGGATTCAAGGATCTTACCAAGGACTGAGAGTTTGGAAATAGGACGGTAATTATTCATCTCTGAAGGGTCTCCACCTTTAAGCAGAGGGAGAACATAGGCAGCTTTCCAAATTTTAGGGATGGAGTTTGAAAGAAGACTCAAGTTAAAAATATGAGTGATTGGCTCAGCAATAATATCAGCTGCCACCTTAAGGAGATAAGGATCCAGATTGTCTGGACCCGCAGACTTTTTGTGATCAATGCCTCTCAGAGCTTTATGAACTTGTAAAACTGAAATAGGTTTAAAATCAAACAAATCCAAGTTTTCATCAGCTGCTGGAATGGCCGAACACTGGACAGATAAGTTTACATTCTGAATATCAAATACGCAGCCAGCCCGAATGAAGTGTTCATTAAACTGATTTACCATAGCAGCTTTATCTTTTACTTCCTCAGAACCAACGAGAATTTGTTCTGGGAGGCTTGAGGCCACATGTGCACCGGACAAGGATTTAATTGGGGTACCCTAACAGAAATAATTGATGCTAAAGTCATCAACCCCTTTTCTGAAGTACAGCAGCGCCCCCTAGGCCCTTTTTAATGGAAAATGCATTGAATTTCACCCAATTATGTTCAACAAATATTAGGTTTTTCATTGATATTAAAAAAATGGCATGAATGGGTTGCCTGTGAAGTTTTTTTTGGATCAATGGCCTGCAAAAATGTCTAAATTATCGGTGGGAAGGCAAACATTAACGCTACTCGCCCATTACTGTATAAAATGCAGTGAAGTCGCTGATGCCGGCAGTTGTTTGCCCTCCCACACTCTACGAAACGTTCCCCCTTCAATAACCTGTGGTGATTAAAAAAAAAAAACTTTACACTGTTTTTATAATGTCCATATACCCTCCTCCCATGATAGTTTCAGTGAGCTACTGTGAATGATTCATAGTAAAACACAGTGACGTGCAGTCGGAGGTTAGTTTGGCGAGGCAGAAACCTCCCCTTTGCTTGATTAGCAATAAGACGATTAACTAGTTTAGTAAGACTATTCGGCAGAATGACGGGCCAGTTTAAGTTTCATGGCGTTATTACTCAGTATATCGAACCTGAAATGCTCACAGGACAGCAGATTTGTGCGTACTTGCTTCCAGGAAGCCGAAGCAATGTCATCAACAAATATTAAAACAGTTCGACTTATGCAGAGTTCAATGCTTAATCAATATACAATTTTTTCTCCTTTAAAGACGCGCTTTTACACCCAAACAAAAAAGCGGCGCTTATTTTCAGTCTTCTTTCATAATCCGATTAACAAAATGTTTAAACGATATACAGAATTACCGAGAGCCGAGAATTTTTCCTAATTGATTATTCAGATTTCCATCCTCGCAGTCTCGAATTGAAGGGTATAAGTGAATGAATCTTGTGACCGGTTTTCGCGAGGTGGCATAGGTAGCAAAATTTGTCAGAATATTGGTAGGTTTTGAACGCCTGGCGCTGGTTTATTCCTTGGTATATTTTACTGAAACTTCACAAATAGGGTCACAGGATATTCTGTCAACTAACTAAGTAGGTTTACAGTAAAAATAAACTCACCTTTCTTGCTATTGTTGAGAAGAAGTCACGGCGAACTCGCGACGAACTTCAACAACTTCTGTCGAACTAATTTCACATCCCCTGGAGGTCTAGACTGGACGAATAGACTCGTAATTTCTCAAATTAGATGGCTGTAATTCAATCAGGGCCGTAGCTGGGATATCACGTCATCGCGGGCTATTTGAAATCTACCTCCAAAATGGATATTTTTGCCACGCCATGCACTTGAAAGTTTGTAAACACGGCGCAAATTGAGGTCACGCATTCATCCAACGGGCGAATAATAGCTCTGTTCAAATCACGTTATTGGCCGTAATACGCAGAGTTCATGTATGAAATGGGGGTATCCTATTGAAAAAGTTGCTTTTAATCAAACCATGGTGTTCTTTTTGTATGAAAATGGTATTTACATCATTTTTTTTAATAAGTTTTCTGAGGCTTGTTTACCGCCCCAGTTCAGCTGTTACGCATTCCATCAGAGTTTATGTAGAGCGTTGCCCATGCCTATATTATAGCCCGATCATTAACTAAAAAACACATAGAAAGAATAAAGCATCCAGCATATGATTTCAACAATGTGTGCGTGTGTGTGTGTGTGTGTGAGTGTGCGCGCGCGCGTGTGTAGTGTAGGCTAGGCTACAAACGTAGGTTAGGCCAGCAACATTACATTGTACAAATAACACAAAGTAATAATACTTAAGGTGACGTGCCGTTGGAGGTCAGTTAGGGTAGGCAGAATCCTCACTGTTAAACAAACGATAACTCTATTACTTTGCTTGATTAGCAATCTGAGGATTGATTAACTAATTTACAAGACTAAACGGCAGAATGGCGTATCAATTCCATCCACGACATTATTGCTCAGTGCATCGAACTTAAAATGCTCACGAGACAACAAATTTGTTCATATTTGCTAAGAGGAAGCTAATGCAATGCCATTAACAAATGTTAACGCAGTGTCTGCGTGTGCGGAAGTCGGACAGGGTTTTAATATAACTCCGTGTCCGACAGTCGATTATTGTTTTTAATTTCTTCAAATCTACTGAATCTTTTAGATATTAAACGGGAATGTTTTGATAAGACGGCTCAGTTCCTACCGAGAATTTCAACCAATGTTTCTGTTTAAGCTCTGCTCAATATAAGTCGACATCGAAGCGGGACTTAAGTGCATTTATGAGAAATTTTGCGATGTTGGACAGAGATCCTAAAATGCTCCGTCTCCGACAGTCATAAAAGTTCTAATTTTTCGAGTATTCCAGCAATTATTAGACGTATAAACGTAGCAGTGTTTGTGTTCGACCTTTATAAAATTCAAATTGATAGCTATCGACTTTTCTTGGTCTTTTTATTTGTCTGTTTTCTTCCGTTGAAGATAGACAACAGTCTTTATTCGGTCTCTCTTTTGAAAATTAGTCAGATGGATCGAACAGATTCACGCTTTATTTCCACACCAGAGATAAAATAGTGCTTGTAGCCCAGTCAGTGAGCAAATCAATTCCATGAGCATTGACATTGTGATTTAAATATTGCATGCACGATCAAGACAGTCGGACGCGAAATGCAAAATACTCCATGTCCGGCAGCCAGCAAAAAAAAAAAAAAAAGGATTGGTATGAGAACAGATTTATAACGAAATAAAGAATAAAAATATATCACCAACAAACAGACCATCCAAAAAAGATGGCCCGCAAATAAATAAATTAGGCTACAGTGTTCATTGGATGTTCTATTTGTTGTTAACGAAATAAAGAATAAAAAAAAAACATTTTATCAATCTGTTCTAATTGTCCTCTTTTATTTAAATTTTTTTTTTTTTTTTTTGGCTGTCGGACACGGAGCATTTTGCATTTATTGTCCGACAGGCATTGTACAGACTTCGTTATAAAAATGGCCCACATAAATTGATTGCAGTGCCCATTGGATGTTCTGATAGTTGGTGATATATTTTTATTCTTTATTTCGTTATAAATCTGCTCTCATATCAATACGTTTACTTTCTGCTGGCTGCCGGACATGGAGTATTTTGCATTTCGCGTCCGACAGTCTTGATCGTGCATGCGATGTCGACTTATATTGAGCAGAGCTTAAACAGAAACATTGGTTGTTATTCTCGATGCTCCTCTTGAAGAACTGAGCCGTCTTATCAAAACATTCCCATTTAATATCTAAAAGATTCAGTAGATTTGAAGAAATTAAAAACAATAATTGACTGTCGGACACGGAGTCATTTTGAAACCATCCGACTGTCGGACACGGAGTTACATTAAACCCTGTCTGACTTTCGGACACGTAGACACTGCAAAAACGCTCACGCATCGTTCATTTGGTGTATTTTCCAAAACTTTCTTCAGCTTCAGGCTAATTCATAAAAATAAAGATAGTCCCACACAAAACTCATTCAATGTCTTTTCATATTTTATCTTAAATGTGTAAATAGGCCTACCAAAAACATGCATAATTTTCTCCAAGAGGCTATGTTGTGAGCGGTAGTCCGACGTGCTGAAATTGAGCCTAATATCTGCGTCTGTGACCTCACGTGCACGCGCACTACAGTCACGCGCAAAGTGTCCCAGTTTTAGTTTCAGGAAATCTGTTCACCCTATCTTAGCTTGATCTGTTACAAGCTGGCTGTATCGTTGCTTGATGGAGGGTCGTCCGTGGTGCGGCAACTGCTTGTAAGAAAGTCGAATGAACTTAGGTTTGTCAGCTTTGCTACCCTCTCCTCCTGTTCTTTAATTTTTTTTCTTTATTGACTACTGCGAAGTTAGAAAATTTGCTAGTAAGTCGGATCTTCACATTTTGCGCTCGAACTATCAGCTGTCACCCTGGTCACATGATCAAATCAAATACAGACTTGACATTGGACAACACATTACCCAGCAATCACCGTGATACATTTACAAATCAGTGTGAAAGAAAAATAAAAAACAAAATCAAATAAAATAAGAAAATTGTTAATTTCATTAATATTTTTTAAAACTTGTGTAGATTAAGTGTGTAACTTTATCATAAAATGCTATGAATTATTGTTAGTAAAAAACCCAGGATAGAGATAGGCTTGGCTTCATCAGGGTTTATGTATAGAATTTCACCCCGACTGGTGTAGGAAGAGCGGGATACATCATTTTAGGGCAGCTAGCAATGCTATCAAAGGCAGAATTGACTTGTTAAACGGAGAAGTTATTGAGTACCTCGGTGTGAGATTTATATTAATTATAGAGCACGAATGCTATCGGGATATCTTCGTTCTTATGAAGACGAAACACAAATAGGCTAACTGGCTGATTGGCGAGTTCCCGGATTCGCTGACTATTTCGGGAACTCGGCCAAGATTTTGGGGGAAATTTTCCCGATCAAATAGCGCGCTTTTCGTGTCTTCAAACAGCAAGAATAGCTGGTTAATTTGACATCAGGCTAATTTCAAAACCGCAAAATAGCACGCTAGTTTAAAACTTCGGTCTGATGAGAACATGCCTATTGGCGGCTCAACTCTTTCTTGTCCTCATCCTCGCAGTTACTTTGTTGCTGAAATTCTAGTCTGAACTTTTTACTCCAGTCTGTCCGGGTCTATGCAACTGTGTTACTCTGGCTGAAGTTGTTTCAATGTTGCGATATGCACGCAGCCAGTCCTGTTTCTATGCAGGCACATTTACTGGCCGTTTGCGGTCTCTCCTATAAAATGACATGTATGACGATTTTTTTTTTTCATTGAATTAAAAAAAAAAAAAAAACCACTGCGAGATAAAGTGGGGGGGACAAAATGACTTCTGACAAAAAGTGGTGGGGACACGTCCCCCCCTAAACTCACGCCTATGGTCAGACGAGTCCAAATTTCACATTCTTGTTGCAAATCATGGGCGTCGTATCCTCTGGGCTAAAGAGGAGAAAGACTACCCCTCCTGTTATCAGCGTTCAGTTCAAAATGCAGCTTCTCTGATGGTATGGGGATGCATTAGTGCATTTGATGTGGGACACTTGCATATTTTAAAAAGCACCATGAATGCTGAAAGGTATATAAAGGTTTTACGGCAACATATGCTCCCCTCCAGACAAAAATCTATTCCAGGGAAAGCCTTGAGTATTTCAGCAGGACAATGCAAAACCACATACTGCAGGTATTACAACAGCATGGCTTCGTAGTAGAAGAGTCCATGTGCTGAACTGGCCTGCCTGCAGTGCTGATCTTTCACCGATTGAGAACATTTGGCGCATAATTAAACGAAAAGTCCGTCAAAGGAGACCCAAAACTCTCCAGCAGCTGCCTGTATCAAACAAGAGTGGGACAAAATTCTAATGGCTAAACTCAAGAAACTTGTCTTCTCAATGCCCAGACGCCTCCACTCTGTGTTAAAAAGAAGAGGGGATGCTACACCATGGTAAACAGGCCCCAGTCCCAACTTTTTTGAGACCTGTAGCAGTCGTCAAATTTGAAATGAGCTCATTTTGTGGATAAGATTGTAAAATTTCTCAGTTTCAACATTTGCTATATTATCTCTGTTCTATTGGGAGTAAAATACTGGCTGGTGTGATTTGAAAGTCATAGCATTCTGATTTTAGTCACAATTTACACTTTGTCCCAACTATTTTGGAATTGGGGTTGTATTTGGTTTGGTCAAATTCTGGATCTGTCGACCCTACTCTCTTTTCCCAATAAATATACAGAATGGTCCAAAAGTCATAGTCGCAAGGGAAACAATTTGAAAAGGTGAAGATTCTTTTAAAAAATGATGAAATTAAAAATTTCAAAAGAATGCAAATAATTCAAATAATGCGCTATGAAGGATCATGAAAAGTTTAACAAAATGAATTTTGCTATGTGCACTCTTTGTTTTCAAGATTGTATGAGATCTTTGGTGCACTTTCCTGTAGCTTTAAAAGAAAGTTGAGGGGTAGGTTGTTTCAAGCATTTTGGACACAGATATATTGTGAGCACCTCAATTTCTTGGACAGTGAGACAGTTTTTGTTATTTTGGTCCTTTGGATTGATTATGTCACCAGAGCTGAATCAAACTGGACATGTATTTTTCATGCTGAAGGGGAGAATGAGGGCAAAAAGTGGAGGTCTCACAGATACTCAGCATCTAGTGATGTCAATGCATTGCAGACTTCGAACAGTCATCAGCTACATACAAAGAATATGTTAAAAATTATTACGTTATTCAACAAACTGTCCAACGTTTTTTGATGCGCCTTAAAATGAGAGGAATTATGTACAAAAGATTAATTTTATAATTTCATACTTAATTTGTGAGCTAGATAACAGACTCAAACTGAAACGTGTCACTATCCAAGGAATTATGGTGTTCACTGGAGATGAGGGCTCTGTGGTGGCTGTACCATCAGTCCCTTCCTGAAGGAAATACAAAAATTTCTCCATATCATAATTATTCAGAAAATGAATATTTGGAAATCACAAATTTGCTCATTTCTACAAACACACTAATGTAGAAAAACAAAATATCTAAGACCAACTTTACATTTGAAATTCTGGGTTGCAAAACACTTTTGCTCAGTTCTCCCAAAGATCACTGCTTTCAACACAAGGTCAATCACACAGGAATTCTCCCTCTCTTGCTATGTTGGTATTTTAATGCCAAATAAATAAATGTGACCAGCTTTCCCAGCAAAAATCTGCAATTGTAAAATAACTGACCATGGTTCCAACAGTGACCTTTCCCTCATCCTGCAATTAGGAAGCTCCACCAATATTCTTATTATGGCAAATGTGTGCACCTTCATCATCATCATCATCATCATCATCATCCTTGTCTGCAAGTAGGAGCATCTTCCTGTACACAGCACTCAATATTATTCAGATACATAAATATAAATGAAAATTATGATGGATATATTTCTTCTGACCCTTCTTCCTCTTCCCTTTGTTCCTCTCTACTCATCACCATCTTTCTCCTTATACCTGCTTCATTTGCAGAAAAAGGAGAAAGTCCTCCCGGCAGAGCCTTCACAATGCAAGGTCCTGCTTTGAGTGTTCCAGCCTTCTTGCACAGCTGTGTTAACAACATAGGGCACGCCCTCACTCCCCTCTGGTACAGCAGAGCTAAGAGCATAGCGCACACTCTCTTTCCCCCTCTGGTACAGCAGTGTTAACTGCATAGCATATGCTCTCATTCCCAAGGGCGTAGGAGTAAGTTTAACATTGGGGGGGACCAAGGGCGTAGGTTTAATGTGAGAATTGGAAGGGATACATATGTGATGCGAGCGCGCACAGCGCGTGAGACAGAAAATTTTTGTAAATCTGAGTGCAGACTGTCTTTTACTATATACAGAGATTATCCGAATGAGTGTTTCTCCGTTTTTTTTAATTAGGCTACGCAAAGTGCCTCCAAAATTTTCATACAAAGATGCCACATATATTAACTTGCCACAACCTTAACTGACAGCTGCAAACCATATCAGCGCACTCATGAAACCCACTCAGATCTAGTTACCTGGACATTGATACCAAGTGAGTGGATATATAACTACATTAGCAAGCCAGCTCGCAATCCTCTCTATTAAGCATCTTAATATGTGGTAACGCAATTGCAGCCGCGATAAACACCTCAGAATGGACCACTGACTATGAATTGGACAAACCGAGTGTTAATCGACTGGATCATGTTAGATTTACGATTAGGTGTTTCTTTCGTTTCCCCCACTGAGCCAAAGTTGGTTCGGACATTTTGACTTTGAAAGGTTATATTTGCTGAGCATCATGAGACTAACTTTAATGCTTTCCCTATAATTCCACAGAACAAGTCATAATTATGACCTCACCTGAAGCCCTGATGCACCTGTATCCCCAACAGCTTGCTCTGTTTCTCTAGCTTGCTGCTGTGGTTCCTGCAAATAAAATAATTAATAATGGCACCTTCGCGGGATTTCTCCACTGAAATTCACCTCATAATTTGACATATCCACCTGGCTTATATTTTGCTACTACTGCTAGCAACCCGATTACTAACCAACATGTGACAGAAACCAGGTTTAGTTCGCTAGTTGAAACTAGCAAACATGTTTAATTAACATTCGTTGACCCTTATAGTACTGTGGAAATAATGAAAAGAGTTTCCGTCATCAGACCGCCTGCTGTCGACTGTTGCTGTCTCCCGCCTCCCAAACACTCTCGGAGCCAGTGAGGGAGGGGGCGGGCCAGTGACATGACGCTGTGTTGCGCTTTCAAAATAAAAGCACGCAAGTTAAAAATTTCAAAATCAAATATTTTTCTCCTCCGCGGTATAATTTTTGGGTGGAGCAAATGCGCCTGTCTCCAATATTGGAGGGGACACGTCCCCCCCCCGGTTCCTACGCCCATGCTCATTCCCCTCTGGTACAGCAACGTTAACTGCATAGCAAATGCTCTCTTTCCCCTCTGGTGCACCAGCTTAACAGCATGGCATATGCTCTCATCCCCCTCTAGTACACCAGTGTTAACTGCATAGCACATGCTCTCTTTCCCCTTTGGTGTAGCAGTGTTAACAGCATAGCACATGCTCTCATTCCCCTCTAGTACAGCAGTGTTAACAGCATAGGGCATGCTTTCTTTCACCCCAGGCACAGCACTGTTAACAGCATAGAGCATGCCATTATTCCTCACTGGTACAGCAGTGTAAACAGCATAGCACATGCTCTCTTTCCCTTCTGGTGCAGCAGCGTTAACAGCATAGCACACGCTCTCATTCCCCTCGAGTACAGCAGTGTTAACGGCATGAGATCTCCAGCCAATGCCAAAAGAGAAAGGAATGAGTTGCTTTACAGCCAGACTAGTTTGACAGACTAAGCTCTCATTTGAGCACTTCAGTGTGTGTGCCCTTGTGCTTGTATGTCTGCGTGCGTGTGTGTGTGTGTGTGTGTGTGTCTGTGCGTGTGTGCCCGCGTGCAACTGCATTTGTGTCTTTGAGTGTGCACTCGCATATGTGTGAGTGTGTAAGTAAGTGTATTTGTGTGTATGTGTGTGTGTTTGTTTGTGTGTGTGTGTGTGTGTGTGTGTGTTTGTGTGTGTGTGTGTGTGTGTGTGAATAAATTCCCGCTTGGATGTGTGTATACCTGCTCAGGACTCTCGGAATGGCACATGGGAGACACTGGTAATGGATGGGATGGGTGACCCACAAAGGAGCAGAGAGGCTCTGTCAGCAGTAGTGTCTCCACCCCTTCAGCCTCCAGCCAATCAGCATGGTCCTGAAAGGAAGTGAGTGAGGTTGATGGGTAGACTGTAGTGAAAGATTATCCCTGAAAATGTGAAATTTCAAACTCAGTGACCTTTTTTTTTTTAAATCTGCCTCTAGGCCTTGCTCGAGTGTTCAGACAGTTTACAGTGCCCTGAAGTACTCAGGAAAAACTTAGCAGGTGAGACTCTATAGCTGATCGTAAACTGAAAAATGCCGTCAAGTGCACAATTCACACTCAACAGTCAAAACATTAATTTATATGTACACATTTGTGCATGTTTAGTCAAAATTATGATCTGTGACATCCAATATTAGCTCCTGAATTAATCTTTAGATAAAAAGCTGACTTTTTAAAGAGACAGGCACATTAATGGGTTATACTGAAAGATGTATAAAATAATTGACAGTCCTGAAAGTGAGGAATATTTCAAAAATATTTGAAACAGAAGACAAATTATATATTTGCAATAATGTAATTTAAATTATGCATACAACTACAATTATTTTACAATTAAAATAATAATAATAATAATAATAAATAATATTTTAAGAATCTGTCATATATAGTATGCTGCACTGAGATTTAAAATGCAAATCAATTTGAAGATCTGTGACTGCCTGTCTCATCTTGTTCCGTGGCATGAAATGGACATCTTTACTCCTTTGTTATTGGGGATGAAGTGTCCTGGAACCACCTCGAGAGATGGAGGAGGAACACAAGAAGAGCTGTCCATCAACTATGCCGCTCTGCATTTCCCAGGAAAAAGGTTTGGCTGAAGTTGTAGAAGAGAGGGCTGAGGAGATTCAGATGCATAAGTTAGCAGTTACATCCAAGCAGAGGGGATAAATGAGCTACATAAATGTCATATATTTGACATAGTGCCACAGACTTGAATGAAATGTGTTTGGGTCTAACCATATATTTCACTCCTGTAAAAATGTTGTGTTTTTTCATGTTTTTTTTTTTTTTATCTCTGCAGTGAATGCAGTGCAGGGGCGGAGAGGGACACCAAAATCCACCGGAAAAATTCTGACCTCACCGGCCCACCACCGGCCCACCACTGGCCCAACCCATCCCCTCCACCATCTTTTTTTTTTTAAAAATGACTGAGACCTATCCAATCTTCCCCCACCACATCATGCACAATAAAATCCTCTATTGTACAAAGGCAAATCAAGTGAGCAATTTTGGCAATTTAAATTTATGGAGAAACTAATTACATGCAATTTCTATAATTGTATGTCCTCCAGATGTGATTAAACATAGGCCAAATTGCCAAAATCTAATCAATCAAGAAAAAAGAACGCATTAGATTATGATTTTTTTTTTTTTTTTTTGAAAAATACTTTTTTAAGACAAAATCAAATGTTTTCAGTATCAGTAAAATAACAGCTGGTAGATTGCTGCGCCCACTGATCTTTACTGAGAGTGTTGTTATTCAGACACGAGTTAAATGACAGCTGTGGGTGTGGAAAACCACTCTGGTCCGTAATCGTGGTGCAGATGCAGACGGGTTTGGAGCTGACGAGAGGAGAGAAAAAAGAGAGTGAGGGCCAACCAAGGATGTTTTATATTTCACTGGATATACAGTTGGAAAATGGCTGCCCATTCATTTCAATGGAAACTGCTCAATGGCGCAGCACTCCGACATGGGGGCCAAGCTTCCGGACCCACGCGGACATTCGCTGTGTGACTTTTTGCTCACACATGCGTAGTGTGGGGCTCATGAACTCGCTGGTATCCGAGGTGTCCATGGCAACAGCTCGCGCTCGTGGAACTCCGACTCAGGGTGCGTGTTCACGATCACTTTTCTCCGGAAATGGAATTCTGACCACTGCAGACTGCACCCTGATGTAAGTATGAGCGGAACGGAAAAAAAAAAACTTAGCCGCCAGTAAAGGTTTAATCATAGTTTGAGACACAATTTTAAAACACAAATGCAATATCCAATGTTTAAAATGATTGTTATTTAACAGGGAAGTAATACTATTGATTTCAACTCAAAAATGTCAGCAAAATAGTTGACTTGCTGTTGTGTAACGTGACATTGCTCAGGGGTGCGTTTCCCGAAATCACAGATGCTAACTTCCATAGTTGGAACCATTTGGTGCATCTCAAACCATAGGCTGCAGCCTTGAAAGGCTGCATTTTTGGGGGACATCACTCAATTCCATCCACCAAACAGACGTCATTTGATCTCCGTTAAACAGCTTTAGTTTAGGCAAACTGTCGCTGGTTTCCCTAAACCTAACCTGAAATCTAACCCCTAACCTTAAACCTAGCCCTGAACCGAGATCCTTAATTTATCCTTATCCCTAACCCTAAATGTTAGTTTGGCCGACAGAAGTAAGTGATGACCTCTAAAATTGCAGCCTTCGAAGGCTGCAGCCTATGTTTTGAGATGCACCCAAAGACTGTGAATGGACGAACTACGTAAGTTGCTGCAACTCCGCTTTTGGGAAACGCGCCCCAGGCTCGTGTCCTCTTTAGTTCAACGATGAATAACCACATTAATGGAGTCAGACGATTCTTGCTCGTCTGCGTGCGAATTCCATTATCTTCTCTGGATTCAAGACAATAAACCGAACATGCAACGCACTGCACGTACCTTATAAACCGATATGTTTTCAAGTCGGGAGCCTTAAACTTTTGTCAATTCTGGCAAGCTAATTTACTTTTAGCTAACGTAACTTACAAAAGCTTCGCGCTACCTATAACCATTCCGTGGAGTATAGTAAAATGTTGGTCTACTGTGAAATGTTACGCACATTGTACTGCGTTATTTTTACCTTTGTTTTAAAGCTCCTATCCCCCCTTTCTATCCCCTATTTATATTTCTATCTGTCTTTCTATCCCCCCCCATATTCCCTTTCCAATAAAGTCTGTCTTGATTATAATTTGAATACTGTGTCATTACATTTTTAAATGGGAGTTAACATTGATTGTAGTTGTGGTACTCAATTTTATGATAGTGGCCGGCTCTGCGTAATTTAAGCTAGCTTTTTCAGGCCTTTTTTGCCTGTGTCCCAACTTTTTTGACACTGTTGCAGCCAGAAAATTTGAAAGAAGCTCATTTTGTGGATAACAATGTTAAAATGTCTCAGTTTCAAAATTTGAAATGTTATCTATGTTCTATTGTGAATAACATTGGCTCGTGATCTGAAAGTCATTGCATTTTGAATTTTATTCACAATTTACACTTCGTCCCAACTATTTTGGAATTAGGGTTGTACATCTATTCGATCTTCGTCTCATGCTCAACTGTTGCATTTTTTAGGACTCGTATTATTTTTGTTCAGATGAAAATCAGCCACACCGTCGAATCTACCTGCATCACTCCCGTTGATCTCAGATGCTGCTCATGAACATTTGATGTTCGGATTTCATATACTCTGACGTTTCCACCTACCAAAAACTTCGATCTAATAAAAGCTGTACCACAAATAATGAGTATGTTTGTTCAGTGCTTGTTTGGATCATGCACAAAAAAGTTATCATTTTGGATCTCATCTGTCAAGTTGCTGAAAAGTTTTGTCATCAAGTATGAAGGTCTGTAACTGATTTAAGAATGAAGAATGGTAAATAAATGGTTTGCTAAGCAGTGTTCAAACTGAATTTATGTAGTGCTATAGGTGCACTCATATGGACATTACGTTAGATGCTACTCAGCTGACACATTATGCATAACGCATCAAAATACAGTAATGTGAATTGGTGCTATTCAAAGTAATGGAAATATACAACCCCAATTCAGAAAGAGTTGGGACGAAGTGTAAATTGTGAGTAAAATCAAAATGCAATGACTTTCAGATAACATGAGCCAATATTTTATTTACAATAGAAAATAGGTAACATTTCAAATGTTGAAACTGAGACATTTTACATTTTTATCCACAAAATGAGCTTATTTCAAATTTTCTGGCTGCAACAGGTCTCAAAAAAGTTGGGAACACAGGCGAAAAAGGCTGAAAAAGAAATATATAAGAGAATTAGCTGAAAGAACATTTGGCAAGTAATTAAGTTAACTGGCATCAGGTGTGTAACATGATTGGCTATAAAAGGGATGTCTTAGAGAGGCTGAGTCTCTCAGAAGTAAAGATGGCCAGAGGCTCTCCAACCTGTGAAGGCTTGCGTGAAAAAAAATGTGGAATACTTTAAAAACAATGTTCCTCAACGTCAGATTGCAAAGGCTTTGAAGGTCTCATCATTGACAGTGCATAACATCATCAAAAGATTTAGAGAAACTGGAAAAATCTCTGTGCGTAAGGGACAAGGACCGAAGACCTTTACTGGATGCCTGTGATCTTCGGGCCCTCAGACGCCACTGCATTACTCACCGGCATGATTCTATCATTGACATTACTAAATGGGCCCAGGAATACATCAAGAAACCACTGTCTGTAAACACAGTCCGCCGTGCCATCCACAGATGCCAACTTAAACTATATCATGCAAAAAGGAAGCCATTGTTGAGCATGATCCAGAAGCGCCACCTTGTTCTGTGGGCCAAGGTTCATTTAAAATGGACTGTAGCAAAGTGGAAAAAGGGTCCTGTGGTCAGAGGAGTACACATTTGATATTCTTGTTGGAAATCATAGGCATCTTGTCCTCCGGGCTAAAGAGGAGAAAGACCACCCCTCCTCTTAGCCGCATTCAGTTCAAAAGCCAGCATCTCTGATGGTATGGGGATGCATTAGTGCATATGGTGTGGGACACTAGCATGTTTTATAAAGCACCATGAATGCTGAAAGGTATATAAAGGTTTTAGAGCAACATATTCTCCCCTCCAGACGACATCTTTTCCAAGGAAGGCCTTGTGTATTTCAGCAGGACAATGCAAAACCACATACTGCAGCTATTACAACAGCATGGCATTGTAGTAGAAGAGTCCGTGTGCTGAATTGGCCTGCCTGCAGTCCTGATCTTATTGATTGACAACATTTGCCTGTATTAAACAAAGTGGGATCAAATTTCATAATTAAAATGTCTCCTCAAAAGTCCATCTGTGTTAAAAAAAGGGGACCCATGGTAAACAGCCCCTCTCCAGCAGCTGGTAGCCTGGTATTAAACAAGTTTCAACAGGATCAAATTTCAATGGCTAAAAACTCAAGAAACTTGTCTCCTCAATACACTTTGACGCCTCCATGGATATTTCTGTGTTAAAAAAGAAGAGGGATGCTTCACCATGGTAAACAGCCCCCTGTCCCAACTTTTTTGAGACCTTTAGCAGCCATGAAATTTGAAACGAGCTTATTTTGTGGATAAATTTGTAAAATTTCTCAGTTTCAACATTTGCTATGTTATCTCTGTTCTATTGTGAGTAAAATACTGGCTGGTGTTATTTGAAAGTCATTGCGTTTTGATTTTATTCACGATTTACACTTTGTCCCAACTATTTTGGAATTGGGGTTGTACAACTCAGTTCATGGATATATTCATATAATTTTAATATGAAGAAGTAAAGTGAGTGTTGGGTGCGTATACATGGTTAGATGTCACAACAGCGGCCTTAGCTTACTGTACATTTTGCCGCGCTACATAATGAAGTGTGGCCATCGAGTTCCTACATATTACGGCCATTCATCAATTAAAATAAAATTGCTAAAATATTTGCTCCGTAACGCCAGCTCACTTTACCGACTTGGCGTCTTTTCTATAATGTTGGTCACAGACGGACGGCAAGGAATGCCCATTGCTCCACCCACTCGGTTCGGATCATGCACAAAAAATAGTTATCATTTTGGATCTCATCTGTCAAGTTGCTGAAAAGTTCCGTCATCAAGTATGAAGGTCTGTAAGTAATTTAAGAATGAAGAATGGCTCATAAATGGTTTGCTAAGCAGCAAGCGTCGTTAGACCTGAAAATTCCGGGGCTAATATCCCTCCCTTTATTGAAAATTATTAGTCCTGGCTAATTCTAGATGGGTTTCCTTTATTAACACGTTTTCCAATTCAAGAATAATCAAGTGGCAATTGAAGACACGGCTTTTCTCCCTGATAGCAGAGACTGGCAAAAATTATGTCCTGTAGACGTCATTTTTACGACCTGTCAGACATCTTATTTACGTCATATATTTACGTCTTTAAGACATCAGTTTGCAACAGCACAAGACGTAAAAAAAGACATCATTTTTTGACGTCATTTTTTGTCATATTGGTAAAAAATAGACATCTTTATGACGTGTTTGAGACCAAAAACAAGCTCTCATACTGGTAAATATCACGTCATACTTTTGTCATATTGGTAAAAAATAGACGTCTTATTTACGTCATATATTTACATCTTTAAGACATCAGTTTGCAACAGCACAAGACGTGAAAAAAGACGTCATTTTTTGTCATATTGGTAAAAAATAGACATCTTTATGACGTCTTTGAGACCAAAAACAAGCTCTCATACTGGTAAATATCACCTCATACTTTTGTCATATTGGTAAAAAGTAGACGTCTTTATTTTATCATTGTTAAGTCAGTACTGTAAATTAAGAGAAAACATTTTTTGGCAACACTAATACATATGCACAAATTTCAGCTGCACATTTATAGTAAAATAAACTTCTATCAGATACAAGGTAGACATTGTTGAACATGTACATTTCTTTGCTCTTGACTTAGATATCAAATGAGGTGACATTATTCTTTCCAACAAATTTTACAAAATGTCACTACACAAAACATATTGCAAAATATGATAATAGAATGGAAGCACATTTGTGTAAAGGCAATGAAAATTGGTCTGGAAAATACGTCAATAGATTTGACTAACTTAATATCAGATATTGCAATAATGAAAACACATCATATTGAGAGTAACACGCGAGCTTATTACTTATTTTTAGTTCATAACTCAAACAAGATTAACATACATGTATGAGAGAAAACTACTACACATTAAACTGCATACAACTTATATATACACCTCAAGTAACCAAGGGATTCTAACATGGCAATCATACAAGAAGTCAGTTCTGTTTTAGAAAAATTTATCCCAAAAATTTAAGCTAAATAATGGTACAATGAGAACCCTAAAAAAGAACCTTCAGGTTGCATTTCCTTGGCTTAAAGGGGAAGTCCACCCAGATAAGAAGGAGAATAAGAGGAACAGGTCGGTGAAAGTTTGGGTGAATTCCGAGTCATAATAAGTTATGAATTTTTTAAATTGAGATTAATCACACACACATTGGCAACGCTGTGATGTATCTTGTGAGCTCACCTTCCAATTTCTCTGTGCATAAAATTTCATAATTTTTCATTTTCTTTGTCATTGATGATGGAATAGATTTTTCTGATGCTGTGCTAATGGGAGGAGAGCTCATAAGATACATGGCAGAGTAACCAATTTGTGTTTGATCACAACTTCAAAAATTCATAAATTTCTTATTTTGAATTGTAATTTGCTCAAACTTTCAGTAATCTGTTCCTCTCATTTTTGTGCTTCTATTCAAACAAACTTATTATCTGCTCGGACTTCCCCTTGAAACATAAATATGAACAATCAGGTTTTTAGACAAACTGAACAGGTAAAAAGAAAAAAAAGATTGAAAACATAATGAATTGTTGAAGTGTAAAAAAGGGAATAAAACAAAGCAAAACCTGACAAGCATGGTGTTGTCTTCTATTCAGAATCTATTTCATCCTCCAAGGGCTGTTCTGCTTCTTGCCGTTTCTTTGGCACCCGTTGATACGCATACTTGAGGTAGTGCTTTATGGCCCCCTCAACATCTGTGATCGTTGTGGTAAGTGCATTGGCCCTTACTGCATCTGTCAGAACAATAACATTTACATCTAGCATGGTTTATTTGGCATATTCTTGCAGGCATAAAATTCAGAATAAAGCAAGCGTACAGCTAGCTGTATACTGCAAGCTCTATGGACAGGACTGACTAGCTACTCGGAATAACTTTTTTCACACAGTGTCCATCGTGCATGCGTCACAAGTGCCAGCTTAATAGACACATTGCCAGCTTGATAGACAGGCCCATTTATGGTAATTAGCCCTGAACTCACCTGGGGAAAAAAATACGCATCCGGGACCATCCCAAAATAAATTTCCCTTTTTGAAAATTCAAGTAAGAAGAAAGGAAATGCGTCAGTGGCGACTGGTCATTAGGGGCAGGTGGGGTGTCACCAGAAAGGACCGTAGGCAAATTACATTATTAATTCTCAAACATGATCGTATTATCTGATTAAATGTATTATCTATAAATTTAGCATTTTCCAAAATTGCATGGAATTTGTGTTTGAATTTAAGTTCATGTTTATTGGTCTCTGTTTTGCTGCTTCAGACCGATGTCCTGATCCATGTCCGCATGAATGGGGCTAGCCCCCCTTACGCAATGCAATTTTAATGATACGTGTGAAAATATAAGTACGCATGCTCAGAGTGTTGGCTGTATTAGTGGAGGTAGCACGAATTTGTTGGCATGTGGGGCTGACAGCCCCAAGCCCCACTACTGCGTCATTTCATCAGGCATCATAGACATATACGTAGACGTCGCATGAGTGCTGGAGAGGCATGCCTACCGGGCGACCATGTTAGTACAGGGTTAGAAGTATCAAACAATTTCTTCAAATCATTACTTGCTGAATTTTGGACTGATTTCCAAGTGGTTTGATTTGTTATAAACGTAACACATTTAGCTATGATCCAGGATGCCCTGATACTCTAAATGCCGGTTTTACTACCAAAATACAACTTCGTATTCACAACAGTCGAGCGCTTAAACTTAAATCTACATCAAAGATGCCAGATTTTTTGCGCTGCATATGGATGCTGAACGAGATATCAATACCAGATCCAGTGGAATTACCTTTCGCAGATAAGATTTAACGATAGATTTTGGATGTATTTATGTATTATAACATTATGTTGAGAGCTACTGTAACTATTTGTCCACCAGCTAAATGCCAACGTAGCTAGGCTAGACTAGCCCTAGTCATGGAAGCTGAGGCTTTATAACAAATAAATCATAATTATAATGTATAGTTATCCGGTATTTCTCCACACGCCCAATTTTATTACAATCCTATCTTTTCTTATGAACGACTAACAAAGAGGATGTGATTGCATTTCAAAGCTGGTTACTAAGGCTGCCAGGTCAGATCCTAACGTTAGTATTAAGTTTACAAGATTGTTGTTGGCCCAGGTATTTTATACCGGTTGGATACAAAGAAATGCTCTTTCTTTTCACAATTTCTCTATTATTTTTGTAATATTAAAAAGGCCTGAATCTACTATCATTTTTAAATGATATTTAAAAGACTTGAAAAAATATGTTGCAGTTCATAGATATTTCTCATATCTATTTCAATATGTTGCAACATTATGACAGTAAGACAACGGTATACTAATGTATAATATCTTATGCTGGATCGAGGCTAGATGGTGATGTGTCACACATATGCTGAAGGATAGGGTTGTTGTTATAATGCTGTCATAGAGTGGATCGATCCTAATAAGTTGTCTGTGCGTGCGGTTTGCTGTGGCACTTAGTGGTGTTGAGCGCTCTACTTTGTTTATGGCCTTGTAGGCTCTGAGCGTTGTGAAGCAATGGTAGCAGATGGCTTTTAAACAAACGTCGATCTCCGTATTGGCGAACTCTCACTCACTCGTGTGCGCTCTCTCTCCCTCATCTCCTCCGTGTGTGTGCGTGTGTGCAATAATGTTGACTTTTAACTAAAAGCTTGTAAGGTAAAACGGCAGCAGACAAACTAATTTAACACAAATTGTTGTATAGAAATCACCCCATACCCCTCGTTTACTGTGCCCCCCGCCCCCCAGACCTGAAATACATTCTTGCCCCACCAAGTTTTTACACTTAAAAACGCCACTGAAATGCGTTATTAAATGAAACTTATTTCCTGCGGTGGTAGCTGTATGATAATTGACGTAATTTCTTAAGGTGGTAAATAATAAGATGTAAAAAACACGTAATGTTGTGGTCTTGAAAAGGCCGTGAAAATAATGGTAAATAAATGACGTAAAAAAAATACGTATTATTCTAGTCTTAAAAAGACGTAGAAAAAGTGGTAAATAATTGACGTAAAAAATACATATTATTCTAGTCTTAAAAAGACGTAGAAAAAGTGGTAAATAATTGACGTAAAAAATACGTCACTTAATGGTCATATAAAAAATGAGAAAATTTTTGGTCTCATAAAGACGTCAAATTAACATCGTTAAATAGTTGGATATACGACGTATGACGTATTGACCAGTTTACGACCAGTTCATTACGTCTGAAAGAGGTCAGTCTGCTATCAGGGTCTCCCCCATGCGATCTAAAAGCGGCAAAATAATGGGCTACATTCAGTACAGAAAAATAATTTGATTATAATTAGGTCTATGCACCGTCACTGGGCGACGGCATTTCACAACTCTTCCGCAAATGAAGGTAATTTTGGTGACAAGTACGTGGTTTCGTCCGTTTACATTTTCCAATCGGACAGCTGTCTATTTTTTACAGCAAGTTGAGTGACAGTGCTGCAAAAACAGGTGTGGGCCTACGTACTTTTCGCCGAAATTAGGGGAGACCGGGGTTACCACGTCATGATTTTGTATTTGGCTTCATAACTCTTTGTTGCTAAAACTTAGAGAAATACCTTTATGGTCTATGTGTAGTGCAGAATGTCGCCTACAAAAGTTGTATTGATACAATCTCAATATAACGTATATTTTCGTCACAATATTCAATTTTCGATATGTCACAAACATGCGAGAAGTAACCCCCATACCGGGGTTACTTTTGTCAGATGGGTGGGGTAAAATTGTCGTAGTTGGCAATCAGCTGAAGCTGAAAAAGACAATCCAATATTCTCATAACAGAAATGGTGAGAACTGTTTTATTTTTACTAGGAATCAACACAAGCTATGATTTATGCATAATCACCATCAGAGTAGCAGTTATGACATATGTTGGCGAGCACACTGACATTTGCACAGTACTCATCTGCCCACCCTTTGCATGAGAAGCATTGGACCCACTCCTCTCTACCTGTGGATGATGAGTAAGGACCAAGGCACCAAAGAGGAGCAGCAAACATTCCCACTGAAAAATGAATGGAATGAAATGCAGAGGCCCCAGGGCCGGCACCTGCCAACCCTAAATACTCAGCCAACACCTCCACTTTAATGGGCCCCACCTCTGGCCCATTAAGGTGGAGGTGAAAGAATGAGAAAGGGGAGGGGTTGCAAGGAGCAAACCCTTACAAACCCATACTTATGTCCTCCAAACAAAGGCCCTAATAGGTCCTCTATCATAAACATAAAATAAATGCAAATATTAGAATTATTAAGACACTATATGTGTCTGAAGAACAATAAATAGGCTCCTATATTTGACTTTGGAATATTTTAATATAGGCCTAACACAGGACCTACAAGTGGTGCAACCTCAGCACCCTGACAAACTAACCCAATGCTGCTTGGCCCCGTGCTCCCATTTTGGAAATAAGGCCGCATATCTCATCTCATGATCGCAGCAGGCCTTTATCTTATGTGTTGTTAATAACTCTAGTTACATACGTTTATGAAACAGTAAAAACACAGTGGAAATGTTTGTCTTCAAAGAAGCTAGATGTATTTCTTTCAGAAACTTAAAGTTTGGAATTTGGGCCAAAATTCAGTTATATAGGCAGAAAACACTTACATGACACTACAAGTCCTTCTTCTTTCCAAGAGATGACGTCACTGGGATGTCACATAATTTGTACATTTTCGTTTTCCTGTCAGTGCGTTTGCAATGAAAAAAACTGGGGTGACAAACCTAGCCTCGTGACCGAAGTAACCCCAGTCTCCCCTACCTTAATTCGCTGAAGAGTTCTGAAATGCCGTCGCCGAGTGCCGGTGCATAGACCTAATTATAATCAAATTATTTTTCTGTACTGAATGTAGCCCATTATTTTGTCGCTTTTAGATCACATGGGGGAGAGAAGCCGTGTCTTCAATTGGCACTTGATTATTCTTGAATTGGAAAATGTGTTAATAAAGGAAAACCATCTAGAATTAGCCAGGACTAATAATTTTCAATAAAGGGAGGGATATTAGCCCCGGAATTTTCAGGTCTAACGACGCGCCTGCTAAGCAGTATTCAAACTGAATTTGTGTAGTGCTATAAATGCACTCATGGACATAACGTTAGATGCTGCTCAGTTCACACATTATGCATAACGCATCAAAATACAGTAATGTGAATTGGTGCTATTCAAAGTAATGGAATTATACAATTCATTTTACAGATATATCCATATCATTTTAATATGAACGAGTAAGGTGAGTGTTGGCTGCGTACATGGTTCTAGGATGTCACAACAGCGGCCTTAGCTTAGCTACTGTACATTTTGCTGCGCTACATAATGAAGTGTGGCAATCGACTTGCTACATATTACAGCCATTCATCAATGAAGTAAAATGGCTAAAATATCTGCACCATAACGCCAGCTCACTTTCCCGACTTGTCTACGTCTATAATGTTGAGCACTGATGGACGGCAAGGAGTGCCCATTGCTCCACCCACTCACATCCGCTGCAGTACTATTCGGAGGAGACGAGAACGCGCTTTCATATGAGGACCCGTTGGTGTTCACGTATCCTAAATATATATAAAAAGTTTTGTCGTTGCCGAGGAACAAGGCATCAATGATTTAAAAGAGAAAAATAAACAGTTTCGGTATCGATAATTTGTGGCTGTCAAAAAAATTTATTCACGGATTTATCAGCGTGTCTTTTTCTATTATTCCCTTTGGAGAAATTTCTTTTTGGCCCCCATGGCATCACATGACTTGCAATATCAGCTTGACCGCTAAGCCCATATGGGCGTGCGCTCCTGCCTTCATTGTTTGTCCAGTTCTCCTTATAGGTCCATGGGGCCAACGCAGCCGTAGTAGCCGCCGTGATGACACCACCCCCGCTGAGGAGGTACAATGAAGAACTCAGCTGTAATGTTATGCTAATTCGCACCTAGTAATAACGTCAAGGCTTGAGGTAACTGTTTTCCTGTCAACTCACCTGCATCACTAGTTGACGCCTAGTTGTTTCAGAATAAATCCGTGATTTTTGACCATTTTGATGCACCCTCCTCCAGCATCTGCTTCTTCTTCATTTTGGCCTTTTCGGCCCCTCCTTTCTCCTTTCTCTTCTTGCCTTCCATCTTCGAAAGTAAAAAAAAATCCGCTACTTCAACCTGCCGCTTTCTCTGTCTGACGGCCGCTCATTCATCCCCCTCACGTTCATTGGATAGAATGACAGTGTGTCACACATATGCTGAAGGATAGGTTTGTTGTTTAATGCTGTCATTTCCCTAATAAGTTGTCTTTGCGGTTTCTGACCATTCTACATTTATGGCCTTTTTGAACAAAGCAAACAGACAAATTTTAAATAACAGTAAATTTGATATTTGTGGTCATGAAATATGTGGCGTCTGAATAAAAATGTTGACTTTTAACTAAAAGCTTGTAAGGTAAAACGGCAGCAGACAAATGTTTAACACAAATTGTTGTAGAAACATTACCCCTCGTTTCTTTGCCCCCCGCCCCCAGACCTGAAATACATTTTGCCCACCAAGTTTTTGCTAAAAACGCCACTGAAACGTTATTAAATGAAAGAATTTCTGTTGGTGGTAGCTGTATGATAAAAAATTTCTTACTGTAAATAATAAGATGTAAAAAACACGTAATGTTGTGGTCTTGAAAAGATCCCTGAAAATAATGGTAAATAAATGACGTAAAAAATAGTATTATTCTAGTCTTAAAAAACGTAGTTTGGTAAATAATTGACTAAAAATACATATTATTCTAGTCTTAAAAAGACGTAGAAAAAGTGGTAAATAATTGTCACAAAAAAATATGTCACATAATGGTCATATTTTGAGAAAATTTTTGGTCTCATAAAGACGATCAAATTAATTGTCGTTAATGTTATGATTCTGCCTGTTCTGTCTTGTTGCCATGTTTTATTATGTTTCTGCCATTCCCTGTTATGTTTATGATCAGTTCTGTTAAAATGTTCCATTTAGTTTTTCATTTTGCCACGTTTTTGCCAACTTTTCTGTTAGAGTCCGGTCCATGTTTTATTCATGCCCAGCATTGCACTTTAATCTCTTGTTATTTAAGTGGATGCTGATTGTCACATGCTTAAATGGTTTCTGGGTTTCAAACATTCCGGCAATCTCGTTTGCTTCCTTCGCCTCTCTTTGGCTAACCAATACTAACAGTTTGTTGTTTTTGTTAAAGTTACTAACCCAAACTATTTTAATACTTTACTGAGCACTAGGGATTGTATAGCTGCAAAATTGATTAACTATCCAATGAAGCCCTGTTCTATACCAGCCCTCTCTTTGTCTCTCCTGCAAGAAGCGGATCCTCCGTAAGGGCCCACCTCTGCATCCTACCTCTCATTATTTATATGTTAGAATAATGGTGTATGTGTCACGTGTTCCCTGTCAGCGTTTTCATTTGACTTTGATGTGTTAGGTTCTCCCTCATGGACATCCTTTGTAATTAGTCTGATCCTTCTATTAATCATAGCATGTGACTTCCCAATGTATTTCTGTCTTCTCACTGCAGTTCCTCGTCAAAACGTTTTCCCAAACTGTGCTGACTTGAACTGTGTTTATCTTCTGACTGGACCGGACCTCACGATTTTTGGATCTGCTCTTTTGTACTTTTGTCTGTATCTGTTTTTTGAACCCTTTTTGCGACTTTGAGTTCTGTGATTGCTGCCCTGGTTTTTCGACTTTTGATTTTGTCTCTGGGATTGTGTTCTTTGGATTGTGGACTTTGGTCGCCTCCTGCTCTGCGGGGTTCGCCCCTTTCAATAAAAGGTATTTACCTTCACTGCTCGACTCTCTCGCGTCTGGTTCCAGAACCGTACCTAACAGTGGTCAGAACGTACTGTTAGGTACGTTTTCGTTATTTTGGTTTTGTTGGCTGAGTCAATCACTGGATCAGAGTTCAAATGGACATGAATTTTACATGGTGAAGAGGAGAATGAAGGCACTAAGTCCCAGAAACAAACAGAAGCTGAAGATAGTTGCACTACAGGCCTAGCAGAACCTTATCAGAGAAGATATCCTGTGTCTGGTGATGTCTATGCTTCACAAACTAAAAGGAGTGCCATTGAATGCAAATGATATGCAACCAAAAAAAAAAAAAAAAAATGATGTCCTTGTACTCGATATTTCTTGATAGGCCCAAAAGTTTGGGGGGGGGGGTAGGAATTACTATGTTCTAAAAGTACTGTCATCTCTAAATCATTAACCCACTTGCATAAAACCCTCAGACTGAAGCTGACAGTCTGCATTTTAGTCCCGTTCTCATTTTATTGCTTTTTTCCTTTATTCAAGCTGAAAGTGCTAGAGTGCAGAACCAAAATAAAAATGTGTTACTGTCCTATGATTTTGGGTGCTTATTGTATCTTACAAAGCCCCTTATTACACCTTTGAGTCTTTGTTAAAAGATGGAGTTTGTGCCACCACAAATAAGTTTAAATCGCATCGCAGTTCTTCAGTTTGTATCCGTTACTGGTGTGTTACTGTCAGGTTCAGGGGCAAGCTGTGATGACCGCATTGATGTTGATGAGGTGCCGTCAAATCAAGAAAGAAATCCAAAAAATCTATGAGGGTTTGTTCCCACCCCAGTTTACCACTTGCTTCCTGTTTGGCTTTGTCTTGGTGATTTTGGCCTTAAAAATCAAGTATGAAGCAAATCAATGCAGTTTTTTTTTTTTTTTTTGGTTTGAGGAAGTTTCTCAACTTTAGCTTTGTTCTGCGTTTTTCCCAATCAATGGTTCCGCATCTCTTATATTTCTTCTAAGACTGTTGTGTAACATTAAGCATAAAGCACAATGGACTTTATGATACTGAAATCAAACTGCCCCATCTTACCACACTAAAAAAGAAGGAGGAAGTGCAATTCTGGACAGGTCTTTGGTGTCAGAGTTCATTTGCGGTCAAAAAATAAATTGTATAAAATACTATACATGCTGCAAGGGGCCATTCGTAGATGTGTGCTAAAAAACAGGCAAACAGAAAACATCCTACTGAAAAACTGCATACTTTATTTCATGGACTCAGCAAATATCATGAGCTAATAGATTAAATAAGTGGAACAAAGCATTTAATAGTCTCTGAGCATTCACTCTGGTTAATTAAGCCATTGAAAAGTTGGAACAGGAAGTTTGAAGTGTAGTAAGCTGGGTTTTAAATGAGCCTGTTTTGCCCCAACTGTGGATTTCGACCATGACCTGTCCCTACCCCAGTGGGTAGCCAGTTTTGCAGAGATTAATTTAAAAAAAAGAGGTGTTTAAGCAGAAATTGGCTGTCAGCGAAATGTAGCATTTACGGGTGTGTCTTAATGTCTTACAGGATCAGGGGGAGGAGATGGAATATGAGAACGTGAAGCAGGCAGTCCCACGGCAAAGGGTTCAAGAAGCAGACATGAGGACATGGGAGGATGATGTCAGCTATACCACGCTCTCCTTTGCAGCTGAGACCCACCGTACCCGTCATCACAGCGACAGTTCGGACTACGTCTATGATACTGACTACTCCCAGGTCAAGGCTTGATATGTCCAACCTGGGTCCAGTCGACATTATGGTTACACTGGGTCTGAGAAGCATTGTGTTAGATATTCACCAATGAGCGAAGACGTTATGACCACTCACTTATGAAGGAAATAATGTTGATTATTTCATGACGAAGGCACGTTATGGTCTGCAGGCAGTCTGTAAGCAATTAAAAAAAACAGTCGATACATGTTGTTGATGTCCTGGATGTATGCGAAATAGGACCTGACGTTGGCAAGGACCAAATTATAATGGTGAAATGATTGGGTAATATCAGCTCTGAAGCGGGAAGGCTTGTGGGGTGCTCCTGGGAGCCCAGTCTCATCCTGACTTGTCATATAGTGATGCTATCTGACCAAGCTTTGATACATAATCAAATTTTTGAATATTTTTATATTATTTAATAATTTTTCCGTCCTAGTTTGATGCCAGTTTAAAACCAACCATACCCCCTAACCCCTAACCCTCAACCCGAACCCTAACCATAAATGTCAAGTAAGGATGCCAAAAGCCTCCCTTTCCGTTGTATATCGACACTTGGTCAGGTTGTGTAACAGTATGACAAGTGGGGATGAGAATCTGTTGCTCCTGGTCAGCGGAGAGTACTGACCGATCATGGTCTGCGGAGGGACAGACCATAAACTGGCTAGAGGATGTTGTTGCCAAAGGCTGAAGTGGGAGGGAAATAAAGACTATCCGCTCAGGTCTGAACGAACAAAAGGACTACTGTGGCACAAATCACGGAAAATTTTTAGCAATGTGTCATAACATACAGTGCCCTTGTGCGAATGGGGTCATTTTACCACAGATCAGTCAGAGTTCCCATTCTAAACCTCGTCTGAGTCCTATTTTCTTTTACATCATGCTCATTCGCTGGGTACATGTACACCATTTACCTGGGGAAGAGATTGCACCATGATGCACTGTGGGAAGGAGACAAGCTGGTGGAGGGATTGCGATGCTCCTGGAAATGTTCTTTTGATAAACATTGGGTCCGCGCAGTTATTTGGACGTGAATTTGAAAGGGCTGTTTTGGCAACTGGCGGAAACCAACAGCCAGCACTGAGCAGGTGGTCATTATGTTCTGGCTCATTGTTGTGGAATGGGATTTATATGCTTGGACAGAGGATCTAGCTTGTACACATGAAGGGGTCTATGCGCAGATAATGACAGCACAGCTCTTTTCACACCATTATTGACAAAAATAAGCTGCAGCAGTCTGTCAGTACAGACAAACTAGTGACAATGTGGAAAAGAGAACGTGATGCAATTTCTTTTACATAAACAGGTATATATTGCTGTGCCAAACTGAAAAACGCTGGTGGGCTGAGCAAGGATCAAGGACTTTGGTGCTTGCTTGTTCAAAAATTCCCTGTTTTAAAATGTCTGGATATGCATGGTCCACTTAATATACAGACAACGGCATTATATTCCGTCAGTTACAATTCCCTACTGATCAAAGGACAAATATCACCTACTGTTAGCCATCTGGGGTGAATGTCCCTTGTTCTTAGTTTGAGTGTACAGATGGGTTTTTTTAATGGAAAAATCTGCATAAAAAGTCTTAGTAAGGTGTTGGGCCGCCACAAGCTCCCAGACCAGCTTCAAAATACATTGGCATCGAGTCCACAGATATAAAACTTTACAGGAGAGATGAAGTACCTTTCTTCCAAGAGATATTCCCTCATTTGGTGTTTCGATGATGGTGTCAGAAAGCACTGTCTTACACAATGTTCCAAAATCACCTACATGAGTTCAGTTTGTTTTAGAAGGTGGTGGCAAATGCATGGATCATTTTTATGCACAAAAAACCATTCAGTGCCCCTTCATGCCCTGTGAGGCTTGGGCTATCATCATCATGGAAGAGACCACTGCCATCATGGTAGCAATGCTTCATCACAGGAAATAAAGGTGATCAAAGAATAATTCTGCTATGATTTGCAGTAACCCTTTTGCCTTTAAGAGGCTGATAGGGGCCTAACTATGGCAGGAAAGTGAACAAGAGCATCTATATTAGTAATGTTTGTCCACACATTTTTTTCAGGTTTTTTCCTTTAATTTGTCACCCATCTGTATTTGAAGTGCAGCTTAAATATAGTACTGTTGACATTCATGGCTTCACAGCGAACTAGATCATGTCTCAAGTCTTCTTTTAATCAGCTGTTCTTCAATTACTGGCTTTGATATGGAACTGTAAATTCCATCAGTTGAGTTCTTATCACTTTCGACAGTCAGTGTGGCTGACTGTCTGTTGTTGGGAGAGGAGTTCCCTTTACCCCAACATGAACAGCTGACCTCCCAGATCCAGAGAGCAGACGTACATCCAGGTGCGTCTTGATACAAGTTTGCCATGTTCAGCCATCACACAAATTAAGTCCAAGAATTGTATCCTCTACTATGAAGGATGTTGTTGCTTTATGCAGGCACTATAAAGCAGATAGAAGAGATGATTTGAACTCAATCCCTTTGAGCTACTATCATTCCTGGGTTAAACTCTGTAACCTCAACTCAAAATTGAACTCCACCTGAAAGCTGACTATGTAGTCTCAGAAATACAACATGGTGGACATTCAAAGCTGGAGCTAAAGGTTCCCCATGCTAGCAAACTCCTCTGTTGGGTAGTGTTCCAGCCAGTGCTGGCCAAACCTTTCATGACTGCAACTAACACAATAGGAGAAGTACCACTATGAATGTTTTCTATTGTAGTTTGTACAAATACTGTACTTTTCTTGGATTTAGCTTTCAGTGTTTTGTTCTTGGACATCAGCCATGGATTCAGTAATATAGGATTTTGTACTCAATGTTTTAGTAGAATTTGTACTTTTTTTGTTTAAGCTGTCATTTGCTTCTTGCATTAGGTTCATGTATTCCCCAAATTCATCAAAAAAGAATTGTTTAAAAAAAAAAAAAATTGTATTGATTTTCAAGCTCAAGACACAAAAATAAACAAAGTATTTTTTTTTTTTAAATTCAAGCACACATTGTGTTTCATACAGCTTGATTTTAAACAAATAATAGTTTGATTTGGATTTTAAGCAACATACATAGGCAAAATAATTCAACATTATAAATATATTCAGATGGCATATTGCCAATTTTCTATTTGTATTCTATCAAGGATCAATTCAAAGAAAGGTTGCATTAAATAAATTCACACGATTTCACTGTGAGTGCAATATTGCAGAGATTGCAGCAAGATTACATAATCATACTGATTGCAACAGCAAGGTCAACATTTCAAAACCCCGAAAAGCCTGTGCCCTGTATGACTGGATAAAAACCATTGCTCTCAGGGACAGACTCTTCTCATCTCCGATTGCGACTTGACCCACATGTAAACTGGATGTTAATCTCATAACATGAGGACACACAAAATATGTATTTGATTATTGAGATGCCTCTGGAGTTGGTGAATTGTACAATATGACAATTTATAAATTGGACAACCCGTACCCCTGTACCCTATACAGCAATGAAAAAATTTAACATGAAAGAAAAAGGGAAATGAGAGGACGTGATTGGAATTATACCAACAAGGCACGTCTGACTCCATCACATTCAGAGATTATGGACATAATCTGTACAGTGGCATAACGGTGTCCTTACTATTGTAACTGAAACTGAAATGGTCCACCCTGCAAGTTAACTAGATGTAATGTAAAATTATTATATTACACGGTAAATCTTAGAAAAATATTGGGCAACCGGGTAGCTCACTTGGTTAGGGCACCACTTTGAGCAGTAGTGAGCACAACAACCTGGCTTCGAGCCCCGATCTTGCAAGTGCCAGCAGTGGCCAGTAGCTTTTTCAGAGCAACGCACAATTGGCTTCGCACTGCAGGGAAATAAATCGGGAGGGACTGCCAGTTTGGGATTATAGGATTATAGCATTTGTTCGTTGCTCAAGCGCCTCCTGTTGGCCAGCCGGGCACTCTTCAGTAAAATTCTAAGCTTGCATGTGTTCGGGTATCGTCCGCCTTCGTTTTGAGCTTGCAAAGTCTTGAGCTATGAGTGTAAAAAGAGGCTGCAGCTGACCAGCGCGTGCTTTGGAGGAGGACTGTGAACTGTCTCGCTCTCCCGAGATGGCAACATGGGGGTGCGTACGAGCTTGCTTGTGAACATAGTTCTTTAGGTATTCCAGATTCGAATGGGACTGGAGATGCCAAATTTAAAAAAAAAAAAAAAGAATACAAGTAAAATACTAATATATTTTACTGTTACATTCTATTTTATGGCAATACCACCTGATGGATTGTGAAAAACAGTTACTATACTCTGATATAAGTGCATGACGTAATGTAAAAGTGAAATAAAACACATTTGTAGCATTCTCTAAAGTAGTATCTTGGCATTGTGAGAGCATAGCGCGGCGTGATGAGCTGGGTGATCTCTGTGTTGTGTTAAGCCCTCTTCTCACCTTCACAATTTAATACGCTGATTCACGCCAATGTTACACCATGGCAAGTCATAGAGAAGTCTTAAGGATGTCATAGATATACTCAGAGGTATACTTGAACAGTCGCAACAAAGCCCTCCTCCCATTTTTGTCGGGGCACAATTTTCAAAATTTAAAAAAAAATCGTGGCGCTTTCCGTGCTCGTCATGGATCGTCATAACGATGTCACAGTGGTGTCGTGTAAGTTTTGAGATGGTTCTTGAACAATCCAATGCAATTGTATTGCAGAAAATGGCCGCGATTGTGGAAGACGTAGAGACAAGGTGCTATGAATGCCTGTGACATAAAACGACATGAACACGAACCGGCTAAGACAGACCTTTAATGAACAAAGATAGTGATGTCAGACGGCAGTTCTTGAACATTCCAATGTCCGTGGCCGTGACAGAATATTGAACTCCACAGGCGGATGGACCATGACACATTATGATTAATAGGTTTTTTGGTATTTCGACACGAATCGGCAGAAAACTTGTGAAAGTGGGAACTAGGCTTTACTGGAGCTTCCTGACCTCAGCGTACTCACTCTCTTCTGTTCCCTTTCCATTACTCTCAGTCACTGGGCTCATGACATCCACATACATGTCCTCCTGACCTCCTGCAGAATTCTTCTGGCTCTGCTCCACCTCCTCCACCTTCTCCTCTGCCGCAGGGCTCCTGTGCGGCTGCTCCTGGCCCTGTGGTGGTTTCTTAGTGGGCCTGGAGCGGCTGATGTTCCCGTTGGTGGCCTCTTCAGAAGATTTAGGGCTGGCTAAGGTCTGCTGGCTCAGATTCGGCTGGGACTCCCCCTCCCCCTCCTTCACCCCTGTTGCCGTGGCCAGATCTGTCTGACCTTCCTTGTCCTGCACGTCCACATCGTCTTCCTTTCCTCCTCCACCCTCTTCACTACATTTGTGGCGAATCACAGCATAGTCAGAGGTGCGTTGGGATGTGCCCCAGATTACGCCTGTTTTGTTTTCGCCAGCCATGTCTCGAAGTTTGGAGAAATCCACCAAGGCATAGTGCAAGGTGGACTCATCCACATTTTCCACGGCACCTGGTCCCGGCAGTGTGGACTTGTTGCCGTAGATCAACACTTCATCTTGAGCAGTCGCCTGATTTCAAAAGATGAAAAGAAAAAGAAACTTTAGTAGACAGGCTATATATGGTACATTTCTTGTGCAGGTCAAAGGTTTTAGTACGCTGTGCTCATGCACTGTTTTTGTAAAATTTAAGCAGTTTTTTTTATCTGTACATTACCGAAGTGCATATGAATACTTTACTTTTTTTTTGTTTATTCCGAATATACAAATAGTACAAATAGTACAAGGCTTCCTGGTCGCTACTAAACAAATTCTTTGCACAACATAATATAGAAATAAAAATTGAGGAAGCAAAATAATTATAAAACACAGAAAAACAAAATAAATGACATTTTCGAAAAGGAGTGAAAAGAAGCATAGCTTATTAGCTCTCTCCCCCTTGTCTAAATAAAAATATATATATATATATATATACATACAGCATACATACACATATAAGCACATATATACACACATTATATATATATATATATATATACACACACAATTAAACCCTTATAAAAATATCCTATTGTAACGCCACGCCCTCGGCACCCTTAATCATCAGCCTATTAAGACCCAGACTACATTCCTCGGTCCACACGTATTACCTACAGCTGTTCCCTATTGTGTGCATACAATAGTGTTCTCCATTTATGTCTGAGCTTCGCACACATTCGTGGCGAAGTCTCGTAAACTACATAAGCCTCACAAGCCTGTGTTTACTCTCTAGTCTTGTTTAGACTTATCTACCGCGTTCGTGTGTATCACTAACTTTAACTTCCACATTGTTACTATTTATGTTCAGCGCTGTAATTAATATCCTGGAACCTCGATTCCATGTTTCTTTCTATTTGGAATGCATAGTACTGTAGCTGTAGTCCCAGTTGTATATATTACGAATATTATTATCTCGGAACCTTTTCTTTTGTATTGTGTTTTGCTATGCCTTCCTGCTGTGCTGCAGAGGCATAATAAATACCTATTCATCTTCACAGCTGAGTCCAGTGCTCAATGCTTGATCTCTGTGCACAACATCGGTGCTCAGAGACAAACCCTTAAACCTATAGTTATTTCTTTGTAATACTATAGTATTTTAACTGTTGTATAACTAAAGCATGCATAGTATAACTAGAGTAGTACTATAGCCATCACATTATAACTATAGTATTACTACAGTCAACAGTACCATAATATTACTATAGTCCACACAACTGTATTGCTGTACTTTGAATTACTATTGTACCACCACAGTAATACTACACTATGGTGGCAAAAATACCATCCATTTACAACCCCAATTCCAAAAAAGTTGGGATGCTGCATAAAATGTAAATAAAAACAGAATGCAATGATTTGCAAATCTCATAAACTGACATTTTGTTCACAATAGAACATAGACAACACATCAGATGTTGAAAGTGAGACATTTTACCTTTTAATGAAAAATATTAGCTCATTTTGAATTTGATGGGAGCAACACATCTCAAGAAAGTTTACCATTGATACCCCTCCAAAACGAAGTTGGCAGGAGGTTATGTGATTGGTGCCGTTTGTTTCTGTTTGTTTGTGAACTAGATAACTCAAAAAGTGAAAAACGGATATCTCTGAAATTTTGTGGGTGGGTTGCTATTACTTCTGGGATGGACCCTATTGATTTTGACCATGATCAGTCAAACAATATGGCCGCCACAGCAGCCATCTTGAAATCCTATGACACACAATAACTGAACTTTGCTCCCACTCACCAAGATTTGGACTGTGCTGCCTTGGCGGAGGTTTGCACTCTAGGAGTGCCTCTAGTTTAGTATCCCCTCCTTGTTTAACAACAGTCTGTAAACATCTGCGAAGTGAGGTGACCAATTGCTAAAGCTTCGGGAGAGGAATGTTGTCCCACTCTTGTCAGATGTAGGATTCTAGCTGCTCAACAGTCCTAGGTCTTCTTTGCCGGATTTTTCATTTTATGATGCACCAAATGTTTTCTATCAGTGAATGGTCTGGACTGCAGGTAGGCCAGTTCAGCACTCATAGTCTTCTACTGCAAAGCCATGCTGTTGTGATGGATGCAGTACGTGGTTTGGCATTGTTTTGCTGAAATATGCAAGGCCTTCCCTGAAAGAGATGTTGTCTGGATGGGAGCATATGTTGCTGTAAAACCTCTATATACTTTTCAGTATTGATAATGCCTTTCCAGATGTGTAAGCTCCCCATGCCATGGGCACTAATGCAACCCAATACCATAAGAGATGTAGCGCTTTTGAACTTTGTGCTGATAAGTTGGATGGGCCCTCTACTCTTTAGACCACACAATGCAGCATCCGCGGTTTCCAAAAAGAATTTCAAATTTTGACTCATCTGACCACAGAACAGTTTTCCATTCTGCCTCAGTCCATTTTAAATGAACTTTGGCCCAGAGAAGACGGCAGCGTCTCTGGATCGTGTTCACATATGGCTTCTTCTTTGCATGATACAGCTTGAATTTGTAGATTACATGGTGAAGAGTGTTCACAGACAATGATTTCTGGAAGTGTTCCTGAGTGTTTTTATTGCGGTGCCGCCTGAGGACCCGAAGATCACGAGCATCCAATATTGACCTTCGGACTTGTCCCTTACACACAGAGATTTTTCCAGATTCTCTGAATTTTTTGATGACATTATGTTCAGTAGACTCAAAGTCTTCGCAACTTTACATAGAGGAACAATTTTCTGAAATTGTTTCACAGTTTTTAGATGCTGTTTTTTGCAGATTAGTACATCTCTGTCCATCTTTACTTCTGAGAGACTCTGCCTCTCTAAAATGCTATTTTTATACCCAGTGATGTTACTGACCTGTTGCCAATGAACCTAATTTGTTGCAAAATGCTCCTCCAGCTGTCTTATATTAGTGCTGCTTACTTTTCCAGCCTTTTGTTGCCCCTCTCCCAACTTTTTTGAGATACGTTGCCGCCCTCAAATTCAAAATGAACTAACATTTTTCATGAAATGGTAAAATGTCTCACTTTCAACATCTGATGTATTGTCTATGTTCTATTGTGAATAAAATGAGGGTTTATGAGATTTGCAAATTATTGCATTCTGTTTTTATTTACAATTTACAAAGCATCCCAACTTTTTTGGAATTGGGGTTGAACTATAGGAGAACTATAGCTTGGTACTATAGTAATCTTTCATAAGGGATGCTCTGGCAAATGCTAACTTAGGGCAAAATGATCAGCTAAATCAATATACTGTTTTTGTATTAATTCAAATAATCAATTTTAAATGTCATGCAGTAACAAAGAATATTTAATTAGATTTGTTTAAATTGAACTTGATCCAGCAACAAGCACCTTCAAAGATGAAGCGGCATATTTTACTTTTACTTTTAACACTAAAGAAGATTAACAGAAACAGCCTGCATTGAGAAACAGGAATGAGGCATTGCAGCAGGCAGGAAAGCACTGACACAATCTGCCACGTCCAGTATCTGAAGGCTGAGTCATTTCAACAGCTGAAACACAATATCCCATTTTTAAGTATTATATCAAAGGCATAATACTTCTGCCATTGATAGTAGTAGGTCAGAGGTAAAATTATGTCTGAAGCAAATACTTTCAAATAAGCCTTCTTTAAATTTGCTTAACATAGGTAAATTAAAATTTCAAGCTTTCTTATGTGAGGATCTTTATGTTCGTGTGTGTGTTTATGGTCAGTGTATTGGCCTTCAGAGTGCCAATACCAGATCTCTTTCGCTTTATTTAGGTCCCCATAAGGAAATTAAGGTATTTTATGGTCAGGGATCACAGATAGGGTTAGGGTTGGGGTTAGACATGAGGTGTTCATGGACAGGGGTTTGGGAATAAACATGTAAATACATAAGTCTATGGGATGTCCCCACAAAACATGAAAATAATGCATGTGTGCTTTTGTGTGTGTGTGTGTGTGTGTGTGTGTTCATTCAGGTATTAGTGAGGCAAGGCAGAGACTCACCCCATCTGCCAATATGAGCCCTTCAGTATCCTTCATTTTACTAGCAGAATATTGGCTCTGTCGCTTTTTCCTATGAATTAAACAGTAATGCACAACATTAGGACCAACATACAAGACACACCACACTTTTTATGATCACGATGAACTAGCATGTGTATGCAAGAAACTACATCATGGCATCATGAGAGGATGCATAATAGCAATGTAGCTGAAAAAAGAACTGGGTTTCATCCTCTTGTCTGCAAGGGAAAACAAATATTTGAAGAGGGAATGCTGTCACAAAGTAGCCATCAGAGTCCATTCGTGTTTTTCAAACGGTCACTCCCGGCACACTGCGATAAAGAAGACATCACAGCAACTTTATTTGTCTGAAAAGATCTCTGAACATTTTCCTTTTATCTCTGGCTATTAGTTCTTGTTGCAATATCCTTTTTCCTTGATCCCATCACAAGATTACAGGAAATCCTATAAGCTAATTTTATCAACACATGTATTGGTCCACTTACAATTGGGATGAGCAAAAATGCTAATTCTGACATTGCATTCTTCCGTAAATGGATATCCATTGTTGAAATAGTCCAATTCCAATTCTAAAAACCACTGCCAGGTAATCATACGACCCCAGTATAAATAAACAATGATGATCTCAGCATTGCAGTTCATTAATAACAAACAAAAAGATGAAATTAGGGTGGCTTACTTCAGAATGAGCTGCATTATGAGGCACATCATCATCATCATGGCACCTGCACCAGCTGCTGCACCAATCAGCAGCGAGGTAATGTTGAAATCTGAACAAAGAAAAAAAAACTTCTCAGTTGCAAACTGAGACCCATTTTGGTTAAATACATATCAGGATTTATTCACCCAATCACAAAGCAAAAACAACTTTTAACGTTTACAGCATCAATGTTTTCAGTTCAAGTAAATGTAGTCATCCCATTTTGTAATGGCTGGTAAAATTGAGAGGCCAAGTGCAGCGGCCAGAGAGAACGAGCAGTACGGACACAATACAAACACAGAGAATTATACAGATCACCAGAAAGTACTCGCGCTTCCAAAGGACGTATAGTAGTCCGAAAAATGGAAGCAACGCGAGAGAGAACAAAAGTAGAAAAGGGAAAATTCCTAAAGCAGAAGGAACTCCAATAATAACTGGAAGATATAAAGTCACACAAATCCTGACTAGAGATGTCTTTGGCTATAGTGCTTAGCTACAAACAGACATTCTAGCAAAGGAGGCGTGGCGGACTTCCGTCTCATGTAGAGTCCGGGGAAGCGCCGCCCCAGTTCAATCAGCCAGCTGGGAAAAGAATCCGATTGAAAAGGAATTCGATCTCATCCCGGGACGAGGGCCACAAAGAAAAGTCCAAAACACACACACGCCTCACAAACCATGACACATTTGAAGGGATTTGGGGCAAAATGAAACAAATCCCAAAATGCTATTAAGAGAAAAATTGAATTTTGACCCAATTTGCTCATATGATAATCATTCCAACTAAATGTTAAATAGGCATCTCCAGCATTGGAGATGGTTCCTGGTAAAAATATGATGCACAACCGTACGTAATATTTGAACCAAACAATGCATTTGTTTTAAGCAAAATGCCACCTGCAGACTTGCATGAAGAAAGGAGAATTTAGTAAAAACTGGAAGGTTTTTTCCTCCATTCATTAAAGAGAAATGAAGCTCACTTGAATGACAGGAAAATTGTCCACTTAGTAACTGACGTGCACATTTTGAATTTGACGCCAGCAACATGTTCCAAAAAAGTTGGGACAGGGGCATGTTTAGCGCTGTGATGCATCACCTCTTCTGGTTACAACTCTGTAAGCGTTTGAAACCTGAGGACACCAACTGCCATAGTTCTGAAAGCAAAATACAGTCCCATTTTTCCTTGATGTAGGATTTCAGCTGCTCAACACATTGTGATCTCCTTTTTTTTTCATAATGCACCAAGTATTTTCAGAGGATGACCAAACTGGACTGCTGGCAGGCCTATTTAGCATCCAAACTCTTTTACGACAGAGCCGTGTTGTTGTAATACGCGCAGAATGTGGTGTTTGGCAATGTCTTGCTGAAATAAGCAAGAACTTCCCAAAAGAGCTGTCTGGATGGCCGTATATTTTGCTCCCAAACTTGTTTATATTGTTCAGCATTAATTCTGTCTTCATAGATTTGCAAGTCAGGCATGCCATTTGTACAAATACACCTCCATACCAGTGATGTGCTGTCGGAGGTAAGTTAGGTGAGGCAGAATCTTCACCATTACACAAAAAAATAACTGTCTATTACTTTGCTTGATTAGCAATCAGAGGATTGATTAACTAACTTACTAAGACTAATCGGCAGAATGACGATCCAATTTCAGTTTCCATGGCATTATTGCTCAGTGCATCGAACTTGAACTGCTCACGAGACAGCAAAGGCGGTGTTGCGTCAGTATGGGAAAATTGCCCATGAAAGCTTTTGATTCCTTACCATATTGACTGCGTGGAGAGATGTATGTGGGCCTAGAAAATGCATTTGTTTTTTGTATCAAATGTGCTTGGACAGATGTGGGCCAAATTTAGATGAGAACCCCCCCAAAACCAACATATGTGGATAAATCAATGAATAACTCCCAATTATCACAGTGCTAGTTCTAAAATTTATAACTGTTATTGTTGCTGCCATCCCAAGGAACAATTTGACACCAAATGTGGCTTAATTGCTCTGAAAATACGAGGCCCAGGAGGAATTGAAGCCGTAAAAAACATAATTTGGCTACATTTTTCATCACAAATTGAAAGTTTAACATTAAAATTAATATAGTTCCCAGAGTGATCCACCCTAAATATTTGGTAAAAAGTAGGTGCAGTATGCCAAGTTTGTTTGCACAAAGTTTCAAGAAATTCTTTCACCAGTAACAATGTAGTAGGACTGCATGTATACCATCCTCGGAAAGTGCTGATGTCGAGTTTCCTGACCTTTCTTTAGTATACTTAGAAACTTTGGCATATGGATGTTATCAGATCAAACAGGCACCAGGATACATAGCTGAACACTAATGATGAGGAAGACTATGAAGTTTGGGTGTACAAACACCTTGATAACCTTATATGTTGTGAGATACATTCACACCACAGGAGTCAAACTAAGTACAGTAGAACATATGGATTGAGTTTGATGTTACTGTAGTTAATGACCCTATTACAGACAAGTTCTCAACAAATGAAAAGAAACATATAATTAGTGGCTTAGATGCCAACTTAAGATTAGATATTTAACTAATTGAACCACAACATATTGCTGACCATAAATCTTTCATCTTTATAATACACAATACACATGATACGTGCTGGATCTTTTCAAGGGAGATCTGATCCAGAAGAGATCCAGATATAATCTCTGCTTTTTAAAATTATTCCTATGATGGTAAAGGCCCGAAATGATGAATGCTGGATCCACTGTGACCTATTTATTCACTGTTTTCATGATCTAGTTTGCCTTTGCCTCAAAATGGCTTTTTAGATTTTCTTCCATTTTCCAAGCATGGTGTACATGCAGCCGTCCTACTACATTGTTACCAGTGAAAGAATTTCTTGAAACTTTGCGCAAACAAACTTGGCATACTGCACCTACTTTTTACTGAATACTTAGGGTGGATCACTTTGGGAACAAAGTTGTATATTAATTTTAATGTTAAACTTTCAATTTGTGATGAAAAATGTAGCCAAATTATGCTTTTTGATGGCTTGAATTCCTCATGGGTCTCATTTTTCAAAGCAATTAAGCCACGTTTGGTGTCAAATTGTTCCTGGCAGCAACAATAACAGTTATAAATTTTAGTACTAGCATAGTGATAATTGGGAGTTATTCATTGATTTATCCCCTTATGATGGTTTTTGGGGGGTGCCCATCTAAATTTGGCCCACATCTGTCCTAGCACATATGATACAAAAACAAATGCATTTTTTTCGGCCCACATATGTCTCTCCACACAGTCATTATGGTAAGGAATCAAAAGCTTTCATGGGCAATTTTCCCATACTCACTCAACACCACCTTTGCTCATATTTACCCACAGGACGCTAATGCAATGCATTAACAAATATTAAAAGGTTTCTTATGCTGCGTTCAATGCTTGGTCAACATGTTTATGATAATGTTTTTCTGCTTAAAATATGTACTTTTTAATGCCATTCAAAAAAAAATAGGGAGTTCATTTTCAGTCTTCCTTCATAACCCAATAAACAAAAGGTTAAAACGATACACGGAATTACCAAGAGAGTTGAGTTTTTTTTTTTTTCTAATAAATTATTAAGATTTCCATCCTTGCAGTCTCAAATCAAAGCGTATATGTAAATGAATGTTTTTGTTATTATAACCTCTTTTTCATTACAGGCTACATATAGGCTAGGTCTTCGGGTTAAAAAAAGTAAAAATTGATTAATTGTCAATCGGGCATAGTAAGTGAAAACAGGTTGGCAAAATCCAGCGATAAAAGGTGAAGTTACTGCCTCCCCTGACAGCACGTCTCACGTCATCATGAATGCTGGCTTTTGAATTGTGTCCTGATAACAAGCCGAATGGTCCCTCAGCCCAAAGGACACGGCGTCTATGATTTCCAAAAAGAATTTCACATTTTGATTGGTCAAAAGATAGTACAGTTTTCCACTTTGCGTCAATCCAACTTAAATCAACTTGGGCACACAGAAGGCAGCAGTGTATTTGGATCTTGTCTATATATGGTTTACTTTTACATGGAGGAGTTTAACCTCTTAAATCTGAACGCCCCCAGTACCGGGGGCAATACTTACGCATCATAAATACAGAATATTTCCTAATAGCAACGTCGTCATATGGCATATCCACTTAAATGAAAGAAACTCGGCGAAAAGCTCACGATGACTATTTTTTCCACAACTGAATGTCATGGCAGACAGAAGAACCAAATGCGAGTCAGGAAATCCAAAAACTGTAGTCGTTTATTCAGGCAATGGGTCGGGAAGCCAGGGGTAGCACAGAGACGTAGTCAGGCAGGCAAGGTTTGTACACGAGAATCAATAAATGAGGCAATCAAAACAAAAGGGCTAGGCAAAATAGTAATCAGTCAGACACAGGCTATAGTAGTACACGGGAAGCAAAAACAAGAATACTGGCACTAAGCACAGGCAAGGGAGAAAAAGGAATGAAGATCTGACGGAAATCTGTAGTGAACTGAGACAATATATACACAAGGAAATTACTAAACTAGGCGGGGAATAGGATTGGTGGGACTTACTAAACAATCAAATCTAATAAGCACACGAGGGAAAGACAAACCATGATCACGCATCACAATTGACAAACCAATCCTAAACATGAAAACAGACTCCGATCAGGGAGTTGCCTACGTGCATAATAGAATGGGAGGCAGCTCGAGGTAAAAACAGGTGCAGGAGATCGCAGTAATCAGCAGAGTCAGGGATAGGAAACAGGAGGGCGGAGTTTACAGACTAGAGCGAATGCAAAGATTATTAGTAAAAATTAGTAAAAACGTGATATTTACACACCATTACATGACAGGTGAATGTTAATACATAAAATTACTAAGGATGAGTATATTAGTCTATGTTAGTAATGACATAACGTAACATGAAGTATTAGTCTTAATTAATATGTTAATACGTGAATAGCGGGAAATACAGGAAACGAGACATGAGGGAAGAATTTCGGAAACCACGGAAACGAACGGAAATACCCGAATGGATGCATGAACGCGGACAGGGAAGTGCATGGCTCAAATCACATGGAAGACGTACATGACTCGACTGGGGCAGACGAGGTGCAACCCTAAACACATGAATGATAAATGAAACAATAAATGATAAACATAACCAAGCCAAAAAACACAGATTATGACAGTACCCCCCCCTCCTACGAACGCCTCTGGGCGTTCTTAGCTGGTGGCACAGGATGGTTCTTATGAAACTCAGTGATCAAAGATTTGTCAATAATAAAGCGGGCTGGGACCCAGGATCTATCTTCAGGGCCGTAGCCCTCCCAGTCAATGAGATATTGGAGCCCACGGCCCCGACGACGGCAGTCCATGATGTGTCGGACGGTAAAGGTTTCACCGCCGTCAATGACACGGGGTGGAGGGGGAGGAGCCGGATCCTCGTGCAGGGGATGGTTGACAGCAGGCTTGATTCTAGAGACGTGGAAGGTCGGGTGAAGACGTCTCATGGTGGGTGGAAGCCGAAGGCGCACAGCTGTGGGACTGATGATCTTGACTATGGAAAAAGGTCCAATATAGCGGGGTGCCAACTTACGAGTGCCCCCGCGAATGGGAATGTCCCTGGTGGAAAGCCAGATCCTTTGTCCAATCTTGTAAACAGGGGCTGGAGTACGCCAACGATCCGCCAGTAGTTTGGTTCGGGCCGCCGCCTTGAGCAGGTTGGTACGTGTAATCCTCCAGGTGCGTTTGCATCGACGGATGAAGGCGGCGGCTGATGGAACTCCCACCTCCTCCTCTTGGCTGGGGAAGATGGGGGGTTGATAGCCCATACAGCATTCAAAGGGTGATAATTGTGAAGAGGAGGAGGTATGACTGTTGATGGCGTACTCCGCCCATGGTAGTTGCTGGCTCACAGTGCATACTTTTTTAGCCAGCAGACCAGTCATGGGGCTGATGAAGTGCGGGAATGTTTAGTAGTTAGCTGCAGATTGCTGGCTATCATCCACATCCAGTCGTATTAATGGCTAAATAATTGAGCCAGACGTGAATATGGATGCTACCAGGCCGGAGTCAATGTCAAACAAATTCAAACAAAGTTCTAATTCTTTGCTTTTAACCATGGAAAAATAAATATGAAATCTGGCTATTCCTTGTGTTAGCCAGTAAGTAACGTTGGAGCTAGCTAGCTTACTATGCCCAGCACTGGCTAGCTACCTTAACTAGCGATAGTTAGCTAAGTTACTGTTCACGGGGATTGTCATCTAACTCTAATGTAGCCGTCAGTTAATTTTCATGAGCGTATCAATGGCTAAATTACTCTGATTAGATGTGATGGTGCAAGGAGAGATTGAAAATAAGGACTATGACTGTTGGTAATTGTTGATTTTGTTTAAAGCTACACTAAGCAATATTGCACACATTTTTTTCTCAGTAAAATGACTTTGCTAATGTTTTGTCACCAGTTAGATGATCAAAATTAGAAAAATGACCACTTCATTCCTTGCGTTCAAAGGAAATACCTTGTAAGTCACATTTTGATAGTTTGGAGAAAAATGGATTACAATTTCCAGGCCCTGCATCAAGATTGGGAATGATACCTTTGAGAAGTTTGGTGATGGAAAGCACTTTTAATCAACTGCTCTGAAATACTTTTGAGAGTTATCCAAAAATATGTTACATAACAGGATTTAATGTGACTTACTATGTTTTACTGTCAGAATACAAAGATAAAACCTAGTAAGTCACAGTTCTGAGCAGTCACATCTATCGATTTCACCAGCAATGATGTTGTCCATCTTGTTTTTGCTGGATATGAATGAAGAATAAATAAAGAACAATTCATAGAAATTTATCAATGCTCAAATTGAAACATTGATGAAATAGAACTATCATCATTTTATCAGTTTGAAATATCCAGTCAGTGCAAAGACTGATCGAGTTGTTCCAAGCAGCATCAACCAGTAAAAAATCTAAACAAATGAATTTCATTTCCGAGACAATACTATTCCAAGCTTTGTTCATAGATGTAATTGCTGCTCGTTTATCAAAGAGGGGAAGCTCATTTTTGGCTTACATCATAAGATATGTTCATTTATTTATATGTAAATTCTGCCCCCAGTTCCTTCTCAAGAAAATGGTCTGTGACTTAGCCTACAGTACGAATAAATGAACAAACTAATGCAACTATATTAAACTCAAACAAGGAAATGTGAGAATTAAGTTAAACTAAAACAAGTAAATTCTATCATTGTGTTTTATTCAGTGTTTGATGTGTACAATGGAAATGGGCTATATCGCCAAGCAAAGACCAAGAAATGAGCTGTATTGTTTGTCTCTCGACTTCTCTAGCAAATCCTGAAATGAGACTGAACTGGAAAATGCTCCGGTGCCAGTGTATAGTTCAAAATCGCTGTCAATCAAAAAGGGATTCAATCTTTAGACAGATCCTCTAATCATCATGCAGAAGCCCAGCATCCAGGCCTGCCCACTGCTCCATTGACCCCCAGGTTGACTTCGGGCGACCTATGCAAGTAACGCGAGTTATGCGTTTTGCCCAAATTTCTGAGATCATGGTGTCACATGGCCAGATTTGACCAAGAAAGGTAGGGTTCATGTTCATGATCAGAATCCCCACCTCACCCAGGGTTCCTACAGTTCTGACGTCATGCAGCAAAATGGCTAAACGAGATGAGTTGAGGTGAGTTAGAGTTACTGGTGTCATTGATCTTCACATTTGGGCGCCAGGCTACTGTTGCTTAATTATTGGACCAGGACTAGGCCTTTTTTGGAGGCTCATTTAAACTATGACATGATTAACTTAAATTTTTAAGATTACCTGTTTCACATCACTTTGATATAGCAACTTTTCACTTCACTATTAGTCTTAAATTACCTCTGCATCAACATTTTTGGAGTCTGTCGCAGTCTTCAGATTTAATATGTGTGTATTTTCAATTAACAATAAATTTCACGAGTTAGAGCATGAACTAATGTGTTGCTGTAGTGTTCTAAACTTAGTACAGGATGAATAGATTTTTCAAAGCGCATTTTTTTCGATTTTATCAGCATTTTCCATAATGTGGTATTTTTTTTTCAAAACTGGAGTTGTAATACACAGTCACATTACAGGGAAAATGGAAAATAAAGGAAAAAATAGTCTGTATACTTCAACTTTCTTTGTGAGCGGCTCAGTCCCTATTATTTTCAAAGGCTATTTAGTAAACATCATCATGTCTACAAAGTTAAACAAGGTTTTCATTTTTATTAATCGAGACACATACTAAATCAGTAACAGTCCTCAGAATTATGTCTCAGTGCCCAACCTGGGAATAAAACCTGTAATCTTTAGTTTACAAGTCCTGTGCACCATGCAATATTCCCTGCGATAGCAGGCTAATATGGTCATAATGAAAGTGAGTGAGTGAGTGATTGAGTCATGATCCTTTCGTACTCAATATCTCAAGAATGGTACAAACTATAACCTTCTAACTTTGCGCATAAACAGATATAGCCCGGCAGATGAGCTGATTGTAATTTGAATCTGTGAAGTTGCATCATAACAAATTAATATGCAAAAATGCTGCCTTGCATCTATCTGGGGTAACATGGAGTTCAGACCTGGTAAAATGACTTAGGATTCAAACATAGACCTTTATAACAGTGATACACTGATGTCCTTCAACAAAATCAAAGATAATTTTAATATTCCACAGTCCCATTTTTAAAAAAAAAAAATACCTACAGCTGCAAAGCTTTATTTACCCCAAATTAAATCACTCATTTAATTGCCCTCCTTTCACAGTCCTAGAACAGTTTGTAAGATCAGAGATAAGATATACTTTATTGAACCCTGTGGGGTAATTTGTCCTCTGCATTTGACCCATCCTATAGTTAGGAGCAGTGGGTGGCCACAGAGCAGCGCCCGGGAACCAACTCCAGTTCTAAAGCCAGTTCCTTAGTCAGGGGTACTGGTTGGAGTGTTCCTATAATGCATGTTTTTTGTGGGTGGGAGAAACCGGAGTACCCGGAGGAAACCCACGCGAACACAGGGAGAACATGCAAACTCCACACAGAAAGGCCCCAGGCCACCGTGCCGCCCCAGCATTAACCCAGCATTAACATAGCAAAGGCCAGATCTCTATGCTTTACCATACATTCTCATCTCATTTGAGTCATCTGACTCGAAAAGCAAGTCATGGAGTGAAGATTTCCATGAGTTTGTGCTCGATTGTGAATGGAGTCAGATATGCTTTAAGGCCTATAATCTTTCAATAAACTCTAGACTTAAATTAATACAATATCATAGGATAATGAGGACATACAGGTATATTACCCCAGTAAAGATGAATAAGTTTAATCCAGACATTCCAGACACTTATGTTAAATGCCAAACCCTCTTGAGGGAAGGCACCCTCTTCCATTGTATCTGGGAAAGAAGTAATAAACATAATTTCCCAAATAATTTTTAAACCCATTCCTCTCACTCCCAAACTTTGCATCTTAGGCCTCTACCTTGAAAATCTTTCCTTAAAAAAGCATGAAATTAAATTGATCGATCTCTGCCTCATTCATACAAAACGTCTGATTGCTATGTACTGGAAAAATATCTAATGTCCTCACATTAGTCATTGGTTTAAAAAAATTATCATCCTGTCATGCATTAGAGTGGTGACTTATAGTCTCAAACATAAGCTTAGTTTTTTTGGTAAGAGCAGATCTGCAACATTTCCTTGACTCTTCAACTCCCTCCTAACACATCCTGTAAGGCTGCTTTATATCAATGTAAAGAATTTATTACTTATTTATTACATAAATTTACTTGCTATCGGAAGTAAATTAATACCACTCATATGCTTTGCTCTACACTGGCTTTATAGTCCTCTGATTAATGCCACTCTGTTGTCTGTACACTGCTATATTCAATTTATTTCATAGAATTGCACAATGTGTTTAATTTTATATTATTCTTTTTTTAAACATTTGATAGATGAGGTGCTTGGGTGGGATTATTAAAGTTAACACTGTATGTTTATGTATACTTTGTGCTCAAGTATATTTTGAATCAAAATCGCAATAACCTTATGTTTAAAAAAAATGCAAAAACGCATCACAAGGTCCTGTACAGTCCAATGGGACTGCATGGTCCTTCTATCAGTTAGCTTGCTGACCAAGCTGGCTTGCGTGTTAATAAAATTATTAGGGATCTAGTCAAAGCCTGATAAAGGCTCGATTTCACCAATAGTTATGCTAGCAATGTTTGTTTTGTGTTACTGGCTCAGATGAAGTGTACTGCGCTAATGTTACTTGCGTATACATTCGTTTCACGTAAGTAGTAGCCAGTTAGCTAGCTATAGAACCTCATGAAACGGCATTGAGCAGCCTGTTTTTATGTAGCTCTGTCGCTTGCTAGCTGGCTACTGTAGACATCAAATTATGCCGGCTGGGCATGAATAACATTAGCCATTACATTTATTAGCTAAATACATTTAGCAAATATAGAACACATCATAAGTTCACATGCAGCACTGCAGACTGAAAGTAGGCTGTAACATTGGCTTTTTGGCTGCCCTTTTTAATTGAAAACCACAAATATCAATTCTATTAACAGTAAATGTGCTGTGAATCTGTGAAGTTGCATCATTCATTAATATGCACAAACACACCATATCTAATCCAGCAAGATTGTGCGTCGTTAGTAATTTCTTGTCACCCAGAAATTATGGTAAATGATGCAGATTTAACTCCACTGAGAACACACTTCTGCCTTGTCAATGCTTGCTTGCTGGTTGCTCAGTTCACAAGGTGGCAAACCTACGAACAACATTCACTGGTGCAGCTGAGCCTTCTTTGCCATACTTATCCTGCGCCTCACAATAGTACTGTCCACTGCCACTGAACTCAGTCACACTGAGAGTGAGATGCTGTCCAGTTCCTATAGGGTTCATCTCTGCTCCATTCACTTTATACCAGGTGTAGTTCTGCACTGGTGGGTGTCACACAGTTACCCACTAACACTGATCCAGAGGGACTGATGGACTCTGAGGTGTTTTTTGGAGAATCTGGGAGACATGAAAACACAACATGTTTGTCTATTTTTAATTTGTGAAGAGCATCAAATAACTTGATGATATTTATAAGTTGTCTGCTTCATAGGATGAACATTAATCAGGTAATTCACATTTGCTTGAAAATGAATTAAAATTATTTAATTTTATTCTTACTATTTTTCATTTATGTTCATTCTGTACAACATACTAAACAGAGTAGACAAAAGAAAAAATTGAATGATGATGACGGTGATGACAAATATTATTTCTTTATTTATTCTCAATTTAGAGAGCAATAATACTATGAAATTCTGCACACTCACAGAGAACTTTGAGCATCCGACTGGCCTCAGAAATCTTCTGAACGCCTCCTTGCTGCAGTGTGTATTGAGCCCTGCAGGTGATCTTCTGCCCATGGTGGAGATGGGAAGCAGTGAAGGTCATAACAGAAGACACAGATTGGGTTTGATTCTCATTCACCTGCAGCTGATACACACTGTCACCCAGTCTGGGGGTCCATGTTAGATTTGGGGGGAGGTCAGGACAGGGGGCTGCAGCAGAGCAGCTCAGACTCACATTGGTCCCCTCCATCACCTCCACCTTATCTGGGGTTAACTTGGGTTTGGGTGGAGAGTCTGAGAGACATTAAGACTCTAAGTGGAAACTAGGGGAATTCCTTCTTAATACTGAATGTGAAAGAGTTATTGGGTACAGTGTTTTCAAGAGACCGCAGTAATCGTACACACATTGGTAAAAATATTTCTAGCTGCAGAAGATCCTTCTTTGGTCTGTCCGAGTCGGGCCTCTGCTACCCTGGCCTTGAGGCAGATTGAAAAACCTATCTATGGCGAACTGTTTGTGTTCCTACATTGTTGAATGGGCTTGAGTGTCTCAGTTTGAACAAAGGGCAGTTAGAAGAAATTGAATCAATTCAAGGTCTCTTTGTCAAGCGTTTTCTGGGGTTGGGTGCCCGTCAGCGTCATTCAAAACTTTTAACTGCTCTAGGTATCCCAAGATTAACTAATTTAATAGAGCAAAAAGCCCTTTCATTGTTGTATAGAATCTCACGGGCCCCTTCTGTAGCTAGGGCCATTTGTATTCATTTTCTCTCCGAATGTATTGTAAATGGGTTCACCACGCCTGGGACCTTAATCTCTAGGGTGGTGCACTCAGGCTTTTCCCCGGTAAAGGCATTTTTACAGCCGTGCCGTCTTTCATTTTATGGTGTTTCGGATGGAATTTCGGACAGTCTAAAAGCTCTTTTGTTGAGCAAAGATTATAATAAGAGAGACAGTGACACACATTTGATGGTTCGTCTTTTAACAAAGCCATTTTGACTATTGCTGACAATTTTAAATTGGTCAATGCTGGCAGCTTTTTTAATTTTATTATGAACTGTTTTATGCATGTCCTGCATGTAATTTTATTGTTATGTCTTAAAGTATTGCTTTCTTGTGTTAATTCATTGTATTCTCCTTTAAGGAGGTTTTAAAAAAAAAAAATAAATAAATAAATAATAAGACGTGAGGATGAGTTATTGTCCTGTGCATTGGAGAGTCACTGTCAAAGCACAAAATATTCACCGCATCAACAGCGTTTGACTAACATTCACAGAAAAAAGAATGTTTAATGTGCACTGTTGTTTTGAAAAATACCCTAGCAGAAGTGTAGGTTGTCAGTGTTTTCTGTATTGAACTCTCACTTGCAGCTAAAACATGACATTCAAGTATTTATGGCGTATTTCAAAGCTGATGTCTATGTAGAATGGATACAAAACTATACATACTGCATACATGCAGCCTGCATTGGCATTCTGAATTTCACCTCACAATCATTACAACCCAGCTGATATCACAGTTATGGCACAAAAAAAATTTAAGCTGAAGCAGAAATTTGACTGAGCAGAAACTGCATTACCTTTGATGTTAAGTTCAACCATTTGTTGAAAACTCAGTCTAAAATATGAACATTCTAATCTGAATTTATATTGGCCACCATAAGTCATTGGAACTTTCTCCAGGACTGTTGTGCAATTCTTCTGCAGCAGGTCTCCAGTGATCTTTCCTTTGAGAACAGATGTGATATGGCCCGTGGAATCAAACACTATTGTTCTTTTTCTGACCCATTGTCCTCTAACAGAATTTGGATAATAGGTCAGTTGCCCTTCCCTATCATGTGGGATCTGAAATCTGCAGGGAATCTGAACACAGGATCCACTCAAAGCCTCTATACGGTGAGGCATCCAGGCTGCCCACTCTCTGCCCAACGCTCCTGCAACACAGAATACAGCTCTGTCACTATATTACACAAGTGATCTTACAGCACAGAGAAATCTGAGTCTTATGCTGAACAAAGATGAAGTACATGACATTGAATACAGATATTTGTTAAAGAATGCCTCATCCTTAATGAAAAAAACATACATTTAATAGATGCAGACTTTTTGAAATAAACTAAATGGCCAAGAACACCTAGAAATTCATTGGGCTCAGGCCCCTGTTCATAGTTTGGGCCTCTTAGTTCCACTCAAGCAGAGGCTTGCCACTGTAGCATACATCAACTTTCTAGATGTTTCATTGTGTCCAACAATTTGGAATGGGCAGTTTGCTTTTCCAACATGATTGCAAACATGCACTGATTAAACTCCATTTATCGCTTGTCAAGATGAACTGACAATCTAGTGGCTTGGCTGTCACTAGATTGGTTTGCTCAAAGCCCTGAACTCAATCCCATACATTGTAGGGATGAACTGGAAAGTGTACTTCTATACAGACCGAACCACTCTATACCTCTCCAAAACCATATGCTTACTAACTCCAGTGTGAAGACTGTCATAGCCGAAGGAAGACCTACCCCACATTGATACACAAAATCTTTAAATAAAATGTTGGATGAAGAAGTGGCCAACAATGCTCAAGGTACTTTTGACAATTAAATTACAAAAGATAAATTAATTGTTATATGGGCCAGGCTCATGAAATGTGCGCCCCCCCAAATGTGTCCACAGGCTAGCAAATCTTATATTTTGCTTAGATCATTCCAGAACCTCCATGAATGGATAGAGCTCACCAAGAGCAACTTGGAACACCCCACTTTTGTCAGTCTGTGATAAATATTTCCCTGTCTTTTTTGCCCTTAAAGTTGGAAAAGTGGCCAAAAATGGCACTTTTTTGATGTCCGTGTAAAAAGTGAAATAGTTCACTCTCTGTTTTTTTATATTTAAGTGTGTTCTATTTTTTTTTTTTTTCTGTGCATAATAGACATGTGTAGGCTATGTCTGACAGTCGGCATACGTCCCTATCGTTGTTTTGTGCATTGCGGTGACATTTAATAAATTGTCCACAAGGTACTGGTTTCTGACTTAGATTTTACATTTAGAACTCTAGAAAAAAAAAAAAAAAAAAAAAGGTCCCTACACCCTAATAATCCTTCAGGATGAAGCAAATATATGGTGCATTAGGACAAAAAAAAAAAAAAAAAACTCCAACCTACAGGGATTGAGTGGGATTTTTGTTCCCCCAAAAAATGACCTGTTTAAGAAAAGTTTCTGACTTAGATGTATTTTTAAAAAACTGTAAAAGATATAGCCAAATGCAATTCAGCTATTGTTGTTGGCCTAAATCAAAGTGGAAATCACTGTTTAGATCAATTATTTATTGAATAACGACATAGCTACAGCGCGCAAAGCATTTTGGTCGGTTTCTGACTTAGATTTCTAACTATGTACAAGGCTTTCGCATTATGAGACTCCCTGATGCCAACTCAGGAGAGTGAAGACAGCTCATGGCTCTCCTCTGAAGCATGCGCCTGTCAGCCACTGCTTCTTATACACTCATTGGTTGAATCGTCGCAAGTTCAGAACGAGGCCGGAGGATACCTGAACATGAACAAGCTTAGAATCTTCCTGACGAGTGCCCGTCTGGCCAACAGGAGGCGCCAAAGGAACGAACAAAGCAACTTATATTACCCTTCCCGGCAGACCCTTCCCAATTTGCATCCCTGTAGCGCAATGGCCAATTGCGTGCTACTTCTGAAAAAGCTGCTGACCACTGCCAGATGGTTCAACCGGGGCTCGAACCCGCGCTGTGATAGTCACTTCTGCTTCACAATGCAATGCTTTAACCGAGTGAGCTATCCAGCAGTTCGTTTATTCATGTTTAACAAATGATTTGTTAGACATTCATAAAAAATCTATAAATCATTTGCAGATGTTTTTGTCCCTTAATCTAAAGTGAAAACTATTCATTATTTACAAATGTCTGTTAATGTTTATAAATGATTTGTGGACTTTTTACTTACCTCTTATGAACGATCGAGCTTTTATGAATACAGATACAAAGCAATTACTAACTTGTCTTTTCATGTTTAACAAATCATTTGTTTGACATTCATACAACATCTATAAATCATTTGCAGATGTTATTATGTCCCTTAATCTAAAGTGAACCCTATTCATCTTTAAAAAATATCTAATAATGTTTGCTAAAAATTTGTAGACTTTTTTTTTATCACATGTAAAAAATGTTGTAGACAACTTTTGGATCCATCCTGCTTATGAAATGCCATGAAACCATGGAAAAACTCAATACATGTACTTAATCAAAGAATCTTTTCTTAAATCATTCAAAAATGTTTTCCTACACATTAAATAACATTAGTTGATGATGAATAAATCACGTACAAACAATGTTGATGAAATGTTTTAGTAATGTATAAAACATATAAAAATGTTATACAACTTTAGTAATAAATTGTTTAATAATCATTTACAAATGTATATAAATGGTTTATTCATGATTAGTTCAATATCTACTAATAGCTTAAAAATGTCTTGTAACTTAAGTTATAAATGATTTAATAATCATTTACAAATGTATATAAGTGGTTTGTTCATGATTAGTGAACTATCCACTAATATCTTACAAATGTCTTATAAATGATCGTTATTATAAAGTGATACCGCAAATTTGTTTCCAATGGTATAATTTGAATATTCATCAATGTAAGATGCATAAACAGTTTACATAAACGCGGTATTTATGATTTTCTGCTCTGAAATACACATCTCTGCCGACCGTGGAAATAATTTGCATAGCGTGGCCAATATCGCGTTTATGTACACAATATATGCATCTTATATTGATGGACAGTCAAATGATACTATTGGAAACAAATTTACGATATCACTTTGATCACAATATTTGACACTCCAGGAGACCATATGCATCTTTTGAGAAATTATTTTTCGAAATTATTAAAAGACAGCTCTCCAGAAGAAAATAAATATTAAGGACAGAGAATTGGAAAAATATTTTTAATAGACCAAATTAAGGCACAGGGCAGGAACACAACAAAAATAAAGAAATGGGGCAATGAAACAAAGTATGGGACCAACAGGGTATAAAATCTCCAGGTCTTCAAGGTGTTCCAGGAAACATGGGAATCCTATTAATGGACCTAAAAAAAGAACAAGATCAATGGAAAACCAAATTATATAGGTGCCAGAATTTTCAATAGTATGGTTTTCACAAGCTGGTTTGGACGCAGCATTTATAACATTACACCTCATAGTAACTTTAGAGAATAACGTGATAAGCTGTCGTTCATGCCAAAAGAGACTGATGATGATCGATCATTATTAGTAGTTCAAATTACTTGAATAACCACAAACATTCATGCTAAGATAACTAACGTTGACGGTTCGCAAGGTCAGCATAGCATGCTAGCATCTACGTTTTAGTTATTAGGCCTATAATGTTATATAAACTATTTAGGATTATTTAAAGCTTTAAGTGAACCATATAACGTCAATTCACATATCACAGAGATACGCTATTAAACTTAATCATAGCTCAGTGAAACGTTTAGTTCACAGGCGTTAAGCAAAGTTAGCAAAGACGGACAAAGCCGTGTCAATCTTCGCTAACTGCGTTATATCTTAAAATCTGCTCGAAAGAGACGAGCTATAATGTTTTAAATCACACCGTTAGTTCGGTTAAAATATGCTTATAAAATGGTTATCATAATACATTGGCCTGCTACTTCTTACCCTTAAATAATCACTTAAAAGATGCAAGACACATGACTTCTCCACAGCGATACGGTTTCCCAGGAAGCTTCATTTGGAACTATTAGACGCCTCCATGATCCGCCATTGCAGTGGCCCATTGAAGTCAATGGAGTTGTCGCAACTCTGTTTCTCTATGGCTCTGGGATCCATGGCTAAAAACCTCCAGCCTCTGGCCACCTACGCGCGTTTTAATGACGTCATAAAACACCCCTCGTGGGGAGGCACTCAGGTGATTGGCTGTAAAGGAGTGAGATATCTGATTGGCTACAGACAATCCCTCTTTGAAAAAATGCATTTGTGTATCGGAGTCACGTCAGGGGAGTCTCAAAAGTCTCACAAACAAATGCAGTGAAGTTCACAAATGAAAAGCACTTTGTAAATGCAGATCCAACAGTTCATATATGAATGTAACAAGCTCCACATATGTATTTGATGAAGACTGCAAATACTTTTAAATGCATATATTTGTGATTTTTTTTTCCTATTTGTGTGTGCATTGAAAATATGCTTATGAATCTTTCTTTTTAATATGTGGATTTTTTTTTACATATATGGAATGAAACATACTTGTGTGTGCATTGAAAATTTATTTTTGTATGAAACATATTTGTGTGTGCATTGAAAATGTATTTGTGTTTTGAGTCATACATATATATAAATCTCCAAATGCATTTGTGAATTTTTTCTGTGCATTTGTCTATTTTGAGACTGTTCTAGCTCCATAGGTCTGGACTGCAGGCAGGCCAGTCTACAACGTATTACCCGTACTCTTTTACTACGAAGCCACGCTGTTGTAACATGTACAGAATGTGGCTTGGCATTGTCTTGCTAAAATAAGCAGGGACATACCTGAAAAAGACATTGCTTGGCTAGCAGCATATGTTGCTCCAAAACCTGTATGTACCTTTCAGCATTAATGGAGCCTTCAAGTTACCCATGCCATGGTCACCAGCACATCCCCATACTATCACAGATGTTGGCTTTTGAACTTTGCGCTGAAAACAATGTGGATGGTCCTTTTCCTCTTTAGCCCGGAGGACAAGACGTCCATGATTTCCAATAACAATTTCAAATGTGGACTCATCAGACCACAGCACACTTTTTCACTTTGTGTCAGCCCATCTCAGATGAGCTCGGGCCCAGAGAAGCCAGCAGCGTTTCTGGGTGTTGTTGATATATGGCTTTCGGTTTGCATGGTACAACTTTAACTTGCACTTGTAGATGTAGCGACGAACTGTGTCAACTAACAATGGTTTTCCAAAGTGTTCCTGAGCCCACAAGGTGATGTCCTTTACAGAATGATGTGGGTTTTTAATGCAATGCCCCCAGAGGGATCAATGGTCACAGGCATTCAATGTTGGTTTTCGGCCTTGCTGCTTACGTGAAGAGATTTCTCCGGATTCTCCGAATCTTTTGATGATATTATGGACTGTACATGATGAAATCCCTAAATTCCTTCTAAACTGCATGTTGAGGAACATTGTTCTTAAACTGTTGGACTATTTGCTCACGCAGTTGTTCACAAAGTGGTGAATCTCGCCCCATCCTTGCTTATGAATGACTGAGCCTTTCGGGGATGCTCCTTTTATACCTAATCATGACACTCACCTGTTTCCAATTAACCTGTTCACCTGTGGAATGTTCCAAACAGGTGTTTTTTGAGCATTCCTCAACTTTCCTAGTCTTTTTTTGTCCCTGTCCCAGCTTTTTTGGAATGTGTTGCAGGCATCAAATTCAAAAAGTGTGAATATTTCCAAAAAAAAAAAAAGTATTAATTAAAGATCTTGTCTTTGCAATGTACTTAATTGAATGCGCCAAAGGGGAGGTTCGCCCAGGGCGCCATGGTAGTTAGAACTGCCACTGGGTATAAGTGAATTGTAGGATGCAGAAATGAATAGCATCATTCTGCAAAGAGCACAAATGAGAGAAAGTGAAGAAATAACCTGGTGTGAGCTTCTCAAAGATAATCTATTGATGTCTTGCACATGCTCTTAGGATACGTTGATGAACGTGGCTCACCACTTCAGAGATGGACTTGGCAGAAATCAACCTTTTATGACAGTCACAGTACCATTCTGATTTATGCTTTTCATCTTAAACATGGAGTGCTCAATCCACACACACATGTGCACAGACACACACATACACAGTGAACACATATCCCCATAAATATATTTATGGTTTGCATTAAAGCTATAGTCTACGATTTTTCCCAAGATTAAAATCATTATCTTCAGTTTGATGATGATTATGGCTCTAAAATATCTCCTACACACTACTCATAGCAAAAGGAACCAAAAAAATCCTCTCTCCTCTGGAGGCTGCAGGCACGCAAAGAAATCGACCAATAGGAATCATTCAGGCCGAATAGGGGCTTTCCTGGCTCGGTTCTGCAACCCCTTTTCTGCTGCCGTGTACCTCCCTCCCTCGTTCAAATTTGGCACTCCGGTTCTCCTGCCCTCCCTCTTCCGCTGTGGACTTATATGCTAAAATGCCTCTCACATTGGTTGTGCAAAGTCTATGTGAGCATTTATTTGCTCGATAGAGATCCGCATTGCGGTGTCAACGCTAGTTACAGTTAGCTATATTAGCATATAAGGTCTACATAGAGGCTAACATGTTTACATATTGTGTGCGCAAAATGACAGGGTAACGTGACATCATGACTGAACAAGAGCCCCTTATGACCCCGCATATCAGCTTTGTAAACGGTCCTGTTTCCTCATGTGGGGACTGACAGGGGCACACTTCTATAATCACCCTACAACAGGAAACATCTTGTGTTCAGTCCTGGCTCATAGTGAATTGAACCCTATTTTTAATGTGACCCTACGACCTTTCCTGTTGCACTGCAACCAGGCCAAACCTTAGATTTATACAGTTGTGTGCAGTGATGATTATACACTTAACAAAATGAAGATAAATCAGAAACCACAAACTATTCAAGTATTTATTTCATGTCATATTGGATCATATAGATGAGAATCAGTGAACAGATAACAATAAATAGTAAAAACAAAAATAATGTCTTTTTTGAGTTAAATCAATATCTAGTGTGGCCATCCTTTGCTTTGTTTACAGCATTTAATCTTTCTGGCATAGTTTTTACAATTTTTTAAATTTTCTCACTCACTAAACCATTCCATGTGAGTTGAAGTTCATTCCAAAGTGATCTTTTTGATGTTTCAACAGATTTGTTCATTCAAATAAAGGTTTAGACTTTGAGCAGGCCAAGCCATAACATTGATGTCGCCAGAAATTTCTGACTGAGATAATTCTTGCACAATTTAGAAGTGGGTTTAGGGTCATTACCTTGTTGAAAATAAAATCCCTGACCAATCAGTCTCTTACTAGTAGGCAATGCATGCCTCAGAGGGATGTGGTGATACTTCTTTTGATCTGTGATTTTGTTGATTTTTATGAGATCACCAGCTCCTTTCGAGCTGAATGAACCCCAAACCATAATATCACCACCTCCACGTTTTACTTACTGTCACAATCTGCTCTGCTGCTGCTGTTGCTTTCTCTGCCTGGCCGCACCCCTTCCACTACAATTGCCCTCCCTCTTCCGCTGTGCCCCAAAGCCACCCTGCTGAGACGTCAGTGAAAGCTAACCTTATTAACGTTATTTCTGTCAGCCTACTTACTATTGAAATTATGGTAGCGTTAGCCTCTAAATGCCGGTGTGTTGTGAGCATTGGTTGTGAGAACAGGAAACAAATCTTGATGGGGGAATAGTCTTGGACACAACACTGGACTTATATGCCAAAATGCTTTACACATTGGTTGTGCAAAGTCTATGTGAGCATTTATTTGCTTGATAGAGATCCACATTGCAGTGTCAATGCTAGTTACAGTTAGCCTCTATGTAGACCTTATATGCTAACATAGTGTGGCGGCCCCTGAGGCTGGGTTTGGTATTGCTGCATTGGCCTTATTTTATGCAGAAAGGTAATGCAATCATTGCTTGACTGGTGACACCTGGGCCTGGTGTTCACCAGCCTTTAAGCCGCCTGCAGTTGATCATTCTTCTCTCTCCTTCTCCTTGCAGAGACCATGCTGCCAGCATTTTGATCCATTTTGATTTCCTTTGTTCATCTTTTGATTTTCTTTTTGCATTCTACAGCACTTACATACATTTTCCACTCAACCATCATGCACTTCATGCTTACTTTACTGACATTCACACCCCATGATTTGTAATTATTTGTGGATTTTATATTTTATATAGTTTGTTAAATAAATACAATTGTTATTTCTTTACAATGGTGTATCTCCCTTTTCTTTGTCATGGCTTTGTGAGCCAGGCTGTGACAAAGTGGGGGCTCGTCCATAGTTGGTAAATGTGTTTGCGTAGTGTTGCGTTGACCATTGATAAATTTGAGTAGTTTTGTTAGGTGCAGTGTCACTGGCAGTTTTTTTTTCTCTCTTTTTCCTTTTATTAATTGGGTGATTGGTCTCTGGAGTGCAATTTGTTTTGGAGTACTATTTTGTGTTGCGCGCGAATTCTGGGAGATATGCCTTGTTAGTCACTGGCAGTTTTTTTTTCTCTCTCTTTTTTCCCTTTATTCATTTTTCAGTTGAATCAGCTTGTGAATCCCAACAGAAGGTTAGGGTTGCCGCCCTGATGCAGTGTTTTTGAGTTTCCCCTGTTAGGCTGTGCGGCGTTTCCCCTTTGGGTGCGTCAGTTTGTTTTTTTTCTCTGTAGTGTTGCAGTAAGTGGTTAGTGTCAATTGTCCATCTGTAAATTGAACTTGATTAGAGATGGACAACTGTCAGCTTGAGGTTGAGAGGGCTGGTTTATTTGGATCTTTTGGAGTTGGGATGAGCAGAGTTCTTTTGATGTTGGTGCTAATTTGCGTTTAGTCCCTAAATTTAATGAAAAGGATCCAGACATGTTTTTTACCTTGTTTGAGCGTATTGCTGATGTGAAATGTTGGCCTGATGCGGAGAGGATGTTAATGCTTCAGTGCGTCCTTACTGGGAGGGCCCAGGAGGCGTATTCTGCGTTAAGTGCTGCTGATTGTTGGAGTTACGTTAAAGTGAAATCTGCTGTTTTGAAGGCATACGAACTTGTCCCTGAAGCTTATCGGCAAAAGTTTAGGAACTGGGTTAAAGGTGATAAACAGACAAATGTGGAGTTTGCGCGTGATTTGTTGTCTCACTTTAACCGCTGGTGTTCCGCTGTTAATGTACGTGATTTTGAAGGTTTGTGTGCATTGTGTTAGAACAATTTAAAAATTCCATTCCTCAGCACATTGCAACATATGTGAGTCAGCAGAAAGCGGTTTCTGTGCTTAAGGCAGCGGAGCTGGCTGATGATTTTGTCCTTACGCATAAGGGTAGTTTTGGGGATGTGTGCTCAGGGGATGATGTGAGGAGGGGGAGTAATTACGGTAATCCTCGTAATGGTGTGCCGTTTTCATTATCTGGCCCGTTGCATGCTTCTGAACACTTCCGTGGTGGAGATGAGGGGGGCAGAGTCTGTAATTATTGTAAGGGTGCCGGTCATCGGAAGGATCAATGTCCTGTTTTGAAGTCAAAAAATAAGCAGAAATCTTTCTCACCTGTTTTGGCTTGTTCAACTATCCCCTGCTTACGGCTTGTTGTGTGTAATTCTAGTAAGAATGGTTTTGAGCCTTATGTTGCTGATGCTGTTGTGTCTTTAGTGGGCAGTAATGAGCGCGTGCCGATAAGGGTTTTGCGTGATATTGGTGCGAAACATTCATTTATTGTTGGGTCAGTCTTGCCTTTCTCGTCTATGATGGAGACGGGGGATTTTATCCTTATGCGGGGGATGGGGATGGAGTTAATACCTGTACCGCGGCATAATATGGTGCTTGACTGTGATCTCGTACGTGGTGTTGTTGCTGTTGGTGTGCGCCCTGCACTGCCAATTGATGGTGTGGTCATGATTTTGGGAAATGATCTCACTGGTGGAGTTGTGTGGGCGGATGGGCCGCCTCCTCCGCTGATTGCTTCTGTACCACCTGATTCTGGGGAGCTGGATGACAGGGGTCAGAGGTTCCCTGAGGTTTTTCCAGCTTGCGCCGTGACGCATGCACAGAGCCGTGATGTGACTGCACCGGACTTGGCGCTTGAGGTGAAGGTGAATGTTTCCCTACCTGATCTTCCTCCGTCCATCTCTCGAGATGAGTGGGTTAAGAGCCAGCAGGCTGATCAGTCTCTATCCCATTTATTTGAGAATGTTATTTCTGAGGCTGAGATAGAAAATGTTGCTCAGGGGTACTTTCTGCAGAAGGAGTTGCTTGTTCGGAAGTGGGTGCGGTGTGATGGTGATTTTGTTGGTGATCCGGTGTTTCAAATTGTGGCGCCGGGTAAATTTCGTGACACAGTATTGAAAATTGCACATGATGGTTCAGGTCATCTGGGTGTGAGGAAAACCTATGACCGTGTTTTGCGTGGGTTTTTCTGGCCCAGGTTAAAGCGCAATGTGTCAAGTTATGTTAAAACATGCCACGTTTGTCAGCTTACTGGTAAACCGAATCAGTGCGTGAAGCCAGCACCTCTTTGTTCAATCACAGCTCTCAGTAAGCCATTTGAACATCTCATTATAGATTGTGTGGGGCCTTTGCCCACTTCTAAATCTGGTTGCTCTCACTTGCTAACGGTGATGTGTCAGACTACTAGGTACCCTGCAGCATATCCACTGCGCTCAATTACCACTAAGTCAGTAGTTAAATCCTTAACGCAATTTATTTCAATTTTTGGCATTCCTCATGTGATCCAAAGTGATCAGGGTTCAAACTTCACCTCTCACATGTTTGCACAGGTTTAACAGCAGCTGGGAGTCAGGCATAACTGTGCGTCAGCTTACCATGCACAGAGCCAGGGGGCGTTAGAACACTTTCACCAGACTTTAAAATCATTGCTGCGTGCTAATTGTGTGGAGATTGGAAGAGACTGGGAGGAGGGTTTACCTTGGTTGATGTTGTCGGCCAGAAAGGTCGTACAGGAAAGCACCAGGTTTAGCCCTAATGACCTTGTTTTTGGGCACACAGTGCGGGGTCCCTTGACAGTACTGCATGATGATCTGGCTGAGGGTGATCCACCCAAAAACCTAATTGAGTATGTAAATGGATTTAGACATCGCCTCTATACAGCTGTGGAGAGGGCGCGGGAACACTTGGGAGTTGCCCAGTTCAAACAGAAAAATCTGTATGATCGTAAAGTTGAACAGCGCAAATTCAGTCCTGGAGATCAGGTTTTCGCCCTTACCCCAATAGTGGGTTCACCATTTCAAGCAAAATTTACTGGCCCATTTGTGATTGAAAAGCAAGTTTCGGAGCAGAATTATTATATTGCTCCGCCGAACCGTAGGAAGTCTTCTCGTCTCTGTCATGTGAATCTGTTGAAACCATATTATGTTCATGCTTCTTTCACTCCTGTTACATCTGGTATCAATAATGAGAGTTCAAATGCCAGTCCTGTCCTCTCTGTGAATTCTGTGTCCTTAGGTCCTGTTCCTGAGGTGGAGGAGGTAGACGTCAGAGTACCTGATGACCCAGTGGTTTGTGGTAGGCTGACGAATTCCGAGACGCTGAGTAAGCTTGATAGCTTGCTTGTTCATTTGCCAGTCTCAGAGGAAGGAACTTGTTAATTTGATCAGAGAGTATCTGACTTTGTTTAGTGACACACCATCACGCACACACCTTATTGAACACAATATTGATGTTGGGGATAATGCACCTATCAGACAACGTTTTTATAGGTGTGCTCCTCATAAGTGCGTAGTTTTGGAGTCGGAAATAAAATACATGTTGGACAATAAAATAGCTGTGCCGTCATTATCCAGTTGGGCTTCTCCTTGCTTATTGGTTAGTAAGTCAGACAAATCGCTTCGTTTTTGCACAGACTACAGGAAAGTAAATAAGGTCACCAAGCCAGATTCCTATCCGTTGCCATGTATGGAAGACTGCATTGATCAGGTTGGTTCGGCAAAATTTGTTAGTAAATTTGATTTATTAAAAGGGTACTGGCAAGTGCCACTATCGGCTCGTGCACGTGAAATTTCGACGTTTCTAATGCCACTGGATTATATGCTTACACCGTCATGAGTTTCGGCTTGCGAAATGCCCCTGCAACTTTTCAGCGACTCATGAATATGGTCGTGGCCGGTCTTGAAGGTTGTGCCGTTTATCTTGACGACGTAGTCATCTATAGCGACACATGGGATACTCATATCCAGCGCATACGTGCCCTGTTCGATCGCCTGGCTGAGGGGTGTCTCACTGTCAATCTGGCAAAGTGTGAGTTTGCCAGGGCGACTGTGATGTACCTCGGCCGGGTGGTTGGGCAGGGGCAAGTTCGCCCCGTGGATGCTAAAGTTGGAGCTATTGTGCAGTATCCTACTCCGACCACAAAAAAGGAGTTGATGCGTTTTCTGGGCTTGGTGGGCTATTACTGTAGCTTCTGTGAAAACTTAGTTCCACAGTAGTTGCACCCCTGACGGACTTGTTTAGAGGCAATGCCAAGTTTGTGTGGTTCTCTCTTTGTCAATGTGCATTTGAGCATATCAAATCTCTCCTGTGCTCTGCTCCTGTTCTAGCTGCGCCCTGTCTGGATAGGCCTTTTAAAATCCAAGTTGATGCCAGTCAGGTAGGCGCGGGCGCAGTTTTGTTGCAGGAGAGGGATGGTATTGACAGACCAGTGTGCTACTTTTCTAAAAAGTTTAACTCATACCAATTAAACTATTCAACAATAGAAAAGGAAGCGTTGGCCCTTATTTGGGCTCTACAGCAGTTTGAAGTCTACATCAGTTCTGGTGGTGGTTCTTTAGTTGTATATACAGACCACAACCCGTTGACGTTCCTGAATTCGCTGCACTGTCCAAATCAACGTCTCATGCGGTGGACTTTGTTCTTACAGGCTTTTAGCCTGGATATTAGACACATTAAAGGCAAAGATAACATTATAGCAGATGCTCTTTCTCGTGCCCCTGTGGGCTAGATATTGTTTTATATTTTAAAACTACTTTCAACTTAATTTTTCTGTTTTTTCTTTTTTATAAGTTTCATTTTTCAGGTACCTGGTTGCAGAGATGGGCAGAATAGGAGGTTTGGGGCTTTAAAATGTTTGTTCTTTATATTGTATGTTTCCGGTGATCCCGTTGGGGGGGGGGGGGTGTGGTGGCCCCTGAGGCTGGGTTTGGTATTGCTGCATTGGCCTTATTTTATGCAGAAAGGTAATGCAATCATTGCTTGACTGGTGACACCTGGGCCTGGTGTTCACCAGCCTTTAAGCTGCCTGCAGTTGATCATTCTTCTCTCTCCGTCTCCTTGCAGAGACCATGCTGCCAGCATTTTGATCCTGGGTTTCCTTTGTTCATCTTTTGATTTTCTTTTTGCATTCTACAGCACTTACATACATTTTCCACTCAACCATCATGCACTTCATGCTTACTTTACTGACATTCACACCCCATGATTTGTAATTATTTGTGGATTTTATATTTTATATAGTTTGTTAAATAAATACAATTGTTATTTCTTTACAATGGTGTATCTCCCTTTTCTTTGTCATGGCTTTGTGAGCCAGGCTGTGACAATAGCTAACATGCTTACACATTGTGTGCGCAAAATCACTGTTTGTTTGGTTGAGGCAGCTCAGCGCTGTTGTCATGATGAAGATAAGAAGCTGACATCAGCAATTCTTTGCCTCACGTCAACCCAACAGGCTAAAATGCCTGCTATGTTGACATACAGTATGTTGTGTGTAAAGTCTATACGTGGCTGTCTGTTGTGATTACAAGCTAACGTCTGCATCTGAGCCTCTCTGATGTCTACACCTGATGACTGTACAATATTTCTGTTAATTTTCTTGCCGGGGAAGTACACAGTGAGGTCATATTCATCTAGAAATGTTTATAACTTTTGATAACTCCATAATAGTTCGAAGTTGACAGAAAGATTTTGCTCTACACTGAAAACTGGCGCTCTGTGTGCAGCGAACTTGCTCTCTTCTCAGCGGGAGGGGGCATGTCGGTTTCCGAGGGGATGAGACGGTGCTTTCAGGGGAGGGTGCATGGCATCGGAAGAAGCACAGAGGGGGTGGGGGAGGGGTGTGTGGCGGAGAAATCGTAGACTATAGCTTTAATGTGAAGAATTTTTTTTATTTAAAGGGGACCTATTTTGCTATATTTACAAGGTTATATTTTGATTTTGAACTCCCCTAGAGTACTCCTGATCGTTAGAAATCCAAAACAGGGTCCTTATTTAGCTCATACTGCCATCCTCAAAAAACCCCATTTGTAGTCCATTGTAGTCTCTGCCTGAAACGCCTCATTGGGGTGGCTCTTCCGCTATGGCCCCCACTCCCCATGTGCCCACTTTCTTCTGACTGGCCAGCTCTGTGGAGGGCGGAGTTGGGCGGGACGAGGCTGCAAAACGCAGCTTTCCGGGTCCGCCTCCCCAGAGTGAAACGTGAGAAACGGCTGCCATCTGATAAAGAATGGGCAGGATAATCCCAAAATCTAAAGCTATACTTGAATATAGATCTATTGAAATGAACTTGTTCTAATAAACGCAACGGCGAAAGTGGAGGACGCAGTGCGAAAGTCTGGCAGCTCAAGCTTGAATTTGCTATCGGCTACAGTTTGCTATGGCAACAGTGGTGAGTACAGCGGTTTTTCTACTCTATAGCTAGGATGCAGGGAAAACTAGAATCCACTCCATATAGACGCATTTTTAGAACAGGTCGACATACTCAGGTGTAGACCAGAGACCGTAGAAATCCGGTGGGTCTGAGTTTAGAGGGAAACATGGACAGTGAGGAGCACCTAAAAGTGGACCAACAGCTTATGGACTGCTTCGGTGTGTATTAGGACCTGCTGGTTTGTGTGCGTAACTGTGGTGTGTCGTTAGTGTGGAGTAACGAACAGCTTCTGCGCTGGTATATGACGGAGCGTCAAAATCTCCAGGCTAAACGGCCTTTTCGGAAATTGCCCAAGGTAATGGTTTACTTATTGCGTCGGAATGAGCAGCGTTTCCTCGCGGAAAATGGGCGCTTTATGGATAGTGCGCGAGAGCTAGATAGAGCTCCAGTTATATCATGAACATAATACAGGTTTTACAGACCGTAAGTTCCGTTTGCATGAACTGTTGCTTATGTGGACCTAGCAAATCGATAACTTTTACAGGAAAGAATTTAATATTCAATTGCCAATTTAATATTCAATTGACGGCAATGCAGAGAAATCATTTGTTATACCGGACACGTTATAGCCTGTGCGCTTCCCTATTGCTTTCACCGGTAGCATCAGAGAGCTTGCCCAGGTATTGGAGAAGTATTAGGCTGACGCCGGTCATGGATAAGTAAAGCGATTGTTTCACAAGCACCCAAAAACGCGCCCCAAGCTCTGCAAAACCTACGTCTGGTCTAACTGCAGTCTTCGCAGCCCAACTGCAGACACATACAGCACCTCTCCGGATAGCTTCAACTATAGTGGCTACAATCAGGCAACATTATGATGGAACTGCCACATTGATGCTTACCAAAGTAACACAAGCATACCGATCATAATTACTGCCTATAGGTTACCAGGAGCATTTTAATTTGCACAGCACACAAACTAACATGCAGTAGCTGATAACCGAGCGGTCAAAACAACTACAGAGACAAACGTTACCCTGCAACACAAGGTTTTACAGACAGTAAATTCCGTTACCGGGGAGGCAGTTGTACTAAGCATCCAAATTACAAAGAAGAAAAAAAGTTTGCTTCAAATGAGGTTTATGTTCACACACCTTCTGTTGAATTTCCCCTGATATTACTCTTGCATATTTAGGACACAAACATTAGCATCAGTAACTTGGCTACGTTAGCAGCAGTGCTACAGCCACACTCAACAGGCCATCAGTTGGGTAGGCTTATGCTGTGAAGCAACTGCTTCCGCATCTGTAGCCATGTTTCCATCCACACGTTCTTATACGAATTAAGTAATATCGAATTAAAAATGCCTCACGGAGACGGTGAAATTAGACTTGATTTCAAGACTATTGACTCATAGTTTGTACGGTCCATCTCATCGGATTTTCTCTTGATCGGTAAAAGGCTGATGCGATAAATGCTGATGGAAACGTTATTTGCCGAATAAATCTGCTACTGCATCTTGATGGTGTTTTGATGCCGTCGTTTCCTTCTGATAATGGTCTGCTATGCTGCTAATAGCTGGCACCTAAGCACTACTACAACTTGTGCAATTATCGTCATTTGTTGGTAAACGCGATCCATTTTGGCTAACCAGCTAAATTAGTTGGCTAACAAACTACTTTTGTTCACTGAAGGTTCTGCGATTCAGTGCGAAAATGAATGGAAACAGCTTAAAATGTCAGAAATGTACTCGATACACCAATTTGATCGCATAACAGCATGTGGCGTCATTACGCACTACTTTTTATTCGCTTTAATGCCGTTAGATGGAAATGTACTTTCACCAGCTTTATTCGCATGAATATTTTTGGCGAACTTCAGATAATTGGATTGACAAGTGGATGGAAACCTAGCTTGTGAGTCGCGGACAGTCGCGACCGATACAGGCTTTATCTTCAGATATTTTACAAAGCCTGCGTTTGAAGCCAGTTGTTAGTGCTAACTATCGTTAGCGGTCCTGCTAGCCTCCTGTAACTCGTTAGCTTCACTTACATTATTTGCTGTTGTATCGTTACTTACAGCTTGTGGCTCCGAGCGCTTATCGATGCAACTGCTTCAGGTTTGAGAAGCAGCTGAAACGCTTATCCCGTGTCGAATTATCCTTTATTGACAAAGCCATCTTTGGTGAAATGCTGAGCACAAACAGCTAACGTTCCCTTTGGCTGTGCCTGTTTGCTGCCAGCAAACAAAAAAAGCTACCCACTGATTTCTGGTGGCATCGTCTTTTTGAAGAGAAATATTTGTTTTTCTTCGCATCCAAAAGTAAACGGACAAGTAGCTTTGGGAGAGATACTAACAAAATTGCACCTCAAATGATCTGCGGTTCTTCTTTTGTATTTCCAAAAGTGTCGACGCTACTAAGGCATAGTATGATCCGCGGTTGTTCAAGTCTGCTAGAATAGTTTCTGGTGTGGGCAGGTCCAGTGCCGTGATTGGCTTTGGCTAGGTCTGTACTAATTGGACGGCACAACCTGACGTCAGGTTTTGCCCAGATCTCGTGAAGATCTCGGGAGGAGCTGTTCAGAGAGGAAATCACGTTCACAAAATCACGTTCTTGGATTACGGCAAAACCCCTGTATCTTATGTTTAGAAACTTAGAGGTTGAGTTCGGACATCTAACATTATAACATTACCTATATGTATTAAAAGAAGGATCAACATAATACGTCCCCTTTAATGTCAACTGTACCCAATTTATATCTTTGAAATATAAGGGTAGCAAACTGAACATGAGCACTAACTACAAAAAACTTCAGGATTTGCAAAAATCACAATTTGGCATAAGCAATAAAAGGCTGAATGTTGAGGCACAAATACAACTTTATAGTGCGCAGTCTTTAAAAAAAAACCCATACCATGTATTTTTTACTTTGTGAAACAACTCCGTGGTGAGCCACAAAACATTTTGAACATTTCAACATTTCCAGTCAGTCTCCCATCATCGACTAATTGCTGTTTGAAGTGGGTGGTGAGTCAATGCAAATAAAGCTCTGCTGTAATTAGTGAAAACAACTGGGAGGTTCAAATGAAAACAAACCAGCTTGACGGTCACGGTATTGAACAAATTCCCATCTGATGTCACAAAGGGCCCAGAGTTGAAACACGTTGTTCAAGTGCATGACTTATTTGGAAGGGTTCTACTGCAACAATGCTGAGACAATCTGGTTTCATGTTTTGTCAGATGTCCGGTAGAGGGAGGGCCTAAGTATGGGTAAAGAAAACACTATTTGCATAACATCGGACCTGCAGCGCCTCCAGTTGTTCATCTCTTTGTGTTTCACTTCTTCAGCTGCAGCGTGTCATAGTCAGGGCTGATGCTGGACAGCTGCAGGCCTGCGTATGTGTCACCTTCTGTCCCTCCCTTTAAAGGAAAAGTCACACAGATGGTAAGTGTCGGTAAAATACCATAGACTGTATAAAAAGATGGACGAAGCTACCGTGACGTCACCCATTGGTTTCAGCATACCATAAAGGAAGCCTCGATTTTGACAATTTGAATTGCGCCATGTTGTCATTTTGAAACCGGATGTGATTTCTATTGGACGAGAGCATGTATTGAAGATCCGGGAGGACCCTGGCTCTGGATCTGACCGTATCGAACGAGGACCAGAGGATAGCCACGCCCCTAATGCATAGTCTGACTTTATCCTTTATTCTAGTCTATATGGGACCATAATTTACAAAAATGAACATCATGATATATCGAAGGAGACTTGAAACTTGCTATAGCTACCATAAAATAATGTGAAAAATCATTATTTAAATGAAAAATCAGGTGGGAAAGTAGGGTCATTTTCTCATAGACTTCTAAAGCATTGAACTTTTTTCTGCAACCACCGACGTCACCATCTGCTGGCCATTAAATAGAATGCCATTTTACGGTACTTCCGCATGGGCTTCTTTTTGCAGACCAGGGTGCTGCGTCCATCTTTTTATACAGTCTATATAAAATACAGGTGAAACTCGGCTGTAACAGATGAGGAAGAGGAGGAAAAGAAGGAGAGACTCACCCTCAATCTTGTAGACAAGCTGGAGACACAGAGGAACAGAGAGAGAACAAGTCAAATATTTAAATGATTTATTTTGGTTGCTCTAAATCATTCACTGGATAGCACAGACTAAATTTATGCCATGTTTCGCATTTGGCTGGGAGACTGTCACTGCCCGACCTTTGTGTTAGCATGATTAATTGAATCCCAGTGTAGCATTGCCCCGAATGGCGAGTCCAACAGTGACAAACCTCACCTGCTATGAATGAAAACTTTTTACCTTGGCATCACCAATTGTGGAATTCCCTCTCAGGTATACCAAAAGTTGGAAATATCTGAGAGGTGAAGGAACACGTGTTGTCTAACCTTGTTGCCGCATCGAGAGTAATTTAAAGCTTGTTTTGACGATCTGACCCTAAATTAATTTACAATTAACCCCTTACCACTCCGGTAACATTTTTTTAAAATGCCCATAAAGGACATACTCAAGGTAAAATGAAATCTGTTCTTGTTTTTAACTTCCCTGATAGGCCCGTATGCGGGCTGTCGGAGTGTTAAGGGGTTTTTAAACTTCCTCCACAATAACGCTGGCACTCAGAAGGCTGCACGCCACCGTAGTGTGGCACTGCAAGGACGCTAATCTAGCTATGTAGATGCTGACGTGCCCATGGCTGATACAGCCAGAAACTATACAATTAAATGTATTTGCGATGGCACCAAGTGCAGGCGAGTGACTACGGGGTGCAGATACCCAAAGACCTGTGCGTGCGTCAGAACTGAAAATCCATAGCTGTGTCGTGGATATCAGTCAGAGAGGAATACTTGGTTAAGATTAATATAATTTATTTACAGAGGTATGAATCACAAATTCAGCAACAGAATACAGTGAGATAAATGACTATACGCAAATATTGCGCAGGAGCCCATGTTAAAGAATCTCCCAGAACCATTCCACTTTTCCACCTATATACCCAAAGATCAAAGGAAAACAAGTCATCAATATAGAGGCCCAGTGTGCAGGAAACAGAAACATCAATAATCACATGTGCTGCATGCTTACACATCAGTTGTACCTTGGCTGACATAAGTCATACAAACAGAGATGACCCTCCCACATGACTACACAAGACTACAAAATGATTTAGACAATGCTGTCTATCCTGAGGTGTAGAACAGAAACTTGCAGGAATGCCACAATAACAGGGTAACGTGACATCATGAATAAACAAGAGCCCCTTATGACCCCGCATATCAGCTTTGTAAACAGTCCTGATTCCTCATGTGGGGACAGACAGGGGCACACTTCTATAATCACCCTACAACAGGAAACATCTTGTATTCAGTCCTGGCACATAGTGAATTGAACCCTATTTTTAATGTGACCCTACGACCTTTCCTGTTGCACTGCAACCAGGCCAAACCTTAGATTTACTCAGTTGTGTGCAGTGATGATTATACACTTAACAAAATGAAGAAAATCAGAAACCACTAACTATTCAAGTTTTAATTTAATGTAATATTGGATCATATAGATGAGAATAAGTGAACAGATAACAATAAATAGTAAAAACAAAAATAATGTCTTTTTTGAGTTAAATCAATATCTAGTGTGGCCATCCTTTGCTTTGATTACAGCATTTAATCTTTCAGGCATAGTTTTTACAATTTTTTTTAAATTTCCTCACTCACTAAACCATTCCATGTGATTTGAAGTTCATTCCAAAGTGATCTTTTTGAATTACAACAGATTTGTTCAATTGAATTAAGGTTTAGACTTTGAGCAGGCCAAACCATAACTTTGATGTCGCCAGAAATTTCTCTCCGCCTGAGATAATTCTTGCACAATTTAGAAGCGGGTTTAGGGTCATTACCTTGTTGAAAGTAAAATCCCCAACCAATCAGTCTCTTTCTAGTAGGCAATGCATGCCTCAGAGGGATGCGGTGATACTTCTTTTGATCCGTGATTTGGTTGATTTTTATGAGATCACCAGCTCCTTTCTAACTGAATGAACCCCAAACCATAATATTACCACCTCCATGTTTTACTTAATGTTACAATCTGCTCTGCTGCTGCTGTCGCTTTCTCTGCCTGGCCACACCCCTTCCACTACAATGCTCTCAGCTGGGTCTCGTCAACCAGCCAGTATATAAGCAGCTCTGTTTCACTAACTCACTGCCAGGAGCGTTGGAGACAAAGTCGAGCGCCTCAGTAGGGGTGCGGGCGAGCAGAGAGGTTGTGGAGGAACCGCTTGGGAGAAAATGGAGTGGGAAGGGGAGGAAAGAGGGAAAAAGAAAAGGATAAAGGAAACAGAAAAATGAGAGGAGGAAGTATATGTAATCGGAATGAAATTAGAACCTTATCATAAAACAAATCATGTATTCAATGATAGTCATATTATAGGCCAATTTATTAAAGGTGACCTAATATGCTATTTTTCCAAGTTTATATTTTGGTCTTTGACTCCCCTAGAGTACTCCTGATCGCGCAAAGTAAAAAAAGGGTACTTATTTCGCTCATACTGCCATCCTCAAAAAACCCCATTTGTAGTCCATAGTAGTCTCTGCCTGAAACACCTCATTGGGGTGGCTCTTCCGCTATGGCCCCCACTCCGCATGTGCCCACTTTCTTCTGACTGGCCAGGTCTGTGGAGGGCAGATCTAGGCGGGACGAGGTCCGGCTCTAGAGTGAAACTGGAAACTCCCCAAGGAATCGACGGGCATATTCTGCAATCTAACGCAGTACATGTGTATAGATCTAATGAAATTAACTTGTTCTAAAAAACGCAACGGCGAAAGTGGTAGACGCAGTGCGAAAGTCTGGCAGCTCAAGCACGAATTTGCTATTGGCTGCAGTTTGCTATGGCAACAGTGGTGAGTACAGCGGTTTCTCTACTCCGTAGCTCGGATGCAGGGAAAGCTAGAATCCACTCCATATAGACGCATTTTTAGAACAGGTCGACATACTCAGGTGTAGACCAGAGACCGTAAAAATCCGGTGGGTCTGAGTTTAGAGGGAAACATGGACAGTGAGGAGCACCTAAAAGTGGACCAACAGCTTATGGACTGCTTCGGTGTGTATTAAGACCTGCTGGTTCGTGTGCGTAACTGTGGTGTGTCGTTAGTGTGGAGTAACGAACAGCTTCTGCACTGGTATATGACGGAGCGGCGAAATCTCCAGGCTAAACGGCCTTTTCGGAAATTGCCCGAGCTAATGGTTTACTTATTGCGTCAGAATGACCAGCATTTCCTTGCGGCGTGGTAATGGTTTACTTATTGCGTCGGAATGACCAGCGTTTCCTCGCGGAAAATGGGCGCGTTATGGATAGTGCGCGAGAGCTAGATAGAGCTCCGGTTATGTCATGAACATAATACAGGTTTTACAGACCGTAAGTTCCATTTGCATGAACCGTTGCTTATGTGGACCTCGCAAATCGATAACTTTTACAGGAAGGAATTTAATATTCAATTGCCAATTTAATATTCAATCGACGGCAATGCAGAGAAATCATTTGTTATACCGGACACGTTATAGCCTGGCGCTTCCCTATTGCTTTCACCGGTAGCATCAGAGAGCTTGCCCAGGTATTGGAGAGGTATTAGGCTGACGCTGGTCATGGACAAGTAAAGTGATTGTTTCACAAGCACCCAAAAATGCGCCCCAAGCTCTGCAAAACCTACGTCTGGTCTAACTGCAGTCTTCGCAGCCCAACTGCAGACACATACAGCACCTCTCCGGTTAGCTTCAACTATAGTGGCTACAATCAGGCAACATTATGATGAAACTGCCACATTGATGCTTACCGAAGTAACACAAGCATACCGATCAGAATTACTACATATAAGTTAACCAGGAGCATTTTTAATTAGCACGACACGCAAACTAACATGCAGTAGCTGGTAACCGAGCGGTCATAACCACAGAGACAAACCCTTGCAATACAGGTTTTACAGCAAGTTCTGTTACTGTGAACAGTTGTACTAAGCATCCAAATTACAAACAAGTATTAAAAGTTAGCTTCAAATGAGGTTTATGTTCACACACCTTCTGTAGAATTTCCCCTGATATCACTCTTGCATATTTAGGACACAAACATTAGCAACAGTAACTTGGCTCGTTAGCGCTGTGCTACAGCCACAATCAACTGGCCATCACGTCAGGTTGGCTTATGCAGTAAAAGCAACTTACAGCTTCTGTGTCTGTGAGTCACGGACAGTCGCGACCGATACAGGCTTTATCTTCAGATATTTTACAAAGCCTGCGTTTGAGGCCAGTTGTTAGTGCTAACTATCGCTAGCGGTCCTGCTAGCCACCCGTAACACGTTAGCTTCACTTACATTATTTGCTGTTATATGGTTACTTACAGCTTGTGGCTCCGAGCGCTTGATGCAACTGCTTCAGGTTTGAGAAGCAGCTGAAACGCTTATCCTGTGTCAAATTATCCTTTATTGACAAAGCTGTCTTTGCTGAAATGCTGAGCACAATCAGCTAACGTTCCCTTCAGCTGTGGCTGTTTGCTGCCAGCAAACAAAAAAAGCCACCCACCGATTTCTGGTGGCATCATCTTTTGGAAGAGAAATATTTGTTTTTCTTTGCGTCCAAAAGTAAACGGACAAGTAGCTTTGGGAGAGCTACTGACAAAATTGCACCTCAAATGATCTGCGGTTCTTCTTTTGTATTTCCAAAAGTGTAGACCCTACTAAGGTATAGTATGATCTGCCGTTGTTAGTGCCTGCTAGAATAGTTTCCGGTGTGGGCAGGTCCAGCGCAGTGGTTGGCTCTGGCTAGGTCTGTACTAATTGGACGGCACAACCTGACGTCAGGTTTTGTCCAGATCTCGTGAAGATCCCGGGAGGAGCTGTTCAGAGAGGAAATCATGCTCACGAAATCACGTTCTTGGATTAAGGCAAAATCCCTGTATCTTATGTTTAGAAACTTTTCAGAGGTTGAGCATGGACAACCAACATTATAACATTACTAATATGTATTAAAAGAAGGATCAGCATGTTAGGTCCCCTTTAAGTAAGAAGTGGGTTATGTAAAAACAGGGTGAGGGTTTGCAGGAGCGGCCTAGTCATAATAGAATGTAAAACAAAGCGTCAAAGGGATAGGGCTCTGAGAATTAAATAGTTTGATTTGACTGAATGGACATGTTTTAAAATGCGTAGCCAGCCTACTGTGAAGGGAGTTATTAGTGGTGTTATACACTCAGTGAAAGCTTATTCATTTCTGGAGGTAGAGGGTGTTTGTGGTGCTAGACGCTTAAAAAGTCATCGAGACTGCAAAAAAACTGACAGTTTATCAGTTTTATTAGAGTTTGAAAGGGAGCTACCGGAATGTGTAATTTTGGATTATGTCAGTTATAGAGTGAGGGCTTATGAACGGAATCTATTAAGGTGCTTTTGGTGGCAAGATTACAGTCACATTGCGGCTGTTTGTCGAAACAGGATTTACCATTGTAGATGGTGCGGGAAGGATGGGTGCAATGAGGAAGAATGTGAATTGGCAAAGGAAAGAGCTGTATGTCTTCACTGTTGGGGAAATCACAAAGCGGGTGCAAAACAGTGTGAGCAGAGGAAAGTTGAGGGTGAAATTGAATAGACACGTGTACAAAGTAAAATCTCGTATGCGGAGGCGGTTAAGAGAGTGAGAGAAGAAAAGGGAGTTGCAGAACCAAAAGAACCAAGACGTGATCGTGACTGTGCTAGTGTGGATAAGAGGAGGTTTTTCGCGTTTGTGGCAATGGTTATTAATTGTGCGAGCGAGACAGAATTGAATACGGAAAGGATTAAAATGGTTGTGCATGCAGCCAGGGAGTTTCTTGAGGTTACTCATGTGAAGGGAGAAGACATTAAGGAGATGTTAGAAAAAGGGTTTGGTGGGAGTGGGAGCCAGATACCAACTGAATAGTTGCCATTAATCGAGAATGGCAGACTGGGAATTATTTTTAGTTTATTTATTTATTATTATTATTATTATTACTATTATTATTACTTTATTGAAGATGCTAGGTTTTTTTATTTTTAATTATTATTTTGTTTAGAATTTGATGCTCCACACCTCAACAGTTGGTGACGGTAATGCACCATGTGTTTTTGCAAACATAGAAGAAGAAGAAGAAGATCTCACTGCCAGATTGTCGTTGCAGCATGCACTACTCTTCAGCGTTTACCTTCGGTCTGACTTCCTGGAATCGACTCTGCTTGCCTCTGACTACGTCCTCTTGTTCCCGCCCTGGTTAACCTGATTGTCTTCTGCTTCTGACTCTCAGTTCTGCCTGTGTGCTTCCTGTTTCCTGTCTGCCGTCTTCCAAGCCACCCGTCTTGCCATTCCACTGCCTGCTTGAGTGGATACAACCTCCCTTGCTGAACCTCAAGCCAGCCTGCTCCGGTGGCCCAGTGGCAACTCTCCCGCTTGCGGTTAGGGCGACCCAGGTTCCATTCCCGCCATCAGCGCCTGCTCCAGCGAATCACCGGAGGAGCTCCACTCAAGATCCACAAACTCCAGACCCTGATCTACACCAAGCTACTCTGTTGGTATTCTGGTTACCTCTGCTCAGAAACCATTAAAAAACTCGCAAATCTTCATTCTGGTTGATTGTGTTGCATTTGGGTCCTGCCACTCCTCGTGACACTTAAGGGGTTTAACAGTCATTTGTGAGATGTTCTCCAACTCTATGGTACACACAAGTTCTGCGTTTGGGTGAGAATTTTAAATTTTGACTCATCAATCCAAAAAATTTGTTCCCTGTCTATGTGTGTCCAATCCCTGAATTTCTTTGCAAACTAAAGTCTTTTTTTATGTTGGCAGCAGGACAACCAGTCAGACCATTTTCACACAGGTGTCCGGAAATAGTAGATCTTGATACTTTCATCTCTTCACTTCTGATGCTATTAATATAATCACAGAGTTTTTGTGCTGTCAACAGCCTTTTTTTTTATAGGTCATCTACAAATAACAAACATCAGGGGCATTTAACTTCCATTTTGCACCTTCATTGCCACTAGTTTTCAGTGAATAGTTTCTTTGAAACACTTGATGGTGTTTCATGCAGTGCCATGGCAGCATTTAACGCAGGGCTATTCAACCTTATCCAGAAAGGGCCGGTGTGGGTGCAGGCTTTCATTCCAACCAAGCACTTACCCCTTGTCTAGACCGCAAGCGTTTTAGATGCGTTTTTTACTCGTGCATCTGAAGCAGCAGATAAGCTCTCGTTTTAATCTACGCAGCTGTCTGCACCGGCTCCGTGCGGCTCGCGTCTCAGCTGCGTCTCAGGGGCGTAAAGGCGACCCGAAGCTTTTATTTACGCTTCGAGTCTATTTTTCCGACAAATACGCGCGTAAACGCGAGGGGATGCACGCTGCACAGAAGGTTTGGCTGCTCCTTTGCTGCTCTACGCTTCGAATCATATGCGGGCAAGACGGAACCGGTATAGACAGTCGCTTCTGTGTCGCGTGAACGCTGAACGTTACACACCTGATACTACTAATCAAGCTCTTTAGCAAAGACTCTTGGGGTTGATTAGTGGAGTCAGGTGTGTAAGTGCTTAGTTGGAATGAAAGCCTGCACCCACAGTGGCCCTTTCTGGATAATGTTGAATAGCCCTAATTTAACATCTTCAGCATCATGTAAGTCTGCGAAAGCTCCTTCTGTTGTGCCATTGTGTTTACCATTGTGACACAGCTCAAAGTTCATGTCACCTAATACACTGCAACAAATATCAGAGGTAATTTAGCAGAATAATGTTGCCTAAAACCAGGTCAAACAATTTTTTTTTGCATGAATAATCATGGATTGAGCCTTCAAACGTGCATTCAAGCTATGCAATAGTCAAAAAAAAAAATTGCAACGCCTTTCAATTGTTTGAAAAAATTCTTTTAAAGGAAAGAAAATCCTTTTTTTCAGCTTTTGCCCAATAAAAGCACACTGCCCCGACTATTCAAATATGTTCCTGGGTATTTTTTGAAAAATGTTTTTAATGATTAAATCAGCTTGAGAAGATCAGATTTATAAGTTGTGTGCGGTGCACCATGTTTGTTGGAATCGGGGTAGCTTGCTGCGTCACCCGGACAATTGAACTCTTGTGCGCGGGGAGGTCATAAATTAAATAAAACCAGTTGCACAGCAAGAACTGAAAATTTCGTGGGGCACAGGACACCCCTTTAAAATATTTATTTGTCTTGACTTGTTTGCAATCATTCTCACAATTATCAATATTTTCATTCCGAGAACACTCCACACTATCTGGTGTTGCTAATTCTCCCCGTTGACAACAATCATTCAAGTGTACATGTAATTTGGTGCATTAAAATCAGCATCATTCAAAATTGCATACCTGTCAACTCTCATGCATGTGGCTTGAGTCTGGCGCTTTTAGGTGGCATATCACGTTCGCACGCAGTAGTCAGCAATCTCACATGTTATCATTTTATTTAGGAAAACAACATTATATTTAATTGCCGAGTTCCATGTTTTAATCAACCCATGCTGTACCGAGAGTGAAAGGTGAAGTTTCATTGGAATCAGTCGCGGATCAGTCATTATTCAATTAAGAGATTATCACGCGGAATTGAATCCTTGTGCATATAAGTTTTTCAGTTTCATGTACGTTTCAGTAGATTTCTCCTCTAGTAACATGGAAACCTATCATGACTCCGGAATTCTCACGCTTCTCTTTTCTCAGGGGCTGGAAGCTACACTGAAACACAGTGAAAACGCAACACCTAATTTTTAATATTTTAGCTGATTTTTTGCAGCCATCAAAATTACCACAGAAGAAATATAGTGGTATGAAGGTTAAATGCTGGAATTTGTGCAAGTCCGGGTTCAAACCCAGTTTGTGCGTCTGTCAGGGGATCACTTCTCCAAAACGCAACTTTGTCATGTCATTAGCAGCAGGTTGAATTCATCACTTGAATGACATGCAAGTGCAAAGCAAGACATTAAAGGCACAGTGGTTCATCCCCATCAGCATCAGAGTCAGAGTGCTACAGCTTACAGAACAGCAGAGGGAGTGAGCTTTGGGGATGCTGCTTGGAGGAACATCTCAAAGAGAGGTTTCCTGCCGGTTCAGGGTCAGTCCATCAATCATCAACAGACTGGAGCATCGCTACCAACAGACAGGAAGCATTTACCACCGCCCCCGACCAGGACAACTTCCGGTTGCGACGGCACATCAGGACCGACAAATCCAGCGGATTCATCTAAAGAACCGGTTCCAAACAGCAGCAGACACGGCTCGGAACACGACAGGATGCCACAAACGCCCCATCCATGCCATGACTGTGATTCGCCGACTGCGAGCTGCGGGGTTCACAGAGACAACAGGCTACAGTTTGCTCGACGTCATCATCTTCAGCCGCCGTCTTTCACGGTTGGGTTTTTTCAGATGAATCGAGGATTTGTGTGTCATTTGCTGACGGCCGACTACGGGTGCACAGGAGGCAATATGAACGTCATCAAGACAGGTGAGTTCTCCAGAGAATTTGGTTTGGTGGGGGTTATGTCATGGTCTGGGCTGCCATTAATGTGAGATTTTGAAGTGAACTTGTTGTGATTCGTGGAGGTCTAATGGCACAGCGATATGTGGATGGGATTTTAAGACCAGTTCTCCAACCACTGTTGAACAACCATGGTCAACAACGATTGCCGTTCACGTTCCAACACGACAACGCCCGTCCTTATACTGCACGCCTCACCAGAGACTTTCTCCAACAAGCAGGGGTCGATGTTCTGCCTTGGCCATCCATTTCACCCGATCTTAATCCCATTGAACACATGTGGGATGAACTGGCTCGTTGTGTGCGCCAGCGTCGACGTCAACCAAGCAACGTCGCCGAGTTGACAGCAGCACTACAGGAGGAGTGGAGGAACTTTCCCCAAGAAACTGTGCGACGTTTGTGTGAATCGATGCCTCGCCGTTTACGCGCATGTGTGCAAGCACAGGGAGGACACACTTGCTACTGACAGTTTGTGGAGGGTCTGTGCATTCACAATGGCATATCGGAAACATTTGTTGAGATAATGTGATGAAACTTTACAGTGTTATGGACAATGAAATACTTTTTCTATTCGTATTAAAATTGAATCGAAAAACTTTAGTTGCTGCTTCTTTTTGGTTATTAAATGTGGGTGTTGCGTTTTCACTGTGTGTCGGTATATAATTGCGTAAAGATGTTTCAAATGGTCTTTATTTCATTTAAACAATTATGAAGTGCGAGTTAAATCACCTGAGGTGCGGAAAAGGTGGCGCGGAAGTTTCAGAGCAGTTTGTCTTTCGTGAAGCATGGGCCTATTTTTGAGTAAATTATTTTCCATTACTGAATTTAGCCCATTATTTTGTCGCTGTTCGATCGCATGGGGGAAAGAAGCTGTGTCCTCAATTGCCAATGGATTAATACAATAATTGGAAAATGTGTCACAGAGGAAGTTAGTTGATTGTGAACTAGCCAGGACTAGCTGTTATGAAGGGATATTCTGAGGGCCACTCTATCATATCAAGTTAGTCTTCACCATTGGAAATCAGTGCAAGCCAATGCCCGCGGGTAGGTCTGAGTTTTCCGTTTTGTTGGAGCAATCAACAGCTGCACACAGAGGCATTACCACTGATTTTGTCGCACAGGTTCTCATAATTATTGGTAATATCGAACTTTGATCATTCAATGGAAAATGAAGCTGCAGCATGAGTGATAATCAAGACGAATTTGTACACACTTTATACAGATCCGCTGATTTCTTGGAGGCCAAGACATCAAAACTTCCGGGACATCGCCGCACAAAGTATTTTTTAATTGGCTAAAACAGGAATGGTCGCATTCGTGAACTTGTGCTAGTTAGTTGTCTTTTAGAGGTTTGAGCTTTGATTACTCGGTACGTAAAAATCGCAAAAATTTGCAGTTCTATTTATGGAACGAGAAGAATATGTGCTTTTTTTTGGGTGAGAGCTGAAAAAAGGGTTTTCTTTTCCTTTAAAATTTTTTTGTTGATTCCACTCAAGATACTCAGTATATTTTTTTTTTTGCTCTCATTGCTTACAACAATATTTTTCAATACATTTTCACCGAAAAATTGTGGAGAAGTAATGTATTAGGACCCCTTTTAAACAAAAGTAGTGGTGTATAATCATCACTGCACACTACTTGTAAGTATAATATTTCTGGTCCATAGAGAGGCGCTGTTATTGATGTTTATTACCCAATGACCTTTGCTGTGGTGCCACCACTGGGCCCAACTTTTAATTTTTAAAAATGGCAAGAACTCAAACTGCTTTAAAGGGAGTCATAATGAATCTGTTTTCAACATTCCTGGTTCATCCCTGCAAAAAAAATGTACTGTAGAATTTCTATAGAGGAAAATCTATAGAAATTCTGTACAACTTTAGGACCGAAGAATGCAGTTCTAAAGTTCTACAGAATTTATATTGATTTTCCTCTATAGAAATTCTACGGAAAATTTTTTGCAGCGTTACCAAAACTTAATTCTTAAAAAACAGAGTAGCTAACATAAGATATCAAACTCCTTCAAGCTAGGTTCTCCAGCAGAAGAACAAGAGTATAAGTGTCATGAATAAACTCCACTTTCCATAACGTCCACTGCTTTATCAGTGTTATCTAAAAAAATTACGGCAGCACCATACATCCAAGAGACAGATTTAACAGTTAATATACAGTCCATTGTTATAACTCACCACCTTTCCTACCGCTAACCCACCTTCCACGACCGAACAATTAACTGTCGGCACCAGCTTTACTGCATATTGGCAAATCAACCTCTCAAAATTAGCTCCACAATCCACCGCAGGCATGTTGTGCTGCCAGCCAGTCAGTTGCTACGCCGTTAGCCTAGCCAACAGCCAAGCCGATAAAATTTGCCAGCAATCCCACTACCAAACCCAGTTACCGACAAACAACACGCCAGAACACACGCTTATTCTACAGCAAACAAATTATAAGAGAAACACACAAAAAAAAAGTATGAATAAGATAGAAACCATTCACTCTGAGACTCTCGACACCACACTTGCTCATAGAATGCGCTGGAACAGTGAGGAAGAGACTTTGATTACAGTTACTTTTTTGCCACCTTGATCAGCTGAAGTGATCTTTGCTTAGTAGCTTATATGAAGTATTGTCCTACAGGAGTTGTGAAGTGTGTTTTGTCAATATCTGAACTAGAAGTTGAGAACTACTTCCGTGGAACCATTTTGTACATGGAGATATTTCTATAGAATTTAGATAGAAAATATTCTGTTGAGTTCCCAATTCTGTAGACCCGTCTACAGAATTAATAGTGGACACAGCTCTTTAGAGTTTCTATAGAAATCCCTTTTAGTCCTGCAGTGAAACCCTGATTTTCGGGTGAACCTTGCAATAGCCCTGCAAAAAATATTCTATAGGACTTCTATGGAATTCTATAGAATTCTATAGAACATCAATGGAACTCTGTGGAACACTTAAGTAGAACAGCATGTTCTGTAGGATTTTCCTTGTGTTCTATAGGAATTTGCGAGAAACCCATAGAGCACCTCTATGGAAAAGAAAGTCCTATAAAATTATTGCTGTTCTATAAGACCTTCCAATAGAACACCCTGGTTGAAAAAACCTGTTCTATAGGACTTTGATGGTCTTTAGGACTTTCTAATAGAACAAAAGCTTAATGGGAAAGACGTCTTAAATAACTCTGCAAAAAATGTTCTATAGGACTTCTATGGAATTCTATAGAATTCTATAAAACATCAGTGGAACTCTATAGAACATTTTAGTAGAACAGCATGTTCTGTAGGATTTTCTGTGTTTTCTATAGGAATTTGCTAGAAACCTATAGAGCACCTCAATGGAAAAGTAAGTCCTATAAGATTATTGCTGTTGTACAAGACCTTCTTATAGAACACCCTAGTTGAAAAACCTGTTCTATAGGACTTTGATGGTCTTTAGTACCTTCTATTGGAACAAAAGCTTAATGGGAAAGACATCTTAAATAAGGGTTAAATAAAAATAAATCTTATGACTCCTTGCAATACTCTGTCGAAGGGTCAATTTACCTTATGTGTACCCGGGTTCTAAAGTGAGAGACCGGACTAATGGTATGAAAATGTGCAATATGCAATGATATCCACTAAACTGAAGTAGCAAGGAAATCTTGTCCCTTTTAACTTTAAGGTGTGTTTATAAGCACATGGGGTACCAGGCACATACCAACTCATTGATTCTCTGATCAGGCGATTGATTGATTGACCACAAAACTTAGCAGTATTTCTGAAGACCTCTTTCCATTTCATTGGCAGCAATTCAAAATATAAATGCAAGGCATTACAACTTTATTATGCTATAATGGAAAACTTCGTTTTCCTCTTTTGCTTCACGAAGACAGAATTATGTTGAAAGTATGAGCTTTTGAACTTTTCCATAATTTAAAAAATTCAATCAAATTATTCCTTTCCATTTACATACATGTGATTGCAGATTATATGCAGATTTAGATTTAGATTAGATTAGATTTATTTTGAATACAATTTGAGGTCTGCTAAGACTTATTCCCACCATCTTTATACATGTATCATGGTCACCTAACAGGATTACTGACATGGCGTTCCTTTTCAGCGAAGGCACTCAGTTCTTTCTGAATTCCCGAAGACCCTGAGATACGCGACACCAATGGGCCATCTGTTGTGTAGCTCACTTGGTTAAAGCACCGCGTTGCGGAGCAGAAGGGTCCGGGTTCGAGCCCCGGACAGAGTAGCACACAATTGGCCATTGCACTAGAGCAGTGGTTCTCAACTGGTCTGTTCTGAGTGGGTCGCGGACACCTGGTTAAAAAAATTAAAAAACACAAGCACACAGAGAGCGCAACGCCAAGGCAACTCTGTGCATGAGTTATTTTTGCAGGCTGACGTAGGGTATTGTTGCATTTTACCGCCAGGTGGCAGCAAAACCCAAAAGCACGGCGATTGGAAAGACTTGAAATCTTGAACTTCAGCGTATATCCCAGCTGTACTTTGGCCCAAATATGTCATTTAATCACTTGTTCCTCTTGTGCTGCTCAAACATCCTGCAAAGTTTGGTTAAATCTTTTTTGGTTTTTGAGCTATCCTGCTAACAGACAAACAAACAAACCAACCAACGCCGGCAAAAACATTCACCTCCTTGGCGGAAGTGAATAACGTTTGATGCGCGTCTGACTCTGGAGCCATGGTAACCATCATTCGATTGACGTTCACTTTAAGTGTTGTGTTGAGGTTCTGGAGAGTCGAGGGGGAGTTAAGCAGAAGAGGAATAAGCGAGGAGAGTTGAGCTCACTAGTGACGATAGGAGTTTGACCTTGAAGCGCGAGTTTGTGTGAAATGGAGGTTTTTTTTTTCCTTTTTTTGCGTATTCAAGATTTATCATAATACATCTGGCCTGTGGTAGGCAGTAATACGCTGAGCGTATAATGCAGAGCGATTCATAGACGCGAAATATTTAGGTAGTTTTGTGGCCTTATTTATGTTGTGCAGTTTTCATAATTTTATTTTATTCACTTTTATACATGCAGTTGTCATGTTCCTCCTCAGTTTGTGCTCTGAATGCAGAAATATTCATAGAAGTTAAATATTTAGTTTTGTGGCCTTATTAATTTGTGCAGTTTTGGTATTTAATTGCATTTTATTCACGAATGCAGTTTTCAGGTTCTTCATTTTCTTAATAATGTGCTCTGAAATGCACTTTGCACAGATAAATAAATGTGTATGTATGTTTAAAAAGATGACGTATGTGTCTTCAAAGGCTGTTTTTCAAAAATATATTTGCTTGGTTTCAATTCTATAAAAGTGGGCCGCGAAGTAATGACCATGGGAAAATGTGGGTCCCAAAGTGAGACCAGTTGAGAACCCCTGCACTAGAGGGATGCAAATTGGGAAGGGTTTGCTGGGAAGGGTAATATAACATGGTTGCTTTGTTTGTCGCCTTCCAGATTCAGGTGGGATTGAAGATGCCAAAAAGAAATGAAAAGTTCCATAAGAGCTGTTCTATAGAAATTTTCGATAGAATTATTTTTCTATAGGACTCGAGGTAATAAAGTTCTATAGAAATTCTATAGAACTGTTTCCTATAGAAATTCCCGATTGAACTTGTTTTCTATAGGACTCGAGGTACTAAAGTTCTATAGAATTCTATTGAACTGTCGTATAGGATTCCTATAGCTCATTTTTTTTCAGGGAGGGTCCATACAAAGTTTTTTTGCAGTTTTGATATCTGTGGGGGGTCTTTTTTAAGAATCCAGGTAATGCCACCCTGGCACCCTTAGGCATTTTGCATAATATGCAAATTTTTTTTTTCCATTAATGAAATTTTTTTTTTTTTTTTGTATGACTCAGTGAAACAATAGCTGAATCCGGTAAATTATGGTACAAAACCTATGTTTTCAGGGTCAAGGAATAAGAAAATGTCCATTTTAGATGAAATAGTTCATTGATATGCAGTTTGTTATTAACCCCTTCCGTCTCATGCAAATTAACACAGGTTTCGCATTGATTTTACCGCAAAATAGTGAGGAGCAAGGACCGAAATTTGCCAAGATACTTTTAAGTGTGGCTGTTCAGTCTATTCATTGATCGCTTTATTTTGGAAGAGAGTGTAGTTTTATTCATAGATGGCACCACTGTGCAAAGACCACACCCAAGTGAATATCTGTTCCAGGAGCACATGGCTTCTCAAATCTGGGAGTTTGCAAAAGCACAATGGACTTCATTTCAATGAATTAGAAAGAGATCTGCTAAAGTAAAGGTAAAGTGTACCATGTTGTGGCTTGGTTGTGCGATGTTAAGTGCGAAATTTTCATTGTTAGACTGGTGAGATGTGTGATGTATAATGTGCGATGTGGTGGCCTGTGAAGTGTTTTTCTGTGTCGCCCTCGGCTTCTATAAACTTCTTGGGCTCTATCTTTCACACTGCCTTACCCGTTGCCACTACCCGCAACCCGTGAATTACGCATTTAGCAGCTTCCACTATCCCTAAACGATATCTTGCAGCCACACAACCCGCTATGTATTATGCCGAGTCCTTTATTTGCGCCTGGAGGTGTGCCCGTGGGCGTGTTTATGCGCTTTCCCTACAATTGCTATCTTGACCACACACGTTAGGGAAAGTGTATAGCGGGTCCTAAAACCACCTGCTACCCGCATTTGGGCTTTCACAAGAGCGCTATGCTCTTGCACTCAGCAACGGAAATTTTTTTTCCAGCGAGAGCGGCATTTCAGAACTCTCTTGCAAATTAAGGTAATTTCGGCGACAAGTATGTACACCTGTTTTTGCAGCACGGTCACGCAACTTGCTGTAAAAAAATAGACAGCTGTCTGATTGGAAAATGTAAACGGACGAAACCACGTACTTGTCACCAGAATTACCTTCATTCGCTGAAGAGTTCTGAAATGCCTCTCGCTGGAAAAAAAAACGTTCGCTGAGTGCCAGTGCATATACCTAATTTTATTTTTCTAAAATGGGATTTTGTTCTATGCTTCATTTCAGACGGGAGAGGGAGTTGGAAGTGCATGGCGAAACGCATTTTTTTTTTTTTTTTTTTTTTTTTTACTACATACAAAACATCAAACAATATGTAAATGTCAAATAATAATAATAATAATAATAATAATAATAATAATAATAATACTACAATTCATGATTAACTTAAACAGATCCTCCCCTGACTGGATTTGACCTCAAGCACGGGAAATTTAACTTCGTCAACGGAGAAACGTGGCGACCTTCCTCTCTCCATCACGGATTTCGGTTTGAGGATTTGGGATAGCGCAGCCTGCTCCGCAAGGCAGTGGTACCTGGCACACTGATTGGTTTAACTGGCGTAACGCCCAAACCACGCCTATGCATAATGTAACGGGTAGCGCTGGTGTTTTAGGGATATAGGCAGGTGTGCAAGATAGCAACTTTCGCGGGGGAACACCTCTTACACAATGCAAAATCCCCAAATAACGGGTTTAGGGACTCTGGCGTAAGATAGGGCCCCTTAACTGTCTGATAAACTTTTTACTGTTAGACTTTGTTTGGACTGACAGTAACTCAGTTGTGTTTGATAGTCCTCCATTGGCCTAGGGAAGGCATAAGGGGAGGGCAACTCCAGTGACGCAGGCACGCACAAATTACCAAGTACATGTGGTCAAGGACTGTCAGTGAGCCATCTTAAGGTAGATTATGCTGTTTAGTATCAGGAAAGATGGTTACGTAATCCAGAAACCTTAAGACATATGTGTAAAGGTGCTGCCATCTCATGATGATTAGGGAAACTATCAAGTTCAGTACACTGCGTTACAAAATTCTTGGCCTGTGTAATAGGAAAAAATGTCCCCAACTGACACACTGTGATGGTTGGTTTTTCGAGACGCCAAATGCTGTGGCCGGAACAAAAGGAAGTACAGCAAAATAAGAGACAAACACAGACAAAATAAGAGAGGGAGGCTCGCGCTTCCAAAGGACATAGATCCAGTCCGAGTAACAATAAGGAAGCACCGCGAGCTCGACAGAACGAAATGAAAGGGAAAAATCTCAGAAATTGAGATAAAAAGATTTAGCAACAGACTGTGCCCAGAAAGAGGAAAAAAGAGAAAGATTCCCTTGCTAACTAGCACTTTCCTCTTTGCAGCTAATTCCTCAACAACTCTCTAACTATAGACCTTACCAGCTATAGTGCAAACAAAACACTGACACTCTAGCAAGGGCAGCGAGGTGGAACTTGGGCTTAAATAGAGTCCGGGCGCCGCCCCCAATTGATGCCAGCTGGCCCAAGAATCTGATTGTGGGCAAAACGATATCGTCCCGGACGAGAGCAACAAAGAAAGCTCCTAAAGCCACCGCCAGCCTCCAAAACCATGACACACGGGGACAGTTTTTCTTATGACACATAACAGGCCTATGATGCTTTGACCTTGGCGATTAACAATGTCTTTTGAATCTTCTTCGTACTGCTTGCACTACATGGCACTGAATTTGTTTGAACTCCCGTTTACTAAGCCTGCGTCCTGTTTCAGGTGGAGCTACTAACTGAAAATCAATGAATGCATTTTCAAGACTGTTTACAGATGCTGTGGGTCCAAACCTCAGTTACAGACTGGTGGTCTTGCTCAGATCTATTCACTCAATCATCGATGCCAGTAAACTATGAGGACAAACTACATTCAGCTTTGAAAGAACAAATTTACAGAGGACCAAAACTTTACAATAAGATATCATAACAGTTGTGTCTCCACATGTCTCAAGAAGTCGTACAGAAATGTGGGCAAAAAAGATGTCCAAAAAACGTGTGCCCTCTGCGCCAGAACTGAAGTCCTTGCCGCCATCATCAGAAGCCTTTGCAAAAAAATGTGAGCAGACCGTAGGGCTTTTATCGGTAATTTTGAGCGCAATAAAAGTAACATTCTCTATGGGGCAGACAGACGAGCTTGATTATTACCTTTTCTATGCAACACATCTTTAATTTAGAGGTGAACTGACATCTGAATTCCACCTCTCATCATTGCATTTTTACATATTAATAAAAAGATTTCTAAAAAATAAAATCATTTTAAGATGGCCCTGGTTTTTAAGCGTTTAAAAATATACCCAAAGTGGAAAACATTTTGTGAAGCATATTAAACGTGAATGTGAGAAATTATTTTCAAATTGCAAGCAACAGACAAATGCACTGAATTAATAATTGAAGGGGACTAATTTGAAATAAAGTCATTCATAGCCCTTGATTTTGGTTACTTTTGAGTAATCCTTGCATGGCTGGATTAAGCGAGGCTTGTTCCCACATTGGAGCTTTGCTCTTTGCCACTGAAGCTGGATATAAAGTGGCGTATTTTCATAATTAACAGAAGGTTCACTCCGAGAGCACTCCACACTTAACAGGTGCTGCTTGTTCTCCCGGTTTAGGTAAGACGACAATCATTCATCTGGACATGTGTCCAGATGAATGATTGTCGTCTTACCTAATCGGTAAAATTATTAAAATGACTGAGAACAGATCAGGACTAATAATTGTTTTAAATGGAAATTTTGTGCAACCCAATTCTCTGTTCTTGTTCCACAACTGTACTGAATTTAGCCCATGATTTAATCGCTGTTAGATCGCATATGGACAGAAACTGTGTCTTCGGTTGCCAATGGAGGCGTTGCACTGGATGCAGAAACCATAGTGTAAGTCACGTGATCCCCGAAGTAACTCAGGAAGATGGCTTTGATGGGATGGGAATGCATCGATAAATTATTATTTATTTATGCAAAAAAAAAGTATTTCCTTGCTCTGAAATGTCGCATGTATATTGAACCTCAGGTCCAAATGCTCCGCCTTATCCACGACACTAGCTCAACAGACTATATATTCACTGGTCGATTTAGTACTTGTATAGCTGTGCTGTGTTTGAACTTGAGCATATTGGCGCAAGGATTCTCAGTCATAAACTGGCTTTGAAAACAACAGTTGAATATTTAGCGGTTAAATATTGCAAAAATACAAAAAACAAACAATTTAAGTGATTATTCTGCTGAGTTCTTCCAGTGTATAGCATAATGGCGAGAGGACTCTCAGATAGACTGGCTAAAACAATAGCAAGCGCAGATTTACCCACAAACAGCTTTTATGACAAAATATCAAAGGTAAGAAATTTCTCATCTCTGTAGCATGACAAGGCTTATATCGTTGGAATCTGTGGACTGTCCTTTTTCATTTGAGGTATCGTTTGTATGCATAGCACAATTTCAGTAGAAATGCTTGCGATAGAGCACTGATCTTATTTTATTGAATGTTTTGCTAGATGCTTATTTACTTGCTTGGTACTTGAATCGTGTTCGGTTTAGGTAAAAACGTAGCCTGACAAGCCAGGCTATAACATCAAAATGTATTTGCGACCGCTAGGGTACATCTAGATTTGTAGGCTAGTAAAAACAGTCATTACAAACTTTTCGCCGAATTTCTTCGCTTTAAGAGGATATGCCGCATGACGAGGTTGCTATTAGGAAACATGCTGTATTTATTATGCAAATTCATTGCGCCCGTTACGGGAGCGTTCAGGCTTAAGGTTGATATTTGCATTGAATATATATTTTCCACTAATTTCTTTAAATCTTTACTTTAAAACCAGTTTTAATTGCAACAAAACCGTTGACTTACTTGTGAACTTATGCTACTTGAAGCAGCTTTTCTCAAAGTGCTCTGAGCAAAGAACTGAATGTTTTATTGGTTTGTAAAGCTTTCCACGGTCAATTCTTCTTAATTTTACAAGCCAATCTTTCAAAATGGCTTCATTATTTTGTGGAAATTGATGGAAACTTATTTTGCTTATTTTCCAGATGACTGAATGGCATTATTATTGGTGCAAGCAACAGCAGCACAAGATTTCCCCATTTTCACTATGCTGCAAATAAGCCTTTGTGTATATTTTGCTTCGGGGATCATGTGACCACCTACGTAACTTGCAACGACCTCATTACGATAATTGGAAAACACGTCAATAAAGGAAAATGATTGAGAACTACTAATTGCAGTCAAAAAGCACCCCCGCTGGCTACGCCACTGATATAGAATCGGGAACTCAAGAACATGTACTGAAGTAAAAAGCAAGTGGCTGCCAGCGCATGTAAACAAAGTGCCGTATTTGCTGGTAAGCGACACTGATTTCAATGAGATGGGATTCTGAAGAAACTCTGGTCTTCATCACGAGTTGCATTATTGCCTTAATTAAAAACCGCACACAAAATAGGCATTGTTTTCTCTTAAAAGGAAGCGCAAATCCGAAGAAAATCACGGAGCATTGCAGGAGCTCAATGGTGAAACGCAGCTATCTTGGTTGTTGTTATCATCCATCATGGCGGACTTCCTGCTTGAAATTATGTGTGACGTCACGTGCACACCAAGAATTGCTCGGTCTGCTCTGCCGTGCCAGGAATGCTTTTCTCGGAAGAACAGGTGCGAACTTACATAGTTGGAGCCATTGACAATGAATGGACGAACTACGTAAGTTGCTAAGCGTAGTTAAAAAAAAACTATGCTTTTCGGAAATGCACCCCAGGTCCCCATTGTCAACACAAGTTAGATCTAAAATAAAAGTTGATAAAATTGCCTAAAAACCCACTTTTTCTAACTCGGCACATTGCCTCCTGTTGTTTGCTTGCCAGACTTTCGGGTTCGGAGAATGACGTTCACCTTACATACAGGCTATTTTTAGATACCGGGCGGGTCCCCATTGCGCTTAAAATTATCGCGATACATTTACCGCCCGAGAGCAGAGCATACTTCCAAGCTGCAATTTGGAGGTCAGCAGTATCGTTGAATCCTTCAGACATGGATGCAACGCAGTATGGATGGAGTGAAGACCTAGCTTCTAAAACATTGGTGCCAGTCAAAATACCCTGATGTTGCACTTGCGCCCACAAATGTGCTGAAAATGATAAGATGTGGGTGTGCATCAGAGGAGCCATGTCGAAGTGCTCAGCGTGGATGCGATGCTGCTCATCTGCCCTGCACATTCTTCTGTGCCTGCCATGCAGATCCACTTCTGCAATAATCCATTCAATAAACGGACAGTTGAAACTGCTGAGAATGAGGATGATGATGTTGACTATGATGAAGAAGACATTTCTAAACAGTGAAGTTGCTCATTGACAGGAATCATTTAGGTATGCCTTGTGTCTAGTGTTGCCTTGACTTTAAAATGGGTACAATAGTTTTGTCTTGGCTACAGCTACCAACGCCTCGACAAATACTTGCATGTATGCTGCTCTGAGTGGGTTGGTTAGAGACAGTTCAAAGACAATGACTAGTCATAGATTTCATTAGCTAATTAGCATCTTAATGTTGCTTTCAAACTGTCGGGAATTCTTTACTCATTGCATCGATTTGTTGAGGGGTAGGACAGTTGGGTGTATAGGTGAATTTCGGTTAATGACATACATTACCGTTAGTTAACCCTGCGGCTTCCATTAGCAATTTCTTCGATCCTATTTAATGTTTAGAAGATACTGAACAAATTCAAATGGTGTTGAATATGATAATATATTTGATAATACCCTTTTACGGCATTTGGAATAGCACTAAGTCATAATTAGAGAGGGAAGCGTCCACATGGTTCCACAGTATCAGCTTGTGGCAGGGAAGGGGTTAATAAATTCCAAAGTTGTGGTCAAATGCATATCAAATTGCTTTCTACTTATTCCTTGACCCTGAAAACATAGGTTTTGTGCCCTTGTTTACAGGATTCGGCCATGATGACACTGAGTTATACTGAAAAAAACTATTTTTTCCTTAATGGCCGAACTAATTTGAATATTATGCAAATTGCCCAAGGGTGCCATGGTGGCATTACCCAGATTCTTCAAATTGACCCTCCACAGATATCAAAACTGCAAAAAAACTTTGTATGGACCCTTATGTAAGGTTATCCGGAATACTGCAGGACTATTTAGCCTTCTATAGAATTCGCAAGGGTTTCCAGTTCTGTAGACCAGGCTAAAGAATTTGTTCTGGATAAGACAAAGGTCTGTAGAATTTCTACAGAATTTTCTTTAGCCTTTCTATAGAGCCTGAAGTTCTGAAGAAATTACAAAGAAGTTTTATAGAGTTCCATTCAGTTCTACAAAAATTCAATAGAAGATTTTTTGCAGAGATAGAGGACAAAGTTTTTGATTTTCGTGGCTCTGTAATGTTTCAACACAGCTGATGCATGAAGAACTCCATCTTCATAGTGAACTATGGTGATGGATTTTTGGTGTGTGGTGCTTCCTCTCCAAATGGCCCTGGACATCCTGATAGGATTCACTGCATAATGGATTCCACTGAGTACTTGCAGATATTAAATGAAAACCAAACTGCCAGTTGGATCTTCTAACAGGATGGTGATCCTAAGAATTCATTGAAATCACAAACATGGTTCACCAACCACAGAATCAAGGTATTGCTTGGGCCTTCCATAAAGTCAGACCTAAGAATTTGAAGAATGTGGTGAGATTCTGCATGGAAGAATGGGCTCTGATCTGATCCCTTGCCATGTTTTCTATAATCTCATTACATGCTGTAAGAGAAGACTTTTCTATAATCTCATTACATGCTGTAAGAGAAGACTGAGAGCATTTATCCTGGCAAAGGGAGGCTATGCAAAGTAATAGATGAGGAGGATCTGATAAATATGGCACGTTTTTGAGAAAGATATTTTTCATGATTCTTAATGTATTTTGAATGAAATCTCCAGAGGATAAACAATAAAGACTTTAATTCATGACACTTTGGTTCATTGGGTGCTAATATTGGTGGAGGGCACTATGAATTAACTCACCTTCTGTTTTTATGGATGCAGAATGCCACAGTGAGCACATACAAACCAATCAGTGCTGCTATCATGATATATGGCAGTAAATTGCATTGCATTTCTGGAAAAAAAAAAATATACACAAGTCTTAATCGTTAGAACTCAATCATGTCTTAATTACATTGTAGTGGTTACAAAGATACAACAACATAAGAAAATGTCACATCCTGAAAGTTTCCTTAATTGTTTTCCCCCACAGTCTTGCACTCTTTGTCAGTTTCATTTTGTTAACTCTTTCTAAAGATTTACTTACTCTCGTTCATTACCCATCCCCTTGTGTGCTCCACACGCTCGTTTCCACTTTAATTGTCGCCTTTGTGTATTTATGTTCTTGGTATTTGTCTTCACTTTGCTAGACTGTTGTCTTCCATATTCAGTGTTTAAACTCCAGCGAAGTATCTATTTATTGGGGATTCTATTCCCTATGTTCACAGTCCTGCCGAGTGGCGCTTCTGCAAATTTCTTCTTCATCCAAGTTCGGGAGCGCACAGTTGCCCTGCTTACTTGCCTTAGACCGGTCCCTTCCATTACGCCTAGCCTGGCCCTTAGTGTTCCAGTTTGCTCAGGCCTGACCTCAGACCATCTTCAGATAATGCTCCATGTTTGAGATTAAATTACTTGAATTTAAACACATCTGCTTAAACACATTTTGGCTCTCCATAGCCAAGATAATTGGTGATGAAGCCCGGCTCCCATGTACCGAGCAGGGCAGAGGATTTGCTTTGTGAGCATTTGCCTTTTAGAGCCCAGTCCAAGAAGGTTTCCCCTGGTTCATCAACCCCTTCACCATCTCCCGGGTCTTATCACCCTCAGCTGTCAGACTTATCACTCTACCTCCCCTTTGCCACATCCATCCTGCCTTACATAATTATCTCTGATGTTACCCTGCAAAAAATGTGCTATAGGAATCCTATAGGACAGTTCAATAGAATTCTATAGAACTTTAGTACCTTGAGTCCTATAGAAAACAAGTTCTATAGAAAATTTCTATAGGAAACAGTTCCATAGAAAATTTCTTTAGAACAGCTCTTGTAGAACTTTTTTCATATCTTTTTAGCATTTTCAATCCCACCTGAATCTGGAAGGCGACAAACAAAGCAACCATGTTATATTACCCTTCCCAGCAAACCCTTCCCAATTTGCATCCCACTAGCGCAATGGCCAATTGTGCGCTACTGCGTCCGGGGCTCGAACCTGGACCCTTCTGCTCCGCAACGCGGTGCTTTAACCGAGTGAGCCCGTTGTTGTCGCGTATCTCAGGGTCTTCAGGAATTCAAAAGGAACTTAGTGCCTTCGCTGAAAAGGAACGCCATATTAGTAATCCTGTTAGGTGACCATGATACATGTATAAAGATGGTGGGAATAAGTCTTAGCAGACCTCAAATTGTATTCAAATTAATTCTAAATCTGCATCTAATCTGCAATCACATGCATGTAAAAGGAAAGGAATAATTTGATTGAATTTTTAAAATTAAGGGAAAAATTCAAAAGCTCAAACCTTCTACATAATTCTGTCTTCGAAAGCAAAAGAGGAAAACGAGTTTTCCATTATAGCATAATAAAGTTGTAATGCCTTACATTCATATTTTTGAATTGCTGCCGACGAAGTGGAAAGAGGTCTTCATATACCGTAACTGAAATACTGCTAAGTTGTGCGGTCAGTCAGTCAATCAATCGTCTGATCAGAGAATCAATGAGTTGGTATGTGCCTGGTACCCCATGTGCTTATAAGCAAACCTTAAAGTTGAAAGGGACAAGATTTCCTTGCTACTTCAGTATAGTGGATATCACTGCATATTGCACATTTTCATACCATTAGTCCGGTCTCTCACTTCTAGAACCCCGGTACACATAAGGTAAATTGACCCTTCGACAGAACATTGCAAGGAGTCATAAGATTTATTTTTATTTTTATTTAAGATGTCTTTCCCATTAAGCTTTTGTTCTATTATAAGGTCCTAAAGACCATCAAAGTCCTATAGAACAGGTTTTTCAACTAGGGGGTTCCATAGGAAGGTCTTATAGAACAGCAATAATCTTATAGGACTTTCTTTTCCATTGAGGTGCTCTATAGGTTTCTCGCAAATTCCTATAGAACACACAGAAAATCCTATAGAACATGCTGTTCTACTAAAATGCTCTATAGAGTTCCATTGATGTTCTATAGGGTTCTACAGAATTCCATAGAAGTCCTATAGAACATTTTTTGCAGGGTAAACTTGTCTGTTCTTCTCCACACAGCCCCCCTCTCTCCTTTCCCAGCTTACCCCTGGCTATAGATGGTGGCCCCGCTTACACAGTGCGTTGCATCCTAGTTCTTCGGCACTGGGAGCCTGGTCACCAGTTTCTTGTCAACTGGGAGCGGTACATCCCTAAGGAACGGTCCTGGGCTCCGGAAGGTAACATCATTCATTCGTCCCTAGACCAGGGGATCCTGTGTCAGCATCCGGGAATGGCAACAGGGCCCCTAGGTGGCGCCCATTGTGGGGATGGGTACTGTCGCATCCTGAATGTTCTCTTATTTCTTATTGCGAGCTAGCTGTTTTTGTCCATTTTGTTTCGTAATCTGATTCTCATTATTCTCTTATTATCTTGTTCATTACCCTTCCCATTGTGTTTAAAGGACCACAATGGAAATAAGTGCTTGCCCTTTTTTGTGTTCTCCAGATTTTTAATGTATTGGGTGACTTTACATTTTTGCATTATTGATCGAATAAATCAAATCAAAATTCCAATTTCTACTAAGTGAATTATTGTATTTGCATATTTAATTTCCTGGTTTTTGTCTAGTCTTTTCCAGACTGGTGCCTCCAATCTTCTGTGTTTAAACTCAGCTAAGCCGCTAAGTAGCCTATCATTTATTAGAGATTCTCTTCTTTGTGCCTGCGGTCCAGGCGAGTGACATTTTACTCATCCAAGTCTTCATCCAAGTCTGAGGGAGAACATCTGCCCTGAGCGTCCCGATCCATTTGGCTTGACACCCGGCTACTGACCATGGAACAGTCCCCTCTACTGCGGCTTCCCTGACCCTCAGTGCTCCAGTTTTCTCCCGCCTGACCCTCAACCGTTTTCTTCATTCGAGATCAAATAACTTCAAGACTCTATTCATTAAAGGTGCCCTCGAGGCTTTTTCTGAGGTCTGCATGTGGCTCTTGTGGTCTGAATTCGTGACAAGGTTGTTGTCGCTGATTCCCGAAGTTCTCTACTTCAGCAAATCAATGTAATCAAATTACAGTCTCACATATACAGTGCTGTGAAAAAAGTATTTGCTCCGTTCATGATTTTTTAAATTTTTTTGCATATTTGTCACATTTAAATGTTTCAGATCATCGAACAAATTTTAATATCAGACAGACATAACCTTAGTAAATCCAAAATGCAGTTTTCAATGATAATTTCATTTATTAAGGGAAAAAAGCTATCCAAACCTATCTGGCCCGATATGAAAAAGTAACCTGTTGAATCAAGAAATCGCTTCAATAGAACCTGCCTGACAAAGTGAAGTAGGCTAAAAGATCTCAAAAAGCTAGACATCATGCTGCGATTTAAAGGAATTCAAGAACAGATGAGAAACAAAGTTATTGAAATCTATCAGTCTGGAAAAGGTCGCAAAGCCATTTCTAAGGCTTTGGGACTCCAGTAAACCACGGTGAGAGCCATTATCCACAAATGGAGAAAACTTGGAACAGTGGCGAACCTTCCCAGGAGTGGTCGGCCTATCAAAATTACTCCAAGAGCGCATCAACGACTCATCCAAGAGGACACAAAAGAACCCAGAACAACATGTAAAGAACTGCAGGCCTCTCTTGAATCAGTTAAAGTCAGTGTTCATGATTCAACAATAAGAAAGAGACTGGGCAAAAATGGCATCCATGGGAGAGTTCCAAGGCAAAAACCACTGCTGACCAAAATGAACACAAAAGCTTGTCTCACATTTGCCAAAAAACATCCTGATGATCCCCAAGGCTTTTGGGAAAATATTCTGTGGACTATCAAGACAAAAATTGAACTTACTGGAGGGTGTGTGTCCTGTTACATCTGGCGTAAAACTAACACAGCATTTCATAAAAAGAACATCATACCAACAGTCAAACATAGTGGTGGTAGTGTGATGGTTTGGGGCTGCATTGCTGCTTCAGGACCTGGACGACTTCTTGTAATTGATGGAACTATGAATTCTGCTCTCTACCGGAAAATCCTGAAGGAGAATGTCCAACCATCAGTTGGTGACCTCAAGCTCAAGCGCACTTGGGTTATGCAGCAGGACAATGATCCGAAACACACTGGCAAGTCCACCTCTGAATGGCTTAAAAAAAAACAAACTGAAGGTTTTGGAGTGGCCTTGTCAAAGTCTGGGCTTAAATGTGATTGAGGTGCTGTGGCCTGACCTTAAATAGGCCTTTCATGTTCGAAAACCCTCCAATGTGGCTGAATTAAAACAATTCTGCAAAGAAGAGTGGACCAAAATTTCTCCACAGCGATGTGAAAGACTCATTGCCAGTTGCAAACGCTTGATTGCAGTTGTTTGTCACCGAGGGTGGCACAACCAGTTATTAGGTTTAGGGGGCAATTACTTTTTCACACAGGGAAATGTAGTTTTGGATAGCTTTTTCCCCTTAATAAATTAAATAATCATTTAAAAACTGCATTTTATGTTTACTCTGGTTATCTTTGTCTAATATTAAAATTTGTTTGATGATCTGAAACGTTTAAGTGTTACCAATATGCAAAAAAAAAAAAAAAGAAAGGAACCAGGAAGGGGGAAAATACTTTTTTCACAGCTCTGTAGCCTTATAGCATAATTGCTTACCTCATTTCAAAAGTTTTTTAAAATTTTCATTTGTTGTTTTAGGGAATGGATTTTTTTATTTTTTTAAGGATTTGAGAAAAAAGGAAAAAATGTGGGGTTTTTTTTGCCAACATGGAACAACTGCTCTGCCCTGTGAAGTTGCAGAATGCAGGGTTTCCCGCAGCCCTTTATAATTATGGCGGCTACCTTGACAACAAATGCCCCCCGCCTTGACTACGTCCCCCCGAAAAAAAAAAAAAAAAATCTGTTGCATCCACGCATGCATAGACAGTAAAATAAGGCCACATCGCAATGAAGTCGAATAGCAGCCAGCATCTGTTGGTTAAATATGTTACTGCGCCATCTATCACCTGTGGCCACGCCAACATTATTTTTTTGTATCGGGAAGAAGCTAATTATCCGGATATACAATAACCTATCATTGTCGTGGGAAGGACATGTGGAGGTAAGATAATTATTCATCTAAACTAAACATTTGAATAGTGTCTCCTATCAGCTGCTTGCCCACATATTCTGTTTCATTGAGATAGGCTATATGCAATTCGTTTAGGTTCTTATCAAGGCTACCGATGTGTTTGCACCTGGCTTTCTGCTATGTTTGACAATTGCAAGTGGTTTTCTCTAGTGTACAGTAATGGATGGGAAAAAGCAGTCAAAAATATCAGGGTACTTCATTCAATGAAGCCAGTGTTCTGTCAAATTTTGCTACCTATCAAAATATGCTAACTCGCGGTTCTGCGCCTGCGCAAACCTAAAATCTTGGGCTCTATTTCTTCGCTCACAACTCAAGTCTTTTTTGGTGCGCCTTTCGACCTGTAAGTGTATACATATTTGCATATACACGCTGGGTTTTCCTCAAAATGCAGAGATTGGATGATAATGGCATGCGGCATATATCTTTTAACAAATTTACCCAACTCATTATAACATCTGCTTTTGTTATAATAAGCTAACAAATAACAAAGTTACTACTGTAAACTGATTCATATTGCAATATTTAGGCGAAAAAAAAAAGACTTTACGATCGCTTTGAATTATGCTAGAATTTTTTGACAAGGCAGCACAAATTGTCAGAACACCGGCCTACTTCACCATCTGCGCCGCCTCCTCCTCCACCACCCCCCGCCACCTGCACAGCCCCAGCCCCAGTCCTCTAAACATCGAGGTAGTGGTTGGAACCCAGAGTGGGCTGTGGACCTGAAATATTCAGGTTGGCTGTATCACATAGAACACAGTGAGTGCAGCATTAATCTTTTCACAAGATCTCGTAATTATGAGATAAGGTGTATATTTTTTTTATCCTGTGAATGCAATGCGCTTCCGTACATAATACCGTTCTCCTCCCAGGGCTGTCCATTAAGCCCTTTTAATATTTGTCTTAGCCCTGGAACCATTAGCATGTGCGATTCGTGATAATATTAAAATAACCGGCATAATGATAGGCAACCATGATTTTAAGTTAAATATGTACGCGGACGATATTTTACTGACCTTATCGGACCCAGCACATTCTATACCAGAAGTTCTGGAATTAATCAAATCATTTAGCTCATCATTAGCAAATCATTTAGTTCTCAGGCTACCAAATCAACTGGAGCAAGAGTGAAGCAATTCCATTGAATCCTAGAACACTCTCTGTGGATCTGAACTCCGCCCCGTTTGTTTGGAAGCCTGAGGAATGAGATACTTAGGAATAACGATCACAACGCCCGATCTCAAAAATCTTTGAGCTTAACGGACCCTCTTTACTGAGAACAATCCGAGATGACATTAAGCGATGGGCGGTTCTCCCATTGTCATTGTGGGGTAGAACGGAGGTAATCAAAACAAACATACTGCCCAGACTTACCTATATTATATCTGCTCTCCCATAACAATTTCCACAAGGCTGGTTTAAAGAAATCGATGCTCTTTTTTCCACCTTCTTATGGAGAGATAAGAAGCCAAAAATAAACCGCAGAAAGCTCTCAAAACCAAGAACTCAAGGTGGACTAGGTGTTCCAGATGTATTTTTGTATTATTTGTCGTATAATGCGAGATTCCCGCTTTCTTGGGGTTACAATGATACTGTTGCACGGGGCACCTGGGAATGGCTTGAAAGTGAATTAATTACTGAAAGTAACAGGTCCATTTCATTATCTTCTTTATGGTATTGGCCTAAACCCCCTGCCAAATTAGACAATCCAATAATTAAGTTCTCCTGTGACGTGGTGAAAAAGCTGCATAGCAAACTGGGCATCAACGGAACCTCCCTCTCCTCTTGTCCTTTATGGAACAACCCATTGTTATCATTAAGTGGGAATCCACTGTCTGACAAATCATGGCAGAGACAGAACATACATAAGCTTGGGCAGGTGCTGAAGGATGGTTCAATGCTTTCATTAATGGCATTCAATACAAAATTTGGACTGAGCAGTAATTCTTTTTTAACATATGCACAACTTAAAGCGACATTAACCAGACTATCGAAGTTGGGTAATCCTATCGGTAGCCATGGGGAAATAGATGAGAAGTTGGAGGTTATTGCTCATGGAAGAGGAATAGTCTCCAAACTTTATAGGCTGCTGTGCCTTTCAGCCCCCAACTGTAATATCCTGACCCAACTGCAATGGCAGCGAGATCTGGGAATTAACTTGTCATCTTCAGAATGGGATAGTTTGTGGAGGAACTCAATCTGTATGAGTAAATGTGTCAGATACAGAGTAATTCAGATGAAAATATTGCATAGGGCGTATTTAACTCCATAAAACTAAAAAAGATGGACCAGAGCTTATCTGACCAATGTTGGCATGGATGTGGAGAGGTGGGTACTCTCATCCATATGCTATGGCACTGCCCTGTCATTGTTTCCCTGTGGAGGGAGGTGGAATTTATTCTGTCAGGGGTCCTCAACATTGACCTGCAATTTTCGCCTACTACATGCCTGCTGGGGGCCCATGTCGAAAATATCCAAAGCACTAAACACCAAAGAGTGATCGCCCTGGCGTGCCTTACAACAAAATGCCTAATCTTAATGAACTGGAAGGTGAGGAAACCCTCCTGCTTCTCCAGAGAGAGATGGCTGGGGAATTCCTCCATCTTTTAAGCATGGAGAAAGCCTCCTCCATCCTCAGGGACCTAGACATGGACCGAAAGTGAGCTTTGGGTTACTTTAAGATCTTTTCTTGATGCACAACCTCACAAATATTTTTTCCCTGCATAACCAGCGTACAGTACATATAGAATGCTAGTCTATTCTTTTTTTTTTTTTTTTTGTGTGTTTTACCAAAAAAAAGTTAATCTTGCCTAGAGCGTTTCATCAGTCTAGTCAACCACCTTTCTTTTTACTTATCTACTTATCTTAAATCTTCCGTAGGGATGCTGACATGCATCATGCCCGCATCCTAGTTGAACAAGTGCACTGTGATCCCCTTCTCCTTTCTTGTATGTCAGTGTAATTTGTCTTCATATATTGTTGTAGGTCTGATTTATTGTTTTTGTTGTAATTGTATTGTTGTTATTTATTATTGTAGGTCTTGTTATTGTTTTTGTTGTTATTGTTGGTATTTATTTAGGTAGGTCTTGTTAAGTGTTTTTGTTGCTATCGTTGTCTATTATTGTTGTGGATTCTAAAAATAATAAAAGAAATACTTAAAAAAAAAAAAAAAATAAATAATACCGTTCTCCTCTCTCCAAACATAACCACAACCGCAAAGCATTTGGGGAATTAAAGTCAAAACAGATAACAAATACATTTTCCGCTCTTAGATTAATTTTCGTTTAACCCTTAGGGACAGTTGTGTGCATTTTACGCACTTTTCATTCTTCTTCTTTTTTTTTGATAATTTTGGCTGTGTTCATGCATGCAGCATGAATTTTGGTAAGATTGTATGTTTTTATTTTATCTTGTTATTTCCAGCTCAGCTCTTGCAGTAAGGCTAAAATACACTGTGTACAAGCAAGTGTTACACTATAAAAACTTTGTAATAAAGTTACAAGACTGTTGACTTTGTCCCTTTGTTATTGCACTTTAACTGCTTTTTTTATTTATAAAGAGTAAATAAACGCTGGCTGTTGTCCCCCCCGGTCACCATCTTGAGTAACCGATTTTCTGCGGGAAACCCTGGAATGTCATTGACAGGAGAGGACATGTATTGCATTTTGATTCATATTGAGATGAGCAGCACAATATGATTAATCTAGGGGCAGTAAATAGTTTGTTACCCTTTAAGAAGCTCTCTTGAATTTTGTAAAGTTTCATGTTGGTGTTCTTTACAGTTCTGGCTCTAAAACATTTTGATACTGGGACCCAGACTGAAGATAGTGTGCCTTTCAAGGTCCTGCATAATTCATGTTACCATAGCCTCTCGCACTATAGAGTCAGACCAGGTCCAACCTCATGCATTTCAATGACCCACTTTAAGGTCCTAACATCTAACAGCACTGCTGCGCAGTATGCAGAGAGCCAAGTATCACCGACAGCCTGTATGAAAATACCGGAGAGTTGCTCTGGAGACGGGATGTGGAGCTGGAGGCTGGAGGAGCCCAGAGTGTTAGTGCTGAGGCAGAGGATATTAAGTGTGTCTCCCTGTGAGTGGTACATGGTGAGGGAGCTCCTCAGGCCTGTGCTCCCCAGCTGCTCCTCCCTGATGACTCCGTCAGTAGAGTTAGTGACCTGCAGTCCAGACACATGCCAGTCTATGCTGGGAGAGGGATTCCCACGGCTCTCACAGGAGCAGCTGATCTGTGCTGCAGTCCTGCTGCAGCTCCCAGAGCCAGAGATCTGAGGCCTGTCTGCACACAAATAGCAATAATAGGGTAATTTCATAAATATAAACTCTGGACATATATTTTACCATTGCATGTACCGCTGCTGAGTTCTCTATGCCTTGTTTATACAGTGCTTCACAGTAGTACTGTTCGCCATCACTGGACTCAGTCACATAGAAGATGAGAATCTGTCCAGTTCCTACAGTGTGAATCTCTGCCCCATTCACTTTATACCAGGTGTATTTCTGCACTGGTGGGTTAGATTTACTGCTGCAGGTCAGAGATACAGAGCGGCGTGCAAACACTGAACTGGGATTGATGGACACTGAGGTTATTTGGAGGATTTGTAAAAATTTTGCATTGAAATGGCAATGTCAAATGAGACAGTGAGTGACACAAGTTCCTGTGACAACGACATACTTTTTCTCAATTTGGCTTCCCTGCTAAATATGTTCTCTAAGAATCTTATTGAAAAAGTTCTATAAACTTGTATAGGACAGTTCAATGGAATTTCTATAGAACTTTAGTACCTCAAGTCCTATAGAAAAAAGTTCCATAGAAAATTTCTAAAGGAAACAGTTCCATAGAAAATCTCTATAGAACAGCTTTATAGAACTTTTTTAAAAATTTGGCATCTTCAATCCCACCAGAATCTGGAATGCCCAATTGGGGAACTATGTACAAGGCTTGCTCGTATGCGACCTGTTGCCAATTCAGGAGAGTGAAGACAGCTTGCGGCTCTCCTCCGAAGCACGCGCCTATCAACCACTGCTTCTTATACACTCATTGGTTGAATCCTCGCAAGTTAAGAACAAGGGCGGAGGATATCCAAACATGAGCAAGCTCAGAATCTTCCTGACGAGTGCCTGGCTGGCCAACAGGAGGTGCTTAACAACGAACAAAGCAACCATTTTATATTAACCTTCCCTGTAGACCCTTCCCAATTTGCATCCCTGTAGCGCCAATTGTGCGCTACTCTAAATAAGCTGTCGACCACTGCCGGTTGGTACAACCGGGGTTTGAACCTGCGCCATGATAGACACTTCTGCTCCGCGATGGGGTGCTTTAGCCGAGTGAGCTATCCGGCAGCTCAAACTTTACTCAAACTTTTTTTCCTGATCAATTTGAATTGCTTTGCTGAACCCAACAGATGGCCCGTTGTTGTCACGTATCTCAGGGTCTTAGGGAATTCAAAAGGAACTGAGTTCCTTCGCTGAAAAGGAACACCATGTTAGTAATTCTGATAGTTGACCATTATCATATACGCGTCAGCTAAGACATCAAGTGAGGCAGCGGAGATATTATCTTCATTTTTGAGCAGGGTATGTCATTGGCTTTATGATAACAAGCTCACCTTAAATAAGAAAAAAACAGTTTCCATGTGCTTCTCCATCAAAAACATACCACAATCAGAAAAATTTTGCATAACATTGCAGGGAGAGGAAATTGAGATGGTAAAGGATTTTAAATATTTGGGTGTAGTTCTGGATTCCAGACTGAAATTTGACAAACATGTCAAAAAGATATCAAAAACAATAAAAAACTATTTAAATTGCCTCAAACTAATGAGACATCATATACCAATCAAAGCGGCACAGCTTTATATGCATGCGATGATTTTTTCTCATTTGTCATATTGTGTTACAGTGTGGAGTCAGGCCTCTCCGACTACATTTAAGTTAATTGCATCTCTGTATAATCAAACCTTAAAAATAATGGCCAAGAAACCTATAAGGTGGCATCACTGTCACATTTTGAAGCAGTATAATTTGCTTAGTTTTGATAATTTCCTAAAATTTTCCTCTGTTAAACTGGTTTTTAAGAGTTTGCAGAACATGGCACCAGATGTTCATTGCAGTCTTTTTAGTAGACAAAATAGTGATAGGATCACCAGGGGTACAGCAAGTGGTAACTGTAAAATCTTGCAGCGTAAGACCTCCTTTGGGCAATCAGCCTTCTCTATAAAGGGTTCCCAGATGTGGAACTTACTACCGACCGATATAAAACTAACCCGAGATATTAGGATTTTTTTAAAAAATGTCAAAGTTTGGCTAAAACAAAATCAGAGCTGCATGCACTTTTAATGGGTGCAATCATGCACTTGGCATGATTTCAGATGTATTGTACATTTTATTGTATTGGTATGTAATTTTGATGTCTTTTTTTTAACCTTCTCTCTTTTACTAAAAGCCTAACTAGGGACGGGAGTTGGAAACTAGCATTAGCTATAATCTCTGTATGCAGAACATCAGTCACATTGACCTGTTTGTAACGAGTGGAAGTGTTATTATGTTAACCTGCATTGTCCCTATCAAATAAACTAAATTAAATTAAATTAATACATGAATAAAGATGATGGAAATAAGTCTTAGCAGACCTCAAATTGTATTCAAATTAATTCTAAATCTGTATATAATCTGCAATCACATGCATGTAAATGGAAAGGAATAATTTGATTGAATTTTTAAAATTAAGGGAAAAGTTCAAAAGCTCAAACTTTCAACATAATTCTGTCTTCGTAAGCAAAAGAGGAACACGAGTTTTCCATTATAGCATAATAAAGTTGTAAGGCCTTACATTTATATTTTTTAATTGCTGCCGAGGAAATGGAAAGAGGTCTTCATATACTGTAACTTAAATACTGCTGAATTGTGTGGTCAGTCAGTCAATCAGTCGTCTGATTCGACAGAACACAGTGGCGATTTTTCCAAAAACCTTTTGAAATGTTGACATCATACCTAAACAAACTGATTTATGGTGTTACTCTGCATCAAAGATGACAACAAGCTCAGAGAAGTTTGCAGTGTTTTTGGGCGGTGTTGGTGCATGGTTTCGGCTTTGAATTAACTTGCATCTTGCATGGTGCAGACTGACAAAGGATTACAAAAGTGTTTCCGACCCCATGTCATGATATCTATTATAGTCGCATGACCACGGAAGCCCTGAGAGGCACTGTCCTTCCCCATATTGTAAATAGGACTAAATGCACTCATGCTGCAGCTTGAGATTTTATTTGTAGTGCACCTTAACAGTTAATTTGTTTATATTTGTTATATAGTGCTTTGTTACATCATTTGAGGGAACTATACCATTAAGTAACTGCACACTTCTGGACACAAACATCTTTAACGCTACTGCAGTTCCCTGGGGATTAAAGTTTTTTTTTAAAAAATTATTTTAACAACTTAACCAGTATTGACACATTAGCTTTTTTCCCTCTTTTTTTGGCATGCCAAATGTTACCAGAGTACGGGAAGTTCAAGTGACGTTATTTCCATGGATACCAACCGTAGTCTTTGAGGAGGTTTAAGCCATTGTGTGATACCAATTTTGTCAGTTGATTTCCAATTAAGGAGAATGGTTTTCCTGGCGATAGTTAAGGCAATGAGGATGGGATGGGCTAGGTGTTCTGGATGAGTGGGTTGATTGTAGAGAGGTTGCCAAGTAAACAGAATGATGGGGATTTGGGAATGCTACAACTCATATTGAGTGATAGTCTGTGAGTGATTTCTTTCCAAGAATGGTGAACTGAAGGACAGAGCCAAGTGGAGTGTTCAGTGGGCATTGTGAACAGGTGTCTGAGTCAATTAATCGTAATATGTGTGTCACACTCTGAATTGGATACAGCTTGAAAGTAAGATTTGGTTATTGGAGAGGGCATATTCACCGCCCAACCGTTGGGGTGCGCTATACACCACATAGCTCCTCTCTGTGATAGCTGGGCGAGAAAAGTTATTCTTTTAATGCTATACGGAAACTGTGGAAAAGCTGTGCAGTTGAGTGATGATATGCCCATTATCTTTCTGTTTTGCAGGTAAGGTAATATCTACTCCTGTAATAGGGTAATGATCAGTGGTAATAGAAAATAGAATGAATGGGATGTTGATTCGTGTGGGTAAAAGCGGTAGGTTTAATTGCAACTCAAGCATCGAGGACATTGTAATAAGAATATCATGCTCCCGAGCACTGTCCTTATCCCATGTATTGAAAATGTTCCGGGATGCTGGCTAAATGTTATATTTCGGAATGTTATCTAAACGAGGGGCTATGGATTGGGAACTATTTCTGGCGTGAAATGCGAGTTGCGGAATCCGGCAAAACAGCGATAGGCATAACTGGCGCCAAAATGTATGTTGTACCGCACCGGAACTGCATGTGTAGCCTATTTTATAGTTAGGAAAACACAAGCGCCGATTGTAGAATCTGCTCGCCCTGCTAACAAAAGTTAGATTGATAAAAGTTAGATTGAATCAACAGGTGTAGCTTGAAGTCTGCAGCAGCGGGTCAAGTTACTTTGCGATCTGTGCAGTTGCCTGCTATAAGTAAGCTCAGACGTGAATAAATTATAAGCTGATACAGCTAGATTCAATGGCCGATATATTCCGTGTCCATTGAAGGAATATTCACGTCTTCATTGAATTACATTCTGTCGCATGAAAGCGAATTGTAAATGAGAAAGTTCAAGCATTACCGAACGAGGTTTGAAAATTATTGTTGGTTGAGTGCAAATAGATGTGTGTCCACCAGGTGGGAGTATTCTGTCCATTTGAGTGGTTACAGAGGTAATACAGAGCTATTGGGAATAATAAGCTTAAAAGCTTTTGTTCATGAGTCCCAGTGACCATGTGAGACTGTTGGGGTTTTTTTTCAATTGTTGAATGTGATGGGGATAAATTGAAGGACAGTAGGTCAAAGTCAGCTGTACGGGCATCTGTTTATTTTGTTAATTAGAACAGTTACTAGTCAAATGTAAACCGTGGACGGTAAATTGTGTTCTCTGCTCCTCTCTGTGATAGCTGAGCGAGAAAAGTTATTCTTTTAATGCTATACGGAAACTGTGGAAAAGCTGTGCAGTTGCGTGATGATATGCCCATTCTCTTTCTGTTTTGCAGAATTAATAAAATAATTAAATGTGATACAGTGGCCGGTTGATCTCCACGTCCAACCTGTAACATGTGCCCTGTGGATTACTTTATATTGTATGAGTTGTAGGGGAGTATTGTTAGTCATTGAGAAGGTATTCCTGCAGATTTGAGATAAGAAGTCAGTATCAGGTGAGATTGATAAATCATTTTCCCATTGGTTAACTGGGACCAGGGTATCCGCGGGGTCTTAAAAAGTCTAAAAAAGTCTTAAATCCAATAATTTGAATTTAAGGCCTTAAAATGTCTAAAATTCTCCTAAAATCTCATAAAAGGTCTTAAATACGATTTTGAAAGGTCTTAATCTGTTGACGTTACTTTTATTTAAAACCTGCATAAACTTCAGTCTCGCTTTTAAATGTTTCGATTTTTGAGGACGCTATAACGGAACTACAAAGCGGAACTACCTGTGCTGCCCTGTCAGAATTTATCGAACACCACCAGCTATTGCTGTGCGCGCGCAGTTGTGTGTTGACAGCTTAGTTAGCATAACAGCGGAGAAAACTTTAAACAGAACCGAATTACAGTACTTGCATCCATGGGTAAGTGCAAGTTTAATGATTTGTGGCTTCAGGACGAACAGTTCAGTGCATGGTTGAAGCCGGTGGAGGGAAACGCATACGAAGCACATTGCACTTTGTGCAAGAAAACTTTAAAACTTGGAACATTGGGCATCAAGGCACTGGAATCCCATTGCAAATCGGAAAAGCACAAGGCGGTCATAAAATGCCAGCAGCAAACGCCGTCAATCAGCCACTATTGCTCCACATCAGGAGCCGGAGCATCAAGGTCCAGCGCGACCCAGTCTGCTGCAACTCCAGTCGACCTCCGGACAGCGTTTGGGTCTACGCCGACACTAAAAAGCGGAGGTGCTATGGACTTTTCATACGGTAACTAAGCACCAGTCATATACTGGTAATGAGAACATTGATGAGCTGTTCCAGATTATGTTCCCGGATTCAGAGATAGCAAAAACATTTAAGTGTGGAAAAGACAAGATGGCGTACCTAGCGCGATTTGGATTAGCCAATTACATCAAGAGAGACCTCATCTCCAAAGTTAAGGGCCCGTTCGTGCTGATGTTCGACGAAAGCCTAAATCAAACGAACAAGACCAAGCAGTTGGACCTGCATTTGCGTTTTTGGGAAGGCGAGCGAGTCCAGTCAAGGTACCTGGGGTCCCAGTTTATGGGGCATGCGACGGCTCAGGACTTACTGAAACATGTCAAGGTAAGTAACATAGCATTGCATAATTTTTTTTCATAATTTTTTTTCTTATCATCAGGACATACTAGATAAAAATACCCCTCTAGTGACAGCTTGTGTGTGTGGGGGGGGTCTATGTGTGGGTCTGTGTGTATATGTGTGTGTATCTGTGTGTGAGTGTGTATGTGAATGTATGTATTTATGTATCTCGTGTATGCATATATGTGGGGGGTGGAGGGTCAGGTTTTCTCGATTTTCTTGTTTCTCTTTGTTGTTTTGTATCCTCTGTGAGGCACTTTGTGCTATCCAGTGTATGAAAAGTGCCATATAAATAAAGATTGATTGATTGATGACCAGAAGTAAGAGAAAAAGACTTAGACAATAACTTGAACTATAAAATTGCAATGGTCAGATTTAATGTATTTATTTATTTATTTTAATCTCAGGGTGTGTGGACCAACTTAACCTCAGGAACCTAGTGTCCTTCTCCATGGATGGGCCCAATGTGAATTTCAAATTTTTGGAACTTTTCCAACAAGAGTATGCAGAACTGAATGGAGGTGCTCAGCTTGTTTTCGTGGGTAGCTGTGGACTGCACCGTTGCATAATGCTTTTAAAAGTGGATTCACCATGTGGCAGCTGGACAAACTTTTGAGAGCCATGCACAACCTATTCCACAACGTACCAGCAAGGAGAGAAGATTACAGGGCTGTCGAACAAAATCCACCATCTTCCCTTACCGTTTTGTGGTCATCGGTGGATAGAGAACTTGCCTGTGGTAGAGAGGGCTATTGAAGTCTGGCCATCACTTCAGCAGTATATGGATGCAGTGAGAAGAAAGAAACTCACAAACCCGGGGACAGCATCCTTTGACACAATCGAAGCAGCTCTGAAAGATCCACTCATCTTGGCCAAGTTAGAGTTCTACATGACTGTTGCCAGGACATTCAATCCCTTTTTGAAGAGGTATCAAACAGATGAGCCAGTGATGCCTTTCTTCAGCAAAGACTTGGCTGAACTGATCAAGGTAATGATTTATATGGAAAGCACACCACATGATCATCACAGCATTCTTGTCACTATAGATAAGACCTAGCTAATTGATGTGTTCACTGTGTTGTTGAAGAATAGATACAGATACATTTGTCAGTTTTTGTTCTTGCATTAGAATTTTGATAATGATGCATTGTGGATATGGGGGACTACTTTTGAGATTCTCTTTTGACAGAGTCTACTCAGGCGCTTTGTCAAGCGAGAGGTCCTGCAAGACATCAGCACACTGCAGCGAACCAAACTAGATGTAGCTGATAAAAAAAAAACTGGCACCAGCCAAAGCACATCGACATCGGCTTGGGTGCTGAGTCAGCCCTCAAGGTAGTATGATCATTTGGAAAGATAATTTTATAAATTGTAGTCAGGATGCAACAGCACATATCATTTTATTAAAAATACTATTTACATCTTATTCCCCTTCAGAGCAGCAACAGTTCAGAGCTCAGAGTCCTTCAATTTAGAATGGACTGCATACAGGGACTGTCAACCATTGTCAGTAAAGTGCAGGAGAAGAGCCCCCTGAAATATCCAACAGTTAGGCACATGGTGTGTCTGGACCCCTCTGCCATTTTCAGACACCCAGACAGGTGCAAGAGGCAGATGAAATGTCTTGTTCAGACATTTCTGCAAGACAAACAGCTGACAGGGAGGTGTTTCTGCTGGTAGGAATAGTTGTGGAATTTTAGTTCTGGTTTTGAACGAAAGTAAGAGGTTGACACTAGCATAGTGAACAGTAAATAGTCTGTGTGTTACAGCCAGACTTTCCTGCTACACTTTTAAATTGACAAGTAATTTATTAGTAACAGGCCAATCATAGACATAAATTGACATAATCAATTGTAGTACTATTTCTACAAGTTTCTCTATTTTCAGTTGACCTATAATTTTCTGTAAGCTTTTTTTTTTTTTCTCTACTGGATCTCTTACTTTTGTTATTCTTTCTCCACATGGCCTTGCACCTGTTCTGTGTGCATTTGCTCATGTGTTGTATTGAATAAGCCTTGACATTGTACACCATTATAACCAAATTTAGAACATTGACTTTCTTCACCATTATAACCATTACAGGATGTTGATATAATGTAATGATTTATCTACTCCCATTTTCTTGTCCCCTTTTCTGGTATCTGATTTGTTATATAGGTGATATCATTCTCCAACAATTTGAGGCCTTCCTGTCCCTTGAGAGCAGTAGCGAAGAATTCCCCTCCTTCCAACCCATGCAAGAGAGGCTAGACACCTTCTTGTGCGGTTTCCTTCGAAGGCCCTATCCGGAACTTTGGACATTTTGCCAGAAGCTGCTTATTTTATCTCATGGACAGGCCACTGTGGAGAGAGGTTTTTCTGTAAACAAGGAAGTTGAAACGTGTAACATGCAGGAGGACACTGTTGTTGCGCACAGGCTTGTGTGTGATTATGTCAATCAACATGGCGGGGTGACCAAAGTTCCCATCACGAAAGAGCTCTTGACTTTTGCGGCATCAGCCAGGTCCAAGTACCGTGTCTACCTTGATCAAGAGAGAAGGAAGAAGGAGTCTGATGAACAGGGAAAGAAGAGAGAGGCTTTAGAGGATCACCTGGAAGAACTTAAAAAAAAAAGGAAAACTGTCCAAGAGGTTTCTGAAAGTCTGGCCAGAGATGCAGACAGGCTTGCAGAAGAGGCGGAGGGCAAGGCGGGCACTCAGATGGCCCAGCTCATCACAAAGTCGAATGCTCTGAGGAGGAGCTACAAGGAAAAATTAGCAGAGCTCAAGAATATTGTGGAGGAGATTGCAGCCACGGGACAAGAGCTCAGATAGTTCTTGTGTGCATGCACACGCAGGCACACACACACAATGGCCATTGGCTGTAGAGTTTACAAATCTTGGTTCACAACAGAGAAATTTCTGGTGTTTTTAGTTAGGTTAAGCATTTTGTATTGCAATGTGAAAGAGCTGTGAATAAATTCATATACTTTGCAAGTAATTCCTGGCCTCCAATTTTCCTTCAAGTCTTTTGTACTTTTTTGCCGATATCGATGTGAAATGGGTCTTAAATTGTATTCATTATGGTCTTAAAAAAGTCTTAAAAAGTCTTAAATTTGGCTTGTTGAAACCTGCAGAGACCCTGTGGGACTGATATTGTTGCGTCTTTGGTGGAAATTAGTTTGTACAACTTTGAAAAGATTTTCATGAAATTTGTTAGTTTTTAAGTTTCTTCCATCAGGGGGGAAGGAAGTAGGTTGTTATAGAACTTAAGTGTGTGTCCATGAGAAAACCATGCAAAATCTGCAAAAAGTGACAAGGTGGGGGGTCGACAGATCGAGCTAAAATTTCTACCATAACCTAGTCTTATGGTAGGATGATGGCAGGTAAAACCTTTTGATAAATGATCGCACGGCTAAGAAGTAGCAGGGGGAAACCTGTTTTAATTCATTTCCTTTAAGATTATTAGCCTGATTTTCATTGAAAATAGACATATTTAAAGGCAGTTTTCACATTTACAGGAAATATGAACACATATTACTATTATGAAAATACAAGTTGAAATCATATGTAATATTTCCAAGATCAAGTGGTGTCCCAGTCTTGCTACAGTTAAACGCACCATGCCCCACAAATTTGCATTATCCTCAAAATAGGAGAAACTGGGTCCTACGTAAAGGTCAATATCTGAAATGCTGTAGGGAGTTTGCTAATATCCTCTTCACAGAATGAAGGAGAGAAATCTCTCTTTCAGTTAAAAAAATAAAATCCTCAGGCGCCCCTTCAGATATATTGGTAGAGCACTCCCCCCTACCCCAATTTTAAAGGGGACCTATTATGCTGATCCTTCTTCTAATACATATTAGTAATGTTACAATGTTGGTTGTCTATGCTCAACCTCTGAAAAGTTTCTTAACATAAGATACAGGGGTTTTGCCGTAATCCAAGAACGTGATTTCGTGAGCATGATTTCCTCTCTGAACAGCTCCTCCCGAGATCTTCACGAGATCTGGGCAAAACCTGACGTCAGGTTGTGCCGTCCAATTAGTACAGACCTAGCTAGAGCCAAGCACTGCGCTGGACCTGCCCACACTGGAAACTATTCTAGCAGGCACTAACAACGGCAGATCATACTATGCCTTAGTAGCATCGACACTTCTGGAAATACAAAAGAAGAACCGCAGATCATTTGAGGTGCAGTTTTGTCAGTATCTCCCCCAAAGCTGCTTGTCGGTTTACTTTTGGTCGCGAAGAAAAACAAATATATCTCTTCAAAAAGACGATGGCACCAGAAATCAGTGGGTAGCTTTTTTTGTTTGCTGGCAGCAAAGAGCCACGGCCAAAGGGAACGTTAGCTGTTTGTGCTCAGCATTTCACCAAAGACAGCTTTGTCAATAAATGATTATTCGACACAGGATAAGCGTTTCAGCTGCTTCTCAAACCTGAAGCAGCTGCATCGATCAAGCGCTCGGAGCCACAAGCTGTAAGTAACCATATAACAGCAAATAATGTAAGTGAAGCTAACGTGTTACGGGTGGCTAGCAGGACCGCTAGCGATAGTTAGCACCAACAACTGGCCTCAAACGCAGGCTTTGTAAAATATCTGAAGATAAAGCCTGTATTGGTTGCGACTGTCCGTGACTCACAGACACAGAAGCTGTAAGTTGCTTTTACTGCATAAGCCAACCTGACGTGATAGCCAGTTGATTGTGGCTGTAGCACAGCACAGCCCCGTAGCCAAGTTACTGTTGCTAATGTTTGTGTCCTAAATATGCAAGAGTGATATCAGGGGAAATTCCACAGAAGGTGTGTGAACATAAACTTCATTTGAAGCTAACTTTTAATACTTGTGTGTAATTTGGATGCTTAGTACAACTGTTCACAGTAACAGAACTTGCTGTCTGTAAAACCTGTATTGCAAGGGTTTGTCTCTGTGGTTATGACCGCTCGGTTACCAGCTACTGCATGTTAGTTTGCGTGCCGTGCTAATTAAAAATGCTCCTGGTTAACTTATATGCAGTAATTCTGATCGGTATGCTTGTGTTATTTTGGTAAGCATCAATGTGGCAGTTTCATCATATCGTTGCCCGATTGTAGCCACTACAGTTAGTGATCGCTTCACTTATCCATGACCGGGATCAGCGGATACTTCACAAATGTCTGAGCAAACTCTCTGGTGCTACCATGAAAGCAATGCTAAACGCAGAAGCTCTACCGGTTTACAAATGATTTCTCTGCACTACCTTGACATAATTTCATCCCCTTTAGAAATTGTTGTGGCTGATAAAAAAAGCCGAAAAAAGGCGGAGATTAAATAGGTAATTCTTTCCTGTAGAAGTGATCAATTCGCTAGCTCCACATAAGCAACTTGTCCGCGCTAACGGAACTTACGGTCTGCAAAACCTGTATTATGTTCATAACATAACCGAGCTCTCTCTAGCTGTCACGTACTATCCATAAAGCTGCTTTCACATCAGACACCAAACAAATTTTTCGCGCGACAGATTACATTCAAAGTCATGACCGCTTATCAGCTACTGCATGTTAGTTCGCGTGCTCTGCAAATTAAAAATGCTTCTGGTTAACTTATATGTAGCAATTATGATCGGTATGCTTGTGTTACTTTGGTAAGCATCAATGTGACAGTTTCATCATAACGTTGCCTGATTGTAGCCACTACAGTTGAAGCTAAATGGAGAGGTGCTGTATGTGTCTGCCGAGTTGGGCTGCAGTTAGACCAGACGTAGATTTTGCAGAGCTTGGGGTGCGTTTTTGGGTGCTTATGAAACGATCGCTTTACTTATCCATGACCGGTCAGCCTGATACATCTCCAATGTCTGGGCAAGCTCTCTGATGCTACCGGTGAAAGCAATAGGGAAGCGCACAGGCTATAACGTGTCCGGTATAACAAACGATTTCTTTACATTGCCATCGATTGAATATTAAATTCTTTCCTGTAAAAGTGATCGATTTGCTAGCTCCACATAAGCAACGGTTCACGCAGACGGAACTTACGGTCTGTAAAACCTGTATTATGTTCATGACATAACCGGAGCTCTATCTAGCTCTCGTGAGACGCGATCCATAATGCGCCCATTTTCCGCGAGGAAAAGCTGGTCATTCGAAGCAATAAGCAAACCATTACCACGGGCAATTTCGAAAAAGGCCGTTTAGCTTGGAGCTTTCGCCCATCCGTCATAATACAGCGCTGAAGCTGTTCGTTTCTCCACGCTAACAACACACCACAGCGATGCACACGAACCAGCAGGTCCTAATACACACCGAAGCAGTCCATAAGCTGTTGGTCCACTTTTAGCTGCTCCTCACTGTCCATGTTTCCCTCTAAACTCAGACCCACCGGATTTCTACGGTCTCCGGTCTACACTTGGGCATGTCGAACCGTTCTACAAATGTGTCTATATGGGGTGGATTCTAGCTTTCCCTGCATCCTAGCTATAAAATAAAAAAAACCGCTGTACTCACCACTGTCGCTGTAGCAAACTGTAGCGGATAGCAAATTTGAGCTTGAGCTGCCAGATTTTCGTACTGCGTCCTCCACTTTCGCCGCTGCGTTTGTTAGAACAAGTTCATTTCATTAGATCTATATTCAAGTATCAGGTTAGATTGCGAAATTTTCCCGCCGCTTCCTAATCAGATTGCAGACACCTGTCGCGTTTCACTCTGGCGAGCCAGACCCGGAAAACTGCGTTCTGCAGCCTCGTCCCGCCCAACTCCGCCCTCTACAGAGCTGGCCAGTCAGAAGAAAGTGGGCACATGGGGAGTGGGGGCCATAGCGGAAGAGCCACCCCAATGAGGCGTTTCAGGCAGAGACTACAATGGACTACAAATGGGATTTTTTTAGGATGGCAGTATTAGCTAAATAAGGACCCTGTTTGGGCTTTGAACGATCAGGAGTACTCTAGGGGAGTCCAAGATCAAAATATAACCTTGGAAATATAGCATCCGAGGTCCCCTTTAACAGTTCCAACTTCAGCAAACTAGCTGTCTTCATAGGACTTATATTTACTATGATGAGGCTCTGAACACTCTTATGAGTCTCTAAGAATCTCCCATGTCCAGTGCCACTAGTGGGAAACTATTTCCCACTGTACCCTCAGGCCCTGGCCACTTCTTCCCCTACGCTCTTAATTTGCCTATCGTCTAGCTTACCAAACCTAACAGCAACAAAGGATGCAGCAGTGATAATGGCATCCAACTGGCGAAATCTTCCAGTGCAGCAAAAAAAGTCCATGAAATGCATACCTTTGTACAACCCCAATTCCGAAATAGTTGGGACTAAGTGTAAATTGTGAATAAAATCAAAATGCAATGACTTTCAGATCACATGAGCCAATATGTTATTTACAATAGAACATAGATAACATTTCAAATGTTAAAACTGAGTAATTTTACATTTTTATCCACAAAATGAGCTTATTTCAAATTTTCTGGCTGCAACAGGTCTCAGAAAAGTTGGGACACAGGCAAAAAAGGGCTGAAGAAGCAATTAATATATAAGAGAATCAGCTAAAAGAACATTTAGTTAGTAATTAAGTTAACTGGCATCAGGTGTGTAACACGATTGGCTATAAAAGGGATGTCTTAGAGAGGCTGAGTCTCTCAGAAGTAAAGATGGCCAGAGGCTCTCCAACCTGTGAAGGCTTGCGTAAAAAAATTGTGGAATACTTTAAAAATAATGTTCCTCAATGCCAATTTGCAAAGACTTTGAAGGTCTCATCATCGACAATGAATAGCATCATCAAAATATTCAGAGAAACTGGAAAAATCTCTGTGCGAAAGGGACAAGGCCGAAGACCTTTACAGGATGCCCGTGATCTTCGGGCCCTCAGACGCCACTGCATCACTCACCGGCATGATTCTGTCATTGACATTACCAAATGGGCCCAGGAATATTTCAAGAAACCACTGTCTGTAAACACAGTCTGCTGTGCCATCCACAGATGCCACCTAAATCTCAATCATGCAAAAAGGAAGCCATTGTTCAGCATGATCCAGAAGCGCCGCCGTGTTCTGTGGGCCAAGGCTCATTTAAAATTGACTGTAGCAAAGTTGCAATGTGTCCTGTAGTCAGACGAGTCCAAATTTGACATTCTTGTTGGAAATCATGGGCGTCGTGTTCTCTGGGCTAAAGAGGAGAAAGACCACCCCTCCTGTTATCAGTGTTCAGTTCAAAAGCCAGCATCTCTGATAGTATGGGGATGCATTAGTGCATATGGTGTGGGACACTTGCATGTTTTAAAAAGCACCATGAATGCTGAAAGGTATATAAAGGTTTTAGAGCAACATATGCTCCCCTCCAGATGACATCTATTCCAGGGAAGGCCTTGTGTATTTCAGCAGGACAATGCAAAACCACCTACTGCAGCTATTACAACAGCATGGCCTCATAGTAGAAGAGTCCGTGTGCTGAACTGGCCTGCCTTCAGTCCTTTCACCGATTGAGAACATTTGGCGTATAATTAAACGAAAAGTCCGTCAAAGGAGACCCAAAACTCTCCAGCAGCTGGAAGCCTGTATTAAACAAGAGTGGGATAAAATTCCAATGGCTAAACTCAAGAAACTTGTCTCCTCAATGCCCAGACGCCTCCACTCTGTGTTAAAAAGAAGAAGGGATGCTACACCATGGTAAACAGGCCCCTGTCCCAACTTTTTTTAGACCTGTAGTAGCCATCAAATTTGATGGCTACTACATCCATTTTGTGGATAAAATTGTAAAATTTCTCAGTTTCAACATTTGCTATGTTATCTCTGTTCTATTGTGAATAAATTACTGGCTGGTGTGATTTGAAAATCATTGCGTTTTGATGTTATTCACAGTTTACACTTTGTCCCAACTACTATGTAATTGGGGTTGTATATCATGGGGGGAGGGTGACTGTGATTGACATGATTGACAGACTTATCAAAGAACTTGCTTTATTGAAATGACCCTATTCCAGCACTGGAACAACGTTTAGTGTAGAGGAAAGGCTCATGAGCTTTGAATGTTCTTTTGTTTCTTTTTCTGCTACTAATAATAGCAATTAATTCTATTATATTGAATTATTTTGTGTTTTATCTTTGCCTGAATTACCAAAGTCACCCAAAATGAATTTTAGTCGGCTTTGAAGTCCTCTGAGTGATGGGCTAGACCTCAGTTCAGTCTTCCACTCCTCTGGATTTTAAAGATTTAATCCTATATCATCCCTGAAGATCAAGCTACATGTATAAAACAGCCAAACTACTATCTCCTTGTCCTTGTTGAGCAGGAGTAGTTGAGAGACGATCCGTGTTGACAATTGGGCCCACTAGAAATGCCACAACTATACCGTTAAGAGTGGATTGCCCCAAGAACTAGCCACCTGGGATGCTCTGAGTTTGTGACGTGGTAAGATGGGTTAATTGATAACATCCCACATCATGAGAAAATTGTACAACAGACATTACAGCTTAGATTCGTTCACTGCCGATGGGTGGCAGCACTGCAAAGTACCTGAAAATAGACCAATTTCATTCCATGGGTACTCCTTACTGAAAGCAGCGCCCAAAGATTTTATTTCTGATTTTGAAAGAGAAGGTCAAAAGGTACATTATAAAGTATGGCTCATCATCCAGCTCCCTGCAGCAATTTAGTTATGGGGTCCGATTTTAACCATTGTTCAAAACTTGTATTTTGGGTAGGGGGTGTATTGTCCATGTTATCTCTGCTAATGATGGATGTATCCTAATAATTTTCCACAAATAAGTAGACCACATAATCGGTATGCTACCTTCAAAATGGCAGTCTTCTTGGGTTTTGAGAATTTTGTGTTGAGCTGCTCAAAATCCCCACCAAAAAACACTGTAAAAAAGGCTTAAAAACATCCAAATTCCAGCTTTTGGCTCTAATTCCACAATGGTTCAACCAATTGGACTAATATTTGGCATGTCATCATCCCTTCATAGAAGGTACCTCCATACCAAATTTCAACCAAATCGGCCGACCCCCACCTCGTCACCATTTGCATGGTCTTCTCGTGGACACGCACTTAATAGAAATTTTATTTCGAGGTATCGAATGTATTGTGTTTAAATACTTCTGGACCAGGCTCTGAAAAGTAATGAAAGTGTTATTCTGAAAGACATGTTGAAGGTGTGTGATACCTCTTTTTTCCATGAGCTGAATATAAATGGGGTTTTAACATAACATAACATAACATGAATGGCGAGAACAGGCCGTTCAGCCCAACTAGGCTCGCCAGTTTCTTTATACTATTGTGAATATATCACTTCAAATACTCAATGACTCGATGGTATCTAGCTTTAAGTCAAGCCTGCTCTTGAAAACTCCCAAGGTCTCTGCCTCAATATGGTCAGGCAAGCTATTCCACATCAAAATTACTCTTTGGGTGAAGAAGTATTTCCGAATATCAGTGCTAAATTTACCTTTGGTCAGCTTCCATTTGTGACCCCGAGTTCTCCTAACAACACTTGGTCGAAGGAATCCTACATAATTCACTTTGTTAATCCCTTTAACATATTTAAAGACCTCAATCAAATCACCCCTTAGTCTCCTTTTCCTAAGACTAAAGAGATTAAGGATCTTCAGCCTCTTCTCATAGCTTTCATCTTTTATACCCGGAATTAGCTTAGTGGCTCTTCTCTGAACTTTCTCTAGAGCCTCTATATCTTTCTTAAAGTATGGTCCCCAGAACTGTACACAATACTCCGGATGTGGTCTGACGAATGTGTTGTACAAAAGAAGCATCACCTCCTTGGATTTGTACTCAATACTTTTGGCAGTGTATCCCAGCATCTGATTGGCTTTTTTAACTGCTACGGCATAATGGCTAGAGCCTGTGAGGGTTTGGTCAACAATCATTCCCAGATCTTTTTTGTGTGGAGCACATTCCAATTTTAAACCTCCCATGAAGTAATCCCTTCTAATGTTTTTATTACCTACATGTACAACTTTACATTTCGCTACACTAAATTTCATTTGCCACATTTCTGCCCAATTCTGGATTCTATCCAAATCATCCTGAATCACTTAGGTGGACTCTAAACTATTTGCCAAACCTCCCAATTTAGTATCATCTGCGAATTTAACTAATCTGCTCTCAGTATTCCTATCAAGGCCATTAATGTAGATGAGGAACAGCAGGGGTCCCAACACCGATCCCTGGGGGACGCCACTCCCCACCATACCTAGCTCAGATAAGATATCACTGACCACCACTCTTTGTATTCTGTCCTGTAAACCGTTTTGAATCCACTTCAGAATACCTCCTGTAACTCCAATGGAGCTCATTTTAAAAATTAGTCTCTTATGCGGTACTGTATCAAATGCTTTCTGAAAATCCAAGTATATGATGTCATAAGCCCTGCTCTGGTCATAAGTCTTGGTGGCCTCTTCAAAAAATTCCAGAAGGTTTGTCAGGCATCACCTTCCCTTACGGAAACCATTTTGGCTATCCCTCAAGATATTGTTACGTTCAAGAAATAAGTCCAGCTCATCTTTTATGATAGATTCCAATATTTTGCACGCAATGCAAGTTAAACTGACTGGCCTATAATTTCCTGGCTCAGTGCGGTCTCCTTTCTTATATATTGGTATTATATTGCCCTGTTTCCAATCATTTGGTATTTCTCCAGTTTCTAAAGACCGTCTGAAGATGGCGAATAGCGGCTTAAAGATGATCTCACTAACTTCCCTGAGCACTCTAGGATATAAGCCATCAGGACCCGCCGCCTTATCTGCCTTTAGTTGATGCAACTTGTCTAATACTACGTTATCCCTAACCTCAATTTCCACTAAATAATCTTAAACGTTGGACATGCCCTCTGGCGGAATAAAGACCCGCTCTGAGGTAAAATTCTCAACAAAGTAACTGTTTAAGGTATCTGCAATATCCTTGTTATCATATAGCAGCGATCCATTTTTATTCTTTATGCACTTAACCTGCTCTTTGACTTTCCTTTTTCTGCTACAGTACTGAAAGAAGCGCTTAGGGTTAGTTTTTGCCCCCTCTGCAATTTGTCTTTCATACAGTCTTCTAGCATTCCTCAGCTCTTTTTTGACCTCAGCCCGTATTTTACAGTATTCAGCCTTAGTGTTCTCATTGTTATCCTTTATGTGCATCTTACAGAGATTCCTCTTTTCCCTCAAACTCCTACGAATAGCTGTGGTCATCCACTGAGGATTCTGCTTTTTCAGCTTATTTTTGGACACCTTTGGAATGAATTTGCATTGTGAATCAAGTAAAACCCCCTTAAATCTTTCCCACATCTCATTTACAGACTCACAGTCCAGGAGTGTCTCCCATTTTATTTCACTTAGATATGAGCGCATCCTGTCAACGTTTGCTCGCCTAAAATTGAAAATTTTTGTTTTTGAAGACACCTTTTTAACTTCCCATGAAACATCAAAATTAACAGTAGAATGATCACTTGTCCCAAGTGACTCCAGTACTTCAACATTGCTAATTCTATCTGGGTCATTACAGAGCACTAAGTCTAAAATTGCCTTCTCTCGTAGGTTTATTAACATATTGCACCAAAAAATTATCATTTATAACATCTAGAAATTCTTCCTCCCCCCTACCCTGTCCTTTCGCCATTTCCTAATCGATACCAGGATAATTTAAGTCTCCCATAATAATAGTCCCTCCTCCTCTACAAGCTTGCGTAATCCTCTTAAAGAGCATTTCATTGACTATACTGTCCAAAGCTGGTGGTCGATAGCATACACCTATGTTTAAACCTGTCTCGTGCTTGCCAATGAGCCTGACCCAGATATCTTCACAGGGCAAGGAATGTTCAATTTCAGGAATTTCCTGCACATTTATGTTTTCGTTCACATAGAGTGCTACACCCCCTCCTCGCCTATTGCATCTATCCTTCCTAAAGAGCTTATAACCTTCTATATTATATTCATCTCCATCCTCTTCACTAAGCCATGTCTCTGTAATCCCAACTATGTCATAGCCTTCACTCATCATAACGGCCTCAAGTTCTGGAAATTTATTTTTAATGCTTCTTGCATTTAGATAAAAACATTTCAGGTTATCACGAACGTTCTTCCCCTTCGATTTCCCGTGTGCCCGCTGCTCCAAGCCCCTCACTATGTTTTGTTGCTTTAAAAAATATATCATCAATAGTGCATGTAACACTGCCAGCTTCTATCAGGGCAGTCTGCATTTCCCTCTGTATAACACTCTCAAACCTCCCTGCCCCCCAAGTCCCTAGTTTAAATAACTCTGTGCTCCCCTCAACATACGCTGACCCAGTGCTAAGGTACCCCTCCGGTTCAGGTGTAGCCCATCCAGCTTGAACAGGTCACCCCTGTCCCAGAAGTAGTTCCAGTGCCCCATAAACCTATACCCCTCTTTCCTACACCAGGTTCGTAGCCACATGTTAAACCTCCAGATAAAATTCTGCTTCCCTCTGCTTGCACGTGGTACCGGTAGAATCCCGGAGAAAACTACCATGGAGGATCTGCTCCTAAGCTTTTCAGCTAATTCCACAAATTTGCCTTGCAGAACCTCAGACCTAACCTTACCTATGTCATTTGTCCCAACATGGACCATGAAAACTGGATCCCTCCCCGCTCTGGCCAGGAGCTTGTCCGCACGCTCCAGGAGGTCTCCTACCTGGGCACCAGGCAGGCAACATACCGTACGAGACTCCTTGTCGCGTGAACTGACTAAACTGTCTATTCCTCTAAGTATTGGGTCCCCCACTATCACTAATTCTCTTTTCTGAGGGGTAGAGGCCAACAGGGTGCCCTGATGCTCATCAGACCCCTCACTCTCAGGGTCAGGGGCCAATTCGAGTTCCTGCAAGGGCCGGAATCGGTTGAACACCTCAACCACTGGAGGAGCTGTCGCTGTACGGTGTGCACGCCATTTCCTGTGCTGACGTCCTACCGTCACCCAACTTTCTCTCCCTGCCTGCTCTGGGGTCCCCGCACCACCCTGCTTTGGCATACACACCATTTCTCTAAACGACATACTACTTATTTCCTCTAGGAACTCTACTGATTGCGAACTATGTCGCGCCGCCAACTGGCCCTGAAGATCAAGGATCTTGCTCTCCAGATGCTCAATTAGCTGGCACCGATGGCAGACAAACCCACCCTGGAAATCTCTTTCCAAAAGAGCGATCATGCTGCAACCGTCACATAGTTTTGGCCACATTTTGAACCCCCTACCTAATGACCTTGCTCACCCTAGATAAAAGAAAATTACTTATGCCGAGACAGAAGCTCAGGTACCACAATTTATTAATTTATTAACCTGAGAAGCCCTAAGCAGCAGTCACAATAGAAACCGTGGGGAAACTATGTAAATGGATAATAAGCCTCTTTTAACAGGGGCTTAGTTTCAGTCAACAGAAATGAAATACCAAAGCCGACTTGAGTTTATCTAGTCCCGGTACTATTAGTATACTAACCTAAAAATATCACAGGGCTTAGCTGAGAACCCAGATAAAACAGACTGGCTACAACGCCCAGGAGAAACTGGAGGAGGGAGGAGGCGGAGCACTCCGGTAAAACTTACCGTTTAAATTCCAACCTACCCGAATGGACGACTCAAGTGACTGCTGCCCTACTAACTTAATACTAAATCTGAGATCCCCAGCCAAAAATGCAAACAGTAACCATCTAGCTAGCTAGCCACAAATACAACCAAGGGTAACCGAGAATAGAGTAAAGCCCCGGTTCCCTTTAATTAAAACGGACCGAATAAACAAGTCATGTACTAGTGAGCGAACTAAACACGGTATCTCCCCCAACAAGCTGTCGCTAAGCACTCAAACAAGCAGTTAAACTTTAATCAGCTGATCAAGGCACCGCAACCAGAGGAAAATACAAAGATAACGTAATTTGCAGTGTGTTTAATCAGAAGAGCCTTCCGGTAATAATAAAATGCGAAAAAGACAAAAACCTCGGTTCGCGTTAATATTCCAGCTTGGCAATGCGTTTATGCGGTAATACGGTCAGGATAGAGAACGAAGGGGACTAAAAAAAAACCCCGGTGAACGTCAATATTTATTGGCTAGAAGACTGTATGAAAGGCAAGCCACTAAGTATTAAACCAAGCCGGGCTATAGTCAGATATGCAAGTAATTCGATAATATTCTTGGCGTTGAGAGCTTGCTGAGGTTCGTTCGCTAAATCAGCTACAGAAAAACCAGGCGACAGTACCGCAGTCCTTGATAAACAACTCTGTTTTACTTTGTATATCACACAATTCACTTAGACAATTATTTAGCGTTTAAATTTATTTTACTTTACCTTACTTTGCTCCCGGGAGACTGAAACCCCCCCCAAAAACCCCAAAAAGCCTCCGTCGCCTTTGTTTGACCAGATTAGCGACTTAATTTGGCTGTTTGCTCACTGAGTTGTTACGGGGGAAAAAGGGGAAAAAAAGACAGGGGGAAGATTTTCCCTGCCCCTAATGCGACAAAGGTTATACCTCGGGAGCAAATCGTCTAATCTCTATTAATGTTTGAGCTTTAACACACAAATTATTTTCAGAAAACCCCGTTTGCACAAGAGTAAATCTTCAGCTTCAATCCCTCCCCACGTCTTTCTCTGTCTCAACCCAAGCAGAATGATCACCAACGAACAGCGCTACAGCACAGCCAAGAGGTCAGCAACAGCAGCCAAAGAGTAAGAAGTTAGGGTTGTGCCATAGTGGGGTGTATTTACAGGGATTCATCGCGTAAACCTAGTTTCCACCAGGCTGTTAGAGTCATTGAGATCATGGTGTTTTTAATGCACTCGTTTTTTTTTTTTTTTTTTTTATGGTGGTATCAAGAAATGGGAGATCAGATAATGAGATATTGGTAGATTCTGATTGTTCTTCTAACCATGGTGTGTTCTCTAGATTTGGATGAATCCAATTTTTATGTCGTGTAGATGACTAGCAAAACAATAATTGTAAAAATTGGGTGCTTCTAATCCTCCATGAGTTGTGTGTTTTTTAGGGTTGCTAGTTTGACTTGTGCCATTCTGTTTTTCCAGAAGAATTTTGTAGTTATTGAGTCAAGTGACTGGAACTAGTAAGAGGTAGGTAGAGTGAAGATCATCCTGAAAAGGCTTAAGGAAGTATTAATTTTTTGGTGGTTGCTATTCTGCTAATTAATGAAAGAGGGAGATTTATCCAGCGGTTTAGATCATCTTCTTTTGTTTTCAGAAATGGAACGAAAATTGGATGGAACAGGTTGAGTGGTGATCAACCTGAAAAGGTAGTTTACTTTAAGAAGTTTGAACTTTTTGATGGTTGCTATTCTGCCAATGAATGAATGAGGGAGATTTGTCCAGCAGTCTAGATCATCTTTTATTGCTTTCAGAGGTGGAACGAAAATGAGATGGAACAACTCCAACAGCCAAGGAGAAATAGTTATCCAAGGATATTTCATATTACCTGTGGTGAGGGGCAGTGGTTGGATTATGAGTAGTAGCATTCCAACTACTGCTAGTTATGGGTAAAATTGCTGATTTTGTCCAATGTATAGCATAATCTATACATAATCATTGACAGAGAAATATTACAACCCATTCAAGATCTAAAATCAGGAAAAGCAGAAGGAGTTGATGGGTTGCCTGCAGAGTTGATCAAAGCACTCAACCCAGAGGTGACCAAAGTCCTAGTAGACCTATGTAAGGACATCTACAAGACCAGCACCTGGCCGGAGGATTTCGTACAAAGCATTATAGTACCCCTTCAGAAGAAACCAAATGCTCAGAATTGTGAAGACCACCGAACAATAAGCCTCGTATCCCATGCATCTAAAATAGTACTCAAAATTCTTAAGAACCGTCTGAGCAGCATCACAGAACAGTATATAGGGCAAGATCAATTTGGATTCAGAAAAGGCTGAGGAACAAGAGAAGCAATCGCTGTCATGCACATCATGAGTGAGCGGAGCATGGAGCACGACCAGGAGGTTTTCGTATGTTTTGTGGACTACAAGAAGGCGTTCGATCGGGTGGATTGGGTGCTACTGATGAAGATACTGAAAAGTCTGAGAGTGGATTGGAGAGACCGACGCCTGATTGCTGCTCTATATTTGGGTCGAAGTGCAACCGTAAGAACTGACCAAGGAACAGCAGGTCCATGCACTATAGGAAGAGGGGTGTGCCAAGGCGGCTTGCTCTCACCTCTGCTCTTCAACATCTATGCAGAGGCAATGATGAGAGAAGCCATGGAAGAGGTGGGTGAAGGAGTGAGAGTAGGTAGACACCTGGTACAAGAGGTAAGATTCGCAGATGATCAAGCAATGACAGCCAGCACTGAGAGTGGACTCCTGACCATCATGTCGAACCTCAATGAAGTCTTGGAAAATTATAAGAAAATTCCTCCCAGAGGCTATAAAGCTCGTCAACTCATTTTCTGAAATGTCTGAATATGCCATAAACTGGACAAAATCAAAAATCTTATTATTAAACGGGGATGACTGGGACTCTGCAGCTCATGATTCACCTCTCATCTAAACTGGCACCATTAGATATCTGGGCATAAATATCTCCACCAAGCAGTCAGAGTTGTTCCACCTTAACTTCACTCCCTTAACAAAAACAGTCAAAGATGATTTAAACCGCTGGACAAACTTACCACTTTCCCCAATTGGCAGAATTGCAACAGTAAAAATGACCGTACTATCTAAAATCAATTATTTCTTCAAAATGATTCCAACATACCCTCCTTCTAAATGGTTTAACTCTCTAAATTCCATCATCAATATATTTTACTGGAAAAACAAAACCCCACTGATTAAACTTTCAACATTACAGAAATGTAAAACTCAAGGTGGACTAGAAGCACCCAACTTTCATTATTATTATTTGGCTAACCAACTACAGTACATCACAAACTGGATTCACCCCAACCAATTAAACAACTCATGGATAGAAATAGAACAGTAAGAGTGCAAAGAAATTTCAATATCCGACCTACCATTTCTCTCAACCTCTATAAAATATCACAGATGTTTTAAAAATGAAGTAATCTTTACATCCCTGACAGCTTGGTGGAAACTTAATAAAACTTCAATTTCACTGTGACACCATGCAAATACACTCTAATATGGCACAATCCTGATTTCTGTCTCAACAAAACACCCCTCTCCTTTAGTCTCTGGAAAGACAGTGGTATAACTCATCTGCAACACATCTTCCAAAGTGACTCATTCATTACATTTCTGGATCTGACCCAAAAGTATAACATCGGGAACAATCCGTATCTTCAATATCTCCAGTTGAAATCTATCCTGAAATCAAAAATCAAACTGAAAGATAATAAATTACTACCTCCTCCAATAACAGAAGAAAAAAAAAAAGACTAACCCCAAAAAAACGCTATCTAAATTATACAAACTGATATTTAACTCAAATTCATCAATATTCCTTCCCATCCAAGCCTGGGAAAAAGATTTATCTCTCTTCCCTGACTTAAACTTCTGGGCCCAGATATGTAAGAACACTTTCACAATGACCAAAAATACTAACTTACAATTAATACAGTATAAAGTAATTCACAGAACACACATCACTCAGCACAAGATGTTTAAAATGGGATTTGTAAAGTCAGACACATGCTCACAATGCACTATGAACACCCCAGATGATTATTTCCACTCCACTTGGCACTGCCCACTAACCTATAACCTCTGGAAGCAAGTCACTGACAGAATATCACTTATTATGGGCTGTAGTATCCCACTTTCCCCATCGGTTTGTCTGCTCGGATACCTCTCAGAAATCAACCCACCAGTTCAAAATACAAAACCCGTACTCATTGCTCTAGCTGTCGCCAAGAAGACTCCTCTAAACTGGAAAACAAGGAAAAAAATAAACATAACACAATGGTTAAATCTTCTCAAAGAGCACATTTCCATGGAAATTAAATCTCATGGGCAGCAATCTTCCTCTCTTGAAAAAAAATGTGGGCACCTTTTATAAAATCTTTAAATCTGCCAGTGAACTAATCCCATGTCCTCATATTAATGTACATATATACCATCCCCTGAAATATTCAAATTCATTTTTATCCTGTATAAATACCTGTACATTGTAATTCTTTGCTTTCTGTTATGCCTTGGTATTTCTTGTGTGGTACTGCACAGTATTATTGCTACTATTGTTATTATGATTGTTTTTACTGGCTTCTTTCAGACCATATTGTTTCCCATTTGATACCCATCTCACTCCCATTGATTGGTTTTTTTTCTTTCTCTTTTCTGCTGTATAGTTCTCTTTTTCTCTTTCTCTAGTAGTACTTATACTTGCATGATGATGTCCCCCTGTCTGTCTGATAGTCTGTCCTCTGTTTATGCACGTGTTCATTTTTTTCTGTTGTTGTTTGTTTTTGTTTGACCCCCCCTTGATTGGGTTAATCCTTTTTTTTTTTTTTTCTGTTTAATAAATACAGCTGACCTCCCCTGGGGGTTAAAGGAAAAAAAAAAAAAAAAGGAAAATTATAAGATGAGAATAAGCCAGAGAAAAATGAAAATAATGAAGAGAACATTCATCTGAACAGAAACCTAAAGAAAAGGCTGATTAAGACCTTAGTATGGAGTATACTTTTATACGGTTTGGAGACGTGGACGTTGAGAAAAGCTGGCACCAGAGATTTGTGAGATGTGGTTCTGGAGGAGGATGGAAAAGATCAGTTGGACAGAGAGAGTAAGTAATGAAGAAGTACTGAAGAGAGTTGGTGAAGAGAGGTGCTTGACAGGTACTATCTGGAAGAGAAAAGCGAAGTGGGTTGGCCATGTTCTAAGATCAGACGGGTTGCTGCGAGACATGATAGAAGGAAGGATGGAAGGGAGAAGATCTAGAGGTCAGAAAAGAGCTATGGTGTTGGATGATATCAGGAATGGAAGATTGTACCATCAGATGAAAAGCATTGCACAGGACAGAGAAGAATGGAGGAGGCTGCCAGACGCAGGACCTGCCGCTGGGCAGACCAGTTGAGAGCGAGAGGTAGCATAATCTGATATTTTTGAGAAGGAGTTCATAAGATGAATTATTTCTTTTAGAGAATATGATGGGTCTTGTAGGAACAGCCATACATCGTCTCATAAAGATTGATCTTATGGTGTGAGTGATTGATCTGGATTCCTTTGATGTAGGGCTTTTGCCAAATCACTGCTGCAAGAGGTTCACTGAACAAGGCGAATAGTGATGGTGATAGTGGGCATCCTTGCCTGGTTCCTCTGTGACGTGTGAAAATTGTGATGTTAGTTCATAGTAGTGACTGTGGCCTTTGGTGCATTGTACAGTGTTCAAATCCAGTAAATCCAGTAAATGAATGATTCACTGAAACTGAATTTGGTTAGAGTTGCAAAGAGGAAAGTCTAATTAACTCTGTCAGTTGCCTTCTCGGCATCCAATGAAACAATAATTGATTTATTTTTGGAGTTTGAAGAAATTTTGATTAAATTGAAAATCTGTGCAAATTAGATGATGCATGCCTACCTTTGATATATCCGGTTTGGTCTGGATGGATAAGTGATGGGATGACTTTTTCAATTTTAATAGGAAGTGCCTTAGTGATAATTTTGAGATCTGTGCTATAAAGAGTGAAAGGGGGCGGTAACTAGAACATTGGGCTGGGTCTTTATCAGGTTTTAGTAGCACTGAGAGGGGGGCTGTATGGTGCGATTTTAGAAGTGGACTTAATGTCTAATGTCATTCTGAGAAACAATGGTGAAATTGTACTCCAGAAGTGTTAATAGAACTCAGCAGGGAAGCCATCAGGGCGTTATTATTTGGTATCTCATTGAATGCTTTATATTAACAGAGTGTCTAGAGCATTCAATTGTTCCTTAGTGAGACTAGGGAGGTCTTTATAATTGAGGAAGGAGTTGATATCAGCTAAACGTGGGTAATGATCAGAGGCATGTAACTTCCTGTGAAAGTCCTTGAATGTAGTGGTGATGTTTTCAGGTTTCAGCATAGTTTTACCAGCTGAGTTCTTAATGGCTGGTATAATTGATCTTTCTTTGTTTCGTTTCAGTTGATTTACCAGAAATGTTCCGGATTTGTTATTATATGAAAAATGATCAAGTCTGAGTCTTTGGGTGAGGAACTTATGTTTTTAGCATAAGATACTATTTGGTTGAATAATGAAATCTTTTCTGTAGGATTTTTAGAATACTTATCATGTATTTTCATGTATGATGAGTAAGGTATATTTTTTCCTCTCAGTACTACTTTAGCTGTCTCCCAAAGTGCTGTGGGTGGAATTTCTGGAAAGTCATTCATTTCCATGAAGGAAGCCCAGTCTTTTGTGGAGAATCTATCAAAATCAGGATCTTTGGGCAGAGATGCATTAAGGCACCATCTACTGGTGGGTTGTTAAAATTGTTCCATGTAGAGGGTAAAGGAAACGGGCCTGGTCACTAAGGATGATTGGGTGGATTGAGCAGTCAGCAATGTCCGATATAATGGAGTTACTGGTGAGGAAAAATTCATTGGATGAAAATGAATGATGAGGGGGAGAGAAAAATGTACAGTATATTACCTGTTTAATGGGTTTTTCAGTCACCAACTATCGCCAAGTCCAAAGTCTGTTATATATTGTACTAGAGTTGCTGTGGAGTGCCAGTTCCTACTTTTACGGGTTGATCTGTCTAAAGATGGATCAATTACCATGTTAAAGTCACCACCAACTATTATTGTGGAGTCTGGGAAGTCAGCTGGAGAAGTAAGAAATGAATGGAAAAAGGCAGGCTCATGTAGCCCCCCCCCCACTCTTTTTTTTGACTTAAAGGTTGATGAAAAAGCTTCTTTAAATTCATTTGTTTTAACTTCTGCAGTTCAGATTCTGTGAGATGAGTTTCTTATAGGCAACAAATATCTGATTGTAGATGGTTATAATTTTTTTTATTTTTCTTCCTGCAAACTAATCCCGAAGATATTCCAGGTTACAAATTGAAGAGCCTAGTGCTAAAAATACTTAAGTTACATTTTGGACAAGTCAAGTTCAGCATTAAAATATATTTTGTTTTTCGAGCCAAAGCTGTAAATGAAGACTCCAGTGCTAAAAGTACATCCGTCACGAAAAAAATGTCCATTTTGAGAAAATCGAAGCTGTGGGCTTACGTAATTATAAAAGACCTTTTCCAAGCCTTACCACCCGGTGCATGAAAATGTGACTTAAGTACTTTTAGCACGAGGCTCTTCAATTTGATACATCGCATTGGGAGTATGGGTTAATATAAATATATTTGAAGCTATATGTAGTGTTGAGTGATTTGTGCGAGTTAGAAATGGGGAGTAGAATTGTATCAGCGATATGTATGAGCATGTAGTAGATGTGAGGTGAAGTGATTTGCTTTGTCTCAGAACATGGATGTTCTGATACTGAATTTCTAAGAATTATTATGGACCAGCGGATGCAGGAATACAAATCATTTAAGACAGATTTCACCAAGCGCATCAAAGTCGTTACCGCATAGAGCCTTCTCATGTAAGCCGATGAGTCCACACCGTTTTTTTTTTTTTTTTTAAACACTTGACTCCCTTACCGCGTGTCCCTGTTTCCCACAAATTACACCATCAGACAGAGGTTATTTTCGCTCGTTTTTTTTTTTTTTTTTTTGTGAATGTTGAAAGGGAGTTCAAAAGTCTCTTTTACTCTCTTCCTGTTTGTGTGCATCCAGAAAGTGTTTTATTCATCATTTCTAGTAGTTTTCCATAGAGGTAAAATTTTCTCATTTTTTGATTTCTCAACTCGTCTACTTTAAGTAACTTCACACTCCTGGACACAACCGTCACCAATGCTACTGCAGTTCCTTGGGGATTAAAGTTGTTTGTTTTTTTTTTTTTTAACCAACTTAACCAGTATCAACACATTAGCTAACGTTGCAAGGACTATGACTGTCGGCAGTTGTTGCTGATTTTGTTTAAAAATTCTAAATTGTAATTATATGGGTTTTTTAGTTGGGATTTTTAACTAAATATCACTACCTGATCCATATATCCTGCCCAATCGGTACTATGGACGTTCAACTGTCAACAGAGATGAGAAGGTAGGCACTCCATAGCAAGATGGCTCCCTTATTAGCTACTTCCAGTGGCTACAGAGTATTACATGGGCGTCAGTTTGTTTTGAAAAGTGGTGGAGACGATAACTATCAGAATGAGTGTGTAAGTGAAAACACTTGTGGACCAAGCATTTTTTTAACCCTTGTAAATCTACCTTCAAGGAATGGACATGTTTTCTCCAGAGTCTGATCTCAAATCGGATTTTTTGGCAAATTTTAGACAAGTCGCTCAAAGTGAAGTACAAAACCCAGGCTGGTCTGGAGCAAAAACCACATAGCATTCATTCTTCTTCAATCACCCAACACAGACTGACTACTGACTGAAAAAAAAAAAAAAACCCCACATTTTTATTATCGTTTTGGAACGTCCCTCTCAGGTGGGATTAAACATGACCTCATTTTTTTTTATTCAACATTATTACAGGATTTCTGATGGTTCATTGTCATATAGCAACCTCCACCCTTAGTAACTGATGAAGTAATTTGCAGAAATTGAAGCGTTAATAGATTTGGCATTACATCATAGTGTAAATTAATTTTAAGCCTCCAGGGAACTCAAGACCACATATGAGCCTCCCAAACCTGGGTTCAGCAAAAGTTCAGTAACTTATCAGGGTCATGGATGGTTCCAGAATACTTAGGAAAAGGGGAACATGCTCAGGTACTGGGACTGGGCTGAGCCCGATATGGTGGGTCATTCCGGAAGATTAGGCTCATCCAGCCAGCCTTGGTTTGCCTGCTAGAGGCCTTCTTATCTTGCTTTTTTGACAGATTTATGAGTTTTTGTTTCTTCACAGCTCCACAGGCTTGCAAGAACAAAAGTTCTCAGCTGGGGGCCATAAGAACCTGGCTGACTTTTTCGGCTCTGTTGAACTGTGATTATAGTAATACATCTGAATTTAGAACCTTTTGGGATATTTTTCCCACTACAATAGCAACAGCCATGTTACTTGTGTCATATCGGGTTGCTAGGGCATGCGCAACTTTCACCTCTACCACAATAATTGGGTCACTTAAAACACCCGAAAACTTGTGTTTTTGTGCAGCTACCTCACTAGCGCATTATTAGACATAAAGGCAGGATATGATAGTGACTCGAAAAAGCACACGACGAGATGGACGAAAGCTGCAATATTTGACAATATTTAAATATATGTGAAACAATGCCACCATGTCCCCCAAATGGCCCAGCTGAACACCGTTGGCATAAACCCCATAAAATGATCAATTTACTGCACAGACAGCCTTATTTCTGCCATATATATAAAAATCGACTCTGGAATAAAACAAAAGTCACTTGTAGGCCTACATAACTATTTAAATGGCATTTGGCAAGCTTTGCGTAGAGCAAATTCATTGACTTGTCTCGAAATTTATACAATAGCCATGAAAGTTATCATTATTTAGGTCAAACGCAATCTTAGCTTGATCTCTTACCAGCTGGCTGCATCGTTGCTTGAGGGAGAGTTGTTCGTGGTGCGGCAACTGCAAGTAAGAAAGCCAAATGAACTTAGTTTTGGCAGCTTTGCTACCCTCTCCTCCTGTTCTTTATTTTCTTTTCTTTATTGACTACTGCTTTATGTTTGAATGGAAGTTTGAAAATTTGCTAGTAGGCTAAGTCTGATCTTCACAATTTGCGCTCGAACTATCAGCTGTCACCCTGGTCACATGATGAAATCAAATACAGACTTGACATTGGACAACACATTACCCAGCAATCACCTTGACACATTTGCAAATCAATATGAAAGAAAAATAAAATCAAATCAAATAAGAAAATTATTAATTTAATTAATATTTTTTAAAATGTGTGTAGATTAAGCATGAAACTTTGTCATAAAATGCTATGAATTATTGTTAGTAAAAAACCCATGATAGAGATAAGCTTGGCTTCATAAGGGTTTATAAACAGAATTCCACCACTGTGTTATACAAGAAATAAATTGGCTCTTTTCAGATAGATGGCACAGTGCATCAATATGCAGGAGCGGTTTGCTAAGCGGGGGGAAGTTATGGAGCCCTTGGGTTCAACAAAATGCTCAGTGCAGAGCACACATGAAATCGAAATATCAACGTTCTTACGAAGACGAAACACCAATAGGCTAGTTGGTTAATTAGCGAGTTCCTGAATTTGCAGGCTATTTCGGGAGCTAGACCAAGATTTTGGGAGAAATTTTCCAGATCAAATAGCGCGCTATTCATGTCTTCAAACAGCAAGAATAGCTGGCTAATTTGACATCGGGCTAATTTCAAAACTGCAAAATAGCGCGCTAGTTTAAAAATTCGGTCTGATGAGAACATGACTTTTGGCGACTCAGCTCTTTCTTGTCCTCATCCTCGCAGTTACTTTGTTGCTGAAATTCTAGTCTGAACTCTTCACTCTAGTCTGTCTGGGTCTATGCAACTGTGTTATTCTGGCTGAAGTTGGTACGATGTTGCGATATGCACGCAGCCAGTCTTGTTTCTATGCAGCCACATTTAGTGGCCGTTTGCAGTCTCTCCGATAAAATTATATGTATGATGATTTTTTTTTCATTGAATAATAATAATAATAATAATAATAATGAATAATAATAATAATAAAATAATAAAAAAACCAATGCAAGATAAAGTAGGGGGGGACAAACTGACTTCTGACAAAAAGTGGCGTCCCCCCCTAAACTGACGCCTATGGAATATTTCACATAGTAAAGGGTGAAATTCCCAAAAACCTTTACTGATTTGTCTTGGAGGAACATTTTTCTCAAAAAAGATGGATTATAAGAACATGCAGCTGTCAGAAAATTGGCATGCCCAACCCATCCTTCATCTTGTTGGACTAGGCATTTTTTGGAGGCTCATTTTAAATATTTGGAATGAAAGATGTTGTTCACGCACACTAAACACGGAGATATGCCGTGTTTTGTTAAGGGCTGAACTTGGCATGACTATCGGCCACCCAATGATTAATCTCTTGCAGTGGTGATTCAAAAATTTTGAAAGTGCTGTTTATTGAATTTTGTGATGAAACTCTTCAAATGATTTATTAGTGGGAAAGCTGGAAGCTTGCACACTCATGTTTTTGCTAATCTTTATTTCTTTCTTTCTTTATTCTCCGCATTTTGTGCTGACTCACTACTCCTACATACTTTAAGGTAGAAACTTAATTAAGCTTGTTCTGAATTTCGTTGCTTGTATTTATCTTCTAGATGTCTTTCATACTTTTGGAGTAATTAATTTTTATTTCAATATTTTTGTCCCATAGGAAACAATGAAACAGATTGTTCAAAATGTAGCTATTTTCAGCTATTTTTTACTCTGTCATACTTTTAGCTAGAAACGTCATTCAAGCTGTAAAATGTTAAGCTACGCTTGGACAATTTATTTACCGTTCAATTTTTTTTTAACTTCGATAATTTTCTAATTATCATTTTTACAATTCATTCTGGGAACTTAGAGTGTGGAGACATCATGGCTAGAGTGGCGAATATCAGCAAAACGGTCCAGAAGTCTTCTCTTAAACTTGCTCTAACTCCCACTGTGTCCACTCCGCATAGATATTTTTATATCTTTTTTTTTCACCTTTGCACCAGTGTGCAGTTTTTCATATAAAACATAAACATATGATCCATGCACTTCAAGACAGAAGTAACAGATGGCATATACAAAAAAAAAACAAGAATTTATTCCAACTCAAACCGAGCAATACATTGCTGAAGTCCTCTGTTGTTCAGTAAAAAATTCAGTGTCTCTGGTCAAAATCCAATTTGATACAAAGAAACATTTGCATAAGTATCAGCACAAAGCTCAGTACCACACTGCTTGTGTCTCATTTATTCCGTGATAAATGTGTATATAGTCAAAACAAAAGTTGTCAGCAGTACCTCCTATCATAACAAATTCAACGTTACAAAGCTACATTCCTTTTTTTTTTTTTTTTAATTTAAATTTTTAATTTTTTAAAAAAAAATTTTCGTGCAAAAACATTACAGGTGAGTAGTGACACAGAATAGTTAACACAAAACACAACGATAACATCCTGCAGTAGTACATTGGTAAGGTAGTAGTAGTGTTTGGAGGATCTTTTTGTGTGTGTGTTATGTATATGTGTGTGTGTGTGTGTGTGTGGGGGGGGTTGAATATTGAAACTGTATTTGCAAGGAGCCAAAATCATATAAACACAACAACATACAGAGAATGAGAGTATTCAAAACTGATCAATAAGACAGAAAATAATAATGATAATAATAACAACAAAACTAACTTTAAAAAAAAACAACAACAACAATAGCTTAAATGATGATGATAGTAAAATAATAACAAAATAATTTAAACAAAAGAAGGGAAAAAAAGGGGGGTTATTGTTTGTTTGTGTGTTGTGTTTGGGGAGGGTTGACTGTAAGCAAAGAGGACCAAAATAATAATAACTGATGGAGTACTATGTTGAGTTGATTGAATTTATGAAGAGTTGCCATGTTGAATCTTGAGATTTTAAGTTCTGTTTGGTGGAGCTGGATAGTTTGTCTAGTGAGATGTAGTCAAGCAGAAGGTTTTTCCAATGTGTAATAGTTATGGTATGTTTTGATTTCCAGTTCATGAGAATCGTTTTCCTGGTGACAGGGCCACGAGGAGTGATTTACCTTTTTCTGGATTTAAGTTGACGATTGTTAGATCGCCTAGAAGGCAGAGTGAGGGGGACAGAGGGATGAGGCAGTCCAGAATATTGCTGAGTGAGGTGGTGATTTCAGCCCAAAAGTGTTGTACAGGTGTACAGTTCCAGAGGGCGTGAAGGTAGGTGTCTTGTGTGTTTTGGGAGCAGTGTGTGCAGGTGTCAGATTGTGCTAAACCAATTTTAAACATCCTGTGGCCTGTGAGGTGAACTCTGTGAACAATTTTGTATTGTATTAGCCGAATGTTATTATTGTTACTCATGTAGAAGATGTTTTTGAGAATTTGGTTCCAGAAGTCAGCACTGGGAGTGATGACCAGTTCCTGTTCCCATTTTTGTGCTGGCAGAGATGGTGTTTCATCTGACTGAGTGATGATTTTATATATTTTGGATAGTATTTTCTTTGTAGTTTTAATTTTGTTTAAATTTGAAGTTGGAAGAGGTAAATCTAGATTAATTAATGTTATGTTTAATTTGGATTTAAGAGCTGATTTAAGTTGTAGATATTCTAGAAATTGATTCCTCCCAATGCTGTACTTCTGGACCAAATCAGAGAATGGTAGAAAGGTGTTGTTAGTGAAGATGTGTCCCAAGTGAGTGATGCCTTTTTGAATCCATGAAAGAAAGCTGATTGTTTTTTTATTAATGAGAATATCAGGGTTATTCCAAATTGGTGTGTGTTGTGATGGACTGAGATTGGAGTTTGTGATATCATGAAATTTCCACCAGGCTGTCAGAGCTGTTGATATGGATAATGATTTAAAACATGGGTGACGTTTGATTGTTTGAAAAGGTAGATCTGAGATATTGAGGTCTGTACAGAGGGTCTTTTCGATGTCGATACATGGATTGTTTGGTTGACTGTTGCAGGTCTATTTTTTTATGTGCTGAAGTTGATTGGCCATGAAATAATGAAAGAAATGTGGGGCATCTAATCCTCCGAGTTGTTTAGGTTTTCGTAATGTAGTTAACTTGATTCTCGGAGTCTTATTTTTCCAGTAATGTTTTGAGATGGTGGAATCCAGTGAGTTGAACCAGGTGAGGGGAGGTTGAATTGGGATCATTGAGAACAGATAGTTAATTTTTGGAAGTACTGACATTTTAATGGTTGATATTCTGCCTGTGAGTGATAATGGTAAATGTGTCCAGCGTTGAAGATCATCGGATATTGTTTTTTGCAGTGGTATGAAATTTAGATTGAACAGCTCTGACAATCTGGGGGAGATATGAATTCCTAAGTATGTAATATGGGTGGTGCATAGGGAGATAGGTGATGTATGGACTGCCGCATCCCAGTGGTTGTTTTTGTGAGGGAGGATGGTGGATTTGGACCAGTTTATGGAGTAGTCAGATATTTTTTATAAAGTTTTTATTAAAGTGATGGTTTCTTTGAGGGATGTGTGAGGGTTTTTTAAATATAACAGTATATCGTCTGCATACAGACTGATTGTGTGATCCATTGTGGGTGTTTTGATTCCTGTTATGTTCTTGTTTTGCCGTATAGCTGCAGCTAGTGGCTCAATGAAGATGGTGAATAAAAATGGGGAGAGTGGGCATCCTTGCCTAGTCCCCCTGTGCAATGTGAAACTCTGTGATGTTTTCCCATTGGTGATGATGGTGGCTGAAGGTGATGTGTATAGAATTCTGATCCAGTGAATGAATGACCCCCCAAAGCCAAACCCCTCCAATGTGGGAAACAGGAAATCCCAGCTCACCCTGTCAAATGCCTTCTCGGCATCGAGGGATACTATGAATGTGTCTGTTGGTTGTTGTGATGAGTATTGCATTAAATTGAACAACCTGCATGTATTACTGGATGATTGCCTACCTTTTATGAAACCAGTTTGATCTGGGTGAATAATAGAACAAATGACCTTTTCTAGTCTATGAGCTAGAGCTTTACTAATGATTTTTAAGTCTGTACTGATTAATGAAATGGGGCGGTAGCTGGATGGTAAGGTCGGGTCTTTATTGGGTTTCAGGAGGAGAGATATTGAGGCTGTATTCATGTGAAATGGTAGTTTTGATTTCCCCTTGATGTCAGGGATCAATTTATTGAAAATGGGGATAAAATGAAATGTTCATAAAATTCAGCAGGAAAGATCGGTGGTTTTATTGTTTTGCATGTGATTTGAATTGAATAACTCTTCCATTGTTATTGGGGATCAAGTAGTTCTTTTTTGTTCTGTGGTAAGTTGTGGAAGATTATTTTGAACTGATGTCTTCTTGATTTTTTTTTTTGTTGTCTGTTGAATGTGTATAAAATTGGAAAAAATTTCATTTATCTAGATTTTTGATGGCTTTCCTGCTGAGTTTTTAATTGATGGTTCAGGGATCTAGATAACTTGACTTATTTGAGTATTCAAATTTTTCATGTCTTAGCCTTTGATTCAAAAACATGTTTTTCCTATCATTTCATTAAGCTGTGATTTGTATTTTCTAAGTTCAATTTATTTAATATTTGCTGAGATGGATTGCTGCAGATTTTTATCGTATTCAAATTTTTTCAATTCCTTCAAAAAATTTTCTGTTCCAGTCTTGCTTCAGTTTTTTGTTCTTTTTCTTTTTTCTTTTTTTTTATTGACAGAGAAAGAGATAATTAGACCCCGTAAAACTGCCTTTCCTGTTTCCCACAGAAGAGAGGCCTAGGTCTCTGGAGAATCATTCAGCTCTAGGAAGGATGCCCACTCTCTTTTGATAAAACTGTCAAATTCACGGTCTTGCAAAAGGGATGTGTTAAAACGCCATCTTGTACTGTGTTTGTGAGTGTGGTCTGTTTTCCATGTTATTGATACAGGAGCATGGTCGCTGATGATAATGGGGTGTATCTGTGAATTTGAGATATCCGTAGTTATTGAATGACTGGTAAGGAAGAAATCTATTCTTGAATATGAGTTATGAACTGGTGAATAGAATAGAGTGAATAGAGTATTGCTTTTCATATGGGTGTTGTAGGCGCCAACTATCGCCAAGACCACAATCCCCCATGAACCGGATTATTGTTGTTGTAGATTGCCAGGTACGTGTGTTTGTTGCATGATTTGTTTTATCTATGGCTGGATCAATTACTGTGTTAAAATCACCCCCAATTATTACTGGACAGTGAGACGTGTGATAGTGAGGAGAAAAAGTTACTGAAAAAAGTGGGATTATCTATATTTGGACCGTAAATGTTTGCAATTGTGATAGGTTTGTCTTTAATAGAAATATTTATGATGATGAATCTTCCCTCTGGGTCTGCAGTTGTGGAGTTGTGGACAAATGTAGTATTTTTATGAATAAGAATTGCCACACCTCTTTGTTTTGTATTGTAGTGTGCTGAAAAAATATGAGTGTAATGCTGAGATTTAAGGTTATTGTATGTTGATGAAGATAGATGAGTTTCCTGAAGCAGACAAATATCTGCTTTAAGATGCATGAGGTGATTAAATATTTTTGTCCTCCTTGCCTGAGAGCCTGTTCCGCGAATATTCCAGGATACAAATTTCAGTAAAGCCATACTAACACTAATATTTTTATATCTAAGTTGTAGCAAAAGTTGTGCTGGTCACGAAAATGTAACTATGGAAGCAATTGGACAAACAGTTTTGCTGTATGAGCCAAAAAGCGATGGGACCGCTCACCGAAGCTCCATTAACTCCAATGTTAAATGCGACAAGAAAATTCAGGTTGCAAAGGCTAAACGCACAGTTTTCTAACTTGCTCGTGTTTCCATATTTTTGGCACTATGAAATATATTACTCAGCAGACTCTCCTCTTTCATATGGTACCTCCATTTGCTAGATTGGACTTACCATCTTTGAGTTAGAAGTCACAATATGTAAGAAAGGCCTGCGCTAAAATCTCCATTGGACTAAATGACTCAGCCAAACTCAAATATCTTAGATATTGATCATTTGCGGTTTGATTCTGCCCTCTGCTGGCCTTTTTCCAGACCTCAACATTGTTGTTTTTCGGAGACAAAGATAGATACGACTCTAAAAGAATAATTCTGCATCAAACTCAGTGAAAGAATTTCCGGTATAGTAGTTGGTACAGTCGCTGAAACCAGCTCCAGGACGCGAAATCTTCAAGTCCTTCATTAGAAAATGTGGTGGCCGTTTCCAATCCTGCCAATCATTTTTAATGTTTTCAGCTAGGATTGATAAAAATTATCTGTTCAGAGCATTCATATTTTCTAGAATAAGCTGACGCAATCTCGGTTATTTTTACATTATTAGCGCAAGGCCAGTGAAGAGAAAAAAATTTAACTGTCTCGAGACACTTTTTCCGAAGTCCAGCACAAGGTCGCGGATTGGCTGTACGCAAATGAGTTTCTGTTGGTGTCTGGAACTCTAGTGGGGGGAAAAAAATTAGCCTCCAGCGAAAGCACATTGAGTGCCGGAAAGAACAGTCTTTTTGCTGGATGCATCCAAGACAACACGTTACAGTAAAAATGGCAAAGCAGGAAAAAAATAGCTCGAGATCCTATTCCAGCATATAGCTACCAGCAACTGTTTGCATTAGCTAAATATATTTATGATCACATCTAAAATAGGCGTTATTGGTATCAAAATAGAGCTAGTTAAGTACAAAGAAATGAAAGTGATGTCCCCAGTCGCTATTGGTTCATCGCTTGATATGATTTTTTCCTGAGTGTTAAAATAGCCGGGTTTAAGGCTGGAGTAAGCACACTGTTATAAACTCACTCTTTGCCACTTATTTAACTGTAATTTTACGATCAGTTCATAACAGAGGTTCTGAGAATGTTAACTGTAAACCATAGTTACATTCGCGCAGGACTCAGCTTACAGTTAAAATAACAAGGAGACAGTGAATTAATTTAACTGATAAATGCAATCCACTGATCTCAGCGCAGTAGCACCAAGTAGTTCAACTTTCCATAAATGGATCAATGCCCCGATCTGACGTTATTTGCTCAATAATAATAATGATAACAAAAATTATAATAATAATTATTATTATTAGGCCTACTTTTTACATTAAATTAAATTTACAGTGCTGCTCATTGTTCTGGTCATCTTGCCTACCTAAGCCATAATGTTACCTAAAATAAATTGATGTAATTTATATATAAATATATGCCAGTTAATGACATTGGTCAAAATATGTATTTGGCGTGATGATTCTGTAGCTGTAAACCTTTCTTCAATTTAAAATGAGCTTTTGATCTTAAAAGGAGTTCTGCTTCTTATTGAGTGGAAAATTAATGAACTCGTTGGAAAAGCTGAAAAACGTGTGGCCTTTTATTTAGCGTTTTTTTTTTTTTTAGTAAGAGGCAATCCGCCCTGCAGCGCTTCCACACGAAACTTCAAAGAGTGGGCGGATTACAAAATTAAATTTCTTATTGGCCCAGCTGCTGGGAAAATGGCAGAACTGCTTCTCTTGACGGCCCCGCTGCGGGGCAGATAGCCAATGTCTTTCCCTCAATTCACCCCGTAGCGGGTTGAATGGCCACTTCTTTTTTTTTTATGTTGCGCCCGAATAATTCCCATAATCAACAGCAATATGTGTAAATATAATTTTGATCCAATTTTGCGATAAATTATTTTGTTTTCATATAATATTTTTCTTATGGAGCATGTGTATTTTTATGGCAATGTTTAAGTAGGCAGCATCAACAACTTCTGTCAAATAAATATATGAAGTAGGTTTGATGTGTCGTAACGCTGCACCTTGGGGAGGTCTTCCTAAATAAGTGCTTTCATACAACTTCATGTCAAAAAATCCAAACTATCCCTTTAAACGATACAATATCCCACTGTCACAAATAATTTTAATTTTAAGAAGCTATAAACTCATTTCCAGCAGCTTTAACCTCACATTGTCAGCAATCCGAACTTCACATTATCGCCAGCTTCCAGCTTGCCCATGCAGTTTCCCCTGGAACTGCACTTTTCTAGTTATTATTGTTGTTGTTGTTATTATTATTGTTATTATTAATATTAATATTATAATATATTAATTGAGAGAGTAATAATACTGTGAAATTCTGCACACTTACAGTGAACTTCGAGCATCCGACTGGCCTCAGAAATCTTCGGAACGTCTCCTTGCTGCAGTGTGTAATGAGCCCTGCAGGTGATCTTCTGCCCATGGTGGAGATGGGAAGCAGTGAAGGTCATAACAGAAGACACAGATTGGGTTTGATCCTCATTCACCTGCAGCTGATCCACACTGTCACCCAGTCTGGGGGTCCATGTTAGATTTGGGGGGAGGTCAGGACAGGGAGCTGCAGCAGAGCAGCTCAGACTCACAGTGGTCCCCTCCATCACCTCAACCTTATCTGGGGTTAATTTGGGTTTGGGTGGAGAGGCTGGGAGGTATGGAGACATGAGGATTAATTACTGTCTGTATCAGCATTGGAGAGTCACACTCAAAGCACAAACTATTCACCATATCAACAGTGTCTGACTAACATACACATAAAATAAATGTATAACTTTTGCCTCAGATGTGTATAATCCTTTTGAGAAATGCAGTAGTGCAGGTCGTCAAATGTTTTCACTACTGGGCTTTCACTCTCAGCTATAACATTACAATCGAGTACTTATGATTTTAAAGTTGATCTCTTTCTAGAATGGACAAAAAACTATACACAGTACATACACGCAGCCAGCACTGGCACTTTGTATTTACCTCTATTGACCGAAAACAAATAAAAGTTTAAGGATAAATTTGTCATTACATACGAAAACCATACTACCTTTGATATTAACTTCAACCATTTGTTGCAAAAGACAGTTTAAAATATGAACATTCTAATCTGAATTCATATTGGCCACTATAAATCATTGGAACTTTCTCCAGGACAGTTGTGCAGTTCTTCTGAAGCAGGTTTCCAGTGATCTTTCCTTTGAGAACAGATCTTCTAGAGCTTCTGGAATCAAACACAGTTTCTCCATCTCTGCACCATAGTCCGAAAACATAATTTCGATAATAGGTCAGTTCCCATTCCCTATCATACGGGATCTCAAATCTGCAGGGAATCTGCACACAGGATCCACTCAGAGCCTCTATACGCTCAGGCATCCAGGCTGCCCACTCTTTTCCCAACACTCCTGCAAGACACAATACAGCTCTGTCACAATATTACAAAAGTAATTTATAATACAATATATTATGTACAATATTACAAAATATTACAGCACAGAGAATCTGAGTCCTATACTGAACAAAGATGACGTACAGGACATGCAATACAGAAATTCGTAAAAGAATGCCTTATCATTAATGGCAATATCATACATACAGTAGATACTTCAGATCATGCATAAAGACCTTTTGAAATGGCCAAAAGCACCTGGAAATTCATTGGGCTCAGGCCCCTGTTCATGGTCCAGGCTATGCCATTTAGTTCCACTGAAGCAAAAGCTTGACATTGTGCCATACATCAACATTCAAGATTTTTTTTTCTTGCTTCCAACAATTTGGAATGGGCAATTTCCTGCTCCAACATGATGATTCCCCCATGCACTGAGCAAAGTCCATTTATTGTTCCTCAAAGTGAGCAGATGAACTTACCAGGCTTGGCTTTCACTAGATTGGTTCGATCAGAGCCCTGATCTCAACCCCATAAACCAATGAGATGAACTGGAATGGGATATCCATCCAGGCTTGACCTTTCAACACAATAGCTCAACCACAATCTTCCTAACTCTAAAAGTGTGAAGACTCTTTTACCTGCATGAAGGCCAACTCCACATTAGTGCATATGATTTTGAAGTGAAATGCTGAATAATGAAGTGTCCAGCAATCAACATATTTGTGGCCATGTAGTGTGCAATTACAAAAGATAAATCAACTCTTACATACCGAATTTTGGACTACTGGACTAGCATGTGCTCTGTTAGAGTTGGAAGAAATAATACCTATTTTAAATGTGTAACAGTTACTCTGTAGTATATGTTTAAAATTTTTATGATCAACATTGTTTTGGGGCCTCTGTATTTATGAAAGCAAATCACTCTTTTCTCCTCATTTCTGCCAAAAGAAATAAATATCATTGTTTGAATAAGCACGAATATGCTTACTTCAGTGTAACATATCACTAATACTACAATGCCATCCACAACATGTCCCACCTTGCAGCAGGCAGCCAATGAGGATGATTTTCTCAAGTCCACTCATGACTCAGTATTTGTGAGGATTACAGGCACTGGGTGGGTGTGATCTGGAAAGGAAAAGCGTACACATCAAATGTCCCCATTCGCAGATGTCCCATGCCATTCTTCAGTTACCAACCAGTTGCCACTCATTGGACAGATAAAATATCACAATGTTTTTAACTTGTCTTTAAATCCTGTTACTCATTGGCCACATTCAACTGGTGCTTTCGTGAAGTAATTGTTTTCCATAAATGTTTACGAATAATTCAACTGGTATCAGAAGCAGAGAAATGTGATTACTCACCACTGAGAAACCTGCGTGAAGTTTGTGAAGTAACAGAAAATATTGTGGAAGCACATGAATGGCAAATGGCTATTGTATGGTATTGTGAGTGGTATGGGGAAGAAAATAGACTCAGACGCCTGTATCTTGGTTAGATCATTGTGCTGCATAAAAAGATCTTCCAAATTGATTGAAATTTTATGATGGGCAATAATGTGCGTGATTTGCATCAGGAATTGTGGCAAACCAGGAAAATACACAAACCGATGTAGCCCACGGGACTATTGGCTGTTTCACTTTTTTGTTTTTATCTGCCTCGTAGGCTGTCGGTGGGTGGCAGCAGTCAGGCTCTGGGACCTAGCGGAAGTGTGGTCAGCCTTAATGAGATTGTGCTTAGAGAACGTAACGTCATGTCCGTGCCTTGCCTAGCTTTTGACTCTCAGCTCTTTGTTGGAACGTATCGGTTCACCACCTGTGCTGCCTTTGCCTCGTTTTACCCTTGGTTTTAGATTTTTCGTCAGATTTTATCACAAGAAGGTAGGCTACGCGCTTGCCTTGGTAGCTGTATGATTTAGCTGCTAGCTGGGCACCAGCGTTCGTTTGTCAGTAATTCGTTGTGTTTTAATGTGTTTATATTGCTAGTGGTGTGCTCAGCTGAGCGGATGTAAACAAGCAAGTTTTTATGGAACACTTCTGATGGCAGGTTGGTGTGTGAACGCTACTGGTAACGTACTCTTTATCTGTGGGTCATTTCGTTATAGCGATGGTCATTTCTTTGTTCTGAAGTTAGTAGTATCGATCTAAGTTGCCTTAGTATCGCTGGTGGTGAGAGCCCAGTTCAGCAAGTACAACACCAAGACGAGTCGGGGGTAGAGCGAAGCAAACATAAAGTAACATTGTATTCATGTTCTCTAAGCTTTATATGGCATTGCCCTCGTGATTCATGTGGACGTATGTAATGCTTGTGTACGGCCTATTAGCCATGAAGGCAATTTTATTGATGCACAATTCATGACGCTACTTTTAGATTTCCTAGATGGTGGCCTGCTGCGGCAGTGAGCGTACACGGATGTGCTCCGACGTAGAGGGGGGGCACCACTGTTTTTCCTAAGTTTGTTTTCATTCTTTTCTTTTGATTTTCCTGAATGTGATTAACGTAGCGTGGCAATTCGTAATGGTGGGCTGTGTGTCATTGTAAGGGTGTGTGTCTTGTTTGTTCCTCCTTGCACACTGGTTAACGTTCTATTCGGGCCTGTGCAATATATTTGTGAGTGAATTTAGTCATAAATTCTTTATTTAGTTATTAATTGCTTATCCTTGATTGACCTAGGCTGTGGCCTGGGCATGTGTAAATGTAATCATTGCAATCTAACCTGTGCATTATGAAATGTGCCTTCTGTAACTGTATGAGATGAGATGTGTATATCCCCTCTGAAACCTTGGGAACCCCCCTGAGGCCAGACTGTTTAAACTATGTGTTCTAGCCCGTGTACAGCCTGTTCCCTTGGAAGCCAGCTTGACCGAGATAAAGCCGAGACTCTTCTCCCTGAGAGCTGAAGAGATAGCTGGGGCATTCTGCACGTGGGATACACGCACTTGGCTGTGGAAATGCAACAGAAAATATACTGTTGTAATGAATCAGTCCCAAGGGGGAGGGATTATGACATTCTGCTCGTACAAATATCCAAAGCAAAAGAGATTCCTTTGTCTTTGTTCTGCTGATGTAACTTGGACCCTACGTGCACGTAGTAAAGACTATTATTATTATTACTCTCTTGTCTCTGAGCGTTTTCTTTCAGGAGGGAATTAGAATTTCACTAACAATATTCTTACGGGGAAGTGCAATATTGCTATTGCTTAAGTAATTGCTAATTTAATGTCTACTCGGGCCTGTGCAATATTTATTCTTTAGTGGCATTACGGGGAAGTGCAATACTATACCTATAGCCTACTTAATTGCTAATTTAATATCTTCTTAGGTTTGTGCAATACCTAAGCTGCTCTGTGGCACTACAGAGGTTGTAATAGCAGGTGTTTTACTACCACAATAGCAACGCAAATATTTGTTTGGCACTGTGCAACACTCGTACTGGTCAGGGGGTGCTCATTAGTGAGTGGTAGGCCTACTAAGAGTGGCTGTGACCCTCTTCATTTATCACTGAGTGTGACAATCTAAGTGTGTGTGCAAGACCTTATTGAAGGTATCTTCTCTTGTACGGCCTCTGTATGGATTTTATTGATTTGGGTTTTCATTTAATTTATTTTTTATTTTTGATGGTTTATTGATTTTGTTTTTGCTTTATTGGTTTGCATTCTTTTGTTTGGATGGCCCACTTAAATGGGTGTTACAGTTTCACTTTTGGTACATTTTTATATTACATTGTTATGTATGAGTATTTTATGTACAGCACTGTATGTCACTTGTAAATGGAGATTTGTTACATGATGTTTTTGCTGCCTTGCTGGTAAGCTATTTATTTTGTTCATCAGCATTCTCTGGTGGTGTGTCTGTAGCAAAACATGATCTGATGTAATATCACTTCTTTGTAATAGACTAGTGCTTTCTAGAAGCTTCTGGTATCTTCCTGCCTGGAGGGGGTGGGATTACCCAGGAGTCCTGCAGATCTTTCCAGAATGTTGCTAGTCTATATAAATGCTGTGATTTTGGTCAGTGGGGCAGAGTTTTTGTTTTGGCAGTGGATTATTTGTAGAGGTTTTTTTTATCAGTGAAGAATAAATTTGTTTAAGTTGTCATTGCTGGTTTTCTTTGTTGTGATTTTCAAGTCATAACAACATTTACATATAACCTTTGCATAATGCAAAGGTCCAATGTTTAGAGGCCAGTATCTGCTTGCGCATTAGTGAGAATCTCAAGATTTTTTTTCTACATCATCTATGCCTTGCTCGCTTTTAGGCTTCACCATCATAAGCACTGAGGAATATTTCATATCCATTTTAAAAATTGTTGAAAATGGGAGATAAATTTGCACTTAATTTTTTTAAGGACTTTGCGATGCGCTCTTCTCATCTAACAGATACAGTATTCCAGAACAGTTGCTGCCGTTATATTGTATGGACATGTGGTAAATACCAATATGCATTGCTACCCTTAGGTTGACTCAGTTTATCAAAAAATTAAAGCCTGAAATGCGCCCCGCAAGCAAATATGCAAAATTAGCATATTTTTTGAGTTCAAAAATGACAAGGTTGACAGTTGATGAATGAGACAAGATTTTAACCACACAACCTTCATTGACATATAAACATTTGAACGAAGTCCTATCGACTAGGTCAGCCTCCTTCCATGGGAAATCCAAGGAACATTGATGTATGGTTTGATGAAATTAAAAAACTAGTCAAATACGTGAAATCGACTTTCTTCTTTTGGATATTGGCGTAAAAGCGTAAGTTGTGCTATTGTTGTGTTGTGCTAAATACTGCCCGATATGCCGTATTTCTGAGGCTGTAGTGGGCTCAATTTCAGATAAAGTGAAGATACACATATCGCATAAAACTAGACAACCTAAGGAATCTATAGATGCTGGTAAGCAGGCAAAATAATGCTCCAAACATATGCCAAATTTCCGCTAGCAAAAAGCTAATGTTAGCTAGCTATGGTTAACTTAGGCCAACATTAACCGTGCACATTCTGTTAGTTTGTTAATGAATGGCTGTATATTGTCTTTTTATGCTGTCCAAACGCAGCGTGTTACTCTTGATTATATGATCATGGAACTGAGATGTACTAATGTTAGCTTGCATGTGACAAACATATTCCCCCTGTTTTTAGGTTAGTACATCTCACACAGGGCTCAGTGCATCGCACTCAGACGGCAGCACATCTAAGCCACCCAGGATGGTCGATAGATTCAGCCATGGTGAAGTCACAAGTTGTATTACTATGCACGCGTTGCTATGGCTGTGTTTTCAAGCCACTCCTCCCTCCTCCCACCACCCCCTCAGCCCAGCCATGCCTCTATCTTCCGGCCGAGTCAAAATCTCGAAATTTTCTCACGAGAGCAAGATGGGCTTGATAAAGGGCAAAATAAATGTGTTGTGTAATTTTTGCAAATTACCACAAAACGTTATGTTGTAGAACCAAATCACTTATTTTTAACGGGTGTAAATACCAGATAACGGATCCTTTAAATACTGCCATGGCACTGTAAGAAACACCATCAAGCATTTCAAAGAAACTGACTCGCTTCAATCTAGTGGCAATAAAAGTGCAAAACGGACGTTAAGTGCCGCTGATGTTCGTTATCTGTATGACAAGTAAAAAAAAAAAAAAATTGGCGGTTGACAGCACGACAACTCTGTGATGATATTAACAGCACCAGAAGTGAAGAGATGAAGGTATCGTGATCTACTATTTCCAAAGGCCTGCATGAAAATGGTCTGATCGGTGGTGTTGTTGCCAAGAGCTAGTAACGTCAAAACAAAAAGACTTGGGTTTGCCAAAAAATTCAAGAAATAGACCTCAATGTACTGGGAAGAAGTCTTTTGGACCGATGAATCAAAATGAAAAATTTCTCATGCAGACGTAAACCTTATCTACATTACGAAACGGGCTGCTTAACCCCTTCAGTAAAATATGGAGGTGGTAATATAATGGTTTGGTTTTCAGTCTGCTCGAAAGGAGCTGGTGATCTCATAAAAACTGACAGAATCATAAATCAAAAGGAGCATAACGGCATCTTGTGAGGCACGTATTGCCAACTGGAAAGTGACTGCTTGGTCGGGGATTATATTTTCAACAAGATAATGACCTTAAACACAGTTATACGTTGTGCCAGAATTATCTCAGTCATATAAAAACATCTGGTGACGGAAAAGTTATGACTTGGCCCACTCAGAGTCCAAACCTTAATCCGATTTAGCAAATCTGTTGTAACATCAAAGGAATCTCTTTGGAATGAACTTCAAACCATATGGAATTGTTTATCGAGTGTATTGTATTCATACATCATATGTTCAAACACTGCTCAGCCAAAAAAAAAAAGTCACCACCTGGATTTGACTACGCAAAAAGGTAAAAGCCTTTGGATAATTTCCACAGTGATTAATATGTTTCTTCTGGCAACAAGTTATTTAACCCCAGCTGATGTGGTTAGTAGCTTCTCATCTCTTAAACAACCATGTCAGATCATACATATCCTGCAATCCTCCAGACCAACTTTTGGACCTAGGAGCACATGCGCTCCCAACCTGAAAAAGTTGGGCGCGCAGGCCAAAATTTAGGCGCGCAGGCCAAAACTGTGGTCACGCAAAGTACCATGATACTTTTCTGAATATTTACAAGCCCAAATAAAGATACTTGAACAGACTATCAGTTGTTGCTGCATTTATTTCAGAAACATTATCAGATGTTCACAAGAATGAATGAAAAATGTACAAATGCAGTTATCATTTTGGAGAGTTATCATACAAGTCTAAATGTATGTAGAAGTCTCCATTTCCCCCAGGGACAACTTTTCATCAAACCCTCCCCTCTACATAAACTGAATCATTCATAGAAAAATACAATGTTTTGAAGAGCTGTCATACAAGTCTAAATACAACATTTTCCAAAGGACAACTTTTCATTGAACCCTCCCCTGTACATAAACTGAATCATTCATAAAAAATACATTTTGGAGAGCTGTCATACAAGTCTAAATACGACATTTCCCCAGGGACAACTTTTCATTAAACCCTCCCCTGCACATAATCTGAATCATTCATAAAAAAAAATTTGCGTACAGCCAATCAGCGACCTTGTGCCAGACTTCTGAAGGAATGTCTCGAGACAGCTAAATTTTTTTCTCTCTTCACTGGCCTTGCACTTATAATGTAAAAATAACCGAGATTGCGTCATCTTAGTCTAGAAAATATGAATGCTCTGAGCAGATGATTTTTATCAATCCTTGCTGGAAACATTCCAAATGATTGGCAGGTTTGGAAACGGCCACCGCATTTTCAAATGAAGGACACGAAGATTTCGCGTCCTGGAGCTGGTTTCAGCGACTGTACCAACTACTATACCGGAAATTCTTTCACTGAGTTTGACGCAGAATTATTCTTTTAGAGTCGTATCTATCTTTGTCTCCGAAAAACGACAATGTTTAGGTCTGGAAAAAGGCCAGCAGAGGGCAGAATCGAACCGCAAATGATCCATATCTAAGATATTTGAGTTTGGCTGAGTCATTTAGTCCGATGGAGATTTTAGCGCAGGCGTTTCTTACATATTGCGACTTCTAACTCAAAGATGGTAAGTCCAATCTAGAAAATGGAGGTACCATACGAAAGAGGAGAGTCTGCTGAGTAATATATGTGAAAATTGTGTTCGTAGTGCCAAAAATATGGAAACACAAGCAAGTTAGAAAACTGTGCGTTTAGCCTTTGCAACCTGAATCATTAGGCTGTATCACATCCCTCTGCCTGAGTATAGCTATTGCCATCTATTTAAAATTATGTTTCTATGATGCAGAAAGAAAGCATCATAATCAACCTATATTAACAGCCGACAGCAAAGAGCGAATACAATTCATTAACACCACTTGCCAAACCTGCCAATATGTTTATAACGTTCAGTAGCGCGACTAAATAAAAATAATCCGTTGGCCTTCAGAGCATTTATATTTTCGAGAATAATCTGACGCAATCTTGGTTATTTCTACTTTATATTCATTGGATTTTGTTCGGTGTCACTAACTAGTTTATTATTAATATGCCAGATCAGTGCAGGATAAAAAAGTGGCAAGTTGGGTATTGCTTGACTACATTGATTGCAACCAGCTCATTTTAACAGCTTCAAATAACTGACCAAATACATTCATAACAGTTCATTTATCTAAATGGCAGATTAGACGAATGATTTGGCCAACAGTTATTCTGAGAGTAAGGCAGGCATCTATGATGTAACCGCAGTATTCTGGACATGGACTGTGCAGTCAGTGGTTCCGAGACCGTACCTCGGTGCAAGGACTAGTGTTGCCAACTCCTCAGTAAGGAAAGTAGCTATGAGCTGTCCTAAAAGTTGCTAGAAGTCGCTAATCACCCTGACCGTGGGGGAGACGGCGGTTTATTTTGTTGTGTGCGGAGGCGGGGGGGGGAGACGGACGCAGTTCATTTAATTCATATTGCGCACACAGTCGCGCATCTTCCAGTACTCTTTAAATTTGATAATTTAAAGAGTGAGTGCTTTGGGACAGTGGAGGGGCTCACGGCAGCACCCGCTGCTCGTTGAGGACAGTAACTGCAGAACGAAACGTGCTTTCACGTCAGTGTCCAAAACACCAGACAAGTCTCCAATAACACCAGAAAAAGTAGCTATATTTGTCGCTAGTTGCTATTGACAAAACAAGTCGCCAAGATGATTTGGAAAGTTGCCAGATTTAGCGAGAAAGTCGCCAAGTTGGCAACACTGGCAAGGCCACTAAAGACAGAAAAATTTTACTGTCTTGCGACACTCCTTCAGTGGTCTGGAGCAAGGTTGCTGATCGGCTGTATGCAAATGAGTTTCTGTTGGTGTCCGCAACTCTAGTGGGAAAAAAATTTTGCCAGTGGCCTGGGGGCTGATAATTAGGGAGTGAATCGCTGCCCAAAATAGGCGTGACCGATGTGAGTATGTAAATCGCAAAACGTAAATCTTGGTCGCAGACTGGAGCGCTGTCCTGTGGTTGTGGAAAAAATGTTCTGTTAGAGAAGGGTCAAATTATGGGCCTGCATCAAGCAAAGAAAACAACTGAGAAAATTGCTGGAACTACTGAAATTCAGTTAAGGACTGAGGTTATGGCCTATGGCGTTGATCCAAACGAATGGGCACTCAGACGAAGCGGACATGTGAAAAACCTATTGCAAAATCTGGAATATCTATAGCCCCCTTCACAAAACCCTGAAGGAATATGCTGAAGTAGAAAAGGCAGATCTCGGACCTTGCTCGCTCACTGTTAGGACACTGCCAGAGATCAAACAGGTGACATTGCTGATGACCTGTGGAAAGTACTGAATTCCGTGGAGCCACTGTACTTGCATTGCATTTCATGTGTCCGTGAATACTGTAGATGATTTGTAAGATATAGCTAGCCAGCTAGCAATGAAACTGGACCGTTTAATATGCAACTGCAGATCCACGTGCACACAATAAGTAAATCTGTTCTGGTGCTGTATTTCAACAGAGAGCACATTCCTGTACCCTTATTTTCGTGCATGAGTTAATTTGCATGTGTGTGAAGTACTGCTCCAAATTCTCAAGATTTCTTTTATTTCTTTAGCGAGTTCGCTTTCAATTGCTGTTTCTTCTCCTTGCAGGTGTGTCATCATTTTGTAACTCCTGGTATTCTGAACATAAGCCATATGAAGTTAAAGTTGAAGTTCTGAACAGCTCTATCTAATTTTTTTCAATTTGGACTAAATTTAATGTTACACTTGAAGCCCTCAAGCGTAAATGTGTAGCCTGGCTAGCTAAATGCATTCACACAAGCACATACCAATCGGGATAAGTTAGCATTATTTACCACACCGAAGAAACGCTAGAAATTATGGAGTGCATTTACATATGATCTTGGGCTAGCTCATGGTTAACTGTTGAAGATTAATATGACATGCTTTAACAAATAAACTCATAAAATAGCCTAAGTTTTGGTAAATGTTTTTGGGTGGCTTTTTTATATAGTTGGATGGCTTTAGAATTCATTCTGATGTTTGCTTTCCGGAGACATAGTTGCTAAGTTATCAATTGAAATAGTTCGTCCATACACAGTCAGTGGTTCCAACTATGTGAATTAGCATCTGTGGTTTTGGGAAACGCACTCCTATGGGGAGGAAACCATACGACCAATCTGGCAACAATGCGCAAGAAATGAGGATAAGAAGGCGGAATTAATTTGAACTCCTGATGTACGTATAAAGATCAATTATATGGTTGGTGGAGTCAGGTCAGGCTTGGAGCCTGCTACTGGTAACATTGTAACCCAGTACAACCTGCCGCATGGACGGGTGGTCGGCGTCTAAACCGGCTCCCCCACCGGTGCATACTGGAGAGGTGGGTGGCATGTCACCCTGCAGGACTAGAAACAAGACCTGTCAAAGGGCGGATGAGCTCCTAGCGAGCCAACGCCCAACATGTACCCTTAGTCCCTTTTGTGGGGGTCAACGGTGGAACCGGAACGGGCGAAGGCGGATGAACCGAATCAGCTGCTGCGACCAGCTAGAAGAGCAGTCTGCTTGAGCGGGTCCTGATCAGTCGCTGCGTCTGTGCTCACCTTCTGCACGTTGCGGTAACGTACCTGCAGTTTTTGGTGCCTGCGGAAAGAGAGAGGAATATCAGGCCAGCACAACCCCGCTACTCCTTAACCATTGTGCAGGTTTTTTCTCTCTGCATCTCAAGTCCTATGGCGAGGAACAAATGACGACGGAGGCAGGTGGAGGTTATCACTGGGAGCCTCTTGCCAGGAGTTTCCACATAGGAGGCTCAGGTGTGATGGTCGCCTTGCAGTCGACTTGAACGACGACTCGTATCCTGCCTGATGACAAAGCAGGCCTTTTGGGACAGCACTTCTTTCCGCGAAAGGGGAGGGGAAGAGAAAAGGATTCCTAAACAAAGCTCGTTCATCTCAACGTCTGCCCACTAATCGCGGCGGGCTGATTATTCAATCCTGCGGTCGACTAACAAGAAACAACACTACTATTAGATGTAATAAAGGCAAGAAAGATGTCATTATTGCAGCATGGAACGTCAGTAACCTCCAGGACAGTCCAGATAACCTTGAACGCTGAACGGAAATAGTGGCAAAAGAACTCGCCTGTTATAACATCGACATAGCAGCCCCCAGTGAAACACAACTGCCAGACACTTCTCATCTTTAAGAACATGGATCCGGCTACACATTTTTTTGGTGTGGACGCCCTGCTGATGAGCCTAGGCAGTCGAGAGTTGGCTTCGCTATCTGTAATCAACATCTTAAGATCATTGACAACCCCCCTCAAGGGACAAACGATCGACTTATGGCCATGCGTTTAAAACTGTATGATGGTTTTGTCACTCTCATCAGTGCATATGCCCCGACTATGTCCTACTCGGATGAGGCCAAGGAGGAATTCTATGGGCAGCTTGGTCAACTCATTCAGTCTGTACCTCACACCGACAAGTTGTTAGTTCTAGGAGACTTCAATGCCCGCATGGGGGCATATTATACAACGTGGACAAAAATCATCGGTCACCATGGTATAGGGAAGGAAAACTTCAACAGCACCCTTCTCTTATCCCTGTGCTCTGAGAAACAACTGGTCATTACTAACACCCTCTTCCAACAAAAGGATAGCTTCAAATCAACATGGCAGCATCCACGCTATGGCCATTGGCACCAAATAGATTTCGTCATCAACAGGCAACACGATTGGCACAATGTCAACCTTACCCGTGCCGCGAAAGGAACTACTTGCCTATCTGACCATGCCCTTTTAAAGAAGCAAAGTTACCATTTCCTTTAAGCTGAAACATCAACACCGTCGAGTCAAGTGTGCTAAACGGCGGAATGTCTCCAAGCTTGCCAACGACAAGGTACAAAAGCTCCTTGAAACCAACATGTCAGCAGCCCTTACCGACTTTGACGGAGAAAAATACGACTCATCATCTGAACAATGGAATGATCTTTGTACGAAAATCTTCCAAGCTGCAGAGGATACCATTGGTTTCGCGAACAAAAAGCACAAGGATTGGTTTGATGAGAACAACGCAACCATATGTTCCATACTGTCGGAGCTTCACACTCTTCACCTTGACTATGTGAGTGACAGAACTTCTGAAGAGAATAAAAACTGTTATAATTGAGCCAAACAAGCGGCACAAGCCAAGCTCCGTGAAATGAAGAACAACTGGTGGTCTGAAAGAACGAAGGTGCTCCAGGCAGCTGCCGATGCGCATGACCCGAAAATCTTCTACAACGAGCTAAAGGCCATGTATGGACTAACCTGCAGAGGAACCTGTCCCGTCTTAGCTCTAGATGGGGAGATGCTGGTTAGAGATCCTGCTTCGATCTTAGCACGCTGGGTACAGCATTTTAACCACCTTCTCAACTGCCAATCATCAATCCTCGATGACACTATAGAGGAAATACCACAGCGCCCTGTGATTGTTGAGCTCAACATCATTTCTGTAATGGTGGAGACAGTCAAAACAATCAACCAGCTCGCCAACGGGAAGGCACCTGGCAACGATGGCATTCCACCAGAGGTGTTTAAGTATGGGGGTGATGCCCTCGTCACTGAGTTACTTGGCTCCTCCAACAACTCTGGGCTGACGAAGCCGTCCCACAAGATTTTAAGGACGCGTCTCTGAAGCATTTATACAAGAACAAGGGTTGACAGATGAGTTTACGACAATCACAGAGGAATATCCCTGCTCAACATTGCTGGCAAAGTATTCGCAAGGATAATAGGCAATCGCTTTGCGCCTCACATTGATAGTATGTTTCCAGAAAGCCAGTGCGGGTTTAGAGCTGGAAAAGGAACCACTGATATGATGTTTGCAGCTCGGCAAATACAGGAAAAGTGTAGAGAACAAAATCTTGATCTGTTCATGGTGTTTATAGACCTCACCAAAGCCTTTGATCCAATCAACAGCAAAGGTCTCTGGAGAATCCTACTGAAGGTGGGGTGTCTGCCTAGAATGGTTAATACAATTCGCTCTTTCCCTGATGGCATGATGACACGTGTCTCAGACAATGGAGGTACATCTGACGCATTCCCGGTCACCAATCAACGAAGCAAGGCTGTGTGATGGCCCCGCTGTTATTCGGCATCGTTTTTGCTGTAATGCTTCATGATGCATTCAAGGACTGTGACAAGGGCTGTCTCGTCAGGTTCAGAAAGGATGGCGATATCTTCAATCTCAGGCGCCTAAAGGTGAAGTCAAAGGTTTCGACAATGATGACGTGTGAATGCCTGTTTGCAGATGACTGTGCCTTGATGGCATACTGCCAAGAAGACCCTCTAGCTATGGTGGATGACTTTGCCAGAGCAGCAAACCGTTACGGCCTAAATATCAGTATAAAGAAAACTGAGGTTATGGTCCAGCCAAAGGCGAGAGGCCTTCCTCAACACCCTACTATAAAGATTGGGGGTGACCAGCTGAAGGCCTTAGACAAATTCTGCTACCTCGGCGGATTCCTGTCACAGAATGCCCGTATTGATGACGAGATCACAGGGCGCATTGTGAAGGTAAGTGCAGCTTTTAGAAGGCTCCAACAAAGAGTCTGGTCAGACCATGGAATTCGACTAGGTACGAAGATATCTGTCTATAGAGCAGTTGTTCTGTCTACCCTCGTATATGGTTGTGAAAGCTGGACATGGTAAAGTGAGCACGTGAAGAAGCTCGACCAGTTCCACCTGAGATGCCTTCGCGAGATCTGTGGTATCTCATGGAGAGACAAAGTGCCAAACACTACTGTCCTAGAACACTGTGGCATTGAAGGAATTGAATTTTTCCTTGTTAAGTGCCAGCTCCGCTGGTCAGGGCATCTGGTCCGAATGGGGGACAGCTGGATACCAAAAGCCCTCTTCTATGGGGAGCTAGCAAATGGGCAGCGCCTTCAAGGGGGACAGTACAAGAGGTACAAGGATGTCCTGAAGTCCAATCTAAAAGCGTGTCAAATAGCAACCGAAACCTGGGAGAAGCAAGCGCTAATCCGAGCAGAGTGGAGGACAACTTGCTATGCTGGCGTCAGGTCCTTTGAGTGTCGGCGCATTAATAAGTTGAAGGAGCGATATGCAGCTCGCAAGGCGCGGCTGCAAGCCCACCAGCCACCAGCTACCTTTCCTTGCCCGGAATGTCAGCGTCAGTGCCGTTCTCAAATAGGACTGCGGAGCCACCACAGGTCCAAACTCCACGTACTTCAAGATGCAGACTGAAATGAGATCCGACAATTACGACGGCTCAGTCCACCACCATACGGTTGGATTGTTTAAATATTTAATGAGGATAATGCAGAATTTTCACTCGCCAGGCAAGCGAGGAGACTGAGCCTATCCGGTCGACCGAACGGTTTTTCTGTCACCACGGATCTCAGGCAAGAGCGAAGATCGAGGCCTGATCACTGCACACTACTACAGCAAATGAAGGAAGCCAAAATGGTTTCAAAAACAACTTTAAATACCAATATCTCAAAAACTACTTGAGATATTTGAGTTCTGCAAAAACCTCTGAACTCAGAAAGGTAAGTTCTTCAACATTTTTATTTCGGTTCCCCTTTCAAGATCCTATAACACCATTTGGCGAGAGTAGGGGTTTCCCATTGTCCTGTCTAAAATCCCTACCTGGCTCTTTCAACCTGCCACCTAATGATCCCTGATTTAACTGGCTATGCAATTAGTCCTTTCTCTCTACACCTCAGGTTGATGGTTGGTGAATGTTCTGGTGCAAAGTGGCTGCTGTCGCATCACCCGGGTGGGTAGTACTCATTGGTGGTGGTGAGATGAGATTACCCTGAAAGACTGTAAAGCACGTGTTTACACTTGGTTTTAACATGTGAATTTGGGTGATCAGTTCATGTGTGGTCTGGGGAGACACACTGCTGTTTAGACTTGGCGTTAAGCTGACCACTTGTGATCGGATTTTGTTGCATACTACATAACTTCTGCTAAGACCCAGCGTGCAATTAATGACATATAACAACAACAGTAGCTGTTCCAACCAGACAAATCCAAAATTTTGACCCTGTTTCACGTTATTTTTTTGGGCAAGCTGTTATGTTTCTGCCTATAGTTTATATGTTCAGATTATTTCAGTCATCGAAATGAGCCAGACAGGCGTATTTGCAACTTGCAAGAGCCTGCAGGACCGCACGGAAGAGGAAACGTCATCGGAAAGTACTCGCATCACTGCTAAGATAGCCACAGGACCTCGAAGAATGGCATGATAATATTTTTCTGTTTATGTCCTTGTTGGGGACGCATCAGGACAGATTAGCATTTACACTACCAAACATATGTGGTGTAAGCCGCGCTGGAAAAGCAGGGAAAGCTATGTGCACTTTGTCACGTACTCAGGACTCTGGCAAACAGAACCTTTTTGTCTTAGGGGCCTCAGCACCTAGCAGAGACCCTTCGGGGTCAAGGGAGCAGACTCAACTAGGGTCTGTATGGCGCCAACTTAATTTGCCACAGCTGGAGCGGCCACCAGCCTCACAGTTAATGGACAAGCTCTGCGGTAAAGGTCGGCATCGAATGTCTTGCAAACCACCCGAAAACGGCTGAGACCACTTTGGTAGAGACAATGCCGCAGTGCCATAAACTGGACTTTTCAGAGATTACACCAGCAAAATAATTCACATTACCTCCCGTAATGTTGCAAATCAAATGTGTATTTTTATTATACGACGTAAGCTGAATGTTAACATTAATACCAGTTATCTTTGTAATTATGGACTGTAACGGACGTTTCATGGCAAACTGTCGTGCAAGCATATTGTGTTTGGTATCTTTTTACTCCACTAAACTTCCGAAATCGCATGGGGCATATTTCGAATGGATTAAAGTTGTACTAAACCCTCATTCAATAAGTATGAAAAGAAATATACTTCTACTTCTCCTCGTGGTAATGTCTCCACCCAAAGTTCCTCCGGGGTGGGGGCGCCTTCCTGGTTCGAATTACCCAAGTGACCTATGACCTCGCTATAGGAAGCGCTTCCAGAGTTTGGGCATAAAAGGTAGGGAAACAAAGGATTTGGGGAAGATTGCAACCGACTTCCCACACGTGCATCTCTATGCCGTGTGTAGCCAATAGTTTGTAGTTATGGAAGATCGCAGACAAGTTCCCACACATGCATCTGTATGTGTGTAGCCGTTATCACAATGGAAGATTGCAATCAACTTCCCCCATGCGTATCTCCATGCCGTGGGTAGCTTTAATCTAGTCATGTAAGATCTTAGGCGATTTCCCACATGTGCTCCTGCAGCCGTGTGCAGACGTGATATAGCTATGGAAGCTTGTGTTCATCCTTCCCACTTTGTACACTTTGTGTATATGTGTAGTTGTGAGCTGCGCCAGGTATGATTTGACTTCTACTTTACATTTTCTGTAACGATGTGATTGGTTCTTGTGATTTAAGCTTGCGCCTGCCTGGTGAAATAAATTGGTCATTGCATTCTGTTGTGTGTTTCTGACTCTAACTAACTTATATCCTTCCAGCCCGGAGTCCTGTCTGCTAATTGGGTAACGTAGGACTGTAATCGCATGCCTGATCAACACGCTTAGTCTGCATTTTAAGGTGGATTTTCCAGGCTGTGATTGGTGTTATTTTGATTGGCTTCAAGGAGATTCCGTTACACCGAGTAGGCTCGGTCCCTGAACGGAGGTCTTAAAAATATAACACAAAGTCCTTGAACGGATATCATTACACTTCGGAGTTACTCGCTTTGGGCCCTGGTAATCCCTAGTCATGGCTATTTTCTATGTGAAAATTACTGCGCTTAATAATACCGCCAGCCTCTGAGTTAATCCACCAAATTGGGCTGTATAGATGTTTCTGGTCCGGCGGAGTAAGGTTATAGACCGTTTACAAGTCTGATGCACAACGGAGCTCCAGATTGATTATTGGAGTCAGATCATACTTATGCAAACGCATAATTTAATCGTAACCACAAAGGGTTTGTACAACCCCAATTCTGAAATAGCCGGGACAAAGTGTAAATTGTGAATAAAATCAAAACGCAATGACTTTCAAATCACACCAACCAGTATTTTATTCACAATAGAACAGATATAATACAATATAATTATAGCCAATCATGTTACACACCTGATGCCAGTTAACTTAATCACTTGCTAAATGTTCTTTCAGCTGATTCTCTTATATATTAATTGCTTTTTCAGCCCTCCTTTGCCTGTGTCCCAAAATTTTTGAGACCTGTTGCAGCCAGAAAATTTGAAATAAGCTCATTTTGTGGATACAAATGTAAAATGTCTCAGTTTCAACATTTGAAATGTTATCTATGGTCTACTGTAAATAACATATTGGCTCATGATCTGAAAGTCATTGCATTTTGATTTTATTCAAAATTTACACTTCGTCCCAACTATTTCGGAATTGGGGTTGTATAACTAACTTTTATATCCTCAATTTAATATGAAGTCAGATAAATTGTAGCTGCTACGATATTAGGACTGCAGCATCCGCAAGACACGTTTCAGGCCAGTTAAAAGCAAAACGTGAAGGACGTCATCACGTTTGACCTGAGGCAGTGGCCTAGCGCTGACGCTGTAGCCAGACCCCAGTTTTATAATGGAGACCATTAAGACTTTATTTTCCCTAGCAGTTTAGGCAAACACGCTGAGACCTTCCTCCTCATCTAGGACCCTCCTTGGCTTAGATGCACGGTGTTTACAGTGGTCAGATGCGTCCAAGACCACCTCTACAACCGGTTTGAGAGATTGGATCTCAATTCGTCTTGGAGCCTGTTTTCACTTGTATTCAGCGCTGACCACTTGTGATCTGATCACCCAAAACGCATACTAAAATCAAGTGTAAATGGGGCCTTTGAGAAGGGTGCTTTATAAATGCAGTGTTCATTCATTCATTATTCTGCCGGAATACTGATTTCCTTGCTCTTTACCAAACACTATGGCCCAAGCCTCCAGTCACACTTAGAGATGAAATGTTTCGTTATTGAAGCGGTACATGAAAATAAATTTAGTTATGGATCATACTGCATGCACATATTTTGGCAAGCACATAATTTAAAGAAAGACCTATTTGTTTGTAAGACAAATGCTAACGTTTTTTAAAAAATGCTTCTAGCACCATTGTTCATTTTTGGAGAAGAAAAAGAATTATGACAGAAAAAAAAATCATCATGCATAATCACATGTAAATTGAGACATCCAATTTATATGAACATGTGAGCATAAAATTCTTAGAATATAATGCAAAAGGTGAGTCATGTAGTGTTAATACTCACCGTTATTTCTGTCTCAGCCTTTCAAAAAAAAAATTTTGCTGACACCCACAATTAATCCTGAAAAAAATATCTTGAAGTGCTTCTAATATTGAGAGGACAAATGAATTCTAGAACAGCTCATACTCAGCCAGTGCTAATGACAGTTGCAGTCTTGATGTACTCTGTAGGTTAAAAGAGCAAAGAGCACTTAAAAGAGCACTTACACAGGTATTTTTACACTGTACTCTGGATTTCTGTTTGCAGGGCACAAGTATAAACCCACACAAAAGAGGAACTGTTCATACGTGGCTTCTTGAGAAATATACTGGGTGTCATATCCGGACCAGGTTTTCCAGTTACCATGCCCCTCCGGGTATAGTTCCATTCCACATTTTTATTTCCTCTCCAAATTGTTTAATCACCTGCACCTGATCCCTATTGACTCTTCTATTTAAGCCACCACTTACCCTCATTCATAGCCTGATTTCGTGTCAGTGTTGGAACACACCTCAGGTCTTCCTTTGGTTTTTCCAATCCCAATTCCCAGCCTGTTTCTCTGTATTTATAAATATTGTTTGTATTCTTTCTTATATCTGTATTTCCATGGTTATTGTTCTACTTCCATTATTAAACCCCTTTTCCGATCGTCTTCCTTGCGTTCTGTTCCTGAGTACCACCATGACACGAAGAATGTATTGTGTGAATATTTTTGGCTTAGATTCATATACAATTCCTGTCAGTCAACTCAGGTGAACATCATAAATTTCAATATTACAAAATGCATGCAATAGAGCTGCCGGATAGCTCACTCAGTAAAGCATCGCGCTGCAAAGCAGAAATGACTATCAAATTGCGCGCCCCGCCTCGTACCAACCGGTAGTGGTCGGCCGCTTTATCAGAGTAGCGCACAATTGGCTATGGCGCTACAGGGTTGCAAATTGAGAAGGGACTGCCGGGAAAGGGAAAATAATAGTTGCCTTGTTCATTGCTCAAGTGCCTCCTGTTGATCAGACGGGCGCTCGTCAGGAAGATTCTAAGCCTGTTCATGTCAGGGAATCCTCTGCCCTCGTTCTAAACTTGCGAAGATTCAACCAATGAGTGTATAAGAAGCAGTGGCTGACAGGCGCGTGCTTCGGAGGAGAGCCGCGAACTGTCTACACTCTCCTGAATTGGCAGCAAGGGGTTGCATATGAGCAAGCCTTGTACATAGTTCACCAATTGGGCATTCCAGATTCGGGTGGGATCGGAGATGCCAAATTTATAAGAAAAAAAAAAAACATGCAATGATAGTTTGGCTTGTAGGCCCTGACCTGACACACTTTGTGGCTTGAGGAGGAGGAGAGTTGAAAATGTCAGGATATTCAATTTCCGAGCTACATACCCAGCCATCAAAATGTCTCAAGACATCTTACGATGTCTTAATAACCGAAATCAAGACGTCTCAAGACATTTTTGTACATCAAAACGTCTTAAGACATCTTAAGACAAAAATTTGAAGACGCCACACATGTCTTAAGACATGCCAGAGCAGAACATGGGATGCACCCAGACAGATTTTTGTGTCTTGAAGACATTGAGAGTCTTAAGACATCTTAAGACATATTTCCTTTGTCTTAAGACATTCACATCTTAAGATGGCTTCAGACATGGTATGTATGTCTCAAAGACATGGTCAAGCTATCTTGTTTCAACTAGGGTATTATGAGGATAATATTATGATAATGGTCTATTTATATTTTACTGTAAAATCTTATATAACGTTATTGGAGTGTTAAATGATAATTATATGATAATTACTTATTTTTTCAATATTTAACTTGCATTATTTTTAATTTCCTTGAGAGCCCTGCGTAATGGAATTAATAAGGTAAAAACAAACAATAACTGAATGAACAAGTTAAAAATGTAAAATATTGCTTCAGATGAAGAAGGATATGGTAATGTAATGTGATTTTTTACATAACAAATGTTTTCAACAGAAGATGAACATAAACAGGAGGTGAAATTAAGTTTATAAAAATGTTTAATGAATAAATTATTGAATTAAATGCGTATCATAGAAAAATATCATAGAATAATCAATTTTAAATAAACAATAACAATACAATTATAATGATCTACGCAACAATATGTAATAAATAAAGAATAATATAATATTTTATCATTCAATTGAATAAATATGAATTTAAATGAATTAATCTAGGGAATACAATGAACGATTCAAACAAAACACATTCAAACTAATTCAAAACATCAAAAGATTGAATTAAATTCCATTTAAAGTTTGAACACACGCACACACACACACACACACACTAGGCACTCTTCATGTCCTGGACTGCCTTGATGGCCTTGGCGTTGGGGTCCTTTCCCTCCTTTAGGGCCAAGCCTGCAGGTATGTTTGCACAGTGTCCCTGCAGGACTCATTCAGCACTCTCTGATTACCAAGGTGGTGGGCAAAGGCCAGGTTTGTGCCCCTCGTCACCAAGCGGTCCACATCGGCCTCTGTACTCTCCATTTTTATTTTCTTAACTGCCCGCCTCCGCAGTTCAAGAAACATGGTGTATCTGCAATTTTAAAAAATACTGCTATTTAAATGGGAATAAATCAAGAGACATCAAAATATGTTGTCCCTGTCCCCACTTACTTAGTGAAGAACCACTACACTTCCGATAAATCTATGTATTGACAGTACAGTAAAGTATGTAGTCTGTTTTGTGGGTTACATACATAAGGGTACAGTAAGATGGGGTGAGTAAGATGTAAATAGTGTGCACACAGAACTTTGAAATTAGGCTACAGCACCTATGGACCAATACTACATTATTGACCTTTCGTACCAGTAATTAATGAACCATTTGTTCACAGTCTTCATCTGAAGCCCCCTCACCAACAGCTCAGACTTCTCCTCAGTGGAGGGGTATCTTTCAGAAGAAAAAGAGCCTTGCTCTTCTCTAATGCCCTCTTCTGCCCCCCTTCATTGCCTGGAAAAACAAAATAAGTTAAAACAGTTTTAAAAGAGATATCATTATCGCTGGGATAGATGGAAGGACAGGGATGTAACAGAGGTGGACTATGAGGTCTTGATAATGGAGCTGACATGGGGGTCTGGGAGATGGTGGGGTCCAGGATGAAACTAAAGCCTGCTTTATACTTCTGCGTTGCGTTGACGCCATTGCTATGCCTTAGTTCGGCGCGGGGTTGTGTCCCACTATACTTGTGCGTCGGGGCGCTGCGCGTCACCGTGAGTGGGAGACTAAAGAAGTAGATATTAAGGCGATATGCGACTCTCAGCTGTTTGAGTCAACAAGCTAGCGAGTTCAGACTCTGATAGTAGCCTCGTTACAAGGAGTCTGAACTCGCTGAGGGAGAGGAGAGAGCTGTGTTTTTCCATGGCTTTTCGGTAGCACGGCTGCCCCAAAAGAGGCTGCGATCGATGCTCTGCGGAGCATGCGAGGGAGCAGATGATGAACCTTGTGATCGGAGCAGATACGGAGCTCCAGGAGCAGTCTGAACTAATCGAGGCTACAATCAGAGCCTGAGTGGTTCAGTGCGCCACGCTGCTGGGCTGCGCAGAGGAATAGATGCCTTAAGTTGGTTAGTTCCAGATAAACTTTATTTTTCCACTAAACTTCGCTTTTACAAAAAGTTAATGCACTCAAAAAATGTCCATGTAGTGTCCTCTTAAACTGTGGTATTATTCTTAGATGGGAGTTCTAGTATGCAGAGAAAATAGCCTGTTCATTTGGTACAATACTTCCCTGTTTGCGGCTGGTTCTGCGTCCCAAAGTTTGAGCAATTGTGTCTTACTGAGGGAGAGGAGATAGCTGTGTACTGCATCTAATTTACTTAGTGGCCATATGGAGCTCATACAACCCTACAACCCCACTTAAAAAAAAACTGAACTATCCCTTTAAGGTTGTGTGCCAGGGGGGTGGTAGTGATGGTGGAGCTGTCAATGGTGAGAGCCGTAGGCATATATTCTTTTCTTTTTTTTTCTCTTACTTGTCATCCTATTCCCAGCCATGAGGTGGCATTGGCATGAACATGCCACACAGGGACAGCATGCCCCATCTTCTCGTTCAGCTGACCCTGTGGTGCAAAATCAAATACATGAGTCTATAGCTATGACCGTATATCGATTCCATTTTCAAAATTAATGCACACCTCATAGTATCCCTTAAGCCCCCCACCTATTTTTCAACCTCCTGCGCCAAAGTAACATACCCAAAATAAAACGGGTATATCTTCACAAATACAAGGGCTGTATGAATAATTTTTGTCACCTATGACAAAAACACCTATACGTTTGCTACAGAAGTGTCAGAATCAAGATATGTTTAAGTGTGTCTGAGAAAATCCATTCGGAACACAATCAGAAAATGTAAATTTTGGTTCTCGCCTAAAAAAAAAAAAAAGTTTATTTAGAGTGAAAACCACCCCTGACTCATGGAAACACAGCCAAATTCAAATAGGAATTGTTAATGTAACATCTCATGGGTAACTGTGCAAAGGTAGATGGTAAAAGGGTGAACCTGAACAGTTGTAGAAAGGTTTTAGTAAAGGTATGTGCAGGCGGAAACACAAATTTAGCCTTTTTTGGACATTTTGGCACCGTATGTGCCATTAGGCCTTTCTCAGGCACCAGTGTGGGAAACTAACTTTGTTTCACTGATATATCACTCTGGTTATGCATTCCACCAAAATACAACTATTTTTGACTAATTTTGAAGATTTACCCATACCTCTATACATTTTTCACCCCAAAAAACGGGGGCTCTTACCTTGCTGTGAGTAAGCAATATTCTCTAATTCAGTTTACTAAATATTGAGCACAATAGCCCCCCTAACCCTCTTGCAATGTCATCAGGGTAAGCAGATGAAGGCTTATTTTTCATTTTTGGGTGAACTATCCCTTTAAGAACATATTAGTGAGTGAGGCTCAATGTGTATCATTCAACTATATTGTGTTTATGCTGTGTAGGCTCCTGTGTAAACTCCATGCATAAGTCACTATAAATATACATTACACATATTGTATAACCATTGCACATTGGTTTTATACAATAGCCCTATCATTTAACCTTTTAACCATCCCACCCACCAGTCTACTTAGATATAGAACTATGATTATTTGCCTTGTATTATAGCATACATACTGCTGCAAATACGCCCCAATAACATTGCAATATAATTGTAGCACTTCTGGTTGGACTCACACAATTGTCTTGTTCTATGTAATGATAAAGTTAATCTATGTCTATCACTCACTCACCTCGAATAACTCTCCCTCTGTTGGTGCCAAATCTTGATAGATTTTGTCTCCAGGATTCGTCCCCTCGTCTCCTGGTGTCCTCTCGTCTCGTCTCCTCTCCTTAATTATCTCTGATGGTGAGTTCAGGGTTTGTTGAACCGGCTCACTCAACAAACCCTGAACTCGCAATCAGAGATAATTGGTATCATGACGGTGGCTATAATCTTTCTTTGTTAACCTCGGCTTTGTGCTTTTAACGCCGTGAGCGCTCTCAATTAAGGGGCGTTCCAAGTGTCAATTTACTGTATTTCCTTTCATAAAACGACCGATCGCGTGCTGAATGTTTCTCCGACGAAGCTATAACTGATCCAGGATCAGGAAGGTTGCGGGATGTCTCCCCCCGCGGCACCAGGGGGCGCCTCCAGCTGTTTAATGGGAGACGCGTATGAAATTTTACACTGATTGGTTGGACACTTGAAAGACTGCACGATTATGCATGCGCATAGACTGTTGGGAAATTGGAATTGAGATTTATGTTAGTATATGTATTCTTGTTGGTTGATGTATGCACTTGTTCGTTGGATGTAATGTAAGTGGTTGGTGGGTGATAAATAACATTTTTTAAAGAATCTCCTAGGAGGAGTGGGTCGTGTTTATGGACAGTTATGAGGAATGTAAAAATATTAAAACAGTGAAAAGCCACATGTTGCTGCTAATAAGGCCAGAGAGGAATTTTGGCGGAAAATTTATGACCGTGTAAATGTGTAAGTCCTCTGATGAAGGACAAGTGGAAATCACTTTAGTTTCTCGGCCAAATGAAACAAAGTGAAATTAAATTATAGATAGATAATATTCAAATTGATGAATACCAATAGTAAACTCCGTTTTATTAATTTCTTCGTTTTTGGTTTAAAGTATTTTTTTACCGTTGCTTTTCTTTTATATAGCATGATTTTAATAAAATCGTATCCCACCACTAACCCAAACCAGTTGCACCATTGCAATTTTACAGTAGTCCAGTGGCATAAAGTGGCCTACTATTTAATAGTTGAATACGCTTTAATAGTTACAGTACCAGCACTGTCAAGAGGACTTGGCAGAAAGTTAAAACAAAGCATGAGAACATTTTTCAAAGTGGTACGCCCTATGCTGCTTTGCTTTCATAATTATTCAAATTACTTTAATGGTATGCTGTGTAAAATGTATAGCGCTGCATACAATATTCTTGCTCAGATTTTCTGCATCTCCACCTGAATGTTGTCGGTTCCTGTGGCAAAAAAAAAAAAATAACACAACGTTATGCATACCGTTCGTGCAACGTTAGTGCCTCTCTTTGCTACATTGCCAATATATGGTTCCAGTAGATCGCATAAGTAATGAATTCCCTTAGCTGAGAATCTGCAGGGTTCATAGAGAATATTATCGTCAAAAAAATGAACAGGTCATGCCAGTCTTCCTCCGAAGAGAACCGCCTACATTTCGGGCACCAAAGTCCACAGGATTATTCAAGAAAGGTGACAGCAACTTCAAAGGAGGTACTTAGTGATAAGGCAGTACATGTATAGCCGATTTAAGCCGAAACTCGGCACATAACCTGCTCTCGACCAGGTTAAGTTCGAAGTGTAAGTTACCATGGTAATCTAGCCGCGTTAAAAGAGAGGCACCTTTGTGACATTGAAAAGCCTAGGTTTAGGCTCGACATACCTCGCTAACCCACTTATCTTGCTCCATAGCATACCCCCCTGGGGTGGAATCTGTTTCGTTTTGTTGAACTGGGCGGGGGAGGCGGGCTCTGTTTCATTTTGTAGGGGGGCGGGATGGAGGGAGATTATCTTCCATTTAGTTAACCAAGGGGCAAGGAGGGAGGGCGGGTTCTCTCACATTTCTCGTGAGGCTGTGAGCAGATGGAGTCAATCAATGAATCGGGGGGGAAATAGCAACCATAAACATATAACAATTAGGTCGCTTGTTACACTTCTCAACAAGCAACCATATTTTTAAAAACAAGCCCAAAAAAACCGCAACCCGCGACCTGTAATTTTTTCAAGCGACTTCAGGAAATAAGAAGCCCAAAGTCGCGTATTATAAGCGGACTTGGCAACTCTGCAGTTCTCTCGAGTGGCTGTGCTTGTGTGTGTACGTGCACTTGTGTTTAGGGCGGGGATGGGGCACCGGACGAAAAGTGTCCGTATACGGAGCAATACAACAGTATCAGAGTCAGTGTATCTGTCAGATATCCGTAACATTTATGGAGAGTATTCTGGAAGATCTGATCTGTAACGGATGCATATATATGCTATCTGTGACATATCCCTTAGAATACCTGATTCCTATACTACAAAGATCACGGATCTGGAAAAATATCATCAACAGATTTTCAGGCAACTGCAGATACAAAGAAATGTGATTGTCATTTTCACTGATCTGGGATCCTGACTCAGCAGGCCAAAAATCTGATCATCTCTAGACCAGCTGTAGGATCACAGAAAGTCTGCTGTTTTATGCTCGCCACTTTTTTCCTCACTTTCGATTTTGCCCGACTTTTTTTTTACACGTTTAACATTGTGTATTTAGCAAAGACCATATAATATTTAACATGTAAAGTGTCCCAAAGGCACAGTAAGCAAAATATTTTTTACTCCATAAGACTGTTTTAAACAGTTATAAAAGATCGCACTTATTGCGTTGTCGTGGCAACGTGTAAACAGTGCTCTTAGCAGCGCCAGCTACATATATGGAAATAATGACATAAATTGTCTCTCCTATTTCTTTTTTATTGTAGCTTACATTTAATGTAATGAATATTTTTTTTATCTATTTATTAAGGCTATTGTGTGCTGTGACTGATTTAGGCTATCTTTCATCATTGTTTAACGTTAATGTTATATGGAGAAAATAGAAAGCCTTTTTATTGCTCACAGACTGCTTTGCTTTTGTGCCTCTTAAGTTCACAACAAGGAGGACTCTGATGAAGACAATGAGCTGCATGACTATGCCAATGAAGAGGATGAAGAGCAAGACATGCCTCAGCCAGACGAGGACATCATGGAAATAGATATTCAGGAAGCTCCTGAGCCAGAAGGCATTGATGATGCTGAAAATGAAATGGTAGGCTAATAACAAACCTAGATTTTGCTTTACCCCTTTACTGCCATCTACAGTCCAATTGATACACTGTGATAATGCATTGCTTTTTACTGTATGCGGTCTTAGGACTGTACAACTGAAGATTAGGCTACTCACAAAATTACTATATGACAAGAAAATAACACAATACATCATTTCCACATTAATTATTGCTGTAATGTTTATTAAGGTTTCGAAAGGGATGTGTCATATGTTTATGTATGTTTGCTTATACCTTGCCTCTACAGGCGGATCTATATCCATTAAATTCCTTCACTGAGGCAGCCCTGAGCCTGTTCTTTGAAACCTCTGGCATTTCAGTGAGCAATTTTTCTAGCTTACTAGAAATCCTGTCACACGACAGTTTCAAGAAGGAGGACGTACCACCAAATGTCAGTGTTTTCAAGGTAGGCAAAGCAAAGTTGGATACCATGGCGCTCTAGCATCAGCTTTCCATTGGGCACTCACATAGGGTCCTGTTAATGACTGTAGGTAAAGAAATAGGCCTTGTTTTAAGATACTGTACTCATGTAATTTGACTGTTTTCCCCATTTCAGAAGATCAGGAAAAACCTACCAAAGGTGCCTATTAGTGTACATGGTGAGGATTCCCATTTCTACCACTTTAATATGGAGAAGACAGTCGACAACATCTTAAAAAACAATATGCACATGGCTAAAATGACATTTGTGCCAGTGACCGACTGCCACAGAGACGCCTTCAATTCGAGGCTCTTTCATCAGAGCAAGCTCTTTCGCATACAGTCTGTCAAGACAAATGTGGGCAAGGTAAACTCTAATTTTTTAAAAAGCGCTCACCAAAAAAGACGCCGGTCATCATTTTATGTAGGCTTATTTACTTTTTTTTTTTCAGGTAACTGCACTTGACATCATCAGGATTAACACGGACCGGAGAGCACAACTTGCAAGACTGGAGTCAATCGCTTTTGATAGCTCTAAAAGGAACCTGGTCCTCAGGTGCAGGCTGCTGTTCTGTGGCCTGGAGATGAGAAATCACCAGCAGTATCACCATATAACACCAGTCAGAGAACAAATTTTCATCTCTGACGCCATTGAGTCCATTACCCTGGATGCTGTGGTGAGAAAAATGCCACAGATCCAACAATACACTGGCCACTACTTGTACAGCCGCCACTCTGCCACAGCTTTTGCAGAGCCAAGCAGCAGGTTCATCAGAGATGCATCAACTCTCCCAGCTCATTGCAGTGAGGGACAGCAACAAAGAGACCTCCCCACAGGTACAGTAGAATTTTTCATGGTCAATGGACATGAATAATATGGATAATATGTTCAATCAAAAGAGTAAGACTGATGTAGCTAAGATGAACATGTATGAAGTAGCCTAATTGTTGTTTTCTTTAAGGAGTACCAGTGCTCCCGCTGTACATCCATTTATATTTTGATGGGTTTGGGCTGCACAGGCGGAAGTACCATTCCACCAATGGGATGTACTTTTCCCTGGGTAATTTGCCTCGTTCTGAGGGGGCAAAAAGGGAACACATGGGCATCATAGGCCTCGGAGAACCAGGTAGCATAGTCACTACATTTAGATACAAATAGTTAATTGTTTAAATGATGGCCTATGTAGGATTTGATACAGTTTATCTTCTTTCCAAATCAGGAACATCATTTCAGCAGTGTATGGATGCCATTTCGCCATACATAGAGAAAGTGCAGGAAGGTTATTATGCTGACTGCCTTTACTATGGGGGTGAGGTGTTTGTTTGTGGAGGAATTGGCGAGATCAATGCCGACAGGCCCCAGGCAAACCACTGTGCCAACGGTTTGTCATCCACTGCAAACAAAAGGTTAGATTAATTATTACTTCACAAGCTATTTGGTTTTATTGTTTATTGTGCAAAATCTTAAAAATGTATTCCTAATCCCTTATACTGTGCCCTCTCATAGATGTAGAATTTGCACGGTTGACAAGGTCGACCTCTCCAACCCACAGGTTGCCAGTGAAGCACCCCGCAGGACAAAGGCCAAAACAAACAACATTATCGCCGCCATGTCTGAAATGGGTGTTGTGGAGAGAAAACAACATGAAACAGAGACTGGGACCCTGTATAGCCCGAACAACCAGCTGTTCTCCGATGGCATTGTCATTGAACCACACATTCAGGTAAATGTTTTAATGTATCTGTAGCCACAATGAAGCTCTGAGCAACCATACTAATGGACTGAACATGTCCTGCTCTACCTTGCGTTGAAAGGATTGAAATAGGAAGCATGTATGACGGAAACCATGTAAAAACAATACAACGGTTGGCTTTGTATTTTGTTTCAGACAAGGATCGATTACTTCCACCTCGATGCTCTTGGTGTTGGAAGACTGCAAATAAGTCTGATTTGGGGCAACATGAAGACACAAGTCCAACAGTTCATTAGTGATCTGATTGTTGCGATCGACAGACCTCATTAGCTCAAGCAGGTAATAAAGTTACATAGATAACCAGTGCATTTACTCAGGGACAGTCCACCCAAAGATGATGCTTCTGCATGTTCATTTTAAATGGATCTATCCCTTATAGATTTTTGTGCTATGCAGAGATTAAATTCATTACACAACACATTATTCTTTCAGCTCCCAGATCTTCATCACTTGGCATGTGCCACTGGCTGTGAGGTGCTCCATCTTATTCAGATGTGGACCATAATAGCCAGAGATGTTTTGTGTTGCCCTGAGGCATTTACAGCAACCTCTGCTGAATACATTGGCCGCAACAACTGCCGCCTTGTCACCAAAGCCAACATCCGATCAATCCGATCGGCAAGTCTAACTGACGAGGAGGCAAGGCAACTCCAGGTTCAGATATGTGACCATCACAGACTATTTGAGAGGGTAATTTTGTACTACCATTTTGTTTTACCTCCAATGCTACTGTACGTTTAGACATTTAAGAACTTTTTGTTTCCATCTTTTCTTTAAGATATGGAAGGCAGAGGTGGCAAACCGAGCCAACATCCATTGTGGCTATCACACTGGGGAGCAAACAGATATGCTGGGCCACCCCATGACTGGTGACTGCAATCGCTTTGAGCGATACCACCACAGGATCAAGGATATGGGTAAGTAAATTTCCCAGACATTTCATTTGCTAGGCCCAACAGGTGCTTGAAGCTCACTGTCTTGATATGCATGTTGTACTTCAGTTATCGCTCACACGAATGGCGTCAGTATCGAGAAAACAGTGGTGAAGGGGATTGCAGTGTTGGATGCCCTTTGCACATCATCAACACCGAATGATGAAGCAGCAGAAAACACATCTGTCCACGGGCTTCCGGGCTACGCCCCTGTTTACAGGCCATCGGGATCAGTCACACTGATATCTGCCGCTGAACTTCGGCAGAGATGTGGGCTTGGTAGGAAAATCTATTTCAAAATAGGTCACTAAAATAAATTACTAAAATAATTATATTGCTTGTTAACATATTCCTGCATTTCAGTTCTACCAACGATGTCTAAAATGATGGTAAAAACATAAGTAACAGAAATTGAAATTCATAGAATTTAATTAAAAAAACAGATCAACAATGAGCAAGCTTGTTAATTTTTGAATATGGGTCTCTCAGGCCTTGACTATAAGGAGGGAAAAGAAGCAACACTAACAGCTGGACTGAAAATCTTTTGGAAAGGATATAATTGCCTGGAGTCCACCGTGGATCGCCAAAAGAATAAGCTTCTGATCACAGTTTTCCCCATTAAGTTCCACTGTGTGGTTCCAGACAGATATGAGACAAAATATTAACACTGCTGCCGGTATCACCAGCACGCCTGTAATTTATGATTTAAAAAAAAAAATAAAAAATCGGCATTATATATCAGCCATCGGCTGCCCTTGTTATGATTCTGCTCTGTCTGTCTTGTTTCTGCCATGTTCATTATGTTTCTGCCATGCCCTGTTATGTTTATGATTATGTCTGTTAGGTTTTGCCATGTTCTGTTTAGTTTTTGTACTTTGCCATGTTTTCGTTTTTGCCATTCCCGATCCACTTTTCTGTTATAGTCCGGTCCATGTTTTGCCATGCCCTTCATTGCACTTTGTCTCCCCTGTCTGGTCTCTTGTTAAGTTACAGCTTCTCCCCAGTCCCGCGTGTCACATGCTTAGGTGATTTCATGGTTTCTGGGTTTCAAACATTCCTTCCAATCTCGTTTGCTTCCTTCTCCTCTCTTTTCTATATTACTAACCAATACTAACAGTTTGTTGTTTTGTTAAGTTAGTAACCCAGACTAACATTGTATATAATACTAACTTACTAACGAGCACCAGGGATTGTATAGCTGCGCTTACTAATTGATTAACAAGCTCTCAGCACTCGCCCTGTTCTAGTCTCCGCCTCTTGCCTTCACTTAGTCTTTGCTGCAATTCAGCGGATCCTCCGCACCTGCTCCACTCTGTCCTGCTTCTCATTATCTGTGCACGTTAGAACTCCCTAACCGGAGCTGTATGTTTTTGTCATAGGCTGTCTCGTGTTCCCTGTCCGCGTTTTGGCAGTTGCCTATTTCATGTGATTAGGTTCTCCCTCATGTTCCCTCCTTTGTAATCAGTCTGACTTCTTGCACTAGTGTCTTGTTAAGCATGTGACTTCCCATGAGTGTATATTAGGAGTCTTCTCTCAGCACTTCCTTGTCAGAACGTTCTCCTTTGTCTGCTTGTGCCACGCTTTTTTCGCCTTGTCTTCATTGTGATTACCTTTCTGACTGGACCGTCCTTGTTTTATGATTTTTGCCTATTCCCTGTACTTTGCCACATTCTCTGTGTATCGAACCTCTTTTGTCTGACTACGATTTTTGTTATTGGTGCCCTGTTTACGGTTCTGGATTTCGCCCTTTGGATTCTGATTTTTTGGATTGTGGACATTGTACCGTTGCCTCTGCTCTGTTGGGGTTTCCCCTTCAGAAATAAAGCCTCCATTTTTGTATTCACTGGTTCTCGCTTCTGGTTCCTGAGCGTATCCTCACATTACGTTCTGACCAGCATGGAGCCAGCGAGTAACCAGCCACTGCAGGCTGCTGTGAGAGAGCAAGGTGCCCAGCTGGAATTTCAAGAGCGCCAGCTTCGTGCACTTATGCAGCACATGCAGACCATGAGCCTCCAGATGGCGGACCTCACTCGTTCTTTGCAAGATTCACAACCTCAACACGCTCCCCAGCCCACTGTCAATGCCACGCCTGCTCCTGCACCTATGCCTGCTTCCACTCCTCCGATGCCTGTCTGCGAACCACGTCTGCCACCCCCTGAAAGGTACGACAGCAACCCTGGCTCGTGTCGTGCATTCCTGACCCAATGTGATCTCATATTCAGTTTACAGCCCTCCTCCTTTCCCACTGAACGCGCTCGCGTCGCGTTTATCATCACGCAGCTCACGGGAAGAGCCAAACAGTGGGCTACTGCAGCATGGGAGGCGGATTTGCCCTGCGTCCAGTCCTCAAGCCTTCTGGGAGAGGAGATGAGGCGAATCTTCGACCGCACCAAGCTGGGTCACGAGGCAGGGCAGGAGATCCTACGCATTCGCCAGGGGGGCCGTTCAGTGGCTGACTACGCCATTGATTTCCAGACTCTGGCGACCAACAGTAGGTGGGGGCGAAGAGCTCTGTACGACGCCTTTTTTTATGGCCTCTCTGAGAGATTAAGGACGAGCTTGTTCCCCGTGAGTTACCAGAGGGATTAGATGATCTGATTGACCTGGCCATACGGGTGGACTCCCGATTGGAGGAACGAAGACGATCCGTTCCCCGCAGCCGACCTGCCTACCTCTTCCAGACGACACCGCCTCTACCACCACCTGCTGGAGACAGATCTTCCCTGGAGACTGAACCAATGCAACTTGGGCGTACTCGCATTCCTGACGAGGAAAGAAGCCGTCGACGCAGAGAAGGGGCCTGCTACTATTGTGGCAAAGGGGGACATCACATCGCGCAGTGTCCCAGCAAAAGGCCACACCCTGGTTCAAGGGAAGGAGCTCTGGTGGGCGTTACTCCATTGGATGAATCTACAAGAAGTCGCACCTGTTTTCCCATGGTTCTGGAGTGGGATGGAGAGAGCAGGTCTACCATGGCTCTCATCGATTCTGGAGCGGAGTAGAACTTCATCGACGTGGATTTGGCCCGGAGGTGGGGAGTTCCGGTGGAGAAGATCTTCCCGGATCGGGTGGCTAACTCTCTAAGTGGCCAGAGGATCGCTCAGATCACCCATGTCACCAACCCCATCGAGCTCAAGATTTCCAGTTACCACCATGAAATGATCAGGCTCTACCTCCTCCGGTCTCCCCATGCTCCGATCGTTCTGGGCCACCCGTGGATGGCTAAACACCTCCCAGACATCGACTGGCGAAGACATGAGATCAAGGGTTGGAGCCCTAGCTGTTTGCTCTCATGTCTCCACAACGCTCAAGACCCACAAACTACCTCCCCTCCAGAGGAGATCCCAGATTTGGACAAGGTTCCTGCGGAGTTCCATGATCTCAAAGAGGTTTTTTCCAAGTCACGAGCTACCAGTTTGCCTCCACATCGCCCCTACGATTGCGCTATTGACCTAAAGCCAGGTACCATGCCCCCTAAAGGCCGCTTGTACTCATTATCACGCCCCGAGACCCAAGCCATGGAAAAATACCTTTCTGAGTCTCTAGGCGCTGGAATAATTTGGCCATCGTCCTCCCCTGCTGGCGCAGGTTTTTTTTTGTGGCTAAGAAGGACGGGTCTTTGAGACCCTGTATCGACTATCGTGGGCTCAATGAGATAACCGTCAAAAACAGGTACCCTCTCCCCCTCATGAACACGGCCTTTGATCTATTACAAGGAGCTAAAGTGTTCACTAAATTAGACCTACGCAATGCCTACCACCTGGTGCGTATACGTGAGGGGGATGAGTGGAAAACAGCCTTTAACACTCCTACTGGGCATTGGGAGTATTTGGTTCTCCCCTTCGGCCTTACCAACGCCCCAGCTGTTTTTCAGAATCTTGTCAATGATGTGTTAAGAGATATGATTAACAAGTTTGTATTTGTCTATCTTGACGACATTGTGATTTTTTCAGAATCACAGGAGGAGCATGTCAAACATGTCCGACAGGTTCTTCATCGTCTCCTGGAGAACCGACTCTTCATTAAGGCGGAGAAATGTGAGTTTTTTGTTGAGTCCACGACTTTTTTGGGATACATTATTTCTCCAGGCACCATACGGATGGACCCAGTCAAAGTAGAGGCCGTCACCAACTGGCCCCGACCTGAAGACCGTAAGTCACTCCAACGTTTCCTGGGTTTTGCAAACTTCTATCGCCGTTTCATTAGAAATTAAAGTTCTGTGGCCTCACCCCTCACTGCTCTCACCTCCACCAAAGCAAAGTTCTTTTGGTCAGAGAAAGCTGAAAAAGCCTTTTGTGAGCTCAAGTCACGTTTTACGGCTGCACCCATTCTCACCATTCCTAACCCTGAACTCCAATTCATCGTTGAAGTGGATGCTTCTAATGTAGGAGTCGGCGCCATCCTGTCCCAAAGGTCTGCTGAGGATGGTAAGATCCACCCGTGCGCCTTTTTCTCTCGTCGCCTCAGCCCTGCAGAAAGAAATTATGACATCGGTAACCGGGAGCTGCTGGCGGTCAAATTGCCATTGGAGGAATGGAGGCAGTGGCTGGAGGGGGCTGAGGTTCCTTTCATTGTTTGGACCGACCATAAGAATTTGGAGTACCTGCAGACGGCCAAGAGGTTGAACCCACGTCAAGCCAGGTGGGCTTTCTTTTTCTCGCGTTTTAACTTTCACCTTACCTATAGACCTGGAAGTAAGAATGTCAAGCCCGATGCCTTGTCACGATGCTTTGAAATCAAAGATGAGGAACCCTGCCAAGATACTATCATGCCCAAAGAAGCCTTTGTGAACGCGATCTGTTTAGAGATCGAGAGGGAAGTCAGGGAAGCCCAAGTTAATTCAGCTGCCCCCAGTACATGTCCCACTAACTGTCTCTATGTTCCAGCCAACCTGCGATCCCGAGTCCTGGAGTGGGGGCACTCTTCCAATCTTTCCTGTCATCCAGGAGTCCGCCGTACCAAAGACTTTATCGCTCAAAGATTCTGGCGGCCAGAAATGTCACAGGACGTTCAGAGTTTTGTGGCAGCCTGCTCGGTCTGTGCCCAAGCTAAAGCATCCCATCAACCCCCTCACGGTTTGCTTCAACCCCTACACACACCACATCGCCCCTAGTCCCATATTGCTTTAGATATCATCACTGGCCTTCCCCCTTCCAATCACTACACTACCATCCTCACCATCGCTGATAGATTTTCTAAAGCTGTTCACTTGGTCCCTCTCACGAAGCTCCCCTCTGCCCAAGAAACTGCCAACCTCATTATTCAACACGTCATCAGACTACACGGAATCCCCACTGATATTACCTCTGATCGCGGTCCCCAATTCACTGCCCTGTTTTGGAAGTCATTTTGTAAATCACTTGGCACCTCTGTCAGTTTGTCTTCAGGTTTCCATCCCCAGACCAATGGCCAGACCAAGCGGGCTAACCAATGCATTGAGACTGTTTTAAGATGTTTATGCTTTAAGAACCCCTCCTCCTGGAGTCATCAGTTGCCATGGGCAGAATACGCTATGAACAGTCACACCTCTGCTGCTTCCGGTATCTCTCCCTTCAAGGCCTGCATTGGTTACCAGCCCCCTTTGTTCCCGTGTCAGGAGGAGGAGGTAGCCGTTCCTTCAGCCCGAGAGTTCGTACGCCGCTGCAGGCGCACATGGAGGGCCACCCGTCAGGCATTGCTCAGGTCGGTCGCCAGGATGAAGGCTCAGGCGGACAAGAAGCGCACTGCCGCCCCTTCTTACCGGCCTGGGCAGCGCGTCTGGCTTTCCTCCAGAGACATTCCCCTCCGAGGTAATGGGGGCAAATTATTCCCTAAGTTCCTGGGCCCCTTTACTATAGAGAAAGTTTTAAGTCCCACTGCTGTTCGCCTCCGTCTGCCCCTTTCCATGCGACGTGTCCACCCTACCTTTCATGTGTCCCAAATTAAGCCCACAGTTACCCACCCCCTGTCCTCTGGACCTGATCCCCCACCACCCGCCCGGATCATCGACGGAGGCGAAGCCTTTACGGTCCGAGCCCTCCTGGACTGTCGTCGGCGAGGTAGAGGACTTCAGTACCTCGTCGACTGGGAGGGCTACGGACCCGAACATCGAAGTTGGGTGCCTTTTAGGCACATCTTGGACAAGACTTTAATAAGGGACTTTCATGCTGTTCATCCCAGACCTGCGGGTTGAAACGCCAGGAGGCGTTTCGTAGGGAGGGGGGTACTGTTATGATTCTGCTCTGTCTGTCTTGTTTCTGCCATCTTCATTATGTTTCTGCCATGCCCTGTTATGTTTATGATTATATCTGTTAGGTTTTGCCATGTTCTGTTTAGTTTTTGTACTTTGCCATGTTTTCATTTTTGCCATTCCCGATCCACTTTTCTGTTATAGTCCGGTCCATGTTTTGCCATGCCCTTCATTGCACTTTGTCTCCCCTGTCTGGTCTCTTGTTAAGTTACAGCTTCTCCCCAGTCCCGCGTGTCACATGCTTAGGTGATTTCATGGTTTCTGGGTTTCAAACATTCCTTCCAATCTCGTTTGCTTCCTTCTCCTCTCTTTTCTATATTACTAACCAATACTAACAGTTTGTTGTATTGTTAAGTTACTAACCCAGACTAACATTGTATATAATACTAACTTACTAACGAGCACCAGGGATTGTATAGCTGCACTTACTAATTGATTAACAAGCTCTCAGCACTCGCCCTGTTCTAGTCTCTGCCTCTTGCCTTCACTTAGTCTTTGCTGCAATTCAGCGGATCCTCCGCACCTGCTCCACTCTGTCCTGCTTCTCATTATCTGTGCACGTTAGAACTCCCTAACCGGAGCTGTATGTTTTTGTCATAGGCTGTCTCGTGTTCCCTGTCCGCGTTTTGGCAGTTTCCCATTTCATGTGATTAGGTTCTCCCTCATGTTCCCTCCTTTGTAATCAGTCTGACTTCTTGCACTTGTGTCTTGTTAAGCATGTGACTTCCCATGAGTGTATATTAGGAGTCTTCTCTCAGCACTTCCTTGTCAGAACGTTCTCCTTTGTCTGCTTGTGCCACGCTTTTTTCGCCTTGTCTTCATTGTGATTACCTTTCTTACTGGACCGTCCTTGTTCTATGATTTTTGCCTATTGCCTGTACTTTGCCACATTCTCTGTGTATCGAACCTCTTTTGTCTGACCACGATTTTTGTTATTGGTGCCCTGTTTACGGTTCTGGATTTCGCCCTTTGGATTCTGATTTTTTGGATTGTGGACATTGTACCGTTGCCTGCTCTGTTGGGGGTTTCCCCCCTTCAGAAATAAAGCCTCCATTTTTGTATTCACTGGTTCTCGCTTCTGGTTCCTGAGCGTATCCTCACAGTCCTGCTATTTAAATATCGGCATCGGCCACTGAAAAACCCATATCGGTCGATCTCTAGATTATACCGGTACCACGTGCAAGCAGAGGAAAGCAGAATTTTATCTGGAGGTTTAACACGTGGCTACGAACCTGGTGTAGGAAAGAGGGGTACAGCTTTATACGGCACTGGAACTTTTTCTGGGACAGGGGTGACCTGTTCAAGCCTGACAGGCTACACCTGAACTGGAGGGGTACCTTTGCACTGGGTCAGCGTATGTTGTGGGTAGCACAGGATTATTTAAACTAGGGACTGGGGGGGCAGGGAGGTTAGTGAGTGTTACACATAGGGAAATGCAGACTGCCCTCATGGAAGCTGACAGCATTAAATGCACTATTGATGATATACTTTGAAAGCAACAAAGCGTAGTGGGGGGCTTGAAGCAGCAGCCGCATGGGAAATCAAGGGAGAAGAGCATTAGTAATAACCTGAAATGTTTTTATTTAAATGCAAGAAGCATAAAAAATGAATTTCCAGAACTTGAGGCCGTTATGATTAGTGAGGGCTATGACATAGTTGATTACAGGGACATGGCTTAGTGAAGAGGATGGAGATGAATATAATATAGAAGATTATAAGCTCTTTAGGAAGGACAGATGTAATAGGCGAGGAGGGGGCATAGCACTCTATGTGAATGAAAACATATGTACAGGAAATTCCCGAAATTGAACATTCCTTGCCCCGTGAAGATATCTGGGTCAGGCTCATTGGCAAATACAAGACAGGTTTAAACATAGGAGTATGCTTTCGACCGCCAGCTTTGGACATTATCAATGAAATGCTCTTTAAGAGGATTAGGCAAGCTTGTAGAGGAGGAGGGACTATTATTATGGGAGACGTCAATTATCCTGGTATCGATTGGAAAATGGTGAAAGGACAGGGTAAAGGGGAGGAAGAATTTCTGGATGTTATAAATGACAATTTTTTGGTGCAGTATATTAATAAACCTACAAGAGAGAAGGCAATTTTAGATTTGGTGCTTTGTAATGACTCTGATAGACTTAGCAATGTTGAGGTACTGGAGCCACTTGGGACTAGTGATCACTCTACTGTTAATTTTGACGTTTCATGGGAAGTTAAAAAGGTGTCTTCGAAAACCAAAATTTTTAATTTTAGGCGAGCAAACTTTGACGGGATGCGCTCATATCTCAGCGAAATAAAATGGGAGACACTTCTGGACTGTGAGTCTGTAAATGAGATGTGGGAAAGATTTAAGGGGGTTTTACTTGATTCACAATGTAAATTCATTCCAAAGGTGTCCAAAAGTAAGCTGAAAAAGCAAAATCCTCAGTGGATGACCACAACTATTCGTAGGAGTCTGAGGAATAAGAGGAATCTTTATAAGACGTACATGAAGGATAACAATGAGAATACTAAGGCTGAATACTGTAAAATGCGAGCTGTTGTCAAAAAAGAGCTGAGGAATGCTAGAAGACTGTATGAAAGGCAAATTGCAGAAGGGGCAAAAACTAATCCTAAGCGCTTCTTTCAATACTGCAGCAGAAAAAGGAAAGTCAAAGAGGAGGTTAAGTGCATAAAGAATAAATATGGATCGCTGCTATATGACAACAAGGATATTGCGGATACCTTAAACAGTTTTTTTTGTTGAGAATTTTACCTTGGAGCGGGTTTTTATTTGGCCAGAGGGCATGTCCAACGCTCAAGATTACTTTGCGGAAATTGAGGTTAGGGATAATAAAGTATTAGACAAGTTGCATAAACTAAAGGCAGATAAGGCGGCGGGTCCTGATGGCTTATATCCTAGAGTGCTCAGAGAAGTTAGTGAGATCATCTTTAAACCACTCTCCGCTATCTTCAGACGGTCTTTAGAAACTGGAGAAAGACCAAATGATTGGAAGCAGGGCAATATAATACCAATATATAAGAAAGGGGACCGTACTGAGCCAGGAAAATACAGGCCAGTCAGTTTAACTTGCATTGCATGCAAAATACTGGAATCTATCATAAAAGACGAGCTGGAATTATTCCTTGAACATAATATTTTGAGGGATAGCCAAAATGGTTTCCGTAAGGGAAGGTCATGCCTGACAAACCTCCTGGAATTTTTTGAAGAAGCCACCAAGACTTATGATCAGAGCAGGGCTTATGACATCATAAACTTGGATTTTCAGAAAGCATTTGATAAAGTACCGCATAAGAGACTAATTTGTAAAATGAGCTCCATTGGAGTTACAGGAGGTATTCTGGAGTGGATTCAAAACTGGTTACAGGACAGAACACAAAGAGTGGTGGTCAGTGGAGTCTCATCTCAGCTAGGTATGGTGGGGAGTGGCGTCCCTCAGGGATCAGTGTTGGGACCCCTGCTGTTCCTCATCTACATTAATGACCTTGATAGAAATATTGAGAGCAAATTTGTTAAATTTGCGGATGATACTAAATTGGGAGGTTTGGAAAATAGTTTAGACTCTACTAAAGTGATTCAGGAGGATTTGGATAGAATCCAGAGTTGGGCAGAAATGTGGCAAATGAAATTTAATTTAGCAAAATGTAAAGTTGCACATGTAGGTAATAAAAACATTAGACAGGATTACTTCATGGGAGGTTTAAAACTGGAATGTGCGCCACATGAAAAAGATCTAGGAGTGATTGTTGACCAAACCCTCACAGGTTCTAGTCGTTGTGCCGTAGCAGTTAAAAAAGCCGATCGGATGCTGGGATACATTGCCAAAAGTATTGAGTACAAATCCAAGGAGGTGATACTTCTCTTGTACAACACATTTGTCAGACCACATTTGGAGTATTGTGTACAGTTCTGGGGACCATACTTTAAGATATAGAGGCTCTAGAAAAAGTTCAGAGAAGAGCAACTAAGCTGATTCCGGGTATAAAAGATGAAAGCTATGAGAACAGGCTGAGGATCATTTATCTCTTTAGTCTTAGGAAAAGGAGACTCAGGGGTGATCTGATTGAGGTCTTTAAATATGTTAAAGGGATTAACAAAGTGAATTATGTAGGATTCCTTTGGCTAAGTTCTGTTAGTAGAACTCGGGGTCATAAATGGAAGTTGACCAAGGGTAAATTTAGCACTGATATTAGGAAATATTTTTTCACCCAAAGAGTAATTTCCTTGTGGAACAGCTTGCCTGACCATTTTGTTGAGGCAGAAACCTTGGCAATTTTCAAGAGCAGGCTTGACTTAAAGCTAGATACCATTGAGATATTGAGTATCTGAAGTGATATATTCACAATAGTTCAAGGAAACTGGCGAGCCTAGTTGGGCTGGACAGCCTGTTCTCGCCACTCATGTTATGTTATGTTATGTTATATAACATTCATCACTTTATTCTAACTCATTTCTTAACAAGGTTACAGCTTGGAAAACAAATGCCAGAGCTATCCCATCTGAAAGTGGCAAAAACGATGCGGCAGCCGGACCTCATGGAGAGGATGGGGGATAGAGTCCTGACATGGGAACAGACCCTCCTTGGACCCAAGGCATGATCCCTGTAGTTGATCATTCTCAGTCCAGTACAGGAAAATGCATATTAATAAATGAGTAGTATCTTCTTGTATGGAAGCATTCTTTGCATCATATGCTGTTATTTCCTAGGTTTGGATAAGGGGGAAGCCTGTCATCACCGTCATTGACAACCCTCTTTCTGGGCAACCGGAGAGATGCATGAAACACCAGAGTGCTACACTGTCCCCACAAAAATGCAAGTATGTTATCAATGTGTTTAATAGCGGTAGCAATGTATTGAATTGAGAAACTTGTATTCAATGTATTATAGCACAGCATTTGTATCAGCAACACAATAGTATTGCATAGCATTTCCCAGATGGTGTGCATCCTTTCGTGGATTAGACCCTTAGATATTAATCTAAAGAAATGGAATACCCCTTTTATAATAAACCCAAGTGTGTTTAACATCTATCATCTCATTCTCAGATTTGTTATAAAGACTATCAAAGTTGGCTCATTTGTGGAGACAGCCCCCCTCAACCCAACCCATGTGAACGACAGGCAACCAGTGAAAATCACCGCCATATGGGCTACCATCTCAGGTAAAGTAGTTAAAAGATCTTGAATAAAATACGTAAGGAGGATTACAGAGGAACCAGGCAATGTGAACCTATAACATAATGCTTAATGCTATCGTGCTAGGTTAAGTAGTTTTACTAAAGATATTGATGTAACCCATCACTAAATGCATGATGTTTTTTCCCCAGATAATCCGCTGGTCCTGTTTGAGGGGACCATCTTCCTGCCACAACACAGAGAAGATCCCCTGACAGGCTGCAAGGAGTATCAAGAAGGAGGAAAACTACTCTTTCCGACAGCAGCCATCACTGACACCCTCCTGTTCCTCCACCACAAATGCTTCTGGGAACCAAATCAACACCTAGGGATCGGGACAAAGTCCACTGCCACCAATGGACAGTACTGTCAAATAGTTGACAAAAAAATCATCCACAATCCCAGGAACAAATGGTACCTTAAGAACACATTCCTACACTCTCATGCAGAGTAAACACTCCATCAGTACAGTGGGCATTCATAGAATGTCTGGGGGCGCTAGAAGCAAAATCTTTAAATGGGGGGCGTTGAGGCGTTCTTGGGGGGCATATGTCAATGCCACTTTCATCCTACAGCAGGGGTCGCGTTAACTGAATATCTTCCGTCATTGACGGATTTTTTTTTAACAATGATGGAAAATTTTGAAGGCCGTCCGTCATTTTGACAGAATGTAATTCACACCTCCGCCCAACTGCTGGTGGGTGTCATATTGTCTCGAGCATTGTCTTTGATCTGTATGACAGAGATGCCAAGTCTCACGCATTCGGCGTAGGTCTCACGCATTTTTTAGGCTTATTCACCGTAGTCCGCAATTATTCAATGAACGCTTATTAATGAGATTCTCACGCGGGATTAAAATCCTTGTGCATTGAAGTTTCAGTTTCACTTGCGTGAAGGTGCACCTCTACTCAGGGATTGGAAACAATGCCTGTGTTTCATGATCGTTTAAATTGTTTAAATGAAATAAGACCATTTGAAACGTCTTTATGCAATTCCATTGCTTTCAATCCCTCAGTGAAGACAAGCGTGAGAATTCCTGAGTCAAAAACAATTTCCGTGTCACTGGTGGGGAAATCCACCATAATGCACGTGAAACTGATTAACTTAATGCACAATGACTTGAATTCCGCAAGTGAATTTCTTCAGTTGGCGTTGATTGAATAATTGCTGACAGGAACGTGAATGCCACTAAGAGGCGAGAGACTCATGCCGAAAATGCGTGAGGCTTGGCATCTCTGGACTATGATCCTGTATTCCTCGTATTTTTGTAATATGATCATTTGCTCTTCATTTGTAAAATATGCTGCTCTGCTGCCGGTAGACGACTGGTCATATGCTACAAACGCCGTCTCTGTTATGTGAACACGCAGATATCTAGGTCGGGAAAGCCCCAGTTGACGTAACAAATTGATAAGCAGCTTCGTAGGACCGCTTAGCAAGACTGTGGTTGTTAGGCTTAGTGAAGCCCAGCAATAACTGAAAGTATTGTTCATTTGCGCACTGTTACTGTGTGGGGGGAGAAATCATTTATGATGTTTTATAAAGTTCTTACAGCAGTAAGTTCGAAAATCCACGCAGTGTTGTATTTAACACAGTGCGCAATGTGTGTCTACATGAATCACTGTCGGCATCAGCTATTGCGTAATCTATAAATTATTCTGTTTATTTTATGTAAAAAAAGGGTTATCATTTAAAAAAGTAAAATTACAATGACGGATAATAATTGATTATGACGGAATTTTTATGTCCCTGTCCGTCACAAGTGTAACGCGACCTCTGTCCTACAGATAACTCATTTTCATCATTTTATCATTAGACTTGCTTCACTATCATTTCAGTTTTTCAAATTATCATCCCCCCAAAAAAGGCCTTCTCTCCTAAAAACAAGACATGCACACGAGCCGAGAGATTAACAGCCTTTCTTTTCAGTCACATGACTAGAATGCCCCTTTGAAGGGGGACGTAAGGTGAAGTGATGGCACATCATATTTAGCCTATGTAAGCTACTTTCCTGTGGGTGTGGGGGAAATTGTGTGAAGCACTTTGTGCTGTTATAGCTTGGGACTGATACCAGTCCAAAATACAGATGTTTTCGTTGTGTCTGAATGAAGCGGAAGGACAGATGGAGAATTGATCTTTTATGTGTACAATGTGGTTTTGAGATGTATGCTTCATATGATAGGGGATGGAATGATGGGGGGGCGGTAGGGTACCTGTATAAATGTAATCATTTTGTAAACATAATCATTCTGTACATACTATGTTTTATTACTAAATGCTGAGTATATCATGGTTTGTCATTCTTTTTTGACATTAGTAATGAAAGTTTAACTGAAAAAAGATAAAATGTTAAATTCAACTGATAAAAAAGGAATCGTGAATAGTGATACCTTAAGACATCTTGAGACAGAAATATTTCTAAGACATCTTGAGACATCTTAAGACATCTTCATACTTCCAAGACATCGTTAGCCATCTCAAGACATCTTAAGACATCTTAAGACCTGTAAAGGCTGGTTAATGTGGAGTTTCAGATGCCGTGGCAGGCGAAGGTGCACCAAGCACGGAGCCGGCACAGCTGAAAGTGATAGAGCGAGAATGGAAGGGAAAAGAGCTTGCGTTTCTGAATACACGAAAGACTTAAGTGCCAGAAACAAGGCGAGCAACAACAGAGGAAAAGAAATCTCAATAAACAAGAAAATAACAAGGCACCGAACAATTGTGCCATAAAATCTCTAAAGAAGCAGAGCTTCCCAGAAATAAAGATAATATATAGTCTGACAAACCCTGACTACAGATTTCTCAAGCCGAAGCGAGTAACTTGAAAGCAGACACTCCAGCAAAGGAGGCGTGGCGACCTCCGGCTTATACAGACTCCGGGGAAGGGCCGCCCAGGAATAATCAGCCAGCTGGGTGAAAAATCCGATGGGGAAAGAATATGATGTCGTCAGGGACGAGAGTAACAAAGAAAGCAAAAAGCACAAACACAAACCATGACAGGACCCCCTCCTCTAAGGGACGGCCCCAGACGTTCCCAAAGAACCCCTTGCACGGAACTCAGAAATAAGAGCAGGGTCCAGGATATCCCGAGCAGGGACCCAACAACGCCTCGGGACCGTATCCCTCCCAGTCCACCAAAAACTGGAATCCCCGACCCACACGCCTCTCGGCCACAATACGACGTACAGTGTACGCCGGGCCCCCCTCAATCATCCGCGGCGGGGGCAGGGATTTGTCGGCAGGTGCCAGGATGCTGATGCTAACCGGTTTAAGCCTGGACACGTGAAAGGCGGGATGGATCCGCAAGGATCTAGGGAGCTTAAGACGCACAGTGACAGGGTTAATCCTCTGCAATATCTTAAACGGGCCAATAAAGCGAGGGGCCAATTTCCGAGATTCCACTCACAAGGGGAGATCTCGAGTGGAAACTCTCTGGCCCACTCGATAAGATGGGACCAAACGGCGCTTTCTGTCAGCCGCAGATTTCTGTCTACGCCCAGCCCGCAACAAGGAGGAACGGACCTTAGTCCAAACAGACCGGCAGCGTCGAATGAAGTGTTCAACAGAGGGAACTTCTGACTCCTTCTCAGACTCAGGAAACAGAGGAGGCTGATAACCCAACTGGGCCTCGAAAGGAGAAAGACCCGTAAAGGAGTTACACAATGAGTTATGGGAATATTCAGCCCATGCCAAAAAGCGACTCCAGGAAGCAGGATTATCGGCCACTAAGCACCGAAGAGTATTCTCTAAAGACTGATTAGTACGCTCAGTCTGCCCATTAGTTTCAGGATGGAACCCTGACGACAGGCTCACCGTGGCCCCCAACTGTTTACAAAAAGCACGCCAGAATTTGGCCGCAAACTGAGGACCCCTGTCAGAAACCACATCTTGGGGGAGACCATGCAGCCGGAACACGTGATAAACCACTAGGAAGGCTGTCTCCCGCGCCGAAGGCAGTTTAGGCAGCGCGACAAAATGAGCGGCCTTGGAAAGACGGCCGACCACGACCAAGATGACAGTATTGCCATCAGAGATGGGCAGGCCCATAATAAAATCGAGCGCAATATGGCTCCAAGGGCGTTTGGGTACAGGCAACAGGTGCAACAGGCCAGCGGGGGGGAGATGGGACACCTTGTTCCTGGCACAAGTGCTGCATGCCGCCACAAATTCCTGAATGTCTTTCATCATACTGGGCCACCAAAATCATCGGGCCAAGAACTGCTTGGTTCGATGGGCCCCAGGGTGACCTGCCTGACGGGAAGAGTGTCCCCATTGGAGAACCTGAGGACGAACCGCAACGGGGACAAATAAACAACCGGACGGTTCCCCACCAGGACGGGATCAGTTCTTAAGGCCTCATGTACCACAGGTTCCACATCCCACTGGACGGGCGCCAAAATCTGGTCAACCAGAATGACCGGCTCCGGCATAGGATCACAACAGAGGAAAAGAAATCTCAATAAACAAGAAAATAACAAGGCACCAAACAATTGTGCCATAAAATCCCTAAAGAAGCAGAGCTTCCCAGAAATAAAGATAATATATAGTCTGACAAACCCTGACTACAGATTTCTCAAGCCGAAGCGAGTAACTTGAAAGCAGACACTCCAGCAAAGGAGGCGTGGCGACCTCCGGCTTATATAGACTCCGGGGAAGGACCGCCCAGGAATAATCGGCCAGCTGGGTGAAAAATCCGATGGGGAAAGAATACGATGTCGTCAGGGACGAGAGTAACAAAGAATGCAAAAAGCACATACACAAACCATGACAAAGACCCATGTCTATAGACACGTCTTATAGACATGTCTTGACTTGCCAAGACGTCTCAAGACATCTCAACACGTGTCTTAAGACACATCTTAAGATGTCTTGAGACACTTTGATGGCTGGGTATGTACATACTGCACGACACGTTTACTTGTTCAGCAATTTCAAAAAGTTTCCGATCTGTTTGTAAAACTTTGGAGGTGAACAATATCATGAAGGTGTCAGCCTTCATGTTTTTCCTACAGAAGAAAAAGTAGCCTATGGAAAATGTGGACATCATAAGTTAAACAGACACTAGCAAAGCAGAATGGGTGTAGCGAATACAGCATTGTATGCAGTGCTCACATCAAAGATAAAGCTTTCGAATGGAGTCTGCATTTGAACTTTGGCATAACTAGGTCAATACAACTAAAACCAGAGGCAAATGGGGAACGAGAGGAGAGCAGTAGAGACACCGTTATTTACTTGTTCAATGTTGATTTCTCCATATCATTCCAATAGCATCAGAACCCATGCGCTATGATATGCATATTCTCATTTTCATAAGAACAATCTTCGCCCATCCGTTCAATAGCCGATCGAAGTGGTTTGATACAGCAAAGGAAGTTGTGTTTTTCTATTCTTTCATTATTTAATTTAAAGAAAGATCAAATCCATCCATCAGATGGAATTTGATAACATTTTTAACATTCAGTAATGACAATGACATTCATACGAACAAATAAGATGTGATTTTAGACTTTTTTGCCAAGCTCACAGCCCAACAACTATGCCACAGTAAGACCACTTGTTCTAATGAATGGCATGCTAGCTCGGGGTTACACGAAAAGATCAATCTGTTTCGACACTTGTTCCACTGTGACTGCATCTGGCTCCACTGACAGTCAGTACTGTTTCCCTCGATGACGTCACCATGATTGCACGATTGCCCAGTGTTTCCAGTGAAATTTTTACGGGTGTTCTCAAATACTCAAGACCCTAGGATTGAATCATTATTACAATGATGAATATGTTGCAGCTGGCAATAGTTATTTTTATCCAGACTGATTCACTATGTAACTTCTCATTTCTTAAAAAAACCATGTCGAAAGATGTATCTCTTGGTTGTTGAAAAGATATTACTGTGTTAAAAGCAAGGCAAATTAATAGCTAGCATCAAGCAAAGAAGACAGCAAGTGAGATTGCTGAAATTATTGGAATTGGGTCAGGAAGTGTCAAAGAATTTAATAAAACATGAAAAGATAATTGTGAACTGTCAACTTTGCAGAAGAAATGGGTTGGAGAAAAATCATGACTGATCCTGATCGGGGATCACTAAAATGCTCAGGGAAGTCTCATTTAAAAAAAAAAAAAAAATCAACAGTTGAATTCATGGTTATATTTCATTATGAAGGTAAGAGCATTTTCACACACCAATTGGGATTTAAAAAGCTTAGTAGCCACAAAAAAGCCGCTTGTTAGCGAGGCTTATGGAGAAATAGCAACTTCAATTTGTAAGGGAGCATAAAGATTAAACTGAGGAGCAATGGAAAAAGGTCATGTGGTCTAATGAGTCCAGATTTACCCTATTCCAGGGTGATGGGCATGTCAGGGCAAGAAAGTAAGCACATGCATGCACCGTGCCCCCTCTACAAGCCTCTGGCGGCACTGTTATGATCTGGGGTTGCTTCTGTAACCTGATTTTTCGTATGAGTAATGAATAACACTTCCCAATCTCTCCGGCATGGATAAAACACGACCAGGTTACAATACGGTTTGAAGCTCCTTCTTTTATTGAGCAGCCACAATAGTAGAATGCAACACTCGCGCACAACGCGCTTCTCCCAAAATCCCTCCGGAGGGGAAAGCACACCCTCCGGAACCAAAATGACACAAATGCCATCAATCAAAACCATAATAAGCATAACCAAATCGTTGTTTACAATCGTCCCCTGCAGAAAATAGAAATGTCCTCATTTCAGACCACTTCAGTGGATACAGAATCATCAAACAGAACTGCATGGCATACAAAGGCCAACAGAACAGAAATTCATAAAAATGTTATAAACTGTAGTTAAAGACAAAAAAGCACATCAAAGGAGTAGTTGAATACGGTAGTGGAGAGAAAAGAACAAAGAAAAAAAAACACTAAGTAACAAAAACCGTGCAGTACTTAGCTGGTCGACATATCACACAACCATTATGAGAGGTTACTGGTAAAGGGAATAGGCTAGCTGGGAGAGCAGAATCAGCTTGCCTTAAATCACTGGAGTCAGCATCAACAGAAGGGGTTTGGAATGGGTAGGGGTGTGCTGCTGACATAGGGGCAGAGTCAGAACTGGCCATAGCTTGCGAACTACTCTCAATATCAACCCGGACAGAAGACCTATGAGAAACTGAAGGTAAGTCTGCAGGAGTAGGGGGTCGATAAGGAAGAGCCCCAGATAAAGCAGTGAGGGCTGGCTGGCCAGGAATATGTGCAGTGCCTACACCAACAACTTCTGAACAGTCCACCCCATTACGTGCCTCCTCTGACAGATTCCCCTTGTAAGCCTTCAATCTCTTATGATGAATAACCCATTTCCAACCTATATTCAATTGAATACACTGCAAAGACAAGTTACTTAATGTTCGAACAGGTAAACTTTGTAATTTTTTGCAAATATTAGCTCATTTGGAATTTGATGCCTGCAACATGTTTCAAAAAAAGCTGGCACAAGTGGCAAAAAAAGACTGAGAGAGTTGAGGAATGCTCATCAAACACTTATTTGGAACATCCCACAGGTGAACGGGCTAATTGGGGAACAGGTGGGTGCCATGATTGGGTATAAAAGCAGCTTCCCTGAAATGCTCAGTCATTCACAAACAAGGATGGGGCGAGGGTCACCACTTAGTGAACAAATGCGTGAGCTGATTGTCGAACAGTTTAAAAACAACATTCCTCAACGAGCTATTGCAAGAAATTTAGGATTTCATCATCTACGGTCCGTAATATCGTCAAAAGGTTCAGAGAATCTGGAGAAATCACTGCACGTGAAGTTTACAAGGCCGAAAACCAACATTGAATGCCCGTGACCTTCGATCCCTCAGGCGGTACTGCATCAAAAACCGACATCAGTGTGTAAAGGACATCACCACATGGGCTCAGGAACACTTCAGAAAAACCACTGTCAGTAACTACAGTTCGTCGCTACATCTGCAAGTGCAAGTTAAAACTCTACAATGCAAAGCGAAAAGCCATTTATCAACAGCACCCAGAAACGCCGCCGGCTTCGCTGGGCCCAAGCTCATCTAAGATGGACTGATGCAAAGTGGAAAAGTGTTCTGTGGTCTGACGAGTCCACATTTCAAATTGTTTTTGGAAACTGTGGACGCCGTGGTCCTCCGGACCAAAGAGGAAAAGAACCATCCGGACTGTTATAGGCGCAAAGTTCAAAAGCCAGCATCTGTGATGGTATGGGGGGTGTATTAGTGCCCAAGGCATGGGCAACTTACACATATGTGAAGGCACCATTAATGCTGAAAGGTACATACAGGTTTTGGAGCAACATATGTTGCCATCCGAGCAACATATGTTGCCATCCAAGCAACATCTTTTTCATGGACGCCCCTGCTTATTTCAGCAAGACAATGCCAAGCCACATTCTGCAGGTGTTACAACAGCATGGCTCCGTAGTAAAAAGAGTGCGGGTACTAGACTGGCCTGCCTGTAGTCCAGACCTGTCTCCCATTGAAAATGTGTGGCGCATTATGAAGCGTAAAATACGACAACGGAGACCCCGGACTGTTGAACAACTTAAGCTGTACATCAAGCAAGAATGGGAAAGAGTTCCACCTGAAAAGCTTCAAAAATTGGTCTCCTCAGTTCCCAAACGTTTACTGAGTGTCATTAAAAGGAAAGGTGATGTAACACAGTGGTAAAAAGGCCCCTGTGCCAACTTTTTTGCAATGTGTTGCTGCCTTTAAATTCTAAGTTAATGATTATTTTCAAAAAAAAAAAAAGTTTCTCAGTTTGAACATTAAACATCTTGTCTTTGCAGTGTATACAATTGAATATAAGTTGAAAAGGATTTGCAAATCATTGTATTCTGTTTTTATCTACGATTTACATAACGTGCCAACTTCACTGGTTTTGGGTTTTGTATATTATTGATTGTATATTATTTGCGTATTCACGTGCACAAAAGCATTAAGGCAAACTATTGTACATTTACAGTAACAGTTCAGGGTACAGTTCCCAAAAGCTTAGTTTGAACCAGACTGTGGAAGTTAAAAGAGTTAGCAACTAGCTACGCCTTTGGGAAACATCAGCAAATTGCAGGACAGTAGCCCACATTCTGTTACAATCTTCCCGAGTTGCTCGGCTACAACAGCAGCTAAAGACGATGTGTTATTCACTATCTGATTTTTTAGAGTGGGCCACGACAACGAATCAAGGGCTCACAGTGAATTCCTTCATCAGCCATTGTAATATTTCCGTCGTCGCTGGTGTGATTCACTTGTGAGTGGAGTCCGAAGTGAGACTTGTGGCTACGTTCTATGGTTGGACTTATAACTCCAGGCTCTGAGCCCCAGAATTCCATAAGCCAATGAGGTCATATCACACAAAAATCCCGCCCACTGAGACGTTTGTGACAGAATCACAAGCAAAAATCAAGAAGTGCAAGCAAAGAGCTGGGAGCAACCGCAAATCTGATGATTGTGAAAGCAACAGAGGGTGCTGTGAACAAAAGAACAATTTATCAAACAATTGAAAGACCAATGGTTTATTCCATCATAAAAATTATTTGTTTTCAGCTTATAAGTTTTGCTTTTGAGGTAAATTTTGTTTCTTCGGTGAGTAATATTCTCTGTCAATTTTGAAGTTTTTGTTTGATATCCAAAAAGTTTTGTTCGATAGGTTTTGACACAAATCGGATTCCATAGACTTCTAAAGGTTCTTTAGCCAAACGTGGTCTGACATTAACAGAAGTTTGGAAATGTAGCAAAAACTGCTTTCTCCCAAAAACATCATTAAGTTTGGTAATGCATTGGTCATAATTCTTCTGCACTTCCTCTGGCAAGGATAACCAATATGCGAGTGCATCCCCACTCAAACGGGTGGGAAGAATGGTTGCCAAATTCTGTTGCTGGCCATCCGCACATGCTTTCACAGCCAGTCCCAGTCTAGCCTCCCGGAGCGAGAAACTGTCCTTGTCTTTGCCTTTGCCATCTCCGTGAAGACATGGCGGAAGTTCGACTCAGTAGTGAATAATTCTCCTAGTTGCGGAGTTATCCGCGCCTCTGCCAGCGGGCACGACGTTTCCTGCGTCCCTTTAAACAGGCGCGCCGGCATTATCTGCACCCCTTATAGGCAAATGGTCATCCCATTTCTCTGCAGACATTTTCGATTGAGGGAAAAGGAAAAAAAAATATGCAGGAAGATATAATGTCCCAAGCTAACCAGAGGCAAAAGAACAACAGTTCGTCTTCTCAAAACCTTGAGAGACCAACAAAGTTGAATTCATGGTCCACCCACCACTTCAGCTAGCAAGCTAGCTCCAGAAACATCTGTATTTGCCGTGGTTGTAGAAGGCGCTGAAAGGACGACTCGCGGTAAGGAGGGAAAAAAACACTGCGCTGCCACCAGTCTGCAACCTGATTTTTCGTATGGGTAATGCAACACTTCTTTTATTGAGCAGCCACAACAGTAGAATTCAACACTCGCGCACAACGCGCTTCTCCCAAAAACCCTCCGGAGGGGAAACCACATCCTCCGGAACCAAAATGACACAAATGCCATCAAGCAAAACCATAATAAACATAACCAAATCATTGCTTACACTTTAATTAGTCAGGTCTAAGCTCAGCACTGTTCTGCAGCAATAAAATGAATTCAGCATGACCACCTGAATATACTGAATGACCCATCAATGGACTTTTTAATCCCTGATGGCACAGGCAGTATTGTAGGTTGACAATGCCTCGATTCATTGGGCTTTAATTGAGAAAGAGTGCTTCATCGAGCATGAGGAATCATTTTCACACATGAATTGGCCACCTCAGAGTCTGGACCTTAACCAATTGAATGTCTTTGGGATGGGCTGGGGAAGGCTTAACAAAGTGGTTTGACTCACCCATCGTCAGTGCAATATCTCGGCCAAGAATGAAAGCAAATCTGGTCAGAAATAAATGTTGTAGCATTGTATAAGAGCCAAAACAATATCACAACAAATGGCTGCCATGTTCAAAGCTAAAGGTGGCCCAACAAAATTTTATAATGAGTAACCTTCTATCTATTTATTTATTTATTTATTTGGAAGAGCAGAGTATACTCACATGTTAAAAAGCAGGTAAGAGCATGAAAGAGTATAATTACCCACATGGAAAGAATCTATATGAACATATATGCGCATATATGCAACCTATATGCCGCATGTATGCGCATGTATGCCGCATATAGGCCAAATTCAGGTACATATATGTGCTTATAGAGGGCATATAGGTCTCGTATATTGCTTCTTTATTTCCACATATAGGCCCTATATGTACATACAAGGTATATGTCTCCTATATAGCTCATACACCCAGTGGCAGGTTCTGTCTGTCATACCTATTGTATAGCTCATATCTCACTTTTGCAACTGTCATACATGATGCCTAGCTCATATTTTTATTCTCAAGGTAATATCCGCATATTAGTCCAAAGTCCCTTACAGAAATAACAAGCATTTCATGCAATAACTTATTAATTGCATGTGAACACATGAAATTGGCATCGCATTTGATCCTAAATACATGTTGACATGTGACAACAGCATGTTATGTGTAAACCAGTCATTATTAACTATGGCAAGTGAGAGGAGACAAAAAGCTATGATATCAACACAAATATCTAATACTATTTGTTACATTTTTTTCCTGAAACATTAACAATAACGAGATCATCAATTCTTTCTTGACCATACTTATTTCCATTCTATGAAGATTGAGTTGTGTATTGTGGAAGAGAAGGAGATGTGTAAAAACAAAATGTTTTGATTATGTTTATTTCATCAATTAAGCATTTTTTCAAGTTTAAGTCACTGCCAGATTCACCACATTAGATAAAATTGGATTCACATCATTACAGCTCATACACATCCACTGAAAGGTTATACACTACACTGTTACATCCACCAAATGCAATGTTTTCCATCTTGTCTGTAATGCAGTTTCTAGATGAATATGGCTCAGAGGTCCTTAGTCTAAATGTTGCAAAATAAAACAAAAATGACAAAATAAAAGTACTCAGAACATACATTCAAATAAACATGCCTTTTAAAAGTCATTTTCATCCCCACATCTATTTGAGCATTTCACTGTGGTTAATGAATTTGAAGACAAAGTCTACATTTCTGTTCACAGTTTTAATGAACAGACACTTGTCTTTTATCTGAGATGCTTGTATAGCAACTAAAGGTCCCAGACTTTTTCCTACAGGGATGAAATAACAAGGATTCTTAAATTCCCACACGGAAAGAACCTAAATAAACATATAGGTTTTAATCCCCGCCTTGTATCAACCAGCAGTGGTCGGCAGCTCTTTTCAGAAGTAACGCGCAATTGGCCAATGCGCTACAGGGATGCAAATTGTGAAGGGCCTGCTGGGAAGGGTTATATAGATTAGAGTTCCCCTAGGCGCATCCTCTTGGCTAGATGGGCGCTCATAAATAAGATTTTGACCAGCATGTTTTGACTATCCTCTGCCCTCGTATTGAGCTTATAAAGTTTTGCCCAACAAATGTATAAAAAGCAATGGCTAAGGGCCGCGGGCTGTGTACACTCTCCTGAATTGTCAACTGGGGGCCACATGTGCGAATAAGCCTAAGAACTTGCACTTAGTTCCCTAATTGGATATCCCAGCCTCGGGTAGGATTGGAAATGCCAAATTTAAAAAAAAAAAAAAAACGGAGAAGTTTTAATTGGCCGTTTTCATACATTTTAGGTACATATATATGTGGCCCTATATTAAAACCTATATGTTTATGTAGGTTCTTTCCGTGTGGGTAAAGGCAGTGCTGCCAGAAACTTACTAAGAGTATGTAAACTTCTGACCCAGTGGAAATGTGATTAAATAAATCATTCACTTTGACATTTCACATTAGTAAAATTTTGAAGTGATTTTTACTGACCAAAGCCAGGGAACATCTTACTGGGATTAAATGTCAGAACTTATGAAAAACTGATTTTAAATGTATTCAGTGAAGATGTATGTAAACTTCCAACTTTGTCTTTGTCCCAGTCATCTAACATTTCAAATTAATCCTTTTTTTTCAGTCAAAAACAAAACCAACAAAAAGCAAACATCAGTAAAACAAAGGCAGTAATTTTTGAACACTTAGACAAGCACGCAAATTACTACATTGTCCAGTCCCATTAATAAACAAATCTGTGATTTTCCCAAAAAACCTTATTGTGATTGTAACGGTTGTGCTTCATGCAGAGTTCAGGTGCAGGGAGGACAGGAAGTCGAGGACTGGACTCAGGTGCAAGGATGGACTTGGTAGTTAATTATAATGCCTACTGCACAGCAGAATGCCAGAACGAAGCAATATAAAAACAAACAGGAATCAAGGTGCCTTAATAAACACAATCAGTAATACAAACTCTGAGCACAGAATCATAAAAATTGCTTGCACACGCCTGCCACGGCAGAAATGTAGACCTAGTGATGTTTCTGTTACAAATCTGATAGAAATCATTATTCAGTCACCTGATATTATTTTAATGGTCCCATCTGTAGTATTAACACCAAAAGCTTTTCAAACTTGCAAATGTGGACTGGGAATACTGTGTCTTAAGGGGAGGAGAAACCTTTTGGAAAAAAATTGTCATTTTTGGATAGAAATCATTCATACTTGGTGTATTGACAGTATATGACCTGAAATACACAAAATATGAATTTGACCTAATTTGCATAATTAGGTCATGTGATTCAAGATGGCCGCCACCCGATTTCACCATTATTTCTTTTGCCTTATATCTCAGGACTGAAGCAAGATATTTGAATCAGGTTTTTTTAATTAGATTTAGTTATGTTTACACCTTCTTCTGAACTAGAATAAAGCATTTACACATAATACTAGAGATTTAGTGGGGTAAAAGAGGATTTTGCCATTTTAAGCCCCCTCGATATGAAATATAAATCACCATAACTCACAGACCCAAAGTGCTAAACCAAAACTTTTAGTTCAGTAGACTTCCTGATATGTACACAGACTTCTATCAAAATTTCATGAGAAAAGCTCCACAAATAAGTGAGATATAGTGCCTTAAATGATAGCAATTGAGGCAAAAATCAGGTGTTGAGAAAATCCAGGTTAAAGTCAAAGTACACCTACAAATCATTGTAACAGTCAACTTAGAACATTAAAATGCCCCTGAAGCATAAACTTCTCCCTCCTGCTCCCTCTGATTGATTGTCCTGTTCTTGAGCAGATTGAAGTGATTTTTGGGTTTCTCCTCCCCTTAATGTAAGGAGTTTGTCATCAAAAACAGATTGTATCGGGGCTATGGTACTATGAAGTAATCCTGATGTATTTCTTGCTACTGAATCTTGGTTGAATGTTTCCGTGTCGAACTATGATATAGCATCGTTTGGATAGTGTTTTTAGGTGTGACAGGAGTAAGAGAGGGGGAGGGGTAGTGATGTTCGTAAAATCCTCACTCACTGTAAATGTTTCATTATCCTCTTCTATTCCTGAGCAGTTTGAGTGTCTAGTTATTAAAATAGGTTTGGGTTGTGCAACTATTATACTAGCAGGTGTGTATTGCCCACCAAGCGCTCTTTCCTCCTCCATAATCAACCTGTCTAATATTTTGTCCGCTTATGCCCACACTGAATTAGTTGTCGTAGGCAATTTCAACATAAATTGGGTATCACCATCCTTAAACAATTTTAAAGAGGTCTGCGATGGCCTGATTCTTACGCATTTTATTTCGGAGCGTACACAACCAAATTTTAAAGATCTATCTCGGTCAACTTTGATTGATCCCATTTTAACAAATAGACTGCATAAGTATGCTCTGAGCGGTGTCTTTCCCTTGGATTTAAGTGATCACTGCCCGGTGGCATGTATTAGAGACATGAAAGCTTCAAAAACACCACCATGTTGTATTACTGAAATAAATTTTAAACATTTCTGTGAACAGGGCTTCCTGCACGATATATTCTGGAGTGATTTAAGCTCTGCGGGTTTTATTCCAGACCCTGACCTAGCATTGACTCACTTTACCACTGTTTAATCGTGCTGTGTATAAGCATGCTCCGGTTAAGAGAGTCGGTAAAAAATAGAAGTAATCCTTCGTTTTCGAATGCTATATCCACTCAACTACGCGTAAGGGATGAAGCATGGGTTAAAGCTAGGGAAACCCAGGCACTCTCTTACTGGCAGGTCTTTAAAACACTAAGACAAAAATTCAGGGAAATCCCGGAAAATTTTAGAAAATTGTCTAGTTCCTGAATCAAAGCCCTTCCTCATCATTACCACACTCAAGCCACAATGATTCTGCATAGACACAAAATCTGTGATTTTTTAAATCAACATTTTATAGCGGCTGGAAACCTTTTTGAAAATTAATAATGAGTCCTAATCAGGAGATATGGCTGACCTCAGCTTTAGATCATTCACAAATTGTCCAAAACCTAGAGTTTTGTTTTCATTCAGGGAATTTAAAGTGAGTGAGGTGCTAGTAGTATTAAAACGCGTTGATGAAAATAATTTCACTGGGGAGGATCACCTAGTCCCAAGTCTTTTGCGTCTCGCAGCCCCACTGATTGCACATTCAATAACAAATATTTTCAACTTGCCATTATCGACTGGGACTATTCCCAGTGTATGGAAAGCTGCTTATGTTTTTCCATTATTTAGGGGTGGTGGTCCCAGTTCAGTAAACAGTAAAATTGCCTTGTCTGGCTAAGATTTTAGAATCTCTTGTTAAGAAACAACATTGCAGCTTTTTAACTTTCAACAACATGTTGAATTCACAGCAATCTGGCTTCAGGCCTGGACATAGCACCATTACAGCAGCTTCATTGGTTATAAATGATTTAGTAACAGCTGTGGACAATAAACAAAAATGTGCAGCCCTATTCATCGATCTAGCAAAAGCTTTTGATGAAGTAGACCGTATAATCTTATTTAAAAAGTTGTCCTCCATCGGACTTGATTGCATAGCCTGCTCGTGGTTCCAGGACTACATCTCAAATAGAACATAAGCTATTATGATTGGAGATGTGAAGCCTCAATTTTTAAAGGTGAAGAAAGGAGTACCCCAAGGATTCATACTTGGGCTAATTTTATTCACAGTTTATATAAATGATATTGCTAGTAATATAGCAAATTGCAAGGCTCATTTTTATGCAGATGACACATTGCTTTACTCCTCAGCACCAATGTGCTCCCAGGCCCTTATTTACTTACAGTCTGCTTTTAATGTTATACAGCAAGCTCTTGCTGCTCTTAAACTTGTTTTATATACTGATATAACTAAGTTCACGATCTTTTCAACATGGAAGACAATTATTCCAAATGCCTCAATTTTCTCATTGACTGGCACTCAAATTGAACAGGTTCAGTTCTACAAATATTTAGGTATCTGGCTGGATCATGACTTCTCTTTAAAAACTCATGTGGCAAACTTTTCCACAAAAATTAAAATGAAAATTGGGCTTCCTTACAGAAACAGATCTTGTTTTTCATAAGACTGTAGGAAGAGGATTGTCCAGGCGACAATCTTACCCATATTTGACCACGGGGATGTTCTGTACATGCACGCCTCTAATAGTACCTTAAAACCCTTGGATGCAATTAATCATAGCACACTGCACGTCATTACAGGTGATAGTTTCCAAACTCATCACTGTGCTTTATATAGTTCAGTAGGGTGGTTTTCCTTTCATCATAGAAGGAAGCTATATTGTATTTCATTCATTTATAAAGTATTGCAAGGCAAACTTCCTTCCTATCTCACTAGGCTTTTGTCCATTAAAATCACAAGTCAGCATATCAGATCACAAGAGTGGATTATGTTAGAGGCACCCAGGACAAGAACAAATCTGGGCTGTACCATTTTTTGCACATTTTCACCTTGTATGTGGAATAATTATCAGGATACTAGATTGCCTTATTCCGTTCAGGTCCTTCAAGAAACAAGTTTTGGATATAACACTAAAAGAGGCCAGATGTACTTGCCTCTAGTTTCAGTGTGGGACATACACATCATTATTCTCTGTCCTATGTCCTTTTATGTTTTTATTGATTTTATTATTTTTTATATACTATTTTTAAAATTTTTCCTTTTATCGGTACTTGCTGTATGTGATTTTTGTGAATTTTTTATCTGTATTGTTTGTCTCTAAACTCCCATTGTAAATGTTTATTTTGTAATCAGGGCTCCTCTGCAAAAGAAACCTCAGCCTCAGTGGGACTCCTTGCAATAAGGGTTATAAATAAATAAAAATAAATAAATAGATTGCAGTAACAGTATATTACAAATAGAAAAACAAACTGGAAGCGAGGTTCATTAATATAAAGTGCTGGTAATGACAGTAAATGGCATTAGTTAGAGTTAGAGTTAGAATACATACAAAGCACTGGGATTATGTCGATACAAGACTAGGAATGCAACAGGTAGGCTGTTATAAGACTTGGCAATGAGAAAGTGCGAGGCTCGTTCTTATATAGCTCACTACTACCACTCAGTGGACAGGTGCAGGTGATGATTAGAGGTGGTGGAATGCAGTCTGGGTCTAAATGGACCGGTGAGCTGGACAGCTGGAAGTGTGATCTTACAGTTATAAGCCCTTAATATACTGTGAGAAGTGATCCTAGGCCTGGCTTAATTTACCTTTCACATTAATCATTCTAGCTATTGAATATTCAAAGGAGGCAGTTTCTGTCATAAGTTTAGTCCACTCTGCAGATTCTGGTTTTCTTGTGTTTTTCCAGTAGCTCAAAACAAGTCTTTCTGCAGTAATAAAGCCTGCCAGTACCAGTTTAAACAGTGCTTTGGTGACCCCTTGTGGCAGAAGTGTAAGAAGGCATACAGGAGGTCAATTTAAGTCTGGTAAATATTGCCCTATCCATTCTTCAAGTTTCTCCAAACCTCCTTCCAGAAGGGAAGCACCAAGAGGCATTCTCATTTAGTGTCTGAGAAAGTACAAAGCCTTCTCCCATTTCCAGCAGTTACTATGCTATATCAGACCCATTTTAAATTGCTTTAGTAGAGTGAAATACTGATACAATTTTATAATGAATTAAATTGCTTCTTACATCTTGTGGCCCACTTAAGATATTATATGTTGCCACGCCTTCTCCTCAATGTAATTTGGTCCCTTTGCCAAAGATAGTGAGGGATTTTGATATTTCACTCTCTACGGTGCACAACATAATAAGAGTCAAGGACTCCAGAGAAATTTCTGTGTATTGAGCCAACAGCGCAAGCCTTGACTGGATTCCCATTCTTTGATAACTCAGATGGCACTACATCATGATCCATCATTTATCTTTAAGTGATATGACCACATGGGCTCAGGATTATTTTGGCAAACCTTTGTCAAGTACTACAATTCAAAGATAAAACTTGCATAGAGGAAGTCTTATTTTAAGAGTGTACAGAAGTGCCGACAACTTCAGTTATATACAGCAGGGGGCACTATAATGATGAAATAGATATGTATGTGGAATCTCCCAGTAGGCCTATCAGAGATGCACTACTTGATCAAAAGTATGTGGACCCTCCTTGGTTTGGCGCAGTTTTTCATAGTTTGGGCTGGGCTCCTCTCTTCAACTTAAGGAAACTCTCAATGTTGTTGCATACAATCACATCCCGGATGATGCAGCACTTCCTTTATGGTCTGGGGTAATAGCGGTTCCCCTCACACAAAAAGAGATCCACATGAAGACAGTTTTTTTCACTAACATCATGAAAACACTTGACTATGAGCTGGACCACACCCCCAGCATCACTGTTTTTCCTCATCAATGCCCTTCTGGCTGCATGCCCACAGCAGTGCTCCTATACATAGTGCCTTTACAAGGCGGAGGAGGCTGTGATTGCTGCAAAGCCTGGACCAATTCCATTAAAGTGCACACAGTTTTGGATGAGATAGGGATTGTCAGGTTTCTACATAATTTGGACTGAGCAGTATATGTCTAAAGATAGGATGCTACAGAGCTGTATTTATCTTGAAGTACCAAGATGTGAAAACTTCCCACACTCGGATGAGGGGACGAAATGCAAGTCAGATCACGTTTGACTGAGGTAGTCTCCGAGTACTAATGACAATAAAAGATGAACAGCACATATTTGGCCTTAAAAGAAACACACTCAGGCAGTGCTTATATGCGAATATTTTAACATGAATGATGGGAATAGCTTTGATAGAACGCGTAGGACCATTGACAACATTTCCTTCCGTCCCAGAAACATACTGAAATTCAACTTTTTGATCTGTTGCAATCCAAAAGCATGGACATGCTGAAATACCCAGTTCTGCTTATTCTGCCTCAACAGCATTCAGTGTTCAGTAAAGTGGGTGCACAGTGGAGAGATACAGCATATTCTTTGATTGTACAGTAAGTTTATTCCATCATTCGGCTCTGTCAAAGTATGGATTTTGATTTGGCTGCTACTGGCATTAAAACTCTCATTGTTTTATTCTCTCAAAACTGGAGTTGTTTTATGATATTTCTTGCCAAAAGATAAACCACTTTTCGAACTTCAAAACTATAACATTTGTCTTGTGTATTGTATTTTTGAAAACTGTAACTCATACTCTATAGTAGGGCAGTATCAGGAGTATTTCTGAATGAATCCTTATCATGCAATAGTAAGATAGATAAGTATAATAAGTACAGCTCATCTCTGCTATGATTCATACTATTACTTTATAAGGATGTATACATTTTTGAAGAAAGATTATATGTTTACTTCTGTTTCAAAAGCTAAAATTGGTGAATTTTAAGTTTTTTAAATAGTTTAAGTTTGTGCGCAATGCTTATCAAAACAGTGGCCCAATTTAAATGTCTGAAACATTTATAAATATGGGAGATATCAAAAACTTGAGTGTGCCTTTAATGTGCTAAGTAAGCTGAATGCTTTACAAGAGGAATTGAAGTATGAATGTATGAAGGAGCAGTGAGAGTTGAAAAATTGCTGGAAACCACAGCAAATGAGTGGATTTAATGGGACCAAAATAACTTCCTGTAAACTCCCTGCAAAAAAAAGGTAACAGCTTCGTTATATCACTTTGAAATGGCATGGCTAGAGAGAGGAGAAAAATCCCTGCCTTTAAATAGTAATTATTTGTATTGGTTTGAGTTTTGGGGGTTTAAGCAGAAGAAAAGCAAGTTCTTTTTTTTTTAAGCTGAGCCCATTAGTTTGTATGTGCTTTCTAGTGTGATGCATCATATTCTCTGTAAACTGCATAAAAGCTAAGTTTTGATTTCTCAAAGGATTTAAAAGATAACAAAAAGTGGCTTAACATAAATAAACTACCACCAACCCTGACCGTTCAAATAAAGTTTCTAGCTGAAAGTATGAAGGAATCAGTAGAGTTCAAAAAGGACTGGGTTTCGGAATTCTTCTCGTTGATAGTCATTGTAAAAAAAAGTTAAATATTTTAAAAAATATGGAGTATGTAAAAAGTTGAAAAGAATGTAAAATAAGGAAAACAAGCTTGACATTTGTACTCGAGTGGAATTTTAACGAGAAAGTATGGAAGAGATGAAAATGTTGAAAAATCAGCTGAATCAGGTGAAAATCATTGAAAATGGATGTATTTAAAAAGGGCAAAAATACCTTTTACAAATTATTTTTTAAAAACTTTGAATAATGTCAAAAATCTGCACAGAACCGCACTGCACCAGAAAATGCTGAATATCCCTGCAAAAAATGTTCTATAAGAATCCAATAGGACAGTTCAATTGAATTTCTATAGAACTTTAGTACCTCGAGTCCGATAGAAAAAAAATTTCTATTGAAAATTTCTATAGGAAACAGTTCCGTAGAAAATCTCTATAGAACAGCTGTTGTAGAACTTTTTTTCCCCCTAATTTGGCATATTCAATCCCACCTGAAGCTGGAAGGCGACAAACAAACCAACCATGTTATGTTACCCTTCCCGGCAAACCCTTCCTAATTTGCATCCCTGTGGCGCAATGGCCAATGAGGTCGTTGCAAGTTACGTAGGTGGTCACATGATCCCCGAAGCAAAATGTACACAAAGGTTGATCGTAGCATAGTGAAAATGGGGAAATCTTGTGCTGCTGTTGCTTGCACCAATAATAATGCCGTTCAGTCGTCTGGAAAATACGGCAAAATAAGTTTCCATCGATTTCCACAAAATAATGAAGCCCTTTTGAAAGATTGGCTTGTTAAATTAAGAAGAATTGACTGTGAAAAGCCTTACAAACCAACAAAACATTCAGTTCTTTGCTCAAAGCACTTCGAGAAAAGCTGCTTCACGTACCATAAGTTCACAAGTAAGTCAACGGTTTTGTTGCAATGAAAACTGGTTTTAAAGTGAAGATTTAAAGAAACTAGTGGAAAACATATATTCAATACAAATATTAACCTTAAGCCTGAACGTCCCCGTAACGGGGGCAATGAATTTGCATATTAAATACAGCATGTTTCCTAATAGCAACCTCGTCATGCGGCATATCCTCTTAAAGTGAAGAAACTCGGCAAAAAGTACGTGATGACCGTTTTTACCTAAACCGAACACAATTCAAGTACTAAGCAAGTCAATAAGCATCTAGCAAAACATTCAATAAAATAAGATCAGTGCTCTATCGCAAGCATTTCTTCTGAATTTGTGCTATGCATACAAACGATACCTCAAATGAAAAAGGACAGTCCACAGATTCCAATGATATAAGCCTTGTCATTTTAAATTGACACCACACTCAAAGAACAGCAGGCATAAACTTTAAATGCTACAGAGATGAGAAAAACTTTTCTTACCTCTGATATTTTGTCATAAAAGCTGTTTATGAGTAAATCTGCGCTTGCTATTGTTTTAGCCAGTCTGTCTGAGAGTCCTCTCGCCATTATGCTATGCACTGGAAGACCTCAGCAGTATAATCACTTAAATGGTTTGTTTTTTGTATATTTGCTATAATTAACCGCTAAATATTCAACTGTTGTTTTCAAAGCCGGCTTATGACTGAGAATCTTTGCGCCAATATGCTCAAGTTCAAACACAGCACAGCTAGACAAGTGTTAAATCGACCAGTGAATATATAGTCTGTTGAGCTAGTGTCGTGGATAAGGCGGAGCATTTGGACCTGAGGTTCAATATACATGCGACATTTCAGAGCAAGGAAATACTTTTTTTTGCATAAATAAATAATAATTTATCGATGCATTCCCATCCCATCAAAGCCATCTTCCTGAGTTACTTCGGGGATCACGTGACTTACACTACGGTTTCTGCATCCAGTGCAACGCCTCCATTGTGTGCTACTATCTGCTCTTCAACGCGGTGCTTTCACCGAGTGAGCTATCCGGCAACTGGGCAAATAACGATTGTACTTGATCCTGATTAATTTGAATTGCTTTGCTGAACCCAACAGATGGCCCGTTGTTGTCGCGTATCTCAGGGTCTTAGGGAATTCAAAAGGAACTGAGTGCCTTCGCTGAAAAGGAACGCCATGTTAGTAATCCTGTTAGGTGATCATGATACATGTATAAAGATAGTGGGAATAAGTCTTAGCAGACCTCAAATTGTTTTCAAATTAATTCTAAATCTGTATATAATCTGCAATCACATGCATGTAAATGGAAAGGAATAATTTGATTGAATTTTTAAAATTAAGGGAAAAGTTCAAAAGCTCAAACTTTCAACATAATTCAGTCTTCGTAAGCAAAAGAGGAACACGAGTTTTCCATTATAGCATAATAAAGTTGTAATGCCTTAAATTTATATTTTTGAATTGCTGCCGAGGAAATGGAAAGAGGTCTTCATATACCGTAACTGAAATACTGCTAAGTTGTGTGGTCAGTCAGTCAATCAATCGTCTGATCAGAGAATCAATGAGTTGGTATGTGCCTGGTACCCCATGTGCTTAAGCACACCTTAAAGTTAAAAGGGACAAGATTTCCTTGCTACTTCAGTATCGTGGATATCACTGCATATTGCACATTTTCATACCATTAGTCCGGTCTCTGACTTTTAGAACCCGGGTGCGACGAATTCTACCATTCCCTACGGTAAGCAAGCAAGCTACAGCAAGCCGGTGCCAGCGGCGTGGATGACCATTTGCAGTCCGATGAAAACACGAAATCAGTTGACTATCAAGGTGATGGGCCACCTGTACTTCAATACTTTATTTTGTGTTATTTTCGGGAAAAGTATTCCGTACAAACGTGACAATTCTATATAAAAGTATTCCGTAGGGAATGAGTTAATGTTATCAATGGCGTCTGCTGAACAGAAAACAGGGTGGATAGGAAACATCCCTTGAAACGGATTCATCTGTTTTCAATCATTGTTCTTGATTAACACGTTTTTCAACAAAAAGAATAATCCATTGGCAGTTAAGCACACAGCTTCCTTTTTAATGAAATATAAAGGCAAGTAAATAAATTCACTAAAATTTTTTTATTCCCTTGCCTATAGGCTATCCATCACAAAAAAAATTTACATGCCCCGGATATTTGCCATTAATTTTTGTCATATCCTGCAAATCATGCCATCAAACCTACGCTTCATGATTAAAGGAAAATGAAAACTACAATTAACATGTGCACATTTTTTGCGTCCCAAGGACACATTTTATTTCTCGTCTTTATGAAGAGAATTGGCAACACCTGAGAGAGGTGAGTTGAAGTCCTTCATCAGGGAAAATGATAAAAAAAACTTACCAAGTTTAAAGTCCTGCTTTACGCCCTCCCTACTTTCTGAACATCGGCTGCCATTGAATGTTATCTTCAAGTGAAATTTGAGTTTTATACAGTTGTATATCACTCAATAAAGGGGAGAGGTGGGGACGTTAGTTCAGAGCTCAATGATGTTTTGACTCAACTCTTTATATTTGAATGTTTTTTTTTAAAATAAATGTTAATATACATGAGAGAGTATTTTAGTTTCGTAAGGTTTAATTAACCAAAATTACCAACCATGTAGGAGACAGGGTCCCTCAAATTTGACCCATATTAGATCACAAACTCAACCAAAAGACATTTATATGTTTTACAAAAATGAACATTCCAGTATATTTTTGTATAATTGGAAAGCATAAAAAAGCATCAGGCTAACATATAATTTGCTAATTTGTTCATTGTCTCAAACTAAATTTAAAAAATAGGACCAAGGGTCCTGTAGCTTACCGGCAACCAATCTTATGGTGATGATACAAGTTATGAAAACTTCATGTGAACTTTGACCTTCGAACCATTGAAAGTCAATATCAAGGTCACTAAATAAAAGTTCACATACATTTATAAGACCTCCTGTAATACAATCCTAAGCTCTGAAGCAGTTTTGGTGATACAAGTCAGTGAAAATTCAATATGTCAATTGTGATCTTTAAAGGTCGCAGAAGGTCAAGTTGAGGTCAGCAAATGGACTTCATATGTGACTTTCTAAATGTCTCTATACAAACCTTGGCTCAATTTGTGGCCATTTTGGTGACACAAGACATTGTAATTTCACTGTCGAGTTTGACCCTCAAAGGTCACTGACAGTCAAGTTGCATGTCACCAAATGAAAGTTCATTCATGACTTCCTTTATGTCTCCAGTATAAACCTAGGCTCTATCTGTGACCATTTGGGCAATACAAGTCATTGTAATTGTATTATGTCAAGTTTGACCTTCAAAGGTCACCAACAGTCAAGTTGAATGTCACCAAATGAAAGTTCATGTGTGACTTCCTTTAAGTCTGTGATACAAGCTTAGGCTCCATCAGTGACCTTTTTAGCGATAGATATCATTGAATTTTCACTGGGTCAGGTTTGACCTTCGAAGGTCACCAAATGGAAGTTCATATATGCCTACCTATACGTCTTCAATACAAACGTACGCTCTATCTGTAATAGTTTTGGTGATAGAGGTTATTGAAATTTCACGATGTGAAGTTTAACCTTTGAAGGTCACTGAAGGTCAAGTTCAAGGCCAGCAAATGAAAGTTCATATGTGACGTCTTATAAGTGTTCAATTCGCATATATTCCCAATCTTAAATATTTTCAAGCCTAGAAGCCTTTGAAAATTGTAACATTTTGCTTGAGCTCAAGTTTGACCTTTCAAGGTCATCTGAGGTCAACTTTAACACATCTAATATATAGGTCATATATGACTTCCTATATGTTGATAATACAAACTTAATCTTTATCTGCAACCATTTAGCTTCCACAGGCAACTTTGCCAATTCTCCATAAGACCCAGGGCTTTAAGTTCTAGGCGCAGCGCAGGGTGGTGCAGCCCGCGCAGTGGTAATTTTGTCTGACGCAGCCCGCGCAGTGGTAATTTCGTCCCGTGCGCAGCCATTTTGGCAATTTGGTAGACCGACGTGCGCCGAGATGGGTGTGGCAGCGCAGTAGGGGGAGGTGTCACATATTCATCATGACACAGTGACAATTTCGTGGCAAAAGGCTCCGCCGAAAGGGCAAAGAGCACTCGCCAGCTCCAACCTGGTTTACTTTCTGTGCAGTGGTAATTTGGCTGACCGGCGCACAGTGCGCATACGTCACCGAAACCTCACAGGCAGGTTTCCAGAATGTCAGGCACATTTCAATGCAATAAATAATTACAGCAACCACTATTTAATGTAACTATCTGAATCAGGACATAAATTATAGTATCTGTATCGATTGTCCTGATGTCAGATCAAAGGCGGTTGGCACGCGTAATGGAAACTCGGCCTGGCTTAATCAACGCAGCTGAATCTGTGATGCAAACTAACGACTTCATATCTTTCTCAGCCAACCACAAACTGCCTCGGCATCATGTAGAGCGTACATATACGGCTTCTCTCATCTCAAAAAATGCAAAAGAAAAGAGAAAAAGAGAGACGCTTGGCAATGCGTCCTTTACGCACAGGTGCTTCTGATGTTGTAATCTGTGCACACTACTTATCTTTATTACATGGGGTTTAAATATAGGTTACTAAATATGAGTGTCTTTATTAGTGGGAAGACATGTTTGCCTTACCCGTAATGCCAACCTCAATCCCACCAAAGCCCTCGACACTGACGGCTGAGAGGGTGGAGGACGCAATGTCCCCCGCCAAGCTCATGGCCACGCTGGTGGAGGGGCCGCCTCCGGTGGCCGTTTACCCCTTTTCCACCAAAAAGAACCTGGTGCTAGTGCTGTGCTGGTGCTAGTGCCAGTGCTTAGTTGGTTCAACCCACAAACCTCCTAAGAACCTGTTTGCTTTTCCATTGCCGAGGAGCCAAATCAGAGCCACGCAATCACGTCACTGTAACTTAAGACCAGCAGATCAGGAGAAAATAAACTTTGTTCGAGACCTGCGTCTCTCTCAGCAGTGCTCATGTAACAGCTGGCAATACAGAAATACAGTATGTACTGCGGGAAACAACGAATAAGAATTTATAACAAAAATAATGCTTGTGTTCTATGCTCAGTAAAGCTGCTTGCACACTGGACGTGAAACAAATTTTTCGCACGACTGATTACATTCAAAGTCAATGCAAAGACGCGAATGCACACGTGTATTCGCGTCTTCGCATTGACTTTGAATGTAATTTGTCGTGCGAAAAATTTGTTTTGCGTCCAGTGTGCAAGCGGCTTAATACTATTATTGTCACTTAGGTTTCATCATTTTTAGTGGGGGAAAGGAATACAGCCTGATCTTGTACTGAGTTAAGATCAAATATTGAAAATAAATGTGCAACGGATCTTGCGTTGTTGTCCATGCATGTTAATACCAAAATTTTAAGCAGCAACAGGGTGTAATATTAGGAACACGCTATCCATCGTTTCTCTTCCCAATGATGCAGGCAGAAGAAATAAATGAGCAATCGTCATATTTCAATCCAACTTCATAAGTTTGAATGATCTGACGTAGTTTTGTTTTGAAATTCCATTCAATTTCGCTAATGGTAATAATTCGCGAATGCCCTAGCTAGCCAGCTAACTCATATTCGTAATGCTTAATATAGACGTAAGCGGTGCAGAAAACATGCCTGAAGCAGCAAAGTAAAATGCAACGTAAACGCATCATGCAGATATCGTACAGAGGCTTCTTTATTCCAATATTTTAAAGGTGAGGAGAGTAGCTCATTTGATTGGTGAAGATTTGACTCGGCTGTGTTAAACCCACTCACGCCTTCTCTCCCCCCTCTTTGCCACTTGCGCCGGCAGGAGGGACAGAGGCAGGACAGAGGAGTACTTGCGCCGGGCGCGAAATTGCAAAATACGCCTGGATACACCCCGTTGGCGCGGCGCTCCCCCCATTCGCCGCGCCTGCACCTGGTCAGCGAATTTAGAGCCCCCAATGTTAAAGTACAGCGCCCCCACTAGACCCACTTCCGTCGATTCAATGAAAATGGCACTCACACCGTACATAAAGTGTATCAAGGTGCTTTGGTTCCAAATTTAGAAAAAAAAAGTTATCAGACAGTTTTTGAGAAATATGTTTTTGAAATTTCAAGTCCTGTTTTTTAACATTAATAATATTTTCCTTAACCTCAAGTTTGACCTTTCAAAGTCATCTTAGGTCAACTTTAACATAACCAAAATAGGTCATATATTGTTGTGGGGATTTTGATAATTTATTCCTGTAAGAAAACACACTGAGACAGAGAAAGTAAATAGGATCCAGTTTACTGTATGCGCATACAGGGTCCGAATTACATGGTGGAACCCGGACAAAGGAATTCCTCCTTTGCTTGGATATATGTATGAGCAGAATGTCATAATCCCTTCCCCTGGGACTGATTCATTACAGCAGTATGTTTCTGCTCTGCAATCCACGGCTGAGTGCATGTGTCCCACGCAGGCATGTTCCTGACCACGCCATCAGTCTGCAGTTATCTCAGGCGAACAGGGAACACGTCAGAGACAGATACACTCAAGGTCTTGCAGGAGCCCCAGAGCTCAGAAGGAACACACTGTTCAGTAAACACACTTCATGACGCTTCTACATAGGTACAAGCTAGATTGCAAGAATTAGCAATTACGCACAGCCTAGATTACTCAAGGATAAGCAATTTATAAGAAAATAAGCAATTTATGACTAAATTCCTCTCACATATATGACTTCCTTTATGTCGATAATGCAAAAATAATCTCTATCTGCAACCATTTGGCCTCCACAGGCCATCTTGCATATTCATAAAGTACAGCGCCCCCACTAGGCCCAATTCCGTCAATTCAATCAAAATGGTGCTCGCACTGTACATTGACGGTACCAAGGTAAGTTGATTGCCTGATTTAGAAAAAAAATTATTTCACAGTTTTTGAGAAATAATTTTTAAAAATTTCTCACTCCTATCTTTGACATTAGGGCCAAAATTTCAAGGGCCCATAAAACGGACAATAATGATTCAATCAAAAATCCAGAAAAAATCCTGGAGATATGGTCTAGTAGTATTTATGGCAAATTTACAGGAAAATTCATCAGGCCAAAAAAAAGATAAAAAATGATCCGGACGACGGACGACAGACACCACACCACGACAATAGCTTATCGGCCCATAGAACCGGTAAGCTAAAAATAGCATGGATGTGTTTTTATTCATTTTATAATTGGTGATAGGGTAGCAAGTTCTTTGTATATCCTGAAGTTTTCATCTTGATTTTGCTGTCAGTTGAGCCACTGCATCCATCTGAGTGTATGGTTAGTGAGTCAGTGCAGTCAATTAATTCTTATTTCCATCAATTATTATTTATTTTTTTTTTTACCTCAAATGGACCTGTATGACTGAATAACAGAAAATGAAAATAAAATTGCATAGTGAATGTTAAATGAGCATAAATGTATCAACTGTAATGCAGTCTGAATCTGTGAATCTGTTCATTTTTTATTTTGAACCTGAATGCAAGGACTGTCAATGCCATGGTCATTTCATCTGGACTTCATATTTCTGGCAGAATACAGTGTATGGCTTCACTGATGTGAACTTATTCCCAGAATCGACCATAATATTGTCAGTATGCCAAAGAATGAATTCACAAAACATACTGCACTTTGTCACAATGATGTCATCATAAGAATTGAGGACTGATATTCTTGGTGGTTTAAGATTTTGATGAGAATGACACCATTCTACATAAAGTCTCGTCTTTGGAAGAAGTCGCACCACTTATCATTTTGCATGTTTTTGTCAGGACAGTGAGGTAAATTCTCAGAATGTGTGAAGCTGAAATTGCAGAATACCTGAATCATGACCACATTCCAGTGCTCTTTCAAAGATAAATGATTCCTAAAAGAAAGGTTGGAAGCATTGTGCAGCTTCGCAGTCGAATACCATCGTGGATACACAGATATGAACATGAAAATACCGCAAAATTCAAATAAAGGCTGCAAACGAGTCAAAGCCAGAGTTCACGTTTTGGAACAAAACGCTATAAATTGCCATTATATTAGATAGCGTTCGACCTTGCGCAGATATGAGCGGAAGTTCACTCGTCGATATTTTTACATTTGACCCGTGATTTTCTGCCGTCATATCCGCCTGGTGATGTGCCGTATTGTATATCAGATCACTCCTATTGCATCAGGGTTGCAGCAGCTGCGAAGCCAGATTAGGGGGGGTTCACTAGCTAGTTGAGTTATGTTGGGCCTAAAGCCTTGTTTTTCCAGTTTACCCACCCTATGTGCCGATAGGCTATTGTCGTGGTTTGGCATTCGTCATCCGGAACATTTTTTATCTTTATTTCTGGACCAATGAATTTTTGTGTAAATTTGCCATAACATACTACTTGACCATATCTCTTGACAAGTTTTTTTTCCCTTCGGATTTTTGATTGAATCATGCGCTGAGATTATTCTTAAAGGGGACCTATTATGCTGATCCTTCTTTTAATACATATTAGTAATGTTATAATGTTGGTTGTCCATACTCAACCTCTGAAAAGTTTCTAAACATAAGATACAGGGGTTTTGCCGTAATCCAAGAATGTGATTTCGTGAACGTGATTTCGTCTCTGAACAGCTCCTCCCGAGATCTTGGCGAGATCTGGGCAAAACCTGACGTCAGGTTGTGCCGTCCAATTAATACAGACCTAGCCAGAGCCAACCACGGCGCTGGACCTACCCACACCGGAAACTATTCTAGCCGGCACTAACAACGGCAGATCATACTATGCCATAGTAGCGTCTACACTTTTGGAAATACAAAAGAACCGCAGATCATTTGAGGTACAGTTTTGTCAGTATCTCCCCCAAAGCTGCTTGTCCGTTTACTTTTGGACGCGAAGAAAAACACCTATTTCTCTTCCAAAAGACGATGCCACCAGAAATCAGTGGGTGGCTTTTTTTGTTTGCTGGCAGCAAACAGCCACGGCCAAAGGGAACGTTAGCTGCTTGTGCTCAGCATTTCACCAAAGACAGCTTTGTTAATAAAGGATAATTCGAGACAGGATAAGCGTTTCAGCTGCTTCTCAAACCTGAAGCAGCTGCATCGATCAAGCGCTCGGAGCCACAAGCTGTAAGTAACGATATAACACCAAATAATGTAAGTGAAGCTAACATGTTACGGGTGGCTACTGGCTAGCAGGACCGCTAACGATAGTTAGCGCTAACAACTAGCCTCAAGTTCAGGCTTTCTAAAATATCTAAAGATAAATCCTGGATCGGTCGCGACAGTCCGTGACTCACAGACACAGAAGCTGCAAGTTGCTTTTAGTGCATAAGCCAACCTGACGTGATAGCCAGTTGATTGTGGCTGTAGCACTGCGGCTAACGTAGCCAAGTTACTGTTGCTAATTTTTGTCCTAAATATGCAAGAGCGATATCAGGGGAAATTCTACAGAAGGTGTGTGAACATAAACCTCATTTGAAGCAAACTTTTTATGCTTGTTTGTAATTTGGATGCTTGGTACAAGTGTCCACGGTAACGGAACTTGCTGTCTGTAAAACCTGTATTGCAAGGGTTTGTCTCTGTGGTTGTTATGACTGTTTGGTTACCAGCTACTGCATGTTAGTTCGCGTGCCGTGCTAATTAAAAATTCTCCTGGTTAACTTATATGCAATAATTCTGATCGGTATGCTTGTGTTACTTCGGTAAGCATCAATGTGGCAGTTTCATCATAACCTTGCCCAATTGTAGCCACTACAGTTGAAGCTAACCGGAGAGGTGCAGGTAGACCAGACGTTGGTTTTGCAGAGCTTGGGATACGTGTTTGGGTTTGTTTACGGCTGCTTGTGATCGCTTCACTTATCCATGACAGGGATCAGCCGGATACTTCACAAATGTCTGGGCAAGCTCTCTGGTGCTACTGCGAAAGCAATGCGAAACGCAGAAGCTCTACCATGTCTGGTATAACAAATCATTTCTCTGCACTACCTTGACATAATTTCATCATCCCCCTTTAGAAGTTGTTGTGGCTAATAAAAAGCCGAAAAAGGCAGAGATTAAATAGGAAATTCTTTCCTGTAGAAGCGATCGATTTGCTAGCTCTACATAAGCAACTTGTCCGCGCTAACGGAACTTATGGTCTGTAAAACCTGTATTATGTTCATAACGTAACCGAGCTCTCTCTAGATGTTGCGTACTATCCATAAAGCTGCTTTCACATCGGACGCAAAATGAATTTTTCGCAGGACAGATTAGCCTACATTCAAAGTCAATGCAAAGACGCGAATACACGCGTTATGGGCGCGTTAAGTAGCTTTCACAGCGGACGCGAAACAAATTTTTCGCGCGACAGGTTACATTCAAAGTCAATGCAAAGAGGCGAATACACGCGTTATGGGCGCGTTAAGCAGCTTTCACACCGGACACGAAACTAATTTTTCGCGCGACAGGTTACATTCAATGTCAATGCAAAAATGCGAATTCGGGCACGTCAAGCCGCTTTCACACCGGACGCGAAACAAATTTTTCGCGCGACAGATTACATTCAAAGTAATGACCGCTTATCATCTACTGCATGTTAGTTCCCGTGCTCTGCTGATTAAAAATGCTCCTGGTTAACTTATATGCAGCAATTCTGATCGGTATGCTTGTATTACTTCGGTAAGCATCAATGTGACAGTTTAATCATAACGTTGCCTGCTTGTAGCCACCATGGCCGGATCTAGGGGGGTGCAGGGGTGGGCCAGGCCCCCCCAGATTTTTACCGCGCCCCCCCAGCGCCTCCTGACTAACTAACGTATATTTTAGCACAATGAAAAGGAGTGCGTAATGCGAATTCAATGAGAATGAAACGCGATTCCCCCCCCGGTCAACAAAATGAAACGCGATAAGGGTAAGCTCTCTGATGCTACTGGTGAAAGCAATAGCGAAGCGCACAGGCTATAATGTGTCTGGTATAACAAATGATTTCTCTGCATTGCCATCGATTGAATATTAAATTCTTTCCTGTAAAAGTTAACAATTCGCTAGCTCCACAGCAATGGTTCACGCAAACGGAACTTACGGTCTGTAAAACCTGTATTATGCTCATAACATAACCGGAGCTCTATCTAGCTCTCGCGCACTATCCATAACACGCCTATTCTCCGCGAGGAAACGCTGGTCATTCCGACGCAGTAAGTAAACTATTACCACGGGCAATTTCCGAAAAAGCCGTTTAGCCTGGAGCTTTCGCCCCTCCGTCCTATGCCAGCGCAGAAGCTGTTCGTTTCTCCACACTAACGACACACCACAGTTATGCACACGAACCAGCAGGTCCTTATAATACACACCGAAGCAGTCCATAAGCTGTTGGTCCACTTTTAGCTGCTCCTCACTGTCCATGTTTCCCTCTAAACTCAGACCCACCGGATTTCTACGGTCTCCGGTCTACACTTGGGCATGTCGACCCGTTCTACAAATGTGTCTATATGGGGTGAATTCTAGCTTTCCCTGCATCCTAGCTATAGAGTAGAAAACCGCTGTACTCACCACTGTTGCCGTAGCAAACTGTATCCGATAGCAAATTTGAGCTTGAGCTGCCAGATTTTCGCACTGCGTCCTCAACTTTCGCCGTTGCATTTATTAGAACAAGTTCATTTCATTAGATCTATATTCAAGTATACTATTCAAAAAAAGTAGGGGATATTGGATTTACAAGTACCATGAAATGCAGATCATGAGGTCAGGAAGGAAACAAATGACATAAAAACATTAAGGAAACATTTGTCAATTTATTCAAAACCCTGTGTACAGTCAGTAAAGGACAGATTCTCCAGAATAAGGGTCGACACAAACACAGGGTCACACAGCAAATTTACCACCATTGTGAAACAGAGTCAGTAGCGGGTAAACCCCTCGGTTGGCTAGACAAGCTCGAATTCGGGCGTGGCATACTCCTAAACAGACGTCCCAGGTCATTTTGGGGAACGTTATTCCATTCCTGTTGCAATGCTGCAGCAAGTTCTTGGACATTGGCAGGAGGTTGTTGACGTTGGCGTAGCCGCTGTCCAAGCATGTCCCAGACATGCTCGATGGGGAAAGGTCCGGACTGAGTGCTGGCCATGGTAATGTGGTGATATTCTGCTGCTGGAGGTAATCTGTAACGATCCTGGCCCTATGACATCTGGCATTGTCATCTTGGAAAATGAAACGGCGGCCATAACGGCGTGCAAACGGCACAACATGGGGTGCCAAGATGTTTCCCGGTAGTACTGACCTGTGACACGTCCAGCAACAACATGCAAGTCTGTTCTGCCGGCAGCAGTGATGCCTCCCCACACCATTACAGATCCACCCCCATACGGATCATGTCTAATGACGTTAACGTCATGGAAACGTTCGTTACGTCGGCGCCAAAAACCCTCCTGCGTCTGTCAAGGAAGTCCACAGTGAACCTCGACTCATCTGGAGAACATTACGTTGTTCCATCGGCGATTATCCCAGCGTTGATGATGACCATTGAGTCTGGCCCTAATGTGACGATCCCTCGAACAGGGAATGACACGAGGGCGTCGGGCGTGTAAGTGAAATCTGTGCAGACGATTCCTGATGGTCTGGCCACTCACTACCAAGCCAGTATCCCTTTGAAGTTGAGACCTTATCTGATTTGCTGTTACCATACGATTTCTCAAGACAATAGTGCGGATGAATCTGTCCTGAGCCTGAGTTGTTGCCCTCGGTCGACCGGATCGTGGTCTATCCTGAACAGACCCTGTAGCATGATGTCTGGACCATAATCTGCTGATGACAGACTGGGAAACATTCATTGCCCTTGCCACAACGACCTGTCTTGTGCCAACCTGTAGCATGCCAAGGGCACGTAACCTCTCCTCCTGTGTTAGACGGCGCATGGTCTCTGTTTAATTAACGACTTCAACCACTGATAATCTGATGCTTTCTCTTCAAAATCTTCCTTTACAGTGGCTCTAACCTTCCAATTCAGAGTCATGCAAATTGTTGTGGCACAACCCCTTGATCATCAATAGCATCCCGTGCAGATCGTGAGAGTGTCATTGATGTGTTTGGGTGATGAATTTCTTTGGAAATGCTTCCTCAGTAAGGAACTATACAACATGGTTTCGTATCCCTTTGTATATGTGAAAATTTTGATCTCAAAATAAAATATCCCCTACTTTTTTTGAATAGTATATAACGTCAGATTACGGAATTTGCCCGCCGCTTCCTCATCAAATGGCAGCCGTGTCTCACGTTTCACTCTGGGGAGACTGACCCGGAAAACTGTGTTCTGCAGCCTCGTCCCGCCCAACTCCGCCCTCCACAGAGCTGGCCAGTCAGAGGAAAGTGGGCCCACGGGGAGCCGGGGCCATAGCGACAGAGCCACCCCAGTGAGGTGTTTCAGGCAGAGACTACAATGGACTACAAATGGGGTTTTTTGAGGATGGCACTATGAGCTAAATAAGGACCCTGTTTTGGACTTTGAACGATCAGGAGTACTCTAGGGGAGTCCAAGATCAAAATATAACCTTGGAAATCTAGCAAAATGGGTCCCCTTTAAAAAATTAAAAATTGAGAAACAAACAACAAATTCATTTTAAATTGATCAAGTTATTACAGAAATTAAAATACTAAATTATAGTGTCCATATATTGTATTTGCAAATGTTTATAATAATAATGGTTTCCTCTGTGGGGCCCCTGTGAATGCTGGGCCCTTAGAATCGTCCATGGTTGCCCCCCCCCCCCCTTTCGCACCGCTGGCCCCATCCCTACTTGGAAGTCTTGTCCCGGGTTGCCACAGCAATACTTGAATAGTGACCCAAAACAAACAAAAAGTGACCCAAAAGTTACTTTCCAAAGTGACTAATTACATTTATGCTGCAGATATTTAAAAGTAACTAAATTACTTTTTCTCACAAGTATCTGTAACTGTAACTAAATTACTTTTTATCATTACTTTTCCCAACTCGGCAGATCACAGGTTTTTAGCTTAGGCTTGCACCACTGCCCTTCATGCACAGAAATTCCTACAGATTCCTTTAATCTTATGATTATATTCTGCACTGTAGAGGGTGAAATATCCAAATCCCCTCCCAGCATTTTTTGAGAAACATTGCTTTTATTCAATGATTTTCTCATGCATTTGAGGGCAAATTGGCAATCCTCTGCTCATCTTTGCTCCTGAAGGATTAGGCCTTTCCTGGGTGCTGTGTTGAAAGATTGTCAATCACCCTCTGAACTCAGCTGTTACAAATCACATCATTGGTCAATGTTGCCTCATTACTGGTCCAACATTTTTTGGAACGCATTACAGACCTGATTGGCAAGAATGAAAGTTAACAGAATTTACAAATAATGATAATAAAGTTGACCTGATAAATTATTAAAAATCTTGTCTTTATTCTTTCTGTAATGAAATAAAAGACAAAAAAGATACCTCTGGTTTATGTTTTTATAAAAATTCCCATACAATCCCAGCCTTTGTCCGTTCAGCATGATGAAGGTTGCTGACTGCTGAGTGTGACTATTAACCATGACCTTACTTTTCTCTGAACTGAGTTCCATACCACATGCTTCTCATGATCTCTCAAGCCTGCTGGTGAAGTCCTGAAGCTCTGTTTCCCTTTGTCGAATAAGGTCGATGTCATCTGCGAATCGCAAGTTATACAATGGCCATCCTCCAATGGAGATAGATGAGTGGTAGTTGTAGAGAATCTCCTGCATGGTGTTCTCCAAGTAGATGTTAAACAGGACAGGAGATAGGAGGCACCCTTGACTGACTCCAACTCATGCATGGAAGAACTCTCCATAGTCATTGTTCAGGAGTACTGCGCTGCTTGCATTTTCATACAGTGCCTTAATGACTTCAATTATGTTTGTGTCAAAGTTAAAGTTCCTCATGACTTGCCAGAAACCGCCATGCCGGACTCTATCCAATGCTTTCTTAAAATCAATGAAGTTACGGTAGATATTGCGCTGATGTTGCAGGTGTTTCTCAATCAGCAATCTGATGTTGAAGATTTGTTCTACTGTACTCCTCTTTGGTCGAAATCCTGCTTGCTCTTCTGCTAGGATTTCTTACATCTTCCCTTTGAGTCGGTTCAAAAGAAGCCTCAGCATCACTTTGCTAGGGTGACATCAGGCTGATGGTTCTGCAGTTCTGGCAAAGTCTCACATTTCCTTTCTTGGGGAGAGGTATTATGAGTGATTTAGTCAATTGCTTCGGCCACTGTTTTGTGTCCCAAATCCTTTGGCAAATCGTTGTTAACAATCTAACAAGCTCTAGTCCTGCATGTTTCACGAGCTCAGCTGGAATGTTGTCCACTCCAGGAGATTTCCCTTCCTTCAGTGAGTGCACCGCTTCCTCGACTTCCTCCAGTATTGGCGCACCACTCTGTTCTCTCTTGACGCTTATGCTGTTGACCAGTGTGCTGGTGTCAGGTCTGAGCTTTATTATACAATTCTTTGCAATACTCAGTCCATCTTCTTGTAATATCTGGTTCCTCAGTAAGGGGGTTCTGGTCTTTGTCTTCAATTACGCTTCATTTGGCCTGGTTCGTCTTTGTAAGCCGTTTTAATGTGCTGTAGGTAGCTTTGCTGTCACCTGTTTTCATTCCAACCTTGATGTTATCGCAGTGCTCTGTTATCCACTGTTCATTAGCCTCCTTCATTTTCTTTCTGATTACTTCTTGATACTTGATTCTTGATACTGATTCTTGATGTCATTTCGGTGGGCAATGTTGGAGTTTCCCTGGTGGTGCCTATCTCCTCTCCAAGGCTGTGGTGCCCGTTTCATCTTGCCTCTACTACCCCACGCAGACCTGTTTGGCTTGGTTAGACCTGCCAGGAGCACAAGGCTCCGGCCAGCATAGCTCTGGGGTTAATCGAGATGTGCAACAGGCCTGGCGCTAGAACAGGGAATCGGGGGGGGCACAGACACGTCCCTTTATGACAATTAGGATAGTCCTGGCTAGTTCTCAATTATTTTCCGTTATTGACGCGTTTTCCAGTTATCGTAATTAGCAACTGAAGACACGGTTTCTCTCCATATGCGATCTAACAGCGATGAAATCATGGGGTAAATTCAGTAGAACTGAGAATTGGGGTGGACAAAACATCCGTTTTAAACAATTATTAGTCCTGACCTGTTCTCAGTCATTTTCATGATTAACAAAAGGTTCACTCCGAGAGCACTCCACACTTAACAGGTGTTGCTTGCTCTCCCCGATTAGGTAGGACGACAATCATTCATCTGGACGCATATTTGCTGAATTTAAATCAACGTTATTCAAAATTGCCTACCTGCGCAAATAGCTTGAGCCTCATGCTTTTTATAGCCTATTTCACTGCCGAGTGCCACTTTTTCACTCAATACTGAGAGTAATTTTGAATAACGTTGATTTAAATTAACCAAATACGCATCCAGATGAATGATTGTCGTCTTACCTAATCGGGGAGAACAAGCAGCACCTGTTAAGTGTGGAGTGCTCTCGGAGTGAACCTTTTGTTAATCATGAAAATGACTGAGAACAGGTCAGGACTAATAATTGTTTAAAACGGATGTTTTGTCCACCATATCGCCTCAAATGTGCAGCAATAATTTGTTTACGGAGTGGACATTTTGATCGTGCAGATGTTCGTCGTGTTATTGAGCGAAGTGCTGCATGCAGGCAAAGTAAAAAATACTTTTGAGGCGTCCAAGGACCCGCTGAGTTACGTCACTTCCTGCCTTTAAACCGGAGAGAACTACTGCCTAATTTTGACCGGGCACTAAGGTCCACAGGATAATCTAACAAAGGTGATGCCATCTTCAAAGGAGGTGCTTAGAGATAAGGCAGCACATTTAGAGCCGATTTAAGCCGAAACTCGGCACATAACCTGCTCCCGACCAGTTTAATTTTGCAGCATAAGTTACCATGGTGATCTTGCCACGTTAAAAGAGAGCCACCTTCATGACATTGAAAAGCCTGGCTTTAGGCTCGACATACCTCGCTAACCCCCTAATCTTGGTTCAGAGTACTGTATACCCCCCAGGTAACTTCATGTCAGTTTTGCAGTTTGCAGTCAGTGGCACAACTCAGTGCATGCCAAAACGGCTTTGTTCTGATTAAATGCTTGATACATGTACTCGCTAGTCTCAATGGGATCACTTTATTTAGCGTTCAAGTAAACAGTGAAGTTGGAGTCACTAATCTGAATGATTTTAATTGGATTGAGCAAAAAATTACTCACATAAACATAGTTATTGTATTTTATGAATGCTTTTCTCCTCCCCAGATCGGCTCCTCCTACTGCCTCTGCCCCTCACTAACAGTCAAAAATGTTTGGAGCGAAGAGACTCATCTTAATTGGCTGCATGCTGCAAGGTGGGGCTTGTTGTGGACTGGTTAAAGAATTTCCGTTGGCATCAGGCATGGGATATGCAGAAAATTATCTGTGTTTTCATGATGATGATATATATATATATCTATATATACACTCAGAGGCAATGAAAACGCAACACCAGTTTGGATTCAAATAATTTTGTGACTCAAATTTATTTTCTTATTTTAACAATTCATATATGTTGGGTGGGTTGACTTTGATGAATTAAAAGTGTTAATGAGCCGATTTGGACAATAATAAACAGATGCATTAAACATAACGAGCACAAGTTGAAAATGAAAAATCACAACAAGACTGAACGGAACACACATTTAAAAATGAACTCAAAAGAACAGTCAGTATCGGGTGTGACCCCCACGAACATCCACACAGGCAGTACAACGCCTCCTCATGGACCTGACTAAGCGTCTTAGGTTGTCTTGGGGAAGTTGTCACCACTATGCCTGTAGTGCATTCTGGAGTTGCTGCCTGCCTGTTTGAGGTCTGGGTACTCTTGATGAAAGAGCTCGTCCCAGTTGCACGTACTACACCCAAAACGTACTGATGCTGGACGTATTACACCCAAAACAGTGAGCCACTTGCCGGGCACTTACTCCCGCCTCTAGCATACCCAGGGCCCTGTTCAGTTGTTCAGTCGACAGACGTGGCATTATGACACTTAAAAATGTTTTTTGTGTGGCTTTTATCATGCCTTTTATATAGGAAGACAACCCCTCCTTCATTTCAACCACTGTACTTGCACAACTCCTAATCCCACATGTTGTACTCAATATGGATTGATGAGAGTCCAACTCACACTGTTGAGTTACATGATGATCATTCATGTGTAACGAGGTACACATTGTGACCCCAATGGTCACTTAAGAACTCAAATTGGACTACTCAGGTCCTGAGCAAAAATAAACCAAAATTAAAGTGTTGTGTTTTCATTGCCTTTGAGTATAGCATATATATACAGTCGCGCCCAAAATTATTCATACCCCTACCAATTTTTGTTTTTTTTCGAGATATTTTTTGACTACTCAAATTTATTCTTGCACAAATGACACAGTAAGTTGACATAAGGCTGTAAGAAGCACAGTAAACAATTTTTCAAGAAATACAATACTTTTTGGCATTTTATTTGACAGATTTACAAAAAATGCCATGTCCAGAATTATTCATACCCTTTTCTCAGTAATTGATGGCAAAGCCTTTATTCACGATTACAGCCTCCAAACGCATCCTGTGGTTTCTACAAGTCTGCATGAGGATTTTGGCCCACTCCTCTTTTGCAAACTTCTCCAGATCCTTAAGGTTTAAGGGTTTCCTTGCCATGACCTTGGTCTTCAGTTCCCTCCACAGATCCTTGATTGAATTGAGGTCTGTGCTCTGGCTTGGCCACTCCAAAACGTTCACTTTGTTGTCCACTAACCATTTCTTGACGGATTTGGCCGTGTGTTTAGGATCATGATCCTGTTGGAAGATCCATTCCTGCCCAAGACCATTCCTGCCCATGCTCTTCTTAAAGCCTTATGTCAACTTACTGTGTCATTTGTGCAAGAATAAATTTGATTTGTCAAAAAATATCTCGAAAAAAAACAAAATTTGGTAGGGGTATGAATAATTTTGGGCGCGACTGTATATTCGAAATAAACTTTCAAATCAAATCTTTCAAATCAATGATTTGATCACTTAGTAATATTAAAGTGAAAGACAACCTTTGTCTAAAGTGAAATGCAAAAAAAAAAAAAAAAATGCTACAAAATAAGTTTTCGGTAATTTTGAGACAAAGCTGACCAAAATAATGAATACTACAACATCTGCATTGAAATTCTCACAGAATCCACCATTTTTCTGTTCATCATCGTATAGCTCTTTAATGGCGATCAATTAAGCTCTTGCTAACCCTAAGTGTCTGCTTTCTCGTGAGATACTCAGACACACCGACAATAATGATGTGTGAAGAATCATATCCGCTAATCCAACAAATGCTCAGCTATAAAACCAAACATGAGTGTACATGCATAGTAATATTACAATGATGCCAGCTAGGCTAACCTTATATGCCAAAACATAAAGTAGTTTGCTAAACATGCAAGCAAGGTATAATGATAAAATCTCTGGTAAACATCCCAGATCCCAGACCTATGAAAGGAGCGACATCCCCATTATAGTTGGTAATGTTAATGCCTTCACTAATGAATATATCCACTCGATATAATGAGTACAAAAGATAACTCACATTCCGCTCACACATGGTCCAGTAAATTGTGATCTTCCCTCTGGCGGAATAATCCACAATACCCCAGTGCAGTGATGGGGATGCTGTCTTTTGGATGAGATGTTTAACTGAGGTCCTGACTTACTGTGGTCATTAAAGATCCTATGACACTCCTTAAGTTCACTAGCAGTATACTCCACAGTATACTTTCATGAACTGAAAAGTTTACTAGAAGTATATAACTAATAAACTATCTGTATATCTGTAAGTTTACTTGCAGTATACTTGAATGTATACTTTCATAAACTGAAAAGTACGCTAAAAGTATACAACTAGTTAAATCACAGTATACTTCACTTGTTCTGTACTTGCAGTACAAAATAAAACTTAAAGTACACATCTAATTTACATCTAAGTTTACTTTGCTTAAACTTGAAGTATACTTAAAAGTATACTTGGAAAATCTGCTCGACGTTTACTTAGGTTTACTTTCATAAATGATCCTGAAATATACAATACTTCTTTTTTTCTAAGGGTGGCTGTATACTTTTCAGTTTATGCCAAGTACACTTTAGTATAATTTTGTTAAGCATATCTTTTATTAGTTCATAAAATGTAAACTCAAAGTATACCCCCCCATTTTTAGTTTAAAAGAAGTATACTAGTAGTACACACAAATATACTTTTTTTTGTTAGGGTTGTCTTTCACTTCAATGGCATTATGAAAAACTGAGGAGAAAATAATTATTCAAAATGCACAGGATTTGAGCTGCGCCTTGCTTTTTAGTCCATAAGTTTTCTGGTGCGGTGGTCATAAAAATGTAGATTGCAGACAAGGGAGGACTCGCACTCAAGAAAACACAAGTCAAAAAAAGTCTAGTTTAAAAAAAATTGTATTTTATATATATATATATATATATTTTTAAAGTTTTTCCAAGGCTTTTTATCTCACAATGTGCAAAAAGTGCAGAAAAGTGCTGTGCAAACGTTTCAGTCCCTCAGACTATCCTCAGTGCAAATGAGTAGCAGCATGTAGAGCCAACCTTTTAACCAGTCCAAAACAGGTGCATACAATCAGTGGCCAAAAGGCCTAATAGATCACATCTCATTCAAGGCAAATCACCACATAATTGGACAATTAAGGTACACACAAAGCTCATTCGATGGACACAACACATTAGGCATAGTAATCAGGCAACCAAACAAAGTGCAATGAACCAATCGACTACATACATTTGGTAAAAGTCACAGAAAGCAGGACATATCTAATTCCTCATTTAAGCCATTTAGATGAAGTGTTTTTAAATAAAAGATGTATCTACATTCACATTGCAGTAAACATTTGTCTACATTTCCACCACGTCTTTTAGGGGTAAAAAGGTCAATGCCACAAAATTCTAAGTCCTTGATTGAATGATTGCCGTCTGCAAAATGTCTAGCAACAGCTGATTTGGGGTCAGCTCAACGGATAGAACTTTTATGTTCATTAATTCTAAATCTAAGCTGTCTTGTGGTCTTACCAACATATTGAATACCACATTTCCGACATGAAAGAAGGTAGACAACATTACTCGAGCTGCATGTAATAAGCTTTCTAATCTTATATTCTCTCTTTGTCACATGACTCATAGACATGTTGAACTTCTTTGCATCAGAACATGCAGCACAATTGCGGCATGGGAAGAAACCTGTGGCATTGTCCAGACGCTCCTGACGGGTGGATATCCTGTGCGTATCTGCATGTACCAATGTGTCACGAACATTTTTTGCTCTAGAGAAAGAAAACAGAGGGGGAGATTTAAAAATCTCTTTGCATACATCATCAATTAACAAAATATTCCAATGCTTTTTTACAACATCACATATGGATTGGCCTAGTGGTGAGAAAGTGGTATTAAAAACACAAGAAAACGATTTTTTACTCTTAGGCCCAGTTTTATGAAGCAGATCATTTCTTTTCTTACCCTGTGCTTTAACAAATGCTGTGTTCAAGACTTCACGGGGATACCCTCTTTGTAACAACTTAGTAAAAAGTTTGTGGGCCTCAACCTGAAAATCATCCTCCCTTGCACATATGCGTCGTAACCTGAGGAACTGACTAAATGGCAAGCCTTTTTTAAGGGAGATAGGATGATAACTTTTATAGTGCAGAAGACTATTCCTATCAGTAGGTTTGGTAAAAAGTGTGGTATAGATGTGTCCCCCATCGAAAATTACCCTCGTATCGAGGAAACTCACCTGATGATGGTCAAATTCCAGACTAAACTCAATTTACTCCATGCAATTATGTTGGAGAAAAATTTGAAGATCACAACTAGAACCTCCCCAGATTAGAAAAACAAAAATTTTCCAAAATACAATGGATGGTAAGAAAGGATTGTTATTGTACACATATTGAGATTCAAACCAACCCATAAATAGGTTCGCATAGTCAGGGGCAAAACTTGCCCCCATTGCTGTTCCATGTGTCTGGAGATAAAAACTCTTACCATGGAGGAAGTAATTCTTCATTAATACAATTGCAGACATGTCAACTAGAAAATCTGTCGGGGGGACATGATCAGGTCTAGAGTCTAGGAAAAATCTAAGTGCGTCAAGGCCAAAAGAGTGTGGAATGTTAGTATAAAGACTAACTACATCCATAGTGGCTAAAATTAGCTCACTACTGTTCAAGGTCACATCAGAAAGTTGGGCGATGAAGTCACCAGTGTCTTTAAGATATGATGGAAGTTTCTCCACGAATGGTCTAATGTAATAATCTACAAAATTGGAATATTTTGTTAATTGATGATGTATGCAAAGAGATTTTTAAATCTCCCCCTCTGTTTTCTTTCTCTAGAGCAAAAAATGTTCGTGACACATTGGTACATGCAGATATCAAGACAGGATATCCACCCGTCAGGAGCGTCTGGACAATGCCACAGGTTTCTTCCCATGCCGCAATTGTGCTGCATGTTCTGATGCAAAGAAGTTCAACATGTTTATGAGTCATGTGACAAAGAGAGAATATAAGATTAGAAAGCTTATTACATGCAGCTCGAGTAATGTTGTCTACCTTCTTTCATGTCGGAAATGTGGTATTCAATATGTTGGTAAGACCACAAGACAGCTTAGATTTAGAATTAATGAACATAGAAGTTCTATCCGTCGAGCTGACCCCAAATCAGCTGTTGCTAGACATTTTGCAGACGGCAATCATTCAATCAAGGACTTAGAATTCTGTGGCATTGACCTTTTTACTCCTAAAAGACGTGGTGGAAATGTAGACAAATGTTTACTGCAATGTGAATGTAGATACATCTTTTATTTAAAAACACTTCATCCGAATGGCTTAAATGAGGAATTAGATATGTCCTGCTTTCTGTGACTTTTACCAAATGTATGTAGTTGATTGGTTCATTGCACTTTGTTTGGTTGCCTGATTACTATGCCTAATGTGTTGTGTCCATCGAATGAGCTTTGTGTGTACCTTAATTGTCCAATTATGTGGTGATTTGCCTTGAATGAGATGTGCTCTATTAGGCCTTTTGGCCACTGATTGTATGCACCTGTTTTGGACTGGTTAAAAGGTTGGCTCTACATGCTGCTACTCATTTGCACTGAGGATAGTCTGAGGGACTGAAACGTTTGCACAGCATTTTTCTGCACATTGTGAGATAAAAAGCCCTGGAAAAACTTAAAAAAATATATATATAAAATACAATTGTTTTTAAACTATACTTTTTTGACTTGTGTTTTCTTGAGTGCGAGTCCTCCCTTGTCTGCAAAGAGAAAATGATTATTGACATAATATGAAACAAATATTCAAGAATGAAGCAATACAGTGCAAAGCCATAGATAATTGTATATGAGCCAAAAATTAGTCATTGATACACAGTTCAATCACAGTATTTGAACATATTTATATTCTTCCTGTTACATGATTATAATATACAAAGTAAAATAAAATGTATGTTGATTGGTATGAATTATGAGGCATATTAGTACTGATTTTACTGAATTTATGGATTCAATATTTGCATCATTATTCTATACGTAGGTACACTGGGTCTGTAAAGTTTACTGCGTTGGGTGACTAATCTATTCCTTTTGGAGGAATTTGCAGAAACTGAAAATTTTGGGATAACTCAGGGAACTTTCTTCATTTGAAATATTTTATGAAGAATTAAAAGTTAAAAGTTTGACAGAATAGTGACAAGTTCCTCATTTGGTGCACTTCTCATTACTGCTTTATTCCAACCAAATTGTTTAGTGTACAAATTAATTTTCAACTTCGCAAATTAATTGAGCGCTACAGGAAATGTGGTCTGAAAAGATTCTTTTAATTATCACACAATGCATATGTAGGGCACTAGATAAGGGCAAAAATACTTTAATTTCATCTTATGGCAAGCTTCACCTTGATGCATGATGATTTCTCTGTGCGATAGATCTCTACTGTAATACTGTGACATAGCTGTATTTTGTGTTGCAGGAGCCTTGGGCAAAGAATGGGCAGCCTGGATGCCTGAGCGTATAGAGGCTCTGAGTGGATCCTGTGTGCGGATTCCCTGCAGATTTGAGATCCCGTATGATAGGGAATGGGAACTGACCTATTATCGAAATTATGTTTTCGGACTATGGCGCAGAGATGGAGAAACTGTGTTTGATTCCAGAAGCTCTAGAAGATCTGTTCTCAAAGGAAAGATCACTGGAAACCTGCTTCAGAAGAACTGCACAACCGTCCTGGAGAAAGTGCCAAAGACTTATAGTGGCCAATATGAATTCAGATTAGAATGTTCATATTTTAAACTGTCTTTTCAACAAATGGTTGAAGTTAACATCAAAGGTAATATGATTTCTGCCCAGTCAAATTTCTAATTCAGCTTTATTTTTCTTTGTCTTTTTTTGTGCTGCAACTATAATATCAACTGGGTGTGATGATTGTGAGGTAAATTCAGAATTGCAGGCTGTGTGTATGCAGTGTGAGTAGTTTTGCATCCATTCTAGATAGAGGTCAACTCAGAAATATGCCATAATTGCTTGAATGTCATGTTATAGCCAAGAGTGACAGCTCAATACAGAAAAAATATCACAACCTGCACTTTTGCTGGTTTATTTTTCAAAATGACTGTACACATTAAGAGCCATTCCGTGAGAAAATGGCACTTTTTGAAGAAGTTGAGGAGTTGACCCCCCTGGAATTGAATGAAACTTGGCAGATAGGTAGATATGGTAGACTCACAGAAAAAGCCAAATTTTTAGGTCCGTATCTCAAGAAGTCTGCCGGTGGCGCCACCTGGAAGCCACTAAAGTGGCTCAGTTTTGCTTTTGATGCCACATTTTACATCAATTATAATGACTTAAGGGTACACAGTACCAGATGTGTTATACTTTTATCATGACCTGTGACACTTCAAGTCTGGATAGACATTAGCACCACATCAGCACCAAGCTGGGTAACTATGTTATTGAGCCGGAATTATTAGAGAAATCACAGAAAAAATTGAAAATGGGAATAAAATAATATCCCAGACATATACCAATCAAGAATGCTTTATTATGTGTTTACTCACAACAAAACTATCAATTTCAGTTAATATTCCCTTGGTATTTTGCTGGGTTAGTGCAATGGATGGCCGGAAAGATGATCAAAATCGATTTTGGTGTATGTTTGTTGTAAATTTTCTCAGTAACACAGATATGTTCCATGGTGATAAATGCCATTTGTTGTGCTTTTGGAACTCTTTTTTCAGGAATATCAAGCATTTCTTTGGTAGTATCTACACTTTCAAGCTAGACGGAGCCAAAGTTGGAGGAAAACTCAAAACGGACCATTTCAAAGCAGATTGTGCCTATGTTTAGGCGGCATTATTTAGTTTACCCATCAAGATAGAGATTTGAAATTCTCTGGATACATAATCCCTTTGGGGTACATTACAGAATTAGTAAAATTTCAATGGTAGTATTTTCAGTGTAGATGATTTTAAACATCAAAAGTCGGAAAAATTCGCCTCCAGGGGGCACTGTAGGCTACATGCAAGTACTGGCCATCCCCAGCAATGTACCAAAGAAATGTTTTAAATTGTGATACACACAGCTAGTTTTCTCAGAAAGTGAAGACCTTGGTTTGGTACTATGCTGGGTAGATAGCTTTCTGACTAAAGGTGGCACACTAAAGAGCTAATGGTTCTGCCAACCTAACATTCCATATTCCCAGACATACACCAAAGTTCTGTCTTTTGAAATATATGAAGCATATACACAGTTATACATAAAATTTGTAATCCCTTCGGTGTAAAGCTTGTTTGGTTGTAAACTGGTGGTGACTGTGAGCACTACAAACGCACAATACATGGGTTATTACTAAGTACAGGTACAGCGCAGTCAAAAATGTACAGCATGTTATAAAACATGACCAGTCCAAAATTTTTAAATGCCAAAAAAGAACTAATGTAAAAGGCGTACCACCATAAGTACGTATGCAGTCATGCGTCAACAGTATACGTACACATACATAAAATAACAGTCCATAATTTGAACTCTGAAAAAAAATCTTTGTCACACAATCGAGTACATGAAGACAGAATGAATAGTACAAAAGTTAAAACTGTTTTATACTTTTCATGTTATCCAAAGCGAAATGATGTCAACACAGCATGTGACTAGCTCTATCCGTCAGTCTTGGAATTCGATTGTGGGTTGGCGGCACCTGGTGGTACGCACCAGAGGTGCTCCTTGGCCTTGAGCAGCCATCCATGGCCTTCTTCATTGGATCCGGGTCGATGTTACCCACAGAGCCAGTCGAGCCTGAGGCAAGCCCTACTACACTGCATCCTGGGTCTCTACAGGGCTGCTTTAGAGGCCGTTGATAGTGAGCTTCTCTGTCTCTGAATTAAATAGCGGGCTGCAGCCTATATGACGCAATAGTTGCATCAACACCCATGGCTTGGTACGCATGGAAATGGGAAGTCTGTAAAAGAAACCCCGCCCTCCCAACCAGCAGGCATCCCATAGGCTAGACATCATGGGCAGGTGTTAGGAATGAAGGCATGCAAGTTACCACTACAGGTGAACTGCCCTTTTCTTGGCAGGGTGCTGCTTGCTTGCTAGGATTTCTGTGCCCTTTATCAAGACAACCACTCACTAGACGCGACTGCTGTGCCCTTTTTCATACCCAATCACCATACCTTAGGGAAATCCTAGAATTAACACTGAAGCCTGCTCTCTGATTCTCATAATAATGCAAAAAGGCAGAGAATTTGTTTTTTTCTGAAACTCACCAACACTACAAAACTGTACATTGTACTGACTGGTAAAAGTCTTGCATGTTGACACAATGGAACAGTGACTGCTAACATTCTTTTCCTATTTACAACCAACCCAGCTTTATACCAAAGAGATTACAAATTGTATGTATAACTGTGCATATACTTTATATATGTGAAAAGACAGAATGTTGGTCTATGTCTGGGTATAAGGAATACTAGGTCGGTAGAACATTAGCTCTTTAGAGCACCAACTTTGGTCAGATAGCTATCCATCCAGCAGAGTACCAAGCTAAACTCTTCATTTTAAGAGAAAAATAGCTGTGTGCATCACAATTTAAAAACAATTTCTTTGGTACATTGCTGGGGATGGCCAGTACTTGCATCCAGCGTGCAGTGCCCCCTGGAGGCAAATTTTTCCAACTTTTGATGTTTAAAATCATCTACACTGTAAATACTACCATTGAAATTTTACTAATTCTGTAATGTACCCCAAAGGGACTATGTAACCAGAGAATTTCAGATCTCGATCTTGCTGGGTAAACAAAATAATGCCACCTAAACATAGGCACAATCTGCTATGAAACGGTCCATTTTGAGTTTTCCTCTAACTTTGGCTCCGTCTAGCTTGACAGCATAGATACTACCAAAAAAATGCTTGGTATTCCTGAAAAAGGAGTTCCAAGAGCACAACAAACAGCATTTACCCTTACAGTACAAATCTGGGTTACAGAGAAAATATACCGCAAACATGCACCAAAAATGAATTTCGACCATCTTTCTGGCCGTCCATTGCACAAACACAGCAAGATACCGAGGTACTATTCACTGAAAATGAGTCTTGTTGCGTGTAAACACATAATAAAGCATTCTAGTTTGGTATATGTCTGGGGTATTATTTTATTCCCATTCCCATTTTCAATTTTTATTGTTATTTGTCAAATAATTCTGGCTCGACAACGTAGTTACCCAGCTTGGCGCTGATGTGGTGCTGAAGTCTAACCGGACTTGAAGTGTCACAGATCATGATAAAAGTACAGCATATTTGGTACTGTGTACCCTTAAGTCATGATGGTTGATGTAAAATGCGGTGTCAACAGCAAAACTGGGCCACTTAAGTGGCTTCCAGGTGGCGCTATCGGCAGGCAACGTGAAATACGGACCTAAAAATTCAGCTTTTTCTGTGAGACACCCATATCTACCTATATGCCGAGTTTCATTCAATTACAGGGGGGTCAACTGCGCACCGAATGTCAATCTCTCGTGGAATGGCTCTTAAATGTTATAAATGTATTTTATATGCATGCTAGTCTGTCACTGCTGATGCGGTGAATAGTTTGTGTTCTGAGTGTGACTCTCCAGTATATCCTCATGTCTCCATGTCTCCCAGACTCTCCATCTAAACCCAAGTTAACCCCAGACAAGGAGGAGGTGATGGAGGGGACCAATGTGAGTCTGAGCTGCTCTGCTGCAGCCCCCTGTCCTGACCTCCCCCCAAATCTAACATGGACCCCAAGACTGGGTGACAGTGTGGATCAGCTGCAGGTGAATGAGGATCAAACCCAATCTGTGTCTTCTGTTATGACCTTCACTGCTTCCCATCTCCACCATGGGCAGAAGATCACCTGCAGGGCTCATTACACACTGAAGCAAGGAGACATTCCGAAGATTTCTGAGGCCAGTCGGATGCTCAGAGTACTCTGTAAGTGCCCAGAATTTTACATTAATATTATTCTCAAAATTGAGAATTATTATTTTTATTAAAAAAAAATAAATAAATAAAATAATAATGATAATAACAGATCATTCAAAGATTTTCATCGCAAAATACAATAAACGCCACTTTCAAAATGTTTGAACCACCACTGCAAAGAGGATCATCATTAGCGGACTGGTCATGACAAGTGCTGCCCTTAGCAACACACTATTGATCCCAGTGTTTAGCATGCTTGAACATCAGCTTTCAGTCCAAAGCACAATAAATGCCAAGCCAGTTTTTTTCTGCTATCTGCGATATATCTACGCAGCCAATCAGTGAAAGAAAATCCCATGCTTCCAACAAGCTTTGATTGTTTAGCGACTTTTGTTTTAGGTAAAACAAAAATATGAGTACCATTACTATGCTGCAAGCTTCATGAAAAAAAAGATTCCCTCATTCTATGTGTTTCTAATCAGTGAACATAGTATTATCCCTAGGCATTGAGTAAGTTTTTGGCCGCATTGAGCAGCAGATTTGCAAAAAGGACAGCATACTACACGTGGAGGAGTATTACGAATTATTCGGAAACATTTAAATCTATGATATTGACTGGCAGGCATTTGACTTCAAATCGCACTTCTGGGGATATATTGCATTTTGCCAAATAATTGCAACAGTTCACTTTTTCACAAAATTTATGAGTCTCAGATTTAATTACATCACAGCATATAGTGCTTTAACTTGTATAGCAAGAGATATTAACAAATAAGAAAGCTGTTCTACACTTACTTTTCCCATGACAAAAATGATAATTTTCATAAAATTTCTTCAAATGGATATCTTGTGTTTTGCGATCAAACTCTTAATTTGTTCATGGACTTTGATATTGTCAGTACACTGTGTAGAGATAACAGCATTACCAGACAAGGTAAATGCAAATTAAAAGGAATGTTTCCATCTATAGAAAACAGATGAGCAACGCATCAAATATTATATCTCTACTCTATAACCAAATAAAGGGCATCATATTTTCATATTTCCCAGATCCTCCCCAGAACACCTCAGCATCCATCAGTCCCTCTGGTTCAGTGTTGGCAGGTAACTCTGTGACGCTGACCTGCAGCAGTAAAGCCAACCCACCAGTGAAAAACTACACCTGGTATAAAGTGAATGGAGCAGAGATGAACATAATGGGAACTGGACAGAATCTGACCTTCAATGTGACTGAGTCCAGTAATGGTGAACAGTACTACTGTGAAGCACAGAACAAACATGGCATGGAGAACTCAACAATTATACAGCTGAAAGTTAATTGTAAGCAAAATACAGTTAATTTACCATATTAATGATGTTATTACTAAATAGTGGGAAGCACTGTCCTCTCACAGCAAGAATGTTGTGAGTTTGAATCCAGCCTGGAGAGTTTGCGTGCTCTCCCCGTGTTTGTATCGGTTTCCTCTTGTTACTCCGGTTTCCTCCCACAGTGCAAAGATCTGAATGTGAGGCTAATTGGAGACTGTAATAAATTGCCTATAGATATGAGTGTGAGTGAATGGTGTGTGAACAGTGGTTTGCACAACCTGCGATGGATTGGCAAGTTGTCCAAGGTGTGTCCCTGCCTTTTGCCCATAGTCAGCTAAGATAGGCTCCAGCTTCCCCGCAACCCCAATGATGATGGATGGATAGAGTGATGGATGACCCAGTTCAAAGTAATTCAAGGGACGGCTTCATTCTCCTAATAATATAGATGGCATTATTTTAGAAGCATTTAGATTCAAAAGACGTTTAGTTTAACATTCAAATAACTACCTGGGTGCACCCCAGCTGCTGGGCACAGTTCTTTGGGCTCTATTTAAAAAAATCTAAGCACACGGTCTGAAACGCGTGGCGCGAGGGTATTTAGGGCGTGTCCAGATCCATTTTTGCTGGTTTAACAGCGGGTTATCTGGGTGCATAGTAAGGGGCATGGTGTATAGGGGTTGAATTTAATCTCTTAATTAATCATAGGTGAGTTTTGGGCAAAACATGAAATAAACCAATCAGTGTGTCATCTCCCATTCCCTTCAACAGCCAGGTGGGTATGTACCCTGGCAAATGACTATCATGAGGGTGGATTCTCTGAGTAGCAGAAAAAAAAACCTCTGAGGAGGAATGAGTTCTGCTCTTGTAAAAGTAAAAGCGTGCAAGCAAACCATAGCTTAAAGTATGGACACCTGATCACAGTGATTTCAAAAAATGAAATTCTATATATTAATTCTCAGTTTGTCTGGCCTTTACCACATATCTCCTCCCAAATTGCCCGACAAATCCCTGCGCCCTCTGGAGTGGAGTGGGGTGGTTTAACAGGATTTTTGTTAAGAGCTTGCCTACTGCTGAGAGGAGTGAGATACCTCGATAGTTACTATAGGAAACCTTATCACCTTTCTTGAACAAGGTCACAATTAGAGCCTCTCTGAGGTCAGCGGGAATTTTTCAGATCCTCAGAATGAGCAGATAAAGCTGCTCAGAGAGTTGATGTCCACCCAATTTGATCCCTTTGACAGGGATTCCTTCAGGTACTGAGGCTTTACCATTTTTCAAAGACTTCAGTGCTTTTTCAACTTCCTCGAGAGTTGGGGGTACAGCCAGCTTATGTCTTACAGGGTGCTGTTCAAGTTTGTCCAGTGCATTTGAATCCACCTGAGTGTTGCGATTCAGCAGGTTGCTAAAATGTTCTCTCCAGCGTAATCTATCATAATAATGCACCCTTAAAATAGCAGATAAAAACTGACTATTTACTTTAAACCAGGTTTTTGTTGGTAAGTCACGCAATCTATTTCCGGTGCCCCAGGATAGAAAGCGCCAGCAATGCACCTGAACACACCTCATTTTAAGACTATCAAGCCCAGGGGTACATAGTTTGGCATAACTGCATTAGCTATAAATGCAAACTGGGCACTGGACAGGATAACGACAACTTCACTAGTACATAAACTAGCAAAGACACTTGCATCATGCTTTGTGCCACTATGCGCTGGGTGTAAGACGGAAGCCATTGCCACATAGGCATAGATTTACGAAGGGATGCTCGGGATATATCCCAACCAACTTTCAGATGAAGCAAAAATATCCGGACAAACTTTGGGTCAGTGAGGAAAATGAAAGAAATGATAAATCGTACATGGTTCTGGATGTTTGTGCGTGTATTTTGGACTTTTCTTTGTGGCTCTCCTCCCAGGATGATATTGTATTCCTGTTCAATCGAATTCTTTGCCCAGCTGGCTGACTGAACTGGGGCGGCGCTTCCCCAGACTTTATATAAGCCGGATGTTCGCCACGCCTCTTTGATTGAGTGTCTGTTTGTAGCTACGCACTATAGCCGAAGATATCTTTAGTCAGGATTTGTTTGACTTTCTATCTTCTCGTTATTTTTGAAGTTTCTTTTTCCTTTCTCGCTTAGCTTCCGTATTTCGGACTATTATTCGTCCTTTGGAAGCGCGAGTACTTTCGTTTGGTCTGTATTATTCTCTGTGTTTGTACTGTGTCCGTGCTACCCTCTTTCTCTCTGGTCATTGCACTTGGCCTCCTAATTCAACCGGCCATTACAGAACACTCTAGCCAGACATGGAGTCACCAGCAGCGAATATACTAGAGAGCATTGTCGCTGACCAGCAGTCTGTCCTTACTGCGTATGGCCAGGGTCTTTCTAGCTTAGACAGTCGGCAGGCGGAGCTGACAGAGAGAATTCGCCTTCAGGAGCAGGCTATGCAGACACAGGAATAAAGGAATAAGGAATAAATCTCTCCGAGTGTATTAGAGCATTGTCTGCTCAGATTACACAAAGTGTTTCACAAGCACAATCAGTACAAGACATGGAGGCAAGGCAGGAAGATGTAAAGATTTCATTGCTCAATGTGAAATATTTTTTGAAGCGCAACCCTCACAGTTCTCGAATGAAGAATCACGGGTTTTGTTTATTTTATCACTGTTGACCGGCACAGCCCTCACTTGGGCGGGGCCACTCATTTGAGCTCGATTGCCGGCGGTAAATTCAGTGGAAACTCTTGTGAGAGAAATGATTAATGTTTTTGATCAGGATGTGTATGGTCAGGACATAGCTACGCGTCCAATGCATTTGAAGCAGAATTCTAATAGCGTTGCTGATTTCTCTATCTCGTTTCGCTCCATAGCCACAGAGACAGGATGGCCAGAAGCACCTCTTATGACAGTGTTTGTTCACGCTTTGGCTGAGGAGGTTAAGGATGCTCTGGCTACATTGGAGCCTTGTGTTTCTTTAGATTCATTGGTTCGTACTGCGGTGCGAGTTGATAATCGCATCCGCGAACGAAACAAGGAGAAACTTACTGCATTGGCTCTTGATAGCAACGAGGTTAATGTTCCGTGCAACAGGCATACAGCCCCAACTCCGCCCACTGAAATTTACAGTTCTGATGGCTCATATGAGAGCCGGGCTCGTAAGCCTGTTCACAGACAAATAATTTGCCATCATTGTAGCGAACCGGGACATATCCGTCCAAGTTGCCCCGAGCTTAAGCCTCCATCACAACCAGCCGTACTTCCACTCCACGGCGTATCTACAGCAAAAAACGTCAAGGAACTCACGGGCCACGCTGGTTCTTCTTGCGAAATTTTGAGTCTGCAGACTGCCCGTAAGCACGTATGATGGATTTTGTTCATGCACAAAAAACTCTACAATTTCCAGAGAAAGGCCGAGGATGCAAGTTTCCCTTGCTCCCGACGCAAGGAGCACGCGAGAAACACGCAGGTCAGACGTGCGTTTTTTTACTGGTCGTGGAAATGAAACTGCTTGTCCAAGACGCACGTCGCCGCAAGGTGGACGCAAGTCGACAGCAAGTTTCCCGCGAGTGTGAAATAAGACGGGCGCACACACAATGTATGAAATAAATAGAACGTGGAAATAGCACGTCCAAGCACGGCTGGGGTATAGTAAGGCGTGCGCAGCCCGCGCGTTTTCATTACGACTTTGGATTCTGATAAAGCTACACGTATATATATTTACGTAGATGCCTCCAAAAGGGAAAGGGAAAAAGAATAGAAGGAGACAAGAAGATGCAGGAAATGCTGAAGGAACTACGTCCCAGCCAGAGGACCTGCTCTAGGGTGACGGTAGATGACGATGAAGCTCATTCTGCCTTTATATGTGTGCATTCAACACCAAAAAAATACAAAGCACGTACGGCGACAGTAAGGCCATAGCGTCCAAATGAGCATTAAAATTGAGAGGGATGTAAGGGTAACGCAGGTGCGCCGCACTTTCACCGTGCAGTCCTGTCTACTTGTGCCTGGTAAGTGTGTCTGTCGTGCGGCTGTCCCAAGACTGCTGCACGTCCTCCCTACTACCTGTATGAAGCACGCACGTGCCAAATCGCAAGAGTATGGGCCGGTTCATACTCTACGCAAGGTACGCGAGCGCGAACGCAAAGCAACGCATCGAGCAACGCAAGGTAGCCATCTTGCGTCCTTGCGTAGCCAAATATCCACTCACTTGGTTTCAATGCCCTTCAATGCCCAACTGACAAAGGGCAGGCAGATTGTGGTCAGATGTCCAGTCAGGAGTCAGAGCAAAGATGTCAGGTCGAGACGCATGGGGTAGGCAGGCAAGGAATCTTTGGATGGGGCAGGTGAAAACACAAGACAGGGGTGATCACAAAACAGACACTGTACTGAGGCAGGAAGAGTTGGGGGAACAAGAATGAATGCTGGAATGAAGAAAAATACTGGAAAGCACATTTAAAAATCTGGCAGTGGGGAAGACAAAGACTGGAACTTAAATACACAATGACAACAGGTGACAATAAAAAAAAAACAGGGTGAGGTGTTAAATTTAACCATTGTGAAAAAGTCGAGCTGAATGAAAAATGCTTTTAACCCTTTTAAATACATCCCCATATTGTGTATCTATTTAACGATAAATGACAAAAAAATTACAAAAAATCAGTTTCTTTGTATTCTTATATCAAAATCCAATCATGGTTTCTTCCTGTAAAACAAAATTTGCCCTGTGCTTACGTAAGCTAGTACCAACCAATTTTAACCAACACTATCACGACATCCACCCATCAATCAATCTTCAACTTTTAGCGGCACAGAGCTGAGATTCATTCGTTAGCTAGCTAGTATGGTACGTCGGTGCGTTTTTGGGTGTTTGCCACCTCAAACTTTGTTTCATTTCCCCAAAATACCGTGGCTACGGACCCGCTGGCTAGCATTTATTCACTTTGAGGAAAGTGGTATCTGTGACAGCTCCAGATTATGCGCAAGGCATTTTACAGTGCACTGCTTCACCAACTACATGGAGCATAGAATGGGCTTCGCCTCTCTCTCCCTGATGGATACTGCTGTCCCGTCAGTGTACACCCACTTTTCAACGGTCAAATCAAATTCCACCCAAAGTTATGTCCCGCCTATCTATGATGATTCGCTCGGAAATACGTCACGATACGGAAGTTAGACACTCTTGAAATGCCGTTTCAGCTCGACTTTAATTGAAAGGCCCTCCTCCCCCAACAATTGAAAATCTAAATTCTCTCAGTACACACTGCATTAACTACATTATTGGCACATGACAAAAAAATCAAGTGACACCATTTTTATGAAGCAAGTGTTCTGTTATGCAAGTATGGTGTACTTCTAAGGAGAAATTCAGAGGATAACTGGAAGTTAGGACAGAAATATGAAATTGCATGGCTAATTGCATTTGTGCTCTCATTTTATTCATTAACTACTTTGGTGTAGAGGCGTCAATATTGGTTTTTCAAAAACAATGTATTTTTCCAGATCCGCCGAAGAACACCTCAGTTTCCATCAGTCCCTCTGGTTCAGTGTTAGCGGGCAGCTCTGTAGCGCTGACCTGCAGCAGTAAAGCCAACCCACCAGTGAAGAACTACACCTGGTATAAAGTGAATGGGATGGAAATGAACACTGTTGGAACTGGACAGAATCTTACCTTCAATGTGATAGAGCTCAGTGATAGTGGAAAATACTACTGTGAAGCGCAGAATGAACTCGCCAAAGAGAAGTCATCAACTGTGCAACTTGACGTAATATGTATGTTCACCATTCATATTGATTAGATAATTACAGTAATCATGTCATTTTTGCACTGCATTTTTTTAACATTACATTTATTTGGCAAATTTTTTTTTATCCAACGCTATGTGCTCTAAGATCACAGAGAAGGTCACTGAAACAGTTACATAACATAACATAATGTACATTTCATGTGATGTATTTGTCAATCCAGTCATGCACAGCAGAATATTAACTAGAAGGTTGGCACAGATCATGTCAAGCGATACGATAACAGCTATGCAACTAAATAAAAAGTGGTGAAAATTAACAGGCAGCGACCAAATTACAAGACATTGACCAATTTTTGAGAAACCATCATGAAAGATGAAAAACTATGATGGAAGCGCAGTATGAATGCATCAGTGCTGTGAGTAACTGTGTCCTCCTGTGTGCAGACAGGCCTCAGATCTCTGGGTCTGGGAGCTGCAGCAGGACTGCAGCACAGATCAGCTGCTCCTGTGAGAGCCGTGGGAATCCCTCTCCCAGCATAGACTGGCATGTGTCTGGACTGCAGGTCACTAACTCTACTGACAGAGTCATCAGGGAGGAGCAGCTGGGGAGCACAGGCCTGAGGAGCTCCCTCACCATGTACCACTCACAGGGAGACACACCTAATATCCTCTGCCTCAGCATGAACACTCTGGGCTCCTCCAGCCTCCAGCTCCACATCCCGTCTCCAGAGCAACAATCAAGTGAATAAGCAAATTCGCCATATCGACATTAACTTACTAAAACATGACATGCTCATATATAGGTGCACATTTTTTGAAGCATTAAGAATGTACTGTAAAACATGCTAGCCCCATTTAGTTATGTGAACTAATTTCTTCTCTTTAATCCCACTCGTCCGGACAAGTTTTGAAATTGAACTCAAGTTCATAAGTTTTCAAAAATTATACTTTAAATTGTCCATTGTCTTAACAAGTTGTCAGTTGAAACAAAGCTTGTCTTGAAGATGAGTGAACTTACATTTAGTTCAGATAATTCAGTTTTTTAATGCAGCCAATGAACTTTTGTTTCTAAGTTTATCCAGCCTGAAATGTATAACAGTGCTTGAAATGTTGTCTGAATTTTTTTCTGTTTACTCCTCATGCTCTTCTTTCTGCCCTCAGACCTTCAGACAGGTGAGACTATAAAACCACACCTTTTAACTTTGCCTTGCTGTCCTTGAAATTTTCACACTTGCAGTTGATATATTTTATGTTATTTTTTTCCACCTCTTGCTTTTTCAATTTTTTGACTGAAAATGCAAAACTGCTCAATGTTAGATATTATGCACTACATTAGCAGAAGTACTGGACACCTGTTCATACAACATCTATTTCTGAAATCATAGACAGTAATATCTAATCCTCTTTTTTGAGGAGTATCAACTTTCACTGCTCTCGCATTTCCACTCAGTTTTGGAACATTGCCTCATATATGTTTTTTTATTCAAGCTGGAAAAGGATTCTTAGGTTGGGCAGTGTTGTTTAACAATTAGGACTGACTCAAAGTTAGCTTCCCAGTTGATCTCTATGGTTTTGGATGAGGTTGAGATCGAGGGTCTCAGTCGGGCTGGTCCTCGCAAGTTTTTCTACTGTGATCGCAACAAACTCAGTGTGGACCTCACTCTGTGCTTGAGGGAATAGTCATTCGGAAACTGGATAGAAGAAGGCCTTCCTCAAAGTCCATAGAATCATGTGGAAAATCATAGTATTCTACAGCATCAAAATTTTCTTACAGTGGAATGAAGAGACCAACCATGATGCAGGTAAAATGGCCCCGGACCAAAACTCTTACTTTTGACCGTGTTGTAAAGTATGTGTCATGTTCATTGACAGTCAAATGAAGCAAGCAACTCAGAAAGTTGCTCTATTGTGAGCATTTCCTCAGTAAGAAATCATTGCATTTACAGTATGATACAATTGGGTGCATAAGCATATGGCCGGGGTCAAAAAAAAATGAAGGCTTTTTGTGATATTGCACAACATTTGATTTTTGGCATAATTTTTGTTTTATATGATAACAAGTATATATATATATATATATGTGTGTGTGTGTGTGTGTGTGTGTGTGTGTGTGTCAATTTTTTTTAGAAAAAATGTATTACACTCCTGACATGTCAGGAACGTAACGCATTTTCTTGTTAAATTTGATGTTAAATTCAAGGAACAGTACTTGGACAGAGTACCGTTTGTACCGTTTGTCTATATTTATATTGATATGTCCTTACTGGATATACATGGCATGTTTGTTATCATATAAAACAAAAATAATGCCAAAATCAAATGTTGAGCAATGTCACAAAATGGCTTTTTTTTTTTTTCTGACCCCGGCCATATAACTCATTGCATGAATCAGCTGAGCGGCCAATTATTTTTTTGTCACTAAAAAAGGGGGACAGGGGCACATATAAAAAGTGCTATAATTTTCACACCCTTCACTCAATTAGGATGTAAATATTTTTGAAGAGAACATTTTGGTCTTTGAGCTCATATCCGTTATTAAATTTAAATATTATATGTTGTCATAATAGCTTTGTCAATATCTAAATAAAGGGTCTCAGGGCAAACCGTGACAATTGCCATATTTATAAATTGCACACAACTCCGGCCAATCATGTCATTGTAGTGATATTTATGCTGTAAAAAAACTCTTTTCTCTCAAAATAAGATAAATCCTTTTTTTACAACCCTTCACAAGACCCGGCTCTTTTTCAAAATGTGGCAACTGCCACTGTTGGCAACACATCCTTTCAGTCAACTGTGTGACCACGTGAGATCACAAAATGACAACACCACAAAAAAAAAGCGGTGAAAAAAAAAACATTGCTGAAATGAATATCCTTCATTGATTTGCTGAGAAATTTCCCATTTACCAGTTTCATGATTTCATTTTTGTCGTCTATTCACAAGTATTCCGCATGTTTTCACAGTCACAAAGCACCTAACTACAGTTGTATCAGCTGTTTGAGCTGCACCTCAGAAACGCAAAAATGAAGGGAACTCAGTAATGGGCTTGGGTTCTACTCCCTTGAAGAATAGCGGTACAAATTAATTTTAACTGCTGATTCTTCACTTCATCTACTTTTTTTAGGTTCACACAAAGAGAATTTTGTGCTCTGAAAAAACAGTTTTCTTGACATGGCTGTAACGGTTCACACCGGTGATGAGCACGGAGGACAGGAAGTTGAGGACTGGAAGTGCAAGGATGGACTTGGTTGTATTTATAATGCCTACTGCACAGCAGGAAGGCACATACGATGCAATACAAAACACGGAGTCGAGGTTCCGGGACAATCAGTGGTACACGCCAATGCGGGAGATAAGCCTAAACAAGACGACGCAACACAAATAGACAACAAGGAGTCGAGGCTCCGGGATAATTAGTAATACACGCTATACGCGGGGAATAAGTCTAGACACGATACACATAGACAATACGGAGTCGATGCTCCGGGATAATTAGTAATGCACGCTGTACGCAGGAAATAAGTCTGGACACAATACTCATAGGCTTAAGCAGTTTACAAGACTTTACCTAAATGGGTGTCAGGCTCAGTCTTAAATAACACAACACTACCACACAGTGGAAATGAACAACAGGTGCATACAATGATTGCGAAGCAGAAGAAGGCGGTCCGGGTCTTGATAGACGGGTGAGTTAGAAGGCTTGAGGCGTGGCCTTACAATGGCAATATGCACGAACCAAACTCTTCTTGGCCTCCGCTCTACCAAGCTTTGCCCGAAGGCATGAAACTCCAGCTTGTCAGGTATTATGTAAATTTTTTACAGCGAGATGTCAACATGTTATGGAACAAAAGGCGAGCCTACAAACAAGACGTTTCGGGCAGTTGAGGAGCCATGTTTTCTGTCAGAGTGATCAACAAGAAACTCTCTTGGTGTGGACTTTGGTCATTTTGACTTGGCAGGCATTTTACATGCTCAAAAAACTATACAACAAACTAAAGGAAAGGGAAAAACCGGGAAAGTATAATAGGACTCCTTAGAGAAGACCCCTTAAAAACTAAAAAAAAAAAATCATCAAGTTGATGAATCGATCTAGCTAAAAACGAAGGAACAGATTGGTAGACACAAAGGGATAGGCAAACTTCCACATGTATCATGCACTCATCCAACAGATAATCATTTCTACAAGGAAAATTTTAGGCAGGCTGCATTCCAACCACTCGTTAGTCACGAGTTATATGCTGGCTGTTGTATCATACATTCCGATGAACCTTTAGAAATGTTCATGGGAATTTTAATGCAAAACTAACTGACATTAATGTCAGTTTACCAAAGGATATAGTTTTTCTGAAACACATCTGTAAAATTCACGTTACTCGATACAGGTAAAGGTCTGTTGCAGCTTGTGAATGCACTGATTGCTGCCATGGGAGCTAACATTAGCCATCTCTAAGCAGAAAATAGCACAAACTTAACTAATTTTACAACAATAACTGACAAGAGCAGCTGTCTAAAATGTAATTAAATACAGATTGCAATGATTTGCAAATCAATTAAACCCTAGTATAATTGAAAATACTACAAAGACAACATATCACATGTTGAAACTGAGAATTTTTAAAAAATATCTGCAACACATTTCAAAAAAAGTGGCAGCAACAGACGAAAAAAGATAAATGATGCCAAAAAATACTCCTGGTTGAACATCTTACAGCATATTAGGTTAATAGGAAACAGGTCAGTGACATATTTGAGTGTAAAAAAATCTTTCAGAAGCAAAGATGGAAAGGGCTTCACCACTCTGCAAGTCTGCAATGGCAAATAGTTGAACTATTTAAGAATAATGTTTCTCAATGTAAAATTGCAAACAATTTGGGGATTTCAACCTTTACAGCTCACAAGGAGGCACTGCAGTTAAAACAGACAAGATTCTGTGGTGGAAATCACTGCATGGGCTCAAGAACACTTCTACGAACCATAGTCAGTGTACACAGTTTGTTGCTGCATTCACAAATGCAAGTTAACCTCTTAAGCCCTAAGCCTCTGGCTCGGAAATGATAAGTCCCAAATGAAATGAGTATATCTCTGCAAGTACTTGCTCAATTTGAATAATCTTGGTATTATAATAAAGGCAACACTTTGGGGATTTTTGTCATGGTGTGAAAATCATACATATGTCACCAAGTCAGCGTGAATGAAGATGGAACACAGCATAAATTAAAAATCTCATTTCCGCCTAGCAAAGTTTTACTTTTATTCCTTTTGAAAGTGTTTACCTGTAGTCTGAAACCTCTAAAAGAATTACAGCACAGAATATCACCATTATCTGTACCATATTTTATTCTAATCAAGTAAATCAGAGCAAAATCAGAGAAGTTTTAGCTCCGGAATGTCTAGGTGACGTCTCCAAATTGGCAATTCAGGCACCTTTTTTGGCACTGTGTGCAGATTTATTTTCAATAAAACAAGCAAATAAATGAAATCATAAATACAAAGATAAAGTTAAACATGGTAAAAAGTAAAAGGAACAAACACCCCAGCAATTATTTAAACAAAAACTACGCTTCCATTGTTCGATAAGGTCATGTTTGTAACCAGGGTTTGAACTCCAGTCGTTCACCTTCTGGCGCCCCGCCTTAACCACTACACTAGCTCATCTAACAAATCTTAGTGCCTCTCATTGCTAATACGAAGTGCACCCCGATTTAGCGCTCGTATAGTTGCACTCTCTCAGTACTTGTGCATAATGACACAAGTATAATGATGGCACAATGCATAATGATTCTCATTCAGAAAACGACTTTTGAATATTTTGTGGTTAATTATGGCGAAAATACTAAAAACAAACCATTTAAGCGATTATACTGTGGAGCTCTTAGAGTACATGTGCGTAATGGCGCATGGACTTTCAGTTAGATGCACTGGGAATGCAAGGCTGTATCTCAGGCTACGTTTGTGCAATTATGGTAGTTGAGGGCTCGCAAAGTCAAACTGACAGCATCACAAGTAGATCACAAATGAGAAAATACATTGTGTGCAAGCAGAATGCTCAGGGACTGATCTCATTGGAAACAGTGCCTCGGGAAAAAAAACATGAACGGAGACTGGCAGATATTTCAATGTAACACGGACACATTGGGCTAAGAATTGCCAGCGCAGATTTTTGGTCAAACACAGTTTTTTATTACAAAATATCAAAGGTGAGAAAAAAATTTGTTCATTGCTGTAGAATGTAAAGTATATGCCCGCTGTTCTTTGAGTGTGGTGTTGGTTTAAAATGACAAGGCTTATATCGTTTTATTCTGTGGACCTTTCTCTTTCATTTGATGTATTGTTTGTATGCATAGCGCAAATTCAGTAGAAACGCTAGCAATCGAGCACTGATATTATCTTATCCTATGTTTTGCTACCAGTTTATTTACTTGCTTGGTGCTTGAATTGTGTTCGGTTGTGGAAAAAAATAGTCATTGTGAGCTTTTCGCCGAGTTTCTTCCCTTTAAGTGGATATGCCATATGACGACATTGCTATTAGGAAATATTCTGTATTTATGATGCGTAAGTATTGCCCCCGGTACTGGGGGCATTCAGGTTTAAGAGGTTAAACTCCTCCATGTAAAAGTAAACCATATATAGACAAGATCCAAACACACTTCTGCCTTCTGTGTGCCCAAGTTGATTTAAGTTGGATTGACGCAAAGTGAAAAACTACTATCTTTTGACCAATCAAAATGTGAAATTCTGTTTGGAAATCATAGACGTTGTGTCCTCTGGGCTGAGGGACCATTCAGCTTGTTATCAGGACACAATTCAAAAGCCAGCATTCATGATGACGTGAGACATGCTGTCAGGGGAGGCAGTAACTTCACCTTTTATCGCTGGATTTTGCCAACCTGTTTCCACGTACTATGCCCGATTGACAATTAATCAATTTTTACTTTTTTTTTTTTACCAGAACAATTAAGACCTAGCCTATATGTAGCCTGTAATGAGAAAGAGGTTATAATGACAAAAACATTCATTTACATATACGCTTTGATTTGGAACTGCAAGGATGGAAATCTTAATAATTTATTAGAAAAAAAACTCAACTCTCTTGGTAATTCCGTGTATCGTTTTACCCTTTTATTTATTTATTGAAGGAAGACTGAAAATGAACTCCCTATTTTTTTTGAATGGCATTAAAAAGTACATATTTTAAGCGGAAAAACATTATCGTAAACATGTTGACCAAGAATCGAATGCAGCAGAAGAAACCTTTTAATATTTGTTAATGCATTGCATTAGTGTCCTGTGGGCAAATATGAGCAAAGGTGGTGTTGATTGAGTATGGGAAAATTGCCCATGAAAGCTTTTGATTCCTTACCATATTGACTGTGTGGAGAGACATATGTGGGCCTAGAAAATGCATTTGTTTTTTGTATCATATGTGTTAGGACAGATGTGGGCCAAATTTAGATGGGCACCCCCCAAAAACCAACATAAGGGGATAAATCAATGAATAACTCCCAATTATCACTATGCTAGTACTAAAATTTATAACTGTTATTGTTGCTGCCAGGAACAATTTGACACCAAATGTGGCTTCATCGCTTTGAAAAATGAGACCCAGGAGGAATTGAAGCCATCAAAAAGCATAATTTGGCTACATTTTTCATCACAAATGTGAAAGTTTAACATTAAAATTAATATACAACGTAGTCCCCAAAGTGATCCACCCTAAGTATTTAGTAAAAAGTAGGTGCAGTATGCCAAGTTCATTTGCACAAAGTTTCAAGAAATTCTTTCACTGGTAACAATGTAGTAGGACAGCTGCATGTACACCATCCTTGGAAAACAGAAGAAAATCTAAAAAGCCATTTTGAGGCAAAGGCAAACTAGATCATGAAAACAGTGGATCCAGCATTCATCATTTAGGGCCTTTACCATCAAAGGAATAATTTTAAAAAGCAGAGATTATATCTGGATCTTTTCTGGATCAGATCTCCCTTGAAAAGATCCAGCATGTATCATGTGTATTGTGTATTATAAAGATGAAAGATTTATGGTCAGCAATATGTTGTGGTTCAATTAGTTGAATATCTAATCTTAAGTTGACATCGAAGCCACTAATTATATGTTTCTTTTCATTTGTTGAGAACTTGTCGAAATGTATACGTGTAAGGCTGAATGTCTTTGGTTTGAGACCTGAAATAACCCAGGTAGTATAATACACTTGCAACATGCACATACATGCCATTTGTTCTTTTCCCTGGAGGGCATGTGCAATAATAGTCTGTAATAGGGTCACTAACTAGAGTAACATAAAACTCAATCAATATGTTGTACTTAGTTTGACTCCTGTGACGTGAATGTATCTGACAATGTATAAGGTGATCAAGGTGTTTGTACACCCAAACTTCATAGTCTCCCTCATCATTACAGTGTTAAGCTATGTATCCTGGTGCCTGTTTGATCTGATAACATCCACATGCCAAAGTTTGTAAGTATTCCAGAGAAAGTTTAGGAAACTCGACATCAGCACTTTCCGAGGATGGTACAGCCGTCCTACTACATTGTTACCAGTGAAAGAATTTCTTGAAACTTTGTGCAAACGAACTTGGCATACTGCACCTACTTTTAACCAAATATTTTGGGTGGATCACTCTGGGAAATATATACTGGACAAATAAAGTTAGGGATCACCCCAAATTTTGAATTTGAAATATTTGATAGTTTGTATTTTTTTCCATATCGTATTTTAATATTGAAAAGTTGGGTGATCCCTAACTTTCTTTGTCCAGTATATTAATTTTGATGTTAAACTTTCAATTTGTGATGAAAAATGTAGCCAAATTATGCTTTTTACGGTTTCAATTCCTCCTAGGTCTCGTATTTTCAAAGCAATTAAGCCACGTTTGGTGTCAAATTGTTTCTTGGGATGGCAGCAACAATAACAGTTATAAATTTTAGAACTAGGACTGTGATAACTGGGAGTTATTAATTGATTTATCCACATATGTCGGTTTTGGGGGGGGGGGGTTCTCATCTAAATTTGGCCCTCATCTGTCCTAGCACATATGATACAAAAAACAAATGCATTTTCTAGGCCCACATACATCTCTCCACACAGTCAATATGGTAAGGAATCAAAAGCTTTCATGGGCAATTTTCCCATATTGACGCAACACCACCTTTGCTGTCTCGTGAGCAGTTCAAGTTCGATGCATTGAGCAATAATGCCATGGAAACTGAAATTGGCTCGTCATTCTGCCAATTAGTCTTAGTAAGTTCGTTAATCAATCCTCTGATTGCTAATCAAGCAAAGTAACAGACAGTTATTTTTTTGTGTAATGGTGAAGATTCTGCCTCACCTAATTTACCTCCGACAGCACATCACTGGTGTGGAGGTGCATTTGTACAAATGGCATGCCTGACTTGCAAATCTATGAAGACAGAATTAATGCTGAACAATATATACAAGTTTGGGAGCAAAATATACGGCCATCCAGACAGCTCTTTTGGGAAGTTCTTGCTTATTTCAGCAAGACATTGCCAAACACCACATTCTGTGGGTATTACAACAACATGGCTCTGTCGTAAAAGAGTTTGGATGCTAAATAGGCCTGCCAGCAGTCCAGTCTGGTCACCCTCTGAAAATACTTGGTGCATTATGAAAAAAATGACAAAGGAGATCACAATGTGTTGAGCAGCTGAAATCCTACATCAAGGAAAAATGGGACTGTATTTTGCTTTCAGAACTATGGCAGTTGGTGTCCTCAGGTTTGAAACGCTTACAGAGTTGTAACAAGAAGAGGTGATGCATCACAGCTCTAAACATGCCCCTGTCCCAACTTTTTTGGAACATGTTGCTGGCATCGAATTCAAAATGTGCACGTCAGTTACTAAGTGGACAATTTTCCTGTCATTCAAGTGAGCTTCATTTCTCTTTAATGAATGGGGGGAAAAAACCTTCCAGTTTTTACTAAATGCTCCTTTCTTCATGCAAGTCTGCAGGTGGCATTTTACTTAAAACAAATGCACTGTTTGGTTGAAATATTACATATGGTTGTGCATCATATTTTTACCAGGAACCATCTCCAATGCTGGGATACCTATTAAACATTTAGTTGGAATGATGATCATATGAGCGAATTGGGTCAAAATTCAATTTTTCTCTTACGAGCATTTTAGGATTTGTTTCATTTTGCCCCAAATCCCTTCAAATGTTTGTAGAGATGACTGCATTTACTTGAACTGAAAACATTAATGCTGTAAATGTTAAAAGTTGTTTTTGCTTTGTGATTGGGTGAATAAATCCTGATATGTATTTAACCAAAATGTGTCTCAGTTTGCAACTGAGAAGTTTTTTTTTCTTTGTTCAGGTTTCAACATTACCTCGCTGCTGATTGGTGCAGCAGCTGGTGCAGGTGCCATGATGATGATGATGTGCCTCATAATGCAGCTCATTCTGAAGTAAGCCACCCTAATTTCATCTTTTTGTTTGTTATTAATGAACTGCACTGCTGGGATCATCATTGTTTATTTATACTGGGGTCGTACGATTACCTGGCAGTGGTTGTTAGAATTGGAATTGGACTATTTCAACAGTGGATATCCATTTACGGAAGAATGCAATGTCAGAATTAGCATTTTTGCTCATCCCAATTGTAAGTGGACCAATACATGTGTTGATAAAATTAGCTTATAGGATTTCCTGTAATCTTGTGACGGGATCAAGGAAAAAGGATATCGCAACAAGAACTAATAGCCAAAGATAAAAGCAAAATGTTCAGAGATCTTTTCAGACAGATAAAGTTGCTGAGATTCTTTATCACAGTGTGCCGGGAGTGACCATTTGAAAAACACTAATGGACTCTGATGGCTACTTTGAGACAGCATTCCCTCTTTAAATATTTGTTTTCCTTTGCAGAAGAGAGGATGAAACCCAGTTCTTTTTTCAGCTACATTGCTATTATGCATCCTCTCATGATGCCATGATGTAGTTTTTTGCATACACATGCTAGTTCATCGTGATCATGAAACGTGTGGTGTGTCTTGTATGTTGGTCCCAATGTTGTGCATTACTGTTTAATTCATAGGAAAAAGCGACAGAGCCAATACTCTGCTAGTAAAATGAAGGATACTGAAGGGCTCATATTGGCAGATGGGGTGAGTCTCTGCCTTGCCTCACCAATACCTGAATGAAAACACACACACACACACACACACACACACACACACGCAAAGCACACATGCATTATTTTCATGTTTTGTGGGGACATCCATAGACTTACGTATTTACATATGTTTATTCCCAAACCCCTGTCCATGAACACCTCATGTCTAACCCCAACCCTAACCCTATCTGTGATCCCTGACCATAAAATACCTTAATTTCCTTACGGGGACCTAAATAAAGCGAAAGAGATCTGGTATTGGCACTCTGAAGGCCAATACACTGACCATAAACGCACGCACGCACACGCACACACACACATGAACATAAAGATCCTCACTTAAGAAAGCTGGAAATTTGGGGGTGCCCCGGTGGCTCATCAGTCTAAGCGCGCGTACCATAAAGGCTGCGTCCTTACCGCAGCGACCTGGGCTTGATTCCAGCTCAGGTCATTTGCTGCATGTCTTCCCCCATTCCTCTCCCCAACCTTTCTGTCTCTCGACACTGTACAACTGTCAAATAAAGGAAAAATTCTAAAAAAAATAATATACTATTCAAAAAAAGTAGGGGATATTTTATTTTGAGATCAAAATTTTCACATATACAAAGGGATACGAAACCATGTTGTATAGTTCCTTACTGAGGAAGCATTTCCAAAGAAATTCATCACCCAAACACATCAATGACACTCTCACGATCTGCGGGATGCTATTGATGATCAAGGGGTTGTGCCACAAATTTGCATGACTCTGAATTGGAAGGTTAGAGCCACTGTAAAGGAAATTTTGAAGAGAAAGCATCAGATTATCAGGGGTTGAAGTCGTTAATTAAACAGAGACCATGCGCCGCCTAACACAGGAGGAGAGGTTACGTGCCCTTGGCATGCTACAGGTTGGCACAAGACAGGTCGTTGTGGCAAAGGGCAATGAATGTTTCCCAGTCTGTCATCAGCAGATTATGGTCCAGACATCGTGCTACAGGGTCTGTTCAGGATAGACCACGATCCGGTCGACCAAGGGCAACAACTCAGGCTCAGGACAGATTCATCCGCACTATTGTCTTGATGTAACAGCAAATCAGATAAGGTCTCAACTTCAAAGGGATACTGGCTTGGTAGTGAGTGGCCAGACCATCAGGAATCGTCTGCACAGATTTCACTTACGCCCGACTCCTCGTGTCATTCCCTGTTTGAGGGATCGTCACATTAGGGCCAGACTCCAATGGTGTCGTCATCATCAACGCTGGGATAATCGCCGATGGAACAACGTAATGTTCTCAGATGAGTCGAGGTTCACTGTGGACTTCCTTGACAGACGAGGAGGGTTTGGCGCCGACATAACGAACGTTTCCATGACGTTCACGTCATTAGACATGATCCGTATGGGGGTGGATCTGTAATGGTGTGGGGAGGCATCACTGCTGCCGGCAGAACAGACTTGCATGTTGTTGCTGGACGTGTCACAGGGCAGTACTACCGGGGACAACATCTTGGCACCCCATGTTGTGCCGTTTGCACGTCGTTATGGCCGCCGTTTCATTTTCCAAGATGACAATGCCAGATGTCATAGGGCCAGGATCGTTACAGATTACCTCCAGCAGCAGAATATCACCACATTACCATGGCCAGCACTCAGTCCGGACCTTTCCCCCATCGAAAGCATGTCAGGGACATGCTTGGACAGCAGCTACGCCTAACGTCAACAACCTCCTGCCAATGTCCAAGAACTTGCTGCAGCATTGCAACAGGAATGGAATAACGTTCCCCAAAATGACCTGGGGACGCCTCGTTAGGAGTATGCCAATGGTCGAGCTTGTCTAGCCAACCGAGGGGTTTTACCGCTACTGACTCTGTTTCACAATGGTGGTAAATTTGCTGTGTGACCCTGTGTTTGTGTTGACCCTTATTCTGGAGAATCTGTCCTTTACTGACTGTACACAGGGTTTCGAATAAATTGACAAATGTTTCCTTAATGTTTTTATGTCATTTGTTTCCTTCCTGACCTCATGATCTGCATTTCATGGTACTTGTAAATCCAATATCCCCTACTTTTTTTGAATAGTATATTTAAAAAAAAAGAAAGTTCAAAATTTTAATTTACCTATGTTAAGCAAATTTAAAGAGGGCTTATTTGAAAGTATTTGCTTCAGACATGATTTTACCTCTGACCCACTAATGTCAATGGCAGAAGTATTATGCCTTTGATATAATACTTAAAAATGGGATATTGAGTTTCAGGGACCCAGCTGTTGAAATGACTCAGCCTTCAGATTCTGGATGTGGCAGATTGTGTCAGTGCTTTCCTGCCTGCTGCAATGCCTCATTCCTGTTTCTCAATGCAGGCTGTTTCTGTTAACCTTCTTTAGTGTTAAAAAGTAAAAGAAAAATATGCCGCTTCATCTTTGAAGGTGCTTGTTGCTGGATCAAGGGAAATCTGAGTTCAATTTAAACAAATCTAATTAAATATTCTTTGTTACTGCATGACATTTCAAATTGATTATTTGAATTAATTCAAAAACGGTATATTGGGGTGCCCCGGTGGCTCATCAGTCTGGGCGCGCGTACCATGGAGGCTGGGTCCCCCCCGGCGACCTGGGTTCGATTCCGTCTCGGGTCGTTTGCTGCATGTCTTCCCCCGTTCTTCTCCCCAGCTTTCCTGTCTCTCTACACTGTTTAACTGTCAAATAAAGGAAAAATTCCCAAAAAAAAATCTTTAAAAAAAAAAAAAAAAAAAAAAAAAACGGCATATTGATTTAGCTGATCATTTTGCCCTTAGTTAGCATTTGCCAGGGCATCCCTTATGAAAGATTACTATAGTACCAAGCTATAGTTCTCCTATAGTTCAACCCCAATTCCAAAAAAGTTGGGATGCTTTGTAAATTGTAAATAAAAGCAGAATGCAATGATTTGCATATCTCATAAACCAACATTTTATTCACAATAGAACACAGACAACACATCAGATGTTGAAAGTGAGACATTTTGCCATTTCATGAAAAATATTAGTTCACTTTGAATTTGACGGCGGCAACATATCAGAAAAGTTGGGAGAGGGGCAACAAAAGGCTGGAAAAGTAAGTAGTACTAATATAAAACAGCTGGAAGAGCATTTTGCAACAAATTAGGTTAATTGGCAACAGGTCAGTAACATGACTGGGTATAAAAATAGCATTTTAGAGAGACAGAGTCTCTCAGAAGTAAAGATGGACAGAGATGTACTAATCTGCAAAAAACAGCATCTAAAAACTGTGGAACAATTTCAGAAAAATGTTCCTCAATGTAAAATTGCGATGACTTTGAGTCTACTGAACATAATGTCATCAAAAGGGAAAAATCTCTGTGCGTAAGGGACTCCAAAGGGCAATATTGGATGCTCGTGATCTTCGGGCCCTCAGGCAGCACCACATTAAAAAAAGGAATGATTCTGCACTGGAATACGCTGCATGGGCTCAGGAACACTTCCAGAAATCATTGTCTGTGAACACTCTTTACCGTGCAATCTACAAATGCAAGCTGTATCATGCAAAGAAGAAGCCATATGTGAACACGATCCAGAGACGCTGCCGTCTTCTCTGGGCCAAAGTTCATTTAAAACGGACTGAGGCAGAATGGAAAACTGTTCTGTGGTCAGATGAGTTAAAATTTTTTGAAATTCTTTTTGGAAACCGCGGACGCCGTGTCGTGTGGTCTAAAGAGTAGAGGGACCATCCAACTTATCAGTGCACAGTTCAAAAGCGCTACATCTCTTATGGTATTGGATTGCATTAGTGCCCATGGCGTGGGGAGCTTACACATCAGGAAAGGCATTATCAATACTGAAAAGTATATAGAGGTTTTACAGCAACATATGCTCCCATCCAGACAACATCTCTTTCAGGGAAGGCCTTGCATATTTCAGCAAAACGATGCCAAACCACGTACTGCATCCATCACAACAGCATGGCTTTGCAGTAGAAGAGTATGAGTGCTGAACTGGCCTACCTGCAGTCCAGACCATTCACTGATAGAAAACATTTGGTGCATCATAAAATGAAAAATCCGGCAAAGAAGACCTAGGACTGTTGAGCAGCTAGAATCCTACATCTGACAAGAGTGGGACAACATTCCTCTCCCGAAGCTTTAGCAATTGGTCACCTCACTTCGCAGACGTTTACAGACTGTCGTTAAAAGAGGAGGGGATACCAAACTAGAGGCACTCCTAAAGTGCAAACCTCCGCCAAGGCAGCACAGTCCAAATCTTGGTGAGTGGGAGCAAAGTTCAGTTATCCGTGTCATAGGATTTCAAGATGGCCGCTGCGGCCATATTGTTTGACTGATCGTGGTCAAAATCAATAGGGTCCATCCCAGAAGTAATAGCGACTCACCCACAAAATTTCAGAGATATCCGTTCTTCACTTTTTGAGTTATCTTGTTCACAAACAAACAGAAACAAACAAACAAACGGCACCAATCGATAACCTCCTGCCAACTTCGTTTTGGTGGGGTATCAATGGTAAACATGGCCCTATCCCAACTTTTTTGAGATGTGTTGCTCCCATCAAATTCAAAATGAGCTAATATTTTTCATGAGAAGGTAAAATGTCTCACTTTCAACATCTGATATGTTGTCTATGTTCTATTGTGAATAAAATGTCAGTTTATGAGATTTGCAAATCATCGCATTCTATTTTTACTTACATTTTATGCAGCATCCAAACTTTTTTGGAATTGGGGTTGTAAATGGATGGTATTTTTGCCACCATAGTGTAGTATTACTGTGGTGATACTATAGTAATTCAAAGTACAGCAATACAGTTGTGTGGTATATTATGGTACTGTTGACTGTAGTAATACTATAGTTATAATGTGATGGCTATAGTACTACTCTAGTTATACTATGCATGCTTTAGTAATACAACAGTTATGCCAAAAATACTATAGTATTACTCAGAAATAACTATAGGTTTAAGGGTTCGTCTCTGAGCACCGATGTTGTGCACAGAGATCAAGCATTGAGCACTGGACTCAGCTGTGAAGATGAATAGGTATTTATTATGCCTCTGCAGCACAGCAGGAAGGCATAGCAAAACACAATACAAAAGAAAAGGTTCCGAGATAATAATATTAGTAATACATACAACTGGGACTACAGCTACAGTACTGTAAATTCCAAATAGAAAGAAAATGGAATCGAGGTTCCAGGATATTAATTACAGCACTGAACATAAATAGTAACAATGTGGAAGTTAAAGTTAGTGATACAAATGAAAGCGGGAGATAAGTCTAAACAAGACTAGAAAGTAAACACAGGCTTGTGAGGCTTGTGTAGTTTACGAGACTTTGCCATGAATGAGTGCGAAGCTCAGACATGAATGGAGAGCACTATTATATGCACACAATAGGGAACAGCTGTAGGTAATACATGTGGACCGAGGAATGTGGTCTGGGTCTTAATAGGCTGTTGATTAAGGGTGCCGAGGGCATGGCTTCGCAATAGAATATTTTTATAAGGGTTTAATTGTCAAGATCTGCACATACATATTTAAATCATTCATATACTGTCAAGCTTGAAACAGGCTTGACTGTCGCAACCCTCATGTGAATGCCTTCTGTTCCTCCTCCCATTTAGCAACTTGCGGTTCTATTAGTTGTAGAAGTATGTCTCATTTAATAAGTTTACATCTCACACGTTCTCTTTCCTGGCTGTGTCTTGTTTCATTGTTACTTCCTGATGTACCTGTGACGTGTATTTAAACCCCCTGCATTGAGTTTAACGTTGTTGGATTGTAATTTGCTATTCATGTTCAGAACCAGTCAGTATTCCTAGTTTAAACTCTTCATCATTATTAAGTGAAATGTGACCTTTAATGATCGTAATTTGCGGAAGCCTTCCTCTTTACTTAATTAATTTAAACAGGCTCCCTGCCCTACTCAGGGTCCAGGATTGGGACCGCTTCGAAGTTAACCTAGTTCAAGTCAGCTCCTTTGTCCAATTTAATAGGGGTGTCAGATTCTATACAGTGCTATTCAAGTGGTTGGAGTGCACCCACAAGCAATCTGAGAATTTTCAAGCACTAAGAAATTAAAAAGATATAAACTCATTCTACTTTACAAAAAATCTAAATGTGATATTCTTCAAAGTAGCCAATGTTTGAAAAATTGTTATGCATATTCAGTTTTTTTTTTTTTTTTTTTGCAATGGCAGTCATTTGACTCCAAAAGTTTACACCAACACAGCTTTGGAAGTTCCCAAAAATGAAGTCTCCTCTCTGCCTTTTTTAGCTCACCTGGACCGAAGGGCCAGTGAGCTCTTATGTCATGGCCTGGTTGTCCGTCGTTCGTCGTTCGTCCGTCATCCGTCGTGTATCGTCTGTAAACATCCGTTCCTCTGAAACCGCTGCAGATATGATGGTAAAACTTGCCATGCGTGTTCCTACCAATAAGGGCACCAAACATCATATAAAACTTTTCGATCCGATTTCAAACATGGCTGCCATGGCGGCCATATTTAAATGCCATATGAGCCATTCAGATAGTCACTTTTGCAGCTATTGAGCTCCCATTTGGTACAATGGTAGCTAGTAGCAAGCACAAAGACATATCTGGTTGGTTTTGTGAAATTTTCAAATTTGACCTTGGTTTGACCTTTGATCTCATGGCAGCCATATTGAAAATACCATATGGGCCCATTAGACGGTCATTTTTGCAGCTATTGAGCTGACATTTGGTACATTGGTAGCAAGCAGCAAGCCCCAAAACTCATCAGACAGATTTTGTGGAAATTTTAAAATTTGACCACTGGTCTCTGGCCACACTCACTTTTTTTGGTATAAATTTAAACATTTTGTCCTCTGAAATCACTGCAGCTATGAAGGTGAAACTTGGCCTGCATGTTCCTACCAATGAGGACTCAAAACTATAAATAAAACTTTCTGATCCAATTTGGATGGTAATGTTTTGGAGCTATTGAAGCTGAATTTTGGTACACTGGTGGCTGGCAGCATTCCCAAACACGTATCTTTCAGATTTTGAAAAATTTTAAATTTTGAACGTTGGTCTCTGGCCACACTTAATTTTTCTGTTATAACTTTAAACAATAGACTGTATTTAAAACATGGACAAAGCAAGCGTGACATCATCCATTGGTTTCAGAATACCAAAATGGAGGCCTCTTTTGTCAAGAATTGACCAGTACCATCTTATCATTTTGAAACAGCTTTAGATTCTGATTGGAAGAGAACGCGGATTAAGATCGGGGGGGGGCAAGGGGTCAGATGTACGCCCACCTGACTGCTCCAATCACCAGTGTAGTCTCCAGCACTGTGCACTATGTGTAATATACCTACAATTACACATGTAATGTGTATGTAGCAAGAGAACTACGTAAATGCGTCACTTTGGCCCTTTCACATTGTGACTTTAGAAAATAAAATATTTAAAAACTAATATTTGATATCTTTCGAAGGTTACAGATGTCTAGGTGAGCCCGTCGCACAATGTTTTTCAAAATAGCTTTATTTTCCTTCTCTCATTGGAGAATGGCAAAATTTAGTCCTCACATTATTTTTCTGTAAATAGATTTTTATGAATAGCAAGATTTAGGGCAATGTCCAGCGAAGTTTCTTGGGGTTACAGTAGATGACTGGCTGAGTTGGAAACCACACATCAAACATGGACAGTCCAAAGTTTCAAAAAGCATTGCAGTCATACACAAAGCAAAACAACTACTGGATCACAAATCACTTCGCACACTTTACTGTTCACTGGTCTTGCCATATTTACATTACTGTGCTGAGGTTTGGGGAAATAATTACAAAACTTCATTACAGTCACTTACCATCCTGCAGAAAAGAGCAATAAGGACTATTCATAAGATTAACTACTTGGAACACACAAATCCACTTTCTATACAATCAAAACTACTGAAATTCACTGACATCGTATCTTACCAAACAGCAATCATCATGTGTAAGGCAAAAAACAGACAATTAGCAGAAAATATCCAAAATTTATTTAGGAATCGGGAGGGAGGTTATCAGTTAAGGGGGGAACATAACTTCAAAATCTTAAACATACGAACAACCTTGAAAAGTTTCTGTATATCTATTACCGGTGTCAAGCTATGGAACAATCTAAGTGAGGAACTCAAGCAAAGTCCAAATTTCAACCAGTTCAAGAAAATGTACAAAAATATGTTATTTAGCGGGTACAAGGGATAATGATCATGAATGATTATTGGTGATTATCATTCATTAATTGATATGGCATGGTGATGAGCAGGCAGAGAATATGTATGTATGTATATATGTATGTGTATATATATGTATATATGTATGTGTATATATATATATATATATATATATATATATATATATATGTATGTATATATATATATGTATATATATATATATATATATATATATATACACACAATTTTTATTTAAACAAGGGGGTGAGAGTTAATAAGCTATGTTTCTTCTCACTCCTTTCCGAATGTCATTTATTTTCTGTTTTTCTGTGTTTTATTATTATTTTGCTTCCTCAGTTTTCATTTCTATATTATGTTATGCAAAGAATTTGTTTAGTAGCAATCAGGAAGCCTTGTACTATTTGTACTATTTGTATATTCGGAATAAACAAAAAAAAAAAGTAAAGTATTCATATGCACTTCTGACTAATTACTTCTTCCCTTATGTTATTTGCGGTAATGTACAGATAAAAAAAAAACTGCTTAAATTTTACAAAAATAGTGCTTGAGCACAGCGTACTAAAACCTTTGACCTGCACCAGAAATGTACGATATACAGCCTGTCTACTAAAGTTTCTTTTTCTTTTCATCTGTTATCAGGCGACTGCTCAAGATGAAGTGTTGATCTACGGCAACAAGTCCACACTGCCGGGACCGGGTGCTGTGGAAAATGGGGATGAGTCCGCCTTGCACTATGCCTCGGTGGATTTCTCCAAACTTCGAGACATGGCTGGTGAAAACAAAACAGGCGTAATCCGGGGCACATCCCAACGCACCTCTGACTATGCTGTGATTCGCCACAAATGTAGTGAAGAGGGTGGAGGAGGAAAGGAAGACGATGTGGACGTGCAGGACAAGGAAGGTCAGACAGATCTGGCCACGGCAACAGGGGTGAAGGAGGGGGAGGGGGAGTCCCAGCCGAATCTGAGCCAGCAGACCTTAGCCAGCCCTATTTCTTCTGAGGAGGCCACCTACGGGAACATCAGCCGCTCCAGGCCCACTAAGAAAGCATCACAGGGCCAGGAGCAGCCGTACAGGAGCCCTGCAGCAGAGGAGAAGGTGGAGGAGGTGGAGCAGAGCCAGGAGAATTCTGCAGGAGGTCAGGAGGACATGTATGTGGATGTCATGAGCCCAGTGACTGAGAGTAATGGAAAGGGAACAGAAGAGAGTGAGTACGCTGAGGTCAGGAAGCTCCAGTAAAGCCTAGTTCCCACTTTCACAAGTTTTCTGCCAATTTGTGTCAAAATACCAAGACCTATAAATCGTAATGAGTCACGGTCCATCCATCAGTGGAGTTCAAAATTCTGTCACGGCCACGGACATTGGAATGTTCAAGAACTGCCGTCTGACATCACTATCTTTGTTCATTAAAGGTCTGTCTTAGCCGGTTCATGTTCATGTCAGTTTTATGTCACAGGCATTCATATCACCTTGTCTCTACGTCTTCCACAATCGTGGCCATTTTCTGCAATTGGATTGGATTGTTCAAGAACCATCACAACACTTACACGACACCACTGTGACATCTTTATGACAATCCATGACGAGCACGGAAAGCGCCACGATTTTTTTGAAAATTTAGAAAATTGTGCCACGACAAAAATGGAAGGACGACTTTGTTGCGACTGTTTGAGTATATCTATGACACCCTTAAGACTTCCCTATGACTTGCCATGGTGTAACATTGGCGTGAATCGGCGTATTAAATTGTGAAGGTGGGAAGAGGGCTTAACACAACACAGAGATCACCCAGATACTACTTTACAGAATGCTACAAATGTGTTTTATTTCACTTTTACATTACGTCATGCACTTATATCAGAGTAAAGAAACTGTTTTTCACAATCCATCCGGTGGTATTGCCATAAAATAGAATGTAACAGTAAAATATATGAGCCCCTAAGAACCATACTGGGCCATCCCGCACTTTTGGCGAAAATCAGTTGAGGTTGTGAGCATGTGCAGAAAACTGAGATCTACATTTCCTAAATTGGCAAACCCAGTCTCCCACCATGGATTGTTAATACAAGCAAATGTCTTCTCTGCCCCATACATATGCACTGCACTGCCTTAGCCATAATAGGCCATCCCCCAACCTCCCCATAATTCATTGTAAACATGGAGGCTAGGTATCTCACTGATGAGGAATTGCATCCTATGATTGACGATGATGGTGAAGTGGAAGATGACGGAGACCCAGAGTTTGTCCCAAATGAATCAGAAGATGATGGTTCCTCTTCAGGAGGAGGTAGGTTTCACATTAAATGATGATTATGCGTCCAAAACCTGTACAAAAAGTGCATGTGCATAATTTCACATATCTTGACTTTGTAGCATATGTAGTGTTTTTGTTGCCAATTGCTCTAGATGACACAGGAGGCTGGCAACTTTGAGTCCCATTTTCTCAAAAGTACCCCAACATGGGTTGGCCCGGTATGGTTCTTAGGGGCTCATATTAGTATTTTCCTTGTATTCTTTTTTTTTTTTTTTTTTTAATTTGGCATCTCCAATCCCATTCGAATCTGGAATACCTAAGGAACTATGTTCACAAGCAAGCTTGTACGCAACCCCATGTTGCCATCTCGGGAGAGCAAGACAGTTCACAGTCCTCCTCCAAAGCATGCGCCAGTCAGCTGCAGCCTCTTTTTACTCTCATAGCTCAAGACTTTGCGAGCTCAGAACGAAGGCGGACGATACCCGAACATGTGCAAGCTTAGAATTTTACTGAAGAGCGCCCGGCTGGCTAACAGGAGGCGCTTGAGCAACAAACAAATGCTATAATCCTATAATCCCAAACCGGCAGTCCCTCCCGATTTATTTCCCTGCAGTGCGAAGCCAATTGTGCGTTGCTTTGAAAAGGCAACCGGCCAATGCTGACACTTGCAAGATCGGGGCTCGAAGCCAGGTCGTGGTGCTCACTATTGCTCAAAGTGGTGCCCTAACCAAGTGAGCTACCCGGTTGCCCAATATTTTTTGAAATTCTAAGATTTACCGCGTAATATAATAATTTTACATTACATCTAGTTAACTTGCTGGGTGAACCATTTCAGTTTCAGTTACAATAGTAAGGTCACTGTTATGCCACTGTACAGATTATGTCCATAATCTCTGACTGTGATGGAGTCAGACTTGCCTTGTTGGTGTAATTCCAATCACGTCCTCTCATTTCCCTTTTTCTTTCATGTTAAATTTTTTCATTTCTGTATAGGGTAGGAGGGGTACGGGTTGTCCAATTTATAAATTGTCATATTGTGCAATTCACCAACTCCAGAGGCATCTCAATAATAAAATACCTATTTTGTGTGTCCTCATGTTATGAGATTAACATCCAGTTTACATGTGGGTCAAGTCGCAATCTGAGATGAGAAGAGTTTGTCCCTGAGAGCAATGGTTTTTATCCAGTCATACAGGGCACAGGCTTTTCAGGGTTTTGAAATGTTGACCTTTGCTGTTGCAACCAGTATGATCATGTAATCTTGCTGCAATCTCTGCAATATTGCACTCACAGTGAAACCATGTTAATTTATTTAATGCAACCTTTCTTTGAATTGATCCTTGAATAGAATACAAATAGAAAATTGGCAATATGCCATCTGAATAAAGTTATAATGTTGAGGTTTTTGCCTATTTATGTTGCTGAAAATCCAAATCAAACTATTATTTGTTTAAAATCAAGCTGTATGAAATACAATGTGTGCTTGAATTAAAAACAATATACTTTATTTTTTGTGTCTTGAGCTTGAAAACAATACAATTTATTCTTTTTCTAACAATTCTTATTTGATGAATTTGGGGAATACATGAACCTAATGCAAGAAGCAAATGACAGCTTAAACAAAAAAAGGACAAATTCTACTAAAACATTGAGTACAAAACCCTATATTATTGAATCCATGGCTGATGTCCAAGAACAAAAACACTGAAAGTTTAATCCAAGAAAAGTATAGTATTTGTACAAACTACAATAGAAAACATTCATAGCGGTACTTCTCCTATTGTGTTAGTTGCAGTCATGAAAGGTTTGGCCAGCACTGGCTGGAACACTACCCAACAGAGGAGTTTGCCAACATGGGGAACCTTTAGCTCCAGCTTTGAACGTCCATCATGTGGTATTTCCGAGACTACATAGTCAGCTTTCAGGTGGAGTTCAATTTTGGGTTGAGGTTACAGAGTGTAACCCAGGAATGACAGCAGCTCAAAGGGATTTAGTTCAAATCATCTCTTCTATCTGCTTTATAGTGCCTGCATAAAGCAACAAAATCCTTCATAGTTGCGGATACAATTCAGGGACTTAATTTGTGTGATGACTGAACACTGCAAACTTGTATCAAGACGCACCTGGATGTACGTCTGCTCTCTGGATCTGGGAGGTCAGCTGTTCATGTCGGGGTAAAGGGAACTCCTCTCCCAACAACAAAGACAGTCAGCCACACTGACTGTCAAAAGTGATAAGAACTCAACTGATGGAATTTACAGTTCCATATTAAAGCCAGTAATTGAAGAACAGCTGATTAAAACAAGACTTGAGACATGATCTTGTTCGCTGTGAAGCCATGAATGTCAACGGTACTATATTTAAGCTGCACTTCACATACAGATGGGTGACAAATTAAAGGAAAAAGCCTGAAAAAAATGTGTGGACAAACATTACTAATATAGATGCTCTTGTTCACTTTCCTGCCATGGTTAGGCCCCTATCAGCCTCTTAGAGGCAAAAGGGTTACTGCAAATCATAGAATTATTTTGTGTGATCACCTTTATTTCCTGTGATGAAGCATTCTCACCATGATGGCAGTGGTCTCTTCCATGATGATGATAGCCCAAGCCTCACAGGGCATGAAGGGGCACTGAATGGTTTTTTGTGCATAAAAATGATCCATGCATTTGCCACCACCTTCTAAAACAAACTGAACTCATGTAGGTGATTTTGGAACATTGTGTAAGACAGTGCTTTACTGCTTTCTGACACCATTATCGAAACACCAAATGAGGGAATATCTCTTGGAAGAAAGGTACTTCATCTCTCCTGTAAAGTTTTATATCTGTGGACTCGATGCTAACATATTTTGAAGCTGGTCTGGGAGCTTGTGGTGGCCCAACACCTTACTTAGACTTTTTATGTTGATTTTTCCATTAAAAAACCCATCTGTACACTCAAATTAAGAAAAGGGACATTCACCCCAGACGGCTAACAGTAAGTGATATTCGTCCTTTGATCAGTAGGAATGTAACTGATGGAATATAATGCCGTTGTCTGTATATTAAAGTAACACTAGGCGCCCGTGGGTTTGAGGGCGGAACTTTCAAATCCTGCAGTTCAATGCGCAACTACGCCCACCACCAATCACAGCGCACCATTTGTGTACGCGGATAGAGGCGTGGGCATCTATGGGGGGGGTTTGATTGACAGCTGTATCATTCCAATCATTTGAGTTGGTCTTACGTTTGATTGGCTGTTGTTTTTTAGCTCTTGCCCCTTACAGGATAGACATGTTTTTTTTTCATTCCAGTGTCAAACATCTTGTGTTTCATAGCTCTATCGATCACTGTAGAGGTAGAATAAGAATTTTAAAAAATTGTAACAAATCTGCGGGAGCCTAGTGTACCTTTAAGTGGACCATGCATATCCAGACATTCTAAACCAGGGAATTTTTGAACAAGCAAGCACCAAAGTCCTTGATCCTTGCTCAGCCCACCAGCGTTTTTCAGTTTGGCACAGCAATATATACCTGTTTATGTAAAAGAAATTGCATCACGTTCTCCTTTCCACATTGTCAGTAGTTTGTCTGTACTGACAGACTGCTGCAGCTTATTTTTGTCAAAAATGGTGTGAAAAGAGCTGTGCTGTCATTAGCTGCGCATAGACCCCTTCATGTGTACAAGCTGGATCCTCTGTCCAAGAATATAAATCCCATTCTACAATAATGAGCCAGAACATAATGACCAACTGCTTAATGCTGGCTGTTGGTTTCCGCCAGTTGCCAAAACAGCCCTGTCAAATTGACGTCCAAATAACAGCGCGGACCCAGTGTTTTTCAAAAGAACATTTCAGGAGCATCGCAATCCCTCCACCAGCTTGTCTCCTTCCCACAGTGCATCATGGTGCAATCTCTTCCCCAGGTAAATGGCGTACATGTACCCAGCGAATGTACATGATGTAAAAGAAAATGGGACTCAGACGAGGTTTAGAATGGGAACTCTGACTGATCTGTGGTAAAATGACCCCAAACGCACAAGGGCACTGTATGTTATGACACATTCCTAAAAATTTTCCGTGATTTGTGCCACAGTAGTCCTTCTGTTAGTTCAGACCTGAGCGGATAGTCTTTATTTCCCTCACACTCCGGCCTTGGGCAACAACATCCTCTAGCCAGTTTATGGTCTGTCCCTCCTCAGACCATGATCGGTCAGTACTCTCCGCTGACCAGGAGCAACAGATTCTCATCCCCACTTGTCGTACTGTGACGTAACCTGACCAAGTGTCAATAGACGACGGAAAGGGAGGCCTTTGGCATCCTTACTTGACATTTATGGTTAGGGTTCGGGTTGAGGGTGAGTGGTTAGGGTTGGTTTTAAACCGGCATCAAATAAGGACAGAAAAATTATAAAATATAAAAATAATCAAAAATTTGATTATGTAACGAAGCTTGGCCAGATAGCATCACTATATGACAAGTCAGGATGAGACTGGGCTCCCAGGAGCACCCCACAAGCCTTCACGCTTCAGAGATGATATTACCCAATCATTTCACCATTATAATTTGGTCCTTGCCAACATCAGGTCCTATTTCGCATACATCCAGGACATCAACGACATGTATCGACTGTTTTTTTTTAATTGCTTACGGACTGTCTGCAGACCATAACGTGCCTTTGTCATGAAATAATTGATATTTCCTTCATAAGTGAGTGGTCATAATGTCTTGGCTCATTGGTGAATATCTAACACAATGCTTCTCAGACCCAGTGTAACCATAATGTCAACTGGACCCAGGTTGGACATATCAAGCCTTGACCTGGGAGTAGTCAGTATGATAGAAGTCCTCATCCGAACTGTCGCTGTGATGCCGGGTACGGTGGGTCTCAGCTGCAAAGGAGAGCGTGGTATAGCTGACATCATCCTCCCATGTCCTCATGCCTGCTTCTTGAACCCTTTGCCGTGGGACTGCCTGCTTCACGTTCTCATATTCCATCTCCTCCCCCTGATCCTGTAAGACATTAAGACACACCCGTAAATGCCACATTTCGCTGACAGCCAATTTCTGCTTAAACACCTTTTTTTTAAATTAATCTCTGCGAAACTGGCTACCCACTGGGGTAGGGACAGGTCATGGTCGAAATCCACAGTGGGGCAAAACAGGCTCATTTAAAATCCAGCTTATTACACTTCAAACTTCCTGTTCCAACTTTTCAATGGCTTAATTAACCAGAGTGAATGCTCAGAGACTATTAAATGCTTAGTTCCACTTATTTAATCTATTAGCTCATGATATTTGCTGAGTCCATGAAATAAAGTATGCAGTTTTTCAGTAGGATGTTTTCTGTTGTTTAGCACACATCTACGAATGGCCCCTTGCAGCATGTATAGTATTTTATACAATTTTTTTGACCGCAATTGAACTCTGACACCAAAGACCTGTCCAGAATTGCACTTCCTCTTTTAGTGTGGTAAGATGGGGCAGTTTTATTTCAGTATCATAAAGTCCATTGTGCTTTATGCTACACAACAGTCTAAGAAAAATAAAGATGCGGAACCATTGATTGGGGAAAAAAAAAAAAAAAGCAGAACAAAGCTAAAGTTGAGAAACTTCCTCAAAAAAAAAACCCCAAAAAACTGCATTGATTTGCTTCACACTTGATTTTTAAGGCCAAAATCACCAAGACAAAGCCAAACAGGAAGCAAGTGGTAAACTGGGGTGGGAACAAACCCTCATGGATTTTTTGGATTTCTTTCTTGATTTGACGGCACCTCAACATAAATGCGGTCATCACAGCTTGCCCCTGAACCTGACAGTAACACACCAGAAACGGATACAAACTGAAGAACTGCAATGCGATTTAAACTTTTGTGGTGGCACAAACTCCATCTTTTAACAAAGACTCGAAGGTGCAATAAGGGGCTTTGTAAGATACAATGAGCACCCAAAAATCATAGGACAGTAACACATTTTTATTTTGGTTCAGCACTCTAGCACTTTCAGCTTGAAGGAATAAAATCACAACAGGGCTGAAATGCAGACTGTCAGCTTCAATCTGAGGGTTTTATGCAAGTGGGTTAATTTAGAGATGACAGTACTTTTAGAACATAGTAATTCCCCCCCCTACTCCCTCCCCTCCTTCAGCCAACAGAGTCAAAATAATGAAAAGTGTCACTGTCCGACAAATATTGGTGCTGAGTGTATATACCTTTCAAAAGGTACAAAGGCCCCTCTGAAGCATCATTTCTTTCTGGCTAGAGTACAGACTCAGTAGCACACTTCTGTTCTCAAGCTATATGAGTTCACTCTTACTGTAAGTTCATGTCTGTTCTTTTTTTCTGAGAGTGCGTTGCTGAAAGTTGCAAACACCATTATAAAAGGATCACGTTCCTCATGTCCAAGCAATAATTCACAGTCAAATGAAGCTGGAGAGTGACACAACCATTATAACATATAAATAATGAAGTAAGGTGCAGAGGTGGGCCCTTACCTTCCTTCTCCTGTTGGGCTTAGAGACACTGGTATAGACAGCTTCATTGGATGCCACAAGCTTTTGGTCCTTGCTGTTCATAAAATAATGATACTGGTCAACAGCAGTGCCTGGCCATCGCCACAATAACTGCCGGTGTCTACATTTACTTCCAATCAGCATCCACTTAAATAATTAAAGTCAAAATGTGTGAACTCCTTAATCAGTGACATAGATGGACCGTTTCTGCTGAAAATCAATAAAAACTAACAGAGGCAGCAGCTCTGCAATAGGATTGATCACCTGACTCGGGATCAGCACCTCAAAACAGTGAGCAAAGGTGAAAAAAAACCACCTGTCCTCAGGACCCAGATTTAAAGCAACTGGTTCAGTCAGGTTTTCTTAAACACATTTCTGTCACTGCAAACCAAGGAGGGATCATGTGCACTCTCACTGAGTTAAAAGTAGAACAGTACATTTTTTGCAGAACATTCTTACATGCTGTAAGAAAGTCTTTGAATTGCACGATTTGCCTTGCACAACAAAGGCAAAGATGGCAATGTTCTCAAACATTGTAACGCTAATTTCGCAGTCACAGGTAATTGAAATTAAAGTTCAGATTTCTAGAACAATGCATTCACAGCAGAGATTTAAAAACAAAAAAAACCCATTAACCACAACATTTTTACAGGAGTGAAATATATGGTTAGACCCAAACTGACAGTTCGTACAGGAACCACTTGCGAGACAGGAGAAATCCAATATAACCAGACTTTATTGGAGTAAGGAGAGGGATCTCCAACAGGTGGCAGGCAACAGCACACAATACGGGAGACAGTCTCAGAATCCAGAGGACAATAGCCGATTCAGTAACAGGGCAGCCAATACACAAATCCAGGTCGGGCAAAAAGAGGGTCAGTGCACAAATAGTAATGGCAGGCTACAGTACACAATTTGGCAGACAGTCTTGAAATCCAGGGGGCAAAAACAGGTTTGGTAACAGGGCGGCAAAAACACAAATCCAGGTCAGGCAAAAAGAGAGGTACGGTACACAGGAACAGATATGGCAGAGGCAGAATCAAAAATTGAGGACGGTCCAGTCAGAAGTATAATCACTATGAAACTCAAGGAGAAACGTTCTGACACTGAGTGCTGGGGCAGGACAGCTTAAATACACTGGGAAGGATCACATGCTGTAATAGGAAACAGGTGAGCAGGATCATACTAATTAACAAGGGAGCACACAAGAGGGAGCCCTTAACCACATGAATTGGCAAAAGCCAAAACATGGACAAGGATCACATAGACAACCTATAACAAAACCAACGCCTCAGGTCAGGGAGTTCTAATGTGCACAGATCATGAGAACAGGATAGTAATTAGTAAGTTTGCGAAGGTTCGCGGAAAGCCAGCAAAGCAAAGTGAACAGAAGCAAGGGGCGGAGACCAGAGCAGGGCGAGTGCTGAGAATTCATTAGTTACGTTAGTAAAGTGCAGCTATACAATCCCAAAGTGCAAGTTAGTAAATTAGTATAAATATAAAATGTTAGTAATTTCCAAAAATAACAAACTGTTAGCAATGACAGAAAAGCAAGACGAAGGAAGCAAACGAGATTAAGAAGGAACAATTAGAAATCCAGAAACCATTAAATCACCCGAAAAACGTGGCACGGAGTACAGGAAGCGGACTGTAACAAAACACATGACAAGACTGGGGAGACAAGGTACAAGGCAGATAAATGGCATGATACATAAACCGGGGAATATTAACTTAACATGGGCTATGGACTGTGGCAAAGGACAAAACAAGACAAGGAAAGGCAAAACACAAGACATGGCATGGCATAGTACAAGGATCATGACACAAACACATTTCATTCAAGTCTGCGGCACTATGTCAAATATATGACATTTATATAGCTCATTTATCCCCTCTGCTTGGATGTAACTGCTAACATATGCATCTGAATCTCCTCAGCCCTCTCTCCTACAACTTCAGCCAAACCTTTGTCCTGGGAAATGCAGAGCGGCATAGTTGATGGACAGCTCTTCTTGTGTTCCTCCTCCATCTCTCGAGGTGGTTCCAGGGCACTTCATCCCCAATAACAAAAGAGTAAAGATGTCCATTACACGCCACGGAACAAGATGAGACAGGCAGTCACAGATCTTCAAATAGATTTGCATGTCAGTGCAGCATACTATATATGACAGATTCTTAAAATTATATTATTATTATTATTATTTAAATTGTAAAATCATTGTAGATTTATGCATAATTTAAATTACATAATTGCAGTTATGTAATTTAAATTGTCTTCTGTTTCCAATATTTTTCAAGTATTCCTCACCTTCAGGACCGTCAATTATTTTATACATCTTTCAGTATAACCCATTAATGTGCCTGTCTCTTTAAAAAGTCAGCTTTTTATCAAAAGATTAATTCAGGAGCTGATGTTGGATATCACAGATCATAATTTTGACTAAACATGCACAAATGTGTACATATAAATTAATGTTTTGACTGTTGAGTGTAAATTGTGCACTTGACGGCATTTTTCAGTTTAGGATCAGCTATGGAGTCTCACCTGCTGAGTTTTTCCTGAGTGCTTCAGGGCACTGTAAACTGTCTGAACACTCGAGCAAGGCCTAGAGGCAGATTTCAAAAAAAAAAAAAAAAAAAAATGTCACTGAGTTTGAAATTCCACATTTTCAGGGATAATCTTTCACTACAGTCTGCCCGTCAACCTCACTCACTTCCTTTCAGGACCATGCTGATTGGCTGGAGGCTGAAGGGGTGGAGACACTACTGCTGACAGAGCCTCTCTGCTCCTTTGTGGGTCACCCATCCCATCCATTACCAGTGTCTCCCATGTGCCATTCCGAGAGTCCTGAGCAGGTATACACACATCCAAGCGGGAATGAATTCACACACACACATACAAACACACACACACACACACACACAAACACGCACACAAACATATGCACACAAACACTCACGCATTAACACACAAATATACTTACTTACACACTCACACATATGCGAGTGCACACTCAAAGACATAAATGCAGTCGCACGCGCGCACACACATGCCACATACAAGCACAAGGGCACACACGCTGAAATGCTCATATGAGAGCTTAGTCTGTCGAGCTAGTCTGGCTGTAAAGCAACTCATTCCTTTCTCTTTTGGCATTGGCTGGAGATCTCATGCCGTTAACGCTGCTGTACCAGAGGGGAATGAGAGCATATGCTATGCTGTTAACGCTGCTGCACCAGAAGGGAAAGAGAGCATGTGCTATGCTGTTAACACTGCTGTACCAGTGAGGAATAAGGGCATGCGCTATGCTGTTAACAGTACTGTGCCTGGGGTGAAAGAAAGCATGCCCTATGCTGTTAATGCCTAGGTCCCACTGGGGATTGCGATGGTTTGCGAGGCATTCCCGATGGAAAAAGTGAGAATCGCAATGCATCGCAAACACATTTGCCGAACATTTGCAGAATGTGCGGCGATGTTCGCCGAGTGTCACAGCCAAATTCTAGCCATCGTAATGGATCACGAGTGGATCGCAAAAAGCCCGAAAAAATTCAAAGCCTGCTTTGAATTTTTTGCGAACCATTCGCGACGTTTTTCGCCTCAAAAGTTGTCGAGAATGAATGTTTGCCGACGGTCGGCGAATGTATGCGCTGCATCGGTGAACCATCCGCCACACTTTCAAAACTGAAAAAGTGTCGGCGACCCTCGCCGAACCATTGCTGAACATTCGGCGAACCTTCGGCAAACATCGCAGAACATTTGCCGATATGTCGCCAACAGTCGGCGAACATTCTTGGTGATGGTCCCCGGCAACGCCGATCATCGGTGACTGTCGCCGATTTATCGCACAATGTCATCCTTCCTTCGCGAACAATCCCAAGAGCAAATTATAATGGGACTGCTCCACTTTTTTGACCATTTTGTCACGCACAATCGCAAGACATCGCCAAACTTTTCCAAATTTCCCCATCGGCGACCATCGCAAAATGCTAAATCCCCAGTGGGACTGAGCCATAACACTGCTGTACTAGAGGGGAATGAGAGCATGTGCTGTGCTGTTAACACTGCTACACCAAAGGGGAAAGAGAGCATGTGCTGTGCAGTCAACACTGCTGTACCAGAGGGGAATGTGAGCACGTGCTAAGTTGTAAACACTCCTGTACTAGAGGGGGATGAGAGCATATGCTATGCAGTTAACGCTGCTGTACTAGACGGGATGAGAGCATATGCTATGCAGTTAACACTGCTGTACTAGAGGGAGATGAGAGCATATGCTATGCAGTTAACACTGCTGTACTACAGGGGGATGACAGCATATGCTATGCAGTTAAGACTGCTGTACAGTTAACACTGCTGTACCAGAGGGGGAAAGAGAGTGTGCGCTATGCTCTTAGCTCTGCTGTACCAGAGGGGAGTGAGGGCGTGCCCTATGTTGTTAACACAGCTGCGCAAGAAGGCTGGAACACTCAAAGCAGGACCTTACATTTTGAAGGCTTTGCTGGGAGGACTTTCTCCTTTTTCTGCAAATGAAACAGGTATTAGGAAAAATGATGGTGATAAGTAGAGAGGAACAAAGGGAAGAGGAAGAAGGGTCAGAAGAAATATATCCATCATAATTTTCATTTATATTTATGTATCTGAATAATGTTGAGTGCTGTGTACAGGAAGATGCTCCTACTTGCAGACAAGGATGGTGATGATGATGATGATGAGGATGATGAAGAAGGTGCACACATTTGCCATAATAAGAATATTGGTGGAGCTTCCTAATTGCAGGATGAGGGAAAGGGAGGGAAAAGTCACTGTTGGAACCATGGTCAGTTATTTAACAATTGCAGATTTTTGCTGGGAAAGCTGGTCACATTTATTTATTTACTTATTTATTTGGCATTCAAATACCAACATAACACTAGAGGGAGAATTCCTGTGTGATTGACTTTGTGTTGAAAGCAGTGATCTTTGGGAGAACTGAGCAAAAGTGTTTTGCAACCCAGAATTTTAAATGTAAAGTTGGTCTTAGATATTTTGTTTTTCCACATTAGTGTGTTTGTAGAAATGAGCAAATTTGTGATTTCCAAATATTCATTTTCTGAATAATTATGATATGGAGAAATTTTTGTATTTCCTTCAGGAAGGGACTGATGGTACAGCCACCACAGAGCCCTCATCTCCAGTAAACACCATAATACTTTGGATAGTGACACGTTTTAGTTTGAGTCTGTTATCTAGCTCACAAATTAAGCATGAAACGATAAAATTAATCTTCCGTACATAATTCCTCTCATTTTAAGGCGCATCAAAAAATGTTGGACAGTTTGTTGAATAACGTCATAATTTTTAAAATATTCTTTGCATGTAGCTGATGACTGTTCAAAATCTGCAATGCATTGACATCACTAGATGCTGAGTATCTGTGAGACCTCCACTTTTTGCCCTCATTCTCCCCTTCAGCATGTAAAATACATGTCCAGTTTGATTCAGCTGTGGTGACATAATCAATCCAAAGGACCAAAATAACAAAAACTGTGTCACTGTCCAAGAAATTGAGGTGCTCACAATATATCTGTGTCCAAAATGCTTGAAACAACCTACCCCTCAACTTTCTTTTAAAGCTGCAGGAAAGTGCACCAAAGATTGCATACAATCTTGAAAACAAAGAGTGCACATAGCAAAATTCATTTTGGTAAACTTTTCATGATCCTTCATAGCGCATTATTTGAATTATTTGCATTCTTTTGAAATTTTTAATTTCATCATTTTTTTTTAAAGAATCTTCACCTTTTCAAATTGTTTCCCTTGCAACTATAACTTTTGGACCATCGTGTATATTTATTGGGAAGAGAGAGAAGGGTTGACAGATCCAGAATATGACCAAACCAAATACAACCCCAATTCCGAAATAGTTGGGACAAAGTGTAAATTGTGAATAAAATCAGAATGCGATGACTTTCAAATCACACCAGCCAGTATTTTATTCCCAATAGAACAGAGATAACATAGCAGATGTTGAAACTGAGACATTTTACAATCTTATCCACAAAATGAGCTCATTTCAAATTTGATGGCTGCTACAGGTCTCAAAAAAGTTGGGACTGGAGCCTGTTTACCATGGTGTAGCATCCCCTCTTCTTTTTAACACGGAGTGGAGGCGTCTGGGCATTGAGGAGACAAGTTTCTTGAGTTTAGCAATTGGAATTTGATCCCACTCTTGTTTAATACAGGCTCCCAGCTGCTGGAGAGTTTTGGGTCTCCTTTGACAGACTTTTAGTTTAATTATGCGCCAAATGTTCTCAATCGGTGAAAGATCAGGACTGCAGGCAGGCCAGTTCAGCACATGGACTCTTCTACTATGAAGCCATGCTGTTGTAATAGCTGCAGTATGTGGTTTTGGATTATCCTGCTGAAATACACAAGGCCTTCCCTGGAATAGATTTTGTCTGGAGGGGAGCATATGTTGCTCTAAAACCTTTATATACCTTTCAGCATTCATGGTGCTTTTTAAAACATGCAAGAGTCGCACACCATATGCACTAATGCATCCCCATACCATCAGAGATGCTGCATTTTGAACTGAACGCTGATCAAAGGTGGGGTGGTCTTTCTCCTCTTTAGCCTGGAGGATACGACGCCCATGATTTCCAACAAGAATGTGAAATTTGGACTCGTCTGACCACAGGACACTTTGCCACTTTGCTACAATCCATTTTAAATGAGCCTTGGCCCACAGAACACGGCGGCGCTTCTGGATCATGCACAACAATGGCTTCCTTTTTGCTTGATACAGTTTTAGGTGGCATCTGTGGATGGCACGGCGGACTGTGTTTACAGACAGTGGTTTCTTGAAGTATTCCTGGGCCCACTAAGTAATGTCAATGACAGAATTATGCCGGTGAGTGATGCAGTGGCGTCTGAGGGCCCAAAGATCACGGGCATCCAGTAAAGGTCTTCGGCCTTTTCCCTTACGCACTGAGATTTTTCCAGTTTCTCTGAATCTTTTGATGATGTTATGCACTGTCGATGATGAGACCTTCAGAGCCTTTGCAATTTGACGTTGAGGAACATTGTTTTTAAAGCATTCCACAATTTTTTTACACAAGCCTTCACAGGTTGGAGAGCCTCTGGCCATCTTTACTTCTGAGAGACTCAGCCTCTCTAAGACATCTCTTTTATAGTCAATCATGTTACACACCTCATGCCTGTTAACTTAATTACTTGCTAAATGTTCTTTCAGCTGATTCTTTTATATATTAATTGCTTTTTCAGCCCTTTTTTGCCCGTGTCCAAACTTTTCTGAGACCTGTTGCTGCCAGAAAATTTGAAATAAGCTCATTTCGTGGATAAATATGTAAAATGTCTCAGTTTCAACATTTGAAATGTTATCTTTGTTCTATTGTAAACAAGTGGTGCTAGGCACAACGAACCCCGCCCCTCGCACATACACTCACCTACTTGTATGAAATTCACTAGGGATCTATTCTGGGTCAGTGGCAATCCCTAAACCGAATTTGGGGTGAATGTGCCCATTAGTTTTGCCGCTAGAGTGTTAACAAACAAACAAACAAACACACACAGAAACAAACGCACAAACACACAAACAAACTGAACCAAAAACAATACCCCTTGCCCTCACCCTTCGGGTGGGGCGGGGTAATAACATAATGGCTCATGTGATCTGAAAGTTATTGCACTTTTATTTTATTCACAATTTACACTTCTTCCCAACTATTTCGGAATTGGGGTTGTATTAGCGTGGGCAATATAGGGCAGCTTAAAGCTTTCCGTAGAAAGAGAAGGGGTATAAACGGTGCAACCAGGAGATTTAATTCATCAAAATGGATTTGACCCAGTGCATCATATATGAAGACAAGGGCTTTTGAAACTTTGGCGCATACGCACGTTGAAAGCTTATCTCTTTCCAACCCGAGCTGCTGCTTGAGATCCCGTTGTTCACGATGCAGCTGTAGAGCCCTCCCTTATCAAAGCTAATTGTGAGATTCTGTAAGGCACCGATGACTCTTTCTTTGTTGACCTGCTCCTTTATGTACCACGTATATGTCTGGATTGGAGGATAGCTCTGACTGCTGCACATCAAAACCACTGCACTTTCTTTAACAGCCTGTCCCCTGCTGGTACTATTAGAAAAAATCACTGGTTTTGTCGGTCCATCTGAAAGAAGACAGAGAAAAGTGTTTTCATTATTTTTATTTGTATTCCCAGGATACATTATTATTAGTATTATTATTATTATTATTATTATTATTATTATTTTATTATTTTTTATTAGATGCACTATGCTTGTGAATCATGCTTAGTAAGGTTGTGAATCATTATCCTCATCGCATATTTGCCGAAGTCATTTTTTGCCCAAATTAAGATATCAGCTGCCTGTTCTTTCCCGTTGGCAAAAAAATTGTGCTTTTCCCCCTTTTCCTCAAAACCTCAAAAAAATTAAAGCCATACTCTTAAATAATAATAATAATAATAATAATAATAATAAATCTGATCATGAGAAAGGCAATTATGCCATGAGGAAAATGATATCAAACACAACAATAATCTTTATAATTATAAGTGAGTAGTAAAGTGCTTCATGATGCATTAAACTCTGGTATCTATTTACATATCCTGTTTGTACATGGACACCATTTGCATTTTTTCACACAGGACTTATTAAAATTAAATTTCAGAGGTGTGTGGAAAAAAGCACTAGTGGGCAAGTCCTTTTTCTGCATGAATTGAGTTGAACATTTGCAGCTAATTTCTCTCATGCAAATTTTGGCTGTTCCTAGCGACTGCAAAACCACACTGATATGCAGATAGCATATTTGTAAATCTCCTCGACTTCAGACAAGTAGGACAGACAGATCGATCTGGAAATGTGTAAAAAACTGATTAATAACCAACTCCAAAATCAAGGTTTCATAATAATTGGCACCATTCATTTAGTGCTCAGTGCAGTCACTTCTGGCAAAAATAACAGCATGGAGTCTTTTCCTGTCATTTTTGTCAAGGTTAAGGCATACATTTGGGGTATATTTTGGATCATATCCCTAAGTGGATCCTTTAAAGATCCTTCACATTCTTGGGTTTGCATTTTTCAACTGCTGTCTACAATTCAGCCCACAGGTTTTCAATTGGATTGCGGTCTAGTGACTAAGATGGCCATTGCAGAACATTGATTTTGTTGTCACAGAACCATTTCTGTGTGGATTTTGAAGTATGCTTTGCTTCATTGTCTTGTTGAAAAGTCCACCTATGGCCAAGTCCCAGCCATCTGGCAAAGGCAACCAGATTGTCAGCCAAAATATCCTGATACCTGGTAGAATTCATTAGGCTATGCCATTAATCTTAACCAGTGCCCCTGGACCTCTAGAATTATAACAGCTCCAAAAAATGACTGACACTCCATAATATTTCACAATAGGTATGAGGCACTTCTTGTTTGCATTTCTGTTTCAACGTCAAACATGCCAATGCTATATCTGACTGAAATGTGCAATTTTGTTCTCGTCTGACCAAAGCACCTTGTTCCACTCATAATTTAAATGGCATTTGGCAAACTCCATGCACTTGCCTCTGTGTCTTCAGGTCAGAGAGGACTTTCTTCTTGCAACTCAGGTTGCGCCTGATGGTGCTTTTTGAAACCTGGTGACCCCAAGGTGCCATCGAGGCCTGCAATTTCTTCAAAGTGATTCTTGGGGATTTTGTTGCTTCTCTCACCATCCTCCTCAGTATCCTGGGGAGCAAAATGCAGTTGCCTTATACCTACCCTTGAAGTTTTCCGCACTTCAGTATCTTTGGATTTTCTTTTTTTTTTTTTCGTAATTACCCTGACAGTGCTCAGTGGCACATTCAATTGTTTGGGAATCTTCCAGTAACTATTACCAGACATATTAAGGTCTATGACCATCAGCCTCTTTTGAACTGACAGTTGTTTTTTTAATGGTGTTGGATGACAAAGGGATATAGTATGTGAGTTTTTATACCTCATTTTTATACCCTAGAGAAACAGGAAGTGATGTAATGGCTCAATATAGTTCCTTAACACTTAGATAAAACTTAAATAAGTGGAATTTAATACCTGGTTTAATTTTGGTAGATGTTATTTACAATAATATGGGTGCCATTGATTTTGAAACCTTGATTGGATGATTCTTAATTAAATCAGTAAATGATTTGGTTGATTCCATAACACATTCATATTGTCCAGTGTTTCTCCAATGTTGTTATTTAATGTTTCTCTCTAAATATATTTTGTCAGATTTTTTAAAGTATTATTTGTGCTGCATTGCCAGTCGGAGGTGCCAGAAATTTTTCAGCCCACTGTAAATGAGTCAGGAAAATTAAACATTGACCAATACATTAGTAGCAAAGCACATTAATATTATCATTCAGGATCCTTTAGAGCCATCCATTCTTGATAACAAAGTTGTTGCTCCAGTTAGAGTATAAGTTTTAGCCTTAATCAAAACATTTCAACAGTAGAGTATTGCAGGTTACTGCCTCACTCTCATACAAGCCCTGGTAAATGGTCCAGGATCATAATAATCCACAAGACTTGGATTTGAAAAATCTGCAAGGAATTGAGCTTCATATAAACTGGTTGAATTTTTCATTCATTCACCATTTTATTTTTATATGATTTTCTGAAGGTAATCGGAGGATAGAAGGCAAATTGCAGTGAAGACTATGAATCTACTATTTGCATTGTATAAATCCACTTTTCCTTATCCTAGAGCTTTTTAGCTCCCACCGCTCGCAGAGCGGGAGCTATGGTATTGGGCTCCGTCCGTCAACACATTTCGCTTTATCTCATCAACAATTTCAGTTACAGGCTCCAAATTTTTACTGGACATGCATCTGATGAAGTCCTATAAATGACATGCCTAAAGGTGACCTTGGCCTATTTTTTCAAGGTCACTGGCCTAAAAATATCTCCAAAAACTTAGACATTTTGCTGTATCTCATCAAATATTTCAGTTACAGGCTCCTAATTTTTAGCGGACATGCATCTCATAAAGGCCTACAAATGACATGCCTAAAGGTAACGTTGATCTATTTTTTCAAGGTCACTGGCCTCAAAATATCACCAAAAACTTAGACATTTTGCTTTATCTCATCAATTATTTCAGTTACAGGCTTCTAGTTTTTACTGGACATGCATCTCATTAAGGCCTACAAATGACGTGCCTAAAGGTGACCTTGGCCTATTTTTTCAAGGTCACTGGCCTAAAAATATCACCAAAACCTTCAACATTTTGCTTTATCTCATCAACTTTTTCAGTTACAGGCTCCTAATTCTTACTGGACATGCATCTCATAAAGGCCTACAAATGACGTGCCTAAAGGTGACCTTGGCCTTTTTTTAAAGGTCACTGGCCTAAAAATATCACCAAAAATGTTGACATTTTGCTTTATCTCATCAAATATTTCAGTTACAGGCTCCTAATTTTTGCTGGACATGCATCTCATAAAGGCCTACAAATGACATGCCTAAAGGTGACCTTGGCCTATTTTTCCAAGGTCACTGGCCCAAACATATCACCAAAAATTTCCACATTTTGCTTTATCTCATCAACTATTTCAGTTACAGGCTCCTAATTTTTACTGGACATGCATTTCATAAAGTCCTACAAATGACGTGCCTAAAGGTGACCTTGGCCTATTTTTTCAAGGTCACTGGCCTAAAAATATCACCAAAAACTTCGACAATTTGCTTTATCTTATCAAAATTTTCAGTTACAGGCTCCTAATTAGCTCCTGCTGCCCGAGTGGCACGGGAGCTATGGTATCGGGCTCCATCCGTGCGTGTGTCCGTCCATGCCTGCATCCGTCAACAAAAACTTTTACATTTTGTTTATCATAACGGTGGGAGCTTCTGGGGCCGCCAGTGCCCTATATTTTAGTTTACATTTTGTCACTGGACATATCATGATGTTTTTATGAAGAGCCATGGCTTATTTGCTGCACTTCTCTGACTCATATGGACTCTAGCCAATCCCATTATATAGTAGTAGAAGCGTGCTCCCATTAGCGTTATCGCATGGTAGCATGCATGTGTAAGTCCTTTTAATCACTTGTCACACAGCCAAATTACTTTAAGTTGCCCCCAGAATAATCGATTTTTCATATGTGTTTGTTTTTGATGCATTTGGTAGGTGATTGGTACAATCATGGTGCATTTGGAGGTCTAAAAGTGGCCATGCACGCACCAGAATTTACTGTTCTACATTCGGTCGCATTTTTATTATATAATGTTTTTCATCTTTGTTAGTCTGCTATATTTACCTTTACCTTTGTATGAACAAAGCGGTGTTATAACCCTTGTTTCACAAGTGTTTGTTCTACGTGTTGGGGAACCTGCAGGGAATTTACCAAGAAGCAGTCCTGTTTTAGCTGGTTAGATGATGGATGAGGTTATTGATAGGTTGTTTCAAATGTGAGTTACATTACTACAGATTTGATGATAACAATATGCTTTATGCCTAATTGATTGGGCATGAGCTTGAGGTGCCATTTAGAATTCAGCTCAGCGCTGGATATAGCTTGGGCATTTAAAAAAGACATTGAGATTCTCAAACTGTAAATATAAGACATTTAGCCAGTTTATTTAACCAGTAAATGTGTTATGTGTCATACCATCACTTTACTAAAGCATAGAGGTAAAGCATATGTTCAAACTAGTAATTATTCATGGTAAAGAGACTGTGGTGACCAAAATCTATAAGGGGCTCGCTTGAAAAAAAATATTCAACCTCTGAGAAATGCAATTTTTTTTTTTTACAAAAGTGATCAGCATATACAGAAACTCCAAAAAATTGTCATTTATCCACAATCAGGGGAAAATAATTATACATGCTGATTGCAAGCAGCTGTTCTACATTTTTTTATTTACATTTTGTGGACACGCATCCTTGAAACTAAAAAACAGATACTAGACTTTGCTTAATACTAAAAATTTTTCTAGTTTAAAAAATGTTGAGCCATACTTCTGGCCATTGTGGTGTTAGTGAAATGGTGCTTTCTATGATATTTGACAAAAAACAGGCAAAAATGGGCTCTTTTCCATTTTTTTTTGATAGACTGCTCAAAAATGGTCAAAGATGTCAACCTATTTTTCCTCTAAAATATTTTGAGGACATGGATGCACTCCAGATTGATGTCATTTCCTCCACATCTCCTGCTGCTCATCAAGAAAAATCTCCACAATTTGAATTTGATGTTCATTTTTTTATTTTTAGACATTCTCTTAAGTGAATGAAATTAAATATTAGAAACTGAACTTATTTGGAAAATTAACGTGTCTCATGAAGGGGCAGTTCTTCAGTTTAAAAAACCTGTGAAACATATGCCTGGCATTTGTACTTTTTAAGACACAGAGCTTTTTGTAAGATTAATCATAATGTGGTATTTCAGTCTTTATGCCCTTTGGATGTAAGAGGTTAAGGCCGGCGAGACGAGCGAGAGGTGCTCACATCTTACTGTGACATGAATGATGCTGGAGTTCCTTTCCCCGATTTCATTTCGGGTTCTGCAGAAATACAGGCCTGTTTCTGCCTCTGACACCTTACTGAGGGTCAGAAACTTGCCGACACCCACTTTCCCCTCCCTCCCAGCCCTGAGCCTAAACCAGGTGTACGAAGTCACGCTGGGGTTAGACCGAGCCTGGCAGGTGAGGTTCAAGTTTGTGTTTTCATTCACCTCCCCTCCAGGACTCACAGTTGCACGGACATCTTTTGGGGCATCTGGCAAAACAATGAAAGAGGCATGCTGAATTTCCACCTCCAAAAAGCATATTGACACTGACCAATGGGGGAAGGGATGGGTCGCACAAGAGCAAATTGTGAATTTTGGTATACTGTGGTAAAGCACTTCCTACTTTTACAGAGACTGAGTCAGAGAAAATTTTCTTCCTTATTAAAGAAGTCTGGGGATGGTGGATAAATTTGCGCATTTTTTAGTGACGTGAAAAACTAAATCTGACAAATCTGTCTATAAAGCACAAAATTGCGGAGGCTTGCGTTGCGTCATGAGTGCTGCGGAGATACAGTCCATACCAAAAAATACAGTAGGAACAGTAACTGCATTATGAAGTATGAATCAGAAAATACTTATTTCCAAAACAGGATTCATGCTTGGTGTCTACGTCAATTCTATGTTACATCTTCTGCCAGCAGTTGCAAAACCATTTCTAAAGTCAGACTAACTACAAACATGGATAACTACAACCCCGTTTCCATAAAAGTTGGGACACTGTGTTAAATGCAAATAAAACAGAACGTAATGATTCCAAATCAGTTAAAACCTTTCATTTAATTGAAAATAGGACAAAGACACTGTGTCAGATGGTGAAACTGATACATTTTATTGTTTTTTGAAAATTATCTGCTAATTTTGAATTTGTTTACAACAACCTGTTTCTAAAAAAGTTGGGACAGGACCATAGAAGACTGGAAAAGTCACTTGATGCAAAATAAAAAAAACTGGCGGAACATGACACTGCTAATTAGATTATTTAGCAACAGTTCAGTAACATCATCAGGTATAAAAAGTCTTTCATAGATAAAGATGGTGAGGGCTTAACCACTCTATGAAAGACTGCATGGGTAAATAGTTCAACAATTTCAGAATAATGTTTTCAACTTAAAATTCCAAAGAACTATGAGATTTTATCCTTTAGGGTACATAATATCATTAAAAGATTCTGAGAATCCAGACAGATCTCTGTAGGCACGGGACATGGCAAAAATCCAATTCTGAATGGCTGTGATTTTCAGGTTCTCAGGCGGAATTTCATTAATAACAGACAGGATTCTGTAGTGCAAATCACTTCATGGACTCAGGAATACTTCTGTGAACCATTGTCAGTAAACACAGTTTATCGCTGCATCCACAAATGCAAGTTAAAACTCTGCCATGTAGAGATTAAACCATACATTAACAAGATCTAGAAACACTTCCTTCTTTTCTGGGCCAGAGCTCATTTAAAATTTACTGAGACAAAGTGGAAAACTGCCCTGTGGTTTGACTAATCAAAATGTGAAATTCTTTTTGGAAATCATGGATGCTACGTCCTCTGGACTAAAGAGGAGAAGGGCCATCCGGCTTGTTCTCAGCACACAATTCAAAAGCCAGCATCCATGATAGTATGGGGGTGCATTAGTACAAATGGCATGGGTAAGTTGCGCATCCATGAAGACACCATTAATGGTGAATGATATATACAGGTAATAGTGCAACATTTACTGCCATCCAGAAGCTTTTTTAAGGGAAGGCCTTCCTCATTCCAGCAACACCATGCCAAACGCCATACTTTCAAACGCCATACTTTGCACATACTACAACAAAATGGCTCCGTAGTAAAAGAGTCCGGGTGCTAAATTGGTCTGCCTGCAGTCCAGTCCTGTCACCGACTGACAATATTTGGCACATTATGAGATGAAAAATATGACAAAGGAGTCTGCAAAGCAGCTGAAATCCTACATAAAGCAAGAATGGGAAAAATTTAGCTTTTAAAACTATAGCAGTTGGTCTCCTTAGTTCCCAAATGCTTACAGAGTGTTGATTGACAAAGACGTGATTCAAAACAGTGGTAAACATGCCCCTGTGCCAACTTTTTTGAGATGTGTTGTTGGCATAAGATTCAAAATGAGCATATATTTTCAAAAAAAAAAAAAAAAAATTTCAGTTTCGACATCTGATATATTGTCTTTGTACTATTTTAAAATAAACATAAAGTCAAAATGATTTGAAAATGATGGCATTCTGTTTTTATTCACATTTTACACACAGCGTCCCAACATTTTTGGAAATGGAGTTGTATATCAGTAGGTACACCACAGGCCACCAGGAAAGGAAATTTCATTGCGATTAGCATCACATGACTCTGCAACACTTACAGTTCACCACTAGCTGCTGAGTGGCCTCATTTTCTCCCTCAGTGTTCCAGGCTCGGCAAGTGTACCACCCTGCATCTGTGTCTGATGCATTGAAGGAGATGGTGAGATTCTGACTGTGCACCGATTGGGTCGTGGAACATCCAGGGAAGGACTTGGGGAACAGGGTCTTTCGGATGTTGCTGAGGTGCCGGTTGGAGTATGGAGACCAGGTTATGGTGAGGTTGGACGGAGGGAAGCTCTCCACAGTACAGTGAATGGCGACCAGGCTAGAGTCTCTCACCGAAGGAGACATGGACAGGGTGAGGCCTCTAGGCCGGTCTGTGGGTGAGTAAACATAATGGTGAGTAAGCAATGCTGGGGAAAGAGGTGTGCTGAGGGGACGAAGAGGAGTAGGTGGTGGGCATGGTAGCATCACTCTGCACAACAGAGTCAAACCAGGTTTTATTAGAACAACAGGGAAATCAAGGCCAGAAAAATTCTGTGACATTGGAGTCACAATGATCAATAGTGGGTTGGTCGGTCGTTTTGATTCAGCTGGTGCACAGCTTTGGTTAGGGCAGTGTCTGGAGGAAGCCCAGACTAATATTCTTTCAGGGGACCAAAGATCTCTAGCTAAAACTCTGACCACAAACAGACAAAACAGAGGACTGGCTTAAACAGAGCAGAACAGATGATGAGAGCAGATATAACAGAGCGATGGCGAAGCACAGTTAGTGATCACAGAGCACAGCCAATGATGGCTACAATGAAATCTTAGCTATTGCAGTGACAGTAGACCAGAGACAGTGGCAGTGAAGTATGGACAATTGACCGACGCTGGCAGTGAACCACATGCAATGGGAGTCCGAAGACAGTACTCACATAGCACGTCCACACAGAGGGAACTGGAGTTTTCAGCATTGATTTTGTTCCTAGCCTGGCACATGTACATCCCTGCATCGCTAATTTTGATCCTCTCCCAAGTTAAGAATGGCTGGTCAGCCCAGTAATGTGCCTCAGTCCATTCTTGACTTCTTGCTCCATCGGGCTGCCTAACCTTCCGAAACCAGGTGTAGCTGTGGGGCTGAGGATTGGCGTTGGCTTCACAGGTGAGGGTCAGGCTTTTGCTAACTGGCACCCCTCTTTCGCAACAGCTGGTTTTTATCTGTGTGTTCCTGGGTCCATCTGGAGAAAAATGTGGGAAATACAGGGATTGCAGCATTTGTTTTCACTTCAGACAAATCAAAATACATTCAACATTGTGTGTCAATCACTCCACTGTATTATATGCCTTTCTTTAAACTTTGCATTGGTCATGTACATTTTGAAAACTGGTCATTCTAGGCAAAAATTGAGAATCTGAAAAGCCGAATTTAGTGTCAGAAGTTCTCGGTAGTGCTATCTCTGCACATTTGATTCCCTGCGAATCAAACCAACCTGAGCCACACCAATTAGCTGCGTCTTGGGGCCTCATTTACAAATGCAGCATATGCTCAGAAAGAGCTTTGGAATGTGCACACAGATCTGCTCACTGCACGCAGTGGGTTGGCACAGCAATAAACACGTACCACATTCTCCCACGGTGAAACTCTGACCCTAAGAATGACACTCCAGCAATCAGACTCGGTTTAGACTCGCATCCCTCTCTCCTTCACCAGTGCTTTCATCACTAAATCTGCAATCTTGAATCTGCATTTCCTTGTCTTACTTGAGAAAAAATGGGAAACTCTTATGTGTTTATATATTCACATGTCCAGTCTTTCAGGTTGACAGTGATCTCAATGGATCCTCAATACCATCGAGAACACAGGACAGTGGTCCAGACCAACCCCCTATTGGAGCAGGACAGTTACTGCAGTGGTTCTGTGCCTTGGGACAGTACAGTACACAAAATGGTACAGCCCCTGCTGCAATGGTATGTGCACACCAGGCTTAACAAATCAGGTTTGTGTTTTTGCCTTTGCTTCTCAGTCCTATGCTGGCTTTTTGTATGGACACTGCGCAAAGTCGTAGAAATAAGCTGCTAACTTTATTTTACTGATCTAACCTGCTAACTAAACTTTGAAAATATCAAAGGCAAGAGAGCCTAAGTCATATAATTTGTAATGGTAAATACAGAATATTTCAAAAGAATACAACTTACTTAGATTTTCATTTATAAATAGTTTTCATAGATTTCTGATGACATGCAGATAATTCACTTGTAAAAACCAGCCACACAAGTTGAAATAGATTGATTTTAGATTAATCACAGTTTAAAAGACCTGTACTGCACATGGTAAAGATTTTTTTCATTCATTTCTTTTTTAAGATAATTTATTTTGTATCTACCAGCCCTTCCATGAAACCAGTCAAAGGTAGGCCCAGGATTGATCATCCCAGATGTGAAGTGATAATGGGCTAAATGGCCAGGAAAAAACATTTTCACATCCTTAGATGTTATGTCTCCATGCTTCCATTGCACATAGAATGAACAGGCATGGTAGACTCACATTCAACTCTGATTTTGACCTTTTCGGACTCTCGTGAACCTGCAAAGTTGGTGGCCTGGCAGTAATAGGAGCCATTATCATTGATTTGTATGGCTCTGAAATGATGAACTGGGCCAGTGTTTTCCAAGCGGGTGCCGTCTCTATACCAGGAGTAAGACAGATGTGATGAATAATCCTGCTCGACGTGGCAGGTGAGGCTGAATGTGTCTCCCTCAATAATGTCATCCTTGCTCTTAGTGATCCAGACGGCTGCTGGAACATCTGAAAAGAAAAAGTTTTGTTTGCTGTCATTAACAGAATATTTTTGTGGCTTGCTTAAATATGTGTTGTTGCTCAAGATTCCACCGTGGATTTCAAAGTTATCAATGAAAATGTGCTTGAAGGGTAGACGGTCGGGATTAGCTCAAGTTTTTGGGGGTTTTTTTTGAGTCCTGGGACTCTAAAGTATTTGGACAAACTTGCATAATAATTTGCTTACCTTTTGGAGAGTGTTCCTGATCCGGTTAACTGTTGTGAAGGGATTTTTCTTCACCAGGAAACAATTTTTTTGTCATTCAGTTTCTACCTTTGGTGTTGGTGTTCCTGACCTCACTGGGGCGTTTATTTGTTTTTAAGAATGGACCAAATAGTTGATTTGGCCACTTCTGATGTTTTTGCTTTTGTTATGATTTTTCAGCCAAATGATGGCTGGCTTTTGGCAGTAGCAGCTCGTTGGAATTTGCATTGAGAGTTAACAGCTACAGACTCTAAACACAAAACTTTAATGAAGTCTACACATTGCATCTGTTTACTCGTAGATTAAATAATGAGGGAATTGCAGACACTTGGCCGTGGAACAGTTGTGCAACCACATGTCCAATGACTTTTGATTTGTTAATGGGGGGGGGGGGGGGGGAAGGGTAGAGGGCACGTGTAAAAAGTGCTGCAATTCCTGCAATGTTCAGCCATTTTGTTTGGAGGAAAAAACCCTCAGATCAAAGCTGAAAGCCAGCAAGTTGAGCTCAAACGAATACAAGTAATTTAGGGCTCTAAATTTGTTGACCAGGCGCAGGCGTGGCGCAGGCGTGGCGAATGGGGGGAGCGCCGCGCCAACGGGGTGTATCCAGGTGTATTTTGCAATTTCATGCCCGGTGCAAGTACTCCTCTGTCCCGCCTCTGTCCCTCCTGCCGGCGCAAGTGGCAGAGAGGGAGGAGAGAAGCCTTGAGTGGGTTTAACACAGCCGAGTCAAATCTTCACCAATCAAATGAGCTCCTCTCCACACCTTTAAAATTGGAACAAAGAAGCCTCTGTCCAATATCTGAATGATGCGTTAATGTTGCATTTTACTTTGCTGCCTCAGGCATGTTTTCTCCACCGCTTATGTCTATATTAAGCATTACTTAATATGAGTTAGCTGGCTAGCTAGGGCATTCGCGAATTATTACCATTAGCTTAACTTGAATGGAATTTCAAAACGAAACTACGTCAGATCATTCAAACTTTCGAAGTTGGAATGAAATACGACGGTTGCTCATTTATTTCTTCTGCCTGCATCATTGGGAAGAGAAACGATGGATAGCGTCAGTGGCGACTGGTCATTAGGGGCAGGTGGGGCACAGCCCCACCTGGTGTCACCAGAAAGGACCGTAGGCAAATTACATTATTAATTCTCAAACTTGATCGTATTATCTGATTAAATGTATTGTCTATAAATTTAGCATTTTCCTAAATTGCATGGAATTTGTGTTTTAATTCAAGTTCATGTTTATTGGTCTCTGTTTTGCTGCTTCAGACCGATCTCCTGATCCATGTCCGCATGAATGGGGCTAGCCCCCCTTCCGCAATGCAATGTTTACGAGACGTGTGAGAATATAAGTACGCATGCTCAGAGTGTTGGCTGCATTAGTGGAGGTAGCACGAATTTGTTGGCATGTGGGGCAGACAGCCCCAAGCCCCACTACAGCGTCATTTCATCAGGCATCATAGACTTATACGTAGACGTCGCATGAGTGGTGGAGAGGCGTGCCTACCGGGCGACCATGTTAGTACAGGGTTAGCAAAAGCCTCACTGTGTATGTACTTCTATTGGGGTAAGAAGTATCGAACAATTTCTACAAATCATTACTCTCTGAATTTTCGACCGATTTCCAATCGGTTTGATTTGTTATATGCATAACACATTTAGCTATGATCCAGGATGCCCTGATACTCTAAAATGCCGGTTTTACTACCAAAATACAACTTCGTATTCACAACGGTTGAGCGCTTAAACTTAAATCTACACCAAAGATGTCAGATTTTTGCTAAACGAGATATCAACACCAGATCCCGTGGAATTACCTTTTTCTGGTAAGATTTAACGATAGATTTTGGATGTATTTGTGTATTATAACATTATGTTGAGAGCTACTGTAATTATTTGTCCACCAGCGAAATGCTAACGTTGCTAGGCTAGACTAGCCCCAGTCATGGAAGCTGAGGCTTTATAACAAATAAATCATAATTATAATGTATAGTTATCCGGGTATTTCTCCACACCGCCCAATTTTATTACAATCCTATATCTTTTCTTCTGAACGAGTAACAAAGAGGATGTGATTGCATTTCAAAGCTGGTTACTAACATAGACTGTATAAAAAGATGGACGAAGCTACCGTGACGTCACCCATTGGTTTCAACATACCATAAAGGAAGCCTCGATTTTGGCAATTTGAATTGCGCCATGTTGTCATTTTGAAACCGGATGTGATTTCTATTGGACGAGAGTGTGAATTGGAGATCCGGGGAGGAACATGGCTCTGGATCTGACCGTATCGGACGAGGACCAGAGGATAGCCACGCCCCAAAAGCATATTCTGGCTTTATCCTTTATTCTAGCCTATATGGGACCATAATTTACAAAAATGAACACCATGATATATCGAAGGAGACTTGAAACTTGCTATAGCTACCATAAAATAATGTGAAAAATCATTATTTAAATGAAAAATCAGGTGGGAAAGTAGGGTCATTTTCTCATAGACTTCTATATCAGTGAACTTCTTTCTGCAACCACCGACGTCGCCATCTGCTGGCCATTAAATAGAATGCCATTCTACGATACTTCCACATGGGCTTCGTTTTTCAGATCAGAGTGCTGCGTCCATCTTTTTATACAGTCTATGGTTACTAAGGCTGCCAGGTCAGATCCTAACGTTAGTATTAAGTTTACAAGATTGTTGTTGGCCCAGGTATTTTATACCGTTTGGATACAAAGAAATGCTCTTTCTATTCACAATTTCTCTATCATTTTTGTAATATTAAAAAGGCTTGAATCTACTATCATTTTTAAATGATATTAAAAAGACTTGAAAAAATATGTTGCAGTTGATAGCTATTTCTCATATGTATTTTATACATATTTCAATATGTTGCAACATTATGACAGTAAGACATCGGTATACTAATTTATAATCTATTGTTATGCTGGATCGAGGCTAAATGGTGATGACAGCGTGTCGCATATATGCTTAAGGACAAGGTTGTTGGCATAATGCTGACATAGAGTGGATCGATCCTAATAAGTTGTCTGTGCATGCGGTTTGCTGTGGCACTTAGTGGTGTTGAGCACTCTACTTTGTTTATGGCCTTGAAGGCTCTGAGCGTTGTGGAGCAACGGTGGCAGATGGCTTTTAAACAAACGTCGATCCCCGTATTGGCAAATGGCAGGCGCCTCTCACTCACTCACTCACTCACTCGCGTGCGCGCTCTCTCTCTCTCCCGCATTTCCTCCGTGTGTGCGTGTGTGTGATAATGTTGACTTTTAACTAAAAGCTTGTAAGGTAAAACAGCAGCAGACAAACTAATTTATCACAAATTGTTGTATAGAAATGACCCCATACCCCTCGTTCACAACAGATTACATTCAAAGTCAATGCAATTGCATTGACTTTGAATGTAATCAGTCGCGTGAAAAATTTGTTTCGCGTCCGGTGTGAAAGCAGCTGAAGGACACATATCCACATAGCCTACACATGCACTCACGCGCCCACATGCACACATCTCTCTCTCTCTGTCTTTGATCTGACATCAGGACAATCGATATAGATACTATAATTTATGTGCTGATTCAGATAGTTACATTAAATAGTGGTTACTGTAATTATTTATTGCATTGAAATGTGCCTGACATTCTGGAAACCTGCCTGTGAGGTTTCGGTGACGCTTGACTGTGCGCGACGGTCAGCCAAATTACCACTGCACAGAAAGTGAACCAGGTTGGAGCTGGCGAGCTCTCTGCGCACTTTCGGCGGAACCTTCATCCACGAAATTGTCACTGCGCCATGATGAATATGTGACACCTCCCTTACTACGCCGCCACACCCATCTCGGCGCACGGCCGTCTACAAATTGCCAAAGTGGCTGCGCGCACGGTGTTGCAATCAAGACGAAATTACCACTCGCGTGGGCTGCACCGACGATATTACCACTGCGGGCTACGCCACGCTGGCGCCACCCCGCGCTGCGCCAAGAATTAGTGCCCTTAGTTTCAACTACCATACAGTCAGATAGAAAGCTAAGGAAAAAAAAACTTTGTAAGATGTCCAAATATTTATGGACCTGATTGTATATCACTATGGGTTGTCCTGAGGGACACTAAGTTGTGAAGCTGTTCATGAGTGCTGTTAAAAAGCTCTTTGCAGATCCCATATCAGACACATGCTCTATTATACTGTACATTGGGCAATCAGACCATTACTGAATGATTAATGTAAAGGTGCCTCTCAAATGAACAAGATTGTACAAGTGCTTACCCACTACCACAAGGTTCAAAATCTCGCTCATCCATACATAAGAATATGGAGGTTTAGGATTGGAGTAATATCTAATGCCGTAGCTTCCACTGTCTTCCAGTCTCAGTTCACAGATGGTCAACTTGCGTTCTGCTATGTCGTCGTTGAAACTTTCATTCACTCTGCCACTGAATTCACTTTTGACTGATTTGTCACTATTGAGGCTGTAGACAACCGTGCCCTCATAATCCTTTTCAGCATCATTCCATATGGCATTCTTAAGCCACACAATGGAACCATTAGACCTGATAGTACCCCTCAGAGTACCAAGGATTGTGACGCAGGATCCCTTTTTACCTGGCATCTCCGTCAATAAGTAAGCAAAGCCTTGCACAAGGAATGAGAGAGACAAATTGAACAATTAGAGGGGTCAGTCAATCTTTTGAGTAGAAATTAATACAAAAACCAGTGAAGTTGGCACGTTATGTAAATCGTAGATAAAAACAGAATACAATGATTTGCAAATCCTTTTCAACTTATATTCAATTGAATACACTGCAAAGACAAGATGTTTAATGTTCAAACTGAGAGGTTTTTTTTTTTTTTTTTTTGCAAATAATCATTAACTTAGAATTTAAAGGCAGCAACACATTGCAAAAAAGTTGGCACAGGGGCCTTTTACCACTGTGTTACATCACCTTTCCTTTTAACGACACTCAGTAAACGTTTGGGGAACTGAGGAGACCAATTTTTGAAGCTTTTCAGGTGGAACTCTTTCCCATTCTTGCTTGATGTACAGCTTAAGTTGTTCAACAGTCCGGGGTCTCCGTTGTCGATTTTTACGCTTCATAATGCGCCACACATTTTCAATGGGAGACAGGTCTGGACTACAGGCAGGCCAGTCTAGCACCCGCACTCTTTTACTACGGAGCCATGCTGTTGTAACACGTGCAGAATGTGGCTTGGCATTGTCTTGCTGAAATAAGCAGGGCGCCCATGAAAAAGACGTTGCTTGGATGGCAACATATGTTGCTCCAAAACTTGTATGTACCTTTCAGCATTAATGGTGCCTTCACATATGTGTAAGTTGCCCATGCCTTGGGCACTAATACACCCCATACCATCACAGATGCTGGCTTTTGAACTTTGTGCCTATAACAGTCCAGATGGTTCTTTTCCTCTTTGGTCCGGAGGACACGACGTCCACAGTTTCCAAAAACAATTTGAAATGTGGACTCGTCAGACCACAGAACACTTTTCCACTTTGCATCAGTCCATCTTAGATGAGCTTGGGCCCAGCCGGCCGGGCGGGCGCTTTCTGGGTGCTGTTGATAAATGGCTTTCGCTTTGCATTGTAGAGTTTTAACTTGCACTTGCAGATGTAGCGACGAACTGTAGTTACTGACAGTGGTTTTCTGAAGTGTTCCTGAGCCCATGTGGTGATGTCCTTTACACACTGATGTCGGTTTTGATGCAGTACCGCCTGAGGGATCGAAGGTCACGGGCATTCAATGTTGGTTTTTCGCCTTGTCGCCACGTGCTGCAGTGATTTCTCCAGATTCTCTGAACCTTTTGACGATATTACGGACCGTAGATGATGAAATCCCTAAATTTCTTGCAATAGCTATTACTGAATGTTGTTTTTAAACTGTTCGACAATCAGCTCACGATTTGTTCACTAAGTGGTGACCTCGCCCATCCTTGTTTGTGAATGACTGAGCATTTCAGGGAAGCTGCTTTTATACCCAATCATGGCACCCACCTGTTCCCAATTAGCCCGTTCACCTGTGGGATGTTCCAAATAAGTGTTTGATGAGCATTCCTCAACTCTCTCAGTCTTTTTTGCCACTTGTGCCAGCTTTTTTGAAACATGTTGCAGGCATCAAATTCCAAATGAGCTAATATTTGCAAAAAATTACAAAGTTTACCTGTTCGAACATTAAGTAACTTGTCTTTGCAGTGTATTCAATTGAATATAGGTTGAAAAGGATTTGCAAATCATTGTATTCTGTTTTTATCTACGATTTACACAACGTGCCAACTTCACTGGTTTTGGGTTTTGTAATTTTATTAGGACATTATTAGATTTAATCAACAATACAGTCTGCATCTACATGATCATAATGTTCCCTCAGAAAACCATAGTTAAAACGATTATCATCATGCATTACCTGCATATATTTTCAAAGGAAATTCTCATCAGTAAGGTTTTTTGCTACTTTATGCACTTGCATGGTAAGTGACAGAGAATAAGGAATCACAACATGCACAATAGCAGTGATGGCATTGGGGATACCTACCACCAATCAGAAAGAGGACCATGACCCAGAGAGAAAACATGATGCGGTTTCCTTTATAAGTGTAAGAAGTCTGAAAAGGAAAATACAGTGAGCTCTCCCATGAGGTATGTGTTCGTGTATGTGTAAACCCTAATTTATAGTCATCCAACTCCGTCAATGCGCAGACTCGCAGAGCCCCTCTCTGACGTCGTAAACCCTCTCCGACGTGTTCTCGGAAGCACGACGGACACCTCCCAAATTTTCTAACTATCCGTCAAAACGACGGAGACCCCATGGATAGCGCAAGCCTGTGGTTGGTCAGCTAACTACATCATTCCCGGAATGCCGCTCAGACTTCATGAAATAGTAGGCGGGTCTCCGAAAAAAACGCTACGCCCCCTATTGTCCTAGCCGTGAATTGCTTTGCAACACCCATTAAGCAACGGAGAAGTCTGAAAGGTCCACATCTCTGTCGATACAACTGCATGTCTGCGCATTGACGGAGTTGGACGACCATAAATTAGGCTTTAGTGTGCGCCTGTATCTGTGTGCATCCAGGTGTGTGACTGTGTGTCATGGTCAAGGAGAACCACAGCTGTGAATGAGTCATTCTCTCCTCTGTGGTTCCTATTCAGATCACTGATTCAATTCTACACCCCACAAAACCAGACTCCCCCCACCACCATCTCCACCCCCCCAACCTCAGGACCTCCAGCCACCTTTACTCATAAGTGAGAAAATGTTGGACAACATCGCCTGTCACAAGTGGGTGGATAAACAAAAGATGCATCAAAATAAATTGATAACTTAGCTGTATATGTATACTGCATAGTATATAGGCCAAAGTATGCAGATAGCATGATGTGCTAAAGTGCCCGAGTAAATTAAAACTAAAAATCTTTTTTTTGACAATTTATATTGTTTTAGTTTGGAACCAATAAAATAAAAAATATGAAGAGCACACTTGGTTTAAGCAGTCCAGCTCTTCATAAAACCATTTACTCGCAGCACATTCAACACCTGCAGTGCTGCAGTGCAATGTAAGTAGTGGCAACACTTTGAATATATATTTTTTTAAAACATATACTCACTGCCCTACCCTATTAATAAAGATAGCCATTACTGAGAAGCTATTAATAAAACAAGCATCACATGTAAGGGAGTAATGTAAATCTAATCATCCACTCAGAAAGAATCAAAAACATATCTTGAGTGCAGACTGGAATCCCTGATTTACTGGAATCACAATATTATATAGACCTGTGTACCTCTGTTTTAATCTTGAAGGAGCACAATAAGATCAAAGTCAATTTGCGTGATTTGAAAGCACAAGAAATTTATTTTCTCAGCCCATCAACAAAACAGAAGATGGGAAAAAGCTATTTAGCTCAAAGTGAGTGAAATATTAATGCCATTGATACCTATTCCACTTTGTTCAGAGGGACAAACCCAACAGAAACAGTAACTTGCCATTCTGGAAACCATTTATTACCAATGAGGAATCAGAAAAATGTCTTCTTACCTCTAAGTTGAATGTCACAGAGGACTACAAACTAGATGCAGTTAATCTGGATATACCTGGTACGCTATCTGACATGGATAGGAAATTACACACAAACAGAGCTGTCCATCTCTGTACTGCATTTGCATAGTTCAGCCAAGTGGTACAACGAAGAGAAAAGAATATGTTTCCTGCTGATGCTGGCAAAGGGAAGTGTCTTTATCTTTCATTTTTCACGCAAACTGTATGTTTGAATCTCACTTCCTCCTCTTTCTGAGTCATCTCTGGTTGCCACTGCATCAACCAAACTTACTCAGTGCAGGAAGGGAGAAAAAAAACTTCAAATCTTATGTTATTTGAAATTAGTTTATGCCGCAAACCAAAGCATCAAAACTGAAATCCTGATTGCGCAATTTAGCAAAAATGTCAGAGTCAAACAGTAGCCATTCTAATGCAATGGAAATAAATTTATTTACACATCCAGTCAAAAGTTTTTGAACATCAATTACGAAAGAGCAGTATACACCCATCCTTCACCTAGGAAAACAACCCCATTTCCAATAAAAAAAGTGGGGAGTCTGGAGACGCTGTGTAAAATGTAGATAAAACAAACTGCAATGGTCTGCAAATCATTTAAACTCTATATTTAAGTGAAAATTGTACAAAGACAACACATGAGATGGTAAAAATGTGAAATTTTAATGTTCCAATTTTCAATTTGAGACTAGCAACATTTTTAAGAAAGTTGAGACAGAGGCATGCTCCCCCCTCATCACCTTTTCTTTTTAACAACACTCTGTAAGCTTTTTAGGAACTTAGGAGACCAACTGCTGTAATTTTGAAAGCATAAAAAATGTTTTTTTGCGTTCTTGCTTGACGAAGACTTCAGCTGCTTAACACTTTGTGGCCTCCTTTGTCATATCATTTGTTTCAAAATTCCCCAAATATTTTCAGGAGGTCTGGGCTGCAGTCAGGCCAGTTTCTTATTCAGACTCTCTTACTATGGAATAATGTTGCTGTAATGTGTGCAAAATGTGGCCTTTGGTATTTTTGCCTTGCTTGAATAAGCAAGGCCTTACCTGAAAAATACATCTGGATTGCTGTATACAGTCCTCCAAAACCTGTATATCATTCAGCATTAATGGTGTCTTCACGGATGTGCAAGTTACCCATGCCATGTGTGATCGTTAGATTGTAGTTAATGATAAATATCTAGATATTCAGACAGCCAAACATCTTGGCTGTAAGACCAAAATAGATAACAGACATTGCTTAGTAGAGGATGCCATTGATCAATTCTGGAAAAGGTTTAATATGCTCAGAGCTGACTTTGGTCATTTGTTTCTTAACTTGCAATGTAAACTATTTAAGCATTAGTGTAGTAGTTTTTATGGTTCTCCTCTATGGTCATTTTCTGCTGAGAATAAGACGTGTTTCATAGAGAAAAGTTTTGCGAAAACTATGGGGACTATCCCCATAGTGGTGCGAAGCTCAGGCTTATAAAGACTATATTGGACAATTGACTAATGATACACAGATGCACGTAGTTGAGTGATGAATGGAGGAGTAAGCCAGTTCCTCAGAACTCTGGTGATGCGGAGAGCTGGGGGCGTGGCATAACAATCCCATCATTCAGATTTGTGAAAATGTGTTGAAATCAATGTTAGTACCACGGTAGCAGTCCAGAAATTAAAACCCATGATGGATTTTTAATCCACAGAACAAGCAAGCTCGGACAAATGTCATTAAATCGACTTCAACATAGAGGTAGTACCTGAGTGTCTCTCAATTTCATTATTATTAGCTTTTTTACTCATGATACAGTGCTATAGATTTTACAGTAGCTCTTTGAGAACAAAATAAGTCCACCCACTGGCTATTAAGTGCAAATCTAAGAGAACACTAAGCATTCTAAAGGTAGCCCTCACTCCAATATAACAGGAAAATCAAATTCTTTAGCTTACAGAGACAACCAGTCTGAAACTTAAAAAAGATGGATGTGCATGGTAGCCAAGGGATTAAGTTCTACGAGAAGGAATTGCTGGAATGGTTTCTGACAATGGAAGATTTTGCCAATGAAGCAAAGGAGTTTTGGAAGTGACTTTATTATGCGTATACCGTCCACTGAGTTCCACAAAAGAATCTGCCTGAGGATCACAGCCCATCAATATTGGCTTTAAGCCTTGTCCTTCATGTACAGAGATTTGTCTGAATTCTCAGAATCTTTTTAGATCCCAAAATTCTTTGCAATTTTACATTGTGTTATTCTAAAGTTGTTCAACTATTTGCCCATGCAGTCTTTCACAGAGAGATGAAGTCTTCGCCATCTTTACTTCCAAAGAATCAGCCACTCTGGGATGCTATTTTTGTACCGAATCATGTTACTAACCTGTTACCAATTAACTTAATTCCAGTGAGATGTTCCACCGGTGTATATTTTAGCATCATAAAACTTTTGTTTTCTTTTGCCCCTCTCCCAACTTTTTGAAACACATTGCTGGCATCAAATTCAAAATGAGATGACATTTCTCATAATCAATAAAATTTCTCAGTTTCAACACTTGATGTGTTGCCTTTGTTCTATTTTCAATGACATATAGGGTTTGAGTGATTTGCACATCATTTTATTCTGTTTTTATTTAAATTTTGCACAGCGTCCCAACTTTTTTGGAAACTGGGTTGTAAAATGCGTTCACATGCAATAAAAAATAACTATATCCCTATGGAATACTCAATGCACACTATGCACATGCCTTACAATACTATCCAAATGCACAAAGAAAAATCCACATATACACTATTCTACTTATTTAGAACGCTTGCCCTCTATGGAATACTACCCCGATTCCGAAATAGTTGAGATAAAGTGTAAATTGTAAATAAAATGAAAACGCAATGACTTTCAAATCACATCAGCCAGTATTTTATTCACAATAGAACAGAAATAACATAGCAAATGTTGAAACTGAGAATTTTTACAATTTTATCCGCAAAATGAGCTCATTTCAAATTTGATGGCTGCTACAGGTCACAAAAAAGTTGGGACAGGGGCCTGTTTACCATGGTATAACATCCCCTCTTCTTTTTAACACAGGGTGGCGGCATCTGGACATTAAGGAGACAAGTTTCTTGAGTTTAGCCATTGGAATTTGGTCCCACTCTTGTTTAATACAGGCTTCCAGCTGCTGGAGAGTTTTGGGTCTCCTTTGACGGACTTTTCGTTTAATTATGCACTGTTACGGACAGTTGTGTGTTCCAGATTATTTTGGAAGATTCCAATTTAGAAGAAGGATTAAATTTAAACGATTTATTAAATAACTGAGCAAATGAACGTAGCAATTACAATTGTACAGGAATGGGTAATGAAATTACTACATTGAAGATAGAAATACTGTTCACTAGCCCAAACTGTCCGTCCGTGCGTTGTTCCCACGACAATGATGAAAATCCACTGGAATCTGATGTCTTCGGTGTGGTGATCCTGATCACCGCAAAGTCCGTATCCAAGAGGTATCTGTGTAAACCAAAGTCCAATTGCACTTGGCAAAGCCGGTCTAGCTTTCAGGTGTAGCAGACCGGAGATGATTCAAAGTCTGATAGCACCCTGCAAAGCCGGTCTAGCTTCGAGGTATAGCAGACCGGAAAGGATCCAAAGTCCGATTGCACCCAGCAAATTCGGAGTAGCTTCCAGGTACAGCAGACTGGACAGGATCTCCCACCTCCGTTGGCTGCAAGTTCCTTTTATATAGGCCTTGTACTCCTGTATGATGTCATAGAAGAATCCTGCATGATGTCATAAAGTAGAATCCTGACTGACATCACAAAGAAGAATCTTGAAGGTGATGGAACCCTCCAGACGGCTCTTGAAGAATCTTGCAGACAATAGAACTTTCTAGATGGAAGAGTCTATGGTGTCCCCAGGCTAGTCATAATGTTTACAAGCACTCATGAATATTCATTACCCTTATATGAGCATATCGAAACTACTGGCTGAGCAAAATAATACAATCAGGTATTATAAACCGTCATAACGTAACAGCACCAAATGTTCTCAATGGTGAAAGATCAGGACTGCAGGCAGGCCAGTTCAGCACACGGACTCTTCTACTAATGAAGTAATGTTGTTGTAATAGCTGCAGTATGTGATTTTGGATTGTCCTGCTGAAAATACACAAGGCCTTCCCTGGAATAGTCGTCTGGAGGAGCATATCTTGCTCTAAAACCTTTATATACCTTTCAGCATTCATGGTGCTTTTTTAAAACATGCAAGAGTCCCACACCATATGCACTAATGCATCCTTATTCCATCAGAGATGCTGGCTTTTGAACTGATCGCTGATAACAGGAGGGTGGTCTTTCTCCTTTTTAGTCCGGAGAACACGACACCCATGATTTCCAACAAGAATGTCAAATTTGGAATTGTCTGACCACAGGACACTTTGCCGCTTTGCTACAGTCCATTTTAAAAGAGCCTTGGCCCACAGAACACGGCGGCGCTTCTAGAGTTTTACGTGGCATCTGTGGATGGCACGGTGGACTGTGTTTACAGGCAATGGTTTCTTGAGGTATTCCTGGGCCCATTTAGTAATGTCAATGACAGAATCATGCCGGTCAGTGACGCGAGTGGCGTCTGAGGGCCCGAAGATCACGGGCATCCTGTAAAGGTCTTCGGCCTTGTCCCTTACGCAGAGATTTTTCCAGTTTCTCTGAATCTTTTGATGATGTTCTGCACTGTTGATGATGAAACCTTCAAAGCCTTTGCAATGTGACGTTGAGGAACATTGCTTTTAAAGTATTCCACAATTTTTTTACGCAAGCCTTCACAGGTTGGAGAGCTTCTGGCCTTCTTTACTTCTGAGAGACTCAGCCTCTCTAAGGCACCCCTTTTATAGCCAATCATGTTACACACCTGACGCCAGTTAACTTTATTACTTGCTAAATGTTCTTTCAGCTGATTTTCTTATATATTAATTGCTTTTTCATCCCTTTTTTGCCTGTGTCCCAACTTTTTTGAGACCTATTGCAGCCAGAAAATTTGAAATAAGCTCATTTTGTGGATAAAAATGTAAAATGTCTCAGTTTCAACATTTGAAATGTTATCTATGTTCTATTATAAATAACATATTGGCTCATGTGATCTGAAAGTCATTGCATTTTGATTTTATTCACAATTTACACTTCGTCCCTACTATTTCGGAATTGGGGTTGTAGATCCATACGTAGAATGGATAAGACAGCCTCCTCTTATTTCATTGCACAATTCCTTACAGATCAGTGCAACAAACAGAATGTCTGCCAGTCAAAAACACTGCATCTGATTGCTCAAATATCAAGAACACAACCTTTGATTGGTCTACGGACTCAATCCAAGGAAATACTGGAATTTCAATGGACGACAATAGCCATTTTCAACATGAGACATTGGATAAATAGGCAAATAATGCATTCACTGTTGGACTTATCATTATGGATTTATTTTATGAAGTCTCCAAAAAGACACTGGAGTTTAAGGCTGGATTTCAAATCTTCTGAAAGGGATATGATCGCATCGGAGTGATCATTGAAATGGGGCAATGCTTAGCTTCTAGACAAAAAAAACAAAACTAGATGGCAGTCGGTACAGTGTACACCTTCGCCGCACCATGTATTGTTGTGGTTTTCATTCAGACATATTTTCATATTATGAGGTTCCCCCATCCCCAAGCAATTGGAGAGAGACAGATTCTTCAGACAATTAGGCTTTATTGTGGCATGTTGATGAATATAAAGCCGAGTTCTTTTTGCGCAAGAAGAACCCACATCTTACTTTTCACACCCAGTTTTTATACCTTCATCACAGGAAATATCTTCCAAATATGGTCTTTCCGCTTTCTTGCCTTTCACACCCAGTTTTTATATCTTCATCACAGGAAATATCTTCCAAATATGGTCTTTCCGCTTTCTCATTCTCACGCTACAACAGGACAGGCAAACCAAAACACTGCCCACTAACCTCGAGAACTTCAAGCAAAGATAAGGATGCACATCACTACAAAGGACTGGAAAATTACAGTCAAGAGAGGAAAATAAAGCCAGATGAATAGGATAGAAGTAGACACATAAATGATTCAATTGATTATGTTCTCAGTAACAACTAATGATTTTACTGAACAAATATTGATCAAAGCTACAGAAATCAAATACATCATCTGATTATGTTTTCGAATCAACTAAACAGAAGCCTGCTTACTAATCAAAGCTACAGAAGCCCACTGCTTATGTGTGTGAGCTGCTCATACATGTGTGAATTGAATTGCTTGTATGTGTGTGTGCGTGTGCGTGTGTGTGCATGTGCTGCATGTGTATGTGTGTGTGAACTACTTGTATGTGTGTGTGTTGTGTTATGTGTGTGTGCGCGTGTGTTACTGCTGCTTACATAATATGGTTATTGATTATGATTATTGATTATGGTTATTCAACATGGCAATTGATCTACTGATGAATATGATGAGAAATATTGAAATATAATCCTCAACAGTATCTCTTCTTTTGGTTACAGAATATGCTCTGGGTCACTTCCAAAATTAAATCAGCTCTTCCTTGGACCACCACCTATCATCCTGCCAAATTTCGTGCCAAACCGTTAATACTTTGAATTATCCCGTTAACAGACTGGTAGACAGACAGACAAACAAACAAACAGGTGAAAACATTACCTCCTTGGGAAAGGTTATTAAGCCAGTCGCTTGCAGCTTTGTGGAGATATGTCATACTTAATATAAGGTGCAACACCATCGTCAACCCTAGAGGGTTCACACTGCAAAAGGTACAAAGTTCTGAGGCAAAAATCAGAATCCAGAAGACAGACAAAAAGGTCAAAATATATTACCACATGAAGACAGTGGCTGTGTCGGAAATCACTCTCTACTCCCTAAATAGTGCACTATATAGTGGGTTCGCCATTTTGTAGTGCTGTCTGAATTGTTTGTAAGAATTATTATCCCCTTTATAGTGAACTCATTACATCCCACAATCCACCGCGAAATGCAGTTAACAACCGATGGTCGTTAACCCAGCAACACGTCCCATCATGCATTGCACACAAACCAAATAAAAATTAATTGTGCGACAGCAATGACGCCATTAACAGTGCCGACAAAACAAACCGGGTAGTGTCCGAAGCGTTTCTTCCTTCAGCCCATAAGCTTACTATTTAGTCATCTTCAGATGAGTCCCCTTCATAGTGGGGAACAGTGAATGAGTGAGTGATTTCGGACACAGCCAGAGTACTATAGAACAGAAAGGCAGGTCTTAAATGCACAGAATTAACAGGACACAAGTGATACTATCAATACACGACAGGTGAGACTCATTAAACAATTTTTCCATATTCCTTGTGGGAGTCCCAGGAGAGTGGGTGCTATATCTCCCTCTTGTGGATGTCAGAAGGAAAGACAGGAAACCTCACAAACTGGCAATAGCGTTGACTGATAAATTCAGCTTGCCTTGCACTGGTGTAGTGTGTTTGGATGATTGACAATACACTGATGAATCCAAAAAAAAAAAAAAAAATTCTGCAAGGGCTAATTCAGACTAATATGATGTGAGAAGTTGCAATAAGGTCATTTCAAACAGGTTAAGTTAAACAGGTTTATTGATGTAATGCTCTCCCCTTTGGGGCATTCCTGGTGGCTACCTATCTTTTTTTCATTATTCAGATTTCCCTGCTTTCTCCTCGTTCATGAAATCACCTGGTTTTAATTAAGTTAATTATCTCCCTCGCTATTTATATCTTGGTTTTTCCCTGCACAGACAGGTAGTATCACAGAGCACTCCTGGGGCCTGAACCATAAAGCTGGATTTCGGCTAAGCGAGGTAAATTCAGGGTTAACCCTGGGTTTTCTGTACCACAAAGGTGGTTTACTTTTTATCGGGTATTTTGCGTGGTAACATACGCTCCTGAGCAGGTTAAGTTCTGGATAAGAGCTCAGTAGGTATAAAAGCCCCACCTAGTGACCAATCAATTCTCTTGGAAAATGGCCTGCCCATTTGATGAGAACCCAGTGGATCAAGGTGCACACATATGGAGCTTGACGTAAATTCTGATAGGCACGGAGTCAAGCTTGCAACTATAGGAGCCGCTTCTCGAGCTTGAGAATCACCTGAGTGCTCATGAATGTCATCTGATTTGCTGTCACATGATTGCTTGATTGATATGCTAGTTAGTTTAAGCTCGCATTCTGAGCAGAGGCTCCGCAGCATGTACGTTTAACATCGCTGCCACCGGAAACTGAGCTATCCGTGACAAGGTTCGTGGTTTTCGTTATCACTGCTACTTTTATAACATGTTTTTTTTTTGGTTACTGCATTTCGGCGTTTTGCTGTAGTTTGATGTCACGCTCGCATGTTGTCACTTTGGAAGTGCTAGGTTATGCAGGATAACCAGCGTGAAAAACAAACTTGTCTCATAAATTTATGTGGCTTGCTTGAAAACATTGCGTTTGTTTTTGCTGAAGGAACGTTTTCGCTATTGGCGTGTCATTTATCAACCGTAAATTTAAAGCAGCGCATAGTAAGCTGGATGCAGCCACGAACGCTTTCGATTCCAGTTCTTGTTTAGCGAACCAGTACTCTTTGTCAGAAGCTGATCTTTTCCGGGTGTCGAAAAACATTTGGATGCTTAGATAAACGCAGTAATGCACTGCAGTCTTTTCTCAATCGGGAGCGTGGTGCTTAAACCTGCATGTGTTTCAGACAAATGTGCCGTAATGCTAATATTTCAGTCTTGAAGTGTTTGCTCTCGCAGCGCAGAAAGATGCTGTTATGTCTAATTTCGCGAAGTTACGCGAGCCGCTAGTTTTCCTTTTAATACGGGATGCTGCAGCTCCTTTATTGAGTGGGGATACGATTGGGAAGCCTTAGTAAGTGCATGTGAACGTTACGCAGCAATGAGCGAGCTCGGCTTTTGAATCGCGTTCATGGTTTCGCCTTTACGGAGTCTACAAATAATCACTTTGGCTTTCTAGCTGCACCCAATTCACTTGGCTACGAATATTTGGAACGGCAAATTCATTTTGCAGCAACCTCTGGGTCGGATGCCACTTGGTCCAGTGATATAAGTTTTAAACCTTTCGGTTTAGTTCTGATTGTTAACTCTTTTTTTCCCGGGTTCTCAGTTGTGACATTACATGGATTGACTGTGCACGTGTAGTCAGTTTCGCTCGAACTGGTTCTGAGGTCTCCTGGATCGCGACTTAACTTTTGTCTTGTATCAAGCCTATTAATGGCAATTTATGGGCTGAAATACTACAATTTGACAATTATTCCCATTGTCTCAGCGCTCATGATGGTCATAAGTGGCGTGTCTATCGAGAAATGTCCTATGGCTCAGATTTGTCTTCAACTCATTAATTAAAAAAAAAAAAAATGTCTCAATCATGTTCATCTAAAGCAATTGGCTCTTCATAAATGCTTCAACAACAGTATGTTTGGCACAGGAATCGTTGTCAATTCAGTAATTCATGTATCCGTGGCCAAAACGAAAGCTTTATTTTCATGATTGCTCTAATGCTGTTCAAACGACTGGACCAAATCATAATCCACATTCATGTTAAAATCGATTGCCGATATGCTGCTTGGATCCAATAGTCATACTGCAATTACTTCCCTGTTGGTTTTATTCATCTGCTCCTAGCAGGTGCTGCTATTGTAAGTGTCAAGTTATGGTAACTGCTTGGAAATTGCATGGCATTCACCTCGTACCAGTAAACTGATGGTAAATGCTAACTCTGGCGTGCTCAGTGAATCTTATTTAAAAAAAAAAAAAAACCTAAATGCTGCGGAATCAGAGTGGGAACAGCCATTCCAGTCGGCATTAGTTTATGAAATCAATCCGGTATTGCTCCTCCTTGTCAGTAATTGGCTAATTTTTGTTACTTTCCCAAATTAGGGGAAACGGCTATCGTTGGTGGTATCTACCTCCACAAAGCGAGTTGGCTGGAGGTTATGTGATCTGTGCATTTGTCTGTTTTGTTTGTGAACAGCTTAACGCAAACGTAATGAACAGATATTTCTGAATTTTGTGGGTGGGTCACAATTACATCAGGGATGGACCCTGCTGATTTTGACCACATCAGTAGCACAATATGGCAGCCACCTTGAAATCCTATGGCACTCGATAACTGAACTTGCTCCACTCAGCAAGATTTGGACCGTGCTGCTTTGGCAAGGTTAGCACTCTAGGAGTGCTTTAGTGTTCCTGTATAATCACACTAGCACCCAAGTTGGTTTTTAAAAAAAAAAAAAAAAATCTGATTGCTATATTCTGCTTTGCAAGAAAACCTCGGAGTGCTTGCCAACATCAAGCTCACATACTCAAGCTGTGGCTTATTTTGCGCATGCTCAGCAATGCCATGATGCGGCATGTTGCCATGCTTCACTAATATTTACCCCACGTCAGCATCTAGCTAGTGCTTGTGGTCTGCTACTCATTTCATTCAAACTGATTTGTTCTGCCTGCTCAGTATGTCCTACAGCCTATAACTGCCAGTTGCTGGATCGACCCAAAGGTCGGCTCCAGGGCTCACCGTCATTAGCCTCTGGCGTTCAGGTTTCGCAACACCATTGTTCTTTGGGGAATTCTAGTAGCTTTCTCAGCTTTCAGATTCAACTAGGTTTTTACAGTTTTCATTCATGAAGTGTGCGTACATACATGTCTGTGTATTTATTTTTTTCCTTTTTATATCAACTTTACGGAGTTGGCAGTATTATTTCATGGTACGTTCCTAGCATTGCTTCCCACTGTGTTCTCCACTAATTGCCTGCATTTCGTTCTCTGCATGTCCACGGTGGACCCTGCCCTGAGCATGCTGCTGCTGGTCTTTGCCATCAACGCCACCTGGCCTCTGCACAAGCACTGCTCCACCATCATGGTCTGGGTCATGGCATCAGCAAACTACAAATCCTGGGCTGCTTGTCAACTTTTGCTTTTCGCATTACAGCAACCATGAACTTAGACCCTGGGGCCGGTCAGAGAGAGGAGGATGGACCTTCCCTCTTAAGCCTGGTTCCTCCCAAGGTTTCTTCTATACTTTAGCACATAGGGAGTTTTTCCTTGCCACTGTCGCCACTGGCTTGCTCTTGAGGGGTTTAGACCAGGGTTTTTTTTTCTCTAGCGCATCGTGACCAATTGAGTTCCCTTGATCATCTTGGAGGCTGGGAAACATATTCCTAGTTTTCTGCTCAGTTCTGCCTCATTTCTATATTCAAGCAGCGCATCGCCTCCTTCATGGCCTAATGAAGGTATTAAAGGCCTCAGGACATTGGACACGCAGCCAAGAACATTATCTTCGTCCAGGAATTAAGGACATTGTGGAAGCTCAAAATGAATAAGACTGTGTAAATTTTCACCATGTTTTGTATGTTAAATGACATCCTCTTGTACTTATATCTGTTTCACGCGTCGTTTAGGATACTTCTATACACATAGTCAGGGCATGAAGCGTCACTCCTCAGCACGCATGCCATGTCATTCACCACTACATACGCTTCAATTATTAAAGGTACCTGCCTACATGTCATTCTCTTCAAATCATATAGTATAATTCTCATGAATCTGCACTGAGAGGATTATCACTACATTTAGAATATTTCTCTTGTATTTGGCTTCAAGAGAAATTGTGCCAGCCGCCGGGCTGTCACGACACATAGTACACTCACAGATTATTTCATTGTATACTGCTTCAAGAATTGTGCCAGCCACTGGGCTGTCTCAGTACACTTTACATAGAATATTTCTCTTGTGTTTGGCTTCAAGAGAAATTGTGCCAGCCGCCGGGCTGTCACGACACATAGTACACTCACATAGAATATTTCTCTTGTGTTTGGCTTCAAGAGAAATTGTGCCAGCCGCCGGGCTGTCACGACACATAGTACACTTCACACAGAATATTTCTCTTGTGTTTGGCTTCAAGAGAAATTGTGCCAGCCGCCGGGCTGACATGTGGCTTGCATCACGTAGAATATTTCTCTTGTATTCGGCCTCAAGAGAAATTGTGCCAGCCACCGGGCTGTCTCTACACATAGTACACTTCAGAGTATTTCTTTCGTACTTGGCTTCAAGAGAAATTCTGAAAGCTCTCGGGCTGCCTTTAAACCTATGGAAGCACCATATTCCATTGTTGGCGACGCCAGTATGGTTCTGTTTTGGGGGTTAATTGCAGCTCCCTGCCTTCGTTCCACGCTGGACAGGCAGGATCTCTCGAACAGAGCCATACCGCCAAACTCAATGTATGCTTGTATGCTTTAATAAATATTCTCTTTGACAAAGTGTCCTATCAGAAATGGAGCTTGGCGAAATTCTGATAGGCACGGAGTCAAGCTTGCACAACTATAGGAGCCGCTTCGAGCTTGAGAATCACCTGAGTGCTCATGAATGTCATCTGATTTGCTGTCACATGATTGCTTGATGATTGATATGCTAGTTTACTTAAGCTCGCATTCTGAGCAGAGCTCCGCAGCATGTACGTTTAACATCCTCCTCCTCCCCAGCTCCTCCCTATCGGTTTTTAGCATTCTGCAATCCTGTTCATTTATGACTAAACTGTTGTACAATAACAATGTCTCTTCTTTTTGAGGTCATTGTTGCTATAAGCTCTGTTCTGTGAAGGGGTTAATTGCAGCTCCCTGCCTTCGGGTTCCACGCTGGGACGGGCAGGGATCTCTAACAGAGCCATACCGCCAAACTCAATGTATGCTTGTATGCTTTAAATAAATATTCTCTTTGACAAAGTGTCCTATCAGAAATGGTGCTATTGTCTATGGACTGTATTTTTTTCCAGGTGTATCCTAATGCACTACATGGCAACATGGAAACATGAAATATGTATAAATAACCTTAGTATTAGAATGCTTAAGAACTTCATTTACAATAGTATACCTTATAGGGTGACTAACTTCAGCTTTGCAACATACTTGGGATTGTGTTCATAAAGAGGTTTTTTGGCGCTGAGGGTTTTACTTCTGATGGGGTGATTAATCCTAGCCATTCTTTCAGGACTGAAGGACCATCCAATGTCCAGGATTTAGGACTACATATATTGCACGTTTTATTTATCATGGAGACTTGGATGGCATTCATTGAAATATCACACTGATTAGCAAACAACAAGCCTCTAATCAAAGTTTCCAAACCATGCTATTACATTGCTAACAGCCTGGCACATGAAGTCGCTCACCCTCAATGTCAAGTATCTCAAGGCCAGCGCACAGGCACAGTGGCAACATAGACCTCTAGTAGGCATCCATAGACTTCAGAAAAACGGGCCAAGCCATATCACCCATAATCAGCTAATTCACACCAGCCTTTGAATCAGATCTCTGGGAACTGCATTATTATAACTGCACCAACAGTAATTATCGGTCCCACCACCACAGATGTGCTATCACAAGCTTTTCTCTCATGTAAAGGAGGAAACAGGAGTAGGGAAGACAGAGAGAGAAAAAGAAAGAGCGATAAGGAGTACAATGTTATCTGACTGGTAAATGGCTGCTGGCTCTTGTGTGGTTAATGTGGATGGTGTCGTATCTATAGGCTGCAGCGGTGCAGTGGAAGCATCGGCAGAGAATGAGCAAATGTGGTCACGGCCGCTGGCCCCCATTCCCATCCCTGCTCCGTGAGCTAAACTGACTGCGGCAGGGGTCAGAGAGAGAATATCGCCCTCAATTAATGGTGCATGTGATTACCGCTGAAAAGCATTTAATGCATAGGCTGACTGCCATTTACAAAGGGCCAGCCCACAGCCAGCCAGTCTACCACTCAATGCCTATAAACCAATAAATGCAGGCAATGCCCATAACGTATACAAATTTTACTACAAACATTTATGCTCAAACTCTGACAGACTCAAAATTTATGTACAGCGATACGTCAAATGAGGTCATTTCGGCCATGCAGGAACTTCACCAATACATGGCTTCGGAAGTCATATATACAGCTGCTTCTCAACCAACTTGTGATAATGTTGACTTTTAACTAAAAGCTTGTAAGGTAAAAACAGCAGCAGACAAACTAATTTATCACAAATTGTTGTATAGAAATGACCCCATACCCCTCGTTCACAACAGATTACATTCAAAGTCAATGCAATTGCATTGACTTTGAATGTAATCAGTCGCGTGAAAAATTAAGTTTCGTCCGGTGTGAAAGCAGCTGAAGGACACATATCCACATAGCCTACACACGCACTCACCGCCCACATGCACACACATCTCTTCTTTTGATCTGACATCAGGACAATCGATATAGATACTATAATTTATGTGCTGATTCAGATAGTTACATTAAATAGTGGTTACTGTAATTATTTATTGCATTGAAATGTGCCTGACATTCTGAAACCTGCCTGTGAGGTTTTCGGTGACATGTCTTGACTGTGCGCCGGTCAGCCAAATTACCACTGCACAGAAAGTGAACCAGGTTGGAGCTGGCGAGCTCTCTGCGCACTTTCGGCGGAACCTTCATCCACGAAATTGTAACTGCGTCATGATGAATATGTGACACCTCCCCCTACTACGCCGCCACACCCATCTCGGCGCACGGCCGTCTACCAAATTGCCAAAGTGGCTGCGCACGGTGTTGCACCGCACGAAATTACCACTGCGTGGGCTGCACCGGACGATATTACCACTGCGTGGGCTACGCCACGCTGCGCCACCCTGCGCTGCGCCAAGAAATTAGTGCCCTTAGTTTCAACTACCATACAGTCAGATAGAAAACTAAGGGAAAAAAAAAACTTTGTAAGATGTCCAAATATTTATGGACCTGACTGTATATCACTATGGGTTGTCCTGAGGGACACTAAGTTGTGAAGCTGTTCATGAGTGCTGTTAAAAAGCTCTTTGCAGATCCCATATCAGACACATGCTCTATTATACTGTACATTGGGCAATCAGACCATTACTGAATGATTAATGTAAAGGTGCCTCTCAAATGAACAAGATTGTACAAGTGCTTACCCACTACCACAAGGTTCAAAATCTCGCTCATCCATACATAAGAATATGGAGGTTTAGGATTGGAGTAATATCTAATGCCGTAGCTTCCACTGTCTTCCAGTCTCAGTTCACAGATGGTCAACTTGCGTTCTGCTCTGTCGTCGTTGAAACCTTCATTCACTCTGCCACTGAATTCACTTTTGACTGATTTGTTACTATTGAGGCTGTAGACAACCGTGCCCTCATAATCCTTTGTAGCTTCATCCCATATGGCATTCTTAAGCCACACAATGGAACCATTAGACCTGATAGTACCCTTCAGAGTACCAAGGATTGTGACGCAGGATCCCTTTTTACCTGGCATCTCCGTCAATGAGTAAGCAAAGCCTTGCACAAGGAATGAGAGAGACAAATTGAACAATTAGAGGGGTCAGTCAATCTTTTGAGTAGAAATTAATAATTTTATTAGGACATTATTAGATTTAATCCACAATACAGTCTGCATCTACATGATCATAATGTTCCCTCAGAAAACCATAGTTAAAATGATTATCATCATGCATTACCTGCATATATTTTCGAAGGAAATTCTCATCAGTAAGGTTTTTTGCTACTTTATGCACTTGCATGGTAAGTGACAGAGAATAAGGAATCACAACATGCACAATAGCAGTGATGGCATTGGGGATACCTACCACCAATCAGAAACAGGACCATGACCCAGAGAGAAAACATGATGCGGTTTCCTTTATAAGTGTAAGAAGTCTGAAAAGGAAAATACAGTGAGCTCTCCCATGAGGTATGTGTTCGTATATGCGTAAACCCTAATTTATAGTCGTCCAACTCCGTCAATGCGCAGACACGCAGAGCCCCTCTCCGACGTCGTAAACCCTCTCCGACATGCTCTCGGAAGCACGACGGACACCTCCCAAATTTTCTAACTATCCGTCAAAACGACGGAGACCCCATGGATAGCGCAAGCCTGTGGTTGGTCAGCTAACTACATCATTCCCGGAATGCCGCTCAGACTTCATGAAATAGTAGGTGGGTCTCCGAAAAAAAATGCTACGCCCCCTATTGTCCTAGCGGTGAATTGCTTTGCAACACCCATTAAGCAACGGAGAAGTCTGAAAGGTCCACATCTCTGTCGATACAACTGCATGTCTGCGCATTAACGGAGTTGGAGAACCATAAATTAGGCTTTAGTGTGCGCCTGTATCTGTGTGCATCCAGGTGTGTGACTGTGTGTCATGGTCAAGGAGAACCACAGCTGTGAATGAGTCATTCTCTCCTCTGTGGTTCCTATTCAGATCACTGATTCAATTCTACACCCCACAAAACCAGACTCCCCCCACCACCATCTCCACCCCCCCAACCTCAGGACCTCCAGCCACCTTTACTCATAAGTGAGAAAATGTTGGACAACATCGCCTGTCACAAGTGGGTGGATAAACAAAAGATGCATCAAAATAAATTGATAACTTAGCTGTATATGTATACTGCATAGTATATAGGCCAAAGTATGCAGATAGCATGATGTGCTAAAGTGCCCGAGCAAATTAAAACTAAAAACCTTTTTTTTGACAATTTATATTGTTTTAGTTTGGAGCCAATAAAATAAAAAATATGAAGAGCACACTTGGTTTAAGCAGTCCAGCTCTTCATAAAACCATTTACTCACAGCACATTCAACACCTGCAGTGCTGCAGTGCAATGTAAGTAGTGGCAACACTTTGTATATTTTTTTTTTTAAAACATATACTCACTGCCCTACCCTATTAATAAAGATAGCCATTACTGAGAAGCTATTAATAAAACAAGCATCACATGTAAGGGAGTAATGTAAATCTAATCATCCACTCAGAAAGAATCAAAAACATATCTTGAGTGCAGACTGGAATCACTGATTTACTGGAATCACAATATTATATAGACCTGTGTACCTCTGTTTTAATCTTAAAGGAGCACAATAAGATCAAAGTCAATTTGCGTGATTTGAAAGCACAAGCAATTTATTTTCTCAGCCCATCAACAAAACAGAAGATGGGAAAAAGCTACTTAGCTCAAAGTGAGTGAAATATTAATGCCATTGATACCTGTTCCACTTTGTTCAGAGGGACAAACCCAACAGAAACAGTAACTTGCCATTCTGGAAACCATTTATTACCAATGAGGAATCAGAAAAATGTCTTCTTACCTCTAAGTTGAATGTAACAGAGGACTACAAACTAGATGCAGTTAATCTGGATATACCTGGTACGCTATCTGACATGGATAGGAAATTACACACAAACAGAACTGTCCATCTCTGTACTGCATTTGCATAGTTCAGCCAAGTGGTACAACGAAGAGAAAAGAATATGTTTCCTGCTGATGCTGGCAAAGGGAAGTGTCTTTATCTTTCATTTTTCACGCAAACTGTATGTTTGAATCTCACTTCCTCCTCTTTCTGAGTCATCTCAGGTTGCCACTGCATCAACCAAACATACTCAGTGCAGGAAGGGAGAAAAAAAAACTTCAAATCTTATGTTATTTGAAATTAGTTTATGCCGCGAACCAAAGCATCAAAACTGAAATCCTGATTGCGCAATTTAGCAAAAATGTCAGAGTCAAACAGTAGCCATTCTAATGCAATGGAAATAAATTTATTTACACATCCAGTCAAAAGTTTTTGAACATCAATTACGAAAGAGCAGTATACACCCATCTTTCACCTAGGAAAACAACCCCATTTCCAATAAAAAAAGTGGGGAGTCCGGAGACGCTGTGTAAAATGTAGATAAAACAAACTGCAATGGTCTGCAAATCATTTAAACTCTATATTTAAGTGAAAATTGTACAAAGACAACACATGAGATGGTAAAAATGTGAAATTTTAATGTTCCAATTTTCAATTTGAGACTAGCAACATTTTTAAGAAAGTTGAGACAGAGGCATGCTCCCCTCATCACCTTTTCTTTTAACAACACTCTGTAAGCTTTTAGGAACTTAGGAGACCAACTGCTGTAATTTTGAAAGCAAAATGTTTTTGTGTTCTTGCTTGATGTAAGACTTCAGCTGCTTAACACTTTGTGGCCTCCTTTGTCATATCATTTGTTTCAAAATTCCCCAAATATTTTCAGGAGGTCTGGGCTGCAGTCAGGCCAGTTTCTTATTCAGACTCTCTTACTATGGAATAATGTTGCTGTAATGTGTGCAAAATGTGGCCTTTGGTATTTTTGCCTTGCTTAAGAGCCAGAGTCTGTAACTTTGGACCAGCTCATAGAAGGGGGTGATATATCACGTTCCAGTGGGCCACTGAAGTTTTTTGTGGGGGTAGATATTTTTTCCAAACTGACAAAAATTACTTTTTTATCAGAAGATCCTTCGGGGTGGATATTACAGCCCTTTTTAGGGTAGGGGTGAAAAGGGCCAAAATAGTGACATAGTCAAAATCTGGACTTTGACCTTCGAATATTTTGGTGCGCCCTCAGTGACCCTCCTTGATCTTACGGTATATGAGTGTATGGGTAGAGTTCTTTCATTTAGCATTATAATTTTCAAGGTTTACTGAGGGCGCCGCCTATAGGTGGCGCTTCAAATCATGACTTTTTGCACTTTTGGCTACATTTGAGACCCTCCCAGGGCCTGCGCCCTCATTAAACCTTGCTTATTTATGTGTATTTGGATACATTGGGACTAGTTCTTTCCAAGTTTGCATAAATGGCGGTGGTTTAGTTAGGGCGCTTTTGCATAGGTGGCGCTTTTTTTGGCAAGAACACGATTTTAGGCGATTTTCATGTTGCCTTATCTCAGTGCGCCCCCTATGGATTTCAGTGAAACTTGTTTTATTGTGTTTCTCTATATCTCTGCTATTCATGATGAAAATATTAAGAAGGCTTTTTTTTTTTTTTTCGCCTCTTTGTGCTAAAACGTTCACACCAGATCACACTCCACTTTAATCAAGAAAGACAAAAGGTTAGTTCTCCAATGCTCCAATAGGCGGCTCATATGGCAGGTGGCAGCACTGCTGTGACCACGTTTTGATGGCATGCTCAGAGTCTGAATAGAGCCGTGGAAATCCTGCTTTATCACGAACATCTTCTGATTTTAAGACCTGCGAGCGGTACATCGTTCCATCTTTACCTTGTGGGATATTGTGCTAACGATTAGTTTTGCTCCCAAGATATTAGATCATATATTTCTGATCACATTGTTGAATGGGTGTGGCCTGTGTATATGCATAATGCATGCAGCAATGCAGAATGTAAAGACAGGGTCCTCAACCCCCTCTGAAAAGTACTATGGTTACGCTATGGTTTGAAGTAATGCAGAATACTTTGCTGCATGACTCATTTGATGAATATGAATACCATAAGGACCCCCAAGGACCAAAAAAGCTAGGTTTGCCTCTGCTTTGGTGCATACAGAGTTTACTAATACTTCATGTCTTTTCTTTTATTTTATTTCAGTTTTAACATTTTAAAATTGTTGCTTTTTTTTGAATAAGTTCTCTTGCCTCAATGCTCTGAAAACACTCAAATAATTCTCTCCCGCTGGTTGGTGGGGACTAAAACAAAAATGGGCATTTTTCCCAGTGGTGCTTGATTGTGACATACATCAAACTTTGGCATGTAAAGGGTTAATGAGTTAAAAAGCCTTCTTGAAATTTTTATAATGAATAGCAGAGATATAGACAAACATAATAAAACAAGTTTCACTGAAATCCACGGGGGGGCGCACTGAGATATGGCCAAATGAAAATCGCCTAAAATCGTGTTCTTGCCAAAAAAAAAAAGTTAACCTATGCAAAAGCCCTAACTAAGCCACTGCCATTTATGCAAATTTGGAAAGAAATAGGCCCAATGTATCCAAATACACATAAATTAGCAAGGTTTAATGAGGGCGCAGGCCCTGGGAGGGTCTCAGATGTAGTCCAAAATGCAGAATTCATGATTTGAAGGGCCACCTATAGGCGGCGCCCTCAGTAAGCCTTGAAAATTATTATGCTAAATGGAAGAACTCTACCCATACATTCATATACCATAAGATCAAGGAGGTTTACAGAGGGCACACAAAGATATTAGAAGGACAAAGTCCAGATTTTGACCATGTCACTATTTTGGCCCTTTTGACCCCTACCCTAAAAAGGGCTGTAATTTCCAGCCTGAAGGGATCTTCTGATAAAAAACGTAATTTTTGTCAGTTTGGACAAGATATCTACCCCCACAAAAATCTTCAGTGGCCTACTGGAACATGATATATCACCCCCTGGTTCATAGTTACAGACTCTGGCTCTTAAATAAGCAAGGCAATAAGCAAGGATTGCTGTATACAGTCCTCCAAAACCTGTATATCATTCAGCATTAATGGTGTCTTCACGGATGTGCAAGTTACCCATGCCATGTGTGATCGTTAGATTGTAGTTAATGATAAATATCTAGATATTCAGACAGCCAAACATCTTGGCTGTAAGACCAAAATAGATAACAGACATTGCTTAGTAGAGGATGCCATTGATCAATTCTGGAAAAGGTTTAATATGCTCAGAGCTGACTTTGGTCATTTGTTTCTTAACTTGCAATGTAAACTATTTAAGCATTAGTGTAGTAGTTTTTATGGTTCTCCTCTATGGTCATTTTCTGCTGAGAATAAGACGTGTTTCATAGAGAAAAGTTTTGCGAAAACTATGGGGACTATCCCCATAGTGGTGCGAAGCTCAGGCTTATAAAGACTATATTGGACAATTGACTAATGATACACAGATGCACGTAGTTGAGTGATGAATGGAGGAGTAAGCCAGTTCCTCAGAACTCTGGTGATGCGGAGAGCTGGGGGCATGGCATAACAATCCCATCGTTCAGATTTGTGAAAATGTGTTGAAATCAATGTTAGTACCTCGGTAGCAGTCCAGAAATTAAAACCCATAATGGATTTTTAATCCACAGAACAAGCAAGCTTGGACAAATGTCATTAAATCGACTTCAACATAGAGGTAGTACCTGAGTGTCTCTCAATTTCATTATTAGCTTTTTTACTCATGATACAGTGCTATAGATTTTACAGTAGCTCTTTGGGAACAAAATAAGTCCACCCACTGGCTATTAAGTGCAAATCTAAGAGAACACTAAGCATTCTAAAGGTAGCCCTCACTCCAATATAACAGGAAAATCAAATTCTTTTGCTTACAGAGACAACCAGTCTGAAACTTAAAAAAGATGGATGTGCATGGTAGCCAAGGGATTAAGTTCTACGAGAAGGAATTGTTGGAATGGTTTCTGACAATGGAAGATTTTGCCAATGAAGCAAAGGAGTTTTGGAAGTGACTTTATTATGCGTATACTGTCCATTGAGTTCCACAAAAGAATCTGCCTGAGGATCACAGCCCATCAATATTGGCTTTAAGCCTTGTCCTTCATGTACAGAGATTTGTCTGAATTCTCAGAATCTTTTTAGATCCCAAAATTCTTTGCAATTTTACATTGTGTTATTCTAAAGTTGTTCAACTATTTGCCCATGCAGTCTTTCACAGAGAGATGAAGTCTTCGCCATCTTTACTTCCAAAGAATCAGCCACTCTGGGATGCTATTTTTGTACTGAATCATGTTACTAACCTGTTGCCAATTAACTTAATTCCAGTGAGATGTTCCACCGGGTGTATATTTTAGCATCATAAAACTTTTGTCTTCTTTTGCCCCTCTCCCAACTTTTTGAAACACATTGCTGGCATCAAATTCAAAATGAGATGACATTTCTCATAATCAATAAAATTTCTCAGTTTCAACACTTGATGTGTTGCCTTTGTTCTATTTTCAATGACATATAGGGTTTGAGTGATTTGCACATCATTGTATTCTGTTTTTATTTAAATTTTGCACAGCGTCCCAACTTTTTTGGAAACTGGGTTGTAAAATGCGTTCACATGCAATAAAAAATAACTATATCCCTATGGAATACTCCATGCACACTATGCACATGCCTTACAATACTATCCAAATGCACAAAGAAAAATCCACATATATGCTATTCTACTTATTTAGAACGCTTGCCCTCTATGGAATACAACCCCGATTCCGAAATAGTTGAGATAAAGTGTAAATTGTGAATAAAATTAAAACGCAATGACTTTCAAATCACATCAGCCAGTATTTTATTCACAATAGAACAGAAATAACATAGCAAATGTTGAAACTGAGAATTTTTACAATTTTATCCGCAAAATGAGCTCATTTCAAATTTGATGGCTGCTACAGGTCACAAAAAAGTTGGGACAGGGGCCTGTTTACCATGGTATAACATCCCCTCTTCTTTTTAACACAGGGTGGAGGTATCTGGACATTAAGGAGACAAGTTTCTTGAGTTTAGCCATTGGAATTTGATCCCACTCTTGTTTAATACAGGCTTCCAGCTGCTGGAGAGTTTTGGGTCTCCTTTGACAGACTTTTCGTTTAATTATGCACTGTTACGGACAGTTGTGTGTTCCAGATTATTCTGGAAGATTCCAATTTAGAAGAAGGATTAAATTTAAACGATTTATTAAATAACTGAGCAAATGAACGTAGCAATTACAATTGTACAGGAATGGGTAATGAAATTACTACATTGAAGATAGAAATACTGTTCACTAGCCCAAACTGTCCGTCCGTGCGTTGTTCCCACGACAATGGTGAAAATCCACTGGAATCTGATGTCTTCGGTGTGGTGATCCTGATCACCGCAAAGTCCGTATCCAAGAGGTATCTGTGTAAACCAAAGTCCAATTGCACTTGGCAAAGCCGGTCTAGCTTTCAGGTGTAGCAGACTGGAGATGATTCAAAGTCTGATAGCACCCTGCAAAGCCGGTCTAGCTTCGAGGTATAGCAGACCGGAAAGGATCCAAAGTCCGATTGCACCCAGCAAAGCCGGAGTAGCTTCCAGGTACAGCAGACTGGACAGGATCTCCCACCTCCGTTGGCTGCAAGTTCCTTTTATATAGGCCTTGTACTCCTGTATGATGTCATAGAAGAATCCTGCATGATGTCATAAAGTAGAATCCTGACTGACATCACAAAGAAGAATCTTGAAGGTGATGGAACCCTCCAGACGGCTCTTGAAGAATCTTGCAGACAATAGAACTTTCTAGATGGAAGAGTCTATGGTGTCCCCAGGCTAGTCATAATGTTTACAAGCACTCATGAATATTCATTACCCTAACATGAGCATATCAAAACTACTGGCTGAGCAAAATAATACAATCAGGTATTATAAACCGTCATAACGTAACAGCACCAAATGTTCTCAATCGGTGAAAGATCAGGACTGCAGGCAGGCCAGTTCAGCACACGGACTCTTCTACTACGAAGTAATGTTGTTGTAATAGCTGCAGTATGTGATTTTGGATTGTCCTGCTGAAAAACACAAGGCCTTCCCTGGAATAGTCGTCTGGAGGGGAGCATATCTTGCTCTAAAACCTTTATATACCTTTCAGCATTCATGCTGCTTTTTAAAACATGCAAGAGTCCCACACCATATGCACTAATGCATCCTTATTCCATCAGAGATGCTGGCTTTTGAACTGATCGCTGATAACAGGAGGGGTGGTCTTTCTCCTTTTTAGTCCGGAGGACACGACACCCATGATTTCCAACAAGAATGTCAAATTTGGAATTGTCTGACCACAGGACACTTTGCCGCTTTGCTACAGTCCATTTTAAATGAGCCTTGGCCCACAGAACACGGCGGCCCTTCTAGAGTTTTAGGTGGCATCTGTGGATGGCACGGTGGACTGTGTTTACAGGCAATGGTTTCTTGAGGTATTCCTGGGCCCATTTAGTAATGTCAATGACAGAATCATGCCGGTCAGTGACGCAGTGGCGTCTGAGGGCCCGAAGATCACGGGCATCCTGTAAAGGTCTTCGGCCTTGTCCCTTACGCAGAGATTTTTCCAGTTTCTCTGAATCTTTTGATGATGTTATGCACTGTCGATGATGAAACCTTCAAAGCCTTTGCAGTGTGACGTTGAGGAACATTGCTTTTAAAGTATTCCACAATTTTTTTACGCAAGCCTTCACAGGTTGGAGAGCTTCTGGCCTTCTTTACTTCTGAGAGACTCAGCCTCTCTAAGACATCCCTTTTATAGCCAATCATGTTACACACCTGACGCCAGTTAACTTTATTACTTGCTAAATGTTCTTTCAGCTGATTTTCTTATATATTAATTGCTTTTTCATCCCTTTTTTGCCTGTGTCCCAACTTTTTTGAGACCTATTGCAGCCAGAAAATTTGAAATAAGCTCATTTTGTGGATAAAAATGTAAAATGTCTCAGTTTCAACATTTGAAATGTTATCTATGTTCTATTATAAATAACATATTGGCTCATGTGATCTGAAAGTCATTGCATTTTGATTTTATTCACAATTTACTCTTCGTCCCTACTATTTCGGAATTGGGGTTGTAGATCCATACGTAGAATGGATAAGACAGCCTCCTCTTATTTCATTGCACAATTCCTTACAGATCAGTGCGACAAACAAGAATGTCTGCCAGTCAAAAACACTGCATCTGATTGCTCAAATATCAAGAACACAACCTTTGATTGGTCTACGGACTCAATCCAAGGAAATACTGGAATTTCAATGGACGACAATAGCCATTTTCAACATGAGACATTGGATAAATAGGCAAATAATGCATTCACTGTTGGACTTATCATTATGGATTTATTTTATGAAGTCTCCAAAAAGACACTGGAGTTTAAGGCTGGATTTCAAATCTTCTGAAAGGGATATGATCGCATCGGAGTGATCATTGAAATGGGGCAATGCTTAGCTTCTAGACAAAAAAAACAAAACTAGAGGGCAGTTGGTACAGTGTACACCTTCGCCGCACCATGTATTGTTGTGGTTTTCATTCAGACATATTTTCATATTATGAGGTTCCCCCATCCCCAAGCAATTGGAGAGAGACAGATTCTTCAGACAATTAGGCTTTATTGTGGCATGTTGATGAATATAAAGCCGAAGTTCTTTTTTTGCGCAAGAAGAACCCACATCTTACTTTTCACACCCAGTTTTTATACCTTCATCACAGGAAATATCTTCCAAATATGGTCTTTCCGCTTTCTTGCCTTTCACACCCAGTTTTTATATCTTCATCACAGGAAATATCTTCCAAATATGACCTTTCCGCTTTCTCATTCTCACGCTACAACAGGACAGGCAAACCAAAACACTGCCCACTAACCTTGAGAACTTCAAGCAAAGATAAGGATGCACATCACTACAAAGGACTGGAAAATTACAGTCAAGAGAGGAAAATAAAGCCAGATGAATAGGATAGAAGTAGACATAAATGATTCAATTGATTATGTTCTCAGAAACAACTAATGATTTTACTGAACAAATATTGATCAACGCTACAGAAATCAAATACATCATCTGATTATGTTTTCGAATCAACTAAACAGAAGCCTGCTTACTAATCAAAGCTACAGAAGCCCACTGCTTATGTGTGTGAGCTGCTCGTGCATGTGTGAATTGAATTGATGTGTGTGTGCGTGTGCGTGTGTGTGTGTGTGTGCATGTGCTGCATGTGTATGTGTGTGTGCATGTGTCTGTGTGCACTGCTCATGTGTGTGTGAACTACTTGTATGTGTGTGTGTTATGTTATGTGTGTGTGCGTGTGTTACTGCTGCTTACATAATATGGCTATTGATTATGATTATTGATTATGGTTATTCAACATGGCAATTGATCTACTGATGAATATGATGAGAAATATTGAAATATAATCCTCAACATTCCTCCCGTTGAGGCCATCCCAATCATGACCTCACATTAACCATGGTCGAAAAATGGCACAGCATTGTCTACCCCTGGTCTATGACCCCCATACTACACACAAGTGAATTTCTTATGAGTCCAAACATAAAATATGGCTGGTGGGCCCTTTCCGACTGTAACACTTCGAGTAAAAACAGTTTGTCTTGTACGCCAGCATGTGAACTCCCGATTGTTTTCGTGTCCAGGTTTCTCAAGGCCTTTCATTGCTCTGGTAAATAAAGTCTGAGTCTAATGTCCCACTTGAATCCAGTAATGTTGCTTATAGCAGGTAATCAGTCCAAAGTTAGTCCAAAGTCCAAGTCCATATTCAACATTGATTTGCGATTTTTCCATCTTATTGTTTTGGTGAACAAGGCTTCATGACTGGAATCACTTTCTCAGCATATTTGTTCAAAACTACAGGGAGGCTCCAGGAAGGAGCGGGCCTTGACCAGCTGGTACACTAGACTGCCACCCGCCCGTCACTGGAGTGAGAAAATAAAATACAAACACAGACACAGACACCACAGACGCAGGCACATGCAGATCCACTATCCACTCGGCACATATAGAACGAGGGTCATCTGCACCTGCATAATTTCACTTTAAGTCTTAGATGTACCAGATTTTATAATATTTACTTTTGCTGCAAAGACTGTGCAGACACTTTGGAGTCAGAACATTTTAAAAACAGTTTCATCCAGGCCTTCTGGACTTACAATAGCGCCTCCATGCAATAGCCCATAATAATAATCTCCCAAAAGACTTTGATTTCAACAATGACATGGGGGTCGACTCACCCGTGCCTTAGGTTGTCTCCTCGATAGGAGATCTTACCCGTCTCTGGAGTGAGTCACAACACACACTCAGGTGTTCAGCACTGAGCTCTGTCACTTTGATCCTTCAAACCTCCCTCTCCCAGGGCGCAGTTCCAGGCTAGATCCCTTTCCACAAAGATCTTCGCCCGGGCTCACCCAGGTTGAGAACTCTGCCTTCTGCTTCCCGGTGTCTTCTTTTCAAAGCCCACCGATCACAGAAGCACCACTCGCCTACTAATGCATTCACTTTTGGCTTGTGGTGGCCTGACTGTACATTGAGCCGAGCGCGGTGGCCACCCTCTCTGTGGTCTTACTGCCATCTGCGACCCGACCAGCCAGTGACCCAGTCGATAGCGATCCCCGAATCCCGTAGTGGTTACCAGCCACCCAGGTGGGAACCGACGGTCTGATCTCTACCCCACTTCGCTATGGGAATAGAAACTTTGACCGTTATCACCAGCCTCGCCTGTTCACAGAGGTCATCTCTCACGCCCCTCTGCTAGGTGTGGGCTGTCACCCACGTACTATGTGTTGCCCACACTTACATGCGACAAACACGCCGACTAGACGGTACCACGGCAGTATGTCAATTCATACTTTACTGGACATGGAGGCCTTCAGTCCTCTCCCCAGCACTATACCCCTTTTTAACGTGCCCTCGGAACTTTGCAGCCCCGCCACCGCCTGTTATGCGCAAGGTTCAGGGGGCCCAATCCCCTGCCCTACTCATTGAGGATATTACCGGATTTGCTGATAGCATTCTGCCGCATATGTATCATGTTGAGACCACAGTTGTTCCGGTAATTTGTCTAATTCTGTCTTAATTTGTTCTCTAAGTTCAAGTTCTGATTCCTCAATAGGAATTTTCAATTGCTTTATTTTCCCTATCAATTGACAGTTAATTATAATCTTAATCATTGTTTCCTGTCCTGTTCCAAATCAACATTAAGGGCCCATTTTTTTTTCTCCCTAATCCTGGGTCCTGTGTGGGGCCGAATATCATTGTACAATGCAATTCAGTTTCTGGCCATGTAGCCTGGGGTATTTGGGCCTCTACTTATTTTCCCCAGGTACTCCAAACTTGCTCTTTAATTTGGTCTACTATATCCCCCGACCAATAAACATTTGCTAGTTCACTTTTTTTTTCTGATTGGCTACAGGTTTTTTCAGCTGCTGTCTCTCTCTCTGCTCCTGAATATGGGGGGGCATACGGCGCTGGGTTAAACAATTCATTGTCAGTAACTTTTTCAGATGGCTTGGACTGAGACGCAGCTTCACTTTGCTTTGCAAACTATTTATCCTGATCTAAAATTTTTAGGATTCCCCTTCCTCTAAACAATTCCAGAATTGCCAGCTCATTTTCTTCTTTTTTCAACCCTTTTTGCGGCCGATGCATAATTTGTTATGATACCCATCATTTTTTCACATATTGCAAGATCAAATTTCCCCTCTTCTGGCCACTTTATTACTCTGTTTTTTTAGTCCTTTTTGCCCACTTATTTAACTATTTTTTTTATATCATTCTCAAAGGTAGGAAATTGCTCTTTTAATTCCTCCACAGGCATTGCCATTGTTATTTATTTATTTAAATTTTATTATTTAGCCAAATTATCTTTCCCCACGTATTAAATTGCAATATGTCTATTTTAACAATTACACTGCTTTATAAGCAGTCTTTATTATAAACACACTTATGCTGATTTCTCCTCTCCCTTTTAGACAGATCGTATTTTGTTACGCATTCCTAAACCAGTGTTATGTTTAGTTTATAACCATCTACTTGTCTAATCAATGATATTTTTTGTTTAGTTCCATTTACTTTTGTTGTCTTTTTCAAACATAGGAAGTTGCTTTTGCTTTTTTTCCCTTCTTTTTTCTATATTTTCCTCCATCTACCAGCTTTGCCGTAATCATCATTTTTTATTTTTTAATGCAAATTTCATTTCTCGGCCAAATTGTTTTTTTCTCACGTATTCAATTATGATAGTACAGCATTCATAATAATGCTTAAATAATCATCTTTTAATGCATGCAATTTACTACTTCTTTTAATCTGCTAAATAGTAATGACCATTAATAATAATTTTAACACTTATTGCAAGCAGACTAGGGGTTATATTTTATATTTAGTGCACTCTTAACACTCCCAACTAATGCAATACGCAACAAAACCACTGTTCACATCCACATCTACTCTACACTCATTCAAAAGGGCGCCGCACCCCACAATACAAACTTCCCTTACACGTCTGTTCGGGACCCTGCAATCCTCACTACCAGTCAGTCCACACTTAGGGCCCAACAAACCTCACTTCCAGTCAATGTTCTCGCTAGACCCACTAATCAGCTAGCTCCATACGCCAAATGTGCTGCGCACCCTTTTTAAAAAATAATAAACAACAAGACAAACAACACCATAAAGATAAAGCGGATCCCGATACCTCTCTTAGGTCATCCAGGCCAAACTCAATCTCAAGAAAGAGAGCCTGCAGGTTAATTCCCTGCCAAATGGTCCCAGCACAGGCCTCACATATAACAAACAGTCATACACCAAACAAGTTACAGAACGCGTTCTGAGTTCCAAACAGTTGCTCACAGTAACTTGTTGCGAATGCAGTGTTAGTGGTTAGTAGTTACATATCAATTCTGCAGATTCTGTCCCTCTCCTTTTAATATCACCAATTTTGTGTCTAGATTCTTTGAGCCGAAAGGTCACTTGTCTCCAGTGCTCCAGATCAGGGCCGGGACAACTCAAAACAACACCCCCACTTTTCTATCTGAGCAAGATAATTGAATCAAATTAACTTAATTAAATTGCTCACCGTATCCTTATTTTGCTGGCAGCTTAGGGTGTGTGTGTGTGTGTGTGTGTGTGCTCCTCGCACCAAAAGACCGCCCACCCTTCCAAGTGTAACCGACCTTTGCCGACTCCTGCCGCTGGCTCGCCAAATTTGTTGTGGTTTTCATTCAGACATATTTTCATATTATGAGGTTCCCCATCCCCAAGCAATTGGAGAGAGACAGATTCTTCAGACAATTAGGCTTTATTGTGGCATGTTGATGAATATAAAGCCGAGTTCTTTTTTTTAGCAAGAAGAACCCACATCTTACTTTTCACACCCAGTTTTTATACCTTCATCACAGGAAATATCTTCCAAATATGGTCTTTCCGCTTTCTTGCCTTTCACACCCAGTTTTTATACCTTCATCACAGGAAATATCTTCCAAATATGGTCTTTCCGCTTTCTCATTCTCACGCTACAGCAGGACAGGCAAACCAAAACACTGCCCACTAACCTTGAGAACTTCAAGCAAAGATAAGGATGCACATCACTACAAAGGACTGGAAAATTACAGTCAAGAGAGGAAAAATACAGCCAGATGAATAGGATACAAGTAGATACATAAATGTTTCAATTGATTATGTCTTCAGTAACAACTAATGATTTTACTGAACAAATATTGATCAACGCTACAGAAATCAAATACATCATCTGATTATGTTTTCGAATCAACTAAACAGAAGCCTGCTTACTAATCAAAGCTACAGAAGCCCACTGCTTATGTGTGTGAGCTGCTCATGCATGTGTGAATTGAATTGCTTGTATGTGTATGTGTGTGCGCGCATGTGTGTGTGTGCATGTGTTGCATGTGTATGTGTGTGTGCATGTGTCTGTGTGCACTGCTCATGTATGTGTGAACTACTTGTATGTGTGTGTGTTATGTTATGTGTGTGTGCGTGTGTTACTGCTGCTTACATAATATGGTTATTGATTATGATTATTGATTATGGTTATTCAACATGGCAATTGATCTACTGATGAATATGATGAGAAATATTGAAATATAATCCTCAACAGTATCTCTTCTTTTGGTTACAGAATATGCTCTGGGTCACTTCCAAAATTAAATCAGCTCTTCCTTGGACCACCACACCTATCATCCTGCCAAATTTAGGTGCCAAACCGTTAATACTTTGAATTATCCCGTTAACAGACTGGTAGACAGACAGACAAACAAACAAACTGGTGAAAACATTACCTCCTTGGGAAAGGTTATTAAGCCAGTCGCTTGCAGCTACTTAATATAAGGTGCAACACCATCGTCAACCCTAGAGGGTTCACACTGCAAAAGGTACAAAGTTCTGAGGCAAAAATCAAAATCCAGAAGACAGACAAAAAGGTCAAAATATATTACCACATGAAGACAGTGGCTGTGTCGGAAATCACTCACTACTCCCTAAATAGTGCACTATATAGTGGGTTCGCCATTTTGTAGTGCTGTCTGAATTGTTTGTAAGAATTATTATCCCCTTTATAGTGAACTCATTACATCCCACAATCCACCGCGAAATGCAGTTAACAACCGATGGTCGTTAACCCAGCAACACGTCCCATTATGCATTGCACACAAACCAAATAATAATTAATTGTGCGACAGCAATGACGCCATTAACAGTGCCGACAAAACAAACCGGGTAGTGTCCGAAGCGTTTCTTCCTTCAGCCCATAAGCTTACTATTTAGTCATCTTCAGATGAGTCCCCTTCATAGTGGGGAACAGTGAATGAGTGAGTGATTTCGGACACAGCCAGAGTACTATAGAACAGAAAGGCAGGTCTTAAATGCACAGAATTAACAGGACACAAGTGATACTATCAATACACAACAGGTGAGACTCATTAAACAATTTTTCCATATTCCTTGTGGGAGTCCCAGGAGAGTGGGTGCTATATCTCCCTCTTGTGGATGTCAGAAGGAAAGACAGGAAACCTCACAAACCAGCAATAGCGTTGACTGATAAATTCAGCTTGCCTTGCACTGGTGTAGTGTGTTTGGATGATTGGCAATACACTGATGAATCCAAAAAAAAAAAAAAAAAAATTCTGCAAGGGCTAATTCAGACTAATATGATGTGAGAAGTTGCAATAAGGTCATTTCAAACAGGTTAAGTTAAACAGGTTTGTTGATGTAATGCTCTCCCCCTTTGGGGCATTCCTGGTGGCTACTTATCTTTTTTAATTATTCAGTTTTCCCTGCTTTCTCCTCGTTCATGAAATCACCTGGTTTTAATTAAGTTAATTATCTCCCTTGCTATTTATATCTTGGTTTTTCCCTGCACAGACAGGTAGTATCACAGAGCACTCCTGGGGCCTGAACCATAAAGCTGGATTTCGGCTAAGCGAGGTAAATTCAGGGTTAACCCTGGGTTTTCTGTACCACAAAGGTGGTTTACTTTTTATCGGGGTACTTTGCCATGGTAACATACGCTCCTGAGCAGGTTAAGTTCTGGATAAGAGCTCAGTAGGTATAAAAGCCCCACCTAGTGACCAATCAATTCTCTTGGAAAATGGCCTGCCCATTTGATGAGAACCCAGTGGATCAAGGTGCACACATATGGTGCTTTTCCACTACATGATACCGGCTCTACTCACTTTTTGGGGGTTGCTTTTCCATTAGAGATCGTACCGCCTCCGTGGTACCTTCTTTGTCTCGTTAAAGCCTTGGCATGTTACTGCAGCAGCATCCTCAATTACTCTCAAGTTTACTTTTATTCCATCGATTTTTGTTAATGTATGTGTTTTAAATCAGGGCATGTGCACAACCGTCACCGAGTTATGGCACTAAAGTCCGTGAGTGTCTAATTGTAATTTCTGTTTGACATTATGGAATCACCACACACCGAGGATGTTAATTTACCTTTTTTTCCTTCATAACAAAGAAGCAAATAACACATATGACAAAACAATTATTGTTTATTATCTTGACATTCAGGCTTCACGAAACATTGCACTTTGAAATTGAAGGCAGAAACACGAAGCAAATCGCAGGAGATGGCAGAGTATTTGAATTCGTATGCGTCATCTCATCTGATATAACATTAAGACAAAAATGATTCATCAACACCCGTAAAGTTATTTTTCTGTGCGATTTTCTTTAAACAGGGGTAGCATCACATAACTTTCTCAAAGGGAATTATTAAGGGGAACATAACTAGACACAATACCGTCAGAGATGCTCACAAGTCTTTGAGCTCACGTCCAAGTCAAGTCTCAAGTCTTTGAGCTCAAGTCCAAGTCAAGTCTCAAGTCTATTATGAGGTTAATGAGTGCTGCATGCCAGTCGTTCTGCTTTGAACACAGCACAGCTATATCTCAGGAATACAAAGCTGTACTGTATTATCATCCCTCCTTCATCAAATAGCAACATTCATGCAATATGAAAAAAGACCACAATAAAAGCTTTTCTTTTGTTATGAGCCTGTGTGAAGTTATCATATCCAAAGGTTACGACAAATGGTACACCAGCTCCTGTTAACGTGCTGGCCATGTTGCAGTACTGCATTCGTTTGTTTACATTCAGGTCTGTAGCAGCAAATCACGCATGGGTAATGATGCATGCGCTTTAAAACCCTATTTGGACGGGATTAGTTTAACTTGGGGATTTGGGGTCAAGTACTTTACACTTGGGATGTCTAATAATAATATTGGCAGGCCGAACGAGGGGCCCGGGCAGAACTCCCGGTAGAGTCAAACGCACTGACCACATAAGCCAAAAACCGAAGCTCGTTCGCGAAGTGAAGTCAGGGCAAGTACTCGATAGGAGGCATTTCTAGTGACAGGTCACTTCAACTGTCACAATGTAGATGGCCTATTCTGGACAGAAATCTCCATAGTTCTGCTTCAGAAATGGGAGGGTAAGGCTGCTTTACGCAGCGAAACAGAACTTTTTCGCACGATCGATTACATTCAAAGTCAATGCAAAGACGCGAATACACGCGTTTCACATGTAGGCTATTCGCGTCTTCGCATTGACTTTGAATGTAATCTGTATTGCGAAAAATTTGTTTCGCGACCGGTGTAAAAGAGGCTTAACTCGGTATATGCTATGCCGTCACTCCCCTCTCCACATGTGCTGAAGGATAATAATAATAATAATAATAATAATATTAATCGTTAGACTAGAACCTTTTCCCAAAAGCAAAATCGTGTATAAAAATTATGTATTAACATTTAGGACTACCTAAAACCAGAAGTCTCGCTCCTCTGAAGAGTGCCTTCGACCTTTTTTTAATTTGTCTTCTACGTTTTCAGTCGAAAAAAGAATGCGTCGGACTATTGGTAACCGCTAAACCGAGTGCTTCTTCAAGCGCATCCATCTTCGAAAAAGGGAGGAAAAATACTTTGGGGAGAACAGGGTAATGTGAGACATCGGGTAATGTGAGACACCCCCTGTATCTAGGCAACGGAACACATTTGTGGTCATGTGACCATTATGTTTTCAATCCCCTCCCATTTCCCCTTGGCCATGAAGGAGAGGACCACATGGTGCTGTGGTAAGCATGTTTTTTTCACAAAAATGTTTTTTTGCATTTAAAAGTAAATTTTCTTGCTGTCAACTTAATCAACTGTTGTGCCTAAGCAAATTGATTCAGGTAGAAAAACATATATCACACATGTTGATGAACTACCAACATAAAACCATGTGATGATGCTAGCTGAAGATTCGCCTGAATTGCTAAGAGAGGTCCTTTTTTTCTAAAATGGTGGCAGTGGGGTAAAGTGAGACAAATGCTGTGGGGTAAAGTAAGACTGTCTCACTTTACCTCACCAGGAGGCACAAGTTAAGTTTAGTCTTAAACATATTTTGATGTTATATTACATTACAAATGTTTTATTTTTAATGTCATAAACATTGTAGAAAAGCTGTCATGCCAAGGCAATACACCAGGAAGACAACCTGGGGCAAAACACCCCTCGAGGAGATGGAGAGTGCAGCTGCTGAGGTCAAGGAAGGAAAGAAGTCTATAAGAGCAGCTGCAAGGGATAGAAATATTGAAAAGTCAACCCTCCTAAGATTCTTAAAGAAAAAAGAGAAAGGGGAAGTAAAATCAGTAGCCTGGGGTGCAGTAGCTGAGGCAAAGAGAATATTCACAGATGAGATGGAGGAGGAGCTTGCCAAACACTTGAAACAACTAGCTTAACAGTTCCATGGCCTTCCTCCAGTTAAGTGCCGTCAACTGGCATGTGAATACACAGAGAAAAACAATATCCCTGTCCCTGCTAATTGGACAAAGACACAATGTGCAGGTAGGCTAGGGTGTGCAAGGGATCACATGATTCTCTAGGTTAGCTAAGCCCAACTGATCTTGCCATAAAGCTAAATCTTATAATAATGAGTTGTCTACTCTAGGTGAAGATTGGTTTGGCGGCTTCCTAGCACGTCGCCATCTCTCTGTCCGAACTCCAGAGGCAACATCCCTGGGAAGGGCTACAGCCTTCAATAAAACTACAGTCGGGGAGTTCTTTGACAATCTGGCTGTAGTGATGGACAGGTGACAGAAATAATTCTTTAGTTGCAAATGTTTTGTGGAGGCTTTACCTGTAGGATTTGGTTTTGATTCTGATAAGGTTCTTCCCTTGCCTCTCATCTTTAACAGGCATACATTCCCTCCACACATGATTTACAATGTGGATGAAACAGGCGTCTTTACAGTACAAAAGCCACAGCAGGTAAGCTACACATGATACACTAGAGAGCACCAGACTCATACTGAGTGGTTTGTGATAATGACCAGCTAGCTATTGACAGAATGCTGAAGCTAATGCTATTAGTAATGTTGTGAACCTGTGAACTGGAACAAAATGAATGGACTGAAAAGAAATACAATGTACCTTTAGACCAGTAGTAGCCTACTGATTGCACATGCCATTGATTCTAAACTTTCTATTTGATTCAGGTTGTGACAGAGAAAGGAAAAAAGCAAGTTGGTTCTGTCACATCGGCTGAGAGAGGAGAACTGGTGATTGTGGTGTGTGCAGTGAATGCTGCTGGGAATGCCACAACTCCCATGTTTGTCTTCCCCAGAGTTAAGTTTAAGGACTGCTTCATGATAGGAGCACCTCCAGGAGCCAAAGGTACCTCCACCAGAACGGGATGGATGAATGAAGACACCTGGGCTGGGTTCCTTGATCACCTGATACAGCACACTAACTGCACCCCTGACCGTCCCATGCTGCTAATCCTGGATAATCTTAAGGCTCACATCTCACTCAAGGCAGTAGAAATAGCCAAGAGCAACGGTATTGTTCTACTCACCCTCCCACCTCACATATCCCATTGCATGCAACCTCTCGACGTGACCATGTATGGCCCGTTCAAGACCCAACACAGCCAAGCTCTTGATGGGTGGATGAGATCAAACCCTGGCAAAACAGTCTCCATCTACCAGATTGCAGGACTTCTGAATGAGGCCTTCATGTCAGCAGTGACTTCACGCAACATCACTTCTGGATTTAGGTCCACTGGGATTTTCCCATATAACTGAGAAATTTTCCCTGATGAAGCGTTTGCACCATGCATGGTGTCAGACCGGCCAAATCCTGAGCTGCAGCCTGCCACTGCAGATGATTTGGATAGTCCACCCCCTGCAGATGATCCACCTGCAGATGAACCACCCGCTGCAGATAGTTCACTCGTTGATGCTAATCCATCCACTACGCATGCTCCACATGGATGTGTCTCGCCAGCTGACTCAGATGTGCCACGTGTTCCCAGCTGTCCTGGATATGTGTCTCCTCATGAAATCCTGCCACTTCCCAAATGTCCCCCCAGAACACAAACCAAACGAAAGCGTGTGAAGACGGCCATCCTAACTGATACTCCTGAGAAGCAGGCAATTGAAAAGGCTTATAAAGAAAGACAAAGGAAACTGGCAGGGAAAAAGCAAAATAGCAAAGAAAAGGGAAAACCGAAAAAGAAAGCAACCAAAAAGAAAATCGTAGTTAGCAGCTCTGAGGAGAGTGATGTCCCTGTCCCACTGGATGATGTGTCTGACGAAGAGAGCTCTGAGGATGAGAGAAGTGATCCAGGAAACACAGATCTGTCCGTGGGTGACTTTGTCATAGTCAACTTTGCAACCAAACACAGGAGTGTCCGTTACATTGGCAGGGTTGAGAAAGTTGAGGATGACGAAATACTTGCCCAATTTCTCAGAAGAATCCAGGGAAACATGAAAGAGTGGGAGAGACCCACATTTGCTATAAAGGAAAATGATGTGGCACATGTGATGTGGTGAAGAAGCTGCCTCAACCTAAAAGGCCTGGAGGAACCACACGGAGAGAGCAACTCCTCATCTTTCCCTGTAACCTTCAGGGCTGGAATGTAGAGTAGGCCTAGTTGTAGAGTATGACAGTAGGCTGATGTTCTAATCCAGGGGGGTCTAGTCCTGTGTTCTGAGTCCCAGGCTGTTCTAGCTGGTTCTGATTGTCCTTTGCTCTGACCCCCAGACACTAGCTGGCTCTAAGGGTCCTGTGTTCTGACCCCCAGACTATGTTCTAATCTAACTGGTTCTACCTGTCATTTGAATGTTAATTAAAACATTTTGAATTATATTATGTCGTATTTGATTTTGTTCAGAGTTACTTTCAAGTGTTTAGAAAAAAAATGTGCTTAATTGACCAATCCCCATGATTCTGTTACTAGTCCGACATTAGTTTTGGAATGTGTGGTTGTCAAGCTAAGTGTCAGGATTCTAACTGTTACAACATGTGTTGTTATGGTAGTTTCAGAGTGGAAAAAGTAAGCGGATCAGTTTACCCCCAGCTGGTTCACTTTAACCCCTTGATTCCTCTGGTCTGTCTCAGTTTATCCCTAAGCTGGGGTAAAGTGAGACACAAGACCACTTTTTAAAAAACGATCATATTTTCACTGCCCTTCGTCCTGAATACATTCTGATAATTTCCATTGCTAGGAAACATCCTGAATTAATGGGAAATGTGTAAGTTTTACTGATATATCATTTCAGCTCGCTTAGAGGGGAGCAAATGTAAAAAATGTCTCACTTTACCCCACTCTCCCTTTAAAATACGATATGACGGAATATTTACATACATCGTTCCTACATTTACAGAGGGTCACATTCGCACGGGATTAATATTGCCTAGGGTACTGTCTGTTGAGTGTTTTACAGAAGGTAAAAGTGCCGTAAATTTTACCAAGAATGTCCGTAATGATTACTGACTTGGCGCGTTCAGACGGGGCTAAAATTCCTGGTAATAATTACATTATCCCATGTCACCACGTCAAAATAATGCCGTCCGAACAGGGTTTAAGAATGAAATGAAATTCAGACCCGGCAGGCTTTGTTACTGCACAAAAGGAAAAAGATTGTTCACGAGTCCCGAACCTCGAGTCCCAGTCGAGTCTAAAGTCTTTTGAGGTCGAGACTCGAGTCAAGTCTCAAGTCACTGTGTGTGCGACTTAAGTGCGACTCAAGTCCAAGTCGAAAGTGCAAGTCCCCATCTCTGAATACCGTCACTTAATTTCGCCACGAACAGTTCATGAATGCAGCAGCTTTGGTGAACAAGCGAAACCGTGTTTGAAAGGTAAGGCAACGCACAGCATATCGAACAAGTAGCCTAAAACAATATAAGTCGATAATCACAATACCTACGCTAATCTTGAGACTCGTCAATCTAACTCGAATGAGATGTTCCGAGGTCGACTACGGAGTCTTACACAGTGACGTTTCTCTCTGACCAATCAGTGGGCAGCAACGTTGCACGTTTTAGTACCTACTAGTACCTGGTCGGCCGTTTTTTGGAACCCCAGGAGAGCAGGTTCCAGAAAAAGTACCTACTAGTACCTGGTACCAGGTACTTTTTCCCTAATGGAAAAGCAAAAAAGGCGAGTAGAGCAGATTAGAGTAGAGCCGGTACCATGTAGTGGAAAAGCGCCAATAGACTGTATAAAAAGATGGATGCGGCACTCGGGTCTGAAAACTGAGGCCAAAGGTAAAGCGGAAATCTCTAAAATTTGCATTCTATTTAATGGCCAGCAGATGGCGACGTCGGTGGTTGCAGAAAGAAGTTCAATGCTATAGAAGTCTATGGGAAAATGACCCTACTTTCCCATCTGATTTATTATTTCAATAATGATTTTCCACATTATTTTATGGTATCTATCGCAAATTTCAAGTCTCCTTTGATATATCATGATGTTCATTTTTATAAATTATGGTCCCAAATAGACTACAATAAAGGATAAAGCCAGAATATGCTTTAGGGGCGTGGCTATCCTCTGGCCCTCGTCAGATACAGTCAGATCCACCTGTAGATCCACCCCTCGCTCCTCCCTGGATCTTCAATTCACGCTTTCGTCCAATAGGAATCACATATGGTTTCAAAATGACAAAATAGCGCAATTCAAATTGCCAGAATTGAGGCTTCCTAAATGGTATGCTGAAACCAATGGGTGACGCCATGGTTGCTTCGTCCATCTTTTTATACAGTCTATGGGAGCACAACTTGTGCGAAGTGCGCTCAGGCGCGAAAGAGTGTTTCGCGATCGCTGTAATCCTTTTGATTTGCCTGAACAATGTCTTTACGCGAGGTACAGGTTTTCCGCAGCAGGACTACAGTATATCTGTCAGCTGCTGGAGCCATACATTACTAATGTAATGCACCGCAACCGGGCTCTGACAGTTCCGTAGTATGTTTTTATACTTATTTTTTATTTGCTCCCACATTCTTTTTTGCTCCACTGGGGTTGCATCTCAAATAATAGGGCTAAAATCACGTCATAACGACAAATTTCATAAACACATAAATTTATGGAACACACAAATGTTACTATAGTCAGATCTACTCGTGCCATCATGGTGGGGAAGTAATATTATAATCCCACTAACTTATGTATTGACACAGTCGGCGATTTTTTGCCAGCATTCCTTGCGGCTTTTGGCAGCTGCAACTGTGTTACTTTTTGCCTGGAAGATGGATTTATAGTCCTCGTATTTATTTAAGATTATTGTCTGGTCCTCCATCGTAAAGTACGCAGCTTGGGTGGATTTTTCCATGTCAGCGATTGGTCGTATGCAGCAAACACCGCCCTTTTTATGTGAGTGCGCACAGATCTAGATTGGAAAACCCTGAGTTCAGTTAGCAAGTTGATAACTGGCTTTGTGGTACCGAAAATTAGGATTGCGGATGCCTGGTTAAGTGAAGCCAGATAACTAAGAGAAACCCCTGGTATGTTAATCCAGCTTTATGGTACAGGCCCCTGGTCTGGATCTCATCCCTTTTTAGCTTACCGGCCCAATAGGCCGATAAGCTATTGGCGTAGTGTGGCGTCCGTTGTCCGTCGTCCGGCATCCGGCGTCCGTCGTCCGGAACATTTTTTATCTTTTTTTTTGGCCAGATGAATTTTCGTGTAAATTTGCAATAACATAATATTAGACCATATCTCCAGATGTTTTTCTCGGATTTTTGATTGAGCAATTTTTGTCCGTTTTATGGGCCCTTGAAATTTTGGCTCCAATGTTAGAGATAGAACTGAGAAATTTTTAAAAATCATTTCTCAAAACCGCGTGATAAATTTTTTTGTAAATCAGGCAATCAACTTACCTTGGTACTGTCAATGTACAGTGCGAGCGCCATTTTGATTGAATCGACGGAAGTGGGTCTATTGGGGGCGCTGTACTTTATGAATATGCAAGATGGCCTGTGGAGGCCAATGGTTGCAGATGGAGATTAAGTTTGTATTACTGACATATAGGAAGTCACATGTGACCTATACATTGGCTATGTTAAAGTTGACCTCAGATGACTTTGAAAGGTCAAACTTGAGGTCAAGGAAAATACTATCAATGTTAAAAGATAGGACTTGAAATTTCAAAAAATTATATCTCAAAAACCGCGCGATAAATTTTTTTCTAAATCAGGCAATCAACTTCCCTTGGTACCGTCAATCTACAGTGCAAGCGCCATTTTGATTGAATCGACGGAAGTGGGTCTAGTGGGGGCACTGTACTTTATGAATAAGCAAGATGGCCTGTGGAGGCCAAATGGTTGCAGATAGAGATTAAGTTTGTATTATCGACATATAGGAAGTCATATATGACCTATACATTGGCTATGTTAAAGTTGACCTCAGATGACCTTGAAAGGTCAAACTCGAGGTCAAAGCAAAATGTTACAATTTTCAAAGGCTTCTAGGCTTGAAAATATTGAAGATTGGGAACATGTGTATTAAACACTTATAGGGGCATTTGTGAAATTTCATTTGGTGACCTTGAACTTGACCTTCCGTGACCTTCAACGGCCAAATTTTGCGGTGAAATTTCAATGACTTATATCAGCAAAATACAGATTGAGTGTAGGTTTGTATTGGAGACATATAGGAAGTCAAACATGAACTTTCATTTTGTGACCTTCATATTGACCTTTGAAGGTCAGACTTGGCCGAGCGAAAATTCTATGACTTCTATCACTAAAAAGGTCACCAATAGAGCCTAAGTTTGTATCACAGACTTAAAGGAAGTCACACATGAACTTTCATTTGGTGACATTCAACTTGACTTGGTGACCTTTGAAGGTCAAACTTGAAATTATACAATGACAATGACTTGTATTGCCAAAACGGTCACAGATGGAGCCTAGGTTTGTATTAGAGATGTATAGAAAGTTATATTTGAGCTTTTATTTGGTGACCTTCATATTGACCTTCGAAGGTCAAATGTGACCTAGGGAAGGGTCAGTGACTTGTATCACTAAAATGGTCACAGATGGAGCCTAGGTTTGTGTTACTGACATCTAGGAAGTCAGATATGAACTTTCATTTGGTGACATTCAACTTGACTGTCAGTGACCTTAGAGGTTCAAACTCGACAGTGAAATTACAATGACTTCTATCACCAAAATGGCCACAGATTGAGCCAAGATTTGTGTAGAGACATTTAGAAAGTCGTATATGAAGTCCATTTACTGACCTATACTTTACCTTCTGTGACCTTTAAAGTTCACAATTGACATATTGAATTTTCAATGACTTGTATCACCAAAACTGATTCAGAGCTCAGGATTATATTAAGGTCTTATAAATGTATGTGAACTTTTATTTGGTGACCTTGGCATTGACTTTCAATGATTCGAATGTCAAACTTCACATGAAATTTTCATAACTTGTATTCTCACTATAAGATTACTTGCCGGTAAGCTACAGGACCCTTGGTCCTATTTTTTAGTTTTATGCTTACTGTTTATTTGAGCACTTTGTTTACTTAATAAAACTCCATGTCCCTGTATTTGGGTCCTCCACCTCATTTCATCCCTGGGCACCAGGAATCCTTACAATTGGCCTATAAGGCTTATAAGGTCTGTGCTTCAAAATTAACACTGAAAGAAAGCATTTGATTGAAGAAGATAAAAATATTCAGTACCTCAAAATTAGTTTTTGGGTTGTGCATCATTTTGCCTTGAAATCCTTCAAATACCTAATGAACTTTTAATTTCAGTAATGCCATTCTGGCTCCATGGATCTTTGTCAATGCAGCTTAAATGTTTTATAAGAATTGCGTATCCTCATTGTTAGCCCTTTGCTCTGGCTCTACAATCACAACAGGCAGGCACTTTTCGAATGCAGACAGACTACTCTCAGCCCCCCTCTCCTCAGCTTTGGGCTTTCCTCTCATTTTCCTCATGTCCCCTTGCATAAGCAATTTCTCTCCCAGTGCCTGTCTGATCACTGAGCGCAATAAAACACCTGATTATCCAGCCAATGAAAGGACAGTTTGAGTGCTGTTTGTGCTCTTGTGAGCTTTTTTGGTGTCTGCCCTTCATGCTGTTATTATGCGGGCGGGGGTATATACATTACTGGCCAAAAGTTTGGGGCCACCCTCATATTTTTAATGGTGCAATGTGCAACGTGACCCCTTGGTTTTAGGAAAGGCATTTATACAGCGTGCCTTCTTGTTACACAACATGATTTTATGTCACTAGGACGTGAACAATTTTAACACCAAGGCATTGGAACTCAAGTATAAAACATTGTGGTCAGTGATCAATCAGTCAAGACAGCTTTAAAATGTGGTCTGAGGTCTGGAATTCACCCAAAACCTATTGGCTTCCTATATTTTATACACTGAAGTCATTTCATGTGCAAAAAATAAGGAAAGAACAGTTGATGTGTGATTTTTTTTATTTTAAATCTGAGGGTGGCCCCAAACTTTTGGCCTGTAGTGTAGTATATACCAAAGAATTCCGTACGTCCTTCTGTCTGTCCGCACCAGTTTGTCCAACTGATTTCTCAAAAACTTACTTTTGTTTTCCATATTTTGAACTTAGAAAATTTACCACTGCAAAAGTTGTCCAACCGATTTCTTGAAAAATGCTTATCAGATTGTTTTCAAATTTCAGTCATGCATTCTATGATTCATGCAGAGGTGCAGTGCCAGTTTATATCAAAGTATAAGGGTTCAGTGCATAAGGGTTGGGGGTATTTGGAGATATGTGCTCACTTTTTCACTTGTATTGTGTTTTGCATGCCCTTTCTTTCCTGGGGTTTCGGTTGCCTTTGTTTTCATAGATATTCTGACAGTGAAGCGGCTGGGTGAATACACTGATGGCCTCTGTGAAAAGCAGTTAGGATCCTGTTAATGCTGGGTGGAGGGGGTGCGTAACCACCCCCATTATTCAATACTCGAGAAACAAAACTTTTCATTTTTTACACTCATTTTCTCCAGTAATATGCTATGATTTGTGTTGTATTGCTCAATGCAAGTTACTGCGGTTTCAGTCTCTTGAAGCTTGATTCATACTCCACAAGAACAGAGAAATTTGTTCTTGTTCTCGAGGCTGCGAGAACAAGAACAAAGTTCGTTTTGACCAGGGACATTTCATACTTCACGAGAAACTCAAGTGCCGAACGCCTGGTAAGTCCTCAAAGGGCCACGCCCACTCCATCTTTCTAACCAATCACACAACAGTTCTCGGACACCACACGAGCAAAAAGTTCTGCCCAGATGATGTGTTGAGAACAAGCTGCAAGAACTCCGAAACCAGGGCTGCGAGTACAAAATGACGTCATTTTGTTCTTGCAGCCTCGAGAACAAGAACAAATTTCTCTGTTCTTGTGGAGTATGTATCAGCCTTAAGTGCTAAAATGAATATGCTCTGATAGAGCAAAAAGTTGTTTTAGCATTTTCATCATCTTTTCCTTTAAAACCGAAACTGTTAGACATTTTGAAAGCCATCTTTGATAGTACATATTGAGGACTAAGTAGTTTTGGGCAGAGGCCTCGCTCTGAGAGACCACAGAGGTACACACATTTTTAGAGTATTTTAAATGTGCATTATAAACCCTCTTATTCAGAGCACTAGCTATTTGTAATAAGCAAGCAAGCAGCTTCACATACGATGGACTAGATATCGACCCCCTGCTGTAAAATAGTGTATTTTGTAAAATTCAGGATATTTGTCACCCCCTAGTGGAATTTAGACTCCCATTGCGCCATGAGAAACACAAACACTGTCGTCGTGGTTTATTCAACTGACTACAGTCACTCACCAGCAATGATCAAATAAAATGATTTTTTTTTTTTGTTTATTTTACGCAACATGAAACAGAAGTTTATTGTCCCGTTCTTTTGTTTTAGTAAAAAAAAAATCCTCCAATTAAAAGGAATTAATTGCTTGGGTCTGAAAACACTCAAACCCGAACTTTAGTAATGCAAATGCACCCCGCATTGAATAAGTGGGAAAAGGAGAGTAAAAGAGGTAATGAGAGAAGGATAGTGAGTGATGTCAGGAGAAATCAAAAGGAAATAAAACAGGCATAGGTACAGATATTTGATATGAAGCAATCTCTTCAAAACTTGATAGAAAATACTCCATGGGTCTCATTTATAAATGGAGCCTAGGCATGAAAAATATGCATATATATACCTATTTCTTTGTGGAATTTGGATTTATGAAAACAAACATGACAATAAAAGCATGCAAAAAATTGAAAAATTCCAAGTTAATCTCGATTATTTAAAATTAAATTACATGCAGTTTTACCTACCCGTGGTTTGATAAAGAAGGATATTTTTTTTTAACTACATACCAATTTTCTTATTTTCAGCATACACATTATTAAGGTTTGAAATCCTTGCAAATTTTTATAAATGAGACCCAAGCTGGAAGACAGCTTTGAACTGCCTATTTAGCTGAAAACAAGTGTGATGTTGCATTGTCACTGAGTGACATAGAAGAGAAATTAAATTAGTTTTATACAGGCTGTATCAAAAAAAAAAAAAAGTTTCTTTTCCCACTTTGAAAAATTGCCCTAAAATTAATATTCTGTAATTTTTTGAAAATCGTTTTACATACATTGATAGACAATGGTTTGGTGCTTCTTTGTGCAGTTGCACATACTCAACATGTCATGAGTGAGCACAGGCTAATTATGTAAATTGCGATACATCTGTCTTGCTCGAAAAAAGTGCTGGGATGAAAACAGGATCTGAGACCATAGGAAGCAACCTTTGTTTATCACATATTGCCATTACTTTTGAATCAACCCTTTCACACTTTCAGTCCTCAACATGTCCACCATCGCACATTTGGGAATTCCTGACGGAACCTCTGGAGGACTTCCCCAACACTGTTGGTACGATGGTATACTGTTACCATGAAAGATCGCTGTTCAGTGGTGTACTGTGCCTAACCATCCTTGGGAGTTTGCTTCCAATGCAGAAGTGAGGGAACTGTGCGCCCAGGGCCCACAAATTTATCCCATTTGCTGGGAATCCATTATGTAATTAATGGTGTAATAACTGAGGACAGGTGCGTACATTTCAGTTGAACTGAAATGTGTCAAGGGATGTGCTGAGATCAAGATCAGCGCAAACACCTGGGGCTCTAAATTCGTAGACCAGGTGCAGGCACGGCGCAGGCGCGGGGAATGGGGGAAGCACCGCGCCAACGGGGTATATCCAGGCGTATTTTGCAATTTCGTGCCCAGTGCAGCTCGGCGCAAGTACTCCTCTGTCCCATCTCTGTCCCTCCTGCCGGCGCAAGTGGCAAAGAACGAGGAGAGAAGGCGTGAGTGGGTTTAACACAGCCGAGTCAAATCTTCACCAATCAAATGAGCTCCTCTCCTCACCTTTAAAATTGGAATAAAGAGGCCTCTGTCCTATATCTGCATGATGCGTGAATGTTGCATTTTACTTTGCTGCTTCAGGCTTGTTTTCTGCTCCGCTTACGTCTATATTAAGCATTACGAATATGAGTTAGCTGGCTAGCTAGGGCATTCCCGAATTATTACCATTAGCAAATTTGAATGGAATTTCAAAACGAAACTACGTCAGATCATTCAAACTTATGAAGTTGGAATGAAATACGACGGGTGCTCATTTATTTCTTCTGCCTGCATCATTGGGAAGAGAAACGATGGATAGCGTGTTCCTATTATTACACCCTGTTGCTGCTTAAAATTTTGGGATTAACATGCATGGACAACAATGCAAGATACGTTACATTTATTTTCAATATGTGATATTAACTCAGTACGAGATCATAGTAATCAGGCTGTATTCCTTTCCCCCGCTAAAAACAATAAAACCTAAGTGACAATAGTAGTATTAAGCCGCTTGCACACTGGACGCGAAACGAATTTTTCGCACGATAGATTACATTCAAAGTCAATGCAAAGACGCGAATACACGCGTGTATTTGCATCTTTGCATTGACTTTGAATGTATTCAGTCGTGCGAAAAATTTGTTTTGCGTCCGGTGTGAAAGTAGCTGAAGGACACATACCCACATAGCCTACACACGCATTCACGCGCCCACATGCACATCTCTCTCTCTCTCTTTGATCTGACATCAGGACAATCGATATGCATACTATAATTTATGCGCTGATTCAGATAGTTACATTAAATAGTGGTTGCTGTAATTATTTATTGCATTGAAATGTGCCTGACATTCTAGAAACCTGCCTGAGAGGTTTCGGTGACGTGTGCGCGTTGTGCGCCGGTCAGCCAAATTACCACTGCACAGAAAGTAAACCAGGTTGGAGCTGGCGAGCTCTCTGCGCACTTTCGGCTGAGCCACGAAATTGTCACTGCATCATGATGAATATGTGACACCTCCCCCTACTACGCCGCCACACCCATCTCGGCGCACGGCCGTCTACCAAATTGCCAAAGTGGCTGCGCACGGTGTTGCACCGGACGAAATTACCACTGCGCGGGCTGCACCGGACGATATTACCACTATGCGGGCTGCACCGCACGAAATTACCACTGCGCGGGCTGCACTGGACGAAATTATCACTGTGTGGGCTACGCCACACTGCGCAACCCTGCGCTGCGCCAACAAATTGGAGCCCCTTGTGTTGCACCATTCTGGGGCCATCTATTAATTGATTAGACAACATGACATAACAGGACTGTTAGCCACCTGGTGAGCAATTTCTTGAAAATTTTTAGGACACTTAAGGGCATACCTAACGTTGCTTTGCATGGTTTTGGATCCTGTTTTCATCCCAGCACTTTTTAGCGCAAAACAGATGTATCACAATGTACGTAATTAGCCTGTGCTCACTCATGTGTGACATGTTGAGTATGTGCAATTGCACAACAAAACACTAAACCATTGTCTATCATCCTATGTAAAAGGATTTTCAAAAAATTATAGAATATGAATTTTAGGGCAATTTTTCAAAGTGCAACATTTTTTTATACACCCTGTAGTTTAGTAGCAACCTCAAATGGCACACAATACCCAAAATGTGCCCAGATGGCCAATTTGGAGATGCCACCTGGACATTCCTGATTAAAATTTTAAAAATGTCTAATTTTTTACAGGCCATCGGTACTGGGGGCGATCAGTAAACATCTTAAATACAACATGTTTCCTAATAGCAACATTGTCATATGGCACATTCACTTAACAGGAAGAAACTTGGCAAAAAGCTCATCATGACCATTTTTACCTCAACCGAACACAATTCAAGCACCAAGCAAGTAAATAAGCATGTAGCAAAACATAAAAAAAAAAATTAGTTTATTTATTTAGCACAAAAATGCAATTAAAAACATGAGTGCAAGGAGGGAACAAAGTCTTCGCAGACTTGTACAGAGTTCCACCCCTATCAATGTTAATAAATAAAAGACAAGCAGGCAGCAAGAGAATAATCTAGACAAAAAACAACAACAGATAATCAAGGCAAAAAAGAAAGAAACAAACAAAAACACAAAAATTAATAGCAGCAGTAGTTTAGGTGCGTAAATACAAGTAGAAAAAGGGAGATAGTTGACAAGAAGAGTACAAGTGAGAGAAGCTGAGAGGGCAAATTAGGCTGCTTAAACTCCTGAAGACAGTAGTGATTCCTTCAGATTTTTTTTTGAAGATAGAATAGGAAGACATGGACCTTAGAGTTAAACTTAATTCACTCCAGAGCTTAGGGCCTCTAAAGGCTGTGTTAGATTTGTGACTTGAAGTGCGGGAGGACGGAAGGTAGAGACTATTATTGCTAAGCCTCGTTTGACAGGAATGAATATTAGAAGTAGGAATAAAGAGATTATGGAAAGTAATGGGAAGATCTTGTTTACTGTTGACAAATTTATGTAAGAAAAGACATGTTTGATAGACATTCAGTTTGTCGACAGGTAAGATTTGGTATTTTCTAAAGAGAGGCGCAGATGGTGTATATCTATTCGAATGGGAGACCAATCTCAAAAACATCTTCTGGAATAGGAGTAGTCTTTTGAGATAAGTGGGGTAGGTGGCTGCCCAAACAACATTACAGTAGTTGATGTAGGGGAACAAAAACTATAATAGAGAGTTAAGTGAGCTGAGGAGTGAATTAAGGGGAGGACTTTTCTCAATATGCCTACCATCTTCATGGATCTTTTACATACAAGATTAATATGATTAGACCAATTTAAGCGTTCGCCTAAAATGACATCCAAAAATTTGGTTGACTGAACTTGTGCAATTTTGTCATCATTAATTCGAATTTTAGTTTGCCCCTTCGGATAATACTTATTAATGTTACAAAAGATCATGAAGTTGCATTTTTTCACATAGAGGGTCAACTTATTAAGTTGAAACCAATGGGCAATTGTATATAGTTCCTCATTAGCATATTTAATCAGAGTGGTGAAGTCCTCATGGGTGGCTATAAGGTTAGTATCATCAGCGAACAGAATAGAAGGAAAATTTTCACGTCATGGGCATATCATTAATATAAATTAAAAATAACAAAGGACCCAGAATTGAGCCCTGGGGAACACCGAACAAGATTTTTAATTTCTTACAAGAGAGACCATTTAGATAAACATATTGTTCTCTATTAGTCAGATAATTTATAAACCAGTTCAGGGCAGTTCCCGCCACACCATATCTGTTAAGCTTGGAAATAAGGATGTCATGATCGACCGTGTTGAACGCTTTACTCAAGTCAAGGAAGATCCTTATGGCAAATTTCTTCTCATCAAGAGCAGAGGAGATATGATTTACAAGCTGTAGGAGTGCATGCTCCGTAGAGTATTTTTGGAAACCATATTGGTGTTTATATAATATATTGTTACTCTCTAGATGTTTGGTTATTCTGGAATAGACCAGTTTTTCCAGGATTTTTGAAATGCAGGCAAGAATAGATATTGGTCGATAGTTGCCGAAAATCGGGACAACTTTGGCAAATTTTAAATCCTGGGAAATGATTCCAGATGAGAGAGATAATGAAAGTATGTGGGTGAGAGGTAATAAAATAAAATCAATAGTCTCTTTGATGAGAGTGCTTTTGATTCCATCGTGACCATTGGCCAAATTCTTTAATGCCATAATGATACTATGGACTTCCTGTGGGCTAGGAGGTTCCATATTTTGGAGTGGAGAGAACTGCCCTTTAATTATACTACAGGGGTTCCCATCAGAGCCCTTAATACAAGATGCCAAGTCAAAACCAACATTGACAAAGAAGTCATTGAACCCCTCAACTACTTCATTTTGGTTGGAGAGAATCCCCTCTTTTCCATTCATCTTCACAGTGTTATGGCCCCAATTTGTTATGACGTCACGGACAGCATAAATTCTTAAACTTCAACAGATTTAATTAAACAAACACTTAGAACTAATCTACAATCTACCCTACTGACCAAGATTGAAATTAAAAAAAAAAAGAGATATTTACAGTCCCTTGGTAATTGAGATGGGCTTGCTATGGTGCGATGTCCTGGGACAGGAAAATGCTCCAACACAGGCAAAAATCCACAAAAAGAGCTTCACAGGTCTTGAAAAGAGTGACAGGTCTGGTCAAATGTATCCTTCCACAATTTCTCCTTGCAATTTCTCCTACTCCCCACTCTCTGTTTTTCTCCTTATATACTCTTTTCCAGCCCCCTCCCATTCTCTGGGACATTCCCCGCTGAGGCATGCCCAGGACATGCCCCAACCTAGCTCCAGACTGGGCTTAACAAAAAAAAATGTCAATACTGCCATCTAGTGGTTTTTTTTTTTTTTCCCACATTACAACAGGTATAGCCACAGGTAATTTTCTACGGTTTAATAGATGATTTATGAGGTTCCATGTCGACTTGGTGTCGTTTGAAGCATGATTAAATTTATCGGTATAATATTTTTTCCTTGTTTTCTTTAATAAAGCTGTAAATTGATTTCTGCATTTCTTATAGGTTTCAATATTAATAGGAGAAGGATTTATAATAGATTTTCTGTAAAGTTTTTTTTTTTTTTCAGGAAAATTTTTTTAGTTCATCTGTGATCCAAGGCTTGCCCTTGGAAGTATTATTGTTGGAATTAGTGCCTATTAAAGGAAAAGATGATTCCAAGGCCAAATTAAAAAGTGTTAGAAATGAGTGATAAGCTACATTGACATCATCCATCATAAGAACCTCATCCCATGAGATAGAGCTGATGGCTGTCTTAAAGGATTCCATGCTCTTTCTGGTAAACTTACGATATTTTATTTGTTTATTCGTGGAGTTGTTGGATCTAGTCTTTGGAGATCCAAGTGTATGTATGATTTGGAAGACCGGAAGATGGTCTGAGACATCACACATCAATAAACCTGAGGTACAATCAAAGTCCAGTGAATTGAAGAGGATATTGTCAATAAGCGAGGCTGATGTCTTAGTTATTCGGGATGGCTTGGTTATTAAAGGATAAATATTAAAAGAATACAATAGATTTAGGAAGTCAGTTGATGTTGTGAGGTTCTCATTTAGCAGATTTATATTGAAGTCACCAAGTAAAATACATACGTACATACATACATACATAATACATACATAAATACGTTCCTAATGTATCAATTCAAGGGTGGAATAGAGTGCATCAATGAAAGTGTTAAAGTCGGAATCAGGTGGTCTATAAATACATCCGATTAAGACACTTTTCTTTAAAGTTTGTACTTTTGTAGACACAACGGAAGTTCAATAAATAATGATTCCACTGGTGTCATATTAAAGTCTAAACTCAGATCCCTTCTAGGAAAGAATTTATAAGTATTCAACACATACAATGATACCCCCCCTCCTGTTCTCTCTTTCCTACAGGTGTGAGTAGAATTATAATGAGATAGAGGATAGAGGCTAAGCGTGTCATCATTTAGCCAAGTTTCCGTAAATGCCAAAACTGAAAAAGAATGGCTCAGAGTAGACAGGAATGTTTTCAATTCATCATAATTATTAGACAAACTACGGACATTTAGGTGGAAAGTAGAAAAGGCATTTATGTCAGATTTGATATCAGGCTGAATGAGAGACAGATTATTAAACAAATCTTCTGTATAATAATTACATGCTACACTTGCCGAGCTTGTATTATTAATCAGGTTAATGTCAGGATTGAAGAAAGCCTCGTAGATACCATCATTGTCCATACTCAACTCAAAGGGATTCAAAGTAAAAGAGTCGCTCTCTGCAGGGACAGTCACCTCTATAGGGGAAGGTAAGTCAGTGGAGGCCATTGGGGGGGGAAAGGTGGGGGTACCTGAGAAGTGGAAGTCCGTCAAAGACTCACGTGGGGCAGGAGAAGCTGCGAATAGGCTGCTGGGGAAGTCTCCGCCCATTCCGCGTCCAGCTGGATAATCCGGAAGAGTGGGGATCCACAACAAGCCAGAGACCCCGGCGAATACACCGTCCATTAACCAGAAACAAAACAAACAAACAAACAAACAAAACAAAACAAAAACAGCAACAGAGAACCATCCACAGGACAGACAGAATTGTTACTATAAGTCCAGCGTCCATAACAAAAAAAAAACAAAAAAAAAACGTCTATAACGCTGATCTTCAAGCCGAACATCACTTAAATTGGTCCAATTCATTGATCTCTCTCACAACCATCATCTTTTCATCCTCCGGTGTCGCTCCATTCATCCAGATAAAAACTCTGCAGTTTCTTGTCCAGGTCGCTTTAATCTTCTTTTCCTTTCTGAGTTTCCGAGCTGCTTTGCAATGTCCCCGTTCTTTTTCGTAAGGTGCTCATTAAAATACACACCTGTCCCCTGGAGTTTGAAGCCCTGCTTCATTAATCCGACTTTGTGCTTTCTATTCACAAAGCGAAGTATGATAGCCGGTGGTTGCTTCGAGTTGGTGAATTTCCGGGGGAGCGTGTGGCAAGCCAAGATGTTTTGGCTTTGAATAAGAATGTCCTTACTGTCAAGGAATTTGATCACCTGCGATTCCAGAGCCTCATTATCGTTGCTTGCCATCAGTGCTCTTGAATAGGATCGGTGGTTGGTCTTCAAGCCGGGTATAATTACTTCGTCCATGCGTGAGTGTTGCTCAAGATCATCCCATCTTATTTCCAGCGTTTTGAGCTTGTCATCCTTCTCTTTGATCTTTGCTGGAAGGTTAATTATCTGCTTCTGGAGGGTATTCACCTGTTCCACGAGCTTCAGCATGTATGTTTGCTGGGTTGTGATTTTGCCAATTTCCTGATGAATTGAGGTCAGCGATTTTTTAATTTCTTCCATCTCGTCATCAGGTGGCTGGGTTGGCTGCTTTTTAGGTGGCATTCTGCGGTCAAAAGAGCCTGTGGGCTACTCATGCGATCCATGAAATGCAGTCCTCCGTAATATCAGTGCTCGATTGGCAGTGTTTCTACTGAATTTGTGCTAGGCATACAAATGATACATCAAATAGAAGAGCAAAGTCCACAGAATCCAACGATATAAGCCTTGTCATTTTAAAGCGACATTACACTCAAAGAGCAGCAGGCATAAACTTTACATTCTACAGTGGTGAGCAAACATTTTTTCTTATCTTTGATATTTTGTAATAAAAACTGGGTTCGAGGGTAAATCTGCACTTGCTATTGTTAGTCCAATGTGTCTGTGTTATATTGAAACTACATCTGCCAGTCCCCATGCATGGTGTTTTTTTTTTTGTGGGGCATTGCTTCCAATGAGGTCAGGCCTGGACCATTCCCCTTGCATGCAATGTATTTTCTTCTCAGTGATTGGCTTGTGATGCTGTAAATTTGATTTTGGGGGTGGCCATTTGATTCCATGGACTGTGACGTTTTCAACGACTCCTCAACCACCATAATCGCATAAACCTAGTCTGAGATAGTGTCTTGCGTTCCCGGTGTGTCTGAGAGTTCATGCACCATCGCGTACATGCACTGAAAGAGCGCAATAATATAAACGCTCTGGTTTGTTTTTAGTACTTTCGCTAAACTTATCCACTAAATATTCAGCAGACGTCATCGAAATAGTTTTTTATGACTTGCCGGCTGACTCTTCATATGGCGATAAAGCATTACTAGATAAGTCATTAGCAATAGCTTAGTGGGTAAGTCACTGAGCTATTGCGCGGGTGACGGTCATATATGATCGCATTTGGAGCAGTCCACCATTGCAAACACAATTTTTGTATATGCTGGGGTGTTTGTTGTGATTGTTGTTTTTACTTTTTCTGCGTTCCAGCTGCCAGATGACATTGCGCACAAAGACTCAAAGAGTGCAGGAATGAATGCCGCAATACAGTCACTAAACTGGTTTCTTTTTGACATTTTCGCTATAATTCACTGACCTCATGCAAGAGGGGCGTCACTTTGGTGAAAAATGACTTTTTTGGTTGTTTTGGAAAGACTGAGACTTGCCCATCTCTGACCAAGTCAAGAGTTTCAATTTCTATCCTAAATGGGTTAAAATGCCTTCTTTAAAAGTCGTATCTGCAGGAAAAAAAATTTTAACAGGTGGTGCTGTCGTAGTTTTTGGCTGTCCTGTAAAATTTGTAAAATAAAACTTGCGCCCTTCTTGCATGCGGCCATGGAATTGTCCACAAAATATTCAACAGTCGTTTTCAAAGTAGTCTTTATGGTTGCGTCTGACTGAGAATCTTTGCACCATTAAGCGCAAGTGCTGAAAGAGCGCAGCAACACAAGCATGAAACTGGGGTGCATGACGGTTTGCTGACTCACAGAAAGTTAGTGGCTAAGGCATTGTGCGATGCGGTGGGAAACCTGGAGTTCAAGTCCTGGCTGAGCGTGTTTTCGTTTTAAGCAGCGGAAGCATAGTTCTTATATAAATAATTGCTGAGGTGTTTGTTCTTTTTATTTTTTTACCATTTTTGAACCTTATTTTGTGTCTATAATTTTGTTTTACTTGTTTAATTGAAAATAAATCTGCTCCAGTGGAGTCAAACTTCATGTCCTTTGTAGGTATTTTCTTTGAATGGGAAAATGTATACAAGACTGGTTGCAACTGGAACATTCTCAAAAGGGATGAAAGTAAAATTTTGTTTGGCGGAAATGAGATCTTTCATTTATGCTGTTATATACAGCTCTGGAAAAAATTAAGAGACCAGTCTCACAAATGTTTCTTAAATCAGCATCTTTACATGTGTGGCAACCAGACCATTCCAGTGTTTGCTGGATTCCAACACAAGCCTCCTCATTCTACTTTATAAGACACTGATTAGGTGATCACCTGAATCAAATCTTATTTTAAGAGGAAGATTATAAAAACCACTGCTGTGATTGAAGATTGAGATTATCCCACCAACATTGATTTCTAAACTCTAACTTAAAATATGAATGTTGTGTTGTTTAAAAATGAATATGAACGTGTTTTCTTGGTATTATTCAAGGTCTGAAAACACTGCATTTTTTTTTTTGTTATTTTAACAATTTTCTGCTAATACATGCTCTAAATGGCAAAATTTCAATTTTAATTTCAAATTTGAGAGAAATGTTATCAGCAGTTTATTGAATAAATCAAAAATTTTCATTTTACTCAAACACATACCTATAAATAGTAAAACCAGAGAAACGGATCAGTTTGCAGCGGTCTCTTAATTTTTTTCCAGAGCTGTATGTTGAAACCAGTGTGCATGTCTTCTTACTGTTAGGGGTGGCCATTGAAGAATGTCATACATTGTACAATGAAGGGTGCAAAAAGGACATCCAGGGACAAATCTGCTGAGTATGTTGCTGTATATGCTGCGTTAAATGGAGCAAAGACCAATTTGAATGCGTTTTGATAAACCACATCGCAGTAGTCAGACACTGGAAGTACAAGTTGCAAAGCAAGTCTCTTACGAACACTGAGGGTAAAACAATTTCTGGATCTATACAAGACATTTAGTCCAAAATTTACTTTCTGTAAGACATGATTTATATGATATTGGAAAGAGAGTTCTGGGTCAAGCCATACACCAATCTCAATTCTGATAATTCCTTTGTTACTCCCCCATTTAAATCTTCTCAGTAAGTAGATTCCCATTTCTATATTAAATCGAATCAGAATTACTTTTTATCCTGTCAGACTGGCATTTATTTTTTTTTAGATTTTTTTTTTTTTTGCTTGTTGATTAAAAAACTTGAATGGTTGGGCTACAGTAAAGGAATCATTGCAATTTATAACATTAATGCCAAACACGGTGGCACATCATGGTAAGTGCAAATAAAATCAAGGACAAGGGGAATAAAGTCACAGCAAATAATTGCGTTCTTATTTGAAAAGTCTATTCACCCTCTAATATATTTGTATCAGTCCAACAAAACAGATCAAACATACAAAGTAAATTTCTTTCTGGAAATACACAGTGATGACTTGCTACAAAGTCCAAAAAGTTGGCTCAGTTGATTATTTACCTCTGCGTTACATCACTATGTCTTTTAATTGCACTCATTAAGCATTTGTGCACTGAAGATCTCAGATAGTAAAATCTCAGAGGGAGATTTTCCCCGGGCACTTCCAATATGCAGGTCATGCAATAGTATGTGCACACCAGGCTGAATAAATCAGGTTTGTGTCTTTGCCTTCGTTTCTCAGTCTTACACTGACTTTTTGTACGGACACTGCGCAGTCTTAGAAATATGTTGCTAACTTTATTTTAGTGATCTAACCTGCTAACTAAACATTAAAAATATCAAAGGCAAGAGAGGCTACGACATTATATTTGTTAGAATACAACTTAACTTTGATTTTTATTCATAAATAGTTTTCATAGATTTCTGATTTTCGGTGACATGCAGATAATTCAGTCGCAAAAACCAGCCATACAAGTTGAGATGGATTGATTTTAGATTAATCACAGTTTGAAAGACCTATACTGCATGTGGCAAAGATTTTTTTCATTCACTTCTTTTTTAAGATGATTTATTTTGTAACCACCAGCCCTTCCATGAAACCAGTCAAAGGTAGGCCCAGGATTGATTGTCCCAGATGTGAAGTGATAATGGGCTGAATGGCCAGGAAAACATTTTCACATCCTTAGATGTTATGCCTCCATGCTTCCATTGCACATAGAATGAACAGGCATGGGACATTCCACTCTGATTTCGACCTTTGCGGACTCTCGTAGACCTGCAAAGTCGGTGGCCTGGCAGTAATAGGAGCCATTATCATTGATTTGTATTCGTCTGAAATGATGCATTGGGCCAGTGTTTTCCAAGCAGGTGCCGTCTCTATACCAGGAGTAAGACAGATGTGATGAATAATCCTGCTCGACGTGGCAGGTGAGGCTGAATGTATCTCCCTCAATAATGTCATCCTTGCTCTTAGTGATCCTGACGGCTGCTGGAACATCTGAAAAGAAAAAGTTTTTTGCTGTCATTAACAGAACATTTTTGTGGCTTGCTTAAATATGTGTTGTTGCTCAAGATTCCACCGTGGATTTCAAATTTATCAAGAAAATGTGCTTGAAGGGTGGACGGTCTTGATTAATTCAAGTTTTTTTTTTTTTTTTAAATTGTCCTGGGACTCAAAAGTATTTGGACAAACTTGCATAATGATTTGCTTACCTTTTGGAGAGTGTTTCTGATCCGGCTAACTGTTGTGAACGGATTTTTCTTCACCAGGAAACCATTTTTTTGTCATTTAGTTTCTGCCTTTGGTGTTGGTGTTCCTGACCTCACTGGGGCGTTTTTTTTTGTTTGTCTTTGAGAATGGACCGAATAGTTGATTTGGCCACTTCTGATGTTTTTGCTTTTGTTACGATTTTTCAGCCAAATGATGGCTGGCTTCTTTGGCAGTAGCAGCTCGTTGGAATTTGAATTGAGAGTTAACAGTTACAGACTCTAAACACAAAACTTTAATGAAGCCTACACATTGCATCTGTTTACTCATAGATTAAATAATGAGGGAATTGCAGGCACTTGGCCATGGAACCATTCAGCTCTGGTGACATAATCGATCCAAAGGACCAAAATAACAAAAACTGTATCACTGTCCAAGAAATTGAGGTGCTCACAGTATATCTGTGTCCAATATACTTGAAACAACCAACCCCCAACTTTCTTTTAAAGCTGCAGGAAAGTGCACCAAAGATCTCATACAAGTGTTCACAGCAAATATTCATTCTGGTAAACTTTTCATGATCCTTCATAGCGCATTATTTGAATTATTTGCATTCTTTAGACATTTTTTATTTCATCACTTTTTTAAAGAATCTTCACCTTTTCAAACTGTTTCCCTTGCAATTACGACTTTTGGACCATTCTGTACAATTATTGGGAAGAGAGAGTAGGGTTGACAGATCCAGAATTTGCCCAAATCAAATACTAGCATGGGCAATATAGGGCAGCTTAAAGCTTTAAGTAGAAAGAGAAGGGGTATAAACTGTGCAACCAGGAGATTTAATTCATTGAAATGCATTTGACCCAGTGCATCATATAGGACTACAAGGGCTTTTGAAACTCTGGCGCATACGCACGTTGAAAGCGTATCTCTATCCAACCAGAGCTGGTGCCCATTGTCCACCAAGCAGCTGTAGACCCCTCCCTTATCAAAGCTAATCGTGTGATTTTGTTCAGCACTGATGACTCTTTCTGTGTTGATGTGCTCCTGTATGTACCACGTATATTTCAGGATTGGAGGGTTACTCTGACTGCTGCACATCAAAACCACTGAACTTGCTTTAACAGCCTGCCCCCTGCTGGTCATATCAGAAAAAATCACTGGTTTTGTCGGACCATCTGAAAGAAGATAGAGAGAAGTATTTTCATTATTTTTATTTGTATTCCCAGGATACATTATTATTATCTTTTTTTTATTAGATGCACTATGCTTGTGAATCATGCTTAGTAAGGTTGTGAATCGTTAGCCTCATAGCATATTTGCCTCAGTCATTTTTTCCCCAAATTAAGATATCAGCTACCTGTTCTTTCCCATTGGCGAAAAAATGTGTTTTTCCCCTTTTTCTCAAAACCTTAAAAAAATGTAATCCATTCTCTTCATATTAATAATAATATTAATATTATCATCATTTATGTTACAGCCAGATTGATCTGGAAATTTGTATAAAACTGATTAATAACCAACTCCAAAATCAAGGTTTCAGAATAAATGGCACCCCTCATTTAGTGCTCAGTGCAACCACTTCTGGCAAAGATAACAGCATGGAGTCTTTTTCTGTCATTTTTGTCAAGGTTAAGGCACACATTTGGGGTATATTTTGGATCATTACTCTAAGCGGATCCTTTAAAGATCCTTCACATTCTTGGGTTTGCATTTTTCAACTGCTGTCTACAATTCAGCCCACAGGTTTTCAATTGGATTGCGGTCTAGTGACTAAGATGGCCATTACAGAACATTGATTTTGTTGTCACAGAACCATTTCTGTGTGGATTTTGAAGTATGCTTTGCTTCATTGTCTTGTTGAAAAGTCCTCCAATGACTAAGTCCCAGCCATCTGGCAAAGGCAACCAGATTGTCAGACTTGGATTTGAAAAATCTGCAAGGAATTGGTCTTCATATAAACCGGTTGAATTTTTTATTCATATTTTATTTGTATAAGATTTTCTGAAGGTAACCAGAGGACAGAAGGCAAATCGCACTGAAGACTATGAATCTACTTTCTGAATTGTATAAAAATGTAATTGTAGAAAAATTCGGGGAAGCAGCATTTAGTGTCTATGATCCTCACCTCTGGAACAGACAGACGGAGGATCTGAGGGCACCACAACCTATTGATACTTTTAAACAAAATCTTGAGACCTACCTTTTTAGTTTGGCATTCCCTTTAATTTTAAGCACTACTTTTAATGAATATTACACCTTTTCTATTTATTTCTGTTTTATCATTTTATTGTCATTTGTGTATGTATGTGTCTGTTCAGTATGTGTTTTCCATGATTTTATTGCCTTGTTTTTATATATGCCCATGTTCAGCACTTTGCTTTGCAACTTTGCACGAAAAGTGCTATATAAATAAAGTTTGATTTAATTTGATTTGATAAATCCACTTTACCTTATCCCAGAACTTTTTTGGTTTACATTTCGTCACTGAACATATCTTGATGTTTTTATGAAGAGCCATGGCTTATTTGCTCCACTTCTCTGACTTGTATGGACTGTAGCCAATCCCATTATGTCCACAGAAGTGGAAGCGTCCTCCCATTTGTGTCATCGCATGGTAGCATGTATGTGTCAGTCCTTTTAATTACTTGTCACAAAGCCAAATTACTTTAAGTTGCCCTCAGAATAATCGATGTTTCATATGTGTTTGTTTTTGGTGCATTTGATTGGTGATTGGTGCAATCATGGTGCATTTGGAGGTCTAAAAGTGGCCATGTAAGCACCAGAATTTACTGTTTTACATTCGGTTGCATTTTTATTATAGAATGTTTTTCATCTTTGTTAGCCTGCTATATTTACGTTTACTTTTGTATGAACAAAGTGGTGTTATAGCCCTGGTTTCAAAGTGTTTGTTCTATGTGTTGGTAAACCTGCATGGAATTTAACAAGAAGCAGTCCTGTTTTAGCTGGTTAGATTCTGGATAAGGTTATTGATAGGTTGTTTCAAATATAAGTTACATTACTACAGATTTTAAGATAACAATATGCTTTATGTCTAATTGATTGGGCATGAGCTTGAGGTGTCATTTGGAATCCAGCTCAGCGCCGGATATAGCTCGGGCATTTAAAACAGGTGTTGAGATGCTCAAACTGTAAATATTAGACATTCAGCCATTTTATTTAACCCCCATCAGTAAAACCTAGAAACTTACATTGGCATAAAACGTGGGTCAGAACTGACCCGAATTTTTAAAAATTCACAAAAAATCTAATACTGCTCCTAATTTAATGATCAATAGCTCATTCGAAAGGATAAACTCTCTACTTTTATGTATGCTTGAAATAAATGGGATTAAAATTATATGTGCAGAGCTTAGATCAAGGGTACCCAAGTGTTAGATTTTGGGTGAAATTTCAAACTGAAGGATAGACCTTGGAAATTCTATCATGAGAAACTTCAAACATTGGCAAACATACTCCAAGAGTACCAGATCTTAAGACATTTGCTCCTTGCAATTATAGATCAACAAACTTCACTTCCTCACAAAATGTAATGTACATAACTCGGTGTCCACTCTATGCAGTTACTTCTTCAAAGGCTTAAATTTTGTAACAAAACTGTTTTGTATACTCATGCATATCATTATGTAAATAAAAAATAAAAGACAAATCAAAATCCTGAGCAAAAGCTTTGAATATAAGGCATAAACAAAGGCGGACATCGAGTTAAGTACATTACATTTCAGAGTAGCTCACAAACTTTTCTCCTAGTTTTGTAATTTGAACACAGCATCTTCATACTATTCTATGTCACAGATAACTATGCAGCACACATGCAGAAAGTTTTTTTTTTCAACTTAAACCACATAACTTCTGCTCATTTGCATGTAATGGTGCTCATTAAAAAACGTAATGTACATAACTCAATGTCCACTTTAGGCCTTGTAGCACTTTCAATATTAATATTTAGCATATAAACAGCAAAGATGAAGTAGATGCAACAAATGTGCAACCATAAACTTGCATAAAATGTTAGATAACCAATTGCAAATGCTCACACTGTGTTATGTACATTACATTACCACTCTCAATCACCCAGATTTTCTCTCCAATCTAGAACTTGTCTTTGACAGAGACAGTGTAATAGCTAAAGTATCATGTACTCGATTTTCTATCTTTAATCTTTCATCAGATGAAACACAGTATGTTTTTACATGAAGTAAATAAAGAAAATAAAACGAATCCTCCTTATTCACATTTTCCTTTGTGTCTTTCACATCTAACCCTGCTGTATGGTGAATGGTATCTATCTTACACACCCGAGCTTGAATGTTTTATGCACCTTTATGTTCTTAACCACCCTCTTCAGCATGCTTGCTAGTTGATAACATAGCTGGATTGAAATCAATGATATTGGAAGTTACCGTCTCATATGCCTGTAAGACACAATAATCACAAATTGTTGCAAGTGTACTATCAGCTTTGTTACTTTGTTACGGGTGCTGTGGACCTGTGTTGGACAAATCGATCATTTCTACGTTATGTACGACGTATTTAATTAACAAATGCGCCACAATTAATTTTCTTGTGTGAAATATCAAGTGCATATCATGTTACTATAAAAATAAATAAAATCTGCGTAAGAACGATGAATACTTCATCCACTTCGAACCTTCTCTTGCCGCATCGTGTACGTACATAACCAGAGATGTATAAAGTACTGGAAAAAAATTATTAAGTAAAAGTAGAAGTACCATAACTGAAAGTTACTTTGGTAAAAGTTAAAGTCACCCATAAGAAAGTGACTTGAGTAAAAGTCTTAAAGTAGCTCACATTAAATGTACTTAAGTACCAAAAGTATCTTGTGAAAAAATATACTTAAGTATCAAAAGTGCAAGTACAAGTACAAAGTATTTTTCATAGCATGCATAGAAAGAAGCAAAGCAACCACGCATTGTTCTCTCCTTGTGCTCTTTAATCAATTTTCAGTTGAATGAAAGATGCAGTATTCAAAAAACAAACAGGCAGTCTCTCCTTTATATATTTCTTCCTCTTCTTTGAGTTAACTGGTGGATTAAAAAAACCACAATAATTGACTATAATTAATTGAATTACATAGTATCAATACCATGTTGAATTTTTGCATTAGAAAACTGATTTTTGTTTACTACTAACTGGGATTCCATTGGCTCACTGTAGCTGAAGTGGTTGCTACAGAGGACAACGATTTTTTTCTGTAGCAAGAGATTTTTTTTTTTTTGAACCTTCTGAATAGATACTATGGGCAAGTATATTGACCAGTTTGCACATCAGGCTTAGCTGAGGAGTTAAATGCAGGCAACTCCTGAAAAACAGGGATTGGAGTGAACTCGTCCAAATTCTAAACAGCGTTCGATCTCGGCTTGCTTGTGAATATTCAATAACTGATCCGAGTGTACCATCTAGTGATAGAATATTGTAACTGCCTGCATAAATTTGCAGCTCCGTGTCCGCTGGCAGACACATCTGCACAAAGAGGTTAAGATACCCTGCCGAGCACCGTTGTTCTTCTTGAACAATCCAAATCCAGATAATCTTTAAATGATGAATTACATTCATATTTTAATGTGTAACGAGTAACAAAGTGGCCAGTGTCAAAGTAGCGAAGTAAAAGTATACGTTTTATCTTTTAAATGTAGTAGAGTACAAGTAAAAGGCCCGGTTTAAAAAAAAACTCAAATAGTTTTTTTTGAGGATTTGTACTTAAGTACTGTAACGAAGTACATGTACTTCGTTACTATACACCTGTGCATAAAGGCCCTGTCCCATACTGCCGTTTAACGATTCCGTCTGCCTCCGTCTAAATATTTACGTCAGACGGTGTCATACGGCAGCAAATTCAATTTTTTTGGCAATGGATGGTAGACAGAACAGCATGAGTAATGTCTAAATAAATCTGAGAAACGTCTGCTTAAGTATGAGTAAACGTCTTCATTAAGCCCAGCTTACGGAACATCGAACGCCTGAGTAACGTCTGCTTAAGTATGAGTAACGAACAAATTGGATTGTGTGTAAATAAATGTAAATAAATTGTATATAGTTACAGGATAAAAACAAAGTTTGTCTAATCCGCCACCATTTATTTCACAAACCCCCCAAAAAAGGAAATACGAGCCAAAGAAAAACTTGAAATAAATTGCTTTTATTACAATTTCTTCTTTGGTTCGTTTTTCTTTTTTGTAACAAATTCAAAAAATTCATGAATTGAACGAAAAGAGAAATAAAGAACAAATTAAATGTACTATTCAAAAAAAGTAGGGGATATTGGATTTACAAGTACCATGAAATGCAGATCATGAGGTCAGGAAGGAAACAAATGACATAAAAACATTAAGGAAACATTTGTCAATTTATTCGAAACCCTGTGTACAGTCAGTAAAGGACAGATTCTCCAGAATAAGGGTCGACACAAACACAGGGTCACACAGCAAATTTACCACCATTGTGAAACAGAGTCAGTAGCGGTAAAGCCCCTCGGTTGGCTAGACAAGCTCGAATCGGCGTGGCATACTCCTAACGAGGACGTCCCAGGTCATTTTGGGGAACGTTATGCCATTCCTGTTGCAATGCTGCAGCAAGTTCTTGGACATTGGCAGGAGGTTGTTGGCGTTAGGCGTAGCCGCTGTCCAAGCATGTCCCAGACATGCTCGATGGGGAAAGGTCCGGACTGAGTGCTGGCCATGGTAATGTGGTGATATTCTCCTGCTGGAGGTAATCTGTAACGATCCTGGCCCTATGACATCTGGCATTGTCATCTTGGAAAATTAAACAGCGGCCATAACGGCGTGCAAACGGCACAACATGGGGTGCCAAGATGTTGTCGGTAGTACTGCCCTGTGACACGTCCAGCAACAACATGCAAGTCTGTTCTGCCGGCAGCAGTGATGCCTCCCCACACCATTACAGATCCACCCCCATACGGATCATGTCTAATGCGTTAACGTCATGGAAACGTTCGATACGTCGGCGCCAAACCCTCCTGCGTCTGTCAAGGAAGTCCACAGTGAACCTCGACTCATCTGAGAACATTACGTTGTTCCATCGGCGATTATCCCAGCGTTGATGATGGCGACACCATTGAGTCTGGCCCTAATGTGACGATCCCTCAAACAGGGAATGACACGAGGGCGTCGGGCGTGTAAGTGAAATCTGTGCAGGCGATTCCTGATGGTCTGGCCACTCACTACCAAGCCAGTATCCCTTTGAAGTTGAGACCTTATCTGATTTGCTGTTACCATACGATTTCTCAAGACAATAGTGCGGATGAATCTGTCCTGAGCCTGAGTTGTTGCCCTTGGTCGACCCGGATCGTGGTCTATCCTGAACAGACCCTGTAGCACGATGTCTGGACCATAATCTGCTGATGACAGACTGGGAAACATTCATTGCCCTTGCCACAACGACCTGTCTTGTGCCAACCTGTAGCATGCCAAGGGCACGTAACCTCTCCTCCTGTGTTAGACGGCGCATGGTCTCTGTTTAATTAACGACTTCAACCACTGATAATCTGATGCTTTCTCTTCAAAATCTTCCTTTACAGTGGCTCTAACCTTCCAATTCAGAGTCATGCAAATTTGTGGCACAACCCCCTTGATCATCAATAGCATCCCGTGCAGATCGTGAGAGTGTCATTGATGTGTTTGGATGATGAATTTCTTTGGAAATGCTTCCTCAGTAAGGAACTATACAACATGGTTTCGTATCCCTTTGTATATGTGAAAATTTTGATCTCAAAATAAAATATCCCCTACTTTTTTTGAATAGTATAGTTTGCGTGAAAAATCACTATTATTTACATTCATTCTGGATAATTTTTTTTTTTGGGGGGGTTTGCTTTTTTTTTTTTTTTTGGCGGTTTTGAGGGTTTTGCTGTCCGCCTGCCCAACAGCAATAAAAGTCTAAAAACTGGTACGATTTCACCTGAGTAACGGTGAAAACATCAAAAAAAACCCAGAGGAACATATGAGAACCGCCAATCGCTATCCAAAGCTGGCCGTCAGAAATTTTGAACGTGTCCAAAGTTTGGAACGGCTAGCACCTTCTGTCAACGTCTAGATACGTCTGTAAACCAGCTGAAAAACGAATAAAAAAGTCCAATAAACGTACGCCTTCGTTTTTCAAACAGAACTGTTAAACGGCGCAGTGGGACAGTACCTTAACGTAGGACATGAACGGATGGAGAAGGAAAGTCAGAACATAGGTTGCACTTACGAGTTATGTTACTTGCGAAAGTAAAAAAAAATAATATTCCAGTAAGAATAATGACATTCTCAAAACATCTGAAAAGTGAAATAAACTTACCTTAGACTTGACAGTGGTCACAAAACCACAAAACAAACGCCGATTGTTGAAAGACTTTACTTGAACCGCCGACGGTCGCATTGGCGAACGTACATAACGCAGACTCACAACCCCAATTCCGAAATAGTTGGGACAAAGTGTAAATTGTGAAAAGAATCAAAATGCAATGACTTTCAAATCACACCAGCCAGCATTTTAGTCACAATAGAACAGAGATAACATGGCAAATGTTGAAACCGAGAATTTTTACAATTTTATCCACAAAATGAACTCATTTCAAATTTGATGGCTGCTACAGGTCTCAAAAAGGTTGGGACAGGGGCTTGTTCACCATGGTGTAGCATCTCCACTTCTTTTTAACACAGAGTGGAGGCGTCTGGGCATTGAGGAGACAAGTTTCTTGATTTCAGCCATTGGAATTTGATCCCACTCTTGTTTAACTCTTTCAACCCCAGATATTCTAGCATCACTGTACCCTTCAACCCCACAGCCCTCTGTAGAGGGCTGGTCATTATCTGGACATTGTATCTTACTGTTATCTCTGGAATCCCATTAAATGTAACCTGATATGTTCCAATCAATTAGTCAGATTGTTTGTTTGAATTTTCCCTACAGGAATTTGGGGTTGAAGGGAATATGTTGGTCAGCCCTCTGTAGAGGGCTGTGGGGTTGAAGGAGTTAATACAGGTTTCCAGCTGCTGGAGAGTTTTGGGTCTGCTTTGACGGACTTTTCGTTTATGCAAAATGTTCTCAATCAGTGAAAGATCAGGGCTGCAGGCAGGCCAGTTCAGCACATGGACTCTTCTACCACGAAGCCATGCTGTTGTAATAGCTGCAGTATGTGATTTTACATTGTCCTGCTGAAATACGCCAGGCCTTCCCTGGAATAGATGCCGTCAGGAGGGTAGCATACGTTGCTCTAAAACCTTTATATGCCTTTCAGAATTCATGGTGCTTTTTAAAACATGAAAGTGTCCCACACCATATGCACTAATGCATCCCCATACCATCAGAGATGCTGGCTTTTGAACTGAACAGGAGGGGTGGTCTTTCTCCTTTTTGGCCTGGAGGACACGACGCCCATGATTTCCAAAAACATTGTCAAATTTGGACTCGTCTGACCACAGGACACTTTGCGACTTTGCTTCAGTCCATTTTAAATTAGCCTTGGCCCACAGAACGTGGCGGGGCTTCTGGATCATGCTCAACAATGGCTTCCTTTTTGCATGATTGAGATTTAGGTGGCATCTGTGGATGGCACGGTGGACTGTGTTTACAGACAGTGGTTTCTTGACGTATTCCTAAACCTATTTAGTAATGTCAATGACAGAATCATGCCGGTGAGTGACGCAGTGGCGTCTGAGGGCCCAAAGATCACGGGCATTCAGGAAAGGTCTTCGGCCTTGTCCCTTACGCACAGAGATTTTTCCAGTTTCTCTGAATCTTTTGATGATGTTATGCACTGTGGATGATGAGACCTTCAAAGCCTTTGCAATTTGACATTGAGGAACATTGTTTTTAAAGTATTCCACAATTTTTTTACGCAAGCCTTGACAGGTTGGAGAGCCTCTGGCTATCTTTACTTCTGAGAGACTCAGCCTCTCTAAGACATCCCTTTCATAGCTAATCATGTTACACACCTGATGCCAGTTAACTTAATTACTTGCTAAATCTTCTTTCAGCTGATTCTCTTATATAATAATTGCTTTTTCAGCCCTTTTTTGCCTGTGTCCCAACTTTTTTGAGACCTGTTGCAGCCAGAAAATATGAAATAAGCTCATTTTGTGGATAAAAATGTAAAATGTCTGTTTCAATATTTGAAATATTATCTATGCTCTACTGTAAATAACATTCGCTCATGTGATCTGAAAGTCATTGCATTTTGATTTTATTCACAATTTACACTTTGTCCCAACTATTTCGGAATTGGGGTTTTACATGGACGGACACGATACATATTTCGCTCACAGTGGACTTGCACTGAGGAATCACCGGCGGAGGGATATGCCTTTAGTTTCGCCCACGAAGGCAGTTGTATTTAAGAGTGCAACGATAGTACGAAAAACTGTACTTCACAACAAGAGCCTGAGGTGTACGTACATAACGGGCTGGACACAAAATTTGGGGTTGACATATTTTGGTCTAGATTAGCATATTTTGGTCTTTTGAGGCCCCAAAATGATATTTATGGCATTGCTTAGAAATAATTGTTTGGATATAGCCCACTTTTGTCTATATGAGCTAATTTTTTTCACGGGATTATGTTCACCAAAATTTACATCGGAAGCCGGACACGAAGGTTATGTACGTTTCACTTCAGTTCATACGACAGTTACAAATATTTTGCGCCGAGGACACCCAAGAAAACACATGGAGACCAAAATGAGACACCATTTTTTAATTTTCATGAAAAAAATGAGACAGAAACATTTGCAAAATACTTCAAATTTTCACAACAAAAGTACACATACTTCTCATGTAACATTTCAATGTCCACATTTGGGCATTTTTTTCAAGATAAAGCTGAGCAAGAGCCAAATAAGTACATGAACAGCCTCAAATTATGGTTTGTTAACAGAGGCTTTGCCAGGATACCAAGCTTGAATGGGCATTTGTCCTCTTTGCGGGGGCAAAAAAAGAACCTCTAAATTGGCGTAAAATACAACATGCACAACATCTTGAAACTTATATATCAGTGGCGGCTGGTGAACTGGCGATAGGGGAGGCTCAAACCCCTCCCTTGAAAATACTGATTGGTCATGATCTGTTTTCAATCATTCATTTAAATTACCATTACAAAAGCTCAGAAAACTCTCAACATTAACAGGTGTGGCCAGTTTTCATTAATAACGCACGTCTGTCAACTGTCATGCATTCCGCGTGAGTTTTAGTGGTATATTTACGTTCCTCTGCTGTACTCAGCAATTATTCAATCAACGCATGTGTGAGAGATTCTCGCACGGAATTGAAGTCCTTGTGCATGAAGTTTCACCTGTGTTATGACTCCGGACTTCTCACGCTTTTCTTTACTCAGGGGTTGGAAGCAATGCATGTGTTTCATGATCGTTTAAACTGTTTAAATGAAATAAGATCATTGGATGCAATGCAATTGCATAAAGACCTTTCAAATGATCTTATCTCATTTAAACTACCTAATTCCTGTTCTAACGATGCTCGCCGCCATGAGAACCCTGACCGTCTCTTACTTCCGGTCATTGCTCGCTGTACTGTAGAGAGATCGGCAGGCTCAATGCGTTCAGGCTCCATTTGTTCCATTGTTGGTTGTACCAATAACTCAAAAAACATAAAACGTTTGTATGGAAACAGAGTGCCTTATTTACAAGGTGATTAGAAAAGATTGCCCTTGCCCAGCACCCCACAGTCTACACTCGATGCCAGCGAGTAGGCGCTTGGAGTGGCTAGCCGCGCTAAGACTGAAGTATCCACCCAAGAGGATATACGTATGCTCACATCATTTCGTAAAAAAAGCGCCCGACGGATGAACGGGATGATCATCCCGATCCCACTGTATTATACATTATACAGTCCCCTGATATGTCAATTCAAAGATCCGTCCAACAAGTATCCTTTTTTCGAACAAAAAGCAGTATTGTCAGCCAGTGGTCAGTTTAGTTTTCCGGTGAAGTAACCAGCGTTTGCCATGTAATTAGTGGCCATCTACAGTCACATGCGGGATGCATACTGAAACCCACACATTTAGCAGTTATACAGGCTAACGTTAGCACTTTTGAACAAGTTTACATTGAGCAGTGGAGGGGCTTACCAGTAGCGTGAGTGAATATTGAATGGTGCATAATCGTAATCCTGGCTTTTGTAAAAACCTCAGCTTTAGTCGACTATATTCTTGTGGCAAATATTTAGCTTGTCAGCTACAGCAGTTGTGAAGGATTGGACTGAGATCTTTATTTTGTTTCGTGCATTGGTGGTTTCCAGCACGCGAAGTGAAGCTTGGGGACTGTACTTCCGTGCTCTGAATAATGATTTTTGCCCGCAGCTAATGTGATATCATTCAGTAGTGGAGCGGGTGACGGCTGGGTTTTTACCCTTGTGCAAAACAAAGAAATTGCTCGCCAGACTATTTGCTGAATCAAAAGCATTTTGATACGCAGTTTGCTAGCTAATCAGTTCCTGCGTTTGAATTGCAACTCGCCGTCTTGTCACGCTTTTTTTTTTTTTTTTACTTTGGCTGTAGGAACCTGTGTAGCCACCCAAGTAAATATCACATCTTCCTCAAGCTAAAGAATGTTTTGGCCGAATAAAAAATAGGTTAGCTAGCCTCTACATTTGAATATACACTGTATGTATGTGTATGTACACATCCCGCTGTACAACAGACGCTAGCCATAACCTACTACTCAGTTCGATGAAAACGGATGTAAGTAACAGTTAGACAAGAAGGAGGAGACTGGCAAGTCCGCTGTACCACTATGAATTAGGGGAGATAAAACGTTCAGGGATTAAGGATGATATGAGCTGCGTAGACGTGACCTCAGACTGAGTGAAGACGGCAGTCTAAGAGAATGGGAGGGTCCCTAGTAATTCGAGAGTGCCCATTGATTAGTTTCACATCAGAATAGACTGGCAAAGGAATCCGCCAATCACACATAGTGATAGATAGAAGACGCATACGTAAAGCTCAATCTTAATGGCTGTCTACCTCCGGCTGTGAATCACGTGGAATATTGTGCGTTTGCTGTCAAATAAAAAATCAGTTTTTTATCTTGAGTTTTCATTGGGTGGGCAGAGCTTTTCTCAGGGTGGGCACTGCCCACCCCCTGCCCCCCCTTGGTAACACCCCTGTTTGTTAAGCTTCTTGACACTATATACGTAAAAGAAAAAGCGATAATACAAATTGGTGATTCAACATTTTCAAACGCCACTCAAAGAAAGTTGAGGATGGTATAGGGTACTCTTGATCTGAGCTCTGCACATATGGAAGTTTCACATTTCTTCGTACATGTAGAAAAGTGTGAAACTGAAAATAACTCAGACACTGAAATTACAATCTTGTTGACAGTTTATTTCATGCTTGGTACACTAATAATGAAATTATATACCAAATATGAAAGAAGTATAACAAGTAGTTTCTTTTTTATGAATTTTTATGTAACGTCAAGTAACGATTTTGACTGATTTTGGCACCTCATATAAGTCAAACCATTGTATGAAAATTACCATTAATATAAGTAAAAAAAAAGATTGTTTTTCTCAGATAATTAAACAATCCTTTCAATAACTCAGCTTGAATTAAATGAAGTAATAAGCAAGATAATATCCACTGAATATGAATCAATAGTAGCTGATTAACACAAATAGCTTTATAATTGCAAGCACAGTTAGATAAAGCATGACTATTATTTTGGGATGCATATCTTGTTCTTTTACTTGCCATGGTTCACTTCTTTACATTCCTGGAAAAGAAAACAAATATTTGCTGACAAAATCAGAATTTCAGCATGAAATAAGTGACAACATTCGCTCGGGTCAGTACTGACCTGGTTGACAATTTTATTATTGCATAAAAACCGCTCAAGTGATCCTAAAAAATCTTTACACACCGTAAAACAACAAAATTCGGTTCACAAAAAAATTTTGGGATTGATAGATTGAGATTTGTAAAAAATATGAACGTTTTTTCACGCTCTGGGTCATTTCTGACCCGCGTTTTACTGATTAGGTTAACCGGTAAATGTTCAACCCCAATTCCGAAATAGTTCAAACAAAGTGTAAATTGTGAATAAAATCAAAACGCAATGACTTTCAAATCACACCAGCCAGTATTTTATTCACAATAGAACAGAGATAACATAGCAGATGTTGAAACTGAGAAATTTTTACAATTTTATCCACAAAATGAGCTCATTTCAAATTTGATGGCTGCTACAGGTCTCAAAAAAGTTGGGACAGGGGCTTGTTTACCATGGTGTAGCATCCCCTCTTCTTTTTTAACACAGAGTGGAGGCGTCTGGGCATTGAGGAGACAAGTTTCTTGAGTTTAGCCATTGGAATTTGATCCTACTCTTGTTTAATACAGGCTTCCAGCTGCTGGAGAGTTTTGGGTCTCCTTTGACGGACTTTTTGTTTAATTATGCGCCAAATGTTCTCAATCGGTGAAAGATCTGGACTGCAGGCAGGCCAGTTCAGCACACGGACTCCTCTACTACGAAGCCATGCTGTTGTAATAGCTGCAGTATGTGGTTTTGCATTGTCCTGCTGAAATCCACAAGGCCTTCCCTGGAATAGATGTCATCTGGAGGGGAGCTTATGTTGCTTTAAAACCTTTATATTACTTTCAGCAGTCATGGTGCTCTTTAAAACATGCAAAATGCAAATGCAAATGCAAGTTAAAACTCTGCCATGTAGAGATTAAACCACATATTGACAAGATCTAGAAACATGTCCTTCTTTTCTGAACCGGAGCTCAAGTGGAAAACTGCCCTGTGGTTTGACTAATCAAAATGCGAAATTCTTTTTGAAAATCATGGATGCTACATCCTCTGGGCTAAAGAGGAGAAGGGCCATCTGGCTTGTTCTCAGCACACAATTCAAAAGCCAGCATCCATGATAGTATGGGGGTGCATTAGTACAAATGGCATGGGTAAGTTGCGCATCCATGAAGACACCATTAATGGTGAACGATATATACAGGTAATAGTGCAACATTTACTGCCATCCAGAAGCTTTTTTTTTTAAGGGAAGGCCTTCCTCATTCCAGCAACACCATGCTAAACACCATAATTTGCACATACTACAACAAAATGGCTCTGTAGTAAAAGAGTCTGGGTGCTAAATTAGTCTGCCTGCAGTCCAGTCCTATCACCTACTGACAATATTTGGCACATTATGAGATGAAAAATACGACAAAGGAGGCTGCAAAGCAGCTGAAATCCTACATAAAGCAAGAATGGGAAAAATTTAGCTTTTAAAACTATAGCAGTTGGTCTCCTTACTTCTCAAATGCTTTCAGAGTGTTGACTGAAGAAGACATGATGCAATACAGTGGTAAACATGCCCCTGAGCTAACTTTTTTGAGATGTGTTGCTGGCATAAAATTCAAAATGAGCATATATTTTCCAAAAAAACAATAAAATATTTCAGTTTTGACATCTGATATATTGTCTTTGTACTATTTTCAAATAAACATAAAGTTAAAAAGATTTGAAAATGATGGCATTCTGTTTTTATTCACATTTTACACACAGCGTCCCAACTTTTTTGGAAATGGAGTTGTATATCAGTAGGTACACCACAGGCCACCAGGAAAGGAAATTTCATTGCGATTAGCATCACATGACTCTGCAACACTTACAGTTCACCACCAGCTGCTGAGTGGCCTCATTTTCTCCCTCAGTGTTCCAGGCTCGGCAAGTGTACCACCCTGCATCTGTGTCTGATGCATTGAAGGAGATGGTGAGATTCTGACTGTGCACCGATTGGGTCGTGGAACATCCAGGGAAGGACTTGGGGAACAGGGTCTTTTCGGATGTTGCTGAGGTGCCGGTTGGAGTATGGAGACCAGGTTATGGTGAGGTTGGACGGAGGGAAGCTCTCCACAGTACAGTGAATGGCGACCAGGCTAGAGTCTCTCACCGAAGGAGACATGGACAGGGTGAGGCCTCTAGGCCGGTCTGTGGGTGAGTAAACATAATGGTGAGTAAGCAATGCTGGGGAAAGAGGTGTGCTGAGGGGACGAAGAGGAGTAGGTGGTGGGCATGGTAGCATCACTCGGCACAACAGAGTCAAACCAGGTTTTATTGAAACAACAGGGAAATCAAGACCAGAAAAATTCTGTGACATTGGAGTCACAATGATCAATAGTGGGTTGGTCGGTCGTTTTGATTCAGCTGGTGCACAGCTTTGGTTGGGGCAGTGTCTGGAGGAAGCCCAGACTAATATTCTTTCAGGGCACCAAAGATCTCTAGCTAAAACTCTGACCACAAACAGACAAAACAGAGTACTGGCTTAAACAGAGCAGAACAGATGATGAGAGCAGATATAACAGAGTGATGGCGAAGCACAGTTAGTGATCACAGAGCACAGCCAATGACAGCTACAATGAATTCCTGGCTATTGCAGTGACAGTAGACCAGAGACAGTGGCAGTGAAGTACGGACAATTGACCGACACTGGCAGTGAACCACATGCAGTGGGAGTCCGAAGACAGTACTCACATAGCACGTCCACACAGAGGGAACTGGAGTTTTCAGCATTGATTTTGTTCCTAGCCTGGCACATGTACATCCCTGTATCCCTAATTTTGATCCTCTCCCAAGTCAAGAATGGCTGGTCAGCCCAGTAATGTGCCTCAGTCCATTCTTGAGTTCTTGCTCCATCGGGCTGCCTAACCTTTCGAAACCAGGTGTAGCTGTGGGGCTGGGGATCGGCGTTAGCCTCACAGGTGAGGGTCAGGCTTTTGCCAACTGGCACCCCTCTTTCGCAACAGCTGGTTTTTATCTGTGTGTTCCTGGGTCCATCTGGAGAAAATTGTGAGAAATACAGGGATTGCAGCATTTGTTTTCACTTCAGACAAATCAAAATGCATTCAAAATTTTGTGTCAATCACTCCACTGTATTATGTGCTTTTCTTTAAATTTTGCATTGATCATTGAAATTTTGAAAACTGGTCATTCTAGGCAAAAATTGAGCATCTGACAAACCAAATTTAGTGTCAAAAGTTCTCGGTAGTGCTAACTCTGCACATTTGATTCCCTGCGAATCAAACCAACCTGAGCCACACCAATTAGCTGCGTCCTGGGGCCTCATTTACAAATGCAGCGTATGCTCAGAAAGAGCTTTGGAATGTGCACACAGATCTGCTCACTGCACGCAGTGGGTTGGCACAGCAATAAACACGTTCCACATTCTCCCACGGTGAAACTCTGACCCTAGGAATGACACTCCGCCAATCAGACTCGGTTTAGACTCGCATCCCTCTCTCCTTCACCAGTGCTTTCATCACCAAATCTGCGATCTTGAATCTGCATTTCCATGTCTCACTTGAGAATAAACAGGATAGTCTTATGGGTTTGTGTATTCACATGTCCAGTCTTTCAAGTTGATAGTGATCTTAATGGTGACGCAGTCTGCCCTGCTGCTGCCGTCTCTCCCTCTGCTTGGCCACACCCCTTCCCCTGCAATTGTTCTCAGCTGAGCCTCATTACCCAGCCAGCATGTAAGCAGCTATGTTTCACTAACTCACTGCCAGATTGTCGCTGCAGCATGCACTACTCTCCAGCCTTTGTCTTCGGTCTGACTTCCTGAAATCGACTCTGCCTGCCTCTGATGACGTCCTCTCGTTCCTGCCCCGGTAAACCTGATAGCCTTCTGCCTCTGACTCTAAGTTCTGCCTGTGTGCTTCCTGGTTCCCGTCTGCCATCTTCCGCTCACCTGCCTGCCTGCGTGGACACGATCCTGTCTGCCGAGGGTCAAGCCAGCCTGCCCCGGTGGCCCTGTAGGAACCCTCCCGCCTGCCATGTGGGCGACCCGCGTTCGAATCCCGCCATAGGCGCCTGCTCCCTCGAGTCCCCGGAAGAGCTCCACTGAAGACCCACGAGTACCTGATCCTGATCTGCACCAAGCCACCCTGCTCTGCATTCTGTTTACCCCTGCTCAGAGATCATTAACAACCAGTGAAACTTCTCTCGTGTTGATTGAGTTACATTTGACTCCTGCCACTCCCCGTGACAAATGGATCCTCAATGGTATGTGGTATGGCTTTATAAATCAGGTTTGTGTTTTTGCCTTTGCTTCTCAGTCCTATGCTGCCTTTTTGTACAGACACTGCGCAAAGTCGTATAATTAAGTTGCTAAATTTATTTTACTGATCTAACCTGCTAACAAAACATTAAAAATATCAAAGGCAAGAGAGTCTTTTTTGAGTATCAAATTATATTTGTAAGAATACAACTTACTTAGATTTTTATTTATATATATAGTTTTCATAGATTTTTGGTGACATGCAGATAATTCAGTCGCAAAAACCAGCCATACAAGTTGAAATAGATTGATTTAGATCAATCACACTTTGAAAGACCTATACTGCATGTGGCAAAGATTTTTTTCATTCACTTCTTTTTTAAGATGATTTATTTATAACCACCAGCCCTTCCATGAAACCAGTCAAAGGTAGGCCCAGGATTGATCATCCCAGATGTGAAGTGATAATGGGCTAAATGGCCAGGGAAAAACATTTTCACATCCTTCGATGTTATGTCTCCATGCCTCCATTGTACATAGAATGAACAGGCGTGGTAGACTCACATTCAACTCTGATCTCGACCTTTGCGGACTCTCGTGAACCTGCAAAGCCTGGCAGTAATAGGAGCCACTATCATTGATTTGTATTGGTCTGAAATGATGAACTGGGCCAGTGTTTTCCAAGCGGGTGCCGTCTCTATACCAGGAGTAAGACAGATGTGATGAATAGTCCGGCTCGACATGGCTGGTGAGGCTGAATGTATCTCCCTCAATAATGTCATCCTTGCTCTTAGTGATCCTGATGGCTGCTGGAACATCTGAAAAGAAAAAGTTTTTTGCTGCCATTAACAGAACATTTTTGCGGCTTGCTTAAATATGTGTTGTTGCTCAAGATTCCACAGTGGATTTCAAATTTATCTATCAAAATGCACTTGAAGGGTAGACGGTCGGGATTCGTTCAAGTTTTTTTTTTTTTTTGAGTCCTGGGACTCTAAAGTATTTGGACAAACTAACATTATGATTTGCTTACCTCTTGGAGAGTGTTCCTGATCCGGTTAACTGTTGTGAAGGGATTTTTCTTCACCAGGAAACAATTTTTTTGTCATTCAGTTTCTTCCTTTGATGTTGGTGTTCCTGACCTAACTGGGGTGTTTTTTTGTTTTTAAGAATGGACGGAATAGTTGATTTGGCCACTTCTGATGTTTTTGCTTTTGTTATGATTTTTCAGCCAAATGATGGTTTTGTTGTGGGGCGTATATAATTCACCCACGGAATTACAGTTGAGTTAAAGAAGTTCCCACACGTACTTTTTAGACAGCTGCAACTAGCAGTGAGATATACGAATTGGCAAATGTGGTGCAGTGTTTTGTTTTGGAGCTTATGTTCAATAAACCGCAAGCTGTTTATTTTGATACTCCGCCTACAACTCCTGTACTTCGGCACTAAAGCTTGCTTCACTGGCTGTAGCAACTCGTTGGAATTTGCATTGAGAGTTAACAGCTACAGACTCCAAACACAAAACTTTAATCAAGTCTACACATTGCATCTGTTTACACGTAGCTTAAATAATGAGGGAATTGCAGACACTTGGCCTTGGAACAGTTGCGCAACCACATGTCCAAGGACTTTTGATTTGTTAATGGGGGGAGGGGTAGAGGGTACGTGCAAAAAGTGCTGCAATTTCTACAATGTTCATCCATTTTGTTTGGAGGTAAAAACGCTCAAATTAAAGCTGAAAGCTAGCAAGTTGAGCTCAATAAAATAATTTAGTTTCAACTACCATACAGTGAAAGAGAAAGCTATGAAAAAAAACTTTGTAAAATGTCCAAATATTTATGGATCTGGCTGTATATCACTATGGCTTGCCCTGAAGGATGCTAAGTTGTGAAGCTGTTCATGAGTGCAGTTAAAGAGCTGTTTGTAGATCCCATATCAGACACATGCTCTATTATATTGTACATTGGGCAATCAGACCATTACTGAATGATTAATGTAAAGGTGCCTCTCAAATGAACAAGATTGTACTAGTGCTTACCCACTACCACAAGGTTCACAAACTCACTCGTCCATACATAAGAATATGGAGGTTTAGAATTGGAATAATATCTAACGCCGTAGCTTCCACTGTCTTGCAGTCCCAATTCACAGATGGTCAACTTGTGTTCTGTTCTGTCATTGTTGAAACTTTCATTCACTCTGCCTCTGAATTCACTGTCGACAGATTTGTCACTATTGAGGCTGTAGACAACCGTGCCCACAAAATCCTTTGTAGCTTCATCCCATCTGGCATTCTTAAACCACACAATGGAACCACTAGAGCTGATCGTACCCTTCAGAGTACCAAGGATTGTGATGCAGGATCCCTTTTTACCTGGCATCTCCGTCAATAAGTGAGCAAAGTCTTGCACAAGGAATGAGAGAGACAAGTTGAACAATTAGAGGGGTCAGACCATCTTTTGAGAAGAAATTAATAATTTTATTATTACATTATTGGATTTTATCAACAAGACAGTCTGCGTCTACATGATCATAATATTCCCTGAGAAAACAATAGTTAAAACGATTATCATCATGCATTACCTTGATATATTTTCAATGGAAATTCTCATCAGTTACAGTTTTTGCTATTTTATGTGCTTGCATGGTAAGTGACAGAGAATAAGGAATCACAACATGCACAATAGCAGTGATGGCTTTGGAGATACCTACCACCAATCAGAAACAGGACCATGACCCAGAGAGAAAACATGATGCGGTTCCCTTTATAAGTGTAAGAAGTCTGGAAAAGAAAATACAGTGAGCTCTCCCATGAGGTATGTGTCCGTGTATGTGTTAGTGTGCGCCTGTATCTGTGTGCATGCAGGTGTGTGACTGTGTGTCATGGTGAAGGAGAAGCACAGCTGTGAATGAGTCATTCTGTCCTCTGTGGTTCCTATTCAGATCACTGATTCAATTCTACACCCCACTACACCACACTCTACTCCACCCCCCATCAACACCACCACCGCCATCTCCACCTCCCCAACCTCCAGACCCCCAGCCACCTTTGCCAGTAAGTGGGAAAAGGTTGGACAACATCGCCTGTCGCACGTGGGTGGATAAACAAAAGATGAATCAAAATAAATTAATAACTTAGCTGTATATGTATACTGCATAATATATAGGCCAAAGTATACAGATAGTATGATGTGCTAAAGTGCCCGAGTAAATTAAAGCTAAAAAAGTTTATTTTTGACCATTTATATTGTTTTATTTTAAAAAACAATATAATAAACATTGTTTGAGCCGATAAAATAATTTGAAGAGCACACAGCAGTCCAGCTCTTCAAATAAAACCATATTTACTCGCAACACATTCAATGCCTGCAGCGCTGCAGTGCTATGTAAGTAGTGGCAACACTTGGTATATTTTTATTAAAACATATACTCACTGCCCTACCCTATTAATAAAGATAGCCATTACTGAGAAGCTCTTAATGTAACAAGCATCACATGGGAGTAATGTAAATCTAATCATCCACTCAGAAAGAATCAAAAACATATCTTGAGTGCAGACTGGAATCACTGACTCACTGGAATCACAATATTATATAGACCGGTGCACATCTGTTTTAATCTTAGAGGAGCACTATAAGATCAAAGTCAATTTGCGTGATTTGAAAGCTCAAGCAATTTATTTTCTCAGCCCATCAACAAAACAGAAGATGGGGAAAAAGCTATTTAGCTCAAAGTGAGTGAAATATTAATGCCATTGATACCAGTTCCACTTTGTTCAGAGGGACAAACCCAACAGAAACAGTAACTGGCGACTCTGGAAACCATTTATTACCAATGAGGAATCAGAAAAATGTCTTCTTACCTCTAAGTTGAATGTAACAGAGGACTACAAACTAGATGCAGTTAATCTGGATATACCTGGTACGCTATCTGACATGGATGGAAATTTACACACAAACAGAACTGTCCATCTCTGTACTGCATTTGCATAGTTCAGCCAAGTGGTACAACAAAGAGAAAAGAATATGTTTCCTGCTGATGCTGGCAAAGGGAAGTGTCTTTTTCTTTCATTTTTCACACATACAGCATGTTTGAATCTCACTTCCTCCTCCTTCTGAGTTATCTGTGGTTGCCACTGCATCAACCAAACATACGCATTGAAGGAAGGGAGAAAAAAAAACTTCAAATATTATGTTATTTGAAATTAGTTTATGCTGTGAACCAAAGCATCGAAACTGAAATCCTGATCTCGCAATTTAGCAAAAAATGTCTGAGTCAAATTTAACACTAAATATCACAGTAGCCATTCTAATGCAATGGAAATAAATTTATTTACACATCCCGTCAAAAGTTTTTGAAAATCAATCACAAAAAAGCAGTATACACCCATCTTTCACCTAGGAAAATAACCCCATTTACAAAAAAAAAAAAAAGCGGGGAGTCTGGAGACACAATGTAGAAATGAAAAACTCCCGCATACTGTCTTCTCTGTTTTTCATTTCTATTTTGCCGACTTTTGGTCCTGTCCTACGCACCTGTCAACCTACTAGGTGTGCAAAAGCTTTCCTACCGTGCATTTGGAGACACAGCGTGAAATGTAGATAAAACAAACTACAATGACCTGCAAACCATTTAAATTCTATATTTAAGCAAAAATTGTTCAGAGACAACATATGAGATGGTAAAAATGTGAAATTTTAATGTTCCCATTTTGAATTTGAGACTAGCAACATGTTTTAAGAAAGTTGAGACAGAGGCATGCTCCCCTCATCACCTTTTCTTTTGACAACACTCTGTAAGCTTTTAGGACTAAAAAGACCAACTGCTGTAATTTTGAAAGCAATGTTTTTGCCTTCTTGCATGATGTAAGATTTCAGCTGCTTAAAGGGGACCTATTATGCTGATCCTTCTTTTAATACATTGTGATGGATTTATAAGTTATAACATTTATAAGTTTCCTTTTCACATGATTGTGTTATTATTTTATATTTTTACATTATTGTACATTTTATTTTTGTATAAAATTTATGTTACACTTTGGAAGAGTCAGCCCGGTAATCCAGCACTTATTATAACCGTGCCTTAAAAGTTTCTTTTTTTTGCTTTGCCTGTGCAGTGAAAAGTGAGGGCAGAGTTTAGAATTTATTTGTTAATTGGTGGCCCATCCGTGATTGCTGGCAGGTGCGTAAAAAAAGAGTTTGAGAAGATTCCAGAAGGGACTTGACTTTGTTTTTTTCTCTCTTGTTTGTGAAAAGCCGTTTTTTTTTACATTTGTGGCTTTGAATGCTTCTCCACGGACATTGCTTCCCTGGATTGTACTGGAGGACACTCGAGCACGTTGTGGGAACGATTAACTATCTTGGAGCCATTGTTCGGGAAGGATGGAACTTTTATCGTTGGATGCGCCTCGCGAACTGTTGAATTGTTTGCCAAGCGTGTGGATTACTTTGGACGTGGTTGCTCTGCGGTTGGACACTGGGAGCCGTGCCGAGGACACTCGCGTGCGGGGTGCAATCGAAGGCAATGCATGAAGGACAGTAAGACTCTTGATGTTTGCAGATGTGAATTTTTTGTGTGTGTGGCTGGTTTGCATTGAAGGGGAAAGATAGAATGTTGAAAATTTACCTTTGCATTTCTGTGTAATGCACTTGCTGCTGCCTTAGCATGTAACAACATATTGGTAATGTTATAATGTTGGATGTCCATACTCAACCTCTGAAAAGTTTCTAAACATAAGATACAGGGTTTTTGCCGTAATCCAAGAACGTGATTTCGTGAACATGATTTCCTCTCTGAACAGCTCCTCCCGACATCTTCACGAGATCTGGGTAAAACCTGACGTCAGGTTGTGCCGTCCAATTAGTACAGACCTAGCCAAAGCCAATAACGGCCCTGGACCTGCCCACACCGGAAACTATTCTAGCAGACATGAACAACCACGGATCATGCTATGCCTTAGTAGCATCTACACTTCCAGAAATACAAAAGAAGAACCGCAGATCATTTGAGGTGCAGTTTTGTCAGTATCTCTCCCAAAGCTGCTCATCCGTTTACTTTTGGACGCTAAGAAAAGCACCTATTTCTCTCCCTAAAGACGATGCCTCCAGAAATCAGTGGGTAGCTTTTTTGTTTGCTGGCGGCGAACAGCCACGGCCAAAGGGAACGTTAGCTGTTTGTGCTCTGCATTTAGCCAAAGACAGCTTTGTCAATAAAGGATAATTTGGCACAGGATAAGCGTTTCAGCTGCTTCTCAAACCTGAAGCAGTTGCATCGATCAAGCGCTCAGAGCCACAAGCTTTAAGTAACGATATAACAGCAAATAATGTAAGTGAAGCTAACGAGTTACGGAAGGCTAGCAGGACCGCTAACGATAGTTAGCACTAACAATTGGCCTCAAACGCAGGCTTTGTAAAATATCTGAAGATAAAGCATGTATCGGTCGCGACTGTCCGCGACTCACAAGCTATGTTTCCATCCACTTGTCGATCGAATTATCTGAAGTTCGCCAAAAATATTCATGCAAATAAAGCTGGTGAAAATACGTTTCCATGTAACGGCATTAAAGCGAATAAAAAGTAGTGCATAATGACGCCACATGCTGTTATGCGATCAAATTGGTGTATCGAGTACATTTCTGACATTTTAAGCGGTTTCCATTCATTTTCGCACTGAATCGCAGAACTTTCAGGGAACAAAAGTAGTTTGTTAGACAACTAATTTAGCTGGTTAGCCAAAATGGATCACGGTTACCAACAAATGACGATAATTGCACAAGCTGTAGTAGTGCTTAGGTGCCAGCTATGAGCAGCATAGCAGCCCATTATCAGAAGGAAACGACGGCATCAAAACACCGTCAAGATGCAGTAGCAGATTTATTCGGCGAATAACGTTTCCATCAGCATTTATCGCACCAGCCTTTTACCGATCAAGAGAAAATCCGATGAGATTATCCGCACAAACTATGAGTCGATAGTCTTGAAATCATGTCTAATTTCACCGTCTCCGTGAGGCATTTTTAATTTGATATTCATTTGTATAAGAACGTGTGGATAGAAACATGGCTACAGATGCGGAAGCAGCTGCTTCACAGCATAAGCCTACCCAACTGATGGCCTGTTGAATGTGGCTGTAGCACTGCGGCTAACGTAGCCAAGTTACTGTTGCTAATGTTTGTGTCCTAAATATGCAAGAGTAATATCAGGGGAAATTCAACAGAGGTGTGTGTGTGAACATAAACCTCATTTGAAGCAAACTTTTTATACTTGTTTGTAATTTGGATGCTTAGTACAACTGCCCCCCCGGTAACGGAATTTACTGCCTGTAAAACTGTATTGCAGGGTAACGTTTGTCTCTGTAGTTGTTTTGACCGCTCGGTTATCAGCTACTGCATGTTAGTTCGCATGCTGTGCAAATTAAAATACTCTTGGTAACTTATAGCAGTAATTATGATCGGTATGCTTGTGTTCCTTCGGTAAGCATCAAAGTGGCAGTTCCATCATAACGTTGCCTGATTGTAGCCACTACAGTTGAAACTAACCGGAGAGGTGCTGTATGTGTCTGCAGAGTTGGGCTGCGAAGGCTGCAGTTAGACCAGATGTAGGTTTTGCAGAGCTTGGGCCGCGTTTTTGGGTGCTTGTGAAACGATCGCTTTACTAATCCATGACCGGGGTCAGCCTGATACTTCTCCAATACCTGGGCAAGCTCTTTGATGCTACCGGTGAAAGCAATGGGGAAGCGCACAGGCTATAACGTGTCCAGTATAACAAACGATTTCTCTGCATTGCTGTCGATTGACTATTAAATCAGCGATTAAACATTAAATTCTTTCCTGTAAAAGTTATTGATTTGCTAGCTCCACATAAGCAACGGTTCACGCAAACGGAACTTAAGGTCTGTAAAACCTGTATCATGCTCATAACATAACCGGAGCTCTATCTAGCTCTCGCGCACTATCCATAATGCGCCCATGTTCCGCAAGGAAACACTGGTCATTCCAACGCAATAAGTAAACCATTACCACGGGCAATTTCTGAAAAGGTCGTTCAACCTGGAGATTTCGCCGCTCCGTAATATACCAGCGCAGAAGCTGTTCGTTACTCCACGCTAACGACACACCACAGTTATGCACACGAACCAGCAGGTCCTAATACAGACCGAAGCAGTCCATAAGCTGTTGGTCCACTTTTAGCTGCTCCTCGCTGTCCATGTTTCCCTCTAAACTCAGACCCACCGGATTTCTACGGTCTCCGGTTTACACTTGAGCATGTCGACCCGTTCTACAAATGTGTCTGTATGTGGTGGATTCTAGCTTTCCCTGCATCCTAGCTATAGAGTAGAAAACCGCTGCACTCACCACTGTTGCCGTAGCAAACTGTAGCCGATAGCAAATTCGAGCTTGAGCTGCCAGACTTTCGCACTGCGTCCTCCACTTTCGCCGCTGCGTTTATTAGAACAAGTTCATTTCATTAGATCTATATTCAAGTATAACGTTAGATTTCGGAATTTCCCCGCAGATTCCTTATCAGATGGCAGACCTGTCTCGCGTTTCACTCTGGGGAGGAGGACCCGGAAAACTGAGTTCTGCAGCCTCGTCCCGCCCAACTCTGCCCTCCACAGAGCTGGCCAGTCAGAAGAAAGTGGGCACACGGGGAGCGGGGGCCATAGCGGAAGAGCCACCCCAATGAGGTGTTTCAGGCAGAGACTAAAATGGACTACAAATGGGGTTTTTTGAGGATGGCAGTGTAAGCTAAATAAAGACCCTGTTTTGGACGTTGAACGATCAGGAGTACTGTAGGGGATTCCAAGATCAAAATATAACCTTGGAAATATAGCAAAATAGGTGTCCTTTAACACTTTGTGGCCTCCTTTGTCAAATCATTTGTTTCAAAATATTTTCCGGGGGTCTGGCTGCAGTCAGGCCAGTTTAACCCCTTAACTGTCACCTGCATTTTCTCACATTTGGCCCAGCCCTAATTAGGGCCCAGTGACAGTTAAGGGGTATATTCAGACTCTTTGACTATGGAACAATGTTGTGGAAATGTGTGCAAAATGTGGCCTTTTGCATTTTTGTCTTGCTTAAATAAGCAAAGCCTTACCTGAAAAATACATCTGGATTGCTGTATGCATTCCTCACGGATGTGCAAGTTACCCATGCCATGTGTGATTGTTAGATTGTTGTTAATGATGAATATCTAGATAAGATTCAGACAGCCAAACATCTTGGCCATAAGATCAATACAGATAACAGAGATTGCTTAGTAGAGGATGCCATTGATCAATTCGGGAAAAGTTTTAATATGCTCAGAGCTGACTTTGGTCATTTAACCCCTTTGAGCAGAAGCCAAATTTGGCTATTTATGGGTTACCCAATTTGATGCTTTATAATTCAAGATTTAAGCTTCATAAAGAGGATGAATGTGGCTCAACTCAGAAAAGACACTAACAGCATTTAGAATTACATCGAATTTCAGTTTATTTTCATGATTTTGGTAGAGAAAATGGGCTGCAAACATAAAAAATCTTCATGAGAATTCACCATTGAAACTATTAAAAAAATACTTCTGAGGATTGAAAAATGGCTGGGGGTTAAAACAATACATTTCTGGGATAATAAATTCCTAGACCACAAGTAGAGATGGCAATTTCAACACGCAGATTCGAACTGTTTCGAACACGTTCGAAACTTCCGGGTTTGACACGGGTTTACGACTCTGATTCAAAACTTTGGTCACGTGACTAGTGACGTTTTTCCTGCTCCTCCCCGGCAATGATCCGTGGGGTGAAGCTAGTTCCGGAGTAGTTCAAGTACGTTGTGCGAGAGTTGACTGAAATCTCGCCGGAAGTGCGACAAGACTAGTCCAGCAGCTGAGCTGAAGCGGAATGGACCGTCGTGATGATCTTCCAAAAGGTAAGGCGTTCAAAAGAATTAGACTGAATATTGTCAGCACATCTGAATTAAATAACACATACAGTAAAGCGTTTTACTGGATTATTCCCTGCACGATTCTAGAGATATTTAATGTTTACGGACAACAAATTGGGCTATGATACTAGCTTGGTACAGTTAGCGACAGTTATTACCGCTAACCATGAGCAGCAGCATACTTGTAAACTCCGTTATGTCAGTGCCATTTCATCCAAAGACGTGAAATTAGAGGGGAAAAATGCTTTTTAATCTTTTTTTTTTTTTTTTTTTTTGCGGGTGGGGTGGGGGGAGTGAAATGTTGGAGAAGTAACGTAAATATACCATCAGACTCGTTATAGCAGTGGATGTGGTGAGGCGATATTTTCTTTGAGAACAAGGTAGCTAACGTTAGCTGGTGTAATAAAGTTAACGTTACAGAATAATAAAGAAGAGCCATCGTTTAGTGTGATACATCGCTATTAATATTGATTGTGGGAGCTTTTTTTCTTTTTTAACTTCTATTCAGTAAACTTAGATGCGATCTCTTGTTTGAGTGTTTTAGGATTTGTTATTGTGTTGACATTACCTGTCAATATTATGTCGCTGCTCAGCTAATTTTGGATTGATGATTAAGGGAGAGGGTGGCTGGAGGACCAAGAAGATTGAAAACAACGTATTGGCCAAATAGCCTTCTATGCTTAATTTTCCAAAATGTTTGGCCTAAGCGTGGAATCATACAGAATACTAAAAATATTGAGCTGTACTGTATTTCTTGTCTGAAAGACTGCAAAGAACATGATCCAACTTTATGCAAATTCCTGTCACATCTGTAACTGATGCCATTTGCCATACTTAAACATCAGCAGCAAAAGCTGTTCATCACAGCTACTTGAGTTCCATAACCTAAGTAGGGAAACAAAGACCACACCTCATCTCTTAGCACCATTTCCCATCCAAGCCTATATAGATGTGTCTAACCCTTTCTCCTGTCTTTCTCTCCCCGCCCCCCCTTTCAGCTGAAGAGCTGCAGGCGATTCAATAAAAGCCTCCCTGCAATGACAGAGGACACTCACCCTACACCCTGAGTCTTAACTCCCTAAGCTGTGCAAGCCTTTCCCTATTCTTTACTTTTAATAAACTGGACAATAAGCTTCCAAATCGTGTGGTCTTTGGTTGTGAAAAAGCGCAAGTGCAGTGTTTGAATGCGATCACCTCACATTTTTATTGTTGTAATTTTTAATGTTTGTTCGATTTCTCCTGCTTAATTGAGCCAACAATTTTTTTTTCCTCTCTTCTTCATGTCACTGGAGAAACCGTACATTTGTATTCAACCCCCCAGCGATTGGAGCATCCCCACGCAGCACAGCAAACCATGATCAAGATTATATACAAGAACAACATGGAGGAGAGGGCACAGACAAACTGCTTCACATGCTATTCATGTTTTTGAGTTTATTGAAGATTTCTTTTTCATGACGTATTTTCAGTAGATACAACATTTCACTCCCCCCACCCCACTCCGCAAAAAAAAAAAAAAAAACGATTAAAAAGCATTTTTCCCCTCTAATTTCGCGTCTTTGGATGAAATGGCACTGACATAACGGAGTTTAAAAGTATGCTGCTGCTCATGGTTAGCGGTAATAACTGTCGCTAACTGTACCAAGCTAGTATCGTAGCCCAATTTGTTGTCCGTAAACATTAAATATCTCTAGAATCGTGCAGGGAATAATCCAGTAAAACGCTTTACTGTATGTGTTATTTAATTCAGATGTGCTGACAATATTCAGTCTAATTCTTTAAACGTCTTACCTTTTGGAAGATCATCACGTACGGCCCATTCCGCTTCAGCTCAGCTGCTGGACTAGTCTTGTCGCACTTCCGGCGAGATTTCAGTCAACTCTCGCACAGCGTACTTGAACTACTCCGGATCTAGCTTCACCCATCAGTGAACACCCTACCCCCTAACTCTGACGTGTTAGTGGTACGTTAGCACGAGGTTCGAGCACAGGTAATTGAATAGAGAGCTTGCGATGCATCCACAAAATATCTGCCCGATCTAGCATACATCCGGAAACTTTTCGCGGACACAAAATCACTCCCCACGCATAAAAACACCATACCCCCTAAATCTGACATCATCAGTAGTGCAAGCAGTGTGAGTAGTACGTTAGTGCGCGGCTTCGAACACGGCCCATGTGTTTTGTTTCACTTTGAAACATTTTAATAGCTGCAGTAAAGGCTGTGCACTACTGAAATAAATCTGGTTTCGAAACAAATCGGAACATTTCGAAACAGTGGTTGTTTCAGAGGTTTCAAAACTGTTTCAAAGGTTCGAAATTGCCATCTCTAACCACAAGTACTCCTCATCTGAACATGAAATATTATCCACTTTTAATAAGCCAAATAAGATACCTATCCAGGTGGCTCCCCAAACTCCCAGAGCCTTGAAAATGGCGTACTTTCAATTCACAAAATAATCATATTTTTAACGCAAATCAACTTTGTACTCATGAAATTCAATATGAATGGATGATTTTCTGATTGAATTTAGCATGAGTTTATCAATGTAGGCGCAGCTGGACATCAATGGTCACCAGTGACCTCTCCAAACCAAAAACATGCCTTTTTCTCCACGATAAAGTTCACAGTCTTGTCCTACAAAGCCGCGTCAGCAAGCACACATACTCATTAGAGGAACTGCATATTTTACGGTCAGATCGTTCACTCAGACAGAAAGCTTGCCGTTTACAATTGCGATCATCCCAACGAAACACAAGCTTTTACGCTTTTCACACCCTCTATGGAACGAGTATAAACTCAGGTCACAGTAATAGCTGCTCGCACTTTAAAAGAGCGAAAATGCAAGGCATTCCGTTTCATTGAATGTGGTATAAATTCTAAAACTGATCGCCTAGTTAAGAAAAATGCCAGCACACTGCAGTATCAACTACTCTTTTGCTACCCGATGTGACAAACTAGCTCTGTGATCTCGGTGGTAAATCAAAAATGAGAAATAGCTAGCTAGTTACACCATATAAAGAGCTACACCATATAAAGACAGATTTACTCACTTTTCAATAGAATTATTGAGCTGCTCCTCAAAAGTATCAATGCTGTCAGCCCTCCTGTCTGTTCCATTCAGTATAACTGCTATTTTCCATCTCAGAATCACATGTCCATCCCGCAAAATAAGCTCAGCTCTCCAGGCTCAGTTCTGGAGGTTTTTTGTTCCCATGCAACCACATCAGTCTGAGCTGCGTAAAATGTTAACGTGTCCCTACTACGCAATTATTGTCCCCCGCTGCAACGCGGAACGGGGGACTATGTATTCAGCGGCGTCCGTGCGTCCGTCCGTCCGTCCGTCCCATTTCTTGTTAACGCGATATCTCATGAACCGTCGATCCGATTGCCTTCGAACTTGACCACAGCAGACATGGGGGGAACGCGCAGACCCCAGTCGATTTTGGTGACCTTGACCCTATTGTCAAGGTCATCACATGACTTTGACTGCTTTTCATGTCTGATTTCTTGTTAACGCGATATCTCATGAACCGTCAATCCGATTGCCTTCAAACTTGACCACAGCAGACATGGGGGAACGCGCGAGACCCCAGTCGATTTTGTGGTGACCTTGACCCTATTTTCAAGGTCATCACATGACTTCGACCGCTTTTTTCATGCCCGATTTCATGGGCCTATTGAATTTTGTCTCATATCACAGATCGCAACGCGGAACGGGGGACTATGTATTCAGCGGCGTCCGTCCGTACGTCCGTCCGTACGTCCCATTTCTTGTTTGCATTGGATTCAATAATATAGAACTTTTTCATATTTGTGATCTTTAGTATTTCTGAATAATTCTTTTACTTCGATAATATGTGATATGGATTAACGGCGGGGGACATTAGACACGTTAGTGTCAAACACTTGTTTTAATATGTTTTTTAAGGTCCAATCAATGTCTTTCACTTGCTGAGGAAAGCTTATACTATCTGCCATTAGATAAAAATAGTGTCAACCAACTGGTAATTACCAGAGCCATGTAGAGAAAGTGCCACGTCAACGGAAGTCCAAAATTCTCGATTGTCACGTGGTTCATGGAGACTGCGAATAGTTCCAGGAAGTCGCTGGCGGGCAATTTAAATGCGTCTGTCAAATAGGCTGCAGAGAGATACCTGCGATCCTCGGTAATTATTAGTCAATAAATAGCGTTATTTTTGCCTTGTTGACGTATTTTAGGCTTGAGTGAACGTTTGCTGTCTCACTAAAGTGACCCCAATGTTAAACAACCGCGAAAAAGCTACATTTAACGGCAGATTAAATGTGCTCAATATATGAAGTATTCGAGCGGTTTTAGTGCCTTAGGATTATTAAAATAATTAAGATGACTAAAACGAGATTTAATCATTTTAAAGAGCGTGTTCCTGTTGTCGATTGCTTTGAATTCTTGGTTTTTGCTTTTGACTACAATGCTTGTTTAATCCCATCCCAATGTTTATTATGCAGAGGGAGGGGAAGGACGTTTCAAAATTCTGTTTAATTTTCTACCACTTCTTTATTTGCTTGGGGTTTTAAAGGAGACCTATTTTGCTATATTTCCAAATTTATATTTTGATCTTGGACTCCCCTAGAGTACTCCTGATCGTTCAAAGTCCAAAACAGGGTCCTTGTTTAGCTCATACTGCCATCCGCAAAAAACCCCATTTGTAGTCCATTGTAGTCTCTGCCTGAAACGCCTCGTTGGGGTGGCTCTTCGGCTATAGCCCCCACTCCCCGTGGGCCCACTTTCTTCTGACTGGCCAGCTCTGTGGAGGGCAGAGTTGGGCGGGACGAGGCAGCAGAACGCAGTTTTCCAGGTCCTCCTCCCCAGAGTGACACTTGAGACATGGCTGCCATCTGATAAGGAAGCGGCGGGCAAATTCTGCAATCTAACGCAGTACATGTGTATAGATCTAATGAAATGAACTTGTTCTAATAAACATAGCGGCAAAAGTGGAGGGGCGAGTGCGAAAGTCTGGCAGCTCAAGCACGAATTTGCTATCGGCTACAGTTTGCTACGGCAACAGTGGTGAGTACAGTGGTTTTTCTACTCTATAGCTAGGATGCAGGGAAAGCTAGAATCCACCCCATATAGACACATTTGTAGAACGGGTCAACATGCCCAAGTGTAGACCAGAGACCATAGAAATCCAGTGGGTCTGAGTTTAGAGGGAAACATGGACAGTGAGGAGCAGCTAAAAGTGGACCAACAGCTTATGGACTGCTTTGGTGTGTATTAGGACCTGCTGGTTCGTGTGCATAGCTGTGGTGTGTTGTTAGCGTGGAGAAACGAACAGTTTCTGCACTGGTATATGACGGAGGGCCGAAAGCTCCAGGCTAAACGGCCTTTTCGGAAATTGGTTTACTTTTTCGGAAATGGTTTACTTATTGCTTCGGAATGACCAGCTTTTCCTCGCGGAAAATGGGCGCGTTATGGATAGTGTGCAAGAGCTAGATAGAGCTCCGGTTATGTCATGAACATAATACAGGTTTTAGAGACCGTAAGTTCTGTTTGCGTGAACCGTTGCTTATGTGGAGCTAGCGAATCGATCACTTTTACAGGAAAGAATTTAATATTCAATCGATGGCAATGCAGAGAAATTGTTTGTTATACCGGACACGTTATAGCCTGTGCGCTTCCCTGTCGCTTTCACCGGTAGCATCAGAGAGCTTGCCCAGACATTGGAGATGTATCAGGCTGACCCCGGTCATGGATAAGTAAAGCGATCATTTCACAAGCACCCAAAAACACACCGCAAGCTCTGCAAAACCTACTCCTGGTCTAACTGCAGCCCAACTCGGCAGACACATACAGCACCTCTCCAGTTAGCTTCAATTGTAGTGGCTACAATCAGGCAACGTTATGATGAAACTGTCACATTGATGCTTACCAAAGTAACACAAGCATACCGATCATAATTGCTGCATATAAGTTAACCAGGAGCATTTTTAATTAGCAGAGCACGCAAACTAACATGCAGTAGCTGATAAGCGGTCATGACTTTGAATGTAATCTGTCGCGCGAAAAATTCGTTTCGCGTCGGTGTGAAAGCTGCTTAATGCGCCCATAACGCGTGTATTCGCGTCTTTGCATTGATTTTGAATGTAACCTGTCGCGCGAAAAATTAGTTTCGCGTCCGGTGTGAAAGCTGCTTAACAAGCCCATAATGCGTGTATTCGCGTCTTTGCATTGACTTTGAATATAGGCTAATCTGTTCCGCGAAAAATTTGTTTCGTGCCCGATGTGAAAGCAGCTTTATGGATAGTACGCGACAGCTAGAGAGAGCTCGGTTATGTTATGAGCATAATACAGGTTTTACAGACCGTAAGTTCCGTTAGCGCGGACAAGTTGCTTATGAGGAGCTAGTGAATCGATCACTTCTACAGGAAAGAATTACCTATTTAATCTTCGCCTTTTTCGGCTTTATATTAGCCACAACAATTTCTAAAGGGGGATGAAATTATGTCAAGGCAGTGCAGAGAAGTCATTTGTTATACCAGACATGGTAGAGCTTCTGCGTTTCGCATTGCTTTCACGGTAGCACCAGAGAGCTTGCTCAGACATTTGTGAAGTATCCAGCTGATCCCGGTCATGGATAAGTGAAGCGATCACTAACTGTAGTGGCTACAATGGGGCAACGTTATGATGAAACTGCCACATTGATGCTTACCGAAGTAACACAAGCATACCGATCAGAATTACTGCATATAAGTTAACCAGGAGCATTTTCAATTAGCACAACACGCAAACTAACATGCAGTAGCTGGTAACCGGCAGTCATAACCACAGAGACAAACCCTTGCAATACAGGTTTTACAGACAGCAAGTTCTGTTACAGTGAACAGTTGTGCCAAGCATCCAAATTACAAACAAGTATTAAAAGTTAGCTTCAAATGAGGTTTATGTTCACACACCTTCTGTAGAATTTCCCCTGATATCACTCTTGCATATTTAGGACACAAACATTAGCAACAGTAACTTAGCTTCGTTAGTTAGCTGTGCTACAGCCACAATCAACTGGCTATCACGTCAGGTTGGCTTATGCAGTAAAAGCAACTTACAGCTTCTGTGTCTGTGAGTCACGGACAGTCGCGACCGATACAGGCTTTATCTTCAGATATTTTACAAAGCCTGCGTTTGAGGCCAGTTGTTAGTGCTAACTATCGCTAGCGGTCCTGCTAGCCACCCGTAACACGTTAGCTTCACTTACATTATTTGCGGTTATATCGTTACTTACAGCTTGTGGCTCCGAGCGCTTGATTGATGCAGCTGCTTCAGGTTTGAGAAGCAGCTGAAACGCTTATCCTGTGTCGAATCATCCTTTATTGACAAAGCTGTCTTTGGTGAAATACTGAGCACAAGCAGCTAACGTTCCCTTTGGCCGTGGCTGTTTGCTGCTTGCAAACAAAAAAAGCTGCCCACTGATTTCTGGTGGCATCCTCTTTTGGAAGTGAAATAAGTGTTTTTCTTTGCGTCCAAAAGTAAATGGACAAGCAGCTTTGGGAGAGATACTGACAAAACTGCACCTCGAATGATCTGCGGTTCTTCTTTTGTATTTCCAAAAGTGTCGACGGTACTGAGGCATAGTATGTTCTGCTGTTGTTAGTGCCTGCTAGAATAGTTTCCGGTGTGGGCAGGTCCAGGGCCATGATTGGCTCTGGCTAGGTTTGTACTAATTGGACGGCACAACCTGACGTCAGGTTTTGCCCAGATCTCGCGAAGATCTCGGGAGGAGCTGTTCAGAGATGAAATCACATTCACGAAATCACATTCTTGGATTATGGCAAAACCCCTGAATCTTATGTTTAGAAACTTTTCAGAGATTGAGTATGGACAACTAATATTATAACATTACTAATATGTATTAAAACAAGGATCAGCATAATAGGTCCCCTTTAATAATCCCATGGAAATGGAGGATCTAAGTTATCAATTCAGTAATGACTAATGTAATCTTCATGACTTTCAGAAAGCACGGAGGACTGACAGGTGACTATCAATGAGTGTCAACTGACAGCACAATTAGTCCCTGCATCATTAAAAGCAGCCTAATGTTCAGTGTGGCATCTTAGAAAATCCACTGGAAATAAATGCAATTTATCTGTTCATAATTTTTATGCACATCTGCACATATCACTAAACACCAATACATAAGTTCAAAGCAACTTTTTCATTGACTTTTTGCATGCAGAAGGTATAAATTTATCTAGGCTTGCATGTACAGTAATATTTTTAGAAAGGGCTCATTAAACACTATACATCCAGACAGAACAAGACACATTAACACCCAAACTTATATCGCTATACGCATACAAACACATACATGTTATGTATATCTTTTTATTTTGCACTTATGTACAACAATTACTTCAAGAAAAAGAAATCTTGAATAAACTCAGAAACATGAATAGCATGTGAAGCAGTTTGTCTGTGCCCTCTCCTCCATGTTGTCCTTTTATATAATCTTTACCATGGTTTGCTGTGCTGCGTGGGGATGCTCGAATCGCTGGTTGAGTACAAATGTACAGTTTGTAGGCTCAATTCAGCAGGAGAAATCTAACAATCATTAAAAATTACAACAACAACAAAAATGTGAGGTGATCATATTCAAACACCGCACATGCATTTTTTAACAACCAAAGACCACACGATTTGGAAGCTTATTGTCCAGTTTATTGAAAGTAAGGAACAGGTAAAGGCTTGCACAGCTTAGGGAATTAAGACTCAGGGTGCAGGGTGAGTGTCATCTGTCTCATTGCAGGGAGTTCTCTGCCTCTTATTGAATGGTCTGCAGTTCTTCTGCTGAAAGAGAGAGGGGGGAGAAAAAGACAGGAGAAAGGGTTAGACACACCTATATGGGCTTGGATGGGAAATAGTGCTGAGAGATGAGGTGTGGTCTTTGTTTCCCAACTTAGCATATGGAACTTAAGTAGTTGTGATCAGCTTTTGCTGCTGATATTTAAGAAAGTATGGCAAGTGGCATCAGTAACAAATGAAACAGGAATTAGTATAAAGATGGATCATGTTCTTTGCAGTCTTTCAGACAAGAAATACAGTACAGCTCAATATTTTTAGTATTCTGTATGATTCCACGCTTAGGCCAAACATTTTGGAAAATTAAGCATAGAAGGCTATTTGGCCAATACGTTGTTTTCAATCTTCTTGGTCCTCCAGCCACCCTCTCCCTTAATCATCAATCCAAAATTAGCTGAGCAGCGACATAATATTGACAGGTAATGTCAACACAATAACAAATCCTAAAACACTCAAACAAGAGATGTGATATTTAAGAAAGTATGGCAAGTGGCATCAGTAACAAATGAAACAGGAATTAGTATAAAGATGGATCATGTTCTTTGCAGTCTTTCAGACAAGAAATACAGTTCAGCTCAATATTTTTACTATTCAGTATGATTCCTCACTTAGTCTTCTATGCTTAATTTTCCAAAATGTTCGGCCTATTTGGCCAATGCTTTCTGTTTTCAATCTTCTATTTGGTTCTCCAGCTTCCCTCTCACTTAATCATCAATCCAAAATTAGCAAAATGAGCAGCGATATAATATTGACAAGTTATGGTCAATAGAATCTCAAATCCTAAAAACTCTAACTATAGACAACGTTTTAGTTCATTGCATAGCAGTAAAAAAAAAAAAAAAGCTCTAACAATCAATATTAATAGCGATGTATCACAGCAACCGATGGCTCTCTTCTTTATCATTGTATAATGTTAACTTTATTATAATAGCGAACGTTAGCTACCTTGTACTCAAAGAGAACCTCACTTCACCACCTCCACTACTATATTTTTATAATATATTATATAATTCTCTTACATTTCACTCCTCCACCCCACTCCGCAAAAATCACTTTAAGAAGCCTTTTTCTCCAATATCGCGTCGTTGGATGAAATGACACTGAGAAAACAGAGTTTTCATTTACGCTGCTGCTCATGGTTAGCGCTAGTAACTGTGTCGCTAACTGTACCTAGCTAGTATCCTAGCCTAATTTTTTGCCCGTAAACGTTCGATATATCTCGAATTGTACAGGGGCTAATCCAGGAAAAAGCTTTACTGTACATGTTAATTTATTTCAGATGTGCTGACAATATACAGTGTAATTCTTTAAACGTCTTACCTTTTGAAAGATCATCATGGACGGTCCATTCCACTTCAACTCAGCTGCTAGTCTTGTCGCTAACTTCCGGGAGCTATTGGGAGACTCCACAATCCGCCATTGCTGTAAAAAAGTGGTCCATTGGAGTGAACGGAGTTGACGCGACTCTCTCTCTCTACATAGCTCTGGTAATTACCAGGAGAGTTTCACATGGGCGTGAACTACAGCTGGGCTGTCACGCAGATACCATTGAACCACCATTAAAGTATTGGATTTCCGTGAAAGCTCGTATGAGGCTCTAAAAGACAGCTGAATTCTTCAACCGACATATCTACGCTTTAATCCACGATAGGAAATTGCGCGTTTTTAATATTGATGACTGAAATTGATAGTAGAATGACATAGTTTCAATACCACTGTGAATTTTTGCCTCAGGAAACAGATTTTTTTTTTAACTACTTGGAATACCATTGGGTCACTGTAACTCAAGTGGTTGCTACAGAAGACAACGATTTTTTTCTGTCACAAGAGATCATTTTTTTAAACTTCTGGATAGATACTATAGGCAAGGATATTGAGCAGTTTGCACATCAGGCTTAGCTGAGGAGTTTAATTCATGCAACTCCTGAAAAACAGGGATAGGAGTGAACTCGTCAATATTCTAGACTGTGTTCCAGCTCTGCTTACTTGTGAATATTCATTAACTAATCCGGGGGTGCCATCTAGTGATAGAGTAGTGCAACTGCTTCCATAAAAAGAGCTGCTCTATGTCCACAGGCGTCTACATCTGCAGAAAGGCGTTAATTCCTTACTTGCAAGGTAAACTATTTAAGCATTACTGTAGTAGTTTTTATGGTTCTGCTCTATGGTCATTTTCTGCTGAGAATAAGACATGAGTTTCATAGAGAAAGGCTTTACGAACACTATGGGGACTATCCCCGAAGACACACGGTGATATAGTAGTATTATTGTCTTATACTGTTCCTTTGGAAATAGCATTACAGAGGAGGTTCTGTAAATGTCTTTATGTTTTTTTTTTAATAAATATGGGAGTCCACTTCAACAGAATGTTGCCAACATGGCAAGTATGAACCGCTTTTCAATATTTCGTTATAATAGGTGTGAAATTTATGCAATTTATGGTTGCAAGACAAATTTTAATGAAGTATTCAGGTTGAGCAAGAATGGCATGATTCAATATCTGATGAGATGAAAAGTAATATGAATATGGGTCAGGTTTTAAGGAGGACTGAAAGCATAGCGCTTACTGGCATACATTAGAATATGATTCTGGAATGCCTCTAGGTCTGCAGTAGATCTGATCGAACAAAAAATATTTATTATTATTATAAAGAAATAAACACAAATAGTCATTATGTCACTGTGTGTGATATATGTTGCCACACTTTACTTGAAGCGCAGATATTTATGTACGTCCTTCTGCCAACGCTTGTTGAGAACAATGTCCACCAATGCATTGTGGCACTTGGAGTCTCTCTTGATCCACTCCTTTTCACGAATGTCTTCCAGATGGTCATGTTGGCAGCTTCTGTTTACCCAGGTGTGAATATTACAGACATGATGTATTATACCAGCCCACAGTGTCTGCAAAAAACAACAAGTATTCATATGGCAGTAAATTAAGTTATTGAGCGAAAAATAAATATAAATTGTGAGCCTACAAGAAACTGCGCGGTTGTGTCAGCTGTCTTACAACACCACCAAAAATGGTTAACAATGTCATGGTTTGTTAGGTGTGCGTGTTGTTTGGACCTTTCTTTGCAGCTCTCGTCCCGTGATGATATCAAATTTCTGGGCCATCAAATTCTTTACCCAGCTGGTTGATTGAGCTGGGGCAGCACTTCCCCAGAATCTATCTAAGCAGGATGTTCGGCACGCCTCCTTCGCTAGAGTGTCTGTGTTTAGCTTCGCGCTATAGCCGTAGGTATCTCTAGTCAGGTTTTGTATGACTTTATATCTTCTTATTGTAGGAGTTTCTTCTCCCTTTTTCTATCTCGCTTTGCTTCCGTGGTTCGGACTATTATACGTCCTTTGGAAGCGCGATTACTTGCGTTTGGTCTATATTATTCTCTGTGTTTGTACTGTGTTCGTGCTACTCTCTTTCCCTCTGTCGTTGCGCTTGGCCTCCGTATACTACCGGCCATTACTAAACACTCTAGCCAGCATGGAGTGATCAGCAACGGCTGCGTTAGAGAAAGTTGTGGTGAACCGACAAGCTGCTCTCTCCGGTTATGGCAAGCGTCTTGTTAGCCTGAACAATCAACAGGCAGAGCTGGCGGTAAGAGTCCGCCTTCAGGCAAATGCCATGGAGAGACAGGAGAACGTTCTGTTAACTCTCACTGAGAGTATTAGAGCCCTGTCCACGCAAATCACACAAAATGTTGCACAAGCACAGTCCGTACATTTTCCCTGAGAGCCAAAGCTTCAGTTACCCCCAAGATATGGAGATGAGGCAGGAAGATGTAAAGATTTCATTGCCCAATGTGAGATATTTTTTAAAGCGCAGCCTTCACGGTTCGTGAATGAAGAGTCTCGGGTTTCATTTATTTTATCCCTGTTAACCGACACAGCACTCATTTGGGTCGGCCCACTAATTTGATCTAGTTCACCGGTAGTGAATACTGTGGAGACTCTCGTTAGAGAAATGGTATCGGTGTTTGATCAGGATGTTTGTGGCCAGGACGCGGCTACGCGTTTAATGCATCTAAGGCAGGGCTCTGAGAGTGTCGCTGCGTTTTCAGTCACATTTTGCTCCTTGGCTACAGAGATAGGCTGGCCAGAAGATCCTCTTATGACAGAGTTCGTTCACGCTTTGGCAGAGGAGGTTAAGGACGCTCTGGCTACAAAGGAGCCTTATTTGTCTCTGGATTCGTTGGTTCGCACTGCGGTGCGAATTGATAATCGCATCCGCAACGTAACAGGGAGAAATGTACTGCATTGGCTCTTGCTGGCAACGGGGCTATTCCTACTAGCACCATGCATAAAGCTCCCATTCGGCACACTGAAAATTCCACTCCTGGTGAGCCTATGCAGGTTGATGGCTCATATGAGAGCCGGGCTCGTAAGCCTATTCGGAAACGTATAATCTGCTATAATAGTAACAAACTGGGACATATCCGTCCACGCTGCCCTGAGCTTCAGGGAAACGGGAAGTCCCTCTAGAGGTATGGGGGGCGCTAGAAGGACAGACTTGATTTCCCTTCCGAACTTTAATCCCTGTAGAATTGACTGTGGGGAGACAGAGAATATTTATCGAAGCTTTTGTGGACTCTGGCGCCGTGGATTGTTTTATGGATGCAGAGTGGGCTAGGAGACATTCCATTCCTATACGCCCTCTTTTACATTCACGCTCTGTTAGATCTTTGGGCAGTCGCCCGCTGGGAACTGGATTTATAACCGAAGTTTCTGAATCATTGACTATGTTCATCTCTTTTGGTGGCCATTCTGAGGAGGCCCGGTTTTTTATGATCAGTTCTCCTGTTTTCCCTGTCATTTTAGGACACTCATGGCTATGGGAACATAGGCCTCATATCATTTGGGGAAGTCAGGATAACCCGATCATCCAGTGGGGGACTGATTGTAGGTCCCACTGTAGGGACAGTTTGGCGTGTCATCCCCAGCATCGACCTATGGGGCAGGCTGATGCCTGGAGCGATTCTGAGGAGTTTGCCTCACACAACCCTCCTAATCTACAGAAAGGGGCAGAGGAGGGGTTGGAGTGGGATCCTCAATTTGACTGGCGGCAGCCAGAGGAGGATTGCTATTCGGAGGATTTCTCTGATTCGGAATCTGACTTAGAGGGGGCAGGTTCCGAACTGGGTGAGAATTTGGGGGCTGCTCTGAACTTTTGTCTGCCTCCTAATGTTCCTGACGGGTACTACGAATATTTGGTCATGCCGTTTGGATTGCTTAACGCCCCCTCTGTGTTCCAGGCACTTGTTAATGACGTCCTCCAAGAGATGTTGGAAAGATTCGTCTTAGTCTATCTTGACGACATTCTGATTTTCTCTTCAACTCTCTCGGAGCATAAACAACACGTCAGACAAGTGCTTGAGGCCCTCCTCAAAGCCAAGCTTTTTGTCAAGGCTGAGAAATGCATTTTTCATGCCAAGACAGTTTCGTTTCTTGGCTTCAATATTTCAGAAGGGTTGGTCGGCATGGATCCTGACAAAGTGTCAGCGGTCAGGGATTGGCCTGCCCCTCAAAACATTAAGGAGGTGCAACGGTTTTTGGGGTTTGCTAATTGTTACAGAAGGTTTATCCGTAATTTTGGCGTGGTAGCTGCCCCCATTATCGCACTCACTAAGAAGAACACTTCCTCGTTGTTTGCTTAGTCTCCGGCAGCTGAGGCTGCTTTTCAGGAGTTAAAGAAATGAGTACCCATTCTCGTTTTGCCCGACCCCTCCCTCCCATTTGTTGTGGAGGTGGATGCATCGGAAGTCAGGGTAGGTGCCATTTTGTCCCAGCGCCCCCTTCGGGACAATAAGTTGCACCCATGTGCCTACTTCTCCCGGTCGTTGTCGGCGGCTGAACGGAATTACAGCATTGGTGACCAGGAGTTGTTGGCCGTCAAGTTGGCGTTAGAAGAGTGACGCCATTGGTTGGAGGGGGCTGAAAAGCCGTTTGTGGTTTGGACGGATCATAAAGATCTCCAATACGTCCAACAAACTAAACGACGTAATTCTCGGCAGGCGCAGTGGTCGTTGTTTTTCAACCGCTTTAACTTTATGTTAACCTAATGCCCGTTGTCTAAAAACATCAAGCCTGACGCTTTGTCGCAGATTCACAACTGCTCCGGTCGCTACCCTATTCCTGAGCTGGTAATCCCGGCGGCTCAGATTGTGGCTCCCATTCAGTGGGACGTCGAGTCTGTTGTGCGGGAGGCTTTGAAAAATGATCCCGATCCTGGTGGGGAGCCACCTGGCTGTTTATTTGTTTCTTTATCAGTGCGGTCCCAAGTTCTCCAGTGGGGGCACTCTTCCCATCTGGCTGGTCACCCGGGGGTTCATCGGACCAAGCAGTACTTGGCCCAACATTTTTGGTGGCCCAGCATGATGGAGGACATCCAGAAGTTTGTAGCGGCGTGCTGTATTTGCGCTAGGAACAGGACTTCCCACCTCCCCCCTCTGATCTGCTGCAGCCGATGCCCGTCCTTAAGCACCCGTGGAGCCATATCGCTCTTGATTTTGTTACGGGGCTGCCTGTTTCGGAAAGCAACACGGTCACCCTGGTCGTGGTTGACCGTTTTATTAAGGCTGCCCACTTTATCGTGCTGCCCAAGCTGCCTTCGGCGCGAGAGACTGCCCTTCTTGTTGTGGACCATGTTTTCCGGCTGCATGGCAACCCTCAAGATGTGGTTTCTGACCGGGGCCCTCAATTTATGGCCAAATTCTGGCTTGCGTTTTGCAACCAGTTGGGGGCTACCGTGAGCCTTTTCTCAGGTTTCCACCCAGAGACTAACAGGCAGACTGAGAGAACCAACCAGTCTTTGGAGAATACTCTTCGATGTTTGGCGGCTGACAACCCATCCTGGTGGAGTAGATTTTTAGCATAGGCCGAATACTCCCACAATTCACTGGGTAACTCCTCCACAGGTCTTTCCCCGTTTGAGGCTCAGTTGGGTTATCAGCCTCCACTGTTTCCTGAGACTGACAGGAATTCAGAGGTTCCTTCGGTTAATTACTTTGTTCGGCATTGTCGGTCAGTTTGGGCCAGGGTCCGTTCCTCCTTGTTGCGCTCTGGACGGAAACAAAAGACCGCCGCAGATAGAAGGCACCGTTCAGCCCCATCTTATGGGGTTGGCCAAAGGGTCTGGCTTTCCACGTGGGACCTGCCCTTGAGAGTGGAGTCGTGGAAATTGGCTCCCTGCTTTATTGTGCGAAGATTGTGCGAAGGATTAATCCGGTCACAGTCTGGTTGAAGCTCCCTAGATCCTTACGGATCCACCCCTCTTTTCATGTCTCCAGGCTCAAACCGGTTAGCACTTGCGTCCTGGTTCCGGTCTACAAACCCCCGCCGCCGCCGCGGATGATTGAGGGGGGGCCGGTTTACACTGTGCATTGTATTTTAGCCGAGAGGCGTGTAGGTCATGGAGCTCAGTGTTTAGTAGATTGGGAGGCTTATGGTCCTCAGGAGTGGTGCTGGGTCCCTTCTCGGGATATCCTGGATCCTACCCTTATTTCTGAATTCTGTGCGCGGGGCTCTCTGGGAACTTCTGGGGCTGTTCCTTAGAGGGGGGGGGGGTCCTGTCATGGTTTGTTAGGTGTGCGTGTTGTTTGGACCTTTCTTTGTAGCTCTTGTTCCAGGATGATATCGAATTTCTGGGCCATCGAATTCTTTACCCAGCTGGTTGATTGAGCTGGGGCAGTACTTCCCCAGAATCTATATAAGCAGGATGTCCGGCACACCTCCTTCGCTAATGTCTGTGTTTAGCTTTGCACTATAGCTGTAGGTATCTCTAGTCAGGTTTTGTATGACTTTATATCTTCTTATTGTTAGAGTTTCTTCTCCAGTTTTCTATCTCGCTTTGCTTCCGTGGTTTGGACTATTGTACGTCCTTTGGAAGCGCAAGTACTTGCGTTTAGTCTATATTATTCTCTGTGTTTGTACTGTGTTCGTGCTACTCTCTTTCCCTCTGTTGTTGCGCTTGGCCTCCATATACTACGAGCCATTACAAACAATGTCTTTCAGCCAGTTGAGGAGAAGGGACTGTCCCTTTATCTTTGCTGCCTTGAGGAGAGACAAAAAAACATATATAATGTTAGACATGGATATTAACACACATTCAGCCAGAGTGGAAGAGATAATCAGAGAAATCAACTTCTGTTGTCTTCCATTGGAATGACAATGTGCATAATCTCTGCCATCAGTGGCTCATTGTTAAGTACCCCTGATGTAAGGTACACTGAACAAAAATATAAACGCCCCATGTCAAATATTGATGCCACATGGAGTTAACAACTCTAAGTGAGCATATGCTGACTTTTACTTATACAATAGGGATATTTCTCTTGATTTTTGTACCATTTTTTAATCCATCTCTCTGTCAGTGAGCATTTGCTCAGTGATGCAGTGATTTCACTCAGTACATGGGCGTGGCATTTCCAGACGGTGATCAGACAGAATGAGCAGTACCCAGACACTCCTTATACTGGGGACAATAAAAGGCCTCCCCAAAATGTCGAATTTTGTCAAAAGTCATCATGCCTCAGATGTCTCAGGTCAAGCGGGAACATGCCATTGGCATGCTGGATGCAGGGATGTCCACCAGAGCGGTCGCTATGCAGCTGAATGTTAACTATCGGACGATAGGCCGTTTGAGAGTTCGTTTCCGACAGACGGGCAGTACTGCAAATCGACCTCATCCACGTCGGCCACGTGTGACCACACCAGCACAAAATCGCTACATCCGGCTCGTCCACCTGCGGGATCAGCTCAGATCAGTGACACACACAGCAGATGAGACCGTTGGTCTGCACAACAGACGCATCACACCACAGACAGTCCATAACCGCCTGCGAGAAGCCAACTTGCACGCTCGGCGTCTTCACCGTGGTCTGGATCTCACCGCTGTCCAGCGTCGGAACCGACTCGCATGGGCAAACGCACACGTTCGATGGCCCTTGGCGCGCTGGAGAAGAGTGTTATTCACAGACGAATCCCGGTTCCAGTTTTTTGTGAATAAAAACTCAAAAATTTGACATGGGGCGTTTATATTTTTGTTCAGTGTATATTAATTTTATGATTAATATGTAGGTAATAACATGATACACTCATTAAACTTACTGCAGCTATTTTTTTGGCCAGGTTCTTGGCACCATGCCACATGTCAAGACTGTGATGAATTCCGTTGGCCTTGTATCTGCCTTTGTCTGAGTCTGTGAAATGGGCAATAAAATTTTACAAAAATATTTCAATCATCTTTTCAGCTCATGCATTCAAACATTATGTCAGATGAGTACTTACTCATAAGCGCTCCGATCTGGGTATGAGCATCTGTGCAGACCTCCACTAGCTTTATCTTTGATGTAAGCTTGTCCACGGTCTGGATAAAACCCTGCTTCTCCATGATGACAGAGTTCCAGGATGTCTGCCGCTTGTCTATGTTGGCAACATGAACGATCTCCTTGGTATCATTCTCCATGGTGGAATAGCTGCAGTATTGTGCACAATGGCCTGGCGAGTCATTTCTGCCATCCACTGAAAAAAAGTAATAAAAATAAAACCCAAACACAGAAATTGGTTAGCTTCTTATATACAATCACACAGTCATTGCCAGATGTTGTCTGTACTTAAATTACATGGTAAAGTTGAAGCTATGCACCTAGGACCACAACGTCTTTCCCTTGAAGGCGGCTGATGCCCTCAGTCCTCTTCTCTTCCCAGAAGTCCTTTACTGTGTCGACACAGTAAGTGTCCTGAATAGGCAAGAAGGTGTTCTTGTTCACCATTCCCATATTCATAAATTTGAACAAGAGGGCAACCTTTGTGTAGTTGTTGCCAGACAGCAAAACATTGGCGAACAAGAGAAAATCTCCAGCTTGCATCCCAAACTTCATTACAGGCTGGGAATTCCACCTCCACAAGCAGTGTCCTTTGGGGCACATCTAAAAGTCAAGCAAAAATAATAAATAAATTTTGCATTTACAGTACTGGCTTTCACTAGATATTTTTGTTTTTATACAACCATAGATTTATGATATGCCCTGACTGTCAAGACTTACCCATTCAACACTTGTTACTGTGCCCTTGGAAGTGATGTTGATCTCAAAGCGGGCAACAGAGTCGCACATTGCACCAGTGTTCAAAATGGCTGTACATAGATCCACAGGCAGGATCAGAAATGTAGCCAGTTGTCTCAAGCAGTCATCATATACTATTGACGCTCTGGCGCCTATGATGTCATCTCCAGAAAGGACATGCTGTGGGTCTGGGAAAACAGGTGCCTGATCACAGGGAGAAGGCTCATCCGGAGAATCTTCATGTGAAGGGTGGTCATGCACAGTATCATCGATTCCAATAACTGGAAGTAGATCTATACACGGTGCTTTCTGTAATGCTCCACCCATTCTGTTGAGGCACAACATAAAGGCATATGTGTTACGTAAAAAAATAAAAAAGATCCCACACAACAGTAGAGTAAAAACAGTGATAACACACCGTATACAAATTGGTGGAATAAACTCTTCATCAGAGCTGTCACCCTTCTCTCCATCAGAGCGGTCTTCACTCGCTCCATCTTTTTGATGAAAGTAAGGGTAACCTTCATCTGCCCAATCAATTCTGTAAAGAAAAACATTCAGAAAACTATAACTTATTTAAAAGAGAACAGTAAGTAGTTGTAAATGTCATCATGAAGTATTACTTACACACTGTTCATGGGGTCATTTAAAACATTTTCGTCCATGTCCTCCTCCACAATGCTCATGTCACGTAAGCTGTAGAAATTAAAACATTAAAAATGTATTAATTATTCATATTAAAAATAGTCACATATACCAAAGAAGTTATTGCATTTGAACTGTTACCTCTGCTCAAGGCCCTGAATTTCTTTTTTTAATCAATATTGACTTTCATGATTTGTCTGTCCCTAGGGGTAAAGACCTTTTCTCACTTAGTTTTCTTTAGCCCCGCATTATCCTTAGCCCCGTACTATCCTTAACCCCGGACTATCCTTAGCCCTTTTTCTCACTTGCATTTTTAGTACCGTACTATCGACGAAACGAGGGCTAAGAAAAATCGCTCCTGTTCTCACTTGCTATCATTAACCCCGGACTATCGAGGCTTAGTGAATCTAATTTCACAGTCTTCCCAGTTGCTCCTTTTGCCGGCCACTGTCAAATTTTATACAAATGAGTTGATGACAGTCCAAACGAAGTACAGGTAGCTAGCTACGTATTGCGTGTTCTGTGTGGTGTGTTGGATACAAATAACCCGCCGTACACATGGGCAGGTGCACACGTACGGTCAATGTAACAACGTGTCTTTTTGTAAGGCATACAAAACATATGTGTCCTAGCAAGCCCTCAATCACAGCATCGTCTCAACATCGACACATAATGTCATGCATTCTGATTTTATTTCATTGCGTATCCGTTGTATCACTCTTTCAAACTCAATCACAGAATAAAAACAAATATTACAAAGGTCTTTTCAGCCATCTACCAATAATTTAAGGCTTAATATCACAGAGATGCCAAGTCTCACGCATTCGGCGTAGGTCTCACGCATTTTTTAGGCTTATTCGCCGTAGTCCACAATTATTCATTGAACACTTCATGAGATTCTCACGCGGTATTAAAATCCTTGTGCATTGAAGTTTCAGTTTCACTTGAGTAAAGGTGGACCTCACCACAAGTAACATGGAAACCGATTATAACTCCGGACTTCCCGTGCTTCTCTTTACTCAGGGATTGGAAACAATGCATGTGTTTCATGATCGTTTAAATTGTTTTAATGAAATAAGACCATTTGAAACATCTTTATGCAATTCCATTGCTTTCAATCCATCAGTAAAGACAAGCCTCAGAATTCCCGAGTCATAATCGATTTCCGTGTCACTAGTGGGGAAATCCACCGTAATGCACTTGAAACTGATTAACTTGATGCACAATGACTTAAATTCCGCAAGTGAATTTCTTCAGTGCGCGTTGATTGAACAATTGCTGACTACGATGCAGAAACGTGAATGCCACTAAGAGGAGAGACTCAAGCTTAATGCGTGAGACTTGGCATCTCTGATATCAATTCAATAAATATTTATTTCCATCGAAGAAGTCTGCTACTTCGGCTCGCTACGACCACACAGCAGAGCGAGTTTGTTTTAGATACTGCTTGACATCATCGCGCTCACGTTGTTGAATTGAATATTCATGACCGTCTTGCCTCGGATTGGTTGCAGCGCAACCTGTTTTCGTCGGCTTCCTTAACCCCGGACTATTTCTGTTTCTGTTCTCACTGGCCTTCTTAGCACCGCAATTTGGTGCTTAGCTAACCCTACCAATTTGCGGTGCTAGATAGTCCTGTACTATCGGTGGGGCTAGCCCACTTTCCAAAAACCCAGTGAGAACAGAAGCCGTGCTAAGCTTAACCCCGGGAAATTGGTGGGGCTAAAGGGGGGCCTTAGCCCCACCAATTGCCGGGGCTAAGCAATTTTTTTGCCAGTGAGAAAAGGCCTTAATTGTGGTTTAGCCCGTCAGCTGAGACGGTTTACCGGGGTGTGGCGCTTGGAGCCAACACGTGAGAGCTTTGGGAGGTAGATGAGAACCCGTGTTGTCCATCCACCCTATGGAGGAGGGTGCAGCCGCGGCCAAACAAACCATGTGAGGGGAAAAGGAGTAAACCTTTTCAAATCCGGAGTGGGGACCCGTAGGCGGTTCAGTGCTACATGTAACACCGTTCCGGCATCTTCTACGGCCAAACTGACGCCAAACGTCATGCTCTGCATTCCTTTGGATCCCGTCAGTAAGGCCGAGAGGGGGATTCTGACGCTTGGGCCACCCAGGATCTCCATATTCCGGCCCAGGCTTCGCACCCTGGAGAGGAAGCAACACCTCCAGAGGCGCATAGATGGTCTCCTGAGACTGGACTGCCAAAAAAAAAAAAAAGGGGGTAATTGTGCGGTAATTGGAAATGTCACCCATATACACTACCAGTCAAAAGTTTTAGGACACCCCAATTTTTCCAGTTTTTTAATGGAAAATTATGCAGTTTAATGTCTCACTGTACTCTGGAATGAAAGCATAGACATGATAGAACAAATTAACAATCAAAGTTAAAAAAGATATCATGTAATCAATTTATAAACCAAAATGTTTTGTAAACTTTTAACTCAAAGTAGCCACCTTTGGCAGATGCAACAGCTGAACACACTCGTGGCATTCTTTCTACAATGGAAATCAAATACTCTTCAGTAAGTTCTTCCCAGCTCTGTTGCAGAATTCCCATAAATGTGTGGCACTTGTAGGTTGCTTTGCTTTCACACTTCTGTCCAGTTCATCCCAAACCATCTTGATGAGGTTTAAGTCTGGAGCCTGTGCTGGCCACTCCATGTTTTCAAGCTTACCATCTTGTTCTTTTTTCCTAAGGTAGTTCTGGCAGAGCTTGGACTTACATTTTGGGTCATTATCTTGCTGTAGGATGAACCCCTGACCAACTAGGCACATACCAGAGGGTACTGCATGGCGCTGCAGAATGCTGTAGTAGCCGTTTTGGTTCAGAGTGCCTTTCACACTCTAAGTCACTGACCCTACATCCAGCAAAACTGTAATGGCCGGTGGAATACGGAGGCCAGGTGCAACGACCAGAGAGAGTAGCATGGACACAGAACAAACACAGAGAATAATACAGACCAAACGAAAGTACTCGCGCTTCCAAAGGACGTATAATAGTTCTAACCACAGAAGCAAAGAGAGATAGAAAAAGGGAGATGAAACCCCAATAATAAGAAGATAGAAAGTCAAACAAAACCTGACGGCAGATATCTTCGGCTGTAGTGCTTAGCTACAAACAGACACTCTAGCGAAGGAGGCATGCCGGACTTCCTGCTTATATAGATTCTGGGGAAGCGCCGCCCCAGCTCAATCAGCCAGCTGGGCAAAGAATCCGATAACCTAGGAAACGATATCGTCCCGGGACGAGAGCCACAAAGAAAAGTCCAGAGCACACGCACAAACATCCAGAACCATAACAGGACCTCCCCCCTCAGGGACGGCCCCAGATGTTCCCAAAAAACCTCGAGCAGGGACCCAGCACCTCTCCTCAGGACACCAAACCCTCTGGCCACCCTGATAAGCCAGTGCAAAATGGTGCCTCCTATCAGCAGCAGCCTTCCGTTTATACACCGCCATGGGGACAAACAAACAGCCAGAGGGCTCCCCACCAGAACCCGGGTCGGGCCGCAAGGCCTCCCGCACAACAGACTCAGTATCCCCCTGTATGGGAGCCACAATCCGAGCCGCCGGAACAACCGGCCCAGAAACAGGATCATGGCCCGAGCGGTCATAAATCCGTAACAAGGCGCCAGGCTTGATGCTCTTGGAGCTGGGGCGATAAGCCAATGCAAAGTCAAAGCGATTGAAAAACAATGCCCACTGCGCCTGCTGGGAATCACGTCGCCTAGTCTTCTGGACACACTGGGGATTCCTGTAATTCATCCAAACCACAAATGGATGTTCAGCCCCCTCCAACCAATGGCGCCACTCTTCTAATGCCAATTTAACAGCTAACAACTCCCGGTCACCAATACTGTAATTTCGTTCAACCGGTGACAATGATTAGGAGAAGCAGGTGCATGGGTGCAACTTATTGTCCCGAAGGGGGCGCTGGGAGAAAATGGCACCCACTTCGGCCTCCGAAGCATCAACCTCCACCACCAATGGGAGGGAGGGGTCGGGCAAAACGACAATAGGTCCAGAACTAAGTCATTTCTTCAACTCCTGAAAAGCAGCCTCCGCTGCTGGAGACCAAGCAAACGACGAGGAGGAATTCCTCTTAGAAAGCGCAATGATGGGGGCAGCCACAGCGCTAAAATTGTGAATAAACCTCCTATAAAAATTACCAAAGCCCAAAAATCGTTTAACCTCCTTAACATTCTGAGAGTCAGGCCAATTCCTAACCGCTGCCACCGTGTCAGGGAATAGTTTGATCTCACTATCGTAAACACGATGCGGAGGCAAAGACAAAGCCCATTGTTTGCCAAAATCCTCCGCGAGATCAACATAATCTTCTGACACGTTGGGAGGTAAACCAAGGTTCAGCGCGGCTCCTACACACCAATCTTATTCAGAACCCGACGCCTCCCCCATGGGTTGAAATTCGGGGCGACTTGCCAGAATCTCACTACAGTGAGACCTACAGTCTGAGCCCCACTGGACGATTGGGTCACTTTGACTGCCCCAAAAGATCTGTGGCCTATGCTTGAGCAACCAGGAATGACCCAAAACCAAAGGACGAACTGGGGAATTGGTTAAGAAAAAATGAATTTTCTCTGAATGACCACCAAAAGGGATAAACATAGTCAAAAAATCAGAGACCTAGGTTATAAGCCCATCTCCCAACGGTCGACCATCCAAAGCTTTGATCGAGTGTGAATGTGAGAGAGAGCAGATGGGAATGGAATGTTTTCTAGCCCACTCTGCATCCATAAAACAATCAACAGCCCCCGAATCCAAAAAGGCTTTAACCCATATTTTCTTTTTCCCCATAGTCAACTTTACTGAAATGAGAGTTCGAACGGGAGATTGAGTCTGTCCCTCTAGCGCCCCCCCCACCGCCAGAGGGGCTTCCCGTCTCCCTTTAAGCTCGGGGCAACTAGGATGGATATGTCCCGATTCCCTGCAATGGTGACAAATTATTTGTCTGTGAACAGGCTTATGAGCCCGGTTCTCATATGAGCCATCAACCTGCATGGGCTCACTAGAACTGGGCAATGGGCAGAGTTAAGGCTGTATGCCTGTTGCACGGAACATTAACCTCGTTGCTATCAAGAGCTAATGCAGTACGTTTCTCCTTCTTTCGTTCGCGGATGCGATTATCAACTCGTACCGCAGTACGAACCAACGAATCTAAAGAAACGCAAGGCTCTAGTGTAGCTAGAGCGTCCTTAACCTCCTCTGCCAAAGCGTGAACAAACACTGTCATAAGAGGTGCTTCTGGCCACCCTATCTCTGTGGCTAAGGAGCGAAATGAGATAGAGAAATCAGCGATGCTATCATCACCCTGCTTCAAATGCATTAGACGCGTAGCTGCGTCGTGACCATATACATCCTGATCAAAAACAATCATTTCTCTCACGAGAGTTTCCACTGAATTTACTACCGGCGATCTAGCTCGAATGAGTGGCCTCACCTGTTATGAGCCAAGCCCTGTTTATTTTTTTTTTTTGTTGATAGTGGGTAACCTATATTTGTGTGACATACAGGGGGGCGGGGTGGCTGTCTGTGAGTAGTACTGAGGAAGAGAACGTGCGAGTTTAGTTTGCCACAGCTACGGCGAAATGTGTGGTGAAGTTAACTATCTTAATGCAGGGACATAACAGTTTGGTAAGATGAAAAGACCGTGTTTCTTGTTTTTAACGCTGTGTACTGTGTTCCGTTGCTGAATAAAGGTGTCGGTCGCCGCCACAGAATTGATCCATGAAGTTGTTGGAAGTTTAGTTACCACAACGAGCCAGGCTAGTTAGAGTTAGCTAGCTATATCCAGAGGACTCCTTACTACGGTTTGGGGCCGAGAAGCTGGAGAGGTAACACTGGGGGCTCGTCCGGGATTAATTCTGCAACGTGCAGGCGAGTCACGCCATTGTTTGGATTGAAAAATTAAAGCGCAGCGGACAGGGAAAGAGGAGAAATGGCGGTGTCTAGAGAAAATCGCACTGCAGGAAAGAAGTCCAGCAAGGTAAGAAGCCCAAGTATCAGCACAAACCCGTTTTTGGCGCACATAACAGAGACTGATGGAGCTAATGTGGATTTAATTAACTAAGCGGACGGTGCACATGCTGACGTTGGATGCAGTACAAACCCTTTCATGGTTAGCATTGAGCTAGCGTTTGCTGCACGTAAAAAAACCTATAGCACATCACCGTCGCGGTTAAACATGGAATGGCCGCCCACACCACCACCAACGTTGCCAGCTAACCCCTTTATGACACCAGCGGCCCAGCGCAGGGCAGTTTATTGCGAATCTGTAGCTTCTTCTCAGCCTAGTAATCCTTTCACCTCCATGGATTACAACTGCGGCATTGCAAGCACGCCTGTTGCCCCTGCTCAAAGGCCATTTCCAGTGCAGACTGTGCCACCACCTACCCCCTGCATGTCCCAGTATGCGAACCCAAGTCATGGAGTGCCGTCTCTGGGCTATGGCTACATTCCACCCGAGGATGCACAGCTGCCTAGAGGTAAGAGACTTGAACTGCATGAACATGGCCAGCAAAATCTGCAGTGTGCTAAGTCTGTGCCATGCTGCTGCTCACCACACACAGCACGCTTTCACGGATGTGCAGACAGCAGTGATGATGAGCATTATGGACTGAAAGAGAGAATTCCCACACTGAGACCAGGTCAGTTTTATTGAATGGGTGCATGGAAAGACTTTCTCCAATTTGAAAGCTGTGCACGCGCTAATTACTGGTCAGAGGAGACCATGGCTGTGCAGCTTAGGTTTAGTCTGACCGGAGCAGCAGGCACTATCATCCATAAGAACCCCAGGTCTGGCCGATGGAGTTATCAGCGCATTGTGGAGGAGATTGAGGCTGCCTACAGGCCATGTTCAGAGCACGCAGCAGCCATCGGCATCGAACTAAGACAAAGAACCAGAAAACCAGGTGAGACTCTATATGCACTGAGAGATGACATCTATGAGAAGGTCTCCATTGTGTATGCTGATCGTGCAGAGTTGGAGCAGGATGCCATCAGTGTGGAGATTTTCACCAATGCCCTGGCTGATGCGGAGATGGTGCAAAAACTGCTGGAGGAACAGCCATGCACGCTGGCGAGAGCTTACGACATAGCCCACAGGTACGAGGCAACCAGAAGGGCTGCCAAAGCAGTCTCAAGTTGATGCGGTCAGGTGCACCAAATACCACAGAGCGGAGGAGCCAGAGCAGCTACGGTACGTGATGATGCTGAGAATGCTCACATTTTGTGGAGTGAGGAACCAGAGAGGGTAGCTGCAATGCACATTCACCCACCACAGAAGGCGCCAAAGTTTCACCAGCAGTGGCACCCCAAGAGAAATGACAGACAATGGAAAAAGGACTTGGGAGAAGTTGTTTGTCATAACTGCTCAGGCATTGGCCACTTTCAGAGGAGTTGCCCTTCCCCTCGTCGCCCCAAACAACATGCAGGGAGCGTCAGATTGACCCCAACATCTGACCCCAGCACAGTGGTTGTTTGTACTAAAGGCCAGGAAGGCGAGATGTGTGTTAAAGTATTAATTCATGGACTGTCAACCTGTGCTTTGCTGGACTCTGGTGCGCTGAGGAATGTGCTGCCCATTCACCACTTCAACTCCATTCCCACTGAGTTCAGACCCCCCATACGGCCGTCAGTCGCACAGGTCCTACAGGGCATCGGGCCAGGAGGCCTCTCAGTCATGGGGGAGGTCGATGTCCCAGTGCACGTTGGAAGCCGGCTCACCACTGTCAACTTCATCATGGCTGACACAGCAGAGAGCACAGAGGTCATCCTGGGGCACCCTTTCCTGCAGCAGGCGCGGGCCTGTTTGGACCACGGCCGCAGGCAGATAACCCTATTTGGTGAGAAAGTACCCCACTACAACGCCAACCCAGAACTACCAGTACACATTGTCAGGGTGGCATGCAGCACAGTATTGGAGCCGGGGCAGGAGTACATTGTTCTTGGCACTGCCCGCCTCCACTCTGCTGCCGGTGGAGACCTGATGTTGAGCCCCACCAAAGGTTTTATTGAAAAACATCACGTCCTAGTGGCTCGTGTCATTGTGCAGGCAGAGCGGTCTACCAACATCCCCATCAGGGTCTTCAATCCAGGTGCAGTGCCGGTCACCTTGAGGAAGGGGGTGGTGGCTGGAGTCCTTCAACTGGCAGAAGTAATGGGAGAAGCGGAGCTTCAGTCCCTCCAAGCCCCAGTAGTGCCTGAACTCGTTACATCCACCTCTGCTTTTGTACCTTTCCACCTACACCTGTATGCTGAAAGCTGTGCAAGCCTGACCGAGACTGACTGCCTCAGGCTGGCCAAACTGCTTCAGTCATACAGTGATGTCTTCTCTACAGGGCCCACCGACCTTGGCCGCACCAACCTCGTGCAACATGACATCGTAACTACTCCTGGGCCGCCTGTAAAGCAACCACCCCGCAGAATGGCCAGGGATAAGCAGGCTTCAGCCGACTAACAGGTACAGCAGAGCCTGGATGCAGGCATAGCCCAGTCCAGTAACAGCAGCTGGGCTGCAACAATCGTCATGGTGCGTAAGAAAGATAGGAGCCCACGCCTCTGTGTGGATTACAGGCCCCTTAATGAGCGGACCATTAAGGACGCCTATCCGCTGCCACGCATACAGGACACCCTGGACACCTTGTCTACCGCCAGATACTTCAGCACACTAGATCTAACCTCGGGGTACTGGCAGGTGGAAATGACCCCCAGGGCCCGCAAAGCCACTGCTTTCTGCACCAGGAAGGGGTTATTCGAGTGGAACGTGATGCCGTTTGGACTCTGTAACGCCCTGGCCATGTTCCAGCGGCTTATGGATTGTGTCCTGGTTGGGTTGCAGTGGGAGACGTGTTTTGTATACCTCGATGACATCATAGTCCTGGGGCAAGACATCATGCAGATGCTGGAGAGGCTCAGCCAAGTGTTCAGCAGACTACGGGAGGCCAATTTAAAGCTAAAACCATCCAAGTGCTGCCTGTTTCGGGAGGAAGTCTCCTACTTGGGACACATCGTCTCAGCCAGAGGTGTTGCCACCGACCCCCAGAAGATTCAAAAGGTGTGTGAATGGCCCACGCCCCGCAACGTCTCAGAGTTGAGCCAGTTGGTTGGCCTAACGTCCTATTACCGACATTTTGTTCGGGATTTTGCCACAGTCGCCAAACCCCTTCATGAACTCACTAAAAAGTATGCACGCTTTAACTGGACAACAGAGTGTCAGGAGGCCTTTGATGAACTGAAACTCAGACTGACCTCAGCGCCTCTTCTCGCCTACCCCCTTGACAATGGGGAACTCTTCCTGGACACTGACGCTAGTGACTGGGGAGTCGGTGCCGTCCTATCTCAAATACAAGGGGGAGAGGAGAAGGTCCTGGCTTATGGGAGGAGATTGTCCTCCACTGAACAAAACTACTGCACGTCCTCATTATAACTTCCCCAGTGTCGTCTCCAGTGGGGGTAGTTAGACGGGTCAACAGCAGTGAACACGCCCCAGCTAACCCTCCAGAGTTATCTCCAATGGGGGTAGCTGATACTCGGAGCATCTCCGATGGAGACCACCCCTCGTCTCACCCAAACGTCAACAGAGTGAGTGAGTCATCACAAGTTGACCTCTTCAGTGGCTGGACACAGGAGCAGCTGAAAGCAGCACAAATGACTGATCCAGATATAGCACCTGTGTGTAAGTGGATTGAGGGGGGAAACCGACCAGCATGGGCTGATGTAGCACCTTGCAGCCCTGCCACTAACACATACTGGGCACAGTGGAAACGCTTGTATCAGAGACATAGGATCATACTGAGGAAGTTCTACTGTGCCGAAGGAAGTGTGTTTTATCCCCAGATCCTGCTGCCACGAATGTACCGCACTGCTGTGATGGAACAAATGCATGATGGCCCAGTGGGTGGCCATTTTGGGGTGGAGAGAACCCTTTGCCGCCTTAAGACCAGGTACTTTTGGTACAGCATGAAAGATGATGTTACCCTGTGGTGCCGTACCTGCACCAGCTGTGCTGCCAGGGCCCGCCCTAAGAAAACCCCTCAGGCGGCCACGGGCAAGGTGAGAGTGGGCGCACCTATGGAGAGGATTGCTGTTGACATAATGGGCCCATTAAACGAGACTGAGAGACACTGTTTCATACTGGTGGTTCAAGACTATTTCAGTAAGTGGGCTGAAGCCTATCCCGTTCCCAATGAGCAGGCAACCACAGTGGCTGAGAAGATCGCCTCTAAGTGGGTGTGTAGGTATGGAGCCCCACACTCCCTGCACAGTGATCAGGGCACCAATTTCGAGTCAGCTGTGGTCCAGGGGATGTGTGAACTGCTGGGGATTGAAAAGACGCGCACTACTCCGTTTCATCCCCAGTCTGACGGACAAGTGGAACGCCTTAATGCCACACTCCAGAAAATCTTGGCTGCCACTGCCGAACGCTGCCATTGGGATTGGGATCTGATGATTCCCTGTGCACTCATGGCGTATCGTGCAACTAGACACAGTTCCACGGGACTGTCTCCCAACATGATGTTCTTCGGGAGGGAAATCACTGAGCCCATGGACCTGGTCGCTGGCACGCGACCTGAGAATGATGACATCCCTACTCCACCACAGTATGTCATGCAGCTCAGAGAGAGATTGGAGCTCTCTCACCAGCTGGCACGAGAGGCTCTGGGCAGGACAGCCGAGCGTGCCAAACGACAGTATGATAAAAACCTCTGCCAGGTCCAATACCAGGTCGGAGATGCAGTATGGCACCTGGTTAAGAACAACAAGAGAGTGAAAAACAAAATAAGGAAGTTTCTGCCTTCCTACGAGGGTCCTTACTTTGTGGTTGGTGTGCTGGATGACTTAGGTTACCATGTCCAAAGAAGCCAGAGAGCCAAGGTTAAAGTGGTCCATCATGACAAGCTCAAGCCTTACCACTCCAGGACCCCGCTGGACAATAGCTGGGTTTTCCAATGTGCTGACGCGTGGGCACCAGTCGAGGTGCCAGCCCCAATATCAGATGAGAGCTCCGCCGACGCAGACCTTGGTCCGCTCAACCTGTGGGACGCTTTGTCGGAGACAGAGGATGCTGCTGTGGGGGTCCCCCACAAACTCTGCTCTTCACCACAAGTTTCACAGAGCAGCAACCAGCCTCCTGACGACTCCACCTGGTCTCAACTGGAGGAGACTGGCAGCCAAGATCCTGGTGGGGGGCATGTCCAGCATCCACCTTCGTCCTTCATACATCATCAGAGGTCCCAGAGGACCCACAGGGTGACTGGGTGGTCACTGAGCTTTGTTGAGAAAGAAAGACGTGAAAGACATTGATCTGAGGTAGGGTGTAGGCGGATCGCTGCCCTTCTCAGAGAATTGACAAAAAAAAAGAAAAAAAAAAAACCTCTGGGTTCCAGAGTTGTATTGTTTATTTCTGTTTAATTGTTGCATTGCAAGTTGTGACTGAATACTGGTTTGAAAGTATAAAAATGCATCGGTCTAGTCTAAATGCTGATGTTTTATTTGGTAGTGAGTAATGTAAATGCTGTGGCTGCACGTTATTATCTCAGCACCCCCGTATATGAGTAATTGGTTCCTGGGAGTAAACCAGAAAATGAAAGGCTTAACTTGTTTACAGATGTCTAGCACTAATATTTCTCCTGCAAGGCCAAATCTTAAAGAGTGGAGTTATACCTAGTTTGGATACATGGTTTGTTATTAACAAGATAACCCTCTTTTCACTCTGTTAATTGTACACATTTTGTCATATTTCTATGTGAAGGACATGCAGTATGCACCCATGGACATTTCATGGACATTGCCCCTCCACCTCAAATTGCCTTCTTCTGGGGAAGGACCCCCTTCAAGTACTGTACAGAAAAAGGGACTTGTCCATTATAAATGTTCTGTTTTCCTTCATTGGTGTATGAAATAGTGCTGGAGTGATTTTAAGGGTTTAATCATCATCCAGAGTGGGGGTAGTGTTACGAGCCAAGCCCTGTTTATTTATTTATTTATTTATTTTTGTTGATAGTGGGTAACCTATATTTGTGTGACGTATGGGGGGGGTGGGGGGGCTGTCTGTGAGTAGTACTGAGGAAGAGAACGTGCGAGTTTAGTTCGCCACAGCCACGGCGAAATGTGTGGTGAAGTTAACTATCTTAATGCAGGGAAATAACAGTTCGGTAAGACGAAAAGACCGTGTTTCTTGTTTTTAACGCTGTGTACTGTGTTTCGTTGCTGAATAAAGGTGTCGGTCGCCGCCACAGAATTGATCCGCGAAGTTGTTGGAAGTTTTGTTACCACAACGAGCCAGGCTAGTTAGAGTTAGCTAGCTATATCCAGAGGACTCCTTACTACGGTTCAGGGCCGAGAAGCTGGAGAGGTAACACACCCAAGTGAGAGCTGTGCCGGTCAACAGTGATAAAATAAACGAAACCCGTGATTCTTCATTCGAGAACCGTGAGAGTTGCACTTTAAAAAATATTTCACATTGAGCAATGAAATCTTTACATTTTCCTGCCTCGCCTCCATATCTTGGGGGTAACTTGAGTTTATGCTCTCGTGGAAGGTGTATACTGATTGTGCTTGTGAAACATGTTGTGTAATCTGAGCAGACAATGCTCTAATACTCTCAGAGAGACTTATTAGAAGACTTTCTTGTGTCTGCATAGCCTGCTCCTGAAGGCGAATTCTCTCTGTCAGCTCCGCCTGCCGACTGTCTAAGCTAGAAAGACCCTGGCTATACGCAGTAAGGACAGACTGCTGGTCAGCGACAATGCTCTGTAGCCAGTGCCCCCGTCAGCCTAGCCAATGCCCGGGGATAAAATGGTCTCGCAATACCCCCCCCAAGTAGGCTATAGAGTTAATTAATAGGCTACAATAACAGAATGAAAAATAGAATGATGAAAAAACACGCTGACAGGACACTTTATGTGACATTTGTTTAGTGTTGTTTAGATAAATCATATCATGTTTCAAGGATCGCATGTAAAATAAATAGGCCTAATGTAGGCTACTTTTCTCAAACAGATGCATGAATTCACAGATAAATGCAGTGGCGGGCGGTGGATGGAAAACCGAGGGGGCGGAAAACATCCCTTGAAATGGATGAGATTAGTGACCCGATTTCAATCATTGTTCTTGGTCAACATATTAGTTTCCCTTATAATGAAATGTTTAGGCGAGTGAATAATAAATTCTGTAAAATGTTTAATGCACATGCCTTAATAGGCAACTCTTCATGAAAAAACCACTGTGGATTTTCCGCGTTAAATTTTGTCACATCTTAAGCAAGTCGTCAAACCTGTGCGTAATGATTGTTTAATTTAAAAAGATTGAAATGCGCTCTTTTTTGCGTTCAACTGGTGCGTTTGATTTCTCATCTTAACGAAGACAATTAGCTGCACCTGAGAGGGGAGAGTTCAAGTGTCTTTTACCAGGGAAATTGACTGAAAACAGATCAAGACAAATAAGCAGTTTAAAGACATGTTTATCGCCCTCCTTGTTCTCTGTCCACCGTCCGCCACTGGATAAATGTCTCAGAAGCCTATTCGAAAATATGTATATGTAACGATCACAACAGATAAAATCATGAATATTGTTGCATACATACTTAGGTAAATGTTTTGACAGGCCAATTAAAACAAAAACAAAAAACATAAAGTGGGCTACACATAGCCTATTCATTTGACAAATGAAAGGCTCCACACTTTTCTAGTTGCAAAGTCATGTACTGTATAAAATCATCGAAATCAATTCTCTTGGCCAGTTCATATTCTATCGAGATCATCGCTAAACCATTTAGTCTCTCTTGTGACATGGTGGGGCGCAAGTGATTTTTTATTAATTTAAGTTTACTGAAAGTGCGCTCGCCTCCAGCCACCGTTACGGGCAAAGTCAGAAAGATACGCAACATGGGATCTCAGGCAAGCGAGCGTGTGTGGTAGCTCACGTCATCAGTCTTGTGTTGTGGCGCTAAAGACGGACCAAACCACTTGCATTGTAAGTCTATTTTTACCACTACCGTACAGGCCAGCAGATACTGCCTAATTCCCATGAGACGTCTCGTGTATCTCTCGTGGATTTCTCGCGATAATCTCCTCTTTATGTCGCGTGCTATTATCAACCTCTGCTGAGACAAGCTTCGCAGTCGGCGGGCCGCCGAACCTACTCACATATGCCTAGAGTCTGCCAAATATGCGACGTAATGTAGTCCGAATTAGGCCTATGCACAGTTGTTACTGAGAATTACTTTTCATATGTGGATTTAATGGATGTAATACGTTGTTGCGTTGCTGCGTTGTTGTTGGTAATCGCTAATCACTAATCCGTGAAAATCGAGGGTGGGCTGAAGAAGAGTATACGATATCCAGCAGTGGTTGAAGAATCACTTTGAAAATCTCAGTATACATGTACTGCTGGTCTGAATAAAACATAATGTGCTTCATACATGTAGATTGTAATTTTGCATTTATTTCAGCCTGTTTACACCCCGTTTACACAGCTCTGCGAACGTAGAAGACCATGCTGATCACCCCGATATGAAAAAGTTATCAAATCGGGGCATTATCGCCGTCAAAATCCAGCAATTTGGGAAATTAAAGACTACATCACAACTGTACTGCGATGCTTCTACGTCGAAAGTGCTGCTGACTCGCTGCCGCTACGATTACACCCAGACCAATGCTGACCAATCGGTCGTTTCTACTACGTTGCCGCTATGATGTACAGGACCATACTACGTTGTTACACAGACCTAGAAGACTGTAGGACGATGTCGCTACACTGGTGCTGACCATATTACGCTTCTAGTACGATTTGTGGCGATGTCTATGTAATTGTAATTACTGTATGCATTATATTTCTTTGTAGTATCTTATACTTGCTCAACTGATTTTGTGATGTGTAAGTTAAATACAGTGAGTGAAGAAAATACAATACAGTAAGCAAAAGTCATTGTACTTAACTATTTAATGTATGCAATTATTTTGTGCACTGAATTAAGTTATAATTTATGTCCTCTTGCTTCGATTGAATATTAGTTCCTACTTAAAATTGTTTACTGGGGAAGAAGGGGCATGATGAGGGAAAAGGAAGTGGCAGAAAAAACGATTGAGTTGAGCAGTCCGTCTTGCTGGATGGAACGTTGGCTGTACAGTACTGTTTTGGTGTGATTAACTAAGAACGAAGATTAAAGATTGATTTGCGTACCACCAATTGTAGCGCTCATTTGCACAGCCCGGAGACCTGGAGCACGCTACCTAAATCGAGAAACTAGGGTTACATCTATACTGAGCAACAAAAGAAACGCAAGTTAGCTAGTTAATGTACTCAAATGGTTACTCAGTCAAAGTGACCGCAAAAGAAAGAAAAGTTTGATGAAACGAGTGTAAATGTGCACGCGCTAGTAATAAATTTGATTTTCTGTAATAATTACGCGCAAACTTATTTTACGGTCTGTCTTTAACTTGCGTTTCTTTGGTTGCTCAGTATATATTAATCGGGGGTGCTCACATTTCTTCAGTTCTTTCCCAACTTCAAAGATGAACGGACCTGATGCTGATTTGATTCAACTGGCTGTGCTCCAACGGTGCTGCGTTTTTATTACGACCACAGAGATCTCACCACGGCGCTATCACGCTGCTTGTTCGATAATTGCGTTCCCACTACGTTCTTAATAAATAAGACTTTGCCCCGCTTTTTGTTGGCCACGACCCGGCTACGCTTGTTTTGTGCACGTTCAAAATAAGCGTGGGGAGAGCAAGGATGTGCAAAAGCCTGCATCTCTGATGGTATGGGGATGCATTAGTGCATATGGTGTGGGACACTTGCATGTTTGAAAAAGCACCATGACTGCTGAAAGGTATATAAAGGTTTTAGAGCAACATATGCTCCCCTCCTGACGACATTTATTCCAGGGAAGGCCTTATGTATTTCAGCAAGACAATGCAAAACCACATACTGCAGCTATTACAACAGCATGGCTTCGTAGTAGAAGAGTCCATGTGCTGAACTGGCCTGCCTGCAGTCCTGATCTTTCACCGATTGAGAATATTTGGCGCATAATTAAATAAAAAGTCCGTCAAAGGAGACCCAAAACTCTCCAGCAGCTAGAAGCCTGTACTAAACAAGAGTGGGATCAAATTCCAATGGCTGAAATCAAGAAACTTGTCTCCTCAATGCCCAGACGCCTCCACTCTGTGTTAAAAAGAAGAGGGGATGCTACACCATGGTAAACAGGCCCCTTTCCCAAATTTTTTGAGACCTGTAGCAGCCATCAAATTTGAAATGAGCTCATTTTGTGGATAAAATTGTAAAATTTCTCAGTTTCAACATCTGCTATGTTATCTCTGTTCTATTGTGAATGAAATACTGGCTGGTGTGATTTGAAAGTCATTGCGTTTTGATTTTATTCACAATTTACACTTTATCCCAACTATTTCGGAATTGGGGTTGTAGAAGAGAGTGTAATGTATTGAGTGGTGATGACATTGGTGCTATTATTGGCGATATTTGTCTGAGTTGAACTTTGCTTCTTTTTTTTTTTTTTTTTACCAATTTGTACGTATATAGGCTATTTAAATATGCAAATAAAAATATTATTAATAATGCACCCCCATGCTATCATGGATGCTGTCTTTTGAACTGTGTGTTAATAAGCCTGATGGTCCCTCTCCTCCTTCAGAAGGAGGATGGGGTGTCCATGTTCTCCAAAAAAATTTCACATTTTGAACAGTCAAACCACAAAAGTTTCTTCCGCTTTGCCCAAGTTGATCTTAACCCTTTAGCAAGCATCGGCCCAAGGGCGCCAATAGGAATAATTGCATTTTTATACTGTCAAATACTGTGTTAAAGTAAAGTATACTTTTATTATCTCCAAGGGGGAAATTTAGCTTGGGCTACAGTCACTGCATCAAAGACTTAGGCACGAACGTTGCATAAAAACAACATAGAGTAGGGCACACCAACATGTTTCACTAGACCCATCATTCACATTACATTTAACACAGCATACAGCTCAGTCAAAAAAATAAAAATAAATGAAAATAAAATAATAATAATAAAAAAGCACTACACCGTACATCATGTCTACACCATACACCATACACAGGGGTTGGAAGTAAACACCAGCAGGGTAAGGCTACAAGACCAATAAATACACATAATAAATAAATTAAAAAGCTCTCCTATCTGCTGTTTACACTGTAGAGCTATATACTATTCAAAAGTTTGAAGACTCAGCATTCTGATTAAGCCATTTCATGATAAAAATACAATAGTGTAAATAGAATTTAAAATTGTGTCATAACAACCCTCAGCCTGACTATGCTGTCCCTTTGGTTCAATTATATTCCTGCAATGTCTTTTCAGTGCGCTTTACTATGTGCACTTAAAATAAAAATGAGGGGGGACTGTATTCAAGTGCAAAGAAAAAGGATTTATATTTATTACTTTAAAAGTCACAATACAGAATATACAAACGGGAAACAGCAATTCCCAAATATAATTACAAAGAGATCGCTAGACTAAGAGTGGTCTGCTATTTTAAAGAACAAAGCAATACGCTACTCAAAGAGCTTACGAGATTTCACATTGGAGTGGTGTGAAGCTCAGGCCTATAAGGACTATATTGGATAATTGACTAATGATACACAGATGCACGTGGCTGAGTGATGAATGGAGGAGTAAGCCATTCCTCAGAACTCTGATGATGCGGAGAGCTGGGGGCGTGGCGTAACAATCCCATTGTTCAGATTTGTAAAAATGTGTTGAAATCAATGTTTGTAGTTTCTCCACTATCAACAATTAAAATCTGTAGTCAAATCTAAAATTAATATTACCAATAATACTCTCCAACCATCCAAACTTAGCGAAGAAATCATGAAAATTACAAATACAAAAAAAAAATCTCCAAACTTTGTAAACTCATCTCCTTCTCAATACTGCCATATCACTCCCGGTCATCAAATGGGAAAATGACTTTGACCTCCCTCCTAACCCTGATTTCTGGATACAAATCAATAAAAACATCTTTTCTATGACTACTTACATAAATTTACAACTTACTCAATCCAAAACTATCCACAGATTCCATATCACTCAGAGTAAAATGTTTAAAATGGGACTGGCTGACCTGCTCACAATGCACTCTGGGTAGTGTGGACAAATTATCTGCATGCCACTCGCGTCTGTCCACCAGTTCACTCCTTTTGGACTGCAATCACTGAGAAACTCACTGCTATCTTGGGCTACAGAGTCCCAATTTCCCCATCACTTTGCCTGTTAGGAGATACAACATGCATCGCCCTACCATGCAAATACAAAAACCTGTTGCTAAGAACATAATTTTCCAAAACTAGAAATCTAAAAGTACTATTCACATATCTCACTGGCTCAACTCTCTTACAGAATACATTTCAAAAGAAAGAATAACTGCTCGCAAAAATAATGATATGTTAGTCTTTAATGAAATTTGGCTCTCATTCTTAACTCATCTCAACATACAACAGGACACAACACACGATCAATGCCACGAACAGGACCACAGTTTCCAATGATAACCATCCTCTTTAAACAATAGACTCATTTATACTCATAGGCATATTTACTTATTTATTATTATAATTTTTTTTTATTATTTGCTCAACGGATGATTGTTTTATATCAGTATATATTTTTCTTCTGTTTCTCTCTCCTTTCATTACATACAGATCCGAAACTTAAATATTGACTTGTTTATTTTGTTAATCTATTTATTTTATTTATCGATTTATTGTTTCGCCACCCAAACACATGCATGAATACACAGCTTAACTACATCTTTATCCCATCTACATTACCCCATGCACTGCACCCCACTCTCACCACCACTCTTTTTTGTTATGTCTGTGTTCTTGCATCAACAAAAAAAAGCTTGTAATCACCGTTTTAAAAAAAAAAAACTACTTGTCTTCCCAGTATAGTTACTTTGCTTTCTTCCTGTCTATGTCATGCGCATGTTGGTGTGTTTTGCTCCTCAAGTTGGTGTCCTGTATATGCATGTTGATGTCTGTTGGTTTTGTCCTGTCTGTATCAATGTCAGCCCCCCATTTGGTTGTAACATTAGCCCATTGTTTTGCTCCAACTTTTTCTCTTTTTTCCCTGTTCTTTTGTTTTTCTCTCTTTTTTTTGTCAATTGCACAGCCCCTCTCACTGAGAGGGCATCACCATTATGACCATTATGTTTTTGATATGACATTTGTAATTGAGAATAAAAATAAAGTCATCTTCCAAAGAGGGGCGGTGGTGGTGGGCAAAAAAAAGAAAAAAAAATGTTTGTACCTCGATAGCAGTCTAGAGATTAAAACCCATGATAGTTTTTTAATCCACAGAACAAGCAAGCTTGGACAAATGTCATGAAATCGACTTTAAAATAGAGGTAGTAGCTGAGCATCTCTCAATTTCATTATTTTTAGCATTTTTTACTCATGATGCAGTGCGATTGATTTTACAGTAGCTCTTTGGGAACAAAATAAGTCCACCCACTGGCTATTAACAGTAAGTATTCTAAAGGCAGCCCTCATTCCAATATAACAGGAAAATCTAATTCTTTTAGTTTACACAGACAACCAATCTGAAACTTCCAAAAGATGCATTTGCATGGTAGCCAAGGGATTAAGTTCTACGAGTAGGAATTGTTTGAATGGTTTCTGACCATGGAAGATTTTGCCAATGAAGCAAAGGAGTTTTGGAAGTGACTTTATTATGCGTATACCGTCCATTGAGTTCCACAAAAGAATCTGCCTGAGGATCACAGCCATTCAATATTGGCTTTCAGCCTGGATCTTCATGTACAGAGATTTGTCTGAATTCTCAGAATCTTTTTGGATCCCAAAATTCTTTGCAATTTTATATTGAATGTTATTCTTAAGTTGTTCAACTATTTGCCCATGCAGTCTTTCACAAAGAGATGAAGTCTTCGCCATCTTTACTTCCAAAGAATCAGCCTCTCTGGGATGCTATTTTTGTACCGAATCATGTTACTAACCTGTTGCCAATTAACCTAAATCCAGTGAGATGTTCCACCGGATGCATATTTTAGCATCATCAAACTTTTGTCATCTTTTGCCCCTCTCCCAACTTTTTTGAAACACATGGCCGGCATCAAATTCAAAATGAGGTGACATTTCTCATAATCAATAAAATTTCTCAGTTTCAACACTTGACATCTTGCCTTTGTTGTATTTTCAATTACGTATAGGGTTTGAGTGATTTGCAAATCACCGTATTCCGTTTTTATTTACATTTTGCACTGCGTCCCAACTTTTTTGGCAACCGGGTTGTAAAATGCTTTCACATGAGATTAAAAAACAGTTTTATCCTTACGGAATACTTAATGCACACTATGCACATGCCTTTCAATACTATCCAAATGCACAAAGAAAAATCTACATATATGCTATTCTACTTATTTAGAACCCTTGCCCTCTATGGAATAGATCTGCATGGAGAAGGGATAAGACAGCCTCCTCTTATTTCATTGCACAATTCCTTACAGATCAGTGCGACAAACAAGAATGTCTGCTAGTCAAAAACACAGCATCTGATTGCTCAAATGTCAAGAACACAACCTTAAATTGGTCTACGGACTCAATCCAAGGAAACACTGGAACGTCAATGGACGCTTCAGTCAGTCACTTGCAGCTTTGTGGAGATATGTCATAATTAATCTAAGGTGCAACACCATCATCAACTCTAGAGGGTTCACACAGCAAAAGGTACAAAGTTCTGAGGCAAAAATCAGAATCCAAAAGACAGACAATTAGGTCAAAATATATTACCGCAAAAATAAAATTGCACCAACTAAGTGAGGGTAAAAACTTGAAGACTGAGTACTATAGAGGAGAAAGGCAGGTCTTACAATACACAGAATTAACAGGACACAAGTGAGACTATCAATACAGGACAGGTGAGACTCATTAAACAATTTTTCCAGATTCCTTGTGAGAGTCTCAGGAGAGTGAGTGCTATGTCTCCCTCTTGTGGATGTCAGAGGGAAAGACAGGAAACCTCACAAACTGGCAATAGCGTTTACTGATAAATTCAGTTTGTCTTGCACTGGTGTAGTGTGTGTGGATGATTGCCAATACTGTCCCTTGATGAATCCAGTCTGCTTCACAACTCCAATTCTGCAAGGGCTAATTCAGACTAATATGATGTGAGAAGTTTCTATAAAGTCATTTCAAACAGGTTAAGGTTAACAGGTTTATTGGTGTGATGCTCTCCCCCTTTGGGGCATTCCTGGCGGCTTCCTATCTTTCTAAATTATTCAGTTATCCCTGCTTTCTCCTCATTTATGTAATCACCTAGTTTTAATTAAGTTAATTATCTCCCTCGCTATTTATACCTTGGTTTTTCCCTGCACAGACAGGTAGCATCACAGAGCACTTTTGGTCTGGTTTTCATCCCTTTTTTAGTTTTATGCTTTCTGTTTATTTGAGCACTTTGTTTACTTAATAAAACTCCACGTCCCTGCATTTGGGTCCTCCACCTTATTTCATTCCTGGGCACCAGGAATCGTTACAATTGGCCTATAAGGCTTATAAGGTCTTTGCTTAAAAATTAACACTGAAAGAAAGCATTTGATTGAGGAAGATAAAAATGTTCAGTCTATCAAAAGTAGTCTTTGGGTTATGTCTCGTTTTTGCCTGAAACCCTTCAAATACGTAATGAACTGTTAATTTCAGTAATGCCATACTGGCTCCATGGTTCTTTGTCAGTGCAACTGAAATGTTTTATAAGAATTGCGTATCCTCATTGTTAGCCCTTTGCTCTGGCTCTACAATCACAACAGGCAGGCACTTTTCAAATGCAGACAGACTACTCCCAGCTCCCCTCTCCTCAGCTTTCACTGAATTCGGGCTTTCCTCTCATTTTTCTCATGTACCCTTGCATAAGCAATTTCTCTCCCAGTGCCTGTCGGATCACCGAGCTCAATAAAACACCTGATTATCCTGTTTGTGCTCTTGTGAGCTTTTGTGGTGTGGGCCCTTCATGCTGTTATTATACCCCCGACCCATAAGGGGATTTCTCAAAAACCGCTCATCAGATTGTTTTCATGCAGTCATGCATTCTACACTTCGTGAAGAGGTCCAGTGCCAAGTTTCCCTTCCGTCCATTCGTCCATCCATCCTTCCATCCACCTGTCCGCACCAATTTGTTCAACTGATTTCTCAAAAAATGACTTTTGTTTTCCATATTTTGAACTTAAAAAAGGCTTATCAGATTGTTTTCAAATTTCAGTCATGCATTCTCTACTTCATGCAGAGGTGCAGTGCCAATTTTTATGAAAGTGTGGCATAATCTCTTCAGTGCATAAGGGTTGGGGGTATTTGGAGATATGTGCTCACTTTTTCACTAGTATCGTGTTTTGCATGCCCTTTTTTCTTGGGGTTTCGGTTGCCTTTGTTTTCATAGTTATTTTGACTGTGAAGCGGCTGGGTAAATACACTGATGGCCTCTGTGAAAAGCAGTTCGGATCCTGTTAATCCTGAGTGGACGGGGTGTTCAACCGCCCCCATTATTCAATACTCAATAAATAAAACTTTCATTTTCCCCAGTAATATGCTATGATTTGTGATGTATTGCTCAATGCAAGTTGCTGCGGTTTCAGTCTCTTATTGGTGCTCATATGAAAATGTTCTGAAAGAGCAAAAAGTTGTTTTAACCTTTTCAACATCTTTTCTTTAAAACCAAAACTTTTAGACATTTTGAAATCCATCTTTGGGTTCATTCTAAGTTGGACACATCACAGAAGAAGGGGTGAGTTCTTTTCATTAAGAGGGTAGCCACCTTAATGGGCATCCATCCTACAGTTAGAAAATAGAATGCGGGAAATGCAAAACAGTACATGTAGAAGATAGTACATATTGAGGACTAGGTAGTTTTGGGCAGAGGCCTCGCTCTGAGAGACCACAGAGGTCCACACATTTTTAGTGTATTTTAAATAAGCATAATAAACCCTCTCATTCAGAGCACTGATTATTTGCAGTGAGCAAGCAACCATTTTCATATACGATGGACTGGAAATCGACACCCTGCTGTAAAATAGTGAATTTTTTTAAATTGCTAATTCAGGATATTTGTCTCCCCCTAGTGGACTTTACACTCCAGTTGCCCCATGGGAAACACAAACACTTTCTTCGTGGTTTACTCAACTGAAAACAGTCACTCATCAGCAGTGATCAAATAAAATGAAAACTTTTTTGTTTGTTTGTTTCTCGTAACATAAATTGCCATAAAACAGAAGCTTATTATTCTTTTCTTTTGCTTCAGCAAAAAAATCCATCAATTAAAAGGAATTAATTGCTTGGGTCTGAAAACTCTCAAACCTGAACTTTCTTTAGTAATGCAAATGCACCCTGCATTGAATAAGTGAAAAAATGATAGTGAAAGAGGTAATGAGAGAAGGATAGTGAGTGATGTCAGGAGAAATAAAAAGTAAATAAAACAGGAATGGGTACAAATAGTGGGTATGAAGCAATCTCTTCAAAACGTGATAGAAAATACTCTAGGGGTCTTATTTATATAAAAAAATATGTATATATGCCAATTTCTTTGTGGATTTTGGATTTATGAAAACAAAAATGACTCTAAAAGCATGCAAAAATTCAAAAAGTTCCAAGTTAACCTTGATTATTTAAAATTAAATTACATGCAGTTTTACTTGCCCATGGTTTTATAAAGAAGGATATTTTTTAACTACAGACCAATTTTCTTATTTTCAGCATACAGATTATTAAGGTCTGAAATCCACGCAAATATTTATAAATGAGACCCAAGCTGGAGAACAGCTTTGAACTGGCTTTTTAAGCAAGTGTGATGTTGCATTGTCATTGAGGCTAAAAGGTCAGTTGTTATTGTTCTCTAAAAATACAATGCCACTCAAAAAGTTTGGAATTATTTATCATTTGAGTACAACCCCAATTCCGAAATAGTTGGGACAAAGTGTAAATTGTGAATAAAATCAAAATGAAATGACTTCCAGATCACATGAGCCAATATGTTATTTACAATAGAACATAGATAACATTTCAGATGTTGAAACTGAGACATTTTACATTTTTATCCACAAAATGAGCTTATTTCAAATTTTCTGGCTGCAACAGTTCTCAAAAAAGTTGGGACACAGGCAAAAAAGGGCTGAAAAGGCAATTAATATATAAAAGAATCAGCTGAAAGAAGATTTAGCAAGTAATTAAGTTAACTGGCATCAGGTGTGTAACATGATTGGCTATAAAAGGGATGTCTTAGAGAGGCTGAGTAACTCAGAAGTAAAGATGGCCAGAGGCTCTCCAACCTGTGAAGGCTTGCGTAAAAAAATTGTGGAATACTTTAAAAACAATGTTCCTCAACGTCAAATTGCAAAGGCTTTGAAGGTCTCATCATCGACAGTGCATAACATCGTCAAAAGATTCAGAGAAACTGGAAAAATCTCTGTGCGTACGGGACAAGGCCGAAGACCTTTACTGGATGCCCGTGATCTTCAGGCCCTCAGACGCCACTGCATCACTCACCGGCATGATTCTATCATTGACATTACTAAATGGGCCCAGGAATACTTCAAGAAACCACTGTCTGTAAACACTATCATGCAAAAGGAAGCCATTGTTGAGCATGATCCAGAAGCGCCGCTGTGTTCTGTGGGCCAAGGCTCATTTAAAATGGACTGTAGCAAAGAGGCAAAGTGTCCTGTCGTCAGACAAGTCCAAATTTGACATTCTTGTTGGAAATTATGGGCGTTGTGTCCTCCGGGCTAAAGAGGAGAAAGTCCACCCCTCCTGTTGTCAGCGTTCAGTTCAAAAGCCAGCATCTCTGATGGTATGGGGATGCATTAATGCATATAGTGGGAGACACTTGGATGTTTTAAAAAGCACCATTAATGCTGAAAGGTATATAAAGGTTTTAGAGCAACATATGCTCCCCTCCTGACGACATCTATTCCAGGGAAGGCCTTGTATTTCAGCAGTGTGCTGAACTGGCCTGCCTGCAGTCCTGATCTTTCACCGATTGAGAACATTTGGCGCATAATTAAACGGAAAGTCCGTCAAAGGAGACCCGAAACTCTCCAGCAGCTGGAAGCCTGTATTAAACAAGAGTGGGATCAAATTCCAATGGCTAAACTCAAGAAATTTGTCTCCTCAATGCCCAGACGCCTCTACTCTGTGTTAAAAAGAAGAGGGGATGCTACACCAAAGGGACAAAGTGTAAATTGTGAATAAAATCAAAACGCAAATGACTTTCAAATCACACCAGCCAGTATTTTATTCACAATAGAACAGAGATAGCATAGCAAATGTTAAAACAGAAATTTTACAATTTTATCCAGAAAATGAGCTCATTTCAAATTTTATGGCTGCTACAGGTCTCGAAAAAGTTGGGACAGGGGCCTATTAATATGGTGTAGCATCCCCTCTTCTTTTTAATATGGAGTGAAGGTGTCTGGGCATTGGGGAGACAAGTTTTTTTAGTTTAGCCATTGGAATATGATCCCACTCTTGTTTAATACAGGCTTCCAGCTGCTGGAGAGTTTTGGGTCTCCTTTGATGGACTTTTCTTTTAATTATGCGCCAAATGTTCTCTATCGGTGAAAGATCAGATTTCAGATTTCTTTATTTTTAAAAATGGGAACAACACATATTAATGAACATTTGCATGTAAATATATGGGATTATAGCCAGATGGCTAATTTCCATCCCCAGTCCCATTGGCAGGTTGAAATTAAACATAAAACAATGACAATAAAAGGTACAATAAGCAGGACTAAGACAATAAAACAATATGCCGTGCTACCCAAGGCAACATACAAATCAAATATAACATAAACAGCATACATACGTACATACATACACGGATCAATAGCTAACTGGCCAGAAAGTAACGGGACCAAAAAGATTACAGATAAGCTAAAAAGTGCTGAAGTGCTAATTAAAGTGCAATGTGCTAAAGTGTCATTTGCTAAAGTGCTCAGTGCAAGATTGAATTGAATTGCACAATACCCAATAAAGTGCAGAATTAAATTGAATTGCACAATGCCCAATAAAATGCAAAATTGAATTAAATTGCACAACACCCAATAAAGTGCAAGATTGAATTGAAATTGCACAATGCCCAATAAAAGAGCAAGATTGAATTGAATTACACAATGCCAATAAAATGCAAGATTGAATTAAATTGCACAGTGCTCATAGCACACGATTGCACATCCTGATGTGTGTCTAAAAATTGCACTAAGTCAGTATACCTAGATGTATTATGTACACACTGTTGCACAGAATTAGCACGCACAGTTTAAACAAATACAAAATGGTGCCCCAAACAGTTAGCCCATTTGACAGATGTGCAATTTTAGACAAATTATGGTCACAGGTCTGGTTTTCCAATAGCCATGCCTTAAAAAGTTTTGTGAAAAGGTAAAGGTTGGGAGTTCACATATAGTATTAGGCATTTGATTCCACGTCAGGGATACACGGAAAGAAAATACAGCTTGACCAGGAACATTGCTAACTGGCCAAAAGTGACGGGACCAGAAAGATTACAGATAAGTTAAAAAGTGCTGGAGTGCTAATTAAAGTGCCATGTGCTAAAGTGTCGTTTGCTAAAGTGTCTAGCGCATAAAGTGCAGGATTGAGTTGAATTGCACAATGCCCAATAAAGTGCAAGACTAAAAAATAAATTGCTCCATGCCCATAGTACATAATTGCACATACTGATATGTGTCTACATATTGCACCAAGTTAATATACATAAATGTATTATCTACACATTATTGCTCAGAATTAGCACGCACAGTTAAGCAAATACAAAATGATACCCCAACCAGTTAGCCCATTAGACAAACATACAATTTTAGTCAGGATTATGATCATAGATCTGATTTTCCAATAACCATGCCTTAAGAAGTTTTGTAAAAGAGGTAAAAGTTGAGAGTTCACGTATAGTGCTGGGTATTTGTTTCCAGATCCGGGATGCACGGAAAGAAAATACAGCTTGACAAAAAGCACTTTTCCAGAATGGTACAACACAATCGCCTCTAGAGCTTGCTCTGGTTGATCTATTTGAATGTTTTTTTAACAAATTCAAGTAATGGGGGTGGAGCTTGACCATGAATAATTTTATAGATCAATAAAGCGTCAGCATATTTTCTTGTGTTGTCACAATTTAGTCGGTCAAGTTTCTAAAATATCAGACAATGATGGTGCATGTTAGGTTATCTATCAAGTACTTTTAGAGCCTGTTTATAGACCGTTTCAATCAGCTTTGAAGTTGTTTTACAGGCTGTTGCCCAGCTAGTTATGTAATAGGACATGTGTGGCATAATCATTGCATCAAAGTATAGCTAAGCCAATTATGTAGTCAAGTTATTCCTAATAAATCTAAAATTAGATAAATTAAATTTAATTCTGTTCATGATCCTTTTTACCTGCTGCTTAAAGCAAAGTTGCGCGTCGAGGATAATTCTTAAATATTTAAATTCTTGTACTACTTCAATTTTTTGACCTTCTACAAAGACATTAGGATCACTGTCAATGCTTAATGTTTTTGAAAAGTACATACAAACAGTTTTAGAAGTATTAAGATGCAGATGTGAACCCTCAAGCCAGTAATACACTTTAGTCATGGCATCAGTCAGTTCTTGAGCAGCTTGCCTCTGCATGAACATACAGAACTGCGTCATCAGCGTACATTTGACAGGTAACATTGGACGGACAACAGCTCGGGAAGTCATTAATAAATAGACTAAAAGGCAATGGCCCCAAAACTGAGCCCTGTAGTACCCCTAGGCTGTTGTCACGTGGTAGTGATTTCATATCCTGCACCCTACTACATTGAGTCCTTGAAGAAATGTATGATTCAATCCAGTGCAATGCTTTCACAGAAAAATTAAAATGAGACAGTTTGGTGAGTAATATTTGGCGATAAACAGCGTTGAACGCTTTTCTGAGATCAATAAAAACAGCACCAATGACACCACCTGCATCCAGCTTTGATTTTATGTTTTCCAGAAGGAAGCAGACAGCAGTTTCGGTGGAATGATGTTTTCTAAAGCCAAATTGCATCTGGTTTAGGATGAAAGGACTGTTATACAGATGTTTGATGATTTGCTCTGCAACTAGTTTTTCCATTATCTTAGAAACTGTAGCAAGAATGCTTATGGGTCTATAATGACTAGTTATTGCAGGATTACCTGATTTAAGAATGGGGTAATGATTGAGTGCTTCCAGGGGTCTGGGAAAACTCCCTCACCCATAGAGGTATTTATGATACTGGTTAGCGGTACTATAAGAGAATACTTTTGGTTTTTTAGAAACAGTACATCCATACCAAATGCATCTTTGTCCTTTGAGCTTTTAAGACCACAGATCACCTTTTCAACCTGAGACTGAGACACAGTGAATAGATTAAAAACAGGTGCATCAGTATTCAGTGGCACAGGCAGAAGAAGGGGCACCTAAGGATATGAGCTCCGTATCAAATCCTCACCAGAATCTACAAAATAATTATTCAGAGCTGTTGCAATATCCTTCGGGTCATAAATTATTTTTTCCTCTATCTGTAGCTCCTTAATTGCTCTGTTAATTGCATAATTTCCTGACAGTTTTTTAATACTAGTCCACATTTCTTTGGTATTTCCTCTTGCATTACTTATTATATATTGAAAAAATTTGCTTTTGCATCTCGAAGTTCTTTCACAACCTTATTTCTTAGTGAAGTAAAAATCTGTCTATCACTTACCCTTTTAGTTTTGAGCAATACTTTAAGAGCATGGTCTCCACATTTCATCAATGACCATAAATTTTCATTTAACCAGGGAAGGTGATTAGGACTGCAGGCAAGCCAGTTCAGCACACGGACTCTTCTACTAGGAAGCCATGCTGTTGAAATAGCTGCAGTATGTGGTTTTGCATTGTCCTGCTAAAATACACAAGGCCTTCCCTGGAGTAGATGTCGTCTGGAGGGGAGCATATTTTGCTCTAAAACCTTTATATACCTTCCAGCATTCATGGTGCTTTATAAAACATGCAAGTGTCCCACACCATATGCACTAATGCATCTCAATACCATCAGAGATTCTGGCTTTTGAACTGAACACTGATAATAGGAGGGGTGGACTTTCTTTTCTTTAGCCCGGAGGACACCATGCCCATGATTTCCAACAAGAATGTCAAATTTGGACTCATCAGACCACAGGACACTTTGCCTCTTTGCTACAGTCCATTTTAAATGAGCCTTGGCCCACAGAACACGGGGCACTTCTGGATCATGCTCAACAATGGCTTCCTTTATGCATGATAGAGTTTTAGGTGGCATCTGTGGATGGCATGGCGAACTGTGTTTACAGACAGTGGTTTCTTGAGGTATTCCTGGGCCCATTTAGTAATGTCAATGACAAAATCATGCTGGTGAGTGATGCAGTGGCGTCTGAGGGCCCGAAGATCACGGGCATCCAGTAAAGGTCTTCGGCCTTGTCGCTTACACACAGAGATTTTTCCAGTTTCTCTGAATCTTTTGATGATGTTATGCACTGTCGATGATGAGACCTTCAAAGCCTTTGCAATTTGACGTTGAGGAACATTGTTTATAAAGTATTCCGCAATTTTTTTGCACAAGTCTTCACAGGTTGGAGATCCTCTGGCCATCTTTACTTCTGAGAGACTCAGCCTCTCTAAGACATCCCTTTTATAGCCAATCATGTTACACATCTGATCCCAGTTAACTTAATTACTTGCTAAATGTTCTTTCAGCTGATTCTCTTATATATTAATTGCTTTTTCAGCCTTTTTTTGCCTGTGTCCCAACTTTTTTGAGACCTGTTGCAGCCAGAAAATTTGAAATGAGCTCATTTTGTGGATAAAAATGTAAAATGTCTCAGTTTCAACATTTGAAATGTTATCTATGTTCTATTGTAAATAACATATTGGCTCGTGATCTGAAAGTCATTGCATTTTGATTTTATTCACAATTTACACTTCGTCCCAACTATTTCGGAATTGGGGTTGTAGTTTTTGCCTCTTAATTCAATTTAAGTGTTTGCATAGCAGTGAATTCCATGAAGCAAACAAACATATTTTATGGTATGTAAAAAGAATGCCGGTGCAGCACAGATATCTGCTTAATTCTAACTTTTTTATTAATAAAAGTGCGTAACAATAAGTGACTAACGTTTCGATGTAAAACTACATCTTCATCAGAGTCCTTGGAAAGAATGGGTGAAGGAGCCCTTGATAAGTTGTAATGAGATCCTCAACAGGTGTACTTAAAGAGGGCGTGAGCTACCTGAATATTCACCCATATCAACCAAGGTGCTACACTCATTACATCAATTGTAGGGCAACGCCCACTGACAAGTCAATGGTGAATAAAATCAATATTAACAGACATAGCTAATAAAAATACATGCATAATCAAAACATCCACATCATTATTCAATTTTAGAGAAAGCAAGATAGGTTTAATTCCTCATTTAGACCTTGAGGTTCTAAAGTGCCTAGTGTGTGTATCCAAAATGCTTCCCTGCATAGAAGTTTTTTAATAATGTCACCACCCCTAAGTGGGGGTGTGATTTTCTCAATCCCCAAAAATCTTAATGACGCAGGGGAGCCATGATTAGCCTGCTTATAATGCCGCGCCATGGCATAAGTTAAATTCTGGGTGCGAATGTACGTTCAGAGACACTCTCTTATACTGATGAACAAAGTGCTAACATAATTGTGCCACACTCTTCTTTTTTTAAAGACACGTTTAAACCTCCGGAACCTGACATACTGTCCTTGACTAGAGAATTGGAGGACTTAAAGAAATCAGAGTCTAGGTTTCTTTGGCACTCCATAACTTTGTCTGAGTATTGGAGAGCCAAGCGTATTCCACGCGGTCTACGTATAAATAAAATCCCGTCATTTGGCTTAGATGACAAATCTTTTATGCAAAAATGGGAAAAAATTTTAAATAAATGTTCATTAGATTTGATGCTTTTGATTGTTGAGAAAACCAGATCTGAGCAAGCTAAATTAAAAACGGATGTGAAACGGGTAGAAGATGAACTCAAGAGCAAAGCGACTGCTGACACGTTTGTTGAGGTTACAGAGAAAATCTCTATTGCTCTGTCTGGGTTTGTGAAGGATCTACAGACTTATAAGATGAGGAAGTATGAACGGGATACCAGAGACTATGCAGACGGGACAGTGTATGAATGGCAAGGAAATAGAAGGAGGTTCTCTAGGAGTAACCGCCCCCCCCTACCTAAGACGAACAGATACATGCCCCTATCCACAGCGAGTGAGAGGGACTCCTCTGATGACCTGAGTGACATCGGAAGTGGTGGTCCATCCAATGCCGTTCCCACGGCTTTTTTGGACCGAGGTTACAAACGTCAAAGACAAAGACGCGACGGGGTTCGAGGGGGAAGAAGAGAACCCCCGCCACCCACTCGCTGGTCCCTCATGGAACCATCAGAGGAGACTGTAATTAATATCTCGGATTACGACCTGACGGATGCAGAGAAAGCAGTGCTTCATAAAGGACTTTCTTTTGCCCCTTCTAACCGCATTGACTCCTTTTCATTAAAAGTGGACTCGTTTAAATTTTTTAGACAACTCCGTCTCAAACATTTTTTCTTGAAGCCCAATGTTCTATCTAATAGTAATGCTGTAAATAGTAATTATGATTCCAATATGAGCGCAACTCCCAGAGAAGTGACTCCCTTTAAAAAGAAATCAAGGTTCTTGCCCTCATCTAATTTAAATCCCACTATTGTCACGTTCAGCCAGTTGGTTGAGCGAGACATGGCTAAACTTGATGCAATTTGTCCTTCTAAAAACAAAAATATGACAAAAAGCGAATTGGATGCGTTGCGTGCTTTGGAATCTAGACAGGACATTATAATTCGCCCTGCCGATAAGGGGGGCGCGGTTGTTGTTATGGGTTTACAGAACTATGATTGTGGCATATTGAAATTGTTAAATGATGAAAAACATTATAAGCCTCTTCTTTGTAATCCTACCTCCAATATAAAATATACGATTGATGAATTTATTGATGCATCCTACAAAAAAGGTTGGATTACCGAGAAAGAAAAGGGTTTTCTTTTAAGTGATCACCCCCGTTGTCCAGTATTCTATGGTCTACCCAAAATCCATAAGAGTCTTGATGACCCCCCTTTGCGTCCGATTGTTTCTGGTATAGGGAGTATTACTGAGCCTCTCTCACAATTTGTTGATTTTTTTCTAAAAAAATATGTCCACAGTTCACAATCATATCTTGGGGATACCACAGATGTTTTAAACCTGATTAACAACTGGAATTGTGAAAGCAGTGATATCCTTGTGTCTTTGGATGTGCAAAGCCTCTATACATGCATACCCCACCACATAGGTCTACAAGCTATGTCTTATTACCTTGCCAAACGCCCCACTGATGTTTTGCCTCCTTCAGAGTTCCTTGAAAGCTTAGTCGAGATAATTCTATCAAATAATTTCTTTAGTTACTCGGGCAAATTTTACTTACAGCTACAAGGCACTGCAATGGGGAGTGCTTTTGCCCCGTCTTATGCCTGTTTGGTAATGGGTTTATGGGAAGAAAAATATATATACAACACTGTGCATAACCCATTTCATTCTAAAATATCTTTGTGGCGCAGGTATATAGATGACGTTCTCTTGATATGGAAGGGTACACTTGATGAATTGAATAATTTTCTAACTTATGTGAATTCTACAACAAATTACTTGTCCTTTACTATGGAATATAATAATCAATCCATTGACTTTCTAGATCTTACCATCTTTAAGGACATAAATAATACCTTACAATCCACCATATACAGAAAACCCCTTAGCAGGAATACCTTATTGAAAGCGGATAGTAATCACCCTTCTCATTTACTCCGTAATATCCCCGTGGGGCAGTTCTTGCGAGTTAGGAGGAATTGTAGTACCACGACTGATTTTATGTCCAAAGCTTCCCATTTAGCGTATCGCTTTGAACAACGTGGTTATCATAAAGCGGACATTATTAAAGCATGGGATAGGGCTTTCAAGACGGAGCGCGCTGACTTGTTAAAGAAAAAATCCAAGTCACACAGTACTACGTCTAGATTATCCTTCTCTACCTGCTATACACCGGCAGCTGGAAGAATAAAACAAATTATTCACAAACATTGGCATGTTTTGAAAAGTGACCCGGCGCTCAAAGCTTTCAGCGCCGAACCGCCCAGGTTTATATTTAGGCGTGCTCTAACATCAGAGACCGATTGGTCCACTCCGATATGACCATCCCATCCCCTACCACTTGGCTGCCTAGTCCACCTCAAGGCTTTTTAAATGTGGCAATTGTGCTTAATGTTCCAATTCGGCCAATGCGAAAATATTTTTACATCCTCACACTGGTAAGAGATTCCCTATCTCTTCGTTTATCAATTGCAATAGTACACATGTAATATATATTCTAAAGTGTCCCTGTGGGCTGGCTTATATAGGCCAAACAAAATGTCAGTTGAAGCTAAGGGTGGCTGAACACAAGACAGCTATTCGCACCCAGAATTTAACTTATGCCATGGCGCGGCATTATAAGCAGGCTAATCATGGCTCCCCTGCGTCATTAAGATTTTTGGGGATTGAGAAAATCACACCCCCACTTAGGGGTGGTGACATTATTAAAAAACTTCTATGCAGGGAAGCATTTTGGATACACACACTAGGCACTTTAGAACCTCAAGGTCTAAATGAGGAATTAAACCTATCTTGCTTTCTCTAAAATTGAATAATGATGTGGATATGTTTTGATTATGCATGTATTTTTATTAGCTATGTCTGTTAATATTGATTTTATTCACCATTGACTTGTCAGTGGGCGTTGCCCTACAATTGATGTAATAAGTGTAGCACCTTGGTTGATATGGGTGAATATTCAGGTAGCTCACGCCCTCTTTAAGTACACCTGTTGAGGATCTCATTACAACTTATCAAGGGCTCCTTCACCCATTCTTTCCAAGGACTCTGATGAAGATGTAGTTTTACATCGAAACGTTAGTCACTTATTGTTACGCACCTTTATTAATAAAAAAGTTAGAATTAAGCAGATATCTGTGCTGCACCGGCGTTCTTTTTACTTTACATTGCCCTGGTCCTGTCCTGGTTGCACCGGATTGTCTGGATTGACTTAATTGGCAGAAGCGCGGAGAACGCTCTCTTTTCTATTGGAATATTTTATGGTATGTTAGATGTATTGCAAGTTTTCAAATGCCAAATGTCAGTTATCAATTTTTGTGATTTTTCGCGAAAGTATCGACTGTGAGATTTAATCACTGCTAATCAAATTTAGAGCATTCGAGATAGTCATTTTTACAAAGGTATTATTCTCAGTGGATCATTCTCATTGTAGTGTAGTACTCCTCCCATGCGGTTTTCCCACAGAGCATGGCAGCTCACTGTAGGCGGGATTCTTAGTTGAGCGTCATAGCAACATTGCAAGTTGCTGCGTGCAACTCTCAAAGCAATCTTTCATCAGCAACCAAAAAGACAGTCAGCATCTTATCAAAATACTACGGTGTGGTTTTTCAGGCTGCCATTGTTTAAAATCTGGGTCGAGTTAAGGAAATTAAAAAATTGCGGTCACTAAAGAAGCTTTGTGCTGGATGTCCTATGTCACATGTCTGATGGGTGTGCTGGATGTCCTATGTGACAAATCAGTAGTTCGCAGTGCTTTCACGTCACTTTTTATTATTGAATCAGCTTGCCTGAACCTCGGCCGAGGTGGTACTAAAAAGGTACCAGGCACTATCCACAACTTGTGCCTCCGGAAAACCAAAAAAGGTACTGTTCTAAGCAAGGCCAATCAGGACAAGTAGAGCCATGCAATGCAGTGGTAATGAGGCAAAAGATGAATCTTAAAGGATGGGCACACTTTCCCACCCAGGCAATTCCACAGTGGCGGTATTAATTTCAAGTCAGGTGATTAAGCTGGCTTTCATATTTTTCACAAATTTCCTTTCCAGAAAATCCCTGGAGAGTTTGGATGTTTGATTTTGTTGTTACTATAGTGTAAAACAACATTTCCTCCATTTAATCTATTTGAAAATCACTACTGATTCCACACTTTTTTGAGCAGTAGTGTATTTGCTCTCTTTGGTTCCTAGCATTACACCAAAAGTGGACAAAATGACCTCATGGTCTGTCTTTCTATCCCATATTCTTCACTTAAGTCAGCAGATACACGGAAAAATTGGGCAATTAATCAGATGAAGGAAAGTTAACATTATTAGCATTTAAAATTAAGACAAAACTGCTTCTATAGATCATAACCAGAATGCACACAATATTCAAAACATTGAGCAGAATTTACAAACAACTATACACATATTAAATTTAACAAAGGCCATTTTGCATTTTTATCATTTAATATAATCAACAAATTTTCATATATACCATAGTAAAAGATTTAGGCAGACTGCTTGACAGGACCTCTTCAGCCCGAACGCCCCCGGTACCGGGGGCAATCTATAAACATCTTAAATACAATATGTTTCCTTATAGCAACATTGTCATGCGGCATATCCACTTAACGGGAAGAAACTTGGCGAAATGCTCATCATGACCATTCTTACCGCAACCGAACACAATTCAAGCTCCAAGCAAGTAAATAAGCATGTAGCAAAACATAAAATGACTCCTGCCTAGCAAGACTGTTGTCGAAATCGTCTGGTGTCTGACTCGAGACTAGGGTCAATTTCGTAACGTGGTCAACAGTTACTTAGTACTTTGAACTTTGCCTCAGAACTTTCAATGTGAGGCCTAGGACAAGTGGATAATAGAATATTGCTTAAGGGCACTCAGTAAAGCGTATCCCTCTGCCACACCAAGGCAACTCTGTGCATTAGTTTCTTTTTTTTTTTTGGCTGATGTAGGCTATTTCTACCACCAGGTGGCAGCAAAACCCAAAAGCACGCCGATTGGAAATCCCCCCCCCATTGGAAAGACTTCAAATCTCCGCCAGGTAAGCTGGATTTGTACTTTGGCCTATATCTCAGCTGTACTTGGGCCTAGATATGCCTAAATTTAATCACTTGTTCCTCTTGTGCTACTGTAACATCCTGCAAAGTTTGGTTGAAATCTATGTAGCCGTTTTTGAGATATCCTGCTAACAAACAGACAAACAGACAGATGACTCCCGCCTAGCGGGACCGTTGTCGAAATCTTCTGGTGTCTGACTCGATGGGGTCAATTTCGTAACATGGTCAACAGTTACTTTGACCTCTGCCTCAAAACTTTAAATGTGTGGCCTAGGACAACTGGATAATATAATATTGCTTAAGGGCACTTGGTAGAGTGTATACCTCCGCCACACAAAGGCAACTCTGTGCATTAGTATTTTCGTTGGCTGATGTAGGGTATTGTTGCATTCTACCGCCAGGTGGCAGGAAAACCCAAAAGCACGTCAATAGAAAATCCGGCCCATTGGAAAGACTTCAAATCTCCACCAGCATAACTGAATTTGTACTTTGGCCTATATCTCAGCTGTACTTTGGTCTAGATATGCCTAAATCATTTGTTCCTCTTGTGCTACTGTAACATCCTCCAAAGTTTGGTTGAAATCTATGCAGCTGTTTTTGAGATATACTGTTAACAAACAGACAAACAGCACACAAATGACTTACAGAACGAAGTGACATGGTTGTCAATTTTGACAACCAATAAAATAATATCAGTGCTCGATCGCTAGCGTTTCTACTGAATTTGTGCTAGGCATACAAATGGTACATCAAATGAAAGAGGAAAGTCCACAGAATCCAACGATATAAACCTTGTCATTGTAGACCGAGACCACATTCTACAGCGATGAGCAAACATTTTTTCTTACCTTTGATATTTTGTAATAAAAAACTGTTCAAGGCCTGGACCATTCCCCTTGCACGCAATGTGTTTTTTCTCTGTGATTGGCTTGTGACTCGGTCAATTTGATTTTGGGGGTGGCCATTAGATTGTATGGGCTCTGACGTTTCCAGCGGGTCCTCAACCACCGTAATCGCACAAACCTAGTCTGAGATAGTCTGGTGTTCCTGGTGCGTCTGAGAGTTCAAGCACCATTGTGCACGTTTCTGAAAGAGCGCAGCAATATAAACGCTAAACTTGTTTGTTTTTAAGACTTTTACTAAACTTCTCCCCTAAATATTCAGCAGACGTCATCAAAATAGTTTTCATGGCTTGCCAGCTGACTTTTCATATGGCGATAAAGTATTACTAGACAAGTCATTAGAAATAGCTTAGTGGGTAAGTCACAGAGCTATTGCGTGGGTGACGGTCATATATGATCGCATTTGGAGCAGTCCACCATTGCAAACACGATTTCTGTATATGCAATATATGCTGGGGTGTTTGTTGTGATTTTTGTTTTTACTTTTTCTGCTTTCTGGCTGCCAGGCGACATTGCGCACAAAGACTCAAAGAGTGCAGGAATGAGCGCCGGAATACAGTCACTAAACCGGTTTCTTTTTGACATTTTCACTATAATTCGATGGCCTCATGCAAGAAGGGAGTAATTCACACTTTGGTCAAAAATGACTTTTTTGGTTGTTTTGGAATAACTGAGACTAGCCCATCTCCTGACCAACTCTAGAGTCTCAATTCCTATCCTAAACAGGTTAAAATGCCTTTTTAAAAAGTCGTATCTGCAGGAAAATGTTTTAACAGGTGGTGCTGTGGCAGTTTTTTGGCTCTCCTGTAAAATTTGTAAAATGAAACTTACGCCCTTCATGCATGAGGCCATCGAATTGTCCACGAAATATTCAACAGTTGTTTTCAAAGTAGTCTTTATGGTTGCATCTGACTGAATCTTTGTGCCATTACGTGCAAGTACTGAAAGAGCGCAGCAACACAAGCACGAAACTGGGGTGCATGACATTTTGCTGACTCACAGCAAGTTAGTGGCTAATTCACTGCGCTCTAAGGTGGGAAACCTGGGGTTCAAATACTGGCTGAACGTGTTTTCTTTTTGAGTTGCGGAAGCATAGGTCTTTTATAAATTATTGCTAAGGTGTTTGTTCTTTTTACTTTTTACCTTTTTTTGAACCTTATTTTTGTATCTATAATTTTGTTTTTTTGCTTGTTTAATTGAAAATAAATCTGCTCCAGTGGAGTCAAACTTCATGTCCTTTGTAGGTATTTTCTTTGAATTGGAAAATGTATACAAGACTGGCAGCAATAAAAAAGGAATTTAAAAAATGAAAAATAAAAAAATAAAAAATGGTTGTAATTAGATGGAATGTGTGACTGTAGTGACATAGAAGTGAAATTAAATGAGTTTTATAGTTTGGTTGCTGAAAACCTCAAATGGCACACAATACTGAAAAATGTGCCCAGATGTCCAATTTGGAGATGCCACCTAGACATTCCCGATTAAAACCTGTCTAATTTTGCTCTGATTTACTTAATCAGAATAAACTTTGGCACAAATAATGGTGAGATTCTGTGCTGTAATTTTTCAGAGGTTTCAGACTGCAACTAAAACATTTCAGAAGGGATAAAAGTAAAATTTTGTTTGGTGGATATGAGATCTTTCATTTATGCTGTTGCATCTTAATTTACTCTGACTATATATATATATACTGATTTTTACACCATCAAAAAATCTCCAAGGTGTTACCTTTATTTTGATACCAAGATTGTTCAAATAGATCAAGTAGTTGCAGAGATATACTCATTCAATTTTGGGCATGTCATTTTCAAGCATTTTTTGAGGCAGAGGCTCAGGGTGCAAGAGGTTAATATTTGTAATTTGATTCTGCCAGTATCCACATTTGTGGTTTTGCTTTTAAAGGTCAATCTCAATTCTGTCAATTCCTTTGTTACTCCCCCATTTAAATCTTCTCAGTAAGTAGATTCCCATTTCTATATTAAATCAAATTAGAATTACTTTTTATCCTGTCAGACTGGCATTTATTTTCCTTTTAGATTTTTTTTTCTTGTTGATTAAAAAACTTGAATGGTTGGGCTACAGTAAAGGAATCATTGCAATTTATAACATCAATGCCGAACACGGTGGCACATCATGGAAAATACAAATAAAATCAAGGACAAGGGGAATACAGTCACGGCAAATAATTGCGTTCTTATTTGAAAAGTCTATTCACCCTCTAATATATTTGTATCAGTCCAACAAAACAGATCAAACATACAAATTTAATTTCTTTCTGGAAATACACAAAGTGATGACTTGCAACAAAGTCCAAAAAAGTTGGTGTAGTTGATTATTTACCTCTGTGTTACATCACTATGTCTTTTAATTGCACTCATTAAGCATTTGTGCACTGAAGATCCCAGATAGTAAAATCTCAGCGGGAGATTTTTCCCAGTCTTCCATTATGCAGGCCTTCAGCAGCACAATTGTACCCAGCCTTCATTGCTGTGAACTTTGCATAATAATGCACAAAATGTTCTAAATTGGAGACAAATCAGGACTGCAGGGAGGCCAATCTAGCACCCGCACTCTCTGCTTATACAGCCAAAGGCTTGTAATCCATGCAGACTATGATTTTGCATTGTCTTGCAGGAAAAAGTTGTCCCTGGAACAGCCAACATTTAGATGGCAGTAAATATTGCGCATAACTTTGTACGTATTTTTCTGCATTAATTGTGGCCTCGCAAATGTGCAGGTCACCCATGCCGCAGGCACTGAAACTCTCCCATACCATGACAGATGCTGTCTTTTAGACGTGATGCTGATCACAGTTTGGGTAGTCCTTGTTGTCTTTGTTCCAAAGAACTCAGTGGCTGGCTTGCCCAAAAACAATGTTGACTTGAGGGACCACAAAATATGCTTCCACTGTGCTGCTGTCCATCTGAGATGACATCAAGCCCAGAAAAGTTGGTGGCGCTTAAGGACAGTGTTTGTTTGATTACTTTAGCTTTGCATAGTGAAGCTTTGATTTGAATCAGTAGATGCAGCAGAAAATGTTTTTCACTTACAGTGCTTTTTCCAGGCCCGTGCCATGATATTATAGTTGCATTACGATTCTTAAAACAATGACATCTGAGGCATCTGAGATCACACGCATTCAGAAATGGTTTTTGGCCTTGCCTGAGATGCAACAGGATTCGTTCCACATTAACAAACAGTTGAGGATGAAGTGCCCGAATCCTGCAAATTTGTCTTTTGGGAACATTGTTCTTTAAGTGATGGATGATAAACTTATGCATCTATGGGCAAATTGGTGAGCCTTGACTCATCTTTGCTCTTGAGGGTCTATGATAGAGAGCAGAGTCAGAACAAACTGTGACCAAGAATCTCAGAGGGAAACAGAATTTCCATGAGTAGGCAGTGAACTGGTAAAGAAACTCGCCAAGTTAAAAAGGAAAGACTGGAGTATATATTGGCACAAGGGAACTAAAGGGAAATTGAAACAGGCGAGTGCGCTGGGAGAGAATGTGACAGGAGGTGTGGCTATTGTCAGATTGGTTCTTACTGAAGAGAGTCAAAGTCCAAGGCTGGTGAATAATAGTTCTGGTTATTGCAGTGATTAGTTGAAAAACTAGAGAAGCAAAATAAGAAGTAAGAGGATAGAAGAAAAACATGTCCTCACTCCTCTGTGCAAAGCCTGTTATACCCCTGAGACCCACCTCAGGAGGGGGGCCTGCTCCTCCAGGGGTCACAAGACCCAATAACAGCTCTGCAGTTTTATAAGTCAATGAAAAGAATCCATTTCACTGCAGTGTTTCTTTATCAGTGAGGGCACACACTGAATAAATACCAAATCTTCCTGTTTATTTCTGGGCACATCTGGATGACCCCTGACACCCCTTTAACACTCGGTCTACCAGAATTCTGCAACTACTAGAATGACCATAGCAGTCATTTTGACTGCTAAGACATTATTTGTATACAATTTGCATAATCAATAAAAAGATCTAAGAATAAATTGATGGAAAAGATGAACCTTCTTCCAAACACCAAGAGACATCACTCTCTGAACCTGCTCCTCCATCAAATTCTTCCTTGTCAAGGCTCTGAAGCAAGGCTAAAGCCTCCGTAAATTTCATTCTCCTTCTAGTTGTTATTTTTGCCTCTCCTGGGTAATGAGTGAAGCTATAGCTAGATTTTAGCCTCACAGAGCATGCTGCAAGAGGACAGCCGCTCATCAGCTTCACAGAGCATAAAAAACAAAACAAACAATAGAGCAGGAGAAAGAGCGGGAAAATGTAGCAAATAGTGAAATATGACACCCCTTGTAAAAAGCATGCAGTCAATTTGACTGCTATGGTCATTCGAGGTATTAATACTCAGATCCCTTTTTTGTTTTGAAATTTTTATGATAAAACAATGTTAGAATAAAATATACACACATTTAGGAAAAGTCAGGGTCCTATTGGTACATAGGTTTTATTTAACCAAAGTTATGACGTTGCAAAGTTTGAAAGCAGTCAAAATGACTGCCTTGGTAGTTCAAGTGTTAAACTCAAAGTGGGATACAAATACCAAACATAATACAAAATCTTGAGGCACTTCAAAAAGTTCAACCAAGACGTGATCACATGCTTAGAGTTAAAGTCCATTATATCCGACCCTACACTACACTATAAATGAGGGAATGATGAGCGCTAATTGAACAACAGAAAGCAGAGGGTGAATGCGTGATTGAGGGGAGAAAACAAAGAGTACACAGCAGTGACAGGGAGTGAGAAAGCAGATACAACTAATATAATACTAATTACTAAAAAATATAAGAAATACACTGTCAGCAATGAAAATAATAAAGACATACAAAACATGACAAAATACATGAAAAATAATAGACGCAGCTCTCAGACCCTGTTAGACTAAGCGTATTCTAAGGCTCCTTATATACCATACCACAATTAGCTGACCTGTATAACATTACCTCATTATTGCCTTATGTAACATCATTACTTGTCCTAGATTGCCCCAGCATGAACTTTTTTGCAGTCTGTGGCAATAATCAGATTTGAAGAAAGCATATAATTTCGATAAATAATTTAATTCACAAGTAAAATCATCAAATAATTAGTGCTTGTTGTGTTTTTAATATAGTAAAGGGTGATTTGACTTCTCCCACCACTCCGTTTTGATTTCATTTAGTTTGCATGATGTGTAAACTGTCTCAGAGAGTTGTGTAAGGGTTGTGCATCGGACACAGTTCAGGTGCAATGAGAACAGGAAGTTGAGGACTGGATCCAGGTGCAAGGACTTGCAGTGTTTATTATGGACTTGGTAGTATTCATTATGCCTATTGCGCAGCAGAAGGCATGAACGAAGCAACACAAAACAAACAGGAATTGAGGTTCCTTAGAAACAATATTGGTAATACAGTCTCTGGGCTTTAGCTGCAGTAACAATATATGTGACAGTCTAAAGGAAAAGGGTGTATAAGGGACCTTTTGGTCAAATTGAGTTAAGCGCATCTGATGATCCCTTACCATGTACTAAACATAGAAAAACAGTTTTCTCTAAAAGATAAAAAAATCCCTTATTCACCCTTTTCCTGTGAACTGTCACATATTACAAATAGAAAAATAAAACAGGAATCAAGGTTCCTGGGTAAAGTACTGAAATAAGCAGTAACAACACTAAGTTTTAAGAGTTTAGAACTATACACAAAATATGTGTCTATACAAAGACTATGAACACAACACAGGTATGCAGTTACGAGACTTCACAAAGGATGAGTGAGAGGCTTGGTCTTATATAGCAACGCTACCACACAGTGGAAATGACAAGCAGATGCAGGCAGTAATTATTGGAGAGAGGAATGCAGTCCGGGTCTTAATAGATCGGTGAGCTTGACGGCTGGAGGCGTGGTCTTACAAGGTGTTTATTAAACAAAACAATGCATTATTTTTAAAAACAAAATGTTGATGCTTATCTAGAAATGTACAGCTAAAAAAAGGCAATCCAAAAAAGTGCTTTGTCTTCAAATGAAACTTAAAATGTTATGTTAATGTGTCAGGCAGAAAAGAAGAGCTTGCTATAAAATGCTGCTCGCTTGACCAGTTATTTTATTTATTTCTTTTTCTTTTTTTTCAGTTTTTTGGCAATTAAATGCGTCATTGACTCACTGGCTCACCTTAGGATCATATTTTATCTAATATAGCAGAATTAATGATTAATGGTATGTGTCCTCAGGATCTATGCTTGCCATTCATTTTCTACGTGAGCAACAATGCACTGCATTCTGTTCGCATTGCATTGCATTTTGAGGGATGGGCATTGGACAGTAGCATTGCTGGCTACGAATATGAATAAATTTGTTGATCTAAAATGAATACAGATTCAGCAACTGCATAGCTTATTCGTTGCCTCAAATTTTTTTGGTGAAATATTTTTGCAATATTAGGGAAAGTTTCCAAAACAGCCACCATATTGGTCCGGTTTGAAATCCAGAAGCAGACAGTCCTCTAGTAAAAGTGTTCATCCAATCAGGAACAGCTACCACTACTATCCCACAAATGTTTAAAATAAAGCAGGGAATCACTTGACAATCACCAGTTGGACAATGTCTGGGGGCATGCCTATCAATTGTCCGATGCTGAGAAACGGCGTGACCCCTCATGTAAAAACGCCCCTGTGGACACGTACCGTGAAACTTTAAATTAAAATATGAGACAAAATGGCTGTTGAGACTTTTTTGGTTTTAGCCAGAGCTGGCAAGCTGCAGGAAGCATGGGCCGGTGGTTAGTTCACTCCATCATCTCCCAAGCACTAATAATCCTTCTTTACCTTTTCTGCCTGTTGTTAAGGGGACTCAGCCTCCCCTGCCTCACTACACTCCTGTATCTCAGCCCCGAAATGTTCAGTACCGCCCTCCTCTCCTGCAGCTTCGTCCCCCTCCTCTGCTCTGTTGTTCCAGCTATTTCTCTCTTTTCGGATCTCTGCGTAGTCTGTCTCGGCATTTCTCTCCTGCTCCTCCGTTGCTTTCTTCTTCTTCAGCTGGGAGACATCGATGGTGGCGTAATCCACATCTCTGTTCATCCCCACCGTCCCCTGCTTCTCAACGGCTTGCAGCGCTGTCCGCTCATCCTTGGAGTGTGAGAGGGGAAAAAAGCAGACCAGGGAACATGCTGAAATCCTTAACTGACTGTGCCTTACCAACAGATACACATTTTTTGGAAAGAATTTAAGGCTTTCCTATTTCAAAAGCCTTGTGCAGAGCAAGGATACACATTTCCAGAAGTCTTAATTCCTTTCTTCATTATTAAGGGAACCACCCCTATCTTCAGTAAACCAGCCATGAATGTACCCTGTTTGATTGTAATTTGTATGTATCTCAATTATCATCTCTAATGATATAAGCCCATTCTATTGAACTCCAGGCCCTGCGGGCCTCATGTTCTGTAATATTTGCTCCAACCATGCATGAAAACTGCAGATTTCACGAAAAAGCTGCACTGAAAACAGATGGCGCTGAAACCTTCCCTTTAAACTGACCTTATTTGTACCAGCCTTTTTATTCTTTTACATTATTCAACAAGTGCAACAATAACCTGAATAATCCATTGGACGGAAAACTCCATGTCATATGAGGGAGATTTCTGTACAAATTCAATTTAGGTCTTATTTGCAATGATAAAAGTAAGTTACAATCTACATAAGATGGCAATGAAAGAACTGGCAGTATCAGATGCTGAATATTTTGTGAGGGATATTATTGTGTTGTTAGTCAAGGATAATCATTTTCAAAAGTTCGCAACAAACAATTAACTTGAGGGGATATCAGTTCTCTCCTGTCAGTTCTCAGCGCAAAATCGTGACCACTTCCCAAATCAAAAGTAGTAAAATAATTAATGAAAGCAAGTGTTTGTGCGCAGGTGGAGTGAATACAGTAGACCAGGGCTCCCCAGATCTGGCCCTCAAATTGAAATCCTGCCCTGGTTTTCTCTTCTTCCAGGCAATTAAGCAAACAATTAGTGCTACTGATTGGCCGGATTCTCTTCACACCGGACTCTCAGGTGAAGGGAAGGTGTAAAGTGCGCTGTTCTCAGCCCTCGAGGACCATAATTTGGGAAGCCCTGCTGTGGACAATAAGGCCCACAAGATCCAGATTTGAGAAATGCTGACATAAGCTACAGGAGAGGGCGGGGCATGTTTTCACTCACATTCTTCTCTTTTTCATTCAGTACCGAGAGAAATGTACAAACGTATTTGACCCCTTCCCAATATCTTCTATTTTTGCTTACTTGTCATATTTAAATGTTTCGAATCAACTGACTAATTTTAATATTAGACAAAGACTATGGGCCCTGTTTTAATGACCAAAATGCAGCGGGCGAAGGGGAGTGCTAATGGTATTACAGATCCCCTGATAACCACACTCCAATGTAATAATGCATGGTGGCATTTGGGGGAATAGAGGTCAATTCATCTGTTAATGCATTTTGAATGAATAGATGTGGGTGATTTAAACTGTAGTTGTGGTATTAAAATAAGGACAAGACTGAAGTCTTTATTTCCCCCACACAAAGAAAATATTCATATGTATAATTATACCCCCTCACAACCCCCCCCCATATAAGACTCCACCATTATTTTGTAGCCATTACTTATTGGGTACAGAGTGAAAATGAAAATGAGAAAGAAAAAAATACACTACCGGTCAAATATTTTGGCACACCCCAATATTTTCTGTAATTGTTACAATTTTTTATATTTTGTTCTTGTGTAATAGTCTCATATTTGTTGTATACCAGAAAGGTTGGACTGAAGCCCAATGTTTTTTGCATTATTAATGTATTTGTCAGATTTTGAATGTAGCTGTCATTTGCTTAGGATGTTCAAACCTTTAAGGTCAGACTGTCGGTGAAGTTTCATCCCTGCAAGTGCTTCCTCATTCTGTCCTCAGGGTAGACAGAATGAATTTTTGTTTTGAAGGACATGTTTGCCGAAGTTCACTTGAAGAACCATTATGTAATAGGATGCGAATCCCATGAGTTCTGTGTTGGGTCATTGCCATTGTCTTATGGCGCGTCAGGCGCTGGCATCTTAGGTGTTTCCAATGTTGTCAATATAATGGAGTTTATGGTCTTATTTTCTTATCAAAGTGTCTTTGGTATATTGTATGTTCCATGTCGTAAATACACTAAAATACACTGTAACCTCTGTTAAACAAGGTAAACAAGCCCTTTTGTTTTCAGTTTAATAATTAATACCAGATGTTTGAAAAGTTTGGCCGTTGTTCCAGAGTATACAGTATTAGGGCTGCAACTAACAGTAATTGTCATTACTGTACAATCTGTCTTTTTTTTTTCAATGAATAGTTTGATCAATGAAATGTGAGAAAATGGTGAAAAATGTTTTATCACTGTTTCCCGAAGCCCAATATGCAACTTAAAATGTCTTGTTTTACAACCCCAATTCCAAAATAGTTGGGACAAAGTGTAAATTGTGAATAAAATCAAAACGCAATGACTTTCAAATCACACCAGCCAGTATTTTATTCACAATAGAACAGAGATAACATAGCAGACGTTGAAACTGAGAAATTTTACAATTTTATCCACAAAATGAGCTCATTTCAAATTTGATGGCTGCTACAGGTCTCAAAAAAGTTGGGACAAGGGCTTGTTTACCATGGTGTAGCATCCCCTCTTCTTTTTAACACAGAGTGAAGGCATGTGGGCGTTGAGGAGACAAGTTTCTTGAGTTTAGCCATTGTAATTTGGTCCCAGTCTTGTTTAATACAGGCTTCCAGCTGCTGGAGAGTTTTGGGCCTCCTTTGATGGACTTTTCGTTTAATTATGCGCCAAATGTTCTCAATCGGTGAAAGATCAGGACTGCAGGCAGGTCAGATCAGCACACGGACTCTTCTACTATGAAGCCATACTGTTTTAATAGCTGCAGTATGTGGTTTTGCATTGTCCTGCTGAAATCCACAAGGCCTTCCCTGGAATAGATATCATCTGGAGGGGAGCATTTGTTGCTCTAAAACCTTTATATACCTTTCAGCATTCATGGTGCTTTTTAAAACATGCAAGTGTCCCACACCATATGCACTAATGCATCCCCATACCATCAGAGATGCTGGCTTTTGAACTGAACGCTGATAACAGGAGGGCGGACTTTCTCCTCTTTAGCTCGGAGGACACGACACCCATGATTTCCAACAAGAATGTCAAATTTGGACTTGTCTGACCACGGGACACTTTGCCACTTTGCTACAGCCCATTTTAAATGAGCCTTGGCCCACAGAACACGGCGGCGCTTCTCGATCATGCTCAACAATGGCTTCCTTTTTGCAGTTTTAGGTGGCATCTGTGGATGGCACGGCAGACTGTGTTTACAGACAGTGGTTTCTTGAAGTATTCCCTGGCCCATTTAGAAATGTCAATGACAGAATCATGCCGGTGAGCGATGCAGTGGCGTCTGAGGGCCTGAAGGTCACGGGCATCCAGTAAAGGTTTTCCACCTTGTCCCTTACACACAGAGATTTTTCCAGTTTCTCTGAATCTTTTGATGATGTTATGCACTGTCGATGATGAGACCTTCAAAGCCTTTGCAATTTGACATTGAGGAACATTGTTTTTAAAGTATTCCATAATTTTTTGACACAAGTCTTCACAGGTTGGAGATCCTCTGGCCATCTTTAATTCTGAGAGGCTCAGCCTCTCTAAGACATCCCTTTTATAGCCTATCATGTTACACACCTGATGCCAGCTATCTCCAGTTATCTATGTTCTATTGTAAATAACATATTGGCTCATGTGATCTGAAAGTCATTGCATTTTGATTTTATTCACAATTTAAACTTCGTCCCAACTATTTCGGAATTGGTGTTGTATCTCGACCAACTGTCCACAACTTAAAGATTAATCTTTTTTTTTCATTAAGGACTAAACAAACCAGAAATATTCTCATGTGATTTTTTTTTTAATTTAAATGACTCAAAGGTTAATTGATATTGAAAAATCCTTAAAAAAAATCTGTGATTAATTGAGTAATAGGCGACTTAGAAATTAGACAACTAATAATTGCAGCTCTATAGAGTAAACTCATTTATTGCCCAGTTCAATGGCAGCATATGTTGACATGAGTTTGCCTGTTTGTGAGAATTTGTCAGCAATGAAAAAATGCCAATTTTGTTGACTTATTGTGGTGACCCTGTGACCTTTCCTCTAGTACAACTCTCACACAATTTGCTGAGTGTACTTATGATTAATATTGTTGGTATGTCATTTTTTCCGAGCACCATGAGGCCAAAATGTCAATTATTGGGCAGATTGACCAACAAATCATGCTTGATTTAAGTAGATCACCATAACAAAAATATATTGTGTTTTATCTACAGAGAAAAATTAAGGCAACTTTTTGCTTCATTTTATCACGTTGATCAAACAAGAGTAGTTGTATGTACAACATTAATCTTGCAAGTACAGTCAACTTACATTTACAAGTTAAGGGAACTTGCTTTTGCAAGTGAAGTCAACTTCACACCATTGAGTTGACTTTATTTGCAAAAGTAAGTTGACATCACCTGCAAATGTAAGTTGAATGTACTTGCAAAATTAATGTTGCACATACAAAGACTACTCTTGTTTGATTTATGGGACAAAATGATGCAAAAAGTTGCCTTACTTTTTTAAGTAGATCAAGCACCATATTTTTGTCAGTGTTGGATAATTGTTCCACTGTATAACCCAACTGCACTTGAGCTTTAGGTCTCAAATTGATGGCCCGACATTTTCATTTAGTACTTTCTGATAGAGAGTGGAATTTGTTTAATCAATTACAGCAATTTGGACCATCACACACGCCCATCGTCATGTTTGACTGTTGGTATGATGTTCTGATAGTGGAATGCTGTATCAGCTTACACCTGATGTGACAGGACCTATGTCTTGCAAAAAGTTCCACTTTTGATTCATTAGTCCACAGAATATTATTATCCCAAAAGTTTTAAGGGTGATCAAGATGTTTCTTTGGCAAATGTGATATTAACCTTTGCGCGCTTTTTAATCAGTTGTGGTTTTTGCCTTACAGCTCTCCCGTGGTTGCCATTCTTGTCCAGTCACTTTCATATTGTGGAATCGTGAATACTGATCTCAGTCAAAGCAATTGAAGCCCACAGTTCTTTAAATGTTTGCCTGGATGACCTCCTGGGTGAGTTTTCAATGAACTCTAGGAAGAATTTTCGTAGGCCAGCCACTCTTGGGAAGGTTCACGACTGTGTATAGTTTTCTTCCTTTGTCGATAATGCCAATCAGCATGATTCCTGGAGTCTCGGAGCCTTAGAAATGGCTTTATAACCCTTTCTAGACTGATAGATGACAATGACTTTGTTTCTTATCTGTTCTTGAATTTCTTTAGATTGAGGCATCATGTGCTGCTTTTTGCCGACTTCACATTGCCAGATAGGTTCTATTTAAGTGAGGTTTAGATTCAACAGGATTTGCAGTAATCTTCCCTGGATGTGTCAAGTGAAATGGAACCTAATAATCAATTAAATTTGTTTTATTGGGTGATTTAGTAACTGAGGATTAGTTAGGGTTGTATAGCTTTTGTCTTTCAATTAACAGAACCATCATTTAACATCTGCATTTTGTGTTTACACAGGTTGGCTTTGTCTCATATAAAAACTATTTTGACAATCTGAAATACTTATGTGCGACAAATATGCAAAAATACGTAGAAGAAATTAGGAAGGGGGCAAATATTTTTTCACAAAGCAGTTCTAATTTCTTTAAAAGGATGATATCCGACTTTTTCGAGAGTCCTTTCTCGTTGAGTCAACCCAGTGCATGCATTTTAATACCAGCTGGCTCAAAGATGCCTTAAATGCCATAAGGTTTCAGATTTCCAGATATTTATGTTTGAATTGTGATTCTTCTCAGCAGCTTTGCAGAGGTGCAAAAGTACGCCTTTAAAGCCGTCTTGGGCAAACCCTCTAACTTTACCTGCTGGTTCTTACTTGCCACTGCCACCAGAGCTGTTCCAGTTTGCTCAGAATATTTCCGTTTTCGCCTTTTCCGTCTAGACCAAAACAGATTGTTCAGGAAAAGAAGTATAACTGCAGTCTAAAATCATTCTCACTCCTCACTGAACATTTTAAAATGATAATATCAGTCACTTTGGGTCTGCAAAACAAATTGAACAGATTGAACAGCATAAGACGGCATAAGTTTATTTTAAAATATTTGGCCTCTAGTTCAACACATTTCTTACTTAGAAAAAAGTAACTGATATGATGCAATCATTCTCCTGATTTGACAAAATAAATGAGACCCCCAGAGAAGTTTATCTGTACATTCCAACACTGATACTGTACCGTAAGCAACATCCAATCACAAAGAAGCAGGAAGTGCAAATGATCGCAGAAAGACCTGCTCCAGCAGCAAAAGCGATGCCAGGTTCCTGTATGAGTTTCTCCCACCACTCTGTTTCACAGTAAACACAATTTTGTTATGGAATGCCATGCAATGAATGCTGTCTCTTGAAATTTCATAAGGACAAATGGTTTTAACTGTTCTGAAATGCCAATGTGCTGAGCATCTGTTATCTCAATATGATGGTCAAAGGAGATGCTTAGTGATCAGTATGTTCCTTTCCAAGAGAGAAATGAATGATCATTGCATTTCCCCTTAAAACATCAGTGTATAAATAGTTCTGCAACAACAAAATGACTTTTTAAAGCTGCTGTAAGTGATTAAAAAAAAAAAAAAAAAAAACGAGTGTTACATGGCTCCACATTCCGACAAAGATCACTGATTTAGAGTATCTGGTCCATAATACAGGTCTCTCAGTCACTGAAAGCAGTATATAAAATTCTGGAATCACCCACTGCCTCTATAAAATTAGCTGAGAGAACACCATGAAGAGGCCGTTCTCTCTGCTTGTGAATGCATGCTGTTCCACCAAAATCTGTGACCCATCAGATTTTGTGACCTCAGGGGGCAATGATCTACAGTATCTGTAAGTGCGTGATCGACAGCAGTCAAGAAGAAGAGCACTGTAAAAAGAAAGTGAATGTGACGATTGGACGGGGGGGTGTCTGTGACAGTCCAAGATGTGTGTGGCAAGCAAGGATAGGAATTATCCTCCTGTGGCAATAACAGCAGATCGCTATTGCTGATCGCTACAAGCCTACGCAGTGGAACAGATAAGGTTCCGATTCCAGCGCTACGAATGATGGCGTACAAAAGAACCGGTAGAGGAACAGATATTCAAGGAAGAAAAAACGGGAGATGGCCAAGAGCCGTGTATATATCGGTACCGCTTTTGGGAGGTTGAGAAAACACGGAATCTAAGGCTCTAAAAAGCAATGCGCAACTAGCCTTGCAGCTACTGAACAGGTAAGCTATGTTTTACACTGTAGTAGTTATGCAGTTTTATTAGTCTCAGATAGTCCTGTTGATGGTTATTAATCCTGCTAATGTTAGTTTATAAATGTACTGTCGTCATTTGTGGCCGACTACAGCTTGATTGGCTGGGTAGCAGCTAAACTTAGCAGCTATTGGTATTAGTTCTGACAAAGGGAGGCTGTTGTATAATGGCAGTCGCATGTGGGTCAATGACGTGACATTGTCCAAGTGCACTACTTTGGTTTAAAATAATTTTAAATGATTCATAATAAGCATCATTTTATTTTATAAAACCTGTTTAACTTTAACATATTTCCAGTTTATCATAAAAATGATATACATTCTATGTTTTGCCATCTCAAGCCCTCAAAATATCAGGTGGCGCAACTGTCTGACCAAGTTAACACTATGTGAAATGTATTAAATATGTAATTTAAAATATGAATTAATATAATATTAATATGGGGGCATAATTTTATATAGAAAACCTTTCAAATAAACAATGTTTAATAGTATAATTGTTCTTAAATTGTTTGGAAAACCAAAATACCCACCCCCTACAATAAAGAATCCATAAGTTACTTTTAATACCCAGCACAATTACAAAATATTAATGTTTTAGGCAGAGTAGACACTCTCAGGTATGCTTACTAAAAAAATCAATTAGAAAAAAAAGAGGGAAGTGTGTTTTTTTTTCCAAGAAACTTTGGTTGCGCCACCTGACATTTTTTGGCTGGTGAAATTCCAAACACAGTCTAAAACTGTACTAAAACCCTGTAAATGTTGTGCAACCATTAAGACTTGTCTGAACACATTCTTCCAACTTCAAATAAATGTATTCTGTACATTTTTAAAGACTTATAAAAAACATTTTTAAAAGCCTTATTTGTCATTGACCCATGTATTTATATGAGAAAAAAAAAATAAAACATGCTTTAAAAGGGTTAGCAGAAAAGTGTTTTTGTATAGACAATTGTGATTTTATTTTGCAACAACGATCTCCTCACCATATTTAGGGTCGTCATCGTGCCTGTTAGTGTGGCTATAAGACACTAGCTAGCTTTAGCTAATACCTTCAAAAAGCCATTCATACCAAACTTTCTGAAAGGATGTTGTGTCGTTGGTCCATGTTTTCTGTGTGGCTTTCACACGACAATCACTGAGAGTGTTTGTTTATATTGTACTTACAGAGCCGTGAAAAAGTATTGGCCCCCTTCCTGCCTGATTACTGCCAGACCTGCTGAATCAAGAAATCACTTAAATAGAACCTGTCTGACAAAGTGAAGTAGGCTAAAGGATCTCAAAAAGCAACACTTCAGGCCGCGAACTAAAGAAATTCAAGAACAGATGAGAAACAAAGAAATTGACATCTATCAGTCTGGAAAGGGTTACAAAGCCATTTCTAAGGCTTTGGGACTCCAGCGAATCATGGTGAGAGCCATTATCCACAAATGAAGAAAACTTGGAACAGTGGTGAACCTGGCCGGTCTCCCAAAATTACTCCAAGAGTGCATCGGCGACTCATCCAGGAGGTCACAAAAGAACCCAGAACAAGATCTGAAGAACTGCAGGCCTCACTTGCCTCAGTTAAAGTCAGTGTTCATGATTCAACAATAAGAAAGAGACTGGGCAAAAATGGCATCCATGGGAGAGTTCTAATGCAAAAACCACTGCTGACAAAAAAGAACACAAAGGCTCCTCTCACATTTGCCAAAAAACATCTCGATGATCCCCAAGACTTTTGTGAAAATCGTCTGTGGACTGACGAGACAAAAGTTGAACTTTTTGGATGTTGTGCGTCCCGTTACATCTGGCGTAAAACTAACATAGCGTTTCATAAAAAGAACATCATACCAAAAGTCAAACATGGCGGTGGTAGTGTGATGGTTTGGGGCTGTTTTGCTGCTTCAGGATCTGGACGACTTGTCGTAATTGATGGAACCATGAATTCTGCTCTCTACTGGAAAATCGTGAAGGAGACTGTCCGACCATCAGTTTGTGACCTCAAGCTCAAGCGCACTTGGGTTATGCAGCAGGACAATGATCCGTAACACACTAGCAAGTCCACTTCTGAATGGCTTAAAAAACAACAAAATGAAGGGTTTTGCAGTGGCCTAGTCAAAGTCTGGACTTAAATCTGGTTGAGATGCTGTGGCATGACCTTAAACAGGCCGTTAATGCATGAAAACCCTCCAATGTGGCTGAATTAAAACAATTCTGCAAAGAAGAGTGGGCCAAAATCCTTCACAGCGCTGTGAAAGACTCATTGTCAGTTATCGCAAGCGTTTGATTGCAATTGTTGTCGCCGAGGGTGGCATAACCAGTTATTAGGATTTAGGGGGGCAATTACTTTTTCACATGGGGCCAGGTAGGTTTGGATAGCTTTTACCCCTTAATAAATGAAAACATCATTTAAAAACTGCATTTTGTATTTACTTGGGTTATCTTAGTGTAATATTAAAATTTCTTTGATGATCAGAAACATTTAAGCGTGACTAATATGCAAAAAAATAGAAAATCAGGAAGGGGGAAAATACTTTTTCACGGCACTGTATATTGTAAGTGGGTCAATGCTCTCAATCTCTGCCTCTGTCGGAAACCGATGCGCGTTCGTGTGTGGCTTGGGGATGGGGGGCAGGGACTGCTGACTTAGGCGAGGGGCAGGAAGCCAGCTAAAAATATAGCCGCAAGCAGCAATTTCAGGGTTCAAGCCAAGAAAGACCATTAGTAGTTGAAAGCTTTAACAGCTTAATTGACAAGTGTTGCCACTAAACGCGGCCATGTCCCCCGCCAGGTGACGGAAATCGACTGGGGTCGGCGTATCACAAAATTACACATTGAAGCCAAAGATGAATAAAATCAGTCAAAGCGTTCTCGAGATTTCGCGTTCACAACAAACGGGATGTGATGGACAGACGGCCGGACGGGTGGACTGATGGAGCTGAATACTATGTCCCCCGGCCCTAATACACCTTGAACTCAAAGATGAATGGAATCGGTCAAACCATTCTTGAGATATCGCGTTCACAACAAACGGGATGGGACGGACGGACGGCCGGACGGATGGAGCTGAATACTATATCCCCAGCCCCTAATACACCTTGACACCAAAGATGAATGGAATCGGTCAAACCGTTCTTGAGATATCATGTTGACAAGGTATTTGTAAGTGGTCAAATGGTCGTAATGACCTTGAGAATAATAGCAAGGTCACGTAAATCGAGTGGGCTGTGAGCACTCCCCTAATACACCTTGACACCAAAGATGAATGGAATCGGTCAAACCGTTCTTGAGATATCGCGTTCACAACAAACGGGACATGACGGACGGACGGACGGACAGACGGAGCTGAATACTATGTCCCCCGCCCCTAATACACCTTGACACGAAAGATGAATGGAATTGGTCAAACCGTTCTTGAGATATCACGTTCACAACAAACTGGACGGGACTGACGGACGGATGGCCGGACAGAGCTGAATACTATGTTCCCCACCCCTCATACACCTTGACACCAAAGATGAATGGAATCGGTCGAACCTTTCTTGAGATATCATGTTGACAAGGAATTTGTATGTGGTCAAATGATCGTAATGACCTTGAGAATAATGCCAAGGTCATGGAAATCAACTAGGGTCGGCGTATCGCACCAATATACCTTAACACCAAAGATGAATGGAATCGGTCAAACCGTTCTTGAGATATCGCGTTCAGAACAAACGGGACATGACGGATGGCCGGACGGAGCTGAATACTATGTCCCCCGCTCCGCTCGCTATCGAGGCGGTGGGGGACAAAAACCACTTTAAGAGTATGTTGCAGGTATTTATGTGGACCTATTTTGCCAGTGTAATGATTGGACCAACAACTTATGATGTATCATCTGATTTGTGTTATGTTAGGCTATTTTGTGCATTTATGGCGCCCCCTACTGGTCGATTTGATTGAAACTTTCAGGCTATGTTTCAGGTTCTTATGTGGACATATCCTGTGAGTTTTGTAATGATTGGGAAAACTATTTATGATTTATAGTCTGATTTGTGTTATACCACATTGCTTTGTTTTGCATTTATAGCGCCCCCTATCAAACAATTTGAATGAAATTTTCAGGGTACGTTTCAAGTACTTATATAAATATATCCTGTGAGTTTTATGGCTATAGGACAAACAATTGCTGATTTATAGTCTGATTTGTGTTATATCACGCTGATTTGTTTTGCATTTATAGCGCCCCCTATCAGTCAATTTGGATGAAATTTTCAGGGTATGTTTCAGGTACTTATGTGAATATATCCTGTGAGTTTTATGGCTATAGGACAAACAATTACTGATTTATAGTCTGATTTGTGTCATGCCATGCCCATTTTTCACATTTATAGCGCCCCCTATGGGCCGATTTGCATGAAACTGTCAAGGTATGTTCCGGGTACTTATATGGACATATTTTGCAAGTTCTGTGATGATTGGCCCAATGGTTGTTGAATTTTGTCCATTTATGTGCTAAGCCACGCCCCTGCTGAAGTTCATTGGTCAATATTTTGGAAACGAAATGAGATTTCAACAAGCTTTATGCAATCTTTGATAAGCTTGGTCCACTGATGATCCACGGCAAATTTCGAAGGAATTTTTTTTTCAAAAAATTCAAAATTCTGGAAAATCTAATATGGCAGCTGTAGAGTTTTGACCAAGAAATGTCTGTACCAAGTTTCATGTAAATCAGACTTACAGCATAGGAGTTATGACCTTTAAAGTGAAAAACTGTTTTTCTTGAATTTTAGCGCCCCCATCAGGCTGATTGAGTTAAAAATGCCTTGGGCAGCATTTACACACAACTTCCAACCAATGTGCAAAATTTACCATTTACCATCTCACAGGAATTTGCAAAAACATTTCCGAAGAAGAAAAGAAATAATAATAATAATAATAATAATAATAATAAAACCAGCACAAAAACAATAGGGTTTCAGCCCTACGGGCTTGAACCCCTAATTACCAAATCAGTTACAGCAGCTTTAATAAAGGTGCGAAGTGCAACTTTCAGATATTCCTTGTCTTACTGACACTGGTGGCAGTGAACTGCAGACAGCATCCTGCTGCTCGAGCATGCACTCACACACACTCACGTGACAGATGAGGGAGCCAAATTAAGTTAAAGTTATTATAGTTTGAGACTAATGTTATGTTTTTTTTTAATTGTAAATGGAAGTGTAAATTTTGTTAGCTAGCACAATATGGCTAGCCAAGTGACAATGAACTAATTCATGGCAGCAAGATTAATCGAATGAATTACGATACGGCACCATCAGTGAGCTAGCTAGCTTTATTGATCGCTGTTTGTCCTTCACTCACCAAAAAGCTCAGCAATGTCAGCATACCTAAAGTTTATGGATGCTAATGCTTGCAATAGAATATCGTTAGCCTCAGAGCATAATTTCCCATCTCATTTTTTAATTTCTAATTTTTTATTTAAGAGAATGGATTTTTTTTAAGGTTTTGAGAAAAAAAAGGGGGAAAACTTTTTTTCGCCAACAGGAAAGAACAGGAACCTGATATCTCAATTTGGCAAAAATATGACTTTGGCAATTATGCTATGAGGTTAACAATATTAGCTATAAGAAGTGTTGCCAAACTTCATTATTGACATGATAGCTTTCATCATAACTCTTATTATGCTGAATCTATGTGCTAATGTCTCAGCATCGTCAAATAGACAATTTTTATTGTCAGCTCTCGATAACTAATGTACTGAGTGGGTTTGCTAGAGAATTGAGACAACCACGATAATTTAATCTGAAAGTAACGTCAGTTATCAACAGATGATCGGAGTGGGATGTGAACTGTTACACTGGAGATAAAGCAAATACAATGTAAAAAAATAACAGGTTCTAAAGAACAGAAGCTTTTCTGCAGTGTCTTGGAAGTTGCATACATATTAATCATTTTTATGAATCATTGTAGTCTACCTTGCAGCGTCATTGCAGCATACAATTGTTTATTCCACTGTTACTGTCAGCGGTTGTTTGTTGAGAGGCAGGCAAGGAACTTGGGAGCGCACATGAACTTCACTTTCCTTGGATTATTGTGGAATATCTGACATTCCAAAATAAATCAGTCCAGAGGCTGTTTTGAGCAACCAAGGTACAGTCCCCTCCAAAAGTATTGGAACAGCTAGGCCAATTCCTTTATTTTTGCTGCTCACTGAAAACATCTGGGTTTGATGTCAAAAGATGAACATGAGAAAAAGAGATCAGTATTTCAGCCTCTATTTTCAGGTATTTACATACAGGTCTGTTAAACAGCTTAGAAGACAGCACCTTTTGTTTGAACCCACCCATTTTTCAAGTGAGCAAAATCATTGGAACATGTGACTGACAGGTGTTTTTTTATTGCCTGGGTGTGTCCTATTCCATTGATTAATCAAACAACTAGCACTGAATGCCTACTCTTAGTTTCAGCTTTGGGTTCTGCTTGTGCAGACAGCATTCATAATTGGATACCTTGCAGCCAGACTGAACCAATCCACACGGAAGACATTTGGAGATTTTGGCCATTTTAACTTTCTAACTTTAAGATCTGAATGACCAAGTTTGAAAGGGGTCATGTAAAATCAAAAACCACACTTTGATGCAGCTTAATAATCTGTATCAAAACCTTTTATTTGTTTTGAACAGAAAATGCAAATATTTAAAAAAAAAACCTTGAAATGGTTGGTTCGTAATGGCTCATGCTACATAATACATTGCAAAGCGATAACGCAAAAGAAACACATCCCCACGCTATGATATTTTAAATAATAACAACACTTTGCTAAACAAAATTTAACTAGCACTCTGCCCGTGGGGATCCACGGGTTCTATTTTATGTAATTTCGTCTTTATATTATAGTGAACAATGCACCATTATGATGTCATCACTTTGCTGTGGTGTTTCCATAAACACTAAGGTGGCTGTCACGCGACCGATGTTTTTATAGTAACTAAAACTAAGTAACCATCAAGGGGAATACGCTGGGCTGACATTCCGCGCTCAGTGGAACACGAAGTCACCTGCAAGACGGAGCAAAATAGCGTCGCTCACATTATGCAGCAGATAACGCGTTACTTTCTCTTGCGGTCTGGCATCTGTTTTTTGGGATTCAGGACTCCTGTGGATGAATTGGCTTGAGTTCAAAAGGGAGAATCCCAGGAGAGGACATACAAAGGGAATCCCCAGGAGAGGACAAAGGAGGAATCCCCCCTGTACGTCTATGTTATAAAAGTGTCGCTCACGTTATGCTGCAGATATGCGCCCGGCGGAGTCTAGCACTGATTGGCCGGACACAGTTGCCTGCAAGACGGAGCTAAATGGCGTTGCTCCCGCTATGCTGCAGGTACGCGCCTGGTGGAATCTAGCACTGATACGCGCCTGGCGGAGTCTAGCACTGATTGGCCGGACACAGTCGCCTGCAAGACGGAGCCAAATAACGTCGCTCCCGCTATGCTGCAGGTACGCGCCTGGTGGAATCTAGCACTGATACGCGCCCGGCAGAGTCTAGCACTGATTGGCCGGACACAGTCGCCTGCAAGACGGAGCCAAATAGCGTCGCTCCTGCTATGCTGCTGGTACGCGCCTGGTGGAATCTAGCACTGATACGTGCCCGGCGGAGTCTAGCACTGATTGGCCGGACACAGTCGCCTGCAAGACGGAGCCAAATAGCGTCGCTCCCGCTATGCTGCAGGTACGCGCTCGGTGGAATCTAGCTCTGAGTGGCCGGGCACACACGCACGCACACGCACACACAGAGGCCACTCGGCTATTATAATATAGATGCCAATTCATAGTTTTACACATACTGAACTGATAAGGACAGCTGTTGTCAGCAAGACAAAAGAAACCGCTCCGTGTATTACCAAATACTTGGCCGAGGATAACGATGGTATCGTGATGTAACTGTGAACCACTGAAGTCTCTGCAGTTTCAGAAAGTCAAACACAAGTTAAACAAAGAGTAACAACGCTCAAATGAAAAGAGCATGCCTTCTAAAAAAGGCTACCAACACATGACTTTCATGAATTTGCTTTGAAATTACAAACCCCAATTCCAATGAAGTTGTGACGTTGTGTAAAGCGTGAATAAAAACAGAATACAATGATTTGCTAATCTTTTTCTACCTATATTCAATTGAGTACACAACAAAGACAAGATATTTAATGTTCAAACTGATAAACTTTATTGTTTTTTTGTTTTTGGAAATATTCACTCATTTTGAATTTGATGCCTGCGACATGTTCCAAAAAAGCTGGGACAGGGGCAACAAAAGACTGGGAAAGTTGAGGAATGCTCAAAAAACACCTGTTTGGAACATTCCACTGCAGAACAGATGAATTGGAAACAGGTGAGTGTCATGATTAATTATAAAAGGAGCATCCCTGAAAGGCTCAGTTGTTCACAAGCAAGGATGGGCCGAGCTTCACCACTTTGTGAACAACTGCATGAGCAAATAGTCCAACAGTTTAAGAACTACGTTTCTCAACGTGCAGTTGCAAGGAATTTAGGGATTTCATCATCTACAGTCCATAATATCGTCAAAAAAGATTCAGAGAATCTGAAGAACGGAATGGTCACTTCACTTCAGCATTTAAAAATCTTGAAATTTTGACAGGAGCTGATAGTTCTCTTTGGCATTATTATATCTGCCCATTTATGGCTCTGTGGGTTGGTGTTTTTAAGTGTTATTTGCTAATCAGTGCCATTGAGACCTTTGCTGTTCGGTTGACATGGTATTTAACGTTACAATACAGAAGACTGGATGACAATCTAAATTTTTTATGAATTTGTGGGTTGGTTTGATTTTGCATGCAAGAAATCCAATAAAAAAAGGTGTAACAAAAGGTGTAACCAAACACACAAGCTCATCTGTGAAACACGGTGGAGGTAATATCATGGCTTGGGCTTGCATGCATGGCTTCCTCTGGGATGGGCTCATTGATTTTCATTGATGATGTAACGCATGATGGCAAAATGAACTCAGATGTGTACAGAAACATTTTGTCTGCCAATCTGAAGAGAGATGCAACCGAACTGATAGGGTGAGCAAGACAATGACCCAAAACACACCGCAAAAACAACCCAGGAGTTCATCAGGGGAAAGAAGTGGACTGCTTTAGACTGGCCTAGCCAATCTCCAGACTTAAACCCAACTAAGCATGCATTTTACCTGCTTAAGAGGAGACTAAAGAGAGAAACCCCCCGAAACAGACAACAACTGAAAGAGGCAGCAGTGAATGCCTGGAAAGGCATCACCAAAGAAGAATGCAAAAGTTTGGTGATGTCAATGGGTCGCAGGCTTGATGCAGTTATTGTTAGCAAAGGATTTGCAACTAAATATTAATCTATTTTAAGTCTATCTGTTCCTATACTTTTGCTAACCTAAAAATTTTGTGTTCCGTTTCAACCGGATACTATCCACAAGGTTTATTAATGGATCCGATGTAAATAACTGGGAATGAAAGCTGAAATACTGATCTTTTGTCTCTTATTCATCATTAGATGTCAAACCCAAATGTTTTCATTCTACATCCAAAATAAAGGAATTGGCCTTGTTGTTCCAATACTTTTGGAGGGGACTGTAGTCGGGCAAGGTCTCGTTTATTAAGTAACATTACAGACCTTTCACACAATATCAATAGAAAGTGATTAATACATGAAGAAAAGATGCATGTATCAAATGTAAATCTTACGTTAAGCCTGCAGTGCACTAATGAAAATATATTCACACAGCTTAAGAAACATATGAGGTCCTATTTGTATTGGTGGACTCTCTTGCGAATTAGTTTTCATTTCATTGTAGCAAAAATATGAGTGAATACAGTAAATAAAAATGTATTTTTATGCGTAAATTTACGCACAAGCCTTGTTTTTTTTTCTCATTAAATATTAAACACTCCCCTCCACTTCCCCACTTGACATCACAAGCATTCAAAAAAGAGTCTGTCTTGCCTTGCCACTATATCATAGATTTCCATAGAAACTACAAGAAGAACAAGGAAATGCATCAAAAAATCAAAAAGAAATCATGTCCTGGCACAAGATCCCTGTTTTTCATGTGAAATGGCTTTAATCCTTTACACACATGAATTACGGTTCTACTCTAGTGCAATTGTGTGGTGCAATGACAGCAATGAATTGTTTTCATAGGTAAAAACATCAGTCTTATTCCAACGGAGTTTCCTAAGTTTAATTGCGGTAATTGCTGTCAGAACATATCAGTATTACCAGGACAAGATAAAACATGCAGGGTGAGAATTGGACTTACCCTTTGTTGGTGAGCTGTTTGTCAGTAATGTTCCTAAAAAGTGATGGAAAGGATATGACTTGTCACTATTCCAACAGCCATGCATGTTACACTTCTGGGGAACTTTTTTAAACACTAGAGATAGAACATGCGAGGATGGAGCAGAACTTACCATTTTTCTGGGCTGTGCTGTTTGTCAGTGACATTCCTAAAGAGGGCATAAAATCACATTACTTCAATTGGGGCCACTTTTGTCTGAGTTAGATTTTATCAGGAAAAAAGACTGTCTTTCGGGCTTTGGTTCTGTTTTGCAAGCTCACACACCACGTGCACAAACGTGTGGACAATGTAGGGCAACCCAGGAGGAACGTTCACACTCTAGAACATGCAAACTCCACAGAAAGGCTGCGGTCAATTAAAACCTGGGACCTTCTTGTGACAACGTAATCCACAGCAAAACCATGCTGCCTGTTATGATAGTCTAGAACATATTCATTTGGAGAGAGGAGTTTTTTACACTAAAGGCAACCCTAAAGACAAGAAATATGGAGATGCGAGGAAGGAACAGTACCTACCAGTTTCTGGTGCTGTCCTGTTTGTCAGTGATGTACCTAAAAAGTGGAGGAAATCACATCACTTGCTGCTATTACAAAAAAGATATGTGTTTAGAGGGCTTTTGGAGGAGTTTTTTTTCACAACAGATACCTGGCATTCATTTGCAGCAGGGCTTGCTTCAGCATGAACTTTACAAGACACTTAGGGCCCGATTTTTCGGCTTGCGCCACCATCCGATGATAAGTGCACAGATCGATTGCTAGGCCCATTCCTATTTTCCTCCAGAACCAAGGACTAAATGGCATTTTTCTGCCAGAGCTTCATGCAACTGGGCAGAGAGATGAGTATCGCGGGCATAATTATATTTCAGAAGGCGTTCTCCATATAACTTAGATGACGCCAGTGGGAGTGTCACTTAAATAAGGTCATGCAAGGTGATATTTGGTATCTTCCTCATACACAAGCCAACCGCTCATGACTTGCAAAAACTAAGTCTATGCTGCCATCAATTTTAAATTTCACAAGTAGCCGATAAACAGAATCATATGTCACGTAATTAGAAGTATTGAAATAAATAATATGTCATGGTTGTATTGTGTTACATTGTATCATCAGTATAAAATTTGTGTTATTACACATTTGATATTGACCGTGGGACTCAATTTTGAGATTTGTGTGCTATTTCTTACGGCTAGCTTCAACCTTCATATATACGTGTATGGTTTGATGAAAAATCAAAACATGTCAGTTGCAACAAAGTGAGGCACAGGAGTTATCTTTTCATTGGAATTTATTTGATTCTACCCAACCAATTTTGATCAGTAATTTTTGGTATTTGAATGCGTAGTGTAGCTTATACATTTACATGCCTCTGTTGAAGGAGTAAACGTAATTTCCATGAGTCAGAGGTGCATTTAAAGTCAAAAAGTGTACTGTCAGAGACTTTAATCTCTTAACTGGTGAAGAGTGCCAGAGATATCTTTCTTTGGAGATCATGGACATCTGTAATTGAAACAATCCAAATGCCCAGTGGCGGCTGGTGAGCTTGAGGAGGCATAGAACATCACTTGAAACTAATGATAACATCTAATATAACATCTAATGAAACTCATGATAATGGTCTTGACCTGTTCTCTATCATTTTTCCTGATTAACAAGTGTACCAATGAGTACAATAAGCCATCTGCAATTAAACACAGCTTCCTTCTTAATGCAATTTTGTGGGGATTTAATAGAAAATTCAATTTGGAAAAAAGACGAACTACTAGGTCAACTCCTGTGTTTGCTTTTAAGGTTCACTAACTATGCTTTGTGGTAGTTTAAACTGCAACAAAGGAAACGGAAATTAGTAACAAGTATCCACAATTGAATAACGTGCATTGAAATGCATTTTCACATCGAAATGATTTTATTTCTTGTGTTACCTTTACAAGGAGAAGTAGCCACACCTGATTGTTGAGCATTTCTGTGCACCTGATGCTAATTTAAATGAATAATTAAAAATAGGACAAGATCAATCAGTAGTTTCATTGGATGTTCTGGGCCTCCTCATTCTTCAGCTAACCAGTTGCCACTGCAAATGCCCTCCCCATTTCAGTCAAAATAGCTATTTCCCTGGCCTTATACCAGCATTTCAATGATACTGTATCCGAATGACACACTGCAATGGCATGAGTTCACAGCCACAGCCTTGTAATGTTTGCCTACTGTATTCCACAGATTAACACAATCAATGGTAAGTTTGTGAGAAGCTATACCATCATTTGATCTGTTCTGGTTGAGTGGCTGAAACTACGCAGCTATTGGCTTGGTTAGAACTTCGATGGGAGACGACCTGAACAACGTTTGTAAGTAAGTGCTGGAAGTGCTGCTGATGGGCCAATAGATGGCAGTCTTTGCTCACACCAAATAATCTCCGATACCCCAGCACAGTGATGGGGATACTGTGCTGCAGGAAAAGCGTCTTTTGGATGACAGGCTTAGCTGAGGTCCTGTCCCGGCTCTTTATTTATTTATTTATTTGTTTGTTTGTTTTTTCATTTCGGCATGATTGTACAGTCGTTCCATGACAATTTCAACACAACATGTATCATGACCGAAAGGGTCGTGGGAGAAGCGAAATCGCTTGTCAAAGTCCCGCCCCCAACTCCCAGAAAAACAGTTTGATTATGGTTAAGATATCATAAAGATTTATAAATCACAACAGAACTGAGTGTCCATTTACACTATGATTTAAACGTCACAACATAAAATCATAAAGATTTATGAACATCATGAAGAATTTTAATCACAATATAGCTGAGTGTCTATAAACAACCCCTATTGTTTATGCCCGTTATGGTTCCGTTTAATTTATCCAATGCCATTTTGTTGGATAAGTTTATAGTTATTCAAACATGCACATTTCAAAAGATACTTAAAGTCCTTCAGATTGTCTGCCATTCTAATATTGTCTTCAAGTATGTTCCATGCACTGACTCCAGCCACAGATAAGGAGTGCTCACTCCGAGTCGATTTGCAACAACATTCTGCCTCTTAGGTCATTAATACATTCACGCTGGAGAAATAGGCATTGTATATTTCTAGGCAATTCTTTGTGGTATCCTAAATATACAATTTGCAAGGAGTTGAATTTTATTATATCCTGCAATTTAAGAAACTTTGCCTTAATAAACAAATCGTTTGTATGAGTTCCATAGGGAACGTTATGAATAATTCTAAGGGCCTTTTTTTGGAGTTTAAACAATGATTCTATTGTATTATTATAAGTGTGTCCCCATACTTCAGCGCAGTAGTGTAAGTGGGGTGCTATGAGTGCTGAATAGATTATTTTAAGAGACTTGTGTTTTAATAATTTCTGCATTTTCCAAAGGATAGACACGCTTTTAGCTAACTGTCTTTGGACCAAGTTTACATGTGGTTTCCAGCTTAAGAGATTATCTAACATAACTCACATGACTTTATATTCGTTTACCCTTTCAATGCTGGTACCATTTACCTTTAAGTCTATGTTGTCCTTTAGGCCTTTTTTTCCCAAATATCATAAATTTGGTCTTTGTAAGATTTAATGATAATTTGTTTACATTAAACCACGATGTGAAGTTTAGACATTTCTTGATTAACCAATTTTGTCAATTGCTTGAGATCGACACCTGAGAGCAAAAAAATAGTCGTGTCGTCTGCGAATAAAATTAGTTTTAGGATATCGGACACCTTAACAATGTCATTTATGTAAATTATGAACAACTTGGGACCTAGGACCGAGCCCTGAGGAATTCCACAGGTAATGTCCAAGCAATTCGATTTGCTATTGCCCATCTGCACAAATTGCGTCCTACTTGTTAAGTAATTTTGATCCATTTTAATGCGGTCCCTCTTAATCCATATTTGTAAAGTTTTTCAATCAATATATCGTGATTTATAGTGTCGAATGCTTTCTTCAGATCAATAAATATGCCTATAGAATATAAGTTTGAATCTAGTGAATCTTTAATCATTTCAATAAATTCTGTTAGGGCTAGTGCTGTCGAATGCTTTTTCCTGAACCCATACTGACTGTCACACAGTAGTTTGTGTTTATCAATGTACTTGTCCAATCTGTCATTGAAGAGCTTTTCTAGGACCTTCGAGCATTGAGGTAAAATCGAAACAGGACGATAGTTTGAGAAATCATATTTATCCCCACTTTTGTAGAGAGGGATAACTTTCGCTATCTTCATTTTATCTGGAAACACTCCGTAGGAGAAGGATAGATTGCATATATGCGTAAGTGGAGTTACAATTGCGTTAGTTAGTGTTTTCAGTAATTTCATATCTAATTGGTCTACATCAACAGATGTCTTAGCTGTACAATTTTTCAGAATTGATCTGATTTCAGATTCGGTAACAGGAGTTAGTGTCATTATGTCTTGGATTTCCTCATCCTTGTCAAGGTAGTCCCATCTTAGGTGTGAGGATTTAATACCCTTTGCTAGTTCTGGCCCAACATTCACAAAATAACTGTTAAAATTCTCCATGACCAATTCCATGTTCTCTACCTTTTTGCCATTTATATTAAAGAATGCAGGGTACTCCCTCCTCGGTGTCCTCCCAGAGACGTTCTTGATTATATTCCAGAGATTTCTGGTATAATGTTTATTTTCTAATAAAAGCTTTTCATAATACTCTTTTTTTATGTTTCCTTAGTAAATGTGTCATTTTGTTTCTGTAATTTTTGTACCTAATTTCTGCTTTCTCAGTTCTTTCTCTCAGAAACTGCTTATACAGTGTATTTTTTTTCTTACAAGCATTTGCCAGTGCTTTCGAAACCCAAGGTCTTCTCTCTTTGTTTTGCTTCAGTTTGTTCGTTGTTTTGGCTAGACAGTGTTTATCATACAGGGAGTTTACTGTCCATAGAAAAGCCTCATAGGCTTTATTTGGATCTTGTTCCGCTAAGACATTATCCCAATTTTGGTTCAACATATCTAATTCTAGTTTCTTTAGCCTTTTTTCGCTTTTAATTCTGATTTCTGTGTGTTCCAGGGTTTTCAATCTTTATGGTCGTTAAAGACCCCATGACACTTTTTCGCTTGAGTAGGGAGCTCCCAGGTGTCCTGGCTAAATTTCCATTTTGGCACCTAATCATCCTCCTACATAATTGGCTACACAAATTGCCTTGTCCCTCTCCACCACAGTTGATGTGTGGTTAGTGTTCTAGTGCAACATGGAGGCTGTGCATGCCCCAGGTGGGGGCCACACATTGGTGGTGGTGAGGTGCATATGACCGTGAAAGCACTTTGCATTTATATAGTGCTTTCTCATACATACGCAATGTTAGTTTGCTCATTCATTCATTTCCCTCATAAAGTCCCACAAAGCCGAGGTGATGGTGATTATTTGGCAGTCATATGACTGTGTAGTACAGAAAATGGTTGCTCTTATATGCTGGCTAATACACTGAGAACCAACTACTTTGTGACATGAGGTAGGCTGTCCAGTATACGCTGGAGCAGTATGTAGTGAACAAGCATACAATTTTGAATACATCCTTTGTTCCCTTAGTGAACACCTCACATACAATTGATATTTTTGAAAGGACATGAATGCACCAAAGAAGTTTCTTACATATAATGAACAATGCAACCAGTGAAATGCTTTACTAGTGTCCACAAAATAAAGCGAAGCGATAATTGAAGAAAATCAATTATCTCTGCACCATCCTCTTGTGTGTATCTAACACTAGAGCCTCAACACAGGATGGCAATATTGATATTGTAATTGACCCAGCCTCTTTTGATGGGTCGCCACTCTCATCATATCATGCAATTATCAGGTAACGCGAACATATATTGCTCAGAAAACCACTCCCATTGCAGTTGCAATCATTATGAGGCCTATCACATTTTATAGGAAAATCAGGCACCATATGTTGCAGCATCAAGGAACTTACTACATGTAGAAGGCTTCAGGAGCAGTATTTTGAATTGTAAATGACCATTAAATTCCCTCTCTTAACCACTGTCTGGTGAAATTCAGAAGAAATATGATTCATTTACCATCATGGTGTGTTGTGGTGTTCGCCAGAGGGGAAGACTCAGACTTTCTTGTATCTAAAAAATATAAATCAACATCATCAAGATTAACTTATAATATGAATATTAGCTAAAGCATTATTGTTCTATGTATAGGGACATGGCATGGAAGATCATTTTGGGCTGTTAAAGACGCGCAGTGTCTTGTAAAATATTGCCGTGCCCTTCTACCTTCACATCCATAGAAAACCTCATCTCATTTGGAGTTGAAATTATTCAGCTAATACTGTACAGTTATTAGTTCACCCATAATGTTGAACAAATAAATGAACGAAAAATTAACTTGCTCTTTCTTCTCCATGTATGCACAACCTCACCTCATGTTCCTGTGCTGTAGTGTTGGTGAAAGAGTTAGATGCCCTGTATTGTTTCAATACACATACAGTCGCCAATTGGAAGAAACTTCACGATCATGCACAGAAGTACCAAAATCATTGGTCTTCATATTCTCAACTACCGTGATCCCCGAAGTCACTGACACAAAGCAAAAGGCAAATTACGTTCAGATCACCCACTACTCTGTCAGTTCAACCATCTTTTACTCTGGTGGCTGATAATGGACACCCAAGGGTTGGATTGTCAGCTTCAGTAAAAGCCTTTGTATTCTCAGCCATATATAATCATCCAGTGGAGTTAAAATTTGATGGTGCGTTCCATCCGTGCGAACAGAAATCATTTTAGTGGCGTCCAGTGTTATTTTCAAAGTAGTATACTTGCCTGTGGAATTAACTTCAAACTTGCCTGTGGAATTCAAAGGTACTTCAAACTTGCCTGTGGAATTCAAAGGTACATTTCCCGAGCTTTCATTCGCAAAATCTTCATCTGCATGCACACACAATTTTAGGCATCAATCAATGCACATCAGCACTGAACAGAGTTTCAGAATGAGTACCTTTCGTAAAACTCTCTTAAAGAGTATTGTCCTCCCCCAATGGTTACTGTTTTACTTTGACTATCTTCCCGCACTATTTGTGGGACTACATCATAGGAACAGGATAAATGCATGTTTGAATGTGCTTGGAAAATGGCTTATCTTTTTGTCCACATGTATTTTTACATTTTTTGCCTGCTGGTGTAGAGAATGAACCAGATAAAAATGTTTTACGGTGCAAAGGTGAGACAATGTTTAATTGTGATGGGACTTAATGCTGAGGGACAATATTTACAATAACTCTGAAAGCAAGAAGTTGGTATGTTAGGGCCACCAAATAAACAATCAAAACTAAGAAAGTTTTGCTCACCAAAACAACAAAGGGCTGCCAAACTAGAGGTGATGAGTAAACAAAAGTCCAGCTTGCTAATATCTTCAATTCAAAAAGGGGGCCAAAGTCATCTCTTTGCTAGAGCGTTTATACGAAGAGAATTCAGTGTCAAGGAAGTGAAAGTGGGCCCTCTTCTTACCTTTGCTAACTCCCTGTGGTACGGAGGGTAGTTAAATGGGACCACAAGCATACACATACACAAAACAAAGTGCAACAAATAAGAACAAACAGGCAGACAAAAAATGATTGGTAGAAATGTAGAGGGGTGGCAACTGAAACTGTAGGGCAGAAGCAGTGGGGGCTGAAATGGTCAACAAAGGGGACAGGGAGAGAAGGCAGAGGGACATTCAGAACCAGACAACTGGGAATGATGGTCAACAGAGGCAGGGCAGGAGGGAGAAATATTCTGAAGTTTATTCTGGAAAAATAAGAACAAGAGCAGCAACACACAAAGCCAAAACATGGAACATAACACTTGCTTTTTTCATCCTCATGCTTATTGGACTTGCCTGCTGATGATTCGGTTCCTAGTAGGCAGAAGATCAGAACTGCATAAATGGCTACTTTCTTTTTCTCCATTTTTTTTTCTGTCTGTGCAGTCGGGCTTGAGAGAATAGTTTTAGGTGAAAGCAGGGATGTCACTCTTTCTTGTGTCTCTTGCTCGCTGGGGTCTTCTGTGTAAACTGTTGAAGCTGGGGGATGGAAAACAAAAAAAAAAAAAAAAGAGCGTGAGAGTGTGTGTTGTTGTGGTGTGGGAAGGTGGGGCAGTGGTGTTTGTGTAGGGTGGGGTGGAATGGGGGCAAGATACTTATTTAGAAAGATTGGCAGCTTTGTAGCAAAGCAGGTGGGACACAATGCTTGTGGCTATGGGGGCTCCAGATGGGATTGTACACAGAGGACAGTAAAAACAACTCTGCATGAGACCAAGTAGTAAACTCACCACTTATACAGTGACAGAATGACTTTGAAATTTATGCCAAATTATTTTGATGTGGATTTTTAAAATGATGCAGTTTTGATTTTGTTATGACTAAGTCAAGCTGCTCATAAGTATGATGATGCATTCTGTTAAAATCTGGATAATCAGGCAACTCCCTAACTAAAAGGACAGATTGAGTTACGGGGATTACACAGTTAGATGAAATCAAGTGCACTCCATAGATGTGGGTAGACTTATCATTAATGAAACAGTTAAAGGATTCAACAAATAACTACAAATATACATATTTTACGGGAAATTTGAGTCCAGAAATCCAAATTTGGGTAAAATAATGCATTAAAGACACCACATATTGATTTAATTAATCAAAATCAGCATTTTTAATTAATCAAAATCGGGAACTGTATGCATATTTTCCCGACACTGCTCGGCATTTGCCATCAGTGACGTCACACACGTGAATCCCAAGTGTTTAGTGTGGGAAATTGGTTTGGCCATTATTGTCACCGACAAATTATCGATAACCTGTATAGAGAATATGTCGTACTATGCCTCCGTTGGCCGCAATTTCAACTCAGCGAAAGACAAGGGATTGTATTTCCATGCCTTTCCAACAGGAAAAGAGAGAAGAAATGCCTGGATTCACTTTTCTTGTCGGAAACATTTCTCCCCTTCAGCTCTCAGCAAATGGTGCTCTCACCATTTTACTCAAGTACAATATGCTGCTCCTCCCGAATTTAAAGGCAAATTGGGGATACCTGAACGCCAGGCCACAGTTAACGGAGCTGTTTCCTAAGTGGCAGTGGCGGTGCCAGAACTGGAAATTTGGAGGCTACAGAACATTCCTTTATAACAACAATTAGTCCTAATTAGGCTAATTATTATGAACAATTAGACTAATTCTCAAACATTTTCCTTTATTGACACGTTTTCCAATTATAATAATAATCCATTGGCAATTGAAGAAATAGCTTGTCTCTCCATGCAGTCTAACAGGGATGAAATAATGTGCTAAATTTAGAACAGAAAAAATAATTTACGTGTAAATAGGCCCATGCTTTACGAAAGACAAACTGCTCTGAAACTTCCACGCTACCTTTTCCGCGCATCTTGTGATTTAACTTTGCACTTCATGATCGTTTAAATTGTTTAAATGAAATTAAAGACCATCTGAAACATCTTTATGTAATTTCATGGCTTCCAACCCCTGAGAAAAGAAAAGTGTGAGAGGACTTGAGTTCCGTGTGAGAATTTTTAAAATTCGCGTTGATTGAATATTGACTGACCCGCCTTCCAATGAAATATCGCCTTTAACTCTCGGTACATTATGGGTTGATTAAAAAGTGGGACTGGGCAATTAAATATAATATTGTTTGCCGATTTAAATTTTTTCAATCTCCACTTCTGTTATTAAGTGTAAGATTGGAGACTACGGCGTGCAAATGTCATTTGTCACTAAAAAGCATTAGACTCACGCCATATGCATGAGAGTTAACGGGAGTGCAATTTTGAATAACGTGGATTTAAGAGCCATATTCTGAGAGAATGGCACTTTTGAGACACTAACTGGAGTTGACATCTCAGAATTGCATGAAATTTGGCAGAATGGTGCCCATATACGTGTAACAGAAAATCCTGGAGTTTGAGCTCACAATTTTTATCGATATGGCTACAGCACCATCTAGAAGTGGACAAGTCGGGTACCAAATTGAGCATTTTTGAGGAAAAATTCCTATTTTTGAAGGAATATTGTGGATAACTGCTTCAATGTGCCAAAGATGTTATGATTGTATTTGATACTGGGATACCCAAATTTTTAAAATGTGAAAGTGCCACCTGGTGATCATGTTGGTTATACGTGCAATGACAAGAAATCTGTGTACAATGGGAAAAAATATTTTTACAAATTTAGGCTTATTTTAATTTTTAAACCAGATCAGTGCCAAGTTCGTCTTACCTGTTTTCTTTTCAGACATTAAAGGTGAGAAAATCTTTGAGGTATTTAGTCTGGCACTTTTTTTTGGTTTTACGGGATATTTGCTCCCAGAGTTGGGTGCGAGCTAATTTTTTCCTGTTTGTACAGTGGATTAACATTAATAACCAGCAGTGGCTACAGACATTTTGACAAAATTTCCAATTCGCCTTTTTGCAGTGATGTTCAGGGGCATATAAAAATGTTAACCAAGAAGATAGAGCCTTGAAATTAGTTGAATCTCCAGCCCTTTCAGGACATTTTAACATGCCAAAGGAAGTTTTATGGCACTCTTTGCCAATGTCTGGATATAAGGGGACGAATGTTCAAAAATGTGTCAGTATAAGGGGCACTGTTACCAATATGTCAGATCTGACATAACCAGACATGTGCCATGGAGACGTTACTGGAAATGGAGTATGTGTCTTATGTACATTGTGAAAACACTGATTTTGTTTTGCCACTATGTCGGTTTAACTAGTAATGCCAATAGGTGGTGCCTCACCATACCACTTTATTCAGATCTTGCAAAACCAGACATGTGCCACAGAGAAGTCTCTTGAAATGGAATATGTGCAATGTACACATAGCGAAAACACTGATTTTGCTTTGGCAGTAGGCTGGTTTAGCTAGTTGCAGAGATAGGTGGTGCCCATAGACGTATTGGTGCAAGATAAATTTTAAGGATTTAAGCAGTGTGGGGTGCTCTCGGAGTGAATCTATTGTTAATTATGAAAAATGATTGAGAACTAGCCAGAACTAATTGTTGTTATGAAGGGATGTTGTGTAGCCCCCAGATTTCCAGTTCTGGTGCCGCCACTGATTGTCCTATTTTGGATTGTCTGTGGCTGGTATTTCTATCATCATAAATGCATATCCCGATCATTTGTAATTTATTTTTTTTTTTTAATTTAGATGATGACAGATATAAGTTCCCTCAGTGTCCATAGGTTGTCTTCTTCCAGTGTGCAGCAATAAAACTAAGACGACGGATGATAGCTCTTGAAACTATGGAAGATCTTGTAGAAACAGTTGCATATTCCACTTTGCTTTCGCTGGTAAGACACCACATGGTCACATGATCTCATAGCTCATTAACTTTCGGAACTGGCACAGCACATTTTGCACGGCTAATTTGAAATGCCCATAAAATATTTTTTGTGGATTTAAAGAGCAAACTTTGTTTTTATGTTATCGGTGTTATATATGCGATGCTCAGTAAGCACCAAGACCATTTATTTACATTTTACTTGACAAATCCTTTAAATGTCGCCGCTACTTCTCAATTTTTTTTAGCAGGAGTTCTGATGACTCAGTCTGCTGATAGTGCTGATGTTTCACTCAATGCAGAGGCAAATGTGATGCTTTCATAGAAACTGTGCTAAAAAGAATACTCGTCTAGGCTGCAACATCTGAGCACAGTTACTGGAAAAAAGTTATTAGGAGGTCCACTGCCGCTATTAAAAATATCACCATAGTGAGCTAGTAAGAATTTTTGGCTACAGCAGCCCACAGTCCATTCTCACTGAAGGATACTTCGGCGCTAATGACTTTATTTTGCCAGTCACTTGTTGTATTTTCAATCATGTAACACTGAGTGCACAAATTTATGCAGATATTTAATGAGTATCGAAGACTTTATCTCACAAATTGAAAAGTAGTGCTTTCACTCAATTATTTATTTCAAGATTATTTAGCTCTGAAAAACATGGTGTTTTTTGTCTATTGATTTGCCGGCTTTTTACAGAAATTTCCCACCCATGGAAAAGTTATTGTTTGTCAAGTAAATTATTTTGCATTCACAATAAGCTGCCTTTTCAGGTCTTAATAGTTACTTCTTCTGCCAATGTACAGTCAGTAAAGAAAAGAAGCTTTAGGATGTTTTGAATGTTTAGAATGATTAGTACTAAGCTTAATCTCTCATAAAGAGAGATGCGTAGGGTCCAGATTTATTCAAAACGGTTGTGTGTTCTAAGGCAAAAAATAAATAAATAAAACCTTAATTTTTTACTCTTGAGATGGTTTGAGAACCAATCCCATTACCTCAAATACCTGCAATTAATGTTTTAGTACAGATCCAAATATTGGACATAACATGTTATTTTTCATAAACTAAAATGGAAGATTAAGTTTTATCAACTGTATCACTACAGCACAGTGAAAAGTTGCCTCACCTAAAATGAGAACTCACTGTTGTGAAGCTTTTTTATGGTCATAAAAGAAATTATTGGAATCAGTTAATGAATAGACTGCATTTTCTTTGCACTTTGAAAACGTAACTTACACAATGATTGATCAACAATATTGGAGGTACTACTACAACCCCAGTTCTGAAATAGTTGGGACAAAGTGTAAATTGTGAATAAAATCAAAACGCAATGACTTTCAAATCACACCAGCCAGTATTTTATTCACAATAGAACAGAGATAACATAGCAAATGTCGAAACTGAGAAATTTTACAATTTTATCCACAAATTGAGCTCATTTCAAATTTGATGGCTGCTATGGGTCTCAAAAAAGTTGGGACAAGGGCCTGTTTACCATGGTGTAGCTTGCCCTCCTCTTTTTAACTCAGAGTGGAGGCGTCTGGGCATTGAGGAGACAAGTTTCTTGAGTTTAGCCATTGGAATTTGATCCCACTCTTGTTTAATACAGGCTTCCAGCTGCTGGAGAGTTTTGGGGGTCCTTTGACAGACTTTTCATTTAATTATGCGCCAAATGTTCTCAATCAGTGAAAGGTCAGGACTGCAGGCAGGCCACTTCAACACACAGTCTCTTCTACTACGAAGCCATGCTGTTGAAATAGCTGCAGTATGTGGTTTTGCATTGTCCTGCTGAAATACACTAGGCCTTCCCTGGAATAGATAACGTCTGGAGGGGGGCATATGTTGCTCTAAAACCTTTATATACCTTTCAGCATTCATGGTGCTTTTTAAAAATGCAAGTGTCCCACACCATATGCACTAATGTATCCCCATACCATCAGAGATGCTGGCTTTTGAACTGAACGCTGATAACAGGAGGGGTGGTCTTTCTCCTCTTTAGCCCAGAGAACACGACACCCATGATTTCCAACAAGAATGTCAAATTTGGACTCATCAGACCACAGGACACTTTGCCACTTTCCTACAGTCCATTTTAAATGAGCCTTGGCCCACAGAACACGGCAGCGCTTCAGGATCATGCTCAACAATGGCTTCCTTTTTGCATGATAGAGTTTTAGGTGGCATCTGTGGATGGCACAGCGAACGCTGTTTACAGACAGTGGTTTGTTGAAGTATTCCTGGGCCCATTTAGTAATGTCAATGACAGAATCATGCCGGTGAGTGATGCAGTGGCGTCTGAGGGCCTGAAGATCACAGGCATCCAGTAAAGGTCTTCGGCCTTGTCCCTTACGCACAGAGATTGTTCCAGTTTCTCTGAATCTTTTGATGATGTTATGCACTGTCGATGATGAGACCTTCAAAGCCTTTGCAATTTCACGTTGAGGAATATTGTTTTTAAAGTATTCTCCAATTTTTTACGCAAGCCTTCACAGGTTGGAAAGCCTCTGGCCATCTTTACTTCTGAGAGACCCAGCCTCTCTAAGACATCCCTTTTATAGCCAATCATGTAACACAACTGACGCCAGTTAACTTAATTACTTGCTAAATGTTCTTTCAGCTGATCCTCTTATATATTAATTGTTTTTTCAGCCCTTTTTTGCCTGTGTCCCAACTTTTTTGAGACCTGTTGCAGCCAAAAAATTTGAAATAAGCTCATTTTGTGGATAAAAATGTAAAATGGCTGTTACAACATTTGAAATGTTATCGATGTTCTACTGTAAATAACATATTGGCTCGTGATCTGAAAGTCATTGCATTTTGATTTTATTCACAATTTACACTTTGTCCTAACTTTTTCAGAATTGGGATTGTATTATCTTGAATGTCATTTCCATGTCATTGTTATTGATTAGTGTTTATCATGATTCTTTTTGTCTCAACCTTTTTGCGGCTATCTTGGTCAGGTTTCCTGTGAAATTTTCTTGACCAGTCCTCCCACCAAACGGCCATATAGGTTGATTGTTTGACTATTGCTATGTAACAGCAGCTCTACGCCTTCCAAAACAGACGGTTGGGAAATCATCGTGGCTTCGGTCACAGTTACTTCTTCCGAAAGGTTAAGGTGAGGTTTGAGTTGTGTTAAAGTCAGGGTTCTTCTTAGCAAGATGGGATATTTTTTTTTCTTGAAAATAGATATAATAGCTTCTCATAGGCTCAGAATTTTTCTTAAGATTAAAACTTTTCCAGTGGGCCCAAATATTTATAACTTTGTGACTTTGTTTATTCTCGTTCATTGAATTCTATTAGATCCTCAACAATATCCTCCATACAGGATTGTACTATACCATTTTGACGCTCAGCATTTGGGCAATCAGCTTTCTCTGTAAAAGCTGCTAAACAGGGGAACACTCTGCCTATCAATGTTTCATGTTGCAGCTCTTTTAACATTATAAAAATCAAACTTGAAACATCTGTTAAAAGCTGAACAGCATTGTACTCACTGACTTTCAACTCTACTATATGGAATCCGGATTTGTTTTTATTCATTTGAAAAACATGCATTCACTATGTGCCATTGTGTACACCTTTGTGTTCTGTATTTTTGCCTGGTCTGTTTTTTATTTTCGTCTGCTCTGTTTGTTGTGAGGTTTCCTTGTCTGGACCTGCCAAGGGACTGCAGTTGCAAATTACCTTGAAGCTATAATCAGGTACGGTGCATCAAATGGTGACATTTATTTTTGAACTGTACATGGTCCCTTGTAAATAATAATAATAATAATAATAATAATAATGATGGGCAATGCTGGATAGTCAAGATTTTTCATCGTCTGCAATGACCTGTGTGCCTGACAGATGCCTGTCTAAATTGGAGACAGGAGTTTTAAGTAACCTCAGCTTTCTAGATGATAATGCTCTTTAGTTTCCTTTCATTGAGCACCAAAGCTGTCCATGGGAAATGTGCACTAAAAAGAAATATCAAGATAAAAGTGCAAACAAAGCAAACTACTAACATTTAGAAAACCTCCATTGACTTACACAAAAATCATTAGTTCACACAATCCTATTCAGCAGAAAATTGAAATTGCTTCACCAAAAAAAAATTGTCCCTCCTGGCATTTGAACCTATGACGTTGAGTTGCAAGCCCATTTCTCAAAGCCTCACGCAACAGTTCCTTATTGCAGAAAGATTTAAAGAGAAAGCAGGCATTTCATACCCGTGGTTGTGCTGGCTGAGAGGAGATCGGTATCTTCCGCTCACGGCTCACTACTGAAATCCCGATCTTTGGGTCATGTCAGTTTGTTTCCCGTAGAAACGAAAACGGTGACTCACATCCTCCTGCCCAGTCTGCTGTATCTCCGGCTGATCTCACCCCCAGCTGCTTCTCTGTCTTAAGTAAATTAAGCAGAATTCATTTAAAGAGAAATGGATTGCATTCTCATATCTTTTTTCTAGGCTTTAAACAGAGGTGGGTAGAGCTAAGGAAGTCAGAAAACCACCAAGTTCCCTTATCAAGAAATTTCATGTCTTGTGGATGTTCTTACAGACTTGTACACTCCTGTTGTGAATTGTGCACTTGTGTAAGTTAAACACAAAAAAAACATGCACATGCAAGTGCACATGCACACAGAAATGTATAACATCAGCTACACTTACGCAGAGGCAGGTTAATGAACACAAATACAAGCACATATCTGCGTATGTGTGGACACAAAAACATAAATGGCATGCGAGCCCATAACCGTGGCATGTATACATGTAATAGCAGACTAATTGCAAGACATGCACTTGGACACATGAGTGAATGGAAGCACACACATATATTTTCGCATATGAATGGCTGCAAATCCCGCACAGGGCATTCTATATGGATGTGCATACCTTTCGATTAAATCTGACTATCTGCACGTATTATGTTTGTATTGTGAATAAATAAGGTCCTGGAGAACAAAACCAAAAATTCTTGCTCGTTGTCCCAATACTTCTGCATTTGAATGCAAGTCCGACCTGCATATCTAAGGAAAGGTGTGGATTTGCATTTGTTTCACACTTCTGCCTTCAATTCAAACACATTTTTAGAAAACAGCCATTTTCATGAAGAAAGAGGAACTAACTGATAACACTTAGCAGTCTGCTTCCTGTCTTAACCATCTGTGATATTGACAGTCTTCTTCTGCCTTGCAGCTGAAGAATTCTTTATCAAAGAACAACAATAGCAAGTTTTATATTTCTCCCAGTGTCAGGTTGGCCTTCAGCAGATGCATAATGCATATTGTTGTGCATAATAATTATGTGTAACAAATTCCTTTGTAGGCTGTGCATACTTTTCTCTTGAGGGCATTTTCATTCCCTTAATGCTGCTGTTTGCCATGCTTGGAGCAGAATTTTTTTCACAGTGTGACTTCTTGCTTTAGTTGAGCTACGATCACTGTTTGTGATTCTACTGATGAGAGATTAAACCCATCATGGGCACAAATTTTGCAATCAGTAGGTTGTGGAATACTTTATGAGTCTCTGACTAACAGCATAGGTGCATTAGGTTCATTTTCGAACATTTCACTGGCTTTTAGTGGACCAGGCAGTCAAAATCTTCTATCAATGAAATAACTCGGGAATTTAGCTGGGTTCTGATATCACTAATATGTGACTAAAATGTTCTGAGGTGAGAATTCCAGTGCTGATGCTACAAGCACTTCTGGTATTGAATGCAATGATTCTAGACCTTACTTAGAATGTAAAAACAATACCATTGCAAAAAAAACCTGCTCAAAAGGTTCAGGATTACAGTTTGTACACACTACTCCATTACCCAGCCGCTATAGGTGTTCTTTCTTCGCCACAACTGCACTCTGCTCATGGGGAACAGGATGCAGGTGAAAGATGACTCAATGAGTGACTCTAACAATAAACTCCCGTGAGACACAACATGCATGCAGCTATTTTATTTCAAATCAATGAAAATGCCTGTATATATGTACAGTACTGTAAAAAATGTATTTTTTGGTGTTACACCTATGTGTTGGTGTGGGGGAAAAAAAAGCATATTTGAGAAACCAAATGTTCATTTTTTTAAAAAAAGTATTCTGAAAAAATGTATTTCATTAACCCCTTAAGCTCTAACTTTTCACTTAACTTTTTCCTTAAATAGGTTCAACATCAGACAAAGCATTTTTTTTCATATTTTCCGACAATGTCACATACATATTCTGTATTTGCTGGTTGCAGCATTTCAGTGAAGTTACATTACACTTATATTGAGAGAAATACTCAAACCCAGAATACCATGTTTTTTTATGCCCTCAGCATTACATCAATTAGAAATTATCTAGATCTTGTATATAATTTTAAACACATTTCCGATAATTCAGCAAGACATATTTGAGATTGTTGGAAACCTTGGGACCTCCACCAGGATTTAAGATAGGCCTGAATTTTCACAAGTTTGAATAAAGCAAATGCTGCATTTTATGGACCCAAATGTGGGTCTGTAGATTTTATGGGGTTAAAACAGATGATTTGGCCATGACAGAGCCTTGATCTGAACATCGTCAAGGATGTCTGGGATTACCTGGAGATCATGAAGTCAGCTGAACTATGGCCCATAGTAAGCTGAGACAAAGAAAAGCAACTATGGGGAGAATATCAACATCAACATTTGACTGTATGGAAACTCCAAACCATTACTAGACCATTAGGCCTATAAACCATTCTATCACTCAAAACTCTGAAGCATGACTAGCAGGACTCCGAGTTTGATAAAAGTGATCATCATAGCAATGAGCAAAATACCAGTACTGTAAGACATTGCATGACTTCCAAATGAACACACAAATACAATACACTACACCAATACCATCAGATGAGGATGCATATGTGCAGAGATGTCAATAACACAATCAATATCAACATCTTCAATAAGTATATAGGGTACTGATTCAGGTACTCCGTACTTCCCTGCGAAGATGCCAAAATATTAGCTCAGTCCAGTCCTAAGGTGAAGGGGTTAATGGACATCAGAAGAGGATCAGCCCAATTGTCAGTTGTCACGAGTAAATGTCAACTGACAAGAGACAATTGTCATCTTTCAAATTGATATTAATTCTCACTTAAAATCCTTTCAGATAATTTTTTTTAAATTGAAAAAATTCATTATTGAAAACTTGCGCCAATAAGCAATACAGTCAGATTAATAATGTGAAAAATATGTCATGACAAAAATGACAAAATTGATATGAAGATCAGATGATCACAGTATGGTCTTTGATATTTTTACATAATTCAAGATTAAAGGGAGTTCCCGATAACGCAGGTTAATGAAGAGGACCACTCCCAATACGCCGTCCTATTCATCCTTATGTCTATGTATACCACCTACATTCCTACAATCCCCGCTCGTCTCGTTTCTACGTCCCTCCCACCCTTCCCCTCTCCAAGAAGGAAGCAAGAAACAGTCACCACCTGGGACCCCAGGGGGCTTGGGAGCCACACCGACTTGGACAAGAGACACAAGCCCCATCCTGAGTCTCGCCACCTGGGGGTTCCCAACGTTTGCAAAATCACAGACCAAGTCCATACAACATCACATTCGCCCCAATCTCCTATCCGTCGTTCCACCGAATACTCTCCTCCACTTTGGGAGTGGTGACGTGATGGAAACGACGTTGAGGGCTGGGAATGGCAGTAGGAGGGCTGAGTGGAATTTCTTGAATTGCAGTGCAGAAAATAGTGCAGTGGGAAAAAGATGAGCAGATGAAGCAACAGCGGGTGCTTCTCCGGGGTGTAGGTGGGTTAACACCGGAACTGCTGGAGCCTTGGAGAATTCGGTTGTGGACTGAAGGAGCCACAGAAGCCGGGTTTCGTCCTGCGGAAAAGATGGGGGGGACGGGATGCATGTGCACGGGGCAAAAGTGCAGCCTGCGGACACAGGGACGAAACAAGGGATGAAAAGAGACCAAAGAGGTCACAGACAGAGGGAGCAGGCACGGGGGGGACTGGCTGGTTTGTGGAAGGAGTGACTTCTGCCGAATCTGGAGTGGAAAGGATGTCGCCGAGCGTGATGACGTGGGCGCTGGGGACGTTGACGGCAGAACCCGGAAGTGCTGTGTGGTCTGCTGCGGGCAGATGGGGAGGATCAGCTGCGTTGCCGAGGGAGTCGGTGTATAATTTTAGTAGTGTGGCCTTGTTGTTGGAGCGGTGGAAGGGTATTTTCTTCTGCTTGAGTGCCCGATAGAGTCTGGTGACGGTCCAACATGGAGCCTCGGATGAGCCTGGAGTGCAAGCCGTGATAAGCCTTGCTGGGGAGCTGCAGGCTCTCACTTCTGGGCGCCACGGTTGACAAGGGGTGTTGCTGCTACGAGACAGCGCTGGAAACCGCTGGCTGGAATTCCTGCAGCGCGGAGCCCGAACAGGAGAACGGCATCGGTCGTCATCGCAGGGAGAAGCATGGTCCAGAATATGAGCACCCCGGCTGGGGCCAGCGGGCGGTGCTTCATGGTGAAGGTACGAAAATCGCGGAGCGCAGGCAGGTGCGCGGAGGAGAAACGGGAGTTGCGGGAACGGATTGAGAAGATTCCTCTGGAGCATTGGAGTCTCGGAATAATTCTGCGTTCGAGGTACTCAGTAGGATTTCGGATTCCCTGCTTCGGGTAAGCGAAGTCTTGCTGTGCGCTGAGGCTGTCTGGTTGCGAGTGATCCACGTAGAAACGAGATGAGCGGGGATTGTGGGAATGTAGGTGGTATATATAGACGTAACGACGAATAGGAAGGCGCATTGGGAGTGGTCCTGTTCATTAACCTACGTAATCGGGAACTCCCTTTAGCTGAAGCTTAAAAAATTTGGCAGACCTGCAAATGCAATCACTGAAAAGTCTGTTAAGCTGAAAGGCTTTGTTGCAAGCTGTACTGAAAGCTAATACCAAAATTAATCAATGCTATCGTTCTGAACTTTGTTAAACTGAAAGGCTTTGTTGCAAGCTGTTTTGAAAGCTAACACCATAATCAAGCAAAAAGTGTAAAATTTGCATTTAAATCATTTTTTTGAGTCAAAATTGTTGTTTGCGTCCCCCATGATGACGTGAGACATACATGAGATAATACTTTGCATAAGGCAATGTTTTCACGATTGCCACTCTGTTTGAACAGTGAATGATAATTGGATGAGGCTTTTTTAGTACTTGAAAAGCGACAATGCAGTACCTGCTAGAAAGGGCGTGAGGTCATTTTAACCTTCCACCGCTGTGGGCTTTATGATTGCAAATTAGAAGTCTGTTAGTGGAACAGTTGTTAATTATTTTAAAATAGCATGTAAAAATAAGTGAAAAAAACATATTACTTCATTAATTTTGCCACATTAGGCTTTATCAAAATAAAATAAAGCCTCATGTAAATTGAAATGTAATGTAGTGTAACAATGTAAATTCATTTCTGTTGTGTTTAATAAGTGTAATATTGAACAATGGAAAAAAATACAATTTGATGAAGCTGTCAAACAGATAAAAAAGATCACTGCACATAAACATTGAACGTTAAATAACAACACACCTCTGCTCTCATAAAATTGAACATGAGCACAGAGCACATGAGAGAGAGCCTTGGTCAAAATGTTTGGGAACCACAAATTTGAAATGTTTCATAGCCTTTGGACTAAAAATTATGCTGTGAAACCTGAGCATTATGAGGTGAATAAATATTATGTTTAGGTGACCTCCCTGGCATCAGAGGCTTGGTTTGCTTAGCAGGGGTGTTTTTTTACGGGGTGGCTCATGATGACATTCAGGTTCAAATATAGAGTCAGATTCACTGGACCAAGACACATCACTGAGCCCTGATATTTCTTCCCCATCTGACTCACCAGAACTCATGTCCTGAAGCTTTGCCAAAGCCTGACTTACATTCATCCATTTCCTCTGATCCATTTCTTTTTTTCTGGTAGCCTACCCAACTAACTAAATAAACAAAATCACTAAGAGAACAGTCCTGGGACAATCACAATTTCTATATGCAAAATGGGAGAGCAAACTGATTCTGACCTCATGACAGCAACTGGTTTAAATACACACCTGCACACTATTCAAAAAGTAACATAATGCGTTGCTAGGCAACCAAGATGCAGTTGAACTGCTTTGCATAGCTGTCAGTGTATGAATGTTGTTGTATAAATGGGCATAAGTGAGGTATTAGGCTACCATCAAGTGCTTTGAGCTGTCTATCTGACTAGCTATATAGTCAGCCTAGCCAGGCTGACTATATAGCCTGGCTATATAGTCGGGCTATATGGTCCATTTACAGTTTTTTGCATTAGGAGTAATGGAGGTCAAAATGACCTTGTGGCCATTCTAGGTATAATCAGTGATTTTTTCTTTCTTTTTTATATTCCAGAATCCCCATAACTCATAAGTTGATGAATAACACCATTTTAGGAAAAGTCACTGACTGGGAGACATAGGGTTGTTATTCAAACAGAGTTATGAGCAGTTTAATAGGCAAGAGAGGTCAAAATGACCTCACAGCTGTTCTTTAAAGGGGTCGCATTCATTTTTTGGTTTTTTTCCCTTTCCTTTAGAGTTTTTTTTTAAAAGTTTTTTGGGGAGATTTTCTCCATTATAAGACAGTTGTATAGTAAAGAGTGACAGGAAAGTTTGAGAGAAGAATGGGGAAGACATGCCGCAAATGACCCGATCCGGAATCGAACCCAGGTCGCTGCAGGAAGGACACAGCCTTGAGCATGTAAAATGTCTGCAAAGTTTCAAAGCCTAAAGTCCACAACAAATGGAGTTATTCGCTCAAAAAAAAAAAAAACTGCAACTGAACTGCTTGAAACACCTTATGAGTAGTCTAATCTTTCATAATATGTCTAGCTAGCAATGTAACAAATTCGTATAATGCCAAACCAGTGGCCAGCTCGGCATGCCTTCGAACAAAGATAGGTTGAGCAAAAGGTGGGAAGAGTATGGTTAGTGCTTATCAGTGGTGGTTCGTTGGCTGTAACAAAGGGAAGCCAAAACCTTGCCCTTCAAAGCTTAATGACTTAAACCTTTCGCAGTTTACTTTTCTTGATCAGCAGTTCAAGCTTTAACTTGGACAACCAAGACCTACCCAATAGTGTGGGTTTCTCCATACAATCTGCAGTGCCTGACAAAAGTCTTGTCGCATAAGGACATAGTAACTAAAAATAGCACATAACTTTATTTCTAACTAATCAATTGTTACAATAAATGGTCCATTTTAATGTCAAGGGCTTTCACATTAATAATTTGGTGCAAAATGAAACCGTCAAAAAGTGTTCTGATGTTCACAGCTTGGCTAAGCCCATAACATATGTTTTTGCTAGGACAAAAGTCTTGTCGTCTCTTCAGATGATGCAACAAATCACAGATTAGAGTTTAACCTATGACAAATACTGTAATTAAACATTCCCAGATGTGTATAGAAATAACCACAGCAAACAAGACTTTCATATGAGGTGCGACTAGACCTCTGACAACATACCAAAGATTCAACCACAGACCAAAGTGCTGATCATCAAGAGCCTAAAGACTGAGTTTGCTGCTGAGGTGGCAGACATCTTTAATGTATCCAAATGTCAAGTGGAGGGATGAGAAAAAGATTTGAAGAAACTGGTGATGTTCATGGCAAAGCGCAGGTCAGACAGACCCCGGTATGACAACTGTTTGAAAGGACCCGTTTGTTGCTTCAACTGTACAAGGCTAGCCCTTCTTCAACTACAGCGGCTACATGAGGAAATGTCACAAAAAAATCCTGGTATCTACAAGAAGAGTTTGTCAAATTCTCTCTCAAAGTGGTTTTCATAGCCAAATTAGTACACAGAAGTCTGCATTAAACAGAAAACAAAAAACCTGCATTGCATTTGCCAAGGCCCACAGCTATGAGAAAGGATTGATACTGGAAAAGTGGCTGAAAGTTTATTTTTCTGGTGAATCATCCATTGAACTGCATGCCAGTCGCCGTACAAGACCTGTTGGAACCCTCATGGACCCAAGATTCTCCCAGAAAACAATCATGTTTGGTGGAAGAAAAATCATAGTTTGTTGTTACATCCAGCATGGGGGTGTGAGAAAGATCTTCAGAGTGGATGGCAACATCAACAGCCTGAAATATCAAGAAGTTCTTGCTGCCCTACTTATACTGCTGCTCCTTCTCATTCTTCTGCCTCCATGTCACAGTTCCTGAAAGCGAAGAAGGTGAAGGTACTCCAGGATTGGCCAACCCAGTCACCTGACATGAACATTATTGAGCATTTCAGGGGTAAGATGAAGGAGGAGGCTTGGAAGATGAAACCATAGAATCTTGATGAACTCTGGGAGTCCTGCAAGACTGCTTTCTATGCCATTCCAGATGATTTCATCATCAAGTTATCTAAGTCATTGCCAAGACGTATGGATGCAGTCCTCCAAGCTCATGGGAGTCATACGCAATATAAATTCTTTTTTCCAAGGCACCATGGCTTTATGTTCTGATATTATAGTGGCATATTTGTGTATTCAAAATAAAGTGTATGTATAATTTCCACATTTTTTTCAATGCGACAAGACTTTTGTCCAAGCAAAATCTGACGTTTCTGTACAAATTAAATTATAAAACTCAATCAATGACACAAAACTCTATTTTGGTATATTTCGCATAATCTAGAGGGCTTTGCCTTTCATATAAGCCATTTTTGATTCCAATTGATCAACTACAAGTCAGGTTATTATTTGTTGTTCCTACAACTTGGATAAGTGACAAGACTTTTGTCAGGCACTGTACAATGACCACAGGCAAATCCAACTTTTGCCCATTGTATTCAACCTGGCACAGCAAATCACCACACACAATTATCGAATCACCAGCGCAGGTACACAACCTTACACCACTCCTGCTCATAGGAATGTGACTGAACTGACTCCGATATACAGACTTGGACATGATGGTGTGGTCAGCTGCTGTGTCGACTTGCATTTTACAAAGTTTACCATTCAAACATACAAATTCAAAATACCCCTCTTTGTAGGAGTGATCTGAGACCAATCAAACCTCTTTGACTTGGTGAACACTCAACAAATCGTCATCATCAACATCAGACATAACATTTCCCTCAGCGACAGCTTTGGCAGAGTCTTTTTTTCTTCCACCTTTCCTGCTAGAGTTCCTGTTGACCAACTTTCTGTTCTCCGGTTTGGTTCTGCAATACCTGCTGAAATGACCTTTTATCTTGCGCATGTGGCAGATTACATCTTTGTGAGGACATTTTGACGCCGCATGGTTATTGCCACATCTGTGACACGAAATACCAGTGATGGACTGATGCCCACCTCTTTTTTCCTTTCCCGATGACACCTTTATTTATTTATTTATTTGTTTTTATTTCGGCATGATTGTATAGTCGTTTCATGACAATTTCAATACAACATGTATCATGACCGAAAGGGTCGCGGGAGAAGCGAGATCGCTTGTCAAAGTCCCGCCCCCAACTTCCAGAAAAACAGTTTGATTATGGTTAAGATATCATAAAGATTCATAAATCAAAGTGACCATGTATTCTGATATGAAGATATGAAGATTAACCTTGTGTACACTGTCAGTTTTGTCAGGAGGGTGGAGTTCGTTCGACTGCTTTGACACCATCTCCATTGCCGATGCAATGCGACAGGCATCGGCAAAATTAATATCTACAGTGTTCAGAAGTTTATTCTGAATTTTTGTGAATGCAAAAATCTTTCAATCTTTGTTTTATTATTATTTTTATTCCATGTTAATGTGTAGGTTTGATGCCTTGCTTTGCAGGATATGATTACAATTAATGCGGAAAATCCAGAACAGTTTTTTTTTTCATGAAGGGTAGCCTATTCTGGCAAGTGAATAAAACATTTTTATTGAATTTATGATTTACTCACCATAACATTTAATTAACCCCTTAACTGTCACCTGCATTTTCTCACATTTGGCTGCCAATAGATTATTCTTTTTTTGGAAAGCTGCTTCCCAGCTGATTAAATCTTTATTGTTTAACAACACTTTCAGCAAATTTTCTGCTGTCTCATGTCAGCATACAATTCATTCATACCACTTAGCAATTTAGGGTCTCCAATTAGCCGAGCATGAATGTCTTTGGACTGTGGGAGAAAACCAGAGCATTCAGAGGAAACACACGCAAACACAGAGAGAATGTACAAGCTCCACACAGAGACGCCCCAGACCGGATTCAAACTCACAACCTGTTTGCTGTGAGGTGGCAATGCTACCCACTGCACCACCACGCCGCCCCTGCTTCCCAACTGCTAGCTAGCTACCGGCTGATATGGCTTTATATGGACTATTATTTTCACTGCCTCACCAAGCTTGACTACGCAAAGCTACGACGCTATGCCAGAATATGCAACACAAATAAGCATTGGTTATTACAGCTAGCTACAGTTCCAAAGTATTGCATGCTGTCGACTATTCTGTGACAGATGGATTGCTTTTACATTATTACAACTGTAGCCCAGTTGCTGTAGTTACATATATGTGCAGACCAGTACTAATGTAGAAGCATGCTAACAAGGTACTGACCAACACAATGCCACTAGATCCTCCAAACATTTATGCCAGGTTTATGCAGGTTGCAATTATTATGAGCAATCTCCACCTCCTTCTTAGTTCACTGCTTTTCTGTTGATGTCTTTGGTCTTCTTTTTCTGCTAGTAGCTACAGCAGTTATGCAGTTGCTGAAAACAGAGGAACTGGAAATGTAGATGGAGAGATTTCGATGTTTCTGGATTTTCACTGTCCGGGTCCCCCATACAAAGATCAATATTTACTGTCAAACTACTTCAATTGCCAAAGGTTTATTATGACATTTTTATCAAATAAAACACAAAAATAGTCATCAGCAGCAACTTTAAGCTCCACCAGGAAGTGGGCACAGGAGAGAGCATGCGCGGAGGAGGGGGGCTGTACAGCGTAAGCACATGAAGTGATTGTCACCAAAGACAATAGAGGAAGGAAGACTCCTCATCGCCCATAGACCCCCATTGTAAGAAATTGGTCACACTACCTGTCTCCTAAATGGGCGCGGTCGCGGAAGTGTGCACGTTGTAGGCTATTTGCAGAATGAATGCTGACCGGTTTATCCGTCGCATCTTGTTGTCAGAAGTGGTAGCTAAGAAGGCGAGCAATTAAACGTTAGGATATACAAGTATCTATCGTGTATCTGCATGTTGCGTGCCGTGTATATTTCCTTTTACTTTGCTATGTCAGGCATTTCACAACACAGATAACAGCAGTACTCAGCATTACGAATATGAGTTAGCTGGCCAGCTACGGCATTCGCAAATGTTATTTAACATGAGCTTAAAAATTAGATTTTGGCTTGCTAGCATTTACCCTTGGAGTGGTTGTTAGGTTTTGAAAGGATAATTTTTGACCATATCTGTATTTTTTTTTATTTCAGTGGGACTCCACGGTATAATAAAGGCTAGATTAAATAATGCTCAAATTACGTAACGTATTTTACTGTAATACGCATTAGCTATATGTGACAGTTGATGTGTCCTGTCACGAGAATGTCAACGAGCCTGGCTCTTTGGCGACGTGGTCAGCGCGTTAGACTATTACCCGGGAGTCTGGAGGTTCAAGTCCCCACCTGGGCCTTCCTTCGGCCTGCTACATTCTGGCGTAATCGGCAGGATCTGGGGGATCCGAATGGATGGCAGCATGCGTAGGCATGGAGCGAGAGGACACGCTCCCGAAAGAGGGGGAGAGATGTGACAGTTGATGTGTCCTGTCACGAGAATGCCTCCTAATAAGTCTGCGCCTTGGCTACCTTGTCAACGAGCCTGGCTCTTTGGCGACGTGGTCAGCGTGTTAGACTATTACCTGGGAGTCTGGAGGTTCAAGTCCCCGCCTGGGCCTTCCTTCGGCCTGCTACATATAGCTTGAAGTATCAGCTAGTTTAAGCTTATGAAGCTGGTATGTTATACAACAATTGCTCATTTTTTCCTTACCTGTCTACATTCTTCGGAAAAGAAAAGATGGATAGCTTGTTCCTATTATTACAACCTATTGCTGCACAATGTTTCGGCATTTTTAACGTGGATGGCAAATGCAAGACACGCCTCACATTTAATTTGAGCTCCTGATTTTGCCGCTTTCCCCTGCTTGTTTAATATCTGACATCAATCAAGTACAAGATCATAGTGATCAAATATATTCCTTTTCCCTTTAAAAACGATAAATCATCGATGACAATAACAGTATTACTGAACATATAAACATAAGCATTACTTCAGTTTGAAAGTTTAATTCTTGGTTTCCCACAGTCCGTACTGTATTTTTGTATTGCCAGATGTTACGTGACCGCTGCTGAGAGAGACACAGGTCTCGAACGAAGTTCATTTTCTCCTAATCTGTTGGTGTTAAAAATGCCATTGCAGCACCAGAATGTTTGGCAGATATGTGGCCTGTGAAAAAAAAGTCCAATATTTAATGCTGTGACAATGGTGCAAAATAATCTGTGATAATCTGTCCTCACGTTCACTTATCCCCATTGGAATCAATTCATTCAGGACCTGCCGCAAGTCTATCTAAAGGGAAGGGGCACCCACGTGACTGATACCAAAAATTAGTCCTCGGTGACGAGTCTTCCTTTCTCTATTGTCTTTGTTGTCGCTGCTTTAGAAACTCCTCCTGGCCCTGATTGGTTAATTTAGCCTGGGCGCGGTGGATTCTTGCCAATGCCATTCTAAGCAGTGGGAGGAGCCAAATGAACCTGATGTTTTTTTTTTTTTTTTTTTTTTTTACAGATTATCTGTTTCATATACTACTGTCAGTACAGAGAGACAGTTTCAGGAAAAAGGAAAAAAAAAAATTATCGAAGTTACCTGTGTCACCTGGAACCCAATTCCTGTATTTTCCACTATCTCCTTAGTTGTTTTCTTTGCTTGATTGAGGCCAATAATTTGCCACTCTGAAAACACAGCAACATCTTTTCCACAACCATGTGACATGGTTGTTTAAAAATTTAGAGGCTACGCACTGCATCATTCAGGGTTAAAGGAATTGCTGCCCACTGACACATATTAATCACTGCAACAATGCGTCAAATGGAGTATTTGCTTATTAAAATTGAAATGGCAACCCTCTTTTTTAGCCAGGCATTGTAATATATAATCCCAAATCCTAAAAAAGTTGGCACATGCAAATAAAATCATAAAGGACCGATTTTTAAGATCCATTTACCCTCTACTATCTTGAAAACACTACAACAACACATTATTTGATGTTTTAACATGTGAATTTACTTTATTTGCTTGTTGAAAATGTTCAATATTATGATTACAATGTAATTTGATGATAAGTCCAAAGTGGGCACAGTTGACTGTTTACAACTAGTTAACATCACTGTTTTTCATGCTTACTCATGAAGCATTTGGGCACTGAAAACAACAGTTGGTTATGTCTTTAAAGTGGACACCTCCCCATTCCACCAGTATCCAAGTAACAATATATATATACTCAAAATTTGATAGGGATCATAGGAATTTTTTTTGTGAAATGACATGCAAATTTGGTAAGCGCCACTGATGAACAATATATTGGATAAATGACATGCAGTCAGACACAGAACACATTTGCACGTGCATTTCATGACATTAAATGAGCGTGCAGCCTCACATTTTGGCTTTGACTAACACTTCACCATTTCAACTCAGATGTGTGTGTTGCTTGTTGGTGAAAATTTGGAAGTTCCCAAATTTTTTGCATTACATTTAGCAATAACAATGTCTCCTCAACGTCTTAGACATCGATTGACTTCAGAGCAATTGGGAAGATGCATCGGAATGCTTGACTCTGACTTCTCACTGGCGTCACGTTGCTAATGCACTTAACGTCAGCCAAAGCGTTGTGAACAGAGCGTGGAACCGGCATCAAACGTTTGGTACAGCAGCACACCGTCATGGGGGTGGTCGTCAGAGATCGACTACACAACGACAAGACCACTTTCTCACACTTCAGGCACGACGTCATCCTTTCTGAACAGCCACCACCCTACGAAATGACTTTCATAATGCCTCGGGGGTCAGGGTATCCACTCAGATGATACGGAATCGTCTTCATACTGCCGGCCTCAACTCAAGAAGGCCATGTGTTGAATCCCACTGACCCGTGCGTCATAGGGCGTGACCGTTTGGATTGGGCTCACGATCATGTCACATGGACACACAACGATTGGGCTCCAGTTCTCTTTACTGATGAGTCCCGATATTGCTTGGACTTTACTGACAGGAGGCAACGGGTGTGGCGAAGACAACTTGAGCAATTTAATGATGCCTACATCAACGAACACGACCGTTATGGTGGCGGATCAATTATGGTCTGGGGAAGAATAAGCAGGAACGGCAGAACGGACCTGCATGTCATGAGGAGAGGGCGATGACAGGGTATGGTACAGGGATGAGATCCTCAATGTGTACGTAAGACCATACGCTGGTGCTGTTGGCCCTGATTTCATCTTGATGGATGATAACGCACGTCCCCATCGTGCTAGGGTGGTGAATCAATTCCTAGAGCAGGAGACAATTGTCCGCATGGACTGGCCCGCGCGTTCGCGGATCTAAACCCTATCGAGCATGTGTGGAACATGCTGCAGGTCGCCATTTTCGGTCGAGGGCACAACCCACAACTCTAGAAGAGCTCGGAAATGCCCTTGTTGAAGAATGGAACAACATTCCAATTGCAAGCATCCGGGTTCTGATTGACAGTATGACCCGACGTTGTCAAGCCGTCATTCAAGCTAGGGGAGGCCATACCCGTTATTGACATTAACTGTGGTAATGAAACATCAAACGAACACTGTCTGTTTTCACTTTACATGTCAGAAGTGAAACCATGAAGTGTTCGTGAAAGCCAAAATGTGAGGCTGCACGCTCATTTAATGTCATTAAATGCACTTGCAAATGTGTTTTGTGTCTGACTGCGTGTCATTTATCCAATATATTGTTCATCATTGGCAGTTACCAAATTTGCATGTCATTTCACAAAAAAATTCCTATGATCCCTATCAAATTTTGAGTAGTTATATATAATATGAGATAATCCATTCCTATATAAAGCAATATATTTTCCAACCTCGTTTCTGGAAAAGTTGGGGCGTTGCATTGTGTAAAATGTCAATAAAAAACAGACTGCAACAATTTTCAAATCATTTAACCCTCGTCCAACCAAGGGTTTTTCTACTGCAACCCCGACCGGGGGGTTACCACTCACCCTGATTATTTTGAAATGAAGCAATAAACAACATCTTGTTTGGTATCAGTGTACAGCTACAGATGTCCTCTCTTCAAATCAAGTACAAATAAAACACATTTCAACATTATGACTTCATAGTGACGTCATAACTAACACCATATTAGGAAAAAACATCAAAATGACAAAAATCCATTTTTTAAATATTTTTATTAGTTTTAGCTGAAAATAAGTAACTTTCTGTAACCTCTAGAACTACTGATACTACAATTAATATTTTAGTATTATTATAAATGTTATAAACTCATGAGCAACATAAATTTGACATTACTATGATGTCATAAATAATTCATTTTGGGAAAAACACACACAAAAGGAAAACAAATAGTTTTCTGAACATTTTTCACATTTTCTTTACTTTGTTTTTCCCTATGATAGAACAAGGCTTATACTATCAGTAATATGTCTGGTACATATGTTCTCTTTCAAAACAAGAATCAAATGTCACAAACTTAAGCACTGTGACGTCACAATGACATCATTATAGATGTCATATCTGAAAAAAATACAAAATTCCATGTCTTTTTCATATTTTTCCCTCAATTTTAGCAACCAAAACCCCCCACACCCTTCGACTTTGACGGCCTACCCTACCCCCCGAGGGGTGAGGCACCCTCATCTTTTTTTCATGAAAATGAGTGCAAAGGATGAATAAAGAATTACCTAGAAGCATTAAATCATATCTGTTAACATTTTTGTGCGACAGGAAAAAATCTGTTGGTTGGTTGGTTGGACGAGGGACAAGGGACGAGGGTTAAACTCCACCTTAAATTGAAATAGTTCAAAGACAACATATCAAATGTAGAAACTGAGAAATTTAATGAGTTTTTGAAAAATATCTGCTTATTTTGAATTTGATGCCGGCAACACGTTTCAAAAAAGTTGGGATGGGGCCATGTTTACCACTGTGTTACATCATCTCTTCTTTTAACAACACCCTGTAAGTGTTTTGGAACTGAGGAGACCAATTATTTTGGTTCTGAAAGCAAACAGTTTTCTCATTCTCGCTTTATTTTTAGATTTCAGCTTCTCAACACTTTTGCAGACTCTTGTCACCTAATTTATCAATGGGTGACCTGTCTGGACAGCAGGCAGGCCAGTTGAGCACCCGGACTCCTTTACTACAGATCCCTGATGTTGTAACACGCACAATGTGGTTCGGCATTCTCTTGTTGAATAAGCAAATCCTTACCAGAAAAAGATGTCTGGTTGGCTCTATATGTTGCTCCCAAACCTGAATATATTGTTCTGCATTAATGCTGTGTTCACAGATGTGCAAGTTACCTACGCCATGTTCACAATGCACCCCCATAGTATCATGGATGCTGGCTTTTGAACTGTGCGCTGATTAGAAAAAAAACGGATGTTCCCTTTCCTTCCAAGCACAGAGGAAGTGGCATCCTTGATTTCCAACAAAAATTTTAGATTTTGATTGGTCAGACCACAGGATAGTTTTCCACTTCGTCTCAGGCCATCATAAATGAGTTAGGCCCAGAGAAGGCAGCTGCGTTTCTGGATCTTGATTATATATGTCTTTTTCTTCTTTTACTGTTTTATTTACATTTCCGAATGCAGTAACAAATTGTGCTCACTGAGTGTGGTTTTCAGAAGTGTTCCTGAGCCCATGCATTGATTTCCACTACAGGATCCTGTTTGTTTTTAATGCAGTGCCACCTGAGAGCCTGAAGAAAACGGCCATTCAATATTGGTTTTTGGCCTTGCCCCTTGCCTACAGAAATTTTTCTGGATTCTCTGAATGTTATGATATTACATACCATAGATGATTAAATCACCAGTTTCTTTGCACTTTTATTCTTAAATTGTTGAACTATTCTCCCATGTAGTCTGTCACAGAGTGGTGAAGCCCTCACCATCTTCTGAAAGACTCAGCCTCTCTAAGATTCTCTTCTCATACCCATTCATGTCACTGACCCATTGCCAATTAATCTACTGAGCAGTGAGATGTTCCAACAGGTGCATTTTTTAACTTTATAAGACATTTGCAATCTTTTGTTACCTGTCCCAACTTTTTTGAAACATGTTGTGAGCATCAAATTCAAAATGAGCAAATATTATTCAAAAAACAACAAATTTCTAGTTTTCACATTTGATAGATCGCCTTTGAACCATTTTCCATTAAATATAGGTTTAAATGACGTGCAAATCATTGTATTCTGTTTTTATTCAAATTTTCACAGCGTCCCAACTTTTCTGGAAATGGGTTTGTCTTAAAATAGAACACATGCTTATGTTTTCAATATAACACAGCTTAAGGCTGTGTTATTGTGAATCTGAAATTTTTTTTGACATGCTGTGAAAGCACTTTTGCTCTGAGATTCTCCAGAGGAAGTGCCTGCTGATGTTTAATATGCCTGCAGAGAAGCCTGAAATATCGTACGCGCGTTCGTGCAAGCTGGGGATCATTCTACGTGCTATCCTCGGCATCACCGTTTTCATCCTCAGCTGGGTTTACATAACACTTAAATGGTACCTTGTGCCGGGAAATGTCCAGCATTCAGACCATTTTATGCTCATTTTACTCTATCAGAGTAAGTGTCCCGTGTCTGAATGTGACAAAAATACTTTATAAGATTGTGCAATAAAACCTAACAAAGGTTTGCCTGTTCTTACACAGATTATAGTTTATCATTAAAATTTTCCATCATTTGTACATTTTTGTGTAAAATTGCAGATATACAGTATATGCTTCAAAATGTGTAGCACATTTTTATATTTATTCTGCTGTAAATCAAAAACTTCTGCTGTATAATTATTCAGGTTTAAAAGAAAGAAGCAACAAGAAACAGAACCAGACAATACCTAATCACACTGGACAGCTCAGCAATGTCCCCGGATTATGACAACATAATGAGGACAATCCCAAACTGATTTGGAGTACATTCAAATTATGATACCACACCTGCTTTGTGATTGCACTTCATGATATCTTAATGATTTCTTTTCAGTTTGCTTTAGGCTTTCTCATTAATGCCTTTTTTCTGCAAAAAATTTTCTTCAAAATTTTGTAATGTTTTTTCAGCATCCCAAGTCGGGTGTTCTAGATCTCAGTTTTGTGGAGTTTCCAGCAATGATTCTTACATCTTTAAATGTTTCATTAAGAACTTCTGCTTACCACAAAGCAGGAGAGTAATCCAATACTTTTATCCAGTGCACCTTCAGAGAAAAGTGAGAGGTATGATCTTGGATTGAAATCTATTGTGTTAAAATGCAGTGTAGCTGGCATTGATTTGAGTGAGCATGATGCTTTCACTCAGTTTCAGAATGGAAACATGGGCGCTTATAGTTCAATTATAACGTAAAGACAGAAAAAAAGCACAAGGGTCAAAGTATTTTTGGAAAAAAAGTGTTATTTACCAATACAGAAACCAATTGATATTTTCAGATTAATACATTACAGGAATCCTATGTACAGGTAGGCCCACAGGCACAGCAATTTACACAGAAACACAGGAGCAGAGCTGTAGTTTGTCTGACATCAAAGACTCCATTATGTTAAAAGAAAAGAACTGACTGCAAAATCCCTAGTATTTCATGTGTTTTGCTTTGAATCATCAAGATTAATCTTTTTTTGTAAAAAAGCTTCATTTTTGACTTGTATTCAGGCAAAAAGTGAAATCAACATAGAAAGCAAACATACCGTACAGCAAACAGACTTGAGGCAAAATAGCACTAATTAGCTGATTTTAGATCTCATTATTTTGACAATTAAAGCAAAAAACTGCACATTTATGCAAATTATGATTACCACCCCATCATGTACGTACATACATCTCAGCTTTACAGCTTTACACCACATGTGAAAAATAGAACTGACAAAATGCATCTCTTTGTTTTGTCTTCATGTCTGTAAATAAATAAAACACAGAGAGACATTCTGAGCATTTTTTTAATAAGAAGGAAACAAATGTTAGAAACTAAACGTCCTGTACATGTTTTATGCTCTTGAAAGAATGGTAAGTACCACCAGAGGTAAAAAGAGATGGACATTATTGAGTGCATGAAAAGCTAGGAATCCTTTACCCTAATAGTTTTGTGTAACATATGTACATGAAGAGGTATCTCTTTAGCCATCTTTATTTTACATACTGTGCTATTAATCAGCTATGAAATATCATTCTTTCAATGCAGTAGTACAACATAATGTTATAAGACTGTACATGGCAATTTTACAGATCATAAATATGGCTAAAATATTCCTTGTGAAAATTTGTGTGACGCAAATATAGTTTAATTCATGTTTGACAATCTAATATGGTCTTATTACACTATAAACAAAGTTGTATCACACCTTATGGCAATAGTTAATAAGCATCTGTTATGTGCTTGAAACCACTTCAAAGCCTACTCATAAGATGTACCTTTGGATAAAGTGATACCCTGCCATGCATATAATTTACACTTCAATGCCAGCTTGCAGTCACTCCTAATGAAGGAGCATTAGATAATTTTTCCTGAACGTGGATGAAATGAACTGTTTTGTCACAAGTCTGACCTACATATGTGGGGAGCATATGGAAGGGAATGGAAAACACTAAAATGCATTTTATTGTTGCTTTTTTATTTTTAGAGGAGAGACAAACACAAACACAAAGATCAGAAGCTGGGAGTTCAATGAGTCATACAGGCAAATTGTGTAAAATATAGAAGTGAGTAATAATGGTCTGAATTTGAGCAGGAAGCAGAGGACATTTGAAACTGAGTCAATTTCATTCACCCTGACCGATCAGCACTTAGCAGTCTTGGCCCATAGAACACAACTGCCTCAACAGAGATCAGCAGACCTTTACAAAGTTAAAGTCCCTCCCCACATCATCACAGACCATCGAAGATGGCATTCCCTTTACACCAATCCACATAAAACCACCCACTCTTGCAAAAACCACAGCTTCTCGCAAGATTATTTGGGAAAACTGGCAGTGGGTGTAGTGGCTACCTGGTCCCACTGAGGGATGCTGTGCTCTGGGTGGGGGGAAATCTGACACATTTTTGGACAGAAGTAAGGCGGTGGGTTGGGGGCAAAGACTGGATGCAGTGTGTCTTTAAGGACATTGTCATCCCTTAGCTCTCTGACGCTGCAGCTAACGGTTTACTCAGGGGGCAGGAAGCCAGCGCCAGAGATAGAGAGAGGAGAGATGAGATGGCGCTTGGTACAACAGTCCACATGCCAAACAAACACAAGCTAAGAAAGGAGTGAAAAGCGAAACCAGACAGCCTGTAAAAATGCAGGCGAAGTACAGGGAGCCCGAGCGGCGACGTTCTGAGCAAGAAAACCAGGAGGACCAGGCTCCAAGGCTTAGTAACCGTCCCGTGAGGTCACTGTCCCCTGGTGGACAACTGTGGCCACTGTCACCAAATGTAGAATTGGCAGAGGGGCACAGCGTTGTACATTGGATTTATTGCATTTATGAGCAGGTCAGGATTTGGGGTGGGATGAGGAACGAGTGACGAGGGACGAGGGGTAGTGTTGCCGGGAGGCAGGATACAGGAGCGATGGGGGGGCAAGACCCTCCAGTGTCTCAGTAGGGACGGGGTATCAGGGAAGCAGAGGGATTCATTTAGCCTTGATCTCGGTGTAGTCGCTGCCGTCGTCCCCCTGCGCCGACATCCCGTCCCTCGGCCGCACCCCCATGAACTCCAGGGCAGCGTAATTGAGCTCCTGCCTCTCCAACTCCGCCATGGCGCTCACCGGCTGGTACTCTCCGTCTTCTCCCTGTGGGAGGGGCGACAGGCAGAGAGCAGGATGTTAGGAGGACTCATGGACAAAGCATGGTGGGGTTGGGGGGTGGGGGTAGGCTGGCTTGGGGACAGGAATGCTTAACAGCAGTTCCCAAAACGAATGGTTGGAATCCACTGATAGGGCCATTGGCAGGTTATGAAATGACACATGCAAAAAAATTAATATTTCACAGTAAGAAAGAGTCAAAAGAATAGGCATTCACCAACGTAACACATTAATATAACTAAGAACATAAACTACCGAAAATTTAATATGCATAGCTTTGTTAATGTAGTTATATATCCTGTGTTAAAAATGTACTTTTTCAGGATAAAACTCCTTGAGATATGCCATCTTGTTTTTAGAGGGTTCAAAAGAACGTCCACGAAACTTGAGGGCCTCCAGGCTGGTTATTTTTCTTCACTTAAGATGCATAACACATATGAACGCTGAATGCCGTTTTAAAATAAAACATATAAAAAGATTTTTTTAAATCTAATTTTTTTTTTTTTTTTTACACGTCAAGTTTTATTCTAAGAAAGGGTGTGACTGCGGATTCATTTGCCCATAAACGAGGGCTTTGGCTCTGGGGGTTTGGAAATCTTTGATAAGGAGGATATGGATGAGCAAACTCATTGATGATGGATGAAGTGGTATGGGCCATAGGAACAGGAAAATGTTTATCGGAAGCAAAGCTGAAAAAAGAATGATTATGCAGTAGAAAATAACATAATGTAAAATGCATAAAATTGTAAAATAAATGAGCGTCTGTTGTGGAACATGTCTAGCAGATGGTGCGGCCGTAACATAACTCTTACCGTGGAGCTCTCCTCTAGGATTGAGCTAAACTTAGATCCCAAAAGCTCAGTCTTTAGCTGTGCGGAATTTCGGGTGGGAGGGAGGAGAGATAGGGAGACAGAACGCACAGAAGCGATGACACAGGAGAAAACACGTTTGGAAAGAGACAAGTAAGGCAGGCTACTATTACATCGGCTTCGAATGTTATCAGTCAGCTGAATGAGCGTTATCATTTGCTATTAGATATGGGCTAGTAGGGCCCTACTGCACCTACTAGTAGGTTGAGTGGGTCATTATCATCAATTTACGTCGCAAATCAGTTGGATGGTAGTTTTCCCACACTATGACCGTGCAACAAAGGAGGAAACAACATAATGCCAATGTACAGCACACAAAGTCACATAGATCGTGGTCGCATGGGCACGTGAAACAGAACTTTCCCACAGCAAACCGGTGTTTGATTCCTGCTTCTGCCAGTTTAATATTTGAAAGTTTGAGGCATAAATGACTTTTAAACGATGCAACTATGTTTCATAAATGCATGATCACCTTTCGTTAACCCTGAATCCTAATATGAATTCATTAAAAATCACAATTTCCGAGTTTCTTCTTGCAGGTTCAGTAGGGCGGTACTAGCCCATGTCTATGGCCTGATGACAGATGCCAACTCCCATTCAACTCGAATGATAACATTCGAAACGTGTAGCTATCACAATAGGATTTGTGTAAGAGAGGGAATAGGATTGGTCTGGATTGAATCAACATTTGTGAAAAACTATAGGTCTTACTGCAGATGTCTCTGTTATGAGAACTATTTGACAAGTTAATTTAGATGATTGCCAAACCGAGTGATTTTGAGAGTAATCCACACATTAGGGTTTCTTTGCAATCTTGAAACACTGAAAAATGCTTGAATTGAATCCAGGCCGTAGACAAGCGTAAAGCAAAAGAAAAAATTTATAAAATATATAAAAATAAAACATACCTCCGCCAAGGCATTTGGAACTTTATTATTATTCAGCTAAAAATCAGCTGACTTTATTATTATTCCAATCTTCCAATCTTGTGATACTGAAGAATCCTTTAAAAAATTCCTGCATCTGGAATTTGATCCGGATCACTCCCAAAATGAAATGACTGGCCAAGGACTGGCCAAGACACAGCTCCGGTAAAAATTTCATGAAAATCTGTCCTTCACTTTTTTTTCGTAATGTTGCCAACAAGCATACTGACAAGCCAAACGAAAAACATAACCTCCTTGGCGGAGATAATTAAATTAATTTTAACTTCAATCTAATGCAGCAGATGCTTTCCATTGCAGATCATGGGCTATTTTTATTTTTCTTTTTGGTCGTAATAACTTCTCACCACTTTCTTCCTCAGACTCTGTTTGTCCTTCTTGACTGTGCTGTAGAACATTGAGGGGTTCTCCAGTTTAGACACCAGGTCGTGCCCAGGGTTGCCATTCTCTCTGGGGGGACGGAGTCACATGATCAGGCTCCCCCTATCGGCTACTAATGCCACAGATTCTACAGAGAGAGCAGATTCTGCACTCGCAACACCTGAATGCTCTCTGTCATTACTGTGCAAGCCAAAGCATTCCATTCCGAGTCAACCAATGAGTATTCATGAGGGGGTCGGGGGGATGTGGCTTTGATTGTGCGGAGTGAAAGACTTTTGGAAAATATTCATGACCAGGAGAATGCAGCCTAAATCGCCCCAGATGAGACTTAAAACAGAAGAAGAGACGACGGACTGGATGCTGGAGCTTGGCTGGCCTAAAGAGTCTGTGCTGACAACAAGACAATTTTTTTTTTTTCAAACTGGCCATCCACGCAGGATCTATCACCTTTACATACACAAATAAACTAGGGAGAGAAAAACCGCTCAACGCAGAGGTTCTTTACAATGGTCCCCATAAAATTTTTTCCATGGATTTAGGGGCTGTAATAAAGACTTTTTTAATTTAAAACTTTGCTACCACTTGATGTTGAGATGATTCATACAATGAAAACATGAAAATGAGGGCAAACCATTCTCTCATTTGAGGCACATGGTTGCGGTAGGGTAAGTCAGCATGAATGAATGCATGAAAAATTGCAAAAAAATCATTGCTTTGACTCTCATGGTGTTAAAGTAATTTAATGTATTGCACTAACAAGATTTGTTTCAAAGTGACTTTAAATACTCATCTTGGGATCTGCGCTTTAGCTACTGTAAACATACAAGTATGCAAACGCTGTGTTTACGCGAGTTTCTCAACTCCTTATAATATTTGTGGTAAAAAATGCTGGATTTTTTCTCATAGTTTTCCCTGATCTGACAGCTTTAATTCCGTTTTATCAGTGAGACACACAAAAGAAGGTGTTACCGTCTGCCATGATGAAAAAAAAACCCAAAAAACACCAGCAGATCATTACACTGCGGTGACTGATATGAGTAATTGGGTAAAAACTAGCCATGTTTGCTTATGAATCATCGCTTCATCACCTCCTTAATTTTAGAATAGCAAACAGGATATTCATACACAAGGGCGTAGGTTTAATGTGAGAATTGGTAGGGACACGTATGTCATGCGAGTGCGCGTAGCCTGCGAGCTGGAAAATTTTTGTAAATCTGAGTGCAGATACTGCCTTTATTGTATACAGAGATTATCCGAATGAGTGTTTCTCCATTTTTTAAATTATGCTACGCAAGGTGCCTCCAAAATTTTCATACAAAGATGCCACATACATAAACTTGCCACAACCTTAACTGACAGCTTCAAAACCATCTCAGCGCACTCATGAAACCCGCTCAGATCTAGTAACCTGGACATTGATACCAAGTGAGTGGATATATTACTACGTTAGCAAGCCAGCTCGCAATCCCCTCTATTAGGCATCTTAATATGCGGTAATGCAATTGCAGCCGCGATAAACACTTCAAAATGGACCACCGACTATGAATTGGACAAGCCGAGCGTTAATCGACTGGATCATGTTTGATTTACGATTAGGTGTTTCTTTCATTTCCCCCACTGAGCCAAAGTTGGTTGGGACATTTTGACTTTCAAAGGTTATATTTGCTGAACATTATGAGACTAACTTTAATGCTTTCCCTATAATTCCACAGTGCAAGTCATAATTATGACCTCACCTGAAGCCCTGATACACCTGTATCCTAAACAGCTTGCTCTGTTTCTCTAGCTTGTTGCTGTGGATCCTGCATATAAAATATTTAATTAATGATGGAACTTTCGCGGGATTTCTCCACTGAAGTATGTGTCATAATTTGACATATCCTCCTGGCTTATATTTACTACTGCTAGCAACCCGATTACTAACCAACATATGACAGAAACCAGGTTTAGTTCGCTAGTTGAAACTAGCGAACATGTTTAATTAAAATTCGTTGACATTATTTTCTGGTAAAAACTAACTTAAGGTAGCTAGGAAGTTTTCACTTTAAGTAACTATCTATTTCTGACTACCGTATTTTCCGGACTATAAGTTGCGCTTTTTTTAGTTGTTTGGCTGGTCATGTGACTTATATTTAGAAGCAACTTATATAGCTTCAAAAAATATATACCGGTACATATCATCTGCAGCCACTAGATAGCACTGCATGACAACTGAATGCTGCTAAGTCTGCTTTAGTACCACCGAAAGAAAAAAAAAAAAAGCTTCACTACTGTATTTCACTGAGACCGCGAGCGAAACGCCGCTAAAAAGAAAAAGCTACACAGCAGAATTTAGACTAAAAATTATAAAATATGCAGCCGAAAACGGAAACCGAGCAGCAGAAAGACAGTTCAGAGTGTGTGAGAAACTTGTGAGGGACTGGCGAAAAGCAGAAAAAACTCTTACCGTGATGAAGAAAACAAAGAAGGCTAATCGTGGGCTAAAAGCCCGATGGCCAGAGCTGGAGGAGCAAGTTCACAGGTGGGTCCTCAAACAGCGGGCTGCTGGCAGAGGCTTATTGACGGTGCAGTTACGTCTCCATGCCCATGTAATTGCCAAGGAAATGGAGATAAACGACTTTGCTGGTGGGCCTTCTTGTTGCTATCGCTTCATGCAACGCAACCACCTGTCAATCAGAGCGCGGACCACGATGTGTCAGAAACTGCCAGCAGACTTCCAAGCCAAGGTCGACAGTTTTCGTGCTTTCATTGTAAAGGAGGTTACAGCAAACAATGTGTTACCAGACCACATGATTGACATGGATGAGGTCCCCCTGACGTTTGACATCCCCATGGGCAGAAGCATTGCAAAGAAAGGGCAAAAAAGTGTGAGCATTGTGACAACTGGTCATGAGAGGACGCACTTCACGGTGGTACTAGCATGCTGTGGAGACGGTTCAAAGTTGCCACCGATGGTCATCTTCAAATGGAAGACAATGCCGAAAACCGAATTCCCCTCTACTGTTGTTGTGACCACAAACAAGAAAGGGTGGATGGATGAACAAATGATGAACTTTTGGCTTACGAGGTGCTACTCCAAACGCCCTGATGGCTTCTTCAAAACACGCAAAGCCCTACTTGTGATGGACAGCATGCGAGCACATATTATCCCACAAATAAAAGACAAAATCAAAGCTTGCAACTCCATACCTGCCATCATCCCTGGAGGCTTAACTAAAATGCTCCAGCCACTCGACATCGCAGTGAACCAGAGTTTCAAAGCCGTCTTACGTCGCCTGCGGGAGACATGGATGGTGGATGGAGAGCATAGCTTCACGGCAACCGGGAGGATGCGTCACGAACTTTCCAGGAGGTTGTGGCATGGATCGATGAAGCATGGACTTCAGTGACGACTGAAACCATCCTGTCGGGATTCAGAAAGGCCAAACTCGTTGAAATTGAAGATGGTGAGTCTGGCGACGACAGCCCAGCAGAGGAGGAGACGGCGCTTCATCTTCCACCAGAGATGGTGGAATTGTTTATAAGTGACACCGAAGATGAAGAATTCAATGGATTCAGAGATGCAGAATGAAGTAGGACACTTTTGAAATGTGTGTTGTTTTGCAAGAAAAGACATTTAGCCAGTGTTCTTTGGGCTAGTGTGTTGTCTTTCCAGATAACGTGAAAACTTAAATGGATTCACGGAATGAGATCGGGCACTTTTAATGTGGTGTTATGCAAAGAAATTTAGCCTGTGTTCTTTAGGCTATTGTGTAGTCTTTCCTGATTACTTTAAAAATTCAATGGACTCCCGGAATGAGATCGGATATTCTTAAAATGTTTCTTGTTATGCAGGTACATTCAGCCTATATTCTTTAGGCTAGTGTTTAACAGAATAGTCTTGACAGATTATAACAAAAAAGTTCTTTTCATGTATTCTTGTGAAATAAATGGTGGAAAAATAAATGCGTCTTACACACCAGTGCGACTTATATATGTTTCTTCTTCTTCATGACGCATTGTTTTGACAGATGCGACTAATACTCAGGTGCGACATATAGTCCGGAAAATACGGTAGTTAGATCACTTATTCAACCAACATTACACGTGGCATTCAGTTTGGAGAAATATTAGTAGCATGACTTAACATGGAGCGACTTTTTTCCCCTCACGCTCTCAGACAATGAAATTTCCACAAAAGTGATACGTACCTAAGGTAATATCAATGTATGTCATGAGTTGGGCCATGGGGAAAGTGCTATAGTCGCGTGATGAAGAAAAATCTGGAACAAATGCCAAATTACGGTTCTCTTCTACGGGTAAGCCATTGCAAACACACATAATCAAAGCCGGCGATCCAGTTGCGCGTCTCAAGCCCCGATTTGGACACAAATGAATATTCATGACCTGAATAGAGTGGTCAGTTTACTCTTGACTTTTAGCCTTCAGATAGCCCTGCCCATTCAACCAATCAAATGTCAGAATGCGTAAATGGGTTGTCTTGGAGACGTAGCCTCCACAACTGGGTCAAATATGGCTTATCTGGGAAGATGATATGAACGAGTTCGCTGAAATATTGGAAGGGACAATCTGGCTTCCCAAAATATTGGTAGGGACATGTCCCTACCTTCCATATACAAACCTACGCCCTTGTTCATACATACTCTGATACTGAGTAAAATGTGTTACAATCAGGTAATAATTTGTGGCTGGATGAAAGTAGCAAATAACTCTATGGGGATGCAGTGATGTTTTGACGATTGGATCTCCGGAGATCCTGTTGACCTCTGGCACGATGTGCCTCCCTCCCCGAGGTTCATGACTCACTTCTTGTTGTTGCGGCCCACATATCTCACAGCGGCAATGATGAAGGCGATCACTGCCACTCCACCAATGGTGCCCACGATTACTGCCATCATGTATTTCTCTAAACACAGGAGAGAAATCAAAAGTGAGTCCCAACACCTGGACATACGCATTTTCTCTTGGCATTAGGGGCATGCAGCAAGGAATGACCCACTTCAGGATTTTTATGCCAACTTCTGCACTTACTCGTTTAATTAGCTCAGTCATATCTCTGTCTAACATTTGCACAAGCACCACCAAGGGCCACAGGCCTCGATTGTGTCCTAAATTTTTTGCTGTGTGCCAGGACAGCAACCAGCATAGTTTATAGAGAATTTGAAAAATGAAACTTATGTAATTACTTGGAACAAATATCCGTGTGAAAACACGCCCCGCGGGATCTGAATGCACTTAATAGAGCTGATGTATTTTCATGGCCGGTATAAAAAGAACAACCTTAATTCTGAAAAATTTGGCACATCATGGAAATCAACTTTTTTGGACTTTGTTGTATTCATCACATTGTTGATTTTCAATAAGCGATTAAATTAGCACATCAAATAAGTCAAATTCGATCTATTTTCAATGAAGTGGAGGCTGAGTGGACTTTTCGAATCAGACCTTTTTGACTTATTTTACATTTTCAATGATGTGCCAACTTCTTCAAAGTTGAGGTTGTTGGTTAATGGGCTGGTATAAGTGGAGGTTTTTCTCTCACCCAAGTAGTAATCATACCTGATTCTACTTATCTAGATATTCATCGGAAACCACATGGTTACAACATTTTTAAATGAGATTACAGGGAAAAAATAAAAACTGCACCCGCACTGGCACTTTTTGGATAATACTGGACAAGCTATAGTGGATGTATTTCCCCTCTTTAATAACTTTTCTGTTTGTTTTTTATTATCATACCAGTCATGCTGGCTTCAATACACCAATGAGGTGCATAGTTTACTCAGACAGCCAATAGAAGCAGGAGGGCGGCACTCACTCTCCTGCTGAAGCTCCAGGCGCATGGTCTCGGAGCCGTACGTGTTGCTGACACTGCAGTGCACGTTGACCCCGCTGGCTCCGTTTCCCGACTGCTCGCCTTTCTCACGTAGCTTGATCATGCTGGTGGTGGTGTAGCCATCTGTGTGCGTGTAGTAGTTGAAGCGGTTTTCTGTGTCGTTGACGGTGATATTGAGGTCGGGCAGGTGGAACTCCACAGTGGGCTCAGGGTTCCCCGCCGCCATGCAGACACACTGGACCCCCTCTCTCACCACCGTGCACTTGGACTCGTCCAGGAAGACTGGGGCAACTGTGAGTAGCAGAGAGGAGGGGTGACTGACACATTCCTGAATGCATAGACCTACTGACAACATTGCAGGAATGGGAACCTAAAGCATGTAAGAAAGAATTTTGGCTATCTATCAATCACAGTGAGACTAATATCTGACCCTGGAAGCTAGTACTGTTGCTGGGTTTAGTCCTCGCCTCCAATCAGGGACTGATTTAAATTAGGGTTTCCAGGTGAAAGGTCTCTTTGGCCAATCTGTGACTTAAATCAATTACGTAGACAAATGCTGTTGGCCGATGACAGAGACAGCAGGGCATATGTCCGACACTGTAGCTTTCTCACCATCGGCCTAGTACTGGCACTAGTAGAAAAGGTCTGTAAAACTACAAGAGGAAGTACTCTAGACTCCAGGGATATCCGCAGCAAATTTTAGCCAATTACTATTAACAAGACTAGGTGCAACCTAGTATATGGCTGGGCCGCCAAGTGCTGTATGAGAATGTGGGCCCAAGAAAAGGGTGCTAAATGAGGCAAAGCTCATGCAATTATATGAAGTGCAAATTTAGTAATGAGCAGGAGCTGATAAATTATTTACAAAGTGGGTGGGGAGCACTGATCTATATAGAATAACTGGATTGCTGACGTGATAGAGAACTGCACGTACAACAGCAGTCTACTGTAGTTAAATCTGCGGTCCATGAGGCATTTTTTGTACAGTCAGGTCGATCTGAGGAGGAGGCATAAAATACCGCCTCTTCCGTGTCTGTGAAAAGATATCTTCTCAATTAATTATATCGTTGGCTGCAACGTGTTCAATGTGAGTAATGCTCTGAGTGATTATAGTTGGGCATACCAATATGGTGGTAGGCCTACGGTTACTTCAAAATTATGATGTCATCAGCTATCCAATATTATATATAGATCAGTGGTGGGGAGAGTGGGAGAATGTGAGAGTGAGAGTGTGGGAGTGGGAGAGTGAGAGTGTGAGAGTGAGAGTGTGTGAGTGAGGGAATGGGAGTGAGTGAGAGTGTGTGAGGGAGTGGGAGGTGGGGGGGGGTCTTGAGTAAGGAAAACATATCAAAAGCAAGTTATATATTTGAATAGACAAAGAGCTAGAGTAAGGGTGGCAGTTATTGATTTTGTGAATGTGAATTTGAGAGAGACAGCAGCAGCAGATGTAGATAAAGTATGTAAGAAAAATAATTTCCTATGTATCATTACTAATGGTTCATTAAATAAAGAACAAGTTTGTCACTTATATTTATATCAAAAAAAAACAACAAATCTAAGTTAATAGTACAACCCCAATTCTGAAATAGTTGGGACGAAGTGTAAATTGTGAATAAAATCAAAATGCAATGACTTTCAGATCACTTGAGCCAATATGTTATTTACAATAGAACATAGATAACATTTCAAATGTTGAAATTGAGCCATTTCACATTTTTATCCACAAAATGAGCTTATTTCAAATTTTCTGGCTGCAACAGGTCTCAAAAAAGTTGAGAACATTTGGCGCATAATTAAACGAAAAGTCCTTCAAAGGAGACCCTGTTGTGGTTTTCATTCAGACATATTTTCATATTATGAGGTTCCCCATCCCCAGGCAATTGGAGAGAGACAGATTCTTCAGACAATTAGGCTTTATTGTGGCATGTTGATGAATATAAAGCCGAGTTCTTTTTGCGCAAGAAGAACTCACATCTTGCCTTTCACACCCAGTTTTTATACCTTCATCAAAGGAAATATCTTCCAAATATGGTCTTTCCGCTTTCTTGCCTTTCACACCCAGTTTTTATACCTTCATCACAGGAAATATCTTCCAAATATGGTCTTTCCGCTTTCTCATTCTCACGCTACAACAGGACAGGCAAACCAAAACACAGCCCACTAACCTTGAGAACTTCAAGCAAAGATAAGGATGCACATCACTACAAAGGACAGGAAAATTACACTCAAGAGAGGAAAAATACAGCCAGATGAATAGGATACAAGTAGATACATAAATGATTCAATTGATTATGTTTTCAGTAACAACTAATGATTTTACTGAACAAATATTGATCAAAGCTACAGAAATCAAATTCATCATCTGATTATGTTTTCAAATCTGCAGAAGCCTGCTTACTAATCAAAGCTACAGAAGCCCACTGCTTATGTGTGTGAGCTGCTTATGCATGTGTGAATTGAATTGCTTGTATGTGTGTGTGTGTGTGTGTGTGTGTGTGTGCATGCATGTGTACGTGTGCTGCTTGTGCCTGTGTGTTTGTATGTGTGTGTGCATGTGTCTGTGTGCACTGCTCATGCGTGTGTGAACTGCTTGTATGTGCGTGTGTGTGTGTGTGTGTGTGTGTGTGTTTGCACTGCTCATCCCCTCCCTACGCATATGTGAACTACTTGTATGTGTGTGTGTTATGTTATGTGTGTGTGTGTGTGTGTGTGTGTGTGTTACTGCTGCTTACATAATATGGTTATTGATTATGATTATTGATTATGGTTATTCAACATGGCAATTGATCTACTGATGAATATGATGAGAAATATTGAAATATAATCCTCAACAACCTAAAACTCTCCAGCAGTTGGAAACCTGTATTAAACAAGAGTGGGATCAAATTCCAATGGCTAAACTCAAGAAATTTGTCTCCTCAATGCCCAGACGCCTCCACTCTGTGTTAAAAAGAAGAGGGGATGCTACACCATGGTAAACAGGCCCCTGTCCCAACTTTTTTGAGACCTGTAGCAGCCATAAAATTTGAAATGAGCTCATTTTGTGGATAAAATTGTAAAATTTCTCAGTTTCAACATTTGCTATGTTATCTCTGTTCTATTGTGAATAAAATACTGGCTGGTGTGATTTGAAAGTCATTGCGTTTTGATTTTATTCACAATTTACACTTTGTCCCAACTATTTCGGAATTGGGGTTGTACATAAATGCAAAAATACAACTATATTGTTTTCATGTGAAACGACTGTGCATATATATTTTTGAATGTGGTGAACAAGTTGTGTTGGCTTCAGGGGGTCTTTAGTAATTGTATTACTTGAAGCAGTTTAGGTTTGGTGAGACTGGGGGTGTCATCTATGTGTTCCCTATTGCCTGGTATTAGGTGTCAGAGACTAAAAGGAAGACCCATACACATGGGCTGCATGCTATTGGAAAGAACTGGCATGGCGATTTTTTGGTGTTCTGTGATATATTTTGGGATATATTGTGGTTGGGGGTGTTATGACATTAGGTGGGATACTGGTCTTGTTACAGTGGCGTAGTACGTACAACAACGTAGTGGAGAAGTAGCTACCTCAATCACGGGTTGTCGAATCCAGCTTGGCGCATCTTTTAAACTTAACATTTTCTTAAATTTATTGTTTTCATTGGTGTCGGTTAAAGTCGCTCTCATAGATACAATCAAAGCGGCCACCACAACTGCTTCCATTCGAGCAAACCAACTCATGAACGCGCAAGGGAATAATTTAATTTGGAAACCAGTCGGGGCATCATAACGGTATTCTTGAAAATACTAAAACATAATTGTGCCGGCGCCACTTCCACCGTGTACGTAAATAGTCCAGCTATAGTCATAGTAACAGTATTTATCAATTTTTCCTAACATCGTGCAAGTTCCTATGTTGGGCTGAGGGATGTTTAATGTTAAAGGTACCATCCCAGGGGCTTATTTTTTGGCAAAATTATAACAATCTGAGTATTTCTGGTAAGAATTAGACAGCAATCGATAACATAAGTGATTTGACATATCAATGACGAAATTTGGTCATCTGTGTAAGGAGCAGTGGCCAAAATTAGGCTACCAATCAAATTAGTCTCAGACAACTCTAATTGGATGGCCCGTCTGCCAGTCAAACTGCCAAATCAACGTGTACGCTGTTCTGCGCGTGCATTCCAATGTGCACGCACTTTGGCTGTAGCTACATAGCCAGCAATAGCTAGAAAGCTAGGCATTCGTGGTGGGGGCGTGGTTTGGGTGATTCCTGATTGGACAGAGGGGGTGGGTGCTTATCATTGTGCAATTCGAAAAAAAATCCTAAATCCAGCTGCCTGGGACGGTACCTTTAACGTTACCAACGGATCTGAAAGAACAAAACAAGAGAGGACGGGATAACCACACGCGTAAATGTGTGCGGCGCATTCAATTCCACTTTTTCATTTAGCAATGAAACTCACTGAGCTCAGTGCCGTCAGACAAAATGAAGGAGGGGAAATCAGTGCTCTCAAATTACGAAGCAACGGCCACTCCAAATGCAAGAGAATAAAACTGGGTAACTTAATTTTCGAGCAACACCGCAGACCCACAAAAGCCCTAAACAAACAAACACGTACTGTAACTTAACTCATGAAATGCCCCCATTTTTAAAGGAGTAAACTTTTTTCAAGCCATGAATTTTGAACTGTCTGACTTCATGTAGGCCCACATTCGTAAGTCAGAAAAGTGAAAATTTCACTTACCTTCTAGAGACAAATCCAAAATCCACCAACAGCAAAGTGCTCCGTTTCAAATCCAAGATCCAACAACAGCAAAGTATTCAGTTTTTGCTGCAAAGTCTCAAAGCTGAAATTCCGAGACCCTTGTATTTATAATGCAAATACACAGACCAGTAAATACAAGTGACGTCATCCGGCCAGCCAGCCAGCCAATCGTCGCCCGACCAATCATTGAAGTTCTTCCCCACCGGCCGAACAATCGCTGAACTTCTTAAAGTTCTTCCCTGCCAGCCGAACAATCGCTGAACTTCTTCCCCGCCGACCAGCCAATCATTGAACTTGATCATTCAGTCACTCACGCAGTAACTCACACAGTGAATGGCCGGGCCAGCCCAAAAACTGTTTCAATCCTTGCATGTTTGAAAAAGTTAAGGTTGGCCTGAAGGTGGTGCCACAGGAATGATCGTATCATCGCCAGAATAATGGGATTTCTGTTTTGAGACATTCACAGCAAAGTTGATCCGATTAAAATTTAGTTTGACTTATTCCTTTTGTTAATATAGTTTCATCTAATGGTAGTGCTACAGCAAAAGAAATACAACCATCAAAATCAATTAAAATTGTTCCCTTATGTACAGTGGCCGACGAGGGCAAATGCGTTGCAATGGCCCAAAACATCTCCAATTAGTGAAACACGCTGGAAAAACAGAAACGATGCAAAGTCAAAAACATATGAACGTCAAAAACTAATGTAAGAGAAAAACGCTGCATATCCACGTCACCACATCAGAAGTTATACTTTTATATCAAGCTCCTTCAATCCAGTAAAAATTCATATTGAAGTATGGGGGCAGCCATCTTTAATTTTGTATTCTACAGATTTCTGTTGCCTATAGTGCATGGATAGTCCACCAGGGGAAGATGACCTGAATCAGATTGCATTCAACAGGTTTATGAGGAAAGCACTCAAAATGTGGATAACATACAGGTCACAGTAAAACCTGTATCAAATATGATACAAATAGCATTGCAAGGTTAACACAATGGATCTGAAGCGGTGGCAGCATTGTTGAAGGTGAATCCAAATTATATCCCTGAAAACTCTGATCTTCAAGGGGAACCTCGCATCGACTCATATGAGCTGCTTCTTCACGCCTCACATGAAACTAGCCAATCTGTCCCTCCCGAGCTACCAAGAAGAAGGCGCTGTGTCCTGTGGGATGATTCACACATTCAAGAACTAAGGCAGAAAAAGTGAAATGCAAAGACTAAGGCCATTCAAAACCAACAGAGAACTGTGATATCTAAACCCCATGCTGATAAAGTCAAACCCTTCGTCCAAAAACAATATGATACTCTTAAGAGTGCCCATACTGCTGCTGAGTATAAGGTCATCCCAGAAAAGGTCTCATACCCACTTCTCATTTCAACTGATTCCATCAGAATAGATGAATGGAATACCACTTTGAAAGTTGAAGTTTAAGGCACCTGGTGGCAATGAACTACCAGCTAAGTTCATCAAATCCGAAATCGCCTCCCATTATCAACTCACCATCATAAATCTCGCCTTTGAAACAGGAATTGCCCCTGAGGAGTGGTCTAAGAGTTTCATCATTTCCATCTTAAAACAAGGCAACCCAAGAGATCCAACAAGCGACAGGGTCAATCTTCATTGACTTTCAAAAGGTCTTTGACTCCATCTATCCATCAATTTCACCCAACGTAATCGTTGCCATGCGATCTCTACACGTTGACTCCCATGTGTGTGTTCATACTCGAGATGGGAAATCTGACTTATTTGAAGGGTCTACTGGGGTTCTACAAGGTGAAACAGCCTCTACGTACTTGTTGTTCATTGTCCTACACTATGCCCTTCGGCTAGCCTTCCTTAACCCTTCCCTAAGCTTTGAAATTCAGCCATGTAAATCTTCCAGACTGCTATTTGCGTCAGAGACTTTGACTTTGCAGACGACATCGCTGTCATCAGGGAGGGATAAATCAATGCTCAAGAGTCACCTCTGGCCTTGGAACAAGTCCCTGTGATCGTTGGTCTGCAGATCAACGCATAGAGGACTTAGTACATTACCTGTGGCAAGGTTTTCACATGCAGTATTTATTACAAGATGGCTCTCTGCTGGAAGCTTTGTGTGGATGTCTTCATGTATCTTGGAGCTTGGATATGATCCACAAATAAGTACATTTCTGGTAGGAAGGTATTGGTATTTACTGCTTGCAAGAAACTCCGTAATATCTGGAAGGCACCCTTCTCTCTCAAGCATTGCCTTTAGAGCAATAGTCAAACCTGTGTTGTTGTGCAGATGTGAGAAATGGACTGTCAACCAAGAATTGTTTGACAGACTCGGCGCTTGCTTTTACGTCTCCTTCACATTGCACACAATGTGGTTTGGACAGCCGGGATTCACAACACTCAACTCTATGGCAACAGTTTTGTTCCACGTGTTTGCCAAATCATTGATCAGGAAAGGGGAGAGGGGTAAGGGAGGGATAAGGGGTGGGAGGAGAGGGGAGTGGTGTAAGAACGCAATGCGGAGGAAAAGGGAGAGGGGTAAGAGAAGGAGGAGAGGAGAAAGAGGTAAGAGAAGGACGAGGAGGAGAGGAGAGAGGAGTAAGAGAGGGATGGAGGGGGTGAAGGGAAAGAGAGTCAGGGCTCAGTGGTGGGCGGTGGGTAAGGGTGTGACTCACACTCGACAGTAATGTTGAGTGAGCTGCTCGCGCGGCCGTGTTCGTTCTCAGCCAGACAGCGGTACAGCCCGTCGCTCTGCGGCGTCAGCTCCTCCAGCTCCAGTACTGACACCTCCTCTGCCGTGATAGTGCCCACCAGTATGCCGTCCTTCAGCCAGGTCAGCGTGGGAGGGGGGTTACCCTGCGTCATACAGTGCAGAGACAGGGACGAGCCCTCCACAGCTGTCTGGGAGCTGTTCACCCAGGGCTCCCGAGGGGGGTCTGAGAGAGGGAGGCAGGGTAAGTAAGGGAGGGAGGGCAAGAGAAGGGGGAAAAGGAGAAAAAAGGAGGGAGAAAGGGAAGGGGAAGAGCGGGATGGAGAGGCAGGGGGGAGAGAGAGAGAGGGGGAGAGGGAGAAGGGGAGAGAGGGAGAGGATGAGGCAGTAGAAGGGAGGGAGGGAGGGGAAGCAAAGGGGAGAGAGAGAGAAAGAGGGAAAAAGGAAAGGATGAGGGAGAGAGGGACACAAAAAGGGAGGCAGAAAGGAAAGGGTGTGAGAGGGAGAGAGGAAGTGAGTAAGGGAGAGAGAAGGGGAGAGCAGCAGAGAAAAGAGTGAGGAGAGGGTGAGTAAGGAGGGAAAAAGAAGGGAAGGAGAGAGAAGGAGGAAGAGAGGAGAGGGTAAGACAGGGAGTGTGATGTGTGAGGGAGGGAGACAGAAGGAGAAAGAGAGGAGAGATAAGTAGGAGGGAGAGGAACAGGAGGAAACAGAGAGAGTGGAAAGAGGCAGAGAGAGGGAGACGAGAGAGGGTGAAAGCGAGAGAGTGGGAAGAGAGAGGGAGAATTACGACCCCATTTCCAATGAAGTTTGGACAATATGGAAAATGCAAATAACAAAGAAATCATTGATCTGTAAACCATCCTTGACCTGTATTAAATTGAAAACAGTGCAATGACAAGATAGTTCATGTTTTTTCTTCTGTGCGTTATTATTATTTTTTTGGGAATTAATACAAATTTAAACGCTCAGGGTGTTTACCTTTGTGTAGCATCACCTTTAATTTCAACAACCCTTTAAGAACTCGTTAAGGGAACAGTGAAAAAGGGCACTCGCACACTCACAGCCACAATAGATAATAATCAGTTTATGAAATTTCCAAATTTTTCAGGGCATTATGTTGAAACTGATTGTAGTTTTATAAATCCATTATTATTGCATTATTACCACAAGAGGGTGACTGCTCTTCTTCACATTTGTATTTTCACTGTCTCCACTAATTCGGATATATAAACGAGAACCATTTTGGAGTTGACGAGGAGTTGGTTGTTCGTAAATCCAAGTTTTACCGGGAACAAATATTATGATGGTCTTCCAAAAGAAGCAGATCCGATGTTCGTATTAAAAAGCAGGAAAGTACTTATTACATGAGCCAGCAAGGAAATAAAATCCGCAAAAATGTTCATTGAAACACTTTTTATAGCATGACATCCGCATATATTCAAATTTGTGTGCAAAATAAAGCCTCGTCCGCATGGAAACAGAGATTTTTGAAAACGGTCTTTTTTTTTTTTTTGGTATTTTCTAAAAAATCTCTCGTCCACACTGCATCGTTCATAAAAATATCTGCGTCCACGCGGAGATGCCTAAAACGACCCAAGACGCTGTAGTAAATATTCCAGGCCTGTGTGTGGCGCTGTATGGCGCAGTAGCGTTTTAAAGAAAATAGATCAAAGACGGAGAAGAATGTGCATGCTCCCGCCTTCTTCTCCGTTTTTGGCCTATTTCCGTTGATATGCTACAGCGCCACACACAGGCGTGGGGGCTCTGAGTGGGCTATCACGTCATCGTTTAAAAAAGAAAACCCGTTTTGGTTGTCCACATGAAAACGCTGGGGTGGCATTTTCAGATTTTCTCACTCTGGAACCCGTTTTCAAAAAAATACCGTTTTTGGGCTGCATTTTTTCCATCTCCGTGTGGACGCATGGCCGCAACAATAAAATATTTATGCGTTTTAAAAAAAATCATTCTCGTGTGGATGGGCCCTAAGTTTTGACCTCTGACTAGTTGCAAGCAGTTGTGTGCCATGTTTGGCACTGTGGATTGGGTTATTCAAATCCCGAATGGTGGTGGGGTCTCGCCCTCTTCTCCCCTGTGGGTTAGTGGAAAATCCCCAAAGGTGGAACTGCCAGCAGTCATTAACATATGTACATGAAAGGTGGCCTAATACACAAATCTGTCTGTCTCTCCACTGTATTCAGAAGCACAAATTTATCTGTTTCCCCACAAGGTGAAGTTATTGAAGGGCTTTCATACTTCTAATGACACGGCTCTGAAAATCCTTAGTGGAAGAGGTTATTAATATCATACAGTGTAGAGAAGGGCTATTCAACATTATCCAGAAAGGGCCGGTGTGGGTGCAGGCTTTCATTCCAACCAAGCAGTCACACACCTGATACAATTAATCAACCCCGAGAGTCTGCTTGATTAGTAGTATCAGGTGTGTAACTGCCCGGTTGGAATGAAAGCCTGCACCCACACCGGCCCTTTCTGGATAATGTTGAATAGCCCTGATGTAGAGGGTGTTGCATGATGGTTCTACTGGATGATTCAATTGTGCAGTTTTTGCAAAGTGTCCAGTCTCTACCACTTGTGGCGTGAAATCAAATGGGTCTTTTGTAGATGCTCCTTTCTACCCAAGCATGATAGCATCACATGGTAAACAGCTGGACATCTTTTTTTTTTTTTGGCATTCTAACACTTTCTGAGTCTTATATTGCCCCAGTGGCAACTTTTTTAAACCTGTTGTGTGCATCAAATTCAGAATCAGCGTGTATGTCCAAAAAAGAAATGAAGTTGAAAAGGTAAAATATCAAATATTATGTCTTGAACTGTTTTCAATTTAATACAGGTCAAAGGCGAGTTACAGAACATTGCTTTCTTTTTCAACTTGGATTACCCGTTCTATTCCTACTTTTTCGGAAATATGGTAGTACTGTAAACTCACTGTCTAAAGTAAAAAGGCAATTTTTTTTTACAAGAAATTATTTGTCCAGCCACAAGAGGATATACAGTAGTTCCAATCCAGTGATCAAAGAAGAATAGAGGAAGAAATTTTTTTTTTTTAAAGAATAGGTAGGAGATACAGTTCGTGTTGGGAGAAAATATCTGCCACACAGGGTTCATTGCGTCCTTGTCTGTGAGAGACAATGTGGGAAATGATATGCGTTTTTGCTCCCTTAACAATTCTCACTGGCATGATCATTTTTAAAAGTGCCACTGAACATGCATCCAGTTAAAATATATACTATCCCACAAGTCAGAGCTCTACAGGAACCCTATTCTTGAAACAGAGATACCATGTAACATCCTTATACTATCTGGACCCAAATCAAAAACCTAATTTTAACCTCACCTCAAATACTGCCAAACCAAAACGAAAATAGATTTCAGTTTCTCGCCGAGTCGAGACTAGCCTCTCTTTAGCTTTTCCTGTCTTTTGCAGGCAGCCTTTACCTCTCTCAGTCAATTTAACTGCACTGCCGCTAGCAAGGCATTTTATAGAGAATAATAGGTTTGCCTTCAGTTCCTTCAGTTTAATGGTTTGTTGAAAATTATAGCAAGAACTGAAAAGTATCGGTCCATATCTTTCATTGATACATGATATGCACAAGAAATTATTTGTGTTTTAAATATACAGTCTTATATTTGAGTTTATCAGTGATACAACCTGTCATCTGGCTAAAAACTTTGAATGAAACTAAAAGGAATCGAGGGCATTTTGTCTGCATATAAGGCATGAACAACCATGGCCAATGAATCAAAAGAAAATAATGATAAAAACATTGAATCAATAATATAAAAAAAGACCATGGAAAGTTTTTTTCTTAGAAACAGAATGCTTCAGAGTCCTTAAAGAGGAAGACTAGCAATGTGACTTAAGAGCAAAGTAAAAATAATGATTTACCAGAGAAAATTACTCATAGGCCTACAAGAGGAAGAGACACAGATACAGGTTTCTGGAAGGGTGCTCCAGGTACTCACACTTCACAGCCAGGTACATGGAGCTGTTCATGGTGCCGTATCCATTATCCCCCACACAGGTGTACAGGCCTTCCTGAGAGGGGTCCACGCCCTCCAGCACCAGTGTGGCATTGTGGGCCGTGTCAGACAAGAGCTCCTCCTCCCCAAAAAGCCAGCTGATGCGTGGGGCGGGGTTACTGTCAATGTCACAAAACAAGATGACTGTGCTGTCCTCCATCACTTCCTGGGTCACGTTCACCCACACTGAGCGAGGGGGATCTGAAGGCAGAAATTGCAAGAAAAAAAAAATATATAAATATATATATATATATGAGGACATTTCTGACCAACACTGCCCTTGACCCTCTGTACTCTTCCATGGTCCAATGGGCTCTCACAGAAATAATATAATCTAAAATAACTGCATACAAGCTGCCTGTAAAACGTTACAGTACTCTAACAGCTCTCAAGCACTCACTGCTGGAAAAAAATAAATTGGTACACTTTTTGTTTTGGAAAAAAATATATAAATAGCTTCATCAAAATAAGCACCTTTCACAAAAACAAAAGACAAGAATTTTCATGTCATTTTTCTTTTTTTTTCTACAAGAACTATAACATGGTTCTTCAAGCTCCTTTCAAACAAAAATTGATTTTTAATTTCTGTCTGTCAGTACCTTTAGAAGTCAACTTAGGCGTTCTGTCCATCTCCCAGGCATTATTTTGGAATGCTAACGCCAAGTTTGACCAGTTTACCTCGTGGTCGAGAAACATGGGCCCCCACCCGGTCGGATCAATTAATGCCCTAAGATCATGTCAATAGAAATAAGAAAAAAAATACCGTATGGTATTGAGATGCAAACCACCAGATGGAGTTGCATTCCACAGCTTTCCCAAAGACCCAGTATTGCGACAGAAATGTGTTTGGGAAGACTGAACAATGCAATGATAGGACACGTGTCTGTAGTGAACATTATACTGCTGAATGTGATAAGAATCATACACAAAGTCTTTGAGTTGTGCATAAAAGTTATTGCTAAAGCCTGACCCTTTAAGTTGCAAATTCCACCTTTAACCAGCTTAAGCTGGTCAAGCTGGTTTAAGCTGTGTTTTTGATGATTTTAGCCAGTTGACCAGCCCTTCACCAGATGACTCTGGCCACCTCAACTAACATTGACCACATTTATCCAACTACAGAGCCCAACTATAACTGCCTGCTTTCTGCATTGACTAGAAAATGGTGTCGATAACACATCAATAAGATCATCTTCATCCATCTTAGAATTCTAGGTGGTTTTAAATGGAATTTATTACCTTGCTAATGACCTTAGAGTTTTCAAGCCGAGGCCAGATGCTCATTATCCGGACCAAAGGCGAGATTAGCTTTCAGTATATTTCACAACAAATGCACAAATTCTGTGCTGCGATTAGAAGCGAAAAGCCGCAACACATCTACCCTTTACAGCCTTCATTCATGCACAATCCATTGTGCACTCAACAGATGAATAAAGTCTGAAGAGTAAATTGAGGACAACATGGACTTGTTAGCTAGCTAGTTGATGTTATTTTTCTAGAAGGCTGTGGACACGGGAATGGATATCCGTATAAATAGTCCTGTTGTAAAAGGTATGGAGCCACATCAATAGCCAGCATCCTGAAGATATGGATGGTATTTCCATCTCATGGCCCAAGCATCATAAAGCTACATTTGGGCAGATGCCCAAGGCATCACTATAGATATGGGAAAGAAGACCTTTTGTGTCAGTTTTGATGCTGTAGGTATTCCTGCAGACTTCAAAACAAAACCAACAGGGGATGCCAGCATTTGACCACATTGGAAAACATGAGAAAAAGATATACATATTTGGTAATTTTGAATTCGAGCCATTCTACAAACCCCAATTCCAATGATGTTGAGACATTGTGTAAAACGTGAATAAAAACAGAATACAATGATTTGCAAATCCTTTTTGACCTACACTACAGGCCAAAAGTTTGGGGCCACCCTCAGATTTTTAATGGTGCAGCAAGTGCAATGTGACCCCTTGGTTTTGGGGAACGTATATATCCAGCATGCCTTCTTGTTACGTAAAATTGTTCACGTCCTAGTGACATAAAATCATGTAAGACAAAGGCATTGGAACTCAATTATAAAACATTGTCATCAGTGATCAATCAGTCAAGACAGCTTTAAAATGTGGTCTGAGGTGTGGAATTCACCCAAAACCTATTGGCTTCCTATATTTTATGCACTGAAGTCATTTCATGTGCAAAAAATAAGGAAAGAACAGTTGATGTGTGATTTTATTTTTAATCTGAGGGTGGCCCCAAACTTTTGGCCTGTAGTGTATATTCAATTGAGTACACTACAAAGACAAGATATTTAACATGCACATTTTTTATTTTATTTTTCAATCAGTCGCATGTTATTTGTAACAATTCCCCCTAGCAGGTCCTTTGGAGAGTATATATACCTGATGTACCTGTCCACCTAATTGTGCCCTGATGAAGACCACCTATTGAGGTCGAAACATGTCGGCAATTTTTAAGTGTTCAGCCATGTGATAAAAAAGGCTTTTTATTTGCATTACTTCGTGAAGTTTGAGTGCCGGGATCTCACTGTTTTCTGGACTGAAATATCTTTTTCCTGGAGACCCAAGAGCACCAACTTTTCTATATCACTGTTTTGCTACTCACACAAGCGCTTTGTGGTTTTCTTGACAAGATATTTAATGTTCAAACTGATAAATTTTATTGTTTTTGTGGAAATTTTCACTCATTTTGAATTTGATGCCTGCAATGCATTCCAAAAAAGGGGCAACAAAAGACTGGGAAAGTTGAGGAATGCTCAAAAAATGTTTGGAACATTCCACAGATGAATATATTAATTGGAAACAGGTGAGTCTCATGATTAGATATAAAAGAAGCATCCCTTAAAGGCTCAGTCATTCACATTGATTTTTCTGGGACGTCCCTGCTTATTTCAGCAAGACAATGCCAAGCCACATTCTGCACAAGTTACAACAGCGTGGCTTTGTAGTAAAAGAGTGCGGGTAATAGACTGGCCTGCCTGTAGTCCAGACCTGTCTCCCATTGAAAATGTGTGGTGCATTATGAAGCGCAAAATACAACAACGGAGACCCCGGACTGTTGAGCAACTGAAGTCGTACATCAAGCAAGAATGGGAAAGAATTCCACCTACAAAGCTTCCACAATTGGTGTCCTCAGTTCCCAAAGACTTATTGAGTGTTGTTAAAAGGAAAGGTGATGTAACACGGTGGTAAATATACCCCAGTCCCAGCTTTTTTGGAACGTATTGCAGGCATCAAATTGAAAATGAGAGAATATTTCCAAAAAAACAACAAAGTTTATCAGTTTGAACATTAATATCTTGTTTTTGAAGTGCACTCAATTGAATATAGGTTGAACAGGATTTGCAAATCTTTGTTTTCTGTTTTTATTCACATTTTACATAACTTCCCAACTTCATTAGAATTGAGCCTTTACTTACTAGGCAGTTACTCTAACCAGTACCCTACCACACATGCAATATATACTCAGGTCTAATGCCTCAGCCCTCAGCCCAAATCCTAAATTTGACCAAGCAGTTTTGGCGTCTAAACTTAACCAAATAGAATCAATGCATAAACCTAAGCTTAACCGTAATCCTTACCCCAACGCTAAACATCATCAAAGTAGTTTCAGTGACTAAACCTAACCCTGATTCTAACCCCAACCCTAAACATAACCAAATAGTTTTAGTATCCAAATCTATGTATCCATAACCCAAATTCTACCCCAAACCTAAACATCACCAAATAGTTTTTGTGCCTAAACGTGACCAAGTTGTTTTTAAACTGCTGTTCATACCTTACAACAGTCCAATACCAGTGTACGTATCTTTTGACTGAGATATATGAGGAACAGCTGTATGTTCCTCTCACCCCATCCTTTCTAGAGACCCATACTTATTAAATTCAGTCAGCGTCATTATCTGTGTTTCTGTATGTTCTGGTTTTATGTTTTATTTCACTTGGTTTATTAGTTTATTAATTTGGTTGTATTTTGTATTATCTGCCATATCATTGCCATTTGCCAGTTTCGTGCACATTGTTCCCCCTGTGATGTCCTGCGTTTCTTTGTTTACAACAAGTGTACGCCCCTGTCTGCAAGCTGTCACATTTCGGAGGTTTTCCGGTGTTTCACGAGTTCCTTCACGTCTCATTTGCTTCCTTCAATGCTAATTACTAATTAAGTACTAATACCACTAACACTCTATGCTTCCGTCTAGTTTATCTACTGATCCAGACTAATCCTATAACATATTAACTTGCACTATTTGGGTAATAGTATTATCGCACAAACTGCTAACTTTACAAATTGGATCTCTCCGCTTTCCATACTAATCCGTAACTCCGCCCGCTTTGCTCTCCCAGTCCTTTGTCTTAGTTTCTGCAGATACTTTGCAACTGTCGCCAATGCTAATCTGTTTCTCCCATCTCTGCTCACTTGCGCACTCCTTGAATGGAGCTGTTGCTGTTTAAGGATGTCTCCTGAAACTAGTCTTTGTCATTGTTTCCCACTTTGTATTGTCAATTACCTCTTGTATTTTCCCCTCTCAGGTAATGTTTAGATTATCCCTCACACCTGTTTCCCCGCCTAGCTCGTTACTTCCCTTGTGTATAAGAGTCCCTCACTTCTGCTCATTCTTTGTCAGAACGTTGATCAGCATTTCCTGTGCTGAGCTGCCTGTACACCAGTGATCTGTTTGTGAGATAGTGACACCCTTCCGTCTGATTCCGATACCTGTCTGTGCCTGCCTGGATTTGTTTGCTTCCTGTTACCGACCCATTTCTGTGCAATTCCAGTCTTTTGCTGCCCTGACTTATGACCTCGGATTTCGGATCCTTGACTCTCCCTCTGGTTAGCGATTTTTTTTTTGCTGTGCTCTGTGCCTTTTTGGTTTTTGACTTTCTGCCTGTTTTTGGACCCTGTTTTGGATTACTCTTCTGTACTGTGTCACTGTGACCACCTGGTTGGGACCGTCAATAAAGGCTAAGCTTTTGTGTTACAAACTACTTGCTATTGGTTCCTTTCTCCAGACATTACCGTGAGCAAAAATATATTTTAGTCAAGTGGATGTTTGAAGTTAATTGGTCTTGCTGTCTGACATGTTGTCCATACCCGCTGCATACGCTGGGTAGGGACCCCAACTGTGACTTCATAAAACAGTCTTGATAGCCTGATCCACATGAACATACATGATCAGTATCTTGAGAGGTTCCTTCCTTGGCAGCTGAGGCAGCGGTATTTGTTGGCTGCGGCCTTCATTGGCCGTCATCTGAGCTTCGGAATGCTGCCATGGATGTCGCACCATCTGAAGCCCCTCCCATCCAGGACGGAGCCCCTGCCAATTCTGAATCACCCTGCAGAGCTTTGCTCTTGGCCTCCAGCGAGTTGAGTTGGACACAGTCTGGATTGCATACCAGAATGTCAAGCCCACCCACACGCTGGAGAAGTGACTTTCCAACCCTCTGCAGCCTTCTTCTTATGAGTTATTGGATAAATCACAAAACTAAAAGGTACACACACTCTCCAAGTGTATAAACTCAACATTTTCTCCACTGGGAAAAACCCAGAACAATGATTTATTCTGCAGTCCTATTTTTATATATGCATATTAAAAATGCGATTTTACTTTGCATTTATGGAAACCACAGAGGAGTGAAAAAAATGGAGCATGAGGACAACACTTATTACTGACTGAAAGTATGCACCAATCACAGTCAATATTGCAAGGAGTCTCAGTTCCATTATACAGTTGTTTTCAAAAAAATAGCAGTGCATCAAAAAATGGGAATAAAGTGCAACTATTTTTTTGAATAGCCTTCAGTTCCATCTTTCAAATGTAGTGGAAACATTACACATTCAATTCCAAATCAAAGCATTAACAAATTTGACCAAGTCTGTCATTCTTTAACGGGAAGTAAAGAAAGGGAATTTAATCTGTTCAAAAAAAAATAGCAGAGTCAATAATTTTCTCAATACTAAATTTAACTCAAGATTTTAACTTCACTTTAAAGGTTACCAATTCGTTCCTTGTCCTCAACTTTTTTTTTCCACATAATTTGCCAGGCTGTACCAATAAAAAGATATGTGTATAAGTTTTAATGTCGTCCTCGACCCCTAACAAGGATAAACTCCGAAGGAAAGCAATCACTCGACCGTTACAATAAGCCATTGTGGCTGCTGGACCGCAGCCATTTCGACGTGCCTATTACTTAATATGTATGAGCGATTTGCATGAAAAGTCACGTCAGATCAGTAATCAGATTCGACTGCTAGTAAATAAATTACCTTTATGCATTAGAAATTCATTACTATAAATATGTCTTGTTACAAATATGGGACGATTTCAAGTACCTTAACGATTTGAAAGTGCTAGGAAACAGGGAAATCGGGCATTTTGCACCAGGCATCAAGTTTACTTACGTATCCAGCAAAAGTTTGGCCAAATCTTCATCGGAAATATCTCCAAACCTGGCTTTAAAAGTTTGCCAGCGATCACTTTGGCCTTTTATATCTAACCTGGCCTTCAATCGATCTTCCTGGCCTTTTCTTGCTCTTTTACGGGCCGAATCAGTTTGATATTTCTTTGGCCGCGGCATGCTGCTGTTGGCAAACTTCTCTTCATTTTTGCGTCCACCACGCACATCCGCTTTCGCTTGACATTATTTTTGCACACTCGTGAATACTAATGAGATATTTCAAATGGTGCGGGGAATTTTTAGCGGGTCGCAAAAACTATTTTCACATTCAATATTCGGGGGGCTCAGAGAAAACATTTATTTATTCGTGTTTGTTAATGGAACAGATTGGTTACCTTTAAATTACTGAACTGATATTTACTTGTGTAACCATTGTGTTTGATAACTGCTGCGCATCTGCATTCCATCTAGTCAGCCAACTTAAAGCACCAAGAAACAGATATTTCAGCCCAGGATGAACAAACTACATTCCACAGTTCCTATGAATTTTTGGGTTTTGCTTCAGAAAACACATTTTCAATGTCACCTACTAGTTTTAAATTGGGGGTTGAAGTCAGGCGATTGAGCTGGCCACTCCATTAACTCAATCCTGTTTGTTTGGAACCAAGATGTTGCTCACTGACTCTTGTGTTTGGGGTCATTGTCTTATTGAAACACTCATTTCAGGGGCATTTCCTCCTCAGCATATAGTGACATAATCTCTTCATGTATATTGATATATTAATTCTGATCCATGATCCCTGGTATACGATAAATGGCTCAACACCATAGTATGAGAAACATCTTCATGCCATGATTTTTGCACCACCATGCTTTACGGTCTTCACAGTGTACTCTGGCTTGAATTCAGTACCTGAGGGTCGTCTGACATACTGTCGACGACCACTGGACTCGAAAAGAACAATTTTACAGTCATCAGTCTGCAGAATGTAAGGCCATTTCTCTTTGGGCCAATAGATGTGTTTTAACCGATTCTGCACATGCCGTTTTTTTCAACGATGGTACTTTGCAGGGGCTTCTTTCTGACAGCTTGGCTTCGATCGAATGTCTTCTGACTGTAACAGCACTTACAGGTAATTTTATATCATCTTTGATTTTTTTGGATGTGATGATGGGCTGAATCTTTGCCATTCTGACTATTCTTTGATCCGTTTTAACAGTAGTTGCTCGTTTCCTTCCGCATGTTTCAGGTTTTTGTTTCAGTTTTAAAGCATTTGAGATCATTTCAGCTGAGCATCCAATAATTTGCTGCACTTCTTCATACATTTTCCCCTCTTCAACCAACGTTTTAATCAAATTACGTTGTTCCTCTGAACAATGTTTGGAATGGCCCATTTTACTTTAGAATTCAGAAGGAAATATATCCTAAAACAATGCGTGAAACATTTGCTTCCCTTCTTCCTTAATAAAGGACAATTAATGACACCTGTGTCTTCACAGAATAAAGGAATTCTCTTATTAAATGCCACACTGCTATTCTTTTGAACACATTCCTTTAAATGAATGAGTCAATTTCCCAGAACAAGCAGGGTGCATGTCATTACAGTTGGGTCTGTTTTTCTATTACACTACTACACCTACAAGTACATTATTTGCCATGCAGAAATATCACTTATTCTAATTACAGTGGTTCATAAAGGTATTGATGTTGCACTTCTATTATTTATTTATTTATTTATTTATTTTTACATAACTGTACTTTAATTGGCGGAGGTCCTCTCTGGTTTCTTTGTGAAAGGTGATTGCAAGTGTGTCTAAGCCTTGCTTCTGGAAAACAGGATTACTGAGATGGATGAGTAAAGAATAAAACTCAATGTCTGGTTCAACAAGTGTATCTTAAATTGAAACACCATCACTGATTTATTTTGGGTAGAAAATGTTTGCTTGATTGAAGTCACTGCTTGACAAGTGATATTTTGTCACCCCATTGGCAATCTCGAAATGAGTCATTCTATCTCTCCTCATCAACATCATTTTTGTTTCCCTAGCAATGAATATTGGCAATAATACTATAAGACCGGAAATATAAGAATTAAACACTTGTTGAAATTTTTGTTTTTGCAGTGTGCAGTTTTCCAACACACTCTGTGGTACAGCTTTGTGGAACAGGCTCCTTGTAAGTGTCTGAGTCTGTTTTGTTCTGATTATTATGTATTTTACTTGTTTTTAATCATTATTCATGTTTTCACTGTGTATTTGAACAGTTCTCTGTATTAGTTCAGCCATTCTCATTACCTGTCCCCAGCCGCGTGCTTTTTCTGCTCACTCCTGCATTCACTCTTCTTCTTGTCATTGTTGATTAGTTTGTTTGTTTCCTTACTTGTAACCACATCTCCCAGCATGTCTCCTCAGTACACTGCTCCTGTATCTCAGGCAATCAGTCACTCAGCTTCCCTCTATATACCCCTCTCTGTCCAGTATATCGCACATATGTTAACCAGCTTTCCTTGTGTTGATTCACAAGCATTCTTTGATTCTTTGATTTCTTGGTTACAGTTTGTGTTTGTCTCCCAATTATGATTCAGTCCATTCCCTTGTGTACTATATATCTCTAGTGCTTGACTTTTGATTGTTTCCTGGCTTTTCGATTTTGTATGTGTTTTGGCATTGGCATACCGACTTCCTGGTTTTTGATTTTTGGACTGTCTTCGAATTCTGATTTAGATTACCCTTCTTGGACTGCTTTACTCTCCTCTGTTACTGATCCAGATATGCCAGACCAAGAGCTTTCATAAATTCTGTGAACTAAGTTTTTGTCTGTACATGAGTTCTGACTGTGTTTCTGAATGTGCAAGGGCGTAGGAATGAGTTTAACACTGGGGGGGACCAAGGGCGTAGGTTTAATGTGAGAATTGGTACGGACACATATGTGATGCGAGTGTGCGTAGTGCGCGAGCTGGAAAATTTTTGTAAATCTGAGTGCAGATACTACCTTTACTGTATACAGAGATTATTCGAAAGAGTATTTCTCCGTTTTTTCAATTAGGCTACGCAAGGTGCCTCCAAAATTTTCATACAAAGATGCCACATGCATAAACCTGCCACAACCTTAACTGACAGCTACACACCATCTCAGCGCACTCATGAAACCCGCTCAGATCTAGTAACCTGAACATTGATACCAAGTGAGTGGATATATAACTACGTTAGCAAGCCAGCTTGCAATCCTCTCTATTAAGCATCTTAATATGTGGTGACACAATTGCAGCCGCGATAAACACCTCAAAATGGACCACCGACTATGAATTGGACAAGCCGCAAATCGAGCGTTAATCGGACTGGATCATGTTAAATTTACGATTACGTGTTTCTTTCATTTCCCCCGCTGAGCCAAAGTTGGTTGGGACATTTTGACTTTCAAAGGTATATTTGCTGAACATCATGAGACTAACTTTAATGCTTTCCCTATAATTCCACAGAACAAGTCATAATTATGACCTCACCTGAAGCCCTGATACACCTGTATCCTCAACAGCTTGCTCTGTTTCTCTAGCTTGCTGCTGTGGTTCCTGCATATAAAATAATTACATAATTAATAATGGCACCTTCGAAGGATTTCTCCGCTGAAATTCACCTCATAATTTGTCATATCCACCTGGCTTATATTTAGCTACTACTGATAGCAACCCGATTACTAACCAACATGTGACAGAAACCAGGTTTAGTTCGCTAGTTGAAACTAGCGAACATGATTAATTAACATTCGTTGACCCTTATAGTACTGTGGGAGTAATGAAAAGAGTTTCTGTCATCAGACCGCCTGCTGTCGACTGCTGCTGTCTCCCGCCTCACAAACACTCTCAAAGCTGGTGAGGGAGGGGGCGGGCCAGTGACATGACGCTGTGTTGCGCTTTCAAAATAAAAGCACGTAAGTTAAAAATGTCAAAATCAAATATTTTTCTCGTCCGTGGTATAATTTTTGGGTGGGACAAATGCGGCTGTCTCCAACATTGGAGGGGACACATCCCCCCGGTCTTCCCTGGCTCCTACGCCTATGTGAACATGCCATGATGAACTCAGCAGATGACAGCCAGTTTTGTGCCCTCCTCAATCGTCAAGACTTTTCATTTAATTTTGCGCCAAATGTTCTCAATTGGTGAAAGATCAGGACTGCAGGCAGACCAGTTCAGCACACAGACTCTTCTACTACGAAGCCATGCTGTTGTAATAGCTGCAGTATGTGGTTTTGCATTGTCCTGCTGAAATACACAAGGCCTTCCCTGGAATAGATGTGATCTGGAGGGGAGCATATGTTGCTCTAAAACCTTTATATACCTTTCAGCATTCATGGTGCTTTTTAAAACATGCAAGTGTCCCACACCATATGCACTAATGCATCCCCATACCGTCAGAGATGCTGGTTTTTGAACTGAACGGTGATAACAGGATAACACAACACCCATGATTTCCAGCAAGAATGTCAAATTTGGACTTGTCTGACCACAGGACACTTTGCCACTTTGCTAGAGTCAATTTTAAATTAGCCTTGGCCCACAGAACACGGTGGCGCTTCTGGATCATGCTCAACATTGGCTTCCTTTTTGCATGATAGAGTTTTAGGTGGCATCTGTGGATGGCACGGCGGATTGTGTTTACTGACAGTGGTTTCTTGAAGTATTCCTGGGCCCATTTAGTAATGTCAATGACAGAATCACGCCGGTGAGTGATGCAGCAGCGTCTGAGGGCCCGAAGATCACGGGCATCCAGTGAAGGTCTTCAGCCTTGTCCCTTACGCACAGAGATTTTTCCAGTTTCTCTGAGTCTTTTGATGATGTTATGCACTGTCCATGATGAGACCTTCGAAGCCTTTGCAATTTGACGTTGAGGAACATTGTTTTTAAAGTATTCCACAATTTTTTTACGCAAGTCTTCACAGGTTGGAGAGCCTCTGGCCATCTTTACCTCTGAGAGACTCAGCCTCTCCAAGACATCCCTTTTATAGCCAATCATGTTACACACCTGATGCCACTTAACTTATTTACTTGCTAAATGTTCTTTCAGCTGATTCTCTTATGTATTAATTGCTTTTTCAGCCCTTTTTTGCCTGTATCCCAACTTTTTTGAGATCTGTTGCAGCCAGAAAATTTGAAATAAGCTCATTTTGTGGATAAAAATGTAAAATTTCTCAGTTTCAACATTTGAAATGCTATCTGTGTTCTACTGTAAATAATCTATTGGCTCATGTGATCTGAAAGTCATTGCATTTTGATTTTATTCACAATTTACACTTCGTCCCAACTATTTCGGAATTGGGGTTGTCGATGCAATGGCTGAAAATTCGCACCAACTCAAAAATTATAGAAAGTACTTAGTGAAATGGGCTCCGCAGGAAAGTCAAAAATCAGATCTTATAATATTTGACTAGTCATACACTGCAAAAAATGAAAAGAAAAAAATACTAGGTAAGATGAATTTACTTATTTTAAGACTTAAAACACTTATTTCTATCACCATTTTTCTTAGGAAGACAAAAAAATTGTCCTTGATTTGAGGTTATTTTGACTAGCTTGCCAATGGGGTAAGTAAATTTTCACTTGTCAAGCAAATAGTGACTTAAACGTACCATCCCAGGCAGCTCATTTTTTGGCAAAATTATAAAAATCTGAGTATATCTAGTAAGTATTAGACAGTAATCGATAACTTAAGTGATTTGACAGATCAATGACGAAATTTGGTCATCTGTGTAAGGAGCAGGGGCCAAAATTAGGCTACCAATCAAATTAGTCTCAGACAACTTTAATTGGATAGCCCGTCTGTCAAACTGCCAAATCAACATGCAAGCTGTTCTGCGCGTGCATTCCAATATGCACGCACTTTGGCTTTAGCTACATAGCCAGCAATAGCTAGAAAGCTAGGCATTCGGACGGAGTCATGGCGCAGCCGAACGAGCTGCCAGTTTTCCGTCTCCAACTGCACCCAGCGATCAACTACCAGCGAAAAAGACAAAAGCCTTCATTAAAAGTATGCAAGAGAGACAAGAATATGTAAAAATTGCAAATGCAACTCGAGTATGCCTTGGCAGAGAAGCATTCGACTGCTGGAGAGAACTGAAGACACTGAAAGGTTTTAAAACCGACGCACGCTCGCAGCGGAGTTTCTCTTAGACTGGTAAGCCAGCTTCTTGTCTTTCTTTCTGTGTGAATGCAGTACATAGACAGAAAGTGTAGTCTATACACGTTGAATAGTAAGGTCTAGGCTACTTTTGGTGTTAGCCAAATAACGTTAGCTACAGCCTAGTAATGGGTAGCTAATGTTTGCTTGTTGTTGTATGCCTAGAGACTGGCACTAGCCTAGGAAACTTGTCTGTAGGCTATAATGCCCTGGTTATGCTGTGAATCCAGTGTTGAAAGATACAGGTGTTGTTGTTGGTGGCTTTGTGTGATGTAACGTTAGGTCTGACTGCCAGTGGCCTACTTATGTGTGGACTATTATTCCCTGGCTATGCTGTAAATCCTGTGCAACTGCCATCAATATCCACCGCTGCTAATGCTGTCTGTGTTGTAATGTTTTCTCCGGTGCTATCAAAATATGCCACCTTGCGGTTCTGCGCTTGCGCAAACTTAAAATCTTGGGCTCTATTTCTTCGCTCACATCTCAAGTATCCTCAAAAATGATAAATGTACGTCTTTTTTCGGTGCGCCTTTCGACCTTTTAGCGTATTTATATTTGCATGTACACGCTGGGTTTTCTTGAAAACGCAGAGACTGGATGGTAATGGCATATATGGGCATATATCTTCAAACAAACTTATCCAACTCATTATAACATCTGCTTATGTTATAATAAGATAACAAATGACAACGTTACTATTGTACACTGATTCATATTGCAATATTGCGGCGAGAACAAAGACTTTACGATCGCTTTGCATTACGGTAGCATTTTTTTGACAAGGCAGCACAAATTGCCAGAACACTGGCTGCACCGGTGAGCTGTTTGTGGTGGAACGAAGCACGTGCACGAACTGAGTGGTGGGGGCATGGTTTGGGTGATTCCTGCTTTGACGGAGGGGGTGGGTGCTCAGAGGATCAGTTGTGCAATTCGAAAAAAATCTTAAGTCCAGCCGCCTGGGATGGTACCTTTTAAAACAAGTTACTACTTGCTTGACAAGTGAAAATGCACTTATCCCATTGGCAAGATAGTCAAAATAACCTCAGATCAAGGACAAATTTTTTGTCTTACTAAGAAAAATGGTGATAGAAATAAGTGTTTTAAGTCTTAAAATAAGTAAATTCATCTTACCTAGTATTTTTTCTTTTCATTTTTTGCAATGTAGAGAATAAGATGTGTCTTGATAAATGGAAGGTTGCCAGTTATTTTGATTCTTCTTTTACAACCATTGCTGCTAATTTGGTTCCTAAACTCCCTTTTGGCTCAGGGAGATATGGCCTGTCATTTGTGAATTAATTTCAAAAAGACAAAAATGTTGTCCCTGTTGTGTTTGAGATTAGTCCTGTTTCAGGAGAAGCGGTAGGGAAATGTCTATCTACCTTAGTGACAAACAAAGCAGCTGTCTTGGATCATATTCCCACCAGATTTATGGGGGATAGTGCCAGAGTCATTTCAAATGTAGTTATTGATAAATTAATCTATAAAGCAGTGTAAATTTCCATAAGAATTGTAAAGGGATACGGTTGTTCCCCTTTTTGAGAAAAATGATAAATCAGATGTAGGAAATTATAGGCCACTAATAATTTTACCAACCATGTCTAAGGTTTTACAAGGCCTTGTGTTTGAGCAAGTTGAGGAGTTTTCAGTCAAAATTTGTTGTATGAGCTTCAGAGCAGCATATTATACTGATACCTGTCTTATTCATCTGTTTGACGTCATTAGAAAAAGCTTTGATGAAAAAAGTATGTCACCATGCTTTCTTCCTTGATTTAAAAAAAGCCTTTGACACAGTGGATCATACTATACTATACTATACTATTGTCAAAGCTGCAGTGTATAAGCTTTAGACATACTGCTGCAAAATGGATCACTTCTCATCTTACAGGAAGAATCAAGCCTGTGATGTTGAAGGGGTCATATCAGAACCTCAGGATATTTCATGTAGGGTGCCACAAGGTTCTATTAATTGGCCTTTTTTATTTATTATGTATATATATTGTATGCCTGCAGCGGTGAAATGCAAACGTTTGTCTTATGTTGATGATTCTGCCTTGCTGGTATCTGGAAATGATATCAGTGAGATTGAAAACGCTCATAGTAATTAATTAGAAAGTGTAACTGAGTGGCTTATTGATAACAAGCTCTCAATTCATTTGGGTAAAACAGAGTCAATCCTGTTTGGAACTAAGAAGTTGTCAAAAACTTATTAGTTGAAAGTCTCTTGCAATGGAGCTGAAATTGTATCTTTTGTAATTGTTTCAAGTGTCTCTTATTTAGGAATAACATTGGAACAGTCACTTTCCAGTGAACCTATTGGGGCAAAAAATGTTATCCAAGTGTTCCAGCAAACTGAACTTCCTGTTTTACAGAACAAGGCTTTTTGATTTTTCTGTTCAGAAACCTCTCATTTCATCATTGATGCAATGTCATTTTAATTGTGCATGTTCGGCTTGGTACAGTGGTTTGACAGCTATTTTTGGAACAAATTGCAGGTGATGCAAAATAATGCTGTTCAGTATTTATTAAATGCATCCCCTCGAATGCATGTAGGCAGTGATGAATTTAGAGGGTTGGGAATGACCCCAGTACATCTCAGAGTAGAACAACAGAAATTGCATCATATATATAATATCATCAATGAGTATGCTCCTCCATATTTAGGTTCTCAGATAAAAATGGTCCATACTCTGCATGACTATAAAACCAAGCCCAGTGTGCGTTCATGTAATCTACCTAGAATGCATAAAGTCACTAGAACTTCCTTTTTTTTTTTTTTTTTTTTTTACACTGGGGCTGTGTTTTGGAATAATCTTTTGCTATAAATTAAGTCATTATATATGAAAGGGGCTTACAAAAGTCATGTTAAGACTTTTCTATGGAGTAAGGTAACTGATTGATAATGAATTTTGCAGTGACTTTGATTTTCCGTTGCCTTTGAGATTAGTTGTATTTCCTCTTAAATTGTAGTAATGCGTCTTTGGATTTTAGTATTGTTTTGTTCAGCCTTTATGTTTGAATGTCTTGTGCTTTTTGTGTTCTCCTTGTCTTTTAACACCTCAGGACCATGTTAGAAACAGGTGTTCTCACTTTAACATGTTATCTTTTGGATTTTATGGTCTCAGCATCTCTTAATCCATGAATAAAATTAATCAATCGATCAATTAACCGCAGTCTGGGATACTGGGTCTCCGGTCTGCAACACCTTGTCCACCTTCATGGAAGAAATTTGCAAAGAAAGTTTTCGATTGATATTCTCATGGACACGAGGTGGCCAGAGAACTACTCCAGTTTTGCCCAGGCTTCCACTTCATTTCTGACCAGGCTGGTATGTTGTGAGCCCTCGCAGCGACCTCCAGCTGGAACACCTGGGCCCTGTATGATGCCTTCCTCAATATTCTCTCCAGCAAAATTAAAGATGAACTACTTACCAGAGAATTTCCGGAAGACTTCAACTCATTAGCCTGGCCATCTGAGAAGACAACTGCCTGATCAACGGCTGCAAAGAACTCCAACAAACCCACTGAAGGCATCCTCCTTCACCCGGCTCTGCTCCACCTGCTCTGGCTCAGTGACCCTCTGTCTCCAATGATCACAATTTCTGCTCCAGATGCAACTGAACCCATGCAGATCAACCACACGTCTAACTCCCTCTAAATGCAAATGCTGAATGAACTCACAAGTCCAAGTCTGCCTTTATTGTGGTCAACTTGGTCACCTCATCACTAGATGTCCAGCAAAACACTCCACTGACCAGTAGAAGAGAGATTACTGGTAAGCGGAATCCACCAAGAGAAATCCCCCAAACCAAGGCCCTTCCTCTTAGTCCAGATCTGCAACAGTTCCACCCAGCTACTCATCCAGGCCCTCTTTGACTCTGGAGCAGATAGCAATTTTATTGGTAAACAGCCAGCTAACCAGCTATGGCTTACTTGTCAAGCCTTCAGCAAATACATTCAAGCACACGGCAGCTCCGGATCCCATCTAACTAAGATCACTCAAATCACCGCTCCAGTGAAGCTACTAATCCTCGGCAATCACAAGGAGGAGATCCCGCTGCTACTAATGAGCACTGCCTGAGCTCTCCTGGTAAACTAATCACAACCCTTGCATTGACTGGAAGGAGTTGCAGATCCTGGAATAAAGCCCAACCTGTGTACAGCATTCCCTAATGAAAGCAATCCTGTGCAACCAGCCCAGTCTGGTCTCTCCTGAGCTGCCTCCTGACCTGTCTGAAGTGCCCAAGGAGTTTTGGGATCTCAAGGAAGCCTTCCCCAAGTTTTGTGCCAAAACCCTACCACCTGATTGCCACTACAATTGTGCTATCAAGCTGCTTCCAGGAATCACTCTCCCCAAAGTCAACTCTTCTCACTCTCTTGTCCAGAAACTGAGGCTATGGAGAAGTTCATCAGAGAGTCCCTAGCGGCTGGCATTATTCATCTCTCCTTATCTAATGCGAGTTTTCTTAATCAGGAAAAAGGATGGTGGGTGGTCTCCACATTGATTACAGGGGCCTGACTGACTTAACTATCAAGAATAGCTACCCACTAGCTCTGGTGTAGGGGGCATTTGAGTCTCTCCAGGGAGCAACTATTTTCACCAAGCTCGAACTTCACAATGCCTACCATCTCAATTTTATTTGTACAACACATTTCACAGAGAGACTGTCACAAAGCTTTACAGTGTAAAAAAAATAATAAAATAAATAAATAAATAAAAGGGGCAGGATCCAGGAGAGAGATGAGTGAAAGACTGCCTTTAACACCCTTCTGGCAAATAAAAGTACCTGGTCATGCCATTCGGGTTATCCAACTATCCAGGGGTTTTTCAAAACCTTGTTAGTGATGTTCCACGTGATATGGTGGGAAAATTTGTATGTGCTTACCTAGAAGGCACACTAATCTTCTTCCAGTATCCAGCCACCCACACACAACACATTTACCAGTTCCACCAACACCACCTTGAGACTCGTCTATTCGTGAAAGCAAAGAAATGTGAATTCAACCAACCCTCCATGATTTTCCTTGGATTTATAGTCATCCACAAAGGCATTGTCATAGACTAAGACAAGGTTCAACCAGCTACTGAATGGCCATAACTAGAAACCAGCAAAGAGCTGCAGGCCTTTTTAGGATTTGATAACTGCTATAACAACATTTTAATTGGAACTATAGATCCATTGCCACCCCTCTGACTGCTGTCACTGCCACCAATATCAAGTTCGCTTGATTAACAGACACAGAAGTCGTTTTCCAACACCTCATGACTCATTTCACCAGTGCTCCAATCCTCATTTGCACTGATCCTTATAGATAGTTTAATGTTAAGTTGACGCTTCGGGCTTCTGAGTGGGAGCTGTAATATACCAAGAGTCTGCTACTTATTTCAAGATTTACCCCTGTGCCTACTTTTCCCACTTTCTGACCCCCACAAAATGAAATTATTCAGTAGGTGATTGTGAACTGCTAGCAATCACATTAGCTCTTGAGGAGTGGAGGCATTGGATGCAGGGGGCTTAGGTTCCATTCCTGGTCAGGACTGATCATTGCAATCTTGAGTACCTCTGGTCAGCCGAGAAACTGAATCCACGCCAGGGAAGAAGGTCAATGTTTTTCAACCGGTTCAATTTCACCTTATCCTTTCAACTTAGAGCTAAGAATGTGAAATCTGATGCTGTGTCCCGAGTCCATGAATCTGTTGAGGGGGACGAAGCCGATAAAACCATTATGCTCTCCCACTGTTAGGCTGCGGCGGCCCTGTGGGACATCAAAACGGTTGTCCACAATGCACAGGGTACAGGTCTTTCTCCCAGAGCCTACCCTGAAAACCATCTCTTTGTACCCCAACTGGCCTGTTCGCAAATTCTTTAATTGGGTCACTCCTTCTACCTCTCCTCCAGACACCTTGAGGCTAAGAGAACAGTGGCTTTCATCAAGCAGCATTTCTGGTGGGACACTTTGGAGCAACACGCCACCTGTCCCATCAGTACCACATGTAAGCCCAACAACAGTCCTCCTGCGGGCCTCTTACAACCTCTACCAGTGCCCCAAAGTCCTTGATCTGACATCGCTTTAGGCTTTGTCACAGGTTTACCTCCATCACATGGGAAGACAGCCATCCAAACCATTGTGGACTGGTTCTCCAAGGCTGTACATCTGGTGGCTCTAATAAAACTACCCGCCACTGAAGAAACAGCTGAAATCATGTTGGATGAAGACTTCAGAGCACACAGTCTCCACATGGACATAGTTTCTGATCAAGGTCAAGGTCTCCATTTCACCTCACACTTCTGGCAAACCTTCTGCAGATTACAGGTGGCCTCCGCGAACGTCTCCTCTGGCTACCATCCCCAATCAAATGACCAGACAGTACCTCCAGTACCTCACCTCCTCCGAACCTGCCTTCTGAACCCTGTTTCTGCCATATGTGGAGTATGCCCATAACTCTCTTCTGTACCCCTCCATAGGACTCTCCCATTTCTAGTGTTGCCTTGGATGCCAACCACCATTGTTCCTGGTCCAAGAAGAGGAGGTGGGGGTCCCCTAGGCAGAACAGGTCATTGACTGCTGCCACAAAACATGGAGGAGTACCAAAACGGCCCTCCTCAAGGCCACTCAGAGGATGAAGAGGGCAGCTGACTTCCGCCAGGTACTCGGATCTCACTATGTGCAAGGACCAAAGCTTTGGCTGTCCACACGTAATCTTCCATAAAAGTTGACTCTCCTAAGCTTGCTCCTCATTTCATAGGCCCATTCCCCATCACTAAAGTGGTCAACCTGGTGGCGGTTCACCTACAGCTGCTCCACAACCTGAGAAGGATTCACCCTACGTTTCACATTTTCCCTGTTGCACCCCCACCCACCGGCCCTGTCGACAGAGCCCAAGTGTACACTGTTCGGCACCTTCTGTATGTGAGATGTCGAGGTCATGGGCTCCAGTTCCTTGTTGAATGGGAGGGCCATGCCTTGGAGGAAAGGAGTTGGAGAGGCATTCTCAACCCCCAGCTCATTAGAGACTTGGCCAGCCTCCAGGCCCTGGTCCACCACCTAGTGTTAGCCGTGGGGGGAAGTGTCAGTGTCTAAGTCTGTTTCGTTATGATTATTATGTCTTTTACTTGCCTCTATTATTTTTCATGTTTTCATTATGTATTTAGCAGTTCTCTGCATAAATTCAACCACTCTCAGAACCTGTTTCCAGCCACATGCTTTTTTGTTTACTCTTGCACTCGCACTACACGCTCTTGGTCTTAATTAGTTTGCTTGTGTCCTTATTTGTAACTACACTGCCCTGCACATCTCTTCTGTCCACTGCACCTCCATCTCATGCAATTAGTCACTTCGCTTCCCTTTATATTGTCCTCTCTGTGCTGAGTATATCGCAAGATTGTCAGCCAGCTTTCCCTGTGCCAACTCATAAGCATTCTTTTAGTCTTAATTTTTTTGGTTGCAGTTTGTTTTTGTGTCCCAATTACGATTCAGTCCAGTCCCTTGTGTATGACAGATCTCCAGTGCATAACTTCCGATTGTTTCCTGGCTTTTCGATTTTGCATGTGTTCTGGCTGTGGTATACTGACTTCCTGGTTTTTTTATTTTTTATTTTTAGACGGTCATTGGATTCTGATTTGGACTGATCTGAACTGCCTGACCAAGAGCTCTAATAAATTCTGTGAGCTGAGTTTTTGTCTTTACATGAGTTCTGACCCTGCTTCCCGTTACTCCTGATGGAGGTCACACAGGAGATAAGCACTGGTGCTTAGCAGGCGAATGGGGTGCAGACAAACTGGTGGAGGGATTATGGAGACACTCACACTTGATGTCCAGCGTGATAAGCCGTTCGTAGGAGGAGGTGGTGTTGGGGAAGTGCACCCTGCAGCCCAACATTATGCCGTTGTGCATGGGCCGGGGCACAAAAGAGAGCGTGTTTGACAGCACAGCTGTGTTGCTCTCCTCCAGATACTCCTGGGTGAACTGAGGGTCGGGCAGATAGTCCGTGTGCAACCAGGTGATCTCAGGGCTCACGTCCGGGCAGTTATCCGGAGCATAGCAGGTCAGATCCAGGTTCTCATTGCTCACAATTTCCTCGGGGACGTCAATGTTAGGCTGGTCTGAGAGAGGGGGAGGAGGAGAAAAAGAGAGGGAGAGAGGAAAAGTGAGTGCATAAGCGAAAGAGAGGTAGATAGTGAAGGGGGGACGAGGGAAGGTGGGAGGGGGGAAGAAAGAGTAGTGCAATGAGACGGTGAGGAGTCCCAAACATACTGAGCAAAGATGGAGGATAGAAAGAACATGAGAGCAAGAAAGAGACAGAGATAGAAAGAAAGCGAGTGAGAGAAAGGGGGGGAGAGAGAGAGTACCAGCGAGGGGAGGGGGGAGGGAGCCAGTTTCTGGACAGATCTGGCATTATTCAGAATGGTGAGTAAGAGTGTATGAGGGGCCAGTGTTTGTGGGCGGGACTGATACAGAAACACACACGCACACACACACATGCACACGCCACTCTGAACCACTTCCAGCTTTAAAACATGGTCCTTATGGTCTCTCAGCCAATCAGCCAGAACTGCAAGCCCACACACACCATATCGCTCCCAGCCTTGATCGGTCAGAGAGGGTTCTGTCACAACACAAGTAGCACATTTCGATGCATGAAAAATACACGTGTGGAGTTTGCAAGAGGGTTATATAACCAGTAAAGAGGCAAGGTAAAAGAGCCCATAACATTTAATTTCATCAGAAAATTTTAAGACTGGTTTTAAGACCTATCACTTTAGGGAGCAACTGCAATGAGGCGTTACACTATTGAACATTAACTTCTGCAGTCAGCTGCACCAGGGCTTTATTCTGTGTGTGTGTGTGTGTGTGTGTGTGTGTGTGTGTGTGTGTGTGTGTGCTCGTGTGCGTTACTATTCTTTTGAGCTCCTAAAGAATTGGTATCTTTGGTTGAGACATTTTGGGTCAGATGCAAAGACAAAGATTGGAAGTTTAGCCCTGGATCAAATTGACCTCTGTTAAGAGTATCTCCATTTGATAGGGCTAGGCTTAGCTATGAAAGATCCCAGAAGATCAAGATCAAGCCTCATCTAGGTGGATTAGTGTTAGATTGGGTTATGGACTTAATCTGAGTTATTCCACATTAGTAAAACTGGCAATTTCAAAATAAAACAAACTGGTCAGGGAGCACAAAAGTCCCCCATCAAAAGACACATGCATGGACGGATCGTTGGACAAATGGTTGGATGGATGGACGCGGCCTAAATCAAGACTTTCCAAACTTACTCTTCAGGTAGTACACCGAGGTCAAGGTCACAAGCCAAAAGTCACATAAAATGTCCACTAGAGGTCATGGGTCAATTTTGATGCTTGCACTAATTTTCTTGACCTTAAATTTGTAGGTTTTGATGTGCTACATTAAAAGATTGGATAAAACTTGAAAACAGAAAAAGGTTAAGGCCATGGGGGCCAACCTACGTAAACAATTTTGAAAGGCCAATGTCAACAACATCAGAGATATGCTCCGAAAATGAAAAACAATGATGGAGGTCATTGCTGAAGGGTCAGAGGTCACATAAGATAAGAGATATGAAGGTTTGGTATAGGTCATAAAGTCAGTGTAAAATGGTTAGGCTGTTGCATATGGTTTCAGATTAATGGACCCAAACAAACGCATGCATGGGTGGACAGAGCCTAAATCAATAATCCCCTGACCTACCATTCAGGTGGCAGGGGACTAAAAAGTCAAAAAAAATCATTCCCTTGACTTACCCAGCACTTTGAGCTCAGAGAAGTCCGGGTAGGTGAAGATGTTGGCGCCCCCTAGGTCAGCGCGAAAGTAATAGCGGCCGGAGTGCTCGACACCCACGTTGCTGATGCGCAGGGTACAATTTCTCTGCTGCAGCTCCCCCAGTAGCTTAGTGCGCCCCCTGTAGCTCTCGTGCACAATGTCCGTGCGCGACTTGAATACCACTGGGGGGAAGAACTGTGGGTAAGGCTGGCCAAAGTACCAGATCCCGTGGGTGCCACGGTAGGGCCGGACACTGGATGGATACATGAAGGTGCAGGGTATGACCACGCATGAGTTGGTCATGGTGGAGATGTCCCGGGGCATCCACACGTTCCACTGGGAACTGACATCTGCAAGAGAGAGAGGGAAAGAGAAAATCATGGGGGGTTAAAGTGAGTGAATTTGAAATATGAGAGAGAAAAGGGAGAAAGGGAATGATGGTGGCAAAGTTGTTCTTAACTGACGATGACGGATTGGGAATTTTTCTGGCGTCAAGTTAATTTTGATGTTTCAACAGCACAACTTTGATTTGAAATGTAAATAAGGCGCGATGGAATTAGCATTTTCAGTTAACAGCCGGGTAAACATAAAATGTTCTAAATCTAAAAATATTGTCTCCAGGTCAATATAGGCTGTGCATACTGTAGAATAAGCATGAAATACTCAGGTCCCCCACCACAGTTCTAGCACTCTGGCCTGGAAATGAAATGCAATGGAGGGATAGACAGATGGACCGGAGGATAGATGAAGTTATGAAAAGACACGTCTACGCTATAAGATGTATCTCAATTAGATTTTGTGGAAAAATGTCGAACGATTTGCGTTGTAAAAGGTCTGGCCCGGAAAAGAAGTGTGACGGACAAACACGCGGACGGACACGCAGACAGACCGACAGACAGACAGACGCTGAAGGATAACACTTGTTCCTGTATCCCCCTTCCTCTTAGTGGCAGGTAATAAAAATGATACAAATTTCACGAGAAGACACCTCAGTGCAGGTACACCAGTCTGCTGCAACTAAAATAGAACTTCCACAGTAATGATGACGGGTGAGAAAGCTGTAAAACTGGAAATATTCAGTATGCTACACTCAGATAGGAACATCACCTGAGTCGCTATACAACAGCATGTAGAGAGTAGACGTTAGTTCAGTGTCAAATTCTGCATTTGAGGAAACTGGATATCAACTCAGTGGAAAAGTGACCATGATGTTCCAAGCAGATTTTCCCAGTAATGGATTAAACTGCATCTCGTCCTATGACTATTTGATTGAAACAAAAGGGATCCGAACTCAGCCATGCTTGATGTGGGAGGTGTAATTAGTGTGTACGTGTGGTGGGGTAGAAGGGGGGCCTTCCTTACCTTTAATAATCATCAACAGGGGCAATAGGAGCTGAAGGCATCTCATTTTGTCTGGAGGGTAAGGAAGGGAGTCAGTGAACTATGGACTGAAACAGATAACACAATAGCTGCATCACTACTGACTCATATGCCCTGGTAACCAATCAAAAAACAAAAAGCTAATCAAGCAAATATTTTTAGAAATGTAATGCAACCTCTCATGCTGTTAAAAATGAGAGCACATTGCACCCAGCATCTGTCCTGGAGCGAATAAGACTTGCTTTAAGTTAATTGAATAAAATTAACCGGGAGATTTAACTAAGCATGCTCTCACTTATGGTTATAGCTTTGCTGCAAAGTTCAATAAATGAAAATATGCAAACAGCAGTATAACCCATCCAATGACACACATAACATCCAGGGGATCTACAGAACATTTAAAATGTATTTATGATATTAAATAAACTTTCTCAATTACCAGGGTAATAGCAGTTTGCAATTCTGTCCAAAGATTATGTACTTTATGTCGGGCCTACTTCAGGGTTGCAGTTCATCTGACACACACTGGGGGGCAACTCTTAAGTTCTCAGCTCGAAAACTGTGTTGAGCTCTGGAAAAAAAAAAAAAAAGGAAAGGCAAAGAGTGACATCAGCGCCAGGCAATGACATCAGCCTCAATGATGACACAAGCCCCAGGCTGGCAAAGAGGCCACTGGCGACTGAATGCACGAGTACAGCCTCTGCCCATGTTCTGGGACGGGACAGCAGTGTTGGGGGGAGGGACGGGGTGACCATAATCACTCATTATGACAGGCCCATGAGTAAGCCTTGTCCCTTCTCACTGAAAAGGGCACTCTGTTGAGCACAACCCGACAACAGAAGCAACCTGAGGCCTGGACCGCGTGAATCATCGCCACTCGCTCTCGTAACGCCTCGTAATACACCTTTGTTTCCAAGCCCAAAGGCCACACACACAACAAGTCCATTATTTTGCTCTCCTTCATTAGTTTCTGAATTTATTATCTCGTCTTTCTGTCACGAGTGCACGCTTACACCCAAAACTGGATCGAGAAACAGTTGGTGCAGATGGTGCGCCTCACGACGGATTTGGAAATGAAAGCCCCTGCGATTAAGGAACTAACAGGACAGTCTGCCGGGCAGATAGCACAGGTAATCTCCGCCTGTTTGAGTAGAAGAGAGCGAGTTCTGCGTTAGATAAGGGACATGCCATCCCCGCGGCACAGCGGGATTGTGCTACTGAAAGACCACGCGGCGCAATCTGCTGCGGGTGGCCAAAAGGCTTCGGCAGCTAAATAAAGTCTGAAGGCTGCCTGTCATATTCAAGCTCTCCACCGGCACTGCAAACATGAAACAAATCTTTTGAGCGCCTAAAGGCAGTGTCTAAAGTCGGCGTTAAATCAGCATCGAAAATATGAGGGAAATCTTCCCTGTGCCCGAACTCAGCTCTCAATCAGCACGGCAAACATGAAAAAATACATTTTCATGGTTCAATAGGTTTACTCAGTGTGGGAATCTGCGGGCGAATTATGTGCTTCCCCAGAACTGAAAGAGGCAATCAAAGGTCACCATGACCCTCAGCAGTTTATATCATTGAAATTGTTTCCCCCCCGCCATTTCTATTTTCAAGAGAAGCATCACACAATTTGTAGACCAGGATTGTGATCTGGCCCACAATGTGCATTCACATGTAAGATGAATACATATGTATAGCAATACGCATATATCCACTATCGTTAATAAAAGCTATGTACTCCTAGGCTCAAAGTGGAGGGACAGTAAGAAATCACAGGCCCAAATACATTGCCCAATCACTTATTTTTGATGATGCACAGTTCAAATAAATGTAAGTTGATCCCCCAAGTCAGCTCTTGTGAAACAGCACACTACGGAGCTACTGTACAACAGGGTGGCTTTGCAATCCAGCGTAGATCGAGCAAAAGCAAACCATTCTGACAATTAAACTTATTCGTGTAAGAACACACATACACATGCAAGCACATACATGCAAACACGTGCACAAACGCCCACGCTGACCAGACGAACAAGACAGGCTCAGATCCAACTACTTGCCTCATACAGCTTCTGTTCAGGGCGAGGTATCCCCGTTTGCAGTCCCTGGGTGAGATGTCTCGTTTTTCCACGGAGAAAAGTCTTCACAGCTGGAGCTCTGGATGGGAGAGGACAAGAGAGATGGAGGCAGAGGGAGAGAGAGGGGAGAGAGAGAAAAGGAGATGGAGATTGAGAGGGGAAAAGATTGCATTAGCTGCAGGCTGTTGAAGAGCGTGTTGTGGGCAGCTTTGAATATGCATTCAAATGTTTCTCTCCCCATCTGAGTCCTACACTGTGCATTCCTCTCTCTTCCCTCTTCTCTCGCTCCCTCTATCAACTGGCTCTTATTTGCGCTCTCTCTCTCTCTCTCTCTCTCTCTCCCTCTCTACCTCTTTCCCAGTTCCCCCTGTATGATTTGCAACATTTCATTACCACAGATCTATCAAACCATACAGCATGTGTGCCCATCAGGCCTGTGTACCCCATGGTGTGCCAAGGTAACTTTGCTTCAACACTTCACAAGGTCACTGTTCACCTGGAGCATCTTTCCAACTGGGTTATGACCGCACTGGTATACAATGCTCAGGTAGCGAGGACAGTGTTTACAGTGGCATCATGATTGCCAGGTTCACAGTTTTCCCACCGAGTTGGAAGAATTTTTAAGCTTAGTTGCAGGCGGAGAATCAGTTGGCATAGGTTCATTGAATTGCTAGTGCTATTGCTGAACAAGTGTAGTTAAGTAAAAGTTGAGATCTCATTCTGTAACTGCCTTAATAACCCCATTTCTGGCTGTGACCCGTTTTGGAATGGAGTCTCATTAAACCATAAGGAGCAATACAAAAAAAATTCATTTTCAAAAGCACGCCTAGTGAAAAACAGACAGACACACACTGACAGACAGTGAGGCAGAGGACACATACAGGCAGATACATAGATTGGTTTTGATGAAGGTAAGTTCTCCAGGACTCTCTCCGTCAAGATGTCCACAACTCCTTGCTTGCTACTAGTCTCAGACTGCCTTTTTCCACTTTCGTATGGGTTTTTGAAACATTTGCGGTAGAATTTTCCTTCAAAACCTGGCAACCCTGAAATTGCTTATGAAGCTTTAAATGGAATCCACTTGAACTTCTTTGAACAATCCTTAGCACGCCTAGAGATAAATAGACAGACATAGAGAATGGACAGATTGATGGAAAGATGTCCAAATAGATAAATAGACAGATGCCATAATTGATGGGGCAGTGGCGCATTTTTATTTTGAATCGGGAATCAAATCTATGATCTGTTTCATCTACATCGGATGGACCGTTCAGAGATGCACCTATGGTACATAGACCACCCCCCTTACCACATGTTTCCGGGGCATAAAAAGTATTAGAGAGCTGACCATGATGTAAATAAATGAATTATTTTTAACAGTTGGCTGCATATTCTTTGTTTGCATATCCTGCTTGAAGTCTGTGACTCACAGACATCACCAGACACTGGGTGTCTTCCATAGTGATGGAGTACCAGGCATGTGTGGCAGCCATCTTCAGGTGCTGCTTTTTTCTGGAATTTTTCACCTTGAGTTTCCTCTTCAGCACATAAAATGCATGTACGGATCAGGATTCATATCCGGTAATTAATTCGGTCCACAAAAACAAATAAAAAAAAAAAAAATGTGTCACTGCCGAGTGAATTATGGTGCTCATTGTAGATTCGGTCCATAATCCAGTAACCGACTTCCGATTTTATCTGACCAGGCTAGCTGATGATGCGGGCTTTGGGAGAAGTACTGTGATTGGTCCTAGCTTCAGAAGTACTGTGATTGGTCATGATGACATGACTGTTGGGCAGGGGGCGGAGGGGATCAGGCTCTTAGCTTGAGATGTAAAGGGAATCCCATGAATATATTAACAAATAACTGATTTGGGGATAGTGAGGGTGGGATGGGCTGGGGGTTTGGCGGGTGGGGGGGACCACAATGAATACAGTATTCATAAGCTGGAGTTGTACAAACGAACACGCCACATGCCATAGCCACCCACACATGCTTCACACACACTCCATGACGTGTCCGTTGCGCTAACAAAGCTGCAGTGTGATAAGCTATACACCGCTCCCCACTGCCCCAGCCACAGTTGCACTAGACTGACAACAGAGCTTATTCAGTGTGCATACACATGCTAAAGTGGTGGCACCTAGTTGGCCATAGAATTTACGAAGACGGGCATCGGATTCAGAAGTGGCACGTTCAATGGCACATTTTATACACAATCCTGCCCTGAAAGTCCTTCATTTTTTTTTTTTTTTTTTTGGTGCTCCGAGGTGCGCAGGAGTCACATTTTATAGCGAGTACTTTGCATCACTGTGCAACCCACCAGCTGAGCAGTGTAGTCAGTGCAATGTTGGGCACACTCCTTCAGCAGCAGGCACAAAGCATTGAGGGATGATTAGATGGGATCAGTCCTTGGTGATGTCATAAGGGAGTAACTATGCCAACTACATTTCAGTAACTGTTGTGGATTCCATGCTAAAATATGAGAAATAATTCCTTCGGGGGCAATGGTACCAGATAAGCCCTTTAATTGCTTAATCGTCCTTAAAAAAATTTTTTTGAACTCATCATCCTGAATAGTTGATGAGTATTAGTAACAGTTATTATTGAGCAAACAATTCATGCGAAGCGAATTACGTTTTCTCCAAGAATGTGGCTTGCTCACATTTTAAACAGATTAATAAAAACATTCATATAATTCTGAGATGAAAATATATAATCAAAAACACAAATATGGTAATGCAGATTGGGCCTGCAAAATATTTGAGTTCAAATGAATATCCTAGGGACTACCCGACTGCTCCTCCGAAAATAATGTAATTACATTGTCTTGCTTGTGTAATCATTTATTTGCACATATTTGCAGATTATTCCTTTCCGGTGATCACATCACTAAATTTCCCGGAGTGTGAAGGTATTTCTCTGGTGTGTCCTTTGACTCTGGAGCCTGTCTCTATCCTACCACAAAGGAAGAAAAAGAATTTTCTGGGAGTACAAGTGCAGCATTATGAGCAAGCCTGTGGGAGCAGCAGTACACGGCGTCGGTATGCGTTTAACCCGACACAGGGCAGCGGCTGCAAAGGTCTTTCCAGGCGTGTGTGTATAGCAGAAAAAAAAAAGTAAATCGCTGTATTTGCAATTATCTTGCCTGTGGCTACATTGAAAGGCCAAAAGAGTAGAGAACAAAAAGACTTAAAAACAACAAATCTCTTGAGGATGGGGTACCGATAACCAGGCCCAAATCTTGAGAAAAGGACATAAGTGCTGAGTTAATTATCATGGAATTTAAATAATTGTTATTCATTGATAGCTTTCCAGTGGGTGCCTCTGCGGTGCAGAATGTAGAACACTGTCTCCAGTGTTACGAGCCTTGATATCAGTGGTATGAATCTGAACTTTGTGCCTTTCATTCCCAGTTCTACCTTGTTTCGTACCATCCTATGAAATAGCTGGAAAGCTGGGAAAAGCAAAAAAAGGGGAAAAAAAACCCACAGAGAAGGTAATTTCTGAAGAGATTGGGTTGTGAATGCTGGATCTCGAAAGGCTGATGCTAAAATGCACTGCTGGCTTTAAAAGTAGAATAATACCAATAATGTATGAATAATGCGGAATATTTTCAGGCTTGCAGCTGTGAGTGTGCAGTGCTGGCAGTTGCAGCAGTCTGTTTGTTGAAAACCATTGGGACACATGCAGTAGTAACAGAAGTACAGTAGCATCACTGTTATAAATTCAGATGAAAATTCTATTTTTTCATCCCGTTCCAGTAAAGTCAGTCTGAATGATCTTGACACTAAAATGTTGATTTAAATATATAAAAGCATATTTCAGGAGTTCAACTCACAAAAACTACACAACTAGATATACTATCAAAAAAAAAAAAATGATGCCTCCTAATTCTTGGTAAAATGCTACTGTTAAGGAATTACCCCATCCGTCTAGACCAATCGCTGTCAAGCTTTTACACAGATGCAGCACATAAACGACACTGCGTCCATTGCGAGTGCATACACACTAACAAAAGAAGTGGAAATAAAGAGCTTTTTTCACCTTAATTCAGTGAAAAGCAAAGGATCTGCCCTCATGACAGCAGGGAGGTGGATTGAGGCTGTGAATTGCTGTAACTCTTCACAATGCATGGTCTGAGCCAAGAAATCACACAGGACATTGAATGCTAAGCGTGCTTAATTTAGAGAAATTTTTGATGATGATGATGATGATGATGATGATGATGATGATGATGACGAAAATAAACATGGATAAAGTAGTAATGAACTGTCGGAAGAAAGTTTGGGATTGGCAGAATCTTAAACGTTCAACTCACAACCACTCTCAACCTGTTACTGTTTTCTTTGTTCATTAGATCAAACAGTCGATTTACTGAATTACAAAGATTAATCCATTGAATGACTCACTTTATACATTTGCACTGCATCATTACTTATTAAATCTAGCCCATATACGTCACACGGTTTCTGGCTTCATCTCTCTGGGGAACCAAGATCCCGACCCCCGGCAGAGACAGAGCACTGAGCATTTCCGAATTCAGACCTGCTTATTTTGATTATCGCATCACCACAAAAAAAAATTAAATAAAAAAAAATCGTCCCTCAATAAGAAACAGATAAGCAAGCTAGCTGGTTGGATAGCAAGCTAGATCGTTTGTCATGGAGCTAGCTCCTCGCATGGTTTCGTGCTTCATCTCTGCAGAACCAGGTTCCTGACCCCTGGCAGAAAAGGTAGGCTATGCTGTTTATCGTAGGTTCACTGTTATAAATTGACTGAATTTAACAGCAAATTTAACAGAGTGTTTTCTTGTTATTTTAACTATAAGTAGAGTCCTGTGCACATTTCACTGTGGTTTACAGTTAACATACACGGAACCACAAAATTGGCATATGTTACTGCAATGGTCCAGGCTTTGCATGCAGCTGAGGTTGATGGAGTATGGCTGTACCACGCTTGACCGACAGTTTATGCAGTTTTGACACCTCTCAAGTTAATCAAATGATACGCAGGAGCGCAAGGATTTAAATCGCCATTTGCACTGTGTTATAAACTGATTGTAAAATTCCAGTTAAAATGACTGGCCAAAAAGGTGCCATTAAATAACTGGCAAAAAAGGTGCCAGTTTATAACAGTGTTATACAAAAACATTCTCCTTGGAAATGATCAGTGGTGATAGCTAATGTTTTGTTCTGAAAGGCTATATGATCTTATAGCCTACGCCTGTTAGCGAACTGGCTAATATGATAGAAAAGTAGGAGTCCATTCTGAAGCAAGTGACTGTGTTATTATTGCATGCTTTCACAACTGTCATCTTTCTTTGCTTAGCTCAGTTTCATTACCCGGATTAGAAATAGTAATGGAAGTTTTATGGTCAAGAAGGCCTTTGATGACCCCCGATTCAGCAAAAGCGATTTAAGTTCACTGTGATAGAAATACTAGCCAAGGGAGAAAAATGGCAAAATACTTTTTGTGGTTTGGGCGATGACGTTGCAAGAATACAACCCATATGTACAGATCAAATAGCAGCAAAATCAATGATGCCACCGTAATCCTTGGGTACTTCGTTATGTGCCGGTTCCTACACCCATACGTAGTTAAAATCACTGATTTCTCCCATTTGTGCAGCTTTTAACTGTTGAACTAGACAAATGTAAATTGTCCATGAGTTTCTTTACTACCAGTAAACCGTTCAATTATATTGATTTTACTGAATTTTACAACTGATGTGTCTGGGCATGATCCAGTGACGTGCGGTCGGAGGTTAGTTTGGTGAGGCAGAATCCTTCCCTTTGCATGATTAGCAATCAGACGATTAACTAGTTTAGTAAGACTGTTCGGCAGAATGACGGGCCAGTTTAAGTTTCCGCGGCGTTATTACTCAGTATTTCGAACCTGAAATGCTCACTAGACAGCAGATTTGCGCGTAGCCTACTTGCTTCCAGGAAGCCGAAGCAATGTCATCAACAAATAATAAAACACTTCGACTTATGCAGAGTTCAATGCTTAATCAATATACAATGTATTCTCCTTTAAATATGCGCTTTTACACCCAAAAAAACCAAAAAAAAAACGGGCGTTTATTTTCAGTTTTCCTTTATAATCCGATTAACAAAATGTTTAAACGATATACAGAATTACCGAGAGCCGAGAATTTTTCCAAATTGATTATTCAGATTTCCATCCTTGCAGTCTCGAACTGAAGCGTATACGTAAATGAATCTTTTAGTCATTATCTCCTCTATCAGTATACGGGCTTCCTATAGGCTTGGTCTTAATTGTTTTGATTGTCAATCAGGAATAGAATGTGGGAACTGGCTCACAAAATCCTGTGATAAAAGTTTGGGTCACTGCCTCAGCTCACCGCACGTCTCAGGCTTCCTGTAAGCAAGTACGCGCAAATCTGCAGTTTCGTGAGCATTTCAGGTTCGATGTAGCCTACTGAGTAATAACGCCGCGGAAACTTAAACTGGCCCGTCATTCTGCCGAATAGTCTTACTAAACTAGTTAATTGTTGGATTGCTAATCAAGCAAAGGGGAGGATTCTGCCTCACCAAACTAACCTCCGACCGCACGTCACTGGCATGATCTCACATTCAACTGACTGCCTATGTGTGTGGACCATAGGAATGCATGCAGTAGTCATGGCAGCATTAGCAAAAGTAACATGCTGCAATGAATACACAAGAAGGGCTTGTCAAGTCTGCGCAGTAGCTGGAGAGCGTCCTATGACACCACCACAGTCAAGTAAATTTATCGTTCAGTACAGTGGGATTTTTTATTTGCATTTTTAATCACTAAGAAATAATGAACTGATATAAGTCCACACTAACATGATTTTGTTTTGAAGCAGTGTTTTTACATGAAAATGATCTCTGTCCAGACATTCGTTGTTAGTACCTTTTCAGAAATGATCTCCATCCATACTGATACATCTGAAAATGCATAACACATGACCATTCACGTACATTGGGCATCAGCATGCCGGTGTAAACAGGAAGCATATTATGTACTCTGCGGTCGGTTGCTTAAGGGGCCTTGTCAGTGCCCTATCCGTACCTCCTGCCTGATTGGTTCTGTGCATGCGTAATACCAGCACTGCACAAGTGTGTAGAATTTCTGCTTGATTTGTTCCACACGAGTAAACATTTTACTTGATGGCGGCCAGAAACTTCTTTCTTTACTTAAACAACATAATAGTATACAAATTCACTACAACACAGGGATATTTTAGAAAGATTATATTTTATTTCATGGTCCTTCATGTATAGATTTTTATTTGAATAGGCGTATTTTACACAAAATCGTCCTCTTTATCACTTCAAGTACAAGTCCCTGGAGTGAACTCGGAGAGCACTGATGAGCACGGAAGCAACTGGGCTTTTACACGGTCTATTTACGGAGGTGCACGTTCTTTACTGGGATACCCCTGGTGTGTCGACGGTGTGTTGACTGCGGTCACTCGAGAAAAGGTGGCCCAGACTAATATCTGGTCATTTACTCTGCTACGTATATAGCTAAGTCTGCAATGTCATTTCCTGCTGATCAGTCAATAACTTTTTAGCCAAGTTTCACGTGATTTTTTTAGCCCGCTTGGCCAAAAGGCCCAAGGGGCTTATGGTATGCTCGGGGTCTTTAGTGGTGGTCTGTCGTGCGTGCATGCGTGCATGCGTAAACTTTTGGCCTGTCTGCGCTTTAGCGTCTTCAGTTTATCACCGATCCTTTTCATAATTCATATGTGTATATATAGTCATAAGGTCTAGACCAAATTCGATTTTGATCCGAATCGGATCAAAAGTTTGGCCAGTGGGGGGCGATCCATTTTGGCCATGTTTGGCCAAGCAGGCGCAGTGGCTTTGCCACTATTTGTTTGTTCATTGATGATCTGAAAATGAGACTCAGTATGAAAAGACTTATGAAGATGCATTTGGAATGAGTTCATGTGGTTATCTGTTTTCTATAATGATCCGTGTGGTTCTTCTGAATAACACGTATCTCTCATAACGGTATCTTAAATTGTTCAATGAACGTAGGCAAAATACACAAAATTTTCGCACCTGGAGGATGCCGGTCTTAATACGGAGCTCCCGGTGGCTACATGAAGACTAAAGACTAAATGGAGACTCATCCATGTTGCGATCCGTGAATGTGTGAAAGCCCCTAAAGTTTCAGAATGCGAATGTGGGTGTCTGAGTCATCGTTTTCAAAATTCTGCCCGTCCAAACCTCAACTCAGTCCCGGAGTTTAAAAGCTAAAATAAGGTTAGCAGCGTTTTCACAAGTCTCCATTTTATGGATTTGAAAATACCAGAGTAGTGTGAACGCTGTGCAAAAATGTTGCAAAAGTTACGCGTTTTAAAACAAGAATGTATTAATGAGGAGGTAGCCTTGGTATCAGTAGGCTTTTGAGTAGCAATAATATCCCAATTGAGTGGAACATTTTCATGTTTGAATGATATTTCTGCATTAACAAGACTAGGTGCACCTAGTATATGGCTGGGCCGCCTCTTCCCCGCCAGCCGACCAATCGCTGAACTTCATCCCCGCGGGCCAGCCAATCGTTGAACTTGATCACTCAGTCAGTCAGTCAGCCAGTCACTCATGCAGTAACTCAGAGAGTGACATTCGCGTTTATAAGGGCCAGGCCACTGCTCGGCCCAGCCCAAAAAGTATGGAACTAGGTAATTGATGAAAAAATGTAATGGGATGATAACAATAATATAAACTAGAGAAGGCAATATCCGAAGAAATGGCAGTGTGAATGCTGAATCTTGAAAGGCTCATGCTCAACTGCACTTCTGGCTTTAAAAGTTGAATGATACCATTAATATATGGAGGAAGTAGACAATAATGCGAAACACAAGAAGAAGAGCTTGCAAAATTTGTAGAGTATTTTGAGGGTGCATTGTGATGTTACAGGGGCAGTGGTGGAAGCAATTCTTAAACAAAATATGAAAAATTTGTCTTTCACTATTTATGGGGTAACCATGGACTAGCTAAATAGCAACAAAACACAACATAATAATACTTATAATACTAATACTACTACTACTATTACTACTACTACGACTAATAATAATAATAGTTTTTTCATGCAAGGAAGAACATGTTTTGTCAACGCTTGTATCATTGACATCCATTTCCCTCTGAACATATTACAAAACTACTTTATTAATGCAGCTGGGTGTTGCAAATATTTTTTTAATGGAATTAAGTGAAGTGATCTCAAATATAGAATAATCAGTGGCCCCATAAGTGTTTTTCCATGACGGGCCCTGACGTGGCGGCTCATAGCTAAAATTATCAGGGGTGCAGATGGTCTGTAAACAGTCCTCTCCACATTCTGGTCCATGTCCTGCAGCTGGTCTGGAGCCATGGAGCCAATTTCAGAATCGATCCAAATGTGATTTGCTAGCAATACACACAGCCTTGTGTCAGCAAACTCTGCTGCACTTCATTACAATCTGTGTAACAAGCATCATTAGGCCATCATCAGTGTAAGTTGTCAGTCCAGTAGCATTTAGTATTATTGCAGTTGGCATTACCGGCGAAACCATTTGGCAACTATGTTGGATTCTTTCGACAATTCATTCTAGCTGATTTAACTCAACTAGCTTGATGTACGGCTGTAAATACAGCTTGGCTCATTAATAGTAACAATTATTCACCTATTAACGTGAGGTAAAGCAAGCCAGGACAGGATTTGGATTCCTGGGCTGGACTGGAGAATTCATGTACCACCAGGCCAAGCATATCCAGTTTGTGCAATGGACAGCTAATCTATTGCCCAAGATACCTTATACCTTTCCCTTGTAACCTTAATCTGTCAGTCAAGACTCTACAAATTAGCAGCAGAACAGGATTTCTGACCTTTGTAGGAGATGTGCTATGGTGGGTTGGAATGAAAATCTTCAGGGTGGTTGATCTCCAGGAACAGGACTGGTGACCACTGAATTGTTGGACAAACTACAACCCAAATTCTGAAATAGTTGGGGCAAATCACTTTCAAATCACACCAGCCAGTATTTTATTCACAATAGAACAGAGATGACATAGAAAATGTTGAAACTGAGAAATTTTATAATTTTATCTACAAAATTAGCTCATTTCAAATTTGATGGCTGCTACAGGTCTCAAAAAAGTTGGGACAGGGGCCTGTTTACCATGGTGTAGCATCCCCTCTTCTTTTTAACACAGAGTGGAGGCGTCTGGGCATTGAGGAGACAAGTTTCTTGAGTTTAGCCATTGGAATTTGATACCACTCTTGTTTAATACAGGCTTCCGCTGCTGGAGAGTTTTGGGTCTCCTTTGATGGACTTTTCATTTAATTATGCGCCAAATGTTCTCAATCGGTGAAAGATCAGGACTGCAGTCAGGCCAGTTCAGCACACGGACTCTTCTACTGTGAAGCCATGCTGTTGTAATAGCTGCAGTATGTGGTTTTGCATTGTACTGCTGAAATACACAAGGCATTCCCTGGAATAGATATCCTCTGGAGGGGAGCATTTGTTGCTCTAAAACCTATAAATACCTTTCAGCATTCATGGTGCTTTTTAAAACATGCAAGTGTCCCACACCATATGCACTAATGCATCCCCATACCATCAGAGATGCTGGCTTTAGAACTGAACACTGATAACAGGAGGGGTGGTCTTTCTCCTCTTGAGCCTGGAGGACACGACGCCCATGATTTCCAGCAAGAATGTCAAATTTGGACTTGTCTGACCACAGGACACTTTGCTACAGTCCATTATAAATGAGCCTTGGCCCACAGAACACGGCGGCGCTTCTGGATCATGCTCAACAATGGCTTCCTTTATGCATGATAGAGTTTTAGGTGGCATCTGTCGGCACGGCGGACTGTGTTTACAGACAGTGGTTTCTTGAAGTATTCCTGGGCCCATTTAGTAACGTCAATGACAGAATCATGCCGGTGAGTGATGCAGTATGGCATCTGAGGGCCCGAAGATCACGGGCATCCAGTAAGGGTCTTTGGCCTTATCCTTTACGCACAGAGATTTTTCCAGTTTCTCTGAATCTTTTGATGATGTTATGCGCTGTCGATGATGAGACCTTCAAAGCCTTTGCAATTTGATGTTGAGGAACATTGTTTTTAAAGTATTCCACAATTTTTGTAATGCAAGCCTTCACAGGTTGGAGATCCTCTGGCCATCTTTACTTCTGAGAGGCTCAGCCTCTCTAAGACGTCCCTTTTATAGCCAATCATGTTACACACCTGATGCCAGTTAATGTAATTACTTGCTAAATGTTCTTTCAGCTGATTCTCTTATATATTCATTGCTTTTTCAGCCCTTTTTTGCCTGTGTCCCAACTTTTTTGAGACCTGTTGCTGCCAGAAAATTTGAAATAAGCTCATTTTGTGGATGAAAATGTAAAATGTCTCAGTTTCAACATTTGGAATGTTATCTATGTTCTATTGGAAATAACATATTGGCTCATGTGATCTGAAAGTCATTGCCTCTTGATTTTATTCACAATTTACACTTCATCCCAACTATTTCGGAATTGGGGTTGTATGTTTGATGGCTGCAGTGCAACCAAAACATTGCAGCAGCATTGGCTGGATGATGCAAAGAGCGGGCCAAGGCCAGCCTTCAGATTTTGTTGATCCAGCAAAGGTGTGGCTGAGTCATGACATTCATATACTCACTTGGCTGCTCAGAGCTAGTCTCACTTGAGTTGCATGGATTTTTCCCCAAAATTTTGTACCAGCATGTTAGATTAGAGCAGAGTGTGTGTTTGTGTGTGTGTGGGGTGGGGGTCGGGACTAATATTGCATAGCTTCCCTTGTCAGCATATCAATCGGAAACCCGTTTGAACAACCTTCCACCCCCTGGGCACAAGCATCATTGTCTACCACCAATTCCAGTGCATGCATACCAGCCTTCTGTTCAAAACACAGTAGTTCAGCTCAGTCCTGGAAAGGATGTTGCACAGTATTCCTGGGCAGCACAGCCAGGTGTCTTGCTGAATCATTCAGCCAATCACAATGCTCTCAGCTGCCATGCAGACCAGCACATTCACTCAGCCAAAAGATTCAAACGCAAACAAAAAAAAAAAAAAAAACAGGTGGGCAAGCAGTAAAAATAAAGATGAGGAAGGAGATGGGAAGTAGGAAAGAGCAGTGATTCTGCTGAACTGCCCACGTAGAATGTAGGTTTCAAAACAGTAAACAGAGAAAGAATGTATAATTATTTCCTGTTCATGAAACTGGAATGGGCAGCCTGCGAGCCCACAGAGTAAGAGAGGAGGTGAGTCAGGAAGTACGGGGGGTCAGCCCTGGTCAGGGCAGTGAAACAAACCATTGGAAGTGAGCTGTCATCATACTGAAACTCAAGGGGATGGGAAACTTGAGGGAATGACAGCGCAGGAGTCGGGAGTCCTGTCAAAGTACAGCTGGGTATGCGGGTGTCTGCAGGTTTGTACACGGACATGCTGTTGAGTTTTTATTTGGATGAAGCATAGATGAGCAAGCATCAGTATGTGTTTGACTCCAACTTTGTGAGTGTGCACGGATGCCCACGCACATTTGCGTGTGCCCGAGCATATTTGCTTGCGAGCGAGCGCGAGCACTTGTGTGCATACAAGCGTGTAGTAATTCTCTCCCCCGCATTCTGGTCCCAGGCCCCAGTGCTTGTAGCTTAGCCCAGTGAAGTTCATTCCAGGCTCTGCAGGCAGATGGTAAAACCACAGGGCTTTCCCTCCTTATAGCGCGCTTTCCTCATCCTCCCAGCAGGGGGAGATAAGACCGGGGAATCGCAGCACTCAGCGAGCAGCCAGCAACCACAGAGGAACAGACTCACAAACCCAGTTACACACACAGGCTTAAAAGCATGATGATTATGAACAGGGGTGGATGCCTTCATGCGCACAAACAACTGCTATATCAGACCAGATCAAAATTTACTTGAAAACACATTCCACAAAGAATCATTACGACATGCCTCATAGAAATAACCTGGTTTACAAAGATACGGAAGCAAAATTTTGTCATTAAGTGTAAAAGAGAACTAAGGGAAAAAGGCAGTCTGATCCAGTTCCCTGTCTCTCTAAATCAATAATACACACAGCCCCCTCAAAGACTGCAGCTGCATATGTGGCGGGCATGTACCAATGGCGGATGTATATTCCAAAAGAGGACAATGAGGATTTCAATAAACTTTTTCAAAAATTGTCCATTTCCAGTATGTGTTGTACTCCCTCATCTCAAACACACAGCGAAGGTGAAGCATAATTTAAAATTCACCTTGGTGATGCAAACTGGTGGAAAGAGTTGCCAGGGCAAAGCATCGTGGGAGATGTTGTTAGAAAGTTGTTCCTTCTTTGATATATAGCCGCAGTATTGCCAACTTCCTGCGTTCAAGCTCTGCAAACATTATATGACTGCAACAGAAGCTATGCGTGGGCAAGGGGAAGGAATCTGTCCAGTAATTTATACATGGATGCACATTAAGGTCCCCTACTGTATGGCTGCCAGCTTGGACCACTTCCCAATGAACCCCCCTGCATACCCCAAACCGCCCCCCACCGTGTCAGTGCAGGTCTCAGAGGCTTGTCTATCCTCCCCCTGCATCACCATCATCGTCTACATCACCATTAACACCAGCCCATGGAGCACGCATTTCAGGAATACAAGCACAGGATGAAGTCTTAATTCCTCTGCTGTACTATACAATCACTTTGCAAATGCAAAACTTTCACTCCTCAGAGAATGCGCAGAGGCCCATTCACGATCACTAAATGAAATGTGAACCTAATTTGTGTTAAAAATTGTGGACAGAACCACAAGGCAGATAACCGTAGTCTTTTTACAACTGAGTGTCAACAGTATCAGCATTTCACAGACGTACCACTCAATGACAATCCAGGTAATTGTGTCCAACAAAAGCTACACGTTTTATCAATCAGCCTTATATCACAGTGATCATCTGTATACATTTCAAAATGTGAACTTGGTGTTTTAACTGTAATCAGATAATTATGCTCTAATTGTACTCAAAAATGCTGTTAAAGTAGCTGATGTAACACTAATATCAGGCTGAGTTCTGTAAGTGGCCATAGATTCTTTGGGTTTGTGTAAGTTGTAAATACTGTATGGTTAAATCCAGTTTTGAGAACCTAGGAATCCAGCTTTGTATGCTTACTGAATTTAAACTAGCTTTGCAAATGTATCAAATTTTGACATAATCCAATTAAGCATAAGCAAAAACTTTTCTATAAACCCTGCCTGAGGACTGAAGGGCCTCAGCTTCTGAGTTAACATGCCTTGTGATTAAGCTCCATCCAGCACGCATGAATATGAAAAGTCAACTCGACAAAGTATCTGAAAAACAACCATAAATCTCAGGGAGACGAGCAGGTCAACCATTGCGGTCATTGTCAGTTCAGACAAACATTAGACTGCAGAGCACGATGTTAAAATCTTACTGACTTAATAGCATTATCATTGAATTCTTGCCGAAAAATTAAAAGGTAGCAGAGTGCACTTACATAATAAATTCTATAAACTTGCGGCATTAACTCTGCAGATTCCCTCATTATCATTCGATATCAATGCATACAATACGACAATACATTCAATATCACTGTATCTAAATAGATGAGCACAATTATCAATGAAGAAAAATATGCAATGAATCATTTGGAATGCAAGATCACCTATTAGAAATATAGTCATGACTCACCATAAGCATAAGTACACAGTCCCTGCTCCTCCGTACACAGGCAGCCTATCCGGAGTGAGTGCTCGCACACGTATACTGTACACCCGCGTGTACACACTCAGTACATACTCATCAGCTGTACTGAGGTTCTGAGCAGATGCAGTTCTCCTGCTCATTTCTGTACCATGCCCCATTAGGGGGAGAAATACCCCCCAACCCTTACACCCCCACCCCCCCACCTCCAAGCCTGCTCACCCCCATATGGAAATCAGGTCCTCAGTATACCAGCATTGTTCTGACTCCAAGCCCAGCCATTCATAAATACTCACCACTCACTGTCAGCTTCACAAAGATCATCTCTGTTCATCTCACCCCACAGTCATGACCCTGAGGCAGAGGGCTACAGGCCTTATCCTCCCAGGGAGGGACATTTATTTAAAAAGCACGTTTATTTATGATTGATTGAGCGTGCCTCATTTTTATACCTCCGCAAGGAGGTGATATGCTTTTACTGGCATTTGTTAGTTTGTTAGATTGTTTGCTTGTCCGTTCATTTGTTTGTTTGTTTGTTTGTTTGTCAGTTAAGGGGATATCCAAAACAGTAATGGATGGATTTAGATGAAATTTTGTTGATGCACACTGTGCTAATGAGGAACTGATTGAATCTTGGTGAGGTCCAACTCGTATTCTTGATCCAGGATCCATAAACAATTTCTATGTGCGTATTAAACATGGCACTGTCGAGACTCGTTTCTCACTCTTGTTCAATGTTAATTCCTCCACCAAGGAATTTTTAAATGATGGAAGTTGTACACTTTCCAAGCGACTTTTAGTTTCATTTCCTCGAGGATGGGCAGGGTCATGGGGAAAAGGGCAGGAAGAAGGGCGGTGAGGGTACAGTAAGCAATAAAGAACAGGGAAGAGTAAGGTACAGTAAATGGGGAGATGTGAAAAATGGGGGGGAAGGGGGGATGGTGTCAACTGCTCCTGTTGCACTTTACATCCATGGAAACCGAAGACCCATACATGTGGATATTGATCTAGAAATATGTGAAGTTTGCACGGATAAAACAGCTATTTTCCCCTTCTGACATTACTTCTTGTGATACTGAAGGAATCACACTAAGAGTGAGAGGCTCTAACCCAATTCCAGCCATGCAGCAATGACAAGGCTAAATTAGCAATGATCTGTCCCACAATCTTTTGCTGCTCAGAATGGCTCGACTAATCTTTCCCACAAGCATAATAATATTCTATAAATACAGTCCTTAAAGCTGTTTATTTCACCAAACAATCTGACTGCTCTGCTTGTCAATAGGAAGTTTGAGCTGTACAAGTGGGCCAGGCAAGGGGAAGAAAGTTCATATATCAAAGGGAAAAAGATGCTCATGTTATTAAGCAAATAATGGCAGCCATGCTGCTACAAGTTGTTTGGCAGAAGAAATGTCACGTGAAATGAAAATCAACACTGGGGTCCAAATTGTGAGCGGTAAGCCGACAAGGTGAAAAAACAAGCCAATTAGAGAGGATGAAGACATGGGGTAATGACGCTGAAAACTATTTTAACAGACTAATGATTGCATTTTCATCTGAATATTTTCTTGACTGTCTGGTCATTATTGATTGCTTAAAATTAAAGAAAAAAATCCACTTGAACAGTTTGTGAACAAATTAGCCCACTTGGAAAAAGCTGGGAAAAACTCTTACTTCCTCCACATGAAATATGCAGATTGTAAAGATCACTGGCTTCAGCATCCTATTAAATAATGAGCAGTATTGATTGCAGCGTAAAGCATGACGTGAAAAGAGTTCGTATTAAATATGGAAAAGCACAGATTATCAAAATTATCAAATAACTGTACTCTGCCAAGGTTGTGGCATCCCAGTTTAACTGTTTATAGTTACCGGCATGTGAATAAGCAGAATTAGCGTGCTGACCAAGCAGAATTAGCCCTCCAGCCCAGCTAAGGCTACTGTGGAGGGCAGTGGTGGTATTTCACTGAGCTCAAGCATCTCAAATGAACCCCTCACACGTGAACGCAAAGCAGCTCCATCTGGCAACAACCCCAACCCAAAACCAACCCAAAAGAACTGTAGTTCAGTGTTAGAGATGAGTGAAAGGAAGTGGAGAGAAGAGATGGACAGGAAGGAAGGCCATAAACCACAACCAATTATTTGAGGGGGGTGGTTTTGTTCCTCTCCTCCCCTGGCATCAAAAAGCCCAAGCTTGGACCTTAAGAGCGAGAAACAACGGCTCTGACCACATCCCCCATATACCCCTTGCCCACACCCTTCCCCCGCATGATAACATGGCAGCCACCCCCTCCCTCACCCCGCTGGTCTCACAGTGGCACCATTGTCCCTGGGTTCTGGACGGGGAGAGGAACAGGGCAGGCCGAGCCTGACACTGCCCGATACTGGGAAGTTGATGCTACACAGATAATTGTCTTTTAATCGCAACAATCCCCTTTTCTCTTTCACACTTTTTCACTTTTGCTCCCTCTCTCTGCCTGCGTTCGCTCACTCTCCCTCTCTTCTCTTCTCACTTCCCTCTCTCCTTCAGGGCACTGGCATCTTGTAGAAGATTAGCTCATTATTGGGAGGTGCTCTCACTCTCGCCAGTGTCCACCCCCCCAATTTCTAATTAGTGAGTGTGGAGGTCACCGTACAGTGCGTGATGTAAGTGTGTGTCCTGTTGATGTGTGTGTTCCAGAAAGCAGCACAAAGAGACAACGGACAAGAAAAAGACAAAGAGAGAGAGTGGCCCCATTGTTACGCTGTTGGTTGTTCGAACAGGGTGAACACCAATCGGCTCAGAGTCACAACACAATCGGTTGAGGGAATGCAAAAAGGCATGACCTTTGGGTAGGTATGAATGCAGATAAGTCTGATGAAGAAACACCTTGTAGCCAGATTTTTTTAAATTGAGAGTAGGAGAGAGCAAAAAAATAATATTTTGTCTTGTTTGCTTTGAATGTCCTGAAGGCACTGCCTTAAGTTCCCATGGAGATTATATTACCTGGGACCAGTGGTGAATACTCGACTGACAAAATGGAAAGCGCAAAAAAATCTTTGTTAACAGATGATCAGTCTTGACTCATTTTCAATCATTCTTTAAAAGGCTTCTTGATTATTAGAATAATCAATTGGCAGTTAAATACACAGCTTCTTTCTGAGTAAAGGTAAAATAAATAAATGCAATTCATGAGTTAGACCACGTTTTACAAAAAAGATAAACAATTGGGTTATTTTCTGCTTTAGCATGTGGATATCCAGCAATAAAGACTTCCAGCGCATGATTGTGTGAATTAAAGTGATTATTAAAGGGATTATTTCTTGTCTCACTATAATTTGGAGAACTGGCTACACCTGACCGTTTTAAGTGTTTTTGGAGTTAATGAATAGTTAATAAAGGAAAATGATTGAATTGGTAAAGCCTAATTAGCAGTTAAAAGGGTATTTTTGTGCTTCCCCTAATTTAAGCATTTAAGCTGAGCAGCCATCAGAGTCAGTCACAAATTTGAAAGTTTGAGGAAACTGGCTTCAAATAAAAATATATATATAAAAAAAAAACTTTGGTGGATTTAAGCACTATTATAGTCCTTTTAAGCACTTACAGTCAGAGACTTACGGTTGTTGTTCTTACAAGGAGAGCCTTGTGGCTATTGTACATTTATGAGCTTACAGTCTGTACCACTACTCTGCCGATCATGTGACTTAGGCTTTGACTGTTGTACAGACTTCTATTTTGACATATATGTGGAGCAACCAGGGCATCATTAGACTACCAAAACCAAGACTCTAGAGTAGTTTGAGGCCCACTCAGGTTTGGCATCCAACCAAGTACTATATAAATCTCCATTGCTGGCTCTAACATTTTAATGAGGAAATCTTCATCATTAAAGTCCTCAAAAGGCATTTCACTGCAAAATATAGGATTTTGCTTTGTTTAGACAGCGCTGGCTTTTTAGGTATTCCGAGCTGAAGTGAAATTACGGTTGGATACTGGGCCTTTCCATTGATGAGTGAAATCTCATGGAACAATCTCTCTTGTGCCCAGACACACTCTGTGTCTTTACTGTAGGTTTAAGAAACTTTACTTCTGAAGGAATGTAACCCTTTGAGCGCTAAATACGTACATTTTCAAGGAATTAAAAATGCAGTTATCCTGAGCTGTTGAAAACCTATCATTTGGCAACTTGTTTAAAAGAGCTCCCGCAGGGGAGCTCTTTTAGACAAGTTGCCACATGATAGGTTTTCAACAGCATCTGATTTTGACATCTCACATCATTGGACAACTATAGTTGCCCACGGCGCTGAAAAGGTTAAAAAATGTAAGATGTCTGGCAAAGGTAAATTGGAACCAGAGAGATATTGTGTGAACTGACTGTGCTGTTGTCCTGGTACTGCATGTAAATGCTCCAGTTACTGATTCTCTGCCCCTCTGGGGTGCTGTATGTTTGGGGTGACTTTGAGTTTACAGTACACCCCATCTCATTATATATTTTTGATATGCAGCTCTTTTCCATATTCCGCACAGTCCTGCATGTGCGACAGGTAATTTCATGCTCCATCCATCAAGGAGACAAGGAACACAAGTGAGAGAAGGAAAGTGAAGACAGAGGACTCAAAGCAATGTGAGTTAGCGAAATAGAACGTCCTTGCTACTTTGAGCGTCAGGAGAAATCATTGTCAGTCACGCATGGTTGATGTATGGTAGATGGGAAGAGGCAGATCTAATGGTCAATCATTTATTTGACACATTCTGGAAAAAATGCTCCTGCAATGGATGGTCTTGTTCTGCCTTGTACAAGATATCTAGGGAAATTTTTATTCCCTTAATTGACTGCTGGGTCAAACACAGGAAAGAAAACAAGTGTGTGAAAAATAAGCAACTGGACTGAGCCCAATGTCTTATCAGTCCATGCTCCATTCTGTTTCCTTTCCTGAGACAAGGCCTTGCCATGATGCACCGTGGAGGCCCATACATTTCACTATGCTCCCCTGAATCACATAGGCTATTACTGTATATCTCTTTACAGGGACTGCATATTTACCTCCTATGACTGGAATCTGCCCAACCCATTGTAGAATTTGCTCTTCCGGAGCCTACATTCCATTTCTGTTTCCATTCATTTAGACTATCACACATTCCTTGCCAGCAAAGATTGGACTGCCCCTTTATAGATGGGTCCTTCCCAAGATGCATTCCTATTTGAGAGTATATTTTCATCACAATTCCAGTGTATTGCTTCTCAATGGGGATGTTTGTTTTTTTGTTTTTTTGTAATAACTGCTTGCTTTTTGGGGATGAAGAATGGTCATCAGGTCTCACGTTTCCAATTCTTCCAATTTTCTTTTGCATTCGCTCCGTAAAGCATCTTTGCTACACAGTCGATAAAAAGTGCTGTCCGACAAAAACAAATAAAATGAACAATAGCTGCCATGGATCATAGCTGCTAATGCCTTCAGTGGCTTTGGTCATTTAGAGCGCAATATCCTCGGAAAAAAAAAATATTGGCTTCATGAATCATTTTGTGTTTTACTGGGCTTCTGTGTTAAAATGAGGTCTCCTTTTCTGGCATCAACAAATTCAATGAAATAAAAAATGCTTAATTCCGGTCGCTGGATTTTACTGTTGCCTCCTTCACATTATTACATTTTTTGTGTGAATGTATAGCTGAAATAAGAAGACAGAGCAGCCCAACGTGGTTAAACCATGGAATGAAAGCATCGAGTGTTTTAAAACTTGAGGAGAATTATTTTGAAGTCAGAGACCAATGAATGTTGAAGGGATAGCCTTTGAAAGCGTTCCATGGACTGACATACTTCAAAACTGAATATGTGACAAAAAATGCATATAGCCCATCCTGTTTGGTGTTTTTTGTCCATGATCCAAAGCATATCCAGTACTGTATCAAGACACATACGTACTGAACAACCGACTGCAATACTCAATATTGGATACTGCTCCATACATTTTCAGTTCATTGTGTGGGGAAAAATACCCAGGTACCAGCGTGAAATTGAGTCTTTTTCCAAACTACCACTTGTTCCATCTTTTATCTGGCAAAGAAACCATTGAAAAAACCTGTTAAAAACCTGTGAAAATCTATAAACACTGTCTTAACTAAGCATTCAACACAAATTTGAAATGGTCCTACGGGGGCCTTATAAACTCTGAAAGAGTTGATCTTACAGTAAACATATTACTATGTTGTGCTGAAGCAACAATCATAGAGGTGAAGGATTGCAATAGAGGTCTAGAACAATGACAACAAATACAAAAGTCTTAATAATTTTTAGAAATAGTGAGGAAAAAACAATGAAATACAAAAATCCTCAATCCCTTGTTAACATCCTTTTACTGCGTCTGAAATGCTGAACAGTTTACAGTTTCTATATCTTACAGTGTGCTACCAATAATTGGGCCCAATGCCCAAAATCTGGTCTTAAAACAATTTATGACATTAGTGGCTTTTGCACCATTTGAATTAAGAAAACTTGTGTTTTCCACATTAATAACCACTCATTGGATGATAGAAAATATACTGTAAGCCCTGGTCTTATGCTATTAAGTCCAATGAGTATAGTCATTTTCTTTTTTTGGTCACATCCATTTAATCGACTGGACACGCTCCACATGGCATGCACAACTTCAAACCAGCATATCCGAACAGATTGACAAATACTCAGGGCATATGAATGGCATATCCAATTCCTGCCAAATTAAATTTCACTGAAAGCAGCAACAGAGGGAATACGAAGTTGGGGTTTGCTTGGGCAATGGGATGAAACAACCAAGGAGGTCACATTCCTATTGATCTCTCTCAATCCAAACATCACCCATGAGAGGGAGAGAAACAGTTAAGAGAGGGATTGCTTTGGTCTGAAGATATTATTAAGTAATAGCTCAGTATTCCATAATAATAATAAAAAAAAGCAAAAGAAAACATTACCCCTGTGTTAAAGCTTTTTAAATTATTTTGAATGATGCCATCCCCGCCATGGAGCATACGAAATAAGACCAACAGATTGCGAGAGGTATTGGGCCAAATAGAGCAGCTGCTGCCGGCAGTGCTATGGCATTTTGTTCAGTTCTGCCACACATGACTTGTATTGCAGAAAACAAGGTCCTGTTTCTCCACAATGCTGAGAGCTTCCTGCTACACTTTTACCATGAGCCCTGCTGGAAGCGGATACTGGATACATGTCTCCGCATGGTTACGCCGAAAAGAGCTGCCACTGGTCTTTGCAATACCGTTCAGCAATGGCATGTGACATTTTATGACAAAAAAAAATTATGATGACAAGATTGGTCATTGCAATGCTGGCAGCAAAACTGCATCTTTTACAAAGGTGGGTAATAATCAGACCCGTCATTCATGTGAAAAGTTACTGAGGTACACTGCATTCCAATATGTATATATATATAAAAAAAAATTAAGTCATTGCGATGCCAGTATTACCACAAAGCCAAAATAAAGCAGCTCCAGAAAATTTACCAAACCTTCATATACAGAAGCCATGGTAATTTTTAGAACAATCATGGATAATTTGCTTCATTGCAATATCAACAGCTTTGTTTCTCTGTAACCCTAAGCAGACCACTGACACACAGAACAGCTCTTACCTTGTCAGTCCGTCCGAGCCAAAGGAGTGATGCCCATCAAACAGAAGTCTATCGGTCTTCCACTCCGCAGTCTTCTGCCTTCTCTCCTTCCCTCCCTCTCTCTTTCTCTCCCTCCCAGCCTATCCCTTGCTCATTACTCCCGCTTCTCTCTCCGTCCATCATTCTCACGGAACCAGGAGGAGAGGGAGGGGAGATGAACGCATGCAAAGCCACTTAATTCTTCTTATTTTTAACCAAGTTGTTGTTTAAAGTCCCTCCCCAGTGAAAATGCACGTTATGAGGCCATTATATTATGTTTAGAGTATTTTTATGGTGGAGGTCAACACTGAGATGAGGGGGACTGTGGGGACCCAATTACGATGAAGCATTTCGATGCAGGGATTTGTTTTGTCTCCTGCACATAAAATATAAAACACGGAGATAGGGCTGGGGACTCTCTCTCAGAGTGATCTGAAGGCATTGTGAACCTATATCTTCCACTCCAAAGCATAACCAGTACCATACATAGATATTTTCCTCAATTTACACCACATGTCCAAAAATATCTGGACACCCCTGTCAATTACTGGATTTGGTTTTTACAGGCAGATGCATCACTAACAGGTACATTAAAGGAAATGCTACAATCAAGTAAAATATATAAACAAATGTTGGCAGTAGACTGGTCCTAATCAGGGGTTGGGGAGACGGGCATGGAAAGATATTGGAGCTCTCAGGGTAGCATAATCTTCAACATAAAATTCCCCAACAAAAAAAAAAAAAAACCATCATAAATCATCCAAAAAATTGTGGTGCCCATTCAGGACTGCCCACGTCACAATGACATGCAGACTTCTGGTGATGGCGAGCTTCAACTCCACGCCGATGTCCCATAGATGCTCAAAATATGTGAATGTGCTTGTAAACAGCTTAAATTTAAGAAAATAGAAAAATCAGTTTCTTTAATTCCAGCCCATGCCAGTGCTCAATCCCCGTGTGCAGTTTCAGATTGATTGAACAACCACCTGAAGGGAAAAATAGATTCAGACAGACGGATGAACAATTTTTAATTTTACAGTAAGATAACCCTGAACTGTTAGGTTTCAGGGATGATTAGGACCTAGGAGCAGAATCAGTTCTTTGCGTTTATTCAATGAATTCAATAAGGAAAAGGTTTCTTTTTTATATTTTTGTCAACTTTTTGGGAGAGCACCCGTTAATCTTTAGTAAAACTTGAGTTGAGCACGCAAACTCTCTTAATTAAGTGGACCCATTTCTAAACCACTCTCAGAAATGATGTAGCCCACGAAATATACTGAGTCTTGGTGGAATTCACATCACTCCACTTTAACAAAAAGGCAATTCTCCAGCAGCCATTGAAGAACCAGTTTGATGTGCTGTACATGATCATGAACAGACTTAGAAAAACACAATTTGTTTACCATACCCCGCAGAACATCATTTACCAACGTTTGGAGGACAGCTTGGGCGTTGGTCAGTCCAAAAGGCATGATAAGATATTCATAGTACCCTGTAGGTGTGTTGAATGCTGTTTTCCATTCATCCCCTTCTCTGATTCGCACCGGGTGATAGGCATTGTGACGATCCAACTTGGTGAAACCTCTTGCACCCTGTAACAGCTCAAAAGCAGAGGACATTAAAAGCTGCGGATATCTATTCTTGACCGTAATCTCATTAAGCCCTTGATAATCAATACATAGTCTTAATGATCCATTTTCCTTACTTACACAGAAGAAACCTGTCCTGGCTAGAGAGGAAGATAGGTGGATTATCCCTGCTGCTAGAGAGTCCTCAATGTATTTGTCCATGGCTTTCCACTCTGGAGCAGATAAAGAATACGGTCGACCACGGGCAAGAGATGGTCCTGGGAGCAGATTGATAGAACAGTCGTAAGGTCTTTGGGGTGGCAGTGAGTTGGCTCTGGATTTACTGAAGACTGATCTCAGGTCCAGGTATTCTTCAGGCATGTTTGACAGATCTGGAAGCTCCTCTGGATCCTCCATAAACGCAGGTCAAGGATCACGGGTTGTTTGCAGAGATTGGGCATGACAAAATGGGCTATAGACCAGAACAGAATTATTCACCTAGTCTATATGAGGGTTATGCATAACTAACAAAGGATGTTCAAGAACAATGGGCATATGAGGAGAGTCAATAACATACAAGGTAATGTCCTCTTTGTGATTACCAGAGTGTAGTAAACTCACCGGAATAGTGTGATGTGTTACCTTAGCAAAGCAGCAGCCATTCAGTGCTGAGGCAGACAGGGGCACTTGCTGGAGGAAAACAGGAACTCCCCAGTTGGTGACCAAAGAAGAGTCAATAAAGTTCTCCTCAGCACCAGAGTTAATGAGCATAGAGGTTGTGTGATGACGACCTCCCCACATCACCGTTGCTCTTAGCACAGTTCAGGCGGACGAGGAGGGTTTTGAGAGATTTGCGCTTACCGGCACTCCCTGCCTCACTGGAGAGCACTGTCTTTTGCTGGACAAGTAGTGACGAAGTGGCCTAGCTGGCCACTGTACAGACAGGCTTTGGCATCTAATCTCCTCTTCCTCTCATTAGGCGAGAGGTGGGTACGGTCCACTTGCATAGGCTTAGGTTGAACAAGTGAGGCAGACTTCTCAGATTCAGTTCTCTAGTCCCTGGCTCATCCTGACAGCATGCTGATGATGTAGCCTTCTTTAGAACGGTTGTTAGGGAAAGTGGAAGGTTGAGAAACAAAAATGAGCTCACACTGAGTTAGGAAAGGCTGACAGGATCCCAGATCTCCATTGTATGTCTCTGGGGGTGCCAGACAAGGTTCCTGAACAGGCTGAGTGGGGACACCTCAGGGGACACTTTGAAGAACCTGCCAAGGAGAAGCCAGCTGAAGCTGTTCCTTCTTTGCAGCCAGATCAGTCACATTAGTGGCAACTTTCTCCTCTATCTTCGCAATGGAGTCCAGCTAAGACTGATGTTTGCCTGCGTAGCGCTATGCATATCAAGGACAGCCTTAACTTGATTAAGATCTGCTGGGTCCACAGTGTGGTCAGATTGTACTGTCAGGTTTCAGAAAAGATTAGGACCTGTTAGTAAATCCAAGTTCTACCAGGAACAAATATTATGACCATCGTCCAAAAGAAGCAGACCCGATATTCGTATTAAAAAGCAGGAAAGTATTTATTACATGAGCCAACAAGGAAACAAAATCCATCAAAATGTTCATTGAAACACTGTTTATAGCATTATATTTGCATATATTCAAATTTGTGTGTAAAATCAGTTTTGACCCCTGATTGGTTGCAAGCAGTTGTGTGCCATATTTGGCACTGTGGATTGGATTATTCAAATCCCGAATGGTCGTGGGGTCTCGCCCTCTTCTCCCCTGTGGGTTAGTGGAAAATCCCCAAAGGTGGAGCTGCCAGCAGTCATTAACATATGTACATGTGAGGTGGCCTAATACACTAATCTGTATGTCTCTCCACTGTATTCAGAAGCATAAATTTCTGTTTCCCCACAGTCACTCCTTTTTGGAACAACATGAACTTCATGGTGAAGCCAATTTCCTAGTTAAGCTTTGTTTGGTCATGGTTCAAGGTGGGGGCGAAAACCTAGGAAAATTCAGGAAAAATTCCCCCAAGTCCCCCCTAATGGGCGAACGAGATATACTCCAAGAACATGACTTGTAAGGGAAAGCCCATCTGTTGCTGGCTGGCTAAATAATAAAAGAAAAAGAAATAAAAATGGACAGATATTAGTGCATCATGTGCAGCTCAAGGTGGTATTAGTCCACAAACAACAGCCAGTTCTGTTAGCATGTTTGTCTGTTGTGTATTAGTTGCATAAAGTATCAGTATTGTTCACGACACCAGTCCTTTTGAATTCTACAGCAGCGAGCAGCATGATGAATGATGTTGTGGTGGTGAAGGGTAGCATCAAGGCTTGGTGGGTTGTCTTGTAGAGTAATCTTCAAGCACAGGAGTTTGCGGCAGCGTGGTCCAGAAGTTAGGTGCTTTGTCTACAGCAGTGTGGTCTGCTGCAGGTGTCCTCTCTGGCGTATGAGGGAGAGAAGAGAATACAGTGTGAGCGTATTATTCAAGTACACCTGATTCATTACACCTTGGTTCTATATTATGAATGCTGTTGGAGTCCTGTTATGGTGAACAAGTTGTACCGCTTCCTTCTTTGCTTTACCACAGATTAATTGTATACAAATGAATTTCACACCTTTAATTAATAAGACTAGTAGAACGTGGTATTAATCCACAGACAAAACAGCCAGTTTTGTCACTAATAATGCATGCTTAGCTGTCATATGCACTAATTGCATGTAAATAGCTATGTTTACATGCACAACATTTCTCCAATCCAATCCTACCCTCGGTTGATCGGAAATTCCAAATCCAAATTCACATGGAGACTTAATGAAATAATCCGATCATGACTTGCGTATACATCACCATGCGTTTAATCAGAATGAATCATTTGGGCATAAGCGGAGTTATCTAATTTTCCGGAAATATTGGAAGTAGAAGACGAAGGCTGCGTCCGAATAGTCAAAAAATTACGGCCTATCCACTAATCCCTAATCACTTTTCTTTAACCTTTGTAGAAAACATCATAAGGGCAAGGAAAGGTGTTTAAGGGAATTCCTAATGACTTCGGAAGACAACTGCACTAATTAGAGAATCCGAATGCACTTACACTAGGCAACGTGATCATGAGACCCTGCCCATCATATACGTTTCTTTATGCGATTAGCCGGATGAGTGGTCGCCGCTTTAAATATTGCTGCTGTGCAGAATTGTGGGATAGCTGTATCTCCTTTCTTTACGAAAAGGATGGTTCTGTTTACCCTATGCAAAAGATGGTAAATTAGGAAGCACTGAGACACCTTTCCTTAACATTTGAAGAATTCGAATCCACTTATCATGGCTGCCACGTAATTATTTCCGGATCATTTTTTAGGGGTTAGGAACTTTCCTAAGCAAAAAAGACTATTTGGACGCAGCCGTAAAAGCTGTACTTCCGCCTCTGTTGTAAACAAAAGCCACGTTGTCTGCACGTCCTCGTTCGCTCTTTGTAGCACACATGCACAGTGAAGACAATTTTACCCCAACCACGAAGACAGGATCCGAATGGGTGTGTGCATGGACGTTCTTCGGAATGATGATCAGCTTAAAACCACCTCTCTCATTCGGAATGAAATTTCTTTCCGAATGGACCGAATCGGATCAGAATCTTCCGATTGACGTTTTTACATGAAGCATTTTTAATCTGATTGGGCCTTTATTCCGATTATGTGTGTCTATGTAAACATAGCTAATGTTATTGTTGTCCACAGCACTGATTCTGTCATACCTCAAAACAATGATTATTATTAGAAATAAAATTGTTGGCATGGTAGATGGTTGTATTCCACACTTAGTAGTGACAGATGAACACACCCCAGTGAACTAAAGTATTCATTTTGGTTATGTGAGTGTATAGGAACGCATGCACCTGATTAATGAAGGCTGCGGGTGTCTGAGGCAGCATGGTTTGAGTCAGCCTTCAGTAGTTTTGGTGGTGTCCTCGGGTGAATAACATGGATTAGCACAGGAGTGGTGGATCCCGGGATACCTGTAACTCGAAGAGCAGACTCAGAGCAGTAAATGCATCTTCACACTTGCGCGTCCAATCAACTGTCTCCAGTGGGCGACACGGGCCCTTCAAAACAGCATTGATTGTTGCTGCAATAACAGAAAAGTCAGGTATGTGGTTCCTGCAAAAGTTAAAAAGTTCCAGAATCTTACGGACACCTCGTACAGTGCGGAGACGCGGAGCAGTAGCAATAGCAGTTCTCTGTTTACGGGTGTGCAGTTGTCTTTGGAAGTGTGCGCCTTAGGTAGGGCAGCTAGATATTGTGGTGCCCGGTGTCCTTTCTCTCCGCAGCGAAAGCATTTCTCATCATCCCAGTTTTGATAAGTATAAGGCCTGTTTTTCCTGTGGTCCCTTCCTCTGCATTGATGAGCCTGATGGCCTATTTTTCCACAATTATTGCAGTGTATTTTATCATTCGGAATATTTTCGCGCACGGCCGCGATGGGATGAGGGGTAGACGCATTTTTAGAGATCTGTTCCTCTAATCGTGAAGTCCACGCAAAATATCTTCAAAGGTGTTACCTGGGTTTATGCCAATTGCAAGTACTTTTTGAATATGTGGGGCAGCATCTGCTAGTAATTGTTGGGTAAAAACAGCCACATCTCTATTGGGGTTAGGGAAACCACTATGCGTTTCAAATGCTTCATATTTTTGGTCAGCGTATTCTGCAAATGGCAAGTTATGCTGAATACTGCAGTGAATTTATGCCATTTGGGTGCACCTTTACCCAAGGCAGTTTTTACAGCCTCACAAAAGTCGGTAATCGCCATTTGTAGTTCAGCATGATTTGCCCAGGGCCCGGACGCCCATGCTTTGCTTCTGTGGTATTCTGGCTCGATTGCGTTCCAGCTTGAGGTGGGACAGTTAGCTCGCACAATTGAAAACATGTCTAAAGGATGTAATGACATGCTTCTTTCTAGCTCATTTAACTGTCGCCAAAATTGTAAATTATCTCTTTTGCATTAAGACTCGGTAAATCCTTTAATAGTGCTCTCATGTCGATTACACTTAGAGATACATGGTCAACGTGAAATCTCTGTTCTTTTCCTCTACCGTGAATTTTAGTAACCACTGGAGCCATAGGAGCTACGTTGTTTGTATCATTATTATCAGAAAGTATTGGATTGGTTATTGAATGTAGTTCACCCAAATCGGATCGCAGAACTTGCGGTAGTACCCGATCATTCCACGGAAGCGGCGCAAAGCTTTTTTGATGTCAGGAACTGGAAAGTCCATGATGGCTTGGACTTTAGCATTTATGGGTGCCAGCTTACCCTGGCCTATGACGTAGCCAAGATACGTGACAGTAGCACAACCAAAGTCATTCTTGTTCAGGTTAACAGTCAGGTTAGCCTGGGTCAAGCGCAGGAACAACGTCTCTACATCTTTCAGATGTTCTTCCCAGGAGTCACTCCATGTGATCAGGTCGTCGATGTACGCACCCGTGTGTGGCAATCCGGCGATTGTAGACTGTATCATCCTTTGGAACGTGGCTGGGGCATTTTTCATGCCAAAGGGTAGGACTTCATACTGGTATAACCCAGATGGTGTGGCAAAAGCAGAGATGCTCTTGGCCCTCTCAGTTAAAGGCACACACCAATAACCCTTCAATAAATCAATCTTGGTCAGAAACTTTGCTTGCCCTACTCTATCGATACAATCATCGATCCTAGGTATTGGAAACACATCAGTTCTAGTTACAGCATTGACTTTGCGATAATCTGTACAGAATCTAGTACTTCCATCAGGTTTTGGAACTAGAACACAGGGTGAACTCCAATTTGAGTTAGAGGGTCTGATAATATCATGTTCTAACATGTACTCAACCTCTTTCTCAGCAATCTTTCTCTTTTCAGGATTCATCCGGTATGGATGCTGTTTTATTGGTTTGGCATCACCAACGTCTACATCATGAGAGGCTATAGAAACTCTCTTTGGAACATCAGGAAATAGATCTTTATATTTCTTGATCAACCTCTCAAACTGATCTTTCTGTGAGGGTTCTAAGTGCTGGAGTTTTACATCAAGATTTTGCAACACTTCAGAATTTGACAATTTACATGAAAGAACTTAAGCTTTAATTCTAGGTTTATCATCTTGAAACTCCCCCTCATCTTCACAAGTCTCGGCCATAAGAGGATCTGAAGTGACAGCTGCAACCCTAGCATTCCTATCATGATAAGGCTTCAGCATGTTAATGTGACACAACTGTTTTGGCTTTCTCCTATCTGGAGTCTTCACAATGTAATTGAGATCATTGAGTTTTGTCAGAATTTCATAAGGACCATGAAATCTAGCCTGCAATGGATTGGACTGCAAGGGAAACAACACAAGGACCTTGTCTCCTGGTTTAAACTCACGGCTTCTAGCCTTATGATCATACCAAGTTTTCATTTTTCCCTGACTTGATTTCAAGTTCTCTTTGGCTAGGTCACAAGCTGCACGCAGTCTTTCCTTGAACTTGCTAACATAGTCTAACAGACTGATCTGCGGCTCTTTCTCTTGCCATTGTTCACTCAACAATAGCAAAGGTCCTCTCACTTCATGGCCAAACACTAGCTCAAACGGACTGAATCCAGTAGACCCCTGCACTGCTTCTCTAGCTGCAAACAACAGCAAATGAAAACCTTCATCCCAGTCTTTCTCATGGTCATAACAATAAGTCCTCATCATTGTCTTGAGAGTGGAATGAAACCGCTCTAAGGCACCCTGACTCTCTGGATGATAGGCACTGGAAAGAATCTGCTTCGCACCTAGTTCAATCACAACCTGCTGAAACAATCCGGAAGTGAAATTGCTACCTTGATCTGACTGAATTTCCCTGGAAAGGCCAAACAACGTGAAGAACTTTATCAAAGCCTTTGAAATTGCAGTTGCCTTGATGTTGCGTAGAGGTATGGCTTCAGGGAATCTGGTAGATGCACACATGATTGTCAACAAGTACTGATTTCCAGATCTAGTCTTGGGTAATGGACTAACACAATCAACAATGACCTTGGAGAAGGGCTCCCCAAATGCTGGGATAGGCTGCAATGGAGCTACAGGTGGGTCTAACTGGTGTTTTCCAACTACCTGACAAGTGTGACAGGTTTTGCAAAAGTTGGAAACATCTTTCCGAAGTCTAGGCCAGAAGAAGTGTTTCATGATCTTGTCAACAGTCTTGTTAACACCAAGATGACCTCCTAAAGGCAAACTATGAGCCATTGTTAAGATCTCATTCCTGTAGACCTTCGGAACAACAATTTGCTTGACCACTGCCCAATCTGCATTGGCAGGGATATCAGGAGGGCGCTACTTCCGCATCAACACTCCATCCTTGAGATAATACCCAACTGGAACTGCGTCTATTTCTTCATCAGGAAGGGCTCTCTTCTTTAGTACACAAATTTCAGGATCATTAGTTTGCTCCTGAATCAACCGCTTTCTGGACAGAGACAAGTCTCCAGACACATTAGAATCACCAGACTCATCTGGCTGGCTGAATAGAGAACTGATAAAAGTGTCTGATAAGTCCTCAAACGGAGAAACCATAGTAGGCTGAACAGAGTCATGAGGCGAACCACCTGAGTCATGACTATTCAAGGTGCTGGACGGCACCACATCATCTTCTTCTTGAGCTTTCTTGGCCATAGCACGAGTCACTGCACAGGAAGGATACAGAGATGGGTCTTCATTGCCATCTTCAGTGCTCGGCTGTGAAGTAAGATGAATAGGGGGAACTACATTGCCCCCAGCCAGGTCATTGCCTAGCAACAGAGAAACACCCTTGATAGGTAGACTTGATACAAGTCCCACCTTTACCTGTCCTGTAACTAAATCTGACTTCAAGAATACAGAGCGCAGGGGTACAGATACAGTCCTCCCTTCAATACCTTGTACAAGTATGAAATCCCCAGAAGCGGTCTCATCACGGAACTCCAAGGAGTCCATCAACAAAAGTGACTGAGACGCTCCGGTATCCCTTAGGATATATATGGGGACAGGAGGAGAATGCTCATTCAGAGCCACAAATCCCTCTGACACAAATGGAAGAAATTCCTCCCTCACAAAGTCAGCAGTATCAGGCTTCTTAGCCTCACAAGGAGCAGGCAATTTAGCAGATCGGTCATCTACTACAGGGGTTTCTAACCTTGTCTTCACAAAGGCATTGGGTTTGGTATCCTTTTCTTTTTCTTTCTTAGCTTTAAGGAACCAACAGTTAGTTGTAACATGACCAGATTTCTTGCAATAATTGCAAACTAGACCACTTTTGTCACTGTCAGCTTTCACACTTTGATCAGACCTTTGACTGGATTTCTGAGCACCATCACCAGATTCATCTTTGTCTTTGGGTGAGGAATCTTGGGTATCACCGTTACCTTTCTTCTGAAATTGGGACCATCTATTGTTTCTGCTAGACTGAAATTTGGACTTATGTGTGAGAACATATTTGTCTGCAAACTTGGCAGCTGATTGCAAATTCAGTGCTTGCTTCTCATTAAGGTAGGTCTTAATATCATCCTTGACACAGTTCTTGAATTCTTCAACTAACACTATCTCTTTTAGTGAGTTGAAATCATCCTTGACCTCCATAGAAGTACACCAGCGCTCAAAGCAAACCTTCTTCTCGTTAGCAAATTCCACATAAGTCTGATTGTCAGATTTCTTCAGACCTCTGAATTTCTGTCGGTAAGCCTCTGGAACCAACTCATAAGCTGTCAAAATAACCTTTTTGACAACCTCATAATCAGAGGAATCATCTGCAGACAAAGCCGAATAGGCTTGTTGAGCTTTACCCTTGAGGACAGTTTGCAACATCAGAGGCCAGTGTTCCTTTAGCCACTGACAACTCTTAGCTACCTTCTCGAAGCACTGGAAATACTTATCAACCTCCTTCTCCGAGAATGGAGGCACCAGCTTTACCTCCTGGCTAGCACGAAATTTGTTTTCGGCTTCCATTTTAATTTTTAGTTGCTCCATTTGGAGCCTTTCTTCCCTGTCTAATTTTTCTAAATCGAAATCTCTCTGTCTCTGTCTCTCTATTTCTGCTCTTTCCTCTTTCTCTCTTTCTTTTTCTCTTCTCTTGCTAATTTTTCTAACTCAAACTGCCTTTCTTTCTCTTTCTGCTCTCTCGAACTCTTTGTTTTTCTTTTTCTCTTTCTGCTCTCTCGAATGCTCTTTCCTCTCTTTCAATCTCTAGCATTTTTAATTTAAGTTCCATTTCTACATTTGGATTTTCCACTGGAAACTGTTCCAGATCTCCTGGTGCAAACACATTTTCATCAATGTAATATTCAACAATCTCTCTAGCCAGTCTTGCTTTTCGCATGGCTGGTTTTACATCTGTCAGCTCTAACTGTCTGCATATTTCTAGCAGTTCTGTCTTTTTAAAAGACTTCAAAACCTCTACGGTTGGTGATGCCAAGAAATCATCCATTGCTGTTGATCTGTCAATATATATCTAGGAAAATTCAAAAAACAATTTCACAATTTGAAATTTTAGATTTTCAATAAATGACTCGCACAATGGTCTATCCCGGACGAGCCCCCAATTTGTTATGGCCCCAATTTGTTATGACGTCACGGACAGCAAGGGATGACAGACAAAATTCTTAAACTTCAACAGATTTAATTAAACAAACACTTAGAACTAATCTACACTGTACCCTACTGACCAAGATTGAATAAAAAAAAGATAGTTACAGTCCCTTGGTAATTGAGATGGGCTGCTATGTTGCGATGTCCTGGGACAGGAAAATGCTCCAACACAGGCAAAAATCCACAAAAAGCTTCACAGGTCTTGAAAAGAGTGACAGGTCTGGTCAAATGTATCCTTCCACAATTTCTCCTTGCAATTTCTCCAACTACCCTTCCACTCTCTCAATTTTTCTCCTTATATACTCTTGTCCAGCCCCCTCTGAGGCATGCCCAGGACATGCCCAACCTAGCTCCAGACTGGGCTTAACAAAAAAAATTGTCAATACTGCCATCTAGTGGCTTTTCCCCCCCCATTACAATATAAACACATTACACAAAAGACACAGTTTTTTAACGACGAACAACTGATTGCTTCTACACCGGTCAAATTCTAGTTTCTAGGTTAACGTACAACTGGGTGGAGCATTCCAGATCTCCGTAGTTTCGCCTTCCAAACTATATTGTGATAAAACAAAGTACTCACTCTTCTTGAATTGGTCAGGAAACTCAGGGAGGTCCGGAAACGAATCCACCCTGCTCTGCAGCGCCAAATTTGTTAGTATACCCAAGTTTTACCAGGAACAAATATTATGACCGTCGTCCAAAAGAAGCAGACCCGATGTCCGTAATAAAAGGCTGGAAAGTTTTTATTACAAAACCCAAAACCAGTGAAGTTGGCACGTAGTGTAAATCGTAAATAAAAACAGAATACAATGATTTGCAAATCCTTTTCAACCTATATTCAATTGAATACACTGCAAAGACAAGTCACTTAATGTTCGAACAGGTAAACTTTGTAATTTTTTGCAAATATTAGCTCATTTGGAATTTGATGCCTGCAACATGTTTCAAAAAAGCTGGCACTAGTGGCAAAAAAGACTGAGAGAGTTGAGGAATGCTCATCAAACACTTATTTGGAACATCCCACAGGTGAACGGGCTAATTGGGAACAGGTGGGTGCCATGATTGGGTATAAAAGCAGCTTCCCTGAAATGCTCAGTCATTCACAAACAAGGATGGGGCGAGGGTCACCACTTAGTGAACAAATGCGTGAGCTGATTGTCGAACAGTTTAAAAACAACATTCCTCAACGAGCTATTGCAAGAAATTTAGGGATTTCATCATCTACGGTCCGTAATATCGTCAAAAGGTTCAGAGAATCTGGAGAAATCACTGCACGAAGCGACAAGGCGAAAACCAACATTGAATGCCCGTGACCTTCGATCCCTCAGGCGGTACTGCATCAAAACCGACATCAGTGTGTAAAGGACATCACCACATGGGCTCAGGAACACTTCAGAAAACCACTGTCAGTAACTACAGTTCGTCGCTACATCTGCAAGTGCAAGTTAAAACTCTACAATGCAAAGCGAAAGCCATTTATCAACAGCACCCTGAAACGCCGCCGGCTTCGCTGGGCCCAAGCTCATCTAAGATGGACTGATGCAAAGTGGAAAAGTGTTCTGTGGTCTGACGAGTCCACATTTCAAATTGTTTTTGGAAACTGTGGACGTCGTGTCCTCCGGACCAAAGAGGAAAAGAACCATCCGGACTGTTATAGGCGCAAAGTTCAAAAGCCAGCATCTGTGATGGTATGGGGGTGTATTAGTGCCCAAGGCATGGGCAACTTACACATATGTGAAGGCACCATTAATGCTGAAAGGTACATACAGGTTTTGGAGCAACATATGTTGCCATCCAAGCAACGCCTTTTTCATGGACGCCCCTGCTTATTTCAGCAAGACAATGCCAAGCCACATTCTGCACGTGTTACAACAGCATGGCTCCGTGAGTAAAAGAGTGCGGGTACTAGACTGGCCTGCCTGTAGTCCAGACCTGTCTCCCATTGAAAATGTGTGGCGCATTATGAAGCGTAAAATACTTACAACGGAGACCCCGGACTGTTGAACAACTTAAGCTGTACATCAAGCAAGAATGGGAAAGAGTTCCACCTGAAAAGCTTCAAAAATTGGTCTCCTCAGTTCCCAAACGTTTACTGAGTGTCGTTAAAAGGAAAGGTGATGTAACACAGTGGTAAAAAGGCCCCTGTGCCAACTTTTTTGCAATGTGTTGCTGCCTTTAAATTCTAAGTTAATGATTATTTGCAAAAAAAAAATTAAGTTTCTCAGTTTGAACATTAAACATCTTGTCTTTGCAGTGTATTCAATTGAATATAAGTTGAAAAGGATTTGCAAATCATTGTATTCTGTTTTTATCTACGATTTACATAACGTGCCAACTTCACTGGTTTTGGGTTTTGTACATGAGCCAGCAAGGAAACAAAATCTACCGAAATGTTCATTGAAACACTGTTTATAGCATTATATTTGCATATATTCAAATTTGTGTGTAAAATCAGTTCTGACCCCTGATTGGTTGCAAGCAGTTGTGTGCCATATTTGGCACTGTGGATTGGATTATTCAAATCCCGAATGGTGGTGGGGTCTCGCCCTCTTCTCCCCTGTGGGCCAGTGGAAAATCCCCAAAGGTGGAGCTGCCAACGGTCATTAACATGTACATGTAAGGTGGCCTAATACACTAATCTGTATGTCTCTCCACTGTATTCAGAAGCACAAATTTATCTGTTTCCCCACAAACCCAAGAGCAGAATCAATTCTTTGTGTTTATTAAATGAGTTGAATAAGGAAAAGGTTTCTTGAAAATGGAAAACACAAGGAGGCCCTCGGCCACAAAAAAATTCAACTTCAGTTAACAATTCAAGCACTATCCAGAGAGTATCCAGAAACACGCAAGGCTCAGAACCAAGAGACAGTCCAGTGAAAACAATTAGGCAGGCAATCCAAGTCACAGCAGTAAGAAAATTCAAAACAGGTAACAGGCCGGGTTCAAAATAGGCAGGTTTCCTACAAGCAGGTTCAAACAGACACGTTTCTAAGAAGACTTACAAAGAGAATGGTCAGGAACAATCTGACAAACTAAAGGCAATGGAGAGGGGTTTAAATAAGCTGGATCTAATGAGACAGGTGAACAGAATCAATGACAGAGCAGAGACAGTGGGAAACAGGTGATCTGAGCAAAGGGCGGGAAGAGAACCAAAACACGGGCAGAGTTAAAGCACATGGCAAAGCAAAATAAACAAAAAGCACATGGCAAACCAAAACAAATGGAAAGCACAAGGCAGACAAACACAACAAATACCAGCAGGAGGTCACAGTCACAGAGCCCAAACAGGGGTACTGACAGAAAAAATGTTCAGTTCCTTTTCCCTCCAAGTCATAGGAGCCCACCCTCAAGATGGTTTTATTTTTATATTTTACCCTATAATTTCTTTGATTTTTGTCCTTGGAACGAGGGACCAAAAACTCACAGTTTCTTGTTGTTATTGTTGTTGTTTTTCTTCCTCTTCCTCTTCTTCTAGATGTGGACACTAACTTTGAAGCACGACTCCTCTGTTATTATTTAACATATTGTCATAAAACTTGACATGCATGTTCTACATGTCAGTGCGCAGGCATTAACTGAGCCCAATTATTCAAAAAAAGAGCACTCACCAATCACACGCCATCATCCAGAGGACATAGATCATTTGAACTTGTTTTAATGCGCATAAGGTTCATGTATTCAGAGAATAAAAATATGGCCTCTCAGACAGATTCTAGATCAGAAAGAGTTGTTTGTGGTACAATTCTAACGAGCAGTAAGCTTCTTGGAAACATCACACTTGCTCCATTGAATAAAGACCTTGGTCGGCTGCGAGACTATATTGGATAACCTGAGGTCATGTGAGTTGTGCCACTCTTCCTGTCAAACATCACAGGCCACATATCATAGCCAATCAGAGGTATTTTAGAAAAATGAAGACTATTCAAATTCAACACTTACCCCTGAGCTTCGAACCATTATTCCTGCCAAGGCTAGAAAATCATTGAATAATATTAATAATGAAGAACCAAGTATAATGGTTAAAATAACAAATAGCAATAAATTTAACCTTGAGCAGAAAAGAAACACATTCATGCTGTGTGTATACACTCAGTGCAGCCTACATCTCTTGTCTTTCAATCCACAGAACATTGTTATGAACTGATAAAAACCCATCAATTTATAAACGCAGAGTTATATGGACCGGTTTATTGAGGAACAAAGCTCTAAAATTCTCTTAACATTCTATTAAGCACAATTTTACTTGCTGAGTGCATTTCACTTTATTGCAAATTCTATTACATTCCAATACCATTTTTGACAAGTAAAACACAAAAATGAAGGTGACACGCTAGGTTTGGCATTTCACCTGAAGGCCTGTGGGGAGGGTCATGTTGTTTCCATGTTATGATGAATGGACAACATAGAGGAAAAAGCAATCAGACACTTTTAAACCTCCACCAAGGCTGAAAAATCCCTGCAGACGCTTTTCTGTATTTTTGTTATCTTAGCTGGAACCAAAATCTGTTAACACTCAACTAAATCCACATCATCTCTGCAATAATTTAGTGGTGGTGGGAGGCCTCTGCCTCCATTAATTAGTAGGGACATCTTGTATGTAAACCCCAGTTCCATGCAAGTTCAGTCCCTGGATCCAGAAAAATATCTGGATATAAACTGGTTTGTCATATTTTCATGATATCATTGAGATAATGCCTCCCATTTTTTTTCTCTCTCTCATTTGAAATCATTTTGTAGTTGTGAAGCTGTGACTCAAAATGTCAAATTTTTAACCGCTTGCAATGATGAAGAATCCTTCATAAAATCCTGGATCCACATCCAGATCATTCCCAAATTCTAATCACCTATACATCTGGCTAAGATCCACCTCTGGTAAAACTGTAATGCAAATGTGTTCATTAGTTTTTGCATAACACCCTTAACTAACCAACAAATAAACAAACCAACCAACAAACACGACCGGTCACATAATCTCAAAGGCAAAGGTAACATCATTTTTTTTACAGCACTTATCGTAAGTGTTGTTTGCTTGGTGATAAATTAGACCTTATAACTAATGTCTCAACGTCTTTCATTTCTGTGAGCAAGCCAAGGGCAACAACGAAAGGTAAAAACTCCCTTGTGGAAATGGGAAGGCACCTTGGGTGGATCTTGACAATGCGGACCATTCTTTCCTGGAAAACTAATCGATGTAGTGACAGAGGGGGATTTGGAGTTGAAGCAATAGGCTTTGCACTTGCCGAGAAATCAATTATTTATAATGGGGACTAATTTGGAATTATTTAAGTTTGGATTCAATTTGGATTAAAACTCGTGAAAAAGCAGCACAATATGTTGAATAAAAGGAAATCAAGTTAAATGAAAATCAGTTTGTTTGTATGCCCTGCATTACAGTCTGTCCTAAATACCCTGTTATAAAAACCTATAAACCTGTATTTGAGAACAGGGAGGGAAAAGCACAATGCAACTTAACTAGGTATGTAGTGAGATTTGCTTTCACAAAGATATAGAAAAAAAACCTGAAAAATCATACAGCCGGAGTCCAAAGTTCTGAGTCATAATTAAATAGGCACAGCAACTGAATTAAAGGTCAAAATGCAGCCACATGCTGTAACCTTTGACCTTCAATAGTAACCAATGCATGGTAGCTAAAAGGTCAGAAAAAAATGGGGAGGAGAAGTGAGTGGGCAGATGCGAAAATTTTCTGTAAGTGCCACTGGACATTTCATAAATGATGAGAAATTGTTCTCAGGCATCCATTTTAACACTATTCTGCAAATTGCACCATGTGGGATTTACAGCACAGGCCACCTCCTACTGATGATGAGATGCAGAAAATGGTATTACAATGAGGAGGACAAAAGGGCACAAACAATAGGAGAATACAAATCTGAGGGGCATAAAAATGAAGAATAAGGGAAGAAAGGTAACTTCGAAAAGATCAACTTAGTTTGCCAGTCCTGACAGCCTCCTGCATGAGCAGGATGATGTTGGAAACCTGGGATTGAGAAAATACTAAAGGTGGCAACAGATGAAATTGAAGTGGTGGCATGAATGTATATTATTCCTCAGAATTCCAACTCAGCTACAAAATATGCAATTAACTTGTCTACTATATCATCCCACTTTACAACTGGACAGTAATTATGCTTAATACTAATAACTGCCACTAACAATTTCAGTTTGTAACATTTGAGTTTATTGCCCAAGCCCACTTACGCCCATAAAACACAGCCTTGGGTTTGTGTGGATCTGGCTTTAAGGGCAGCTGAGCTAAAGGAATTATGCGGTCAAGCTGCCCAAGTTTTCCCTTTGCGTGTGGGCTTGCTGAACATTCTCTACATTCCTCAACTACCATCTGAGTGAGGGGGCAGTGGCCCCCAGTGGTACGAGGTGGTACTGCAAGCTGCGGTAAGTTGAGCACAGGCTCTAGAGCCAAGTGGAAGCCCAGATAAGAAATGTTTGAATTTGTGACACCTTATTCCCAAATTGTTCAATTAAATGCCCATTTATGAAAAAAAATTAATTAAAAACATGAAACATATGCTGACGTCAAAGCAGCTGAATGGTTTTTGCACCTTATTACATCCCATACATATTGAAGCGAAGCTGACGAAAGCCAGATCAGCAGATTACTACATTTGACAATTGAAAGCACAAACAAAGAGAGTGGAAAATTATCAAGGCCTTTAAAAATGCTTTATTGTAAAGTGAAGTTTGATCAAGAGCAGTGCACATTTGTCTATTGTATGTTCGCTCAATTATAAAACTGTACAAATATACATTCACACTCCAACCAATAAACAATGTTTTACGAAGAACACTCAATCATATGCAGAATAGAGGGGAAAAAATTGTTTTAGAAAAGTATTTGTAGTACTTGTCAAAGGTATCAAAGTTTTAAAGTAAATTTCATCAGTATTAGCATAAAAGATGCATACTAAAAACATCTGAGTAAACTGACATTAGCAAAATGGCATGATTTTGTAATGGCTTACTCCCATACCAAACACTAACACTTGACCAGAGCCAGTAGGACAGATGAAACCCATTTGCTACTGTGATTGAATCTTACGCATAATGTCAGAAATGCTGCGAGCCGATCTCTGCGATGCAGTGACGGATTTTTTGAGGACTGAAATAACGTAATCCATTTTAATGTAAAAGTGAACCAACTGTACCTCTTCATTTCGGGAGACAGTGTCAAAATGTCCAGACAATAGAACAACTCAAATTGCAATAAAAAGCTCTATAAACAAGCACAACTTTATAAAATGTTGCAAAAGTAACAAATAGGCTATTTTTTTAGAAATACAATTAAAACTGAATTTTCAACTGTTATGTACCCCCACAAAAACTAGCTTATGTACACAAAGATCCAAAATTTCACAATAAAATTGAAATACACAGCAGTTACGCACATAAAATTTGGAATAAGCATAGAAAAATATTAGAATCAGAGATATTGCAATATTTCTGTTTGAATATTTACACAGCCTGAAGTCATCGGTGACAAAAACATTGGCATCCACAAATTTAAAAAAAAAAAAAAAATCACATTAAAAAGGTCCGTAGATGTTTGCAGATCCATGGTGAAGCCATTATCCAGTGGACACCTCACACAACCAAACTCTCTCGACTCACTGCCCCATTCTGAAAGAGACAGGTTCAGGGAATTCAGTTATTCCAGCTAAGTTTACTGCTTACAAGTGAATTCATCCCATTTATGTCCGATATCCTCATGGCTCAGGTGATCTGACAGACACTGAAACAGCTGGTGCTTCAGGTCTCAGTGTAGTGCAAGGCCCCAAGCAGCAACAGGGGCCCCCGCTCAATCAAGTGGCTTTGGTGACAGATGTAATGCAACCAACAGACGTAATACAAGTACAATCTTAATGGGAAATTGGTTTCCAAATAGAGGCTGCTATGAAGGGCACAATGAACATTGTTCAGTAACACATACCTAGTCCCAGTACACAAACGCACGCTATAACACCCAAATTAACAGACAGCCAACACATATTTATTTCCTCCACATCATAAAAAAAAAATCTAATCCAGAGTCATATTCAACAGAAACAGACACACAGTAGTGTGCAGCAATGATTACACACCACCACTTTCGTCTAAATGGGGTCCTAATATATTACTTCTCTATAACTTTTTTTAGCAAAAATGCATTGAAAAATACTATTGTAGGCAATGAGAACAAAAAAATAATTCCCATAAGTATACTGAGGTAAAAATATGCGTAACAAACAAAAACACTGAAAACATCCATTTTTTCTTTAATGACAATTGAAAAGTGTCACAAATTTTATTTTTTTTGAACTCTTGCATAGCCCAAATATATGTTAGAAGGCTCATTCCATGATTATTGATGCTAAAAATTTGGTTTAAACTGGTTTGAGGAAACATTATTCTGCAAAATTACCTCTGATAGTCAGTCGTACCAATATAGAAGGTGACATGAAGTGTAATAGTGTTAAACACGATGACATGACTGAAGGAGCTCTCTGAGATTGCTCGTAGCTACACTCTGGCCTTACATGATGCTGAAGACCTTAACTCTTTCAACCCCAGATATTCTAGCATCACTATACCCTTCAACCCCACAGCCCTCTGTAGAGGGCTGGTCATTATCTGGACATTGTATCTTACTGTTATCTCTGGAATCCCATTAAATGTAACCTGATATGTTCCAATCAATTAGTCAGATTGTTTTAATTTTCCCTACAGGAATTTGGGGTTGAAGGGAATATGTTGGTCAGCCCTCTGTAGAGGGCTGTGGGGTTGAAGGAGTTAAATGCTGCCATGGCAGTGTAAGAAACACCATTAAGCATTTCAAAGAGACCGATTCGCTGAAAACTAGTGGCAACAGAGGTGCAACATGAAAGTTCAGCGCCTCTGATGTTCGTTGGAGAACGTTTAAAAATGACTGTTTCCTCCCTTCAGTAAAACATGGAGGCGGTAATATTATGGCTCGGGTTCAAAAGGAGCCGGTTATCTCATAAAAACCGACTGAATCATGAATCAAAAATAGTGTCACAGCATCCTTATGAGGCACCCATTGCCATCTGGAAAGAGACTGATTAGTCAGGGATTTCATTTTTGACAAGATAGTGACCATAAACACATTTCTGAGTTGTGCGAAGATTATCTCATTCGGAAAGAAACATCTGGTGGCATAAAAGTCATGACTTGGCTAGCTCAAAGTCTAGACCTTAATTCGATTGAGCAAATCTGTAGTAACATCGAAAGAATCTCTTTGGAATGAACTTTAACCCATATGGGATAGTTTAGCAAGTGAGGAAAAAAAAAAGCATGTGAAAATTATGCCCGAAAGATTAAATGCTGTAATCAATGCAAAGGGTGGCCACACTAGATATTGACTTTTTCTCTCAAAAGGACAGTATTATTTTGTTTTTACTATATATTGTTGTCCGTTTACTTATTTTCATCTATGTGATCCAATATTACATGAAATAAATACTTGAAAAGTACTAGGTATCTAATTTATCTTCATTTTGTTCAGTGTATAATCATCACTGCACACTACTGTAAACATGCATATAACCATACATGCATGCGGCCACAACAATACAAAAAACAGCAATAACAGGATGTTAAGTGCCTCTCATTAGGTTAGGAAAGAGGTTTTCCCCTGCAGTTCCCCACCTTGCGTAGGTTGCTCCTTTTGGAGGACGAGACACTCTCCTGGTCACTGTAAGGCGGGGGAGGGGGTGGCGGGAAGCTGTCATCACCATAAAGCCGGCGGTCAGGGACAGAGGATGGCCCGGCCTGGGGGAGGGGCGGGGGCCCGCGGGGGCCCCTTCCGCGATCCAGGCGGTCGGCGTCGCTGTCCAGTCGGTCACGGCTGCGCGCCCTCTGTTGCTCGCCCAGCTTCTTCCTCTCCATAGCCTCACGCAGGAAGCTGTCATCGTACGCGTCGCGCCCACCCCGCCCCCGCTCGCGCTCCAGGTCCATCAGGTCGTCACGGCTACGGCTGCGCCGGCCCTGGTAGGCTCCTCGGCGCGGGTCAGCAGGGGAGTAGTCCCGCCTCCGGGGATTGTCACGGTCGTGTCCCCGTCCACCGCTGCTGCTCCACCCATCATCCGATCTGCAAGGTGGCCAAAAATTCACAAGATTGAGGAGAGTGCAGACCACCACCAGGGGGCAGTGCAGACAATTACACATGGACAGTTATTCAGGAGCAGACCCTTTAATTCTGCCCAGAATAGGGCACACTAGATGACCAACATTACAACTTGTAACTGCTGCTCTACATTTACCTTCTGCACTACAGTCTCATTCCTCTGTTAATGTTCCTTACTTGTTTGACGGCCATCTTGCAAGGTAATTGCATTCAGTCAGATTCAACTTGCAATAGAGATTTTGATCTTAATTGAGTTTTTCTGGATCAATAATGGCTCAATAAAGCAAAGGAAACTTCCCTTCAACCAGATTACTACAGAAATCATTCAGCAAAAACTGCTTTTTAGCAGTGAATTGTTAATTAAGCGTTAGTTGAACTGCATGTAGTGAAGCTTTACATGACTGCACTGTACTGAAGCCTCTCTATGGAAAACCCCTCTAACTTTGAGCCGAAAATACCATTTTCTGTACTGTAAGGAGCTCAGAGCCACAGCCACTCTGGGTCCCCATATATGATACGGCGGTACTGTTTGTTCCCCTTTGAAATCCTCCAGCAACAGAAATAAACCCCACAAGCAGCACCTAAGGAAGCACGCACCCTCTCCTGCCTCCTCTGGGCCCACCCTCGCGCCGATGCGGGGGGTAGTCGTCGCGGTAACGGTCGCGGCCAATGTCGTCGAGGTTGTCCATGGAGCGGGCTCGAGCGCGGCCGCCGGGCGGCCCCCTCCTGCCATAATTGTCCCGGCGGCCCTGCTGAGACACGCTGCTGATGGTGCTCATGTTGTCGTCCTGGTCAAAGACTGTGGGCAGCCCTGGGGCCTGAGCCCGGCCTCTGCTCCTGGGGTCCGGTCCTTCATGGAGAGAGCTTACCTGGCTCATTACATCCACTGAGAGAGAGAGAGAAAGAGAGAGAGAGAGAGGGAAGGGAGAGAGAGGGTGGAGAGGGAGGGAGAGGATGAGGAAGAGAGAGAGAGGGAGAGAGAAATAGAGCAAGAGAAAGGGGGAGTGGGGGAGAGATAGAAGGGGAGAGAGAGTGAGACATTGCAGGAAGAGAATTAGAAAGGGAGAGAGGGACATAGTTGAGAGAAAGAGGGAGAGAGACCATAAGAGAGAGCTAACCATTCAGCAATGACAAACGACCCATTCAGCAAAAACAAATCTTGTATGGAGCGTGACACAAGCAGCACAGTGTTGTAATGCAGAAGCACCAGCAGGGGGCAGCACGCAGCCACAAGACACTCACTGCGATTGTATTTCCCGGGGTTGTCTCCAGGCCGACTGGGGTCCAGGTTGGCCAGCTCCTGCTCCATGTAGTACAGCACTCTGGTGGGGTTGCCATCTGGGTTGGCCTGGATGCGGTATCCACTGCGAGCTGTGTGAAGGCAGAAGCCATTCAGGCTTTCAAAATACACATCATTCCTACCGAACCAGGCTTCCTAATCCTAACCATGCCAACGTTCTCCAAGCAGCTTCTCACCAAACTGCCAATGGGAATATTTACACATCGCATGAAAACTGCTGACTCAATCAATGTCATTTACTGTTGGGAATAGCATCATAATTAATGGTAGCCATCACCGAGTCACTACGGATTTGAATCAAGACAATTAGTAGTTGGTCAATTATGAACACACAAACTGAAGCCTCAACCGCATCAACATAATCAATGTCATCAACAAATGGCAGTAGACCAATTGAAGAGATGAGGGGACTAATGAATAATGAAAGTGTGGAATAGAATCATAATCACTCACTTGGATTTCCGCCACCTTCCGGCAGCAACGGTACCTGAGACCCCTGACCCACTGGAGGAGAGACCGAAAGAAAGGGGAATACAGAGGGAGGGAGGGAGGGATGCAGGGAGGAAGATGGAGAAAGAGAGAGACATTTATATGAGCATCCCCTGGCAGAGATATCAAGGCTTTGTTCAATCTGCCTTTCTGGCTTATTTAGGTCCAACAAAAGCAGAAGTGAGAACCAGCTCACTGACTAGAATAGAAATACAACAAAATCAGGGAACAGCATCAGTGGCCTGAACAAAATGCTGACATGAATAGAAAGGCAGATGAGATGGCGAATTGGAGAAGTGCGGTCCGAGCTGACCTGAGCTGGCTCTATCGTAGTCCCGGTTGTAGCCGTTGGATGGGGGAGGTCCGGGAGGACCAGCGGCAGTGTTGGGGAGGGGCAGCATGGGGATGGCTGGGTGGTTCATGCCCCCTCCATACGGCGGCTGGGCGTACATGCTGGGGGCGTAGGTGGTGGCGGCGTACTGACTCATAGGCACGCCAGATTTCACCGCCTTCCCCGCCTCGTACACTTTCGGGGAGAAAAGGGGCGGGGGGGGCGGAGGTCAGTGTCAAACGGTCAGTGGTTTGGAGTTTACAGACTCACACAGTCAGTAGTTATGAGGTAGTGCTCGTGTAGTAACAGCTGCTCGAAGAATCTGAGGTTGGAAATTCACCCGGTCAGTAGCTATGAGGTTACAGTTCCACGCTGTCAGTGGCGACAAGGTTAGCATTCGATACAGTCAGTATGACTGAGTTAATGGTTTCCCATGGTCCACAGTCATGAGGTTGACATTTCATAGTCAGTTGTTCTGAACTTATGACTTCCCATGGTCAGTAGTCAAGCGGTTACAGGTCCAGAAGGACATTAATTATGAGCTTGTAGTTTTGCAGTCAGTGGTTATTCCATTAGGGTTAGTAGTTTTGTGAATTGAGTTTTGCCATATCCATGGCTATAAGTTTTTACAGACAGTTGTTATGGGATAACTATTTGTAATTATGAGTTTGTGGTCAGTTATTATGATGGTGCAGTAGCACATGGTCAGAAGTTATGAGGTTGTGGTTTTGCAAGCTCAGTAGTAATGATAACAAAAATTCACACAGTCAGTTGTTAAGAGTTTATGAATTATGAAGTCATTAGTAAATGGGTTTGTGGACTTGCAAGGTCAGCAGTTGTGTGAATAGTTTTACACAGTCAGTAGTCATAAGAATAGCTTCTCATGTACAGTGGTTATGAGAATATGGTTTCATGTATTCAGTAGTTGTGAGTATACAGTTTCACACACAGTCCTAAAAGGTTCACACATTCGCAACAAATTCACACATTCAGTAGTCATGAGAATAGTTTCACACTGTCAGTAGTTATGATTATTGTCTCACACTGTTAGTAGTAATGATTGTTTCATGCTGTCAGTAGTTATGATTATTGTTTCACACTGACAGTAGTTATGAGAATAGTTTCACACTGTCAGTAGTTATGATTATTGTCTCACACTGTTAGTAGTTATGATTGTTTCATGCTGTCAGTAGTTATGATTATTGTTTCACACTGACAGTAGTTATGAGAATAGTTTCACACTGTCAGTAGTTATGAGTATTGTTTCATACCGTCAGTAGTTATGAGAATAGTTTCACACTGTCAATAGTTATGATTATTGTTTCATGCTGTCAGTAGTTATGATTGTTTCACACTGTCAGTAGTTATGAGAATACAGTTTTACATGGTCAGTAGTTATGATTATTGTTTCACACTGGCAGTAGTTATGATTACTGTTTCACACAGTCAGTCGTTATGAGAATACAGTTTCACGCGGTCAGTGGTCATGTGGACACGGTCTGTAGACAGACCAGAGACTCGTGCAGTGCAGTACTCACATGCTCGCGGGCAGCAGCAGCGCTCTGGGCAGCAGGGGCAGCTGACGTAGCAGCAGCAGGTGTGGGGGCAGCACTGACACCAGCAAATCCCAATCAGGAGCAACAGCAGGAGGAAAGCCAGTACCAACACCAGCACCAACAACCAGTCTGTGGAAGAGAGAGGGAGAGGAAGGGGGGAGGGAGAGAGAGAGAGAGAGTAAAAGAGGGAGGAGGGAAAGAGTGAGTGAAGAAGATAGGGCAAAGGAGGGAGGGGATAGGGTAGGGATATGGATGGAAAGAGATGAGGGGGAAAAGAGGGAGGGAGAGGAGAGAGGGAGATAAAGAGGGTGGGAGAGAAAGAGAAAGCAAAAGGGGAGAGTAAAGGGAGGGAAGGGAGAGAGAAAGAAACAAAGATCGAGGAGGGAGGGAGAAAAGAGGGAGAAGACAAGTGGGAAAAAGGCAAGAGAAGGGGAGAGGAGTATAAAATGGGGAAAAATTAAAGTCAATGACAAGTACATTAAAAACATTAAACCCATGAAGAGACATGGATGTGAAGCCTGAAAACCATGCAACGAAGTGTGATGAACAGAAATTACACAAGCCATCCTTTACAGGCCTGTGTTTTACAGTTTTGTGTATCTGACACAGTGCATGCAGATCAGGGCAGACAGGAACAGGCAGTAAGGCCTCAGAGCTGCATTGAGAAAGAGGAACTATGACTGCACTGGTGCGGGTGTGCAGGGGTGGGGCATGTGTGCTACTTTTTGTCTCACTCGCGCACATCTCGATGGGATCACAGCCAAGGAGTTGAGGACTCAGACCTTTGGAACCATGGGAGAAAAATCCCAACAAAATACACCGTTTTTTCCCCCCTTTTTCATTTTTATGCCCCGAACACAGGACCCACAGCCCAACTGATCCGCAGAAACAACACAAAACAACACAGCACACGGTAAACATGATTCAAACTGTGAATCAGCACTGTTGTGGCGAAACGGTTGCCATGAGTCACCTGACAGCGCACTGACATTAGTCGCAGCCATTCACCAGAAAACCCCTTTCAGGTTGAGACCAGCAACTTTAAACCACAAACGCAAACACACAAACAAGCACAGATACAGGGGTGGGCGAAACACCAACAACATAGCCAAAAATAGCTGCTTCATGACATGCTGTTGTGGTAGAGACTGGTTCAGATAAAGACTGATTCAATTTTGTCAGGATTTTAAGAGCAGTCCCTCCGATTGTGTCAGCGGGTCCTGACTCGCAGCCAGAGTTGCCGTTTCTGCGTTTTGGCCTTTTGACGAGTGGTTAACATTTCTGACTCAGTTCCCAGAGCCGCCTTAAAATAAGTCTGCCATTTTTGTAACCGAAACACCTGCATATCAGGAACCAACGATTAGGCAGCCTTGAAACTCTTAGTATCCTCAACGCGCTTTGGGCACTTTCCAAGCGAAGTGTTGCTGGTTACACCTCTTAAGCAGGCTAATGAAGCTAATTAGCATTTTAAAATAATCAGAATGACCAGAGTAGATACTTTCAAAATGGTGATTTAGAGGCTTCAAAGTCAAAGTCATTAAGGAGTCATTAAGGCTTCCAATTTCTTAAGCAATCAAAATTTTATCACTAAAATTATTCCTCCAAGGAAGAATAAGTTTTTGGGGTCACACTTTTGGCTCAGTTCAGGATGTTTTTCGCTTAAAGCATTGTACCACTGTCAATGCCAGTTTAAAGAAGTTAAATAATTATCAAAATAACCGTGATGATTACAGCATCGTTTCTAAAGGGCAGCCCCTGTCTACTGTACTCGAATTTGCCAAAAGCCCAGGGGCTTTAATGAATGCATCCAAAAACTCGCACACACTCCCGCGCACACTCCCACACACTCGCCCACGCTACTCTAATGTAAGCAATATCAGGAGGAGAGGGCTTTCATATTTAAGTACCTTGCATAACCAGTAATTCAAAGCCAGGCAGGAGGTCTGTAGTATTAGACTTTCTCTCTGCGAAGGAAAGACAAAACCAAGATTACTGGATGGGCCGCCTTCTACCTCCGCGTCTCGACGCAAGATATCCCATTTGGGGTACCCTGCACTGAGTAATGACAGGCAGCTGGGGACTGGTGAAGTATACCTAGCACAGGATGATTGGTTCAGTCTGGTCCAGATGAACCACCACACAGGGCAATGCCACTGAAGTCTAAAATTTCGAAGATGGACTCATGAGCAGTACACTGACAGCCCCGCTGGAACTGAAAGTGGGCACAACACCAGTCTCAGAGAAAAAGTTGCCCGCATCATAAGCATAACAAAAATCAAAAATTGTCCCATTTCTAGACATTTCCAAACTGGTGACGTGTCTTTGACCCGTAAGAGAAGAATCACTGGAGTCGGTCAGTGATCCAACACATACGTCCCACACCTCAGGTGAGATGGTCTGAGCACTGACCTAGACATCGTACAGGCCTTCCCCATTCAACCAAAGGTCAAACTAACGCAGTGACTAAAGGTGACCAGGGTTTGCTCGACAGCCCTCAATACCACAGGGAAACACTCCATCCAGCACACATACAAGGGTGGGGAAAAAAAAACAAAACAAAATTTTTTTAAATTTTTTCATAATGGATTAAAGCCATAAGCAAAAGTGATTTGAATAGAGATCCTAGCTTTGCGCACTTAATCTGCATATGGCACAATGCCGCACAGACTCTTGCTGGCCAGGAAACGATTTTAGGCAATTGTAGCATTGTTTTTCAGACGAGACTCTTCTATCACCAGGCACTACACGCCGCTGTGGTCGGATAATGATATGGTGCATGGTGTTGGGTATGAGGCACTGACTGTGCTGATAGGCTGCAGGTAAGTGACTTAAGCCCCCATCCCAGCCCCAGCCCCAGCCCCCTCGCAAACAAGACAGGCTGCACTCATTCACATTGCTGGGGGTCCCTGGGTTTTGGGGGGGGGGCTCACCCAACACGATGAGCTCTGTGTAGTCCTCGCTGTTGCCCGTCAGGTCCTGGGAGGAGACCACGGAACAGACGTACACTCCGCTGTCACCCCAGGCAGTCTGTGCGAGGTTCAGGTCAGCATCTGAGAAGCACAGTGCACAACGGGTCAATCAACACCACTCTAACCATGCGTGTAACTCCATGCGTCAATTTACTTTTGTATTTCCTTTTCACGTAAAGAAACAGAGTCACAGTTGCCAAAACTGGCAATTACATTCATACATTTCTGTGAGAGAAATACGGAGATGCATACCCAAGCAAGACTATCCATTAAAAAAAACATGTCTCCTTAATGCAAATACACGCGATTGCATGTGTGGTATTCATATCTGCTTGTGATGCCACCTACTGAAATGCTCAATAAATATTGTAATTTACTGTATTGTAGGGGTTCTAAACATGGCCCTAAAGATGATCTGTTAATTTCAGCAAGTTGTTCATCATTTTTCACCAATGTACCTTAGCGGCGTTTTGTTACAATTTTTTTTAATTAAAAGCCAATGCTATAGGGCTCCATTGCTACCCATCAAGTACCAGTTGTGATTTTTACATAAATATTACAATGTTCAGTCAGGAGTAACCAATCACATGCTTCTAATCTCACATATTAAAGGTAGAGAGACAATCTACGCCAAAGGCAATGGTGGAGTTTCATGTTACCAAGAATAAATATTCCATTACATTTTCTGCACAGTTTGCACATGACTCATATGATGATAAAATTTTTATACAACTGAAGGGTGTCCAGTAATTGCTGTGCACAAAAAAAAAAAAAAAAAAATAGCATAACAACTGTGGTTTTGAAAACCCAGAGAGTTTCAGCTTCTACTGTATGACCTGGCAAGCTAATCCACAATGGCATTTTTTCCAGTTTATGTGTGCAGAATTTATCTTTGATACCAAGAACAAATTTAGGTTAAATCAGTCTTATCTAATGTGCTCATTTCCTCATGTTCAAAACTTTCCATTTAGCCTAGGATTTCATTTTCCAAGTTTCAGCCCACTGGTTCAATTCTCCTTGAATTGACTTCTGATCTGTCAGCTAATCATCCATTTCTGCATCATTTGTACATAAATATAACCAATACCCAAAAAGGGTTAAGTGTGGGTACAAATGTTTGTTAAAATCCAGAGCGAAGAGATAATGAATCAGTACAACGAGGTGGCATAGTCCTGCATGAAAAAAAATCCTGGGACCTCCATGTAGGTTGGCGCTAGTGCCACCTGAAGTCATAAGGGATGCCATGCCATCGCTTATGACTTCGGATGGCACTAGCGTCAACCTACATGGAGGTCCCAGGATTTTTTTTTCCACTTCAAGTTGCAGTCTATCGACTCTAGTTTCAAGAATTATTGATAAAAACTTGGGACCTCCATCTAGGTTGAAATTCGGAGCAGTCCAATTTTTTACCGCTCAATACGGCACAGAACAGTGGGCGTGGCCTGCTCAGCAGGGGAGGGGTTAGTTACCAAGGTCATGACTGATTTCCCTATTCCCAGCCCCAAACTCAATAATTATGAAGTATGAAAAGATTTGGAGATGGTGAGTTGGCACCCTTGGGCTGATGATAGAAAAAGGCTCTCTTAAGGATGAGACTGGTGCAGTACTCCAGAGGACTCAAAGTAAAGCTATCGCAGATACAGACTGACATGCCCGACATGGGAGATCTGACAGGAAAGACTTGGCGCTCACTGTTTAGGATGCTGATTTTTCGACCCTGGTACATATCCCCGAGGGAGACGGCACTGCCTTGCTTGGAAGCCACGATGCGCACAGTCCTCTGGCTGTCCGCACACTCGATGTTGGGGTTGTAGTTGGGGTTGGCCTGGGCCAGAGCATTCTCTGCACTACTGGGGTTGAGGGCCGCCTGGATGGGATCGCGGCAGTAAGACTTGTACCGCCAGGTGACCACGGGCGGCTGGGTGGAGGAGGTTTGGTAGTTGCAGATGAGGGTGACCGGCTGGAATAGGATGACCACATACTTCTTCTGCGGAGTGTTGACCGAGATGGCACTCGCACAGCCTGAGAAACAGCAGAGTATATACGGCGAGCAAGAGAGGGGCAGAGAGGGGTGGAAAAAGAGAGAGAGAGGAAGGAAGGGACAGAGAGAGAGAAGAACAGAGAGAGAGCCGAAAGAAAGAGAGAGGGAGGGATTCAGAAACAAAGAAAGATAGATGGAGGCCAAAAAAGGAAGGGATAGAGAGGGACAGAGAGCGAGGTACAGAGAGACAGAGAGAGGGAGGGATAGAGGGGGACAGAGAGCGAGGTACAGAGAGACAGAGAGAGGGAGGGAGAGAGGGGGACAGAGCGAGGTACAGAGAGACAGAGAGAGGGAGGGATAGAGAGGGACAGAGAGCGAGGTACAGAGAGACAGAGAGGGAGGGATAGAGGGGGACAGAGACCGAGGTACAGAGAGACAGAGAGAGGGATGGATAGAGAGGGACAGAGAGCGAGGTACAGAGAGACAGAGAGAGGGAGGGATAGAGGGGGGGACAGAGAGAGGGACAGAGAGAGGGAGGGATAGAGAGGGACAGAGAGAGGTACAGAGACAGAGAGGGAGGGAGAGAGAGGGAGAGAGAGGGAGGGATAGAGAGGGACAGAGAGCGAGGTACAGAGAGAGAGAGAGAGGGAGGGATAGAGAGGGACAGAGAGGGACAGAGAGGGAGGGATAGAGAGGGACAGAGAGGGAGGGATACAGAGAGACAGAGAGAGGGAGGGATAGAGAGGGACAGAGACCGAGGTACAGAGAGACAGAGAGGGAGGGAGGGAGGGAGAGGGACAGAGAGCGAGGTACAGAGAGACAGAGAGAGGGAGGGATAGAGGGGACAGAGACCGAGGTACAGAGAGACAGAGAGAGGGAGGGATAGAGAGGGACAGAGAGCGAGGTACAGAGAGACAGAGAGAGGGAGGGATAGAGAGGGACAGAGAGGGAGGGATAGAGAGGGACAGAGAGCGAGGTACAGAGAGACAGAGAGAGGGAGGGATAGAGAGGGACAGAGAGCGAGGTACAGAGAGACAGAGAGAGGGAGGGATAGAGAGGGACAGAGAGCGAGGTACAGAGAGACAGAGAGAGGGAGGGATAGAGAGGGACAGAGAGCGAGGTACAGAGAGAGAGAGAGAGGGAGGGATAGAGACAGAGAGCAATGTACAGAGAGGGAGGGATAGATAGGGACAGAGAGAGGGAGGGATAGAGGGGCAGAGAGGAAAGACAGAGAGGGAGGGGTAATGAGGGATGGAGAGACAGGAAGGAAGGCAAGAGAACATAGGGAGGAAGAGAGAAGCATAGGGGAAAAGACGCAGACAGAGGGAGTAAGGGAGAGGTAGGGGGAGGGTAGAGAGAGATCATTTAGGCTTCCGTTGACTGTTCAGGCATTTACAAAAAGGCTCTATTGTCCTGAGGGGATACTGAGATACAGAGAGGTAACTGGATTGGCAACTTTTGCTGGAACTCTGAAGAGAGGAAAAGTGCAGAGTAAGACCATCAAACAAGCTTATCCCCATAAATGATTTCCATAAACTCTGTGTCATACTGTACCTTCATCCATTTAGCCACTCTGGGGAATTAAATACATCATGAAAACCATTCATTTCAATTCTAACGATTTGAGTGTTATTTACAGTCATGTTTCAGAAAAGAATTGTGATGCACCAGAGGGTAATTTCAATTTAACTCTTTAATCCCAAATCTCAATTTATCTCCTTGCCATCCATTTACATTTTACAGAAAAAGAGTGCTTTAAAAATGTCCAAGACTTCAAAAAACATTATTGTCACACAAAAGATAGGCTTATAAGTTGATCTACACACAACCGTAGCAAAAGTACAATGATATAAGGTAACATTAGAGGACGGCAATGAAAGCCAAATAAGTGAAGATCAGCTTAATAAACTGTAAACATCAAACTAATTCATCCCCAGAATAACTAAATGAATTCTCAATGGAATACATTAAACCAAGACTGAATAACCCCGGAGATGTCCCAGATTTATTGCACAAAGAACTAAACAATATGTAGGCTATTCAAAACAGTAGGTAGTCTAATATAAAAGTAAACAAAGAAACACTTGAGCTTCAGGTGAATAGTTTCGATGTAAGTTCCCTTCAGCCAAAAAACGTTTTCCTTATCAGATATTAATTCATGAATCAACATTACTTAAGTGAGGTCAAAACCACCTCCAGCTAAAAACTCAAACATAAGTCTACCTCACACAAAATGCCACTCCAATTGCAGTTCAATCATAGAAGGGATGAGGGGAGGTTGTCTCTCAAACTCACTCGTTCAGAAATGCATCGGCCTTTTAGACGAAAGAATAAGTCTTCATCTCCTTAGGGCCTTATTTATCAGCACTGTCATACATTATGGCTAGACAAGACAACGGACCTTCTCAGAACGCCATAATTGCAAACGGACGAAAAGGCAGAAAATAGCTAATCGGCAGTCAAAGAAGCCAACGGAATAATCCAGTGGCAACACCGACCGTCCTTGCTGAAAGCCATCTTGATGTCGCTGTCAAAGAGCGGCAGGTGGCTCTTATTACCTTTTAACACCATACTGGGCCAATAGACGCGATGTTTTAGTAATACTGAATCTGAAACTCCGCGCCGAGATACTGCAAATATGCTAATAAACAGCTGTGACTTTATACTCTTTCGGCAGGCCTTTACAGTAAAATTTGGAAATTACCATGGGATCCATTTCCGTCACCCTCATAGCTACTCGACTCAAGACAGGTACGGTCACGGTCGTTTATTGCGAGCAGCGAGATAGGCGCACAAACAACAACTTACACGTTCATAGAATTTAAAACGCCAATTATAATACAAGTTTCAGCGGAGTGCTAAATTTCACAAAAAGATCGAAGGGTAAAAAACAAAGTATTCTCACACACGACTACCACACCCGTTTCAGTTAGTCTCCTATAGCCAAAGCGTACAGATAAGTAATGTTTACAGACTTGTCTAATAAAATGTCTGCCAAGTGAAATTAACAAAAAGATTAAAATCCTGTAAACATAAGAAAAATTGAAGTAACAATAACGGTAAATAAGACAAATAAGCATGAGCAAGGCCACCAATAGAGATACCAATAAGTAGGCCTACCATGAAAATTAATGTTTGAACCACTGGGCCTAAAAATTTCTGTGCACACCTCTCAAGTTAAACCCTACAAAAATAATTCTATGTCCACAGAATTTCAAAAACTTTGTTTTCAATTAAATCAGCAACATCTGATAGTTAAAGCCTACTCCATAACTAAATGTAATATTGTTCATCAAAAATATTTTGAACATCTCTAAGCAAACGAAAACGAAATCACTCACCTAAGAACATCAGGGCGTATATGAAAACAGTCAGAGACATTTTGGGAATGTTTTAGAAATTTCGAAGAGTAGGCTGCATTTAGGTTATAGCTATAATTCTAGGGCAGACATTAGCAACTAAGCTGCCGGTTGAGCCAAAACAATCGTAGGCCTGATAGAATGTAAGTTTTTGTAAATATTTTATAAATTTCCGTTTTTCGCATAAACAGGTAATTCCTCCATTTTGTTTTCCTCTTCGCTGGTATGTGAACGAACACACGACAGGTGAGCTGTCGTAATAGAGATGAGAAGCGTCAGGGATTATAGGGAAGCACAGAAATAAATGCATAAAATAAAAAGTATTCACCTTCCACTACCTCCGCATAGGCTTATGCGGCTATATGTTGTGTGTACCACGGGTTCATAGATTTTCTGTGAGTCATGGTTTTTGACTATGTTGAGGAATTATTTTGGATATCGACACACCCAGTCTCACCCATCTTTTTTTACGAAAGAGAGAATGGTATGGTCCGACACAGGTTAATTTTCAACCAGGAAAACAGAGTATCAGCGAAGGCAACTCACTCGGAAAGCAGTTGGTTTCTGTACTGTGCAATGTGACTCACTGTTATTCTATCGCGTGCCCAAGAGCAGAGCAGTATCGCCGAGCAAGCTCTTACTGTGGGCTATTTCGGTTATGCTTGAATTTTGGTTTTGTAACTGCACACCTTTTATACAGCTGTCTGACCAATATGAAATCATTTGGGCGTTTAACCCTCCTGTTGTGTTCGGTCAAATCTGGCCGATTTACACGTTTTCTCTCCAAAAAAATGCAGTTAATTTCATCTGTTTGTCAATAGGTTCCATGGCTTTGTTCACACATGGCATCTGAACACATAAAATAAATTTGGAGAATTTTTATTAAATTTTGTGTGTGTTATTGAACTTTTATACTCCTGTGGTGTTCCCGGTCAAAAATGACCGGTCATTAAAATGAATGGGTAAGACCACAATTAGTGTATAAAACAGAGTTCAAGCACATTCCTACACTCCTTTCCCACACCCCAACATGCAGGTGTCTTTGAGCAGACACACACACACACACACACACACACACACACACACACACACACACACACACACACACTCTCTCACACACACACACACACACACACACACACACACACACAGGCAGGCAGGTTTTTCTATCCCCCTGGGGACTAAAAATTTTTTTTGTTCCAAAATCCTATTAGCATCCCCCTAAACCTAACCCTAACCCTAACCTCAATCTTAAAGCTAACCCTAATCCTAACCCATACACCCCCCAAAACAGCCAAACCTTTAACCTTAATTTATGGTCTTACCTTAATGTAGAGCCTAATTTTAATAGCTAACCTTAAAACTAGACCTAAACCAAAGCATAATTCCCATAGCAACCTAGACCTAAACCTAGCCCTAAGCCCTGCATTAAGATTTGTACCCATGGGGACCCAGAAAAGGTCCCCACAACACATGATTTCTCAGACTTTGCTATCTTTGTGAGGTATTTTGGTCCCCTGCACAATATAAAAACAAAACACACACACACACACACACACACACACACACACACACACACACACACACACACACACACACACACACACACACACACACACAGCTTCCATGGCAACCCCCACAGGAACCTATCTCCGATGTAAGTGATGTAAGTGATTGATATATTGTGAAGATTTTGTTTTTGTTGTTATGATTCACAGATTGTGAAGATTTAGTTTTTGTTATCAGTAGTGTTATTGTTGATCTTCAAAAAGAATGAAAACAGTTGTAGAGCTAAGGAGGTGAAGAGCAAAGATGAATTATAATGCAACAATGAGGAACACTGGAATAACACTTTGGTGCTACCTGTTGTTTGTTTTAAGGAATGCATGGAAAAATAGTTGTTAATGTGTACATTCAGTCTAAGGTTCAGACATTACTTTTATAACATGGTTAGGTTTTCCTGTGTAGATTTGGGCTTTTGTTATACTAAATAAATCATTCCGGTCAGTTTTGACCGGGAACACAAAAGATGTTATTTTGTGCCACTATTAAGAAAATTGAATTGGTTTCAAAACAGTTTCCTTGGTAAACAATGAAATGAAGTGCTCTGTGATAAGTACTACAATATGTTTCATCTAAGTATTTGGTATAGTCAAAATAATATCTATATAATGTGTTTTTCCCTAAAAAATGAGTTGTATGACCTCAGGTGAATTAGGCCTACAGCACATACATAGCAAATAGAAGTTCAAAACTTGTAATGTTCACAAGAGCTGAAGTTGATAAAAAGATCTAACACAACATTAGGTGAAAATATATGCATCATTGTGGATTTATAATCAAGTACAATGTTCCCTGTTACATGTGACTGGGAACATTATGAGTGTTAGCCTAAACGAACAGAACAGGAGGGTTAAGTATAGAGTGCCTGAAAGTTATTTATGAAATGGTCATTCGCGCAGCATACACGGTTTCGAATAGGTATTCTAGGACCTTTTTTTGGGTAAAGTAATAACGGGTCATTCCATGTCAAATCACACACCCTCCCCGGTGACATGTCTCAGATTTGACTGAAAAAAAGTCTGAAATTAGTTTTTGACCCCAAATGAAGGAATCCCAAATTTAAGCTTCATACCTTTAGTCATTTTGGCATTATGGCCCTGGGAAATTTGGGTGCCACGCCCACTTTTTTCCTGCTCTTAATTTGTAACTAGCCTATATCTAGAGACCCAAAACTGCTCTTTTATATGAGCTACAGGGAAAAAAAAAAAAAAAAGATAAAAGGGTAATTGATTGCCTTGTCTCCAAGAATCAATGCTTACAAATGTGATACTAGTTCCATTGTCTCGGACTGAGTTGAATTTTTTTGGGGGAATCTCCTTTCTCTGGGCTCCATCTGTTTATAAAACTGGCGCTCAATGTTATGACTAAAATATTATGTTATGTTTTGTTAGTGGTTTATCGCTCAAGTTTCCCAACAGAAAAAATGGTTTGAGTTTGGCAACTCTCCTCCTGAACCCACTGAGGATTCTGCTCTTAGTATTATGTTAAATGCAACATCATGCATAACCCCCAGCAAGCTATCTCAGTTTCTCTGTATCATTGTCTTTGGGGAAAAAATATCTGGTTTTGCCCATTTCAAACAAGAGCTATCAAGAGATGGAATATCCCTCCAGCCCCTGCAAAATTTTAAGCTGGGAAAATTTCAAACTAGCAAAAAGCAGTACTCCAGTACCTGGTTGATTGATCTTTTACACATCCTAAATAATCTTTTAAATTTCACAATGTTACATGCCAGCTTGGAGAGTAGAAGGGATGGTGAGATGTGATTGGCTTATAGTAGCCATCTGTTTGCAAAATATCCTCAAACTTATTGATCTATCCATCAGACCCTTTATAAATTTTAAGTTGATCGGGCAATTGGTGTTGGAGTTAGGACTATTTATTTGCTATAATGTCCCCAATGGACGGATTTAAACCAGTTTTATGGTTGGCTCAATTCTAGTGGCCTGTGGATGAGGGATCTCAAGTTGGGTGGTGACTGGACATTAGATTCAGGAGTTAGAGTTCATTTCAGCAATCAGGACCACATCCACAAAATTTATTGCCTTACTGTTGCCACATCTTTTAACAGCAAAATTTTGTGTGTATTGCATTAAAATATCTTGGTTAGTACCAAATTTCATGAGAATTGGTCGCACCATGTAGGAGGAGGTAGAATTTAAACGTTTTACAAAAAATTTAAAATAGCAGAAAATATACACGGACTCAAATGGGCGTGACTTATATGGAAAGATTCGTGTGGAGCCTCAGAATATAGCAAAAAAAAAAAAAAAAAAAAAAAAATTTGTTTCTAAGACCTGCTCTGAAGTTAAAAACCAAAATGTAAAGTTGTTGTTATAGCGCCACTCTGTGGTCAATCGATATAAAATCCCAGAATACCAAAAAGCACCCCCTCAGTACTTGCTCATTGTTTGAAAGTTATGTGAAAAAAATATTGAACGTTTTTTGAGTTACGATCCGGACACGAAAGTGATTTCAGATGGACGGACATACAGACAGATAGATGGATCAAGACATTGATGGCTTTATCCTCTATATTACACACCATGGGGATAGTAAAAAGGAACACAAAAAGATAGGGACCTTGGCTCACTAGCCGACATCAGAGGTTAAGGTCATCCCTGTAAAGAGCATTGCATGCGAAAGATTTGGGATACAGTGCATAACAACTTTTATTTACGAAACATTGATGTCCCAAACATCATGGTGCACTTAGTTGTTTGAGCTATGTGTGAAAAGTGCTATAATGTATACACTGTAAAAATAAATATGTGCCGAGTATCCATTTTAGAAATGGCATTGAATGCTTAAAAGAATGTTCATATTTATATTCAATTTGTGCTTACTGTGGTATATAGCTGATAATCATAGAAAAAACGAATTAAAAAACGTATAAACGTGTAAATATGTATGATTTTTTTAAATCTATGGCTGAAAGTGCCTGCATGCAAGAAAAGTTCAGCTGTAATGCCATCACGTGGATAAATCACCATAAATAAGGGAACTGCACGTTATTTAAGCGATTATAAAGTTCTTTTTTCCGGAAGAATACATTTAAAGACTGCTTTTATTAAAATTAACGATAGATGGAGCCAAAGTGTCACAGAAAGACTTGCTCAACGTGAGGCGTATTCATTTGGATGGTTTTCCCGTGATGTTTGCAAACACATGCTCTTGCCATCTAAAACAGAGCGATGTGCGCATACTACAAGGTTTTGCGAGTGAGACATTTTTGTCGAGATTATACACATGACAAAGCCACATTTTCATCCCCTGATGAAAATTGACAATATTAACGCCAGCATTTTTCTTTTCTTTGAGAGGCAATTCTTCACATCCCCAAAACCTGTTGGCATGGCGGGAAATATAATTTAAGACAGTAAAGTGACCATAAAGACAGGAAAGTGGTGCCATAACCAGATCATTCGACAACCAATGTGATTGTTATGACTGATCTTGAATTTTCTTCACCGTTCCGCAGTTCAGTTACACGGGACTCATTCATGACAATGTTGGGATGCCAAATATTAATACGACTGATATTTCTTGAAGAACCTTAGGTCTTCCCTTATTTCTTGACAATTTCTTGTACATTTCTCACAGACCTCCACACAAGAAAGCTTAAATCAGTCTTTTTTCAAGCCCTTTTTAAACAATTATTCCCCTCATATCTCTTTTGTAATCAAAGTTTAATAGTCGTCGCCCCTATTCAGGCATAGGTGATTATTGCAAATGATGTTTTATAATGACGTATCAAATCCAGTTTGATGATTTACAAACCTGAACATGATGCAGAAGCTATTTGAAAATTTTGAACTGGGAATCTTTGGTTTTACTGGGAGTTGAGTGAAATGGTTACTTTTAAAATGTTATATTTTATTTACACAAAAAATTGAATAATAAGATTCAATTATGAAATCAAATATTGAAAATCTTTTCATATTAATCCAATCAAGCAATCAAAAAATCAGCAGTTGATATGCGTTCAAAGCAGCATCGGAGGAAGAGGTTGCGGGAAACCAGGTCTAAATGCTGCAAAAGGCCATGAAAAAGTGAGATTTGGGGAGCGCGTGAGCACTGGACATAGTGCATGGCAGAAGAAAAACTGGATACCTTAACAAGCCTACTGTCAGCGAGAGTAGAGCTATCTCTTGACTCATAGTTCGTGAATTGAGACCGATATGCAAAGATTTGGATGTATTATTATTATTTTATTATTATCCTTTATTTAACCAGGTAGTGTCTCATTAAGATTAAAATCTCTTTTTCAAGAGAGACCTGGCCAAGAGGGCAGCAAGACATAAATACAATGACAACAAAATACAACTATCACACACTATACAATAAAATTATAAAAACACCATACAAAATAAATACAAAATTTACAAAAATTCAGCAGGGTATTAAAATGATTCTGAAAAGAAAAGTCAAAATGGACACAATATTAAAATAATTTTAAAAGACTCTAAAAACATGTACAAAACCCAAAACCAGTGAAGTTGGCACGTTATGTAAATCGTAGATAAAAACAGAATACAATGATTTGCAAATCCTTTTCAACTTATATTCAATTGAATACACTGCAAAGACAAGATGTTTAATGTTCAAACTGAGAAACTTTATTTTTTTTTTTTGCAAATAATCATTAACTTAGAATTTAAAGGCAGCAACACATTGCAAAAAAAAGTTGGCACAGGGGCCTTTTTACCACTGTGTTACATCAACACTCAGTAAAGCGTTTGGGAACTGAGGAGACCAATTTTTGAAGCTTTTCAGGTGGAACTCTTTCCCATTCTTGCTTGATGTACAGCTTAAGTTGTTCAACAGTCCGGGGGTCTCCGTTGTCGTATTTTACGCTTCATAATCGCCACACATTTTCAATGGGAGACAGGTCTGGACTACAGGCAGGCCAGTCAAACCACGGAGCCATGCTGTTGTAACACGTGCAGAATGTGGCTTGGCATTGTCTTGCTGAAATAAGCAGGGCGTCCATGAAAAAAGGCATGCTTGGATGGCAACATATGTTGCTCCAAAACCTGTATGTACCTTTCAGCATTAATGGTGCCTTCACATATGTGTAAGTTGCCCATGCCTTGGGCACTAAACACCCCCCCATACCATCACAGATGCTGGCTTTTGAACTGCGCCTATAACAGTCCGGATGGTTCTTTTTTCCTCTTTGGTCCGGAGGACACGACGTCCACAGTTTCCAAAAACAATTTGAAATGTGGACTCGTCAGACCACAGAAACTTTTCCATTTTGCATCAGTCCATCTTAGATGAGCTTGGGCCCAGCGAAGCGTTCTGGGTGCTGTTGATAAATGGCTTTAAGCTTTGCATTGTAGAGTTTTAACTTGCACTTGCAGATGCAGCGACGAACTGTAGTTACTGACAGTGGTTTTCTGAAGTGTTCCTGAGCCCATGTGGTGATGTCCTTTACACACTGATGTCGGTTTTTGATGCAGTACCGCCTGAGGATAAAGGTCACGGGCATTCAATGTTGGTTTTCGGCCTTGTCGCTACGTGCAGTGATTTCTCCAGATTCTCTGAACCTTTTGACGAGATTACGGACCGTAGATGATGAAATCCCTAAATTTCTTGCGATAGCTCGTTGAGGAATGTTGTTTTTAAACTGTTCGACAATCAGCTTCATTTGTTCACTAAGTGGTGACCCTCGCCCCATCCTTGTTTGTGAATGACTGAGCATTTCAGGAAGCTGCTTTTATACCCAATCATGGCACCCACCTGTTCCCCAATTAGCCCGTTCACCTGTGGGATGTTCCAAATAAGTGTTTGATGAGCATTCCTCAACTCTCTCAGTCTTTTTTGCCACTTGTGCCAGCTTTTTTGAAACATGTTGCAGGCATCAAATTCCAAATGAGCTAATATTTGCAAAAAATTACAAAGTTTACCTGTTAGAACATTAAGTAACTTGTCTTTGCAGTGTATTCAATTGAATATAGGTTGAAAAGGATTTGCAAATCAAATGCCAACTTCACTGGTTTTGGTTTTGTACATTGACTAAGTCAGTGTTTCTCAAACCTCTCCTTCCAGCCCAGGCAATTCAAATGATTTTTATTATCAACAGCTTCTGGGGTTTGGCGTGATCATTTGAATCACCTGTGCTTTTGGCGATCTAAACATGCAGGACAAAAAGCTAAAGGTTTTGGACTAAAATGTTCTCGATCTTTCTCGATCCTAAGTGATTTAAATTCCCCCAATGAAATTATCTGTGACAACTTCAGCTCTTTTTGTAATGTGTTCCAGGAATAAGGAGCAGCATAGTTAAAAGCTTTCTTTCCAAGTTCAGTACTTACTTTGGGGATAGAGAACTGGACAACATCCTGAGAACGCAGGCTAGAAGTACTCTGGCTTCTACACATGTAGTTGCTCAGATACAGTCATGCCCAAAATTATTCATACCCCTACCCATTTTTGGGTTTTTTCGAGATATTTTTTGACAAATCAAATTTATTCTTGCACAAATGACACAGTAAGTTGACATCAGGCTGTAAGAATTACAGTAAATAATTTTTTGAGAAATACAATACTTTTTGGTATTTTATTTGAAAGATTTAAAAAAAATGCCATGTCCAGAATTATTCATACCCTTTTCTCAGTAATTGATGGCGAAGCCTTTATTCATGATTACAGACTCCAAATGCTTCCTGTGGTTGATTACAAGGTTTCTACACGTTTCCATGGGGATTTTGGCCCAACTCCTCTTTGGCAAACTTCTCCAGGTCCTTAAAGTTTAAGGTTTCCTTGCCATGACCTTGGTCTTCAGTTCCCTCCACAGATTCTCGATAGGATTGAGGTCGGTGCTCTGGCTTGGCCACTCCAAAACATTCACTTTGTTGTCCACTAACCATTTTCTTGACGGATTTGGCCCTGTGTTTAGGATCATTATCCTGTTGGAAGATCCATTCCTGCCCAAGACCAAGTTTTTCACGGATTGCTTGATGTTTTTCACTGAGGATCTGGATATACTGGTCCTGTTTCATAAGGCCATTCACTTTAACAAGGTTTCCGGGCCCATTCACTGAAAAGCAACCCCAGAGAATGATTCTCCCGCCACCGTGTTTGACCGTTGGGACCGTGTTTTTCAGGATTAACGCTTCACCTTTCTTATGCCAAACAAAAGCCCCATCTCTGTGCCTAAACAGCTCCATCTTTGTTTCATCTGTCCAAAATATAACAGCCAGAAGCTTTTATCTTCATCCAGGTGAGCTTTTGCGAAGCTAGACTAATTCTTGTGTGTCTGGGTTGGAGAAGTCTAAGTGGCGTAAGAAAGGTGAAGTGTTCAACCTGAAAAACACGGTCCCAACGGTCAAACACGGTGGCGGGAGTATCATGCTCTGGGGTTGCTTTTCAGTGAATGGGCCCGGACACTTTGTTAAAGTGAATGGCATTATGGAACAGGACCAGTATATCCAGATCCTCAGTGAAAACATCAAGCAATCCGCCGAAAAACTTGGTCTTGGGCAGGAATGGATCTTCCAACAGGATAATGATCCTAAACACATGGCCAAATCGGTCAAGAAATGGTTAGTGGACAACAAAGTGAACGTTTTGGAGCGGCCAGCCAGAGCTCCGACTTCAATCCTATCGAGAATCTGTGGCGGGAACTGAAGACCAAGGTCATGGCAAGGAAACCCTCAAAACTTCAGGACCTGGAGAAGTTTGCCAAAGAGGAGTGGGCCAAAATCCCTGTGGAAATGTGTAGAAACCTTGTGATCAACCACAGGAAGCGTTAGGAGGCTGTAATCATGAATAAAGGCTTTGCCATCGATTACTGAGAAAGGGGTATGAATAATTCTGGACATGGCATTTTTTGTAAATCTGTCAAATAAAATACCAAAGAGTATTTATTTCTCAAAAGATTATTTACTGTAATTCTTACAGCCTGATGTCAACTTACTGTGTCATTTGTGCAAGAATAAATTTGATTTGTCAAAAAATATCTCGTAAAAACTCAAAAATGGGTAGGAGTATGAATAATTTTTGGCATGACTGTAAGTGGGAAGCAAACCAAGGAGAGACTTATGAACATAAGTCATCCAATGAGTAAATCTGCGAAAATACAAAGAGGGCAGTACAGCGGCAACATATAAAGAACAGTGATGTACATTATTTCCAAGGCCTGTTATAAAACGTAATGCACTGTGGTAAACTGTATCCAACTTCTTGAGGTATTTGCCAGCTGAATTTATAAAGAGGAGATCACCATAATCTAATAAACGTAAAAATGTAGCAGTGATCAAATGTTTCCTTGCCTTAAGAGAGAAGTCAAGATGTAGTTCTGTAAAAGAACCCTAATTTAAAGGAGACATAGAATGGTTGAACGGGGTATTTATCCTTGTTCTGTGATGTGACATATAGACAACAAAATTTTGGTTGGGTCTGTAATGCCTCAGAAGCTTCCTAAAAACCTCTCTCAAAAAGCTATGTTGGGGTGGGGGATTTTGAACGCGTTGTTTTGCACCTATTTGGCGACCTTTCGGGCTTAACTGGCGACCTCATTATGAAATGCAAGCACTTGACGCTGAGTGGCTGGCTTTGCTGCCACTTAAAAGGATGTAACTTCGCCCAGAGCGGTAGGGAAAATGGAAAACACTCGCCGGCTTCGGAACACGGACAGACCAACTTTATGCAGCTATGGCATATTCGGAGATTCAGCCTTATATGTTTGAGCCCGAGTCAGATGAGGACACTGACCTGGAGGAAGAACCAGTCCAGCAAAGGCTGGATTTAAACGTTTCTGAATGGTAAGTATTTTTAAATGTTTTTTTTTTTTTTCAAACAAGCTGCCAAGGCTTACGCATTCGGAGTGAGTCTCTCGCGTTGACGTTCCTGTGCTGTAGTCACCAAGTATTCAATCGAAGCGCAATGAAGAAATTCATTTGTGGAATTTAAGTCCTTGTGCAATAAGTTAATCCATTTCACATGCATTACGGTGGATTTCCCCACTAGTGACACGGAAATCGATTGTGACTCTGGAATTCTCAAGCTTGTCTTTACTGAGGGATTAGAAGGAATGGAATTGCATAAAGACGTGTATGCAAATTATTTTGAAGGGGAGGAAACGGAATGAGAGTGGGGGGGGGAGTGAGATACATGTGACATCACATGTATCCATTGTTCAGATTGGCCCGCTTCTGGCGGCCATTTTTAAAAGAGGAATTTCTATGAAACGGAGATGTTCAGAATGTCTAGCACTTTTTGTATGTTCTTGAATGCGGGTAGACTACCGTTATTCAACATAGACAAGGTAAAAATTATTTTTGATTCTATGTCACCTTTAAGTTTCAGCTTTGAGACAAGGTTTTCTGTATGCAACTGAAATGAAAGGTTCTGATCAATTATTATACCCAAATATTTCTATGATGTGACCATTTCAATATCAACCCCTTGTGCAGTTAAGATCATTGGTAGATTAGGCATTAATTAGATTAATTAGACCTTTGGATCAAGCAGTAAAAGAACTCCAGATTGGTTTGCAGCAAAAACCAGAATGTAATTGTTCCTGCATTGGACCAGAAATGTGAGGCAAGAATTGCCTGCACAGAGAACCCAAGCCAGGAAAATCTAGACAAATTAAAGACCACAAGAGCTGTTGCGCAGCGAATCACTAGAGAGACCCAACAAGCCTTCTGGCATGAGATCTGTCGCAAAGTGCAAGAATGCGATGACAGAGGTGACATTGCTGGTGTCCATTCAGCCCTGAAACAAGCCATTGGACCATTGCCTCATCTATCTGCACCATTGAAAGGTATGAATGGTAACATCTTGAAAGAGAAAGGTGAACAGCTAAATCGATGGATAGAACACTTCAGTCAGCTCCATGGAAACAAGGTCCCCTTTGATGAGTCAGTCCTTACAACTCTGGAACAGCTCCCCTTCGCAGACAGCCTTGACATCTGTCCAGATACTGAGGAATTAACAAAAGCATTAAAGAGCATGAAGGCTGGCAAAGCTCCAGGAAGTGATGGTTTCCCACCTGAATGAATAAAGTTAGATTTGCAATGCCTTATGTCTGAAATCCATCAAATCTCCTGCACGTGCTGGGAAGAAGGTGTCATCCCTCAAGATCTAAAAGATGCAAGACTTGTCACCCTGTACAAGAACAAGGGTTCCAGACAAGATTGCAATAACTATTATGCAATCTCATCATTAAGTCTGGTTGGGAAACTGCTGGGTGGGATCATATTGAACAGACTGCAGATTCTTGCAGAGAGAATATACCCAGAAAGTCATTGTGGCTTCAGGAAAAACCGATCTAGTATTGATATGATCTTCACACTCTGATTAGGGAGCTTGTCAATATTCTGAACAGAGAACACATTCATTTTTGAACGGACGCCTGTTCATTTTTTGGATGCGTTCGAGGCTGCAAACCTGGTCACTGCGTTCGATGATGAACACCCTTCCGTTCATTTTCTGATGCGTTCATTTCCCGATGTGTTCATTCTCCGATGCCTCCCCAGGGCCGAATGCATTCATCTATGTGTGAAGTGAAGTGAGCTTTTAGATTATGGGCACGGATATTCTTTTGTGAACGATGACTGAATATGGATGACGGATTATATAAACGCTTGTACAGGCCTATTTTAAATTCTCAGTTCTTTAAAGTGAAATAGTTCTCATTGTCATTGTTAGGTTTTTTTCATATACTGGGTATAATCCGCCTGCTAAAGATCATTTGCCAATTTAGGTGGACTTCAGGAATGGGATTATATGCGACCTACTCCTGTTCTCTGAACAAAAACATATTCCGGTTATCTAAACAAAGACATATTAAACTTAGTCGACTGAACAAATTAAGTAGGCCTATTAATCGTGCACATCATCCAAAAGTCTTGTCACCGGTATTCCAGCGTGTCGCATGAATTCAGGTCTCACTCCGTGATCTCGTATCCCTGAACCAGCTAATCCCCAAGGCATCACAAGACTACTTAGTCGTTTATCTTGCAATCAAGCTTATTCACTAATTGAACTGATAACACCCTTATAATAAGGGTTATATTCATAAAGGGGAAGGGGGGGGATAAATATTTATTAACATTCAGACATGCTGATTTTATAATAGCCTACTGTCCACATGCAGAGGTTTTACTTTGCTCATCTGATTATCTAGATCTGGACTTGTCGTCGGCAGCTCCCACAGAGCGGCGGTTTCATCTGTTGTGATTTCAATCTGAAAAAAATACTGTACAATAAATGAGAAACGCAGTGTCTACGTGTCCGAAAGGCGGACAGTGTTTTAATATATCTCCGTGTCAGACAGTCGACTATTGTTTTTAATTTCTGCAAATCTACTGAATCTTTTAGATATTAAACGTGAATGTTTTGATAAGGGGGCTCAGTTCTTCAAGATGAGAACCGAGAATTTCAATCAATGTTTCTGTTTAAGCTCTGCTCAATAAAGTGAGTCGACATTGGCGCGGGACTTTGTGCATTTATGACGAATTTAGCGACTGTCGGACAGAGATCCTAAAATACTCCGTGTCTGAAAGTCATAAAAGTTCTAATTTTTCGAGTATTCCAGCAATTAGGCCTATTAGACGTACAAACTTGGCCATGTTTGTGTTCGACCTTCACAAAATGCAAATTGATAGCTATCGTCTTTTCTTGGTCTTTTTATTCGTCTGTTTTCTTCCGTTGAAGATAGACAACAGTCTTTATTCGGACTCTCTTTTGAAAATTAGTCAGATGGATCGAACAGAATCACGCTTTATTTCCACACCAGAGATAAAATAGTGCTTGTAGTCAGTGAGCAAATCAATTCCATGGCCATTGACGTTGTGAATTAAATATCGCATGCACAATCAAGACAGTCCGACGCGAAATGCAAAATACTCCATGTCCGGCTGCCAGCAAAAAGTAAAAGTATTGACATGAGAACAGATTTATAACGAAATAAAGAACAAAAATATATCACCAACAAACAGAACATCCAAAAAAGATGGCCCGCAAATAAATAAATCGCAGTGTTCATTGGATGTTCTGTTTGTTGTTAAAATGTTTCTTTTTATTCTTTATTTCGTTATCAATCTGCTCTAATCGTCCTCTTTTTTTTTTTTTTTGGCTGTCAGACACGGAGTATTTTGCATTTAATGGCCGACAGGCATTGTAGGGGAGACCGGGTCTAGTTGTTACACGTCCATGTTGTTACATTCTAAATAGTTCCGATAATAAAACACAGACGGCGCTCTAATTTTTCCTGCTGCTCCGCAAAGGTGACCCGCGTCTGTACGTGACAGAAGGACGTACGTCGAAAGTCACAGGTTAGTGTTTTAGAAAAATGCTCAAAAAAGTAACTTTCTGGGTGTTTGGGAGATTTTGATTCACATCAAGCGTAACTGATACATACCCGAGATTTTCTGGATAATAAGAGAGGAAGACATTAGCCACTTTGTCATGACACACCCATGTAAAGATTGCACTGGAACATTTCAAAATGTCGGGACAATGGCGAAGGGTTGCTGATGGACTAGTTGATACACCCAAGTTGTTACAAAAAGCACTTGCCCCAAAACCTGTAACAACTTGGGCAAGATCAAATTAGCTCACTGAATGACTCTCTACCTTTTTGTATTTCAGAAAGATGCCTTCAAATTACAAATGAATAACGAAACGTGGCAATGCCATTAGATAATGACTCAAGAGGTTCCTTACTGTGGCTTTGTGGGATAATAGTAGTAAGGCATCCCCCTTAACTTGCCTACTTAAGTGGGAAACACGCCTCACTTAAGCAAATTCTTAGTGTAACAAAATGCCCCACAACCTGCAACAAACTACCCCTCCTGTAACAAACTACTCCATAAATGGGGTAGTTTGTTACAGGTGACAGGGGTAGGCCTATATTTTTTCGTCACCAGCATTTCGCATGCGCGGCATATAGGGGTTGCTGCAGATCAGTCATGTAGTCTAATAAACTTTTTATCTTTACAGTGCATATTGATAACAAAAACCTGATAATGTCAATTCCACAGCCGTTAAAAGAAAAAGTGTAACAACTAAACCCGGTCTCCCCTACGGACTTCGTTGTATTTATAAAAATGGCCCAAATAAATTGATTGCAGTGCCCATTGGATGTTCGGATTGTTGGTGATATGTTTTTATTCTTTATTTCGTTATAAATCTGCTCTCATATCAATACTTCTACTTTCTGCTGGCTGCCGGACATGGAGTATTTTGCATTTCGCGTCCGACCATCTTGATCGTGCATGTGATATTTAATTCACAATGTCAATGGTCATGGAATTGATTTGCTCACTGACTACAAGCACTATTTTATCTCTGGTGTGGAAATAAAGCATGAATCTGTTCGATCCATCTGACTAATTTTCAAAAGGGAGACCGAATAAAGACTGTTGTCTATCTTCAACGGAAGAAAACACACGAATAAAAAGACCAAGAAAAGTCGATAGCTATCAATTTGCATTTTGTGAAGGTCAAACATAAACATGACCAAGTTTGTACGTCTAATAATTGCTAGAATGCTCAAAAAATGAGAACTTTTATGACTTTCAGACACGGAGTATTGTAGGATCTCTGTCTGACAGTCGCTAAATTCTTCATAAATGCACAAAGTCCCGCGCCAATGTCGACTCACTTTATTGAGCAGAGCTTAAACAGAAACATTGATTGAAATTCTCGGTACTCGTCTTGAAGAACCTCAAGAAGCCCTCTCATCGCGCCCCGGTGGCTCATCGGCCTAAGCGCGCACCATAAAGGCTGTGTCCTTCCCGCAGCCACCTGGGTTCGATTCCGGCTCAGGTCATTTGCTGCATGTCTTCCCCCATTCTTCTCCCCAACCTTCCTGTCTCTCTACACTGTACAACTGTCAAATAAAGGAAAAATTCCCAAAAAATATAAATAAAAAAAAAGAAGCCCTCTTATCAAAACATTCACGTTTAATATCTAAAAGATTTAGTAGATCTGAAGAAATTAAAAACAATAATCGACTGTCGGACACGGAGTTATATTGAAACCATCCAACTGTCGGACACGGAGATATATTAAAACCCTGTCCGACTTTCGGACACGTAGACACTGCGTATATCGCATGACAAATGGTACAAAATCTGCGACAATCAATGGAACAAAATCTGAATATCATTGCAGAATTTATCGTGTACATAGTGGGCTGTAAAGTGTGGCATTGTTTTTTTTTTTTTTTTGGCTTGCGCATTCACAGGTTTAAAAAGAAAGGATTAATATCGCGGATAATTTTGCAATTTCATATGAGCGGGACTAAGTTATCCTAGTTCTTATACTCACAGAATAGTAGAATTAAACTTGGGCTGTCGCGCAGATGATGCGATACAATGCGTAAACTATAATTTTAATGTATTTAATTTAATTTATTTGCAATCTTTTGCATCCAAATTGCCTAGCGGTCACATCATGATTTGGAATTCTAAAATGCTTTTTTATATAAGAAAGAAAAAGTGGCATACTGACACCACACGGAAGCGATGTTCATTCCAGTAAAGTATTCACACAGCAACATTTGAATGTTTTGGCTGATTGAACGTACCCCGGTACCATTGAATCACAATTTATCTCCGGTCTTGAGTGTGGAAAATGTGTTAAAGCATCTTATCGAACTCGATGAAAAGCGTAAGCGTATAGCCGAAGATTGACGATCAGTAAAGATATGATCTCGAAACTGGAGATTTGGAAGGATTTTTTAGTCAACGTGAAAACTGTCGTTTAATAGGCATGTACCTTACAATATATTTCTAAATTCTGCATGATGGGAGGCGGGATTTTTTTCTCGTAAGAGGGAAATATTTATGCATGTTGGTGTATATCAGGGGTCACCAACTCCATTCCTGGAGGGCTACTATCCTGTAGGTTTCTGCTCTATCTCAAATTCAACTAATTCAACTAATTAGCCACTCAATTGCCCAGCTTAGTGATCTTGTTAAGTAGCTAATTAGTTGAATCAGGTGTGCTGAATAGGAGGTAGAGAAGAAACCTACAGGATGGTAGCCCTCCAGGGATGGAGTTGGTGACCCCTGGTGTAAATTTTGCGAAGTGGAGAGCAGATTCATTTTGTAACGCGAGAGAGGGTAGCTGCGTTAATTTTTGGATGCCGTCCGGTCAAAAATGAACGCATGCTTGTTCATTTTTGAAAGCAAAATGAACGCATGCTCGTTCATTTTTGAACACTCTGCCGTTCGTTTTTAAGCTGAACACGAACGGAGACTTGTTCATTTTTGAATGCCTGTTCAAATTTGAATGTGTTCAGAATATTGACAAGCTCTCTTACTGCAAGAGAAGTGTATTGAACAGAAGAAACCACTTTACATCATGTTCATTGATCTAATTCTAGTAGACGCAGCCTCTACTGAGAATTGGAGAAAATTGGCTGTCCCCGAAAGCTTCTTCATATGATTCAAGAATTTCATGATGGAATGACTGCAAGAGTTGACTTCGATGGAGACCTTTCTGAACCACTTAGCCCGAAGTGTGGAGTCAAGCAAGGCTGTGTCAGGGCACCCACCCTGTTTGGAATCTACCCGTCCATGTTGCTCAGGTATGCTTTTTCAAGGAGTTACGCTCTGCACCCGTAGTGATGGCAAACTCTTCAATCTTTCCCAACTACGTGCAAAAACAAAAACGAGCAGGATCCTGATCAGAGAGTTGATGTATGCTGATGCAGCATTCTGTGCTGTTCGTGAATTGCAAGTTATGTGTGATGCTTTCAGCAATGTTTGTATTAAATTTGGTTTGAAGATCAGTATTCAGAGGACTGTTGCAAATGGCTACAAATGAACCACCCCTGGAAACATCCTCCAAACAATAAACAACTTTTGTTATTTGGATTCGACTCTAGCTGAAAATGGACCAGTAGACATAGAAGTATCCATCAGAATTTGCAAGACAGCAAGCACATTTGGGAAGCTACATGTCCATGCATGGGAGAACAAATATCTCACAACACAGACGAAAGTCAAGATTTATGAGACGTATACTATCCTCCTTGTTATACGGCAGTGAAACCTGGGCATCACATGCAAACTCAACACATTCCACATCAGCTGTCTTAGAAAAATTATGCATGTAATATGGAAAGACAAAATCCCAAACAAGATGATTCTTTGGCATTGCAACACCGCCAGCATGTTTACCATCATAAAGAAGTGCAGATGCCGGTGGCTTGGTCATTTGGCTTGCACTGATATCAACCGTCTCCCTTGACAGTACTGTATGGTGAACTAGCTGATGCCAAGTGTGACAAAGGACGTCCTAAGCTGCGTTTCATAGATGCATGCCGGCGAGACCTCAAACTATTTGGCATTGCTGTCGAATGGGAACCCGTTGCTGCTGACCATCTGTCTTGGCGAAGATACTTACACAAAGGTAGCCATCACTTTGAGCTAAATCACCAGGAAAGGGGCAGAGCTACTTGAGCAAGACACAAGGAGCCATGTACTATCGACACGTTCAAGTGGAGGGATTGTGGGAAGCTGTGTAAGACTCGGGCCGGACTAGCTGCTCATGAAAGGATACATCGATGCGTACAGACCGTCCGCCAGGACGAAAAAGGCCTATGATGATGATTATATAATATATACTATATATATAAACTAAAATGAATGGTTATTAATCACTCTTATAAGATAAGGAATAGAAGAATTGTAATAACGTTCTGTTCTTGCCAGTGCGATATCAAGTTTATGACCACTGCATGTGGTATGTCCAGATATTTGCTCCCTAGATGGAGGGAACCAATCAAAGAGATGGGAGGACTGCAGTGAAAATGCAAATTTCAAATGAATTTGCTCCCGCCTCTTCTCAAGCCTGGAAATGCTTAGGTTGCGTAGAGCTTCCTGGTAGCTGGTGTAAGTTGCTCCCAGGATAATGCGACATGCCCTCTTTTGCACACCCTCCAGCTGGGTGGTTAAGGCTTGCATCAGACCAGGATGCCAAGCAGGGACTGCATACTCCAGCACTGGCCTAATATAGCCAATTTAAATGGCTCGTACGTCAGCATGGGGGATGGCAAAACGCTTAATGCACTTGAGGAAGAAATTTGCTGTCATGGCATTTACCTGGACATCCCACCCAGGATTTTGCTGGATGTAAAGTCCCAGCACTTTGATTCTGGGCAAAACTGACAGAGGGTTGTTATTAATGAAAAGAGGTGGCACAAAAGATGGGTTTTTACTGAATGATATGTGCATGGCTTAGAGGTCACGTTAACCGAATATTTTCCGTCATTGACGGATTTTTTTTTGAATAATGACGGAATATTTTGAAGGCCGTCCCTCATTTTGACAGAATGTAATTCACACCCCCGTCCAATTGGTGGTGGGTGTCATATTGTGTTGAGCATTGTCTTTGATCTGTATGACAGAGATGCCAAGTCTCACGCATTCAGCGTAGGTCTCACGCATTTTTTAGGCTTATTCACCGTAGTCCGCAATTATTCAATGAACGCTTATTAATGAGATTCTCACGCGGAATTAAAATCCTTGTGCATTGAAGTTTCAGTTTCACTTGCGTGAAGGTGGACCTCACTATGGAAAGCGATTATGACTCCGGACTTCTCGTGCTTCTCTTTACTCAGGGATTGGTGTTTCATGATCGTTTAAATTTTTTCAATGAAATAAGACCATTTGAAACGTCTTTATGCAATTCCATTGCTTTCAATCCCTCTAAAGATAAGCATGAGAATTCCCGAGTTGATCAATTTCCGTGTCTCTAGTGGGGCAATCCACCGTAATGCAAGTGAAACTGATTAACTTAATGCACAATGACTTTAATTCCGCCAGTGAATTTCTCCAGTTCGCGTTGATTGAATAATTGCTGACTATGGCACAGGAACGTGAATGCCACTAAGAGGCGAGAGACTTAAGCTGAATGGGCCAGACTTGGCATCTCTGGTATGATCCTGTATTCCTCGTATTTTTGTAATATGATCATTTGCTCTTCATTTGTAAAATATGCTGCTCTGCTGCCGGTAGACGATTGGTCATATGCTACAAACACCGTTTCTGTTATGTGAACACGGAGATATCTAGGTGGGGAAAGCCGAGGTTGACATAACGAGTTGATCAGCAGCTTCGTAGGACCGCTTAGCAAGACTATGGTTGTTAGGCTTAGTGAAGCCCAGCAATAACTGAAAGCATTGTTCATTTGCGCACTGTTACTGTGTGGGGGGAGAAATCATTTGTGATGTTTTATAAAGTTCTTACAGCAGTAAGTTCGAAAATCCACGCAGTGTTGTATTTAACACAGTGCGCGATGTGTGTCTACATGAATCAATGTCGGCATCAGCTAATGCGTAATCTATAAATTATTCTGTTTATTTTATTAAAAAAATAAACGATTATCATTTTAAAAAATGAAATTACAATGACGGATAATAATTGATTATGACGGAATTTTTATGCCCCTGTCCATCACAATGACGGACAATCAGAAACTGTAACGCGACCTCTGCATGGCTACACATTTCTTTTCATTAAGAAGCATGTTATTTTGGGCAGACCAAATGCATAGTTCATTGAGCTGATTTTGTATGGAAGAGGGCTGTTGCCATTGCCTGGCCTCCAATAAACTAATATCATCCACATACTTCCAAATTGGTTATGGGGCACCAAGGGCAGCATCATCAATGAGAGAAAGGAAGATGATGGATCCAAGGGGGGTTCCTTGGGCCACCCCACATGTGAGGTACTCCCATTTTGATAAAACACCATGATAGCGTGCCCTTTGTCTCCAACTGGTCATAAAATTTCAAATCCAAGGGACAAGTTCAGGCCTCAAAAGGCAGCAAACAGCGTGGATTCTGGCGATAAACAGGAAGAATTTTTGTTTCGAAGGAAGATCCTTAGGAACAAAGTTCTTCCTGTTTATAGCCCGAATCCACACTGTTCGCTGCCTTTTACCACGGGGAAAGCGAAAGAACTTAATATTCCCCCCTATTTCAATGCAATTTGTGCATCTTCTACCATACATAGTCTGCAAAGAACATGTGCGCGACCCAAATCTCACTTAAGCCGAACTGGTTTTTGCATTTCATCTGCGCAATAGTGATAATATCTGACGTGCTTGGAGGTTGAGTCGCAGTTCAAAGAAACTAGGTTGTATTTGATGACAGGGAGAAGTATGGTGATCCGTATATGATAAAATAACTTGCAGTGTAAGCTGCATTCATATGTGTTCAAGCGTAAATGTTCCTTGGTTGGCCAAGAGCCATCATATACTATCAGATGAATGTTCACGTCAGTGGTGTTATTTGTGATTTTATGTGTTGAACAGGTCTATTCAGGAATGTGAGAGTGCAGACAGAGGCTCTGAATCGATGGGTGTTCTTTGCCTCATCTTATGTATATATTTTTTTTTCTCGAGCATCAGCTAGTCTTTCAGTTTATTACTGAACATTGTACATTATGAATTAAATGTTACACTGCATTTAAAAACAGATAGCATCTGTAATCACTCTTTTCACTCTGTACACCCAAACATTATGACTTAATGGTAAGAATGGAGTCCATCATTCAGAAAGGTGTGAAATAGTTCACCCAGCATGACCCAATGGAGTACTCTGGGATGGACTGCAAGTTTAACTTGTGATTGGCTCATGAGTGGTAAATTGCCGTCATTATTTAATGTTACAATCTTAGTTTACCTGACATCATGCATGTGCATGAGGGTCAATGATGTGACATGCAGATTTTTGTGTCCGAGCGCACTACTTTGGTTTAAAATAATTTTAAATGATTCATAATAAGCATCATTTTATTCTATAAAACCTGTTTAATTTGAACATATTTCTAGTTTATCATAAAAATGATTTATATATATATATATATATTTATGTTTTGCCATCACAAACCCTCAGAATGTCAGGTGGCGCAACCGTCTGAGCAAGTTAACACTATGTGAAATGTATTAAATATGTAATTTAAAATATGAATTAATATAATATTAATATGGGGGCATAATTTTATATTGAAAACCTTTCAAATAAACAAAGTTTAATAGTTTAATTGTTCTTAAATTGTTTGGAAAACCAAAATACCCGCCCCCTACAATAAAGAATCCATAAGTTACTTTTAATACCCAGCTCAACTACAAAATAGTAATGTTTTAGGCAGAGTAGACACTCTCAGGTATACTTACTAATAAAAATCACTTAGAAAAAAAAGAGGGAAGTGTGTTTTTTTTCCCAAGAAACTTCTTATATTTTCAGATATATATATATATATATATATAAACATTTTTAAAAGGCTTATTTGTCATTGGCCCATGAGCAGTTGCTGGATGGTGTAATGGGTGGTGAACAGGGTTTGAAACCTCAGAGTGGCCTTTATGATTTCTGGTTGGGACTTTTTTCTACCATCGTCACTTTGAACAGGATACTTCATCTTAAAGGCTTAAGCAAATACACAGGCATAAGTATACATGAATATTGTATCAAGCAGCTGTGTGAGCCATTATGGATAAGTGCCTATATAGAGTGGTGACATGTAGGGTAAACAAAAATATTGCAGTCAGTCAGCATCATTACTGCCAGCCTTGTTGAATCTAAAAATCACATAAATAGAATCTGACTGGCAATGTGAAGAAGGCAAAAGTGGCGTACAATGCCGCAATCTAAAGAGTTTCAAGAACAGATGAGAGACAAAGTTGTTGACATCTTTCAGTCTGGAAAGGGAGTCAAAGCCATTTCCAAGGCTCTGTGACTCCAGCAAACCATGGTAAGAGCAGTTATGTACAAAAGGAAAAATGTGGAACAGCTGTGAGCCTTCCCATTTGTGGCCGATCTACCAAATTTCCTCCAAAAGCACATCCACAACACATCCAGAAGGTCACTAAAGAACCCAGACTAGCACCTAAAGAAATGCAGGCCTCAATTGCCTCAGTCACGATCAGTGTTCATGACTCCATAATAAGAAAGTGACTGAGGCAAAATGGCATCCATTGGAAAGACAAAATGTGAAAACCACTGCTGAGCGAAGAGCACACAAATTTGCCATAAAACATCTTGATGACCCCCAAGACTTTTGAGATAATGTTCTGTAAACTGATTAGTGGAACTTTTTGGAAGACATTGGTCTCATTATATCTGCTTTAAAGCTAAAGGGGCTTTCACATACATTGCACGATGGGTATACAACAGTCTACAACCGAAATGTGGGGTAATTCATGGGGCGCTCATGAGTATGTCCTATGAAATGCATGTATTCTCCAACAGAAACAGCTGTTGTAGAGCCTCGTCATAGAATTTTGAAAATGTTCAAAATTTTTTCAGCATCATAGGTGATTCTCTATGTCATTTCGTAGGTCTGACTTGCTGTGCTCTATGAGGTTGTTTGACTGTGTTACATTAGACTGACAAATTGCATTTGATTTTTGGGGTCTCCTGAAGTCCTCATTATCTTTAGAATTTCCGACGATAGACTTACGATCGTCCTACATTAAAGCCATGACAGTCCTGCGAATGTTCCACCATTGTGTGTCCTTTATGCGACTGTCGTGATTTAATCAAATAATTGATTATAATTCTGTCCAACGTCAGTTGCATAGCTGTCTTGAAATTTTTTATGACATATTTTCCTATGACAGTAGTGCAACACATTGTTATGTGACCGCTACTACTCCTCTCCTAAACATACATCAGTCCCCTCTGTTGTGGACCCGCTAAAATCATACAAAATAAAAAATCATATGACATGTGTGAAAGCCCCTTAAGACACCATTCAACAAAAAGAACATCAAAAAAACTGTCAAACATGGTGGTAGTAGAATGATGTTCTGGGGCTGCTTTGCTGTTTCAGGCCTAGGGTGACTTGCAGTAATTGATGGGACATGAATTTTTCCCTCAACCAGAAAAACCTGAGAATGTCTGGCCATCAGTTTGTGACCTAAAGCTCAAGCACAGTTGGATTATGCTGCAGGACAATGATGCAAAGTACATTAGCAAGTCCATCACTGAATGGCTCAAAAGAAACAAAATAAATTTAGGAGTGGTCTAATCTAAGTGAGATGTGGTGTCATGACCTTAAACATGGTCAAAAATCTTCCAATGTGATTGAATTAAAACAATTCTGTGCAGTAGAGTGGGCCAGAATTCCTCCCCAGCGATGTTCAAGACTCAATCTCAAATACTTCTTACAAAACAAAACCTGTTGGAGACAAGAATATAATTACCTCAAATCAGTTGATATTTGAGAAACTGTCATTCACTACATAGCAGTTGTGGACGAAGTATTCGGATCCTTCACTAAAAGTGCTAATATCACACTGCAAAAATATTGTTACAAGTAAAAGTCATCAGGAAAATATACTTAAAGTATTAAAAGTAAAATTACTCAACGCAGAAAAAAAGTTTAGGTGCAGACCAGGCGCTAGAACAGGGACTTTGGGGGGGACAGACACATCCCTTTATAACAAGAATTAGTCCTGGCAAGTTCTCAATCATTTTCTTTTATTGATGTGTTTTCCAATTATCGTAATTGGCATCTGAAGACTCGGTTTCTCTCCATATGTGATCTAACAGTGATGAAATCATGGGCTAAATTCAGTACAGTGGCGAAGCCAGAACTGAGAATTGGGTGCACAAAACATCCGTTTAAAACAATTATTATTCCTGACCTGTTCTCAGTCATTTTCATGATTAACAAAAGGTTCACTCGAAGAGCACTCCACACTTAACAGGTGCTGCTTGTTCTCCCCGATTAGGTAAGACGACAATCATTCATCTGGACGCATATTTGCTGCATTTAAATCAATGTTATTCAAAATTGCATACCTGTGCAAATAGCTTGAGCTGCATGCTTTTTATAGCCTATTTAACTGCCAAGTGCCACTTTTTTTTATCAACCCACGCAATACCGAGAGTGAAAGGTGATATTTCATTGGAATGCAGACGAGTTCAATCAACGCAAAGCATTGGCCTATTAATATGAAAATTATTTTTTTGTACTGAATTTAGCCCATGATTTCATCACTGTTAGATCGCATATGGAGAGAAACAGTGTCTTCAGTTGCCAATTACGATAATAATTGGAAAAATTGAGAACTTGTCAGGATAATTCTTGGAAAATGATTGAGAGTCTGTGCCCCCCCCAATTCCTTGTTCTAGCGCGGGGCCTGTTTAGGTGGAGCTCATTTTGGACTGTTTCTGTTTCAGACAGCAACTATTATTTTTGTTTTGGATTAATCTACTAATTCTTTAAAATTTTTCTGTCTTTCTTTTCACTCATACATTGAAGAAAAAGTTTCCTCTTTGATTTGCTCTACCAGAGACACAGATCTACTCGGTAGAGGGAACACTCTGGTCCTGCTTCATTTGGAATAATTCCCATTGACCATGTCTGTTACTCATTTAAATCCTGTAAATGTGACTGAGCACTTCAGGCTGGTTTTGGAAGTCTTTGGGGTGGGGGTATATAGTTTATACCAAAGAATTCTGTCCGTCCTTCCGCACCAGTTTGTCTGTCCAATTTCTCAAAAACCACTCATTAGATTGTCTTCAAATTTCAGTCATGCATTCTACATTTTATGGAGAGGTGCAGTGCCAAGTTTCATGCAAATGTGATGATTTTTTCAAAAATTACTTTCGTTTTCCATATTTTGAACTTAGAAAATTTACCACTGCAAATGTTGTCCGACAGATTTCACAAAAACTGCTCATCAGATTGTTCTCAAATTTTAGACTTGCATTCTATACTTCATGCAGAGGTACACTGCCAATTTATATGAAAATATGCCATAATCTCTTCAGTGCACAAGGGTCGGGGGTATTAATGAGCTGTGTTCATTTCTTCACTTGTTTTCTTTGAAATTGCATCATTTTCAGCTGTGCAACTGTGCACAATGTTAAGAGAATTCAACCTAACTTGCTGTTAAGCAAAGGTTTAAATACTTTTCTGATGGTCCAAGCAATGTTTTTCAATTACTGTGGATAGTTTATACTCTCTGGAATTGGATATGAAATGTTTCAATCGATAGATAATAACTGAAGAAGTTTTACGTGGGCGTGAACTATAACTGTGCATTATGCAGATGAACCTGAGTGAACATCAGAATGCTTGGCTGTCAATGAGAGTCCTTAGGAGGATATAAGTAAGCGCTGAATTCGTCAATGGAGGAATCTACACGTAAATCCACGGTAGGGAATTACGTATTTTCAATATGTGATGACTCTCATTGATAGTGGAATGACACGGTATCAATACCATGGCAAACTTTTGCTTCAGAAAACAGATTTTTTTTAACTACTTAATTTGGATACCATTGGCTCACTATAGCTCAAGTGGTGGCTACAAAGGCGAACAATTTTTTTCTGCAGCAAGAGATCATTTTTTTAACTGCTGGAGAGATACTACGGACAAGTATTTTGAGCAGTTTGGACATCAGGCTTAGCTGAAGAGTTAAATTCATGCAACTCCTGGGAAACAGGGATAGGACTTAACTCTTCCATATTCTAAACCGTGGTGGAGCTCGTCTTGCTAGTGAATATTTAATAACTGATCCAGGTGTGCCACCTAGTGATATAATAGTGTAACTGTGTGCATAAATAGAGCAGCTACATGTCCGCTGGCGTCCACATCTGCGCAGAGGGGTTAATAATGCAGCTGAGATTGGCCAGTTACTGAAAACATTAGAATATGCTCTTATCACAGTTTTACTAAAATCAGGGAAGGACCCCAAACTATGTGGATCCTACAGACCACTCTCCCTCCTCACATCAGAATACAAGATATTTACCAAAGTTAGAGCCAGCAGATTGGAGAACATAATACCTAGTCTTATAAACAAAGATCTGACTGGTTTTAGTCAAAATTGTTTCTCTTCCAATAACATAAGTATGTTCCTAGTTATAATTCATTGAGCTAAAGATATTAATTCACCTGTAGTCGCCCTTTCATTAGATGCTGAAAAGGCATTTGATTGCTTAGAATGGCCCAGTCTTTTTGCACTAAAAAAAAAAAAAAAGAATTTTGGTCCAAATTTAATACAAACCCCAATTCCAATGAAGTTGGGACGTTGTGTAAAAAGTGAACAAAAACAGAAAACATTGATGTGCAAATCTCATAAACCCATATTTTATTCACAATGGGACATAGACAACATATCAGATGTTCAAAGTGAGACATTTTCCCATTTCATGAAAATTATTAGCTCATTTTGAATTTGATTGCAGCAACACATCTCAAAAAAGTTGGGACAGGGCTGTGTTTACCATTGTGTAACATCCCATCTTCTTTTACCAACGGTCTGTAAACATCCGGGAAATGAGGAAACCAGCTGCTGGAGTTTTTGGGGGAGGAATGTTGTCCCACTCTTGCCGGATGTAGGATTCTAGCTGCTCAACAGCCCTGGGTCTTTTTTGCTGGATTTTCCTTTTTATGATGCGCCAAATGTTTGCTATTGGTGAAAAGTCTGGACTGCAGGCAGGCCATTTCAGCACCCAGACTCTTCTACTGGGAAGCTATGCTGTTGTGATGGATGCAGTATGTGGTTTAGCATTATCTTGCTGAAATATGCAAGACCTTCCCTAAATGAGATGGTGCCTGGATGGGACAATATGTTGTTGTAAAACCTCTATATACTATTCAGCATTGATAGTGCCTTTCCAGATCTGTTAGCTGCTCACGCCATAGGCAGTAATGCAACCTCAGACCATCAGAGATTGAGAGAGATTGATGCAGGCTTTTGAACTGTACGCTGATAACAAGCTTGATGGTCCCTCTCCTCTTTAGACCGCACAACACAGCGTCTGTGTTTTCCAAAAAGAATTTCAAATTTTGACATATCTGACCACAGAACAGTTTTCTATTCTGCCTCAGTTCATTTTCAATGAACTTTGGCTCAGAGAGGACGGCAGCGTTTCTGGATCGTGTTCACATATGGCTTCTTCTTTGCATGATACAGCTTTAGCTTGCATTGTAGATTGTTCACAGACAATGATTTCTGGAAGTGTTCCTGAGCCCATGCCGTGTATTCCAGTGCAGAATCATCCCTGTTTTTAATGCAGTGCCACCTGAGGGCCCGAAGATCACGAGCATCTAGTTTTGACCTTCGGCTTTATCCCTAGAACACAGAGATTTCTCCAGATTTTCTGAATCTTTTGATGATATTATTTACTGTAAATGGTGGGACATTCAAAGTTTTGCAATTTTACACTGAGGAACATTTTTCTGAAATTTTTCCACAATTTTTAGATTCAGTTTTTCACAGATTGGTGAACATCTGCCCATCTTTACTTCTGAGAGACTCCGCCTCTCTAAAATGCTCTTTTTATTCCCAGTTATGTTACTGGCCTGTTGCCAATTAACCTAATTAGTCACAAAATGCTTCTCCAGCAGTGTTTTATTAGTACCACTTACTTTTCCAGCCTTTTATTGCCCTTGTCCCAACTTTTCTGAGACGTGTTACTGCCATCAAATTCAAAATGAGCTAATATTTCTGATGAAGTGGTAAAATGTCTCACTTTTAACATCTGATATGTTGTCTATGCTCCATTGTGAAAAGAACATGGGTTTATGAGATTTTCATTGTATTCTGTTTTGATTCACGTTTTACACAACGTCCCAACTTAATTGGAATTGGGGTTTGTACTACTAATACAGACACTCTATATCAATCCATCAGCAATGATCCAAACAAATGCTAATATATTATCTCTTTTCTCCTGATGACGTGGTACACATCAGAGTTGTCCCTTGTCACCCTGTCTCTTCTCCCTGGCAATTGAACTTCTCGCAATAGCTATAAGAGCACAGCCTTCTATAGAGGTTGTTGTGGTGGAGCAGGAGAAGCATGTCATCTCATTATATGCAGATGACATAATGCTGTATTTCAATAATGCAACATCATCACGTTCCACCCTCTGCAATCCATTAGACAAATAAAGTTGAATCTCTGGTTTCAAAGATAAAAATCGTATAAATAAGAGTGTGATGTTGCCTCTCAACACTGCAGCGCAGGAATTATGTAGAGATAATATTCCATTTCGGAGGGATCCCCAAAAGATTTGTTATCTTGGTGTGCAGATACCTAACGATAACCAACCAATTGGTTCAGGCTTTCCCTCTCAACTATGTCCCCCTGCTTAAAAAAGTAGAATAGGATTTAGAAAGGTGGAAGGCTTTACCTATATCCCTAACCTGATGAGTAAATTGCGTAAAAATGAATATTTTACCTAAATTTCTTGACCTATTTCAGGCACTCCCAATACCAATTCCAAAAGTCTTCTTTAAAAAAACTGGACAGTCAGATCTCCAAATTTCTATAGAATAGTAAAGCTGTGAGAGTCAAGCTTAAAACTCTCTGTTGTCCCAATGATCCTGCAGGGCTGAACCTACCTTACTTCTAGTTATACTGCATGGCTGCTCAATTCAAAGCCACCAGGACTTGGATTAAAACTCTAGAATACCCTCCGGCATTGAAACAAATTGAACAATATCAAACAGCTGAATTGCTGTCCAGTATTCTATTCATTCCCTCCTACCATAGTTTGAAGACCGTAACCGTGAATTCAATGATAAAACATACATCAAAAATATGGCAAGATATTAGAATAAAATTTTAATGTGCCCGGAAAATGCTAACAGGACTTTTCGTCCCCAAATTTTTCATCCCCGGATTTTTCATCCCCATGGACTTTTCATCCCCAGACTTTTCCTCCCCGAGGACTTTTCGTCCCCAGACTCTTCTTCCCCAAGGACTTCGACCCAGGATTTTTTGTCCCCCAATGATAATGAAACGTGCCTCCATTGTTGACAGAAGGATGAATGACGGATAAATCACCGTGATATAAGGGTTAGGGTTTGGGTTAGGTTTAGGGTTAGGGTTATAATGCAGAAAGAGAGTAAAGCATTATGGGGGACAAACAATCCAGGGACGAAAAGTTCATGGGGACAAAGAGTCTGGTGACGAAGAATTCAAGGAAAAAAAGTTCAGGGACAGAAAGTCCGAGGACGGTTCTAAAGGTTTTCTGTCTTTTGCCTATAAGAGACTCATGTCCCTCACAGAAAGTAAACCCCTTAAAGCAAGGGCTAAATGAAAAATAGACTTTGGTGAGACTTTTGAGGACCCTGAGTGGGAGCTTATTTGGAACAGCTCTCAATCATTCTCCGAAAACAGTTGGCACAAACTATTACAGTTTAACCTTATACACAGGACATACTATACCCCAGAACGCCTTCATAAAATGAGTGGTCGCTATTCAGAATACTGTCATAGATGTGAAGTGGAATAGGGTGAAATGGGGTGTCTCATACATATGTTCTGGACATGTAGATGTATGACACAATACTGGCTTTCTGTTTTTGACGTCATCAGAAAAGTTGTAGGCGTGGCAATTCCAGCCAACCCGAGATGGATACCGCTGGGAGACTGTTCAGTCCTACCGATCAGTATGAGAGGCAACATTTGCTACCTTAGACCAGCTCTAATTGCGGCCAATAAATGTATAGCTATTTGATGGAAGGATGAGGAGCCCCCTTCTGTGTCCATGTGGCTTAAAGAGTTGTCCTCACACTTACCTTCAGAAAAGACTATGTTTAATCCCAGGAAAAAGCTGCTTCTTTTTAACAAATGCTGGGGTGATTTCATAACCTTTCTACAAAATAGATCTTCTCTTAATGATGATGTCCAGGATCAGACATGAAGCGATATTACAGGCCTGCTCTAAGACCCTATCTAGCCAGGTCCATCACAGCTCTACACAGTTCAATATTAAAGCTTCTATTTATAGCCTGTCTAACTTTAGAACATTTAACGTCCCCTCCCCTTTTTCCTCTTTTTTTAAAAACTTATCTTTACTCCTCTGATGTGGGATTGTCTTTTTTTTCCCTTTTTTATGTACCTGTTATAATGGTGGAATTATCACTGAAATTATTATCTACATCATTAATAGCGTCAATAATATTGCTACTATGATACAGGGTATAGTTCACTCCGCGGGGTGAGTGGGGGTGGGATGTTCATGGTTGACACTGTTTGTACTGTATTGAATGTCTACTACCTTTGTATGGGAAAAATGGAAAAAACTTAACTAATATATTGTATAAAAAATATAATCTGCTGATTCTGCATACTGCACTGTCGGGTAATTTTTAACAAAACATCACATTATAAGCCTTTCATATGTTTTATGTTTCTATGTTCCACCCTCATTCTATTTTACCCCATTGTAGCAAAACACAGGCAAAACGGAAATGATATGGAAGTGACAATGTGAGACAGAGAGAGAGAGAGAGAGAGAGAGAGAGAGAGAGAGAGAGATCTGCAAGCAGCAAACACCTGTTTTTATGTACCTGCCCCCACTGATTTTGACAGAAAATTGCATTCATAGATTCAAAAAATATTTAGTGCTCTGCTTGTGCTATGTGAGCGTTCTGATTGATAAATGTATCATTGATATATTGCTGTCATTTAGCCAGTCAGTATTGAATGAATTTCATTTTGTGATGAATTTTGGTTTAAAAATGGCCAATTTGTCAGTTAAGATGTGCACTGCTGTCTTGAAAGAGGAACACAAACTATGTCTGACTAGGACTGCAGAGAATGCTGAGGACAGGTTTATCTTTCACTTTCATCTGAGAAGATGTTTAATTCATGAGTATACCGTAGACTGGGCTGGACTGGGGTTAAGTATGTGATAAATACACATGAAGGCAACAAGACACAAATTGGACTCAGAGAAACTTTTGTAAAGACATCACATCAGGAAAACAACTCCAACAACTGTACAGATTAGGTGAGTAGAAGTCCAACTGATTTTATCAAAGAGGAGAAGTTGATAAATTCCCATTTATAAATAACCCATATGCAATATCAGCCTCTGTAAATGTATGCTAAAGCAGTTAATAATTTAACTTAACATAAAATGACACGATACAAATAGCAGCAGGCTTCCTAACACATTAATGGAGGGAGGATGTTCACTTCTGTGTGTGTGTGTGTGTCTCTCTCTCTCTCTCTCTCTCTATATATATATATATATATATTCATTCATGAATTATGAATATACAGTGCTTAACAAATTTATTACACCACCTGCCATAAAAATGAGAAAACACAAATATTTTAAAGATTTGTCAAAACTTGTTTAAAAATAAAAATTATATTATTTCTTCGGCAAATAACAAACTGAAACAACTAAATAGTCCTTATTCACACATAAAAATCAAAAAAACTTGGCATTTTATATGGCCTCCTTTGGCCTTGATAACAGCTTGCATTCTTGCATTCAACCACTAAAACTAATTTTTATATTCAGGAATGCAAGTAAATAACTGTTACTTGGCATCTTAATCAAAAAATAATAATGTGCTTTGCCATTTTTTCAGATTTTTTGTAAAATAGTAAATTCAAAAATTCATAGATAACAACAATAATTATATTTTATCATTAAAAGTACCATTTAAATTAAAGAGCTTGCGCATACTGGTGGATTAACCATTACAGAAACATAAAAAATGATTTTAGTAATTACCAATACTGTTAATTTAGAGCAGCAGTGGGATAAACCTTACATTGGGTGGTGGTCTAATAAATTTGTTAAGCACTGAATATATCCATGAATTCATGAATTAAAAACAACACAAACTGTCATTCATTTCGCAACACAACAAAATGAGTAGTTATGGACAATACACTTTGTGTTAATTTTAACTCAACCTGCAGAATGTGGTATAAACCAATGATACACTTAGTCAGCACAGAATGACAAATAATGTTAAAATGGTCATATAATTTTTTAAAAATTAATTTTTACATAATTATTTTTGAGTTTACTCCACTAACTAGCTCATTCCCACCTACTATAATCTATTATTGAGTATTGTGTTTATTGATTGGTTGTCTGTGCAGTAGAATCCTCACTAAATGGTACAGCATTGGACAGCCCTGCAATCAAGTGACATCAACTCAACAAAAAAAAAAAACATCAAAAAAGGAATAAAAAAAAGCATCAAAATCAGTTAATTGATAAATTGTGATTCATATATCTGCATAACCCTCACCTACTGTGAGGGATTGATGGTTTCTAAGTCAAGCACAGTGGAAGTAGAAATAGAGAACTTTTTTCCCCTCAGGGAAAGCTACAACCATATTTATGAATGAATTCTATTAAGAGAAACGATCTCAGAAGAAAATAGTCAAGGGTCTTGTACTGTACTCAAATGAACTAAAGGAGTCTCATGTTTTTTTCCATCTTGGTTAAATAAATAAGCAAATAAGTTGCCTTCATTTTGGTTTGAATAAATAAGGTTACGCTAAAATTGAGTTCACGGTTGTCAGCAATGCTTGATATGCATTTTGTGTGTCTCAAGTATTGTAGTTAAACTGCAGTAAAATCTGTTACTAAAAACCTGTTTTCTAAAAACAAGAAATGAAAATTAAACTTTTTTGCAAGGTATTTGTTTTATTTATTTAAAAAAAATTCCTGTCATGGAAGTAAAACCTGTCAAACTTGTTCAAATTGGTTTCAAACAGTTGCGTGAGATGGCTGGGATATTTCCTTTTGTTCACAGATCCCTTCTTCTTTATCTTTATGCTCCTTCTACGATGTCTATTCATCAGATCAGAGAAACTTCCTTCATATTTCTGCTGGTAGCCAGTATTCTAGCTAATGTGGAACATGTTATGCCATAGAATAAATGTGGAGTTCTCTGTAATATTCGTGTAATTCTAGTGTGATTATCTTATGAAATGTAATTATCTGTGTAACTACTGATGAGTCCTTGTTTCTAAGTCTCTCAGTTGTTGTTCAGATGGCATTCTACATGAGACTTATAGGTGGTGGTGCCTTCGGCAACGTGTACAAGATGAATTATAATGGCAAAAATGCAGCGGTCAAGAGGGTACCCATGCATAAAATCAGTGATCAACACCTCGAGAGAGAGTGGGCGATATGCCAGTAAGTAAATTGCTGAGAGTCAGAAGCCAACCTTAATTCTAAAACATAACTTAATCCTCTTGAAATAGTTTCCTGTGTTTCCGCTCTAAAGTCTCAATAATTCGTTCTCATTAGATTAAGTGCACATTTATATTTATTTATTTTCACAGTTCATTCTCAATTCTAGACTGCCCTAACCCTACCCCCCAATTTCTCTCTCACTCTCAAATTTTCATTTCACAGGCAAGTGAATCATAGCAATGTGGTTAAGATCTTGGGCAGACCCTGGCTGGCAGAATCAAAATGGCATTTTCCTTTGGAATTCATCTGTGGAGAAACACTGGAGACAGTAATCTTTGAGCCCGGAGAATCTGACATACGGGTAAACCTAATAAAACACCACAACACTGAACATGGACACATACATTTTAATTAAAAGTGGGCATGTCCTGTCATTAGTGTCCCTTCGGCAAGAAATCCATGTAGATTTAAATCTTTACCAGAGACTCTGGTCTGTACTCGAACAGCATTTCTCCATAAAAACAAGCAGGCACCTGCACAATGGGTTGAAATGGCCCATTTCTTGATGAACAACCAAAACTGTATGTTCAGGGAAAAACCCTCACAGTAAGGCAGTGGTTCTCAAACTCAGTCCTGGGAACCCCTGTGTATGCAGGTTTTCATTACAACCACAATTGCCGTCCCAGAATTCTATTAAGTCATTAATTTGTCTTAATTAGCAGCATTTCATTTATTCACCCTCTGACTTCACACTGCAAAAATAGCACTGCCAGCCATGGAGAATGAAATTCCCATATCTGTATTGTGTTGATAATACACCATTGCAAGTAATTGCCAAGGTTTAACATATTGATAGATCCAAGTAATTCTAAGATTGATTAATGAGCTCCTGTAGTTTGTTTCCCAAAAGCTTAAGTTCATTAAATCTTTTCCACATTATTAACACAAGACAGGTGTGAGTCATTGTTACCTGCTCTGCCGTCAAACTCCTCATTATCTAATAAATGTATAGATTTACTGACAATGTATCAGTTATGCAAATTCAGAGCCCACTGATTTTTTTTTTTTTTTTTTTTATTCATTGGTACATTTTTGGTTTAATTTCTCTTTTTATTTAGCTGTTCCCCATATGGCATGATGTGAATATGGAACTTATATTGTTCAAAGCAAGCATAGCTATTTTTGACAATGCTGCTTGAAAAGGTAATGAAGGGAAATGACCCACCTTAAAATTCTTGGGTTGCATTTGGGTTGCAACGAAAAACAGCATGCGCAATGGTCGCCCAGAACCGAATTTGAGAACCACTGCTGTAAGGGGAAATTTTTGTGTCATAAAGCTTGAACCGCCATCTAGTGGTACTTTAGGGGAAAAATTTGAAAGTGACTAAGAATGAACCAGGTTCAGGCTTTATGTAGTCACAACCTGAGGTATACAATTATATATGGATTAACATCATTAATTCGTCAAAAGATCTCAAAAAAAAATTTCTTTCCATATAGATGTCTATATTTCTTCTTTTATTCAATTTTGTTAATCAAAATTAAAGACAAATGGTTATTGAATCCCAGCTAGGTGAAGACTAACATGGATGTTTTTCAGATTTGAGCAATATAAAATGTATTTTGTCAAATGATCCTCCTCTAGCTGTCATTATCAAGCCAAGCAACGATCATCACGGGAATGTGTGAAGGACTGCACTACCTGCATAAGAACAGCATTGTACACCAGGATCTCAAACCAGACAATATCATGGTGAGGGGGTCCTAGAATTCAGACTTATTGACTCCATGCAAAAAATATGAAGAAAAACACTCTGTGGTCTATTCACTTGAAATGAAGTTGATATTTCCAGGGCATTCCTCTCACTACATACCAAACATGCATACAAAGGCCTACAAACTTGCACTTTTAGCTTGACTTACACTGACTCATGTCAACATTGTCCATCTTGTCTGAATCACAGGTTGAGTACGGCTCTCTCAGAGCAGTCATCATTGATTTGGGGCTGGCCAAATTCTATCGCGGTGGCTATTCTTCGGCTACCCCTGGGGGAAATGTGGAATATGCCGCCCCTGAAATATTCAGTGGACACCGACAAGACATGAGTACTGATGTTTGGGCCATGGGGAAGATCATTGGTGAACTTCTGCTCCTCAAAAGACTACCAACCAGAGAACTCTCCTCTGCCATGATCCAGACCCTTCTGTGCGAGCATCCGTACTGCGATCCCATTGCTAACATGGTTGATGGAAGTCGCATTCAGAGAGCCAGTATGGCGAGCGTGATTGGGGCCCTACGGTCTGCGGGGGAGGCGTGTAGCAGAGGGAGCAGTAGGCAGACGTCTTTATCCCTCGTAAGAGCAGAGTATTCAAATCAAGCAATGATACCAAATGTCGCCAATGCACTTGCTGCATTTGGTATTGCCTTACCAATGCCTATACCCTCTTCAGGTAAACTAGAGCACCATCAGCTAGAATCACATGGTGATAACCGGTATACCTTCTCTGAGGCAAACATCAATGGAAAAAAGTTTATGGTTCGCCGCACAACATATTCCCCCTGAGTTCAGTAAAAGAACAGTATAGGCAAATACTACATACATAATTGTCATTTTAGCTGATGATCAAGTTCAAAGTGATATATACAACATTAATTTAAAAATAAGAGTATCCAATTGTTCAAATAATTCATCTTAGGTATATTTCTCAATGGTGTCACAACAGTGGAACAACCTGGGAAAGGATCTGCAACATACAACTTTTGTTCATTATCACAGCAATACTCTGCCACGCTACATTGACATAGACATTCAGACTGCATCACATGATCCCCTTGGGTAATAATGTTATATTTAAATATGAATTTTCATTTTTCTGATCAAAATTGTAACTTTTTTTGTCATTTAGTTTCATTAGAAAGCAGATAATTGTTGCATCTAAATTCATATGATTAGAGGCGAATTACATGCTGGGGTTAAATTTGTGGCTTTTTGGGTTTTTCAAATATAACTCTTCATATTTCACAAATAGAGTAATTAACAAATTATTGTAAATGACAACTACTAATTTGAAGTAATAATACAGTTCTCTAGGTGATGGGAGCCTGTTGGAGTTTCCCAAACTCACTCAGATCTGACAAATTTTATTCACCATACTTGGAATTCAGTGGGAATGTAACAATTGATGATTTTTGTCATAATTGAGTGCTTAATATAACTGATATTGGCATTTCCCCCCCTCCCTCCCCTGCATTTGTTACACCCTCTCAACAATCATCATTGGTTCCCATATCTGGCCAATATCCGCCAACTCCGTGCAGCTCTTGAAGAGGAGTAGGAGCATGTCCCCAAAGTCACCATTGACCATTTGGTATAGTCCATACAGCAAAGATGTGTCGCAATGCAGCAGGCCAAAGGCGGACAAACCCAATGTTGATTTGTCGATTTGGACAATAGACCCCATCCCCTAATCATCTATGCCACCGTGAGATTATTGTTTGTCTGTTTCAATCATTGATCGAAATGCATTACAATGTGGTCATACAATATGTTGACACTCAATGAAAGTACAGTGAGTTTCTGAACATGGTCATATTTCTCATGAGAAGTGTTGCGTTTATATATTTTTTCAGTGCATATCCATAATTGACACAAATAATCATGGCATCATTGAATGCAAGTCAAGACTCTGCTATGCAAAGTGGAAGCCATATATCAACACCATCCAGAAACATCACCTACATTTCTGGGCTCCAGCTTAGCTGGAATGGACAGATGGAAGTGGAGTGCTGTGGTCTCAGGAGCCCGTCTTTGAAATTGTGTTTGGAAATAATGGAAGTCATACTCTCAGGGCTAAAGATGAGAAGGACCATCCTGACTGTTTTCAGCGACATGTTCAAAAGCAACTGTTTGTCATGGCCTGGGGCTGCATTAGTGCTTTGGGCATGGATAACTTGCACATCTGTGAAGGTACAATTGATGCAGAAGAATATACACGCATATTGGAACATTACACGCATATTGGAACAAAGTACGCTGCCTTCTAGTTGTGGTCTTTTTCAGGGATGTCCCTGCTCATTCCAGCAGGATAATGTAAAGCCACAATCAGCACATTTTACAAAAGCATGGATTCGTGCTCCAAGTGCAGCTACTTGACTGACCTGCCTGCAGCCCAAACTAGTCTCCCATTAAAACCATGTAGTGGCTTAAGAAGCGCAAAATAAGTCAGCAGAGACCCCAAAGTGTTGACCGATTAAAGTCCTCAATCAAATAATAATGGAAGCAAATTCAACTTTTGAAACTTCAACAATTACTGTCCTCAACTACCACTACAGAGTTAAAAGGAGGGATAATGCTACACAGTGAACAAGCACCTGCCCCGACGTCACTGGAACATGCTGCAGACATCACATTTTGATATAGCCGCTATTTTCAAAAGACAAGACTGGTGAATCTCGAAATGCTCGTTCTTTTTTCATAACCTTTTCAGCTGAATACAGGTTATAAGAGATTTGCAAATTACCGCTGGCTTTTTAAATTTACATTTTACAAATTGTCCCAATATTTTTGGAATCGAGGCTGGAAGGAACCAGTTACATCAGGAGGCTGGGGGTGGGGTTAACTACGCCAACAACCAATTTTACATTGCAAGAGCCAAAAGGAAAAACAATTAGAAAATGGACGTGAAGAATAACAAGTGGTCCGTACATTCAGACACATTAGCGCTGTGAGTACAAGTTGTGGGCAAGGACCTAGCGAGCAAACAATAAGGATAACATTAACATCTTGCAATCTGTGTCAATAAGAATCAAATGTGCTAGATTTTTCTTGAACATACTCGGCAGACATTTAAACCATGTATAGTTGTCAAATGGTATTGAATCAATCATATTAGGTGTCAAGGATTCCTTGCAAAGCTACGAGCAAAAGATGCACATAGTCATTGTTGTTGTGACAAAGTTGGCGCTAGTTTTTCTGGGAAAGCAGAGACGTATACAGTGACGTAATGACGTAGCTCTCCAACCAGCTCTAATGGTGGAAAAGCAGGCCGGTTCTTCACTGGTTCGCACGTGGTAACGATTGAGAACTGGAACCGGCACCGGCCTGGAACCGGCAGGGGAACCGTTTTGGTGGAAAAGGGGTACTATTGATGTTCTCCTAGGTCTATACTCCAGCAATCTTAAGTTTTTGCTTGTTTTGAGGAATTTTTGCCACCAGTCTCCACTTAAACATGTAAAATGCATGTTCAATTTTATTCAGCTCCAGTGATCAACTTGGCCAACAGAACTAAAACAACAAAAAAAGTGTCACTGTCCAATGCATTATGGTGCTCCGTGTATCAGTGCATTTCGCTGCAGTAAATAGAGCAGAATACCAAGAGCTCATGTGATGACAGTTTTGGTGTGGGATAATTTTAGCTCAAATGGTGATTCTTGAAAGAAAATTCTGAAATTCACTCATGCACTGTTGGCGCTTGAAATACTGCATGTAATTATAGTGTACAAGCATGCACACATGAACACACACTTACAGCACCATCAATACAGAGGTATGTTCAGGTATATACTCCTTTATTAATCAGTTTAAGGCCACTCAGTACTTGGAAGATAAAAATTAAATCACATAATCCTTCAAAACCTTCATTAAAAATACCGCCCTTCAAACTGAATCAGCCTTTTGGAAGCCAAATGTTGAGATGCACATTCCCATCAATTCCATCACCCCTCACCAGCCAATTAACAGAGTTGGTGTTCACTATTAGAAGCGATGGTAACTGGTCTCTCGTGCTCCTACATGGGCATTTCCTGTTTCCAGACAAATGCATTCTTTACTAAAATGAGAATAAGGCAGTTCTAGAGTAACATCCTTTATATCATACATAAAGGATATTACACATGCCAAGGGAAAAAGATACCGGCCACTTAATTATTAACTGCAGGCTGCGTGTATTACTCTGTCCAAACACTGGACTACTACAACCTGTCGGCTGTAATATCGTAATAAGCATAAGGAGCAATGAGTCTAAATATAAGAATTGCATTTTTACCTTATATTTGTTACGGTTGGTTTTTCTTTCCCTGGTCATGGCAGCTGGGTTGGGTACAGGCTATACGCAATGTCAGAGGACACTGAGCCCCACTTCATAGGAAGCTAGACACAGCAAACACCAGCACACTGCCTTTAATGCGCAAGTGTACAGTAGGTACAGGAAACCTACTATATATACTTTGACAAGAACAGCAGCATGTATCTCACGGACATACACGCAAACACACACACACACACACACACACACACACACTCGTACACAGTCAAACAAATGCTCTCCCAAGCACAAACAAAACCATTTGCTCAACTAGGCCTACGCTGACGGCGGCCGACTGCAAGGGGTATACCCCGAAATTCCCCAATCCTCAAAGCCCCCTTTATTAGATTCCCCTTTACTAGACCTACAATATGAGGAAAATTTGAGGTCTGTGTAAGTAATTGTTCCAGAGATATGGTTAAAAAACTGATTTTTTTCAATATATTGGCGGCAAACCTAGGGAGTGCATACTTGCCCAAAATCTAATCAGTTCATCCTCTCTACCATATCTACCCATATACTAAAAAATTGAGAAGCCAATGTAAAGTATTTTCTGAGTTATTGCGCTAACGGCTAAAATCTGCGGACGCGGCGGCGGATGGGGCGAAACCATGATATCCCCGAAACTCGTATTTCGGGGATATAATTAGTTTCTCAATCACTAGATGTCAGTCAATCACAAGGTCATTCCTGCAGTTACAGGGTCTCTGGGTCACATATTGTTCAAGTTGTTTTATCTTGTAATGAAAGGAAAAAACTACAAAGTGCTGTCAAAAGAAAATATCTGAGATCAAATAGTATTTGTCAAAATCAAAACCTTTTTGCCCTGCAAATATAAAGTATTAATGTCATGTGTATTGATGATGCTGTCTTTGCTCATTGTCGAGTTGCAAGTACACATTTTTAAAATTCGAGGTGGGTGGATCTGTGGGCGGGGCGTACGTAGAAGCACAGCACATGCACCTTCATTGGCCAGTCTGCTTTGGAGTAATACTGAGTGTCCAAACCTGCGGGCTGTTCCTTCCATGCTTTGAATTACAAAATCTGTCTGACAACCAAAAACTGGGCTTGCGAACAAACAAATCAGACCCGAGAGCTATACTTTTTATACTTCGTAACCAAAAACTTTATCCGCAATCAAACCAAGTTACACACGGAGATAAAAGTAAAAAATGTTACATAAACTAGAGTGTCCAGTCGCCTGCGACCACATGGGTGTACCGCCCCCCCAAAGAGAGCCCGCTTGTTCCCTTTTCACATTTTGTTGAAAATTTTACAATTTTCAGCATAAAATCTTGCTTTATTCAGCCAATTCTGTTGCCGTGGCAACCAAAATGGATAGGTTTCAAGACCTCACCATAAGCCATGCCCAAACCAAACATCAAAAGAATCAGTTGAAATTTGTGGCCTGTAGAACATCCACAAGAAAATCTCCACGGACAATGCGGCAACAATGACCATAAATCCATAGTAGCCTTTATCCGGGGCAACAATAACTTATTCTTAGACAGTAGAAAGCTTTGTTTCAAAGTCATTTTAGATCTCAAAACCATTTGTTCTGCTCCTCAACACTTTTTTTGATTGCACTTCATACCCCCATAACTCACTGGCTTACCCTCTCACATTCACTCCATACATGGGCTGATCACTGGCTTGCTCACTCAAACAAATTTGTGTTTGAGCAAGCATCTCGACTCAATAGCAGCAGTTTCACTTAACGTGTGAAATTCTACAGTACAAGATAAACCCAAAAAACAGAACTGCACACGTCCTGGCTCGAGAGGCGACACAAGAAAACATCCAATCACTGGCTCCTGAAAAATGACCGCTGACACTGCAATGTTACAACAGACCCAGTATTCTCCAAGAAACTGGATTTCCTCTGTAAATCAGCAAATCACAGAATATCAAAAACAGTAGCCATCCAAAAAGACTGAGCATTCAGGTTGAAGGGCGAAAGATTTCTCATCACACTGCTGTTGCACAAATTTTTCATTCAAAGGCTGACATACTCAAAACATGCAACATGAGGCGGGGATATGCTGGGAAAGGTTGAGTGATTACAATGGAGTGAGGAGATTTGACTGAAATCATGACCTGTTATCCTGGAGTGACAGTACCCAGCAAAATCATCATGCTTTCCCTCCTATACCATACCATGAGGCCACCGCTGCTGATAAAACAGTTTTGAGCGATTTGCCCATGTCACTTTCCAGTTGGCAGAGCTATCCTGGATATTCTGTCCGTTTTTTGTGATGGGGAAAGACGATGGAGGCAGACAATAAAAGCAAAAAAAAAAATCCACATTAACGTCACATCCAAACATCATCATTGACTGGCACTCACGATAGCAGCCATCCTGGTTTCATGACGCAAGTATGGACTAAATGGTCAGGACTTCATCAGTTACAGTGATTTGATCAAAATGCAAAAAATACTACACCAGGCCTGACATGTAGGTTTCTATACGGTCCACCCACACCTTAAATGAACAAAATTAAAGAAAAACAGACAGGTGTGCAGAAAAAGAGCGAATGTGCCACTAAGAGAAAGTAATGAATATGCATTAAGGCAACAGAGGTGTAAATAACTAAACCCTCAAGCAGTAGATATGAAAAATTCCTCCATTCCTCCAAAGTGTTCTCAGAAGAATCGTCCATTAAAACTTCAATGAGCAACAAAGAGAGGTTGTATAGAAGTAGGAGAGGAACAGCCAATGGCAATCCAGATCAGCTACACCCCCAGTTTGTTCTGGGGAAGGCTGGGGGCAGGGCCTTATAGAGGACGCCCCCTCGAGGCTTTACACAGGAACGCAAGACAGGACATGACGATGCGCTTCGATGGTGCAGTCTATATGCACTGACTTCCAACTTGCACGCGCTCACTATGCCCCCTCCTGGCCCAAGTCGGGCAATCGAAGTGTTATCAGACAATGTGTTCTGGGAGGGGTGATGGAGAGAGAACGAAAGAGAGAAAGAGAGAAAGGTGGATGGCTATAAAAGAGTCCAGTCTTTCTCCGATGCATTCTCTCGCTGGGGTTGGTTCAGTTCCTCGAAGTCAGCTAGTTTCTAGGCTCTCAGTGTCCCTTCATGGAGGCGTTTGCCTGCTTCTCTGGCAATTTGGGGGAGTCAGTGATTGGCTGAAGCCCCTTCTCTGTGCCGATGTCGACGGTAATGTTGGTGTAGAGGGAGAGGTACTCCCGGCTCACGATCCTGTAATCCACCGTGCTCATGCCGTCCTGCCTCCATGTCTGCCGCGTCTTCGCAATCATGTTGAACCTGCCGGGGAGAGAGAAACCAGCTATTACAATCATTCCAGCCCACAGGCCACACGCAGTACTCTGTCCGGGACTATTACAACCTGAAGATTACACTGTCCAAACACTGGACAATTATCACCTGTAGACTGTATTTATTATTCTTTCCTAAAACAAGACTATTAACGTTACTACTTGTCAACTGTATCCAATTCTCAACCAAACACTGGACTATCACAACCAGTAGGCTACATCCATTATTCCGTCCCAACGCTGGAATATCACAACCTGTAAGCTGCATCCATTACTCCGTCTAAACGCTGGACTACCACAACCAGTAGCGGCTACATTTATTCTGTCCAAACACTGGACTATCACAACCAGAAGGCTACATCCATTATTCTGTCCAAACATTGAACTATCACAACTCATAGGCAACATCCATTATTTTGTCAAACACTGGACTATCACAACCTGTAAGCTGCATCCATTATTCTGTCTAAATACTGGACTACCACAACACGCAGGCAACATTCATTATTCTGTCCGAACACTGGAATATAACAACCAATAGGCTGCATCCATTACTTTGCCCCAACACTGGACTATCACAACCTGTAAGCTGCATCCATTATTCTGACCAAACACTGGACTGTCACAATCAGTAGTTTATATCCATTACTCAGTTCAAACACTAGACTATCACAACCCATAGGCTACATCCATTATTTTGTCCAAACACTGGACTGTCACAACCTGCAGGCTGCATTCATTACTCTGTCCAAACAGTGGACTACCACAACCCATAGGCTACATCCATTATTCTGTCTAAATACTGGACAATCACAACCTGCAGGTTACATTCATTATTCTGTTCAAACACTGGACTGTAACAACCCATTGGCTGCATCCATTATTCTGTCCAAACACTGGACTATGACAACCTGTAATATTGTCTGTTATACAATCAAAACACGGGACATTTCTCAGGAAAAGTGCCGACATGGTGCTCTACCTCCGGGGGTTCATTTCATTGCCGCGGTCCAGCTTGTGTTTGATCATTTTATAGCGCCCAATGTGCAATGCCGGGCGAGCGATCACCATCCCACCCAAAGACACCCTGAAAAAAAAAAAAAACAGCAAGATAGAGAGAGAGTGATGGAGATAGAATGTGAAAGAGGAGGAGGAGTGGGGGGGAGATGGGGAGAGAATAAAGAAAAAAGAATGAGAGTAATATTGTGTAAGAGATAATGGAACACAGCTGTAATGGAAAAACTCATAAGCTCTCCTCCAGGGCACTGAGGAAGACTGTAAATGTAACATTTCATGTATATGCGGTGTTATATGCACTACATGTTTAGCGTTTTCGACTCCTCGGTGCTCCACGGAGTGGAACAGGCCCACATCAGGAGCATAAGGCCTTGTACTCAAAGGGACCCTCAGAGACCAGGCTTACCGGATTCCAATGTCATCGTCCTCGCCCCCCCAGCCCCAGTAGTTGTTTGGGAATCCGTTCATCTTGAGGTACTGCGTGGGGGTCAGGGCCGATACCCCTCCGAAGTAAGTCTTGTAAGGCAGCCTGAGGGAGGAGAGGAGAGGGGGGATAAGGGGGAGAGAGACTGTGTAAATGCCGAGCTATTAATATGCACAGCGCTAGTCCTGCACTGAAGGCTAACCGAGAGCGTAAATAACTAAACCAGGAGGGGCAAGACGTAGGCAGATGAGCATTGTGACTTACTTAAGACAGACCAAGAAATACGCGCGCTTCAAGCAACAGTAATGAGGTGCGTGTGCATGGACAAATGCACACCTGAACACGTACACACTCGCGCATGCACAAAAATCCTTGCGCTCTTATACTTGTGCGGATATAACATTGACTTCCATCCATTCTTAGCGCATTTCTACAGCCTTTCCCTAATCTTGGCTATAACCGTTGCATTCCTAACCCAAACCCACAGCCAAACCCCAGACAATCCCTAAAACTACCCTTCACTCTAACCCTAACCAAGTCATAATTTGTCTTTGTAGTTGTGAGGACTGGCCTGAAAGTCCCCACTTAAGAGAGAAAATTATAGGCACATCATGTATAGGTGCAAGGCTAGCAAATAAAACACATCAATGGAGAAAGAGGTGACACCTGCACTCTTACTCCAAGCCACCATCAATTTTTTTACTCATAAAATTGGGACAATGTTTCAATCCAACTCTGATCTTCGTCTGGTCATCATTAATAAAAAATTTTTGGTGGCTCGGAGTAAGTGTGCAGGCGTCTCTGAAGGTCCTCACTTCCCAAAAATGTCCCCACTCTCTAGGTCCCAAAAATGTGTTCTGGTCCCCAATACATAGCAAGCACAGGAACACACACAAAGAAACACACACACAGACATAGACATAGGCACAGCAGCTGCGACAGAGAGAGGCAACAGGACTTACTTGTAGCCAAACTTGTCCATGGCAATGGCAGCGTGTTTGGGCTGAGCATCGCAGGTGTAGGTGTTGCGGTCGTCCTCCGGGATCAGGTCCACGTCATGGAAGAACAGGCAATCCCAATTCTCCTCGCGCATGGCCTCCCTGAAGCCCACGTTCATCAGCTTGGCACGGTTAAAGGTGTAGTCCCCCCTACATGCAGACAAACCAGAGCACGGTTATCACACATCACACCCCCCTCCCAAACTGGACTGGAACATCCAACTCACAAACTACATGCAAGCACTCTCACGCGCACCTCATGCTGCCCTAATCCAGTGGGGTGGCGCAATCGCCCCCTGCCCTTTTTCTTACGAGCCAAGCCCTGGTAGCACCGTGATCAGATGCAATCTCTATTAGGAGAACTAATGACCACTTTCTCCATTATTCCTCTCCATGGTAAACAGGAAGGTATGAAAATCACTTGCTAAAATGAGCACCTAATGCCCAGGACTATTTAAAACCCACTCTTTGTTTATGCCAAGAGAGAATTTCATAGTGTCAGAAAACATCTGATGGATGATAACCTCCCTGTTTAACACCTCCGTCAATTAAGCAGAGAGTGACGGCACATAACCGCGGTACGTTGGCTTTAGGTGGCTTGAAAAACTAAACATTGAGAGTGCCAGAAATGACTAGACACAGCAAAATTGCAACTATGCTACACTTGGATATAAGCTTTCTCTGATTTGGAAGCTATACCAGCGTGTTTTGGCAACACATTTTTTTGCTATTTAAATGTGTCTCTTAACACCAGACGGCAAAAGACTACAGGGCCGAGTCACGTGAAAAGCTAACTACCGGGGATACAGCCAATTTCATCCAACCTGCGTGCCATTCACCTAATGATGGTGAAGTAAAATATTGTCACCCTTGTCCACTTGCTGACTCAAACGGAATTCATTTTGCTCAAATCACATGAACTTCATGAGAATTACCTCTTATGATGTGATGAGTACTAAAATGGGTCTAAAAGGCTGCTCTGTTTCTCCATAAACAAATTGAACCCATTTGAAATCTTTTGGATTTTTGCCAGGCAAAGTGTTTCAATCTGTGAGCTGCCACTATTCAGACCAATGACAGAGCCATCCAAAAAGAGCTCCAACGGGTTCCTCTGTGGAGACAAGCCAAAGAGCCATTATTTCTAACACAAACTGAGGATTATGTTGGATTGTGGTTACTTAAGTGACTACAGTGACATGAACTCCATGGATTTAACCATACTTAAACTGTGGCTCAACTCTCCATTGAATCAACTGATTGCAGTCGAGCCCACATTTCTGCACTACTTCCCATGAAAAAACATAATACTTGCTTGTACACCACGCAGAAAAATGCATAAAATTGTATAATGAGATTATATCATGACCACTCTTTATTTTCATGACACATTTACACTGCAACAGGAAAATAACTCTGCCGCACGGAGGGCAGAGAGATTGTAGGGTTGTGGATAAATGGACAAGTAGATTAATCAAATTCTAAGCTCGGCCGCTCTGAACAGCAGAGGGCGCAGTAGCCGGCTTCCGCAGCCAGAGGGCAACATGGATCCAATCGCCTCATCCTTGAGCCGCAAAAATGCCGAAGTCAGAAATCTTAAGTGCGGAAGTGGCAAGACATGTCGGTCACGAAAACTATGTCATTTGATCTGGCCTAACACAAAGGCTCAGGTGGAAGAAACATGATTGCTGCAAAAGCAAGAATTGCTCCTTTAAGTTGGCAGGACCCAATCATATGGAGTTTTATTTTTTATTTTAAATCACCAAGAACTTTTTATTATAACTCAATAAAGGCACAGATGATATAATACTCACTATGCACTGCTGGAACTGGTGATACAATCAAAATTATGTAATTAATGGTTATGCTTGACTAGACAGTCTTTTTACTTCAGTTTTCCCTTAAGTTGGGTCAAGGTCAGAAAAAGCAATTTTTTTCTATATTGTAATACAATGTCACATACATCATCTGTATCTGCTGGTTGCAGCACTCCACTCAAGCTACATTAACACTACTACATTTCTCTGAAACACTACACATTGAAAGCAATATTAAAATCCAGGAAAACATGTTTTTATGGCCACAGCAGTAAATGAAAAATATCAATATTTTGTACACAATTTTAAAAATGTTTCCTTGTAATTAAGCAGGACAAATTTGGAGATCGTTGGAAACCTTCAAATCTCCACAACTTAAGAATATAAAATAGGCCTGAAGTTCCACAGTTTTAAATGCAGCAGCTGCATTTGACAGATCCATATATGGGTCTGCAGGTTTTACGAGGTTAATTGGAAAACAATTTGTATTTCAGATTCTATCACAGTAAATATACACACATGATCAGGCAAAATGTAAATCTGAACATTTTAGCAGAAATGTATAGGCTTACTAATAATGATCGGACTCGTGACAAATTTTCAGCTCGATTAATCGCCAAAATACCTGAGCAAGTAATTATTTTGAAACTTCACATCAAACCCATCCTTGGTGGCAGCAATACAACAATATATAATAAAAGGCTAAAACCTGGGATATCATTTAAAAATAGGACCAAGGGTCCTGTAGCTTACCGGCAAGTAATCTTATAGTGATGATACAAGTTATGACAATTTCATGTGAAGTTTGACATTTGAATTATTAAAAGTCAATGCCAAGGTCACCAAATAAAAGTTCACAACATTTATAAGACCTAAATATAATCCTAAACTCTGAATCAGTTTTGGTGATACAAGTCATTGAAAATTCAATATGTCAATTGTGAACTTTAAAAGGTCACAGAAGGTAAAGTATAGGTCAGTAAATGGACTTCATATACGACTTTCTAAATGTCTCTACACAAACCTTGGCTCAATCTGTGACCATTTTGGTGACAGAAGTCATTGTAATTTTGTAATCATTGTAGAAGTCATTGTAACACTGTTGAGTTTGAACCTCTAAGGTCACTGAAAGTCAAGTTGAATGTCACCAAATGAAAGTTCATATGTGACTTCCTAAATGTCAGTAACACAAACCTAGGCTCCATCTGTGACCATTTTAGTGATACAAGTCATTCAATAGGTCACATTTGACCTTCGAAGGTCAATATGAAGGTCACCAAATGAAAGCTCATATATGACTTCCTATACATCTCTAATACAAACCTAGGCTCCATCAGTGGCCGTTTTGGAAATACAAGTCATAGTAATTGTATTATGTCAAGTTTGACCTTCAAAGGTAACCAAGTCAAGTTGAATGTCACCAAATGAAAGTTCATGTGTGACTTCCTTTAAGTCTGTGATATCAGCTTAGGCTCTATCGGTGACCTTTTTAGTGATAGAAGTCATAGAATTTTCACTCGGTCAAGTCTGACCTTCAAAGGTCAATATGAAGGTCACCACATGAAAGTTCATATTTGACTTCCTATATAGGCATGGGCAACGCTCTGCATAAACAATGGAATGCGTAACAGCTGAACTGGGGCGGTAAACAAGCCTCAGAAAACTTATAAAAACAAGTGTTTGACACTAACGTGTCTAATGTCCCCCGCCGTTAATCCATATCACATATTATCGAAGGAAAAGAATAATTCAGAAATACTAAAGATCACAAATATGAAAAAGTTCTATATTATTGAATCCAATGCAAACAAGAAATGGGACGTACGGACGGACGGACAGACGTTCGCCGCTGAATACATAGTCCCCCGTTCCGCGTTGCGATCTGTGATATGAGACAAAATTCAATAGGCCCATGAAATCGGGCATGAAAAGCGGTCGAAGTCATGTGATGACCTTGAAAATAGGGTCAAGGTCACCAAAATCGACTGGGGTCTGCGCGTTCCCCCCATGTCTGCTGTGGTCAAGTTCGAAGGCAATCGGATCGACGGTTCATGAGATATCGCGTTAACAAGAAATCAGACATGAAAAGCAGTCAAAGTCATGTGATGACCTTGAAAATAGGGTCAAGGTCACCAAAATCGACTGGGGTCTGCGCGTTCCCCCATGTCTGCTGTGGTCAAGTTCGAAGGCAATCGGATCGACGGTTCATGAGATATCGCGTAAACAAGAAATGGGACGACGGACGACGTGACGGACGGACGCACGCTGCACGGACGCTGCTGAATACATAGTCCCCCGTTCCGCGTTGCGGCGGGGGACAAAAAAAATGTAAATACCATTTTCATACAAAAAGAACACCATGGTTTGATTAAAAGCAACCTTTTCAATAGGATACCCACATTTCATACACAAACTCTGCGTATTACGGCCAATAACGCGATTTGAACAGAGCTATTATTCGCCCGTTGGATGAATGCGTGACCTCAATTTGCACCGTGTTTACAAACTTTCAAGTGCAGGGCGTGGCAAAAATATCCATTTTGGAGGTAGATTTCAAATAGCCCGCGCTGACGTGATATCCCAGCTACGGCCCTGATTTACTTACAGCCATCTAATTTGAGAAATTACGAGTCTATTCGTCCAAGATAGACCTCCAGGGGATGTGAAATAAGTTCCACAGAAGTTGTTGAAGTTCATCGCGAGTTCGCCGTGACTTCTTCTCAACAATAGCAAGAAAGGTGAGTGTATTTTTACTGTACCCTACATAGTTAGTTGACAGAATATCCTGTGACCCTATTTGTGAAGTTTCAGTAAAATATACCAAGGAATAAACCAGCGCTAGGCGTTCAAAGCCTACCAGTGTTCTGACAAATTTTGCTACCTATCAAAATATGCCACCTCGCGAACACCGGTCACAAGATTCATTCACGTATACGCTTCAATTCGAGACTGCGAGAATGGAAATCTGAATAATCAATTGGGAAAAATTCTCGGCTCTCGGTAATTCCGTATATCGTTTAAACATTTTGTTAATCGGATTATGAAAGAAGACTGGAAAAAAAGCGCCCGCTTTTTGTTTGGGTGTAAAAGCGCGTATTTAAAGGAGAATACATTGTATATTGATTAAGCATTGAACTCTGCATAAGTCAAACTGTTTTAATATTTGTTGATGACATTGCTTCGCTTCCTGGAAGCAAACGCAGCATAAATCTGCTGTCTAGTGAGTATTTCAGGTTCAATGTACTGAGTAATAACGCTGCGGAAACTTAAACTGGCCCGTCATTCTGCGAATAGTCTTACTAAACTAGTTAATCGTCTGATGGCTAATCAAGCAAAGGGGAGGTTTCTGCCTCACCAAACTAACCTCCGACTGCACGTCACTGTGTTTTACTATGAATTACTCACAGTAGCTCATTGAAACTATCATGGGAGGAGGGTACATGGACATTGTAAAAAACTGTGCAAAGGTTTTTTTTTTTTAATCACCACGGGTTATTGAAGGGGGAACGTTTGATTCATTTCGTAGCAGTGGGAGGGCAAACAACTGCCGGCATCAGCGACTTCACTGCATTTTATATAGTAATGGGCGAGTAGAGTTAATGTTTGCCCTCCCACCGATAATTTTGACATTTTTGCAGGCCATTGATCCAAAAAAGACTTCACAGGCAACCCATTCATACAATTTTTTTAATATCAATGCAAAACCTAATGTTTGTTGAACATAATTGGGTGAAATTCAATGCATTTTCCATTAAAAAGGGCCTAGGGGGCGCTGCTGTACTTCAGAAAAGGGGTTGATGACTTTAGCGTCAATTATTTCTGTTAGGGTACCTAATGGATAATTTTGCCTGGTTTATTTCTGAGTAGACTGCATTTTCGAAAATGCCCTCAGGCTTCACCCCCCAATTTTCACAACGGGTTTTGTTGATAAATGCCGAAATCAGCCATTTTTGGGACCCTGTGGCTCTGAGACCCTTTCCTGTAAAGGCGTTGGACTTGTGGCAAACTCTTTGTCTGTGTCTTCTGTACTTACCTAGCAAAAAATCATTAGAAAATAATAAAAACTTTTTTCTCAGCAACTCAAGAAATGTTGTCATTTTATTCATTTGTATTGCCCATGCCTATCCTATATGTCTCCAATACAAACCTACACTCTATCTGTAAAGATTTTGATGATATAAGTCACCAAATCCACTTTATCCAAAACCAACAGCTTTTCTCTCACCATTGAAAACTCTTCCGTTTCACCCTCCCCCCAGGTTGAGTCTGGGTGTCATCCTTGACAGTACACTATCCTTTCAATCCCACATCAATAACATTACCCGGTCTGTCTACTTCCACCTACGAAACATTAATCGTCTCCGCCCCTCCCTCACCCCCCACACTGCTGCCATCCTTGTCCACAGCCTCGTCACTTCCCGTCTGGACTACTGTAACTCTCTCCTCTTCAGCCTCCCTCACAAATCCCTCCATAAACTTCAACTGGTCCAGAATTCAGCTGCCCGTATCATTACTCGAACCCCCTCCATCCACCACATCACTCCTGTCCTCCAACAGCTCCACTGGCTCCCGGTTCAGTTCCGTATTCAATTTAAAGTCCTCCTGTTAACATTCAAGGCCATCCACAACCTCGCCCCCCCATATCTGTCCGATCTCCTCCATGTTTTCACTCCCTCCCGCTCCCTCAGATCCTCTTCCTCCTTACACCTGTCTGTCCCCTCCGCCCGTTTCACCACCATGGGGCATTCAGCCGCTCTGCTCCCCGTCTCTGGGATTCATTACCACCCCAACTCAGAAACATCAATTCATTCCCCCATTTCAAATCGCAACTCAAAACATATCTGTTTAAAACTGCCTATTCCATCTAACGCCAATTGCTCTGTCTCCTTTTATTATTATCACTGTTACTTTTATTGTATTGTTTCTTTTAATGTGTATTTTCTGTACGTGAATATGTCTGTACAGTGTTCTTGAGTGTCGAGAAAGGCGCCTTCAAATAAAATTTATTATTATTGAAATTTCACTGTAAAGTTTGGCCGTTAAAGGTCACTGAAGGTCAAGTTCAAGGTCACCAAATTAAACTTCATGCATGACTTCCTATACGCCCACAATACAAAGCTCTATCTATAATAGTTTTGGTGATAGAAGTCATTATAATTTTGCTATATGAATTTTGACCTTCAAAAAGGTCACCCAAGGTCAAGTTCAAGGCCACCAAAAGAAATTTCATATATGCCCCTATAAGTGTTTAATACACATATGTTCCCAATCTTCAATATTTTCAAGCCTAGAAGCCTTTGAAAATTGTAACATTTTGCTTAGACCTCAAGTTTGACCTTTCAAAGTCATCTGAGGTCAACTTCAACATAGCCAATGTACAAAACCCAAAACCAGTGAAGTTGGCACGTTGTGTAAATCGTAAATAAAAACAGAATACAATGATTTGCAAATCCTTTTCAACCTATATTCAATTGAATACACTGCAAAGACAAGTTACTTAATGTTGAACAGGTAAACTTTTGTAATTTTTTGCAAATATTAGCTCATTTGGAATTTGATGCCTGCAACATTTCAAAAAAGCTGGCACAAGTGGCAAAAAAGACAGAGAGTTGAGGAATGCTCATCAAACACTTATTTGGAACATCCCACAGGTGAACGGGCTAATTGGGAACAGGTGGGTGCCATGATTGGGTATAAAAGCAGCTTCCTGAAATGCTCAGTCATTCACAAACAAGGATAGGGTCACCACTTAGTGAACAAATGCGTGAGCTGATTGTCGAACAGTTTAAAAACAACATTCCTCAATGAGCTATTGCAAGAAATTTAGGGATTTCATCATCTACGGTCCGTAATATCGTCAAAAGGTTCAGAGAATCTGGAGAAATCACTGCACGTGGCGACAAGGCGAAAAACCAACATTGAATGCCCGTGACCTTGATCCCTCAGGCGGTACTGCATCAAAAACCGACATCAGTGTGTAAAGGACATCACCACATGGGCTCAGGAACACTTCAGAAAACCACTGTCAGTAACTACAGTTTCGTTACATCTGCAAGTGCAAGTTAAAACTCTACAATGCAAAGCTTAAAGCCATTTATCAACAGCACCCAGAAAGTTTTGCTTCGCTGGGCCCAAGCTCATCTAAGATGGACTGATGCAAAGTGGAAAAGTGTTCTGTGGTCTGACGAGTCCACATTTCAAATTGTTTTTGGAAACTGTGGGACGTCGTGTCCTCCGGACCAAAGAGGAAAAGAACCATCCGGACTGTTATAGGCGCAAAGTTCAAAAGCCAGCATCTGTGATGGTTGTATTAGTGCCCAAAAACTTACACATATGTTACCATTAATGCTGAAAGGTACATACAGGTTTTGGAGCAACATATGTTGCCATCCAAGCAACGTCTTTTTCATGGACGCCCCTGCTTATTTCAGCAAGACAATGCCAAGCCACATTCTGCATGTGTTACAACAGCATGGCTCCGTATATGGGTACTAGACTGGCCTGCCTGTAGTCCAGACCTGTCTCCCATTGAAAATGTGTGGCGATTATGAAGCGTCGACAACGGAGACCCCGGACTGTTGAACAACTTAAGCTTACATCAAGCAAGAATGGGAAAGAGTTCCACCTGCAAAGCTTCAAAAATTGGTCTCCTCAGTTCCCAAACGTTTACTGAGTGTCGTTAAAAGGAAAGGTGATGTAACACAGTGGTAAAAAGGCCCCTGTGCCAACTTTTTTGCAATGTGTTGCTGCCTTTAAATTCTAAGTTAATGATTATTTGCAAAAAAAAAAAAAAAGTTTCTCAGTTTGAACATTAAACATCTTGTCTTTGCAGTGTATTCAATTGAATATAAGTTGAAAAGGATTTGCAAATCATTGTATTCCCCGATTTACATAACGTGCCAACTTCACTGGTTTTGGGTTTTGTATAGGTCATATATGACTTCCTATATGTCGATAATACAAACTTAACCTCTATCTGCAACCATTTGGCCTCCACAGGCCATCTTGCTTATTCATAAAGTACAGCGCCCCCACTAGACCCACTTCCGTCTATTCAATCAAAATGGCGCTGTACATTGACGGTACCAAGGGAAGTTGATTGCCTGATTTAGAAAAAAATTTATCAAGCGGTTTTTGAGAAATAATTTTTTGAAATTTCAATTCCTATCTTTTAACATTGATAATATTTTCCTTGACCTACAGTTTGACCTTTCAAAGTCATCTGAGTTCAACTTTAACATAGTCAATGTATAGGTCGTATAAGGCTTCCTATATGTTGATAAAACAAACTTCATCTCTTTCTGCAACCATTTGGCCTCTACAGGCCATCTTGTTTATTCATAAAGTATAGCGCCCCCACTAGACCCACTTCTGTCGATTCAATCAAAACGGCGCTCGCACTGTACATTGACGGTACCAAGGGAAGTTGATTGCCTGATTTAGAAAAAAATTTATCAAGCGGTTTTTGAGAAATAATGTTTTAAAATTTCTCAGTCCTATCTTTAAAATTTCAAGGGCCCATAAAATGGACAAAAATGATTCAATCAAAAATAAAAAAAAAAAACGTCTGGAGATATGGCCTAGTAGTATGTTATGGCAAATTTACACAAAAATTCATCAGGCCGAAAAAAAGATAAAAAATGTTCCGGACGCCACACCACGACAATAGCTTATCGGCCCATAGGGCCGGCAAGCTAATAAAAACAGCTTAATACAGCTCAGAACTAATGTTGTTCTGTTCTTGGTTTTATCTGGGTTGAATCATTATGGACAAGTAATGCTTTGAAGGACATCTGAAATAAATGTTAGCATGCCTTCCTCGCTGTTCATTGCTCTTGAATGGCAAGACCAATGGGATTTTTTTCCTGTAATTTAAGTAAGTTACATTATATTTACATATGCAAATATTTTTGATATTGTATTTACAAATTTTATGGCAAATATTTAATCATTAGTCTCCATTCACAGTTTCAGTCACCTGACGGTGGTGTTCCCTGCAGGTGGGCAAAACACAGTTTGATTATAGCGGTTAATACTAAACATTACACAGAGTTGCCACGCAAGCCTGCCATTTTTTTTCCCCCATTTGTTTCAACCCACATTTACTTACATCACTTCTCTAAAGAAAAACAATGTGTCAATAAACTCCAAATTATAGGCTGTTGCGATCCATGTACAGCACCAGCCGCAGTAGGTCTATTTCATTCATTAACTAGATAACTCTGTCGCCACAGGGACCCAGTCATGCATCTCCCTGATCCCCAAATTTCGGACAAAATGGCCGCCGGCAGCCATATTGGATGTCATACATTCGCGAAAATCAGTCCTGAGCATTGTCCAATCAATATCTTCACCTGTGTGAAATTTGGAGAAATTCCTGTAATAATTGTGGCTTCCAGAGCCCGGAACAGAAAATCTCTGTGGCGGTGGCGGCCCTGGAACTAAACCATAATATCTCCCGACCAGAGGTCGCGTTACACTCTCTGATTGTCCTTCATTGTGACAGACAGGGGCATAAAAATTCAGTCATAATCAATTATTATCCATCATTGTAATTTCATTTTTCAAAATGATAATCTTTTTTTTTAAATAAAATCAACAGAATAATTTATAGATTACGCATTAGCTGATGCCGACAGTGATTCATGTAGACACACATTGCGCACTGTGTTAAATACAGCACTGCGTGGATTTTCAAACTTACTGCTGTATGAACTTTATAAAACATCACAAATGATTTCTCCCCCCACACAGTAACGGTGCGCAAATGAACAATGCTTTCAGTAATTGCTGGGCTTCACTAAGCCTACCAACTGTAGTCTCGCCAAGCAGTCCTACGAAGCTGCTTATCAACTCGTTATGTCAACCGCGGCTTTCCCCACCTGGATATCTCCATGTTCACATAACAGAGACGGCGTTTGTAGCAGAGCAGCATATTTTACAAATGAAGAGCAAATGATCATATTACAAAAATACGAGGAATACAGGATCATACCAGAGATGCCAAGTCCGACGCATTTGGCTTGAGGCTCTCGCCTTTAGTGGCATTCACGTTCCTGTGCCGTAGTCAGCAATTATTCAATCAATGCGAACTGGAGAAATTCACTGGCGGAATTCAAGTCATTGTGCATTAAGTTAATCAGTTTCACGTGCATTACGGTGGATTTCCCCTCTAGAGACACGGAAATTGATCATGACTCGGGAATTCTCACGCTTGTCTTTACTGAGGGATTGAAAGCAATGGAATTGCATAAAGATGTTTCAAATGGTCTAATTTCATTGAAAAAATTTAAACGATCATGAAACACATGCATTGTTTCCAATCCCTGAGTAAAGAGAAGCACGAGAAGTCCGGAGTCATAATCGCTTTGGTGAGGTCCACCTTCACGCAAGTGAAACTGAAACTTCAATGCACATGGATTTTAATTCCGCGTGAGAATCTCATTACTAAGCGTTCATTGAATAATTGCGGACTACGGTGAATAAGCCTAAAAAATGCGCGAGACCTACACCGAATGCGTGAAACTTGGCATCTGTATATGACACCCACCACCAATTGGACGGGGGTGTGAATTACACTCAGTCAAAATGACGGACGGCCTGCAAAATATTCCGTCATTATTAAAAAAATCCGTCAATGACGGAAAAAATTTGGTTAACGCGACCTCTGCTCCCGACTATCATCGTTGGGGAGATACAATAATAGCTGGCTATGTCCCAAACATTTCCTCCATTTTGCGATTTTCACGCTGAATATTGCTGGCTATCTATGAAGAATCCTTCTCCTTACACTGCCGCCAGAATGAATGCATACAAAATTAAAGATAGTTGCATTTTCCGTCTAGATGGGTAAATAAACCTTTTGTTTGGAGGGGTTGAGGACAAAAGCAAAGATGAGTGCTATTTCACCAGTTGTTCATGGTTAACAGCCCTTCTATGGTGGCTAGTAACATCAGCAAAAAAATCCACAATTCTCTTCTCTCGGGGTTTACTTTATCAGGCAGGATTCTAAAAGAGCTCAACCCAGGTTTACCTCCTGGTCAGTCACTGCATGCAACTCAACAACTGCCATGTTTGGCAAAACAATGTGGTAACAAGTGAACCCCGCCCCTCACACATACTTTCACCTACTTGTACGAAATTTAATAGGGATCTATTCTGGGTCAGTGGCAATCCCTAAACCGAATTTCAGGTGAATGTGCCCATTAGTTTTGCCGCTAGAGTGTTAACAAACAAACAAACACAGAAACAAACCGAACCAAAAACAATACCCCTTGCCCTCATCCTTCGGGTTGGGCGGGGTAAAAATGACTGGGTGAAGCTCAGGAATCTTTCTGCCCCCCAGGTGGGTATTCCCTTTAGATTGCAACGACACATGACAACTATGAATTATAAATGGGACTGCTACAAACCCAAATAACTGCTCTTTTTGGTAGAGCTTGCATATTGTTCTTTTGTTGTCACTCATAACAAAATTGGAATATTTGAACACCCGAGATGTAGTAGATCTGAGCAGTAAGATAGGCTTTTTGTCCATTTTGTTGAAGCATGAGTGGCACACACTTGGAAAGACTTTAAAAACGCACAGTAAAGAAATCAGTGAACGGGACGAAAGCAGGGCAAAAAATCACGTTATGTAAGGCAGGGATTTCATTTGTATCACATCTGGGAATCACTAGTCATTTTGAAGTTTTTTTGTTTGGTGTAAAACTGGCGATCTGCTGTCCAGTGCAATCTAGCGCTGGTATTTGACCTCGGCAGGATTTCCCCACGCCAAGGCCAGGCTCGACAGCCAGAATTCCAGCTCCAGAGCTTGCCAATTGTTGCAATCCACGCGCGTACTCGAGTTTCCGACGAATCGTCCACCCACTACTAACTACTCTCATAAATAAGACTTTCATTCCAAATAATGCAAAAGCTCTGTACCCATTTTTAATGACTTTTTAAAAATTAATTTGCACTATTAAAACAAACAAAATTAATCCAAATAATCATCAATTATCATGATGCCAGTGTGATTAGTCGCAGCAATGCTATTTTACATAAAATTAAAGAATACCCGATTCAGGAAATATCAATATATTGGTTTTTGGCCAAATTGTAAGGACAATTATAATTGTGCTGACGAAAGTGATGATTCAACTTCAGTTTATAAATTGTGCAATTCCATCATGTTTTTTAATCATGTTTTTTTCATGAAAGACAAGCCCTTCTTTAGCTAGCCAGGACAGAGCCAGGCATGAATTTGAGTTGCAGCTGGCCATTACTTCTCTTATAGTTAGGATTGTGGACAACAGGAGAAATGTTCTAACAATTGTCCTACAAGTTGTGGTACTGATAATTCCATCAGACCCCAGAATTCAAAGGACATTTCTTGATCATAAATATTAGTTTTAATGAGCCTTGTGCAATGGAAGATCTGCACAATCTCAGCAGATCTTCCATCGCAGTGTGAATACTCTTCAGACAGCATCTGACCAAGGTCTCGGGTCTGGCATCGTTTTTCTCTGAACTCCCCCCTGCAATCTATCAATGTTCTATCCCCAAAATATCTTGGCACATGCTAAATGTTATTTCTTGCTTTGTAGTGATTGCTTATCACCCCCAAAATTGGTTGCACTGCATATTATTGTACCACTCTGCTACAACATGGGTGGCACTGTGGCGCAGTGGTTAGCACTGCTGCCTCACAGCAAGAAGGTCGAGGGCTTGATTCCGGGACCTTTCTGTGTGGAGTTTGTATGTTCTCCCCGTGTTTGTGTGGGTTTCCTCCGGGTACTCAAGTTTCCACAGTCCACTGATATGCAGGACTCCAAATTACCCATAGGTATGAGTGTGTGAGCCCTGTGATGGATTGGTGAGCTGTTCAGGGTGTGTCCCAGCCTTTCACCCATAGTCAGCTGGGATGGGCTCCAGCTCCCATTCGACCATAGTGAGGAATCAGCGGGTACAGAAAATGGATGGAAGGAATGGACTCGGCAACAGCTACCTTAAATTATTCCTGCTGTCAAGTCAGTGCATTACTGTTACTGTTCATAACAGAGCTAACCAATGCTCATTATGAATCACATCTGGTCTGACTGATGATGTGCAGCAGATTCAACAATCTTCCTAATGCACTTACTGTATGTGACTTTGGATAACAGCACCTGCAAAATAAATCTAATTTGCCGAATTTGTTTGGACAATGTTTCTCAGAGTGATGAAGGCTAAAGCTATAATGCTTGCGGGGAGCGGACAGACCTGGTGGATGACGTAGATGGCGTAGTGGAGCTGCTGCCTCTGGAGGAAAGGGTGCAGGTAATACAGGAGGAACTTCAGATGGTGCTCCCTGTTTCTGTGCGGAATTATGATGGCGGTGCGGTGGCGAGCCTCGCAGTTTGGTGGCCGGTAGCGTCCCCCTCTGATAACCAGTGGGTTCTTCCGCTCCACCTCCGCTATGGTTAGGCCAGAGGGGAAGATTACGTGGATCGGACCACCTGGAGATTGGGATGGGGGGGGGGGGGTAAACAAACAGACAGGAAATGTTTACAACTGCTGTATAACAGCAGCTGCCTTCACGGGCTTAAAAAGTAAGGAAAAAGACGGGAAGGGAGGAGAAATGCGGTTTTGTAGCCACGCTGACAGAAACATCTGCCGTCTTCAAACTGTGCCTAGCACCAGATTAACATGTCAGCCAGAATGACCTGATCAGAGCAGATACCATTTTCAATTAGAGTGGCGGTGCAGATCTAGGATTAAAGGCTGCCCAGATAAGAGGCTGTGAATATTTGACTACCGATTTGACCTCGATTTGACTACGCTGATCAAAAAGATATTTTTCAACATGTTAATTCTTGCTCTGGAATTAACACTGCTCATTTTAATGTCTGTACACTCTTGAAAAATCTTGATGAATTGAGACAGTTGCTTAAAGCTAATAATATTCATATATTTTGTATTTCTGAATCTAGACTTGATTTCGTTTTAGATGCAGAAATTTCAGTTGCAGGATACAGATCTGTCAGACTTGATCGGAATAGAAATGGTGGCAATATCATCATATACATTCAAGAATCCATTTGTTTTAAGGTTAGAAAAGATTTGTCAGATTGTACCCTTGAAATGCTTTCTATTGAAATTTGTCCTGAAAATCAAAAATCATTTTTGTTAATTTATTGGTATAGGCCACCGGACTCTCCGATCGATGTATTTGATAGTATTGAAAATGTACTCGAATGCTGAAGTCATGGCTACTGAATACCTATTCTTTGGAGATATGAATTGTGATCTTTATAAACAGACAACCAATCATACTGCTAACAGATTGTTAAGGATCGCAGAAGATCATGATCTGAAACAGTTTGTGGAGAAGCCCACCAGAGTAACGGACACTACTGCAACATTAACTGATGTATTATTTTGCTCAAACCAATGTAAAATATCCTATTGTGAGGTTGTACCGTTGAGTCTTAGTGATCATTTTATGATTTTGGCAACATGGGGGAATAAAAAATTATTGAAGGGAAATCGTAAGTATGTTTTTAGTCGCAATGTAAAAAGATTGAATGAAAATGATTTCCTTCAAGATTTACATCAGGTTTCATGGGATGATGTTATGCAGGAAGATGATGTTGAAAAAGCTAATAATATGTGGGCTAACAAATTCAATCGAGTTTTAGACAAACATGCCCCATTTCGAAAACACCAGGTAAAACAATTGAATAATTCATGGATGAATAGTGATATTATGCGAGTGATGCGTGAAAGGGATCGAGTCAAACTACAGGCAGAAAGGTCCGGATCAGAGGCTCAATGGAACAACTACAAAAAACTAAGAAATAATGTAACATCAATGATAAGATCAGCAAAAAGAATGTATGTGATGAAAAGTATATGTAGAAATAAGAGCAATCCTTCAGCTATGTGGAAATCGCCAAGATGTATTCTGCCTAGCAAAAATAATGGTAGCTCCATATCAAAACTTCTAGTGTCTGGTGAAACTGTTATGGGCTATAAATCCATAGCGTCCCATTTGAATGAATATTTTTCAAATATTGCTTGAAAACGCAGGGAGAGTGCTGTGTTTGGAAATGACGTGGAAAAATTTATGCACATGCATCCTCTCTTTTTAACTTTAAAGAAATTATACAGTGATGTATTGAAAATTATTAGTGCATTACCATTGAGTAAAGCCACTGGTTTAGATCATATACCAGTATCTATTCTTAAATTAGCTATTCAAGATATCATCCATCCCTTAACTTTTATTTTGAACTTATCTTTGAGAAAGGGGGTGATACCAAGTGTTTGGAAAATAGCCCGTATCACCCCTCTCCACAAAGGAGGGGATTCCACAGACAGGGGAAACTATAGACCCATTTCTGTTTTACCCGTGTTATCGAAAGTAGTGGAAAGAGTAGTGTTCCAACAGATTCATACTTACCTTTGTGAGAATGATTTACTAAGTTCACAACAGCATGGCTTTCGAGCTAAACACTTGACATCAACTGCTGTCATTAACCTTACAGAGGACATTCAACATGCACTTGATAATGGAGATGTTATTGGTTTAATTTCATTGGACTTGGAGAAAGCTTTTGATTTAATCTCACATGACATTCTCATTATGGCTTTTAGTAATGTCATTTGGATCAATAATTTTTCTCATTCAGAAAACAAATAACAATGTTCATTAAATGGAAAATCAATAATTATGTTTTTAAATGATTTGCCAAATGTTGTAAAAAAACATCACTATAACAACTGCATCTAAAGACCCAGAAGAACTGGTGAGAATTCATCTTTATAAGAGTGGTTTTTTATCCACTTGTTACTGAATGTTAAAAAAAATGAATATAGGATCCCCAAAATTAAGTTTATTTTCAAAATTAAGGTTTGTATCTTGGGTCCTGGGGACCCCTTTGTCGTTTTTTCATTATCCCAGAGTTTTTTTAAATGATTTGCCAAATTTTGTAAAAAATTGCATTCCATATCACATTCATATTTTTATTTTGATGATGACAATAGGTGGCAGTATGTTTTATTTTGCAAGACTGCAATCATCTAATCTGGTGAAGAACCTCAGGTTCTTTCCTGAAGACATTTAACAGGTTTGACTCATCGTTTTGCTTTGTCTTTGAATTCTTAATGTTAATTGTTCGCTTTAATGATGATTTTATCTACTCATAGATATGTCATCAGTGCAAATTTCCATTTTTTTTGTTAGAGAATAACCAATTTGTTACTGAAATGATTTTCATCAAAATGTGGTTTAAAAAGGATAAATAATTTATGAATATAGGATCAAATTCTAAAATTAAGTTTATTGACAAAAAAACATTAGGAGGTTTGTATAGGAGATACACAGTTACAGAAAGTCAATGAGTGCAAATATTTAGGTATTATAATTGATTTGAATCTTATATGGACAAAACAGATTGATAATGTTAGATTTAAAGTGCTACGTAATTTACACTTGTTAAGAAGAGCAAGGTCGTATATTGATCAATCAACAGCTCTCATGCTTTATCAAACTTTAATTCAAAGTCATTTTAATTATTGTTGTACAACATGGATGAATGGTTCCACTCTGGGCCTTAAAAAGTTACAAACCTTACAAAATCGAGCACTGAGAATTGTTCTCAAAGTGGACAATTGCCATAGTTGCCAATTGATATACACTACTCTTCATGTTGATTGTCTTGAAAATCATTGGAAAAAACAAGCATTGAATTTAATTTTCAAATTGATTCATATGTTGTTACCACAAAATCTTAGTTGCCGTATTGTAATGAGAGAAACAAATTATTCTTTTCGAAATCATGATAATGTAATAAAATTACCAAAACCCAAGACAAATTTTTTGAAAAACAGTACTTTATATTTTGCATCTAAATTATTTAATTCTTTGCCTCAGGAAACCAGAATCATTACTTCTATAAAGACATTTCAAAAAAGCATTGACAGTTTTTTTTTTTTTTCTAAATCCTTAATGTAATTTTTGTATTTTTGTCTCATACAATTTTGTACTTCTCTAACCTTGTTTCATTTTTTTGTGTGTGTGTATACTGTTGTATGTGTTTGTATGTGTGTTGTTTTCAATGTTATCACAGCCCTGCTGAAAAACAGCCTTATGGCTGAAAGTGGGTTTTTAACTGTGTATAAATGAATAAAAACAAAACAGGACAAAAAAAAAAAAAACAATAAAAGGGGTATTGGGGGGGGTGATTAAATTCATTTGTGTTGTCAAGCTGGACAGAAAAAAATACAATGGAAGGAGCGAGAGATGGAGAATAAAACAATGAAAGAGGGAGCTAAGGGGGAAATGGAAATAAATGCGTCATGAAACAATTAAAACGGAGAGATGAAGGGCACTCGGCCCACACAGAATGTCCCAGGAAAGAAGTGATCTTACTGCTGAATGCCGAGCAAAGTGAAGCACAGGTATGATAAACGATGTGATTGGACGAGGACTGCAGCGGTTTTGGATGGTTCTCAGACACATTAACCCTGGCCGCAAGGCTGTTTAAAAAACACTGAGGTCAACAAACCTTCACACTCCCTACAGGGCACCAGCTGTTTAATTAAGAGTTCTTTTTTTTTTTGTTATTATTCTGCTTAATTTTATCTTAAATGGAGCGTCAGCACGAGCTGTTCTCTGCTGACCACTGCTCCTGATAGGGTTTAAGACGTACATTTTTATATAGATGCATACGGACAGCATAACCCTACCAGCCTTTGCTCTGCACATCACTGCATCACTGGGCTGTGTCTGCATCAGCAACAGTCACAGGATCAGCACACAGTTATCGCATCACTGCACAGCCAGTGCATCACCGCACAGTCACCACATCACCAGTTGGACAGAATCATCTCAAGGCCACAGAATTGCTCCATAGTCACAGAATCACATCACAGCAGTGAAAAAAAAAAAAAAAAAAAATCATTAAATAGCCACATAATCACTGCACAGCCACAGAATCACTGCAAAGTCACAAAATCAATGCAGTAACAGAATCACTGCACAGGCTCCATATTATAGCAGCGCCAGAATCACTGCAAAGAATCATTTCATGGCCACAGGCTCATGGTACAGTCGCCACATCACTGAAATCACACAATCGCTCCACAGTCATCGTGTCATGGTACAGCCGCTGCATCACTGAAGTCACAAAATCACTGCACGGCCACCACATCACTGCACAGCCAAAAAAAATCACCAGACTCTCCCTCTGCAGACGGGAGTGCAGTGTCATTCCGGGCAGCATGCAGCTACATTCACTTCTAGAACTGGATTCAACACCAGCATCCCTGTAGTGTGCAACAGGGCCACATAATGGTTAATGACCTGGGTGTCACACCTATAGGTTGCAAAATGGATTGTAGCCTTTGACGAGGCACTTTGCCTGAACTGACCTGGTCAACACTCCAGTCTCTAAATATTTGGACAGTGACACCATTTAAAATTCTCTGAAATTCCTGCATATTCCACAAAATATGAAGAAATACTTATTCAAACAAAAGTCTCCACTTCAACCTCATATTTATTGTTTACAGATCCAATGTGCTGAAGGATGGAGTGAAAAACAAGGACTGATGTCCTCGCCTAGATACAAACAGGCACAGCTCGTACATCCCACTGTAAAAAGTGTAACTGCTACATTATTGCAGAGTGGGGGTACAGTAATGAATTGAACAAAAAAGCAGCACTTTTTGCAAGATGCGCACTCCGGCTCACCGTAAGCCAGGTGATCCCAGCTCAGGTTTGTGACCGGGATGAAATGCAAAACCTCAGGCAGAGGAAACAGCCACAGGAGGGGTGCCTACAGCCCACAGCGATGCTTTAACCACTGCACATTGCTTTCCATACATGCAAATACTCCACCTAATGCTCTGAGTAGTGTGACAAGCAGAGGGTAAATTCCATGAAAATGGGGACGAAGACCTTCAAAAAATTTCTCACAAATTTCTATGGAAAGCTGTATTTTTGTAGTATGGAACATCATATACTTTAATTGGAAACAGGTGAGTATCATGATTAGGTATAAAAGGAGCATCCCTGAAAAGCTCAGTCTTTCACAAGCAAGGATGGGGAGAGGTTCACCACTTTGTGAACAACTGTGTGAGCAAACAGTCAACAGTTTAAGAACAACGTTTCTCAACATTGTTATCATCTACAGTCCATAATATCATCAAAAGATTTAGAGAATCCGGAGAAATCTCTACACGTAAGCGGCAAGGCCAAAAACCAACACTAAATGCCCGTGACCATCGGTCTCTCAGGCGGCACTGCATTAAAAACCAACATTATTCTGTACAGGATATTACTATGTGGGCTCAGGAACACTTTGGAAAACCATTGTCAGTTAACACAGTTCGTCGCTACATCTACAAGTGCAAATTAAAACTCTAGTATGCAAAGTGAAAGCCATATTTCAACAACACCCAGAAATCTTGCTGGCTTCTCTGAGCTCATCTGAGATGGACTGACGCAAAGTGGAAAAGTGTGCTGTAGTCTGACAAGCCCACATTTCAAATCCTTTTTGGAAATAATGGGCATCGTGTCCTCCGGGCTAAAGAGGAAAAGGACCATCCAGATTGTTATCAGCACAAAGTTCAAAGGCCCTTATCTGTGATGGCATGGGGATGTGTTCGTGCCCATGGCATGGGTAACTTGCACATCTGTGAAGGCACCATTAATGCTGAAAGGTACATACAAGTTTTGGAGCAACATATGCTGCTATCCAAGCAACGTCTTTTTCAGGGACGTCTCTGCTTTTTTCAGCAAGACAATGCCAAGCCACATTCTGCACATGTTACAACAACGTGGCTTCATAGTAAAAGAGTGTGGGTAATAGACTGGCCTGCCTGCAGTCCAGACCTGTCTCCCATTGAAAATGTGCGGCGCATTACAAAGCGCAAAATACGACAGAGACCCTGGACTGTTGAGCAACTGAAGTCCTACATTAAGCAAGAATGGGAAAGAATTCCACCAACAAAGCTTCTACAATTAGTGTCCTCAGGTCCCAAATGCTTATTGAGTGTTGTTAAAAGGAAAGGTAATTTAAAACAGCGGTAAACATGCCCCTGTCCCAGCTTTTTTGGAACGTGTTGCAGGCATCAAATTCAAAATGAGCGAATATTTCCAAAAAAACAAAAAAAAACAATAAAGTTTCAGTTTGAACAATAAATATCTTGCCTTTGTAGTGTACTCAATTTAATATAGGTTGAAAAGGATTTGAATATTATTGTATTCAGTTTTTATTCATGTTTTACACAACATCCCAACATAACTGGAATTGGGGTTTGTACATTTTCAAAATTTCATTAATTTAGGGCTTCAAACACTACCTGGCCCCAGCATCATGTACTCACGAGCATTCTTGATAACTGTGTTGATTTTATACTTTCAAAACCTTGTTCAAGTGTATTTTGATTGCTAAAATTCCTTATCTGTTCTAGATTTTTCAGGATTCTGCGTTAAATTTGGGTGGTGATGGTGGTGTAACACGAGTCACAAAAACATACACTTTTTCTTCCCTCACAATAAGCCCTGGCAGGCCGTAATTGTAAATTCTATTTTTCCTACTGTGACCCATACCCAACATATCTAGACCTAATGGACATTAAAAGTTGGTTACGCGAGTCACGTGCCTCATTAGTTAGTATGAGTAACCATTAGCCTTGGCTGATAATACTGTACATGGTGGCATTCTGCTCAATGTGGTAATGTTTTAGAATTTTTAACGCATGCAACAAAATCAAATGCCTAGGTTTTCGTTTGTTTAAAATGAAAACAGCTCCAGGACTTTGGTAAATCCCCGGCTACGTTCATTGCACCGATTCTCCTCAATCTAGAGTGGCATATTGCCTGCGTTTTCCTGATTGCGGAGTATTAGTTTTGTTAAAATGAGGTATATTTCAGATATTACTGGGTTAGTGAGTTATATTTGCTCCTTACTGGGTGTGAAAAGCGTTAACACAAGCTTGTGTTTCGCTCGGATGATCGGAATTGTAAATAACAAGCTTTTTGTTGCAGGGTGAACGTTCTGACCGCAAAATGAGCACTACCTTTAGTGAGTATGTGTGTTTGCTGATGCGGCTTTGTAGAAAAATGGGCAAAACTCTAAACTTTATCATGGAGAGAAGGCATGTTTTTTGTTTGCAGAGGTTACTGGTGAGTACTGATGTCCATTCACACCTATGTTGATAAACTCATGCTAAATTCTGCTAGGAAATCTTTAATTCATACTGAACTTCTTGAGTCAAAAGTTGATTTGTGTTAAACATATGATTATTTTATGATTTGACAGTGCATAATTCTGAGGGCTCTGACAGCCTGGGGAGCCACTTGGAGAGCCATCTTATTTGCTGATCAATGGTAAATAATTTTAACTAGAGTGCCAAGGGCCCTGAAGGTTGCCGGCAGTTACAGCTCCAACAGGAGAAAAGTAACTAGCACAAGTCCGCGGATTCAACAGGAAGCCAAAACGAATTCTCGCGAAAGCAACACGTTGTCTACACGATATTGGCATTAAAAAGCCCCAGCTCGGACATCCGCAAAAAAATTAAGCCAGTTTAATTTTTTTGCAAATTTCGGCAGTGATGGCGAATGGTCCCGTACCACTGCGAATCAATTCACGGTTCTTCGAATCAATTCTACTCTGCCAAAGAAGAGAACTGTTTCATCCGCACACTTCTGCAGGCCAACGCAGCTCAGTGAGAGAGGGGTTTTAGTTACCATTATTGGGCAACTCGACTGAGCAGTCACACTTTTTCATGACTGACAGACAGCAACATTTCTGCCATTTAGCAAAAGTATAATCTTTAAGAAATCTACATCATGAAATCCGATTAGATTTTTTTCTAACCTGAGCTTTCACTGTCATCTGCTGTCAATTTGTGAAGTGTGCCATCTTCTCAATTCACTTCTGGTTCTCGCTCTGCTTTCAGACAATTTTTTTTTTTTTTTACAAAACACTGCCACTGAGTGGGTCTAATTAGTATTATTCTTTCTATTCCATGACGCTAATAGGAACAAACATCCAAAAATGGATTTTGACCAGTTTTTACTGCCGCAATTGATCGCGCAAAAAGGTCAACCATGCGGTTACAATGCCCGTAAAAATTTTAATTATATATAGGTTAGTGCCTAATACATACTAATTTCTAAAGACATTATTAAACGAGGAAATAAATAGATTGATTTTGTCACATGACCTTGAAGACCAAAGTCAAATCCAATATGGTGTGTTTGATCAGCATACATGATTTGTCATTAGTATCCAATACATACCGAAGATGAAAAAGCCAACATTAAAGGACTTTAAGGCCGTTTTGTCATTACCTGGACCTTGTTGCCCAAGGTCAAATCCAATGTGTCGAAGACAACCAGCATACATGATTTGCTATTAGTGCCCAATACATGCCTAAGCTCTACAAACAATATTAAACAAATATGGGCCATTTTTGTCATATACCCTTGAGGCCCAACATCAAATTTGACTGACTGCCTAAGAATGTTCAGCATACATGGTTTCCTATAGATGCCCCAAACATACCTGAGCTCTAATTGCCATATTCAGCAAGTTATAGCAATTTTTGCCATTTGATCTTGACGCCCAATGTCATATTCAACTTGCTGAGAATGTTTGGCTTACATGATTCCCTATAGGTGCCTCACACATACCTAAGCTCTAAATGCCACATTAAGCTGTTATAACACATTTTTGCCATTTGACCTTCACCTTGAGGCTCAAGGTCAAATTCGAACAACCGAGAATGTTTGGCCTACATGATTCCCTATAGGTGCCTCATACATACCTAAGCTCTAAATGCTACATCAAGAGAGTTATAGCACATTTTTGCCATTTGACCTTGACCTTGCGGCCCAAGGTAAAATGTGACCGACTCACAATGTTCGGCATACCCGATTCCCTGTAGGTGCCTCATACATACCTAAGCTCTAAATGCTATATTAAGAGAGTTATAGCACAAAACACCCCGAAAAATGATGAAGTCCAGACACATTGCCTAGGTGGCGCTATGAAGGAGCGATTCAATTAAAACGCCGTTTACACCTTTGAAGCAGGTCATGATACTGATTCCATTGCTGTGATAAAAAAAAAAATTCATCAGACAGTTTTTGAGAAAATTGCACCTAAGTGCCAAAAATGGCCATTTTCGACATAAAAATGGCCGCCAAGTCTAAACGAACAACTCAATCAAAAAAATTTTTGCTCGGGCATCAACTTGGTGACCGATTTGATCACATCCCCAAATTAAAAAAAAATTAATCAGACAGTTTTTGAGATACAGCTTTAAACGGACGACGCCGACGCTGCCGGACGCAAAGTGACGACAATAGGATACTGGCCTACGGCCGGCAACCTAAAAATCGCTGTCAAATGAAATACACTTCTGGTCAAGGAGTTAATGATCCCAGAAATGTATTGTTTTAGCTCCCAGCCATTTTTCAATTCTCAGTATTTCTTTTTATAATTTTGTTGCTGAATTTTCTTTAAGATTTTTTGTGTATGTGGCCCTTACTCTGAACTAAAATTATAAAAAGAAACTGAAATACAATGAAATTCCAAATGCTACAAGTGTCTTGTTTCATTTCAGCTATTTCAGGATGAGGAACACTACAAGCAGAAATGTAGTCAAAAAAGGCAGACTTTGATCGATTCCCAGGTAAGGTTATGACTGAGGACAGATCAGAGAATAGAATAAGCCCAGGAACCTTGGTTACAAGGGCGGGGACACTCTTGCAGTGTAGATGTACTGAGAGAGAAAAATTATTGGACAGAAGCTGTGCAGTTACAGGACAGCGAGGTGACAAAAAATAAAATTTTACAAACAGTGTTTTTTTTTCACCCAATTTATTATATAGTTTTTTGATCTCTTGCGGTGTATTTGATGAAGGTGTTCCACAGCTTCGCTACTTTCATCTGTAAGTTGCAATTGTTACACTAGCATTAGAATTTTCACTGAAGAACATTCATATCACATTTAGGATCTGACACCTCAACTGAAAAATCCCAACAGAACACTACTGTATAAACCTCTCATCATACGTCCGTTCAAAATTCCTGAACTTTTAATAATCAACATTCATGGAAACAAATAAGAGAACTGGTACAGGCTGCACAATTGGCAACTGAAAATAATTATCATTATCTGGATACATGATTGTCGGCAACATTTCATAAAAGTCGGGTTAATCTACCTCCAGTTTTAGCTGCTGCAGCACAAATTTAAATGCAGTCTGCCAAGCTGTTATGTTCAATTCACATTCATTACACCTTTTGAAATGTAATGTCCCTTGAGGGGCCCATACTTGGAAACTTGATTCCAATCACAATAATGAAGTGATACCAAAAACAGCACAAAAGAGAAACACATCGAAATAAATGTGGACATTCAGGGACTCACCAGTCAAGGGGGACTTCTTGGGGCAGTAGGGCAGGTCGTCTTGGGGCGCCACCGGCTTACCCACGAAGGACAGGTTGGCATAGACATCCCTTGTGGTGTGGTTGTGGAGCAAGGGCCCTGCAAGCCCACCGGGCCCCGCTGAGGCCTCTGGCCGCCGGAATATCCGGAAGAAGTATGTCATCCGCTTTTGGTACCCCTCCCGGGAGAGCAGCGCCATGACGACAAGCTGCGCTCCCAAAATCATCATGAGAAAGCGCCATTTGGAGTGTAGCGTGAGCATGGCACAGCGCGACTGGTTAGCCTAGTGTACTTGAACAAACACACCTTTCTGAGCACACTCTGGTTATGATATCAGGGGCTTGCTTGGGGTTGTACAGATCAGGACAACATGTGACAAAAGTCAAGTTCGCCCTTGGATTCACCAGCCTGTTACACTGTTATAAATGCCTCCAAGGCTTGGATAAGCAAGGAAAACAAGCAGGAGTTAGCAGATAATCCATTGGTAAACACTTCTATGCCATTCTTACGTGGCAAGGCACTAGATCAGTTGATCAGGCTTGTAGGCACTAAAGAAGGAAAAAAACTGGTTTTAAGATAGAGAAGACAAACAGCAGAGTTCACAGCATCACATTCCTGTTAGTTTTCTTGTGGTTTTATTGCTCCTCTGGTGTAGAACCATGTCTGCTTTCCGCCTCATCCTTACAGAGAACTGGACGTCCCCTGTGAACCCAGACCTCTCCTCACCTCCTCAAACTGCGCCATGTCCAATGAGGTTCTTCCAGTTAAACTTATACATCTGCTGTGATTGTAGCACTTAGCCTCTTACTTTTTCCCTCTTCTCCGACTCCAGACTCCAAGACAGTAATAAAATGCAGCTTTTGAGAAATGGGCCAGCTGCACAGGGCCAAAAATGAAAATAAAAAGCACAGGACAGAAAAGACCAAACATGGAATTCTGGCAGTCCAAATGGTGCAGGCCAACTTTTTCTTGAAAGAGACTGTTTGATTGCCCCAAAGTGTGTGCATGAGTGTGTGCGAGTGTCTGCTCTCGATGGAAGGGGTGTGTGTTTGGGGTGGAGGAGGGGCAGAGAGAGGGGGAGGAAGGGGGGAGTGTGTAGCCCAGCACCGCTATTGTCTCATTTTCGCGCTGTCGCCAGGGAGATTGCCATCCAGAGAGAAAGTCCAGCTCATCAGAAGACCCTCCGAGTCACCTGCCGAGGAGTGTGCTTCTGAAACACAAGAACGGGACACAGGGTTTGAAGAGTTAAAGACTTTGAATTCTCCTCCAGGGTTTCTTTTCCACTGAACTGCAAATTTTCCACGATAGCTCTCCGCGGATAATAGCTTAGAGGCAGCCAACCATTAGCCAGGGTAAACACTCCTGTTTATACCCCGCTTTTGTAATAGGACACTCCAGAAACTACATAAAGCTACATGCATACTGGCACTTCTTACACATTAACAGACCCTCATCCCCCAATAGTGCCACATGTAAAGTCAGTTGAATAAATCTGTTCAGAGCAGACCTGAAGCTCATAGAGTATTTGTCATCCATTCAAATATCTGCATTTGACTTGGTTTGTATGCAGTAATGGAACAAAATTTTATAATCCGAAAAGTATAAAGTGCCAGCCATATGTTTCTCCTAGAAGGCTCAAATGAACCAGGCGATATCATTAGAACTCAAACAAGAGGCCTGTCGGCCTACAGAGCTCCACTGAGGATGAGTGAAATGTCCATGTCACACAACTTAATTTCAGAAATCCTTGAAAACTATTGCATTATGAACACATATGACACATTTGGTTATTGGCATCACAATATGATAACACAGTGTACAACACACCCATTGACTTTGTATTTTCCATTATTCCACACTGTAATATTGGAGTTATTGTGTCCATTCATTCAGATCATATAATAGTTACATTATCCAAATATAAAATTACTGAGGTCATGCACAGGTATCCCATAGGGATGTCACCTTGCAGCTCTGTTCAGTGTGGTATTCACAGACACCAAGGACCCAGTCTTCACATGCAGGATCTGTCAGGCCATCACTGTGACAATGTTATTCACAAGCTCTGACCTAATCTGTACGAGGGGGGGCTGGGGGGTATTTGTTGGTTGTTAGTATTGCTTGCTGGTAAGATGATTGAAATAAATGAATGCAATTTGTAGTGTGGTTCTATTGTTATACTACATAAATTGAGACACCAAACTGGTTCACAGCATATTCTGGTTGCCAAATGTGTCATATGTGTTCATATTGCAATATTTTTCAAGGATTTCTGTAATTAAGTTATGACATGGACATTTTAGTCATCCTCAGCGGAGCTCTGTAGGCCGACAGGCCTCTTGTTGAGATATTAATGAAAGACTGAAAAAATGAGCACAAACACTGATTTTCTATGTCCAAAATGCTGAATTTCTCAAAAACCGGGAGGTAGAATCTTCTAATTTTCGCAGGGGATATTCAGAACATCATAAGGAAGGCTCACAACAAATTAGATAAAAAGTTATCAGACAGTTTTTGAGGTATTAAAGACTGAAAAAATGAGCACAAACACTGATTTTCTATGGCCAAAATGCTGTACTTCTCAAAAACCGGGATGTGAATTTTCTAATTTGCACAGTGAATATTCAGAATATCATAAGGAAGGCTCACACCAAATTAGAAAAAAAGTTGTCAGACAGTTTTTGAGATATTCAAATTTGAAGTGAAAAGTTGACGCTCGACGGACAGAGAGACAGACAGATGAACACCGGACGACTCGGCATTAGAAAAGCTCTGCTGACTGCTGACTTTCGTCACAGCGGAGCTAAAAAGTATCTGGCTCTAAAAAAAAAAAAAAAAAAAAAAACAGAACAAAATGCAATTTGAATCTGAATAAAGTTACAAGTCAGAGCTCAGCTGTTTTGTAACCAAAGAAACAAGATGGTCTGATTTACCACGGCAGGAGCTTGAGCCAAATACACCATTCTAGTGAGGCCCGCAACCTTTGACCCTGACTCCAGCAGGCTGGCGAGGAGGCGAGAGGAAGATGCACAGGATGTCGGTAAGCTGAGGCCGAAAATCCTGGAGGGGATTTGTCAAGTGCGTGTAATCCAGCTTTCAGCGCCGGGGTATCAGCGCATCTGCACTTACAAATCAATTAATGCTTGTTAAACTGGCCGTGCTCAGACCGCTAATCCTACACTAGAGCACGGCGATGGACTGGGCGTGCCCGAGAGGCCAGCAGTAGCGGGTATGGGGAGGGGGGCGACGTCGGCAACTCACGCCTAAAATCACGCAGCTCAGATAAGCCCCAATGCCTGGTGGTCTGAGACTGGAGAGACAGAAGGTGTGTAAGCTTGCGCAGTTTGGTTCAGAGTGTGTGTCTGCACTTCACAGCCCATTAGCATCCACATTTGCCTCCTCCTCACCGGCTTCGCCCTCCCCTCCAGCCCACCTCTCTTTTCTGCACCCCCGCCCCTTTCCTCACGACAACCCCTTAAAACCCCTTACTTTACCCCTTTATAATATATAAAATGCATAATGCCTGAGTAACTAAAATAAATAAATACAATACAAAACAAAGACGGATCAGCAGCAATAGAATCAGATATTGACTCGCAGTCGAACTGATTAACTTCATTTGATTTCTTGTTGGTTTTCAAAGTTCTGAGCATTCGCAGTAATTGTGACGCAGCTCCTTTGAATATGAAAACTGCAGAAGCACGGGAGACGTTAAGGACTTAGCTAGCCATTTTTACCTCCGCCAAAACGAAGTTGGCAGGAGGTTATGTGATTGGTGCCATTTGTTTGTTTACTTGTCTCGTTTGTTTTTTTGTTTTTTAGTTTGTTTGTTTGTTTGTGCCCTCTCTACAGGCCAGAGATCTACAGATAATAATAATAATAATTGAGCTTCAAAAACATACTTGGAAGTATGGAAAATATGATTTGACACCAGAAGTGACTAGGAAGGCAAACCTTGACCCTGCATGCAAAATTTGACCTTGATAGGTCAAAGGTCAAGGTCACGAGAGCCGATTTTGCGATTTATTTTCAAATGCTTTTATCTCAGTCATTTCTAGATAGAACCCTTTCACATTTTTACTGTAACATCTTTGGACTATCCTCTTTCAGATGGAAAAATAAAATTTTGACCAGAAATGAGAAATTTTTTTTTATGAAAAAGTTTAAAATGACTAGGTACCATCTGTAAATTTTCAGTTTTTGTTTTTTTTTGTTTGTTTGTAGCAGGTACATTTTTCAAGAAATCAAGCTGATTTTTCTAATTTGGATGGTTATTTAGATTGCCTATAAGTGTGTGAAATTTCAACCTTCCTGGTCAGGGAAAATTCCCAAAATTTCAAAATTTCCTATCTTTTAACATAGGTGAAATTTCAAAAATTCATAACTCACGTAAAGCTCATCCAATTTGAATCATATTTACCTCAGATATGTATTGGGTCGGTGTCCAGAGCCTTGCAAGGTTTGACATTGAAAGGTCAAATATCAAGGTCACAATAAAGAAACATGTGATCTAAACTGAAGTCTCTATAACTCGGAAATTTCTATGTAGAATTCTTTCAAATTTTTTTGTGAGTACCTTTCAATAGACTCTTTCCGAAACTAATAAAATTTAAATCGAATTTCACCATTTTTAAATAAAAAATTGATAAATTTTTCAAAACTGCCCATTTACTTCTAATGGCGCTTATTGGGTGTGAATGCTGCAAGCAGCACTCAAACCCTATGTTCTTCTGTTACCAAAATTCTTTATTATTTTATTATTATTATTATTATTATTATTCACTTTCAATGTTATATTACAGCTAAATTTGGAAAAATTGGCGATTTTCAAATACTTATAACTCTCTTGTTTTTTTAATTGATTCTGGTAATATGTAACTTATACCATTGGAAAGCTGGAGATCTGTAGATTATGAATATTTTCTCATTCCCTGATTATATCATGGGGAATTAACATGACAAATGATATGATAACAGACAAAAATTTCCATAGAGGCGGCTGATCCTCAGTCCACATTGAACATGTGGCCAGGCCGTGGTGTGCGCTTTACCCTGCTTTAGCAGGCCTTGGTCAACTCTGCGCGCACTCTACGCTTGGGAAGCTAAATCGTCGTATGATTTACTGGCCAAATAATGCATAAATATTTCTATCAAGAGAGCTGCTGTCTGCTACAATTGTGATCCGTAATCAATATAAGGCTTTGTGGAATTACAACAAGAATAGTTGGCTTGTGTCATTCAATTTTAGGAAGACAAAATGGAAATTTAGTTGTTGCATTCCATAATTGTTGGGCCAGGAACGTGATTTTGTTTGGGACCTAGGTGAATCTCAGACACGTTTTTGCACCTGATATTGGATGTTTAGTGCAAATTTGTTTAAAATTTGTAATTGCCATGAGCATTTTGCAGTTGTTTGATTTTCAGTTGTCAAAAAAGCGTGTTAGATCTATTCAAGTGATAGGCCTACACCCGGCAGCGTAGGGGCTGGCGACCAGTTTCCAAGCGGTTGGAGTGGGGTAAAATGTGGACAATGGAATACAAACAAGCAGCATGGCCATCATGCCTTGCTGCGATGTATATGTTTGGGCACTCGGTATTTTTGTTTTATATTGTAAACCTACATTAAGTTTGATCCATTCACATCCTTATCTCTTATAATTAATGCATCACAAACTGCCTTATTAGTTAATCATTAGTTACAATTTACATAGAGTGCTCTTGGTTACAATATTAAAAGTCAGGAAAATTAGGAATTTTCTAATCCTTAGAACTCTGCCATTAGTGATGTGAATCCGAAAAATATATATATATATATATATATATATATCATTGGAAAGCAACATTTTGATTTGTTGATTGCATCATGAAGATATGTTTAGTTCCTGAGGGTTACCCATTACACAAATGAACTGATTCAGGTCCAATGTTATAAGGTCCAATGTCAAACGTTTACAACTACCATTTGTTGCCTGATTCTGATAATATTTATATGACTGGAAACCTATGAGCCTGTACATTATAACTACTAAATCTTGATTGGGAGACAATAAACTGTAATCAGATCAAGATTTTGCAAAGTCTTTTGTTTGTTTGTTTATGAACAAGATAACTCAAAAAGTAATGAACGGATATCTCTGAAATTCTGTGGGTGAGTCGCTATTACATCAGGGATGGACCCTATTGATTTTGACCGTGATCAGTCAAACAATATGGCCGCCACGGCAGCCATTTTGAAATCCCATGACACGTGATAAATGAACTTTGCTCCCACTCGCCAAGTTTTCGACTGTTCTGCCTTGGCGGAGGTTTGCACTCTAGGAGTGCCTCTAGTTAATGAATGAAACAGAGCAACTGCAGCGGGTGCTGTACATGGAACTGTAAGCTGGAGTCTGTTCACATATCGTTCCTATTTAGGAGAGTTAATCCAAATATCTGTGGGTTGAAACAAATGAAAAAATGACAGGCTGCTTGGCAACTCTGTGGAATGCATGTTTGGCATGAACGCACTATAATAAAAGTCTTGCCCTCTGGCAGGAATCGCAGCAGCAACGTGACTGAAAACTATGACAAGAGCCTAATGATTAAAGTTTTCCACAGGTCATAAAAAAATCTAAATTTGTAAATACTAAGTCAAAAACACTTAAATTTGCAAATATCATGTCACTGAATTAAAATTACAACAAAAAAAAATCACTTCTAACTATGCGAGAGTGATGAACATCAAAGAAGGCACAATAACTTATTTCAGATGTCTCAAAAACACCACTTGCTCATACTGATTCAGTCTAAATAAAACCAATAATCGGACAAAATGAGCGCTTAGCTGTATTTAAGCCGTTTCTCAGGTTTTAACCTTGCAAAATGCTTTGTTGCATTGCCACTACCAGGAAAGGGTTTGCCGCGTTGAAACTCCTTAAATAATTGCTTAATCACTTGCGAATTTTGGCAATTAATCAAGGCAAAAATTTTCCACGAGTCCGACCACTAAATAGGTCAGACACACAATTTAACGGCGCTGCACACAGCTTATTTGTTACTGATAGGAATACGCTCAAATTAAAGTGAACCATCCGCCATTTTTGAAAGGGCATTTGTATCCATATGAGGTTAAAAAGGCAGCGTTTAACTCGACTTAAAACACATCACCATTTAACTGCTTATGGAGCTCATGTACAGACACGTGATTTGGTTCTATATGTTTTCATTTGCCAGTACCAAGCACAAACAGTGAAAGAGTGGGAGAGCAATCAGTATCTGCCAGCATAGGAGTGATCCCAGTGAAACATGCCAGTTTGGACTGGTCGTGTATTTAGCAGTCACAGCACAGACTGGCACTGTTCCAAAGGAACGTACTGCTCAAAAGCCGAAGGTAAGCACGCCGATCGGAAATCTGTAGTATGGCATGCAGCCACAGCATTATGGTTAATTGGGCGGCACAGGGAACAGTGAGGGAGGAAATACAGCCGCTTTGTCAGGCCCTGACACTCGAGGCTTTCTGAGCATATATATCTGGGAGAGATTAGAGCTGAACTGAGCCCAGCTCCTGCAGTGGGAGAGAGGGGAGAGAGGGGGATAGAAAAGGAGAGAGAAAGAGAAAGAGAGGAAGAATAAGAAAAGCAAGGGAGAGAAGAGAGGTGGAGAGACAGAGAGGGGGAGAAGGAGGCCAATAATAAAGAGGGAGAGACAGAGGAGGAAGGAGAGAGAAAAAAGAAAAAGATAGAGGGGGAAGAGGGGAAAAAGGAGAGAGGGGGAGGGGAAGAGGGTGAAGGGGAGGGAAAAGGAGGTAGAGAGGGTGAGAGAAAACTAAAGGAGAGATAGAGGGGGAAAGAGGGAGGTAGATAGGGGATAAAGAGATTGAGAGAAAGCAATGGTGAAAGAGAAGGAGAGGGAGATAGAGAGAGGGGGATAAAGAGATGGAGGGACAGAGAGGGAAAAAGACTAAGTGAAAGAGACAGGGTAAAAGAAGGAAAGGGGAGAGACAGAGAGGGGGATTAAAAGAGAGAGAGAGAGATATATAACCTACAGAAGACAGAACTAACTCTGCCAGGTTACGGCTCTCCTCTCTCTCACTTGCACTCACTGGCCTCCCAGCCTTCAGCCGATGCTCAGAATTCAGCCAGCGACAGAACTGCCAAAGCAAATAAAATCTGTCTCCAACATTTTCCCTCTCCGCTTGCCTCATACCATCCCCTCTTCCTCCTCCTCCTCCTCATGCATCTCTCTGTCTCTCTCTCTCCCTCTCTTCATCTCTCCTTCCCCAGCTGTGTGCACTTCTGCGCTCTGTCAGAAAAAGCTTTTGGAAACGGGACAGCAGCCTTTTCTGCCTCAGGCACTGGGGTGCTAAATATGCCTGCGCACTCTTGCTCACACACACACACACACACACACACACACACACACACATTATACACACACAGGGGACTCTCACAAGAACACATACTTCATTACACAAACCCCTTATTGACACTCATTATATTGTCACACAGCACACACAGACTATAGTCGTGTACACAAAGACCCCAAGCATGAGTGTCTAAACAGAAGCACATACGAAGACATATTTTCATCTTACATAAACATTGAGAGAACGCACAGGAAAAGATTAAGGTGTGTTTGGGGGGGGGGGATAATATATTATATATTTTATATATAAATCATAATCTGAAGGGCGGTTACACCCTCACTAAGACACACACAGACACACAAACATATGACAAACAGTATAACCTTCAAACAGACACACCTATAGACACACAGGAGGCTCTATGTCAGTTAGGACTGGTTTCTGGACTCTGCAGCTTTCAACCGCAAATGCGAGAAGTTGTGCTGATGTGTCATAAAACGAGAAGACAAGAGCAAATGCTCAGAGAACCAGGAACAAGGGGGAATGCAGGTTTTTGTTAAAAGCGCAGACTTTCGGGCAGACAGAAAGAGAGACCATGTTTGAGAAAGGGAAGTGAAATGGGAATTAAAAGACAAAGAGCATTACTGGCAAACGGTTATGGCTGTAAAGAGTATATGACTGATAAAGGAGAACAAGAGACAGAGGAAGTCTGACAGATTCCACAGAACGAAAATTAGTGTTCAAACTGAAGGAAGACAGAAAATAATGAAAGAGACTGGGATGTAAGAGGGATGGAGAGGGGGATGGGAATGCAACATTAGAACATCTGGTCTCAGTCTGTCACATTCGATGAGGTTGGAGGGGGACAGAGGAAGATAGGGAAGAGGGGAAACATTTCTTTTCCACTAGCGCCAGCTATTTGTCGGTGAAATTGAGGAAGTGCACTAGTGAGCCAGTGTGGTAGGCCAGAGGAGTACATAGGGCCAGAAAACACCAGACTCCACCCCACGTTTACTTGGTCGAATACGTGGCCAGGGCTGTGCAGGCGCTGCAAATTCACAACACTGTGCAAACAATCATTGTCGCGAAGAGTCGCTCAGACGAATCACCACTTAAGGTCACAGGCTAATCATTACGCTTCCTGACCGCCTAGCCTCTGGCCTCTGGCTCTGTTCAGGTTAAGGAGCGGTTAATGGTGGAGGTGTATGCAGAGAAGACCAACTCCTATATCTGATCCTCAGTCACAGCTTTCTGCCCCAGGCTAATGTGAGCACTCACTCATTGGCAGTAATGCTCCAAAGCACCAAAAGCAAACAGGACAGCTGGTAACCCTCTTCATTTGGAGAAATATTATCAGATGCAGCATTCCTTTTTTCCAAGTCTTTTTTTTTTTTTTTTACTTATCAAACCAAAGACCTGGTTTTAAGTAGATGAGGCACAGATACAAACAGGCAAGCCATCCCTAAGACTCAACAATTCAAACAGTAGCCACATTCAAAACTGTATTATGACCGTTTCCATGACAACGAATACCCAAGTTAATGGAAAAGAGAGAGCATGTGGTGCTCAATGTTTCTACTGACACTGCGAATAGCCTGGAAGGCACATCTGTGTATAAGCATTTTACTCTGTGAGTCAAAGACAATACCCCATAGAGTTTAGAGTTTCAGTCAACTAAATATTAAGTAGGTAATGATATGTTGAGTCTAAATAACTACCACATAGCATGAATTAGGCAGGCTGACTAAGGAGTACATCACTCTGAATGGGTATAATCAATGATGTGGAAATGACACCATTAAAAGTATGCAAAAAGAGAGAAAGGAAGCGCTACTTGGATATAATAGGGCTTTTTTCCTGACAGGTGCTCTTCAGTTAGGCAGGTGAATAATAGATCTCAAATATAAACCAAGGAAGTCCCATACTCTTTGTAAAAAGTGCAGACAACCAAGGAAAAAAAGGGAAACTGAGGCACTCTGTCTTCGGGTAAAAAATTTTTTTAATAATAAATTCCTTGGAGCAAGGCAACTGACAGACCTACGCGTATCGACCAAAAAGTCTTCTTCAGGGTCTGGCAAACAATCAATCAGTCTCAATTATATACAAGTGAAGTTGGCAAACAATCAATCAATCTCAATTAGATACAGGTGAGGTTGGTATTCAGTTTGTCACAACATGTATAGAACAGAGGGCGCTAAAGGCCATATTGATATGTCAAAAAAAGGAGCAATTGCATCTCACAAGAAATATAAACATGCAAAGAAGAAAAGGAACAAGCCCCACATCAAAAAAAAAACAAAAAAATTTATATATACGTACAATTTGAAAATATAATGATATATATTTAAAGTTGTTTTAAATGGAATAAAATATTAATCCAAAATATTTTTTGGTAAGCATGAATATTTTGGTCTTTAACATAACCTCTGTGCATTAACTTTTTCATTTTAAAACATAGTTTCTATGTATTTGATAAGGACTGCTGTATCAATTGTTAGAATTTCAACACACAAAATACGTAATACATAACTACTGAGAATCAAAGAAATGGCAAAAAATCAATCTCATCATTAAGTCCAGGGAGTTCAGTGGCCTTTAGAGTAACAATCCAAAAAGTCTCTCGTTGAAGAAGTTTTTTTAATCTGTCCCCACCTCTTATTTGGTTAGGAATAACTTCAATAGCGACCGCTTTCAAGGAGGAAGGACTTCCATGTCCTACTTGATCATAGTGGACAGCCATGGGATAATTAGGATTTTTTGTACGAATTGCAGTTTTATGTTCCCCGAGTCTGTCTTTGAATCTTCTTTTCGTCCTCCCTACATAGAAAGATCCACAGGGGCATTCAAGACAATATACCAGAAAAGAGGTGTTGCAGTTTGCGAAGTGATTGATTTTATAGCTCTTATTAGTAAACACATCTGCAAACCTATCAGTTTTAGAAACATTCTCACAGTGGCAACAATTGCCACAGGGAAAGCAGCCCGTAGGCTTATGTTTTTGAAGCCACGTAGCGTTGGGTGTTAAATAACTGTGAACCAGTTTGTCTTGTAAAGCGGGGGCCCTTCTAGAAACAAAAGCAGGAAGTTCGGGGAACAAAATTTTCAAAGATGAGTCACTGTGCAATATACTCCAATTGCGTTTAATGATATTGCAAACCTGAGCAAATTGTTTGCTATAAGTCGACACAAAGTAGACATTTGACTTTTGTGGTGATCTATATTTTTTTACACAAAAGACTTTTTCTGTCCATGGCTTTGACTTTAAGATATGATGCCTCCAAATCCTTGTTTTTATATCCACGCTCAGCAAAACGTCTTTTCATTTCTGCAGCTTTTAAATCGAAGTCTTCCTCCTCGTTACAAATGCGTCTAAGATGCTGAAATTGTCCAAACGGGATGTTTTTAACAAGATGAGGAGGGTGGAAGCTGTCAGCATGCAAAATGGTGTTGCGGTCAGTGTCCTGCGGGAAAATCGAGTGTGCAGTTCCCCGAGAGTGATTTTTTTATTATTTTAAGATCCAGGAAGCTTATTTCACTTTGACTGTACTCCAATGAGAGTTCAATACTGTCGCTGGTGGAATTGAGGCATTTATGGAATTCCTGGAGATCTTGTAGGTCACCATTATAAAAGAATATTAAATCATCAATGTATCTACCATACCAGATGATTTTGCCACGATAAGGATTAGAGGGTCCAAAAATATATTTATCCTCCCAGAGTCCGAGGAAAAAGCGTAGTTCGGGGCAAAGCTGGCACCCATGGCTGTGCCGCGTTTTTGCCGAAAAAATTTGTCCTGAAACACAAATACATTATTATTTAAAGTCTATTCCGTTAACAAAAGGATGAATTCATTGGGTGGCTTTTCATCAGTTCTAAGCTGTAAAAAATGTTTCATTGCTTCAAGACCTTCTTCATGTTTAATATTACTGTATAATGATGTAACGTCCGTTGTGACCATAAACGCATCTCCAATGTTTTGAATCTCCTCGATTTTATTAAGGACATGTGTGGTGTCTTGTATATAAGACGGTAGGGCAGAAACAAATGGCTTGATGAAATAATCGATATATTGGGAGGCAGGTTCAGAAATAGAATCGATACCACTGACAATAGGTCGGCCTGGAGGATTAGATGCATTTTTATGAACTTTAGGTAACATATAATATGTGGATATTTTTGGGTTATTCTTTACAAGGAAGTCCCGTTCTTTCTTTGTTTTCCATCCTTTTTCAATTGCATTGTTTAGAATTTCCTCCAGTTCTCGTTTCATGTACTCCATGGGATTAGATGATAGAGGGGTATAATACTCAGAATTGTGCAATTGACGTTGCGCCTCCTGTATGTATTGATCCCTGCCCCAAATTACCACTGCACCACCCTTATCAGCTCTTTTTATAAGGAGATCCTCATTGTTGGATAGCCAACTCAAAGCTTCCTTCTCCTGCTTGGTCAAGTTATAGTCAGAAGGACGTTTGGCAGTTTGAAGTAGGGAATCAACCTCACAAGACACAATCAATCCTCACAAGGATTGAGAAAGACCCAGGCAGAGGAAGTCTTTGTCCCAAAACCCCCTTTGTACTTAAAGGAGCTGTGTCACGATTACTGCGCATGCTCACAACTTTGAACAAAGTAAATCCGTTCAACTACAAGTCAAAATCTAGAAAGCATTTTTCTTCGTCTATGATTACCGCCAATGGCAATCAGGTTACATTCTTCGTATCCCTCGGCTAAAGCTGAAAATGGCGCATTGAATCCTCAAATTTCCAAAGAAAGCTCCTTAATATAAAAAGCATAATGCCAGAGTAACTAAAATAAATAAATACAATGCAACACAAAGACGGATTGGCAAGGATGGAATAAGATTATGACTTGCAGTCAAGCAGATTCACTTTCTTGGGATGTGAGTTCTGAGCATGTGCAGTAATCGTGACCCAACTCCTGTAATCAAGTGGCCACTTGAGTTGATGCATTTCTGGGATAAGGCCAAAAAGTATAAACAGGCGTAAAGACAGCAAGTGTGGTGCGATTTTGTCATCTCACGTTGGGACACTCTTGACAAAAGCCATATTTTTCCAGTTGAGGCAGCAGTCAGGAGTTTATGAGCCAAGAATGACATAAAGGGGATACATATTAATGAAAAATTTGTGAATAAAGGCCCAATTAGCTATCTAAACATTAAAATCACGAACAATGAAACACTGGACAAAATTATTAATAAATAAAGCCATAAATGAGCTAATAAAGGCATCAAGAAATAAGCAACTAATTACATTACAGTTTCTTAATTTACAATGAGCATATTGCCCAATAACACAAGATGTATAACTTTATTTACATTAAAGTATTTTCCTGCCTATCATTAATAACCACTCATTCCTTTCTGCATAGAAAATGCTGATGCATTATGGAATAGACTTAGCCCTTAATAGCACTCTGAAGCAGTATCAGAATAAGGCTTCATATGGTGTTGATTAAGTGCACGAGAGCTTGAGCATTTTCAGAAATGGTACAGACTTCAACACTTACTCGATGGCACGTGAACACGCACTCAAGACCACAAGATTGCAGTTGAGGGTATTGGGACAAAGGCAGACTGTGACAGGGAGCAGCCTGGAGAACTGGGGGGCATTCTGGACCAACAGACTAAGACCACAAGTACCGGGCAATGGACCACAGCAGCGCCATTAGAACAATTCTCTGGCCCCCACCAAAGAAGACCCAAATAAAAACAATGCCTGTAGCAGTCCACAGCTGTGCCAACACAATGCTACAGGGCACAAGGTAGCGGTCTCAGGTAGCATTCCACAGCTGTGCCAACACAATGCAACAGGGCACAAGGTAGCAGTCTCAGGTAGCATTCCACAGCTGTGCCAACACAATGCTACAGGGCACAAGGTAGCGGTCTCAGGTAGCATTCCACAGCTGTGCCAACACATTGCTACAGGGCACAAGGTAGCGGTCTCAGGTAGCATTCCACAGCTGTGCCGACACAATGCTACAGGGTACAAGTTAGCGATTTCAGGTAGCAGTCCACAGCTGTGCCGACACAATGCTTCAAGGTACAAGGGAGCACAACCTGCCTAAATATACAAACACTGGTCACAAAAGCATATAATTTGAGTCAAGGTACTTCTCAGAACCAAAACGGATAATTACTGCACTTTTAGGACACAGCCATTACATTTTTTCCCAGAAAAAATAAAAGTATTACTCTACCAGTATTTTTACGAGGGTGGCCCACTGGCCAAGTGAATACCTGCCAGGTGACAGGCACCACACAATTTTGAGATGGCTGACAGAATGAGGGAAAAAAAACACACGCAACTTCAGCACCCAGACGCATTGTACCAGACCAGCAAAACCTGAATTCAAACAAGAATTAGCCCAGCTTAAATGTTAAGTGTGAATACAGCAAAGCTTAACCAGTTTCCTGACTCAGAACCAGAGCAGCACAATTAAGCTCGTTCAATCAGTCCGGTTCTTCAAGAAAGAAGCTTGGAAAGTTACAAAACAACATTCCATGTGAGGCGGAGAACAGGAACATCTTGACTGCCATTCTGGTAATGAGGAACAAACAGAAGAGACCTGCATCCTTCTGAGCAAGGTTAGCTGGTTTGGCAAATGTTGAACTGTATAGGGGAATTCCGTGGTATTCATTTTGTTACATACAGGACAATCAGAGAAGTAATTCCATTGCAGCTACTAATGTGTTTGTCCTCTGAATTGTTTGAATGTCTGAATTTGAAGTACTCTGGGAGAACTTCAGGTGATATAAAAATGAATGTCATCGACAGAAATTAATGCACTTAATTACATAAAAGAAACATAACGCGTTGCTGAATACCCCTCGGCCCGGACAAGATTTCCTGCCTCAAGTCACAGCACTAAGGTCAAAGGTGAAATCCAGCAAAAAACGTGACGTTGCACATCTATTTGTCACAGTGAGTTACCATACCAAATTAGGTGAAGCTGCGATCAGTAGTTGCTGAGTACTGACCCGTACAAGATTTTCTGCCTCAAGGTCACAGCACTAAGGTGAAAGATGATATCCAGCAAAAAACATGACCTTGCACATCCATGTGGCACAGTGAGTTACCATACCAAATTTGGTGAAGCTGCGATCAGTATATGCTGAGTATTGACCTGTACAAGATTTCCTGCCTGAAGGTCACAATGCTAAGGTCAAAGGTCAAATCGAGTAAAAAACATGATGTTGCACATCTATGTGTCGCAGTGAGTTACAATACCAAATTTGGTGAAGCTGCGATCAGTAGTTGCTGAGTACTGACCCGTACAAGATTTACTGCCTGAAGGTCACAGCACAAAGGTCAAAGGTGAAATCCAGAAAAAAACGTAACGTTGCACATCCATGGGTCATAGTGAGTTACCATATCAAATTTGGTGAAGCTGCAATAATTAGTTGCCGAGTACTGACCCGGACAATATTTCCAGGGTCATGGTCACAGCACTAAGGTCAAAGGTGAAATCCAGCAAAAAACATGACTTTGCCCATCTATGTGTCACAGTGAGTTACCATACCAAATTTGGTGAAGCTGCGATCATTGGTTGCCGAATACTGACCCCGAAAAGATTTCCAGGGTCAAGGTCACAGAGCTAAGGTCAAAGGTCAAATCCAGCAAAAAACCTGACGTTGCACATCCATGGGTCATAATGAGTTACCATACCAAATTTGGTGAAGCTGTGAGAATTAATTGCCGAGTACTGACCCGGACAATATTTCCAGGGTCATGGTCACAGCGTTAAGGTCAAAGGTCAAATCTGGCAAAAAACCTGACGTTGCACATCTATGGGTCATAGTGAGCTCCCATACCAAATTTGGTGAAGCTGCAATAATTAGTTGCCGAGTACTGACCCGGACAATATTTCCAGGGTCATGGTCACAGCACTAAGGTCAAAGGTCAAATCCAGCAAAAAACCGGACGTTGCACATCTATGGGTCATACTGAGTTACCATACCAAATTTGGTGAAGCTGCAATAATTAGTTGCTGAGTACTGGCCTGGACAATGTCACCCGAATAAGATTTCCAGGAACAAGGTCGCAGCGCTAAGGTCAAAGGTCAAATCCAGCAAGAAACCTGACGTCGCACATCTATGGGTCATACTGAGATACTATACCAAATTTGGTGAAGCTGCGATAATTAGTTGCCGAGTACTGACCCGGACAAGATTTCCCGGTTCAAGGTCACAGCGCTAAGGTCAAAGGTCAAATCCAGCCAAAAACCTGACGTTGCATATCTTTGGGTCATAGTGAGTTACCATACCAAATTTGGTGAAGCTGCGATCATAAGTTGCTGAGTACTGGCCCGGACAAAATCATGGACGGACGACGGACGACAGACGACAGACAGACACGCAGGTGACGACAATACCCCTCCGGCCAGAGTCGGCCGAGGGGTAAAAACTGGGCAGTTCCACTGTAACGGAATTACGATCAAGAGTAATCTTCATGTCATTTTTACCTGCCATCTATTACTCTAATGCGGTAGCTACTTGCCTGTGCTTTTATCAGTTCCACTGGCATGCCTACTGAGCTGTATAACACAAAGTTGGGGGTAATCTATTTTGTAGAAGGCTACACGAAGGTGAAAGTGTCGGTAACGGAATTACGGCAGAAAAAATGCCATTATTTTTGCCTTAACTTTGACAGGCATTTCTCTGAAATCTGACAATGTTGGGCAGTAGGTTTAAGCTTAAGTTGGTGGCCTAGGATGTTAACCAGGCCATGGTAAGTTTATATTGACTGGTATATTCACAGATATTTTGTAGGATGCCATTTATGAGAAAGAGACACCGGTAACGGAATTACAAAATGGTAACGGAATTACATTTTCTGAGAATCAACTAAATTTATTATATTCAAAACAACAAAGCAATTGAAAATTGGTATTGTTGGTAAATTTTCCAATGGAAAATTGAAAATTGGTAATAAATGATGTTTGTGTTGCTGACCTCCTGTTGAACCAAAATTTTGATCAACAAGTCTGGGCAAAAGGAAGGCAATACATGATATTGATGAGAATATTTTTTCTACAAGAACAGTATATATATATAATGTTTCTTAAATAGCACAGAATGCAGTATGGGATGCCGCTCAATGCGCTTTACATAATTACATTGACAGCTGAGGGATTAGGTGAGTCTGATGTAACAGGTGAGATTAATGCATACCAACCATCTTGAACACTATTTTAATTTGCTAAACTAATATCAAAACTTAAAATATCAGTTTTATTCAGAAATGAAAAAGCAAGAAACTTACCTGCTAGTTGGAGGATTGCTGGCTTTCGATATTGAGCATGAACGAATATCGGACATGGGATGTGTTGTAAAGGTTTGGTCCTTACAGCCCCTTCCCCTTTCTAATTCCTTCACCTCCACCTTAATGGGCCACAGGTGGAAGGTGTTAGCAGAGTATATAGGGCTGGCAGGTGCCAGCCCTGTTGCTGCAACATTTTTTCTTTCTTTTCTCCTAGTTTGTTTGCTGCCCCTGTTATTTTTAAACCTGCTGTTTTTGGATTTTGTTTTAATTAAATTCAGTTTCTTTATTCTGCTCTTGGCCTTTGAGTTTCTCCTTTTTTTCTTGGCCAATGGTCTAAGTGTCTGCCTGATTGCTTTTTGCATCCGGCGGGAATAATACCATGACATGTGTATTCTGAGCAAAGACTATCAACGTTTTATCATACCTAGACTCAACAAGCTTCACTGAGTAACTGACTGCAAGGGCCACAAGCCATGCTTTCCCCAATCTGAACCCCTTATAACATTCACACATTATACATTATACAAAGAGATGCTGTCTTAGTAAAGCACAGTTCCAGGAGGAACAGGATGCTGGTAAAAGTGACGGTGAAGAAGACCCCATACTACAGAACAAACATTTATTCATACCCTTCCCCAGCAGATGCTACTCCTTAACCAAACTATACAGTGCCTGACAAAAGTCTTGTCGCATAAGGACATAGTAACTAAAAATAGCATATAACTTTATTTCTAACCAATCAATTGTTACAATAAATGGTCCACTTTAATGTCAAGGGCTTTCACATTAATAATTTGGTGCAAAATGAAACCGTCAAAAAGTGTTCTGATGTTCACAGCTTGGCTAAGCCCATAACATCCGTTTTTGCTGGGACAAAAGTCTTGTCGTCTCTTCAGATGATGCAACAAATCGCAGATTAGAGTTTAACCTATGACAAATACTGTAATTAACACATTCCCAGATGTGTATAGAAATAACCTCAGCACACCAGACTTTCATATGAGGTGCGACTAGACCTCTGACAACATACCAAAGATTCAACCACAGACCAAAGTGCTGATCATTAAGAGCCTGAAGACCGAGTCTGCTGCTGAGGTGGCAGACATCTTTAATGTATCCAAATGTCAAGTGGAGGGGATGAGAAAAAGATTTGAAGAAACTGGTGACGTTCATGGCAAGCGCAGGTCAGACAGACCCCGGTATGACAACTGTTTGAAAGGACCGTTTGTTGCTTCAACTGTGCAAGGCCAGCCCTTCTTCAACTACAGCGAAGCTACATGAGGAAATGTCACCAAAAATCCCTGGTATCTACAAGAGGAGTTTGTCAAATTCTCTCTCAAAGTGGTTTTCATAGCCGAATTAGTACACAGAAGCCTGCATTAAACAGAAAACATAAAATCTGCATTGCATTTGCCAAGGCCCACAGCTCGCAGAAAGGACTGATACTGGAAAAGTGGCTGAAAGTTTATTTTTCTGGTGAATCATCCATTGAACTGCATGCCAGTCGCCGTACAAGACCTGTTGGAACCCTCATGGACCCAAGATTCTCCCAGAAAACAATCATGTTTGGTGGAAGAAAAATCATGGTTTGTTTTTACATCCAGTATGGGGGTGTGAAAAAGATCTGCAGAGTGGATGGCAACATCAACAGCCTGAAATATCAAGAAGTTCTTGCTGCCCTACTTATACTGCTGCTCCTTCTCATACTTCTGCCTCCATGTCACAGTTCCTGAAAGCGAAGAAGGTGAAGGTACTCCAGGATTGGCCAACCCAGTCACCTGACATGAACAATTATTGAGCATTTCAGGGGTAAGATGAAGGAGGGGGCTTGGAAGATGAACCATAGAATCTTGATGAACTCTGGGAGTCCTGCAAGACTGCTTTCTTTGCCATTCCAGATGATTTCATCATCAAGTTATTTCAGTCATTGCCAAGACGTATGGATGCAGTCCTCCAAGCTCATGGGAGTCATACGCAATATTAATTCTTTTTTCCAAGGCACCATGACTTTATGTTCTGATATTACAGTGGCATATTTGTGTATTCAAAATAAAGTGTATGTAAAATTTCCACATTTTTTTCAATGCAACAAGACTTTTGTCCAAGCAAAATCTGACTGTTCTGTACAAATTAAATTATAAAACTCAATGAATGACACAAAACTCTATTTTGGTATATTTCGCATAATCTAGAGGGCTTTGCCTTTCACATAAGGCATTTTTGATTCCAGCTGATCAACTACAAGTCAGGTTATTATTTGTTGTTCCTACAACTTGGATAAGTGACAAGACTTTTGTCAGGCACTGTACTATTATTATACTAAATATACTAAATTCCTGCTAATCCTTGAATGAATAGTTATGGAAACTTAACTCACAGGAAGAAACACTCAACCATAGATGTCCAAAACAATGAACCACTATGCTCCATAAAGTCCTCATGCCACCATGTGCCATCTTCTGTTTTTCACTAGCTTTCAGAATAATTCTGTAATTCCGTTACTGGTGTAATTCCGTTACCATGTAATTCCGTTACCACAAATTTTCCAGGATTACAGCTAAGTATTAGAAAGGTTAATGTCTGAAATTCAGTATAGACATAAGAAGGAAGAGAATTCTTAATAACAATAAAATAAATGCAGAAATAAGATGATGAAGAGAACTATACTGCAATTTCGGTAATGGAATTACGTTGAAAAATAACAAATTTCACAATGAGCCACTGCAATTGTGTCTTTCAATTTCCTGCAATGACTTACAGTCTCAAATACTTTGGCTACCAATGTATGGAAATACAGTAAAAATCAGGAAATAGCTAAATATCTTTTAGGAGTTGTCAGCTTTGGAAAAATAACCTTTGATCCTTGTCCTGGAGCTAAAAAAAAATTACAAAATTCAAATCTAAATTTTGAGAAGACCGTCAAAGATATTTTAAAACGGTTTTCAGTGTCAGATTTGGTAATGAGTCATCTACATGAAAACCTATATATTTCTAATATAAAACCCTTTTTAAAAATTGCTGTTTTAGCAACTCTCATGTGGAATTGCCCAACTGCCACGGACAGGACAGATTGCAACATGGGTTTTTCTGTAAAGTGGTAAAATCAAAAGTTCTCTTCATTTAGATGATATTCTTCAAATTCAGCCATCTAGTGATGTACCCTTATATCAGAGGAATAACATTCAGGAATTTTCAAAAAAATATCTGAACAGATGAATTCGACAAGGGTGTCAACGTGTGTTCTGGACAGGACAGGGCAAAATGTTACAGACAGGACACTTTTGTCACTCTATATAAATATCAATTAATTAACAATAAAACTTGTACTGTTCAATATTATGAATACATTTGAGAGAGAGCGAGAGAGACAGCCATGTCTTTGAATAAGAAATATATCATTTTAATTTCAAGTATCAAGACTTATAGCCTCATATCTATAAGCACGTACAAAATTGTTCTACAACTTATGTGCATGCATCTAAATCCAATGCCTGGCATGACTAACTTGGAAAATGTAAATTAAAACAAAATTCCACATGTTGATGCTGGTCGCAGTCATGAAATTGACAACGGTATGTAATTGCCATGAGTGCAATGATCCATGAAGCCAAAACACATTTTTTCAGAAACTTTTGGATGTGAACCAACATATCCACCAGGTATTTCATTAAAATTCTGAAAAAAAAAAAAAAATTCTGAAGCCATGTCGCAAATACCACGGAATGCCCCTATAGTGAACTGCATGTGAACTGCATGTTTCACAGCCAGATTTCTAAGAATCAGGCAGAGGGTAATATATGATGGTCTCAGATTTGCCTCAAATTTTTGTTGGTGAAAGATGGTGAAAAAGAAAGTTCAATAGAAAAACCGAAAATTTTTAGGTGCCAATAGGGTCAGTCCAAGTGAAGGCATCCAGAAAATCAGAAAATTCCTGGGTCACCCTCTCAGAAATTTCTCAAACTTGAAGATTTTTCTTAATTTCTTACTTGAAGGACCATGAGATAAAATATAGTCTTTCTAAAATATCCTTGTGTTGTAGCGAATTTGTATACTATTATTTTGTTAAAGTTTAAAAAAGTCGCTGACTGCCGTCAAGTAAAATGTTCACGCATGTGTGGTACAAATCGGGCAGGAATTCTCTGCACTTGCGCAGTACTGGTATTGCGCATGCACAGAACCGATCTGGCAGGAGGGACAGATAGGGCACTGACACTCCCCCTCCCTTCTTGTTTTGAGGTAAAACGCCTCATTTCCTGTGTGCCAGCGCGGGAATGTCGCCGGTCGACACGCAATACAAAACAACAAATACCGAAAAATAACACGATGTTAAGGGAGCCAATCGGCTTAATCAGCACTGTGTCATCTCCTCTACTAGTAGCTTGGGTGAAACGGACATTTACGTACATGCAGAAGTTATGCACTATAGCTTCAAGACAGAGACTGCATATAATTTAATTTTATTTTGAAGTGGTTTTTTTTTTTTTTTTACAGAAATAATTCAATTATTTATGTCATGATTACTGTTGAGCTGCAGGTTTAGGCTCCCTTAAGGTACTAAATTTATTTAAATTTTATTTAGAAGATAAAATTATTTATTTTATTATTATTTAATTATTTAGTTTAACATGGTACACGTTTACTAATATACCAAATATTCTATATGTTGTTTAAAAATAAGATTGTATTCAATGGAAAAAAGTTTTTAGCTAGACATTTCAAAGTAATACATTTTAGAGCTGTAAGTGCAATACAGCAACACCGTGAAACCGTGATATTTTTGCTAAAGGTTATCATACCATCAGAATCTCATACCGGCCCATGCCTAGTAACAAGTCCTTCTCACCACAACTGCCCTCAGAAATAAAGGCACAGTCAAGGCACACAAAGCGACCTGGAAATAAGTACTAAAAGTACCATGCTACAATACCACAATAATTGCAGTATGGTGCTTTTTATATGCAAAGAATATAAAAATTAAACTGGAGTTGCTTGGTAGGGATGCAATTCTTGGGTATCACCCCAACAGGAAGTACATGAACCTTAAAAAGCACCTTCATTTATTTGCATGAAAACAAACCGTACTTCATTGCTGCTTCTGCGGGATGATACCAAGTGGCTTTCTGCTGAAGCAGTTATGTGCAGCAAAAGTACTACAGCAGCTGCCACCTAGACAAAGAACATTGTGCATGACTGGTTTTGGACAAACAATATTTACAGCAACTGCCCAAGTTCCTGAAACTTGAACCTTCTCCATCAACTCCAGCAATGAAGAAGTCCGCAACAAACTCTTGATGTGGCAAAATGTGCCATGTTACGTTAGTAGGACAAACATGCTAGCTTTGTAAAGGTGGAGGATGTGAATATAGGGTTTTGTGAGCAACTGGTTGCAGTCCACATGGTTATTAGAGACAAAACACTCTCTTCAGGTACACTAGAGAGAAGTAAGCAAAACTAGGGGTGATGCAGCAACTCCACAGCAGGAATCTTCTGCTTAGTTTGATGCATTCACAAAACAAATTTCTATTTCTCCACCCCATTTCTGCACCATGGTTGAACTCTGAGAGGTCTGTAGAGCTACACAGGTTTGGGTAGAGCTTCTGCATCATCTCATCTCCTTCTCAGAATCATAATAGTGATAATACTATTAATTACTTTATTTATATAGCACCTTCTAAAAACAAAGTTTACAAAGTGCTTAGACAGACAATGCAATGCAGAAAACAAACAAAGCTTAAGAGCAAAAAATGCTTAACGAGCAGGATCATAGTATGGGGACAGATAAAATAAATAGACGGCAGATAAAATTAAATCAAAATATACAATGAAGAAATAAAACATAATAAACAAAAATATAGAGAGGTTAAAAAAAATTAAAAGCAGAAACATCACATTTCATCGCATAAAAGCAAGTCTATAAAAATGGATTTTAAGAAGGGATTTAAAAGATGTCACTGAATTCTGACTGCCATTCTCAAAAGGCAATGATAGAAGCACGGAGGAACCATTCGCCCTTCTGAGGAAGGAAAATTGGTTTGGTTGATATCCAACTGTATAGTGAATTGCAAGTGAACTGATGGATGTTGGTGTGGTATGAAAGGAAAGCGCAATTGACATTAGATTTATGGTGTATATTTCAGAAATGCATTTCTTGGGTACTACCCCGACAGGAAGCACATTAACCTAATATGGGATTGTCAGTCTTGCAGTGGGATAAAAGTACGAGGAGGGACTCCATTTTACTATCAAATTGTCTCGTTGCTGCAGCATCCGCCCCCTACGAGTCTCCTGGCTCATCACTCACGGCTGCAGCATAAGGCAGAGACTGCCGTCTTGCCTGACATGGTTTCCCTCGTCATGCTTGCGCAGCAGTCTCAACCCCACCCCGCCCCATCGCTAATGGGATGGCCATTACCACTGCCACGATCATAAACCAATGCTGTATCTAAGCGACAAGGACCGCAGGGACCCAAAGAGCATCCACTGACAACAAGCAAGTCACAAACACAGGCGCTGGGGAACGGGCTGTGCCACTGACTGGGGCCTAATTTTATAACACGGGTCCCGGGGAGGCCCCCCCCCTGTTACCAAGACAACCTACTGTCTATGGGAGGGACTTTCCATGCCCAGCCTGCCACCCCCACATCCCAGAGTTAACATTTTGATTTGACTGTTTGATCAATTTATTCTACCTTTTCCATTGTTTTTTTTAACTCATGTTTCACACCTTACAAAAGCCGACAACTTAATACCCAATACTCCGTCTCCATGAGTCTTAACATCATTATCCTCCTTAATTTCCAGTCAATAGGCGGTTAGGTGAATTTCCGATCCAAAAAAATGAGGTACACAAACAATTTAAGGGACAGGAGAAGCCATAAAAAACACATGTAACAAAAATAGCCATAAAACCTCAGTCACTGTAATTTAATAATGCACTTCTCTGCTCAACACAGATGAGAAATGATCATCATTAAGATCGCCATTAGATTACAGAAAATGTGGGGATTTACGAGTTACAATAATATCAGGTTTTTGATGATACTGGGAAATTACAGCTTAAGACAGACATGTAAAATCAGGTTACACCTGATTTAAAGGCATGACAAACATATACCAGAGCACCAGAGAAACTACACATTTGATGAGCCTCTGATTCAGTCATCTTTATTGAAATGTCCTGCTCATGATGCTGCCTAATCGCCGTTTCACCAAAGCAAAGTGGATAAACAAAGCTCTACAACCCTCTACTCCAGACATATGCGCTCAGCTTAATGAAACAGTATGCAGGTGGAAATGTTCTGCGACAAAAATAAAATTTAATGCCAGCTCATCCATTTCATGATTATAGAGGTTTGGCTGCAGTCAGCATTTCAGCTCTGATGCAAACAGGGTAGCAGGACCCAGTTTGCCCAGACAAAACTAATGATTTCAGCCCAAAATTTCCATATAACACACTTAATAATACCCCTTCCTGTTTGGAACTTTTCTGCTGATAGGAATTATCCTAGACTGCCGATTTCTTCATTTTTATGGACTCCTTTGTCTTTTTTAAAAAAAAAAGAGCAGGGCTTTGGTCTGTAATTGTCCCTCAAATCAGGCTAATGGGCATAGTCAAGTCACAAATAATAAGCAAAACCTACAGTATAGTGTTCTTAAAGCGAAATCAACACTCAAAAAGAGTAAGAATGACAATAAGAAACAAGCCTATTTGGGTCATTCCACCTCAATTCAACAGATTTAGAGAACATCTTCTGCTCGACCATCTCAGATTTGCTTCAAATTTTTACCAGATGAAGAACAACCATAATAACTAACTCATGCAAAATATTAGACTTATATATCAAATATATACCGAGAAAAAAAATTTGTGAACATGGTGCCCCCCCCTCACCGTTTTTCGGTGCATTTTTACGATCGTCTTAAATCTACAGCAAAGTTCATACTGCATTATCTCAAAAAGTTTTCTAGGTAGAGTCATGAAATTTTCAGGGCAGAAAGCCTGCTATCTATAGATGTCATTTGTCTTATTTGAAGGAATAACCTTGGTTTTGACCATGGTGTGACATTGTGAAATTTGGAAAAAAAAATTTAGCACTTTCAATTTAACTCCTATATTCACTGGCCCATCAAACACAAACTAAACATGGCAAGTGTCAAATAACTAGAGGTTCTTTTACATAAGTCTATATTGTTTTGATATTAACATAACTGGTTGTGTAGCATGCATATTTCTTGCATTTTTTTAAAAAATAAATCGCAAAATATTATTTTTCATTAAATTTCATCTTCCAATTGCTCAGGTATGACAGGCTGTACCAATCAACAAAAAAACATATTTCCTGGAAGGGAAAAAATCTTATTTAATTTTGCAGTTTGTTTTCAAGATGGTTCAGGACTCCAACCAGGCAAAATATTTTTTGAAAAACAGACATATTGTCGCATAATTTATTTGCCAGCATTTTAAACACTGTCACACTTCCATTTTAATCAAAAAGAATTTTATTTATTTGAAAATCATACATGGATGAATCATTGTCAGTGAACAGATATGAAAAATTTCCTGATGTAATGATAGTTTGTTCTGTCCAAGATAGTTCCAGGACTCCAACAAGGAAAAAGTATTTTTTGGTACATGATTTGTCAGGAACTTCCATTTTTATCCCACTATTGTTTCATCAAATGACATATCTCAATTTCCTGATCTCATGATAGGGTCCTGTCCAAGAAAATGCTTGCTGGTGGCTGGAATAAGCCCACTGAAATCAACACTTCTTGGAGAATGCCATAGACCAGCCTCCACCATGACCAGGTCAGACATGACATCATCAGATCATCATCAGGTATAAATAAGACCCACTCCTGAGATATCATTCAGATCTGTCTTGGAACGGGTGAAAGAATGAAGCAATCACAGGAAGTGTTCTCTGATCCAACACCAACTCTAAAGTTACAGGACATGATACCTGGAAAATACATCAGTTGCATGTATGACCGAGAGTGGTGGATAGGCAATATCAAAAGCGTTGACCATGAGGAAAATGATGTTCAAGTTTCGTTCATGCATCCACATGGTCCAAACAAAAGCTTATTCTGGCCCAGAAAAGATGATGTTTGCTGGGTTCCGCTGAGCCATGTCCTTGAAATCATCGATTCACCTGTTACAACAACTGGGAGACGATACACAGTTCCACAGGAAACACAAAAACGTTGCACAGAACAACTGAAAAACATTAAATAAGGTTTCATCATGTCTGTTTATAGTTGGAAACAATGTTGATTAATTCATTAGATTGTGTTTTTCAAATAAATAAAATTCTTTGAGTTATGGTAAATGTGTGACAGTGTTCAAACCTATACTGGCGATGACGTAAATTGCGACGATATGTCTATTTTTCAAAAAAATATTTTGCCTGGTTGGAGTCCTAGAACCATCTTGAAATTTCACATGCAGTATGCATATAAGATGCCCTTCCAGGAAATATGTTTTGTTGATTGGTACAGCCTGTCATACCTGAGCAATTGGAAGATGAAATTTAATGAAAAATAATATTTTGCAATTTATTTTTAAAAAAAATGCAAGAAATATGCATGCTACACAACCAGTTATGTTAATATCAAAACAATATAGACTTATGTAAAAGAACCTCTAGTTATTTGACACTTGCCATGTTTAGTTTGTGTTTGATGGGCCAGTGAATATAGGAGTTCGTGAAAGTGCTAATTTTTTTTTCCAAATTTCACAATGTCACACCATGGTCAAAACCAAGGCTATTCCCTTCAAATAAGACAAATGACATCTATAGATAGCAGGCTTTCTGCCCTGAAAATTTCATGACTCTACCTAGAAAAACTTTTTGAGACAATGCAGTATGAACTTTGCTGTAGATTTAAGATGATCGCAAAATGCACCGAAAAACGGTGGGGGGGTACCATGTTCACAAATTTTTTTTTCTCGGTATATATTTGATATATAAGTCTAATATTTTGCATGAGTTAGTTATTATGGTTGTTCTTCATCTGGTAAAAATTTGAAGCAAATCTGAGATGGTCGAGCAGAACCCACTTGTTGAATTGAGGTGGATTGACCCATTTGCAAAACAGCAGTTTTACTAAAAAAAAAAAAAAAAAAAAAAGAAGCTTGCCACTGCTGTTATCATCAACAGGTCAGTAGAATGTGAACATCAACACCACGCGAACGCAGTTGTTCCCAGAACAACCACTGGCGTACTGATGCATGAACCTTCAATACCAGCTTTAGCTGTTAAAAGCACCATCTGTGAGGAAGCCAAACCCCCGCACCCCCTCCCCCTTCTCTATCCATGCAAGGTAATTATTCATAGGCTAAAAGCAAACAGAAAAATAAGGAAACAGATTATAAATAGGCTCAGACACAGAAAAGCAAACAGAAAAATAAGGAAACAGATGTCAAGATAAACTGAGAAAGATCAGACACAGAAATGTATGCCATGGCAAGACTCCATACCCCAAAAACTAAGAAAATGTAACCTTCACAGATGGGAGGAAAAGGCTTCCAGAGTAGAGAATAGTTAAAGTTAATGTAACAAATAACAGGCTTGGATAAAAGCAATTCCACTCATGAACTCCAACTTTTTGTTGAAGGCTATTTGTTAATTTTTTGGACGTGAAAAGTGCATGAGGCAAGAAAGTGCATTTTAGGTGTTCCCTTTCCTGAACATCCACATGCCTGTCACAACACAGAGACATTGCAGCTCTCCTGAGAATGTTAATCATGCACCAAACATAATCCACCGAAAACGAGAGCTTCAGCAAACTCAAAATAAGCCCATTATCATTCACAATTACTGTTGTATCTTTAAAAGTGCAAGGCAGAAGGAACCAATATCCCATGTCAGGTATGTAATACGGAAAGTATGGCGGGAGGCAATTAATTGAACATAATTAGATAACAAAGTAACTAATGCAATGCATCAAGTACCCTTGGGTTCCACAGAATCAAACAGCATCAAGGTTATATAAACTTGACTGTTAGAACATTTCATTTTTTATTTCACAAATTAACTGAAAAAATTAATCAAAGTTAAATAAAGCGATATTTTTGAAGATTAATATATTGTTAAGCGTTTTTCTTAGCAACAGAAAATCAGTCTGGAAACAGTGCTGCAGTGTAATGATCAATTTTAAACCACAGTCCATTCTGCCAATCCGTTTCAGCAATGTATGCCACTGCTTTTAACTGTCTGTAAAATCTTCAAACTCCATTAATGTTTACGGGGTATATCATATGATAACACATAACATTTTAATCAACCTTAGTTTGGAAAGAATCCATCAAGAAGTCTACAATAAGTTGCATATATAAAGTTGAAATTAGAAGGAATAGCTCTTGGTTAATAAATAAATAAATAAATAACCACAGGACATTAAACTAGAGGCACTCCGAGAGTGCAAACCTCTGCCAAGGCAACACAGTCGAAATCTTGCTGAGTGAACATGGCTCATAAGAAATTTAAGGTATGTACAACACAGGATTTGTAGATGGTTGCAGTGGTGGCCATATTGTTTGACCGATCGTGGTCAAAATCAAAAGGGTCAATCCCTGATGTAATAGCAATCGACCCACAAAATTTCAGAGATATCCATTCATTACTTTTTGAGTTATCGTGTACACAGACAGACAGACAGACACAGCAACACAGGCAAAAACATAACCTCCTTGGCAGAGGTAACAAGAGCAAGGGGAAGCATGGCATATGCCCCCAACACTGCAGTTGAAAAACCTGTGCAGCAACCTTATCTAGAAAGGGCCGCTGTGAGTGCAAGCTTTCATTCCAGCCAATGCGTTACACACCTGGTTCTACTAATCAGGGTGTGTAGCAAATCCCTGGGGGTTAATTAGTAGAATCAGTTGTCCAACTGCATGGTTAGAATGAAAACCTGCACTCATAACGGCCCCGTCTGGATAAGTTTGAGTACCCTTAGTGAACAGAGATTGAGTGCATTGTGCAAGTTCTCAAGCAGGTATTGAAAGAAGCACTCACAACAACCTTCTGAACGTCGTTGCATCAATTTTCAAAAAGAACCTTCCTGAAACCACTCCCAACACCTACACCCAATTTGAATTTGATCGGATCATACTTTCTCCTCCAAATCGGCAGAAACCAAATTCAAGATGGCTGCTGTGGCAGTCTTGGACAAATAGCACTTACAAGGTTGATACTGGAAAGGTGAAGAGCGCTTACTAAAAACGTCTTCGAAGTTCTCAGAAACACACGCGCGCATTATCACACATACACAACAAGGCAATCAGAGATGGCAGACTTCACCCCATTCACACAAATATTGGCAAGTGCGGAAACACAAACAAACACGCAGAGCCACTAGATGGCAGACTTCACCCATTCACGCAAATATTGGCAAGTGCGAAAACACAAACAGACAGACAAACAAAACAAAACAAACACACAGAGCCGCTAAAAACAGTACTTCACGCCCACTCCGTGGGGTGAAGTAATTATGCGACTTTAATTTGGAAAGAATCCACAAAAAATTCTAAGATGAGTTACGTTTCCAAGAAAACTTCACGGACGCACAGATGAACAACGCCATACCACACCACTCCCATCAGTATGGATGATGGGTGTATAAATAAAATAGCAGTGTACAGTAGTATAATGAAGTCATGAGATGCTTGAGCATATATTTCTCATCTCCAGTTAAGGGGCCTGTTTCAGGAGGCAGTATGACCAAGCTAGCAGGAAAACTGCAATAAGTAAGATTTTGAGTCAGAATTCTCAAAATCCAAATCATGGCCAAAAGCTAAAATAGCAGTTGCATGCTATATTTATGCATGTGCCGTTATCAATCTGTCAATGATCCTGCTTTCTTTATTCAGGCTTCTCTGCTTCATAATTTCCAGCATTTATTCTCAGTGACTATCAACTTTTCAATTCAGATTACACTCTAAAATCATCTGGTTAGCTGATGACTTCCAGCTGCAAAAAGACATACAAAAAAGTGTTAACTTTTACATTGGAAAAGCAGCATTTAATAGACATGAATTTTATTATAATGTACTTGGACTAAAACATCTCTTTTCACTGCAAGACAATGTGATCCTGGAAATAGTAAATTGTCGAGCAGTAATTGCTTGCCGCACAAGACAAGAGAAATGTAATGTATTAGAATGAAAAATACCCAAATATTTCCTTCTGAAAAAATTCTGCAGGGGGGAAAAACTACATCACAAGAATACAGCCCTCTGCTGAAAAAACAACCATTCCCTCCAAGGGAACAAGTTCCCAAAGCTTGCACCATATATAAATCAAAAGAACACGGCCTTCGGCTGAAGAAAAAAAAAACAAAAAAAAACAAAACACATTAATGCCCAGGGAACAGCCGCCCCTTGCACCCTCCTTTCTGGGTGAGGGTAGGCATACATCTTCCCTGGCTCACAATGTCTCTGTTAGTATGCTATCGGACGAGAAAAGAGCACATACAGTTTCGGGAAACATAAAGGATAGTAGGCACAGAAGTGTTAATACAGCAGAGTGCAGCACACTAAACGTCACTCTGCGGCCATGAACCATACGTGCTTAGGCTATAGGCAACAGAATTTTAACAATTTGTGAAGAATGTCAGATATTCCATCACCTGATCGCAAGGTTCTGCCATTTTCAATCGGACAAAACCCGAATGGTGATACAGTACTGCAGATGCCAGCCAATGATTTTTAGCTAGCAAACGTTGCGCATACAATATTACAGATTGATAAATTTAATGGAAATTTACGACAAATAAGACCGAACTGGAGACTATAACTATATCCCCAATGTGAACCCAGCCCACTATCAAAAACCAAAATATTTTTTCCATTTTAGGATGAGAAAGCATCCCCTGTAGAACAGCGTGTTACTCAAACTCGGTTGTATTGTATCCAGGACAACACACGGCTAGAGACAAACAAAACGCTATCTCCAGTCCAGCCTTATGATGGAGGCTAGCGGGATACTTCCAGTCTGATCATAGGTTAGTGCATGCATACATTTACTGGTGGTCAAATTACCCGATTATATTACGATGCGATCAATAGCCTACTCTTCGACTAGATTCAATTAACAGCATCTACTTTCTCATGGCCAGCTATAGTTACTTTTACTTTACAAACTGTTAGGCTAAATTCTAAATTCGCTAAACGTAAGCTGGTAGTGTATGCCTAAAACACTACCACAACTAGCCAGCAGCTGTTTGCTTCAGGCAAATATAGGAACAATCGAGACACATAAAGCCAACTCAAGTACTGAGTTTAATCTTAAACCTGACTGAAGCAGTACACGAAAAGTAAATAGGCTAAGTCCCAAGCTTGATAGCACGAATTTTCAAACAGGGCTTTAACAATGTCCAGCTTACATGTTGCGTTTGTTCTGGTTCACTCCAGTCGCGTTCTCCCCCACAGCCTACCGCGGATTCGAGCTTCGCAGCTCTGCCCTCCAGACTTCACTGGAACGGATAAAAGCGGAGAACTTACAACGATGCTTGGTCTCAAAGGCACAGGAAGTGATGTACTGCAGCCGGGCTGGTGACTGAGAGAGTGAGAGGCTGCGGTGGACGCACAATATTTTTTTCAAAGTCTTTTGTAATATACACCCCTCCCATATCCTCTGTAGTCAACTTCACTCGCCCCCTCCGCTGCACGTCGAAATTTCCACTAGCACCCTATAACCCAGTGTCCATACAAAGACTTAAAGAAGCAAACTTATTTATTTAATGTGAAAGGAAAATAAAAATGGCCATTTAACAATATCTTAGGGAGCTATTGTAGGTTTCACTGATGATGGATGATGTTTCATGTTGTTTATTTTGCCATTATTATTACTATTATTATTTTATTATTACAAAATTAATGCTCCTCATTTTTTTTGTTGAGTGTACGTGTGGGGGAAGGTGATCTCGGCCTGTCTTATCAGCAAGACGCCATTTATATCGCACAAGTTTAAAGTCTTATTGTTTTATCAGTCATGGGTCAGAAGTCAATCAGATATGAAGGCTACAACTTGAAAAAAAATCAAACTGAATATCAGATTCAAATTATTTCACTTGACAATCTTTCCATTGAATTTAGGAAGAAATCGGAATCTGTATCTTATAACAAAACAGAAATGCACGGGAACAATAATCATGGCTCTGAGGATAAATGTTCAGTACACAATTGTCCATATAATATGTACTTCACTTTATCCCTTTTAAATGGTTGCATACGTCAACTTTCCATAACTTGCATTAGCATGATTGTAACACTGAAAAGGCCAACGGAAAACCACCCACACCACAAGCTCTGAAGCCTCTTGGTTCAAGAAGCATGCCCACTCCCATGTGACTTGTATGAAACTTCATTGATGATTTAAGGTTTTTTTTTTTTTTTTTGTAGCTCCAGGCTGAATCATGGGCAATCATTGTATTATAACTACATGCTTTGAATTTCTACTGTTTGCAGCTTGTTGATGCGCAAGTGAATAGTCATGCCTTTCACGCTCATTGAAACCAAGACCACCTCTTTGCATGCAAATGTTGGGCCTGTCTCTTCAAACTCCAATCAGTCACCAACGTTAGTTTAAAAAGGTATTATTTGACATATTTCGTATGTCCTCTCATCAAAAGTGATAAGTTACACTACAAGTTTCCTTTCGATTGCTGTAACATAAAACTAAAAGCAATGCAAAAAGAAATAAGTCAATCACTGATTAGGTCCACATATGCGTGCATAAGTGATGAGATGTGGCTTTTATAGCTATAACCTGTAATTATACCAGTTTAATTTTGTGGAGCAAAATTAATAAGGCCTACTATTCCATTTTTTTTTTTAATTTCAAGTATTAACATATAATATTCAAGCATACAAAGAGCACCACTTGAGACTCAATGAAACAAAATCCATTGTGCAACAGAACACTGTTGCCTCTTTTGTAAATGAATAGCATAAAAATAATTTTCTATCGTCAGTATAGGAGAAGCAACTTTCAAGAAATAATATTACTGTCAAATAAATGTTATAAGTTCTAAAACAAAATAACTGTCTATTCATATACAACCCCAATTCCAAAATAGTTGGGAAGTGTAAATTGTGAATAAAATCAAAATGCTATGACTTTCAAATCACACCAGCCAGTATTTTATTCACAATAGAAGAGAGATAACATAGCAAAATGTTGAAACTGAGAAATTTTACAATTTTATCCTCAAAATGAGCTCATTTCAAATTTGATGGCTGCTACAGGTCTCAAAAAAGTTGAGACAGGGTCCTGTTTACCATGGTGTAGCATCCCCTCTTCTTTTTAACGCAGAGTGGAGGCGTCTGGGCATTGAGGAGACAAGTTTCTTGAGTTTAGCCATTGGAATTTGATCCCACTCTTGTTTAAGGGGACCGATAGCTAAGCAAAATGCCAATTTTGGTTCAAAATTTTAGTTTTTAGCTAAGAACATGAAGTGGTCCTTTAAATAGTCCGTAATATGGAGTCGTGTTCCGAAGGAAACATTCGTCACGAACACTGTCTTCAAGGCTGGAACAGCTATGAGTGTGGTGACCTTCAATGATGGCCAACGAGTAATTGCCTCCATTCTTATGAAACTTGGCATAAAGGCAGGGGCACACTCAGTGAAAAGCTATCGCGAAATGGACAGAAAACATGTGAAACAGAATGAAAAACGTGCACTAGAACTTGAAAAAAGAAACGAATAGACACTCGACAAGCACGTAAAACTAGGGAAGAAACACAGATTGAAGAGTGAGTTACTTATGAGGCTGGTGCCTTTTAATGAGGTAAAAAAAATCCTGAAAACCACTAAAACCAAAATACTAAATGTATTCCTCCTGAGAACATTACTGTCAAACTTTGATGACATTTTTACTGCCGAACTAAAATCGAGTTTTTCTAAAAATACAGATTTTCAACAAGAAAATACAGATTTCTCAGCAACTGTGCATCCAATTAATTTCATATTTGGCTTTTTTCTTTATTTTGTTATGATCTATGTCTGTACAGAGCTCTTTTTGCAATATGTACCTCTGAATATGAGTAAATCAAAATATGCATATTTAATTAGCTGTTTCCCGCCGAAATTGATTAAGGGGCATCAAAATCAATACTGGAACATAGAGACCTGGAAAAAAAGCTCTGTAGTGACATTGGGAATGTTTTTTACCTTCACATTACAGCTGAAATTATAACCAAACACTGTTTAGTTATCTCAATAACTGTGTTTCTCTAAGTATCTATATATTCATTAAAACAGCCGTTGCCATGGCAACCGCTGATGTGATGCTACAGAAACTCAGTGTTTTAATTTGCAATTTCTAATAGAATTATTTTAATAATCATTCTTTGTTTAAAAAGTGAATTTCTTGGAAAAATGTTTGCTTAAGTCCCCTTAATACAGGCATCCAGCTGCTGGAGAGTTTTGGGTCACCTTTGACGGACTTTTCGTTTAATTATGCGCCAAATGTTCTCAATTGGTGAAAGATCAGAACTGCAGGCAGGCCAGTTCAGCACATGGACTCTTCTACTACGAAGCCATGCTGTTGTAATAGCTGCAGTATGCGGTTTTGCATTGTCCTGCTGAAATACACAAGGCCTTCCCTGGAATAGATGTCGTCTGGAGGGGAGCATATGTTTCTCTAAAACCTTTATATTTACACCATATGCACTAATGCATCCCCATACCATCAGAGATGCTGGCTTTTGAACTGAACACTGATAACAGGAGGGGTGGTCTTTCTCCTCTTTAGCCTGGAGGACACAACGCCCATGATTTCCAACAAGAATGTCAAATTTTGACTCGTCTGACCACGGGACACTTTGCAAATTTGCTACAGTCAATTTTAAATGAGCCTTGGCCCACAGAACATGGCGGTGCTTCAGGATCATGCTCAACAATGGCTTCCTTTTTGCATGATAGAGTTTTAGGTGGCATCTGTGGATAGCACGGCGGACCGTGTTTACAGACAGTGGTTTCTTGAAGTATTCCGGGGCCCATTTAGAAATGTCAATGACAGAATCATGCCGGTGAGAGATGCAGTGGCGTCTGAGGGCTCGAAGATCACAGGCATGCAGTAAAGCTCTTTGGCCTTGTCTCTTACGCACTGAGATTTTTCCAGTTTCTCTGAATCTTTTGATGATGTTATGCACTGTCGATGATGAGACCTTCAAAGCCTTTGCAATTTCATGTTGAGGAACATTGTTTTTAAAGTATTCCACAATTTTTTTACGCAAGCCTTCACAGGTTGGAGAGCCTCTGGCCATCTTTACCTCTGAGAGACTCAGCCTCTCTAAGACATCCCTTTTATAGCCAATCATGTTACACACCTAATGCCAGTTAACTTAATTACTTGCTAAATGTTCTTTCAGCTGATTCTCTATATTGATTGCTTTTTCAGCCCTTTTATTTCCTGTGTCCCAACTTTTTTGAGACCTGTTGCAGCCAGAAAATTTGAAATAAGCTAATTTTGTGGATAAAAATGTAAAATGTCTCAATTTCAACATTTGAAATGTTATCTATGTTCTATTGTAAATAAGATATTGGCTATATGATCTCAAAGTCATTGCATTTTGATTTTATTCACAATTTACACTTCGTCCCAACTATTTCGGAATTGGGGTTGTATAACTGTTACATTTACTTTGAGTTACTGTTGAGTTACCATTAGAAAGCAGCCCCAAATAAATCTAAAAGGAACAAGGAACTTGTGGCGAACTGGAGCAGAACAATCACATGAATAATCAGTAAGGATTGTTCTTTGAGGTATTACCCCGCCTAGGGCAGCCACGAGCGCCACATCTGGTTACAGCCTGTACGTGACAGATTCCGGACAGCAACCCAAACTGATCATGAGATGAGGGGTCCGAGACCATTGAGGGTGGGCGCAAGTATCGTTTGATGCCGTCTATGTGAGCAACACATGCGTGCACACGGGCCCTATGGAAAACCCAGTTTTTGCCCGTTTATGCATGGCTGCCCTTACCATGGTCAGTCAGCGACAGTCCCTGTTTTCCATTCTCCCTTTTTTCCAGGGAAATAAAGTGCCAAAAAATGACACAGAGGCAGGTGCCCACAGTCAGAAGTGAAGAGTTCCTACTCCTGTTGATGGGTAAAAAATGGGTTTTCTGTAGGGGCCGTGTGCATGCATGTTTTGCTCACGTAGACGGCATCAATCGGTACTTGCGCTCACCCTCAATCGTCTCGGACCCCTCATCTCATGATCAGTTTTGGTTGCTGTCCGGAATCTGTCACGTACAGGCTGTAACCAGATGTGGCGCTCTTGAGCTGCTCTCATCACTCATGGCTGCCCTAAGCAGGGTCGGTCAGTGACAGTGCCTGTGTTCCATTCTCGGGCAGACAGCCGACTAATTGTTGAACGGTAACAGTGCAAATGACGCACCACCTCTCGGCGGCTGAGACCTGCCCGTAACATGCCAAAGGCTCTTTTTCTCTCTCCTGTGTCACAAGCTGTTCCATTTTCTTGATGCAGTAGCATTTTTCATTTTTTTTGTTGGCTTTATGTAGGCTATTGACCACACCAAAAAGGACAAGTCAAGTGTCACGGTACACATCACGAACAGCTCAATGTTTGTTATTACTGAAGTGCTTGGCGCGTGCATGTGGTGCGCATCAGGATTACAATAGCATGCGCTTTTCTTTATTTCCTCTCGTGCCTCACTGGAAAAGCAATTTAAATCAATCAATTCTTCAATTTGCCGCAAATACAGTACATACCTCACCCGTGCGTTTTTAATGGAGTATATATATATATATATATATATATATATATATATATCGGCTGAAAGAGCATTTAGTAAGTAATTACATTAAATGGCATCAGATGTGTAACATGATTGGCTATAAAAGGGATGTCTTAGAGAGGCTGAGTCTCTCAGAAGTAATGATGGCCAGAGGCTCTCCAACCTGTGAAAGCTTGCATAAAAAATTGTGGAATACTTTAAAAACAATGTTCCTCAATGTCAAATTTCAAAGGCTTTGAAGGTCTCATCATCGACAGTGCATAAGATCATCAAAAGATTCAGAGAAACTGGAAAAATCTCTGTGGGTAAGGGACAAGGCCGAAGACCTTTACTGGACACCCGTGATCTTCGAGCCCTCAGACGCCACTGCATCACCCACCGGCATGATTCTGTCATTGCCATTACTAAATGGGCTCAAGAAAAAAACCAGTGTTTGTAAACACAGTCTGCTGTATCATCCACAGATGCCACGTAAAACTCTGTCATGCAAAAAGGAAGCCTTTGTTGAGCATGATCTAGAAGTGCTGCCATGTTCTGTGGGCCAAGGCTCATTTAAAATGGACTGTAGCAAAGTGGCAAAGTATCCTGTGGTCAGACGAGTCCAAATTTGACATTCTTGTTGGAAATTATGGGCGTAGTGTCCTGCGGGCTAAAGAGGAGGAAAGACCACCCCTCCTGTTATCAGCGTTCAGTTCAAAAGCCAGCATCTCTGATGGCATGGGGATGCATTAGTGCATATGGCGTGGGACACTTGAATGTTTTAAAAAGCACCATAAATGCTGAAAGGTATATAAAAGTTTTAGAGCAACATATGCTCCCCTCCAGATAACATCTATTCCAGGGAAGGCCTTGTGTATTTCAGCAGGACAGTGCAAAACCACATACTGCAGCTATTACAGCAGCATGGCTTCATAGTAGAAGAGTCCGTGTGCTGAACTGGCCTGCCTGCAGTCCTGATCTTTCACCAATTAAGAACATTTGGCGTATAATTAAACGAAAAGTCCGTCAAAGGAGACCCAAAACTCTCCAGCAGCTGGAAGCCTATATTAAACAAGAGTGGGATAAAATTCCAATGGCTAAACTCAAGAAACTTGTCTCTTCAATGGCCAGACGCTTCCACTCTGTGTTAAAATGAAGAGGGGATGCTACACCATGGTAAACAGGCCCCTGTCCCAACTTTTTTGAGACCTGTAGCAGCCATCAAATTTAAAATGAGCTCATTTTGTGGATAAAATCTCAGTTTCAACATTTGCTATGTTATCTCTGTTCTATTGTGAATATAATACTGGCCAGTGTGATTTGAAGGTCATTACTTTTTGATTTTATTCACAATTTACACTTTGTCCCAGCTATTTCGAAATTGGGGTTGTACAAATAGGCACTGAAAATGTATTCCAAAATGAACATGTAATGTAAAAAAGAAATGGAAAACCAGACACCAAACTTCTCAACATGAAGTCGTGTGTGTGTGTGTGTGTGTGTGCGCGTGTGTGCGTGTGTGTGTGTGTGTGTGTGTGTGTGTGTGTGTGTGTGCGTGTGCGTGTGTGTGCGTGCATGTGTGCATGTGTGTGTGTGTGTGTGTGTGTGTGTGTGTGTTGCGGTGTTGTGTATGGGGATGTTTTCTCATCTGATGGATGAATATAATCTGGATACCCATTCATTTCCTATGGCGGTCACTTTTGACCAGGAACACCACAGGTGTAACAAGGTTGACTAAACCACTCAAAATTCAATGAAAGTGGTGATCTTCACTTTTATATGTTCAAGTGCACAGTGTGGAGGATATCATAAGGCCTTGAGGCAATCAGATGTAAAGCACAATATTTATGAGTGTTTTAAGTAGTAAATCGGTCAGATTTGACCCGAAAACGACAGGAAGGTTAAGATTATTAAGCATTTTTAAAGGTGAGGTTTCCGAAGATCAAATATAAAATCAGAAGATTCCCCAAGTAAAAATGTCTGCCCCCTGGTATTGAAGCCAATTTGAAAACTCGCTGGTTTAAAAATGCGTCGCACTGGATCATTACCGAATTAAAATTTCTAAAACTATGCGTTTTAGACACTTCCCTAAGTATTCAACTTTCTGCTGAAATATACTTTGCCGAGGTGCTGTCTCCTCCATTAAACTGTTCAAATGTATTCACAAAACCCAATATATCAATACATCTTATAGTGTAGATGTACCTTTAAGTACTTTTGTCCGTCCTCTCGTCCATCTGTCCAATCCTCCAGCATGTTTTGCTTCAAGGCTAGAACCTCAAATCCATGGTGGAAAATCTGAGTATTTCATGCTTGCGCAGCACTGTAGTATAGCCACCGAGCCAGTGGGTCGCCAGCAGTAGGCACGAGTTTGTAGAGGCTGGCAGGAGCACCGGACATTGTCATAATAAAGATAAAATTGATTGAATTCATTAACTGATGGGAGCCACACAATGTATTGCCAAGGACAAGGAAAGCAGCAAACGGATTTAGCGTCGTACAGCTCTACGTGGAAAAGATTCTAACTGGCAAACCCTTTAATCAGTCGTGGTAGAACAGTGCCTTCAACAGGCATAATGTTTGGTAACATTTTCAAACAAGACAATAGAGAGTATATTACACTCGGTCTCTAATCTTACACTGAGGCATCCAGCCAACATAAAAAGTTCAGGGATGTGCTTGCAACTGAGTAGGATGGGTGTATGAGCGGGACCTAAATACTGCGGCTCCACCCCCAGATCACTACCGTGCAGACTCAGGCAGGATGACACCGTCAGCATAAAAGGATATTTTGGCTCCATTTTTGCACAGCGTTGGGAAGAAGAGACGAGTCGTCCATCTTTACATGCAGTTTATGGTCACAACCCCCGTGTGAATGCCTTCTGTGTCTCCTCCCATTCAGAAACTTGCATTTCTATTAGAAGTATGTCCCCCATTGGTATACATCTCTTGTTTGTTCTCTTACCTTGCATTGTTACTTTCTGATGTACCTGTAAGCCCCTGCTTTGAGTCGCAAGTTGCTGGATTGTAATTCGCTATTCGTGCTTGGAACCTGTCTGTATTTCCTAGTGGAAACATGACTTTAGAAAGTTAAACGTAACCTATAATGATAGTAATTTGTGATAGCCTTCTTCTTCACCAAGTCAATTCAAACAAGCTCCCAAGCCTTTTTAGGGTCCGGGATTGGGACCGTGTTCAAATTAACCCAGTACAAGTCAGCTTCTTTTTCCAATTTAATAGGAACAAGCTCCCAAGCCTAATTCAGGGTCCGGGATTGAGACTGCATTCTTGTTAACCCTGTCCAAGTATGTTCCTCTTTCCAGTTTGTTAGGAACAAGCTTCCAATCCTTCTACGGTCATAAAGATTGGAACCAGGTTCCTCTCAAGCAACTCCATCTGACCTTCAAACAATTCGGCTCTGGCAAAGCGTGCACTCGATCGGGCAGCCATCCCACAAATCCACTGGCAGAAACTGGCAACGCCCAGCTTCGCCCACAACATCCGAACTGAACTGTGCCGCCCTCTTATGGATTCTGTCCCACTGTTACCGTATTACTATAATTACACCGTATTACCTTAGTATTGGATTGTATAGTATAGTATCGCCTAACCATTGGATTGTACTCTGTCTCTGCACTTGATTACTGGTCTAGATCATAACAATGCTGCCTTCAAAACAATAATTTTACCAGGGATGCCCATGCTTATTTCAACAAGACGGTGCAAAATCTCATGTCACATGAATTTAAGGGATATGGTCACTTAAGAAGTGGGTGCTGTTGCTGGGCTGGCCTGCCTGCAGTCTCAACTTGTCCCCAATGAAAACCATGGTGCATTTTGAAATGCAAAATGCAACAAAAAAGGCCCCGTACCGTTTAAGCCTAATTTGACAGAAGAATTGGACAAATTTATGCCTAAAACATTTAATCACTTCATGTCCTCTGTCCCAAAATGTCTATGATGTTTGTTAAGTGTTGTGAAAAAAAAATGGAAACATTACAAAGAGGTAAATATTTTACTGTCTGAATATTTTACTTTATGATGCATCCCTCCTGGCTGTTAACTCTGAACACTGTAGGAGAGCTGCCTTAAAGCACATGCCCTCCTTGCTCAAAATCGCTGGAAGTCAAAGAAGTCCAAAATTAAAATCTCTTCAAAACTCATCCCTGTGGAATCAATTTTATGCAACTTTGTTTGGCCTTTGCTCTGAATTTTATATGACAAATAAGACCTTTTAATTTTGCCGATTCTTACTGTTATTTCCCTTCACGCAGAGTTTGAGGCGAGTGTACGTAAAAGTGAAATGAGATGTGGACATTGATATTTTCCCCAGAGGAACTCAAATGATATAATGTAGCCTCACATCTACTCTTTTAACCACAGGGTGTGTGGTTACAGGTAACGACAACAGGGATAACTAATGGTACGATCATATGGTGCATGAAAAAAAGAAGCCAAAATGACACCAGGCAGATTCTCTCACAGGCACACAGGTAGCAATGAGACTCACCCCACCCATCGCTGTTTTCTTACAACCCATACTAGCCCAGTCCCACTGTGCTCTAAGAGCATAGAAAAACCCAGTGCTCCACTGAAAAAGTCTGAGGGCGCTTTTGTGGACTTCCAAGACCAATTTGTGGATTTTCTAGGATCCAGGATCTCATGAAGCCTTCCCTTATGGGAGTAACCCACAGTTCATTGCTTGAGAGAAAGTTGGAATGGTATGGAAAATGCACATAAAAACAGAAAGCAGTGATTTCTAAATATACTCTGCCTGTCCAAAAAAAAAAGTTGCACACTGTAGTATTTTGTTGGGCCACCTTTAGCTTTTTTCAAGGCGCACATTTGTTGCGGCCTTGTTTCGACAATGTTATAACATTTATTTCCAACCAGATTCGCATTCATTTTTGGCCAAAAAATAGTATTGAGAATGGGTGAGTCTAACCACTCCATTAAGCCTTCTTCAGCACATCAGGCACTATGCATGATGAGTGCCTCGCTTCATGGGCTTCCTTTCTTACCCTGACATGCCCATCACTCTGGAATGGGATAAATCTGGACTCACTAGACCACATGACCTTTTTCCATTGCTCCTCAGTCCAATGTTTATGCTCCCTTGCAAATTGAAGTTGATTTTTCCCTATAAGCCTAACTAGCAAGTGGCTTTTTTGTGGCCACACAACAATCATGAGACACGTCTTCCAACATAGTTTTTCAAGAAATGAGATGTACTGAATCAGTCAGGATTAAAAGAATTATTGCCAGCTGAAACATATTCATCCCTGCAATATGTTTCAATCATAGGCTCTTGACTGTTTGCTTATTTAAATCCAAACGGCTACTTTTTTTTGGACGGGCAATGTAATTTGACTTGTGCCTCATTGCAGACAGTATGAATACAAAATATTTTGTGCGGTCAACTTCATTTCATTTGTAAATATAGAGCCATTCCTGGCACTCAGGCCTGCAAAGCTTTCCAAAAAATTTGGAACGGGGGTGATTTAGGACTATCCATTCAACCATCCATTATCTATAGCAGTTCTTCCTCACTAGGGTCACAGAGGAGCTGGAGCCTATTCCAGCTGACAATGGGCAAAAGACAGGGACACACCCTGGACAGCACGCCAATCCATCACAGAGGGCTTGCACAAGTCACACATCATTCACTCACACACGGCAATTTAGAGCCTCCAATGGCGCTTTGCAGCAATGACTTTACGCGTGCGTCACATTTTTCCTCTCGACCTGGAACTCAGACATTAGAAGCAACTTTATAACAGTCACAGTTTATGAGCAATCCTATTAAACATCCTATTACATGAACAATAGACAAGCTTCCAAGGGCACAATTTACCAATGACATAGACTGTTACAGTGTTAAAATACTGAAAAGATGGCTTGGGATGTGCAAACAACCGATTCACAAAAGAGGGGGAGTGATTGATGACGTTCTTCTGTTACTAAGTGTTTAATACGTTAAAATTAGGACAGTCTAAAACACTTAAGGCAGTCTAAGTCACTAAAAATGACTGGTAGATACCCCAAACTCCTTACATTTGTCGTTAGTTCATGGTACTTAATATATCCAAAAGTTTGAGAACCAATCAGAACTGAAATATTTTAATAACACTGCTCTGCCCACCCCCACTTTTTTTTGTTTGTTTGTTTTTATTCATTATTTTGAGGCACTGGGATTATTTCACGGGCAGATTTAAAGATTTTATGAAAGGTGCCCACATTTTTCAGATAGTGATGATCGTTGCTCATGTGTTTTTATTTCCATGGATAAGTGTTCTTTGAGTAGACTTAACCATTGAGTTATGTTTGTCTTTTTGGGCTGGGCCGAGCAGCGGCCAAGCCCCTATAAACGTAAATGTCGCTGAGTGAGTGAGTGAGTGAGTGACTGCCTGAGTGATCAAGTTCAACGATTGGCTGGCCGGCGGGGAAGAAGTTCAGCGATTGGTCGGCCGGCGGGGAAGAACTTCAACGATTGGCTGGCCGACGATTGGCTGGCTGGCTGTTCAGCGATTGGTCGGCCGCCGGGGAAGAACTTCAACGATTGGTTGGCCGACGATTGGCTGGCTGGCTGTTCAGCGATTGGTCGGCCGCCGGGGAAGAACTTCAACGATTGGTTGGCCGACGATTGGCCGGCTGGCTGGCCGGGCGTTCACGTCGGTACGGTGGAAGTGGCGCCGGCACTATTATGTTCCAGTATTTTCAAGAATACCGCTATAGTGCCCAGACTGTTTTCCAAATTAACTTACACCCTTGTGCGTTCATGAGTTGGTTTGCTTGAACGGAAGAAATTGTGGATGAAAACAATAAATTTAAGAAAATGTTAAGTTTAAAAGACCGCGCCAAGCTGGATTCGACACCCCATAATTGAAGTAGCTCCTTCTCCACTACGTTGTTGTACCTACTACGCCAGTGTTTCTCAACTCCAGTCCTGGGGACCCACTGCCCTACACATTTGTCTGCCAGCTCAGCAATGGCATGATTCAGTCAATCAAATCCTAATCATCAGTCTTTTGCTAAGTTGAAATAGGTGTGGTAAACCAGGGCTAGTACAATCATACATGATACTTTGGCTACTTTTTGAGTTAAGAAACACCATTAAAGAGGATTTGCAGGTTGACAAAATTGAAATTTGATGTCACAGCGACAATTCTTTATTTAAAAATAGATTTTCATGATTATCTCAAGCTTAGGGGATCAAATATAAAATATTTTATTCTTATTTTTAATTCTGGCCTCCAGATTTAGTGGATTAGGGTACTTCATGAAATAAAAAAAATGGCCCACATGGTGAAGTTAGTTTTCTGTTTACTTTTATTGCAACTTGTTCTACTTAGTGTGCTTAAGGTTAGGTCATCGTAAAATGCTGTTCTTAATCAGAAAGTTTAATGTCTGAAGGCAGTGTTTCTTTATTGGGGACACCTGATTCAATGAACTTAACAGATTGACAATACGCCAATGTAACACGACCAGTAGTACTTTAATCCAGTCTAGCAATAGACTGCAATAATCAGGCAAATGTACTTTTAAATTTAAACACATTATTGTACATATAGAATGTTCACAATGTGCAATTTTTGACGCCAATGAATGTTTCTTGGCGATATTGGTCGCCATTTTTAAAAAACTAATACGTATTTGTAATTGAAGTAGCTACTTCTCCACTACGTTGTTGTACCCACTACACCAATGTAACACAAACAGTACTTGAATCCAGTCTAGCAATAGACTGCAATAATTAGGCAAATGTACTGTTAAATCTAAACACATTATTGTACATACAATATACACTATAACACGTACCATAATGACAGTGTTTGATCATGAATACCATGACTGCTCAAGAAAATCTCTGAACTCTTTCTCACAATGTTGATCTCCAACTGACTTCTATTGCACAAGAATTGTTTGACCAAGTTCTGGGTTTTGTGCCTGCCAGGAAGTGACGTTTCAGAGTTGAACCACGGCGCTTTATTAGTGTGGTTTGCATGTCTTTGGTCTGTCAGAGGAACTATGTAGCAGGAGTCAAAATGCGTTTATTTTGCAAAATCAATAAAATTTCTGTGGCGAAACATCAGAAAATCCGCAGTTGTATTGTTCCCAATAGAAAACCTGTTAAGGATAATTTACAAGTCACTGCTCTTTGTTTTACTTTTAACTTTCGTCCCAACTTTTTCTGATTTGGGGGTGTATGAATCAACATGGAAGAAGCTGGAAAGAGAAATTTGATTTTAAGTATAATAGCTAGTCATAGATTTACAGCAGGTGACATGTAGACGTGCTTGTCATTTACAGGTGCATTTACAACCGTTACTACATGATGCACTGCTGATATTGAGGGACCAAACAATTTATACTATACACTTTAGATGAGTACGGTCACATTCTTCTATTTATAAAAAACTTTGATTAGGATTACCACCTTATTGCTGTATGCCTTCGCCATCCAGTCAAGTTGCAGTCTACAACCATGTTTGTCCAGACTCTTATGCGATGAGAACTTTGATGGAACCGAATTAAAGGTATTAAATGGATTTTTTGGTGAAATGGAAGTTATAGCTATTTTGAGATGTATGACTCCAGGGAATAATTTCCAGTGAGAGACATGCCATCTTCACTTGGAGACTATCTTTACTCAAGAGAACAGAGAACTGATGGAAAGCTTCCTCACATGGGGCAACAACAATCACCTGAGCCTCAAAGATATCACCTGAGCCTTGGCAAAGCTGACTAGAATGTAAAGTTTGAGAACAAACTTTTATTTGGCTTGACGAAGTCAAACTGTTATTGCTCAAATGATGCTAACGTTTTAAACAACCCAGTCCCCCACCCTCCACGACAAACAGTTCAAGCGCTATGAAGGGTAAGAGCTAAGCCAATCAGGAATGATGCAGAGCTTCTAAAGTTAAAATGTGACTCTTTCCTGAGTCCAATAACAAAATCCCAGGTAAACCTTCAGTGATTAACAAGCAATTCTTTCCTGAATCCAACAATTCAGCTCCCAACTCTCTATCACCCATGGTTTAATAATTATGAAAGATCAATATCAACCCATCGGGAAAGGAGGAGGGGCTTTGTCGATTAACTTGTGATCCTTCTCTGAGTTAAACAAAAAACCCCAGGTGGGACTTCAACAGCTAGCATGTGACCCTTTCCCAAATCCAGCAACCTAGCCCCCAACTTTCCATAAAAAACTATTCTGAAGTATCAAATATTGACCCATCAAGAAAGGGGGTACGGCTTCGCCAAGTAACATGCAATCTTTTCCTATGTCCAACAGCTCAATCCCCAACTCTCTAAGACAAACGGTTAAAAACTTCAAAAAGATCGAAGATCCTCCATTTGGGTAATATGTGGGATGGAATGATGGAAAAAGGAGAATGCTCTGTGTGTGTGCATGTGGCCTGGGGGGTGGGGTGGCAGAAACATCAACTTCCATCCAATGGGAAAGTCTTCCATGTGAAGCAAGTTTGAAGGCTCCAGCTGGAAATCTGCAAGACTTAGTAAATAACTCATAAATGAAAGAGGGGGGCAGGGCCACACATCCACCCTAAGGGACAATTGGAAGCTGTACAGCCATCAAATTGTGAGAGTACGAGGTCTTTTAACAATGAGTGGAAGCCTATTGAGCTGAACAAGATGAACAAGCCCCCCCAAAGGATGCACACACGGACGGATAGACAGACTGACATGGCTAATATATGCGGTCCTCCGACCTACCTGTCGGGTGGCAGGGGACAAAAAAGCAATTTTGAAAGGCCACTGCAAGTTGTTTGAGAGATATTCTCCAGAAACAGAACAGAGGTCAAGGACACAAGTCAAAGGTCACATAATATGTACTGAAGAGGTCATAGGTCAATTTTAATACTTGCATTGGTTTCCTTGACCTTAACTTTTTTGATGTGCTACATCAAAAGATCAGATGATTTTTCAGAAAGTTGAAAATTGCAGAGAAAGGTGAAGGTCACGGACAAAAAGGTCAATTAAACATTCAGAAGGCACAAGAGGCGGATATGGCCAATCTTAGCAAACCTTACGGATGGCGGGGGACTAAGAAGGAGGTAAACAAGTGGGGAATCATCAGGAAAACATAAAAAATGACAAATCTGACCAAACATGAAGCTTTGCATCAAGTGTTTCTAGCTGTGAAAATGTGAATGAGCAGTTTTAATAAATGACCCATAACAAGATTATGGGGATAGAGAATGGGATGGACATGAGGTCACCTTGACCTTTGACCTCCAAAATCTAATCAGGTCATTCTTGAGCCCCAGTGGACATTTGTACTGAATTTGAAAAATTCCCACCAGGCATTACGGAGATAATGCATTCACAACAATGAGATGGACTTGAGGTCACAGCAACCTTGACCTTAAATCTAATCAGTTCATCCTCCAGTCCAAGGGGACACTTGCGCCAAAGCTGAAGAAATTTCTTCCTTGCATTCCAGAGATACCGCAATCACAAGACAAATGGACAGACAGATGGACATATGGCCAGATGGCCAATACGAAAACATAATGCTGCCAGCTACTGCGGTCGCCAGTGTAGAGACATAAAAAAGGCAAACAAAACGAGACACAGATGTAATAAAAGAAGACCATCCCCATCATTGTAGAATCTGAGCTACAGGATATTTTTCCCCTCTTCAATCTGAAGATTACCCTCTGATGTTCTACAGAGATCCCGTCAAAACCAAACGTTTGATGACAAAAACAGCAATGTGTTGTCCAAGTGGATGAAATCAGTAATTCATCACTCTTGCCATCCACTGGAGCAGGAAATCCTAAGTATGGTAAGGAGCAACAGGAAATACATGATCCGCAGGAAGCTCGGTCCTATATCTTGCCCAGTCCAACTCTAGCTGTGATTTCCAGCAGATACCACACCCCTACTGCTTTCAGTCAACAATAGGGCCGTGGTCTTGTCCAAAGTAGGATAGATACAGAAGTAGCATATAGAAGTGAATGCAAGTGCTACTCCCATGATTATCAAGATGGCAGATGCCCATAAATAGCCAATAGTTGTTCTGATGGTACAACAAAATTACGTATCTGTGTAATGGTACCAAAACACAGAATACCTAACTTTAAACAACTGGAACTCAAAAGCAAACTCACACAAATAAATAAACAGGAGTTATCAAGAGTGGATCAGGAAGCCAGTATAAACCCGGTTTGTGCCCTTCAATGTCTGAAGTGGTGGGTCATCAGTGGTCAGACTGGACTGTGGGCAATGTTTGCTCTCCAAAACAGTAACTGTATTGTAAGATCAAGCACTGAAACTGGCAAAACAGAACGAGGCTGTTGCATGGTTGTTTGATCGAAGTACTTGACCCCTTAAATTCAAATTATTTCAGAAAATATACAATACAGCCACACGGAAACTCCTTTATTGTTGATTCATCCACCAAGCAACTTAAAGGAACAAACTAGTTTCAATTTTTTTAAATCAGTAACTTGGAGGCCAAGTCATTTTTTTATGGAAAACATCTTTAATGTTTCAATGTTACAGGCTGTCATAAACCTGCTAAACACACGCACACACTCACAAACAGGTGGAAACGCACCCACTTCCCCCCCTAAAGAGACAGCACAACGGACAAACCACTGTGCGTGTGTGTGCACGCGTGTGTATACGCACATCAGTCAGTCTGATTACAAGGTCAGATTCACAGGCTGGCTAATTGCCAGGAGATCTATGAGAGGTGATTGGATTTCAGTCCCAGAACCGTGCGAATAGGTGTCCACCTCCCCCCTCCCCCACATTTACGACAGTATCTGAAACGCATGAAAACATGAAACCAGAGAAAAAGAAAACAAACAAAAAATGCACAGCTGTCATAGATGCCCTCCACCTCCTCGCTCGGTCCCCCTGGCTACTTGTAGAATTCGTGCTCCTGCTCATCCTTCTTGATGACAGTCTTGTAGGCCTTCTCGAAGTCCTTGGCCAGCACAATGTAGCGGTTTTCTCTGACAGCCAGCATCCCGGCCTAGGGTTCGAGAGGAATAAAGGGGGTTTGGAGGGGTAAACGGGAGAGGGAGGAGAATACTAGCGCATTTTCCAAACGGCCTTAGAGCGTGCAGAGCGTGCCTTCCTTATTACACATTCAGGGCCAGTTTCAAAGGCAGATTAAGCCTCCTCACTGAATGCACATTCACCATTCAACACTTAAGTCAGTGTATAAGCTTACACGACCGAATCATCACAAACAGCACTTGGTGAAACAGGTGGACATCTTGCACGTAAATTATGACTAAGCACCATCTACCAGGGTAAAATGGCAGAGCCCCGGCACCTAGAATACAAATATAACAACTGGACAGGAAGTCATTACACGAAAATGCTGGGTTTGCGGTGGTTTCGCTACTTTGGTTTTTTTCGCTACTGCGCACTGCACTTTCTCTACTATGTCCAAGTCCGTTCGCTACCATAGATAAATGCAAGTTAAGAACATAAACATTACTTGAGAATCAGTAGTAAAACTTCATAAAAACCATTCGCATTACAGCTGAGAGTATTTTTTCGGGTTCTGACTCAATACGGACAATCAAACTAAGAGTGAATCGGCAACAAACACTTAGTTTGATTATTGTCGTGAACGGACGTGGACATAGTAGCAAAAGTAACGTGTGCAGTAGCAGAAAGCCAAAGTAGCAAAACAACCGGTTACCAAATGCTGAAGCCAAATAAAGTCAGCAGATCAAAAGCTTGGGTCAGAGCTACACCGGGGGCTCCAGCGACTCCCGGTTACCCGCTGCAGAAAAAGTTGCGGGAAATAAACTCTGCAGGTAGTGGGCCAGCACTTTTTCCCCTCACTGACTGCTGTAACACCTCTTACCTCCTGGCAGATGGAGTTGATGTCAGCTCCTGAGATCTTGTCTGGTCGGGCAACATCTGAATACTTATTAAGGGTTGAACAATTGCAACAAAGCAACTAATCGCATTCCTGATGTGCTGGTATACAATAGAAACCATTCCACTCGCAGCACACTCCCCTAATCTGCCCTTTAAAAACAAAAACACATAAACAGAGTACAGCCTGTAATCAGGCAAATTAGAGTCCAACAAGGTAGAAGTCACGGCAAAGCCTTGTTTGCTTCGCCCTCACCTGTTATAGCTTCATACTCCCTAAAAGTTGATGTTCAGTCCCCGCATACTGCTGACCTTTTGTGATCTGGACCTTTGACCCAATGACCTTCAAAACCTGATAAATTCAGCAAATCTCTGCAGTGATTTACCGTCTGTGATTTAGTCAAAGGCCGTCGACTCTCAGTAGACGGACAGACAGACGACTGAAAAATGGTAAGCCTACTGCCCACTGTGTGAGACAGAGGCATGATGAGCAAATGAAAAATAACAGAAATTCATGCCAACCAGAAATAACGACTTTGATGTGGGTGCTGTTACCGTCACCAATTTGCTCCTGATGCCCTCTATTGACCAGTCAGTGTCATGTGACACTTTTCATCAACAGTAGAAAGGCAAGTGCCTGTACATGTATGACCTTTTTTTGAGGAAAATAAGTAACTTAAGGGCCTTTAGCATCTTATGATGTAGTGATCGAGAGAGGATACAGTCCTCCAGGTCGACTTCTTCGGACAGGTTCATCTTGCTGGTAATGGTGGAGAAGATCAGGCGTTTCTGCCTTCGGTCCGGCAGCGGGAACTCGATCTTACGGTCGAGCCGACCGGGTCGAAGCAGAGCCGGGTCCAGTGTGTCGGCTCGGTTGGTGGCCATGATCACCTGTGGAGGTGGGCGGGGCGAGAGAAAGTGCATTGTGACTCGTACATCTAGCCCAGCTGCAGCTAATCCTGCGATTGTGGTAAACCCTTTAATCCACACACTACATACTCCCTCCGCACAGTGCACTTTAACATGAACCCAGAATGTACACTTCCACAGTGTGTGTCTCTCACACACAAGCACGCTCGCACGCACACGCATGTGTATGTGGATTTAACAGTGTGTCATGTGTGAGTCTATATTTATCAGTGAGGGCATACATGTATGGGTGGATTTAATACTTTAATACCGAGCGCATACGTGTGCGAGTACTTAAGAGCGCGTGAAAATGCTTGCATCTGTGCGAGTGTGTGTGCGCAAGCACGTGCACACTATAATTTATTATATATTAATCAGGTAGCGCAAATGCGTGTGCATGGGTGGGCGTGCGTAGGCAGAGAATGTGTTTGTATTAATTACTGTTTGCGCTTGGGCATTTGTTAGTATGTGCATGTGCGTATGTATCAGTATGTGTTTGTGTCCGTATATCACGCAGGTCGGCTCACCTTAACATTAACATTCTGATCAAAACCGTCCATCTGATTAAGCAGCTCCAGCAGGATTCGCTGCACCTCTCTATCAGCTGAGGGGGGAGAGGAGGGAAATGGTATCATTCACATTTATTTACTCAAATCTTCTCTCTGTTACAGGAATCATCAGATGGTGCGCATTTTTCGGGCAGAGTAACAGTCTTGATGTTATACAGACACATGGATAAACACAAGTTCTTTTTTCACACTGAGAGACCGACTTGAAGTTACAGGCTTACAGCACATATCTGTCAATCAGTGCACAGCATTTCAGTTATTGCAGGGCTCAGAAAAATCTTAGGATTATGGACTGAGGTCTCCACTGTGCTTTGTCTTGGTGAGACCATAATCTACATGCGTGTGCGAATATATGCGTCTATAATTCATGTTCTCGGACACAGCTTTCTGCTCTCCCTCCAGCTTGAACGTATTTGTGGGCAGCGCTAATGTATAAAAACCCACCGAATGCCAGTGTGCGGCCCATCTGAAAGAAAAAAAGACTAAGGCCTGAGCACAAAGTCCATTTAAAACATCACGCCCATGTTGTGCAATATTAATGAGATTGTCAACACAATGCCAGGAACATTAGTTCTGCTCCCGTGGTAGAGGTTAATGGATAAATTACTGTTGCTGGGGGAACCGCCACAGTGAACACACTTAGCCTGAGTGTTAAAGGGACAGTTCACCCCAAAATGAAAAATACGCAAATTTTCTCTTACCTTTAGTATTATATTTCCATTCTCATTGGCTTGGCGCGAGAACGTAATGCAACAAAATTGAAATCGTTGCGATGCTTGAAGTGCAAAAAAAAAATACATTTGAAGAATTAAAAAGTAACATCTCTCTCCATAAATTATGACCCTGTTACTCAAGTTAATCCACATACCGTGTGAGCAGTTAAATGTAGAGCACTAGTTCTTAAACCTCTCCTGAAGTACCACTAGTCCTGCATGGTTTAGACCTCTCTCTGTTCCAGCTCAGGTGATTCTAATGATCGGCTCATGAACAACCACCAAAAGCGGACTGATAAGGTGTGTCTTCATTAGAACAAAGTTTCAAATTAGCTCGCTATTTTGCGGTTTTGAAATTAGCCCGATGTCAAATTAGCTGGCTATTTCATAGTGAAGACGCAACTAGCCCTCTAATTTGATCGGTAAATTTTCCCGATAAATCTGGGACTAGTCCGCGGAACAGCCAGCTAATTTGTGTTGCGTCTTCATTTCTCGATCGGAGGGCTTTCGGGCTCATGGAGACGCATATTCGGGCTGATTTCCCTAACCGCAGAATAGCTGGCTAGGTTAACTTCGTTCTGATGAAGACACACCTATACTGAGTGGATCATTTAAATCACCAGTGCAGTAGCAGGGAGAGATCTAAAACAGGCAGGACTAGTGGTACTTCAGGAGAGGTTTGAGAAGCACTTGTGTAGAAAATACTGTCTTTCTACATCGCTTTCTACTAAACTAAATTTGTTCTACCAAATGATTGGAGGGTAGAAAGAAAATGGTTCAGAGGAAAGTTTGGCAAAAAGAACATAATTCCCAGGCTAACAACATGGTCTGAGGATTAATGAGCTATGATTTGTGAAACAAGATGTTGCTTTTGAATTTTTCAAATGCATTTTACTGGTACTTTAAGTACCACAAGAAGAGAGAATTTAGCTCTATTTGAGAGAAGGTAGACACCTCTATAGTCGATATCTCCAAAACTCAGCAAATCATTCCAAATCTAAATGGATAAATGGCACTACATGTATAAGGAAAAACAAGCATTTTTAATTATGGGGTGAACTGTCCTTTAAGAAAAAAAGTTAATGGATGTTTGTTGGGATTTGCCAAATTGCACTTAATAGTATAGTATTGTTGGAGTAGTTGTGCTCATCTGGGTTGGGGGCACAGGAATGAGGGTCTTAATGGAGCGGGCGGGGGTGGGGGGGGTCATGTTTACATTCGTCTCTTCCCCAAACCCGGTTTTTGAACAGTCTTGACAGTCAGAGAGACAGACAACATTGTGCTCCCCAATCAGTACCTCCGGTCTGAGCGTCGAAGCGCTTAGTGGCGATGGCATCGATCTCGTCGATAAAGATGATGGCGGGGGCGTTCTCCTTGGCCAGCCGGAAGACGTCGCGCACCATGCGGGGTCCCTCCCCTAGATACTTCTGCACGAACTCCGAGCCCACCACACGTATGAACGCCGCTGCGTCGCGTTAGAGCAAGGGGTAGGGACAGGGCCAGAGGGAAGGGAGGAGGGGCGGGGGAAAGAAACCAAGGGAAAGAGGAAGGGCAAGGAAGAGAGAGCATGAGAGAGGGAGGAGAAGAATGGGCGTAGAGAGAGGAGGAGGACAGCGAGAATCAGGGAGGGAGGAAAAAGAGGCAGGAAGAGAGGACAGAAAATAGGAGAGGGAGGAAATAAAGGAAGAAGCAGGTTTAAGGATAGAGAGGGAAGAAAAAGAACAAAAATGAAAGAAGGAAAAAGGTAGGAAAAATGGGGGAGGAAGGAGAGATGGAGCAGTATAGAAAGAGGCAGAGAAATAAGAGGGAGGAGTGGAGAGACAGAGTTAATCGAGTGCAGACAAAAACCAAACCTCTCTCTGCACACAGTGTATTCTGCAGAGGTCGGCACGCCACTGTCAATCAAGCTCAGTGTGCGACTCCAGTACCAACACTCTCATCTGCTCTGCCGTTCAGATCAGTGCAGGAAACTGCATTTAGCGACGGGAAATAAGGAGAGAGCACACAAACTGCCCCAACTTTTCACAAATCACATCTACAAGAAAAAGCATCCTCTACCTTTAATGGCGTTTTTACTGAGATACAGAGCAAAAAAAAAAAAATTCTTTGCACACACACTTTCTGCACTTTCTGAGCTCTACAGAGAAATAAAGTGTGGTGCGCTACGCTAATGGAGGACAATCCATGGTAATGGAAGTTGCGTGCATATTTATCTGAAGCACGGGGTGCAATGCAAGGGGATATATTTACTAGTGCTTTGGTGTGCTATGCTGATGGATGGAGTGCACATGTTTGCATGCAATGAGGTGTGGTCAGCTAATGGAAGGTCTTTGCATATTTGCGTGCAGTGTGGTGACCTATGCCAATTGATGTTGTGAGCATATTTACCAACAGTGTTGTGAGCTACTGGCAGGTCCATGCATATTCACTGGCAATGTGGTGTGCCATGCAAGTGAAACGTGTGTGGATATTTACCAGTAATTTGATACGGTATGCTGAAGGATGGTGTGTACATATTTACCAGTAATGAGCTGTCTTATACCAAACAAATGTCTGTGCTTATTTACCTGTACTGTGGTGCTCTATTCTAATGGAAATTTTTTGTGCATTTACCAGTAGGGTGGTGCGTATATGGATGGAGTGTGTATATTTACCAGTAGTGCGTAGGCATGGGCCGGTATGAGATTCTGACGGTATGATAACCTTTAGCAAAAATATCACGGTTTCGCGGTATTGCGGTATTGCAATTACAGCTCTAAAATGTATTATTTTGAAATGTCTAGGTAAAAAACAACAACTTTTTTCCATTGAACACAATCCATTTTATTTTTAAACAACATATAGAATGTTTGGTATATTAGTAAACGTTTACCATGTTAAGTTAAAATAAATAATAAAATAATAATAAAATAAATAATTGAATTCTTCTAAATAAAATTAAAATAAATTTAGTCCCTTAAGGGAGCCTAAACCTGCAGCTCAACAATAATCATGACCTGCACTTTCTGTCTTTGACGACTCTTAAAAAACTGCTCATACCGCAGGAACGGTATGATGGAAAATTTTAGCGGTTTTGAAACCGTGACTTTTTCAAACCACGGTATACCTTGAAACCGGTAACCAGCCTATGCCTAGTAGTGCGGTGTGTATATGGATGGAGTGTGTATATTTATCAGTAGTGTGGTGTGCTGTGCTAACAGGGGTGGGGGGGGGGGGGTGGGGGTTGTCATGCCTATTTACCAGTAGTGTGGTGTGCTTTACTAATGCGTGCTACGCTAATGAAACCTGTAGTGTGCGGTGCTACGTTAACTGAGGGTCTGTGTATATGTTCCTGTAGTGTATTGTGCAAATAGGCGGTCGGTACATATTAATCTGTAGTGTGGTATGCTATGCTAATGGCAGGTCAGTGCGTATTTACCTGTAATGTAGTGTGCTATGCAAATGACAGGTCTCCGCAATGTTTACCTGTAGTGTGTTGTGCTAAGACAAAGGAAGGTCTGTGCATATTTAGCAGTAAAGCGATGCGCTACGCTACTGAAAGGTGCCTGAATATTTACCAGTCGTGTGGTGTGCCACAGCCTTGGCAAGCATGGTCTTCCCACAACCTGGTGGGCCGTACATCAGCACACCCCTGGGAGGGTCGATACCAATCTGCAGCAGAGGATGGAGTCAGCATCTAATCAACCCAACAACCGCTGCCAAGTAACCTGTCCAATACCAGTCACCCATGCAATCACCTGACCAGTCATTCAGCCAATCACCTGACTCATCACACATCACACTTTCCACTAATCAATCTTCTACACTATATGTTTACATGGAGGCATTAAAAAAAAAGTTTGAATTAAGGCCGTATCTCTTTTTACACGCAACTTATTCATACAACTGGATGTGTGTGACACCTTTATTAGCTGCCTCAGTGGCTGAAGCGGGACGCGGCAGCGCAGTGGTTAAGTGTGCTTGAATTGGGACCACTATGTCCTGAGTTTGAGTCCTTGCTACGGCCTCTGCGGCGTGTTCTTGGGGAAAACACTTCACACCCACAGTGTCGCACTCCACCCATGGGTTATTACTGGGTACCGGCAAATTGTCAGGGAAACCCGATGAAGAGCTAAGGGGTAACCTGCGATGGACTAACATCCCATCCAGGGGGAGTAGCAATACTACCAGTTGCTTCATGCTACTTAAAACAGGGTTAAGCAACGGCTTGATGAGCCACGAGGCTCAGAACAGACTCAGGCCGTGGTCGAAACCGCGCACTAACGTACTACTCGCACTACCGATGACATCGCATTTAGGGCGTAGGGTGTTGACTTACGCGTGGGGAGTGAGTTTGTGTCCGCGAGAAGTTCCAGGATGTATACTAGATCGGGCAGATATTTTGTGGGTGCATCGTAAGCCCACTATTCATACACAAATTGCCCAAGAGGCAACGCGACGTAAACCGCCAGAAAAACTCGCTGAGGAATAATAAGAAGAAGCAGCAACAGGAAGAGCTTGTTCGAAGTGAGTAGCGTGTAGTGTGGCTAGTGTGTAATGAGAATAGTTTATGTAGACCGTAGAGCGCGGTTTCAAACACGGCCTTAGTCTCTTTCTCTCTCTCTCTCTCTCAGGGGCTCAAGGCACACATCTCGCTCACGCAGTCCTACCTGTTTGTAGAGCTCAAAGTGCGTTAGAGGGAGCTCCACCGCCTCCCTCACTTCCTGTTTCTGTATGTCCATCCCCCCGATGTCAGCATACATCACGTCTGGCTTCTGGTCTGTGAGAGAAAGAGACTGTGCATTAGAGCGGGCCCTTGCCCAACTGGGAGTACATTTCTTCCGGCTCTTGCCAAGAGATGACATTCACAGCCTGAGTTTGCGCCACAGTCATTAAATGCTTAGCCGCGATATATCTACATAATGCAGCAATGGAGAGGCATTGTTAATGACTGGGGTGTGATTACACGTTCCAGCAACATAGCTAGAACATTTTGTTCTTGCTGGGAGGCAGCGCTAAATCTGCATCTGTGGTGGGAGAGAATTCCAGAGAGAGCAGGCCAGAGTAAAGGCAGGACACAGGGTACCAACAATCCAGGGCCTCTGCAGAATCCATACCTCAAAGACAAAAGCTGTATCAAACAGAGCCACACCTCTCCTCGCCATGTAATCCATTTGAAAACAAAACCTATGCAAAATCTCATTGAACATTTATAGAGGCTTAGAACACCAACTTGACTGGAGAATGCCATTAATTTGGCTACAACAGCTGTTTTTGGGTCCAATTTCTTCAACAAAGCTGTCACTCTCTCCAAGTATCAAAACAACCACGCGGCTGCAGTGTTCTCCACTAAAATTTTCAATGACCGGGCGGTAGGTGGTAGGCCCGCCCGGTCATTAACAATAGTGGAGAACCCTGGGCTGATTCGCTGACACAACAAACTGACCGTTGCAATTTACAAAGAGAGTAATCTGTCAAACAACTTCTGGCATGCTACTTGTGGTACAGACTCCACCTGTTTTCAGACATCTGACGGCAACAAGGCTAATCTTCGGCCAGCACAAGTTTGCGAATGGCAAACTGGCAGGAAACCGAACCAACCTTAATGCGTGCAGCTGGTCACAGGAAAGCATTTGAAAAAGGATATTTTGGCTGCATGAGAGAGAGGTTTTGGGGGAGGGGGTGCAGGTCTCTGGGGCACTGACCTGACGTCAGCATCATGATACTGCTGTCAGCCTCTGGGGGCAGCACATCCACCAGCGCATTGCTGTGTTTGTGCAGAGCCACCGAAGCGTTGGGCTTCAGGAGCTCTCTGTCGATGGTGCTCAGAATCCGTACGTAGTAGTTAGAGCCTGGGGGAGGACAGAAAACAGGCCCATTCAATACGCGTCAAGACACATTCAGTAAACTAAACATATAATTCAGCCTCTTCCCCAGTCCTTTTCTTTGGAGTATGGGTGACCAGAGAGGACAACTTGATGGATTAATACTGAGTACTGTTTCTCCTGGTATTGTCATTTTCCTCAGCCAACTACAACACACTACAGTAAAGTACAGAGTCCAAGAGAGAAAATGGCCCATCTATCTGTCATGGAAGTCTGCAGCCACGACCAGCAGCGCTCTTATGTCTGCTTTTGGCAGCATATTGGTACCCTTTATGTGCACATGACACGCTGTGTGGGCATGTTTTACCGATGAAGTAAGGCCAGACAATAAATTTATCACAATAAATTTAAGCACAATAAAAATGACTGCTGCCCTGGGCAAGTAGACAAGCTTTCTTCTTTTCGTTACCATGACTCATGCGTGATGCGGTCTTGAACGAATAGCAATCAAACATCAGAGGCCATTAGAAAAGCTTTTAGGAAGAAAATTGCGCTTTGAAGTCAACTATTTACCAGTGAGGTTGGACAGCTTCCATCACCTTGGCATAATTAGCCTACTAGAAATCTATTCCTATGCACTTTGCCTACCTACGACTCAGGCAATTGATTTACCCATCTTACTAATCACAATCAATATGTATCCTATGATAATGATAAGCAGACAGACCTAACTAGGCTTTCGTCTCTCATTGAAAGAGTGCCAATAACCTGAATACCCAGAAAAAAAAAAAACCTCCTCTGTCAGACTCTCATTACAAAATTTTTGCACTTTATTGAGGATTCATTAAAAAATAAATTCATCTTAAGACGGTCCGGGTTTTCAAGCATCTAAAAGATAGGAATTTTGTTAAGTGTATCAAACATGTTAAATGTAAATTATTTTCGCATTGCACAAAATGGTCAAATGTACATAAAACTTAACACACATATTCAGGCAAATCTGTGCCACAAATCTGCAACATTTTTCCATATCATAATTGAAAAAAAAATTATTTAAAAACAAAGTCATTCATAGCTCTTGATTTTGGCTACTTGTGAGGGTCTAATTCGCTTGCAATAGAAATGGAAAACATTTTTACACATATTGAGGGTGACTTATGATTTATTTTAAAATTTGCATGAAATTATCTAATGTAAGCCAGGAAATAATCCGACAAACGCAGTCAGGCAAATCTGTGCCGTTTCATGGTCATTTAAAATTCAAAATGCGACAAAGAACAAATGCTATGAAAATTAATCGGACTGTCTACCATTTCAAATTATTAATTGAGCGAATCAAGTAATTGATTGCTTACTGAGCAAAGTAAACTGGAACAGGGTGAGAGCAATTTCTGGTTGAAAGGTGATGATTCTGCGGATGTTTACGTTGCTCTGTTCAGCACGTTGATAATGAATACTGAAATCAGTAAGGTTTTTTTTTTTTTTTTTAAACAAAAGCATTTCATATGGCCTTTAATTTTTGGCAGCCGTTTATTTGAGACCGCATCAGGTATGATCCATGGAAAACGAAAGAAACAGACAGGTCTGTGTGCCCCACAGCGGGAGTTATTCTTATTGCACTTTGAATTAACGTGATAAATTTATAGTCCAGCCCTACTACAAAGCAAATACACAAAGTGGTCTCAGATGAAACAAAGTCGAGTTGACGTATAAGAGAACACGAGTAAATGTGACTAGATACTAGATACATGGATATAATTGGTTTTATAGTGTGTCTAAAATTGCATAGCATATCAAATAGCAAGCACTTGTATTTCTGAGTGGTGTTTGTTTAAGCGGGTGTCCTTACGGTTGTTCAAGTCTGTGGGTGCAGAGTTGTGCTTGTTTTGAGTTCGTAAGATTGTTTCTGAGTGTCAGTAGACTGTATGAGTGAAAGTATCAATGGCATGCTTGTGTGAGTACATAACCGCTACTATACACACAAATCCGCATCACACCACCTGTAGTAGAGCCCACGATGGCAGTGTTCTGGTCGACAGCCTCCAGGAACTGGCCAATGACCAGTGGGATACTCTGTATCCTCTTCACCTCCTCCTGGGCGTGCAGGAATTCCTTCTTCAGGTTCTTCTGCTCATCTTTGATGTACTCCTCCTGCACCTCCAGAAACTCCAGCTCCTGTTGCAGCTTCTAAAGGGGGGGGAGTGGTATTAGTGTAGCCCTGAAGACATCAACTTCTAAAAGCAGCAGATGTTTTGTTCTAGATAATAAATGTAAGCCAAGTATCTCGCCCATGACCTGACATGCATTCAGTAAACTTGCTGAGTCACATAGCCTCACAACCGAGTGAGACAGGTTTACATTAAATATACCATAGAGTGACAGATGGTCATCCTACAAACCTGCAACTTGGGTTTTCAGAAAAAAAATTAAGGATTGAGGGAATTAACAGGTTCAGCTCTAGTTGAACTTCAGCAGGGAAATTTGATAAAACAAGACTGTCAAGCAACCCAAGTAATTGAGTTAAATAATCCTGAAAACAGCTCATTTTACCCCATAAAACCAACGTAGCCACATTTAGGTCCAAGTGCAGCTGCTGTATTCAAACCCCTGAAACTTCAGGCCTATTTTAAATTCACCAAGGAGGCCCCAAGGTTTCCAACAATTTTAAATATGTCCTGCTGAATTACAATAAAATGTGTATGAAATTATGCAGAAGATTCAGATATTTTCCATTTGATGTAAAGCAGGTGCCATAAAATCATGGCATCCTGGTTTAGAATATTTCTCTCAACTTAAGTGTGAACAAGCCTCAGTTAAGCACTGCAACCAGCAGATACAGGATACGTATGTGACATTGTCCAACAATGTTGAAAGAACATGTTTTTTTTTTTCTGACTTCGAAGCTACCTACATAAGGGAAAACTTAAGTGAAAAGTTAGAGTTAAATAGGTTCACTTCAGTTCACATAAAGTAATTGCTTAGAGTAGTTATACAGGAAACGTGGTCATCCTGCTTGGTAAAATACCTCCCACGTGTCAGAGGCGACATGGTATCTGCAGGAATTCTAGGTTTCTTTTCGATCTTCATCCAATGAAGGCAAGAAAAGAGGTGCATGAATTATTTAACCAATAAGTTAATCAATGAATTATTTTGATTTGGAGTATGTAGTGAGCTATGAAGCACTACAGCTCTCCAAAAATAAGGGGTTGACGCTACAGGTCAACAACAATTCCTCTGAAACCAGTGACACTGAAATTCGATTAGAGGACTGATTGGACAAAATTCCTCAGCATTAAGACTAGTAGCATTGTTATTATGAACGATGGCCACTATACCAAGAATAATTAAAAATCACACTTGCCAATGTCATGACAGCTTTCTAAACAGAACCTGCCAACCTAATTATGTACTTCGACATAGCTGCTCCTTGCATCATTACAACACAGGACGTCCTTTCATAAATTGATGTTTGTTTTGCTAATGCATGCATTGAGACTAATCACGGCAGACACACCTCAGTGACAACAAGGGTAGTTCAAAGGGTAAAATATGGGGCTGAAGTGAGCCACACCACCCTATAAAGAGAGAAACCAGTCAGAATGTAATCAGCTCCACGTACCTTATATCTGCTGTATAAATCTTCCAGGTCCTCGGGTTCCGGAGCCAAAAAGGAGAGGCCGGTCTGCGGCCTTGAGGTGAGCATGGCAGGCAACTCTTCCTGGAAGATGTCAGGTTATCAGGCAGCATTTAAACACACACACACACACACACACACACACATCCGCAAAGAGAGAATCTAACTTTACCATCATTGAAAATGAGAGCCTCAGTAATTTTTTTTTTCTGGCACTAGATAGCTGCGTAAATGTGTCACACCTGTTATTTGACAGCAATGTTTAGGATGGATAAGTCAATTTACCCAACTGGCTAACTAGCTAGTTAACAGTAAAATGGTTCTGGAAGACACAAGAATGTCAAATATGCTTATTTTACGAATTAGCAGGCTAGCTAGTACCCATTCCCGCTATAATATGAAATTAAATAGCTAGGTTACTCATTAACATTTCTTTATAACGTTAACCAACTGAAAATTAATTACTGTGGGCATAACAAGCCAATTTTTTTCTGATATTGAACAAGTGACTGCATCTTACTGGCTAGCAAGCTAGGCTGCTGCAATAACACAAGTTAGCCATCTGACAAGCGTCCGTTACGCTCCAGCTATGGTTGGTTAACTAGCGAAGGTGTTAGCCAATTCGACTGACGTTAGTCTGAACATTTGCTCAATTTTTAAAAGACGGACCGCTCAAATAGTGGCTAACTAGCCAGCCAGTTAGCGGGCTACATAGCCATTTAGCCGTCTAGCCACTGAATGAATTGGCATCTTTTTTGAGCCCTCAAGAAAGTCCACCAGTTCTGTCATCAAAACTACTAGTGATACCAATACGACGAGGCTGAAGTCCTAATCTGCAGATACTGATATACGGATAAAAAAATTTGTCCATAGTTGAGCTTACGCGAACATCAACAGCATTATAATACCTGAGTTTTTTCAACAATCACCCCGATCTCCTCCATGTTGGTTTTCTTACAGCCAATGGTTTGACGTAAACACGTACATGGAAGCGGAAATATCGTCACTATCAAATTTTACTAAAGTGTCATGGGTACTGTAGTACTTTTTTTTCCCCCAAAAGCGTCCATACTGTAGTCCATAGATGCAAACATTGTGGGTGCATCTCAAAGCCAAGGCTGTATCCTTCGAAGGCTCCATTTTTAGGGGTCGTCACTTACATCTATCTGCCAATCTGACTTTTAGGGTAAGGGACAAGGTTAAATTTAGGGTTAGATTTCGGGCTAGATTTAGGCTTAGGGGTTAGAGTTAAAGGTGCACTATGCAAGTTTGTTTACTTTCACTTCTGTTGACAGTTGAACTCAAACAAAACAGAAGTAGCCCGCCCCTCCCTCCCATAGTTCCCTCCTTCCCATGCTTCCATAACTGTCAACTCTTGTAGGTGATCGGCCGGGACGGTTTGTTATGTTATGGGGCACAGCCTGTGCCCCTTGTGTTTATTTGCAGTTCGTGACGCATGTGCGGTCTCCAGGGCCCAGGTTTTTTTTACAGTGAATTTAGGGGCAGTAGCTAGCAGATCGTGGAGACATGTCGGCGAATTGAGACAAAAATATAATCGCGCAGAAAGTACACAAACTTGCATAGTGCACCTTTAAGGTTAAGGTTAGGGAAACCAATTTAAACCAAAGCGGTTGAAAAGCTGTTGTTTGAAAGCTGCAGCCGACGCTTTGAGATGCACCCTGGGTGCATCCCGAAGCGTAGGTTGCATCCTTCGAAGGCTGCGTTTTTAGGGGTCGACACAAAATTCCATCCACCAAACCGACTAACTTCATTTCATCTCCGTTCAACAGCTTTGGTTTAAATTGGTTTCCCTAACCTTAACCTTAACTCTAAGCCCCAAGTCTAAATCTAGCCCGAAATCTAACCCAAAATTTAACCTTGTCCCTTACCCTAAAAGTCAGATTTTCATCCATATCGGTTTGAAGGAATGACGGCACCTTTTGCTTATAGTCTCTCCCCATTTTCAGGTGGATCAAAAAATATTGGATAGTTTAACACAATGTAGAATAAAATAATTGGTTGCATATTCTTTGCCTGCAACGACTGCTTGAAGTCTGTGCTGCATAAACATCACCAGATGCACTGCCAGGCCTGTACTGCTGCCATTTTCAGCCCTTCCCTGTTCTGGGGATTCAGTCTCTTCTTCAGCATATAAAATGCATGATCAGTTGGCTTCAGATGTGGTGACTGATTTGGCCAACAGAGCCAAAATTTACAAAAATCTATCTCTGTCCAACGAATTATAGTGCTCACAGTAAGTCATCCATAACATCATCCACTTAAGGCATGATTATTTCCGTGGAATTTATTGAGACTTTTTACATGTTTATGCCACCTTTAATTGCAATGAAAATGTAATTTCCCCATTTTAAGAGCTTTTTATAATTTTCAGTGGTTTTGGATGGTAGCTTATTAACACAAGTTTGCTGGACTATGTCAACAGTAGCCACAAAGCCCTTTCTTCCTTTATTCCACAGAGTGTTGACTGCACTGCCCTGTAGTGAAAAAAAAAAAAAAAACAACAACAGTAAAATGTTAGTCACGCTCTGTGTTAGACTAGTTTGGGACAAATTTTGAACACATTACAACCTTGGGGAATTCTTGGTCATGCTCTAAAGGGCTGCCACTTAATGTGTATGTCTAACTGCGCTTGTGATTATGACTACATTTTCTCTGATTCTGAGAAGATTAGGAGCAAGATTCCTTAAGCTTGATTAGGATCCCTGTCACCTCCAGGGAAAATGAACAAAGCAGTAAATTTAGACTTGCTGACTATGGCAGATGCGTGTGTGAGAAAAGGAAAGAGAGGAAGGGTTTGTCGTCATACAGTACAGTTTGGTGTCGCACAAATTTGATAAATATACTTCCTCCAATTATCTATTCATTAATTTATTTAGATCCAGAGATATTATTTTATACAACCCCAATTCCGAAATAGTTGGGATGAAGTGTAAATTGTGAATAAAATCAAAATGCAATGACTTTCAGATCACATGAGCCAATATGTCATTTACAATAGAACATAGTTTCAACATTTGAAATGTTGTCTGAGACATTTTACATTTTTATCCACAAAATGAGCTTATTTAAAATTTTCTGGCTGCGACAGGTCTCAAAAAAGTTGGGACACAGGCAAAAAAGGGCTGAAAAAGCAATTAATATATAAGAGAATCAGCTGAAAGAACATTTAGCAAGTAATTAAATTAACTGTCATCAGGTGTGTAACATGATTGGCTATAAAAGGGATGTCTTAGAGAGGGTGAGTCTCTCAGAAGTAAAGATGGCCAGAGGCTCTCCAACCTGTGAAGGCTTGCGTAAAAAAATTGTGGAATACTTTAAAAACAATGTTCCTCAACGTCAAATTGCAAATGCTGTGAAGGTTTCATCATCGACAGTGCATAACATCATCAAAAGATTCAGAGAAACTGGAAAAATCTCTGTGTGTAAGGGACAAGGCCGAAGACCTTTACTGGATGCCCATGATCTTCGGGCCCTCAGATGCCACTGCATCACTCACCGGCATGATTCTGTCATTGACATTTCTAAATGGGCCCAGGAATACGTAAAGAAACCACTGTCTGTAAACACAGTCCGCTGTGCCATCCACAGATACCACCTAAAACTCTATCATGCAAAAAAAAAAAAGCCATTGTTGAGCATGATCCAGAAGCGCCGCCGTGTTCTGTGGGCCAAGGCTCATTTAAAATGGACTGTAGCAAAGTGGCAAAGTGTCCTGTGGTAAGAAAAGTCCAAATATGACATTCTTGTTGGAAATCATGGGCACCGTGTCCTCCGGGCTAAAGAGGAGAAAGACCACCCCTCCTATTATCAGCATTCAGTTCAAAAGCCAGCATCTCTGATGGTATGGGGATGCATTAGTGCGTATGGCGTGGGACACTTGCATGTTTTAAAAAGCACCATGAATGCTGAAAGGTATATAAAGGTTTTAGAGCAACATATGCTCCCCTCCAGATCACATCTATTCCAGGGAAGGGCTTGTGTATTTCAGCAGGACAATGCAAAATCACATGCTGCAGCTATTACAACAGCATGGCTTTGTACTAGAAGAGTCCGTGTGCTGAACTGGCCTGCCTGCAGTCCTGATCTTTCACCGATTGAGAACATTTGACGCATAATTAAACGAAAAGTCTGTCAAAGGTGACCCAAAACTCTCCAGCAGCTGGAAGCCTTTATTAAACAAGAGTGGGATCAAATTCCAATGACTAAACTCAAGAAATTTGTCTCCTCAATGCCCAGACGCCTCCACTCTGTGTTAAAAAGAAGAGGGGATGTTACACCATGGTAAACAGGCCCCTGTCCCAACTTTTTTTGAGACCTGTAGCAGCCATCAAATTTGAAATAAGCTCATTTTATGAATAAAATTGTAAAATTTCTCAGTTTCAACATTTGCTATGTTATCTCTGTTCTATTGTGAATAAAATACTGGCTGGTGTGATTTGAAAGTCATTGCATTTTGATTTTATTCACAATTTACACTTTGTCCCAACTATTTCAGAATTGGAGTTGTACAAATAAGGTTGCTGCCATACTATTGTAGTTAACATGCAACATGACAGATGACATAAAAATACGAAAATTAATGTATGACATAATTTTGTCCCTCTGTCCATGTCAAATTTCCAAAAATCTACAAATAAGAGCACTTAATTACCGGAAACAAACAGTAATGATGGCAATGATATTAAAAATGTTGAAAGGAGATTTGTGGAGAATGTTGCAACAATAGCTGTAGGAGAGTCTTAATTCTGTTTCCCTTGTCCTAATTTTGTCATGAAGCCCCCTTTACAATTGCGAGTTTTTGTTAGTTTGGTCCTCGTGCGCTTGTCGTAGTTGATGATGTCACTCTTTGTTTTGCCAAGAAAAGTCTAATTTTTCACTTTTTCCATGGGTGAGCAGTGGTGGATGGCTATTGTGTGTGTTATATGCATAAACGTGAGTCAGACTGCGTCCTGGCCAATTTTTGGCCACCGAACCTGGTTGGGATAATGATCTAATTTATTTTTACTCCCGAAATTGCACTTTGAGTGCTTTATGTTATTTAATGCACATTGGAATACCTTGCAATTTCTCTGGCACATGGTATAGAATCAGTGGGCATTATGCAATATTTATTGCTAATATTGCTAACTTTTCTTACGTTTTTATGTCTCGAGTGTCATACTATCGGAATATGCATATAGTTTCCGTGTTTTCTGGTAACTTCACGATTCATTAATAATTATGCAAATGAACACGTCCTTCGTGGTATTTCGCGATGTTACAATTGACCTATGGCTAAGCCCCGCCCCCTCCACTGACTCGGACAAACAATCAACATCTTAGAACAGGCGCTAATGGCTGGTATCACAGTCGGAGATATTTTTCAGGATGCTATCGATGATTTTTGGCGATAGAAGGCTCAAATATCATCAAGAAGTCAGCAAAAAGGTTTACACTATGCATTGGAGGGATAAATTAATGAATTTAGAGTGGAAAAGGTCAACTTTAGCTAATGTTAGCTAACTTTGCAATGTAAATGATAAATTTACATTAATCTCCAGCGAAACAGTTCGAATCTGCGTGTCAAAATTGCCATCTCTACTAGATATCAAGTTTTACAATTAGTGCCAATTTACTTTAATAGCCAGGCATCTTTGGCCAACATTTGTTTGCTTAAAAACTCGGTAGTCAGAGAACGAGTTTAACAGCCTTGTCAGAGCATAACTGACAGCGAACTCGCTGACTTAGCCAGCGAGCTAGTTTACTGACTTCGGTAGTTGTCTAACTTTATATTTGGCGCATTTAGTTAAATGCCAGCTTGTGAAAGGCTCGCAGCTCAATACTAGCTAAGTAGCCAAATAATGGCTCTTCGCTGCTTTTATTCACTTAGCTAGCTGGCTAGCGAACTAGTTAGCTAGCAATTTCACTAGCTAAGCTAGTGATATTTATTGAATAATCATACAAGCTAGCTTGCTAAATAACAGTAAGTGACGGTACCATTTACTGTTTCTATCGGTTTACCTATGTGCACAAGATGTAATAAGCTCACTAGCTGGCTAGCTCGGTGGTTTGCTAGCGTTGCTTAATGCTAACTAGCTAAATGGTGAAATAACTTTTCATTGTGATCCTTTCATTCCTAGGTATGTAGCTAGCTAATAGTAGCCCGCTATATGGGAATGGGTGCACGGACATACGGCAATGTAGGGCACTGATGGGCTACCGTCGTGGTACGTTATGAACGTTGGCTGAAACTGAGGTACCTCATTGGCTTGGAACAAATCACGGTGTACTCGCCCACTTGTGCAGCGGATATGTAGTTCGGAGAAGTGGACTACAAACTGGACTACAAGTGCAAAAGCATATAATTTTTGGGAATAAACTACGAATTTGATGTGATCATTTGAATCTGTATACCCTGTAGGCTAATCTCGGAGCGAGGCGGCTCTTAGAATTAATACGAGTTCGAGCAATGCCAGAAAGTGTCCAAACCCCATTATAAATTCCCATAGGGATTTTACTTCCGACACCAGAAGCTAAGTAGCGGTGACGTCATCACTTTAGTACTCTATTGTCATTACTGCAGCCATGCTATTTGGATGCAAGAGGGCTCTGTGAGCCATGGAATTGTTCATTGTCGCCAGGGACTGCGGTGTATTTCCCGCGATTGCAACATCAATCGCCCTAATTTAATTTATGTTGGCCTAAATGAAATTTAATGTTATTGAAGACTAATACTGTATTATCATTTCTTCTATTTCTTTAGAACCACGTGCACTCAATGTATATCGACGTACTCACCCAAATCTTCAAACCTATGCCTTGTATTCACCAATGACCTGTATCTGTCAAATGAGGGATCATTAAAGTTTATTTGGATTGAACTCTGCGTGCCCTACTCTTTGATCGGAGTCCCTGTCCTTAAAGGAACTGTCAAGCCAGCATCCCAAAGGTACTTCTTCAATCACAGCGACTACTAAAATAAATACTAATACTAATACTAATACTACTACTACTACTACTACTACTACTACCACCACCACTACTACTGCTGCAACTACTACTAATAACAACAATAACAATGATAGCAATAGCTAGAGTAGCATTTGCAGAGAACAGACCTCTGAGACGACCAATATTCCTCTCTATGAAAGCAAATCTGCAAGGGCAGCCATCCTGCTTGTAAAATTGTCTAATTTTAGTCGCATTTGACTTTACTACCATCTAGTGGATTTTAAGATGTATGGCATTTATACCCATCTTGCAGTCCTGCATAGTGAAGAATCAGATAAAAAAATTCCTGTATCTTGATGGCGATCTGGATCGCCACCAAAATTTAAGGGATTGTTCTCTTCAAAAAATATCACTGAAACTTGAAATTTGAAAGAGATTGTTGCAACAAACAACTAGACATGGCAGAACACATATTTTGTGCCCAGCTTAATTGTTTAGCGGAGGTTATAATAATAATAATAATAACAACAACAACAAGAACAATATTATTATTATTATTATTATTATTATTATTATTGTTATACAGCTCACAAGTGATTTACAAGGTGCATTCATTTCAAGAGCCACTTGAAGTTGCGGAGAAAATCGGCTAAAGGTTGAGTAAAAAAAATAAAAAATACCTTGGTCAAGATACACATGTTGTTGAGTAGTTTTTAGTTTTCCCTTATTTATGTGAGATGATTGTGAATATACAGTGGGCTCCAAAATTACTGGCACCCCTGACAGGCAATGTGCAAACAATACTTTAAAAAATTATTTAAAAAAATATATTTGTGACAGCATGTGAAAAATACTGCACAATATTAACGTTCTGATTGAAACAACAAAAATCATTGACTGATTTAATGAAAAATCAATTTCCTCCAAATCAAGTTTTCACAATTTATTGCACCCTTTAAGATTATTGTAAATAACATGTACCAAAATTAAACCAGGTATTAAATTCCACTTATTTAGGTCTTTGAGCTATTACATCACTCACTGTTTCACTAGGGTATATGATGGTGGGTCAGTCGTGTTTTGGGGCTATGTTAATTCAGTAGGTCCAGGGGCACTGGTTCAGAATAATAGCGTGATGAATTCCACCAATTATTAGGATATTTTGGCTGGCAATCTGTTTGCCTCAACCAGAAGGCTGGGACTTGGCCGTAGGTGGACTTCCAACAAGACAATGACCCAAAGTGTACCGCAAGATTCACACAGAAATGGTTCCGTGATCACAAAATCAATATTCTGCAATGGCCATCTCAGTCGGCAGACTTCAATCCAATTGAAATCTTGTGGGCTGAGTTGAAGAGGGCAGTAGATAAACGCAAACCCAAGCATGTGTAGGATCTTGAGAAGATGTGCTTTGAGGAATGATCCAAATTCTCACCACATGTGTGCCTTAACCTTGTCAAAAATTATAGGAAAAGACCCCATGCTGTTATCCTTGCCAGAGGTGGTTGCACTAATACTAAATGAAGGGTGCCAATTATCATGAAACCTTGATTTTTTAAAAATTGATTTTGTATTTAATGATTGTTATGATTCTGGTTTTCTTCATCGAAACATTAATTAAATATTTCACTCATGTTGGTATATTACGTTTCTCTATAATTATATTGTTTATATCTTTGTATTGTTTGTGCATTGCCAGTCAGGGGTGCCAGTAATTTTGGGGTCCACTGTATGTAAATAAACAAGCAGGTCAGAGACCACAAAAGTCCTCTGCCAAAGGACGCATACGCAGATGGATGCACGGACCGTTGGACAAATGGATGGACAGACAGACGTGGCCTAAATCAACAGACTTCCAACCCTCCCAATAGGGTGTCGGAGGACTAAAGCAATTGTGAAAGGCTGCTGCCAGTTCCTTGGGAGGTATTCTCCTGAAATGAAACTGAGAAAGGTAACAAGTCAAAGCTCGCATAAAATGCCCTGTGGAGGTCTTAGGTCAATTTCCTTGAACAAAATTCACTAGGTTTTGTTGTGCTACATTTCAATCAGGAGAGACTTGAGTGAAATCAAGAAAAATTTTAATATGCGTTGAGCATAAGTAGAATTCAATTCAATTCAATTTTATTTATATAGCACTTTATATAGAGAAAAGGGCAGAGCCCAGACTAATCCCTAATCCCCGAATAGCAGGCAAAAAACTCCCTGTAGGGAGAAAAAGCCTCGAACGGTAGTGAGAAAAAACTCCTCATTGAGAAGAAATCTCAGGAGGAACCTGGCTATTCTGGGGAAGCCCATCCTCCGCTGGCTGAATACTAAATTGATGGTAAATTAGGGATGAGAGGATCAGGACGGCAGGAAGACAGCAGTCAGAATTAACATGCTTAAAATCAAAAAAGTCTTTGGCGCTTGGACTCTTCGGGAAGACTCGTAGAGCAGGAGCACGGCTCAGAGCAGCAGCTGGTAAAATCCCCCGAAGAGTCCAGACGCTGGTGGCGGTGGTGGCTGAAGGCTGACAAAGCTGGAGCGGCAGTACGGAAGGTCTGATGGAGCAGGGTGGCGTTGGGGAGGAGGAGGGTCAGCCAATGGCAGCATGAATGAACTAGAGCAGAGAAAAATGACATTTTTTAAAAAGACAGCAACATAACGATTGGCTAGCGATGCGACTGAGATGTGCCACGGTTGGGTGGAAGAGATCAGTTGCTACACCAGCTGACTGCTCAATTGACAGCCCCCGACATTGACTGCAGAGGTATATGGGCGAGCATGCGAGTGAATGAAAAGAAAATAAACCGAGTTGACGTGCGTGAGAGAGAGAGTCTTCCTGACTGAACTTTCGCTAAGCTTCATTAAAACACAGGATAATTTTTCTGGAAGTTGAAAATTGCTGGAGGACTAATAAAGAAATTGATGATCTATAGAAAGAAGGAAACAGAACGGGAAAAGTGGGCATACAGCCAGAGAGCACATCTTGTCCAGTGAGTCGAAGCAGGACACACATTTTAAGGCTCACTGGGGACATGTTGGATTGGTCCTGCTGCGTTATGAAGACAAACGCTTGCATTTGAACTTGTGGAGAGGCAAAACCGTCAAACATATTTTTCGTGGATTCAGTGGATGATACCCCATTTCATGGGTTAGACATTTCTCACTCCACATGCAACAACAAAAAAATGTTTTTTTGCGCTTTGAAATTTATATTTAACTTGGAGATGTAAATTATTCACTGATTATGAACACTGAATATTAAATCATATTAACGGGATTGTTTGTCATTCTGAATACAGATTCTGACCAGTTACACCTGCAGTGTATTCTGAGTTTATCGCGGCCTGCAATGGTTTTTCAGATTGCCTACAGCTGACCGTTTCAGGTGTGATTAGTTACAAACCCCAATTCAAATGAAGTTGGGACTTTGCATTCCGTTTTTATTCACGTTTTACACAATGATTTGCAAATCTCATAAACCCACATTTTATTCGCAATAGAACATAGACAGCATATCTGACGTTGAAAGTGAGACATTTTACCATTTCATGAAAAATATTAGCTCATTTTGAATTTGATGGCAGCAACACATCTCAAAAAAGTTGGGACAGGGACAACAAAAGGCTGGAAAAGTCAAATATACTAATAAAACGAGCACTCAAGGAGCGCAGCACCTCCGCCACACCAAGGCAACTCTGTGCATTAGTTATTTTCGTTGGCCGATGTAGGGTGTTGTTGCACTCCACCGCCAGGTGGCAGCAAAACCCAAAAGCACGCCGATTGGCAATCCGGCCCATTGGAAAGGCTTAAAATCTCTGCCAGCATAGCTTGATTTGAACTTTGGGCTATATCTCAGCTGTACTTTGGCCTAGATATGCCAAAATTTTATGATCTGTTCCTCTTGTGCTACTCGAAGATCCTGCAAAGTTTGGTTAAAATCTATTCGGCCATTTTTGAGGTATCCTGCTAACAGACAAACAGATAAACACCGGCAAAAACATACACCTCCTTGGAGGAGCTGAAAAACAGCTGGAGTAGCATTTTACAACTAAGTAAGTTAATTGGCAACAGGTCAGTAACATAACTGGGTATAAAAAGAGCATTTTCGAGGGGCAGAGTCCCTCAGAAGTAAAGATTGGCAGTGGCTCACCAATCTGTGAAAAAATTATGGAACAATTTCAGAAAAATGTTCCTCAATGTAAAATTGCAAAGATTTTGAATATCCCACCATCTACAGTACATAATATCATCAACAGATTCAGAGAATCTGGAGAAATCTCTGTGCGTAAAGGACAAGGCCGGAGGTCAATATATGCTCATAATCTTTGGGCCCTCAGGTGGCACTGCATTAACAACAGGCGTAATTCTGCCCTGGAATTCAATGCAAGGTTTCAGGAACACTTCCAGAAATCATTGACTGTGAACACAGTTTGGCGTGCAATCCACAAATGCAAGTTAAATCTGTACCATGCAAAGAAGAAGCCATGTGTGAACATGATCCAGAAATGCTGTTGTCTTCTCTGGGCCAAAGCTCATTTAAAATGGACTGAGGTAAAATGGAAAACTGTTCTGTGGTCAGATGAATCAAAATTTGAAATTCTTTTAGGAAAACACGGATGCTGTGTTGTGCGGGTAAAGAGAAGAGGGACCATCCAGCTTGTTATCAGTGCTCAGTTCAAAAGCTCGCACCTCTGATGGTATGGGGTTGCATTAGTGCCTAAGGCATGGACAGCTTACACATTTGGATAGGCATTATCAATGCTGAAATATATATAGAGGTTTTACAACAGCGTCTCTTTCAGGGAAGGCCTTGCATATTTCAGAAAGACAATGCTAACCCACATACTGCATCCATCACAATAGCATGGCTTCGCTGTATAAGAGTCCGAGTGCTAAAATGGTCTGCCTGCAGTCCTGACCTTTCACCAATACAAAACATTTGGCACATCACATTTGGCACATCATAAAACAAAAAATCTGGCTAAGAAGACCCAGGACTGTTGAGCAGCTAGAATCCTACATCAGACGAGAGTGGGACAACATCCCTCCTCCAAAACTCCAGCAACTGGTCTCCTCACTTCCCAGACATTTACTGACTGTTGTTAAAAGAAGAGGGGAAGCTACACAATGGTAAACACGGCCCTGTCCCAACTTTTTTGAGATGTGTTACTGCCATCAAATTCAAAATGAGCCAATATTTTCCATGAAATGGCAAATGTCTCACTTTCAACATCTGATATGTTGTCTATGTTCTATTGTGTATAAAATGTGGGTTTATAAGATTTGCGAATCATTGCATACTGTTGTCATTCACATTTTACACAACGTCCCAACTTCATTGGAATTGGGGTTTGTAGTAGTACTCGCAGTGATCTGCTGACCGATACAATGCATTCAGGCTCGTGCACTAATGGAAAACTCGTTCTCCACGTGGTTTTAAAGCAGCTTTAATCACTTTGTCGGAAACTATCCAGCTGATTACACATAGCCTATGCAGATACTGTATAGGCCTTCTGATTCACGTTCGGATAAAAGAGAATCAGGCCCATTTAGAGGGCTACCTTACGCTTGTTGCGTTTGAACATTGTATGCCCCACACACACACACACACACACACACACACACACACACACACACGCACACACACTCACACTCACGCACACACACACACACACACGCACGATTTTCATAAACCCGGGTCATTTTAAAGGCATGCGAACCATACGTTAATCAGCGTTGCCATAACAACTTCCAACCACACGTATGTTTGGTCCTCTCCCTTCCCTCTTTCCATCCCCTCCACTGCAATGCATCACTCCGGTCTCCCTCCCCCAGTCTGTTTTCCAATCCGAAAGACTGAATGGACGCTGCTTATTCGCTTAGGCTGTGCAATTACGCCGACACGTTTCTTGTGCTTACATGACTGCGCTTAGTCCTACTTTCAACATGCAAAACATTTTCCCCTCCGAAGGAAAATACCGCAGCCTAACCGAAGCATTCGTGAATCTTTTTCGTGTACACTGCGGCAGTCGACCAGTGCAGTTTTAGTTTGAATGTCTTTCCTGTGCAGATCAGTGCTCTCACCCCCACACGCCCTCCCTAACTGCAGCTGGTAACGGATTGGACTCATGCGGGTTTCTCACCGGGAGCCGATAGCGCAAAGGAAGACGTGGTTCCCATCACCGCACTGAAGGTGGAAGCATCGGAAAAAGAACACACCAGTCAAGGACAGCGGAGGATACACGCACCTCAGTGATCGGTTATGTGGGGTAATCTATATCAAGAGACAGTGTTTCTCATTTTTGGGCGAACGATGAGCACGAAAGTATAAGAATTTACAAAACAGAGATGAAAAACTGGAAAACGGACAGGATATATGGTTCAAATTTTCTGTGACCTTTCTCCTCGGGAAATGTCTCGCTAGCCTGTAAATGTATTTCTGGCCATTTCCATATATTATTGTATCTTGGTAACGACTCGTCGGAATGTATTGAGAATGCGACACAAGTAAATATCGTTAAGATTTAAGAGCATGTGTTGAAGAGTCAAATTGGTAAGGTACGTGAGCAACCGTCAATTTCCATCAATTACGCTTCAGTAGAATGCGGCAGGGACTGCATTGCCTGTCAATGCAATACTTATGGGCTATTTGTTTTAAGGCAGCGGCTACTGGAACAATCAACACCATTAACATGGCAAATATTGTCATCATTTAGATGACTGTAACAGCTTGTTGTTCTCCGTGTGTCAGAGCAAGCTAAATGTGATTGGACAGCATAATTTACATGCCAGTGAGAATTTACTCCACGTATGCTCAATCTGTACTCTTTTCAAGTCGTACATAGAGTATTTTTTTTACGTTGCTAACGATTTTCCCTTAGATTCCGGCATACATTTTATATTTTATTAAATAATGTAAAATTTAAATGAAGTTGTCCAGCAAACAGTCGCAGACGCCGTCTATATCGACGCAAGTTAACAGCGAGCTGACCAGTCTACACTTGAATTTTCAATGAGTTTGAGAGGGTGACATAATTATTTTTTCATTCGGCTTAATTATTAGCAATAATTTAAGTTTGAAACCAAGCATAAACTGTGATTGATAAAGCCAAAGAAGAGAATAAAAGAAAGCCAATGCTTCCTTCGTCATTGCTTCAAAATGATCATAACGTGAGCACGTAGGGCATAGTGAGTAATTTGTTCGACTAAATTGAATTCGAATTATGAATTCTTGCAAATGCTAAATGAAACAAGTTAAAATATTCTTCTGCATCAATCCAGGTCCGCAGCTCAGTTTCCGAAATCAGCAGCCTTTCACGTGATGTCTTCCCCCTGCTCAGCAGAGTAATCTTCTCGCATACGTTCATGAGTATTCGTACAGCTGCTTGCAATCTTGCCGTAAAGGAACCGCTGAATTAAACCTCGGCCTTTGGTTTTGGATGAGTGTACAGACAGTCAATCACAAAAATTCGCAGCTTTGCATGACTGATGAATTTTAAAAAGATGACCATACTCAAGGGTGACAATTTATGAATGGCTCTCGAGGCTCTCCCATGTTAATTTTACAAGCTGATATCAAATGCACCCTGCCTGGACATTTGTTTGGAGCAGCTTGATCCTCTGAAAGCAATACTCCCTGATGCAGAGTTTTTAGCCTGTAGTACCATCTCTCTTTTGGTAACAGGACTTGAAAGGCTGGTCTAAACCCCGGTGGATCAGGGCAAGGACTGAACACAGATTTGGCAAAAGGAAAAGGAGAGCCTCTGCTCAACTGTTCAGGCATTATTGCATGTGGTGCACCCTCCCTCAAATAACACCCCAGCAACCGCGCTTTTTTGTGTAGCCCTTCCTGTCTTCTTGGTGGTGACATTCACCACCCTCTCCCTCCCTTTTGGTTGAGCTGAGGAGCTCCAAACCCAAGCCTCAAGGCTCATTTGGAACCACGTGGCCGCCAGCTGCTATCTGCGTTGCAGTACACCACATCTGTCAAAAGAGCCAGACTCGTCTGCATCCATAAGCATGACTTCGCTGAGGCTGCTGCTGGCCTCCATTTTGGCCTACGCTCTGTACGGTGAGTGGACCATCCTCGGCCTTCACATTTTTATTTCCATTACTGCTATTGCCGCATGCCAGTAGACCCTAAAGAGGTCAGGACTTCGTGCTGTGTGACAGACCTGTCCATGAACTTGTGGCGGGACAGTTCTAAGGTCTGGGGGGGATTTCTGTTTGGGGAAATCTCTCAGATGTGCATGTTCTCTGCCTTTAGGTAGGTAGTGGGATAGCATCCAGAACATCTTGTTTGTATCTAATCTTTTCGCTTGGATTCCAATGTGAAAAGGGAAACCTGGATGGACAGGATCACACAGCTAAAAGGTATTAGGCATTTAATGGTCAAATTGTTGGGCAGAACATTTTGAGCATATTACAGTGAACAATGTGTCGGGAGTTGGAGGGAAGCAGGTGTTACCTGTAAAAGCACCTTGGTATTATGAGCCGCTGTCATCAGCAGCTGGTGTGATTCAACTGGATGATTTTGAGTCCATTTGAAGTACATGTACTTGCGCAGCCTTGACATGTACATAGCATGTGTCTGCGTGGGGCATGCACGTTTGAGTGTGGGTAGTATATGTGTGTATGAATTTGTGTGTGTGTGTGTGTGTTAGTGTAGCTTGTTTTGTTTTGTACTTGCATGTTACTTTTGGTTTTCTGAGAAAAAATTTTGTGGTGAAATTTCGCTCCCTGTCTGGCTGTTCGGGTGGAAGACTGATTTCATTTTGTTAAAACGAGAAGGTGTCTGTTTTATGCTGACTAGGACACAGCGAGGCTTTGTCAAGAGGGAACTCGGCAATGTACTGAGCCTGACATCATCCATTCATGTCAAAACAGCTCTCCACCTTGGTTTCCCCTGCCACAGATGTCAAGATACCTCAGATTCAGATTCAGATCTGATTCAGATTCAGAATACTTTATTAGTCCCAGAAGGGCAATTCACTTCTACAGTCAGCCCGTCCATAAATTACAAAATATAATACGATGAAAAAGAGATAAATAATACAACAGTTAGAATCCACAGTCGAGCATCATCACATCAACAATAACCACAACCAGTGACAGCACAGCAGAGCAGGATGCAAAATCATTCACAGTTCATTTGTGCGTTTAGCAGCCTTATGGCAGAAGGAATTAAAAAATTTGCATAGCGGTTTGTTTTTTGCACCGGCACATAATACCGCCGACCTGAGGGCAATTCACTGCCAAGTACATGATCAGGTTGGGATAATATTCTGTCTGCTTTCTGGACCACCCGCATTTTCCAAAGAGGGTAGAGGTCCGTCAGCTGGACACCAGTAATTTTAGAACACACTCTGATGTCATTCAGACACTTCTTGTCTTTCACAGATAGACCATAAAACCAGCATATAAAAGAAAATGTTAAAAGACTCTCGATAAAAGAGTCTTAAAACCTGATTTAAAAAACCGGATTTTGCTCACTGGGATTATGTTGCTTGTGTTGTGTTTGTGTGTGTAACTTGTGCGCTGCTGCTGCTTGTGCTGCGTGTTGCGTGAGTGAGTTTAAGTTAGTGTAGCTGGTTTTCATCAGCATTGCGGGCTGCACAGGGAAATGCTTAGCCAGCAGCTCTCATCTGTGGAGTGTAAAATGAAGTGCTGCATGTGGCGGGTAGAAAATGGAAGGTAGACAGTGCAGGTTGAGAGCAGAGTCAAGAACACAATGGCTTTACAGTGTTTCTGACCTCAATTAATCAGTGTTTATGAGCATTTAGCTTGTGTTGCTGGGTGCCAGTGAAGTAGGACATTGAGTGGCGGTAAAGAAGGGTGTAACGGTGGCTGTCATGCTGTGTTCACGTGGATCCTGCTGGATAGCACTGGGCAAAATGGCAATTTTGGGACAATCCTGGGAGTAACGCAAACGAACAGTGTGTCTATGGTGATGTTACTGTGTGATTGTATTTTAATTCGGTCAATTTTTGACACGGTTACGAAAAGGATGATTGCTCTTGGTAAAACTCTTTATTTTCATTGAGAAAAATTAATCTCTCATTTTGTCTATGTCAGTGGAACATAAGTCGGGAGGTAAGGCTCTGGTGGTCAGCACAGCACAGTCCTGTAAGATTTGCAATATAATGTGAAAAGAACCATTTTGATCAGAAGAGGAAAAAATTGGTCACACTGACACATGGAATGGCATCGCTTCATAAGAAGCGACATATTTCTGATTGGGTAATGCCAGTACAAATGCAGGGCGCTGTCACATCTTGACTCAGTTTAATGTCGGGACAGGTGCCATATGCAGGGTACGCCCCTGCGTAGCCCTTGTATACACTGTGACAGTCCCTTGAGCTATGCCACATACCACTGCAGTATGGATGTGTGTTGCAATTAACGCAGCATGGGCCAGCTATTGAACCGCTATTTATCTTTGAAATTCTGTGAGCTGTGTGTATGTGTGTGTGTTTGTGTCCTCGTGTAAAAAACGTGTTTAATGAACGCTTGTGCATGCAAGTGAGTTTACCCTTCTGAGCTCCTCGGTCGTGATGGTGCTTTAGCGTCACCAGTTTGAAAGGGCTTTTTTGCCCCTTTCAACCCCACTCAAACTGCATGGAGTTTTTACTTTATTATGAGTCAACTTGGAGTTTTGAATATGTGAACAATCCTATTGATTCTGCATGCTTTTTAATGTCAAGTTCGTTCCTGCAAATCTGAAGTACTCAAAGAAAGTGGTGTCTTTCTGTGCCTATGCACCATTTAAAAATGAGGCCCCTGGACTGTGTTCAATTCTGACAGGCTTTTCTTGAAACTGGTGGCCGTCCCACCTTTCAGGCTCCGCCCACGTACGGATGTAGATTCCTTGAGGACTGTGCGGATCCCTCCCCCAACTTTGGGAAATCATCAAATGCCAGGGGGGCACATGCTCCCAAATATTGGGATGGGTACTGCTATTAAAATAACCACAAAAGGAGAAAACTGAAGAAATTTTCTCGTTTGCAGTCCCTCCAAAAATTGAAATGCAATTGACTCTGCCCGTTCAAAAAAAAAAAATTGCACACTATAATATTTTCTGGGGCCATCTTTAGCTTTGATCATGGCACTCATTCATTGTGGTATTGTTTCAAGAATCTTATAAAATGTTACATTTATTTCCAACCAGATTTGCATTCATTTTTGGCCGTGATATTGTATTCATGATGGGTGAGTCTGACCACTCTGTTAAGCCTTCTCCAACACATCCCAAAGGCTTTCAATTGGTTAAGGTCCAGACTCTGAGGTGGCCAATTTATGTGTGAAAATGATTTCTCATGCTCGATGAACCACTCTTTCACAATTTGAGCCCGATGAATCTTGGCATTGTCATCCTGGAATATGCCTGTGCCATTAGGGATAAAAAAGTCCATTGATGGGTTACTGGTCATTCAGTACATTCAGATAGTCTGCTGAATTAATTTTATTGCTGCAGAACAGTGCTGAGCCTTGACCTGACCAATTGAAGTAACCCCAGATCATAACACTGCCTCCAGAGGCTTGGACAGTGGGCACTATGCATTACGGGTGCATTGCTTCATGGGGTTCCTTTCTTACCCTGACGTGCCCTTTTTTACACCACATGACCATTTTCCCATCGCTCCTCAGTCAAATTTTTATGCTCCCTTGAAAACTAAAGTAATTTTTTTTGCGTATAAGCCGCACTAACAAGTGGCTTTCTTGTGGCTAGGCAGCTGTTTAGTCCCAGTCCTCCAAGTTCTTGTTGCATTGTGTGTGTGGAAATGCTCTTGCCTTCATAATTAAACATCGCCATGATTTCTACTGTTGATTCGGTGAGCATTTTACTGATCTCCGATCGGGATCATGATTTTTCTTCGACCCATTTCTTCTGTGAAGTTGACTGTTTACCACTATCCTTCCAGGTTTTGATATATTGTTGGACAGTTCCTGAACCAATACCGGTGATTTCAGCAATCTCCTTAGCTTCTTTTTTTGTTTTTTGTTTGATGCTGACCAATAATTTGCCCCTCTTGAAATTCAGTAACATCTTTTCAATGACCATGAGTAACATCTTCCGACATGGTTTTTTTTTTTTTAAAGAAATTACAAGTTATGCTCTGAATCAGTCCGAATTAAAAGAATTATTGCCAGCTGAAACATATTCGTCCCTGCAATAATGATACAACCATGGGCTCTTGAGTATTTGCTTATTTAAATCCAAACAGCGACTTTTTTTTTTTTTGGACGGGCAGTGTACATCATAGCTTTTTTGTAATGATGATGAATCAGGCCTATGTGTGTGTGTTTTGGGGGGGGATTGAGTAGAAGAGAGTGGGGTAAAGTTGGAGTATGAGTAAGGAGGTAATTGCTCACATGTGTAACCCAGCTTTATAAAACTAGCCCTGACAGACCACTTCAGTTCAGGAGAAGAAGGGGGTGATGGGAGTAAGAGGATGTCAGTCAGTCTGTGTACGAGCAGGGATGGCAGGGACCCGGTGAGCACAAGTGGTCTAAACCTTGGTAGAGAGATTTTTCGGTACAAATGGGCAAGATTAACCCCAATATCAAGTGAGCGCCATAATGTTTGGGACAATCATATAATCTTTCTTAATTTTGGTCATGCCGGTTCTCTTCTTTTACTGGCAAGTATTTTCTTGTATTTTGCCCTAACCGTATGGGCATTTTGGCACTAATCAAGAAAATAAAAATACATCATTGTCCTAAATATTATGGAGCTCTTTGTCGCTCAGATTTTTCCCTGGATATAGCCAGAGTACGTCTTGGTTGGCTAGAAAATTTTCTCGTCACTCAATGCCTGGGTGCCTTTCGCAGACATTTCAGCATAAAAATTTTAACACGGAAATCATAAGTACAAATTGGTAAGCCTCCAATCAGACCTGTCTGATGACCAGCAGCTGCTGAAGAGGGGTTTGAAAGTAGACACTCAAGGCATTGACAGAGACCAGGTATCCTAACAACCCGCCATCTTTGTAGGCTTACCACATATTTCAATTATGCAGGCAAATGGATTGCAGAGGAGTTCGGCTCTTGTCATTGCCAGGAGGTAGAGAAGCCCATATATCTTGCATGGTCATGGCTCTAAAAGACAGTCGCTTTACTTCCCTGCCTCCATCTACACCCACATTGTGGGAATCTGCTGCCATAAATGGTAGCCTGGGGACCTGTGGCGACATCCCACCAGCAGATATTTAAGTTGCAGATGCAGATGAGTGGAAACATTATTCATTGGTGGACGGATGCACTGATGATGCATAGATTGTAAAATCAATGGCCGCAGGGGTTGCTTAAATTCAAGTGGTAAACTAATTTCCATCCTTGGAGGACACATGCTCACGGACATCATCCAATTGCCTGTGATTGGACGGTGGTCGTGTGGGATTAATCTGCAGTCTCTTCAGTGAACGACAGGTTTTATTCAGGGTGAGTGTCTGTACATGTGTATAAATTGCTGCACACAACCCATGCACACAACCCATGGATCTAATAGTCATCATACCGCAAGGTAAGCTTGTAGGCTTTGTTATGGGTTGCAAGTGTACTAGACAAATGAATGTCATTGCCAGTCGGCCATATAAAAAACTGTTTCTTCATCCACAAACACAAAGAACCAGTTTCACAGACAGATTAAACCTGGTAATAGATTAAATTCAAATTTTAGCAACAATTCCTCATACAAAACTTAGTTTATTCTAGGACTAAGATTAATCTTGGTCTTTAAAACTCCAAAAAGGAATTAAATCATGATGGATTGATACAGGGCTGTGTAAGGCAGTATCGTGGATTTAATCAGTTTTTTTTTTTTTTTTGTCAACTTAACAGTTTTTTTGTGTTTGAATTGTCAGAGTGTACTCACAAAACAGTGTCTTTGACGTTAAAAAAAATGCTGAGTGCGAAGTTTAGGACATATGAGGATTGAATTTAGTACAGTGGATCAGGATGAGGCAGACCTCGGGATTCTTGATGTTTTGCTGAAACGTCTTGATGATGTGGATGTTGATAAATGGCCGTTACAGCTTCTCCTCATTGCAGAAATGAAAAGGCTGTCTGATTAGAGTTTAATGTATGACACAGTCCAGCATACCAGAGGCTTGTAGCCATTTTATCAGTTTTTTCAAATTTGGAATTGGATTTCAGTCCATTTATCACCAAACGCAGAACTTCATCTTTGCCACCTCACTGCTTCAGTTGCGCCTAAAATGTGTGATGTTTTGATTACATTCATCTGAACTTTTGAAAACCTCCATTTTGGCTTTATGAACAGTAGTACTAAAAACACAGGCCTGAAAACTCATGAAATCCTCGGTGTCGTGGCACAACGGCATGGTGCATGCAGTTAGGTAGATACCGCGTTTGCGCACAGGTTATCGTGGGTGAGTGAGCAAGAGCAAATGAACAAGCATGCCAGTGACAAGATTTAATACCAGTCCCTTTGAGAGCTGGTCAAATTCATCTCAGGTGGGGTGATATATGGAGAAGGGGATGCGAGCAGCACAGAAACTGACAGACAGAAAGTTACAAAAGGATACTGGAAAACAGAGAGACACAAATACTGGAAAACAGAAAGAGAAGGACTGACAGAGAGAAATGGTCAAAAGATATAAAAAAAACAGATTTAGGGAGATTACATGACAAAGAGTAAGAAAATGAATTCATAAGCTATTTGAAGGCATCCTCTGAGTCAGTTTACTGGGACTGCACAGGAAGAGAGGAAGATCAATGAGGTAACAGTCCCACACTTATCTCATTCCCTGCAAAAACCTCACTGATCAATCTGGGCAACCAGCAGCCAATGATATTTATTATCTTAATCTACTATATTATATCTATTATGTACTAAAATACAGCAAATACTGTGTATTTAACTCCTCAAAGTCATTGGCCTATTACTTGGCCAATGGGATGAATTTATTTGCATGCTCATAACATTAGTTCAGTAAAGTTATATTTGAATTTGTCAATTTATGACTGCAATGGCCTTTATAATTGGATATCAGCGTGTGCTATAAGCTGTTTTCTCTAAGGTCGTAAATGAGGCTGTGATCTTTAATCGCTCCTGGGGGAATATTGGGGACTTCCTCAGAGCACGACAAGAGAACATCCAAGAATATTTCCATGACCAGCCAGAGCTGTGTGGAGACTTGTTAAAAATAGATCGTTTGGAGGAGAAAAATGCTTGAGAGCACAGACTTAATTTTTGCAACACAAATAGAGAGAGAGAAAGAGTGAGAGGGATGGAGGGTGGAAACAGGAGGAGAAAAACAGAGAAATGAGTGTAATTATTGGAACTCCTGTTTAAATGTTACGCTTCAGTGCTTCCTCACAAGATTTAGCAACGCTTGCACCACATACAGCGGGCTAATCTGTCAGATACTGCGTATACTCAGTATGAGGAAAAGGTGTGCGTTTGTGTGTGTGTGTGTGTGTGTGTGCGCAAAGGAGAATAGAGGGCTGAATGAAAGACTTTGAATGCAATAAAATATTCAGGTGGGGAATAATGGCTGACATCTTGAATCCAGGAGTGCATTAAGGAGAGCACTGTGCGTGTGTGTGTGCGTGTGCGTGTATATGCGTGTCATAGCACCATTTTCACTGTTTAGTCCACAAAACAGTGCAGCACATGCCATTCAGGGTGGAAAATTAACTTTTTAAAATTTGAACATCTACCAGCCACGAAAAGACAAATGCTGTGGTTCACCTGCCACTCAAAAGCACATCATTACTTTGTGTCTGAAATCTACTGGCCACTTTCATATTTCACCTGTGTTTGGCTAGTGGCTGGTGCTAATTTCCCACCCTGATGCTATACCTGTGCCACTCGAATGAAGCATGTTGGGAAATGGGCATGGTTGTTGTGTATTTAGGAGGCATGTGCCAATACACCTGCTTTTAACCTGCCCACTTTCATACGTAAAAAACAGAGACCTCCTGCTTCTTTACCCGGGAAAGCCTTTTCATGTCAGAGATGACTTTTTTCCTGTATCGAAGAAAAATAATGAATGCATTTGTCAATTGCTCGCTGATTAAAATGGCTTTTTTTAAATGCCTTCTCAGCAGTAGGCAATCTGCCGTTGCGCAGAATACGGTTACATAACATAATCCCGGCTAAAACATAACTTACGCAACGGAGCCATTTATTTTTTTTTTTTCCGCCGTGACATTAGAGGAATTCAATGTCACGTTTAGGATTGCTGGCAGGCGGCAGACTGAATTATGTATGAGCCTCACCCTGCGTCTCTTTTTTCAGCTCTCTCCCTCTCCGTCTCCCTCTCTCCCGCCATCTCACTCCTTCCGCCTCTCCGCTGTGGCCTGTCAGCATGGTGTCCCTCGCTGCAATGATCCCCGGCCGTTCCTCCCTGTGTTCTCTCTGCCCCTCTTGGCGTGGCGTGCTTGTTTTTGGCGTGTAATAGCATCTGCTTGACAGTGTGCTGCTCTCTCGCTCCCTCCCTCTCTACCTCCCTCCCTCTATCTTTTCCACAGCTGTGCTGCACTGTCACCCTGGTATCCTCCTTTTCTTGCTCATTTCCCCAGTAACAACCCCTCCCCCCTCTCTGAAGTATTCCAAGGGCTGTCCCCTTATCCTCTTCCTCTCATCCATCTCTTCCAATGTGCTCGGTATTGTCCCATGTCCTCTCCACCCATCCAGAGCCTTAGTTAACGTGTCAGTATTACCTGTACCTCCTAATTCCCTTTCTGCTGCTTTCAAATGCTGAATTTGTGGTCCAGGCGTAGATTTCTGTGATTAAGCTGCCTTATATGAACCTGCCCTCTGCTCCCCGCACTGTTGTTCTACACTGTTAACTCTTTCTCTGTCTGCATTCTGCAATCTACAGCATGTCTGTTAACGATCTTTCTCTGTGTCTCTTTGTTTCTCTCTCCGTCTCTCCCTTTCCCCCAGCATAGAGGTAGCTAAGTTGTTGCATTGTGTTTTGGTAACTTCCTGTTCTTCTCTCCCTCTTTCCCTCCTCCCCGCAGCTGCCTCTGCTGTGATTGTTGTGTCTCAACCCTTTCTTTTGTTTAGCCCTCTTTCTCTCTCCAGAGTGTTCGTATACCTTTCCTCTCTTTCACTGTCTGTCAGTATTTAGTTGCTGCTTACTTGTAAAATCTGTGGACTTAATATTTGGGAAAAAGAAACAGCAGTACTCAATACGCAGGTTTCAGTGATCTGAAGAAGAAGAAGAAGAATACAGATAAAGTCAACATCTGTGAACTTTTAAAGAGTAGTAGAATATTAGATAGTTTACATTGCAATCACTGGTATAATTTGGAATTTTGGCTTCTGCTACTTGACAATATTTGCTGTGTGTTTCCTGCCCCCTTTATAATGGTTGAAAAACATCTCCAGAGGTCAAAGTTGAAAATAGCACAAGATCATTGGTTCAGAGCGATGCAGACGGCTCTGTCCAATCTACAGTGCGCTGTGTGAAAAAGAACCTGTTGGAGTCACAGGTGTGTTATTCAATGAGTGGTTATGTATCTTTGCTTCATATATAGATTTATGCGTCTATATATGAATATCACTGAAATATTTGGAAATAATGAATGCCCAGATATGAAACTTAAGTCTGAGCTTGCTCGTTGGCAATTTATTTCCCCTCAAAATTTGCATCATGAATGTATCCAGGGTGTTGCCTAGGGCTAAAATATTGGGACTCCATTCACAGTTATGATTTTTGTGAAAGCTCCTGATCAAAAACCTTAATACCCAGAACCTGTTGAGTACAAGAGTGGAAATAAACGTGCAATAAAGAAAAAAACAAAACAAAATAAAGCATGCAAAATTTTGGCAATAAAAAGAAGCCCTTAAAACATTAACTTGTAAGTTGTAATTATTTAGCTAATCACTCATCGTGAAGTATACTTTAATGTTAATGCTAGATCATCCAAATAAATTCTCTGTTTTCTTACATTAAGATAAACAATGGTTATTGTTTATGTGAAAATGGGGCAGATTTTTATGTGCTTGTGGGAAAAAGATTAGATGAACATTTTTGGAAAATGGATCAATGGAAGTGGGGGAGGGGGTGTCACCATTTCAGGCCTAATGTAATTTTTGCTTTTCTCCTCAGCGCCCTTGTGCCATGCGGCGTGTGTGGAGGTGGATTCGGACACAGAGGCAGTGGCTGGAAAGGGGTTCAAGATGAGTTGCATCTCCTGTAAGATGAGGGGAGAGGTCCCCGCCACTGCCACAGTGGACTGGTCCTTCAAGGGCAAAGAGGATAATGACTTTTTGCCTGTGAGTACCAACCGTTCGCTAGCTCGCTACAGGTTAGCACATCAGGAAAGATTGCTCAGTGTCCTGGCTGAATTCCCAACCTGTTTATCTCAGCTTATCACCAAATCATTCCCCTGGCAAATTTGGCCAATAAAATTTTTTCTGTCTCCACTTCAGTCAGGAATTTATGGGAACAGTAAGGAGTAATGAGAAGTGGGGTAGTGTGTAGCACTGTTGCTGCATGAAAAGGGAAGGACGTGGGGCAGAATCCAGCCTGGTGCTGTGGGTTTTCTGTGGGTTAACCAAGGTTTCTTGAACAGCTCCACGACATGTGACCTCAAATCAAATAAAGTTTGTATGTTATGTTAAATTGAAATTGAAAGCAATGATTTTTAATTTATCTTCGATATGTATTCACTTGAAAACAATATAACAGTGCATTATTTGATGTTTCACCACATGAATTCAATTGATTTTTCAATATAAACACTGATCTCAATTTTGATTCATGCAGCATATTTCAAAAAAAGTGGAAAAATATTTTCCATTTTGGAATGCTGTCATTCCTTTCCAACTCAAAGCAGTTTAAAGCATGTATCTATGCAGGGAAGCTCAACTGAGACCAAGGCCTCATTTGCAGCGGGGCCAGGGCCGGATCAAGGTCCTGTGAGGCCCAGGGCACATGTCTATTGGAGGCCCCCCCACCCTGGCCTCATGGCCCCACGGCCACCTGCAGCCCACCCTACCCCCTAACACACAAACATACTGTCTTATAGTGAGAGCTAGACTGCACCAAGGGGCCCAGGGGCCTGACATTGCCAAGATTGTGGATTGGGCCCCGCAGTGGATAGCTCATGCTGTAAGTTGCCATAAGTCAGTTAATATATTGTGTACTGGGGACCATGGCATTCAACTTCCCACAGAAGTCTTCAGCCTCACATCACACGTGGCCTGAGGCTCAGGCCCCTTGGGAGTCTGAGGCCCCGGGGCACTGGCCTCACTGGCTTCATTGGCCCGGTCTATAATCCAGCCTTTAGTGGGGCCCTGCTATAAAGTACAAGCCAAAATATAAAATTTAAACAAGTTTGGCTAGGCAAAACAAACCTCGCCCGCCAGTCCTTATTTTAGTGCTTTTGATCCTGAGTCAATTTTACATGTGTGACCTCAGCCGTTTTCAACTGATCGTACTTTGAAAATCTGTGACCTTTAGTTTTACCTTTCAAGGTCACCGAAGGTCAAAGGGCATGGTGTCAAATAAGAGACCATATAGGAGTTCCCATATGCTCATAATAGTAAACATCTGTCTATCTGCAACTATTTTTTGTCAGAATGGAAAATATATTATTTTCACCGATGACTTTGACCCCCGTGACATTTAACCCCAGCCGCTACGGAGACTATTAGGGCTACCCTATCATGCAGCATATGGTTGATGCAGAATTGAAACATGCAAATTTTGTTTTTGATTTGAAGTGAATGTGATGAATTTGAAGAAAATAATTGCAAAAAAAACATAAATGATTTTGACATTTTCTGATGACCTTGACCTTGACCTGTTCACTCCCAAAATTTAATTAGGTAATCTACGGACCACTGCCCACCTGTTCTGAAACTTTGAAGTCAATCAGTGCAGCCATCTAGACGCTATATTTTTAACACACAGACACGCAAACAAACAGGCAAACCGCACCGTTTACAATACCTCACCCCACTGACTCCGTTAGTGCGATAAAAATAAGAACAATTAGAAATAAGAATATAAGCAAACACAAGAATAGGAAAGGAGATGGTAAACAGACAAAACTCCAGACCAGCAAAAACATCAAATTCAGTCAAAGCAAGTACAATTTTCAATCAGTTGCATATGTAAAATAGCTTTAACACCGCAAAGCCTACCATCCCCCTGAGGGTAACACCGGTGTCACGGAATTTTCCTTGGCATGCCGTGAGCCTCTGACCCTTAAACGCATAATTGCTTTCAAGCTGTTCTTGCTCAACATCGCTTGATGAATTATCACACAGTTTAGTTCCTGAATAATCAAGACCAATATTTAAGCCCATAATTATTGAGAAATTATTAAGAAATGACAGAGATCACTGATTGACAACGGCTGCATTGATAACGTGCTTAATAGTGATATTGTGGGGATGGAGGAAAAAGAAAACAAATAATTAATCCAATACTTTCTCTGAATTCCATCTTTTGTTATAGCTATTTTTTAGCATTGCAACTTAATTTATCATAAGATTACTCTTAATCAAACTGTTTACGAGGAAGCGCAGTCACACACTGGTTGTTACGATGCTATAATAATTAATTCATGAAATTACCAACACTTCTTGCATTGAAACGTTAATAACTGGATAATTTGCTAAATTGGCTTCATGGTAGCAAAATTATTGATGAGATCTTTATAGTCCAGCGACTGGGAAAATTGGAGGAAGGCTACAATATGAGATTGTATGAACGGCAATTACGTATCTAATAAATTAATTAGAAACAAATTCTAAACCTTATCTAAATACCATCTTCAGCAGCATTTACTGCATAACATTTTGCTTCAAGATGGAATTACGAGAAATTTCAGTTAATTGCTGTCCATGCAATCTCATTTTGCCCTCCTCTTTGACGCAAAGACATCTTATTTATTGATGGCAATGCAAAATAAATTATATATATATATATATATATAATATGAAGACCACAATGGAGAAATAATCAGAGTCACATTCACAAGTTGTGGAGAAATGATGACTTAAAAATTCAAAATGATCTTAAACAAAGCACTGGCAAAATATGCAAAAAATATTAAATATATAAAATATTATACAAATATATAATATTATTATATATTATTAGAAATATTATAATAATATATAATATATAAAATATACAAAAATGCTAAATTTGGACTCTGATTGTTTTTCCTTTGTGGTCTTCATATATATATTATGGGATGTAGCTTGTGTGAAGAGGATGATTGATTGACTTTCGATGATGTAATGAGCTTATATGAGTTAATAATTCTATGAGGTCATTTAAGTTCATATTTCTTGTCCCACAAAACAAAAATAATGAAAATTCAATAAATGTTGAAAAGTGATAAACCCCCAAAATGTAGAAAACAAGCAAATTGTGAAAAAAAAAAACAAGCTGACTGGCCACTAAAGCAAGCAAGGGCAGGGGTGGAGAACTGGCCTTGCTGGGCACCAGAGGGGAGGAGGGAGGGGGACAAGAAATATGAACTTAAATGACCTCATAAAATTGTGAGCTCATATAACCTCATTAAGTCATCAAATGTCAATCAATCATCCTCTTGACACAAGCTACATGCAGTGATACAGATATATATGTACGCTACAGGCCAAAAGTTTGGGGCCACCCTCAGATTTTTAATGGTGCACCAAGTGCAATGTGACCCCTTGGTTTTGGGGAAGGCATTTATACAGCATGCCTTCTTGTTATATAAAATTGTTCAGGTCCTAGTGACATAAAATCATGTTAACACAAAGGCATTGGAACTCAATTATAAAACATTGTGGTCAGTGATCAATCAGTCAAGACAGCTTTAAAATGTGGTCTGAGGTGTGGAATTCACCCAAAACCTATTGGCTTCCTATGTTTTTTGCACTGAAGTCATTTCATGTGCAAAAAATAAGGAAAGAACAGTTGATGTATGATTTTTTAAAAAAATCTGAGGGTGGCCTGAAACTTTTGGCCTGTAGTATATAAATATCAAGCCGATCGAACACTGATGCAGAAAAATAAATACACCATTTTTTGAGCTACTGGGTCATTCTATGCCAAGTGGACCAGTTTTCGGAAAGTTTGCACCACACCGTCTCAGAAAAATTTGAAAAAAATTATGGGTGTTTGCCATCATTTCAAATGGACAAATCCTAAATCTTGAGTTCCAACTCCAATTTTTCATGGAGTAATTGCCAATTTAAGGAAGGGGTGTCTAGTCACTCGCAAATGTAGCAATGACTTATGAGCATTTTTGAAGGGATACAAATACACTTTCCAGTGCTCCTAAATTAATGTCAATGGGTGCACACAGGTAGAATTACCTGAAATTTATTAATCTGCTATCTGCTATTATGGTCGGCCACTGCAAATTGAGGTGGGTTTTACAAAACCCAAAACCAGTGAAGTTGGCACGTTATGTAAATCGTAGATAAAAACAGAATACAATGATTTGCAAATCCTTTTCAACTTATACTCAATTGAATACACTGCAAAGACAAGATGTTTAATGTTCAAACTGAGAAACTTTTTTTTTTTTTTTGCAAATAATCATTAACTTAGAATTTAAAGGCAGCAACACATTTTTGGGCTTTTTTTTTTTACCACTGGCGTTACATCACCTTTCCTTTTTCAGTAAACGTTGGGGAACTGAGGAGACCAATTTTTTGAAGTTTTCAGGTGGAAATTCTTGCTTGATGTACACTTAAGTTGTTCAACAGTCCGGGGTCTCCGTTGTCGTATTTTACGCCTATAAAAATTTTCAATGGGAGATTTTGATACAGGCAGGCCAGTCTAGTGACTCACTACGGAGCCATGCTGTTGTAACACGTGCAGAATGTGGCTTGGCATTGTCTTGCTGAAATAAGCAGGGCGTCCATGAAAAGACGTTGCTTGGATGGCAACATATGTTGCTCCAAAACCTGTATGTACCTTTCAGCATTAATGGTGCCTTCAGAAATGCCTTGGGCACTAATACAACCCCATACCATCACAGATGCTGGCTTTTGAACTTTCCTATAACAGTCCGGATGGTTCTTTTCCTCTTTGGTCCGAGGATTGACGCCCACATTTCCAAAAACAATTTGAAATGTGGACTCGCCAGACCACAGAACACTTTTCCACTTTGCATCAGTCCATCTTAGATGAGCTTTGGGCCCATTGGGCATTTTGGGTGCTGTTGATAAATGGCATTGTAGAGTTTTAACTTGCACTTGCAGATGTTTGGAAAGTTTGACAGTGGTTTTCTGAAGTGTTCTGAGCCCATGTGGTGATGTCCTTTACACACTGAACCAGTCCACCGCCTGAGGGATCGGAAGGTCACGGGCATTCAATGTTGGTTTTCGCCTTGTCGCTTCGCAGATCCAATTCTCTGAACCTTTTGAAAATTACGGACCGTAGATGATGAAATCCCTAAAGCAATAGCTCGTTGAGGGATGTTGTTTTTAAACTGTTCGACAATCAGCTCCATTTGTTCACTAAGTGGTGACCCCGCCCCAACAGAATGACTGAGATTTCAGGAAGCTGCTTTTTATACCCAATCATGGCAAAATTGTTCACCTGTGGGATGTTCCAAATAAGTGTTTGATGAGCATTCCTCAACTCTCTCAGTCTTGGCCACTTGTGCCAGCTTTTTTGAAACATGTTGCAGGCATCAAATTCCAAATGAGCTAATATTTGCAAAAATTACAAAGTTTACCTGGAACATTAAGTAACTTGTCTTTGCAGTGTATTCAATTGAATATAGGTTGAAAAGGATTTGCAAATCATTGTATTCTGTTTTATTTACGATTTACACAACGTACCAACTTCACTGGTTTTGGGTTTTTGTAGATACGCTCTGCTGCAGTGGTCGTGGCTCCGTGTTGGATGCCAAATTTAACAGAAAACTTGATGTCCTCTGGATTGATTGAACAGAAATGCATAAATGAAGACCATTGGCTGTTATAATCGCAGTACTATTGGTAGGACAAGCAAAACCAGTCCATTAGGGCAACAGGGTCTGTTTTCCTCAGATCAATTTCTATTGAAAAATTGGCTCAGAATCCAGTGGGATGGAAGGCGTCCATCTGGGCCTTATCTTGTGGCTTGAGATGGAAACAAAAAATGCTTAATAAGCATTTATGTGGTGGCCACAAAAAACAGTGGATATTTACGGTAGATGCTTTTCTAGGATAGCGAATGCCAGCAGAGGAATTTCTTTCTTGCTGTTGTGGAATGGGAGTAATGCATTCATTATGAGGAAGTCTATGCATTATTCATGAGTGACTGGCACGTTTGCAGCGTCAGCTGCAATCCTCCGTTCCTGCATTCACTGCAAGGAACCTGGCCCAGCCATTAAAAATGATGCGGTGGCAGTCCGCACGCTCAGCACAAGTAGTATTAGCCTTTTAAAAGACTTAACAACAACAAATGCAGGCTGAAGGAGTCATTTCTGACCACAACAGAATTAAAGTCTTTGTTGCAATTCATTGCTTTTCTTTGTTTGACAATGCTGTACTCCATTGCTTTTCCCTGTGAAAAAGCTCTATGTATATTCAGAACTGCGAGGAGAAAACAAATTTATAAAAATTACTGATGAAAACCACACAGCAGTGTCCAGAAAATTGAAAGAAAGAATGAAAGAAGCTCTGAGGCTACATACTAAAATCGAGTGTACAATTTCTTCAACAAAAATGTTTCGATTTTCCTCTTGCTGAGGATTTAATGCAAAAAATACCCCGAACAAAATTTGTGTGGACAAAATTATGGAGGACTCTCTGAAGTGCCTTGATTATACCAGAGATTTGAGCCTGTGACCTGCCTTGGTCTAATCTGGCAGGATCAGCCTCAGTTGTTTAAGGTCTTTTTTGGGTCAGAGTGCAAAGTGACCAGTTTTTTTTTTTTTTTTTTTTTTTTAATTTGGCATCTCCAATCCCACCCGAATCTGGAATGCCCAATTGGTGAACTATGCACAAAGCTTGCTCGTATGCGACCCCTTGCTGCCAACTCAGGAGAGCGAAGACAGTTCACGGCTCTCCTCCGAAGCACGTGCCTGTCAGCCACTGCTTCTTATACACTCATTGGTTGAATCTTCGCAAGTTCAGAACGAGGGCGGAGGATACCTGGACATGAACAGACTTAGAATCTTCCTGACGAGCGCCCGTCTGGCCAACAGGAGGCGCTTGAGCAACGAACAAAGCTATTTATCTATTTCCCTTTCGCGGCAGTCCCTTCCCAGTTTGAAACCCTGTAGTGCGATGGCCAATTGTGCGCTACTCTGAAAAAGCTGCCGACCACTGCCGGTTGGTACGACCGGGGCTCGAACCCGCGACGTGATAGTCACGTGCCGTAACCGAGTGAGGCAAAGTGACCAGTTTTAATCTAGTTGAGCTCATCTCGTGACCTTTTAGCCCGGTCAGAGGTTGCCAAATTTAGTCCCAACTGAACGAACAATTGAACATGCATATGTCTGTTCAAACCCGATGGTTTGGCCTGTGGCAGCTCGTTTGAGACTGCGTATTCCAAAACGGGCAAATTTGGGGGTTGCGTAGTTGTGGTGGGGTTTGATTGGGGTGATGAGGCTGTTTGAACTTCAGTGGGGGAGTGTTCAGGTTCTGTGACTAAAATCAAACCACTGTGCGTGATGATCATTAAGATACTGAAGCCATAATGGAAACATAAAGAGCTTCATATTTCCGATTCCATGGCCTTCAGTGGGAGATGCTTATTAACACATGAAGCTAATTCATAATGGCTACCACCTTTGACTGCAGGCCTTTTGACAGTAGACAGGCAAGAGCACAGTGGGTATAGTGAAGAGTGCTGTGACAACATGAATGAGATTGAAAGGAATCATATCTTTTTCTGTGGGGCTCCCTGGAGTTTGCTTGCTTCAGAGGGAATGTCACTGAGTATCAGGGGTCCACGGTGGTTTTAGAGAGTCATGCGACAAAGAGGCCAAAACTCAGCAGATTACTTTTATGGATGGCATTGAGGTTTATTTGGTCAAATTGGGATTGATTTGCAGAGAATTGCTGCCTGGTGCGGGAAGTGCCCTTGCTGGGCTTTATGTAAGGTTCACTGGCATTAGAGGGAGGTTAATGGATTCCATGGTACTTGGTTGGAGAATGAAAATCGAATCATAGTAATTATGCTGCTTTTGACCTTTCAAAGTCTTTCTGCGGTCTGAGAGCTGAACAGTGGGCTGTTGTATCTTCTGCTCCTGTGGAATTCTGAACTCTGGTGAAATGGCTGAATTTGCAATACAATAGATTTGTGTTATTATAATCGAAACAAAGGCTTATCAAGAAGGAGGGCATTAGTGCTAGAAGTGGGATCATTGTTGATAACTGCCCGTGCTGCGGTTTTGTGAGTTCCAGACGAATATGTTGGATTAAATGTGAAAAAAATGGAAGCAACTTGTGGCAAAATCAGCAGGACACCAAGGGCTCGTTCTAGTTGTTTGCATTATTGCCTTGTTCCTTGCTTGACCCGGAAATCAATCAATGCACACTAAAGTTAAACATTTTGCTCTTTCATGTCTTCAAGGAAACAGGAACCAGGAATTAGGCATTCAACAATGATTCCTTGAGACAGGAAACACATGGGGATCCTTAGAGATGATATTTTTTTTTTCTATGCACTACATTTAAATTATCAACCTGAGGGGCCACTTCACCACGTTTGCCACGTCCCTGTTATTCATGTGGCTGCAGATTGGTTGTTGAAGGAACTGTAGCAATCAATTTTTCACAATTGCTTATTTTTAGACTCTTATTGTCCTTTCCTATCCTTCCCCAGCGGGTAGAGCAAGGAACAAAGAAAAGACACAAAGAAAAGGAGAAGGAGGTGAAAAATAAGCAAATGGAATGAGCTTTAAGCCGCTTTCACACCGGACGCAAAATGAATTTTTTTTTTTTTTTTCGCACGACAGATTACATCAAAGTCAATGCAAAGACGTCTTTGCATTGACTTTGAATGTAATCTGTTGTGCGAAAAATTTGTTTCGTGCCTGGTGTGAAAGCAGCTGAAATGGTCTTTTCATACCAAGGACAAACAAAAAAAATTAACCAGAAATGCAGAATACTTGTTGATGGAGAAATGGGAAAGTTTCGGATTTGGGGTAGGTAAGCTCATAGAGATAAATGGGTTTAAAATTTTTTAAAGATGCATTTACGTCTCATTTTCCCATTTTGTCTACGGTGTGAAAAGACCTTAATCTTTCTGGTGAGAATATCAGATGAATTTCAATCGCAGTGAGAGATTTTAATTTTTTTTTTTTTTTTTTTTACGGGAACCTTCCTTCTCCGCCACAGATATTCTCCTACGAAGATGAGACCTCTAACATCATTGATGAACGCTTCTGGGATCGACTGGACTGGAACGGGAGCAAGAAAACCAGCGACATTCAAGACGGATCCCTCTTCATCCTCAACGTAACCTTCAACGACACAGGCGTCTACCGCTGCTTCTTTGACCGCTGGCTTACGTTCAACAGCTATGAATACCACACCAATGCTACCAAGTTCATCACCATCAACGTGGTGGCTAAAGGTGAGATGCGTTGGGATGAGGTCAGGGTGGCTGAGTCTTGATGCACTCGGGGTACCAAATCTCAGTTTAATAATTGAACCAAGATGCCAATATTTTGGTCTTGTAATCTGCATTTGAGTTTATGGGTGGGGAAAAAAAAAACACACAGCTTGAGTGCTGGGATAAATGAAAACATTTTTTCAGTGTAATTTCAGTGCAATTTAACAGAGCAAGGCAGTCCACCTGAAAGCTAAATGCCTATTACAATGGTAGAGTGTTAAAAAAGGGAACGTAATCTGGTAATCTGGGTTTCTGGTGGTAAACTGTTCACCCGGAGGATAAATTGGTATGAAAACCAATTCATTTGATAAGAAATTAACAGGAGCAGGGAGCAGTCCAATTTCAGTTTAGAGGGAGAGCTGTGAGCATGATATATACTGTAGTATGGTGTTCTCTGGGACAGGGTGGGCAGTGTTAGGCTGGTGTGTGGTCATGCTGGCATCTCACCAACTAAAATTAAACATTTAGAGATGCACTAATTTCAGATATCTTGGGAAAATGCAAGGTTAGGTGCCTTGTGCTTGCCATTTGTGCAAAGGCTGTAGGGCATACGGCTGTGTTGGTGGCACTGAAACCCCTGATCACTCTGAACAGCCACTGAGCAGAAACAGAACAGAGCTCTCCTCCTCTGCTTCTGTGTTAGTCATGGTCTTTTTATACAAGCCAAAGGTACAGCATCTAAAAACAGTCAGACTGTTCTGTAAGCAGTTACAGGCCGGTGACAAATTAATGGAAAAATGAACTCTAACTGCTTTTGTTAGGTTTTGGGCCTTCACAAGCTTCACGGATCAGCATCAACATGCCTTTGCACAGATTCTACAAGATCATGACTTCACTCAAGGCATGGAGTGCCTTTTCCCATGAGATACTCCCTCTTTCCATGTTTTGTTGATGGTGACAGAAAACACTGTCAAACATGTTCCAAAATCTCCTGTAAAGTCTCCTGTGACTGTGAAGGTGATGGAATATGCTTAAGATCATTTCCATACTCAATATATCATTCAGTGATCCCTTGTACCTTGTGGGCTTTGGGCCATTGTCATCTTGGAAGAGACCACTCCCATCATGACAGGAATGCTTCAACATAGGATATAAAGGTGATCACACAGAATAACATTGCATTGATCAGCATTGACCCTTCAGGGACAAGTGAACCAAAAGCATGCCGGGATAATGAATGGAAGCGTCTGAATTTGTGTTTGTCCACGCACTTATGCTAGGTTTTGCCGTTAATATGTTGCCCTCACCCATCTGCATGTGGCTCCTGTGCTTTTGGTGTTTTTGGAATGTACTAGTAAGTCTCAGTTTGTCTTCTAAAAATTTGCTTGCGATTACCAGCATTTACAGCATTAGGATAGGCCAGGGGTTCCCAAACTCAGTCCTGGGGCCTCCCTGCATATGCTGGTTTTTGCTTCACCCTGGTTTGCAATCATAGGATTTTCAGAAGCAGATCATTTGTCTTAATTAGGTGCATTTTTGTTCAGAGCAGCAATTTATCCTCTCTTGACAAACAGTATTTTGACAGATATGCATACAAACAGTGAGGAATAAATTCTGCATCCACATTGCAATATATGAGTAACAACTGCATAAAAAGAGGGAAAGAATGTACCCAATCAAAGGAAAAAAATCAATGGGTTCCTAATTGGTGAAACTGCGGGCACATGGTTGCAAAAACTAACAATTTACTAAATAAGCAAATGACAGAGTCAAACCTGTTTAATGTTCTGTTTTTGTTATTGAGTGCAAGCAAATTATTTTGAAAGAATTCTAATCACCTGTCTTCAGCAACCTAATTCGGAGGTTACTGATTTTCTCAGTACCTGATTTGATCTGTTTAAAAATGTTATTACCTGAAATTGCTTGCCACACAGAAAAAAAACCCAAAACTTTATATGCAAGGGTCTTTTATTCAGTCTTTTATTCTTCGTGGCACAAATGGATATTTCTATTAAAATTTGGCTTAAAACAGCAAATAACATATTTAAACACAAAATGCACCCAATTTGGACAAATTAACAGCTTGTTAAAGTCCTATGATGGCAATTATGGTTGGGACAAAAACCAGCATACACAGGGAGGCCCCAGGACTGAGTTTGGGAACCCGTGGGATAGGCTATTGTGAAAAAAATAAATTGCTCCTTTGCTGAAGACCAGGAGGCTTTGTAGCATTCCACTGGTTAAAATGATGAACTTCAGCTGAAATTGCCTTGGTTTCCTTCGTGTCTTAAGCCTAAAGTGTTTTTATGCCACAAAGTAAATATGGATACTTATTTTTTTCAGCTTAATTGTTGTTCTGTTTCAATTAGCTGTCATCTCTAAACATAAGAACTGCCCATGTGACTCAGGCCCCATTCCAATGGCTTATTTTTCACCATTTTCTTGACCTGGAAATCGATTGAGCTCCACCTTCATTAAAGAGATTATAATCCATGAAATGAACTTGTAGGAATGAACAAAAAGTTTACCAGGGAGTATTGAAAGGCACCCCTTGAGTGAAGAAAGATGAGACCAGCCCTGGGTTTCTATGCATGGTCTGTATCTCACTGACCTGTCAATCGACCTCTCCCAATCTGCTACCCATCTGCCCCCTTTGTAACTGTCTGTAACTGATGTCACTCTGAATTGACATTGCAATATATATCCCTAATTCACTTCCTGTTTTTAACCCCATACTCACTTCTGTTATTATTTTTATCCCCTGCCATGAAATTGGGCAGGGCATATTGCAATGGAGCTTGTCTGTCTGACCATCTTTCTGTATGTCTGTCCGTCAGTCCAGATATACACTACAGGCCAAAAGTTTGGGGCCACCCTCAGATTTTTAATGGGGCACCAATTGCAATGTGACCCCTTGGTTTTGGGGAAGGCATTTATACAGCATGCCTTCTTGCTTCATAAAATTGTTCACGTCCTTGTGACATAAAATCATGTTAACACAAAGGCATTGGAACTCAATTATAAAACATTGTGGTCAGTGATCAATCAGTCAAGACAGCTTTAAAATGTGGTCTGAGCTCTGGAGTTCACCCAAAACCTATTGGCTTCCTAAATTTTATGCACTGAAGTCATTTCATGTGCAAAAAATAAGGGAAGAACAGTTGGTGTGTGATTTTTTTTTTTTTTAATCTGAGGGTGGCTACAAACTTTTGGCCTGAAGTGTATAGGGACAAGTTTTTCAGAAACTACTTATTTAGATTAATGAAATTTTGTGCATGTAGTTTACTGGTCATGCTCTTGATTGCATTTGAAAATACTAAGAGCAAGAGAAAAGGTATGAAGCAAGGGCAGGAAGGCTGTGAGAATAGCCAGCTGGAATGAGTCCACAATGTTTCTCCTCTGCATGGATACTCACTTCAGTTTCACATCTGATTGGCAGCTGTATTAATAGCCGATTGGACATCATCCGGAGCTGAACAGTATCAAGAAGACAAGACCAAAATATCTTGCTGGAGTTCAGTGTTATGAACTTTTTTGCTTTTTTTGGACTGATTATCAAACCTGAGGATCCCTCTCACATTCTCGCTCTCTTTCACCCTCTAGCCACCAGGGGCATGGCGTCCATCTTGTCGGAGGTGATGATGTACGTGTCAATCATCGGGCTGCAGGTGTGGCTGGTGGTGGAGATGGTGTACTGCTACAGAAAGATCTCAGTGGCCGGGGAGGAAGCTCTTCGGGAGAGCGCGTGAGTGCACCCCATTAGTGTACTCCGCGATCCATTCCCTGTTCACTCTTCCCTCGCTCTACATCCCTGGTTCAGCAGACTCACCAGTGTGTCCTGCTGTTCAACCAGTCAGTTTTCCCTCTTCCACATTGCTGCTCTCTGGCAGACATTACCGTGAAATCCAGAGGTGGCTGCTGAGATGAAAAATAACAGGACAGAGTATTTAAGGGGTGAGCTGGGGTTAAATGAAAAATGACACCAGGAAACAACTCAGAATTAATCTAAAGAGGTATATGTAATAACCACCAAAAAAGATACAAGTTGGCATTTTTCTGTTTATGCGGTTGCCATGGTAACCGAGCAAGCTTATTAAATATGCAGAAAACTTCTGGCACCAATTCCTCTTTAACTCTATGATAGAATTCAGTTTTTCTGTCATCATTTAAAAGCCATTGCTTATCCAAATGCAATGACATAGCCATTCTTTGCCCAATTTATCAGTTATGTGATTTTGGGGCATTTTACTCAAATTTTGAAATTATTTTGCGCAGAATCTGACGAATACTCAAAATATTCAAAGTCTGTAACAGATAGGCAAAATTTCCCTATGTCATTGCATTTCTAATGAAGTAAAGTACCTGCAGCCCAAATTTTATTGATTTTCAATGATAAATAAAAAAGTTATGGCTGCCACAAACATGAGAAACATGGAAAAAGTAATACCTTAGGAAATCAATGGAAAATGCATTAGACCGCGTTGAAAAGTTGAGTTCAGTCTTAGTCTGTGTCTTACACCCATTTTTCAGACTGTATTATCTGATTATTCAAATGTTTATCACTTTCCTGGAGTGAAAAGCATAAATTTCATCATCACAGTTGCTTTTAAATCATGACTTTATGGCAAAATTCAGTTTTTAATCCTTGTAGCAATTAGTGATTATTAAAGGTGGGTTATTATAGAATATTTTTTATTCAAAAAAAAATTTTAGGAAAAATAATCAAATTTTGCCCATTTAACCCCAGATCAACCCTTAACTCCTTAATCTGATTATTGGCCACAAACTGTTTCCAGTCGTTTTCCTTCATGGCAAAATAATAGTTAACAAAATTTCATCATGAGATACACTAGTTATCTTCCAAAAGGCATTGGGTGATGGGGCTGGCTACTGATCATGTAGTGAACAGGCCATCACTGGCCATCTTTTATTTCACCTGATTCAACACAAAGCAGAAATCCTTCAGAAAACAAGGTAAGTGGGAATTTAGCAATAAAAAAACATACAATTCAATGGATGGCATGCAGTAAGTCACATATTTCCAGTAATATTGGAAATCAAGAGGAGGGAAGATAATTTTTCAGATATTTTTTTTCTCTTTCTGCTTTCTCCCTCCTCCTCCCTGCTGTCTTCATCCCTTTTTGATGATTTCTCTTCCTGGCTTCATAAATAAAGGCACTGCAGTGCAGCTTTAGATCTCTAGACTAACTCCTCTCTCTCTCCATGTCCCTCATGCTGCCACACAGAAACATGTTTGGAGTCAAAGCGGTGATGTTACTCTGAGGAAATCAGAATTAAAAAAGGGTCCTTTTCCACAAAGCAGGATTAGAGTTAGCTGGTCACCTGTGCCCAATAAAATCCCGGAGCAGCTCTTGCTACTTTAGACTGTTTTCCATATCTGTGCAGGGTTGGGTTTTATGCGTAGCTCATCTAGCTTACTTGGTAATCCTGCTTTGTGGAACAGGTTCAGGACAGCGGAGAGAACATGCAGTAGACTTCGCTTTCTGGCATCTGCTTGCTGTTTACTCGCAATGCATCAATGACTGCGTCTCTGTGCCTGAATGCAGCAGTCTAAAAACTCTCATGCTCTAATACAAGAGACGTGAGAAGAAAGACTCCACGTGGTGCCCAACTATGCACCCACTCTGGTTTTGGTCTAATTAGAGAATTGTTAAGCACTTCTCTGGTCAAACGCCAAATGCATGACTGAGTTTCGATGTTTTGGCTGCTGTGCTTAGTTAGTACCTGTGCTAACTTCTGTTCTGCTCTCTCTCTTTTTCAATCTTACCTCTTTCTCCTGCTCTCCCTCCCTCTCAGAGCGGAGTATTTAGCTATAGCCTCGGAGAGTAAAGATAACTGTGCTGGCGTTCAGGTGGCAGAATAGCACAGGTAGGTTTCGTGGGAACAGAGAGTAAATGCTCTACTTTTTAGATATGCCTAATATTAATGCATTCGCCAGTCATCTGGGCGCTTCATGTCCTGTAGGTGGGAGTGTACTCATCCAGAACCCTGTGTGTTTCATCAACGTCCCATTTTTACGATTCCAGGGCAAAAAAAGGGGTCATCGGGCCCCTGTGATCACGACTGCACCCCACCGCTCCTCTGATTGTTATCCCCACCTCGTCAACCACCCCTCTCATCACTCAGTGATAAAAAAAGTGAGAAGGAAGGATGTCGTTCCCTTTTCAGTCATCAAGAGCAACTGCAGAATGCAAAAAAGAACTGAAGAAAAGTATCTTCATGTTCATTTTTTATATTTGAAAAAAAAAAAACTGTTGTGGAGGAGAATAATGATACTAACCACTAACAGAAAGAAAGGGACCTTTAAAGGAACAAATACTTAGAATAGCATGCTCATGTAAAACATTTGTGCAACATTGAATATGATATGTATATAACTACATTAACATCTGAAAAAAATCTAATTACATTATGTGTGTCTGTAAGAGATAATGCTTATATATATATATATCCATGAAAATGCACAGCCCATTCTCCATCTGTACCCAGAAATCAGCCACTTTACATATTTTGAACATAAAAATCTCCACTTCCTTGAGGAATTGTGTAGAAAAGCTCCTGACGCTACAATCTTGTGGCATTTAGCTTTTCTCTCAGATCTGACTGTGCTTGGGAATAGTTGCAGCAAAGGTTTCCACAAAGGCTAGGTTGAAATTTTAAGAAACTGGAAGGTAAAGTGATGCCGTGTACTTGGTGAAATTGTTGAAGGTTGAACCAAGACAGATGATGTGAGAAACGAAGCTCCATTGCAGATATTTACAGTCACTTGTCGCTGTTGCATAATTTTACAGCCTCTCGCAGGGCTGTTCTCTCCAGTGACTGTTGGATGCCGACAAAACACTGCCTAACAAATCCATCTTTGTGAAAAATGGGCACGCTTTTCACCTGATATTGTGGAATTTGTACAATCCCTTTCTGCTATTGCTGCTGAATACAGGCACACATGGTAGAAGTGTATAGAGAATGCTATTCTTCTCCTCATTGTAAACATTTTCCTCCAGAATTTAGGGACTCAGTGTAGCTTATCATCACACATGGTGCATTTTGGCATTTGGCATACGGCTCTTTCTTAAACGCACACAGCCTCTGAATAACAGATAAATGAGTTGAGTATGAAAAATCTGTCCATGGGAATTCTTACATTAGCAAAAATCTTAGGGAAACACATTTAAAGTGGGAAATATCCATTTGTACTTTTTGAAAATCTCACTCTTGCAGAAAAAGAGTGTCAAAAGAAATGAACATAAGAGTAGTGCAAGAAAAATCCCCACGAGACGCTGTTTATGTGTGAGTCATAATGAGTCCCAAATCCAACGTGTTAATGTGCACATTGTGGCCTCAGAGATGACTAGTGTGGCTGGTAAAGCACTGTGACGCATGAAACTGTATGCCAACTGAATTTCATTGTGACTGTGAGCACAAATGCCTGTATTCATGAATACCAACAGGTCTGAAAGTTGCAATTAAGGGCTGGGATTGAAAAGAATCAAATTTCCCTGTTCTTGGAGAACTTCCATCACACAGGTTCTCTCTCCCAATCCAACAAAGCACACCACATTCAAGAGCTAGAACTGCAAGTTAGGAATGAAATGCAAACCTACAGGTCCGTGTATCTCCAGGAACAGGGTCCTGTTGAAGAAACTGGCTTAAAATGATGAATCTACTCAACTGAGTAAGTTTAGGTTTGGAGTGCTACCGTTATTGGCAACCTTGAAGTGATTTTGTTTCTCTGACAGAATCAAGTGCAATTTGAGAAACTAATGTAATTTGGTGGGTAGGCTGAAGAATATCACCAGCGGGGTTGTTGGCCTAGAAGCCAAATTAATCGGCCGACACTCAATTACAGCATGAACTGTAGTATTGACTCAACAGACCTTCGCATGATGGCCGTTGTAACTCATTGTCATCGAAATACATTAAATATGCATTAGGTGAATGCATGAATTGGTGCTTTTCCAGAGATGTGAGTTAGCACTGTCTGTCATTGAAGACTCAACCTCATAGTTGAACTGATTATGGGAGGTCTAAGTTGTTATTTATTTTGCTGTGTAATCACTGAAAGAAGGTCAAGCCTTAGCATGGGATACTACCTGTCAACAAAGACAGAGAAAAGACCAGAAGATGATGGTCAAGGCATAGAAAGAACTTTATTTTGCAAAAAAATAAAAAATCTACAATTTTCCTGGTCAACAAATCTTTTACTACTGGTAATGAAAGTCTCAGGAGAGCTGGATGGCACCAGTCCCACTGGACATCCTTGCAAAATTGCAGACTACCTCTGCCTCACATCTTGTCATTAAGACAGAAATGTCAGGAATTGCGTGATTATCATGATTGGTTAATTGCTAGTGTAGTACTGTTACTACAGTTCAGCGAGTCTCTTCTCAGATTTGCATCTCCTTGCTTTATAGTGACCCCTGCTGATCCGTGTGCTAGAGCTGTGCATGAGCTGTCTTCCTCCATCTTGTCAGATGCTTAAGCTTGGTGAGTGGGCAGCAGCGTGGCGAAAAACAGCAGCTGACATCACGGAGAATGTGTGCTTTTCTATGCTGCACGCCATTAGCCGACTGCAGCTGTGTCAAATTGGGCTTTCAAAATGGGTGGTGAAAATGGGGTCGAAGAACATGAACAAACAGAAGCGCAGGTTTTCAGTGGGTACGCTTTCTCAGTTTAAGCCAGTTATTAAGGTCTTCATGAATACAGATTGTTGGTTTAAAATGTATTACAGACAGTATCCTACATCCAGAATCATTAGGCTATGCAATTTTGCAGACCAAAGGAAATTTGATGAACCAACTAAAGTACTCTTAGATGACTTGAGCAACTGTACTGTTGGTAAAAGTTATTTGACAATGTAGCAGATGGGACTTAAATGTTGCACTCAACCCTCTTTTTCCTTCTAACAACCATGTTCTTAGCTCCTCAATTGGCTTTGTAGGCCCACACAACTGTCAATTTGCCAAGATCCCAAATTCAGTTTACCCCTCCTAAGTACTTACCCCCAAGAAATCCAGTGCATAGCTCCCATTTCACTTAAATGTCTACACTGACAATACTGCCAGGCATCTACATGGCTTTATGTCACTGTGTTTTCAAAAGCTACTCAGAGGTAACACTGATCCCCACTGCCGTGTTCATTTTCTCTGGCAGCCAGTTGTTGACTTTACACTGAGACAGCATTTCACTGCCTGACTGACCAACTGGGGGTTACCTTCAGTAGCACGACACTGCCAAACTGACATGTCAAGTTTTTAAAGGGGGGGGGACTGGGGTGGAATACTGAAAATATTTTTGAAGATGACCGAGGTTAAAGTTTCGCTGCCAAGAAAAGAGGACATGAGACAGGTATCAGGGATTTGGAATCAGGAGGGGAACAAAACTGCAAGCATTTTCATAAAAAAATGTTTACAGCCAGAATGTTGTGACACAGGCGGAGACCTGGATAATGGTAGCACATTGGTAAATGGTGGGACACTGCCCTCTTGATTTCAAACTGCAGTAAATGTTACCTGAAAAATTGGTTATCTTGGTCCTGTTATGTCAATTCCTGTGTGAATTAACACATTCCAAATGACACCCTGTGGTAGAATATTGGCTCTGAATAGTAAAAACCTTTGTCCACTGCCACCTTTTTATGGCAATATGTGCATTTAACTTTGCACTAAAAACGTCATGCATCAAAAATGGGCACATTATTTCTGCTGTGAAGATATTAAGATTTTTAGTGTTATATGAAGTTCAAGAAACTTTACAATGCAAGTACCACACTCAGATCATTTTCCCGCCTTTGGGACTTAATTCAGTTTTGCACTTGGTATGTAGATGTGGAAATGTTGCTTGCCAAAAGAAAAAAAAAGTTGAAATTCTGAAATGGAATAAAAAAAAAAATTAAAGTGCAGTGTCTGGTGTTTTCCATTTTCCATGATGCTTATTGATTAATTGTCACTAGAAGAAAGCATGCTATTTGGGATTGGGGATTGTGTTACTGATGTACAAAATAATTGGCAGCTGAATTTTCAGAGAGCAGGCAACCTTTCCTCCATTCCTGGATACATAATAAGGATGAACAGGAGAGGTACAGGTTTAAGGTAAAGACGGGATCGCAGTACTAAAGATGCCATGAAGGTGAACCAAACCCTTGGTTGTGGGGAGCTGAGAGACTGCTGCATCCTACACCTGTTCTCAGGACACTTTCTGGCTGTCCTTAGTATGGACCAGTCAGTGCTTAGCACAAGCGCCCTCCGATTGGGGAGGCTCTTGAGTGGACTCTTTGAGAAAGGTGACATCACCGAAAGCCCATCTGTCCCTTATAATGCCGGACCTTGCCAAGGAAGCAAGACTAGCACGGTCATCCACAACACAGAACATGGACGTTGCTCACAGGAGCAACCCTTCCGCTGAGATGATTGCACTTAGAGGAATCAGGCAAAATGTTGCCAGTGCAGAACGAGATTTGGTGGCGTCTACATCGCTCTTAAATATTGCCATTTTTATCTTGGACTCTTCATTGTGAATGTATTACTGCAATTTAATTGGTGAGAGAAAGTAGTTTATTTTCAAAAAGATATGCAGTGCTTTCCACAGAACTGAATTTCCAGCCTTCTGTAGCACAGCCCATGAATCATAGTTACATCTCCCTCAGCGGTCTGGGTAATGACCATCCGATGGAGCAGTCGGGATCACCAGAGAAATGAAATACGGACCCCTGACCAACTACACACTCCAGAACCTCTCGAGGCATCAGCTGCCAATAACCACTTAATATATACGTTACACATATTTACTTAGCTGAAGTGTAGAAAATCAAGTAGGTGGCCACTTCATTTTCAGCACTTCAGTCATTAGCGCTTTCTGAGATGTCAGGTGTAACAATTTTGCCTCAGAAATCATGCTGAGACGACTCTCAACTAAAAAAACAGGCTCGCCTTAAAACCAAGTGAAACCGTGTGAACTGTTGCCTAACATCAAACAAGACAAATGCTGTCATTTTACCGACAGCATGGTATATCCCTGAAACAAGAGCATTCTTACACCTTAGGAAAGATTCATAGTTTGTCCTTGTAGCGGTGCGGCAGGAAAGGGTGAAGGGTCCAGCTAACTTAACACGGGGTCTACTCTGGGTTCCAGGAATGTTCATAGAGAATTTTCCACGATTAACATGACTGTTTTACTTGCTGTATTTCTGAAAAAGGGAAGTCTGGCCTTAAGGTGGTGCTATAGGAACATAGGATTGCTCTTTTATGGACTAAGACATTCACGGCAGAGGTGATCCGATTTACATGAAAGCAGTTTTATTTATTGCATTTGGAATGTAAATTTACATAAAGGTGGCACCACAGTAAAAGAGCCACAAAAATCTGAAAGGTTCCTCCTCTGAGCTCCAACAGTGTTGACAGCAGATATGACAGGATTCCCATAACAACTGTTCAAGTTAGTGCATTTTTAGGCTGGTGGTGATGCGACAAGAGTCTGAGGGTCACCAAGATCACCTCTATACAACAGGAACAATCACAGAAGGTTTGACATGATTCCCACCAAAACGTCCTGAATTTTTGCTTTTAAAAATGTCAAATTTGGCTGGGTGGAGGTGCCACAGGAAACATTTCAGTGCCAACACAATCATTAACTTCCTCTTCGATGTACCAGGAATGTTGAAAGCAGAATTGACATGATTCTTATTAAAGCCATATGAATTATTACAATTTGAATTATTACAAAATTACAATTTGTATTACTTTGGCCGGGTAGTGTCTCTACAGCTAAGGTCACAGGGTGACAAATATCAATATATCAACAGCCCTTCTCTGTGCATCAGAAACAAATCGAGTGTGCCTGGATTCCCCACAGAATTGTCCAACTTACTGTATTTGTAAATGTTAAGTTTGAACTGGTAGTGGTGCCATAGGAAAGGTTGTAGGGCACTGGTCACCAACCCTGTTCCTGGAGATCTACCATCCTGGAGGTTTTCACTGCAACTTTAATCTGGCACACCTGACTTTACTTATTAGCAGCTAAAAAGGATCTCTTGGGCCGCGTTCAAATAGTCTCTTCTGCTTCGAAAGGTTCCCAACTCCTAGAAAATGACCCAGCAGTATTTACATGGCAGCCATGATAAGTGTGTTTGAATTCTCTAAATATGAAGGAAAGGTGCTTCAATGCTTCCTAATACAATGCAACAATGCGATGCTTCAACAACAGGGTTGTTGACCACTGCTGTAGGGTCATTAAAAACAAAAGCTTTCATTCTCAGTGCTCCAGGAATGAACACTTTAATAGTGCAGTTTCCATATAAGATGCTAGAGTTATTGTGCCAACACAATGGATCAGCAGCGGTGGCGGGGACCACAGAGGATCCATAATATCTCCAAACACTCCGTTTCGTGGATATAATTGCAGGGCGGAAATTTAGGTGGACATTAATGAATCAGGTTGGATGTTATGGAAAGAGGAAAAGTGGGGAAAATTCTCAGCATGTTGTTTAGGCCCAGTATACATCGAACACACTTTCGGGAGTCTAATTAAGCCACATTTCTTTGTTAAAAAAAAAAAATTAAAAAAATTAAAAAATTTGCGCACACCTATACTGCCCTAGAAAGGCTAAATGCAGTAACTACTAAATAATATTCAATAAACATTACTGACAATACACAGGGTAGCGGCTATCCATGTTCTTATGAACATAGTGACTGAATGCGGGAAGAATGGAAGTAAGAATTTACTACTCAGAATGTCGGAGGTCTGAGAAGTATTGTATGCCGGGATAAGCATCTGAAAAATTTCCACCAATCATAGTCCGCTTGGTTATGTGGGTGGTTACCAATCTGCTCTTATGTTGGTGGGTGTCCTTTGTGTTCTGATGGAAATGCAAGCGGTTTCATTACCTCTTTGCCATAACCGATGGTGGCTTGCCGCCTCAGAATGGCTGGAATAATATGCTATCTCCTAAATAAGAGTACTGATAAACATGTCTCTACCCATGGCACAGACTCACAAACACAAAAGAAAAACAAACACACATTAGTTTGTCTGTTGCATATTTTAAATGTAATTCTTCGCACAGCATCTCAAATTCAAACCTTTACAGCACAGTACATTCGTTCCGTTCCGCCCTCTCTCCCCCAAATAAATATGTTGGATAGGGCCAAACCCAGCAAGGCCCCCACACAATTACATAGATGATCCTTAGGTCATGGCGGGGGGGATGAGTGGCAGGAAGGGGAGGGATTACCTGCAGGAGAGCAGGAAAAAGGTGTCTGTGTGAGAGAGGAACAGTGAGCGTGTATGTGTATTTGTATGCGTGAATGAAAGTAAATGACAAAAGACAAAAATATCAGACAGTATGATACAAGGCTAAAAATAAAATAAAAAAATGCTTGAAGACATGAATACAAATCACAAAAACTGAAAACAATACTGAAATTCCCTTTTCTTCTTCTAGACCTAAAGTAAAGTTAGGATTGGTCCTTAAGTCTAGCTCAATGAACTTGGAAACCTACTTATCTACTCTCTGGTCGAGTCTACAAGTTAACCCCACTTATGTTCAAGTTCAGCCCAATAATACAATAGCACACTGATCACAAACGTTCAGTCTGGATCATGCCAGTTCAGCATGGATAACACAGGATCAAGTCTAGATCACTATGATTTAGTCTGGCGCAGAGAAGGTCAGAAATGGAGGTCTGGTACTACTCAGAACCAAAGAAAGCGGACCTTTTAAACAGGTGTAGACCAAAGGTTCAAGCGGACAAACACATTACAAAATAAAACTCAAAGGTAATTACAGAATTGGAGGGGGGAGGGGAGTCTCAGTTACATCATTACTGAAGTCTCTCCACACAAATGCAGCTACTTTGCATTTCCTCATCTTTCAATGCACAATTTTTTTTTTTTAAATTACACAAAATTGCTATTATTATTATTGCTAGAATCTGTAACAGTTTTACCTTTTCACACCTTTCTTGGTCCATGCGTCGAAAGAAAAATGGAGGACATGACCCTGAACTTAAAGCAATACCAAGAAAAGTTCAAGGTTTGACCAAAAAAAATATCAAGTTTGACAATAAATACTGCTGTGGCTGACAAACGCTTTCTCTCTCGACAAACATCCGCCCACCACTCACACAGGGGCCTTAAATTAATAATAAACTAAACAACTAAAGACAACTCAAAAAAAGGAGTGTGCCGAGTTCTTCTTCTGGTGAAGTCATGTGAAATGATGAAGTTCTACCTCTTCGATGTGAGGAGTCGCAGTGATGGGACCACCATCACAGCCCGATGGGCAGTCTCTGCGGGACACTGGGAAACCAGGGAGAAGTAACTGACGGGGTTGGGTCCAAACTCTCAGAATTCTCCAAGTCTTCAGCTCGCTTGCACATGGCTTTTTACGTCAGCAGCGCTGATGTGCAATTCCCAAGGATACGGTCTTGGCTCAAGGACAGGCAGTGGCAGTTTCAATCTGACGTCCGAGACTTGACTGACCGTGAAACCATTTTCTGTGGTTTCTGAAATGTGCTGGAACAAGAGCAGCTTCTCAGGTGAACAGTGGGGGCGATGTAGAGAGGAGACTGGCAGAGAGTGTGGTCATTTTCCCTGTGCCTCCACCCATTCCCCATGCTTTTAAGACCGATATAATTAGTCTGGACCAGAATCTTACCAGATGCTAAATGCCGGTGGCGGCAGCCGAGCTAATTCTAGATCAAGTTTTCTCAATACAGTCACAGGGGGTTCTGGCTGGTTCAGTCTGCTGGGGGTTTGGGTAGGGACATTCCCCTGCCTCTCCCCCAGTCCATGCTTAAGTCGAAACCCTGTAGGTGTCTCTGTGCCCACCTCCCTACACTCTGTCATGACCCATGTCCGTCATGTGAGGGCGCAAGAGGACAGGGCTGCTGAGGGCATCAGTGGGTCAGTGCTGAGCAGGTATTTCACCAGGACCCTCCAAGGGGGGATCCCTCTGTACCTCTGGAGTGATGATCCCTTTGTGGAGCTTTTCTAGAGACTGTTTCATCTGTAAGGGAGGGAGGGAGAGAGAGATGGAGAGAAAGGAAGATAGTGACAGACATTAAGAGGACCAAAACAGAGAGAAAGAGTGACAGCAAATTGAGTCTGTGAGCTGCAAGTACATTGGGGATCCACAAGTCAACTCGGCTTTGGTACAAATTATTCATAATAAAAAGGAGGCGACGGATAAATATCCTTTCTGTCTTCCCCGGTCATAGATGTGAGAAAGGGTGAGAAAGAGAATGCAGAAGACAGGGCCTCTGTGATTGACATGCGGGAAAAAAGGTGCCCCTGTGAGTAAAAGGCTCCAGTTGAACAGCAGCCTTTAACACCGCAGAATGGCACAGCCACCTCGCTGCTGCCACCTGCTGTGTGGGAGTGGGAAGGCAGGAACTAACCTGGTCCAGGAGGGTCACAGAGGACTGCAGTATCTGCTGCCACTTACTGAGCTGGGCCTGGTGAAACTGCCTCTGCAGCTGCAGAACCTGGGCCCACTCGCCAGCTGACTGAGGGAGGGGGCTGTGGGACACACACACACACACACACACACACACACTTAGCGCTGCAAACTAAACCCTGATGCACAAGTAGCAGAAGCCAAAGCCTCAGGCACTTTTTGAGAAGCTCCTCAAAATTCAGGGGCACATCACATCTCTAGTAGCGTTTTTTATGTTTCATCATTCCAGGACTATGAAAGAACATGGAGAGAATTTGCCAGGTAATATGTAAAAAGCAGACAGTATAATGGAATGCCGTGATGGTGTAAGTGAATGAGAACATAATGCGAGTATCGTGCAGCAACATTCCTGTCTGTGAGAGAGTAGGAGAAACATGTGGCAAGGGTGTGTATGAGTGTGTGTGTGCACGCGCGCTCTGTGAAAATGCTCTTACCTGTCTGTGAGGGAGTAGGAGTGCCAGGTCTCCAGTGTGTGTGCTGCACGCTCCAGAGCCCACAGCTTATAGAAGAGCAGCATGTTCAGTGCCACCAGCACCATCAGACTGAGAGAGAGAGAGAGAGAGAGAGAGAGAGAGAGAGAGAGAGAGAGAGAGAGAGATTTGGAAGGTTAGATGCATGAATAGAAAGAGATTTAAGGAGGCATGCGATCATTAGAGGAGTGAGGGGAAAAAACAAGAAAAGGGAGGTCATAGAGCAGAGATACCAGATGAAAAAGATGAAGCATCTGCTCATTTCATCCAGCGAGCAAAGTCCTCAGCCGCTACCAGTTTTCATACACACTCTGCTACAGACATACCAACACAAACCAACACACACATTCAAAAAAAGCCACACTGAAGCTGCTTTCACACTGGACCTTAAAAGCGAATTTTTTACGACCGATTACATTCAAAGTCAATGCAAAGACACGAATACCGCGTATTCGTTTTGCATTGACTTTGAATGTAATCTGTCGTGCGAAAAAATTAGTTTCGCATCCGGTGTGAAAGCAGCTTTACACACACACGTACGTTTGTTTTTCTATACCTGTGGAGACCAAAAAATGATTTCTGCTACAAAATTCCATTTCTAAACCCCCTAGCCAGCCCTAACTCTAGCCCCTTCCCTAACCTAGAAACCCCCCCCAAATAACCTGCTTTTAACCCCGCAGTTGAACATTAACCTAGAGCATAATTCTAAGGGCCAATCGCGATTCAACCCTTGCCCCTACCACCCTGACCAAAACCCTCCGTTTGCATGTTCAGATGTAGGGGGAGGTTGTCATGCTTCTTATTGCGATAGAGGGGAAGGGTGCAGTGCTGGGGCTATATGGCCCTCCAAACAGAAGTTTTTCAGAGACACACTGCAAACAAAGCGGTAAGAGAAATCTTACAGAGTCATTTGCAAGATGGCGGCAAACGTTTTGGAGGCAACAAAAAAAAAAAAAAAAAAAAACTTCCATTTGCGGTTATCAATGAATTATAATAACCATTGGATAGTCTTGGTTCAGGGCCATTCTAACGTATTATAGATGTTTTTTTGATTAAAAAAAAATAATGAAATCGCTGATTGTGCGTGTGCTCGTGTATCTAGCTAAAATAGCAAACATTAAAACAGATAATGGATCTACCAATTTGTAATACACACACAATATCTAATAAACCACCATTTACTTTACTGATCTGTACGTTGATTGGCTGATCTGTGGGCAGGCCGATCAGGACAGAAAACCATACACTTGCATTGTAAGTAGCCATTAGCATGTCTTTACCAAATCAGCCTTAAAACTATTCTGTCCCATTCAGTAGCCCCGTCAAATCAAATTTCCCTAACGACGCAAATATGAATATAGCAAAATAGAAATAGCGTAGAGAGCGTGTGCACATTTTACATTTTAACAAAGTTCTGTATAGTTCATTATTTCTTATGTGATTCTCTTAAATCAGTGGCAACAACACACAACTTTCCCACAGGAGAAAATGATTTGAGAGAGGAAGAGAATCAGACAAGACTCCTGTAAACAAACTCATCACGTCTGCAACGCCGTCAACAACTACTGAAGATGTATCAGGGTCTTGAAGGGTTTCTCCGATTTCATAGGGGAATATTTCAACCACAAGCCCTCGCAACTCTGTTTCAAGAGGTGAGGCAAAGGGCAAACGGCGAGGGGCAGGGGTAAGGGTGAAAATAAGAAAGGGGACGGGCCCCAATACTAAACTTTAAAACTAGACTTAAACCTAACCACAAGCCCAATAGTAACCATAGACCTAAATCTAGCCTTGTGTTGAGAATAAAGCCTCTTCCTCTCGTGGACCAAAAATGGTCCATACACTGTTAGTTCTTCGGACTTTACTTTCCTAGTGGGGTCTTTTGGCTCCCATACAGTGCTGTGAAAAAGTACTTGCTCCCTTCCCCATTTCTTCTGTTTTTCCTTATCAGTTAAAATTCACTTACTTAAGGTAAAGAGACACACAAAACCTATATCATCCATGTGAACAAATAATTGCCCCCTAAACCTAACTGGTTGAGCCACTCTTGACAGAAACAAATGCAATTTAACATTTACAAAAACTGGCAAAGGAGTTCAATTGAGACCAACTTTTCTTTGAAGAATTATTTTGATTCAATTTTAGGGCCACTTCGAAACCATCACTTCATTTATTTTGTGCCATTCGGAGGTGGACTTGCTTTGTGTGCATCAGATCATCGTCATGCTGAATAACCCAACAGCGCTTGAGTTTCAGTTCACAAGCTGACAGCCTGACATTTTCCTTCGGGATCGTCTGGTAGAGCAGGACTCATGGTTCCATCAATTGTGGCAAGATGTGCAGGTCCTGAAGCAGCCTCACATCATCATACTACCACCATCCTGTTTGACTGTTGGCATCATGCCTTTTTTGTGAAATGCTGAGTTAGCCTTAAGCCAGTAGTAACGGGACCCATGTCTTCCAAAAGGTTGCACTTCTGACTCAGTTTTTCACTCTTCAGTCCACTGAATATTGTCCCATAAGCCTAGGGGGTCATCAAGGTGTTTTTGGCAAAGGAGCCTTTACGTCCTTTTTGGTCAGCAGTGGTTTTCGCCAAGCAGCTCTCCCATAGATACTGATCAAAAATAGCATCCTTCTTGTTGCATAAGTTGTTGCTGACTGTAATTGATGCAAGCCAGGCCAGCCAGTTTTTGGATGGTAATTAAGGTATTTTTCGTGATCTCCTGGATGAATCATTGACGCACTTTTGAGGGAATTCTTGCTCGGCCATCCACACTTGGGAAGGTTCATCATTGTTCTCCATTTGAAGATAATGGCTCTCACAGTGGTTTGCCGGAGTCCCAAAGCCATAGAAATGTCTTCGTAGCCCTCCCCAAACGGATATGTCAACAACTTAGTTTCTCATCTGTTCTTAAATTTCTTCAGCTTGCAACATCATGCGCTGTTTTTTGCTAACTTCACACTGTCAGACTGGTTCTATTTAAGTGAGGCTTAGATTCAACAGGGCTGACAGTAATCATGTTTGGGGTGTCTAGCAAAATGGGATTTGGTTAATTTTATAACTAAGGGGCAATCACTTTTTCCACATAAGGCCAGGTAGGGTTGGATAGCGTTTTTCCTTCAACAAATTATTCAAAAACCGCATTTTGTGTTTTCTTGGGTTAAACTTGTCTAATACTAACCCTGCTAAATTATTTTTATAAAACACCAACACACCGCTCAAAATATTTCCCACATGGGGCCCTTCAGAATTTCTCGTTCCTCAACGCCAACAAACATCAGCTTCATTTTCGCGATCACTTTCAGCAAACAACTTCTCTATTATATTAATTACAGAGTCCAATCCTGTCTGAAAGCCCATCTGTGAATCTGCGTGGGGGCCATGGTTGCGTTTCTTGCGCCCCCTCCTTGTCTTGCGCTGATGTGGGATTTCTGGCACATCACTCACTGGGTCCCGTCGCGTTAGCTTGTCCGTCTGGTGATTCTTTAGAGTTCAGTCAGACCGCAATTAACTTCTTGGATCTTAAAAATCATTAAAACGTCTTCGGGTGAGCTGCGTACAACAATTTTTCGCAAGTCCACAGATCGTAATACCATTTTACATGCTGAAAGCTTTCATCCCCGCCCATTTAATTGACTACATTCCCTTTAGACAACTTCAGCGTCTTAGACGTATCTGTGATCAAGAGGAAGACTTTGAATTAAAAGCTTCCGAAATGAAGGGACGATTTGTAGCGCGGGGATACAATCATAAAAGTGTGCATGCATCATATTCTGAAGTCAAATCCATGGATAGAAAAAGTCTATTGAAGAAAAAACAACGACCTTCCTCCAAATCTAATGTCTTTTTTTGTTTCAACGTACAGCAAACAGTTTTCTCAGATCCGTGATATTATTAAACCGAACTGGAATATACTGCGCAGTGATTGCATGAACTTTTCACTGAACTACCTCTTTTTGTTTCTAGAGGGCTCCCACCTTACGGGATAAGTTGGTCCACAGCCATCTATCACCGAAGATGTCTTGGCTGCATAAGCCTATGGGTAATTTTCCTTGCGGTAACTGTTGTCATTGTGAAAATATGCTAAAAACAGACAGATTCGTAGATGTGTCAACCAATAAGATCTTTCACATTAAACATTTTGCTAACTGCAATACTACGTTTTTGGTCTATCGCCTCGAATGCCCATGTGGGTTTTTCTATGTAGGTAGAACCAAAAGGAGATTTAAAGACAGACTTGGAGAACACAAAACTGCCATTCGAACCAACAATCCAAATTATCCTATGGCTGTTTATTACAACCAAGCAGGTCACAGTAACCCTTCCTCTTTAAAAGCAGTCGCCGTAGAGGTTATACCTTACCAGATAAGAGGCGGTAACCGTTTAAAAAAAACTTCAACGAGAAACTTTCTGGATTGTCACATTAAAGGCCACCCAATCCCCAGGGTTAAATGATGAAATTGATTTTCTCCCGTTTCTGTGATATTCTTTTAAAATCTTATACCAGCTTTTATCTTTGACAATGATTGATCTTTTCTGCATCTGTAAAAATGATTGTCTTACATAATTGTATAATTTTTGTTCCCTGTCGTGTCTTGAGTCTAAAATCTTTAATTCTACTTCCACTGTAGAGGCTTAACAATATTTATTTTTGGCTGGGGCTGTATAAATTTATTTATCTAGTGAATGTTAACTTTTTTGATGTTGAAGTCTTTTGTTTCTAATGTATGTATATTGGCTTACTGTCACTGGCACCTTTTAAATTTGTTTGGAGCTTACGTGGCAGCTCCTGTGCACTGAGAAGATCATGTGCTAGGCCTGGTAGCCTCCCACGGCCAGCCGATTTCTACCTGTCGGATCAAGTGTGTGTTTGACCTTGATGAAGACCGAGTGTCGAAACGCGTTGGTCTGTCTTGTTGCCTTGCTCATGAATTAAAAATATCACCTATTCTTCATCCTTGACGGAGTGCCTGTATTTTTTCCCTGGGTATTTGCCTTATTTCATATTGGGCTTTACTCCCTGGAATTGTTTTTTCCTTAACTTTGCCCGCTTTACAGAGCACCTGTTGGATAGCCATTGGATCCAGGTAGCGCTTCCTCCTTCCATTTTTTATAATTTCTCTAGATATTCAGCGTTTTCATCACTAAACTCACTTCCATCACTTCACAAGTTCTCAAACGCCAGCATTTTGAAACAACTCGTGGTCAAAATCCACGAAACAAGAATGTTGTAATGATTCATTCACAGTATAACAAAGCAATTCAAGGAAATTGTTACAATGCAAACTCCAGGGCCCCTAGCAACCAATCCCCAATGAGGCTGCATAAATACTAAAATCTGATTGGTCCAGTGAAACACACCTAACCCGCAAAACTTCTTTCGCCACGACTAGCAGTTATGGGTGGAAACTTCCTCGCTGCAATAGCCGCAATCAGCAGCCGTTATGATTACCGTTATCTCGGCTATAGCCAGGACTAGCGCTTAAAGGGTTAAAATTAGTTTGATGACCTAAAACATTTAAGTGTGACAAATATGTAAAAATACAAGAAATCAGGAAGGGGGCAAATACTTTTTCGAAGCACTGTAAGTATAGAAAACCTACCTGGACACACTTGCACAAACCCACACACAAACACAGATACACACACAGAGGAGATACAGTACCTGACACAGATCCTATTGACAGGCATGAGTAGAGTAAACAAGTAAAGAGAGAGGCAGGAGTCAGAATCCAGAGTTAGAGGTTAGTATGCAGCAGGGAAGTATCCCCCAGAGCAGGAGGAGGAAACAGGAAGCAGAGACTGAAAGGGATCTCTTTTCCTGAGCTGTGCATCACTCAATACTGCATTGAACACATACTGAGTAAGATGAAGAACAGCACCACACAAAGAATAAATGCTGTAAAGTACATTTACAGTATAAAATCATCACTCAAAGGAGGAAAAACAGAAAAATAACACCATCCAAACTTATAATGCAGCACTGCACAGAGCAACACAGCTGCGCACTACAGCAACATCCGAAAACTATACACATGCACACACGCACGCACGCACGCACACACATATCCATGTACTTCCATCCTTGTGAGGACATTACCTTGACTTCCATTCATTCTTTGTGTGTCTCTACAGTCTTTCCCGAATCTTAGCAATAAGCAACGCATGCCTAAACCAAACCCTTACCTACCCGTAACCTGTCCCTAATTCTAAACTTACCTCTAACCTTAACTATAAAGTCACAATTTGCCTGTAGATGTCAGGACAGGCATAAATGTCCTCACTTCCTAATAACGTCCCAACTCTGTAGGAAAAGAATGTTTTCTAGTCCTCAATGTGTCGCAAGTACAAGAACGCACACATGCACGCCCGCGCTCAGCTGAACTCACATGAAGCTGATGATGAGCAGGATGGTGGAGATGCCCCCTGCTCGGGACCGATCTCCGAGCTTCAAGTACTGAGCACCTGAGAGAGTGAGACACGGGGAGAGATGCAGTCAACAGTACACAGGACACTAAGGCAGGGATTCGCCCATCTAACATTATATTCAGGAAGCTAAAGCCCCATAGCAAAAGTCACCAGTCTCTCTGGATGGGAATGTATGCCTAATACCCAAGGCGATGTCCCTTTATATGAGCTACAGGGCTAAAAATGGATAAAGGGGTCATTGATTGCCTCCTCTCTTGGAACCAATGCTTATAAATGGGATACTAGTTCCATTGTATACAATATTAACCCTTGAAAACTGGATTTTGTTTCATGCGATAATGATTTTTGGGATTTTAGAGGGTCCAGGTAATTGAAATTTATGTGTTTGAAGACCATTTTTGGGACCCCCCATAACCCCAGTAATGACCTGGTGTCCCTGAAAATCACCTGAGTTACAGTAATACCACCATATTTGATGAAGAAGTTGTCAAAAAGCCTTCAAACACACATCTCAATTACCTGGACCAATTTGGGATCAAAAACTAATTAGAGGTGTTGCTGGGGAAGTTTCTTCAAGGAATCTGTGTGAATTGACATGGAATGACCCATTTTACAAATTGGAAAAGGAAAATTTTGGCGTTGGTTTGAAGTAAACTGGACCATACTTGACGAAGTTACGGCCAAAAAATTATTTTGATCTTTTCTGTCACTTAGGACCTTGACCTTAACCCAATTCTTCCAAAATTTAATGGGATCCATTTTGGGTCAGTGCCCAACTTTCTCCCGAATTTGGTGTAAATCGAGGAAAAAGATTTTGCGCAACTGTGCCAACTATCAAACGAACAAAGAAACCGACTCGATTACAGCGCCCTTACCCTCCCCCTCCAGAGGGGGGAGGGGGGTGTAAAGATGTTCTAAACTGCCTAAGTGCACCCAGGCAATAGGGAGATATGCGACAGCTCTAACACGCAGGACATGTGTAGCTCTGCATTTGGCCATAAGAGGTCAGTGTACAAATCCGCAGCTCGTTAGCCAGCCCTCAGCAGTACAGTCACCCTCCTTCTGCTTAATTCCTCTCCTGACCCGGCCGCAGGACTCACCCGCCTCCCTCCGCTCTCTGTCATCCCCGGGTCCTCCTCCCCTCTCTCCTGCTCCGCTCCCTCCCTCCCGCTCCCTCTCTCCTGCTCGCCGGGAGCAGTTCCGCTTGCGTCTGCGCAGGCCTGACGGGGTCTTGCCTGCGTCGCCTGCCATACCCTCGCCCACCCCCACCACCGACACCTCCGACTGCAGCAGCGTCTCCAGCTTACACACCTCCACCTCTGAGAGAGAGGGAGGGAGGGAGAGAGAGAGTTACAGTGTGCGAGACTGGTGTTAGGGCATGAGTTAAAGAGTGAAAGGCTGAGAGTGATTGTGAGTAAAAGGCGCAAAATACGCAACATGTGGACAGAATTTTAGTTTGAAAAATTCTAAAATGTACTAAAATTATCAGCAGAATTTGAGGATATAATTTTGACATTATGTCAAAGATGTCTATGCATTGTGTTGCACAGATATCTTCTGAAGTTAGCACGCTAACCAGATAGCCTCTGCCCATCCTGTCTTGCAATACCACTTTGTACGTCAAGTGAGATAGTTTTGCGTACTGTCAATGTAGTGTACAGTCTGCCCTCAGCCTAACATGAGAGGAAGAGGTAGTGCTACACCAAAGGCTTGTCAACTTACAAGGTTTCTTCTCAACTGGTAAAACAGCGAACTGCCTTCTAAACTTCTCATGCCAGCCTTTTAGCGAAACTGATCTTTAATGCAGCCGACGACAACACAAACCGCACCGAAAAACATTCTATATGGCGTCAATGCATGATTTTGCTGTGAATATTTTCCTATATGGTCTTCCTAGAAACTAAGCTAAGCAAGCTATAACATAGCTTAACGTTATGGTGTGTGAGAGTGCTGGGAAAGTGAGAGTTAAAGAGAGAAAGAGTGGTGTGAGAGAGTGATAGAGTGTTAGAGAGTGGTGCAACACAGTGTGGTTAAAATGTGCATGAGTGGGGGAGAGACATGATGAGACCGTAAGAGTACATGAGTGTGAGAGCACACCACAGAAAGAGTGTGTGACAGTGTGTGAGCGCGAGCATTCAGGAGACTGCACAACAGTGTGTATGAGTGGGAGCATGCAACAGTTAGCGTGTGCACAAGAGTGCAAGTGTGTGTAAGAGAGATCCTGAGTGTGTGTGTGTGTGTGTGTGTGTGTGTGTGTGCACAAGGGTGTGAGAGTGTGACAGACAGATGGTGAGCGAAAGATAGTTAGACAAAATGAAAGCACGCGTGAGAGGGAGACTGAGATGTTAAACCGGAGAGGAGAGAGGGAGCGGGTCAGAGAAAGAGGAGATGATGAGAGAGAGATGCAGTAAACAGATGCGTCGCGCCAGGCTTTCCCCAAATAAAACAGGAAGGAGAGAAAAAACAGAGGAGGGGAGAAAGAGGAGAGGACCAGAGGAAGTGGGGCAGTGATCATCTGCACGGCCGGGAGAGAGGACAGACAGCGGAAGCCAGAGAAATGAGAGCCTGACAGAGCAGAGACCAGACAGAACTGGTCAAAACCGGTCGGCACAGTACAGGCGCTCACCCATGTGCCTGTAGTACTCCTCGATGCCGCTCCAGGTGTTCTTCTCTATCAGAGCCTTCACCAGGCTCCACGGCTGCTTCCGGTAACAGATATCTGAAGACACCCTGAGGGAGAGGAGGGGAAGAGAAGGAGGGAGAGAGGGATGGAGGGAGAAATCTCAGTCACAGTGCCCTTGTGGGATCAGGGATTTTCCAACCAAGTCGAAATCTTGACCTTGCGGTGAAACAACACGGATCCAATACCATCACCCGATTTGGGCTGCTACGGACGGGCGAAAAAAAAAAAAAAAAAAAAAACCTCTAAAACAAGAGCTTATATGCTGCGAATCCAAGTCAGGCATGCACAGTAAGGTCCATAAGTAATTGGACAGTGGTGCCATTTTAAAAAGTTGCAATGCCTACTCTGCTCACTCAGTATAGATCAGAGTACTGGCTGCACTCATCTTTGAGGCTGCATACTGCACATCCACACGGGATAAAACATGTAGGAATCATGTAAGAGCATTTTAAGTGTTTCACTCCCCCAGTACAGACCTAACAGAATTAGTACAAATAGAAATATGTGATAAAGACAGTGGTGTGCAATCAACGGTATTTAAAGCCTCCCAGTTTACTTTGCCTGATTACGAACAGTTGCTAAGACTAACTGATACAATGACAATTCTATTTACTTTTGATAGCATTATTCCACACTGAATGACCAAGTTAAAAGGCGTTTTCCTCTGCACATAAACGGCGAGACAAAACGCTGATCTCTTTTGAAGGTTCTGAACAACAGTAACACACAACACAGCATATATTTGACAAAATTAGGGTGTAAGGCTGACTGTAATTAAAGCCTTTCGACCAAAAGTTCGGAGTGCTTCCATACGCCCAAGATTGTTTCCTCTACAGACGTATTCTTCTGAATGCTAATAACATTCTGAAGAAATCAAGTGCAATTTGATGATTAATTATGCTGCTGTAAAAATGCTAAAATGAGATATGGAGGTCAGAGAAAGTTTGAGTTTTGGCAATTATTTGGATTATTGCTTTGCTTACAATGTCACATTCCTTTTAAAATAAACGTAGCCAACTAGCAATCATTTTGTCATTATCATTTCTAAATCATTATAGGCCATGTATTTGGCCCGATTATTCAGTAAATGAACTGCCCGATTGTTAATCAGATAACTTAAATTGAATCGGTATGAGAGCAATCATGCACTAAAGGTAAGGTAACTAAACCTCTGACTGCACACCACTAAATAAAGAAAATGCTTCAATCTTACCAAACCTTTACTGTAAACTATGTTTCGCTTACACTAATGTCAAGAATATATCATTTTGGACATTTTTCCATACTGTGTGCGCATGTTGGTACAGGAAAAAATGTTTGAAGCAGCGCCTGAGAACTTAAGTCTCCAAAACACAAATTAAAAAAAAAAAAAAAATTTACCATACACCAAAACTGATTACTCCCAATGTCGAGGAAACATAATTTCGAACATCTGGCATTATTGTGTTATAGCAGAAGGGGTACAACTGAGGGTGTTGCCGTGGATACAGTAGTGAGTACAGGGGCTGCTGTCGCATGGTCCGGTACAGTTACCTGAGCCGGCTCTTGTGGCGGTTGACGGCGGTGAGGCAGTATCGGTGTACGGTGTAGAAGTAGTCCTGGTATGGGATGCCTGAAGTGATGACCTCAGAGTCCACCACATAGCACTCGCCCCGGGCGCTGCTCTTGTTTAGGGTCTGAGGAAAATACGTCTCCGTTAACTTCCCTTTCCATACACACTCAACTGAGCAGTCCTGCTCTCGCCCGCACTGCCGTCCATCTGTGGGTTCCAGGCAGAGGTGCACATGCTCCCATGAGCCTACAGCAACTGCTGTGCATGATGGGTGCTGGCATCAGGACCATTTCGCAAAGACTGGTGACCAAGTTAGCTGGATAAATGATCTGAGTGACACTAGGATCCCATTTGATTTTGTATTATGTCAATTTTCCAAAACTTCCGGAAAAAAAACTACCATGATCCAGAAATTTCCCAGCACTGCTCCCTGACCCAACTGTTTTCTGCAGTCATCATGCGCAATAGGCATTACTCTGCCTTCAAATGCCACCCTTTGCAAACCCCGCTGTGGCCAGAAGGGGGCCTCACTGAGGCTGCAGACAGGCAGGGACACTTCATGAACCTCTATGACCATGTCACTAACCTCTAACAGTCATCTGTGAAATAAGCATTTACATCCTGGCAACATTTTAGCAATGTGAACAGCACACTTTCATCAGAAAACATTACAAAAAAACTGTGTCCTGAACACAATAGTCAGTAAATTCAGTGTTTGGTGCAGGGATCCTCAAATCACAGTCCTTAATGTCCACGAACTGCTGATGGTGTTCCAACCTCCCTTTACCAAGGAGTCCAGTGTTAAAACTTTGAAGCCAATCAGAAGCACTAATTATTCAGTTGATTACCAGGGAGTAAGGGAGACCAAGGCTGGATTTGATGATCCCTAGTTTACAGCTACTAACAGACTTGATGATGATTTGACCCACCCCAGACGCGCAGAGCGAGCTGCGATCGGGTCACTCACCTGAGTCTCCACCACAGGAGCCGTTTTGGGTCCCAGGGGGTTATTTATAGTGATGGTGTAACTCAGGACCCTGCTGGTGCTTCCACTGCTGGTGTCCTGCTGCCAATCACGCACACTCAGATCTGAGAGAGAGAGAGAGAGAGAGAGAGAGAGAGAGAGAGAGAGAGAGAGAGAGAGAGAGAGAGGGAGAGAGGGAGTTAATGTGAGGGGAGAGGGACAGAGAGTAGAGAGGGAGAACAGAAGAGTGAATGAGACATAAAAGATTTGAGGAAAAAGGAAGAGAAGAGGGAGGAAATATCGCAAGAAAAGACAGGGAGAAAAGACCGGAGACATGAGTGCAGTGTGAAAATAGAGAGAGCAAAGACAATCAATCCTCCTTCAAATTAACTCACCATAAACTCTCTCAAAGACACTAAGCACCACTAAACAACCCACTTTCACGCACCCAGCACCACACAACATACCTCTTCCTACCACAACGACAAATGCATTCTGTCTGACCCACAGAACAAATACACAAAGATGGAGGAGAGAAAGTTAGTGAGAGAAAGGGAGAGAGAGTTCACCAAAGCGTAAAGAGAGTCCATTAAGAGGACAAAAGCGATGCGCTCAGTGAGAAGGAAAGGAGGGGGTGTGGGGCATGCAGAGAGGGGGGGACTGTGGGTGAAGAGAAGGAGACCCTGTATAAACAGTCAGCAGCCATGGCAGCCTATAAGCTGGCTAGCGAACGTGCACCTGGCAGCCCAGAGCAGACGCGGTGGTAACTGTCAGCATGCAGCTATGCCCCATTTATAGGTATTCTGATCTGGCACTCACTCTCTCAAAACCCTGCAGTCACGCCACAACACTCCAGCCAGGCTCCTCCCACAACAAAGGCTCTGATTGGACAGTCAGAGGTGAGGGGGTGGAGTGGAAGGAGGAGCCAGGGAAGGCCAAACAAACCAGGCTGTAAGGTTCTTCATTATCAAACCCCCAGATAATGGGAACTTAAGTTTTTCAACAAAACAACTTCTTGGGCTGCTTGCATTACGATTTCTGCTGCCTGAGAAATTGTGCATTTGCTCTCAGAAGCAGAACTCAGGCCAAGACAGCGGTTTGCGTTGGTATAAACGCCAGGAGTGAAGTCAGAAAAAGAATATGTACAGAGTGGAACAGAGAGGAATGAAGGGGCAGGGTGAGGTGTAGGGCTGCATCAGGTCCGCTTCTGTGTGTACATCTGTGTGAACTTATGTGTTTGCGTGTGTGTGTGTCCGTGTCTTTGCGTGTGCGCATACTTGTTTGTGTGCGTGTGTGTGTGTGCGCGCATGTGTACATGCGTGTTCGTATCAGTGTGTGTGTACGTGTTTGTACACGCAGGCCTCTCACCAGTCAAATGCCCCAGGGAGAGAAGGTGCTTCAGGAAGCACATGTGTGTATGTGTGTGTGTGTGCATGCGTATATGCAGCGCTCTCACCAGTAAAGTGCCTCTGGGAGAAGAGGTGCTGTATGAAGTGCGTGTCGGTAGAGAAGAGCAGGTCGTGCAGCTTGTCCACGCCCATCCGCACCACCGTGTTAATGTGCAGCCGGCCATTCAGGTCCCCGCAGAATGAATCCACCTCACCTGCAGCGGAATGGGACAGCCAATCAGCAAACAGCACAGCAACCTGCCACATCTATCGTGCCACAGATGGGACCAGGGAGGCTTTCCCGATCCCCATGCAATGTGAGCACAGGGCAATGGTGACCTGCCCTGTTCCTGGAGTTCAACCTCCCAGGGGGTTTCCATTTAGGGTTCAAATTAAAACCCATAGGATATGGTGGAACTGCAGGAGCAGGGCATGTTATCATTGCACTGTAGCCACGAGGTGATGCTCAGGAAGTTCACACAGAGCAGCTCAGAACTGTCCTCTCAGGTTAAACTGTAAGACTGCAGCACAGGCTCCAGGGCAGGCCTGTCTCGTACAAAACATTGGCAGTAATGACTGTCTTTCTGATCAGGCACAGGTCAAGACAGGGGTCCTTCGCCAAGGGGCCTAATGCAGGTACAGGGTAGCTGTTCTTAGAAGTGGTAGATGGGGAGGGAGGGGCAAATCGGTAGGGCAACTCACTCTCTTCCTGAGTGTCTGAGGAGTTACTGGGGTCGGTGGGGAGGTCCTCGTCGTTTGTGACGTCCAACGATGAGAGGTTTCCGAGGATTTGGGGTGCTGGAGGAGGCGCCTGATTGGCTGACTCAGGCTGGCTCTCCCCGCCCTCCTCCACATTCTGAGGTACATTAGGGGATGAGTCAGTATAATGAGGCAATGAGAAACCGCTACATGCTAAATATTACAGGACCCACAATGACAGTGATAAATAGCTTCAAAGAGCTAACATACAACAGAGCTCACCATATCTCAGTAACACTGTGCCAACACTTTGTTTAAACTTGGCCAACAGTTCAGTTATTCAGTGTAATAGTTACATTTTTCAGCAGGGTGTATGTCTTCCGTGCTCTGTGAAAGTATCACTTAGCACTAAAACCACTAATTAGCTATAGCAACACTAAAAAAGAAACTGCTTATTAGGAGATTGCGAGCTAGATACAGGTAATGACGTCAGGCTAATGTTAGCAGGGGCGTGAGTTTTCACACCCTCAGTGCCTAAGGCAGAGGGAGAGGACTGAGGATCTTTATAAACACACAGAATACTGGCTTCTGCCTCCTTTCAGCTGACAGCAAGAGACTGTGTTCAGCAGCACATACAGCAGTGTGCACTGATGATTATACACTGAACAAAATTAAGATAAATTAGAACCAAGTATATATTTCACATGTGACTGGATAATACAGATGAGAATAGGTAAACAGATAACTATATTTAGTAAACACAAAAATAATGTCTTTTTGAGAGAAAAAGTCAATATCTCGTGTGGCCACCCTTTGCTTTGATTCCAGAATTTAATCTTTCAGGCATAGTTTTCGCATTTTTTTTTTTTTTTTTTTTAAATTTCCTCACTCGCCAAACCATTCCATGTGGTTTGAAGTTCATTCCAAAGAGATTATTTGGATGTTGCAACAGATTTGCTCAATAGACCTTTCCAACTTGTCAATCAAGTGTAGAATAACAACCAACCAGATTGCCTTATCTCACTAAGGTCTTGCCAGCCCCAATAGTACCGCCATATTGTCCCACAACACTGCAATTATTAGCCGAGTATAATAAGCGAGGTTGCAGACTTTCTCAAAAATGGTTCTTAGATGCCCTTGGGGAACGTGTAATACTGACAAAAGATAACCTGCTCAGCTACAGGAAACTCAATGAACACTTTTTCCCAAAGCCAAAAACGTAGTTGACAAAGTATTTGCAATGGATTAAGGCATGTGGATCTATACGTTTATATAATATTGTTTTTCCCCAGTTCTCTGTACGCAATACCAGATGTAGCAACAAACCAGTATTTTGCTGAGAACGATTCCTTCATGCCACCCAGCACAGGCATTCACAAGACTGGATAATATAAAATACTTTAGCCAGATGGAGAAGAATTTTGTAATAGCATGATGTAATCTGCTTGGAAACTTTAACGTGAGAAAAGTTGGCTTGGTAGCTAGCCAGGTAACTAGCAACAATCGGATTCAGAATGACAGTCGCTTAGCCGAAATGAGTATAGTTAGCTTGTCATGGAAATTGGTTGGGAGGAAAACCCTGATATAACAAACATTAGAATAATAATGCAATTACGTACAATGTAGCATGAATATGATTCTGAGACCCATCCTGCTTGTTTATGGGGCGTTTGTCTTCTCTGCATCGATCGCCAGCACTTTGCTGTGACTCTTTTGTCTCCACCCGATTCCATTAAAAATTTTGATTTCATGGATATACCCTTGTGTAAAATAGTTAAGCCCTCTCTGGACAACTTTGCTGGACAAGTTGGACACATTCGATAAACAACAAACTGCAATACTATCGGGAATATGCGCAAGAGTGTGATGCCCAAATGTCTGCTGAGTGGTTGTCATTTTGGAACTGAGCTGCACAGCTTGAGGGGCGTAGCAACAGTAACTTAGGGGGGCGAAACTTGTCGAAGCTAGTCGGAAAGGTCCATTGGATTAAAGTCTGGACTTTGAGCAGGCCAAGTCATAACTTTTATGTCATCAGACAATTCTTTCCCACTGAGATAATTCTTGCACAACTACAAAGTGTGTTTAGGGTCATTATCTTGTTGAAATAAAATCCCCGACCAATCAGTCTCTTTCCCGATGGCAATGCATGCCTCACCAGGATGTTGTGATGCTTCTTTTGATGATTCCCTGGATTTTTATGAGATCACCGTCTCCTTTCGTGCAGACTGAACCCAAACCATATTACCATCTCAATGTTTCACTGAAGGGGCTAAATAGTCATTTTTGAAGCATTCTCCAACTCTACGGTGCACATAAGTTCTGCGTTTGGATGAGAAAATTTCAAATTTTGATTCATTGGTCCAAAGGACTTGTTTCCAGCCCGTCTGAGTCCAATACTTGAATTTCTTGGCAAACTCAAGTCTTTTTTTTGATGTTGCCAGATCTTGGCAGCAACATGACCAATCAGACCATTTTCACACATCTGGAGATAGATCTTGATACTTTCATTTCTTCACTTCTGCCACTATTAATATCATCACTGAGTCGTCGTTCTGTCAACAGCCAATTTTTCTGTACTTGTCAGACACAGATAACAAACATCAGAGGCACTTAACTTCCAATTTGCTCCTCTACTGCCACTAGTTTTCAGCGAATCGGTCTCCTTGAAAGACTTGATGGTGTTTCGTACAGAGCCATGGCAGCATTTAACATCTTCAGAAAATTTTTCTAAGCGATCAACCAGCATCATGAAAGGCGAAAATGCGGCTACAAACAACCTCAAAGAGCTACTTCTGTCGTGCCATCGTGTTTCACTGAGACACAGCTCAAAGTTCATTTCACCTTATATACAGGAACGATTGGCTATCAGATGTAATTTTGCAGAATAATGTTGCCTCAAACCAGTTTAAACAAATTTTGTAGCATCAATAATCATGGAAATGAGCCTTCAAACATGCATTCATGCTACGCAAGAGTCAAAAAATTAAAATTTGCGACACCTTTCAATTTTTATTAAAAAATAGATGTTCTAGTGTTTTGTTTATTTACCCATATTTTTACCTCAATATAATTGTGCGAATGATTTTTTGTTTTCATTGCCTACAATAGTAATTAATTTTACAATACATTTTCACCAAAAAACCTATAGAGAGGTAATATATAAGGACCCCTTTTAGATGAAAATGGTGGTGTATAATCATCACTGCACACTACTGTAAGCACACCAGAGATATTTACAGTGAGGTCCAGAGTATTTGGACAGTAATACGTTAAAAAAAAGAAATTCCTATCGTTTAACATTCCATATGGATTCAATTACCCTCCCTTTAACTTGCAAACAGTGTAATGCAAGTCCATATCAAGTCAACGAAGCATTAATAATAGTCCATTCACAGTCTAAAAACGTACAGATCACGTTTGTAAACAAGCATTTTGCACAGTGTCAAACAGGGACTCAATTTCATCCAGAGAAGGGAAGAGTGGGTGCAAGGTTTCGTTCCAACCAGGCAGTTAAACACCTGATTTTTCTAATCTACCCCTCAACTCTTTGCTTGGCAGATCCAGGTGTGTGACTGATCGGTAGCTAGGAAACCCAGCACCCACAGTGGCTCTTCCTGGATAAGTCTGAGTCTACCTGTCCGGGACAAAAAACTCCCTCTTCAATTTAGTCAATTTAGGACTAAGCTTAAAACCAGCTCTAATCTTATGAGAATCCGTTTCGATTCTGGATTCGGGTGGATGGAGCCTGGTGTGACCATGTGACCCGGGTAGGTGGAGACTCACAGTGGAGGCTGCTATGGGCTGGGTGGCAGAGGGGATGGAGCCCTGGGAGCTCGGGGGGCTAGAGTCCAGCTCAGGGCCCAGTCTGGGGGACGGCACGTCCACTGAGGTGCTAGAAGGGGGGGACGAGCCCCCGCACGGGAGGGAGGGGGAGGCAGAGGAGGGGGGAGAGCATGACATGCCCACTGAGCTGAGGTCCAGCAGCTCTGTCACCGACACGGGCTCCTCTCCCGGACTGAGGGACACGCGGAGAGAGAGAGAGAAGAGAGAAAAAAAAAGGGAGGGAGAAATGTGTGAGAATATGCACCAACGCACAGACTGGGAAACAGCCTGGCCATGCTGACTCAGACACCGACAAACACATATACACATGCTGGGGGTAAAGTACACAAGCAAATACAAGAGGCAGTTCATGTAAACACACAAAAATACTGGAGACAGCCACATAAACACACGCACACAAACGCATTCCAGTGACATACACACACACACACACACACACACACAAATAGTGAAGATTGACAGATACGGATACATTGAAACAAAATGGCGTCAGTGAAAGTTTGACTGACAGGGAAACATGCAGCTAGGAAAACAGAGTTTGGTTGCTGAGTAGCACACAGACAGACAGGCAGACAGACACAGAGACAGACAAACAGACAAGCAAGCAGGCAGGCAGGCAGGCAGACAGACAGAGAGCAAAACTACAAAAATCACCAGACAAGTAACAGGCAGACGTACGCAGGCACACAGACAAGAAGACAGACGAGGCACAGACACGCAGTTGGACAGACGGATGCGCAAACGTAGACTCACAGCAGGCCGTTGATGTGTTCAGCGGTGGGAGAGACGTAGTCGTCATCCTCGCTGGTCAGCCCCAGCTCTGTGCCGTAGCACTGATGCACTATGTGCCACAGCTCCTTGGGGGAGAGCGTCTGGGGGAGAGAACAGCAGGACCGAACAACATTATTCCTGCCACATCAACATACAGGACAGTCAAAGCACTTAGTGACACTCATTTACTTCATATGGATGCAAAAATTCTCAAATTAAAGTAGCAGACAGTCTGCACCTGTACATGCATGCCAAAGAAAATACAAACAGTGCCGTTAAAAAGTATTTGCCCCTTCCCATTTTCTTCTATTTTTGCAAATTTGTCTCACATGTTTCAGATCATTGAGCTAATTTAAATATTAGACAATGGCAACCCAAGTAAACACAAAATGCAGTTTTTAAATTATTTCCTTTATTGAAAGAAAAAAGCTCTTCAACTGTTCTTGGCCCCAAGTGAAAAAGTAATTTAGGCACTAAATCAATGGATTACACAAATTCAATTGATGATTGGATTCAATTTTACAAGGCACACTCAGGCACGAGTACTGCTAGCCCTGATGAATCTAAACACTACTTAAATGGAACCTGTGTGGCAATGTGAAGTAGGCAAAAAGCAGCACATGATGCCGCAATAAAAAAAGATTCAAGAACAGATGAGAAAGAAAGTCTTTGACATTTATCAGTCCAGAAAGGGTAACAAAGTTATTAGTAAGGCTCTGGGACTCCAGCAAACCACAGCAAGAGCCGTTCTCTACCAATTGAGAAAACCTGGGACAGAGTTGAACTTTCAACAAAGTGGCCGGCTTACCGAAGGTCCTCCAAGAACGCATCCACAACTCATCTAGGAGGTAACAGAAGAATTTGGAGTAACATCTAAAGTACTGCAGGCCTCACTTGCCTCAGTTAAGGTCAGTGTTCACAATCTCACAATAAGAAAGAGATGGGGCAAAAATGGCATCAGTGGCAGAGCTGGTAGGCAAAAAACCAACAAGAACACAAAGACTTGTCCCTCATAAGTCATAAAAAATCCTGGTGACCCCTAAGACTTTTGAGATGGTATTCTGACATCTGATGAGTCAAAATTGGAACTTTTAAGAGGACATGGATCCCCTTACATTCTGCATGAAGCTGACACAGCATTCTACAATAAGAACATCATACCAACAGTTAGACACGGCAGTGCCATTGTGATGGTCTGGGGCTACTTCACCGCTTCAGGACTGGTGCAACTCGCTATAATGGATGGAACCATGAATTCTGCCTCAACCAAAAAATCCTGAAGGAAAGTATACAGCAATTACTTTATGACCTAAAGCTCAAGCACAGTCGGGTCATGCAGCAGGACAATGATCTGAAGCACACAGCCCACCTCTGAATGGCTCAAAACAAACAAAATGAAGGTTTTGGACTGGCCTAGACAAAGTACTGACTTAAATCTGATTAAGATGCTGCAGCATGACCCTGAACAGGCAGTTAATGCCCAAAAACCCTTAAATGTGGCCAAATTAAAATAATTCTGCGAAGAACACAGCGTCAAAATTCCACCATAGCGATCTAAAAGACTCACTGCCAATTATGTCAAACAATCGACTACTGTTGTTGCTCCCAAGGGTGGCACAACCAGTTATTGGGTTGTTTATTTTTTGGGGGGGGGGGGGAGGTGGCAATTATTTTTTTAAATCTGTGTTGAAAAAGATGTTGAATAAATCCTTACCTTCAGTAAATGAAATGATCACTCAAAAGCAGAATTTTGTATTTACTCACATTGTCTTTGTCTTATATTAAAATTAGTTGGATGACATGAAACATTAAAATATGACAAATTGCAATAATAGAAAAAATTGGGAAGGGGGCAAACACATTTTCACAGCACAAAAAAAACTTGCAGCTCTTTAAAACTACCACTCAGACTTATGGAACCACTTGTGATTTTAAAGTAGAGTAAATGGAAAATCTGTTACAACAAAACAACAACACAAAACAAATTCAAACTCTGCAGGGGATATTCAGGAAATGGAAGAACAAAATACAAAGTGGGCAGCCCCATGACCCAATTTAAACCCCATAGAGCTGCTGTGAAGTTTGAGGACTCTGCCAATCTTCAATGACAAACCTATGGAAAATACTGAGTTCTTGTGGAAATCAATTAAAAACAAGTGTTTGACACTAACGTGTCTAATGTCCCCCGCCGTTAATCCATATCACATATTATCGAAGTAAAAGAATTATTCAGAAATACTAAAGATCACAAATATGAAAAAGTTCTATATTATTGAATCCAATGCAAACAAGAAATGGGACGTACGGACGGACGTACGCCGCTGAATACATAGTCCCCCGTTCCGCGTTGCGATCTGTGATATGAGACAAAATTCAATAGGCCCATGAAATCGGGCATGAAAAGCGGTCGAAGTCATGTGATGACCTTGAAAATAGGGTCAAGGTCACCAAAATTGACTGGGGTCTGCGCGTTCCCCCCATGTCTGCTGTGGTCAAGTTCGAAGGCAATCGGATCGACGGTTCATGAGATATCGCGTTAACAAGAAATGGGACGTACGGACGGACGGACGTACGGACGGACGCCGCTGAATACATAGTCCCCCGTTCCGCGTTGCGGCGGGGGACAATGAAACCTCGGCAAAATTAATTGCAAACAGCAATCAAACCTCGTGTGGGTGCTAAATATACTGTAATAGGTACGTTTTAAAATAGCCAAATTAATCACCATCTAAAAACTTCTTTGCACCAAAATAATTGAATTACTAAATAAAACATCTTTCAACACTTTTTGGTGATCACATCAGAAGACTCACAGGTATTCAAACACCTTTATTGAATAAAATAGCAAGGTATGCTTAAATAAGTGATTCCAAACTTTTACGTGGTGGATAGTTTCAATGTCAAAATATTTAAGGACATGAATACTTTGGAGTGTACACTGATAGCGAAAACGGGTGGGAGAGGAGGAGAGAGAAAACTATTAAGAGGAGACAGGAATTTTGAGACTATAATTAGAGAAAGGAGAGGAGAGAGAGAGCAGTAAAGGAGGAGGGAGAGAGGGGCGAACAGCGGGAAGGAGACAGAAGGCAGAGACAGATGGAGATGGTGAGGAGACGGAGGCACACAACAGAGAGAGCAGACCAGCACCTTGTCCATCAGGGCATTCTGCCACAGCCTGAAAATCATCATGTAGCTGCGATCCCTCGCTCCAAACGATGTGAAGAAGTGCTGCGTGGGGAGAGAGTAAAGGAGAGATGTTCACAATGTGCTCCCAAATGCTTCCTCCATTTCCACACATTGATATGGTCAGAGCTTATCGCCAAAAAAAGACTCAATCTAAACACTTAAGTCTTTCACTCAGACTTAAGACCTTCTTTCGATCACTTCCTTATTAAACCTTTAATTGTCCTCACAAAGAAATAAAGCAATGGAAAAACACTGGTTTGCACAACCAAACAGAAAAGCAGAACATTTATGGATAAATATGACAAAACATTTCCAATTAGATGACAATGTTTGACTCATTTTATAATTTGAAATGGGGCGAGAAAATGCCATTAGTTAAATAACTTGTATTTTGCGGCGACTGGACAATGAGCATCCAGGGGTGGTTGGGAGGCCCCGCCTCCTCGGCTGGCGCACCTTTTCATGATCTGTGCTGATCTGGATGGCGTTGGGAATCAGCTTGGCAGTCTTCTCCTTGGTCAGCGTGGTCACATCCTTCAGCAGAATGGTGATCTGGGAAGAGGGGGCATGGAGGTGTGAAATGGAGAGTCCATCTCTCAGTGGGGGCAAATTCACTGCAAATGGGGCCAGCGAGTCAGAGTCCTGTTCATCAGCAGGTTCTCAGTGTGAGTGCTACAAAGTCCACTGCCATGACCGTCAGCAGGTCTGTTGGACGAACTTAAGAACCTGGACAGCACAGGAACTGCAGAGGACCTGAGTGAAAGCTCCGTTTCTCAGCTGTTGAGTGAATGTGTGTTTGTACGCATGTTAGTCAACTAGAACAATTAGTCCACTAGAATGCGGTGTATTTCTGAGCTTGCTGGAGAAAATGTGAGTATCCATGTGTTACTGCCATCTGTGAGTTTGTGTGTCCTGAAGCATCTCTGTTCACATCTGCGCGGTGCGTCTGTGCTTCCACTCACGGTGGTCTCCCAGCGGAAGATGTTGCTGTAGAAACAGAGCCAGTTTTCAGACAGGTAGAGACGGCCCTGCAGCAGGATGTCCCTCTGAAGGGCACAGGAGTAGTCTGAGGATGAGGAGAGAGCAAAAAGAAGATGAGGGCAGGAATGAGCCACACAAACAACAGAAATCCAACATGGCCATGGAACTGAGACCATAACTCTGGGATTTAAAGCATGCAGGTCACTTTCTTTAAGGACCCCAATTATGTTACCAGGTGCTCAGCAATTCAGCCATTTTAAAATCTTTAATATTGAGACATCACAAAAGAGGAGTGACCACCCAGAATAATGTGAAACCGATTAACCGGTTGGCTGAAGTTGATCAGTCCATCTTGCCACTGGGTGGTCACTTCCCCATGTGATGTCAACAAGGAGCAGATTTTGAACGGCTCGTAATGGCTAATTTGTGGTGCACGTGGTGACATGACTGGGGACTGATAAATGAAGCAATGCCTGTCTACCTTTGAGCCAAGTGGCATGGTACTCCAAGTATTCATTTCTGTAGATTTACAGCATGTAAAGGGCTACGTAATTACAGTAAGATGGAGCCCCATTTGGGCAAGTCAGGCCACACTACAGCATATCGTACTGAATGATCAAACACACGACTCCTGTGTCCCTTGTGTCCTCAAATCTTCATTCCCGGTCTAAGAAAGCCACAGGGTTTCCTGGCTTGTGTTGTTACTTTCCACATGAATGGATCATTTCATCAGTCGATTGCGCGGTCAGATCTGTTCACCTGCTTTTATGGGTCTGGTTTAGCTGCAGACATCGAGGAAACGCATTCCCCAGCGGCACCGGTGAGTGACTTACCAATACAAGAAATGAAGACCCGTGTAACACATAATACTGCAGAAAACTGGGTAAAAGCCCTGATGCAGACTAGCGCCAGAGCTAATGGAGGCTTAAAGGCAGTGAGCATCCTTAAGAACATCAAAGCAGCACTGCGCCACGGAGGGCCAATATGCTCCATTAACGACGGGTTCGTTAATATTTACAGCCGCTTTTGGGTGACTCCCAGTGAAACTTTTTTACCTCGGTGGGTTTGTTTTCTTTCGTTTATTTTGTACGCATTAGTTTGATTGGGTCACCATGTACTGCCCCCCAAGTTCGCTTACTTGAGTAAAGGCCGCTGTTCGAAAAAGAAAGAAAGAAAAAAACTTTTTTTGGCTAAGGGAGTCTCAAGGTTAACAGGGTATTCGACACAATCATATTTTGCAAGCACACAGCATTGGCTCATACCCAGCAGAGCCATCAAACAAATTTTTCAGTGTCATCAGACAGGACACAGAACTTCCTATGTTTAGAAATTGTGGAGTGAGACAAGACACTGGAGTGCCAATCACGATCAGCGGTGGGGCTCTGTAAACTGCCGGCCAATCGCGTTAGCGTATGGCCAGCAATGCGGTCCTGCTTCAGATTACCATCTACCACTCCGCCGTGTCACATGACTCACCCACAATGAGTCTCTCAGAGTCTGGCAGCTTCTTGAAGAGCTTACGGAAGTCTTCGTTCCGCTGCTTATAAGTAGGACTGAGTACCTGAAAGGAGGGGGGGAAAGAGAGAGAGAGAGAGTGAGCGCTTGAGGAAGAATGAGATAGACAATGAAAGATAAGAAAGTGAAGGAAATGTGAGATGAAGAGTGAGGGGGAGAGAGAAGGAAAGAGGAGAGAGGGGGAGAGTAGGAAAGAGGTGAAGAGGAAGAAAGAAAGCTGGAAAGAGAAAGAGAGGATGGGATGGAGAGAGGAAGAATACAGGGGAGTCTAAAAGAATGCATGGAACAAGAGGTTATGACAATGTTATGAGACAGAGGAAGGAGCAGTGAGGCGCTATATGGACTGCTTAAAATCAGTCAGGTGCGGCTCGCCAGTGGCTGCCATTTTGTAGACCTGCACTTTATGACCCGTGAGGAATGAGCAGAAGCAGAGGCGCGGAGGTGTGAACGACTCGTACTCACATTGTACCAGCTCTGCATCTTCTGCAACAGAGAGAAATAAGCACAGCAGTCAGTGAAGGCGGTCACTCGGCTAGCTTCAGGGGAACTTGTATTCACAATACCCTTGAAATGGAGACAGACGTCTGACGCTGTACCCGTAACAAAAAAGCAGTTTATGTACAAACAGCGTGTAAGTTACTGATCTGCGCAAAGCTGGCCCTTGCATTTCAACGCATCAAATTACTGCCCTTGTTTCGTCTGTCTGCAAGTTCACAGCAATTGGCTCCTCAACAGGAACGACCTTGAGCACCAAGCTATTGGAGTGCTTCTCTCCTCTCACTCTCAAATATATGTGTGCATGTGTGCGTGTGTATATGTATATATATATGTGTGTGTCTGTGTATAAAAGTTCTAGTAATAATATAGGTCTAAAACAGGGCCATGAAAGAATAAATAAAAAGAATCTAGTTACCAGATTCACCAAATTTATCAAAACATAAGACAGACTGAAACTGAACAACTCAACACATAGGGGTATAAACACCAGTGCCAACCCCCGACAGTTCTGATTTATGTTTTTATCACTGCATAGCCTCTCATGATACCGCACAGACAGAAATGAGCTTTATTACCACAATAAACCAAAGCTTTATTACTTCAGTAAACATAAGCTTTACTGCCCCAAAGAACAGAATCTGAGATTCCGCCTGCACTGTCCTGGCAAACCCCAAGCTAGGTTCACCTTCCCTGTAGCGAGCCGCGAACTGTTGGCTAATACTGAATTTATACTATCTGTGACACAGTCTAGCCACAGCTTTTCCCAAAAACCAGAAACAACCTTCAGAAACTTGCAAAATGATTCTCTGTCTTACTTTGTTTAGTTAATGTCACATCTTGTCATATTTTTACAGTAATGTTAGAACTTTTCAGTGGTTTACAGCATACAACTTCACTCGTTTGCTGTAGCTTACACCAATGGGAGAGGGATGGCGTTTTCGCACATCGACAGTTCATTCTCAATATTCCGTCTTTCTCAGTGAACTAGCACACAATGCATGCTCAATCTAGATTTTTTTGTAAAAGCGTATTATTGAAAAACAACAGCCTAAACATTTACAAGACATCTAATTTACTAATATCGAGTCGGTTAAGTGTACTGCAATGTTCAACAGGAAAAAGGTTCATTTCAAAATCTTTTCTGAAATTTATGATCACTGTGATTATTATGATGCTTAAACATCATTACATTTCCAGACTTATCATACAAGCAATAAACATGCGACTAAACACTGCTCATGAAATATCTAGTCAAGGGTTGTACTTCGATGTTCATGCCGTACAAATATGACCATCAGTATCGCATATTGACACTACATTTCATTGAAAGCAGAGCATCAGAAGCGGGAAAAAAAAAAAATGGCTCCAGGCCAAAGTCTGCAGCTGGACACACATCTCTGTGGGCAACGAAGGCTAGATAAAGGCTGCAACCCACTAACAAGGGAGCCAAGCCGAAACAAGCCACACTATGCGAACGCGAAGCAAACACTCCGAACCTGGTGTAAATCCAATGCTTAGCGTGCACTCTTTTCTGTTCTGCCTCAGAGTCATTAAAAAAACCCAACCCTCTGGAAGCGCCATTGTAATACATCATTATTGTTGTGTACTTAAAGCCATTTTATGAGACGTGCCTTATGCCGAGCTTTAAAGTTTAGGGACACAAAGCACAGTTTCAGGTTTAGCAGCTGAATGAGCAGTGAAGTTTCACACTTCGTATATGGAACACAGCTGATGGTCTCACATTTTGCTCAAACGATCACTGAATTAGATGTTCCTTCTTAATTGCGACAATATAAATGAGAAGGTCAATCTATTTATGAGGGAGAGTTTACTCTTTATGACACCGACACAAGCCATCAGACAATCGTAATGTAGCACACCTGTTACAACACAGTATACACTGAAATCACTGTGCACGCGCTCAGACTCCATCCCTCCTCATTGCTAACTGTACTCCTCACCCCCATCCCTGGGAGCACACACTGTCTGGCCAGAGATTCCGCTTACCTTGGCATTGCGGGCGAAGTTTCGGGCGCCCAGCGGGTAGGAGGACGATGACGAGGGCGTGGAAGGCAGAGGGCTGTCTGACCCGCCCCCGCTGCGGTCGCCACCCCCCTCGCCCTCGCTGGCCCGCCCCCCCAGCACACGACGGCGCACGGAGGGGGAGCTGCCTGGGGTGCTGCGGGGAGAGTTGCTGGCGGTACTGCAGAACAGTAAAGCACAAGTAAATATTGTGCATGAAGGGGGGAACAGGTTAATACACAGTATGCAGGGGGGAAACAGGTATGGTATATGAAGGGGGGATGCAGATAAATATACAGTAAGAATGGGGATGCAGGTATTGTTTATGAAGAGGAATACAGGTTAATACATATGATGAAGGGGGATACAGGTTTAATGTATGAAGAGGGATACAGGTAAATCTACTGTATGAAGGGGGTTGCAGGTAAAGTGTATGAAGGGGTAGACAGGACAATTTACAGTAAGAAGGGGGATTACACAAAATATACCATACGGAGGGGGCTACAGGTTAATTAATATTATGCAGGAGGATACAGGTTACTATACTATATGAAGGGGGATACAGGCACAGTCTATGAAGGGGGATCCACAAATATATTGTATGAAGGTGGGATACAGGTAAATATATTGTAGGACGGGGGACAGAGGTGTAGTGTATGAAGGAGGCTGCACGTTGACATACTGCATGAAAGGGAATGTAAGTTAATACACTGTATTAAGAGGATACACTTTAATATACTGTATGATGGGGGATACAGGTTAACACAATGTATGAAGGGGGATACAATTTAACTCAATGTACGAAGGGGGATACAGGTTAACGCAATGTACGAAGGGGGATACAGGTTAATACAATGCATGATGGGGGATACAGATTAATATAGTATAAGGATCGGGATACATGTCCATATAGCGTGAGGGGGATACAATGCATTGTATGAAGGGACATACAGGTTAATGTACTGTATAAACAGGGATACACATCAATAGTGTATGAATGGGCATATAGGATAACAGACTGTATGAAGGGCACATACTAGCTAATGCACTGTACGGGAAATACAGGTTAATGGACTGTATGAAGGGGGGCACACACATGGTAAAAGGTAAATGGACTGCATTTATATAGCGCCTTTCACAAAGATGACACAAAGCGCTTTGCAATTATGCCTCTCATTCACCCTGATGGCGGAGGCTGCCGTGCAAGGCGCCAACCTGCACATCAGGAGCAGTGTGGGGTTCAGTGTCTTGCTCAAGGACACTTCGACAAGTTCTCTGGAGGAGCCGGGGATCGAACCAGGAACCATCCTATTCCTAGCCTAGCCGCTCTACCTCCTGAGCAATGCCGCCCAATGCATTGCACGAACACATACAAACATTCATGAACACATACAAACCAATTCACAATGGACAAAGAGACTGAATCAGTGTGTTTACCCTAAAGCTTGTGCTTGAACTGTAAGAGTGCATGCGTGTGCACTTGAGTGCATGCACCACTTGTGCTTTGCACTGTAGGCCTGTGTGTGCATGCAGGTGGGTGTTTGTGTGTGTGGAAGGGGTTAGATTAATTTACAGCACAGCACGGGACTTCAGTTCACTTGCAGTGGAGTGCTAAGATAATTTACAAGTGCCGCTGTTCTCCCCAAGCCGCTGGCCCTGAGAACAATGCCTGTTTCTTCAAAGCAGGACCAGCAAGACACACCCAGCATGTGTGACAAGGATAAACCCCAGAGTCCAGCAAACAGGACCACAGCAGTGGTGAAACATACTTTCTCCTTTTTCACCTCGTTCAACAATGTACAGCAAATGAACATATTTGTATTACAACTTGTGTCGCCGTGGTTACATTCCATTCCCATTTCAGGGGGAAACAAACCACAGGTGGATAAGGTGTCAAAACACAGCGGAATCATGGCACTGGGGCTGGGTGCATGCGAGTTGAACACAAAGCACTAAACAACACTTTTCCTTCATTCACAAGAACCAAACAAAACTTTCTATGGAAAACTTCAGCCAAAAATGAAACTGCGGTCATCCTCAAAAAAGCATCATACTTGACAGAGTGGTGATAAGTAGAATAACTATGCCAGACATCACAACCCTTCTGTGGCTCACTGCACATTATAACATTCATTTTTATGTAATTTTTTTTTTTGTGAGCCTGAACAATATAACTGCCCTTCCCCCCTCCCTCCCCCCACGCACATACACCCCACAGACACAAATATACATCACAGAAAGAACTGGTCGTCAAATACATAGGCTATTCTCTTCTTTGAGAAACGGTGCAAACCTTGTGCCACGCAAGAGTAAACAGAAGTGAGGAGGGAAAATAAACTAGCCACCAGTGACTGAGCAATGGGGCCTGACAATACTCCCAATGTGGGATATGACCTAAGCGCTAATTTGATAATTATCTTGATCATCTCCTGCAAACAGTAATCCATCACTGTGGGTGGCCGTCTCATCCACCCTATCACATACACTTTCAGCAAGCAAAATATCCAACTTTTTCTCGTAGAAACCATTTTACGCTCTTCGCTTCATCATAGTTTTCAAGAAACGTCTTTCTCGTTGACCCCCCCCCATAGCCCGGCTTTGTCATGCCCCTCCCCGGCGCTTGTCTGTCCTCTGCTGGCTGCCAAAATCCATTCAAAACCTGGCGACCCGATTCACGTTGTCGTGGAGACGCAGGAAGGGAGGGCGGGGGGCTACGACTAGTTTCCAAGGGAACGCCGCGAGCCGCGGAATACCCCCTTTCGCGTCCAGCTGCCATGGCCAGTGGGGAGCTGAAGTCAACCCAGAGTTCACAATACGCAAAGCCCTTTAATGACACCGTCGTAATTTTAAATTGGTTATCACCTCAACTTTCACCGTTAACATTACAGTACGCCATCCATCATAGCGCAACTAGCTAACTTGCCCAACTCCAATTAGTAGCCTATTGCTGGCAGATAACGTTGGTTAGCAAGACCGAATTACTCTGAGGAAGAACTTTAACTTTAGGCGAGGCAAATAATTGTCGCTCGTTAAAAAATAACCATCGTTAAGCTAACGTTATTCCTTCAAGTCATTTTCCAAGTTTTAGACCACATAAACGGAGCGCATACCTCTGTAGTCAAATATATCCGTTCACAAGCGTTAAATCATTGCTTTTACCCGTAGGTTACCAACAGCAAATGAGCCACGTTAAAGCCTTGGATCATCATAGTTAACATTGATCGGTTTCAGTTCGGCCCACTGACAGAAGCAAATTAGCTAGCTATAACGTTAACTGAAAACGACTCTGGTTTCAAAGGCTGAGTATTGGATTTTTCAAACCGCTACACGTAGCATAAAAGCTAGCTTCACCGACAATACACTTCGAATATCGTTGTAACGTAGCTACCTAACGTCACTAGATGGAAATTACCAAAGTTACAAACACAGTCTCCAAAGCCATTACGCAAGGAGCTAGGCTACAGGACAACCAAAACATTTAAAAGGTCGCGCTGACATGAACACAAGCGCTTGGTTTGCTGATGAATTCTGACAGAAGCCGCTTTCACACCGGACGCGAAAAGAATTTTTCGCACGACAGATTACATTCAGTCAATGCAAAGACACTTTGCATTGACTTTGAATGTTATCTGTCTTGCGAAAAATTCGTTTCGCGTCTGGTGTGAAAGCGGCTAGAGTCGGCAAATGATGCCGGCAACCAACTCGGAAAAAATCTTATTCCAAACAGACCGACATAGAATGTGGTCTAAATGGTCAACCTAACCCATATCTGCAATTAGCTGGCTAGCCAGCTACATCCTTCGGTGTCCTTTAGAATAAGCCTCCGTTATGCAGCCCACACACACTGCAGATACACTGAATGCTACGATGAAGAGCCAACATTAACACATCCGATTCGAAATGGAAGAAATTCGGTGACTCTCTCCATACTACTCACTCGAACATGTCATGAGGCGATTTGGAATTTACACGTTTCCACGTCGGCTTTTGTACGAATACGCTCTGAAGCGGTTGCACTGCACTGATTCTGCAGGCACTGACTTCTCATCCGATAGCTCCGTCGCAAAGACGAATAACGCACAGGGGTCCTGAAATTGTCTTTTGCCCCTCACGATGTCCGTTTTTAAATTCCCACACAATAGTCCATCTTCATCCTCGTCTACACCGTCCGCAGAGGTACCTGACCCCGGCTCCTTTTCTGTTTTGGGACACGGTGTCTAACTAACGAAGCGCACGTAAGTAATCCGGGAGACTCACAGGGATGGACAAGGGGAGGGGGAAGGGGAGGAGGAAAGGAGTGGGGAGGGGAGTCCATATCGTGGAAGAATGGTTTGCCATACACGTGAATAATGAACCGGGGGAGGTCGTCATTATTATTATATTAGTGTGCGATGATTTCAATACTGGTTTAAAGCTGCCACGTGTTCTGGTAGTACAGTAACTGTCCGGGAAAAAGTCAGCAATACCGACGGAAAAATAATTCACATTAGAGCGTCACAAATTACCCAGCAAGACTTAAATTCAACACTTCCAAATGCATTTCAATACCAATTGCCACGATCGTTATTCACAGCGTAGGCGTTAAACTCCATTTCACGAAAAACGTAACAGTAAAAACGGAGCAAGTGGCCATTACACTTAATCTCAGGCAATCTACCAAACAAAATAAGCGACAATTATGCTAATCTCAAGCAGTCTATATCACAAAGAGCCCCGACCTCACCGTCCCCAATACCAACATCTTTCTTAAATTTCCAGATTATGAATACCATCATACATAATAATCCGCAAACTGTGTGGCCCTATATCCAGTCTGTCCAACTCTCTCACTCCTACAGTAATCTGCTTTCCTGAGATTTCGTTGTGTCAGCCATAATCTCTGGGGTTAAAGTGCGGGAGGACATGAACAGAAGGATGAAGAGGGAGAATGAGGTGATGTGAAAGGGACTACAGCATAATGGAGATGGAGAGGCTGGTATAAACTGAGCGGGAGAGACAAGTTGTGCATGGGATCTGGACTACTGCTAAACTCTGGCCATAGGTTGATTTCCCACAAAATAAATAAATCAATGAGCAAAAGCCCAAAGTCAGGAGAGGGGTGATCAATGCTGTGTGTTTTCCGACACTGATTGAGCCAGTGGAAATCTGAGGTTAGCAAATTTTACAGGTGTTTGCTCAGAACTACCCCACTGACTGGATGGAACCGATTTCTTGACGCATGTCAATGCACAGGCTCAAATGGAAGAGCCCAAGACCAGGGTCACAATACAAGAGGGAAAGAATAAAGGAATAACTCATTTAAATTTTTCACAAATAATCCCACAGGTGGGATTATAGTTGGCTAATATGCACAGAGATAGATAGTGTAGCCAACATGCATTAGTCTTAACATGCACCACACTACTTCACACATTAAAACAATTTAAGGTCTTAGATCACAAATGTGCGATCAAAAAGTTCTCGCCAGGACATTCTAACACTCTTGTAACAATCAGAACTGGAAAACAAACGCCATAGGAACATTTAAGGGGTCCTCAGGGTGAAGTGTAGAAATAACCATAATAATGTAAAACCTAAGCAATAAACATACTCAACATGATTTTAACCTCATAAAATGTAGTATTTTGATAAAAAATTTACATGGTAACCATGGAAATGGCACTTAAATGACAAAATCTGAAAATATTTTGTGGCACTGATATTTCAATAACCCAAGGTCAAATTTTACTCAAATTAGTCTCATATGGCAGGTTTAAGATAGTTCTATGAAATGACTAAGGATTTTTTTTTGTTTGGAACATTTATGAATATTTAGCGAGCTCTGTTATGTAACCATAACGAAAATCGCCATCATCAACTTGCTTCATTTTCAAAAATAACCCCCAAGGGATGCACCTATGCCATTTCATAGATCTCCAACAGATACAACTTCAGTACAAATTTTAAGTCAATCAGATGAATATTAATGATTTTATGAATACCACAAGGTTGAAAATTAGTCAAAATTGTGATTTTCGGTAATTTGCATTTAAAGTCACAAGTAACAATTGAGGCAGAAGAAAAACATAGATTCTTGGTGTTTACTGGCATCTCACTGCATTCCTTTATTTATATAATTTATTTTATGTGAAAATCAAAAATATTGAAATTTTCAAAAAAAAAAAAAAAAAGAAATTTTTACCCTGAGGACCCCTTAAGCAGACTACTGAAAAACTTTCCAATACTTTCCAACACTACTCTCTAATTAGTAAAATAAAAGTGAAACAGACGGTGGGTGTAGAATGAAAGTGTATGTATTCCCTCAGCAAACCTCAGAACTGCCACCTGGCACACTGACTTTCCAGGGAAACATTCAACGAATTATTCAAACAGCTGCACACTTGAGACAAAGGAGAAGCCCATAAGGCCCCAGGACCAGCTCCCTACCACCTGCTTACACAAGGCAGCCAATCCTGAGGCAGGAAACCTCCTCTCACCTGTGGTAAACTCCTCGTGCTGCAACAGCATAAAAGTGTCACTTTTGGGATTGCTTCACATCCTCAGCAACTAAACAGCCTCTATGTTGACAGCACATGCACGATGGGGGATATTTATCATATTGCAAACTGACCGTGCTCTGATTTCAGGGGCAGCTGAATCTAGGGGACACATATTCCAAACTGACATTGAGATGTTAGCAAGGAGGGCAGGAGTCATAAGAAAGCAGGTCAGGTGGCAGGGAGGCCTTATGACTACAAATACAACTCCTGAGCATTTCAGGCTATCGGCCTGAGGGAATGCGCATAGCTCAGCTCTGCACCACAACAAACAAGGGAGCTGGCGTGCAGCGGTGATTATTGTGACCTTCACAGAGAGGCACACTGAGACTTGCCTGGATAGTGCTTAAAGGTCGTCCCAATTCAAATGGCGGCAAATACATATGCAAATCCCCTTTCCTGACCATAACCATCAAGGAACAACAAACTCTCTCAGCAGCATTACAAACAGCACAACCAGGAAGCATTTCGGTCCCCATTCATCTCGGGAAAGAGCAACAGATTGCAATAGCCCTGCCTACCACTGATGAAATCCTTTCCATTGGCCAAAATTACTTCCTCAACCTGGCCTTGCTAGCAAGCATCAGTCATGTGGGTGAACTGATCTAAATTCTTAGTACTTATTTTTGAACCCTAATCACGACCCTCCTGAAGGGGTCTTCTACCACGCAAAGCTGAAAGATCCCTCCTTTGTCAAGCCAGTATTAAAGGACATAATTTCGTCAAACATTAAAAGCAGAAATTGCATGAAACTAAATGAATCAAAAGCCACAGTACAAGCCTGGGGAGTTCTAAGTAATATTCCTCAGTTTCTAAATTCAGTGAATGATAATAAAATTTCCTATAAACGCGTAACACTGCATGAATACAAGCTGGGCCACAGCTGTTCATTTGGGCCGCAAGTAGTGCGCTCAGCATTCTCAGCTGCCCGATTCACGTTCTGAAAGCTGAGTGCTGCACCACCGAGCAGAGCCTCGGATTGGCCGGCAGTGACATCATCAGCTGCAGCATTAGCTCTGACTGGTCAGCAGTGATGTCATGTGTTGAAAACCACAGCAACTGCAGGAGTAACTCCACCCCTTCCTCTCCTAGTGACCTAGCTCATGCTTCTCCTCGCTCCAGTCTCCTCTAGCTTTTAGCTCTAGATGTTCCCACTTTCCATCATTCGTTTCTGTACTTAGACATTTATTTTTTCCATAACACCTCCTTCTGCAATTCCATGGGAATGTGCGACAGCTAATGCAGTTCCAAGTGGTTACACACACATCCAAGTATTACAGCAGGTGCAGGACAAACATGTACGTCAAAACTGAAAATGAAATGTCCACAGACTGTTAAATCAGCTCACAATAATTTATTGTACAACAGTTTCGGTCGATGTGGCCTTCCTCAGGTACATGGCAGACGAGCGTGACAACGCACTCGGAAAAAATTCTGCTCTTACACGGAAATTTGGTTTAACGCTCCAGACACTTACCCACATGCAGTCTGTCATGCACAACTTCACTGCATGCAATAATCAGGTTTTCCCACAGCCCAGCAGGGAAGCGGCTACAGTAACTCACAACAGACAGGGGGTTTTGGAGCTTCCTTATGATGCATGAAGCGCCAGCACCAAACAATTACATCTGATTGGCTGCTGGCATGTTCGCGTGCTCAATGCAAGCAGTATGCCATGGGCTGAATGGCAGAATTGTAAAACTGAGTACCAAGCATTCGGTAAAGAGTAAATGTCATCACAATTATGCATGAAAATGATATTTGCTACCAGAAAAACAATGTTTTCCTGAAAGAACATGTCCGTTAATTCAAAAAGGGAATTTATATACACAACTAGATTGGGTTAATATTGATCAGTCACATGGAAGCATTTCTCTCAACCGAGTACTAACAAAAATGACTGCACCCATGCTAAAATGTGCAAGTCCTATTTTTTGAATTAACACAAGCCACTAATCCCCATTTTGGATGCGTCATGGCAGAAAATATGCCAGTGCATGGATATTTGGGCAACTATACATGGTATTGAGAAAAAAGTAGCGGTGAATTTAGACTGTGCATCTTGTGATACTGCAGGATATCATACTAGACACCATCCACAATTTACAAACAAGAAACGCATTGACCAGGGAATTAAGCATAGAGAAAAAGGGTGTTTCCAACAGGCAGATGGTGAGAAAGAGGATTCTATCACTGACCCATCACCTAAAAAGGCCAGAATATTCCGTAGTCCCAAAATAAACACTGATGTAAATATACCAAAGTGATCGAAACATGCTCTTTCAGAACAGTTCATTATATGCCAAAACAGTTAAACTGTTGTTCGGATTACATTGAGGAGAAAAAATGAAAACAATCTAACACGCGAAACACATGCTTGCAGACTTTTAAAAGCCGCAAAATAGAAAATGATAACCAGATATCACTGCAGAGTGGATATATGGATCCAGTTAGTATCAAAGAATGGCATCATGTATCCTGTAACAAACAGTACACTACATGTGCCAATTAAAGTTAGACTCTCAACTTTGTCAGTCATCGGGGGGCCTAAGGGCAGAACAGCAGCCATCCTCTTGCATGCTGATCCATTAGCAGCTGTCATCAGGAGGTTTGAGTAGGTCATTCCAGTCAACTCAATGTTGTCAGACCAGATCTTACTTTATTTTCCAGGACTACTTCCTCCTTCAACAGTGCCTCGCAAAATGATTTTAGATAGAGCATCATGCCTTGTGATACAGCCAAACTATTCTAGTTTGCATTGTCAGACCGTTGCTTGGAGGAGCTCTTAAAGACCCACAAGATGTGTCAACAAATTTTGCACATACTAGTTGGTTTATATTCTCTGTTGGAGATACGGAGCAATCGTCTCAGGCACTTGGTTTCAAACGCCTGGATTCTCTCTTGATCATCAACGAACAATGTCCATGTTGCCCCATACAGAAGGACAGAGACAACCAGTGATCTAAAGAGCTTGAATTCCATTTGAAACTGAGGTTGCTCTTCCACATTCTGTTCAGTCTGGCCATTGCTGCTGTGGCAATCTGAATTCGGATTTCTGCTGAGCAGGTGCCTTCTTTTGACAGGAGTTTACCATTCATAGTAATGTTGGTGCTGACAGCATTTGTGCTATTCACCATGACCTTCGACTTTTCTGTATTGACCTCCATGCCATATGCTCTGGCTCTTGCCTCCAGTCTGCTGGTTAGGTCTTGGAGCTCGTTGTTGCTGCCATCCATGAGATCAGTATCATCTGCGAATTGCCGGTTGCTGATTGGACGGTCACCAATGGAAATGGATGTGATGATCTAGGAGGGTTTCCCGAATAATGCTTTCCAGGAATAGGTTGAATAGTAATGGACACAGTAAACAGCCCTGTCTGACTCTCACTGTCATTTGAAAAGGTTCGCCCAGCTGGATGATGAGGAGAACCTCACTACCATCTTTGTACAGGGCTTTGATGATGTGGACCAGCCTTTCTTCCATGTGAAAGGCTTTCAGGGTGTGCCATACGTCCTTGTGCCACACTCTGTTTAAGGCTTTCTTACAATCAATGAAATTATGGAGGAGGTCCCATTAATGCTTTTTCAGTAAGGACCTCACAACTGAATATCCGCTCCACTGTGCTCTGTTCATCTCTAAAACCTGTCTGCTCTTCTGCAAGCAGCTCCTCAGCCTTTGGTTTTAGTTGGTTGAGAATCATTTAGAGCATAACTTTGCTACGGTGACTGACAAAACTTATGGTTCTGTAATTTTGGCATCATCTGAGGTTGTCTTTTTAGGGTGGGGGCATAACCTGCAACTGTGTCTAATCGCTTAGCCATTGGTTTTCCATTAAAATCTTCTAACAGAGCGCAATTAGGGCTTTTGTTGTTGGTCCATCTCTGCTTTTAAGCAGTTCTGACTGGGACATTGTCCACAGCAGGTGACTTTCCCCCCTTGAGGCCTTTAATAGCTGCTTCCCCCTCCTCCTTCAGTATAAGCGGACTGTCCTCGCCATCCCTGATGGATTGTGCCTCTTGTAGTATGGAGGTGTCAGGGCAGTGTTTGTAATTGTGCAAACCCACATAATATTCTGTCCATCTCTGTAGGACTTCATCACTGTCTGTCAGAAGCTTGCAATCTTTGTCTTTGATGACAGTTGCTCTCGGTTGACTGATTTTAGCGAGTGCTCTGAGAGTGTTGTCAGCCTCTTTCCAGTTTTCATGCTCAGCTTAATGGCCTTACACTGCTTGTCTATCCCGTCTCTTTTGCTGATCTCATCTTTTTCTTGACCTTTCCATTTATCTGTTGATACAGTGTCCTGCCTCTTCACTTGACTGCTTTCTGTTCTTGTCTTCTATCGCATAAGTCCAAGACCTTGTTGGTTATCCATGGCTGAATTTTCTTATGCTACCTGCATAGTGTGTCTTCAGCTCTTGTAGGAAGCACATCTTTGATATTGTTGGCGAGCTCTTCTATATCGCAGTAGAGCAGGTTAACGGCTGCAAACTTGCTACCAACTTGGGCCTGAAAAATGTTGCCACTTCAGGGTCCTTGAGCTTCTCCAGGTCAAAGCAGATGCAGAGGCCCTTAGGCTGCACCTGGTTTTGAGCTTCAGCTTGAATTTTGCAAGAACAAGATCATAATCGCTGCCAATGTCAGCTCCAAGGAACATTTTTTTTTTGTTATTGATGCTGTATTTGAAACATAGTGGTGCCGGTATAGAGTTTATCTGGTTATGGACTTACCCACTGGGCGAGTGCCAGGTTGCAGTTCCTGACAGCTTGTGGAGGTGAAGACTGTTGGCCAGGATAGTGGTTTCCGACAAACTCATGTAGACAGAGGCCTCCATCATTAGTTTCCCCAATGCCAAATCGTCCTACTGTACCTGTCCAGTTCTGGTGTATGTCTGGGCCTACCTTGGCATTCTTGTCTCCTTGGACTATAAGGTCTTTCTAAAGCCCAGTTCAGACCAAAAATTTGCGATGAGATGGGCTGAAACTTGCAAATACTTGCGATGCACTGGTCTGCAAAGTTCCGAAACCTGCCAGTTCACACCAATACGATGAGAAGAGAAGGTGTATCGTTTCCATGGCAACGACTCTCTGCGCTTCCATTCTAACTGCCGGCTTTTCAAGCCTTTTTTCCAGTTGAAACATTTGTTGCTGCATTTGAAAATATGGATAAAAGTGAGGAGTTAGGTGCAGCAGTTGCATTTCAGCCATTAAGAAAACAGCGATGACACACAAAAAAAGGGGCGAGAATTTGGAGCCGTCCATGGCAGTAGCCTAGGCAGAACTTAAAATTGGGCGGGCGCTAAACATCTCTTTAAAACAATTATTAGTTCTGACTCGATCGCAATCATTTTTTATAATTAACTATACATCAAATCTGAAAACACTTCGCACTATCAGGTGTCGCTTGTTCACTTTGTGAAGGCAAAATGACAATAATTCATTTGGATGCGCATATAATAATTGTTTAAAAGAGATGTTTAGCGCCCGCCCAATTTTAAGTTCTGGCTAGGCCACTGCCATGGACGGCTCCAAATTCTCGCCCCTTTCTAATAATTGTTTTAAAGAGATGTTTGTTGCCCACCCAATTTTAAGTTCTGGCTACGCCACTGGTCCATGGGTGCTTCAACGAAATACCCAGAGCACTTATGCCAATCTGTGCCAGGAACTCGCAATGGGAGACCTGCCCTCTTTTGTAAATTTCTCTCTGTTATTCCCGGCGCAGTTCTGACTAGCTGACAGTGACCATCTGGATTCCCAACAAGCTGATTGGCTGTTGAGATGGGTTATGTGCTTTAAGTTCTAAAACCAGCCTCTTGCGATTTGACAAGTAGAATCGCTGACGATGCCATCAGCTGGCTTGAGTGGAGCTGAGACGGGCCAGTTCACACTGCTGCAACTCCTCCCTGCGACGTTCCACAACGGTCTCACCACGTCGTAAATCTTCAGTCTGAACTGGGCTTAAGGAACTTCTGCAATGATGGAGACTATATACTCCTAGATAAACTTTCTCGTCATCTTGGTCTGACCTTGGTGCGTAGATCTGGATTGCCGTTATGTGATGTGGTTTTGTGGAGCTGCGGATGGAAATAAGTCTGTTGGAGAAGGGCCTGCAGCTGATGACACTAAATATGTGTATGATGGGCAAACAACAGCTCGTCGTCTTCTTGCGAACACTTTTAATAAATTTTGCCCTGAGATAATCTAGAAAAGGATCATCTCAAATGGAGAATCACTTCCAATGAACATGCACACTAACTGTTCTTTGTTTTTGCACAGCAAAGTGGAGGCAGTTAATATGACGAGATACCAAAATAATCAGTTGAAGATCTGACTGATGAACTGTTACCCACATCTAAAGTATGTTAAGCCTCATGCAACACATGAATTCATTTTTTTTCAAGCAAATGATGAGGACACAGTTATACACTTTAATGAACATTCTGTAAAATTCTGTATTCTGAGAGTGAAACAGAAATTTTCAGTGACAGTGACCCTAAGGAGCTTGAATATAGAGAAGTTTAATAGCTACGAAGCTCTAATTCAGTTATCTGTATTTAGAGACTTGCCAGTAAGTGGTAGATTTTGTTCTCCATTGACCATGGGGCCAATGGATACGTTTGCTCGCCAATCAGAATGCACAGCTCATTTATAGTAGTGAGGCCTACTCCGAACTACCTGATTCTCAAAGGGTTAGGAATGACATGAATCAAAATGCCTAGAAATCATGGATTTTATGTTTTGTTTTGCTAAAAATTGTATGAACCTCCCTTTTGGACATCCAAGAATATTATACCTTGCCAAAAAACAGCAAAAGATGCGAGCTTTAAATTGCATACAGAAATATTGAACAATTTATGCGTTCTGGCCCGGAAAAGAATGGGATGGCTGGTATCTGGCCTGGAAAAAAAAAACACTGCAAAGGAAAGGACAGACGGACAGAAGGATGGACGAAAGTACGGAAAGGCACATCTACACAATAAGATGTGTCCATACATATGATTTCGTGGAGAAATATTGAACAGGTTAGGAGTCCTGGCCTGGAAAAGAAGTGTAATGGACAAATGGACAGATATGCAGAAGGACAGCACTCATTCCTGTATCCCCATCCACGTTGTGGCGGGGGATAATGAACAAAGCCAGGGTTTGCAGTTTTTACACTTTGGCTGCCTATTCACAGCCCACAAAAGACAAATACAGTGGAAAAAAAAAAAAAAAAACACAGCAGAACAGCTGGGCAAAGAAGCCATTTGCCTGACTTGCCACTGTTCTGCAGTTACACATCACTGGTCTTAAAGCAAGGCTCAAATCTGCATCTGTGGAGACATAAGCCACCGAACACATGGCTCGTGCCAGGAGCTCGCATTACACCCACACAGCAGCCGACTGCAGAGGCCTGTAGTAGATTACATTACACTTAGTTTATTTGCTTAGCCAACACTAACAGAAGGTGACGGACACAGCTCACAGTTATCTTCCATATCATTTTACAAATTTTACATTCATATTAGCTATAAATACAAACAAGAAAAGAGCTCCAAGCTGAGAACTGCAACTGCAATACATTTCCTGGAAAAGGGGCCACTGCACCACACTGCTTAGCCAGAACATATAGGCTGCAAATGACCATTGCTGGTTTGGAAACAGTACTGACTTGCAGAGCACAGTCAACAAGTCCTCACAGCAAAGTGCCAGCTGGGATCGAGAGCACTGACCTGCACGTCTACCAGCAAGTGTAAAACTGGCCCTGACCAGACAAGAAGCGTCAGTTAGCTTCTTTTGTGAATGACCAATTGAAACAATTTTTACCTGATAATAATATTCTCAGTGAATGTCAGTCAGGTTTTAGATCAGGCCACAGTACTATAACAGCGACAATGCTAGCTACAAATGATATTATCAAAGCTCTAGCCGGCAAACAGCACTGCGCAGCTCTATTTGTTGATTTGTCAAAAGCATTTGACTCAGTAGACCACCAACTCCTATTACAGAGACTTGCCTGTATAGGCCTTAGTGACATGGCTTTAAATTGGTCTAAGAACTATTTAACTGAAAGAATGCAGTGCATCTCTATAGAAAATGATACCTCAACCTTTCTTACAGTAATCAAAGGTGTCCTGCAAGGATCTCTTTTAGCCCCCATCTTATTCTCTATTTTTATAAATGACCTAGGTCATGGAATAAATCCTGCTAAGCTACATTTGTATGCTGATGACACGATTATTTATACGGTAGCACCCTCTTTGAATCAAGCCATAGAGCATTTGCAGGATGCTTTTCAGTCCCTGCAGCATTCATTATTAAACTGAAGTCGGTCCTCAATCCAAAAAAGACCAAATATACCACCTTCACTCGCGCTCGCTCAAAGATCATTGATTTCACATTATCAAAATTAGAAGGTACATGTATAGAGAGAGTTACCTCGTACAAATATTTGGGCATTTGGCTTGATGATAAGAGGACATTTAACATGCATATTGATAACCTATTGAAAAAACTTCGGCCAAAGCTTGGCTTTCTTTTCCGCTTAAAGAAATGCTTTTCATTTGAGGCCAGAAAGAAAATTGTGCAAAGCTCATTTTTATCAGTTTTAGATCATGGTGATGTAATTTATATGCATGCAGCTTCATCCCTCCTGAAAAAACTAGATTCTGCATATCATGCTGCATTACGCTTTGTAACAAATGCTGGTTCTCACACTCACCATTGTACTTTATATGAACTACTTGGGTGGTCTTCTCTATATCAGAGGAGCAAAACACATATGTTGATATTTATTGCCAAGTCATTACAAGGTAAAATGCCCACTTATGTCTCCAACCTTTTGTCTTATCATACAGGCAACTACTGTACAAGATCTACTAATCGTATTCTTTTACATGTCCCCAGGGTGCACTCAGAGCTTGGTAAAACTGCTTTTTCCTTTTATGCACCCTGGGCCTGGAATGAGCTGCAAAAAAGCACTAAACTAGGAGCATTCCCTTCTGTACATCTTTTTAAAAGACTTTTACAAACCACCCTGAAGGAAACATGTTGCTGTTTTACTTAATCTGAGATTTTGATGTGGAGTGTGCAACAGATATATTGGACTGGCCTGTACAACTTTCTTCCTGCTGTTTCCTCTGTGCTGCTTTGATGTATTGCACGTGTCAAATTGTTTTTTTATGTTTTTTCTTTTTAAATGTTTTGTATATATACATGTGAAACTGCTCATGCTGCTGTCTTGACCAGGACTCCCTGGAAGAAGAGATCTTGTATCTCAATGGGACCTTCCTGGCTAAATAAAGGATAAATAAATAAATAAACAAGCACTGATCTGCAATCTGTGTTCCTCAAGACAACGTTGACCTACAAGTAAGGCGTCAGTTGGTCTAAAGCATTGATGTGCCGCTCTGTGTTTATAGAGACAGTGCTGATCCAAGGGGAATGGGTTAACAGTCGTAGCGTACTGACCTACAGCTCTTATAGCCTTGTAGGGACAGAGCTGACCTGAAACTATTAATTAGTGCTCAGAGCACTGACTGGTAGCAGTCACAGTCTGCATCTAGTTGGTGGATGGAACTGTGGGTGCCAACTGCAGTAGAGTACTGACCTTAGAGTGTCAGTTATTGTATAGCACTAACCTGCAACTGGATGGATACCACACTGACCTGCAACTGTCACTTAATGTCGAGCTACGAAATGCCAAATGTCAGTTAAATGTACAGCACTGATCTGTGTCAATTAAACTTGAACACTGACCTGCAACTGTCATAGTCTGCAGACTCCCTGCTCAGCAGGCTCTTGAGAGACCATCGGGAGGACCTGGAGGGGGAGGGGCTGCGGGACCAGGAGCTGGGCGGGGGCAGGAGAAGGAGGGGAGAAAGTGACCGCCCCCGTCCGCCGCTCCCAGTCTGACTCTCATCCCGCTTTCGCGGCCTCCCTCGCTCCTCCGACTCCTCACCCTGCTCCTTCCTGCCCTTTCCCCCCTCCTTGTGGGCTCGGTGATGGCGGGGACGCAGATTGGGAGAGTGCGAGCAGGACTCCGTGTCGGAGGACGGCGGCAGGACGGTCAGTGTGGGGATGGGGACAGGCGAGTCTGAGCCCTGATTCGGGGATACGGTCATCATCTTCTCAGGACTGCGGTGCTGTCATGCCCGACCCCGGCACTGCAAGAGCAAATGTGCTTCAAACCAGGCTGAGCCAAATCTCGCGGACCAGGGCAAAATTGATAGTGACAAAGCACCAATCATGCGTGTCCCTCACACAAGGCCAAGTATTGGAAGGGTCCTCTAGGTACAGTTTTGCTTAATCAAAGCTGGCCCGAGTATGGAAGCAGTTTATCCTTTCAGTTTCTTCTTCAGTTCTCTTCAATAATCAAGGAATCCGAGTGAAAATCTACACAGCAGTGGAGCATAGCATCACCACAACAGAGGCCAGCTATATACCAGCAAAAGATATAATTTGGGTCATCTCTGGGCCACACAGGCTCGCAGCAGTCAAAACGGAAGAGTTCAGATTTCAGTTTCCTCCGCCCACCTAGAGTGCAGGTGGGGGCTTCTAGTTTCAGGAGGTTTGCTCCTCCTCCTCAGAGTTCTCCCTCTCTCACTATTGAACCTTGCTTTCCTACACACTCTTTCTCGCTATCAATCAGTATCTTCTCCTTCAACTCTTTCACCCAGAATTCGGTAGGCTTGTGGTTTTACACTCTGCCTGCTGGGACTTATGGCAGGGCTTGCTGTGGGGCAGAGGTCTATCTGAGAAGATCAGTTCCCACAGGCTGAGGGGGAGAGATAGAGACCTGGGTTCCAGAAAACACTCGTTACTCAAGAGGAAGCCCCGATGACCTTAGACAACAGCATCACTTTATCAATGTCATCTCTTAACATAAAATACCTTCCATTACAAAACATCCCAGAAGCAGAGTGGCATATCTTTTGTGTTTGAGAAGTTTTTTGAGGGAAATTACGACATATTTTACAACAGATAAATTTCATAATTTGGAAATTTTGTCTTGGGTAAGCTCTCACATGGCAACTTCAATTCTAGCCATTTGTGGTTTTTGTTTCAAAAACAATGCACTCAGTCTTTGTTAAACACCGGTTGCACCGTTAAAGGACTTGTGTCACGACAACTGCGCATGCTCAGGACTTACATCCTAGCAAAGCGAATCTGCCTGACTGCAAGTCATAATCTGATTCCATCCTTGCCATTCCATCTTCATTTTGCATTGTTTTTATACATTTTACTTACTCAGACATTTCAGGATGCGACAAATCCGCATGACCGATTGCCTGGGGCAACTCACGGGCAGACAAGTAAATTTTAAGGACAGTTGCCTTGTAGGGCAACAAATATATATATTGTTTTTCGTAACACATACGGTACGCAAACCTAACACTATTGAAGGATTATCTATTCAACATCGCGACATTCAACAAAAGCTAATCGAGCATCGATGGAATTTTATCCTTCTGATGTGCGACGCGTGCAGTTATTGCTTTGCCCGCTCGCCTGTCCGCTGCCCACTCACCTTATTAGTAATGAGGCTAGTGACCACAGTTCACTGAAAACAATTCCAAGTCACTGTATTGAATCGATGCTCAAAGTGGCCAACATCTCATTATAATCGTGATATTTTTCCATTTTCAAATGCCAAAATCATGTGAAGTCGAGGGGTGCACAAACCATAACCTGAAAACAGCTTGCGTGATATCTTTTCACGCATTTCCAAGTGAAGATTCATATCCTTGATCGTGTCAAAATTCGTTTGGGTCCGATCTTAGCCCAAGTGTGTGGATACTTGTGTGCTTTATTTTTCCTTAATCGAATATTTACAATGATTTCATCACAAAAGTCAGTGCTGGAGTTATACTATTGATCACCTCACCTGATTGTATGGCCCATCACTTTGTGAGAGTCATCTTATTGGTTTATGTGCTTCAGAATCCAATAATCACCTTGAACATTATGTTTGCCGGGATCAGTTCAAACTTGCACTTCCATCTTAACTTGCAGCTGAATTTATCATATACTTTCAGTTGGTGGGTGTTTGTTTGGTTTAACTGTATATATGAAAAGTTCCGCAGCACAAGCAAGTGCAAGAGTGACATCCTTTAATTCTGCAGAAATGTAGGTGCATCTTGTAACATGGTCCGTCATTTGTGAACTGCCACGGTAGGATGGGTTTGTTGTGTAATGTCATTTGTTGGTGCATAGATTTGTCGACACAGATTATTCAATGCATTCAGTCAGCATAATAAGCATAACATTGATATTTCTAAAAAAAAAAAAAAAAAAGTCCTGGCAAATGACTTTTGAATTTGGGCCGGTAACTACTTTTTTGACTCATTTGCCCGAGGGGACAAGCGGGAAAAACCATTTTTGTAGCACTCCGATTATGCATTTCATAGTAATGAGTTTTCTGCGGAAATACATGGATTCAAAGCGCCATTTTAGCAGTTTATCACTTTAGCCAAAGGATACTAAAAATGTTTGCTGGTTGGCAAACTAGTACACATTCTACATATCCTTTGGCTGAATTCCTAAAATAGCACTGTGAATCCTCAAATTTCTATAGAAAACGCCTTAATAAAAGCATGATGCCTGAGTAACTAGAATGTATAAATAAAGTGCAAAATGATGACGGATTTCCAAGGATGGAAGTAGATTTTGACTTTCAGTCGAGCGGATTCACTTTATTCAAAGTTGCTAGCATGCGGAGTAATCGCGACACAGCTCCTTTTAGGCATACTCATTTTTTCAGCAAACACTGCTGGTTATCCATTTTGTTAATCTGATATAGTCTTTGTTTATGCCAATAGTTTCTCATCAAACATGCCAGTAATATGTCAGCAAAATGCCCCTTTAAAAGAATTAAGTTCATCACTTACCCAACAACTGGTTTTGAATCATTTAAAGCACTCTTGGCTTCCCTATGCTCCCATCACTGAGCACGAAGACTAAACTGTAGAGGAAGGTATCCTATTTAATTATAGGCCAACAAGGCAAATTATAGCCATTATCTTCCCTTTCGCATAACGTGCAATTTTAGTGCGCTAGCAAGGAACTTTAAAGAATTTAACCACTAGTAGACAGTTGCTTAAAAAAGGCAAAACTTTCATTTCCAGACGCTCCAGTCCAATGAGAGGGGCAGAGCAGGGCATGTGCAGTCGATCATGATTTTGCCATATTGGGAGAAAGTTTTGTTGTTCAGTAGCTTACCTTGCACCATGAACAGTGACCAGTGTTTCTTTCTTAATGAGAAGAGGGGCTTCCTGCTTTCGCCCCAGTTTCCAAGGTGCCTCTGAAGTGGGTTCACTGCATGCCAAATGAAGGCTGTGTGGCTTATACGAGCTGCAAAGACCGCTTACTGAGAACAGGAAGTGGGGGGGGGGAAAGCAATGAGGACTCTTCACAAGCTGAGAGATGAACTGGACCTGAGCTGTGCAACCTCCACTATTGTGGTATACGGACTTCAGGCTCAACGGTCCCTGCCAAAATCCTAAGGACCGGCGACACCAGGATGCGAGCAATCTCAATCTGCAACCATGTAGAGAACTTCATTGTCCTGCGAGCAGCTGTGATTTCATGGGCTGCACGTCTCTTGAGCTCTCCAAGAGTCCAGATTCTTCAGGCCAAGGAAATGTACAAAGCCGTGTTGGTGATAGAAATACAAGGTCTGTCGAGCTGAATGAAACCAAGTTTATGTAGTCTTCAAGCAGCCATGCAGTTCGCTGTTGTGCAAATTTCATTTAAAAAGGTTCCATCACAAAGGCTGCGATGAAAAGTGTCTGCAGTCAGTTCTGCACCAAATCCATCCACTTGGGTCTTTGCGGTTTATCCGCATCAAAATTAGCACCATTTCTTCAGTAACGTTCGGTCAACATACACTTGTAAAAAAACCCGAAACTAAGTGGCAGTAAAAATAGGAAGGCACATCTTGTGCAAGATTCCTGCTCCAGATGTACCCGACTAGATACCAGCAGCACCATGTTACTGGGATGTTTTGTAACACACAGCTGAATTTGTCAACCAAGACAATGACAAAGTAGAACACACAGACCATCATCTTGGCCAAAATCACAATTAAAGTGCTGTAAAAAGCATGCCAATCCCACAGGCAGAGATGACATGATTTAATTCAAGACCTTGCAGGCCAATCACAGGCCTCAGAACACGCTGTAAGGTGAGTAACACTATAATGTCACAAGTCAAAAACTCAGTTTTCCCTGTCCACAAGTAAACAGTGAAATCAGAGTTCCTAGAAATTTAAACCCCGGACAGTTTTCAGTGACCGAAAACGCACTTCGCCAGAGGACATAAGGCCGAAACGCAAACATTTTCGAAAACACCCATGTACGCGTGGACAAGGTCTCAGATTCCTTGCAAAGCTCCCCCATTGTATTAACTCCTCAGTTACCCAGGAATTCAGATGAACAGCAGCTCGTTTCATGAGACAGACTGAATGCAAAACTACAAACTGAAATCTAAAGCTTCTGTGATACGGATCACACTCCCATCTTGTTCTACTGAGCTAAAATGAACTTTATTTTTTTGTGATTTGCGCAGCTCTCATCTTGAATGCAGAAGCAGCAAGACTAGGTCAAAACCTAGTATATAGCCAGACCGTTCACTCATTCACATCCGAGGATGTCGAGCCGGATGATGGCGGCCTTGCCAAAAATGCTCACGCATTTTGCCCCTAAGCTTTAAAAGATATTATAAGTTACAAAGTTTGTTAGAGGGCCAATACTGAACTATATGGGGTCAGTAAATGCCATATTGGGCGAAGCGTCAGTCGAGCCCTGCCATTTACAGATCCCCATGTATTTCTGTATTGGCCCTACAACGAATTTATCCCACCGAAGACCTTTTTTTTTTCACATGCGTGCCATTTCGGCTACTCCAGAGACCCTAATTAAGGACGATAATCTACTCGCACACCACGTGGGCTCGGAGACGTAATATGGGAATATACAGGGTTTTCATGTGACCGCTTTCGACCAATGCCATCCAAGTATTCTTGTCTGAGGTGGGATATATGCAAGTATAACGTCACACCATAGCAGAATGAAGCAGAAAACAGAACCTCAGAAGTGCAAATCTCCAACAGCATTCCGTGGACCAGTCACCTGTGCTTTGCTGTAGCTGCTTTGTTATTCAGGCTGGGCTTGTGTTCTTCAAAAAATACGCAGGTTAATTAAAAACAATAACAAAAAAAGCTGAAGTCAGAGCAGCCACCACCAGTGGCAGCCATTAAGACGGAAATGAACTGATGAGCCAGTGGTCAATGGTCAAGACGACCATCAAAGCGCCATGCTCAATCAGTATTACAACCCATACAACCTCACACTTGGTTTGCATGACATCATGCATGTGTACTTTGTGTTTACAAGGAGGGCCGTTTTAACAGCAGAATGGAAATTCATTTCAGTAAGCCTGCACTTTTTTTTAACACGGTAGCTTGATGGTGCTGCTCTGACAGTCATATCACTCTCATATCCATAGGTCACTTCTACATCTCTGTAATTCCGTTATTATTGCGCAGAAGGGGCAAACACCTGGCCCAAGCGACACTGTGCTTCGACTGCAAGGAGACAGTAACACATGATGTGAAGAATGAAAAATCATACAGTCTGTTTTGAGAGTGGCACAGGCCTGCAGCCTAATTTTCTGGACAATGATTTTCAACTAAGGATTTGAGCCACCTACGGCATGAGATACCAGTGATTCAAATCATCTAGCATTCATGTTATTTCTTGTCTTAAAGGAAGCAATGCACTTTGTGGCTGAACATTTGGCGAGTGTCTCTGACTATTCCATTCCACCTCAAGCACATGTTCCTCCTGTTGCCGACTAAACCGTAACCAACCAGATTCTCGTTTCCTGCCACCTCCTACTCATGAGCCACAGCAATGTAGTGCGTGTTTGTGTGTGTATATGTGTGTGTGCACACACGCGAGCGTGCATGCGCGCCTGCATTCATTTTAGTAACAATACTGCTTAAAGCATTCAAGGATCAAGCCCACAAACACATCAGCAATACCAACTCAGAAAAAGTTGGGACAAGAGATGGTATGGAAAATGCACATTAAAACTTATTTCATTGCAGGAAGTATGAAGACAAGGCATTCAGAATTTTGTCCAGGCGACTGCGTTTGTAAATATGCATCCATTCCTGTCATTTAGGCCTGCAATACATTCCAAAAAAAGTTGCAACAGGGGCAATTTAGGGCTAGTAAGCAGCTCAAAAATTTGAACAATGATTCTGAATGAGCAGCTGCTGTCAGCAGGTGCCTGTAATTATGATTTGGTACAAGCCAGCATCCTGGAAAGGCCTAAGCCTTCATGGCCAAAGACGGGTTGAGGATTGCCAGTTTGCCCATAAATGCATGAGAAAATCGTTGAAAGGTTTAAGAACTACTGTATGTTCCACAAAGACAGGAAGGAATTTGGATACTTCAGCGACTATGGTTCATATCTAGAGCGGCACTCATAACTCAGACCTCAGCCAAGCCCAATAGTTCACTCTTCCGTGATTTGCAAATCTGCAAGCGCAGCCATTGTATTACTGCAATTGGGTATGTTTTGTCACTATTGAACTGTACTACCATCTCCTGGATTTCAAGATGTATGGCATTAGTTCCCCTTTGACAGCCAAATGCTGTACCCGATGTTAACGAAAATGAAAAATAATTTTTGTATGCGCCCCACAATCTGCATCCGCCCTTAAATTTAAAGGTATCTTCCTTGGTTCATGAAAATTGGGCAAGTAGGTTTTCCGTGATCTTGCTAACTAACCAAAAACCCAAACACCACCAATCACATTACCTCCTTGATATAGAATATAATAAGATACACTTTATTGAACGCCGTGGGGGAATTTGTCCTCTGCGTTTAACCCATCCTATAGTTAGGAGCAGTGGGCAGTCACAGAGCACCGCCTGGGGACCAACTCCAGTTCTAAAGACTGAATGTAATAAAAAAATTCAAGGAATCTGAGGGAATTTCTGTATGTGAAGGGCAAGAGCGCAAGCCTAAGCTAAATACCGGTCACCTCCCATCATTCAGAGGCCACAGCATCAAGAACCATCAATTATCTATTAGTGATTGAAAAATATGGGCTCAGAATTACTTTGGAAAACCTTATTGAACTACCACAATGTACCTACATCCACAAATGCCCATTGAAACTTTCATGAGTAAATATGAAGCTGTATGTAAACAATCTCCAGAAGTGCCTCTGACTTCTCTGGGCTAGGCAGCATCTGCGATGGAGCATCACGCAGTGGAAATATGCATTGTGATCTGAAGAGTGAATGCTTCAGATATTTTCAGGAAGAAATGGATTCCGCGTCTTCAGACCAAAGAAGACAAGGACCATCCAGACCTACCAGCAAGAAGTTCAAAAGCCATACTCTGTCATGGTATGGGGGCATGTCAGTGTCCTTAGCAGGGGTAACCTGTCCTCCTCTGCAGGCACCATTAATGCAGAAAAGCAGACTGGAATTTTGGAGCACCATGTGCTGCTTTCATGACGATGGTTTTCATAAGGACACACATGCATATTTCAAGAACATAACATTAGCCAGTATTGTGGACACACTACAAAGGCATGGCTGCATATGAAGTGAGGGTGCTAGATTGCCTGCCTGCAGTCCCAACTTGTCCACACTGCGAATATGTTATGCATTTTGAAACAAAAAATTGACTTTAATCAAGAGCCAGCATTGCACACCTCACAACCCCTAAAAACCCAAATCCACATTAGTCTTCCCAATATGCAGTTTAGGGTCTAATGTACATAATAGCAAGAATCTAATAAGTGTTAAACATTAGTTTCAATCCAAATTAAAAATATTTTTGTCTTACATCTTGTAAATTTTTGTGATATTGGGTATGAAATGGGCATGGTTATGTAGGATATTCATTACGCAATAAGATCCGTGACCAAATCATAAAAAAACCACATCAGTTGTCCCACAAAAACAGGTGCGACAAAACAAAAAACTCTGCTCTCCTTTGTCTCCACCGTCTCTTGCAATAAACTAACAAACTAATTATGGCTTATATTTCATCTCATGACTGTTTGTGGTGTCCTTGGGTGCACGTTCACCAGTAAAGATGACAACTTGTCATTCTTTAATTTTCTAGTCATGGTGGTCTTGGGGAGACCGTGAACCACATAATTGGGGAGCCATGGTGGCCTCGGCCAAAAAAACTCCCACATTTGCAGCATCATTTCCCCCAAGACCAGTTCAGTAACTTCGCCCCGAAAGCTATGGGTTTTTCCACATGGCTACGTCTTGCAGGTGGATCTGTGCCCTTACTCCCTCCACTTCAGGATGTTCATGTCCAGACATCAAGTCCTTAACATAGAAATTGATGATGCAAGCTGCTAAATACAGACAAAGTTAAGATTAACGTTGTATACCTGACTTACTGGAGTATTATTAGACTAGATTTGTGCTTATCTAACTTTTGGATGTTTCAAATATTTATCCCCCGTGATTTGTAGCTAATGTTGCAAGTCGATACAGCCAATGTTGGTGTAAATGCTGATACGGCTCACTAGTCTTGCACGAACGTTGATTCATTTAGCCAGGTACTTACCATTACCTAAAGCTGAGCTAACACCGAACAAATTTGAAAGGATTCACGAACGATTTTGATGTCCGCGACAAATTACCAGAATTGTCTAAATACAACATTACTAGGATGTAATTTAGGTGAAGGATGCCTGAGACGTGCCTTCGATGAGGAGTCGGAAGTTCTGACAATTCAGAAAATTTTGGCTTTGATTTTGATGACAAAGCACAGCTCTGACTCCAAACGGTGTATGAATATGTTGTCCCAAGCCATGCCAATGTAGTTCAAAAACGTAGCTAGTTCAATACATGCCTCACTAACTGGACATTCAACATTATATCCACAGTGGCATAGAGTAAGCTCCATTGTCAGGAAGTGCACAAAGTGTGAGAGAAGGATATGTCAATCAAACTGTGATCTATCAAACCATCAGTCTTGAGAAATGGTCTAAATGGGAAAATGACCCTTATTTTCACTCCGATTTTTGTTCATGCTTCATGAGACACACAATTTTGATATAATGTATTCTTTTTTACCATTTCAAGCCACATTTCCAGAGGCTTTAAGAATTGTTTGCAGGAAGAATGGGACAAAATCAAAAACATTCAATCACTTGGTGTCGTCAATCCCTAAACATTGATTAGGTTTTGTAAAGAGGAATGAAAACACTAACAACATTGTAAATACTTAACTGTAGCAAAACTTCAAATAATGTGCTGTCGTACTGGTTTCAACGTTAAAAAAAAAAAAAACAATCTAAAAATAACAGCTTTCAGTTTTAATTTCAGTTTAACTAATCATCCTAACTTTTTTTCTGATTTGGGGCTGTATTTGCACCAGGCAAATCTTGGGACAATGCTATTTGAGCACAGTGATCCAGCGTAATCCAGGTTGGTTGTAAAGCACTACAGTCCTACCCTGTTAATTCACCGCACTTCCAACTGCCATCCAATCAGTTTCTTATCAGCAGTAAAACACAAACCACCACCTTCCACAGGGAGTTCAGTCAAATGGACTAGAAAGACATGTAGATTCCACATTTGAATATTCCATACCAAGTCCAGATTCTATTTTTTATCTTTTTTCCCCCATGTGGTCACTGGTAAAATACATGCACACAAGTGTTTCAGTCCAAAGCAGACACATCAATAGTAAAAGGACAAAGCTTTGCACCCTCGCTTAAAGGTAACCAATTCATTCCACATCCTCAACTTTTTTTCGCATAATTTGCCAGGCTGTTCTAATTAAAAGATTTGTGTGTAAGTTTTAACGTCGTCCTCGACTCCTAACAAGGATAAACTCCAAAGGAAAGCAATCACTCGACCGTTATAATCAGCCATTGTGGCTGCTGGGCCTCTGCCACTTCGACGTGCCTATTACTTAATATGCATGAGCGATTTGCATGAAAAGTCACGTCAGATCAGTCATCAGATTCTACTGCTAGTAAATTAATTAGGTTTATGCATTAGAAATTCATTACTATAAATATGTCTAGTAACAAATATGGGACGATTTCAAGTACATTAACGATCTGACAGTGCTAGGAAACAGGGAAATCGGGCATTTTGCATCAGGCATCAAGTTTACTTGCGTATCCAGCAAAAGTTTGGCCACATCTTCATCGGAAATTTCTCCAAACCTGGCTTTAAAAGTTTGCCAGCGATCACTTTGGCCTTTTATATTTATCCTGCCTTCAATCGATCTTCTTCCTGGCCTTTTCTAGCACTTTAACGGGCCGAATCAGTCAGATATTTCTTTGGCTGCGGCATTTTGCTGTTGGCCAACCTCTCTTCATTTCTACGTCCACCGCGCACATCCGCTTTCGCGTGACATCATTTTTGCATTCTCATGAATACTAGCGAGGTATTTCAAATGGCACGGGGAGTTTTCGCGGGTCGCAAAAACTTTCACATTCAATATTCGTGGGATTGGAAGCGTTCTCGGAGAAAACAAACACATATATATATATATATATATATATATATAAATATAGATAAAAATAAAGAACAGATTGGTTACCTTTAAGGCTTCAAAAAATGTATAATTTAATTGGAAACAACACAGTTATTATGGCAATCCATTTCTGAAGAAGGCCTAAAAGGGTTGAAACTTAACTGCATGGTTTCAAAATAAAAAGTATGTTTTTTGTAGCCCTGAGAGTACAAGTCTTGTTCCTAAGACATTTTTTTCATGTACCACCAAAGGTAAAGTGCTTTCAATATAGACATCATTGAAATAAAACTCATTTGAGGGTGCACATCATTAAAATGAAACTACATTTGCGGGCGGAGAGGATTATTGTTTGATACGGCAAAAGCTGAGTTATACTCCATTGAGACTTTACATGAATAAATTGAATGAACAGATCTCAGTTTTAATATCATAAGCCTAATAGCACCCCATTTTTATTATTTTTAAATCATTTCTTTATTATTTAAGAGAATGGATTTTTTTTCCTCAAGGTTTTGAGAAAAAAAGGAAAAAATGCATTTTTTTCCCCAACATGAAAGAACAGGTAGCCAATACTTCAATTTAGCAAAAATGTGACTTGCGCAATTAAACTATATCATTAGCCTCATAGCATAACAGGCGACTATTTAAAGGTCTCCTAGCGTGTTACCGGGTGCACAGCCAATTGCATTTCACAATATCGAGGGTTTGGAGCGCAATGGTTACATGTCCATTTTAGAGGTTTTGAGAAAAAATGATTTTTAGGTTTCCAAGTGTTCTATTAAAGTGGTAATCCGCAAGATTTGAATTGTTTTGTTTATATTGACATCTTTGGCAGTAAGCTGTAATTGCAGGTGCGCTTCTGGACCTCATTTCCCATAACTCTTGTCGAGACCCAACAGTGTCGCCTGTATGACGTCGGTAAATTGACGGCTCTTACCAGTTCCACGCCTCCTCAACTCTCATGCAGACGGGAAAGATGCTCTTTAACACGGTAGTTGAACTCAATAAAAGTAAAAAAAATTATGTGACGTTAGTCGTCCATTAGCGTCATCTCATTCTAGAAACATGTTAGGCCATTATGATAAATCGATTAACTTAAAGGGCTGCCAACTCTCACGCATTCGCCGTGAGAATTTGTGCTTCATTCACATTCCCGTGCTGTAGTCAGTAATTATTCAATCAACGAAATGCGTGTGTTTCACGATCGTTCAAATTCTTTAAATGAAATAAGAACATTTGAAACATTTTTATGCAATTCCACTGCTTCCAAGCCGAGTGAAGAAACGTGTGAGAATTCCGGAATCATAATTGTTCTCATATTACTAGTGGCGAAATCCACTGTAACACGTGAAACTGATGAACTTCAGTGCACAAGGACTTCAATTCCACCTGAGAATCTCTACAAACGGTCTGATAGAATAATTTCTGACTACAGCACGGGAACGTGAATATGTCATTTAAACTCAAGCCGAATATGTGAAAGTTGAGAGCCCTGTGTAAATAATGAAAACGGTAGTTGGTTAACAGGTATAACTTTTTTTTTTTAATAAAAATGATTTGCTGAGGCGGTTAACGTAGCTTTTTTCCCGTTTGTTTCCTGAAATTACGTTATAATTTTAGTTTCAGTACTAGCCTCAACAGAGACTCAGCTAACGTTAGTTTCTACTGTGCACAGTATAGCTGCACAGTATGGTATTTGCCATTGCCATTGGGCAGACGTCAAGGCATCCAGTAGCGGTACTTTCCGCTTCTTGGAAGGCTATATTTTTAACGGTCCTCCCTTAATTCCAACCGTAAAACTGGCATATAGTGTAAGGGACAAGTTAGATTTAGGGTTAGGGGATAGAGCCAAGGTTCAGGTTAGGGAAAGTACCGCTACTGGATCCCTTCTGACGTCTATCTTGCCATTGCTTCTCCCGGGGTTCCTTACTTCCTTCAAGCTAGCTTGCGGCTCCTCCTACCTTTTGGACAAACCAAACACTGCTTACTGACGTAAAAAGCGTCACTAGATGTGCGCCTGTATTTGAATATAGCGCGGGAATGTCGCCACAGACACACTGATCGCTTTACCTGGCAAAGAATGAAATACAAGTGCTTTCATCAGTGGGTTATAGGCCCAATCATCATTGTTTTATCCCCCCTCTCTGAGAGACACTTACTTAACAGACAGTAACGAGACAGAAATCTTACGGATTACCACTTTAAATCAGGTATTTTATACCATTTTTTTTTTTACCAGTCACTCTTTTGCTGCATGGTTCAGACGTATACTGAACACCTAAGTTTTCATAGGAGTGTCACCGCAACATCATGGTCAAAATTGCCAAAAATGGACATGTCACCTCAGTACTCCAACAATTCTAACACATGGTGTGACATAACACAATGGTGACTGGTTGAAGGTAAGTTCGTTTGCAATGGAAGACAGACTATTCTATTAAAAGTCATGTTTATTCATCAAAATGTCAATGTTTAATTCATTTAAGCAGATTTTGTTGGACATATCACACAGTGAAAATGTGAATTCTGATTAAAAATGAATGCAGATGGGCATATAGTAATTGTGCTCCAAGGATTAGCTGATAGAAAGCGGTGACAGGGGGTAAAAATCTCAAAACCACAAAATTTGGACATATAACCATTGTGCTCCAACCCCTCGATATGTCCTTTGTGACAAGAGGGAGGGAACACCCATTCCCTCTCTGCAGTCGCTTCACTACATTATGTCACATAGAAACAGACTTTGAAATGGCTTGTGATGACTACTTGGCTGTGCAGTGTGCACCAGGTAGGGGACCATTAACCTAATATTTCAAAGAATGCGACATTTTCCGAGAAAGCAATTTTGCTCCAGGAAAACTTTTGGACTTTTAGCCCGGAAAAAAATATTTCCCCATTCTTGCAAAAGTTAACCAAAGATTTCTGAATTGCATTCCTTATCGCTGTCCTTAGCGTATTCTAAAGATATCCACATTGTAATACAGACGTCTGGATATTATCCCATTTAAAACTGGTCATTGCAAGTAAAGGACGCCTAGAACCGATTCCAAATGTACTTTTAAGTATTTATCTCACCGGTCATCTTCACACCCACGCCACACTGAAAAGTTTGACACCAACGGAAAGTTTTGCAACGCGGCTCCTGTAGGCATTTCAACGAGCAAAAATATCTGTACAACAGCTCGTAGACTGTTAACAGTTACACGTTAACTCTCTAGGGAAGCCGGGCTAGTCATACGGTCAAAAAAAAAAAAAAAAAAAAAAGTTCTGCTAGCTTATGTCCTTTCAAGCCAAAAATATCAAATACCAAAATAGAGTCGAAGCCCATTCCGATAACGTCTGAAGACAAAATATCATCATTGGTCCACACCACCGAAAGTGAACTGTCCGAATGACCAATATGGCCAGCTGTTGTGCCACAGTATTAACGAAATGAATGACTGAACCTGCTCAGCTAATTTAGCTGGATGAACAGTTTAAGAACACAAATACGGGACAATGACTGACAACTTAAGGTACACAACAGGGCTCTGCAGTCAATCTCAACAGTCTCAGCTTCCATCCTGCGACAAAGAACGACGACGCCGACGCTGCGTCCAAATTCAACTTACCTCCCGTTCGACGAATTCCCCCCATTGCGGTTATCTTGCTCGGCCTCGTAGACGAGCCGAGCGACGGTGGGGGAGGTTATGTTGAAGTCCACTTTTTCACAGGAGTACATGAGCATCTTTTAAAGCGTCGAAAATCGGTTAACTCGCCAACTATCCCCTGTCCTACCGCCGGTTGATCCGACGGTAGCGAGATAACAATGAAAGCCCGTCTACCCAGTTCTCAACTTGTCTGACGTTTATAATGTTAGCGCATTTGCTAGCATTGGTGAAGGCTAACGCTATATGGATGCACGCAAACGCAAAGCGGTCCAGAACAGCCTCACTTGCTACTCAGAAAATTATATGTTCTTTGCCTTCCTTCCGCATCAGAAAATGCACAGAACTGTGGTACAACTGGACTATATTATAAGTGCACATTGAATGTGATGTTTAGTAAGTATTTACAAACGTATTTCTTAAAATATTGTGCGGAATTAAACGGATCTTCATTCTTAACCGGCTCTCTGCACTGACAGAAGTCCAGATAAAAAAGTTCACAAAGCAAGGTTAATGTGGAAATAGTCATTTGCCTGTATACTTTTTGGGCTTAAAACAATAATTCAATGCTATAATTCAATGTGAGTGTGTTATCACAAAAATGTCTGTTTATTAAAATCTAAAATAAATGCATCAAATAACATGTAAATATGTAGCACATTCAACGTACATCCCCTATTCTGGAAACTTTGTGGTACAATCCGCCCCAGAAGAGAGCAAACAAAAAAGTAACGGGAGCTTATGATGGAAAGGCAGTTTAGCCAATTGGAAGCCGGTATTTGGCCGCGAGGCGGGGTCAGGGGATTGAGATCAAAGAAACCTCGAATTTATTTACTGAGGTTATCATATGAGCCCCTCAGAACAAGAGTGGTCTTACTACACTGTTCATGTTTATTACGTTTAATGCAGGGAATTGGAAATAAGGTTCAGATCTGTTGAGTGCAATACTGAACTAACTCAGATCTAGCCCAATGTGTGTGTAAAAGTAGGTCACTAGGTACCAACGTTCCCAGAAAGCCAGAGCAAGGCAATGCAAGAGTGGTCTAACTCACTTATCCAATATGGCAGCGTCAATGGAACAACCATGCTGTAGTAAGAAAAATATTCCAGATTTTGAAGTTGGGGGATGATTGAAGATTCATAAAGCGCTATTGATATCTGGTTTTGTAGCATCTAATTAGTGCCATTTTGTGACATTTCTTCAAAGGGTTTTTCTGTTTCAGTGAACTAGTGGAAATTAGTGTGGCCTGGAGTTGTTGCAGTTTGGACTGACAACACAGTTTGATCAGTAATTAGGAATACACTGTTTTATCATTCATATGGCATATATAGCTATTGAGTTGATAGTAGTGTGGGGTATTAATTGTCTATTAAACTGTGAAATGCATTTTATTTCCACTTACGAATAACATAAAAAACTATTAATTTTCTTATTCTGCCTAAATATAGACCAATACACTTGTCTGACTCTCACTTTTGGTAAAATGAGGTATACCGAAGTACATGTCAATACATGCATGACATAAGCACTCTACAAGTTTTTCCTCATAAATAAGAAGTACTCATGTGATTAACATTTTAAAGGTTTGTCCAATAATTTTCCTGTCTCACAATAAGTATTTAGAGTAATAGACATCAATGAGCCAATTTTCAGTATTCCATATTGCATAAAAAACTAAATTCACTTTTTATATTCCATAAATTTCACAAATAAATTAAAAAATTCTGAAAATGAGGCTTTAAAAATAAAAACCTTTTTTCTGCAGACATAAAATGTAATCAAAACATTTATATGCATACAAAAATAATGTAATAAATTGCAAGCTGATTTTTTTCATGTATATTTGACTTCAGTGCACCCATCCCACAAAATACAAAAACTGTACTTAGAGTCTTGCTCTGAAAGGCTCATATGTCGGTACATCAGAAGAGATTCCAAAATCTCTTTTTGCAGAATAAAGTTAAATAATGCATTCTAAGTTTGTTGTTCCACAGATACAATAAACTAATTTACTGTTCTTCATTAGCTAAGCAAAAACAAAACACACTGATACCAAGCTGCCAGGAGCATTGTTCCATGTGGTTATAAAGAATAGCCCTATTTACATGCAAGGTATTACTGCTGAAGTTCTTTAAAAAGCAAGCCTTATGGTCTCATGGTCATTATGGTGGAGGGTGTAATGGGATTGCCGCTTTTTTTTGGGGGGGGGAGGGGGGTTCTAGCCATGAAAATTCTGTTGAACATGTTTATTTTTTCAAGCATGCCTAGGACGTAATGCCAGTGCACAGCAAAGGAGAGACTGAGAAGTAAATCCCTAGAGCAGTTAAAGAGTTTAGATCCTTGCTCAAGGGCCCAATGGCAGAGTTTTTCCCAACTTCCAAAATCAAAATTCCAAGCCTCACCAGGAGCTTCCACTATTTGCCAGTCAAGCAACTTGATTGAATGTCTTACTGGGTAACTAAGAAGATAATGCAGAGGGAGCTTTCCAGAGCCGCTTTAAAATTCAGCATCTCTTTTCCGTAAAATAAGTCTCTTCAGATCATCTAGTTCTAGAAAGGTCTCGAACGCCCTCTCGTGAGCACTTCGTTTGTTACGTTATTTCGCAATTGCAAATCATTCAGAGAAGCAATGAACCCCGAGCCCGTAGGCATATCAAACTCAAATCATGGATGGCCGATGTGTTTCCTGGTTTTTGATCTTTTACAACATTGCAGTGCTTATTTAATTGGCTAAAGAGTCCATACACTTTACTTCCGATTATTTCCCAAATTATCTGCTTACTGAATGAAAATCCCAAACATTCGCAGGTAATGCGGCCCTTCAGGACTGGAGTTTGAGACCCCTTCCCTCAAACGTATTGATAATGCTTAAATAAAAATTATGGAAATACGTCTTATAAATAATGGCTGCGTCATTGACTTCCGTTCATTAACAGTCTGGCATGTCAATATGCCGCATCAAATAAACGCGAAAGCACCTTTTCTACCTAAGTATGAACAACTGTCCTTTCGAAGGCGTAATTCCTCTCACCTTGTAAGCACTGGCCGCTACGATCATCCGTGCCGACTGCATGGTATTCCGGTGTACGCGTCAGAAAACGAGTATTTCCCTATTCTGAGCCAAGATGAAATCCACTTCCAGGCTTGTGGTTAGCCTGTGGAAAGATAGGTCACCTTGTTCCATTATAGAGGAAGACAGTGAGAGAGGCGTGTGTGCGTGTGTGTGTGTGTGTGTGTGTGTGTGTGTGTGTATGTGTGTGAGTGTGTGACTGGGGGGAGGAGTGACATGTGCCAAATAAGCTTTCTCCGAGTGGTGACTCATTAAAGACAGCAATCTTAACATGTCACAAACAAAATTGTCATTATTGGACAGGTGCGCGAATAAAACAGAGGACAGCCTGCATCAAAATGGTACGTTTACATTGAGTGACTGAAAAAAAAAAGAAAGCGAGAGTTTAAGAGAACATATACTAGCTGGAAATCGAGCCTGTTTAATAACTTGTAATTTTGATAGGAATCGGAATTGCAGTCTCTCATGGGCAACAGGGACAGGATGATGATGATGATGATGATGATTATTATTAATATTATTATTATTAACTGGCGGAAATATTATTTGCTGGCGAATCAGTAAAATCACTGAAGCACATCTGAAAGAATCCATCGTTGCCTCCTCGACCAAGTGGATACATTTTTATGGGAACCTTTCACAATGAAGAAACATGAGTATTTATTGCAAAATAAAACATAATCCGGGAGTATTGTTTTGAAAGTTACCCATGTTTAAATTTTTGCCGATTAAATTTACCTTGATGTTAACACATTTTTTCGGTGCATGATATAGTCTCAAAAAAGTGTTCTTTATGTAAGTTGAGACCCAACATGTCCTCGTTTCTTCAAAGTGTAGGCGATGCTTCTCTATATTTTTAAATCATAAAACTTAATTTAAATAGACTTACCTAACATGGGATTCCTTGAATAACGCAGAGATTCATCGTACTAGCAGCAGTCGCTTTCAGACGTTTTGTGAACAGACAACAGCCACTTCATGCAATATCTTCGCCGAGCTACTTTCCGACAGGATTCTGCAAGTTTTAAAATATGAAATTACAATAGTGTCGCCCATTGAGAAGAGATGCGAAGTCTCTCTGGCTTTGATGACAGTTCCAGAGACTCAAGAGTTGAGCGACAGAATGCAAAATAGTTTCTACTGTCAGTGAGAGAATCCGGAAACCCGATCAGCGCTAAAAATAAAAACTACCAGCGAGAGAGAGAGAGAGAGAGAGAGAGAGAGAGAGAGAGAGAGAGAGAGAGAGAGAGAGAGCTCAGCCCCTTACTATTGATCATACTGCTAGAGTGTACTATTTATATTGTTAGGATTAGAAACTCATCTCACGGAAACATGATGTCCAGGATCTTTTTGGTATGTCAAAAGGTACTTTTCAGAGTCATACGTATGCATGTGGGCTCTCATGGTGAAAGGATAAAATAAACTATATTTGTTTACCTGTCTTTGGTAATTCTCAAAATAATTTACCAGCTGTAAAAATATCATCAGAAATGTTTTCTCTTTAAAGGCAGATATTGAGTGTAATTTATCAAAAATAAAAGATATAGGCTTGTCCATAAGTGCGCACACGGTCCAGAGAAGCTGCATTGTGCTCCCCCATGTTCTGCAGGACTGCAGCTCCCCACACTACTTATAGACAATCCAGCATACTACGCAAGTCTTTACACCGGCTTCACACCAATGTTTAACCTTCAGACATTTCCTTCCAGGCACAGCAGAACACTGAACAACTGTTAAACGTTTCCTTTACACACTCCTGACCCTGGAAAAGCATGTGTTACGCAACAGCAAACGCAAACCTGATTTCCAAGGCTTCGATGAATAAGCATGTGAAATATGTATGCATGCGCTCTATGAATTATTCTCTGTTATGCATGTATCTCTGGTCTACCTACAAAGCAAAAACACCTCTGCCAATATTTGATATGTACTGCTTTTTTTTTTTTTTAACAACAATTGCATGCACAGAATGAAACATTCAGAATTAATCCTTACATAGCACAAGATTATTTATGCCATTTTGGAAACCCTCTTCTGACAGGGCATTGTCATTTTCAGTCTAAAAGTGTTAAAGGTGTCGCCCAGCCCTTCCTAAATTATTATTTTTTTTAAGTCCTACTTTGCATCCAACTCAGCGCATATACACTCCCTCCCAAAGTCAGCAATAAAAGAGAAAGTTCCATGTGAAACCAATAGGTGTAAAAACAAATCGTAGTAATGCACACGTCATTCATGTACTAAACCTAGAACATGTTGCGGCATGAAACATTTTTAAGCGGGGGATTTATCAAAACACAAACTTGTACTTGCAATACTCAAACAGTGCCGATAGGGATATGCACTGATCTGGGTTGACAGCTTGTGCTTCTAAAATGAATTTTAATAAGTTCAGAAATTTTGCCCACAAGTGCAAAAGCATTGTAGCACATGGGGACCGAACAATTGAGTATTTCATATGATACTTCTAACATCCTGACAAAGTTTTTTATAAGATTTTTTGCATGTTTAATTGCATTACAGTCATTTCACGCGCAACACCACACTTCAGGGCACAGAGGTCTGGCAGGCTTAATCGCTCAAACCCTTGAATTATGACGAGCGTATGTGTGGCCTTCAACCAGCTGGTATTTTAACCTTCGATTCTGTTGAAATAACCTTGCACATTTCTCTGAACCCATACTGGCATTGACTCACTGTCTAAGGGCTGACAGGAATGATAGCTGGTGATAATAGATAAACCCTTGTCAGTTGAAGCGTACATGCGAAAGGCTGCTAACTGACCATTAAATCTTAGGGTTCCAATGTTTCTTTGGGGTCTTCAGCACTGAATTACTACATGCAATATCAATTTCAACATATTTAATGATTTAAACAATTGAATTGTAGGTTTTTTTAATGATTTTTCAAAGCTTGTTTCACACACACACATACACACACACACACATATATAATTATATATATATAATATATATACACAGTTCTGTGAAAAAGTATTTGCCCCCTTCCTGCTTTCTTTTTTTTTTTTGCATATTTGTCACAGTTAAATGCTTCAAATCATGAAAAACATTTTAATATTAGACAAAGATAACCCGAGTAAATACAAAATCCGGTTTTAAAGTGATGATTACATTTATTAAGGGAAAAAAGCGATCCAAACCTACCTGACCCTAAGTGAAAAAATAATTGCGCCCCCCAGTTAAAAAAATCATACATAACCCAAGAAGTGCGCTCAAGCTTGAGGTCACAAACTGATAGTCAGACATTCTCCCTCAGGATTTTCTGGTAGAGAGCAGAATTCATGGTTCCATCAATTATGGCAATTCTTCCAGGTCCTGAACCAGCAAAGCAACCCCAGACCATCACACTACCACCACGTTTGACTGTTGGTATGATGTTCATTTTATGAAATGCTGTGTTTGTTTTACGCCAGATGTAACGGGACGCACAGCTTTCAAAAAGTTCAACTTTTGTCTCGTCAATCCACAGAATATTTTCCCAAAAGTCTTGGGGATCATCAAGATTTTTTTTTTTTTTTTTTGGCAAATGTGAGCTGAGACTTTGTGTTCTTCTTGGTCAGCAGTGGTTTTCGCCTTGGAAATCTCCCATGGATGCCATTTTTTCCCTGTCTCTTTCTTATTATTGAATCATGAACACTGACTTTAACTGAAGCAAGTGAGGCCTGCAATTCTTTAGATGTCGTTCTGGGTTCTTTTGTGATGTCCTTGATGAGTCGTCGATGCGGTCTTGGAGCAATTTTGGTAGGCCGGCCACTCCTGGGAAGGTTCACCACTGTTCTAAGTTTTCTCCATTTGTGGATAATGGCTCTCACCATGGTTCTCTGGAGTCCCAAAGCCTCAGAACTGGCTTTGTAACCCTTTCCAGACTGAAAGATGTCAATGACTTTGTTTCTCACCTGTTCTTGAATTCCTTTGGATCGTAACATGATGTGTTGCCTTTTTGAGATCTTTTAGCCTACTTCACTTTGTCAGACAGGTTCTATATAAGTGATTTCTTGATTCAATAGGTCTGGCAGTAATCAGGCCTGGGTGTGGCTAGTGAAATTGACTAAAAAAAATGTGGTTAATCACAGTTAATTCATGATTTAACAAGGGGGGGTCACTTTTTCCACATAGGGCCAGGTAGGTTTGGATAGCTTTTTTCCCTTAATAAATGAAATCATCATTTAAAAACTGCATTTTGTATTTAATTGGGTTATCTTTGTCTGGTAATAAAATTTGTTAGATGATCTGACACATTTAAGTGTGACAAATATGCAAAAAAATAAGAAATCATGAATTGGGCAAATACTTTTTCACAGCACTGTATATATATACCCAATGTAAGGTTTATGTCACAGCTGCCCTAAATTAACAGTATAGGTAATTACCAAAATCATTTTTTATGTTTCTCAGATGGTTAATCCACCAGTATGTACAAGCTCTTTAATTGAAATTATATTTTTCAGGCTAAAATATAATTATTGTTCTTATCCACAAATTTTTCAAATTCACTGTTTTACAAAAAAGCAGAAAAAAACAGTTAAGCTCTTCATTATTTCTTGATTAAGATGCCAAATAAAAGTCATTTATTTGCATTCCTGAACATAAAAATTAGTTTTAGTGATTGAATGAAAGAATGGAAGCTGTTATCAAGGCCAAAGGAAGCCATAAAAAATATAAAGTTTTTTGGGGGTTTTTATGTGTGAATAAGGACTTATTTAGTTGTTTCAGTTTGTTATTTGCCAAAGAAATAACAATATATTTTTTAGATTTAAACAAGTTTTTGACAAATTTCTAAAATATTTGTGTTTTCTTGTTTTTATGACAGGTGGTCTAATAAATTTGTTAAGCACTGTATATATATACCTCCCACCCTGTCAGGCATGATAGGTGCCTATATTTTTCTCAAAATTAAGAATAACTGGGCATCCTCTCTTACATTTTAATAGATCATCATGGTATGCCTTAGCAAGAACTATGCATGCCAGTCATTCTCTGCCATCAGCATAATTCAAAGCCTGAGATAAAGTTCTCTCAGTCAACATTATTTCAATTATAATCAAATCCAGGATGAGTTTCAGTATAGGAGATTAAAATAGGATGCCTTTAAAAAACGTACCCTAATCAAGAATCCACCGTATGACCTGTAGGGGTCAAAAAGGGTCAGAAAAGTTGGTATTAATGAATCAGCGGTGTTGCAGCAGGATTGATTTGAGGATGCTAGGGCTCTTGCAAAAGTTCAGGGTTGGTTAAATTTGCCTTGGGATGGCAATGGGAGTAATTGCTAGCTACTTTGCTGCACATCTTGATGGGCTATTTGCTTGCCATCTTTGTTTGCCTCACACACACACACACACACATACACACACGGAGTCATTTGATTACCAAATTTCAGCCACCCACAGAGACCAAGTAGAATGGCCTCCATTCTCTTTAATGTGCCATTCACCTTCAGCTAGGCCTACCCTGCTGAAAAAATGTTGATGTTGGTTTAGCTGGTAAACCAGCATGGCCATGTTGGTTTGTGCTGGTCAGCCAGCATAAACCAGTATAGATGTGTCCAAAACACAACAGATGCTGGTCATCAGCAAGACCAACTTTAATCAGTATTGCTGGTTTTTGCCGCAGGGAAACCTAAACCAGCATGGCATTTATGCTGGTCATCGCTGTTTTTTTTTGTTTTGTTTTCATTCAGGGTAGTGACAAACCAGTTAAAAAAAGCATGCCGCAAAGTATACATCAACAATATAGGTGTATATAAGTGTGCTATATTGTGCTGCACCTTAAAATTAATTACATTACAATCTGTTACAGAAAGACTATGGTTTAGAGGTAATTGATATGGCGATGGCATAAAATATTAATAGCCTACTAGGTTTAAATTATGTTTCTTAACTTTAAGGGGATAGGTGTTCTCTCCTCACAAGAGAAAGTAGATACTGATCTGAGGTGATGTATAACAATGATATTAGATATATCAGGATGGGAGAGGAGCTTTTTACGCACAGTCATAAAAAAAAGAAAGTACACCCTCTTTCAGTTCTATATATCAGGACTTAAAAAAACCAGCTGGTCCTTATCAGGTCCCAAAGGTAAATCTAACCTCCGGTGTAAAACAGCACACAGAACCCATTGTGCTATTGTTTATTATAGCAAAATTAAACCAAAATGCAGAAGTCATCTGTGAAAAAACTAAGTACACCCCATGATTCAATAGCTTGCAGAACCACCTATTGAAGAAATAATTCGAACCAATCATTTTCTATATGATTTTATCAGTCTCCCATGTGGTGGAGGACATTTGGCCCTCTCTTCTTTACAACATTGCTTCAGTTCATTTACGTTTGAGGGCGTCTGTTTATGCACAGCTCTCTTATGGTCCTGTCACAGCATTTCAATCGGGTTGAGGTCTGAACTTCGACTTGCCATTGCAACGCCTTGATTTTTTTTTTTTTTTTTTTTTCCCAGCCATTCTGTCATAGATTTCCTTGTGCTTGGGAACGTTATCTTGTTGCATGACCCAATTGTGGCCAAGCTTTAGCTGTCGTACAGATAGTTTCATATTTGACTCTAGAATACTTTGGTACACAAAGGATTTCATGGTTGACTCAATGACTGCAAGGTGCCCAGGTCCTGTGGCTGCAAAACAAGCCCAGATCATCACTCCTCCACCACCATGCTTGACAGTTAGTTTGAGGTGTTTGTGTTGATATGCTGTGTTTGGTTTGCGCCAAACATGGTGGTTTGTGCATCATGGCCAGACAACTCCATTTTGGTCTTGTCTGTCCAAAGGGCATTGATCCAGAAGGCTTGTGGTTTATTCCAAAGCAACTTTGCAAACCTAAGCCGAGCTGCCATGCTCTTTTTGGAGCGAAGAGGCTTTCTCCTGGCAACCCTTTCAAACAAGCCATACTTGTTCAGTCATTTTCAAATTGTACTATTGTGAACTTTAACATTCATCATGTTAACTAACCTGTAGAGTGCTAGATGTAGTTCTTGGGTTTTGTGAAATTTCTCTGAGCATTGCATGGTCTGACCTTGGGGTGAATTTGCTGGGATATCCACTCTTGGGAAGATTGGCAACTGTCGTAAATGTTTTCCTCATGTGAATGATCTTCCTCACTGTAGAATGATGGACTTCAAATTGTCCGGAAATAGCCTTATAACCCTTTCCAGATTTATGGGCAGCAACAATTGCTTCTCTAAGATGATTGCCGGTGTCTTTCCCTCTTTGCATTGTGTTAACACATTCCTAAATGCTCCAGACCAGCAAAGTGCCAAAACCACTGCTTTTATAGAGATGGTCACATTTGCTGATGATCAATTAATCAAGCGCATTTGATCAGCAAAACCTGGCTGCTAATTACCTTCTTAATTCCTATGGAAGCAGTAAGGGTATACTTTTGTCTCATGGATAGCTTTTGCATTTTGGCTGAATTTTTGTTAAATAAATAATGGCATGGTGGAATCTGTTGAGTGTTGTCTTACACTTGAGCTTAGATTTACAAAATTTCAGGACCTGATTAGGACCAGCTGATTTTTTATTATGTCTTGATATGTAAAACCATAGAAATGAAAGAGTTTGTACTTGCTTTTTCTCATGACTATATTGAGGATGGCAATATACTGCAGTTCTGGCTTCAATTGTTGAGACTGTTTGCCATTTAAAAACTGTTGCCGAATTTGGTGACCAGTGAACCATTTCTTAGTAGCTTGAGATATATTTGAGATCATTGGCTGGCCTGAAAATGCGTGTGTGTTTTTTGAGCCAGATTATGAATAATTATATTTGATTGTGCGACCAAAAATTTTAGTCTTAACTTCATGTAGCTCTCATAATTACCTGCAAAAACTAATATAGCTTTTTGACAAATCTAAACCATAATACTACTTTTCAAGAATCTAAAACATAATCTATTCAAGTGTTGTAAAGAAGCGTAGCTAAACTTAGGCTGTTCAAATCAAAGTAACGCTCTGGATTATTATTATTGTTGTTGTTGTTGTTTCTTGTATGTTGTTGTTGCGTTTTTTTTTTTGCTGCATCATAGCCCAATAGTTTCTATGTTCGATTATTTCTGGAGGAAATCGTTTTTGCATACCCGTGCTTGCGTGTTTTCCAGTCTCCGATCTGCTAAATCATTGCCAAATTAATATAACAGGTTGGTGCTGGGCAGTTGGGGGATGAAGCTGGTATCAAGTAATCGTGTAGGTTTCGCCTTCTCATGTTCGGCATGGCCTGCATTCTAAGGCGCTGCATTCATCACACAGGGTTTTCACACGGTCTAAATATAGGCTAACTTTTGAAATTCAGACGGATCTACAACAGAACGTAAGGGGAAACCCAATTAGATTTCTTTTCGAGTGCAATTTTCCGCCTGGCATGAGTGAACGGAAATATGAAGAGCAACACATCCAAGTAGGCCTCCAAATAACGTGCCAAACACTCAATTCTGGTTACCCCGCGATAAGCGTCTGCACTACGACCTCCTTTCGAAGAAGCTCGGAATTAACTTATTCAAGAAGAGACTCCAGTGTTTGCGAATGCAAGAAGTTCTAACGGTGGAAAGATGAGTTTCGCATTACTTTCGGGTTTACTGCTCGGTATTCTATGCGGTAAGGGCAATTTCATTTCTGTTGGACCAGTTGTAACAGTCACAGTCGGTCACTTATTCATGTTTTGTCGGATTCGGTGAGCCCTCGAACAATTTTTGTAACGTGTTCACATGAACGCCCTTAAAGTTTCGCTGTCTATTTTTCAATAATTAGTTCTATCTCTAACCGGGTAAATGTTAGTTCTTACGCTGAGGCTCTTTATTTGACATAAGAAAGATGTAATTCACGTGTATTTGTTGCAGTTTATTCTGTGTTGCTCCTGTCATCCTTAGGAGCAACATGGAGCTAAAATAAGTCTCAACCGACCGCCAACCTCCCCCCCAAGTCGTCATTTAACGTACAGTCAAATGTATTGATGTACAGTAGTGCGCAGTGATGAGTATGCACTTAACAAAATGAAGAGAAACCAAGAACTGTACAAGTATTTATTTCATATATTATTTGATCACCTAGATGAAAATTAGTAAACAGATTACAATATAAATAAAAGCAAAAATAATAATGACTTTTTAAGGGGAAAATTCTATAGTATATCTAGTGTGCACTGTGAAAAGTTCTTCAATGGCAATGTCCATATGAATTAATTTTAAAATGTATATTTACTACAATAAATTGATTTTGTATTTTTTTACTGACTGTTTAAGTTACAGAAAAGTAAAAAGTGTTAATGTTTTAGTAACTTAAAATTTTCTATCATAAATTTGATTCCCTGGTACTCCACAATAAACTGATTTCACAAAACTTAGTATAAAAGGGTCTGGCCAAGCGGTTACGTCACTACAATTTTGATGTTCATTGGGCTATAACTTTTTAACCAGATAACTTCTATAAACTTGAAATACATGTTTGTAAAGGTTTTTACGAGTACTTTAACATGGTATACTCAATGGATTGTTAGAATAATTTTAAAATGTGAAATTAGCAAAAACGTGCTCGGTTACGGTACTACCAAAAGAGGACATCAGATTTGACAAGGTGTACGAAAAGATGCATAACATGCTGTTCTCATTACAAATTGGAGTCAACCTGGTTTCAGTATTGCAATAAACCTATTAAACTATATTTCAGCAACAATTGTAGCAAAATATGGAATTTCTTAGATTTAATAGGGAAAAGAGGTTACGTCATTACAAGCTGTATTGGTTACGTCACTACAGAACTAGATGTTCACGAGAAAAAGTAAGGTTTACTTCAAGAAAAGAACTAAAATAGGTAACATAACATACTTTTATTATAAAAGAAACATTCTGTATCACAGATATACATTATTATTACTTAAGTCAGTTATGACAGCAATCTATATGGTCATAATGCAACATCTTAAAGTCTTTTGCACTAGCTTACTTTTTGGATCTTTCTTATTCTGTCACAACATTGAAGTAAGTTATTTAAAAGTCTCTGTACTTCTCTTGTACAGCTTTAACAAGTCTGCTTTGGTGAGCTTGAGCAAGCTTGTTCTGGTTGGAGATGTTGGAGATGCACTTTAAATGGCTGTAATTTTTTTTTCACATCTTGTATTGAAAAAACAAAGCTAGTTCCATAAACTGGATAGATTAAGCTGCAAGATCAGCCCATTCACTATGTGTTACAAAGAAATATAATTTTCATCACACATGTTCACTTTTGCTTGGCCAGACCCAAAAACATACTCAATAAGTTAATTGTCAGGACCCACCTGCAAAATGTTTTTCCGCAATCCATTTATCCATTGCACTTTTTATGCGGCCTCTGATTGGCTGTTCGGTAATACGTCATCACTGTTGCAGCCCATTGTGATCATCATGGCAGCGCCCCTGGTTCCTCTCCCTTCTTGTCCATATCTCAATGTGAATGACTTCCCAGTTTCTGAGCATTATGTGCCACATACGGCAGAAAATTAAGAAATCATTATTGCAGTGACGTGCTGTCAGATGTCAGGAAGGCCTTCAGTAACATTACCCTTTCCTGCATAATTGCTCTTAAACTGTTTGCGATCAAGTTCACCTGATTAACAATCAAACAATTTATTAACTGAACAACCACCACCAATGCATGACATGTAATGATTAAGAAATCCTAATGACAAAGCGATTGCCTATTGGCTATGTTGATATAATTGATGTGACTCTGCAGGGATGACAATGTGCAAAAAAAAAAATCTGAAACTTTAGCTGACTTCGCAGCAATTATTTTCGCCATCACTCAGCTGTGCATCGTACCTGACAACGCCCTTTAACTGTCACTACATTCAGACTATTAGAACGGATTCTCATGGCTTACTGCTCAGTGAGCCTCGCAAACTAATTTAGGCAAATCTGTGCTGTTTCACGGGCTACACCAGCGTAGAAATTGCAAAGACGTATTGATTCTGTAGTTATTGCTTGGCGCGTTCACGCAGCGCGCGTCAGGATTACAATACCATGCGCTTTTCTTTATTTCTACTCCTGCCTCACTGGAAAAGCAATAAAAATCAATCGATTCTTCAATTTTCCGCAAATACAGTTCATACCTCACCCTTGCGTTTCTTTTGGAGTTAAGTATATATTGAAGATGAGCTGCAGTCACAAGTTCTACAATGTAGATGGTTTTCTGTTGAATAATTTTTTTTCATTCAATTCATTTCAAATGTTTTGCTTTATGGCTGGATTTGTTGACGGCTCAAATGTTGTAAAACAATACCACTCTTGTCTTTAGCTATCATTGACATAAATGTATCAATTTAAGTACACTGCAATCCTAGTGGTTTACTACACTTCCTGTGGTGTAATGTTTACCTAACTATGCTGGCATTGAAGATGAAAACATGATTGGATTTCTGTAGTTACAAGTCATGTAACGCTACACCAATTAACACTTTCCTGGTGTTCTGTTTCAAATGTTTGAAACGCATTTCAGCATTGTAATTTAATTTCTTAGTAGACATGTTGAATCTGCAAGTCAGACCTTGTTTAATGTGAAATATGGAGTAGAAGAGTGAACAAAAGGGATTATTAATATTTGGCACCTGTGAGTTGATACCTGCCTTAGATCTGTTCATCTTCAGTCACTTAATGTCTGACGCCTAGCGCTGAACACAAGTGTCATTGACAAATAGACAAAATGACTCAACACAGGGCAAAGTGTTAGGGGTGAAAGCATTTACAGACATGCCAATTAATTGGGTCTAGGTCATGGGACCAGGAACTGACAAAAAAAGCAGTCTCAGTCCACTTAGCAGCCATTCGTAGTTGATGTTTGACCTCATGATTAATCTATCTGCACACGTGGAATTAGTAAGGCAGAAACGGTCTGGATTCAGCTGGTGATTGTATGCCCAAAAATGACAGACAAGTGTTTCAAATCAGTAGCAGTCCATTGGTGGTATTAAAGACATTTTGGTGATGGTACACCTGTATGCTCAATTACCTAATCCTGCTACAGTTTACTTTGTCTGATTAACAACAGTTGCTGAAACTAATTGGTAGAATGACAGTCCAATTTATTTTCGATTGCACTAACATAATAACATAACATAACATAACATAACATAACATGAGTGGCGAGAACAGGCTGTTCAGCCCAACTAGGCTCGCCAGTTTCTTTTTACTATTGTGAATATATCACTTCAGATACTCAATGACTCAATGGTATCTAGCTTTAAGTCAAGTCTGCTCTTGAAAATTCCCAAGGTTTCTGCCTCAACAATATAGTCCGGCAAGCTATTCCACATGGAAATTACTCTTTGGGTGAAAAAATATTTCCTAATATCAGTGCTAACTTTACCCTTGGTCAACTTCCATTTGTGACCCTGAGTTCTACTAACAAAACTTGGCCGAAGGAATCCTACATAATTCACTTTGTTAATCCCTTTAACATATTTAAAGACCTCAATCAGATCACCCCTGAGTCTCCTTTTCCGAAGACTAAAGAGATTAAGGATCTTCAGCCTCTTCTTGTAGCTTTCATCTTTTATACCTGGAATCAGCTTAGTTGCTCTTCTCTGAACTTTTTCTAGAGCCTCTTTATCTTTCTTAAAGTGTGGTCCCCAGAACTGTACACAATACTCCAGATGTGGTCTGACAAATGTGTTGTACAAGAGAAGTATCACCTCCTTTGTACTCAATACTTTTGGCAATGTATCCCAGCATCTGATTGGCTTTTTTAACTGCTACGGCACAATGGCTAGAACCTGTGAGGGTTTGGTCAGCAATCACTCCCAGATCTTTTTCATGTGGAGCACATTCCAGTTTTAAACCTCCCATGAAGTAATCCTGTCTAATGTTTTTATTACCTACATGTACAATTTTACATTTCGCTTCATTAAATTTCATTTGCCAGATTTCTGCCCAATTCTGGATTCTGTCCAAATCATCCTGAATCATCCACTGTTTAAGTTGCTTCCCAAAGTTATGACGCGTTTTCTTGTGTGCATAAATTATGAGTTAAAATGCCCCAGAAACTTCAGCTGTCTGTTTTTTTTTTTTGTTTTTTTTTTGCGCGCCTTACAAGCTTGTGCGCGTTCTTGTTGGATGTTTCCAAACACAGCAACTACGAATTCAAGCAGCACATCATTAAATTTGGATTAGATCTTCACCTTTGTCAACTTTATTAATGGAATTATCCATACAGAGGATGATTCATTATTTTTCAAAGATAACTACCTGGAACCTTCAAGCTGCCACATTGATCCCTTGCAAAATCTTAGTCAAAACCATTATTTGTAGCCTTTCAAAATGCATCAGTGGGTCCGCACCATTATCGCGCCGGCATACGCCAACGGGGCGTCCAGTAGGCGGAGTCTGCACACCATTAAAACGGCGTATCAGCCGGCGGCGATATTCTTTTTTCGGGGGATGGGAAAGTCACTTTAGGCAAATTGGCGCTCCCAATTGGCTTCTAAGCTCGACGTGGGTTTCATTCAGCTCCTGATTGGCTTGTAAGCTATTGAAGCGCCGATTTGCATATAGTGACTTTCCCATCCTCCGAAAAAAATTATTGTCAGCCGGCGCATACCCCGCTGAATTCAATCGGCAACAGCGGTGTGTTCAGTGGCGTAACTGTCGACGGTGGGCCCAGCAGGTGTAAGGGGCCCACCAAAATGTTAGGTAATAAAACACTAGGACTAATCATTCTCTATGTTGATTTTTCTTAGTAATTAAGAATATAACATCACTTAACAGCAAAATGTCAGAGGCTGTATGTTCATTTTATACTGTATACCGCTTTTTACTTGATGAAGGCCTCTATCAGGGTTTTGACTTGAGTGTTTTTCTTTTTTTATGTCTTACTGAAATTTTATTGAACTATGTTTTATTAAAAATAAGTATTATTTGTAATCCACCACTAAATTGCTTTGCTTGCTGTCTTGTGAAGTTCTGAAGGAAGTGGGCTTGCTGGGAAATGCTAATTTGTCCAATGACCTTGTTCCCTGTCATTTGTAATAACTTGCGTTGACGTCACGTCAATTTCTCCTCAACCTTTTAGCAAGACGCAAGTGTTCTATATTGAGTAAATTATGAACTTAGCATAGCAGCATAATGTTTAGTAAGCCCCCAAAAAAAAGTGACACCCAAAAGGGAAAGGAAAAACGGGAAAAGGATGAGTATAGTGCTAAACTGACTCAATTAGATCTTTTTTACACATGCTTCTGCTTCATCGAATGCATGCAATGTTAAAGGCTGTATCAGCGATATTACGTCACTATTGTTGACAGTTGAAACGTTCTCAAAACACAACTGAGCCGCTCGCCCCTCCCCTTCAGAAGCTTGGAACATGAACGTGCTTTTCTTAAAGTGAAACTTCTGAGTAAAGCTGCTTTCACAAAACGCGTATATTTGCGTCTTTGCATTGACTTTGAAAGTAATCTGTTGCGTGCAAAATTTGTTTTGCGTCCGGTGTGAAAGCAGCTTAAGAATGGCTCACTCAGCTGGGTAAATGGCCGTGTACAGCTCGTTGTGATAAACGCCCGGTGGCAACAATGACGACCATTGCCAGACGATAAATTTACACCATTAGTGCTAGCTACAACAAGGTATCTGACAAGTATCTTAGCTCGGCATTACAAAATGAGTATTAACAACGTCACATAGATCACCACTTTTAGCTAAACTTATCACGTGGTTATACATTCATCGACGAATTTCAACTCTGAGTACTAACCAGAGAAAAAATGTTATTACACGAACACAAACTCTGGTTTGATCAGACAGAATTAGCAAACTCATTAGCTTGCCAACCGAGAGTTAGCAAAGGTTGCTAACTCGCTCCAAAGAGGAAATATCGATCTCTCTACTGTTTGATTCATTCTGACCAGCATGATCAAAGCAAGATAGCCTTATAAAAACAATACACGAGCTTCCCTCAATTTTGCTTGGGATAGCAATTTACAATTCACATCCAACCGAGTTATCACCAGCTCTACTCACCTCAAGTAGAAACAAGGCGACCTGGGCGTCAGAATTTAAACCATTCAATTCCCGGAATTCTGTCCAATGTTGGTATGCTTTCCCTATGTTTATTCGGGACTTCGCATAGCTGCAATCGTGTTCCTTTTTCCTCGACATGCACTCATTCGAGCGTCTCTTTTTCGGTTTAGTTTCCATTATGCTTCACTCTGCCGCATTGGTAGTGCCACTGCCCGTTCCTTTCGTTGCTCAGTCCCACTCACTTGTAGTACATGAGCACGGAGCTGGCGCAGAAAACCCACCCCTGCCCTCCGATTCGTTGGAACACTTTTGTTGATGTTTGGGGACGAGGGTAGGTCCCCACGAGCTTGTGTATCTTTCTGAGTGTCTACCTGGCTGTAGGTGGCCTACAGAGACAGGAGTTTTTCACCACCCACTCATGAGAGGAGCTGCTAACAGTTCATGAGGAAAAATTTCCTGTACGTGACAAATTATGTTTTGGCTCAGAATCGCTGATACAACCTTTAATGTGTACCGGGAGGCTAACGTAAGCTCGCCATCACTTAAATGTATAGTCATGTAATTGCTACCTCTCATATGAACGTAGAACATTAATTGACAGTAGATCCTGACCGATCCTGTTGGCGTGTCTGGAGATTTGAATTATCAGTTAAGTCACATTACTGTGCCTCGTGTGTAATTATGCACAGACCAGTGTCTCCCCTTGAAACCTGCTGGGGGATCGCTGCAAGTATTTACGCTTAAAATATGCTCATATTGTAGAGTATGTAATTAATATTTTCCTCATTAATAAAGTATTATCGGCATGTAATGAGCCACTGTGCTTTTCTCGATGGCTATTTGTTCTATGCTTATGGACATACTGTGTCTAAAGCTATTTCGGATGTGTGGTAGTTGGAGAAATCAGGCTATGGCCTTTTGAGTCCAACGCAGGCTGTTAGATTAGCGTTGATTATTTTGGCGCTTCCTCTGCTGTCCTTTGTGCTAATTAAAGGCAAGTTTGCAGAATGACATTTGCATGGTGAGCCTCTCCATGGTGACATTGCTATTGTCTGCTTGTGTGCGCGCACAAGCGCGTGCTTGTGTTTGGGGGGGGGGGCCCAAAAAAATTTTGCACCGGGGCCAATCACAATTATGTTACGCCACTGGGCGTGTTTGCTTAGCTTAAGCACATGGGCTTGGCTGATGTAAACATGTGTTAATTGAATGAGCAAGTACCATAAAATATAATTAACATACAGCAGAGGAGCCCGGAGATGAGTGGTAGTCCGAGGCGATGTTAATTCGTCAGCGATTAATGAAATTATGAAAATTGATCGCTCTGAAAAATCCATGTTTTGCTTTGCTATGCCTCCTCCTCCACCGGTAGATATTTTCCGATCCATTTTAAAGACATGTTCCTCCCTCGCCGCTTGTCATCACTTCTCGCCATATTGTGCGCTGGTTGTAGGACAAGGAGGGCTCCCAGTAAAAACAGCTGGAGGAGCGTTTTGTTATTAATTAGGTTAATTGGCAACAGGTCAGTAACATGACTGGGTATAAAAAGAGCATTTTAGAGAAGTACTCTTTCTTAGAAGCAGAGGTTCACCAATCTGCATCTAAAAATTGAACAATTTCAGAAAAAATTCTCAATGTGAATTGCAAAGACTTTGATATTGCCACAATCTACAATACATAGAAGGTTCAGAGAATCTGGGGAAATCTGTGCACGAGGGACAAGGCTGAAGGTGAATATTGGATGCTCGTGATCTTCTGGCCCTCAAGCTGCACTGCATTCAAAACGAGTATGATTCTGCACTTATTCACTGCATGGGCTCAGGAACACGCCCACAAATCGCTGCGTGAACAATTTGCTGTGCAATCCATAAATGCAAATTAAAGCTGTATCATGCAGAGAAGCAATATGTGAACGCAATCCAGAAATGGTGCCATCTGCTCAGGGCCAAAGCTCCTTTTAAAATGGCTTTCCAATTTGCCTCAGTCCATTTTAAACCATTTTGAATGATCTTTGACCCAGAGAAGATGGCAGCATTTCAGGATCTTTACATATGACTTCTTTACATGATACAGCCTTAACTAACACTTGTGGATTGCACGGTGAACGGTGTTCACAGACAATAGCTGCATTTACATGGGTCCAAAAATCCTATTTATAATCGGATTGACTGGTTAGTCAGATTCAAAATGTCTCATGTAACCACCTTTGCCGATCCGATTCACCCAGATCGGTTTAAATTTTCGATCGGATTGAAAGAGGTAGTCTACGCCGATTGATAATCAGCTTGATGCCGCATGCTGAACAGAGTGGATTCGGTTCATGGATTGGATTATTCGTTCTGCGCATGCGCTCCCTAGTACGTAGGAGTCACGTAATGACGTAATGATGTTTGCGGGGAAAGTCAAAACCTTTTGCGCATGTCAAAGAAACTGTAATTGGTTTCTGCTGGGGCCATGTATACGCGGATTGAACGTGGATCGTTTTACTTAGCATTCATGTATACAGATCGAATCAGATTAATTTAATCCGTTTGATTTCAATCAGATTGAGGAAAACAATCCATGTAAACGCAGCTAATGATTTCTGAAAGTGTTCCTGAACCTATGCAGTGAATTCTCATGCAGTATCATACCTGTTTTTAATGCAGTGCCGTCTGAGGGCCCGAAGATCGCGAGCATCCAATATTCACCTTTGGCCTTGTCCCTTACGCACAGACATTTCTCCAGATTCTCTGAATCTTTTGTACTCTGGATGGTGGGATATTCAAAGTCTTCACAACTTCACATTGAGAAACCTTTTTCTGAAACTGTTCTCAATTTTTAGATGCAGATTGGTGAACCTCTGCCCATCTAAGAGAGACTGCCTCTCTAGACAGCTGTTTTTATACCCAGTCATCTTACTGACCTGATGCCAATTAACCTAATCAGTTGCAAAATGTTCCGATTTTTTTCTAGCACCACTTTTCCAGCCTTTTGTTGCCCCTGTCCCAACTTTTTTTAAATGTGTTGCTGCCATCAAATTCAAAATGAGTTAATATTTCCAATATTTTTCATGAAATGTCTCAATTTCAACATATTATGTTGTATATGTTCAGTTGGGAATAAAATATGAGTTTGGGACTTGCAAATCATTGCATTCCATTTTTATTTACATTTTACACAACGTTCCTACTTCATTGGAGTTACAGTTTGTAGTATAATACAGTACTTCCCAAACCTCTCCTGGGGCCGGTTGCACCTACCGTCCTAAGTGCTGTCCTAAAGTTACGCACGAAAATGGGTTGCACCAACAATGACTTACGACAAGCCTTGTCCTAAGTGCTGTGTCGTAAGACAAATTGGTGCAACGGCTATCAACGGCGAAAAGAGCCGTTGCACCAACACAAGTTAGGACACGAAATTAAGACAGAAACCTACGTGTGGTGGGAGGTGACTTAAGTGTGCTGCGATCTTAAAATAAATCTTTTTCTTTTTAATTTATATGTAATAATCTCCTAAAATTGCTTCAGTGAGACCACTTCAAGTATGTACATTTCAAGAAATTGCACGCAACTGTCTACATACGCCACGGCGGCAAGTGGTCACGCTTTTAAAAAATCGTGGTTTAACATTGCCACATCCCAACTCTGAATTTCATCTCTCATTGTAGCATTTTTAGGAGATTATTACAGATTAATTAAACAAAGAGATTCATTTGAAGATCGTCGTGGATTTTATGCATATAAAAAATACACAAGGTGGAAAACATTCAGTATAACAAAAGAAACCTGACATTGAGATATAAATTATCGCAATCGCGCGAAATGGCCAAGTGTAAGCCCACAAAAAATCGTGTAATCACATTCTTGCAAAACTGTGCCGTTCTATGGCCATTTAATTTTCAAAATGCGATAATCAAACATGCTATCTTGATAAATTGGAGTATCTACTCATTCAACTTATTAAATAAGCAAATCTACTGTTTGATTACTGATTGAGCAAAGTAAATGGGGACAGGCTTAGAGTAGCCTAATTGGTTAAACAGAGATGATTTTGTGGCCCTTTGCTCAGCTCCATTCAGTAGGGGAGAGCTGGAACGAAAGTAACATTTTTCACATAGACGTCATTTTAAAAGATAATGTTACAGACCGAAAAAAATTTTCGGAGCGATTAACTACTTTCGTGTGTGCTCTGTCAATATCAGGTGCTAAATCATCCCAATATATATTGACTTCGGCATAGTTTGACGTCGAACGGACGTTGCGCTTTGCTACTTTCGACTCCTCCAGTCGGGATGAAAGTAACACACAGGCGGGACAAAAGTAACGCGATCAAATTAACCGGAATCTTTTAAATTACTGTTGTTGTTCATTAAAAAAAAATCAAACAATGTCTTTGCTAACATGCAATTGTAAATATACAATGCACTTTATCGAAAAAAATTTTTATTTCATTTTAAATGAATGAATTTATTTATTTCAATCATAAAAATGACATTAAAACAGAAACAAAAACAATCAGACATTTGTTTTAAACATTTTTCATTGCTTCAAATGTTTCAAAAGTAAACGTGAACATGTTTAGCTTGCAACTTGATATAATGAGCTGCAACCTCAGTGCATGCCTCATGTGACCACAGCAGACAAAAGGTGCACTGCACCCACACTTCTCCTGGCAAAGATGAGGCAAATGTCTCCCCACAAACAAGACATTCCTCATCATGAGAAACTGTGGTTGCAGTGTGTCCACTAAACAACGTTTTCTTTGGGCGTTTTGAAGAGGGCTGTTTTTTCTGGCCCCTCTGCAGACTCTCGTCCTCCAAAGCAACTTTTACTGGGGTGTTGGTCAGTATTGCTGTTGACCTGCAACATTCAATGAGATGATAGTCAGAATCAGCTTGTTTTTATACAAGCAAGAAACTCAAGACAAGTTAAAAACGACACTCTGCTCTCCTCTTTCTGCCTCTTCTTTTATTTTCTTTCCTCGAGCCAGCCTTTGGATATGGGCGAACCTTTTCTGGGCTGAACCTCTGTATTGGCATGCCGCTAGATGTTTATGGAACCACAAGCATACCTGGATAGATAATATTTCAAAAAAATAATAAATGCTTGGCAAGGCTCAACATGCACATTTAAAGACACACACAGACACAAACTCTCACCATCTAGAGGAGTGGCAGACTCATGGGGATGCAGCTCAAATGGGCTCTGGCTAGGTTTGCTGGTGTCTTACGGATGGATGGACATTGCTGGTGGTGATGGAGCGGACATTGGTGATGAAGAGGGCGCTGGTGATGAAGCGGACATTGGTGATGAAGAGGGCGCTGGTGATGGAGCTGGTGATGGAGCTGGCGCTGGTGATGAAGAGGGCGCTGGTGATGGAGCTGGCACTGGCACTGAGGATGGAGCTGGTGAAGGTGCAGGACGGTCGGTCACAAAAGCTGGAGCAAAGTCTGTCTCACTGAAAATATCTGGATTAAAGGGCCAGATACTGGTACACTCGAACCCAGATGAAATGCTGCTTTCGCAGCTTGAGGCAGAGCTTTAGCCACAAGACTTGGGATGTTATAGATGGTCAAAGTTCTTCCAGGGTTCATTCGCATCCAATTGTCTGCTGCACTGTTAATGTAGTGCTTCAGAGGACCAAAAACGCTTCGGTCTAGCGGCTGAAGACAGTGGGAGCAGTGGGGTGGAAAAGACAGGAGTACAATGCCATGTGACTTGCAAAAGTCAATAGCTACCATTGAGAGGTGTGATGGATGATTGTCTAAGAGTAGCAGCAACTTTGACTCTGGGGTCACACAGGTGTGTCTTGCAAAATGCTGTAAAAATGCCAAGAAATCGGCCTCCTGCATCCACCCCGATCCATTGGCAGAACCAGTGCAGCCAAGGGGGCCATCCCGGATGAAGTGGTGCTGGAACTTCTTCCTTGGGAAGATAAAGTAAGGGGGAACAAAGTTGCCTTGTGCATTGGCAGCAAAGGCAACAGTCACCAATGTCCCTCTTTCCCCAGAGGTCACAGCACCGACCTGGTGCTGCCCCTTGGTGGCAATGATTTTGTCCGGCACTTGAACCGTTGTGGTATCTGAAATAATAAATGAAATTAATTATTGCTGTTGCTGTTGCAAATCACTGTTGCTTTTTAATTTATCTAAATATAAATTTTTACCTGTTTCATCCATGTTCCAGATGTCCTTTGCTTCAAAATTATAGCGGGTGAGGACAGTCTTTAGGTTTTTAAAAAACGCTGTCACGTTGGTCTTGTTGAAGCTGGTGGAACGGGGCATGCTGGTGGCTTGAGGTCGACAGATGGACAGGGTTTTGTTGCGCTCGAGGAAGGAGGTGAGCCAATCCTTCCCTGCCATCTGGTTTTTCTCCCATGAACATGGAGTTTTGAGGCCAATATTTTCGGCCAGCTCATATGCAAACTTTCGCACCTAAAACGGCATGAAAAAAGAGGTTAATTGAGAGTATATTCCTACAATTAATCTGATTTTTTTAATGTTGATTTATTTAAAATTGCTTTTAGTATGACTCTAGCTATACATTGAACTCACACTTCTAATTCATAAATAAATAATGTCAATGACATAAATAATGTCAAGTTAATTTAAAAATGAACAGGTTATGACTTTGATGTAGGCAAATGGCGGTAGTGGTGTAGCTCTGTCTGCAGTGTTACTCCAACCTCTTTAGGACTCAGGCCAAAATATATATCAGCTGCTCTCTTTATATATGCCTGCAGTCTCTTCTCCTGTTCTTCTGTGAAGACTTTGTTGTGAGCCCTGTACCCTGGGGCTCTGGTCTGCTGCCCTCCTGCCTCTGCCCTCCTCTTGCAGTACCTGAACAGGGTGACATGACAAACGCCATGCACTTCTGCTGCCCTCCTTATACTCTCGCCTCTTCGGACATCAAGAAAGGCCCTTTCATAAACCTGCTGGTCAACCTTTCCTCTCTGGGTAGTTCTGACCCTAACTCTTGGCATTTTCTGTCGGTGAAATATAACACACACATTTTTTAATGAGCTTTAAAACACAAATTGCGGCCGCATTAGCAGAGAGGGACGAACGTAACCGTTGTTACTTCCGTCCCGCACCTCTGCTGCCCTCCTAATACTCTCGCCTCTTTGGACATCAAAAAAAGCCCTTTCGTAAACCTGCTGGTCAACCTTTCCTCTCTGGGTAGTTCTGACCCTAACTCTTGGCATTTTCTGTCAGTAAAATATAACACACACATTTTTTAATGAGCTTTAAAACAGAAAATTCGGCCGCATTAGCAGAGAGGGACGAACGTAACCGTTGCTACTTCTGCCCCGACAGTGACTCCTGACATTTGATCCAGGATTGCTTCTAAAGTGGAAAAAGTCTGGCATTTCAAACTTCAGGATATGTTACAAAACTAAATGACCTATCATTTCATCATAAATATGACAATGAAGCGATAAAGACAATCTTTAAATCAAAAAAGTTTACCATTTTTCTGAATTTACTCACCACTGTGGAAAAGTCTTCCCGGTCTTGTTTCGCGGGGAAGTGACGAAACCTCAAGATTTTTCCCGGGCTTGGAGAGTGTCGCAAGCTGCACGTGCTGACCTAATTTGACGCATCGAAGTGCGGATGGCTGTGAGTAAATCGCCATATTACTTTCGTCCCACGTTACTTTCGCATCGGCTCTCCCGTACGTCGCCGAAAAATACTGATGTCAGTCAAGTTTTTTCCAGAAGAATTTCACACGCCCTCTGATGTTTCGCACTTTCTGGGTCGTTCATTCAAGACTGCACCGGGATGCTGTTTTTTTTTTTTTTTTTTGCCATACTTCAGAGAAAAACCACCTCTTTGCTTTTGTATGTGCTATATGTAGCTGTCTTATTTCCGTTCATTCTATGATACTAATGTTTATTTATATATTATTGTATATATCATATAAACTGCTCATGCATGCATACATACATACATTACACCATCCAAAATGGACTATTTGCCACTCAGATTTGATCTTCCTAAAGTTGGAGACACCAGTCAGGTCTTCACGGCCAGGGATGTTTGTGTATGTCATTTAGGACATGTCCTAAGACATATCTTAAGATACGGATTTTACGACACGCATAAGAGTTTTTGGTGAAACGGCAGTTACGACATGTCTCAGCGCTGTCCTAAGTTTGGTGTCTTACGACAAGCACTTTGGATACGTTTGGTGCAACCGGCCCCTGGAGGGTCGTTTGGTGCAACCGGCCCCGTCTGTCCTACATATTTTAGATCTCTGCCTGCTCTAGCACCAGTGATTCAAATGATCAGCTCGTTATTAACCTCCTGAGGCTGATTGATAATGAGCTGATCATTTGAATCACCTGTGCTGGAGCAGGGAGAGATCTAAAACATGCAGGACGGGTGGGCCTCCAGGAGAGGTTTGGAATTGGTAAATATAAAAAAAAAAAAAAAGTGAAATGAAAGTACAACCCCAATTCCGAAATAGTTGGGACAAAATGTAAATTGTGAATAAAATCAAAACGCAAGGACTTTCAAATCACACCAGCCAGTATTTTATTCACAATAGAACAGAGATAACATAGCAAATGTTGAAACTGAGAAATTTTACAATTTTATCCACAAAATGAGCTCATTACAAATTTGATGGCTGCTACAGGTCTCAAAAAAGTTGGGACAGGGGCCTGTTTTCCATGGTGTAGCATCCCCCCCTTCTTTTTAACACAGAGTGGAAGCGTCTGGGCATTGAGGAGACAAGTTTCTTGAGTTTAGCCATTGGAATTTGATCCCACTCTTGTTTAATACAGGCTTCCAGCTGCTGGAGAGTTTTGGGTCTCCTATGACGGGCTTTTCATTTAAATATGTGCCAAATGTTCTCAATCGGTGAAAGATCAGGACTGCAGGCAGGCCAGTTCAGCACACGGACCCTTCTACTACAAAGTCATGCTGTTGTAATAGCTGCAGTATGTGGTTTTGCTTTGTCCTGCTGAAATACACAAGGCCTTCCCTGGAATAGATGTCGTCTGGAGGGGAGCATATGTTGCTCTAAAACCTTTTTATACCTTTCAGCATTCATGGTGCTTTTTAAGACATGCAAGTGTCCCACACCATATGCACTAATGCATCCCCATACCATCAGAGATGCTGGCTTTTGAACTAAACGCTGATAACAGGAGGGGTGGTCTTTCTCCTCTTTAGCCCGGAGGACACGATGCCCATGATTTCCAAGAAGAATGTCAAATTTGGACTCGTCTGACCACAGGACACTTTGCCACTTTGCTACAATCCATTTTAAATGAGCCTTGGCCCACAGAACACGGTGGCGCTTCTGGATCATGCTCAACAATGGCTTCCTTTTTGCTTGATAGGGTTTTACGTGGCATCTGTGGATGGCACGGTAGACTGTGTTTGCAGACAGTGGTTTCTTGAAGTATTTCTGGGCCCATTTAGTAATGTCAATGACAGAATCATGCCGATGATTGATGCAGTAGAGTCTGAGGGCCCGAAGATCACGGGCATTCAGTAAAGGTCTTCGGCCTTGTCCCTTACACACAGAGATTTTTCCAGTTTCTCTGAATCTTTTGATGATGTTATGCACTGTTGATGATGAGACATTCAAAGCCTTTGCAATTTGATGTTGAGGAACATTGTTTTTAAAGTATTCCACAATTTTTTTTAAGCAAGCCTTCACAGGTTGGAGAGCCTCTGGCCATCTTTACTTCTGAGAGACTCAGCCTCTGTAAGACATCCTTTTTAAAGCCAATCATGTTACACACCTGATGCCAGTTAACTTAATTACTTGCTAAATGTTCTTTCAGCTGATTCTCTTATATATTAATTGCTTTTTCAGCCCTTTTTTGCCTGTGTCCCAACTTTTTTGAGACCTATTGCAGCCAGAAAATTTGAAATGAGCTCATTTTGTGGATAAAAATGTAAAATGTCTCAGTTTTAACATTTGAAATGTTTTCTGTGTTCTACTGTAAATATCATATTGCCTCATGTGATCTGAAAGTCATTACATTTAGATTTTTTTTACAATTGACACTTCGTCCCAACTATTTCGGAATTGGGGTTGTAATTATGCGCCAAATGTTCTCAATCGGTGAAAGATCAGGACTGCAGGCAGGCCAGTTCAGCACACGGACTCTTCGACTACGAAGCCAAGCTGTTGTAATAGCTGCAGTATGTGGTTTTGCATTGTCCTGCTGAAATACACAAGGCCTTCCCTGGAATAGATGTTATCTGGAGGGGAGCATATGTTGCTCTAAAACCTTTATATACCTTTCAACATTCATGGTGCTTTTTAAAACATGCAAGTGTCCCACATCATATGCACTAATGCATCCCCATACCATCAGAGATGTTGGCTTTTGAACTGAACGCTGATAACAGGAGGGGTGCTCTTTCTCCTCTTTATCCCGGAGGACACTACGCCCATGATTTCCAACAAGAGTGTCAAATTTGGACTCGTCTGACCACAGGACACTTTGCCACTTTGCAACGGTCTATTTTAAATGAGCCTTGGCCCACAGAACACAGCAGCGCTTCTGGAACATGCTCAACATTGGCTTCCTTTTTGCATGATAGAGTTTTAGGTGGCATCTGTGGATGGCACGGCAGACTGTGTTTAAAGACAGTGGTTTCCTGAGGTATTCCTGGGCCCAATAAGTAATGTCACTTGCAAAATCATGCTGGTGAGTGATGCAATGGTGTCTGAGGGCCCGAAGATCACGGGCATCCAGTAAAGGTCTTCGGCCTTGTCCCTTACGTACAGAGATTTTTCCAGTCTCTCTGAATCTTTTGATGATGATGTTATGCACTGTCGATGATGAGACCTTCAAAGCCTTTGCAATTTGACGTTGAGGAACATTGTTTTTAAAGTATTCCACAATTTTTTTTAAGCAAGCCTTCACAGGTTGGAGAGCCTCTGGCCATCTTTACTTCTGAGAGACTCAGCCTCTGTAAGACATCCTTTTTAAAGCCAATCATGTTACACACCTGATGCCAGTTAACTTAATTGCATGCTAAATGTTCTTTCAGCTGATTCTCTCATATATTAATTGCTTTTTCAGCCCGTGTCCCAACTTTTTTGAGACCTGTTGCAGCCAGAAAATTTGAAATAAGCTCATTTTGTGGATAAAAATGTAAAATGTCTCAGTTTCAACATTTGAAATGTTATCGATGTTCTCTTGTGAATAACGTACTGGCTCATGTGATCTGAAAGTCATTGTGTTTTTATTTTACTCACAATTTACACTTCGTCTCAACTATTTTGGAATTGGGGTTGTAAAAATTCATGTTTTCTTTTAAATACCACTTAATTCAATTAAGTTAGATGTAGTTAAAATGCTGTCCATTTTGACAATGGTTGTACTCAATTTCTTGGGGTTTTTTTTTGTTGACTGTTCTTAAAAATTTTACTTTTTGCTAAAATTTTATGATTGACTTTTCTCAACTTAAAAAAAACAAGAAGTTCACTAAACTAAGAAAAAGTGCTTGGAAAATGTTTTGAGTTTTATCTAAGTAACAGCTTTTACTGTGTGGCCACCCTTGGCTTTGATTACAGCATTTAATCTTTCAGGCATAGTGTTCGCATATTTTTTATTTCCTCACTCTCTAAACCATTCCAAGCGGTTTGAAGTTCATTCCAAAGAGATTCTTTCAATGTTACAACAGATTTGTTTATCTTGGTATAGAGTAAATCCTAGATTTTCTCAATCGGATTAAGGTCTGGGTTTAGAGCAGGCAAAATCACAATTTTCATGTGACCAGATGATTCTTTGTGACTGAGATAATTCTTGCACAACTTAGAAGTGTGTTTTGGGTCATTATCTTGTTGGAAATAAAATTCCCGACCGATCAGTCTCTGTCCAGATGACAAAGCGTGCCTCACAGTGATGATGGGATACTTCCTTTGATCCATGATTCCATCGATTTTCATGTGATCATTGGTTCCTTTCAAGCAGACTGAGCCTCAAGCCATAATATTACCACCTCCATGTTTTATTGAAGGGGTTAAACAGACATTTTTTAAACGTTCTGGGCAATTACACGGTGACTGACATTACATTCACAGAGGGAACCACGCCCTTTGGTCTGGCCTGGTAGTAAAACTCGCACTCCTTGGATGTTCATATTTTGTGACAAGCATACTAGGGACTAGGTCTACTTGAAGGCAGGAGTAAACTTTGCTGGTAGTTGGATGTTAAATAGTGAGCGTGAGCGACATTACACAAAAACAGCCATTAAGACAATTAGTCAACTTTATTGCAAGCTTGTCTTCACACCATACAGGGTTGACAGACTTTTTCATTCCAATATATAAGGTAACACGCAACTGAAATTCTAGAAATTATTGCCATATTTCAAATCAAAACCATTATCAGAATAGTTACACAATAATGCGTGACTGACGTGACATGACTGACGTCACAGTTTGTCACTCGGAGTTCAAAGTTACAGAGAATGGATTTCTTTGATCAAAAAAGATAATTAGACTAGCAATTGCCATAGTCTACATATTCATTTACTTTGATAGCGTACTAAATGGTAGTTATGGTATTTGAATGTTTTCCAGACTATACCAAGTGCAGTGCTGACAATAGCTTCTGGCTTTAAGTGAGATGTAAATACTTTGTCACTTTATTGACACCGATTTATTCAGTGGTGTTCTCTAGCCTGACAGGCCTGCTATAAAGCTTCAAGCAGTCAAAAAAAAAAAGACAATAAATAAATAAAAGCTTGTCAACCGATATTGTAACCAACTACCACTGACTAGCAGTATCAAAAAAACGCAAAATAATGATGAGGAAAAATAGGCTGAAAAAGACAGAGTTGGGTGAGTTGAAAACCCCAGTATTCCAATATGAAGAAATTCTGCTGCAGTCTTAATGAACATTAAGCATGAGGTGAATCCAACTCTGTACTGGTCATTGTTGAGGGCCTGGCATTTTTATTTTACCAAAATCATCTTTCCTTGGCTGCTCTGCAGCATAGAGGTTGCCTTGATATGCCTGATAAACTTTCCCAGGTGGCATGGTCAACAGTATACATGTACTTTGTGTACAAGAAGAGATCATCTTCTTTGGGTGTATTAACATACAATCCCATTTCCAAATTCGGGACGCTGTGTAAAATGTAAATAAAAACAGAATGCAATGATTTTCGAATCATTTATACTTTATTTGAAAATAGTACAATGGCAATATATCAGATGTTGAAACTGAGATATTTTATTGTTTTTGGAAAATATGTGCTTATTTTGAATTTGATGCCAGCACCATTTTTCAAAAAAGTTGGGACAGGACAGGAAAATACTAGCTAAGTTGTATGATGCTAAAAATGACAACTGGCAGAACATCTCACCGCTAATTAGATCATTTAGCAACAGGTCAGTAACATGAAAAACTGCATGGGGACATAGTTCAACAAAAACGTTTCCAACTTAAAATTGCAACTAATTTGGGCATTCTATCCTCTGTGGTGCATAATGCCATTAAAGATTCCAAGAATCCAGAAGAATCCCTGTATGCATGGGACAAGGCCAAAATCCAATTTTGAGTGACTGAGATTTTCACTTCCTCAGGTGGCACTCCATTAAAACCAGATATGATTCTGTACTGGAAATCACTGCATAGACTCAGGAACACTTCTGTAAACCATTTTCAGTATGCACGGTTTGTCACTGCATTCAGAAATGAAAGTTAAAACTCTGCCATGTTGAGATTAAACCATGCATATGGCACCCTGAACTGGTCGATGAGGATGGTCTTCCCCCATCAGAGCAGTTTTGCAATGCAATGACTTTCAGATCACATGAGCCAGTATGTTATTAACAATAGAACATAGATAACATTTCAAATGTTGAAACTGAGACGTTTTACATTTTTTATCCACAAAATGAGCTCATTTCAAATTTTCTGGCTGCAAAAGGTCTCAAAAAAGTTGGGAAACGGGCAAAAAAAGGGCTGAAAAGCAAGTAATATATAAGAGAATCAGCTGAAAGAACATTTAGCAAGTAATTACGTGAACTGACATCAGGCGTGTAACATGATTGGCTATAAAAGGAATGTCTTAGAGAGGCTGAGTCTCTCAGAAGTAAAGATGGCCAGAGGCTCTCCAACCTGTGAAGCCTTGCTTAAAAAAAATTGTGGAATACTTTAAAAACAATGTTCCTCAGCGTCAAATTGCAAGGGTTTTGAAGGCCTCATCATCGACAGTGCATAACATCATCAAAATATTCAGAGAAACTGGAAAAATCTCCAGTTTCTCCAGGGACAAGGCCGAAGACCTTTACTGAATGCCCATGATCTTCGGGCCCTCAGACACCACTGCATCACTCATCGGCATAATTCTGTCATTTAAATTACTAAATGGCCCAGGAATACTTCAAGAAACCACTGTCTGTAAACACAGTCCACCGTGCCATCCACAGATGCCAACTAAAACTCTATCATGCAAAAAGGAAGCCATTGTTGAGCATGATCCAGAAGTGCCGCCGTGTTCTGTGGACCAAGGCTCATTTAGAATGGACTGTAGCAAAGTGGCAAAGTGTCCTGTGGTCAGACGAGTCCAAATTTGACATTCTCATTGGAAATCATGGGCGTCGTGTGCTCCGGGCTAAAGAGGAGAAAGAGCACCCCTCCTGTTATCAGCGTTCAGTTCAAAAGCCAACATCTCTGATGGTATGGGGATGCATTAGTGCATATGGTGTGGGGCACTTGCATGTTTTAAAAAGCACCATGAATGTTGAAAGGTATATAAAGGTTTTAGAGCAACATATGCTCCCCTCCAGACGACATCTATTCCAGGGAAGGCCTTGTGTATTTCAGCAGGACAATGCAAAACCACATACTGCAGCTATTACAACAGCATGGCTTCGTAGTAGAAGAGTCCATGTGCTGAACTGGCCTGCCTGCAGTCCTGATCTTTCACAGATTGAGAACATTTGGCGCATAATTAAACGAAAAGTCCGTCAAAGGAGACCCAAAACTCTCCAGCAGCTGGAAGCCTGTATTAAACAAGAGTGGGATCAAATTCCAACGGCTAAACTCAAGAAACTTGTCTCCTCAATGCCCAGACGCCTCCACTCTGTGTTAAAAAGAAGAGGGGATGCTACACCATGGTAAACAGGCCCCGTCCCAACTTTTCTGAGACCTGTAGCAGCCATCAAATTTGAAATGAGCTCATTTTGTGGATAAAATTATAAAATTTCTCAGTTTCAACATTTGCTATGTTATATCTGTTCTATTGTGAATAAAATACTGGCTGGTGTGATTTGAAAGTCATTGCTTTTTGATTTTATTCACAATTTACACTTTGTCCCAACTATTTCGGAATTGGGGTTGTATATGGGCAGGTCAGCTCTGCAGGACCGTGGATTGCACTTTTGCCTTGCAGGAAGAAGGTTGAGGGTTTGAACATGGCCTAAGGCTTTTCTTTGTGAAGTTTGCATGGATTTTCTCCAGATGCTCAGTTTTTCTTCAAAAGATAATCATGGCAGGGTAACTGGCAGCCCAAAATTGCCCAGCGGTATGAATGTTTGAGTGAGTGATGTGTTATCATTGTGATGGATTGGCAGATTGTCCAAAGTGTATTCTAGCATCTCACCATGGAGCTCAGATAGACTCCAGTTCCCCCTCAACCATGTCCAGGAATAAATGGCTTAGATAATTCATGGAAAGATCGATGGGTGAATGGATGGATGGGTGCAGTGGTGGGTGTGGGGGCTTTGTATTGAATATGTTAACATCAGTTGCCAGGGACAATGGAAAGAACTATTTTCCTTTTCAAATCTAATTTCTTTCATTTTTTTTCTGCACTCATTTAATTTCCTTCATCTATGTGGTTACCATTATCCTCCAAAAATGCATACTGTCGACCTTTTGTTGATGGTGTGCCCCTGGACAGTCCATGGATCCCTGGCTGGCTGTGCAGAGGTAGACTCCATGACGGAGGCTGTGGCTGGACAAAGCTTCCTCTTGGGCTGTATTTCCTGCAAGAGGAGGGAAGAGGTCCCTGCCTCCACCAGCGTAAGCTGGTACCACAAATCCGTGGAAGGGGAGGAGTTCTATCAGGTGGGTACTCTCAATATCCCTCTGCCACCCCAGAAAATGTCTTGCCAACCGAGTGTATCATTTGACTGTTTGAGATTCAAGACATGCACAACACAAATATGTGATTTGACTTGTCTTAACTAAACATTCTAATGCTGATTTAACATTCTCTGCTGGTTATCGAAACCAATTGAGTTTTAGCATAAAAAATTCAAAGTAACTAATTTTTCAAAGTCCTAAAGCCTGAATGTAGAATTTCCTGGAGAGCTTCTCCAATGAAGGATTGTCAGTTGAGTTCCTGTTTTGCAAATTTCGCCATTTACATGTGCATCTGTATGTAGGGAGCTAACCTCTTTATTTGCATTGTACTTCATTTCAACAGAAATCTGGTTGGCTACATGAAAACAAAGCTGTAGTTGTAACAATAAAATACAAATCAGAAGTATGAGTTTAAAGCATTGGTGGAATAAAAGAGACTACATTTGCAATTAATGCGTGGTGCCATTTTCTTGCGGATGTTTAATGAATATGAATTTAATACATCATTTTTTTATTGCACTACCAGGTGGTTAGAACACCATCTTGATCTAACTTTTCAATATCAAGACCAAGATTGGAAGTAATTTTCAAGATCAGTCCAAATAGAGAAATTTAGTATCTTTAATGGATCCATAAAATGCAAATACTACCATGACTTAATGGTGATCGCATATTGAAATGCATTTAAGCACAGGACTGGATATTAAAGGTACTGAAGGTAAGGAAAGGAATTGAAATGAAAGGATGTAATTTTCCCAAATGTTTGAACTTATAGGGGCATTGTCTCGACACACACGTGCATAAACTTTCATTCTATGCAAAGATTTGCATAGGTCACAAACTCAAAGAATTTCCAGGAGAATCTCGTAGATGTTTTGAACTATGAGTTTTAAAGGATTTTGAAAATGCTTTGCCATCCAGCTTTCGATAACTATAATAATAATAATAAATATAGCCGCAAGTGGCAATTCCGGGGTTCAAGCCAAGAAAGACCATTTGTAGTTGAAAGCTTTAACAGCTTAATTAACAAGTGTTGCCACTAAACGTGGCCATGTCCCCCGCCAGGTGACGGAAATCGACTGGGGTCGGCGTATCACACAAATACACATTGAAGCCAAAGATGAATAAAATCGGTCAAAGCGTTCTTGAGATTTAGCGTTTACAACAAACGGGACGTGACGGACGGACGGCCAGACGGATGGACTGACGGAGCTGAATACTATGTCCCCCGGCCCTAATACACCTTGACACCAAAGATGAATGGAATCAGTCAAACCGTTTTTGAGATATCATGTTGACAAGGTATTTGTAAGTGGTAAAATGGTTGTAATGACCATGAGAATAATGGCAAGGTTATGTAAATCGAGTGGGCTGTGAGCACCCCCCTAATACACCTTGACACCAAAGATGAATGGAATCGGTCAAACCGTTCTTGAGATATCGCGTGCACAACAAACAGGACATGACGGACGAACGGACAGAGCTGAATACTATGTCCCCTGCCCCTAGTACACCTTGAGACCAAAAATTAATGGAATCGGTCAAACCATTCTTGAGATATCGCATTCACAACAAATGGGACGGGACGGACGGACAGCCAGACGGATGGAGCTGAATACTATGTCCCCCGCCCCTAATACACCTTGACACCAAAGATGAATGGAATCGGTCAAATCGTTCTTGAGATATCGCGTTCACAAGAAACGGGACATGACGGACGGACCGATGGATGGACGGACGGAGCTGAATACTATGTTCCCGGCCCCTAATACACCTTGAGACCAGAGATGAATGGAATCGGTCAAACCGCTCTTCAGATATCATGTTGACAAGGAATTTGTAAGTGGTGAAATGGTCGTAATGACCTTGAGAATAATGCCAAGGTCACAGAAATCTACTGGGGTCTGCGTATAACACCAATATACCTTATCACCAAAGCTGAATGGAATCGGTCAGACTGTTCTTGAGATATCGCGTTGAGAACGAACGGGACATGACAGACGGCCGGATGGAGCTGAATACTATGTCCCCCGCTCTGCTCGCTACCGCGGCGGCGGGGGACAAAAACCACTTTAAGAGTTTGTTGCAGGTATTTATGTGGACCTATTTCGCCAGTGTAATAATTGGACCAACAACTTATGATGTGTAGTCTGATTTGTGTTATGTTAGGCTATTTTGTGCATTTGTGGCGCCCCCTACAGGTCGATTTGATGGAAACTTTCGGGCTATGTTACAGGTTCTTATGTGGACATATCCTGTAAGTTTTGATTGGGAAAACTATTTATGATTTATAGTCTGATTTGTGTTATACCACGCTGCTTTGTTTTGCATTTATAGGGCCCCCTATCAGTCAATTTGAATGAAATTTTCAGGGTATGTTTCAAGTACTTATATGGATATATTCTGTGAGTTCTGTGATGATTTGCCCAATGGTTGTTGAATTTTGTCCATTTATGTGCTAAGCCACGCCCCTGCTGAAGTTCATTAGTCAATATCTTGGAAACGAAATGAGATTTCAAGCATAGGAGTTATGTTTTGCATTTATAGTGCCCCCTATCAGTCAATTTGGATGAAATTTTCAGGGTATGTTTCCAGTACTTAAATGAATATAACCTCTGAGTTTTATGGCTATAGGACAAACAATTGCTGATTTGTAGTCTGATTTGTGTCGTGCCTTGCCCATTTTTTGCATTTATAGCGCCCCCTATGGGCCGATTTGGATGAAACTGTGAAGGTATGTTCCGGGTACTTATATGGACATATACTGCGAGTTCTGTGATGATTGGCCCAATGGTTGTTGAATTTTGTCTATTTATGTACTAAGCCGTGCCCCTGCTGAAGTTCATTGGTCAATATCTTGGAAATGAAACGAGATTTCAACAAGCCTTTTGCAGTCTTTGATAAGCCTGGTCCAATTATGATCCACAGCGAATTTCGAAGGAATCGGACCTATGGCCTAGGAGGAGATCTCAAAAATGTGTTTTTCAAAAAATTCGAAATTCCGGAAAATCTAATATGGCCGACCTTAAGGGTCCTTATGAGAAAGTTGTAGAGTTTAAACCAAGGAATGTCTATACCAAGTTTCGTGTAAATCAGACTTACAGCGTAGGAGTTATGACCTTTAAAGTGAAAAACTGTTTTTCTTGAATTATAGCGCCCCCATCAGGCCGATTGAGTTAAAAATGCCTTCGGCAGCATTTACACACAACTTCCAACCAATGTGCAAAATTTCAGGTCTCTATCATTCACCATCTCAACGGAATTTGTGAAAACATTTCTGAAGGAGAAAAGAAATAGTAATAATAATTATAATAATAATAATAATAATAATAATAAAAATAAACCAGCACAAAAACAGTAGGGTTTCTGCCCTACGGGCTTGAACCCCTAATAATAATAATAATTAACCAGCACAAAAACAATAGGGTTTCTGCCCTACGGGCTTGAACCCCTAATAATAATAATAATAATAATAATAATAAGACAACCATACAGATGAAGTTAAAATCATTGACAAAGATAGGAGACAATTCCTGAGGAGAAAACCCAAGTAAAATTCTTTTCATTGCAGAAATTTTCTCTTTGAGCTTACTTTCTTGCAAAACTAAAACTAACAAAGATATTACCTTTGGGAGCTCATATCTATAGCAAGTGTGAGAGCACTTGCTCTGCAAAAAGAACCATGGGGATGTCCATGTGAAGGAAAAAATCTCTAGTGTTGCTCTCCGTGCCATTGTGGTACCATGTCAAAACTACAAAAATAAGAACTCAAACCAGCTTAGTCTTGTTTAAATAGCTCTCCATCCGATAAATGAACTGACGAGAATGCAAAATTATAAACAAATAATGGAGTTCACGAACACGTTTGGACTCCGTAACAAAAATAACTGCCCAAAAATAGGAAAAAATAATCAGTCTAAATGGCAAAACAGCAAAAATCATCTATAGTGCTAGGATTGCAACGATAGCACTCGATACTTGAAGATCCTCAAAATTCTTTGCATCTCTTTAAAACTTAAGGTGAACAATTTCCAGATTGGAGCCAAGATTTGCGCACGCACATGTTGTGTTAGTGCCCCTTTAACATATGGAATAATAATTGTGCAGATTTTTATACAGAGCCATTTTTTAAAAAATTTTCATCAGGAGTGCTATTACGTTGTGATCTTTCACGTCAATGTAAAACATTCTGTCAGCCAATCACACGTTCAGATTTTTGGCAACAGCATAGCTTTGACATTTACAACAGGCTCGCAATGCTTGTGTGAATGCCTTCTGTGTCACCTGTCATTCAGCTACTTGCATGTCTATTAGAAGTAATATCTCCTTCGATTGGTTTACGACTCGTGTGTGCCCCAATCCCCAGCTGTGTGTTGTTGCATGGTTACTTTCTGATGTACCTTTGACCTGTATTTGAACCCCCTGATTTGAGTAGCTAGTTGGTGGATTGTAATTTGCTATTAGCACTTAGATCCAGTCAGTATTTCTTCACAGAAACTCTTTGTCTTTAGAAAGTTAAATGTATCCTTTAATGATAGTAATTTGTGGAAACCTTCCTCTTTATGTAAGGTATTTTGAAGCAAGCTCCCAAGATGAATTCAGGGTCCAGGATTGGGATTGCATTCTACTTAACCCAGTTCATGTCTGCTCCTTTGTCTAGTTTAATCTGAGCAGATTCCAAGCCTAATTCAGGGTCCAGGATTGGGACCGCATTTGTGTGAACCCTATCCAAATTTGTTCTTCTGCCCAGTTCATTAGGAACAAGCTCCCAATCCTTTTACGGTTATCAGAATTGTAATCGAGTACCTCTTAAGCTGCTCCATCCTGCCTTCGGACACTTCGGCTCTGTCAAAGTGTGTATCTCATCTGGCAATCATCCCAGAAAGCCACTGGCCAGAGATTAGCAACTCCCTGCTTCGCTCATAATATCTGCACTGAACTGTGCCTTCTTCCTCTGGGCTCTTTCCCACTGTTACTGTATTGCTATCAATCAACTTTATTTTTGGATTGAACTTTGCTTCTGCGCTTGATTCCTGCTCTGGATAATAAGAGTACAGTTTGAGAGCTCAACAACAATGCAACACCTATCTGTGATTGGAGTATTTTGGCTTGATGCCAAAAATTTAGGAGGAATTTACACATCAAAATAAGCACAAATTTTAATACAGTTGTCCGCTTTAACACTAATTAGGTTTCATCGGTAGTTGATCCTTATTGTACAAACGATCGCGGGTGAATTAGCTGTAGATGCTTGGATTGATATTGCTGTGCTCCATCACCAAAGGCTCATGTAGAATTTACTGCAATTGATAAATGTTGTTGTGATGGCTAAAAAGCAATATAATAAACTTTGGCGTTGTGTCACATATATTAGTTTCAAGAGGACTGAGCAAACTTAGATGTGTTTATTTATACTCTACGGGCAATGATAAATTATATTCTTAGCAGCTCTGGCTGATATAGTTTACGATAACCATGGCTACAACATAGGTTCAGCTAGAGTCCCTTGATAGAGAGAGTCTTCATCATTCAAGAACAGGAGCTATTTTGTTTTCATTGTGGGAAACTGAGCCGTTTCACACAATGGAAATCATTTGATTTTTTTGTTCTTTTCTGGGAAGGCAAACGTATTCATTTCAGAAGAAAACGATACGGCAATAATTTCGACAAGCATAAGAGGGGAAAATGTTTGGACATCAGAAAAGAGACAATGGAAAAACAATCTCATTCACTCTGAGACAGTACCCAATAACGCAAGGGAAACAAAATGGCTCTGGACCAGATTTTCTTGAACCCACCTCTCCATTATGTTTCCATGCCGTTATTGAGCGCTGTCTCAAATGAGTTCACGTGTGAATGAGCTCATAATTTTGAAGACAAGTATTCAAAATTTGTCAATATGATGGTTTGCTGTGCCCATGGGTGCAGCAATAGGTCAGAGAAAGGCCACAAAATGTACAGGTTCCCCGCTGATCCATAAAGAACTGAAATACGGGCTATTTATGTCTGTCATGAAGGATGGAAACCAACCTCATCATTGTTAATTTGTGTGATAAGTCCCTCCTCTTGTTCTGAATTTTGATCAACGGCAGGGATACGTTTTATTTCTACTACTAAATTAAATAAAAGCATTTCCTATACTTGACAGTATATGGTAGCCTAAGATCTAGCTTAGCGAGATTGGCTGTATCGAACAATGACTCACATTTACAGTTAGGACAAGGTTTGTCCTGATTATTGTTTCCCATTTTCCACAAAAAATTAAAATAAAATAAAATAGACAGGTATACAGAAACTAGCAAATATTTACTTTGGCTAGCTAGTACCTTAAAAGGTTAGTTCAGATTTTTTAAAGTCAGGTTGTGTGAGGTTCTTAGCCATAGTCAGTGTATTACCAAAGATCGGCGATCGGAATGCCCCCAGTTCGGAGAAACTGGCGGGGATAACCCCTCAGAAGCTATGCATTGTACTGCTTCAGCCTGTAGCAAACATATTTTTGCCACCTAATTAATCTTTGTCAGCTTACGTGCGAGCTATATTTACAATATTTTCACCCCTTTACCTTGCCATCAGACAGTCCTACTCTTGGGCACGGAACATTTTTCTTAACCGTAGCTTGTTATGTTATGCAGCTTGTTAGTTGGGCTACTCATGTTGCTGACATGCTGCATGCTTGGAAAAGTTTGTTTGTCAAATGATTGTGTAATAGATGTAAGATTACCATAAAACAGACTAAATAATTGTAAATGAAGGTGGAGAATACTGCATTTGAAGAGACCCTAGTTTCACATGGTGAGAAACTGCCTATAATACAACTGAATACTTCTAAAGAAAAGTGAAATGTATCACACCACTCCTGCTCATTGATCATTTTTTCCAATTGCTCTCATGTCCAAACATTTTTCCCAATTATGCTTGTTGATACCATTGCTACCTGGTTTATTGTTTTTCTCCTAAAATTAATGTATTTTCCTGCGCAGTGGTTCAATTTTGTGCGATGGAAACCAAATGGCTCCTAATCTTGAGTTTTCATGACTCTAAAGCTATCTAGGGATTTTAGGTTAAGCTTGCCTCAAAGCGAAATATTGTGATCTTCTTATGTTTTGGAGCTGTAGTAGCACATCGTGCATACTTCTACTGTGGCATTACTGTCCTTCAGAACAAAATCTATGACTTGATGTTAAAAATTCGACAGCGTCCACAAATGTGGAAATCGAATGGCAATACATTAGCCAGAATGCTAGATGTAAGCATCTCCCCATTAAAATAGCTAGGCTTTGGTCTTGTGGGTCCTGATCCTGCTGCCTGAGAGTATCTCTGATGTAGTCAACAAGAAAAATGTTCTAAATATTTTTTAACTAATGAGTTGAATCTTTTGGTTTGCTTCCATGACACTCGCACCTTGGCTGCCAGATCTTCCACTATGAGCACCCCACTGGCATTGTCCTGCATGCGGACTTTGAGGACCGTGTGGAGTGGCACGGTACGATGGGCACCGCTGATGTACAGAACGGGGCTATTTGGCTGCACAATGTCACCTTCAACGACACGGGCACCTACCGCTGCACCTTTACCAGGGTTCTGGAGTTGCCAGACGAGGAGAGGCCTGAGGAGACTGTCATCATCTCCAAGCAAGTGGAGCTCACCGTTGTGGCTGTGGGTGAGACTGCCAGACCTACAGCCTTGTTTCTTTCCATCGGGCATTTCCCCCTGCCCACCATGACCACATTGTTTTCAATATATGGAGCTTGTTTCATTGAACTTTCTTCAAAATAAGTATTTCCCTCCCCTTGCAGTAAATTGAGAAACTCACGGTTGGGTTTTCATGAGCAGGCTTGCTATGGTGCTAGAAACTGTCTAGGTTTTAGGTAAACTAAGTACAAGTGCAGTTTTGCGGTAACCTTTCAGAAATAATAATCCATTGGATTGGTTAGATATTTTTCTAATTGTAAATGAATCCTCTATCATAAGTGTAGAGAGTGAAAACTTGGATTAATAGAAATTATGCCCAACAAAGAACACTTGAACCAGATGTAATTCCTCTATGATATTGCAAGGTTCCTGTAGGATACATTTTCTTCTGCGATTTTAGCAAAATGGCAAAAATTTTTGAGCTGAATGGCCATTATGTTGTCGTCATTATTACAGTTATTGCCATTTTTTGCATCTGAAGTGACTTACAGTTGATAAGAGTGTGCTTGGGAAAGTCCACCCTGGAGCAAGAGGGGGTCATGGCCAAAGACCTGACAGATGCACTGATCTAACTGTGGCTACACTGGGGCTTGACTGGGCTACTTGGCTACAGACAACTCCTTATTTGTCCTACCTAAAAAGATAGGAGTCCTACCTAAAAGATAGGGGTTTTTCTGTCCACCTGGGCGATTATTCCTCTGAGACAGCTCCACGTACCTGTGGTGTTCCTCAAGGTTCTGTCCTAGGCCCCACTCTATTCTCTCTATATATGCTGCCTCTGGCATCAATTTTTGAAAGGCACAATGTCTCCTTCTACTGTTATGCTGATGACATGCAAAAATATCTGCCTTTCAACCTTAAAAGTAAAGGTTCATTGCAGCCCCTGGTTGATTGTCTGAAGGATATAAAGTCATGGATGAATTTAAACTTCTTTAATCTGAATGAGAACAAGACTGAAGTCATTGTATTTGGATGCCCTGAAATGCTGGACGTGAACACCCTTGGCCTGTTAGCCTCTAATACTCACTCTCATTTCAAGAAGCTTGGTGTTTATTTTGACTCTTGCTTTAAATTTGACAAGCAGATTTCCTCTGTTCTCAGGTCTAGCTTTTATCAGCTGAGACACATCTCTAGAGTTAAGGCCCATCTTCCTCCCAAAGATCTTGAGAAAGTCATCCATGCCTTTATAACTTCTCGGCTATTATAATTCTCTTTATACCATGGTCTGGGTGAACACTCGATTCTGACTGGCTGCAGGGTGTCCGTTAAAAAGTGTTGTAGGACACCAATAAAAAAGTTCCGGTCAGATAGCCTGATTGTTCTAAATCATTGCGCTGGCTCAAACGCTAGTTGGTGACCGTGGCAACAGAAAGCTGCGGCCGACCGAGCTGCAGGTTCTGTGGCCAGAGTCGGTTACCTTGGCAACGCGTCACAACGAGAGATAAACTTACGATTTTAACGGTAAAACGGTAAAAAACAACATTAACGTATTAATAATTGATTTAATATTTATTTCTTTCGTAAGTGACCATGGTATAAGCGGTATAATGCCCTTCGAGGTGTCCATTATCAGAAATGAATGGACTTCGCGGAAGCAACCGTCCTCCGCTTCATGTCGGACGGTTCACGCCTCCGCGTCGTCCATTCATTTCTGATAATGGACACCTCGTCGGGCATTATCTCTTACTTACTTTTGTATATGGGCTTGGATCAATCATCCATTCAGTGCCTGCAGCTGGTGCAGAATGCCGCTGCTCGTCTTTTGACAGGAAAGAAAAAGTGGGACCATATTACACCTGTATTACGCTCCCTCCATTGGCTTCCTGTTCGTTACAGGATCGTTTTTAAAATTCTATTATTGACTTCTAAATCTCTTAATGGGTGAACTTCGCCATATTTAGCTGAACTCCTCCATGCTCACATTCCTGCTAAAGAGCTGAGATCAGCCAATCAGCTGCTCTTGGTTGTGTGCAAATCAAGGCTGAAAACGAAAAGTGATCGAGCTTTCGGAGTTAACTGCCTCTAAACTGTGGAATAGCTTACCGATCCATATTAAGTCTGCCTCCACTCTAGAACATTTTAAATCTCTATTGAAAACCCACCTTTTGTCCTTGGCTTTCCTTTGTTGTACGTAAATTCGTAATCTATACATATTTTATTGTTGTTGTTATTGATTCTTTGACATTGTGTTTGCTTTTATTTAATTTAATTTTATTTATCTTTATTTATTATGTGCTATACAAATAAACTTGAGTTGACTTATTTGCTTATATTTTCCCCCCTTCACCCTTAGCCAACCGTGAGCTAACGGCTGTGATCTCAGAGATAATGATGTATGTGATGATCGTGGTGCTGCAGCTCTGGCTAATTGGAGTGCTGGTGTACTGCTACAAGAAGATTTCGGCTGAGCGGGAAGCTTACGAGGCCCGACGTGCCCTGCGCCATCCCAAGTGAGACTCTGCCTCTCTCTTTCCATCTCCTGAAAAGAAGTCAATGGCCTTTTTCACGCTGTACCTTGTACATACGTAGCCCTGCCAGCACTCCATTGTAAGAATACAGGAAGATTAATCGATTACACATAATAAGACAACCCACTTCTTTGGAGCAATGGGTTAATTTTGTGGACTTCAGGGATTTTTTTAAGCGTGGCCTACTTTTAAAATTAATTGCATTTGCAGCTTTCTGTATGACAACCTTGAATACATTTACTGTATCCTCATTTTCTCACAAATGCTAAATAAAGGATCAAGGTTAAATTATGGTATGACCCCCAGAAATCTTTGTCGCTGTTCATGAAACCCTCCATTCTCGCCTCTCCTTTCTTCATTACTCGTGGTTTCTTACATGTATTTATGAACATGTCTCTCCATTTCCATCCTCCCACCTCTTCCTTTTTTTGTACTTAATTTGGGTTGATATCCTCTCCACCCTCACATATCTTGCCCTCTTGTGTAAATGGGTATTGGGTAATATGTTGGCTTAAAAAATCTTTTACTGTTCTTCTGGTAAGAAAGTGGATTCATTTGCACCAATGGGTGCTATGACTTGATTTTGTTGGCTTGGTTACCTGCTTTGACTGCGCACCACACAATTGGCAGTAGTATCACCCAGAAACAAAGATTTAACATGCTGAATTAACCCTCTGTCACTCTGCATAATCATCAATGCATTCCCCTCCCCCCACCCCCATCTTGGAGCTCATGTTCATTTTCTGTTCTTACAGGATTCCAGACTCCAAAGATAATTGTGATGGAGTTCATTTGGAATAGTGCACTTTTGGTAAGATTTACTTTGGTAATTTATTTATTAATTTATTTTCTATCAGTGTCAGATCTGATGATGTCCGGCTACTATATTGGCCAGCCATTTCTATGTTTTGTTTTAGGTTTTGACTCACGGTGAATGATAACCTCATTTTGTACGAATATGGACTTTTTTTTTGTCTGTTTTGCAGGCCTGAAAGCAATGGGCAAAGCATAAGAGGAACTATTTCCAGTGTTTTGAAAGAAAAATGTCATTGGCAATGTCTGACAAATTACTAACTCAAGAAATGCAACAATTTTTGTGTCACAGGGAAAAAAGTATTAAAATTATTAGGCTAAATTTGTGATGGTAAATGACTTTACTTGCTAACTTAATTTCAAGCAAACTCATGCAAGCTATACCAACATCAAGATTGCGAGGCAGTAACTAGCCAATTAGGGCTCATGTAACACATCACGGCCAGCTATTTCTGTTGTTATGCTTTGGCCAAAAAGCGCGAAGTGACTTTTGTGGTGTAAGATTTGCATGGCGGTGACATGGTCAAACTTTCAGATGGGAGTGTGTACTGTGTGCCACTAGCGTTGCCAGAAAACAGACTGTCGGCGTGCATCAGAAAAACTGGGCGAGCCACATCTACATAAAGTAGGCTTGACTGATGTGCTCCTCCAAAAAAAGATGACCTTCCATTACTCTCCTTTTCACCTTTTCCAACCTTCTTAATGTCCATGAAACCAGTGTGTCTAGCCTATTTATCTTTATTGATGATGGTCTGGCCACAGCTGCAGCATAGGTTTTGCTTACATCCACTTTTATGCTAGACTGACCAAGATGCCCGCAGTTTCGCAGCCCTGCTGTGCAAAATCTGTCCATGTTGACATCAATATCAAATGTTGGAACTGAGAAATTTTATTGTTTTTGAAAAATATCTGCTCATGCCAGCAGCACATTTCAGAAAAGTTGGGACCAGCCCATGTTTACCACTGTGTTACATCATCTCTTCTTTTAACAACACCCTGTAAGTGTTTTGGAACTGAGGAGAACAATTACTGTAGTTTTGAGAGCAAAGTGTTTTCTCATTCTGGCTTAGTTTTAGATTTCAGCTTCTCAACACTTTACAGACTCTTTTATCACATTTGTGCACCAAATATTTCAATGGGTGAGCTGTCTGGTCTGCAGGCAGGGCAGTTGAGCACCCAAACTCTTTTACTTTGGATTCATGATGTTGTAACACACGCACAATGTGGTTTGGCATTCTCTTGCTGAAATGAGCAAAGCCTTACCAGAAAAAGATGTCTGGATGGCTATATATCGAGGGCTGACTGCAATAAACAGTTATGTCCAGATGTTATATATTGGACATCACTGGTTATTGCAGTCAGCCCTCGATATGTTGCTCCAAATCCTGTATTTATTGTTCAGCATTAATGCTGTCTTCACAGATGTGCACGTTACCCATGCCACCTGCACTAGTACACCTGCATACTATCATGGATGCTGGCTTTTGAACTGTGTGCTGATAAAAAGCCAGATGGTCCCTCTCCTTGTTGGTCTAGAGGAAGTGGCATCATTGATTTCCAAAAAAATTTCAGATTTTGATTGGTCAGACCACAGGATAGTTTTACACTTCGTCTCAGGCCATCATAAATGAGGAGGTGGCTGCGTTTTTGGATCTTGTTTATTTATGTTTTTTTTTTCTTTACATAGTTAAGTTTTAACTTGCATTTGTGGACGCAGTAACAAATTATGCTCACTGAAAATAGTTTTCAGAAGTGTTCCTGAGCCCATGCATTGATTTCCACAACAGAATCCTATATGTTTTTAATGCAGTGCCACCTGAGAGCCTGAAGATCACGGCCATTCAATATTGATTTTTGGCCTTGTCCCTTGCCTACAGGGATTTCTCCGCATTCTCTGAATAATTTTATGATATTACATACCAAAAATGATTAGATCCCCTGTTTCTTTGTAATTTCCTTCTTCAATTGTTGAACAATTTTCCCATGCAATCTGTCGAAGTGTGTGTCATAGCCCGCACCATATTTCTGAAAAACAGCCTCTCTGGGGTGCTCTTTTATTTCCTATTCAAGTCACTGACCCATTGCCAATTAATCTTATTAGCAGTGAGATGTTCCACCAGGTGCATTTTTTAGCATTGTAAAACATTTCCAATCTTTTGTTGCCCCTGTCCCAACTTTTTTGAAACATGTTCCTGGCATCAAATTAAAACTGAGCAAATATTTTTCTGAAAACAATACATTTCTCAGTTTCAACATTTGATGTTTTGTCTTTGAACCATTTTCAGTTAAATACAGGGTTTAAATGATGTGCAAATCATTGCATTCAATTTTATTTATATTTTACGCAATGCCCGGAAATGCCTGGAAATGGGTTTGGACTTTCATTTTCAGGTTCAAGTTGTCTTGGAAAACGCACCGTGACAATTATTACATAATTTTAACATTAAAGTTAAAAATTTGCTTCGAATTTTTTTCAAATGAGAATAACAATCACCAGCCCGGGTAAATGCTTGCTATTTACTGTATGCTAATTTTCAATTTATTTATTTGTTTATTTATTCACTCATTTTTTTAATATATTGCAAAAATCAGTGGACAATAATGAGGACAAGTCGTTACGCCAGTGCTGCGTGCTTGTAAAGTTGCTTTGGTGGGCAGATGTTGGTGATCACGCACTACGACGAGCCTCCGTTGCAGATGTCTTATGTGGTTCGATTCCCTCACACACCAACGTCTGCGCACTCGAGCGGGTTTTGAGTTCCGTGACGTAATTGCATTGTGCGAAATAAGCAAACCAGAATGTTTGTTAAATCATAGTCCTTTTGGGTTTTCCCTGTCAAATATTAATAATCAAAAATGGCGGGTACAGAAACTCCTAAAAAACTTGGTGATAAGGACATTTGTTTTGAATGTAAAATAAGAATCGGATCGAAGAAAGAGAAAATAAGCGTATTTATAAAAAGCCAATTCGATGTTCCTTCAATTATAAGTCGTGTTCTTTCCATAAATACGGCTGTATATTACTTGAGCAAACTGCTTGTGTGCCGTACAGGATGCTACCATTCATTAGAAAAGTTCTCAAGAATAAAAAGCCGACTGGATGAGAAAATGAAGGAAATCAAGTGACTTCACCATGATTGCGACCGGCCCCGCGTCAAACGTCTAACTACTGAAGCGCCGACCAAACTGCACTGCTCTGCAGCTAAAGAACTTGTATTTGGGAAAACTTCAACAACAAAGAAACCTTGAGAAATTCCACCTTTTAAAAATTTTCAACATGTTGGTTAACCGCCATTACAGACATCTTATGTGTTTCATTACCTCCCACAACAGTATGTGCCTGCCCTATAGCGTCAAAATTTCGGAGCTTCTCTCTGATTGGTTGAACACAAAACCCGGGTCGAGTTTGCAGACGTTGGTGTGTCAGGGAAGTAAACCATATAAGACGTCTGCAACTGAGGCTAGCACTATGACATGATTGAATACAAAGGCTTATCCTGGGGCTGTCTAACCCTTTTTCCGGAGAGCTGCTGTTCCCTTGCTTGTTAATCCAACCATGACAAAGCGCATAACCATTAGAGACTTTGTTGAGCTGTTAATCACATGTGTAAGCTTTGAGGTTGAAGTGATTACCATCAGGATGCTATATCTCTGCTCTTTCAGAGTACAGGATTGCTGCAATCCTCATTTCTGCACTGATTTTAGCTTTGGATTTGAATGATTTTCTTTGAAAATGAAATGAATTTGTGCAAAAAATAACAGTGTTCAATCCGCTATGTGATGGTTATGTATATCTATGAAATGTTAAAATAAATTACACAATAGCTAACTAGAAGTAAGTGTGCAGATTATTTCCATGGATTTAGTACTGAATTTGTTTGAAAGTTTTCTGACTATATTGTGTACTTATTGTATGACTCAAAAATTCACAATCAGTAAGGCAACAAATCCAACGGTGTCTATGACACAAATGCGAGAACTGTATTATCACTTCATGCCAAGGACACTAACCATGTTACTCTCTGCAGTTAAGGATATTTTTGATGCCATATGGTGCCTTTGATATAATTGTGGGGTTATTTTGAAGGACACATTACATCATGTCCAACTAGAATGCCGAAGAACCGTTTCGTTATCTGGAAGAAATTAAAAACCACATCAGCAAACCACATGCTTGTCTTCTATTTCAAGATGCATGCTGGGATTTCTCATTTTAGACCAGTAGATGGCAGGAAACATTTGTCAGACAAACAGAAACCACGTATCATCTTGGGAGCAATAAGTATGGACACCTGTAGTCTCAGTTATAAAAATTAGCATTGGTTCCATATTAGAATGTTGCATGTGTGTGAAATAAGCAGTGTTGTATAATCAAAAATATTCTAATCTCTAAAATCGCGGGCACTGGAAAAGGCATGCAGTTTTTACTGAAAAAAAAAATCAAAATTAGCTTGATCTTGCAAAAGTGCTCAAGCCAATTAATTGAACATGTTTTTAAATCAAGTTTGTTTTGATAAATCCCAAATCTTCTGGTGAAAGTCGCGAATGTTTTTTTTTTTTATCGTAGGGGAGAGCTGGTACAAAAGTAACATTTTTCACATAAACGTCATTTTAAAAGATAACATTACAGACCGAAAAAAAAAATTCGGAGCGATTATCTACTTTTGTGTGTGCTCTGTCAATATCAGGTGCTAAATCATCCCAATATATATTGACTTCGGCATAGTTTGCCGTCCAATGGAAGTTGCACATTGCTACTTTCGACCCCTCCAGTCGGGATGAAAGTAGCGCACGGGCGGGACAAAAGTAACTTGATCAAGTTAAGTGGAATCTTTTGAATTGCTGTCGTTTTTCATTTGAAAAAATCAAACAATGTCTTTGCTAACATGCAATTGTAAATATACAATGCAATTTATTCAATTCAATCATAAAAATGACATTAAAACAGAAGCAAAAACAATCACACATTTGTTTTAAACATTTTCATCACAGTTGTGACAGATATAATGAGCTGCACCCTCAGTGCATGTCTCATGTGACCACAGCAGACAAAAGATGCACTGCATCCACACTTCTCCAGGCAAAGATGAGGCAAATGTCTCCCCACAAACAAGACATTCCTCCTCATTGCCCCGAGAAACTGTGGTTGCAGTGTATCCGCTTAACAACGTCTTCTTTGGGCGTTTTGAAGAGGACTGTTTCTTCTGGCCCCTCTGCCGACTCTCCTCCTCCAAGGCAGCTTTTACAGGGGTGTTGGTCAGTATTGCTGTTGACCTGCAACATTCAATGAGATGTTAGTCAGAATCAGCTTGTTTTTATACAAGCAAGAAAATCAAGACAAGTTAAAAACGACACTCTGCTCACCTCTCTCTGCCTCTTCTTTTATTTTCTTTCCTCGAGCCAGCCTTTGGATATGGGCGAACCTTTTCTGGACTGAACCTCTGTATTGGCATGCCGCTAGATGTTCCTGGAACCACAAGCATACCTGGATAGATAATATTTCAAAAAAATAATAAATGCTTGGCAAGGCTCAACATGCACATTTAAAGACACACACAGACACAAACTCTCACCATCTAGAGGAGTGGCAGACTCATGGGGATGCAGCTCAAATGGGCTCTGGCTAGGTTGCTGGTGTCTTACGGGAGCGGGCGCTGGTGATGGAGCGGACATTGGTGATGAAGAGGGCGCTGGTGATGGAGCGGACATTGGTGATGAAGAGGGCGCTGGTGATGAAGCGGACATTGGTGATGAAGAGGGCGCAGGTGATGGAGCTGGCGCTGGTGATGAAGAGGCCGCAGGTGATGGAGCTGGCACTGGCACTGAGGATGGAGCTGGTGAAGGTGCAGGACGGTCGGTCACAAAAGCTGGAGCAAAGACTGTCTCACTGAAAATATCTGGATTCAAGGGCCAGATACTGGTACACTCGAACCCAGATGAAATGCTGCTTGCTGTCGCAGCTTGAGGCAGAGCTTTAGCCACAAGACTTGGGATGTTGTAGAAGTTCTTCCAGGGTTCATTTGCATCCAATTGTCTGAAAATTCGGCCGCATTAGCAGGGAGGGACGAACGTAACCGTTGCTACTACCGCCCCGACAGTGACTCCAGACATTAGAACCAGGATTGCTTCTAAAGTGGAAAAAGTCTGACATTTCAAACTTCAGGATATGTTACTAAACTAAATGACCTATCACTTCATCATAAATATGACACATGGAGCGATAAAGACAATCTTTAAGTCAAAAAAGTTTACCATTTGTCTGAATTTTCTCACCACTGTGGAAAACGGTCTTCCTGGTCTCGTTCCGCGGGAAGCGTCGAAACCTCAAGATTTTTCCCGGGTCTGGAGAGTGTCGCGAGCTGCACGTGCTGACCTAATATGACGCATCGAAGTGCGGATGACTGTGTGTAAATCGCCGTATTACTTTCGTCCCACGTTACTTTCGCACCGGCTCTCTCCTACGCATGGTTTATAAGTAGGGCCTTGTTTGTAAAATGGTACATTGGCGTATGCAAACGCAACTCTTCGAACAAGTTCCAATTTATAAAACAAATTTGAAATAAAAAAAAACAGACGAAATTAATAAAACTGTGCACATCTGCTAAGTTCCAAGTTGATCCTCAGTAAATAAATAAATCTTACCTGTAGTTTAGCTTACCCACAGTTTTGTATAGTAGGATTTTTCAGCCAAATGTCGCCTTCAGAATGAAATTAAGAAATTTATGTAATTTTGTATAAATTAGGCTACTGGCATGATAAGTCACTATCTTAGAGTAGCGATCAAATCTGGACCTTGAATCTAAATCCATAACTGATGTTCTTATTTTCTAAATGATTTATTTAACACTTCGTTCTTTTGATTGGCCAGCCTGTCTTCACTTCTGACTCCCAGGTAAAGAGCGGGTGAAAAACTAGCAGTTCTTGGACCTTTTGGACCCTAAGCTCATGAAGAACACAGGCTAAGCAAATGATAATGAGCCAAACAAACCAAATGTTTTTAATTAAATAACTAGAGATAGAGAGTGTGTTTCCTCCAGAAAATGCAAAGTGATCACAGCTGAATCTGTTATGTTCCAGGTCAGGAATCAAGTGCGGAGGCAGAGTAGAGTCCAACGGGTAGTTTTATTGACAGCTCAAATGGTAATTTGGGGATGGAACCCCAGAGGAAGAGGTGGGGATGGAACCCCGGATAAGGATAGCACAGTTCAGTATAGATATCGTGGACGAAGCTGAGCTGTGAATCCCCGGCCAGTTGCCTCCTGGATAATAGCCGGGTGAAGAGCACACTTCGCCAGAGCCGAACTTTCCCACAGGAGGATGAGGTTGCTTGATGGGGACTTGGTTCCAATCCTGATGACTGTAGCAGGACTGGGAGCTTGCTCCTAGCAAACTGGACAGAGGAACATACTTGGAAGGGTTGACAAGAACATGGCCCCAATCCTGGGCCGTGATTAGGCTTGGGAGCTTGTCTGAGTTAACTGAGTAAACAGGAAAGCTTCCGGAAATAGCTGTCATTTAAGTACACGTAACACTTAATTGAGATGAAGAGTTTCTGCTAGGAATATTGACTGGTTCTAAGCACAAAAGGCAAATTACAACCCAGCCACTTGCAACACAAAGCAGGGGGCTTAAATACATGTCACATGGTCATTAGGAAATAACAATGAAATGAGACAAAGCCGAGGAGAGCCAAAAACACGAGATGTAAATAAATCAAAGGAGACATGCTTCTAATAGATACGTAAGTTGCTGAAGAGGAAGAGACAGGAAAGGCATTCACATGAGGGTTGTGACGGAATAACCTCAAAATTAAAAAAACAGACAAATAACCTAAAGTATGGTTGTTACAGGTTTTATTATAATTATGTAAAATGAGCAAGTTCACATTGTTTCTTGAAGTTGGCTGAGCAAAATTAAAAATCACGTTTTGTCAAAATGCAGTGAATTCAATACTCTAAATGTTATTTGCCTCCTAACTTTTGCAGACAACAGTGGGATTGTCTTCATGCAACTATTCTTCTGTCTGGGGAGTATCTGCAATGGACTTATTTGGGATGACCACCTTGCTAGAAAATTCAAGTCATTGGGGAACACTGAAAGTTGTTAAAAATCAGAAATGAGTGATTTGAGCGTTCATTACTTAACATCCTGAAGCTGATATAATAATCACTGTTGGTTACCATTTTATTTCTTGCATACTGACATTTTGACTTTTGAAAATAACATCTAAAGACCAGCTCTTAAAATGGGTTAAGGAGGTTCCTCAGTGAGCAGAAGGGGTTTGTGAGATGTTTACATGCATCAATATGAACGGTCAACAAATATGAAAAACCAGTCACAGAAAAATTAGTTCAATTATATACAATTTATTTACACATTTTTACAAATTATGGTCGTATTTTACTTGTAATTGGATACACAGAAATTTTATCAAGTCCTGCTACATATTTGCTAGTTTTCTTGGACTTTTGAGCACAATACAGTCGACATATAGAATGGAGGTAGATTACAAACATAATCAACAGTGGCACACAATGTACTTTTAAAACCCCAAAGATTTTTCTTTCCTGCTGAATTTCCTATACATAAAATACAAATCAAAGGTTAAAAATGACAGTGTTTTCCAAGCACATGAGAAATATCATTCACTTCTTTTTTCAAATGATTTAAAGGTAAGTGATTGAAAAATAAAGTTGCAGATTAGGTACCCTCCATCTGTTGCTGTATAAAATGGGCAGTGACTCTGAAATGATGGTAGCATAAAATATGAGTAGTATTATGGCTGAACCTTCTATTGTTTTAGATTTAATGTTGGTTTATGAGTGTGTTCAGCCGCACTGTGACACCATTGGTCTCCCACAATCTCTGACCCAAGAAATGTTTGGTTCCTGATTTGTAGAATAGACTTCAATTGAACCTGAAACAGCTTTTAATTGACTTTACATTCCTCAGTACCAGAGCAATACCATTTGGTAAATTCTTAAGTCCCCCTCAAACCCGGTCTTGTTCAGAGATGCTTACAGGCTTCGATACCGGTGAATTGATCTGAACCAGAGTCTACACGTGCAGCCATTTTGGCAACGTGAATATTCTGTGTCGTCAGTGGCATCAAGCTGGCAACAGTGGCTAAAGTCTGGTTTCACACTGAGGAAAGGTCACACCTCTGATCATAAAGACGTAGAGAACCAGACGGGTTATAATTGTGGATCATCGGGTTTTCCTGAGGACGCTCGGCTCGAAGGAACGCGTCAGTTCCAAGAAGTTCAGTTTGGACAATTTTTGTTCACTGTGACAGCCATACATCAGTTTTATTGTTGGACACCATTGTTGGGGTAGAGGGCTGCAGATATTGGGGTGGCGTCTCGGTGCACACTGGCGAAATGTTGAGGCTTGCCAGCACTTCCCCAGCAGTTTTGCCCAGCATGCTTTGCACATCACAGACAAAGCGGTACACGTAGCGCTTTCCCGCTGTCTTGTGGATGATGTTCTTGTGATAGTAGTAGCGCAGGCCACGGCTCAGCTTCTCGTAGTTCATCTTGGGCTTGTTTTTACACTGCCCCCATCGCTTAGCCACCTGCAAAACAGAAAAATGCTGACAATTACTGAAAGACAAAACAGTCTCACAGCGAATGCAGATTTGGTTGGGCTTGAAGTGAAGATGATGATGTTTGCAGTGTTGGTTGAGGATATCCCTTCAAAAGATGGACATTGAAAGATATTTTTCCACGATTCATAACAATACTGATACTTTCAAAAAAAAATCTGTTCTGAATAGATTGGATTGTTGCCATACAAGCATCAGTCTCGATTGAGATATTGTTACACCCATACTTGAGAATATGTGTGCATTTTGGTAAAGAACCCTGTTCCAATTCATTTACCATCCTGTTGGCTTTCACTACAATCCTTATAAAATAGCAAGACATCCTTTAAGTTGCTGATAGGTCAGGTATAAGTCAGACCCTGAATTAGGGTCAAAATGAAAACCTATTTGGACAGCCGGTCTCCAGAAACACCGTCAGTATTGGCCCTGACAGGATAAAACAAGCAGCACAGGGCTGTGGGGCCAGGGTGACGCCGACAGTCTTACCTCAGTAGGGTCGGACATCTTGAACTCCCAGCCATCTCCAGTCCAGCTGATGAAGGATTGGCAGGTAGAGTCTAATAGCAGCTGAAGCAGAAACTGCCACAGCTGGATGGGCCCTGAGCCTGGAGAGAGAGAGGTTTTGGGGGGGTGTTGGTTAGGCCATCAACAAAGTTATCTATCTAACATTCATGCTTTTATGCTTGTATCTAAATATATGGTATAAAACATTTCTGGATGCCCATTCTTAAATAGTGATTACCAATTTATTTTCCTCCTATTAATTTATCTTTATTGTGTCATTAAACTTCTCTATAGTTTGTACAATGTTGTTGTGACCATAATTATGATTTTTTCTCTCTCTCTCATCCACATTGGATAGCAGTAACTTGAAAGAAGTTAACTTGAAGTATGAAGTCCTTTTTTTTTAGTTTCATTACTGGCTGTAAAACTGCCCTGCCTATTACACATTCTTTTCAAGATGCAGAGGTAGGAATGCTACTGAATTTCAATGAAAGGCGACTGTCTCACCTGTGTATGCCGACATGACTGAGTTCTCGCCCTCCATCTCTGATTTCTGAGAATGTGTGTTTCTACGTTTGGCCACACGAGGGCAGTATTGGTCAGAAGGCTGAGATGTAGGCGACGATGAACAGGGGGTTGGGTGGCTCTGCATGGGCGGACAGTAACTCGGAGGGGGGTATTCTGACCAGAAGGGCAAGGTCAAATTCTGGCTTCTCCTTTCAAACATCTTCCCGCTTTGGTGCACGTAGCTACGATCAGCATCGCCTGAGTAAAACAATGCATAAAGATTAGGGACACTTGTCATTAAATGATTTGCAATAAATAATGTATGTAGCACACTTGGTGTCATTGCTGGACAACACATGCTCACTAAACTGTCAAAGATTGAAAACCTATTGAAAAAATGGTATGTATATGAATTCATTATTGAAATAAGGATATGAAGCAATGCAAAAGTTTTTAAAGAAAATGATAAGGTACATATGAAGAGTTTGTTTCCAAAACACAATATATCCATTTTACTCATTTTGAGGAAATCAACTTTTTCTATGTTGGCGCCTATTGCATTTTGTAGAGAAACACAAACTTTGACCATGGAAAAATATACTCTATAGTATGAATTTCAAAAAATGAAAATTTGCACCATGTGTAAGAAGCACAGGGCCATTGCTTTATGGTATTATCTCAATTTTTGTAATTTTGGCACTTACTGCGTTTTGGAACCAAACTCTTCATATTCATTTCTAACTGAAACATTGTGTAGTTTTTGTCCTATATTGCAATACATGATTCTCAAATGTGTCAGTGAAAACTAACAAAAGCCAACTCAAAAAAGGTTATATGCTTTTACTGAAGTTACAATATCATACCAACTTGTATTTAGGAGATCATGTCATATATATTTACAGAGTTAAAACACGCAAGGAGGGTGCAGTAACCTAGCTCAGTAAAGCAGTTATCCTGTTCACTTTATAATACTGTTTTATTATAATAAGACTGTTGCAAAATTGTGAATGAAAAAAAAATGTGTTTCAGAAAGATAAACATTTGGACAGAGGTATAGTTTGGTAATCCTGCTGTGTGAAAAGCCTGTCAGAACAAGCTCAATTAAAATTTAAACAACTTATCAGACAGCACTGGCCTAAGTGCTTCTTCCTGCATTCAAATGGTAGAGAACCAACACAGGACAATGGTGCATCTCCAAGCACAGGCTGCAGCCTTTGATAGCTGCACTTTTAGGGGTCGCCACTTCATTCCATCAGCCAAACTGACATGACTTCATTTCATCTCTGCTAAACAGCTTTGGTTTAAGCGAGTCGTCTCTGGTTTCCCTAACCCCAACCTTAACTCTAACCCCTAACCCTAAACCTAGCCCCAAACCTAACCCAAAATGTAACCTTATCCTTTACCCTAAAAGTCAGTTTGACAGATTGAAATAAGTGATGACCCCTAAAAATGCAGCCTTCGAAGGATGCAGCCTATGCTTTGAAATGCACCCAATATCCCATAAATCTTCCTCCATAGCTCCCATTGGTCAGCCTTACCCATGTGGTCCAGACTGGCTGTGCTGGAAGCCAGGCCCTGCGGGCTGAGACTGTGGCTCTCCCCGGACATGGGGCTAAACTGCCTGCCCTGAGTTTGTGGGCAGGAGGGCAACAGGTCCTGGTAGGTCTGTGTGGCCTCCTGATACCGAATCGGTGGCTCGTCAACACCAGACGCCCCTACATTTCAAAACAGGAGAAGAAGACCATAATTATTACACACCATTACCAAACTGTGTAACTCATGCCTGATTGGTTAATCCATATTTTAACTGGTAATTACACAGATATGGATTTGGTTATGATCAGCACCTTATTTATTTTTTAGTTACTTCAGTCATTACTTCAGATATACTGTGTCCACCTCACAACTTCTGTGTTGTAAATGTGCAATGCAAGAGTAGGGAAGGGAGAATTTTTTTAACATAGCCTGTGTTGGAAGCGACAAAAAATGTGTTGTCTATAAATAGACATAGATGACTTTTAAACAATGATATCTAATGTGTTCTGTAGCACTATTATGAGACTTACAGCTAAACTGAAAGGAGTGAAATGAAGCTTACCATTGCCACAGACTGCCCAGCCATGGACTTCATGATACGTGTCCAAGTTAAACAGCCCAGAGTCACTCGAGTTGGCTGAAATCAAGGCACACTGCCATGAGGAATTGCAAGGATACACCACTTTAACACTGATTAACAGTAACCATTAATGATAAGTAACTATACATGAATTTGGCCGTTCATCATAAAATAATAGTACTCAGTTCCACAGCATTCCTTGCAGATAGACTAGACACAATATTGGACACGGTCTCCTTCAATGAAAGCAGTGAAAGGGTTTTAGTATAGAAGATACAGTTTCAGCAGGTTGTTGTTAAATGCAACTATTTTAAATGATGTATATGAAATGTTATTGTAATTTGCAAGAACCCTCTAAGAGCTAGTTTGCTGTGTACCTTTGGAGCCATAGGGTTGATTATCTCTTTGGTGGTCTCCATAAGCCTCCTTATACATCTGTTGCCCTGATCCACTGTTATCTGATAGGAATGATAAGTCTTCACCAATGATGTCTAGGCGGAGACACAGGTTACAGGGGGGAGATCAGATTATTGAGACTGATGGCAGGAGGGAATGAGAATATCAAAAATTAAACCCTTGTGAATCCACCAAAATGTATTAAAATAAAATATATGATTGTTATACATTGCAATATATGGGTGCATATAAACTTTCGCCACATTCGTATTTACATTGTTTTTTTGTGTGAAATATTTCAAGCATAGCTGATTTCCCAAAGACATCTGCAGTATATTGCAGTGTTTTCACTTTTCGCAAGGCAAAGTGTCATCAAATCTGCCTCCTAGTTCACTTTTAAAGCAGAGAAATAGGCAGCGACCTGTAAGATTACCAGATTACAAAATGTGCCTTCACAGTAACAGAAAATGACTATGTGGCCCATTGTTACAGCAACTACAGCCAAGACTTTGCACCAAAAAACGTCTGCCTCAATAAAGCCCCTAGCCACCCCCCCAACCCAAAAAAAAGAGAAAAAGGGGAGAAACAGGGAGGCCTGTGGAGGAAATGAATGCATTAGGCGTGTGACAAAGTGGTGATGTGGGGAAGGGGGTTAGGGTGTGGGGTGCACTCAATCTGTTGGAGACGGAAGTCTGGAGGAAAGGATTAGGAAAAGAGAGAGAGGAGAGAGAAAGAGAGACCATGAAAGAGGGAGAGAGAGTATCTCTGACCAGACTGCAAGCACTTCTCTGCCCCATCCCTTTTGCTACATATTTCAAACTCAAATGCAGCCATTTCCTGACACAGCCCACAGTTCCGACAGCAGACAGCTTTGGATAGTCAAGGTCCACGTTTGGAAAATGACAGTCAATTGCAGCTCTGGTTAAAGGTTTGAAGGACAGAGGAAATGTTTTGCAAAGAAAACCAAGGAAAATATCACAAAAAAGGGCACAAAACTCAGCTCTTCCTGCTAATGGTAAGCTAAGCAGTGTGCCAAGTGTTAAAGGTCATGGAATAAAAAAAGAAGAAGTTTAAGTGCAGAGGTATAGTAAACAGTGTTATTCAAGATATATTAATTAAAAACATATTATTACCATATGACCCAAAGTCAAATCCAGCAGGCACTTCCTGTGTTCTGAAGTCTTCCATATAGTAGCCGGATTGATACATTTCCATCTGCGAAGCAGGGCAAGAAAGTCAGGAGGGTGTTCGAGCCTGGAAAATTTTTGATGAAAACTTGTCTACCTAAGAACGCAACAGCTTTTTGAAGCCTTCATAAATGTTACTATAGTCTAATGTAATTGGCTAGTTGAAAAACAAAGAAATAAAAAAGATAAAGGATAGAAATGAACATAAACAATTGGATATATATCTGAGAGGCATTATCGACGTATTTTTCATCATTCGACTACATACACACTAATAGGCTATACCTCCGAGTCTCATCATTTCAACAGCATAATAGTCTTGACACTTTCGCCATTGCAATAGCCTACGCCAATTCTTGAACACGCGGCATTCACCTGATACATTCATTAAGGTAACAATCATCAGGAACGGAAATTGTCAACATGAACGTGGGGTTAAGGTCGGATAGGGACAAAACCCGGCAATCAAAATGCCTTTTATATATATATATATATATATATATATATATATATATATATATATATATAACTTGTACAGCTCAGAGAGAGTACTTGAAAATCGAGTCCACATTTTTGTCGATCTGCGTGAATACAAAAAAGTCTCATCTGGCTTTTTACGCATTGCATAAATATTCTCAGTATTGCTAGAGTTCCTTTTCCCGCTGTAAACTGTGAACTACCATGGCCTGACGTTTGACAGGAGAAAATAATCACATGAACAAATAGATACATACGTCAAGAATTACCTTCTGCTGGTTCGAGTTGCTCTATAATTTCAATAGGGTAGTCCTGAGGAAATATTAGAGGGCTGCAATTCTGTGTACTGAGGTAGAATGATGCCGTCCCTTTCCCTCCAGGACGCGACAGTTAAGCTATAAAAAGGCTGTGCGTGAAGGGCGTGGCCCGATGGAGAGCGAAGGAATGCCTTCTGCTTCGTGACTCCCTTAGCCAAAACAGAAGTTCTAATTGTCCGTGACGTCACGTCGAGGACTGCTAGGGGAGTCACCCAGTCCTCATCCATTCAAAAAATTCTGTGATGCCAATAAACCATTCCGCTAGCCAAGGCCACACAATGTCTATGAATGGCAAAATATTCCCGGATCAAATGTGGAACATGAAAGTTCGAGAACTTGGCTAATTGCAACTGTGAAACCTTGAGTCTCAGTCATAATAGATCGATGACGTTTCATAAAGAACGAGGCTATAATTGCAAACAGAACAGACGGTTACAGTTCATTGCAATCAATAGTAACACTGATTTAGGAGATAATCACGTTCAGAAGAATATGCTCAGTTATATTACTGCAGGAAAATATTGTATGTCGGTTTAAATAGAAAAGGCCCCTACTGAAACTGTCCCGAAAGCGGTCAAGGTCTTCTGATCAGGATTTGCTCCGAACATACGGCACCCTAAGATATAACTTTTTAGCCCCGCAGCTCCGCAAAAAATATCTCAGTGAAACCATACATTTTTATCATGTTGCTTGAGATGGGCTATGGGAATAATGTACTCAGAGTAGCCGAATACATTTAACGTCAATCTGGTAATCCCGTATAATTTCTGGGGATTGATAGGCTATATCTTCAATCAGATAAGATAAATATTGCCAGTGAATTGCTATAATCGGATTAACTGATTTATTTCCATACGATGTTTTATGATGGTATCTATTTTGGTGATAAAGTAGCCTACTAATTGCCAAAAACCTCTGTTTTGGACATGCGACTGAAGATGACTAATGGCGGACAATTCAATATAGGTTAAATTATTAAGGTCTTCGCTTCGAGACGAATTAAAATTATCATGCCCACTCGTCATAATAGAAGGGCCTTAATGACGCACTTGCAATGAGAACACATCGAGTATTTTCGGCAATTAATATGATAATGAGTTGTCAAAGCAGCCTTTAGCCTCGTGGGAAATAGTGTTTGATGGTTTTACTGCTTGGAAAAAAAAATCAATCAGACCGAGTGCTTTTAGTAAATGAATAAAGACCTATATCTTACATTTATAGCCTGAAAGGGTAAACGTGGGAATCACAGAAAATCATTGCTCAGACACCAGCTACCGCTTTCTTTCGCTCTTTTTTGTATTAAGAGTTACAACCCGATTCAGATTTCAATCAGTGAGAAGTTTTCATGAAACGCTCATACGATGGAAAGATGCGCGATAATATGGCGCAAAATGTGAGCTTCATGAGATTTTTTGTTAAAGTTTGACACATTGTAAAATTAATTATCCAATAACTAGAAAAACTCGTCTAAAAAACTCAAGGGAACCATTTAGCAAAACAATGGCCAGTAAAGTGGTAAGTCAAAACTCTGAAATCACGGTGTGCGTGGCGAGAGTAGATAAGACCACTGCAAGGACCCTGTAAAAACAAACAGTCGTGGCCGCGTGGCCGTTTTCTCCCTCAGCAGAAAAAAAAAATCACATCTGGAAAAGTAAGTGGGGAGCTGGGGCTCACGGTGCTTGAGGCACGAGTCGTGATTGACCCCCCACCCCCAACAAAAAAAAGTGTCCAGACAAGGACACAAGCTAGATTAAGTTACTTAAGCACCTAATGAGACCGGTGCGAGGACCCAGGGGCAATGAATAATTATCATTTTGTTTCATCACTTGACAAGATCATCTGACAGTCGGGCTGCACTATATCCTGCCAGCCAAACTGGAAAAGTCAACTTCATGGCGTGAAAAAATGTATTTATTTATTTGTTACAGAAAGGAGGATCGTACAGGCCTATGTACGTATGAAAGCCCAAAACAAAATTAGGAAATTAGGAAATGTTAATAACTTGACATATACATACTCAACAAAATAGTTAAAGACCTTTGAATTTTTTCTCTATTATTTTCTCTTGTTCTGAGGTACCCAAGACCATGTCAAGCTGCGATGGGAGCACTGGGAGCACGTGGTGGTCACACTAGATATTGAAATAGCTTTTGACATTATTTGACGTTTTGATGTCATTTTCAGAACTTGGTGTGATGCTGGTCTTCCTTGTGGATGCCCTATTTTGGGGTAATGACGTGGTCTGATCAAATGTTTTAATGCATTTTTGTGCCTTGGATAAACACCAGTGACATAAACAACACCTGGCATTTACGTTATACCTTTCACTTACTCTGGTTAAAATACAGTGTTCCCTTACACTGTTCCCTTTTTTTGTGGGCGGGTTATACTCAATTACAAACTATAGAACTCCCTATAATCAATTTGAAAATTCGATGCCATTTGGATAGTTTGCCATTTTCTGTTTTAAATTAATTGTAAATTTGGCCCATAGAATCAAAACTGTATCGAAGTTATTGTCGTTTCGTCGCGTGAAAACGAAAAATAAATTGTAATTGATGAAATGCGAAAAATACGCCTTTTGAAATATAATGCTTCGTGTTAAAGGGGCATCTCATACGGAAATTGGGAATTTATTTCGCTATTTCCATCAAGTGAACCTTCATCAAAATGTATTGGTCATATAAGGAAGATTAATCACTTCCATTTCCCCCGAAGACGGAGACTTTAATTGTCGGATAACCTTTAAGTTCTAAGCACTGCCGCAGATTAAAAAGTCACAGCAGACTCATAATTTTTTACTGCATACGTACTGAAAAGACTACCACCAGCCGTAGGGTTTCTTATTTTTGGGTCCTTTTGACTGTCAGATTAAAAAAAAAAAAACACGCATATTAATTTTTCAATTTTTCTTTTTTTTTTTTTTAGGAAGAGTGCCTTTAAAAATTCCAGTTTCGCCTAAACAAACCAACTATATTACACTGCACCAAGATTGGTCAGTAAGCTAAATGTGACGACATGGTAGCAGTTTGCGCGCATATTATGGCTATAGGCCCTTAAAAAGACGATGGACGATATGTAACAGGCGAGAGATGAAAGATGCACTTATACTAGTGGTCGATAGATGGTGAGTTGGTCGGGACGGCTAAAACTGCGATCATGCGTGAAGTCGTGTCCGTTTGTTTTGAAGCGTATTAATGGGCAGGGTTTAATGGGGACGATATCGCTGCGTGCAGGTTTGCGGTCAAAGATGCTGAGCTTTAAGTGCAGTTTCCGGGGTCATATTTAGATTGTCAACAGGAAAACGGCGAGAGTGTGTTCATTATTGCAGTATTTCATCGGGGTAGGTCGATGTCTGAGGGTGCTGACTGACCGAAACAAGTACATTACAAAATAAAGCAAACCAAGCGTATCATCTCAGCACAAAGAGTTGCATGATATGACACATTTAAAGCTTTTGAATAATTTCAATAAAATTATAATTGCAGCAAATCTGCTGTCCATCAATTCCCCAGTACAGTGAAGTTTAATCATATGGGCTATTTACCTTCAATCAATGGATCAAACAATCAAATATGATTTGAAGTTAAATACCAAAACGCAAGAAATATAGGCTAAATATCATTTTCCCACTGATAACATATGTCAACATAGTTCATACAAAAAAAAAAAACCTAAAGATACGTGCGTTAGATTGCATAGACTGAACATGAATTCGCTCTCTGAAGGTGGTTCATCAATTTAAAATCTATCGTAAGAAAAAACTGCAATTTTCTAAGAATTTTAAAAAATATTTTGTCTCACCAATAGGGAACAAGTGCTAATGCTTAGTGTGACTTCACTTCCCAATTTTAGAGAAGAGAGAGAGAGCGAAAAAAATCGTCATCCGGTTATGGTCAAAGTGAAAATTGTTGCAGCAATGGTTTGAGCCAAGGCATAAACGCGCCCGTGCACTGAAGCCGATGCGATTAAGACGGGGCAACGAGGCAATTTAGTTTTTAAGCGTGCGATCAAACTTAGATGAGCTTCACACACTGAAAGACAACTGCAATGGACTGTACGATAAAGGTAGGCGGTTGATCTAGTTCACTGTTTTCACGATGTTTCTGAAAATGAGTTGCGCGCAGCCACCCACTGAGTCGGTTAGCAGGTCTCTTTTTGTAGAGTGAGAGAGACGACGCGGTGATGCGAGGTCCCCACTCTTTCCTTCTTGTACAAAATTTCCTCTTCCTTCCCGTTCGTGGTTGTATGTCGGCTCTTTAATAACACAAGAAACCACTACAACATTTAGAGTCAGATAAAACTAAATGGCGTCCAGAACTGAGTGGAACGCAGAACCATAGTTTCCACTTGTTTTTATTTTTGGCGCCCTAGTTTAAGTTTTAACATACTGGGTTTCATAAACTGACTTGAAGAAATATTGATATAGGAAGCTAAGTAAGCATGAATATGTTTTGACAAAAAAGCGAAAAAGGAATTATCAACGACATCATATAAAAAAAAATTAAAAAAAAAAATTATAAAGGTTGTGGTTGGAATGCACTGGCGCTTTCGACGAAGGTGGCTCTCGAGCCATCGAGCAACTGGATCCTTTCCGAAAAGATGGAAGATTGAATTCTACAGGATGATGGGTACCTGTTCTTTTGTATTAGAAGGATTTACATGTAACTTCAGGTAGAATAAGAAGGCTTTAATATGTATCATAATCGTAAAGAATCTGGCTTAAATAAGTACTTTATATTTAGTGAAGTATTTTAGCTATTTCCAGCATGTAGGATATTAAAAAAAAAACTATTTGACGATATAGGCCTTTCAAATTGGTTGGTAAATATAGTTTCAGAAAGAATGTGACGGCTTTCCTCAATACTAAATTAATTCAACGAATATACAAATAGTTATGTATGTAGAACATTTGTCCATTGAATTGGAAAGTAGAATAACAGACAGAACGACAACTTCCCGAAACTTATTAATAATCCAACTTCTATGGTGGTTCTATTTGCGCCAATAATTATACCTTTCGTATGCAATTTAATCCAAATGAGGAAATTACGGTTGCTACAAAATAGTCGATGCAACTAACCCAGTTAAAGAATTTAGGCCAAAATTCTATTGTTTCCATGCTTCAGAATCACGGCCACTGAAGGTAACCGGCATCTTTTTTACTCCTTCATCTTCTGAGTCGAAGGCATGCAATTCAAATCAACTATACCTCCAATTGGTTTCAAGCCTTCAAACATTTTTATTAAAAGGAAGTTGATAAAATAAACAAGCGCAGCATGTAGGCCTTGCCTAACCCGAAAAGAATCAACTTGCATTATTTTCTGAAAACATGTTAGTCTATTTACTTGCCTTTTCTCTAGACCCTAGTTCAGGCCTACATATATGGCTCAACATAGGCCAATATTATTTTGTGCGCAATTGCGCATGCCTCTGCTAATAATGCGGTGCTAATACTCATGGGTTTGTCTAACATCAGTGAAAAACATGCACTTAATCACGGGATTTAAAGATTTTGTTGTCTTGCATATGGTCATACAGTATTCAATTTGCCAGGGTAAATGCATTTGTCTTTACTGCACTTCATGCATGTTAGAGCATCTCCAAAATGTTTAAATCTTGCTCTCTCTAAGGTTTTCTTATTTTACTGTGAAACCTAAGATGGCTCAAAATAATGGGTTATGTTCCGAAGAAATCACTCAATAGTCGTAAACAAGGATCTTGATGCGTTTAAGCATCGCTGAAACGCATGCTGTCGCTGATAGCTTGTTTTTGACCAGGAACGTGTTGTCTACCCTTTGTAACATTTTGCGAAGTTACGGCAGAGTTGAACTGTTCCGACCTGTTTCCAGGGAGCAGACGCTTGTTCAAGAATGCTGCATACACTTGTTTCAACTGAACAGTCGGCTTTGAATTTCTCGTTCAATCTCATGCGAAAGAAAATGTGTAAGCTTACGTGTAAATAATGCATGTTTGTTTTTTCTAAACATATTTTGTTCGCTGTACCAAATTCCTGATTAAATTCGCAATTTGGCCATTTGAGCCTACTTTGAGTCATGTGGTGAGTAACATGTCAATGTCAAAAGAGCTGATAAAGTGAAATATAATGACCAATTACACCATTGTTTGTCCGATTTTTTCCCTCAGAAATAATCATGTATCACTGTCTAACTATATAAAAACACAGTAAGCCTACGTAAGAACCTGCCGTTCAGAACGGGTAAAATTCTATTGATGAAATTAACACACAAAAGCACACTGAAGTATTATTAGAGAACATTTGTAAAGTGTAGTTTATTATTGGATTAAAGAAGATCTGTAACGGTCAAAGGTCACATACTACAGCAATCATTATTCAATTACCCACACCCACTGCTTTGTGACATATAACTGTTCTAAAGCGCGCGAGAGAATTAGCCTCACACTCAAACTAAAACAACAGCTTTCAGGTTTCAGTACCAATAGTGATCGGCAAGGATGATTAAATTAATATTAATATGGATCAGTAATATTAACAAATGAAATTTTCTGTCGCCAATTAAATTTTTCCAGAGGGCTACTCCGACCATCCCGAGATGTGTTGAGTCCAGGGTAGTTATTTTAAGAATAATTTATAGTAAACTGCTGGGTAAAGCCTTGTCAGGTGTTATCTGAACTCTGCAGGCTTCCTGTCTCTAAACCTCAGACTTTCCGCACACATATCCGTTCCCTCCACACCAAAAAAGCAACAAAGACTTTCAGAAAACAGAAAATTTCTTTAGATGTAAGAAAAATCATTGCATTGTTTTTTAATTTTGCATATTTGTGCGAGATCTTCAGCATATAAAAAGACTGATTTAAACAAACGCATACATTCTGGGCCCAACCGGGACCTTTTCTCTACTTTGGGCGAGGCGCCATTTTTTCTGTTGATGCGTTTAAAAAAGTTGTGAAAACCGCAGCGTGTTTTTGCAGTTTAAGATGCAGCTGCTCGTCCTTGTGCAGAATCAGCTCGACCTCTTGCTTGACTGACTTCTTCTTTCTTGCTACCAGAAGCAACTGGAGGGCAGATATCGTAGGACGCATGCGCTTGTGTGCTGTTCTTACTTAAAATTGTATGTACGCAACCAACTTTAAATTTGCTAAAACATCGCGAGAATTTGGCAATTTTAATTGAAATTAGTAGATCGTTGAATTGCCCCACGACGCAGGCCTATTATCCACTACTTTAAGCAACAAACTAATTGTTCACTTTTATTAATTTATTTTTCCATTGTAATGGTAATATCTGCACAGCTATTTGAGAGGGCATGCACTGTGGTGAATTACTGGCATTAACGGATACGTGAGTAAGTGCAAGGAAGCAGGAATAGGTTCAGGGTTCAGTTGATATCAAATTGTTTAATTGCATCATCATGACTATTTTCCATTCAGTTTTTTTTCTTGGATGATTTGGCAATTACTACTTCAATAGCAGAATTGTGAAGAGGAAAAATGCAAAATTTTATGCATGCTTGATAATAATTTAATATTACGCTCACACACAAAAAAATCGTTGCTTACATGTTCATCCGCTGTTATCAGTTTGCACGTTCCCGATTCTTACATAAATATGAAGTTAGCATTCATTCAGGTTTGTCATAAATCCTCACCAGTTTGACAAACTTTTGATAACGGCGCAAAAGGATATAGCCTACGTTAAATGACCATTCTACTATGATTTGTTATAGCCATGCGTTTTTGAATTGGGTGCTGAGTAAATGTCGAAATGCTATCTGCGTTTTTTTTCTAGCAATAATTGACAATCATTCTTACTCTTTGATTGTCTATATAAATATGAATATTCTTTGAGAATTTTCTGTCTGATCCACATTATCTTTTCAGCTGACTGATCGGGGAAAATGCTCTTAAAGTTTTGACATGATTTTCAGAGGCAATGGCATTATGCGCCAGATATTTCTGTGCTCCATTTTTGGAAACTTGTGTGCTTGTGTTGTTCTAGTAGAGAGCACTGAGCACGGAATATATCCAGTCTCTGTTGGGAAAGGTATCAAATATGACACACAAATATTTAATGTAGGCCTACTTTGATATTTGACCTGCTATTTCAGATGGAAAAAAATCCATTAATATCCTTTCATAGATAAGGCAATATTGCTCTCTGTGAAAGCACTTCAAGTTTTATTTGATGTGTGAATATGTCTTGGAGTTTCTAAGAACAGTGAATATCTGGTGGTATTTTTGGATGACAAGCATAAATGGGCAATTTTTCTCTATATCCGTCATGTCAGAGCCACAAGCTTTTCCATCAATTCCGCAGAGTTCTGAAAATTTCCAAACCTCATGCATGAAAACAGATTATGAAAAACTTAGCCGAGGTGGAGAGCGAGGCGTTTAGTAATGCCGCTTCAGATTAATACAAAGTGTGAACATGCATCCCCAAGTTTTTGCCATCTGAATGCATAGCCCTGATGGTGGAATTACAAATATAAGAGTAGAATATTCTCATCTGAATTAAATCTGATGCTTACTTGACAATCACTGCTGATAGGCAGATGTATGCTGACTACAAGATTTGAAAGCATTTATTTCCTCATAAAACCTACTTAATCAAAGAGTAACTCATGCATTTAATCTAGCTAATTCAAGAATTTTCAGGGATATTTTGACTGGATGCATGAAGGCACTGCTGGTGCCTTATAATTTTAAGGCAGCAGCCCTAAAGTTCAGTCCTTTGGGACCCTTGTGTATACTGGTTTTTACTCTAATCACGATTTCAATTTCATAATTTGGAGCGAGCTGTTCACTTTAATGCATTAGGTGCGTTCGATCCTCAGAGGGATTTTTTACCTTCCTAATCCACTTCATGCCAACAAAGTTTTTCAACGCCACAAAGATTCTAAATTTTATTATTTGTTTCTTGCACTATATTTGAATAATTACATAAAAAGGTAACAAGTGAATGAGGTTAATTTGCCAATGTAATGACCTCACAGGTAACTCTGTTAACCTAATCGTTGAATACACAATAATTAATTTTTTTTTCCATATACTTCATGCAATGCAGGTGGGCCTTATTATCATTTACGTTGTCATTGAATTCTTCATTTTCCCACCTAATGGTTCGCATTGGCGACCAAGTGTACAAACCAATTAGAAACTTGCTGATTGACCTCAGCCTTTAATTTCATCAGTAACTGATGATCTACCTCTTTTCATGCAATTATGCTCATTGAAATTTTCTCTTTAAAATTTGATTCAAACAGGTCTGCTTGTAAGCAGAGGTTGTATTTTTCATGCCATCTATAGCTACGTCTGAGAATTTCATTTAAGAATTCAAGTAATCCCACGAGCTCCAAGTTAAAGGGCATCTAAAGTCGATTCCCATTGTTTTTGTTTGTCGGCCAATCAGCGAGCCGCACCTGCGCAAACGAATCGAAATAGACGGATTATCTACGCATGTACACAAAACATTGGTTTATATGAATGAAATTGGTCATGTGACAATGCAAGATGTCAACAAAAGCAAGTGATTTGTTTGTAAACACTGGACGTTCAACGTCCCCCCTGAAAATCGACTTTAGATGCCCTTTAAGAGAAAAAATAGCAGCTTGTAAAAAATTCTGCGATTGGCATTGTTTGGACGAAAACCAGCATACACTGGGGTCCCCCAGGACCGAATTTGAGGAACACTGTTCAAAAACAGTGGTTCGTCCGCAGATTTATGTTCCAGCCAAAATTGCCACGAACTTTAATGAGAGGCTATTTTCTCTTAATCGCGTACATTTGGACAATTTACTCTTTTAAGCCACAATGCGTCAGAGATGGCTATGCATGCCCTGAAAAGCTCTAAATTCAAACCGCGTGTAATATTGCAAATTACTTTTCATTGCATAAACAGGGAAAATTGCGACATTTAACTTACATTTGTAGAAACTGTGGACGCGGGATCACTAACGATGCGTTCACATTACAAACCTCCGCAACGTTTATAGTTCAATTCTGATTATTTGCTCAGATCAGATGTTCCTGTCCCAACAGTTCACATTAATTCTCACAAGTGCCCTGCAGCCTATCTGTGATGTGAGTGCGATTTGAAAATCGGATATAAGATCGGATTTCTGGGTCCCCATAAGATTTGTGTCCCATTAAGGCAAAAAAAAAAAAAAAAAATCAGATTTGAGTCAATTCAGCCTGGTAATGTGAACGTAGCGCTCGTTCATCAATTTCGATTTCTTTTTTTTTTTCTCAGAGCATATTTACCTATCTTGACGGTTCACATTAATAATTTCAGGCGACCAGTAGACTATCCTTCTGAACTGTGAACGCATCAACCCTCAAAACCCTTTGCGGGAGTCAATGCGTCATCATCAACAAAAACGTCATATTTGTGAGAGCATTTATGGTGTTAAAACCTGATTCGAACCGAGAAAATAGACGCGCTTGTGGCGAATACGGATGGCATTTTGCCCTGAAGAACGGCAAGCAGTTCGTCAGCTGTACCTGATCAGGTTGAGAAGGCGAAAAAAGCCAGATGGACATGATTTTAACTGCGCTCAGCGCATGCGTATAGGCAAAAAGCCACACGGATTCCGATCTGACCGTTTTTATTCTTGTCGCATGGTCGCGTAACAAATTTGTGTCAGATCTAGGACCACATATGAAAGTGGCTCAATTCTTATTTGAGGATCGAATATAAAGTCGGATTTCTGTGTCCATACAGATCTGAAAACATCAGATCTGTATCATATTAAGGAAAAAAAGAAAAATTAATTAATTAAAAAAAAAATCAAATTTGACTCATTTGAGCCCGGTATTGTGAACACAGCGTAATTATTAACCGTTTATTAGGTAATTATGAATTCAAAGAAAATGCAACATATAATGAGTTTGGTGTTATTTTTGTGTCTGGTTTTAAGAAAAAACGTAGAAACTTAAGCACTTGTGTTCAGAAATCTAATTAGATGCTTATTGATTCACCAAAGTCTTGAATTAAAGCGATTAAAACATATCGCCACTTTTGTTTGGCATACTTGTTTGGAATGCAGCAAAATAAACACAGTAGGAATACTGGGCTTTTAAACATGGACTAATTAAGAAAAAATAACATCTTAGCATATGTACAGCATACACAGTGGGTCCACAGGACCAAGTTTGGGAACCACCATTGGTGGTGCTCAGCAGAAGACCTGTTTGTCTAAAATGGTCTGGGTAGGGGATTTACTTCTATGGCGCCCACCTTCATATCATAAACTGATTGCATAAGTGCGACTAGCAGTGAGTTTTGATTGGTGATGAACCCTCAGCCATACTGGCTACTCGATTACAACTGTCAGCAGTTAGTCTGAGTATTTGGCTAAAATAGTTGCCAACTGATTTTTCAATTCCAAATTTACATACATAACTGTGGTATGACTGACCCTCTGAATGATATATTATATCAGAAATATTCAGGTTTTCAAGAATGAATATTGAATATTAATTTCAGGATTTTTAATCAGACAGTCAGACAGCACAGTCCTCAGTGTCATGTCTCATTTTCTGTACTGGCCAGTCTTCAAAGGATTCCCATGAAAAATTGAGAGTGCATTAATTTTTTTTTCCACCAAATTTTAAATGTCTGCTTTATAATGTCACCACTTTCAGTTACCAGAAGTGAATGTTACATCATCATTGGAATGCTCAGTGACAAATGTGATAACTGTTGAAGAAAGCCAATGAGATGCGGGGAAAAGTGAAATACTTTTAGGGTTAAGCTTCTCATGCGGTGCTGTTAATTGGACAGCTGTCTTTTAGCCCGAATATGAAGCTACTGTATATAGAGAAAGGTAGGCTGCGTGCCCAACATAATAATAATGATAATAAATAAACTGGCATCTTTCAGAATGAAGTCATGGCATGTAAGAATTGCTGCTGTAACCTTAAGTAATGAAGTGACTGGCTGGAATGAAAACCAGCATACAAAGTAATACTTCAGGTCTAGTGTTGAGAAGCTCTGCATGAAGCACAGGGGGGAAAGGCTTCTTGCAGAATTTGTGCAGATGCATTTTGCCCTTGTTCCATGTCTCTAGGCAACAGTGCCTGCAGTGAAACTGATTGAACAGGAAGTCACTTGTGGTATTAGTGGTCATGCTTTGCTGTGTATGTATGTGTGCGTATATGTATGTGTGTGTATGAGTGGGGGAGATGGGGAGCAAGAATGTGTCTTCATTTGTTTATCTGTGGCTTCGGCAGGTTGTTTCCCTGATCTTAATGCGACTATATGCAAGGTCTTATTTAGTGTGCTTATTTTTGTGTATCTGTATAAGAGGAAATGTCAATCCATGGCATCAAAGAAGATGCTATTAAAATACATTGGATTCCCTTGTTCATCTCTGAATGACGGACATGGCAAACCACTCTGGTTACTCTTTGTCGAAGGCCAGTTACTCAGGAGTTTGCGAGTGCAGCCTCATTTACAACCTTATTCACCTCAGTAGTGGTTAAAGAGAATACAGAAAAGAACGTTTCTGTTTCAGAAAGGTTTCTGATTGGCTCTTAGGCCTCCACCAGTCCAGCTCTTTCACTTCTGCAATGAAAAAGGCACAGAACACTCTTCCATGAAAACTACTCCAGTTTGCTAAGAGACAGCGCGCACTTATCAAACACTATGAGAAAACAAGCAAGCAATGTCCTGCTTTTATGCCCAGGCCCGGTCTCTTCAGGTGCCTGTGCATTTGGACTCTTAGAGAAGACAATGAATTTGAATCCTCCACCATCAAGCACTGCACACCCTTTATTTCAACCACTTGGCACTGCCTTTACTTGGAGTTAGACTTGATTTATAAATCTTCCTGAGATTATTTGTGTGCCTGGCTAACTCATCCATAGGTGGTTCCATAGGAAAATCCCTAAACAAAGCACATTGTGTGACTGAGGTCTCTTGGTGAAGATGTTAGCCATGTTTCATATGGATATCATGATGCAAAACTGAAGAAAATGTATTTATGCAGAAGTTTAATTTCACTTTGAAAATTTCTATAGCTCAAGCGTTTAACAGCTGGGGTAAAGAAGGGGTCTTCAGAAAATGAATTTGTCAGTAGGCTGCACAAAGCTGAGGTTGACGACAGAGATAGAGAAAAGACAGTGCCCCCTGCTGTATAAAAACTGAACTGCAGGAGTGACACATGGCACAAGAACAATGGGACTAAAATAACGCGCACAATGAGGTAGCAGTGGCCCTCAGTCTCTAATCAAGAGCACTTCCTGAGTGCCGAGCAATGACCCCTGCCCCCAGACCCCCTCCCTGCCAAAAACACACTCTCAGTTTGTTCTCTGCCTTTAAATGACCCACATTTTAAGAGCCACCCCGGCCTCTTCTCCCCTCTTGATGCATTTCCCATCCCCTGACTAGTGCCAAAAGGTTGCACTGCATATGGGGCTGAAGATTTCCTGTTCACAGCCAAAACACTGCAATGACGTACACTCTGAAAAGACAATGCACCACCCCGACACCAGCACACACATACACACACACACACGCACATGAGTTCCCCTAATCTCCTAGCATGTACTGCCACACACTCGCAGATGGACCAGGCATTCATTTACAGGTCAGCTCTGCGAAGTACAGGAAACCGTTTTTGAAAAACCGTTTTTCTCATTGCTTTAACCGACTCCTCCTGTTCTCAGATGTGCACCTGTCCTCTCTGATAAAAACAGCCCTGTGAATAAAGCCAGTCTGCGTTTGTTTCACCTGTGCCTCAGAATGCCACAAACCCTCCCTCTTGAACCACCTCCTCACCATTTTTCTGCTACTTGTCCTGCCCTGTCAAGAACAAAAGAAGAAAACTTTCTGAAAGAACTGTGGCTCAGTGATAGTCCGCTCCATTGACATACAGGAAGTCAAACTTAGAAATGGTGAAAAAAGAACGCAGAACACTACACTTCCAAAAAAAAGTCTTCTTCTGCTTGCCACCACAAACGATTCCTTGTCGTTCTTTAAGGAATCCTATATCATACATGTCAGAGCTGAAATGTGATGACTATTTTTGACTGGCTAGTTCTGTACATTTTTATTGTAATGTGGCAGCAGACATTTCCATGGCGAAGGCCTTGTTGGCCAATCAAAATTGCCTCAAGCTTGGCTGACTCTCAGCCTGTTTGTCTCTTGTCTCCTACCCTCTATAGGAAGCCCTTTCTGTGGTGAGTGAGGACCAGGTGATATTTGAACAGAACTATGGGGCGGTTCACATGAAGGGCGAGGTGACGTCGCCAGGGGCCTTCAGCCAGGGCTCGCCGAGGAGTCCCGAGCCCATGGAGCCCGACTGGGGGGGTGTAGGGGGCAGGGGTGCCGTGAAGAGGGAGGAAGAACACGTCAATGGTTCCAGGAGCGAGAGGTATTGCATTAGTACACATCACATAAATCACGTTCTGACATACCATCCATTCATACGCCTGCATTTAATACTGAGGAGATTCTGAAAACTCTGTGGCGAAACAGTAGTGCCCCCATTGGGAGTTTGACTCAAAAACCTTTACTCAGTAAGCCCATTTCTCAAAGCATTATGTGCTCTAGACTGGAGGTGTCCAATCTAATAAGTCAGTTTGTTGAATCAGATGTCTAAAGGTTGTGCTAAAACAAGAACCTGTACCCACATCAGCTACTTTAGGATGAGATTAGATACCTCTAGTTTAGGACTTTCCTGAAGAGGGCATTATTTAGGGGCCAGAGGAGTTTTATGGGGCAGTTAGAGTTATCATCTGTGTCTTTTGACTTCAGAGTTAAATGATGAGTCACATCTAACCCTGCATGAGCACCACTTATTTATCAGTGTGTGAATGTACAGAAAGCACTGTAATGGTGTGTGTTACTCAAATTTCCCTGCTCACTCCCCTCCTCTCTCTGCCCTCCCTCACTTTTCTCTCTTCCTCTCTCTTTCTCTGCCCCTCCAGTCGCGAGTCCCCGGTGGACTGCAGTGTCTCCAGGAGATCCCGGCACATAAGCAGCAGTGAAGGGGAGCAGTTGGCCTACCAAACCTCGTACCCTGAGCCGCGAACCAGCCCCCAGACAACCGCGCCCCCCAATAACACCACAGAGGAAAAGAGGGTCATAGTGCCAGCAGGTGAAGGGTCTGCCCCACAGTGCACACACTTTAAATCCACTCCCACTCCCATCACCCCTACCCATGGCGATTTGTACCGCCCGCAATACTACAAAACAAAACTCCATCCCATTAAAGATTGTCTCGCTGACAACCATTTTTTTTCTATACTATATTTCAGGCTGTCTTTCATTTGCAGAAGTATCTGTTGGCGGGTAATTTTAGCATCTGCATGAGGAAGCTGTGTGTCAGTGGAGCCACATGAGAGAGAGAGAGAGAGAGAGAGAGAGAGAGAGAGAGAGAGAGAGAGAGAGAGAGAGAGAGAGCAAAGGAAGGCAGAAAGAGACACAATAGAGAGAGTAGGGTGATAGAGAGACAGGGAATGAGAGAGGTGAGGGGAAAAAGTGGAGACAGAGAATAGAAGAAGCAATATGAGTAGGAGGAGACAGAGAGAGAAAATGTGGGACATTTGGAACTCATGCGTACTGAGCCATCTCTGGAAGTTGTCTGGGCGGGGGGGGTGCTACTGTATACATACTTCCATATGGTGGTGAATTTCTGTTTGAGTGCATGTTTGTGTGAGTCCTGGTCGTAAGGTTACCCAATGCTAACAGGATCTTGCGTCAGTTGAAGTGTAGCATTCTGTAAGGGAGCAGGGGCAGTCTGTGACAGTGCAGAGCTGTAATCAAAGAGAGGGACACTTATCATCATATCCCCTTATCGTTTACTGCCTCTCTTTTCCTTTTTTCTGCCTCGCTTTTCTCCTCAGCTCAGTTTTCTAACGATAATCACTCTCAGAAATCAACGTACCCTCAATCTCATCTTCATCACCATCTTCTGATAGACATACTCCGAAAATTTTGTGAACCAAACTCTGGCTACATGCCACTGAAAAGAAACCAGCAAGGCTACAACAGGAGAAACAGTGGCACAGAACAGCAAATGAATCCAGATTAAGCCCAATAGTTGTTCATTTTTGAAAATTCAATACTCGTCTATAGACCGTATTAATTTAATTAATATGAAGTAAATGTCTCAGAGTTGGATTGGTTCAGTTTTCTCAGGTACAAAGATAACCTTCTTTGTTATAAGCAAAATCCCAGAACAGTAGTCTTAAATGTTTGCATGAATATGTACCCAGCTAAATGGGACAACGGTGATTATCAGTTAATTATGTTAATGGTATGAGTTGCTATTAGAAGACAGCCTGTTTTCTGTTGGCTAAATCTTTGGTCGCACAGAGTTATATGTCAAGCCATTGAATTTGGAATTGGCTCTCATGAAACAGCAAGGTTTCCTTCACTTCGTTCAAAGGTTTCCCATGAAACAAACAAAAAAAAAACATTCAGTGTCATTTCCCAAGCCTGAAAACATTGATGAGCAATATGTACTGCACGCACATCAGCCATTGCAATTCCTGAAAAAGAGCTAGTGCAAGAAAATGGAGAAAATTTCCCGCACGCCAAAACACTCATCGTAACTGAGTCAAAGACGGGAGGCAGCATCATGGGTATCAGTGACATCACAAGCGGTCAGAAATCTGAGGGTGGTGTCCCTCCACACACAATAATAGGCCGGCGGGAGTTAGCCGTGCCAGGCTATTATTGCTGCAATAATACGAGGATATTATATCACTGCGCAGCAATGTGTTAAACGAGGACAATGAAAACAGACTCGAGAGGCAGAGACCAAGCCAAGAAACCCCCTTCCCCCCTCTGAAAATTCCAAAATGCACCCCCTCCAACATCCAAAGACATTCAGAAGATCAGCATTGTCGAACAGGAAAAACAGAGACCACCTTGAATTCTTGCAAGAGGATGTTGAGTTCAAAAGGCCACAGACAAGCGCAAATGCATACACACGCCTGTTTGTCCAAACATATAAACAAACACACAGACACAACTGCACGCACGCACACACACACACAGGCGCGCATTTATGCAACCATACATACACTCAGCTTTGAGTTATGGTACCGAAATCCTATTTCTATTCCCCGATACCCTAAAATCGACCCTAATCTTAGCCCCTTCCCAAACTCCAGTGTTAACTGCAATCTGAACCCAAACCTCACGTACTTTCCAAAAAACCAAATTCATAACATTTTGACACCTAACCCTAACCTTATCTAATTCTGATGCTTCACCTTTAAACTAAAACTGATCCTAACCATCAGCCAGACTGTTACCATAGACTTACAGTAAACCTAGCCTGTGGCATAAAATTAAATCTATTTCTTACGAGGACCTCAAAAAAAAGAAGAGTTCAGATTTTACTATACTCGTGGGGTCCTTTTGTCCCTACAAGGCATAAGTATATTGCTAGCCCCATAGTAACTGCCCATCTCATTTTTCAAGTTTTTTTGATAATTAAAAAAAATCAAATTATTATTTAAGAGAATGGATTTTATTTCTTTTTTAAAGTTTTGAGGAAAAAAGGAAAAACACATTTTTTCGCCAACGCAAAAGAACAGGTAGCCAATATTTCAATTTGGCAAAAATATGACTCAGGCAATTATGCTATGAGGCTAATGATACGTTCAGGCAAGCATACACACACACACACACGCCCGCGTGCACACACACACACGCACGCCCGCGCGCACACACACACACACACACACACACACACCACACACACACACACACACACACACACACACACACACACACACACACAGGTCTTCTTTTTCTTAAGCCATATAAGGAACACAGTCATTAGAGGGACTTTGAATTGATTTTCATATGATTATACACCACATTTAATTTCTACTATATACTATTAGCTACTATCCACTAATGTTTTGTTCCTGGTATCAAGGACAGCTCAGAGTTGTCAGAATCTTTGGCTGGAAGAACAAAAATAACATTCAATGCGCTATTTAAAAAAACTGAAGCACTTTTTAATATTCATAACCGGCCTTTGCCTTTACAAGATATTTAAAATTTAACTATTTAACTGTCCATTGTTGTCAATATCTTAAGGACCTACATGAATTCCCATACATCTTTTGACAACCTCTTTAAAATCTCAAGGAGAGAATAAATGTCAAATTGACCTTTACCAAACCACCATTTTTGAGAAGATTAAATTTGCAACAATGTGAACACATTTTTTCCACTGAGTTTGCTCTGCTAGTTTCATGGGCATTTATTTCTGAATGGGGATGTAGAGAACTTCCAGGCTCTTCTCACTCTGGAGCTATGACAACCGCTCAGTAATAAAGTACAGACAAGACTGACATCTGCTGTACTGCATAATATCAGCATCAGATTCCTCTGTGAGCAAATCTTAAAGATTTATTTCAGGTCCATAGGGCATCATCGTGCTACATAATTTCCCCCCTCACTTGATTTTCAAACCTTCTCCCTCAACAAACATTAAATTACCACCCTATATCTTGTCCTGGGCAGCTATTATATGGCAGTTGCTTGTTTTATATTTAATCTATTTAAGATGCTTATCATTAGGGGTCGGGCAGCCTAAGCTGCCAGGACCCTATTGTTATCCTGCATGTTCTTCTTCCGCGGAAATCCTACTTCCCATGCGCAAAAAAAATCACCAAACTTTGCACAAAGGTCCAGTCCCATGCCAGATTGCCTCAGCTGCAAAAACACGCCAATAGTCCTGATGGTGGCGCTACAGCAAGCCTCTAAAGTTCAAAATTTTGAAAATTCACAAGAAATCCACCATATGTGCTACAGATTTGCAACTTTCACCAAAATGTAGCCCCAATACTGAAGAAACTTTTGTACATTTAAACCTATTGCAAATTATGAAGTCCATCACTCTGTTTTTTTTTTCAAAAACTGTAAAACTTATTAAACCTATCTCCTCCCACAATTTTTGCTCAATTGACACCAAACTTGCTACAGAGCATCTTCAGACTGTCCTACACAAACGATCCACACAGATTTTTGATTTTTCGAATATTGAGCCTACAGTGCATCAAAATGTTTGACTGTAAACAGTGTTGTAAACATATACTTGCAAATTCTTGCAACATACATTTTCAATGTTCATTAAAAAAAGACAATAGTTTGGAGTCATGGTATACTGGACAAAGAAAGTTAGGGATCACTCTGATTTTTAATATTGAAATATGATATGGAACATAATTTGAACTATCAAATATTTCAAATTCGAAAATTGGGGTGATCCCTAATTTTCTTTGTCCAGTATAGATGATGATTGGAAAATATCAGAATTTTATCTCAAAAACTGAATTTTTTACAGCATTTGAATTTCGCTCTCATGCGAACAATTGGAGTCAATGCAAAAATGGCATTTTTAAACATCAGTTTTTCACTTATGGAGCCAATCAGTAGCGGGTCTAGAACTGGGAATTGGGGGGGCACAGACACGTCCCTTTTAGTCCTGGCAAGTTCTCAATCATTTTCCTTTATTGACGCGTTTTCCAATTATTGTAATCGGCAACTGAAGACACGATTTCTCTCTATATGCGATCTAACAGCGATGAAATCATGGGTTAAATTCAGTATAGAAAAATAATTTACTTATTAATAGGCCAATGCTTCGCGTTGACTGAACTGGTCCACGTTCCAATGAAATATTGCCTTTCACTCTCGGTATTGCGTGGGTTGATTAAAAAAAAAAAAAGTGGCACTCGGCAGTTAAATAGGCTATAAAAAGCCTGCAGCTCAAGCTATTTGCTTGAGAGTCGACAGGTATGCAATTTTGAACAACGTTGATTTAAATACAGCAAATGCGCGTCCAGATGAATGATTGTCATCTTACCTAATTGGGGAGAACAAGCAGCACCTCTTAAGTGTGGGGTGCTCTCGGAGTGAACCTTTTGTTAATTATGAAAATGACTGAACAGGTCAAGACTAATAATTGTTTTAAATGGATGTTTTGTGCACCCAATTCTCAGTTCTGGCTTCGCCATTGTAGCCTACTGAATTTAGCCCATGATTTCATCGCTGCTAGATTGCATATGGAGAGAAACCGTGTCTTCAGTTGCCAATTACAATAATTGGAGAACGCGTCAATAAAGGAAAATGATTGAGAACTTGCCAGGACTAAAAGGGACGTGTCTGCGCCACCCCAATTCCCAGTTCTAGACCTGCCACTGTCAGTGAGATAGAGCATAGTCTCTTGTGCCAGAAATTGTTTGAGCCTCAACTGATGTAAAATGCACATTAGAATGCCACCTTTTTTGCATCTTCCTACACTCTGCTTGTTGCTCAGAATTGCCTAATTTTGCTTAAAATTGCCCAGACCCGACCATTGCTGCGCAGCAGCTATAATTTAAATTTTGATATTCAGCAGTTCAGCTTGCATGATACAAGCTCAAGGATCTCATATCTGACACAGTACATCAAACTGCCATCATCACCTGTTCTGTGGTTATACAGCAAACATTCAATTCTGCATGTGTTTGTACAACTAGCTTCAAACATGATGTAATTCGCATACAAATTTAGATTAATAGGAACAAATTTAGGGAGAGTTAAAAGTTACACTCTAAATTGTTCAGCGTTAAATGAACTCTAACACAGGTGTATCCACAGTCGTAATTAACCCCCAATCACCATTCACATTGGTGCATTAACGCCAAGAACGTGCATTAAGATTATTGGAGTCGAACTCCTGCTTATGTGCTCAAGTTAAACATTTTACACGGTGACAACACAATGCCACCATATCCCTGCTGATCTGAGAAAGCCATAAAACTCAGATAAGACCGCTGTCCCCAGCTTTGAACTTTGAAATTTTTGACGATTTCCCGCATTTTCTTCCTGTGCAGACCCTGAGGTGTGGACACAGGACCATGTGAGGCAGTGGGTGGAGTGGGCCATAAAAGAGTACTGCCTGGTGGATGTGGACGTGTCCATCTTCCAGTCAATGGACGGCAAAGCGCTCTGCAAGTTAACCAAGGAGGACGTGATGCGTCTCACCTCTGCCTACAACACCGACATCCTTCTCTCGCATCTCAATTACCTCCGGCAGAGTATGTCTGTTTGACCAAACCGAGCGATGTAAAAACAGGGAGTCAGAAATTAAAAATCCTGCCATTTTTGTCTTCCACCTGTGAACTCAAGCTTGAGGTTTCATGAATTAGCATTTCTTCCTGGCAGTCAAATTGTGCTAATTAGCAAATCCTAGTTGTTGGAAAAAATGATGGGATGGGCTTTTGCTCTCTGATTCCAGACTGTAGACCTGATCGCTCCCATGTATGATATTGGCCAAGTTGCACAACAAGGGATGATCCAATTCAGGATTTCAGCTATTTCATTCGGTCAAAATAAATATATTTATTTTTTGCTGAAGGTGTACACCTCCTCTGAAACAGCATTGATAAAAAGCAGGGGCACAAATGCCCTCCACACCCTAACACCCACCCCCCACATCTCAATTTAAAGGCACAAAGGACTGTGCTTGAGGCTTAGCGCACTTGGTTCCATGGTTCACACAATGAATTTGAATGTCCTTCTTCCCTCTCTCTAGGTAGCCCCACATTCAGCTATCCTGCAACACCGATCAACAACACGCCGCAGCAGCCCCGCCTGCAGGTCAAAGCAGGTAAGGCTACCACATCCCTTTGGGGTGCAGTCCTTCGGTGTTTCTTGTCCTCTAACACACCATAGGCCTAGTACTTCATTCAACAAGATGCAGTGACGTGATCTCAGTGAGAATATGACAGAACCAAAAGTAATACTTTTTCACACTGCGGGGGTCACTGAACATTTACGGTGTGATTTGACTCCGTGTCTGGTTGGAGAGTCGCAGACAGGAAGCAGCTGCTTTAGGACAGGAAATGTGGCTGCCTGTTGCTATCTCGGATGTAACATCAGCTTGGGGGACGGTGGGGGGGTGCAAAATGTTGACAATGGCGACTCCCACTGGAATCTCAGAGCCTCTTCAATCCTTTCTTTTTTTGTTGCTTTCATCCTACTATAATTCTCTCGACCTACTGTGACCCTTCCTTCCTTCCTTTCTTTCTGCAGTTCTCCTTCTCTCTTTCTTCCTGTCTGTCGGTTCTTTTCCTTTAAACCCCTCACATTTCTTCACATTTGTGTTATCGCAGCACAATTTAGAAAAACAACTAAAAACAAAAATGGTAAATCAGCACAAGGCGGCATATTTCATTACAGCCAGAAGAGGTTCATTGTCACCAATTAGAATGTTCACTCTCCTGTGTTATGGCAGTACACAATGTGCTCGCTCCTGCAATGATGTCCACCAGCCCACCCTCATCTTTTCCTCATTTGCTCCTTTCTTCTCTTCATCATTGCTCACCCCTTTTCACCACCCCCAACTTTATTTTTCTAGCTGAATCCATTTTCTTCTGTTTTGTACAGAAAACTCTTTTGAGGAGATCAGCAGGAGAAACAGCTGGTCAGCAAACACCCTGCCCTCTGTACAGAAAGGCAAGTCTGCCCTTAAGACTTCAGCTGTATCAACTGTTTCACACCACATGCTGCTGTTCTGCCCAATCGCATTCAGGTCTCCCTCACAGCACCTAACTTGGCTTCACGGATACACCAATCAGCCAAAAGATGATAATATAGCGAAGGTCCCCCTTGTGCTACCAAAACAGCTCCATCAAACTGATGTCACATGAATTCCCAAACTCAGGGTTTCCCAACAAGATATTTCCCAAAGTATCATACTCCGTCCACCAGCTTGTCTTCTTCTCACAGTGCATCCTGGTGCTATCTCTTTCCAAGTAAGTGGTGCACACGTGCCCAGGCAAAGCACGAAGTAGAAGAAAATAGGACTCACTAGACCATACGACCTTCGTCAACTGCTCCAAGGTCCAGTTCTGAAGCTCAGGTGCCCGTTGTGGGGTGCTATTAGAGGTGGACCGGGGTTAGAGTGGGTACTTTGACTGGTCTGCAAGCAAAAAAGTGCAGAATACAGCAGGGTATGATGCACTGTGTGTTGACACAGTCCTCATTTAAATATTATTGAAATCCTCACTGACTTATGTCACATTCGCCCTTCTGTCAGTTTGGACCAGACAGGATAGCCTGCATAGCCCTCATTTATCGATGAACCTTGGGCACCCGAAACGCTGTGGTCAGTTCATGGTTTGTCCCTCTTTGGACCACTGTCATTAGGTACTCATATCTGCTGACAGAAAAGCACCCAGGAAGTCTGGTGACTTCAGAGACACTCTAACCCACCCTTCAGGCCATAACGATTTTACCCTTGTCGAAGTCCTCCATTTTCCATTTCTCCTACATCCAAAACATTGAATACAAGAAATAACCGCTTGCTCACCATTGAATATCTGTCAGCAGAGCTTGACACGTGCCATTGTTATGAAATAATCAACATTATTCGCTGCATCAGTAAGTGCTTTCAATTTTTTGGCTCATCGGTGTATATATATTTCTAATACTTTTGGTACAAATAGTACAGCTTTAGTGCACAATGAAAGATACCAAAAGTGCTTTATAGAATTATGACTGGCATATAAGTCATTCAGGTTATTCTCCCTAATCCTGGTACAAAACACAACAAATGACTCATTGTACCGTTCACTGGTTCTAAATGTTCTGAAAAATGTTTTTTGCATGCTGACATTTTTAGTCAATCAGATTCTTTTTCATTATCACTTAAAATTGAAAAGTACAACGGAGTTTACTTTCAAGACCAGTGAAGACTTAAAACGGATGAAGATACCTTGCTCACTTGGCTCCAACTGTTCGATTCAAGCTTGTTTGAGTTAAGTGATGTTCCACACTGCAGTAATGTAAAGTTTTTTTTTCTGTCCTAGGTTCTCCCATAGAACACCAACACGTCACCAGAGTTACAGACCCTGCACCACGACATGTCCAAGGTACAAATTAGAGCTCCACATGTAATAACTAACATAATTTATACCAGCTTAAGTAGCCTAGCTCTAACAGACGACTTATAATCAAGGCTCTGCACTATAGTGCATGCATGAGCCTCACAATCTTAAATGCAGACCATACCAGAGTCAATTATGACCAGTGGTCGTTGGGCCACGGACATTTGAGTAATGTGTTCCTCAGAGAATAGGAGGGTTTAGTCAGATGGGGTTCTATTCACATTGCACTCTAGTGACCCCTGCTGGTAATTTGATAAACGGCCAAAGCAGCATATGACAGAGCTTTTTTCTGCTCTGAGCTAATGTTGCATTCACCTGCTGCTTGGATTGTCCCATGATGGAAAGCCATTCTTCCAATTTTGCTAAGTTAGTGTGCTTTTGATTCGTAATTTGGAAACAACATAGATCTCACAAAGAAGATGAGTTGGATTTTATAGTATAAATTACTTCTCTAACTAATCTAGCTTGGTTACTTGATGTGGAAAGCGACTATGAGTTATAACCCAATTCCATATTATAAATTAACTGCCTAAAACCTATGGACCTGGGTCCATCAAATGCAGCTGCTATATTCAGACCTGTGCAATTTTACATTCCAGTAGAGATCCCAAGGTTTCCAACGATCCCAAATGTGTCCTACAGAATTACATGGAAATGTGTATAAAATGATGTACAAGATGTAGATATGTTACATTTAATGTAATGCAATGGCCATAAAAACTTGGCTTCCTGGATTTGAATATTTCCCTCAATAGAACTGTGATGCAGTTTTAGTGAAGCACTGCAACCAACAGATAGAGAACATGTATGTGACATTGACCCACAGCAGGGGTCACCAACCCTGTTCCTGGAGGGCTACCATCCTGTAAGTTTCTGTTCTATCTCCAATTTGGCACATCTGATTCAACTAATTAGCTACTCAATTGCCCAGCTTGTGATCTTGTTAAGTAGCTAATTAGTTGAATCAGATGTGCTGAATAGGAGGTAGAACAGAAACCTACAGGATGGTAGCTCTCCAGGGACGGAGTTGGTGACCCCAGGTCCTACAGTATGAAAAAATGCATTTTCTGACTTTGAACTGAGTAAAGTCAGAGTTCAAGGGGTTAAATGTTAGCAAAAAATTGATATGCAAAATGTGAATTTGCACCATTAATCAAAAATTTCTTACCAACCAAAATAAACATTTACTTTTGTCTGGCGTTTTTGCCTATATGATGCCAAAACTTGCCAAATCGTGAATCAAAATTTTTGCAAACTTTTTCAACTGTTGTTCCAACTTGAGGGGGCATTCACATGAATTTACCGAGTTAGGAATTCATTTGTTTTATTATTCCAATACCATGTGAATGCAGCATGAGGTAAATTGTGCGGTGTGAAAAGTTTCTGGCTGCTGACAGCGCATGTTCCTAATGATAACCATGGATGTCGCCACAGAATAGGCAGTGGGATTTCTGCATGTGCAGTAGTGTGCAGACATTATACACTTAACAAAATGAAGATATATCAGAAACCAAGCACTATTAAAGTATTTATTTCATGTAATATTGGATCATATTGATGAAAATAAGTAAAGATATCTATACAGCAAAAACAAAAAAAAATGTCTTTTTGAGATAAAAAGTCAGTATCTAGTGTGGCCACCTTTTACTTTCCTTAGAACATTTAATCTTTCAGGCATAGTTTTCACATATTTTTTTTTCAATTTCCTCACTCGCTAAACCATTCCATTTGGTTTGAAGTTCATTCCAAAGAGATTCTATACCATATTTGCTCAGTTGGACTAAGGTCTGGACTTTGAGCAGGGCGAGTCATAACTTTTGTGTCACCAGATGTTTCTTTCCGACTGAGAAAATTGTTGCACAACTTATATGTTTAGGGTCATTATCTTGTTTAACATAAAATCCGCAACTGATCAGTCTCTTTCCAGATGGCAATGCATGCCTCTCAAGGATGCTGTGATACTTCTTTTGATCCACAATTCTGTTGATTTTTATGAAATCACTGGCTGCTTTTGAGAAGACTGCACCACAAACCATAATATTACCACATCGATGTTGTACTGAAGGGGTTAAACAGTCATTTTGGGAATGTTCTACAACTCTACGGCATACAGAAGTTGCGTTTTGGTGAGAAAATCTCAAATTTTGAATCATCAGTCCAAAGCACTTTTTCCCATTGATGTCCAATCCTTAAATTTCTTGGCAAACTCAAGCCTTTTTTTGATGCTGCCTCCTCCTAGCAGCGACACGACCAATCAGATCATATTTACACAGGAGTCCAGAAATAGTAAATCTTGATACTTTCATCTCTTCACATCTGGCCCTATTAATATCATCACGGAGTTGTCGTGCAGGGAACTGCATTGTTTTTTTTTTTTTTTATTTGTCATACACAGATCACAAACATCAGAGGCACTTAACCTCCGTTTTGCACCTCTATTGCCACTAGTTTTCAGTTATCCGGTCTCTTTGAAATGCTTGACCGTGTTTCTTACAATGCCCTAACGGCATTTAATGTCTTCAGCATCACGAAAGGCCGCAATGTGGCTATGAACAATCTCAGAGGGCTCCTTGTGTCGTGCCATCATGTTTAACACTGTGACACTGCTCAAAGTTCACATCACCTTATATACTGGAACAATCGACCATCAGAGGTAATTTTGCAGAATAATGTTGCCTCAAACCAGTTTAAACAAATGTTTAGCATTAATAATCATGGAATGAGCCTTCAAACATGCATTCAGGCGATGCAAGAGCAAAACCCCCCCCCAAAAAGCTTGCAAGACTGTCATAAAACTTTTTTAAATTTTATCTGTGTTTGTTTATTATCCATATTTTTACCTCAATATACTCGAGAATGATTTTTTTTGTTCTCATAACCGACAATAGTATTTTTCAATACATTTTCACCAAAAAATTATAGAAAAGTCATATACTTGGACCCATTTTCGATGAAAGTGGTGGTGTATAATCATCACTGCACGCTACTGTACATGGCTGTGGATGCTAACACCCTATAATTCAAACACGGGTGGTAATTCATATATTTGAATCCATGCGGGGGTTCAAATGCATACTTAGCTCCATTAAGAACGCACGGGTGAGGTATGAACTCTATTTGCGGCAAATTGAAGAAACGACTGATTTTTATTGCTTTTCCAGTGAGGCACGAGAGGAAATAAAGAAAAGCGCGTGGTATTGTAATTCTTTGCGCGTAAGCACTTCAGTAATAATAAACATTGAGCTGTTAAGTGATGCGTGCAGTGACACTTGACTTGTTCTTTTTGTGTGGTCAATATCCTACATAAAGTCAAAAAAAAAAAAAACCGAAATATGCTACTGCATCGAGAAAATACAGCGGCTTGTGACACAGGGGGAGAAAAAAAGCCTTTGCCATGCTACGGGCAGATCTCAGCCGCCGAGGAGGTGGTGCGTCATTGCACTGTCACCGTTCAACAATTAGTCGGCTGTCTATCCGAGAATGGAACACAGGCACTGTCACTGACCGACCCGCTTAGGGCAGCCCACGAGGGGCGATGTCGGCTCAAGACCGCCACATCTGGTTACAGCCTGTCGTGACAGATTCGGACAGCAACCCAAACTGATCATGAGATGAGGGGTCGAGGCGATTGAGGTGAGGACAAGTGTCGTTTGCGCCGTCTATGTGAGCAACACATGCGTGCACACGGGCCCCATGGCTGCCCTTACCATGGTCAGTCAGCGACAGTCTGTTTTCCATTCTCAGACAGAAACAGGGAAATAAAGTGCCAAAAAATGACACAGAGGCAGGTGCCCACAGTCAGAAGTGAAGAGTTCCTACTCCTGTTGATGGGCAAAAAATGGGTTTTCTGTAGGGGCCGTGTGGACGCATGTTTTGCTCACGTAGATGGCGTCAAACGGTACTTGTGCTCACCCTCAATCGTCTCGGACCCCTCATCTCATGATCAGTTTGGGTTGCTGTCCGGAATCTGTCACGTACAGGCTGTAACCAGATGTGGCGCTCTTGAGCCGACATCGTCACTCGTGGCTGCCCTAAGCGGGGTCGGTCAGTGACAGTGCCTGTGTTCCATTCTCGGATAGACAGCCGACTAATTGTTGAACGGTGACAGTGCAAATGACGCACCACCTCTCGGCGGCTGAGATCTGCCCGTAACATGGCAAAGGCTCTTTTTCTCTCTCCTGTGTCAGAAGCCGTTTCATTTTCTTGATGCAGTAGCATTTTTCATTTTTTTTTTGTTGGCTTTATGTAGGCTATTGACCACACCAAAAAGAACAAGTCAAGTGTCACTGTACACATCACGAACAGCTCAATGTTTGTTATTACTGAAGTGCTTGGCGCGTGCATGTGGTGCGCGTCAGGATTACAATACCACGCGCTTTTCATTATTTCCTCTCTTGCCTCACTGGAAAAGCAATAAAAATCAATCGATTCTTCAATTTGCCGCAAATAGAGTTCATACCTCACCCGTGCGTTTTTAATGGAGCTAAGTATATTTTAATAATAAACTAAAAGTAAGAATATTTAAGTTTCATATGTATGTATTTTGTGTAATTTACAAGTGAGTTTCCTTTTTCTCATATACAGATCCATACCAAGCACTAGGACCAATCAGCAGTCGCTTAGCCAACCCAGGTGCGAACCTTCCCAAAAAAAAGAAAAGAGACACAAAATGTACATTACTCTTTGGGAACATGCTCATGGTATAGAAGAACGCAATAAACAGGCAAAAGGTCCATGGAAGCAGAAACATGGGAGGCGGGAGTCTGCTTATTGCACCAGGGCACTTACAGGAGTGAGGAGGGAGGAAGCAGTGGGTCATCAGTAGCATCGGCGCCTCCGTTGGGCTCGATCATTTAGTTGTCACCATTTTTAATGGCCAGCTACATCAAGAAGTAGACCATTTGAAGATTGGTTCAAAAACTTTGTGGTCAAGCCAATCAATCAATTGAAGAGCTGTGTGCTAAAAGTACTAAAGTCACATTTTCACAGACCAGGAAATGAGGTTGGGAAAATGTCTTTTGCAGTTACCCAAGTCCACTGCCACAATTTTCTCAAAATGGACATTTTGTGACCTATGCACTTTTGGCACTGGGGTCTTGTATTTCACTCAGTCTTTCACCTGTCAGCCATTATGTCACACGGAGTAAAAAATGCTTTTGTTTTTAAACTAAAATCTAATAAAGGCCCTCTCCAAATTTGATTTCTGGAACCTTTGCTTAGAACAACCATCTCTGATGTTGAATTCTCTCAGAAAAATAACTGGCTGAAATAAATTTCTCCCTTTGGAAACACCTCCAAGGAGGTGTTTCCAAAGAGTTTCAGCTGCGACCATTTTACTGTGTGCCTCGCACTATATACTCGAAAGTACCACAGACACTGTCAGATCTGTGACACAGCCACACTAGCAGAGACAGCCAGGCACCCCAGAGATCACACTGACCTGCATTTGCACCTGTGTCCTCACAGAATCCTAACCTCTTCACAAGAAGTGCCGAAAATATAATTATTTAGATAATTCTTGAAAGATAATTCTTTCAAGCTGCCTAACACTAGCACTCACAGTATTGTGGGCAGGTTGTTGGAAAGCTATTAACAGATAGAGAAAGTAAATCTCAATGCCTGAAGAAGGCTTCTTCCAACTTTATGATGAACATAGCTAAATGATCATATTTGTTGTGAAATCAAATCCTAGAAATTGCATTTTATAGATGTTATTTGCCATGAGGAAGTAATATTTTCTAAATTCGTGGCAACTTTCAGGCAGTCTTCTATTAGTTGACTAAGACTGATACGACAGCATCAAAGTTGTCTCCCACTCATTTTACATGCACTTAGTTGACTAACATTATGAAGAAAAACCACAAAAACGGCCATCCATATGCCAACATAAATGCATTAGATCAGGTGGAAGAGTAACTATGTTTGATACACACCATTTTGACCCATCTTACCCAATTCAGCACCTTCCATTTCTTACTTCCTGTTTTTTTTCCCCATTTTCCAGGCTCTGGGCAGATCCAGCTGTGGCAGTTCCTGCTGGAGCTGCTGTCCGACAGCGCCAATGCTGGCATCATCACCTGGGAGGGCACTAACGGCGAGTTCAAGATGACAGACCCGGACGAGGTGGCCAAGCGCTGGGGCGTGCGAAAGAGCAAGCCCAACATGAACTACGACAAGCTGAGCCGTGCCCTGCGCTACTACTACGACAAGAACATCATGACCAAAGTACACGGCAAACGCTATGCCTACAAGTTTGACTTCCAGGGAATCTCCCAGGCGCAACAGAACCACGCAGGGGAGTCCGGAGTGCTAAAGTTCCAGCAGGAAGTGCCTTATGTACAGCCATACCACAGCCACCAGCCCAAAATGAACTTCATGGCCACGCACGCCGCTAGCCCCATGCCTGTCACCACTGGGAACTTTTTCGGGTCCCCGACCACATACTGGAACTCAGCGACCACAGCCATCTACCCCACGGCCACCATGCCGCGACACCCGGGTACCCACTCTCACCTCAGTTCATACTACTGAACCAAACCCCACCCCCTCTGGAAATGGAACAGTTTGTCAATGTTTTGAGCCTAGTCCTCTCCCCCCAAACCCCAAGGTATGGCTCCAATTGTACACTCCTCTGGACACAGGAGTGGGAACATCTAGCAATGCAGACCACCTGCGTGTTATTTCATCTGCGTTCTTTTTTTGCGGCTATGAGATTTGAAAAGACGCCATGATGTTCAGCAGTGTTGGCATCGGTTTGGTGCTGTGGCGCCACCTGGCTGACACTGCTGGGCCACTACTCCTTGGGGAGGGTCGTTTTCAATAACTGGGCGGAGATCCAGTGTGACATATAAATGTGTGCCGGAGTGCCTCAGACAGAGCCACTGAAAGGATATTGACTGTTGACTGTTTGAGCTGAGAGGACCTTCTTAGCCACTGCAAACCAGCATTCTCCATTATATTGTAAAAAAAATGTTTTTATCAATAGCTATTGCAAGAAATTATTATTCCCTGGCATCATTCTTTCAGTAATAGAACCACAAAGACAATGCAAACATAGTGACATCTAGTTCAAAAAACCATTACTCAACACAAAACCACAACTTTGATTTTCGTGGGATGATTTGACAGTATGTAAGACACTCTCAGACCCTCAAGTGCACAAAAGAACAAATCAGCATCATGAATTCATAGAACGTGGTGCATTTCAAGCCATTAACACTGCTGGCTGATTTGTGTGAGTTTAGATTCAAAGTTTAGTTTAAGGCAACTTCAAAGGGCTGTTTAGTACTTACATGGTGAACTGAAAAAATGGAGTACCACCTATAAAATCCATCAGGGATTTCAGGAATTAAAAATAAGAAATACCAACAAGGTAAAAAATGCAAATACACTGGATAGTCTGTCGTTTTTTCAGTTTTATTGTAATATTAATTAAAACTAAATTATGTCAAGACCTTTGCAATTGTGTAGGATTAGGGTTTGCAAGAAATATTTACCAGTATTTTAATGTGCATATATAGAATTTCTTGTTGTACAGACAAATACACACACTGTAGCTTTTTTATCCAATTTATATTCATTGCGCTATAATGTAGCACTCTTAATAAACAATAATAAAGTATATTTGTAGAGTCAGAATTCTTGATTTTGTCTCTGTATTGTGGTTCACACACAGTGTGAAAATATTAATTACATATTAATTTACCTGCTCCAGTGAGATTGTTTAAACATGTAACATTCAGAATCAGCACTGTGCAATGCTATGCTAACTAATTGAGTTTGCATTCCAATTTATCATTATCAACAGAACTCATTGGCCAGGCCTCTGAAAAATTGATGCATGTGTCAGTGGAACCCACTGAGATTAAGAAATTAAAACTATTGAGCATGCCAAGTTGAAACAAGCTGGCCGCGAGGCCCACGGTCTCCTGTCGCCAAAATAAATATGTACCCTGCGACCTTTAACCCCTTTGCGCAGAATACAAAATTTTGCCAATTTTTCCTGCTGTGCATGAGCCTATTTAAGCTTTAGAACTCAGGATTTGTGTCACAGAGATTTTTGAAAATTATTCAAGTGAAGCCAGACCTTTGGAAATTCAATTACAGAATTGTTTAGGAATTAAATTTTGGAATTTACGGATGCCGGCGTCTACATCTGCAGAAAGGGGTTTTAAGGAGGTCAATTCTGTTCAACGTGAAAGTGGATATTTTGTAAAAGATGGCAAGGAACTGGATCCATAGAATTTGACCATCAGGTTAAAGAGAATGCCCCAAAACGCCACACTGAACAATTTTGAGCTTGTAAATCAAGTCTGAAAAAAATAGGTGAAGTACCAATATTCGACCTGCTAATTGCAAGGTCAAATAATAGGTAAAGGTCACTGATATTAAACAGGAAACTGGTTCATAATCTAATCTCCTTTTATGCAGAACATGGGGTCTGTAATCCATTTTCTGCTTGAGTTATCGTGTCAACGCCACTTTTCGGACGGACGGACGGACGGACACACACGCACACACACATGCACGGACAGGGTGCATTCCTATGTCTCCCTTTCGCCAGAGGTGACGGAAGACAAAAAAGAAGTTGTTTTTGAATGTTAGAGAAAAACCTACTTTGAAATAAGGCTACTGTTGAACACATGACAGGTGGGAGGAAGGGAGAGAGACTGAGAGAAAGAGAATAGCAGTGTACCTACACACCTTGCCACACCTTTGGCTGCCCTGAAATCTCACCTCCAGGCCCACCATGGTTTGGAGAAGAGTGCCAAAATCACTCGCATGAGAGGAGTCAAGACTCAGCCAAGCTGATGGCAGCACTGCCACTCTGACCTGTTAAGGTTCATAGAGTTTGTGTGTGCATACATTTTAAGTGGCACTGTCAGCAACAGCTATCTCGGTAGCAACATGCACAAGTCTTACGAGGATACGCGAATAAAAAGAATTAAGTCCTGAACACAATTTTTTTAAGTTTTATTGCCAAAAAACAAAATCCAAATGGACCTGTTGGATAAATAAAAAATAAATAAGCAAAAATATATCAATCATGCCGCCAGTCTTCAGACTACAATTCCAAAATCAAATATGTTACCACCCCAAAATAATGCACTGCGCATTGGTTGAATGAATGCCTCCATCTTTTTGAAACTGTACAGCACTATATTCCTAAGGACAAAATATTTAGAGGTTGTAGGTTTGATTCTCAGGTGGCACAGAGCAGCTGTACCTTTGATACAGGAGCTAACCCTGGGATTATTTTTAGGGGGGAAATATCTCAGAAAAAAGGAAAAACTGCCAAATAAAAGTCACACTCACCAGAGTCAGGGAATCCCAAAGACTTCCTTGAATGACAGGTGAGGCACGGATGCCTTCTCTGCTTTCTTGACGCCTGTTCCTTTAGCCGGCTTTTGTTTAGTCACCTTATCTGTTTTCGTTGGAGTCACCCTTTCAGTTACTTTTCGATTCCTAGGCCGAGTCCTCCTTTTAATCCCTGGTGGAGTCCATCTCCTAATCTCTGGTTCAGACACCTCAGGAGTCACTACCTCAGTCACCTTTTCACTTCCTGGTTGAGTCCATCTCCTAATCTCTGGTTCAGACACCTCAGGAGTCACTACCTCAGTCACCTTTTTACTTCCTGGTTGAGTCCATCTCCTAATCTCTGGTTCAGACACCTCAGGAGTCACTACCTCAGTCACCTTTTTACTTCCTGGTTGAGTCCCTCTCCTAAACTCTGGTTCAGTCACCTCAGGAGTCACCAGCTCAGTCACCCTTCTGCTCCCAGGGCGAGTCCTCCTTTTCATTTCAGGCCGAGTCCACCTCCCAATCTCTGGCTCAGTTACCATTTTAGTCACTGTCTCAGTCACCTCCTTCACCATTGGCTTAATCACTGCCATAGCTACGGTAGGTATAACCTCATCCCATTCCACTGTGGCCTCCCCTACAACTGTTCCATTGTCAGGTTCCAGAGTCCAGGAGCCGCTGGTCACTATCTTTTTGGTGGCTGGAAGCAATGATGGGAAACGCAAGGAATGGGGGATGGGTTATAATCAGAAACTCTCCCAACCTTCATGTCCTCCCAAGTTCCCTGCACAGAGTTCAGCAATTGGGTACCCCAAATCTGCAAATGCTTTTGCCATGCACTAGCCAAAACTTTTCAACCCCTCAATCTGGAGGGGGGCCTCTCTCACCAGGAAGTTCAGCTTCAGTGGAGACGCAGGTGGAGTCACAGCAAGAGCACACCTGGGTGTCATTATACAGCTCCTCCCACCTGTCCAGGAAGAAAGGTGATGAAAGTGGGAGGAGGGGGTGAACTGGAGAACTATAAACTAGCACCATTCCACCTTTCAGGAGCTGGTTTTTTTAGGTATTTTATGAAATATCAAATTTGTCAGAAGATCGGGAAATTCAAGCTGGAATTTAGGCAGCTGGAATAGGTTGGCCGTATCGTTATGAGCCCAAGATGGAAACAGGTTTTAGATGTTCAATGCAATGACACTATGATGCGAAATAAATCATCCTAAAGTCATTTTTGGTGCTATCCATTTGGCAAAAGTGGGTGATTATATACCCATGGTGCCCTGTAAACTGAAAATTGGTTAAACACAGACCATTCCTTGAAAACAATAATTAGTCTTGACCTGTTTCCAGTCGTTTAATTAAATTGACTTTACATGAACTCTGAAAACAGTTGAGACCATCAGCTAGTTCTGCTCGTTGAGATAAGAGGAGCACACATAAGCCTCCCTTGATCAGTTTTCAATAATTTTCCTTGAAGAACACATTTTTCAATGGAAAAAATAAGCCATCAGCAGTAATACGAGTTAAATGCACAGCTTCCTCCCAAATGAAATGTTGCAATGATTAAAGAGAAAATGTTTTACTCACTTTAGAAAAAAAGATTAACTGTGATGTTAACCTTTGTTTTTGCCCTAAGCACATCCTGCTCTATAAAATTTTAGCTTCATGATTGTTTAATTACAACACTGAAATCAAAAATTAGCAACAAAAATCCGCAAATGAACAACTTGATTGAAAGGAATTTCATGTCGAAATGACGCGTTTTCTTTGTGTTAGATCACTGAGGGAAACTCGTCAAATCTGATCATGTTGAGTGTTACTGGAGTTTATGCAATGTTAAAATAAATTAATGATTGAAAACAGTCTAATACCAATAATTATTTTCAAGGAATGTTCAGTGCTTCATCAATTTTTATTTCACCGTCCGTCACTGGTGTACAGTGTCCTCGTATGACCGTGGCAGTGTCCATGGCGTAGCTATCTACAACTTGCTTATATTTACAAGGTTACATTATTGACATTTGACGTTGTTAATTCTAGCTGACTGACTTGTGATAGTGCAAATTTTGACTTCCAAAGTTGCTTCAACCTTAGCTATTACATGTAGACTGCTATGCAAGCCAGCTGCTGCTCACTGTCCAGAAATGTGAAACAAACATGTAAGCAAAGCATGCAGCAATGGTTATCTCAGGCCATAATCTATACAGCAAGTAAGCATGAAATGGCTCTTTTATGCTGAACAAAAAAGAGAGAAATCTGTATCTGGATGCAGGTTTTCGATACGCTGACTTTGCACCAGTAAACTTTCTTTCCTAAGATGACATATATGGTCACAAAACTCACATTCGTGGTGAGGAAATTTGACTCAGGAAGTCAAAAAGTACACAGAAATTTCTGTTTATTTCTCAAAGTAGTGATTTCTCAGACAAAAACATGAAAAAATATCAATCAGTATACATATTTACATGTAAAAATGAACAATTACATGGAATCTTTAAAGCATTGTACAACATCACTAATGAGGTAGAGAATTAAAATATGGGGCAGACAAACATATCAAACTCATTTTGGCAGGAATCACAAATCAAACATGGTCCTTACCTGTCTGTGGCTGAGTTGTAGGTGCAGGATTTGGCAGTTGGAGTTGCAGTATGATTGGCCACAAACATCTCGCAGTGCATGTGGACACGCTAAGAGGGAGATAGGATCACTACTTTCAGTAAAACACATTTCAACCTGCTACCCTGCCCCCCCCCCACCTCCCCCCTTCCTCCAAATTTAGAAAATCCTATTGAAATTCAAGGTCCGATGCGGCTGCGCCTTGCACCATGCTCGGTCTTTATAAGGAGAGCGCACAGAAAAGCATGTGCTGTCCTGCAAAGCACTGGACTGTTAGCAAACGCTAAAAAGTGTTGGCTTTCCCTCTAGTAGCTGTACAATAAAAAAATAAAAAAATCACTGTGGTGAAGAACACTGCGTTCAGCATGGTTAGACTGCATGCGCAAAAACTGCGGACATACTGTAGATGCCTGGTCTAACAGCGGCAGGCAGCACCCAGAATGCAGGAATGCGTATGTAGGCCTGCTTTCTGACACTCTAAAGATTAAATAGGAAGTTTAAATACGATGAGATCACCTCAGCGGTCATCCCCTCGAAGAGAAAAGCTTCTACCGTGAATCTCAAAACATTCCTCTTGTAGCGGATGAACCTCGACTGGCTGAGAGGGACCTTACTGTCCGCCATGCACCTGAGCACAGAGAAATACTAGTTAAGCACATTGAAGACAGCATCAGGACACCGAGGTTGGGAGCGGTCTTGTTACCCATAGTTCTCGATCACTGAGAATCGGAGCGTGTCAGAGACGTTCTGGGAGGGAGTGGCGTAGCAGAAGCTGATAAAAAGCCTCTGGTCTCCAGAAAGGGGCGGCGATCTGGCCTCAAAGTACATAATGCTTCCAATGATGTACCCTTGTGTTTCCGGGAGTCTCTCCCACCGATCTGGAAGCAGTTAAACACTGGTATACCATCCATCTGCCCAGCACCAACCTACTACCAATTACAATAAATCATAACTTTACCATCGCAAGGTGTGAGAGTGAAGTCACTGCTCTGTGACATACTCCTAAAGATTTGGTGAGTCTTAATGTCTGGTAGGTATCCAATCTTGTAAGAGTAGTAAAATCTTAAGAAAAAAAGACATATGAACATTTCAACACTTAAATTGCATTATAACACATAAAAAGGCGAGGTTCGTCATCCTGGTAGCAAGTACCATATGCATATTCCAGTTATGCTTCCGATACAGTAACCTACATTGGTATTTAGGCTGTTGATAGAAAGCCATTATGCAGTTCCATGATTATTTAGAAGACATAATGCTGATATTTTTAAACTAATACAAGAGTATAGGCATGAGAGAAAAAGACATGCTGGCATAGCTTGTACCTGTTATAGTGGCAAGAAATGGACAGAGCGAAGGGCACAGCTGTCCTGATGAGTCCTGTGGGTGCTTCAGGGGTATAGTAGAGTGTGTTCGAGTACACCAATTGATTGTTGATTATCTGAATTGGAAGGATTTGTGTTGCGCATTAAAGTTATGTTTCCTTGCAGAGCAGTTTTTTGTAAATTAAGAAGATCGGAGGAAGACAGTGGCTGCATCCGAATTCTCAAGGCGACCTTTTTACTTGCCTCTCCACTTTTCCTTGACCTCACAACAACAACAACAAAAAAAAAAAACATCACATACATGAAGGGAAAGTTGCACGAAGATTTTAAAAGCAGTGTGTGTTTGAGAAAAATTGGTTGTCCTTTTCTTCAATACATCATGTGCTGGACATCAAAGATAGCCCTCTCAATGTATCGGAAAACTTCAGTACCATATGACATTTCCAATCGTTGCAACTGTACAGGATTCAAGTCCATATTTGATCTTTCCTGTCTTCCAAGGTTGGTTGTGTTCCTTGTTGAAAGGAAGCAATTTAGGAGCTAATCGCCAGAGCCTGCATCTGAATGGTTGGCATTAGAAAACAGGGTGAAGTAGGAAATAGGGCCGAATGAGCAGCATTTTCCAATTGTGAAGTGTCTAGAATCCCAAATGCACTGTTTATGGCACCCGTGTTTACTTTCAAAATAAACAATGCACTCGGGATTGAGGTCACTTCAACTATCTGAAAATGTAGATAATTCAGAACTACTTCACCCCATGTCATCTATTGCTGAGCCATCCAAATTCTCTGAACCTTCCTTGCTAATGGACGTTACCCAAAAGAATGCTGAATTGTCTATTTCAAGAGGGAAAGGAGATAGTTAGGCCTAGGCTGCGTTCAAATAGTCTTTTTTGCTTAGAAAAGTTCCTACCGCCTAAAAATGACCCAGAGGTATTTATGTGGAAGCCATGTTCGAATTCTCTACATGTTCAGGAAAGGTGCTTCAGTGCTTCCAAACTTATCTCCTATAGCATAGGGTACACTGACCCATTCTTTTAAATTCGAAAGGACAGAACGCCATCCCACAATTCCACATGGCAGCAATATTTAAAGCGACAACTCGTCCATCCAGCCCAATGATGTAAAGAAACTAGAGGCTCTAGAGAGCCTGAATCACTCACCTGGATCTATTCAACCGCTCACTTTCAAGACTCTACTGGCATCGAAAGCCAATGGTTACAATCTGATCCCTCCTCTCTACAATCCTTGGCTAAGATGACTGCATGAATGTACTGAGTATGAGTGATCTATGCAGATGTGTATACTTAATTTAGTAAAACAAACTCAGATAGATTGTGCTAACAAGAATGTTACAGATTCCGTTAAAATGTCCCCCATTTCAACTTATTTACAAGGGGCATAGTCACTCCCTGTCTGCGTCAAACAAATAAACCATGTTTGATGAAGAACCATTGAAAAATACAAGTTCCACTGTGTCAACAAGTTAGTCAATACTAAGATAGGTTTCCATGACCTTGAGCCCTTCATCATAATTAATGTATGCGTTAATGGGGCTAATAAGACCTTGCCGTTCAGCGTGACTTTTGCTCCGTGTAGAAGGCTGGATGGTGCCCTCTCTTGTTGTTTTGGATGTCAGGTGGTTAGGGTTGTTGTCTCATGGGCATTTTCCCAACATCCCGTCTGTAATACCTTGCTACAAATACAACAAAAATCATAACATTTGATGTTTTAAGGCCAATAACCCCTAGAAAAAGAGCCATTGTATAATTTCAGTCAAATGGAGACTTCTGTAGAGCTGAAAATTTAGCAATTGAAAGTCTCTCTCTCTCTCTCATCATCCAATTTGACACTGCAAGGCCAATAACTCCTACAAGGAGGCATTGTATGATTTCGATCCTAGGAAGACTTTTGTAGAGTTTCATCTGCTGATCATTTTGAGGTAATGGTTTGTTCTCTAGCTGCTTTAGTTCCTGAGATACAGGTGAAAATAGGTGGTTTTACCCTTATGTTCTACTTTAGTAACACCGGCCATGTTATTCAGACAGCCGGCATAATCAACACAATTTTTAAAGTAGACATCCTAAGGATGCTCGTGGCTAATTTTAGTCTGAATCTGTACAGTAGTTTGAGAGAAGATTTTTGAAAAATGTTAACGACAGACGACGACAGATGACAACAGACGCCAAGTGATGACAATAGCTCACCTGGACCTTTGGTCCAGGTGAGCTAATAAAAACTAGACCGCCTGTTCTCTATTCTTGGTGCATTCTGTCATGGTCATATAAGCGCTAGCTTCCGGTCATGGCAAACTGCATAGTAAACACAGTAAACACCCCTGCACAGAAATAAATAATCTAATAAATAAATAAATAAAAAAAATAAGGTTGCTATAGGCTCTAAAAAAAAAAAAAAAAAAGGAAAAGTAAAATGTTTGCTATAGGGCACTTTTCAAAAAGAGACATACATGTTAGTGAAAGTATTCAGGATATAACCAGTATGATCAAAATCAGCTAAACTGACAGTTAAAAAAACTCAAATATTTACCAGTAAATAATTGGTAAAACTATGGTTTTAGAGAAATGAAAAAAAAAAAACCCCCCATTTCTCCACAGTCTGCACAATTTTCACAGCCAACAGTGCAACAGGAACTAACCATTTTGACACATACATCTTATGCATCCAAACTGGTTAATGCACAACACGCTTTGATTTGCCATGACCGGACGGTAAAGCCAACTTACCACAAGAAAGGGGGCATTGCGCATCTAGGCTGCATCCAAATAGTCAAAAAATTACTTCTTATCCACTAATTCCTCACCAATCTTCTTTAACCTTTGTGGAAAACGTCATAAGGTAAAGGAAAGGTGCAAAAGGGAATTCCTAACGGCTTAGGAAGACAACCGCGCCAATTAGAGAATCCGAATGCACTTACAGTAGGCAACATGATCATGAGTCCCCTGCCAATCATATTCGTTTCTTTACACAATTGGCCGGATGAATGGTCACCGCTTTAAATATTGCTGCTGCGCAGAATTGTGGGATAGCGTTATCTCCTTTCTTTTCGAAAAGGGTGGTTCTGTGTACCCTATGCTAAAGGAGGTACAGTAAATTAGGAAGCACTGAGACACATTTCCTTAACATTTAAAGAATTCGAATGCACTTATCATGGCTGCCACATAATTATTTCCCGATCAATTTTTATGAGTTAGGAACTTTCCCAGGCAAAAAAGGCTATTCGAACGCAGCCCTAGTTTTTTTTCCCTCTACGTCATTGATCCGGCCAATCACGCAAACAAACAAATATGAGGAGCAAGAGAGACGCATGATCAAGTCGCCTTGGGCGTATTCAACTCCCTGTTCTGGTGCAGTGAACATGTACTCGAATGAGTCCAACAGCCACGTTCCTGTTCCCAAATCTCACACCAACTCGGCTGGTGGTGCAGCAAGAACAAACGGCATCCACCATGGCAAACAGTAAGCAAACTTGCGAAGAGCAGTTAAATTTTTCTCTCTTTTACTCAAATAAACTTATACCTAAGCAATACAAATGCATGTAATATTGGTATTTGAGCCCCGATAGTCATGATATTTCCAAAAAAGGAGTCAGATACAAGCTGAATTAAGTATGCATCAACAATAAATGCCGTCTGTTGACATCATGTATGGTTATGGCACGTTTTCGAGGGCCTGTAGACTTCATGAATCCATGGTAACCTGCACTTTCCCGTTGGAGACTGAACGTTTGCATTTTCTCGGCCTGTCCCGGAACAGTCGGGAACGGGGCGGCGAAGACGCCCATACTGTAAAGGCATTTAGATTCTCTAAGCAGCGTGGGTGTCTTCGTAAGCCGTTATAAATTCTCCTTTACGCCTTTCCTTTACCTCATGACGTTTTCTATCAAGGTTATAGAGAAGTGGTTAGGGGTTAGACAATAGGAAATATTTTTTGACTATTCAAACGCAGCCCTAATCTTGGCAGAGAGCAAAGATCAAACATGGACCACTATCCTTTGCAGCTATAGCGACTGGAAATGTCATTCGGTCTCGAAGTTTTCCGATAAACTGCGAGGGCTACCTTTTCGGTCAAATTTATGACATATTGATGGAAAAGACATCTGGTTTTTCTCAAACATGCCCAATACACTCTTAAAATCACCCTGCAACTTTCTCTTCACCTATGACGTTTTCTAGCGAGGTAAAAGCATAGACTGTATAAAAAGTTGGACAAAGCAACCATGACGTAACCCACTGGTTTCAGTATACCATTTAGGAAGGCTCCATTTTGGCAATTTGAACAGCGCCATTTAGTCATTTTGAAACCGGATGTGATTCCTATTTGACAAGAGCGTGAATTCAAGATCCAGGGAGGAGCGAGGGGTAGATCTATAAGTGGGTCGGACAGTATCTGACGAGGACCAGAGGGTAGCCACGCCCCCAAAGCATATCTGATTTTATCCTTTATTCTAGTCTGTTTGGGACCATTATTTACAAAAATGAACATCATGATATATCGAAGGAGACTTGAAACTTGCAATAGATACCATAAAAAAGTGGAAAATCATTACTGAAATTATAAATCAGATGGGAAAGTAGGGTCATTTTCTCATAGACTTCTATAGCATTGAGCTTCCTTCTGCAACCACCGACGTCGCTGGCCATTAAACAGAATGCAATTTTAAGAGATTTCCGCACTGGCTTCACTTTTCAGACTCGGGTGCTGCGTCCATCTTTTTCTACAGTCAATTGGTTAAAGTAAAGTGGAGAGGAAAAGAATTTAAGTAGGCTTTAGAGGAGAATTCGGCGCTGCCAGACAGTAGCTTAAAAACTCATGCGCACGCACGCAATCGCAGACCTTACCGATTTCTCACTTCCGCAGCAGCTGACGTTGTTACTAAAGATAAAGAAGTGCTCCGTTTCGTCGCTGACACCGCACGTTCCAAGAGTCAACTGCGAAGCCGAAGCCCTCGAGCCCAAAGTTCTCTTGCGGACTACAACGCGCATTTTGCTCTTGCCGCACGATACAACCACATCCTTGCGTCCACTGGAGGGTCTGGTAGTTGGATGACTATGCGGAGAACTAGGAAGCAAAACCTTTCTTAATTTTCCCGGCATGGGTTCCAGCCCGGTCATGCGAGTGGGGTTCAATAGTTCTTTATTTACAAGAGGAACGATTGAGTCCTTGAACACTGGGAGAGTAAGATATGGCGAAGGAAGCGGAATTCGGCTACCGTTTTCATTTGCGTCCTCTCCTGCGAACAGCTCCGGCATGTGGAACCCTGCATCACTTTCCGTGAAAAGAGGCTCAACATGCCAGGCGGCGTCTTCTGTATTGTCGTGGTCGCACTCAAATGGATAAAAGCTGCATAAAAACACACAGAGATAAAGTGGAACACGACCCATTACCCGGGAATTTGAATATTTTGCGCAAAAACGACACTACAAGTATTTTTTTTTTCACCAGTAAGGTCTTGGTACTTTCTGAAATACAAAGATTGCTAATTCGATGACATCAATTAAAACCACCTGATGTTGAGGTGCCGTAATTAAAGCAAGCAGATACGTATTAAGTGAACAATTGTAACGTGATGCTAGCATTACGCGTGAAATAGGCCTGCTTCTCTACTAAAAATGGCATAGTCCCACATACTAGTTCCGACTTGCGCAAGATGTGAGAACCAGGACATGGCTAGGCCATGAGCCATTCAACATTTTGCTGCAATCGTGAAGCACTAATAGCCATGATGTTTTTTGGAAAGGACTGTCTGTGGGTCAAAGAAATGTAGGGTGGATTTTCCTTAGTGGTAGTTTACATATAATACCTTCCCTATTCCATGGTTACCCTTTTTGATGACTTTGCGCAATATTTGTGAACTTAATACTGCCATGCTAGAGGCTATAACAGAAGGTTGCCTGAACATATTGTGTTAAATGATTAACCATTTTATAGGTTATAAAATTTTCTTTAGATTGGCATATAACTCATTAATATATAGGGTAAGGTGGGGCTATTCTGGCCCACTACTACAAGTCTGACTTCCTATGAACAGCTCAGTGGAGATATTCTAGGATACTGACCTAGTTCTATTTCAGGATGAACTGTAATGTGATTAAACAAAAGAATCCATTCTTTGCATGGGCACTGTAGCTGACTGGCAAAGGCAAAGCAAATCAGAGTCCTCTGTTCACGATTTTCAGTTTTGTTTGGAGCTTTATAAAAGGTGAGTCCAATGCCAAATTTACTGTTAAGAAAGAGTGGTAAACTTTTCTTTTGTACTAAGGAGAACCATTTAACCAGAAAATAGAGAAGAAATGATGATATTGCAAGTCATATGTGTGAAGCACTGCTTTGTTTAGGGCCATGTGGTTGGAGCTATTTTGGCCCCCATGGATGGGGCTATTCTGGCCACCACATATTCTCTATTTAAAACAGTTGTAAAACATTTCTAAATGTCAGAATTGATTGTAATGCATCGATTATTATTAGAAAGACCATTTCAGTGTTGGAACTTGACAAAACTCTTTAACCCTTTCAGGGCTGAACCATGCGGACCTACATTGGCATACTACCTCTCAATTTGATTTTATATTACAGCAAATGATGTAATTAGAACTGATTTCAGTACAGAATAGACAATACAAGTTCAGAATATACTTTATAGTTAGATATGGCATCAGAACTGAGAAATTTTGGAACAGGCCAAAATAGCCCCATTTTCAGAGGGCTATTCCGCCTATATATTTTATTCATTTATTTGATAAAAATTACACACTGTTGGAGATGTAGAAAACCTGTTAAGATGTTGTTTCTGATAGCTCTAGCAATAGTTTAGAACAACTAATGGCCAAGAAAAGGATTGATTAGTGTTTTTACCAGTGAAAGAAGGTAAATGTAGGCCAGAACAGCCCCTCCTTACCCTACTACATTTTATGAGGTTAAAATCATGTTGAGTATGTTTATTTCTTAGTTTTTACCCCTCGGCCAACTTTGGCCAGAGGGGTATTGTCCTCACCTACGTGCCTGCCTGTCTGTCTGTCGTCTGTCCATGACTTTGTCTGGGTCAGTACTCAGCAACTAATGATCGCAGCTTCACCAAATTTGGTACGGTAACTCACTATGACCCATAGATGTGCAACGTCAGGCTTTTTTCAGTGATTTGACCTTTGACCTTGGCCAAGGGGTATTCAGCAACGTGGTATGTTTACATTATTATTGTTATTTCTACACTTTACCCTGAAGACCCCTTAAGCAAAAGAAATCACTTCAGCAACAAAAGAATGATTCATATCCGATAACAATGCAAAATAAAAAATAAACAAAAGCACCCTGCACCATATTTTACAATGGCAAACTAAAAATCTTGGTAGTATTTCACCACCATAAATCTATGGTTTTGTAACACTAGATTACCTCTCAAATTCAGCTCCACTAAAGGAGGAATTACTAGAAAATCACCTTCTGTGTACACTTAACTTACTTGTTCAAATTCGTTGAAAGAAACCATATTAAACCAGCACTAGGCATGTCTTTCACGGAGCAATATCGTGATCTCAAAAATGAGCATGTACATATCAATGAAGTTCACATAACAGTTTAGTCATTGATATTGTCCTCATCACGCTCAACATCATCTATTGAACTATTATCTGGCCAGCCTTCCCCACCATCATACATATTCTGGCATCCCTATGGCATGCATGCTGGAGTGCATTTGAGTCCATTGAAGATGCAGCAACACTCTGGAAGTTCACACTTACTTCTTGCATGCCATGAATTCCATCACCACTTCAGGAGCAGAGAGACCAGTCATCCATCTTATCATTAGCTTCCCATCTTCAATGAACCGTCCATGTCCAACTGCAGAATATCTGGTGCAGCTTCAGCGCCATAGGACCGATTTATAGCTGGCTTGTGGTGTGTGCTGGTACAGACAATCCTGAGAACTTGGTAGCTGTCCGCATTACCTCCTTTTTTGACCCGGCACAAGTCAAAGTCATTTGTGACTGTTGTTATTGAAGGAGAATACATCTGACAAGTAAATTCCTGGAGTTTCATTAACAAATCCTCTGACGTCCCATTTCTGTTCAAGCGAATTCATTATTTCACAAAATTTATCAGTCTTAAGAACTGACACCTCTTTTCATCCACCAAGGCTACTGACAGAATTACAGCTTGTAATGGAATGGAAGTCAGTAAGAGCAGAACATACCACATTTCTGAGATGCAGCACTAGCTTGCACACATTGTGTTCTATTGCTAGTACCACATCTGATGAAGATATTATTGAAGCCACTACTTAAGGCAAGACACAAGATAAGTTATTATCCCCCTGGCATATAAGGCAGGGGAATATAGTCATCAGTTGGTCCCTCTGTCCATGTGTCCGTCTGCCTGTAATCATTTCGTTTCCATAGCAGAATGCAAATACCTTTCAGTGTTTTTTAAAAAAACTTGCTGTGCGTATTAATCAGGTCCTAGACAGGAGCCTTTTCATATTTTGGGATTTCTGAGATTAGAGGATATGGGGGGGATATGTCATCCTCTGATGACTCTTGTATACTATGGTAAAGAAAGCTCAATTTCCATTCAAATGGTAAGTCATTTGTAAGAATGTGAGTAGGATAACTTTTGTAATGACCTCTAGAAGACTGGTGCCCTATTGAATAAAGGAAGTAAATCCCACATGAATTTGTCATGGGGGGTAACCATGGAAACAGGTAAGGAAGTAACACTAAGCTACCATGCAGGAAAGTCCACCTTACATTTGTGCAATCCAGAAACATACAGCTTTCGAAGAAACACGGTGGCCATTAGATATTCACTGATGGAACAAAACGGTCATTTTGGAGCCTCTGGTTCAAGTTCCACGACCCCTAGCAAAAAATATGCAATTATAAGGATGCAGAGGATGTTAATTCAGCTTCATTACTTCATAGCAAATAAACAAATTGCAGATATAGCATAAAAATTTTGTTTATTAGCTTAACATTCAGGCTTCATAAACACGCCTCAAAATATATTAATGGCATTTTTTTTCCATGAAGTGAAAGAAAAAATTATGGACTCAATTTTTTGAAAATTATGGAATCATCCAAAAAAAAAAAAAAAAAAAAAAATCAGAATTAGAGCTTTGTTGCTCCTCTTTAGGATTTTCTGACAGCCTGCATTTTTTGAGGTATGGACTTCACTAATGAAAAACAAAATTCTCCATCATCTGACTCCAACTTTTTCAAAAAGCTCTGCAGTATATGTCCTTGTCATGGATGTTTTCTTTATGTCCACCATAAATTTTAAATTTGATTGAGATTCGGACTGTTTTCTGGCTATGGCATTGAGTTGATATGCCTTTCCTGAAGAAAAGCTTGCACATTTTGCTCTTTGGCAAGATGCATTGTCATCCTGAAAAATAACTTCATCACTAAACCTAGATGGAATCAGAAAATAGTCCAATATTTCAATACACACCTGCACATTGACCGTTGAAGTAATGACTGCTATCTTCCCTGGTCCTTTACCTGACATGCAACCCCATATTATAAATAAATGCAGAAATGTACTTGTTTTCTTCAAGCAGTCATCTTTATACGTTTCACTGGAATGACAACAGACAAAAGTTCCAGCATCATCACCTTGGCCAGTGCAGATTTGAGATTCATCACTGACTATTACTTTCATCCAATCATCCACACTCCATGATAGTTTCTCTTTAGCCTACTGTAACCTTGATTTCTTCTGATTTGGTGTTGGTGCTGGTTTTCATTTGGCTCTTCTGTATGTAAAATCCCATTTCATTCAGCCAATGTCTTACAGTTCTGTCAATGTTGAATCCTGTTTCTGCCCATGTGTTTTTGTTTTGTTTTTGCATTTTCTATTTTCAAGGAATATTGCTTTGAGGTTTTTATCCTGATGCTTTGACGTCTTCCGTGGTCGACTCCTATACTGCTCAACTACCTATAAAACTAGATAACTTGGTCGCCACAGGGACCGAGTCGCGTATCTCCCCGATCCCCAAATTTCGGACAAAATGGCCGCCGGCAGCCATATTGGACGTCCAAAATGACCAAAAATCAATCTTGAGCATTGTCAAGTAAATATCTTTGCTTGTGCAAAATTAGAAAAAATTCCTGTAATAATTGTTGCTTCCAGAGCCCAGAACAGAAAATCTCTGCGGGCGCGGTGGCGGCGGCGGCCCGGGAACTAAACCATAGTGTCTCCCGGCTATCGTCGTCAGGGAGAAACAAATATCAGTGCAACATCAATAACCTGATGAACCGCTGTCATTCGTAGCAGTAATATTTCTGCATGGCAATTTACTTGCAGATGTAGTAGTGTAATAGAAAAACAGACCCAACTGTAATGACATGCACGCAGCTTGTTCTGAAAAATTGATTCATTCATTTAAAGGGGCGTGTTCAAAGTGATTGCAGTAGGGCATTTAATTTGAGAATTAATTCTGTGAAGAAACAGGTGTCATTAATTGGCCTTTTATTAAGGAAGAAGGGAAGAAAATGTTTCACACATTGTTATAAATACATTCCTTCTGAATTGCAAAGTAAAATGGGTCGTTCCAAACATTGTTGGGAGGAACGAAAGGATTAAAAAATTGATAGGAGAGGGGGAAATGCGTAATGAAGTGCAGCAAATTATAGGATGCTCAGATAAAATGATCTCAAATGCTTTAAAATGGCAACAAAAACCTGAAACACACAGAAGGAAATGAGTAACCACTGTTAAAATGGATCAAAGAATATCAAATGGCGATGATTCAGCCAATCATCACCTCCAGAAAAATCAATGATGGTATAAAACAGGGGTCCCCCTATCTTTCCCAGAAAGGGCCAGTGTGGGTAAAGGCTTTCCTTGAACCCAAACAATTACACACCTGATACTACTAATCAACCCCTCGACTCTTTGCTAATAAGCTTGATTAGTAGCATCAGGTGTGTAGCGATTTGGTTGCAATGAAAGCCTGCACCCGCACCGGCCCTTTCTGGGAAAGACTGGGGACCCCTGGTATAAAATTACCTGTAAGTGCTGTTACAGTCGGAAGACATTTGACCAAAGCAAAGCTATCAGCAAGAAGCCCCCGTAAAGCACCATTGTTGAAAAAACGGCATGTGTAGAATCGGTTAAAACACACCGATTGGGCAAAGAGAAATGGCATAACATTCTGCGGACTGATGAGATTAAAATTGTTATTTTCAAGTCTAGTCGTTGTTGACAGTATGTCAGACAACCCCCAGGTACTGAATTCAAGCCACAGTACACTGTGAAGACAGTGAAGCATGGTGATGCAAAAATCATGGTATGGGGATGTTTTTCATACTATAGTGTTGGGTCCATTTATCGTATATCAGGGATTACGGATCAGTTTGAATACATCAAAATACTTGAAGAGATAATGGCGCCATATGCGGAATAGTAAATGCCTCTGAAATAGGTGTTTCAACAAGACGACCCCAAACACACGGGTAAGTGAGCAACATCTTGGTTCCAGACAAACAGGATTGAGGTAATGGAGAGGCCAGCTTAATTTCTTGACCTCAAACCCTTTGAAAACTTGTTGGTTGACATTAAAAATGCATTTTCTGAGGCAAAATCCAAAAATTCACAGGAACTGTGGAATGTAGTTTTTTTCATCCTGAGCTGAAATATCTCTTGCAGTGCCAGAAGTTGGTTGACTAGATGCACAGCAGTTATCCAAAACAATGGTTATGCAACTAAATAATAGTTCAGTAATTTAAAGTGAAGTTAAATCTTGAGTTAAATTTAGTATTTGAATTTGCAGAGAAAATTGTTGACATTGCCATTTTTTTTGAACAGATTAATATTCCTTTTCTTTGCTTCCTGTAAAAGAATAACACAGATTTGATCAAATTCGTTTAAGCTTCGATTTGGAATCGAATGTGTAACGTTGCCACTGCATATGAAAAATGGAACTGAAGGCTATTAAAAAATATTTGCTTTATATTCACATTTTTTAAACACACTGCTATTTTTTGAACATGACTATATTTTGCTTTTTACCTTCCCATTTTTTTATACTCGTTCCAAATTTTAGACACCAATATTGGGAAAAACCAATATCATTTGCTGCTTTACATGTTGACCTCCCTTCTTGGGAAAGTTTTACAATCATTTTCATTGTTTCAATTCTCTTGTTGGTGCCATGATTCCTCTCACTCCTCATTGGTCCTCACTCCTCCAAGTCCAACTCCTCATTAAAGTCAGCAAATGGTCTCTTAACTGTGGACTAATTTGCTTATCCAGATCTGTCCAGGTATTTATTTTAGAAATGCCAATTATGAGGTGATTCCATTATTTTTTTCTTCAACATTGATTATTTTTTTTTCCTCTACTTGATTATGAAAAAATATGCTATTAATTAAAAAACTTTCATTTGTTTGAGGTGTGTTTCATGAGGCATGTTAATCTATTAAACAAATTGTATGAAGTAAAAAAGTTGGATGAACATCCTCTGTGTGTGGTGATTCCATAATATTTGCTAGGGGTTGTAGGTATGTCAAACCAAGCTTTGATTAAGCCTACTACCTGGAAAGTTATGTCTTGCTTGATGTTCAAGGTGTAATATTGTGAATATATTGTCTGTATTAGCTTACATGAATGATAATGGCATAGGGCTGTAATCATATCGGCCAAGCGCAAGAGAAAACATACTGAACATTGTGTTGGAAATTAAAATTGCCTTGACCTTTGGATAACATGGGTAGGAAAATAACATGCACTACATTCATATTACATAACAATCAGATTTCAGTCACCTCAACCTTGCAATGAGAATGTAGCACTTGTGACTCAGTGAACAAAAGTGTGAGACATCTCCTCCAGTTGTGAGCTTTTGGACGGCATGCCAGCTAGCCTCATCATCGGTCATGTAAACAGACATGGACTAGCCCCCTCTCCCCATTTCTCACTCTTAACATGCCCATCTGAGGCAACTCAAACAATGAATGCATCTCTTAGCAATGGCCTTTATTACTCCATTATGATGAGAGCAGTCAAGACCCACACAAGTCCATAGCCTGGGTGCCCCTGAGAGGAAAGAAAGCCTTTGCTGTATAATCAAATCCATCAAATGAAGCGCAGTGTCAAACAAAACACTTTGTGAATATGCTTCACCTTGCATAGACTCCAAGTTTGCTTATTTAACAGGTGCTTTGTCTCTCAGTTTTTAGAAGATGATGAAACATTTTATATGACGAGGGATTCCAGAACCCTCCCAGCTACTGAGGGGGAGGGGTCGCCATCCGCATCTCTGACTTTTTCCTGCAAACCTTCATCTTCCACCTCCACTTCCTCGTCCAGGTCTGGTCCTCGGTCATCCTCTCGCCATTCAGCGGGTTCACCCTCCTGTGCTCTTAAGGGGCGTCCCTTTGATCTCTTAATTTGTAAGGATTCCTGAACCTTCCCCCTTCCCTGGGACTTCCTAACTTGCACAGAGTCTTTGGACTCTTCCTTAGGCCCTGTGTCAGACCCTGCCCCCTTAGTGTCTATTGGCTTAGCCACTGAGCCTTTCCCCTTAGAGTCTATTGGCTTAGCCACTGAACCTGCCCCCTTAGTGTCTATTGGCTTAGCCACTGAGCCTGCCCCCTTAGTGTCTATTGGCTTAGCCACTGAACCTGCCCCCTTAGTGTCTATTGGCTTAGCCACTGAACCTGCCCCCTTAGTGTCTATTGGCTTAGCCACTGAACCTGCCCCCTTAGTGAACCTGGCTTAGCCACTGAACCTGCTCCCTTAGTGTCTATTGGCTTAGCCACTGAACCTGCCCCCTCAGTGTCTATTGGCTTAGCCACTGAACCTGCCCCCTCAGTGTCTATTGGCTTAGCCACTGAACCTGCCCCCTTAGAGTCTATTGGCTTAGCCACTGAACCTGCCTTTTCAGCATCCTCTCCCTCCAGTGTTACCTCCGGCACCTCAGCCTGCCCCGCACCCGCCCCTGCTCTTGGTGTCACAGCGCTGAGAACACTCCACGGGTCACTGGTGATCAGGGACCTTGGAGGAGGGTGCAAGGAGGACAGCCCTGTTTACGTAAAACAGGAATACATCATGAGCTTTACTCTCATTGGGAGTCACAATAAGACTATGATGCAGCCAATGTGACCCAGACAGTGCAAAATGGGGTAATATGTTAGTAGACCAAAGAAGAAGAAAAGTAGACATTCATTCAACACAAAGCAAAAGAACAAGCTGATTCGGAGTTTGGAGATAAACATATGGACCCACTGATAAACGCTCCAAAAAACTGAGTGGAATATTTGTCTAGAGGAAATGAACAGTGTCACTGCCTAGTCTGACTATCAGGAATACCTCATGACATGTGGGAAATCATAAGCACTCAACAGTTCTGGGAAATGTGAACTGTATTGTGAGCAATTTTGTTCAAAGCGCTGAGGCATTCACATGAATATTCTGACTTTGCAAACACTCTAGGTTCAAGTAGACAACACTCATCACCCATGACTTATGTACTTACCAATCCCATCACCAGCACAGTGCGAGTCGCAGCAAGAGCAGACAGAGCTGGAGTCAATTAGCTCTTCCCACCTTACAGAGAGCACAGTATAGTAAGAACCATAATGCAGCCGGGATTTCAGCACCTACGCAGAGGTCAGAGTACATTTAACCCCAAGAACTACAGAAGAGCACTATAAATCAGGGTGGAATCACAATAACATCACCGGTGTTCCTGCTTTTTTCAAACATCTCAGGCCAGTTTAATGACAACACATTAACCCTTTCGCAGGCAAATTTTGGCCCAGATGCATACCCCCACGGACGGATTAATTTTGGGTTTTTACCAAAATATGATTGTTATTCAAAATAACAATAAAATAACACCAAATCTCATAATAAGTTTCCCATAACTGATGTTTTTATGTTTTAATCCTCTCCAGAATCGCTAAAATCGTTTGGATCCAAGTCACTCCCGCTCTCTGGATATTCAAACTCATCGTCAGAGTCATTCAATAAAGCAAAAACTTCATCCACGTTGTATTTACGTTTAGAAACACGGCTAGAATGCCGGCTATTTGTACTCGTCGATGCCATGTTCACATGTCCCACAATTTGACCGGGAAGTAGTCTCGTATTTAGCGTTTTTAGGAAATCCCATGCCTCGTTCACGGCTAAAAATACAGTGCTGGGTGACCTGAGAGACAGCCAATGGTAATGAGTGTAACTAACAAGGGAATTCCTGCAATCGGGGAATTTAAAGAAGACTTTATAAAACACGTTGGTTAAAACGACAAAAATGTCGCTGTGCCTGCGAAAGGGTTAAGCCGAGTTCCAGACCAAATTCTATGTTGAATGTAAATTATTCATACACAGCTCATTCGTGTCCATGAAAAGACTGACATACTGAGCGGTTATCTTGAACTTGAACATCATGGGGTAACGAGTAAGTGAGCTTTACAATGATCTCGAGTTATGGACCCTGAGGAGTTTCCTCAGCGGGAGGTAGGAATTGTACATGCATGGTCACACAAAAACATGCAATACTTGCTCAGGCCAAAGCACTAAAATATACGTCTACCTGTGCAGCTTACTGTTGAAAGTGCAGGATTTGGCTGTTGAAGTCGCTACATAATCGGCCGCCGTAATTTCACAGTGCAGGTACAGGTGCTGTATAGGTAACCAAATGAATTAGTAGCTGTGGGGGAAAATTAGTCACATTTCAAGTATGCAAGAAAGCTGGCAGCAGAAACATCACCTTGGATGAGATTCCTGGGAACTTGAAAGCATCAATGGAGAACCGAAGGACACCCGACCTGTAGCTGTGGAACTTTGACCGGCTCCCAATTCTTTTGCTGTCCACCATGCACCTATAATTCAGTTTGGATTATGGTTCTGTTAGCAGTGTTGTGTATGTCTTCATTGGGGATGTCAGGTAATTTATGTCAATCTAGTTCAGATTACCCTGAATACACTACGGATTGTATGTCCTTGCAAGTGCCACAGACTGCTGAATGAATCAAATGTAAATTAAAACCGGAAACAGCATTCCATGGGTTAACGTGTTAAGCCATGTGCACCCCAAAATATGGTCAAGAATCACATTACCCATAGTTTTCAATCACATTCATCTGTGGCATTGAATGGGGGTCCTTGGACGCAGTTACGTGGCACGCTGTGACAGACACCCGTTCCGTTCTTGACACAATGGGTGCAGAGGCTTCGAAGTTCATGTGTCCTCCAAGCACAAAACTCTCTGTGGAACCTAGCCTCTCCCAACGCTCTGATGAAAAGTGAAAATGAAACAGGAGAATGACTACTTAATTTCCTTTTCTTGTCTTGGAAAACCTATATATAACATAATATATATTTGACTATAAATACACGCTCAGACATGACGGTAAAATGAACAACATTTTTATTTGAGGGAGACATATTTCCAATGTACCCTACAAGTTATATTATGACACTATTTGGGTAATCATGAACACATTTCTGAGCAAAAATGGTAGAAACCGGGGCACTCTGGTGGCACACTGGCTTAAGTGTGCACACCACATAAGGCTGAGTCCTTCCTGCGGCGGCCTGGGTTCAACTCTGGCTTGGGCCATTCGCCGCATGTCATCGCCACTCTTATCCCACCTTTCCTGCCTCTCTCCACTGAATACTATCTAATAAAGGGAAAATCCCCAAAAAATAATCTTTAAAAAAAAAAAAAAGAAGTTAGAAATCAATAATGTATTGCCAGCCAAAGTTCCAATTTCCTTCACCCGTTGGACACCAACCTGGAGAGAAGTAGTTGTAATTTTTAATGATTTACCTATCTTCCTGAGTATCGACATTAAGAATGATGCTTAAAGGTTATGGTGCCACCTAAAAAATTACAATGAAAATACAATATCATACATTTCACAAACAACTGTCACAGTACCCTTCATAGAAAACCAAGGCCTGAACTCAAGACCAAGTGCTGGACAACAGTGGCAGGGCAAAACATCCTTTAGGGCAGATATAAAGAAATCTTGGGACAAAACAGACTTATGGAAGAGCCCATCCTCCTCCAGTAGACCCAAGCCTATTCACATAGCTTCAAAAGACAATTTCCTTAATGCCTTCAGCTTTGTCATACCAAGGAATTATTTCTCATTCGTTCTCAATTCAGTGCCCTGACTCCCTGAGGTGACGAATAGACTGGAGTTGACCGAACTTTATCATGTGGTATTGAAAATCCTATGCTGAACTTGTGCCCCTGGTCATCCATTGACAGTGCCAGTGGGGACAGCTATGACCTTAGTCATCCAGGAGGTGAACTCGATTCTGGTAACTATTGTTTAGTAAATGCATACAGAACCAGTGGCACTGAGCACACCGTAACAGTACCACTGGGGTTAGTAATAAACTTAGTTGCTCGGTAGGTCCTCATGGAACAGTTAACATGGTAATCTTTGAATCCATACGGCATCAGTGGCAAAGAGCAGGCCATATTGATGCCAGTGGTGCTAGCTACAACTTTTGACTCTGGGGTAGTCCAAGTGGTGCCGCTCTTTCACGCAAGAGGCAGATTAGTGGTTGAGTTTGACATGTGCAGGATTTATGATGCAAAATGCAACCCCAAGTTGGAACAAGCTAGGACCGTATGTAAAATGAGCATTAAAAAAAAAATGCAGTGATTTCTGAATTTACTGACATGAATTTATTGAAGATAGTATGAAGAGGAGATACTTAATGATTTGTCTGTTAAAGTTTATTTGAAATATACATCCAGTGCTGTCATTTCGGCGTGGGACACATTCCAAAAAAGTTGGGATTAGGAAAATTTAAGACTAGAAATGAGTTGAAAAATTTTCAATGATGTGATTTGAAACTGCTGATCTCAGAAAGTGATTTTAATCATAATTTGGTACAAAGGCGGCATCCAGGAAAGGCCAAGCTCTTCAGGAGCTCAGATGGGCCATGGATCGTCAATTTGCCCACAACTGAAAAAGAAAATCATTGAAAGGTTTAAAAACAGTGTTCCCCAAAGAAAGACAGAAGGGAATTTGAATGTTTCGCCCACTACAGTGCATAGCATAGTTAAGAAATTCAAGTAATCTAGAGGAATTTGTGAGTACAGAGTAAGGCCTGAGGTGAATACCCCTGACATGACCACATGGGCTCTGGATTACTTTAGCAAAACCTTCGTCAAGTACCAGAATATGTACAAACCCCAATTCCAATGAAGTTGGGATGTTGTGTAAAATGTGAATAAAAACAAAATGCAATGATTTGCAAATCTCATAAACCCACATTTTATTCACAATAGAACATAGACAGCATATCAGATGTTGAAAGTGAGACATTTTAGCATTTCATGAAAAATATTAGCTCATTTTGAATTTGATGGCAGCAACACATCTCAAAAAAGTTGGGACAGGGCCATGTTTACCATTGTGTAGCATCCCCTCTTCTTTTAACAACAGTCTGTAAATGTCTGGGAAGTTAGGAGACCAATTGCTGGAGTTTTGGAAGAGGGATATTGTCCCAGTCTTGTCTGATGCAGGATTCTAGGTGCTCAACAGTCCTGGGTCTTCTAAGTCAGATTTTTTGTTTTATGATGCACCAAATGTTTTCTATTGGTGAGAGGTCTAGACTGCAGGCAGACCATTTCAGCACCCGGACTCTTCTACAGCGAAGCCATGCTGTTGTGATGGATGCAGTATGTGGGTTAGCATTGTCTTGCTTAAATATGCAAGGCCTTCCCTGAAAGAGACGTTGTTGTAAAACCTCTATATACAGTGCCGTGAAAAAGTATTTGCCCCCTTCCTGATTTTTTCTTTTTTTTGCATATTTGTCACACTTGAATGTTCCAGATCATTGAACACATTTTAATATTAGACAGAGATAACCCAAGTAAATACAAAATGCAGTTTTTAAAATGATGATTTCATTTATTGAGGGGAAAAGCTATCCAAATCTACCTGGCCCTACGTGGAAAAGTAATTGCCCCCTAAACCTAATAACTGGTTGTGCCACCCTCGGCGACAACAACTGCAATCAAGCGTTTGCAATAACTGGCAATGAGTCTTTCACATCGCTGTGGAGGAATTTTGGCCCACCCTCCTTTGCAGAATTGTCTTAATTCAGCCACATTGGAGGGTCTTCGAGCATGAATGGCCTGTTTAAGGTCATGCCACAGCATCTCAATCGCATTTAAGTCCGGACTTTGACTAGACCACTCCAAAACCTTCATTTTTTTTTTTTTTTTTTTTTTTAAGCCATTCAGAGGTGGACTTGCTGGTGCGTTTCAGATCATTGTCCTGCTGCATTGTCCCAAATGAGCTTGAGGTCACAAAATGATGGTCGGACATTCTTCTTCAGGATTTTCTGGTAGAGAGCAGAATTCATGGTTCCATCAATTACAGCAAGTTGTCCAGGTCCTGAAGCAGCAAAGCAGCCCCAGATCACATTACCACTACCATGTTTGACTGTTGGTGTGATGTTCTTTTTATGAAATGCTGTGTTAGTTTTACATCAGATGTAACGGGATGCACAGCTTCCAAAAAGTTCAACTTTTGTCTCGTCAGTCCACAGAATATTTTCCCAAAAGTCTTGGGGATCATCAAGATGTTTTTTTGGCCAATGTGAGACAAGCCTTCGTGTTCTTTTTGGTCAGCAGTGGTTTTCGCCTTGAACTCTCCCATGGATGCCACTTTTGCCCGGTCTCTTTCTTATTGTTGAATCATGAGCACTGACTTTAACTGAGGCAAGTGAGGATTGTAGTTCTTTAAATGTTGTTCTGGATTCTTTTGTGGCCTCCTGGATGAGTCAATGCGCTCTTGGAGCAATTTTGGTAGGCCGGCCACTCCTGGGAGGGTTCACCACTGTTCCCAGTTTTCTCCATTTGTGGATACTGACTCTCACTATGGTTTACTGGAGTCTAAAAGCCTTAAAAATGGCTTTGTAACCCTTTCCAGACTGATAGATGACAATAACTTTGTTTCTCATCTGTTCTTGAAATTCTTTAGATCGGAGCATGATGTGTTGCTTTTTGAGATCTTTTAGCCTACTTCACTTTGTCAGACAGGTTCAATTTAAGTGATTTCTTGATTCAACAGCTCTGGCAGTAATCAGGCCTGGGTGTGGCTAGTGAAATTGAACTCAAAAAATGTGGTTTATCACAGTTAATTCATGATTTAACAAGGGGAGGCAATTACTTTTTCACATAGGGCCAGGTAGGTTTGTACAGCTTTTTTCCCTTAATGAAATTATCATTTAAAAACTGCATTTTGTTTTTACTTGGCTTATCTTTGCCTAATATTCAAATTTGTTTGATGATCTGAAACATTTAAGTGCGACAAATATGCAAAAAAAAAAAATAAAAAATCAGGAAGGGGGCAAATACTTTTTCACAGCACTGCACTTCTCAACATTGATAATGCCTATCCAGATGTGTAAGCTGCCCATGCCATAGGCACTAATGCAACCCGATACCATCAGAGGCGCAAGCTTTTGAACTGAGCGCTGATAAGCTGGATGGTCCCTCTCCTCTTTAGTCTGCAAGACACGGCGTCCGTGTTTTCCAAAAAGAATTTCAAATTTTGATTCATCTGACCACAGAACAGTTTTCCATTTTGCCTCAGTCCATTTTAAATGAGCTTTGGCCCAGAGAAGACGACAGCATTTCTGAATCGTGTTCACATATGGCTTCTTCTTTGCATGATACAGCTTTAACTTGCATTTGTGGATTGCATGGCAAACTGTGTTCATGGACAATGATTTATGGAAGTGCTTCTGAGCCCTTGCAGTGAATTCCAGTGCAGAATTATGCCTGTTTTTAATGTAGTGCTGCCTGAGGGCCCGAGGATCACGAGCAGCCAATATTGACCTTCAGCCTTGTCCCTTACGCACAGAGATTTCTCCAGATTCTCTGAATCTTTTGATGATATTATGTACTGTAGATGGTGGGATATTCAAAATCTTCACAATTTTATATTGAGGAACCTTTTTTCTGAAATTGTTCCACAATTTTTAGACTCAGTTTTTAGGAGATTGGTGAGCTTCTGCCCATCTTTACTTCTGAGAGACTCTGCCTCTCTAAAATGCTTTTTATACCCAGTCATGCTACTGACCTGTTGCCAATTAACCTAATTAGTTGTAAAATGCTCCAACAGCTGTTTTTAATTAGTACCTTTTACTTTTCCAGCCTTTTGTTGCCTCGTCCAAACTTTTTTGACATGTGTTGCTGCCATCAAATTCAAAATGAGCTCATTTTTCATGAAATGGTAAAATGTCCCACTATCAACATCAGATATGCTGTCTATGTTCTACTGTGAATAAAATGTAGGTCCATGAGATTTGCAAATCATTGCATTCTGTTTTTATTCACATTTCACACAACATCCCCACTTTATTGGAATTGGGGGTTTGTATTTTCATCCATAAATGCCAGTGAAAACTTTACTGTGCATAAAGGAAACCTGATGTTAACAGTATCCACAAGTACCCTTGACTTCTCTGGGATTGGCAGCATCTGCAATTTGGAACATCACACAGGGGAAATGTGTATTGTGTTCAGACAAATTAATATTTCAGGTTGTCTTTTGGAAGAAATGGACGTTGTGTGCTCTGGACCACAAAAGAAAAGAACCATCCAGACTTTTACCAGCAACAAGTCCGAAAGCCATACTCTGCCATGATGTCAGTTTGTCTTAGTGCCCTAGGCGAGGGAAACTTCCAGTTCTGCTAAGGCACATTAATGCTGAAAAGTACACAGACCTTGGAGCAACATATGCTGCCTTCAAGACACCTTTTCAAGAGAGGCCCTGGCATATGTCAACAAGACAGCGTAGAACTGCATTCTGCATGCATTACAAAGTTATCGCTGCGTAAGAAAAAAGGAGGTGAGTGCTAGACTGGCCTGCCTGCAGTCCCAACTTGTGCCCAATTGAGAAAGTGCAACATATTTTGAAATGCAAAATGTGACAATGAAGACCCCAACCCGCACTGTTGCACACCTTTAAACTGGTTTGCAGGAAGAAGGTTGTGACGTACATGAAAGTTTGATGCATGGCATGCATTTAAAATTATTTAAAATGCATGTCATGCCTTGAACTTTCATGGTAGCAAAATCATTGATGAGGTCTTTATAATCCAACTTCCGGGAAAGTTGTAGGAAGGCTATAAAGCTTTGACGCAAAGCTAAATGTCTTAATCATTAATGGCAACACAGCTTATTGGTAGCCTATTTGCTCAGCAAATACATTCAATTAATTGTCCAATCTTAATTGGAAACAGGTTGAGCGTTAACCTGCATTATGGTAATTTCACTGGTTGCAGTCGGAGTCTTATTTTTACATAAGCAAACTTAACACGCGGACCTGAGCCGGCAAAACCACATTTTTAAAAATGTTTTCTTAAACATATCAAGCCGATCGGACACTGACGCAGATAAAATACACCATTTTGTGAGCTACAGGAATTCAGAAGCTTTGAAAGACAGACATTTTATGTCACTATTAATGTGGATAGGAGAATTCTTGATAACTATTGCAGTAAACTATAATACAAGGTAAAGGGAAATGGACAGTAATTCTACCGATTGAGCCTCACCACTGAACAGATTAACAGTTAGTTACTAATAAGGAAACGTATATGGGAATGGGTTTGGAGAAATAATGTGCTTTAAGACAAGACGAGAGCAGGACTATAATCCCTCCAATGGCAAGTCCTGGGTGGAGGACATCAACACACTTTCCCAACTTTTTCTGATTTGGGTTTGTAAGCTGGACTATGGCACTGAGGGAGGACTGCATTATTAGATCTTACTATCTAAAGGTGAGTTTTTAAACTGAAATTGGCCCCAGGCACAAACATGGTCAGATCATTTATACAGTGCCCGACCACCACCTTTGTTTCTTTTTCCAGGGGCCTCTCGGCTCCCCAAATATAGTTCAGTCACTCCTGAGATTTCTGTACCTGTTGGAGTTTTTTTTGCCACCATTTGAGTTTTTTTTTTTTTTTTTTGCCATTTGCAATTTTGAGGCTTAGGGCAGAAATATGGTCCACGCATGTACACGAAGACAGATGCTTTAAGCCACGCAAGATTGATTTAAGTGTTATTTAATTGTAATGCAACGCAAGAGTGAGCTGAACATTGCATCTCGCGGTCGCTATAGCATGAAACAACAAGAAAATGCTGACCCCCCTCTGTTTTGATTCATTTTCCTCCACAAAAGCCATGTTTGTTTACTACTGTGGTTGTGGAAACGCTCTGATTAGCTCTTTATCGCCCCCCCTCAGGACAAACTTTTTTTTTTAAACCTCCACTAGTGGATTTTGAGCAGATGCTGAGTATGTTCCCCAATGATGTGCATTTGTGCTAGCTGAGCCAGGCCTTGCCTTTTGCATTAGTATACTTGCATGAACCATGTTTCTGCCTTACTGATGCTCTATAAATCTTTGTGTCAGTCCTTTGCAAGATAAGAGAAAGTAAGTTTATCAAATTTAGGTGTTTGTCTTGGCATGCACAGCAGCTCTTGCATTTGACTTATCTAAATTATCCTTTAGAAAGCCTCCGCCATCCTAAACCACTAAAAAAAAAAAAAAAAAAAAAAAAAAAAAAAAAAAAAAAAAAAAGGCACAAGGACATACTCACCATTGCAAGCAACAAGGCTGAAAATGCGCTCACTGTTAATACTCTTGTAGAATGAGCCCTTTTTCACATTAGGAATATAGCCAACCTTGTAGGTATAGTGAAACCTAGAGAGAAAGAAACCAGCATTTAAAGCAAGATAAGTTATATTGGTATCGGAATGTCTGCCCTTTATTTAATTTAATCTGCACAGCTGATTGTGACACCTGAATGCCCTCAGTGGGCAAGGCTTCATGAAAATGGGCAGAGCGTGTTGTAGTCAACTTGCATTGCGCTTTCCTGTGGAAGGTGGAAATCAAGTGATTGCCTCAAACCAGGTCAAGGTGGCTTGTCCATGCTTCACAAATTGTGAGATTCAAGAAGCACAATTACACTGATCACTGCCCACCCTGTTTCGGCAAGAGATGGGGTGTATCATTTCTCCGTGTGCCCAAACCACAAAATAAATCCAGGTTGTCCACACAGCCTACCTGTTGTAGGAGCAGTGAATGCTTAGGGAGAGGGGCACAGCCCTAATGACTGCTCCAGGGATCTGCGGTTCAGGCACATAGCGCAGGACACCAGTGTACACCAGCTGACCATCTACGATCTGCCAAAACAAAAAACACTGAATGAGGCCTGGTGCTCATGAAAGAGAGAAGTGCCCAATTTTTATTTATTTATTTATTTTTTTTTTTTTAAATGGACATAACTATATAACATAAGACATAAGAACCATACCAACACGTTGATCAAGGTCACGATGAGCACAAAAAAAAGAAAACTATGTGTTTGTCTGGGGGGTTGGTAGATATTTTCAAGAAAACTAAAATAAAACTCAATTTATGAGGCATTAGAATACAACTGTGGTGAGAATAGGTCTTAAAGCATGCATGAAATAAGGTGAGTAACTTGAGTCCTTTCTGTGTTCCAACACCATATACACACACTGTGTTGCCACACCATATCCACACTGGATTTTAACCTGAGAAAAGTCAGAATAAAAGATACTCAAATGGGACCTGTGTAGTGTTGTAGTCCTAACCATCAGAATTGACACTGAAGAAAGAAAAAAAATCAGTTGGGAAATTTGAGAAAATTTGATTTTTTTGAAATTTGCCATTTTGACATATTGCAAGGTAACTGACGGTCAAAGAATTTTCCTCTTTGGCACCACACTACTCTCATGCCGATAAAAAGCAATTTGTACCTTATTTGCCAAAGTATTGCCAACATAATGGTTGCCATGGCAACGGATGACCTTTTTTCAAATTTAAGTACATACGAGCTTATTGCAATGACAAACTAAATGATCTAGTTTTAAATTTAAAGTGGCGAAATCTTTACACTCTAAGATTGCCATGAACTAGAACTGACTCCGGATTCTTGTCCAATAACTAGCTGATTTCCAAAATGTCTCATTCACTTATGGCGTTCAATGAAACATTCACAAATGCGAGGCATTGTTCTCCTTTACAGTTTGTCTTAGTCGTTGACCAAAGAGATTGTTTCCTTTGACCTTAACATAGTGATGGCCCCAAAACCTGGCTAAGTCAGCATGAACCGCTTCGAAAGCTTGTTCACAGAACCGGGCCAGACCACAGTTGTGCTGATGATGGAAGGCTCTCAGGTGCGCTCCAAAATGTCTCATTCACTTATACTTACTCCCCGGCTGGGAGGATCATGTCCTTACGTTCTGCGATGCTTACATGCAGCTGTCCATCAGTATGACCTCCAAATTTCATATCATCAGAGACCACTTGAGAACCTTCTGTGAACAAGCTTTCGAAGCCGTACGTGCTGATTGTTGTCCCATGATGAATACTCATGTATTCCTGGTTTGGTGTGGGTGGGGCGTACACAATGAAGGTAAATTAATCACGAGACGGGACACTCCTATTGTTTTTCTGGGTTTTCTTATTCTTGTTCCTTAAACCACTTCTGCTTACGGTGTCTATGGCAGCCCCTAAAACCGTTTGGTAAAAAATTTTGAAATTTAGCGCACCAATTGGGCCAAGTCCCTTGATTCTTTTCTCCAACAAGCAAAATTGGAGGTGCGTTTTTGCATATAACTTTTGAACTGTTCGTCCAATTTTCAAAAATGAGGTAACATTGGATTCCTTGGATCAAGTGAAGTTCAACGGTCATTATGACGTTAATTTCTGCACACTGGATTTTTTTGAAAAAGTTATATGTTTTTCATAGACCACAACCTCTGTCCAGTTTTCACCAATTTTGGCAAAGATGAGCATCAGACCAAGCCTCACAGAAGAGATCAAATGGATTTTGGATTTCTAGAGGCATTTGCCCATCTCAGCCAATCAGTGCGGTCACATCTCAGGAACACTCTGTGCAGGGATACTCACTCTTTTCTAGAATGAGCCAGTGTGGGTGCAGGCTTTCATTCTAACCATGAAGTTTCACACCTATTTCTACTCATCAAGGGTCTATGGTAAAAGTTTTTTTTAAACTTTATTTTTATAATTGTTTTGAAACAATATAAATGTACATACTGAAGAACAGGCAGGTCACCAGGTGTAACACAATGCAACTTATTTGATTACTGTAATCAATTAGAAACTGTGTTACTTTTCCAATATTTCTTTTCTATATCATATTCATATGCACCATCCATTTGGACCAATACATATTAAATTTGTCAGTACAAAGCCTAAGAGAAAACGTCAGCCTCTCCATCTCAAACACTTCCTTTACAATCGATACCCACTCTCTTTTGGTTGGTAGCTGCTTGTCCAGCCATTTCTTAGTAATTGCTTTCTTACTGGCTACCAATAGTATCCTCCAACACAGTAATTGCCAATATCAGTGCCTGATCCGTACCTCCTGCCTGATCGGATCTGCGCATGTTCACTTCTTCTGTAATAACCACTAGCTAGCTAGCTAAAGTGATAACAAACTCTTCAGTGTTATAGCTAGCACACCAGTATAGCAACCTAGCCAGCTAGTTTGCCAATAAGGTTACAGTTAGCATCTGCTGTAATAACCACTGGCTAGCTAGCTGAAGGGATAACAAACTCTTTATGGTTATAGCAAGCACACCACTGTAGCGAGCTAGCTTGCTAGCTAGTTTGCTAATAAGGTTACAGTTCGCTTCTGCTGTAATAACCACTAGCTGGCTAGCGAAAGTGATAAACTCTTTAGTGTTATAGCTAGCACACCAGTGTAACGACCTATCTAGCCAGTTTGCCAATAAGGTAACAGTTCGCTTCTGCTGTAATAACCATTAGCTAGCTAGCAAAAGTAATAAACTCTTTAGTGTTATAGCTAGCACACCAGTGTAGCGACCTATCTAGCCAGTTTGCCAATAAGGTTACAGTTCGCTTCTGCTGTAATAACCACCAGCTAGCTAGCTGAAGAGATAATGAACTCCCAGCCCAGTTCACAGACAGGAGACTTCCGGTAGGTAGGGCTGGCTGAGTAAATGCCAGGTAGGCTGAATATAAATGGTCATTTCTACTTATCGGAGAGGACCTGATCCAAAATATTTTGTCAATAGGTAGATTATGGTCCAGGAAACATAACTAGACTGTCAATTATGCCACAACTGCCTTATTTTTTTGCCGATAGACTTCGATTTTAATCCTACTTCACAGTCCTTGGACCACCATCTTCCTATTGACAAAATATTTTAACCTCAATGAAATTTTGTTGCAGGGTGACAAACTGAATATTAAGCATGAAATTTCACTCTCAGGCATCCTGGTAAAGAAGCAATTTGGCATGTTTGCATATTTTTCACAGCTCCAGAAATTCAACCTTTTTCCCAGACCCACTCAGAAACTGTCGCTGCCTGACATCACACACATCAAACGCAGACTTGACGACAACAGACAGACAACAGAGTAAGAGCTTCTTACTCTATGTCATGTCACACTTCGATAACACAAAAAGCAATGGTTTTTATCCGCATCAATAATTTTTAAAAAAATCTAAATCTCCCGTCTTCACCCCCCCCCCAAATTTCTGTTGAATGTAATACAGGCTATGGGCTACTGCTTTTAGAACAGTCAAGCTTGTAAACACAAATCTGTGGTGTTTCATGAGAATTGTCCAGTCTTCTTTCTGATAACTCATTCGGTTAACTTGGAGTTCATAGGCTTTCAGTGGCGTAGCCAGAACTGAAAATTGTTGGTGAAAGAATTCTGGCTTCAACCTCCACAAATATCGCATGAAATCAGCGCTTTTTCGGTTTACCTTGATGTTCTGTTACCCAGAGAAACATTTGGGTGTGTAAAAACGTCAAGCGTACATCCAATCAAGAAAATTTAGAGTTTAATTTCTAATGTTGCTATATGTGGTAATAGCACATAACAGCTGCAGCCATGTTACTGATGACACACTGGGTTGCTAGGGCAGGTGCAACGTTTGCATTTGCAATATCAAATATTTAATATTAAACTCTAAATTCTATTCTCACCAATAAAACCCCTCAAAATATATTGATGCCCCCTTTTAAAATCATTCTGGCAAATTAAAAGCCAAAAAAGTGGAGGTTGGATACGGAATTCTTTCCATTGTCTGTGCCCAGAACATCCCTTTACAACAATTATTAGTCCTGGATTGTTCTCAATCATTTTCTTTTATTAACACATTTTCAATTATAATAATCCATTGGCAATCGAAGTCACGGCTTTTCTCTCCGTTGGATCTCTCGGTGACAAAAATCCAGAACAGAAAAAAAATTTACTCAAAAATAAACCTATGCTTTCCGTAAGAGAAACTGCTCTGAAACTTCCGTGTGACCTTTTCCGCACATCAGGCGATTAAACTTGTGCTTCGTGATCTTTAAATTGTTTAAATGAAATGAAAGACCAACTGAAATGTCTTCATGCAATTTCAGAGCTTCCAACCCCTGAGAAAAGAAAAGTGTCCAGAGTCCAGAGTCATAATTGGTTTCCATTTTACTAGGGGTGAAATCTACCATGACGCGTGTGAAACTGAAAAATTTCCGTGCACAAGGACTTCAATTCCGCATGAGAATCTATGAAATGCACGCAATCAAATAATGACTGATCCGCGTTCCAATGAAATATCGCCACTCAGTCTCAGTACAGGGTGAGTTGATTAAAAAGTGGGACTTGGCAATTAAATATAATTTTGTTTGCTGAACTAAAATTTTCAATCTTCACTTTTCTTTTTAAGTGTAAGATGGCTGACTACGGCGTGAGAATGCAATATGCAACTAAAAAGTAAGAGACTCACTCCATATGCGTGAGAGTTCACAGGTATGTAATTTAGAATAATGCTGATTTAAATACGCCAAATTACGCCTCCAAATGAATGATTCTCATCTTACCTAAACAGGGAGAACAAGCAACACCTGATAGTGTTAAGTGTTCTAGGGGTGAATCTATTTTTAATTATGAAAATGACTGAGAGCAAGTCAGGACAAATTATTGTTTTAAAGGAATGTTCTGTGCCCCACCAAATTTTCAGTTCTCACTATGCCGACTGGTTTGTTGATGACCTGAGATTGAAAGTATTTACCTTAATTGAAATTAAATTACTCAGATATGCAGGTGCAAGGTCATACAAGGCTTTAAAAGTAAACAAGCAAATCTTAAAATCTACACAATACTTGACAGGCACCCAATGCAATATAATAAGTTTGAGAGTAATATGTCAGGTGAATTTATGTATACATACATCCACCTCAAGGAGGTTTCAGTATACAACGGATCCACCCAACCGTGAGATAGAGATGACTGGACGATTGCATTCTCATGGCATAGGGAAGATTTCTCTTCAGAGGTAATGGCTTGGTAAACATCTGATGTGAATGATGTCAGGAATGCAGCAAAACCCAAAATCAGGCCGTGATCGAAAAGTGTGCGAATTGGATAATTTTTTCGCTTGTGTACTTTGATCCAAATAATGGTCAATTAAATAACTTTTTTGGCTGCTTTCACCTGGAAGCATAATCTTTAAAAAGCCAAGAACCTATTTGACCTTTCAAAAAAATAGAACAAGGACATCAAAATTTTTTCAGAGGGTATATTCCGAACCATTCGGCATGCCTCAGCCCATTCGTTCCTCATCAAACCTCAGATGTGTGACTGCGGAAGCCATTAGCCGGAACTTTTTTTTTTTTTTCTGGATAAACATGGCGGCGTCCAGTGACAGCAGCGCTGGGTTCAATGTCAAATTGGCGAAAACATCGTGTTGCCTCTTGGGTCAAGACCGGAAGAAGCGTCACCACATATAGATTTTGCGAAGGTCAGTTTTGCCTCCATTTTTAGGCAGCAATGTAGTGCGCGGATTTAGACAACTGTGTAAATAACTCTTCCGGCAAAGAAAAGGTCTGGTGGTGCAAGGCCATTTCCCTTTTCATGGTATTTGTTGCGTGTCGGACAGGACATTTGCAGGTTTTTTTCCACCATAGCCATTACTCTGGGGAATGACAAATAAGTTTGAACTGGTCATAGGCAAGAGCCATAGGACCACTTTATATGGTAAAAACTGAGGTCTTTTGATTTCATTTTTCCAGTTCAAAATGAAGCCAGAAAGTTTGTGTCCGACAGGACAACAAGAGGCCTCTCGGCCTAGAGAGCTCCGCTCAGGATGAGTGAAATGTCCTTGTCATAACTTAATTTCAGAAATCCTTGAAAACTATTGTAATATTAACACATATGACACATTTGGTAACCAGAATATGCTGTGAACCAGTTTGGTGTCTCAATTTATCTAGTACAACAATAGAACCACACTGCAAATTGCAATCATTTATTTCAATCATCTCACTACCAAGCAATACTAACAACCAACAAATACCCTTCCCCCCAGTACATCACAAATATAGCAGTCACAATCCTTCCAACATTGTCATAGGACAATATGATGTGGAAAAACATAATCCAGAACAATGATCCGGAACAACGTGATCCAGAACAACATGATCCAGAAAATTGATGAGGAACAACATGATGCAGAATAACATGATCCAGAACAATATGATCCAGAAAAACATGATCCAGAACAATATGATCGTCAACTTTTCACTTCAAATTTGAATATCTCAAAAACTGTCGGATAACTTTTTTCCTAATTTGGTGTGAGCCATCCTTATGATATTCTGAATATTCACTGTGAAAATAGAACATTCTACATCTAATGAAAGACTGAAAAAATGAGCACAAACACTGATTTTCTAAGTCCAAAATGTTGAATTTCTCAAAAACCGGGAGGTAGAATTTTCTAATTTTTGCAGGGGATATTCAAAACATCATAAGGAAGGCTCACAACAAATTAGACAAAAAGTTATCAGACAGTTTTTGAGATATTAATGAAAGACTGAAAAAATGAGCACAAACACTGATTTTCTATGTCCAAAATGCTGAATTTCTCAAAAACCGGGACGTAGAATTTTCTAATTTTCCCAGTGAATATTCAGAATATCATAAGGAAGGCTCACACCAAATTAGAAAAAAGTTATGACAGTTTGAGATATTCAAATTTGAAGTTGACGCCGGACACAGACAAACAGACAGACGGACGCCGGACAACTCGGCATTAGAAAAGCTCAGCTGACTGCTGACTATCATCACAGCGGAGCTAATGACTGCTGACTATCATCACAGCAGAGCTAATGACTGCTGACTATCGTAACAGCGGAGCTAAAAAGTGAAGTGGTATTCTTGCCACGTTGGAAAACTGCGAAGTTCTGTCCAACCACATGGTATTCATAGAATTTAGCCAAGCAGTTGTGTTCCCTGATATCTTAGCTAGGTCTCAGAGGAAATTTTGGTTTCTTAACTCAAAGTATAGCTGGGGGGGTGTCAAAAGTTCCCGCTTGGTTAGCGCGTCGGACAGGACACTTTTTCACTTGGGACCAAAATGACAGAAGATACACACATGATTATTATAAAATCCTTTTTTCTTTCCCTGTCCTTTTTGGCTGCCTCGTACTTCTCACTGTCATTCTTGATTTTTTCCCTTGTGGCACGGCTCCTCTCAGCATCTGTTTTAGGTGGCATGGCTGTTGCTTCTCTCTGTACTTGCATTATAGTGGACCCATCAAATCTGGGGTGCAGTTTAGTTCCAATGAAGCTGACATGGTTTCTTTAGAGTTACGCAAACTTGTCAAAACACAAATACACAGGAAGAAACCACTTCAATTTAAAGCAATCAGCTCTTCCAAATAGGTTCCTAAATTTTGCTCAATGTCTTCTAATTTTTAAGTTTGGTACCAATTACATGTACTTAACCCTTTGTTGCATAGAGTATGAACCGATGGCTCCAATATGTAAAAACTGGATATCAAGTGTTATTTTGGGACAATGGGATTTGGTGCAATTTTGTTTTTGGGTGGAGTACTAATGGGTGGTCAGTTTGTCCATTATTCTGGACATTAAATACCTACTGCCATCCAGTATTTTAGACATTGTTCCTGCGAGGTGACAGAAGTCATGTGAAGTCAAAGAAGCCTGGTCATTGACATGCATGATGTCCATTATTCTGAATGTGGCTTATTTGAGCTATTTGCCTGGCTTGCATAATGTCCAATATTTTTGACAGACCAAAATCGGGTGTATTCCATCAAATACACATGCATTACAAAGCTTACGTGTTTCAGTGTGCGCTATATATATTTAATTCCTCCAACAGGAGGACTTTTGATCAAAGCTTGAACAATAAAAGATTATTTCTGCCTTTCGTCAACATACCTCTTACTTGTGGATGCCGCCATTGTGATCGTTTGCGGTAAATCATGTGACTGATCAGAGAAGCATCTTGGGGAAATATGGAACGGGAAATGTCCAATAAAATGTAAATTGTGCATTTTAAAGGTATCTATGAGCCAAGACGACAGAAACCCCACTTAAAATATGTCCAAAATATTGGACAACATGCAACAAAGGGTTAACCTGTCACCACTTACTTAACCCATCACCAATTACTCCAACATATTTAATGACAGGTGCTAATTGGGAAGTCATCTCTCTAATTACTGGCAATTAAATCAGCCATTGGTTTCTGAACTCAAGAACAGAATAGCCTTTTAAAAGCCTTAGCAGCAGTGGAAGTTGCAATATTAACTCTGGAATTAGCCATTGGTCCATCAGTAGAATACTAGAGTCCTGTCCGACATGCAATTGTGTCGGACAGGACAAAAAAGATTTTTAATTTCCCATGAGGTGTGTTCTATTTCTTTTAAAAAACCTTACTCACATTGTTTTATATCACATCAAAGAGAAAAATGATTCTTGCCTTCATAAGTCATTTACTTTGGAAATAAATTAAACTTTTTGCTCATGAATCGTGTCGGACAGGACATCCAACTCCTGTGAAGTGAAATTAACAGGGCTTTACTGAGAAAAAAAAAAAAAAACATAACTTGGTGGGTTATTTGCTTTGACTTGAAACTTGTCCTGTCAGCAAGAAAAAAATTGTCAAAAATTAAATACAACAGGAGAGAGATGAGAAAACGTGTCCTGTCCGACACGCTGATTTTCATCATTTCCTAATTAAATCCTAATTTACATAATCAAGGGGTAAAAAATTTGGCCCAGATTTGTTTTCTAATCAGTTCAGATGTACATCGAACATATCCAATTGGTATTTTGCTCAGATTCAAACATTTATATTTCTGATACTACTTCACAAATACCATGAAATGGCCCAGCAGCATATCAACTTTCTGTCACACATCCGAGGCTTGATGAAGAGTAGCGGAATCTGCCGAGAAGTTCCGAGTGATTCCAACCCCCCCCAGCAGGCTGAGTTTTTGGACCTCGGCATTTCTACAGCTCTGCATATAGCCAACGACTGAAAACCGGACATGAACTCGCATCTCAGTTCCGCCCAATCTCCGTTCAATCCTCATAAAACTTGCTGTGTTCACAGCCATGCTTTTATCATGATCATATTCGCATCAAATTGCTGGGGCGACTCTGCCCGGTTGCACTGCTGGCTGCTTGCGGCTATATTTCTCGTGCCTCCCAGTGCCAAATCGAACACGCTCTCTGATGGATGCGAGAGGCTGAGTTACTCCACATGATTGATCTGCTTTAAGCGTAGCCAAACGTTAAAAGTTCCAGATAAAAACCATTGCGTAGTCGCTAGCAGTGACAACGCAATCGTTGAAGTAATCCAACCAGCTCATAGACTAGTGAGAACAGCACACATCAGCCAGGTATTTCAAGAGAATGAGGAAGTCACAATTATACCAGCCGACCTAGTGTTGTTGTTCTCAAAGTTTAAACCTGGGACAAGTGGTTTTGTTTCCGGACTCCTTCACTAAACATCGGAGGGCCCTACTCTCTGTGAACCAGACTTTCCTCAGAGTCTGTACTCGGGCCGGGTCTAGGCCTGGGCCAATCGCGAAACCGCGCATGAGCAGGACAATCGCGACCCCGAAAAAAAAAAATAAATAAATAAAAAATAAAAAAAGAACGGAGCCGAAACTTAGACTCGTGGCCAACCGGCCCGTGTAATAACGTTTAATTGCCTTGAACAATGTAACCTTAACTACAGCGATTTCCTGACAATATTCTTGCGCCTGTGGCACAAATTGAGTACAACCCGCCCTGCCGCACTTTAGGCGCTGTGGACAGCAGTGTGCCAAAAATAAATTGAACAATACTTACATTCTGTGTAATTCCACAATCGTCAAGGTAATTGTGAAAGTAAATGTAGTCTCTGGTGAATCTATAGACCTCGCAATTCCCCAAGAAAAGCATTGACGGCTGGCACCAAAATCCGAGAATTCTTCTGTTCACCCGCACAGAAAGCGTGCCATTCCCACACCATACCTCGATTCCCCTAGGATTAGTGACAGGAGTCGTGGGGTCCCACTTCCCAAACTGGGGAAGCAGGAGATGCTTGACGGCGCTGGGCAAAGGTCTTTGCCCGGCAGTAGGTCTGAATAGCTCCATGTCCACGAGAGGAGCCTTCACTTGTCGGAACATGGGGAGTCGGTAGGGCGGCAGGGGTGCAGCGGTGGCCTTGGGTCCATGTCCCCTCATCCGAGGCCCGATTTCCTCGTATCGGCGGTCGGGCTGCTCTTTACTTTCCCAGCCGCCCATGCCAGCAATTGGCCCTGTAGAAACGGGCGCGGGTGAGAAGTGTGCCCAGAAACAGAATAATGACAGATGGAACAGCCACATTATGACCTCTTTGGATCCACTAAAGCCGCCGAAAATCAACGAAAGACGCAAACTCTCGACTTTTAAATGCATTTAGTGACCGAATGCCGGTAAAAAAAAAATATTGTTTTATTATTATTTGCAAATAATATAGCTGACTGTCAACAGCAAACCCCTTTGCGAGAAGTGTGTGTCAACTCAGAGCACGCTGTAATCAGGCACACCTGGCTAAATAATCTCTACTAAGTGCACGGAGATTGGTTCAATTGAATAACATTGTTTGGCAAGATTGACAGAGACATTAACTAACCCGCTTAATCCAGGTCTGGATCGCTCTGACCAGCTCTGATTTTTTACCTTCCAGATTATTCACTAACTCACTGAAAAAATAATGTTTCTGATTAACCAGACAGCTGTACTTGCGACTGCACGCAAATATGCTAACTCCACGAACAATGGCCCCAGGTTAGATTCGCAAACCGCACTCTCTTGAATTGAGGTATTTGTCACCGTGTCGTCCTGAGACTGCTTTAGATATACCTGTGCTGGTACCAATTCTGTAGATTCTACTTATGGTGACCTCAAAACCGATCATTTAGGTGGAAAAAGAAGTATTGTGGCTAACTTCTTTAGACTTTTAAACTGGGTGAGGTGAGTAAACGGTGAGATAAACTAATTAAATAGATAAATCAAGTGCTGAGTGAGTACCACTATAAACCAGCAAACATTGCTGCTCTCCATTTGGCCACCTCTGATTTTTGGATTCTAAATGAAAATGAAACTGTTTTTAGTCCACTATTGGCGATTCAAATGCTTTTAAAAAGTAAACAAAAATGTGATTGTTTCTAAAAATCCTTTTCTTCTGTTGACCCACCGAGAAGGTGAGATTACGTATGAATGCATTTGTTTTTGTTCAATAAGGTATGATTATTCAAAAATGTTCCACTTAAAAACCTATTTCCCATTTTAAGTAGCTAACTGGATATCAGGAGGACAAGATCAATGCACACTATAATTGCATGTGTGTTACGACCAGCCATGGAGGCCGAGTGGCTGCAGTATACAATTGTTTCTGTTCTTCACCAAAAAAGTGGATTCTATTTTAAATCCTTTGAATTGCTTGTTTTTTGTCTAGGATATTCTGATGAAAGGAATTGCAACCAATACTCCTTGTTGTACTCTACAGGCCTCCAGGAGCTTATAGTGATTTTTCTATGTGAATTCTGAGTTTTTATCTGGTTTAGTACTCAGCTCAAAGTGCTGGTAGTGGGTGATTTCAATATTTGGATTTATGAGAGGCAGACTCTGCTTGGAAAGCATTTTTTTCCCATACTAGACTATTGGATTCATGCAGCTTGTGAGTGGACCTACAGATTGTCATCATGACACTCTTGACCTAGTCCTATCATGTGGCAAAGATATTTAAGATATTGCAGTGTTGCCACAAAAATCCTAGCCTGACTGATCATTTAATTATTTTCACATTCTATCTCACCAGCTATACATCTGGTATAAATCATTTCTACAGTCGCTGCTTATCAGATAATGATGTGTTGGGATTCATGGAGAAACTACCAGCAGCATTCTTAACACATAATTCAAGAATGAGTTCAACTACACCAGCAAATGTTTAAATTCAACACAGGTTGAAGAATTAGCAAACAGTGTTTCAGGAGCACTACACTCCGTATTGTATGTTCAAGCTCCTCTCAAAAAGAAATCAATAAAACTGAAAAAGGTGGCTTTATGGTACAGTGCTCAGACTGGTGCATTCAAACGGGCCTCATGAAGATTAGAAAGAAAATGGTAGTCTACTAAACTTGAGGCATTGCTCTATGACCGGAAAGAATGCCTCGTAGTCTATATTAAAAAAAGCACTATCTGAAGCCAGATCAACATACGACTCAACTTTGAGGAAAGGGGGGGAAAAAAAAAAAAAACCCAGATTCCTCTTCATTACCATCTCCAGACTATCCAAGAACAGCACCACTGTCAACCCTTGTCTTCCGACAACATTTAGTTGCAATGATTTTAAGAAGTTCTTTGACAAAATACTAGCTATCAGAGAAAAATCAGTCACCCCAGCTTTTCCTGCTCTGACCCTATTGGAATGTATTCAGCCATTGTTACGGCTACCTCTGTTACACCCATGAGGCCCAGCGCTTCCTTAGAATCTTTTTCCCCTATTAACCTCTCTGATTTTACATCACTAGTCTCCTCTTTGAAGGCACACGGGACCAAATTCCCGCAAAGCTTCTTTAGGATGCCCTGCCTGCCATCAACATGCCCCTGCTACAGCTTTTTAATGATTCACTACTTTCAGGATATGTACCATGATCTTAAGAAGTAGCTGTCATCAAGCAACAGCAGAAGAAGCCTTACCTTGATCCAAATGTGCATTTAAATTCTCGACCAATATTGATCCTTCCTTCCTCCTTTCCCTCTTTCCTCCGAAAATCCTTGGAAAGGCAGCGTCAGAGCAACTTTATGCTTTGCTGCATGTCAACATGCCAGAAAATTTTCAATCTGGATTTATACCAAACCGTAGCACAGACACTGCTTTGGTCGGGATAATTAATGACCTACTTTTCGCATCTGACAATGTTTGTATCACAGTTCTTTTCTAATTGGAACTCAGGGCAGTGTTTAATCACATCTACCATCATATTGAGAGAGAAAGACCTGCCTTTAAGGAAAAGCACTATGCTGGTTCAAATTATACCTGTGAGGCAGATTTCAGTTTGTGCAGTTGAATAATCCATCTTCCCAGTATAGAGGAGGTATATTTGCAATTCCACAAGGATCTGTATGAGACCTTTTACTTTTCTCTGTACATCAGTGGCGGCTGGTGCTAAAAATTTGGGGGGGCAATTTACCTTGACGCAGCACACCTGACAGCTGCTTTGATGTCGACACAGTCAGTTGTTAAGAAGGAAAATGTAGCCTATAGATTTTATCAGGGTTTGCACCCTTTTTTATTATGAATTGAGGATGTATATCCCCTATGTCCACAGATCACTGTATCTGTCCTTACATTACTAACAGATTGATTGTAAAAGCGGTCATGTTAAAGATAGTCCACCAACTAACTGGGATTTTGATGTTTTGTAAAGATGCAAACAATAAGTGGAACATAGTTAAACAGAAAAACAAAAAAACGAAGCACAAATCTAAAAACACAGCACTGTAATGCTGTCTACAGGCTTCGTACACCTTTTCCACAGTGAAATTCGAGGCACTTTTCAAGGATTTTCAAGGTGCATTTTCATGCTTTTCCAGCACCTTACAGCCGTGGTAAATTATATTTATATACATAAATGACAAATTCCATAGAAAGTGTGACCAACAGGTCCTACTGTACTTAACAGGATGAAATTATAAAATTAAAAACTCAAACGGTGACAAGATTGTCTGAGCCAACGCCAATAATGGCACGATGAGCAGAGAAAAGGGAAGGCACACCAGTGACCAACCCGCTAATCCACAATAAGCAGGGCTTTGTTAAAGCCTGTATATCTACTCTTGAACAGTGACCTGAAATGCAGTTTTTACCCGGGATTATTTTGTAGCAATAAAATTCATACACTGGATAATAAGTCAATCCTGCCCGCTCATTTCCAAGTTCCTCATCCACCTTGGAGTTCTGAGAAGAAGGAGGGCCATTTTTTTGGGCCACCCTGTAGTTTGGATGTGCCAACCACTTTAAGTCAAACCAAGGTTGGCTTGATCCATCCAGGGATTGGAGTGAACTCGTCCATATAATAAACCATGTTCGAACTCGGCTTGCTCGTGAAAATTCAATAACTGATCCGGGTGTGCCATCTAGTGATAGAATATTGTAACTGCGTGCATAAATCTGCAGCTCCGTGTCCACTGGCGGACACATCTGCACAAAAGGGTTTAAATACCCTGCCAGCAGCCGCCAAATCTCATTCACAGCAGTGCTACACTAATATTACAGGTTGTTGCTAACGTTATTACTGTGGACGGAAATTTTTACCTTTTTGATGAGAGACACAGAGGCGAGTTGGGCTGCGTCTGAATAGTCTTTTTTGCTTAGGAAAGTTCCCAACTCCTAGAAAACGATCCGGAAGTATTTACGTGACAGCCATGATAAGTGTGTTCGGATTCTTTAAATGTAAAGGAAAGGTGCTACAATGCTTCCTAATTTATCACCTTTCGCATAGGGTACACTGAACCATCCTTTTCGAAAAGGAAGGAGGAAGTGCCATCCCGCAATTCCGCGATGACCGTCCATCCGGCCAATCACGAAAACAAACAAACATGACCGGCAGGAGGCGGGTGATCACTGAGCCTAGTGTAAGTGCATTCGGATTCTCTTATTAGCGCGGTTCTCTTCATAAGCTGTAAAAGAGTCCCCTTTACACCTCTCCTTTACCTCATGACGTTTTCCACGGAGGTTAAAGAAAAGTGGTTAGGAATTAGATGATAGGACGTATTTTTTTTTAACTTTTCGGACGCAGCCTTGGTGAAAATTCTAAACGGCCAGGAAGTAAACATCCGCTCGCGCATGCACGCGCATGCATACAGAGATGGAACATTTTATATTGGTTCAAAAATAAAAGTTGTCAATTGGTCACACTTTCTGTGGAATCTGCCAAACTGGAACAACAAACAGGGAAAGCAATAAAAGGCATTGCTAACGCCACATCCAGCTAGCCAACTCCGTTTGTCGAAACAAGTGCGGGAGAAGCTCCGGGCGTAAGCTCGTCCACGATCACTTGCCTGCTGCTGAATCTTTAAATCGGGTCGGTCCGAGCCAAGCTCCTTTACTCTCCTTTGTTACCCCATTGAACGCCTTGAGAAAGGCTGTTTTTGTAAGGAAAGAACCGAGCTGTAGTGATGTTACCTCTGATACCAAGGCTCCGAAGCACGCCTCAAACTCGACAGGGTATTTTTCTGAAGCACTGTGCCGGAGCTTGCTTCATACCGGGAAAAACCACGTGACTGATGACGTTCGAACCACTTCACTGCTTCATTCAAATTGAATCAGCTGACCGGTTTGGTTCAATAGGCGGAGCCTTGAAACATTGGCGCAATTCAAATGTATTTAAGATGGATGAAACAGCGCTCTGTTAGACATTTTTATTCAAAAATAATAATACCAAAGTCGCTCAAGCACACCCAGTATACACCAAGCACAATCAAAAAACATAAAATATAACATGTTTTTTGGACAGAGTAAATATTCACCGGATTCAATGAGGCTGTGGATGTAATTAATGTTATTATAATATGAATTATTAAGGTAAGGAAGAAAAACAACAGACACGTAAGACGAAGTTAGATTTCAGCTATTTTTCACAATACATCATACTCGAAGTGCACACGCAAGGCGCATCAGCGTCACCTTTGCAAGGCTGTACAACAATCTCTGTGCCAGCAGATGTCACCCACGTGCTCAGTGAATGAAGCTTCGAGTAGTGAACCCATTTTCAATACAAAGGTCCAAAAGGGTCCGAAGCTTCATAAAGCCTCGTTTGGCCATCACTACCGAATTGTGTTCAGTTTCCGCGCTTCCACTTGAACATTCCGTCTCGCTCAGCGACCAGATTGAAAGGACGGTGGATGATTTGACAGTCAAGACGAAGCGTCGCGGTGGGTGTGACCATGATTGACAGCCACGAGAATTGTCCAATCACATTAGATCAAAAAACACTAAAACAATACCAATTCGTTGCCAATAAAAGTGGGAGGTCTGGGGCGCGCCCCGTAAGGAACTCTGAAGAAACCAATGAAACAGCGGCCTCGGGTCACGTGCTCACCAAAACTTAGAGAGCTTACAAGGTAACCCGTGGAAAACAATATATCCCAATGGGTGAAATTATCGTGGTGGCGTTTCTGGTTTCACCCATTGGGATATAGTGCCTTCCACGTACCGTTTGGCCAGCGTCCCTCACCCAGGAAGTATATGTATACAGAGAAATCAACCAAATACCATTTGGAACCGATATTCAGGGGCTGTTGACAGGCGCTCACTGACTGAAAAACACGTTTATTTCATAAATTATTTGCATTATACGACTAAATTATATTTAACATGTTTCAGTAAATTTTCGTCTCGTCATATTTGAAGGGGGGCGGCGCCCCAGCGCCCTCTACTGGCGGGCCGCCACTGCTGTACATGCTACCCTTAGGTAATGCGATTTGGAAGCACAGGATCAATTGTAACAGCTATGCAGATGACATTCAACTATACTGTGAAGCCAGATGAAGTTACTGATCTAACAAAGATGGAAGCCTGTCTTGCAGACCTCAAGATATAACAACGTCCTTCTCCTGAATTGAAATCCTGATAGCTGGTCCTCAACACTCCAGAAAAGTCACACTATGAAGTCTTGTGGCTAATCTAGATGGTATGTATCTGGTATCAAAGAGGACTGCTACAGATCTTACCAGGAACTCTCTTTTGAACTGCACTTAAGAAACATTATTTATATTTCCTTCTTCAGTTTGGTTAAGAGAGTATTTTTCTGATTTTGGCTATCTTTGCAAGATGCTGACAACTTGATCCATGCTTTTGTGACATCTGGACTGGATTATTGCAATGGTCATGTATCTGGATGTACAAATTATTCACTGAAGAGCCAAAAATTGGTGCAAAATACAGTGGGTTGTGTACCGGCCAGAACGAGACGATTTGAACATATTTCTCTAGAGCTGGCATCCCTACACTGGCCACCTGTAAAGCATAGAATAGATTTAAAAAATTTTCCCACATACAAAGTTCCACATGGATTAATGCCTACCTGTATTACAGATTTGCTGATTTCTTACTGGTCATCTGGATCTCTTCATTTACGAACCGCTGCCTTGCTCACTACCCTGCCCATGGCAAATTACAATGGGTGGCAGAGCCATTTGTTATCGTGGCCCTTACCTTTGGAATAGTCTACCTCCTCCTATTTGAGAAGCAGATGTCATCTCTTTATTTAAATCTAAACTTAAAACCCACCTATATGGCAAATCATATGATTGAGGGGTGGTGTGCGGAGATCCAGCACTTGCTTCAGACATTTGGTAGACTGGCTCATCGATGGGTATAGCCAGCCCAGGGCCACCCTCACAGTGATGCAGTGCCGATGTGCATCATCTCTTAGTTATGCTGCTATAGGCTTAGTCTTCTGATGCTTTTCTATATCTTGCTCCAAGCATACTCTTTTTTCGTATACATCACACATATCATGGCATCACTCGCTAAATATTATTATTTTTTCTTCCAATCCTGTCTCGAGGGCTTTTGGCACCTTTGTTTGGTGCCCCAATTCTTGAGCCCCAGATGCATGGTCCCCGGCAACACCTACCATCAGGCCCTTGAATCCCTCACCGTGAACCTACTCCTGAGTTGCACTAGACTCTTGCTTACTGACCCCTCCTCTCCAACTGCTGGCTCCAAGGTCCAGCACTTCCATTGTCCAGCTCAGGGATGCTCACTCTTATCTAGAATGAGCCGGTGTGGGTGCAGGCTTTCATTCTAACCATCCAGTCACAAACCTGATTCTACTGATCAACCATTCAAGCTTTTGCCATAGACCCTTGATTAGTAGAATCAGGTGTGAAACAGCATGATGAAAGCCTGCATCCACATCAACTCAGGCCGTGTTCAAAACCGTGCACTAACGATGACGACAGATTTAGGGAGTGGGGTGTTCACTTATGCGTGGGGAGTGAGTTTGTGTCCGCGAGAAGTTCCCGGATGTATACTAGATCAGGCAGATATTTTGTGGGTGCATCGTAAGCTCACTATTCATACATAAATTGCCCAAGATGCAGCGCAACGTAAACTGCCAGAAAAACTCGCTGAGGAATAATAAGAAGAAGAAGCGAGAGGAAGAGTTCATTCGTAGTGAGTAGCGTGTAATGTGACTAGTGTGTAATGAGAATAGTTCATGTAGACCATAGAGTGCGGTTTCGAACACGACCACATTCTTTAAAAGAGTGAGTATCCCTGGTCTAGCTTGTCACTAAAATACTCTCCTGCTGCTATGGTTGACCTGTTTTTGTATGGTGCTGTACAGTTCAACACCTTCAGCTGTATGTATGCCTGTAGCTTATTTTTTTATTCCCCCATCCCCCTCCCCAGGCTTCTCTTAGGCAAAAGGGCCCCCATCTCTCAGTGCCAGGATCTGCCCAAGGTTTCTTCCTCGGAGTGAGTTTTCTTTTCCTCCTATAAGGGAGTTTACCTTGCCACTGTTGCCTCTGGCTTGCTCTCGGACGGTCTCTTGTTATTGGTCTGACACATGTAAAGCGCTATGTGATGAAGTGTTTTAAGTGCTATACAAATAAAATTGACTGAAGAGAGTTTACAGCTGTGGTTCACAAACACACCCTGAGGGACCACGTTTTATACTGGTAATTGCTACAGCCACAAATGCAATCTCAGAATTTTAATCAGTTATTTTTTTATTAATTGGTCTTTTTCGCAACATTCTCAAAATTAGCTATGAATGGCATGAAAACTAAGGCTCATATTCACATCACCCTGTTTCAGAGACAACCACAAAAAAAAAAAAAAAAAAAATGAAGTATGAAAATGAACATACGACTGATCAATTTTAAATACTCACAAGGCTCATAATTAGTATGATTATAGACATTTGTTTCTTGAAACTAACTTAATTATGTAATAAAAAGTTCAAAGGCAATATGAATGGTGATTCCAGCCTGTTAAGTTCAATGGGGAAAACACTTGTGAGCAGCAACCCATAGGAGCTCATTAATTAATCTTAGTAATTTGATAATCAAATTTGTAAGCACTTGGGCAATTACTTTCAAAACAAAAAAAAAAAAAAAAAAAAAAAAAACATGGACATAGTGGCATAATTTTTCAGGGCAGGCACACCTATTTCTCTAAGAATGAGGAGTAAGAGGGTGAATACCCCCTCTAACCATGTAAGACAACTAAACCGCTTCACAGAAGTCTGGGACTGAAATTGCTGCAATAAAACCAGTGGTCCTCCAGGACCTAGTTTAAAAACCTCGGATTTACGAAATGTACTTGGATAGATTGATCGCGCATGAACATTGGCCTAGGCATGCATCTGTGGTCATGTAACAACTCACATAGAATAGCATTTATGATTCAGTTTCTTTGTCATGGAACTTTCTTCAAATATCCTCCACGTCACAAACTCAATGTCAAACAACCAGAAAGCCAAGATGCCGGCCATCGATCAACAGATTTCCTCTCCTCGCACCCCGGATCCTCCCAAGGTTTTTTTTTTTTTTTTTTCTTACTACGTTTGCCATCAGGAATTTCAATCTTGCCACGGTTTGCTTGCGCTTTAGAGGGGCGTAGCCCAGGGTTCCACGCGAAGCATGGAAATGCGCGTTTAATATACGTTTAGTTTCGACGTCACCTTACCTCCGCCAAGGACAGTGCGAAAGAGCCAAAGAGCAGCGTGGGTGTGGACGCTGTATTTCATGTTTTGTGCACCAGATGGCAGCGTTTATTCTACCCATTCTCTTAAATTTCTGTGTGGTGATTAAACTAGCTATAATCGACCAGATCTAAAGCAGAGAGCAGGCTAGCGATATGTATAAGCTACTTTGACTCTTACCTCTTTGGTCTGCTCCCGTCGGCAGTTTGGTCAGGATCGACCATCAATTTCCCAATTCCCTCATTAAGAACCGAATGATACCTTTTGGATTGCCAGATATTTCTGCGGATGTTGAAGAACCACAGCCTATCATTGGCGTCGAACCTCATCTGGATGTGGGCAGTGGCTTCGTGAGAATCCCAGCGTGGTTTTTTTTTTTTTTTTGCTGGTGTATTAAGTCCAAACTCTTATACCTCCTTATTTCCGATTAAGAAGGTAGTGAAACAGTATTCTTATTTGGGGGTTCAGCTAATCTCATTCGCTTCCAATGTCAATAATGAAGGCTAGCATACTTCGAGTTGACCTGCAAAAAACCCGACTTATTTCAGTGAAAGGCACTATATTATAACGTAAGAAAAGCGTCGTGCTATTTAACGGCAAAGCCTGCAAAATAGCAAAAAAAAATTTAATATGGAATTCTTTCATTTTTAGTCCAAGTCCTACACGCAAGCTGTATTTTGACCGCAGGTTCTTACTTTATCCAAATGACGACACCCTGGTAATTTTAAGATCACACTGTGCAGCCAGGACAATTCAGTAGCTGACAGGGCGGACTTTAGTGCGTGCTCACGTCACTCAAGCAACAAACTAATTTACGCCCAATTCGCATCACTACCTCTTGCCATGCAAAAGATAAAAGCTTCAATTGCGGCCGATTCTCACGCAAATCAACTTCTACATATCGAGGGCTGACTGCAATAAACAGTTATGTCCAATATACAAACATCTGGACATAACTGTTCATTGCAGTCAGCCCTCGATATAATGAAGGGCACAATATGTGATAAACTTTTTAGTGCAACTTCACTCTTATGCCAAAATTTACAAAACATTGACCCTTCAAACATGGCTACCGTGTTATTGATAGCTAATGGGCAAGGGCACCTGCCCTGCGACAATATCGAGTGCAATTCAGGAAAAGGAAATTCAGAACTATTTAGAGGAATACATCCAACAGAAACTTGACAAAGAAATAAAAATACCTCAGATACCAGTGATATTTTATCTCCTGGCTTAATGCGCGCTAACCTCACGTTTGGATCCACAATTTGACAAAAATAGAAAAAAAAAATCTGTTCTTTACACCAGGTATTCGGCTACAAAGCCACGGAGTACCAGGATTCGTTTTGAAAATGCTCCCATTTTCTGTATCTAAGCATTTGTGCGGGTGTTAGGTTGAAATTTACCCATAAGCCGTCTGAATCTCCTTTCTTGACAGGACAATTAAAGGAATACTAAAATTAGTTGAAAATGTAATCAGAGTATTACCATTGCAGCTTCATTTCAGCTCATTTCTAAAATCAAATCTGAAGGTGTAGTGAGTCATCACAAAAAACAGGCAGTCAATGCAAATAATTTTGACTGATATGGCCATAGCTGGAACAGCACAATAACTATCAAAAAAAAAAAAAAATCAAGAATACAGGTCCACGTTCCCTCCGAAAAATACCGACCTATAATCACCATCCAATTCTCCAAATCATAGCAGGATTGGGAATTCTGTCCAAGACAGAGTATCAAGGCCAGAAGCCGCAGAGCTGGGTCATCTGGATTATAGATGAAACACCTGTGGGAAAGGCCATATTGCTTCTAATGAGTGGGACACAAAGCCCAGTTTGAAAACTGCCATATGGACTCCCCTCTCTGATAATGCAAGCCAGTGTCTCAGCGCCCTTAATGGGTCAAGGAAAGGTTTAGGTAGGTCCTAGAATGAGAATTATGCCATGAGCTGTGCTAATGTGTGTAAGGGGTCTCTGATAGTTGCATTTCTTATTCGGGTCCTGATATCAAAAGAACATCAGATGCAGAGGGCATGAGGGAAACAGCGGCCGCTGACTTAGTATTCTGAAATGGAAAATTTAATTATTTTATTAGCCCTTCTATTTCCACGACAGGATATTTTTTGTATCTTCAGACAGTGCAGTTCTTGAGTATGCATAACCCTGCCAGCAGTCACAAACTCAGATGGTTATTCTAGTCTCTTAAAGCATCTTGGACAAATTTAAAGCAGTCAATTGCACAATAAACTCACCTCACCTTGATTCTTTGGCTTGAATTGATTGCTGGATATTGTGGTGAAAACCAAAACCGGCTGGCTTTGCGACTCTCCAGCACAATGAATGCACACCGCTGATGTAACCCATGAGTGAACCTGTACTGGGAGCATGCAGGTAATTGGCAAACTCAGCAAGGACATTGGGAAGAGCCACAGTTTTCCTCCAGGAGCACAATGGCCTGATACCCTGCTTTATCAAGGATCCAGTGCAGCAGTGGTCGCAAACTCCAGTCCTCGAGGGCTGCAGTGTCTCCAAGGTTTTGGGATTTTAATTCAATCAGCCGCTACGTAAGGCTTTATAAATACGGTGAGCAGACTCCTTAGCCAATCAGCGACTTAACACTAGAATTCAGGAACGAACCAAAAATCGGCAGACATAGCGGCCTTTCAGGTTTTGAGTTTGAGACCCCTGTTGTGAGAGGTCTTGCCCATTCATGCATGAAGTTGTTCATGATTCCTTTAACTTTAGTTTCTAAGATTTAATGGCCAGACAGCATAGTACCAACACCCTTTTCAGTCTCATGGTGCGTCTCCACCTCACGCGAAACAAAATTTCACCTCGCTTTACTAGCGTTAACTAGAGTTTGAAGGCAGGATCATTTTTATGGCCTCACATTGAATATTTGCAGCTTTGATCACGACAAAATCACTTCCACTTTTACTGAACGCCAACGCAATGGAAGTTAAACACACGATTTTGCACCACCGACCAATTGCAATGCAAGTTGGGTTATCCCTCAAGGGGCAGTTCTACCAAGAAATCATCTGAAAATCAGCAACAAGATGGCAACACTAATGTTGTTTTGCTAACATCACATTTTATTTTATGAACAATGTGCCTGCTTGAGAATAAAATTTTCGCAAAACTTATGTCATCGCCAATGTTGAAGTAGACTACTATTTTTTTTGGCACCGTTTTACATTGGTTATTTGGTACAGCTAGCTAGCTTTCTTGAGCAATGTCGGTTACATAGCTAGCCAATGTAGCTGCCAGAGGCAATGACGCTATTCAGGACACATACGAAAATTTTTAATTCAAGTTGAAAATTTTCAGCTTGAAACGTGCACCATTTGTGTCGCGATTTGTGATGCCTGGCGCCAACTCTGGTTTTCCAGGATTTATGTGCATCCTCGTGTTCATCTATAATCTGGCCGTGCAAAAATTTTGCTTCACATTTAGTGGAATTGCACCATAGCGGAGAACCAAAGATACAGAGCTGCGGCCAGAAGTTCTCCAAAGCTGTTGATGGAAACTCAATTGAACCTGCTGTCCTCATCTAGGAAGTAAGTCACAGACCAGTTTATCACAGACCAGTACAATAGACCAAGGCACAATCCATCAGAATCAGTGAGAACATATCCAAGCAGACTTGGACATAAAGTAGATTTATCACACCACTCATAAGTAGAGCCTGTAGTTCCACATGACTTGGTGTTGACATCACAAGAGCATTTTGTGAACACTGCTCCATGGGCCTCACTTCATCTTTTTCCCCTTTTCACCAGTAAAACAAAACAAATTTTATATATATTTATATACACAATTTATTATATAAATATATATACACACGCGCGCGCGCACACACAGACGTGCATATACACGCACACCATATTTCTCATCAATGCCCACACTTTACCTGTAAGAATGCAAAACAAAAAACAGCAGAAAGCAGTTTCATTTTTTCTTTTTTTTTTCTTGTTAAATAGTAATAAATACATGAGATGCAGTGGTTTACTTTTTCATTTTTTCTGAAGCAGGAGGGTTAAAAAGTTTTTATTCATTTATTTTTATTTATTTATTTTTATTTATTTATCTGTCTGTTTTTCTTTAGCAGCAATCCGAACATGGTTGAAAGTGGAGATAGCAGCCGAGAGAGAAGTAGTTTTCTTTTTTTGATTTGATGGCAAACAGCACTCACAGAGTGTTGTGAAGGAGGGCAGGGGCGGAGAGAAAGAAAAGAGGGAGGAGGGGGGGTGAAAGGTGAAGTCAGAGTGAGGGGGGGGCGGGTAGGGGTTGGAGGGCATTAAACTGTCCCCTCAATCTACTGAACCCCTCCCTCCTGCTAAATATTGATGACCCCCCCCTCTCTTCCTTACAACAGAAATAGGGGCAGAGAAACTGAAACAGTGAGCAAGATTTGGCTTAGCGTATCCAGAGTTAATCCAACCCACAATTTTCGTTTTTGTTTTTTTGTTGTTACTTTTTTGTTGTAGTAGATTTCCGTCCAGGATGAGTCAGGTGGCGAGATGGTGAAATAGAAGGCAGACTATTATTTTAAACAAACAACAGGGAAGCATTTTGGTTTTCCTTCAGGCAAAATGTTTTCGTTGTTTTCTTGTATTTTTTCCTCCTTTGCGTCGTTTAGTTTTAATCCCCCTCTCCTTAAAAAGCGGCTCATGTCGGCAAAATGTTTTAGCCTCCCTCCTTGTGTTTTTCACTGTGTGGTGACTACTTTTTCCTCATTTTATTTGATTTGTATTCATAGTTTGAAATATAAGCCAGTGTGTCAAGCGAGAGATGATCTGAAACATTAATAAAAACAAAGTGACAAAACTATGCGGAAAATTAACCAAAATGATAAGCGAAACTACATAAACCCATTTTATCTGCCTGTCTTGAGTATGTATAGTTAGCATTTGTCCCTCAGGAAAGTAAAAAAAAAAAAAACAAAAAAAAAAAAAACCAAAAAAATAAATAAAAGAAAATAAAAAACAAAATACTGAATAAATAAACCAATAAAACCCAGGAAAAACATACTGTTCATTTTCATTCTCTTCCATCTCCACATTTACCTCCTCATGTAGTGACTTTTAATAAATTAACAATTTACAATTAAACGCCTAGATTCCAGAAAGAATAAAATAAAAAATAAAAAAAAAGCATAGGGCAATCTCTCGCTCCTCCATCTTCTCTTCACAAGCCATTTCACATCACAGTCCTATCCTCTCACATCACTGTTTCCATTTTCCAAATACAACTCAAATCAGCAACCAAACCCCCCCAATCTCGCTGCAAACCTGTCCTGAAATCACATAAAATCAAATAATAATAATAATAATAATAAATAAAATCAAACTTTCTGAAACTTTCGGTTCCAACTACTTAAGCCCCCTTTTCCTCCCCTTGAAATAAAGAAAAACAAAAAAAGAAACAGAAAAGAAAAATGGTTTCAAGCCTCCCCCCTTTAACCCTCCCTAAACCCTCTCCCCATGCAAAGCAAAAACTTCCTTTGATATTTCACAAGTTTGTCTCTGTATATCCGATTGTGTGAGTGTGCTCATGTGCATGTCTGTGAGCTTGAGGTGTGTGTGTGTGTGTGTGTGTGTGTGTGTGTGTGTGTGTGTGTGTGTGTGTGTGTGTGTGTGTGAGAGAGAGAGTCTGTGTGTGTGTGTGTGTGTGTGTGTTTGTGTCTGTCTGTCTGCGTGTATTGTCAGTTGTTGTCATGTTACTTTAAAATTTTGTATGGCTTTTGGAATTTGTTCAAGATTTATCAAGAGTTGGCCGCATTCTGACCACCCCCCCCTCCGCTACCGCAGACCCCCATCATGGCCGACTCCTCGGAATCCGGCCTTCCCCCACCCCCGACTCCCCTGGGCGGGACGCCCCCGGTTAACATGCCGCCCCCCACCCCAACGCTGCCCTGAGGCGGGTTGTTATTATTGTTGCTGCCAGGGTAACAGGGAGGGATGTACCCCAGCCCGGAGGCAGCGACCATGCTGTCCTGAGAGGGGGGCTGCTGGGGCAACTGTTGCTGGGAGGCGGTGGGGGGCGGCGGGGGCGGCGGCTGGGGGGCCATGACTGTCCTAGTCCGAAAGGCGGAGAGGCCCAGGTGGAGGTTGGAGGAGCCGTACTGGCTGGAGTCCAAGCTCGGGGGGGGCATGATGGAAGACTGGCCCAGGTGATGGTGATGGGTGAGACTGAGCTCGATGCTGTCCTGCATCTGCGGGGAGGCGACAGGGATGAGCTGCTGCTGCCCTGCAGGTGCCTGCTGCTGCCCCTGCGCCTGGTTCTGCTGCTGCCGCAGCTGCCGCCCGTTCCCATGGTGCCCGCCGCCGTAGATGGGGTGGGGGTGGTGTGGCTCCATCATGCCCGACAGGAAGTGGCGCGAGTGTTGGGTGGCGGCCGGCTTGTGCAGCAGGAGCTGTGGGTACGCGGGGTCGCCGCTGTTGGGGCCCATGCCGCCCTCCCCGCCCGGCCAGAGCCGCAGCTGTTGCTGAGACGGGGCCTGTGGGGGGGTACAGGTGTTATAACTGCGGTTCCAAATTCATTTCAGTTGTGTTGCAATACAATTGCATTGGAATGTTCAAGAACCATCGAGACAGTTACACAACACTACAACACTGCTTTGACATATGACAATCCATCGCGAGCGCGCAAAGCGCCAAAATTTTTTTGATCATCATAAAAATTATGCCACGAAAAAAATGAGATGACAACCTGGGTTGTGACTGTTCAGGAATTCCTCTAGTACATCGCCCTAAAGGTTTCCCTAAGACTTGCCACGATCTGACATCGGCGTGAATCGGGGTGTTAAATCGTGAAGGTGGGAAGGGGGCTTTGCATAGCAAAAAAGGGCACTGGCCAGCCTCATCCCAAAAATAGCAAATGAGGCATATAAACTCTCAGCATGGAGATAAATTCTCAAAAGGTGGTGAGAAAACGCCCCATTGGGAATAGAAAAGATCTAAGGAGACACCCAGCTACGGTGGGGGAGCCCATCATACACTGGCAAGCTAACCAAGTTGGATTAAAGTCTGCCAAAACTCTTCAAAACATCCAAGTTCAAGTAACAATGCTGCTCTCTCCAATCCCCCCAACTTCTAACCTCAAAAGGCAGTGAAAGGAGGAGGCTGGCTCACCGTCATCATATACAAGCACAACCCTGCACAGGAACAGGCTCCCCGATATCAGCACATCTCCGCACCTGGCATATGGCTTTTTAACAGCGCCTCTTAAAGCAGCGCTCTTTTCTGACTGTGGATGCGAGTCACGTGTGGACATGTGTGGCTCTCTTCAGAGGAGAAGGCTCACCTGTGGACTCTGCATCTCGTAGTCGGTGTGAGTGACTGCACTGTTGTAGTATCGGTTGCTGTACCGGTAATTTCGGTTGTCGTTGGAAGAACCGCTAGACCCACCTGCAATGCGGAAAGAGAACAGAGAGAGAAGGACTTCAGATATCAGGAGCGGAGTTCACTGGGTCTGGTCAATCAGACCCACGACAGAGCCAATATCACAGGCAGCCTTGAGGTTCCTCTCTTCACCTCTCCCGAACTCCCTCCGTCTCAGTCAGCCTGCTGTTTGTGACTCGCGTGTGAAGAGGGGATAGGAAGGTGAATTCTGGGCGACCAAAATTTAAGGAGGGGAGAAGGGGCGAGTTGAGGTTACTGCACCGACTCCTTTCCATGCTATCACGAGTCTCAGAAAACACAGCCCCACCCCAAGGTGTTTCAGGAAATCAAGCAATGATTTAATTCAATGCCGCAACTTCCAACTGCAAGCTCAGTGGACCCCAATTCACACCCCTGGCCGACTCCAACGGACAGGGACAACAGAGGAAAGTGAACACAGTGTTATCTTGTCAAACTGGCAATAGCTGTGGAGTGATTGTAAGACCACTTGCTGATGGGTGCACCAACAGTGCAGTCAGTAAAGTCAACCATTAGCTTTAATTTGGAGGTACTTACATCAACCTTATGAGAACCAGCCATTTTTATAATTTCATCAATGAAATGCTTACGAGCTGCAGAGTGCAAGATCACCACAGCACCGCTAACATACGGCCACTTTAATCGCGTTGCTCAGGCCACTGTACTGTGGCTTAGGTAGCTCATGAAGTGGCATCCTCTCACGGGACACTCAGCCACTGAGGTGTTGGATACCCACCCGAGCTGGAAACAGAGCTGGTGGTGGACGTGGAGTGGCTGTGGTCCATGGCGGGGCTGGTGGAGGTGGAGCTGCTGGTGTTGGTGCCCTCGTCCGTGGTCTTCTTGAAGAAGTTGTGCTGCAGCGCGTAGAAGGGCGTAATGCGGGTCTTGGGGTCGTAGTCCAGCATGCGCAGGATCAGGTCCTTGAACTTCAGGTAGTCACAGGGGGCGTGGCCCTGCTCCCCGGCCCGCCGCCCCCCAGGACCCCCAGTCTCCACGCCCAGGATCTCATGGAGCCGACGCGTGGCTGGGGGCTTATACTCCTGCACCCGGGACAGGGTCAGGAGACAAAGGGGGGATAGGAAATGGACAAGGTGAAGAGGGGGGGGGGGGAGGGATGGAGAGAGAGGAGGGGAAGGGAAGGGTGGAGGTGGAGGGGAGGCAAGGTGATGAATAAAGGAAGACAGGAGGGGGAACAGAAAGGAGAAAGAAGAGAGACAACAGACACACAGGTAGACAGGCAGAGAAGAAAGAGAGATTACGGGAGATTAGTCAATAATTAGCCTGCACAACAGTACCTAAAGCCCAACACAATCTTAGCTCATTACCTACCGCTCATGCAAAGATTACCCTAGTAACCTGCCAAGTCATATAATTTGAACATTCATTCTTAGTTCTCATAGGTATACATATAGTGGCAGATGAGCGCAGCACAGAGCCATGAGAATGAAGTGACCTATGACAATGATGGAAGGGAAAGTGCGAGTTCTCATGAGCTGGGGGGATAGGAGACAGGCCCGTGATTCTCCTGATTACTACCTTGTGTGTGCGGCCTACTCATTCCACACAAACTACACTTAATCACGCACAATTATAAACATCATCATAGCTGCAACTTCGTCATTGTGTGAATAATACACACACAGGCACACAATGCGTGAAACCATGCTATCCCAGAAAATATCAGGTTGATATTTTCCATGACACAAGGGAGAAGAGCGCTAAAATTCAAAGAATTTCTAGGGCAACGGGTTTTTGTTTTGTGGACAACTTCTGAGGGCAACAGTTCTCAAAATCATAATATGCCCAAAAAAACAAACCACTGGCACAGACTTTTGGAAGTATATGTATCAACTGGTACAAGCAGGTTGGTTATTGAAATTTTTATTTTTTTCACCCAGTGATCCTTTTTTTAATGACAAGCTAATTTTCCCAGGTATTTGATAAATGGCTGGAGTTTTATGAGCTTCTAATGTGCATTTTCCAGAACTGTGTTAACCTTGATAATTTCAATGAAAATCGGAGCAGAACAGTCAGCTGAGAACTGGACCATCACATGGTATTAACCTTTAACCCAGTCTGTGGAGCCATGCCCCCTTACAAATGCTATTTCCCAACTCTCCCTTCCTCACAGGAGTGTTCATCGTCCTGTCTGCACCCCAAACTACTGATCTCTGTCAAGGTCTAGATCTGACTAGCTCCCCGAAACTGGGGTGTCAATCAGCTCTTCCCCAATCTTTCTGAGCTAGGACCCAGCCCATGAGAGGACCCCTGCATTCAAATACGAATATAGTCTCAGCAATGTCCAAATTAGGAATCATAACACTTTGCGCTTAAAAACAGTGTTCTGCCAATAATATGAGTAGCATGAATCAAGACACTACAATAAACTTACCTGCAAAAGGACGAGATATTCCAAAAGCTACACTCAAATCCATGTTTTCCCAAAAACATGGCCCAAGAACCAATGATCTAGCATCGATTCATTATTTGCACAGTAAAGTGCCATCTGCTGCAGAACTAGCTGCGACCCTGACCAAACATTAAATCTGTGCTGTATGTGTATATTTCAATGGGCAAGTCCAGTTGGGTGGTGATGTAAGCAGCAGCTGAACACAGGGCTCTGCAAGTCAAAGCAGTTCAGTTGCCCGTCAACAGAACAAATCACCCCACTGATGGAGGTAAAAGGTTCAGTCCTCTTTTCACAAGATGAGAATGCTCAAGGAAAGTGAAAGGCAAGGAAGAAAAAGGTTTCGCAGCTGTCACATATGATTTCAGTCACCAGGTTACCGAGGCCTCCCAGATACAAGCCAAACACATTTAGCAATGGTGAACAAGATGTCTCGTTTTGCTGAGTGAAGTGTGTAATAGACAGCCTAGTAGCTCTTGAGAAACCTCAGTCTTCCATCGCTGGCCAGTGCTCTTTATCCACATTCACACCATGTTTGTTCACAGAAGTTACCAGTAGGGGTCACCATTGCATGGTAGTCCGATTTTCGGGACTAAACCACGCCTATACTCCTTCTACCCCAGTTTAGATGTAACCACACCCACTTTCATGTGACTGAAGTTGTGGCCAGGTGTAAGGACTGTGCATTCAGCTGTTAACAGGGTTACTGCAAGATGTGTCAAACCATAACCATAACAATTACCATCCGGTTTTTACACCATTGATTTGTTGCACGAGAGAAACAATTTAGAATCTAATGATAATTTTCAACAAATCGGGGGTTCCTCCTAATCACGGTCCTTCAGTTGTTAAGTTGCGGGTTTCTTCATATGGAAGCAGGTGAGCTTTCATCTAAATTGGGTTGGAAAAATAATCCAGGTGACCCAACCCAAAACAAGAACTGAGAATGCAAGTGATTAAAGAGCAAAGACCAGTAGGCTGCCATTTACAGCCAAAAAGGCTGTAGGGCTGAGAATTTTGTAACCACGTGACAACAGAGGCAGAGGGCGGTAAAATGGTCATGTTCACAGGTGGAGGGGACAAGAGCAGAGAAAGAGAGAGAGACTACTAGTAGGTGCAAGAAAGACCTTTTCACTTTTATTTCTCCCACCGCCCACTTTTGTCCCACCATCTCTCTTTCTCTCTCTCGCTCTCTCTGACGGATGGATTAGGGACAGGAAGGAGGCAGTCAGAGCGAGTTGATGAAAAATTGGAAGAAGAAAATTCAGATTTTTACTCACAGAGGCCGAGGGATAAAGTACCTTCTTTATATCCTTGTTCTTCTTGACGGTCCAAAGGCCGTCGGACAGTTTGTCAAAGTATTTACGAGCTTTGGGGGCCTGGTCCAGCATGTGGTTGGGAGGGACCCCCAATACCTCCACGATCTTATTCATCTGATCCACCTGGAGGGGAACAGGGCATTTTAGCGGGCAGGGAACAGTACTGCTATGGCAGCACACTACAAGTTTCTCAGCCTAAAACTCGGGCGACAATCCTATCTCTCAGGAATGAGTCAAATCCCTGTCCGTGAAACACGGCAGTGCAAAAAAGCAAAGTCAAACAGCTGTGGAAAGGAAAGAACAAGTTCTATTGTGACTTACCAATGAAAAATTATACAAGTGCACAGAGTGGTTTAAATTAGTTTACATCAATTATGGAACAATTTGCCAAGACAGAGATCCTTGGTACTAATAAAAACAATAACCATAGACATGCAAGAGTGCATTTTCACCTCATTGGAGCCGCTGAACAGGGGCTCTCCTGTGTGCATCTCCACCAGGATGCAGCCTAGGGACCACATGTCGATAGCCAGGTCATAGGGCATTCCCAGCAGCACCTCCGGCGACCGGTAGAACCGGCTCTGGATGTACTGATAGATCTGGAGGAGGGGAGCGATGGAGGGATGAACAGCGGGCAGATGGGAGACGGAGTGCAGGAGAGAGGGAAAGCAGAGTTACAGGGCAGCGGAGAACAGGATTACTGTAGCAGGGCTGCTTTTGTGACTGAGTTTATGAACTAGAGAATGCTGGGAGGACACTGTGTGCTGTAGCCTGACTGGGTGTTATTGCATCTCTAATCCGCTTGGTGGCAGCAGCAGCTGAGCATCATTCAGAGGGGTGCAGCATCCTCCCTTGGACTGTGCTCTCTAGCTCCTCCACCAAGACTATTTTTTCTTTCCCACTGTTTGAGAGATTCCTTCCAAGACGTGCTGTGAATGTACTTATTTTTCTACCTGAAAGAAACCACGGCAACACCATCCCCCCCCCCCCCAGTCTTCTATAAGACATTCCTCAGTAACGTGCAGGTGGAAACAAAACGGGGGTCCCTGGGCTCTTTCACCATCCGTTTCAATTCCTCTCAGCTTTCAACCAGCACCGATCAGACATGAGGAGTGCAGCACAGCATTATGCGCGCTCTATCCACAACTGTGCTTCACACAGCTCAGCCCAGGCTTCAGTATGACTCAGTATGAAGCAACCTTCATTGCCCATCGGGCATCACTTTCAGCTACTGGTAACCGTTACTCCTCACTCCTGTGCCTCTTCATAAATTAACCCTGAACTTGCAATCAAAATCTCCCACTTAGCACCACCTTTGACCTATGGGTACCCTGGACCAATAAATCAAAATGCAAACAGTTATCCTTCACCTTTTGAACTAAATCTCCCTGACTCCTGTGACACAAAGCTCCTCCACATCACAAACTGGTAACCTTGACCTTCAAAAGGTCCACCCCTCGCCTCACTTACTCGCTGGCCCAGCTGGCAGGAGCTGCCGAAGTCCACGATCTTGATGGCGCTGCGCTTGGGGTTGCACAGCAGGATGTTCTCGGGCTTGAGGTCGCAGTGGATGATGCTGAGCTCGGGCGTGGCCAGGAAGAGCAGGGCCGTGCACAGCTGCTGGGCAAACTTGCGCGTTAGGTTGAGCGAGACGCCGCGGAAGTTGGTGTTGCGCAGGAGGTCGTACAGGTTGTAGGAGAGAAGCTCGAACACCAGGCACAGGTGGTTGCGGAACATGAAGTGCCTCTTCAGGTGGACTGCGGGGAGATGAATGGTTACAGCGAATTTAAAACACAGCCGACTCCACGAGGTCTACAGTAGGCCACTGAACACCAAGCCCAACAGTCACTGTTCCAGTTAGAGCACCACAAACCTGTGAACATCAAATTAAAAAGCCCAATGGAAATTTAGCTCCAGAAATGAAACTGCAAGCACTATTATACAGCCTCATTGCAGGTCTCAAAAAAATCAAAAACTACACAATCTTCTCTTTGGAACAGGAATGGAGCAACTCCCCTGAGAATATTTTTCACTTATGCCAAAGATCACAGAAAGTTAGTACAACAGATAATACAAAGATGACAGTAACCAATCACCAATATCTGTACTATAGAGTAAGGGTATTTTTTCCAATTTCTCGAGAAATTAGTGCAGCACTTTCATACTGGTAATCTGTGCTTAACCTGGGTGTAACATTTCAGCCATTCACTGGCGTGTGCGAGTAGCTCACCAATGTAGTACTTCATCTCAGTGTCATGTTTGTTCATAAGCTCCAGCAGACGCAGCTCAATCTGGGCCTGGTTCAGGAAGGCTTTCTTGTTCTTGATGATCTTAATGGCCACCCACTCCTGCTCATGGTGGTCATATGCTTTAACCACCTGTGGGAGGCAGAGGAGACGGGCTGGGTCAGTCATGCACTTATCCAACCACATTCAGCTCAGAAATACACTGCCCGTTTCGGCAGTGCCCCCGTTTCCTCGTAAATTACCTTTGTTTATGTCACACAATCCTGCACAAATCCTGTTGCTAACACTGCATTGCTGCACCAATTAATCCATCCCATCCATCCACATAATTTTGTGTCAACACTGCCAGCATGCTAAAGCTGCAGGAAAGTTTGAGCGCGTTGCCTTATCATGAGGCTCGACTCCAGCCCGCTCATCATCACCTGACCATTCTTGCAGCACGCTGATTGGCCATTCTGAAACACGGGCGCCTCCCCGCCGCCCCCAGCCACTCACCTGTCCGAAAGAACCCTTGCCGATGAGCGAGTCGATCTCGTAGCGGTCCAGCCACTTCTCCCCGTTCTTGACGATGTAGTCGTAGTTGTCGTCGTCATAGCCGTCGTTGTACACCTTGCGCTCCTTCTTGGTGCTGGAGTCCTCGGGGGGCACTTGCTGGGCGCGGCGCTTCTTTTTCGTGTAGTACACCTGGAGCAAAGACAGCTGGCTCAAGGACCTGACTCACTGAACAACACGCCCATCACAACTTGGGTACAAGACCAGCTTCAAAAGAGCAAAGAAGGGGGGGGCTTTCAGCCAACTCATCCGAGCCTAAACAGTCTGAGCCGAGGCTAATCGGGACCCGAAACCCCTGCTGTGCATCTGGCCTCAGAAAAGTTCAAAAACCCAAAGTTCCTCAGAGGAAAAAACTCCATCAGTTTTGGCTCACGCAAGTTACAAACCAGCTCCACACAGAAACAGATCAAACTGCATAAAACCACCTCTTTGGTGGTTTACATTCATAACATTCATTATATTCATAATGTAGGCATCTAACTTGATCAATTAACTTTTGAAATGAAGAGACATGAATGCAATGCTCACCTCATTGATGTGCTTGTAAGTCTTGATGAGATCGACGGAGAGTTTTCGGAGCGGAGCGCTGGCAGGATCTCGAAAGCTCGGGGGGATCCTCCTCTGCAGTATGGTCATATCTGACAGCACCTGGAGATTAAGAGTGTGGCGGCGATACACAAGTGAGACCCTGAACACTACCAACATGCTACAATCCACTGTGCTGGCAGCATGTTATCCGGCACAGTGCTAGGTGCAAGCAGTGTTAGCGATGCCGATGGTATCAAAGGACTAGAAGTTAGCAGTGCTAGCGGTATGCATGATGGTGCAGCGTGTCAACACTCCTACTGATGTTTGTGATTTGCAGAGCAGGCCATTAGCATTGCTAACAGAAAACATATTGCTGGGTGCTGTCGGTTAGTGGCGCATAATTGTATAACATTGCTGGGCGTTAGCAGTGCATGTGATAACAGTGCAGAGCATTAGCACGGTTAGCGCTGTATATGATTTTGCAGTGGTTGATATTTACCATGTTAGCATGACATGTTTCCATGTATGATACTGTTACGCTAGATGTTAGCAGTGAACAATATTCCTATGCTAGATGTTAGCGATGCACATGACATTACTATGCTAGATGTTAGCGCTGTACATGACATTGCTATGCTAGACGTTAGCGCTGTACATGACATTGCTATGCTAGACGTTAGCGCTGTACATGACATTGCTATGCTAGACGTTAGCGCTGTATATGACATTGCTATGCTAGACGTTAGCGGTGTATATGACCTTGCAGTGCTGGGTGCTAGCGATGTTTGTGGTGTACAGGGACCTGAGGAATGCTGCTGAACAGAGGCCTGAGCAGTGACAGGGCGCGGACTGTCAGCACAGGTAGGGGGCTGAAAGGGGGGGCGGGCTGTGTGCGGTCAGTACCTGCTGCTGCTCGGCCATGGAGTGGATGTTACTAAAGGAGGGGTGGCTGTGCTGGCTCGACATGGTTGGCTCAGCGGGGGAGAAGCCCAAGGCAGCAGGCTGGCAGAGGGAGGAGGAGGGGGGCTTGCATCCTGAGCTGCTTCCACCTGCACGAGAGGGGGGGAGAGAAGGAGGGGGCAGAGAGGGGAGAAAGAGTGAAGAGAGAAAGAAGGAACAGAGAGAGGGTTAGAAAGAGGGGACAGAGAGGGAGGGAGAAAGAGTGAAGAGAGAAAGAAGGAACGGAGGGAGGGAGAGAAAGAGGGGACAGAGAGGGAGGGAGGGAGAAAGAGTGAGGAGAAAAAAGGGAACAGAGAGGGAGGGAGGGAGAAAGAGTGAGGAGACAGAGTGAGGGAGAAGGAGGGGATGCACACAGTGGAGTCCAGGAAGAGCACAGGAGGAAGGTGACAGAGATGATCAGAGCAGGAAAGAGAAGAAGAAAGCAGAGCATGAAGGAGACAGGATGAGGAAATGGGAGGAGGAGAGAAAGGAGAAGGAGGGTAAGGCAAGGGAAGAGAGACCAACACAAAGGGAGGGTCAATGCACATAATCACTCTAAACGGCACTAATCATCAACGCTGAGAACAGTGCAAACCTGATGGGGAGAAAACCTAGCTTTCAACACATGCACCCACAAAGAGACACACACGCACAAACACATGATGGACTTTGGGCACAGTGGACAGAGTTGAGCTGTTGGTGACAAACTGAGCGGCGCACACATGGCGCCAGCAGAACCCTGGCCGTTGATGAGAGTACTTTAGGTCTGAGGGTCACCACGTACAGCCCAGCGACGCCACCGTACGACCCAACCCTTCAAGAGAGTCCCCATCAGCATGGTTGTCCAATAGCGCCACACCTCTTTGACTCGCCACACTTAAGAGCCTTTTATACACCAAGGAAAAACACAATCTACGACAATAATGTGCTTTTAATAAATGCCAACTTCCCAGCATTCGCCTTTTCTTTTTTCTTTTTTTGGATGCAGGAAACAGACCAATCAGAACTCTGGAGACAAGGCTCCACCTCTTATCGCAGGCGCTTCCACCAGGGGAGGGAGAGACAGGGGGACGTAGAGAGAGGGAGAGCGTGTATCCATGTAAAAACAACAAGCACAAAAAAGTGTGTCCGCTTTACCTCCTCTGCAATAAAACTATGATGAGGTACAGCGAATCAGCTCGCTCTTAAACTGCGCGGCAGTTATCTTTATTGCGGCTCATTCATCTGGCCGACACCTTTACCCGTGCCGCTGTTTACGCTCAGGCAGGTTAAGGAGTCCCCGTTTATTAGCTGCGGCTACGTGCACCAAGACCCGTTGCCAAACCAGGAGGACAGGGCCACACGCCACTCGCCCACCTGCTCAAACGGCCCATGAGCGCAAACCCAGACTAAGGTGAATGACGTAGAGTACGTAGAAGATGAGCGCTCATGGCATACGCAGGGAGGGCCAATGGGCGAGCCGGTGTCTCCTCGGAGAACGTGATGTCAGCCTGTTACGGGATGCAAATGCAGCTCTTGAATTGTCTTGAATTCACCACAGTGGTCCTCTCAACTTTGCAAGGCCAAGCAAAGTGATTGCTCACTTGCAACTCTGTTCCAGAGGATGGGGATTGGAATCCAAATGATTTGAAACTGGAAGCTTTGCCAGGGTAAGACTACAGCCAGAAAGAACTGCTATCCAGAGCTAGGAAGTGGTGAGCAGTTAATTCAATCAAAACCTTCAGCTCCAACAGCAGCATCACCAGCAGAACAAACAGCATCCACATTTATAGATGAACAACCAACTAACATAACAACAGAAACACAGCCTGCATGGTCAGACTCATATTTGCCTGGGATTCAATATCCCCCCACAGCCCGTTCTTTAAAAGCCTACAGTACAGCTGTAAACAGCAACACTAATAGATCACCGTCCTGATCCCAACAAGGAAAGCACAGGGTGCACTGACCAGAACAGAAAATACCAAGGTGGGGAAATCTTCCCTGGCAACACGCACGGCAGTGTATGTATACGGCGAGTGTCAGAGTGCATCACAGGGGGTCTGCTGCGTTTAACCGCTTTTAAACGGCATGTCCGCGGACACACGATCCCGGAGCCCGTGCCTGTGTCCAATAAGTGGCACATGCCTGGGTGGCACGCCTAATGAGCGGCCCAGTTGCTAGAGACATCCACAACTTTGACTTGGAAACAGTCAGCAAAAATACTTCCTCCGGGAAGGAGGTGCGACGCAAATAAAAAGAGGTAGCTGCCGATGAGAGGGAAGGGACAGGGCGACTGTTTCAAATGACAGCACGTCGCAGCTTCTCATTTCACTCACCTCATTTCAGCATCAGTATATCAATTTGGTCAACAATTGATACTCCTCTCTAACCCACAGTTGAGATTTGTTCTGAGAAAAAGTTTTTCATTTTACTTTTCAGTTTATAACAGGCCGTGTGACCAAAAGCTACTATGTGGGAAAAGATACTCCCATCAAAACAATTTGGTTATTCAAAAACAGGACAAAAACACATTTAAAAAAATCCATCCTTCAAACCAAAAACCCAACGTTTGTCTTTTGGCTACACAAAATGAAACCCATCTGCAAAACAGGTCTGTGAAACAAATGAAATATATCGCAGCACACTGCATTTTCCTGTGCATTTAATATGAGTCAAGTGGGGAGTAATGGGGGTGCAATTTAGCAGTGACACATTACAACTTGAAATGGCCAAGCGATCAATGATGGCAGTTCAAACTCACTGTTCCACAGCCCAAAAGGCATGTCCGACTGCCATCAAACCTGTGAGGCAAACTGCCAGCGCGGTTCCTACTGTAAAACAATCACTGAGATCAATGGATGGCTTCTGCTCGGACTTCAAACTTTATTTGTAACAGTTCAGACCACTGAAACAGGGGCCAAGTGATAAACTGGCAAACAAATGTTAAGCCAGCAACTTCAACTAATTTCTTTGCTAAAAGGGATTCATTCTGCACCAGCATTTCAGTGTGGCTCTCCAAGTCCTGAGATCAATATGAGAATATTCAGGTATACAGTTCACAGGACTCATGCGGTCCTTAACCTTAATACAGGTAACTGCAGCATGCTCCGTCTAAGGCTAAGCCCTGCCAGCGTAAAAAAAATTTTGCACTGGAACAGGAGAATGATCCGTGCGTGTTGCCAGGGATCATCTTCCTCGTCTTGGTATTTTTTTTCCTGTGATCCCAAGTGTAATTTCGGAGTTAGAGAGAGGGGGAAAAAAATAGCGAAGTTGGGAACAGACCCTTTGAGAGCGAAGCTATAATCAGGCTCGTGCCCAGCACTGATTTGACAGTGAAACTGGAATGCACAGAGATCTGCAGAGACCCATATAAATGTCACACTGCGCCTTTAAATTCTCAGCTGAACACATTGAGAACTTCCTGAGTGTGACATCCCCCTTCCTCTCTGTTGATTGGCGGAGCATCCCTCCCTCTCTACCTCCCCATTGGCTGCTGGTATCCAAGGGCTGGACGGCGAGGTCTCTATAAATAAACCTAGTAGCTTGTGCTGTATCAGCAACCCTTCCCACAATGCCACTCTCGCCCTCCCTCTCCCTCTGCCTGTTACCTCTCCCTCTCGCTCCCTCTCTACTTCCTTCACACACCAATTTGGCCAAAGCACTTACACAAATGTTCTTCCTAAGAGGAAATGGGGGGGGGGGGATATTAATAAAATATAACAGGTAAGGCTAAGCAAGTATCTGTACCAATACAGGTGCAAGATATCACTAAAGTGGTCAAACTGAAGGGTGGAGGTACTGTAATGCATCACACAGTATAAGAACTATTATTTTCAGCAAGTAACGATGCGCAGGTTGCAAAGTCCACTCCCCCCTCCCGTTTTGCTGCTCACAGCTGACCAAATACAGCTGCCAGCTGCCAATCACCATGTCGCCATGGTAACAGACCAGCCTACTCCCTGTTTCTAAGGAGAGAGATGGGAGGGTTGGGGCATGTGAGCGCGTGCAATGCCAACAGCTGAATACCCCCACATTCCCCCCTCCCGTCCCCGTCCTTGTCGACCCCTCTCTTATTTCCTGTTAGGGTAATGGGAGCAGCGGAGCCTCCAAGCCTAAAGTTGGACATGGGTAGAGAGAAGGGGCGACAGGGATAGATGAAGGAAAAGGGGAATCTGAGGAGGAGTGAAAAGAGTTTGAAACTGTTCATAATGAAAGAAAGCTTAAGAGAAACAAAAAGGAGACGAGAAGGAGGGAACCCAGAGAGAGAGAGAGAGAGAGAAACAAATGCAGACATACAGAGGAAGGAAAAGAGGAGGAGAAAAGAGACACAAAGAGAGAGACGCAGAGAGACAGAATAGCTAAATGTTTCTGGCTTCAGTTTTTCGCACTTCATAGTCTGCATGGCCTCCCACTCAGTGACAGACATGGCGCCTCCCACCAGCTGAAACACTGACACACAGACAGCCGCCAGCAGGTCTGAGGCACTGGCGTAGGCACACACTACACGCCAGGTCCCAAAAAGTGGACAGTAGCTTTGTGCCCACACTCTCCAGTCCTGAACTCACTGAGGAGCATCTCAGAGGAGCGGCAGCAGGACCGAACAGGGGCTGCTGCTCGGCGAGGCCTGAAGGCCTAACACACTCAGTGAGAAGGGGAAACTTCCATGGGCAACAGGTCCCCCCCAAGGACACCAGGGAAAAATACCAGATAGAACAGTTACAAGTGAGGAGGAATACAGAAAAAAGTGGGGTAAAGCCCCTGGAGCAAGTTAGGGGTCAAGGGCCTTGCTCAAGGGCCCAATGGCAGAGTTCTTCCCAACTTCGTCTCTCCAGATCAAGTCAGAATCCTAGGTCCCACTGGGAGCAACTGTACAGTTACCACTCAAGCAAACAACCGCGATACTACCATGCCGCCTTAGTCTGATTTCAAAAATATGTGTCAGCTACAGAGGGACAGGAGCAAGAGGAAGAGAGAACGGAAGAGGAGGGGACAGAGCCTGAGCGTGAGGGACGGAGGCAACACCATGATTCGACATATAACAGAGCCATCAGTTCTCCTGACACCCAGGGCCAGAGCAGGTCAAGGGAGGCTGGTACCCCCCTGCTAGCCCATCCCTGCTCCCCCATGCCGGCCCCACTTCCCCCTGTCCCCGAAACACTTCACCCAACCGCAGTATGTTGCTGCACTGAGGGACAGGTGCAGCTGAGACCCCCTACACGGGCCTCCATGACGCTGCGCTTTTCACCACCACGGCTATAGTAAGTCCGAGTGAGTGAAGGAGTGATCCGTTTGGAGCGAGAGGCCTTGTGGCCGTCCATGTGGTCAACAAACCTCTCCAACCTCGGCATCCGCCCTTGCGCTCCCCAGGTACCATCTCTAAGCACAGCGCCACCCTTCATTTCCGTTGGCATACCAAGCCGTCCAAGTGGAGGGCAGCATTTTACATCAGTGATGCAATCGGACATCGGATGGCCCCCTCCAACCTCCCCCATCTCGCAAAAATAATAGACAACCGATGGCACCAGGCCAGGGACATTTTGCCCCACAACATTCTTCGAACGCACATCAGTGCGAAATGACTTAAGTCACGAGGACTGGCTCACGCAGAGGCTGGCACAATGTTTTGCCTCAGTTCGCTCAGCGTTCACACAGTTTTGGGACGCCAGGCAGGAGACTACGGGTAAAGTTTGGCAGTATTAGAGTGTGGGACAAAACTAGTGCTGAGCCTCCTCGGGCAGCAAAGCTCCAGCCTTCACCCCCCGAGCACTGGCAGCGTTAAACCTTCCCATGTCACGGGCCCGCGAGTCGCCGCTGGCAGAATCCTTTATTTATTCCAGTGCCTGCCTTTCGCTCCCTTTCTTCTGGGCCACCCACATGCTGGCGGAGTGTAGCGCGTGAGGGAAGGAGCGAAGGAGAGAGGGAGAGACGGAGCGAGGGAGCGCTCCCGAGCAGCACAGCATGGGGAGCGTCACGGGCCCCACTTCCGCTTCAAAGGCTGAGTCATAGAAGAGGAGTAGAGGAGGAGGGAGGGAGAGCAAGGAGGAAGAGTGCTTCATGAGGGCCAGGTACAGCTCATTCACAGCGACTCATGCCGCCTCCCGTTAATCCCTCACTCAGCCATTGGTGGACACTTGCTTGTGTGCGTGAGTGAGGGGGTTGGTAGCCTGTGACTCAAATGCAGGGGTGTTTGGTGTGGTCGTCTGGTTCTTTCCCGGGGAACAGAACCACCATCACGCACTACAAAGGCAGGCGCAATCACACACATTCCCCAAAATTACAGATGGCAATGACAGCAGCCATTGAATTCTGCAGAGCACAAAATGAACCTTTTAGACCACTGGCCAAGTGGCAAGCGAATGTTCAAATGTTACCGGACCCGGACACTCAGTAGGCCACTGTTATTTTTTTGGCTGGTGATTCAAGACAGTCTGCAAGCCACTTGCATATTTTACCAGCACTTGGCTGGTGGCTTGCGCTAATTTTGGTGCCAGAGTGCGTATCAAATGGTGCTTCGATGAACATCAACGATTCAGTCAATGAGCAGTTTCCCACGAGGACACTGGGCAAGCATCACTGGGATGGATAGACGCATTTGGCAAAAGAACATTTTCACCTCTGTACACAACAAGGTCTTATGCTCACTTGTAAGACACCCACAAAATCAGGTGGCCTGCAGACATTCCAAAACACAACCGAAGACCCGGGGTCCTGACATTTACAGAATTTTCCACAACCTTTAGTAAGCAGTTGCAGAAGATGGCTATGCGCACAGCACCTTTACGTGTGAATGACTCAACATGGGCAAACTGTACATTGTACACCTTAAATATAGTGAGGGTTTGTTTTGTGCTCATGAATATGAAAGCTTCCTGGGGGAAAACTATCTGAATATCGTCCCATGAATAACAAAAGGTCGCAAGTGACATTCCTGATGAAACCTGTTTTTCTGCACAAAAAACAGGTTTCATCAGGAATGTCACTTGCGACTTTTTGTTATTCATGGGACGATATTGTTGAAACTTCAAAATCTAAAGACTGAATGTGTTCAGAAAGAGGGGCAGCAGCCAAAAGCTGCCCCGTACCAAGCGCCTCTGCACACCAGGACACATCGTTCTGTGGCTTCATTTGACCTCACCACAATAGGGAACACAGCTCTTCTGGGTGTACAGCAAGAGCAACCCCACCCCCCACCACACAGACACCACCCATCCATTCCATCCCCACCCCTCCCTCCCCCTCTCTCCCACTGCTCCATACTGAACTTTAGACAGTCACCAACTTGAGGCTGAGTCAGACTCCACACTATTAATAAAGGCCTCTGGGTCGAGGTCTTCCAGAGCAGTGATGCCGCCTATAAACTCACTAAAATTTCAAAAAAAAAGGAAACTCCCTGCCTGGCAACACGACACCCTTGGAACACATTCATTCATGCATATGCAAGGCCACACAAACAGAAGAGTCACCGCTAACTGTTTTCATATTGTTTTATCTGCTCAGGGAACTGTCAAGGCCAAGCCTTGTTCAAGAATCAAGCTCAATCATGGCACTTCATAACCTCAGAACCTTGATCAAGTCAAGGGCAAATTGTGACAAATCAACAATGACCTCATTGCCCAAGTTCTTTCTGGATGCCGGTGGACCCCTACCTAACAATCCTATGATACAGCAAGTTTCATAGCCAGAAAAATGTTCCTTAGCTGAATCAAATTGTAGGGCACCTTAAAAACAGCATTTCTCTGAGCACAGTCCAAGCCAATATGGCGTTTGGCACGAAAAACCAGCAATTCTAAACTACAGTACCCAGGAGCCATTGGTGTAATGGCTTGACACCCTGGTCCTCACTCATGCACACATGGACACCTGTCTTTTGTTGCACAAATGCAGGCCACAAAAGCGGAGACCGCGATCCTTAAAAGGAGATTAAGCACTCATCCCACATTGACTGAGCGCCAAAGATGCTAAAGATCACCGACGGCTGACATTAACTCAGGTAATTAATCTAGGTTGACCACTTGTAATTAATTACAGTCTCTTCAGTAAAGAGTGATTGTTTTTTTCTCGTGACAATCTATCACTTTTGCTCAGGCTGTGTTAGAGTGCAAAGCAGGCAAACTGGCATGTTACAAGTATGAAATTGTTATCGAGGCTCTACTTCTGAATGTTTAATGTTGTTTCAGTATATATGAGAGAGAAAGAGCGAGAGAGCGGTTTAGAATATTTGATGTGCTTTTCGTGATGATGGAACTGCCTGTGTCAGCGGGGATACTGCGCGCAGAACCCAGCGGGGAAGATGAACGCGGAAGGTGGGGCGCAGAGAAGGGGGCAGCGGAAACAGAGGGGGTGGGGTGGTGGGGGGTTTGTTTGTCTGCTGGGAGATGTAGGACAGCCAGGGCCGGACTGACTCTTGGTCACGCAGGTACCACACGGGCGCTGCACAATAACATGTTTTTGCCTTGGCTTGCGTCACCAGGCAGAAGAGGGAGGAGAAAAGGGGAGGAGAAAAGAACAGACTTTCAGAGTGTGGAGTCTGACACAACACCACACCTCCTGTCCCTCAACTCCAGCAACATCAAGCACCCCCCCCCACACACACACACAAACACACACACACGCCAACTTTGCATTCACTACTGAAATGATACAAAAAATAATTCTGCACTGAAAAGTTAAATGTGACATTAACTTATCTAAAAACTGAGCGATATAAAGAGCTCTTCCAAACAGACGCAGTAAGAAGTTGTGGAAATCAGAAGACTGACTCTGTGGGAGCCACCTATGCCGAGGCACTGTTAGCCAATCCGAGCTATTTATCTTAATTATATTCCACAGTCTCCAACAACATGCAGGCAAGGTTTATATAGCAGAGCTCCTCATGCTACCTCCCCGGAAAAAAAAACCTGCTACAATCCCATCAAAAATATCAGCAGACAAAAAAAAAAAAAAAAAAAAAAAAAAAAATACTATTTGTTTAACAGAATTTTAATGGCTATTTCTAAATAGAAGGAAAAGGAAATTAGAAAAGCTACCAAAAGGCTGCATTAAGTGGGCATAAGTATAACTGAAATCACTGATTCTAACTGGCGTAAAGTAAAATACATTTTTACATGTAAAGTTTCCTCTCAAGCAGATGACGGATATAAACAGAAAGAGAACAGAAAAAACTTAGCACATTCCCTCAGATCTGCCAGACGCCCGGAGAACGCAGAGTGACAAACAGCCGTTTTTACCTTTAGACCGTGGTTCTGTACACGCCTCGCTAATCTGGGACTAAAGGACCGTTAAAGGGGGTGTGGGGGAGGGCAAAGGTTAGGGCATGGCGTATTGGGGAGAGGACATTTATGTGAATTTATTTTCCTTTTCTCTGTCACCGCACATAGACACTCCCGCTAACAAGTCCCGCGCGGTGTTGAGGGAAGAGGGCTTTCCTTTCACCTACCCCATCAACTTTCAGTGTTACCGTGCCGAACCACATAAAAATGCTTAAAGCTTTTCTGTACTTACTTACAGCTTACTTTCCCCAGTAAGCGAACAGAGAGCAGTGTGGAGGCACAAAGTTCACCTTTCAGTCACATCCATCAGACCATTACTCACCAGTCCAAAAGACAAGCGTGTATACATACAAGCAGGGGGGCCACCATGCCCAAAGACAAAAATAGACAGCGGTAGAGTCAGATGGACACACAGATATAAATAATGGCACAAAGAAATATGGTTGATAAGGAGAATTGGTAGAGGTAACACACAAAAATGTGCGATGATGCCACAAGAACACACTTCCCCCCTTTCGTAGAAAGAGAACAGTGAGGATGTCATGGCATCAAATAACAGTTGACCATTACTTATGCGCTTTAATCTACAATTCGCTGTTAAATTGACATTATTTGGAAGTGGTAATGCTGGCATTAGAAAGTTTGCAGCTATAAACAAGAATGTTTGAAGTGACACCATCTTCCATCACCAGCATCGCTATGATGAACTGTAATATTAAAGGCTGGACTTGATGTTAGTGCAATCTGCTGTGCTCCCATCTATACTAGAGACCCATGATAGAGTCGTGACAACTCAAAAATAGGAGCCATTTTGTTTCCATCGCATGGAACTGAGCTGTTCGCAAAATGAAAATTGTTGGGATTTTTCTTTGTTTTCTCAGAAGGAAAGCTTACTTAATTTTGGGGAAAAAAAATGAACCAATGGTTTCGACAGGCGTAAGAGGGGAAAATGTTGCGACATGAGAAAAAATAAAACTGGGAGGAAAGGAAAAAGAAAAAAAACAACACTCATTCACTCTGAGACAGGGGCCCGAAAATACAATGAAAATAAAATAGCTCCATGATCAGATTTTCTGGAACCCTCATGCTACATCTCTGCCTAGGTACTCTAGTCTTTACCAGTTTTGTTCAAGGTGAGGGAACAGACAGGCCATTTCAGCCCTACAAAACCTCTTGTGAAAGGACTTATTGTGGGCTCTCAACATATTAAAGTTCATATCAAACTACTACAAGCTATGGTAATTACAATTAGTCAGTAGTGAAATCAGCAGGTGGTACCGTGGTTGATCAACTGATTGAAGCTCACAGTACATTCGGTTATCCAAAAGGGAAGTTTAGTTTTGACCCGGCCTTAACACAAAAACTCTCTTCTGAGAATCAGGCACACAATGCTACAGAAGGCATCAGTCTGGTCAAGATACTATCAAAATCCAATTTAGGGTCTTTAAATGGCCAAGTCTGCATTATCTGACACCACAACACTGGCAAGGTGAACTCCAGCAGTCCAGCAAGTCTCATGGGCCAAAACATCACACATGTAACCCACTGGAATGTTGACCATCACTAATCAGGAAAGCCCTGAAATCATCTTGTGAAACAGCCCAATGGTCTAAAGATGGAAAAAATCACAGTCATGGATGAGCCCAAGAGCAACAGCCCGACTGAGGCACTGTTTTGAGCTGAATGGTGATAGAGCACCATATAGCACTTGGAAAACCAAGCTCCTCTCAATTCTTGGTTTAAAGGTGTTCACTGAATGAAGTCAGGTCAAGAAATGATCACCAAACTACTTAGTTGCGAACATAAATTTAAAATATAAAACTTTCCCTTCACATTAACCACCACTACTGCATTCAGAGGAACCGCAATTATGAACTTCCTTCTCACACTGTCTACCGCTCCAGCCCTCCCCACTTCTCTCCATTCTCACACACACACACACACACACACACACACACACACACACTTACTTCCGTCTATTGAACACCCCTGAATACACAGCCACAAGCCCCTTCCTGAAGCACAGCAAACTGAAACACACTAAGCTCAACGCAGAACTGGAAACCTGAATGAGTTTGGTCACAGCAAACTCTCTCACAACCTCTTTCAGTGACAAGTTTTACTGAACATGTTAAAGAGTTTGTTCCCCAGAAAATCATCCAGCTCAAATATATGACCCTCCATTATTTTAACTTTTATCATTCAAGATGCACGTCCACATTCCCCATCTTGTGCAGTCAGTTACCCGTACTGGAAATGAGTCAAAGGTGTTTCCCTGGCAAACTGGCATCATCTGTCAGAATGACAACATGACATAAGTATGATGAGTCAGTTAGCTATAATGGACAGCTTTAGCAAAAACTGATTCCACACTTACTCCAAGCATAATCTTGTTCACATTTCAATGCTAACGGTCATGTTGTAAAATGAAGTACTACAGCTCCCTTCAGCCAATGCCCTTCAAGAAAGTAAACAATATCGTACACTTAAAACTTTGTGCATGGTCCTGTTAAAGCCAAGAGGGAACCTTCCATCAGTGTACCCAGCAAAAATCCATCAAAATTTGGAAATTACTGCCAAAAGTCCAGAACTGGAACCACAGATCTAAGCTCCGCTACACGTATAAGCATTCTTTCTTGATTATGAAGTAACAGGTATATGAGCCCAATGCACGGATGTCCTCTACTGCATGAGCCTAAATGGTAGAATTGCTCCCATTAAAGTTCGAAACAACCCTACTCTGGACAATGGCATCAAGACAAAAGGACCAGAAAGTAAAAAGATTCAGGTCTACATTAGTGCTATAATCTTTAACCACAATGGCATCTGCACAATCTGGTATTTACAAGTAATATTTGAAAACATCTCATCTATTTCACAAGATTCACTGATCTCAGTAACCACTGGGCAGACACTGCTGCGACTAGCATAGCTAACGAAATGACCAAGTACTTGACCAATTTTTGTGAGATGAGAAACAAAAAAACATAACACAAGCAAGAAGTGTCACCAAACACAGCCCAAGGAATGAGGGATATGCCTATTTGACTTCACTCTCATGAAATGGGTTATTTTGATGAAAGCTTTAGCATTTCATATTTAAGTCCATCAATACTTGGTCGGACAACAACAACACTGGGAAATTCACCCCGACTAATCTAAAAGCCTTGAAATTTTACTACCTCGAAAGTCAGTCTTAATGGTGGCTACGCAAAAAGGCTTTGCCCAAAGGCTACCGAATCCACAACCATCACAGACCAAACCGAAGCGTAATCGAGAGCACGGCTAGGTCTTTCCCCAATCGCGCATTCCACTCCACATTACGTCACTGCTATACTGGTCCACTTTTCCTGCCAGGTTTTTTACAACCAATACTACACATTTTTGCCATTGTAAATGGGTTATGAGAGGATGAACACAACAGTTTAGTGGTGAACACAGAACAGTGCAAACACGAAAGCTAACCTGTGGAACTGTCTTCCACGCAGACATTGAAAAAAGTCTGACACGTGGATTAGCCATGTAGAAGCATAAGTGCTAAATGCCATCAAATTAATGAGAACGAGTCTTTGAACCAAAGAAACATTAGTTTTAATATAGATTTTTTTTGGTCCAAGAGCTTTAGAAAAGAACTTAGCAAAATTATCATTTGGAGAAATATTTCGCTAAACTCCTATAAAGGAGCAGAATGAAACAAAGATTGAGAGCATTCCAATTTAACTCCTCTGAAGAGGAGACATCCACTAGTGAGCCACAAACTTCCCTGAGCAGTTTTCATCATGATACAAAAGCTACCAAGTAGCAACAACGTTTGCAGGGTTGACAAGACCTACCAAATACAGCATCAGTCTCCTCTATACTCCTGGAGTTAAGGCCTCAAATTAGGACAGTGTGAGGTAAGAGGTTCTAATTCCACTGACCTCCCCTGAGGTTCAAGAGGGAAATTCACATTTACCCATGCTGGAACCCAATATACTGTATCCCATAAGAGACTGGACATGCAGTTTAATGCAAGATAATTCAAGATTGTAGAATGAGAGAAAGTATTAATCTGCCCACACTCAGTCTATGCAATTTAAGGAAATTATACTAACTTTTAGATGACTTCCGAAGCAGGTGCGACTGTGGCAGGTAGCGGTTTTGATCTGGGTTGCCAATCCAGGATTCAGTTGGTAAATTTGCAACCATTCTGTTAGAAGGCTGCGGCTTCTCCTCCACTGTCGAAGTGATCACCATCGGAAACTCGTGTGTTGGGTCGTGGTATCCCCCAAAAAAAGTGTCAATTAAAAGTTACCGGTTCCAGTATCTAAATTTCACTTTGGGAAGAGTACGGTATGCATCAAGTGATGGTAATCCTTGACTAAAATCCACATCAACTCTATGATCCAGAACCATACATCCAACAGTGAATAAAATCAATGAGAGACTGCAAAGGCAGCTAAAAAGGTTTTCAGTTCCCAGCACAAAAAAACAAAACAAAATTCTCAATAAGCAAGACAATCCCAAAAAGAAGCGACAGATCAAAGAAAAAGGCACCAAAAACTTGATTCCAACAAAAGGTCCACTTCTGTCCCTTATTTTCCGTTTATTACAATTTATCTATCTCTAAGGCAATGGATTGGGTATCAGGCAACAAAGCTAAATTTGGGCATAAAAATATAATATACTTATTTAATATATATGATAGATTTTATATATATTTTTTCTCTATATATTTCTTTAAGATATAATCTTTCTGTATATATGGATGAAATTATTTGGTTACTTGAGTTTACATGTGAACCATGAATGTTTTCATGTTTCATGCATTGTCCCGTGATAACTAAAAGTTCGTTCCACTAAACAAAGCAAAAATAAAAGTGTCAGCTTCCAGTTAAGTTATAGACCAAGTAGGGGAGCTTGCTGACAGAGAAGGTACCATTCCTTGCTGGTACAGTCCGGGAAATCCAGCAGCTGACACGGGAAACGGAGCTAAACCTGGAAGTGTTGTTAGGCTGGGAGGAGGGTCTCAATTTCAGGCCAACACCATTTACCCCATCACTCTCCCTAAAAATAGCGATAGCGGCGCATAGAATCCGTCTATGTATCCTAAGGGAAACAAATCTGTCAAAACCCAAAATGGGAGCAGTAACTAACGAAAACGTTGTTCTTCCGAGGTTTTTCCCGTTCCGCCTCAGTCCTTCCTCCAATTCACAGAGAGGATCCAAGGGGCGAAACAGAGAAAAGTTTCGATGTATTCCTCAAACAAGCAGTGTTTTCTTGACAGCCATGTCTGCCACACACGCACACGTGAAAAATACACGATTTCCACTTCTTCCCGGAAGTTTGAAGTCCCTCGGTGTCCACTGTCGTGCCCTATGCTTAAGCGGGTCGTAGGCGGGATATCGAAACACGGTTGACAGCAGGATAAATATTAACTACCGAGATATATATTTTCGTGCGCAAGAACAGGTAACCTACACGTGCACACTAAATACAATATGCAAAAGTGCTCTAGTGCGACTAAAAATTCCAGGCACCAATGTAAAACTGCTTTTAAATGCGTCAAGACTTATATAGCAACCTCCCCAAAAAATCTACATACAAATGCATCAGTGGATGAATAAGCTTAGAGGAGATAACGTCCCATATGATTTTGCATTGATAATGAAGTGTTCCTAAACGTTGCAACAAACTACGCCCCTTCCAACTCAGTTTGGTCTAAGCGATTGGTAAGCTATCCAAGCTAGCCACGCGTTGCATTTAGGCAGAGTTTACAAAAAATCCACAAGTCTGAAAATAGATATTCCATAATTCTGCTTTCCTTAATTTGGTTGGTTTCGCTTCAGCATGAAAAAACTGGACCTCATTCCTTCTGCTAAGGTTCTCCGTCACCGTCTCAATGCATATACTGTTGCTAGCTATTGCTGACAAAAAAGGCCGCTATTGCATGTCTTCCTGATGACTGGCTATGTGCAGTGATCCCCGCTGGAACGACACAACTCGAGATCAACTCCTGATTCCTTGGTTCACGATAAAGAAAGGCCAGCGATGTTCATCTTGCGGCTGCCATCCAGTACTGTCTCCGCAGTCTATTCTCTGCCTGCAGCCGGTGCTGAGATAGCTTCCGACCAGTGCTCAGCCAACAGTCCCCCACAGCTTGTCCTTTCCGAATCGCGTTTGTCGCTCTTCGATACCAGTCTCTCGCAGGAATTAGCTCCTCCGAGTGTTTCCTTCCCGAGCAACTTTACATCATATTCGCCGCTTTCCCTGAATTCTCTGCCTGTTAGCTGTTCTCTCTGGCCGGCTCTGGATCCACACCCTGCGATGAGGAATGTTCCAAGAGCAATCCTGACGCGGGGGGAACGGGAGACATGGACTCCGGAGAGGTGGGAGCTTAGTTGACGCAGCTTTCGCGCATAAATGTTTAAACCTTCTAACTCGCGGGCTATGTGGTATGCCATAGAACGGTAGCAAACAAATGATGAGGTTTCTTTACTTAAACTTAGTAATGGACGTCTGTTAGTGATGTAGTGGAAAATAAAAAAAACACTGAAATCATATCTGACACACGAAACAACCCCCTTTCAAAAGTAGTTGCACCACCAAGGCGCTTCTCTCCATTTATAGTAACCCGGCAGATATATATACTGTATATATATAGACGGAGAACTACACTGAAGGCGCAACCCCGAGTGCGTGTGCCCATACAGGCATTCGCGTCAAGACCCCCTTCCATCCTCTAAAACAAAGGCACTCCGCACATTAATTCTTCAAAAAGTCCAGCAACGGCTCTGCTTTAGTATCAGGCACAGGCGATTACTAGCAACCGGGAAAATGGTAACCTCATAAGATACACTGAAAAGCACTAGTGAGTTAGGCAGTCACTTTACGGCATGCGTATCTGAAGCCAACAGTATATCAGTCAAATAAGTAGCTTAACACTCGCAGTGTAGAATCTAACTCAGTAGTTAAACTAGTTCTAACACCCAGATATCAGATTGTATCAAGTTTTAACAGCCTAAAACTTGGATTTTACAAGGAAGGCTGCAAAATAAAATAAACGTGGACGAAAGCTAAAATCTTCCCAGGAGCTATTGGCCATTGCGTAGCAATACTTTTTTTGTCCATTCAGTTGTTGAACTAGTTGGCAACAAGGAAATTAAACGAGTGTTAACTCAAAAACTTTTAGAGGTTACATCACACTGACGGCAGAGTGAGGTTTCTCTCAAAAGAGCCTGCTTGTGTAAGCCTCCCTTGGCAGCATATGCCCTTTAAAATAATATTAACTTTTCTGTGCTAAAGCGCGCGCACAGACAAACCCTCCTTTCCTCTTTGCTGTCCTCCGCTACAACCCTCCCCTCCCTGACGCGCGTTCCTCGATTAAGAACATCACCCACCCCCTGTTTGCGCGTTCTCAGACTGTTGCTATCCGACGCCACGGCAGCTTCTACAGGATTGGCCAGACAAGGTCGCGTCGACAGTTTGGATTGGAATGGTGAGGCGAGTAGGTGGAGACAGGAGAGAGGCGGTTGCCCTGTCCCCCCTCTCTCCTTGCTGTCTCTAAACGGCACGCAGAGGCAGAATGACGTGCCCGCGCAAATGGTAAAGACTTCAGGTAGATAGAATAGCTAAAACGGAGAAAGACAGAGCCGGAGAGTAACCAAAGCCAAAAACCAATCTGGCATAGACATAACCACAAAAAAAGTACGATAAGAGACGAATTTGTGCCATAGTGAACACAACACCATCCTTTCAAAAAAATTTCTTTGACGGAATTTCAGTACAAACGAAGAGAAACATCAATTCAAACTCAACACAATTGAAAAAAAAAACAACCTTTAAACACAGTAAAATTCATGAGCGCACAACTGTGTGTTGCGCGCACGCACTTGTGTCGCTAGTGATGGAGCTCCTTAAAATTAGGCCAAAGGTCACTCCTCATCATTTTTTTACTAACCCCACATATGAGCCCTAACAAATACTGAAAAAAATCCAAGCGTCCTATTGATAATCCAAGTGGAGTTAAGCTGCCTAAACTATCATAATCAACACATTAAATCAATGGTCATTGTTCTTAAGCCAAACAAAAAGAGGCTTGTCAAAGGGCTGTGGGATGTGCAACTCAGCTGGAAGGGGACTTAAGGTATTAAACAACTGTACTGCTGAACCAAAAAGTTTTTTTTTTTTTTTTTTTTTTTTTTGATTTGACACATTACAAAAATGACATGAATTTAATTCAAACAGCAATTATACAATTCTCTTATTTATTGTTTATATTTTTGAAACCACCTGACCTACATTTCAATTTGAAATGATTGCTCTGTTATCAATAAGGTGACTTAAATGGAAGCATTTTACAAAATAAAATTTTAACTATGCAAATAATCACCAAACCATCGCATTTTAAAAACATAATATCTTTATTGCAATTATATGCATCCGCAGAAAATGTGTACAATAAATTCTTTAAATTTTCTCCTGTTTTTTAGTGGTATGGGAGAAGGGGCTACCGCATTCCAGCAAGATTTCGTCAAAAAAGGGGTAGCCAACAGTGGATTAATCACGTTTTTAAACTCAGTTTACCAGCACTGAACCAACTTTTCAAACACGCCAGTGTTCATTTCGCTTTCAGCTACTTAACGGCACACGTATGAAGTACGCTTCCTTTCAGAGGACTCGGGAATTGGCCTGGCGGCCAGGGGGTGAAGTAATGCTCTAACGATCTCACGCTGGTTTTTTGGAACGTCTGAAAATAATTCTCTATGACACGCGTCGCGCAGTGATATGAAGACCCTAATGCCTTCAATGTAGTTAATTCATCTCCCTGTTCTGCCTGTAAACTATAGCAACTGGAGATTTGATGAGGGGGCGCAACAACAAAAAAAGCTTATAATACCGTCATTCATCCTTCACTCTACTGAGGTAATGTGCAAGCTTCCAGCAAAATACATCTACCAGCTACTTCATTGCTTACAAAATAACTGTCGTCATGCATTTGGGCTATACAGTATCACCACCTGATTTGCCGAAAAACTTGTGTAATAGCATTACTTTATGCATACTGAACTGTGCTCGAATCCCCTCCCCTCCTCTTGTGTCAGGGGAAGCTGCTCACTGAAACACATCACCGAAGCACACGCAAACCAACTGCGTATTGTGGGTCAAAGGGCTCAGTTATAGAGGGACGATTGGGCTACAGTAGACACACCCATCACATCAGTGAAAGATTTATTGAAATGGGAGAAAATGGATTGGGAGGTTGATTCATGTTTCATATTGCCAAGAAGTAATGGAACAAAAAATGTGATACAATCTGAATTTTCCAATGTGTTTTAATATCGTTATTGCCTGAAAAAAAATCTATCCATCTCCGGGATAAGTCCGTGCAGCTGATTAGACCAGTAGATACTCACGTCGTAAAAATTTGCCCTGCTTTCGTGTGAACGATGTACAGGACTTGAAAGGGTTTTCAAAACATGACATACAATCCGCCAAGGTCCCATTTATAACCAAGTATGTTGGTCGTATGCCCCTGCTTCCCGTGCATGAGTTCATCGAAGTTGGCTGGCTATCGACTTTAAGTGTATTTCCCCTCCCCGCATACCTTCGTCAACAAAAGCGGATGCGCACCCTTTTAACCTCTACAGGCAAGCTACGATTTAACAAGTTCGAAAGAATAAGGCAAACTGAGACGTGAATCAAACATTAAGAAGTCAGTAACATTAGTAACAGACTACCGAGCTACAGTTGTTTCTGTCCATCGGAAGCAGAACACTTGCTTCTGACAGGATAACATCACTGCCTTAGTCGGTCATTAACCGATTTGGATTGCATACGTAGAAATATACAGATAAAATGTGTACGTGTATGTGAGCTTCTTCTCGGGAGGGAATGTGACTCGTTTCCAATAAATCACGTTTGCAAAGCTCCCAGACACTCGAGATTAAAAACGCAAGGCGAAGATTCCGGGACTCACGTGCCTTGCAGCAAAATTCCACCCGGCAACTACACACTGTACCATGGCAACAAGCCCGCCATTGGTGCTAGCTACGTTTTGAAATGACCAATGGGAGGGCCGGCAGCGGGTGATGCGTGTTGCTAGGTAAACATGATGCAGTGGGAAGATACGGTAGTCGAGCTGCACTGAGAAAGCCAGCAAGCACAAGAGAAACGAAGGGGTAACACAGCGGCGAATTACAATTACACTGCGGGGAGGTTGCTCGGGTGGCGTTTTAGTCCTTGCGTACAGCTGGATGAGTTTGAACGTTTATACAATGTAACTTATTTCTTTAAATTATTCCTACCCATGCCATACCCGTTATTCATTAAAAGTCACAAACCTTCGCTATTCTTGCAGGCAGATATGACAAAACCAATGTGTTTGTTAGGGTTTTGTGTTGTTGCTCTATGTTTTGCACTATATTTCAACTGCCAACAGGCAGAAAGTCCAAATATATATCTTCGCTCCCATAGCCAACTATTTATTGGCAACCCGCCGGGATACCTTCCTACAAGGAAAACCTGACAGCTAAATAAGGTTCCACAACGCTCCTTCACCCGGCTGTCCCCAAATATCTGAAATAGACCTGATGTGTGTCAGCTGGGCACCGAACACCCGGTTTAGTCAAATGAATGCGCAAAAACTGACATTCAAAAGTGGTTGGGTATTGTAGTGGTTAACAAAAAAAGTGACAGCAAACGGCTGGTGTTGAGTGAGTGGGTTGGGGGTAACAATTCAACACACCTCATAGTAAAACTAGACGCAACATACAATACCGTTTAACAAGAGCTGACAAACTAAAAAATAAAATTGTGCTGGGTTAAGAGGGTTGCCTTTTAGAACACTGGTACTTAAAACATCAACTACTCACCAAAGCCATCAAAAAGTTAAATACACAGTCCGAAAGTATTCAATAAATCAATTTACAATAAGAAATAAAAGAGCCAAAATTTCCAAACCCCCAAAGACATTTTTCTTCATCAAAATATCTTTTTGTGCTGTTGTGAATTCACAGCATCATACTGCCTTTGCTTAAATGGTAACCATCACAGTTAAACTGTTCAATGACCATGCTGGTTGCTGGACTTTTGAGACAAATTCACATCACCACATTTGCTACACTCGAAAATAAAGTGACACCCTTGTATAAATAGACCACATTTTAAAGGAGCTGGGTCATGATTACTGCACATACTCAGAATGTGCATCCCAAGACAGAGAATCTGCTTGACTGCAAGTCATGATCTCATTCCATCCTTGCAAATCAGTCTTCATTTTGCATTGTATTTATTTTTTTTAGTGACTCCGGCATTATGCTTTTCATATTACGGAGCTCTCTATGGAAATTCGAGGATTCAAAGCGCTATTTTAAGCTGTAGCCAAGGGATACGAAGAATATAAGCTGGTTTGCCATCGCCAATTATCACAGAAGAAAAATACCTTCTAGATTTTGACTTGAAGTCGAATGGATTTACTTCATGCAAAGTCGCGAGCATGCGCAGTAATCGTGACACAGCTCCTTTAATTGAATGTTTAAGGCTGAATCACATCTCAGTGCATAATTCATCCAGAACTGTTCCACCATCTTGACTTCGTACTAGAAATCGAAAGCAGTAGATGTTTATCATTTCATTAAAAGGAAAAACTGTTTCCCTTACTTCCCCCCCCACAATGGCAAATAAAGCACAGGGCACACATTAGTTCTTAGCAACTCCGAACACAAGAATAATGCATGTAATATTTCAGAAACCTCACCCATCCCTCATCCAAATAAGCTTTTGGTTGCATTTCCCAGCAGGCAATATTGTACGTCTCCCAAGTTTGAAATTACATGTGACAAAAATGGCCTAATGTTGCTACTGCAAAATAAGTTCTGCCGCGAACCTTAGTGCAGTCAGAGACTCAAGTTTAACACTACAAGAGGTTGGAGTTTCACCCAAAAATAGGTCCAGGGCAGGTCCCAGCAAGGACAGGTTGAGAAAAGATCTCAAGCCTGCCTGTAACCAGGGGCACTCAACTGGCACAGCAAACACATTAGGGCAACTATCAGAAAGGAGGAAAAGAACAATTACCAAGTATCGTGATATATTTTCACAACCAATTTCAGATGCAACAAGTATTCAGGTGGAATTTGCAAGATCATTGCAAGATGAATTTACATTATGGTAAACAGTCTGTTTGCCATATGGATCATTCCATGTCAAATGTCCGAATTTCAGTGAAACTTCCCACTTGACCATCTCAGATTTGGCTGAAAAAATTCCAGCGGATGCATTCACCTCCTAATAGGATAAATCCAAAATTTTAGCTCTCAACTCCTAATAGTTTTGTCATAAAAAATAGCTTTGCAACCAAGTTCCGGCCCTTATTGAACAGCGATTTCTAAGGAGCCACTTTCACATGGCTATATCTAGAAAAGTATTTTAGCTAGGTCCTTCAAATTTTCAGGGGTGAAAATCTGCTACTCTAACTTGAAGAATATGGACTTATGAATGTGTCCCTTTAGTTCATCATATATTTCTGGGTGCTTAAATTTGCTCGAAAATTTTACCCTGCGGTAGCATATTTGAATGACTGTAGAAAGCCTAATGTCGAAGACAGGGATTTGGTATTGTACATACAACTTCCCATATATGTCATGTATTTTGTATTCTAATTCTGACCCTCTCCTATGAATAATCTAGAAAATATTAAGGCTTGAAAATGGAAAAAAATGTCCTACTTTACATTTTAGAGCAAAAAAAATGACATCATCCATCAAATTGACTGTTTTAGAAAGATTAGATGCCTGTTATTAACATACCCAAAATTTGTGATGGGGTTCTGCTTTATTTTCTCAAAATAAATTTTTGAAAATATGGCATTTTTGTGGACACACAGCATTTAATTGCATCAAAGACATATTCAACATTATTTTATAAAATACACATTGTTGAGTTTAAGCTTCTATCATTAACTAAGTGCTTTATTTCATAAATGTTAACTTACACTTGAAGAATAACCCATATGCAGTGTTTAGATATTGAAATATTACAACCTTAACAGGGCCAAAAATTAAAGTTTGTTATGAATTCGGAAGTGTTACAATAATTAATTATCAAATATAATATAGCTATCTTACAGAGGATGCATTAAGAACGCCATTTTATTTGATCAAAAATTAAATGATTTATCATATATATACACTTTTCTATTAATTTATTTATTAATAAATCAACCAATAAAATGAAAATTAATAATAACATTTTTCAAGCTGTAAGTTTAGAAACGTGTTTCGTCATGCAGAAGCTATAACTTGTCTGAACAGTTCATGCATCCGCACGGCCCAGCAAAAAGTTTTTTTATGGCCCAGGAGGGAAGACCTATGCTGGGTACCTGTGCAACATATCATTGCCAAGATTGAAGTCCCAAGCACTACAACTGGATGTAGATATGCACTCAAGGAGCAGGACACCAAAGTAGCTGAAAACTTCATGAAAGAGTTCAAATAATTTGTGTCGTATCTGTGTTAACTGTATCAACTGGTCATTTAAAATATTCCATTATTTGCAATTATGCAGGACTGTCAAAAACTCTTTTTAACACTGGTTATTACTACTTGAAGCATATAGGTTAATTTTTTCAACTTGGATGTAAATGTTCATTGATACAATAATTTTAAGTAATAATCTGTAACAAGTTTGATCTTCCACTGATGTTGGGACTACAGTATTTCAATATTTATCTGAAAGCTCTATATGGGTTATGATTCAAGTGTAAGTTAACATTTATGTAATAAAGCATTTTGTTGAGTTTAAGCTTTCTATCTTTAACTATGTGCATTTTATAAAATAATGTTTGAATATGCCTTTGATGCAATTAAATGCTGTGTGTCCACAAAAATACCATATTTTCAAAAATTTATTTTGAGAAAATAAAGCAGAACCCCATCACAAATTTTGGATATGTTAATAACAGGCATCTAATCTTTCTAAAACAGTCAATTTGATGTTGGTGGATGGTGTCATTGTTTTTGGTACAAAATGTTAAAAATAGCACAATTTTATTTTTTTCATTTTCAAGCCTTAATATTTTCTAGATTATTCATAAGAGAGGGGCAGAATTAGAATACAAAATGCACAACATATATGGGAAGCTGCATGTGCAATACCAAATCCCCGTCTTTGACATTAGGCTTTTTACAGTCCTTCAAATATGCTACCGCAGAGCGGAGTGTAAAATTTTCGAGCAACTTTAAGCGTGCTGAAATATATGATGAACTAAAGGGACACATTCATAAGTCCATATTCCTCAAGTTAGAGTAGCAGATTTTCACCCCTGAAAATTTGAAGGACCTAGCTGACATACTTTTCTAGATGTAGCCATGTGAAAGTGGCTCCTCAGAAATCGCTGTTCAAAAAGGGCCGGAACTTAGTTGCAAAATGATTTTTTTTATTACAAAACTATTAGGAGTTGAGAGCTAAAATTTTGGATTTCTCCTATTAGGAGGTGAATGCACTTGCTGCAATTTTTTCAGCCAAATCTGAGATGGTCAAGTGGGAGCCATTTGGACATTTGACATGGAATGACCCATATGAAACTTCAAGGAGGGGAAACTCACTGGGACACAAAAGTGCGTATAGCCTCAAAACTGTTAGAAATGTGAGCACTGAAACATTCGAATTGAATTTTGTGGATTTCCTCCATTATCCTACAAATACAAGAGGAGTGCTTTTAAGTCATCAATGAGTCATTACTCCTCAGGCAGCAAATGACCCTTCATAGCCCCGCTGTCCCTGTTGACAATCACCTCCTAAATACAGTTCAGAGAGAAGGTGCCAAGATTGGTGGGCTATTTCTGTTACTGGTGAGGGAATGAATGCATCTACTGTGAGGGCCCAAGATGTTTGTGCACATGCGTGCTGCTATCTGTGTTCTTGTGCATTAACCACTTCATGGAGACGCAATGGAGAATCCCCACTTAATCTCCCATTCCTCCCTTTCAGCAATGACCTTTCACCTGAAAAAGTGTGTACACATCAACTTGCTGACAATCAGTGCCACTGTATCGGTGTAGAGTGCGTAAGATTCACCAAAATTTGGAGTTAGTATCAGCAAGATGATATAAAATGTGATACACATGCTTGTAGTTGTACATGCTGTATGATGGCATGGACTAACAATGTAGGGTTTAAGGATTTTTTCCATAGGGGTCAGTAGGGGTTTACAATGAGTTTGGGTTACAGTTGTAATATTCCCGCAGGTATCAGTGGCAATAGTCCACTTGTGAAACTACCAGAAGGTGGGTCATTTCCAGGCATTTATCAGGGGGAGAAAATTCCCCGGTGAGAGGAATCAGTATTTGTAAAAAGCATGCTGCACTCACAACAGTTGAAAACTTAAGTCCATGACATCACAGGGTAACACTAGGACCCTTATGATGAGCCAGCAAGGCAGATTACAGGGTGTGATGCAGGCCAAAGGTTGCAATGATGCAGATTGTGGACGGGTCCCCATCTCTGCTGCCCCTAGTGGCCAAATACTTCACTTCAGAAAAAAACAGCTATAATGAGCAAAAATCATCACTTTTTTTATAGAAACAGATGAGCACTTATCACAAACTAGTAAACTTACACATGATGTAGTTAAGATGATCTGGGAAGATGGTGTAATAGGAGAGAAGTACCTACTCAGATAAGTGTCACAGTATAGAGATTTTTCAGACTGCTGAATTCAACACACAAAGATACCTCTCCATCCATACACATGAAATTTACAACCCTAATTCCAATAAAGTTGGGATGCTGTGTAAAATGTAAATTAAAGACAGAATGCAATGATTAGCAAATGTCAAACTGACATTTTTTTCACAATAGAACATAAACAATATCTCAGATGTTGAAAGTGAGGCATTTTACCATTTCACAAAAAACATAATCTCATTTTGAATTTGATGGCAGCAACACCTCAAAAAAGTTGGGACAGGGTCATGTTTACCATTGTTAAGTATCCCTTCTTTTTACAACAGTCTGTAAAAGTCTGGGAAGGGAGGAGACCTATTGCTGAAGTTTTGGGAGAGGAATGTTGTCCCACTTGTGTCAGATGTAGGATTCTAGCTGCTCAACTGTCCTGGGTCTTCTTTGCCGGATTTTTCGTTTTATGATGCACCAAATTTTTTCTATCAGGGAATGGTCTGGACTGCAGGTAGGCCATTTCAGCACTCAGACACTTCTACGCGAATCCATGCTTTTGTGAAGGATGCAGTATCAGGCCTACCAAAGAAAACAGCCAAGCTATAACAAAAGTTTGTTAGATGTCTACCTTTTCAAATAACCAGCAACACAAAATTGAAAACGTGCCACATTCCCGCAAAACTTCACACCACAACACTTTGAAGTGGATACTTTTTCACCAGGAAGTATTCCTGAGCCCGTGCAGTGTATTGCAGTGCTGAATTATGCCTGTTTTTAACGCAATGCCACCTGAGGACCCGAAGATCACGAGCATCCAATATTGACCTTCGGACTTGTCCCTTGTGCGGAGATTTATCCAGATTCTCTGAATCATTTGATGATATTATGCACTGTAGATTTTAAGTCTTCACAATTTTACATTGAGAAACATTTTTATGACATTGTTCCACAATCATTAGACGCAGTTTTTTGCAGATTGGTGAATCTCTGTCCATCTTTACTTTGGAGAGACTCTGCCTCTCTAAAATGCTCTTTTTATACTCAGTCATGTTACTGACCTGTTGCCAATTAACCTAATTAGTTGCAAAATGCTCATCCAGCTGTTTTTTATTAGTACCACTTACTTTTCCAGCCTTTTGTTACCCCTCTCCCAACTTTTTTGAGATATGTTGCTGCCATCAAATTCAAAATGAGCTACTATTTCTCATGAAATGGTAAAATGTCTCATCTTATATGTTGCCTATGTTCTATTGTGAATAAAATGTGGGTTTACGAGATTTGCAAATCATTGCATTGTTTTCATTTACAATTCACACAGCATCTCAACATTTTTGTAATTGGGGTTGTATTAAGATAAAAACTTGAAAATTTAATGAATTCTGTTCTTGTACAACTATTCTACTTTAGTAAATTAAAACAAGCATGAAATACTAAGACCCCGACCATGGTTTTGCCATTCTGGCCTGGAAACGAAACGCAACGATGGACAGCAGGATGGATGGAAGTATGAAAAGGCAGGTCCACACTATGAGATGCATCTATAGGTTAGATTTCGTGGAAAAATGTTGATCAGTTCAGAAATTTTGGCCCAAAAAAAAAAAAAAAAAGCATGATGAACAGACACGCGGACAGACGGACACAAGGATGGGCAGCACCAATTCCTATATCAGCCTTTCCGCTTCGAGGCGGGGAATACTAACTCCCTTGCCCAGCAGGACCAAAATACAATCTTGGTAGAGGAGTTGGTGTAGCAGGAAAAACAACTTGTTTACGAGGGCAGGAATGACAGATTTGCCAAGCTGTACGGTTAATGTAGTCAGAACAGTTTACAAATTTACCGTTGGCAAAATTAATTATTTTCAGTAATGTATGAAAACATGTACAGAGCTATTCCATGACCATGTGAGTAGTCAGTTCACAGAAATAAGAGCCAATGCCATTCTATCCTTTAAATTCTGATAGATACTGCGGGGAAAATAAGTATTGAACGTGACAACATTTTTCTCAGTAAATATTATTCTAATGGGGCTATTGAAATGAAATTTTCACCAGATGTCGGTAACAATCCAAGTAATCCGTACATACAAAGAAATCAAAACAAATAAGTCCAAAAATTAAAGTGGCCTTCCCAGGTTCATTTGATTTACCTTGCTCCAGCACAGATATGGGTATAATAACACTACCATTATTAGTTCAACACAAAACTGCACCATTCCATTGGTTTTTATTTCAATTGTTACCATGGAATTGACGTTAATAAGCAAAATCACGGTCTGTATTGTGGCAAGCCTTACTCCCCAACCACCCAACCAAATCACTTGATTCTTTTTTTCCCTGTTAGATATATGTCAGATCTATGCAATTGCATGAAGATTGTTCTATATATTGTGTATTAATTTTTTTTAAAGCCAATGTGATTGCATGCAGAAATAACCAACAAGCCTACAGGAAAAATTTAAGGCAATTTGGTTGGAAAAAAAAAAAAAAAAGTTATCAGCGTTATCAGCGCCTCAAGTGTTGAAAGTCACCAGATTTTAGCTGACTGATTAAATTATTTAAGGTGGGAGAGCTTAAGAGAAAAGTCATTTTTTAACAAAATTGATGAAATTAATGACACAATGTTATGATTTTCTGAAAGTACACGTCTTAGTGAACCTTCAAGGGAAGAGAGAAAAATTGACAAACATGGGAAAAAACATTCATTTTGATGCTGGGAAGGCCCCTTAAGTTATGTATAATAAAGTGGAATGACACGGGGAAAATGTATTGAACACGCTTAGTGAAATTTATTTAATACTTAGTAGAAAAGCCTTTGTTGGTAATGACAGCTGCAAGACGCCTCCTGTATGGATAAACTTGTCGCATGCATTGCTCAGGTGTGATTTTGGCCCGTTCTTCCACACACACCGTCTTCAAATCTTTAAGGTTCTGGGGGCCTCTTCTATGAACTCTGATCTTCAGGTGTTTACATAGATTTTCAATTGGATTCAAGTCGGGTGATTGACTGGGCCATTCTAGCAGCTTTACTTTCTTTCTCTGAAACCAACTGAGAGTTTCCTTGGCTGTGTGTTTGGGATCATTGTCTTGTTGAAATGTCCAGCCTCGTTTCATCTTCAGCATCCTGGTTGATGGCAGCAGATTCCTATCAAGTATGTCTTGGTACATTTCTCCATTCATCCTTCCTTCAATTACATGAAGTCTGCCAGTACCATATGCTGAAAAACAGCCCCACACCATGATGTTCCCACCTCCAAACTTCACTTTTGGTGTGGTGTTTTGGGGGTGATGTGCAGTGTTGTTTGTCCTCCAAATATGGCGTGTGCTATCCAAAGAGTTCAATTTTGGACTCATCTGACCAGACTGTATTCTCCCAGTATCTCATAGGCATGTCCAAATGTTGTGCAGCAAACTTTAAATGAGCTTCAACATGCTTTTTCTTCAGCAATGGAGTCTTGTGCAGTGAGCGTGCATAGAGGCCAGGGCGGTTGAGTGCATTACTTTCAAACAACTGTACCTGCTAATTCAAGGTCTTCCTGAAGCTCTCCGTGAGTGGTCCTTGGCTCTTGGACAACTCTTCTGCTTATTCTTTTGTCTCCTCTGTCAGAAATCTTGCAAGGAGCACCTGTCTGTTTATGGTGAAATTATGTTTTTTCCACTCCTGGATTATGGCCCCAACGGTGCTCAACATTCAGAAGTTTAAAAATATGTCTGCAACCAATGCCATCAATATGTTTTGTAACAATAAGGTTGCAAAGGGCTTGAGAGAGCTCTTTGCCTTCACCCGTCATGCGATTCTTCTTGTGACACACCGAGCGTGTTCACAATGCTGGTCATCAATTCCAGTTTACAACTTTTTGAAGCTTTAGCGAAGTTAAAATCCACTTCTTGAGACAGATATGGGTCAATTTATTTCGCACCCAATGCCATCAAGCAGCAAAGACAATTCTAGGTATAGTGCATGTTCCATGTACCTACAGCAACCACTTATTGTCCAAAATCTGACCATTTTCTGGCAAAAAAAAAGTAACATTTGAAAAAGAGCATCAGTTTACCTGTGTATAAACCTTATCTACAAGTGAGGAATAGTGTTAATTTGGATACCAGTGGATCCGTAATGAACTCTACTTTCCTGTGTTATGTAATATGTTACATCTATGTTGGGATTTCAAGTACTCAGGATGCTTGAATGACATTTTACTAATCTGAAAAAATAGCAAACTTTGACCCTACCTTGGGAACTGAGCATTCAATTCAATTAAATTAACCAAATTACCTGCTTAAAATTGCTTAGAATACCACTTTGTTCATCACAGATTTTGTAGAATCGTACATTTTCTCATCATCACATCTTTTTTTCTTTGTAACCAGCCTGAAGATAACGGCTTAATTTTTTTTTTTTTTTTCCGTCCCACAGTGTCTGTCCATAACAGTGAAAATTTCTCCTTATCAGAGAGTGCTATCGTAATTACACCATAGTGGGAGAAATATCTACAAATAAGGAATGTGTACACAAGGTTTGCCCCCGAAACTCTGACTGGCCCCTGAACCACAGAAGTTTTACTCTTTCCGTCCCACAAAATGTCCGTCCATCAAATGCGTGATGGACAGACATGCTGTGGGACACTTTCACTTGTGCTTATATGCCTTATTTTTATGCAATATCTCTTGGTACTAATATGATTTCCTAATGGCTAAAAGAGGTTTTAGGATGAATTCATTAACAGTTGGAGTAAAATGAGCATTGCGCAGACAATCACGTTCACCTTCGACTGCATCAGATGATCAGCAGTGATTCATGCCCTAATTAATCCAACCTATACCCTACTGATCAACTCAAGTGTGTCAAAGAATCAGAATCAGATATTCTCCACTTTCAAATGCCATGTAATTGCAATCGATCAGCTGCCAATTGAATTGATGGATCCAGGGAATGCAAGGGTCCCACAGTGTCCGTTCGTCAAAAATCTACTCTACATGTACAATCATTGCAAAAATTAATACGTTAACACTTTTACTTATTTCTTTCTATACATGATAAATTGGCTGGGGCAGCACCCCGGCGGCATGTTTTGCAATTTCTTAAAACGGGTTGATGTCCATAAAACAGCTGTGATTGATGAAATTTTGAAGCCAAAAACAATTCTTTCAACCATTTTTATTGCATTTCAAGATTAAATAATTGAGGTTCTTAGTTTTATAAGACCATTTGCAACTAAGATGAACTTATACTAGCACTAACTGGTATCATTAATTTTTCTCAGATGTTCAATCAGGATTGGATTTCAATTTGTCGTGTGACAAATTCCCAATGTGGGACTGTCCCGCAACGTCAGTCTATCACAACAGTAGTATGAGCAATGCTGTGTAATATGTTAAGATGTACTTTGATCCACCTGAGCCCTTTCACCTGTTTGGAGTTAATGTGGTCATTGAAGTTAGCAGAGTTGTCGTTTTAATTTTAAAGGTCCCCTATTATGCTGTATTTAGTCATTTAAAATACGTCCAATGGGTCTTTAAAATAATGTTAAGAATTCAGTTACAAAAAAAACCACACATCCAGGCCTAGTGAGACCTCTTCTCTCACCCAGTCTGTGCTGGCCTGAAACACAAGCCGGTTTGAGTGGGCGGGGAGGCTATGCCAATGAGGCACTGCTCTGATTGGTTGCTTGGCTGCTTCGATTCCGAGGGAGGGTGCAGACCCAAAAAACCAGGAAACCAAGATGGCAGATATTTCAGGACAGCTCTCCACGGCAGCTATTGCTGTGAGACTGTACTTGTTTGATCCCGAATCTGACCCCGAACGGACGGAGGAAGCCATTGAAGTATTGTAGCAAAGTTTACAGCAGGATTTCAATGAGTGGCAAGTTGAAATTTTAGTGTTTTGCTCGTACTGTCTCGCCTTGCATGCATATGATTGTAGCTGTACTGTTATATAGTCATGTTGTATAACCACTTGGCTATCCGGAGGAAACTTTGCTAAAAGCTCCTGTTAACCATTTCCACCAAAACGAAATGCAATCCGACACCAAGCTACTACATGAGTTCAGAACAAAAACACAGTGTAAGCATTGCTTCTGTAGAGCAAGTGACTCGAAAACTTCCACCAAAAAAAAAAAAAATCCGTATCCGATCTCCACTTTTTTTTTGGCTTTTATTCGCCAGAATTATTTTCAAAGGTGGATAAAATTCCGCCATGGCAATGCAGAGAAATCGTTTGTTATACCAGACACATTATAGTGCGTTTCGCGATTGCATTCACCGCGGTAGCCTCATAGAACTAACTATCACAATGGCAAAGTACTCGGCTGACCCCGGTCATGGATAAGTAAAACGATCATTTCACAGTAGCAGTAAACAAACCCAAACACATACCCGAGCTCTGAAAAACCTACGTCTGGTCTAACTGCAGCCTTTTCAGCCCAACTTTGCAGACATATACAACACCTCTCCAGTTAGCTTCAACTGTAGTGGCTATAATCCGGCAACGTTGTGATGAAACTGCCACATTGATGCTTACCAAAGTAACGCAAGCATACCGATCAGAATTACTGCATATAAAGTAAACCAGGAGCATTTTTTAAGTCGTACGGCACGCAAACTAACATGCAGTAGCTAGTGACCGAGCGTTTATAACAACGACGGAGACAAACATTTTCCCGTGAATAGTTGTACCAAGCATCCAAATTACAAACAAGTATAAAAAGTTAGCTCCATATGAGGTTGAGGTTCACATACCTTCTGTTGAATGTCCCCTGATATTACTCTTGCATATTTAGGACACAAGCATTAGCAACAGTAACTTAGCTACGTTAGCCGCAGTGCTACAGCCACGTTCAACAGGCTTTCACATTAGGTAGGCTTATGCAGTAAAGCAACTTAAAGCAACTTACTGCTTCTGTGTCTGTGAGTCACAGACAGTTGCTACCGATCCAGGCTTCATCTTCAGATATTTTACAAAGCCTGCGTTTGAGGCCAGTTGTTAGTGCTAACTATTGTTGCAGTCCTGCTAGCCACCCGTAACACGTTGGCTTCACTTACACGTCATTATTTGCCGTTATATCGTTGCTTACAGCTTGTGGCTCAGAGCGCTTGATCGATGCAACTGCTCCAGGTTTGAGAAGCAGCTGAGACGCATATCCAGCGTCGAATTATCCTTTATTGACAAAGCCGTCTTCGGTGAAATGGCAAACACAAACAGCTAACGTTCCCTTTGAGTGTGGCCGTTTGCCCCCAGCAAACAAAACAGCTACCCACTGATTTCTGGTGGCATCGTCTTTTGGAAGAGAAAATAGTTGTGTTTTTTTTTTTCATCCACAAAAAAAAAAAAAAAAAAAAAACACAGACAAGCACTTTTGGGAGACATACTGACGAAAGTGCACCTCAAATGATCTGCGCTTCTTCTTCTTCTTCTTCTTTTGTATTTCCAGAAGTGTAGACGCTACTAAGGCGTAATATGATCCGTGGTTGTTCGTGCCTGCTATAATAGTTTCTGGGGTGGGCAGGTCCAGCGCTGTGATTGGCTTTGGCTAGGTCTGTACTAATTGGACGGCACAACCTGACGTCAGGTTTTGCCCAGATCTCTTGAAGATCTCGGGACGAGCTGTTCAGAAAGGAAATCACATTCTCGGATTACAGCAAAACCCCTGTATCTTATGTTTAGAAACTTTCCAGAGGTTGAGTATGGACATCCAACATTATAACTTCCTTGTATGTATTAAAAGAAGGATCAGCATAATAGGTCTCCTTTAAGACCAGAAATGACCAAATTCTCAATGTGGGAATGTCCCACAGTGTCTGTCCATCACAGTGGTATGAACAATGCTGTATAATGTGTATGACATATTAATTGATGTTGTTTGATCCACCTGAGCTATTTCACCTGTTTGCTGTTAATATGGTTGTTGAAGTTAGCAGAGTAGTAGTTCTTATTTCCTCATTTGTATCTCAGTGTTTATTCAAAATAATGTGATCTCGTAACTGTCTACGAACCTGAGGCCAGATAGTCATGTTGAAGGGTGCCAGATGTATGCACAGTGTTCAGGTTGTTGTTCTTCTGAATAAAATATCCATTGCATACAATAATAGTTTTTGTTTGTTGTGGATTTTACTGCTGATCATAAAACTGTCCCACAGTGTCTGTCCATCACATGTCCAATGTCCCACAATGTCTGCCCGTCACACATATTTAATTCATTTTGCCTGCTTTATGGTAGACTTCCTGGAAAAAAGTTTTCCATGGGGCTTTAGCACTACTAAGTTATAGTAACCTGAATGAAGTCTTTTCTTTTTTCGGCACAGTAGTTAGTTGGAACAAAGAATGAAATGATGCAGCTGCTTGCAAATGACAAAATTATGGAGTTGTCAATGCTGACTACCCAATGTTGAGAAAAACCTCTTCATTTGATTATCTCCTATAGATTTACCCATACCCTAAACTAACTTAAAAAGTTGGTCTTCTTCCTCTGTGTGAAAATTCGGCTTTGTGGTTCAGTGATGACTAATGTGGCAGAAATATCAATTTTAAGCCTATTTTCAATAAACATGAAGTGTAAATTGATAGTTCCAGTGAAAAGATTGTTTTCACACCTTTTGTTCTCAGTCGCATAGGTTATGTACTTCTAAAAAAAAAAAAAAAAAAAAAAATCAGAAGTTTTTGGAATATAGAAAGATTTATTTTTCTCTCCTGTTGTTACACATATGATGGCCAGCATTGTGAACACGCTCCACCTTGGTAATAAGAAACCTTTTTATAGGCCATCAATTTAGACTAAACCAGCTGATATCAATTTGAACTGATGGGGGGCAGGACTGCTTTCTAAATACTGACAGATTTCAGCTGGTTTCTTGGCTTTCCATACCTTTTTGCACCTCCTTTTCTTCATGTGTTCAATACTTATTCCCTGTGCCATTCCACTTTATTACACATAACTTAATTTATGGACTTATTTGTTTTGATTTTTTGTATGTGTGGATTACTTGGGTTGTTACCGACATCTGGTGAATATTTCATGCGAATAGCCCCATTAGAAATATATTTACTGAGAAAAATGTTGACGTGTTCAATACTTATTTTCCCCGCTGCACCTCAAACTTATTTTGCCTTTAAGAGATGTAATGCAAAGAAAAAAAGCCATAAATACAGATGGTAGATATCAAGCTATATGCATCACTGCATCCTCACGCTCACCCAAAACTCAACTGAAACATTAAAATTAAACTACTACTCATAATGAGAAAAGGGGTGGAGGGCTACGGCGTTCAGATATAGTCAATTAAAGCAGATAATAGTTTGAAGGTGCTCATTGGTAGAAAAAACAAGTCTTCAAGAAAATGGTAAGACCAACGCACTCTTCTTAGGCACTCAAGGCCGAAAAATGTTGGCAATGTTTTTTAAAAGTTCCATTATGAACTAGCCGTGTATTACTCATAATGTTTGTGATTAAGAAAAGGCGAGTGCCTTCAAACCACAACCATCTGCAGCATTAAAATTAAGAATTTGGAGGATAAATCCTGGCAGGGGCGGCGCCAGAGAAATTTGATTGCAGGTGCTATGGGTGTGCTACAACATTGACTGAGGGTGCTCCCAGAAATACAGTATGTGCACACACATAAACAGTAGTGGCTATGCAAAGTTAATATAGTTTTGCAAGTGTTCCAGACCCGTATTGCTATGCCACTGTCTGACATTCTCGCAGTACAAAAGCCAAAGGTTCCAGGGTTTCCTGCAGCGCTTTATAGTTGGGGAGGCCGCCTTGACAACAAATGCCCCCCACCTTGACTACGTCCCCCCGACAAAAAAAAAAAAAAAAAAAAAAAAAATTCTGCTGCCTCCACGCATGCAGACAGTAAAATAAGGCCACATTGCGATGAGGCCGAATAGCGGCCGGCATCTGTTAGTTAAATATGTTACTGCGCCAATTATCACCTGTTGCTATGCCAACATTATTTTTTTTTGTATCGGGAAGAAGCTAATTATCCGGTTATACAATAACCAGCCGTCGTCATGGGAAGGACATGTGGAGGTAAGATAATTATTCATCTAAACTAAACATTTGAATAGTGTCTCATATCAACTGCTTGCCCACATATTCTGTTTCATTAAGATAGGCTATATGCAATTTGTTTAGTTTCATATCAAGGCTACCGATGTGTTTGCGCATGGCTTTCTGCTATTGCACGCGGTTTTCTCTAGTGTACAGTAATGGATGGGAAAAAGCAGTCAAAAATATCAGGGTACTTTATTCAAAGAAGCCAGTGTTCTGTCAAATTTTGCTACCTATCAAAATATGCTACCTCACGGTTCTGCGCTTGCGCAAAACTAAAATCTTGGGCTCCATTTCTTCGCTCACATCTCAAGCATCTTCAAATATCATAAATATACGTCTTTTTTCGTTGCGCCTTTCGACCTGTAGGCATACACGTATTTGCATGTACACGCTGGGTTTTCCTGAAAACGCAGAGATTGGATGATAATGACATGCGGCATATATCTTTAAACAAACTTACCCAACTCATTATAACATCTGGTTATGTTATAATAAGCTAACAAATAACAAAGTTACTACTGTAAACTGATTCATATTGAAATATTTCGGCGAAAACAAAGACTTTACGATCGCCTTGCATGACGGTAGCATTTTTTGACAAGGCAGCACAAATTGTCAGAACACTGGCCTACTTCACCGTCTGCGCCGCCTCCTCCTCCACCACCCCCCGCCACCTGCACAGCCCCAGCCCCAGTCCTCTAAACATCCAGGTAGTGGGTGGAACCCAGAGTGGGCTGTGGACCCGAAATATTCAGGTTGGCTATATCACACAGAATACGGTGAGTGTAGCATTAATCTTTTCTCAAGATCTCGTAATTACGAGATAAGGTGTATATTCTTTTTTAATCCTGTGAATGGAATGCGCTTCCGTACCTAATACCGTTCTCCTCTCCCCAAACATAACCACAACCGCAAAGCATATGTGGAATTGAAGTCAAAACCGATAAATACATTTTCCGTTCTTACATTAATTTTCGTTTTAACCTTTAGGGACGGCCAGCGATTTTACGCTTTTCATTCATTCTTTCTTTTTTTTTGATAATTTTGTCTGTGTTCATGCATGTAGCATGAATTTTGGTAAGATTGTATGTTTTTATTTGATCTTGTTATTTCCAGCTCAGCTCTTACAGTAAGGCTAAAATACACTGTGTACAAGCAAGTTTTACACTATAAAAACTTAATAATAAAGTTACAAGACTGTTGACTTTGTCACTTTGTTATTGCACTTTAACTGCTTTGTTTATTTATAAAGAGTAAATAAAAGCTGGCTGTTGCCCGCCCGCCCGCCCGCCCCCCCACCCACCCACCTTGACTAACAAACTTTCTGTGGGAAACCCTGGGTTCCATGCACAGACCGAGAAACAACGGGATTTCAATTACATTGTTTTTTATTGAAAAAAATAGTGCAGTTAAATGACATGAATTTTATTTATTTCATTCCACCACTGTCAAATTGGAATCAAAGGCTAAAATAAGCTTAAAGGAAAATCGAACGCATTGACATGCATACGACAGAAAAAAAAACAGAAAGAATATTTTTCAAACCTCTAGCTACTTTGGCTAGCACAAAAAAAAAAAAAAAAACAGGATGGCCAATATCTGGCCTGGAAACAAAATGCGGTGGAGGGATGGACAGACAGACAGGAGGACAGAAAGTAGTATGAAAAGGTACATCTACACAATAAGATGAAGCCATTAAATTTTATTGAAAAGGTCTGTACAGTCCTGGAGTGCTGGCCCAGAAAAGAAGCATGATGGATGGATGGATGGACGGACGGACGGACACGCGGAAGGACACTCATTCCTATATCCTCAGCCACTTTGAGTCCGGCAATAAAAACGCCTTTTTCCGCTAATTGACAGCCCCTGAGAAAATGCAGCGAAGACAGGTTTCCCAATTTACACCACTGTTTAACAGATTTAATGTAATATTATCATGTTAACATAAACTGTCTTTGATTATAGATCAAAAAAGTTAATTTCCGAAAATAAATTCTGAATTACCTTAGGATTTCGAACAACTGCAGAATGCATGTGCACACAAAAATACATGCATGAATACATGGATACCTCCCATCACAATTTGTGCCATAGATTAATATTAGCATTTGTGACATAGCGCAAGACATTGTATAAAGGGCTGGGTTCAACACGACTTCTGCATCTAAAATATGGAATTTGGAAAAAGCATCAAAATGGACTACGGAGAACCAAACCCAAGGAAAAAACACTGCGCCAGGAATCAGTATCCATTTTGCAGGGCAGCACTATTCTTTTGCGACTTTAAGGCCCAGGTGGTAACTAAAAGTCAATGTAACATGCCATAATAAGGACCACCAAATCAACCATCAGCGAATGCATCAATTAGAAGGTCACATCTGTAGCAAGGCAGCCCTGGCCATCGCAAGAGTAGCATGGGGTGTGAGCATGTGGCTGCTGGCAAGGTTTTATTTGGGTGTTGTTAATGTTCCCCACTTCACACCAGGCCCATCTCAGTATTGATCAGCATTTCATTGACTCTGTCCCACATATCAGGAGGCTAGCATGGGGGTTAATTGACATGAATCTGCCTCAGCTGCAGACCCTTTTCTGGGGTGGCAGAGTATGGAGGTGGATGTACTGTTCAGATACATATATAATCAAAACCAACTAATCATCACGTCGGTAAGGTTCATTTAAGAGATGATGCCGTCAATATAATTTTGTCACTCTGTCATTGTGCCTCACCCAGTCATGGTACCTAGGCAGCTGTAGCAAACATTTAGTCAGGATGCATTAGCTATAACACACTTTAATCACATGACAACAGCATTAGTTCACTTTCCTTTCTGCTGCAGAGGTGAACAGTTGCTTGCTAAAATAAACAAATTGCACTTTTTAAATACTCTCACAAAACCTGGGTTCGCCGATGCCATGTGTGATTAAAAACTCAGGCTCAGGCGAAGAGACCAAAGGGGATATTTACAGAGGAATCCACGATTATTCAAGCCGCTTTCACACTGGACGCAAAACGAATTTTTAGCACGACAGATTACATTCAAAGTCAATGCGAGACGCGAATACACGCGTTTCGCATGTATTCGCGTCTCTGCATTGACTTTGAATGTAATCTGTAGAGCGAAAAATTCGTTTCACGTCCGGTGTGAAAGCAGCTTAAGACTAATCAAGAGGATAAATGAGTACATCTTTGACAGGCTCTCAGAGCTTCACAAAATACAAGGCTTTAGACGGATGCCGAGCTGGCCTTCTTGCTGGTGGACTTGCTAGTAATATTACCTAGCTTGCTATGTCTTGTGTTGTACCACTTGCTTGAAAAATTGGCTGTCTAGGCAATATTGTCAAATTGCTAGTTTTTGATCATAAGCCAAGACAGCTGATTTTGACAGAGGTGTAGCCACTAGCCAAATCTCAGTCAGACATTATTACTGGTAATAAGTGCTTTTCTATTGGTTTCTGTCTAGCTATGTTGGCTAGGTCACCACCAAAGTTTTCATCACCTTTTGACATGGTAATACAAGTTTTGTGAGTTTAATTTTGTTGACTAACTATTCTGGGTCCATTAACATTAGGGCTGCACGATTCTGGAAAAAATGTGAATCACGATTTTTTGCTGTAGAATTGGGATCACCATTCTTTGGCACGATTTTTTCCCCACAAACGGAAATGTTTATTGTAGTCATTAAAAAAAAACATTAAAAAAACAACTGGCCATTAAAGTGCATTCAAAAAAAAGTTAAAAAGACAAAATGAGTGCACCTTAAGTGCTCTTTGACTCCACATGGCCCTGAACTAGGGATGCAACAATGTCAACCCGCAACCCATATCAAACAGGCAGGCACCGATGCAAGCCCATCCGAGGCACATTTGCACACAAACAAAAGCCTGCACGGAGAGAAAGCAGCACGCCGACTGCATTCCAGCATAAACCAAGATTAGTTTTGGGGCAACCCTTTAAAGCCAAACCACGTATCATCCAACTGCAGTCTTGAAACAATGGCTATCAAACTAAGTGGCCGTTTAAAATGCTTCTGGTGCTTTAAAGTCATCACCTTGACATAATTAGCATACCCTAAATCTATTCCTGAGTAGCTACTTTGCCGAACTAAAGCCGTTTTTCCACCGAACATGAAACGATTTTTTTCGCACGACAGATAACATTCAAAGTCAATGCAAAGGCGCGAATACATCGCGTGTATTCGCGTCTTCACATTGATTTTGAGAGCATTAGTCTGTCGTGCGAATAACTCGTTTAGCGTTCGGTGGAAAAGCAGCTTAAAAATAAAGCAATTTATTTAGCCGACAAATACAACCGGCATGTAGCCTATAATGATTAAAAAGCGATAATAAGAAGCGGACATACCAAACAAGGCTTCCGTGTAAGAGTGCCAATAACCAGTAACAATAAAACCATTTTAATATGGCCCTGGATCTCAAAAATATAACAATGTAGGCCGACGCAGTGTTGAAAACATTTCATTAAGCCTATCTACCGTGAGGCGTGATTTATTTTCGTATTCACATCAAATCGTCAGATGTAAGCCCATAAAAATAATGTGGCAAACGCACGCAGGTGAATCTGTGCTGTTCCCGGGTCATTTTAATCTCAAAATGCGACTGCCAAAAGAACAATATAAAAATAAATTGGACTGTCTTCCTATTCAAATTTGTAATTGTGCGAATCAAGTGCTTGATTGTCAATTGAGCATGGGACCAAGGTGAGAACTATTGCTGTTGTGTTAATTACGATAATTCTGCAAACCTTGACATTGCTTTGTTCATGGCTTTGAATTTTGGCAACTGTATGGTCATGACCGCATCAGGTCTGATTCGTAAAGCAAAAATAGCCAGCTCGTCCGCGCGCCCCGTTGCAGGAGTTATTATAAATGCCCCGGGTGGATTTTCATCAGTGTTCATTCTGCGTTTATTTTTCCAGACCACAAACTTTCCTGCGCACTGCACTTCAACATTTCTCCGTGTCTCCCCCGCTGCTTCTGAATCTGCACTGCTAGCCAACTCTGTTCGATTCGAAAGACCACCGCCATTCACTGTTTACTATCTCTGGCTTCTACATGAACTCAAGTGACGTACAGCTGCTTTGCCATAGGATGAGCGCGAATGCAACGCCAGTGCTGCGTTTGGGGGCGGCCTCAAGCGCCCCCAAGAGACCGCCTACTATTCACTTTCTTTGAAAACTACGAGTTAGTTTGCTCTGCAGCTCCTGAAATAATGCTGGAAAATCGTTGACATTTAGAAACTAGATCGCGCGTAGGGGTGAATCGAGATCACGATCTTCTAGCGATGTATCGTGCAGGCCTAATTAGCATTCCTATATGTTATGGTCGGGTGCTGGCGGCTTGGCTAGTAAGCAAAAAAAAAAAAAAAAAAAATCCTCAGGTCAAAACGTTGGTCAGACTTTGTCATTCTCATGCCAAGTAAGCCTTGAAGTTTTCAAATCCACCTCAGCTTGGTGGTAACAAATTACACTGTCCAATGCACATCATGCACAATGTAGCCTACATTATGCCACCAACATTTCATTTGATTTCACACATACTCAGCAATCCAACATGTAGCAAACAATGTGTATGGGCTGATATCACAAGAAGTATTTCAGCACAACTGAAACTTTCAGTGATTACCAATTTCACAACAACTAAAACTATGCAGGGTCATGTTTGTTTAAAACCCTGCAATATTGCTCTACATTGTCCGTTGACAGTTCTTCAGTCTGTGACGCTGTCTTGGCCATTTCTGAATCTGAAATGTGCGTGTACAGCTGTCCCTTGGGAGGGCTCAAGAGGTGCCATTTGTGTTTAAGACAGTGGTGTAAAAGTGAACTGCACTCAAACAGCGGGGAAGCTAGCTCGCAAAAAAATTTTCATTCCTGCATAATTCCGCTTTAAGCTGAAATAAAGGCCAGTCGTTAATATGGTGCGAATGGAAAAAAAAAAACATACATCTTATGCAGGAAATTTCTGTTTAATATTCTAATATGATGAATAACATTCAGTTTTGCAGTAATCATGTTCAGATAAAGACGCAAATCAGTTTCTGAAGAAGGCCGTCTCATCTGCCTAGTTAGTGTCAAGCTGCCTTTTCTCACATATTGGTTTCATTATTTGATGATCTTTCAGATCATATCTGGTTATGTATCCAGCTGACGGACACCTACCACAGCTCTGTGTGGAGCTTGCATGTTTGCATGTATTCACTCTAAGTGCTCCAATTTCCTCCCGCTCTCCTATGACATGCATGAAATGCAAATTGGAGAGTCCTAATTGCCGGTAGGTATAAATCTCCCGGTATGTGTTTCAATTTTCCCACACACATTTGGAAGAGTTTGGGGTGTGACATCATGACAGCTTAAAAGGAAAGAAAAGAAAAAAAACGCTGGAAGCGTCATTGAAACATCTAGACAGTCCGGTCGGCTGTGAACACATGGGTGTAGCCTCCGAAAGCCCACTTCTCCAATTTTCTGCACATTATTCGGCCAATACTGTCACCATGGCAACCGAAATCAATAGTTGTGATAAGTTGTGATAAGTAAAACACATGTCCCTACCAAATATGAAAGTAATCGGCCAAAAAATGCAGCTTGTACTGTATCTACAACGAAATCTCTGTTTTGCCAATAATTTCCGTATTATTCGGCAAATACTGTCGCCATGGCAACCAAAATCGACAGGTGTCATAAGTGAAGTATAACACGTGCACATCAAATATAAAAGTTAATCGGTCAAAAATTGCAGCCTGCACTGGTCCACAAGGAAATCTACATTTTGCCACTAATTTGCGTATTATGCAACCATTACTGTCGCCATGGCAACCAAAATCTATAGGTGTCAAAAGTGAAGTGTAATGCGTGTCCATACCAAATATGAAAGTAATCGGTCAAAAATTACAGCCTGTACGGCGTCCACAAGGAAGTATGTATGTTTCAGCACAAATTTGTGCATTATTCTGCCAATACTGTAGCCATGGCAACCAAAATTGATAGGTGTCATAAGTGAAATGTAATACATGTTCATACAAAATATGTAAGTCATCGGTCAAAAATTACAGCTTTTAGAGCGTCCAAAAGGAAGTGGGCAATTCCACATGAGAGTGGCTAAAACAGCAATTTTTAAAAATACTGTGCTAATCGCACTTAAGACCCCTCGGCTGCGTATGTAGCCCCTGGTGGGCAAAGTAAGAGTCGAAATTGGCTGGAATTCGATAGGTAAGTGAAGGATCCATAGACGTACCACCAAACCAAAAATGAGAAACCTAGAAGCAAACCTGAAGGCGCTAGAGGGGTAAAGTCGTTGAATTTAAAGATCGGCAGCATTTACAGTATTTGACCTAGAAAATGGTAAAAAATAGGTCAAATCAAAAATGCGTCTGATATGTGATGAAGGGTGATCCCATGTACCTTCAGTAAAAATTTGAGCTTCGTAGCAGAAATAAAGAAGTTATGACAATTTTTCATTTTTCACAATAAGCCCCCTGGTGGCCAAACTAAGAGTCGAAAATGGCCAGAATTCGATAGGTTCGTGAAGCATGCGTAGATGTACCAGCCACCCAAAAATGAGAAACCTAGAAGCAAACCTGAAGGCGCTAGAGCGGTAACTTCGTTGAATTTAAAGATCGGCAGCATGTACGCTATTCGACCTAGAAAACGGTAAAGAATTGGTGAAATGAAAATCGCATCTGATATGTGATGAAGGGTAATCCCATGTACCTTCAGTAAAAATTTGAGCATCTTAGCTGAAATAATAAGGAAGTTATGGCAATTTTTCATTTAGCACAATAAGCCCCCTGGTGGCCAAAGTAAGAGCCGAAAATGGGCGGAATTCGATAGGTAAGTGAAGGATCCATAGACGTACCACCCACCAAAAAATGAGATGTGCCTTCAGTGAAAATTTGAGCGTCCTCACTGAAATAATCAGGAAGTTATGGCAATTTTTAATTGTTCACAATAAGCCCCTTCGTGGCCAAAGTAAGAGTCGAAAATGGCCGGAATTTGATAGGTAAGTGAGGGATCCATAGACGTACCAGCCACCCAGAAATGAGAAAGCTAGAAGCAAACCTGAAGGCGCTAGAGCTGTAACGTCGGTGATGGACAGACGGACAGACTGACGCCACAGGGGGCGACAATACCCCTCGGCCGGCCGACGTGTCGCCGGCCGAGGGGTAAAAAGTGTTTTATATTAGAAATATATAGGTTTTCATGTAGATGACTCATTACTAAATCAGACACTGAAAACCGTTTTGAAATATCTTTGACAGTCTTCTCAAAATTTAGATTTGAATTTTGTAATTTCTTTTAGCTCCAGGACAAGGATCAAAGGTTATTTTTCCAAAGCTCACAACTCCTAAAAGATATTTAGCCATTTCCTGGTATTTACTGTATTTCCATACATTGGTAGCCAAAGTATTTGAGACTGTAAGTCATTGCAGGAAATTGAAACACACAGTTCTAGTGGCTCATTGTAAAATTTGTCATTTTTCAACGAGGTCAGCAACACAAAAATGATTTTTGATACCAGTTTTCAATTGCTTTGTTGTTTTGAGTATAATAAATTTAGCAGATTATCAGAAAATGTAATTCCATTACCATTTTGTAATTCCGTTACCGCTGTCTCTTTCTCATAAATGGCATCCTACAAAATATCTGTGAACATACCAGTCAATATAAACTTACCATGGCCTGGTCAACATCCTAGGCCACCAACTTAAGCTTAAACCTACTGCCTATCATAGCCAGATTTCAGAGAAATGCCTGTTAAAATAAAGGCAAAAATAATGACATTTTTTTCTGCTGTCATTCCGTTACCAACACTTTCACCTTCGTATAGCCTTCTACAAAATACAAAACCCAAAACCAGTGAAGTTGGCACGTTGTGTAAATCGTAAATAAAAACAGAATACAATGATTTGCAAATCCTTTTCAACCTATATTCAATTGAATACACTGCAAAGACAAGTTACTTAATGTTCAAACAGGTAAACTTTGTAATTTTTTGCAAATATTAGCTCATTTGGAATTTGATGCCTGCAACATGTTTCAAAAAAGCCGGCACAAGTGGCAAAAAAGACTGAGAGAGTTGAGGAATGCTCATCAAACACTTATTTGGAACATCCCACAGGTGAACGGGCTAATTGGGAACAGGTGGGTGCCATGATTGGGTATAAAAGCAGCTTCCCTGAAATGCTCAGTCATTCACAAACAAGGATGGGGCGAGGGTCACCACTTAGTGAACAAATGCGTGAGCTGATTGTCGAACAGTTTAAAAACAACATTTTCCTCAACGAGCTATTGCAAGAAATTAGGGATTTCATCATCTACGGTCCGTAATATCGTCAAAAGGTTCAGAGAATCTGGAGAAATCACTGCACGAAGCGACAAGGCCGAAAACCAACATTGAATGCCTGTGACCTTCGATCCCTCAGGCGGTACTGCATCAAAACCGACATCAGTGTGTAAAGGACAACACCACATGGGCTCAGGAACACTTCAGAAAACCACTGTCAGTAACTACAGTTCGTCGCTACATCTGCAAGTGCAAGTTAAAACTCTACAATGCAAAGTTAAAAGCCATTTATCAACAGCACCCAGAACGCCGCTTCGCTGGGCCCAAGCTCATCTAAGATGGTCTGATGCAAAGTGGAAAAGTGTTCTGTGGTCTGACGAGTCCACATTTCAAATTGTTTTTGGAAACTGTGGACGCGTGGTCCTCCGGACCAAAGAGGAAAAGAACCATCCGGACTGTTATATAAATTTTAATCTAAAAGTTCAAAAGCCAGCATCTGTGATGGTATGGGGGTATTAGTGCCCAAGGCATGGGCAACTTACACATATGTGAAGGCACCATTAATGCTGAAAGGTACATACAGGTTTTGGAGCAACATATGTTGCCATCCAAGCAACGTCTTTTACATGGACGCCCTGCTTATTTCAGCAAGACAATGCCAAGCCACATTCTGCACGTGTTACAACAGCATGGCTCCGTAGTAAAAGAGTGCGCGGTACTAGACTGGCCTGCCTGTAGTCCAGACCTGTCTCCCATTGAAAATGTGTGGCATTATGAAGCGTGTAAAATACGACAACGGAGACCCGGACTGTTGAACAACTTAAGCTGTACATCAAGCAAGAATGGGAAAGAGTTCCACCTGAAAAGCTTCAAAAATTGGTCTCCTCAGTTCCCAAACGTTTACTGAGTGTTGTTAAAAGGAAAGGTGATGTAACACAGTGGTAAAAAGGCCCCTGTGCCAACTTTTTTGCAATGTGTTGCTGCCTTTAAATTCTAAGTTAATGATTATTTGCAAAAAAAAAATAAAGTTTCTCAGTTTGAACATTAAACATCTTGTCTTTGCAGTGTATTCAATTGAATATAAGTTGAAAAGGATTTACAAATCATTGTATTCTGTTTTTATCTACGATTTACATAACATGCCAACTTCACTGGTTTTGGGTTTTGTAGATTACCCAAAACTTCGTGTTATACAGCTCAGTAGGCATGCCAGTGGAACTGACAAAAGCACAGACAAGTAGCAACTGCATTAGAGTAATAGATGGCAGGTAAAAATGACATGAAAATTACTCTTGATCGTAATTCCATTACCGTGGAATTGCCCAAGTGTCTACGGACGCGGCGGCGGCGGAGACGACATGCCTGAATCCATAGTAGCCACCCAACTTCGTCCGGGGGCCACAATAAAGGGCAACCTTTATCTGACCTAGTGTTTTCTGCATGGCCGTTCCCTTTGTGATTACATAAGCTACCTGATAAAATGGTTGCACTGCAATTATTTGAAGTGTCATAATATTTCCTACAGATATGGTCTACAGCCACCTTGTAGAATCCCCATCATGGCTAGTCACCAAAACAAGTGGGAAGAGTTAAAATGAAAGCAATAGGCCCATGGAGCCGGAATGGCTCACCAGGTTTGACATCGTACAAATTCTTTTCAGTTTTGCAATTATAAAAAGTAAACATCAATGTCCTGTACAAAATGCCGATATAGTCACCTTATCATCTACAGCGAGCAATGAAGAGATGTAAAACTATAAATCAGTCAGTTGTGGCAGTAAATGCACCAATGACTTGGTGTGAAGTCAGTGTAACAGAAATACGAGTTGGTGAATCAGTGTAGAGAGTTCCATACTAAATGGATTTTTAATCTATGCACTGAAAAAATATCATTTCAACTCCATCTGGACAAAGACTTTTAACGCTTAAAAAGTTTGATCCAAATTTAAACACTACAACTACAGAAGTCATCAAAAATGTGTCAGCCGATCAGATATCAGCACAACCACACTGGATTCTAAATCAACCCAATATATAACAACGCTTGGTACATTTTGATCAATCTTGCAAAAAAATGTTCACCTCTAAGCCCTGACCAAGAGGCAAGAAATCAAAAACGTGTCAGCCAATCAGAGGCTAGATATTCGCCATACTGGATCCTGCATCAACCTGAGAATAAGTCTGAGGCGGGGCCAGAAGACTGTCATTTGCTCCAAGTGTAATCAAAATCTGACCAAAGCAACTAGAAGAAGTTGAAAATGCTGCACCCAATCACTGGATTTTGAATGTAGCCAAAATTTACATCAAGTCTGATCTGCCTAATAGAATTTGAAAAGTAGAAAATGCACCAGCCAATCAGAGGCCAGGGCAGTTATATTGGATTCCAATCCAGGCAAAAAAAAAAAAAAAAAAAAAAATTCAGGGCTAGGGCGATGAGAGGAGCATTTGTAACAAGTCTGATGCAAATCTACCCAGTAGAACGTGATAGGTTGTTTAAAGAAAAAGTTGATGGACTGATGACGGATGGACGGACAACAGACGGACCCAGCCCTAATTTTCAGACTTTCGCCATGTCATTCTATATTTTCTCCACGCAGGCTGTAAGAAATTCCTTCAAACAATATGCATGTCTGCTCAATTAAACTTTGTTCCAGGTATAAACATTTTCACATGGAAACTTCATTTGCTCCAAATATGGTGCATTGCAGTTCTATAACACTGGGTTGGTATTGCTCATCATTAAAGGAGGACTATCATGGCTGGGAAAGTTGGGTGTTATTATTTCAATATATCATGAAAAAAGCTCCTACGACTTTGTTGGAGCTTTTTATTCTGCGATTTCTTTAATTTTTATGAGCAATTTTACAAAACTAGTGGATCACTGCAAAATGCCATTTTCACCACAGCAGACGGAAAATTCACTCTCGATCCGCTTTGGGGTGCCCCTAATAATTGACGTCAGTGCGGCTGTCAGCGCCATGAATTTCCATTGTCCTGCGGTCCTGCATTGAGATTGTTGAATGACCGAGATATTCCCGCTTCCTCTATGGGGCAGACAGACGAGCTTGATAATTACCTTTTTCTATCCGACTCAACTTTAATTTAGAGGTGAACTAACATCAGAGGCCAAATGAAATGCTTCCGGAAAGAAAAGTGCGATTTGAAGTCTGCTAATTACCAGCGAGGCTGGACAGCTGCAAAATCACCTTGGCATAATTAGCTCACCTTAAATCAATTCCCGTGTACTTTGCCTAACTTGTAATCAAGCCATTTATTCAGCCAACTGACCAATCAAAACCAAAATCAAGCCAATAATGATTTAGAAGAGATAATGAGAAGCAGAAAAACCGACCAGGCTACCATGCTAGATTGAAATAATGTCAGTAATCTGAATAAATAGCAGACCTCTGAATTCCACCTCTCATCGGAAAACTTTCACGTATTATTAAAAAAGATTTCTTAAAAATAAAATCATGTTAAGATGGCCCTGGTTTTTAAGCGTCTAAAAATATACATGAAGTAGAAAACATTGTGTGAAGCGCATCAAACGTGAATGAGAGAGAATTATTTTAAGATTGCAAGCAATGGACAAATGCACTGAAGACAGGGCAAATGCGTTCAGGCAAATCTGTGCCATAAATTTTGAACATTTTTATTTAATAATTGAACAAGATTCGCACACAACGGCCAAATGTAATAATCAAGTAAACACATTCAGGCAAACTGCGTGCTGAACTAAGCAAAGTTAAAGCTGCATTTGGTAAGTCTTATAAAAGTAACTTTTTGTAATTTTTGCTAAAACTGTCACTGTGTACCGACAGTATTACATAAAACTAGTACTCTGTAATTAAAAAAAGGCTCCTTTAAACCCACCTACTGCTCCTACTGCAATTTAAAAGAATCGTTCGGACCGACCAAAAAGAACCAATTAGAGCCAGGATGGTGTCTGACAGCCGTCAAACAGCGCACATGCACGCGCAGCAGACAGCCTCCTCCCCCTTCCTCCTCAGTTCACACCAGTGCTCAGTCAAGCTTAAATCTCCAAGAGAGGGTTCGGGAGCTTAGAGAAACAAATGGCGCAACAACAGCCATCAGCGAGGAAAAAAATACCAATACCTCCGTGACCGACAACAGCACACACAGCTAAGACAAGTAAAAAGAGGAAGCCAGAAGAAAAAAAAAGCACAAAAGAAAGAATTTGACAAAGCCCGGGATAAACCCAGAGTGAACATCGGAGTGGCTTTTTAGAGGTGGAAAGAACTCCGTGATCTGGAAGGATTAAAAAGCGACGCAGAGTTGGCGACTTTTCTGCTTGACAGGTAAACCCCTGCTTTATTCGTTGGTTCATTTTTGCTCCGCAGTGCTCTGCAAATAAGCGAGTTGGCGTCGCTCACATGCACAGCTGGTACTAACCCCAGCCCTAACCGGCATCAATTCAGTTTCGCTCTGCAAATAAGCGAGTGAAGTCGCTTACAAGCACAGTCACTGTTTGTCTTGTAATTGTTACAGGGCTCCGTAGTGCATGTGATGTTACTTTGATGTTGCAGTCGAGCTAACGTTAGCTTGTTTCCGATGCTAGGGCTAACGTTACTGGTGTCATTTTATTAGAAAGTAGCAGAAAATATCTTTGTGAAGTGACCTGGCAGTCTTATCGGTTGTGTTGTTGTCCTTATAAATATGTGTACAGTTTCTGTGCTCTCACAGCTAAATGCTGTCTTACATGGTTTAATGGCCATTCAGCAGGATTCACGACAGTTTCTGTACTCAAAAAAACGGGTAACTTACTGAAATAAGCATGTGCTGGGTTTTTACTGAATACATACTGCTGTAGATTACTTTTCACGTCGACATGATTTATTTCTGCTCCTTTGTTGGCAGGCGCGTTGTTAGACCTGAAAATTCCGGGGCTAATATCCCTCCCTTTATTGAAAATAATTAGTCCTGGCTAATTCTAGATGGGTTTCCTTTATTAACACGTTTTCCAATTCAAGAATAATCAAGTGGCAATTGAAGACGCGGCTTCTCTCCCCATGCGATCTAAAAGCGACAAAATAATGGGCTACATTCAGTACAGAAAAATAATTTAATTATAATTAGGTCTATGCACCGTCACTCGGCGACGGCATTTCAGAACTCTTCAGCAATTGAAGGTAATTTTGGTGACTAGTACGTGGTTCTGGTTTCGTCCGTTTACATTTTCCAATCGGACAGCTGTCGATTTTTTTTTACAGCGAGTTGAGTGACCGTGCTGCAAAAACAGGTGTACGTACTTGTCGCCGAAATTACCTTCATTCAATGAAGAGTTCTGAAATGCCGCCGCCGAGTGACGGTTCATAGACCTAATTATAATCAAATTATTTTTCTGTACTGAATGTAGCCCATTATTTTGTCGCTTTTATATAACATTTATATAACACAGAAACAAATATTTCAGCTATTTTACCATTTCGGCTCCAGCACAATTATAACAAGGCCTATGCTGTCACCCCCAACAGACAAGGGTATATCAGCGAAAGCCCCGAAGCGAAAGCTCCCCCCCACCAAAAATAGCCCAGCAAAGCAGGCATTACCCCATCAGCCCCAGGATTGTATGGAATGAATATGAACTGACGAAGATGTTTTCATGTTATCCAGCGGAATACAGAATTCAAAATGGCGGCTGTGGCAGCCATACTGAACATCCAAGCCCCATCAAGATCGATAGGGTTCTGTAGGTACACAATACCAAGCAACACAACAAAAATGGCATTGATTGACAAAAGCATTTTAAAGTTATCGTGCAGAATACAAAAGTTTACGGGACAGACTGACAGACATCACACGTGATGACAATACCCCTCTGGCGCTTAGTCGGGGCTGAGGGGTAAAAAGCCCAGCTATAGTATTGCTCCAGATAATTTTATTAAATTACTACCTTCTATGCCCAATCTTATCTTATATATGCTCAGACTGCCTATATTTACTCAATAATAATGAAAAATACACTTACCTAGTTTTCTTGTGGTCAGTAATAAATTTAACTTCTGAAGTAACTACTGAATCTATTGATATTATTGGTGCAGTATACAGCAATAATTGATAATAACTGAAAGAATCAAATGGCACAATTTCAAGGGGTATTGCTCATATATTGGGCAATATGATGGAACTCAGGTGTTCCAGGAAATGAAGTCGTTAATTAATTTATTATTGATAATACAAACCCCAAAACTCAATCAAGTTCCGTCTTGAGAAGATCTAAAGGCATATAAAATTTGAAAGGTATCTATAAAAGAGTTTTGCATTATTGTGTTTACACAAAAGATCTGCGGTGGATGCCGCGGCAATGATGATCCCATAATATTAGCAAATCCATTTTGCCGATATAATTAATTACAAGAGTGTAAAGTCCTAACAAAAAACAGCATATTATGCATCTGTATTCGCTTGGCGCTCAGTGCTCCATCACAATGTCACTTTCATACCAACAATCTCTGTAGAAAAATGCCTAAGAAATCACCGGTTAGGGGGCATTTTAAAAAGATGCGATCCGTAAGGGCACAATTATTAGGCTAATACATCATTATTCTATGTTTTTTATTGGATAAGCTCACTGCCTGCATGTATTTATGTTGACAAAACTCACTCGGTAAATTCCTTAAAGAAAGTTCATTTAATAAAAAAAGGAACTCAGTGCAATGAATACTCAAATTGAGCATTTTGTCTGAGGATTTTTAAAATTTTTTGGGGTGATGACTAGGGCTGAACCAAAAAAAATCGAAGCTTAGATCGTTGCCATGGTAATCAACCATCAAGTCCGTGATCGATTTTTTTTTCTTCTTTTGGTGCGCACGCAAGCTATAATTTTGTTGATATTTTCGTTATAACGGTGTAATTTCTTTGATATTGCACATTTTGACAAAAAAGGCCGAAAAAGTCCAAAGTCAGTTTTTTTTCATAATACGAAGCCAGCATTGTGAGTTACTGGTCTGTCTCAATGCCAGGTGTTATTATGTCGGCATAGGCTATACAGCCCAGTTCATTTTTATTCATTCTAGAGATTTTTGTGGACTATATGGCTGTAATTTAATTATTTTATTGCACATTTGTTACATTTGATGTGACTTGATTATTGCACATTCATGTTCGTTTGAATAAAAAAAGAAAAGTCCGACTCCTGGCCTCTTCTCTTGTAGAAGGCGCCGATTTATGTTTTTGCCCGTGGGTGCCCAAATTAAATGAATACCACCAAGGTGATGATTGTCACAAACTCAGTAGTACTGCATAGATAGTCACCAACTGCAACAAAATACGACACTGCTCTGCTACAAATTATAACAGGCTATTGCACCATACAGCCTGGCAGGCCCGTCCAGCCGACTTACGGATTTAAAAAAAAAAAAAAAAATTTTATAATTATTATTAATTATTTATCTATTTATTAGCCTATTTAGCCAATTTATTTATTTATGTAGGCCATCTATTAAATAAAATAAATATTAATTCAGTGTCTGTTTCAACATGTAGAAATTTTTACCTCCAGCAGAATACTGTTTTAACACATAGGCCTATGTCCTGTCGCCCGATATCTTTTATTCTAATGTGCGCACTCTCCGTGGTGTGTGTGGTTGGATACGTACGACTGACAATGTTGTTCACATAGATGACTAGGCTAAATGTTATTAAAAAAAAAAAAAAAAATTCCTTTCCAACACACACTCATCGGGAAATTAAAGCACATCTAATCAAGGACTGAAAATCATATTCCGACATTGGACTTTTCATATTAATTATGCTTCAATAACCATCGGATTGTGAAGGACATGCCATTTAAGGGAAGAAAGTTGGATGACCAACTTGTTCCTGTTAATTTGTTTTCTTCTCTCTGTTGTAGCTAATTGGGATTGAGACGGTCAGATGCCGAATATTCACTATAGATTTGTTACATTGAAATTAATACTTGACATCCTGGAAACCTGCCTGTGAAGTTTTGGTGACGTGTGTACCCCTCGCGGCTGACCACTGCGTCAGCTGCGCCTCCGCTGAGCCGACGTTAGACTGATCAGAGCTGGCGAGCTTTCAGCCCACTCTCGGCGCAGCCTTTTGGCACGAAATTGCCTCTGCCCCAGGCGACACAAGAGTGCACAGTTTTTTTTCCTTTTTTTCTGGCTCGCTTCATTTGGATTATACACCGTCTTTTCTTATCTGTATTGCAAAGTTTTAAGTCGTTATTTCTCTGAATACATTCTGAGTTTAAACGAGATCCTTATTTTTTCGTTTCTGCCTTATTTTTGGAATATTTTCAAGTTATAAAAGTTTGGGTATGATGTTTATGTGGTGGATAAATCTTATTTCTTTTGGTTAATTGCTTCCCGCCTGTGCTCATGTCAATCTGTCCGCGACTATATGGCGATGTGTATGCAGTGCTGATTCCATTAGCTGCAGGTGAATGAGCTGACCATGGTTCTCTAACAACAATGTGAGAGGTATGATCTGTAGCCCTGAAGTGGTCGTTTTGTCTTATGAGTTTTATTCATTATTCCTTTTTTTTTTTTTTTGAGATCGGCCATCCTACCGTAGCCCCCCCCGGCCGCCGCCCGCTTAAGCTTTCGATTATGATCGATTTTATGTCCGCGAAGCATCGACTCCCTAAATATTGTAATCGGGACAGCCCTAGTAATGACATCCTGCAGCTCATAAAATGGTTAGCTAGGCTTTTAAGTGACGCCGTTGTGTGCCAATGTCTCATAGGGTTCAACACGCCTAAGATGATCTTTCCCATCTTAAAAGTGAATAAAAATGCTAAAATGGGAGATGTAATTCAGAGAATGTTTTGAAATAATTGTGTGTATAATTGTCATCCTTTCAATATATAACATATATTTTATGCACATTTTCAATGTAGCCTATCGATGGTCTCTTGGGCATAACCCAATTAATAACTAGGCCTACAGTATCTCACAAAAGTGAGTACACCCCTCACATTTTGACAATTAATTGATTATATCTTTTCAAGGGACAACGTTAGAGAAATGAATCTTGAATATATTCTACAGTAGTCATTGTACAATATCTGTAGCAGTGTAGATTTACTGCACTGTCCAAATAACTGAACAAACAGTCATTATTTCCAAAATGGGTGGCAACAAAAGTGAGTACACACCCCAATTGGTAATGGTCAACCAAGCAATGAAACATGTCTTATTCATCATGTTCATGCTTTTTTCTGTTCGACTGGACCATATGAGGTTGTGTAACATGTTGAAGGTTTAAATTGTGGTGCTTTGGGTGCAATGCTCTCATTCTGGTCACTGGATGGTCAACATGGCACCTCATGGGAAAGAACTCTCTGAGAATCTGAAAAACAGAATTGTTGCTCTCCACAAAGATGGTCTAAGATACAAGAAGATCTGTGAAACCATGAAACTGAGCTACAGCCAGTGCCCAAGGTTTTTCAGCGGTTTTCCAAGACGGGTTCTACTCGGAACAGGCCTCTTCAGGGTCGACCGAAGAGGTTGAGTCCTCGTGCTCTGCGTCAGGTGCGCAAGTTGGCTTCAGAAAACAGACACAGGAGTGCTGGCAGCATTGCAAACGAGGTTGCAGCTGTGAGAGAACAGCCTGTCAGTGCTCAGATCATATGACGTGCACTGCACCAAGTCAGTCTCCATGGCCGTCGGCCAAGATGGAAGCCTCTTCTGAAGCTAGCCCACAAGAAAGCCCGAAAACGGTTTGCTGAAGACAACCAGTCCAAGAACATGAACCACTGGAACCATGTTCTGTGGTCTGACGAGTCATGAGACCAAGATAAACTTGTTCAGCTCAGATGTGGTCCAGCATGTGTGGCAGCGCCCTGGTGAGGAGTGCCAAGACAAGTGTGTACTGCCTACAGTCAAACATGGTGGTGACAGCATCATGGTCTGGGGCTGCATGAGTGCTTCTGGTCCTGGGGAGCTGCGTTGATAATTGGAATAATGGATTCCAACAAGTACTGTGACATTCTGAAGCAAAACACGATGCCCTCCCTTCAGAAACGGCAGTTTTCCAACATAACGACCTGAAACACACCTCCAAGATGACAACTGCCTTCCTGAAGAAGCTGAAGGTGAAGGTGATGGCGTGGTCAAGTATGTCTCCAGGCCTGAATCCCATTGAGCACCTGTGGGGCATCCTCAAGAGGAAGGTGGAGGAGCAGCAGGTGTCCAACATCCACCAGCTCCATGATGTTGTCATGGAGGAGTGGAGGAGGATCCCAGCAACAACCTGTGCAGCTCTGGTGAATCCCATGCCTAGGAGAATCAAGGCAGAGCTGGACAACAATGGTGGTCACACTAAATACTGACACTATGGACACAATTTAGCATGTTGACGGTGAGGTGTACTCACTTTTGTTGCCACCCATTTTGGAATTAGTGACCATTTGTCCAGTTATTTGGACAGTGCAGTAAATCTACACTGCTACACGTATTGTACAATGACTACTGCAGAATATATTCAGGTTTCATTTCTGTAACGTTGCCCCTTGAAAAGATATCATAAATTAATTGTCGAAATGTGAGGGGTGTACTCACTTTTGTGAGATACTGCATATCCCCGAAATTTCCCAATCCTTGAAGCCCCCTTTATTAGATTCCCCTTTACTACACCTACAATATGAGGCAAATTTGAGGTCTGTGTAAGTAATTGTTCCAGAGATATGGTTGAAAAACTGATTTTTTCAATATATAGCGCCACCTGGTGGCAAACCTAGGAGCGTATACTTGCCCAAAATCTAATCAGTTCATCCTCTCCTCCATATCTACCCATATGCTAAAAATGAGAAGCCAGTGAAAAGTATTTTGTGACTTATTGCGCTAACGGCTAAAATCTGCGGACATGGCGGCAGCGGATGGGGCGAAACCATGATATCCCCAAAACTCGTATTTCGGGGATATAATTAGACTAATAATAAAGATTTTTAAAAAATCATTATATGCTTATGCATTGGTCTTGATAATTCAGTAAATAAACTGTTTGGTTGACAATCAGAGTTCAAACAAGAACAAACAGTGAGAGACTTCTATACCTCTGGCGGCAGGCGACTGAAAATCCCGTAATGCCAGCATTACCGGGAGTTGGGGTTTAATAGGTTAAATTGCATAAAGCAACAAGGCCTACATAACATGGGAACTTACTGGGATAAAATGTAGGAAAAAAAGTCTAGGACAACAAAATGATGATCAATTATCAATTTTTTGCAACCAGTAATGGTTTTTGGAGACTGCTCGGTTTCCTGAGTACTCGTTTGCACCCTTAGCTTGGTGAACCACATCCCATTTCGATCTGGGATGAAGACATAATATGAAAAATTTTTACATAATGAATTTATTATGCTAAATTCCAACTTGAAATCTGAATCAGCAATTGCATTTTAGGACAACCATACTGCCAAGCAAGCAAAAGGGTAGGCTTTCTGAAGCAGAGGGATACAAAATCTAGAGGGCAGAGGTTCAGGAAAACCTGCAGGCAGTCCCTGACAACCAGGAATATTACCCAAGTCACCACAGCCACAGTGTGTTACTGTAGAAGCACCCCAATTTTCAAAAAAAGATTCTCATCTGAATCTCCAACTCTCCAGAAAAGCAAAGCAGCCCCATTCGACTCAAGCCGCTCTCCTATAGCTCCTATACCGTGCATACAATGTGATTAATCTCAAATTAAGCTGGTCATAATCTCTAGAAGCTCTGGCTACTTAATTCTCTCTGTGCCAGCTTATAGCTGGCATGGAGTCTGGCAAGGGGTATGCGCATGCATGCCGACACAGGCGCTTTGGCTGCCACTTGACACACAGCGCTGGTCTCATGCTCCCATTTTATATAGTATAGGCGCACATATGGTGCATACAACACACCCATACAAATATGCGCAGACACACATACGCACTCATTTTTCTCTACTTGTGGGGACCAAAAAAATTGTACAATAAATTGTTGAATAGATATAACGTAACAGTATCCAATTGCGGACACTGTATCCAATTCCGGACAATCGGTCGCTGACTCAACTTCTGTCTGTTATTGTCGTTTAGTTTCCAACAGTTGTGGTTAACAGGCAAGTAATGTTAAATTACACATTATTGAGAAGATAAATATCAAGTATCATTAATGTATTGATATTTGGGCTCATAACTTGTAAACTCAGGTGCAAAAAAGCTGCAAGACTCCAAAAATTCCACTTTGGGCAATGGCTATTTTATGGGAAGGTTGCTACGTTGTCTACTGTCCGACTTCCGATGACTGCGTTGCTAGTTTACAAACCCAACTGTTCAGTAAAAAGCTCAAACACAGCAACAGATGGGTAGCTGCACATGACACAGTTCCTTGAGCAGCCATTGACATTGTGAGGGGACAGAAGAGGTTTACCTTACCCAGGCTGGCTGCTTCAAGGGTTAAAGCAGCCTAGGTTCTAGACTACAGGCCAGAAGTTTGGAAGCAAGACCAATACAGGACAAAAATTTGGAAGCAACTTCAAGTTTCTGTTCACAATGCCTTTCTTAAAAACCAGTATGAAATCTATGGATTTTGGGATGCATTTACTGCATGATTAGACTTTTCTTTCATTGATATGCACCATTTTCCTCTATTTACCTTTAGGTACTGTATTCATTGATGTTACTAGACCATTGCTGAATAAATGTTAACAAAAGAAAGGAGGGGCTTAGTTTTTGGGTTGAGAAGATTTGTAAGATTCACAAATTCAGTGAAAAAGTAAAAAACAAATCACAGTTTGCATTATTCACTTTATGTCATGGTTTGCAACCCACCGGATGCCAACGGCAATCCGGCGGGCACTAGGACCATGGGCCTAGTAATATGGGCCTGATAATTTGAGTAAAAGTGTGTTCTGATAAGTGACTCTTTATATAATAATCATTTTTATTTTGTAGCAAAGTATGCCAATGAAACTATGATCTTTTTTTGAACAAATTTGATCTTGCTTCCAAACTTTTGGCCTGTAGTGTACGTGAGATAAAAATGGTTTGGTGTCAAAAAAAAAAATTCTCAAAATGAAACAAAATCAGCATTACCTTCCAATATACCCCCTCTCTTTTGTTGGTCTAGATTGTTTTTTGTTGATTAGCTGTATTTCAGAATGAAAATTCCCTTCCACAGAAGGCCAAAAAATATGTTTATGTTGACTTTTTGAATGTAGCTCTTTTCCTTCATCTTCCAATGGCGGATAACAGCAACTGCGCATGCGCATGATTAACAAACTTTATCACCCTTCTGAGGGGTGATAAACGTCATAGAATCTTAGGTTCCTGTTGTTCACAAATGCGCACTTGTCAAAGGAAGAATTTTTAAAAATGGTGGAGTTTTCTTGCATGCTGGCAGAAAAGGTCTATAGATCAGGTATGTAAACAACTAATCAGCAGTATTTCTTCCCTTAATGCTAGAACAGTAAACTATAAAATGGAATTATGCATTTGCTGCAAACTGCAGATTGTAGGAGTCGTCATCACCTCCAAAGAGTCCCAAAAAAATATACATGCATGGGCTGTGAACTCTCGTTTCTCAGACAATTCCATGAGCAAGGTTTACCTCAATGCCCAAACAAAACACCTGAGGTTAGATACAGATTTTAGATGTCAAAGTTACATGCACCATCTTCAGTTTGAATGGGACTGGGAGAAAAAACAGCAGCAAGTTCAGGTGAAAAGCGAGGACGCAATTAAAAACGCACAGATATAGCACGGCAAAAATGTGAAAATTTGACATGAAAACAGCATTATATCAAATAAGTAGGACAAATTGTCATGGAATTGTGTTATTTTGTGCTTCGCTGTCCAGAATTGGATAAAAGGACGTTGTACCATTAATAATGGTTTCCATTCCCACAAACCCAAAAATCATCCTTAATTATAACCCTACCATACAAAGCCACCAAAATTTTTAACACCTCACCTTAGCCAAGAGCATAATTCTAATACTTACCCTTCACAGTAAGACATAATCCTAACCATAAGTCCAATTGTAACCCTCGACCTAAACCAGCCTCTTGGCCCAAAATTAAGCCTTTTTCTCACGAGGTCCCAAAATATCTCCTCACGGTACCATTTTTGTCAGTCTCCACTATCCTTGTGGGGTCTTTCAGTCCCCACAAATATAAGCATGTATACACACACAGGCAGTCTTCACTGTCTGAGTAGGCACAGCACAAATGCAAACGCTCAGGTACCATCAGCCCACATGCACATACTCAAGTTGGCTAAATCATGCACTTTCCTGACACTTTCAGTCCAAGCCCAATGGAAAACTATGGGAACGATTACTGGGGTATAGGCCACAGCAGTCAAACACTGTAAAAGCAAGTGCAAGCTGCCTTCCTCCCAGCCACAACCACCAACATTCTATGATGGGGACCACAATTTTCACCCATATCAGCCTGAAAAGAACCAGGGTAGCAGGGCCAGCAGAGGGGTACAGAAATCTGATCTGCAGGTGTATATACAGTACACCTGCACAACTGTGTGGAAATGCAAAGCCCTCAGAAAGTGTGTATGTAATATATCCTTGTAGGGGCAAATCAAGTATCCCAATTTGTACGTTTCATCTTTCATGTGGACATGCATTTGACACTGCTGTAAGCATGCGTCAGTGTGCATGTCTGACAGTGTGCGATGACGTCTTGTGGATATGTGATTGCTCAGACTGTGCGCATGTGTACATGTGGGAATGACGTCTCTCGTTTTGTGTGCCTGTGTGCATGTTGCTGTCAGGCTGCTGCCCAGCCTCTGCTTTTCCCCTATGCTGACCCACTTTCAGCTCCCTGTGATGAAGAAACACTGACCCGCCGCCGTTCCTGATACAGTTCCTATACACTCAACACTACTGTCACCAATATAGCTCCTATACACTAAACACCACTGTCCCTCAAATAATTCCAATACAATCATCACTACTGTTTCTAATAGAATTCCCATACACGCAACACTAATGCTTCCCGCACAACTCCAATATTCCAATACGCAACACTGACCCGGAAACAGCCCCTGTTTACTCTATTCCTAACAGAGCTCCCGTCCACTCAATACTACTGAGCCCAACAACTAACCTGAACACTGAAAATCACAGTCTCAGGTTCAGCTCCAATGCATTCAACCGGTGTCCCTATTAGATCTACCACATTCGGCTCTAATGTACCTGATGCAACTCCAATACACTCAACATTGCTGTCCCAAATTAGGCATCTATACACTCAAACATACTATTCCTGGTACAAACAATATCTAGTTGGTTTTTTGTGAGTCACTTGGTTCACCTCAAAATAAAGGGGGATGAGTTAATAGATAGTTACTGTGTCTGTGTGTGTGTGTGTATGCATGCAAGTGTGTGCATCTGTGTGTGTCATGCACATACATGCATACACACATAACCCCAAATCAGATAAAGTTGGGACAGAATGTTAAAATAAAATTAAAACTGAAATTGACTTGTTAATCATAGGCCTACTTGACCCTGTCTGTGTTGCATTGAAAACAGCATACAATATTTGGTGTTTCAGTACATGAATAATTGATTTTTCAAAATGAACACAAATTTGAATTTTGATTCCTGCAACATACTGTATTTCATAAATGTAAGGAGAGCAAAGAATTACTTGGTAATTTTGCTATTCCTTTTCAGAACACTTAAACATTAAGGGACTGAAGACAACAAGCAATCGAGAGTCTCGGGGGCAATTTCTTCCCAATCTTCCCACAAGCACGAAAAAATGGAAAGTCAAAATAAAGTCTAATAGATGGACTGTTACATAAATTAATAATTACCCATTTTGACCGAAAAAGCCCTGACAAGAAAGATATCCGCCCTCAAGTGTTGGCAGTCAGAGGAAATAACCCTATTTTTGACAATTTCTTGGAGCCTGCCATTGCCAGAATTGTATCCAATCAAAAAATTCCTGGGATTTGGACGGGAGTGCTCCTGACCTCAGAGCTGCAATGGTCCGGGTAAAACATGGTGGAATCCCAGCGCACAGTATTGTACTGATCACTTTCCATGTCATTTTTTGGTGGAAATGCCCATGAAGTGCCAGAAAGACAAAGCCACAGAAAGAAAACTTCCAAAAAAGTTCACCGGCAACAAGCTTGCCGACACAGAACGAGGGTGGAGGAAATCTGAACATTTGGCTGTGCCTGCTCAGAATGAAATGGACAAGCTCCTGGACGGCCAGCAGGAGGTGCTTGAGCAATAAACAATGTTAACCAAAGCTGACTGCATCCCTTCATTTCCCTGAGCAGGGCAAATCCAACTGCTGCTTTCGCAAGGCTGCTGGCCACAGTCGACAAAGGCGCGACATGGTTTTCAATCCATGGCCGTGCTAGTCACTCTGCGCCATCACACGGCGCCTTTGGATGAGCTAACCCAGCAGCTTTCAGAATACATCGTCTAGTTGAAATACGTCCCTGGGAAAGATGTTGTCTTGAATGTAGCATGATGTTACTCCAAAAATGCACTGTAGTTTTCAGCATTAATGGTGCCCACACAAAAGTGCAGAAATACTCTAGCCAAGGGCCCTGATTACCCAGTATCATGACAGACCATGTATTTTCAACCTGTTGCTGGTAACAGTCTGGATAGTCCTTTTCATCATAAGTGCAGAGCACAAAGCACGTATTTATTCCATAAAAGATCTGAAATGTACATTAGTCTGACCACAATACACCTTTCCACTATGTGATGGCTCCGAGCCCAGGGAAGTCAACAGCACCTCTGGACCCCCTTCACCGAAAATCGAGTTTTTCACCTCGTTAGCATGTCCATAGGGCGTAATTTTTTAGATGGAAAAAGAAACAAGACATATCAGAAGCAAAATAAGCAGTCAACGCCATGGCTAAGCCTTTCCCATTTGCAATGTCCAAGTAACAGTTTAATAAAAAAAAAAAAAAATTGTTAAGACAAACAAGGCTGATTAATTCATAAAACGAAACAATCCCATCAACTTCCTGGGTGTTGCTTTCAACAGAGGTATTATGCCAAAACTAGCAGTAATGGATGAGAGGCCAGGTCTGGCCAGGTGTACCAACAATATCACCATCTTGCAAGACAATTTTCATTGTTTTCCAAACAACGGTTGAGATATATTCAGTTTTCGCTCACAAAACAGGAAAGGTAGCAAAAGGAGAAATGGTGAGCCTTCATTTATTGCCCAAAGAGCTGAAAATCCAAGAGAAATTTGTGCAGTTTATATAGGAAAATCGGAATGTCCAAGCTGAAGTTCCAGGGAAAACTTGAGTTTGCAATAGCCATTTTCCAGATCACCACTTTGAAAATTTTAACGCCACGTGAACGTGCGTCAGGATTACATACCACACGCTTTTCTTTATTTCCACTCGTGCCTCACTGGAAAAGCAATAAAAATCAATCGATTCTTCAATTTGCCGCAAATACAGTACATCCCTCCCCGTTGCGCTTTTAATGGCGCCAAGTATCTTCACGAAGCCACCAACTTCTCAGAGCTGGCAATCGGGACCAAGGTTTATCCAACATTAGCAACACATTATTAGCTTGCTAACATTAACGATTTAATATCTTGTTATCCATTACAGTTATGTTGGTAAAGTTGCAGAGAGCGATTCATAAAATAAATTCTGATATGGCTACTTGTTGGTGACCCTGTATAATTTGCTCTCCTTCTTTGTCTTCAGAATCGGCACCTGTTTCGAACATGCGTGGCTTAATTACTCTTGTATTTCTACTTATCATTGTGTAATACAGTAGCTAGCAAAGCAGAAAACAAGCAGAAATGTTTGTGTTTGGTGAGCCAAGTCAAAATCTAGCAGGTGTGTACAACATCGAGTTGCAGGTGTGTGGCAGAGGAGTGGACGGAGAATTCAATAGAGGTGTGGAACATCTGCATTTTCATAGATCCACCCATTCTAAATGAGGGTAAAAGGTTTGGTGCTACATCCAAGCCATTTTAAGACACAGATAGATTTTTTCCCCTGTTAAAAAAAATGCAAAAGATACCATTTTGGTTAACCAAGATGAGTTTTCAGGGGTTTAGTCAACGCCAGGAGGGGGGGGGTCTGAAATGTAAGGCTTCTGTTCTGCACAGTAAAGTTTTATCTGGCATTTCTATTCCCAACTACGTATTGTAGTACATGACTAAGGTTTGCCGAAGTAATCCTGAGCCCGTGTGGAGACAAATAACGGTTCTTGTTGTAGATGCCGTCTAAGTGATCGGAGATCACAAGGCACTCAGCTTTGCCTTGAGCCCTTGCCCTTTAAGTATAGAAATACCTTCAGATTCCTTCAATCTTTCAATTATGTTAAGCACCATTGTAGGCAAAATATCCTAATCACAGTCTTCAACCCTCGCAATGATTTTCTCACATGTGTGTGGGCAAACTGGCAGTCCTCTGCCCGTCTTCACTCCTGGGTCATATCCAAAATTGATCACCCTCGGGCAAAATTATGAAAATGGTAAAAGATTAACAAAATTACATGCGACAAATTTAGAAATGCCCAAATTCTCCATTTTTAGCAAAAGTTTAAATTTTTTCTGCTTAATGGTGTTTTAGCAGCCTAATTAATATTCATGTTTGACAAAATTACCGTCACGGACGGACAGTTTTATTTCCACCTCCACTGCCATGTGCATGAATTAATGTTATCAACTGAAACCTTTATTGAAAAAACTTCCCCAGATAGCAAGCTCCTCCGCTCCGGATCTGCCCCGGCTCTGAGCCGGATCAGCTGGAGTCGGCACAGAGCCGGGGCAGATCCGGAGCGGAGGTGCTTGCTATCTGGGTTATACACTGCTTTACCAAAGCACATAAATCCTGAAAAATATTTTGACCCTCTTCTAATATTTCGAAAGTCCCTGACTGTCACGGACGGACATGCTTGGAGTAAATTTTCTCTATGTTTTTACTGTTTGTTAACACGTGCAAGTAGATTAATAAAGGTGAGGTATATTTCTATCTTTAGCAAGGTACAAAGGGTCTTGTATGAGAAGTCAGGTGCAAATGTATTGTAAGCCCAGCTTGCACCATCCATTTTTATTTCTTGTCACGGACGGACATATAAAATGTGTCACGGACGGACATCCAGCTAATCTCAATAAACATACTCAGTGGTGCAATCCCTCATCTCACTGTTACTTTTAATTTGATGTGTTAATTTGATGTGTTGCAACTTACACCTTATCTGGATAAAAATAGGACCAAGGGTCCTGTAGCTTACCGGCAAGCAGTCTAACAGCGATGATACAAGTTATGAAAATTTCATGTGAAGTTTGACATTTGAATCAATGAAAATCAATGTCAAGGTCACTAAATAAAAGTTCACATACATTTATAAGACCTTCTGTAATACAATACTAAGCTCTGAAGCAGTTTTGGTGATACAAGTCATTATAATATGTCAATATGTATTCAATACGTCAATTGTGAACTTTCAACAGTCCCTCCAGGAAGTTGCGATGTCTTGATCCAACTATTAACGCAAATGCAACCAATCCATAGGAATTTTGCGCGGCCTTGCAATTTTGTTCTCAAAACATCGCAACTTTCATTGCAACTTTTTGAAAAAGCTGCCGCAAAATCAGGCATTTTAGGCCGCAACAATCACAAAAAAAGCCAGCAAAATCCTGGAGGGACTGTTTAAAGGTCACAGAATGTCAAGTTGTGGTCAGCAAATGGATTTCATATACGACTTTCTAAATATCTCTATTCAAACCTTGGCTCCATCTGTGACCATTTTGGTGACAAAAGTCAGGGTAATTTCACTGCCGAGTTTGACCCTCAAAGGTCCCCGACAGTCAAGTTGAATGTCACCAAATGAAAGTTCATATGTGACTTCCTAGATGTCAGTTACACAAACCTAGGCTCCATCTGTGACCTTTTAGTGATACAAGTCACTGAATTTTCACCAGGTCACATTTGACCTTTGAAGGTCAATACGAAGGTCACCAAATGAAAGTTCATATATGACTTCCTATATGTCTCTAATACAAACCTAGACTCCATCTGTGACCGTTTTGGCAGTACAAGTCATTGTAATTGTATTATGTCAAGTTTGACCTTCCAATGTCATCAACAGTCAAGCTGAATGTCACCAAATGAAAGTTCATATGTGACTTCCTATGTCAGTAACACAAATCTAGGCTCCATCTGTGACCTTTTCAGTGACAGAGGTCATTGAATTTTCTCTAGGTCAAGTTAAAACTTCGAAGGTCAATATGAAGGTCACCAAATAAAAGTTCATACATGACTTCCTATACGTCTCCAATACAAACCTACACTCAATCTGTAACGATTTTGCTGATATAAGTCATTGAAATTTCACTGTATAGTTTGGCCGTTCAAGGTCACTAAAGGTCAAGTTCAAGGTCACCCAATGAAACTTCATACATGACTTCCTATATGGCCACAATACAAACCTAAGCCCTATCTGAAATAGTTTTGGTGATAGAAGTCATTGAAATTTCACTATGTGAAGTTTGACCTTCAAAGGTCACCGAAGGTCAAGTTCAAGGCCACCAAATGAAAGTTCAAGTATGACTTCCTATACATCTCCAATACAAACCGAAACTGTCTGTAACCATTTTGCTGATATAAGTCATTGAAATTTCACTGTGAAGTTTGGGCATTCAAGGTCACTGAAGGTCAAGTTCAATGTCATCAAATGAACATGAGTTCCTATATGCCTGCAATACAAACCTAAGCTCTGTCTGTAATAGTTTTGGAGATAGAAGTCATTGAAATTTCACTATGTGAAGTTTGACCTTCGAAGGTCGCCGAAGGTCAAGCTCAAGACCACCAAATGAAAGTTCATACATGACTTTCTATAAGTGTTCAATGCACATATGTTCCCAATCTTCAATATTTTCAAGCCTAGAAACTTTTGAAAATTGTAAAATTTTGCTTGACCTCAAGTTTGACCTTTCAAGGTCATCTGTGGTCAACTTTAACACAGCCAAAACATAGGTCATATATAACTTCCTATATGTCAGTAATACAAACTTAATCTCTACCTGTAACCATTTCCACAGGCGATTTGGCCCATTCTCCATAAGACCCAATGTTAAAGTACAGCGCCCCCACTAGACCCACTTCCGTCGATTCAATCAAAATGGCACTCGCACTGTACATAGTGTATCAAGGTAAGTTGATTGCCAGATCGGCCCATAGGGCCGGTAAGCTAAAAAGTGCCAGGATTTTATGAGCAATTGTGTTATTTCCTACTTTTGTGAGATACTGTGATACTTGACCTACTTTCAATTTCCAAGCCTGAATATTGGCTAACTAAGAACTATAAAACTTGCCAAGAAAATTACCCTGTAATGCATATTTGAACACGTGCAAGTATCATTCCAGCCAAGATCACAGAAAATAATCAAGAGAAATCGACAAAGTTTGTTACTTACTCCAACCATATTCAACGTTGAATTTTGTACCACTTGGATTCATTTTGTCGTTGTCTACAATGGCACTAACCTCAAGCTGTAGTGTCCATAACAGGTGTAGTATTGTGCTGTAGAGAAAAGTCACTACCTGCTGTGTCTTTTGATAATGGCAGTGATGTCTCTTGGAGATTGGAAACCTCTTTATAGACCGACAAAGTATCTACTTCTACACAAAGCAGCTAAAGGGCGCTCAGTCCTGTTTGCAAATTTCAGGCATTGGAAACCTACGCGGTGTTAACAATATGCCTGAGTTGTGAACATCCGAGACTACAGGGAATCAGTGCATGAATTATACCACGGCTTAGCGGCAATTGCCATGGTAGCCCCATGTGTGGCCGTTATGCCCGACTACCCAAACGGCCAGTTTGGCTTGCCCTTTTTTCAAGTGGCCGCGGTGCCCAAAAATTACCCAAAGTGGCGATTTTCGACACAGTGACTGAGCTTTGCGGCTCCCGTCATCACGCTGGACTTCTGAGCACTTTGTGCGACCAACGACATGCACGCTCACTCAAGAATACAGCAATGTTATGTGAGGTTGGTATCCTACAACCATGCATCCTTCCGGCTTGAGGAAATCAGCTCCCATTGTTTTAAGCGCGAGCAATTAAATACTGTTGGTGTCAAGTATAGATGTGTTTTTGGGCTGGGTGAAAACGGTGGTTGTATGACTTTCCTCAACTAAACTGAGGTACTGCTTGATTCTGAAATTTTGACAAGGTTATGATTTCAGCAAGTCCGTCCATGACGATTTTGTTTTTCACAATTTCGCACCCTTTTAATAGCTTTCAATCCAAAATGCCTATAACATAATTCAATTCTATCTTGGTAGATTACAAACAAAAGGTAGGAACAGATGTTGGGTCACAATCATTTTCAGTGATCGTATATGTCTGTCTGTGACATCTGTCCGTGGCAGCGATATTATCTCATTAATTAGTCTTGATTAATTACACTGATGATCCGAAGCTATAACTTTTCCCTGTTTTATATACCTTGCACAGTATTACACATTTTAGGCAATGAGTTAAAAAACTTCATTCACATTATTTGATAGAATGTGAGTTGAAACTCGAAACACAGTTTGCGAAGAACTTATCGATGTCTGTCCGTGACGAAGAAATTTCATTTGGCATTTGTAACATCCGAGGCTGAAATTGAATCTCCATTTAAATGTGAATAGGTGCATCCCAAGCACCAAAACAACCAATGACATCTGGAGTTCAGTGCCTCTTAAATATTTTTTTCATAATTTTTGTGATCAAATGTCCGTCCGTGACGCTACAGAGGTTTTGGATATGACCCTCCTGAGGAAGTAGGCCTTTGCTGGGTGCTGCTTTCATACCAAATCATGATTAGAATCACTTGCTGACATCAGCCGTTTCAAATCAAATCATTTCAGATTAAAATTTTTACCATTACCGGTCCTAAATTGCCCTGTCCTAACTTCTGACTGTGTAGAGGGCCTGAATGGTAGGAAAGAATGCACACATCATGGGTGACAAATTTAAGAAAAAACTGAATGTGTGGACAAATAAAACCAATGCAAGTGCTTCCAATCATTTTCCTGGCATGGTTAAGTTCCACTCATCTCAGAAGGATCACTAAAAATCAATGCTCAATTATTCTGGTTGGTCACCTTTATATTCTATGATGAGGCATTCCTACCAGGACAGGATTTGGTCTCTTCCATGATGACAATGACCCAAGCCTTTAGGGCACAAGGGGTCACTGAATAGTAATATGATGCTCAAGCATATGCCACCGCTGTCTCTAACTAACTGAACTCAGATGGGAGATTTTGGAACGTGTCAGACAGTGCCCTCAGTCACCGTCATCAAAACACCAAAATAATGGAATGTCTTTTGGTGAAGGTACTACATTACTAAAGGAAAGTTTTGCACTTGTAGTTTCAAGGCCAAGGTGAGTTGAAGCTGATCTGGCAACTTGAAGAGGCCCAACACCATATTAAGACTGTTTATGTTGATTTTTCCATTAATTTGTTACTGGAGATGTATATTTACAAATAAAATGAAGTTGACCAGACAAGACATTGTATATGTTACCTTCATACTCTCTGCAGTGAAATGCAAGTCAAAGTAAATTTATAAATAACTGCTTTACTTGCATTTTCCATACTGTCCCAACTCTCTGCGAGTTGAAGTTGGGTGTATGCACGCAAGCACGCACTTGTACTTGTGTTTATATCATTTTTCAGCTTTTTCAGAACGGGATAGTATAGACAAACAGGAATAATGAGGAGTTCGGGGGCGGCAGGGGAGGGGCGTGATAAAGGCCGGCGGCTGGATTCAAACCACCAACGTCCTACTCATTCACCAGGATGTGGATAGAGCTCTATAGTCTGCAGCAGAGACACACCACGGCACATAGCAGTTTTATCATGCAGGCAGCTTCAATCCAGAAATTATTTGGTGAAATTAATATTAATAAAAGAATGCATCAAACTGCAAGGCAGGTTAGTAGTCAGATATTGATAATCAAGAGTCAGTACAAAAATTATGGAACAACAAAGCTGTCATGTTATTTTCAGTAAGTTTCTGGAGAGAAAGGATAGTCGTAGTGATTCACCTGAAAGCATTGGTACAATTATTGATAAATGATCAAGCGAGTTAACTTACTTACAACCAAGCATTGGTGGAGAAAAGATCATTCTGAACATAGTTTCCAAGAGGCAAGTATACTCTTCCTCAATGACTGAATTACTTAAGGTACTGGCACAAATTGAACAAGGGAAAGATCATTCAACTGGCCTTGATAAAATACCACCATTTCCAATACAGCTCCAATAGTAAACAAATAATGCCGAACACTCAACAATCAAGCACATTTTCATTTGAAAGCCTGAACACTCAACACACACAGTGAACCAGACACTCAACGCTGCTGTCCCGTCAGGCAACAGCACTATGTAGTACACTTTACAGTGTTCAGCCAAAGCTGACCGTACGGTATAGCAACATTCTCCCAAAAACAAGATAAACGTATACAACACATCTACCCTTAAAGCCCCTATGCAACAAGTCCTGACATGAGCAAACCTCCCAGGGTGAGCAGATCCCCAAAGATTTAAAACTCGCACAGGAGAAGAGCCATTGCTGACTGCAGAGCAGTGCACCCAACTTTGGATCCTACAAGTAACAAAAATTTACCACACTAGACAAATGACCGAAAAGCGCACTGCAACCAGGTATCTACATTTCCACTCTCGTGCCCCAAGTCAGTGTGGATGAGCCAAGCTCACAGCAACATCAGCACCAAGCTACAGCCAGCAAAGAACACAACCAGTCACCACAAAAGCAATGCATAGCAAGGCCAGAGACAAACTAAAGCAAGAACAGACGCAAAGCAGAACCACGCCACAGCACAACCAAAACCAGGGCAGAGCAAGGCCAGAGACAACATGCAGCACACTGTGGACAGACTGGACTCCATCACTACAATATACTTACTCTCAACCACAACGGCTGCAGCATTGCTGGAGAGAAGTTATGCTTCCACAAACACCCACACACTCACCCACACAGAAGTCCATTACAACCCTATAAGGAGAAGAGATCCAGCCCCCCCCCCTTCAGTTAGGCACACTACACACTAGCAATATGTGGTAAGCTTACAGCCCATTGGCCCCTTCACAGATTCGGCTGCCTGTGAAGAGAGAGCACATTTGTCAAAAAACATTTTTTATTTTTTGTTCCTGCCGACAGACAGGCTGTTCAAATAAAGGCTGATGTAATGTACACACAGGACATTCTCCAAAAACACACCCATTACAGTGACCACTCTCCGATCACCTTTACTGCAAGGCACACACAACCCAGAGTCACAGCACAATAAACTCACAACGGCCAAATTGAAACCACATTAAGAGCGAAGTATGCATACAGTCCATGCACTGTCCAGTCCATGATACAGTCACATGCGGAACACAAAACTGCATACAAACACCAAATGCCAATATGCCCAAGTCTATGGAAGCTGGTCATAAAGGCACGGGATTCTTAAGAGGTTTCTCTCGAGGTACTTCTCACTAATTTTAGGAGTATAGACATTTCTTTACAATATTCATGCTCATCCCCAAAGTAGAGTATCATGAATGGAGTGGACTGTGTACGGGAACAGAGCCCTCACTTCATTTAAGGCTGATCATGCAAAGTAGTTTTCTTACTTTTCACCATTCCATTCTTTCCATAATGCTGTATTTCAGGAAAAAAAAGGTTTTTGATATCAAACTGAACCAATAACTACAACAAAACAGGGCTGTTCACCAATTGAAGATGGCTTGAGATGGCCAAGCGAGTGTCAACGAGTGGCGGGTTTCCCTATATGCAGTTCCTCCCATCATTTCAGTTTCCTGTCGCCGTGAGAGTTTAAACACACTCCCCGAGATCAGCAAAATTTAACAATACTAACAACATTTGGTATAAAGGCACAGCACACTGAACAAATGAATGGCTTGAAAGAGCACAAAAAACAAGTAGAACCTCAGATAGAACAGTAAACACCAAGCAAGTGACACACACACACACACACACACACACAAACACACACACACACACACACACACACACACACAAACCCCATCCACAGCACTCCAAACTCTCAACATACTGGTGGCCTTTTAACAGTGTTGAAGCAGTGCTCTTGCATGAAGAAATAGTCCACATTTTATCTGAATGAAGCAACATTCACACAAGAAGAGGGGCAATATGTATGGTCACCTATGGTTGTACACATGCATACATACACTTTCAGAGCAGTTCTCACCTGCAATTTTATTTTGAAGTTATTTGAAGCAAAAATATGCCACACTGAAATATGCCACACAAACTTTCAATAAATATCCTAGACAAGTCTTCCACAGTGAATGTGAACAAGTTTTGAACAGCTCTAAATTCAAATGCAAAAAATTAAAGGAAATATCAATCACACTTTTTCACGCCCCAATATATGTTATTAACTGCTTATTTCCGTATTGGCCTGCGGCCTCAGGCCAATAAGGCGACCCCCAGGCCAATACCAAGGCAATGCGAAAATAAGCAATTTATAATAGTTTTATTAATTGGTTAAGTATTTTGTGATATCATGACAATATTATGACTGTGACTTCTGAAGTGCGCGACTTCAACACTCATTAAAAAGCTAAATGCTAGGTCCGCGACTGTCGTCTGCTTCTTTGAAATGAGCGAATGCCAGAGTTGCCAATGCTTACTTGTGCACATGCTGACCTCGGCCAATACAGCTTAAGGTCGGCCTATACAACTCGGCCAATACAGGTCGGCCAATACAAGATATATTGGCAGGCCATTTTTACTGTATGCCAGTAATAACATACATAACCAATTAATAATATACGATATACGACACTAGTACGAGCGGTCAACAAATCAGGGGCCCTTTGAAAGCCCTGAGCGCGAAAGAGTTTGGAGAACCAGCAACACTGTGGCCAAAAACAGGATGGAACAACCTGCCACAGATTCAGTTGATGGCACAGGGAGAGGGGGAGGAAGGTCACCAAAAATGACGGCACTGTGGAATCTGAGGAAGCTGCAGTCATGTTTTTTGCAGAGTTCCGGTCAGCGCACAGGAAGACTGGACCCCCCACCAAAAAGCAACAAAACACTACCCAGCTGTCCCCCTGCTTATATTACCAGCTTCCTATGTGGACACAGACCACAGGGAGGGAGAGAGGAGCAAGTGTTTCACAAGTCATCAAGGCCAGGGTAAGGAACAAAGACACCAGGAAAAAAGTTACTTGTCCTCAATATTTATAATATCAGACATTCGAACACATGAATCCATGTTTGTGATTTCCAGCCAGCTTCTTATCCAGTGAATTGGAGCATTTCTGATTTGATTGCTTAAATTTATGAGCTACAGGTCAATGTCGCTGGTGAAATAGTTATATTTTGAATCAACCAATGATATCTATATCAGGGATACGCACCCTTTTCCAGAATGAGCCGGTGTGGGCGCAGGCTTTTATTCTATCCAAGCAGTTTCACACCTGATTCTACTAATCAATGGTCTATGGCAAAAGTTTTAAGAGTTGATTTGCAGTGTATGACTAGTTGGTTAGAATGAAAGCCTGCACCCACACCGGCTCATTCCGGATAAGAGTGAGTATCCCTGATCTATACAAACATCAATGAACAAAAACAATATGAACACTCAAAGATGAAACAAGTAACGTCATCTCGTAAAGTAGATGTCAAGGTCTTAGATAGTACAAAACAGACCTTAGACTGCAAGCAATTCATTTCTTGTGGTCACCATGTTGGATGCGGGAGAAATGGGACCTGAGGGTTTTTGACAAGGGACACATCTTCACGGCCAGACCACTGGGTTGAAGCATCTCCCGGTCAGCCGAAGTGTACCTAATGACAGAGGTCCATGGAGGAATAAACCAAGAATCGGTGACAGGGTGATTAGTGCCCAAAGTAGATGCGCGAGGGCAATGAAGGCCGTCTCTTCTGGTCCGGATAAACAGAGGGGCTAAAGTGGCACAAGTCGCAGAACATTTGAACGGAAAAGACGTGTCAACTTAAGGCACCACACCAGGGGGCCGTTTTGGTTAAACATCAGCCCTTTTGGAACGAAGTCATGGAGCTTTCAGAAACGGATTTTTAATGAGAACCTTTCTGCCAGACAAAGGCAACAGAAGGAACACCTGGGTTGAGTATCTGGTGGGTTACTAAAAATCACTAAATGCTTCATTGAGTTTCACTGACAAAAGTTCTGGAAACTTCGCATGACCATTTGCTTCATTTCTTCAACTGTACCTTCCTTTTACTCACACTAGCGGTACTCTTCACCCTCTGTTAAAGGTAAGACTCAGTGACAGACAACACTCACGTGCACACGCATGCGCGCACCGCACACGCACACACATCCAGTGTTCCCAACAACCCTTTGCCGGATGATGTGATCTCTATAGTCATGGAAACATCATGGTTACATCAACATTTTGCCTCGGAAGTCAACCCCTCCCCGGCACTGTTCCAAAAACATTAAACATTACTGAGCAGAACAGACCCTGCTGCTCTTTCACAGTATCCGGTAACCATCACTGACTCATCATTAACCCTCAAATTCAAGGACCTGTTGTAGAAAGAATAAGAAATGGAGGAGCCAGTGCAGTTCTACACTAACATACCTGAGATGACTGTGCGCTTAACATCCTAACCCCTAAATCAAAGACAGCCAAGAAAGCCACAGATGGAGAAGAGGATAAAATTCATGCATTCATGTAACCATTTTTTCATTCATAGAAAATAATTATATATAGGGCTGGATCAAGAGCTGAAGTAATGAGCAAATTCTATTTCTGGAACTGCTCAGACTGGCCAACCTTGCCACCAACACCAACAAGCATTCACATGCATACACACGCACAACTTCCACAAACTCATCCTCGCATTCTGTCACAATTATTTGATTGCTTTTCTCCAGTCACTCCTCTTTCCCTACTTGCCCACATTTCCACCCAGTAAGCTGCCTTTGTACCCTCTATCCTTCTCTGCATTTCCTCTGCCCTCTCTCCCTCTCTTTCTCTCAGCGCTGAGTTAAGCAGGTCAGCAGGCAGCACTGCCTGGGAAAGGGAGAGGAAAAAAAAAAAAAAGGCAGCACCACGGAGAGCAGCCGCCCTCAGCTCTCGCACGCACATACACACACACACACATGAACACACACTCTCTCTCTCTCTCTCACACACACACACACACACACAAATATATAGACACTACCACCTAGCTCTGACAGACAAAACATGCGCATTCACGTACAAAAACCATGTGCGCACACTTCCAACCACCCAGCTCTGACTGACACATGGAGACAAAAAGCCATGACACACAATCGGCACATGGCTTTAGCGCATACATGCATGTATGTACAGACACACAAAGCATTAATGCGCCCTGGCACACGACGACGCCCCTACACTCGTGCACCATGAGCTCTACAGTAGACCGTGCGCATGTGACAGCCAAGGGCTGCACACATATGGAGTGGTGCAGAGACACCCTCCTCTCAGCTCAGTGGCATGGGAACATGCAGCAAATCAAATCCTGCTCCTCAGTTCACATCAGTGGCATGGATGAGCTTCCCCATGTATGTCACACCAGGGACTGGCACCAGAACAGCATTTAAAGCCACCATGCCACATACAAGCACACAATGAATGACTCCAGAACAGTCCTAGCAACCTCATGCTTTATGCTTTATACAAGCGCACTACAGTGACAGACCACAGAGAAATCCAACAGACCTCAAGCGCAGCACATGAGCACACAGTAACGGACTCTGGAACTGCCCAAATAAGCATGTGCTCAGAATGTACGTTCACAGTCACTGACTCAGCAGCGCTAAATTGTATGCCCACCATGGGAACACAGCAACTGATTTCAGGACAGTGCTAAAGGCCAGATGCACAGCACATAGGACACAAGACAGCTGTTAATTGCAGAGGCTGAACAGGTTGATTCTGTGGATTGGAGTTGAGAAGGAAACAAGCACTTCCAGATTATACCACTGACTCTCATACGAATGAATGAGGAGTTATTTAAAAAAAATAAATAAATAAATAAATCACTCTGCAATGTTTAACATTCTGAGTTCAGTTGCTGGATAATACATGCCAGATAGTGCTTTGGTGCAAGAACAATACTGCCCCATATAAAAAGAGCAGCAATTGCATAAGATTACAGCTGTATAGATGCTAACAGGCAGAAGCCACACAAGCTCTGATGCACACAGACAGTCTCACAGTGGAATGGACTGCAGAGACGTGGAAGGTGGGAGTGGCTGACTTGCACGCACAGAGCTCAGGCTACTTGTGCTGGGAGCCCCTTTGCACAAGCTGTTGGAATTCAAAAACCACCACAGCTGACAGAAGAAACTCAACAGCACTCTCCCGACAAACTCCATGCATTGACCGATCAGCCACAGGATGGAAATGGAGAGCTACACACTAGTGACCACATGAATTCCACTGTCCTATAACAGCATTGGTGGCAAGAGATGTACCACCTCAGTGACAATGACATCAAAAGCATTGCAGCACCATTGGCCCAATGCTAAAATGCACTGTAGTGTAGCACAGGATCCAACAGCTATTTTACAGCGCCAACGCTGGGATTGGCGCCGAATTGACTCCAGGAGTTCGACAATACTGCTGCACTGTTGATCTACCTTTTTTTGTGAAAAATGTAACTTTGTGCCCAAAAAACCTCAGTGGAACAGGTGAAATTTAAAAAATTTGCAAAATACGCACACTTCTCAGATACTTCTGATTCAGGAAGCCCAAAGAAGGACACATGGCCCTTTGCACTTGAGATTACATAATCGCGTTACATCCTCTTTAGATCATGCTCATAACAGCTATGAATGGAAACACAGATTTGCAGCACCCTTTACCACCTCCAGGAAGTTTGCTGAACAGAGGTGAAACTTCTGGAGGCAAACTAAACTTGCCCCACAGGACTTCCAACACGGGCCACAACTCCATGGTCCACAACATCCCTGCGCATCACGGGTCCATCAACTCAGAGGTCACCCCTGAACACCAAGTTTGCTCCAAGAGCTGGACAGCCGGGCACACTGACTACATTCTCACAAAGACCAAAAACAGAACTTCCCTTCTCCTCACTGCCACAGGTAGTCCACTAATAACTGACAGGGCACACAAGTCTGAAACTCTGCATGCACAAGTAGGCGGTCTCCAAGGTCGCACTTCAACTATGTCACAGCAACTTAAAAAACTCTCCGGCTCTAACTTGTACACAAGCAGGGTCATATATGCAAGCATGCATGAGGGCAGAATCAAATGCATGCACTTCGCCACTACTGGACAGGGTAAGCCATGCAAAGTAATAAACTTCACACACGTTTCATTTCCGTGCAGGACGAGGCCAGCACAGCTGCGGATCACTTCATACTGCTGCTCATGACTGTACTGTAACTCCAAAACTCATGGTCTCGTCCAAACTTCTGCACTGCGCTGCCCTGAGGAGCCCCATGAATTCACCCTAAGATCACCATACATGCGTTGTCGAGGACTCAGTGCTCCTCAATACAGCCCAATAACCTTTGGGTCATTCCATGTCAGATCATCAAATGGGTCTCACCACCACCTTTTCAATTTTGGTAATTTTTTGTATGCAGCTGAGCTGCATAAATATATATCACTGACAAATCCAAAATTTCAGCTCATTCGGACCAAAAATGAATTTTTGGTGAATTATTTTCAAAAGGTACTGTCCGTCAGTTTTTTTGTCCATTGACATTTTTCTTGTATTTAACATGGCATAACTTTTTTATGATTACACCTAAAGCTTTGAAACTTTGCATCTAAGCTAATGTTATACTGCTTAATCAGAAAATGCAGTCCATTTTACTTTATCTTGATTGTGGAGCTATGAGGACACCAAAAGTGCCTTTTGTTCTGGCAGTTCCATGTTTAGGTCCCCAAAGCACCCCCAATATAAACCCTAGCATAGGCTATTTGGCATTTTTTCCATTCATTTGTGTCTGCTGAATATAAATCAGGCTGAATTCACCATGAATTCATCACCAACTGCGGTCCGCACCTTGCCAAATGTGAGAAAAACGCTAAAATGCCACCTGTTCAAACCCCCGTATCTCCAGGGGCACACCTTGGATTTTCTTCTATTTTTTTAACTGATTCCTCTATTATATTAGAAAGACCACTCCAAAAATTGTTGCTGTGTTTTGACCAATATAAATTTTGCAGGTGTCTAAACAGGGGCGGGGTAATCTCGTGAATCGCGTGGCACTTTAAGCTTCTTACACATTTAACTATGCAACATTTTAAGTGTTTTCAATCATTAGGCAATCACGTACCAAATTGTACCAATTCCTGTATTATAGTAGACATAACAAAACAAAAACTGTTAATGTGACTTGAACAACATACATTTCAGAACTGTCTAAATAGGGGTCAGGCAATTTTGAAAATCACACTTCTTTGCATCAATAAAATTTACTAACACCAATTCTTGTAAACTGACTGTCAAATTAGAACTTTGTATTCCATGCTATGTTAACAGTGTTATTGCTTCCTAAATGCAGCAAAGAGCGCAACAATGTTGTCTGTCCCAGTTTTGTCCAACTTATACTGCCGGGCTGTGCGTCCAGTGACATCTGGAGTTGGAACAGTTCGAAGAATGTAATTGAATGGCACCCAGCATTTTTCAGAAGAAGTCCATGTTAATGCTTGTGTCCTCTAGTTCCGCTTCTTGAAAAATAGCAATATTCAGAAATTATTGATCAATAACTGGTTCAGGTTTCTCCTTGCCAACATGATCTACCAACCTGCATATACTGACCTTTCTGTGAATGTGTCATGCATTGATGAATTGAGAACTTACAATTATTGTGATTCAATAATCATTAACATTGTGTAAGAAGCTGAAAATGCCAAGCGATTCTTGAAATTACCCCACCCCCGTTCAGACACCTGCAAAATTTATAATGGTCAAAACACAGCAACAATTTTTGGAGTGGTCTTTCTAATATAATAGAGGAATCAGTTAAAAAAAACAGAGGAAAATCCAAGGTGTGCCCCTGGAGATACGGGGGTTTGAACAGGTGGCATTTTAGCGTTTTTCTCACATTTGGCAAGGTACTGACTGCAGTTGGTGACGAATTCATGGTGAATTCAGCCTGATTTATATTCAGCAGACACAAATGAATGGAAAAATGCTAGAGAGCCTATGCTAGGGTTTATATTGGGGGTGCTTTGGGGACCTAAACATGGAACTGCCTGAACAAAAGGCACTTTTGGTGTCCTCATAGCTCCACAACCAAGAAAGATAAAGTAAAATGGACTGCATTTTCTGATTAAGCAGTATAACATTCGCTCAGATGCAAAGGTTGAAAGCTATAGGTGTAATAATAAAAAAGTTATGCCAATTTAAACACAAGAAAAATGTCAATTGACAAAAAAACTGACGGACAGTACCCTTAGAAAATAATTCACCAAAAATTTTTGGTCCGAATGAGCTGAAATTCTGGATTTGTTCATCAGTAATGCATATTTATCTAATGTGAAAATATGAAAGCAATCTATGACTACATGGTGACAAATGTTTTGTATATCTGATGATTTGACATGGAATGAGCCCTTTGATTGCCATGAGAACATTCCCTAAGTAAGTTCTTTTCTTCTCCCCATTTTCCGGTACAGACCAGCGAGCAACAGGTGAATGAGAAAAGCCGATTGTCAATCACTCTCACACTGTTCTGAATGTCACAAATAAGCAAAACTTGCCATTGGCGATACGTTACTCAACTGGTAGGCACGAGTTTAGATGATCACTTGAGATAAAAGCCGCAGTTAAATGGCCCACGCCCGGACAGCTTACTGAATTAGGAAAGTACTTGCCCCTCTTCCCTCAGCAGAATGTGCCTTTCATTACCAATTCATGAGTCACATTGAGAAATCTGCATTAGAAGGATGATCTCAAACATGGGAAGGGAAGACAGTATAGATGGCACAGGCTGCCTGACTGAAGCAGGTGCAGGGATTTTGGAAAGAGGGAATAACTGCTCTACCACAAAGAGCAGAAAGCTGATGCAGACCTCATCACCAGCAAGTCCTCTTTTTGCAGGCTTTTCCTACTCCAAGTCCACACTATTCAGTCTTTACGGTCTTCCCCACTATTAGTCCTCTCCTTGCAAGAATACTTCCCAGTCTCAACTTCTTCACTTGCGAAGATAGACTTGGCACACTTGGTTCCGTGCCGGATTTTGTACCCGCAAGCCTCCACTTTGCAGAACTTTACATCTGCACGTTCATATTTAATGAGCCACTGTGACAACCTACCATGTCCTCAGCATGCAGACTTCCATGAGCCTCGACATTCAGGCTTTTCTACATTTTTATACACTTTTTCAGTGTACAGTATGCAAAAAAACATGCGCAGCTTTCTGAGGATCCCTCGTCTAATCCAGGATACAGAGTGCAGACCCAGAAAAGCACAAAGATTTACACAACGGGTCCAACTTGGGACTGTGTGAGAACACATCATCACTCAAAACCAAGTCACATGCAAGAGCTGTTAACAGTGACAGAGAACTCAAAGTGCCCACTGCAAAGGCCAATTCCAGCAAAAATGTAGATCACACAAAGCAGGAGAGACCAATCCCTTAAAAAGCTGCCAGGGGGTGAAGACCAACGCAACAACCAATGATGGAGTAGGAGTCTTTGCGAGACAGAGTCAGCGTTGCTGGTGCCCGTTGCCGTGCCACAGACCACCCTCCTTTTCAACACAAGAGGAGGGCAGCTGAACTGTGGGTGTGTTGAAAGAAATGGAGAAAATGGAGAAAAGTGAATGAATCAAGTAAAAAGTGAAACTGTGCAAATGTATAATACTTCATGGAGATATGGGGTCCAGTGCTTTCCTTGATGCAAAAAAAAACACACACAAAATCAGGGAATAGGATGATAAAAATGGAATCAACCATAGAATAAGAAATGTTGAGGAATTTGCCAAAATGTGGACTGAAAACACACTGTTCAAAAACGTCCAAGCAGTGCCCGACCCTGACAATGATTCTTGTGGAAATGAAGAAGTATAAACTCACCAGTGACATTCCAAAGGCTTGATGTTCCAGACAATGGAGGAAGAACACATTTTGGCTTAAGGTGAAAGCATACAAGGGCAAACGTCAGGTAGGTGACTATATGGTGGCTCTTGTTTGTGGGATACCATTCTCTCATTTGATAATCAAAGTTCAAAGATGTAGGCAAGAGCATTACTCTAATGTTATATTGGATAGGAATGTCACTAAGAATTTTTGATCTATTGTTAGGCTTTGCAACAAGTTTGCAACACATACCAACACATTATCAACCAGTATCACCCAGTGAAAGACCAACCTTAACCCTAAAGTAGCTAATTTTTTATCAGGAGGGATACATCAAAACAACTATCAACAGCAACAGTAGATTTATTAGCAGTCATTTCCTAAGCACTAGCCATTTAAAAATGTGACACTGCAGCCACTTATGATACAGAGATACAGACTATTATACCAATTAAGACGGCCAACTTGTGCTGCCTCAACTGCATTTCACACGCACAGCTGTTAATAAAAGCTGCAAATGACAATTGTAAGAGCGAATAGTAGTAATAATAGAGACATGGGTCACCCATGACCATACATACAAGTCTCGCCACAAAAATTCTGTCACAGTTCATTGCAGTCAAGTGTATTATGTCATTAGTTGTTGTTATTATTATTACTTTTAATAGCAAGTATTTGGGAAAGGATGGAATGCCATGTTCTACAGGCCAACGAAACAAAGCACTTTTTATATTTACAAAAAAAAAATTATTAATGATAAGACACTGTCTGATGAAAAAATGTACTTAAATCATAAAATACAGAATTAAGAATTACTAAAACAGAAAACAGAATTTCAGGAAAAACATAAAAAGGAATCAGGAAAAAAATATAGACAAGTTTCATCAGACCCCAAAGAGTGAGGCACTGCTGTGAAACTGCAGCCTTTAACTGAAAAACAAATAATGAAAATCAGGAAGTAATTTTCGACTTCCATCGGGGGGGTCTGAGGAAAAGCACGGAAAGAGAAATCCATGAAGACCACATAAGGGCAGAACTGAAGACAGCACTGCGGCGCAATGGTTAGCGCCATTGCTTTGCAATAAGGTGTCAGTCTAAAGCCCCGGTTGGCCAGGGCCTCAGTGAGTGGATATTGCATGCAATTCCCCCTGTTCATGTGGGTGACCTCCGCAAACTCCAGTTTTCCCTAACCCTGAAAAAAAGAAATCAGGCGCTATAGGAACACTCATACCATTGCTCCTCACCAAGGTGCAGGCCTTAGAAATGGAGCTGGCCCACGGGTGTTGGATTGTAACTCCTGCTAAGTAACTATGATGGGTCAAATGCGGAGGATAAATTACACAATAGGGTCAATGAAGTATATCCATTTATCTGAACCAGCATAAGCATGTTATGCACTTCAGCAAAATGGCTAAACAAAGTTGACGATTGGAGAATCTTCTTAAAAACTGATCAAGCTTTTGCTGACCAACTTCTCCATGAAATACAATAAAAAGGACTTGGTGGTTACCCATCTTGGACGTTTAAGTGGACAGCAAACACTACGAGGCACAAAGAATCAGATTTCCCACCAAAAAATTTTGCAGCAGAAAGAGTCCACTGTCAAAGCCATTTTGGAAAATTATCTCCATTAAATAAGATTCATAATATCTGCCCTTTTGGGAACATTTTCTGGAGCAATCACAATCTGGGGTCTTTGGAAACCACCTTCATCTGAAAGTTCAAGCACCTATGCCAATTTGAAGCTGCTGCGGTGGTTTGATTCCATCCACCAGTTCCTTACAGCACAGCCGCTTGAATGACTGAATTATTTTGGTACGGTGTGGTGGGGAGATGATTTTTTTTCAAAGTTCAGCTTTACAGCTTGAACATGAGAATTTTGCTGAAATCTGACTCCTGCCTTGGCTCTACTAGCAAAATGAAAGGAAGATGAAGAGTAGGAGTAGGGAAAGGGAGGGAGGTCATCCATCCTTAGCAGCTTGTCTGGTTGCTCCTGGCAACAGCAGAGCTCATTTGGAACTGTGGGACAGTGGATGTCTCTCAGTGTCTTGACTGGAAATGGACACTTCCAAGAGATGCACTCAAAATCACATTACATGCCAATCTTCAATGGACTGAACACTATCCTTTTGTCCAGCCATCTGACCTGCTTTTCCCACATAGCTACTGTATGTTAATGGCTTATATTGAGCATAGGCTGAAAAGTAAATAACATCCAAACTTGATTGAGCACTGTACGCTTATTAAACATTAATGGTCATGTTTAAATTTTACCACTTGGGCTCCAAAAGGTGGACCGTTTTACTAATTAAATACGCTTTTTAGCAGCTTATCATGTTCTCACGCCATACAGTAGATCAGCTATCTCACACTTAGTAACAAAAGTGAAGATTGAAAAATTTAATTTGGCAAACAAAATTTCCAAGTCCCAATTTTTAATCAACCCATGCAGTACTGAGAGTGAAAGGGAATATTTCATCGGAATACAGATCAGTCATTATTCAATCAACGCGTATTTAAGAGATTCTCACGCGTAACTGAAGTCCTTGTGCATGGAAGTTTTACAGTTTCACGGGCGTTACGGTAGATTTCACCATGAGTGATATCAAAACCAATAATGATTCCGAACTTCTCAGGCTTCTCTTGTCTCAGGAGCTGGAAGCTATGTGATCAGAACACAGAAATATCCAGGAAATTTAGTCAAAAGATCACAACCATAAGTGATAAAAAAAACACAAACCAGAGAAGCAGTATGGAAGGGGGTGAAAAATGTAATAAAAAAAACACCAGAAAACTCCCTATGCTCTTTGGGTTTGATAAGAGCAATGTGGCTGAACCACAAGAGACAATCCTATTTCAAATTATCCTCCTTACCCGTTTAACAAGTTCAAAGATAATAAATCATCCATGATTTATTATTGAAAACTCTTCACACAAATTTTTAAAATATGCAAATCAGCAAGTTTGAGTCCACTGTCCTGAGGTCCAAAAGAATGCCTCAATTGTCAAGCATCTCACCCAGTTTAGAACTTCCATTTGCAATCTACTTTTGACAAGACATGGCCTACCAGGAATACAATGTTTGGCAGAGCAGGTTTAAGTTCTGAAAACAGCTTTCAAGTCTAAAAGGCACCGTCAAAAGAATTCTTCAACTTAAATTACACAATTTCCAGAAACAAAAATAATCAAAAATAGAATATAAAAGCAATGTGGTTTGTAAAGTTTAGCAATAACGGACTATTGTAGATAAATTATGATAATTGTAACGACCATATGAAGCCAATTAATGTGATTACTTCTCAGATAACTTCCCTTTCTATAGTTTTGGTGCTGTGTTTTTACTTATGCAAAGTTTGTGCACTGGTGCCTCAAGGGTGATACTTCAAGTCCAAAAGAAATTCCCCACAGAGGACTTTTTGCTAGAAACCTCTGATATTGTCCCTAACTGGGATATACAGGCTTGGAATTGGATAGTCATTTCAACCAGTCAAATCCAGACAGGCCAATCCAGAACAAACACTGGAAATCTCATTGCAAGCTTTCACAAAGTTGGACTCTGGAACAGATGAAATCAGTCACTTGTGCAAATTTCTTCACTAGGAAGCCCACCCAAGAAAAGACTGTCAAACACTTGAGGGGCTGGTGCAAGATAGAGATTCTCCAAAGTACTCCAGGACAGTACAAGCACTGATGGAGAAGTTTGCACGAAGATCAAGCCACACAGCTTGTCAAAAACTGAAGCGTGCATGAGATGGGTTTAGTAACAGCCGTATAAAAATCAACGAGCTTTTAAAGAAAGGGTAGAGTTCTCCATAGAAAGAGAACAGGAAGATCACGAGGGAACAAACTGAAGCCGAAAAGGCGAGGGGACGCAGTGCATTTACGAGAAAAAGTTTGAAGCCCATGCGACCTGGGAGGCAGTCCATGTGCAATGAAACAAGAGCAGTCTCCCAGTCGGTAAAAAGAAACACGCGGTCTCCCTCCCACAACACTTGCTCACGATCCAGTAGGGAGAGCGCCTCGTCAAGCAGAGCTGTGCCTTGCTTTAAAGCCAGGATTCTGGTTACGTTGTAAATCAAGTTCACCAGCATGTAAAAGCTGGCGGAGGGACTATGAACTTGTGAACGGGTGGGTGTCTCCCCTTCCCAACCCTGAGCTATCAAACTCAGAGTAAATCAATAGACAAATGGGAAAGCCCTCTCCAGTGGTCTCGGCAAAAGACAAACAAGCGACCGCTGTACTTTTTCAAACATGTTGAACACAGCAAGGGAGAGAGCGCCCATTTGCAGAGATCTGGTCTTCTGGGGTAGCAGGGATTTCCTGAAGAGACCAATTTTAATCTAACCCCCACACCCACACGCTGTCAATGCACAGAAATAACTTCAACACAAGATCATAGAATGCAAGAACTAGAGAAGAAGTGCACGTGGGATATACAATTCGCACATTCAAACACACGTGATCTTTGCCATGACTATATAACCTCCTGTGCCATGTGAATGCCAAAATTAGCTAACTCGCAAGAACATGCAACAGGTTCCAAAATCTTACAAACAGACCCAAAAACTGGAGAAAGATTTCTGACTAGACCACACTCAAAATCTGTCATTTTGAAACTCAATTTGAGAAAACAAAAGTTTTACAGTATTAGGGTTTTGGACAATGAAGTTACTCATTCCATCCACAATCCCGCATCACTCTGCTACCAACAGCAAGATTTTCAGAGCACCTCTAACATTCCCAAATAAATGAAGGAGTGATAAGTGGGCCAGAACATTTGACTGAGTCCCTTTAAAAGGCAATTCAGAGATGAAACTTGTTCCCATAAATTGGGGCATTCAATTTCTGTGCCAAAAAGCAAATCACAACATGACTTCAAAGTTATGCCACAGAAAAAGGGCTCCAAGTTTCAGTTAATGGAATGATCCATATGCTTCCACACATTATGTTACGAGTTACCATCATGGTTAACAACTGCCGTTAGGCAAAATGGTGCTCTGGGCTAAAATGTGGACTGAAATGATGCCTTTAGCATTCGGGACCAACTGAAGCACCACAGACAATCGGAATCCCAAAGTGACTCAAAGGTAATCTGTAGCCAGCGATTCACCCAAAAAAATGGGCATTTAATCAAGTCAAGTTTTCTCGGAATCAAGAATGATAACAAAATGCAGATTCAAATAATGGCCAGTGAAGAGCGAATGACACTTCAATATTGTCTGCGGTCGAAATGATCTCGTTGAAAAAAAAAAAAAAAAACCCGTAATAATTGTTGCACCGCTCTGAAAACAGTGACCAAAAAACGCTGGTAAAAAATGAAAAAGTGTCCATTTTGAACCGGCGTTCTATTTCAGCACCACCTCTAGTCCGAGGTGGTTGGCAACAAACCGATTCATAAGAGCAGCGAGGTGCAGTCATATATGAAGGGAATGGTGCACGATCACAGTCAGAATAAGCATCTAACGTTATCCAAATAAATTGATTTTTAACAATATACGGCCTTTTTGGTTGATGTAGGGGAAACCAAGCCACCGAGCCTGAATCAGCCGATCTAGCTTCAGAACGGGCACGTATGGGGAAGAAATGACTGACAGATTACGTATACTCGCAACATCTCGAACGAAATAGAATTTTCACCGAAATAAAATTTCCTCGTCTTATTCTGAATTCAGAAAAACTGCAAAAATCCACAAGATTCCACGTACCAGCAATAATATACGCAGAGAACAGTTAATCGGTATAAGCGTCCCAAAATATTATCGGCATTAATGTACGAATGAGATTCAACCGAGTCCAGAAGGTCGACCTGGTTTTAAACAGACCAGTACATTCGCTCCACTGAGGTGCACTGAATATATGACACAGAAAGCAAATATGTACATTTTAAAATATGAAACACAATATGTAGCTAGCTTGATGCACGCTATGTATCCATCACGGTCTCCTGGACGCCTTATCTAGTGGCTAACGGTTACTTAGCTGGGTGACTGAACTTATAACCATTTTATTTCACTCAGCATCTGCAAATGAGCCATTTTTCATGCTCGCTCTAATCGTTGCGGACAAACCATTGCTGTTATAAGATGGGTCCAGCCTTAACCCGCTAGGTTAGCTCATGTACACTAACGTTACGTTACCTGCCTCGGTTTAATTCTGCCCAGATAGCTAGCTTGTTACTGTTGCCAACAACCTCGCAAGCTAGTCGTTGGAGGACGCCGCATTTTAAAATGCAGATATCCATCACAGGAAATCACAACCACTATCGTGATTACCACACTCCTCATTACAAGCTGGACAGCGACTAGATCTTGCCATTACTACACGGATGTACAATAATCGACACCGGCTCATGTGAAGCGACAAAGCCAAATTATCTCGCACACATCCCCTCCCCCCTCCCCATTCCCCGGCACTGAACGGCCTGTGAATCAAGAACCTTCACATACTGAACGGCATCTTGTTGCTTGGAGAAGTGGTAATGGAAGACGCTGACATGGTTACGCTGATAATAACCGGGAACACGCATTTTACACAAATGCATCAATGACAAACGACGGCACGTAGTACATTTCAGATTAAATCAAATTTAAATGGCAAAATGAGCATGCTATTGTAGATACCTTACCTCAGGCGGCGGTTCTCTTCAAGCTTCCCGAAGCAGCCATTATCAGTATTCCCTCTCCCTCCGTCCTAACCGCCACCACTAAGCACCGGGCAGATTCAGAAATCGGTACACCAAACCCCCTCCCCCAACCTCCACCCCTCAGATGGGTGCGATCCCTTCTCAAGAATGCAGGTCTATGTTTCAGAAAATCGTCGATCCGCTCCTCAGTGTATCCCTCTCCTGCAAAGCAGTAACGTAATGTTCGTCTCCCCAGTGCAGCAGCTGAACGCACGGGCACTTCTGGATTTCGGCGTTTTAAACCCGGCGCAGTGCACTGGTTAGCTAGCCTGCTAGTATGACAGAGGTTCTAAGTTACCGGGTTCGCTTAAGGGAGGTTGAATATTTCCTCTCCCTTTCTCTTCCTTTTTCTTCCCTTCCTCCCTTTATCAGAATTGCCTTTCCCTCCCCGGGAGCCGTGTTGGATGGCTGGCTAGCCTGCTAGTTCACCTTTTGGGTAGCAATCAGCGGCTAGCTTGCTAGTTTTCGAGGAGAGTTGCTTGGTGTAAGGAAGGGGTGGAGGGGGGAGAGATGAGTTTTTTACAAATTAAAAAACGAATGAAATAAAATTTGGGGTATTTCTATCGCACCGCCAAAGCTAGCGATGTACAATCGCCTGGGAACCCCCTCTTTGACCGATAATGTCGTTCACACCAAGGCTAGCTTTCGCTCGAGTAGGAGAGGGTCTGCCCGGCTTGCGCGCTCCCAAACCAAGGCGCGCTCCCGCTCGTTATAACGCTGCGTTTAGAGAAGGTTCCCCCGACAAAATGGCGGCCAAAACAAATCAGAGGTTTTGGCAAAGGCCGCTGTCAGCGAAACACTAATTTTCAGTTCAAACAGCGGCGGACTGTTAAGCGCGCGGTATATCTGAAGAATGGCAACTGTCAAATCACGAGTTAACTAGCTGGCTAGGCAGTCGATTGAACTTGCTAAGATTGTTAAATAGTTCCTCGTTTGTCAGTTAACGGCAAAGTGGCTAATTAGCTATTACTAGCTGAGAAACCAGCACGCAAGTTATGGCAAGCTCCATGAAACGGTGCTACTTTAAAGATCATGAGTGGCAGGTCAACTATCATATTTGGGTCCTTGGCAAGCTTGCGAGCTGCGCAGCAACTCAACCCAGTAATGGAAAAGAATGAGAAGTAGGTAGCTAAATTAGCTAACGTTTGTTATGATAAACGCATAGGCTCAAATTAGCTAGCTGGCTCTGTAATAACGATGTTAGCCAGCAAAATTAGCTGGAATAGACGTTTGGCTAGGTAGAAAACGTTCATGAATTAGCAAGCTAGTTAGTTCTGAAACAATATGCCAAATTATTGCACATCAAATTTCGTCCAGAATGCAAACTGAAATTAAATAACGTTGGATAACTAGGTAAGTTCGTTAGCTAGATGGATGGAAAGCGAGCTACAGTAAATCTGCCACAGAAACATTCGCTTTCCAACTCGTTAGCTAGCTACTGGTTTGTATTCTTCCAACAAGATTAAGTTTGCTAACTGATCATTGTTATGTCGCGGCGGTAGTCAAAGCCATACTGATATTAAAGATTTTAACTTACGGTTTGCATTGAGTGGCTAATTTCATTTCACGTAATGACTTGCTAAGATAGATAGCTAGTAACATATGTTTGAAGTTGGTTGTTTCTTAGTTACAGTGAGCGTTAGCTTAAAGGTGTCCGATGTTTTTTTTCCCGGTTTGAATTTCCCGCCTCGGTCGCGCGCCTTAACGCGAGAACTTGGGGAAGTCTTGCTTGGTCGTTCACTTACGTAAAATGGCGGTGGTCACCTCTTACTGAAGGTACTATAGTACACCATCACGGTCTCATGGTATTATGACAGAAACGGGATTTATTTGCGACCACAAGTGAAAGGTTTTGTGTACAGCTAAATTCAGTCTCAGGCTTGATGAACTGGTTGCACTCTTGCGTGCAGAAGTAAGGTTATACACAACATAAGTCTCCACCAGATGGTATTTGTGATATCCCCACAGAGCAATTTTTTTGTTTACCTTGTGACTTAAAAGAAATTAACCCTATTCTGAGTAGGTTAAATATTGCCCATCAACTTTACCTGGCAGACTAACGAAGGCTACTTTCATCCCCCATTATCCAACCAGAATTTTAGGCTAAGCGATGCAGTTCTTGCCCAAGTAGGCATTATTTCTTAATTTGAGATTACCGCCTTGGTTTGCCCATTCTGATGCAAACATTTCATATTCTGTGAAGTTACAAAATTGGAGAACTAGCACATCCAAAAGCCCCAGCTACCTTTTTTCCTCCAAAAACTTAGTTATGACAATCTTGTACCAGTTGTCGGGATTTATTTCACCTCAGTTTTCTCACCTTCCAATCAACGGCTTTCCAGTTCAGATAGTGCATCCACGTTTAATCTCAAATCCACATTCTACCCTTCCAAACATTCTTCTTTGGAGTGCTCGGTCATATCAGTATCACACAAGTTTATTCTGCTCCCGCTCCCTTTTCAATGTGTGTAGCGTACCCAAAACAATTAACAAGCTTCTGAGGAAAAGATTATATATGTTCTGGAGTATTGGGAAGCAACTCTCTTTTTAAAGAGAGGGAGTTGAGTCAATTGCATTCGTTGACAATTACAACTAGTTTGTTGATCCATGGTCCTAAAAACAAATTGGGGAAGAACAGACTTTAAAGCTTTTTAATACAAAAAACAAGTACAATATAAACTTGAGAAGGTATCACAAGTTGAGAAATGTTTCCTTTAAATGGCAGTCAGATTAGTCATCAGCCCTCAAAAGGACACTGAAATAAATCAAACTCCAACTTGCTGGACCTCAACATAACATCAAACTTTGAATATAAAGACAATATTAAGTTTGTCACTGCAAATAACATCAATTACATAATTTTACATCATAAAGCATTGGGGGTGGGGAATGACATTTATTCAATCAAACACTAAATTTATTTTTGAAGTCTGGTGTACAGGGAGTATCCCCATATAGGGATGAAGGCTTAAGGGTCCGAGGCAGATTCAGAGATGAGAAGTCAGCAAAGGATGCAAGACTGCCAGGCCAATGCTTCCAACACCAACGACTGTCACCCCCTGCTGGTCAGAGCCAGGACGACAGACGCAAGGCAGTGCAAGTCACTGTGACGCCAGTTGAAGTTCATTTCTTCTGCTTGGGGGGTGGTCTAGAGGGAGAGCACAAAAGTTGTATTACTCAATCCATCTCACACATCCACTGCTTTACTTAAACTGAAGTACAAGGATCCTCAAATCGAAATCCAGCTCAAGTTCCTCTTTTATCCCAGGTAACCAACTACAAAATGAACACTTGCTGCCTCGGATTGGCCTGTCCTAACATCCGACTACCAGGTACAGGAAGGGTGGAAGACCAGTTCTTGGACTGTAATTTGAGGACCAATTCAGTAGGAAAAAAGGCAGACAAGCAATTAGAAATATCTAAACCATGTTAGATATCGACAACCATACGATCTGAGAGGTATAATGGGTCAGGTTCTCACCGAATTGAGCAAACAAAAACTCTCCTCACCTGTAGATGCCCACTACAACTGCATGATCCCTTTCATAGGGCTCCAATGTTAACTGTTCCTGAGGCTTCATGTTTTCTGCACTCATCTTCTTCACCTCTGCTGCAAACACAGCTTCTGGTGCTGCCGTGGAGTCGATACAATTTGCCTGATAGGGAGAAAGAAACAGTTAAGTTGCACCTGCCTTCATTGGGTCCCAAGAATCTGGCCCTATGATAACCTGGTGGCAAGGTCTATAAATTGCCTAGTTACAGCAGTTTGAGCTGCTCATTACAGATGGGGAAAAACTAAGTCCATTGCAATTATCTAGTTAGTCCTCTATTCCTGCAAGAATACAAAGCTGTATCGGTGTTCTTTGAGAAAATGAGTATCTCTTCTTGATTTTCCTGGGACATGCATTAAGTGTGAAACAAACTACACATTCTGACAGTTTAAACTGTTTAGCACCAAAAAGCCTATAAGACTTTTTACTGTAACCAATACAAGTAAACTGGGAGGCTGAATTTCAATGTGATTTTATCAGGACAAGTCCACTCCCCTTGCTTTGTTCTTCATCTAGCAGACACTACCAGTACTAGAAGTTTTACAATGGAACAGAGTGAGAACCTAATAAAAACAAATAGCAGCTGAAATTTAACCCTTTCGCACGCGCACACGGAAATTTCAGCATTATGCTAATCAACTCCTCTGCCTGAATACAAATTTTCCATGTTTTTCCAATAGCCATGGGGTCCTAAATCTTACCTAGAAAGGGCTGGTAAGCGTGCAGGCTTTCAACCCAACTGAGCAGTTACACACCAGATTCTACTACTCGTGGTCTTCAGAAAAGATTCAAATTCAAACAGATCATGTATCTCCAAATATTTGCCCTCGATATGTAAAATCTGCTACATTTTGCAGTAAATAAATGCATCCAACTTGTGCTGAAATTTATTAGCAACACTTAACTTCATTACCATGAGATGCTATGGTTAACCCAGCATTTAATAAAAACTTTGAGCATATCCGATATCTGGTCTTAACTTGGGCAGAGCAGTCATGTCTGGTTTTGTAAAAGCTGGGTGTGTGTGTCAAAGGGTTGATCAGGTGGCCTTCACTGGAATCACTTCAATCAGTGAATAGTAAAACTAATAACACTACCACTTTGTGCATTACATTGGTTCGCTTACCTTAATTGAGATGACAAAGTGGCCTCCGTTCTTGAGGAAGTTGTGTGCATTAAGGGCAACAATTCTGGTCTGGTCAGGCTGAGCAACATCAGCAAAGATCACATCTACCATTCCTTGAAAAGCAGAGAACAGGGTCATGAGTTGTTAAGTGCAATATTCAGTCTATCAGTCAGTGAAATTTACTGTGCCAGGGGATATCTCCGCATCACAGGTCAAGTAAGTTGGAAAATGAAAATTAGCAGCAGTTATGTACCATCAGCCAAAAATTCAAACTCTATTCACCCTACAACTCCCCCGCAGCCAATTCACCAGATACGCAGCCCTAAATATTCCAAAAACAGTCAGCTCTTGTTGCCCATTTACAACTCCAATTAGGAAAAACTTGGGACAGGATGGAAAAGGCAAATAAAAACAAAAAGTGTGATTTCTGAATTTACTTTGAATAGTATTTCTTCGCAGACAGCTAAAGAGAAGATATTTCCAGACTCTTACCAGCAACAAGTCAAAAGCCATGTTCTGTGATAGTATGGGGTTGTTTCAGTGCCCATGGCAAAGGTAGCTTGCACTTCTGTGAGGGCACTATTAACTGTGAAAACTACACTCAGATTCTGGTGCAACAGAAACGGGGCCTTCAAGACATCCTTTTAGGGACACTCATGCAAATTTCAACGAGACAACATAAAAGCGCATTCTCCATGCATTATAAAAGCATGGCTGAGTAATACGAGAGTGCGGGTGCTGAACTGGCCTGTCTGTAGTCCCGACTTGACCCCAGAAGGGACCTTGTGGTGCATTTTGAAATGCAGAATGTGACCGATTACTGTGGCACACCTTAAGACTTATTTGCAGGAATAATGGGACAAGGTCTCAACAGAACAGAAAACATCTAATGCAATACAAAAAAAATATGGTAAATGCAACAGAATCAATCACCTGTCAGGAACTCCTTTCCTCCCATGCAATTAATTATGCAAGAAATAATCCTCAAACAGCTGTGCCACTATTGCCAAATAAACCAGTGTGAGGTGGGATAATGCAGCCCAGAGGCAAAATTGCAACAATAAAGCAAACAGACTAAATATTGGAGTTGTTTTCACTTTCGTTTTGTGCACGGATTACAAGTGATCCGTTGTTTTGTTTAACTGCCATCTTATATACCTGCAGTGACTGCCGATTGGCAGAAGGAAGCTGAATGACATTTCAAAGCAAAGTATCTGCTACCGATAACAATGCACCCAAGCCACGCAGGAGAAGTGCTATGAAGCGTACATTTCATTTGAACGATAACAGACAATACCTTGGCAAGCTTGCCAAATTTTAATTGCCGGTGAGGCTGCATTCCTGAACTCGCATCAGCATTTCCAAGGGTCTGCATTAGGGGCCGGAATGGCAAGCAGTGATGGGGTGCGTAAGAAACCCGGGAATGTTTGGGTGAAATGTGGTTGGCCCATTAATGGTTTTAGAAAATCACTTTGACATAATGACTACACAAATCTTTCCATCTTTTAAATCATTTGCCAGTCACTGACAGGAGCAATGAGATCAGTGCTTCAAGTCACCCCAACTTATGAACTGCAATAAATAAAATGAGTAAACATTCAACCCTCCAGAACATTTTGACTATTTTATCAGCCAATTACATCAATCTTGCATACTGGTGTTAAAGTTGAAAGTGATCACTGCTCTGAGTTAGCCTACAGGTCATAAGTAAAATAAATTCAAGGTGATGGTGGTAACCCTTGGTAGAGAAAATTTTCACTTTCTTAATTTGTATTGTGCTCTCTTGGGTAAAAATTAAGTAATATAGTATGAGCACAAGGCTGCTAGTATTCCACTGTGCATGAAGAAGCAATGGAGGTTTTGATGCATCAGTTTTTGAGAAAATCATTCTTGAGAGCAGGACTAACCACTACTAATAACAAATCAGCAGTGTACGATGATTATTAGGCTAAAGTCTACTGAAAATGAGCACAGCCTGACAAAAAACTTAAAACAATCACAGATGGTTAGGCTACACAATTTTGGATTGCACTTAGCCTGTATACACAATGACAATTGAAATAACCTAATTAACACCAAACTGCCTAGATCTACTTGGGAGGACAATGTTTCACAGGTTGAAAACCACGGTAACATTGAGAATTTCGTCACCATTATTGTTAAAACAACCTGTTGGTCCAGCCGTCCGCCCTTGACTGATTTACAGTTACAGATTATCCACTTCAGGGGTATTAACTTTGCTTATCCAATCAGCATTTGTGACATGTACAATGTAGTCTAATTCAGTGAAAGTTGTCAGTGGTCACAGAATTTTATACCTGAAGTCATTCAGTTTCAATCACAGTATTCAAGTTTCAAGAGTGCATGTTCATGTAAATCTCTTCATTCAGTTTGTTCCACCAATACCAACTAACGAGGCTTACGTGCAAAGCACACTTTCATATTGTGGTTGTTCGCTTCTTTAATGGTCCCATAACATTGATGCCAACTAGTTCAGCAGACCTAATTGAGCCAAGGCCAGGGTACAAAACACCTATCCAGGGTATGGCAGTTAGCATCTTCAGAGCAGCTAGCTCAAAAATATAACAAGTGTTACCACTAAACGTGGCCATGTCCCCCGCCAGGTCACAGAAATCGACTGGGGTCGGCGTATCACAGTAATACACACTGAAGTCAAAGATGAATTAAATCGGTCAAACCGTTCTTGAGATATCGCGTTCACAACAAACAGGACGTGACAGACGGACAGAGCTGAATACTATGTCCCCCGCTCCGCTCGCTACCACAGCGGCGAGGGACAATTAGCGGTCTAACATTTCCTCATCAACTGGTAAGGGCGACTGCTGTACGGAGGATGTGTCTGGGAAAAGGAGGACGTCTGGTTACCCAGACCCAGTGGTCATGTCTTATTCAATGCAAGCAGTAGTAAGACAGACTGGGCTCCCCTAGCTAGGTTTGGGAAAACAACCTGGCTCAAACAGAAGAGTTAACAAAGAGCCAGTGGCCTATTTTAACATCATACATGGCAACAGTTTCTGTTTTGAGAAAAAAAAGCAGACAATTTTCAAGTAGACAATTTCTCGGAAACCAAAATCATGTGACTTCAGCAGCATAACATTAGCACCATGAGCACCACACTGTTTACCGTGTTCACCAGTACAAGCCTGGGACCCCTGGATTCAAAGGTATTATACTTTCAACAGTGACTGACTACTCTATACAGAAACTGTGCAACACTAAGCACCAATCAGTGAGCTGAGTTTCATAAGAAGGACAAACTGGCTGGTCACAAAGCGTTTTTCCATCAGTTTACATTAGCCGGATGAAATGACTTTTAAAAACCGAACTGATGAATGAGATGGAATTTCAAAATTCTAAATACTAGCACACTTTGTGACACTAAGGCATGTATTTACATAAAGGTTTGTAGAAGAAAGGTGGAGAACTGTAGAGCGAGTAGTGCTTTATTTCAATCAGGACAATATTTGTAATAATCAGGGTCCAAAATTAACTTTTTGGCTGGTACAAGGGGAAAAAAAATGACCAGCCAATCAGATTTTTTACCAGCCAAAAATATAAATGTGTTTTTATTATTGCAGTGTGCCATAATTACAATAAAGAGTGTCTTCCTGGTCTTATATGCAATTTGTGATGTGAGGGAACTCGGTTACACAACATTTCCCATGATGCTTTACGTGTCCCAGAATCCTTTGGGTTGACGTTTACGTAACGAAAAGGGAGTCCACAGCTATGCAGCGACCGTAGCGCCAGAGCAGGGTTCTCGTTATCTGTTCGCCTGCAGGATAAAGCTACAACATTAAGCCTCTGATAAATGTCCAAAGTTTCTCACTTATCATGACACAATTCTCATCAATATTGTAGTGTAAAACAGTAATAGTAGTAACTTTAACTGTAGCCTATGCAGAAATATTAATGCGTCGGTTACAAGACTGGCAGATGTAATACATTTGAATTCATGAATTCAGTGGTATTTGCCTTTAAGTGCAACAAGTAAAAACAATTATGGAAGAATGAGTGAGTTCAGAGTTCAGTATTCTGTAGTGAAGAACTGCTAAGAAAAAAGAAGCAATTAGCTAACAATATGATTAGCTAATAAGAATGGTAGCTAGCCAGCCAACATTACCTAGCTGGCTAATAAACCAGCTAGATAACGTTACTAGTTAGGGACCTTAGCTATCATAGCTAGCTAGCTAACAATGAAAGGAAACTAGCAAGGAAGCTTTTTGGAGGGCAACTTTCGCATATTATAAAATATATTAAAACAACTGACTCGCACATCCGTGCGAAGTCCGAATATGGTCTAGCTTTCTTTACAATAGCGTGTGCAGTCCGAAAAAGGATAGCCATCTTCCTAGCGATAGTATCAGACAATTTTACGAGGGCCCTGACTGATGGCGTAGCCTGGAGGGGCAGAGCCTAAGCCCTGGAGACCGATGCCCATTCGAGATGAAGTTTTTATTACTCGTGAAACACGATGCTCTCTACCTTCATTCTCGCAGTCGGCGTGATGTCACAATCACATGAAAAAACATCCGCCATGACACTTGGGGGATGACAGGAGAAAAGTTCTATCTACTTGCATTCACCAGACACTCTTTTTATGCTATCATTTTACGGTCATCTAAGTCAACAATTTGAAACAATGTCCAATGAATATCAGGAACAAATACCTCCTAAAGCTCAGTTGCGATATTTAGACTAAATTAATTTAATTGGAATCAGCAAGTGCCCCTATAGGGAACCAGCCGATAAATGGGTCAACAACCCTCCGCGATGGCCAGGAATTGAATATAAAGATGTCTACCATTCTCATCAAATCACCACGCAAGTCATCAGGGTTGACGTAACAGCAAAAGCCGCCGTGCCCTCAATGGTTGCAATTGCGCTCCTAAAAAACACACCCGTTCAACGGCAAAAGTTGCTATCATGCCCCTTTAAGCTTAGCCATCGGTGTCTCTCCTAGCAATGTTGTGCACTTAACAGCAAAAACCGAACGAGCTTGACAGTCGGTCGATCTGGCAAGACAGACCCAGCAGTAGCAACAGCAGCTCCCATATTTCTCAGCTCCATGATAGCTAGCTAGCAGGGCAATACAGATAAGGGGCAATCCAGATAAGACAAAACCGCAACATTTGCATTTGAACTTAGCTGGCTGCAAAAATGCAAAAGCAACATGTATAATGTTAGAATCACGGTAGGATAACGAGGAAATCCTCAGATTCAACCTTTAATTTGCGACCCTCATAACACATTTGTAACAGCTTAGTGATAGTTCGTTGTCCTATTTGATAATGCGCTGGTTGGATGGTTGCAAGCAAGAATTTGAAGTCGCTCCATCTCGTCTGTGGTGTTCTGGCATTTTTGTTGACACACAGCTGTTGTCCCACGCCTAATACTTATGTCTCGCGTGTTGCCGCAGACAAATCTGATATCCCACTTAGTCATTAGTCATATCATCCTGACACTAAGCACACCAATCTATTCATTTTACCATTACGATTACGTAAAACTGAAGCTCTGGATTTTTACTCTTGGTTGTGTTGCAGCCATGAACGTAGCAAGATTTTGGCATTATTGCACTGTACAAGAAATGAAAAACGCCTCAACTCTGTCCTCGATTTTGTTCGTTTATCCCCCAACTGTCATGGCCACCGCTGTTATCATGGAAGTCACATGGTATGTCCAACTGCAAGAATAGTAGTATACCCAACGACAAATGAATAGTCTCCGGCCTTTTCTTTTGCGTGGAGATGACAAACAGTACAAAACATTACTGCGCTCTCAAAGCAGGTCGGCTGTGGTTTTTCCTTCCGAGCTATCGGAGCAGAATTTTTTATTTTTTTAAAGTTACAGAGCCCTGCGCTACGCGCGTGAGGAATCATCTGGGAAGCTGAAATGACTGACGCATTTTGTGACAGCACCCAACAGCTTTCTCCAGCAGTTCTTCCTTGCCTGTTCATATTTTTCTTGCCAGCCAGTGGCGGGTAAGCCTCCAGAACATACTCGCCAGAGATACAGTGGGGTGCAAAAATTTGGGTTTAAATGTCTGTTACAATTATTCTCCAAGTGATTGAAAGCAAACCTGAACACTAAATGCTACAAAGTTAAACATGACACATTTTATCTCATTTTAAAGCAAGAATAATTTTTATTTTAAACTTTTTACAGTTTCAAAATAATAAAACAAGGAAAAAGGCCTTGTGCAAAAGTTTGGGAACCCTGTCAGCTAGTACTTTGTAACTCCTCCTCAGGCAGCTATAACAGTTTGCAAACACTAAGAGTTTTTCAGTTCTTGTCTTTGGAATTTTTCCCTATTCTTCCTGACAAAACACCTCCATCTCAGAAATATTTTTCGGCCTTCTTGCATGTTTGAGGTCTCTCCACAGATTTAGATTATTTTATTAGATTATTTAGATTATTTTCAATAATATTCAAGTCTGGGGACTGTGATGGCCATTCCAAAACCTTCATCCGTAATTCCCTGGAAGTACTTCACGGTGGATTTTGAGGTATGCTTCAGGTCATTGTCTTGCTGGAATACCCAATGTCTCTTTAACTTCAATTTCTGGACTGAGCTTTGAACATTAGCCTCTAGAATGTCCTGTTATTTGGTGGAATCCATTCTTCCTTCCACCTGCACAATACTGCCCCTGCCCCCAGGTGCTACACAACCCCAAAGCATAATGGTTCCACCTCCATGCTTAACAATTGGCAAAGTGTTCTTCTCTACAAATGCTTCACCCTTTTCTCCAAACATACCTTCTTTGGTTGTGGCCAGAAAGTTCGATTTTGGTTTAGTCAGTCCAAAGCACATTGTTCCAATAGGCTTGAGGTTTCTCAAGGTTTTCTTTTGCATACTTCAGATGCTTAATTTTGTGTTGAGGTCGTAGGAAAGGCTTCTTTCTTGCAACTCTGCCATGTAGGTCTTTGTTGTTTAAGGTACGCTGTATTGTTGTCCTGTGAACAACTAGACCTGTGTCTGCTACTCTTTTTTGCAGCTCTTTTGCAGTGATGTATGGGTTCTTCTGAGCATTTCTCACCAGATCTCAGGCCATTCTATCTGAAATTTTTCTTAGTCTTCCAGATCTTGCCTTGACTTCAATTGTTCCATTTATTTTCCATTTTCTTACGATGTTTCTGAAAGTAGAAATGGGTAGTTTGAAACGTTTCGAGAATTTTTTGTAGCCCTCTCCTTGTTGGTGGAAGTGAATTATCTTGATTTTAACATCCTTGGACAACTGTTTGGAGGAACACATGGTTTTTAAACACCAGACACAACAGCCACCACAGTCGGATATTTTAGAAAGCATGGAGTTACTTCAGCATATATAGTGCAACCCTGGAATTATATTCCCCTGCCTCATTGAAGCCCTAACGAGTAAAACACCTGGGTCTGGGCCTTAGTAATCATCTTAAAAGGTAACAAAGAATAATCATAAAGGCAGGCCTCAAATTAAGTTATTTTTAGGGCAAGGCCACTTGGCTTTTTAGAATTGGGGCATCACGGCCAAAATGTAGGGCACCAAGGCCAAAACTAAATTAATCAATTTTGCAAGAAAAATAAGTGATAATGACATTGTATGTAGATAAAACAGAATAAATAAATAATTAGGAGCGCACTGAAAACCAATATTTTATAAATTTTTTAAATTGTTCAATTTTTTATTCATTCTTGCAGCAATTTTTTGACAGAACAATCAAGACCAATACATGACCAATAATTAGAAATGATAATGAAAAAGTGAATGCCTATTGCCAACATTTATATAACTGGCATTGTAAGGATGATAGTATAAATGCAAAAATCCAAAACTTTCGTTGACTTCGCGGCATTTATTGTCGCCATCGTTACAGTTGTCACTCACTCAGTTGTCACAACTGCGTCATGCCAGACAACGCCCTTTAGCCATGACATTCAGAATCTAGAACGGATTCCCGGGGTTTATTGCTTTATGAGCCTCGCAAACTAACTTATGCAAATCTGTGCTACACGAGCGCAGAAATTATAAAGAAATATTGATATTTTAAGTGGTCATTTATGTGCAGAAGAAAATGCTTCAATTTTATGGTGCAATGTTTAACAATTCTAACAAAAATAAATTAGAATGCCGTCGTTCAACAAATTAGTCTGAGCAACTGTTGCTACCCGGAAAAGTAAACTGCGAGAGGTTTTGGTTATCAAGCATTGAAAGATGAAGTTTTCGATGGCCTTTGTTACTGCCGACGGACCGCGACTGCTGAGCAGTCTGGCACGACACTGGATGCTCTGCACAGGCTACCGCTGTCAGCGAATGCTCTCTCCAGCTTGCTCTCAAAGTTTAGTTTCTGTCGAGGAAAGTAACACAACCACCGTTTTCTCCCAGCCCAAAAACGCATCTATACTTGACACCAACATTTTCATTGCTTGTGCTTAAAACGTAATGTGAGCTGATTTTTCTCAAGCCGGAAGGATACCAACCTCACGCAAAGTTGCCTTATTCATGACTGGGCGTGTCGTTAGTCGCACAAAGTGCTCAGGAGACATGCGCAGCGTGAAGACGGGAGTCGCACAACTCAGTCGCTGTGTCGAAAATCGCCACTTTGGGCAATTTTTGGGCACCGTGGCCACACTGGCCGTTTGAGTAGTCGGGCATTATGGCCACACAGGAGGGCAACCAAGGCAATTGCCGCTAGGCCATGGTATAATTCATGCGCTGTAAAGGGTTCCCAAACTTTTGCACAGGGCCCTTTTTCCTTTCTTATCATTTAAAAACTCAGAAAACTTATAATAGCAGAAAGGTGTCATGTTTAACTTTGTAGCATTTAGTGTTCAGGTTTGCTTTCAATCACTTGGAGATTAACTGTAACAGACATTTAAACCAGGGGTTCCCAAATTTTTGCACTCCATTTTACCAGCCTTTGGCGAGTGGCCAGTGCTAATTTTGGACCCTGGTCATAATAACAAGATGTGTTTCTGAAACACTGATGCCCCCGGATATAAGCATAGTTTGGATTTATAATATGGAAAAGGACCAGATGGAATCGCTTGGACTTGCAAAGGGTTAAATAAACGAATAAAATTTGTAAAACTTTTCAAGGAAACTATTGCGAAATCAAAATGACGCCAAGGTGAAGGTCACAAGGTGAAAAATTATGACCTCATCCGTGTGAAGGGATACACATGTCAAGTATCAAAGGTCTATCACTGACCAATGATAAGTTATGGCCGAGGTAAACGTTTTCGGAAAATGCGTCCTACACCAAGGTCAAGGTCACAAAGTCAAAAATGATGACCTCATCCGAAAGGTCTCGTGTCAAGGGATACACGTGAAGTATCAAAGGTCTATCACTGACCAATGATAAGTAATGGCCAAGGTTAACGTTTCTCAGAAAATGCGTCCTACACCAAGGTCAAGGTCAAAAATGATAACCTCATCCGAAAGGTCTTGCGACAAGGGATACACATGTCAAGTATCAAAGTCCTATCTCTGACAATCAAAAGTTATGGCCAAGGTTAAAGTTTTTTTTCGGAAAATGTGTCCTACGCCAAGGTCAAGATCACAAGGTCAAAAATTATGACCTCATCCAGAAGGTCTCGTGACAAGGGATACATATGTCAAGTATCAAAGGCCTACCTCCGACCAATCAAAAAAAGGTTAGCTTTTGGAAAATGTGTCCTACCAGGTCAAGGTTCAAAAAATGACCTCATTTTGGATAAATGTGTATCAAAGTCCTATCTCTGACAATCAAAAGTTACGCCAAGGTTAAAGGTCCAAGGTCACAAGGTCAAAAATGATGACCTCGAAAGGTCCGGACAAGGTCTATGTCAAGATCAAAGGGATACAACATGTCAAGGTTTAAGTTTTGGAAAACACATCCTACGCCAAGGTCAAGGTCAAAAAGGACCCATATCTCTGACAAGGAATCATGTCAAGTAAAAGGTCTATCTCTGACCAATCAAAGGTTAAAAGGTTTTTTTGGCTGCTGCAGACAAACAGACAGACAGACAACCATACAGGTGCAAAACAATATGCCCCATGTCAAGTATCAAAGGCCAAAAAATCTTCAATTCGGGGCATAAAAATAATACAGCCTACAAACAATATACAAGCAGCCTGGCTTCCAGCCGGACCCTTACCAAATGTTTAGAGAATAGCGTCACATAACTTGGAAACTGATGTTGAAAACAGCCAATAAGCTGCTCAGGTTTGGTCTGAACAAGACAGCGAGCCACTAAGGCTTCATGTTTTTTGAAACACCGCTGACTGTGTTTAATTACAAATGCATCAACAAGGAATGTGCATGGTGAACTTAAAGCAGAGGATAAAATGGTTTTTGAGGGGACTCACCAACAAGCATGCGGTATTTATGAGGGTGACGGGCGTCTTCAATGATGGGAATGATGTTTGTTCTCTTTTTGGCTACATTGAGCAGATCTCGCCCTGACCGGTGAGAGAACTCAACAGCATACACAAGTCCATCCTACAAAGAATTGGAGGGGTGTCAGCACCTCTTATTCACATTCTACTTGGATTTGCTTTCCCAGCAGCTCACAGATGCATTCTCCGAAAAATCTATTCGCACAGCTGGATGTTTACTAAGGCAATACCAGTTGAGCACACTGATAAGATATTTAACAACAGATCCCATCCTGGGAACAAACCTAACAGCTTGGTTTAACGATCCCAAGTTCCAGATCATACTATACTGTGCCCCACTCATCCAACAACCAACTACTAAAACCTATAAAACATCAGAAATCAATGTTTGGGATCATTTAAATGGGTTGACAGTTCAGTAATAAAGCAATGTTGCAATCTTTACGTTAGCCTTAGTAAGGTAAAGTCAAGTAAAAAAATGCCTCCGTATTTTCATGCTGTGTATATCTTGCACTTATTACATTAGTTAGTATTTTAGCGTTAGTATTTTGAAACTGTGTATCTAGTTTTAATATCAATTAAGACTACCGTCTGCTTTTTCAGGCCAAGTTTCTTCCTGTTCAGCATTTTGTAATTTTCAGAAGATGTAAAAAGAGCACCATCTTGTTTGCAAGTACCAAAATGTTACTATTTTTAATTTTTGGTACTTGCAAACAAGGTTGTGATGTCTCGAAAAGGAAGATCTACTTGTCTACTGTACATCTTGCTTTTCCAAGCTGAATGACTCACTGTGGTCACAAATTGCAAAATCACTATCTGCTTTGGCATATAATATACCTTGGACAAGACTGAAGAGATGGAATGCACAACTACCATTATTGACTCTTCTAAGAGAACCAAGTTTGTTGAATTTTCCATGCTCATTAATTAAAATAGAAGTGGAATCAAACTGTGAGTATGTCAGCTCTTTATGTATCCTAGTATGAAGTTTTCAGGACAAGAGGAGAAGTAGTTTAGTAGTCCTGAATTCAGAAAAAAAACATTTGGGGGGTTTCTTAAAACTGGAATATAAACAATCAATACCATCAAATCAGTTTTTTAAAGGGCCTATGATTTCCTGAGAAGGAAGTTCATTTTGAAGGGCCCATTATCTCACCGCTCGTCATGCCAAGATAATACCCTGTGTCTGAGATTGACACTTCCCCAGATTTATGGGAATATCAATTGATGGTTTTATTTTTAAAATTAAAAAAGCCATACTTACAGGCCCAACAATGTCAGATACATGAGATACTGTAGTCCCAGAGGCTGCGCCAAGGTACATGACCTTCGCCCCTGGCTTAATGTGAATCTGGTCCACTCCTCCCAAAATGGCAGCTGCCAGCTTTGACCGGAAGGGATTCCATGCTCTGTACTCAATCTTTGTTTCTCCTTCCTGTAATCATACATATTTGAAGAACAGACTGAATTAAAAAGGACCCATTACGCCAAAACTAGGCAGCCTCAAGATCAGCATACAACGCTTAGCTTTCCAGCAACACTACAATGACAAGGACACTGTGCCAACCCAACCCAAGCCAGGGAGAAGCAGGAAAGGACACCTCACCTCCACACTGATTCTCTTCTCACCATACACAGACTCTCCGATCACCATGTTCTTTGTCACCAGGGCATCCTCCTTCCCACGGCAGATGAACACACCTGTAGAACACACACTTCCTCCTCACACAAGGCGCAACGCCAATGCAATTCAGATACTCATAATAGATCGTTTCATAGGAGCATGCAATAATATCCCGTTGTTCTCAGGTAGCCAACAGTTGTTTTGACAAGTAACACCAAGACATCAATAGACCCTTTCGGTTTAAGGGCATGAAAAAGCGAGATTTGGGGAGCACTGGATATTGCGCATGGCAGAAGAAAAACTAGAGACCATTAACAAACCTGCAGTCAGCGAGAGAAGAGCAATCTCTCGACTCAAGGTTCGCGAATTGAGACAAATGTGCAAAGATTTTGACGTACCACACTCAAAGCTCACAAAAGGGAATTAGTTGAAGCAATAATTGAAAAGCGTCTGCCGTCAAAACAAATATTTGCACACAACAGGCTAACCATCCCCATTTACCGCCCGCTCCCTCTCAACTACCACGATAACTGGGTCACTTAAAACGTCCAAAAACTAGGTTGACATGGTTTTCATTTTGGCTGTTTCAGCACAGATCTATTGCAATAATCATTTGGTTTCTTTGTGATTTTGATTACATAATTACTACAAAACCCAAAACCAGTGAAGTTGGCACGTTGTGTAAATCGTAAATAAAAACAGAATACAATGATTTGCAAATCCTTTTCAACCTATATTCTATTGAATACACTGCAAAGACAAGTTACTTAATGTTCAAACAGATAAACTTTGTAATTTTTTGCAAATATTAGCTCATTTGGAATTTGATGCCTGCAACATGTTCAAAAAAAAGCTGGCACAAGTGGCAAAAAAGACTGAGAGAGTTGAGGAATGCTCATCAAACACTTATTTGGAACATCCCACAGGTGAACGGGCTAATTGGGAACAGGTGGGTGCCATGATTGGGTATAAAAGCAGCTTCCTGAAATGCTCAGTCATTCACAAACAAGGATGGGGCGAGGGTCACCACTTAGTGAACAAATGCGTGAGCTGATTGTCGAACAGTTTAAAAACAACATTCCTCAACGAGCTATTGCAAGAAATTTAGGGATTTCATCATCTACGGTCCGTAATATCGTCAAAAGGTTCAGAGAATCTGGAGAAATCACTGCACGAAGCGACAAGGCGAAAACCAACATTGAATGCCCGTGACCTTCGATCCCTCAGGCGGTACTGCATCAAAACCGACATCAGTGTGTAAAGGACATCACCACATGGGCTCAGGAACACTTCAGAAAACCACTGTCAGTAACTACAGTTCGCCGCTACATCTGCAAGTGCAAGTTAAAACTCTACAATGCAAAGCTTAAAGCCATTTATCAACAGCACCCAGAAACGCCGCCCGGCTTGGGCTGGGCCCAAGCTCATCTAAGATGGACTGATGCAAAGTGGAAAAGTGTTCTGTGGTCTGACGAGTCCACATTTCAAATTGTTTTTGGAAACTGTGGGACGTTGGTCCTCCGGACCAAAGAGGAAAAGAACCATCCGGACTGTTATAGGCGCAAAAGTTCAAAAGCCAGCATCTGTGATGGTATGGGGTGTATTAGTGCCCAAGGCAGGGGCAACTTACACATATGTGAAGGCACCATTAATGCTGAAAGGTACATACAGGTTTTGGAGCAACATATGTTGCCATCCAAGCAATGTCTTTTTCATGGACGCCCTGCTTATTTCAGCAAGACAATGCCAAGCCACATTCTGCACATGTTACAACAGCATGGCTCCGTAGTAAAAAGAGCGGGTACTAGACTGGCCTGCCTGTAGTCCAGACCTGTCTCCCATTGAAAATGTGTGGCGATTATGAAGCGTAAAATACGACAACGGAGACCCCGGACTGTTGAACAACTTAAGCTGTACATCAAGCAAGAATGGGAAAGAGTTCCACCTGAAAAGCTTCAAAAATTGGTCTCCTCAGTTCCCAAACGTTTACTGAGTGTCGTTAAAAGGAAAGGTGATGTAACACAGTGGTAAAAGGCCCCTGTGCCAACTTTTTTTGCAATGTGTTGCTGCCTTTAAATTCTAAGTTAATGATTATTTGCAAAAAAAAAAAAAAATAAAGTTTCTCAGTTTGAACATTAAACATCTTGTCTTTGCAGTGTATTCAATTGAATATAAGTTGAAAAGGATTTGCAAATCATTGTATTCTGTTTTTATCTACGATTTACATAACGTGCCAACTTCACTGGTTTTGGGTTTTGTAGTTCTATATAGCCAACTAAGTTGAATTTGCTTGCTGGTTAGTTTTGCGGACGTGAATTAATGTCATTAACACTATGATAACTGAGTCCCACGCCATAAAATCAGCTAATCGCTACAGTGTTCCTACAACAAATTTGCGCTGTTCAAACCAACCAGCAAGCAGATGATCCTATCATCTTCTCAACGTGGCTAAGTACACTAGTACACATGTAAATTACAAGGTCTAGACATACAGAAACAGCATTATTACTTGACTGAATGCAACAGATTTGATTTCGGATTCTCATTACTACTGAAAACAACAACGTTGAGGACTTACCTTGAAAGTTTATTTCGGCGAGATATTGTCAAGTCTACATTGCGCCGATGGAGTCAAAAGTGGGTCATTCCATGCCAAATGAACCAATTTTCAGAAAAGTTCCAAGGGGCAACACCCCAATTTAAAATGGCTCTCACACGAAAAAGGTTTGAGATATTGAGCTGAAACTTAGGGTGTCAAACAAAGGAATCCCAAGGTATTTTTAGAAAGAAAAAAAAAATTGGTGAAATCGAAGACAGATCCCCTAGAGGCTCTGGTTCATTTGGCATGGAATGACCCTGGTTTTAATTTGTAGAAGCTGATGGCGCTTAGTCTAGACCGTCAGGAGGAGGGAATTCTGTATCCAGCCCCCACTTTTTCCAGCTTTTTATTCGCCAGAACCATTGTAAAATGGGGTGCCAATATATTTTGGGGGGTTTTATCAGTGAGAAGGGGGTTAGAAATTTAATATTAATATTTAATACCGCTAATGCATATGCTGCGCATGCCCTGACAACCCGGTATGTCATCAGTGACATGGCTGCCGCAGTTACATGCTACTACCACATTCGAGACACTAGAAATTAAACTCTAAATTTTCTTGACTGGAAGTGCGTCGACATGTTTACACACCCAAATGTTTCTCTGGATACCCAAGCATCAAGGTAAGCAGATAAAGTACTGATTTCATTTGATATTGTTGGAGGTTGAATTCGGAATTCTTCCCCCCCCCTTTTTTTTCCAAAGCGATTTGTGCATCCAATGCAGCAAGAGACTACCATTTTTACCGTCTGCCATACATAGTCTGCAAAGAGTATGTGCGCTACCCAAATCTCGCTTAAGCCAAACTGGTCTATTGCGCAAAAAAAATATAAATTAATTAATTAATTAATTAAAATAATAATAATAGTAATTCATAAGAATCAGCATCATCCAGTTCCAAAATGATTTTCCTTCACCACTGAGATGCAGCAGCTTGACCAATACACACAGGCCAGTTTCAGAATACAAATATACCATTCACAGTACCTCTGCATTCTAAAACATCAGTACAGATCTACTTTCTTTCTGAAAATAATAAGCAGCTACCACCAAGTACTACTGTCACAAATATGCCCCAAGAATGCAGTGCACTCACACCACTTAAAGAGGGGGCCCGATGCATTACCTACAATAATTCTTGTTTGCTTATTCATTGTTCAAACAGGAACAGGAAAGGATTCAAAATGCCAGTCATTTAATTTACCTTCATGTCTGTGGGGTTCAACTGTCACTTTCTTGCCCCCTCTGAAGCCTCCACGTCCTCCTCCTCGTCCTCCTCTGCCCCTAGGCGTTCCGCGGCCCCCTCCTCGGCCCCGGAATCCTCCTTCTCCACCAGGGGACCGGAATCCTCCACCTTTCACATCGAAGCAGGAGAGTTAGGACCACAACAGCAACACACATAATTTACTTGCATTGAAGATTTCTAAACGCCCGGTAATATGCAAACTAGGAATCTGTCAAGTGATACAGCACTGTGGATGCAAACAAAATGTAAAATTCCAGCCTCGTTTTTCATACATAATTCTCAATAGTACGCAACCCATTTCGGCTACATTGTGCCTCGAGCAAGAAGTAATATACAAACAAATTCTCTTCTTTTGTTCATATCCGCGATTTCTCTCATTTTTTTAGTACCCACCGTTTTCCGAGATTCATAAAGGTTTTCTAATTTTTGCTCTTCTTTTAGGTAAGAGAAAATTTTCCTTGTCATCAACAGTACTCTTACCAAGATAAGCGAAAAACATCCCATTTATTCAGTCCCCAAATTGTACGTCCAATGCACAGAAACACAAGTTCTAAATTTTAGGAACGTAAAAAAAATGCGTAATAGTACATGTCAACTTTTCGGGTTTCCACATGTATTACCTCCAGTATATATCCGTAAAATCCCTAAAAAAAAAATCTGTACGAGTATTTTTCTGAATATATATATATATATTTTTACATTAATTTAATTAAAAATGGCGTGTGAAAATTTCATCAAAATATTTTTAAAACCTTAGAAAGCTTTCTATTCAATAATGAAAATAAAAAAATCTCAAAGCCTCATCCAGGACAGAGACAACAGCCACGCTCATGCCAATGTTGCACACGGGCATGTCAGGTATCGAGGAGTGTGCTCCTCTCTGAACATCTTGACCAAATTTGCCGATCTCTTGTCCATATTTTTATCACTCCACTCGTACAATGCCATGAAAAAGTATTTGCCCCCTTCCTGATTTCTTATTTTTTTGCATATTTGTCACACTTAAATGTTTCAGATCAAACAAATTTTAATATTAGACAAAGACAACCCAAGTAAATACAAAATGCAGTTTTTAAATGATGATTTCATTTATTAAGGGGAAAAAGCTATCCAAACCTACCTGGCCCTATGTGAAAAAGTAATTGCCCCCTAAATCCTAATAACTGGTTGTGCCACCCTCGGCGACAAGAACTGCAATCAAACATTTGCGATAACTGGCAATGAGTCTTTCACATCCCTGTGGAAGAATTTTGGCCCACTCTTCTTTGCATAATTGCTTTAATTCAGCCACATCAGAGGGTTTTTGAGCATGAACGGCCTGTTTAAGGTCATGCCACTGCATCTCAATCACATTTAAGACCAGACTTTGACTTGGCCACTCCAAAATCTTCATTTTGTTTTTTTCAAGCCATTCAGAGGTACACTTGCTGGTGTGTTTCGGATCATTGTCCTGCTGCGTAACCCAAGTGGGCTTGAGCTTGAGATCACAAACTGATGGTTGGACATTCTCCTTCAGGATTTTCCGGTAGAGAGCAGAATTCATAGTTCCAATTACGACAAGTCGTCCAGTTCCTGAAGCAGCAAAGTCGCCCTAAACCATCACACTACCACCATCATGTTTGACTTTTGGTGTGATGTTCTTTTTATGAAATGCTGCGTTAGTTTGACGCCTGATGTAACGGGACGCAAACCTCGCAAAAAATTCAACTTTTGTCTCGTCAGTCCACAGAATATTTTCCGCAAAAATCTTGGGGGATCATCAAGATGTTTTTTGGCAAACGTGTGACGACCCTTTGTGTTCTTTTTGATCAGCAGTAGTTTCTGCCTTGGAACTCTCCCATGGATGCCATTTTTGCCCACCCTCTTTCTTATTGTTGAATCATGAACACTGACTTTAACTGAGGCAAGTGAGGCCTGCAGTTCTTCAGATGTTGTTCTGGGTTCTTTTGTGACCTCCTGGATGAGTCGTCGATGCGCTCTTGGAGTAATTTTGGTCGGCTGGCCACTCCTGGGAAGGTTCACCACTGTTCCAAGTTTTCTACATTTGTGGATAATGGCTCTCACGGTGATTCTCCGGAGTCCCGAAGCCTTAGAAATGGCTTAGCAACCCTTTCCAGACTGCTAGATGTCAATCTCTTTGTTTCTCATCTGTTCTTGAATTTCTTTAGTTTGCCGCATGACATGTTGCTTTTTTAGATCTTTTTGCCTATTTCACTTTGTCAAACAGGTTCTACTGAAGTGATTTATGGATTCAACAGGTCTGGCAGCAATCAGGCCTGGGTGTGGCTAATGAAATGCGGTTCATCACAGTCAATTCATGATTTAACGGGGGGGGGGGGCAATTACTTTTTCACATAGGGCCAGGTAGGTTTGGATAGCTTTTTTACCCTTAATAAATGAATCATCATTTAAAAACTGCATTTTGTATTTACTTGGGATATCTTTGAGTAATATTAAAATTTGTTTGATGATCTGAAACATTTAAGAGTGACAAATATGTAAAACAAACAAGAAATCAGGAAGGGGGCAAATACTTTTTCACGGCACTGTATATCACGAGGGAGAAGGGTAAAATCCAGTAATCGCCAATGCTGTGTAGCCTCGGGAACCAGCCTCTTCTTGAAAATCGATTTTAAGTTTGTACGTATGCAACTGACACGACTGTGCAGACCTTACCTCGTTTAGTCTATAGGGTCTGTTCGCACGATGAGCAGAAGCTCTGAAAAGTGGTCCACTATGGCCAAAGGCAAATAGTGTCTTGCCACAAAAAGCATCCGATTGTTATTTGTTTACCGTGGTGTGTGTTCATGTGCACTTTCATCATTGTCAAAATGAATAGCTTCCAATAATTAATATTTTTATCAGTTTTTTTCTAACTAAAACAGTTCCAATGTTATAGTGTTAACATGGACAGACAGACAACTTATGATTCCAATACCAGCTACATTTTGTGGCTGGTTTAACCAGCTACGCTTTGCGGCTGGAATTAAAAATTCATATGATGTTATTTTTACGTCCGTTAACGGGAAATTTGTGCAAGTTGACAATGTACACAATAGAATCAAATCTAAATTATTATATGTTTAAAAGGAATTTAAATTACTGGATTAATTAATTTGTGGTTAAAAACACTACTGGTCAACTGATCCCAATTAAGACAACAAAACTCTGGAAGATCACATTTACTTTGTTTCAACTGTGTTAACAGTACTTCAATTTCGCTGCTGCTTAAGTTCTTACAACTTTTTTTCAGTATCATCTCTCCACTTGAACCAAAGAGGGCAATTTGCACATGGCACAACACCTGCCCTAATATGGTGTTTAGTGGCCATAACCCATGCCAATTACAAACAATCAGCCACGCGCCTCCAATTTACAATCAAATGGGATTCATCATTCAGCACACATGGATAAGAGCAGATTTGGATGGCAAGAACAATAGGTGCATCTGGTGTTGACATCTCTTAATTTTTTTGCTAATACAAAAAAAAAAAAAGATAAGAGAATTATACAATATTATTGCTGCATGACGCCCATTGTGTCTTCAGTGCTATCCCTCCGCAATAATTTGAGCACCGAAATTAGCAGCAACTCCTGTTCCCCACTAGATGGCACACACAGTAGGGCAAGTTGTTTCATGAGTTTTCTAGATTTTTTTTTCTTTCTTGGGTGTCAATTAATGAGGAGCATGGCAGTGTCTCAAACCACACACTTGCATGCGCAGCACTACCGATGTGCACTCTCCTGTCAGGGTTTGGGAGTAAGTTCTGTGGAGAAGAAAAGAACGACTGCACAAGAACATCCCTTATTGTGGAAAATAATCACACTTCCTGGCAAAATCCAACCTGTAACCCTCAACCAAAATGCCTTTAGTAACTATCTGGCAACTCCCACTGACATTCAAATTGGCAAATCTCATGCAGATACTGATGTAGAAGTCCAGTAGTTCCAAAACTCTGTCCCTGACCTACGCATGTAGGTCCTTGTTCCAGCTGAAATCACAGTACCAGAACTTGACCAAGCTCTTAATTCTTATCATGTGCTCTTGTATAGAGGTAGTGGTTAAGCCACATTATGCCACAACTAACTAGACAGGTCGGTCGCCCACGACCAATGGGTGTAGCTCCCTTATTTCTCATGTGATAAACATGCAATACATTTGCATTAAAAGTTGCAACCATCAAATGATTGACCAAGGTTAATCAACAGAATGCTAATTAAGCTGCTGGACATTTGCATTTATTTTTTTCATAATTATCTGAACTTAATAAAATGTAGGTTTGGCCCATTAACATCTGGTTTATTTTTAACCCCTCAAACAAGAACGCTTCACTTAAGTTTTCCCAAAGGAGGTTTCAAAGACAAATAACATTTTTTTCTTCTTATTATAGGACAATGTCACACATTTTGTATCTGCTGGTTACATGGCGTCGCTGAAGTTACATCGCTATTATGTAGAGAAATATTCAAACCCAGGATGCCATCTTTTTATAGCCATAGTATCACATAAAATGGGAAATACCTAAATCTTGTACATCATTTCGCACACTTCCCTGTAATTCAGCGGAACATATTTTGGATCGTTGGAAAACATGGGATCTCTACTAGAATATAAGAGAGGCCTTAAGTTCCATAGGTTTGAATGCAGCAGCTGCATCTAACTGACCCTTATATGGGTCTGTCAGTTTTCTGGGGTTTAATTCTCCATTTTCCAAGAAATTACTTTTAATGGCCAAGAGACCATTTACTCAGGTCTTTGATCAGTGAAACATGATAGCCATTTTGCTATGATATGTTTGCAATACAATGCAATAAGCAAAATATTACTAAGGAAACATTTATCATCATGGCATGCATAGCCATTTCTGACACAATTTGACTGAAGGGTCCACAATCACATCAAATGTGAAGAGCATATAATTAAGAAAATTTGTCAAGTCCTGTGATTGCCATTGTGGTTGCAACAAAAACTAACACAGACCAGGATCCATCATAAGAGGTGGTTATGCTCCAGTAATTCAAGGCTGGCTACAAGTACAACCCCACTTCTGAAAAAAAAATTGGGATGATATGGAAAATGCAAAATAAAAAACAAGAAGTGATTTGTAAATCATCCTTGCGCTGTATTAAAAAAAAAAACAAAAAAAAAAAATTTTTCCAGCAGCTGGATTGGCTCACTTTGAAGGTGAAAAAGTGACCACCACAGCATCAGACCAAACCAGCCGTGCCCATGCCAACTGTGGCCAGGAGCCCTATGAGAGTAGGGTATAACCAGCTTTGTGCTGCTTAGATTTACGGGAGGGATGAAGTCGTTTTGGGTTAGTATAGTCCATTGACCAAGCGCCGCCAGTTGGCCGTCCGGGTGCTCATCTACTGCATTCAATGCAAGCACGTTTGGGTTTCCTCCACCCTTGTTCCGTGCATACAAGGTTTCAAATTGTACATCAAGAGAAGCAGCGGATGACAGGCGCATGTTTCGGCAGAGAAGCACTATCTGTCTATGCTCTTCCGAAGATGGCACCATGAGCCGCACACCATGTACGAGCATGCTTATGAATAGTGTGCTGTAGGACATTTCAGTTTCGGTTCGCCTTGCTGATGCCAAATTAATTTTATTTTTTGGGAAAGAAATGTAATTGATTTCCTTCTTTAGCCTTTTGAGAAATAAGCGCTGGTTCTGAGTGTTATTCCAGCCACATGTACCAGTAAAGCTAGAACAAGGGTGTGTTTACCACGGTTGCATCACCTTTCTTTTTTACAGCTCTCCAAATAATTGTTTGCAGAACTGATAGCACCTCTTATTCCAGTTTTTAAGAATATTTTTCCCAATTTTTTCCTTGAGACATGACTTCAATTGATCAAATATATGGGATCCCCAGTGTCCTATTAGCGCCAAATGAAATCCGTTAAGATTTCTTCCAGGTTCGGTTTTATTTTCCCCAAATTCTGTTTTCCATTTTAATTTTCCAGAATTCTGTTTTACGATTTAGGACCATTTTGTCATCAGACAACTAATCATAAACAAATGTTCAACATTTCAATAAGGAAGTATCCAAAATGTAATGAATATCAATGAATCTGACATAACACAACATTGCACTATTTTTTTAAAAGAGGAACTCAAAAATACCTGACTTTTTTGCAGTTTTAAGTACTTCATATTACTCTTTCCCTGAATGCATTAGTAACAGAGCTCAATCGTCCAATTTATCTTGAAAAAAAGAACAAAAACCAGCCCAGCTGCAATGCGATTTCCCCAATTTCCCAAAAGCTAATTATGTATTAACTGTTTGCATGTGACGTCGTTCTGAGACTCACTGCAGCTCTGGATTCGACGTGAACATGTGTTCAGTGCGAAATATCCAAGCTAACGCTTCGCCTTTGGGTCTGGTTTTTGTACATTTTATTCGACAAATATAGAATGCCTCGATCTTAGTTGGTGGCTGTACGAGAAACACTGTCAAAAATCTCAATCAATGTCGGTGTGAGATCTTGCTCATTGTGAAGACCGTTTACTGTGCCAATGACTGAAACAAGTGACATGACGGATGACCTGCAGAAACATCGATAATTCCAACAAGCCACGAAACTCATACTGCATTTCATGAGTCAATGCTGATTAGGATTTATCGAATGCGGCTAGCTGGCTATAAAACCGGAGAGTTGACGATGTACTGAACTAAGTGCATGTTAAGACTACATCCGTTCAGACGCCGTGTTTCAGGAGAGCGCAAAGAGAGGCTACTGGTGAGTCCCCATATTCTAACTGCATATTTTCGTGAAAGAGTTAATTTTAACGTGCGTGAAATAATGCAAAAAAAAAAAAAAAAAAAGGTATTTGTTTTGTTTCCCAAATAGGGGACAAGTTAGCTAGCTAGCAAGCTAATTTGAGTTTGATTGCCGTATCTTCCCCTCAATGGATTGTCATCATTTAATGACTTGTGCTATTCTGAACCATTAGGCTACGCTCTGAACAGCTTTAATTATTCAATTTTTCACAGGCTAACATTTGTTATCATTTGCGTTCTCTCCACCTCTCTGTACGTCTTTGTGCTTGTGTAAATAGATCTCACCATCCCGCAATGCAAATACAGCCTCTACTTCTAACTCCTACTTGAGTAGCTACAGCAACAACACTAACCTTGTTTTGCATAAAAATCGATGTATTTGAGCTTTTGTTGCCATTGATTTTTTGTGAAAACAAGGCGAAGACACAACGTGAACAATCTGACAACGGCTCAATTTAAGCCAACAGTTCCGTGACTGAATGTAGCACAAAGGCTTACTTGTACACTGTAAAGCTAGTGCACACTGCGACCAAGTCTCAGACATCACACACGATCGTGCTTTTAAGAATTATGACAAAGCAGGCGCAGAAACAAAGTGCCTCTAAAAACACTTCTTACCCAAATCTTGCAAGTAGATTTTTTTATTGAATTATTTAATCCATAATCTACCACTAACACACACAAAAAACTGAAATGTCAAACCCCTTTTTTGTTGCTCTTAAATGCAAGTTCTCCAATACAGTTGGCATGTGAAATTGTTCTTATGCGTTTTGATTCGGGCTGTCAGCCAACAAAATCTCACAGAGTTGCTTTTAGGGAAGCACTGTATACGTTGCATTGCTACATGTCTGGAGAAGTCGCCATGCTATAAAGGAGCTCCCACCGCTTTTACCCCTCTGTGCGACAGACTCTGATGCATGTACAACAATCAATCCAATCTCTGTTGAGGCTAGTCCCCCTTGTGCTGCAAGAACAGCTCAGGCAGGCTGAAATCCACTTCAATACCAGTACCCAGAATCTGCCAGCAGAACACTTCCAAAACCATCTCCCCCTCCAGTCTTCTTCCCACATCCTGGTGCCATCTCTCCTCCAGGTAAATGGCACATACCTACTCAGCCGATGCACATGATGTGAAAGAAAATGGGTTTCACTGGACCAGGTGACATTTAATTGCTCCGAAGCCCAGTTCTGATGCCCAAGTGCCCATTGTAGGCCATTTTGGTGGTGGACCAGGGTTAGAATAGGCACTCTGACTGCTCTGCAGCTACAAAGCGCACTACGCAGAAAGGTGCTATGCACTGTGTTGTGACACATGCCTCACATATCATTAAAATTCTCCCCAAATTCTGCCACAGTAGCTCTTCTGTTGGTTTGGGCCAGATGGGATAGCCTTTGCTACCCCTGTTCATTGAGGAGCCTTGGGTACCCAACATTCAGTCACTGGTTCATGGTTTGACCTCGTTTGAACACTGCCGGCGAGTATTCCCCACTGCTGAAAGGAAGTGCACCTGAAGCCTTGCAACTTCACAGATGCTCTGACCCACTCGTCTCGCCGTAACAATTTGGCCCTCTAAGTTGCTCAGGTCCCATTTCTCCCACATCCAACACATCGACTCCAAGAACTGACAGTATGCTTACCATCGAAGGTCTCTGCAGACCTTGACACGTGCCATTTTTACTAGATTATCAACGTTATTTTCTTTACCAGTGAGTGATTGTCATGTGTTGGCTTGTCAATGGAAAGGTATATTTCATTGATTCGACATCTACTTTGAGGAGAAAAAAATATAAATAAATTCAAACTGCAGTTCTTGAGCTTGGGGCAGAAATCTGAAAGTCCCTTTATAACATTTCTGGGCTGGGCCGCGAATAGCGGCCAGGCCCCTATAAACGCGAATGTCGCTGAGTATCTGAGTGACTGACTGACCGACTGCCTGAGTAATCAAGCTCAACGATTGGCTGGCCGGCAGGGAAGAAGTTCAATGATTGGTCGGCAGGCGGGGAAGAACTTCACCGATTCGTTACCCAACGACTGACTTCAGCGATTGGTCGGCCGGCGGACAAGAACTTCAACGATTGGTTGGCCGACAATTAGGCCTGCAGCGACGCGTCGATGACGTCGACGTGTCGACTTTAAAATATCATCGACGTCATATTTTGGCGTCGACGCATCGCCACACATACGTGGGTCAGCCAAAACAAGCAGTTAGCGCAGCACTTTACAGAATGGAGACTGAACCTGCGACCTCCTCACAGGGTGCCCAACAAACCCCTATAAAAAGCCCCAAAAAAGCAGCTCGCCCTAAATCATCTAAAGTGTGGGAATACTTTAAATTCAGTCCCAAACGAAAAGGTATCGTTATCTGCAGCCTTTGCCAAACTGAGCTGGCATACCACACCAGCACAACCGCGATGTTGGAGCATCTAAAGCGGAGGCACCCCCTTGTCTCTCGTGGAGGGGACAATAATAAGTAAGTACGAAGTTCGGCTAAACTAATTTTAAGTTTGTGTAGTGTGTGGTGCAGCTTAAGCACTGTGCACTTAAGTGTTCGTGCTTGTTTGGTTAGTAGTTAAAGTTAGCTAGCTACTAGCGGCTGGATACGGTAGCTGTGTTCTGCAGCCGTAAGCTATAACTCCAGCTAGCATTAAATGCTGACAGACTTTAACTAATGCACAGCTGTCTAGCCGCTAGCTAACATTATTTGGCTCCGTTTGTTGACAGCAAGCTAATCATACCATAGCACAGCAATGAGTTTAAGATAGGGGTGTAACGATTCTGAATCGCGGTTTTTTTAAGGCATAGTACCACCACCTATTGCCATGGGGCGAACATCCGAGCATTCCCTTCTCCTTTATTAAACCCGACGCAGTCTTGAACGAAAGTGCCAAACATTAAAGGGCATGAGAAATGCTTCCGAAAAAAAAAAACTTGACTGACATTAGTATTTTTCGGCGACATGCTGCATGGAGCCAAGTAAAGGACTACAGAATCGTCTCCTTTTAACCAATTAGGCAACTCTAATCCTGTCCCTGTTTACTTTGCTCAATTTGCAATCAAACAGGGGATTCGCTTATTTACTTTGCTGTATGAGTAGAACTCTTTATTAAGACAGCATGTTTGATTGCCGCATTCTGAAAGTTAAATGGCCGTAGAACAGCACAGAACGCGTATTTGGCCATTTCGTGTGATTGCGATAATTTATAGCTCACATTCACGTTTCATCAGCTTTACAGAATGTGATCCACCTTGTGTATTTTTTAGACGCTTGAAATCCAGGGCGATCTGAAAATAAATCTCTTTATTTTTATTTAATCATTATAGATCTAAAAATACTACAATGAGAGATGAAATGCTGAATTGGGATGTGGCGATGTTGAACGAGGATTTTTTTTAAAGTGTGATGAGACCACTTGCCGTCATGGGGTGTGTAGGCAGTCGCTTGTAATTTCTTGAAACATACACACCTGAAGCGGCTTAAACGATTTAAAATGCCGTCGGGAAGACGCCTGAGTTTAGATTTCGCTAATTGCAGGTGCTCCGCACTTCCCTCAATCTGCTCCTGTGTACTTGGCCTAAATAACAATCAAGAAATTTCAGAAGCCGTTAACGATTAAGATGTGATGGTGAAAAGCAGACAAACCTAACTGGGCTACGGTGTTAGATTGAAAGAATGCCAATAATTTGAATAAAAAAAAAAAAAAAAATCTTCCTCTGAATTACATCTCTAATTGTATCATTTTAGGACATTATTCAAGATTAATTTTAAAACAGATTTGTCATAAGATCGCCCTGGATTTTAAGTGTAGAAGGAAAGAGTTGTGACGGAGGAGAGGCAGGTTCTATGTTCTATGTCTGTTATAGTGTGTTAAAAACACTCAGGTATTTTTGTACTGTGCATGGCACAGTGTTTGTTTTTGCACTGCAATTTTTAGATTTTGTCATTTTGCACAGGAGAGATTTTTTGTTTGGACTGTAAGAGTAAACAGGCTGGCCTTTTTATTTTGTATAATTTTATTCTATATTTTACATTTTGCTGTGCAAAACAATGTTGTTTAATAAACTCTATTATCAATTTTTTTTGCATTTATTTGGGATACATTATGGTTTTTAAATAATCGAACAAAAGAAAAATAATTGTTAAACTAATCGTCCAACTAATCGTTAGATTAGTCGACTAATCTATATAATAATAATCTATAGTCTATAGTCGATAAATAAATAAATAATCGCCTGATTAATCTTTTTAGAAATAATCGTTTACCCCCAGTCCTACCGACAATTAGCTGGCTGGCTGGCCGGGCGTTTGTCACTAGTATCTCCCAAGGGGGTAGGAATACACCCGGAAGTTGAAGCTCAATTGAACACTCTGGAAGATAGCAGATGATCACCTAGCGGTAGCTTCTCCATTCACCCCCATTCATTTTGTATGACTTTCGACATCAAATAACTTTACACTAAAAACATTATGAGCCTTCATGTCAGGGACAATATTTTCTACAGAGAAACAACATTTTGTAGCAGACGTCTTTACTTCGTATGTAGCGTTATGGTCTAATAATAAGCATTTTTAGCCGATGGCACCAGGCTAGGCTAAAAGTGACGTGAAATGCCGGCGACTTTCTGTTGCACAGGAGGTAAATAACCGTACTGTTTCAACCAGAAGCCCATAGACGAATCATAGACGGTAGACGATTGAGCCACATCGCTAACGAAGTGAAGTACCTATGAAGTAATAATTCGCAAAACATAATAACATCGAACGGAATCAGACTATACGTACAGACGCAATTGCTTGCTCGCTGGGAATTATGTGTAGGGTACATCTACCAGACGAGGTACCGCTTCTCAGGATGTTGGTTTACTTCAGCGAGCTGACTTCGAGCATGCACAGTAGGCGTGGTGCTCAACTGAAAACTCGTTCAATAGGAGCGATCTGATATAGCGCAAAACTGTTGTAAATCGGGAGATGAGATGAAGGGGATTTTTCGTCGATATCCGCACTTCCGGTAATAAGACCAGCTTCACCAAGCCAATGCATGCATGACGAAATGTGATGAGCATTGCGCAGCTTCACAGTCGAATACCATCGTGGATACACAGATATGAGCATGAAAATATCGCAAAATTCAAATTAACGCTACAAACGAGTCAAAGCCGGAGTTCACGTTTTGGAACGAAACGCTATAAATCGCCATTATATTAGCTATCGTTCGACCGCGTGCGGATATGAGCGGAAGTTCACTCGTCGACATTTTGACATTTGACCAAGGGAGTAGGAATACACCCAGAAGTTGAAGCTCAATTGAACGCTCTAGAAGATAGCAGATGACTAACTCGCGGTAGCTTCTCCATTCACCCCCATTCATTTTGTCTGACTTTTGACATCAAATAACTTTACACAAAGACAAATCATAGACAGTAGACGATTGAGCCACATCGCTAACGAAGTGAAGTCCTTATGAAGTAAAAATTCGCAAAACATAATAACATCGAACGGAATCAGACTATACTTACAGACGCAATCGCTTGCTCGCTGGGAATTATGTGTAGGGTACATCTACCAGACGAGTTACCGCTTCTCAGGATGTTGGTTTACGTCAGCGAGCTGACTTCGAGCCTGCGCAGCAGGCGTGGTGCCCAACTGAAAACAATTGAGCTTCATCACTCTCCCGTTGAGAACAGCGTCATCCCGTTGTCCACTTCCTTTAATGTCTATGCATTTGACCCGTGATTTTCTGCCGTCAAATCCGCCTGGCGATGAGCTGTATTGTATATCAGATCGCTCGTACTGAGCTTCATCGCTCTCCCGTTGAGAATAGCGTCATACCGCCGTCCACTTCTTTTACTGTCTATGGCAGTGGTTCCCAACCCAGTCCTCAAGGACCCCCTGCCCTGCAGGTGTTTGCTCCAGCTCTACTCTTTCACCCCTGATCCATTTAAGGGCTTCTTGCTGATTGGTTGAAAAAAAATTTACCTGAACAGGGTGTGCATGGAGGTGCATTGGGCCTTAAATGGATCAGGTGTGCAAAAGTAGAGCTGCAACAAAAACCTGCAGGACAGGGGGTCCTTGAGGACTGGGTTGGGAACCACTGGTCTATGGTATCTCCTGTGGGGTATACTATGAAGCAAGTTCTACATAGACAGGCTATTTTTGAGTGAGTCGGCTCAACAAACCCCGAACTCGCAATCAGAGATAATTGGTACCACAACGGTGGTTGTAATCTTTCTTTGTTAATCTCCTTTTTGTGCCTTCAACACTGTACGTGCTCTCAACAAAAAAGCGTTTCATGCGTCAATTGACACTATATCCGTTCACAAAGGGGTCTATTCTCTCATGTGCGTAAGTCGAAAAAAGCTCGTAGCTACGCGCTTTTCAGCCTACGCGTATTCTCCCCTTGACTTAAGTCTGTGCATTACGCGCCCCGAAGGCAGTTACGCACTTCGGGCGGAGCAAGGCCAAAATCTGGGCGTTTCTCAGGCAAATAACACTTACGCATATTCTCCCCCGGTTTATGCGCCTTTTCTTTTCAGCACTTTTGAGGGCTGTATTAAGGTCAAGCGCCAATATAAGGCAAATAGAATATTGTGTTTGATGTCGGTTATAGGCCAAATTTTAACATTTATTTTATTTAACATGCCAAAGGTTGAGACATTCAATATTCGATTGTTCATCCACATTTTCTGAACTACATTTCTCATAACCATAATAAATTATCAAACAAAATCATCACATGATATTACGCAACAGCCTGTTCTCCATCATTCTACCATGCCCTCAAAACCTAAAACCAAAATGCCAGTCCTGCATTTGCTTGCACTCTTGCCTGAGTAGGAAAGAGTAAGAGGAGCTCAAAGACGACCACACATATATCGGCCTCATTTGGACATCCTGGGACTAACAGACACCGAGTGCATCCAGCGCTTTTGTCTGGACCATGAGCAGTGGCGTCCCCGGGGGGGGGGCAAAGACATGTCCCTTTATGACAGCAATTAGTCCTGGCTAGTTCTCAATCATTTTCCTTTATTGACGCGTTTTCCAATTATCGTAATTGGCAACTGAATACACGGTTCCCGCGTCAATAAAGGAAAATGATTGAGACTAACTGCTGCCAGCCACGCCACTGATCTAAAGCGTGTACAATCAATGGCTCCCACAACACTGGGGAACCCAGCGACCCGGTGGAACCCCCCCTTAACTCTCCATCTTTCAGCAGGTGTTTCGGGGAACTTTATAGGGGCTGATGTGGTGCAGCATGGCGTCAACGAACTGTATCAGACACCTTGACACAGACGCCTGTGATAGGCTATGTACATGACATCACCAGCCCCCTTAACTCTCCTCTGGAGCAGGACCTAGATGCCAGGACTGGTGCACAGCGCAAGTTATCAGACCTTGATGACCTGGGTATGTTTTGTGGATGATTGCTGCGGCTGGATAGCTGTTCATCCAGAAGTCGGCAAAGATGGACGATTGCCTCACGGACACTACCCATTTGTTACTACCCATACCCTTCTTGCCTGTCTTCCACGGAACAAACAGGCAATGTAGGAGGGGCACATTTTCAATGCTCTGATTGCGCTGGTTGAGAAGCGCTAAATTCTTTATTTGTTATTTCATTATCGCGGCAATTTGTTTGTTTGCATAGCTTTAATGTCATGGTGGCTAGAATAAGAAATAAAAAAAGATGTCTGCATTACTTCTTGTAATTGACACAAACATACATAGGCCTACTATTACAGCCGCATATCGTCAGCCTTTATCTGCTATCTACATCTGTTGCTGCTGTCTCTCTCAAATTCACATTCACAAAATCAATAACTGCTACCCTTACTCTAGCTTTTCGTCTATTCAAATATATAACTTGCTTTTGATATGTTTTCCTTACTCAAGACCCCCCCCCCCACCTCCCACTCCCACTACCTCACACACTCTCACTCACTTCCACTCCCTCACTCACAATCTCACTCTTTCACACTCTCCCCTCCCACTTTGTAAATAATTTATCAGCTCCAGCTCATTACTAAACTTGCACTTCATATAATTGCATGAGCTTTGCCCCATTTAGCACCCTTTTCTTGGGCCCATATTCTCATACAGCACTTGGCGGCCCAGCCATATACTAGGTTGCACCTAGTCTTGTTACAAAAAGGAATTAAAAGCAGCATATTGGTTTTATTTTTAGCCTGCTGATGTTGTAGTCCCAGAACAATTCACAGCTACAGCCCCTACGCTTTCCATTTACGGTGAAATGTGCTACCATCAGGATAGCTTCTCTTCTTGAAGACCTGATTGAGAAGGCGATAGAGATGCAGCAGTCTAATGTAGTAAGTTATTATACTAACTCTGAACTGAAGAGTTAGTTTCCAATGTAGAATAACTTCAGATACCGGTCTGTTTTTTGCAAAGTGGCAAGCTTCAACCACTATTTGCTTGTAAACAACTACGGAGATGATCCTATTATTTTAAAGCATGGTAGCATCACCTGTTCAACACCTGCACAGCCATTTTTACCATTCCAACACTTTGATAGTATTATGTTGCTTTTGTCCAAGCTTGAACCTGATGAGATAAACACAAATATATAGTAGCCACTTGATGTCTAGCAATATTAACACAAGTGAACATTAAGCTCATATGTCAAGGAATGTATTGCCATTCATCATAACGAGGAATAAGAGGGCAAAAAATACCAATCACAAAACGCAAGCAATCTTTAAAATTTCCATGACGTGTATGAATTCTGAGGATTGCAGCTGTGCTTACAGCGGAAACCAGCTAACAGTGGCCCCCGAGGACAGAGTTCGAGAACATCTTGTGTAGAGAATTTCATGAGATGATGGTGAACATTCCTCAACAGCAACAAAGGCAAAGGCATGCTCCATCAGTTGCTGTATCTGTACGGCAAAAAAAAATTAAATAGTGAAAGCAAAAGGAACGTCCTACTTACCACCTCCTCTACCGCCACGGAAGCCTCCTCGTCCACCTCTATCTCCGCCTCCTCTTCCTCCGCCACCTCTAAATCCGCCGCGGCCACCGCCACCTCGTGGACTGAATCCTACGGTGATGGGTACGTTTCAGATTAAGAGCACGGGGAAGAACAAAATACGGGACCCTCCTCCCTAGAAGTCGCAATCAACCAAATAAAGCACATTGAAAGTGACCGATAACACGGACGTAGCTTGAAAACAATTGAATACCCTTAACTATACGGTCGGTCGCCCGCTGGTCGACGAGTATGCCAAACCTCCCTAAAGCAATCACTACCAAAATCGTTCAACTTCAAGACCTACCCACACTAAAGGCCCGAGCCAAATTTCAAACGAATCGGTTAAAGTTTGTGGCCTGTAGTGCGCTCACAAGCAAATCTATACGGATGCGCCTAAAGATCGCTGATCCATAGCATCCCCAACTCGTCGTCCGGGGATACCACCAGCTTACTAATATTTTGGTCGTCATCGCCTAAACCCAACCAGCTACATCACCACTCAAATGCTAGTTTCGGGCAAGGAACTTCGACCGACAACATCGATCATCCACTTTGCCTCAATAAAAACCGGCATAAAAAACCTTGGTAAAACATCCAATTTCTTAGCCGCGTGTATGAAGTATAGTTCACAGACGGTCCAGTAAGAACTTGCTAGTCTAACGTTAGACCACATGGCGAGAGCACCATCCACTATCCTCTTAGACGGCACCATTTTTGCGAGTCAAGTACACAAAATATAGCCGCAACCAAGCCACTGAACGTTCACAACAGTCATTCAGCTAGACTGTAGGGTCTTTGCCAGATCAATCTTAAGCATTGAAAGTCGGCTGTATTGAAGGCAAATATCACCCAGCTTGGGTAACGTTACTACTACTGGAGAATACTAACGCTGGCCATGCAGCGACACATCAACATACTGCGCATGCCTCATATGCAGGTTGCTACTATTTAGCGAATGTCGCTAGCGTTAAGCGACAACTTCAGATGCATTAAAATGGAACCACGCAGAAATCACACGAAAAATCACATTAAAACTACAGTGTTTTGTCAATGAGGCAAATGTTAGCAAATGCGTCGCGAATAATTAGTGACCATTTGTTTCCAAACACTGGCAGCACACTTTACAATAGCTGAAGTGGTTCTGAGTTAACTTAGCGAAGTATTCAATGAACCAATTCAAAATGTTCATTTACTTTCATCTTCACCAGAACGATCAAGATGATCGCAAGGTATTAGGTAATATTCAACTCACCTGGTTTCATGTCTGTTAAATATATTCTTAGCACCTAACAATGTTTTTCCAACTTATCCTACACCGGTCTTCCGTTCGCTAACGCACCTCACTGCGAAAAAGCGTAACAGCACATGTGGTCACCACAGTAGGTCGATGCTCCCATAATACCCTACGAGCATTGAAACTCAACGCGGCGGTTTTTTAGTGTCGCCCTCTGTCTTGGAAGACTTGGGACACACATGGTGTGTGTGCTGAAGAAACTCGAGAAAGCAAATCACCTTTAAAGCTTAAACCTTCAAATAGATTATGAGAATTATAAGAATAATTATCCACATCTTAATACGAAGGTACACTAGCATAATCTTAGTAGAGAAGTCCTCCTACGAAGGTAATTTTTAGCAACCATTTTACAGAAACATTGATGTCGTGTGTAGCTCCCTCCTGTGGCAGCTCAGGTTTGTTTACTCAGCTGACGATAACTTTTAAATAGGAAAACATGATCTACTTTTCCACTAGTGTTTACCCTGTCGGCGATTTCAGGGGGGTATACTACGAAGCTGGCTTTGTGACTAAGCCTGACTTTAAGCTAAAGTAAAACCCGGAGCAGCTCCTTTTACTTTAGTCCATGTTCCAGATTTGAAGAGGTTCCTGGTTTTACTAAGTGCTGAAGTCAGGCTTAATCACAAAGCCAGCTTCATAGTATTCCCCCCAGGTGATTATTATTATTATTATTATTATTACTGAAGTTCACTAGAATTTATGTCAAACGCAACCTATTTCGGCACAATGACCTTAATTACTCATGATTTTTATGTAATCAGATGCTCGTCTCAAGAGCAACTTCCACACTTACATTTATTCATGGTACTTAATTACGGATAAAGTTCAATTTATTCACCTTGTACATGGTATATTGCCACTGTTTAGGAGTTCTTAATGTGGAGAAGGTTTGAGTAAGCAGAACATTAAATCCAGGAGTCTGTCATGAGGGATTAACTGGCATAAAAGTAATGTGACCATTTTGAGACTTACTGATCAGAATCCTTGAATTCCAGATCTCCTAGCGATGGTCAAATATTAAGAGAAGAGTCGGACACCCAACTCAAAATGTGTAAATTACAGAAGGGTGGGCTGAAACACTAGTGATATCCCATTGCTGACACTGAACAATATTTCTGCTTTTAGGCAAACAGGAAAAGTAATAAATTAAATATTCTTGCCTTCAGTGCTAATCTCAATCCGAAATTCTTGGCTCCACCTGGAGGCCCAACAATAAAGTCAGCCTCTGGTATACCCAAGTGTTCTGGTATTACAGCTGCCTGTGGCTGCAGCTTTATACTCACAAATTTGGTATTGCCATTGCAACAAAGAAACCTTTATTGCCTGATTTTTAGTTTATTAATTAATATTGCAGGTGTGGGGTTATGTATGTATGTATGTATGTTTGTACATTAGTGTGCAGTGATGATTATACACCACCACTTCTCTCTAAAAAGAGTGCTGATATTTTACGTCGCCACCATTTTTGCTGAACATGTATTGAAAAATACTGCTGTAGGCAATGCGGGCAAAAAAATAATAAAAATCATCCTCACCAGTATCATAAGATAAAAATGTGGGTAATAAACAAAAACACTGGAAGCATCAGTTTTTCATTACAATTGAAAGGTGTCGCAAATTTTAATTTTAATTTTTTTAATTTTTTTTTTTTTACTCTTGCATAGCCTGAATGCATGTTTGAAGGCTCATTCCATGATTATTGATACTAAAAAATGTGTTTAAATTGGTTTGAGGCAACATTATTCAGCAAAATTACCTTGTATGGTCAGTTGTTCCAGTATATGCGGTGACATGAACCTTGAGCAGTGTCACAGCGTTAAACACAATGGCATGACAGAAGGAGCTCTTGGAGATAGTTCTTAGCTGCATTGTGGCCTTACATGATGCTGATGGTGTTTAATGCTGTCATGGCACTGTAAGAAACACCATCAAGTATTTCAAAGAGACTGGTTAGCTGAAAACTAGTGGCAATAGAGGTGCAAAACGGAAGTTTAGTGCTTCTGATGTTCGATATATGCGTATGACAAAAAAAAAAAAAAAATTGATGGTTGACAGCTTGACAAGTCCTTGATGATATTAATAAAACCGGACTCAAATGAACTCTATTGGAGTTGAATTAACACTGGGATTTTTACTGTGTAGGGTCAGAGAACGTTTCAAAAATCACTGTTTAACCCCTTCAGTAAAAATGGAGGTGGTATTATTATGGTTTAGGGTTCAGCCTGCTCGAAAGGAGCTGGTGATCTTTTAAAAATTGACCGATTCGTGGATCAAAAGCAGTATCACAGCATCCTTGTGAGGCACGCATTGCCATCTGGAAAGAGACTGATTGGTTGGGGATTTTATTTTCAACAATATAATGACCGTAAATACACTTTTAAGTTGTGCAAGAATTATCTCAGTCAAAAAGAATCATCTGGTGACATAAAAGTTTTGCCTTGGCCTGTTCCAAGTCCAGACCTTAATCCGATTGGGCAAATCTGTTGTGACATCGAAAGAATCTCTTTGGAACAACCTTCAAACCATATGGAATGGTTTAGCGAGTGAGGAAATAAATATATATGAAAACTATGCCTGAAAGATTAAATGCTGTAATCAAAGCAAAGGGTGGTCACACTAGATATTGACTTTTTCTCTCAAAAAGAGATCATTATTTTTGTTTATACAATATGTTGCTATCTGTTTTCTTATTTTCATCTGTGTATGATTCAATATCACACATAATAAATACTGGAATAGTCCTTGGTTTCTGATTTATCTTCATTTTGTTCAGCGTATAATCTCCACTGCACACTACGGTATATATCCATGTACATGCGCATATTATATGTTCACCAGTGGAAATAAAAGACAGATCAAAATGTGTTTTATAGCATTGATTGTGATACACTATTTTTGGAAAAAGGAAGCAAAAGGTTATCAAATTTTGTTTTTATTGACAAAAATGATGGCAATTTGAAGTTTATTCTTTTTAAATTCACAAGCCCAGTGAAAACAGAAAGCAATTCACAAGAAGGAGTTCATCCCAGATCTAACTGGTGTCACCCAGTTTGAAAATGTTCATACACGTCACCATACAGTCAGATCCGCAAGTTTGGACAGTGACACAGTTTTCATCATTTTAGCTCTGTACACCACCACAATGAATTTGAAATTAATCAATCAAGTCATGCTTAAAGGACAACTTTTCTGCTTTAAGGCAGGTACCCAGTTTTAGGGGCTCAAAATTATTTGGGTAAAGTAATGTAATCAGAAAAAAAATGTTGTCATTTATTTTTAATACTTGATAGAAAACCCTTTGCTGTCAATGACCGCCTTAATTCTGGAACCAAGAGACTACACCAGATAATGGGCTTCTCCCCTGAGCATGCTTTGCCTGGCTATCTTCAGTTCTTGCTTGTTCTGTGGGCATTTTGCCTTCAGCAAGTGAAAACCATGCTTCTTTGGATCGGGACAAGTGATTGAAATGGCCATTGTTTTTTACCTTTAAACAAATTGTTGGGTTGGTTTAGTAGCGCACTTCGAGTCATTGTCCATCTGCACTGTGAAGTGCCGTGGAATGTTTTTAAGCATTTAGCAGAATGTGAGCCAATATTATAGCACTGTAGAAATCAGAATTCATCATTTTTTGGTTCTGTTGGCAGCCATACATAACCACACATGGCCATGCTTCACAGATGTGGTATGCTTCAAATCATGAAGAGTTCCTTCCTTGCCGTTTACTCATGCCTAATCATTTTGGTACAAGTCGCGCTTTATCTCATCTGCCCATAGGATATTGTTCCAGAACTGAACAGACTTTTTTAAAGATGTTTTCTGTCAAACTTCCTGGTTATGAGACATACAAGGGTTTTACATCTTGTGTTAAACCCTATGTTTTTACTCTAGAGAAGTCTTTGTTGACATTGAAACAGATATGCTTAGGTCTTGGAGAGTGTTCTTGATCTGGGTAACATTTGTGAAGGGATTTTTCTTCACCATGGAAAAAATTCTCCTGTCATCCACTACAGTTATTATCGGTAGTCTTCAAGGCCTTTTTGTTATACCCAAGCTCAATGGAGTGTTCATTATCATTTAGAATGAACCAAACACTCAATTTGGTCACACTTGATGTTTTTGCTATTTCACTGAAACATTTGTTTTGATTATTCAGCCAAATGATGGCTTGCTTCATTGGTGATAGCAGGTCTTTAGACTTTATATTGTGAGTTAGCAGTTACAGATTCCAAAAGCACATGTCAGACTTTAAATCAACTATAAACATATTATGTACTATATGCATATATAAAAAGTACTGTAATTCCTACACCATTCACCCATTATGAAGATAAATACCCTCTAATTAAAGTTGAAAATCTGCATTTTGTCTTCAGATTCATTATTTAGTTTCATCTTTAATATGCTTTGATAAACTGCCAAAACAAAACTCTGTCATTGACCAAATATTTATGGATCTTGCTGTAACAAAAATGTAAAAAAAAAAAAAAAAAAAAAAAGTGTCATGAAATTATTAATATGAAATGAATTGGACTCTTGTGCGAATTAAATTCCAAAATGCTTTTACAGTTTTGGAAAGCTAAGTAGTAAAATATGAAGTATTGATCTAAGTATCAATATACTGTACTGACAGTTCAGCAACCCACATAAAATACATCTTTGTATCAAAAAGTTAGCTAAGCATATAAACAACTGCTTTTATACACCCATGAATTGGATTTTCAACAATAATACACACAAACAAAGTAATATTGACATAAACAAATGGCAATAATTTTCAGAAGGCAAATGGATAAATTATCACCATTTTTTGCAATGATTTGTGCTCTATAGAATCTGTTAAAAGTTTTTTTCTCCTTGAGGAAAAAAGTGAAAAATTCTTGATAACAGAGGAAAGAATTAGAGGAATTATATACACAAATTAATTTCCAGCATTAATAAATCTTTTACCTTGTAATTGTACATTAATAGCATTGTACTTGCATCTACCAAAATTGAGAATGTTCAATTATATTCTTGTTCTTGTTTCTTATTACTTTTAGTCATTTCTCCTCTCCATCTTACTTATGTAACCATTTATAGCATTCAATATATCCTTCATCTCAACACTCCTGCCCACAAGAATGGACAGAGGAAATAAGAGGATGCTTTCATGTTTCCTTTTTCTATGGCCAGACTAATGGTAAAAACCATTGAAGGTAAAAACAAAGATGTTCTGATTAAGTGACAAAGAGGATAATGTAAATGCAACTGACAAAATGTATTGTCATGATTGGTTATTTTAAATACATTATCAAAATGTATTGACAGCCAGATATGGGGTATATACAGAATAATTACTTTTCTAGACATAAGTTCCAGTAAGAATACATTTTCCCTCAAACTTCATGAAAATACGACAAGCAATTACTTTGATAATGTCTTAGATTTTGTGACAGTCATTAAAAATAAAACAATAAAACAAAGAAATTGATTCAAGTTGCAGTGATATGAAGGAAAATTCAAGCAACTCTACAATTGAATATACTCAATTGTATTCAAAGGGAAATTCTGAGAATACAAGCTTGATGTGTGAAAATGCATGAACATTTACTCAGGATATACCACATCTCATCAAAAATAGAACTGCCATTCTGAATGACTACACATTAAAATATTCAGGATCGTTTAAACTCAATCACAGTGAAAGTGAGTTCAACAGCAGTTAAACAAACCATCTCTTCAATTAAATGTACCACATCAAAGTCAGTAAAATATTTTTATTTAAAAAATGCAGCAACACAGCATATCTGTCAATGGGCGCATTCGACTGGGCTCTCAAGTCTGAACGATAGTGACAAAGGTGAGGAGTTTACACTTGACTGGGAGCTGAGTTTTTCTTTTGTCTGTATTTTACTGACCAATGCAGACGTAGTGTTAGGGCTTCGTCAACCTGGTCAAATCTAGAATAAATACGTCGGCAGTAAGCTCTGCTGAGCAAGAATGAGACCTAATCATGAAAAATGATCGATCTATACAGTAAACTAACTATAAAAGTATTGTTAAAAGTTAGATAATGACTCACAGTGGAATTTAGTATCGTAAATTTTGCATGCCAACTGTCCTATGGTCAGGGATGATAGAAATCCTATGTCACTCACTCGCAAGGCTCGGCCTTGAGCAGATCTATCAAGGTGACTATTCAAATGTCTGTTCCATTTGACCGGTAACTTTCAAATTCAGACTATTCCTCTTCCTCGCATGTAAAAGGAGCTAAAAGTGTACAGAGTGCACGAGACCAGTCGAACGCACCATTGTTTCATTCAGTATGTATAAGACAATAGAAAAAATCAGAAACGAGAGCTCCACCCAGTGTGTAAACTAATTACAATATATTAACTGTGTAACTCATGCCACTAGGAAAGTACAGGTGCCACAGTTAGATCAGCTGAGAGAAAAATGAATGAATTTTGTCCCTGGAGTCACTGAAGTTATACACTTCTCACCTGATGCCATTCGTGTCCTTCCTATCTGTGCAACAATCCCTTAAAAATGATTCACTTCTTACCCTCCATCTTCCCTCTGTTCATCCCACACAAATAATTCTCAAACGCCACTGACAGAATAAATTCACCAATACATAACTGAAACTGATTCACGTTCACTTGGGTTGCGGGGGAGCTGAAGCCTATCCCAGCTACCTATGGGTGGAGGGCAGGTACACACCCTGAACAGCCTCTCAGCCCATTGCAACCATTCACACACCATTCACTCACATGCTCATAACCATGGGCAATTAAGAGTCTTCAAATAGCCAGACATGGATGTTATTGGACTGAAAGAGAAAATCAACACAAATATGGCCCCAAACAGGTTTTGCACCCACAATCGTCTTGCTGTGAGGCAACAGCTGAACTCACTGTACCACCGTACTGCCCAGAGTGAACACACTGCAGCTCAAAAGTTTTGAATCCCTAAACATTTAAGTTGGTCTTCTTTCAATGAAAGAAAGAGTTGGCATAATAGGAAAATTAAATGAAACAAACACCAACATTCATTTTAATGTTTTATTTCGTATTTCAAGTAGGGGCAAATAGTGTTTAAATGATACATTGCTGTGAAAAAGTATTTGCCACCTTCCCAATTTCTTCTGTTTTTGCTTATTTATTTTAGATAAATGTTTAAGATTATTGAATAAACTTTTATACAAGGCAAACACTAGTTAAATAAATGCAAAATGCTGTTTTTAAACGATCATTTTATTTATTGAAGGCAAAGAAACCTGTATCACCCAAGTGAAAAAATAATCAACCTCTGGAATGTTTGTTAAGGGCCTTGATTAGTAGAATCAGGTGTGTAGCAGCTTGGTTGGTATGAAAGCCTGCACCCACAGTGGCTCTTTCTGGAGAAGGTTCCCTACCCCTGGCATGCAACAATGTTGAATGCTTTGTGGTTCACAAAATCATTGAAGCGTGACCACAAGCGCAGACTACGCTTTGCTCAGTGGAGTAAAAACAAGGCCTGGGAGATATAGAACCTATACAATGTACAACAGTTTATGAAAACATCTAAATGGCTTTTCTGAGAAATATGTAGTAAATAATAAAAATGGCTTGAATACACCATCGTTAACTGATCTTATCACAATTACAGGTCATTCTGAAAGTGTTATTATAGCCTAATAAATTAACATACAACTTTATACTATATATACCGTAGTAACAATCTATATTTGTCTAATCTTAAAAGGACAAATGTGTTTCAGATGTATTGTACTTATGATCCAGAATGATCCGGAAGGCCAATGTCTCGTCAATCATGTACATATACTCTAAGACTCTTAATTTGGATAAGTATCTATAACAAGCATTCCATGTTTATTATTTAGTGACCTATTTTGACACCTAAAGGAGATAGTAATAATTTCTAAATACAGGGATGGTTCCAATTTTTGCAATCCGGATCCATGTTACCGGTCTCGCAATTCAACGACACTCGCACATTACTTAGCCAACTATATAAGGCAACTTTTGTGAAAATATCTTAGGTGTGTTTTCATAAGAACCTGGTTGTTTTTCAGGATGAACTTTATGTTTTGCATCAATTTTGGTCAAGGCAGATGCATTTTTCAATGGAGAATTGTCTGGAACTTCTTCAGTTTTTTTACACATATAATTATGTTTGGTATCAAAATGTCTGTCATGTTGTTCTGTAGACATTAAAAATCATCTGGTCTTTCAGTACAATCATTTATGGGTTTAAATATGGACTTTTCGAGGCCTTACCCCACAAAAATCTTGAAATCATTAAATAGGTCACAGTTCACTTCCTGTATGCAAATTTCACTTTTCAAATCTATTTTCTGGACAGTCCCACAAGTAGGTACATATAACCAGAAGATGGTTCAAATTGGGCTGTGGGCAAATTTGCCCATACCCTGCAAAACCTCCTTTGTTTAGCTGGTTGATTTGGTAACTAAGGGGGCAATTACTATTACTTTGATGAGCTGAAAAATTTAAGTGTGACAAATAAGCAAAATAGAGGATATCAGGAAGGGGGCCAACTGTACATGAGACAGTGATTTATTCCATTGATTTCTCATCAAAATATCCACCCTCAGACTTTTTCACTGCTTTGCAAATTATAGGCATTCAGGATATTAATTTGACCAGATGTGGAAAGTCTTTGTGCCAAAAAATCAAAGTCTTTCCGCATATTACTTGCCCCCACTTACTCAGCCAACTGATTTCAGTTACTTAGTTCACTGGTTCTCAACATTAATCCTGGGGACTCCACTGAGAATGCTGTGATTTTGTCCCACCCACAATTACAATTGTATGATTTTAACAATTAATATTAAATCAATTTGGTACGTTTCATTTTTGGAGCAGTTATTTACCCTCTTGTTGACAGAAATATTTATGCATGCCATCAATAATAAAAATTCCATATCAATATTGTTATATATTGGAAACAACATCATGAAAAAGGGGAAGATGAAACCAATAAAATATACAAAAGTTTAGTGGACTCCTAACTGGTGAAAACTAATTTTTCATGAAAACTCATGGTTGTGAAAACTAACCATGTATTAGGCAAGCAAATAATAAAGAGTAAAATTTGTTCTGTATCTTGTTTATGTTATTCAGTTCACTTAAAGTACAACCCCAATTCCGAAATAGTTGGGACAAAGTGTAAATTGTGAATAAAATCAAAACGCAATGACTTTCAAATCACACCAGCCAGTATTTTATTCACAATAGAACAGAGATAACATAGCAAATGTTGAAACTGAGAAATTTTACAATTTTATCCACAAAATGAGCTCATTTCAAATTTGATGGCTGCTACAGGTCTCAAAAAAGTTGGGACAGGGGCCTGTTTACCATGGTGTAGCATCCCCTCTTCTTTTTAACACAGAGTGGAGGCGTCTGGGCAGTGAGGAGACAAGTTTCTTGAGTTTAGCCATTGGAATTTGATCTCACTCTTGTTTAATACAGGCTTCCAGCTGCTGGAGAGTTTTGGGTCTCCTTTGACGGACTTTTCATTTAATTATGCGCCAAATGTTCTACATCGGTTAAAGATCAGGGCTGCAGTCAGGCCAGTTCAGCACACGGACTCTTCTACTACGAAGCCATGTTGTTGTAATAGCTGCAGTATATGGCTTTGCATTATCCTGCTGAAATACACAAGGCCTTCCCAGGAATAGATGTCATCTGGAAGGGAACATATATTGCTCTAAAACCTTTATATACCTTTCAGCATTCATGGTGCTTTTTAAAACATGCAAGCGTCCCACACCATTTACACTAATGCATCCCATACCATCAGATGCTGGCTTTTGAACTGAACGCTGACAACAGGAGGGGTGGTCTTTCTCCTCTTCAGCCCGGAGGACATGACGTCCATGATTTCCAACAAGAATGTCAAATTTGGACTCGTCTGACCACAGGACACTTTGCCACATTGCTACAGTCCAAATTTAAATGAGCCTTCGAACACAGAACACGGCAGCGCTTCTGGATCATGCTCAACAATGGCTTCCTTTTTGCATGATAGAGTTTTAGGTGGTATCTGTGGATGGCACGGTGGACTGTGTTTACTGACAGTGGTTTCTTGAAGTATTCCTGGGCCCATTTAGTAATGTTAATGACAGATGTCAATGCTGGTGAGTGATGCAGTGGCATCTGAGGGCCCAAAGATCACGGGCATCCAGTAAAGGTCTTCGGCCTTGTCCCTTACGCACAGAGATTTTTCCAGATTCTCTGAATCTTTTGATGATGTTATGCACTGTGGATGATGACATCTTCAAAGCCTTTGCAATTTGACACTGAGGAACATTGTTTTTAAAGTATTCCACAATTTTTTTACGCAAGCCTTCACAGGTTGGAGAGCCTCTAGCCATCTTTACTTCTGAGAGACTCAGCCTCTCTAAGACATCCCTTATATAGCCAATCATGTTACACACCTGATGCCAGTTAACTTTTTCAACCCTTTTTTGCCTGCGTCCTAACTTTTTTGAGACCTGTTGCAGCCAGAAAATTTGAAATAAACTCATTTTGTGGATAAAAATGTAAAATGTCTCAGTTTCAACATTTGAAATGTTATCTATGTTCTATTGTAAATAACATATACGCTCATGTGATCTGAAAGTCATTGCATTTTGATTTTATTCACAATTTACACTTTGTCCCAACTATTTCGAAATTGGGGTTGTATTTTGAAAGAACTTAACACTTGAGTTCAGCAACCTAATTTGGAGCTTATGTCACAGCCCTCATGTGAATGCCTGTCGTGTCCATAGACTGTATAAAAAGATGGACGAAGCAACCATGACATCACCCATTGGTTTCAGCACACCATTTAGGAAGCCTCGATTTTGGCAATTTGAACAGCGTCATTTTGTCATTTTGAAACCGGATGTGATTCCTATTGGACGAGAGCGTGAATTGAAGATCCAGGGATGAGTGAGGGATAGATCTATGGGTGGATCTGACCGTATCTGACGAGGACCTGTGGATAGCCATGCCCCCAAAGCATATCTGGCTTTATCCTTTATTATAGTCTATTTGAGACCATAATTTACAAAAATGAACATCATGATATATATTGAAGGAGACTTGAAACTTGCGATAGATACTATAAAATAATGTGGAAAATCATTATTGAAATAATAAATCAGGTGGGAAAGTAGGGTCATTTTCTCATAGACTTCTATAGCATTGAACTTCTTCCAGCAACCATCGCTGTCGCCATCTGCTCGCCATTAAATAGAATGCAATTTTAAGAGATTTCCGCATTGGCTTCACTTTTCAGACCCAGTTGCTGCGCCCATCTTTTTATTCAGTCTATGGTCATGTTTCTTCCTATTCCGCAGCTTGTGTGTCTATTAGAAGTATGTCTGCTTTGATTGGTTTACATCTTGCATGTTTGCCACTCCTTGGCTGTGTCTCATTTCATGGTTATTTCCTAATGACTATGTGATGTGAATTTAAGCCCCCTGCTTTGTGTTGCAAGTTGCTGAATTGTAATTTGCCTTTTGTGCTTAGAATCAGTCAGTATTCCTAGAAGAAACTCTTCATCTATATTTAGTATTAAATAGCAGCTATTTCTGGAAGCTTTCCTCTTTACTTAGTTAACTCGAACAAGCTTCCAAGCCTACTCAGGGTCCAGGATTGGCGCCGTGCTCAAGTTCGCCCAGCTCAAGTCAGTTTTCACATCCAGTTTGTCCGGAATATGCTCCCAGGCCTACCCAGGGTCCAGGATTGGGACCGTGTTCTTGTTAACCCTGTCCAAGTATGTTCCTCTGTCCAGTTTTACAGGAACAAGCTCCCAATCCTTCTACGACAGGAGTGTCAAATTCCAGTCCTGGAGGGCTTCAGTGTCCACAGGCTTTAGTGCTGTCCTTTCCAATTAGCAGATAATCATTGCCTTGAGAACAAAGTATGTGGACCTTACAGTGGAAACACAGCAAAAGCCAGCAGACACTGCAGCCCTCCATTGATGGCAGTTTGACATCCCTGTTCTACGGTCATCAGGATTGAAACCAAGTTCCCCTCAAGCTTCTCTATCCTCCTGTGGGACAGTTTTGAGCTGGCTAAATGTACAGTCCATCTGGTTGTTATACTGGAAGCCCCTGGCTGGCAATTGACAGTTCAGCTTCAACCACAACAACTGTAGTGAACTGTGCTATCCTTATCAAGGGTTCCATCCCCAAATCACTATATAAGCAGTCAATAAAATTTCCAATTGATTGTACTCTGCCTCTGCACTTGATTCCTGGTCTGGAACAAAACAGCTTACTGATTTTTTCAGTGTCTAGTTTGATCTATTTAAAAACCTGAAATAACTTGCTGTATAGTAGAAAAAAACTAAATATTTTCAAATGTCTTTCATTCTTTTTGACATGCATCAATATTTCTGTCAAAATGTGGCTTAAGAGAGTAAATAACTGCCGTAAAATTGAAATGCACCAAATAAAGACAAATTAACAGCTCGTTGAAATCCTACGATTGCAATCTCCGTTGGACAAAAAACCAGCATACAAAGTAGACCCTAGGCAACAGCCTGGAGAACCACTGATTTAGTTTTATTGGCTGGCTGAAAATCAGGTGAGTGGAACAAAAAACTGGAGTAGATTTTAACTTTCTGAACTTAGATTTTCCATCTCTGAATTTTACTAAGGTATCTTTCCCAATAGGTTTCCATATGGACTGGAACATGAGTCTTCAAAGATGGGCACACATCACAAACTTTAGGATTCAGGTAATCCACAATAGTCCTATGCACATTAAAACAGGTGATTGAGCTGGTCTCGTAATATTATGTAATTTCCTTAGCAAAAAGTCAGCATGGAGTTTGGATTTATCTTTTGGGTTGCTGTCTTGTGGTATCAAAAAGCGTGTTTCACTTAATTATAGTAAAAATCACAACATACTTTTGAGTGGGCGTACAAGTTACAGTATATGACCCATCCTCATCCATAGGCTGACTCGGGTTCAAGATATTATTCAAAACAATTTATTTCGGCCAAATACTGAACACAAATGTATCTGAGGCAGCTCATTATGAGGTCCTGACTTGCAGGAATGTTAATGACAGTGTGGAAGGTGTGTGAACCAGTAAATTATTCGTCATCTATTGTTGTCATATTTTGATGTCACTTGTATTGAGTCTCCATTTCCTAAAGAGAATTTTTGTTTAAGTGGGGTTTCACCTAGATACACTAAGGTGAAGTCAGATCTTTTCATGCACTCCAAACCCTTCCCAACTAACATTTGGGACCCACTGCTCAAAGAAAGAAACTTGAGCCGAAGAAATAGCTACATTACGCTCAATGCTATATACCCCCTCGGCGTGCCTTATACGTAGGCGTACCCTACCTGACCTACAAAAAATGAGGTCATGATCAGAGCTTTGACCTTAACATCATCTAGGCTTCTGGAGACACCCAGTATGCATGACCTGTTTAAATTTGAGGGCTGTCCCCATGATGGTTTAGCAGCCAGAGCATCAACAATCAATGAGACGACAGACAGAGGGACGGACAGACGCATGTCAAAGGGGATGACAATACCCTGTCAGCAAGAATCACTAAGGAGGTAAAAACGCAGGACTATTGGGAACTTTATTCCCAATATTGTCATCTTCTTGATCTTGTTCACGAGCAGGCCTCTCTCTTCTACAGCTCTTCCTGGAATAACAAAGAGGGCACAAGAAGTTGGGATTACCATCAAGATTTCCAACTGGCAAGTTTTCATTTTTTGCCTTCACTCATCCCCGCTGTACATCTTGTTGACGTCGCCGTTGGTGACGTTCTCACTGTCCTCCTCTCTTTCTCCACCCCTCTCCTCCCGCCCTATGTCCTCCTCCTCCGGGCTGGGAGACTGTTCTGAGGCCTCAGGGGGAGACGGGGGTGGGATGGGGATCGCCTCGCCCTTTTTGGCTAGCTCAGCCAGCTCGCAGGCAGAGCAGGTGGGTGTGGGTGTGGGGTAGGTGTGGTGGAAGGTATCGTAGTCCACTTCATAAAAGCCCTCCTCTAAAGAGAGGACTGGGGTGAAGCGCTGCCCCCACAAAACCTCAGAGTCCAGGTATGAGCTGCGAGCCTGACATGTCATTCCTAAAAGAGACAGAGACAGTGGGAGAGAGAGGGAATATTACTACAAAGAAGATGCTAACTTTCAATGCCATCAGAAGGCAATTGGGCCATTTTGGAACACACAGTATCTGTTGAAAAATTAAAAGTCTTGATGACTCCCACAGCAAAGGACAAACAAGCAACCTTTCGACAGAGACTAGAACTAAAGTGAATCCTTCAGATTGAGAGCGCGGGAGATAGACAGAGTGAGAGAGATCAATTATAAAAACCGTTATTGATTCACAGTTTAACCAACACATTCTCTGGCTTCCCAAATAGGAAAGTTCCAAAAAACTCTGGCTTTTAGAGAATGGCCCATAGGTCCACTTGCAGTCAGACATATCACCCTAATAGGGTAGATCCACTATGCAGTAAGGTTACGCACGTAAGGTACTGTAATGCCTTGCGTTAACTTACTGCAGAAATTTTGTGTTTTTGCGGAAGCTTACTGCAAACCAATTGATCAGCCTTTACAAAATGCAGCTTGAGGTGGTAACTACCCATCATTTTCATTAAAAATTTAAAATTTAAGAAAAAATTTTTTTAATCCTCACAGGCTACCATACTGAATACACTTTCAAGTCAGCTAATTAGAATTTTGATTAATAAGTCTATTTTTGCAGAAAAGGGGGTTTTTAAATTGTTTATTTCGTTGAAAAAGGTTTGTTTACATCCTCATTATATATTCAAACAGTCATAAACTTCCCTCAGAAACAGAATTCTCACTAAAGATGCACTCCTTCGGGGGTGTTTGCATGGTCGCACTCAGAGTCAGAATAAGGCGATAAATCAGCTGTCCTGGATTCAATGTCCAAAAGGAGTTTACGTACGAAAGGATGTGCTGGAGTTTGCGGTGTATGACTCAATAATCAACTATAATAGTGGACTAAAAGCCCGCAGTGATGTTCTAAAGCACACAGGACCTGATCGTGGGTCATACTGTTTGGCAGGGTATAACGAAATCGACGGCAATGGGCAATGCCCAGGCTGAGCGTAAAGTCTCTGAAAAGGAATCCAGGAGGAGAAAATATCTCAGATGGAAAAAGAGGGGCAGACAGGACTGGCTTCAAGAAAAGGAAGGAACACTGTACGAGTCTGGGGCATTTTGAGGCCTAATCCTTGAATGCTGAATGTGTTTGTGTGTAAGAAAGTGATGCACAAACTTCCAATGCGTTTTTCTCAAAAACTTGGTTTTATGACTTCAAACAGTAATGTTGCCAAAAGTATTAGTCCCACTGACTTGAGCTTTGGACAGAAGCTAGAATTTATGGAGTTTTTTGCAACCTACCAAACTGAACTCTCAACTATAAATACTGAGGTAGCTGTTTCCATGGATACCCCTCAAAACACTGAATGTGAAGGTCAAAATCTAAACAAAATTTGAAAAAATATTTCCTGTGGACTGAGATTCTAGGTTTTGGTAGGTTGCAAAAAGGAAATGGTCTTGTTTTATTTGGGAAAAAAAATCCAAATCAGTATATCAATTAGCTATGGAGTATTTAACATTTTTGTTTACACAATGGCGGCCATCTTGAATTCTCCTTGCCATGGTAAATAAAATGACCATAATTGGGATCAAATGTAATCTTTCACTCCCAACAACTATCTGACAAGTTAGAATGTAAAAATTCCTCAGTATATGAAAATTGGTCTCCTTGGGGTAGTTACCACCTTAAGTGCTCATAAGATAGTGTCAAACTGAGGGTCTTGCGTATCTTTGCGGATGAAAACGGGTGCCCAAATAGTTTTCCAGCATGTTGAAGAAAAGTCAACCATGCGACATAATGTACCTTTACATTAGAATGTGCAGCATGCAGTAATCTGCTGCCAGTACGTCAGAATATCTATGATACGCATATCAATATTTAAAAAAACAGACTATTTCAATGTTAAAGAGAAGTTTTCTAGCATGATGGAAAATGGTCCTCCATAGCGGAATGTGTAGGTTCCCATATATTCACATGAGCGCAGTACCACTGTCTTATCAGTTTGCGGATCTTTACTGTAACTTGTGGAGCACTACGGATTCAACTCCTATACATAGGTTTATGTAAATTTACGCAAGCCAAACTCGGCTTGCCAAACTTTACTGCATAATGCATCTGCCCTATAAGTCACAGTAAAAAAAGCACATGGGACCAAGGTTAAGCAAAAAAAAAAAAAGTCGTTCAAATTTCTGTTAAAAGTGCAATTGTATGTTAGTAATTGGTGTCCTGGCTGATGATGATGATGATAATGATGGTGACAATCATCATGATACTTAATTGATTAATTTTTTGCCAATTTTATTCTTGTTTTGCCTGTAATGAAAGTGAGCTAGTCAATAAATCACCATTAAATTGAATTCAATTGACTGAGGGAATTATTCAATTTGTAATAAATGCTCTTTTTCACAATTTAAGAGATTTATTTGTTTCATAAAAATTATCATTCTGCCTAATTTATAAAACGCCGGTGTGATTCAACAAATCGTTCATGGATTACTTAAGTAGGGAGTACACAAATTAGAAGCAACTACTAGGCTGAGTGCAACAACTCGGGCTCAGGATTCAAGCACAGACAGGAGTAAAGTTTTGTGCAGTTTCTTGAAGTAATAATAAGCATTAGACAGTTTGAGTCGATAACCTGAGGCGGGATTACAGGACAGAATCACAGGGCAAATACAAATTTGAAGGACAGACAGAAGATCAGGAACCAGCCGGGCAGAATGTGGCGCAGTTACAGACAGAATCGTGACCAGTGATCAATCCAAAGTCTTAGCCAAAAGTGACTCAACATCAAACTCATAAACAGGAAATCAAAGGAAGCTGAAACACAAGAAACTTAAAGAAACTCTTAGCACAAGAAACTTATAGCAAGGCTTGAAAGTTACAGGTAGAACTGAGACAAACTCACAACAAAAAGGTACAAAGAGAGGGCATAAATAACTGGAAGGGTAATCCAAGGAACACAAGACAGGTGGAAATGTGAGCAGGAGAGAGCAGAGAGGGGTGTGACTACAAACAAGAAATTGAGAGTCATTGAGAGAGTGGAGAGGGGAGGGCCAGAGTGAAGTGAAAGCAGAGGTAAACAAGAGCAATCCGAGATTTCTGATCTCCGCCAAGGGATGATGTTGATACAAATGCAAGATCTTTCTCTTTGGAAGATTTCAGGACCACCCATGTGACAAGTTTAAATGGAATTTTTGTATGTTTGAAGCATCCATTCTCCAAAGCCGTCATCAAAGTACAGAGCGATCACATGATCATCACGTGACCATGATGTCACGTGATGATCGTGTGATTGCGCAATCGCATCGATGTGACTGCACAGGCCGTGATTGGACAATCACTGCCGATGTATGATTGCGCAATCAGTGGTGTGATTGGATAATCACCGCCGCTGGCGTGTGATTGGACAATGGCCGCCGGGTGTGATTGCGCAATCAGTGGCCTGACTGGACAATTACCCTCGGGTGTGATTGCGCAATCACTTTCCACCTTGATTTGATCAAAATCTGTTCATTAGTTTTGGAGAAATGTCACTGAGATTGTAAATACAGATCCGGATCCAGAATCCAAATCCGGATCTGGATCATTACACAATTTTAATGGAGTCGTCCCTTGACCAAGATCTATCTCTGGTGAAAATTTCATGAAGATCCGTCAAGTAGTTTCCAAGATATGCCACTAAGATTGTAAATACAGATCCGGATCCAGAATCCAGATCCGGATCCGGATCATCACAAAATTTTAATGGAGTCGTCCCTGTCCCAAGATCTGCCTCTGGTGAAAATTTCATGAAGATCCGTCCAGTAGTTTCCAAGAAATCCTGTCCACAGACAGACAGAAGGACAGACGGACAAATAAATAAATAAATAAATAAATAAACCGACTCGATCGCATTATCTCCTCGGCGGAAATAACAAAGACACGTGAGAGCACATGAAACAGAGGGGACAGAAGTTAAATGGAATAAACAGTAAATAATAAATAATAATTGAGTTTATACATAGCAGCTGCCTTGTTATGGATAAGATAAATGACAAGGCAAAGTCAGCAGTGTTGTATTTTGTTCAGCAGTCTGATGACAGTCGGGTAAGAAACGTTTACTGAAACTGACAGTGCTGCTACGCAGGCTGCTGTATCTCCTGCTCGAAGACGAGGGAGAACAGTCTGTGATGGGGTGAGTGGAGTCTTAAAGGATACTGGTCGCAATAGCCAGTAGGTGTTTTTGGGCCAAGTCCTCAATAGGTGGCAGTGTGACCCCAATAATCTTTTCTGCTGTCCTCACAACTCTCCTCTGGGCCTTACTTTCTGAGCTGCAAGAGTTCTCGTACGAGAGAGAGATGCTGCTGGTCAACACACTCTCTATGGTGCCCCTGTAGAATGTGGTGAGGATGGGTGTGCTGAAGTGAGCCCTCTTCAGCCGCTGCAGGAACAGTAGTCGCTGGTGAGCCTTTTTCATCAGAGAGGAGGTGTGCAGGGACCAGGACAGGTTGTCAGCCACATGATCCCCGTGGGGCTCAGTCTCCACAGCAGTTCCGTTGATGAAGATCGGAGTATGCATGGGCTGTTTCTTCCTGAAATTGATCTCCATCTGCTTTGTTTTTTTGGCATTCAGTACAAGGTTGTTGTTCTTGCACCAGCCACCAAAAAGCCTCACCTCCTCTCTGGAAGCATTCTCCTGGTTGTTCTGGATCAGCCCCAACACTGTCGTGTCATCCGCATACTTTATGATGTGGTTCGTGTTCTGCTTTGCACAAAAGTCATCAGGGTGAACATTAGGGGGCTCAGTACACATCCCTGCAGAGAGCCGGTGCTCAGTGAGATGGTGGATGATGTGTTACTGCATACTCGCACAAACTGGAGCCTCTCTGAAAGAAAGTCTACAATCCAGTGGCACAGTGGAGTCTTTAGTCCAAGTGGACCCAGTTTGTTGACCAGATGCTGAGGGGATTATGGCACTGAGTGCTGAGCTAAAATCGAGAAACAGCATCAGTACATGGGTGTTCTTTTTCTCCAGGTGATCCAGGTTCAGTTGAAGTGCGGTGGATATAGTATCCTCAGTGGAACGGTTTCAGCAGTTGGCAAATTGAAGTGGGTAGAGTGAGGAAGGGGGGACAGATGTGATGCGATGCTTGACTCCTCTTTCGAAGCGCATCATTATTAAGGGAGTGAGTGCTACCAGCGAATAGTCATTCAGACTGGTAACTGTGGGTTTTTTGAAACTGGGATAATGGATGAAGTTTTGAAGCATGATGGCACAGTGGCTTGACTAAGGGAGATGTTACATATGTTGATTAGGACATGAGTCAGCTGATCCGCGCACCCCTTGAGCACGTACCCTGGTATCATGTCAGGACCTGCAGCTTTCCGTGGGTTGATCTTCCTCAGGGTCCGTTTGATATCAGCTGGGTTGAAATGTCGCACCTGGTCGTCACGATATGGAGTGGCTTTCACTGCTAGTGTGTTAAGTGTTTCAAACTTGCCGAAGTAGTTGTGTTGATGGTTCAGGAAATCAGTGCTATCATCACAGGCCTGGTGAGCAGACCTGTGATTTGTAACAGATTGAATTCCCTGCCACAGTCTCTTAGTGTCTGAGTGGTCTTGAAAGTGACTTTGCAATTTTTGTCCGTGGGCTCCTCTTGCCATTCTGATGACCTTATTCAGATTGGCTTTTGCAGACCTGAGGGCATTTGTGTCACCAGATTTAAAAGCAGAATTCCTAGCCTTCAGCAGGGCTCGAACCTCGGTGGTCATCCAAGGTTTCTGATATGCCCTGACTGTGAGGGTTTTTAAGGCGCTGACATCCTCCAAACATTTTTTAATGGAGCCCGAGACAGTCTCAGCATACTTGCCAACATCTGTGGTCTGATCTTTGGTGGTCGCCTCTCTGAAAACAGACAGTAAAGACAGTCCTGTAATGTTAACATAGCTTTCTCTGGCCAGACCCTTACTTGTTTCTTGGAGGACTTTGTTCTGGTCCGTAGTGGTCGGTATGCTGGTGTTAACATCACAGTGATACGCTCAGATGAGCAAAGGTCGGGACGGCATGCTGCTTTGAATGCTCCTTTGATGTTAGTGTATGCATGATCCAGTAAGTTGAGTCCCCAAGTCGCTAAGTCCACATGTTGGTAAAAGTGAGGGAGAGCTTTCTTCATGTTTGCCTGGTTAAAGTCCCCACTAACAATGAATACTCCCTCAAAGTAAGTGGTTTGCAGATCAGTAATGGAGCTCTAGAGGATGTTTAAGGACACTTCTGTATCTGCATCAGGGGGTGTGTAAACAGCAGTGATGGCCATGACAGAAAATTGCCGTGGAGTATAAATGGGATGGCATTTAACTGTCAAAAGCTCAGAGGCCGGGGAACAGCGTGAGTAAATCCTGTTTGCATTCCCTCACCATCTGTTATTGTTAAAAACTCACAGCCCACCACCTCAGGTTTTGCCACTGAGAGCCACGTTCCTGTCTGCATGGGAAGTAGTTAGCCCCTCCATGTTAATGGCATCATCCGTGACCGAGTAATTAAACCAGGTTTCTCTCAAAATTAAGGCATAACAATCTCCAGCAGTATTGATGGAAGTGGTGTTCCGCACGGACTAGCTTTTAGTTTAGCGCCAGCTCCGCCATGGGTGCCCCGCTTCTGCTTATGCATACACCGCCTTTGCCTCCTCCAAAAGTGTGTAGCGTTGGTGGTAGGTGCTGAAGCAGTGCGGGCCACTCCCGTTGAACGTAGCCAGCCAAGGTCTTTTAATAAAACCACGGTGTTTGGGTCAAGCTTTCGTGTTTCGTCGACTGTATGCAGTAACAGCAGACTTTAATGGTTGTAAATCAATCTCTCCACGCGAGTCCGGGCACTGGCTGATTCACTACCGGTGTTTTTATTGTGAGCCAATGCAGCCGCTGCTGACACGGGTGCCGCCATGAAACATCCTGACAAGAGTCCTATATTTGCATGAAACATCAACATTTTGCCATGAACATAAATGGAAATGACTCACAACTGTGAAGTACTGGTAGTATAAATTTATATTTTTTTAAGGACAGAGGCAAACGCTGCTGCTATGCACAACAATGCAATGAACAACAAATATACCCTTTTTATGCAATGAGGGGAGTTCATAATTCAGTCACACTTGTCTTACATGAAGGCCGTAATCTTCATTCCTGGTTCAATCCATTTACTTGATTGTTTAATTGCAGCATTCAGTTATACACATAGGTCAAATTAAGATATCCTACCCTCATATTCCTCTTGACTACTGACATAACAAGGTCATAGTGTATATTTGTTTGTGCACCAAGTCAAACCCACATTTTTCTAGTAAACAAATATTTAAGTAAAAATGATCACCTTTTATTTTACTGAACATACCCTTTTCCCAACAGTGGTAGCCATATGGTTGAGAGTTCATACCACCATGGCACTCTTTTGTTAAGTAAATTATTCTTTTTCAACTTCTGACCATTAACTTCATAAGTTGAGCCGTCTGACTTTATTTAAAGAGGTTAAGCCACTCAAGTTTCACTAAAAACCATGCTTCAATGTGAGAAAAGTGTGTCAGAAATTTGGCTTGGACTGTACTACGCACAAAACCAACAGCAGTTTGAATGATTTTGTTCACTTACTTTGCAGTTATGTCAATTTATAATTTTACTACAGAGCCACTGTGAGTTATCACTCAAATGTCATTAAAGCACATTAAAACATGATGCAATTCAATAAAATCCTGAATAACTCTGTTCATCCCCAGGCAGGAATTGGCTCATAAAATTTATACTTCCACTGGGGTTTTATGAAAATCAATAATAATTTTTATGATGATCATTAGAAAAACAAAACAATAGCTTATGATCAGATTTTTTTTTCCTCCAACTGCAAACTTGCCCAGCGAGACTTTAAAGGCAGATCTCTTTGTATTCGTGAGAACTGCTGAATTTCATCATTGCTCAGCAGTTATAATGTTGCCAAATGAAAAGCCAAGAGAAAAAGGACAAAGAAAGACAACACATGCAATAGCACATAGCATGGCAATCACTTGAGTACATTCATGTGATTGTGTGTGCTGGTGCCTGTGTAGGTCTGTGTACCTGAGTATGCATGCATGAGTGTTTTTATGTGCATGAATCTGCGCATGTGTCCAGCTATGTGTGGCTGTGTGTATATGTACAGTACAGTGCTGTGAAAAAGTGTCTGCCCCCATCTCGATTTTTTTTCATCTTTTGCATATGTATTGATTATCAAACCAATTTTAATAGTAGACCAAGATAACCTGAGTTAAAAACAAAATGCAGGTTTTAAATGATTATTTCACTTACTGACGGTGAAAAGCTATCCAACCCCTGGCCCTGAGTGTAATTGCCACCTTGGTTACTGACAAAGGCAGTCCTATTGTGGATGGACGGGGGGGACAACCGACACCCCCCCTCACACACACACACACACACACGCACGCACACACACACCGGCCACCCTGTGGGAAATCACCATTTCTGCATTAATTAATCTCTTTACGTGCATTATTGGCTTGGAATGGGAGGAACTATGAGGGAAGGACGGTTCAGCAAACGTTAATCAGGTGATTATAATATTCATTCATGACAGAAACACATGGCCTTCAATCATGTGGAGAGGGCAATAAGGAGTTCAGCATTAGCTATCAGACTCTGTTGGATAAAAACAGAGGGACAGTAACACTTTGCTTCTATCAGGCAATAAAATATCAATATGCAAAGAGTTGAATAAAGAATTGCTTTAACATGAAAGTAAATCTGCAGTGCTTAATTAATTAGAAGCATGATCACATCTACTGTCTTGGCACATATTGCTTTTACTGTGATATTTACTTTGGCACTAATTAGGTTTGTGCGCAGCTCAGCGTGAGAGTCTGTGAGGAATCAGATAAGGTATCACGCGGGAAAATGAATTATAACACAAGAAGTTGAATAAATTAATATACAAATAAACAGGAGCAGAACTGCCTTTTCACACATACTGGCACAGACACACATTTCTGCAGCTATATTTGCGAGGACATTGTACTGACTTACATTAACTCTGTACAGCATTTCCCAGTCTAGAACTATAGCCAAATTACACCCAACCCAATCCCCAACCCTAACTTTAACCTAACCTTATCCGTAACCAGAGCTCTAACTTTAACCAAGTAGCTGTAATCTTCCATAATCTTCAGCGAGGAGCACACAAAATGTCTTCACAATCCCACATGTCCTCAGAACATCTGTAGTTTTTCAAGAGTTGGTTCTCACAAGTATAGCGATACAAGCCAACACACACACACACTTGACCCACATACAGTATACACAAATGCGTATATATACACACGGGAATACTCACAGAAACACACACAGGCATGCCCTCTCTCTCTCTCTCATACACACACACACACACACACACACGACCCACATATAGTATCATGTTTGCACATGCAGACACAAATACATTGTATACACACAAAGGAATACAGTGCCATGAAAAAGTATTTGCCCCCTTCCTGATTTCTTGTTTGTTTTACATATTTGTCACTCTTAAATGTTTCAGATCATCAAACAAATTGTAATATTACTCAAAGATATCCCAAGTAAATACAAAATGCAGATTTTAAATGATGTTTTCATTTACTGAGGGAAAAAAGCTATCCAAACCTACCTGGCCCTATGTGAAAAAGTAATTGCCCCCCTGTTAAATCATGAATTAACTGTGATTTACCACATTTTTTGAGTTCAATTTCACTAGCCGCGGCCAGGCCTGATTACTACCAGACTGGTTGAATCAATAAATCTCTTAAATAGAACCTGTCTGACAAAGTGAAGTGGGCTAAAAAATTTCAGAAAGCAACTCTTCATGCGGTGATTCAAAGAAATTCAAGAACCGATGAGAAACAAAGTCATTGACATCTATCAGTCTGGATAGGGTTACAAAGCCATTTCTAAGCTTCTGGGACTCCAGCGAACCATGGTGAGAGCCATTATCCACAAATGGAGAAAACTTGGAACAGTGGTGAACCTTCCTAGGAGTGGCCAGCCTACCAAAATTACTCCAAGAGCGCATCAACTACTCATCCAGGAGGTCACAAAAGAACCTAGAAAAACATCTAAAGAACTGCAGGCCTCACTTGCCTCAGTTAAAAGAGCAATATGTGAGAAATGTATGTTGATTAATCATGAAATGGCCCTGATATATCACCAGACATTAAGGAATGATGTTAATTTCAAATACTTATATCACTGACAACAGTAGTCCAGCCAGAATATTCTCATTACAAAAGCGAAGTTGCAGCCCACAACTAATGTTGATGTTTTCATTTTGTGTTTTGGCCTGTTGCGCCGCCCTCCACCTATCTCCCAATCACGAAGTCAGACGCATTTCGGCATCCAGGTTGCCAGTTACCACTGAGCTGCAGCTACCAGCGTTTCGGAGCACAAATATCTGACGTTACTAAACCTAAAAGGTCTCGTTATGATTCCGAAATACGTCGTGACAAAGTCAGAAACAAAACAAGGATCTGTATAGGACATGCCTTTGAAAGATGGAGACGGCTGAAAGCAGAGAAGAATTTGAAGACTAACGCCGAAGTTGCTAATTTTCTCCTGGGTAGGTAAGATTGAGCTAAGTTTGGCTAACTTAATTCTATTTAATGTAGGCACGGACATTTCAAATATTCTCTACAGTCGAATAACGTTATGTATGTTCGTTCATGGTACGTTAGTGCGTATGCAGGTGGGTCATCCAATTGACTAGGTAACAAATTGTTTGAGAAATAAAAACCGTGGCTCTTCATTGCTAACATTAGTGATGCATTATTAGTCCGTTTCTCTGGCATTATGCTGAGACGCTGTGGAAACCGTTCCAACATTAGCACAGCCATTATGGCAATATGAAATGTAATTGAGACAGTACATCGGTCATATGAGTCCTCATTCATTCTTTACGCGTATTACAGTATGGACTTTAGTGGGCTATCCACACAGAAGAGTGACGAGCAAGTTGACCAATATGACATTGCTAAAGTTAGTTAGTCATTAGTCTCGATCTTTTCTGAACTGAACTGAACTGAACACAACCCTGCCAGAGCAAATCATTGGTGATATTGAAATGTAGCCATTGTAGCTCCGTGTAGTAGACGTTCTCGCTGGATCCGGCAACCTAGCTGGCAACCTCTCGTCTGGAGTAGAGTAGGAGGGGATACTGCGCTCTGCAGTATTTTGAATGTGATTGCACTACCAGTTTTGGCCACAAACTTACATACTGCTCCTTTAAAGTGAGCATTCATGATTCAACAATAAGAAAGAGACTGGGCAAAAATGGCATCTATGGGAGAGTTCCAAGACGAAAACCGCTGCTGACCAAAAAGAACAAAAAGGCTCGTCTCACGTTTGCCAAAAAACATCTTGATGATCCCCAAGACTTTTGGGAAAATATTCTGTGGACTGACCAGACAAAAGTTGAACTTTTTCGAAGATGTGGGCCTGTTACATCTGGCATAAAACTAACACAGCATTTCATAAAAAGGACATCATACCAACAGTCAAACATGGTGGTGGTAGTGTGTTGGTCTGGGGCTGCTTTGCTGCTTCAGAACCTGGACGACTTGCCGTAATTGATGGAACCATGAATTCTGCTCTCTACCAGAAAATCCTGAAGGAGAATGCCTGACCATCAGTTTGTGACCTCAAGCTCAAGCGCACTTGGATTATGCAGCAGGACAATGATCCGAAACACACCAGCAATTCCACCTCTGAATGGCTTAAAAAAAAAAACAAAATGAGGTTTTGGAGTGGCCTAGTCAACGTCCATACTTAAATCTGATTGAGATGCTGTGGCATGACCTTAACCCTCCAATGTGGCTGAATTAAAACAATTCTGCAAAGAAGAGTGGGCAAAATTCCTCCACATCAATGTGAAAGACTCTGCCAGTTATCACAAACGCTTGATTGCATTTGTTGTCGCCGAGGGTGGCAAAACCACTTTTTAAGTTTAGGGGGCAATTACTTTTTCACAGAGGGCCAGGTAGGTTTGGATAGCTTTTTTCCCCTCAATAAATGAAATCATCATTTAAAAACTGCATTTTGTATTTACTCTGGTTATCTTTGTCTAATATTAAAATTTGATGATTTGAAACATTTAAGTGTGACAAATATGCAAAAAAATAAGAAATCAGGAAGGGGGCAAATCTTTTTCACGGCACTGTATAAACATTTCAACTTATTTGGAATGTCTGTAAGTTACACAGATTTTCCTCCATTTACACAGCTTACAGACGTACCAATAAAGTTAAATGGATTTTTCTATTAGAAAAGAACTTCATTCAAAATATTAATTATTGGTGGATATTCATTTTGACAACGATGAAAGAGCACTTGAACACACACCACGGTAAACAAACAACAGCCAGATGCAAGTTTTTGTGGCACAACAATTTGCCATTGGCCATAGTGAACCACTTTTCAGACCTTCGGTACGGTCTACACAATCATCAAAGGTATCAGTTGCAAAGGTATGAACACAAGACAAATTATCAAGAGGAGCGTGGTTCCTGTGGCTGCACAGCATTGGCTATTACAGGACCTTGCCCTTCTCCCTCGTGATTGACGAGAGGAATGATAAGAATATGGATAAGAAATTGGTGATTTTGGTCAAGATTTTCACAGAGTGGAGCAAAATTGAGGATCCTTAACATGCCTGTGTGAAACATTCGTACGAGTGTGGTCATTTTCACTGTCCTGAATGAGGCTTTGAGGTTTTTATTTACATACTTGAATAGAAAGTTTTTATAAGCTTTTAAAAATATTTTCTATGAAATTGTCATACTCCATTTATAATTTCATTAATAAAAAGTTATATCAAAAATCACTATAAAACATCTGCAGATTTTTTAAAGGATTTTACATATATTCACTAAAGGTCATACAGGTGGGCATCCGAAGGGGTTGACATACAGCATATGAGAATACACGCTGAACACACAAATAGACATAGGCATACTCACACACACACACACACAGACACACACACACACACGCGTGCGCGTGCGCTCGCGCATGCGCGCATAATCAGCAACTGAATATTAATGCGCAGACATACTAAAAATAGCGTCTGTGCATTTTCATCTTCCGCTCAAGTGAATCTTGCACAACCACATCAATTACAGCATATGTTAGCCATATAATTTACTGAGACACACTCAATGATCAAAACACCCATAAATACACAATTACGAACACAGACATTAACACACGTGCATAGATGCACCCACTGCCACCTTCATACATAAAAAAACTCACTCAGAAATAAAGGACATGGCCTATTCTATTGTGACTGAACTGCTTTATCAAGCATGCAGTGACCCACCAACAGCTTGCCTTTGGCACAACTGTCAGCCAGCATTCTGCAAATCACTGCAGCAGCAGAAATCTGCTGTTGGCCTGTCTAGGCAAAGCAGTCAAGACAGAGATCATTTGTCAAGAGAACAAAAAAACAGATGGTAAATGCCGCTGTCACCAACAAACCATTATAGTACCCATTTTCTAAATGCTGGAAAGTCACAAGCCGGCCCTGAAGGTGTGCTGTCACTAGATGGAGTCTGAGACCAATCTTGACTAGAGTGATGCCAGGCCATTTTAAATACATTTTGCGCAACTGTAAGTCTGGCAGGTTTTTGAATAGCTCCCGCCCCTCTGAAAAAACAGACATTAAGCTGTTGTTGTCTATACTTTGAATCTCTTATGAGCTGTCTGACATATGCGCACACACACACACACACACACACACACACACACACACACACACACACACACACACACACACACACACACACACACACACACACACACACACACACACACACACACACACACACACACACACACACACACACACACACACACACACACACACACACACACACACACACACACACACACACACACACACACACACACACACACACACACACACACACACACACACACACACACACACACACACACACACACACACACACACACACACACACACACACACACACACACACACACACACACACACACACACACAGCTGACAGCACACACACAGTGAAATTACAGGAGAATGTTCTATCTATCGGCGGCACGGTGGCACAGTGGTTAGCACTACTGCCTCACAGCAAGAAGGTTGTGGGTTCGAATCCAGCCTAGGGCCTTTCTGTGTGGAGTTTGCATGTTCTCCCCATGTTCGCGTGGGTTTTCTCCGGGTGCTCCGGTTTCCCCCACCCACAAAAACATGCATTATAGGAACACTCCTACCAGCACCCCTGACCAAGATACTGGCTTTAGAACTGGAGTTGGTCCCCGGGCGCTGCTCTGTGGCTGCCCACTGCTCCTAACTACAGGATGGGTCAAATGCAGAGGAAGAATTACCCCTACGGGGGTTCAATAAAGTATATCTTATCTTATCTTGATTAGACTAACCGACCAACAGTTAAACACACACCTTACTTCTTAATGTAATGTTGCAGTGTTAAATAGTATATTAAATTCTGAAAAAAATGTTTTATACACTTACAAGACAAGATAAACAACTCTTTGAAGTTCCACGTTTGCTTTTAGCACATTCTACAGTGCAGGCTAACCTGCTCTTTATAATAATTTAAATTGCAACAAAAAACCGCAAAAAGTACCCACAATTGAATAACATTGATTGACATGCAATTACACATTGAAATGACGCATTGTACAAAACCCAAAACCAGTGAAGTTGGCACGTTGTGTAAATCGTAAATAAAAACAGAATACAATGATTTGCAAATCCTTTTCAACCTATATTCAATTGAATACACTGCAAAGACAAGTTACTTAATGTTCGAACAGGTAAACTTTGTAATTTTTTGCAAATATTAGCTCATTTGGAATTTGATGCCTGCAACATGTTTCAAAAAAGCTGGCACAAGTGGCAAAAAAGACTGAGAGAGTTGAGGAATGCTCATCAAACACTTATTTGGAACATCCCACAGGTGAACGGGCTAATTGGGAACAGGTGGGTGCCATGATTAGGTATAAAAGCAGGTTCCCTGAAATGCTCAGTCATTCACAAACAAGGATGGGGCGAGGGTCACCACTTAGTGAACAAATGCGTGAGCTGATTGTCGAACAGTTTAAAAACAACATTCCTCAACGAGCTATTGCAAGAAATTTAGGGATTTCATCATCTACGGTCCGTAATATCGTCAAAAGGTTCAGAGAATCTGGAGAAATCACTGCACGTAGCGACAAGGCCGAAAACCAACATTGAATGCCCGTGACCTTCGATCCCTCAGGCGGTACTGCATCAAAAACCGACATCAGTGTGTAAAGGACATCACCACATGGGCTCAGGAACACTTCAGAAAACCACTGTCAGTAACTACAGTTCGTCGCTACATCTGCAAGTGCAAGTTAAAAACTCTACAATGCAAAGCGAAAGCCATTTATCAACAGCACCCAGAAACGCCGCCGGCTTCGCTGGGCCCAAGCTCATCTAAGATGGACTGATGCAAAGTGGAAAAGTGTTCTGTGGTCTGACGAGTCCACATTTCAAATTGTTTTTGGAAACTGTGGACGTCGTGTCCTCCGGACCAAAGAGGAAAAGAACCATCCGGACTGTTATAGGCGCAAAGTTCAAAAGCCAGCATCTGTGATGGTATGGGGGTGTATTAGTGCCCAAGGCATGGGCAACTTACACATATGTGAAGGCACCATTAATGCTGAAAGGTACATACAGGTTTTGGAGCAACATATGTTGCCATCCAAGCAACGTCTTTTTCATGGACGCCCCTGCTTATTTCAGCAAGACAATGCCAAGCCACATTCTGCACGTGTTACAACAGCATGGCTCCATAGTAAAAGAGTGCAGGTACTAGACTGGCCTGCCTGTAGTCCAGACCTGTCTCCCATTGAAAATGTGTGGCGCATTATGAATGTAAAATACGACAACGGAGACCCCGGACTGTTGAACAACTTAAGCTGTACATCAAGCAAGAATGGGAAAGAGTTCCACCTGAAAAGCTTCAAAAATTGGTCTCCTCAGTTCCCAAACGTTTACTGAGTGTCGTTAAAAGGAAAGGTGATGTAACACAGTGGTAAAAAGGCCCCTGTGCCAACTTTTTTGCAATGTGTTGCTGCCTTTAAATTCTAAGTTAATGATTATTTGCAAAAAAAAAATAAAGTTTCTCAGTTTGAACATTAAACATCTTGTCTTTGCAGTGTATTCAATTGAATATAAGTTGAAAAGGATTTGCAAATCATTGTATTATGTTTTTATCTACGATTTACATAACGAGCCAACTTCACTGGTTTTGGGTTTTGTATTTCTGGCTTCTCCATAACGACCTTAACCTGGAGAACCGGCCACACCTGACAGTGTTGACTGTTTTCAGAGTTCGCGTAATGTTAATTTAAATAAATGATTAAAAATAGGTCAAGACCAACCATTAGTTTAAAGGGATGTTCTGTGCCTCTATTTTCTGTTTCCATATGAATTCCATATCATTCCATATGAAATCACCTAAATTTTCAGAACTTCCTCAGATGACCCCCTCAGTATCAATTCAACATTTCAAATGTTTCTCTGACCCAGACCATCACACTATCAACACTGTGTCTGACTGTTTGTGTGATGTTCTTGTTGTTGAATGCTGCATTAGCTTTATGCCTGATGTAACGAGACCCATGTCTTCCAAAAGGTTACACTTTTGTCTCATCAGACTGCAAAATATTATCCCAAACCTCTAGGGGGTTATCAAGATATTTTTTGGCAAATGTGAGATGAGCCTTTCTGATTTTTTTGGTCAGCAATGGTTTTGCCTTGCAGCTCACCCATAGAGACCATTTTTTTGCCCTGTCTCTTTCTTACTGCGGAACTGTGAACATGGGGCCTCATTCACCAATAACTTCTTAAGAATCTTCTTAGATTCTTTCTTACGGTGTTCTTAAAAAGGTTCATAAGAAAACTCCACGTCGGATTCATCAACGCGTTCTTAAACTGCAAAATTGTTCGCAGCTGTGTTCTTAAATTGATGAATCCCATCTCCTCGTAAACTGAGAGCGCGTGCCAGTTGAGCCTAATTAACATATGATTAGCATAGGTAACTGCCCATCAATGCCCATAAAAGGGCATGAAACTGCAGGGCCATGAGCAGGCACAGATGTCATACAGAGGAAACAGCAACAACAAAATGTCCAGAGCAAAAAGTAAATCAATTGGAGCGCAGTCGGTAAAGAGAAAAAAAAACTTTAGTAGTTCAGAGGAGGAGGTACCCCTGCAGAAAAAATAAGTAAATTATATATATATATGTATATATATATATATGAGGGTCACAACAATGGCTTGATTTATTATTTATTCACAGATGAAGTCCCGCAGAGCCAACCTGCAACAGAACCAGAACCCTCCTGCAGCAGTGCCTCCATGCGTACTCAGTCCCGTGCCTCTCCTCGCCTGATCTCGGAAGCAGTGTTGGACAATCAAGAAAGGATAGCTGACACGCTCGATAAGATTTCCTCAACACTTGCAACCATATCCAGTACACTTAAATAAATTGAGAATTAAAAAAAAATAAAGATGTGCACTGAAACCGGTCTGTCCTCATTTTTGAAGTGATAGACTTAGTTTTTTTTTTTTTTTAATCAGACTGTTCGATTCAAATTGTAATATCAATGCAACTTTATTCACAAACGGGCAATTAATTGCACCCGAACTTGATCCAACGTCCCTTTAAAATGTCGATGGTGCGTTCGATGGTGGAGCAAGTGCGTGCGTGAATCTGATTAGCTATATGAAATCTGAGGGTTGGTCAGTGGTGTCATTAACCAGGGGGCCAGGGCATATCCTCGATCCCATAATAAAACAAATCAAATTAAGATCAAATCAAATCAAAAGACACTTTTGTGGGAAATTATAATTTTTAAAAGATATGTACCAATGAGCCATGCATCACCAGCTGCTCCCTGTTCGAGGTGCATTCCCACGGAGCTGTTTTGCAAAGTGTTGGTACATTTAATTTATTTTAAAATAAAACATGCTCTGTAAATTATCAAAAAAAAGAAAATAAATAAATAAATAAATATGACAGAAATATCACTGTAATATCGCATTTTAATTAACTGCGCAAAAGAAGGCAACACAACCAATGTGCCAAAATGTCGACACTGAAATGTGCGTAAGAGAACTCCTGAGTGTTCATAGGATTTGTTCTTACCGAAGAACAAATCCTGGATAAGAAAACATTCATGAATGCCACAATCTTCGTAAAAACTTCGTAAGTAGGACTTATGTACAAATTTGTTCGTAAGAGCGGTTCGTGAATGAGGCCCATTGACCTCAACTGAGGCAAGCCAGACCCTCAATTCTGTAGATATTAATCTGGGTTCTTTTGTGACCTCCTGGATGAGTCCTTGATGTGCTCTTGGAAGATTTATGGAAGGCCGGCCACTCCTGGGAAGGTTCAACACTGTTCCAAGTTTTCTCCATTTGTAGATAATTGCTCTCACCACGGTTTATTATAGTCCAAGGCCTTAGAAATTGCTTTTGTAACTCTTTCCAGACTGATATCAACAAATGTGTTTCTGATCAGTTAATGAATTTCTTTAGATCAAGGCATCATGAGCTGATTTTTGCATACATCACATTGTCAGACAGGTTTTATGTTAATTATTTTTAGATTCAACAGGGCTGCAATAATCATCCCTGGGTGTGTTAGAGGAAGTGAACCAAATGATCATTTGAATTTGTGTAACTGGTTAATTTAGTAACTAAGGGGGCAATTCCTTTTTCCACACAGGGCCAGGTAGAGTTGGACAGCTCTTTTCCTTCAATGTGAATTAAATTATAATTCAAAAACTGCATTTTGTGTATGCTCTGTTTATCTTTGTTTAATATTAAAGTTAGATTGATGATTTGAAACATTGCATTGTGACAAACATTCAGAAATAGAAAAACTTGCGAAGGGGCAAAAACTTTTTCACAGCACTGTATATAATATAGTAAAACCATAATGTTTTTTCTTTGAACGTTTATCAATCAATCCTAAGTAAGCCTGACCAGAATAAAGTTGCCACCGGTAACTTGTAGACTCAGACACACCATGAGATTCACTCAATGCAGCATTTTATTATCTCTATCATGCCTTGACATGAAAGCTTACCCATGTCTCTCTGAGTAATAATAGTCAACTAATTTCAGCTCCCCTCTCGCTGTAGTTGTTCTGTAACACATGTTGGTAAATCCAAAAGGGATACTCCTCTCCTAGGAGTTTTTAAAATTGTACTTCAGTCAAAGAGTTGGTTTCTGACAGACTCCTACAGGACATTGCTGATATTTCATACTGTTGGGCTTCAGATCTGGTAGAGGGGCATTAACAATGTTGTTTCAGGGAAAAATTCATAACCCTTTCGTTACCTACTTTGAAAAAAAAAAATCATATTAATGACCATAAGAGGTGTCACCTCAAAAGACGATGTGGGAGTAATTAATAAAGTGTAAATGAGGACCTTGCAAAATGTCTAGTCAAATCCATCCACAACTGATGAAATCTGTGGAGACCCTGTGATTGCTGTGTTGCCTCAGAGATTCGCAGGGCGTGTGGAAACAAAGGACTCTGTGGGCAGGCAATTCCGATCCCTAAGGAAACAGCCATTGAATGACGACTTGTTAGAGCAGTGAGGGTATGAAGAGAGACCTGCAATGACAAGCAATTTAGGCCAGTCATCCGAAGTCACTCATAGCCCAGAAATTCCTCCTTGAAAAAGAACCGCCTCCACCAATCCTTCATGACAATTTTGTTCCGCTATGTTCCTTCTTGGCTATAAAGTCAAATTTTTCACAGTTTTTTTTTTTTGTAATAGAAATAGACTTTGTTTCATTTTGCGCTAGATATATTCCATCTCTTTAGAACTTTGTAATAAAGTTACAGCCAGATCTGCGCGAACTGATTCAGGCCACCGCGTTACTGTCTATATCAGTGGTGCCCAATCATAGGCTATGGAGGGCTCAGAGTAAGCAGGTTTTCATTCAAACCAATCATTACACCTGCTGATTACACCAATTAGTTGCCTGTAGTCTACTAGAAGGTGCACTAATCAGTGAAATCAGCAGGTGGTTGGAATCAGCAGTGATTGGCTGGAATATAAACTTGCATACTCTCGGCCTCCATAGCACATTGGGCACCACTGGTCAAAATGCAGGAAGGAAAATTCACTCCAAATTTTTTCTGCTCTTCCCCTAGCTCTGTCTGGATTCCTTTCATTAATTTCCCAGGCAGTCTGCTCTGTTGACAAGCCAGTGCTCCCACAAACAGCCATCTCTGGAGGCCTCCGCTTCTTACACAGACAAGACAAGCGGTAATAGACTGTATTAGCATAGGGAGCAATGTAGGGGCAATTAGAAAGGTTTAATTGCAGTTCCTGGGAAGTGTATTCAGAATGGTTGTCAATTCACGGGATCCAAGGAGACCCCTTGCAATTTTAACTCATAACCAGATGTAACAGAAGAACTGGGTCACTTTACACATTGAATTAGCACTGAAATTATGATTGTTAACATCAATTATCTTTTTAAGTCCATATACATATCACAAGTAGCAACATTACTTTTAATTTTTGTTTTCATTCATTGTTTTTATGCTTTGCTATTTGCAGAGAGATTTATTGGCAAGACTCAGAGAGCAGGACATGGTACGAAGGTTATGTTTGGTGAATCTGTTGTGTCATTTTGTGACAAAAGCTCACCTCTGAAAAATGAAGAAAAACACACAGCAAGTTAAATGGCAAATTAGACTCTTACCACTGTGCCAGCAGTAAACTATTTGATAGGAGTTTGGAGATATAACATGAATGCTGCAGAATCTGATGTCACTAAATGACAAAGTTTCAAGAGGATAATTAATATTGGTTCCATAAAGGAATACTCCAACATGTTAGGGAAAATACCCATTTTATGACTTACTCAGACTGAGACTAGATGTGCAATACTGTTTTCCCCCTTGCACATCCAAAGGTCTGGTTCCGAGAGGGTAGCATTTCATGTAAGCCTTGCATAAAGACTTGAGGTCTATAGGAGTCATTAGCCTATCTCTGTCAACACACGCGTCAGATATGCTAGGGATGCTGGGGACATGTCCCTACCACTTTTTGTCATGACCCATTTCATCCCAACCACTTTTTGAAAGTTTTTATTCACTTTTTGAACCTAGTGAAGAATTCTCATTCATATATATTGTGTCATTAAGACAAAAATGCTTACCGATCAGTAAATTTAAATAAAAATACCAAGTTACATTGCGACCTAATATTCTAGGGCGCTTTGCACTTGGTCTTTAGATTTGGTTGCTACCAGAAATATGTAGAGAGTTTAGTTACATGAACAATTTTTTATGTAACTTCGAGAGGGGAGATTTTCTGAGTGGCTGAGTGTGGATGGTCAGTTTTTTGTTTTTATTCTGAAAGAAAAATTTAGCTATCAGTCGTTACTGTTCAGTGAATGCGGATATATAAAGGTAGTGTAGTTGCAATTAATTAAACTATTATTGACTTCTAATTCATGCATTCATTTTACGCAAATGGAACTATTCTCTTGACCTTTGATGGGATAACCCCAGCAACATACACAAGCGAGCCATTTACTCTTGTCTGCCCCTGGAAACCACATTGCTTTTCGAGAGTAATCAAGTGACTTACAAGCTATGAAAATAACTATGAACACAAAAGAACGCTGCACCACAAGAAGGATTTTTAGAAAACCATATAAACTAAAAGGTACGACAGGCCTAGGCTATTTTAATGCTGGTTAGCTATTATAGCTAGCTATATACAGGTTGTTGGAGGTGGCTTTAGCTAGTAGCTGGACAGCTCACATAAGCTAGCTATACAGGCTGTCGGAGGAGGTTGTAGCTAATAGCTGGACAGCTCACATTAGCTAAACTGGTGGTTTATTGCAGGCAATAAATTGGACTATTTTGTGGACAGTCAAAATCCGAAGCGTATAGCAAGGCTACCCGGTTTTCATATTGGCACGGATAGGGTAAGTAACTTTACCCATTGGTAATTTCGGGATCCTGAACTTTTGCTCTGTCCTCTGCTTGCATTCCCCTCTGGGATATACTGTATCTATGCTAGGGACTGAATGCACTTAGCTATTAGGGGCTGATGATGAGTGTCAGTTTTACCAGTGACAACCTTGTTCTCAGCACTGGTGTAATGTGATGCAATAAGGCTTGGAGTGGCAATGCCCATAGATCTAACATGGTCTCAGTAAGTGGGAAAACATTCATAGGTAGTGTGCTTGAGAGCCGTAACTTTGAGATGTCAGTTATGTGGCTTCCATAATCTTTTCATTGTTTTTCATGACTGTGACTTTTAAAACACAAAAATAAAAGATGCAAATGCACCCACCTCATGATGCTGCATTATGTCATCCATGACGTAGGTTCACGTTACAGCAAAGTAACGCAAATATAAAGTATAAACAGCTTTTGAAAACGATCCTCAATGGTTTAAAGGAGCTAAGTCACAATTTCTGCGCACGCTCTTCATTTGAAAAAAAAAATCCATTCAACTGCAAGTCAAAATCTAGAAGGTATTTTTCTCCTTCTAGGATTATTGGTGATGGCAACCAGCTTACATTCTTCATATCCCTTAGCTACAGCTTAAAATAGCGATTTGAATTTTTGAATTACCACAGAAAATTCCTTATACTGTATATAAAAAGCATGACGACAGAGTAACTAAAATATGTAAATACAATGCAAAACGGAGACAGATTGGCAAGGATGGAATCAGATTATGACTTGCAGTCAAGCAGATTCACTTATTTAGGATGTACAATCTGAGAATGAGAATTCGTGACACAGCTCCTTTAAGGTCAACGAACGTACCAGAGTGTTTCCGCTGTTTCTATCACACTATCACACTTTTCTTCCATGTGTAATTCGCATGAGAAACTGGCGGTTTTTTACATGTGTCAAAGTATGTGTTAATATGTAAAAAACGGGAGTTAAAGCACGTTCCAAACCATACATGTGAAACATGTTGCTAACACATAGCAGTTTTACTTAAATGTGTGCGACACTGCAGTGAAAAACAGGCCTTTTCTAGACAAATCAACCCCTTTGGGTTTCCACCAGTACTAACCTCAGTAAATATCCATAAAATGCTTTAAAAACCTATAAGACTTTTAAAAAGTATTTTTTTATGTATGAAATTTTAATTGGAGTGTGAAAATGTCATTAAAATATTTTTAAAAGCTTAAAAAAGGCTCTCGATTCATGTATGTAAATTGAAAGCCTCAAAGCCCCATCCAGGACAGAGAAAATTGCAACACTAGTACTGATGTTACACACGGGCATGTCAAGGATCCTCGATTTCACTCAATTCAGTGAAAATCTTGACCAAAATTGCAAATCTCTTATATTCTCATTATTCCACTCGTCAATCATGAGGGAGATGGGCCACGACCAGTAACAGCCAATGTTGTACAGCCTCAGAAACCAAGCTCTTCTTGATAATTTGTGTTGTGTTTGTATGTTTGTAACTGATGCTTGTGGCGATTATGCACATTGTACCTTGTTTTATGCAGTCTATGGTCCATACGCATGTTCAACAAAAGCTCCGAAAAGTGGTCGTCCACTCTGGTTATCGGCAAATTGTACTGTGCAACAAAACGAAACATCCAGTTGTTGTTTGTCATGGTGTGTTCCTGTGCAGTTTCATTGCTGTGAAAATGATCAGCTTCCAATAATTAATATTTTGAATGAAGTTTTTTTCAAATAAAAAATCCATATAACTTTACTTGTAAGTCCATAAGCTGTGTAAAAAAAATCCGAATAACTTACAGGCATTCCGTTTAAGTTGGCAAGTATGCTTTTCCCTGGCTTTGACATCTCATAATGTACTCCTGAATGATTAGCGTAAATGTTGCCCACACAACATTGGTAGAGAAAGGAACCTTGCCTAGTGAACAAGTTGCTGGTTCGAGCCCCGACTGAAGACTAGACTTCTGATTGAGGCAATCTAACATAGTAATAGGTTCTTCTAGGTTGACCTCAAAAAAGAGGAATTGTCAAGTGGAGATCCCTGCTGAAATAACCGGGGGAGGGGGGTTGAGCTTTTAGCCACCTCGAGAAAAATTAGTGTAAACCTAACATGAAGTGATTCCTAGCTCCCAGTTTATACCAAAAAAACACTTGTAAATGGTAGATGTTTAAGAGGAAACTTTACACGTGTGAAACACAAGTTTTACATATGAAAGTCATTGCTGGGATCCATCATAGCATCATTGCTACTTACAGGCACTGGGCATTGGTCGCTGTTGCCTGTTGGCTGTTGCGAAAGCTGGATGTCACCCTTGCTGGTCTTTTTGATGGGAAATAACAGGAAGATGGAACAGATAGAATTAAATATTACACTAAATTTATTTACATATGTAGATGGTGCCAAGCAGGGTCTCAGGGTGGAGAGTTAACCATGAGAGGGTGAAATCTGACTGCTCTCTATTAAACCTCGTAGGCAGCATCTAAATAGACTGCTTCCCTGCATTTGTTCTTGCATACAAGGCCTACACATTGCAAAAAAGTACATGAACATTCATTGTTTGAAAATGAGAGAAGGAGGGTATGGATCTGGTTTACACCGCATTGGAATAGGCTACTTTTAAATGCTGCTTCCATGCATCTTTTCTGATTCAGTATAAACATTTCTCTTAGGCACTAAAATGTGTATAAATACCCAAATCTTTTATTTGATTCGGATGGGTAGCTTAAAGATTCGAATATCATGTAAACAGTAGAACGGCGAGGACATCATGGACCACACTATCACTTAACTTACAGGTATTAAATAACATTTATGTAAACAACTTATGTATTTTGTCTTTTTTTTTTTTCTATACCAGAGACTGCCTGGATCCAGATCAAATTGAGCATTAGCAGGCTCACAGAAAAAAAGTTTGAAACATTGAACCCGTCATTGTTTCCAGCACTTTTCAAAAGATACTGCTGCCCATGGTCGTTGTCCCCAGAACTTTGCACTTTGTCACCGTATATTTGTGTTTTCTATGTTTCTTTTTGTCATCACTCAATCATCTAGCAAGGTGTCCTCTAACACAGATATTAAATATAAATATGTGCCAGATGTGCTAATTGCACAAAAAACAGCAAATTATTGTGTGATGGTTGAGGTCCGGACCGTCCCGTGGTGGAATTCGAGGATTGACCAACGTTGGACTACACGATCAGATCATTGCTTACATTTTCAGAACCAAAAAAATTAGTGATTAAGTGTAAATTAGAGAATGGTCTCAACACTTAAGCGATGTACGGACTTTAACCTGTCATTACGAAGGGATTTTCGGCACTTTGTTGTATTGTTGTATCGCTGTAGTGTACTGTTTTGCACATATTGGGCAGTGGTCAAACAAATGAGCACTGACAACATTGATTCTCGCTCAACAAATTGACAAACCAGCATTTTAGATCATGTCAATGCTTGGCTAGGGATTTCTCTATGTCCAAGGTACTGAAGGGCTTTGAAATTTGAAGTTTTTTATCATTTCCTATTAGTTATGAAGAAAAAGTTACTTTCCATTTTACTGAAGCGATTTTGTCATCTGTCTCTTATGTTTGCTGGCATGACTGATTATAAATTAGTATTAGAACATAATTGGAGTTAAATTAGCACAGGTATGAGTTTCAGTCATAAAAAACCAAATAAAAAAGATGTGAGATAGATATTTTATAGGTGCTGTAAATTAAAGGAAAAAAAGGCTGTCAAGTAAATGATGGGGAGGACTAGGAAACCTGCATGATTACTAGTCCGGATGTCCAGTGGGAAAAAAATCCCATTTCTATCCCTGCTATGTCTGTCAAAGTGAAAAAAATAAGCCTTGCAGTAATTCCAAAGCTGTGTCTTTGAAAAAATGTATTTCTGCTGAGAATACTCATCTTGGATTTTTTTTTTAAACGGGATTCGTGTTCGGAGAAATGAGAGGGTTTGAACTATAACTGCTGGACACATTCCTATGGTTTTGCGCAGTGATCCGAGCACCGCTGAATGTAAAGTCAGATCAGGCATAAAGTGCACTCACTCACTTGCAGACAAAACTCAAGTGACCAGCTAGGTAGCTCAAAAACATTACTTTTGATCATGGACCAGTTTGTAAGAGAGGATGAAGATGATTTCAGAGCCCTATCTGTTTTAGCCTGACTGAATATATATATGAGGAATTACTGCAGGTTCTAACTATACCTTAAGTGGCCACGTTTACATGACGACTTTTCACTCGGAATGAATCAATCCAAATTTATCCGTTTAGCCTACCGGAAGAAAAATATTAGGCTTGTCTTCGTTTCTGATTGCGACAACATGAATGACGTGAGCGGTGCCTTTTTCGGACTGATTTTGCTTCAGGGCTCTCAAGTTTCACGCAATGAGCGTGATTGTCACTCAATTTAGTCCGATGTCACACGCACTTACGCCACACGTAGTATTTCTCAAGCGAAAAAATTATTAAAATGAAATAACTGCTATAACTGTGGAAACCGGCAGGAATCAAACACGTCTCCCCTGGAGTTCTCAGTGGCAGCTTGCCACCTGCCAGCCAATCAAATAAAGGAAAGAGGCTACACAATGGCTAATCAGATAATTCTCAAAGTCGCGGTGTCGTCACTTCCGGCTGGCCCAATTAGGCACTCAGTGAAAACAATTAACCTTGTGTGTTCGTCTTCGTGTTATCTCGTCAACAAATGTCAATTTCTAATCCACCTTATTAGTATTTGTATCTGCGATTTTTCTTTTCTGCAAGTTAATACAGCGTGTAGGAGTTATTATAAGGTACTAGAGATGTCATTTGACTATTTTGATCATCATTGTGTCACAGACACTAAATATTGCAGGTACTTAGAGTTGTAAATTAAAAGCATGAGAGCAAATGGCAAAAGTAATTCCCAGTTAATTCCCAGCTAACGAAATATTTAGCTATTTACTATTTCACCTCCGATAAAATGCTTCCCACACAGCACTGCATGAGCTGACAGTTCGCACTTGCTGCCGCATACATGCCAACTCTACCGCTTTTGGGGCGTTTTTTTCAGAATGAAACGCCCCGAAAGCGGTAGTCTACAGCCAAAAGCGGTAGAGTTGGCATGTATGCATCAGGGATCTGTCTTTTGACAGCTTGTATCCATGCTTCACGCCGCTTACCTTCCTTTGGAAATATGTGAAATTAAATTTTCTCTCCCTGTTTCATCTTGTGATTCGAACAACCAAACGCTACACACGACTTGGGCATGTTTTTTGATGGATTATTACTTCATTCGCATCACTTTCAATTTGGTTTCACGGGCCACATGGGTTTTGTTTTCACCGAGTCACCCAGCACCGGAAGTGAGCCCGACTTTGTGAATAGCATTATCGTATCTACGTAAGATTTGGGGCAACAACCAATGGAAAAAAAAAAAAAACAGTTATTCTGGAATTATTTATGTGATCCTGCTACAAAAACGTTCTAAAAGCTGCATTATTCATTTGCCCACGGTGGAAAACGGGAGTATCATGCACCCCCCCACCGGAGAAAATCTTACTCTAGCCTGCATTCAAAACTTGAGAGCCCTGTTGCTTTTATTTTTGAAGCAGCAGTATGACCACATCATTTTGATTATTATCATTCGTCCGTTAAGGAGCAGAGGGGAGGTAGAAGACCGTGCTTTGGCTATTGGCTACCGGTAAGCGCAACGACTACTCTACCTTAGCCTTCTGCCACATCCCACTCGCAAGGAAGGAAAGGTAGCAAGCATGCGCAGAAAGAACGGAGTGAACTTTAAGAGGAATGAGTGTTTACATGTATGAAAGATTCTTTCAATCGGAATGACGAACGGAATATACCACCCCCTTTAATCGGATTTAAATTTTAATCGGAATGGCCATTTTCATTCCGACTGAGGTGTTTACATGACCACCTTTAAACGGAATGGCCTTTCATTCCGAATGAAAATGGAATTAAATTGTCCATGTAAACATGGCCACTGATGCGCAGATTACTGCGGTAGACAGAAGGCATACATGTGTTCAGCAGTTAGCCAATGGCTCAAACTACCAAAGTTCCCCTAAAACACCGTTCCTTCAGAAAAAAAAATCCAGAACATGTATTTGAAATACACGATACATTGTGTAAATTTCGGAGTTGCTAAAAGATCTGTTTTTTCACTTTGCAGGACCTAGGCTAATGACCTCTATAGACTTCAAGTCTTCATGCAAAGCTCACACAAAATGCTACCCATCAACTGGAACCAAACCTTTGGATGTTCAGCGGGAAAATAGTATAGCACATCTTCTCTTAGTCAGGGTAAGTCGGAAAATCAGCATTTTTCCCAAAACATTTGAGCACTCCTTTAAGGTGGAGACTACTGTAACTCATCGAACGGCACATCTATTGATCAAAACCTGCAATACATCCTCCCTATGTAATCTGCGTATGTCCCCAGACTCTGAGTCAAAAAATCTTACCTGTGGCTTCAACCATCCCCTCCAGAATGACCACAATCTCAAACTCCTCCCGAGCCAGCAGGGCCTGTGAAATCTCCCAGAAGGGGCTTCCCTCATTGAACTCATGGCAGATGATGAGGGGTGAGACCAGGAAGAGGCGATCGTCACCTGTGTCGAAACCCACATTGATATCAGTCTGGTTAAGCGGGATAAACTCCCCTTCCTTAGTCTGTTTGGAGCGAATGAGCTTGGCTCGGATGGATGCCTCCACAATATGTGAGTTGCGTAGGTCCCCCACCCGAAACATCAGACATAGCTTTCCGTCCCGGAGAGACACCACAGCCTTGTGGGAGAACATCAGTGTCTCCGCCCGCTTCTTAGGCTGCGAGATCTTAACAAACATACAGCCAACCATGAAGGCGTTGACAATAGAGCCCAAGATAGCCTGCACCAGCAGCAAGATGATGCCCTCGGGACACTTGTCTGTGATGACCCGGTATCCATAGCCAATGGTGGTCTCTGTCTCAATGGAGAAAAGGAAGGCCGAGACAAAGCCATTGAGGTTGTTGACACAGGGCGTCCAACTGTCATCATCAGCATGCTCCAGATCCCCACGGATATAAGCAATGAGCCACCAGAAGACGCCAAAGAAGACCCAGGTGGTGGTGTAAACCAGGGTGAAGACCAGTAGGTTGAAGCGCCACTTGAGGTCCACCAGCGTGGTGAAGATGTCACTCAGGTAGCGGTATGTCTCTCGCACGTTGCCATGGTGCACATTGCACTTTCCATCCTTCTCAACGTAGCGCTGCCGCCGCTTCTTGGCAGCACCCTCGGGACTTTTTGTTGGGTCGCCTGCACCCCCAGCCATGCCGCCAACCACAATAGTTCGGTCTGTGGGAACCTGCACAGGGGTTGGGGGGAGGCAGCAGGTAATAAAAGGACAGAGAGCCAAACAGGAAAGACAAAAAGAGGAGAACTTTCAGAATTTGTACAATATAATTTGGAATGAGTGTTAATTTGCAAAATAGAACAATAAAGACAGAAAAACATTAAATACAGGGCCCATTTTTAACAGGCTATGGTTGCTAGAGCGCTGGGCATTTCAGACTTATTTTTGGTATTTTGGTGACTAGTAAAGCAAAGGTGTAGTGCAGTGCCATTGGGAAAAGGGTTGGACATGGAGGAATGTCTGAGGCAAGTCTCAAACAGCACTGTAGAGGAACTTCACCCAGGAAGAAACTGATCTACCCATAGTTCTCCCATCTGCTCGTGTGGCGCATGCAGTTTCGCCTATGTCTGCGTTAAGTCCTGTAACGTCTCTTCTGTGAGGTCATTGTGACGTTCATAGCGTATTGCAGTTTTGCAATGTACTAACTGATCAACCCAAACATCTGAAGCACGTTTTTAACATTCCAAATATTCTCTCAATTACAGACCTGGCCCTATTAACAACACTGTTTAAGATATGCTCCCTTTATGTTGTGGCTATGATGTATGGCATAATCAGCCATGGTTTTAATGCATTGTCACTGAGCAGCCACCCATGTGCGGGGGTATCCCCATCAAAGAATTTAGGAACAACAGACTTGGCTGAGATGAAAGAATCGCATGCAGACCTGGGAAATTGGCAAGTACATGTGGCTTGTACATGTTTCACCAGGCGGTTTGCAGCACAAACCTCCTGGATATTAATGGAGTGGACTCCCGTTTGATTCACTTTGGTTAGAGGTTAGGTAATTGGTGCGCACAACTGTACATGTGTGCAGACAATGGCACCCAGAACCCATAGGAATCCACATTTGACCAGAAAGTCATGTTTAGTTCTCAGCTGGCTGTCGTACGTGTTTGGAGAAACAATAAACTCACCAGCATATCAGACTAGACCGGAACAAATGGCATCTACAACCAAACTGATGGCAGACTGACTAATGCCAGACACTAAGCCCAAAATGTGCTGAAGGGACTCACTGGCGAGGAAGGCAAGCGCTGCTGTGACTTTTACAGCGGCTTCTAGGGAGCAGGTACCTGCTGGGGTTCTGTTTAGGTTCGTGGCAGCCAGCCCGCAGACCTCATTTACCATGCCCCAAGAGAGATGCAGCTTCCCTTTATGTTACCAGTCGCTAAGGTAAGACAAACCGGTCAGAGACCAACAAAGTCCCCCCCCCAAAGATCAGACGCGTGCACCAACAGATGCACGCATGGATGAACACATGGTCAGACACAGCCAAAATCAATAGTTCCCTGACCTACCTGTCGGGTGGCGGGGGAATAAAAAGCAACTGTGAGAGGCCACTGCTAATAGTTTGGGAGATATTTTCCAGATACAAAACTTTGGTCAATGTCAGGATTCAAAGATCTCATTAAAGAGTCCTGTAGAGGTCCTAGGTCAATTTTAATACTTGCATTGGGTTCCTTGACCTAAAAGTAGTTGTTATTGATGTGCTTTGTTACAACTGATAATGTAACAATGGGCCAATAATGTAATAACTGCCCGATAATGTAATAAAATTAACCGATAATGTACTAATAACTGCCCGATAATGTAATAACTTCAACTGATAATGTAATAACTGCCTGCCCAATAATGTAATAACATTTTGACCAATAATGTAATAAAACGTGTCTGCCTGATAATGTAATAACACTCAACCAATAATGTAATAACTTAGTTCATTCAATTCATCTGGGCATGAGTGGGTGGCAGTGTAGCCAGATCATCGAGCCAACTTCATGTGGGCGTGAGTGGGTGACTGTGGCCAGATTATCGAGCCAAATTCATTCGTGTGTTAGGGTGCGGCAGTGTTGCCAGACATGTCGGGCCAAATTTATCCAGGGGTGAGTGGGCGGAGTGTTGCCAGATGTGTCTTTCGAAAATCCATCTATCCATTTTCATCTGGCAATAGAATACGGCCAGTGATAAGAGTAATGGTGCATTAGGGGAGTGAGGGCAGCGACCAGGGTTGCTGGTGAGGGTACTACGCTATTATTCTATGTTTGTGCACGTGACCTAACTCCTAGTGACTGTGACGTCAACAGTTCGCTCGTCATTGCTCGGGCAACGGCTGATGACCTTTTGACATCACAATTACTTAGGACCTAAGTCACGTGGTACCCTCACACGCCCTATTAAGAATCCGGGTTAATTTGGTGGGTGCTTTGGAGTCAGACGTCGGACTGGATGGAGTGGGCAGAGTCGGTATCAGAAAAAGCGGGTGACGATCTGGATTTGAACGAAGGGTTTCAGTTGGAACAGCTGGTTTGGGTTCAGTCCAGCCTTCAATAGCCATTTTGTTCTCGGAAAAGTCGGGCCAACCGATTTAAAATTTCGGATGCGCCTCTTGGCGAGTAATTGTTTAATCTAATGCAGGAGGCATTGGGCGGATTCATGCAAACTTCCGTCCTGAGTGTGGTTCCTCGCAGCCTGAAGTTCATGGCCAACCTCTTTATTGAAAAGTCAACATCTTGTCTGAATCGGGGGATCAGCACGCCTATTTGAAGTTTGAGGCCAGTGGGAAAGAAAACAATCAGTCGTGTGAATAATCAGCAAAGTGTAATCAAAAACTAATGCAATCTGCAACATGATTTCAAATGTACTTTGAATTACAAAATTTGTGAGTTTTAAATTCAAGTACATAGCACAGGAAAAACAAGTGACTATTTCGTCAACACCTCTTACATCAGTCTCTAATGATGATAAGAATAGCACCAAAGGAGGTGGTTTGTTTTTTGGTGAAACATTGGTCCACAAACTGGTGATTATAATAATTGCAATGACTAGAAAAACCATGCAGTGTAAAATCACTGAAACTTAACAATGCGTAATGACTATGAAACTGAACAATTACTATGAAACTGAGCAATGTGTAATACCTATCAAAACTGAAAAATTACTATGAAAATGAACAATGTGTAATGACTATCATAACTGAACAATTTATATGGAACTGAGCAATGTGTAATACCTATCAAAACTGAAAAATTACTATGAAAATGAACAATGTGTAATGACTATCATAACTGAACAATTTCTATGGAACTGAACAGTGTGTAATGACTATGAAACTGAACAATGTGGAATTACCTATTATTACATTATCGGGCAGTCATTACATTCCTTTGGCACTAAGTTATTACATTATCGGGCAGTCATTACATTCCTTTGGCACTAAGTTATTACATTATCGGGCAGACACATTTTTTTTACATTATCGGTCAAAATGTTATTACATTATCGGCCAGTTATTACATTATCGGTTAATTTTATTACATTATCGGACAGTTATTACAACCCCAATTCTGAAATAGTTGGGACAAAGTCTAAATTGTGAATGAAATCAAAATGCAATGACTTTCAAATCACACCAGCCAGTATTTTATTCACAACAGAACAGAGATAATATAGCAAATGTTGAAACTGAGAAATTTTACAATTTTATCCACAAAATGAGCTCATTTCAAATTTGATGGCTGCTACAGGTCTCAAAAAAGTTGGGACAGGGGCCTGTTTACCATGGTGTAGCATCCCCTCTTCTTTTTAACACTGAGTGGAGGTGTCTGGGCCTTGAGGAGACAAGTTTCTTGAGTTTAGCCATTGGAATTGATCCCACTCTTGTTTAATACAGGCTTCCAGATGCTGGAGAGTTTTGGGACTCCTTTGACGGACTTTTCATTTAATTATGCGCCAAATGTTCTCAATCGGTGGAAGATCAGGACTGCAGGCAGGCCAGTTCAGCACACGGACTCTTCTACTACGAAGCCATGCTGTTGTAATAGCTGCAGTATGGGGTTTTGCATTGTCCTGCTGAAATACACAAGGCCTTCCCAGGAATAGATGTCATCTGGCGGGGAGCATATGTTGATCTAAAACCTTTATATACCTTTCGGCATTCATGGGTGCTTTTTAAAACATGCAAGTGTCCCACACCATATGCACTAATGCATCCCCATACCATCAGAGATGCTGGCTTTTGAACTGAATGCTGACAACAGGAGGGGTGGTCTTTCTCCTCTTCAGCCCGGAGGACACAACGCCCATGATTTCCAACGAGAATGTCAATTTTGGACTCATCTGACCACAGGACACTTTGCCACTTTGCTACAGTCCATTTTAAATGAGCCTTGGCCCACAGAACATGGTGGCGCTTCTGGATCATGCTCAACAATGGCTTCCTTTTTGCATGATAATGTTTTAGGTGGCATCTGTGGATGGCATGGTAGACTGTGTTAACTGACAGTGGTTTCTTGAAGTATTCCTGGGCCCATTTAGTAATGTCAATGACAGAATCATGCCGGTGAGTGATGCAGTGGCGTCTGAGGGCCCGAAGATCACGGGTATCCAGTAAAGGTCTTCGGCCTTGTTCCTTACGCACAGAGATTTTTCCAGTTTTTCTGAATCTTTTGATGATGTTATGCACTGTCCATGATGAAACCTTCAAAGCCTTTGCAGTTTGACATTGAGGAACATTGTTTTTAAAGTATTCCACAATTTTTTTACGCAAGCCTTCACAGGTTGGAAAGCCTCTGGCCATCTTTACTTCTGAGAGACTCAGCCTCTCTAAGACATCCCTTTTATAGCCTATCATGTTACACACCTGATGCCAGTTAACTTAAGTACTTGCTAAATGTTCTTTCAGCTGATTCTCTTACATATTAATTGCTTTTTCAGCCCTTTTTTGCCTGTGTCCCAACTTTTTTGAGACCTGTTGCAGCCAGAAAATTTGAAATAAGCTCATTTTGTGGATAAAAATGTAAAATGTCTCAGTTTCAACATTTGAAATGTTATCTATGTTCTATTGTAAATAACATATACGCTCATGTGATCTGAAAGTCATTGCATTTTGATTTTATTCACAATTTACACTTTGTCCCAACTATTTCGGAATTGGGGTTGTACATTATTGGTCGTTATTGTCAGTTGTAACATGTTTCATTAAAAGATCGGATGAAGTGGCAAATGGAACTAAAATGTCAAGATCCTGGGGAAAAGGTCAAATGTCACAGGTCAATGAAAAATTCAAAAGGCACAACTTGAGGATAATGCCAGACTACACAAGCAATTTCGACAGCCACTGGCAACAGTGTCAGAGATCTGTTCCTGAAACAAAAAACAATAATAGAGGTCATCGCTGAACGGTTAACGGTAAGAGGACACAAAAAAGGTAACAGATACAAAGTTTTGGTCAAGGTCATTAAGTTAGGGTAAAATGGTATGGCTGTTGCATATAAACTGCTCAAAAACTTAAGGGAACTCTTGGGGCGCCCCGGTGGCTCATCTAAGTGTGCGCACCATAAAGGCTGAGTCCTTCCCACAGCGACCTGGGTTCGAATCCGGCTTGGGTCATTTGCTGCATGTCATCCCCCATTCTTCTCCCCAACTTTCCTGTCTCTCTACACTGTATAACTATCAAATAAAGTTCCCAAAAAAATAATCTTTAAAAAAAAAACTTAAGGGAACTCTTAAATCACACATCAGATCTTGATGAACGAATTATTCAAGTTGAAAATCTTAGCTGATGTACATTGTATAATTTGTTCAGAAAAGATGACGTAACAACGGTCAATGGAAACCAAAATCATCTATTGGGGGCTAGATTCAAAATCACCCCAAAAATCAATGTAAAAAATTGAAATCACAGGCTTATCCAGCTTGAGTAAATTTTACCACAGCAGGTCATAATAGAGAAACTCAGTAGTGCACATGGCCCCGCGTGCCTGTGTCCCCTCCCAATGTCTGGGCATGTTCTTGATGAGTTGGCGGATGATGTCCTGGAGAATCTCCTCCCAGATCTGGATCAGGGCTTCACTGAGCTCATGCAGTTTGTGGTGGTACTTGGCAGCGTCGGATGCACCAATATATAATGTTGCATAGGTGCTCAATTGGATTTAGGTCAGGGGAACGAGAGGGCCAGTCAATGGCATCAGTGCTTTTGTCATCCAGGAACTGCAAACACAGTCTGGCCACATTGTCCAGCACCAGGAGGAACTCAGAACCCACTGCAGCAGCATAAGGTCTGACAACCGCTATAAGAACTTCATCCCGGTACCTAACATCAGTCAGGGTACTGTTGGTATGATATAGATGTTTGTGCAACCCTCCAAGGATATGCCTCCCCAGACCCTCACTGACCCACCGCTAAATCAGTCATGCTGGATGACATTTATTACAGGCAGCATAACATTCACTATGGCGTCTCCACACTCTTTCATGCCTGTCACATGCTCAGTGTGAACCTGCTCTCATCTATGAAGAGAACAGGGTGCCAATGGCCAACCTGCCAACTCTGGTGTTCTCTGTCTAATGCCAATCGAGCTGCACGGTGCTGGGCTGTGAGCACAGGTCCCACTAGAGGACGTTGGGGCCTAATGCCACCCTCATGGAGTCTGTTTCTGACAATTTGGTCAGAAACATGCACACCAGTAGCCTGCTGAAGGTCATTTTGTGGGGCTCTGGCAGTGCTCCTCCTATTCCTTCTTGCACAAAGGAGCAGATTCCGGTCCTGCGGCTGAGTTGATACCCTTCTCAACCCTGTCCAGCTCTCCTCATGTAATGGCCGGTCTCCTGGTATCTCCTCCATGGTCTTCAGACTGTGCTGGGAGACACCCCAAACCTTATTGCAACTGCACGTATGGATGTTGGATCCAGGGGGAACTGGACTACCTGTGCAACCTGATTGGGCTGCAGGTAACGCCTCAAGCTTTCAGAAGTAACAAGAACACTGGCAGAACACAAAACTAGAGATTAATCTGTTGCGAAGGATAAAGAGTGAGATATTGTCTGTAATGACTATATGCACAACCATGCCCTTTTAGGGGGTGTCTTGCTTTTGTCTCTCCATTGCACCTGTTGTCAATTTCATTTGCACCAAAGCAGGTTAAATGGATTCACAATCACTTGTGCTTCCTAAATGGACAGATTAATTTCCAGGAAGTTTAACTGACTTGGTGTTATACTACGTTGATTGAGGGTTTCCTTAATTTTTTGAGCAGTATAGTTTCAGAGTAATAGATCCACACGGACCCACAGATGCACACTCGGATGGATGGATGCAGGTGGCGGAGGACTAAACAGGAAACTCCAGGGGGCAATACAGTTTTGTACTGTACCTCCGACTGATGTACTCTCTTTCCTTTAGTGACAAAAATGTAAAAAATTTGATTTGATTTGAAACAGTGTGGAAGTATAGCCTGCATCATAATATGACAGCATGATTGCCATAACTTTAATTGTCTTGATGTAGCCCGCAAATTTCTTTTATTCATGTGGATTCTGTGACTACAAAACCAGTGGGTTGAAATAGGCTCACAGTTGCTTTCAATTTGCCGAAAAAGACATTTCATTTGCTGAATAAGGCAGGATTGAAAGAGCATGATGATGTGCATTGAGTGATTCTGAGGCTCACAATAACCACAAGTACAAACCATTTGATAGCTTGTTGTACTAACCTCTTTAAAATATTGAATACCAGTTATTATCATTTGTTGAATGATTTATCTAAGTGGGGTGATATAACAAAAACAGTTTGTGAGAAATTTGACAAGTGTTTTTTTTGCCTTTACAGACAACTCTCTGCCTGGTCTTAAGTCACAAACTACCGCAGCACATGCACTTTGCATTTTTGAGGGGGTGACTGGAGCAGGCATAATCTTCCAACAAAAAAGGGACCAAAATTATTGCAAATCTCAATCAACACACTATGCCTTCATTCCCCATCCCAGCATAAGTGCACACATGTAGATCCACACAAATACCAAACTGGTGTAAGGCACAAAATTTGCCTTGCACTGCCCAAAAATGCCAATGCACCCACTCCACAGACTAGTGCCATGTTTGCGCCAGCATGAAAATAGAGACCCTTATCTTTGCATTTTTACAACTCTACACAGGAAAAAATTGATTTGCAAATCACGACTTTCTTTTTTAAAGATTATGTTTTTTGGGAATTTTTCCTTTATTTGACAGTTATACAGTGTAGAGAGACAGGAAGGTTGGGGAGAAGAATGGGGGAAGACATGCAGCAAATGACCTGAGCCGGAATCAAACCCAGGTCGCTGCAGGAAGGACACAGCCTTTATGGTGCGCGCGCTTAGACCAATGAGCCACCAGGGTGCCCCCACGACTTTCTTTTTATGGATTTTTTTGTCTCATCCCAATGGTGAAGTATGAAGGCTGCATATTAAGAGATTGCGATGCTACTGTGTTCACAAGAATTGTCCACCAACAGACATACCAACTGACAGAAATGTGAACACTTGGCTTAAACGCTCAAAAGAGCTTCCCTGGTAGTTATATACATGGTAGTTTCAAAGGAATGTTGGTTTGGACTGATGACACACAGACACAGATCAAAACAAAACCAGCTTCGCTATCACGGCTGGTAACAAGTCAGGGCAGGCATGTAAACGTGTAGAGGAAGTTCAAGAGAACTGTTATCCCTGAGGGATAAGAAGAGGAAGATCCAAGGTCACCTTATCCTTAGTGCCATCCCAGTGATGCTTGGGCAGCTTGTGGTCTTGTTTCTCCACGTCTTGCCCCATCCTGCCCTGGAAGCTACTCATGGCCTAGAAGCCAGGGGCCACAGTGATTGTCTCTTACCCAGAACAGTGCCCTTAGATCTGGGCGCTCACTCCGGCTGGCCTAAAGACATAAGAGAAAAGGAAGGCAAATAGATCAGTTTAGGTTGTATGGAGCAACGTGATGTTTTGATAACATAAAACAAGATTTCTCAACTCCTCCTTGATTTAGATCAGGGTCATTTTGCAATTTGGGAATCACTACCTGTATACTTCAGCAGACTTCTGTATTTTCCTGCATCCATAGGCAATAATTCTTCCATTTTAAATGGGAAATACAGTAACCATATGGCAGAGTGGAAAATCCTTCGGTCAAATATTTTTTTTTTCAAGGTGGCGATGTTCCTGAAACACTTTCACATCTGAACAAGAAGTCTTAAGAGCAAAGGAAAAATCTTCTGAAAAAATGAGAGCAGTTCTCAAAGTTTTTGCTTCATCAAAAGATAAAAATGTTTGCATAGTTGACATTTACACATAAGATTATGCTATCTTTTCCAATCAAAAGCAGGGAATCTCTTCACCAATGTCTTCTGATGAGTGTTACTCATCCCTGCTTGCCAATAATGTAGCTCATTCTGTGTGTCATTGGTTTGTGGGAGGGGCTAAGGTGCTCAGGATTCAATCTCAGTACATTCTGTGTCCACCAACAGTGATATTTACTGCACCCCTACTAACTGTCCCGGCCAAACATCCAAGTATGAGTGAGTGAGTGAGTGACTGAGTGAGCACAATTAGCAATGTGTAGATCACATGCTTATTAGGCACACTGGTCACAAATCCAATGCTGCCTCTGTGGTCACATCTGTCCCAGTTGACATCCTGTTTCTGATATTGGTTGCCTTAATTCTAAACAATACCGAGGGCTGGGGGTCAAGGAGGGGGGACAAGGTGATCAAACTCCCCCCGGTGCCATGGTTGTGCAAGCAGTCCCCACTGCACAATCAGCCCAGAGCAGAAGCCTCGTGATCCAGACACCCTGATTAGACATTCATCACAGCCTTTACCTGGCTCCTCATTTGTTATCCACAGTTCAACAACACGTTTAATCCCAGCCATCGATCAGCTCCAAAGGCATTTTCTCAGGTTTATAACAGACACAAAAGGTGATTCATTAGCCCAGAACACCTTGTTCCTCCGAGAGGAATGAAGTCCCACTCATTTGTGCTCATTCTGAAGGCAATTCTCTTCATCTTGGCCTCATCAATATCCCTCCCATTTGCATCACGCCTGAAATCAGTGTAATACTAGGGACTGATTTTATATATCTGTCTCATTGTTTTAAATGCCTTCTATGCTGTCCTCCAAACACTTCAGTTGCAATTAAAATTATTCAACCCCCATTGTAAATTGGGTTTAATAGCAAAATTTACAAACTTTCAGCAGTTTGTGATGAACAGATTAAACAAGAACATTTTAAATAGCTCAACGCAACTAATATTACAAGTGGTTTCTCCAAATTTGACACAAAGTGCCATTTTTAATGACTGCGGCAGTCTCAAAATTATTCAACCCCCCGAATAGAATCCCTCATAAGAGCATATTTGCAAATCAGGTGCTGTCTAAAGCACACCTAATGCAGCTAATCAAGAGCTTCATTAGTTGCATCAAGTTTGCTTGAGATAGAACACATCAAATACTTGCACTCGCTAGGAGTTTGTTGACAGTGACATTTGATTGCATATTAGAAATATGGCTGTCAAAAGAATTGTCCAAAAAGCTAATAGAGGGGATCATTGCCTGGCATAAACAAGGAAAAGGATACAAAAAGGTAGTACAGGCACTGAATTTTCATAGAGATACAGTTGGAAGCATGTTCAGAGTTAAAGGAAGAGTGCCTGCAGTACCAGGATGTGACAGAAAGATGAAGCTATCAATGGCTGTCACCAGATTCCTGAGGAGATGGGTGGTCAAAAACCCTCGAGTGACTGCAGGAGACCCGCAGCAAGGCTTGGAGGAGGAGGCACTGAGGTTTCAGTTTGCACAGTCGGGCGCATACTAAACGTTGAAGGTCTCCAAGACGTACACCACAACTGATCCAAAAGCACAAGCTCCAATATGCTCAAAACCATATAAATAAGCCACAGAAGTTTGGGGATATTCTGTGGAGTGATGAAACAAAACTGGAATATTTTGGGCTTATGAATCAGTGGCATGTGTGCAGGAGGAATAAAGAAGCATATGCTGAAAAGTACACCCTGCCTACAGTGAAAAACTGTGGGGGCTTTTTGATGTTCTGCTGCTGCCTTGCTTCCTCTGGCACTGGAAACCTGCAAAGTGTGGAGGGCAAGATGGCTTCAGTCAAGTACCAGGATATCCAAGGAGAAAATGTCATGCCGTCTTTATGGAAGCTGACGCTTGGGCATCATTGGACCTTCCAACAGGACAATGATCCTAAGCATACCTCAACATCCACCAAGGCTTGGTTTCAGAAGTCGTCTGGGAAGATTCTAGAGTGCCCCTCACAGTCGCCTCACTTGAACCCCATAAAAAAAGTCTGGTAGGATTTGAAGAACACAGTTGCAGGATGCAAACCCTAGAATATTAGTCAATGGAGGCCATTGTCCATGAGGACTGGGTTAAGATTCCTTGGGAATGCTGCCAAAAGCTGACATCTGCCTATGCATCACATTTCCAGCAGGTCATAGCGGCAAAAGGGTTTTCTACTAAGTATTAAAGATGCTTGTCATGAAGGGGTTGAATAATTTTGAGCCTGCAGTAGTCATTAAAAGTGGCATTTTGCGTTGAATTTGGAGAAGCCACTTGTACTATTTGTTGTGTTGAGCCATTTAAATTGTTCTCGCTTGATTTGTTCATTGCAAACAGCTGAAAGTTTGTAAATTCTGCCAGTAAACCTAATTTGCAACGGGGGTTGAATAATTTTGATAGCAACTGTATGTTAGACTCCAGCTTTTGAATTAAATAAAGAGAAATAAGGCAAGATAAAGTAGAGTTGAATGCAGCTACTATAGAGCGGAGGCAAATAACAAAATAATGATCAAAAGCAAGACATTTTTTATTTTAAACCTTTCTGATCCTCATTGTAGCTTGTCAAAATGGTGGTCATGACAAAAAGTCAAGCACAAGAACATCACTATACGTGGTAATCTTGCCAGATTAAAAAAAATTATACAATGTATGTATTCAGGCAAGTGTCTGTACGTTTCTGTGCTCATATGAGTCTGTGGTGAATGTGTGCATCCTGCTGTATTTCTTTATGTGAAGGTTTGATAATGTGAACATGTGTGTGTGTGTGTGTGAGTGCGCATGTGCACAGCTGAGCGACATAAATTTCTCTTCAGCTCACAGGAGATATCAAAATGGGAACCCAAATATTCCTTTTGCTGGACCCTGGAAGGTATGAAGTTCAAAACCTTGAATTCAGACTCCAGTAGTTCATACTGGCTGGGCTGAGAAGACATGCAGGCACAGAATAAAATCTTCTCCACACCAGTCTCACTTAATTATGCAGTGCTCAACAAAGCTTCACGAGCAGGTGTTGTTTTAATTTGCCATCAGTTCTGCCTAACCTATTCAAATATATAGTTTTTTTTTCTCTTCATTGCTCTTCTCAGTGTGAAATAAACAATATGAACAACGTACCATGGCCAGTGTAAGCTATTCCATTGTTATCTGCTGTTGTTCTTATAGACAGTCCTGAGATTAAAACAAATTATGATAGCATCTCCGAACTGAACAGAATAAATAGATACATACACCTCTCCCATGCTCCATAAACAGTACAAACACCACAATGAGGTGAGTGCATTTTCCACAGAAATGTAATTGTACTTTGCGGTATTTGTTTCTCTGGCAATCTTTGCCAGAGATTTGAGAGTTTGAGATTTTACTTCCAGAAGAAATTGTTGTGGGCAAAAAAAATCAACCCCCCTTCCTTCAGCAAATCACTGGCAAATTGGAGGGCTCTCCCAAAATCCCTCGTATCCCGCCTTCGTAACATTCGCCAACGCAAGGATATGGATGTGGCGGACAGCCATGGGCACGCTGCGAGGGAATCAGCATTAGCCAGGAGGAGCTCGGCTGGAAGTGGTTTGTGGAGCAAGACTCAAGTAGGCAGCAGGCTTTAGCAGGGCAGGGATCAGCCAATCACACAGTGGCAGAGAAAGGGGGTGTCAGAAAGGCTGCATACATGAGAGATGAGAATAAACCTATGTCGGGAGAGAATGAGAGATGAGGAGGATGAAAAAGAGGCTGTGGAACAGAGGAAGGGATAGAAAGAAGGATGGAGAGAGAGAAGGGGAGAAGGGGTAGGGGAGGAAAGCTGAAGAACAGTTGGAATAGCTTGAACAGTCAGTTGAGATGGTTATGGAGAAAAGAGAGATTACAAGAGAAAGGGAAGGGTGGGGTTTATTGTCCACTTGACATTCATGCCAATAAAGCAAATTGAATTTAAAATTGAGAAAGGGAAGGGTGGGGTTTCCTGGTGTGAAGTACAATGATTGGTGCACAGAAATATTGTCAGAGAGGAATGTGAACAAAAAACTCTGACATATTGAAAAGGTTTCCTGAAATGCAGAACAAAAAGCATTGTTTTTGACTAATTAAGCCAACAGCACTGAAGTGCATTCAAATCAAATCAAGATGACATAACCTATCTTCTTGGCAAAGCATATCGCAAAGCCGGCCCAAAATAAAGTTGGATTTATCATGCGCAAACATCACTCTGCTCTCATTGGTCACGAGGCTTCCTTGGACAATTCTGTCCAAATCACAGATACATGTATTCAATTTGGGGAGAGATGTAACACACTGCACTGTATCATGGGTTCATCCGAGTGTGCTTCCACTTACAACAATTAGGCATTAACTGCTCTTAATGAAGAAACCAAAAGCCACAGATTCTAGTAATAAAAATACAATACTGGGAATCAGCCACCAACAATGAGTTAGTGGACAATTGACGATCTAAAAAAATCAATTAATGACCATTTCATTAGCAGAATTGGCTTTAGTAATAATAGCAGCGATACTCTATTTTGTTTCTTCTTTGAGTTTCCATTACAGAATAGCAGGTCTTGGTTAACACCCTGCTTGACCAGACAACTGTCATCTCTGAGGATTCTCAGATATAAATACACACATCTCCTTTAACAGAATCAACAACTGTGTGCATTTTCAATCATGGCTAGAAAGGCGGCTCCCCCAGTTTTCCAAGCTCCTCTGGGCACTGCTATAGTCAGAGGAAAATTTTGATTCAAAATGCAGTGTGACTTTTTTGTTCATGTTTTGATCGCAAGAAAAAAAAACCAAACAAATGTAACATCTCTTGCTCCACAACTAAAGCTGAATGTGAGATAGAATATATAGGACAAAAGACCAGGAGAAGAGAGCAGCCTGGGCGTGCTGTTCTGATCTAAAAAAGCCCGCATGGCCATAATTTTACAGAGCCATTATGTTGTCTAAAAAGACTGAATATCCCAATGTACCAGCCAATATTTTATGGTTCTTCTTAAAAGAAAGAAAGAGGTGAAGAAGAATGAGAAGACCTGTGGCACAGAGCTGGCTTTCACAAGCTCTACAAGCATCTTGGACGTTGTCCATTAGCTAACGTCGATGAGGTCATAATAAAACTGAATAAAACACTGTCTGTTGGCCGATGTTGATGAGGTCATAATAAACCAGAAAGAATAGGAAGCAAATGAGAGATGGGGCAGATTCTGGGTGCGGGTCCAATGGGCAGAGAGAAAGTGATGGATAGCCTGGCTTCCTGTTATGTATGTGAGGGGGATGGATGACTGGGGTGACAAGAGTTTCAGAGGTAGGGATGACCAGGCCGAATGAGCCTTGGCCAAACTTGTGTTGGCTTCATTAGCTCCCAGTGCTCCTCCCTTTAAAATCACATCAGCTCCTGGAGCCAGTTAGACAGAATGGGACTATTTAAAGTCTGTACTTAAAGAACACAAACACTGCTTACACATATACACATTCATAATTACACAAATACAAGCTCATACGGTCATAGGCATACATGCACACATCTGCATATAAACCCAGATACACACGTTCATGCACGAACATGTATTCAGGCACACATGCACACATTTGCATGAATGCTCTCATGCACACAGTATACATACAGGAGGTGCACAAAAAGACCCTTGAAAATTAAACCCTCTGATCCAAAATAATACAAGCAATACCAGTTTGCGCCTGCTTAAAAGAGGTTAACCAGCAGCACTGCCCAACATGAGTGTCCAAAGCAAGATGAGGATATACTGTATGCAGTTCCAAAGGTGGGTGCCTGAATTGCAGGTTTGTCATAACAAAAATGGCACCAACAACAAAAAAAAGGCAAAAAAAAAAAAAAAATTAAGGCAGCAAGGAGAATCGTGGCCAAAATTTTAACAATATATGCAAAACAGCAAAAAAGAACTGTGGCTGCAATCAAAGCTCTCTGACAGGCACAAACAGACACTTGGCAGGACAGTCGCAAATCAAGTTAGTATTCATCACAGTGTTTCTGATGTACACACACAAACACACACACTGACAATTATACACATGCAAGCATAAATGCACAAACTGCACACACGGACACACACACACACACAGTCACTAATATAAACATGGAAGCACACATGCACAAAGTGTACACACACACACAAACACCGAAGAGAAGAACATTTGTTGTCATTTCTCTCCCTCCACTGCAGTATGGCCAGGGCTCCAGTAGCACTGGGACACATGTCCAGCGGAGTGACGCAGGGAATACCAAAGAGGATGAGAGCAGAGGAAAAGGTCACCAATCAGAAGAGCCTTAAAGAGGCCCTGCTACAGAGATACAGCAGCACAGACCTTTCTCCCTTTTGCCCTTTATACTCGGTCTTATACAGATCACTGCTTATGGTTTCTCATCCTCTCTCTCTAAATCCATCATCTCTCTCATTCTCTCTGCTTCACCTATCACCTCTTCCCTGTCACTCATTCTCAATCTTTCATTCATGCTGAACCATTTTAATTTGTTCTTGGTAAGTGCACCATTAAAGGCTGGAGGATAAGAACTTAACAGGAAGACGCAAACATTTCTCTTCTGGTCGCTGATGGGGAGAGAATGAGCAAGGTCACTGTAATTGATTTCATGCCACCCTTGCCCTGGGGTAAGTTTGTATCATTCCTTCTAAGTGAGCTGGAACAGGAGCCGTGTGAACAGGCATAACCTCAAAGCCCCAATGTGAAATTCATACTCACAACCTTTTTGCTCACATGGCATTTACTGAACCACACCCCTCCTTCCTACATTCTATTTTATTGGCACATTTCAAACAGGGAAAATGGATATAAGCACAGTAAATACAAAACCATAAAAACAGGAAGGGGAGAGAAAAAGGAAAGAAAAGGGGACATAGAGAAATGGGGAGAAGGAGAGGGAGCGAGACAAAGGGGCAGGGAGGGAAGAAAGGACAGAGGAAGGTACATAGAGGGAATGAGAGAAAGAGAGAGAAGCATACTGAAATAAGAGGGTGAAGTAAATAGATTTTTAACAGACAGAACAACAGTTGGCTGCATATCTTAAATTGGTAGTGATTTAAGACATCAAATCAACATCACTATGGAAACTTCCACAGACACTAAATCTCCTTGTTCCCTCTGGCAGTCCGTACAGCATGGCAAAGCCGTGATCCTACATCAGGTTGTTCATTATATTGTCACAAGCATTCGTGCTGATGCTTTGAGAAGTGTTCTGTGGTTGTAAGACTTATTCTCTAATGTAGCTGCTTGTTTTTTATTATAAAACAGGTCTCTTTGTTTGTTAAAATCTTCTTTTCACTGAGATTTTCAGAGCAGATTTATGAAAGAATATTCAGAACTATATTCAACACTCAAATAGGGCCCAGTTCACAGTTCTTTTAATGTGATACCATCAGAGCTCAAAAGGCCCAGAAGTTTTCCATCAAGCTGTTTTTTGCTATAACTGACCAAAGGCTGAGTATGTGTGCTTTAAACTTTAAACCATGCTCATTTTCTCAGATCTGGGGTTATCTTAAATCGCATTGATTCCTGTTGCAAAGCTTCAAGCACACAGTATCTTTTTGCACTGTTTTCAAAGGCGGGGTTGGTGCAGGTTACAGGAAACTGGGGGCAGGACACCTACTGTCATTCTCACAAAACACTCCCCAACTTAACTCCCTAAATAGAAAAGATCATTCTCTTTGTCGTACCTGAAGACTACCCTAAAATATGTTGAAAAAACAAGTACTTGATCTGAGCAGAAATACCATCAATGATTAAGCAGGACTTTGGAGACTGCAAGTGAATATGAGCAGAATGGAGATGTGGGGAAAATATGCGCTAAAAATGATGGAAGTGCCCACACTTTTAGGAGAGGGCAGCCTGGAAAAAATAACAGTTAATTAAACACTTGTATGGGTAAAAAGCACTTTTACTCTCTGTGAAGTGCAACTCTATATGAAATCCATTGTAGAGAATTGCAGCTTTTTTATATTTGCTAGTCCACTCACTCGCAAACAATACACCAAAAAAGAGAATTGCCCACATAAAAAATAAACCTCATTTCTAAGTGCTTGACAACACAATATTTTCTGTGTTCGTACAATATAGATCTGCCAGGACTGCTTTATTTCACTGCATAGGTTACGGCATTTTCTACCCTGAGTCTGGTTGGAAAAGATTAAGTGGAGAACGGGGGTCTAAATACTACTTTGCACTCAGGGAATAAAGAGTGAATCCATTGCTTAGGGAAAACATTTGTCCACTGGGACAATGTATAGATCCCTATCATTTCCATGGTTTAATTTCACTCCTGATGTAGATCTTGTGGTCATGAAAAAGCTTGATAATCACACAAGATTGTCCAATTATAGTGACTAACAGCAGAATAAAGTTTGGAGGCAAAACAGTATGGGCTGAAATAAACCATACCCTTGCCCTAGTAACAAAAGGGCCAGATTTCCATGGCTGGCTCAAAGCCTTTAACCCTGTAATGCCATTTGTTTCATATTTGATAAATGACTTTCTGTGGCCTCCATGTCATCCACATGATCAATACTTTCCTCAAAAACATGTTGCATACAATCTGATACATGTCATCTGCTCCCTGGTGGACTATCCATGCACTGCAGGCACTAGAGGTTCGTAAAATGCAAAATCAAAGATGGCTGCCCCCATTCACCAACCAGCAGGTTTATTTTCACAGAAATCTTTGCTAATTTTGACAAAGTCATGGTAAGAATAACTTTTATATTGTTAATAATACTTCAATGGGGATATTTACTGGATTGAAGCAACTTATGAATACACATTTTGTTGCTTATTTTATAGTAAAATCCATTTGAAAATGTATGTATCAAATGTGATACTACCAGTATTTAACCCTAAGAGATCCTCAGGAGCGCAGAGACATTACTGGCTTTATGAGGCTAATTTTTTAAGAGAGTGCAAAGGTAGTAATTTCCCGTGAAACTAAAAGATCTAAGGCATCTTTTAGTAACAACTATGTCATGCTAGTTTATAGGGAAGGGGGCAAAGTAATGTCACGAAGTTAGGCTAAATTTTAACGGAGGAAAAACTATCATGGCCATTTTCACAGGGATCCTTTGACCTCTGACCTCAAGATATCTAAAATGAAAATGGGTTACCTATACCTGTGGGTCTCCCCCTTACAGACATGCTTTTTATGATAATCCCATGCAGTTTTGAGCAAAAAAAAAAAAAAAAAAAAAAAAAAACATGCACTTTTTTCCCATGCAATATCAATGTGTTATTTTCACCTATTGTATTTGAATATTTCTACATACTGGGGTCCCTAAACAGTCTCGGATTTTCATAAATTGGGTGTGACTGGGAAACAGAAACTCTAATGGATTCACTGAGCCCTATTGTTTTCAGGTGTGATGATGTTTCTGTAGTCCCCAAGGTAGCTGTTTTGTTGCAGGGAGACCAGTTTTTGAGACTTGACTTCACTTTATAAAAATATCAAATAAGATACAAAATTAATTTCATACATGCAAAATATTTTTGTCTTTTTTAAATTTTGTTTAAAAGTCTAATAAGTACTTCAATTTCAAAAATGTAGAATTTTCTGGCAGTCATTTCATGGTTCAGGCTTTACAGGAAGTCCAAACAAGGACCTTTCTTACTTGGCAGATGCAGTCAGTGAACTGTAAGAATGTTTCTCAAAAAGGTTAACCTTGGTCATACACATAAACACTTTTTCATAAAATTTGAGCACAATCTATTATTAAGCATGTCCCTTGAATTCGGTCCTCTTTTGTCTGTTCATTGACAAAGAATTCAAGAAAATATGCGAGACAAACAACTGGCGACAACATCATCCAAAGAAACCATGATTCCATCATCACTGTGGCAACTGGCAATGCTTTTCTAATCCAAGATCTACCCCTCTCCCTCCACACAGTTAAAGCTGATGTAGATGGTAAGGTCACAAAGCCTCTATAATTCCTCGCTCCTGCCTATGAGATCTCCCTGGTGTGCTGGAGACAAACAAGTTAGGGCGAACGGTTTTCTAAAAAGGCTCCAGGCTTCCGACTGACTCAGACAAACTATGGCAGGAGCCAGACTTTGATGTCACAGATGTCCAGTGTTTTAAACAAGCCAGTGCAGTATTGTGCACGGTGATGTGATCACATATTATTATTATAATTGTTATCATAAGCGCAATAATAAGTAGGGGAGGCAGGGTACCCTAAAACTGCTCCAGATACTGTACCGCTGTTTCTCTCACTCTCTCCACTTGCAGCTCTATCTAACATTTCTCCTTAGATGTCCTTTAAGAGAAACATTCTCAATGGACCTAATAATAATAATAATAATAATAATAATAATAATAATAATAACCTTGCACTTTTTAAGGTTTTCTGACTGGATAAAATAAACAAGTCGCAGTCATTGTGTGTCAATAAGGCTAATAAAGCGATCCTTTCACATAATCGGGGTCGGAGACATTCAAAGCGACGTGACACTACTTCCTTGCATTTTTCCCCATCTTCCATTGCAGCCTACTTGCAAACAATAGGGTGTAGTCAACGATTCAGCGCGTGTCGAGGCCACTCGTTCTCACCGGCTCCCTGCCGCGCAGTCGGCTTCGCCACGTCGTTAGAAATAAATAAGTCCCTGCAACTGGTATGGCCATACAGATAAATTTATCTAAACATTCCTCGCCACCTCTCATTCGCGGGACTCCCCCAGTACACATCTAACTCAATCGCAACCAGCACTTTCGCCCCAATTATAAACACGTGCAATTTTAGGTTCCACTTAAATTAACCCAATTTCCGATGTCAACCGCTGGTCTGATCTAAAGTTTAGCAGTTAACTTACATCGTTTAATGCATATGTTCAACATTTGGCTAATTCAATGTTGTGAAAACTGAAGGATCAGGCATAATAACCGAAAGTAGTCAACAGCTGGCGATGCATAGCACCATCAACTCACCTTAAATACGCCTGCTATAATCGGAGCGTTCAGAACCATGGATAGCGGAAAAGAAAATTAAAATCTGTAATAGGCCTATAATTCCTATGATTTCACCCATAGACCGGCACGCCTGACATGCCTAGCAGGGGTTTCAATTCAGGAATGAATCATATTTGTGCCCTATTTGTTTATATAAAAAGCAGTTTTGTTCTGACACCCTTGCTTGGCGAGGAAGACGTTAATGGTGCTCATTTTCCATCTCTTGGATACTGGATGCCGATACTCGTCTTTTACACGTGCATTGGACTACTGCTTCGCAGTCATGTAAATAAACAAGGGCAGGTATGGCATAAGCGCTTCCATTTTATTCAGATTCTATAGACGCGGTATTACAGAGATTAAAAGTCTATAGGCAACACCAACACAAGTTCTGTCTAGTTACTCGAAACATATCAACATTCATTAAAAAAAATCCCGGCAGTAGCAGTGCCAGTGGATCAATTTACAAGCCTTAGAATTAGTATACCCAATGCCTTGTCATATGAATTCTACATTGCATTATTCCGGGAAGACCTTGTATGTCTCATTGACGTGTTTACATTTCTGCACTACAAAGCCTAAGTACAGTAACTACATATTGGGTAAAATGTGAGTTACACAGTTTTGGGCCTGAAAGTATACGGAGGTCAGGATTTATTCGGACAGAAATCATACCTTGGTAAATCGGTTAACCATAATCTGCCATAGATGTGCTAACTATTCATTTGTTGGGACAGCAAATAAACTCCGAGACCAGTTTTTACTGTTGAAATTATTGCGTAGTTACTGCACTTAGCCTTTGTAGGGCAGATTTATGGAGAAGTAATGCATGTGTTGTGAATGGAAGGGAATTCGGAAAAATTGAGAGTCACACCCATTCAGAATTAAAATGGATAGCGCAGCTCGGCGAACACTATGACCACTGGCGTGAGATCCGTTGTCTGACACTAATGGGATATAGTAGGCTGTATTCAACAAGAATACCGCGAATGGCAAAAAGTGGCAAAACTCGTTCCCACCGCGCTCTAACACTTCTGAAATCCTCAATTTTGGAGTATATAATTAGGGTATGGATAATTAAAACAATGATAAAAAGAAAGTACACATAACGGGACACAATGGGAACAGTCAGGTCACCGGGACAAAATTGTCCTGACTTTGGTTCACGTAATCAATTGACAAGAGCAAAAAGGCTACTCTGTTACAGTTGCCACAAGTCCCACAATGTCTGTTCATATGCGTATTAAATAAGGGGTTTGAGTCCATACTGCGGAACATCACATGTGCTCAAGCTCCATTCATAAATTCGACTGACACAGTCGATACCCTGGGTACATCTACGCGCATGGCGCGGGCTGACACCATGCCGAATACAACGAACGAAATAATAAAACAAAGCAAACAACAGAAATATGCTCTCGTTGGCGCAGCCAGTACGTTTTTGAGAACATACTCCTGATCATGCCAATTACGTAGACTTGCACAGTCGAGGCAGAGCCAGCGCTCCAACGGACAAAATGAGAAGGGGAAAGGCTAAGGGATAACGTACGGTTTAGTCAAAATTCAGTGGTCTCTGAAAATTCATCTTTATTTCCTCCGTCTCAAATTCAAAGACAAGGCAATCTCAAGACCTCTTCGGCTGCTTCCAATTGACCCTTTCAAATCATACGCGGAGGTCATGCGTTATGCATGCACAAATTAAAAATCAAGTAAGTCCACCTCTATCTGTGTTCCAGAATTTAATCATTTTACCCATACCCATTCGCCCGAAAAGACCAACTGACGTCACCAATCCACCAAGCATAACAGAAATTTAATAATAATAATAATAATAATAATAAACACATATGAACGCGGACATTGGAGAACAGTAGTCAAAAGGCATGATTGCATTAAGACTTTGATTCTAATTTCGGCTTAAACAGCTTCTGTGCTTCAAATTTTGCTCGTCATCTTCACTCATCGAAAACTTCTGATGCCAGAAATTTCTGAAGGCTAAGCACCACGATCCCTTGACCGGTCAGCAGTTTGGATTTGATATCTCACTCAAAATACAACAGGTCTGCTTTGAAACACAGAAGTGAAGTAATTGTCAAAAGATGAGGAAAAAATTACGCAAGAAGCTGATCTGTTTACCATTTGGATATCAAGATCTACTCAGAACTAATGATAAGTGCTAATATTTCCCAGTGCTATGCACACGAATGACAGACATATTAGTCACTCACCTTTCTTGCACTAGGTAGGGGGTGTTTTCGCAATTCGACCCAAACAAATGAATATAGCTTGGAGTCTAATGAAATCGACCAAGAACAATCTTCTCAAAGGGATGCTCATGAAAGCGAGCGTTTGACTGTTTCACAAAACGTGTCGAGACAGCTATTCCTTCCCTTTTTTCCAACAAAGTTACTGTTGTTAAGTTTAAAAAAAGATAATTATGTAAGATAGTTATGTAGAGTAATAAACCATGTAAGGACTTAAATTATAATTTGCCTGTGCGATGCTCCCAGAAATTACGATCTCTTGTTCTATGAGTTTGCAGGAAGGCGCCAATTGCTTCACGTAATAATCAGTAGCTCTTCTGACGCGTAAAAAAGTGTTTTAATATTTTCTCAGTCCTTTCTTTCTAAAGTCAGGCGCCCAACACAAAGCGGGAGATCCCCGATCAGAATGTAAGTGGTGAGCACGATAATCAAAGAGGGTAGGTTTGTTCAGCCGCGAACCACAGCGTGCATCTGAGTGCCGACAGCAAGCGCGAGAGCAAAGATGTGCAGAGCTCCGGCTTGAGCTATCGCGTATTTCCAATTCCTCCACGGCCCCTCCCCTTCTCCAGTCTACCACGCCGTTGGTCGTTATCATTTTTTTTTTTTAAATCTGGTGGGGAGATCAGCTCTCTTTCACCTAAGCGGCACGGTTGAAGAACGTGCTTATCCCCCGATTACCAGCCATTGCAAGGCGTGCAGGATCTGTTTCCAGCGAAGTAATTCAGTCACGATGTGTCAAGAATATCGACGCCCAGTTCTTATCCAGCTCCTTTTTCTTGAGCCCTCAGATGTTTGCTTGTGAGCCAACTTACCTGTACTATGTGGCTAATGCTGTAATTAAAATAATTATATTAATAATAATAATAATAATAATAATAAACTCAATCAGAGCTGGCATGCTTTTATTTTGCCAGTTGAATTATACTGATGTGTAACTGATAAAAATTTTTTGCAGCATATTAAGAGGTCCTCAGGGCAAAGTGTAGAAAAAACCATAATAATGTAAAAACTAAGAAATAAACATACTCAACATGATTTTAACCTCATAAAATGTAGCATTTTGATAAAAATTTACATGGTTGCCATGGAAACGGCACTTTAATGACAAAATCTGAAAATATTTTGTGGCACTGATATTTCAATAACCCATGGTCAGATTTTACTCAAATTAGTCTCATATGAAAGGTTTAACATAGTTCTATGAAATGACATTGGATTTTTTTTTGTTTGGAACATTTATGAATATTTAATGAGCTCTGTTATGTAACCATAGAAAATCGCTATCATCAACTTTCTTCATTTTTAAAATGATCCCCCTAGGGATGCATCTATCTAGAAAAATCCTATCTCATTTCATAGATCGCCATCAGATACAACTTCAATCCAAATTGGAAGTCAATCAGATGAATATTAATTATTTTATGAATGCCACAAGGTTGAAAATCAGTCAAAATTGTGATTTTCCGCAATTTTCATTTACAGTCACAAGTAACCATTGAGGCAGAAGAAAAACATAGACTCTTGGTGTTTACTGGCATCTCACTGCATTCCTTTATTTATTTTATATGAAAATCAAAAATATTGAAATTTTCAAAAAAAAAAAAAAAAATTATTTTTACCCTGAAGACCCCTTAATCTCAAACTGAGTGACACAACCCTCATGTGTCCTAAATTGGTTCCTCACCTGTCCCAGCAGTCTGCAAGTGTTTTTGTGGTTTTGTCTCCCTTCACTGATGTATTATTTTGTTTCCTTCCTTGCTTGCAGGTGTTATCATTTGTATGCCTCACCCCTTTTGTGAATATCCGGTCTATGTAAGTTAATTGTGATTTCAGTATGGTTGCCGGATTGTCATGCTTTATTCCCTACAAAGCCAATCAGTCAGTTTTTGTTTTCTAGTTCTGAGCTAAGCCCTTCGTCCTTGTGTTTTTGGTAAATTAATGAAAAAGAAAAACATAATTACTCTTTTGAAAGGAATAAGCTCCCAAGCCCTTATATTGCTGTCATGGTTTTGTCCCGCCGGATGCAACATGCAATCCGGTGGGCACTGGGACCATGGGCCCAAAGGCTAGGAAGGGACCCACACACACAGGCTGAGTAAAAATAGAAAAAACTTTTAATAAATATTAAAAAAAAAAGACAATAATAACACAAGGGGAGCAGCAGCACAAAACAGCAGGGCAACAATTCAGAATGCTGCTGCAATCACTAATGCGCAGCCAACCCTCAAATAAGCAGCCCTTCACCTCCACCCCAACGAGCCATACCTGTTGCCTGTTAAGGTGGAGGTGAAGAATGCAGCAGGGGGAGGGACTGCAAGTACAAACCCTTACAATTGCTCTCCATGATTGGGACTGCATTCTTGTTAGTCCATTGTTCTTGTTAGTTCCCCTGAGTCTGTTCATTAGCGACTCCTCCCAAGACTTCATCAGTTTCCAGGATTGAGACTGCATTCCTACAAAACCCTCCGGTCCAACTGTTAAGCAGTCCAGCTTCTGCAAAGGGGATTCACCACCTCGCTTCTGCCCTCGGACAGCCACTGGCCCAGGGAAGGACACACCCCTACCCTCTCCAGTCATTACCATAGACTGTATAAAAAGATGGACGAAGCAACCGTGACGTCACCCATTGGTTTCAGCATACCATAAAGGAGGCCTCGATTTTGGCAATTTGAATTGCCCATGTTGTCATTTTGAAACCGGATGTGATTTCTATTGGACGAGAGCGAGAATCAAGATCTGGGGAGGGACGTGAGAGGTAGATCTGATCGTATCGGACGAGGACCAGAGGATAGCCACGCCTCTAAAGCATATTCTGGCTTTGTCCTTTATTCTAGTCTACTTGGGACCATAATTTACAAAAATGAACATCATGATATATCGAAGGAGACTTGAAACTTGCTATAGCTACCATAAAATAACGTGAAAAATCATTATTTAAATGAAAAATCAGGTGGGAAAGTAGGGTCATTTTCTCATAGACTTCCACAGCATTGAACTTCTTTCTGCAACCAGCGACGTCGCCATCTGCTGGCCATTAAATAGAATGCCATTTCACGGTACTTCCGCATGGGCTTCTTTTTTCAGACCAGAGTGCTGCGTCCATCTTTTTATACAGTCTATGGTCATTACCAACTTAGCTGGACTGCCCCTCCTCTGTTCTGGGGCAAAGGCCTTTCCCTCTTCTATTACAATATTTCTATTGATAGATCCCTTCATGTGGATTGTACCCTGAATTTAGGTCTGGTTCCTTGTTTGGAGCATAACATTGGGATAATATAGTAAGCAGGGCACCTTATGTAAAGATCACGACTGCTTTAGTTGGTAACCATGGTTTTTTCAGCTGGTTAAGCGGTCAAATTTAATATGGTTGTATTAATTATTTTTAAGCTATCTTGAAAAATGACCAATTGGACTCATTAATTGCCTACTAATGGTAATTCAACAACTTCAAAGATTTGCAAGGTTCCAGAAAGCCTATTGACCAATAAAACCAAATTTCATAACAAGGGAAGGCAGCAGCAGAATGCCCAGAAAAATAAGCCTGCTACCTGGAGGCTGGGAATGCCTTCTACGGCATTAAGCACAGTATTTAATTTGATGTGACTACTGATGGTAGCTGGATGAATTATGACATTTTGAATCTGAATTTTTCAGATTCAATGAAGAGGCGCACACTGTTAAGGCAACCAAGGAGTTTTTAAGGGACAGTAAATCAAATTTTATCGACTGGTCAAAATGAAATTAAACTGAACATGCATTTCATTTGCTGAAGGAAAGACTGAATCCATATCACCCAAAAACAAACAGGAAGTGTAGATGGCTGTAGCTCAGACCTGTGTATGGACCACTGGAGAAGATCTCAGTGCCTGGAGATGTCCATGAGTGGAAGCCTTAAGGCAGTCCTTGAAAGCAATGGAGGACGATGATGACCATTTCAAATTACGTTCATCTGTCAAATTACTTTTGGTATGCGAAAATGGGTTGTAGTCTCTACATGGATCATTCAGTATGGATGACAATACCCTCAAATTACATGAAAAAACACTTTCACCTCATATTCATTGTTTTATTTCAAATTTATGTGCTGGAGTACAGAACCAAAACAATAACTGTCCTAAAAATGTAGCACTTAACTTCTTATAATTTTTGTGGAGTGTTTTCAAGTACTCAGAAATAAAATCTCAAATCAGACAGTCACCAAATGGTGGAGATTTTTCTTGCATCCCAGAGCTGGCATAAGTGTTCACGCAAGTGTGAACATCTATGTGGACAATTTTGCATTAGTATTGCTTGGTTTGTCAGATAATTCTGTTGCCTACTTCCAACTGGCAGTACAAAGAATGAACTGCACATCATAATGATTCAGTGCCATACAGAGTGAAGACATTACTAGCATGTTTTTTTTCTTGATGTTGCTATATTTTGTTGTATGAGAATTTATTTCCTTTTGCTTTTTATTCAATATTCAGTATTGTCAATATGTTGCCAAGAAGGAAAACGATAAGGTGGTTAGAGTGTTTTATGAAACCCTGGTGACCATGTCTGTCAATGAAGTCAGAACAGAAACTGAAGGAAGCCAGATTTAACTCAGCAGAATGACACCTCTGCTGCCTTTTTATCTCTAAATACACACACACACACACACACACATATGCACATATGCATGCTCTCAAAATGGTGATAGAATTTTGGGTGCCAAAGGCTCATCAAAACATAATGGCAATGAGGGTTATCCCATGTTGTCCGAACAAACAGAAGGGCTACCGTAGCACAAATCAATGAAAAATTAATGATAGTTATATGAGGAATGTGTCACAACAAACTATTCATTGCACCCTGCTGAGTATGTGGCTTTGTAGCTCACTCTATTCAGTGTCTCCATTCTAATCCCTGTCCACCTTCAAAAGAAACTACAACGGGCATGCAAGCATCAAAACTGGACCTTGGAGTAATGATAGAATGTTGCCTGGTCCAGTGAGTCCCATTTTCTTTAACATCATGTACTTTGGTCGGGTAAGCGTGTGCTGTTAATCTGGGAAAGAGATACCATTGGGATTCAGGATGCCCTGTGAGAAAGAGAAAAGCTGGTGAATTGAGTGTGGAGCTCTGGGAAATGTTCTGCTTGGAAACTTTGGGTCTGGGTGTTCATGTAGACGTCAATTTGACGGGGCCACTTTGGCTGCATGTGTAGGACTAACAGTATACATTATTCGGTATTTCATCAGTTGTATCAGTAATTGTTCCAAAACTTGTCTGAAAATATAAGAGGAACTGCCAAAATCTCGGTGAATAAACTGCTTATTCCTGGTGATCTAGTGTATGGATGATACTGTTTAGTGTCTTACAGTCAGGCAGGAAGTGGCTTAATAATCCAAAGGGAACCCCCGTTCTAAAGTGACATTTTGTACAATGAAAGTATTACATGTGGCAACCATGCTGAGATGTGAAGAATTTATCTAGGTTGTTTTTAAAACATAAAAATGTGAAATTTCTTTCTTCTCTTTTTTCATGCTCTAGCACAACACAATGTTTTGTGGCTGAGTATCAAAGCATAATAGATGCTGGTGACAGTCTTATGATCAGCTCAACATCCGACAAAATCTGTTCACATTAATGTGACAATGAATATGAAATTGTATCACATTTTTTGATAACTGAGACCCATGATGTCTCCAAGCTTGCAGAGCGTGTCTTGCTAAGATGAAAGGTTCATTTAAAATCACTCGTTAGGATTGACAAACCCTGAAAATGTTTCATATCACAAAGACATCTGGCAGGGAACATTCATACTAAAGGAAGGTGAAGCAAGCCTATGACATGCCAAATCAAACTACCCTGAATTTTTGAAAATTCAGTCTATTGGGCGTTGAGTCAGGTTCTTAGTGAACACAGAAACACATTCCGTGATTTAACTGACTGAGTGTGAAAGGTCATTCTGGTAAGAGAGAAGAATGCATTTCTGTTGTACATCAGACAATAAATGCATTATTCCCTTTGACAAACTATGTGCTATAAAATGAAGAACATAAAAATGCCCCAAATGCAGGTGTAATAGTAAATTAATTAGACAATGATCAGTACTAATTATATGAACTACTGCATGGAGTACTGAAGGAGCATTAGCACTCCTGCTATAATCAAAATAACAGAGAAAAAAAGAGAGAAGGGAGGAATGATGTGTGTGCGTGTGTGTGTGTGTGTGTGTGTGTTTGTGTATGTATGAGTGATACATCACAAGGGAGTATTGGCTGCCTGTTTAATTAAAATTTTAAGAAGTCTCTCATTTTGATTTTACACCTAATTTGCATGCACACAAGAATTGCAACAAAACCATTTGGGAGGCCTTTGCAGAAGAGGCAGAAAAACTACTGGTTTTTTTTTTAAAAAAAAAAAAAACAAATATTTGAAAAAATTAGGCCATTTCTTCCATGGAGAATAGATTGCATCATCGAAGTTTCATTGAAGCTTATCAGGGCATTCCTTTCTCTGAGAGAGAGAGAGAGAGGGAGAGAGACAGAGAGAGATGATGTTTGAAAATACCAAACAATACACACAGCCTTGGTGAATGTGGAACTGTTTAGTTGTCAGGTAAGTCTCATTGAAAAATGTCATAAATGGGAAGTTTATGCCATTTTACCATTTTTTTAAAGTAATTTCCAGTAATCAGTGTAATTGATTTTTAAAAGAAAAAAATTATATATAAATACAATGTATATATCAGTGGCGGCTGGTGAACTGGCAATAGGAGAGGCTCAAAACAATCCCTTAAAATTAATGATTGGTCTCCACCTGTTTTCAATCATTCATTTAAATTACCATTACAGAAACTCCGATAACTCACAACTTTATCAGATGTGGCCAGTTTTCATTTATAACGCATACCGATTACGACACCGGACTTCTCACGCTTTTCTTTATTCAGGGATTAGAAGCAATGCATGTGTTTCATGATCGTTTAAATGAAATAAGAACATTTGAAAAGTCTTTATGCAATTCCATCGCTTCCAACCCCTCCAGTGCACAGTGCTCCAGTGCTCCAGTGCCACTTAAACTCACACTGAATGCGTGAGAGTTGACAGTATGCGTTATAAATGAAAACTGGCCACACCTGATAATGTTGAGAGTTTTCGGAGTTTCTAGTACGGCAATTAAAATGAATGACTGAAAACAGGTCGTGACCAATCATTAATTTTAAGGGATTGTTTTGAGCCTCCCCTATCGCCAGTTCACCAGCCACCACTGATATATATCCAGATGGGTAAGCTGCCCATGCCATAGGCACTAATGCAACCCCATACCATCAGAAGAACAAGCTTTTGAACTGAGCACTGACAACAAGCTGGTTGTTCTCTCTCCTCTTTAGTCTGCATGACACAGCGTCTGTGGTTTCCAAAAAGAATTTCAAATTTTGATTCATCTGACCACAGAACAGTTTTAAATGAGCTCTGGCCCAGCGAAAACGGCGGCATTTCTGAATTGTGTTCACATATGGCTTCTTCTTTGCTTGATGCAGCTTTAGTTGGCATTAATACATTGCATGGCAAACTGTGTTCACAGACAATGATTTCTGGAAGAGTTCCTGGGCCCTTGCAGTGAATTCCAGTGCAGAATTATGCCTGTTTTTAATGCAGTGCTGCCTGAGGGCCCAAAGATCACCAGCATCCAATATTGACCTTCGGCCTTGTCCCTTGCGCACAGAGATTTCTCCAGATTCTCTGAATCTTTTGATGATATTATTTACTGTAGGTGGTGGTATATTCAAAATCTTCACAATTTTACATTTAGGAACATTTTTAGAAATTGTTCCACAATTTTTAGACTCAGTTTTTCACAGATTGGCGAGCCTCTGCCTATCTTTACTTCTGAGAGACTCTGCCTCTCTAAAATGCTCTTTTCATACCCAGTCATGTAACTGACCTGTTGCCAATTAACCTAATTAGTTGTAAAATGCTCCTCCAGCTGTTTTTTTATCATTACCTTTTACTTCTCCAGCCTTTTGTTGCCCTGTCCCAACTTTTTTGAGATGTATTGCTGCCATCAAATTCAAGATGAGCTAATATTTTTCATGATATGGTAAAATGTCTTACTTTCAACATCTGATATGTTGTATATGTTCTATTGTGAATAAAATGTGGGTTGCTGAGATTTGCAAATCATTGCATTCTGTTTTTATTCATGTTTTACACAATGTCCCAACTTCATTGGAATTGGGGTTTGCATAAACATGAGATCAGCTGAAGAAATGAATATCAAAATCTTTCTTTGGAGACATTTACATTGCCCTCCACTAACAATGGCACCCTTGGTAAATATATGAATTCATTCTTTGCGCAGTCTTCCTTTGCCAATATAAAAGCTCTAAGTCTTCTCTTGTACTGTGTAATGAGGTTGGACAATATATGAAAAAGGATCTGAGACTACTCCTTCATGCATAATATCTCCAAATCCTTCAAATTCCCCGGTATTTATTTATGGACTCTCCTCTTTAGCCGTTTTCGCAGGTTTGTAATTGGGTTTCAGTGAAGACAGTGTGAGGCCATGGCAAAACCTTGATTCTGTGGTCAGTGAACCTTCATTTTTTTAATGCAAGTTTTGGATTGTCACACTGGAAAATCCATCAACAGTCTGGTTTAAGCTTTGTCATTTTGTAATTTAATATCTGTTGGTACTGAATGTAATCCATGATACCATGAATCCTAAAAAGTTGTCCAAGGTCTTTGTAAGAATTACACCCCACTTTATCGAAGATCTTTCATCACCATGGGGATTAGGGGTGGATTTATCTCTGGTATTTACTGCCTGAGAGCTCTGGTATTTATCTTTCTATGATCTCATCTGACCATGGAACTCGGTTACACGGAAGTTCCATAACAATTTGGCAAACTTTTGTGTTATGTGCTTTTTTCTTGAAGACAATTATTTTTTTCTGGCAATCCTCAGAAACATTTTGTAGTTGTATAGATGGTTTATGATCATAGACTTGAAGATATCTTGAAGGAAAACATGATTAATATCTACAGTTCTCTAACTGTGATCCTTGGAGTTTTATTTATCATGTGCCCCATCCTCTGTACAGTGCATGCATTTAGCATTTATGCATTTCCTTTTTCAGGTGGATTTTAACTTTGCCATATGCCTTAACCCCATAAAACCTATGGACCCATGTATGGATCAGTCAAATACAGCTGCTGTATTCCATCCTGTGGGAAATCAGGCCTATTGTAAATTCTAGTGTAGGGCACAAAGTTTCCAACCATCCCAAATTTGTCTTACTGAATTTCTGGGAAATGTCTATAAAATGATGTACAAGATCTAGATATTTTCATTTTGGTGTTATGCTGTGCCCAAAAAAAAAAAAACAAAAAAAACATGGTGTCCTGGGTTTGAATGTTTCTCTCAATATGAATGTGATGTAGCTTTAGTGAAGGAATATCTGCAATCAGCAGATACAGAATGTGTTTATGACATTGTCCCACAATATGAAAAGAACAATGCTTTTTCTGACTTTGAACCAACTGAAGGGAAAACGTAAGTGAAACGTTTGAGTTTGAAGGGTTATTTTATAATTGGCCATACAGTGAAAATTGTATTTTCATTTTTTTTGTGCTATTTTCGTGTCACTTTTGCCGCATTTGTGTAGCACTACTACTTTTTGTTGCTTGTTATTGCTGTAGTATTTTTTCTTAATCATGATAATGGGTGACTGATGGAAAATGGCCAGTGCACCATCTCACATTTATTCTCCAGAATCAAAGAAGTTATGGGTAACCATTTAAGTTTCCTTAATCATTATGGTGAACTTAAGAATAGTCAGAGAATTTTTCTTATACCTTTATGGGAGCCATAATGATTGTGGCATGTTTTTTAAGGAGCTATATCAAGAGTACTGTGCATTCTCAGAACTTACATCCCAAGAAAGTGAATCTGCTTGACTGCAAGTCATAATCTGATTCCATCCTTGCTAATCAGTCTTCATTTTGCATTGTATTTATATATTTTAGTTACTCCGGCATTATTCTTTTTATGTTAAGGAGCTTTCTATGGAAATTTGAGGATTCAAAGCACTATTTTAAGCTTTAGCAAAGGGATATGAAGAATGTTAGATGGCTGCCATCACCAATGATAATAGAAGAAGAAAAATACCTTCAAGATTTTGACTCGCAATTGAGCAAATTTACTTTGTTTAAAGTTGTGAGCATGCTCAGTAATTGTGATACAGCTCCCTTAAGGTTTAAGAACCTTTTCAAGGTTTTGTTTTTATTAATATGTTGAATGAAAGACTGGGATGGTAACAGAAACCTCATTTATTTATACCTTTTTTATGTAATATTTTCCAAGGGTGCCAATATTAGAGGAGGGCTTCAATGCTGCAAAGGAATGAATTATCAAATGAATAAACAGATGACTTAATTGATAGCAATTAATCCCAATTAAAAGTTTTTTGTTTGTCTCTCCTGGGCTGGTTTTAGTTTGAATTAAAAAATGCTATTCTATTCCAATTCTGTTTACACAAGCTGGCCGCGAGACCCACAGTCTCCCGTCCCGTCGCCAAAATAAATATGTACCCTGTGACCTTAAAGGAGGTCAATTCTGTTCAATGTGAAAGTGGATATTTTGTAAAAGATGGCAAGGAACTGGAACCATAAAATTTGACCTTCAGGTTAAAGAGAATGCCGCAAAACACCACAGTGAACTATTATGAGCTTGTAAATCAAGTTTGAAAAAAATAGGTGAAGTACCAATATTTGACCTGCTAATTGCAAGGTCAAATAATGGGTCAAGGTCACAGATATTAAAGGGGACCTATTATGCTGATCCTTCTTTTAATACATATTAGTAATGTTATAATGTTGGTTGTCCATGCTCAACCTCTGAAAAGTTTCTAAACATAAGATACAGGGGTTTTGCCGTAATCCAAGAATGTGATTTCGTTAGCGTGATTTCCTCTCTGAACAGCTCCTCCCGAGATCTTCACGAGATCTGGGCAAAACCTGACATCAGGTTGTGCCGTCCAATTAGTACAGACCTAGCCAGAGCCAACCACTGCGCTGGACCTGCCCACACCGGAAACTATTCTAGCAGGCACTAACAATGGCAGATCATACTATGCCTTAGTAGCGTCGACACTTTTGGAAATACAAAAGAAGAACTGCAGATCATCTGAGGTGCAATTTTGTTAGTATCTCTCCCAAAGCTACTTGTCCGTTTACTTTTGGACGCGAAGAAAAACAAATATTTCTCTTCGAAAACACGATGCCACCAGAAATCAGTGGGTAGCTTTTTTTGTTTGCTGGCAAAAACAGCCACGGCCAAAGGGAACGTTAGCTGCTTGTGCTCAGCATTTCACCAAAGACAGCTTTGTCAATAAAGGATAATTCGACACAGGATAAGCATTTCAGCTGCTTCTCAAACCTGAAGCAGCTGCATCGATCAAGCGCTCGGAGCCACAAGCTGTAAGTAACCAGATAACAGCAAATAATGTAAGTGAAGCTAACGTGTTACGGGTGGCTAGCAGGACCGCTAGCGATAGTTAGCACTAACAACTAGCCTCAAACGCAGGCTTTGTAAAATATCTGAAGATAAAGCCTGTATCGGTCGCGACTGTGTAAAATATCTGAAGATAAAGCCTGTATCGGTCGCGACTGTCCGTGACTCTTATGTTTGACACAGAAGCCGTAAGTTGCTTTTACTGCATAAACCAACAACTTATATTCTGACCTGATAGCCAGAGAAACTTTTTTTTGTGGCTGAATTTAAAGGCAGCACAGCAAAAAAGTTGGCACAGGGGCCTTTACCACTGTGTTACATCGTAGCCAAGTTACTGTTGCTTATCCCATTTTGTGTCCTAAATATGCAAGAGTGATCTCAGGTCTAGTACCCGCACCTAAAGCCATGCTGTTTCTACAGAAGGTGTGTGAACATAAACCTCATTTGAAGCAGCATTAACTTTTAATACTTGTTTGTAATTTGGATGCTTGGTACAACTGTTCACAGTAACAGAACTTGCTGTCTGCAATAAAACCTGTATTGCAAGGGTTTGTCTCTGTGGTTATGACCGCTCGGTTACCAGCTACTGCATGTTAGTTTGCGTGCCGTGCTAATTAAAAATGCTCCTGGTTAACTTATATGCAGTAATTCTGATCGGTATGCTTGTCCAAACTTCGGTAAGCATCAATGTGGCAGTTTCATCATAACGCGTTGCCCGATTGTAGCCACTACATTTAGTGATCGCTTCACTTATCCATCACGGGATCAGCCGGATACTTCACAAATGTCTGATCAAGCTCTCTGGTGCTACCGTGAAAGCAATGCGAAAAGCGTTGAGGAATTTTGTTTTTAAAGAAGCTCTACTGGTTTACAAATGATTTCTCTGCACTACCTTGACATAATTTCATCCCCCTTTAGAAATTGTTGTGGCTAATAAAAAGCCGAAAAAGCGGAGATTAAATAGGTAATTCTTTCCGTAGAAGTGATCAATTCGCTAGCTCCACATAAGCAACTTGTCCGCGCTAACGGAACTTACGGTCTGCAAAACCTGTATTATGTTCATAACATAACCGAGCCTTCTCTAGCTGTCGCGTACTATCCATAAAGCTGCTTTCACATCAGACACCAAACGAATTTTTCACGCGACAAATTAGCTACATTCAAAGTCAATGCAAAGACGCAAATACAGGCGTTCTGGGCATGCTAAGCAGCTTTCACACCGGATTTTTCTTGAAAGCTAATTTTTTCATACGATAGATTACATTCAAAGTCATGACCGCTTATCAGCTACTGCATGTTAGTTCGCGTGCTCTGCAAATTAAAAATGCTTCTGGTTAACTTATATGCAGCAATTATGATCGGTATGCTTGTGTTACTTCGGTAAGCATCAATGTGACAGTTTCATCATAACGTTGCCTGATTGTAGCCACTACAGTTGAAGCTAAACGGAGAGGTGCTGTATACAGGCAATACAGGCAATACAGGAAAACAACAGAGTCGGGAGAAAAGCTGAGTGATAAACTTTCTCACAAACTCTGTAATAGAGCCTTTTTTTTTTTTTTTTTTCTGAACTAGGAAAATGGTTAGAACGGGAAAAAGCGACAAACCAAGCGACAAACCAAGCCCGCCGGATCTTACAACAATTGTGGAGACCCTCGAAGAATTGAGAAATGAAATGAGGGAGAAGCTGGACCAGCTTTTTGAAGGAAAACGGTGATCTCAAAAAAGGAGATTGCCAAGAAAGACGCACAGATTCAATCTTTAACAAGCAAACTGGAGGAGCTGGAGCAACAAGAGAAACGTAATGATGTAATCCTGACAGGGCTCAAAATCAAACCCAGGAGTTATGCCAGGGCAGCAGCAAAGGACGACGATGGAGGCGAGGAGGACAAAATATCTGTGGAAATGCAGATGATGGAATTCCTTCGGACCAAAAGTATTTCTCTGGACCCCAGCAATGTGGATTCATGTTATCTGCTACCGAAAAGGAGTGGAAGCGGAGACCGGAATGCAGCAAGGGCTGTGTTACTACGACTTACAAGCAACAAGCACAAAATCTCTCTGTTGAAGCAAGGGAAAAATCTCAAAGGATCCAATGTTTTCATAAATGAAAACCTCACCAGGCACAATGCAACCATCGCATGGGAAGCTCGTCAACTAAAGAAAGCGGGGAAGATACACAGCACTTGGACGGCTAACTGCAGAATTTTCATCAAACCAAATGGGTCACCGGAAACTACCAGACCGGTGCTGATCAGGATGATGCGGGATTTGGAGAATTATGACCACTGAGGCAGGTTAAAATCCCTGACAAATCTCTATGAGCAGTTATCTGATAAACCAAACTGTAGATCAGGAAACTGGCTTTTCAACAACAAGTCACCAAAACTCAGGAATAGACCCTAATGAAGAAATTGATCCGGACAACCATTTTTTCTACAACGAAACAAACGCATGCGGATACTTTACTTTAGACAAATTTAACAAGAACATTAAAATGGAAGGAGTTTGTCCATTATCCACTTCAATAGTAGGAGTCTATATGCAAACTTTGACCAAATAAAGGAATACCTTCTGTCATTTGCTAATCCGTTCAACATCATCGCACTATCGGAAACTTGGATTAAAGAAGAAAAGGGCAAGGACTTCTACATGGAGGGTTACAACCGTGTGTGTGTAAGAGCAGACTGAATAAAGCTGGTGGGGGTGTTGGACTATTTATTGATGAGGCCATAAACTTCCAGGTACTAGAATGCAAATCAATTGTTGTGGAAAATGTAATGGAATGCCTTACAATTGAGATTCCTAGGTTGAAAAGGTAAAAAATACGGTTATTTGTTGTGTGTACAGAGCACCGGATTCGCAAATTGATGTTTTTAGTAAATGTATGGGTGAATTACTTGTCAATATGAACCAGAAAAATGTTTTTTATGTGTGGGGACTTTAATATTGACTTGATAAATCCAAATAATAGCTCTATAATAGAGGAGTATATTGACACCATGTATGCCATGGGTATGCAACCATTAATCACAAAACCAAGCAGGATTACTAGACACAGTGCCACCTTGATAGATAATGTGTATACTAATGTATTAGATTCTGAAATATTTAGTGGCATTATGATAAATGATATTACTGATCATCTACCAGTTTTTGCTATTTGTAACTGCAAATTAGATATAAGGGACCAGGCTAGATTGAAAATCCTGGAACACACAGAAATCAGAATTAAAAGCGAAAAAAGGCTAAAGAAACTAGAATCAGATATGTTGAACCAAAAGTGGGATCATGCATTAACAGAGAAAGATCCAAATAGAGCCTATGAGGCTTTTCTATGGACAGTAAACTCCCTGTATGATAAACACTGTCTAGTCAAAATAACGAACAAACTGAAGCAAAACAAAGAGAGGAAACCTTGGGTTTCAAAAGTACTGGCAAATGCCTGTAAGAAGAAAAATATATTGTATAAACAGTTTCTGAGAGAAAGAACTGAGAAAGCAGAAATTAGGTACAAAAATTATAGAAACAAAATGACAAATTTACTAAGGAAACATAAAAAGAGTATTATGAAAAGCTTTTTATTAGAAAATAAACATTACACCAGAAATCTCTGGAATATAATAAAGAACGTCTCTGGGAGGACACCGAGAGGGAGTACCCTGCATTCTTTAATATAAATGGCAAAAAAGGTAGAGGACAAGAAATTGGTTGTGGAGAATTTTAACAGTTATTTTGTGAATGTTGGGCCAGAACTAACAAAGGGTATTAAATCCTCACACCTAAGATGGGACTACCTTGACAAGGATGAGGAAATCCAAGACACAATGACACTAACTCCTGTTACTGAATCTGAAATTAGATCAATTCTGAAAAAATTGTACAGCTAAGACATCTGTTGATGTAAACCAATTAGATATGAAATTACTGAAAACACTAACTAACGCATAATTGTAACTCCACTTACGCATATATGCAATCTATCCTTCTCCTGCGGAGTGTTTCCAGATAAAATGAAGATAGCGAAAGTTATCCCTCTCTACAAAAGCGGGGATAAATATGATTTCTCAAACTATCGTCCTGTCTCGATTTTACCTCAATGCTCGAAGGTCCTAGAAAAGCTCTTCAATGACAGATTGGACAAGTACATTGATAAACACAAACTACTGTGTGACAGCCAGTATGGGTTCAGGAAAAAGCATTCGACAGCACTAGCCCTAACAGAATTTATCGAAATGATTAAAGATTCACTAGATTCAAACTTATATTCTATAGGCATATTAATTGATCTGAAGAAAGCATTCGACACTATAAATCACGATATATTGATTGAAAAACTTTACAAATATGGATTAAGAGGGACCGCATTAAAATGGATCAAAAATTACTTAACAAGTAGGACGCTATTTGTGCAGATGGGCAATAGCAAATCGAATTGCTTGGACATTACCTGTGGAATTCCTCAGGGCTCGGTCATAGGTCCCAAGTTGTTCATAATTTACATAAATGACATCGTTAAGGTGTCCAATATCCTAAAACTAATTTTATTCGCAGACGACATGACTATTTTTTGCTCAGGTGTCGATCTCAAGCAATTGGCAAAAGTGGTTAATACAGAAATGTCTAAACTTCACACGTGGTTTAATGTAAACAAATTATCATTAAATCTTACAAAGACCAAATTTATGATATTTGGGAAAAAAAGGCCTAAAGGACGACATAGACTTAAAAGGTAAATGGTACCAGCATTGAAAGGGTAAATGAATATAAAGTCATGGGAGTTATGTTAGATAATCTCTTAAGCTGGAAACCACATGTAAACTTGGTTCAAAGAAAGTTAGCTAAAAGCGTGTCTATTCTTTGGAAAATGCAAAAATTATTAAAATACAAGTCCCTTAAAATAATCTATTCAGCACTCATAGCACCCCACTTACACTACTGCGCTGAAGTATGGGGACACACTTATAATAATACAATAGAATCATTGTTTAAACTCCAAAAAAGGCCCTTAGAATTATTCATAACGTTCCCTATGGAACTCATACAAACGATTTGTTTATTAAGGCAAAGTTTCTTAAATTGCAGGATATAATAAAATTCAACTCCTTGCAAATTGTATATTTAGGATACCACAAAGAATTGCCTAGAAATATACAATGCCTATTTCTCCAGCGTGAATGCCTTCATGACCTAAGAGGCAGAATGTTGTTGCAAACTAGAAGGGTCAGATCGACTCGGAGTGAGCACTCCTTATCGGTGGCTGGAGTCAGTGCATGGAACATACTTGAACACAATATCAGAAGGGCAGACAATTTGAAAGACTTTAAGTATCTTCTGAAATGTGCATGTTTGAATAACTATGAACTTATCCAACAAAATGGCATTGGATAAATTAAACAGAACCATAACGGGCATAAACAATAGGGGTTGTTTACAGACACTCAGCTATATTGTGATTAAAACTCTTCATGACTGTCATAAATCTCTATGATTTTTATGTTGTGACGTTTAAATCGTAGTGTAAATAGACACTCAGCTCTGTTGTGATTTATAAATCTTTATGATATCTTACCCATAATCAAACTGTTTTTCTGGGAGTTGGGGGCGGGACTTTGACAAGCGATTTCGCTTCTCCCGCGACCCTTTCGGTCATGATACATGTTGTGTTGAAATTGTCATGGAATGACTGTACAATCATGCCGAAATGAAAAAACAAATAAATAAAAAAAATAAATAAACAAATGTGCCTGCCGAGTTGGGCTGCAGTTAGACCAGACGTAGATTTTGCAGAGCTTGGGGTGCGTTTTTGGGTGCTTATGAAACGATCGCTTTACTTATCCATGACCGGGGTCAGCCTGATACATCTCCAATGTCTGGGCAAGCTCTCTGATGCTACCGGTGAAAGCAATAGGGAAGCGCACAGGCTATAACGTGTCCGGTATAACAAACGATTTCTTTACATTGCCATCGATTGAATATTAAATTCTTTCCTGTAAAAGTGATCGATTCGCTGGCTCTACATAAGCAACGGTTCATGCAGACGGAACTTACGATCTGTAAAACCTGTATTATGTTCATGACATAACCGGAACTCTATCTAGCTCTCGCACGCTATCCATAATGCGCCCATTTTCCTTGAGGAAAAAGCTGGTCGTTCTGAAGCAATAAGTAAACCATTACCATGGGCAATTTCCGAAAAGGTCGTTTAGCTTGGAGCTTTCGCCCCTCCGTCATATACCAGTGCGGAAGCTGTTCGTTTCTCCACGCTAACAACACACCACAGCTATGCACACGAACCAGCAGGTCCTAATACACACCGAAGCAGTCCATAAGCTGTTGGTCCACTTTTAGCTGCTCCTCACTGTCCATGTTTCCCTCTAAACTCAGACCAACCGGATTTCTACGATCTCCGGTCTACACTTGGGCATGTCGACCCTTTCCACAAATGTGTCTATATGGGGTGGATTCTAGCTTTCCCTCAATCCTAGCTATAAAGTAAAAGAACCGCTGTAACTCACCACTGTCGCTGTAGCAAACTGTAGCCGATAGCAAATCTGAGCTTGAGCTGCCAGATTTTCGCACTGCGTCCTCCACTTTCACCGCTGCGTTTGTTAGAACAAGTTCATTTCATTAAATCTATATTCAAGTATCAGGTTAGATTGCAGAATTTTCCCGCCGCTTCCTTATCAGATTGCAGACGTGTCTTGCGTTGCACTCTGGCGAACCAGACCCGGAAAACTGCGTTCTGCAGCCTCGTCCCGCCCAACTCCGCCCTCCACAGAGCTGGCCAGTCAGAAGAAAGTGGGCACACGGGGAGTGGGGGGCCATAAGCGGAAGAGCCACCCCAATGAGGCGTTTCAGGCAGAGACTACAATGGACTACAAATGGGGTTTTTTGGGGATGGCAGTATGAGCTAAATAAGGACCCTGTTTGGGCTTTGAACGATCAGGAGTACTCTAGGGGAGTCCAAGATCAAAATATAACCTTGGAAATATAGCATCCGAGGTCCCCTTTAAATAGGAAACTTGTTCATAATCTAATCTTCTTATATGCACAACATGGGGTCTGTAATCCATTTTCTTCTTGAATTATTGTGTTAACGCCACTTTTCGGACAGACAGACAGACAGACACACACACATGCACGGACGGGGTGTATTCCTATGTCTCCCTTTCGCCAGAGGCAATGGGAGACAAAAATATGCCCAATATCACCTGGTGCCACTCAACCCCAAATTAAAGGATTATTTTTTTCTCATTTGCTCTTTTGTTTTTTTTTTCCTATTTATACAGGCAAGTCTACCTCACTAAATTCCACAGGTAGCTGTCTTTTTTTATTTTTCACCCCCTTTTTCCCACCCTGAACACAGCCAAATTGTTTAGCCCACCGCAAAGCAACCTGCTCCCATCGACTAACGAGGAAGATGCTGTGGCATGTTATTCATCTGACTCACATGAAGACTAGCCTTTGCTTCTTTTACAATTTGCAGTTGCACCGCTAATTATACACTGCCTCTGCCATCGGAGGATCTTGTAGTCAGCGTACATGTGGACCTGCCATGCAGACCTCTGGCCATAGCCAGTAGTGGCATGGTTGGAATTTGAACATCCAACTGAAGGGCTCGCAGATGATCGTCTTAGCTGTGAGCCACTCAGAGGCCCTATGTGGCTGTCATTTTGAAATGTCAATTCTTTCTACTCAGTTTTTCAACCTCCTTCTCACATTTATCCCTGGTTTCCCTACTTTTCCTGAGTAGTCAATCCTTGCTCATTTTCTAACTCCATCGCAAATTAAGCTCATGGGACTTTCATTCCAATCAAATACATGATTCATGACTTCGTCTGTAGGTTACTGTGGAATCCATTTCCAAATATTCCTTCACTGCATTAGTGATGACAAATATACCATAAACAAATCTATTGTTGAGAAAAAAGATAAACCAGAGAAAAGGATAAATGTAGTATAAAATGCAAGGTAAGTCTGCCAATGTTTTTAATGGAAAAAAAAACCTCACATAAAAAATAGAAAAATAGAAGCCGTTTGAAAAAAAGTTCTCAGTTGAGTCCTCTTCCAGTGGTCTCTTCTGTACCAAACATTGCAGAGATGGTCAACTTTGAGCTCCCAACACCCCCCACCCAATTTTAGCGATTAGTCCCTCATTTGCTGATTCAGAGTTTACAAATTCACCTATGATGCATAGTACATGCCAACAAGCCCCACCCACAACCTTGCTCAGTCTTCCCATCTCTTTCTACCTTGTAGTACTTCCTGTCTTGCCCCTTAATCACTTCCTGGCCATGGTCTGTTTCAATTGTTTCCAGTAAAGACGTCAAAGAAAACAACTAAACCCTTCCATGTTTGGTTGCAAGTAGCAGCACAAGTCTTTATTTTCTTTCGCAATAGCTGAAGACACTATTCTCTGGCTGAATTTTATTTTCAGCAAGACAAGATTTCTCTGCTGGTTTGAAAAAGTCAAGCAGAAATAAAAATAAATTCTATAAAAATATATTTCTCTGCATCACCCTTAAATCAAGCTACTTATAAATCTTATAAAATAAATACACTCATCTCCCTGGTGCAGCTAAGAAAAGATTCTACAGTGACCAGTTTACTTAATCTGAAAATAAGACTAAGGCTACATGGAAAATTATCAATGGGCTACCTCAAAGAAAAAGGCTTCTTCACGGCTTTCTTCAGTGTTCATAGAGGGAAATTTTAATTTTACTGATCCTTTTGACATAGCTTTTAAGTTTAATTATTTCTTTTCTAGTGTTGACACGTCTTTCCAGAGAGGTAGTCGATAAAAAAGTCAAACCATTAAATTAATGGGTTCATTTTCAGCTTTAAGAAATTTTGAAATGCTTGTTTTTAAGGAGGTGAATGACACTACATTAGAATTAAATAATTCAGCTCCAGATCTTGATGGAGGCTCCACTTCTCTTGTCAAAACAGCCAAGACTCCGATAACTTTCAGCATGTGATGCTAGATGTGATATAGCTGACAATTTCACTAAGCTAGCGGCAAAAGGCTATAAAGGGTGACACTGTCAGCTAAGTGACATTGTCTTTGTCACATCTGGCATCACATACTGAATTAGAATGTGTTATTTCACCCATTACAAAGCATGACATTTGCTTATGTATGATTAATGGAGACATTACATCTCATTTATGAAGGCATTATACATGCTGTATAAAGTCTTTATGAGCTACACTCCATCTAAAGTGTGACCCTATTTTCAAATAAATGTTCACCACATACATTACATTACAGTTATTCAGCAGACGCTTTTATCCAAAGTGACTTACAGTAAGTGCATACAGTATAAGGTCACTGACACTGCAGCCCAACAGACTGGACAAGGTACAATTTACATCAAGCATTAGTCACCTGAAGTCATGAACATGTAGAGCAAAGACAATACAGAAGCCAGTAGCACACAGGAAAAAGAAACAAAGCAAAAGGAGACAAACAGAAAAGGTTTTTTTTTAAGTAAATAAAAGCAGGGGAGGGTGGTGATCAGGTCAGAAACTGTCTAAACAACTGAGTCTTAAGGTTGCGGCAGAAGAGCAGCAGGGATGGAGCAGTTCGTAGGGATGTAGGGAGGTTGTTCCACCACTGGGGAGCAAGATGGGACAAGCTGAGTGATCTGGTAGAATGACCAGCTTTTCGACCCAGGGTAGGGGGGCAAAGTCATCCTGCTGCTGCAAAACAATGTGGCTGGGCAGGTGTGTATGGGATGATCATCTCTTGCAGATAGGAAGGGGCTGTCTTGTTTGCTGCAGCATAGGCCAGAGTTAGGCCTTTGAATCTAACTCTGGCTGCAACTGGCAGCCAGTGCAGGGATCTCAGCAGGTTCAAAGTTCAAATGGTTTGAAAAACTTTGCATTCTGTTTTTATTTACATTTTGCACAGCACCCAAACTTTTTTGGAAATGGAGTTGTTTGTGTGTATATATATATATATATATATATATATATATACTGTATTTGTCAGGACTCGCCTCCTGCGGTTCAGCACGCTGGCTAATTAAAACTTGGACCGCACCTCCACTCACCAGTCAACTTGAATCATCTGTTCCACGTTGCCGCTGAGTGGTAGAAGCGGATATAAATGTCAGAGCTTCACACTGTAATGTGAATGGCTATCATAAAGTTTTACTTCTGATTCTTGAGTAATATTTATGTTCTTAAATTGCATTTATTTATAGTAGCGAATGGACTAGGACATAGTTGTGAAAGTACAGTGTGCAGTATCGAAAGTACAGTAGCGAAAAGCCAAAGGAGTGAAACCACCATAAACGCCCAAGTGTATGCCTACTGCGTGTCTAGTTTACCTTAATTTCCCATTGCTGATGAAATATTGGCCGAAAGGTCAACAAAAAGAAGTAAATTAAATATATTGAGATATCTTGATTGTTCACCACATTGTTCTGGCTCTGCACCTTAGACAGAGAGAGTGTCTGTGGGATTTAGGAGCTCCCAAAAGTTATCCTTCAGGATTATGACCATATCCGCAGTTAAGGTCAGTTTTATAGTACTTGCATAGAACAGACTGGACACCTTTCTACTGCTTGGATACCAAGTAGTTTTCCAGAACTTTGTGGCAAACTCTAATGCTTATCCAGACTATAGGCTCAGCTATCCAGACCAAATAATTGTGAAATAGATACAGTATAGGAAAAATTAGGTTATTATCAAATGAAAGGTTATCAGGAGGGAAGTGCTGCTTGCATTTAACCTGAAATGTTTATTTAGTGTGTGCCAGTTTTTTTGCATTATTATTTATACATTTATGAATATGGGCTCTGATTTTGCCACCACCAGTTATTTCAGATCGCTGATGTGCAATGACCTGAACCATTCTGCGAAAGCAACCCGAGATTCTTTAAAGCAAAGCAATTAAATGTTCTACAGTGGCCAAGTCAATCACCACCCCTGACTCTGAACATACACTTCACTAAAAGGAAAACTGAAGGCAAAATGCCCAAAGAACGAAAATGAACTCATGAGAATTGTAGTGTCAGCCTAGCTGAGCATCACCAGGGAAGAAACTATTCAGTGCCTGGCAATGTCAATCGGTCGATACCGGCATAGCTCATTATTGATATGATCAAAACCTGTTAGAACCCACTGAACTGCCAGCATACCTTGCAAAAAAAAAAAAAAATCCTTCGTGTTTGAGCTGCTGTAGTATTGCTTTTTATTTAGCCACACTAGATATGAGGCCATTTCTAGAAAGTAGACGATGTTGCCTTTCAAATGAGGGCTGGTACATGCATTTGAGCCATACAGTTTGTCTGTTAAGCTTTTTTCTTTTGGGAACATCAAGAAGACAAAATTTTAAAAATAGTGGGCTTTAAAGGTGTAATGTGTTATATGAAAGAAAAATAGCTTGATGTTTAAAGAACTTGACTCATTATTCATGTGTGAACTTGAATCCCACCTGAATCATTTGCATCATACCCTTAAGCAAGGTAATGCTCAACTGCTTCAGAGTTACCATCTTTAAGAGTGTAAAAAAAATCAAGCAAATCATAAAAAAGCTATTTGAGTCACTCTGGTAAAATGGCAAAGGTGTAACTCTTTGTGTGAGGTCATATAATGGTTGGGGAATTGAGATGTAACCCCAAGATTTCAGGTTTATTACCCACGGATGGCAATGCCGGTTTGCCCTTGAGCAAGGTACTTAACTTCAATTGCTTCAGTGTAAATTCAGCAGTACAAATTGATGCTGCATAAAATCTAAGGTGCCTTGGGTGTGTGCTGCTCTAAATTTGAGATGGTGATAAAACTAAACCCATTTACACATTTAAATGGATAAACTAAACCCATTTATTGTGTGAAATCAACATCCTGTATAAGAGGAATCTTAAAATCTGGACCTCTGATTGAAATCCAGCACAGGTTCCCTTATCCCAGGTAACTAAATAAACACTTAGCGCCTCTGATTGCCCAAGAGTGTGTTTAAACTTGACTCCCAGGTACAGGGACTGTGGAAAACCAGCAGTTCTCAGACCTCAAGGACTGTGATTTGAGGCTATTTAAAAATCCATTTATTTAGATAAGAATTGCATTATCCATTATCATCCAGCAATCCATTGTTCACTCGGTTATTCTAAAGGGCAAAACATATGTGCTTGTTTTTGATGAATATCTTCATTTCAGCGCGAATCACACTCTGCGGGAACAACATCAGATAAGCCTCTAAAAAGTATTTACATTTATTAATATTTATGGTACTGTTACTTCCTAAACGAAAATGTGGGAATTTGGTCATGCAGGATTACTTTTGTTTACAAAATTACAATAGAATGAAAATGATAATCTGAAGAAAGTGATTGACAGAAGAAAGTGCAGACTGAAATTGTAACAGTTAAAATGACAATTAGTCCTTGTTATGATAGACACATGCATCTTTCTGGCTAATAATCAAGCACTGCAGATTTATGCTAAAATCAATACTTTCTACAGATGCCTAGTAAAACTTGATATATCGTTTTTAATGATTCTGCAAACCCATTTCCAGAAAAGTTGGGATGCTGTGTAAAATGTAAATAGAACAGAATGCAGATTTGCACATCATTTAAACTCTATATTTAATCAGTCTTTCAGAAGATGGAGCGGGCTTCACCACTCTGTGACTCTCTGCATAGGAAAATTGATCAACAATTTAAGAATGACATTGCAAAGAAATTGGGGATTTAATCATCTATGGTGTGTAATATCATAAAATTATTCAGAGAATCTGTAGAAATCTCTGTATACAAGGGACAAGGCCTAAAAACAATATTGAATGGCCATGATCCTCAGGATCTGACTTTTATGAAGGAAGACTAAAATAGTTTTCAAAAACCTATCTATGATTATACAACATAAAGTAATATATTACTGTGCAGTAACTTCTCATTTTTTTTTCTCGCTCTATTACCTCTAATTTATCTAATTTTGGTGCACCACCGGATGCACACCGGGAGAAGTAACACCCAAAAGAACAATCATTTCTGGTAATCAAATTTGAAATATGGCTGATAAGCTGGTGTGATTACTAGTTGTTGCTATGAACGCTGCATCTTATGTAAAAACGTTACAAACGCATGTGAGGACCAAATTGATGATTCATTCAAAAAACCTTACAAGTAAAGTAAAAAGTAATTCATTTTTGTAACAGAGTAATATGTAAAATATCTTACTACTTTTCGTTAGCCTCATAGCATAATTGCCAATCTCATTTTAAAGTTTTTTTTAAATTTTGTTTTCTTTTGTTTTTATTTTTTATTGAAGAGAATGGATTTTATTTACGACCCCAATTCCGAAATAGTTGGGACAAAGTGTAAATTGTGAATAAAATCAAAACGCAATGACTTTCAAATCACACCAACCAGTATTTTATTCACAGTAGAACAGAGATAACATAGCAAATGTTGAAACTGAGAAATTTTATAATTTTATTCACAAAATGAGTTCATTTCAAATTTGATTGCTGGTACAGGTCTCAAAAAAGTTGGGACAGGGGCCTGTTTACCATGGTGTAGCATCCCCTCTTCTTTTTAACACAGAGTGGAGGCGTCTGGGCATCGAGGAGACAAGTTTCTTAATTTAGCCATTGGAATTTGATCCCACTCTTGTTTAATACAGGCTTCCAGCTGCTGGAGAGTTTTGGGTTTCCTTTGAAGGACTTTTTTTTATTATGCACCAAATTTTCTCAATCGGTGAAAGATCAGGGCTGCAGGCAGGCCAGTTCAGTATACGGACTCTTCTACTACAAAGCCATGCTGTTGTAATAGCTGCAGTATGTGGTTTTGCATTGTCCTGCTGAAATACACAAGGCCTTCCCTGGAATAGATGTCGTCTGGAAGGGAGCATATGTTGCTCTAAAACCTTTATATACCTTTCAGCATTCGTGGTACTTTTTAAAACATGCAAGTGTCCCACACCATATACACTAATGCATCCCCATACCATCAGAGATGCTAACTTTTGAACTGAACGCTGATAACAGGAGGGGTGGTCTTTCTCCTCTTCAGCCCGGAGGACACGACACCCATGATTTCCAACAAGAATGTCAAATTTGGACTCATCTGACCACAGGACACTTTGCCACATTGCTACAGTCCAAATTTAAATGAGCCTCGGCCCACAGAACACGGCAGCGCTTCTGGATCATGCTCAACAATGGCTTCCTTTTTGCATGATAGAGTTTTAGGCAGCATCTGTGGATGGCACGGTGGACTGTGTTTACAGACAGTGGTTTCTTGATGTATTCCTGGGCCCATTTAGTAATGTCAATGACAGAATCATGCCGGTGAGTGATGCAGTGGCGTCTGAGGGCCCGAAGATCACGGGCATTCAGTAAAGGTCTTTGGCCTTGTCCCTCATGCACAGAGATTTTTCCAGTTTCTCTGAATCTTTTGATGACGTTATGCACTGTCAATGATGAGACCTTCAAAGCCTTTGCAATTTGACATTGAGGAACGTTGTTTTTAAAGTATTCCACAATTTTTTTCACGCAAGCCTTCACGGGTTGGAGAGCCTCTGGCCATCTTTACCTCTGAGAGACTCAGCCTCTCTAAGACATCCCTTTTATAGCCAATCCTGTTGCACATCTGATGCCAGTTAATGTAATTACTTGCTAAATGTTCTTTCAGCTGATTCTCTTATATATTAATTGCTTTTTCAGCCCTTTTTTGCCCGTGTCGCAACTTTTTTGAGACCTGTTGCGGCCAGAAAATTTAAAATGAGCTCATTTTGTAGATAAAAATGTAAAATGTCTCAGTTTCAACATTTGAAATGTTATCTATGTTCTATTGTAAGTATCATATTGGCTCATGTGATCTGAAAGTCATTGCATTTTGATGTTATTCACAATTTGCACTTCGTCCCAACTATTTCGGAATTGGGGTTGTATTTTTTACAATTCTGAGAAAAAAGGACAAAACAGTTTTTAGTGCTTAAGAGAATGAATTTTATTTATTTATTTTTTATGATTTTGAGAAAAAAGGAAAACAACACATTTTTTGCCAGCACAAAAGAACAGGCAGCCTATATCTCAATTTAGCAAAAATATGACTTAGGCAATTATACTATGAGGCTAACATCTTGATGAAAGGTTATATGTATATGTAACAAATGACTTTTCTAAAATAATTTCCTTAACATTGAGCACTCAGATGTACATACTATTCATCAGGATGATAACTGACATCAAAATGCTTGATATAATGGGCATGGTAACCAATTCACAACTTTAATCTGGTTTACAACAAGATGTGCTTTAATTCCAATCAAACTGGAGATTCTTGGAGAAAAACACGTTGGTAATAACAGTAATATTACAAGTGGAATGCCACAGAGACCAAACAACCACAAAGCTAAGACAAGTGCACTCAAAAAAATGAAACGTTATGAAATGTTAAATTTACTTAATAATGTTATGTCAGCTGGTTCCACAAAACTGAGTTAAGTACATTCCACTCAATGGCAATGCAACTAATTAAACTGGCCAAAAATTTTAGAAGTCAAATAAAGGTTACACAAAGCAATTGCGTGAAACCAGTTGACATAACATTATTAAGTAAATCTAACATTTCATTACATTTCATTTTTTTGAGAGTAAGCATTTGTGTTTCCTATAGAAGGATTGCAAAGCAGGGTGAAAATGGTGGGTATTCCTCTCTTTAGATGATCCAGTCTTTATTTCTGTTCTCGTCACAGACAGGCTGTTCTCCTGAGAGCCGCACCGCTACAGAAAGAGAGAGACATGGAGGAGGTGAGTGCCTGGGGGCTGTGAAGTGTGAATTGATCAAACTGCATTATACAGAGCATTATGGCCTATCCTCCATAATGAAAAATAATATTTGGTGGCGTGATCACTGACTGTACTAAACTTACAGCGCATAAAGCATAATGCATGCAGAAGACAAATGACAGTGCAATAATACTGATGTGTTGATGTGTAAAAATTAGCAGGAAATGTGTCATTCATCACTTGCTCTTGTTGAAATTCTTGCATTTCTTCAGCAAACATTTGTGAAGAAAGTTACACATTCTTACATAAGATGCATTTGTGTATCTTATGTATTTACCAGATATTTTTGGTTTGACAGCTAATTAAAGAAATATGCTGGCAAACCAATTGACCACAGGAAATCTAATATTACGAACAAGGAGAGGCCACAACCTAAACTATGTTTAAACTGAAGAATAAATTTCTCCCTCCCTTACTTATTATTATTAGTATTATTATTATTTAGATTGCTCTGTCTGGAAATGTAATTTCCTGAGAGTGCTGGGATTATTTACGCTATGGTAAATTGCCTGGTATCATTACTTTATTTTCCTGGCAAAATGATAATCTTTTCTGGATTTTTATCATCTTAATAATTAAATAAATCATATTTCCAAAGGTAAAAGCGTGATTTATATGCACAGCATAAAATTTGGTGAGGTTACATAAAGTGCCATGTGAAACAATGTTGCTCTTTTCATTACTTTCTGTACCAGTTGCACCATGCTGAATGTATGCATGAGAGGGCAGGAGCGCATAGACCTATATTTTCTACTTGCAGTATTCATATTTGATTTATTTGAAGAATATATTTGATTTAAGTATGTCTAGTACTTGCTGCACGAAGCTGATTGTGTTCATGAAAGGGCTGGAGTACGACTATTTGATTTAATATTTCCCACAACTGAGGCCAGGCAGGCTGGTTCTTGGTTTATGCTTTGATGTGAAACCTTCTGGGAGAAGAAGCTTGCCATTGAAAGTGCTGCAAGAATAGGCCCGGAGAGAACTGCACTGTTGGAAATGCCTGTCACTGGTTGACATGTTTAGCTCAGGCCTTGAAGTGACTAAAATAATTGGCAGCAATCATAACAGTGGCTCTTTGTGTGGGAAAGTGCAGGAGTTTTTTTTAATGACATCTTCTGTTTATGATGGTTTGTGCAGGTCTTTATTAGTACATTAGTGGTCAGTCATTCAGGTGTTTGTGCGGATATTCTTACTGCCTGTATTAGTTCGTGCAGCAGGTGACTTAAAATAGTTTGTGATTCATGACATAAAATTGTGATTGTGAAAATATGTAAAATAATTTGGACATTTACCTAACTGTGCACGTAGCGTGTCACTGGACTGTAGTCTCCAAGTGCAGCTGGTGAGCTGAAAATAGAGGAGGCTCAGAGCATCTCTTTAAACTAATGACAAGTTTTGACCTGTTTACAATCATACATTCTTAAGTCAAGAGTATGTGATCACCAAAAACACTCAACACTATCAGTCGAGGCCAATTCTCCCTGTTAACAAGAAATGAGACATAAAACTTCATTTCAATGCAAATTTGCATTGCAGTAAGCAATTTTCAACTGGTGATACTTGTTGTTTATCTTTATATTCTTTGTTGAAATTCAAACAAATCATGAAGCCCACCGTAGGTAGCCTGCATTGCAGGATGGCTGAATGCAAGAGGGGACATTATCAGTGTAGTTTATCTTTTTTTGGAAGGTGAATGAAACATTTTTCTGAATTGACTTAACTTTATATCAGCAGCAAAATTACAGTAAGAGGAAGTTGTGTTTAACTGCCAATGGGTTATTCCAGTCATTGGAAAAGTTACTAATGAAGGAACTTGACAGAAAACAGCTCAAGACTTACTTATTAGTTTAAATTAAATTAAAGGAATTTTTTTGCCTTCCATAATTTCAACAGCCGCCATTGGTAGTTCCAACCATAGAGATATATAATAGAACCAGAGAGAACGAGGAAGTACCTTTGCTTCAGCCAGTTAGCATGTTAGCTTCCTGCTTCCGTGTTTCCCAAGGATGCAATTTTGTGGCCAAAGATGCACGAGCTGCATAGACACCAATTGAAAAGTGCGCATTTTTTTCTTGCCAAATAAAGCAAAAACAAAAGAAAATGTATTTGGTAATCCTTCATTATTTTGCTCTTTGTCTGACGCAACTGTTCGATGTTTTCAAGAGGGCCTGTAAAATAAGAACTGCTACTTAGAACTTGATGACAGCTCGTGCACGAGTTTGGTTGTCCAGCTGTTGCTCTGACTGCAGCAGTTCAGCCAATGAGTGTATAGTGCGTGCGCGTCCTGGATCAACAGCGTTGCTCGTCATTTCCCCTCGAACACATTCGCCAATCCGCACAGACGACACATTTTCCTGGCCATTTGTGCTGTGTAATCAGATTGGCAATCTTATGAAATGGTGCCAGAAATAAGCACCCATGGAACGCCATTTTTATAGATGGCGTCGGTCAATTCCATACTTCCTGGGCTGAAGTAGCTAGCCTAGCATCTCCCATTGAAAGTAATAGGGGTGGGACTTCCTCGCTCTCTCCAGTTCTATTATATTACCTCCATGGTTCCAACAGTGCATGGTGTATGTTTCAATAAATTGAGAGGGAAAGATTAAAGATGGTGCAGTAGGTGACCTATAAAAATAATTTTTTAAAAATATTTGCTGAAACTGTCACTCTATACTGTTTGTAGGACATATAACAGGTAATCTGTAAAAAAAAAAGATCAGATACATTTTGCCCCTCCCAGTGCTTCTAATGGTGCAGGCAAAAATCTACTGCACCCAAGTTTGGTGCCTTGCCCCAAACTCGCACTCTCGTGACCGGCGTTATTTGGGTCAGGCAAGGGCTGTCGCCATCTTGTATGCTGACATCCCGTGACCGCACTTTCAGCACTTTCAGCACTAATTTTGAGCAAGGTTTTGTTGCCAATATACAACGTGTGTGGCATTTTTGGAAGTCCCTGGACTTGCTCTTCTTGTTCCATCCTAAAACGGAATTATCATCTCATGAATTATCTGGGCAAAGTAAGCAAATGTTCATGACAGCATAATATCCAAGGAAGCCACTTTTTGTAAATATCCCATGATATCTTTACTTCCCCATTTTTTTGTCCATTTTTTTCCATATTGCACAGTTGATAGGCCATATCTTGATGATTCTCTGTGCCAAATTTTAGTAAAATGGGACGACTCCTTCGGCTGTTATGCCATGTTATACTCTAACCATGCTTGAGCAAAATTAACCAATCAGAGCAAGGGGTAGTTTATGACGCAGTGGCAATCACTTCTTGTGCTCACGCGGTTCAGCCCTTCTCCACCACGCATGCTCTCTTCCTTAGTCTAGCGAGTAGCTGTCAAACTCAGTCCTGGGGAACCACTGTATACGCTGGTTTTCTTTCTGACTATTAATGCAACCCTAGAATTTTAATGAGTTGGTCATTTCTCTTCATTATGCTTTCAAGCAGCATTGTCAAAAATTGCCATGCTTGCTATGAATATTCAAAACATGCTATATGGGCAACAGCTGAATAAAAAGAGAAATTAAAACAAAAATATACCAATAAATTTTTAAAAAATTAGTGGGCTTTCAATTTTTATAATTGATGCATTGTCTCTAAATCTAACTGTTTATTAGGTAATGGAGAGTTTGAAGGCAAAGCAAATGATGATGTCTTGCAACTGTTTTGTGTTAATATTGTGGGAAAAAAAATTTATGAACTTTATGCGTGTGTGCAACAACGTATAGGAGCTCATTAATTAATGTTAGTATTAGTTGGATCAGTAAATATGTTAAACCTTGTGCAAATACTTGCAATACAGCATTATAAACACAATATGAACCTGGGACTTTCATTCTCTATGGCAGACACAGCAATTTCCCACATAATGTGAAGTCAGAGGGTAAATAAATGAAATGCAACTAATTAAGACAAATTAACAGCTTAATAGAATTCTGCAATTGCAGTTGTGGGTGCAATGAAAACCTGCATACATACGGTGGTCCCTCAGGACTGAGTTTGAGAACTGCTGGTTTAGACCAATATTGTCTATGCCCGGTTCCTGGACGAGCTAAAAGCTACTTTTGGTAACTTTTTGTGTTTGTTTTATTTTGTAAAAAAAGTCATAATACCCTCTCAGCTATCAGTAATTGAGGTGGTCCGAGAGCAAATTTGGATCTTTTTATGGACAGTGAAAAACCAGAAATTCAAAATTTCTCCATCTACACTTCCTATTCCTCTATTGTAGATAACTGCATATCTGTTTAAGCGAACATTTCTAGCAGAAAAGAGACCAAAAATACTGGCAAAAAGGCAGTCAACCAAGAAAGGGGTGGAATTTGGTTGTAATAATTGCAACCTGCATAAGCTGGGCATAAGTGTCTGGAAGATCTGCTGGCATTGTGTTGGTAAGTAGCTTGCTAACATGTTTCTACATTAGCACTGTAACACTGGTCTGTACATTTATTTACAGTGACTGGGCTCCAGTTGTAATAATGTTAATAAATCCGTCTGTAACAGAATAGTCAAGAGCATGCAATACTTAGAAACTTGAGCTCCAATAACTGTGTTTGGTGGCCAAATGTAGCGCCGTAAGTTCCTGTAGCCTAGCACAGCTAGGTAGTGAAAATAATAGCCAACATAAAGCCAGATAAGTAGCTAGGAGCTGGGAAGTAGACTTTGCTCTAGTGTACAAGGTTGCAAACTAGCTTGTCTTTTGCAGCCTTGCTTTCCTCATCTAGTGGTTTGACCTGGAATGTAAGTTTGTTAACACCGGAGCCAAGGATCTAATTGAGTACAGTCTAATAATAGAAAAAAGCTTTTTATATTTGTCGCTGGGTAGCTTTTGTAATAGGTATGGCTAGTTACCAGGTTCAGTAGGTAATGCTAACATCGAGCAGGTAACGTTAGTTTGCTCAATTGCTTGGCTGATATAGTTTCATTTCTCTTGGCTTGGTCGCTAATGCTACTGTTGTGTAGGTCATGTTAGTTTGCTCCCTTGCTAATATATAGCCTCCTTTCACTCATCTTTCGATTACCAAGCACATTTATAATGACTTTGAGATAGTGTCATATGCATATGAGTAACATGTAGCCGAATGCTTAATGTTTACTTCTTGTTATTACAGCCATTTTTACTGTGCAATAAGACATGCTTGAGCTCCTTGTGTTTCTGTAGGCTATTTGGCTTTTGAACACAACCCATGCACAGGTTTGGAGGGAGGGACTACTGGAGGGAGAGGAGAAGAGAGGGAGGGGCAGTGGTTTTATGATCAAAAATCTCTCTCTTGTTCTTTTCTCCAGTGTTACGGACTACAGCTTTAATATTCATAGATGTATGTTGAGATGTATGGAGGTTAAAACTATTTAATGGTTGACTCTGTTAAATTGTTTTATTCTCTAGCTCCAGAACTTATGTATAAACAAGCATTCTGCTCTTTTCCTCTCCATTTAGATGGGATAATCATTACAAAAAAATCATACAGACCCTGATTAGTGGGCATCATCTTTAGACAGCCTTATAAAAACAGTCCAAAATTTGAGACTGGTGCCAAGCAGATCAGTGGACTGGATAAGAAAGATGAGCATACACACAATGTTTGCTTCCCAGCAAAAGGAATGTATAACTAATTTGCTAATAATTGCCCTAAATAGAAAACACAGTATGTGGATTCACAGTCTGTGTGCTTCACAAGCAGTTACTGACATTTTGATGAAGAGAAGTTTTAAAAAATTTTAGACTTTCATGGGGGGATTCCTCTTAAAGGGAGCCAAACATCTCAGGACACTAACGTCTCCAAGGTGAACACAGCTTAAGCAAACAGGAAGACTCGGCTTCAATCCATCGCCTTCTCTCGATTAACAAGCTTGCTTTGAGACCTCTGGAGGCGCTGCTGATAACAATAATACTGTTTTTCTTCTGTTTCTCTCTACCTCTCATTCACACACTTTTTAACGTGTGGGTGGGTGCACAGTGACTATGTCTTTGAAGTCCTTTGAAAGATCCCACGAGCAAGAAAAACATGGATAATTCTGAGATGGTCTTGGGCCGTCCTTTATTTTCCAGTTAAAAGTCTGCACTTAATTTTTGATCTAAATTCTGACCTCACCTCAGGGGCAGGCCATACCGCAGCATAAAGTGTCTTGAGAAACATGGAGAATATGAATAAATCAAGCCAATATTTAGAGTGTCAAATGAATGTGTTCATATGATCCATGACATCTGAGTGGCACAACCAATCTGACATAAAAACAAATTAAATAATTAACAGCAGCTAATCTGTCTAATTACCTCAATCACTTTCCAAAATCATAATTTTGTCTCCCTACCCTAACTAGAATTAAAAAAAGAAGAGCACGCACTTAATTTGTCTGATTGATGGCACTGAGTAACATATGTAATTACAGAGTAATGTGGCTTCCTCAATTGACAGAACCCTTCCTAAAACAACTCCAATCAAACTAATCAGAACAACACTTAAAACAATCTGTGCATTCTCTCCTCATTGGAATGACCTGAAAAATCTCTTTTTTCAGTTGCTGTCTCATCTAGAGTCATCTGATTAATTTACAGACTATCAGACTTAAGCTGCTTTCACACCGAACGCGAAACAAATTTTTCGCACAACAGATTACATTTAAAGTCAATGCAAAGACGCGAATATTGACTTTGAATGTAATCTGTTGTGCAAAAAATTCGTTTCGCGTTCAGTGTGAAAGCGGCGTTACTTTGAGAAGACATGCAGCAGAAGTGGGCAACGAGGGCCATATCTGTTCCAGGCTTTCATGCCAACTTCTGGCCTTTTATAACTTTATTAGGCAACCCATTACCGAAATCATATATTTTACATACATTTCTTTAAAAGCTCGTAAATGACCACCAAAGAGTTCTTGCATCACAAAATGAAACATTTTCCCAGCTCATCTTTGAGCCAGCCTATGTTTGCTTGTAGAGTCAATTAGCCAGTTTAGATGGTTAATTGGTTGAAACAAAAACGTGCTTTCAACCCGGCTGTCCAGGGCTGGAATTGCCCCCCTCCCCCCAAGTACAAATGGCATAGCCTCTGCCCCTACAGACAGAAATATGTTTGCGAACCAGCAGAAAAAACTCTCCCTTCCATGATTATTCTTGGTGGGCTTGTATTGTTTGGAGGGAAGTGAGGCCAGGTTTACCGCTCAGCAGTTTTGTAGCTAGCCAGCCGCTATGAAATTAGAAGCTGCTATCTGGTAGATAATGAATAGCAAACATACAAACAGCATCAGGCATGAAGTAATTGGGAAATAGCTGTGCAGTAAACGTATGATTTGGCCTTAAAGTCCATCAACCCTGGGACCATACACAGGGATCAGCCTTCACCAGGTTCCCCTGGTCTTGTTTTCTTGAAGTTATCTGTGAAACTAAAGGAATAGTGGACTCTAGTAAGAGGGGAATGCACATGTACAGTGATGTATATGTGTAGTATGTGTATGCACAGTGTTCTTACACAATAATGTGTATGTACTGTAATATATTTGCACTAGTGTACAGGTGCAGTAGTGTATATACTGTATACTGCATTGTGTATAAGCAATGTTGTGCATTCAGGATGTGCATGTATAACAGAGTGTCAGTGCATGTCCAATAGCAAGTGTGTGTATGTGCTATATTGTGCAGTCAATCAGCAGGTCAGATGGACAGGAGGTTTGTACTGGGGTGAGCTCAGTGTTGCTCTAGTGCTGATGGCAGGTAAAACCCCAGGAGGCGGAAATAAATGAGCCGCTATAAGCTCCAGCCCCACTGTGTATCAACTATGAATAAGCATTTCACAGTATTTCAGTGCTGCAGAATGGACAAATCTGCTGGAGCTGACACAACAAATCCCTCCTCCCTTGCTCTCTGAAAAAAGCTTTGAAGATGCAGCCATCCTTTATTCCAGATTTCAGCTGAAACATATCTTGTAGGTTCACTGTTCAGGCTGAGATCAAAGCTGCTGGACAGATAGGTGGAAAAGCGGCAGAAAATTGAGTTGGAGTTTTCAGGTGTGGGTAATGAGAGGACCCTGATGGAGGCACTGAAACCTATTGATGCACCAAGCCACCAAAACACATGGAAACCCAGTGAAATCAAATGAGAATGTCTGAGCGCCCTTTCCCACAAGAACAGAACAATATTCAATAAAATGCATAACGATCCTCAGCTCCCGCTAAAATTACCGAAAACCCTTTGCATTTGGAAAAATCAACCGATACTTCAGAACACTACGTAACCAACTGAAACCCTCTGATATTCGCAGAGAATCGGCCAAAACAAAATAAGCCCCCTATAGTATCCCCAGATGCTCTCATATCCCTGTCTGACCTCCATACACCCCAAAAAAAAAATCATAAATATGTTAAACCTGTATTTAGACTTAAAATACTTATTTTTATGACTTTTTTCTCAGAAAAAAGAAACAATTATGCTGCTGATATGAGACAATTTTGAATTTTGTCTAGATTTGTCCATGGGACATGAGAAATATTCTTGGGCAGATCTAGAAATGAGTCAAAAGTATCTCTCATCAGTGGCAGAATTTTTAATTCTGAGAAACAGATATAAAGGTAATTAAAATAAATGTTTTAAGTCTAAATACATGATTGAAATTCCTGGTAAAATTTTTTTTTTTTTTTTTTTTATAGCTGTTGTCATTCATCTCCCCCCTTCACTCATTATCATGCTCCATCCCCAACACATTCTCATCCCGACTCGTCATATAGTGACGCTACCTGACCAAGCATATGACAAAAAAGGAGGCTTTAGGCGTCCTTATTTGATGCTTAGGGTTTGGGTTCCGGTTAAGGGTTTGGGGTTGGGGGGTAAGGTTTGTTCTAAACCGGCGCTCGGTCAGCTAGTGTCACTATATGACGCGTTGAGATGAGACCGGGCTCCCAACCCAGTTCCACTCATATAACAATGCCAGCATTTGAACTGTGAATCTTATCAATTTAAAACACCCACTTCAATTCTTCATGGCTCACCATAAAGAGATGTACAAAACCAGTGAAGTTGGCACGTTGTGTAAATCGTAAATAAAAACAGAATACAATGATTTGCAAATCCTTTTCAACCTATATTCAATTGAATACACTGCAAAGACAAGTTACTTAATGTTCGAACAGGTAAACTTTGTAATTTTTTGCAAATATTAGCTCATTTGGAATTTGATGCCTGCAACATGTTTCAAAAAGCTGGCACAAGTGGCAAAAAAAGACTGAGAGAGTTGAGGAATGCTCATCAAACACTTATTTGGAACATCCCACAGGTGAACGGGCTAATTGGGAACAGGTGGGTGCCATGATTGGGTATAAAAGCAGCTTCCCTGAAATGCTCAGTCATTCACAAACAAGGATGGGGCGAGGGTCACCACTTAGTGAACAAATGCGTGAGCTGATTGTCGAACAGTTTAAAAACAACATTCCTCAACGAGCTATTGCAAGAAATTTAGGGATTTCATCATCTACGGTCCGTAATATTGTCAAAAGGTTCAGAGAATCTGGAGAAATCACTGCACGTAGGCGACAAGGCGAAAACCAACATTGAATGCCCGTGACCTTCGATCCCTCAGGTGGTACTGCATCAAAAACCGACATCAGTGTGTAAAGGACATCACCACATGGGCTCAGGAACACTTCAGAAAACCACTGTCAGTAACTACAGTTCGTCGCTACATCTGCAAGTGCAAGTTAAAACTCAATGCAAAGCGAAAAGCCATTTATCAACAGCACCCAGAAACGCCGGCTTCGCTGGGCCCAAGCTCATCTAAGATGGACTGATGCAAAGTGGAAAAAGTGTTCTGTGGTCTGACGAGTCCACATTTCAAATTGTTTTTGGAAACTGTGGACGTCGGTCCTCCGGACCAAAGAGGAAAAGAACCATCCGGACTGTTTTAGGCGCAAAGTTCAAAAGCCAGCATCTGTGATGGTATGGGGGTGTATTAGTGCCCAAGGCATGGGCAACTTACACATATGTGAAGGCACCATTAATGCTGAAAGGTACATACAGGTTTTGGAGCAACATATGTTGCCATCCAAGCAACGTCTTTTTTTCATGGACGCCCCTGCTTATTTCAGCAAGACAATGCCAAGCCACATTCTGCACGTGTTACAACAGCATGGCTCCGTAGTAAAAGAGTGCGGGTACTAGACTGGCCTGCCTGTAGTCCAGACCTGTCTCCCATTGAAAATGTGTGGCGATTATGAAGCGTAAAAATACGACAACGGAGACCCCGGACTGTTGAACAACTTAAGCTGTACATCAAGCAAGAATGGGAAAGAGTTCCACCTGAAAAGCTTCAAAAATTGGTCTCCTCAGTTCCCAAACGTTTACTGAGTGTCGTTAAAAGGAAAGGTGATGTAACACAGTGGTAAAAAGGCCCCTGTGCCAACTTTTTTTTGCAATGCGTTGCTGCCTTTAAATTCTAAGTTAATGATTATTTGCAAAAAAAAAAAATAAAGTTTCTCAGTTTGAACATTAAACATCTTGTCTTTGCAGTGTATTCAATTGAATATAAGTTGAAAAGGATTTGCAAATCATTGTATTCTGTTTTTATCTACGATTTACATAACGTGCCAACTTCACTGGTTTTGGTTTTTGTATAATCTTTATGTTGTTATTATTATCAGGAAATGTGCTGCCAAACCCTGGTCCAAACAAATGCAGTCAGATCTATACACCCGCTGACGTAAAGTCATGGTCTGGATTGGGCTTCATTCAGCTGAATGTGTGTTGTCTTTTATCTAAAATAGATTGGTGAACAGTCCCACTCATCCTAATATTCATTTCCCTAATAAATCATCTTTAATTGACTTGTTTTGGCAAATGTTCCCCATAAATGCTGGGCTATAGGAGTGTTTGCCAATGATGTGTGTTATGACTTAAAAATCACAACAAAGAAAACCAGCAATGACAACTTTAACAAATTTATTCTTCACTGATTAGGTCCAAAAATTTCTACAAATAATCCACAGTGTAATCTTAAAATAACACTCTAATGCCACTATGTAATTCTGATGCCAAAACAAAAACTCTTCTCAACTAAACAAAATCACAGCATTTATATAGACTAGGAACATTCTGGAAAGATCTACAGGAGTCCTGGGTGATCTGGCCCCCTCCAGGCAAGAAGAAGCCAGAAACTTCTAGAAAGCACTAGTCTATTTCATCACAAACAAGTGGTATTGCATCAGATAATTTTTTTTCTACAGACATACCACCAGAGGTTGCCAAATGATGAACAAAATAAACAAATAGCTGACCAGTAAGGCAGCACAAATAGTATGTAACAAATCTCCATTTACAAATGATTCACAGTATTTTACACAAAATACTCATACATAACATGTGAGTGACCACTGTTGTTGCAGCAGAGACACAAAGGTTGAGGAAGGTGATCTGCACATCATTATGAGAAGAGATACTACATATTATGTTGAACAGGGTTTTTTGTATGATTTGTTTTCCCTTGATTTGGATAAAATTTACCAAACTGATGATGTTGAAAGTGCATCAGCCTATTTTTCTCATGCCTTTAAAGAAATTATTGATAGACACGCTCCTCTGCAAGGGTTGGGATAGCCCCTGGTTTTCTGCAGAGTTATCTAGTTTCCTACAGGAGAGAAACAAGGCCCGAGCAAAGGCAAGGAAGACAGGATCGGAGATTTGACTAGCTCTGTTTTTGGTGCCCAAGAAACTACTGCACATCACTAATCAAAACCTCAAAATCTGAGTACTACCTTTTGGTTACCACAGAAAATTTTAACAATCCTAGAACATTTTGGAAGGCCATAATATCTTTTTTTGCTCTGGGAAAATGTAATGATTTACCTTGCATCACAACAGCTAATGACACTGTATCAGACAGATCTACCATGTTGAACTGTTTTGATGAGCATTTTGTGTCCTGTGGTTCACTATTTGATTCTGTCTGCTTCTGCGAATGCAGCAGTTTGTGTGTTAAACCAGACTGGCATAAATCAACCCTTCTGTTTTTCTCCATTTTCTGTCAATAATGTGCATAAAGCTTTAGGCAGGTTAGATTTTTAAAAATCTGAGGGCCCTGATGACTTTGAACCATTCCTCCCAAAGATAGCTGCAGATTTAATAGCACATCCTCTTAGCTATATTTTCAACCTCACAATAAGCACTCATCTGATTCCCAAAATAGGAAAATCGGCCTATGTTCTCGCTCTGCTAAAGGGGGAGGGCATCACCTCTTTAATAACTATAGGCCTATCTCACTGTTGTAAGTTCTTGCCAAAATCCTTGGAACAGTTTGTAAGTGAACAGATGAAGGATTTATTATGCAATAATGACATTCTATCCTATCATCAGTCTGGCTTCAGGAGGCAACATGGCATTATTGCTGCAACTATGAAAGTGGACCATGACATCATTGGCATATTGGATAAGATATAGAGTTGTGCATCTCTGTTTATAGATCTGTCTAAAGATTTTGATATTCTTGAACATTTTATTCTGCAACAGAGGTTAATTAGCGGCCAGGCAGCCTAAGCTGCCAGGACCCTATTGCTGTCCTGCATGTTCTTTTTTCTTCTTCTTCTTCTTCCAAGGAAATCCTACTTCCCATGTGCGAAAAATCACCTAACTTTGCACAAAGGTCCAGTCCCATGCCAGATTGCCTCAGCTGCAAAAACAGGCCAATAGTCCTGATGGTGGCGCTACAGCAAGCCTCTAAAATTCAAAATTTTGAAAATTCACAACAAATCAACCATATGTGCTACAGGCTTGCAACTTTCACCAAATGTAGCCCCAAGACTGAAGAAACTTTTGTTCATTTAAACCTATTGCAAATTATGAAGTCCATCACTCTGTTTTTTCAAAAACTGTAAAACTTATTAAACCTATCTCCTCCCACAATTTTTTCTCAATTGACACCAAACTTGCTACAGAGCATCTTCAGACTGTCCTACATAAATGATCCACACAGATTTTTGATTTATTGAAAATTGAGCTTACAGTGCATCAAAATGTTTGACTGTAAACAGTATTGTAAACATATACTTGCAAATTCTCACTAAATACATTTTCAATGTTCATTAAAAAAATGACAAAATTTTGGAGCCATGGTTGATGATGTTTGGAAAATATCAGAATTTTATCTCAAAAATTGAGTTTTTTGCAGCATTTTGAATGTCGATCTCATGCGAACAATTGGAGTTAATGCAAAAATGGCATTTTTAAACATCAGTTTTTCACTTATGGAGCCAATAAATCATTGTTAAAAACAAATTACCAACATCTACATGCTGTCTAGATGCAATTTTTTTATTTTCAGATTTTTGTCTTAATAACTGAATTTTTGACAGACGTTTGAAATCTGCCTTTACTCGCTGTCATTGCAGCCATAGAATTCCTATAATGAGCTAGACGAAGTTTTGAACATATATACCGCAGAATTGTCTCTTGCTAATTAGCTCACTGAGATAGAGCATAGTCTCTTGTGCCAGAAATTGTGAGTTCAGTCCTCAACTGATGTAAAATGCACATCAGAATGCCACCTTTCTCATCTTCCTACACTCTGCTTTTTGCTCAGAATTGCCTAATTTTGCCTAAAATTGCCCGGCCCCAACCATTGCTGCGCAGCAGCTGTAATTAATATTAGAATGTCCAACCAGGCAGTGGAAAGGATAGTGAACAATCTCTCTGAAAGGCCTCAGTGTATCCCATTTGATGGGCTCACCCCCAACTGGTAAAATATTAGTTGTGATGTACCCCATGAGTTTGTTTTGGGTCCACTGTTATTTTCTATCTGTATTAATAATTTTGCCCAAATTGTGGAAGTTTCCCATTTTCATTTTTATTCAGATGAAACAGGGATTTATTGGGCTGGTTCGTCCCTTATGCAGGCTCTTGCCAAACTGCAGGATGTGTTTAACCTCCGCCACCCGGGACTTGCCATTGAAGGGATTATTTCCCTGATCTCACCACACCTTAAAGCATATTACTTCTACAAATCCATTCCTATTTTCATGTCCATATTAGCTATGAAGTATTAATTTGTTCAGTTGCGAGGTTTAGAACTTGCAGAATTTTTTTTTCAACTCCACAAACTTAACACTTACATCGTCTCAAATCCTTACTGCTGATGCACAAATCTTAAAGGTGACATAGAATCAAAAACCATTTTTACCTTGTCTATGTTGAATAATGGTAGTCTACCCGCATTCAAGAACATACGAAAAGTGCTAGACAATCTGAATATCTCCATTTCATAGAAATTCCTCTTTTAAAAATGACCGCCAGAAAACGGGCCAATTTGAACAACGGATACATATGATGTCACATGTATATCACTGCCCCCCCACTCTCATTCCGTTTCCTCCCCTCCAAAATAATTTGCATACAAGTCTTTATGCAATTCCATTGCTTCCAATCCCTCAGTAAAGACAAGCATGAGAATTCCAGAGTCATAATCGATTTCCATGTCACTAGTGGGGAAATCCACCGTAATTTATGTGAAACAGATTAACTTATTGCACAAGGACTTAAATTCCGCAAATGAATTTCTTCAGTGCGCTTTGATTGAATACTTACTGACCATGGCACAGGAACGTCAATGCGAGAGACTCACTCCGAATGCGTAAGCCTTGGTAGCTCTGAAGTAGCCTATCTAGCTGTCTTCAAGACATACTTACCATTCAGAAACGTTTAAATCCAGCCTTTGCTGGACTGGTTCTTCCTCCAATTCAGTGTCCTCATTCGATTCGGGCTCAAACATATAAGGCTGAATCTCTGAATATGCCATAGCTGCATAAAGTTGGTTTGTCCGTGTTCCGAAGCCGGAGAGTGTTTTCCATTTTCCCTACCCCTCTGGGTGAACTTACATTCTTTTGAGTGGCAGCAAAGCCAGCCAATCAGTGTCATGTGCTTGCATTTCATAATGAGGTTGCCAGTTAAGCCCGAAAGGTCGCCAAATAGGTGCAAAACAACGTGTTCAAAAACCCCCACCCTAACATAGCTTTTTGAGAGAGGTTTTTAGGAAGCTTCTGAGGCATTACAAACCCAACCAAAATTTTGTTGTCTATATGTCACATCACAGAACAAGGATAAATACCCCATTCAACCATTCTATGTCACCATTATCTTTGGATCACAAATTAAGTAAGATAGGATGCTAACGCTTTTCACCATTAAAGTAATGTTACACGTGTAACTGTTTTGCAGAAACTTGAATTTATTCATTTAATGGCAAAAAGTGTTAGCATGCTAGCTAGTGAATTATTCATCCTGTTCACTTGAATAGACCACTTGAAGCTAACGCAGTATTGGTGATGCTACCATTGAAAAGATATTGTTTGAAATTTGCCAGTGAATGGAATCTGAACAATCGTAATCTTCAGCTTTACTGATACACATGTAAAAAAAATTTGTAACAAGTACAAGTTCCACTTACACTCATGCTCAGTAGTTTTGCACTAGATTTACCATCATACAGGTCTCCCTTGAAAAAATATCATTTATCTCAATGGGAATACTTGGCTAAATATGGGTAAAATAAAATTTTAAAAAATTTATTAGGGCAAGACACACTTTCCATAGTAAAGCCTAATGGTGGTTTGGGGTGGTTGGAGCTAAACCTGGATGTTCTGCGCTGTACGCCTGTGAAAATATTGGAATTGCTGTTCTGAAAAAAGTGAGGAATTGAGGAAGAAAGGTGCATGGTGGAAGAATAGAGAGCGCTAGGGGAAAGAAGCGCAGTGGAAATTGGAGAGGATGGTGGAGATGAAAGCAGGGCATAACGAAAGGGCGGAAAGACAGAGATAAAGGGATAAAAGTAAGCACGGGGTGATGGAAAGGGGTAATATTCCCATTTGTTCAATCACAAAAAATGTAATAATAAGCTCAGTACTGGACCTTTAGATGAAGTTGAAGATCTCTCCAATCACATTCACACTGCCTCCATCCCCAATATTTCAAATGATAAGGAAAGAATTGGCAAACACATAGAAATGAATCCTTATATCTGCCAAGCAGGCAGAAAGACAGACAGAGGGACAGAAAAAAGACAGACACACACATGGCATACACACATGCACATACACATATGTGCAAGCGTGTTTGTGCAAAAAAGAACAGTGAAATGAAACTATGGGAAAGTCAAAGCCTCCCTACTGGCCAATGCCACATCATCAGGGAGGGATAAAAAATGCAAAAGAATAAGAGTGAATGAGAGAGGGAGAGAGACGGAAGGAAAGGGGCATGTTGATTTAACAGTGATATTCATTTCCAGTATGCTATAATAGTTGCTATTACTTTCATTGACATATCCTGACATCCACCAGACATTGACTTTCGGTTTACTGTAATGTGCTCTCTAGTGCACAGTGCTGGTAACAGCGGAACAAAGAGCAACAAGTCATTTTGCAGTATTAGTTTTACCGATAGGCCCATTAAATGTAATTTGTTGTTATTAAACCCTTGTTTTCTTCCTGCTCCCACTCCCTGAAACACCTTTCCCTCAAACCCCCACCCCCACCTGTTATTGCCCTGCATCCAATGACAGCGCTGTAATTGTCCGGCTTTCCTAAAGCCCCTCCAGTCAACTCCCTTTCTGAAGAGGTTTTTGAAGCAAAAGGGCATGATGCTTGATCTAATTTTCTGCCCTCCTTCCCTCACTCTTTGTCACTTTCTTTCTTTCCTACCCTGGCTCTCTTTCTTTCTTTGATCCTGTCTTCCCTGTCTTCCATATTTTATTTGAGTTTTAATGAAGCAGTAAGAGTCACTCATTTGCAATGTTGCCGAGTAAGAAAAAATCGACAAAAGAAAGAGCACATAAGGTGACAAAATATTCATAGGGCAAGTAATCAAAGGATAATTGAAGATTAAATGTGAAACATCTGCTAAAATGATTTTGAAAATATTCCCTTATTTCTGCATTGGCAGCTCATTCATCCACAGTGCTCATTTATTTGAATTAAATTGTGTGACGGTAAGAGCAATAACCAGGGTGAAAAGCATATGCAGTGTAATAATCCCTTTGATATGCTCAGGGAACACCTGGTGTCCACAATCTAATGCAGCAGCCACAGTTGAAAAAAATCCTGTGATCTCCAGGGTATTTGGATGCAAGGGCTTACTTTCATACAGCTGAGGACGGGTAAAGTTTGTTCTCTGCCAGCTTCTATTTTCAAGGCAAGAGTGGCACCCCAATGATCGAAATTGCCACATCATTTCACCTCATGTCACTTCAACCTGTAGCTTCAGGTCACATACTGTCACTGCCACTGTTCTCAAAAGGTCACAACCAAACATCTTGTTATGTCAGCATGGTGTCATCTTCTTATACAAACCATTGCATCACATTGTTTTTTCCATACCACTGCAATGTGGTCTGAATTAAAAAAAAAAAAAAATCTCTGCATCCTCAATTTTTTTTCTTTCACTAAGTTTCACAACATTAATAGTTAAAAACAATACTTGGACTTCAGTTTGTTTTTGATTGAAATCTAAGTGTTGATCGAAGTTCATTGAAAGCAATTGCTTTATTCAGTGATGACCGTCATGCTATTTGTCCCAGATGAGATGAGATGAGACACGATATACTTTATTGAACCCTGTGGGGTAATTTGCCCTCTGCATTTGACCCATCCTAGTTTCTTAGGAGCAGTGAGCATCAGCGTAATAAACAAATCAATGAATAAAGGAGCACGCAACGTCATTCCCTGAGGGCATGCGTATTTGTGTGTGTGTGTGTGTGTGTGTGTGTGTGTGTGTGTGTTTGTGTGTATACAAGTTTTCTATATATGTAGTACCTGAAAAATGCTTGGTTGGGATTTTAAGACCCCGTGAGCATAATAAAGGCTGAAAAAACTGCATTGTGAAAAGTTTTTTTGGGTCTTCACGGAGAAAAGGCTTAATTCTGAGCTTAGGGCAAGGTTTAGGTCATGGGCAACAGTTGTGCAAATGGTTAGGACTAGGTCTATTTTTAAGGATAGGTATCAGTGTTATGATCCAGACCAGGAATCAAGTGCGGGGGCAGAATACAATCCAGGATTTAATGATAATAATAAAGTAACAGTGGGATGGAACCCAGCGGAGAATAGCACAATTCAGTTCAGATGTTACAGTTGAAGCAGTGTGGGCGTTGCCAATGCCTGGCCAGTGGCTTTTCGAAAAGACTGCCAGAAAGAGTGCACACTTCGTCAGAGCGGAACTGTCTGAAGGCAGGATGGAGAAGCTTAGGAGGAACACGGCCCCAATCCTGATGACCATAGAGGGCTAAAGAGCTTGATCCTAATAAACTGGACAGAGGAACAGATTAGGAAAGGATTAACAGGAACATGGTCCTAATCCTGGAGACCGTGAGAAAGGCTTGGGAGCTTGTTCCTATTAACTAAACAAGGAAGAATACTTCTGTATATTACTGTCATTGAAGATTTCATTTTACTTTCAACAGACAAAGTTTTTAGTTGCTCGTCCTGACTGATGTTAAAGTACATAAAGCAAGTGACAATCTATCAACTTGTGAACTCAAGGGGGGGGATATAATTAAGTCACAAACACAAGGTGTTTAAGGTCTAATAGACAAGTTGCAAGTTGCTGAGAGGAGATATAGAAGGCTTTTTTTGAAAAAAATTTTGGCCCCATCAGTACACTGTGTGTGTGTGTGTTTGTTTCAAAATTTAGCAATAATGATTTCAAGCAAATGGTTAAATGCATGATTTTTGTTTTAATGAGTCCAGGCACAAAGATAAATGTTTTTTGAAGTGTATTTTGATTATGAGCTCAATGGTGGCAGTTTTGACTCAAGTAATATTTAGAACTCTAGAGAAAAAACTGTGAGGGTGTCATGATTACATTTACACAAAATTAAAATTGAAATTGTACAACTCCAGGGGAAAAATTAAAATGATTTATCAAGTACATAGCCTAACAATGTGGCAAATGCTTGGAGAGAAAACATCACATTCCCCATAGTTTGTTGCTGGTCCACTGGATGTACTTTGACTTCAAACTTCCACCTTTAGTGGATCAGGCTTATTCCCACAGCAAATGGAAGAATAGCTTTGGAACGAGCATTCATGGCAATGTAATGCTGAACTGTGTCTGAGCTCAGATATACAGAAGGGAGAAGGAGAAGAAAATCAGATGGAAAATCATGGAATTCTCCCTGGGAGTCTGGGAAAGAGGGAAAGATTTTAAGAGTAACCATTTGCGAGCGTGTGAGTGTGCCTGTGTATATCTTGAACTAAAAGATTTCACCAAGGCATCTAACGCTATATAAAAAATAAAAAGTTGAGTCTACTTTAAAAAGTCAGGCAACCAGGTGTTCTGTATTTTTGATTTGGTTAAACTTCGTTTCGAATTCTTTCAAAAAATACTTTGTGTAAAATCAATAACTCAAGTCGAGCAAACTCAAAAATGCTGTGCGACTGGTTGCCTTACTTTTTTAAGTTTTATGTTTTGCGGTGAACTGTAAAACTTGTGAGAATTTTTGTGGTCCCTTTACTTCTAGATGGAAGGGAAAACCAGTCAGTTATGCTGCAAAGAGACTCATACTTATAGGCCTTTTAATTTTTTTTGCTGTAAAAATAAAATGTCATATAAATGAATTTGGTTCTGAGTCAACTCATTAGCTTGGCAGCCATTTACACTTGGTAACCATGCGTGACATCAGTCATTCTTTTGATGTCACCTGCAGAACCCTAATTCGAGCAATCATCAATAAAAAAAAAACACCCTGATGTTTCAGTCACGCCCCATTTCCGATGCTTATGGGATAGTTCAGTGGCTAAGTCGCTTCTGGTCTCGTGGAGCTGCGGAAGGTTACTTTAGTGTGCGTGGTCGCGGAAACTTGGCCATACGATACTGAGCGTAGAAGTCCTATAAAGAAGCTTTCAGCTGGGGAACAATCATTTTCTCAAAGTCTCAAGAAGGGCCTTCCATAGCGATGTTCAGGTGATTAATATAATTTCTAGTATAATTTTTGGCGTTTCCGTCAAGAATCACAGATGATCTAGATCAGTGCTTCTCAAACCTCTCCTGGAGTGCTACCTTTCCTGCATGTTTCAAATCTGGAGCAGGCAGAGCTCTAAAACATACGTGAGAAGTGGTACTCCAGGAGAGGTTTGAAAAGCGCTGATGTGGATGACAAGATTGCTATTGTTCAATGTTATTATGCGCATGCAATAGACCAAAGCACTAGCAAGCTGCGCACCAGAAGTGTGGTAGTCTTGGAAGTGTAAGAAATTTTGGCAAAAAAGGTTGATCCTGCTATTTTTTTTTTGTATTGACGATTGCTCGAATTGGCGCCTATTTTTGCCACTGATTAATCACCATGGGATAGATTGTTAAGCCTTTCAGACTTTTGCCCATAGTCCCCTGGGATAAGCTCCAACTCCCCTGCAACCCCAATGAGGAAGAAGCGGTGTAGAAAAATGGATAGATAGATGGATTAATCGCCATTCCAGGAATGTTTGGCCAGCATAAACTGGATGAAGTCAGGGAAAGCAGAGAGAGTTACAGAATTGCAGTACCAAAACTGGTGGCAAGGCAAGGAATGGCAGCAATGGCCCCATGAGGGAATGGTATATGGGTTAATAGCATATGGGTTAGCAATGCTACATAGTATACTGCATGATCTCACCGGTCTTTTCATCCAAAGGAATCAAAGGACCTAAATGACCTACAACTGCTCACTTCCACATAAGGGAGTAACATTACAGTCAGCGGAATAAACAAATTCTTTGGCAATTCTTGCATATTATCCTCTATACTGGGTGACTGAACATGAGCTTTACAAAGTATATTATCAAATAGCCTACATAGTACACATCATACTGAACAAAAAAAAAAAAACCTTGGTCTTAATTTGAATAGCATTTTTAATGGCAAAAGTAGTCACAAACCATGAAATGAGATTAATTTTTCTGTTGGAAGTGCTTGAGGAATGGGGTTAAATAGAAGCAAGATCCTTAACAGCAAGAACACAGGAGTTATCCTGGAGGCACAGCAAAAACATGAGCACACCAGCTCAACTCCGCTTCTTTAGGATGGAGGACATAACATGTTCCATACCTGAACCATGAATGAGCACTTTCATTTTTTATTCAAAATACTGGAAATGTAAACTTATTTTAAAAAACTCATATTTACAAAGTTTTATGACACTATGTGGGTAAAAAATTTTTTAACAATGGCTCCTGAAATCTATGTCCATCCATTATCTATTCCGCTTCATCCTCACTGGGGTCACAGGAGTCCTGGAGCTTATCCCAGCTATCTATGGCTGGAAGGGAAGGACACACCCTGGACAGCTCATCAGTCCATCTCAAGGAGCACACACCATTTACTCACACACTCATACCTACAGGCAATTTAGAGTCTCTAACAAGCAGGCATCCATGTCTTTGACTGTGGGAGGAAATCCACGCGAGCATGGGGAAAACATGCAAACTCCACACAGAAGGCCCCAGGCCAGATTTAAACCCACAACCTTCTTGCTGCGACGCAGCAGAGCTTCCCACTGCACCACCATGCTGCCCTGCTTCCTTTGTTCATACAATAAACTTTGTTTCATTAATTTAAAAATATAGCCTTGGAGCAGCCATTCCAAGTAGCGCTGATTGAACTGATAACAGGATTTTTGATGTTTAGCAGCACCTAGCTTCACCACTGTCTTTATCACAATAGCAAGGGCCACAGTTAGTATCTATTTTATTGCAGTAGGAAAAGCGTAAACAAGATTTTGTTCTCAGTATGCAGAAACACTTAGTTTGGTGGCTTATTCTTGTGTGTGCGTGCATGCGCGCGTGTGTGTGTGGGTGTGTGTGGGGGAGGGAATTTCCCCACAAGTGATGGAATATAAGATTTTTTAACTTTATAGGGACATTTTCCAGTCTCCACAAGGTAACTGAACTATTTTACAATCATGGGTTAAATAGCAAACCTATTTTTCATCCTCCGCAACACGTCAGTGAAATAATACGGTCAGCTGTAAAGCACACGTATTATCAAATGAAAGTACAAAAAATATCCTTTGGCCTGAACAACTGTATTATGCGGCAAACTGCTATGGCTTGCTTGAAATAATGTGTAGTTGTGTGATATAAAGCCTCCGAGATCCCAACAACATGGTCAGCTCCACAAAACGACTCAAACATACGCCAATCAAACACAGCTCATTTCGGAGCCTGACTGTTGTAAGCATAGACCAGGACCCTCGTAAATGGCGAAGTATACAGTTTACGAAACATCAGCAAGATAAGCGAGGAAGACAGAACTTAACAGCAAGAGATCTAAAACCAGGATCAAAATAGAGAACAACTTTCACCAATGGGCAAAAAATCAGGCAATGTTCCACATTCTGACGATGCTCGTCCGGTTCTTGACAAGTGAGTGAATTAAATACGACAATGGGCTCCATGCACGGCAGCTCATGATGTATTTTCCGGTCAAGTATTAGGCCACTTGGTAACTTCCGCCAAGCGTTAAATGCTGTGTGAGTGTAGGAGTGCTTGTCATTGTCGCCTAAAACGGCCTAAACAAATTAATTTTCAAGCATTTTATTTAGTCTCTTTGTGTATTTTATTCCGATTTGTGTATCAATGTTTATGTCATGACCTCAAAACGAGCGAAACTGTCTTTTCAAAGGCGCAAGGGCAGTACCTCAGGATACTACTGCTGTGTGCCGCAATGTACAGCTTCAGTTAAGTTTAATTATTTCCTTATGCTAGGTTGACATTATGTTCCCGGTGGCCAAGGCAGCCCCGTTTGCCCGAAACGTAGTGCACCGTGAGATTTTGGCCATTTTTTCCTCTGTATTCAAGTCTTGGCAAGTTTTCTCACAGTCTACCACGGTATCCGTGACGGGCCGTGGGGGGAAAGGGGCTGCTGAGTCCCGGAGGCTCCAAGGTGCACTATGGTTCGGCCTGCGGTCTACCACGGACGCCAATACATTCCCTCCCGGCCCGTCACGTTCTGATGGGGTCCCTCACCTTTCTCACGTTCTGTTCAAGGTCTAACACGTTTCTCACGTTCTGATCAAGGTCTGGCTCGTTTTTCACATTCTGTCAAGGCTTTCTACGGATAAAATGTGGACGCTGGGCAGCTTTGGAGCACGTTTGTGCCCACGGTATAAAAAGAAGGCTTCCCAAGCAATAGCAATCATTCAGAGGTGTATAGTAACGAAGTACATGTACTTCGTTACAGTATTTAAGTAGTTCTTTTTTGAGGATTTGTACTTTACTTGAGTTTTTTTTTAAACCAGGACTTTTACTTTTACTCTACTACATTTAAAAGATAAAAAGTATACTTTTACCTCGTTACTTTGACGCTGGCCACTTCGTAACTCGTCACAAATTAAATATGAATGTAATTCATCATTTAAGGATTATCTGGATGTGGCGTGTTCGGGAAGAACAACGGTGCTCGGCAGGGCATCTTAAGCGCTTTGTGCAGATGTGTCCGCCAGCGGACATAGAGCTGCAAATTTATGCACGCAGTTACAATATTCTATCACAAGATGGCACACCCGGATCAGTTATTAGCTCCCGCCGCTTGCGGTGCGGGAGCTATGGTATCGGGCTCCGTCCGTGCATGTGTGCGTGCAGGCGTGCGTCCGTCAACACATTTTGCTGTATCTCATCAACGATTTCAGTTACAGGCTCCTAATTTTTACTGGACATGCATCTCATAAAGGTCTACAAATGACGTGCCTACAGGTGACCTTGGCCTATTTTTTCAAGGTCACTGGGCTAAAAATATCACCAAAAACATCGACATTTTGCTTTATCTCATCAACTATTTTAGTTACAGGCTCCTAATTCTTACTGGACATGCATCTCCTGAAGGCCTACAAATGACATGCCTAAAGGTGATCTTGGCCTATTTTTTCAAGGTCACTGGGCTAAAAATATCACCAAAAACTTCAACATTTTGCTTTATCTCATCAACTATTTCAGTTACAGGCTCCTAATTCTTCCTGGACATGCATCTCATAAAGGCCTACAAATGATGTGCCTAAAGGTGACCTTGGCCTATTTTTTAAGGTCACTGGTCTAAAAATATAACCAAAAATTTCGACATTTTGCTTTATCTCATCAACTATTTCAGTTACAGGCTCCTAATTTTTACTGGACATGCATCTCATAAAAGCCTACAAATGACATGCCTAAAGGTGACCTTGGCCTATTTTATCAAGGTCACTGGCCCAAACATATCACCAAACATTTCAAAATTTTGCTTTATCTCATCAACTATTTCAGTTACAGGCTCCTAATTTCTACTGGACATGCATCTCATAAAGTCCTATGAATGACGTGCTTAAAGGTGACCTTGCCCTATTTTTTCAATGTCACTGGCCTAAAAATATCACCAAAAACTTTGACAATTTGCTTTATCTTATCAATATTTTCAGTTACAGGCTCCTAATTAGCTCCCGCCGCCCGAGTGGCACGGGAGCTATGGTATCGGGCTCCATTCGTGCGTGCGTCCGTCCATGCGTGATCCGTCAACAAAAACTTCAACATTTTGTTTATCTTAACGGTGGGAGCTTCTGGGGCCGCCAGTGCCCTATATTTGAATATTCACAAGCAAGCCGAGCTCAAACACGGTTTAGAATATGGAGGAGTTCACTCCAATCCCTGTTTTTCAGGAGTTGCCTGAATTAAACTCCTCAGCTAAGCCTGATGTACAAACTGCTCAATATACTTGCCCATAGTATCTATCCAGCAGTTCAAAAAAATTATCTCTTGCTTCAGAAAAAAATTGCTGTCCTCTGTAGCAACCACTTCAGCTACAGTGAGCCAATGGTATCCCAATTAGTAGTTAAGAAAAATCAGTTTTCTGAAGCAAAAATTCGACATGGTATTTTTACTATGTAATTCTACTATCAGTTATAGTCAATTATAGTGTTTTTTTTAACTGCCAGTAAACTCGAAGAAGAAGAAGAAGAAAAAGTATATAAAGGAGAGACTGCCTGTTTGTTTTTGAATACTGTATCTTTCATTCACCTGAAAATTGATTAAAGAGCACAAGGAGATGACAATGTGTGATTGCTTTGCTTCCTTCTATGCGTACTATGAAAAATACTTCGTACTCGTGCTTGCACTTTTGATACTTAAAGCTATAGTGCGTAACTTCTGTCGCCCCCTAGAGGAATTTTGCATTATTAGAACAATACAGCCGGCACTTCCATATGAAGTATGCCCAGTTTCTTTAGTTTGTCACGGCACTGTTCTACTGTTCTGTGGTAACTATGCAAATGCAAGTACTCACGAATTATTCCATAAATCTCCGAGTCCGAAAAATTTAACCGAATTAGTTTTTCGACATAAAGTCCAACGTCGTTCGAATTAAAATGAGTTGTGAGCTCAGGAAGCTTGAAATCTGCGGCGCTGGCCATTTTACTGCCATAATGGCAGTCCAAACAATAAGTCACGTGGGGTCCGGAGCTCTCTTGCTAGGAGACTCTCCGCTCTTCCTCCCCCTCCCTTCTTGTTTTAAAATAAAACGTGTCGTTTCCTGTGTGCCAGCGCGGGAATGTCGCCGGTCGACACGGAAAACAAAACAACAAATACTGAAAAATACAGCGAGATGTTAGAGGAGCCGATCGGCTTAATCAGCATTGTGTCATATCCTCTCATAGTGGCTTGGATGAAACGGAAATTTACGGACATGTAAAAGTTACATAATATAGCTTTAAGTATATTTTTTCACAAGATGCTTTTGGTATTTAAGTTAATTTAATGTGAGCTACTTTAAGACTTTTACTCAAGTAATTTTATTATGGGTGACTTCAACTTTTACCAAAGTAACTTTCAGTTATGGTACTTTTACTTTTACTTAGTTATTTTTTTCCAGTACTTTATACACCTCTGCAATCATTGTATCCTGAGACTTCAACATGACAACATCATGAATGCCCAAGATGAAGAAGATTTTGTGTTTGCATGTTTGCTCGGTGCGTACATCCAGTTTTTGCAACAGCAAGAAGAAGGCCAGCAGCAGTTGCAGAGAGGGAAGGCCAGAGTGCAGTAATATAATACAGTAATATACAGTAATCTGCAGTAATCTATCAAATATGTTGCGTCACGAATGCTCGGACTCGAATGAAGCTCCCCTGCCGGGCCTGGCTTCTATATACTCCCTCCCAGACCGCGCGCACCGTGTCAGACCGTAGTAGAACTCAACGTGCCGTAGCGCGGCGGCCAGCAAACTGTGACATGCCGGGACGCGCCGTGATTGAACGCAACAAAATGGCTACCATACACCCTAGCTTGCCGTGAGAACCATGGCAAAATGGTACAAAATGCGCAGCAACCGTAACAAAACGCGCACTAAACATGGCAGAACGTGACAAAAATTGAAAAAAAAATTGTGAGATGCCGGGAAATACACGTGCTTCCCGTCCCACTACGGACCGCCTCCAAGTTTTGTAACGGCCTATTACGTACTGTCACATTTTGTTGCATTCACCTCGTTTTACTACGGCCTATTAGGTTTCTCCGCGCCGTGACTGCCGTGGCAAATTTTTTGGCAGTTTAAAAATCTGGCCCGGCAATCCACCGGTCACGCTTTGCCCATTCATTCCCCCGATTGTCTTACGTCATCCCGCTTTTGCGGTGGCCTGAAAGGTGATTCATGGCCCCCGGGAACATTGTCAACCTAGCATTTGACAGTTTAAAAATCTGGCCTGGCATCCACAGCAATCACGGCCTGTCAGGTTTGCCTCCCGCGTTGTCTTACGTGAACCCCGTTTTGTCCACGGTGGCCTGAAAGGTGATTGCCATGGCCGCCGGGAACGTAATGTCAACTTAGCATTAGTTTCCTCACGTTTCCCAAAGACAGGTGGATTGTTAAGATACCACATTACAATTTCACCAGTGCGAATCACACCAGAGTCTGCAGCTGACATTTCTAGACGACAGACCTGTTCAACTGTATATCACAATCACGCCATCTGAGTTTGGCTCCCAAACAAACAGCTTTTCCTTTAGCTGAAGATGATGGAGCTACGAAGCTGGGGTTACAATACATAACCAGCGTTCTGTTTCGTGTAGTCAATGCCCCACTGTGACACCAGCGTAGCATTCACACACACACTCGACTTACACCAGGAGTGCAGTAATCAAATAAATTCTCAACATGACTGCGCTAGCTAAACCCATTTAGCGAAAGAATATGACGCAGTGTTTTCAGCTTGGACGCAAACCGGAGTTCTTGAGTTCAAGAGGCGGTCGATTATCCAACTGGGATAACCTACGTTGTAATGAATTGATTAGATCCACAGTCTTTCCATTCGCATTATGTACCTGCTGCTGTGATAGAGCAGGACAAAAGTTACGCATTGTACCTACTCCAAAAGAGAGCAGAGCAGGGATGCGAGGGTGCCTGTCCAGTTCTCCCTGATGACTAACTTATGTTGGAGAGTGAGCGCAGACGAACTTCACGCATTGTGACAGTCCCTCTGGCCCATACAAATGTGTGATGGGAAAGCCTGAACATCTGTTTGCTACAAAATGCAGTCAACGCGAAACATCACAGTGTGTTTATGACTCTTAACACAGAGTGAGTAATTAGTACAACTCAGATCATCACTTTGACAGAAACGTAAAAAAGAACATGGAAATGTCCTTGCACAGCGATGACTCTGCCATTCTTCTGCTTTCAATCTCGCGGACCGGAAGTTGAGGAGCGGCCTTAAATCAAACACGGAAGTGATGCGTGCATAGAGCCCATTCTATCATTCGTGGATCATGGAAAATAACTATTACAAAGGTTGACACGCTTGATCCTCCCAGCTAAATTATTAGAACTACTTCATAACAAAATGTTTTAAAGATTCAAAGCAACTCAAAGCAATGTACAAATGGCTTGGCCATTGTTGATACTTTCAATGGAAGTGTTGTCTGGAGGGTTTGCGCAGGCTGCTCTGGGGAACCCCTCTGTGCTAGCAATAGATCACGTTTCCAACAAGCACAGCAGATGTCTGCAAAACTGTTGCCTTTTTACTTTCATTTTTAAACTCTTACTCATTAATGGACCATATGATTTCACTGCTGTTTTGCTGGGGAAGAAAGGTAGCTTTATTATTTTTTAAATACTTTGCATGCACCTTTAAGGCAAGGGATAGATGGTAAATGGACTGCATTTGTATAGTGCTTTTCGAGTCACATGACACACAACACGCTTTACAATTATGCCTCATATTCACCCTGATGGCAGAGGATGCCATGCAAGGCACCAGCCTGCACATCAGGAGCAGTGTGGGGTTCAGTGTCTTGCTCAAGGACACTTCAACATGTTCTGTGAAGGAGCCAGGGATACGAACTTTCTGATTCCTAAACCACCTGCTGTACCTCCTGAGCCATACCACCCTACAATAGGGATAGGATGAGGCATGTAGAGTTTATCCATAAGGTCAGGGTAAAGGATAGGGAATGAATGTGAGTCGATGGGATGTCCCCACAAAACTTGCTAACTGTTATGAACTGCACAAGAGGGAGCCACAATCAGATCCACTGTAAGTGCCTCAAGGGCAATGATTGAACCATAAACACAAGGTATGAAGCACTGAAGAGGGCTAAGGCAATCCCTAGTGGTGGCGGGGCAGTCCGAGTCTGGCAATTAGCAACAGAATTCAAGGGGCAATTCCAAGCTGTGGTCAGGGACTGTCCAGGGGTCAGAAGCTGGGTGGTCAAGCTGATTGCTGTGACTGCAGAACTGCAAATCCACAGAATGACCAGGCCTGTGCCGATAAGGGGTCTGTCCCTGCTCTGCAGACCGCAGGACAGCATGGAGAGGGTGTCCGTAATAAATACCTCAAGTACTTAGCCTCAAATAATTATGTAACATTTGATTAGTTTACGGAAACAAATGCAAGCAGAAAGCTCAGAAAAAAAGTTCAAGGCTAGAAAACATCTCACAGTCAGAACAATCCAGCAACAACTGAAAGAGCGCAAGCAACTTATGTACATATGACAACAATTTGACTAGAGGGCATGGAGAACACAAGAGCACAAGGAGTGAAACAAGACAATCAATTGAAGGAGATAAAACAGCAAAACCGCCATAAAACTGCCAGAAATATAGGGCACTGGCGGTCCTAGAAGCTCCCGCCATTAAGATAAACAAAATGTCGAAGTTTTTGTTGATAAACGCACACATGGACGGACGCACGCACGGATGGAGCCCGATACCATAGCTCCCGTGCCACTCGGGCGGCAGGAGCTAATTAGGAGCCTGTAACTGAAAATAGTGATAAGATAAAGCAAATTGTCAAAGTTTTTGGTGATATTTTTAGGCCAGTGACATTGAAAAAATAGGGCAAGGTCACCTTTAGGCACGTCATTTGTAGGACTTACTGAGATGCATGTCCAGTAGAAATTAGGAGCCTGTAACTGAAAGAGTTGATGAGATAAAGCAAAATGTTGAAATTTTTGGTGATATTTTTAAGCCAGTGACCTTGAAAAATAGGCCAAGGTCACCTTTAGGCACGTCATTTGTAGGCCTTTATGAGATTCATGTCCAGTAAGAATTAGGAGCCTGGAACTGAAATAGTTGATGAGATAAAGCAAAATGTCGAAATTTTTGGGTGACATTTTGAGGCCAGTGACCTTGAAAAAATAGGCTAAGGTCACCTTTCGGCAAGGCATTTGTAGACTTTATGAGATTCATGTCCAGTAAGAATTAGGAGCCTGTAACTGAAATCGTTGATGAGATACAGCAAAATGTGTTGACGGACGCACGCACACACACGCACGCACGCATGGATGGACAGAGCCCGATACCATAGCTCCTGCAACGCGAGTGGCGGGAGCTAACAAGGGGAACCAATTAAGCATATGATTGGGATGTGACAAAAACACAATGTGTGTGTCCGTTTGTGTGTGTGGGTGTGTGAGTATTTTGATTGCGAGGACAAAACTGCAGAATTTGCCACTGTTCAGTGACAGAACAGTAATGCCTGATTCATGCTTTTTTTTTTTAGTTGGTGTTGCCAGCATCGTGCGGGCAGTGCGCATGGTCCCCACGAACATTGGATCGTTTGATACTGACTGCAGTCAAAGACTGGACCTTTTCCGCTAAGTCTTGCTCTGCTGTATGCTTCTGGATCCTGTAGCTACCCAGTCATTATGACGCAGTCTGTGTGACCCTGCATGCCATGGTGCAAAATCTTTGAGGTCCGCGGATCAGTGCTCAGAGCCTCCGTGGACTCTCCACGCACTGTTGCCCCGGCTGCAATTGCACAACATCACCGTGCAGACCGCGCCAACCGCAAGAAGCATGAATCACTTTCAGGACATTTCCACAGGTGACATCAATTTAACCTTTTCGTGTGTAAGATCACAAATATGTGATAAAATTATCCTTAATTTAAGCATAAGGGCAGGTTGGTATTTCTTGACTGGAATAATACAACAAAGCATTTCTTGGTAGACTTCATAAACCTGATGTCATGGGACACTTAGGGAAGAGGACGAGGAAGGGGAAGTATGTAACTGAGCAGGAGATTTAATATAAAATACACAGTAGTAACCAATGGACATCATCTAAGGGATGGTCAAGTCACTTTACAACTAATACAATGTGGGTGACTAAGAACACAAGACAGAGTCACTACAACAGAAATACACAAACATTACCAAAAGCTAAAGTAAAAAATTAAAACCCCAAACTAAACAAAAGCACAAAGTAACTAAATACTGAACACAAAGGGTAAAATGCCAAAAACCCACAAAATATCAACAGAATAAACGCATATACAAAAGATTGGTAATATAAATAAATGTGAGAGGAACATGATCGGGAAACATTGGAGCAGATGCAGATAATCTAGATATGCAAGAAAAATACAAGACTTGGAAACGTAGGAGCTATGAGCACAGGAATTCTAAATAAGAACAAACAAGACTAGAAAATGCAGGAGCTAAGAAAACCAGAGTGTAATTGACAACGTCCAGTGACCACCGAACAGAAACTAGGAGTTTAATTAGGCAAACAGATAGGTGATTACAATCAGTATTCTGGTGAGTTTGCACAAGGAAGTGGAGACTTGATTGCAGATGGGGGCATAGTCACCGGTATGCCAGGCATGGATGTGACATTACCCCACCTCCGGAGTCTGCTCAACTCGACTCTGTGGTCAGCCCCGACCGCGCGGAGCAGGTCGGTTAGGGTGCTTCTGATGCAATTCCTTCGTGAAGGTCAGGGCCAATATGTCATCTCGAGATACCCAGGATCAATCCTCCAGTCTGTATCCTTCCCAGTCGATGAGGTACTTGAGATGACGCACACGACACCAAGAGTCCAGGATGTCCTTGACAGCGTAGATGGGCCTGTCTTCGCTCAGGAGCGGCAAGGGAGGTTCCACATCTGCACCTGGCCCAGAGGAAACAGGAGGGACAAAGGGCTTAAGCAAAGAAACATGTAAAATTGGATGTATTCGCCAGTTGGCTGGCAGCTGCAACCTAAAAGTGACCGGTGCGACCTGCTGCAAAATAACAAAGGGGCCAACGTATCTGAGACTTAGCTTCTGGAGGGCAGCCGCAGATGAATGTCCCTGGTGGACATGCAGACCTTCTGTCCCACTTGAAGGTCTGGTGGTGTGGATCGGCGGATGTTTGCATAGTGCTAGTGCCTGCAAACTGCCCTTTAGAGCTAGCGGTTAGCCTCATCCCAGACCATCTCGCACAGCTGGAACTAGTCATTCATTGCTGGCACGTCGGTCTCTTGGCGGGCCAGGGGCACCTTGGTGGCTGGTGGCCGAGTACGCACTGAAACGGAGTCAGACCTGTGGTGGCTGCACTAAGGACTTTTGTGCGTACTCGGCCCAAGGGAGGAACTGACTTCAGCTCTGCTGGTTGTGAGCACAGAAAGCTCACGGTCACACTCAGACAGCTGAAGAATGCTTTCCAAAAGCGGGAGATGAACTGGGGTCCGTAGTCAGAAACAATATCTTCTGGAAGTCCATAATAAGTAAACACTCTCTCAAACAATATATTCACAGCCTGCTGCATGCTAGGGGGCTTAGGCAAGGGAAACAATTTACATGCCTTGGAGAATCGATCAACAACAATGAGAATACATGTATTACTTCGAGAGTCTGGGTAGTCTGTGATAAAGTCCAACCCTAGGCGTGACCATGGCCTCCGTTTAATAGGCAGCGGGAGGAGCTTCCCTGCGGGTAGGTGGTGCGGGCTCTTGGACATGGTACAGATGGAACAGCCAGAGACGTACTGCCTGACGTCTCTACCAATGCCCGGCCACCAGTACTTCTGCCTCACGAGTGAGAGGGTTTGATTAATCCCTGGGTGGCCAGTGCCCAATGAGGAGTGTGCCATTTCCATAATCCAGTGGCGGAGGTCCTGAGGAACATCAGTGGCATGGGTTGGAGTCCTCGGCAGAGCAGGCTGGGAGCTGGTTTTCGCCCTTATTTCTTTATCCAGGGTCCAGTGGATGGCTCCTAGAATTTTCTCCACCGCCATGATATTAGCAGGAGTCTCTTCGGAGTCTTCAGGAGTATGGAGTTGGGACAATACATCTACATTCACATTTCGGGACCCGGACGATAGAAGATACAGAAATCAAAATGGGTAAAAGAGAGCCCACCTGGCTTGCCGAGAGTTTAGCCGCTTAGCTTCTCAAATAGGCGAGGTTCTAGTGTGGATACTTGGTGCCCTCTTGCCAGTGACACCACTTTTCTCAGACCAACTTGATGGCTAGTAGCTCACAGTTATTGATGTCATAGTTCTGCTCCGCTGGAGATAACTTTCTGGAAAAATAGGCACAGGGTAGGTAGCATGGCGGCAGCCCCTGCGGCTGGGAAAGTACTGCGCCTACTCCTGTAGTTGATGCATCCACCTCACCCACAAAAGGCTTCTTAGGGTCTGGATGTCAAAGGATGGGTGCTGTAGACCTTGAGGTCTTGAAACAGCCTCTGGGCTTCTGGGTTCCAACTTAAGGTCTTGGGGTTTCCCTTAAGAAGAGAGGTGAGAGGTGCTGTTATCATACTGTAATTTCGAATGAGCCATCGGCAGAAGTTAGCAAACCCCAGGAATCTCGGAAGTTCCTTCACGGTAGGTGTGGGCCATTCATAAACTACTTTCACCTTCCCCTGGTCCATGCTCACACCCCTCTGGTGAATACAGTAACCCAAGAACTGGACCTCAGAGGTGCTGAAGGTGCACTTCTCAGGCTTGAGGAAGAGGTGATGGTCTCGGAGCTTCTGTAAAACTAAGCACACAGGGTCATGGTGCTCCTTCTCGGAGCCAGAATACATCATGATATCATCAATATATACTATTACAAAGTGATAGAAATACTCTCAAAAAACGCAGGAGCTAAGAAAACCCAATTGTAAAAGACGATGCCTGGTCACCACTGAACAGAAACAAGTGTTGCCACTAAACGTGGCCATGTCCCCCGCCAGGTCCGGAAATCGACTGGGGTCGGCATATCACAGTAATACACATTGAGGCCAAAGATGAATGAAATCGGTCAAACCGTTCTTGAGATATCGCGTTCACAACAAACGGGACGTGACGGATGAACGGACGGAGCTGAATACCATGTCCCCCGCTCCGCTCGCTACCGTGACGACGGGGGACAACTAGGAGTTTAAATAGGCAAACAAACAGGTGATTACAATCAGTACTCTTTTGAGTTTGAACGAGGAAGTGGAGACTTGATTGTAGATGGGGGCATGGTCACCGGACTGCCAGGCATGAACGTGACACCTGAAGCAATTCAGAAGTAACTGCAGATGTACACTGTTAAATAGTGACAACCTCTAATGTTCCTGCAGGCTTTCATCTCCACCCTAATTTAGCATATCTGATATTTGTAATTAGCTGCTCAACATAATCTCTTGCTCAGTGGCTCTTAACATCAGTCCTGGGGCCCTTCTGTGTACGCTCATTTTTGTTCCAAGTGTATCTGCAATCACAGTTTTAAATACGAATTTTTCATTGATTTGGTTCATTTCATATTTAAGTGGTTTATTACCTCCGCAAAGGAGGATGTGTTTTACCTTCAGTTTGTGGGTAAGTAGATTTGTCTGTTAGCAACATTACAGAAAAAGTTATGGACAGATTATTGGGTCATTCCAAATGAACTCAAACAAAGTACAAGAATCTTCCATGATCACCGGCTCAGATTTGACTCAAATTTATTTTGGGAGTACCTCTATATTTGTAATTAACACATACAAAATATTAGCGTCCTACTCCAAGGGGTTTCCAAGATATGGCCCCCCAAAAATCTGGGGCCATGCCTAAGCGAATAGCGAACATTACTTTATAGGGATTTTGGAGGTGAATATCTTTGGAACAAATCACAGCTATCTCCTTTCATTTTCAAGATATTGGCCTCTCAAATTTGAAAATGTTCATTGGTGGAAATCAAAAATTCAGTTTTCAAGGGCTCCCTATAAGGCCAGGATCCCTGACAGAGGCTAAATTGTGCTGTATTCCTTCTATTTGAGGACACATCTGTCTGTACAAAGAAGATTGACTGCACCCAAGGCATAATAGTATAGTTAGGAGACCCTGAAAAGGGTCCTAGCTGAAAAAGTCACTTTTTTGCCAATTTTGGATTGGCAAGTTCACCATGTGGACAGTTACCCATAGTAATGAAACTTGCTCCACATAAATGTTTGTATCTTGGCTTTATTTGATCAAAATTACAACTTGTTTTCTCATCTCCTTCACTATTTAATCATGTTATCAAATATAACTTGGGCGTTTTTTTAAAAAAAAAAAAACCCCCTATATTTCATAGCATGACTAAATAGTGAAGGACAAATCCAAAATTGGCAAAAAAAAGTTACTTTTTCAGCTAGGACCTATTTCAGGGTCTCCTAACTCCACTATTATGCTTTGGATACAGTCAGTCATCCTTGTACAGACAGACCTGTTCTCATATAGAAGGAATCCAGCACAATTTAGCCTCTGCAAGGGATCCTGCCCTCATGGGGGGGTCCTTGAAAACTGAATTTTTGATTTCCACCCATAAAAATTTTCATATTTGAGAGGCCAATATCTTGAAAATGAAAACAAATAGATAAATTTTGACAGGAGATTCTGAAAGCCTGCACCCAAAATACACTATAGCAATTTTCAGCCCATACCTATGATTGGTTCCAAAGATATTGGCCCCCAAATTCCCTATAAATTAACGTTCATGATTCGCTTGGGGCATGGCCCCTGATTTTTGGGGGACCATATCTTGGAAACCCCTTAGAGTAGGAGCCTAAAATTCTGCATGTGTTCATTATGAATATAGAGGTACTCCCAAAATAAATCTGAGCCAAATCTGAGTCGGTGACCTGGAAACCTCTCGTTGACTTCATATGGAATGACCCTATTATGAAATTTTTACCAGAGGTGTGTTTTGACCCAGCTTAGAAATGGTCTCATTTTGGGGGTAATCCAAGTCAAATTCTGTATCCAGGATTTTTTTTTAATTTACTTTTGTGGTAGTACATATGAACGCAACTTGTACGTGTCCCAGACACTTGGGAGACCGTTGGGCCATGGCGGTGGTACATGCTCTCTGAGTGCTCTTGTTTACTCTTTTTACCCATACAGTCCAAATTTGATACATTTCTATGCCATGTCAGATAACAAATGCACTTTATTACAGGCATATGCAAGAAGGGTATACATTTTTTAACTCACCAAATTAGACATTGAATCAACAGGGTCCTAGTTACAATTCTGAGCATGTGACTTTTTTCCGTTCACACAATACAAGTTTAGCTCCTTATCATTTGTCTTTCTGACTGTCATTAATAACCAAATACTTATTTTTTGGAGACCATGGGTTCACATTATCACCAAATAGAAGCCAATTGATTCTTCAATATCATCTGTTACTCTCATCTCTTTTTCTGATCCCCCCTCCCAAAGCCAATTTCGCAAACCACTGACGTTAATAAAACATTATGGTCAATGGATGCATTTTAGTTTGCACTTAGTACAACCAAATCCAAATGTTTAACAGCAAATATTAAGACAAATAATATACATTTTCTGCAAGTTTTATATTCTGGTCAATGGCAGTGGCTGCTTTGTCTGTATGGTCCCGGTAAGACCCCAGGCAGAAATCCATGAGCACTAAATGCCTTCATCATTTCAATCGAGCCAGACATGACGTGAGATCAGTAACCGGGTCAGGTCGGCAGTTTAATGCCGGGTGCATGCTTATCATCTGGGGTGTCTTGAGCACGGCTCCCGGGGAGCGCAAATGCCAGCAACTGTTGATTGCTGGGACAATTACAAGGCAAAAAGCGCCGCTATTTATTCTTGTCATCTCGAAATGTTAAACCTTGGTTACGCAATTATGGGTGCAGACAAGTAACGAATTTAAAGAAGGTATGTTCTTCCTCTCTCTCTCTCTCTCTCTCTTTCTCTCTCACACTGGCTCTTTTTCCATCCCTCCTTCTGCCCCTCTCTCCATTGCATACAGGCGCACATATGCACGCACAGCAGATTTCTGAATTAGGAATTAACAATGGGGACACTGAAATACATTTGCATTGCACTATCACTAACAAAGCTAGAAGACGTTGTCATCAATATACCCCACAACCATGGAATCTCATTTTCGAACCCTATCAAGGTCATGACTGGTGAAATACATACACAAAATTTCATTCATCTAGGGAAAGTAGTGTCTGAGAAATCTTGTCCCTACTTATTCCGATGGATGAACAGACAGACAAGCTCCATTACTATATCCCCTGTTCCACTTTGTGTTATGGTGGGGGATTAAACATAATTCAGGGAAGGGTAAACAGCTGGTAACCAACACTGTATTAATGAAAGAATGTCTTGTCCACAAAATCGGTCTTGAGAGTTTCCAAGGACAAATATTGTAAAACTCATTAGGAGGCTCCTCATTAACTGAAATATCGTGATATGAATTAGCAAGGTGGCAGCCTCATTTGCAATCTACCAGCTATGTTCCACTGTGGTGGTCACATGTCTTTCTTTATGTCAGCTGCAGTCTTGACCTTCCTGCTTCCCATCTGTAAACCAATGACAAACTGATACCCTATATGTGGAACCCAAGGGTGAAAAATTAATAAATGGATAAATGCTAAAAATATGCTTTGTTCCAAAGGCAACACAAACATTAACAAGAGATTATCCAGTTCTTATTTAATCGATGGAAGATACTCATGCAAGAGATTCTTATGAGATATTTTCTGTACTTTGTTATGTTGTCACTCCTGGCAAAGGCATTTCCATTTTCTTTGTACTGAGTGATTATGTTTTGTCATGACAGGTTTTTGTAATGACAGGCAAACATCTTTTATTTGGAGAGACAAATTTAACATTGTATTCAACTTCAGGCATTTTATATGAATACATTATTACAACTTTACATAATTATTTTATTGGCGTATCATGTAATAGCATATTGTTTAGCACCATATATTCGAAACCGAAAATAACCTTCCCGAAGAGTAAAGAAGATTTGATCCGCTGACGGTCATTATGTGTTGTGTAAAATGTGACACTTAGCGTGTGGTTTTGCAAATCATTGGTGTCCTACACTGGCACAAAATCAACATCCAGAAAAATCTATTCTCTCCCCCGCACTGTGGTCCAATCATCTTGATTAGTTAACAAATGCAATTTGGTTCAGCCTGCACTAATCAGATGGTTCAGCTGGTGGAGTTTTCCAGAAGAGGAAAACTTTTACTTTCTGACCCCTGAATTTTCCAGCCTCTCTTGTCCTGCGCTTGACATACAAATTCTAATGCAACCATTATTAAACAGTCTTGGCGGAGGCTTGGTGACAAACAAATGAAAAGCCGTTTTTAGAATAACGACTTTACAAAATCTAAATTTAAAAAGGTGAAAAGATATATATATATATACTGTCTAAAGAACAGAATCAAAAAATTCATTTTGGCAAAAATCGAAAAAATGACGTTGCATTGAGACGTCATTTTCACATACTTACGTCAAAGTGACGTCATCGCAACCCCTATCCGCTAGAACCCCACTGCGTTGACGAAAAGAATGACGTTAGTTTCAAGACTGTAGCTTTTTTTTTTTTTTTTTAAACCTGCCACCACCCCCCCACTCTGGAGGACAACTTTGTTAATTCAGTCAGTTATATAATTGTGAACGATTCCTCCTACCATCACCCGACAAAACAAAACACGCAATGATTAAAAAAAATAAAATAAAATACAGTACAGTACAACACAATAACGATCACATTCACAATGCTTTTCTACCTTTGCATTAGTAGTTATTAGCTCATTTATTCCATCTCTCATTATTCCCAACCTTCAGCCTCCCTTACTATATCCCATCTTTTGGCATAATTTAAAAGTCCTGTCTCATGGGCCATCACACATTCAATTCTACTGTAATACTTGACAAAATTTTTGAATTTCTCTATTCTTAATGCCTCAACAGATTTCAATCCGAAAATAAATAATTTTGCCAAATATATAATTATATTACGGATTAAGTGTGTTCCTTTTGTTACATCATCCAATAATACTTTAAATAAATCTAATTGTATTCTATTATACTGAGATATCCAGTCTTGCACCTTTATCCAAAATAAGGCTATTATAGGACAGTACCAAAATAAATGGTCTACTGACTCCACTTCTTCCTGGCAGAATCAACAAAGGGGTGATGACTCTATTCCCCATATATTTAGCATCTTTTTAGTTGCTAAAAACTTATATATTAACTTATATTGAAAATGTCTAATCTTTGAATTAAGTGATGTATTGTAAAGGATTTTAAAAACTTTGTTCCAAGGGACTGGTGTATCTAACATATTTTCCCAACTGTCTAGAATCCTGTATGGTATAGCAACTAAATTCTTTATTCTTACATAAAATGTGTATATATGTTTGTTGATCTTTGTTCTCTTTAACCAATTTACCAATTTCATATGAGGCCTACAGACTAAATGTCCTCCTGTTCCTTTTATAATTTTTGGTTTCCAAGCACTTGGTAAAGCTCCAGTAAGTCAAGTCTGTAGCTTAATTAGAAATGAAATTTTGGATCAAAATGTGTTTTTGACCTTTTGTGTGATCTCGACCTTTGACAAAGAAACTTAAAAAAAGTATAGTAATTTATCTTAACGTCTTCAAGTTTTGTTAAGATTGGTGCAGGATAAATGGTAAAAGCGTGCGTAACTAACAAACTGACAGACAACAGATGTCCAGCGCAACCGACTAATATACTTGTCGATTTCGGCAAGTAAATATTGAATCTGTAATGTGTTTTTGCCATTTGAAAAGCCTGGCAGCTGAATGTCTTGAAGTAACTAGTAGCAATATTCTATTTCACATCTGAATGTCACTGTAAGCAGTAAGGCCAAACAATGAATGGAATGGAGATCCTTCTTTGCAAATACAGTGCACCTGTGCACTTTGCATTTGTATTTCTAACCTGTTACAGTCTTCCTTCAGGCGAATAAACACACATACAGGGAAAAAAAAAAAAACACAATCACACTGTAGTGCTTTAAAGCACTCTTTAAATTTTAAGAATACATTAAGAATGGCCATCCCATTTTTTTTCAGGCCAAAATTTAAGCAATACAGAGCTTTAGAGACATAAAAAGGGCCTCAAGCTCTACGCTGGTAAAATTTTAGTAGGCCTACCAGACGCTTCTTAACTGCATCGCTCCCCGGATCCAGCTCTGAAAGGAGAGGGAAAGATTTTTGGACAGGCTCACCTTCTCGCCAAATAATGTCCTTGTGTAAAAATATCTAAATATAGGAGTGTTTCTTTTTTGAATAATTGGCGCTGATGAAAGTAATAATTTCAGGCATCAGGAGTTTCAGAAAAATCACAAATTGCTGGAACGAGAAAACTTGTAAAAAGATTTGTTGAAGCGGAAAGCCTTCATACTCTTGTACTGTTAGTTATTACAGTAATTTTGTCGTGTTCACGAACCCTTCCATGGGAAGTCCGCTATGTACAGGTTTACCGATAAAACATCTGTGAGTGGAACAACAGAAAATAACAAGGCAACATTGTCACCAATATCCCCCGCCACGGTAAGAATGGTCACGGGAGATTCCATATTCATACAAAAAAAAAAAAAAATTCAGAGCAATGACATCCACTGAAACAAGGAGATAATAAAATGAAGGAATAGTTGCCAAGAAAACTTGTCCCCATTGCAAATCCCATACACCAAATCGACGAACAGAAACAAGAGCCATAACTCTGTAAAAATAAATTTCTCACAATCAATTGTCGAACTCATTCAATAGGGTCATCTGTACTGGCCACCCACAAAATTTCATCCACGTTGCCAAGAAAACTTGTCCCCATTAATCACCCATACCCCAAGTTCGGAGTCAAGGGCCATAACTCCGTAAAAATAAATTTCTCAGAATCAATTGTCGAACTCATTCAATAGGGTCATTAGTACTGGCCACACACAAAATTTCACCCATGAAGGTGCAATAGTTGCCGAGAAAACTTGTCCCCATTGCAAATCCCATACATCAAGTTGACGAACAGAAACAAGGACCATAACTCTGTAAAAAAAAATTTCTCAGAATCAACTGTCGAACTCATTCAATAGGATCATTAGTAGGGGAGAGCCGGTGCGAAAGTAATGTGGGACGAAAGTAATACAGCAATTTACTCACAGCCATCCGCACTTCGATGCGTCAAATTAGGTCAGCACGTCCAGCTCGCGACACTCTCCAGACCCGGGAAAAATCTTGAGGTTTCGTTGCTTTCCCGCGAAACGAGACCAGGAAGACCATTTTCCACAGTGGTGAGTAAATTCAGACAAATGGTAAACTTTTTTGATTTAAAGATTGTCTTGATCGCTCCATGTGTCATATTTATGATGAAATGATAGGTCATTTAGTTTTGTAACATATCCTGAAGTTTGAAATGTCAGACTTTTTCCACTTTAGAGGCAATCCTGGTTCAAATGTCAGGAGTCACTGTCGGGGCGGTAGTAGCAACGGTTATGTTCGTCCCTCTCTGCTAATGCGGCCGAATTTTCTGTTTTAAAGCTCATTTAAAAAATGTGTGTGTTATATTTTACCGACAGAAAATGCCAAGAGTTAGGGTCAGAACTAACCAGAGAGGAAAGGTTGACCAGCAGGTTTCTGAAAGGGCTTTTTTTTGATGTCCAAAGAGGCGAGAGTATTAGGAGGGCAGCAGAGGTGCGGGACCGAAGTACCAACGGTTACGTTCGTCCCTCTCTGCTAATGCGGACGCATTTTGTGTCTTAAAGCTCACTAAAAATGTGTGTGTTATATTTTACCGACAGAAAATGCCAAGAGTTAGGGTCAGAACTACCCAGAGAGGAAAGGTTGACCAGCAGGTTTATGAAAGGGCCTTTCTTGATGTCGGAAGAGGCGAGAGTATAAGGAGGGTAGCAGAGGCGCATGGTGTTTGTCATGTCACCCTGTTCAGGTACTGCAAGAGGAGGGCAGAGGCAGGAGGGCAGCAGACCAGAGCCCCAGGGTACAGGGCTCACAACAAAGTCTTCACAGAAGAACAGGAGAAGAGACTGCAGGCATATATAAAGAGAGCAGCTGATATATATTTTGGCCTGAGTCCTTAAGAGGTTGAAGTAACACTGCAGACAGAGCTACACCACTAGCGCCATTTGCCTAAGACAGCAAGCACCTCCGCTCTGGATCTGCCCCGGCTCTGAGCCGGATCAGCTGGAGTCGGCACAGAGCCGGGGCAGATCCTGAGCGGAGGTGCTTGCTATCTGGGAATTAACCTCTTTTTTCATGCTGTTTTAGGTGTGAAAGTTTGCATATGAGTTGGCTGAAAATATTGGCCTCAAAACTCCATGTTCATGGGAGAAAAACCAGATGGCAGGGAAGGATTGGCTCACCTCCTTCCTCTAGCGCAACAAAACCCTGTCCATCCGTCGACCTCAAGCCACCAGCATGTCCCGCTCCACCAGCTTCAACAAGACCAACGTGACAGCGTTTTTTAAAAACCTAAAGACTGTCCTCACCCGCTATAATTTTGAAGCAAAGGACATCTGGAACATGGATGAAACAGGTAAAAATTAATATTTAGATAAATTAAAAAGCAACAGTGATTTGCAACAGCAATAATTGATTTCATTTATTATTTCAGGTACCACAACGGTTCAAGTGTCAGACAAAATCATTGCCACCAAGGGGCAGCGCCAGGTCGGTGCTGTGACCTCTGGGGAAAGAGGGACATTGGTGACTGTTGCCTTTGCTGCCAGCGCACAAGGCAACTTTGTTCCCCCTTACTTTATCTTCCCAAGGAAGAAGTTCCAGGACCACTTCATCCGGGATGGCCCCCTTGGCTGCACTGGTTCTGCCAAAGGATCGGGGTGGATGCAGGAGACAGATTTCTTGGCATTTTTACAGCATTTTGCAAGATACACCCACGTGACCCCGGAGTCAAAGTTGATGCTACTCTTAGACAATCATCCATTACACCTCTCTGTGGTAGCTTTTGACTTTTGCAAGTCACATGGCATTGTACTCCTGTCTTTTCCACCCCACTGCTCCCACCGTCTTCAGCCACTAGACCGAAGCGTTTTTGGTCCTCTGAAGCACTACATTAACAGTGCTGCAGACAATTGGATGCGAATGAACCCTGGAAGAACTTCTACAACATCCTGAGTCTTGTGGCTAAAGCTCTGCCTCAAGCTGCGACAGCAAGCAGCATTACAGCTGGGTTCGAGTGTACCGGTGTCTGGCTCTTGAATCCAGATATTTTCAGTAAGACAGTCTTTGCTCCAGCTTTTGTGACCGACCGTCCTGCACCAGCACCAGCTCCATCCCCAGTGCCAGCTCCATCACCAGTGCTCTCTTCATCACCAGCGCCAGCTCTATCACCAGCGCCCTCTTCATCACCAATGTCCGCTCCATCACCAGCGCCCGCTCCCTTAAGACACCACCAACCTAGCCAGAGCCCATTTGAACTGCATCCCCATGAGTCTGCCTTTCCTGTAGATGGTGAGAGTTTGTGTCTGTGTGTGTCTTTAAATGTGCATGTTGAGCCTTGCCAAGCATTTTTTTGGAAATATTATCTATTCAGGTACGCTTGTGGTTCCAAGAAAATCTAGTGGCACGCCAATACAGAGGTTCAGCCCAGAAAAGGTTCGCCCATATCCAAAGGCTGGCTCGAGAAAAGAAAATAAAAGAAGAGGCAGAAAGAGGTGAGCAGAGTGTCATTTTTAACTTGTCTTGATTTTCTTGCTTGTAGAAAAACAAGCCGATTCTGACTATCATCGCATTGAATGTTGCAGGTCAGCAGCAATACTGACCGACACCCCAGTAAAAGCTGCTTTGGAGGAGGAGAGTCGGCATGGGGGCCAGAAAAAAATAGTCCTCTTCAAAACGCCCAAAGAAAACGTTATTTAGTGGACAAACTGCAACCAGAGTTCCTCAGGGCAATGATGAGGAATGTCTTGTTTGTGGGGAGACATTTGCCTCATCTTTGCCTGGAGAAGTGTGGGTGCGGTGCATCTTTTGTCTGCTGTGGTCACATGAGGCATGCACTGAGGGTGCAGCTCATTATATCGGTCATAACTGTGAAAATGAGTAAAGTAATTTCATAATTTTTATAAATAGACCAATTGCACCCCACCCAGATAGCAAGCACCTCCGCTCTGGATCTGCTTGCTATCTGGGCAGATAGCAAGCACTTCCGCTCCAGATCTGCCCCGGCTCTGTGCCGACACCAGCTGATCCGGCTCAGAGCCGGGGCAGATCTGGAGCGGAGGTGCTTGCTATCTGGGACGTTAAACATGTTCACGTTTACTTTTGAAACATTTGAAGCAATTTAAAATGTTTAAAACAAATGTCTGATTGTTTTTGTTTCTGTTTTAACGACAGTAATTTAAAAGATTCCAGTTAATTTCATCACGTTACTTTTGGCCGGCCTGTGTGCCACTTTCGTCCTGACTGGAGGGGTTGAAAGTAGCAATGCGCAACTTCCGTTCAACGTCAAACTATGCCGAAGTCAATATATATTGGGATGATTTAGCACCTGATATTGACAGAGCACACATGAAAGTAGTTAATTGCTCCGAAAATTTTTTTTGGTCTGTAACGTTATCTTTTAAAATGACGTCCATGTGAAAAATGTTACTTTCGTACCAGCTCTCCCCTACTGGTCACCCACAAAATTTCATCCACGTATGTGCAATAGTTGCCAAGAGAATTTGTCCCCATTGCAAATCCCATACACCAAATCAACGAACAGAAACAAGGACCGTAACTCTGTAAAAATAAATTTCTCGGAATCGTCAAACTCATTCAATAGGGTCATTAGTACTGGCCACACACAAAATTTCACCCGTGTAGGTGCAATAGTTGCCGACAAAACTTGTCCCCATTGCAAATCCCATACACCAAGTCGATGAACAGAAACAAGGACCATAACTCCGTAAAAATAAATTTCTCGAATCAACTGTCGAATTCATTCAATAGGATCATCAGTACTGGCCACATACAAAATTTCATTCACGTAAGTGCAATAGTTTCCGAGAAAACTTGTCCCCATTGAACCCGGACGGAAGGACGGACGGACGGACGAGTTCCATTCCAATATACCCCGATCCACTTTGTGGCGGGGGATAATAATGTACACAATACTAAAAATATACAAGATATACAGAGAATGTAAAAAAAAGAACAGTTTCAAAGAGTGAAGTGATTCAATAATTCAAATATGTGAATGCATGTCAATACCTTGCAACTGTACCAGGTAAACAGTAGGTCCTCTCTATGCTGTGCTTTGAATGGAAAAGTTGAGGGCCCCAAATGGAGAAGCAAAGACAAGGTCATTATTAAAATTGGTTTGCTCTCTGAGGGTACAAAGGAACTTAAAACTGCTATGTGACATTGTCAAAAAGCTCTCATTATTTAATTTCAAAACATACCTATTCCCTCAGCATCAAATTAATTACCTTACCCCTCTTCTCCCTGTTTTATGTTGTAGAAAGATAGCAGACTTAACCAACCATATTGATGGTGTCCAAACAACATAAGGCTCCAGAGACAGGACTGGAGAGGGCCAACAGACCACAGGCTGGGTAGACTGTAAACGCTTAACTGTAATTTGCATTTACTGACCTAAAAAAAAAAAAAAAAAAAGTTATTTGGTAAGTTAAGCTGGCATCTCTGCGGGAGGGTTAGCGTCAGAAGGTATTTTTTTTCAGTTAACAACGTTCAGCACGATATTAACTTTTTTATTAAGAGGGAGCACAATGGAGTCATAACACAGAAAGGCAGTGACGAAATAATGCATTAATAAAGTATTTTTTAAAAATCATCAGCATACGTAATGAACATCACCAAATCTGCTTAGATTTTCTGTTGAACCCATCAGAATTTATCTTTAGTACCATTTTTTAATAAATCACCATCACAGTCCTTCACCCCTCATGCTTCGTTAAAGATGGATAAGACAAGATGTGAAGGGGTAGGCAGGAAGAGGTGGAGGCCTGGCCATGATTACAGAACATTAATAATACCCAAAAAAAAAATCAGGAAATGATGTGCTGGCACAAGGACGCACATTCATTATGAAGACGTTGGGCCACGTGTTAAAGACATTAATATTTCAGCACTTACGTGGCTCGCAAAGGCATAAGACAAGATTTATCCTCTGCCTTGGTGAGAACTGGCAGCACTCTGAACAGAGGGTAATTTACTGATTAATTACCTACACCAGGCGTTGTTTATTACGTGGGTATATTATGGCTTCAGTGGGCTGAATGAGTTAAGGAGTGGGTTATGAAAGCCACACATCACGTCACGAAAACCTCATTAAGGCGGCCATAAAAATGGTTAAACTCACAGAGAACATCAGGAGGAAATATAGCCATGTTATGGGATAGCCCGAGGAACTATGGGCTGGGTGTAATGACAGCTATCCACTAACAAAGATCCTGGAGCATGAGAGTGTAGGACTGGTTTTTGAAAGGTGGGGGAAGGGGGAAAAGACAGACCATATTTGAATTTTATGTTTAATTTAGAAAAAAAGTGAATGGGGCAGAATCTGAATCCCCCCCCCACTATTGCTGTACCACTATCCTATACTGCAGCAGAAAGTAGGTAGTCCATCCAATGAGGCCAACTCTGTATGACCCACAGCAAGTCTGCAGAAAACCAACACCATCCATTTTTCATGTAAAGATATGTATTATGCCTTCAGTCTCTGGTAACCCATTATATCCCAGGAGATTCACCATACTGCCAGTTTTCATTCAAACCCTGATTTGGCAGGCCTGTCACTACTCATTAGCATTAGCATCCCTTGCTCTATGAATGAGGTATGCTTTGCAAGGGTTTGAGCATGAAAAAAACATTAAGTTTGACCTGCGGTTACAGGGTTGGGCACAATATTTTGTGAAGCTGTCTTTTGGAGGCCAGTAACACCATTGCATCTCAAGGGCTGCACTATATCTCAGTCACATAAAGCAGGGCTGCAGACTCCAGCGGTGGTCTTTGGTGCAGTCCAGCACTTCATACTAAATTTAAGCCAATTACTGACTAAATTCAAACGAACTTGAAGTCAAATCCTTCCTTTCCCCGGGCCTGAATTTCCACAGCAGATAAAAGAACACTACAAAATAAATCTAAAGCCACTCTAGACCAATGTGGGTTTTGGAAGCAAGGTGGTAGTTAATTGCTCAGTTTCTACCCTTCCACCTGGCAACAGTAGCTATGCAGGCTCCCCTCATACCATCATAAGTTTGACTATCCCTTTCCCAAACACCCCTCATTTTTCATCATGTGTGACTAATGAGGTATCGAGGGAGGCCTCCATCTAATGCCTGCTTGCAGTGTGCGGTTAAATACAGGGGGGTTGGAAGAGTTGAGGTCAAAGGTGCTATACTGTCCCCAGTGTGAAGGCTGCAAGTTGTGTGGATACAGCCTGTATGCATGCATGAATGTGTGCGTGTGCATTTGTTCACGTGCATTTTTCATGCATGCAGGTATTCAATTTAGCGTGCTCGTCAGCCGAAGCCACAGCGGAACATTGTGAGCCACCGAAACGGGTCACTGGTCCGGATTAGGCACTCTGAGCTAAGGAGGAGGGAGAGGGGCCAGGGAAAAGCCATTATGAATTTAAGTGGCTGACAGCACAGGGAAGAAAGCCAAAGCAGTCCCTGGATGTCCCTACCATGCTACCTGCAAACCCAGCTCCTGAAAACATCATGGAATATTCTCCCATAAGGATACTCCTGCATGTAACAGTATAGGCAAAAAAAAAAAAAAAAAAAAATTCAATGCCGAAAACTTTGACTCAATAAAGAGATGATAATGGGAGTGATAGAAAAAAAATAAAGAATCAGGTTATAGAAGCAAATATATGGTAGAAAAAACAGTAAGTTGTATCTGCTCATAAATATAGCATGCATAAATGTAAGGATGAGACCGTCAAGATGTTTTGCTTCAAACCATCACTTTTTTAAACCATTATTTATAAGGGAAAGGTCTGTTGAGGGCATGTTTCTCTTTTTTAAGCATGCCATGGGATAAATGCCAGAGCAGTTGCAAGTGAGAGAAGATAAACAGGGAAAAAGCCTCTGGAGCAGTTCTGGGGTTAAGGGCCTTGCAGAGTTCCTCCCAAGGTCATCTCTCCAGATCAAGTCAGAATCCCAAGCCCCACTGAAGGCTTGAACCAGCAACTTTTCAGTTACCAGTCAAGCAACCAACCACCCGGCTTCCCTGCTGCCCAAACAGTGGGCTCTAAGAGGCTCAACAGACCCATGTTAGGTGCATTTACAGTGCAGTAAAGATAAAATTAAAATGATGTGTACTTGCTGTAAAATAGTTTAGCGGCGCACGTTAATTGGGATTCACGTCATTATTATGCTCCGAAAACTTTTCCATTCGAGCTCAGCCTTGAGTTTCCCTTTAGTCTAGCAACTGCCAGGTGTACAGGTCATCAGAAACTTTTGGAAAACATCTGAAATACGAAGCTCTGCTCACAAAAAGCTGTTTTGACCATTAGAAGAGAACAACAAAATTAAAGAACAGTCAAAAAAGTCCAGAAAGTGAACAGCCCCTTTAACAAGATGAGTCATACAACAGCATCTTCAGAACCTTTAACCAGTTTTCACCCGGGCTATTTTAGTCAGACGACTGAACTCAACCTTTAAATCGATGCTGTAGTCAGAGCTTTTATGGATGCCAGCTTGAGTGCAGAGCAGAGTTTCTGCTACATGCACCCTGCGTACAGCAGAGGATGCTTCCACAGTTTCTCACAGTGCAGCTACAATAGGGACTGTACTTCATAAATAATAAAGACACCAGTCCTGCCAAAAGCAAAAAGCTTAAGAGTTCAATCACCTGAAGGAGGGAAAAGGAATGTAAATTTGCTTATTGCTGCATTTTAGCCCCAACGACTGCTGAAGCGTGTTTTTGAAGAGGAAACATTAAAGCAAAATGGACTATGCCGAAAAAAAAAAACGAAATCCCGTTCTCTCCCCAAATATAAAATATTCCCACTGAATGAATGAATCAATCAATCAATGAATAAATAAATAAATAAAACCAAATGACTCCAAGAAAGATATTTGGATTTGAATAATTTAAAATACAAGCAAGTAGAAAACATAAGTAAAATGACGCTGCTAGGCAGCGGTAGCACTGCAAATAAACAGTGTGACTTAATGCTTGAAAGCAAAGAAGTATTCATGCAGATCACCCAAGATTGCTGATGCAATGGATTTTTCAGGTGGACTTGACAGATTTAAGAGTAGGTTTTTTCAGAATGACTAAGTTTTCCGGTACCATTCGCTATTATCATTACAAATATAACGTTCAGGTAAAAAGATTCTCATCTAGTATTTGAGATTTTGCAATCTTACAGGGTTCAAATGGCACCTAAATGAACTTCAAATTCAGAGAAAACGTGGTGAAAGGACACCAAGTGTTCCACACCCTGAGTGGGAGAGCCACCATGCTAGTTAGCATGACAAATCAGGACAAATCCTCAGCCTGCTACTGGAACACTCCTCCCCAAACACACACCTACACACACACACAGGCATGCACACATAGGCGCAAAAACACACACACACACACACACACACATGCACAACCATCTGCAATCTCCATCTCAGTCTTGTACTTGTCATGCAATGCGCCAATTTACACAGTAGGAGGATTAAGGGAGACAAACTAAAGAACAATGTTTTTCCGTTGGTGCTAAACATGATGCAAACATCCTGATGCTTGGGGAAGAGAGGCAGCACTGAAGCACTGCAGAAGTCAGATGCATCGCTTTGCATTCCGCAGCCAGTGAGTACCAGGCCAGAACTGATCGACCTCATCATTGTGTAGTCATGCCTTCTGCAGTTCCTATAATATAAAACAATTAACTTGACTTGTTTGTCCACTTCTGCTGCAGAGGTATAGGTCTTTAAGAATCGTTCCACATTTTTTTCTCTATGCCAGCTGGACGAGGCAACCAAGGCCCAAGGAGGCAGATCCACAGGAGGACAAAGGACGTCCACAGCAAAAGAACCATGAAAGCTTCATTTCTCCCCATGAAAAGGATCAAGCTTCAAAATGAAGCCATCACATGAGAGGAGGATCATTTCCAAACACCCCCCCATGCTTCCCTGAGGTAGTATTTGTGAGGCTCAATGATTTTTTTTTTTTCCTGGCCATCCTCCCTGCCAGGCAACCGCACGCATGCGGCTTTTCAATGAACACTGCCAAATACAGAATAATTCTGTTCTTCTATACAGCATATAGGTTATTACTGCAAAACACGCATCCCAGAAATTAAGAGTCATTGAATTGAAAAGCATAGAAGAGGTACAGGTAGTGTACAGATCTTTGGTGTACATCAGAGACATTTAACTGGTGCACAGGAAGTGGTTTACCATGGACATATTCCTGACCCTGACCTCCTCGAACTCTAGTACACCAGAAATAAAAAGAGAACATTTTGGCCTGTATCTTCAGTTGAAGTTCCAAAACCCCTTTACTCTCAATTACTAGTATTACATCATCATTAAAATGTTCAGTTTACAACATACTGTAGATCTTACATCTTCAAGGGTTAAAACTCTCAAGAGCACAATTTCAGAGACAGGAGCAGCCGATTGCCTGCCTCCACGAAAACAAGCTCCATCATGGTAGAATACTGGGGGAAAGAAAAGATAAAGGAATGAAAGCAACTTCCATTTCCCACCCGCAAGAGCACATTATCCTTGAAGTAAACAAAAAGGTTTTGTGTTGGTAAAGGGGACAAGGAGAAGCGCTGCCCTTTCCAGCTGAAAACCAGGTCTGGTGCAGGGCAGTCAATCACTGAACTGCCACTGCCCACTGCTGTCAAATTTGCAAGTATTGCCTCAACAAAAACCATCAAGTTCATTCAACCCTCAAAGGCTGAACACACTTCAAATGTTTTTATAGCTGGCCAGATGAAACTAATTACCTGAGAGCTTGTCACAAGTACAATATCAGTAAAACATGGCAATTAAAAAAATCTGACACCATCTCTCAGCGGTTTCTTCTCCAGAGAGACCACATTAGCATGGCATATAGGAGCTCAAGGAAGCCCTGGTCGAGCTGATCACTCGGCTATACTTTCTATTAGAAAGAGTGCCAAACGCTTTAATTAAGCAGGGCTTGTCAGGGGCTCAGGGAAGAAGCAGCCAGCAGTGGCCTGATGGAATTTTAAAAGACTCCATCAAACCACATAAATTAACGCTAGAATAACGCAGGCCTTTCTTTAATGTAGTTCCACGCCCTATGCAGTCACCATATGTCACGTTACTGAAGTGAACATATGCTTCCTTTTCATGGACAGCGATAGGCGCATAGTAATAATTCATTCAGAATGAATTTATGTTGTCAGAAATATAAATAACCCAATAAAATTGTTGCAAATCAGTTCAAAGCACTTGCTTCTTGCTTGACTTTTTGTACATGTAACTGTCCATAATCAGTTATGTGTTGTACCAGACTAAGAAAAATCCATTAACGATTCTGCTCATTTCAAGCACAAATCGATTCTCACTTCAACAGTTCACAAGGTAGAAAACAAATTAAAAACCTTAAATAAGAAAGGGCAGAAAATCACAGCGAGAAAACTGTCCTTTATCTGAGGCATCGAACAGTGTCAGCGCAATGCAAAAAAAATGGCCTTTGACGTCAACTTCATCAAGTGCAACACTGAACTGCTGCTGGCCTTGGGTATTTGCATGAAAAGACAAGAACCCAATTTAAGGTGAAAAATAAATAATGAAAGCATTTCAATAGAGGCACTGATGTCAGGTCTTCTCTTCTTCTTTTCATGAATATCAATTAGCATTTTGTGTTTTTCTCCTCTTCCCAAGTAAAGTAAAAGTTAAAAACAAAGAAGAGCAGGTTTTTCCTTCGCATCAGAGGGCCGCTGATTGACAGGGTGTTCCTCTCCGTCTCCACAGGGTGAAGGCTTAGTGACTCCAGTTGTTTATCAGCAATTTCTTTTTTCAAAGGCTGTCAACTGAAGGGAAACAGCAGTCACAGTTGACAGGTTTCCTCCTGTCATCTAACCTTTCTGAAGAGGGGGCCGACCATCTGACAAGACCAGGGGAACCCGTGCTAACTGGCACTCATTGGTTTAAAAATGCAAAACACTGAGAAACTTTGTGGGCTCCAAATATAAGACACTAATCCAGACTGTACACTGGCCACAAATTTATGAAATTCAGAGTGACAGTGAAAACACTGCTCTAGCCCCGTACGACACCACATACGGCAGTACTGAGCATTCCATTTCAGGAGAGAATTAAAGAGGAGGAAAAGAATTAAAACACCAGTCATGACCGTAAAAAGACACTTTATCTCATATAGCTCAAAAATATAGTTTTTCTTTACATTTTACATGAAAAACAATGAACAAGAATTTATTTAATATAATGCATTCCAAGATTAAGAGCACAATTTCAAGCTGATTTTCAAGTTAAAGGAGGCGAAAGCAAGTTTTCCCCATGACTGAGCAGTCAGAAAAACTAAATACAATGATTATTATAACATGATTTTAAACTGGCAGTAAACGACCCGATGCAATAAATTATGAATCTTTGTAAGCTGACAAGTGGTTGAAGTGTTTTAGCGACAAGAGCCGGAAACCACTCTTGTACTTCATGGATATGAGGAAACGCTTCTGCTGAAATATCAAGTTAGTTAAATAACAGATGCAAACTAGAGGCAAACAGTTTCTCGAGTAGAAAATTCAGCAGATGCCACAAGCTGCCTATACTTCCCCAACAATTCTTTCCGCGGCCCTCCGGCCACTGAAGATGACATCATTTGACCGAGACACCGTCATAGGAGGCCCCTGCAAGGGTGAGCGCCAGATTGTGGTGGTCGATGTAGTGCCTGATATTTTCTGTGAAGAAATATCAACAAAAGTGCATTTTTGAAAAAGAAAAAAAAAAAAAAGATTTTTGTAACATTGCCATAGTTACAAGCTGTATAGATGAACAGCTGCCCAAAAAAATAAATACATGAAAACACCACTGACATGCATGCTAATAATGTAAAAGGTCAACTTATTCTCACCAAGTCTTTTCCAGTGTCCGACATGGTACTGAGGAATGCAGTCCTGTAAGAAAAAGAGCAGAGCATATGAATGCCACACAGCAGGCTGGTTTTTGAAGTCAAAAACTGCACTTCATTTTGAACTAACATTTATACAAATGTACCAATGGCAAATTCCATACACACTTTCTCCCTGGTCCTGACATGTCATCCTAGTGCAGTCCAAAATGCAAGGCTCTTCCGGCTCCAGAAATGTTTATAACACACTCTGACACCAGGGCACCATCCAGGTCTTATCGTAATACGACAACAGGCAAATAGTTCCAGAAACCTACTCCCAGGAAAATTTAAATGAGCTCAAACTATGATGCTCCAGGATGTAATTCACATCTGCATAAGTGCTTTGCGTCATGACTCATAGTTCCTCCTGGATCACTCCCACTGATAACACTGAGACGAGCTGCCTGTGCAGGGTGCCGTACAAAAACGCCCATCGACCGAGTGATTGCGTCAGAGGCATTTTCCGTGAGGAAATGGGTGAGATTTTAAATCATTTCTCAGGACTGGAGGTATTAAAAACAGTGGAATCATGACAACGCACCGCTAAGTCGCTTTAAGTCCGCTCTCAATCTTCTACCAGCTTTGATTCTGTATTGCAGAATATTAACACATAATTTTGAGCAGAGCCCTTTATATTCTCAGGACCCACATGGATTTTCCTTGCTCTGAACCAACCACCCCCTGCCCAAGTAACTGAGGAGTGCAGAACTAATGAGCAAAAATGAAATCTTGACATTGACAGAAAGATGGATAGGTTTATACAGGCAGGATAAATAACAACACAGCCTTGATATACATAGTGAGTTATAGCAATGTGAAATTCCTGTTCGGGGTTACACAACAGTAGCAGACAAAATGTTAGGGTTTCTGGAATACAAATGAACCCATTTTGGGAGAGGATTTGAGGGCTATTTCAGTGCCCTTATGTCCTAGAGGACTTGAACAGGGGCCAAATTCCACCCCAAACCCCCGCCCATCTCTCCTCCGTGTCATTCAACAAATTCCCTCGACGATGAACGACAAACCGGGAAGGGGAAAATAAATATGAATGAATGAATAAATAGATATAGGGAATCTATCCATCTGCTGAGATATTCAACACCAGGCACAGGTCTGTTTGCTCCAGTCTTTACCACCGGGACTTCCACAAATTTCTGTCTAAAAGTATCAGAACAAACTGCTGTGCTTCAAGTTTCCACGCGCTGCTCACCAGCAGAGCAAACGAGGACCCCTGGTGGCAGTGGGGTAAGGTCATTTGCCAAGTTCACGTTTTAGAACAATAATAAAACATAAATATGAGATTACATTGAGAAAACATTATTGAAAACCCTATAAGAGCTTCAATAGCCGCACCAAATGTAAACCGTATAGTTCTATCCCACGGGTAGTGCCCATTACAATACTACTCTTCTATGCTACTATATTATAAAGCAGTTTATTAAGATATACTGGCTAAATTACGTCAGATTAAATTCATTCATCTCAGCACATGGCAATGCACAGCACCTCAATCCTTCAGGGAAACATAACTCCACTGGGCTGTATTACACTCGAAACCATGTTACCTTGAGCAAAGGGAATAACTGAAAAGCACCATTTCACTTGTGAAGGCACCATGCCACTACATTTGATCTTCCAGTATTTTCTCTGTTTCTCCTTCCCTGCTGATTTTCATCTGATCTTCATACCCATAGCTCATCTATATGCGCAAATACAGTATGGCTCAGAAGATACCGCGAAGATTTGAAAGGCCCAATGCAAATAAAATACATGAAGACTAGCCCTGAGTTTATGTGGCTTTAAAACTGGAACTACGGACTATTTGCCACCATATGGGATGACAGGGTTGTCAACCACAGCAGTACATTTGCTCATATAAATGAGGTGAAAGCACTTGCAATCTCTCACATTCTTAGTCATTCTGGATGAAAACGTCTCCCATATGAATGTCATGTAACGTGGTTCAGATATCTCAGCCGGTGGCCAGCGTATCACAGACACACAGATTCCAGAAGGTCATTGCTAGTGTTGTTTAAGTCGACTAGTTCAGAAATCAAGAACTGCACTGTTTTCAGCTACCAGTAATGATTGTGAGATCAGCAAAGGAATGCTCAATCATCCATTATTTAGCCTACTTATTCTGGTCAGTGAGGGCTATTCCAGCACGTATTGGGATAGAGCAGAGATGACCAAATCTGGACCAATCTTGAATCAAAATCCAGCCCTGGGTTTCTTCTCCCCCAGGTATTCAACTAATTATCTGAACAATTAGCGCTTCTGCAAGGCCAGACTGACTTTACAGCCGATTCCCAGGTAAAGCGAGGGTGGAAAACCAGCAGCTCTCTGACCTTGAGGACTGTGATTTGATGATGCCAAGGCTAGAGGCAGAAATACACCCTTGACAGGCAGCCGAACTATTGCACGCCACCTGCGCGAACCAACAAGCAATTCAAATGAGTCCAATAAGCCCAAGTCGCACATGTTTGGGAAGTGGGAAGGAAACTGGGTACCCAAAGAAAACCAACACAGAGAACACATGCTAACTCCATACAGATTCATCCAGGGGTGCTTTTCCCGAAATCACACATGATAAACTTACCCATGGACTGTGAATGAACGAACTATGTAATGGGAAACACGCCCCAGGTAAGTTTTGAATCTTCTTGCTTTCAGGCTACAGTGCAAGCCACTGCACCACTGTGCTACCACTAAAGCCTGATTCATGCTTCTTGCGGTCGGCGCGGTCAGCACGGCGTACACGGTGAAATGACGCAATTGCGGCCAAGGCGACAGAGCACGGAGGGTCCGCGGAGGCTCTGAACGCCGAGCCGCGCACCTGGAGGATTTTGTAACAACGCGGCCGGGGTCGCACAGACCGCGTTGCAATGATTGGCTAGCTTCAGGACCCGGAAGTACTTATACCTATTAAAATTAAAAATGAAAAGCTTCAAAGAAAAGGCAGCTGTACATACAAACAGCTGAAAACATCTTTACTACAGTTCCTGTCGGATCTACAAGGATGCTCATTGCCAGACATCGGTGCAGGAACTGCCAAAATGCAAACCATGTCAACTTAGTTTTCGAAAGTTTCAAGTGACCCAGTTATCGTAATAGTGGAGAAAGAGCGGCCAGTAATATTTGTTTTGACAGCGACGCACTGTCTAACCTAATTCAAAATAATCGAGCCGTGTGTTTGGAAGTAATAAAAATAATAATAATAATAATAATAATAATAATAATAATAATAATAAAAGTTGCAATATGATAGTGAAAATGAACGTATTTATCACAGAAATAAGATTCAGTTGCGCAACTGCGGAGCAGGTCCGTTCTTGGAGCCGCTTTGACCGCATCAAGCATGAAACGACTGGACGTTCGTGCGGATCGTGTGCGCCGTCCGCACCGCTGAAACCGCGCCGACCGCAAGAAGCATGAATCAGGCTTTAGAATGTTCCATGAAAAATTTGTGCAATTGCACCCCTTAAGGGGGATATTTAAGATTTAAGTGCAAGTTTGGTGACCATTACCTTAAGAACAGCCACCGAGCTCCAAAGTGGCTGTGTGCTGACCCCTAACTGTGAGCCCACCGCTTCAGTCGCTCGGTCCAGAAGGCACTTCTCGGTCACTTCCTCCGCTTTCCCAAACACCTCCTGGAACCAAGCCCCTCCCATCATCACCTAAGGATGCAATTACATTCACCGTTATTCTTCCTGAAAGATCTCCAACTTCAGTATAATAAGGAAGACAAGTGGCAGACCTTGAAGAGAAAGAAGCACCTCGGTTAATGAGACAACCACAAAAAGTGCAAGAAAGTTGCTAATGCATTTCCAGTAATAATTTACTTTAGACAATTCATAATTAATTTCATACATTCAGTCTTATTTTAATGATGATTTTAAATTATTCATGAAGGATTCAGCGACAACCAACCACGATAGTGGGGGAGTAGCTAGATAGGTTGTAGCGCAAGCAGAGAGCATTTTTCTGGCTCATCCAAACCCTGGAAATTCCATTTGGAATTATTTACAACCATTTGCAACACTCTGCAGCCACCAAAGTTTTACCTTTCCAGTGGCTTTGCACATCACTTTAACTTAGTACTTTACATGATGTTCCCCGAGTTACCAGGAGAGGAACAAATGCACAGTAAATAAATAATGACTAAACGGATGAAGAGCGTTAAATAATTCAGTAACAGTTTGTCTGAAAGCCATAACGCATAAACTGGGTGTTATTTATAAGGTTAATAAAGGTGAAATGCGTTTTAGTGCTCTAAAAACTTCTCTAAATTTTGAGCTCAGCTGAACTGCCCGGCATGTGTTGGCGTGCGTGTGCGCACAAGGCGTGTTAATCTGCGTGGGCGCGTTATCTCACCGTGAGTCTGGTTGTAGGCGAACCCTTGCGGTTATGTTCAGGGAAGGCTACAGAGTCGTATACCACTCCCAAGACAGCTTTGTCTTCAGAAGAAGGAATTAGGTGGCCGAAACCCTGTGAAGTTGCAAGTGAAATCCAATGACCCAGTCAGGTGTAACCAGGACTATATAATGAACGGCACAAGTGCACTGTATATTATGATTGATCGCAAACCCAAACCAACTGCAATTACACCAAAAACCCATACCAGTGGCAATTACGCCGCAGAGAGCAGCGCACACACTCACACTCCAGACCGTTCTGCTGCGTTCTATGGGCTGACATCCTCTGAACATCCCAGTGCATTTTTTCTGCTTTAATTACTACAGTCCTACTAATGGCCTTCCCCAGCACATTCTATACCTCACATTAATTCTTCTATTACTACAGCACCAGCACATGGAAAAAAAGCTTAAATGTCAGACAATTCAGAGAAAAATCACAGAGCATAAGGCTGATGAAGAATTACAAAGCAAAACACAAAAAGGTAGATAATAGAATGGAGCTTATTAAAAATGTTCTCAAACTCCTACAGTTCTCCACCCACTGTCATATCATTCTTCTATTCACTCTGCTTTCCACAATCCCCAGCTCTCACACATTGGCTTTCCCCCATTTTCAAAGTCCTCCACTCCACAAAAGGACACAACAAATTTCCCTTACCAGCACTGGAAGGACGGAGCCCTCGTACTCAAGGTTGACCACAGCCACGGTGACTGTGGGGATCTTCTGTAGCTGCTCTGAGAGGAGCTGAGCAGCAGGGGGCAGCACTGAGGCCAGCGCTACATTAGGGATCAACACGCAATTCAGCCGTCAGCGTCTAACAGTAATAATATCAATTGAATCTAGGAGCACACTTCTGCAGCTGAAAGTAATTTTAATTCCTTCTTTTTGATTAAAACATTATGTTTACTTTGTGTTCCTTTTAATAATGCTGCCAAAAAATGGTCCTTCGAAAAAGCTAAGGGCGAGTGGAGCCAAGCAAGAATACCTTCATAAGCACTACAAAATACCTTTATATCTGCTCCATAAATGAGAACAAATGTTCATGTCAATACATGCAAATGCAATGTGGTGCCTCATCAAAGTCAATACAAGTTTTAGGAATAGTAGCAGGTACTGACACCTAGCGGACATGGATAACTATTTGGCACGTATAAAACAGATATCTAGCACTAGTAAAAGGGTCCAACGTATTGCCTGAGGAACAATACGGCTCTTACAGGGATATTCAAAAAAAATGCCATGAAAACCTCTGCCCGGAGTGGCTTAAAAAAAAAAAAAAAGAGTGCTTTCCTTGCTGTATCCTTACCATGAGCCGGGAGGGCTGAAATGACATGGTCAGCTTTCACAGATCCATCCTGCAACTTAATCTGAAAAGAGAGGAGCACCAGGATCATTGTGAGCACGCAGGACACATAACTATGGTAGTTACACAACACAGGGCGACACACTGCTACTGACTCATCTGGGTTTTCAGCATCAGTCCTAAGTATGACAAGCTATTCGCAGTTTAATTAGAAATGTCAAATCTGCATCGTGGAAAAAGATTCAGAGGCAACACTTTGTGCTGACTAACTAATGAACCTACTGCTGAAATCAGACAAGTCTTAAATGGCATATGTGTGCTCATCTTGTAACTGAAACTAAACAACATGACGAGAATAGGGAACAAAAAATATATACACAGAAAAAAAAGCAAGCCAAAGCCGCACTACCTCAAAATCTGGTTAAGCACAAGATTTTAGAAATCTTAAGTTTTCAGCTACCTTAATTAATCCAACTGGAAAGTTAGTGAACACAGGAAGCTGCAACAGGGAGCCCTCCCTGCACTCCAGTCTAGGCCTGCACGATACATCGCCAGAAGATCGTGATCTCGATTCACCCCTACGCGCGATCTAATTTCTAAATGTCAACAATTTTCCAGCATTATTTCAGGAGCCGCAGAGCAAACTAATTCGTAATTTTCAAAGAAAGTGAGTAGTAGGCGGTCTCTTGGGGGCGCTTGAGGCCGCCCCCAAACGCAGCACTGACGTTGCATTCGCGCTCATCCTATGGCAAAGCAGCTCCACATCACATGAGTTCATGTAGAAGCCAGAGGAGGTAAACAGTTAATGAGATGGTCTTTCGAATCGAACAAAGTTGGCTAGCAGTGCAGATTCAGAAGCAGCGGGGGAGACACGGAGAAATGTTCAAGTGCAGAGTGCAGGAAAGTTTGTGGTCTGGAAAAATAAACGCAGAATGAACACTGATGAAAATCCACCCGGGGCATTTATAATTACTCCCGCAACGAGGCGAGCGGACGAGCTCGCTATTTTTGCTTTACGAATCAGACCTGATATGGTCATGACCATACAGTTGCCAAAATTCAAAGCCATGAACAAAGCAACGTCAAGGTTTGCAGAATTATCATAATTAACACAACAGCAATAGTTCTCACCTTGGTCCCATGCTCAATTGACAACCAAGCACTTGATTCGCACAGTGACAAATTTGAATAGGAAGACAGGCCAATTTATTTTTATATTGTTCTTTTGGCAGTCGCATTTTGAGATTAAAATGACCAGGGAACAGCACAGATTCACCTGCGTTTGCCACATTATTTTTATAGGCTTATATCTGACGATTTGATGTGAATACGAAAATAAATCACACCTCACGGTGGACAGGCTTAATGAAATGTTTTCCACATTGCGTCGGCCTACATTGTTATATTTTTTGAAAACCAGGGCCATATTAAAATGGTTTTATTGTTACTGGTTATTGGCACTCTTACACGGAAGCCTTGTTTGGTATGGCCACTTCTTATTATCGCTTCTTAATCATGATAGGCAACATGCAGGTTGTACTTGTTGGCTAAATAAATTGCTTGATTTTTAAGCTGCTTGTCCACCAAACGCGAAACGAATTATTCGCACGACAGATTAATGCATTCAAAATCAATGCGAAGACGCGAATACACGCGATGTATTCGCGCCTTTGCATTGACTTTGAAAGTTATCTGTCGTGCGATAAAATCGTTTCACGTTCGGTGGAAAAGCAGCTTTAGTTCGGCGAAGTAGCTACTCAGGAATAGATTCAGGGTATGCTAATTATGTCAAGGTGATGGAGCGGACTTCAAAGCACCAGAAGCATTTTAAATGGCCACTTAGTTTGATAGCCATTGTTTCAAGACTGCAGTTGGATGATACGTGGTTTGGCTTTAAAGGGTTGCCCCAAAACTAATCTTGGTTTATGCTGGAATGCAGTCGGCGTGCTGCTTTCTCTCCGTGCAGGCTTTTGTTTGTGTGCAAATGTGCCTCGGATGGGCTTGCATCGGTGCCTGCCTGTTTGATATGACATTATAATAGGAGCGATCTGACATAGCGCAAAACTGTCGTAAATCGGCAGATGAGATGAAGGAAGGGGATTTTTTGTCGACGTCCGCACTTCCGGTAATAAGACCAGCTTCGCCAAGTCAATGCATGCATGACGAAATGCGATGAGCATTTCGCAGATTCGCAGTCGAATACCATCGTGGATACACAGATATGAATATGAAAATACCACAAAATTCAAATAAACGCTACATTCGAGTCAAAGCCGGAGTTCACGTCCTGGAACAAAACCCTATAAATCGCCATTATATTATCTAGCGTTCGACCACGCACGGATATGAGCGGAAGTTCACTCGTCGACATTTAGTCCGTTGAGCCGTCATTATCGGCAACCATATCCGCCTTGCGATGCGCCGTATTCGCTCCTATCCACCTTATTCCTGAGGGCGCTACTGTAGATATGAAGAGGGGTGCAACTTCCGGCGGAAGTAGTTTTTATCATTAGTTTTAGTCAAGAACAGCGGCGTTTCTTTCAATTAACTTAGCGATTACAGCTCGTTTTTTTTTTTTTTTAAATTAACTTGCTTTTCTTAAAATGTCCCTTCAGAGCTCCGGCACCAATTGTGCTGTTCGAGGCTGAACTAACAACCAGAGGAAGCTAAATTTATGGTTCGATCAACAGTGTTTTGAACACGCACCCAGAACATAGGGGATTGTCCTTGTGTTCAGCGAAACGGTTTCCATCGCCTACCTACAGAAGAGGAAGCCAGAATTTGGCTGAAAACCTGAATTTGAAAAGACCCCCGAAAACATTAGGTGCTCATTTCATTATATCGACAAACAACGATTCCTACTTTATGGCTAGGCTCAGACAGACCGCCGCAGAGGAGACGCCAGGTCCTCAGAAGCATTTTGACAGCAGTGCCAGGAGAGCACAAGGTGTGATTTCACGTGTAGGGAGGACAGAAAATTGTTGTATTCGTCCGGTAATGCCAGTCAGTGTAACTAACGTTTCATCCTGTACAGTTTAAGACAGTGGTTCTCAAACTCGGTCCTAGCGCCCCACTGTGTATGCTGGTTTTTGTTCCAGCCACAATTGCAATTCTAGAATTTTAAAAAGCTGTTACTTTGTCTTAATTAGCAGCATTCCATGTTTAGAGTAGTCTTTTACCATCTTAAGTCACATTTGGATGGACATATCCATTCTGCCTTGAAGAATAAAAACCCTTGAACATATTGTGCTTAATTTTCAATATTGTTAGGATTTTCAGGTGAAAACATTTTTAAACGGATCAAATTAGACTGAGAAAATCAGCAAGCTCCAAGTTAGGTTTCTGAACACAGGTGTTTTGAGTTTTTCCCAAATAACCTACCTGAACCAAATAAAATCAACACAGAACACAACAGGTGTGACCCCATTGTTTGCCAGGTAAATTGTTGGGTTTTACCACGTGTCAAGAGTTTCACCAATGAGAACCCTTTTGATTATTTATGTTGATCGAATGTTTGGTTAAATTGTTTCCCTCTGCCGATATTTACAATATGTCTCAATGTGGATATTAGCATAAATGCACCTAATTAAAACAAATCAACAGGTTGTTAAAATCCTAAGATTGCAATTGTGGTTGGAACAAAAACCAGCATACACAGTGGGGCGCCAGGACCGAGTTTGAGAACCACTGGTTTAAGATGAGGCTGTAGAAGTAGCAATAGTCTACTACAATTTGAAAATAGCCTACTCTGTTCCAAACAATAGTCTTGCACTCCAAACCTCATTTCACTAAACTTAAAAGTATGGGAAAAATGGATTCACTGTGTTTTACATGTTATAGTATTGGATTAGCTAGCAACTTAATACTGTATAATGTAGTTGGCTGGAGTAGAGCTAATTTGACTCGTACTGTCAGATGGCTTAATTTACTCTGTATAACAATCCATTACGTTTCATATGTAGAGCAATATTTACCGCTGAAATATAGTGTTTCCTTCATAAATATTCTCAGAAAGTACTTGTATATCTGTTTTAAGGTACATAAGGTCGTATACTACCTCCTTTAACAAAACGCAACTGACCTTGTTGCTGTGGAAGTACTGCATACGCTTCAGAGCTTTGTAGATTGTTCATAGCTTTGCAGTCTGTGGCAACGGAGTTGCTAATGTAGCCAAATGCGCTAGTGTGGCCACTGCTTCAGGTCGTTCTCCCATTCTTCGGTAGTAGAAGGCAGCGGTACCGTAACTTTATCCCGTCTGAGGGCTAAAAGGTGATGTTCCCTCATATATTATTTTCCAATCGCTTAAAAAAAGAGGATTCCTGTGAGGCGCTACCATAGTAAACAGCTCAGTGACAGAATGCAGCGGAAGTTACGCCCACTATTCGCACAAGGGATCATGAGACGTAGGAATAAGGTGGACTGAGTAGTATCATCTCCTGGGTTGCAGTTTGACATTGTTGCATCCCTAGTTCAGGGCCATGTGGAGTCAAAGAGCACTTAAGGTGCACTTATTTTGTCTTATTAACTTTTTTTTAACTGCACTTTAATGGCCAGTCGTTTTTTTTAATGTTTTTTTTATAACTACAATAAACATTTCAGTTTGTGGGAAAAAATCGTGCCAAAGAATCGTGATCTCAATTCTACAGCAAAAAATCGTGATTCACTTTTTTTTTCCAGAATCGTGCAGCCCTACTCCAGTCATAGCTTAATTTAGTCCCAGTAAGCAACAGTACAGCACAAATGATATATTTAGCACTGATTAACAAGTGCTTTATAAGAAGGTCTATTCATGAAGGATCTGTGTTCATTGACCTCTAGCTGCCATTGCTGGATATTCATGCTCCTTCAGTTTGCAAGCCAGTTGAGAAAGTTCATTCTGTGACTCCCCTCTGTACAAGTGTAACTTTTCCCTGTGGGGTCAAATAAAGCAGCTGGCTTCACCAACTATAACCCCAATTCCTAAATAGTCGGGACAAATTGTAAATTGTGAATAAAATCAAAACGCAATGACTTTCAAATCACACCAGCCAGTATTTTATTCACGATAATGGAACAGAGATAACATAGCAAATGTTGAAACTGAGAAATTTTACAATTTTATCCACAAAATTAGCGCATTTCAAATTTGATGGCAGCTACAGGTCTCAAAAAAAAGTTGGGACAGGGACCTCTTTACTATGGTGTAGCATCCCCTCTTCTTTTAACACAGAGTGGAGCCGTCTGGGCATTGAGGAGACAAGTTTCTTGAGTTTAGCCATTGGAATTTGATCCCACTCTTGTTTAATACAGGCTTCCAGCTGCTGGAGAGTTTTGGGTCTCTTTTGACAGACTTTTTGTCTAATTATGTGCCAAATGTTCTCAATCGGTGAAAGATCAGGACTGCAGGCAAGCCAGTTCAGCACATGGACTCTTCTACTATGAAGCCATGCTGTTGTAATAGCTGCAGTATGTGGTTTTGCATTGTCCTGCTGAAATACACAAGGCCTTCCCTGGAATAGATGTCATCTGGAGGGGAGCATATGTTGCTCTAAAACCTTTATATACCTTTCAGCATTCATGGTGTTTTTTAAACCATGCAAGTGTCCCACACCATATGCACTAATGCATCCCCATACCATCAGAGATGCTGGCTTTTGAACTGAACGCTGATAACAGGAGGGGTGGTCTTTCTCCTCTTTAGCCCGGAGGACACGACGCCCATGATTTCCAACAAAAATGTCAAATTTGGACTCGTCTGACCACAGGACACTTTGTCATTTGCTAGAGTCCATTTTAAATGAGCCTTGGTCCACAGAACACGGCGGCGCTTCTGGATCATGCTCGACAATGGCTTCCTTTTTGCATGATAGAGTTTTTGGTGGCATCTGTGGATGGCATGGCAGACTGTGTTTACAGACAGTGGTTTCTTGAAGTATTCCTGTAATGTCAATGACCCAATCATGCCGGTGAGTGATGCAGTGGCGTCTGAGGGCCCAAAGATCACGGGCATCCAGTAAAGGTCTTCGGCCTTATCCCTTACGCACAGAGATTTTTCCAGTTTCTCTGAATCTTTTGATGATGTTATGCACTGTCGATGATGAGACCTTCAAAGCCTTTGCAATTTGACATTGAGGAACATTGTTTTTAAAGTATTCCACTATTTGTTTACGCAAGCCTTCACAGGTTGGAGAGCCTCTGGCCATCTTTACTTCTGAGTGACTCAGCCTCTCTAAGACATCCCTTTTATAGCCAATCCTGTTAAGATAAGATAAGATAAGATACACTTTATTGAATCCCATGGGGTAATTTGTCCTCTGCATTTGACCCATCCTATAGTTAGGAGCAGTGGGCAGCCATAGAGCAGCACCCGGGGACAACTCCAGTCCTATGATGCATGTTGTTGTGGGTGGGGGAAACCGGAGTACCCGGAGGTAACCCATGTGAACATGGGGAGAACATGCAAACCCCACACAGAAAGGCCCCAGGCCAGAATCGAACCCACGACCTTCTTGCTGTGAGGTGACAGTTCTAACCACTATATATTAATTGCTTTTTCAGCCCTTTTTTGCCTGTGTCCCAACTTTTTTGAGACCTGTTGCAGCCAGAAAATTTGAAATGAGCTCATTTTGTGGATAAAAATGTAAAATGTCTCAGTTTCAACATTTGAAATGTTATCCATGTTCTATTGTAAATAACATTGGCTGATGTGTTCTGAAAGTCATTGCAATTTGATTTTATTTACAATTTACACTTCGTCCCAACTATTTCGGAATTGGGGTTGTCCTTAGGATAAGTGTGGATGATGACATGACCCAGAATCTCCCCTTAATCTGCAGTAGAGTTTTACAGCATGAATGTGCCTGAAACTGCAGATGATTGGTAAAATTAAAATTGTTCAGAAACTTGAAAGGAGATTACAAACTAGTACCAGCATTAGATGAACATTAGAGACCAGCCAGGAAACTGAATACGCAAAGCCTCACCTTGTGCGATAAACATTCAACCACTGAGAAACTATGAACAGTTTTTATCCTAAATTTAAATAGAAATTTATCCCAGCCCCACTGGGTAAACGCAGAAAAATGACTTCAGCAATGAGCATCGGTGATCGTTTTGAACAAAGAAGTTCCTGTGATAGCCACTGACCTGAAAATAGAGGAGGAACTTAACATCCCTTTAATATAATGTTTAGTCTTGACCCATTTACTATCCTTTATTTATTTTCCTAGATATTCTAACCCATCACACAGTAAAGGCTGTTTGCAATGTGTTCAAAGGTCGCAATTCATGCCACATAGATGCTGCAAATCTTCACAACAATTTTAAAGCATATAGTGAGCAACTTGTGGTTGCATACTCTGCACAAATAATTGGATGCCTGGTTAGTTGATTGGAGATAACGGTCAGTTGTGCAGCCAATTTTGAATCAGATATATACATAGCAATTTAACTGTAAGTCAGTGAAAGTTTTATAACACCTTCATACTTCTTCATCAATGTGCAATTATTAAAAAAAAAAAAAAACTAGATAACTCGGTCGCCAAAGGGACCGAGTCGTGTATCTCCCCTATCGCCAAATTTTGGGCAGAATGGCCGCCAGCAGCCATATTGGACGTCCAAAATTGCCAAAAATCGGTTTTGAGCATTGTCAAATAAAAATCTTCACCTGTGCAAAATTAGAAGAAATTCCTGTAATAATTGTCGCTTCCAGAGCCCGGAACAGAAAATCTCTGCGGACGCAGCGGCGGCGGCCCCGGAACTAAACCATAGTATCTCCCGACTATCGTTGTCGGGGAGATACAATTATATGCATTATACCAGAAATATGAGATAACTGAGCGACCTTTGCTACATGTGCGCAAGTATAAATGCTTAGATTGTTCACAAAGTTTTCATAAAACACAAATCACAAACTACACTGACCATGCAAAACGTATAGTAGGCCTACCAGCGTGGATAAAGGTTCCACTTTCGCCAACGCGCCATTGGCCGTGTGTCAACCGAAAGTCAGATGGACATGCCCTGCTCACTGAACCGAGAAGTAGAGTGAGTGAGAAGGCATGTTGGCCGGCCGTTTCACACATATCTTAGAATAAATCCCCGTCGCAAAGAAGTCCATATAAGTTCAGCGTTTAAATTTTTTCGTCGGACAATATGACGTCCATTATATTTGTAGGATAGTGTATATGCCTGAAGTAATTTTTGCTACAGATTTTCTTTCGCGCAGTTGGCAATATATTTATTTCCAGGAAAGTTAATGTCTGCAAATTCATGTATTTTTACCATAGGCTAATATTTTTGCAGTAATATTTGCCGATAAGAATTAAGAAATGAAACCTTTAGCTCTAAAGCACCGTTATCGGTGAAAGCAAAACAACAACATGTTTTGCCACCACTTTAACATTATTATGAACAAAACCCGCACTTCTGATAATAGTAATAAAATGCACAAATATCTATGTAGTTGTAACTTACAATAACGGTGTCTTTTTCCTAAGTCCGCAAGAAATGTATCAGCCTTTGGAAATCCGGAGGTTTTAGTCCTCGTTGTGTAGCCGAACAACTCTCAGTCAAGAAAGCGGTGACTTGTTCAGTCGGATCAAACGGTTGAACGTAAAGTGTGCTAACTTCTGTCGCCTTTTACTCATAATTTGAGAGCTAATCTCAAGAATAAACTTTGGCTGTTACCAACAAATTAACGCGATAAAGCCCTTCTCAGTTGCAAGTGGGGTAGCGCGGATTAAAAACTGTTCTCACAGCGGGACTGATTATGTTTTCACATTTGTGAGAAATGATCACTAATCTGCCTTAGGTATACTGTGTAAAACATTTCTATTCAGATTTAATGTTATAGTTCTCAATTTGCGAACTGTGTGAAAGCCAATGTCATACATTATTAAGACCAATATTTCGCCCTGGCAAATTATCGACATTTACAGTGACACAAGCAAGATTTAAAATTTTGGGCATCCAACGAGAAATTATAAATGTATTAATAAATATTTTGTGACAATAAATGCGTAAGTTGTCATCCGTAAGGAAAGTGTTTCTACTTCATGACTACTCCTACTTCTAACTGCCTCTAATAGAATTAGATATTTTAAAACTCTGATAACAAAAACATCGATTGACTTGTAAATAAGTCGTATTCGAAACAGTTGCGGTAGTTTATTCTTTCCAAAATTCAAGGCCTGCAATAACATCTGGTTCACACCAGTCACACCCAAAAACCGCTCCCCCCTATCGACAGTCCCCCCCCCCCAAGTTCTGCCTGCCGGGACTACACCGACACCTGTTGTAATCCAACGCCACCCGCCAGGCCGATCAGAGAAAGGTGGACGAAAACGAGAAGCCAACTTCTCGTTAACTTTAGTGGTACCTTTATCCACGCTGGTACTGTATAACGCAGCCTTCTGGTGGAGCAAAGTCTTTTTGTTTAGATAAGACAAGAAATCAAACTCTTCATTCAGATGCAAAATCATTCCATTTCCAATCAACCCCATTCAAAATTGCTGATGCATGATTATCATATTCTTTGTTTGAATTTTAACAATCATTAATCACAAGTTAGATGACCAGCATTGCAGAGTGTGCCAAAAGTGAACAGGGAACTTATGAAAGAAGGTTATTCCTTCATTCAGCATACTTAGTGATAACATTTATGAGTTGAATTTATCATTTAATCACCCAAGAGGGTGAACGTTCACCTACCAACGGACTATTCAAAGAACTGGAAAACTTGTTAAAAAAGAAACATGAATTTAAAAAAATGGTAAGGACCAATCAGTTAAAAGGATATCTCCTCCATTTTCGATTAAGCAGCTGCCACTGGGAGACGGTCCGTCCACACCCCCCCCGCCAACTGCCCTTCCCACCCCCAACACCCGCTCACCTCCCAGCCGCTGCCGAGAGGCTCCAGCCGTGTCACAGCAGCGTGTTTGTGAATCTCAACATGACCCCCTCGCCTCACTCTGTCCTCCAGCGCCTCAGGTAGGGTCTGCATGCCCCTCCGCAGCGACCACTGCGTCCACTTCTCTTCCTGGGCCCTCTGCGCCAGGGCAGAGCTGGGCACGTCAGGGCCGTCGCTGCCTGTGAGGAAACCGCAGAGAGCAGCTTTAGCAGCAGAGAGAGAGGCCCGCTGAGCCCTGGCATGAGATTACCCATTCAGTTAGCAGTTTCTCCGAGTGAAAATGTAAAACGGTGCGAATCAGAGCTACAGTGCGGGTGTGAGGTGTACGGGCACATCTGAGCGTCTGAGAGTGCGAATGTGAGTGCATGCGTGCCAATGTACAAGCTTTTGAGTACATGAGTGTGCGTGTGATTTTCCACGAGTGTTACTGGGCATGTGTGTGTGTGTGTGTGTATGTGTGTGTGTGTGTTGATGTGGATGCATGTGAAAGATGGGGGAGTGAGTGTTAGTGTATGACTTGGTGTGAGAGAGAAATTGCACAAACGCCAACTGTGCATTGAGCACACCTGCTCCAAACAGCATGCCCAGGAATATGGAGCCTCTGGCTCTCTCCATGTTGAAGAGCGGCGGGAAGGCGGATCGCACGCTCAGGACTCGGCAGTCTCCGGCAAACACGCCCCGGCACAGGCAGTCTATCGCCAAGTCTGCCAGCTGCAGGGCAGAAAACACTATCAGTGAAGGGGTCACGAGATGCACCGCCACCAAGAGCAGAAGTACGAGAGGTGGAGGAGTGCACATCACTTTAATTTGAATGTTCCTCGATCACCCCAGTCCATAATAATATTTTAACCTTTCCCATGCGCGAACATTTATACGCAGGAGACAGAAAATACCTGCCAGTAGAGTGGTTCTATACGTCCCCCAAACCCTCTGTGTGGCCATGGAAGTATAAGGCTTGTATGCCCCACAATAAAGTACAATATAAGGTGCCACTAGAGTATAGGGGAGCTACAACACGGCACAGGCATTCTGAGTTCTAATTACACGTCAGGGGCTTAAAAGCCCTGGAGGGATACTGGTAGAGAGTAAAAGAGGAATGCCAGTCAAAGGGTGGCTCCATTATTTTTGAGATTTTTAGATCATTCTATAGCTTCTCAATAGTGTTCCTCATTTATTCAAATCCAAACAGTAAAACTTTGGTCGAAGTGCCTATGTTTTGGTGTCAAAATGCTTTCTTCCAAAGCCCTTCGAAAAACATTTTCCCACGTCACCCATGTCACTACTTTCCATGCTACAAGTCAGCAAACTGTGTGTAGAGGGAGGGTATCAGTGCTCTAACCTATGTCACTGCTTTTAACCAACGGCTGAGTGGGCATTTCCATTTGAAAAAACCAGGAAATTCATGCAGATGGAGTCGCGCTTGAAAAATGAATAAATGCATTTTCCAGTGTGCCTGGTAAAGGGTGATTCCATGCAATTCCATTTCAATCACGCTCCCAAGGTCATGGTCTTGGAAAGGTCTTATATTTCTTTTTTTTGTCCTGCATGTCAAATTAAGAAAACAACTTATATCAACTCAGTACCTCCATCCATTCACATTTCTGGAGGTAGGGATTAAAAAAAGAAATGAGTCAAAAAGAATTACTTTTTATTTTCTTTCCATTTATTCAAAGGTGCTGAAAAATGATAATTAATGGTTGCATCGTGCTATTCTGTAGGATTTTTTCATGATGCTGGGTGTGAGCCCCTATGGGGCCAGGCCAGCCAGTAGAAAGCCAAAATTTTAAAGTCTCCTGAAACCCCTATCGAGAATCAGTTCTCTCACGTTTCCCACTCATTTCAGTAAATAAATTCCTTCTAGTGATTTTTTTTTTTTGCAAAATTGGCAATTTCAAATCATGATTACTTAATCATAAAATTGGTTTAAAATGAATGGTCTGGCCAAGAGATAGACAGATAGCCAAATGAAAAAAAAAAAAAAAAAATGAAGGCATTCTTGAATAGTACATTCACATACTGTAGATTGTGAAATGCCCAAATTCGTGCAAACACGTGTTAATAAACATTTTCCTTAAGTGCTTGGCATATTAACCCAGGTAGCTTAACCCATATTGGTGAACCTGGAACCATCCTTGCTTGTAAACAAAATTGCTGAAAATCGGTCTTGAGCATTGTCAAATAAATATTTTCACCTGTGCAAAATTAAAAAAATATTCCTGTAATAATTGTCGCTTCCAAAGCCCGGAACAGAAAATCTCTGCAGGCACGGCGGCCCCAGAACTAAACCATAGTAGCTCACAACTATCGTCGTCGGGGAGATACAAATATCCCCAAAACTAGAGGCAAAATTCACAGTTTGGCCAGTTGATGCCGCAACAAGAAAGGGTATTCGGTAAGGAAAATCAAAAGGGGAACTACTCTAGGCTCCAGGAATTTTCACAGCATGATGGACACAATTCCCATAAGACTGTTTGACTGATTGAATCATAAAAAAGATAAGTTTGGCCTGAAGGCGGCGCTACAGGAATGGTCATAGTGCCAACAGACTGCTCCAGGATTGCTCTTTTATGCACCAAGACATTCACAGCAAAGTTAAACTATTCTTATAAGAATTGCGTAAACTTACAGCATTAGGAAATGTAGATTCACCGAATGGTGGCGCCACAGTAAAAGTATTATAGCCATAAAAATTAATAAGGCTTCTCACCTATGCACTAGGAATGTTGACATAAGATTTGAAATGATTCCCAATAAAGCCGTAAGAATTCTTGCAATTTTAAAAATTAAAAGTTTGGCCTGGTGGTAATGCCACAGGACAGGTCATAGGGTGACCAATATCAATAACAGTCCTGCTCTATGCCTCACAAAAGATCACAAGATGTGTGAAATGATTCCCTTCAATACTGTTTGAGTTCCTGCATCTAGAAATGCGAGGTTTGACCAGGTGGAGGCCCAACAGGAAACATTAAAGAGCCACCACAATCAATAATTTCCCGCTTTCTGGACCAGGTGAGTACTTGCAATTTATGGAAATTCAAAGTTTGGCAGGGTGGTGGCACCACTGCAAAGTTCATAGGGTGACCAATATCAATAAGACAGCATTTCTCTAGAAAAATGCATAAAACAAGATGTAAGCAATTCAGTCAGGCCACTTTTTTTGAAAACCCACACAAATAGATCAAGACATCAAGGTAAAATACATTTGACAAATGGGACTGAAAAAATTTGAGACAATTCCGAGATCATGTCCAAAGATCTGGTGATTTCACATGGAATGACCCTAAAAACAGAGTGAACTGCAGTAAAAAGTAGATGCATACAATAACTATGTGACTAGAGCTGAGCAGGAGACCATTTTGACCATTTTGTCTAAGATGCATTCCACTTATCCAGTTTAATCAAAGATTAAAAAGACAACATTAAAACATTCTCACAGACACATTCACAGTAAGCCGGTAACATCAATGATTCTGATAGCAATATCTGTACGTCAAACAGACTAGCTTATCTATTCTTTACCAATAGAATGAAACCACTTATTCTCTATGATATCAGCTTTCCATAAAGATAAAGCATGTTCACATTGCCTGCAGGTAACCAAACATTAACATAATTCAATCTGAACTCAATAACTGAATCACCAGTCTGCAACGGGTGCACAGAGCTGCATGGGCAAGCAATAATGTCTCTTTATCAAACCTGGGCAGCAAACTAAACACAGTGTTCTCCATTAGGGGTCACACAGGGGCATTTATCTCTGTATTGATTCATCCCTCCCACACCCGTTCTGTGAGTTAGTGTGTACGGCACTCTAAAGAACCCCCCCACCCTCTCACCTCAGCCCCCAGCCGCCTCGACACAAACGCGTGAACCGTCTCATCCTCCTCCTTCCCTCGCGGGGCCACAAGGTCCTGCAGGCCACTCAGGAACAGCGGGCGAGAGAAGGGAGGGATTGTGCGTATTACCCCTCTGGGAGGGTGGGAATCGCACAGAAAGTAAATGGGATTAGAATTCAAAATAAACCCGACCAAAAAAAAGCACACCTGTCAGGTACAATCAAAATGGTGGGAGTGTACGTCACTTATCAATTCACCACTTATACCAAAATTAATACATGATGACATTAAATGTCAACATTAAAGTTTGATAATAGTGAGTGCGAGCATTCTTATTGAGCTGCTCTCAGGCAGCAAGCGACTCTCACACAATTTAAACTGCATTCCTACTTCATTCCCAGTGAAGTCCGGCAGCCCTTACCCAATACTATTGGGCATACTGTGCAGTTTCCCTCCCACATACAGGAAACGGTTCTTTGAAGCCACATTTTGATACGATACAGGTAGCAACTCACTCTCCAAACCCAGCTCAGAAACCTGAGGGTGGGGGGAAAAAAATAAAAAATAAAAAAAATAAATAAAAAACAGAGAATGTCATCACTCAACTTAAAAATTTAAAGTATTTTTGCTGGAACAATGCTTTTTCGAATACGGCACGCAGGAATTTAGATATGCTGTCCACACACTTCTCCACTAGACCGCCTATGTAAATTATATAATTCAGTTTAGCATAACACTTCCAGCTAATTGTTACTATGCAAAACATTAAACAGTCAACATTTACAAAATTCTTCTTTGTATGAAATCATGACTGCAACTGTTTGCAATTAAATAATAACTGATGTATGGCACAGATGCTTTTCAGATAATCAAGATATGCATGCAGTCTTACGAATTAAATGCTAAACAGTTAGCATGTTTATATTCTTCTTTTTTACACCACAACTGATACAAACTGGATATGCAGTCCTGGCTGACTTCAGCTGTGTAAATATTTTTCTTGTTCCTGCTCTATCGGCCTTTTGTACACCCAAGTCAGCTCTTACATCAGTCTATGTGATAAAATTGGTCAAATAAAAATGATACCACCCCAATTCCTACAGCACTCCAGAGCAAACCTACTCAACAAAAGTGTATGCACACAATCCGCGCATTTGTGTGTGATTATAAGCATAAAATCTGGCCTCCAAGTATTGCTCTCCGACACTGCTTCCATTCAATGGGATTTGCCAATTAGCAAGGAAGAGAAAAATAACTTGAGAAATGGGCAGGCTGAGCACATGAGTGGAAAAAATACTTGGCAGGAATTTCATTTTATGACCTCCAAATTTGAACTCCTCTGACGACACACGTCCATTTTCTGTGTACCATGTTAAGTGTGTTCCGCCCCACAGCCCCGGCTTGGCGAACTCCTCTGGGTCCTAGCTCGAACACCGCCCCATCCTCCCGCCGAGTGGACCACAGCCATCCACCGACTCGCCCGCTGCCCTCTAGGAGCACGATCTGGGAGAGTGGGAAATGTACACACACAAACACACGCGCAAAAGGGAACAGGGGCAGACAGACACATAAACACACAAGCAAACACGAATTACATCAGCCATATGCTTCACTTCTGATCATGCTCAATGACCAAGACAAAGCCTTTGTTTGCCGCCGGAATGCAAGAGTCAACCAGCGTTATCAGAGCCAGGTCCTGAACCCTGCCCATGACCTTTGGTCTATATTTTGGGATATAGCCATTACAAAACATTTGCAAGATTTGAAGCACTTCATTGCGTTTTAGAATGAAGAATTAAGATACCAAGTTATGCAAGAGTAAAAAAGCAAAACAAAGTATACATAAGCTAGCTGGTTATCCAGCTATTTTTTCGTGTCAATATTAGGCCGTATTAAATCTAGCGGGTCAAACGATTCCGCAGTCAACATGGCACATTAACCCAGGGTTTGGCACGTGAGGCGGTATTAGACAGACTTACCAAGGGCAGGAATGAGTTCCAGATACAAGCGTCCCCCCCTCTATGTTTAATATAAGGACTACTACAGCTGAGAGCCATAAACCATCACACTTTTGGAATGTATTCAATATTTCCTAAACGACGGTATCGATAGAAAGATGGTGATTTCGAATATCTTGGCTAGCACCCACTTGAAAAAGATTTTAAATCTCAATGTGATAAAGGTAAAATAAATAAATTTAATAGTAAAAGAGGCCTATGTCAAAGTTGACATTAAAAACTGCCCTCTGAGAATCCCTCCCCATCCAACATGTAACGTCTTGTTTCCACTCATAAGGAGAATATCCAGACATCTCACCCAAAATTACCGTCTGGGTCCTGATATGACACAAAAAAATAAGTGATATGCCATTCAGCTGGTACCAGTGCCAAATAACAAGAAAATATTATTTGATCAAGGAGAAAAAAAAAAGGTCTGTCGACATGACTTTCAAGACCAAGGGCAACTTGCTTCACTGATGGCTAATAATAACAATGTGCACTGAAAAAATTGTGCTTAGGACAATGAGACTGGGAAAACACTGCTGCACTATAATGGGGAATAAACATGGCTAGGCTGCCTGAAGGCTAATCTGCAACCCAAATATGCATCACCAAAATTCAAAATGAAAAGCCCAACACAGATGTAAAAAGAAGCAGCAAGAGCACCGACTAACACAATGAAATAAAATGAAAAAAAAAAATACCCGTTACGCCAGGTGTGCGGTTCTCTGCATCTCATTTCAGAATTTGGCCACCATAAACACAGTAACAAGAGCACAAAGTAATAAAGCAAAGTAAAATCCAAAGGAAAAAAGGCAAGCACACAGACACATAAAATCATCACTTTTTATTCCAACTTACAGTGCTGTTGAAAAAAAAAATTCCCCTCCCCGATTTCTTTCATTTTTGAATATTTGTCACATTTAAGTGTTTGAACTCAAACTAATTTGAATATTAGAGGGTGATAACCAGAGAAACACAACATGGCATTTTTAAATGATGATATCATGTAATGAAGGAAAAAAGCTAACCAACCCTACCTGAGGCTGTGATGCTGTGATGATAGCCACATGACCGCAATACCACAGTCATGTGATGCCAACCACACGCTCAGTTAATTACCATCATCACCGCAATTTTTATTTTAATTACATTTTTTTGCTGCTGAAAGTTGCAGAGGTGCATATGGGGTGTCATATCAGCATTCATTCAAATATATGGGGGATTTCTTTAGCTTGTGTCCGACTACTATTAATTTTTTTTATGTGTTTCAGTACTTGTGATATCTAAGGCATATAACATCCAATTAAATATATAAAACACAGACATCAAAGACAGAATTATAAAGTAAACAGTTGGAGTTATATTTTAATTGCAAGTTCTTATAGCGAACACACATCTCTTACATGGTAATGCCCATACAGTTGCCGCTAGCCAGTTGAAATAATTTGATTCAACAACGCATGCCCCAAATCTTGTTCCTAAGCTAAATAAGTTGCCCATCAGAATATTCTGAATTCAAGCCAGAGGTCGAAGAGCCAGCTAAATTGGACGAGGCAATATGCTGCATTTGTAGGTGAGCTGTCCATCTCACCAGGACAGTAGTTCCCAAACGGTGTGCCACCATGAGGCAAGTCCAGGTGTGTCGTGGGATTTCCGGTCAACTACAGTATATTAAGTAACGATTAAATATACTTATGTAACAGGGGATAGGGTGCTTCTGCAACTGTGGGAAGAAAGAAGACGAGAAGCTTTTTTATTGATTTTTATTATTTATATTCATTATGAGTAAGTGAAATTTTATATTTTTTTTTTTACTTAAGGCCAGCTGGCTAGCTGTTTTTTAATTCTCCGTTTACCATAGCCATGATGATCACAGAGCTTGTTTGCCACATTGGTTGGTAAGAGTAACCGTTAGTCTTTACTAATAACCCTGCATGTGGCAGCATTTTGCTCAATGTGGGTCTTTGTTTTTGAATTTATACCGTATTCAACAAAATCGAATGCTGATGTTTTGGCTTGTTTAAAATTCGAACAGCTCAAGCACTTCAGTAGACCCCCCTGCTATGTTCCTTGCCCCATTCTGTTCAATCTAGAGTTGCATTTTGCTTGTTTTTTCTTGATAGTGGAATATCTGCTCTGTCATAATAAGGTATATGTCAGATATTACTGAGTTAGTGATTTAGGCATTCGCGGTGAACTGCCCAACTGCAGGAATTCGTTGTTCTTTCACCGCGGTAAGAAAAAATGCAAACCGTCACAGCCCTAACCTTACCTAGTCCTATCAAGCAAAAAAGTAATTGACCTGTTAGTTACCACATCATCCAATGGAACAAATTTAATTGAGTAGTGGGTTCGTTTTCACTAGACGCACACAGGCATGCTTGTCAGCCCTGTAAAATCATGCAAATCACTTAAATAGAACCTGTCTGACAATGTGAAGTAGGCCAACAGCCACAAACGATGCCGCAATCTAAAGAAATTCAAACAAAGATGAGAAACAAAGTCATTGACATCCATCAGTCAGGAAAGGATTACAAAGCCATTTCTAAGAGTCAATGATCCCAGCAAACCACAGTGAGAGCCACTATCGGGAAATGGACCAAACTTGGAACAGCAGTGAACCTTCCCAGGAGTAGCCGACCTGCCAAAATTTCTCCAAGATTGCACTGATGACTCATCCAGGAATTCACAAAAGAACCCAAACAAACATTTAGAGAACTGCAGGCCTCACTTCCCTATGTTAACGTCAGTGTTCACTATTCCACAAAAAAGGAGACTTGGTACACATGCTATCCATAGGAAAGCTGCAAGGTGAAAACCACTGCTGACCAAAAAGAGCAAAAAGGCTTATCACACATTTTCCAAAAACATCTTGATGTCCCCCAAGATGGTCAGGATACTATTCTCTGTATTAAATTTTCAAAAATGAATTTTTTTTGGAAGACTTGGGTCCAGATACATTCGACGTAAAGCAATACAGCATTCAACAATAAGAACATCAAACGAACAGTCAAACATGGTGGTAGTTGTGTGATGGTCTTGGGCTGCTTTGCTGCTTCAGGACCTGGACAACTTGCCATAATTGATGGAGCCGTGAATTCTGCTCTCAACTAGAAAATCCTAAAGGAGAATGTCTGACCATCATTGTAAATAACATGTCTGGGCCATAAATGCCCACACCATAACACTACCTTCTACATGCATTGTAGATTAGGTGGCAAGCTTTGAATTATAAGCAGTTCCTTCCTTATCCATATCCTTCTCTTCCCATCATTCTTGTGCAAGTCAATTTACATCTGCCGAAAGGATGCTGCTTCAGAACTATAGAGGACTTTTTTTTGGAAAACCCTCTTCATTTACTCTGCTGAAGTCCTTTCTTGATTGTTCAATTCAACATGGGTATGCCTACCTCTTGTGGGCTTTTCATGCTGGCCATGACAGACCTGAGGATCCAATTGTCCGATTGCTTTGTGTCCAGTAAAAAAAAAGAAGGACCACATATACAGATGCTGGAACAAGTGCCTTTTGCCCTCTTGGGGATGCACATGCCCTCAATATTGTAGCTGAAAATGTGCACACAGTGTAAATATTCTGCACCATGAAATATGTTATGTAATTTTAACTCCAATATGCCGTGGAGGACCGCTAAGATAACAGCTTTTTCAATGTCGTGACTGTATGTGAAGCTGCAGATAAACATTCAATGTGATTGTTTTTACATAACATGGTGGGAAATCATTTCTCTGCTTCAATGATTATGGTTAGTAAACAGAAAAGATTTCAAAGGTTCCTTCTCATCTCAATATTCATAAATCAAAAAACCCACTAGAAATCCATGAGGAATTTAATGACTTGGTTCCACTACTGCATTTCATATTCCTATTCCTGTGGTCTGGAAAATTATTTCAACTCTGCCTTGCCATGGACTCAATGAAGTTCCGAAGCGTGCTTATATTAATAGGAAACCACCAAACTGAAATCACCATGCAACGCAAACAGTGAAGACTCTGGCTGAAGCACAAAAGTGATTCCAGCACAAACTTCTAAGCTTCTCTTTGGAATAAACTTCCAGCCAATTGAATGAAGCAGAACATTCTCCCATCAGCTGCACTTGTCAGGCGGTTAATTACTGCTAAGGTATTAAGCGCCTGGCTTGCCCAGCTGACATGCTGATGCGAGATAAGGACGTTCATTATATTACATAACAGCTGCTTAGATGCCAGTTATTTCCACAAATTTTAATGCTCAGATAGCACACATTTAAATAGCTACATATACGCTGAAACTATTCCTGCTGTATATCCAGCTCTTTTTGTAGATTATACAGCCTGAATTTAAGTACCTGGATTCAAGGGTACAGTGGCAGTGCCCCACCATGGAAACAAACTTGTTCAGGTTACTTTATGGATACCCGTAGGTAGATTTGTGTTGCAGTAGCAGAGAGCATCCAACTTATTAAACATACGGGACAACACTGACATACACAAAGACTTGACACAGACATGAAAGTGCTCAGAGCCACACTAGACCACAGCCTGGCAACCACCTAAAATGACAATAAATAAAATCTATCAATAGTAATTGTAAATCTCAGATTACTAGTTCTGGCCTCAATCTATTATGCTACACTGCCCTCACTCTTTAACCAGGTAGTAAACCAACAGTTAGCTGCAACACACCAGTTAGAAATATGGATTTAAGCAGAATAAAAAAAACAACAAGATCAGTCAAACTGCTGGAGAAAAGTCCATTTCACTGTTTTTAGATGCTCCTAAGTAACAGAGTCAAGTCCAATTGCAGGCAAACGTTAATATCTCCAGATTTATGTTATTTAAATTAGCAGCAATTTAGGCTCAGGAACCGAACGGTACAGACATTAGGCAATGACTCAAATGAACTGTGCAAGAACTGAGGTATGCTATATTTAAAAAAAACAAACAAACAAACAAAGAAACAGACATTGCAACTTTCTAGGACTGGAATATCACTCTATTGCAACTTCAGACAAAGCACCTCCAGGGCAGAGAGAATTTTATAATAAAGAGGGCAGCCTATGTATGTATGCGTGCACAGGACAAAAGGGCAGTTGTCACCTTGGAAACCTGGGGACTTTTGCTGAGGTGATAGCAGGCAGTAAGACCACCTATGCCCCCTCCCAAGATGGCCACCGTCCTCTGCATTCAGCAGTAAGGGGGACACCCAAAGTCCCCTGTGCGGCACAGACCTGAGCAAGAGCTGAAAGGCAAAAATCAAGACAGAAAAAATCCGAAGTTAGACACTGCCATAAATGCTTAATCACACCTAGATTCCCACTCAACTAAATATTAAGGGAAAAAGTAAATATACGACATCAGTGACGGTCACCTGAAATTTAAAACAGGGCCTATACACATATCAGAGGAGAAGGCTTGTCTACCCTTCATGAGAGAAACTGCACTTTTTAGTCTGTTTATAGCACTTAACTCCACTTCACAGCATAAAATAAAATGTTATTCCTCGTAATGAACGTCCTGCTTGGGAAGGACAAGTTACTGCGGTCTTAGACAAAGCCTATGGGCTTGTGCTGCTCACCAAAGTAGGCAGCCATACCAGTCAGACTATACGCGGATTTTGCTCAAATAAGGAACTGATCAACAACCGAGGTTTACTGCTTTACTGGCTAACAGTAAGAAATGCGAAAAATATTATTCAGATACAGACAACACTTGACGGAATCACAAGCAGTGTAGCCCCATTCATGTGTCTCCGAGGGCTTGTTTTAACATTCTGACATTTACTGGCCCAGCGGAGTCACATGCCGTGCTATTGACAAAAATCTGCAAAAATGGAAATCGCCAGACACCACTTGTCTTCTACCGCTGCTAGCGTCAACGATGACACGCACTGATTAGCTGGCCCTTGAGAGTCTCTCAAGCGCCAGCCAATCAGCGCGCGTGTCACAATTTCATGGCTGTGCCGTGAACGATTCTGGGCAGGAAGTTAGATTTCAGGGGTGAAGTGTTGCCTTTTCCAGACTTATTTTTCGGAACGTGAGGGAGTTACGATGAATGGTTAGTGCCGAACGAATCTTTAATATGTCGTTGTCCCGCCGACACCAGACACAAGGTAAAACAAAAGAAAGTTTTGACGTTAGCAGCGGTAGAAGACAAGTGGTGTCTGGCGATTTCCATTTTTGCAGGTTTTGTCAATGGCACGGCATGCGACTCCGCTGGGCCAGTAAATGTCAGAATGTTAAAACAAGCCCTCGGAGGCACATGAATGGGGCTACAGTGTACACCCTGAAATGTGAACGAAACACTACATAATGTCACAATAGTTAGAAGAGACAGAGACCAGAAACAATTCTTAGCATTGGAAGATTTTCATGTGAAAAAGTAAGTCACTTTAAAGGAGAGCTAGGAAACCATTTATCCAGTTGAATTTTAAAATTATTTTATTTAGTCATTATGGTGTCAAGGAAGGGTGGGCCAGTATGGTCTGTAACGATAAGATGCTCTCCCTTATCTTCCCTCGACCTCGCAGCACTACAATGCGCATCCACCCACTTTACAAAGAAAGAGCGCGATCAAGCGGTTAAGCACTGGCCATGCAGGTCTCCTATGTGTACCTACTGAGTACAGTTCGTCTAGCCTGAATTTTGCAGGGACAAAATACCTTGCGAGTTTTCCCAAAGGTGAACAAATTAGAGGCTATGCATTTGCTCGAAAAACATCCTGTTAAAACACGCTAATTTTATATGCTGTTGGGAGCATTGGTTTATGACATTTCAAAGAAATTACGTTGTAGCTAAGTAACTGTACTGCAATCAGTTGGCACATGCCTATATATTGTGTGGACGAATCTGTCCATTCAAAATTATGTTGCGTTTAAAAAAAAAAAAAAAGGTAATTGTGTGATTATTTGTAGATTCTACTACTAAACATTATTTAGAGAGTACAAATTGGGCGCACAATGCATAGCGCCAAATAAACGCAATAAAGTATTTGGCTAAGTAATAAACATGGTTCAACTATCGTTCATGTATTTCTTCCCAGCGATAAAGCATAACGTCAAAAATGCTGCCAGTCGTTGAACAAACGCGTTAAACATAATTTCGGCCGCCGTCGCGCAGTCAGTGGGATCAATCTCGCAAATGAGCTTGCTATGTTTTGATGCTCAATGTGTCTCAGTAGACTGCCTGAACCACATCACATAAACAACTGGTGTGGAGAATTTAACGCCTTAGATAGAGGAAACATGCTAAATAGCTTTACCTTTTGTGCGTAGAATGTCTGTCATGTACAGTAACGATAAATGACGACCCAGAAGCTGCAATTTCATAAGCTCAGGTCCAGCTTCGAATTTCCACGTTCCGCTTCTTCTTCTTCTTCTTCTTCTTCTTCTTCTTCTTCTTTCGGTTTAGTGCTGCGTGCATAATTTGTTTTAAAGGTGCATACCGCCACCAACTGTACCGAAGTATGTATTATGTTCTATTGAGCTACGTCATCTCTTCAAAAAAAAAAAAAAATCTACTCACTAAATCCTATTATACAAGCTATCTCCTTCAGATATTCCACTAGAGCTTTCTGTGTGTCCTTTACCCCCTCACCCGTTGTTTCTAACATATCGTTAAGGTTCCATTTTCTTCCTACCCTTTTCTATCTTTTGAGCCAGACTTACTCTCTCTTTCGCATATTTCCCATATTTCCAACAATATAATAGAATATGTTCTGCATTCTCTGCGATTTTACATTCAGAACATTCATCCGAGTTACTTTTACCAATCAAAAATAATGTTTCATTTAACTCTGTGAGGTCAAATCTTAACCTCATTAGAGCCGTCTCCTCTCTTCTGTTCTCTCTATACGCACCATGCACATACACACTTTTCTGTATGCTGTAATATTTCCTTTCGCTAATGTCCATTTATCTTCCCATTTCTTCATAATTTTGTTCATGACTATTGCCTTAATTTGAATTTGTACATGTAATAGGAGGAAGTTCCATGGTCCACATGAGAACGCCATCTGAAAGACAGTATGGCAGCCAATCAAATACACACAAAGGAGTGCGCCTCTAGGGCGGACAAACTTTGTATTTTCAATATTCAGGCGATGAACCATGCGATGAACAGGCTGGTGTACATAACATGTTGACTGTGCTTCTTCATCGTCTATCCCAACCACAGGTAATCCTACTGACAATATAATCGGCTAATCATTACAGGCTGCAACCTTGGTTTGGCAGCTTGTGGCTGCTGAAAATCTTGTGAATTAAAAGCATGCTGACTTAGTGCAGAGTCATTTTTCTTCACAACACATGAATTGACAAAGGTTGGGACAGTTTATAATATGAAGTCAATAAATTGTTCTGGAAATCAAGAGCAAGATTTGTCCCAAAAGAACCTCTTGGAAAATAAATAAAAATAAATTTTGTCTCAGCTGAAAAACAGCCACGATCATTGATACATCTTCACTTGTTACACCGCCCTGCATCATTTTTCTGAATAGAATCCAGTACTCGTTCCTTATTAATTTTGGGGTGCTGATTTCAACAATAGTGTCTGTTTTGCTCCAGCAATTCATTTTCCTCACAATGTATGATGTGTATTTCATAGAATCATCACTTTCTGCAACCACTTGTAAGATTGAGAAATCTCGGCTCATCCCTTAGTCACCAGAAAAACTGTGATGAAGACATGAGTTCTATCTTTCTCTGAGCCAGGTGAGAACTATTTGTTCACCTCTCGACTGATTTCCACATGTATGAATGATTCTAAAGACATTGTTTTACGTCTTATCCTGATTTCAGGACAAGTAATATGGCCTCTGACAGAAGAAAATGAAAACATGATCCAGATGTTGTCTGTTACATTTGTGGGTCTTTCACTGCACCCAAACAGTAACAGAAAATTACAGACTTTGTGAAAAAAAAGCTGTATGCAATATAACAAGGAAAAGGGCTATGTGTTCTGTGGTGTTGCTCTATTGCTCGGTGATCATTCTGCTTGGACTGGGACAGAGAGAGGTCAGAGAGAGGCAAGAGGGAGTTGTAGCTGGAATTGTTATTGAAAGAAGGAAGGAGATTTATCTTGTTTCAAATGTTTTTTCTGATAATAATTTGTATGTAAAAGCTCAAACATTCAAAGAGCTAAGGCAATTTGCTCCCGAGGTATAACCATTGCCGCCGTGTGGGGCAGGGAGATACCTTCGCACCATTTTTTCCCCCCTTGTAGCAACTCAGTTCGCAAAAAGCTGAATTAAGTCACTAATCTATAGATTGCATTTTTAAACCAGCATCCTCAAATTAGCAGAATTTTTTTTCAACATGTAGGGTGGTGTTATGGGTTTATTGCTAAACTAGTAGCTAGTTTGCTAAAATGTTAATGAAATTTAATAACAGATGCCCGCAAGTTTTTCTCGCACCAGTTCGGTTGTGTTGTGATGAAAGAAAATGAAAAAAAAAAAAAAAAGATGGCAATGCCGTCCCGTAGGTCAGTGGCATCCCATTGGTCCATGGTGGCATGCCCTTGGTTAAAGGTGAAATGGGATGTTGCTCTTCCCAGCAGGTTACCCATTTTATTTTCAGAAGGCAAACCAGCCTCATTTTGTCAGTGCATTTTGCTTGTGGTAGATGGTAAGCCCTGAATCCTTTGTTCACATAGAAAGTTAATGAGGGTCTTTGTGACAATTGGGTCCTTCCATATGAAATCACCCAAGCTCCCAGCTTGATGGTCTCAGAATTGCTTCATTTTGTGATATCTTGTTGTCTGTGATGAGCAAATTAAATCGCAGATGGTTTCAAGTAGATATCTTGTTCCGTTCTCATTTTATGGGCTCCTGAAAAAGGGGGCGTGGCCCACGTTAACCCTCTGGTCACAGTTTGTGACCATTTTCAAAGGGTTATAACTGATGAACTAATAAGGATACAAATTTCATTCTTTCAGGATATGTTTATTCTGTCTAATAGTCTGCAACAAACATTTTAATATAGTGGTTAACCCTTTGAGTGCTTTGCAATTAACCCCTAAACATTGAAATTTGGTGCCGAACATGTCAATTTCAAATGAAATATTATGCAAGTATTCTTAGAATGTCCCCTTTGCCATTTACATTGTTTACATTGTTGATAGTATACCTGATGGAGTTTCAAATGAAGGTAAAAACATTTTTTATCTTCATCCAATGTGGAGAAACATTAACCCCTTTTCAGCAGATTACCGAAACGGTGCACTTTTTGACCCTCATTTTGACCATGTGGGCCTGTTTTAATTTTCAAAAAGTTGGCCTCAATTGAAAGCTTATTCAAAGAACTTCAAAATGCAACACAATCAAACTTGGAACAAATACTCCTACTTGGAAAAATAAGACCCCTTTTAAGTGCTATTTGCACATCGGCACAACTACTCTCAATGTACAGGTAAATGTACATAAATGGACAGGGACTCATTCACAATGCCAACAGTGCATGGGGGATTAGATTCGGAAGATTATGATGGTTCAGCCATTGTTTTCAGAAACCATGTAAGCCTACTAAGGGGATCCGTCTACCACCTTTATGCTGACATCTACAGGCACTATTTATGATCGAAATCTTGAGCACAAGAGAGAAGGAAACCAGGCTCAAGCAGTTAAAGTTACCCAATTCCCTTTTTGCAAATAAAGGGCATGAAGGGGCAGGTATGGTTTGAAGGGTTTTATCCACATTAGTAACAATTCTGCCTGGTCTATCAAATTATCTTGAAATTACTGGGAAAACAAATACAAGAAAATGACACAGGCTGCAAATGATCGAAGAGCATGCAACTGAAAGTAGAAATAAATGAGTGGAGTTCAGTATTCCCTGTACATTATTATACATTTACCTGTACACTGAGAGTAGTTGTGCCGATGTGTAAATAGCGCTTAAAAGGAGTCTTATTTTTCCAAGTAGGAGTATTTGTTCCAAGTTTGATTGTGTTGCATTTTGAAGTTCTTTGAATAAGCTTTCATTTGAGGCCAACTTTTTGAAAATTAAAACAGGCCCACATGGTCAAAATGAGGGTCAAAAAGTGCACCGTTTCGGTATTTAGCTGAAAAAGGGTTAATGTTTCTCCAAATTGGATGAAGATAGAAGGATGTTTTTACCTTCATTTGAAACTCCATCAGGTATACTATCAACAATGTAAATGGCAAAGGGAACATTCTAAGGATACTTGCATAATATTTCATTTGAAATCGACATGTTCGGCACCAAATTTCAATGTTTAGGGGTTAATTGCAAAGCACTCAAAGGGTTAACCACTACAGTGCCTGACGAAAGTCTTGTCGCATAAGGACATAGTAACTAAAAATAGCATATAACTTTATTTCTAACCAATCAATTGTTACAATAAATGGTCCATTTTAATGTCAAGGGCTTTCATATTAATAATTTGGTGCAAAATGAAACCGTCAAAAAGTGTTCCGATGTTCACAGCTTGGCTAAGCCCATAACATCTGTTTTTGCTTGGACAAAAGTCTTGTCGTCTCTTCAGATGATGCAACAAATCGCAGATTAGAGTTTAACCTATGACAAATACTGTAATTAACACATTCCCAGATGTGTATAGAAATAACCCCAGCACACCAGACTTTCACATGAGGTGCGACTAGACCTCTGACAACATACCGAAGATTCAACCACAGACCAAAGTGCTGATCATCAAGAGCCTGAAGACTGAGTCTGCTGCTGAGGTGGCAGACATCTTTAATGTATCCAAATGTCAAGTGGAGGGGATGAGAAAAAGATTTGAAGAAACTGGTGACGTTCATGGCAAGCGCAGGTCAGACAGACCCCGATGTGACAACTGTTTGAAAGGACCGTTTGTTGCTTCAACTGTACAAGGCTAGCCCTTCTTCAATTACAGCGAAGCTACATGAGGAAATGTCATCAAAAATCCCGGTATCTACAAGAAGAGTTTGTCAAATTCTCTCTCAAAGTGGTTTTCATAGCCAAATTAGTACACAGAAATCTGCGTTAAACAGAAAACAAAAAACCTGCATTGCATTTGCCAAGGCCCACAGCTCGCAGAAAGGATTGATACTGGAAAAGTGGCTGAAAGTTTATTTTTCTGGTGAATCATCCATTGAACTGCATGCCAGTCGCCGTACAAGACCTGTTGGAACCCTCATGGACCCAAGATTCTCCCAGAAAACAATCATGTTTGGTGGAGGAAAAATCATGGTTTGTTGTTACATCCAGCATGGGGGTGTGAGAAAGATCTGCAGAGTGGATGGCAACATCAACAGCCTGAAATATCAAGAAGTTCTTGCTGCCCTACTTATACTGCTGCTCCTTCTCATTCTTCTGCCTCCATGTCACAGTTCCTGGAAGCGAAGAAGGTGAAGGTACTCCAGGATTGGCCAACCCAGTCACCTGACATGAACATTATTGAGCATTTCAGGGGTAAGATGAAGGAGGAGGCTTGGAAGATGAAACCATAGAATCTTGATGAACTCTGGGAGTCCTGCAAGACTGCTTTCTATGCCATTCCAGATGATTTCATCATCAAGTTATCTCAGTCATTGCCAAGACGTATGGATGCAGTCCTCCAAGCTCATGGGAGTCATACGCAATATTAATTTTTTTTTTCCAAGGCACCATGGCTTTATGTTCTGATATTATAGTAGCATATTTGTGTATTCAAAATAAAGTGTATGTATAATTTCCACATTTTTTTTCAATGCGACAAGACTTTTGTCTAAGCAAAATCTGACGTTTCTGTACAAATTAAATTATAAAACTCAATCAATGACACAAACTCTATTTTGGTATATTTCGCGTAATCTAGAGGGCTTTGCCTTTCATATAAGCCATTTTTGATTCCAATTGATCAGCTACAAGTCAGGTTATTATTTGTTGTTCCTACAACTTGGATAAGTGACAAGACTTTTGTCAGGCATTGTATATTAAAAGGTTTGTTGCAGACTATTAGACAGAATAAACATATCCTGAAAGAATGAAATTTGTATCCTTATTAGTTCATCGGTTATAACCCTTTGAAAATGGCCAGAAACTGTGACCAGAGGGTTAACGTGGGCCACGCCCCCTTTTTCGGGGGCCCATAAAATGAGAACGGAACGAGCTATCAACTTGAAACCACCTGCGATTTGATTTGCTCATCACATGCAACAAAATGTCACCAAATGAAACAATTCTGAAACCATCAAGCTGGGAGCACCCCCCATTTTGGGTGATTTCATATGGAATGACCCAATTATGTCCCCATAGGGCCCCCAAAGTTTGGGGATTACAGGTCAGCTGCCTGGTTTCCTTGGCCTGAATGTAATTTTGAATCAAACGAATAAGCTTACCTTGAATTTTGTTACTTCTCATTGTCGGGAACGTCAGACACTTGCTGGTTTTGCCCATGGTTTTGTCTGAAGGAAATGCATTGATGCATCTGCTCTCTCAGCAGGTCAAAAGACTCAGTGTTTCAATCAGTCAGTCTATCAATTTATACTAATCCCTCAAACCAGCTATTTGGAAATGCAAAGACTTATATGGTGCATTTTTTTTAAATAAGAGGTTCTTATTGATGGCTGAAACAGTAATATCAACAGAACATTAAAAGCATAGGCCACAAAAATACCAAGCTTCCTTTTTTTTTGGACAGATAAATCTTGATACTTGCTGCATTTTGCCATACATGTCAAGGCAATTGTATGGGAGACAAATCTCAAACATGTACCAGCTCAATGCTACTTGGTAAAATTTGCAACCTGAATCACTCTTAGTATGGAAGAATGGCATGCTGGGAGTTGGAGTTCCCTGCAGTGGTAGCTGTCAGTACATAGGACGTGGGGTTTGTATGAAATGCAAGCGTATGAATGGAAACTGTGGATACCCTCTCAAGTATGACCGCAGTTTTTTTTTTAATCTGAAAAAACTACATGATTGCAGTATGCATGTCCCAAGGACATTTGTAACAATGTGTATCATGTGAAAACTATGTTAATTTTTTTTTTTCAAAACCTGCACTTTGAAATGTAAATTTAGAATTCCATCCACAACTCCTGGCAAAAATTATGTAATCACTACACACAGAGGATGTTCATCCGCCTTTTTTTCTTCATGGCAAATAAACAAATTGCAGAGGTGACACAAAACAATGTTGGCTTCTAAGCTTAACATTCAGGCTTCAAGGTTACAATGGGCTAAAGAGAATCATTCACGGAGTGTGGATGATTGGATGAAAGTGATATTCAGTGATGAATCACAAATCTGCATTGGCCAAAGCAAAGATGCTGGAATTTTTGTCTGTTGTTATTCCAATGAAACAAATAAAGATGACTGCTTGAAGAAAACAGCCCCATTCATTTATGATATGGAGTTGCATGTCAGGTAAAGGACCGTGGGAGGTGGCAATCATTACCCCAACAGTCAATGCATTGAAATTTTAGACCATTTTCTGATTCCATCAAGAGAAAATAGGTTTGGTGATGATGAAGCCATTTTCCAGTTTGAGAATCCATCTTGCCACAGAGCAAAGAGAGTAAAAGCTTTTCTTCAAAAAAGGCATATTAAGTCAATGACATGGCCAGCAAACAATCTGGATCACTATCCAGTTTAAAATTCATGATGGACACTTAAAAAAAATGGTCCAAGACAACGCCCCACCCTCCAAAGCTGATCTGTAAACCATTACTGGAGAAAGTTAGAACCAGCTTGATGGAGAATATTGTTTTTCATTAGTCAAGTTCATGCCTCAAGTAATTCACATGAAAGCCTGATATGGATAAACAATGTTCTAATTCTGATTTTATTGTTGATGATCCATAGCTTTTTTACTCAATATTGAGTGATTACATAATTTTTTCATCTACTTGATTATGAAAAAATACTCCAGTATACCAATACAATCTAATCGGTTTGAGGTGTGTTTCTTGAAGCCCGAATGTTAAGCTTATTGCTTTAATATGTGCACTGAAAATAAAAATGATGATGACTGGATTCAAATGCAAAGACGACACATTGTATTTATTAAAAGCAAATGACTGTAGAGCAATAAAGGAAAAAAATTATTCCAAATTAAGTACGCTGTACAAAAGATTCCTTGACGAATAATAGTCTGCTAAATATCAGTATTTTAGGAGTTACACGCAAAACACAACACTATGGGCTTTCACACTGAAGTGGTGCGAAGCTCAGGCTTATAAAGGCTATATTGGATAATTGACTAATAATACAAAGAAGCACGTAGCTGTCATCTCTAATTAACCTATCATGTAAGTCTTTGGATTGTAGGAGTGCCTAGAAAAATTCATCACAAACACGGGAGTGCATGCAAAATGCAAATTAGCGAGTACTCAAGAAGGACCAAGAGCTAAACCTTACTCCTGTGGGAAAACAGTGCCACCTATTGTTACACCATGCTCCTCTCCCCCCTTTCACAAGGACGCAACAGGGAAGAGTGGTGTGATCATAATAGCTTAATGCTTACCTCTGCTTAAAAAACTTAATTGCTGTGAATGAAAACATTATGGTGTGGCTTTTACAAATGGTGAACATTTTTGTTATGTCTGCCTTTGGATTTTGGACTTCCTGACTGACAAGGTTGACAGGTGGAACTGCTTCTCATCCACTATACTATTTGCTCACCTGCAACTGTATGGCTAAACATGGCACTAACCAAATCATGAAGTTCACCAACAGCACCACTGTCATCACCCTTATGAGTGATGATGAGATGGAGTATAGTGATGAGATTAGTCCAGCTGATGAGATAATGAAATGACAAAAACCTTGAGCTGAATGTCATCAGTCATGCATTAGAGTTCTTCATAGACTTCATAAGCCACCAAGCAAAACATCCTCTTTCAGCGTCAACTGGACTCTGATGGGAGTCATCTGAAACTGTACCACAACAATAAGATTTAGCTAAATTTTACATGCTTGTTCCTCTGTTTGCTACAGAAAGAGAAAATCTGGGGAAAGTGCTCTGTGTCTTATGAATTTACACTGCTACACCTGAGACAGCGCTTTCACAAGAGGTGTATCTATCCAGTGGCTTTGTAGAATGATAGGAAAGATATTTAAGGATGTACTCCTTCCCATCAAGCGGGTCTTCCAGACCAGGCAAGACCAGCTCCCCTTACGGTATCCAAAGAGAGTATTTGCTTTTTTAAACTGTAGGTAATTAATCATTTATCTCAACATTGTCCAGTAGGCGGCAGTATTGCTTCCATGCATTTTCAAATATTGTCCAGGAAACCTCGGAAATCGAATGGTAAGCTTTGCCAGTATCACGTGGAGGACCATTGCAAAGCAGTAAATCAGTGCTTCATTTCATTAATGCAATTCATTTCGTAGTCTGTTTAGGGAAGTTGAATATACTACGACATTTAACTAGTATTTCAAATAGCGACGCATGGTTCTGTAATATTTAGGCCAATACAAGATCTGTTGAGAATACCTTTAAAGCCTTTGCTCAATTTATGTCATAGAAGTTAAACGGAATAAAACTCATCGCAGTATGTGGACTATGTTTGCACAGAAGGCTTTAAGAATCTGACTACGACTCATCCTCGCAGTTCAAGCATAGGTTTTATGAAGCCAGAATACAGATACATCAATCACTGTAATAAGTAACCAATAGAATTTACCCAATAAATCTGAGGTAACAATTTGCATCGACTTTTTTGGGTAGATTTAATTCCATATATTGAGATCGAAGTCATTTCATCATTGAATTTCAGCTTTTAAGAGCGACAACAAATTACCAGTCTAAGTGACGTCATGTGGGTTCAGACAATTTTACCTGGAGCAGGTGCAAGCGTACAGTGTGCAGACAGGACTTTCAGAGGACCAGGTGACGGAGTTTCCAGCGCTGAAATAGACCCTCGCGCCTTTCGGGTATGTCAGTAATGCTGAAATCATTGCATTATATGTGATGTTAAATATAATTTTTCCCATACTTAACGTGACAACCTGTTTCCGACTGTGTAAAAAGCCTATTTATTCTAGCATTTGAAAATAATACGACTCGGCGACAACCTACTTTTTCTTGAGTCACTTAATCAGTTACCTGTTTTACTATGACACACCTTAGCGTCGAGACTTTTATCAGCCATTTTTATTAGTTCATTTTTTCGGATGTGACCTATTCAATTAAGTAAAAACTGTTTCCAAAGTACTCAGAGAAACCCGTGCGAATTGTTAGTCGATTACATTGTTGTGTGTTGATGGAAGGAGATTCTGCTGAAATATCGTGACAGAAAGCAAACTTATTTCTTAAAAATGTACACTGTAATTTATTCTGTCTCAAGGTGACATGAAGTCTCGTAATTGAATGTTAACCGGAATGAAAAATATCAGCTAGTGCTTGTACCCAGCGAACATGATTTGGTTGGCCGTAAAATAATAATAATAATAATAATGATAATTATTATTATTATTATTATCATCATCATCATCATCATTATCATTATCATTATTATTTTTATCATGATAATATTTTGAACACTTTTTCAATGAACGTCATTTTAAACGGTCGTATCCATGCCTTTTACAAAGATGTTTTACACTGGAAGAAGAAAAAAATTGTCGAAAACCAAACCCTAAACCCCAATAAGCAAGAAATGGAATTAAAATCGTTATGAAAATTTATCTAGACTTAATATAAATCTTGGGAGGAACCAACGGAGAGCTTTTGCCCAGGGTTGGGCTGGTAGTAGCTTCATATACCGCTAGTGCACATTCCCCAGAAAAACATGCCGCAACGCATTTTCTGTGTCCGCTGTATCACGCGTAAACAAAACTGGTCTGGCCAGTTGGGAGTGTTTTGTCCACAGACCGGCAAATGCAAGCAGGTGCCTTCCGTTAATCGTTCCATTGGATCGATTACCAAATGGATACAGTGTAAGTGTAGTGAACTCAAATGTTTTGTGGAAACCGATTATCTAAAAAAATTGAGTAGGCTATGCCAACTTAATGATCTTGTGTTCTCAGCACTTAAAAACGTAAAAAAAAAAATAATAACTTTACCTTATTTTCTTTACGCTCCTTCCTCACAATGCAATTAAGTTGGCCTGCACAAAATTTTTCGATAATTTTGTACAACCCCAATTCTGAAATAGTCGGGACAAAGTGTAAATTGTGAATAAAATCAAAACTCAACGACTTTCAAATCACACCAGCCAGTATTTTATTCACAATAGAACAGAAATAACATAGCAAATGTTGAAACTGCGAAATTTTACAATTTTATCCACAAAATGAGCTAATTTCAAATTTGATGGCTGCTACAGGTCTCAAAAAAGTTGAGACAGGGGCCCGTTTACTGTGGTGTAGCATCCCCTCTTCTTTTTAACGCAGATGGAGGCATCTGGGCATTGAGGAGACAAGTTTCTTGAGTTTAGCCATTGGAATTTGATCCCACTCTTGTTTAATACAGGCTTCCAGCTGCTGGAGAGTTTTGGGTCTCCTTTGACGGACTTTTCGTTTAATTATGCGCCAAATGTTCTCAATCGGTGAAAAATCAGGACTGCAGTCAGGCCAGTTCAGCACACGGACTCTTCTACTACGAAGCCATGCTGTTGTAATAGCTGCAGTATGTGGTTTTGCATTGTCCTGTTGAATACGCAAGGCCTTCTCTGGAATAGATGTCATCTGGATGGGAGCATATGCTGCTCTAAAACCTTTATATACCTTTCAGCATTCATGGTGCTTTTTAAAACATGCAAGTGTCCCACACCATATACAAAACCCAAAACCAGTGAAGTTGGCACGTTGTGTAAATCGTAAATAAAAACAGAATACAATGATTTGCTAATCCTTTTCAACCTATATTCAATTGAATACACTGCAAAGACAAGTTACTTAATGTTCGAACAGGTAAACTTTGTAATTTTTTGCAAATATTAGCTCATTTGGAATTTGATGCCTGCAACATGTTTCAAAAAAGCTGGCACAAGTGGCAAAAAAGACTGAGAGAGTTGAGGAATGCTCATCAAACACTTATTTGGAACATCCCACAGGTGAACGGGCTAATTGGGAACAGGTGGGTGCCATGATTGGGTATAAAAGCAGCTTCCCTGAAATGCTCAGTCATTCACAAACAAGGATGGGGCGAGGGTCACCACTTAGTGAACAAATGCGTGAGCTGATTGTCGAACAGTTTAAAAACAACATTCCTCAACGAGCTATTGCAAGAAATTTAGGGATTTCATCATCTACGGTCCGTAATATCGTCAAAAGGTTCAGAGAATCTGGAGAAATCACTGCACGAAGCGACAAGGCCGAAAACCAACATTGAATGCCCGTGACCTTCGATCCCTCAGGCGGTACTGCATCAAAAACCGACATCAGTGTGTAAAGGACATCACCACATGGGTTCAGGAACACTTCAGAAAACCACTGTCAGTAACTACAGTTCGTCGCTACATCTGCAAGTGCAAGTTAAAAACTCTACAATGCAAAGCTTAAAGCCATTTATCAACAGCACCCAGAACGCCGCCCGGCTTCGCTGGGCCCAAGCTCATCTAAGATGGACTGATGCAAAGTGGAAAAGTGTTCTGTGGTCTGACGAGTCCACATTTCAAATTGTTTTTGGAAACTGTGGACGTCGTTTCCTCCGGACCAAAGAGGAAAAGAACCATCCGGACTGTTATAGGCGCAAAGTTCAAAAGCCAGCATCTGTGATGGTATGGGGGTGTATTAGTGCCCAAGGCATGGGCAACTTACACATGTGAAGGCACCATTAATGCTGAAAGGTACATACAGGTTTTGGAGCAACATATGTTGCCATCCAAGCAATGTCTTTTTCATGGGCGCCCCTGCTTATTTCAGCAAGACAATGCCAAGCCACATTCTGCACGTGTTACAACAGCATGGCTCCGTAGTAAAAAGAGTGCGGGTACTAGACTGGCCTGCCTGTAGTCCAGACCTGTCTCCCATTGAAAATGTGTGGCGATTATGAAGCGTAAAATACGACAACGGAGACCCCGGACTGTTGAACAACTTAAGCAGTACATCAAGCAAGAATGGGAAAGAGTTCCACCTGAAAAGCTTCAAAAATTGGTCTTCTCAGTTCCCAAACGTTTACTGCGTGTCGTGAAAAGGAAAGGTGATGTAACACAGTGGTAAAAAGGCCCCTGTGCCAACTTTTTTGCAATGTGTTGCTGCCTTTAAATTCTAAGTTAATGATTATTTGCAAAAAAAAAAAAAAAGTTTCTCAGTTTGAACATTAAACATCTTGTCTTTGCAGTGTATTCAATTGAATATAAGTTGAAAAGGATTTGCAAATCATTGTATTCTGTTTTTATCTACGATTTACATAACGTGCCAACTTCACTGGTTTTGGGTTTTGTACACTAATGCATCCCCATACCATCAGAGATGCTGGCTTTTGAACTGAACACTGATAACAGGAGGGGTGGTCTTTCTCCTCTTTAGCCCGAAGGACATGACGCCCATGATTTCCAAGAAGAATGTCAAATTTGGACTTGTCTGACCACAGGACACTTTGCCACTTTGCTACAGTCCATTTTAAATGAGCCTTAGCCCACAGAACATGGCGGCGCTTCTGGATCATGCTCAACAATGGCTTCCTTTTTGCATGATAGAGTTTTAGGTGGCATCTGTGGATGGCACGGCAGACTATGTTTACAGACAGTGGTTTTTTGACGTATTCCTGAGCCCATTTAGTAATGTCAATGACAGAATCATGCTGGTGAGTGATGCAGTGGCGTCTGAGGGCCCGAAGCATCCAGTAAAGGTCTTTGGCCTTGTCCCTTGTGCACAAAGATTTTTCCAGTTTCTCTGAATCTTTTGATGATGTTATGCACTGTCGATGATGAGACCTTCAAAGCCTTTGCAATTTGACATTGAGGAACATTATTTTATTTTTTTACGCAAGCCTTCACAGGTTGGAGAGCCTCTGACCATCTTTACCTCTGAGAGACTCAGCCTCTCTAAGACATCCCTTTTATAGCCAATCATGCTACACACCTGATGCTAGTTAACTTTATTACTTGCTAAATGTTCTTTCAGCTGATTCTCTTATATATTAATTGCTTTTTCAGCCTTTTTTGCCTGTGTCCATTTGAAATGTTATCTATGTTCTATTGTAAATAACATATTGGCTCATATGATCTGAAAGTCATTGCATTTTGATTTTATTCACAATTTACACTTCGTCCCAACTATTTCAGAATTGGGGTTGTATATGGATGCATCTCATTGTTTATATGTGCTTTTTCATACTTCCACTCGTTCTCCTATCTGGCCGTCCCTCCACAGCGTTTTTTTCCAGGTCAGATATCAGCCATCACGTGGCAGGGGATCTGAGTATTTCATGCTTGATGTAATTTCCTTTCCAGAAAGTCCATGAAGGGTTGAGATTTATGTACTGGATTGTTGCCTTGCCATAATGCAAATTTACCTTCATTTAATCTTGGTAAAATACATTATTGATTCCAAACTTTTGAACAGCAGTAAGTCCACACACGACTTTGAACATCCCCAATGCCCCCCACCCCCCAACTGTTAATTAATCAGAGCAACTTTTGCAGTTTCTAAATGCGATGACACCGGTGCACTGGGTGGGGGGCACCAGTGTAATCATGACAGTAGAGGATTCAGATGCGGCGCAAAACACAGGGCATTTAACTCCTTTGCGCAGAATAAATATTGTAATCAAGAAAGCATAGGCAACACTCCAAATGCATAAAAAATATATTTATTGCCACACTCTATATATTTTTTATGCATTTGGAGTGCTGCCTATGCTTTCTTGATTAGTGTATTTTACTTTCTATAGGTTTTAGCACCCATTGCTTAATTGTTTAATAACTTTTTGTGAGTTGAGCGCGTCTGTGCCTTTTGGCAGAATAAATATTGCCAATTTTTTCCTGTTATGCATGAACCTATTTAGTATTTGAGTCACAGAGACTGTGGAAAATTATTCCAGTGAAGCAAAACATTTGGAAATTCAATTTCAGAATTGTTTAGGGATTAAATTTCGGAATTTACAGACGCCGGCATCTATGTCTCCGCATAGGGGTTAATGACTGATGTGTGACTTCAGTCAAACAGGATTCCACACAAAAGATTATACCATGGTCTGGGTGAATACTTTTTTCTGATTCGCTGGCAGGTATGCATTAAAACCATGGAACCGCACAGGTAGTTTGGCTATGGTAGTTTCACCGTCCACTAGCCAGCCTGTAACCATAGCAACGTTAGAGCTGATATTTAGCTGGGTATAACAGAAACCTAGCTACTCATTTATCTCCAGTAAATTTGGCGGCGTCATATAAGTTGTCTCCTGCGGGGCGGTTAACAATAGGTACTCAAGCGATAATGACCGTAAATATTATAGCAGCAAAGTAATCAGGCTTTATTCATTAAACGATTGTAATTGTGTACGGTTACAAAGGAAGCTAACACGTCCACTTCATGTATAAGCAACTGCTGACAGTTCGCTAGGTACGTGCTATTCCAACAGACTGATTTCAGCTCGCTGGCTCTACAGAAACCGTCATAAGTTCATTGTAATTGTGGGTAGCAAGTTAGCTTCAGTCTGCATGATCGCGCATAATGTTGTGTTATGCATAATCTCTGTTTCAGCTGGAATCCGTTACCAAATAATCAGCTGGTAAACGGATGTAAGCCAGCGCAAAAAATTCTTTCTCCACAAACGTAAGATGAACTAAGATAGCTGGTTCAATTTAGCTTGGCCTGTAGCATTGGGTATAAGACGGCGCGGCGCCTGTTTAGGCCTAATGATTACCAGCTCGTTTTTGTTTAGTGCAAAACTGTCACCAAAAATGTCTGAATGCTGTGATTTGATATTGCTGGCAAATGACCATGATACAAGCGGGATAATCAACTCGTAGGTGCGCATTACACGGTTTTAAGGCACTTCGCGGAGGCAACCACCCTCTGCTTTGCGTCAGGTGGTTATTCGCCTTCGCGTCATGCCTTAAAACCGTGCATGCGCACCTACTCGTTGATTATCCCTTACATAATACACAGGTACAATTATCGAATACTACTATAATTGAGTCTAACACAAACAGGAATACTAGCAGAGGACAAGAATCAGTATACAACACTGAACACTCCTCAGGTAGACCCCACCCCAAGAAGACCTGCTGCATCCTGGTTTCTGTGGCCTTCTGTGATGACGCCGATGCACAGGATGGTGCGCACCGGTGTAGTAAGGAGAGTAGAGGATTCAGATGCGAAGCGAAACACAGTGCTTTTAATGACTGATGTGTGACTTCAGTCAAACAGGATTCCACACATTAGAATAATACGCAGGTACATAACATGAACAGGAATTCTAGCAGAAGACAAGAATCAGTATGCAACACTGAACACTCCTCAGCTACACTACACTAAGGCCTAGTAACTATAAGCTGGGAGAACAGGGGTACATACACTACAAACTACAGCAATTAGAAAATAAGCAACAGGTGAGTGTAATTAAAGGAAGCAGGAGCAGAAACAGGCCGGTTATAAAGACTCAGGAGGAGTGGAATGTAGGGGGGGACACAAAGGCAGTGAACCATAGTGAATAAGTCCATATATGAACTTAACTTCTCATCTCTACTTTTGAATTTTATTCAGCTGTTCCCAAGCAAAAATGTTCAAGTTCTTTCCAATTGCCATAGACTTCAAAATAGGAAAAATTAAAGTATTGGACCAGCCAAGCCAGAACTCAGACCACTTTCCCATGAAGAGAGTTGTACTAAGGCGATCCCTACACACACAAATTTTAACTTTTATTAGAAGGAAGAGTTGGCTAAAATCCAAAAACATAGATACATAAATTTAATGGCGATTAATTTACAATTTCCTACTGCTGTGGTAATAGCAAAACGTGCTCCCGCAAAGTAAGAAACCGCCTAACAGTGTTGGCTGTTTGTCTGATTAAAAAAAATTTATCCAGATTTGATTAAATATGTTTAATACTCTCTGAAGATTCACATCTTGCTATGATCAGTTCTCAGACTTTTCAAAAGTTGCAGAGTCACTGTCTTCCTGAGAAAATGACTGGATGGGTCATTAATAGAGTATTGAGGTGACATTGTCACGTTGGTGTCAAACGTAAAAATTCCCAATCATTTTACCTGTAGAATTTTTTTTTTTTTAAATTAACTTTTGAAGTCCTTCCCATTTTTTTCAAGCCTCCATCGATTTCGAGATTTTGCATCATATTTCCAAGTAACTATACCTGCTGTTTTCGTAGACCATAGTCAATCAAAATTCACATTGTTTTACACTCTAACCTCCTTATAAGTCTAAAATCTGAATGTCCCATGATCCACCTGGTTCCCAAAGCACTTTGGGTCAACTTCTGTTGTTTTTAAATGTGCTGTATAAATAAATGTGACTTGACTTGACAAGGCAAGAGACAGCACCTTGCTATATTTGATGGCCTAGCTATCGAGTGATACTTAAAAAGCAAGACGACCGAGTGAGCTGGCTAGCTGATCAGTTAGTCTCTGTATGTTCTACTTGCATCCTTATACCCCATAGGTTTATCTTGGGGTATGTCAGCTTGTAAAATTAATTCTAACAAGGTATAATATAGGTCACTGGCGGCCCCAGAAGCTCCCGCCATTAAGATAAACAAAATGTTGAAGTTTTTGTTGACGGACGCACGCATGGACTGACACATGCACGGATGGAGCCTGATACCATAGCTCCCGTGCCACTCGGGTGGCGGGAGCTAATTAGGAGCCTGTAACTGAAAATGTTGATAAGATTGTCAAAGTTTTTGGTGATATTTTTAGGCCGGTGACCTTGAAAAAATAGGGCAAGGTCACCTTTAGGCACATCATTTGTAGGACTTTATGAGATGCATGTCCAGTAAAAAAAGTAGGAGCCTGTAACTGAAAAAGTTGATGAGATAACGGAAAATGTTGAAGTTTTTGGTGATATTTTTAGGCCAGTGATCTTGAAAAAGTAGGCCAAGGTCACCTTTAGGCATGTCATTTGTAGGCCTTTATGAGATGCATGTCCAGTAAAAATTAGGAGCCTGTAACTGAAATAGTTGATGAGATAACGGAAAATGTTGAAGTTTTTGGTGATATTTTCAGGCCAGTGACCTTGAAAAAGTAGGCCAAGGTCATCTTTAGGCACACCATTTGTAGGCCTTCATGAGATGCATGTCCAGTGAAAATAAGGAGCCTGTAACTGAAATCGTTGATGAGATAAAGCAAAATGTGTTGACGGACGGACGGACGCACGCACGCACGCACGCATGGAGCCCGATACCATAGCTCCCGCACCGCGAGCGGCGGGAGCTAAGTAAAGTAATGCCAGAACGTGTCTGAAGCCCATTATTAAATTCCATAGGGATTTTACTTCCAACAACAGAAGCTAAGTAGCAGTGGCACGGTAACCTCAATACTCAATGGATTGTATTCATGGACATATGAATCTTCGCATCTTTTCGCACATTTGCCATGTTTCTTCCCGATGCCCCCGTACCACTGCAATACCAAACAGTGTATTGATAACTGCTACAGCAAATGTGCAAAACAAATTACGTAGGTATTATAACATTTCTTCTTCGCCATCTGACTGCATTTTAGCACTGTGCAGCTTTGAATACGGACTAGCTTACTCTGTTTTTTGCTACACCACACAAATAATTTGTTGCTCAATATGCAACAGATTGCTAACTAGTTTGTTCTTTCATGAAGTTAGCCCAAACTCTCTCTCTCCCTGGCAGTGGCGTTGCCAGAACTGAAAACTGGGTGTTCACAGAACATCCCTTTACAACAATTATTAGTTCTGACTTGTTCTCAATCATGCTCCTTTACTAACACATTTTCCTTATGGCAATTAAAGACACAGCCTCTTCCTTACTGTGATCGTGGGCCAACTAAATAATAAGCTAAATTCAGTAAAGAAAAATAATTTACACAGATTTACTCAGTAGGCTTATGCTTTACAAATGGTTATATGCTCTGGAACTTCTGCACTACCTTTCTGGCACATCAGCTGATCTAACCTGCACTTACTGGTTGAATAAATCAGTGATTCTCAAACTCAGTCCAGGGGGACCACTGTGTATTCAGGTCTTCATTGCAGCCACAACTGCAATCTCAGAATTCTGTTAAGCTGTTCATTTGTCTCAATGAGTTGCATTGCATTTATTTACTCTCTGACTTCACATTATGCAAGAAATAGCTGTGCCTGCCATAGCAAATGAAAGCCCCATGTCCGTAAAATCGGAAAATTGCACCAGGTTTAACATATATACTGATCCACGTAATACTAAGGTTAACTAGAAGGGCACTCGGTAAAGCATATACCTCCGCCATGCCACTAGTTTGACCGATCACAATCAGAATCAATAGGGTCCATCCCTGATGTAATAGCAGCCCCATCACAAAATTTCAGAGATACTTTTTTATCTTGTACTCAAACAGACAGACAAAACAATGCCGGCAAAAACAGAACCTCCTTGGCGGAGGTAATAATTAATGAGCTCCCATTGGTTGTTGCGCACAAGCTTAAAGTTTATTAATTTTTTTCCCTACAGTTTTAAAACAAGACTAGGTGCAACCTAGTAAACGGCTGGGCCGCCAAGTGCTGTATGAGAATGTGAGCCCAAGGAAAGGGTGCTAAATGAGGCAAAGCTCACGCAATTATAGGAAGTGCTAGTTTAGTAATGAGCTGGAGCTGATGAATTATTTACAAAGTAGGTGGGGAGAGTGTGAGAGTTTGGGAGTGGGAGAGTGAGAGTGTGAAAGAGTGAGTGTGAGTGAGATAGTGGGAGTAAGTGAGAGTGAGGGAGTGGGAGGTGGGGGGAGTCTTGAGTAAGGAAAACATATCAAAAGCAAGTTATACATTTGAATAAACAAAGAGCTAGAGTAAGGGTAGCAGTTATTGATTTTGTGAATGTCAATTTGAGAGAGACAGCAGCAGCAGATGAAGATGGCAGTTATAGTATGTATGTATGTTCCTGAATTGTAATGAAACAATAAAGTTAGCATTACAGTTGTGCTAATCGGGGACGTGACGTCACTTTCGTGAACACATGGTAGTTCCTACAGTGAGGGTGTAAGAACAAACGTCAAAGTTTCCTTTTTTTTCCCCATCTGTCACGGTTTGTGAGGTGTGCGTGTTGTTTGGACTTTTCTTTGCGCCTCTTGTCCCGGACGATATTGAATTCCTGGGCTATCGAATTCTTTTCCCACCTGGTTGATTGAGCTGGGGCGGCGCTTTCCCAGAATCTATATAAGCAGGAAGTCCAGCACGCCTCCTTCGCTAGAGTGTCTGTTTTTAGCTTTGCATTATAGCCGAAGATATCTGTAGTCAGGTTTTGTATGACTTTCTATCTTCTGATTGTTGGAGTTTCTTCTCCCTTTTCTATCTCGCTTTGCTTCTGTGGTTCGGACTATTATACGTCCTTTGGAAGCACGAGTACTTTCGTTTGGTCTATATTATTCTCTGTGTTTGTACTATGTCCGAGCTACTCTCTCTCTCTCTCTCTCTGGTCATTGCGCTTGGCCTCCGCATACTACCGGCCATTACAGAACACTCTAGCCAACATGGAGTCGTCAGCAACAGCTGAGTTAAAGAAAGTTGTGGCTAACCAACAAGCTGTTCTCTCTGGTTATGGCAAGGGTCTTTCTAGCCTGAACAATCAACACGCAGAGTTGGCGGAGAGAGTCCACCTTCAGGCGAATGCCATGGAGAGACAGGAGAACGTTCTGTTAACTCTCTCTGAGAGTATTAGATCCTTGTCCACGCAAATCACACAAAATGTTGCACAAGCACAGTCCGTACATCTTCTCCGAGAGCCAAAGCTTCAGTTACCCCAGAGATATGGAGGCGAGGCAGGAAGATTTAAAGATTTCATTACCCAATGTGAGATATTTTTTAAAGCGCAGCCTTCACGTTTCGTGAATGAAGAGTCTCGGATTTCATTTATTTTATCCCTGTTAACCGACACAGCACACACTTAGGTCGGCCCACTTATTTGATCTAATTCACCGGTAGAGAATACTGTGGAGACTCTCGTTAGAGAAATCGTATCGGTGTTTCATCAGGATGTTTGTGGTCAGGACGCGGCTACGCGTTTAATGCATCTAAGGCAGGGCTCTGAGAGTGTCGCTGCATTTTCAATCACATTTCACTCCTTGGCGACAGAGACAGGCTGGCCAGAAGTGCCAGAAGTGACAGTGTTCATTCACGCTTTGGCAGAGGAGGTTAAGGACGCTCTGGCTACATTGGAGCCTTGTTTGTCTCTAGATTCGCTGGTTCGCACTGCGGCGCGAATTGATAATCGCATCTGCGAACGTAACAGGGCGAAATGTACTGCATTGACTCTTGCTGGCAACGGGGCTAATGCTTCTAGCAGCATGCATACAGCTCCCATTCCGCCCACTGAAAATTCCACTCCTGGTGAGCCTATACAGGTTGATGGCTCATATGAGAACCGGGCTCGTAAGCCCGTTCACAGACATATAATCTGCTATAATTGTAAGAAACTGGGACATATTCGTCCACGCCGCCCTGAGCTTCAGGGAAACGGGAAGTCCCTCTTGCAGTATGGGGGGCGCTAGAGGGACAGACCCAATTTCCCTTCCGTACTTTAATCCATGTAGAATTGACTGCGGGGAGACAGAGAATATTTATCGAAGCTTTTGTGGACTCTGGCGCCATGGATTGTTTTATGGATGCAGAGTGGGCTAGGAGACATTCCATTCCTATCCGCCCTCTTTTACATTCACGCTCTGTTAGATCTTTGGATGGTCGCCTGCTGGGAACTGGATTTATAACCGAAGTTTCTGAATCATTGACTATGTTCATCTCTTTTGGTTGCCATTCTGAGGAGGTCCGGTTTTTTATTATCAGTTCTCCTGTTTTCTCTGTCATTTTAGGACACTCTTGGCTACGGGAACATAGGCCTCATATCATTTGGGGAAGTCAGGATAACCCGATTGTCCAGTGGGGCACTGTTGTAGGTCCCACTTTAGGGAGAGTTTGGCGTGTCATCTCGGGCATCAACCTATGGGGGAGGCTGACGCCTGGAGTGATTCTGAGGAGTTTGTCTCACACAACCCTCCTAATCTACAGAAAGGGACGGAGGAGGGGTTGGAGTGGGATCCTCAATTTGACTGGCGGCAGCCAGAGAAGGATTGCTATTCGGAGGATTTCTCTGACTCGGAATCTGACATAGAGAGGGCAGGTTCCGAACAGGGTGAGAATTTGGGGGCTGCTCTGAACTTTTCTTTGCCTCCTAATGTTCCTGACGATTATGCTGATCTCGCGGAGGTTTTTAGCAAGCAACGGGCCTCGACTTTACCTCCTCATCACACGTTCGATTGCGAGATCAATCTCCACCCGGGCACCACTCCCCCCAGGGGTTCATTATACTCGCTGTCAGGGCCTGAGCGAAAGACCATGTGAGAATATATTCAGGAGGCTCTGGCTAATGGATTTATTCGGCCCTCCACGTCTCCTGCTGGAGCGGGGTTCTTTTTTGTGGGCAAAAAAGATGGCGGCCTGAGACCCTGTGTTGATTACAGGGGCTTGAATAATATCACTATTAAAAACCGATACCCACTTCCATTGATGAACTCCGCGTTTGAACGGCTGCAGGAGGCGTCATTTTTTACTAAGCTTGACCTCCGGAATGCTTATAACTTGGTTCGGATCCGTGAGGGGGATGAGAGGAAAACGGCATTTAATACGCATGACGGGTACTACGAATATTTGGTCATGCTGTTCTGATTGCTTAACGCCCCCTCTGTGTTCCAGGCACTCGTTAATGACGTCCTCCGAGAGATGTTGGAGAGATTCGTCTTTGTCTACCTTGACGATATTTTGATTTTCTCTTCAACTCTCTTGGAGCATAAACAACACGTCAGACAAGTGCTTGAGGCCTTCCTCAAAGCCAAGCTTTTTGTCAAGGCTGAGAAATGTGTTTTTCATGCCAAGAGAGTTTTGTTTCTTGGCTGCACTGTTTCGGAAGGGTCGGTCTGTATGGATCCTGACAAAGTGGCAGCGGTCAAGGATTGGCCTGCCCCTCAAAACCTTAAGGAGGTGCAACGGTTTTTGGGGTTTGCTAATTTTTATAGGAGGTTTATCCATAATTTTAGCGCGGTAGCTGCCCCCATTATCGCGCTCACAAAGAAGAATGCCTCCTTGTCGTTTGCTTGGTCTCCAGCAGCTGAGGCTGCTTTTCAGGAGTTAAAGAAATGATTTAGCTCAGAACCCATTCTCATTTTGCCCGACCCCTCCCTCCCATTTGTTGTGGAGGTGGATGCGTCAAAAGTCGGGGTAGGTGCCATTTTGTCCCAGCGCCCACTTTGGGACAATAAGTTGCACCCATGCGCCTACTTCTCCCAGTCGTTGTCGGCGGCAAAACGGAATTACAGCATTGGTGACCGGGAGCTGTTGGCTGTCAAGCTGGCATTAGAAGAGTGGCGCCATTAGTTGGAGGGGGCTGAACATCTGTTTGTGGTTTGGACGGATCATAAAAAACTCTAATACATCCAACAGAATAAACAATGTGATTCTCAGCAGGCGAGGTGGTCATTGTTTTTCAACCGTTTTAACTTTTCGTTAACCTATGGCCCAGGGTCTAAAAACATCAAGCCCGACGCTTTGTCGCGGATTCACAACCACTCCGGTCGCGGCCCCATTCCTGAGCCGGTTATCCCGGCAGCTCAGATTGTGGCTCCCATTCGGTGGTATGTTGAGTCTGTTGTGCGGGAGGCGTTGAGAGATGATCCCAGTCCTGGTGGGGAGCCGCCTGGCTGTTTGTTTGTTCCTTTGGCAGTGCTGTCCCAAATTCTCCAGTGGGGGCACTCTTCCCATCTGGCGGGTCACCCGGGAGTTCATCGGACTAAGCAGTTCTTGGCCCGATGTTTTTAGTGGCCCAGCATGATTGAGGATATCTGGAAGTTTGTAGCGGCGTGCTGTATTTGCGCTAGGAACAAGACTTCCCACCTCCCCCCTCTGGTTTGCTGCAGCCGTTGCCCATCCCTAAGCGCCCGTGGAGCCATATTGCTCTTGATTTTTTTACGGGGCTGCCTGTTTCTGAAGGCAACACGGTCATCCTGGTCGTGGTTGACCGTTTTTCTAAGGCCGTCCACTTTATCACGCTGCCCAAGCTGCCTTCGGCACGGGAGACGGCCCTTCTTGTTGTGGACTATGTTTTCCTGCTGCATGGCCTCCCTCAAGATGTGGTTTCTGACCGGGGCCCTAAATTTATGGCCAAATTCTGGCGTGCGTTTTGCAACCAGTTAGGGGCCACCGTGAGCCTTTCCTCTGGTTTCCACCCAGAGACTAACGGGCAGACTGAGCGAACCAATCAGTCCTTGGAGAATACTCTTCGATGTTTGGCGGCTGACAACCCATCTTCGTGGAGTCGATTTTTAGCATGGGCCGAACATTCCCATGATTCACTGGGTAACTCCTCCACAGGCCTTTCCCCATTTGAGGCTCAGTTGGGTTATCAGCCTCCACTGTTTCCTGAGACTGACAGGGATTCAGAATTTCCTTCGGTTAATCACTTTGTTCGGCATTGTTGGTCAGTTTGGGCCGGGGTCCGTTCCTCCTTGTTGCGCTCTGGACGGAAACAAAAGACCCTCGCAGATAGAAGGCACCGTTCGGCCCCATCTTATTGGGTTGGCCAAAGGGTTTGGCTTTCCACGCGGGACCTGCCCTTGAGAGTGGAGTCACGGAAATCGGCTCCCCACTTTATAGGTCCTTTTAAGATTGTGCGAAGGATCAATCCTGTCACAGTCCGGTTGAAGCTCCCTAGATCCTTATGGATCCACCCCTCTTTTCATGTCTCGAGGCTCAAACCGGTTAGCATTTGCGTCCTGGCTCCGGTCGACAAACCCCTGCCGCCGCCGCGGATGATTGAGGGGCGGCCGGTTTACACTGTGCATCGTATTTTAGCTGAGAGGCGTGTGGGTCGTAGAGCTCAGTTTTTAGTTGACTGGGAGGGTTATGGTCCTGAGGAGTGGTGCTAGGTCCCTTCTCGGGATATCCTGGATCCTACCATTATCTCGGAATTTCATGCGCGGGGCTCTCTGGGAACTTCTGGGGCTGTACCTTGGGGGGGTGTCCTGTCATGGTTTGTGAGGTGTGCGTGTTGTTTGGACTTTTCTTTGCGGCTCTTGTCCCAGGGCGATATCGAATTCCTGGGCTATCGAATTCTTTACCCAGCTGGTTGATTGAGCTGGGGCGGCGCTTTCCCAGAATCTATATGAGCAGGAAGTCCAGCACGACTCCTTCGCTAGAGTGTCTGTTTTTAGCTTCGCACTATAGCCGAAGATATCTGTAGTCGGGTTTTGTATGACTTTCTATCTTCTGATTGTTGGAGTTTCTTCTCGCTTTGCTTCTGTGGTTCGGACTATTATACGTCCTTTGGAAGCGCGAGTACTTTCGTTTGGTCTATATTATTCTCTGTGTTTGTACTATGTCCGAGCTACTCTCTCTCTCTCTGGTTGTTGCGCTTGGCCTCCGCATACTACCGGCCATTACACCATGTTTCTTCTTTGGGCATGTTATGGACAAAGAATCCACAGTTTTGAGTAAAACCGCTTAGTAAATATGTTTGAGTGAAGGAGTTGCCATGTGTTTACATAAAGCGCTAGATGATATTGGTGATGGTTGAATATGGTTAAGTATGTGACCAAAAAAATTGAAATGCAATTAATTTTAATGAATTTACGAGCTATTGAAAGCTCTTGAAAAGGCCTTATAGTTGACACCAAGATCATGAGAATTGGCCGAGAAATAAGAAAGTTTTGGAATTTTATAGTGCCCCCAAATAGCGAATTGTTTGGTGTTTATCTCAGTCACTGCGGATAAAAAAAACTCCGTTGCAAAGTGAGCAATTAGGTCAATTTTACCTCAAATATGATAGACCGTCAAAGAAATGATATAATCAATGTTTAAAGAAATGAAATAAAATACAAGAATTCAGGAAAGAAAGCATGAACGATTTTCATAAGTGACAGTTACAGCCTGACCGAGTATTGCACTTTGTCACATAGCTAATATGATTATCAGAGGTGTATAAAGTACTGGAAAAAATAACTAAGTAAAAGTAGAAGTACGACTACTGAAAGTTACTTTGGTAAAAGTTGAAGTCACCCATAAGAAAATTACTTGAGTAAAAGTCTTAAAGTAGCTCACATTAAACGTACTTAGGTACCTAAAGTATTTTGTGAAAGAATATACTTAAGTATCAATAGTGCGAGTGTAAGTACAAAGTATTTTTCATAGTACGCATAGAAAGAAGCAAAGCAACCACTCTTTGTTCTCTCCTTGTGCTCGTTAATCAATTTTCAGGTGAATGAAAAATACAGTATTCAAAAAACAAACAGGCAGTCTCTCCTTTATATACTTCATCTTCTTTGAATTTTCTGGCGGTTTTAAAAACCACTATAATTGACTTTAATTAATAGTAGAATTACATAGTATCAATACCATGCCAAATTTTTGCCTCAGAAAACTGATTTTTCTTAACTACTAATTGGGATACCATTTGCTCACTGTAGCTGAAGTGGTTGCTGCAGAGGACAACGATTATTTCTGTAGCAAGAGATAATTTTTTTTGAACTGCTGGATACATACCATGGGCAAGTATATTGAGCAGTTTGCACATCAGGCTTAGCTGAGGAGTTTTATTCAGGCAACTCCTAAAAAACATGGATTGGAGTGAACTCGTCCATATTCTAAACCGTGTTCGAACTCAGCTTGCTTGTGAATATTCAATAACTGACCCGAGACTGCCATCTAGTGGTAGAATATTGTAACTGCTTGCATAGATTTGCAGATCTGCTCAAAGATACCTCGCCGAGCACCATTGTTCTTCTCAAACACGCCAAATCCAGATAATCCTAAAATGATGAATGACATTCATCTTTTAATTTGTAACAAGTAAAAAAGTGGCCAGTGTCAAAGTAACAAAGTGAAACTTTTTATCTTTTTATCTTTTACTTTTTACTTTCTTGTACTTTTTATCTTTTAAATGTAGTACAGTAAAAGTCCAGGTTTAAAAAAACTCAAGTAAAGTATAAATCCTCAAACTATTTAAGTACTGTAACGAAGTGCATGTACTTCGTTACTATACACCTGTGATGATAGTGTATCCAAAGTCCCTTCATTGTACCTGTCTTCTCTCGTATATCGGTTGCGAGATTCAATAGGAAGATTAAGGAAATAATCCTGGTACCGGCTACGAAATTCAAAAGGGAGATGGAGGAATGTAACACATCGTACCAATCTATCGTGAAAGAATCTTAACAATGGTCGGAATGTGTTTTTAATTCCCCTATTCAACCTCGCAACCAATACTGTCCTCCATGCTTGTTAACTGTCGTATCGGTTGCGAGATTGAATAGGGAATTTAAAAACACATTCCGACCATTGTTATGATTCTTTAACGCTAGATTGGTATGGTGTGTTACATTCCTCTATCTCTATGGAATCTCGCAACCGGTACCAGAGAAAACAAGCACGGAGGACTGAAACAAACCGAACCAATCTAGCGTGAAAGAAGATTAGCCTAATAATGGTCGGATTGTGCTCGTAATGCAAAAAAATCGAATGGAACTTTTTAAAAGACCGGGATGCTAGCTAGGGCAAGCGCAGCATATGCATCCGCTATTTGAATATTTAATCCACCTTTTGCTGTCCATTAGAAGAAAATATGCATTAATTTTCGTAAAATGGCGACCAATATCGCCAAGAAACATTCATTGGCGTCAAAAATTGCACATTGTGAACAGGCAATATGTACAAAATGTGTTTCAGTTTAACAGTACATTTCCCTGATTATTGCAATCTATTGCTAGACCGTATTCCAATACTGGTCGTATTACTGTGGCGTGGTGGGTACAACAACGTAGTAGAGAAGTAGCTACTTCAATGACGGGGTGGCCAATCCAGCTTGGTGCAATCTTTTAAACTTAATATTTCCTTAAATTTATTTTTTTCATTGGTGTTGGTTACAGTCGCTCTCATAGATACAATCAAAGCGGCCACCAGAACTGCTTCTGTTCAAGCGAACCAACTCATGAATTCTTCCAGTATTCATGAAAGTACTGAAACATAATAGCGCCGGCACCACTTCCACCGTGTACGTAAATAGTCCTTCACACGCATAAATGAGTGTGGCGCGTTCAAATCCACTTTTTAATTTCCGTTTCTGTGGCAAACTCTCAAATCCAAGATCCAACAACAGCAAAGTATTCTGTTTCTGTTGCAATGTCTCAAAGCCGAAATTCTGAGACCCATGTATTTATAATGCAAATACACAGACCAGTAAATATATGAGCGAAGTCGACGCCCGGCCAGCCAGCCAGCCAATCGTTGGAAAACCAATCGCTGAAGTTCTTCCCCACCGGCTAACCAATCGCTGAACAGTCAGCCAGCCAATCGTCGGCCAACCAATCGTTGAAGTGCTTCCCATCCGAAATTCTGAGACCCATGTATTTATAATGCAAATACACAGATCAGAAAATATACCAGTGAAGTCGACGCCCGGCCAGCCAGCCAGCCAATCGTCGGCCAACCAATCGTTGACGTTCTTCCCCACCAGCCAACCAATCGCTGAACAGCCAGCCAATCGTCGGCCAACCAATCGTTGAAGTGCTTCCCATCCGGCCGACCAATCGCTGAACTTCTTCCCCGCCGGCCAGCCAATCGTTGAACTTGATCACTCAGGCAGTCAGTCAGTCAGTCACTCACTCACTCACTCAGCGACATTCGCATTTATAGGGGCCTGGCTGCTGCTCGGCCCAGCCCAACAAAACAGGTGTGAGTGATAGACAGTGCCGTATGCCCAGTAGGCTACACGTACACCACCTGGTGCAAACTATGTACACTGCAGGCACCTGATAGTCTGGACTGTTTTTGAGTGAATGTATTGTAAATTTAGAAAAATGATTGAGAACAAGTCAGAACAAATGATTTTCATAAGTCTTCAAATGAACACCGTCCTGATTTTATCAATAAGTTTGGTCACCCTACATGGCACTGTACTGCCCTGATAACTATTAAATTATTAATTAATAATTATCTTTGAATTTCAGCTTTTTAACTAGGGCCTGTTACATATTTGGAAAGAAAAAAATAATTGCCATGCCATTGACAACATAGTTTGAACACATAATAGCAGAATTCAACTTCAGAGAAAGTATCTCTCCAATTACAGCATGTTTCCACCACCATGGTTATTCTTTGCATACCTTGTAAGTTTTGTCTCCTTGGTTAGAAATAATCCTCGGGGTTATATAACGAAGGTCTTTCATGTCCTCTGTTACAGTTAAAATGGTATGTTTTCCCTATGAAAGAAACACTATCTAGGGAAGAAAAACCAATGGCCCTGTAGCTCACCGGCAAAGAAAAGAGACACAGGCATTTTCAAGCTTGATATAAGTCACTTACGATGACCAAAGTGTGAAACCTCCTATCTGCAGAATTTTTCTGATTGGCGGATTTCACTTTGGATGAGCAGCCTTCCTTGTTCTCATCATCTCAAGTGAAATCTGCCAATCAGAATAATTCTACAGATAGGAGGTTTTGCGCTTTGGTCATCGTAAGTGCATCAATTATAAGTCCCGAATAACATGCAGTATTAGGATGGATACATGCAACTTCATGCATCCTGAACTTGAGACTGATTTTTGACTTTTTGTAAATTTAATATTAAACAAGATAAATGGAGAAGATTTAAAAGGTTTTCTGATGAATGAACCAAGGAATATTCATTAAAAAAAAAAAAAAACTGCAAACAATCTTATAGGCATTGTCCCAGTGAAGCTACATTCCAAATTTGAAGTGGATCTGGTAATTAGCTTCTGAGAGATTTTTAAAGTTTTCAGATGAAAAAACCAAGGTAATTCAAAGTCTACACTATTGGTTGTTGGGGTGGTTGGGTGGACTTATAAAACGAAGAACTTTCTTACAGGAGACCATTGTTCAGTTCCCGTTTTCGCAAGTTTAGAATTTTGAAGTGCATGTCACAGCTGTCTTTCAAAGGTTCAACTGTCTTTTATAAAACAACATTTGCCACTCTTTACCCCTGAATCCTAACCTTAACCTAACCCTTTTTGAACTGTTTTTTAAGGTGCAATGCTCCTGTTGCTAGTGGTATCTGAGGTAACAAAAAATATCTGTGGCATGTCACCTGCTCTTGGTAAGGTCGCTAATTTAGGAAACGCTACTATGGGTCATATTATTCGGTCGGGAAAAAAAATCAAAGATGTGGTCCTATGGGATGGAGGATATGTTGCAACGTGGCAAGTTCTAACAGTTCTGGATCGCATCATAATAGCATCTAAAACGTATTTAAAATGGATAAGTACTACAAACCCAAATTCTAATGAAGTTGGGACGCTGTGTAAAACGTGAATGAAAACAGAATACAATGATTTGCAAATTGTCTTCGACCTATATTCCTTTGAGTATACTAAAAAGACAAGTTATTTAATGTTCAAACTGATAAACTTTATTGTTTTTTTTTTTTGGAAATATTCACTGATTTTGAATTTGATGCCTGCAACACGTTCCAAAAAAGCTGGGACAGGGGCATGTTTACCACTATGTTACATCACCTTTCCTTTTAACAACACTCAATAAGCGTTTGGGGACTGAGGACACTAATTGTAGAAGCTTTGTAGGTGGAATTCTTTCCCATTCTTGCTTAATGTAGGACTTCAGTTGTACACTCTGGGTTCTCCGTTGTCGTATTTTGCACTTCATAATGCGCCAACATTTTCAATGGGAGACAGGTCTGGACTGCAAGCAGGCCAGTCTATTACCCGCACTCTTACTATGAAGCCACGCTGTTGTAACACGTGCAGAACGTGCACCTGAAAAAGATGTTGCTTGGATGGCAGTATATGTTGCTCCAAAACCTGTATGTGCCTTTCAGCATTAATGGTGCCTTCACAGATGTGCAAGTTACCCATGCCATGGGCACTAACACATCCCCATCACAGGTGCTGGCTTTTGAATTTTGTGCTGATAACGATCTGGATGGTCCTTTTCCTCTTCAGCCTGGAGAACACAACATCCATGATTTCCAAAAACAATCTGAAACGTGGACTCGTCAGACCACAGCACAATTTTCCACTTTGCGTCAGTCCATCTCAGATGAGCTTGGGGCCAGAGAAGCCAGAAGCATTTCTGGGTGTTGTTGATAGATGGCTTTCACTTTGCATGGTAGAGTTTTAACTTGCACTTGTAGATGTAGCGACGAACTGTGTTTACTGACAGTGGTTTTCCGAAGTGTTCATGAGCCCATCAGGCCAGTGCTTAACCCCGGTTTCTGTGGCGTGAAGCGACTAGAATGCCCCTGGATGGGATGCCAGTCTATCACAGGTACTCCCCCAGCTCTTAATCAGGTTTCCCTGACAATTTGCTGGTACCCATTTATGCACCTGGGTGGAGTGAGGCAGGGTGGGAGTGAGGTGTTTTGCCAAAGAACACACCTTGCAGGCTGTGGCAAGGACTTGAAGGACCTTTTTTTTTGAAGGACCATGCTCAGGACCTTTTTTTTTTTTTTTTTTTTTTTTTAATTTGGCATCTCCAATCCCACCCGAATCTGGAATGTCCAATTGGGGAACTAGTACAAGGCTTTTGCATATGCGACCCCCTGTTGCCAACTCAGGAGAGTGAAGACAGTTCGCGGCTCTCCTCCAAAGCACGCTCCTGTCAGCCACCGCTTCTTATACACTCATTGGTTGAATCGTCGCAAGTTCAGAACGAGGACGGAGGATACCCGAACATGAACAAGCTTAGAATCTTCCTGACAAGCGTCCCTCTGGCCAACAGGAGGCGCCTAAGGAACGAACAAAGCAACTTAAATTACCCTTCCCGGCAGACCCTTCCCAATTTGCATCCCTGTAGCGCATTGGCCAATTGCGCGCTACTTCTGAAAAAGCTGCCAACCACTGCCGGATGGTGCGACCGGGGCTCGAACCCGTGCCGTGATAGTCACTTCTGCTTCGCAATGCGATGCTTTTAACCGAGTGAGCTATCAGGCAGCTCAAACTCAGGACCTTGTGATCCTAAGTCAAGCCTACTTAAATACTGAGCGACTGCATCTCCCTAATAAAATAGTTAGTTTTTGTTTGTTTTAGAAAAATACATAAACAAACTTTAATTCATCAAGGTAAAGTAGTTTTGACAAAAACTAATTATCTGGGTGGATGGACGAACAGACAAGCTCCGTTGCAATATCCCCTCCCCCCCTTTGTGGCGGGGGGTAAAAATACATTACAGAGATAAACTCAATTGTCGAAATGTTTCAACTGAACAAACCAAAATTATTTATACTTTTAGTTAAAAACCAGTCTCATCCTTCTGGCAGAGTCAATCAGACAGGAATCCATGACGCTGTTGATCTTAAGCAGAGCCCCTGAATATTTGAATTTAGAACTACCCAAAAAACATCACAAATCTACCACCATATTTCATTGTGGATATGAGATGCTTTTCCTAGTATTCATCTGCTTTTCAGGTTTGTCTTCAAGATGTTGATAATGCATTTAGAGTCAAACATGCCAATAATTCTGGAGCCCACTGTATTTACAGTACATTCCATGAAAGTTAATTGTGGCTTGTGTTCCCTTAGTTGTACCCCTGGATGGCTCACGGCTTCTGCTGGTTCATGTCAGAGTTAATTTTATAATCCACAATACAGTGATTTATATGACACATATTTAGAGTCAGGCATAAGCCATGTATCCTAAAACATTTTGATGTAAAAAAAAATTATGGCATGATGCTAACACACTTAGTGTGTTCAGATCAGCCTGCCATTCCCAAATAAGAAGAGCAACCGGTGCAGTGAGGGACATAAGAATGCATAATAAGACTAATGCAACCAGTATCTTTTTTAATCTAATAATGAAATTATTCGTTATTAATGAGTTGTTTTCAATGAAATTGTTTCAGTTAGCGAGGCCACATGAAACACTGAAAAGTCTGACATTTATGTTGTTATTTTTGGTTTTACATTTCAAAAACCAGAAATTTCACATTGTAGGTTGTTCAACATTTCAGTTCAATTGAAAAGATTTTGTGAAATCTGTTGTAAATAATTCCAGTTTTTGGCTCTACATAGGCTACGTTGGACCATGGCAGACGCATCTGACGCTGGAACGCTTAGGATCCTAGTCATCTTTGGATGCGTATTCACTGCTGTAAGATTCTTCGTTGACTCATGTTGGGAAAAATTAGATTTAAGTTTTTTTTTTTTTACTATGAAATGACATTACAATATCACATTAATAAAGTACTGGATGCTAACTCCATTCTCACTTTCTCTCCTCATCAGATGTGTGGTCTGGCTCTTATGGCTGTGGCCATATGGTTGGTAGTTGACCCTTTCGACCTGTACGTATTAGCTGATGTGACAGGAAAAGACGACATCTACGCCGCGGGCTGGATTGCGATTTTCACTGGCTTTGCCTTCTTCTGCGTGGCTTGCTTTGGCATAGTCGCTGCACTCCGAATAAGCCGCACTGGGATGCTGGTGGTACGAGTTCAAAGTCAATTCAGTTGCTTTCTAAGAAAATATTTTGTCCACCAGTTTAAGCTAGGGGTAAGGAGCCCCACTTCTGGAGAGCTGTAGCCCTGCATGTTTTAGTTATTTATCATGGCTCAGGAGGTAGAGCAGGAGGGCTAGCAATTAGAAGGTTCCTGGTTCAATCCCTGGGTCAAATATGTCAAAGTGACCTTAAGCAAGACACTGAATCCCACACTGCTCCTGATGTGCAGGGTGGCACCTTGGATGGCAGCCTCCGTCATCAGCGTGAATGTGAGGCATAAATGTAAAGTGTTTTGAAGTCATGTCATGTGACTAGAAAGCGCTATATAAATGCATTCATCATTTATAAACACGGGTAATCTGCCCATGTGATACTAACGCTAGGTACAAGGCTGTATTGGCCCGCTGGGCAAAAATCCTGTTTCACCCGTATCTGCCCGCCGGGCAAAATTGCCATAGGATCAGTCAAGAGCTTCGTTGGCAATGCATCGCTTTAGACGCTGTCATGGCGGAGAGACTCATGAATTCCTCAGCAGCTGAAATTTCTGAATTTTGAACTATATTATAGAAAAGGAACTTGATACAAAATTATTTGTAAACAGCATGTGTAATGCCGCGTTTTGCAGCAATATTCATGCAAAGAGCTGTAGTAAAAAGTTTCATGCGTAAGCTATCATAGAAACGCAAATTTATTACCTTAATGGAGAAAATAGTGTTTACATGCTAGCTAGCTAATTAGCCATTTCATTGACATTTTCATTGACATTGGCTAATAAAGGGCTTAATAACAAGGCAATCGTTTGAATAGGGTGTTTTAGAGGAGAGGGACATCTAAAAACATGCGGGACTATGGCTCTCCAGGAGCAGGGTTCCCTGCCCCTGCTATAGGCTATGAAAATTAAGTTGATTGGGAGAAGTATTCTCAAAACGTAGTTCAAATATGAGGCGAAAAACCAAGGCATCAATCCACACACGGCTTTAGCTTGCACAGTAGTGTAGGCTACTGAACGCTAATATTTTCAACTGTGATATTGTTAACTTTGCAATTGATTAAATATGCACTTTGAAGTGTAGTTTTTGGATGTTTTTTTGAACACTGCTCTATAGTTCAGTCTGTTTATAAGTTGGTTTGAATGTTTTGTCAACATCCTAAGTTATTATTCTAGAAGTTACTTGCTTTGAGCTAGTATGGGGTGATTATTACATCAGTGGGCCTCTTTCAATGTTTTGTGAAGAACATTCTAATCACATATTTGTGATTGCATTTCTGAACAAGGGAGGCTAAATACTTATTGTCTTGGATGAAGTTTGAGGATTTTTGCTTCCACAATTCTTAACACAATCCCTCTCCCCGCACAAAGCTCCAGTGACTTTCCACCTTTATTAAAGTTACTGAGTTTCGATGTTGTTTCTGTATTTTGTCTCGTATGTTGTCTTATCGGGCTGCAGACCAACTACATTTAAAGAAAACGTCAAGAGTTGGGAATGGTGGGTTATTATGCCGACTAATGGTTTGTTTTTTTATTCCTGTTTTGTGTGTTTCCTTTCTTAAGTATCTAATCTTGATGGTCATCATCTACATCTTTGAGTGTGCATCATGCATCACTGCCGCCACTCACCGAGACTATGTAAGTGAATAGGGATTAAACATGTCCTCAAACATGCATTTCTCACCTTGGGGTGTTCTACAAAGCAAATTCAACATTACCCTGGTTTTCTGTGTGTGAGCTAGATCGATAAACCATAAATTCACAAAGTTACAATGCCCCGGTTGAAAGAGAGCTATCATCGTGATGTTGACAACTCTGGCTGTAGCACCTACATACCTTACTAAATCGCTAATCTTAATTTGAAGTATACAAAATGAGAATATTAAATTTGGATGGGGTAAATAATACTATCTGTACTATCAAAATGGTACAGTCTTAGAACAATTCGGAAATCAGATGCGAAAATCACAGTACAGAAAATAGATTTATTTGGATGTACATTTGAATACATTTACCTAGGGATATCACTGCTGACTTCAGAATGTTAAGTGATCGAAAGCAACAATCTATTCATTTAATTAGTTATTACCTGCCAAAATCGTATGTTTCGGCAAGTATATCAGTCAGTTGCCTTAAACGTATGTTTTTCTGTCAGTTTGTTAGTTACGCACCTTTTTTGCCATTTATCCTGCACCAATCTTAACAAAACTTGGAGACAGGTCAGCAGGAGTTACTCGCCGCAGACCTATACTTTAAGTTTCTGTGTCAAAGGTCAAGGTCACACAAAAGGTCGAAAACACATTTTGATCCAAAACTTTTGTTTCTAATTAAGCTAGATACTTGAGACTAACTCCATTCTTTTCGTCAACGCAATGCGGGTCTAGCGGTTAGGGCTCGCGATGATATCATTCTGATGTAAGTATGTCAAAATAACTTCAAAACATGACGTAAATGTTTCACCTTTGCCAAAATTGGTCATATCATGTTTTAAATGAAAGCCATCTGGTGTCCCGTCCTGCCATTTCATTTCAAAATGTTGTCATGCAATGTCTCAATGTCGTGTCACAATGACACTCTGTCAGTACGTCAAGTCATCTGATTACAGTGTGTCCTGTCATCAAGATATATCGTTTCACCTTTTTAAATTTTGATTTCGGCAAGTCGTTGTTCTAAGAACAACCTTTCATTTATTGATTTCTTTGTTTGTTCATTGCAATTCCAGACGGCCACTTAAACTATTATACTGAGTCATTAGTGTTGACGTGTGAAACCTTTTAGAGTCAGTGGAAAGGGCTAAACATTTTTAGGTGGTCTTTCAATGAGTTGTAGGCTGCACCTATCTGAAATTCAATGAAATTATGAATTATGAGTGAACTTTGTTACAGTTTTAATTTTTACTTAGTAAAATTATGTTGTAGAACAGAGGGGAGACAGTCCTGAGTGAATTTAGGATTTCAAAACTCCTTACGGGAAGCAGCCGCTTCAGCAAAACAATTCACTTTTTAAGTGAAATATAGTGATTGGTTGAAAATATTGAGTCAGTGATGGCATATTGTAGCCCCACCTGTATTTGTTTTGGCTTTTAAAAGCCTAATATGCCCTTCTACTATTAGTGTAGCCTTAATTTATAAGTTTATTAATTTGGTGTAAATGTTTGGTTAATTTTTGTTTCAGGTCTCCCAGTGCTCATTGAATGTAACCATTGCTCTCTTTTTTCCTCTTTTATGTTGTTTTCCTTAAGTTGGTGGGCAACAGTAATCTGGTGAAGAAACAGATGCTGAAATATTATGCGGACGACAGCAGGTCTGGGCAACGATTGACAAAAACATGGAACCGAATCATGGAAGATGTAAGGTTGACAGTAGGCTTAAAATGTACCAGTTACCTGAACAATACATTTCAAGAACTGGCAGATATCACTTAAACACACACAATCATGTAAAGGGAGGTTGATATTTCACAATCACCTCAGTGAATGTGTTAAAGGTAACCAATCTGTTCTTTTTTATATATAATTTACATTGTAATAGATATGACCAAAACGAACGAGAATAAATAAATGTTTTCTTCGAGAATGCTTGCAAACCCCGAATATTGAATGTGAAAATAGTAATGTTTGTGAAATTTTAATTCCTTCCTGAAAGAAATCACACTGAGACAAGATGAGAGTAAATAGGATCCATTTTACTATGTGCCATATAGGGTCCTTGTTACAGGCAAGAACCAAGACAAAGGAATCTCTTTAGCTTTGGATATTTGTAAAAGCAGAACGATGATGTGCGCCCTCTGCGTTAGCTGCGTGCATGTGCATCCCACCTAAGTCTGGCTCCAGTAATCCTAAAAAGTTTCTCCCCCCCCCGCAGAAATTTACGTTTCCTCGGGTCTTATCTAGAACACTCCAGGCTCAGAAGGAACACACTGTTTCAGTAGTACACTTCATGGTGCTTCTACATAGGAACAAGCTAGATTATAAAAGTTGCAATCACGCATGGCCTAGGTCACCTAGGCCACTTGAGAACAAGTAAGGATAAACACTTAATGACTGAATAAACAAGTAAATCAATACTAAATCAAGAGCAAGCAAGGATAAACAATTAATTACGAAATAAGCAATAATAAGGAATTTATAACTGAATTCCACCAACATTTTGCGACCCACAAAAACTCCCCGCGCCATTTGAAACATCTCATTAGTATTCACGAGTAAGCAAAAATGATGTCACGTGAAAGCGGAGGTGTGCGGTGGATGCAAAAATGAAGGCCCAATCCCAAACCGGTCCCTATCCACTCGCCCTATCCACTTACCCTCTGTTTGCGCGTTCCCGCGGAGGGTCCGCCACATTAAGGGCTGTCTCAAACAGAGTAGGGCGGAGTGCAAGTGGCTTATTAAACCCTCTGCAGCGAGTCCACACCGATGCAAGCTTACGAACCACCCTCCTTTCAAGTGCAGCACTTATTTTGTTTCCGGGATGGAAATATATACAAATGTCAGTTCCATGCGGCTATTTCCGAAAGATAAGTACATAATTACCTAACCTCAAACAGACATTTGATTGACTATTTCACGCACACGTCACGGAGGCGAAGGTTACATTGTATTTTGAAATGAACATGCAGATGTGCACCCGAGAAAACGTTGAGTGAGTAGTTTTATTTATTGAATCAATGATTGCTCTTTTTCACAATGTGCCATTTCATGCGTAAACGCCTTCATCTTTGTCAATGTTGTGTTTTAAATATTTGTAATATAAATTTAAATTAATTACATTATCATCTCTAAAATATTTTGGGTGAGAAGTGCATCATCAGGGAACTAGACCATCCTATACAATGCAACGCACCAATCGGTAGGCATGGTGATGATTACCTCTGCTTCTCGTTGGATGAGGGGCAAGGGCATCCCAAAGTTTATTCACGTTTTCACACCCTCCCCCTTAATGAAGCTCCCTCCATCACTGTGAGGGAGACTTCACACGGAGTGACACTCGGTACTGAAGTGCTAGTGGTGAGGGAGCGGTTTGGGATTGGGCTGAAGAGAAGTTGGCCAACCTCAAAATGCCGCAGCCAAAGAAATATCTGACTGATTCGGCCCGTAAAAGTGCTAGAAAAGGCCAGGAAGAAGATCGATTGAAGACCAGGATAAATATAAAAGGCCAAAGTGATCGCTGGCCAACTTTTAAAGCCAGGTTTGGAGATATTTCCGATGAAGATGTGGCCAAACTTTTGCTGGATACACAAGTAAACTTGATGCCTGGTGCAAAATGCCCGATTTCCCTGTTTCCTTGCGCTTTCAGATCGTTAATGTACTTGAAATCGTCCCATATTTGTAACTAGACATATTTATAGTAATGAATTTCTGATGGATAAACATAATTTATTTATTAGCAGTCGAATCTGATGACTGATCTGACATTACTTTTCATGCAAAAACGCTCATGCATATTAAGTGGTAGGCACGTCGAAATGGCCGCGGTCCAGCAGCCACAATGGCTGATAGTAACATTAGAGTGATTGCTTTCCTTCGGAATTTATCCTGGTTAGAGGTCGATGACGACATTAAAACTTAAACACATATCTTTTATTGGAACAGCTTGGCAAATTATGTGAAAAAAAAGTTGAGGATATGGAACGAATTGGTTACCTTTAAGTGCGCCCGACCAAAAGGTCCTGAGTTCGAGTTCGGGCCATGGCCCTTGCAGTGTGCTCTTGGGCAAAACACTTCACTCCCACAGTGCCTCACCCCACCCAGGTGTATAACTGGGTACCAGAAAGTTGTCAGGGAAACCTGACTAAGAGCTGGGGGAGTAACCTACGATGGACTAGCATCCCATTTCGGGGGAGTAGCAATACTCCTAGTTGCTTTATGCTGCAGAAATGGTGGTTAAGCATCTCAATTTGGCTATGAAATGACTTATAAAATTATTTCTATTTGCATTACAAAACTGTGCCCATTAAATTTAGATTATTTTGCGGATATGTATATAGTAATTGTCACTCACACTAGGTCTGATATGCTTATTCATGTTAAAGAGCTAAAGAACACAGATTTTAACTCGTCTTGAAGCACAGGCATTGTTATTACTGTTTATGCTGAAGCGGATGTTATTTTAACAGATTAGAGCAGGGGTCCCCAACCTTTCCCAGGGAGGGCCAGTGTGGGTGCAGGCTTTCATTGCAACCAAGCAATTACACACCTGATACTACTAATCATCCCCTGGATTCTCTGCTAATAAGCTTGATTCGTAGAATCAGGTGTGTAGCTGCTTGGTTGCAATGAAAGCCTGCACCCCCACCGGCCCTTTCTGGGAAAGATTGGGGAACCCTGGAGTAAGTATCTTTTTTAATTAAATGTTCTTTGACATGGAAACAGATTTTTTAAAATTGAATTTAAAATTTGACTTAACCTTTACCCTTCGGAGACCCACATCAGTAGATCCAAAATAAGGCTCTTTTTATTGACATTATATCACCATGGTTACAGACAGGTTGGGCAGAAACTGTTCAGAGAAGGAATCAGTGCCATGGAAAATTTTGCCCCTCCACCAATTTTCAGCTCACAGACCACAACTGGGATGGACACATTGAAGCATCCTCCATTCCACTACAAAACCCCAACGATTGATCCCTATTGTCCTCTGGTGGCTAGCCCATTACACACTTATTTCTATTCTTTTTTTTTTTTTTTTTTTTTCTGAGGTGACTTGTACTGAAACTGGTTTCAATTAGCAAAGGCTCATGGAACACAATGCATGTTTTCACAGGTTAATGCACTTCGTCCGCCCCTGCCTGACACACCCCCATCCCCTCCCTTGTCTTCACTGACTGACATGTCCCATTCAATACGCCCTATATATGACTATATACGGACAAATACAGCTTGATGGTCGCCAAACCAGTTTCTTATGTTGACTATGGGAAGGGGGGCGATGCACTCCAGCTGTCAAATTTAGCCAAGGTACATTTTAGTTATGTTTTTGTGTTACGTTGTAATTTGTAAGCTATGTATCTTTAGTTGTTGACTTTTTACCCAATATTTCAGAGGATTAGTCTTATTCTTGACTGACTCTGTTACAAGGCTGACATTCAGTGTTTGAGCCAAACTTCCTCTCAGTGTGTTAATGGCAAGAAAATGTGAACACTGAACTTTCTCAGTCATGTGTAGCTCTCAGTTCAGTTTCAGTTACAGTTTTCTTGATGCTAGCAGATCAGATTTCATTGCGTCTTCTCATCTTCATTCATCACTCTCCTCAGTGAGTGCTGTGTTGCAGTTCATACTGTATGTTTGTGCCATTTCACATTACAATTTGTCTGAATTTAGCAACAAGCATGACTCGTTAGAAATGGAGCCTGGGAAAGGCAAGGCAGTACATTCGATTAAACTCATAGAACAAATGCGCTTACACCCCTATAATAGACAGATCCAACGCCATGGAGCGTGGGAGTTTCATCTTTGAGAGTCCGGAATCGGGTCACAATGTTTCATTAAGCCATAAACTAAATCATATGATGAAACTAATCTATTAAAAGCCATTCAGCAACAATACCGCACCATAAAAATTACACCCTTCCCACTCAAAATAGCAATTGACAAGGCTGCCTAAAAATTTCAAAGTAATTGAACTTGAGAAAACAAGTCAATATCTTGGATCAGCTTTGAAAACTATTCTTCGCTTACAATTGTAAGGCAGCCCAACCACTGACTTTTATTAATTTAAAAGTTGTTGTTTTTGTTTTTTTTTTTTTTTGCAGGAGATTAACTTGAAAAGCTGTACTTGGGCGGAAAGCCAGCCCTCTCATTTGCTGATTGTTGATTAGAAAAAAAATTACCCTTAATAGAGGTGCTTTTGATCAAGATCTGATATTGGCACTCTCTTTCTCGCATCTAGGAAGGCTATAAAGTATTTTGGTTTCCTGATTACATAGCACTGGATTGATCTGTTACACAATTAATTGTCCTTATTCAGATTCTTGGGTCTGAAAAGGTTACTGATTATGAGACAAAAATGAGAAAGCTGCAGCCATTGTGCCTTTCCTAGACTAGAGTTCTAAATCCCTGAGCTGTATCCAATCCCTTTCTCTCCCTTATTAAAAAAATGTGAGGACCAACATGTGAAGAGTACACTTGATAACTACCAGAATAATACACTCATAACATTTGTGCTGCTTTAAGTTACATACGTTACTATGGAGCTCCGTCACCCTTGTCCTTAGGTACAGTGCTGTGGAGCCGACGGTCCAATGGACTGGATTGAATACACTTCCACCTTCAGTGGAAAATTTAGCCCCGAATACCAATGGCCCCGGAGCTGCTGCAAGAGGAACAGTAACTTTGAGGTGGAGAACGAGGAAGCCTGCAAAATCGGCCAAGACAACAGTGTCTTCACAGAGGTTAGTTGATTATGGACCCCTTCTTGAATGTTCTGAACTCAAAATATAGGCTTCTGTCCCACTTCTCTTCCTCCTACGATGTTAGCAGGCGTGCCTATTCTTCCCTCCAGTGACGTCTATAGTGGTTTTCCGATTCTCTCGCATATATACAGACATTCTTTGTCCTATGCTGCTGTACAGAGTTTATAGATTCAAAGTGTTGTCATAGAAACCTGCCACAAGTCCTTTGCTTTGCTGCACTGCACTCAGCTGATGAGCAAACTAGCCAAGCTGGACCTATAATGCTTTGAGATATATTTCTACAAGAAATGTGCTGGGAAAATACATTTTTTGCTTTAATTTTTCACATTATTTGATTCCACTGCATCAATGCCAAACAAGACAAGATACATGTTTTGTCTCCCTCTGACATGTCTGTTTGAGCTGAATTAAATTATTGGCTGCCAAGGCATTATGTATGTCGAGCTCTTAAATGTGAATTGTTCCGACACAGCGTACAGTGATGAGATCAGATGGCTGTCGCTAAGTACAGCATTAGCCGAGGGTAAATACAGGACAGGCAACTGTATCAATTGTGCTTTCATTGTTTCATTTGGCACAATAGCCATTTTATGTTGCTTTAATGATTAGAAAGGTTTGGTGTGTTTCAGAAAAGTATTTGAAGGTGAATCAATTTTTGGGGAACTGTTTAATCTGGAGTCATTGAATCAGACTCAGTCCTGCTGACTATCAAAGCCGCTCCATTTTCCTTCGAAAACTTCATTCAATTCATCTTCTTTGATGCTTCATTCCATTAGAATAACCCCCCCATGGGTAAGCCTTGTACTGAGGAAGAACAAAGGTTTTCCTGGGGTAAAGGATGAATTACGCAAGTCCTTAGCAAACATGTGATGCACCACTGCGATACTGCCACACTTTGCTAACAGCCCTTACTGTGTCCGCAGGGCTGCTTCAAGCACATTGGTCCTAAGTTCAGTCTCTACACTTGGGCCATTGCCTGGTATGGCTTTGCTGTCTTAATGTTTGTGGTGAGTTTCTGGTGTATTTATACATTCATTATTCCCTCTCTCTTCAGTTGGGCATAGCCCCTTTATGGTTCTGAATAGATGCACAGTGTAAAATGGCCTGTGAACGAGCCTATTTTAGGTCCTCTTGCATTCGCAATAAATGCATCATAACCTTTGGTCTGACAAATTGCCAAGATGTGATTGAATAGGTCAACTTGACAGCAAAAAGACAGATTGTTCATTTTGAATCTGTGATGTCAACGCTCATGAAATATTTCTCTCTCTCTCTCTCTGTCAGTTTATCCACCTGTTGGTCGCCATGTTTTTTTATATTAAGCTCTGAGAAAAGTTCTCCTCGCTTCCTGGCTGCCAGCCCACCCTAAAGATCAAGTTGTTCTGCTACTACTTTTTTCAGCAAATCCCTGCCTACAAGCACTCGAAAAGAATTCCTCAAGCAACACAAGCAACACGGTGGACACGGATCAGCAAAATAAGTCAAAGGAAGCAATGCTGCAACATGACAGTTACTTTCAAAGTATAAAGCAATGAAGCCTGTTGGTATGCTAGGAAAATAACAAAGAAAACTTTATATTTTGTATATTTTAAAATCCTTCAGCACAGTGGTCAGTTTCTTACTCTAGCTGCTCTACATTCTATCTGCAAGGTTACATGGGGGTACATGTGTCAAAAAGATCAAATTTTATAACCATTACAAAATAGACAAATCATGAGATGTATTTAATTCAGATAAAGCAGGCTTGCACGGAGTGGTGGCCATAGCCATTCCAGTGAATTAAGATATTTTTTGTGGCCCCAATGTGTTTCCACAAAACAGCCACAAAAACTTTGAACTGTGTGCCACAGAGACAGCAGTACCTGATCACATGGAGCAGTGGTATTTCAACCCTGATGTTGCACTTTTTTTTAAGCAACTCAAGACCTTGAGCTGATGAAGGGCATGTGTTCTGTTTGGGCTGAAGTGAAAAGCGACCGGAAGGTAGATAATCCGGATCTCAAAGGAATAAGGGCACAGTATCATTGATGAACCGCAACTTGAATCATTCACAGGAGTGTAAAATCCAGGATTGCCAAAACCCAGACCAGCATGTCTTGCAACCATGAACTCAGCCATCTGATTTCACCAATTGGTTCTAGTTGCCTTCCTGCTGAAGAATTGTGCGAATGAACAAATCCCGGTGAGCCTATGCTGCCTATAACTATCTATCTGAACCTAGATTTTACACCTCTGATCAGTTATTTTTCTCACTGTTAAAATTAGGTCAAATAAACTGTTGTGTGGGTATCTCAGCCGAAAACACAAGAATGTCTGTTGACATGGGGTAATCCTCATTAAGCGTAATCATTTTTGTTGCTGCCCATTTGCTTTGTCATGAAAGTCTATGACACAATCTTGATTTTATAAAAATATGACTGGTGACGATTATTTGATTGCAATATCACAATCAAACAATAATGTGAGAGAAGAACAAAGTGCATTAATTCTCCCTCCGAATCGTAGGCTTTTTTGGGAACGTTTTATCAACATTCTTAGTGTTTTATAAATCCATTGCTTTTGCATAGCGATTCTTTGATTAGCACTGGTGTTAAGAATGCTCAAAGCGCATATTTGAGATGTCACTCTTTTAAAGAACGGTGATGTGGCTGGCTTCTCCGGATTAGCTGCAGTTTACTGTATGAAAAGCAAAGCAACATGAATAGGTACACACCCCTCTTCCCATCATGCACGGAATGACACACACCCCAGTCTCTACCCTGCTGTGTCATTTTAGCCGCTTTCAGTTCACAGGAGTGTCTCAACATTAGTTCCAACATCACGGTCTCAAAAAGACCATATTATGGGTGTGTTACTCAAGCAGAGCAGACAAACAGGACGGGCAGCCCCCTGATGGGAACGAGGTGCCTAAAACTCAAATTACAGCTTGCGCCAGTGACTGTACGGGTCGTGACTGATGCGGACATGTAGAAAACGGGCGTGGCATCCACTGCCTTGAGAAAATTGGTCTTAACTACAGCAGTCCCCTTTCATTCACATCTTCTCCAGTCTCATCTGGAGTGTCATTTCCAGGCGGCAATTGTTTTTGGAGCCAGTTCCTGCCACACGTACAGCCATTGGTGTGTGCCCTTATAACAATATATATATTGATTTATTCTGGACTTTGAATACTGGTGCACACAGAAACTCGTAAATTATTTTGCCAAAGCCTTAATCAGTGCTTCCCAAACCTCTCCTGGAGGACCACCTGTCCTGCATGTTTTAGATTTCTCCCTGCTCCAGCACAGGTGATTCAAATGATCAGCTTGTTAATCACCCCCTAAAGCTGATTGATGACTACCTGATCATTTGAATCACCTGTGCAGGAGCAGGAAGAGATCTAAAACATGCAGGGCAGGTGGGCCTCCGGGAGAGGTTTGGGAAACACAGGCCTAAATTATACAGCAAAATCGTACAGGGAAACAATAGGTCTGAAAAAAAGTGTGGACAAGGTATGTACTGAACTGACACGTGAAATACATGGTTATTTCCAACACACCCATTGCTCTGAAACAGTGACATTTCTAAAAATGTAAGCGTGAAGAGGACCACAAACGGAAATGAAAAGTAAGCACTGTACACGTCAAAGAAAAAGACAAGTTTTGGCCGTTTGGCCTCTCTAAGCCTTAGCTTAGCTAACCTTTCCTTTTTGTCTCTGGTCACATCAAGCCCCTCTCCTGCTACATGCTACAATTCAGAGTGAACAGTTGGCTTCTGTGCTCTGCTGACGGTTGAAAAACCGCACACTCACAAACAGCTCACCAGAGGTCATCCAGAGAAAGAGTAAACAAAAAGCTGATGAGTCTGGTACAAGGTGGCTGGGCGCTCACCGTGGGAGCTGTCCCTCCCATCCCATAACCAAAGCAAAGGGCACTCTGTGATGCTATGCACTGGCTCACTTTTTGACTAGACCACCGCTTTTTCAGCATTATCAGACTGATCATCCTGTCAGAGCTCTGTGGGGTTTTTAGCTCACCGGCCGATAGGCAGGTTGAGCTATTGGGATCAGGCGGCGTCCAGGGTCATCATTGTGGTCGTGATCAGTTCGCAAAATCTTCAAAAATCTCCTCCAAAACTGCGGGCAGGTTCACTTCATATTTGGTATGGAGCTTCCCTGGGCCGATGTCTCTAAAGTTTCTAGGCAGTTTTTAAAAGTTTTCATTTTTGGATTTTTAAAAAAAATTTTTCTAATGAAAATTTCTCCATTGACAAATTATCCCTGAGTAAATTATGGCTAAAAGTGATGCAACTATGCACTTTCAGTGGCTGTTCGGTATACTGTGACGTACCCGGATTCACGTGGATTTTGCCTGACTGATTTTTAAAGGAGCTGTGTCACAATGACTGCGCATGCTCGCAACTTTGAACAAAGCAAATCCCCTCAACTGCAAGTAAAAATCTAGATGGTATTTTTCTTCTTCTTTGATTATTGGCGATGACAAACAGCTAACATTCTTTGTACTCCTTGACTACAGCTTAAAATAGTGCTTTAAATCCTCAAGTTTCCATAGAGAGCTCCTGAATATCAAAAGCATAATGCCAGAGCGACTAAAATATATAAATACAATGCAAAACACGGACAGATTGGCAAGGATGGAATCAGATTATGACTTGCAGGAAAGCAGATTCACTTTCCTGGGATGTACGCTCTGAGCATGTGCAGTAATCGTCAAATCGTTCCTTTCATGCTACTGGGACAGTCACACACTTTGATAGGTCTGGGATGAATGACAATTTTTTACATTGCAAGTGCTTACATCTCTTATTTTGTTGTGCAGTGTGCTCATAATGATATAAGCTAATCATTTTGTGTTCAGTTGATTTATCTTGCCCTTTGAATGGTGTTTTACAAACATGCATAGAGGCACAAGCATGTCGAACTGGCATGCCAATTGTCCTACGTGCTGTGTAGACTATTCCATCCTGAGACCTACGCTGTAATCCCATCATCCAACCGTGTCGAACTGTGGTTCAGGCAATGTTATTATCATTTTCAGGTTTTTATATCTATGATCTTCCGTAATGCTAACTGTATTGTTTATGTCTACGCAAGCTGCCTTAATAGTTACTCGTCTAAGTAGCTTGCGCTAGATTGGCTACCTCGGCGCTGATAGCGGTAGCCTGTACCTACATTAGTCATATTATGTACATGCAAACAGGAAATTGGCCCGAATCCATGATAACAACAACAATTCATATTTACAATAAATTAATTGCCAGTGAGCTACTGGGCCACAGGTCCTATTTTTTTTTTTTTTTTGAATGAAAGAAGCAAGTCAAATACAGCTGAGCGATGGCAGTTGATTGTAATGAAATGTGCTCGTTGCAAGATCTAGTTTATATTTCAGAGGCACAATCATATCTCTCTTGAAAAGATCACAAGACACACAGTTCCTGTTTTACGAACATGCCCTTACACGCAAGCATACATCTGCACACTTGCATTAAGAACTAACTGCTAAAGTGGTATGTTATTACTACTGGCATCAATTCTCTAGGCAACTACAGGTTATATTTTAAGAGGCTCACATACAGTGAACCCGAATTATTCAAAGGAAAAAGGTAAAAAGAAAACTGAATGAGAAACAAATTGTTGTAATCACAGAAAATGTTGTTGCAAAAAACATGAAATCACAAACTTAGTCTACTTAAATTTTGAAGCGCACACGCCCACAATAGGTGTCAAATGACCAAGTTGATCAAGGCATATAGCAGAAAATAAAAAGCTCAGACTACACAGTTTCAGCTTTGATGCAACTTTCAGGTTTTTATTCACACATTGGAAATATTACAAAATAAGATGTACTGCCTTTGCAAAGTGTTATAAGGCCAAATGGGAGATCTGGTCTGAAAGTTCAAGGAACACAAACTCTAATGCACACATAGGTAGTATAACCATTTTTAAGGAGAGTTTCTGACTTTGAAGGACAATTCAATGTTTTCATCGACTGCATAGATATGGAGTGACAAGGGAGAGATGGGATCACATGCAGACATACTCACGCAATCACACACAAGCAAATACAGACGCACAAAAGACAAAAACACTAACATACAAGTCACTATCATCCAACAGTGTTACGTAAAAGTAGGATATTTATTTAGGAAGAAAATTGTGATGTGCAATTTTCATCCAGGACGACAGCAGAAAATGTAATAGGGCCTCACTCACACACGTCAACAAAGTAAATAAGCATCTAGACCCATTTTTAAGAAAAATTGTATGAAACACCTGCATAAATAAAGGCTCAGTGGTGCAATGGTCTGATAAATCCCACTACTCCCTAAGTGCAGTCTGTGTATGGTTCCCCCTGCATCCTTATATCCCAGAATGCAAAAAGGAAACGGGTTTATGCAAGTCAAGTCGTTGCACAGCTAAGTGTGTCACATTGCTCCACAAGGGCTGGTACATGTAGATATTGTTCAAAACTGTCATTGTGAGATGAGCTTTGAACTAAATGTAAAACAATTCACAGCATCTTGACATCTATTATGATATTAGGGAATGTAAGACATTGTGCACCATCCCAGAAGAACACTGTCATCAGTTCTGTTCTGCCATATCCCTGCGGTATATAGATCTGAAACTTAATCCACAGAAACAGCCAGTGCTTTACTCAAATACACAAACACAAAAACAGACAAACACACACACACACACCCACACACATGCACACACACACACACACACACACACACTGTCAACAGACTGGATCTGTGCAAAGCTGCTTACTAGGAACCTCTCTACATGCCGAATTTCTGCCCTCTGCCCAGAAACATGGTCTTACTGCCCCCCCTGCTGCACATCACTGGTACTCCCTTCACTTAACCTCCTTCACTTTAATATGGATAACACCACATAAACAGAAGGAACAGCAGGAAGTACGCAGACAGACGCTGGCTCTGTACCCACGACCAACCACCAAAGCTAACGGCTAATGTCCACATCAGCACTGTAGCCAAACAGCAACCTGGTTATTCATAGTGAACTCTGTACAATTATTTTAGACAGTGACACTAGTGCAAAGGGCTCAAATTCTTATGTTGTTCACTCCAAACAAATGCTAGTAAACATGAAATTAAAGCAGACAGGCTGCCCGCTAATATGAGACTATTCACACCCTTACTGAGTGACCCTTGTGAGAATTTCAGTCCTCAAAAATAGTGTCACAGTTAAAACAGTCATTGCTGGTCATGCTCGGTGAGGTCACTGACCGTTCCTACGAGGGGGCAAATACTGTACCGTCACAGTGCCTTCATAGTGAGGATCTCAACCCCCAAAATGGCTCCTATGGAACAAAAGAGCAAAAAGAATAGAACAGTACAATCCGTTCTAAGATATTATATACAGTACACTGCTTTGGATAAAGCATGTTAGAATTATTACAAATCAGAAAGGAAAAAAAAAAAAACGAACATCCTGCAAGGATAAGATGCATTAAGACATACGCCACACTCTTATGGGCTGAAGGCCACAGCTGACAAAGCTGAGGGCCAGGAGAGGACACAGTACGGACATGAAATGTCATCCCTTTAACACAAGGCAGTGTTTATGGTTAATCTTAAGTTTTTCATTTCCTTTTTTTTTTTTTCCAAAATGTGCTTTTCATTTTTTTCAAAAAAAATTTGTTAGACACATGCGCAGACACTCGATAACACTGGCAAAAGAGGAAACACAAAATACCGTCTCAAAAAATAAAATAGAGACAAAATAAATAAAAAGGTAAAAAAAAATCATTAAAAGCAAACAAAATGTCACATTTTTCTGCATGTCTTTGAATTCTGAAATGAAAAAAATGACAAAGAAGCTTCCCAGTCAATTAAAAACTTTCAGCAGCTTTTCTGGTTATTTAAAAAAGATGCGGTAGTTTGTATTTTCTGTCCTGCAACATGTTGCACAAGATAAATCAAACTGGAAAAAAAGGCTAAAATCAAGTACAAACAAATATCTCATTGTGCAGAATAACTCTGATACTTGATCAAAAAGTATAGCAGCTATTCATTTCTCCCTCTCGCTCAGCAAGCAGAAGTACCTGCTCTGGAATGTTTTCAAATCTAAGCCACTTTCGGTTCCTTGCTCTCACCCTTTATAGTCTCTGAGTACTGTTCTTAGTCCATAGTTCCAGTAATAAAGTGGAAAGTCCGGGAAGTGGTGAGATGGGGGTTTTGGTAAGTTGAGGGCTGAAGATTGCTACTTCCCCCATTTGTCCACTCACGAACCCCTTACAGTAATTACGCTCTTACCAGTCCCACATAAATCTCTCCTCCCGACCCCTCCGACTTCTTCCTTTCCTCCTCCTCCCTTTAAAACTTGTCTCTATCACCCTCTATTGTCCCCAACTTCCTAAGTCCCAAGGGAAAACGGGAAGTGATTATGGTGCAAGACCCCGCCCCTTCATCAGGCTCCACCCACACCCCGCCCCTCCCCTCAAGCTCCTCCCCACACACTACCCATCTTCCTCGGCACTGTCCAAGCCTGCACTCCTCTCAGCAGTAGCTGCGGGTCTGACCCTCGGTGTGGATGGTCCAGTTAGGGCCTGGCAGGCTGCCCTGTCGGGTCAGGCCTCTTGGGTTCTGCAGGGGGGGCGGGCGGAGGGAGGGGTCCCCCAGCGGCCCCTCCCTGCGAGGGGTGTTGGGGTACTGGGAGAGCATGGGGACCGACTGAAACTGGTAATGGCTGTACTGGGGCGGTGGAGCCACGTGAAACCCGCCCATGTGAGTACCTCCATACCCACGCGGGGGCCCTAAAATCATATGCGGGGCACCGCGGGGCCCAGCGTCCGAGGGGGGGATGGAGGAGTGGGGATTGGGGTACGGCGGGTCCTGGTACAGGGGCCTGCTGGGGTAAGGGTTTTCCCCGAGCGAATCTTGGGAGCGGTAGAACTTGAGGACTTGGTCTCCAGACGGCATGACGTCGAAGGCCTGGCGGTACTGACCGCTGCCAGACGAGGAGGATCGTCGAAGGGCGTCCTGCCTCTGAACGCTCCCCCCCTTTGGAGGGCCAGCCTGAGATGGGCTGGGGGTGTACACATTGTAGGCCGGCGGGAGCTGCTGCTGGCTGGGGTACGGGTTGGGCGGGTGCTCCGGAGAGGAGGAGGCGGAGGAGGAGGTGGGCGCAGAGGGTGGGTCGTCCCCCTCATCCTCCGCCAGCTTTTCAATCAAGAGGGAGGCGATGTCCTTACCGCTCAGCCCAGGCCCCGCCCCCGAGTTAAGCCGGGACTCCGCCCCAGAGCTCTGTGGGTCTGACCGGCTGCGGTAGTGCGTCACTGAGGTCGGCTTCGTTGCGACCACGTCTTTGGCAGTGTCACCTCGGGGTGGGCTCTCATACCCGACCGATTCGGGCCCCCCTGGGCTTTCTTGTTCCGCCAGGAGGGGCGACGCTGGCTCCACCTCAGGGGGCGGGGCCAGAGATTCGGGTGGCTGCTTGGCGCTGGCATCCAGGTCGGTAGTGAGCCAGGTTTTTGCAGTGGAAGCAGGGGGGCTGGTGAAGGGAAAGTTGACGTAGATGGGCTCAGGCTGGTCTCGAGGCAGGGGGGGTGGGGGCTGTTTGGGAGGCGGGGGAGGTGGGGGTGACGAGGAAACGGAGGGCTTGTGAAGTGGGTGAAGCGGATGGGCAGAAGGCCGTGGGATGGCGGGATGGTCCTCGGCAGGCTGGGACGCTTCGAAGTAGCGGTAGCAGACCCGGCCGTTCTCGAAATAGGGGTGCAGCTGGGAGGAAGTGAGGTCGGCGGATGGGGCGCGATGGGGGACGTGGCTCACTCCTCCCCTCTGGGGTTTGTGCACAGAAAGCGGCAGAGCGGAGGGGACCGGGGAGCTGCCCATCAGGGCGGGGTGCATCTCGTTACGGGACAGGCGCACAGAGGACGAGGCGTGGCGATGCGGGAGGGGGTGAGGGTGCGAGTGGGAGTGTCCGTGAGAGAAGGAGTGGGAGTGCGAGTGGGCTGCTGCCCAGGCTCGAGTTGCTTCGGACGACCACAGCTGCGGAGCACGAGGCACCATAGCGCCCTGGGCATGAAGAGGATGGGCGTGGCTCCTGGAGAGCGGGCGCTGCCCCACCTCCCCGGGGGACGGCCTGTAGTTGCCCTCCGCCTCCAGCCGCATGTTCTGGTAGCTATGCCAGGCGTAACTGGGCGGGGCCTGAGGGTGCTCCGGACCCGAGATCTCATAGTAGAAGTTCTCCACCTTCCCCTGGTCATCGGTGGAGGATGAGGCGGTGGGAACGGGTCGAATGTGGGCAGGCTGGGGAGCAGGATGAGATGGCCGGTACCCCGACGTCCCGCTCAGGCGCTCCGAGAACGCCCGCGACAGCGGCGGATTTGGTGGCCCTCCCGGCGGTCCGCTCTGGGACTGGGTGATGAGCCGGCGGATTCGGGCTGCATCCAGCGAGCGCCGCATGTAGTTATCGGCGCGAAACACTGCGGCCCGCGCGGGGGCCAGCTCCAGAGGTTTCGGGGGTACTTTGGGCCGGGTGGGCTGGAAAGCTCGTACTTGGGCCAGGGGGGAGCACTCTGATTTGGAGTGCAGGAGCTGCGGATGGGGCTGCGGGGGGGACCTGCCCTGTGGCGCCCCCTTGTGTTGGAGGTGGGGAGCAGAGTACTGCCGGTTGTAGGCTGGGGGTTTCCGCTGGGCTGGGGGCTCTCTGTCCTCAGGGAAGGGAGGGGGGCCGGGCTTAGCAGGGGGCGGGCTCAGTGGCTCCTCCTGATTCTTGTAGACAGGACTCGCTACCGAATCTGTGTCCCCAGAGGAACTGCTGCCGGTCACCTCTGAGTGCGAGCCGCCCGAGTCGGACACGGAGGTGTCAGAGGAGAGGGTACCTGTGTCCTGTGAGACAGCAACCACAGCTCAGTCATCACACAACACCTCTGTCATTCTCAAAAACACTCTTACAATCAAACACAGTACTCAACATCTCTGTCCTTCTCCACTTATAGTCTAAAAAAATACGACCAAGGGTCCTGTAGCTTACCGGCAAGTAATCTTATAGTGATGATACAAGTTATGAAAATTTCATGTGAAGTTTGACATTCGAATCATTGAAAGTCAATGCAAAGGTCACTAAATAAAAGTTCACATACATTTATAAGACCTCCTGTTATACAACCCCAATTCCGAAATAGTTGGGACAAAGTGTAAATTGTGAATAAAATCAAAATGCAATGACTTTCAAATCACATCAGCCAGTATTTTATTCACAATAGAACAGAGATAACATAGCAAATGTTGAAACTGAGAAATTTTACAATTTTATCCACAAAATGAGCTCATTTCAAATTTTAGAGCTGCTACAGGTCTCAAAAAAGTTGGGACAGGGGCCTGTTTACCATGGTATAGCATCCCCTCCTCTTTTTAACACAGAGTGGAGGCATCTGGGCATTGAGCATACAAATTTCTTGAGCTTAGCCATTGGAATTTGATCCCACTCTTGTTTAATACAGGCTTCCAGCTGCTGGAGAGTTTTGGGTCTCCTTTGACGGACTTTTCCTTTAATTATGCGCCAAATGTTCTCAATAGGTGAAAGATCAGGACGGCAGGCAGGCTAGTTCAGCACACAGACTCTTCTACTACAAAGCCATGTTGTTGTAATAGCTGCAGTATGTGGTTTTGCATTGTCCTGCTGAAATACACAAGGCCTTCCTTGGAATAGATGTCGTCTGGAGGGGAGCATATGTTGCTCTAAAACCTTTATAAACCTTTCAGCATTCATGGTGCTTTTTAAAACATGCAAGTGTCCCACACCATATGCTCTAATGCATCCCCATGCCATCAGAGATGCTGGCTTTTGAACGGAACGCTGATAACAGGAGGGGTGGTCTTTCTCCTCTTAAGCCCGGAGGACACAACGCCCATGATTTCCAACAAAAATGTGAAATTTGGACTCATCTGACCACAGGACACTTTGCCACTTTGCTACAGTCCATTTTAAATGAGCCTTGGCCCACAGAACACGGCAGCACTTCTGGATCATGCTCAACAATGGCTTCCTTTTTGCATGATTGAGTTTTAGGTGGCATCTGTGGATGGCACGGCCGACTATGTTTACAGACAATGGTTTCTTGAAGTATTCCTGGGCCCATTTAGTAATGTCAATGACAGAATCATGCCGGTGAGTGATGCAGTGGGGTCTGAGGGCCCGAAGATCACAGGCATCCAGTGAAGGTCTTTGGCCTTGTCCCTTATGCGCAGAGATTTTTCCAGTTTCTCTGAATCTTTTGATGATGTTATGCACTGTCGATGATGAGACCTTCAAAGCCTCTGCAATTCGGCATTGAGGAACATTGTTTTTAAAGTATTCCACAATTTTTTTACGCAAGCCTTCAGGGGTTGGAGAGCCTCTGGCCATCTTTACTTCTGAGAGACTCAGCCTCTCTAAGACATCCCGTTCACAGTCAATCCTGTTACACACCTGATGCCAGTTAATGTAATTACTTGCTAAATGTTCTTTCAGCTGATTCTCTTATATATTAATTGCTTTTTCAGCCCTTTTTTGCCTGTGTCCCAACTTTTTTGAGACCTGTTGCAGCCAGAAAATTTGAAATGAGCTCATTTTGTGGATAAAAATGTAAAATGTCTCAGTTGCAACATTTGAAATGTTATCTATGTTCTATTGTAAATAACATATTGGCTCATGTGATCTGAAAGTCATTGCATTTTGATTTTATTCACAATTTACACTTCGTCCCAACTATTTCGGAATTGGGGTTGTATAATCCTAAGCTCTGAAACAGTTTTGGTGATACAAGTCATTGAAAGTTCAACATGTCAACTGTGAACTTTAAAGGTCACAGAAGGTAAAGTATAGGTCAGTAAATGGACTTCACATACGACTTTCTAAATGTCTCTACACAAACTTTGGCTAAATTTGTGACCATTTTCATGATAGAAGTCATTGTAATTTCACTGTCGAGTTTGACCCTCAAAGGTCAATGACAGTTAAGTTGAATGTCACCAAATGAAAGTTCATATGTGACTTCCTAGATGTCAGTAACACAAACCTTGGCTCCTTCTGTGACCATTTTAGTGATACAAGTCACTGAATCTTCCCTAGGTCACGTTTGACCTTCGAAGGTCAATTTGAAGGTCACCAAATGAAAGTTCATATATGACTTCCTATACGTCTCTAATACAAACCTAGGCTCCATTTGTGACCGTTTTGGCAATACAAGTCATTGTAATTGTATTATGTCAAGTTTGACCTTCAAAGGTCACCAACAGTCAAGTTGAATTTCACCAAATGAAAGTTCATGTGTGACTTCCTTGAAGTCTGTGATACAAACTTAGCCTCTATCGGTGACCTTTTTAGTGATAGAAGTCATAGAATTTTCACTCAGTCAAGTTTGACCTTCAAAGGTCAATATGAAGGTCACCAAATGAAAGTTCATATTTGACTTCCTATATGTCCCACAATACAAACCTAAGCTCTATCTATAATAGTTTTGGTGATAGAAGTCATTGAAATTTTGCCATGTGAAGTTTGACCTTCAAAGGTCACCCAAGGTCAATTTCAAGGCCATCAAAAGAAATTTCATATACGACTTCCCATAAATGTTTAATACACATATGTTCCCAATCTTCAATATTTTCAAGCCTAGAAGTCTTTGAAAATTGTAACATTTTGCTTGGACCTCAAGTTTGACCTTTCAAAGTCATCTGAGGTCAACATTAACACAACCAAGATATAGGTCATGTATGACTTCCTATATGTTGATAATAGAAACTTAATCTCTATCTGCAACCATTTGGCCTCCACATCTTGCATATTCACAAAGTACAGTGCCCCCACTAGACCCACTTCCGTCGATTCAATCAAAATGATGCTCGCACTGTACACTGACGGTACCAAGGGAAGTTGATTGCCTGATTTAGAATGCGGTTTTTGAAAAATAATTTTTTAAAATTTCTCAGTCCTATCTTTAACATTGGGGCCAAAATTTCAAGGGCCCATGAAACGGACAAAAATTATTCAATCAAAAATCAGAAAAAAGTGTCTGAAGATATGGTCTCGTAGTACGTTATGGCAAATTTACACAAAAATTCACCAGGCCAAAAAAAAAAGATTAAAAATGTTCCGTACGACGGACGCCACACCATGGCAAATAGTGTTATTAGAAGTCTCACACACACAATAAAACACCTCTGTTCTGCTCTGAAAACAGTCTAAAATGGTGTTATAAACAGTCTAACAATCAAACACAAGACTCAACATTTCTGTTATTCTCCACTAACAGTCTGAAAAATAGTGTTATTAACAGTCACACACACAATAAAATACCTCTGTTCTGCTCTAAAAACAGCCTAAAATAGTGTTATAAACAGTCTTACAATCAAACGCAGGACTCAACATCACTGCCCTTCTCCACTAATAGTCTAAAAAAAAGTGTTATCAACAGTCTCACATGAAGAATAAAATACCTCTGTTCTGCTCAGTCTAAAATAGTGTTAGCAGCCACACAGAACAAAATGTCTCCGTCTTACTGTAAATAACAGTCCTTAATATATGAACAGTCTCACACACACATACCCTCGCGAACGCATGTGTGCACACAAATGCACACACACGCACAGAGGAAAGAACTCTTCTGTCCTTCTCTAAAACCTGCATTAGTGTTATAAACAGGATATAAACTCTTTGGCTTTCTCTTAAACCATTCTTAAATGGTGCTATATGAAGTCGCACCCGCACCCACACACACACACACACACACACACACACACACACACACGCACCCACCTCTGAGTCACTTCAAGAGCAGTCATGCTAGAAACAGGACAACACCTCTGTCCCTATCTACACCCATTTTTAAGAGAATTATACAGTCCCACACCAGACACAACACCTCTGCCCTAAACTGAAAGGTCTTGAGTAGCATTATTCAGTCTCACACACACAGGAAGCAACACCCCTGTCTTACTCCAAAACCATGCATTAAGAGTGCCATACACAGCCTGATCGAAAGAACACCTTGCCCAAAACCATTCTTACAGGCACCGAGAAAAGGGACATAAATAATAACATAAGCACAGAAGTCTGGAAGAGGAAGTAATATCACAGTGTATCATTTAAGTAGGACACCATTATGACAGATACAAGTAATCACTGTGTTTCAAAAGCCTTCCTTAAAATCATTATTAAATCATGTCACTGATGGTCATGTGCACAGACACAGAGGGAAAGTGACACATAGCTAAGAACTACACAAAGTCAGAGACAGGAGTTGGCACCCTGGGTGTAGTACAGAACAAAGACAAAAGGTCTAATCATATTGGGGTCATAAACACGGGCAGATTCATTCTCAGCACTTCTCCATCTCACTCAACACTGGCTGCAGCTGCATAATTAGGATGAAACTTTTCTGCCAACTTGGTTCCAAGTAATTTCATTACGGTGAGATAATTACAATTCTTCTGAAAATAGCTCAGCCTAGTTTTTAATGTACTCTAAGAGAAACACCAATTAGATCAAATTGTTCTGACTTCAATAAGGGACCCACATGAACAATATTATCACTAATAAGCACTACATAATTGTTAATAAGAACTTCAAGCCAAATGGCAAGACTGCCTTTAACTTGGGACTCTTTTCCATGTCAGAATTATTTCCTGACCAAGGTCATATCAACGAACCACAAACGCCACATGAAATCATGGTAACTCAAATGGGTCACCAGTCATTACATGTACATGCTGTTCTCACGAAGGAGAAACGTAATTCAGTGAAAGTGTTACAAACAAATGTACCTCATCTTGGCACAAACAGGTGCAGAAACACATACACACAGCATATATATTGACAGAAATATGCTTTATTATTTTTATTATTATTATTTATTATTATTATTTTATTTGTCAAGCGCAATAAAATTCATGCCAGAAGCAAGTTCTTAGATTCTGCATCTGAATTGGTAAGGAATACTTTCAGGACCATTCATTTTTTGCTTAACAGCAGGTGAAGATATTGTTATTTATACACTTAATCATGGTTTACATCCGTTCAATGGCTAAAATCTACATGTGCTCTTCTGAGGCACTGCGTGTGATACACTAGAAAAATTACAAACCCACTTCCAGAAAAGTTGGGATGCTGTGTAGAATGTAAATAAAAACAGAATATAATAATTTGCACATTATTTAGACCCTATATTTCATCAAAAATGGTTCAAAGTCAATATATCAAATGTTGAAACTGAGAAAGTTATTGTTTTTAGAAAAATATTTGCTCATTAAGAATTTGATGCCATTAACATATTTCAAAAAAGATGGGACAGGGTCAACAAAAGAGCGGAACTGTTTTATAATGCTAAAAAAATGTACCTAGTGGAACTTCTCAAAGCTAATAAGATAAAGGTCAGTGACATGAATGGGAATGAAAAGTGCATCTCAGAGAGGCTGAGTCTTTCAGAAGATGGTGAGGGCTTCACCACTCTGTGACAGACTGCATGGAAACATTGTTCGACAACTTAAGAATCATGAAATTGCAATTTAATCATCTATGGTATGTAATATCAGAAAATAATTCAAAGAATACAAAGAAATCTCTGTATGTGAGGGATGAGGCCAAATACCAATATTGAATGGCCGTGATCTTCAGGACCTCAGGTGGCACTATATTAAATTCAAACAGGATTCTGTGGTGGAAATCAAATCATGGGCTCGGGAACACATCTGAAAACCATTCTCAGTGAGCACAATTTGTTACTGCATCCACAAATGCAAGTAAAAATTTTACTATGTAAAGAAAAAAACCATAAATTAACAATATCCAGAAATGCTGTTGCCTTCTCTGGACCTAAGCTCATTTACGATGGCCTGAGACAAAGTGAAAAACTATCTGTGGTCTGACGCATCAAAATCAGAAAATATTTTTGGAAATCAAGGATGCCACGTCCTCTAGGCTAGGAAAGAGAGGGAACATCCAGCTTTTTATTAGCGCACAATTCAAAAGCCAGCATCCATGATAGTATATAGGGGTGCGTTAGTGCACTTTGTATGGGTAATCTGTGAAGACAGCATTAATGCTGAACAATATATGCTGGTTTTGTACATGTACAGTCATCCAGACATATTTTTCTGAGAAGGTTTTGCTTATTTCAGCAAGAGAATGCCAAACCACATTGTGCGCACGTTACAATATCATGGATCCGTAGTAAAAGAGTCCGGCTGCTGAAGTGGCCTGCCTGCAGTCCAGAGGGCTCACCCACTGAATAATTTGGTGCACAAATGTGACAAAAGAGTCTACAAAAGTGTTGAGAAGCTAAATTCTAAAATCAAGCGAGAATGAGAAAACACTTTGCTCTCAAAACTGCAGTAATTGTTCTCCTCAGTTCCAAAACACTTACAGGGTGTTGTTAAAAGAAGAGATGATGAACACAGTGGTAAACATGGCTCTGCCCCAAAGTTTTTGAAATGTGTTGTGGCATCAAATTCAAAATGAGCATATATTTTTCAAAATCAATAAAATTTCTCAGTTTCAACATTTGATATGTCTTTGCACTATTTTCTATTTATTATCGAATTTAAATTGTTTGACAATCATTGCAGTCTGTTTTTATTTACATTTTATACAACGTCCTAAGAAACAGGGTTGTACTATTTGTATTAGCTAGTGTTCAAGCTTGTCAAATTGAAGTGGTATGGAATCAAATTAAATAAATACCTCCCCAAAAGAAACAAATAAGTACAAAGACACAAAATCGTCTGAAAACATAAAACTAGAAAGACTCATTGGCAGATTGAGACTGAACTACAAAAGAATATAAAAGAACAGATAAATAAGAACTGGAGATAGACAGACACTTGAGGACAAATATGGACAGATTGACAGTTAAACCGACAAACAGACCTGTCCTGGACTCCGCCCGCTCTGCTGCTCCCCGATTTCAGATGCTGCGGTGTTGGCATTGGGATTGCTCTCGCCCTCAGACATCCACACAGACAGGGGGCGCACTGTGGAGTACAGCTGGTTGGGATCGGTGGGGGAGGAGCTGTCCACAGAAACAGACCTTGTGAAGCGGGACTCCAGGGGCTCCGCGGGTTTGGGCTGGGGGGGCTGAGGAGGTCTGTAGGGGGGCGAGGCACCCTGACGGAGGGCCTTATTGGCGCTCTCTGCTAGCGCCAAGGCCATGAGCCGGGCGGGGTTTTTGGGAGGAGGAGGGGGCGGCTGCTGGGATGGGAGGGAGGGGCCAGAGGGCAACATGAAACCTGAAAGTGGGAGGGGCATTAAGAAGGAGCAGAGATTAAGCAGAAAATTAAAGTACTACTACAACATTTCAACAAAAACAACAGGAGCAACAACAACAACATGTTATACATTGATTAGAAATACAATATTTTAACAGTTGTTGACATACCCAGTTACTGAACGGTATCACTCCATACAAAAAACTATTGTTTACGAGTAATATTACAGAACAAAATAGTGTGCCATCAATATTCTAGATGTCGTAATCAATTTTTACGTGCAGCACAGGGCACCACAGCCTCTCATATAGCATCATTTATTAAAAAACAGAATTCATTCATGCAGAAACTCTCACAATTTTACAACTAACAGGTTTCTTGGAGACACTCAGAAGCTCGGCAAAAATGCTCAAAGAGCAGAATTTTAGCAAAAGTTAGCAAATATGCCATTAAAAATGAACTCCCACTCGGTTACTTATGGGCAACAATGCTACAAAGGGGTAGTCAGTCAGCCAGAAAATTAGAGTGGAACTTAAGAAGTTGATTATGGGCACTACTTAAACCCTGGTATTAATAATAAATCTTTTCCCTTCTTTCTTTCTTGATTAAAAAGAAACTTGGTTGCCCCAAAGTCTGGTGAATCTTTGGACATAGCAACAAACATACAATTTTGGCTCCAAGTCAAAAAAAAAAAAAAAAAAAAAAAAAAAAAAATTAAAATACAATGTCCTATCTTTGCTGTACTAGCACTACCGAATGCTGTTACCTCGGCACCCACTTTATTTATTTATTTTTATCCCCGTAACGTATTTCTAACCGACAGAACCTCTGGTACTACACCAGTGCTTTTTCACACACTGACCTTTGACCTTGGGGTCAGGGCCCAGCTTGCTGCGGATCTCCTGCTGGCAGCTCTCTGTCAGCTGGAAGTCGCATGACCTCAGCAGCATGGAGATCATCTGTGGTGGCTGGGAGGAGCTTGCACCCTGGGTCCCCGGCTGCAATTCGCCTGCCCGCCCGCCAATCATCTCCAACACCTTGACAGCAGGGGAAGAGGAAAGAAGTTCAGATGCTCACAAAAGTAAAGCAAAATAAGTGCAGGTACTTAGACCAGCAGCACACTCCCAACCTATCACATTAGCCCACACTGAAAAAACCCCAACACATTCAATCACACACGCACTTTCACATAAACACACACATGCTAAGAAACAAGCACATGAGCATTAGACTTAATGTTTCAAAAATGCAGGACTGACGGCACACCTTAGCGGGTACACTGATGGCGATGGGGTCAGAGATGTCCAGGGGAGGGGATTTGGGGGCCTTGGGGGAGAGGGCGTGCACCACCTTGCGGGTGAAGGAGCGGCGCTCAGGCGGGGGCTGCGCGGCAGAGGGGCCAAGGGGCTGCCCATGGGAAGGGCTTCCGCTGGGCTCGGCAGGGTGGGAGGCGGAGGCCGCAGGGGGTCTGTGCTGACAGTACACCTGCACCGGCGGAGCCGCGGCGGCCAGGATCAGGCTTCGCCGCGCTGCCGCCTCTGACTGGTTGAGCACGGAGTCGGGATCCTCCGTTATCGACCGCTGGCTCTGAGTGCGTGAGTGGGCGTGGCTCGGGTGACCCACGCAGCGATAGGGAGGAGGCGTGGCAGCAGGCGGGGACTCCCTGCCCCCACTGGCCCCACCCCCTCCACCCCCACCCAGCCCAATTGGCCCGTCTTCAAGGAAGGTGGGGCTGAAGTCGATGACATCCTCAGCCATCCAGGAAGAGGCGGGGTCCTGGGAGAAGTCCGGGAGCATGTAGACGCCCTCTTCGTCCTCCTCGTCCTCCTCCTCTTCCTCGTCTTGCCCCTCCTGACGGTCACGTGACTCTTCCGGCAGCAGGCTGTCATACGAGCGACTCGGGGGCAGCAGCTGTGGATCGAGGGAGCCGGCTAGAGCCAGACCATCACTGCTGGAGCGAGGCCTCCGCAGCCTCTGCAGCTTCCCCTGACCTGAGGGGAGAGGGAGAGAGAGAGGGGAAGAGAGAGAGGGAGAGAGAGAGAGGAAAAGAGAGAGAGGGAGAGAGAGAGGGAAAGAGGGAGAGAAGGAGAGAGGAAAAGAGTTAGAGGGAGAGAGAGAGAGGAAAAGAGGGAGAGGGAGAGAGGGAAAGAGTGAGAGGGAGAGAGAGAGGGAAAGAGAGAGGGAGAGAGAGAGGGAGCAAGAGAGAGGAAAAGAGAGAGAGGGAAAGAGGGAGAGAAGGAGAGAGGAAAAGAGTTAGAGGGGGAGAGCGGGAAAGAGGGAGACATGGAGAGAGAAGAAAAGAGGGAGCGGGAGAGAGAGGGAAAGAGTGAGAGATGGAGAGAGAGAGGGAAAGAGGGAGAGATGAGAGAGAGAGAAAAGAGTGAGAGAGAGAGGGAAAGAGGGAGAGATGGAGAGAGAGAGGAAAAGAGAGAGATAATATTGAATAAAATCAATCGCAGCACAATCACAGATGTACACAAATCCCAACACAACCAAACAACAAATGAAAAAGTGAACACAGCTCACTAATACCTCCAACCCTTGTGCACTGAAGAGATTACGGCAAATTTTTATAAAATTTTGCACTGCACCTCTGCATGAAGTATAGAATGCATGACTGAAATTTGAAAACAATCTGATAAGCAGTTTTTGAGAAATCAGTCGGACAACATTTGCAGTGGTAAATTTTCTAAGTTCACAATATGGAAAACAAAAGTAATTTCTGAAAAAATTTTCACATTGTCATGAAACTTGGCACTGCACCTCTCCATGAAGTGTAGAATGCATGACTGCAATTTGAAAACAATCTGATGAGCGGTGTTTGAGAAATTGGTCGGACAAACTGGTGCGGACGGATGGTATTCTTTGGTATATACTATATACCACCGCCCCTTATGGGTCGGGGGTATAAAAACCAGAAACAATCACAGCTCAAGCCTAAAGGAGAAAAAAATATACAAAAAAATTACTAATTTGTTGGTCAGCTCATGATCACAGGTTCTCCACCGCAGTTTTGGCTGAGTACTCCATTGATGGACAAACTGAATACAAAAGCAACTCCATCTTTTGTTGAGAAGTAATCAGTTGGTAGGGACTGCAAAATTGTGCACCTGCAGCTGCATCCATTTCTGTGGCTCTTCAGCATGGCCAGTTTAGCTTGACCAAATATTGACCATCATGCACTGGGCACACAAACAGCGAGAGATATGGGGGTGAGAAAGAGCAGGTGTAGAGAGAAATTTGGAGAGCGAGAGAGGGAGGAGGCGAGGTGGGAAGAGAGAGGGAGTTGGAGGCAGAGGGAATGCAGAGATAGAGAGAAACAGGTCAAGCAGAGAAGAGAGTGAGAGAGAGGAGATGGCGGTCTGGAGTGGGGGAGAGAGAGTGGGAGAATAAGAATGAATGAGAAAGGAAGGGGAGAGACCAAAGAAGAGGGAAGTATATCGTACTTGAAAGAGGTATAGAGGAGCAAGAGGAAGCAATTCAGGCAGTGAGAGAGGTAGATACACAATGACATGAGAAGGTAATATTGTTCATACGACTAAAGCATTATTGAACAGATAGACAGGGAGAAAGGCTCATGAGAAAGGCTGTGTTAGGAATGTATGAGTGTATATAGGAAGATAAAGAATGCATGGCCGGGATATGGAGAGGATGACAGAAAAAACCCAATAAAAATATGAACTGGGGAGAGCGGCAGAAACAGATGAAGAATGACTGGAAAAATAGACCCCAGTCTTCAAAGCAATAGTGATGACGACTGTAGCAGCAGAGAAGGGCTTTGAAAGGAAAATCCATTTGATGACACTCGCAACAGGCCTCTGGATCTGCAGTACCTTCTCTAATCACATAAGATATCATGTGCACGGTAGTCAGATTTGCATCAGTGACACCGAGAACTGGGTTGCCCTATTCAGATTCAAACATGTTGGGAAAGACAGGGATTATTAAACCTGCCAGAGTTACAGTATCCTACCTGGACCACTGTGCTGGGACGACAAAGACTCCTCACTCTTGGCTGACCGCAAGGTAACACTATCCACTCGACAACCTACAACAGCCAAAACAGAGAGACACAAATCAATACAGAGAGAGAGGTGAAGGCAGGGACAGTAACACAGGGAGGGACAGAAAAAGACCAAGGTACATGGAGAAGGGAAAGGAAGAAATGGCCATTACATTTATTTAAAGGACGTAAATGGTTTGATTGAAGATGAATGATTTGGCAAAGACAGACACTGCATTAGTATGACATATTTACAACATAAGTAACAAATTATGCTCCTCAGAAATAAAGCCTAAATGAAATGGCCAATAAAATACAATATAAGCTAATATTGTGCACTCGCAGCACTATAAATGAAAAATTTAATTGTTAATTGAATATTAAACAAATATGAAAAAAATCTCGAAATGCATTACATTAATTTCACAGAAACATATAAATACCATGGCAATGATACCGAGAAGGTTGCAACTAATCTTTCCAGGGACAGCTGGAAAATTAGAAGTTCCCCTGGCCTAAGTCAGAACGCAAGACAACTTTTAAGCAAAAGAACTTCTGCAATAACTGCTTTTGTGGCTGTGCTTACAAACATTAACGGTGCCGCTCATTGCTTCAGGAGATGCCATTACTGTTTTGCCAGTGGTGGTCAGTATTTCACATCATCAACTACAAACACTGTCCCTAATTGGCCTGGATACATCATCAAGAACAATGCAGTTTCCGGTACAGAGTAATTTCAGTAAATCTATGTTGGGCAGCTAGAAATCCAGAATGATCTGAGCCGCAAAACAGAATGTGAGGCCCCGCGATCCTGATGGTCTCATCAGGCTATTACCAGTCAATTACCACATCAGAGGGAAGGAATTATAAAGGGGGTGGGATTATTCTACAGAGTGATGGAGTACAAGGACGGGATTATTCTAGAGTTGGACGAGTAGCGATATTAAAGGGGCATGGTCATTGTCAGTGCTCTCAAATCTGTTAATTTTCTGTTTCTAATTTAAGTTTTCTATATATAAACTCCATTGTTGTCCTTATTTCATTGCAGCTGTCAGTTTTTCTCATATCTCTCTTTTGTGTCCTGTATCTACTCGCCCTCTCCATTCTGTTCAGACATTGCGTTGCTTGTTCCCTTGTTTGTAACCTCGCCCCAAGTCACGCTTCCCAGTTTCCATGCAACTGTTCTTAGTTTTCCTGAGATTTTACTTAGCTATATATATATGTTCCTAGTTGTTCTTTGTCTCTATGTTTTTGGCAAGTTACTCATGAGCCCTTGTATTCCTAGTGTTTTCACCGTTCTTTGACTCGCTTTGGTTTTTGGTTAGCAAGTTCGGATTGCCCTCAGTGTCTGTTTGGTTTGGTTTACAACTTATTGCCTGCATTTTAATTTATGTTTCTGCCTGCTCCCTTGTGCTGCATTCTGCCTACCTAGTTTTGGGATTACTGCGCGTTTCTTGGCACTAATTTTGCCTACGGCATTGATACTGCAATCCCCCTGAGTGTTTAAGAACTGGACTGTCTGACTACAAGCTTCATTTCAATGAAGTCAGTGAAACTGATCTTCCGTCTGTGCCTGGGTTCTGGGTCCCATGTCTGTCAGTTATGAGGGGAAAGTATAGACATTTGAAACAGCCAAGGCTGAGCCCCAAAAAGAGAAAATGATTGGAAAAAGGTCTGCACAATTTTTTTTCATAATTAATTCATAAGTAAATAATATCATAAAGTCTCTCATCTGGATTAAATCAAGCACAGTGTATAGGCTTAAAACATGGCAATTCATAAAACATATGAAAAATGCAACTCAAAAAACATATAATATTGGATGCAAAACAACAGAAACATTAAATTAAAAATGATGATGTTGTGTCTTTACAATGTATCCATAAATATCCATGTTATGGTGTCCACATTGAAGGCCTCTCAGTCATTGAGATTACGGTAATGTTCATTTACATCACAATTTTTTGAGAAACACTGCACGGACACATGAACTGACAGTTGTTCTAATCTATCGTCTGGCTGTGGTAGACAGGGCGAGTTGTTTGATTACGCCAGTTTAGTGGAATCCAAAAAGTCCCTAAAATAACATCTGTCATAAAAATTTCAAATGACTGAATCATCTTTTGGTACAATTAAAATCGTACCAGACAGTCAGGGTGACGTTTACCCTGACTGTCAGACTCGGAGAGTGACAGGCAGAACAGCAGGTCTGTACAAGGTCACTGTTTGAGCATCATTCTACACTCCATGCAGATTCATTTTAAAAATATTGAAGAGTCGCAGTTGCATGCATGGGGATAAATTGCAATAAAGGCAAAAGATTCAGGGGTGATATGGCTCAAAAATTCATGTCCACAGTAAAGATTTTGGTGGTGAAAGAAGACCCAGGGCTGAGGAAAAAAAGATTGATGGTTATACCAGAAAATGATGGGAGAAGAATGCAGGGTTATCCAGATGGATGAGGTGAAGGGGTGAGGTTAAACAGAGGGATGAGGTGAAGGGGCGGGGTTATACAGAGGGATAGGGTGAAGGGGCGGGGTTATACAGAGGGATGGGGTTAAGGGGCGGAGTAATGCAGAGGGATGAGGTGAAGGGGCGGGGTTATAGAGAGGGATGGGGAGAGGGGGCAGTGTAGTACCAGCGTGAGAGGTGGTGGGCTGGAACAGGGAGCTGATCCTCATTGGTTTGCGACGACCCGACCCAGCGGGCTTCCCGATGGCAAAAAATGTCTTCCAGCTCCCTCCTGCTGACTTTCGCACTTTCAACCCTCTTTTCCTCCTGTGACAGAGAGAGAGAAAGAGAGAGAGAACATGCAAGAGATGGAGAGTGAGGAGAATGAAGGTAAAAACGTTATGGTCCACCTTACGTCAGAGGCACGATAACACAGGCTGACCCTAAACCCTCTCTCCCGCCCCAGCTGGGGAGCCCCACCAACCTGTCTGGGGGCAGGTCTAGGACAGTGTGGAATTTCCCCTGGAAGGACAACGGCACCCCCTGCAGGAGGAGAGGAGCCTGCGTCCGTGCCTGAGCCTCCTCCAACGACAGCAGCCGGGTCGACACAAAGGACTTCGGCCTGGTCAGGGATCGCCGGTCTGAGAGACAGAGGGGGGAGAGAGAAAGAGAGGGAGGGAGAGAGAGTGTGGGGGGGGAGGGATAGAGAGGGGGAGAGAGGGAGAGAAAGAGAGGTAGAGGGGGGATAGAGAGGTAGAGAAAGAGGTATGGGGAGAGAAAGAGGAGAGAGAGAGACAGAAAGAGGCATAGCGAGGGAGGGGGGAAGAGAGCAAGAGGGGGGAAAAGGGGAGGGAGGCAAGGAATTAATTTATTGTCCACAAATATGTGTAATGGACAGACGGATGCAGCAGCCAGGCACAAAATTCAGACAAGTAGAGATTATAGACATACAGCAAATAGAGGGAGAGAGCGAGACAGCAAGAGAGTGAGGGGGGGGGCACAGGAGTACAGCAGCAGAGGCTGTCCCCGTCACTGTAAACAGTTCTAGCCTCGGCCCACACACAGGACTCAGTGAGCCCCACAGCGCTGAACACAGGGACTGAGCAGATTTGTTAGGAACAGCGAGCCGTCAGACAGCAGATGCTGCTCTCCCAACACTGCTGGTGTGAGACTCGCCCACCACTGCTGCTCAGTTAGCACAGAAGCAGTCCAGCAGGGGGCTCCACCAGGGGCTCTACACCATGCAAGCGTCTAAGCTCAGAACCAGGGGCCGTTTAACGGTTCTGCAGGCTTTCTGTGGAGCAAACCAACAGAGTGGACGCGGGGTAGAGCACAAACCAGGGACTCAGACTGGCACAGACGCGGGGTTCAGAGCAGAGAATGGGGCGTCAGGCCCAAAAGGGAACTGAACACAAAATCACGAAAGAGCTTGCGACGGTTAAAGCTTCTCTCAGCACGTAAAGCTGCTCGCGCACCAACGACACAAACCGCCCTGCCGAGTGACAGAGACTCACTGGGGTTGCACACTTCATCCGGAGGGGTCAGACACACAGGTGCGAGGATCGCAGTGTGAAGCACACATCAGAGGTGGTATTACCTTATCACAGGATCTCAGCTGTGCCACCTTAAATACATCACACAACACACCGTTCAATGCACTCACATGCAGTCTCCATGGCAACAGCTTGGGCTGGCCTTCCTCGGGAGCCAAGGCAGCAAATATACTCGCAGTAGAGACCTTACCAGCACTGCACATCCATAAAACCACACAAATACGAACAAACACACTACTATGAATTGACTCATACATACATGCACCAACAACACACACACAAATACAAAAAACGCATATACAACATACGCACAGACAGCACACGCACACACACAACCCATGCACATACGACACACGCACACGCGACATGCACATGCAATACAAACATACAACACACCAACATACAACACAAGCACACACACACACACACACACACACACACACACACACAAAACACATACATGTCCAGCACACACACAATACGGTCACACAACACACAAAAAACATGCTCACACAACACATGCACACATAACATATACAAACACAACATGTGCGCACATGCACACACAAGCACACCTGCACACACGCACGCACACACACACACACACACACACACACACACACAGACATGCACGCATGCCCACACACATAAACAAATAAACACACACACACGCACTAGTGAACCATGGTGGATGCCAGTTAAAATCAAAGTCAACTGATTGACATGTTTATTTCTAAAGAAATCCAGCAAGCCATACAATTCATACATTGTCTCAGAGTTGAGTTCAGTTCCAAATAACAAATAACATCTTTGTTCATATCGTCCCCGAAATCTACGCCCAACCGAGAGGTAGGAGCAAATATTAACATTCATCAAAGACACAACCGCCCTGAGTCAGCTCACATGGAAGTCAAGCAACTATAATGCACCTCAAAACATCCAGTCACACCCTCTCTGCATAATCATTTGCACAGTCTTACCCCGTCTCACAAATAAGGCAAAAAAGAAAGAAAAAAAAAAAAAAAGTCGTCCAGAGCCAGGGGGGACGAGGACGACAAAGGACTTCTTATGGCCATACAAAAACACAACTGGGGTATAAGCAGCCATATTAGGGATAAGTCCACAGTTATGGCTCAGAACATGGAGTAGCGATGGTTCTCCTGAGTCAAGCTCTGAGGAGGGGGAAGAAAGAGGGGTTCTGGGCCCTCTGTATCCTCTGTAACTCCACCTGACGCCTCCCCCTGCGCCTCCTGCAAGCTCATCAGCCGGTTTCGAGGATACGAGCGTCGGATCTTACGTGACTCCCAGCTCCTCGCTACGGAGACACACAACCCCAGTTTAATCACCCACAGTAGGTCAGGGATCACCAAATCATGGTCCTCATGGGCCAATAACTGCTGGTTTTCCATCCTCCCTTTACCTGGAAGTCAGGTAGTAAAATAGACAGGCCAATCAACTTTATTAACTGTTCAGTTGATCATCTGGGAAGAACAAAAACCAGGACTGGATTTGAGGGCCAGATTTTCTGCTGATCCCTGACCTAGGATTCACATGAGTGTAAGTGGCATGAAGGCCACAGGCAGATATAGTGTGAAATCTAGGAGAGGCTTTGCGCTTAGCTGTAAAATGTGTGCGTGGGGCAGCAGCCGTGTTAATTACGCAGGTTAGCGCAGTACTCTGGTGATCAGTCGGCACTGAACCTCAAATGCATAATGTAACGATGCAACCATCTCTTCAGGTTATAATGCTTAAGTTGCAGAAAGGCTGCATTAGGTAGAATTAGCCTTTGAGAAAGATACAGTACCAGCCAGAAGTCTGTAAATGCATTACTTATGTTTCATTACGCTGTTTTGTGAAATTCAGGTGACTAAATAATATAATAATAATTTACTTCACATGATAATGCCCAAATTTTTGAGATCAATAAAGAATCCATTTGAAAAAAAATACTTTCCCATTTTCAAAATATAAATTAAAATCAGGCTAATTTAGGACTTAATGGACAGAAACAAACCGCAAGTGCAGCATAGCTGTGGAAACTTCTGTCACTGTGCTGGTCTGAACTCTCAGAACCACATCTGCCCTCATGGAGAAAAATTAGAATGATAGCTAAAGACGATTATTTTGATAAAATTAAGATATGAATCTTCAGGTGTCTCCAAACTTTTGAATGGTACTGTAATAGGCACTGCAAGAAGACAAAGGGAAAAGTGGTAATAAGTTTAGCGGAAGAGCTGAGGAGACAGATGAATGAATAACTCAAAGGGCCTGTTATCTGAGGATGGCAGGATGCTAATATTCTACAAGCGCAGTAATGTTCCCACAGTAAAATTCCACGAAGGCAGCAACCGCAAACCGACATACAGAGATGAGATTCGGCTGATGTCGGAAAATTTTGCTCAGATCGCAGATGGGATCAAAGTTTCTGCTTGCTAGCCAAATTCTGCCACTGTAATACAACTGAAAAGAAAATCGGAGATGAAAGTCGCTCATCGCGGAGACAGTCATCACACCCTCCAGTGCCCAGTTCATGCTGCTAATCCGTATATCCGTGGCTGACACTTCGATGGTGCCTCTCCGTAATGAGCAAGATACCTGCTTCAAGCACAGGCTCCCACACCAGCTCTCATTCATTATAATGATCAAAAAACAGTCCGTTTTTTTTTTTTTAATCTCCTTTCAGATTTTGCCTGGAACAGCCTGTGAAAATTTAACAATACTGACCCATTAAAAAATAAACACTACTATTTCACATCAAGGTATTTGATATGCATGTTGCCAGAGGCCTTGACTGGCCATACACAACACATGCAGCAGCTGCTGCCAACTGCCAATAAACAATCCTTTTTTTTTTTCTATCCCACAGCAAGAGGATGCAGATAAATCCCGCATAGCTTCTACGAGGAAATGTTACCTGAGCTCACCCCGGGCCACTACCTGCACCATTAGCACTGCTGTGCTGAGTTATGACAAACAAACTCCACAACTTCCACATTACACGCTGCAGCATTGATGCCTTTCACAAGCTACATTTATTCTCTTCGGGAACCTTTACATTGTACATCACAATTACACTAAATGAGAGAATATGCACAAGCTGCAAATTAAGCCACTGCAAGAAGACTATGGCCCCACGGAGTCCTGCTCTGAATCACACAGGATGAAAGCACCCTTTTAGCCAGCACCCGAGTGCACGAATGAGAACATAAATAACAGAAAAAATAACCATAGATCATTCTCTGATGAGCCAAAATTATTTTAGGAAACATGAGAACACTGCAGCGAAGATTAACCTCTGTAGAAAAGCGAGGGATGTCCAAACCACCGTAACTACTCGTCACCTAACATTCGCTACATAAATTCATACATCTTGGGACAGAACGCTTGAATGAAACAGTGATAAAATGTATGATCTTAAGTCAGAATCAGACCCACGTACAACCTCTTTTAATCGACTTCTTAAACTCTGAAAAATGCGATATCACAAAACAGAGGAGATTAGAGAGTAACGGACTGAACTTTCGGCTGATGTAATGTAATGTGATGGAGTTTGCGAATACTGACTAAGAACTTTGAACACGCATTAGAAACTACTCATCAAAAAATTAAGCCAACTGACGCTGGAATAACCTGTGGAATAAATGGATTCGACCAGGACCGTTCCGCACCACGAGCAAAGTGTCGCCAGCGAAATGAAGAACAATAGATGCGTGTGGCCCGGGCTCCATTTCAACAGCAACAGTTGAACAGGAGCCAAACATCTCCTTAAAGATCCTGACTGCATTTTAACAGAGCCATCAAAATTAATTTGTCAAATTTTAGAATTCAAGACAAGTACATCAAGGCTAGAGCAATTCCAACAAACAGAGGCATACGCGCACGAACATGCAAATAAAAATACTTGCTTTAGCTCTTAAATTGGGAGGCTGCCACGTTTTACGAGCCCCTCTTCAGTAACAGCCCACAGCTAATCAAACACTCCTCTCAGTTATAAAACTTCTGGGCAGCAGAGTCACAAAAGCACATTCCGCTGAGCATTTGGTTTTATGAGGTCATGCTTCAAATAAACGATAACACGGCTGCTATTAATGTGACAACTTACAGTGTACATTACTTCGTTTTACAGGGCTCACACAAGGGCCTGTTAAAAGATTGTAATTAAAGCACTGATTTAAGAACACACAAACAGCAGTGACACGCAGCAGCGTCACTCAATCAGAGGACAGATTGTTTGGGAAGAGACAGAAGGAGAAGGTGCGCAAGAAAGCATCAGGTTTGGAGAGGGGGTCCAACAGAGAGAAGGAAAGCATACCGGAGTTGAAACGACCCACGGAGGTGAAGGAGTCGCTGAACAGAACCTCCACGTTACTGAGCAAAAACTCCACCACCACCGATTGGATCCGCACCTCCTTAAACGGGTCAGCCCCACTGAGCCCCACTGCTTCAATCTCCATAGACCTGTCACACACCCACACACACACACACACACACACACACACACACACACATATACATATACACAAAATACAGACAAAAAAAGCAGTCAATTATGCAAGAGGTCTGGTTAAATGGTTGCTTCTGTGATGGAAGAAAAGAACAAACCTACATGTGTAGGGGCGCATTCTCTGTTACCTGAGCAGGTTGGGGGCCCACACGATGGCCAGGTTTTTAATGTGCATGTTGGTTTCCCCGCTGTAGGTTGCCAGGTGAGCCAGGTGTTTCATCAGAAACTCCAGAGTCCTATAGAAAAGGCAAGAACCCCACCCGCCCCCGTCACCTAAACAACAAAGCACTCAGGTCAGTGCAGTCAAAGAGGGGATTTTTCCTCACTATCCAAGAAACCAGGATTTTTCACTGACATAAACTAATCCTCATCCGAGACTAAACTCAATTTTGAGTGGACATGCCCTAAGCAAAACTCAACTAGAGCTGCGCTCAGAAAGCGCAAGTACCTCTGCCAATGTACTCAATGTTATTTTTGCCAGAATTAGCTAGCAACCCTGGTGTTTATGCAGTCCTGTAGTCTTCGTGCAAATATGTTTTTAATGTGTTTTTGACCTTTTACATGCCCTTGACCTTGACCTTTGACCTTGACCTCCAAAAATTGAATCACCTCTTCCTTGAACAATACTTAATCATTTCACCGAATTTGAGGAAAATCCATTCATAACTTTTTGCGTAATCCTGCTTACAAACAAACCAACAAACCAACCAACAGACAAACGGTAATGATCACATAACCTCCTCCAACTTGGTTGGGCGGAGGTAATTAAAGGAGCAGAATGTAAGAAATGTATGTTGATTAATCATGAAATGGCCCTGATATATCACCAAACATTAAGGAATGATGTTAATTTCAAATACTTATATCACTGACAACAGTAGTCCAGCCAGAATATTCTCATTACAAAAGCGAAGTTGCAGCCCACAACTAATGTTGATGTTGCCATTTTGTGTTTTGGCCTTTTGTGCCGCCCTCCACCTATCTCCCAATCACAAAGTCGGTAGCATTTCGGAATCCAGGTTGCCAGTTACCACTGAGCTGCAGCTACCAGCGTTTCGGAGCACAAATGTCTGACGTTACTAAACCTAAAAGGCCTCATTATGATTCCGAAATACGTCGTGACAAAATCAGAAACAAAACAAGGATCTGCATAGGACATGCCTTTGAAAGATGGAGACGGCTGAAAGTGGAGAGGAATTTGAAGACCGATGCCAAAGTTGCTCATTTTTTCCTGGACAGGTAAGATTCAGCTAAGTTTGGCTAACTTAATTCTATTTAATGTAGGCATGCACATTTCAAATATTCTCTACAGTCAAATAACGTTATGTATGTTCGTTCATGGTACGTTAGTGCGTATGCAGGTGGGTCATCGAATTGACTAGGTAACAAATTGTTTGAGAAATAAAAACCGTGACTCGTCATTGCTAACATTAGCAATGCATTATTAGAGTCCGTTTCTCTGGCATTATGCTGAGACGCTGTGGAAACCGTTCCAACATTAGCACAGCCATTATGGCAATATGAAATGTAATTGAGACAGTACATCGGTCAAATGAGTCCTCATTCATTCTTTACGCACATTATAGTATAGACTTTAGTGGGCTATCCACACGGAAGAGTGACGAGCAAGTTGACCAGTATGACCATTGGTAAAGTTAGTTAGTCATTAGTCTCGAGCTTTTCTGAACTGAACTGAACACAACCCTGTGAGAGCAAATCATTGGCAATATTGAAACGTAGCCATGGTAGCTCCGTGTAGTAGACGTTCTTGCTGGATCCAGCAACCTGGCTGGCAACCTCTCGTCTGGGGGAGAGGGGAGGGGATACTGCGCTCTGCACTATTTTGAATTTGACTGCAGTACCAGTTTTGGCCACAAACTTACATACAGCTCCTTTAAGCCCAACTTCAGTTGTGCAAGTGAACCGTGCCCCAAGTATACCAACCAGATGCAGTGAACTCCGAAAATTTGACAAGAACAGTACATTAAGAGCAGAGCTGAAGGAAAATGGCAGGGGAGAAGGCTGAGCACAAGCCCATTGGGCCCAGAGAGATTTAGGGTCCCATCAATCAGCATTTCCAGATAAATATGGAAACAAAATCACACCCCTGTCAGTCTGCCTCCCACCTAGCACTGCAGCAGATAACCTCATACAGCACCTCACTCTAATGACTGTGTCTGTCTCATTTCATGGAGGCGATTAACCTCACCTTTATTTTACTAAGAAGCCTGACTGAGATATTAAAACTTTAGAGCTGAGACCCAGAGATGACTATAATGGAAGCATAGAGTCTCAGGAGGAACTCCTCCTCGTCAGTCCATATCAGGAACTCTCTAGAAAGACCTTTTACTGCACAAAAGCCAACCGGCATGGAGGAACCCAACAGCCATTTTGGGAGGGGGGGGGCACCTGTAATGGGGGGGTGGGAGCTGCTGGATGACATCGTGCACCTTCACCAAGCGCTCGTCCTCCGTCATCTCCCCCATGCAGTCCTGTGGGGCACAGACAGGTAGGTTTGTGTCTGATTGGCTCAGAGTGCTAGTCCAAGTTATTTAGTTACTTCAAGCATGATATACCCCACATTCCACCTTAACCCCTTAAACTTTGACTTTTTCACTTAAGTTTTCCCTTTAGCAGATTCAGCATGAAAAAACATTTTTTTTCCATAATTCAGGACAGTGTCAGATACATATTCTCTGTCTGCGGGTTGCAGCGCTTAACTGAAGCTACATCTCACTTATACTGAGTGAAATATTCAAACCCTAGACACCATGTTTTCCTGGCCACATTATTACAGTAGTGTGCAGTGATGATTGTACACCACCACTTTCACCTAACAGGGGTCCTAATATATTACTTCTCTACAGTTGTCTCCAGAAAATGTAATGAAAAATAGTATGGTAGGCAATGAGAGCAAAAAAAAAAAATCATTCCCACAAGTATATTTTGGTAAAAATATGGGTAATAAAAAAACACTGAAAACATACATGTTTTTTAATAACAATTGAAAGGTGTCACAAATTTTATTTTTTGACGCCTCCATAGCCTGAATGCATGTTTGAAGGCTCATTCCATGATTACTGATGCTAAAAAAATTGCTTAAACTGGTTTGAGGCAACATTATTCTGCAGAATTACCTTTGATGGTCAGTTGTTCCAGTATATAACGTGACATGAACTTTGAGCAGCGTCACAGTGTTAAACAAATGGCATGAAGGAAGGAGCTCTCTCCGAGATAGTTTGTAGCCGCATTGTGGCCTTAAATGATGCTGGTTGGTCACTTAAATAAATTTCTGAAGAGGTGAAATGCTGCCATGGGACTGCAAGAAACGCCATCAAGCATTTCAAAGGAACTGTTCACTGAAAACTAGTGACAACAGAGGCACAAAATGGAAGTTAATTGCCTCTAATGTTTATTATCTGTGTACAAAAAAAAAAAAAAAAAAAAAAAACTGTATTTTTGTGATTGCCTCAAGAATTTAAAATGGGCCTGAAGTTAGACAGGTTTGAATACAGCAGTCGCATTTGATGTACCCAAATATAGTTTTATGGGGTTACATGCAATTCCATAAATGTGTAATACATGCATATCATGAGAAAAAAACTTTAATGCTTCCTGCCACTTTACATCTCACTGATGTCCTCCAAAAATATTGTGAGCAAATATTCTGTCCATGATTGGTGAATCTGATGCAAAAGCTGCGTCTTAAAAAATTTCTCAAAATATAGAAATGAGCCCCCTTTCAGGGAGCTGAATGTGCGGCTGTGCATGTGAATGTTGCATCAACTGTTCTAAAACTCAGGAAGCTTAAAAATCATACGATAAATTTGTGGTCGGGACGTTTGTAAAGTTTACGCCTGAAATTCTAAAAATCCAAGCCAATATAAACGATATAAATATTCCTAAAGAACCAACTGAGCTATTAAATTAATTCCAGCCCACAGTTTAGTTCAGCTAAACTAACTGACAACAATTACAGTGTGGGCACCAAATGATAAACAAATCCGACACAAAGTAGCCACTGAATTTTTTTACTTTTTTGATTTAATTATTTTTTGAATTTGGCATCTCCAATCCCACCTGAATCTAGAATGTCCAATCAGCAAACTATGAACGAGCATGCTAACACGTGACTCATGCTGTTACCTCAGGAGAGAGCAGACAGGTTGCGTTTCCCATACGAATCACGCGCCAGTCAGCTGCCGCTTCTTTACACTTATAGCCTGAAATGTAGCGAGCTCACTATAAGGGTGGGGGAAACCCAAACATGAGCTTGCTTAGAATTTTACTGATCAGTGCCTCGATGGCCAGCAGGAGGCCCCTGAGCTACAACTAGTGCTCATCCAAACCAACTACATCCCTCCTATATCCCTGAGCGGCGCAAACTCAATTAATTGCTGCTCTCAAAAGGCTGCCGGCCACAGTCGGCACTGGCACAGCATAGAATTCAGTCAGACTCCATGGTGGTCACTCCTGCACCGCCAACAGCCCAATGTGCGGGCAGGTTTTTGTTTTTGCCGAACACCTGTTTCTAATAATGAAGATCTTCACTAAAGAATAGGAATATTTAATTTGACGGAACAGGTGCCAGCCCCGACACTGGCCATTTTCAGAAAGACTGAACGCTGCTGATCGGTTATGAAGATCATAACAAATTTAAAACAACCAATCAAAGTTTAACAGTAAATTCAGACTGATAGTTAATTCATTGTGTGAGAGCTGGTTAGGGAGTTGAGTAAATCTGAGGTGAAGTCCAGTGGTGTCCAGTACTCACTGCAAACTTGTCGTAGAGCTGGTAGGTGAGGAGTGGGTTGGGGAGTTCCCGAAAGTAGAGCTTGCATAGAGACCCCACGCAGTGGATGTCCTGCATGTATGTGTCCTTGGTCAGATCTGGAACATTCTCACTGTCAAACTCGTGCCTGTGGGGCGAGGCGTGGGAGTGGAGGGGGGGTTGAGATACCGACTGAGACTGTGCTGTTATAAACATCACTATTCGTGACTTCTGGAAAAAGAGCTTCAATAGAAGGCTGCAATTAGTGAAGAGAGAAGTGAAAGGTTGCTTTGCTTTGTTTTGGTTTTGTTTTTTTGAATAACACATGCTTATTTCCCTTATATTCTTCTTCACAATATTAATGGTTGAATTTGAAGCTGCAAATACTCCTACACTGATCAGACTGTGCTGTGATGCACTTATTTTAAACATAAAAGCATGATATTATGGCAAACTAATCATAGTTTTGACTTAGAGAATAATTTCCCATGCAAAGAATGTCAGCAAGACTAATCAACAGAAGCCATCCAACAGATTTAAGGTAAAAACATTTACAAAAGATATAAAGTTCCTATTAGAATAGATCCTTTTCCAGGAAATAGCTCAGTTTAATTTGAAATGCTCAATAAATTCATAATGAATGAGGTAAAACAGTAATGGAATGAGGTCGAAATTATTATTATATTCATGAACTACAATTAACTCAATACAAATAAATGCAAAAGCAATTAAAAACACAAATAAACCAAAATGTTTGTGTCTTAGTCTTGCTTTGTTTTTGCCATTTCTACAGGAGGAGTTCACTTCAAAGCTGCATATGATCACATGACTAGTGAATGCGGGAGGGACCTGACCTGAGCTTTTGGATGTTAGACGACACACCAGAGTGCCTGTAGATACCGTCCACGATGCCGTACTTCTCGATGAACTCCGAGCAGCTCTTCAGAACCTGTGGAACTAAGGATGCGAGACACAGAGTTAGGTTTCAGAACCAAAAAATGAGCCCATTCAGAGCCTCAGGCCCATGGTAATCTCCTCTTTCACACAACACTCTACACTAGAGCTCCCATATATGAAGACCTAATGTCTAATTGGTCTCCTTCTTTCCTTAATTAAAGCTTCCCAGCAATGCCATCTCTTAGAGCTGGATATTTCACAAACTAAATTAGCAATAGCTCTAAAAACAAAATTTACTTCATCCAATCTAGTTACATTGCAGCCTTTTGGTGCTGCTCAAAGTTTTTTCATCTTTTTTTCACACCAGACAAAGTCTTTTATCAAATAAAGTTCCAAATAAAATCCGCAAATAAAATATCTTTCTGGTAGACATAAATTTCGGCATAAAATGAAAAATTCCTACACCAGAAAGTGCATATAATGAGAGACAATGAGGTAAAGCAGAGACGGATTGGGCACTGAGGTGAGATTGAGTGGGCCTTCAGACTCTGAGGGTCAGTTACACAGACAATGATCAGGCTTAACCCTGGATCAAATGGAGTTTTGAGTGGAGACTCTCCAGGCCTGGGCTTAAACCTATAAAACCTGTGGACCCATACATGGATCTGTGAAATGCAACTGCTATATTCAAACCTGTGGAATTTCAAGCCTATTTAAATTCTACTGGAGATTGCGAGATTTCCAACAATCCCAAATTGTACTGAGAAATGTGTATAAAATGATGTACAAGATCTAGATATTTTACATTTGATCTAATGCTGTGGCCATAAAAACATGGCGTCCTGCATTTGAATAATTCTCTCAATATAAGTGTGATGTAGCTTCAGTGAGGCACTGCAAACAGAGGATATTGAATATGTATGTGACATTGTCCTCCAATGTGAAAAAATGCTTTTTACTCCTGGATAAGCAAAGCTTAGGAGGGAGTGTTGTGATGAGACTCGAGTGTCACTCACTAATCAATCAATCAAGCAATCAGCGATAAGATTCACAAACAGGTTATCCAGGAGCTAACGATAGTGTTGCTTTGATTTTGTCTTTGAACCTGCTTAAGGGACAACGTAAGTGAAAACCTTTAAGTTTAAGAAGTTAAATTGGCATGAGTGAAATCGGAACCAATCATACAATATTGAAAAACTCTAACCCTTCACACAAATGCCCCCATCCCATCCATGAAGGGTACAGTACCATCATGTCCAGAGTTGAGCAGGTGCTCCCCCAGGTCGCAGCCGAACACCCTCTCCTTTAGGATACCCCTCTGTTTCAGCTTCTGCTTCGTGGGCCGGGACTTCATGAATGTGCGCAAGAAGCCCATCAGCTTGCCATGCTTCTTGGACACTGGCAGGGGGCGACAGAGAGCACTTGACTTCAGTCGCACAGAAAGAGAGCAGGGCGTGGACGTTCAAGCTGCTCCTCTCTAGCTGAGCCCTGATGGATATTAGAGGCTACAGACCACCACAGAGATTGCCCTTCAATCGGAGTGCCTGATTGCCATTTTGTAAGTGCTAAAGTTTATAGTAGCACAAGGTATAACGTTTCAGGGTCAGGATGTAGTAGTCCTGCTATGCTTTCTGCTACCAATGAACTGAGCCATCTGATTCCACAACTTAGTTCTACCTATTGGCTGAGGCAAAACAGCCACACGATAGGGACAACAGGGCAAGGACCTTCACTTTTGGAGCTCGTATTTTTCACTCACACCTTGCCCTAACTGTAACAACAAGGGAACCACTTGGCAGAACAGCCTCTAGCTTACCCTGCACCAGAGCTGCAGTCTATCCCTCCCTCTAAACCTCCATCCCATCCTCTCTCTTTAGCCCACTCTCTCTGTGCTCAGCGACTCAGTAAACATGAATTTAATTTGCAACTGTTCACTATATTTAAATATGCCTCTAAAACATGTTCAGCTATAATTGTGTTGACACAAGCATGCATACTGATAGCTGTTGTTTGTGCATTTATGCGATGGCTGCAGTAATTAAACTGAAAAAGAGGAAGTGAGCCAGAGGCAGGAACTTCAGTAAAGCAGCACTGAAAGTATGGAAAAAAAAAATACAATCACAGTCATAACACCCATAAAGCAGTCAGCCACAAATCACTAAAAAAGCAACAAATCACTGCTAAACATTAAGGGAATTAATGAAGGATTAGAACAGGGGCAATAATAAAATAAAAAAATAGATTTAAAAAAAAAAATAAATGAATAAATGGCGATGAGAAATAAATTTTCTTCCTGTTATAAACTGATGATGCATTTTTCATTTATACAACAAGCTCATTTGCCCTGTCTCTTAAATCTAAATAATATCACGGCAGGTCCTTCCTCCAATTAACTTAAATTCATCGTCCTGCACTTGCCCCTCTCATGGAACCCCCTGCAGCCCAGCTGCTAAGGTTCTTGACAGGGGCTAAGAGGACTGACATAGCCACTGTAAAGTAATTGCAGCTGCTGGGCCCCTAAGCATGGCCCATGGGAAACTGGTCCCTCCTCAGTCACAAAGTGGATGCTAATCAACTGTAAGTCATCTTGGTTAAAGAAAATGAGCTAGATAACTGTAATGTAATACAATATCTGGAGCAGTGACCCTCTGCACACACTGTCAGTGCTCAGGCAGTTGTATAAATGGCCGTAAATAAATTTACCAGCCCCAAGATTAGAGGGATTAAATTAGGTATTATGGGAGGGGGAAGGGGGTGGGGAGAGGAATTCTTATATTAATAATACATTAATAAATGCGAATCCATTTTAAGTTGTTACCAGCAAGTCTTAGGAACCAAGGCTGAAGAACTGAGAGAGAGAAAGAAAACAGAAATGCCACGCAAGGCAGTGCTTGAACATTATACAAACTCCTGACAAACACACGGATACATACCTGAAACTCATACAACAACACATACACATGTAAAATGATAAATTACAACAACTACACACAGACAATAAAGACTGAATTTACAAGATCTAGCTTCCAGACCTGGGTCAATTTTGTGACTGATGTGGGTTTCAAAAACATTTACAAAGCTTGTCTAGGATATTGGAACCGCATCTTCATTTTTGCCAAAGCACCTCTGCATTAATCACTCTCCACAGTTATGACAACTGCTCCCGATCCATTTCATTGGTTGCTACCGGAGCCATCGATTTAGACTCCAGCAAACAACTTAAAGGGCATGTAAAGTCGATTCCCATTTTTTTTGTTTATCGGCCAATCAGTGAGCCGCACCCGCACAAACGGACCGAAATAGAAGGATTACCTACGCGTGTACACAAAACATTGGTTTATGAATGAAATTGGTCATGTGACAATGCAAGATGTAAACAAAAGCAAGTGATTTGTATGTAAACATTGGAAGTTCAACGTCCCGTCTGAGAATTGACTTTAGATGCCCTTTAAGCCTAACTCTTACCCTGTCCCAAACCTTTACCAGTCCTAAACTAAATTGCAAAATAGCCAAACATATCAGAACTTACATGGGCGTGGTCATGGCAGAAGTGCGTTAGAAAAAAATCAATGCACATTAGAACCAAATAAAAAATGTCAGAAAGTAAAACTCTGCTTTCAGGTCCTCATGGGGCACACTTTTACAAGGCAAGATCAATCGTGCACAGAGAAGTATTTGAATCCAAAGCAATTGGAACACTGACCCAGATCTGCTTGATTATGCAGACTCAGGCCAACGGACATCACAACAGGCTCATTTCATGTCAAATCATACAGATTTTGAGAAATTTTCCAGGTCACCTCCTCAAAAATCTTTGAAAAAATTCACGAGTAAATATTCACAAAAATTAAAAAAAGCCAAATATTAGGCCAGTATCTCAAATAGATTTCAAGTTATAGCCCTTCAAAATTTGAATAATATTTTAAGTTTTTTGCGAAACCCATTTTCAGCCCACTTTGGCAACTTATTGCTCCAAATTGATTGCTTATACAAGGCTGAAATTGGGTATACTAACCATATTCATCCCCTAGAATCTGAAAATCGCCTTAGCTTTTGTGTATCTTGATCCACTTTTGTATGGCAAAGCCTCAAAATCAGCCGAAAACACAAAATGCCCAAAAACGAGACCACATTTTATAAGCTGTAACTCAGGAACTAAGTAAGATAAAAGGCAGAATTCATTTTTATGATTTTATGATATATCTCTCTGTAAAAATGCAGTAATCCAAGTAATATCATTTGTAGAAGTTCTTTAATTGAATAATTTCTAAGTAAATTTTTCCGGTTTTGCCCCAAAATGCCCTTTTTTGGGGCAAAAAATGACCATGTCACCAGTTATTCATCTCTCTGAAATTTTTATGGTGTAATCTTATAAATGTGGACAGTGTAGGACAAAAAAAAAACCAGAATGATGTTCAGCTTACTTTTTTTTTGTTATAAATTTTTAAAATATGTACCGAAATTGTGTATTTTTTTGTTGACTAAACGGGTATAGGCCTGCTGCAAGTGCTGTTATGTACTAAATATAAAACAAGACATTGATCAAAAATATTTTTTGGACATGATACACCATCTAAAAGTACAACACATGACAGAGGTCTAGTCAGAATATTTTGGTGTTTGCTAGATTCCACAGATTTATTCCTCAGTTTCATTGGTTTCATTGTTTTTGTTGGGGATGACTGTTTGGGGATGACATCAGTGCCTCAAACATGCCATGACTTGACTGATCACAGGCTGATCACAGTAATCCTAAATCAGCCCAAAAAAGTATTACTGAATTGCACAATAATAGTTCACTATAAAAGGAGGCAGTCCCACTTGGGGATTATTAAATCATCATGAGCACTGAAATGGAGGGGAGTAATTTACCTTGGTACAGTATTGGAATCCATTTAGATGATGCATGTCATTCAAGGAAATTTACATTTCATTTACAAGAAAAATAGGATTATTGGGACTAAATACTTTCTCAAGTGAGGATACTGCCTTAATGCAGTGGCGGTCTGGTGTTCCGCAGATTGATTCAGTGTGTTGTTATCATGAGAAAATGTTTTTAACTTGCTATGAGAAGAATCAAAGGTACAGTGCAGATCCCAGCAACATTCACCACAAAAAAGCAGCAGGCCTACACCCTTTTAAGTAACAAAAATTTTGTAACAATTTAAAAATTCATAACAAAAATGTAAGCAAAACATCATTCTAATTTTTTTTTGTCAGACATTGTTCACATTTATAAGATTGCACAGTAAAAATTTCAGAGAGATGAATAACTGGTGACATGGTCATTTTTTGCCCCAAAAAAGGGCATTTTGGGGCAAAACCAGAAAAATTTACTAAGAAATTATTTCATTAAAAAACTTCTACAAAGTACTTGGATTACTGCATTTTTACAGAGAGATGTATCATAGAATCATAAAAAATGAATTCTAGCCTTTTATCTTACTTAGTTCCTGAGTTACAGCTCATAAAATGTGGTCTCGTTTTTGGGCATTTTGTGTTTTTGGCTGATTTTGAGGCTTTACCATACAAAAGTGGATCAAGATACACAGAATCTAAGGCCATTTTCAGATTCTAGGGGATGAATATGGCTAGTATACCCAATTTCAGCCTTGTATAAGCAATCAATTTTAAGCACTAAGTTTCCAAAGTGGGCTGAAAATGGGTTCGCCAGAAAACTTAAAATATTATTCAAATTTCAAAGGGCTATAACTTGAAAACTATTTGAGATACTGGCCTAATATTTGGTATTTTTTCATTTTGTGTGAATATTTACTCGTGAATTTTTTCAAAGAATTTTGAGGAGGTGACCAGGCACCCCCTGGATGATTTTACGTGGAATGACCCAACAGACGTCCAAGTGTTTACCGTGCCGCGTCGCGCAGAACCACAGGCACCAATGGAATGTCACGGTCATTCCATTCAAGTTCCTCTCAAGCTCATGCGAATCCACTCCACCGCATTACATTGGGAAGCTCATGTGGTGAGCTGGTGAGCGCTATGCATAGTCACACCCCTGGTTGCACATAGGTATTTCAGATATGTCTGTGGGAGCAGTGCTTCCTTGCTGAAATATTTCTGTAGCCAGAAGCAAACTCATCCCCACCCAAGCCAGTAATATAAAGGGCAGCCTAGACTGGAGACATTGTATTAGACAACTATAATGCACATATTGTGATAGGAGTGTTGAGACATCCATGGCCTGCTGTAAGTCCTGTGACACAATCACGCGTGCATCATGACTCACAGATGCACCAATCAATCCTATGATAAAGAGGTAAAGGACATGACGGAGTTTGCAAGCGGCACAAAACATTGGGCCCTTTAATTTCATTTGCCTTATGGAGTTTGTAAAACCATCTTGAGAATAAGCCAGATCTGTCACTAGGTAATTAACAAAAACAATCATAGGCCAAGAGTCTGATTCAAATTTTATATAATTGTAAATCTACTAGATTTGACCTTCGAACAAACAGTCCAGTGTAGTAAGGGTCAGAGGCTAAGCTATAGACAAAATATGCAGCAAAAGGGAAAGAAAGATTGAGAGTGAGGGATGATGGAGAGGCAGAATGGAGAAAGAGAATGATAGAGAAAGAGGGATGAAAAAATACAGCAGGATGAGAGAAGGGTAGAGGAAGACAGCAAAGGACAGAAAAAGAGAAAGCGATGCGGAGGGACAGAGCAGTGTTGCAGAAAATAGTGTGGGAGTCTCACACAAGGAAGTGATCAGCAGCAAATGCTCCGAGCACTGCTCTCACCTGATGAAGGAGAGGAGGGGTCACTCACACTGACCGCACTCGGCTTAGCTCCGCCCACAGCGTCTCCATCTAAACCAATCACAGAGGAAAACAAAAGGGCACATTCAATCAGGCATTCATTCAAGGGGTACCACAATGCCACTCCCCACCCCCCACCCGCATGCAGCTCTGAGACTGGAGGAGGGAGCGGCGGTCTTTCCTCACCGAGCTTTGCAGAGGGGGCATTGACCGACTGGGACACTCGCTCATTTATCAGTTCCACACACTCGCTGGGGAAGAAGCCAACCTTGCAACCAGAGAGAACATTTCATAAATAAAAAATACTAAGACCAAAATTTTAAAATAGGCTTTTAATGTAATAATAATAATATCAAAACAGTCTGTTATGTAGAAATATAAAATATAAGAGAGCACAGAGGTTCTAAAGTGAGTTCAATAGAAAAGAAACTCCCTAAAAGAGATGAGTTTTTAGACCCAGCATGAAATATGAAAAAGGCCGGAACAAAATTTTAAGTTATTTTTAACTTGAAGTATTGGACAGACGGTATGAATCCAAGCCAAATACACAGGATGGGAAGATGAAGACCCTGAAGAGAGGAGAGGAGGAGCTTATGAAGCACGTGACACAACTGACATCACAGCTCACACACCTGGAAGCCATGTTTGCCTCTCCACCAGCTGGTGTCCTCCTTCGGGGGCATGTCGATCACAGACAGGATATCTCCCACCTATGGAATGCAACACACATTACACATGCGTTACACACGCACACTCGCTCTCACACAAACACGAGGGTGAGGTTGCATACAAACACACACAGTCATAATCAAACACATGTACCGCTGCACACAAATACACAAAGAGCCTTACACAAACAGGGTTATACTCGCACAAAAAAAAAAATACATGGCAACACACTGAAACAAACACTGGCACCAAAACAGACATCCAAAATGTGTAAGCACTTCAACTAGCCCATATAATCACACACTCCTCCTTTTCACGTGTGCCTGCGCGCTTCATTAACCATTCATACAAAAGGAAGGTAACAGGTGTGTGTCACCATGGTTACAGGTCACCATCACAAATGAATGGTGTCTACTGAGGACTGAGAGCCCTGTACTGACAGTATTGCAATAGCAGTACAGTAAACAAAGTCCTCTCCAGACTACATAAAGCCCTGAAAGGCCAAAACAAGCCTTTTCAGACACAACAGCGAGGAGCTGCATATAAAGACTCTCTCCGCTGCAGGCTCCGGCCTGTTCACTCCAGCTCTCTCCGCACTGACCCAGATAAGAATCAGAGAACAGAACGAGAGGAGTTTCTACTTTCAAAAGAGAAAGAGGAAGACCAGAAGAAAGATGGAAAGTTAGAGATGGTGACTGAGAGAAAGAGAGAGATAGGGAGAAAGAGAGAGAGGGAAGGAGACAGCAAGAGAGAGGTAGTGTGATAAAGACAGGGAGAGGAGATAAAGAAAAGCAAAACAGAAAGGGAAGGAAATTGAGAGCAAAGAAAGGGGAGTGAAAAGTAGATGACAGAGGAACAAAGGCACAAGAGAGAGATGGAGAAAACTGGGGGATGGGGAGAGAGAGAGAGGAAGGAAGAGATAGAAGAAGGGAGGAAGGCAGAGATGGTGTGCTGTAAATGTGCAGAGGCGCGTGGGTCGCCCTGTTGGCGGGCGCGCTGGCCCAGAAAACGCCCGCGTATGTGGAGCATCAGCTGAGGGGAGGCGGGATGAGTACAGGAATAGACACGGAGGAGGAGAGAGCCAGCCAAACAGGGCAAGGTGGAGAGAACCGGGCCAGGAAGGGAGAGGAAAACCAAAACGTGTTTCTTTTCAAATGTAGAAACGTGCAATTACTGACAAATTACCTTGCCATAAGTTGCAAATGTATGCAACGCTGACACACCATGGTATGTGTATTGCACTGCTGTGAAGTATACTACAATATATTGCAATATATTGACCAGCAAGGATAATGCAAGAAAACTTTCATTTGTGATTATTTATTTTCCATATTTCCATTATTTCCATAACAATAGTCCTATTTGACACAAGGTCAATGTCCAAATACCCACAAACTGGACTATATTAAAAATCTGTAATGGTATTAAAAATATACAATGTAGTAGCGCCTATAGTCACTATGGTTCTCAATACCAGAACCTAGTCCCTTTTGGTATGCTCTTCACACAGAGCGTATCATAGGAGGAACAAAAAAAGTTAGCGCCCCTATAAATTTTGACTCTTTAACAATCATCGACCGCAGTTTGAGAGAAATACATTCATTTTTAGTCTAATAATGTCTCCTATCATTGCAAAGTGCCCCACTGAGGGGAAAATTTGAAAAGAATTCTCTCAGGTGACAATGAAATCCCTGAGGGCGGTTTCAGCGAGCAAGAAGATCATTTTAAAAAGTCTTGATTTAAGTGGCATACCTTTTTCAGCAACTTTATATAGGCTCAAGTTACAGGGAAAATTGGTTTACAGGCTGACACCATGAAGACTACTAGCATACACAACAAAATGGGGAAGGTTTTCTGGAAAGAAACAATGGGCCTCACGGAGCAACATTCTCTTAAAATTCTTTTACATTTTTACTTATTTTTGGTTGGGAGAAAAAATAAAAGAAGTCAACTCCATCCATATTACCATCCAAATGTGCTCTTACCCATGCGTGCTGAACGATGAATCCCATGTGATCATAAAATGTAGGTAAGTGGCCGATTGTTTGTAAATAGCATAGGTAATGCCTACTAAACACCATATAAGGACAGGTGTCGTGCCGTGTGCTAATAGCTGACTATAGTGCAACTGCGGAGATGCCAGAAAAAAGCTGCAAAAAGAAGAACTTAAGCAGCAATAAAACTGATGTACTGTTAACCCTTAAATGACCAACTATAGTAAAAGTTGAAAGAAAAATCTATGTATTCTGTTAATATGTCCTGGGGAGGGGCTAATAACAACCCAATAGCAATTTTTAATTTTTGGTGACCTTTGACATCATTTTAGTTTTGTGACATATATGTCACTCTAAGTTTCTGGGATATAAAGAGAACTTTTGTCCATCATTGTTTTGGTAGTTGACATATAGCTGAAGTATTAGGCATAGCTTATTTTTCATTAGCTTACCTGTTTGTCTACTTTATCCAGTGATGAATGGGTGCTGATCTATCGTGTGGATTCCACCATGGGGGCGGCCATATTGGAAAGGTTAGCTGGTGCAGCCAGTGTAGTGTCAGTTCCACTTTTATGCATCAGATGGCAGCACTGATGGTCTAAATATGTCACTATGGGCATTAGGTTGCAAAATTTATGTGGGGTCAGTGGTTTTGACAACCCCCAAAATCGTGTGACAAATTTGTCACAGGGGGCATTTAAGGGTTAAATCAAATTAAAGGCAAAAAAAAAAAAACACTTGGTACAGCAGATGCCCAATAAAAGTACCCTGTCCCTACTATTCAAATATATTTTTGGCTGATTTTGAAAGATTTTTTTAAAGATGAAATCAGCTCGAGAAGATCAAATATAAATGTTGTTGGTGGTGCGCTATGTTTGTTAGAATCAGGGTACCCTGGACACAGGAACTCTTGTCCGAGTGGACGATATAAATGAAATAATGCATGGCTACTGTGAGCAAGAGTTCGTTCGGTGAATCAAATCGTTCGAATCGTGAATCAATATAACTACAATGAGAAACTATAAGCTGATGTAAGATTTGGAAAGCCTACCTGGTGCATCTGTAACTGATGCCTTTGTTCCTCCAGCCTAACTAAAGTTGACAGGTGCTTTGGGGGCCTGCCAATGACTGAATTCCGTTGGCACCACATCATCAAAATCTTCCAAAATTTCCTGGGCGATTCAATTCCATATTTTGCGTAAATGTACTTCTTGAAACAACTAGGTAAAAAGTGTGCAGAATGTAACGGTGATTCTTTGTTGGTAGGTCCTGGCTTCCCGTTTTGCTGGGCCAACCAACAGCCTCATATTGCGCCATTATGTCAGATTTTGTCGCTCAGGTTCTAATAATGATAGGTAATATGGAACCTTGATCATTTGGCGTAAAATTACGTTGCAGCAGGAGTGACAATCAAGACTGATTTCCTGGTGTCGAAGCGCGTCATAACATCCAGGACATTGCTACATGAAGTATTTTTTGATTGGCTAAAATATAAGGAATGGCAGCATTCATGAACTTGTGCTGATGAGTTGTATTTCAGAGGTTTGATGTTTGATTATTTGGTACATAAAAATCGCAAAAATGTACAAAAAATTTTTATGGGTCCTTTTCTTGGGTAAGAGCAGAAACAAATGTTTCTTTGCCTTTAGACAAAGTAAATGCGATCTTCCAGACTTTTACAGTCTTAATTGGGATCAGTTGACCAATGATATTTTTTTAACTACAAATTAAGTATTCCAATAATTAAATTCCTTTAAAACATATAATAATCTAAATTTGATTCTATTACATATATGTCAACTTACATGGGTTGCCCGTAAATTATATGGATTTACCCCAGTTACACAACTTACGTGCATATAAAGTTATACAGACTTTTAATTCCAGTCGTGAAGTGTAGCTGGTTAAACCAGCCATGGGGCATAGCTGGTATTGGAATCAATCAAGTTCTGTCTGTCTGTCTGTCTGTCTGTGTGTCTGTCTATCTGTCTGTCTGCGTGAACACAATAACATCAGAATCGTTTTAGATTCAACCTTAACACATTGCATGTCAGTAGCTTGGATTAAAAAAAAACTTTGAGTTCGAAGATGGGTATGATAGGTGCGATAGATTGTGTTTATCATCATTATGTTCAAATCAAGCCCTTTTACAGGCAATCACCCCACTTTCATTGCGGCTGGTTCGATTCCAGATGGTCTCTAGTCAGAAAAGAACTTTGATCAAAATATTCATTATTGGACGCTATTCACTTTGACAACAATGAAAGAACACATAAACACACACCACAGTGAACAAACAACAACTAGATGCTTCTTTTCATGTCACAACACAATTTGCCGTTGGCCACAGTGACCACTTTTCGGAGCTTCGGCTCATCATGCGTATGGACCCTGTCTACTGTATTAAACAAGATGCGTTCTGGGGCTGCCGGGCTAGCTCACTCGGTAAAGGCACCACAATTGCGATGCAGTATAGTGATTACTACAGCGCGGGTTCGATCCCCGCTCGTACCAACCAGCAGTGGTCGGCAGCTTTTCCACAAAAGTGCACGATTGGCTAAAGCGCTGTGGGATGCAAATTGGGAAGGGACTGCTGGGAAGGGAAATTAAAAATGATTGCCTTGTTCGTTGCTCAAGTGCCTCGTGTTGGCCAGCTGGGCGCTCGTCAGTGAGATTCTGAGCATGCTCATGTTCGGGAATCCTCTGCCCTCGTTCTGAACTTGCAATAGTTTCGACCAGTGAGTGTAAAGATGCAGGGGCTGACAGGCGCGTGCTTCGGAGGAGAGCCGCAAACTGTCTCTCTCTCCTGAGCTGGCAACAGGGGGTTGTACACGAGCAAGTCTTGTACATAGTTCTTAGATTGGGCATTCCAAATTCGGGGTGGGATTGGAGATGCCAAATTTTTAAAAAAAAAAAAAAAAAAAACAAGGTGCGTTCTGCACAATAGCCAAAGGTATAAGTTGCATACTTACAAACAAAAAACAAATTATCAAGTAGCGCTTGATTCCTGAGGCACTGGATATTACTGGACGTCACCCTCCTCCTTTGTGATGTACCAGTGGAATGACAAGAATATGGATAAGAGATTGGCAATTTTGGGCAAGAGTTTCACAGAGTGGAGTTTAAGTGAGGATCCCTGACATTCCCGTGTGTACCATCGGCACAAGCGTGGCAATTTTCACTGTCCTGGATGAGGCTTTGAGGTTTTTTTATTTACATAATTGAATTAAAAAGTTTCTTAAGCTTTTAAAAATATTTTGAAGAAATTTTTTCCTGTTATGCATGAGCGTATTTCGGCTTTATAACTCAGTATCTGCATCACAGAGACTGAAAAATTATTCCAGTGAAGCAAGACATCTGGGAATTCAATTTCGGAATTCATGGACGCTGGTGTCTATATCTGCGCAAACGGGTTAAGAAAAATTGTAAAAAAAAAAAAAACTACTAAAAAAATCTTACAGACTTTTTAAGGATTTTATGAATACTTACTGCAGATAATACATATGTGAACCCAAAGAGGTTGACATACATGTAATTTTGCTTTTTTTTATGCCCCTAAAATGTAAAACATACGTGTCCGTGTATTGGACATACCGTTTGTGGACCGTATGAATGGGATGTTTTCTCTTATCCTGGTAAGAGTGCTCTAGACCAGTGGTTCCCAAAGTCGGGTCCTGGGGACCCACTGCGTATGTCGGTTTTGCTCCAACCAAATTACGATCCCAGAGTTTTAACAAGCTGTTTCATTTTTAATTAGCAGTTGCTTGTCAGCGAGGACAAAAACCACATTATGACAAAATTACGCATTCCATGAAATTTCAAAGCCCAACATTCATATTTTTATTTTTGATGTATTCCACGTAAAACAATCAAAGGTGGCAGTATGTTTCATGTGATCAAATGCAAGACTGCAATCAGTCAGTAATCTGGTGATTAGGGTTCTGAATGCAGGTGCTCAGGTTCTTTCCTGAAACCAATCAAGTGACATTTAACAGGTTTGACTCATCGTTTGCTTTGTCTTTGAATTCTTAATTGCCTAATAATTGTTAGCTTTAATGACCTTGGGTCCACAATTTTATCTACTAGAAGCCCATTTATAGATTCATGTCATCAGTTGCAAATTTCCATTTTTTTATGTTAGAGAAGTAATTTCCAATTTAGCACACTATGAAATGATTTTCATCATGGCCGTTTTTGACATGTGGTTTAAAAGGATAAATAATCAGCGTGAACAAGAATAGTGCAATCAAGAGCAATGAGCAACTCATTAGCATTCTAAGATTGGAGCTGTGGTTGACACAAAAACCTGCGTACACAGTGGGTCCCCAGGACCGAGTTTGGGAACCACTGCTCTAGACCACTCGTAAAATCGTCTCTTAACAAAGATGAGCAAAAATAAGAAAACATTGGTGAATCTCACAAGTCAATAGGTACAAAAAATGCGAAAATCGTCGATACGAATAAAAATAAGAGAAAATTCATTCGTATATCACTTGTTGCATGAAGCCCAATGAGCAAAATTCGTTCATGGTATTTAATAATAGCAGCACTTGTCTGATATCAATTAAGCAGCAGATAGGATTACTCGCCTTTCGTGGCTTTTGTTATAATCAACGTTTCATGAAAACCACTTGCAAAATTTCGAAATGCCGGAGTGACTATAGGCGCAACTCCACTAAGTAGGATCCACTTGGATAGTTTTTTATTTTAAGCAAGTCAGCTTTATTATGACCCCGCCCCACCCTTCGTACCTCGATTGAGATCTCGTCACTGGCCTGGGCTGTGTAGCGCTTGATGACATGCGCGGCTGCGATGGCGGGAACATTCAGAGAGGCCTCCTCTTTCAGCAGGAAACGGTTCCCACGATTATCAATCTGCCAGGGAAACACAGCCGTGACTTGACCTCTCTGGTCCAATTCGACCACACACTGACCCACAGGTGAGTGAATAACATTATCTGTCACCCTTCCCTTTTACCTGATTCAAAAGAAATCATATGCAAGTACAGACCACTGTGCTTTGTTAAAGCATTGAAATTTCTGACAGTATATCACATGCCGCTGTCATGGAATAGAAGTCACCAGACTTAGACATTCTGACAGTCAATCTCTCTCACTCGAGCTCGCTCTCACCTCCATCCAGGTGAGCACAGGCCCACAGTTGAGCTTATTGTCCACAATCATGGAGAGACGGCTGAGGTACTCGGAGAGCAGAGGGGTGAGGATCTTGTAGAGGCAGGAGAAAAGAATGCATTACTAACCGAGTGACTAACTAGCAATTCTCACCTGCATTTAGTAACCAACCCACCTACCTCAACTGCAATGAGTCACTAACCAGTAATCCTCACCTGCCGTCATTAATTAACCAGCTGCATTCACCTGTGTTGAGCTAGTAACCAGCCACTGTCTCTCATAGTCCAACACAAGTCATTCCCATGCACAGATGGTTAAAAAGCAGCCAGGTTCATCAGCAAATAAACACGCACCATCACCTCCAGTTATCAGGCAACCATCACTAATGCCAAGTAGGCATCCAGATTTATAAATACTAGCATAACAAAAAAGCATTTAGCATAAGCCCAGCATTTCTCTCCTAACCCACCAAGACTGAGTCCCATCCGTAACCACCAAAAACAGCAAAGCCAGGTGATCCGGAGGGAAACGGGGGTCCTACGTCCCCCCCAGGGACAGAGTTAGTTCTCCTCACCTCCACACGGTCACCGATCTCGCTAAGTGCAGGTAAGGGAAGCAGTTGAGAGTAGCGGCGGTCGTAGATGCACTGGTGAAGGTGTGCGTCCAGCGTACGAAACTCCTCATACGAGCGCCGCACCATCCATGTCTTACCCTTAGAGTGAGAGAGACGGAGAAAATGAGAGAGGGAATAGATAAAGAGAGCAAGAGAGAGAAGCAGAACGAAGAGAGACGAAGGGGAAAGAGATACTGAAAATGGAGAAAGACGGGGATCGAGCGACAAGAGAAGCCGAGAGAGTGAGAGAGATACGGGCTAAAAGAGAGAGAGAGAGAGAGAGAGAGAGAGAGAGAGAGAGAGAGAGAGAAGAGGGGACAGGGAAGACGTGGGAAAGCAGAGAGGATGTAGAAAGAAGGATAGAGAGCAGGAGAAGGTATGTTTCAGGTGACGAGCAGAGCAAGAGGCAGACAGCAGACAGTGGAGAGGAGACGGTGGGGGGCGGGAGGAGAGGACGGCCGTTAGCGGCTCCTTTTAAAGTGCCAGAGCAGAGCCAACAGCGCCAGGACACCCCCAGCTCACCTGGCAAGACACCTGCACCAGGAAGACCAGGTCCTTGGCAGAACCAGCAGTCCAGCTGGCATCGCTCTGGTCGCTGGCAAACTGCAGCTGCAACGGCGGCAGGAGCGGGTTGAAGAGACACAACAAGCATGATGCGCAAACGCACTCGTACTTCAAGCACACAAAACGGCAAACACGCACACCACATACCATGGGCACGCACGCATAGTGTACGCACTGCATGAATACTCACACTGTGACCTGGCTTGCAGATGCATGTACACACACACACAACAGTGTACAACATGAACACAAACAGAATTATGAGTAGACAATTACCAGAAACTCAATGCAAAGAAAATAACGAAACACCCACATGGACACAGGCACACACACTCAAACTCAAAAAAAAAAAAAAAAAAAAAAAAAAAAAACCCCACAGAAGTGCCCAAACATCACAGCAGACATAAATTAACCAAAAAGTTATTATTGAAAGAAATAATTCCCAGAAACCCATTTGAATGCTCTTTTATCATGCACAAAGAAGCAAAAAGAACTTCTGCCGTCATTTTTAATTCACAATGTCCCATATACTTGCAATATTATTCTCTTTCATATCTCCCTCAATATGCTAATCATCTCTAACTCTTGCAATCCTGAACCCTGGGACACACACAGACACACACAAACAAACAGACACACACACACACACAGAGCTCACAGTTTACATTCACAAGGAAGCATAGTAAATGCAAAATAAACCTCTCGTGTGAAAAATGGGGGCAATACATACACGCTGCTATAATTCCAACACAGACCACCCAATATGTAGATTTACATAATATCAAATCAAAGCCAGCAGCCGAACCTCATTTTCAATTTTTTTTCAAATTCAGAACAGAGCCAAAACAACATATATCACACAATTTATACTGTCATGCAACTTAATGTCTTAAAGCACGCTCCTGGTGCTACTCTTCCCAGTAGACTGGGTAGATACATAACACTGCGGAACAGAAGTGTAGTATAATAGTTATGGAACAAGGTGCAGAGCCAAGTTTACAGGTTTAATTCCTGGGGGGGCAGTGCAATTGTATCCCAACATGAGCACTCAGAGCTCGACCCAAGATATGAACGCACTGCATGCAAAAATAAACACACCCATTAGCATGATTCACACAGACCGCAGGGCAAGCAAGTCCCTGCTGTATCACTGAGTTACCAGAGGAATGCCCTGGGCAAGACATGTAGTCACATTACTCCCCAAAAAGGTGACATCACATTCACAACACTAAGCTCACTGTACTACTACGGGTTGGAGTTAGAATGACGCTGACAACTAGAATGATGCCTTTAGCCCAACAGTTCTGCTGACACGTACCCACAATGCCCTCTGGAAACCCCAGAAAGGATCATGCCAACAGCAGAATGAAAAGAGACTGAGACCCCGCGAGGCAAAAATGCAGCTCTTTTTTTTTATCGCATTCAAGAGTCCTTTTTTTGGCTAACTAGAAATATACTTTCGCCTGACAAGGTTTGAACTGACAGATTTTAAAGCAACATCGACTGGTTCTTTTGGCCCCATGCAAAATTAAGCAAAACAATTAGAGTGATAGATTTTCATCACCACCCACCCATTTATCTAAGCCGCTTCTTCCCCTATAGGACCGCGGGGGAGCAGGAGCCAATCCCAGCTGAGCATGGGTGAAAGGGTGAAAGGCAGGGACACGCCCTCGACAGCTCGCTAATCCATCGCAGGGCTCAGACACCATTTAGATTTTCATCTGCTACACAGAAAGTGTCTGGAGTATAGAATTTCTTCTTCAAATAATTCAATCACCGGGGCTCACAGAGCAGGAATAGTCACAGACAGCAAGCTTGGTGATGTGTTTATCTCGGCCAGTGTGGCTAACTCTAGAGGGCAGCGGGTGGTAGGGGGAGGGGCATTGGCTCGAGGGGAAGGGAATTCACACATGGCTGCTTTATGCTTCACAGAACATCGACAGTGAAGCAGCGGGAAGGGTAAATGTCTGGCTCTATCTTTGTCCAAGGTTGAGATGCTAATAAGCAAGCTCATGTCACACGATGGTAGGAGGGGGGGGCAGGGGGGCGCCCTTAGGGCGCTCCAGGTGTTTCAGCTTTGTGGGGGCCGCTAACGAACACCCCCCTCCCTTCCAAAGGGAGCGCAGCCGCGCTCCTCAGTGACGCAGTGAGTGGGCACAGAAAGAGCTGGTCACGATTTATCTGTGCAACTGTTGCCATGACAGTACAGGAACGGCAGCGAGTTGTCGTTTGTGCAATCACGCTTTGCATACATCACTGCCACGGGGGTGCAGTTATGATGCCACAGCAGCACGGTCACTACCTGGTGATTAGTGGTTCTGTAGTACAGAGAGCTGTAATTTGATTACACTCAAAGCCAGTCAGTGTCTTTAACTGAAATGAAAAACTGCTCTTGGGTGGCTCGTCAATGTGTGACTATAAGTGAATGTGTGTGCGCGTGCCACTGTCAGAGAAGGTCAAGCACACACACACACACACACACACACACACACACACACAAATATACACACACGATGTAGCAGCTTCAGCCCTGGAGGTGTTTGTGCTCTCCTATCTACTCCCAACCCCCCACTCTCATCCAGCGCAGACCACACTGTACGAAGTGCATTTTCTGCACAGAGCAGCAGAGATCTGCTACAGCACACAAGCTTTCAAACACCCTGATATACACTAACGCTCGCACTTACACACACCGAGACACACAACGAAACTCTTGCACACACACACTCTACGACCGCACCCAGCATAAACACACACACCGCATACACACTGTAGATGAAGCGTGTATTTGTAAGCATTTATGTTTGCTCCCCTCTATTTGACTAATATTATCTTCACAAAGCATTTCTCAATAAATACCTAGGAGGGAAGAACTATATTCGAGTTCTAATGAGCAACAGCATGAGTATGTATATTAAATCTTCTCTTGATAATTAATACAGCATAACTCTGCAGAAAAAGAGAATGACTCAATAATCGGAATAAATGCACTGCAATAATCTGAAAAAGAGAAATAATCTTTCAAATAAATGGTAAATCAAGCAAACATCGATCATCTTCTATGAGCCTGTCAATTTGGCAATTATGGCCTCTAGAGAACCTGATTTCATGCATTTTATGCCTTTGATACTTTACCTCAATGGTTCCGAAATCAACGGTGTCATAGTGGAAGTGGGCACAGTCAACGAGCTTGGGGAAGTGGCCTTTCACAATGGACAGCCTGAAAAGAGGCACAAAACAGATTGGAGAGGGGAGTGACGGCCGGGGAACAGAGAGGAATCATGTTGTTGCTGTGGCAATCTAGCACTCACTGCTGTAACACTGTGGTAAGTGGATCACAGAAAGAAATTTGTAGTTATAACCAGGGTTTCAGGAGTGAGATGGTTTAACCCTTAGAGCGCTGAAATACATTTTAAAAAAATATACATTCTATTATCTTGCGCTGTTGAAAACCTATCAAGTGGCGACTTGTTTAAAAGAACACCCCCTCACATGATAGGTTTTCAACAGCTCTGATTTTGATATCTTACATTATTGAGCGACAATAGCTGCATTTAGCACACTAAGGGTTAAAGTAGCCTCGTTCTCTCTCTCTCTCTCCCCCGCTCACCCCAGAGAGCACACATCATGCAGAGCAACACTGAAGCTCACATCGGACGAGGAAGTGAAACTGTCATATATCCTGCTCATCATGACATCCGGTTTGCGCAAGTTACTAAAGTACAAACGCCCACGCACAACCGCACGCAAACGGACACACAACGACGCACACAGACATGGACAGACACACACACAAATGCACACAAACAAGCGCGCGTGCACGCGCGCGCACATGAAGCATGAAAGACAGGTTTCACCTACAGGCAATGAAAACCAAGAAATAAACCCAACTCCTCACTAAGTCCGAAATGCCTTTTTTGTTGCCAGGCCTCATTGATACAGAGCATGGAGCGCGTGCAATCCACACCAGCTCGACTTCAATCTACACAGCGACAGGTGCATGAAAGTTGCTCCATATTCAGCCAGCAAAGGATCACTCCAGTACCTAGATTATAGTCCCTCCAACGCAAAAACTCATCCTCCGAGAGTGAATAGCTAATGCTGCAGACAATCATTTGCAGCCCTGCAGGCTAGCTGGCCAGTCAGGATAAAATAACAGCACCTGGATCTTCTTTGCAGGCTGAGCTGTCTGCCAGCCCACGTACTGGCAATTCAACACATGGAGCTATCTTTACCAGCATGTGTTAGACATTAATAAATATGGCGATATTTCTGGTCCAGACCTATGCAGAGCAGTCAAAAGCCAAAAGCACCAGACTCTTAAGAATACTACTTACCATACCGTGTGCTTTTCTTAACAAAATATAATCCAAGTTTCACTTATGACTGGCACATTTCATCTAGCAGTACGCCCCTAAAGGGAATTCCCTGAATCTATATGTGGATACAGTCTGAAATGAGTTCAAGGTTATCCATTAATTTCTGCGCAACTGATTGGCAGTAATTAGAGTTGTCTTAATGATCTCAAAACCAGAGCTCACATATACCATTTTGCCTGAATAACTTCATTTTATGTAGCTGAAGACAGACTTTTTTGTTGGGTCCAAACCCCTTTCCTAATTTCTCATCCTAAGGTTTCTCTTTCTTTCCCCAACAAAACGAATAAAGTGAAACCCTGCTTGAATGAATGGTTTCATTTCCTATGCATTTTCTATTTACTTCTAAGTCCTCAAATTTAAATTTGAGACCCCACCCCAGATAAACAGTACAAGAATTACTAGTTATGTGTCAAAGATAAATTCAATAAAGAGAGAATGTTTTTTCTGCCCAGAAAAATAGTGCAGTCAGGGTTGCATTTCAATGAGCAGTTTAATGTCCTCTTGCAACAGATAACAGGCCATTATATACATTAAAATCACTGAGCAAAATAATCGATAGCATTTACATTGTCAAACTAGCCAACCAGTGAACATTACCTCAGCCTACGTTCTTGATAAAGTACTCTATTCCTACATACTTCCGCACATACAGCACAGCGGTTCTCTTACTGCATGCGCCACTGCTTATCTTAATTATGTTTTGTACTCTCAACTAGAATCCTGCACATTGAACAACAATACACAACTTACTCTAAAGCAATAATCTCTATGTATTTTTAAAACCATACTTCCACTTTAAGTAACAGCAATTGCTGTTTTCTTAAACGTTTTAACATTGTTTTTGTTACAGACTTAATTGGCCGGCTACAGGTGTAAGAGCAAGACAGATTTGACTTGAACAAAAAGTGTTCCTAAATAACTTAATGACGTAAGTGTGAAAATACAGATACAAGGTTACACACCCCCACCCCATCTGAAACTAACTGAAGTGCACACAAAAAAGTTTTAAATTCTACATTCTGCATTTTGACAAATTGGGGCTGAAAATTTACAGTTTCAAACTCCTCTATTACACTGAAAATGTCCAGGAGTCTGAAAGCCCAGCTATACCCTTCTACCTTACATGAACTCAGCCAGCAAATTTCACTAATTGACTCTGCTGGTCTTGGTTGGACAATTGCCTTCAGTGTCACATCCAGGCAATAAGAATAATAAGACGACATTGTCAGCAATATCCCCCGCCCCACCAGGGCATCCCATTTTCAAACCCAATCAAGGCCAAGACGAGTAGCATACACACACAAAATTTCATAAATCTAAGTAACGTAGTTTCTGAGAAAACTTGTCCCCATTTATCCAGATGGATGGATGGACGAGCCACATTGCAATATCCCCCACTCCATTTTGTGTCGTGGCGGGGGATATATATAAAAAAAAAAAAAAGTGGGGAGGACTCACACATTCCAGACTCGAATTTTCAACCTCTGTTGGTGGGGTCTGGACTATCCCGCTGTCAGCAGATATGGGCTCAGAGTATGCTCAACCCAATGGGAGTATGCTCAGCCCAAGACAGCTGGACTCAGACAGGTCCACTGGGAGGAATAACTCCAGCCGGCCATCAGTAAGGAAGCATAATGCTGAGCAATAACAAGGCCAGCTATTGAGCAAAAATGTGAAATGCATGGCAGTCAACAGAGAACAGAACTACTTGTCTAAGAATCATGCCAAACAAGGTCATTTGTATCTTGGTGTGACAGTAATTATCTGGAGTTCCGCGCAGTGAAAGCCAGGGAGCTAATTTTGAGGACTGTTAAAAGGGAAGAGAGAATTTTTCTCTGCCAGGAGGAGAGTCCGAAACTGATAGCAAAGCCTGATGCTTTTTATTTTCATCTAGTTCTGCTCTTGAAAGACCCAACACAAGTAATGAGTGAACGACAACCTACCGTGCACACACAGACAGACAGACTTTACCACACAGACACACACACACACACACACAGCTCTCCAGCACACACATTTACACTAGCTCAAACACACACAGACAGACTCACATGCACACACGCCACTTTCAAGCGCAGATACGGCTGCCATATTACCTTTTGCTCATTTTCCCCTTAAGGTTGGCAGTGGTGCCCACTGAGCGGGTGGTGGGCTCCCCAGAACTGTCCAGATTATCGGTGCTCCGAGCCTGCAGGACGAAGAATAGCGAGGGTACGTCAGAACCACAGAGCGGAAAATCACTCCCACAGCCAGGATTACCAGCCTTTAAATTACACATGCTACTGTAGTGGGAATAAACACCCGGGTTACACTCAGCAGGAAGCCTGTCAAGTTCATGACAGTAAATGTATGTGTTGGCTGGGGGTGGGCAGGCAGCAGGCAATGGACTTCAAGTCCCATCGTGCTACAGAAGCTTGATGTTCAGGTAGCTGAGCTTACTTACTAAATAATTTAACAAGAGTCCAGTTTATCAAGACTCCAAAGTGTTATATGCTATTTTTTTCCAAAAAAATAAGGGATGATTCTACCTTGCAAAAGCTGCGCTATGAAGCAACAGATCTTCTATAACCAAATGTACAGTGACCACACACAGCTCAGGGCTCAGGCGAATTAGATTCCACAGAGACAATGGCTGATTTGCTTTACAATACAACATTAGTCACATCTGGAATTTGAAGTTTCATTTGCGACATATGATTGGCAGTTATTGACTCAAGTGCAGTTTAATGAAGCATAAATTTGACACCACACAGACGGCAGCCACAATCTTGCATCCTTCCGCCTGCGCATCTGTGGTTTCTGCTATGCGGTGAGTTGAAGGATAGTAATCGGAACACAGGCGCGCGAGCCATGTTATCACAACTCTGAAACCTTTCAGGCTTATGCCCCTATGAGGAGAGACTTCTGTTCCATGTAAACATTGTGGCAGTTTGCAGGTTCAACCAGTGGGCTCTGAATGAACACCGAGGTCGGCCCTGAGTACATGTATGCGCCGCTCGGAGCCGAGGCACTCAATCGACTTAGAAAGAGATGGGGGTAAAAATGTAAAAAAAAAAAAAAAAAAAAAAAAAAATCAATGGAATTCAATAACAGGAAGTGATGTCACAAACAGAGATGAGCCTCCTTGAGAGAGCACGTCCCGTGTGGATCAGCTTACAGCTGACTGTTAATGGAGGAGGCGAATGAACCGCCTAAATCGATGGAGAGCCCCGCCTTCTGCTTGTGTCGTGCTCCAATGGGAGTTTGATTTACTGCAGCGTGTTTAAAATCACAGCACATAAAACTAAAAGCACATAAAAACCCCCCATGGGCCCTAGGACTTACCGGCAAGGCCAGCCGCTTCAACAAGGGTAAGTTACCTTAAGAAACGGCCAACAGGGTGATATAAACATGTCCTTACTGCGGAAATGCACACACACACACACACACGCAAACACACACACACACACACACACACACACACACACACACACACACACACACACACATAAACACACACACTACCATGGCTGCAATTTTCTCAGAACTATTCTTCTCCCGCAGTCCAACCCCTTCCTCCCACAGTTGCTAAACTTGATTGGTGAATGGCCAAAACTAGACCCCTTTTACGTGACTTGAGATAAGAGCATCTCTTAAATGGCTGTAATGTCTAGCACTCTATGCTCCTTCAGAGGATGAGGCAGCCCTGATACTTTACTTAACTGGCCAATGTGGCATACAAGAGAGGATGAACAAAAAACTGTGCAAATATTTGCCTGGTGGCTTAAATAGCAGCTTAGCAAGGCAAGGCAAGTCCTGTATGTGAGATTTACAGACTCACCACAGTGCTCCTGAAGACTAATGGACACAGGAAGAGGACAGGCAAACGGGCGACAGAGGACATACAAGACTCTGCACAGTTACACCTCCACTCGTCAGCCGGGAATGTGCCCAGAGTCAGCATGCTAGCATTTCAGGAAAATTAAGATTAATGAGAGTAACTGTGCGTCCTATCCTTTATACAGGGGTCATTCACAGAGCCTGAATGGATTGATACTGGCAAGCTGGCATTCCTGCCATAGGTCAAATATTTCTGAAACAGACTGAAGGCATTGCTAGCTATTTCACAAGAAATCTGGTGATTGACGCTTCCCCATTTTCAGTCATAAAGAAGGTCCCTGGGAAATCACCAAGATAATTCACAGTCCAAAGTCTAATGAAAATCATATTGACATGATTAAACAGCTGAGCAACTAATGATACCATTCCCATTGGGTACCAGGCCTCCTATAAACGCTAGAGCTTGGAGATCACCAGTCATTCAGTAACAGAAACCTCATCAACTGAAAAGCAGCCTCTCTTGAGTCAGTCAGTCTTGTACACTATGGCACAATCCTGAAAAACAACAGGACAAACATGCACACATCAAAAACACAGCTATCTCCACAGAGCGCAAACACAATGCAAATGTGCACCTGGCAGCTCGTCGGAGCGGACCCACGGCAAACATAACACCATGCCTCAACGCATCAGCGCCTGGCAACTCCCCATGCAGTGATTGGCCGCTGGAAATTATGTGGGATGAACCGGGACCAGGGCGCTTTGTGACCACAGAACCAAGAACCGCCCAAGCGCAGAATTGCAACATGGCACACTTCAGCTCATTTCCTCACCACTAGTGCAGGAAACGGGCAGTTTGCACGCTTTAGACACTCCTCAGGGAGAAACTAAGCCACGGACTCAACTTCTGCTTATGTTTCAAGATAACCTGCTTATCTTTACCGCAAGTATAACACGCCTGCTTTTAAGAGATTGTAGAAACACTAAAGTTTGCAAAGAAAAATTCCTTTCTAAGGCAAATATTAACAACAACAAATGAGCAAACTATTGCCAAATCTATAAACTGATGTAGACCTAACCAAGGTGAGTTATTTAGACAGTGAAACAGATTTAAAGGGCTGATATTCCAACATAGTATGGATGTAAACATTATTACACTAGAGCGCAGAGAGTCACCATTAAATATGAGGGCATTTCCATTCATAACTAGCTGAAAATGAAGGCCTTACAATTGTGCAGCTGTTTAAATACTCGCGGACCACATCAGAATGATATAGCTAGACAGACTTAATCTGCTGCAGGAGCTGCATCCTCTGTTAGCGAGTGAATAAATGCAGCAGGCCATTGGAGGAGGGGGCGGGACAGATTGGAAATGTGGCCGGACAAAGCTCCTCCCACTACCTGGTAACCTCACACCTGCATCTCCGCCGGGTTCAGATTTCCAAACAGGTGGTAGGATAAAGGCCGCCGAAAGTCGATCCCGTAATGGTCCCACATTATAAAATGGCGCATCCTGAGATCCCGCAATGTTCTCCGCCTACCCGCTAGCCGAACAACAGACTTGCTGACCTCATCGACCTAACTGTCACCTCAGTGCTCTGAACAAAACCTGCCAATGACCGTTTCCGGCCACCACCTGCCAATTAGCATGCTAGCTCAATTGATAACTCAAACTTCCTTCCGACTTTAATTCACGACTCTTACTATCCCTTTCTTTCTCTCTATCACCCGATACCTTTGCCATTTTCCTCTTCCTGAACATGTTTTCCTCCTTTCTGTGTAGTCGCTAATTCAGAGGCTTGGGTACTCCGTCACCAGGTGAGGCGCGATCGGAGATGCTAGCCTGTCGCGTCTGTCTTCACTTGTGTCAGCCATTGTTCTTTGACTCTAACTACCAGCTGCAGGACCAGGTAAGCAATACCCTACTCTGACCACTGTACGCACACACACACACACACACACACACACACACACACACACACACACACACACACACAACAGTCAGTCACTCACTCACCCCCTCTCGCACTCACACACACACACACACACACACACACATTCAGACTTCAGCACAGATGCACACAAACACTGACCTATACTAACATAAACACACATTCCTAAGCATACTATAAACACACAAACACACACACACACACACACACTAAATATTTGATTCAACAACTGGACACCGATATAAGCCCAGTCTAACTGCCAGCCCTTACTCTCTCACTCACCAGGTATGTTGCACCAGGTGACAGACACAGGCAGTTCTGCCGTTCTCACATTAACCCGACAACAGACCACGCCAATGGCAGTCTCTCACTGCAGCAGAACATGCAACAGTGACAAAGCATTTAAAACACATTCGTGGCACTATAGGGAGTGTGCCCACACTTTACCCAAGATATTTCATGGGCAGGTTAAGGACATTAGTGAATCACATGATTACAAAGCTGCTCTATGACATTATTTTTTAACAGAATGTGAACTCCACTCATCTCCCAGGCAGGGCCCTATGCTGACATTTCTAATAAAATTTAGGGACACATTAATGTCTCAGTTAGTAGATAGTACTCTTAGTACTTAGAACTCTTTTTTCTTCATTTGCAGAAATCCATTTTCTGGAGCAAACACTCCGAAAATGGAAGCACTGTCGAGCTCGGCAGTAGGGGACCTGTAGCAATGTCCTCATAGCACCAAGAAACTCAAGAAACCATCTAGAATGCTCCAATGGAACAAATATAAAACGGCAGGATTCAAATATACTGGGAAGCCCCACCAGCTGACCATGACCGTTAGCACTACAGCACATCACAACTCATTAACCTGCCCGACCAAAACGATGTGGTCCCTAATATTTGGACATGCTGGGTGAGAGTGCTCCTGTACAGTTCTGATGTCTAAGTGTCCCAGGCTGACCCAGTATCCAGTCACGCCCAGAGCTCTGTTCCCACGCTTCAAAAACTCAGGGATCAGCAGCTGTAGCAGAGACCTTCAGCACTTTCAGCATAGCAGCTACAGCATACCGACTGCTCCCAGTTAGCTTGAGTCCATGCAACTAAATGTGCAATATCCACATCTAGCTAATATATATATGAATCAAGAATGTGAGTTAGCCTTGTCCAGCTAGTCCACAGTAACTAGCATGCAGATTAGCAAGCTAGCAAGTCCGAACATAGCCACACTGAGGCAGTCCACAGCATTTTTGTTAGACTTTCATACAACCACACCCAGTCAGTCCAGTGCTACCGGCAAGTCTGTTAGTGCTAGCCAAGCTTTACTGCCTACACCAGACAATCCATATTTACTGATGTTTCACCACTAGCGCATCATCAGCACGGCTGTAAGACATCTATCCAGCCACACCGATCGAGTCCACATAGAACACTCAAACACTGTGATGGGAAGGACTCTAGAACACAAAACCATATCACACCAACACGAGACACGCACGAATACACAAATACACACAGGCATGCACGCACTAACACACGAAAAGAACAGCAACACGCAGGGGGAAAAATGGACACTTACCAGACATTTCTGTCAGGCTCATTGCTCGCACAAACATGGCACATTTCCGAACCCACTGGGGTCCTGACACTTGGGAGACAGGAGAGAGGGAAAACGAAGGCAGTTTTAGGGCCACTGACCGGGACAAGCCCTGACGCACACAAGCTTCCACCTCTGTGCCAAAACAAACCCTAAACACGCAAACGGGGGGGGAGGGATCCTCTAATGTTTACCACACACAGCTTCACGTTACTCAAAACCTGTGACAGTCTGACTGTTACATGACTAAACTAGAAACTACACACTAGGGCCAAGTCACAATGATAACACATGGACAGTCTACTACTTTTCATCGTTTCTGAACTAATTATCATAAAAATGCAATCTATACCATTTTGGAAAGGCAACAATTTGCAGAAAATGGTAAAATCATAAAATAGGCCACTTTAATTTTTTTTCACTTACATTTTGGGAGTCTTATATACTCGGTAAAACATGGACACCCTATTAACATCAAAATTTTCACTTTTTTTTTTTAAAGCCCCCAGATGCATGTTCCTACAAGATTTTTTTAGAAAGTTATTATTTTATACCATGTCTAGAAGGGTTTACAAAGATGTCCAGGTGTGGAAATATCAAAATATTTATCTGAAAGAGGATTGGGGGCTTTTTTTTTTGAAGTGATGTCTGGTAACACATGGACATTTTGAATTGGTAACACATGGACAAAGACACAACAAAGTAGATTTCTTACTGTATTTATTTACAATATGAACATGATATCACCCTATTTATTTAGGCATACCATACCGCATGGATGTATTTACAAAAATATACAATTTTTACAATTATATACAATACAAAAATATACAATTAGACACTGTTTTCAGATACAAAATAGTCATTATTTAGTATGACTGTTTCATGACTTTACATTCCTTTCCTAGTTTAGCCACAAAAATAAATTACTTATACATATTTTAAAATTGAAATTATTAATTTCATTGATTACAGTATATTCACGTGATAAAAAATATGAATATTTTTTACCAGACGAGATATTTTACAAAAATATTATTATCAATTCATGAAAATATAGGTTAATACCTTTCCAAAAATGTATATATCAATATATTAGGGTCAAAAAATTTTTTTTTTCTCATGTTAACATGATCGTGACTTGGCCCACTAGGCTCAGACTAGAAACTACACAAATTAGAACTGCAACCATTCTCACCTCCCCCGGACAAAGAGACTATTTTCACCTTTAGCTCTATTTTAATGCTGAATTTATCAAAATAATAATAATAATAATAAAAACATTTCATAAAATATAAGGGACTCCAGAGGACGAGAGTTCTCTCATGAAAGAGGAAAGAAACTAGAGAACTGCAGAAATGGCCGAGTTAATAAGCCAGCAGAAGAGCTGCTCACTAGGGGAGAGGCCATTTTCTGCCACAGGAACTGAATAATGGTCTGACGCTGCCTGCGTACATTTCATTCTGTGTCGATACTTACTTCCTTCCATAACGTTGTTCACTGTGTTGTTCACAAAAGCAATAGTTCCTTCACTGGTATGAGAGCATGTGCTCTGTAGTGGGGTTGGGGTCAATTCCAGAATTGGAATTAGAATTGAAAAATCAGGGATGAAATTGGAATTGGAATAAATTATTTGGAATTTAAGTGAAATTGGAGTTGAAAAAATGGAATTGAATCCAATCCTGCTCTGTATTGTGAGTGTGTATGTTAGTGTGTATGTGTGCGCAGGTGTGTGCATGTGTGTTTTAGTCAATTTGATTGCATGCATGTGCATATGTGTTTTATTGTGGGTGCAAGCATGCATCGGTGGTGTACACGCGAGTCAGTAAGATTGCATAGGACGGACTGCGTTATGCAAATTCTAGAATGGGGATGAGCTATTTTTATTTTCTTCCTCCTCACCACTCAATAAAATTGATAAGGGAAGTAAACACAGCTCAGGGCCTTATACAGCTCCTAAATTATGACAATCGAAGGCTGCATAATATGCGCAATGTTAACACAAATTACCCGGACAGGGATGTGCTGCAAAAATGGGCAGTAAGAGACCAATGCCAGACCCCGACTCGCTAAACATCTGTCTCATTCTCAAACTCTAACGCACAGGCTTTCTATCACACTTCCTCTCTCACTCTCTCAACTCTGAGATTATGGTATCTCGCTGACATCAACATGACCAGGACACAAGACATCTGAAAATCAGTGAGTGTCTGGGACTAATTCACTAGCATTCCAATTAAAAAAAAAAAAAAAAAAAAAAAAAAAACTCAATATTTGCCATAATATGCCAGGACACTATAATGGCTTAATACATGCACATTGTTCACAAATATATAATTAAATTTAAAAAGTTTGAATGAAATAACTCAATGGTTTGCCTTCTTACCCTAAACAAATAACTGCAGAGGGTTGAAGGTAGGTTTTCAGGTTACAATTACCACATGCTACATATGCCCATTTATCGAAAGAGTGCTGATTAACCTATTCATAGCCGCAATGTGGTCATTTTCATTCCTCTTCAAAAATAATTACATTATTATAACATTATTATTTTAAAATGAATATTTCAGCAAGACCATCTTCACATCAAAAGCACAGGTTTCACATTAACCCATTTCATAACAATTCAGTGCCCACTGTGACAAACCCTGCATGCCCTGGACACCTGATGGCCCCAATAATCAAAGCTAGCATCAAAACACTTCAATCCTTTATGGTGAGAGTGAGAGAGGAGAGTGAGAGAGAGAGAGAGAGAGAGAGAGAGAGAGAGAGAGAGAGATCACTTTTATGATCAGAAAGCTCTTAACTCACCATTCTAATGGAACAACCACTACTTCTATAGCGCTAATCAGGTTGAAGAACACTGACTTGAAAGTACGATATGGCACCATTAAATCCCATTGCCATGTTTCAAGAGAGAGTGGCCATTATCTGAGTTTAAGCTGTAAACACTAACTTAAAAATACAAGTTACAAGAATGGCTTAACAGGGACAGAAGGTGTGTATCCTAGGAGAAGGAAAGGATCAAATGGGGTCTGTCTTTGTATGCTGAGTTGTGCTTCCAACATGAACTTGGACTGATAGGAATAACACTTTCCACAATGAAACCTGGAGCTCATGATATCCATGAAGGGAGGAAAATTGTGCGATGTGCAAAAGTCCCAAAAAAACTCCCAGCCCTAGTGACCACAATAGAAGCGCTTCAAAAAGTGTGCAGTTTCAAATGTCAGTCCAGGGACTCCCGTGGGTATGATGACCGTAATTGTAATTCCTCAAGTACAACAAAATGGTGATTGCTTTTAATTAGACACATTCAATATCTAATGAGGAATGATGTAACAAGACACTTGTTGCAAATAATGAATATTGCATATCTGTTCGTTGACTTCTAATGAGTCTCTTAATGGTTCAATTTCGCGTCATATGAAGTGGCAAGTGACTCATTCTGTGGAAATGGTTTCAATTTTGAAAAGATTCATTAGCACCGCTACTGCTAAAATCTGATCTACACGCAGCAACAATGGACACCTGACTGTTAAAACCGAACCGTTCTTATGAAATGAGCATGAAATCATGGATTTTAGGCATGCTTCATAACCAACAGCCCGAATTAATTAAGAGCCTGACTAGAACAAAAATTGACACTTCTTCTGGAGGGGACCGAGTTTGGGTACTCCGGTTGTGGGATACAAGGTCCAAAAGTCAGAAAGCCATTCAGGCATTTGGAGAGACTTTTGCAGTTTTCCACTATTGTTCCAAAATTTGCAGGGCACACTGGGACGGTGGGAGAGCAGAATTATGGAGATGATAAGTCAGCAGTATATGGCAATAAGTCAGAGACGAACGACTGCAACAGGGTGGAAACACAGTGGGGAAGAACACAGACAGATATAAGGTGAGCAAAATGACTTAACTGACCTCAAGAAAAAAAAACCCATTCCTAAGTAACAGCTGCACCACAGTCTGTGAAATCAGATCAGCAAATGGCTGCCGTAAAGACCCATGGAAAATGAAAATGACACAATGCTACAGAACATCTCCCTCAGCCAGATGGGAGCACAACAGCAGGGCTTGGAGCTCATTGCCATCACAGGACAAGAGACAGGGTGTCATCAACCAGCAGGCACACAATAATACGGCAAACCTAACAGCATGCTTTTAACTGCAGATAAACAGCACAATCAGAATGTACGAGCAATTTGGGCCCCAGTGATAATCTAGTTCCAAACGAAACTCCAATTATCACAACTGTAAAAACCCCCCAGAGGTGATCAAGGAGCAAAATTCAACAGAATATAAAGAGAATGTTCAACAGTTGGGGCCTGAATTTCCTCAGTTTGCTAATCCACAAAGGGGTTGTATTTTGGCGTACATTAACTCTTTCAACCCCAGATATTCTAGCATCACTATACCCTTCAACCCCACAGCCCTCTGTAGAGGGCTGGTCATTATCTGGACATTGTATCTTACTGTTATCTCTGGAATCCCATTAAATGTAACCTGATATGTTCCAATCAATTAGTCAGATTGTTTGAATTTTCCCTACAGGAATTTGGGGTTGAAGGGAATATGTTGGTCAGCCCTCTGTAGAGGGCTGTGGGGTTGAAGGAGTTAAATACTGAATAAATCAACTGTGTTTTTATGACAATTTTAAAGTCATAATTATGTCACTTTCCGGATGCATATAGATGAATGTGACGAGCAGATGAACAGCAAACAGCATGAAGAGGCAAATTTCGATCAACCAGTAACTTGAAATCAAAATTTTATCTGAAATGACCTCAGAAAGAGAAACTAGGGTAAAGTTTGAGAGAGAGGAGTCAGCTCCTCTGACAGACACTGACATGAATTATGCTCCCTTTTTCCCTGCAATGACCTTAGTCATGCCTAAAAAGACAGTAAAAATGCACAGTCATGCGGCTGCTAAATAAAGGGACTTTTGAGCACAGCGGGAATGAATAAGGCTGTGATTTTGCCATGGCCAGAGACAGGGATAACTACAGATGTATGGGTGGGGACCCAAGTTTTTACTTTGTAGGGTCAAACTGGCATGTTCTCCCCAGCTATTGTTGATTTAAACTACTAATGTACATTATTTAAGGGAAGGGGTGGAGGCTACAGAACATACAGCTGTGTGCAGTGATGATTATTCACTTAACAAAATGAAGATTAATCAAAAATCGAGTACTATTCAAGTATATTATTTCATGTAATATTGGATCATATAGATGAAAATAAATAAACAGATAACAATATATAATAAAAACAAAAATAATAATGTCTTTTTGACATAAAAAGTCAATAGCTAGTGTGGCCATCCTTTGCTTTGATTTCAGCATTTAATCTTTCAGGCATAGATTTCACATTTTAGTTCCTCACTCACTAAACCATTCAATATGGTATGAAGTTCATTCCAAAGAGATTCTTTCGATGTTACAACAGATTTGTTCAATCAGATTAAGGTCTGGACTTTGAGCAGGCCAAGTTATAACTTTCCAGATGATTCTTTCTGACTGAGATAATTCTTGCACAAGCTAGAAGTGTGTTTAGGGTCATTATCTTGTTGAAAATAAAATCCCCGACCAATAAGATCCTTCCAGATGGAAAAGCGTGCCTCACAAGGATGCTGTGATACTTGTTTTGGTCCATGGTTCCGTTGATTTTTATGATATGGCTGGCTCCTTTCGAGCAGACTGAACCCCAAACCATGAAATGACCATATCCATGTTTTACTGAAGGGGTTTAACAATAATTTTTTAAATGTTCTCCAGCTCTACGGCGCACATAAGTTCGGCATTTGGATGAGAGAATTTCAAATTTTGATTCATCGGTCCAAAGGACTTGTTCCCAGTCCGTTGGTGTCCAATGCTTGAATCTTATGGAAAACTCAAGTATTTTTTTGATGTTGCCAGCTCTTGGCAGCAACACGACTAATCAGACCATTTTCAAACAGGCGTCTGGAAATAGTAGATCTTGATACTTTCATCTCTTTACTTCTGGTGCTATTGATATCATCACGGAGCTCTAGTGCTATCAACCACCGATTTTTTTTTTTTTTTTTACTTGTCATACACAGATAATGAACATGTTTGGCAAAATTTGTTTGGAGAGCTTTTTTCAATTGCTATTGCAGATATTTGTTTGAAACCTTCTAAAAAAGACTTTACTGACTTTCAAAATGCCACTAGAGATATTTTTCATATGTTCTTGAGACCTTCTAATAAAACTTTACTGACTTTCAAAATGCCACTAGAGATATTTTTCATGTTCTTGAAACCTTCTAATAAAGACTTTACTGACTTTCAAAATGCCACAAGAGATATTTTTCATATTTTCTTTTTTCCAAATAAGAAAAATTTGACTTTTTTTTTTTTTTAACCATGGATACAGTGGGCAACTAAATCTTTTCCCCCTCCTCCATCTCAAAAATTTAAGGCTTCAGCCAAGATGAATCTAGCTCTATTCCAAATTTGAAAGAAATCCATCCAGAAACAACCAAGAAAAATGTTCCAGAGGTATGGGAGGCACACGCAATTCTGTTTATAGAGAAAAATACATTTGAAAATCCATTAAATATTTTAAAAGATATTTACTCTCACATTTCGAGGCAGAGAACATATTAAAAAGCTCTAGCACCATAGGTTTTGCTCTCTTTGGCTTTGTTTTGTTCCTCTGTTGCTAATTTAGCCTTTATCAGTTCAGTTCTTTTCTCTTTGGTGGCCAACAATGTCCTTTTTTCATTTCACCAGACCCATTTGGACTCAATTTTGTGGAGGAGGCTGGCAGCATTTGAAATCTGTGCTCTGGTTGGTCGAGGCCAGCCCACGCAGCAGATGCTGTACATTGAGGAGCCAATCAGAGTTGACGTAATATATGACTCATTTCATGCAATTAGATTTAGTTTGAGGGAGAATAAACAGAGAATTAGGAGTTCAGTGGTGAAAACCGCATGGAAATTGGTTGAGGAACATCACAGTTATACTGGTTTGAAGTTCTGCAAACAAACATTGTTGAGATTCCTGATTTTTTTCTCATGACAACCCAGTATAAACTTGCATGTTCTCAATAAATTTGTCTGAAATCTATCAAAAGCTGCTTTCCGATGGATAAAATAGTCAATAAGGATGTCAAATCTGCAAAAAAAAGGGATATTTTTCATGATTATAAGGTAGATGGCCTCTGTTTTGGCCTCTTAACCTCTGTTTTGCACCTCTATTGCCACTAGTTTTCAGCAAACCGGTTTCTTTGAAGCGCTTGATGGTGTTTCTTACAGTGCCATGGCAGCATGTAATGTCCTCAGAAATTTTTTAAGTGACCAACCGCCATTATGTAAGGTCCCAATGTGGCTACAAACAATCTCAGAGAGCTGCTTATGTCGTGCCATCGTGTTTAACACTGTGACAGTGCTAAAAGTCCATGTCATCTTATATACTTGAATAACTGACCATCAGAAGTAATTTTGCAGAGTAATGTTGTAACACCTTTCAGCTGTTCTCAAAAAAATTGGATGTTTTCAGTGTTTTTTATTAACCATATGTTTACCTCAATATACTTGTGGGAATGTTTTTTTTTTATTCTTATTGCTTACAATCGTAATTTTTAATACATTTTCGTCAAAAAATTATTGAGAAGTAATACGTTAGGACCCTTTTTAGACGAAAGTGGTGGTGCATAATCATCACAGCACACTACTCTATGAGGAGGGCTAAAGCCGCCCAAAAATAGGCCTAACGACGCCCCTGGCCAGAGAGAGAAGTTTGAAGACTACAGTTAAAAAAAAGTGCTGCCATCAGTGGATGAACATCCTGACCCAGGCTGGAACAGGCAATGTGCAGCTAACTATCGTCTCTCCCTCACGAAGTAAGCACGCTTTGCACAGGCGCATTGGGCTTTTGCCCCCATGTTGAAGACACCAACTCCTGACTTCAGGCTAAAGCATAGAGGACAGTGTATGTGTTGGCGAGTTTGTGAGCGTGTTTGTGGGGGGTGTGGGGAGGATTGGAAAGCTGGAACCTGAACTTGGAAAAGAGGTGTGTGGTAGGACTGCTATCCCCAAACCCACCACCAACCACCCCACATATCCAAACTCAGTCCTCATGGGATTATCAGCAATCAATGGATCAGAGAGCAACAAAGCATACAGAGAAGGAACGACAACGGGAAAAGGTCAAGCGGGCGCGTTCACCGGCCTGTTCACGGTTCGCTGCGCATTTTTGCACAAAGACTGCCAGTCTGGGAACGAGTGACTGACAGCAAACAAACGAGTGCGCAGGTGAGGACAAGAGACTGAAAAACAGAGAGGGAGGCAGAGACAGGAGCAGGGAAGCCTAGCATGAGAGAGGCAGAGCGGTGCGTTCAGCTCCAGCGACAGCGTTGTGTGGGATGTAGCAGAGAGAAAGTGACAGTGAACGTTGGGGAGAAATCCGTTGGTATGCACGGCATGTAGCTGCTGTGAAAGTGGGGTAGCCATGGGAGGAACGGGGCGTTGGGGGGGGCGCTGTATGCTTTTTTAGGATTTTCCTGCTGCGGGAGTGTTGTTGTAGGGCCAGGTGCCTGACCACTGATGTATCCATGACTCCACTCCCCTTACAGTCAGACAGGAGGTGGGGGGCAGTGGGGTCGCAGGTGAGCAGGTGCAGTGAACTGCATGCTGCTATCAGCACATCCATTACACGTCAGCGTGAAATATGATGCCCAGACTAATTTAGGGCAGGGTGGGGTCATGCGCCCGACCGGGTGAATGCTGTGGCAGAGATGAGAAATGGTGGATGAGAAATATAAGAGTGCAGGTGAAGACTGAATCTGGTAGCTCCAGGAGTATGGTGCCATGTGCGTGTGTATGCCAGAGCGTGTCAGTGAATCTGTGAGTGCATGTGAATGTTGAGGCTGAAATGTCCAGACAGAGATGTGTCAGGGTCGGTACGTCTCACAGTGTGACACAGTAGGGCAGGCAACTCTATGTCCGTATGTGCGCGCGCGACGCGTGTGTGTAGTTTCACGGCTATAATGGCGAGAGCAAACTCTTGAGAAATAACAGTGTTGTGAGGACATTACGGGTGGCCCTCAGAGGATTATGGCTGATTGGTAAAAATTTGGGTCACGGTAATAATTAGGGTAAGGTTAAGGTTAAGGTCACGGCTAAGGTTAAGGAAACGCTGTGTAGAAAGAATGTAGGTCTATAAAATATCCTCAAAAGTGTGGCTATACAAATGTGCACCCGCACGTGCGTGCGTGTGTGTGTGTTTGTGTGAGACACAGTATCAGTGTGGGAGGGAGCTGCATTTTAGTAGTAACACATGGTAAGTACTCAGTGAAGGCTCTGCTTGACTATCTGTGGCTGGGGGGGGGGGGTGACAGGGAGTGCTAGTAGGTGCACACAGTAAACTGGGTCACTCACACACAGCCATTTCCTCCACCCCCACACTAGAGACCTTACACTGCCTCCGTCACATCACCACGGCAGCAAAATGAAGGCCAGAGCCGTAGAGCTGCTCAAACTATCCATCAAAAACACACACACACACACACACGCACACACACTCACACACAGGGAATACCCAAAATAAACCCACGATGTAAAAAATCTGTAAAACCTCCGTCAGCCATTTATGATAAATCTCCCCGAATCAAATCCAGGGCTTTTATGATTATTGCTGTTTTCCCCATTCTCTCTCGCAGCAGGTGGCTGGGATCTGACCCCAAAACAAGACAATAGGATAGTGGGGTACTCAAGCATAACAACTATTGGCTGTAGTCCTTTGTCTTCCACAGATGACCCCACCCCTTCTCAAGCAGTGAGAAGTCCAGTGTCCTGTCTTAAGAAAGCGTAACAGTCTAGGGAACCTCGTCTCGGACTGTGGACGTCGTCCAAAGAGCACTAAACGATTAATGAAACGGATGAAATGCTAACGCTGCAGATGGCAGCCATAGAAAAAAGCAGCTCATCCATTTGGGCGCTAGCCATCCTGAGTCTCGTCCTTCCACAATTTATTTAATGACAAAAATAAAAGGAGTACGCGTACACAGATTTGTGCTCATAAGATATGCTAACTTTACAAGCGTACAACCGCAAAACAAGGGCAGGCAGCGCTCTTCGACACTCATTCATTCTCAATCACTCACTCTCGGAGGTAGAAAAGGTTCAAGAAGAACCCTTTCAATACCTCCACTCCACTGTCAGTCTTTCTCTCTCCCTTCATCCATCAGGGCAATGGCCGTATCAGGTCCTCTTCTCTGGCTGGGACTGAGGATTTGAAAAGGCAGCTCTAGGTTAGAGAGTACAAAAACAAACCAACCCTTATAACCATTATTAATATGGCACTGTAGTATTAGCCGGACCAGTCAGAATGAAACCAATGCGGCTACTGTACTGCCGTGGCTAATAAATGGCCAAGTGTGATGGTGTTTGTGGGGGAGGGGGGGCCAAGGGTGGGACAGGGGTAGCTTTGTTCACGACTTCACGTCCTTAAATTTTTAAATTTTCATTTCTTTCTGACGGGCCATTCTCTGCAATGCAGTGTAGGCGAGTGGGGACACTTTCTAAATGAGGACTTTCCCTCCTTTTCTTCCCTCTATCACAGGTTTAAGAGCCAGATTTACATAAGCAGTGAGAGTGAGGGGGGGCCGGGTTGAGGGTTGAGCAGTAAAAAACACAAGAGGAGGTCAACTTCAAACTGCCCCTATCCAAGCTGGGCTAAGGACGCATGTGCTTCACATAGTTTCACGACATCTCAGAAACATAGCGAGTATTGGGAGGATACTCACTCAGAGAGCCAGAGCTTCAGTAGGCAGTAGAAAAGCTGTTGGTGTGGGTGAGTTGCCACAGAACTGCAGAGGGGAGAGCACAGCCCTCTTTACTTGGCACAAGGTGGATCCACAGGTCCGGGAAGTACCCAATGTGGTTTATTGTGCGTGCGTGTAAGCCACCCCCCCCAATCCCACACTCCCCACCCTTTACCGCTTTTCAAAAAACATCCCAGGACTTGCCCCTCTCCATTCACCCTCTGCCTCTCAATAGCAGATCCCACTCTACCCCCTGCCTCCCCCCCCCCCCAAAAGGACCCCATTCACAGCTCCCCCACCGCCTCGCAGCTTTCCTGCGGTTCCTGTGGCCGCTGCAGCATCGCTCGGTCCCCTTTCACCCTGACCCTTCGTCTGCCCCACCCCCCTCCTCAATCTTTGGGTTCGACATGGGAACAGGGCCGTCCTGAGGTTGTAGAGGGAGGCTCGTTTCGCCCGGGAAGGTCAGGTTGCGTGAGAGCAAGGTCAATTTTATCTTGGGCATTCCAGGAGCAGTTCCTTGGAAACTGTAGGCCTAGAGTCAGCCCTTCCCTGCCCACAGCCCCCCTCCCTACTCGCTTACTCTGGGCTCTCCTTTTCCATGCTGCAGGAGGAGCACCCAGTCACAGCCAGCATACTAAACACCCCCTCCGCCCAGCTGGGCTCACCAAAGAGAGGGACAGGGCACAAAGTACCACAAGCCCCAGTAAAAAGGGGGAGGAGGTGTAGTATACATGGACGACAGTCCTTTTATGAGGGGGGCTTTTTGGCTGAAGGGCTGGGGGGAGGGGGGTCTGTTTTTATAAGATGTAATAAATATGGGAGCGGGTTCAAAACAGATGTTTCTATGGGAGCCGTGGACATCCGAGGCATTTTAAGGTACAGAGAGAAAGATAGACTAAGAGAGAGGGAGCGATAACTATAAATGTGATGAGCTAGAGACGCTGGGAGGGGAGTGTAGAATAAAAGGATGGGGGCAGGGCACCTCAACTATGAAGCAAGAGTGAGCGCTGCACACTGGACATGACTGGCGTCGGAAAGCGAAAGAAGCGTCCGGAAAAAGAGCTTTCCGGAATGGGCCAAAGACCTCTCACCACATCTCTCTCTGAAAGTGAAATGAACCACGTGACTGAAGGCTCCAAAGAGACCAAAGATTCAGGATCTCAAACACAACCACAAAACTGCAACTAATATCGGATGAGCAAGCCCTCCAAGTAAAGTGACAATCAGCAGTGACAAGCAGGAGTTAGTCCCTCACCACTGGGGAAGAATTTGGGGGGGTGAGGGGTTGGTGCAAGACACGGTCAGTCAGGTGGACAGTTGGCCCATCTCATGCTCAGGGCTAATACGTAACAAGGGTGCTTTGGATGAGGCAACACCCCCTGCCACACGGATTCCTACAAGGCCCTGGGAGCAGGGGCTCCTAGGCTCCCACCACCAGCAGTCCAAAAGCAACAGGAAGGTGGGGGCGTAAGACCCTGGGAAAGGGGCCAAATGACAGTAGCTGTAGATTAGCCCCCGTGTGGCTCATAAACTCATGCTGCAGAGTTTATGAGCTACAAGGAATCTGAATCAAAGCCACTATCTTGTTGGCCTGACTCCGCCAGCCTTCGTACTTCCGCTTAATTTCATTTCGCTTCAGTGCTCAGTCTGGCCACTCGGAGCTCTGCCTCGTTTACCTCGGCAGAAAGTACGGCGGACCAACCAACGAACAGAAGGCGTGGCCGAGAGCCATGATGTAGCCGCTGCGCCGAGTTTGAAATTGTAGTCTCCAAAATCAACAATGGCTTTGGACTTAGATACACAGGAGGCCATTCGTTCTGTCGTGGAGAAAATCCCGGCTATCAGCGACTTATAGCCACAACAAGATGAATGTTTGGTTAGTTTTTTGAATGGAAATGATGTTGTAGCGCTACTCCCTACAGATTGTCATATCTACTTAAGAGCCATCATAAAATAGGCACCCTCTCCATCTCTGTGAGAGACAGCCGAACCACCTCAGCTAGCTTTTAGCTTCCAGTGTTAAATAGTGTGAAATTCTCAGGCAATGTAAGTTAGCAGCGAACTTTTTAAAAGCCGTGTTTTTGTTCGTGTCACAAGACCTTTTCGCTGTCTCAGTGTTATGTTATCATTATCCATGAATGAAATGGCTGTCTGAGACAGCCAAACGCTTACAGTAGAGCCAAACTGTGTTGCTATAAAGTTAGATAGCGAGCTCGGTATGATGTTAGCGCAAGTGTGGTTAACGGTTCAGTTTTCATGTCAACGCAGATTTTGTCCTGATGTAAATAATGCGTTATTCTCGCCGATTCTGCCGTTGGTTTCGGGTCTCTTACGTTTTTTTAACAGCAGCAGTATCTGCAGGAAAAACGATAGCTCAACAGTTTGTTTCTTGTAAGGTGAACAGAAAGAGCACCTTTAGTTCTTTTAAGTGAATGAGTGACGGCTAAAATTTGGTAGATGGGCATATGTATGAGTACAGTATTAACTTTAATGTACTGATCAGTTTGTTTTCGCTGCATTCCTGGTATGAAGGACTGTGTTTACAGCAGAAGTACTAGGCGGCTGAGCCGGCGCATAACACACGCCATGGCCAAACATTAGTGATTAGTTTACGGGTACACCAATGATTTTAAACTTCAGACAAGCACCCACCCACCAAGAAGTAAACACTTGTCAATGACGACTGCCCAGAATCTGTGTACGAAGCTGGTTTTACCAGGCTACTATGTTGTACCTGTCTATTAAACCGGTTAATATCCCACCCTGCTCCAACAATGGAGATGAAGTTCTGACTGTCACTAAATTTTGAGGGGTAGAACTATGACAGTGGACCGACTAAAAAAAGGTCACGCACTTGTCTCAAAGTTTGCTGAACGTCGTTCCTCGGAAGTTTTCCCCAATTAGATGCCAAGTAGGCGTACACTTGGGCTCCCCTTGGCTTAGGTGGAAATGGGTAGTGAACTTGCGAGAAGGCTCGTTTTCATGACGCGATATCCGAATGCAGCGTATGCCTAGCGGCAATTCCCATGGTTTCCCCCCGTGTAGCCACAATGCCCTACTACTCAAATGGCCAGTTTGGCTTGCCCTTTTTTAAATGGCTCTGGTGCCCAAAATGACCCAAAGTGGCGATTTTCGACACAGCTTCCCGTCCTCACACTGCGCTGGACTTCTGAGCACTTTGCGCGACCAACAGCACTCCCACTCACTGAAGAACACGACAATGTTGTGTGAGGTTGGTATCCGATGACCATACATCCTTAAGAAAAATCAGCTCACATTATGTTTTAAGCACAAGCAATTAAATACTGTTGGTGTAAGTATAGATATGTTTTTGGGCTGGGTGAAAACGATGGTCGTATAACTTTCCTCGACAGAAATTAAACTTTGAGAATGAGCTAGAGAGAGTTCGCTAACAATGTTAGCCTGTGCAATGCGTCCTGTGCTGTGTCAGTGACTGCTCAGCAGTAGCGGTCTGTCGGCAGTAACAAAGGCCCTCAGAAACCTCACCTTTCAATGCTTAATAACCTAAATCTCTCGCAGTTTACTTCTCTTGGGCAACAACTGTTGCTCAAACTAATTGGTGGAACCGACAACAGTCTAATTATTTTTGATACCATTGTTATACATCGCATCATAAAATTGAAGCATATTCTTTCGCACATAAATGACGACGTAAAATATCAAAATGTCTTGATAATTTCAGAGCTCGTGTAGCTCCTGAAATGGCACAGATTTGCGTAAATCAGTTTGCCAGGCTCATTAAGCAATAAGCCACGAGAGTCCATTTTGTATTTTGAATGTAGTCACAGAAAAAGGGCGTTGTTAGGCATGATGCACAGCTGAGTGACAATTGTACGGATGGCGAAAATAAATGCTGCAAAGTCAGCAAAGGTTTTGGATTTTTGCATTTATACTGCCATCCTTGCAATGCCATATCAATTATGTAGGCAATAGGCATTCACTTTTTCTTTATTTTTAATCATTATTTCTTATTATTGGTCTTGACTGTCAATTGCTGAAAGTTGACAAAAATTGAGAATTTAAAAAATTAAAATATTGGTTTTCAATACACTGTCTGGCTCCTATTTATTGGTTTATACAGTTTTATCGTCATACAATGTCATCATCACTTTTTTTTTTTTTTTTTTTTTGCAAAATTGATTAATTTGGTTTTGGCCTTTGGTGCCCCAAATTTTGGCCAAGATGCCCCAATTTCAAAAGGCCAAGTGGCCTTGCCCTAAAAATAACTTAATTTGAGGCCTGCAAACGCATTTGGATAATTTCCAATTCTCGACATACACGATCGATAAAGATCGATAAACAGTAGGACAAAACAGTAGACTTGGACTGTAGCTCGAGGAATTAAAAGAATTGGGTGCAGCTGGCAGGCTCAGGTCAGCTCCCTGTTTTTGTGTGCTTGCAATCTGAAAAGGGTTCATATAGACTCCAGCTGGCAGCTCTGGAAACCCTAGGCTACACTTGCATAGCTCCTCCAAATTTTGTCCATACCCAAACTCCAGCTTGAGGAGAGGGGGGCTCGACATAGGGTATCTGTGCTCCCCCAAAATGTAGAGGATGGACTAATGAAAGTGTCTAGCCAATACCTCCAGACATTGCCAATTAGGGGAGGGGAAAAAAAACCAAGTGAAAAGTGAACACAGCTCACTAATACCCCCGACACTTGTGCACTGAAGAGATTATGGCATATTTTCATATAGATTGGCACTGCACCTCTGCATGAAGTATAGAATGCATGACTAAAATTTGAAACAATCTGATGTGCAGTTTTTAAGAAATCAGTCGGACAACATTTGCAGTGGTAAATTCAAGTTCAAAATATCGTCACCCTATTAAAATAATGGCCTAAGTCATTTTTTGACGAAAATTTGTTTTTGGCCTGAATCATCTCTTGCTCTGCATTTGGCGAAGTTTTTTGTGTTTTCCAAAAAACTTGAAAAAAATGACTTAGGCCATTATTTTAATAGGGTTACGATCTGGAAAACAGAAGTAATTTTTGAAAAATCATCATATTTTCATGAAACTTCGCACTGCACCTCTCCATGAAAAGTAGAATGCATGACTGCGATAGGAAAACAATCTGATGAGCGGTTTTTAAGAAATCACTCAAACAAACTGGTGTGGACAGACAGAATTCTTTGGTATATACTATATATCCCCGGCCCTCATGGGTCGGGGGTTTAACAAAAGCATCTTAAAAGGACAGATCTGGCCATTCCATAAACACGCTCAACCCACCGCATTCATCGGTGAAATAGCATTTTCTCTCAAGTGCAACTTTATATGCCCTCATTTACAAAACTTCACCTAAGGAGCACAGGTTCATGAGACTGATGTTGCTGCTAGCAACCTCCATCTTCAGCTAGGATATAACAGGAGCACTTAACGGACTTCTTAAAATCTAAAACATATAAATTAGGTGTTAGAGACAAGTTTTTTTTCAGAACATGGTCCTCCACTAGCCTTTTGAAAGGCCAAGGTGATCATTAAATCCAGGGAAGGTAGAAGTAGACATGGCCACTTCAAATCATACAAGTGTCATGTGATCTGTGGGATAACTGAAAACAGAAACACCGAGTTACACATTGAAAATATGAGTTTTGTGTCCAAGAGTTTTGTGTTTGGGCTCAAGAAGTGGGACCACTGGGAATCGAAAAAGAGAGGAAGCTGAGAGGGAGAAAGCTGAACAGAGCAGGTTTCTCACAGCATTTTGCATGATTCCTGTAGGGGTATTACCTGGTGTACCAGGACGAATTCTGGGCAGCCACCAGCAGCCAGTGAGAAGTATACCAGAAGGGTAGGCAATCTGTGAATTTAGGTGGTGTGAAGACCAGGCAGACAGCAGCAGCATTCTGGACCACATGCAGTGGCCTTATTGCAGACGGTGGTAAGCCGAACAGCAAAAAGTTACAGCAGTCCAGACAGGAGATTAAAAGGGCTTATACAAGAGCCTCAGAAGCTTCCTATTTGAGGCTCGGATTCTCCTGATGTTGTGGGGCGATTCTCCTAGTGTTGTGAAAGGGAAAGCTCAGCAGGTCATTTCAGGCCAAATCAAACGTCTTGGTTGCACAGAATTGAGACCATGAACGTGAATGTGACAACAGTCAGGCAATTATTTACAAGCTAGATGGGTTAAGCTTCAGATGGTGGGCGGGCATGTCAAATAGGCCACATCTTGGGCGCCAGGGGGGACAATATGAGAAATCTGTAGGTTCAATTCCTTACAAACTGGTCAAGATTGTCCCCAATTTGATTTGGGCGCCACGCATTTCTGGGTCCATAGCGGTAATCTGCATGATTGTTACCGCTGTGGATGACACATTCAAATGCAATTAAACTGATACACAGAAAAGGGCACAGTGCCATAGTGCATTGAAAACAAAGTTAGTTAGCCAAATTACATCTCCAGTTTGACTCCATGTTTCTCAGACCGTGTGAGTCAATGCCAGGGCAGAGAGTCAGGGAAAAAAACCCAACTGCAGAGCTGTCCAACTCAATTTCATAAATAGCTGAGCTCTGTGTGCACGCAGGCAGACAGAAGAGTTAATGAAAGGGGAGGCTGGGGGATGGGTGTACGGGAGAAATACCCCATTGCTCCCGACAACAAGTAGTGTGCTTCTTAAATTGGTCCCCTGGCCCCTACAACCCTCTGCCCCCCTTCTGATCCTCAGCATTATTAACCCCATTTTATATCATTTGTGATGGAATTGTATTGGGTAAGGCTTACTTCAGGCAAACCATGTTTTATCATATTCAAATGTTATTCAGTTGAATACAAATAAGGCCATTAAGAAAATGTGTTTATACTGTGCCAACAATGCCTAATCTATCCAGAACTTGACAGTTCTTAAGTCCCTTTTCTGCAGGACTGGGCTCACAATCCCCTTAAGCAGTTAAGACAGCACCCCTTAAAAACTAATTTCATCAAACAAGGCTACAGTACAGCACTCTATATAGGGAACTGGTGCAGCTCATAGTAATGAAAAAGATCAGCCACCTTAAAATATCACTGATATCACACAGACTACAGCATTAAAAAGTCAATAGCGCTTGTGAATCCCATTGCACAATTGTTATCTCTGAATTGTGGCTTCACCTTGTAAATTACCATTGAGAAATGCAAAACTCAGCCCCCAAACGAGGGGCAGACACAATAAACAGGCTGCCTCAGGAGCAAAGAGTGGCTTCCTATTGCAAGGTGTTTACACTTCAAAATTATTAGGGTCCTGCTGCAGCCTCTCATCAGCCCTCAGCATCTGACGAGAGGGGACCAAGATGCAGGGTGAGCATAAACAGGAAGTTTGGTAAACAGGAGCTGTGATGGTGCCCTAGGGCATGAAGGGCTGCTGTCTCTGCCCCCCCCTTTCCCCGCACGGTCTCTTCATGTAAACCGTTGAGCAAGAGAGGCAGGAGAGGGGCTTACGTAAGGTGGCTGATGTTGACACGAGCAGCCTACTTTCCCTGTGCAGCCCAGTTTTTATCATGCTCTAGCCTGTGATTCAGTGGCTATTGCTGCAAGAGAAATGTGAAAGCGTCCTCAGCTTTTTACTTCGTTCGGTTCTTATTGGATGTCCCTGGGCGATTAGGAAGGTCGAGGTTCAGCCAGGCTCACATCTTAAGTCCATCTGAGTCGACAGGAAGTGAAATTCTGACCAAATTTGAGTACTTCAGCACGGACAGCAAGGGGCTTATCAGTGATAGGTGTGAGTTCATTGTTTTCACTGAAAAGAAAAATTGATTACCTTTTCAAAATTTTGCCATTAGTAGCCCTTCTACACTGTAAATATATCACTCCCAGCTTAAGGGAGATTTATTCTTGAACCATGAAGTCCACAGATGCGTAATTGTTCCACTCTAGATCTTGTGCCCTCACATAAATTTCACTATAAAATCAGCCTGATCTGAGTAATTAAGGTATTCCGAGTAGGATTTGTCCATTGCTGTTTGTAAACACAACAAGAGGCCTGTCGGCTTAGAGAGCTCCGCTGAGGATCATTGAAATGTCCATGTCATAATTTAATTTCAGAAATCCTTGAAAACTATTGCAATATGAAATGCTGAATTTCTCAAAGAATTTTCTTATTTTCGCAGGGGATCATCAGGACATCATAAGGAAGGCTCACAACAAATTCGACAAAAAGTTTTCTCCGACAGTTTTTGAGATATTAATGAAAGACTGAAAAAATGAGCACAAACGCTGATTTTATAAGTCCAAAATGCTGAATTTCTCAAAAACCAGGATGTAGAATTTTCTCATTTGCACAGTGAATATTCAGAATATCATAAGGAAGGCTCGTGCCAAATTAGAAAAAAGTTATCAGACAGTTTTTGAGATATTCAAATTTGAAATGAGAAGTTGACGCCGGACGGACAGACAGACGGACGCCGGACGACTCGGCATTAGAAAAGCTCCGCTGACTGCTGACTATCGCCACAGCAGAGCTAAAAATCAGAGTTGGCCCCTCCTCCACAGCTCAACCACACCAGAAGCACAAGCCCTCTGACCGGAATTTGCGCTGTGCTCCAAGCTAGATACACACGATCATCCGGTGGAAACTTAAGTTAACTAGGGCTAACAAAATTTTTGCAAACTACCACAAAATTACTTTATTTCGTAGTTACTAGACCAATGCTGTATGAAAACGTTGCTATACCATTTCTGCAAAATTATAAAAAAAAAATAGCACCCCCGTCAGTGATGTCAGCTATTGTCAGGTGCCCTATATGATGTTAGCAGTTCATTACAAACAATATAGCCCTAGCTACTGACAATCAACTTACTACATTGGTTTGAGACTGCTGAAACATGGCAAATGCATAAGACTGGAAATGATTCTAAGATCAATTTCAGCACAACATATCTAAAGGGATATTTTCTCAAAATGTAAGGTTATTTGCATCAGTCTATGGTAGGACATACTGCAAACTGTGTGTGTGTGTGTGTGTGTGTGTGTGTGTGTGTGTGTGTGTGTGTGTGTGGATGTATGTATGCATGCACATGCTTGTATGTCTCCATGTGTGTATCTGCCCACAGCGATCTTGCATAATACTGGATTCATCTGTGTACATTTATGACTGTATATGCTCAAGGACCTTGCGCGGTTTTAGAAATTCACAATTTAAAAAAAAAAACCATTTTTGTTGACTGCTCTTTTTACACCGCCATTGACTGCTGACTCCTCCTCTTACCCGGTGGGGGCCACAAGTGATCAATGACTGTTTCCGATTGGAATCTTGTTTCCACTCGGGGCAACATAGACACCTGGCAGAGATCTGCACTCTACTTGAGTAGACTTTTCTAGTTTTATGTATAGTTCTTAGACACACTTGTTTAAAATGGAAGTCCATGTGAGAAGCAAGAATGTGGATGGCTCAGTGAATTAAACAGGGCTCTGTACTGTGAACGTAGATGTTACCAACGTGCACTTGAAGGTTTACAACAGACTAGCGACAACGTTAGTTTGGTCAGCTCTAAGGAATCATCAGAGCCTATAGCATCTTACAGTGCTTTCACACTGTCAGAAAATCTACCACCACTTCCCCATTTAAATGTAGGGATTACTACAAAGTTGCACTATGTGGAAATGGGATTAAAAACTGTTGCTGACAGAAACAGAGAAAGACAACATTGTTCATTGACCATTGAAAAGCAGCCACACAAACAAACAGCGGACAGTCAAAAACATTTAAGTCCCCTTCCAAGTGTGGAGGACATACCCAGGTTTATTTAGTTAGGAAGAGACAGATTTTCTGTAGAAGTGGGAGTGCCCGTCACCCATTCTGAGAGGCAGAGTAACCTGCTAAGCCACCATTCCCAGCACTGTCTGTCAGCTCAGTGGCAAGCTACTCAGACAGCCCACAGAGAAGATGCTGGGTTAATAATTAAACACCTCCTCTGTCGCACACATCCTCTCCCCATGCTGGTACGAGTCATCTGCCATCGGACATAAGCCGGCTGAAATAACGAAAACAATGTATCCCGACTGAGCAGTGGGTCATTACAGAAAAGAGAGTGGGACTCACCCCAGAAAATGCAAGGTGGAGGGGGTGTGGAAAAATGAGGTTGATGTCACAAGGGAAAATAGACTGCTAAATGGGCAGAACAACACAGTCCGTGAGTTGAGAGGAAAGAGAGAATAAGCATAACAGGTCAAAAGGCTGAGGAGAGCCTCTGAGTTCGTAAAGGCAAATCAATTGTAACAGCAAATGCTTCCTTTCTGCTCCAGGAAACTAAATAATTGAGCCTCAATTAGTTTCCAACTAATTTTTTCTAACAAATTGTCTGTCCTAATCCAACTCAAAGCTGGGTCATTCCATGTCAAATCATCAGATATACAAAACATTTGTCACCACGTAGTCATAGATTGCTTCCATATTTTCACATTAGGTAAATGTGTATTAGTGATGAGCAAATCCGAAATTTCAGCTCATTCTGACCACAAATGAATTTTTGGTGAATTATTATCCCCTGCCACGAAGTGGAAGGGGGATATAGGAATGGGTGCTGTCCGTCCGTCCGTCCGTCCGTTCGTCAGTCCGTCCGTCCGTCACGCTTCGTTTCCGGCCCACAACTCGAAAACCGTTAAAGATTTCTTCATGAAACTTCACATGCATATCAGTCTAGTGGTGAACTGGTGCCTTTTGATGGTTTGGTCTTAGTTTCTTTAAAGAAGACATTTTGGCGGGGGATGTTGTTGACCATGTCTACTTGTTTTCTAAGGGTACTGTCCGTCAGTTTTTTTGTCAATTGACATTTTTCTTGTATTTAACATGGCATAACTTTTTTATTATTGCACCTATAGCTTTGAAACTTTGCATCTAAGCTAATGTTATACTGCTTAATCAGAAAATGCAGCCCATTTTACTTCTTTTTTCTTGGTTGTGGAGCTATGAGGACACCAAAAGTGCCTCATTTCTCAGTTTCAACATTTGCTATGCAATCTCTGTTCTATTGAGAATAAAATACTGGCTGGTGTGACTTGAAAGTCATTGTGTTTTGATTTTATTCACAATTCACACTTTGTCCCAACTATTTCGGAATTGGGGTTGTACAATTTAGTATGTGATTGCCTAATGATTGAAAACACTTAAAATGTTGCATAGTTACATGTGTACGAAGCTTAAAGTGCCATGCGATTCTCAAGATTACCCCACCCCTGTTCAGACACCTGCAAAATTTATATTGGTCAAAACACATCAACAATTTTTGGAGTGGTCTTTCTACTATAATAGAGGAATCAGTAAAAAAAAACTAGAAGAAAATCCAAGGTGTGCCCCTGGAGATAAGGGGGTTTGAACAGGTGGCATTTTCGCGTTTTTCTCACATTTGGCAAGGTTCTAACTGCAGTTGGTGATGAATTCATGGTGAATTCAGCCTGATTTATATTCAGCAGACACAAATGAATGGAAAAAATGCCAGAGAGCCTATGCTAGGGTTTATATTGGGGGTGCTTTGGGGACCTAAACATGGAACTGCCTGAACAAAAGGCACTTTTGGTGTCCTCATAGCTCCACAACCAAGAAAAAAGAAGTAAAATGGACTGCATTTTCTGATTAAGCAAATTTGACCAATATAAATTTTGCAGGTGTCTGAACAGGGGTGGGGTAATCTTGAGAATCGCGTGGCACTTTAAGCCGTGTACACATGTAACTATGCAACATTTTAAGTGTTTTCAATCATTAGGCAATCACATACTAAATTGTACAACCCCAATTCCGAAATAGTTGGGACAAAGTGTGAATTGTGAATAAAATCAAAACACAATGACTTTCAAGTCACACCAGCCAGTATTTTATTCTCAATAGAACAGAGATTGCATAGCAAATGTTGAAACTGAGAAATGAGGCACTTTTGGTGTCCTCATAGCTCCACAACCAAGAAAAAAGAAGTAAAATGGGCTGCATTTTCTGATTAAGCAGTATAACATTAGCTTAGATGCAAAGTTTCAAAGCTATAGGTGCAATAATAAAAAAGTTATGCCATGTTAAATGCAAGAAAAATGTCAATTGACAAAAAAATTGACAGACAGTACCCTTAGAAAATAATTCACCAAAAATTCATTTTTGGTCCAAAGGAGCTGAAATTTCAGATTTGTCAGTGATATATATTTATACAGCTGCACACAAAAAATTAGCAAAATTGAGAAGGTGGTGGTGAGACCCATTTGATGATCTGACATGGAATGACCCAGCTTCACAAACGCACAATCCTGGATGAAGTTCTAAAATATTTCATTTAGTTGACGTCTTACCCCTTGAATTCTGTTTGGGGTCCCACAGACCCCAAAGCATCTTTAACAGCTCACAAAACATACCTTAATCAGGTTGGTTGGTCTGGTATTCCAAATTTAATGAGAACCACTTCTAAACATGGTTTATAACTTATTATGATTTAGAGGTGCAGTACAAAAAATTTGAAGCAACTTTTGTGTGTCGAGTCTACACCTACTTTGTGCCATCATTCTGGATAATATAGGTTTCTTTGCCAGTTAATATTTTGTTAAAAAAAGGAAATATGCAAGTCCTCATATTTAGCTCTTTTAAAATATGAAATGCATATTCACAACAAGAAGGTCATTCGTTCAAATCCAGCCTGGGGCCCTTCTGTGGTAGTTGCACTCCATAATAGTCTTTTTCAAGCCAAATTGACAGTTCCAAAGTCTCCTGTGATATGGAAAACCTAGTACATGGGGTCACTTTTAGTAGAAACCGAGTTTGAACCTCATTTGCAGTAATTAAGAGTGGTGAAAATCTTAAAGCACTAGCTTCATTTGAACTGTCAAAATCAAGTTTCAATGATTTTTTTTTTTCAGCTGGGAGAAGCCCAGACTCTATAAGTTTTTGTTCAATTGCGAGACCCTTGCCACTGTTAAGCTCACTAGGTCTTTCCAGATCACAGGAGAAGTGGTTCCAAGACAGATATATCAACTGAATACAGCTTGATTACCACAAATGACCCAATATTTCTCTCAAAAACATACGTTTTCAACCAACAAATTGCCCATTTTCTCAAGACAGTTAAATTGCTGCTCAAAGGGTCCGCGGAGCAATTGGGTGAAAGATGTCGTGCCCTGCTACTTAAGATGCACATTGTTGTCTTGAGTGAACGGCACAAACTGGGTCTAACCAGGACAGAAAGGGGGGGATCCAAGATGCACAACTGTGCTAGAAGACAAGTATATCAGAATTTCAACTTTGAGAATCAGGTGCTTCATAAGACCTCAACTGTGTAGTAAGCCTTAAAGGAGGACTATACTGACCAACACGTTTTGACTTAATCTTATAGTAATTAACTCCAACATAATATCCACGGTCGATTTTTTGTCCATACATACCCCCTGTTCTTTTAAATGACCATTAATTAGGCGGAATTGCTGTTTCCAGGAGGCTGCCATTAAAGCCAAAAGTGGCATGAGAACTTGTGAGATCATAACGTCACTGCGGCTGCCACATGCATTCATGTGCATGATGCATGCGATGTCAAAATGTCTGAATACATGGATATCTAAATAAATTAGACTACCAACCAATTTAAAATTGTTCATTGAGTGAATCAACTGTTTGATCGCAAATTGAGCCAAGTAAATGGGAAGGGGGTGAAAGCAATTGTCGAGTAGAGGAGGATGATTTTGAAGACCTTAACTTTGCTTAGTTCAGCATGCAGTTTGCCTGAATGTGTTTGCTTGATTATTACATTTGGCCTTTGTGTGCGAATCTTCTTCAATTATTAAATAAAAATGTTTAAAATTTGCGGCACAGATTTGCCTGAACGTGCTTGCCCTGTCTTCCGTGCATTTGTCCATTGCTTGCAATCTAAAAAATAATTTCTCTCACACATTCACGTTTGATGCGCTTCACACAGTGTTTTCTACACCCAGATATTTTTAGACGCTTAAAAACCAGGGCCATCTTAACATGATTTTATTTTTAAGAAATCTTTTTAATAATACGTGAAAGTTTTTCCGACGAGAGGTGGAATTCAGAGGTCTGCTATTTATTCAGATTACTGACATTATTTCAATCTAGCACGGTAGCCTGGTTCGGTTTGTCTGCTTCTCATTATCTCTTCTAAATCATTATTGGCTTGATTTTGGTTTTGATTGGTCAGTTGGCTGAATAAATGGCTTGATTACAAGTTAGGCAAAGTACACGGGAATTGATTTAAGGTGAGCTAATTATGCCAAGGTGACGGCAGCTGTCCAGCCTCGCTGGTAATCAGCAGACTTCAAATCGCACTTTTCTTTCCGGAAGCATTTCAAATGGCCTCTGATGTTAGTTCACCCCTAAATTAAAGTTGTGTCGGATAGAAAAAGGTAATAATCAAGCTTGTCTGTCTGCCCCATAGAGGAAGTGGGAATATCTCGGTCATTCAACAATCTCAATGCAGGACCGCAGGACAATGGAAATTCATGGCGCTGACAGCTGCACTGACGTCACGATTAGGGGCGCCCCAAGCGGATCGAGGGTGAATTTTCGTCTTCTGTGGCAAAAATGGCGCGGTCCACTAGTTTTGAAAAATCACTCATAAAAATTAAAGAAATCGCAAAATAAAGAAAACAAAGTCGTAGGAGCTTTTTTCATGATATATTGAAATAATAACACCTAACTTTCCCAGCCATGATAGTCCTCCTTTAAACATCAATGCCTAAAACAGTGAAGACCCCACTCTAAGATGCTGGCCTTATTGGTAGAGTTTCAGGAGAATGCGACCCCTGAAACTCACAAACAATTAGAAATGGGTCGGTCACACTGACCCAATAAAAACAAAAACTAGACCAGTATGAGGCCCACAAGGCCTGTTGAGTCTGCATCCTGGAGTGGATGTCTTTTTTGCATGTGCTGCTGTAAGGCACTTCGTATTGCAGTTTTACATAAAAGGTGCCCTATGAATAAAATTTCATTGGATCTCATTTTTCCAAATTTGCAACAGACGCTGATATTTGGCAGGTACTGATCAATAAAGCTACTAGCTGAGGATCTGTGAGGCATGAGTTTCTCAATCTAGAGTCTGTGACGCACATCTACATTGAATCTTGGCCTTTCAGTTCTCTTTCTACCCCGGTCAGATACAATCAGCACTCCTCCTAAATAGGAATGCATATCTTTGCATATTATTTTCAGTTTCTTAGCAATCTCTTGTATGAATTAGCCTTCATCACTTGAGATGATTCACTGAACAGTTTCAGAAGAAAACGGTTACATTTTTGGCCATTTTTAAATCAAAACTGAACTTAATACCAGCGCATTAAACAGTACACCATCTAACATTTGTGCGGGCGCACTGGCTACCTATGCAACCTGTACAGTACCTTCAGTCTAAGTCTACCATTTTGTCTGTCTGTCTGTATATCTGTCGATCTATCCTCTACGTTCATAATTTGAAATTACCCAGAGGCGTTTGGGTATTGCATCATGAAAATAAAGCTACACACGGTGTCACTACCCATTTCCATCTATGTCATGGTAACCCAAGTGTACGTCTACTTGGTGTCTATTTGAACTAAGGATAATGATTTAAATCAGTAATCATAATTCGTGTCTTCGCAGCATTTTTAATGCATCCCCAGTGAATAAAAAAATATATATTTTAAAACAAACATTTCCCAGAGTCTCAAATCCAATGAATGCTGTATGCACAAGAAATGTGTTTTAATATACACCGATCAAATGCAACATTGAAACCACCTGACTAATATCGTGTAGGTCTCCCTCATGTCACCAAAACAACTCTGACCCGTCAAAGCATGGAGTTCACAAGATTTATGAACATGTCCTGTGGCACCTGACTCCAAGATGTTAACAGCAAATCATTTAGGTCCAGTAAGCTGAGGCAGGACCTCCATGGATTGATGCACAGAAGCTCAATCAGATAGAGATCTGGGAAATTTGGAGGCCAAAGTAACACCTTGAATTCAATGCCATGTTCCTCAAACCATTCCTGCAGATGTTTTGCAGCGTGGCAGAGTGCATTATCCTGTTGAAAGACGCCGCAGCCATCAGAGAATACTGTTAACATGAAGGGCTGAACTAGGTCTGCAACATTGTTCAGTTGGGCAGAACATATCAAAGGTCAGTAATATCTCCATAAATGCCAGAACCCAGGGTTTCCCAGCAAAATATTGCCCAGATCATCACACTGCATCCACAGGCTTGCCTTCTGCGCATAATGCATCCTGGTGACGTATCTTCCCAGGTGAGCAGCACACAGGTAATCAGCCATCAGCATGATGTAGAAGAAAATATGATTCACCAGACCAGTCCACCTTCTTCCACAGCTCCATGGTCCAGTTCTGATGCTCACATGCCCACTGTAGGCGCCACCAGCAGCAGGCAGGAGTCAGTATGAATACTGCAACCAGCCTGCGGCTACACAGCCCTTCAAACAGCTAGCTGCAATGCACTCTGTGTTCTGGCATCTTGCTATCAAAACCAACATTATCTTTTTCAGTAATTTGTGCTACAGTAGTTCTTTTGTGGGATCACAGCAGGTGGGCTAGCCCAGGGGTGGGCAACGAGGGCCGTATCTGTCCCTGGTTTTCACACCAACTTCTGGCCTTTAATTAGTTGATTATCTAAATTAGCAAAACTATTTATAAAATCTGACATTTATGGCGCATTTGTTTAAATTATCATGAATGACCACCAAAGCCTGTTCTGGTCTCCCAACATAAAACATTTTTCTTTGATCTAATCTTTTCACAAATCTGTATTTGTGTATGCAACCAATTTACTAAATTAGTCAGGGTAACTGATGGAAATAAAAACCTGCATACACACCGGCCCTCCAGGACCGGAATTGCCCACCCCTGGGCTAGCCTTTGCTACCCACAGCCAATCATGCCTTGGGCACGATGTTGTTAGTTCACCCATTGTCCTTCCTTGGACCACTTTTGTTAAGTGCCAATGACTGCTCACCAAGAATACCCCACACTGTTATTTTGGATATGCACTCAACCAGTCATCAAGCCATCACAATTTGGCCCTCATCAAAGACACTCAGATCTTTATGCGTGCTCATTCTTCCAAGTTCCAACATATCAACTTCAAGAACTGACTATTCACTCGCTGCTAAAAATATCGCACTCCTTAATCGATGCCACAGTAATAAGATAATAAATGCTATTCACTTCAGCTGTCAGTGATTTTAATGTGGTGGCTGATCATCTTATTTGCAATTGCTGAAACTTAAACGACATTACTACGCAGCAACATTGCAAGAGACAGCTGATCAAAGTGCTTGGTACCCTACATGTGAGACAGTCGTTCAACATCGTGCAGCCGCGCAAGACAACTGTATGAAATAACTGGGGTCCAAAAAAAAAAAAAAAAAAAAAAAAAACAGGCTGACAAATTGAATTAATCGCCCATCCCCTCAAATTTCACGGAGAGGCATTTCAACGCGCAAAATCATACTCGAGCAAAAGACGAGGAAAGTAATTCGCCTTCTTAAATACGTCAAAGCTCACCCCCCATGAAAGCAGGGGAGGAAACAGAGCGGATAATTAAAATGGACTGGGTTTAGACAGTCAACTGGTTAACCCCGCCTAAGCAGCGTCTGTTTCTGTTTAGATTTCCTACACATTACCTGGATGCACGGTCGAGCTACAGCAAGATGACACCGACACTGATCAAAAGCACACAGAACTGTCCATGATATTTACTCGTAACAGCTTAACTGGTGCGGTTGCTGCTCCCTAGAACGATAACTAAATCATGAACGGATAATAACAAAGGGGGTGGATGCGATCCTCTTTGGTTTTTGTCCAAGGGGTGGCCCAAAATGCATGACAATTCGGGTTAATCAAATGTTTGTGGAAGTAACCAGCAAATAACCGAATCAAATTACATACATTTAGATATAGATGGCACTAACGTGGACAACCCTAAAAGCCTCGTGTGCCTAAAAGTCAAACTGAACAGAATCCGAAATTTCGTTTAATATCGCCCACAAGCACTCTCCTCAATTTTTATCTCTAGCCCTATCTTGCTCAATCTGGCGAGAAAAAAACATGTCGTCCATCCGAAAATAAGATCGGTGATATAGCCGGGGATGCCATGAAGTAACCCGTCATTGTCCGTCAATTACATCGCTGGAGCAGACAACAACAAATGAATCAATTCCCCGAATCCGGGCGACAGGATATTCAGTGACTGTAACTAATGGCAACAACAGCATCGAGCCGGATAGCAACGAGCAGACTGTAACTGCATCCCTGGGGTTGTACTGTTTCCAAACGAATACGCTTTAAGATCAATTCGTCCAAATGATCACGACGCAAAAACACGGCATGTATGAAAAAAAATCTCTCAGTTGACTCACCACCATTCCGATATTCCAGTTCAGGGGGTGAGGTAGGGGTCGGGTGGACTCCGTCTTCAAATTCAAGCTCTGCCCTCCTTTGAAGTAGCTAGCCGGCTAAACGATCCTAGTATTCGTCAAAGTGGGATCCCTACTCCCTTTTTTTCACGTCGGCAATTCAACCCTGTAATGTTTCACCTCACATTTTGGTTCCTTCCTTGGGAAAGTTTAGGCAAACGATTCCACAGGATGAACAAGTAGATCTTCAGCCAGTTCCACGCAAGGCAGCTCGCTAACCCCAAGAACAGAATGAGAGGGAGGAGTGATGGAGAGATTGAGGGAGGAGGGGCGCGGTGAAATTCTAGATGCTTGGACTAGCTGGCTGGAAAGCGGTGGCATGCACTTGAGCGAAAAACATAGCTAGTATGGGAAATGGTACAACTTATTTGGCGACCTGATCGCATCAGCACATCGACTTGACCAAGGGAACTCCGTAAATCAGAAAAAGCAGCAGTTGTTCACAGACCCCCATGATCACCATAGGTTCGTTTGTCCCTGGCGCGGCAGTTAACTCAATGGTGTCACAAAGCCATGTGAGTGGAGGATCGCCTCCCTCGGCCGCATCATGCAAACTAATGTAAAACATCTTCGAGATCGCTTCGCCTATACCAATTTCGCTTTGGCGGTTAAGAGCCTATGAGAAAATTACAATTTTTTAGGCGTGAGGAAAATTATTACTATATACCCTGTAGCCACACTCACAATGTCTACAAATATGGAGGCATTGGCAACATCCCAAAATAGCGGAGTTCAGTGAGGCAGTCACGAGATGTGCATGTGCACCCCTGTCAGTGAAGAATGATTTTGCCCACTGATGCGCCCCTCTGGACAAAACGCACACTGAAGCGGAAGCTAGTGAGATGGGTTTACGTCGTCTCCTGGCTTGCCAGCCCGATCATTACGCCACTGGTAAATCAGACATTAGACATCAGGTCCAAATGTAACCAATGCCACTCGTATGCCACTCGTAACTAGTGACGACCTCGTGGATGCGTTCACTCAAGATCGTAATCCGAACGTCTGTCTCCCGATATCATTAAGGGCTGGACACATTCAGTTCAAGATACAATACAGGCATATACCGCCCTCCATCGACCGTGTTATTAACTCGTAATAGCCTCCTGAAAGTGGCAGTGGTTCTCGAAGTCGGTCGTAGGGACCCACTGTGTAAGCTGGTTTTTGTTCCAACCACAACTACAGTCCCAGAGCTATAACAAGATATTATTTAATTAGTTGCTTTTCAGATGAGAGGGACATTTTCCCCCCTTAAACCACATTATGACAGAAATGACTATGTTTCATGATGATGTTTCAAAGCCCAACATTTATATTTTTTATTTTGTTGTATTCCAAGTAAGCATGCCAAGTGAAGGTAGCAATATATTTTATGTGATCAAATGCAAGATTGTGATCAATCAAGAAGTTTCTGACTAGGGTTCTGATTGCAGGTGTTGAAGTTCTTTCCTGAAACCAAACAAGTAATATTTAACAGGTTTGACTCATAATATGCTTTGTCTTTAAATTCTTAATTGCCTATTGATAGTTTTAGTGACCATGTGTCCTAAATTTTATCAGTGAGAAGCCAATTCATAGATTTGTGTCATTAATTGCAAATTTCCACTTTTTTATGTTAGAAAAGTAATTTCCATTATAGCACTCTGAAATTTTTTTCCATCGTGGCCATTTTCGGCATGTGGTCTAAAAGGGTAAATAATCAGGATGAACAAGAATAGTGCAATTAAAAACAATTACCAACTCGTTAGCATTCTGAGATTTGAGCTGTGGTTGGAGCAAAAACCAGCATACACAGTGGTTCCCCAGGACCGAGTTTGGGAACCACTGAACGAGTGTGCACCACAGGTCCGTACTCCGTTGGCTACAGATTATAAAAGAATACAACATGTCTGCTGTAAAAATACTTTAACGAAAGAGGCGTCACAAAGAAATTGCAGTCAACTCAATAGCCAATTGATTTTTAAATAAAAATTCACTAAATGATGTTACTCAAGACTGTAGGCCCATTCTATTTTATACAAACTGAAGTAGCCGCTAGTACTGCCAAGCACCAAAAATGTGTCCTCTTAATACTTTTCTATAATGGTACGCGTGGATGCAAGATCACTTATGTTGGGGGGGACCTTAAAATTCCCATTTGACCACCAATCACAGTGGAACATGTCCAGGTTTATATTTTAACGATTACTTCTACGCGTTTTATCAAACTGACTGTTGGCCTAGAATTAAGATGTAATAATAATAATAATAATAATAATAATAATAATGTCTGCAAGCAGCGATGATGAGGCCAAGCAACCAAGCAGGGCAGTCCCCACAGTAACTTGATGAGATCATTTTAAAAGCATGGCTATCAACACTGATTGCAAATTTTACATGAAATGAGCACAGATTGAGCTCAGCCTTCGTTTGGGATGTTTGCCTTTGATTTGGCTGAAGCAATAGCCTGGCATTGCCAGATCAATTTGCAAATTAATCTGGAACCTCACAGTTTATTTTCTATTTCCAAGGGGTGTCATCAACAGGTTCACACCAAAATGTCTCTGGATGCAGTCTGGATAGACCTACAACCAATCATAGCAACGAAATGTGAAATATAGGGCACTGGCGGCCCCAGAAGCTCCCGCCGTTAAGATAAACAAAATGTCGAAGTTTTTGTTGACGGACGCATGCATGGACGGATGCAGGCACGGATGGAGCCTGATGCCATAGCTCCCGTGCCACTCAGGCGGCGGAAGCTAATTAGGAGCCTGTAACTGAAGTAGTTGATGAGATAAAGCAAAATGTCGAAATTTTTGGTGATATTTTTACGCCAGTGGCCTTGGAAAAATAGGCCAAGGTCACCTTTAGGCACGTCATTTGTAGGCCTTTATGAGATGCATGCCCAGTAAGAATTAGGAGTCTGTAACTGAAATAGTTGATGAGATAAAGCAAAATGTCGAGGTTTTTGGTGATATTTTGAGGCCAGTGACCTTGAAAAAATAGGCTAAGGTCACCTTTAGGCACGTCATTTGTAGGCCTTTATGAGATGCATGCCCAGTAAGAATTAGGAGCCCGAGACTGAAATCGTTGATGAAATAAAGCAAAATGTGTTGACGGACGCACGTATGCACACTCGCACGCACAGGCGGAGCCCGATACCATAGCTCCCGCACCGCGAGCGGCGGGAACTAACAACTCCACCTGATTAAATGTAAGGTGCTTGCTCCAACTGAATTGTAGTGTCTGGAAGCTAACTAGCTACTACTAACATTATTACAAAAAGAAGCCTGAAATGCAACCTCCTGCTTTATTTGTATTGGCGTTCATATGTTAAACTCAACACAGCTACAAACCTTAGTAAGCTAGCTTCCTTAACTACCAAAAGGCTACCAATTAGTAGCTAGTTCCAATATCCAATTCATATAGTTTCTTGTTTAACATTATACATAGTCACGTTGGCATGACATGATTTGGTGGCTAACACTTAAGGTTTCAATTTGTTGGAAAAAGGAAATACAGCCACTGGGTTTTCACAGTGGTTATTGTTCTTTTTCTTTCTGGCAATGAGCGGGGCCAGTTGGTAAATTAAACTTCAACCAAAGTCTGTCCTAAGAGTGGCAAACACATCTTTCTTATCTACTAAAGCTTTAACTGCAGTCTTTGCCTTCAAGCTCATGACCTATCGGAGGAAAGGACATTTGAGAAAAATTAAACATGCCCAAGGAACCTGTAAAGTCTCCTTGCAACTTTCCCAAGGCTTAGGTGACATTTTCTGGTGAGGTCAAGGAAAGGGGGTAAGGAAAATAATAATACCGCCAATTTAAGAGAATTTGAGTGCAGCCCATGTACTAAGTCTGGTGTTGATTCATCAAAGCCTCACTGAAATATAACCCAACTTCCTGTTTAAAGGCTTCCTCCAGACATTTTGATTGACTGTGATGAGCAAATCCATTTGGAAATGGAAAAAAATACCTTTAAGAGACTTGGTCTGAAGATCTGTACCAAATTCGGTCAAAATTGGGGGGAAAAAAAATAATAATGTGTGCAAAAATTTTAAAGCCTCTTGATAAAACCCATTATGGCTGCCGCATCATTAAGGTTGATATGAAGTTGTCATGTCTTGGCTTTGGGACTATCCACAGCATCACCAGACACAACAATAATTAGTTAGGGCAAACACATCAAGTCATTACCCGCAACATTTTTTCCCCATAATTGCAGCACCCCATGACCCTTGAAGCATTTTAAAACTTTCATAAAATCCAATCCGGCGACAAATCAAATAAGGCTTGAGCTCATTTTGATCCTGGAATCCTACAATACCACATTGTCAAAAAGCAGGCGTAAGGTTCACATCCACAAACGCACCATCAACTTCAACCTGTTGGTGGCGCTAGAGTATTTGAGGCGGAGACATGAAGGGCGAAGAGCATCAGACAACTGTCCAAAATCAGAACGACAAATTTCAAAACTTGTTTTACATTTGAACCGGTGAATTCAATAAGGGCCCAACTCCACATTTTCAACACGGAGTTGGGCCCTTATTGAATTCACCAATTCATTTGGTTTAAGGAGTTGCCATCGACACCCTAGCCGGAGAGGACGACGATGATGAACATGAAAACATGAGGATGCCACTGCCAAAGCACCTTCGCTCCCCCCCCCCATAATAATAAAAGGACAATATTTAACCAATTACAAATCTCCAGCCAGACTAGCGAGGTAGCGCGAACAGTAGAACACAAAAAAAGATATGTCAAGCGGTCGTCCATCACTGGCAAACAGTTTAATTAAAAAACAAATAGACCCTGCTAAGTATAAATTAGCAGCTCGTAAGCCCACTGAACGCCATCTATACGATCCGTGTTAAACAGATTAGTAAAGACACTAGCGCCCATGACATAGCAGCCTCGAGCATACCTGTCGCTCTGCGTTGCATGATGTCTCCGTTGAAGTGGTTTAGTCTCATGGTGACTATGACAAAGTTATGTTTAAATACAGAAGTGGTCAGAGCTCACTTCTCTATCGGCAAACGTAAGGTACAGGCCTCCGCTGCGTCCGGAAAATTTATGTCTGCCTAAAAATAGGAAACGCGCCTTTGCTTCATGAGAAAAGCGCCGCACAGACCACACAGAAACACCATTACAATACGGCCGAAGGCAGCAGCTCAACATGCTGCCTTATTTTTTAAAAACAGGACACGGACTATAATGAAGGAGAACCCACTGCATCCTTCTGGCGAATACCAAACTTGTTATTCATTTTAAATTTAATCGCACGGCAGCACGGGAAAGTAAAGGAAAATTAATGAATATTTCCAATTTATTTCATGGACTCAATCCCGGTGGAATCCAGATGAAAATGCATGCACTTCGGATGTGTTATAGTTTCTCTGAAGCAGTGATTGTCACATTCTGCTGACATGACATCATTATCACCGCTATCTCTGGCATCGCAATTAAGACACATAAAGAGGATGAAGCTCGGAAAATCCACGACTTATTAATTTTGAGTATATGCATTTTGTTTCATTACAACTTAATATTACGGAGAAAAGTAAATGACGGAAATGCGTTCGCTTCGAGGTGGACCGTTGTTTTTTGACTAGCCAATTTATAGGACTTTGGCGCCCTCCAGTAACGAATTAAGGTGAACTAGAAATCTAACATCCAAGGGCTAATGGTATCTGACATTACAGAATAAACTTAATAGGTTCACAGCCGTTAAGAAACTTGAATTTTACTAAATAACTGGGCACTTCAAGCAGAATGGTTTCTGTACAACTGGAAATTTACAGAACAAAGGAGCATATTTTTTCAGCAACGACTTTACAATGAATCATAGAAGTACAATAGAGCAGTCTTCCATCTCCATTTTTAACAAAACTTTTACAGTTAAAATGGAGATTATCAAGTAAAAGCTTTGTTCTTACTTTGGAGACCATCATCAAACATAAATCAATACAGGTAAAACACAGTATGCATGTACTTAGCATTTACAGAGAACATACTCAGGGGAAAAAATGACTAGGCCCATAAAAATGTCTCAACAATGATAAATACTGGTTTGAGTAATGGAATACTCACACTGTTTTTCATGCAGGAAAGTCTTAGGAGCTCTGGAATACGATCTTTTTACCCAAACAGAGCCCAGTGTTAGAACAATTATATTTACTAAATACAGAAAATCCATTTAGTTTAGAAAATGGAGTGAATTCAAGTAATAAACTGATAGCCAACTCTGCCCACAAAATTAAAATTCATGGACTGAATTTGCCTAATAAACTAAACAGAACTGGAATTTGCGCCAGCCACAAATGGAGATGATCCACAACAAAATTCCTACAGGAACATGAGACCCGAATCCCCTCTGGTTTAGTCATTTCTGATTTTCAGTACTGAATCTTCTTAACTCACTAAAGCTCCAACAGCTGCTTTTTTTTTTTTTTTTTTTTTTTAAATCAGAGCCTGATGAAAGGACAATTAATCTCACCTCCCACCTGCTCAACCACCCTCCCACTCATTGCCCCAGCAGCATCAGGGGGGTTTGGCCAAAGCCAAGGGAAGCACCCTGGTCACACACTAACACACGCGTTCACAGAAAGACATACACGCTCAAATGCACACAGATGGGCCGTTTTTTATCGGAGTCCCAGCTTCTTCTTTTCCTTCTGCTTTTTGCGCACCACCTCCAAGTTCCTGTCTTTCCACATGCTTTTCCGAAGTTTAATCGGCCGGCTGCCAACATATTTCCCTGGGGAGCGGGTAAGACAGGCGTCAGTAGGACAGCAAGGCAGGCCAATCCATTGAGTCATCAAACGCGCAGATATGATTAACTTGCAAAAATTAATATGCCATTAACTGTGACAATTAAATTTCATCTATACCAATCCCTTAGAATTCAGGCAAAAGGAGCTAGTTATACTAGTTTACCCTCCAATCCTCCCTCACCATTCATCTCCCTCATGGCGCGCACATAGTCATTAGGGTCCTTGAAGCTGACGAAGCCGTAGCCTTTGGTCTTCCCCGTGCGCTTGTCCCGGACCACCTTGGCCTTGAGGAAGGAAGGGTATCGACTGAACGCCCTGGCCAAGATGTCGTCATTCACCTCGTTACCAAGGTCACCACAAAAGATTCGGAAGTCATCTAGATGAGAAGTACGAGGGGAACAGAATGGTGATGAAAAAAGTGAACACAGACAACAAGCAAATGAAGGACTTTGAGAGACAAACTGTGCAGCAATACGCAAAGTGACAAAATCAAAATATAAGCAGAGAATGTCAGTACATACTGCTCCCGCACAGAAGTTTGGGGAGGTCGTTTTCCATAAAGGTCCTCAACCACACTCAATTTTATGTAATGCACACTCTTTTGCCACCCAGGATGAAGTATACAAAACACTTATTTCAGACAGATGGCACACCAGCCAAAATTTGAGAAATAGAAATAGGAACATTTTGCGGGTGCGTGGGGGCACAGCCCCCAGTGGGGTCCCGGGGCACCGCCCCCAGGAAGCTTAAGCATTTTGGAGAAGCAAATTTCAAATGGTGGAATCTAGCTAATCCATGACTTGCATATCACTGAGCAACCTCTTCACGATTTTGAAGAAACCTGAAGCATTTTGGAGATGAAAATTTCGCATGCTGGGCTCTAGTTAATCCATGACCTGCATATATACGATTCATGTTCACATAACTGACCTGCCTCTTCACCATTCTGAAAAAAGCTGAAGCATTTTGGAGATTCAAATTTTATATATATCTTTATTTCAGACTCAAGGTCCATAGGCAAGACAAACACAACAACAGCCACACAACACATATGATAAAAGAGAATAAAGCTAAAAACATAAAAATAGAGTTTAAATAGTTGACATCAAAAACAGAAATTACTATAAAGTTAAAGAGACAGCTGTACCAGTGTCTCCAGAACATAGACTGATACCTGATGGAGCTGCAGTTGATGTGGATCAAACTATTAATTATATGATTTTCTGAGGCATCAAGCAGACACATAAATCTATACATTAGGTTTCTAAGCACAGCATTAAGAGTGTTGACAATTCACTCGCACTCAGCCAACGAGGCCTTTTAAGTAGAATCCTTAATGCGTCATTGTAAGCAACCTGTAGTTTTCTCATACTTGCTTTCTTATAGTCGACCCACAGGTGTGCGGTGTACAAAGGTGCACAGTACGCTTTGAACAGATTTATTTTATCATCATCTGCACATCAATGAAACCTGCGAGCAAGAGTATTTGCCTGCACACACAGTTTGGAACACTGTCTATTAATATCATCATCATCTGTCATGTCCTCTAAGGTAATGGCCAAGGTATTTGACTTTTGTACAGGGAGCAATATTATTATTTGACAGTTTAAAAACAGGAAAGCCATTTTTTGGTCCGCTCTGGTGCGGCAAATCAGAACATGACTCTTGCTGGCATTACATTACATGTCGTGTTCAGTACCATATACAGAGCAGACATTCAGCAGCTGTTGAAGACCAGCACTGCTCGGGGAAAAAAAATAACCAAATCATCGGCATACATCAGATGGTTTAACTTTTGTGACCAAACATGCACCCAGTATTACAAGGCTGTGAGTTGCTGTGATAGGTCGTCCATATACAGGTTAAAAAGAAAGGGGGACAGTATACTCCCCTGTCTGACGCCATTGCTCACACCAAAAGGGGCAGACACACTGTGTTCCCATTTAACCTGCATAGTTTGATTGACATACCAATATGCCAGCACCCTCTCTATGACTACAGGCACACCTCTTTCAACCATTTTAGTGAACAGTTTTTTATGGTTAACCCGATCAAAGGCCTTGGAGGCATCAATAAAACACGAGAACTGACGAATTTTGATTATTATACTTACTTACAATTTCTTTCAGAGCATAAATACACAAGTCAATGCCATAGTTACGCTTAAGGCCAAACTGATTATCTGAAGAATTAATGACTTAAATCTATCAAGCAGTATAGTCTCCAGCACTTTAGAGACCATGCTGGCTAAGGCTATAGGCCTGTAATTGTCAATGTTACATAGCTTGCCAGCTTTGTCTTTAATAACTGGAACCAGCAGGACTGATAGCATTGAATCAGGCCAGATTCAATGTGTCAGGCCTGTAAAACAGGTTGAAAGAAGCGGAAAAATCCTCGGATTAGCAAATTTAAGGTGCTCATCTGTAATTTGGTCTAAGCCACTAGCTTTATTATTGGATAGCTTTTTTACAGCTTAACAGACTTGATATGGAGTGACCCCCACTAGCTCATTGCTTGCAATACTACCTACTCTGTAAACATCACTTTTAACGGCATTAAACAAAGCATTATAATGCTGTCTCCATAGTTCTGCAATATCTGTTCCAGATATGCCTTCTATGGTGCAGGGTAAAGAAGTTTTGGAATTACTGAGTGCTCTCACCTCCTTCAAGAACCCAATAACATTGTTATTTGACAGTTTTTTAGCTAGTGAGTCAGCTCTCGTTGCCTGCTTGTTTTTGCAAATAAAGCGTACAGCATACTTATATCTTGCAGTGGTAGACTTCTTGTGTTCGAATACTGGACCTTATCTTGGTTGGCCTGCAGCTACCCAGGTTTTGAATGCCTCTCGTGCCTCATCATGGTACATGGCAACAAAGTGATTCCATCCTGGTCTCATGTTAGGTATCCTTCGTGTTTGCAGAAATGCTTACTGCCCTCATGCAGCGATTTTACTATGGAGTCATACACAGAGCAGAGGGTATTTCCATGCTCCACACTGGAACAGTTAACATAATTACATATAACAGCACCTCTTGGTATGTGGATGTTACTCAAGGATTGATCTGTACGCGCGTAATAGCCCAGGATTTCCTCCTTAGTGAGGGTAGACCAGTCAAGCTTTCTAATATTATTACTGTTTGTAATTTTAATTATAGCTGGGAAGGCATCAATCTCAATTGACATTGTAAGGTATATGGTCTGATACTCAGCTCATCCAGGTAATGCAAAACAAATCTTGGCATATTCTCACCACACTCGTTCATTACTTTAAGGCAGCTCTTGATATTGCTTGCATCTTTCTATGCCCCTTTGTGTGACACACAGCGCTGCGTGGTGGAGCACACCTCAAACCAGACTCTCTTCGAAGCTTCTATCCACTCCGAATCAAAGGTGTTCGCAGCCAGCGTAACAATCTCATCTTGAGTCAGTATCCCCATTTTTACTGCAAGAAAGTTAAGCAGTTCATCCTCTACGATAACCTTTCCATCGTTGGTTTTGTAGATCTCAGGTTTAGTGCGAGGCCCGCGGCCAGCTGACCCGCAGCGCTCCACATCAGACATCTTGACATAAAAATGTAAATAATGGGCTCGAAATAATCCATGAGTTGCATATAACTGACCTACCTCTTCACAGTTTTGAAGAAAACTGAAGCATTTTGGAGATGAAAATTTCAAATGGCGGGTCTAGTTAATCCATGACTTGCATATATACAAATCATGTTCACATCACTGACCTACCTCTTCACCATTTTGAAAAAAGCTGAAGCATTTTAGAGATTCAAATTTTAAATGGTGGGCTCGAGTTAATCCACGACTTGCATATAACTGACCTACCTTGTCCCGATTTTGAAGAAAACCGAAGCATTTTGAGATGAAAATTTCACATGGTGGGCTCTAGTTAATCCATGACTTGCATATATACAAATCATATTCATATTATTGTTGTTTTAATGAATAGTTTTCCCTCCAATGATGGCATTGTATTTTTATTGATTCATTTTTAATTTTATACTACAAATGTCCTTGTAAACCGTGTTATTTTAATTGTTTGTAATGCACGGCCCTGTTGAAATGGTCTCAGTCAAGGCCCCTGCTTAAATAAATCTTAGATCAGTAATGTAAATTTAATTTACCTCTTCGCTATTTGGAAAAAATGGCATGATATGTCGCAGAAGCATATTTATCATGCTTTCGATACGAAAGTGTTATTGTGCTTAACGTATCAAAATGAAAAAATGACTGCAAAACGTGATTCAGCAAAGGACATTCATCTTTTCATGCATAACTTATGCCTTATCCAATGCCTTATCTCTCCTGAGCGGACTGTCAGTCACAACCAAGCGGAGTACGTTTCAGTAACACTGTTTACGGGTCAAACGGGGGTTCGTGTACGAGTGCACATTCCCTCCTGAAAATCCTTATTTTGTGTTAGAAATAATGATGTTGATCGTCTTAATTACAGTTTTTAAATAATAATACATGTCACATGTGCACAGTACATCATATATGAAATAGAAAATAACTTGCTGTCATGGTGAATGAAGGCTTAATCACTGTGTACTCAGTCGAGTGGTCGAATTAGAAAACGATAAGGATGGTAATGTACAGTTGCAGCAACCTAGGCAGCCACTCCAGTCCCAAGCACACTGACGATCGCAGCAGTAATATGTTAGTCGACATTTCTGTCTCAATAGTTATCCAAATTCACAAATTATCACCATAAAATGAAGTGAATGGATGCAAAATATCCAATTTCAAAGAATTGTATATTCCAAATCGAAAGTTCAACGCCGCGTACCGCATTCCATAATGATTTCAGCGCACATGCATGCGATATGCATATTGTGCAACACGCGTCATGTCGACCGGCAATGCATTTTATACACTGATGTAGTATACATCTGAATGCTTGTATTGTACGTGGCCGCACATAGCACGGCAGGTTTTGTTCTGAAATACTTGGTAACTCTCCAAAAAAACATGGCAAATTTAGACAATAAGTGGAATTGGAAAATGGTGAACGCATGGTATACCTGAAAATAGCCCAAAATGAGGCATATGCCACAACTAGGAAATTTCATCCACAACATAAGGTAAAAAAACAAGCCCAATTTTGAAAGAATTACGTGAAATTATATTGCACATCCTGGCTAACTTATAAAATAAAAAAAAAAAAAAAAAAAAAAAAAAAAAAAAACCAGAAGTTTCAGATTTTTGAGGTTCTAAAAAACCAGAAAATCAGAATATTCTGATCTATATGAGATTGTATTCCTCAGCCCAAAAGAGATTTTCAGGATTCTGAAAGGATATCGGCATCACTTGAACATGCTGTCAAATAATGGAGTCCAATATCAAGATAAAAAAAAGCTGCCACTATTGCACGCTCGGGACCTCACCTGGCTCCCACTCCAAGAGGCTGGGGTCCTCCCAGGAAGTGCCCGCAGCTATGCGGATACACTTTTTCACCTTCTCCTGTTTCCCCTTCTTCTTGTCTTCTGCGCTGCCATCTGCTGGCTGCTTCAGGGAAGTACAGCCAACGGTGAGAAAATCAAGTAACAATACAGCAACACCTCGGCTGGTTTCACAGTTCATGGTGAATGCAACCAAACTCAGTTTTTATCAATTTCATCAGCCTTCAAGTGACATACATCTTTTTTCCTGACCACTGTGGAAACAAAAATCCTGATTTTATTTTCAGATGGGATTCGGGAAAAGCCCACATGCCGTGCTACATCTGATGTCCATCTGATCGGTGGCATTGCATCCAGCAACATTGGATTTTCTGTGTTTATTTAGTGCATGCACCGTTTGGGGCTAAAGTCTGATAAGAGTCACAAGCAAAAACAAAATTTGAACAATTGCAGCCAAGAGATGTGATCAAAAAAAAAAAAAAAAAAAATCGGAACAAAGCATTGCATTTATGGGTGAAAAAAAATGGTGTGCCGAAATATTCTGAAATGGTTTGGTTAAAACTTCATCTTGGCACACAACAGACCAGCCTGAGGAAGATCTTTGTTGATCGAAACGTTGCCTACGATTAATAAATAAATTAGTACTTTTGGGAGCTTGCAGTGTGCAGACTGTTTCTTTTTTGCTAAGTTTTTTGTTTTGCATCTGTTAATTGTTATTGGATGTGCGCACACTACCTCCACTTTTTTTTTTTTTTTTTTTTTACACAACAGACCAGAACCATACTTGAAGAAATGGACTGCATTTGCATTACAGGTTTCTCCCACCAAAAATTCAGGTAAAGCCCATTGAAGTAATTGATCATTTGAGCCATCCACTCTACGAGAGCAGACAGATAAGAAGCAGCATTTCCCAGCTCTTCGAAGGAAAGAACCCCACAGAATTGCATCTAAAGCTGCAGAAACTAGCAGAGTAAACAAGCAGGCATATCACTGTCATTCTACAATGTAACTAGCTGACAGAGGTCTCTGTGGGAATACTTACTTGCTAACAAACGTTTAGCATTACGTTAGATTTTAAACTCTCCCAAATTATTTCTCAGGAATCACAGACTGTACATTATCCTACAAAACCCAAAACCAGTGAAGTTGGCACGTTATGTAAATCGTAGATAAAAACAGAATACAATGATTTGCAAATCCTTTTCAACTTATATTCAATTGAATACACTGCAAAGACAAGATGTTTAATGTTCAAACTGAAACTTTTTTTTTTTTTTTGCAAATAATCATTAACTTAGAATTTAAAGGCAGCAACACATTGCAAAAAAAGTTGGCACAGGGCCTTTTTACCACTGTGTTACATCACCTTTCCTTTTAACGACACTCAGTAAACGTTTGGGAACTGAGGAGACCAATTTTGAAGCTTTTTCAGGTGGAACTCTTTCCCATTCTTGCTTGATGTACAGCTTAAGTTGTTCAACAGTCCGGGGTCTCCATTGTCGTATTTTACGCTTCATAATCGCCACACATTTTCAATGGGAGACAGGTCTGGACTACAGGCAGGCCAGTCTAGTACCGCACTCTTTTACCACGGAGCCATGCTGTTGTAACACGTGCAGAATGTGGCTTGGCATTGTCTTGCTGAAATAAGCAGGGCGTCCATGAAAAAGACGTTGCTTGGATGGCAACATATGTTGCTCCAAAACCTGTATGTACCTTTCAGCATTAATGGTGCCTTCACATATGTGTAAGTTGCCCATGCCTTGGGCACTAATACACCCCCATACCATCACAGATGCTGGCTTTTGAACTTTGCGCCTATAACAGTCCGGATGGTTCTTTTCCTCTTTGGTCACAGCTCACAGTTTCCAAAAACAATTTGAAATGTGGACTCGTCAGACCACAGAACACTTTTCCACTTTGCATCAGTCCATCTTAGATGAGCTTGGGCCCAGCGAAGCCGGCGGCGTTTCTGGGTGCTGTTGATAAATGGCTTTCGCTTTGCATTGTAGAGTTTTAACTTGCACTTGCAGATGTAGCCGAACTGTAGTTACTGACAGTGGTTTTCTGAAGTGTTCCTGAGCCCATGTGGTGATGTCCTTTACACTGATATCGGTTTTTGATGCAGTACCGCCTGAGGATCGAAGGTCACGGGCATTCAAGGCCTTGTAAACTACGTGCAATGATTTCTCCAGATTCTCTGAACCTTTTGACGATATTACAGACCGTAGATGATGAAATCCCTAAATTTCTTGCAATAGCTCGTTGAGGAATGTTGTTTTTAAACTGTTCGACAATCAGCTCACGCATTTGTTCACTAAGTGGTGACCCTCGCCCCATCCTTGTTTGTGAATGACTGAGCATTTCAGGGAAGCTGCTTTTATACCCAATCATGGCACCCACCTGTTCCCCAATTAGCCCGTTCACCTGTGGGATGTTCCAAATAAGTGTTTGATGAGCATTCCTCAACTCTCTCAGTCTTTTTTGCCACTTGTGCCAGCTTTTTTGAAACATGTTGCAGGCATCAAATTCCAAATGAGCTAATATTTGCAAAAAATTACAAAGTTTACCTGGAAGAACATTAAGTAACTTGTCTTTGCAGTGTATTCAATTGAATATAGGTTGAAAAGGATTTGCAAATCATTGTATTCTGTTTTTATTTACGATTTACACAACGTGCCAACTTCACTGGTTTTGGGTTTTGTACTTGATGGATTTTGTTTTCACACTATCCGATAGTACATCCACTCAAGCAAGCATGGGCTGTTGAGAGAGAGCTGTACCTCTGTGTGGCTGGGCTCTGGCTCAGGTAAAGTGGGCCCGATCACACTCTCCTCTCCAGCGGCCGGTTCCTTCTTGGCTTCCAGCAGCCCTGCTGCCACCACTGCAGCCTGCTGCTCTGCTACCGACGCTGCCAGCTCCTCCTGAATGAGAGAGGAAGAGAGAGAGAGATGGGGAGTTTAGGACAGCTTAAAATGAGGGAGGGGAGGATTAGTCAATCTAACTCCAAATGAGACGGAGAGCGAGAGACCAGCAGCTCAAGCCAACCTCATACAAACATCACATCACCAAAAACACGCTGATTGACTGCATGGTTCCTGAAATGTAGAAGGTAAGAGACAGGGAGCATTAGGGAAGGATGAGGAAGGGGTAGCCAGAGGAAGAGAAAAGAATGAGGGGATGAGAGAGAGGCATACAAAGAGAAAATATGGGACAGTATTAGAGACAGGAGTGGGAAACTCAGATATATTCACGATATAATCGTGATATTTTGCCCACAATAACAATGTTATCAGGATACAGGCCATTCCTAATCCTCATACATCATGATATCTGTGCAACCGATTTGAAAAGAAGAAAAAAAACTGACAGTATAGGAGATAAGAGTGTTTTTCAGGGATGCACCAATACCGATACCAGCATCGGGTATCGGTCCGATACTGTGCGCGTGGACTTGTATCATGGGTGCCCTGATACAACAGCACCGGTATCAGTGGTGGGCACAGTTCCACTAATCCGCTGACCGCGAATTAGCAAAGATAACTTTTCCTTCCAGCAAATTTGCGTTTCTGCTAACTTCACCAAGTCCGCTAATTTTTGGGCTGGGCCGAGCAGCAGCCCGGCCCCTATAAACGCAAATGTTGCCGTGTGAGTGACTGAGTGATCAAGTTCAACGATTGGCTGGCCGGCGGGGAAGAAGTTCAGCGATTGGGCGGCCGGCGGGGAAGAACTTCAACGATTGGTTGGCTGGATGGCGGTGAAGTAGTTCAGCGATTGGTCAGCCGGCAGGGAAGAACTTCAATGATTGGTTGGCCGACGATTGGCTGGCTGGCTGGACAGGGCGTTGACGTCACTCATATTTACTGGTCTGGGATGCGTTTCCCAAAATCACAGATGCTAACTTACATAGTTGGGCCCATTGACTGTGAATGGACGAACTATGCAAGTTGCTAACTTAGTTAGCAACTACACTTTTGGGAAACGTGACCCTGTGTATTTGCATTATAAATAAATGGGACTCAGAATTTCGGCTTTGAGACATTGCAGCAGAAACTGAATACTTTGCTGTTGTTGGATCTTGGATTTGTCTCTAGAAGGTAAGTGAAATTTTCACTTTTCGGACTTATGAATGCGTGCCTACGTGAGGTCAGACCATTCAAAATTCATGACTTGAAAAAGGTTTACTCCTTTAAAAACGGGGGCATTTCATGAGTTAAGTTACAGTACGTGTTTGTTTGTTTAGGGCTTTTGCGGGTCCACAGTGTTGCTAGAAAATTAAGTTACCCAGTTTTATTCTCTTGCATTTCCGGTGGCAGTAGCTTCGTAATTCGAGAGCACAGAGTTCCCCTCCTTACTTTTGTCTGAGGGCACTGAGCTCCGTGAGTTTCATTGCTCAATTAAAAAGTGGAATTGAACGCGCCACACACATTTATGCATGCGATTATCCCGTCCTTTCTTGTTTTGTTCTTTCAGATCAGTTGGTAACGTTAACGTTAGATATCCCTCAGCCAAACATAGGAACTTACACGATCTTCGGAAAAATTGATAAATACTGTTACTATGACTATAGCTGGACTATCTACGTACACGGTGGAAGTGGCGCCAGCACTATTATGTTTCAATATTTTCAAGAATACCGGTATGATGCCCCGACTGGTTTCAAAATTAAATTATTCCCTTGCGCATTAATGAGTTGGTCTGCTTGAACGGTAGCAGTCGTGGTGGTGATTGTATCCATGAGAGCGACTTTAACCGACACCAAAGAAAACAAAAAATTTAAGAAAATATTAAGTTTAAAAGATCGCGCCAAGCTGGATTCGACACCCCATGATTGAGGTAGCTACTTCTCCACTACGTTGTTTCACCGTAACACAACCAGTATTTGAATCCAGTTGAGCAATAGACTTCAATAATCAGGCAAATGTACTGTTATAGTGGCAATCCGTAAGATTTCCATCTCGTTTCTGTCTGTTAAGTCAGTGTCTATCAGAGAGGGGGGATAAAACAATGGTGACTGGGCCTATGACCCACTGATGAAAGCACTTGTATTTCATTCTTTGCTAGGTAAAGCGATCAGTGTGTCTGTAGCGACATTCCCGCGCTATATTCAAATACAGGCGAATATCTAGTGACGCTTTTTACGTCAGTAAGCAGTGTTTGGTCTGTCCAGCAGGTAGGAGGAGCTGCAAGCTAACTTGAAGGAAGTAAGGAACCCTGGGAGAAGCAATGGCAAGGTAGACGTCAGAGGGATCCAGTAGCGGTACTTTCCCTAACCTAAACCTTGGCTCTATCCCTTAACCCAAAATCTAACTTGCCCCTTACACTATGTGTCAGTTTTACAGATGGAATTAAGGGAGGACCGTTAAAAATGCAGCCTTCCAAGAAGCGGAAAGTACCGCTACTGGATCCCTTCTGACGTCCACCCAATGGCAATGGCAAATACCATAGTGTGTAGCTATTCTGTGCAGAATAGAAACTAACGGTAGCTGAATCTCTGTTGAGCCTACTACTGAAACTATTTTTATTAAAAAAAAAAAAAAAAAAAGTTATAACGTTACCTGTTAACCAACTACCGTTTTCATCATTTACACAGGGCTCTCAACTTTCACATATTAGGCTTGAGTTTAAATGACATATTCACGTTCCTGTGCTGTAGTCAGAAATTATTCTATCAGAAGTTTGCAGAGATTCTCAGGTGGAATTGATTTGAAGTCCTTGTGCATTGAAGTTTATCAGTTTCACATGTGTTACGGTGGATTTTGCCACTAGTAATATAAGAACAATTATGATTCCGGAATTCTCATGCTTTTCTTCACTCAGGGGTTGGAAGCAGTGGAATTGCATAAAAATGTTTCAAATGGTCTTATTTCAAACAATTTGAACGATCGTGAAACACACGCATTTCGTTGATTGAATAATTACTGACTACAGCATGGGAATGTGAGTGAAGCACAAATTCTCACGGCGAATGCGTGAGAGTTGGCAGCCCTTTAAGTTAATTGATTTATCATAATAGCCTAACATGTTTTTGGAATGAGATGATGCTAATGGATGAATAACGTCACATAATTTTTACTATTGAGTTCAACTGCCATGTCAAAAAGCATCTTTCCCATCTGCATGAGATTTGAGGAGGCGTGGAACTGGTAAGAGCCGTCAATTTACCGACATCATACAGGCGACACTGTTGGGTCTCGACAAGAGTTATGGGAAATGAGGTCCAAAAGTGCACCTGCAATTACAGCTTACCGCCAAAGATGTCAATATAAACAAACCAATTCAAATCATACGGATAACCACTTTACATTAAAACACATTTTTGTACAAAACCCAAAACCAGTGAAGTTGGCACGTTGTGTAAATCGTAAATAAAAACAGAATACAATGATTTGCAAATCCTTTTCAACCTATATTCAATTGAATACACTGCAAAGACAAGTTACTTAATGTTCGAACAGGTAAACTTTGTAATTTTTTGCAAATATTAGCTCATTTGGAATTTGATGCCTGCAACATGTTTCAAAAAAGCTGGCACAAGTGGCAAAAAAAGACTGAGAGTTGAGGAATGCTCATCAAACACTTATTTGGAACATCCCACAGGTGAAGCGGGCTAATTGGGAACAGGTGGGTGCCATGATTGGGTATAAAAAAGCAGCTTCCTGAAATGCTCAGTCATTCACAAACAAGGATGGGGAGAGGGTCACCACTTAGTGAACAAATGCGTGAGCTGATTGTCGAACAGTTTAAAAACAACATTCCTCAACGGGCTATTGCAAGAAATTTAGGGATTTCATCATCTACGGTCCGTAATATCGTCAAAAGGTTCAGAGAATCTGGAGAAATCACTGCACGAAGCGACAAGGCCGAAAACCAACATTGAATGCTCGTGACCTTCGATCCCTCAGGCGGTACTGCATCAAAAACCGACATCAGTGTGTAAAGGACATCACCACATGGGCTCAGGAACACTTCAGAAAACCACTGTCAGTAACTACAGTTCGTCACTACATCTGCAAGTGCAAGTTAAAACTCTACAATGCAAAGCTTAAAGCCATTTATCAACAGCACCCAGAACGCCGCCCGCCCGGCTTCGCTGGGCCCAAACTCATCTAAGATGGACTGATGCAAAGTGGAAAAGTGTTCTGTGGTCTGACGAGTCCACATTTCAAATTGTTTTTGGAAACTGTGGACGTCGTGGTCCTCCGGACCAAAGAGGAAAAGAACCATCCGGACTGTTATAGGCGCAAAATTCAAAAGCCAGCATCTGTGATGGTATGGGGGTGTATTAGTGCCCAAGGCATGGGCAACTTACACATATGTGAAGGCACCATTAATGCTGAAAGGTACATACAGGTTTTGGAGCAACATATGTTGCCATCCAAGCAACGCGTCTTTTTCATGGACGCCCCTGCTTATTTCAGCAAGACAATGCCAAGCCACATTCTGCACGTGTTACAACAGCATGGCTCCGTAGTAAAAGAGTGCGGGTACTAGACTGGCCTGCCTGTAGTCCAGACCTGTCTCCCATTGAAAATGTGTGGCGCATTATGAAGCGTAAAATACGACAACGGAGACCCCGGACTGTTGAACAACTTAAGCTGTACATCAAGCAAGAATGGGAAAGAGTTCCACCTGAAAAGCTTCAAAAATTGGTCTCCTCAGTTCCCAAACGTTTACTGAGTGTCGTTAAAAGGAAAGGTGATGTAACACAGTGGTAAAAAGGCCCCTGTGCCAACTTTTTTGCAATGTGTTGCTGCCTTTAAATTCTAAGTTAATGATTATTTGCAAAAAAAAATAAAGTTTCTCAGTTTGAACATTAAACATCTTGTCTTTGCAGTGTATTCAATTGAATATAAGTTGAAAAGGATTTGCAAATCATTGTATTCTGTTTTTATCTACGATTTACATAACGTGCCAACTTCACTGGTTTTGGGTTTTGTACATATAAAATGTTCACAATGTCCAATTGTTGACGCCAATTAATGTTTCTTGGCAATATTGGTCGCCATTTTACAAAAATGAATGCATAATTTCTTCTAATGAACAGCAAAAGGTGGATTAAATATTAATACAGCGGATGCATATGCTGCGCTTTCCCTAGCTAGCATCATGGTCTTTTAAAAAGTTCCATTCGATTTTGTTGCATTACGAGCACAATCCGACCATTATTAAGCTAATCTTCTTTCACGCTAGATTGGTTTGGTTTGTTTCAGTCCTCCATGCTTGTTTTCTCTGGTACTGGTTGCGAGATTCCATAGAGGTAGAGGAATGTAGCACATCGTACCAAACTAGCGTGAAAGAATCATAACAATGGTCAGGGTGTGTTTTTAACTTCCCTATTCAATCTCGCAACCGATACGACAGTTAACAAGCATGGCGGACAATGTCGGTTGCGAGACTGAAAAGGGAAATTAAAAACACATTCTGACTGACGTTAAGATTCTTTCACGCTAGATTGGTACGATGTGTTACATTCCTCAATCTCCCTTTTGAATTTCACAGCCGGTACCCAGGATTATTTCCTTAATCTTCCTATTGAATCTCGCAACCGATACGAGAGAAAACAGGTATAATGAAGGGACTTGGGATACATAATCTTATTAGCTATGTGACAAAGTGCAATACTCCGCTCAGGCTGTAACTGTCGCTTATGAAAATCGTTCATGCTTTCTTTCCTGAATTCTTGTGTTTTATTTCATTTTTTTTAAACATTGATTATATCATTTTTTGGACTGTCTACCATATTTGAGGTAAAATTGACCTAAATTGCTCACTTCGCAACACACTTTTTTTTTTTTTTTTTAATCCGCAATGACTGAAATAAATACCAAACAATTTGTTATTTGGGGGCACTATAAAATTCCAAAACTTTATTTCTCGGCCAATTATCATGATCTTGGTGTCAACTAAAAGGCCTTTGAGAGCTTTCAATAGGTCATAAATTTATTAAAAACAATTGCATTTCAATTCTTTTGTCACATAGTTAACCATATTCAACCACCACCAATATCGAATAACGCTTTATGTAAACACACGGCAACTCCTTCACTCGAACATATTTATTAAACGGGAAGGAAACTTTGAAGTTCGTTCTTACACCCTCACTATATAGGAACTGCCATGTGTTCACGAAAGTGACATCACGTCCCCAGTTAGCACAACTGTAATGATAACAGTTTCATTACGATTCAGGAACATACATACATACTTTCACTGCTATCTACATCTGCTGCTGCTGTCTCTCTCAAATTCACATTCACAAAATCAATAACTGCTACCCTTACTCTAGCTCTTTGTCTATTCAAATGTATAACTTGCTTTTGATATGTTTTTCTTGCTCAAGATCCCCCACCTCCCACTCCCTCACACACTCTCATTCCCTCACTCACACACACTTACTCTCACACTCTCTCTCTTTCACACTCTCACTCTCTCCCACTCCCACACTCCCCACCCACTTTGTAAATAATTTATCAGCTCCAGCTCATTACTAAAATTGCACTTCATATAAATGCGTGAGCGTTGCCTCATTTAGCACCCTTTTCTTGGGCCCACATCCTCATACAGCACTTGGCAGCCCAGCCAATTACTAGGTTGCACCTAGTCTTGTTTTTCCCCCGCTGGTAAAGAAAATGAAGTTTAACAGGTTGTAAACCCTATAATCACACATGATTGTTTCTATCTGTTGTGAGCGCATCTACAACAGTCTGGCTCGCTGTTAATGGACTACACAATTTGAGGCAGTAGCAGATGAGCAGCATGATGCAATTTTGCAGTGAAGTTTACTTCCAGTGGCATAGCCAGAACTGAAAATTGGGTCGGTACAAAAAATCCCTTTACAACAATCATTAGTGCTTTCTTGTTCTCGGGCATTTTATTTTATAAACACGTTTTCTAAGTACAAGAATTATCCATTGAAGACAGCTTCCTTCTTAATGCGATCTAAGAGCGACGAACTAGTAGGCCAATTCAGGTCAAAAAGATGATTATGGTTACTACTGATATACTTTACAGAAGATAAACTGCTCTGGAACTTCCGCGCTGCCATTTTGGCACATCAGGGGATATAACTTGTGCTTCATGATCACTTAAATTGAAGACAAAGATTTGAAACACCTTCACACAATTTTGAATAAGGCTGATTGAAATGCAACAAATTGCATGTACAAATGAATGATTGTCATTTTACCAGATTAGCAACATTTGATAGTGTGGTGTGTTTGAGAGAAGAAAATTAGTTGATTGAAAACAAGTGAGGACTGATAGCATCCCAGTGAAACTATGTACCTGTCCAATTTTTCAGTTCCGGTGCCACGCCACTGCAGGGCATGTACGTTGGCGAGGCCAGAACTGAAAATTGGGTTGACACAAGAAATCCATCTAAAACGATTATTAGTGCTCAATCATCTTTCCAAACAATACATACACTTTGAAAACACCTCATACCACCAGGTGTTGCAAGTTGTCCTTGTTAAGGCAAGATGATAATCATTCATCTGGTCGCGCAATTTGGTGCGTTTCAATCAACCGAATTCGAAATTGTGCAAAGGTGTTTCTTTGTCTTTGATTTAATTTAAACAATTGAAAATCATAAATCACAAATTAGCTTACTTAATGTGCCAAAAAGGTAGCGTGGACGTTCCAGGGCAGTTTACCTTTCTTAGGGCATATTATTACTAGCCTTAATTATCATTCTTTGCTGCAGCTCACAGCTGCATGCTCAGCATGGAGCCTAGCTGCCTTCTATTTACATGCGCCAATGTGTGCCATCCCATGCACTGCTGATGAGTCATTCATTAAAACTGGACCATGGTTTATTTATGCAACCTTAATCATGTTTCTAATGGAACGCCAGAGCAGTGAGAGGAATGATCCACTTGCTTTGGTGCGGCAAAGAGAAATGACTGCGTGTAACTTTCGTAAGCGAGACATTCTCACAGGTTAATCAGTGCACAGCTTTATCAGGTAAGAAATGATTCGCCCATCGCTACCCGCTTATGAAGAGAATACGGTATACATTTTTTCAGTAGCAGGGTTTCCCGCAGCGCTTTATAGTTAGGGCGGCCGCCTTGACTACAAATGCCCCCCGCCTTGACTACGCCTCCCCGGGGGGAAAAAAAAAAAAAAAAATTTCTGCTGCATCCACGCATGCATACACAGTAAAATAAGGCCGCATCGCGGCCGGCATCTGTTGGTTAAACATGTTACTGCGCCATCTATCACCTGTTGCTACACCAAAATTATTTTTTTTTGTATCGGGAAGAAGCTAATTATCCATACAATAACCTGTCGTCGTCGTGGGAAGGACATGTGGAGGTAAGATAATTATTCATCTAAACTAAACATTGGAATAGTGTCTCCTATCAACTGCTTGCCCACATATTCTGTTTCATTAAGATAGGCTATATGCAATTCATTTAGTTTCTTATCAAGGCTACCGATGTGTTTGCGCGTGGCTTTCTGCTATTGCACGTGGTTTTCTCGAGTGTACAGTAATGGATGGGAAAAAGCAGTCAAAAATATCAGGGTATTTTATTCAAAGAAGCCGGCCCACTTCACCATCTGCGCGTAATTAGATCTCGTAATTACGAGATAAGGTGTATATTTTTTTTTTTTATCCTGCGATTGCAATGCGCTTCCGTACATAATACCGTTCTCCTCTCCCGAAATATAACCACAACCGCAAAGCATTTGGGGAATTGAAGTCAAAACAGATATAAATACATTTTCCGTTCTTACATTAATTTTCGTTTAACCCTTAGGGACGGTTGTGCGCATTTTACACGCTTTTCATTCTTCTTTTTTTTTTGTTGATAATTTTGGCTGTGTTCATTCATGTAGCATGAATTTTGGTACGATTGTGTGTTTCTATTTGATCTTGTTATTTCCAGCTCAGCTCTTACAGCAAGGCTAAAATACACTGTGTACAAGCAAGTGTCACACATAGACTGTTAAGCGCAAAAAATGTGCCATTGAAACCCAGAAACCCATTCACACTGCAATTTTTGATCTCACTTCCATGAAATAAAATGCATGTATTACACTGAGTGTCAATCAATAAAGTTACAAGACTGTTGACTTAGTCACTTTGTTATTGCACTTTAACTGCTTTGTTTATTTATAAACAGTAAATAAATGCTGACTGTTGCCCCCCCTGGTCACCACCTTAACTAACCAATTCTCTGTGGGAAACCCTGGTAGGGCTCAGAGTTAGCTTTGCCAAGAAGTCACAGCAATATTTAAGCACGCAGGTGGTGCAGGCAAACAAACCTGATGTCGCAAATTCTTTCCATACTTTAATTAAACTGTTGAATGTAAACAAATGTTTAATTTCATTCATTTATTAATTGATGTACACCTTGATCATCTGATCTTGGCATGCTATATTGGTTTGGTTATATTTTAGTGAAATGTGTGGCAGTGCCATATTTAAAGGAGAAATGTGTAAGTTTGTGGCCAAAACTGGTAGTGCAATCACATTCAAAATAGTGCAGAGCGCAGTATCCCCTCCTCTTCTCCCCCAGACGAGAGGTTGCCAGCTAGGTTGCCGGATCCAGCAAGAACGTCTACTACATGGAGCTACCATGGCTATGTCTCAATACCACCAATGATTTGCTCTGACAGGGTTGTGTTCAGTTCAGTTCAGTTCAGTTCAGAAAAGATTGAGACAAACGGTTAACTAACTTTAGCAATGGTCATACTGGTCAACTTGCTCGTCACTCTTCTGTGTGGATAGCCCACTAAAGTCCATACTATAATATGCGTAAAGAATGAATGAGGACTCATTTGACCGATGTACTGTCTCAATTACATTTCATATTGCCATAATGGCTGTGCTAATGTTGGAACGGTTTCCACAGCGCCTCAGCATAAAGCCAGAGAAACGGACTAATAATGCTTGCTAATGTTAGCAATGAAGAGCCACGGTTTTTATTTCTCAAACACTTTGTTACCTAGTCAATTCGATGACCCACCTGCGCACTAACGTACCATGAACGAACATACATAACGTTATTCGACTGTAGAGAATATTTGAAATGTCCGTGCCTACATTAAATAGAATTAAGTTAGCCAAACTTAGCTGAATCTTATCTGCTCAGGAGAAAATTAGCAACTTCAGCGTCGGTCTCCAAATTCTTCTCTGGGGATGCATGTACGTGTGTGTGTGTGTGTGTGTACGTGTGTTTGTGTGTGTGTGTGTGTGTGTGTGTGTGTGTGTGTGTGTGTGTGTGTGTGTGTGTGTGTGTGTGTGTGTGTGTCCATGTAGTGGCAGTGTGGGAGAGTTCAGGTGTTTGCACGTGTGCACACACACACATACCATGCGTGCTTGTCTCTGGGCACGGATGTCGGGTCTTTTGGGCGCAGGGGGGGCGGTATAGACTGTAGGGGCTGCCTGGATAACTGTTGGGGTGAGCTTGGGTGAGGCTTGGACTGCCGGCCGCGGAGGCACAGAGACCATTGGGCTCATTCCTCCGACCTGGGAGGAAGGGGAAAAAAAAAAAAAGAAAGTAGTAAAACAAGACCTTGGCCCAAGCAAAATGGAGGATTTCAGAAGGTCATCAGGAATAGAGCTCCATACTAGTCCCTGCAATGCTGCACTCTACCCCACTGCACACTGTGGAAACTGTAAACCGAAGCTGTCAAGGTCACCACAGGAGGGAAAGGCCCAACTATAGCCTAAAGATTTCCCGCTTTGGAAGTGCATAAGAGCAAAAAGTTCTTCACAAGCACTACGGTTGGACATCACATAGCCTTTCCGTAAGCCAAGTCTGTTCTTATTACTCACTCAAGTCCCAGGCTGTCCTTAGAATAAGTAATTACTTCAGCCGGCAAATGCATATTTTTTCAATTGCCTCTCTTGCGGGAACCAACCAACCAACCCAGTTTTGATTGTACATGCAGTCTAATATTCAAGCTTTTCAGGCACTAACCGGAGGCATTGTGCCCATGGGTCCCATTGGCCCAATGGGGCCCATGTGGTGCTGGGGGGGTCCCGGCATCGGCGGAGCCATCATCATAGGTGGCGGAGGGGGCGGGCGTGGCAGGGGGGGCGCCATCATACCCTGGGGAGGGGGTCCTCGCATCACTGGCATTCTCTGATTCCCTGAGGAGGAAGGAGGAAGGCCGGAGACAAGAATGAGGGCCAGTGTAATTTAGTTAGAAACTTCTGAGTAAATTAAGACCAACTTTGGTCATTACTTTTTTCCAGCATATTACCACCAGCACAAGGAACAGAACAGAAGACTACTGATGGCATCACAACACTAATGCATACTCAGTGGCCCCAGCTGCTCACTGTCATAGCTTTAATAAAAACTATGCTAGTATAAACCTTTTTTTATTCCTGAAATTTGTCCTCTTAAATAGAGAGACTGACTACAGTAATTAGAAGTCAATTTGTAGGTGCCAATTACCTTTAGCCTCGTTCGATTGACTTCTACGAATTATAATCACAAGATTAGCAAACAGCAAGGAGCATTCTATTAAATCGACGTTTCCCAACCCTGCTCCTAGAGTACCCCCTACCCTGCACATTATAAATGTTTCCCTGATTTAAAAACACTTCATTGTGTGAGCTCATCAGCTCAGTAATGGCATACCTGATGCACTAAACTCAATGTGTCAGATCAGGGAGCCCTCTAAAAATGGACAGAGCTGTGATTAGCAAAACAGCAAACAGAAATTACGAGTGTTTTCCCATCTTTGATTCATTTAGCAGGCTTCACACTTCTTCATTGTAAACTAACCTTTTAGATGATGTGCTATTTTTCCTTTCCTGAGTAATATGGTCCCTCTCCCCACCCATAAGCAACACTCGATAAGAACGCCTGCGATGCGAAAGTAATTGATGTAAGCACAAACAGCATACTGTAGTCACATCGTGACTGTCGGTACCTGCTCTCTGCAGAATGTGCGGCACAAATGCTGGCCTCATCATAGGTGGTCTGACAGGAGGAACAGCTGAGCAAGTGAAGTTCATGGGGGGAGACAGGTAAGAAAAATAAAAATTGTCAAGGACCCACTCTTGGCAAAAGAGTGGATCAACCAAGCATTTAAACAAGCCAGAACTGCTCATGGAGTTCCTGAAACATTCAAATGCTTTCATTTTCTAAGGCCTACTGACTTTTTTGAGGGAGTCATCAATTCAATTTTGAAACACTAACTACTGGACAACTAACCGCAAATCTAGGTCAACTATGAATAATTCTGCGGAGAACAGAAACAAGCGTACCACAAAAGCATCATGGACAGGCTAGGACACAGCCTATAGTAGATTCGCCAACAGTTCCAAACACATCAGCAAACTTGGTTCATTTTGGTGAATTATGAGCAAACACATTAAATTAACCTAAAAACTGAAGGGTACTAATCACCAGATCCAAAAAAAGATTGTGTTTTTACCAGGGCCTACAAATGCTGGAGGTGGTGGTCCCACAAAGGTGGCCGCCCGAGCCTCCAGGCTCTGCTGGACCTGTGACATAGAAGGGAAGAGTGAACCAAGGGTATAATGGGAAAAGAAAGCAGCTCTGAGAAACAGAATCAGTGCAACCATACAACCACATATAGCAGGGGCTTGACCAGAAGGCCATCCAAAAAAAAAAAGGACTAAAAAACTAAGAACAAGGTAATCCCACAGATAATAACAATCCCTTGAGTGATTCATCCGATTAACATGCCCAGTTTTCAACAAGTCAAGATATGCATCCCTCACAGAGCAGCCATCTAGTGACAGCTATGTCACAGGGCTGTCCTTGAGAACTTGCCAGACACTGACCAAACTCAAAATGAGAATAAAGTGCTTTGAAGAGGTAATCACCCTGTTTGTCAAATAAATACGACAGGTATAATAATCACACAGTGCAGCTTGACTTGTTTCAGTAAAGCTTTAAACAAGAGCCATCAGGAGATGGCGTATCCCCCCCGGTCCCACATATAGGTACGTCACAATCCGCTGGGGGCGCTGCGGTCACCGCCATTGTTGTTTGAATACATTACGATTGCGACCAAGATGGCGGCGGGTCAGTGCTTCGGGATTCCCGATTTCATTCATTAAACTTATGCAAATACTGTAAGCCAATCAGAAACTACCTTCAGATCATGTAACGAATTCACCATATAATTATGCGTCCCCGTCGATTCTGAATGGCAGTGTGAAATTTCCTCCCAATTTCAGGTCCAAATGTGGACCGTATAATTCATTTCACCAGTTCGATTAGGAGGATAAGGTAAGGAAACACATTTTTAAGATCATTTTGATACTTTCCGCATGACAGTCTGTTGCGCAGGAGCCGAGTTATGCCCATGGAAATGGTGACATCCGAGACACTGTCTTGTTGAATCGAGCGATGTTGAAATAGTATCATATAGTGTCTTTAAGTGTTATATTTAACATTTAGGGAATTAGTTTTTTTCCCAAGAGCGTATAAGAGTAGTTTGAGCATCGTAATTTTCAATGGAACTGCGCATGCGCGGGGAGGCTTAACCCCTTAATGCCGGTTCCCAAATGGAAAAAAGCTGATTTTAATCGCTGAGCCATCAGATTGCTCTGCCTAGCCTAAATGCTGGAAAGTTCAGTGCTTTTACTTGTCAGTTCTGCTTTAATTGAATTCAATAGGATGGTTACACTTTCTTCATAGCGTTTTCTTCATTAAACCCAAGACAAAAGGGCCTTGCGTTTCTAATCACTGTTTTTGCAATATCTGTAAAGCCAGATAACCTAGAATCAAAATTCAAAAAGCATTGTGCTCGTGGAGTCCAGCCCTTTCTTTTGACCCCATTTGTTCCATACTTGAAACATTCTGGATTTTTTTTGTGATGTACCTACCACATATTGAGAGAATGAAAATGCCACCTGCTCCGGAGACAAACCATACCCCCTAAAATTCTAAGTTTAAAATGTTTCCATGGACACCAGAAAAAATACAAAATTCATCAACTTCGGATTAGCAAAAGGCACCACTTCAGGTCATGATTAATGTGCACACCAAGTTTTGTCAAAAAATATTGAACAGTTTTCAAGTTATGCTCCGGAAACAAAATGATAACCAACAGACGGATGGACGGACGGACAGACTGACAGACAACCGCACCCATGACTATATCTCCCCGCATTGTATGCCGGGGGATAATAATAAAATGTCATTTTCTGTGCTGACCATAAGCTAATTGAATGCATTTATTTGTGCTCTCAACACCCCTGTGTTCGACCCCTGCTGTCTCTCTACCTGCTGGTAGGTGTTTGTGCCAATAATCGGTCGTACAACGGGCATGGCAGGCACAGCCAGGGCCACAGGAACAGCCTCTACCACCGCCGGGCTTCCAGGGGCCATGGGCATCGGTCCACCAAGCACCTCTTGTTCAAACCTTGGTGCAAGAGAATGAAACAACCCCCCTCAGGGACATGATTGGTATCTCAAATTCAGCAAGAACACACAATGGATTCTTAGGAGACTGTCAGAGCCCTCAGTGCAAAAGACGAGAGATTCTGGCCCCTCTTAGTCGGGACCCTCAATGTTCAAGCAGTGATGGACTGTTGTTAGATGTAATAAAATTGAAATGGATTACATGTGTAAATCGAATGTTTTTTAACTTTGTCCAGATAATAGCCATATTGTTTTCCTTTCCAAAGAAAATATCAAGCCAAAACCATTGCAAAAACAGATGGCAACATAACCTCATAGACGTGGCTTGTATGATCTGAACTCCGGTTGAAAGACCTTGATACTTACAAAGCCATCTCGGCCTCCATCTCTTTGAGCCGCTCTTCTCCTGACTTCACAGCCATGTTCCCCAACACTTGCAAAGGCAGAAACAGATCCAGACACATTTAATGAAATTCACCTGTGGTAACAGGCAGCTTTTGTGACAATTTCCCTAACTTGACTCACTAATATGGGTATATATTACATTTACTCTAATGCCGATTACAAACCCCTATTCCAATGAAGTTGGGACGTTGTGTAAAACGTGAATAAAAACAAAATACAATGATTTTCAAATCCCTTTCGATCTATATTCAATTGAGTACACTACAAAGACAAGATATTAAATGTTCAAACTGATAAACTAGCCCATGGGCACTTACACATCCCCATACCCTCACAGATACTGGCTTTTGAACTTTGCGCTGATAACAATCTGGATGGTCCTTCTCCTCTTTAGCCCCGAGGACACAACATCCATGATTTCCAACAACAATTTGAAATGTGGCCTCGTCAGACCATAGCACACTTTGCGTCAGTCCATCTCAGATGAGCTCCGGCCCAGAGAAGCCAGCGGCGTTTGATATATGTTGATATGCTGAGTTTAAACTTGCACTCGCAGATGTAGCGATGAACTGTGTTAACTGAGAATGGTTTTCCAAAGTGTTCCCGAGCCCATATGGTAATATCCTTTACAGACTGATGCCAGTTTTTAATGCAGTGCCTCCTGAGGGACCGACGGTTACGGGCATCCAATGTTGGTTTTCGACCTTGCCGCTTACGTGTAGTTTTCCCCGGATTCTCTGAATCTTTTGATGATATTATAGACTGTAGATGATGAAATCCCTAAATTCCTTGCAACTGCACGTTGAGAAACGTTGTTCTTAAACTGCAGGACTATTCGCTCATGCAGTTGTTCACAAAGTGGTGAACCTCACCCCATCCTTGCTTGTGAATGACTGAGCTTTTCAGGGATGCTCCTTTATACCTAACCATGACACTCACCTGATTCCAATTAACCTGCTCACCTGTGGAATGTTCCAAACAGGTGTTTTTTGAGCATTCCTCAACTTTCCCAGTCTTTTGTTGCCCCTTTCCCAGCTTTTTTGGAACGTGTTAGACGCATCAAATTCAAAATGAGTAAATATTTCAAAAAAAAAAAAAAAAAAACAATTAAGTTTATCAATTTGAACAGTAGATATCTTGTCTTTGCAGTGTACTCAGTTGAATATAGGTCGAAAAGGATTTGCGAATCATGGTTTTCTATTTATATTCACGTTTTACACAACGTCCCACCTTCATTGGAATTGGGGTTCGTAGTAGGGACCGCATCCCGAAGCACACAATGTCATCATAACGTTTTATCCAGCAACAGGTTTGCGAGTCGACTAACCTTATCTAAAGTAAGCAATTTCTTTTGGAACAAGTTACTTTCAAGCTTCTGATAAAGAAATCAATACATGATAACATTATTTACAACATTCACAATGAAGCTTAACCAAAATTAATTGTACCACAAACTAACTGGTACTGGTACTCGTATTGAAACAAAACTGAGTTTCAACTAGGTAGCAAGACAACATGTCAGGCCGACATAAAAGTATCATAATCAATCAGTTTACACCACTAGTGAAACGGAGGATGTGGTAGAATTAATACACTAACAAGTTGGCTCGACAAGTGATGACTAGCTAAGCAAAGTACAAAGCTAAAGTCAAGCTACCGAACGTTCGCGGACAGTTTAAATTCTGCATAACCCAGCCAAAGACGGGAATAAGTTGCTAGCAACAATATATCAATATACAATAATATAACAATATAACTGACGAAACAATTGCAGACTACATTGCATGACATAACACAGCTAGCTAGCGACTAGATTAGCTGACCCACTCTACTCACATTCGGCAACTTAGCTAGCTGAATGCTAAGTGCTTCATTCGCTACGCCCACGAATAGCAACAAACCTCTGCGTGAGTCCCTACAAGTCACAGATCAATTTTAAACAGGAGTGCTGTTCAAGTCTTATCGCAGATTATGTCTTCTGTCCTCGAAACCACACTGGCTGCTGTGAAGCTCGCTGGCTAACGTTACTTCAGTGCTCCATTCCATTGGGCTTCGGGACGCTTGCATGTGACGTTTTTTCCTCTTCTTCTGAAATTCGGGACGATTACATGTGACGTTTCTTCCGCTTCTTCTTCTAAAAAGTTTGCCCGATGGGAATGTTTTGTGTTTCCACCATAGGTAAATATTAATATTCTAAATAAATCTATCTTTGGTTTCCACCTCTTACTATTTCGGACATCCAGATGCTTTTAGTAGAGGAGTAAGGAAGAATGAATGAAACTGTTTTCAAATAAATCTGAACTACAGAAGTTGACTTGAAGTGCGTGTTATTTTATCATGTTGAAAAAGACAATATTTTAATTTCATTTTCAATTTCCATGTGGTGCAAAAAATAAAAAAATAAATCAACTGGAGTTGTGCTGGAATCAGACCCATGACCCGAGGGTTGAAACGCCAGAACTCATCACCTGCGCCAGTCCGGGAGACAATGGTGTATGAACAAGCAAGAGAAGGAGAAACAAGAAAAATAAATGAGAAAAAAAACTGGCAAAGTGGAACAATTGGAGCTTGCAGCTTTTTACACGTTCAAGTCATTCATGAGGTCTTTGCAGTCTAGCTTCTGAAATATCAATGATCTAATTAAACAAAATCTAAACCCAATCAGAATATTGCCCTCAGCAGCATTTACTATATTACATTCTACTTCAAGATGGAATTTCAAGAAACTTCAGTTCACGACAGTCCATGCAATCTCATATCATAGCCTTCCTTGTGGACGCAAAACTGTAGCCTATGTCTTCATTGATAATGGCAACCCAGCTTATTTAAAGCCTATTTGTTCAGTGAATTAATTCAATCTATTACCCGATTCTTACTCGGAAATAGTTGAGTGTTAACCTGCATTATGGTAATGTCACCAGTTGTAGAGTTTTATTTTTACCTGAGCAGCCTTAGCATGCGGACCTGAGTCTGCATCACCGCATTTTTAGGAAGATTTTCTTATTAAGCTGGATGCACACTATACGATATCAGCCCGTTTTTGACCTGATTTTCGAGACGCACGATTGGTTTTGAAGTCGGGCAGACTTCCAGATTCTTCATACATAGTTTGGCGTGCAGTGTACAGGGGACCGAGGGCCGATATGCTGCTCCCGACACATGATCTGATGATCTGATGAATTTCTGAAGCCGGTCATACACTGTGCGAGTTTAAAAATTGTTAATTCCACCTCACACTGTGTGAGTAAATTGTCTGCGAAGCCAAGACTCACGATTGAGGTGCTCATATTGTACGGTCCGACTGTCTGCCACAATCTGAGTGCTCACACTGCACGTCTACTCGGTCCCGGTGGACTATTCTGGCTAGTGACATTTGTCAATAAACTTTCGTTTGAAGGCACAGAGGCGCAGAGGAAGAGACGACAAAGAAGAAGACCAGAAGAAATAGAAGATGATGACGAGAGCAAGGAACTTTAAATCCATTTATCTCAAATCTGTAGCATTTGCTGTGCACAGCCAATTTTGGCAACACATATTAAGCTAAAACACAAATCTGCATCAGAGTCCTGCAAAACTTTTTGGTGCTAGTAAGTCTTTCCTATAACCACTTGACGCTCTGTCTGTCACTTCATGCAGGTGCAGTGGAAAAAAAAGGCTCTGGAATTGGCAAGTCGACTCGCGGCTCTGCTTCAACTGTACAAGTGACTCCCGAGAGCCGAACAAAATTTCAAACATGTCAGAAATTCATCCGATCATCAGATCGTGTGTCGGGAGCAGCATATCGGCCCTCGGTCTCCCCTGTACACTGCATGACAAACTACGCACGATGAAGCTGGAAGTCAGCCCAACTTCAAAATGAGTCACATGTCTCGAATATTGGGTCAAAAACGGGCCGATATCATACAGTGTATGCTCGGCTTGACATGTTTGAGATTTTGGTTGGCTCTCGGGAGTCACTCGCACAGTTAAAGCAGAGTCACGAGTTGACTCGCCAATATCAGAACTCTTAAAAACAGACAGGAATCTGGAGTGGAAATCACTGATCAGGACCACTTCTGTAAACCATTGTCAGTAAATACAGCTTTTCACTGCATCCACAATGCAAGTTAAAACTCTGCCATGTAGATATTAAACAATATATGAACAAGATCCAGAAACACTGCCTTCTTCTTTGGGTCTGAGCTCATTTAAAATTTACTGAGTCGAAGTATAAAACTGCCCTGTGGTTTGACTAATCAAAATGTGAAATTATTTTTGGAAATCATGGATGCCACATCCTCTGGGCTAAAGAGGAGAGGGGCTATCTGGCTTGTTATCAGCAAACAATTCAAAAGCCGCCATCCATGATAGTATGGGGGTGCATTAGTAGCCTACACATGGCATGGGTAACTTGCTCATCCGTGATGACATCATTAATAGTGAATGATATATGCAGGTTTTGGTGCAACACTAACTGCCATCCAGATGCCTTTTTTAAGGGAAGGCCCTGCTCATTTCAGCAACACCATGCCAAACACCATACTCTGCACGTGTTACAACATGGCTCTGTAATAAAAGAGTCTGGGTGCCAAATTGGTATGCCTGCGGTCCAGATCTGTCATCCACTGACAAAATTTGGTGTATTATGAAACCAAAAATATGACAAAGGAGGCTGCAAAGTATTGAGCAGCTGAATTTCTGCATAAAGAAAGAGTGGGAAAACATTTCACATTCAAAACTACAGCAGTTGGTCTCCTGAGTTCCCAAACGCTTACAGAGTGTTGATTGAAGAGGACATGATGCAACACGGTGGTACACATGCCCCTGTGCCAACTTTTTTGAAACGTGTTGCTGACAGAAAATTCAAAATGAGCATATATTTTCCAGAAAACAATAAAATATCACGGTCTCAACATCTGATATATTGTCTTTACACTATTTTCAAATAAATATAAAGTTCAAATGGTTTGACAATCGTTGCATTCTGCTTTTATTTACATTTTACTCAGCATCCCAACTTTTTTGGAAATGGCGTTGTAATAGCAATCATGTTGGGAATTTCATCAAAAAAGAAATTAGTATTATAAAACCTGTAGGTGAGTACAGAGGTGGAATATTGGCCATGGAATGCTCGATGAAGAAACTGAATTAAGCATTAATTTTCAGGTTCATAAAAAATCAATTATTTTGATCTTGGGTGATCTATTGACCAATTAGTGATTGTGCTACTGTAAAGGAATTAATAGGCACAGTTCTACTTTTTATGAAAACTGATTCAATTTCTGAGGCAATGTAGTGCTAGGATCTTGAAAAGTTAACAGGCTTTAGAGGAAAGGAATAGCTTTTCAGTGTTGTCAGAGTTTGAAAGAGAGTTGCCAAACAGGGTGAAGGCATTTGAGAGGATGCCAGTATAGTGCTATCAATGTTAAGATTATGTGGATTTGGGAGCCATGTTTTGGAAAAGGCCATATAGATGTAGATGTGAGTTGTCAAAAGGGCATGCTGGTTGTTTTCACTGTAAAGGTAATCACAGAGCAAGTTTTACCCCTGTGCACAGATGTGGATGCCGGGGTCCGTAAATTCCAAAATTTAATTCCTCAACAATTCTGTAATTAAATTTCCAAATGTCTAGCTTCATTGGAATAATTTTCCAAAGTCTCTGTGACACAAATACTGAGTTATAAAGCCTTAAATAGGCTCTTGCACAACAGGAAAAATTGGCATAATTTTGTATGCTGCGCAAAGGGGTTAAAGCCAAGTAAAAGGATGAAGTTTGAAAGTGAGTTTGTATGGGTTATATGTGTTAGAGTGTTATATGAGGAGGCAACAAAGAGAGTTAAGTGGAAAAGTAAAATAGTGAGGAAAGAACAGGGCACAGTGGAGATGGTGAGAAAAAAAGGAAACCAGACCTGAGAAAGGTAATGAGTTTGGGTACAGGGCAGTTTCTAGTTTTCGTTGCTATGTACTAAACTGCAGTTACGAAATAAAAATCAAATCAGGATGGTGGCGCTACTTGGGGAATTTTATATATGACTGATGTGGAAATGACATTCAGCAAATTTTGGAAATGGGATTTGGTGGGAGCAAGATGAGTGATTGAGACTGTCGATTTGGGTGTTTTTATAATAATAATAATAATAATAATAATAACATAACATAACATGAGTGGCGAGAACAGGCCGTTCAGCCCAACTAGCTCGCCAGTTTCTTTTTACTATTGTGAATATATCACTTCAGAAACTCAATGACTCAGTGGTATCTAGCTTTCCTGGTCATGAAAATTCCCAAGGATTTTGCCTCAACAATATGGTCAGGCAAGCTATTCCACATTGAAATTACTCGTTAGGTGAAAAAATATTTCCTAATATCAGCGCTAAATTTACCCTTGATCAACTTCCATTTGTGACCCCCAGTTCTACTAACAAAACTTGGCCGAAGGAATAATTCACTTTGTTGATCCCTTTAACATATTTAAAGACCTCAATCAGATCACCCCTAAGTCTCCTTTTCCCAAGACTAAAGAGATTAAGGATCTTCAGCCTCTTCTCATAGCTTTCATCTTTTATACCTGGAATTAGCTCAGTGGCTCTTCCCTGAACTTTTTCTAGAACCTCTATATCTTTCTTAAAGTATGGTCCCCAGAACTGTACACAATACTCCAGATGTGGTCTGACGAATGTGTTGTACAAGAGAAGTATGACCTCCTTGGATTTGTACTCAATACTTTTGGCAATGTATCCCAGCATCCGATTGGCTTTTTTAACTGCTATGGCACAATGGCTAGAACCTATGAGGGTTTGGTAAACAATCACTCCCAGATCTTTTTCATGTGGAGCATATTCCAGTTTTAAACCTCCCATGAAGTAATCCTGTCCAATGTTTTTATTCCCTACATGTACAACTTTACATTTCGCTACATTAAATTTCATTTGCCACATTTCTGCCCAATTCTGGATTCTATCCAAATCATCCTGAATCACTTTAGTGGACTCTTAACTAGCTGCCAAACCTCCAAATTTAGTATCATCTGCAAATTTAACTAATTTGCTCTAAATACTCCTATCAAGGTCATTAATGTAGATGAGGAACAGCAGGTGTCGCAACACCAATCCCTGATGGATTCCACTCCCCACCATACCTATTTCAGATGAGATTCCACTGACCACCACTCTTTGTGCTCTGTCCTGTAACCAGTTTTGAATCCACTCCAGAATACCTCCTGTAACTCCAATGGAGCTCATTTTAGAAATGCGTCTCTTATACGGTACTGTATCAAATGCTCTCTGAAAATCCACGTATATGATGTCATAAGACCTGCTCTGATCATAAGTCTTGGTGGCTTCTTCAAAAAATTCCAGAAGGTTTGTCAGCCATGACCTTCCCTTACGGACACTATGTTGGCTGTCCCTCAAGATAATATTACGTTCAAGAAATAATTCCAGCTTGTCTTTTATGATAGATTCCAGTATTTTGCATGCAATGCAAGTTAAACTGACTGGCCTGTAATTTCCTGGCTCAGTACGGTGCCCTTTCTTATATATTGGTATTATATTCATGGAAGGCTTAATGGGGTTTTTATAAGTCATTGCAAAATGTGCCAATTTCAGTGGCCATCGAGGATCCCAGACATTTGCCTTTTTGGGGGGGCTCATATATTTGCCCGGTTTGCCTTTCCTCGCAGTGCGCCTCTGCATGTTTTCATACAGTCAACATTTAGGATGTTAATTGTTGCCTGGCAGCTGGGGGCCTCCTGGAGGGCAGGGCCCGTTTCAACTGAAACGGTTGTGCGAACACAGAGGCATAGACCACTGCACCAGCTGGTAGTAAACTCTTTTCATGAAGACCGGGTGTAAATTCAACGACTATTTGACGAGAGACGTGAAGTGAATTTCCTGGCCGTTTCCAAAGGAAACCACTTATTAAGGAAGACCTCCCCACGATGCCAGTTACCATTGTTACAGCCTGCTTGCAGACTGCAACAAGAATGGAGTAGAGACGAGGATATATACAAAAAAAAATTAATCATTTATTTAGAAATCACAAGCATCTACAAGTAAAATCTAAGCAGCCGAGCCGCGGTGCCCTCCTAGGAAACATGTGTGCAGGATAGAAGAGAGAGACTTCTGCATCGGGGAGGCTTTTGTAGACTTACTACACCGCTCAGGTGTAGGGCTCAAGTTGTGACCTGCACATTCATTACGCTATGAAATAATAATGTATAATTATGAAACATTATGACACATGAAGCAAATACTCGGGATTACTTTCTTGAGTAACCCGCTGGGCGGATTAACACAGTAAAGAAAAGCACCTCAGACGCTATGTAGTAGTTGCAGTAAACATACGCTTTTGAAATCACTCCGCCCTGCCGGTATGTCTGGAATGTAGTTCCGGTTATGCATTTGCCTTGAAAATAACTCTGTCTCGTAATTATACATTATTATTTTATAGCGTGGTGAATGTGCAGGTTACAAGTTGTCCACGAGAGCGTTTTGGAGCTACTGGATTGCATATTTGATGAGTTTTGAAGGAGGGAGGGACCTGTACCGTTCACTTCCGTGATGTTCGCTGAGCAGCCCGTGTCTTCACCTCCCCCCCACCCAAATCTCAAAACAACGGGCACAGATAACTAAAGGTAATGTACCTACTCATATAACTATAGGGATTATGGCAATAGGCCGATTTGCCAAAATGTTGAAATACCCCTTTAAAAGGTTAGTCCATACAAGGAGCTGCAAGGATGGGAGAGGAGCACAAAAGTGAGTTAACATTTTCAAAAGCGTGCTGACGCATGGCTGACCAGACAAAACAGGCACTTCCTTTCAATAGGTCAGTCAGGGGAGCAACCACAGCAGAGAAGTTTCCACAGAAGCTGCGATAATGCCCAACTAATCCGAGGAAACGCTGCAGCTCTTTTTTGGTGATGGGAACAGAATAGTTCTCTATCGCACGCACTTTAGCCTGGACTGCACACACCTTTCCCTGTACCACAACTTTACCGAGGTAAGTGACAGTAGCCTTGGCAAACTCACACTTCGCCAGGTTTACTGTAAGCTGTGCATTACTCAGATGATCAAACAATGCTTTAATACGAACCAGAAGATCTTCCCGCATATTGCTGTAAATAACTACATCATCTAAGTACACAGCACAACCCTTCAACCCTGAAACCACCATGTTCATCAGACGCTGAAATGTTGCCGGCGCATTCCGCAGGCCGAAACTCATCACTGTGTATGAGAATAACCAAGAAGGTGTGATGAAGGCAGAGATTTCTTTGGCTCTCGGAGTCAGTGGGACCTGCCAATAGCCTTTACAAGGTCAAATTTGCTGACAAACTCTGTAGACCCAACCTGATCCACATATAGACAGTATAAGAAGTGGACGGCGGGATGGCGCTGTTCTCAACGGGAGAGCGATGAAGCTCACTTGAACGACTTTTCAGTTGAGCACCACGCCTACTGCGCAGGCTCAAAGTAAGCTCGCTGATGTTTTGTGACGTAAACCAACGTCCTGATTAGCTGTAACTCGTCTGGTAGATGTACTCTACACATAATTCCCAGCGAGCAAGCGATTGCGTCTGTAAGTATAATCTGATTCCGTTCGATGTTATTATGTTTTAGTTCCATTACATCATAGGTACTTTGCTTCGTTAGCAATGTGGCTCAATTGTCTACCGTCCATGATTCGTCTATGGGCTTCTGGTCTAAACAGTACGGTTACTTACCTCCTGTGCGACAGAAAGTCGCCGGCAGTTCACGTCACTTTTAGCCTAGCCTGGCACCATCGGCTAAGAATGCTTATTATTAGACCATAACGCTACATACTAAGTAAAGAAGTCTGCAGCAAAATGTAGTTTCTCTGTAGAAAATATTGTCACTGACATGAAGGCTCATAATAGTGTAAAGTTATTTGATGTCAAAAGTCAGACAAAATGAATGGGGGTGAATTGAAAAGCTACCGCTAAGTGATCGTCTGCTATCTTCCAGAGCTTTCAATTGAGCTTCAACTTCCAGGTGTATTCCTATCCCCTTGGATCCACACAGTCTTCAATCCTAGGCAAAGGATAAGCGTTGGGTTTAGTTACAGCATTTGTCTAGCGATAATCAGTACAAAACCTCAAGCTTTTGTCAGATCTTTCCACAAGCAGACATGGAGACGCCCAGCACGAGGAGAAAGGTTCTGCAACACCATTCTCAATCATGTACTGAATTTCAGCATCCATGATTTTATGCTTCTCCTCGGACACACGATAAAAATGCTGTCGGATGGGTTGCACATTGCCCACATCAATGTCATGCTCTATTAGGTTAGTTCGGCTTGGTATATCATCGAACAAACCAGGATAGCTGCGAATAAGGGCAGACAACTCAGCGCTTCTATCTGCGAACAAATGACACAACAGAGACTCCAGGTTACACAATGTTTCGGTATTTATCAACCTGCCACGCAACAAACTGTCATCAGGTGCTGAAATCCCATCATCCTCCCCTGAAAAACACAGGATCTCGGCTGCTGCCACTGCTGATGGAGGTTAGGACGCACGGTCATAATATGGTTTCATTAAGTTCACATGGCACAGTTTAGTTGATCTTCTACATGTCAGTGTGGACAAAAGATAATTTTGTTCGGCCACCTGTTTCAACACAGTAAAAGGACCTGTGTATTCGCTTGGAAGGGAGAGTTAATTAAGGGCAACAAAATGACAACCTGGTCTCGGGACTAAATGCACGCTTCTCTGCTTTGTGGTCATACAGGCGTTTCATTTTGTTCTGAGCAGATGACATGTTTTTTTTAGCCATTTCTCCAGCAGAATACAACCGATGCCGGAACCCATTCACGTAATCGATCAAATTACTGGGAGGTGTTGATGAAACAGCATCATGCAGCAACGCAAGCAGACCACGTACTGTATGTCCAAAGACAAGTTCATTGGGACTGAAACCGGTACTTTCTTGCGCAACTTCCCTCGCAGCTAACAAAAGCTAAGGCAACCCCTCCTCCCAGTCCTGACTTAGCTCCACACAGTAACTGCGCAACAGGGACTTAAGAGTCTGGTGGAACCTTTCCAGAGCTCCCTGACTCTGGGCATGATATGCTGAGGACTGGTTATGCTGGACCTTTAACTGTTCCAGTAACTGCACAGACATGTGTGACGAAAAATTCGAACCCTGATCACTTTAAATCACCTTTGGGATCCCAAAAATGGAAATGAACTGGGTCAATGCTTTCACTACCACTCTGGCGGTGATTGAACGCAGAGGATATGCAGCTGGATAGCGGGTGCTCTGACACATCACAGTCAACAGATAGCTACAACCGGACTTCAACTGAGGCAGAGGTCCCACGCAATCAATGATAAGATACTCAAACAGAGCTGCAATCGCTGGAATAGGGCACAGTGGGGCGGGTTTAATGCTCTGGTTCAGTTTACCTGTCATCTGACAGTTGTGACACAATTTAATAAAACGTGACACATCTGTCTTCAGACGAAGCCAGAAGAAATACCGCAAAACATTATACGTCTTACGTACACCCAGATGTCCCAACTGATTGTGGGCCGTCCTAAGAACCCCATCATGGAACTTAACAGGGACCACAATCTGAACCACTGCCTTACCAACAAAGCCCTCCCCATGTGGCAACCACTTCCTTACCAACAGGTCTCCCAGCAGTAAATAATCACAAGCTGCACTTTTCCCATCTACAGCGGAGAGAACAGCCTCAAACAGCCGAGTCAGAGCAGGATCAGCTCTCTGCTCCGCCACTAGGTCACTGTGAGATACAGACAACAAGGAGTCAGGAATATTAACAACATCCCTGTCACCCATCCCCTTATCACCGTGCTCAAGCTCCCCCTGTGCAGGACCCGTGTCACTGCACACGCTGTAAATACTTCAGGAAAACACTGAGCATTTTCATCCGTTTTACCAGTTACTGTGGGTGAAGATGACACAATAGGAGACGGCTGACCCTCAGCGCACACATGGCTGCCAGCCACACTGTTACCTAAAATGACGTGCACTCCTTCAATGGGCAGTGCAGGACGGACCCCCATGATGACCTCACCCTGTACCAAACCACAGTTCAACAAGACAGAATGCAGAGGAACAGGCACAACATTCAATCCCATACCTCACATCAAGACAAACTCCCCAGTAGCAGAACATTGGAGAATGGCAGTACAGAACTCAAAATGTACGTATCATATGCAGCGGTGTCTCTCAAAATTTTTACCGGCGCAGTGATGTTACCTCCGACCAGCGATACACACCGGTCAGACACAAAGGCAGAGAAATCTGGGTCCCCCAGTCTACACAGCTCTCCAAGCTTAACCTGCTGAGGAGAAGAGGCAAATAAGACAGTTGGCCCGGATACAGCACAAACACCAGAATTACTGCGACCCCCCGCTATTACCCCTTTAAGCCATAGCTTTGGGACAGTCTGCTTTCCAGTGCCCTCCACCCTTAAAGAAGTTACAGATCTTCGCTGAATCAGGCTGCATCTGACCCCTTGAAGACTGATCAAACCTACCTAGGCGTGAATGCTGTCTGTCCTCCCCTCGACATGAGGTGCAATACATACCACTCTCCGGAGCTCTGAACCCACAGTCACTCCTGTGCGTCAGCACATACTCATCCGCCAGCGCGGCGGCCTTCACTGCAGTTTTCACTTTGTGCTCACTGATATAAACTGCAATGTGGCTGGGAATCGAATTTTTTAATTGCTCCAGAATGACCAAATCACATAAAGCATCATGAGTAGCAACCTTCACAGCACTGCACCAGCGGCTGAAAAAAGTAACCAAATCTCTGGCAAACTCAACATGACTGTCCGCTGGATTTCTCCCAAGTGCGAAACTTCTGCGCCTCAGGGACTAATTCATATGATTTAAACATAGCCAACTTTAACGTGGCTTATACCCTGCTCTCCGCCGCTGACAGAGCAGAATAAGCCTCTTGAGCTCTTCCCGTTAACACACACTGCAATAATAAGGTGCGATCAACATCGGACCACTCTCTACTATCAGCTACCCGCTCAAACAGAGAAAAAAACGTGTTTGTCCACACATTTGTCCACACGCTTATCCATGTGGAGGTTATCCACGCGCATATCCACACGTCGGTCCACACGTTGCTTATCCACACGCTTATGGGGTGTCATTAGTGCCACAGCCTAGCTGACAGAGCTCACTGAGTGGGTAACTGACCTGTCTGACGTACGCCCCCTGTGAGTTGAAAAAACAGTTCAATTATCATGGGAGTAAACGGAGAAGTGACGTAGTGGTGGCAACAAGTTAGCGGTCACACGGCCTAGCTCATCCCTGTGCTCATGGCGGCGTAGCGGAGTGACGTTAGAGATTTGGTTATTTTTTCCTAAGCATGTAAGCATGTATAACTTACACCTGGACGTACGTTCGTCACAACAGCTTATGTAAATCTCTTACGTTGCTATCAGCCAACGTAATGATAATCTAATTCTGCGAGGCCTATAAGTTCACTTTGAACTGTTACTAACTCAATATCTTCCAATCTAACTTTCACGAAAGTGCAGAATCAGGGTGTTATCAAAAACTAACGTTAGCCTATGTTTTATGAATCTAGATAATGATACTCAAACTAGCTAGTTTATTCCGTTCTCAGACAGTCAACACTAGTTAGCTTTGGTTATTTTGTTAAATGTCAGCTTTTGAGCCTCTGTCAGCTCAAAATGAGTAACAACGTTTGGCTGGCGTTTGTGCAATAGCTGCATAGGTCACGATGTATCACAGTAGCGCACACTAAATTGCATGTATATTTTAGAAAATGGAACTGTGTGCACACATTTTACTGACCTATTTCAAACTTGGAAGTACTTGAAATGGGGATCGGGTTACAGACCATGAAAAGGAAGAAAGCAGTTTATTCTGAACTTAAAATGGGAAAGACTGAGAGTCACAGAGTAATATTAATTGTATTCACGAAGAAAGAACTCTAACTGTTCACTTAGTCTTGCCAATACCCACTAAGCCACACTGAGCTGTCTTCTTCATTTTGAGTTTCATGTGTGGCAGTCCATATGCAAAAATGGATCACTCCATATTATGTTGAATTACACGATTAAACAATTCTAAAATTAAACCATACCAGAGGCTTACACAGACCCTTTTAACCTCAGAAAATGGTTATGTTTAGTCCTCCTTTTGACAGTGATCTAATTTTCTTTTTATTACCACATCCAAAATTGCCTTTAAAAAGGCTGAAACAGCTGGTGCAAATTTAACTAGATACTGACTTTTTCTCACAAAAAGACATTATTGTATCCCCGGACAGAGTGTCTGGGGGTACTATGGATTTGCAGTCGTCGCACGTCCACGTCCGCATCCTGGCCCAGAACTACCCCTGCATGAGGGAAATGATAGAAAATAGATGATAGTGATAGAACAACAGTATGAATATCATGCAAAATTTTATGCATTCACCCCGGTAATATCCTTTGTTAAACATAATATGAACTAGAGACACTCATAGAGTGCAAACCTCCGCCAAGGCAGCACAATCCAAATGTGCATGAGTGGGAGCAAAGTTGAGTTATCGCGTGTGATAGGATTTCAAGATGGCTGCCATGGCAGCCATATTGTTTCAGTGATCGCAGTGAAAATCAATAGGGTCCATCCTTCATGTAATAGCAATCCACCCACAAAATTTCAGACAAATCCGTGCATTACTTTTTGAGTTATCGCGTGTGATAGGATTTCAAGATGGCTGCCGTGGCAGCCATACTGTTTCAGTGATCGCAGTGAAAATCAATAGGGTCCATCCTTGATGTAATAGCAATCCACCCACAAAATTTCAGACAAATCCGTGCATTACTTTTTGAGTTATGTTGTTCACAAACAGACAAACAAACAAACAGGGGCGAAAACATAACCTCCGCCCCAACTTTGTTGGCGGAGGTAATGAAAACAAAATGTACTGCCTCAGGCACAAGTGTTTTTTTAGTTCTGTCCCTGTAATCGTACACCAACTATTATTGGTCCATTATTGTGCTCATTAGAATAATTGGTTCCCTTCGGTAAAAATGCGCAATACAAGATGGAGGAAAAAAAAGTCTACTTTCTTTATCATCATGATCCTTCATTACAACTATTCACAGAAATCGAACTTTTAATTGCAGTAACATAATTGAAAGAAACCTTGAAATTTTAACAAGAAACAATTATGTTTCTCAAAAATGTGTGTCCCACCATTACTGTCAACTCTGCACTTAATTTGTGTCACCTCCCTTTGCCAGGATAACAGCTTTTAGTTTTCTTCTTTAATGTATGAGGAGGTTGGTGAACACATGGAATGGGATCTCAGACCGTTCCTCAGTACAGAATTTCTCCATGTCCTTCAGATTCAAAGGTTAATGCTTGTGGACTCTTTTTGTCAGTTCATCCCACAGAAATTTTTATGGGGTTTATATCAGGAGACTGCGATGGTCATGGCAAAACTTAAATGTTCAGCAGTTAGTGAACTATTTTTGACTAGATTTTCAGGTGTGCATTGGATCCAAGTCCTGCAGCAAGGTCTAACCACAGCCTCTTTAAAGCTTCCTGACTGAGGCTGTTTGGTTTTCATTGAATATCAGCTATTATAAGTTGGTTAAGTATGTTATTGCTCGCATACAGTAAAAACGGCCTGTCATAATATCCTGTATTGGCCGAGTTCAGCAGGTGCACAAGCAGTCGCAGACCTAGCATTTAGCTCTTTAATGAGTCTTGAAGTCGCGTTCTTCAGAAGTCATAGTCATAACATTGTCATGATAACACAACATACTTAACCAATGAATAAAAATATTATAAATTACTTATTTTTGCGTTGCCTTGGTATTATACGGCGACCCTCAGGCCAATACCAAGGCAATACAGAAATAAGCAATTAATAACATATAGTATTAGATGGGGTCCATGATACAATGTATCCTAATAAGATGTCCAGGGCTTTTGGAAGAAGAACAGTCCCACAACTACAAAATGCATGAATACACATGTAAGAATAACAAATAAGAATACAAGAAAACACAAGTACAAGAAAATACAAATACAAATTGTACAAATATTTGTACAATTTGTACAAATACAAATAAATGTACTGCATAATCTTTTCCCTGATTCCATTGAATTTATTATCTTATTAGCAATTTGTAATGTAACTGGTTTTCTTCAACTCCAATCTGTATAAATATTATTAGATATTGCGTGCCTGAAAGGATTAAATTTCATACATTTTTACTTTTACTATGAATATTCGATTAGAAACCTAAAGGTTCACATTTTTATTACTTAGTCTCATTTTCCCAACACTGCACTCAGTTGGCTAATTCACATTCTTCAAAGTAATATAAGAAACTTAATGTAAAACCAAAGACAATAGAGAAAGGAAGACTCCTCATCGCCCATAGACCTCCATTGTGAGAAATTGGTCACACTTCCTGTCTCCTAAGTGGGCGCAGTCGCGGAAGTGTTGTGCACGTTGTAGGCTATTTCCGGGTTATCCGTCGCATCTCGTTGTCAGAAGTGGTAGCTAAGTAGGCGAGCAATTAAACATTCGGATGTACAAGTATCTATCGTATATCTGCATGTTGCGAGTATATTTCCATTTACTTTGCTACATCAGGCATTTTACAACACAGCTAACGGCTGAACACAGCATTACGAATATGTGTTAGCTGGTCCGCAACGGCATTCGCAAATGTTATTTGACATGATCTTAAATATTAGATTTTGGCTTGCTAGCGTTTACTCTTGGAGTGGTTGTTTGGTTTTGAACAGGATAATGTTTGGCCATATCTGTATTTTTTTTTTCAGTGGGACTCCCCGGTTTAATAAAGGCTAAATTAAATAATACTCAAATTACGTAACATATTTTACTGTAATTGGCATTAGCTATAACTTGAAGGGCATTGCATAAGTTAGTTTAAGCCTATGAAACTGGTATGTAATACGACAGTTGCTAATTTATTCCATACCTGTCTACATTCATCGGGAAAGAAAAGCATAGCTTGTTCCTATTATTGCAACACATTGCTGCTCAACATTTCGGCATTTTAACGTGGGTGGCCAACGCAAGATACGCTTCACATTTAATTTTTGCGCCTTATATTTCCGCTTTTCCCCGCTGTTGTTTAATATCTGATATTAATCTAGTACAATGGGTGAGGTCAAGTTTTAGGATTAACTAAATAGCTCGAGTAAAGTTAATACCCGTGAAACACTATCCCCCAGATGACACCTGAACTTGACCTCAACAGGAAGATTTAGTCAACCTGGTGTTTACTGTGGGTTTACACTGAATTAACTCAGGATTAACCCAACTTCTGTGCCAAAGCGTTATCTCAATCCCAGAGAGCTGCATTAACACCATGTATACTCATTTAAAATGTACAGGGAGTTGAGTTAACCTCTAGAGGTTAACACTTTACTGAGGTCAAGTTTGAGGGTTGGTGCAGGGCTGCCAACTCTCACGCATTCGCCGTGAGATTTAGTGGCATATTCACGTTCCCGTGCCGTAGTCAGCAATTATTCAATCAGCGCGTTTGTAAGAGACTCTCAGGCGGAATTGAAGTCCTTGTGCATGGAGGTTTATCAGTTTCACATGCGTTACGGTGGACACATTCGTGTCATCTCAGTGTTATTCATATGTTAATCCCATCAAAGGATTATCCAAGTGTTTACAGTTCAGGTTAACACTAACACTAACACTAATCCTAACTGAATCCTTAACTCTGAAACTTGACCTCACCCACTATCATAGCGATCAAATATATTCCTTTTCCCCTTTAAAAACGATTAAACATTGATGACAATAACAGTATTACTGCACATATAAACACAAGGATTATTTCAGTTTGAAAGTTTAATTCATAGTTTGCCGCAGTCCATACAGTATTTCTGTATTGCCAGATGTTACGTGACCGCCGCTGAGAGAGACACAGGTCTCGAACAAAGTTCATTTTCTCCGGATCTGTTGGTCTTAAAAATGCCATTGCAGCACCAGAATGTTTGGAAGATATGTGGCCTGTGAAAAATAAGTCCAATATTTAATTCTGTGACAATAGGGCAAAATAATCGGTGATAATCTGTGCTTAAGTTCACTTCTGCCCATTGGAATCAATTCATTCAGGACCCGCCGCAAGTCTATCTAAAGGGGCGGGGCACCCGCGTGACTGATGCCAAAAATTACTCCTCGGTGAGGGGTCTTCCTTTCTCCATTGTCTTTGGTAAAACTTTCTTCAGACGTAGGGACGGCGTCAGGTCACTTAGTCACAGCGCTTGCTCATTTACCGAGTTTCTTCAGACGTAGAGGCAGCGTCAGGTCAGCTAGTCACGGGATAGACACAGATGTTCGTCAGGTCGTGAGCTCTGTAGCTAGGCCGTGGCACTTGGGCTGCTCGAGCTGACTCGTACCGCCCCTACAAACGTGTCACGTAAGCGTGCTGCGCATCCGCAGGCGGTATTTTTTTTCTCGTACTGTAAATGCGTCACTATTCTGGAATTCTGGTCCCCCCACGTCACTTTCGTCCCATAATCGCTTCATGATTACGCCGACAAAATAAGCCTTCAGTTTGCATACACAGTCTTACTCGTTAGCGAGCTAGTTGGCTATCCTGCTAGTGTTGAGGATCATATTTCAATATTTCTCATCATATTCATCAGTAAATCAATAACAATATTGAATAACCATAATCAATAATCAATAATCAGTAACCATGTTATGTATGCAGCAGTAACACACACACACACACATGCACAGGCACAAGCAGCACATGTACGCATGCACACACACATACACAGACACACACACATACAAGCAAAAACCTACAACAAAATGATAAATCGGCAAAAAGGTTGAAAAAAGAAGAAAATGAGCTGGCAATTCTGGAACTGTTTAGAGAAAGGGGCATCCTAAAAATTTAGGATCAGGATAAACATTTTGCAAAGCAAAATGAAGCTGCATCTCAGTCAAAGCCATCTGAAAAGTTTACTGACAATATTTAACTCACCGCTGTATGCCCCCATATTCAGGGGCAGAGGGAGAGACAGCTGCTGAAAAAAACCTGTAGCCAGTAATATCAGATTTAGAAAACCCAGTTGTATGGCCATAAGGGTAGGGAGTAAGGAAACAAAATTGCCGCTGGCAGTGTGTAAAAGAACACCTATAAATTTATTGGGGAGGGATGCAATTTTGGCTCTAAGTGTAAATTTGAATTGCGCAGAAGAAGGAATTGATTTAATGGGGATGTATAGTATACAAATTTAAAAAAAAAAAAAAGTGAATTAGCAAATGTTTATTGGCTGGGGGGATTTAGAAAGCCAAATTAAAGAGCAAGTTTGGAGTACCTGGGGAAAATATGTAGAGGCCCAAATACCCCAGGCTAAATGGCCAGAAACTGAATTGCATTGTAGAATGATATTTGACCCCACTCAGGAGTTAATTTGGGTGGTAACCAAAAGCAGGAGTTTAGCCATTTTAATGGCTGTGGAGTTGTAAAAGGACAAAGTTGCAGAAGTGAACAGAATAGTTATTCCTTATGAAACCGAATAAAAATCCCTATTTCTTGACTACATAAATGTATGCCCTTCTTGAACGATTAGTAACTATAAACAGAGGGAAGTTTAGTGCAAATAACAATTAAACGTCAATTACACAAACGTGGACAAGTGTTTCTAATGTTGTGGCTAATTGAATTGCTTTGAGTAAAAAGTGAGGATCAGGGAAAATAATTAAGACAAGAAATAAATATATTGCCGAGTCCTTTAAAATAAAGTGATTACATGTATTGAGAGCTTCACATAAAAACAACATAGAATGGACATAAGTGAGAAAATCTAAGCAGTTTGCCGTAAATAGTTAGACTGTGTGAGATTGGTGGGCTAGAAGCATATCTCTGAAAGGAAAATGAAGGAAAAGTAATACTGAGAAACAAGAAGAATAACAAAAAGTGTTCAAAATTTGCCACAGTACTGTTAAATACTATATACAGTAAGAGACTGTGTGCCAAATTTAATTGATACAGGGGTTTCTCTACCAAGCACTGAAATATTTCAATTGCTATTTGAAGGTAAAAAATTAGGGCAAAATGATCAGAAAGGTAGCAGAAAATATAAAATTTAGTAGTATTTAATAGTACATATTAGATTTATAAAAGAATAAAAAATCAAGTGAACTATTGTGGGATTGGAGACTGGATGGATTTTTAAACAAAAGTGCACAGAGTCAAAACAATACAGCAACTGGAGGAATCAGGGACCAAAAAATTTAAGGGAAAAAAGATAGGTGAAAGGTCGAGATACAGAAGTCAGAGAACAGAAGGGGAGAAAGGGGGGTCTAAGCAATGCAATTGCATGTACAATTTTCTTCATTTGTTTAACAAGAATACGTTCTGCCCAGCAAAGGAGTCATGTTAAGGATCAATTTTATAACAAGTGGCATTGTGATAAAAAAAAAAATGAATGAAAGCTTTCCTGACCAAAGAAATTCATTGAATGATAAATGAAAGATCTTTTCTCTGTTTTTGAACAGGAGTCTCAACCAGTGGAGCAACAATTCAAGGACACTAATTTAATAAACTTCCTCCAATTTTTTTACTTTTGCAGGAGAGGAGCCAGGCGAGAGGAAAAGCAGCAAAATTATGATGATTGAGTTCATTGCTTGCATCTAACTCATTCTATTGAAACTTTTCCACAGAGTGCTGACTGCAGAGGAGAAGAGATGAAAATAACCCTGAGTGAAAATGATAAGCTGGCCAGCCAAGGATTCAACTGGGGGTTTGCAACTTAAAAGTTTACCTTCTAAAATAGATTTGGGGAAATCCAATTTGGAGTATTAACACAAGACTAAATTCAAAAGATGGACCACCATATAATTGAAAAGTCAACTAATAACGTGATCACGTATTATATTTTTCATGGCAAAATATTTCCCTTGACTAGTAGTGAGAAAGACAGAAACTGTGACAGTGACGGGGACAGCAATTTGCGTGACAGTGACAGCAACTTAAGTCTTGAGTGTTCAAATAACAGAAACAGACTGAGCTGACCAAATCTGGAATGATTATTTACCTTTACGTGCTGGGATCCCAATGACAAAACTGTATCATGGTCGAATATTTAATATTTACCCATGTTTTTGAATTTAAAAAAAAAAATTGCATATTGCAACACGGTCTAAAGCAACTCCACCCTGTTCTGCTGATGACATGGAGAATTGTCACAATGGCTGGGGCTAATAAGCCCTGACTATGCATCTCCTCCATGCTTTTAGCGGAATCCTAGACTGAGGTGGGTTGCTCAATCATAATTCATTGAAAAAAAAAAAACACTTTGAAAAGATATTATTGTGACTGTCCCATTTTTTGACCCAGAATACAGAGGAATACCAAATCAGGAATATACTGCCCAAAAATATTAATGTAAAATTGACAGGAGCTCAGTTGTGAGTATGAGTAATTTGGTAATTATGAATAATATTAATTTATTAAGGTGGCACATGCACTGTGGTCGACAACTCATTGTATTCCAAATAATTAAGGTGAAATTGATGATTTTGTAAAGCACATTCAGACCGAGGGGACAAAATACACAAGACAAATTTCTTGAAATGGGACTTATTCGGCTGGTAAAGAAAGAATTTAAGTGTCAGAACCACAATTGCGAACTCTCTTGCTGATCTGATTCAAATTGTTATTGATGAGTTGTAACTTTAACTATTTCATCTATTATTCCCACAAAGCTACTGCAATAGCACCAGTTTAACTGGAATGATCTCCCATTATGAGGGGTGAGGAAACCTATCCCCTCCAGAGTACAGAGCTCAATGCTGAACACCTGCGTGCGTGTTGTGACTCACTCCAGAGACGGGTAAGATCTCCTATCGAGGAGACAACCTAAGGCAGGGGTGAGTCGACCCCCAGGTGACACTGTACTGTTTTTTGGCATAAAGTCATAAAGTGGCAATTGTTGAAATCAAAGTCTTTTGGGAGGTTATTATTATGGGCTATTGCATGGAGGTGCTGTGGTATTCCAAATGTAAGTCCATGGGAAGGCCTGGATGAAACTGTTTTTAAAATGTTATGACTCCAAAGTGTCTGTGGAGTCTTTGCAGCAAAAGTAAATATTATAAAATTTGGTACATCTAATGATAAATTATGCAGGTGTAGATGACCCTCGTTCTATATGTGCCGAGTGCATAGTGGATCTGCATGTGCCTGCGTCTGTGGTGTCTGTGTCTGTGTTTGTGTTTATTTTCTCACTCTAGTGACAGGCAGGTGGAAGTCTAACATACCAGCTGGTCAAGGCCCGCTCCTTCCTGGAGCCTCCCTGAAGTTTTGAACAAATATGCTGAGACAGTGGTTCCAGTCATGAAGGCTCATTCACCAAAACAATCAGATGGAAAAATCAGAAATCAATGTTGAATATGGACTTGAACTTTGGACTAACTTTGGACTGATTATCTGCAGTAAGCAAAATGACTAGATTCAAGTGGGACATTAGACTGGGACTTCATTTACCAGAGCAACGGAAGGCCTTGAGAAACCTGAACACAAAAACAATTGGAGTTCACATGCTGGCATACAAGACAGACTGTTTTTACTCGAAGTGTTACAGTCGGAAAGGGCCCACAAGCCATATTTTATGTTCGGACTCATAAGAAATTCACTTGTGTGAAGTATGGGGGTCATAGACCAGGGGTAGACAATGCTGTGCCATTTTTCGACCATGATTGATGTGAGGCCATGACTGGGATGGCCTCAACGGGAGGAGTGATGAGGATCACAATATTTCTCATCATATTCATCAGTAAATCAATAACCATATTGAATAACCATAATCAATCATCAGAATCAGTAACCATGTTATATATGCAGCAGTAACACACACACACACACACGCACATGCACAGGCACAAGCAGCACACGTACACATGCGCACACACACACACACACACACACATACAAGCAGTTCACACACACATGAGCAGTGCACACAGACAGATGCACACACACATACACACGCACAGGCACAAGCAGCACATGTACACATGCACACATCCGCACACACACACACATTCACACACACATGTACAAGCAGTTCACACATGCATGAGCAGTGCACAGAGACACATGCACACACACATACACACGCACAGGCACAAGCAGCACACGTACACATGAACACACACACACACATACAAGCAGTTCACACACACACACACACACACACACACACACACACACGCACACATACAAGCAATTCAATTCACACATGCATGAGCAGCTCGTACACATAAGCAGCAGGCTTCTGTAGCTTTGATTAGTAAGCAAGCTTCTGTTTAGTTGATTCGAAAACATAATCAGGTGATGTATTTGATTTCTGTAGCTTTGATCAATATTGGTTCAGTAAAATCATTAGTTGTTACTGAAAAACATAATCAGTTGAATTATTTATGTATCCACTTGTATCTCATACCTTTGGCTGTATTTTTCCTCTCTTGACTGTAATTTTTCTCTCCTTTTTAGTGTTATGCATGCTTATCTTTTGGTTGCAGTTTTCAAAGCAAGTTGGCAGTGTTTTGGTTTGCCTGTCTCTAGGAAAACCTGTGACCCAAATATCTGGGATCCAACTAAAAGTCCTCTGAAACGCTGCCGGATAGCTCACTCGGTAAAGCATCGCGTTGCGAAGCAGAAGTGACTATCACGTCGCGGGTTCGAGCCCCGCTTCGTACCAGCCGGCAGTGGTCGGCAGCTTTTTCAGAGTAGCGCACAATTGGCCATAGCGCTACAGGGTTGCAAATTGGGAAGGACTGCCGGAAGGGATTACAATAGTTGCCTTGTTCGTTGCTCAAAGCGCCTCCTGTTGGCCAGACGGGCGCTTCGTCAGGAAGATCCTAAGCCTGGTCATGTCCGGGTATCCTCCGCCCTCGTTCTGACCTTCGCGAAGATTCAACCAATGAGTGTATAAGAAGCGGTGGTTGACAGGCGCGTGCTTCGGAGGAGAGCCATGAACTGTCTACACTCTCCTAAGTTGGCAGCAAGGGGTCGATACGAGCAAGCCTTGTACATAGTTCACCAATTGGGCATTCCAGATTCGGGTGGGATTGAGATGCCAAAAAAAAAAAAAAAAAAAAAAAAAAAGTCCTCTGAAACAAGTAGCTATGAAGTTGTTATTTTACAAAAGATGCCAACTAATGATAAAAAGAGAAAAACAAGTAACATGTAGACACCACATGATTGAACCACTGAAAAACAAATAAGAGGCTGACATAACGTTATTGAACCATTGTAGCGTGAGAGGGCGGAAAGACCATATTTGGAAGATATTTCCTGTGATGAAGGTATAAAAACTAGGTGTGATAGGCAAATGTCAGTTCTTCTTGCGCAAAAAGAACCCGGCTTTATATTTATCAATATGCCTCCATAAAGCCTAATTTTCTGAAGAATCTGTCTCTCTAATTGCTTGAGGATGGGGGAACTTCATGAAATGAAAAAATGTCTGAATGAAAACCACGACACTACCAAGCTAAAGTGATATCGAACTGTATGTTAAAGCTAGCGCGCCAATGTATTTAGCTACATAGCCAACTGGCTAGCGAGCTAAAAAGGCTTCAGTTCGCTTTCAATGATCGAAGTATTCTCAGAAATAATTACACCGACAAAATAAGGCTACAGTTTGCGTGCACGGTCATATTCGCGAGTGAGCTAGTTGGCTACCTAGATAGCAAGCTAAAGTGATATGGAACTGTATAATGTTATAGCTAGCACGCCAATGTATTTAGTTACATAGCCAACTGGCTAGCGAGCTAAAAAAGCCTTAAGTTCGCTTACAATGGAATAGTCGCAAACGAGCTATTTGGCTACTAAGCTATCAAGATGAAGTGACATCGAAATCTCTGATGTTATAGCTAGCATGCCAATGTATTTAACATCCTAACTTTACTCATTTCAGGAGGACATTCACAGTAACTGTCACTGAGAATCATAATTATCTCTTCAATGATGAAAATCTGTAGTTCCCAGCTTTATTTACATTGGATATCCAGAACAATGTGGACTATGGAAGTGTTTTCCTTTTGGGGTACTTTTTTTTCTCTTGGTCCTAAATTGTGATGCGTTAAAGGTACAGAAAAAAAATTGCAGTCTGCGAAAAGGACACCATGATCGCTTGCCTAACACTAAAAGGCTGAAAACAGTTATTATTATTTTATTAGAACTATTGTTCTTCTTAAGTTTTCTTATTAGTGTGCTTGCCTTACTATTGTTCTTCTTAAGTTTTCTTATTAATGTGCTTGCTCAAGCATACTATTGTTCTTCTTAAGTTTTCTTATTCCTCTTATTCCTCTCGGGTTTCTGTGGCCCCCTACTCCTTCTAGGGCTTTCGAGATAGAGACACCGTTCCAACTCTGAGACGTCCGGGCCGATTCAAACATGATGGCTTGTATACACGATTCCTTTACCCCTTTTCATTCTTTCGCAATCCCTGTTTTTCATCCCTTCTTTTTTTCATGCAAGTCAATGGGCGGAATCTTTGTATCAGTTTCCTCGCACTCTAAAATTTAAAGTGTAGGAAGGCAAAAAAAATTTCACAGAAAAAAATTTTGAAATCGCTCCCCCAGCCACAATTTCCAACGTACACACACAAATTATACATCAAAACGTAGGAAAATTCGTGCAGGCCTGAAAAATGTCATTTTGGAAGAAAACAGACCAAGGGTTGAGACTCCAGGCGCCCCTAGAGCACTGGAAAAGAGAGTAACGACACACATTGGTCAAGTGGAAACGCCTTCTGGTGGCGGAATATGGGTATTGCAAAAGTGCCCAAGGACTGACATCTCTGTATTGTTGGTGAACAAGTAAGCGCGGTATTTTCAATAATTTAATGAAGTTTCTAGATCACCCACGTTAATAGCATCATCGTGGACCCTTTTACAGATAAATATTAACATATAGTGGCCATTAATTGCTGTGTCACGAATGCCTGCTGTTTTAAATGATAAAGATAAGTCCACTAAAGTGATGCCATACTGTAAGTTTCTTGGCGCTAAATTCAACTGTGTTAGCAACCACTTAAGCCACTGTGTTTTCTTTAGTATTGCCCTTCATCTTAATATCAGTTCATTGTTTTGATAATATAACTCATCGTTGCATGAAGGTTATCTCTTTCCCTTTTCATTCACCCATACTGTTAGACTGAGTACAGTTGAGACACTTTTTGCGTATCCATTTTTGAACAGAAGGGTTAGGGTTAGGGGTTAAAACAAAACAAAACTATACACTGAAAATAAACTATTTTTCATATGCTGTTTAATTTGTTTGTTTACGAAGTTATTATTGATGAATATCATTCGTTATTTGTTTATTTTTTTCACAATCAGGTCATAAACATGAGGTGCATTTTTACCATGGTACCGTCTCAACCATACCCTATATACATATGTACAGTTGATTTTATACCATGTGTACAGTTGAGACACCTATTGAAACCCATTGATGATGATTGAACATCAATTGTAAATGCAATGAACTTTTTTAAAATGACAATTTGACAAGATATTCCAATATAAATTAATTCCTCTTTATTGAAATTAAAAACAATGGAATATTATTGTATTATTAATATAAATATTGTTATATTATAATCATATAACATGACATTATAACATTAACAGTATATATTAATATAACACTTCAAGTATGACAAATATAAAATTTTATTTTCATTTTCTTTGTTTTTTTGGTGTTATTATGACTTATAACATGTTATTGTTAGCCTACACTGCACAACTTAACAGCATGTGATGTAATAGAACTCTGTCAGGGTACAGTTGAGACATTATGTCTCAACTGTACCTGGCTAACCACTTTGTATATTTCTCTAGATTGTGCAGTGATCTAACATGCTAGCATGAAATATGTGAGTTTTTAGGGCACAAAATAACATTTGCAATGATGTAAGTTATGTTTGATGGTCACAAAAGGATAATAAGCTATTCACTGTGGAAGCGACATGGTAAAGTGAAATTCTTACATTAGTAAAAAGACTTTTGCGGATATCTTTGGACTGGAGATGCTAAAACTCTTCAAATTTCCCACAACCAAAGAGGATGCTAATATGCATGTGCTGAGTGAAAATGTTGGCTCAGCCTTGCAGCGTGGGCAAGATATTGGGTGTTTCAACTGTACACATGTCTCAACTATTTTTTGTGCTACAGAGATGGAAGAAAGAGGCAGCGGAGAATGGGGCCTTCTTGGTGCGCTGGAGTGTGCATTATACTAGCAGTTCTGAACAGGACCCAGGAGGTAACGTTTACACACACTTGCCTTGTGGGTTATGGTGATGAAGCATTGTGAATAAAGGAATCTCTGCACACTTAAATTCATTACAGCCTGCGTGGATTTCAGCATGCAGAGATTCCTTTATTAGTTTGTATTGTGGTTTAATCTCTCTAGCACCTTACTTGTGACTGAACGGGGTAGAGCTGTAGCCACTTTCTGTATGATCAAACATGGTAAAAAAAAAATAGAGTTTATATTACTGTACACATTTCCCATTTGATTGTTGTTTATGTAAAATTCTGTCCTTGCAACGTATAAAGTAATAATATATTGAATGTTTACTGTCGTCTTACAACAGAATGGCCAGGTCTCAATCCACAAACAGTTCCGGATCATAGAGGCTTGGTGTTCTGCCTGGAGTGCTGGGACAAAGACTTCTCCAGTGTGAAAGAGCTCACGGACAGCCTGAAGACCTTAGTGCTGTAATCCAGCACAGACAATTTCTCTGTCAAGAAGTGCTGTCTGCCCAGACCTCTGCTAAAAGTTGCATGATGTCTTCAGGTTTACCCATCTTGTGTGTGTGTAGGTGTGTATTTGTCACCCCATCCAACATCCTATAGCTACTTCCCTAATGACCCTCAGCTACTCCTACACCACTCCCAGCCAGCAGCCGACCTAGTACTGCAGCAGCACCATGCAGTCCTCGCATGCACACTGCCCTTGACTTCTCCACACCATCCTCAGCCTCCTCCCACCACATACAGTAAGTAGACACAGATACACACATACTGCTACTAAACATTTGTTAAACAGCATATTGACTATGGTTAATTATTTCCCTGGGTTTTATAGCTGGTAGCAGGTCTACAATTTAACATCACCAGCTGTCAGAAGGGGACACATGCCTCCAGTTTGACCTGCCAATTCTCAGGTAAGTAGAATGAAAGAGTGGGAGTGGGCATATGTATTGTAAGGTGCTGATTTCCTGTCCTGTGCACAGAACCAGGAACTGGAGATGTAAGCTGAAGTCAAGAAACTGGAGGCGGATGTTCAGGAGAATATCATGGACTGGGTGCTGTACAGAAGAAGCTGCAGGGGTGCTGACAGTGCATGAGAACTACTGAGAGAACTACGAAAATAATTAAAAACTGGGATAATTTGTATAGATTTGTGCTGTTTGCTCATACTAGTTGTGTTGGACTGGTTAAAACATTTTCAAATGTGTTCATCTGCAAGAAATTATTGTCAAACCTACTACATTACAACAACTTCAGTATCTAAGTTACTGAATGTTTCACTTATTTCAGCTTCATTGTTTGTGAAGCAAGTTTTTTTTTCATTGGAGAAGGCCAGTGAGATTATTAGCCTGCCTGTAAAGTAAGTAACATGTAACTGGAAAGGTTATTCTCTGTCTCTTAAACTATAGGAATACTTCAGGACACTTTATTTAAATAAATGCAGTAATACATCAAATGAATTTTTTTTTTTTTTTTTTAATATACAGATGTGCTATACTGTGCACCACATGTCTGTGTAGCTTGATGGGCTCTATGCACAGCTCCACTACTTCCTGAACTTAAGGCAGGTCTTTATTTCCTGTCTATACTTTATTGGACAAACTGATTAATCCAGGTGTGTCTGAGTAGTCACAATGGTCAGACACACCTGGATTAATCAGTTTGTCCAATAAAGTAAGACAAGAAATAAAGGAGCTGCCATAAGTTCAGGAAGTAGTGGAGCTGTGCGTAGAGCCTATACATCAAATTCAATATAGTGGGGCCAATCACTTGTTAGATTAAAAAAAACAGTTGTTTACATTAATGTTACAATCTACATTTTGAAATAAACTAATTATAAGCATAACTTCATATGACCAAGACACCTAAAAGCAAAAACACAGCAGTTTTCATCAATCTACAAGCAAGTGGGCAACACACATAATTGTAGTGAATGGGTTTTTTGGGCACTTTTGCAATACCCATATCCCGCCACTAGGGAGCGAATAAGGTTTACTACGTAGCTCAATGGGAGTGTCGTTACTCTCTTTTCCAGTGCTCTAGGCGCCCCCAAGCGACAGGAGCGCAGACCAAGTGCCCCATAGACAGCCATTATAACAGGAGCAGAAAAGTTTGGGAACAGAGCTGAAAAACAAATCGCCGTCCTGACCACATACTTCACACTACAAGAAAAAAAAATACATGTGGACGCTCAGCCGAGTCTCCACTCGCTCACGGTGTTTTTGTTTTTACCATAGAACCTACGCTCTGCCAGAAAATGGCAGTAGTTCGGACAGTGTCACTGACCAACTCCCCCGTAGGCAGCAATTATAACAGGAGCAGACAGTTGAGATACACCTTTTTGAAATCGCCACCCTGACCACGAACTTGACACTACAAGAAAAAAAAATACATGAGGACGCTCCGCAGATTCTCCTCTCGCTCACGATGTTTTTTTTTTTTTTTTTACCATAGGACCTACGGTCTGCCAGAAAATGGCAGTAGTTCGGACAGTGTGAATGAACTTCTCTGTCTCACAGGGCTTGCGATGCAGCAAGCAGACAGGGGTGCTGCTGTCTCCATAGAGACAGGCACACACACATAGAGGAGCTGCTGTGTCAGACTCGCGCGCGCACACACACACACACACACACACACACACACATCTGTCTGTGTTTCTCACTGGTAAAAATACAGCGTCAGCGATTATACAGGCCAGTATAGACAAATTTCCGAGTGCGAAGCGCTCGGAAATTTGTCCTTTAAACAATGTCAGATGATACCTGTGTGTGTGTGTGTGTGTGTGTTTGTGTGTGAGAGAGAGAGAGAGAGAGAGAGAGAGAGAGAAGCAGAAACTGTGACAGCTATACCTGAGTGTAAAGCCCAACGCCCACTGGAGGCGTGAGACGCGCGTCAAAAAATTGGTTACATTAATTTCAATGGAGCAACGCCCACTGGCAGCGTGACGCCAGCCAGTCAGCCAGATTTTTTTTTACGTTTCGCCACTGCTCAATTTCTGAAGCGTCAACACAATAAAAACGCGTTTGTCTTTTAGATTATTCAACTATTTCGCCTTGTCATGGTTAGTGGCACACATTTAGCGGCAACCTCACATGCAGTTGTCAACCTGCTTTTTTTAACCAAGTCGCAGTTTTGAAAGGAAATCCGTTATTTTGCGGGCATTTAAGTTTTCAAGCGATCTACAGTTAGACAGTACCTAACTCAAGGTACACTGGTAAGAACTTAAACACTGCGAAGTTAGCTAGCTAGCTAATTCGCTGCTGGGTGAAGTAAAGTGAATCATGATCTTAGACGGCCAAATTTAGGAGGAAAATTATGCCTGTATATAACATATAACTTAGTGCATAGTAACCTGACCGTCGCACTTTGCCATCCCTTAAAATAAGCTTTGTCGGTAGGTTTTTCAAAATTATACGTTATCTTGTTTAATATTTTGAGAGTGACACCCATGGCTTCTCGGTCGAGTTGACAGCTGTCAATGTTGATGCAGCTGACGCTTTCAGTGGGCGTTTAAAAGCGTCAAGGCAACATTCGGAGTTTGACGCGACGCTTCGCAGCCAGGGGGCGTTGGGCTTAACTGTCATTAGAATGTTTGGTTATTAAGCTGCTACAAACATTCTAGATTAGGATTCTATAGAACACTCTGCACTGGTAGACAATGCAGGTGCTGCTGATAAGAGACTCAGACACAAACAATCTTGCAAAAGCCCTGCCAGACAAAATACACGCACACACACAAGGCAGACACCCACATTCACACGCACAAAAATTCTGTGCCATTGAAATGACTAAAAGAAGGACTCCACCATGACAGTGTGTGTGGTTTGGGGTAGTGATTCGGAGAGAAAGAGAGAGAGAAGCAGAGAGTGTGGCAGTTACAGCTGAGTTTTGAATTAAGTTTAAAAGCATATAAAAGGGTAGAAAGGAGAAATCTCCCTTCTAAATGATGTTAAAGACAGTTCCATGTCTAAACCATGACCGTGTGTGACAGATGCAGAGAGAGAGAGACGCACGCATCCATACACACACACACACACACACACACACAGGTGAGCTAAAAACATATACCACATATAAAAAAAAATATTACACAATTAACACGGTCAAAGCTTTTCTCATATCTGATTCATTCACTGTTGCTGGCAACATTTGAGCAAGCACACTTTGCATTTTCTTTGCGGAAATGCAGTCTAGTTCCTCTTATTATTCCCCTTTCACCCGTTTCTGTGGCCCCCTACTCCTTCTAGGGCTTTCGAGATAGCGACACTGTTCCAACTCTGAGACGTCCGGGCCGATCCGTACATCATGGCTTGTTCAAATGGTTACGCTATCCCCTTGTCGTTCGTTCGGTATTCGCGTTTTTCCAGCGAAATTCCGTGCCATTGAAATGAATGGGTAGAACTTTGGAGTGATGACGTCATAATGCACTCCTCCACTCTAGACATTAGAGTGGGAGCAGCAGAGAAAAGACTCGGAAAAAAATTTTTGAAATCGCTCCCCCGGCCACAATTTCCAACGTACACACACAAATTATCCATCAAAACGTAAGAAAACTCATGCAGGCCTGAAAAATGTCACTTTGGATGAAAACAGACAAAGGGTTGAGACTCCAGGCGCCCCCAAGCGACAGGAGCGCAGACCAAATGCCCCATAGACAGCCATTATAACAGGAGCAGACAGTTGAGACACCTTTTTGAAATCGCCACCCTGACCACATACTTGACTCTACAAGAAAAAAAAAATACAAGGGGACCATCAGCAGAGTCTCCTGTCACTCACAGTGTTTTTGTTTTCACAATAGGACCTACGGTCTGCCAGAAAATGGCAGTAGTTCGGACAGTGTGAATGAAGAATTCTTTGAATTCCTCTCTGTCTCACAGCACCCGTGAGAGAGCAAGCACACAGGGGTGCTGCTGTCTCCATAGAGACAGGCACACACATAAAGGAGCTGCTGTGTCAGACTCGCGTGCACACACACACACACACACACACACACACACCTGTCTGAGTTTCTCACTGGTAAAAATACAGCGTCAGCAATTAAACAGGCCGGTATAGACAAATTACAATGTCAGATGATACCTGTGTGTTTGTTTGTGTGTGTGTGAGAGAGAAAGAAAGAGAGAGATAGCATAGGGTGCATAGGATATACTGTAAATATGAAATTAATACACACATATAGAAATGCTTGTGAAAATATTAGATAATATGAATATTGTCAAAATGAAATCCATTTTATTTATTTATTACTTTTTATTTTTATTATTTTATGTATATCATCGCTCACTGAATTGTTACCTGTCTGTCCAAACATGCTTTGGCAATATTGTATATAATACAGTCATGCCACTAAAGCCTACTGAATTGAAAAAAATAGAATTGACAGACAGACAGACAAACCAATGTTTCTGATGTGTTTGCAGGCATTGTTTTAACATGTTGATATGGAAAGATGATGCCATTGTTGCCTGCATCTGGTAAGTATGACTGGTGATGTATTCATTCAACACAATTAACACGGTCAAAGCTTTTCTCATATCTGATCCATTCACTGTTGCTGGCAACATTTGAGCCAGCACACTTTGCATTTTCTCTGCAGAAATGCAGTCTAGTTTTATTATTATTTTCATTAATTTTGATCTAAATTTTTGTTTTTATTGCCCATGTTCAACTCTTCTTTTTCTTTTTGCCAACTTTCAGCAATGTACTTTTGTGGATTGATCTGTAAAATAGTTCTTTTCAGTCTCATGCTTGCAGGATTTTTAAACAGTGCTTTTTATACGCCCCAAGAAACAACACTGTCCTCCAATACCATACATGACTCTACAATCCATATCACATTTTATATGACATCATGCGCAGGCGAGATATCCCTGCAAAAAATGTTCTGTAGGACTTCTATGGAATTCTATAGAATTCTATAGAACATCAATGGAACTCTATAGAACAATTTAGCAGAACAGAATTTTCTATAGGATTTTCCATGTGTTCTATAGGAATTTGCTAGAAACCTATAGAGCACCTCTGTGGAAAAGAAAGTCCTGTAAGATTATTGCTGTTCTATAAGACCTTCCTATAGAACACCCTAGTTGGAAAACCTGTTCTATAGGACTTTGATGGCCTTTAGGACCTTCTAATAGAAGAAAAGCTTAATGGGAAAGACATCTTAAATAAAGGTTAAATAAAAATAAAAATAAATCTTATGAATCCTTGCAATGCTCTGTCGAAGGGTCAATTTACCTTATGTGTACCTGGGTTCTAGAAGTGAGAAACCGGATTAATGGTATGAAAATGTGCAATATGCAGTGATATCCACGATACTGAAGTAGCAAGGAAATTGTGTCCCTTTTAATTTAAGGTGTGCTTAAGCACATGGGGTACCAGGCACATACCTACTCATTGATTCTCTGATCAGACGATTGATTGACTGACTGACCACACAACTTAGCAGTATTTCAGTTACGGTATATGAAGACCTCTTTCCATTTCCTCGGCAGCAATTCAAAAATATAAATGTAAGGCATACAACTTTATTATGCTATAATGGAAAACTCGTGTTCCTCTTTTTGCTTACTTAAGACAGAATTACGTTGAAAGTTTGACCTTTTGAACTTTTCCCTTAATTTTAAAAATTCAATCAAATTATTCCTTTCCATTCACATGCATGTGATTGCAGATTATATTCAGATTTAGAATTAATTTGAATACAATTTGAGGTCCACTGAGACTTATTCCCACCATCTTTATTCATCAAAAGGTTATTTCTAACCATGAATGTACAAGCTTCGGAATGGCTCATTTGATTAAAGCACTGCATTGTGGAGCAGAAGTGCCTGGGTTTGAGCCCCGGCCAGAGTAGCACACAAGTGGTCATTGTGCTACAGAGATGCAAGTTGGGAAAGAATTGCTGGGAAATGTAATATAAAATGGTTGCTTTGTTTGTGGTTGCCTTCCAATTTGGGTGGGAGTGAAGATGCCAAACTGGAAAAAAAAAAAGTCCTCCAGAGATTTTCTGTGGAACTGTTTCCTATAGAAATTTTCTATCGGACTTGAGGTACTAAAGTTCTATAAAATTCTATTGAACAGTCCTATAGGATTCCTACAGCACATTTTTTTGCAGGGATAAAATGGCATTTAAAATGTACAGTGCTGTGAAAAAGTATTTGCCCCCTTCCTGATTTCTTATTCTTTTGCATATTTTTTACACTTCAATACATCAGATCATCAAACAAATTTAAAAATTAGACAAAGATAACCCAAGTAAATACAAAATGCAGTTTTCAAATGATGATTTCATTTATTAAGCCATTAAGGGGGAAAAAAGCAATCGAAACCTATCTGGCCCTATGTGAAAAAGTAATTACCCCCCCCCCATCAAATCATGAATTAACTGTGATGATCCACATTTTTTAGTTTGATTTCACTAGCCACACCCAGGTCTGATTACTGCCAGACCTGTTGAATCAAAAAAACACTTAAATAGAACCTGTCTGACAAAATGAGGTACGCTAAAAGATCTCAGAAGGAACACATTATGCCATGAACTAAAGAAATTCAAGAACAGATTAGAAACGAGGTCATTGACATCTATCAGTCTGGAAAGGGTTACAAAGCCGTTTCTAAGGCTTTGAGACTCCAGCAAACCATGGTGAGAGCCATTATCCACAAATGGAGAAAACTGGAGAAGTGGTGAACCTTCCCAGGAGTGGCCGGCCTACCAAAATTACTCCAACAGTGCATCAACGACTCATCCAGGAGGTCACAAAAGAACCCAGAACAACATCTAAAGAACTGCAGGCCTCACTTGCCTCAGTTAAAGTTAGTGTTCATGATTCAACAATAAGAAAGAGACTGGGCAAAAATGGAATCCATAGGAGAGTTCCAAGGCGAAAACCACTGCTGACCAAAGAGAACACAAAGGCTCGTCTCATATTTGCCAAAAAACATCTTGATGCTCCCTAAGACTTTTGGGAAAATATTCTGTGGACTGATGAGGCAAAAGTTGAACTTTTTGGAAGGTGTGTCCCATTACATCTGGTGTAAAACTAACACAGCGTTTCATAAAAAGAAGATCATACCAACAGACTTTTAGATTACCTGCATTTGGGCACATCAAGAGAAGGCAGCGACCGAGTGACTGAGCGAAGCAAACAAGGGGGGGAGGGTGCGAGCGGGAAAAAATTTTGCATGCAAATATAATTACTTTGCAGATTGAGCATTTCAGATACATAAATTGGCAGCAATGATGGGTGGATTCCTATCAGTCCGCCAGAGTCCTGTATATGATTTGTTGGATATAGCTAGTCAGCAAGCAAAGAAACTGGAGCGGTTAATATGCAGCTACAAAACCAAGTGCACACAATATGCAAATCCATTCTGCCGCTGTATTTCAGCAGAGAGCATACTGCAGTCCCTGTATTCTTAAGAGCACATTTTTGTGTTTGAGTTAATTTCCATGTGCGTGAAGTACCGCTCCAAAAACTCAATACTTCTTTGATTTATTTAGCTATTTCACTTTTAATTGCCGTTTCTTCCCCTCGAGGGTGTGTAATCATTTAATGACTTCTGGTATTCTGAACCATTAGGCCATATGAGGTTAAGGTCGAAGTTCTGAACGGCTCTATCAAATTATTTCAATTTTGACAGAATATAACGTTCCACTTGAAGCCCACAAAAGGGCTAAAATGTGTACACTTGCGCCTAATGCATTCACACAAGCACATACCAATGGGAGAAAAATTGACACAATCGTAATTAACATTAGTATTATTCACTACACCGAAGAAAATCTAGCAATTATTTAATGCATTTACTGATGATCTTGGGCTAATTCAGGGTTAACTGCTGGTGAATACTAAAACAAATGCCCAGTGTCTAGAGACATGGCAGTTTTTATTGGTACGGCAGTCGATTTCAAGGGACTAGGATAAGGATTCGGGATTATGGTTAGGGGAAGGGTTAGGGGTTGGGGTTAGGGTTAAGGGAAGGGTTAGGGGCTAGGGTTAGGTAACGGCAGGGCTTGAAATGGGGACTGCCGTAGCTCTCCACATTGAAATGCATGGAAAAACTGCCGTACCCATAGCAACTGCCAAACAAATAAACTGATAAATAGCCAAAGTTTTGGTAAATGTTTTTGGGTGACTTTTTTATAAAGTTGGGTGGGTTTAGAATTCTTTCTGAGGTGCGCTTCGCAGAAACGTAGTTTCTAAGTTAGCAACTTGCATATTCCTCCATACAGTCAGTGGTTCCAACTAGTAAGTTAGCATCTGTGCTTTGGGGAAACGCACCCCTGTGGGGAGAATGCCATACAATCTATCTGGCAACAATGCGTAAGAAATAAGGATAAGAAGGCGGAATCTGTTTGAACTTCTAACGTACGTATAAAGATCAATTATACAATTGGATGAAAGGTTAGAAGTGATGTTATCGGCAAATTTTGTGAGAAAAACTTAGCTTTTTGGGGGAAAATGGAAGGATCAGTGAGTGAATAAAGTTGTCTGTAATGTGTTTCGAATCTCTTCCATGTATTTAATTTGGGAGCGTTAATTTGGGCACATTATATTTGGGCACACCGTTAATTGGCCTAGCCTAGCTGTAATCTAAAGGCCTGACCAACAGTAAAACATGGTGGTGGTAGTGTGATGGTCCGGGGCTGCTTTGCTGCTTCAGGACCTTGACGACTTGCCGTAATTGATGGAACCATGAATTCTGCTCTCTAACAGAAAATCCTGAAGGAGAATGTCCAACCATCAGTTTGTGACCTCAAACTCAAGCACTCTTGGGTTATGCAGCAGGACAATGATCCAAAACAAAGCAGCAAGTCCACTTCTGAATGGCTTAAAAAAAAAAAAAAAATGAGGGTTTTGGGGTGGCCTAGTCAAAGTCTGGACTGAAATCCGATTGAGGCCGTTCATGCTTGAGGACCTAATGTGGCTGAATTAAAATAATTCTGCAAAGACGAGTGAGCCAAAATTCCTCCAAAGCAATGTGAAAGACTCATTACCAGTTACCGCAAATGCTTGATTGCAGTTGTTGTCGCCAAGGGTGGCACAACCAGTTATTAGGTTGAGGGGGCAATTACTTTTCGCAAAGAGCCAGGTAGGTTTTGATAGCTTTTTCCCTTAATAAATGAAATCATTATTTTAAAACTGCATTTTGTATTTACTAGGGTTATCTTTGTCTAATTTTAAAATTTGTTTGATGATCTAAAACATAGAAGTGTTAAAAAATATGCAAAGGAATAAGAAATCAGGAGGGCGGCAAATACTTTTTCACAGCACTGTACATTGTAAATGCCATTTTATATCTCACCTGCTCATGATGTCACATGAAATGTGATATGGATTGTAGAGTCATGTATGGTATTGGAGGACAGTGTTGTTTCTTGGGGCGTATAAAAAGCACTGTTTAAAAATCCTGTAAGCATGAGACTGAAAAGAACTATTTTACAGATCAATCCACAAAAGTACATTGCTGAAAGTTGGCAAAAAGAAAAACACGAGTTGAACATTGGCAATAAACACAAAAATTTAGATCAAAATTTGTGAAAATAATAAAAAAATAAAAATAACCATTTTCAGCCTTTTTGAGTTTGACAAATGCTTATGGTGTCCTTTTTGCAGGCTGCAAGTTTTTTATGTCAATTTTTCTGTACAGCAGTGTATTTTTTCTGCACATCAATTGCATCACAATTTCTAGGACCAAGAAGGGGAAAAAAAGTCCCCCCCACCCCAAAAAAAAAACACTTCCATAGTCCACATTGTTCCTGATAACCAATGTGGATAAAGCTGAGCACTACAGATTTTCATCATTGAAGAAATAAGGATTCCCCGTGATAGTTACTGTGAATGCCCTCCTGAAATGAGGAAAGTTAGGATGTTAAATACATTGGCATGCTAGCTATAACATTATACAGTTCGATATCACTTTAACTTGCTAGCTAGGTAGCCAACTAGCTGGCAAGCGAGTATGACAGTAGGTGCATCTCAAAACCTAGGCTACAGCCTTTGAAGGCTGCATTTTCAGGGGTTGTCACTAAATTCCATTCGCCAAACTGACATGACATCATTTCTTCTCTGTGAAAGAGCTTTGGTTTAAGCGAGTTGTCTCTGGTTTCCCTAATCCTAACCTAAACTCAAACCCCTAACCATAAATCTAGCAGCAAACCTAGCCTTAACCCTAAATTTATCCTGATCTCATATCCTAAATGTTTTTATGGTGGACGGGAGTATATGACGACCCCCTAAATATTTGAAGGATACAGCCTAGGCTTTGAGATGCACCCAGAGTACGCAAACTGTAGCCTTATTTTGTCGACATAGTCATGACGCAAATTGACGCGATTGTGGGACGAAAGTGACGTGGGGGGACCAGAATTCAAGAATAGTGACACATTAACGGTAAGGAAAAAAATATCGCCATCCGCCGACCCTGCAGCTCACTCGAACGCAGCCTTTAACTCTGGTAGCGATCATGTGACGTTTGCAAACATCTCTCGAACAACTTGTCGCAACCATAGAGTACTAAAGTGACGCCGTCACAGCTACTTAGCTTCTGGTGTCAGAAGTAAAATCCCTATGGGAATTTATAATGGGGCTTGGACACTTTCTGGCATTGCTCGAACTCGTTTCAATTTTATGAGCCGCCTTGCTCCGAGATTAGCCTATGGGGTATACAGATACAAATGATCACATCAAATTTGTTGTTTATTGCCAAAAATTATATGCTTTTGCACTTGTAGTCGAGTTTGTAGTCCACTTCTGCAAACTACATAACCATTGCATAAGCTGGCGAGTTCCCCGTGATTTGTTCCCAGCCAATGGGGTACCTCAGTTTCAGCAAATGTTCACAACGTACAACGACGGTAGCCGATCAGTGCCATAAATTGCCGTTGTCTATGTCCGTGCATCCGTTACCACATAGGCGGCCACCATTAGCTAGCTACATGCCTAGAAATGAATGGATCACAATGAGTTATTTCACCATTTAGCTAGCTAGCATTTAGCTATGCTAGCGAACCACCTACCTAGCCAGCTAGTGAACTTATTACATCTTGTGCAGATTGCTAAATCAACAGAAACAGTAAATGGTTAGTTTAATGTCACTGTCATTTAGCAAGCTAGCTAGCATTAAATTTCACCAACTATAAATGGCTAAGCTAGCGAAATAGCTAGCGTCGAGCCGGGAATATTTCATGAGTTGGCATTTACATATTGTCACCTAATATGATGTTAGTCAGCTACCGAAGTCGGTAAACTAGCTCGCTGGCTAAGTTAGAAAGCTAAAAGTCAGTTTGCTTGCTCGGCTTGCTTCACATGGTGACTATTAATCTCTAAAAACAATTAATTGCGATTATTTCGGCACTTTACTAGCGTTAGATGAGCAAACAGACCTGTATTAGCTACGAAGCTCGGTCAGTTATGCGTCGACAAAGCTGATTAGCTCGTTCGCTAGCTAGCTAGCGAGTTTTTAACCAAACAAACGATGGCCAAAGATGCTTGGCTATTAAAGTAAATTGGCGCTAGTTGTAAAACTTGATATCTAGCAAGTAAATATAACTGAGTAGAGCGTACAGTGGCTGACGAATTCACAGTCTCACCAAGCTAAGCAAACAATTAGCTACAGCAATTGGCAAGGTGCAGGTAATTTGTCACGCATTTTAAAGGGGACCTATTATGCTGATCCTTCTTTAAATACATATTAGTAATGTTATAATGTTGGTTGTCCATGCTCAACCTCTGAAAAGCTTCTAAACATAAGATACAGGGGTTTTGCCATAATCCAAGAACGTGATTTCATGAGCGTGATTTCCTTTCTGAACAGCTCCTTCCAAGATCTCCACACGAGATCTGGGCAAAACCTGACGTCAGGTTGTGCCCTCCAATTAGTACAGACCTAGCCAGAGCCAACCACTGCGCTGGACCTGCCCACACCGTAAACTATTCTAGTAGGCACTAACAACGGCAGATCATACTATGCCTTAGTAGCGTCTACACTTTTGGAAATACAAAAGAAGAACCGCAGATCATTTGAGGTGCAATTTTGTCAGTATCTCTCCCAAAGCTGCTTGTCCGTTTACTTTTAGATGCAAAGAAAAACAACGATTCCAAAAGACGATGCCACCAGAAATCAGTGGGTAGCTTTTTTTGTTTGCTGGCAGCAAACAGCCATGGCCAAAGGGAACGTTAGCTGATTGTGCTCAGCATTTCACCAAAGACAGCTTTGTTAATAAAGGATAATTCGACACAGGATAAGCATTTCAGCTGCTTCTCAAACCTGAAGCAGCTGCATCGATCAAGCGCTCGGAGCCACAAGCTGTAAGTAACGATATAACAGCAAATAATGTACGTGAAGCTAACGTGTGGCTACTGGCTAGCAGGACCGCTAACGATAGTTAGCACTAACAACTGGCCTCAAGCGCAGGCTTTCTAAAATATCTGAAGATAAAGCCTGTTTTGGTCGCGACTGTCCGTGACTCACAGACACAGAAGCTGCAAGTTGCTTTTACTGCATAAGCCAATCTGAAGTGATAGCCAGTTGATTGTGGCTGTAGCACTGCGGCTAACGTAGCCAAGTTACTGTTGCTAATTTTTGTGTCCCAAATATGCAAGAGTGATATCAGGGGAAATTCTACAGAAGGTGTGTGAACATAAACCTCATTTGAAGCTAACTGTTTATACTTGTTTGTAATTTGGATGCTTGGTACAACTGTCCATGGTAACGGAACTTGCTGTCTGTAAAACCTGTATTGCAAGGGTTTGTCTCTGTGGTTGTTATGACCGCTCGGTTACCAGCTACTGCATGTTAGTTCGCGTGCCGTGCTAATTAAAAATTCTCCTGGTTAACTTATATGCAGTAATTCTGATCGGTATGCTTGTGTGACTTCGGTAAGCATAAATGTGGCAGTTTCATCATAACCTTGCCCAATTGTAGCCACCACGGTTGAAGCTAACCGGAGAGGTGCTGTATGTGTCCGCAAAGTTGGGCTGAAAAGCACAGTTAGACCAGACGTAGGTTTTGCAGAGCTTGGGATACGTGTTTGGGTTTGTTTACGGCTGCTTGCGATCGCTTCACTTATCCATGACCAGGATCAGCCGGATGCTTCACAAATGTCTGGGCAAGCTCTCTGGTGCTACTGAGAAAGTAATGCGAAACGCAGAAGCTCTACCGTGTCTGGTATAACAAATGATTTCTCTGCACTACCGTGACATAATTTCATCCCCCTTTAGAAGTTGTTGTGGCTAATAAAAAGCCGAAAAAGGCAGAGATTAAATAGGAAATTCTTTCCTGTAGAAGTGATCGATTCACTAGCTCCACATAAGCAACTTGTCCGCGCTTAACGGAACTTTACGGTCTGTAAAACCTGTATTATGTTCATAACATAACCGAAGCTCTCTCTAGCTGTCGATACTATCCATAAAGCTGCTTTCACATCGGACGAAAACTAATTTTTTTTGCGCCGCAGGTTACATTCAAAGTCAATGCAAAGAGGCGAATACACGCGTTATGGGCGCGTTAAGCAGCTTTCACACCGGACGCGAAACGAATTTTTCGTGCGACAGATTACATTCAAAGTCATGACCGCTTATCAGTTACTGCATGTTAGTTCCCGTGCTCTGCTAATTAAAAATGCTCCTGGTTAACTTATAGGCAGCGATTCTGATCGGTATGCTTTTGTTACTTCGGTAAGCATCAATGTGACAGTTTCATCATAACGTTGCCTGATTGTAGCCACTGCAGTTGAAGCTAACCGCTGAGGTGCAGTTAGACCAGACATAGGTTTTGCAAAGCTTGGTATGGAAGCCCATAGTGGACAATATTCAAATGAAAATGTAATCCCACTATTGCATTATAATTTTCCACTTATGAGTTATTTGAGACAATATTAAATTGAAAATGCATTAATCCAATTATCACTTTCATTTTCACATATACACATGGGAAATCTATGACTATATTCAAATGATAATGAAAAGCTGATTGACATTTAATTTTCAAAGTTATACTCCGCAATACAGTGGACAATATTCAAATGCAATAAGCAAAACAGCACCCCCAGCCTATTGCATTTACATTTACATGTCATCACGCTCTTTTAGGGTCAACATGATAATGAAAATGCTGTTTTCTAATGACTTGGAAATAATAATGATGACAACATTTGACATTTCATTTTCAAAGACTTATCCTGCAATACGTGGGACAACATTCAAACGCAGTAAGGGAAACAGCGCCTACCAGTCCATTGCATTTTCAAATACATGTCACCACGCTCTTTTTGGGACACAATGAAAATTAAAATGCAATCTGTCAGCGTCTCATCAAGGCGGGTCTTCCGCTAGGACGTCACTCATTAGGGGCGCGAGCGGAAACCATGTTCCTTATTTGCATACCAACCAATCAGCTTCTGGGTAGCGCTTGTACGCACGGAGGCTTACTGATAATGTCATGATGACTAGGCTGCTATGTATTGTGTGCCATTGCGCATTAGGCTATGTTGCGCTTTGGATGTAGCCATCTTGGCAGCTAGTGTGCTAGCTAACGTTAACTAAGGAAAATATTTCTGAATGATCATCACATTAAAGCGATATGATTAGATTTTTGCCCCAACTCTATTAACTGAGCTAGCTGTAATATGCATGAACTTATCCGAGGCTTCGCGGCAGTGTTGTGCAACTGCAACCCAAGTGTGCTTGCAGATTTCAGAGACGTTAGCTAGCTTGCTAGTAAGTCTAAAAGCAATCGCTTAGGTAAAGCTAGCTAGCTATGAAGCCTACTGGAGAAGCTCTTACAGCCCTGATTTGTCACTTTAAACGCCATCACGCACACACGACCTCTTTCACCATTGATTAGCAGCTTCTTTTACCTAAAGAACAAACTGACAGTTCAGCCTGAGACATGTTATTTCATAGCTAGTTAAAGCAGCATTATCCTTCCATGCGTGCTATAGCGTATTACATTACTCCAGATAAAACGCTATCCGTCTTCCGACCCTGCTGACGCTAGTTAGGGAATGGCAGCCTAGCCATCATGACATTATCAGTAAGCCTCCGTGCGTACAAGCGCTACCCAGAAGCTGATTGGTTGGTATGCAAATAAGGAACATGGTTTTCGCTCGCGCCCCTAATGAGTGACGTCCTAGCGGAAGACCCGCCTTGATGAGCCGCTGACAGATTGTATTTTAATTTTCATTGTGTCCCAAAAAGAGCGTGGTGACATGTATTTGAAAATGCAATGGACTGGGAGGCGCTGTTTCCCTTACTGCGTTTGAATATTGTCCCATGTATTGCAGGATAAGTCTTTGAAAATGAAATGTCAAATGTCGTCATCATTATTATATCATTATTATTTCCAAGTGATTAGAAAACAGCATTTTGAATGAATGAATGAATGAATGAATTTATTCGGTCAATTTCAATTTAAGCAACTGACAAAGTACATTGATTGGTCAGTAAAAAAAATGGACCAAAAGGTGTAGGCTGAAGCAACAGCTTATTATGCCTACCCTTTGTACATAACAGTTAGTACATGATGAAAATAAAGTACACAAGAAAAAACAAGAAATCAAAAAACAAAACAAAACAAAACCGGACAGGATTAATATTTTGTCATGTGTTTGCAAGTGTCATGTAATTACCCTATAGGCATCAATTATACTGGATTTATACATTTTTTTGAACTTATTGATTGAGGAACAGCTTTTTAATTTGTGGTCAAGGTTGTTCCAGAGATCCACTCCCTTTGTGGATTTTCATTATCATGTTGACCCTAAAAGAGCATCATGACATGTAAATGTAAATGTAAATGCAATAGGCTGGGGGTGCTGTTTTGCTTATTGCGTTTGAATATTGTCCACTGTATTGCAGAGCATGACTTTGAAAATTAAATTTCAATCAGCATTTCATTATCATTTGAATATAGTCACAGATTTCCCATATGTGTATGTGAAAATGAAAGTGATAATTGGATTAATGCATTTTCCATTTAATATTGTCTCAAATAACTCATTCATAAGTGGAAAATTATAATGCAATAGTGGGATTACATTTTCATTTGAATATTGTCCACTATGGGCTTCCATAGCTTGGGGTGCGTTTTTGGGTGCTTGTGAAACGATCGCTTTACTTATCCATGACCGGGGTCAGCCTGATACTTCTCCAATATCTGGGCAAGCTCTCTGATGCTACCGGTGAAAGCAATAGGGAAAAGCACAGGCTATAACGTGTCTGGTATCACAAATGATTTCTCTGCATTGCTGTCAATTGAATATTAAATCGGCGACTGAATATTAAATTCTTTCCTGTAAAAGTGATCGATTCGCTAGCTCCACATAAGCAACGGTTCACGCAAACGGAACTTACGGTCTGTAAAACCTGTATTATGCTCATAACATAACCGGAGCTCTAGCTAGCTCTCATGCACTATCCATAACGCGCCCATTCTCCGTGAGGAAACGCTTGTCATTCCGGCGCAGTAAGTAAACCATTACCAAGGGCATTTCCCAAAAGGCTGTTTAGCCTGGAGCTTTCGCCCCTCCGTCATATACCAAGCGCAGAAGCTGTTCGTTTCTCCACGCTAACGACACACCACAGTTATGCACACGAACCAGCAGGTCCTTATAATACACACCCGGTCCACTTTTAGCTGCTCCTCACTGTCTATGTTTCCCTCAAAACTCAGACCCACCGGATTTCTACGGTCTCCGGTCTACACGTAGGTATGTCGACCCGTTCTACAAATGTGTCTATATGGGGTGGATTCTAGCTTTCCCTGCATCCTAACTATATAGTAGAAAAACCGCTGTACTCACCACTGTCGCCGTAGCAAATTGTAGCCGATAGCAAATTTGAGCTTGAGCTGCCAGATTTTCGCACTGCGTCCTCCACTTTTGCCGCTGCGTTTGTTAGAACAAGTTAATTTCATTAGATCTATATTCAAGTATAACGTTAGATTGCGGAATTTGCCCACCGCTTCCTTATCAGATTGCAGACGTGTCTCACGTTTCACTCTGGGGAGCCGGAAATTAAAATGATTTAAATTGTAGCGGACTCTGGTCAAGAAAAACAACATTTTTTGTTACTCAGAAATATGACGTAAAATCTCGAAATCGATGGGGCTGGAAAACGATGGAAAGTGCTTCAGAAGTGAACTGAAAAAACTATGGTTAAAATGAATGGGAAATTTTACTTCCGACACTAGCGTGACGTCATCACTTTAGTACTCTATACGGTCGGTACTGGAAATGATAAAACATTTTGAAACTGTTTGAACTCCAGTGTCATAAGAGTGAGATGGTGAGATGAAGCTTCATGGAGCGCTGAAGCTTTCCAGCCAGATGCGTTCAAGTGTGGCACATTTCTTGAGGTTTCAAATGCACTCTAGAGACCCCTATTGGTCAATAAAAACACATACGAATTGCGCTTCCTAGGAAATGATAGGCAAGCATAAGCCTACAGCGTGAAAGTGGCAAAATCAATAAATGTAAAATAAAATCAAGTATTTTGAGTACTTATTATGTCATAACGAAACTAAAATATACTTTCGGGGACTGGACAGAGGGCAGTGAATGCGCTTGTGAAACAAAGAGCTTTGTATTTTTGTTAAAAAATAATAAGCATTTCCCCTAATATTAAAAGGAAACGCTATCAAACTAAGGGAATTTATTATGTATTGGAAATCATTTGAAAAGGTTTGAAAATATGACATCACATAATAGTCTAACAATTTGGCCTAATAGCCTCACAAAGTGACCTTATTCGGTGAAATCAAATCAAAGTATTCCCGAACGGGTGAAAACTTTCTCTTTCTTGCTGGCTCCATCGCATGCAATGACAGACTCGCACGCTGCACAAAATCGCCAAACGCACTGACAAACTAAAACTACTGGCAACTACCCACGAGCTGCAGAAGAGAATTGGAACATGTGGAATCACTCGCTGAAAGTGATCCCCCTTCTCGAGCCAGCATCCTTTTTTTATTATTATTAATATTTTAGTCTATATAACCAACAATGCACCAAGCACAAATATAAAGTAAAACATTAAGTACATCTCAATAAATAAATAAAAAACTGAAATATGACACTGAGGGGGATACAAAGAACTATATAAAAATATTTAAGTGTCATTGGATGGATAGACCATTGTAATGATCGCCGTCTGAGTACTCTGCCTTTAAATTACAATTTTTTTTTGTGTTTGGTTTCCTTGGTAACGCGAGGTCAGAGTTGAGACTGATCATTTTTTTCCGGGCTGGACAGAACGCATGGACTACGTCAAGAGCTGTTTTTCTTTTGTCTTTGAGTGTGAACGACATATGCCTAATGTTTGAGCTTCCCCTGCATACAATAAACGTGCAGTGTGACGGTAACGAGTTGTTCTGAGTCCTGTTTGCAACTTTATCGACCCGTGGAGAGCCCTCGGATCTCTACAAATGGCGCCCGAACCGTGTCTGTATTTCTGGCATCTTCGGATATAAAGTCATTCCCGTGAGTTTTTTTTCGTTCTCGGGGTTATTCTTGGGTGCTGCCGCATGCTTCTTCGTTAGACACTGGGACTTTTATGGGAGTTTCTGCGTGCTTGTGCATTGAAGACGGATTGTGTGCTGCCGGACAGTGAGTGATAGAACTGATTCTCCGCGCTGCGGTCTGCTGTGCAAGACGGAGTCAAGCTGGAACATTCCGGACGAACAGGAAGCTGCGGTAGACGTTTCTGAACGGTCACGGACTTTAGAGTCGTATGTCAGCTAAGTAAACAATTAAAGAGACACTGAGTTTGTTTTCTAACTGGACAGAAACTATTTTGCTCCTTTTAGTTGTATTTTTATTAAGAAAACACGCTTGTCTAAGTGTTTTGTTTTTGGAGAATTTCAATATTGATTCTATCAGTTTAAGTTCTTGACACAATTTTTGTTTTTACTAAGGCTTCTTAAGGTCTTATTGTTTTAATAACAATTAAGTGGAAAAATATTATTTGGTTTAAGTTTATATCAGAAGTGTGATATGGCAAATCAGGATTCATTTTGGTTTGGAAGAGAGGTGGGAAATGATGATGTTACTGGGGCAGTAGGATCTAACGAGAGAAGTGTGCAACACCTTACTGAGCAGGTTAACCACTTAAGGTTACAGGTAGCTGCATTACAGTCAGGTTTGGATCAGTCACTTCAGTTACAGAGTGCCCTGCTACAGCGTTTAGAAAATCAGACACACCCCTTGCCTTTACCTGACACACATGCCACGCCTAAGTTTTTCACCTCCACACCAGGGCCACAACACGTGACCCACCAGAACCATGCATACCAGTCAGCCTCCAGCCCTAACGTCAGCTCCATTGTGCATCATCCAAGACTTATGCCTGAAAGATTTGGTGCTGAGGGTGATATTCAGCATGATGACTGGCTTCAGTCTGTGTTTATCTACAAGAATACATGCGGACTTTCTGATGCCCAACTTTTCTTAGAGCTACCCAGACTGCTTGATAAAGAGCCAAAGAAGTGGTTTGCCGCCATGCACCCTCATCTAACTACTTGGGCACAGTTTACTGAGCTTTTTTTCGCTTTGCTTTCTCACCTGTTGGCAATCAGGAAATGATATGGCGTGGCATCTTGGATCGGGTTCAGAGACCAGATGAGCCCCTCCCCACCTTTGTTACTCACCTAGTTGGGGAGTTCAAAAAGTTGAAAAATCCCCCTCCTGAAGTTGAACAAGTTGAAATAATACTCCGCCATGTGTCCGACCGATATAGGCTGGCACTTTATGGTTGTGCTGTGATGTCCATTGCTGACCTCCTTTAAAAGCTCATGAGCTACACTCAGCTTTGGGTCCAATGCCCCTTCGAGACAAGTTTCAATCCCTGCTGCACCCATGCGTCAAAACCTTTGCTGCTTTAACTGTTCAGCTCCTGGTGTCACAACCAAGAATTGCCAGAACTGTGCGGAAAGACAACGATACAGGGAGAAGGGACGGGACATGCTTGACCCTGAGTTGGGAGATGGTGCCACAGGAGCAGATGGAAAGAGTGCAAAATATGACCCTGGGGCTCGCCCTCGTAGTTACCAAAAACACAGTCGGAGTCATAACTATCAGGCTGGTGACAGTGAAAAACATCCCCCTGAGGGCCCACCCACTGCTAAGCTTCTGCAACGCCGCCCAGGAAGCCAGTTACCTGCGACGTCAGCATCAAAGATGTTCAGATAGTGGGGGGCCGACACACGGTGTGCCTCCATGTCGGCCATTCGTGCTTCTACCCTGGTTGACTGTGGTATTGGACTTGACGCAGTGTTGCCATATAACTTTCGTGACCTTGAACTTGCAGATTCTACATGCTGTACCCCGACTGGACTTGTCTGGCTGCCCTTTCAACTGTTGGGACAATCATTTATTCATCGCTTTGCTGTGATCCCAAATCTTTCTTGCTCTCTTCTGCTTGCGACTGACTTCATGATCCCTGCTGACGTGCACATTCACCCAGCTTCAGGCAGGGTTTGGTTGGGAGACAATGCGTCGCCAACCTCAAATCTCGATGTTGGGGACATCGAAGAACTAGAGGGTCACATTACCTGCTTGTGGTCAAAAGACTCTGCAGTCGATTTTCGAGGAAAGGTGGAGGACGCCGCCCTACCAGAAGATGAAAAGACTCAACTGGCGCAGAAGTTGAGCAGCTTCTCTCACCTCTTTGAAGGTAAACTTGGACAGACTTCCCTGGCGGAACACAGTGTTGATACTGGGGAGGCCAAACCTGTTTGTCTACCTCCATATCGTGCCTCTCCAGGGAAAAGAAAGATAATAGAGGAGCAAATCGAAGAGATGTTGAAAAATGGCATTATTGAGCCAGCATCGGGACCATGGGCGTCACCTGTAGTAATAGTGGAGGTGCCGTCTAAGGAACCACGGTTCTGTGTTGACTTTCGTAAAGTCAATAAGTCTACAGTCAAAGATTCATATCCTCTTTCAAGAGCGGATGAGTCCCTCGACTTTCTGGCACGCGGAAAATACATCTCAACCTTGGACTTAGCACGGGGGTACTGGCAAGTGTCTATGGCCCCTGAGTCCCGTCCAAAGACAGCATTCATCTCACACAAAGGCTTGTACCAGTTCAAGGTCATGCCGTTTGGGCTGTCAAATGCGCCTCATGACGTCCAGCGGCTCATGAACACGGTGCTGGCAGGCCTTATTTACAACTGTTGTGTCGTCTACTTAGACGATATCGTAGTGGTCTCACCAACCTTTGAGCAACACTTGAAAGACCTCAGCAGAGTGCTGTCCCGCTTATCAGATGCAGGTCTCTCCCTCAAGCTCGAGAAGTGCCATTTCTGTAAACCTTCTCTTCGCTATCTGGGCTACGTTGTCACCCCTGAGGGCTTGAGTCCTGATGAGGGCAAAATAAGCGCCATCAAAGACTTTCCTCCACCATCTACAGTTAAACAAGTCAAGCAGTTCCTGGGGATGACAGGTTATTACAGGCGCTTTGTGTCTGGGTACTCAAAGGTCGCAGAACCTCTCATCTCTCTAACTAGAGAGGGCACCCCCTTCATTTGGACTGAAGAATGTCAAAATGCCCTGGACCTGCTTAAGTCTAAGATGTGCACAGCACCTATCTTGGTCCTCCCAGATTTTGAGAGACAGTTTGCCATTCACACTGATGCTTGTGATGTTGGTCTGGGGGCGGCATTGGTTCAATGTGACACTGAGGGCCGGGAGAGAGCGGTGGCATTCGCGAGCCGCACTCTGCACACCTCAGAGCGGGCCTACTCTACATCTGAAAAAGAGTGCTTGGGTGTGATTTGGGCACTTGAACACTTCCGCCCCTACTTTGAAGGTTCTCATGTTAAGGTTGTCACAGATCATAACAGCCTAAGATGGCTAATGTCACACCCATCCCCTTCCGGCTGCCTAGCCCGTTGGTGTCTGAGACTGCAGGATTTTGATTTTGAGATTTTACACAAACCAGGTGTTTCAAACTCAGTCCCCGATGCACTCTCCCGCAACCCAACTTCGTTAGATGACCTTGTGGACCTGCTTCCCCCTTATGCCACTGTGGGTTCTCTGAATGTTTGTCACCAGCCTCTGCTGATACTGGATGACAAGCAACAGCTACGCTTTCTCCAGGATGGCGATGAGATCATCAGTACTCTACGCGAGAAACTGGAAAACGAGTCCTGTGTTGACTCTTCTGAGTTTTGTCTTCATAATGACATGGTTTACTTCAGAGACCAGAGATCCTCCTGTCGTCTTCATCCATACAAAGATCTTCGTTACTATGTCCCTTGCTCACTCCGCAACACACTCTTACAGTACTTCCATGACTACCCGACAGCAGGACACTTAGGTGTTACCAAGACTCTCTCTCGTCTTCAAAGGCGTGTTTATTGGCAGGGATGAGAGGAGAGGTGAAGAAATATGTCCTCTCATGTGAGACATGCCAGCTCACAAAGCCGACCAATCGCAAGCCTGCAGGTTACATGCAGCCAGTTGTAGACTCATATCCCTGGGAGTTTGCTGGTGTAGACTTTGTGGGCCCTCTGCCGAAATCAACACGTGGAAATGAGTACATTCTCGTTTTCATTGATTATTTTACAAAGTGGGTTGAAATATGCCCAGTTCGAGAAGCTTCAGCAGATGTTGCTGCAAGGAAATTTGTGTCAGAGGTCTTCGCAAGACACGGGGCTCCCAGGTACCTAGTGTCTGACAGAGGAGTGCAGTTTGTCAGTGGTTTCTTTGAGTCAGTACTTGAATCACTGGGCTCTGCTCACCGGCTGACTACTGCTTACCACCCACAGTTGAACCAAACAGAAAGAGTCAATCGAACAATCAAAACTGCCATCAGGGCTTATGTGGGAACTAAGCACAGAGAATGGGACCTCTTCCTCCCGCAGATATCTCCTTCGCGACTTCGAACAGCCCCACATCAGAGCACAGGAGACACTCCTGCTTTTCTCCTTTATGGCAGAGATCTCAACACTCCGCTGGATTTGTGGCTTCAGCCAGATGAGGAGTGTGCACCCGAGTCCATGGACAACTACAAATCCGAGTTGACTTCTATCCTACAGGATGCTTACGACCATGTACGACAAACTATGGCCCTAAGTCATGACACACAAAAGAGGCACTATGACAAAAAACGTCGCCACATGACATTCAAGGTCGGTGACCTGGTACGGCTGAAAGCTCATCCAAGATCCAACGCAGCTGCTGGCTTTGCTGCTAAGCTGGCACCAGTATTCAAGGGTCCCTACAGGGTTCTTCAGGTGATGTCGGATCTGGACTACAGGCTTGTGGATAATTTGTCAGGGGAGGACGTCGGTGTCCATCATGTCAGCAACTTACTACCCTTCCTCTCCTGGGACAGTGGCGCTCGGGCTTCACACAGCGTCCCACATTGCAGTACAGAGGTGGTTCCAGTGGGCCCTGACTTAGAGGAGTCTGAGGAGGTGGAGGAGTATGGATTCGACTTCCTTTTCGAGGATCCCTGTCATCTTCCTGACGGTGGTGCATCGGGCTCCTACATTTCACATGAACATTCCTGCCTTACACCTAAAACTCATACCTCACGCTATTTTCTTCGTCCTAGACACAAGTAGCTCCAGGTTGGTAGTTCACTAGGTGGCCCCTCCCTTATGTTAACCAAGGTCAGGGGTCCTGGTGGTTTTTGTTTGATCTGTTATGGTTCTTTAAACCACCTCTAAAGTATTACAATGTGGGGATGTTGTAGAATCCTTGTAGTCTGTGTTAATACATTTTTGTGTTGTGTTATTTTATCATACGCATTCTAGTTTTAAGTTGTGAAATGAAAAGTGATACCGGTCACTGTATAGTAACTTGCAGGCTGTGATGCATTTCATGTATGTCTTCATTCTGTTTCAACTGATGTTTGCTTCCGGTTTTGAAATGAACTCAAATATTATCTTTTTGTGGCCCGAGGACGGCCCATTTTTTCGGGAGGGGGGGATATGTAATGATCGCCATCTGAGTACTGTGCCTTTAAATTACAATTTTTTTTTGTGTTTGGTTTCCTTGGTAATGCGAGGTCAGAGTTGAGACTGATCATTTTTTTCCGGGCTGGACAGAACGCATGGACTACGTCAAGAGCTGTTTTTCTTTTGTCTTTGAGTGTGAACGACATATACCTAATGTTTGAGCTTCCCCTGCATACAATAAACATGCAGTGTGACGGTAACGAGTTGTTTTGAGTCCTGTTTGCAACTTTATCGACCCGTGGAGAGCCCTCGGATCTCTACACCATGCAAAGGGTGATAATCCGGGGTCAGGCGATTTTGCCAATATTTGGTATACTCATGCACCTTGCCAAGTTATAAATGAACCTACAATATGAGCGTCATCCATTTGGTTTTGTTGGAGTAATCACCAAAAAATGAATTTTGGACCAATTTTGAAGGACTTTCAAGGGGTTAATTTGGGTCATCCTCCGCATAAAACGGCTAAACTTTCAACATTGCCCCTTTGTGTGAATGTTGCCCATAGGATGGCCTACCAAACTGACAAGAATGATCAAAAAATATTTCCAAATGTGCCAGTCACGTGTCAACATATTTCCCCCACCCCAAAATTTGGAATTGTGTGTAGGCCTATTCGACAGCTTATAAGTCATCTGCCACAGGGGTAGAAACTACAAATCATGGTGGAAATGGTGGCTAATTACTTGCTCTTTCATAATCAGAAATAAAAAATCTGGGCGCTCAACTCTGTACTTCGTAGTAGCACCAGAAATGGGGAGATTATATTTCATCGTTTTGCAGTGCTGCCACCTATATGCTGTATCTGGACCTACAAACCTGTACGCTAAACAAGTAACACTACCAATGTTATTCTGTCTGCCCTGGCCTTATTCATTCAATTATTATGCCAACACACGAAAACTAAGGGTATTCTACCATAAATATGGCCGTTTCCCTGGGAAAGGGGCGTGTCAGGCATTTTTCCATGCACAATCCAATATTCCGTAAATCTTTCATATGGCACAGACTGTCTTTGACTAATTACTTTCTCTATGACCAGATTGGCAACAACCCAATATAGACCTGAACACTTTGTTTCTGCTTGTTTCAAACTTTAGGTCTTGTCAAAATAGAGTCTGGAGAGTCCAGTAATGAGGCAGTCTTGGACTTAACCATGTTAGTAGGAGTGGTGCCACTATTACCCAGCAGTTAAAGAATGACTGGCCGTGAATGACAGCAACTACCAGACCGCCAGAGAAGCCAGCATTAGAAAGTGAAGAACGAAAAAGACAAAACAACCTGTTGAAATTTATCTGCATTTCAAAATATTTAGGATCAAATATATAAAGCAGTGTTGGGCCCGACAGGTCCTGTAATTCCACAAAAAAAAAGATGATGTTAGTATGCCCAGGTTCAGCCAATAATCATGATAATGGTACCATAGACAATCACATCTAGAATGAACAAAACTTTACTAGACAACTGAAGTATCCACGTTGTCAGCCAATATGATGCATGATACAGAATCCATGTGAACTCTTCCAGAATTACTAAGAGTTCACAGATCCACCTGTTCAATGACCTTTGCCCACAGTCGCGATCTTGCTGTCATGGAGGAGGCTAACAGGTGCTGGTCATCTAAAGGAGTATCAGTATTATCCTTGGTCCAGTGGCCACACTTCTGTTGGACAGAGATGGCAGAAGTAGCTTGGAGCCTGCTTGGTAGTTAGCCAGTCCTCTTTCACAAAACGGGCTTTGATTTTCTTAGCCACCGCCCCAGGGTTTTCCTTCCTTCCAGTCTCTACTCTTCTCATAGACCTTGTAGTTGATCAGGCTACTTTGTGCCTATGGGATAACAATGTGGCTGCATCAATGCATTGACGCCGCGGAAGACTTGAATGGTGGAAGGGGTGCTGGCACTTTCGCGACGGCTTCCAGTCAAGGCCAAGCTTGTATCTATGTGCTGGACAGATAGTGATGTCCTTGTCAACAGCATGGAATAGCCCAGCACACAGTGCAATGTTGTCACACTCCTTCTCCAGTGGCAGTCGTGAGCCCTTCTCTCCATGTTCTCCTCTAAGAGGAACTTATAGCCCTGAACAATGGCTTTGAATGGACTTGTCACACGTTCTCAAAGCAATACATTACACCGCATGCAATGGCAGGAGAGACATTGAAAAACCCGCATTTTATCGCATAGTGACCTGGGATTCATCTCTCCCCGCTGCCATTTTGAAACTATCTATTCGGAATGTGTGTCAAGTGTCAATTGCGGGGCTCTAGGACTCTTCTTCCGTGGACTTTTTGCCCCTGGAGTTATCGTCCCTGAATTTTTCGTCCCCAGACTTTTTTGTCCCCAGACTTTGCATCCCCGAGGAATTTTTGTCCCCGGACTCTTCGTTCCCGTGGACTTTTCGTCCCCATAAACTTTTCGTCCCTGGACTCTTCATCCCTGGATGGTTCATCCCCAATAATGCTTTGCCCTCTTCCTGCATTATAGCACTATCTCTATCCCTATCTCTAACCCTAACCCTGTCCCTCGTCCGTTCGTCCATCTGTCTGGCAGCAATGGTGGCGCTACTTTTATCATTAGGGGACAAAAAATCTGGGAGTCCTGTAACCCAATGAGAGGGGAAGTCCAACACTGCTGCTGCCATAGAGCCAGTTGAGAAGCAGGTGTGAGGTGGTGGTGGGGCTGTTTAGATGGGGGATGACCTCGACTTGCCTCCTTATGGGCTAGCAGGCATTTTCAAGTAATCTACAGTCATATCCAGCCACAAAACATGGTATTATGGCTTGTGGACAAGTATAAGGACATGGGGTCAATCAAAGTGCTCCATATCAAAACCTAAATGAGCGCCCAGAAATTTTTTTTTTGAATGATCAACTGACACTTGGACTTGCTCCTCTGAGAAAACCATCGCCCAACTCCCCGTGGCAGCTGGGATATTGGCATGTAAATATGGCATTATTTTATGATTTTGAGGGGTTAAGCTTTTTTAAGGGATTAATATACCCATAATTCCTTGCAGTATGCAACATTTTATATTTTTTATAGAAAGCCTAGGATGTCTGCTGCAGTTTACCTATAAGCAAAGTCTGTCTTGATTGTCAAGTATTGTGCCAATAATTGGCAAAGTTTGTCAATTTCATAAAAATTTTGCATTGGAAATGCATTGGAAGGGTTAATTGCCCCTTACCCCTGAACAGAATGATTATTCATCAAAAGGTTTTACCTGCCCTCATTCTAGCCCAGGACCAGTCTATGGTAGGAATTCGAAGAAAATCCATTGACTCGCAGGTTATCACTCTTTGCAGATTTTGCATGGTCTATCCATGCAATGACACTTAATGCTGTGCAAGCAGTAATAGTTTTAATCACCTTTTGTTTTAAAGAGTTTTGAAATGATTGGATATATTGCTTGATCTCTTGGTTAAAAATAGAAAAACATGGTTTTTTATTAGTAAACTTACATTTATGAATATGGAATTTGGCCGTTATATTAATAAGATTTATCACATATGCAATAGAATTTTTCTGTTTATTATTTTCCAAGATACTAAACAATACATTTTTCCACAGCAAAGTTTTCATCAATATTTTCAGTAATAAAATCAAATACATTTTGCCAGAAAGTCTTCACTATTGGGCAATGCCAAAATAAATGTACAACAGTCTCTGGACATACATAACAAAAACTGCAATTCACATCAATAGCTCTCTTATGTCTTTTTCTAACATAGTCATTGGCTGGGTAGAATTTATGAATAAGTTCTAAAGAGATTTACTTAACTTTATTTGTAACTAAGAATCGATTAGTCGATTCGGTAAAAGCCAGGCCTTCTTCCATAAAACATCCACAAATTGATTCCAATATGAGATCACAACTGGAATTGTGATAATTTCTCTTTGGAACAAAGTTCTAATAGATCTGTTATTACAAGAGTGGCCATAAAAACAGATTTTGCCCACGGGTGTGTCTGTTGGAGATAACGCGGGCAACTGTTGAATATCAACCCTCTGCTGAGATTTAAATAGCATACAGACACCAGATGGTATTGCACCGAACACTCTTGCGTAATCCCTAGGCATTACAGGAAAATTATACCGTGTTAAAAATTCTTCATAAGAGAATAAAAGGCCATCCCTATTAAATAAATGATCTACCAACACAATATTATTATTAAACCAATATTCCATAAAGAGTGATTTGTGTTTAAAAAAGATGTCCTTATTATTCCATATAAAGTAGTTATGAGGTGAGAAATTGTGCTTGTAGATGAGAGACCATGACAAGAAAGCCTTACGATGAAAAGCAGACAATTTAACAGGAATTTTATCAATGTTATAGTTCCAAACAAAAAAAAATTTAAGCCACCTAGCTTAGATAATATATGGAGAGGAATAGTGTACCAGATGGAAGTAGGATTTCTGAGAAAATGTTTCAACCAATTTATTTTAAATGGATTATTTAATGTAGAGAAGTCCAAAAAATTAAGCCCACCATTTTCATACGAGTTCATAAGAACTGTTTTCTTCAAGTGATGTGTCCTATTTTTCCCTACAAAGTTTAAAAGCATTTTGTCAATTTCTTTTAATAGTTTGTTGTCAAGTTGTAGAGCTAAAGCTGCATATGTCAGTCGGGAAATTCCTTCTGCTTTCGTAATTAATATTCTGCCTCGTCCCTTAAAAGCCACTGGTTTAGCTTTCTTTGAGTTTTTTGTATAATAGGGTCAAAATTTCCAGAAATTCTCCTCTTTTGGTCCTTAGTGATTAATATTCCTAAATAACGAACTTCATTTTTTACTGGGATATTGTAAATGGCAGATTTAGAGCACTCTTTGAAGGCCATGAGTTCACATTTATTTGGATTTAAGGAAAGACCAGAGGACTTTGAAAATTCCTTAATTACTGCAATAGCGACAGAAATTTGATTTTCATTTTTTAAAAATAGAGTAGTATCATCTGCTAGTTGAGTTATTCTTAATTCTTTTCCCATAAAAGAGATGCCTTTCATAGCGCTAGATTTAATATGGTCTGCTAAAATCTGAACTACGATCAGGAAGAGATAAGGGGAGGCGGGGCACCCTTGCCTAATACCTCTTGACAAATTAAATCTGGGAGACGTACCACCCATTATTTTAATGTAACTATTACTATTCTTATAAAAAGTTTTGATAGTTGTTGAGAAATAATTACCGAAACCGAATTTTTTTAACGATTGTAATATGAATGGATGCTCCACAGTATCGAAGGCTTTATAGAAGTCTAGGAATAAAATGAAACCGTTATCCTCAAATAGTTCCGAATAATCCAGAATGTCCAGGACTAGTCTAATGTTGTTTGCTTTTGTCATGAACCCCGACTGTGTTTCTTCAATAATCGAGTTCAACACCATCTTAAGTCTTTTAGCTAATAGTAAAGCAAATATCTTGTAATCATTGTTAAGTAAACAAATTGGACATAAACTCTCAATAAATAATATATCTTTGTTAGGCTTGGGTAATAATGTAGTCAGCCCTTGAGTCATGGTGCTTGGGAGATGTTCTCTTTCTAAACTCTCTACGAAGACCTCGGATAAAAAAGGGGCTAATTCGTTAGCTAATGTTTTGTAAAATTCAGAGCTTAGTCCGTCAGTGCCTGGTGATTTGTTTTTTTTTAAAAGATTAAGTGCGCTCTTGATCTCACCAAGAGTGATAGGTTTATCACATACTGTAGCTCCTTCTCATCTTTTCCAATAGGTTTAACTGTTAGAGAGTTCAGGAAGTCATCAGCTGAGTTTTGAGAAAATTTAGAGCTATATAGGTTTTGATAAAATTTACTACAGTAGTTGGAGATTATTTTGCTGTGCTTCATAATAATTCAATTAATATTTAATCTATTAATGTTGTTATTCATGGAATGGTGTTTTTATAAATTGAAAAAGTAGTGTGAATTTTGCTCTCCTTCTTCAAGCCATCTTGATCTCGACCTGATAAACACACCCTTTGCTTTTTGACTAAATAATTCATCTAGTTTAATTTGCAAGTTAGCCAATTCCCAGAGCTCCCAGTGCTCTCAATGACTACAGACCTGTGGCACTGACGTCACATGTCATGAAGACCTTTGAGAGGCTGGTTCTTCAGCACCTGAGGACTCTGCTCACTGCTTTCCAGGACTCTCTGCAGTTTGCATACCAGCAGCACATCGGCGTGGAGGATGCCATCATCTTCCTCACCCATAGGGCCCTGTCACACCTGGAGAGGCCGGGGAGCACTATGAGAGTCATGTTCTTTGACTTCTCCAGTGCCTTCAATACCATCAGGCCCTGCCTCCTGGGGGAAAAGCTGCTGGAGATGCAACTGCATCCCGACACCACAGCCTGGATCCTGGACTACCTCACAGGCCGGCCGCAGTACGTCAGGTTGGACGGCTGCACCTCTGAGGTAGTAACAAGCAACACTGGAGTACCAGAAGGAACTGTTCTGGCGCCCTTCCTCTTCACCCTCTTCACCTCAGAGTTCCGGTTCAACTCTGGTTCCTGTCACCTCCAGAAGTTTTCTGACGACTCCTCCATTGTTGGGTGTATCATCGATGATGACGAGGCGGAGTACAGAGGACTTATCGAGAGCTTCATCACATGGTGTGACAACAACAACCTGAAGCTCAACATCATCAAGACTAAGGAGGTGGTGGTGGACTACCGGAGGAACAGGAGGTCCCCTGCCCCCGTCATCATCCAGGGGGAGGAAGTGGAGAGGGTGGACTCGTACCGGTACCTTGGGGTCCATATAAACAACAAACTGGACTGGTCCCACAACACGGATGCCCTCTTCAGGAAGGGACAGAGCAGGCTGTTCTTCCTGAGGAGACTCAGGTCGTTTGGCGTCTGCAGCAGACTCCTGAGGACCTTCTATCAGTCTGTGGTGGCCAGCACACTCTTCTTTGCTGTGGTGTGCTGGTGGGGCGGTATCAAGGCTGGTGAGGTCAACAGGCTTAATAAACTGGTGAAGAAGGCCCGCTCTGTGGTGGGCCTTCAGCTGGACAACCTGGAGAACGTAGCTGAGAGGAGGATCAAGGACAAAATCAGGGCGATCCTGGACAACCCCTCTCACCCTCTCCACGATGAGCTGTGGGACATGGGCAGCTCGTTCAGCCAACGTATCATCCCGCCCAGGAGCAGAACTGAGCGCTTCAGGTGCTCCTTTGTGCCCACCGCCATCAGACTCTACAACAGCGACGGAGGCCACAGTCTGTCACTGCACTGACCCCCCCCAAAAAAAAAAAAGACTCCCGGACTGTACTTCTATTACACTGTATTGCACTTTAATATCTATTATGTCCTCCATAACCTCTAAATCAGTTGTCTTATCCATATTGTTAATGTTATTTAAATTGCACCTTATTGATTCATATTTCTTATTCCGGTCTACTACTGTACATTTACTTCTATCTATAATAATTTGCACTGTCAAATGTACTGCCATCAGCACTGCTGTTACCTGTCACACTGTCACTTAAGATCACTGTCACTTTACCTTCACTGTACTGCACAGAATGGCTCAGGTGTCCTGTATGACAATTACTCCGTTCATTTCTTAATTTTGTAATTTTAATTTTATTTAATTTAGTTTGATCTTAGTTTTCAATTTGATAATTGCAAATACTTCAACTTTTCTATTCTATTTTATTTTGTTCTTTTGCTACACTACAGTTTATTGACTTATATTTTATATTATATGTTATTCTATTGCTTATTGCATGTTATTTTACTCTTGTACTGCCCCTGTAATGCTGCAACACTTGAATTTCCCCTCTGGGGATCAATAAAGGTCTATCTTATCTTATCTTATCTAATTTTTCCTCCTCTGATAGAATATCTGGGTGTTACTGCAATAAAAAGGTTATTCTTGTTACTACATTTTCCTCTTCAGCTCTTCTAGATCTAGCTTTAAGAGTATCATAACATTTCAACCAAAAAGTTAATTACTGTAACGTGTCTGGACTTTTATTTTTTACCTTAAACCCAAAATTATCACAATACATCCCCATGATTTAATATACATATAAATACAAAAAATGGTTGGGGTTATACCCTTTTAAAGAATTTTTCCTTTATTTGACAGTTGTACAGTGTAGAGAGACAGGAAGGTTGGGGAGAGGAATGGGGGAAGACATGCAGCCAATGACCTGAGCCGGAGTCGAGCCCAGATCGCTGCGGGAAGGACACAGCCTTTATGATACGCGCACTTAGGCCGATGAGCCACCGGGGCGCACCGGAGGTATACTCTTTAACTAGCAGTGTTACCATTTTGGGTCAACCATTTGTGAATAATTATTTTCTGGGCCAAATACATGTGTCTGGAGCATGAACAGTTCCGTAACAGAGATATTTGGCTCCATTAAAATCCCAGTGTTCCAATAAATAAAGTTCTTTTGTCTCATGATGCATTGTGCGGAAGAGAAGTTGCAAAATGGCTACCAGGAAAGATCATCATTCAAGTTCTTCCTGTAGATATGTTTGAGATTGTAATTATATACACCTCTTGGCACACTACTACTGTTCATTACCATAACAGGGTATATTTAAAATAGTTTTGAAGATAATTATTTTATGTTTTGTGGAAAAGTAACTTTTATAGAGCCAAACTGTTAGTGAAAATATTTCTGCCGAGTCCTGCTAGCTATGCTAATTATTGCTAGCAACATGGGACTGCCATTCATTACCGTGATGCTCTGCATTCATTACCGTAACATATACAAGGCTGTTACGGTAATGAAATGAGGTGTTACAGTAATTTATTATATATGTATAATCAGGGCTCCAAATTTTCTGGCTGGTTTTTGTGACAGGGCGCAGAGCTACCGTCACGGTAGCAATGCGCTACCTACATTTCACGTGCAGAGTCCGAGTGCAAATGTTGCCTGTGTGTGTTTGTCTACCCTGTTCACGTAGTCTGTAAAAGGTCATACTGTCTCAAAACCATTTCTGTTAACCACGCCACTCATCATCCACCTCCGTTATGATCCGGTAGTTGTTTCGTTTGGGCAGTTTACCATCAAACACTACAGTGATTTTGCTAGCCTCTTAAAACCATCATCATTTCAAACGCTTGCTGTTTAGAACCTTTACCATTCATAATCTATTCGGTTATAATAATCACGCCATACAATGTCTTGTCTCATCAATGTTCCATTTATTTAAGTTAAAATTATTTAATTATCATCATAGCAAATGTCATGTCTTATCGGCGCCTCGCCTCTCCTATGTTGTGTGAAAGAATTTAACGGCACTTCCCCCTAGTTTAAATTCTGTGCTGCTTTTGGGCAGCCGGAAGTGATATAATGTGTAATGAAAAATATTTTTCTGCTGTTTTTACATAATTTAGCTATGCCAAAGTAAGTTAGCAATGTGCCAAATATGTTTTCAGATTTTTCTAGCCGTGTAGAAATTAATAGTTTTGCTGTTTACGTTTTTAATGTGTAGCTCTCTTAGAACATCCCTGTCAGCTTATGAATGGGTGGTATGCCCAATTTGCAGGGCGTGTTCTAGGCCTACTTTGCTATGGCAGCTTCATTCTCAAGGGGAGCTGGTGTTGAGCAGACATGTTGTCCAGGGTCTAGTAATTGTTTAGTGACTATTTGGTCAGTTTAATGGCCTAATGTTGGTCGACCTGTTTATTTAAGTTTAAGCTAATGTTTTGACTATGATGTCATTTTGTTTTCCTTTTTGAAAAGTTTTTTTTTCTCTGTTATTTTTATTTCTTTGATTGCTTTAATGCCTAAATAGGCCTTAATTGGGTCTACACCATGTCCCAAAAGTTCATGCACCCCAATGGGCAACATGTCTGTCTCCAAAATGGGTTGCACCTGGTCAGCCAGGTGTTGTGAGGTTATTTAATTAGTTCATCTGTTTGCGAGAGGCCTATAAATTTCTTGGTTGACCAAGAAACCAAAAGAGAACTGTCACTGAGAGAACCTTTTTGGTAGTGCTGCCATGATGGCCAAACAAAAATCTGGAAAGGCTGCTCTTTCAGAGCCTCAGGTCTGTGCTCAAGCCATTGCCTTGCGCAGGGCAGGGAAAACTTGCTGGGAGGTAGCTCAGGACCTTGGCGGAAGCATACGCTGGGTGAAGAAGTGGTGGCAGAGACACCAGAGTTGTGACTCCCTTGAAGACGAGCCCCGTGCAGGTCGCCCCTCAGTCCTGAGTTCCAGGGCCAAGGACCTCATTCGAAAGGCCATGGGAAAGAGACACCAATCCTGCCACGGACTCAGTTGAAGACTGAGGAAATTTGGGAAGCAGTTTCTAAGAGTACCATCCATCATTTTCTGACTGAGAAACTGGGTCTGAGAGCATACAGAAGACAGTGGATTCCTTGCCTTACCAAACTGCAGAAGGAGAAGCGTCTGCCTTTTACAAAGAAGTATGCCACAATAATCCCAAGACGCTGGGAAAACTGAGTTTTCTCTGAGTGTCCACTCTACTTATTTCCAAATCCCAACAGCCAAAATGACCGCATCTACACCAACGATCAAAAGAAAGTGCCACCTTCTGAGCAAGTCAAGTTCACTGCCCATTGCATGGTCTGGGGGGCGATGTCATCTTCAGGGCTGTTGGAGTTGCATGTTGTACCCCAGGGCACCACCATCAATGCTGAGTATTATGTCAAGAATATTCTCCAGCCAGTGCTACTTCCCATACTCACCAGAAAAAAAAATCAGGGCCCGTCACTGCTAGGAAGATGTTCAATAGGCGCAAGGAAATGGTCTTCGTGCAAGATGGTGCCCCCGCACATACTGCTCGTTCAACTCAGCAGTGGTGTTCTGAGCAGCTTCCTGGCTTTCTGCGCAAAGAGGAATGACCACCCAACTCCCCGGACCTCAACCCGATTGAGAACTACTGGGGTATCCTGAACAGTTGGGTCTTCTACAGCCCACCCCCTACCACCATGAAGCAGCTCAATGCGAGGGCTGTGCACGAGTGGGGCAACTTTGAGCTTTCCGTTCTGAACAACTTAGTGCATTCTATGCCCCACAGGCTCAGGGCAGTAATTAAGATGCAGGGGGGATACACTGGCTTTTGAATAAATGCATTCTGTTGAATATTCCCAATCTGAGTTGACTTTTTCTGTGGTGCATGAACTTTTGGGACACAGTGTAAATAAAAGAAAAAGCCCATCTTCTCAACCTAATCTCCGCTTCCTCCTGAGTGCTTCCATCTTGCTTAGACCGCTTACATCACATCTACCTTTTAACAGTTTTCTAGGGGTTATACTGTAGTGGTTGGTTGGTACTAGGTGTTGTTTGGTTTACTAGGGGTTGGTTGGTACTAGGAGTAGTAGACAGAAAAGGAGATTAACTATATTGACTAGAGTAAGCAAAGTTGATGTATGAATGCCATGTGAGGTCATTACCGTAACAAAGCTTTTCATTACCATAACACTTGCTGTATATGTAAATAATTGGATGGGAATGAGCGATAACTTCAAATTTTATTTTTGCACAGGAAGTATTTGTCTAGTCTTTTCAGATTACTGAATTGGCATTTTTTATTTATTTGTAAAATTTACACTACAGGAAAAATTTAGTATAAAACATGTAATTTTGTTACGGTAATTAACATAATAACTAAAGTTATTATATCAATAAACATTTTTCTGAATGTATACACTATGTGGCTATTCTGAAATATGAATAGAACATACATGAAAAAAATAAAAGGTCTACCTTTCATACATATTCAGTTATCATCAATTGAAAATGTGTGACGGTAATGAACTTATTTGGTCAATGACTCAATAAAACATTCTAAAAATGTATTAAAAAACTTGTATTGATCCCTCATTTTAATTGAGCCAGTAAATTGAGACCCTGTTTGCTACTAATGAGAGAAAAAACTAGCAAAATTGACCTAAAATTGTTTTTGCAAAAGTCAGGACAGTTTCGTGAGAATCACCCAGTTAATGAGGTTAGCCAGAGTGTGAACGACATCATCGGAGATAAAATCACTGTCTATTCATAAATGTCTGCTGACGTCATAGACGCACGTGACCGCGCTCAAACTCTAGGCGCCGCCATTTTGGGTACTGACTGACAACAGGCTGTCTATCTGTCGCCCCGTGGGCTGTGATGAGAAGTCTCACAAAAAGAGTGGATTAACATTTTTTAATGATACGGCTCTTTTGAATGCTGCATTTTGATTAATGAATTACACTCTGATTCTACATTTTACGGTCTTTTATTTCTGTAAAACAGACTGTAGCTAAGTGAAACAGGCCGTTGCTAGGGACGCCGCTCTGATCGGAGGAGACAGAGGAGAAGAACTATGCAGGATATTTACCTCATGTTTCATTTTTACCTTCATTAAACAGCTTCGGACTAATTGTGATGTTAGATAAATGACTTGTAACTTGTTACAGGGAGAATGGAGGCTCCTTCCACGCCAGGCTGGAAACCAAAACTGCGATCAGAGCCTCGGACCCGGTGTCACAGCTCTCGTCTACGAGGCATGCATGCCGTGTTAATTCTTTACCTCAAAGTTTTAAAACACGTTTACATCAGTAGCGCAGCCAGAACTTAAAATTGCGTGGGCAATAAATATCTCTTTATAACAATTAGTTCTGCCTCAATCGCAATCATTTTTTTTTCTGATTAACTATGCTTTCAATACGATAACACTCCGCAATATCAGGTGTTGCCTGTTCACCTCCTTCAGGCAAAACGACAATCATTCATTTGGCTGCGCAATTTTGTGCATTTAAAATCTCTGTCTTTGGTTCAGTTTGAATAATTCAGTCGATCATGAAGCACAGGTTGGATCGCCTGATGAGCCGAAAAGGTAGCGCGGAAGTTCCAGAACAGTTTACCTCTCGAAAAGGATTATTAAAACTAAGCACAACTTATGAGCAACTTACTTTGCTGAACTGAATTATTCCTATTGATTAGTCGCCCTTAGATCGCACCACGAAAGAAGCCGTGTCTTTTTTTTTTTTTTTTTTTTTTTTGCCAGCTGATTATTCATATAAATTGAAATTGCTTTAACAAAGGAAAATGGCTAAGAACAAGTTAGGTATAATAATTGTAATAAACCGAGGTTGTGAGGCCGCTCAATTTTCAGGTGTGGCTACGCCACTGATATGAAAAGCTCAAAATTGCGCATCCAAATGAATGATTGTCTTTTGCCTGAACGAGGTGAATAAGCAACACCTGATAGTGCGGAGTGTTTTCGGATTGAATTAATTAGAAAAAAAATGATTGCGATCGAGTCAGAACGAATAAGGAGATGTTTAGTGCCCACCCAATTTTAAGTTCTGGCTACGCCACTGGTTTACGTACACTAAAGAAAGAAAGACCGAGAAACAGAAAGATAACTTACAAACGAAAAGCTCGTTCGAGGTGGTATTTCATTGTCAGCTCATTTAACGTTGGATGGACTGATCAGATATTTTACTTAATACGATATTTTACTTTCCAAATGTATTTTCCAAATTAACTTACTATATCAAAGTGTACGGATGTCCGACTGATGTCATTATTATCATTAATAGTAAGTATTTCATTATTCCATCATAACAATCCCATCGTCAAAACTCAAAATCATATCTGCACCCCTGAATTTCCCATTTCCTCATTATCATCATCATTTGATAATTATTCCATCAACTTCAATCGTTACCGAATAAATTAATCGCCGTATTCATCATCACTATTACTATCCACCGGGACTATCAATCACAACGACAATAAATATATCATGTATTTTGTATCAATATCATCAAAATTCATCATCATAACTATTGAAAAGAAAAAAAAAAAAAACCATGACGCCGATGAGATCGAAAGGCAGCTAGCGAGCGCGAGCTGACTATACCAAGGAGGTAGGGATTAATACATTCTTGATTAAAATCTCCAAATTGACACTGATTGATTCTCCATCTGCTTCCCATTCAAGTAAGTTGATAAGATAATCTTTGGCGCACGACAGTCGTGAGCTACAGGAATAAATAATGCAGCCTACATAAGCGAATGTCTGGGTGATGCCATTAATGATTACCCATCATTTTATCTTGTGCACAATCAGTGTACTGATCTTCGGGAAACGGGTATTGCAGTTTTCTTCCCGGGACCAGAACCTTTCGGGCGGGACACAGGTACCCGGTTTTTAGTCAACACACAACCGAGGAGGGTGAGCAAAACAGCGGAGAAGTGACAGGACTTGCAGGTTCGCGAAATGATTCAATTTATAAATCGATAAAAGTCGTATTTTGATCAACAGTACGCCTGAAATTAATAATTTCACTCATAAGCCGTGTAATTAGCGGGATAATGTAGAGTTAGTCCGTTGTTATGGAGAAATATATACTGAGACATCCTTCATCGTAGCCCATACAGTCTATGGTCGTAGCTGCGCCTCGGTCCCTGGTATGTACTGAAGATGGCGCTCACAACAAAAACGTCACGTGACTGAAATCCATGAATACCTCCCCCTCTCGAAGCAACATCCAAATGAAGCTTCGAACGTAATGAGAGACTTCATTTCGCAGAGACGACACAAGCCTCGACACGGAGCTCCGTTAGGAGGTGCCTCACATTTTTGATACAGCCTCCAAAGCCTTGGTATCGAGGGTAACAGCACTATACTAAGGTATTTCATTCAGTTTCAGCTGCTTCAGTTATGCTGTTAGAATACTTTGATCGGAATTAATCATTTTTTTTCGAAACTGTAATGGATCAAACGGTGCCTCTTTCGGTAAAATGGAGGGGACAGCCTGATATGTTGAAGCAGGGACTTTATTCGCTGTGTCTGTGTTTCCGCTTTTGTGAAATATATGGGGTTTCAATACTGTAGCCATATTTTCTTTGTGTTGTATTGCCTCCCCCTACTTGTGTCCTTGTTTGAAACACGAATTACAGCGGTTAGGTTGGTTATTTTGCCTATTCTGTTATGGAGCACGTGACAGTGCTTTGTTCTTGCCGCACTCTATTTATTTGAATGAGATGTCAGCAAAATTAGGGTGTCCATTTGTACTACGCCTTGTTACGCCCCTGTTGTGTGACATGACAGACTGTCGAGTAAAAGAAAACTTGCCTTTGAGTTTTGACATTAAAATTATCAGGATGAGACCACAAATTCAGATTAACACAGGACATGAGTAATGATCAACCCGTTTAGCCACTGAAAAAGTTATGGCGGGGGAAAAGATGTTTTATTTCACATTGACTACATTAAACTTTAATAAAATTCTTTCAGAAAAATAAACAGTTTGAAAACCTACAAAGTGGCATTTGCGGAACTAGTGAAACGACAAGCAGTCACTCTAATGGGTGTTGATGAAAAAGTATTAAGAGTACGAAATTGGGATTTATATGGTCAAATATACGATAATTTCCGATCATAATGACATTTATAACGTGATGAATCCCGGGAATACACGCGTTTAACGGCCACACATTGCGCAGTGCGCCTTATCACAGGCGTTGATTTGGTACTGCTGCAACGGCAAGCAACAGTTATGGGGCATTTATTTCTCTATCAAGCCGAATATCTCGAAACGATAGTTAAGAGTTAAATCCACAATAATTTACCGTTCTAGCGGTGTCAAACTCAAGGCTGATAGCGAAGTCGTTTTCCCGCAAATAAAGTTTGATTTCTACCCTTACGAAAAAGAAGTTTATTCAAGTGTGCTATTAGTATACTTCTTCTAAAATAAAAATAAGAGAGTATACTTTCAGTTTACTTTTGATGTACTTATCAGAGATATACTTAGCAAAGTAATACGTCAGTATACTTAGCTTATACTGAAAAGTACACAGAAAAGTCTAAGTATATTTGGCTAATACTTGTACCTTTTCTTGAGTATATCTCAAAGTATTAAAATATTCATGCCTAATGTATAAGTGTACTGGCTTGCAGTTAGGCTACTATCAAAAGAATAAGCAGATTAAAATATTTTTACCATACATATTGGCTTCTTTGAAGTATACTGCACTATATTTTTACTCAGTTTTTACTATCTCATGGACTTACATATTCCACATGTACGTTTGCAGTAACAAGTCAGCTTTGGGGCAGCATAGTAGAGTAAATAGCACATGGGTGGAGCTGAACTTGATTTTTATGCAGTGTTATTAACCCACACAGAAACAGATAAACATTCGTCTGATTTTATTTGAGAACAAATTTGACAATTATTCCAGTATTGACAGACTTGATATATACTCTTCCAAACAAAAGTATACTTCAAGTTAAAGCAACATAAACTTAACGTACCCATCTAGTTTACATCTAAGTTTTATTTTGTACTGCAAGTACACTACAAGTGAACTTTTAAGTATACTGTGACTTAACTAGTTGTATACCTCTCGCATACTTTTCAATTTATGAAAGTATACATTAAGTATACTGCAAGTAAACTTACAGATATACTGCTAGTTTATAAGTTGTATACTTCTAGTAAACTTTTCAGTTCATGAAAGTATACTGTGAAGTATACTGCTAGTAAACTTAAAGATGAACTATTAGTTCACTAGTTATATACTTCTAGCACAATTTCTATTTTATAAAAGTATAATTTGCAGTATACTTTAAGTAAACTTACAGATATACTGCTAGTTTATTAGTTATATACATACTTCTAGTAAACGTTTCATTTCATGAAAGTATACTGTGAAGTATACTGCTAGTAAACCTAAAGATGAACTATTAGTGCACTAGTTATATACTTCTAGCACAATTTCTAGTTTATAAAAGTATAATTTGCAGTATACTGCAAGTAAACTTACAGATATACTGCTAGTTTATCAGTTATATACTTCTAGCAAACTTTTCAGTTCATGAAAGTATACTGTGAAGTATACTGCCAGTAAACTTAAAGATGAACTATTAGTTCACTAGTTATATACTTCTAGCACAATGTCTAATTTATAAAAGTATACTGAAAGTAAATTCAGATGTACTACAACTTTACTTGTTATATACTTCAAGCCAACTTTTTAGTTCATGCAAGTACATTTTGAAATATAAGTAAGTAAAGTAAGTAAAATTTTATTTGTATAGCGCCCTTCACAGTACGGATACACAGCGTGCTTCACAGTAAAAACATATAAAACAATACAGTACGATGACCGTCATCATCATCATCATCAACACATCATCAATAGCAGCACCCAAATCATTGCCATGGCTTTGTGAGAAAGCAGTGAGGCATAAAGTGCGAGTGCACAATTTCACAGGCGGAAACCATACATCTGAGCGATCAAAACATTCTCAAATGGAGTGAACCGAGAAACAAACTCAGGCCTACGCCAAGAAGGCTTGTCAGAAAAGATGAGTTTTGAGCTGTTTTCTAAAGCTGTCCACAGACTGGGCAGCTCTCAGAGCCTGAGGAAGCGAGTTCCGTTGGCGTGGGGCCACTACTGCAAAGGACCGATCTCCTTTAGTTTTTAGCCTCGTGCGAGGTCAGTATACGGCAAGTAAACTTATAGGAAGACTACAAGTCCACTAGTTCTGTACTTGAAGCCCTCTATAGTTTAAATTTAGTTTTAAACTTTTAGGGAGCTAAAGGTTTTTATTTTTTAAACTGCAAGTATACTTCAAAGTCTTCTTTAAGCTAACTTAACATCATACTCACAGTTTATGATTATTGCAATCTAAAATATATTACTATTGCTATTCAGATATTATTTAACGTAAGTAGACGAGAGGTTACCTCATGTACTCTACTAGTAGACAATGCTTAAGTGCATTCTCCTTTAATTTACAGATGAAGGTACTTATAAGAATTTACAATGAAACACATACTCGGGATTGAGAACAAAATTGATTCGTTTATAAATTAGGCTAAATTTTCAAACACTATATTGTCTTGGATGCCAAAGTATAAGAACACAGCAATGGCAACTCATATTGAAATCCCAATTCAATACAAAAAAAAAACCTCTTTCTCTCATATGGAACCAGAAATATGCATAAAATATTAATTAGCAATGCCTTCTGCCTGACCAGTAGGCTGAAGGACTCCAGCAAAGGCTGATGAAATATTCCAAATGAATACACCGATGAGCTGTTTTTTGGTTAATGGAGTTCTGTATCAGTCAAAAATATGACCAACTAAAGAACAGATGCAGCAGTGCTGTAATACTTGAAAGATGGACATTCTGTTTAACAAATGATTTAATCATTTTTAAACAACAGTGTGGACATCAAAGCCCTGCATATTGTACCTGCACCAAACATTGCTGTGTTTAAGTTGAGATATCAGTTCAATCTAGCTGGCCATTATGTGCAGATTCACAGATAAATGTACACAGTATTTTCAAACATGAGATTAAGAAGACAGTGCGATCAGTGCGATCTGACATAGTGACAATGAAATGTCTGTACTAGTTTTAAAACTAGCAACCATACCGCAATTTGATCTGCACCAGCTGTGTGGTAGAAGCTAAGTGGGTGTAGGCTTGGTTAGTACTTGTATGGGAGACCACCTGGGAAAAAAAGTTGCTGCTGGAGGAGATGTTGGTGGGCCAGTAGGTTGGGATCTTCTCTCTGGTGGAATAATACACAATACTCCAGTGCAGTGATGAGGATGTTATCTGTCTGATGAGATGTGAACCTGATGTCCTGACTCACTGTGGTCATTAATCATCCAATGACTCTCTTTAAGTTTCCTAGCTGTATACCTCACAGTATACTTTCATGAACTGAAAAGTTTACTATAAGTATATAACTAATAAACTAGAAGTATATGTCCGTAAGTTTACTTGCAGTATACTGAAATGTATACTTTCATAAATTGAAAAGTATGCTAGAAGTATACAACTAGTTCACTCACAGTATACTAAAAGGTTCAACTGTAGTGTACTTGCAGTATAGAATAAAACTTAGATGTAAACTAGATGGGTACTTTCAGTTTACTTTGCTTAAACTTGAAGCATGCTTAAAAGTATACTTTTATAAACTTAAAAATGTTCCAATTTAGTCAGAAGAAGTATTAAATTAGTGTACTTTCTAGTACACTACAAGTACATGGTCCGTAGTATACTTGCTATACTTATACTCAAGCATACTTAATAAAATTAACTAAAATTAATAATAATAATAATAATAATAACTACCACTACTACTACTATTATTATTATTATTATTTTTATTGTAAGCTTCAGCTGATTGCCAACTATGACGATTTTACCCCACATACTGACGAAGTAACCTTGGGTATGGGGTTGCTTCGGCATGTTTGTGATTTATCGAAAATTGAATATTGTGACGTAAATATATTTTATATTGAGATTGTATCAATAAAAGTTTTCTGCACTACACATATACCGTAAAAGGTATTTCTCTAAGTTTTAGCAACAAAGAGTTTATGGAGCCAAATACAAAATCATGACGAGGTAACCCCGATCTTCCCTATTTTGCCTATTTTAAACACCTTCGGCATTGATTGATCCAAACTAGTGATATGGCTCATTGGTCCCCATGGCTCTTCGGACCCCAGTCTCCCCTACCAGTGTTTCACTTTAAGCAAAATAAAGAAAAGGGTTGATATTACTCTCATGTGAATCAAGATCAGGGCCCCGTTTCAGAAAGCGGGGTACGTGGCAACTCTGAGTTTGTTAATTCAGGGTTGCAGGAGTTTTCCGGTTCACAATGCGAGTTCAGTCCAACTCTGAGTCAGGTGCCGCGGCAACATACTCCGTGAAGCAAACCTGCTCACTGGCAGGTTTTCTTCTAGTAACTCAGAGTTTCTTCTCCTCCCGAGACTGCAGACTGAGGAGATGTTAGACATGGCTTGTCCGTTCCTTGAAGAGACACAGTGGCGTCTCTAAAACTGATCATTCGTGGGCCCGGACCATGCCTTTACGTCAATGATTATTCCTGGCTTGTATTCAGTTATTTTCCATCATTAACACGTTTTCCAATTATGACGGGGATCGAGCAAAGTGGCTAGGGTCATTTGGCTGGCAGTCTCATAATGGGTTACCTCTCTGACATGAGCCTCAGTTGATTGGTGCACAGCTGTGCTGCCTTCTTGTCAGTCAGACCTCGCTGCTTGGTCACCATGGCGTGCCTCAACATGCGGATGAGAGGAATGACCTTTGAGCCCGATATGTATGAAGGTACTGTTACGACCCTGGTGGTCTTCCAGGGCCTGTGTAGTCTGTTTGTATTAGGTACCTGTTGGGGTGGAGCTTGGAGGAAATTAACCAAACTCAGTCCAGCTGCATTTGGTGATTCCAGGGGTTAAAGGACCAGTCAGCTCTTGGCATCGGGGGACGTTTCGTCGTTCCCCCACGCACCTCGTTTTATTTGTGGTTTTGTTATGTTTTTGCAACCAACACGCTCTACACCGTACTTTCCCCTCATCCACATCCTACACCACTGACAACGCTGACTTTTCAATCTTATTGGACGGCCGTCTTTTCCTTATGTTTGGAGTTGTTTCTTTTGGATATAAAATAAATTGTTATTGTTGGCCAAACCGATCTGGTGTTTCCTTCTTGTTGCGACCAATTGAGCCGTGGTCGTAACAGTACTTTTGTGTCTTTTTCATCCAAGCATAAAAAACTGTTCTGGACCATATTTCAAATTTGTTAGTAAAAACAAGCAAAGTATTGGTTACAGTTTGGATTTGGTTACAGACGTGAGACGTGCTTTTGAAGCAAACTTCTTTTCTTGCGTTACAAAAAGTTTTGGTTACGAATCAGCCCTCTTTGCTTGCGAGTTAAAAAGTTTTGGTTCTGGAACAGTCCTCTTTGCTTTCAAAATGAATTTGACTTAATGGGCGGGATCTACGCTGACAAGTGAGAGGAGTGTGGTCAAAAGTTTTGTGCGTGTGTAAAAAAGTTTTGAACTTGTAGAAATATTTTGTGCGTGTGGAAAAAATTTTTGAGCTTGTGAAATAGTTTTTTACATGTGTAAAAAAGTTTTGAACTTGTAGAAATATTTTGTGCATGTGTAAAAAAGTTTAGTGCTTTTGAAATAGTTTTGTGCGCGTATAAAAAAGGTTTTGAGCTCGTGAAATAGTTTTGTGCGTGTGTAAAAAAGCTTTGAGCTTGTAAAATAGTTTTGTGTGTGTACAAAAAAGTTTTGAGCTTGTAAAATAGTTTTGTGTGCGTGTAAAAAAATTTTGTGCCTGTGTAAAAAATTTTTGAGCTTGTGAAATAGTTTTGTGCGTGTATGAAAATTTACTACCTTCCCGTCTGACAGTGAGGTTTCCTACCTTCGCGTGCAACACTTTTTTTTTTTACAAGCACAAACCAGATTTACGAACCTCGAGTTACGAATTATGGCCCTATTTTTACTCCTGTGTGGGCAGATTAGCCAATCAGCATGTTGCCCACTGAATAGCCAATCAGAATGTTACCCACTGTCACAGTAAGTCAAACTGTCCAATCAGTGGCCAAAAGGTTCTGATGCTATTTCTCCCCCATGTCTATGGCGAAATCCATAGCTCATTGATTTCCGTTTTTATTGTACTGTAATGTCATTGTAATCAAATATTCTCACCAGCAATAGCCAGATATGGAAACTGTGATATGTCTCGGGCAATTGATGTGTGCGGTTTTCACCAACACGGTTCGATTGACTCACATTACATCAATTAGCTGGTTAGCAAGTTAGCTTGCTACTCTCCTTCAAGCTCGCGAACATTACGAACAACCACTGTATAAAACTTGCTTCCAGTTTATTAAACTTGGCTAGATTGCGATCGGTCACCAGAAACTACCAGTCAAGTATTTTTTACATGGTTCGTAATGGTCTTATTAACCTTGCGTTATATCGGAGTTGATCGTAATTACGGACAAAAAAGTGCAAGGAACAATTCGGCTGTTCAAGAAACATGGAGCTATCGCGATCAAGTCGGTCAGGGCAAACTGGATGCTCAAACCTTCAGTTCAATAAAAACGACAACTGTGCAATGGATTTCGCAGGTCTTTATTGTAGCAGCGCGATGCTAACAGTAGGATATGTCTTTCTAGTCTTCCCCCAGCTTACTCCTATGCTGCCTACGATTCACCCACTTGATAGCGATAGCTACCCATTTCTTGAATAGTTGAATTGTTCCCTGCACTTTGTGCAGAAAACTGAAATAAAACAAGTAGACATCGTCAACAACATCCCCCGCCAAAATGTCTTCTTTAAAGATACTATGAACAGAGGCTCCCAGAAGTGCCACAAGGGCAATAACTGTGGGGAAAATAATAGTGTGCTTCTTATTTTTGAACTCCATCAGGGTCTTTATGGTCTTAAGCTACACACCAAATTTGGTTATCCTATCTGGAATATTTCCTGTGAAAAGTAGTTCCCCTTTACATATACCGTGAACAGAGTTGAAAAAAGTGAATCAAGGGCAATAACTCCGGGAGAAATAATCACGCTGTGTCTCATTTTTCGAACTCGATCAAGGTCTTTATGGTCTTAAGCTACACACCAAATTTGGTTATCCTATCTGGAATATTTCTTGTGAAAAGTTGTTCTCCTTTATAGACAACGTAGTCAGAGTTCAAAAATGCGAATCAAGGGCAATAACTCTGGAAAAAATAATCGCGCTGGTCTCATTTTCGAACTCGATCAAGGCCTTCATGGTCTGAACCTATATGCCAAATTTGATTATCCTATCTCGAATATTTCTTGTGAAAAGTTGTTCTCCTTTATCCCGGACGGACGCACGGACGGACGGAAGGACGCACGCACGCACACACGGACGGACGGAGGTCAAATGAATATCCCCCGGCCACTTCGTGTGGCGGGGGATAATAAACTGAAGCAATTTTTATACAGCAGTTGTTCGTAATGTTTGCGAGCTTGTAGGAGAGCAGCCAGCTAACCAGCTAATTAACGTAACATGAGTTAAACAATAAAACCGTGTTGGCGAAAAGCTGGCGAACATTAAGAACAACCGCTGTATAAAAATTGCTTCAGCTTATTACTATTTATTTTAACAGTTTTTGTGCACTCGCACAAAACTATTTTACAAGCTCAAAGCTTTTTTTACACACGCACAAAACTATTTCTTAAGCTCAAAACTTTTTTACACACGCACAAAACTATTTCAGAAGCTCAAAACTTTTTTACACACGCACAAAATATTTCTGCAAGTTCAAAACTTCTTTACACGTGCAAAACTTTTGACCCTAATTTGATTCCATTGGAGAGCAGCTATTGGTGGGTTTGGCTTGGACTGACAGCATGGCTATACACACGCACAGGTCCCTCCCTCCCATTCTAAGTGCTCTACGACAGAAAACTGAGTGTTGAAGTGACGTTTCATGGATGTAAGTTGACATTAATGTCCCTTTTTAATTGAATCGCCTTTGAAAGTTGCGTGACAAGATTTCACTTCGTGTGCCAGCTTGTAAATGTCATGGAATCTGTCGCGGTTGACATCTCTTTAAAAATCAGCTTATAGTACCAACCAGCAGTGGTCGGCAGCTTTTTCAGAACAGCGCACGATTGGCTAAAGCGCTGTAGGGATGCAAATTGGGAAGGGACTGCTGGGAAGGGAAATTGAAAATGATTGCCTTGTTCGTTGCTCAAGCGCCTCCTGTTGGCCAGCCAGGTGCTTGTCAGTGAGATTCTGAGCTTGCTCATGTTCGGGTATCATCCGCCCTCGTTCTGAGCTTGCGATAGTTTCGACCAATGAGTGTAAAGATGCAGGGGCTGACAGGCGTGTGCTTCAGAGGAGAGCCGCAAACTGTCTCTCTCTCCTGAGCTAGCAACAGGGGGTTGTATACAAGCAAGCCTTGTACATAGTTCTTGGATTGTGCATTCCAGAATCGCGTGGGATTGGAGATGCCAAATTTATTAAAAAAAAAAATCAGCTTATATGCTGGGCACCAACTGCAGGAACGAAGTTGGCTAGCTAACTGGCTACGTTTTTGCTGCTTGCTGACCTGTGCCGTCAAGGCTGCAGTGTATCGCGGAAGAGGCGAATAGACTTAATTATTTATCGGCCTCCGCAGCGATGCACTCAAGCCTTGGCACTAAAGGTTAGCAAGCAGCGAAAATGTAGCTAGCTAGCTAGCTAGCCTAGTTGGTTGCTGCAGTTGATGTTTAGCATAAACTGAGTTTTAAATAGATGTGGACCGCGACAGATTCCATGGCATTTACAAGCTGGCACACGTAGTGAAATCATGCCATGCAACATGCTGAGTTTAAAGGCAGTTCAATTACAAAAGGGACATTAGGGGGCGCCCCGGTGGCTCATCGATCTAAGCGCGTGTGCCAAAAAGGCTATGTCCTTCCCGCGGCGACCCGGGTTCGATTCCAGCTCGGGTCATTTGCCGCATGTCTTCTCCCAACTTTCCTGTCTCTCTACACTGTATATCTATCAAATAAAGGAAAAATCCCCCCCCCAAAAAAAGGGACATTAATGTCAACTTGCTCCATGTAACCATACATGTCAACGTCTTCGGGTTCGCACCTGAATTACCAGCAGTTAATTTCTGTGAAATCCTTTAAAAATCAGTAAAAATTTTTTAAAGGTATTTTTTTAACATATTTTTTCATGCATGAAATTATAAATGGCGTGTGGAATTTTCATTTAAATACTGTAAATGCTTAATAAGCTTTCTATTCAAGTGCGACAATGAAAAACCTCAAAGCCTCATCCAGGACAGTGACATCGGTTGTGCCGATATTATACACGGGCATGTCGGGGATCCTTTGCGCTCCACTTTGTGGAAATTTGGACCAAAATTGCTTATCTCTTATCTATAGCCTATTCATGTCATTCCGATCGTATAACATGAGAGAGAAGGCTGACGTATAGTAATAGCCAATGCAGTGAAGCCTGCCGTACGCATGATAAGCAGAAGCTCCAAAATATGGTCCACTATGGGGTAAGGTCACAGTATTTGTTTTCTTGTAGATGGGACAAAAACAAAACTCATTGTCTTCTGCACACGTCCCCACTATAGTTCTGTGAAATGTTTTGCATTTATTTGGAAGACATTACTATGAACTACAATTGTGCCAAAGCAAAATGATATCACTTTTGTGTAAATGACTCTTTTGTCTTAAGGAAGCTTTATTGTAGATGGGACAGCTTGTGTCATTGTTTTTAGACGCTTCATGGAAAATCAAAATCCCTGATCTGTTAAATATTTTCAAGGAACTAGTTCAATTGATCTATGAAGTAAAATAACTGCCCTACAACATGGAGAAAAAATTTTTGTTAAATCATCAATATAAAGATAATGAGACCAAATAATGAGATTTGTAGATGGGACACCCCGAAAGTTTGTAGATGGGACAGATATGGGACACAGGCAATTCTACGAGTTAATGGGAGTTGATAGGTGTATAAAGCACTCAGGTCAGTGCAAACAAGATGATAAAAAGAACAACATCAACTTAGTCCAAAAAGCAATTTATTGTAGAACAATCGACTAATTACAACAACTAATTAGGCTTAATTAGAAAATAAAAAATACATGTCATTTTCTTCTTGATGACACATAACTTGCTCACAATACAATACAAACTAATAAATGTACATATATACCATGATTCTATATGTCATATTTTGCAAGTTACTAAACCCTGTGGCACTACTTGTTTGCACGGCATAAGTATGTTTGCCACATCTCCATTCATGAGATATGATTTGATCCAGTGCACATACTCACTGTTCAGTGAGTTTCTTTTGTATTGAGGTGAAAGTTGATGAAAATGACCCTTTTGATCTGATCTTGAGTTAGCATCAATAGTACACAAATCAATAGATCAATCAGTGGTTAACATTTCGTCTGATAATCTACTCAAAGTCACATCAAAGCTTATTAAAAAACTGACTACATCGATGAAAAAAACAAATATTGGTGAAAAAAATTATTAGTGATTGTATTTAGCCTAAGTAGTATTCGCTAATTATACTAATTAGCAGTGTTCTAGACTAGTAGTATTGCATGTGATCAGGTCAACCATAAGCTGAAAGAAGAAAAAAAAATCAAAATTGAGGAAAAACTAATTACTAGTGATTACTAATTAGCCTAATTAGCATTTACTAATTAGACTAATTAAGATTGTTTTAGTAGCACATATCATCAGATCGACTAAAAGCTGAAATATAATGATATGAATATCTTAACACTCCTAGAAACTAGCATTTTAAAATGGTCTCATCTACAGAGATGTCCCATCTACAAGCTTGTCCCATCTACAATATGTAGATGGGACACATTTTCTCTATTGTTTTACTGAAACACAATTATTTTCTGAAAATGTCAACTATGTCAATTCTATCCATTATATACTCAAGTAAGAGGGAAAAAAAGATTATTTGATTTGAAACCAAATTGTGGCTCTGAGAGAAACTTTTGTATCTCAATATCTAAATTAGCATTAATTAACCGCCTAAGTCTTTTGTTTAAGCACCTTCCAGTGAATTGTAAATATCAATTTTTGTATAGAGAATGTCTCATGTGATGCCCAATCAATACGCAAAATTTGAAAGCCATAGCTACTATGCCTTGGCTATAAAACAATAAAATCATGTGTCCCATCTACATATCTCATTAACCAATATTTCTTAATTAATGCTCTGATATCTTGAGAACAAAACAAGATATGAACAAACAGTTTTCAGATTCAAGAGTTTCAACCATTTTACTTCCCATCTACATTAAAAAATTAATTCCATCTGACAAAAAAAATGTACACTCATGTCGCAAATACAGTGACTGCACCCTATGGCCAACGACAAATTGTGTTGTGTCACGAGAAGAAGGATCCGGTTGTTGTTTGTTTACTATGGTGTGTGTTCATGTGCTCTTTCATTGTTGTCAAAATGAATAGCTTCCAATAAAGAATAACTTTCAATAATAAGTTGTTTTTCTAAATAGAGACCATCTGGAATTGTACCAGCCGCGATGACAGCAGGGTGCTTGTATAACGTAGGGCTGGATTAAAACATGTATAATGATGCTAAACATTATCTGTCACACCTATCATACCCATCTTCGAACTTAGTTTCATTTTTATCCCAGCTAGATGCAATGTCTTAACCCTATAATGCCCAGACACAGACATCATTATAGGAAAAATATGACCCAGTAATATTTTTGAAGTATTGAAGGGTAGTATTCAGATCCACTGTTCATCATTAGTTTTTGTGACAGCTAAATATACATTGCTGAACAGAACTTCTTCTAATTCCAGGAGTATCATATCTGATACAGCCAAAAATCAGCACCCCTCCAGAACTCAACACTCGAAATTTCTAATTATTTATATGCTCTCTACTATCTATAGCTATCCCTTGACATGTGTAAGAATAAGTTTTTGTGTAATATTTACCTTGGAATGCCGAACTTCACTGCCAAAGTCCAAGGAAATTCATGAATTCCCTTTCACATGGGAGCTGCTACCTTGAAGTGAGTGACTAGGGAGAGACTACTCCTGTAATCTCACTTCTTCCTTCCAGGTGGCAGCACTGTGTATCAGATATGATACAGTGAGCAGTCGTGGTTGTGTTGCATCTTACCAGGTGGGCATGGTCCTTCAAATTTGGTGTATCATATATGATACAGGGGGCATTATAGTTAAGGTTGAATCAAAAACAGTCCCGATGGTATTGTGTTAACGCGGACAGACAACGTATGATTCCAATATCAGCTACGCCTCATGGTTGATTTGCTTTGTGCCTGGGATTAAAAATCCGCATAACTTTATATCTTTAAATCCATAATCTGCGCAATTGGAGGGAAATCCTAATAATTTACAGGCAATCCATATTAGTTGACATATATGCTTCTTGCTATGCTTGTACAATGTTTTCGCCTTAAAACTAAATATTGGTGAGAGCCGCAATTTCCACACAAAAGCTCAAAATCCTTACTAAATACGGACAAACCATAGGGGTTGATTTCAGGGGCATTGTTAAGACTTGAAAACATTGGGGGCTTCAGCCCCCTTGACCCAACCATTTTTCGGAATCCGGAGGTTTCTCCCCCGGGAAAATTTTGAAAATCTTGCTATTAAAGACGCAATTTTAACGTAGCTGGACGAGCACTCCTATACATCACTGTGTCTTTCTCTACTTCCTCGTCTTGTTATCTAGGTTGCTGTGGGTGCTATAAAAAAAGAGCTAGTAATTGTAAATTGTCAGGTGGGTCATTCCACACCAAACTGAACAAAGCTCCCCCCCGACCCCCTCCGATTTCCATGAAACTTATTTTGCGAATGGCCCTTAGAACCAATAGTGATATACCAAAATTTCAGAAACAACGGTGAAATAGCTTTCAAGATATGCATGATTGAAATTTGCTGACCACGCCCATTTTGCTATTTTGCTTGCTCCGGGTCCAATGTTTTGAGGCCAGTATCTGCTTGCGCATCAGTGAGAATCTCAAGATTTTTTTTCTACGTCATCTACGCCTTGTTCGCTTTTAGGCTTCACCATCAGAAGCACTGAGGGATATTTCATATCCATTTTAAAAAAAGTTGAAAATGGGAGATAAATTTGCACTTAATTTTTTTAAGGATTTTGTAATGCGCTCTTCTCATCTAACAGATACAGTATTCCAAAACAGTTGCTACCGTTATATTGTATGGACATGTGGTAAATACCAGTATGCATTGCTACCCTTAGGTTGATACGCTGACCCCAGTAGATTTCTGTGACCTTGGCATTATTCTCAAAGTCATTACGACCATTTGACCACTTACAAATTCCTTGTCAACATGATTTCTCAAGAACGGTGTGACCGATTCCATTCATCTTTGGTGTCAAGGTGTATTAGGGGCGGGGGACTTAGTATTCACATTCGTCTGTCCGGCCGTGCGCCCCGTTTGTTGTGAACGCGATATCTCAAGAACGGTTTGACCGATTCCATTCATCTTTGGTCTCAAGGTGTATTAGGGGCGGGGGACATAGTATTCAGCTCTGTCCATCCGTCCGTCATGTCCCGTTTGTTGTGAACGCTGTATCTCAAGAACGGTTTGACCGATTCCATTCACCTTTGGTCTCAAGGTGTATTAGGGGCGGGGGACTTAGTATTCACATTCGTCTGTCCGGCCGTGCGCCCGTTTGTTGTGAACGCGATATCTCAAGAACGGTTTGACCGATTCCATTCATCTTTGGTCTCAAGGTGTATTAGGGCGGGGACATAGTATTCAGCTCTGTCCATCCGTCCGTCATGTCCCGTTTGTTGTGAACGCTGTATCTCAAGAACGGTGTGACCGATTCCATTCATCTTTGGTGTCAAGGTGTATTAGGGGCGGGGGACTTAGTATTCACATTCGTCTGTCCGGCCGTGCGCCCCGTTTGTTGTGAACGCGATATCTCAAGAACGGTTTGACCGATTCCATTCATCTTTGGTCTCAAGGTGTATTAGGGGCGGGGGACATAGTATTCAGCTCTGTCCATCCGTCCGTCATGTCCCGTTTGTTGTGAACGCTGTATCTCAAGAACGGTTTGACCGATTCCATTCACCTTTGGTCTCAAGGTGTATTAGGGGCGGGGGACATAGTATTCAGCTCTGTCCATCCGTCCGTCATGTCCCATTTGTTGTGAACGCGATATCTCAAGAACGGTTTGGCCGATTCCATTCATCTTTGGTGTCAAGGTGTATTAGGGGGTGCTCACAGCCCGCTCAATTAACGTGACCTTGGCATTATCCTCAAGGTCATTACAACCATTTTACCACTTACAAATACCTTGTCAACATGATATCTCAAGAACGGTTTGACCGATTCCATTCATCTGTGGTGTCACGGTGTATTACGGCTGGGGGACATAGTATTCAGCTCCGTCAGTCCATCCGTCTGGCAGTCCGTTCATCACGTCCCATTAGTTGTGAATTTCAAGAATGCTTTGACCGATTTTATTCATCTTTGGCTTCAATGTGTATTTGTGTGATACGCCGACCCCAGTCAATTTCCATCACCGGCAGGGGACATGGCCAGGTTTAGTGGCAACACTTGTTAATTAAGCTGTTAAAGCTATCAACTACTAATGGTCTTTCTTGGCTTGAACCCCGGAATTGCCGCTTGCGGCTATATTTATTATTATTTCTTTTCTTCCTCAGTAACGTTTTTGCAAAGTCCTGTGAGATGGTAAATGTTAGAGAGCTGAAATTTTGCACATTGGTTGGAAGTTGTCTGTAAATGCTGCCCAAGCCATTTTTAACTCAGTCGGCCTGATGGGGGCGCTATGATTCAAGAAAAACAGTTTTTTACTTTAAAGGTCATAACTCCTACGCTGTAAGCCTGATTCACATGAAACTTGGTCCAGTCATTATTTGGTCCAAACTCAACAACTTTTTCCCCATGGACCCCAAGGTTTGCCATATTGGATTTTCCACCATTTTCAATTTTTTGAAAAACACATTTTTGACATCTCCTCCTAGGCCGTGGGTCCGATTCCTTCGAAATTAGCTGTGGATCATCATTGGACCAAGCTTATGGCTTGTTGAAATCTCATTTCGTTTCCAAGATATTGACCAATGAACTTCAGCAGGGGCGTGGCTTAGCACATAAATGGACAAAAGTCAACAACCATTGGGCCAATCATCACAGAACTCACAGGATATGTCCATATAAGTACCAGGAACGTACCTTGACAGTTGCATGGAAATCGGCCCATAGGGGGCACTATAAATGCAAAAAATGGACATGACATGACACAAATCAGACTATAAATCAGCAATTGTTTGTCCTATAGCCATAAAACTCACAGGATATATCCATATAAGTACCTGAAACATACCCTGAAAATTTCATTCAAATTGACTGATAGGGGGCGCTATAAATGCAAAACAAAGCAGCGTGGTATAACACAAATCAGACTATAAATCAGCAATTGTTTGTCCTATAGCCATAAAACTCACAGGATATATTCATATAAAAACATACCCTGAAAATCTCATTCAAATTGACCGATAGGGGGCGCTATAAATGCAAAACAAAGCAACGTGGTATAACCCAAATCAGACTATAAACCACAAATAGTTTTCCCAATCATTACAAAACTCGCAGGATATGTCCTCATAAGAACCTGAAACAGCCTGAAAGTTTCCATCAAATCGCCACAAATGCACAAAATAGCCCAACGTAACACAAATCAGACTATACATCATAAGTTGTTGGTCCAATCATTACACTGGCAAAATAGGTCCACATAAATACCTGCAACGTACTCTTAAAGTGGTTTTGGTCCCCCGCCGCCGCGGTAGTGAGCGGAGCGGGGGATGTAGTATTCAGCTTCGTCCGGCCATCCGTCATGTCCCGTTTGTTCTGAACACGATATCTCAAGAACGGTTTGACCGATTCCATTCATCTTTGGTGTTCAGGTGTATTGGTGTGATACGCCGACCCCAGTAGATTTCTGTGACCTTGGCATTATTCTCAAGGTCAGTAAGACCATTTGACCACTTACAAATTCCTTGTCAACATGATATCTCAAGAACGGTTCGACCGATTCCATTCATCTTTGGTGTCAAGGTGTATTAGGGGCGGGGGACATAGTATTCAGCTACATCCGTCTGTCCGTCCGTCCCGTCCCGTTTGTTGTGAATGTGATATCTCAAGAACAGTTTGACCGATTCCATTCATCTTTGGTCTCAAGGTGTATTAGGGGCGGGGGACATAGTATTCAGCTCCGTCCGTCCGTCCGTCATGTCCCGTTTGTTGTGACCGCGATATCTCAAAAACAGTTTGACCAATTCCATTCATCTTTGGTATCAAGGTGTATTATGGGAGTGCTCACAGCTCACTCGATTTACATGACCTTGCCATTATTCTCAAGGTCATTACGACCACTTGACCACTTACAAATACCTTGTCAACATGATATCTCAAGAACGGTTTGACTGATTCCATTCATCTTTGGTGTCAAGGTGTATTAGGGGCGGGGGACATAGTATTCAGCTCCATCCATCCGGCCGTCCGTCCGTCATGTCCCGTTTGTTGTGAACGCGATATCTCAAGAACGGTTTGACCGATTCCATTCATCTTTGGTGTCAAGGTGTATTAGGGGGGTGCTCACAGCCTACTCGATTTACGTGACCTTGGCATTAGTCTCAAGGTCATTACCACCATATTAACACTTAAAAATACCTTGTCAACATGATATCTCAAGAACGGTTTGACCGATTCCATTCATCTTTGGTGTCAAGGTGTATTAGGGCCGGGGGACATAGTATTCAGCTCCATCAGTCCATCCATCCGGCCGTCCGTCCGTCATGTCCCGTTTGTTGTGAACGCGAAATCTCAAGAACGCGTTTCCGATTTTATTCATCTTTGGCTTCAATGTGTATTTGAGTGATACACTGACCCCAGTCGATTTTCGCCACCTGGCGGGGGACATGGCCACGCTTAGTGGCAACACTTGTTAATTAAGCTGTTCAAGCTTTCAACTACTAATTGTCTTTCTTGGCTTGAACCCTGGAATTGCCGCTTGCGGCTATATTTCATGGTTAAAATTTTATTTTATGTGCATTATTCAAAAATATGGCTCAAAGGACTCTGAAACAGGTGGCATGAGGAAGGAAGGACTGGGTTACCTTTTTCTCCCCATTACGCTAACTCCACACCCCAATTTGACAACTGCTGGGAATCACCCCTGTTGACCTTAGATGGGGGCGCACCCTGGGCAGTCGTCAGTAGCCTGTGGGCATGCACCTGTTCTTGCAAACTCCTGCCTGATGGCAGTCTGGAGTCACCAGTCTGCCAAAAATAAATGAGGCTGTGAAAGGATGATAGGTGCCAAGAGTGCCTGTAGAAGACTCACGTGACCATGCAAGCTTCACATCGGGCTGGATGTGAACCCGCAAGCTCCAAATGAGCTGGGTGCAAACCCACAACCCCCTAGTTCTGGCGTGACAGCGCCGCCTACTGCACCATCAAGGCGCCCCCACTCCATTACAATTTTCTAATTCTCATATAAGTAACTATGAAAAAGAAACTGTAGTCTTGATGATCCGGTCTGTCTGTCCCTGCTGACCCATTCTGGAGCTCCCTGACAGTGCCTGACCCTCACTTTATTTTTTATTTAGGGCCCGAGCCGACTGCAAGTCGTCCGCGGAGGACCCTATTGAAATCGCGCTGTTTATTATTATTAGGGCCCGAGCCGACTGCAAGTCGGCAGCGGAGGACCCTATTGAAATCGCGCTGATTATTAGGGCCCGGGTGACGACTACAAGTCGTCCGCGGAGGACCCTATTGAAATTGTGCTGTTTATTATTATTATTATTATTATTATTATTCCTCCGACATTTCATGCCCCAATTTCGCCCCTTTCCCAATGGTGAAAACGCGTCTAACTTTCCACATTCGTCCGGCCACATCTGAAATTCGATATTTTTGGGCGCACGCACATGTTCGACCCCAAATGCCGAAATAGCGCCCCTAAACACGCTTCAAAATTCCCATAGGGAAATTCAGTTACTTTGTTGTAGGCAGTCGAAATTCGGTACACAAATGTATCATACGCAGACATACAAAAAACTTCATTGGAGCCATGCCCTAAACCCAACAGGAAGTTGGCCATTTTGATTTGAATTTTTTAATTCGAAAACGAACTCCTCCTAGGGATTTTGCCCGATCGACTTCAAATTTTGTACAGATCATCTACAGACCAAGCTGATCAAAAATTGTGCTCTGCATATCTGTAGGTCAAAGGGCGTGGCTGCTAGGGCGTGACAAATTTTGGTGACTCGACAAAAAAATTTCACAATGCTCTCACGCCCAAATTCTTGATTGTAGCAGCTTCAAACTTGCTGGACATAATGATTGCTCCGCCCTGAACGTCATGATATATTAACTTCCCACTTTGCTAATAGCGCCCCCCTGTGGTAACAGGAAGTATCCACTTTTTACTTTCACTTGTACTGATGACACATAGTTGAACCCATCAACTTCATTCCATTTCTAAAACATGCAGAACAAGTTGATGAAGCTACATTATGAATGCTGTGAAGCTAATGGCGTCCGTGTGGCGACGCGGCGACTATCGATCCCTCGCAATAAAAATACATTTGGGTTTTTGATGTCTTTAATGAACTCGTATCATCATGAAAATTGATACACAGGTCAACGGTTGTGAGTTCTTTCATCTGCTTGGGGAATTGCCCATGGGGAGGGAGAAAAGGCCTCTATAGCCCCCCCTTGAAATTTTCAAAAACCCCTCCCCATAGGGTTTTTTTTTTTTACATAGGAAGATGAAAATTGGTCCACATGTGTATGATGCCAAGACGCACCAAAGAGTCCCTGGCACCATTGGTTTACTCCAAACAGGAAGTCGGCCATTATGTTTTTAACGTGTCATTTTGGCCTGATTTCTACATGTTCTATTTTAACGAACTCCTCCTAGAGATTTAGTCCAATCAACCTCAGATTTATTGCAGATCATCAAGAGACCATGCTGATTAAAAGTTGTGCTCTGCATGTCTGTAGGTCAGTGGGCGTGGCCGCTATGGTGTCCCCATTTCTGATGCCTCACCATGCATATTCGAGCAGCTCTTTCTCCCTCACACTTCATCCAAACGACTTCAAAATTCTTGTACATGACAAGAGCCCTGCCCTGAACGCCTCCATATGCTCTTAGGCAATCTTGCTCATGGCGCCCCCTTGTGGAAACAGGAAATGCCAGATTTTACATTGACATTGGCCGATTTGCTCGAAACTTCACATTTGTGCTGAGGGTCTACCCCTGAATGCACCTGCCCACGTTTGCTTACGCTCCAAGCGCCCCCTGATGGATGAACTATCAACTTGTCACTACTCCTTCGTGCTTTGTCCGATTCGCTCGAAACTTCATCACAGGTTGGGGCCTGTACTGGACCTGTTCACTGGCCGTGAGTGCTCACCTGCACCCGTCAGGATCGCACCACTACCCCCAACGTGCACAAGGGTGCGAGGGCCCGTTCAACGCTACTTGCAGCTTTAATTATTTATTGATTTTCATTTATTTATTTACTTTTTTCTTTCTTAAGGCTCTCTTTCCCTATACCTCATCCCAACCCCGAATTTAATTTTTTTTTCCCTTTTCCTATTCTGCCCCCCCATAGAGGAGGGGGGAAAAAGCAAACACACACACACACACACACAATTCAGGCAACACACACATACACTCCACTATAACATCAACATCAACTCTCATCTTTGTCCCAACTGGATTTTGTTCACTGGCCTGTACTCTTTATTCTTGTCTTTGTTGTCAATGTTTTGTTTGTTTTTGTTTTTAAATAATAATTTTTATTTCAAGACAAAAGAGAAAGAAATAAAAAATGCTCAATATTGAGTTTGTAAATGTAATTTTGCCAGTTACAAACCTGATTGACATTGAAGTGTCTAGAGTACACATAGCAACGTTAATGTTCTATCAATTTTGTAAAGTCCCATATGGCGATACGTACACTACATTGTTTGACAAATCATATTACACTTGGTCTAGTGAGCTCAAAATCATATATATCACTGACTATGGGCCCTCTAGATCAAGGGTATCATTTGTATTAGCATTATTTGGCTCATCTCTGCAGATAACAATGAACAAAAGACAAGATAAGTAAGAGCACACTAAAGAAGAGGCAGCAGAGGGAGAATATCAGGAAAGACCCCATTAGGTTTGCTGCTTTCAGAGAAGACGAAAAAGCACCTCAGACAATACAGACAGAGGAAGAGAGAAGGAGCTGAAAATCATCCTCGGTCATATATGTGTTACATTTTGCATTGTTTTAGAATATGTGTGCTATACTGGTATGTGCAGAGTACAGTACAGTCGCCGTTAAAACCAAAGAAAAGGTCGTTAATCCGTTAGTAGGGGGGCGTTAGGCAGTCGGTAGGACCGGGAAATCTCGTCGTTAGCTGTGCGGTAGGACAGGCGTCTTGACGCGCACGAAGGCAAAAGAAGACCTCCCGCCGCCTACCGCGCACGCGGTAGCTGGGCGATAGCCCGTTAGCCGGGTGTTTGTTTAATCATAAATGAGCCACGAGGGCGGTTTTGCGGTGGTCGTGTTGACAGTAGTCCGTACATGTAGATAATGCTACAGCTTTTTGGCGATTTATTTCCATATATGAATGCAAGAGTAACGTTAGCCAACATAAAATATTGATTTCCTTTGGCGGGGGTGATGTTGCCGGTAGTCATTTCTGCAAACCTTTTTATATTAGACGATACAGTTTGCTCAACCTGTGCTACTATTTAAAACTTTAGTGCGGTATAATACGCAGTTGGATTATTAAATATCATGCTATTTTTGGTGAGGATTTTGTTTGTCAGGTAGCCTATCATTTCTGCAATATTTTATGTGCGGAGATAATGTGTGCTTTTATGTACTATTATTTTTCACTCAAGTGCCGAAATATATTATTTTTCCTGTTGCAAACCTGTAATTTAGTTGCTTATATCCATTCCTATATCGAAGATTACTCGCACCCCGTCTCAGTAAAATTCATCTACGGAAAGAACTTGAATGTTTTTCGATTTATGTACTGTTTCGTTTTAAATGCAAATAGGCAATTTTTAACCAATTTTTCATGACAAAACGTTTTGCATCGTCTGTATTTGTTTTAATAATTTGTCATAACCATTCAGATGTTCAAATATAATGTTCGCAAAGCTTGCAACTAGAAAATTGTGTACAATATGAATTTAGTTCGACCATAACGACTCTTGAATGCACTAAAAAAAAAAAAAAAAAAAACCAAGGAAAATAAACTATTTGCGGAACCTTACACAGGTTATTTTTAGTAAGCTTATTATATATCAACCAATAAGGAAAACGCAATTTAAAAAAGATCTGCTCAATATCTTACCTCTAAAGGACAATAACTAAATGTCACTTAAAACTGAATGGCTCTTTCGTAAACTGAATTCAGGGAATTAAAAGCGGATACAGCTGGCACTGATTCAATACAGCTCAGTGCGCGTCATCTTTATTTATTGCTCATTGTCACCCTAATAATCCCTTTAAGCTCATTGTAGCCTATTAAAGAATTAATGACCTGCTCAGCGCGTGGCAGAAATTTTCTATAAGATGCCCAATCATAAACTGACATATCACATTCACAACTATTCACGATACGACGCATTTCCCCACAGTTTAGGACGAAGATGGACTCCTTGGCGAGAGACAACCTCCCACCTCTGCAGATCCGAAAACGCATAGCCTAATTTCGGAGGATAACGTGAGCATTAGCTCACAGGCTATTAAGTTGTATATTGCCAATTTGTTTATTTATATTGCGGTTGGCTTTTCAAAACCAATAAATCAATTGCGGCACACTTCGCTGAAGGTCTACCCACAAACTCTCAGAATCACAGTTTCTGCAATAAAAAGACATGTATTTAAAATACCAAAAAAAAATCCCTTCAAGAATACAATTGCTTATATTACACTGTCGAATTTATCATAATATTTTTTTCTTGTTCATGCTAGGCTTTTTAAACAGAGGAAATGATCAGCCACACGCTTTCCAGAGATCGCATAAGCTCTCACTTCCACTTTCACTGCAAGAGAAAATAAAAAGATGTTAAAATACATAACGGCAAACACAAACGTAATTCTAACAGTCAAAATGCCCTCTATTCTATAACTAACACGCGGTACTACATTCAGTTCCGCGGAGCCACATGTGGTTATTCCTGGCGGTAAATTGTCCTGTGATACGGCTCATTGGTCAGCTGTGTGAAGTACCGCGTTATCGCGCGTTAGATCGTGGTTAGAAATGGGTTAGAAGGGCGAAATGTGCGAGGTAACTGGGCGTTAACTAACGCCGTCTCTGCGGTTTTAACGGCGACTGTACTGTGTGTACCCCCTGAAGGCATTTTTATTTTCACTAGATTAACTACTTATAACGTTTGCCAAACTTAGCAAACTAACTTTTGATTATATTCATTAATATTCAAAGAGTCATGATAAAGATATCAATACAGAATCTGAAGAACCATCTGTTTTATCTGTGTAATGATATCTGAATAATGTATTTAAAATCAAGGTCATTTTCTACACATGTATGATGACGGTTGCTAAATCAAAAGTACAGTACAGAATAACAAGACCATTCTTCCTGTTTCTTCCAAAAGAATGTTTTTGCAAATTTTAAAGGGATAGGTATGGAGTTTATGGGCTCTAATTTCTTGGCGCAGCGCAGAGTGGCACAGCGTGGCGTAGCCCACGCAGTGGTAATTTCGTCCGGCCCGCGCACTGGTAATTTCGTGCGGTGCAACACCGTGCACAGCCACTTTAGCAATTTGGTAGACGGCCGTGCGCCGAGATGGGTGTGGCGGCGTAGTAGGGGGAGGTGTCACATATTCATCATGACGCAGTGACAATTTCGTGGATAAAGGTTCCGCTGAAAGTGCGCAGAGAGCTCGCCAGCTCCAACCTGGTTTACTTTCTGTGCAGTGGTAATTTGGCTGACCAGCGCAGTGCGCACACGTCACCGAAACCTCACAAGCAGGTTTCCAGAATGTCAGGCACATTTCAATGCAATAAATAATTACAGCAACCACTATTTAATGTAACCATCTGAATCAGCACATAAATTATAGTATCTATATTGATTGTCCTGATGTCAGATTAAAGAGAGAGAGAGAGAGAGATGTGTGTGCATGTGGGCGCGTGAGTACGTGTGTAGGCTATGTGGGTATGTGTCCTTCAGCTGCTTTCACACCAGACGCGAAACTAATTTTTCGCGCGACTGATTACATTCAAAGTCAATGCAAAGACGCGAATACACGCGTTTATTCGCGTCTTTGCATTGACTTTGAATGTAATGTGTCCTGCGAAAAATTTGTTTCGCGTCCAGTGTGCAAGCGGCTTAATACTATTATTGTCACTTAGGTTTTATCGTTTTTAGTGAGGGAAAAGAATACAGGCTGATTGCTATGATCTCGTGCTGAGATAAGATCACATATTGAAAATAAATGTGTAACGTATCTTGCATTGTTGTCCATGCATGTTAATCCCAAATTTTTAAGCAGCAACAGGGTGTAATAATTGGAACACGCTATCCATCGTTTCTCTTCTCAATGATGCAGGCAGAAGAAATAAATGAGCAACCGTCGTATTTCATTCCAACTTCATAAGTTTGAATGATCTGACGTAGTTTCGTTTTGAAATTCATTCAAGTTCGCTAATGGTAATAATTCGCGAATGCCCTAGCTAGCCAGCTAACTCATATTCGTGATGCTTAATATAGACGTAAGCGGTGCAGAAAACATGCCTGAAGCAGCAAAGTAAAATGCAACATTCACGCATCATGCAGATATAGGACATAGGCTTCTTTATTCCAATTTTAAAGGTGAGGAGAGGAGCTCATTTGATTGGTGAAGATTTGACTCGGCTGTGTTAAACCCATTCAAGGCTTCTCTTCTCCCTCTTTGCCACTTGCGCCGGCAGGAGGGACAGAGGCGGGACAGAGGATTACTTGCGCTGGGCTGCACCGGGCACAAAATTGCAAGATACGCCTGGATACACCCCGTTGGCGCGGCGCTCCCCCCATTCGCCGCGCCTGCGCCTGCGCCTGGTCAACGAATTTAGAGCCCTATGTCTCATAATACAAGATGTTTTGGACATAAAAGGGTTATGAGTATGTGCTGTAGTGTACGTACTGCCTCGACCATTAAAAACTTTGAAATCACTTAAAATTTTGCCTAGATATTCTTGTGCAAAAAGATTTCAGATTCTGAATCCTAAAATCATCAGGTTTCTTATGACAAAGTTTTATTAGGATCGTGAAAGTTCAACTTTTCATCATTATTGACCCCCTGCGTAGACCTTGATTGTGATTCACCAGTGTGCACTTAGCTTCCTCAACATGCTTGACAATCTGATGATAGGGTAGAAATATCACAATGTACGATATAGTATTTCACACAATCTGACTGAATACAGTGTTCTGTTTACGCATGGTCACTGAAGTTGCATAATGTTCGTGTTATTGTAATTTTACAGTTTATAAAATTTAAATTTTTGATACATTTACTACAACTTAGTATTTTCTCCTAAAGTTCTAGTATTTTCTCCTGAAGTTCAGGACCAGTAACTGTTAATGTGCCTGTGTAATGTTTAAGAGAATTTTATGTATTCTGCTACTTTTGATGTTCATATTATAAAGTTATTTGCTGTTTGGTAAAGATTTTAGAGTTTAAATGGCCCTTTGTGGATTTGTACAATGAAAAGTATGTTTGAAAATAATGTGTGAAGAGATTCAGTCCATCACTGCAAATATACATACACAGAGGTGGGGGTGAAGTAAGCCTAGCGTGGATTTTGGACATCATCAAAATCTGTACCGGTATGCACATCAACAAAGAGCCATTTAAATGTTTATACATATATATATTATTTTTCTTTCCTGAATGCATGCAAGCCAAAGTCATGGCAGCCTCTATTTGAAAGAAAGCCATCTGATGAGTATCTGTGACGAGACCAATACTTTAGCTTGCACCTATTCATTATCAATTATCAATTCATTATCCTCTCTAATGCCAGTCCGTCCATCCCTAACATAGTGTTTTTTGCCGATTTTTTTTTTTCACAAAATGGAGCCTTTTTTGAAGTTTCAGCTTATATTGTTGAACAGTGTCTACTGTTCTAACACTTTATCTGTAGAAATATCCTAAATGTGACCAAATTTTGGACAAATCCCTCTGTCCCTAACGTTTAAATTTCCGTCCCTAACGCACAGTTTTGGACTGCGATAATGGGTCAATTTAGACAACAAGAGTTATATCAATTACACCATAGAGGAGCGTGCATACTTAATGTCTGAGATATATTAAGCGTGATATGCTATTCCCTGCCACTTCACAGACTTTTCATGAACTGTACACTTTGGTGGCGAAAGTTGTTTACATCCAGAAACCGTTGTTACATCCAGAAACTGGTTAGACCATACACGCCTACTAGAGCACTCCGCTCTGCCACCTCTGGTTGCTTGGCTCCACCTCCTCTCCGCTCCTGCTCATCCCGCTCAAGACTGCTGTCTGTCCTGGCTCCCTGTTGGTGGAATGATCTTCCCGTTGAGGTCAGAACGTCAGAGTCCTTGAACATCTTCAAGCGCAGCCTGAAAACCCACCTCTTCAGGGTCCACCTTTCCCCTACTTCACTGCCCTCAGTTTGACTCTCCTGACGTCACGTCCACGTTCCTTGACTCATCTAGCTCTCTTTAACTTTACTGGTCTCTTTTGTTGTCTACTGTTTGTTTATTGTCACTTACTTCATTAGGCGCTCTTTGTCACTTGAACTATTGGCACTTAAAGCCTGATTATGGAATATGAGCAGAATACCGACATCTAGTGTCTCAAGATCGTAGTCGCAACAACAGAAAATAATTCCAGCAGTCGGGTTCGTTGCCGAGTGTGTCAAGCGATCAGCCTGCACAAGCATATGCTTCGCCGATATTGAATCTCGTCTTTGCCCTTCTCCGGTCACTCTGCTGCTGGGACGGATAACGCATCGTTCGCCAGGGCTCTGAAGCAGCTGCAGCAGGACTTGCAGACTCCGCCATTTTACCCAGTGTCAGCCTAGCTGTGCCGAGCATAGAGACCGTATTTGGCAACCCGCAATGCCCCGGCCGCTATTGGCTTGAACGATGTAAGCAGGAAGTCATTGTCGAACCTGTCAAAATTTTTAAATTATTTAATTCAGACTAAATATATATTTTTTACGGAAAAGAAATACTTTTATTCTGCACCCCTCTAAACGCACCGTGGATGTATTATTTTTGAAAAAATATACCTTTTAATGCGCATTCTCCATAATCAACCTTTAACTTGCCTCCTTGGAGCTCTGCACTTTTTTACTGAACTTTTGCACTCTTGTACGTCGCTCTGGATAAGGGGGTCAGCTAAGTCCCTGTAATGTAATGTAATATGAAATCTTTTCTCCAAATCCGTCCCTAACACTAATTTAATTAACATTTCCCAATAAATTAGCAAAGGTTTATGATTTTCTAACACACCATGGTGGGGACCTGCAAGGCCTTAACCATCACCAGCCCATTGCTGATCATTCTTTATAACATGGCAAATTTTTTGTTAAGATTAGCGTGCAATTTCTGTCCCTAACGGTATGCAGAATTTTTGCTCTGACCCATAACTGCTTCAAAGGTGGTGTTGCGTCAGTATGGGAAAATTGCCCATGAAAGCTTTTGATTCCTTACCATATTGACTGTGTGGAGAGATGTATGTGGGCCTAGAAAATGCATTTGTTTTTTGTATCATGTGCCAGGACAGATGTGGGCCAAATTTAGATGAGCACCCCTCTAAAACCAACACATGGGGATAAGTCAATGAATAACTCCAAATTATCACAGTGCTAGTTCTAAAATTTGGAACTGTTGTTGTTGCTGCCATCCCAAGGAACAATTTGACACCAAGCATGGCTTAATCGCTTTGAAAATATGAGACCCAGGAGGAATTGAAGCCGTAAAAAGAATAATTTGGCTACATTTTTCATCATAAATTGAAAGTTTAACATTAAAATTAATGTAGTTCCCAAAGTGATCCACCCTAAATATTTGGTAAAAAGTAGGTGCAGTATGCCAAGTTTGTTTGCACAAAGTTTCAAGAAATTCTTTCACTGGTAACAATGTAATAGGATGGCTGTATGTACACCATCCTCAGAAAGTGCTGATGCCGAGTTTCCTGAACTTTCTCTGGAATACTTACAAACTTTGGCATGTGGATGTTATCAGATCAAACAGGCGCCAGGATACATAGCTGAACACTGTAATGATGAGGGAGACTATGAAGTTTGGGTGTACAAACACCTTGATAACCTTACACGTTGTCAGATACATTCACGTCACAGGAGTCAAACTAAGTACAACGTATGGATTGAGTTTGATGTTACTCTAGTTAATGACCCTATTACAGACTATTATTGCACATGCCCTGCAGGGAAAAGAACAAATGGCATGTGTACGCATGTTGCAAGTGTATTATACTACCTGGGTTATTTCAGGTCTCAAACCAAAGACATTCAGCCTTACACGTATACATTTCGACAAGTTCTCAACAAATGAAAAGAAACATATAATTAGTGGCTTGGATGGCAATTTAAGATTAGATATTCAACTAATTGAACCACAACATATTGCTGACCAAAGTGTATGTATTGATACACTTTATGTACAGTGCGAGTGCCATTTTGATTGAATCAACGGAAGTGGGTCTAGTGGGGGTGCTGTACTTTAACATTGGGTCTTATGGAGAATGGGCCAAATCGCCTGTGGAAGCTAAATGGTTGCAGATAGATTAAGTTTGTTTCACTGACATATAGGAAGTTATATTTGAGCTATATTTTGGCTCTGTTAAAGTTGACCTCAGATGACCTTGAAAGGTCAAACTTGAGGTCAAGCAAAATGTTTCAATTTCCAAAGGCTTCTAGGCTTGAAATATTGAAGATTGGGAACGTGTATTGAACACTTATAGGAAGTCATATATGAACTTTCATTTGGTGGCCTTGAACTTGACCTTCGGTGACCTTCGAAGGTCAAACTTCACAGTGAAATTTCAATGACTTCTATCACCAACACTATTACAGATAGAGCTTAGGTTTGTATTGTAGGCATAAAGCAATTCATGTATGAAGTTTCATATGGTGACATTGAACTTGACCATCAGTGACCTTGAATGACCAAACTTCACAGTGAAATTTAAATGACTTATATCACCAAATTGTTACAGATAAAGTGTTGGTTTGTATTGGAGATGTATAGGACGCCATAAATGAACTTTCATTTGGTGGCCTTGAACTTGACCTTCGGTGACCTTCGAAGGTCAAACTTCACATAGTAAAATTTCAATGACTTCTATCACCAAAACTATTACAGATAGGGGTTAGGTTTGTATTGTGGGCATATAGGAAGTCATGTATGAAGTTTCATTGGGTGACCTTGAACTTGACCTTCAGTGACCTCCAACGACCAAACTAGAAAGTGAAATTTCAATGACTTGTATCAGCAAAATTGTTACAGATTGAGTGTAGGTTTGTATTGGAGACATATAGTTAGTCACGTATGAACTTTCATTTGGTGACATTCAACTTGACTGTCAGTGACCTTTGAGGGTAAAACTTGACAGCGTAATTACAATGACTTGTATCACCAAAATGGTCACAGATTGAGCCAAGGTTTGTATAGAGACATTTAGAAAGTCATATTTGAAGTCCATTTGCTGACCACAACTTGACATTCTGTGACCTTTAATTTCACAATTGACATTGAATTTTCAATGACTTGTATCACCAAAACTGCTTCAGGGCTTTAGATTGTGTTTATATTACGGAGGTCCTATAAATGTACGTGAACTTTTATTAGTGGCCTTGACATTGATTTTCATTGATTCAAATGTCAAACTTCACATGAAATTTTCATAACTTGTATCATCACTAAAAGATTGCTTGCTGGTAAGCTGCAGGACCCTAGGTCCTATTTTTAGATTTTCTTCTATTTTCCAAGGATGGTGTACATGCAGCCAACCTACTACATTGTTACCAGTGAGAGAATTTCTTGAAACTTCGTGCAAACAAACTTGGCATACTGCACCTACTTTTTACCAAATATTTCGGGTGGATCACTTTGGGAACTATATTAATTTTAATGTTAAACTTTCAATTTGTGATGAAAAATGTAGCCAATCTATGCTTTTTACGGCTTCAATTCCTCCTGGGTCTCATATTTTCAAAGCAATTAGGCCATGTTTGGTGTCAAATTGCTCCTTGGGATGGCAGCAACAATAACAGTTATAAATTTTAGAACTAGCACTGTGATAATTGGGAGTTATTCATTGATTTATTCCCATATGTTGGTTTTAGGGGGTGCTCATCTAAATTTGGCCCACATCTGTCCTAGCACATACGATACAAAAAACAAATGCATTTTCTAAGCCCACATACATCTCTCCACACAGTCAATATGGTAAGGAATCAAAAGCTTTCATGGGCAATTTTACCATACTGATGCAACACCACCTTTCATGGACTAATCACAAATAGTAAGATTTGTATGGCCTCAAATGTATGCATACTTGAGATCCATTTTGCGGACACTACAGTAATAAGAGTAACGACATAAATGTCTTGGGGAAAAAAAAAAGTTTTATTCAATAAAACATGCTAAATACACACCTTTTATGATAACAATATAATAAAAAATGCCATTTTTTTCATACATTAGTGACGCATACCTAAAATATTGCTTTTTATGACCACTGTTCAATACAGCATCAACAGCTGAAATTCTCACCTTAGAATGTACTGGCATATCAATTTAATTAGTGGAGGTTTTATTACGTCACAAATACATACATTATTACGTCAAATACAGTGCTTAACAAATTTATTAGACTACCTGTCATGAAAATGAGAACACACTAATATTTTAGAAATTTGTCAGAAACCTGTTTAAATCTATAAATTATATAGTTATTTCTTCGGCAAATAACAAACTGAAACAACTAATTAAGTCCTTATTCACACATAAAAACCAAAAAAAACTTTATATTTTCTATGGCCTCCTTTGGCCTTGATAACCCCTTGCATTCTTGCATTCAACCAATAAAACCACTTGCCAGCAACCATACCACTATTCGATCTGGTCCAGCCGCGTGGCTGAAGCTAAGCAGGTGTGGGCTTGGTCAGTACTTGGATGGGAGACCACCTGGGAAAACCAAGTTGCTGCTGGAAGAGGTGTTGGTGGGCCAGTAGGTTGTGATCTTCCCTCTGGTGGAATAATCCCCAATGCCCCAGTGCAGCAACGGGGACACTGTACTGAAGGAGACGCCGTCTTTCGGATGAGACCTTAAACTGGGGTCCTGACTCACTGTGGTGATTAAACATCCTATGACACTCTTTGATAAGTGTAGGGGGTTCCCCGGTGTCATGGCAAAAGTCCCAACCTGGCTCTTTCGACCTGCCACCTAATCATCCCCTGATCTAGTTGGCTGTGCAAATTGCCCTCTCCCTCCCCACCTCAACCCCCAGGGCTCCCTTGAAAAAGAGATTTCAAATCTCAACGGGATTTCCCTGGTTAAATAAGGGTTAAATAAATAAATAAATAAATAAAACTAATTTTATGTTCAGGAATGCAAGTATCTAACTGTTATTTTGCATCTTAATCAAAAAATTATGTGCATAACTATTTTTTTCTGCTTTTTTGTAAAACAGTGAATTCGAAAATTCTTGGATAATAACAGTAATTATATTTTAGCATTAAAAATATAATTTCAATTAAAGAGCTTGCGCATACTGGTGGATTAACCATTAGAGAAACATAAAAAATGATTTTGGTAATTACCAATACTGTTAATTTAGGGCAGCAGTGGCATAAACCTTACATTGGGTGGTGGTCTAATAAATTTGTTAAGCACTATACATAACTACAGGCACACTCCAAATTAATCTTCTAATTTATTATGTCAATTTTTTTTTTGCATAAATCACAGTAGAACTTTCCTCGCTCCACAAATAATTTAGTGCACTGTTACTTTTTGAACACCCTGTATAACTTCAGCGGGTTTGGATTAGTTCTGTTATTTGGTAATTACTCTAGTTATAATTTTTAATAATCATGTTATACGAATATATTCATTTGAAGAGTGGTTGATGCAGTATTAGAGGATGTGGGGGAAATCGTTGTGGACACTACACTCCGTTGCGGATGCTTCAAACAATATTTGAGTTCATTTGTGCACCACAAAAGGACTTGTATCTTGAATTGATTTTACTGTATATAAACCTTATATTAGGAGCATTATTCAACTTAGGTCGGATAATCCCACTTGGCCAAGTCTTAACAGAAATATATGGTTGACAGCATACCGTTGCGGACACAGCATATTTTTGGCGACACCATTCAATACTGAAATCAGGGCAATATACCTGATGGTGAAGTCTTCCCTTATCAGAAGTGTTATGATTTCTTGGTAGGAATGGTCATAAGGTAGCCTACTCAGATGTACTTAAAATGTTTTAAAGTGATTATAAACCCTTCAAGCAAGTAAATATTTAAGAACTAAGGCAAAAAATGAAAAATCAATAATAAAGGACATTAGAGATTCTAATTGCGATAATTATGGCATCCCAGGTGGGATCTCCACAAAATAACCTGCAAATAAACCAGAAAAAATACAGAATTAATATGTGCATAAAACTAGTCAACAACCATTTTTTTCTTCATTTAGAAAATCACAATTCAAAGTCAGTTAATGTTAAAGTGCCCGTGCCCCCCCCCATAACAATGTAAATTAGTGCAAACTGGCTTTATAGTAGTCGCTGCCTCGGCATCTAAACAGCTGGAAAATTCATCAGTTCCAGAGCAACTGATCATTGTATGTGTATGTTACTAAAAAGTATAATACTGAACAGTGTTGTTTACATATTATTTAATAGCACATACTATAACACAGACCAGGGGATATTTACAACCTGATCTCAATTCACATCTCTGGAATTTATGTAGGAATTGCCTTCAAAATTGGTATTTTGAGGTGGACAAAAAAGGAGAAAATTCAAGTGGGGACCATAATACTTGTGTAATTCAAAATGTTTGTGGAAATTAGCGGTCCCAAACCATACTGCATAGGCTGTAGTAAAAGTGTATACTGTAAAACTCTGGAACATATGACATGTTTATAATCTAAACACCAGTGTGTAAAAGCTGAATGCCTGGTGATTATTTTTGTAAATAGGTGTTCTCATTTAAAACACTGATGTTTATTGTATGTTGCGGTCAAGGTTTTTCAGATTTGATGAATACACTTTAAAACTGAATCTAAACACCGTGACATGTTTTAAAAGTGTTACAAAAAATGTTTAGCATATGTTCAGAACTTAAACATTTGGTTTCACAGTGTAATAAAGAGAGAATGCATGGGTGAATCATCAAATAAACAGCCATCAAAGTTGGTACTTTGAAACTGGACACAACTAAATGAGGGCCATGTCTGAGGGCCTGGAATGGTTAAAATGGAAAAAGTTTGTGAAAAATGGCACTTGCATACAGCAATGCATGTATTCCAGTACAGGAGGTCTGAATAGGAAGAGACTGTATTTCAGAAAGTTTGTGAAAAGTAATAATTGAATACCATAATAGATGCATCACAGCAAAAGCTCACAGAATATGAAGAGATTCCATGGTGTAATTTTTTAATAAATGGTCATAAAATGAGGGGGGGGGGGGGGGGGGGATGATTGAGAGCATTTAGTTCCTGCAAATCAAATAGTTTGTGAAAAATAACACTTGCATATAAATACATGTACCCAAGTATAAATAAAATGAATATAAAGAGATTGTGTAGTGGAATTATTAAATAAATGGCCATCAAATTTGGTACTATGCAATGTGCGAATGCAAACAATTGAATGGGTGGTCCATGTTTGAGGGCATGTTGTTCCGGCAAATCAAATAGTTTGTGAAAAGTAACTCTTGCATATCATAAAACATGTACCCTAGTATACACTCATTGAATATGAAAAATTTGTGGTGGAATTATTAAATTACTTGCCATCAAGTTCAGTACTATGCAATGAGTGACTGCTGACAATTGACGGGGGGGGGCTTGTTTGAGGGTTTATAATTCCGGCAAATCAAAAACTTCGTGAAAAGTAACAATTTAATACCATAATAAATGGTATTATACCATATATACCATTACATGGTAATATCCTGTTATAAAGTTCTTGAATATGTAAAGATTTCATGCTGGAATTTTTAAATAAATGGCCATCAAAGCTGGTACTAAGCAATGTAGTTCCGGCATATCAAATAGGTTGTGAAAAGTAATGCTTGCATACCATAACACTTGTATCCTAATATAAACTCACTGAATATGAAGAGATTCTGTGGTGGAATTTTGAAATAAATGGCCATCAAAGTTGGTACTGTGCAACGTGCGAATGCAGACAATTAAATGGGCGGGCCATGTTTGATATTTGCAACTGTCATTTCATCTTATTTAGTGCTCAATAGTCAATGTTGTTGTCAAGGAAGTGACAGTTGCAATATGAATTCCAACTGATGATGGCAACTGGTTCACGCATAACGAACCAAACCATAACCAAACAACTAGCACAGTGTTTATCGCCATTGCCCTTGTGTAGAATTAAGCTTTATTTTCAGCAATCTAAAAACCCAAATTATGCTCATTATAAAAGAACAAAGCATTTCTCACTATATTTTTGATCTTCAAATATTCAGTATTTTGCGCTGTGTGTTAAGTGTACGAGTGAATGTGTTGCTATGCTGTGAGCGCGAACCATTGTCAAGGAAGTGAGTATTGACCCCAGTGAAAGGTACGTCGCACTTTTTCAGCGCATTGAGCATGATGTTGCAAATCACACTCCACCTGGGTCTCAATAATTGTCTCCCTGGAGGGAGAGGGGAGACATATTGTTTTAGGCTCGGTTCCCATTTACATCGGCGTTCCCACTTCGTTTCTGGAGCGTGACTCCAAAACCGTCAGCATGATCTTAACGAAACTATGCATACTTACTAGTCAGGTCCTGAAGGGGCCTTTCAGTATGTGCCTGTCTGTCCATCTGTCTGTCTGTCTGTCCTGATGTGATCTATTTCTGTCCGGAGCATAACTCCTGAACCCTTTGCATGATCTTCACAAAACTTTGCATACTTACTACTCAGGTCCTGCTCTGGTGCCTTTTGGTATGTGCCTGTCTGTCTGTCCATCCATCTGTCCATCCTCTGGGTTAGGCAGGGAAGGGGGCTGGGGGGGAGCTATACGTTTTATGCATAAAAACACATTCTAGTTATTTCTTTATTCAAATGTGACTTTGTTTTCTGTGGTCCTTCTTTTTATGTTGCGGTGACGAGCCAGCCGTAACAATTTGCTTCTCTAATTTTTAACTAATCACTGCAATGAACGACTATTACTCACCAGCCCAGGACTTTGACTCTTTTTCCCAAGAACTACTCATACAGCATGCAATAAATGAATTACTGTACTTTGGTAGGGTGATAAAGTATGGTCAGACTCAAGTTGTCATTTTGATTATTAGGGTGTAAACTTGTTCACTCTATACGACAAATAAAGGGTGAAAATATATGAATTGCTTGTACATTGACAGAATTGGAATGAATGATTTTGCATTAAATGTTTTGCTATGAAATACTGTGTGGAAATGACTAAGGTTTTCTTTCATGATTTAATAATGAAGCCTTGTGACAATAAAACCCCACTTTTAAAAGACATTTTAAAAAGTGAAAAAATATTAAAGTTTAAAAAGTTTATTAAAAAAACTTTTAAAAAGTTTAAAAACTTTTAAAATTTAAAGTAAAAGCTTTAAAAAATTTTGTGGTAAAATCACACGACGTTTCGACGCAACTTCGCGTCATTCTCAAGTGACTGAAAGACCGAATGTTTGCGGAGCATAAATAGAAAGAAGAAAAGGAAAAAAGGAGGGGGATGACTGTCACGTGCATGTCACGTAAAGAGCTTTGCACGGACAGAGTCCGATTGGACGTTTAATTTTGGTTTTAGCTCCTTAATGAAGAACATTTCAAAGATCAAACAGTCAAATTTTGATCTGCATTTCTTCAGTACTGAAAACAAATGTTCTTTGTTTCTTTGAAGGGTAAAAGGATGTTGACTCTTGAAAAAGAGAAAGCAGTCGACATCCTTTTACCCTTCAAAGATCAGAAATCGGCTAATGCCATAAAAAAGCAAATGTTCTGTCTTGGTTTAAAAGTCGGTGTACAGATCAAACCGATTTTCCAAAGTACAAAGATCAAACAGGTGATTTCAAAACCAGAAAAGAAGCCGGGCATCGTAAACCATCAATGCGTTGTTTACAAATTTAACTGTGATCTGTGTGATTCAGAATATTTTGGCTATACCTCACGCCATCTTCATCAATGCATCACTGAACATAAAAACAGTTCCATTGGAAAGCATCTGTTTCAGCACCACGGATTACCCAAATCTATGAACATTGGACTTTTGTTTTCAGTACTGAAGAAATTCAGATCAAAATTTGACTGTTTGATCTTTGAAATGTTCTTCATTAAGGAGCTAAGACCAAAATTGAACGTCCAATCGGACTCTGTCCGTGCAAAGCTCTTTACGTGACATGCACGTGACAGTCATCCCCCTCCTTTTTTACTTTTCTTCTTTCTATTTATGCTCCGCAAACATTCAGTCTTTCCGTCACTTGAGAATGACGCAAAGTTGCGTCGAAACATCGTGTGATTTTACCAAAATTTTTTAAAAGCTTTTACTATAAATTTTAAAAGTTTTTAAATTTTTTAAACTTTTATATTTTGTCACTTTTAAAAATGTCTTTTAAAAGTGGAGTTTTATTGTCACAAGGTTTTATTATTAAATGTTTATCAAAATCTCTTCTTATACTTTCGTATTTTATCATTTATATTTTAGCATTTGGCATTGCCAGTCTCAGTTATTCAGTATCTTCTTTTTTACTGACAGCTGCCCGTAGGGTATGGGAGAATGTGATACCATATGATGCCGAGTCTTATCTTTCTTCTGCAGCTGTTAAAACGTAAGTTACTGGCACATGCCAGGTGGCTTTTTTCATTATCAGAGAGATCAGCACTTACATTTTGCTTTGCATAACAGCCTGTCTCATTTTACACTGTTTTGATAGACTACACATTTCTCTCCATAACTGCATAGTGTTTCTCCCCTGGATCATGGTGGATGAAAAAGTAGAAATTAGAGTGAACCATGCAGTCCATTTCCCAATGTTCATTCTCGTCTCATGGTACTGCAATTGAGAAATATTTTGACATGACAGTCTTAGTACCCTGTTTATTTCCCTTAGTAAAGAAAGTGTGGGAAGAATTGTTCATCACAAGTTCAGTTCAGCTGACTGTCATTACTAACACTAAACATTCTGAAGCTAGGAGTGTCGACTTGGTGTCATTTGATTGGCAGCCTTGCCCTTTTTCCAAGTCTGTATTCTGAAGTCTGCCTTAGTGTATTTGTATTTAATTGTACCACAACATTACAGCTGGTGTCAGAAATGTGTCATCTTGTGCAGGATATGTCTGTGCTGTGCAATTGTCATGCAGGACCAGAGGAAGCTGACATTTTAAGTTCCTGAAGCTGCGTTTATATATAAACAGAGTTTTAGGAACTGTGTTTATAATTATATATTTACAGTGCTGTGAAAAAGTATTTGCCCCCTTCCTGATTTCTTTTTTTTGCATATTTGTCACACTCAAAGGTCCCCTATTATGCTGAATTTAGTTGTTTAAAATATGTTCAATGGGTCTTTAAAATAATGTTAAGAATTCAGTTACGAAAAAAACCACACACATCCAGGACTAGTGAGACCTCTTCTCTCACCCCATCTGTGCCAGCCTGAAACACGAGCCGTTTTGAAATGGGCGGGGAGGCTATGCTAATGAGGCGCTGCTCTGATTGGCTGCCTGGCCGCTTCGATTCCGGGGGAGGGTGCAGACCCGATGAACCAGAAAACCAAGATGGCAGATATTTCAGGGCAGCTTTCTGCGGCATGTATTGCTGTGAGACCATACTTGTTTGATCCCGAATCTGACGCCAAACGGGAGGAGGAAGCAATTGAAGTATTGCAGCAACGTTTACAGTAGGATTTCAATGAGTGGCAAGTTAAAATTTTTGTGTTTTGCTCCTACTGTCTTGCCTTGTATGCATGTGATTGTAGCTGAAATGTTATATAGTCATGTTATATACCCACTTAGCTATCCGGAGGAAGCTTTGCTAAAAGCTCCTGTTAACCATTTCCACCGAACGAAACGCAATTCCGACACCAAGATACTAAATGAGTTTGTAGCAAAAACACAAACGGTGTAAGCGTTGCTTATGTGGAGCAAGCAAATTGATAACTTCTACTGAAAAAAAGTACGTATCCGATCTCCCCTTTTTTTCAGCTTTTTATTAGCCAGAATAATTTTCAAAGGTGGATGAAATTCTGCCACGGAAACGCAGAGAAATCGTTTGTTATGACAGACACATTATAGTGCATTTTGCGATTACTTTTACCGTGGTAGGATCAGAGAGCTAGCCCACACCACGGCAAAGTACCCAGCTGACCCCAGTCACGGATAAGTAAAACGATTGTTTCTCAGCAGCAGTAAACAAACCCAAACATGTACCCGAAGCTCGCAAAGCCTACGTCTGGTCTAACTGCAGCCTTATCAGCCCAACTTTACAGAGAAGCACAACACCTCTCTGGTTATCTTCAACTGTAGGAGCTGCAATCAGGTAACGTTATGATGAAACTAACACCTTGATGCAAACCAAAGTAACACAAGCATACCAATCTGAATTACTGCATATAAATTAACCAGGAACATTTTTAAGTAGCACGGAACGCAAACTAACATACGGTAGTAATCGAGCGGTTATCATAACGACAGAGATAAACGTTACCCTGCAATACAGGTTTTACAGGCAGTAAGTTCCGTTACCGTGAACAGTTGTACCAAGCATCCAAATTACAAACAAGTATAAAAAGTTAGCTTCAAATGAGGTTACACCTTCTGTTGAATGTCCCCTGATATTACTCTTGCATATTTAGGACACAAACATTAGCAACAGCAACTTTGCTACGTTAACCGCAGTGCTACAGCCACAATCAACTGGCTATCACGTTAGGTAGGCTTATGCAGTGAAGCAACACAAATGGTAAAACTTACTGCTTCCGTGTCTGTGAGTCAGGGACAATTGCTACCGATCCAGGCTTTATCGTCAGATATTTTACAACACCGTGGCTATTTTTACTTGACCGTAATCCATTGCAGGCGGGCTATTCTAACGTGACTTCTGTTCGGGCATGCGTAGATTGAAATTGTAGGACTTAGTGTACACTTCAGTACAAACATGGGCTGTATTCCAAAAGCTAGGGTTTTTCACTTCAAAGTGCGCATAATAAGGGCCACGCCTACCGTAGCTATATTGAAGGGCATTCAATCGAAATTGTGCAAAACTCATTCCTTCAAAGGGCCCTACAAAACGGCCATTTCCGAAGTGAGCACACGATGGTCACTTTGCTCCCACAATGCCATGCGACGACCCCCGCCTAGTGACGTGTGTGATTCAACGGCATTCAAGAAAATGACAAAATGGCTAGTAGCTAGCTAGGGCACTGACAGCTGACGAACCTAGCTTGTTAGCTTACAACAGTCGACTGACTAATGCTAGTTGTGTCGTTTTTTTATTTTTACCCATGGCTATTTGTCTCATTATGAAAGCTATGCGGTTGGTAATTAAGTTACTGCAAAACCGATAAATGGTCAGTGACAGCAGTTCTCCCTTTGACTGACTGCGTTTGTTTACATTTGCTCAAGCAGAAACTGGCTGCCGCGAAATGTGTCGAAGGACATTCCAAATGACCATTACTTGAAAACCTACTTCCTACTGCCCTTCAGAGTTTTCACTACGAAGGGAAATTACTTTGCAGGGTGTAGGGCGTAGGTATTAGCCGTATGGAATGGAATACAGCCATAATAGGCCTACTAGGCTTAGCTAGGCAAACGTACCCACCCTTGGTTAGGGCACCGACCCGTGGAAGTGGTCTTAAAATTGCGACCGCCATGGATGCAAGCAAAGTCAATTTCTGTGACGACCAAATCTGGGTTGAAAGACCTTTTTGTTGCACGTTTGACCGCTATTGCAATCTTCCTAGAGTTCCGTATATAGTTGTACACAATTGGCAACAGCACATAAAAGGGCCTCAAAATTGGAAAACTCGGCCACTTGTACAAGCTCGGCCGCCAAATTGACATAATTGACAAAAATTGCGCGAAGTCCTACAATTTCAATCTGCGCATGCCTGTACGGAAGTTGCGTAAGAATAGCCTGCCTGCAATGGATTATGGTCACGTATGAATATCCACGGTGATTTTACAAAGGCTGCATTTGAGGCCAGTTGTTATGCTGCGTTCTATTTGGCTTGGAAGTTGGAAGTCGGGGCTGGGAATAACATCATACCCAAGCTTATCACATTCTATTAAGTAAGTCGGAAAACTGACTTGAGGTCAGTGGGGTGTCCTCTAGCCAGAATAGCCTTTATTTGCTATTGTTGGCAATACAAGTTGATAACAGCGCATTACTTTGCATTTTTCAAGTGTAAATACCGTAGTAATAAGTCCACCAATAAACTCTATTCAATACTGTGTGTACGACTGATTTAATTAAATGCAAATTACCAAGAATTGCAAATATAAAGTTTGTTATCACAGCTTTCGCTTACTTTTGCTTTACGGTGCAGCCAAATTAACTCGGAACTCAGAACTTGGGGTAGGTGAGGAATCTCCAACTTTCCTAGTTGGAAATCCGACTTCAGGGGACGTTCAAATTTAAATTTCTGACTGATAGCTGGGAAATCCCGACTTCCCAGTACAAATCGAACGCAGCATTAGTGCTAACTATCTTTAGCGGTCCTGCTGGCCACCCATAACACGTTAGCTTCACTTACATTATTTGCTGTTATATCATTACTTACAGCTTGTGGCTCCGAGCGCTTGATCGATGCAAGTGCTCCAGTTTTTTTTTTTTTTTTGGGAATTTTTACTTTATTTGATAGTTATACAGTGTAGAGAGACAGGAAGGTTGGGGAGAAGAATGGAGGAAGACATGCAGCAAATAACCTGTGCTGGAATCGAACCCAGGTCGCTGCGGGAAGGACACAGCCTTTATGCTACGCGCGCTTAGACCGATGAGCCACCTGGGCGCCCCGCAAGCGCTCCAGGTTTGAGAAGCAGCTGATACGCTTATCCAGCGTCGAATAATCCTTTATTGACAAAGCTGTCTTCGGTGAAATGCCGAGCACAAACAGGTAACGTTCCCTTTGAGTGTGGCTGTTTCCCGCCAGCAAACAAAAAAGCTACCCACTGATTTCTGGTGGCATTGTCATTTGGAAGAGAAAACAGTTGTGCTTTTTCTTCGCATCCAAAAAAAACACGGACGAGCAGCTTTGGGAGACATACTGATGAAACTGCACCTCAAATGATCTGCAGTTCTTCTTCTTCTTCTTCTTCTTTTGAATTTCCAGAAGTGTAGACGCTACTTAGGCGTAATATGATCTGCGGTTGTTTGTGCCTGCTATAATACTTTACGGGGTGGGCAGGTCCAGCACCGTGATTGGCTCTGGCTAGGTCTGTACTAATTGGACGGCACAACCTGACGTCAAGTTTTGCCCAGATCTTGTGAAGATCTCGGGACGAGCTGATCAGAGAGGAAATCACGTTCTCGGATTATGGCAAAACCCCTGTATCTTATGCTTAAAAACTTCACAGAGGTTGAGTATAGACATACAACATTATAATAATACTTGTAAGTATTAAAAGAAGGATCAGCATAATAGGTCCCCTTTAAATGTTTCAGGTCATCAAACAAATTTTAATATTAGACAAAGATAACCCGAGTAAATACATAATGCAGTTTTTGAATGAAGATTTCATTTATTGAGGGAAAAAGCTGCCCAAACCTACCTGGCCTTATGTGAAAAAGTAATTGCCCCCAAAACCTAATAACTGCTTTGCAGAATTGTTTTAATTCAGCCACGTTGGAGGGTTTTGAGCATGAACAACTGTTTGCATCTCAATCAGATTTAAGTCCGGACTTTGCCTAGGCCATTCCTAAACCTTCATTTGTTTTTTTAAGCCACATGTGTCAAACTGGTGCCATGCCAAGAGGCTGCAGGTTTTCATTACAACCAAGAACTCCACCAGGTGATTTCACTGATTATCTCACCTTCAAGCAGAGAGAAGGGACTAATCAGTGAAATCACCTGGTGGAGTTCTTGGTTGTAGTGAAAACCTGCAGCCTCTTGTCCCTCCATGGCACCAGTTTGACACCCCTGTTTTAAGCCATTCAGAGGTGGATTGCTGGTGTGTTTCGGATCTTTGTCCTACTGCATAACCCAAGTGAGCTTGAGCTTGAGGTCATGAACTGATGGTCGGACATTCTCCTTCAGGATTTTCTGGTAGAGAGCAGAATTCAGGGTTCCATAAATTACGGCAAGTCGTCCAAGTCCTGAAGCAGCAAAGCAGCCCCAGACCATCACACTACCACCACCATGTTTGACTGTTTTTATGATGTTCTTTTTATGAAATGCTGTATTAGTTTTACGCCAGATGTAATGGGATGGACATTGTAGAATTGCCACAAATGGCGAGTCCACCAGTGATAAACCTCACCTGCTATGAGTGAAAACTTTTGACCTTGGTGTCACCAATTGTGAAATTCCCTCTCAGGCATACCAGAAGTCGGAAATATCTGAGAGGTGAAGGAACACGTGTCGTCTAACCGTGCTGCCGGATCGAGAGTAATTCAAAGCTTTATTGTTATAATGATCTGACTCCAACTGAATTTATACTGAACCTTCCTCCGCATTAACGGTAACACACAGAAGGCTGCAAGCACTGTAGTGTGGCTCTGCAAGGACGGCAATCTAGCTATGTAGATGCGGACGTGCCTATGGCTGATACAGCCGGCAATTATACAATTAAATGTATTTACGACGGCACTAAGCCCGGTTAAAGAGTCTCTCAGAACCATTCCACTCTTCCACCTATATACCCAAAGATCAAAGAAGAACCAAGTCATCAATATAGAGGCCCAATGAGCAGGAAACGAAAACATCAATAATCACATGTGCTGCATACTTACACATCAGTTGCACCTTGCCTGACATTAAGTCATACAAACAAAGATGACCCTCCTTCATGATTACACAAGATTACAAGATGGCTTAGACAATGCTGACCATCCTGAGGTGTTTACAACACCTTCCAAAAAATTCAACTTTTGTTTCGTCAGTCCACAGAATATTTTCCCAAAAGTCTTGGGGATCATCAAGATGTTTTGGTGAATGTGAGATGAGCATTTGTGTTCTTTTTGGTCAGCAGTGGTTTTCACCTTGGAACTCTCCTATGGATGCCATTTTTGCCCAGTCTCTTTCTTATTGTTGAATCGTGAACACTGACTTTAACTGAGATAAGTGAGGCCTGCAGTTCTTTGGATGTTGTTCTGGGTTCTTTTGTGACCTCCTGGATGAGTCGTCGATGCGCTCTTGGAGTAATTTTGGTAGGCCGGCACTCCTGGGAAGGTTCACCAGTGTTCTAGGTTTTCTCCATTTGTGGATAATGGCTCTCACCTTGGTTTGCTGGAGTCCCAAAGCCTTAAAAATGGCTTTTTTTTTGATGTCAGTTACTTTGTTTCTTATCTGTTCTTGAATTTTTTTAGATCGTGGCATGATGTGTGGCTTTTTGAGATCTTTTAGCCTACTTTACTTTGTCAGACAGGTTCTATTTAAGTGATTTCTTGATTCAATAGGTCTGGCAGTTATCAGGCCTGGGTGTGGCTAGTAAAATTGAACTGAAAAAATGTGCTTAATCACAGTTCATTCATGATTTAATGGGGCGGGGGGCAATTACTTTTTACACATCGGGCCAGGTAACTTTGGATAATGTTTTTCCCTTAATAAATGAAATCATCATTTAAACACTGCATTTTGTATTTACTTGGGTTATCTTTGTCCAATATTAAAATTTGTTTGATGATCTGAAACATTTCAGTGTGACAAATATGCAAAAAAAGAAGAAATCAGGAAGGGGGCAAATAATTTTTCACAGCACTATAGATATATATAAAATTTTGGAGCCCACTGTGTGTGTGTGTGTGTATATATATATATATATATATATATATACACACACACACACACACACACACACACACACAGAGTATATGTAGAAACACACACACACACACACTATTATATGTTATTCATTGCTTATTTCCGTATTGCATTGGTATTGGCCTGAGGGTCGCCGTATTCGGCTGAGGGCTAATACCCTGACCCAAAGGACAAGACTAAGGCAATGCGAAAATAAGCAATTTATAATATTTTTATTAATTAATTGGTTAAGTATGTTGTGCGGTCATGACAAGATTATGACTATGACTTCAGAAGTACGCGACTTCAAGACTTATTAAAGAGTTAAAAGCTAGGTCTGCGACTGCTTGTGCACCTGCTGAACTCGGCCAAGACGGGGTCAGCCAATACAGGTCAGCCAATACAGGATATATTGGCAGGCCATTTTTAGCTTACCAGACCGATGGGCCGATAAGCTACTGTCGTAGTATGGCGTCCATCGTCCGGAACATTTTTTTTCTTTTTTTCGGCCTGATGAATTTTTGTGTAAATATACCATAACATACTACTAGGCCATATCTCCAGACACTTTTTTTTGGGGGATTTTTGATTGAATCATTTTTGTCTGTTTTATGGGCCCTTGAAATTTTGGCCCCAATGTTAAAGATAGTACTGAAAAATTTTTAAAAATTTTCTAAATCCGGCAATCAACTTCCCTTGGTACCATCAATGTACAGTGCGAGCGCCATTTTGATTGAATCGACGGAAGTGGGTCTAGTGGGGCGCTGTACTTTTTTTTTTTTTAGTAGAAGAAGAAGAAGTTTATTCAGCTGTAGGAAGGCCACAGGTCCAGTGTACAGATATAGATATATACAAATTGTTTGTACATTACAATGGGTAATGCATAAGTTTTATATTTATGCACACATACACTGAATTAAACAAAAACAAACAACAGGTAGTGCGCAGTTATTACATGGTAGATAAAATGTCATTTCTGCGCTTTGTGTATATATATATATATATATATATGTATATATATTTAGAGAGATTAAGTAAGACTTTTTTACTGGAATTTGACATAAGAGTTATAAACTTGTACATATTTGGGTCGTTTACATAGTAAGTTGGAATTAAGCGGTTTCGTAAATCATCATATTTTGGGCATACTAAAACAAAATGAAATTCATTTTCTACCACATTCACATTTTGATCTTTACAATATCGGCAGAAGCGGAGTTCTCTATCAATATTTGATTTATGAATAAGCAAGATGGCCTGTGGAGGCCAAATGGTTGCAGATAGAGATGAAGTTTGTATTATCGACATATAGGAAGTCATATATGACCTATACATTGGCTATGTTAAAGTTGAACTCAGATGACTTTGAAAGGTCAAACTTGAGGTCAAGGAAAATACTATCAATGTTAAAAGATAGGACTTGAAATTTCAAAAAATTATTTCTCAAACACCACGCGATAAATTTTTTTCTAAATCAGGCAATTAACTTCCCTTGGTACCGTCAATGTACAGTGCAAGCGCCATTTTGATTGAATAGATGGAAGTGGGTCTAGTGGGGGCGCTGTACTTTATGAATAAGCAAGATGGCCTGTGGAGGCCAAATGGTTGCAGGTAGAGGTTAAGTTTGTATTATCGACATATAGGAAGTCATATATGACCTATACATTGGCTATGTTAAAGTTGACCTCAGATGACCTTGAAAGGTCAAACTTGAGGTCAAACAAAATGTTACAATTTTCAAAGGCTTCTAGGCTTGAAAATATTGAAGATTGGGAACATACAGTATCTCACATAAGTGATTTCACCCCTCACATTTCGACCATTAATTTATTGTATCTTTTCAAGGGACAATGTTACAGAAATGAAACCTGAATATATTCTTGAGTAGTCATTGTACATTATGTGTAGCAGTGTAGAATTACTGCACTGTCCAAATAACTGAACAAACAGGTGTTACTTCCAAAATGGGTGGCAACAAAAGTGAGTACACCTCACCATCAACATGCCAAATTGTGTCCATAGTGTCAATATTTAGTGTGACCACCATTGTTGTCCAGCACTGCCTTGATTCTACTAGGCATGGAATTCACCAGAACTGCACAGGTTGTTGCTGGGATCCTCCTCGACTCCTTCATGACAACATCAAGGAGCTGGTGGATGTTGGACACCTGTTGCTCCTCCACCTTCTTGTTGAGGATGCCCCACAGGTGCTCAGTGGGATTCAGATCTGGAGACATACTTGGCCACGCCATCACCTTCACCTTCAGCTTCTTCAGGAAGGCAGTTGTCATCTTAGAGGTGTGTTTCGGGTAGTTATCATGTTGGAAAACTGCCTTGTGGCCCAGTTTCTGAAGGGATAGCATCATGTCCTGCTTCAGAATGTCACACTACGTATTGGAATTCATTATTCCATCAATGAAGTGCAGCTCCCCAGGACCAGAAGCACTCATGCAGCCCCAGACCATGATGCTGTCACCACCATGTTTGACTGTAGGCAGTGCACACTTGTCTTGGTACTCCTCACCAGGGCGCCGCCACACATGCTGGACACCATCAGAGCCAAACAAGTTTATCTTGGTCTCGTCAGACCACAGAACACAGAACAGTTCCAGTGGTTCATGTTCTTGGACTGGTTGTCTTCAGCAAACTGTTTTCGGGCTTTCTTGTGGGCTAGCTTCAGAAGAGGCTTCCGTCTTTGCCGATGGCCATGCAGACCAACTTGGTGCAGTGCACGGCGTATGGTCTGAGCACTGACAGGCTGTTCTCCCACTGCTGCAACCTCATTAGCAATGCTGCCAGCACTCCTGCGTCCATTTTCTGAAGCCAACTTGTGCACTTGACGCAGAGCACGAGGACTCAACCTCTTCGATCGACCCTGACGAGGCCTGTTCCGAGTAGAAGCTGTCTTGGAAAACCGCTGGATAACCTTGGCCACTGTGCTGTAGCTCAGTTTCATGGTTTCACAGATCTTCTTCTGGCGTAGAACATTCTTGTGGAGAGCAACAATTCTCTTTTTCAGATCCGCAGAGATTTCTTTCCCATGAGGTGCCATGTTGACCATCCAGTGACCAGAATGAGAGCATTTCACCCAGAGCACCACAATTTAAAACTTCAACACATTACACAAGCTCATATGGCCCAGTCAAACAGACAAAAGCGTGAACATGATAAATAAGATACGTTTCATTGCTTGGTTGACCATTACCAATTGGGGTGTGTACTCACTTTTGTTGCCACCCATTTTGGAAGTAGTGACTGTTTGTTCAGTTATTTGGACAGTGCAGTAAATCTACACTGCTACACATATTGTGCAATAACTACTCTAGAATGTATTCAAGTTTCATTTCTGTAACGTTGTCCCTTGAAAAGATGCAATAAATTAATTGTCGAAATGTGAGGGGTGTACTCACTTTTGTGAGATACTGTATGTGTATTAAACACTTATCGGGGCATATATGAAATTTCTTTTGGTAGCCTTGAACTTGACCTTGGGTGACCTTTGAAGGTCAAACTTCACACAGCAAAATTATAATGACTTCTATCACCAAAACTATTATGGATAGATCTTTGTATTGTGGGCGTATAGGAAGTCATGTATGAAGTTTCATTTGGTGACCTTGAACTTGACCTTCAGTGACATTCAACAGCCAAACTTTACAGTGAAATGTCAATGATTATATCATCAAAATTGTTACAGATAGAGTATTGATTTGTATTGGAGACATATAGGAAGTCAAATATGAACTTTCATTTGGTGACCTTCATATTGACCTTTGAAGGTCAGACTTGACTGAGTGAAAATTCTATGACTTCTATCACTAAAAAGGTCACCGACAGAGCCTAAGCTTGTATCACAGGCTTAAAGGAAGTCACACATGAACTTTCATTTGATGACATTCAACTTGACTTGGTGAACTTTGAAGGTCAAACTTGACATAATACAATGGACCGATCCATAGCTCCGCCCACCCCCTAACTACGCATAGCAACGGCCGGACCTAGGTCAAGCTTTGCTGAAGATGGCGCCAACGTCCGTTATAACCTCATTGGAAGCGCTTCCTGAAAACATCAATCTCGAGTTTTTAAAAACGGATCGCATCGTAAAAAAAGCAAAAGACAAGTATTATAATTATTTTTTATCTGGGTATATTCACGAAGTGTCATTTTCTGTTATAAACGCTCGTGAAGTTGAAGCGAAATGCAAGTAATACTATTGCTCAATGCTGAAGTCCCAGAAGCCACACTCATTGACAATAACGATCGACAAGGAACAGAGAAGCATTGTTCACGGCGGTGCTCTTGCAAAGCAGGGTACGTAGCATTCAATTTACATATGGTGTGATAAGATCATAAACCTTTTCCGGAGCACCCAAGTGTTATTGCCCAAGACAGTCTTTGATTGAAACGGAGCTCTGCGTGAAGCCTGCATTAATCGTATCAGGTGTGTTTCTGCTCTGTTTGAATGAAAACCTGCAGCCTCTTGACCCTTTTACGGCCCAGTGCAAAGCCATCAAGAGGCGTTATTGTTCGTAAACAAAGCGAGTTGAGCTTTCAGAATAATGAGTAATTATTAGCAAATAAATTGCCATATCCAGCCCTCTCCCTCCTGAAAGTAGTGCTTACGACTCTGTCTGGGTATCTCGTGCCCGATTTACACTCACCGTAACAACACCGCTTTGCCATTGTGAGATTTTATAATTACAAAAATGTGAAAACAAAGCGCGAATGTACTCTTCCCAATAGAGAAAGCAGTTCGGATAAGTGTTTGTTTGTCCGAGGTTATGGCGAGCGCTAGCTGGGTGCGGTCACGTGACTGCAGCCCTGGATCTCATTGGCTGGATAGGCCTGGGTGGGCTGTACTCTGGATCGGTCTATTACAATGACTTGTATTTCCAAAACGGTCACAGATGGAGCCTAGGTTTGTATTAAGAGATGTACAGTGCCGTGAAAAAGTATTTGCCCCCTTCCTGATTTCTTACTTTTTTGCATATTTTTCACACTTAAATGTTTCAGATCATCAAACAAATTTTAATATAGGAAAAAGACAACCAGAGTAAATACAAAATGCTGTTTTTAAATGATGATTTCATTTATTAGGGGAAAAAACTATCCAAACCTACCTGGCCCTATGTGAAAAAGTAATTGCCCCCCCCCTTGTTAAATCATGAATTAACTGTGATTAACCACATTTTTTGAGTCCAAATTCACTAGCCACACCCAGGCCGGATTACTACCAGGCCTGTTGAATCAAGAAATCACTTCAATAGAACCTGTCTGACAAAGTGAAGTAGGCTAAAAGATCTCAAAAAGCAACATGTCATGCCGCGAACTAAAGAAATTCAAGAACAGAAGAGAAACAAAGAAATTGACATCTATCAGTCTGGAAAGGGTTGCAAAGCCATTTCTAAGGCTTTGGGACTCCGGCGAATCACGGTGAGAGCCATTATCCACAAATGGAGAAAACTTGGAACAGTGGTGAACCTTCCCAGGAGTGGCCGGCCTACCAAAATTTCTCCAAGAGCGCATCAACTACTCATCCAGGAGGTCACAAAAAAACCCATAACAACATCTAAAGAACTGCAGGCCTCACTTGCCGCAGTTAAAGTCAGTGTTCATGATTCAACAATAAGATAGAGACTGGGCAAAAAAAGGCATCCATGGGAGAGTTCCAAGGCGAAGAGCACTGCTGACCAAAAAGAACCCGAAGGCTCATCTCACATTTGCCAAAATACATCTTGATGATCCCCAAGACTTTTGGGAAAATATTGTGTGGAATGACTAGATATAAGTTAAACTTTTTGGAAGGTGTGCGTCCCATTACATCAGGTGTAAAACTAACAGCATTTCACAAAAAGAACATCATACCAAAAGTCAAACATGGTGGCGGTAGTGTGATGGTTTGGGACTGCTTTGCTGCTTCAGGACCTGGACGACTTGTCGTAATTGATGGAACTATGAATTCTGCTCTCTATCGGAAAATCCTGAAGGAGAATGTCCAACCCTCAGATTGTGATCTCGAGCTCAAGCGCACTTGGGTTATGCAGCAGGACAATGATCTGAAACACACCAGCAAGTCCACCTCTGAATGGCTTAAAAAAACCAAAATGAAGATTTTGGAGTAGCCTTGTCAAAGTCTTGGCTTAAATCCTACTGAGATGCAGTGGCATGACCTTAAACAGGCCGTTCATGCTCAAAACCCCTCTAATGTGGCTGAATTAAAATAATTCTGCAAAGAAGAGTGGGCTAAAATTCTTCCACAGTGGTGTGAAAGACTCATTGCCAGTTATTGCAAACGTTTGATTGCAGTTGTTGTAGCCAAGGGTGGCACAACCAGTTATTAGGATTTAGGGGGCAATTATTTTTTGAATAGGGCCAGGTAGGTTTGGATAGCTTTTTTCCTTTAATAAATGAACTCATCATTTAAAAACTGCATTTTATATTTACTCGGGTTGTCTTTGTCTAATATTAAAATTTGTTTGATGATCTGAAACATTTAAGCGTGACAAATATGGAAAAAAAAAAGAAGAAATCAGGAAGGGGGCAAGTACTTTTTCACGGCACTATATAGGAAGTCATATATGAGCCTTCATTTGGTAACCTTCATATTGACCTTCGAAGGTCAAATGTGACCTAGGGAAGATTCAGTGACTTGTATCACTAAAATGGTCACAGCTGGAGCCTAGGTTTGTGTTACTGACATCTAGGAAGTCACATATGAACTTTCATTTGGTGACATTCAACTTGACTGTCAGTGACCTTAGAGGTTCAAACTCGACAGTGAAATTACAATGACTTCTATCACGAAAATGGTCACAGATTGAGCCCAGGTTTGTGTACAGACATTTAGAAAGTCGTATATGAAGTCCATTTACTGGCCTATACTTTACCTTCTGTGACCTTTAAAGTTCACAATTGACATATTGAATTTTCAATGACTTGTGTCACCAAAACTGATTCAGAGCTTAGGATTATATTTAGGTCTTATAAATGTTGTGAACTTTTATTTGGTGACCTTGGCATTGACTTTTAATGATTCGAATGTCAAACTTCACATGAAATTGTCATAACTTGTATCATCACTATAACATTACTTGCCGGTAAGCTACAGGACCCTTGGTCCTATTTTTACTGTATGCGAGCAATAACATACTTAACCTATTAATAAATATATGTATATATCAGTGGTGGCTGAACAGGCGATGGGGGAGGCTCAAAACAATCCTTTAAAGTTAATGATTGGTCACAACCTGTTTTCTATCATTCATTTAAATTACCATTACAGAAACTCAGATAACTCTCAACATTTTCAGATGTGGCCAGTTTTCATTTATAACACATACCGATTACGACTCTAGACTTCTCACGCTTTTCTTTATTCAGGGATTGGAAGCAATGCATGTGTTTAATGATCGTGTAAATGAAAGATCATTTGAAACATCTTTATGCAATTCCATTGCTTCCAACCCCTCCAGTGCACAAGGACTTCAATTCCGTGCGAGTATCTCTTACATACGCGTTGATTGATTAATTGCTGACTACAGCAGTGGAACCAATAAGCCACTTAAACTCAGACCGAATGCGTGCGAGTTGACAGGTATACATTATAAATGAAAACTGGCCACACCTGATAATGTTGAAAGTTTTCGGAGTTTCTGTAATGGTAATTTAAATTCATTCATTCATTCATTCATATCTTGTCATGACAGTACTGCAACCAGTTCAGGGCTTCTTGGTTAGCCTCGTGTAAGTCTTGATTGGTGACATTTGGACCCAGTTCACACTCACGGAGAATGTGTCCCATGGTCATTTAAATGAATGATTGAAAACAGGTCGTGACCAATCATTAATTTTCAGGGATTGTTTTAGCCTCCCCCATCGCCAGTTCACCGGCCACCACTGAAATATATATTTTATATATATATATATGGTTTATGGAAGGTAATATGTAAGGTTTATGCCACAGGCCACAGCTGCCCTAAATTAACAGTATTGGTAATTACAAAAATAATTTTTTTATGTTTCTCTAATAATTAATTCACCAGCATGTGCAAGCTCTTCAATTGAAATTATATTTATTTTGAAATTATATGTTGAAATATAATTATTGTTGTTAGCCACAAATTTTCAAATTCACTGTTTTACAAAAAAGCAGAAAAATAGTTAAGCACATTACTATTTTTTGATTGAGATGCCAAATTAGTGATTTACTTGCATTCCTGAACATAAAAATTAGTTTTAGTGGTTATCAAGGCCAAAGGAGGCCATACAAAATATCAAGTTTTTTTTTGTGTGAATGAGGACTTATTTAGTTGTTTCAGTTTGTTATTTGCCAAAGAAATAACAAAATCATTTTTAGATTTAAACAAGTTTTTGACAAATTTCTGAAACATTTGTGTTTTCTGGTTTATATGACAGGTGGTCTAATAAATTTGTTAAGCACTGTATATATTAAAAAACACAGCTTTTGCTTTCACTGCAAAATACTATTTATGTTCCTTGGTTCCAATGCCCAACGTGGGAGCTTGACCCCTAAATTCCACCAGGCGTGGACCTACGATATAACAGGTGCAACGCTATTTTGCTCCGTCCTCCACGCGACTACGTATTCCACCGAAAGCATCACAAAGGCGAAGCGTTCTGCTGGTTGATTCAGTTGACCTGCTCAGATTTCGCTAATTTTGTCATTTTTCTTGGATTTTTGTGCTTCTACCATGGGTGAATACGCTACGTAGTTAAATTCTTTCGACTTCTGTTTGTTTTAATTATGTATATTGTCATTTCAGACTTTGTTGTGCTTATTAGTTCCACAGTATGTCTCTTAAATTTCATCGCCAATGACGATCTCCACAAGCATTCAAACCTCTCTGCGGTGTATATGACGCAACTAAGTCATGAGACTTAAGTTCTGAAATGGTGTTGCAAACCTCAGTCAATTCTGGAAGCGTTGAACGTGTTTGAAACGGATCAAACTTGAGTGTTGAAACTGCCATTACTAGGAGTCAGTGCAGGCTGTTATATTTTGAAAATCTGATCCCGTGTCAGCACGGGGTGTTTTATTTTGAAAATTTACCTGATGCACAATTCCGTTTCTGTGTGTGACTTCCTGCCCAGCACAAACCACTCTGGGGTGCATTTGCCGAAATCACAGATGCTAACTTACATAGTTGGACCCATTGACTGTGAATGGATGAACTATGTAAATTGGTAACTTAGTTAGCAACTACACTTTTGGGAAACACACCCCTGTAGAGCTTGGAGTGACTGCGGTCCACCTCCGTCAAAAATAGACTTGCCGCATACTCTCTGCGGAGCAGAGCAGAGAGCCGCTTCTGGGACGCTGCCGAGACGTGTCGTGGGACAGTTGGTCGAACACAAGCATTGTCTAGAACAGGTTCAATCAGCTCTGGGGACCATGTCGCGGCTGTAACGCGGCCATGATGCTCCCGGTGGAACCTAGGGGTTAGCGTTTATTGAATTGTTTCTTTTGCTTTCAAAATAAACCCACAAAGTCGTGTGGTTACTAAATCATCCCATGCCTCATTTTATTTCCTCAACTATTGGTCCTTTCTAAATTCAGAAGTTCCATCACACTCTTGTAAAGTTTTCCTGACTTGAACATAGTAAGGTTCATGTGGACCTCATAGTGTTAAATTCATGTAGATCAGTATACCAGTTCTAAGAAGGGTCATTTTCTTATGGAGGGCAGATGAAGCAAGACATGACTTAAAAGGCCAGACACACTGTCCTGCCATATCGGCAGCAACTGGAAAAAATTGGCTAACTTTTTGTCTTCCCCAGTCATTCCTGCAGTTTGGCAACTGGACTACCAAGTGGTGGCTGCCCCAGGAAGTGATGTCACACTTGACTGCATGTTTCCTCACAGTGAAACTGACAATCCCCTCAATCTAGTACTGGTCTGGCAGCGTGGAACAAATGAGGTTGTGCACAATTACTACCAAGCAAGAGACATGCTGAATGAACAGAGTACAGCGTACAAAGGACGCACCCAGTTGTATCCAGATCAACTAGCTGTAGGGAATGCCTCACTGAGGCTCATGGGAGTGCAAGCAAGTGACCATGGCGAGTACACCTGTTCAGTTGCTAATGAGCAGGGCAAATTCCAGACGCAGGTTGTACTTCTGGTAGCAGGTGAGTATTGCTGTTTTTTTTTTCTTCTCCCTTGAGCACAGCTGTAGTGTGAAAGAATGCCTCATCATGTGGCTAAGTATATGGACATTTTAGAAGAGGAATGGCAAAAATAAATCCCAAATTAGAAAAGAGAAGTTATCATTTATGATAAGTTTGCTGCTTCAATTTTTCCAACTTTGCAAATGTCCCCAGTTCTTGTCTATTTTTGTCCCAAGAGTGTCATCTTCAGTGTATGGACAATTGTTTGTGAATACTTGCTCACCCAGCATTTCAAAATCACACAGGCATTAAAATGATGATAACATCACCTCTGCCGCTATAATAGCCTCCTTTGCGCTTGATATTTCATCATTGCCATTGAGATTAGCTTCCATTCCAGTCTAAAAAAGCTTGAGAGAGGTTAGGCTATGATGTTGGGTGAACAGGCCTGGCTTGATGTTTGGCTTTCTAGTTGATCCCAGCAGATCCTGATGAGATGGTGATTAGCGCTCTGTGCTGGTCATTCAATTTTCTCTTCCTCCAAGCTCAACAAGCCTTGTGGGGACTTTATGAATGTTTACAAAAATCAATTGAGTTGCTTTGACATTGGGATATTGTCTGGCGGAAACAAAGTCTTCCCTAAAATACTGGATTCAAGGAATCATGTGGAGTTTATGCTGGATCATCAAGTGTTTTCCTCACTGGATATAAGAGGCCTGGCACAAACCAAACAAACAGTTTGAGACCAGGGAGTTCCCACGCACACTGTCTGTCAAAGATTTTTGAATAATTTGGTTATAGTTTTAATGTCAGGGAAATGTAAGTAAATGCTGGGAAATGTAAGACAAATGCTGTTGGTGTACGACAGCAGAGTGTATCCCCCAAACTATATTCTTCCAGTTAGCAAATTTCATGTTTGGCTTGATGGTGCCACTATAGGAAATGGCACAGGCCCAGAAAATCAACAGGGGAACTACTTTAGGCTCCAGAAATGATCACTGCAACTTTGTGCAATTTACATCAGAATTGTGACTTGTTGCATTTTTGAAAACGTTAAGGTGGTGCAACTGGCAAGGTCATTGCGTCGCCAGAACAATAGGATTGCTCTTTTTTGCACCAAGACATTCACAGCAAAGTTGATCTGATTCTCATTAGAACAGATTGTCTTATTGTAACTGTAAATGTAATTTCTCATACTGGTAGTGCTACAGATATTATTTATGAAATCAATCACAATTACTGAAAAAAATAACCTCTGCAATTTATTTAACCATTGCTATGTCAAAAAAAATCTGAAAACTCACTGACCTATGGGACTACAGCAGGCAATTCGAGAAGAAACCTGAAGTTGAATAACACTAAATAATGCTTACATTTGTCATACTGGTGTAGAACAATGCAATCAAACATAAAATGATAAATTCTCCTGTCAAGCTACACAACTGTTTAGCAAAACCACTCTCCTGCAACTTAATAGCTCGGTTCATTTGCATGCTGTTTCTTTAATATTTCTGAACCTGTTCTTCCATCACAATCTCAGGCAATGACTGGTCTTTCCTTCAGATGACAATGCATTTCCCTCTCTGATCGGACTCAGCATTAGCTCGCTTTATGGCTAGCAAGAACAGAGCCAACATATTTAACATGGCTTGGGGCGAATGTGGAGAGAGATAAAGCCTGCAAGTACTTGAAAACACCGTTGCCCAAAACTCAATCAAAGATTTCCGTTTCTTAGTGGTGTTAGATTAGCAAATATAAATGAATACTCATGGAATTTCATCTAAAGCTGTACAATTTCAGGTACCTTGCCTCTCTGTGACACAGCAGTGAAGTTTTGTGCCAGAAGACCGCAAACCGCTACACTTGGACACAGTTCCACAACGATTTTTTTTTCAATTTACAGCAGTAATTTGAATTAAACTCTAAATATGCATACAGCACTTTTAACATTTATTATACGAGCGCCTAAAATTCACCACAAAGGAAGATGCTTATTGTCACATTTTCAAATCTAAATCTCCTTAGGTTGTTTATGATTACATAAACATAAAAATGGTTATTACATCTGGCTCGATCATGTCACGGGTTTTCGTTTACTAGATCGCCCAAGCCTGAATTGAAGTGCATGGTCTATTTTAGATTGGAATTAGATAGATACCTCTACTTTACTATACCATCTTGTTGTGAGGAACAGTAGGCAGCCACAGAGCAGAGCCTAGGGACCAACTCCAGTTCTAAAGCCAGTTCCTTGGTCAGGGGTACCGGTAGGAGTATTCTTTTTTTTTTTACTTAAAAATTTGGCATCTCCAATCCCACCCGAATCTGGAATGTCTAATTGGGGAACTATGTACAAGGCTTTTGCATATGCGACCCCCTGTTGCCAACTCAGGAGAGTGAAGACAGTTCGCGGCTCTCCTCCGAAGCACGTGCCTGTCAGCCACCGCTTCTTATACACTCATTGGTTGAATCGTCGCAAGTTCAGAACGAGGGCGGAGGATACCCAAACATGAACAAGCTTAGAATCTTCCTGACGAGCGCCCGTCTGGCCAACAGGAGGCGCCTAAGGAATGAACAAAGCAACTTATATTACCCTTCCCGACAGACCCTTCCTAATTTGCATCCCTGTAGTGCATTGGCCAATTGCGCGCTACTTCTGAAAAAGCTGCCGACCACTGCCAGATGGTATGACCGGGGCTCGAACCTGCACCGTGATAGTCTTTTCTGCTTCGCAATGCGATGCTTTAAGCAAGTGAGCTATCCGGCAGCTCCGGTAGGAGTATTCTTGTAAGGCACTTTTTCGTGGGTGGGGGAAACCAGAGTACCCAGGGGAAACCCACACAAACACGGGGAGAATATGCAAACTCCACACAGAAAGGCCCCAGGCCGGATTCAGACCCACAACCTTCTTGCTGTGAGGCAGTAGTGCTAACCACAGCATCACTGTGCTGCCCAAATTTCTAGGCCATTGTTTGTCGTGGTGGTAGGTCTTACATTTGACCAAAATGGTAGCGTCCATAGCAGAGGGAACTAAATAAACTCTTGGCATATTTACACTTATATAACTGCCGGAATTTTTTTGGTTGTCCAACTGGACAACCTCGTTGGTTGTGTAGGTTGTCCGGATCTATTTTAGGTTGTCTAGACAACCGGACAACCACTTATTACGAGCACTGCCGCTGTGTGACATCACCTCTCCTTTTAATAACGCTCAGTAATTGTTTTGGAACTGAGTACATTGATCATTGGAGTTTTGAAGGCAGAATTTGTTCCCATTCTTGCCTGATATAGAACTTTTAGTTGTCCGTCTGGGCTTTCTGTTGTTGTATTTTGCACTTCATAATCCACCCCAGGTTTTCAATGGGGGGCAGGTCTGGGCTGTAGGTAGGATAGTCTATCACCCACACTCTAGCGGTAGAGCTATGCTGTTGTAGTCTGTGCAGAGTGTGTTTTGACATTTTCCAGCTGCTTCAACCGGGGCGTCCCTGGAAAAGAATCTGTGAAAGGCTGCATTTGTTGTTCCAAAATACGTGCGTGCCCCTCTGTGTTAAATACGCCTTCATTTTTTTAATCCCATAGACCTTACACTGAAACAATTTCAGGCAAAACCGAGACAGCCATATGTCATCCATTGCCTGAATCTTTAAAACATCCTCTTAATCGCAGCGAGGATGAATGTAACTGTGCACCCTGGGAAACCAAGGGACAAATGCAGCAAAAAAATGCTGAAAATTGGTGACAAATGGCAAACCAAGTAAGGCTGCACCACTGGGCACAAATAGCATAGTTATTTGCATGCGGTTATAGAGCTCAGTTAACGTACAGAACTGTCATTTGCTGTTTATTTTTATATTCTGGGCGGTCATCGTTGAGCTGGCTCCAAGCTGCATGATGTGCTGCATTAGAATTAAAATAGAGCGCATACGTATAGGCTACGCTTTGCATTTGATCTACTTTAGAAAGTCACAACCCAGTATCTGATCTTGTTTTAAGATAGCTAATTTACCACAAAGCATGCACCATTTTTTCATGATGTGGAGCTGAACGTAATCTTGGATCTGCCTCCACTTCCCTTTAGTTCCCTCTACACATGTGCAAGCAGCACCCCGGCTACTCTGCACGACCTCAAGACTCAGGAGTATACACTTGACTCATGCGCTCTCACTTTCACATACGTACACCCAACCAAGCCACACACACACACACACGCTTTCACGCACTCAAACATAGCCTATTGTACATTATTGTCATTAATCACGCTTTGCAACTGTGGTACTGAATGTCAGTAAGCATATTTTCTTTCTTGTTTGTCTTAATATTACTCTCCCACTGAATTAAGTCAGCCGCTGCTGTTTCAAAGACCTCCAAAAAAACTTCACAGTTCTGAGTCACTAATGTTACTAACCTATTATTAGGTTTGACCTCAGTTAACCGTTTGTATTGCAACGTTTAATTATAATTATTAATTTAGGTATTATTTGAATTTTAAATCTATTGTTGATTTAATTTCATGATACTGAAATAATGATGAAATAAGACTTATATATCGTATTTTTGAATCGAGTTACCAATCTTAGAAGGATGGTGTGACTACCTCTTCTGCTAATTAGTGCTCCTGGGTGGGATAATCAAGACTTAAGCTGCCTGGCCTGTTTCTAAACTGGGTTCTACAACCCCAATTCCGAAGTAGTTGGGACAAAGTGTAAATTGTGAATAAAATCAAAACACAATGACTTTCAAATGACACCAGCCAGTATTTTATTCACAATAGAACAGAGATAACATAGCAAATGTTGAAATTGAGAAATTTTCAATTTTATCCACAAAATGAGCTCATTTCAAATTTTATGGCTGCTACAGGTCTCAAAAAAGTTGGGACAGGGGCCTGTTTACCATGGTGTAGCATCCCCTCTTCTTTTTAACACAGAGTGGAGGCGTCTGGGCATTGAGGAGAGTAGTTTCTTGAGTTTAGCCATTGGAATTTGATCCCACTCTTGTTTAATACAGGCTTCCAGCTGCTGGAGAGTTTTGGGTCTCCTTTGACACACTTTTTGTTTAATTATGCATCAAGTGTTCTCAATCGTGAAAGATCAGGATTGCAGGCTGGCCAGTTCAGCACATGGACTCTTCTACTACGAAGCCATGCTGTTGTAATAGCTGCAGTATGTGGTTTTGCATTGTCCTGCTGTGTTACGGCCCGGGCCGTATTTTGGTTTTATCCTGTTACTTGCCATGGTAAAGTGGAGCTCCTGTCCCAATATTCCAGTAGTCTGCCAATTGACAGGTACTGGGCTCAGCGCAGATTGGCTGAGCTGCAGTGGTGTGGACGTCACAGATTGGCTGTCTCCGGGGGCTTGGCTATTTAACTCCTGGATCCGCCGGAAGAAAGAATCAACGCTGGCGGCTTGGCTTTTGGTGCTCCTCCTCATTCGGTTTTTTATCATTATTTAAGTATGAACTATGAAATGTGTCTGACCCGATCTCGTAAACCTGTCTCCGGTAGTAGGCCTACTTCTTGTGTCATTATGTATGATAGCCACATTTCTGATGATCTGCAAAATCCCGAATTTGCTGACTGCATTATTGCTAACCCGTAAACTTGTGTTCTAAGATCCAGACCGGTAGCCGCATTTCTGTTGATCTGTAAAATCTCGAATTGCTGACTGCATTGTTGTTAACCTGTAAACTTGTGTTCCGAGACCTCCGTCGTTTACACTGTTGTTTCGGTGAAGTGAAGTTGAAGGAGTGAGCTGCCATTTATTTTGAACAATCTTTTCTCCTGTTTATTGGTTAGATCAGGGAGTCCAACTAATGTATACATTTTTCTTTTGTTTCTTTCACGCAATAGAATCTGAATTGGGAAATTAGTTTCTATTTTTTTGTTTGTTATGTTGGCCTGGGCTCACTCTGGAGCTATGCTTCACTGATTGTTGAAAAGTGCCAGTGAGAAAATAAATCACTCCTTTTGCTTTCACATTGTGGTCATATTCTTTAATGTTGCGTCCGCATTCTCCTAGATCGGGGCGTAACATGCTGAAATACACAAGGCCTTCCCTAGAATAGATGTCGTCTGGGAGGGAGCATATGTTGCAGTAAAACCTTTATATGCCTTTCAGCATTCATGGTGCTTTTTAAAACATGCAAGGGTCCCACACCATATGCTCTAATGCATCCCCATACCATCAGAGATGTTGGCTTTTGAACTGAAAGCTGATAACAGGAGGAGTGGTCTTTCTCCTCTTTAGCCCAGAGGACACGACGCCCATGATTTCCAACAAGAATGTCAAATTTGGACTCGTCTGACCACAGGACACTTTGCCAATTTGCTACAGTCCATTTTAAATGAGCCTTGGCCCACAGAACACGGCGGAACTTCTGGATCATGCTCAACAATGGCTTCCTTTTTGCATGATAGAGTTGTAGGTGGCATCTGTGGATGGCACGGCGGACTGTGTTTACAGACTGTGGTTTCTTGAAGTATTCCTGGGCCCATTTAGCAATGTTTTTGCTGGCTGGCGGACATGGAGTATTTTGCATTTCGCGTCCAACAGTCTTGATCGTGCATGCGATATTTAATTCACAATGTCAATGGTCATGGAATTGATTTGCTCACTGACTACAAGCACTATTTTATCTCTGGTGTGGAAATAAAGTGTGAATCTGTTCGATCCATCTGACTAATTTTCAAAAGAGAGACCAAATAAAGGCTGTTGTCTATCTTTAATGGAAGAAAACAGACGAATAAAAAGACCAAGAAAAGTCGATAGCTATCAACTTGCATTTTGTGAAGGTCAAACACAAACATGGCCAAGTTTGTATGTTTAATAATCGCTGGAATACTCTAAAAATTAGAACTTTTATGACTTTCGGACACGGAGTATTTTAGGATCTCTGTCCGACAGTCGCTAAATTCGTCATAAATGCGCAAAGCCCCGCGCCAATGTCGACTCACTTTATTGAGCAGAGCTTAATAGAAGTATTGATTGAAATTCTCGGTACTCATCTTGAAGAACTGAGCCCTCTTATCAAAACATTCACGTTTATTATCTAAAAGATTCAGTAGATTTGAAGAAATTAACAACAGTAATCGACTGTCGGACACGGAGTTATATTGAAACCAACCGACTGTCGGACACAGAGTTATATCAAAACCCTGTCCAACTTTCAGACACGTAGACACTGCGTTACTCGCATGAACATCGCTTCCGTGTGGTGTCAGTATGCCACTTTGTCCTTCTTATATAAAAAAACATTGGCGCCCCGGTGGCTCATCGGTCTAAGCGTGCGCACCATAAAGGCTGTGTCCTTCCCGCAGCGACCTGGGTTCGATTCCGGCTCAGGTCATTTGCTGCATGTCTTCCCCCATTCTTCTCCCCAACCTTCCTGTCTCTCTACACTGTATAACTGTCAAATAAAGGAAAAATTCCCAAAAAAATAAAAATATTTTTGAATTCCAAATCATGATGTGACCGCTAGGCAATTTGTATGCAAAAGATTGTAAATAGATAAAATTAAACTATTAAAATTATAGTTTACGCATTGTATCACATCATCTGCGCGACAGCCCAAGTTTAATTCTACTATTCTGTGAGTATAAGAACTAGGGTAACTTAGTCCCGCTCATATCAACTTGCAAAATTATCCGCGATATTAATCCTTTCTTTTTAAACCTGTGAACATAAGCCAAAAAAAAAAAAAAAAAATGCCACACTTTACAGCCCACCACGTACACGATGAGTTCTGCAATGATATTCAGATTTTATTCCATTGATTGTCACAGATTTTGTACCATTTGTCATATTATATATTGTTCTCGTTTATTGTACAGTATTTTTTTTCAGATTGAAGTCACAACACATGAAACCGCCGCTCTGTGGGAGCTGCTGACGACAAGTCCAGATCTAGATAAGCAGATGAGCAAAGTAAAACCTCTGCATGTGCACAGTAGGCTATTATAAAATCAACATGTCTGAATGTTAATAAATATTTATCTCCCCCCCCTTCCCCCTTTATGAATATAACCCTTATAGCTTGATTGCAAGATGAACGACTAAGTAGTCTTGTGATGCCATGGGGATTAGCTGGTTCAGGGATATGAGATCACGGAGTGAGACCTGAATTCATGTGACACGCTGGAATACCGGTGACAAGACTTTTGGATGATGTGCACGATTAATACTTAATTTGTACAGTCGACTAAGTTTAATATGTTTTAGTTTAGATAACTGGAATATGTTTTTGTTCAGAGACCAGGAGTAGGTCACATATAATCCCATTCCTGAAGCGTCACCTAAATTGGCAAATGATCTTTAGCAGGCGGATTATACCCAGTATATGAAAAAAAAAACTAACAATGACAATGAGAACTATTTCACTTCATATGAAAAAAAAAAACCTAACAATGACAATGAGAACTATTTCACTTTAAGGAACTGAGAATTTAAAACAGACCTGTACAAGCGTTTATATTATCCGTCATCCATATTCAGTCGTTGTTCACAAAAGAATATCCGCGCCCATAATCTAAAAGCTCACTTCACACATAGATGAACGCATCAGGCCTTGGGCAGGCATCGGAGAATGAACGCATCGGGAAATGAACGTATCAGAAAATGAACGGAAGGGTGTTCATCATCGAACGCAGTGACCAAGTTTGCAGCCTCGAACGAATCCAAAAATGAACAGGCGTCCGTTCAAAAATGAATTCGTTCACTGTTCAGAATATTGACAAGCTCCCTTTGAGAATAGAAAGTCTTTCAAAACCTGACTAAAGATTTCTTCAGCTATAGTGCGTAGCTAAACACAGACACTCTAGCGAAGGAGGCGTGCCGGACCTCCTGCTTATATAGATTCAGGGGAAGCGCCGCCCCAGCTCAGTCAGCCAGCTGGGTAAAGAATTCGATAGCCCAGGAAACGATATCGTCCGGGACGAGAGCCACAAAGAAAAGTCCAAAACACACGTACAAACATCCAGAACCATGACAGGTTTGCATGTTCAGAAGATAAAAGAGTCCTAGCTTTGTATGAATATCATTCATTTAGGTTGTTACTTTCCTTGCTGTTGGAACTATGTTGTATAACTAATTTTAGTATCTGCTGAAGTATTTGCTGCACTTCTCTTCTGAACAGACATGTAGGGGAAATGTATATCTTGATAAAACTGGGGTTCAAACACAAAGTAAGCGCTTCTCATGTGACTGGCTTTGCTCTTAGGCCATAATGTTACACAGCTCTACCAGAACAGTTTCATGTAACTCTATTTTTGAACCATGTGATAGGGATGAAAATAGACTATTTACTTACACAAACCACTGAAAATAACAGAACACGTCAGCAGGATGCATCTGTCTGAGAGCATACGGGCCCTGAGAGCAGTGAGTTGTGGCATGAGTTGATAATTTAGTTTCATGAAGGCAATGAAAATAATCTTAGGAAAAACCTCATTACCAAAACTGACATTTTAACAAGTATGTGGTAGATGTGGCAAATTTACTCTCAATATTCCCCCTAAACAGAGTTTTTGGGGATATTATGGATTCACGTTTGGCTGCCACTGCCTCTTATCCTTTATGTTAGTTTGAAAACCAGAACAATTTTTACGGGCTTGCATAAAACTTTTTGAGTTCATTCCAGATGCATAAAGGATAAACCTTACTGTTTTGTCTGATCCCATGACCTTTCCTGTTGGGTCACCACCCGGTCAGACTTTATTCTTTCAAATGCAATAACTCAACAGTTTTGAAGGGAATCATGCCACACTTCTAGTGATCTTTTCTGGTACGAAATTGCTTTAGCTCATGACCAGGCCTAACTGTCTTTGTTTATTTCTGTTAACATTATGTATGATTTTTGAGGGTTTATTTATTGCTTTGTTCGGTTTATTTTCATTTAGATTTCCTTTCCACCTGCAACCTATTTCCCTTGATTGGCTGCCAGTGTTTCTTTGAAAGTCTTTGTAAATAGCCGTCATACTTAAGCAACGTCATTTGGTTGTTGCCCTACCCTCACGAGCTACCTAGCTGCAACAGAGATTTTCCTTAGTTAACGTTACCTAGCTAGCTAGATGGTTATATCATCTGAAGGGTAACAGGAAACCTATGCATGAACTGGAGGATGCTCCACTGGATGTTTTTAAATTGGCATTGGTGCTTCTTGAGATACCTGTGATAGTTTTGATTTTAATAAGGGCGTTTAAATGTGATGTTCATGATCTGTCTTTCAACTTTTATTTTTCTTTCCAGTGGTATTGTGCTTAATTTCAGATTGTGGATTTTATCTATACATATTCATGATGTACTTTTTATTTCAGCAGATCCAAATGTTTGTGGTGTTCTACAACAGTAGGTGCAAATGTTAGTGATTATCTAAAACAGTATTAGTGGAATCAAATGTAGACTTAGTTTTGCTTATCAAGTATTTCAAAAATAAATGTATATCTGCCTCTAAATAAATGATCTAGTCTTACATGCAGATTCAGAAATGAATGTGTGGAATACATGCAACAAATTTGTAGTTTCTATTTGTTGTTGATATTGTTTAACAAGGCAGATACCTATGCTGAGCTTATGTCTTGAAGTCACATGCACAACACAGTGTTTCAATTGTGTGGCTAGAAAGATTTCTTTGTGGCTATCAGGTTGTTTAGTCACAGTGGCTAAAGGCAAAGAAATCCTTGAGCACACCCAGCTGTTTTTATTGTATCCCCGCAGGACAAGTCAGGGATACTACTGATCAGCGATTGTCATGCCGCGTCTGTAGAGATTTGCTTGTGAACGTTCTACAGGCCACAAATTTTAACTGATTTGTTTCATATTTGGGGTGGGCCTTGTGTGTGGTAAGGTCACAAAGCCTATCGATTTTAGGAGCAGTTGCTTTGGGGGCCCCGGGGATACATGTTGACCAGCAGGCAGCCAGTTGTCTAGTTTTTATTTCCTTTTCCCCCCTTGTTCTGGTTCCTCCTGCCTCCTCCTACTATGATTTCTCCCCTTGATCAGTCTTCTTTTGATTTATTCACTCTTGTTATTCTATTACAGTCTTATTCTATTCCCCTCCTCCTTCACATGCCTCACTCCCATCTCTCACCGGTAGCTCGTTATCCCTGTCTATTTCAGCTCTGGCCAAGTGATCCCTCTTGGCAGTCTTGTCTGATGTTTTCCTTGTGTGTCTACCTGCCACCCATGAGTGTTCTCCATTTATACCATTTATTGCCACTTTTAATAAAAGTTCCTACAAATCATTTCTTGGGAATGTACAACTGGTTCCTCTCCTGGGTCTCTGTCACCTGAAGAGAAAGGACACGGCCAAATTAAACTTTGCCAATGCTGTGTTCACATTACAAGCTCTGATCAGATTTGCTTATCTTGATGGTTCACTTACAAGTGACCTGAATCTGTCTGTAATGTGAACGCATCTGCTTACCAAAATGGTAGGCATGCGCATATTGATAAATTTTTGCATGAGTCATCTGCATCACCAACAATGAAAAAGTCATATCGTGTGACTTATAAAGTCATAAAGTGAGAGAACTCATGATATTAAAACCTAATTCAAACTGAGAAAATGGAAGTGCTTGTACCGAATGTATGGATGGAGTTTTGCTGTGGAGAGTGGCAAACAGGTCGTCAGCTGCTCGTGATGAGGTCGAGAAGGCGAAGAAAGCCAAATAGCACATGCGTACAGGCAAAAAACCACATGGATCCTGATGTGTCCATTGTCATTCATGTCACATGGGTCAAATCTTCAGTGATTGTTTCTGGTGTATAGATATAACATTGGTGATCCCATGCCCTTCTCTGTACCACAAACTCCAGGCCAAACGTTTTTTTTTTTTTTTTTTAACATGAATTTACTTTACTAGTTTTCAATGAAATCCTGTCAGTATCTGCTGTCAAAACGTTTGGAGCATAAAGAAGTAACCTTACTGGGTCATTCCGTGCCAAGTGGACCAAGGTCTGCACCGCACCCTCTCAGAAAAATTAGAAAAATATCATGGGTGTTTGCCATCATTTCAAATGGACAAATCCCAAATCTTAAGTTCCAACTCCAATTTTTCATGGAGTAATTGCCAATTTAAGGAAGGGGTCTCTAGTCACTCGCGGATGTAGCAATGACTTATAAGCATTTTTGAAGGGATACAAATATACTTTCCAGTGCTCCTAAATTAATGCCAATAGGTGCTAGTAGGTAAAATTTCCTGAAATTTATGAATGTGCTATCAGATTTGGCATATCTCATTTGATTTTCCTGTAAGAGGCTGTTGAAAATGACAGTTTTTACAGAACCAAAATTTTAATCTGATTTTCAGGTCCCCTTGACCATGTATGCATAATCAGGGGTTCATATTGCAGTCTCATCATCAGCAGCTACAGTACACTGGCCAATTAAACCCAATCCAATCTCCTGTCTCGAGTTCAGGAGTAACTTGCATCTGAAAATGCTTATGATAAAAAAAACACCCAAAATGGCCAAAATTCAAGGCATGATTTGTTCATGTGGACACGCCAAAAAAAAATCTGATAAAATTTGTGGAGCAGCTGTTATATTAGGGCAGTAAAAAGTAGAACATGTATCTTGTGTTTCCAATTCGTTCTAGAAAAATTCTGGAATTTTTATTTACCATGCTGTGTGGCTTATATCAGCCTGCAACATTCAGTAAATCCTGTCAACTTGCTTGCAAATGGCTAACATATGCATTACAAAATAAAGCCCAAAGGATCACATAAATGCCAAAACTGCAATTCAGTCATGAATGCTTAATAATCAAGTAACATTGCAGTATATGCAAGAATTTGCCCATAAATTGGGAAAGGTAAGGCAGTCATGGGGGAGTTAATTTCCTCATGGCTCTTAAATGAAACTAAAATTACTTTTACCAGTTTTGCAGGCTGAAAAGACAGAGATTCAAGGATGTTTTGAACATTGATGTTCTTGCAAAAATGCATGGGAAAGCCAGAGATTTCTGCTATAATATCCATTTTCGTTTTAACGTAAAGTCATACTTCCATGTCCAAAAAGTGAAAAATACACCACGTGTTTTTAGCACCAGAATGTGCAAGTAGACTCCTGCAAAATAATTCAAAATACCCAAATTATTGACAACCCCACTCTATTTTAGATAGATAGATCGAGAGGTTTTATTTCAGACATTTCAGTCCATATACATTATACATATAAAAAAAGCAAATAACACATACAAATATACATATAAAAAGACCACAGTGACATAAGATTAAAAAAAGAGAAAGTGTACATTACACATATAAAATGCTTTGCCACTGCTGTCGTAGTCTCGAGTTTAAGAAAACACAATTAAAAATGGATTGCACAAGGGAATTGTTGCAGTTAAAAACTCTCATTTTAAAAACATTGGTGAATTTTCTCCTCAATTCCCCAAAAGAGTTTACAGAATGAGAAACAAACATATTACTAGCACTGCAATGACTAGGTAGGGAAAGGATGCGTCGAAAAGTATTATTGTAGGCTACAGTCAATTTACGCAAAGTGGCCTGGTTATAATTGCTCCATAGCGGCGCACCATAAATACTGCTGCAAAAGGAGCGGAATAATTGGATTTTAACCTCGTTACTACAAAGACTAAAATTTCTAATGAGTTGGTTATTTCTCATGTAGAAAGAGCGCAACTGTCTAGTCATATCCAAATCATCCGTCCATGATTCATTCATGTAGACTCCCAAATATTTATATCTATCAACAAAAAGTAGCTGCTCACCATACAGAGTGACACGAGGCACATGGAGTAATTTCATCTTACTTGACAAAACAGACATACACACAGTCTTTTTACAATTATATTCAATATCATTTTCATCACCAAAATACTGGCAAACTGTCATAAGACGTTGCAACCCTTTAATAGAAGGAGCAATCAGCACAAGATCATCAGCATAAGCAAGATGGTTTACACATTGACTTCCAATTTTACATCCTACGTGTAACTTGCTTAGTGACAAGCTTAGGTCATCGATATAGCAATTAAACAGTTTTGGAGAAAGAATTCCACCCTGTCGTACACCATTATCAATAGAAAAAGGGTCAGACAATTCTGAACCCCAGCTTATCTGACCTTTCTGAGTGCCATACCATGCTACTAATAACCTGAAAATAATTAAAGGCACACCTTTTTGTATCAGTTTATGGAATAATGTCCAATGATTAACCCTATCAAAAGCTTTCTTTGCATCCATGAAACATAGAAAGATATGACTATAATGTGACCTATAGTAGTTCACAGTTTCTTTTAGTTAATAGATACACAAGTCAGTAGAGTGAACACTTTTGAATCCGAATTGGGAGTCAGAGCTCTCCAGAAATTTAGCACATCTATTAAGTAACAGAATCTCCAGCACCTTTGAAACAGTGGAGGCCAGAGCTACAGCGCCCTCCATAATTATTGGCACCCCTGGTTAAGATGTGTTCTTTAGCTTCTAATAAATTCAGTTTTTTTCTAAATAATATAGGACCACAATGAAAAAAAGAGGAAAATCCAACCTTTAATTCAAGTGCATTTATTCAGTGGGAATAAAATCCCACATTAAGAAATAATTCTTTTACATCAAATCATGTGTGCCACAATTATTATCACCCCTGATGTTAATACTTTGTACAACCCCCTTCTGCCAACAAAACAGCACCTAATCTTCTCCTATAATGTTTCACAAGATGGGAGAATACAGAAAGAGGGATCTTCGACCATTCCTCTTTGCACAATCTCTCTAAATCATCCAGTGACCTGGGTCCTCTCCTCTGCACTCTCCTCTTCAGCTCACTCCACAGGTTTTCAATGGGGTTGAGGTCTGGGGACTGAGATGGCCATGGGAGGAGCTTGATTCTGTGTCTGGTGAACCATTTCTGTGTAGATTTGGCCACATGTTTAGGGTCATTATCTTGCTGAAAGAACCAGTGACGACCCATCTTCAGCTTTCGGGCAGAGGCCACCAGATTTTGATTTAAAATGTCCTGGTATTTCAAAGCGTTCATGATGCCATGCACCCTAATAAGGTTCCCAGGGCCACTGGAAGAGAAACAGGCCCACACCATCACCGATCCTCCCCCATACTTCACAGTGGGCATGAGGTGCTTTTTTTGCATACTCATCTTTTGTGTTCCGCCAGACCCACTTAGAGTGTTTGTTGCCAAAAAGCTCTATCTTGGTCTCATCTGACCAAAGCACACGGTCCCAGTTGAAGTCCCAGTACCGCTTAGCGAACTCCAGACATTTGCGTTCATGTTTGTGAGTGAGAAAAGGTTTTTTCCGTGCATGCCTCCCAAACAGCTTGTTGGCATGTAGATAGCGCCTGATTGTTGTTTTGGAGACTTTGTGACCCCAAGATGCTACCATTTGTTGCAATTCTTTAACAGTGAGCTTTGGAGAACTTTTTATTTCTCTTACCATCCTCCTCACTGTGCGTGGTGGCAAAATAACCTTGCGTCCTCGTCCAGGCTTGTTTACCGCTGTTCCACTTGTTTTAAACTTCTTAATGATTCCTCTGACAGTAGATATGGGCAGGTGCAGGCGAGTGGCTATTTTCTTGTAGCCATTGCCTGACTTGTGAAGGTTGACACACATCTGCCTTACTTGAATGGTGTGTTCCTTTGTCTTTCCCATGTTGAAGAGTGGATAAGAGAAATGGCCTCAGTGTCACATCATATTTATACCCCAGGGAAACAGGAAGTGATGAATTACTAATGAAATGTTCCTAGATACTCTGATCAACTTTGTAAACTACTGTAGAAATGACAGAAATACTTCAATTACATGTATTTCCTAGGAATTGTTAGGGGTGCCAATAATTGTTGAACAGGTGATTTTATGAAAAATAATTATTTCTTAGGAATTTTTTTTTCCCTTAAAATTCACCTGAGTTGAAGGTTATATTTTTCTACAATTTTCAGCGTGAGAGTATGCTTCTGCAATAAAAATTGAATTTATTTTAAGGCTTTTAACACATCTTAACCAGGGGTGCCAATAATTATGGAGGGCGCTGTATATGCCTGTAATTATTGTTATCAGTTAAATCACCTGATTTGTTTTTAAGCACAGGTACGAGTATTGTATCTTTCAAGGAGCTAAGTAAAAAGCCATGTATCAGTCATTTTCAGTCATACAAGCCCCAATTCCAATTAAGTTGTGAAGTTATGTAAAATGTGAATAAAACAGAAAACAATGATTTGCAAATCCTTTTCCACCAATATTCAATTGCGTACACAACAAAAACAATATATCTAATGTTCAAACTTTATTATTTTTTTGGGAAATATTATTCACTCATTTTGAATTTGATGCCTGCAACATGTTCCAAAAAAGCTGGGACGGGGGCATGTTTACCACTGTGTTACATCAGCTTTCCTTTTAAAAACACTCAATAAGCGTTTGGGAACTGAGGACACTAATTGTAGAAGCTTTGTAGGTGGAATTCTTTCCCATTCTTGCTAGATGTGCAACTTCAGTTGCTCAACAGTCCGGGATCTCCATTGTCGTATTTTGCTCTTCATAATGCGCCACACATTTTCAATGGGAGACAGGTCTGGACTGCAGGTAGGCCAGTGTATAACCCACACTCATTTACTACGAAGCCACGCTGTTGTAACAGATGCAGAATGTGGCTTGGCATTGTCTTGCTGAAATAAGCAGGGACGTCCCTGAAAAAGATGTCGCTTGGATGGCAGCATATGTTGCTCCAAAACCTGTATGTACCTTTCAGCATTAATGGTGCCTTCACAGATGTGCAAGTTACCCATGCCATGGGCACTAACACATCCCCATGCCATCACAGATGCTGGCTTTTGAACTTCGCGCTGATAACAATCTGGATGGTCCTTTTCCTCTTTAGCCCGGAGGACACGACGTCCATGTTTTCCAAAAACAATTTTAAAGGTGGACTCGTCAGACCACAGCACACTTTTCCACTTTGCATCAGTCCTTCTCAGATGAGCTTGGGCCCAGAGAAGCCGGCGGCGTTTCTGCTTTGCATGGTAGAGTTTTAACTTACACATGTAGATGTAGTGACGAACTGTGTTAACTGACAATGGTTTTCCAAAGTGTTCCTGAGCCCATATGGTAATGTCCTTTACAGAATGATATCGGTTTTTAATGCAGTGCCACCTGAGGGACCGACAGTCGCAGGCATTCAATGTTGGTTTTCATCCTTGCTGCTTACGTGCAGAGATTTCTCCAAATTCTCTGAATCTTTTGACGATATTATGGACTGTAGATGATAAAATCCCTAAATTCCTTGCAATTGCACGTTGAGAAACGTTCTTAAACTGTTGGACTATTTGCTCACTCAGTTGCTCACAAAGTGGTGAACCTTGCCCCATCTTTGCTTGTGAACGACTGAGCCTTTCGGGAATGCTCCTTTTATACCTAATCATGACACTCACATGTTTCTAATTATTTATTTATTTATTAAGCTTTATGGATACAACAATGAATTTAAACATAACATAAAAAACACAAAAACATGGAGACAAAAATCAACATGATATGAAATGGGTTCAAATTCAATAGAGAAAGTTGTATCCAAGGGGTAACCACAAAGGATAAAACCTGTGTCAGTGGCTCCCAAAATCATGAAATCATATTTCATAAAATCATATAAAAGTCACATAAGCAGGCCTACATCTTGAGCACCGACAATAAGTAATCAAGTTACAGGAGTGGGACAGATCAACAGAATCAACTCTTAATTTATACATTCCAAATACCTGATTTTTATAAGACTTCAAGGAGAAGGTGGCCCTAACAGGCAATGGAATACCATTCCATAGCCTGCAAGCCCTATTAAAATAACTAGCACCATATTCTCCGTACAAAAAGACGGACCTTTGAATTTGAGTGGATCATCACCTCGGACTACTGGACTTAAGAAGTTATTCAGATCTAAATAAAAAAAGCAACGAATCAGCCATTTCTCTCCTAAATGAAAGAGGAAGTAAATTTAGTTTGTTTAACCTTTCAGCATAAGTTTGACCTGAGCCAAGGATATGGCGCGTGACACGTTGCTGAACTTTTTCCAGTGACTCTAGATCTCTTTTAGTATGTGTGTCCCACACAGTTGAGGAATACTCTAATTTGCTGCGTACCAGTGCTTTATAAAGGGTAGCACACACATCTGGGGTTGCCCTTCCACCACAAACTCTTTTTATGGCTCCCCATGCTTGATTAGCATTATTAGTGATTGTATCAATATGCCTGCCCCATAACAAAGACGAATCGAAAATGACACCAAGATCCTTCACACCGTCTACCTTGCGGAGGGCCCTTCCATCCATATTGTTATGATAACAAGAAGGGCTTTGCTTCCTACTAACTTGCATAAATTCACACTTGTTAATATTAAAACTCATCCGCCATGTATCACTCCACTCAAACAGTTTCTCAATGTCATCTTGTAACCTCATATTGTTGTCGTGACCTGAAATTACTCTACAAATCTTACTGTCATCAGCAAACAAATCCATAAAGGTATTCTTATCAATAACAGAGGGCAAATCATTTATAAACAATGCAAATAATAAGGGACCAAGAATAGACCCTTGTGGTACGCCGGATGTGACATCACAAACGGACGACTCAATCCCCTTGACAACAACCCTTTGCTTCCTTTTAGAAAGATAGGAGGTGAGCCACTGTAAGAGGCTCCAAAGATTGGAGCTTGTAAATAAGTAGGTCATGGGACGCTGTGTCGAATGCTTTGCTAAAATCCAAATTAAGCACGTCAACTTGACCACCCGAGTCCAAGACTTGACTCAGACGATGCTGAGTTTGAGTCAACTGTGTGGCCGTCGAGCGTTTGTTCATGAAACCATGCTGGCATGAGGAGATCAAAAGGACACAGAACAGGAAAGATTTTATTATAGACAGCGCTCCATGACCTTTGACACAATTGATGATAAAGATGCTGGCTGATAGTTAGCAACACTCTGCTTATCTCCCTTCTTAAATACAGGGACCACATTAGCTCATTTCCAATCATCTGGCAACTTACCTAATTTCAAGGAGATATTAAAAAGGAGCGATAATGAAAAACTAAGCTCTTCAGAACAAGGCTTCCATACACAAGGTGATATTCCATCAGGGCCACAGGCCTTGGCTAAGCCAATATTTTTCATTGCGGAACAAACATCAACAGGTAAAATATTAAAGTATTCCAATTCATGATTTACATAACAAGGAATGTCTGGAAAAATAATAGGAGTTTCAACTTAAGAAAAATTAGAGGAGAAATACTTATTAACCCTTTTATGCCGAACGTGTTGTCGCCCACACAGATATGCGCGTAATTTTGAAAGTACCGTAATTACTGTAAGTTTTGCGCAATTGAATAAATTCCAACTGTTCCTGAAAGCTGAGAAGCTGTGCTTCAGCCCAAATACAGGTTACTATGGTAAACACGGCAGCATGATTCTCTGCTTGGATTTTTGCATTAGGTCTCAAAGGGTTAAAGGCATCAGCCTTTGATCAGCGGTCATCAAAATAGTTATCATCAACAAAGACACTCATAGGTAATGACTAGCACCTTGTTTTGGACTTTAAGAAATTCCAAAACTGTTTTGGGTTTTTATTCACAACACTACCAAGCCCATTAACATACTTACTATATTTATCATATGTCATCTTCCGTAACTGATTTCTTAACGTACGATATTTATGCCGGTTTGAGACTGTATTTCTGGACTTAAAATTTCAGCGAGCAGAGTGAACTTTGTTTGAAAGGTGTTTAACGTCTCCATCAAACCATCGAGGTCTACAATGGTCACTGATAGTCTTGGTGGGGATAAACCTATCCTGGCCCTCATATAATATGGCTAACCACTCTGACCACATCAAATCTATGTCAAGTGAATCTTTTGGAGCCTGAAAATGACGAAATACAAAATCAGATACAGGTCCTAGTCAGTCTACAATAAACAACTTCAAGCTATCAAAATCAGCCTTGGCATAGTCATGAACAATGCAGGGTACACCAGTTTGCCGCAGAATATGAACCCTCATACTACAAATAACCGGTAAAAGGTCAGAATCAAAATGATCAGGCCATATTACTATGTTAGACATCTTTTCAGATTGGTTAGTGAGAATGAGATCAAGAGTGTTCCCACTAACATGTGTACCACCCCGAACAAGTTATGATAGACGAAAATCATTTACGAGATCACAGAACTTATCGACAACACGATTACTACAGCCTTGGCTGCTACAACAAAGATCCCAATCAATATTGGGTACATTGAACTCACCCAATTAACACATTCTATTATAAATTTTATCACACTTTGACAAGATATCCCTGAGCACACCAAAAAACTCTGAGACATAACACTATCAGGGGGGTTGTAGCATGTTAAAAAATCATTTTCTCACCAATACCTGGATGAATTTAACAAGCGAGAATTTCAAAATCATCATGCTCTAGATCCTTTCTCCTTACTGACTGAATAGCTGAATTACACGCAAACAATACTCCTCCTCGGTGTTCCCTATCTTTACCATACACAGTAAACGACTCATTAAGAATTTCACTATCACCAATATCATTTGTCAACCACGTTTCAGAAACTGCTACGAAATCAAAGGAATTACACAAAACCAACTGCTGAAACTCTGCCAACTTATTTTTGGCAGATGTGACACATTTGAGGCTCCATGAATTTAACACAAGTAAAGAATGGTCTTTCACTAAACAACGAGGATGTGATAATTTAGCAGCTAATAAACGAGAACCATTACAAACTCTGAACGGAGTTTGAGCTGGAGTGTCACTAGTGCTAATAATACCACTGGTATTCCTCCCCCCTGAAGTAGGCTTCCCTCTCGTTTCTCCAGTTGTAGCAGTTTTCCTGTCCAAAATGTCCTCGGTAGTCGTCCCCTGTGGACGCGTGGTTGTGCCACTGGTTTTGTGGTTCCCAGTGTGGTTTACTACTTGGTAGGCAGAAGTCTGACTCGTAGCGGAAAACTGACATCTTTTGGCGTGCTGCACATATCTTTGCCCCTGGGGCGCAAAACGGCCAGAGGATAACTCCTCCTGACCACAGGGCTTTGTCAAGCATTAACTTAACATCCTTGGGTGAAACACTAGCCTTAAATGATTTATACGTATCCTTATTTGCAAGAACCTTGACTGCAACATTCTCAAAGACACCAATCGATCGCATGTGATCCAGAATGTCTCTTTCAGTATGCACAGGGTCAATCCGGCCAACGTAAACGTCAGCTGATGCTGTATCACTAGCCAGGGCTGGCTGCAGCTTTGAACTTCCGTGCTCTGCCTGCAGTTTTTTGCCACCCTGATCGTTTTTGCATTTGCGCTGACAACGTATCAGCTTCCTAGTTTTGCAATTGGAAGCACAAAGTCCGCAGCTGCAATGTCAACCTCAGCCTCACTTACACCGTCTAGGTCCACCTGAATTGCAGCAAGGTTCTGACTTTCACAAGCTTCAGGAGGACCTTCTACATTCGTAAAGACACTCCCCTGTGAGACAACCACTTGGCAATCGTTATCACCTTTAGAGTCAATGCTGTCACCACTGGCGTCTAAGCTAACACCAGATGGTAAAAATACTTTTAGCTGACTTTGTTCTAGCTGACTCTTCAAATTAGCATTTTCAAGCTGGAGGTTTGAGACAGTCAACTCAAGGTTCCTTACTCGTATCTGCAGGTCAGTAACAAACGATAAAACCTGATCTATACTGAAGGCAGCTTGGCACATTACACTCTGAGAAACCATCAACCGTGAAAATTCTGTCCAGTTCCTTGGTTTGTTTCCCATCTAAGAGTCCTGAACTAAGGTGAATTATATCCGCAGAAATCCTGTGCTTAGCCACTCCACTGATAGGTTTAAAGTCCTTATATCGAACAATATGTTTAGCGCATTCAAAACAAAGGGTGCTGTGTAGACCACTCAAAATAGCCATGTCCAATTTCAGGAGACTGTCCTTGATGTCACTACTGGCGTATTGAAAAATGGAGCTCACTGACCGCATAAAAAGCCCAGTAAAACAAGAAGACTTGCTGGCCTCTGCAAAGTCCTCCAAGTTTTGAATTTCTCGTTCCACTGGCCAAACACTCGCGTGCTTGTTGAGGTCCGAAGAAGGCATTTCTCTTAGCGCAATAATATAAACGCTGATTTTAAACTGGCAAATATAAAAAAAATGTTAGGAAGTTAAAACTTAAAATTAAAGGGGCAATAAGCGGAAATGCATCATTTCTAGATTGAAGAAATTAAAAAATTGCTTTGTGAAGAAGGAGAGGTATAATTTCATCTGGAATATAGCAGGACGTCACACACCCGCTCCCTGTTTTGATCTCCAGCCCCTTGTTTACAAGCTGGTCCGGCTGCGCGTTCATGTACGTTCATGTGAATCGCCGCCTCGTTCCCTCAAGGTTACAGCCAAGTGAGCAGTGGCAGCGCGTATTTTTTAAAAAGCGAAATGGCGGAGAGCAGAACGAAACGTTCACCTGAAGACGAACAGGATCCAAAATTACTTCTAAAGAAACAACGGTCGTTGGCGAAGAAGTTGTCGGATAAAGAAAGGGACAGAACCTAGATTAATATTGGCCTTGCATTTCCAGGGTGGAGAGCACTGCCAGAGCTAAAGGGGCTACAATTAGACTCGGAGCTAGCTCTTCTTCTCCTGGACAGGTAAGTAACAACATAAAGTCAAATGTCTGCTTTAATTAGTGTTACAGTAACGTTAGGCACATGTCACTATGTCGATTCAATTAAGTTTAATGTTACAATCGTATCATGGGTTAATGTCCGGAGCTTGAGTTGTTAGCGGCTCGGTCCCAGCAATGGGTCAGGCGTTACGGCTGTGTGTAGGTACTGAGTAATAACGCCGCGGAAACTTAAACTGGCCGAATAGTCTCACTAAACTAGTTAATCGACTGATTGATAATCAAGCAAAGGGGAGGATTCTGCCTCACCAAACCATCCTCCCACCGCACGTCACCACTGCTAACTCCATTAGCGGCGAACAGATACGTTTGATGCCAATGGTGACACACTAAATTATTGGCATAATGATTAATTTACAGACAAAACAGCACAGAAAATTTGCCAAAAGGAAGTTCTCTTTCTTGTGGCATTATAACATTATAAGTTACTTACTTCGTTGCTCGACATGTTCCACAAAATGGTGATGTTGTTTTGCTCGGTGTGTTTGCACTTTGCAGATAGACGTTTGCAGACGAGGAGAGTGGGGGGGTGGAGAGCAGAGGTAGAGGGAGGTGTGGCTCATGACACTTTGTTTTGGTCTACAGGCAGTGCATAACAGCAAACCTAGCGGTGAAACAATTTCGCTTTTTGCCCCTTTAAGATTCCATAGTAATATCACATAAAACGGACGACTGCCAGCAGCGTTTTCCTTTAGCTCCGAAAAGTTAGCGTTTGGCAAGATCCGCAGGAAGAAGTAGCCGGAGGAACTCCGAGCGGCCTGAATCCGGCAGCACAGTCCGCTAGGGATCAACAGAAGGCACCGTCGACAGCACCTCACTCTCTGCAACCCCCAGTCACAATAAAAAGGTAATTAACCTGTTCACCTGTGGTATGTTCTAAACAGGTGTTTTTTGAGCATTCCTCAACTTTCCCAGTCTTTTGTTACCGCTTACCAGCTTTTTTGGAACGTGTTGCAGGCATCAAATTCAAAATGGGTGAATATTCCCAAAAAAACAGTTTTTTTTAAGTTTATCAGTTTGAACATTAAATATCTTGTCCTTGTACTTCATTGAATATAGGTCGAAAAAGATTTGCAAATCATTATATTCTGTTTTTATTCACATTTTACACAACGTCCCAACATCACTGGAATTGGGGTTTGTATTATTAAGCTGATATAAGCCATAGAGCATGGTAAATTAAAATCCCAGAATTTTTCTAGAATGATTTGGAAACACAAGATGAATTTTCTACTATTTATTATCTTAACATAACAGCTGCTTCACAAATTTTCTCAATTTTTCTGGCGTATCCACATGATCAAACCATGCCTTGAATTAAGGCATTTTTGGACGGTTTTTTTTTTATCATAAGGATTTTCAGATGCAAGTTACTCCTAAACTACAGACAGGGGATTGATTTGATTGGATTGGATTGGATTGGATTTAAGGGCCAGTGTACTGTAGCTGCTGAGGATGACGTTGCAATATGAGCCTCTGATTATGCATACTTTGGTCAAGGGGACCAACTGAAAATCAAATTTTGTTCTGTAAAATTTGTCATTTTCAACAGCCTATTACAGGAACATCAAATGAGATATGCCGAATCTGACAGCAGATTCTTAAATTTCAGGTAATTTTACCTATGTTTATCCATTGACATTAATATAGGAGCACTGGAAAGTGTATTTGTATCCCTTCAAAAATTCTTAAAGTCATTGCCACATTCGTGAGTGACTAGACACCGCCTCTTTAAATTGGCAATCACCCCATAAAAAATTGGAGTTGGAACTTAAGATTTGGGATTTGACCATTTGAAATGATGACAAACACTCAAGATTTTTTTCAAATTTTTCTGAGAGGGTGTGGTGCAAACTTTTCAAAAACTGGTCTACTTGGCCTGGAATGACCCTATTGATTTTATTGCTCTACTACTTTTAACGTAGTGCCACCATTGAGTGAAACAGCAAAGTAGAAGAATCCGTTCAACATTGCTGTGAATGCCTTGGTGTATAAAACAGCAATCCTATAGTTCTGGTGACACTATGACCAGTCCAGTATCCCCAACTTCAGGCCAAACTTAACTTTTTCAAAAAATGCAACAAGTCAAGCTGTCCTTATGGGAATCGAGTAAAATTTGGTGTAAACATTCCTTGAGCCTATAGCTGTTTCCTTGTCGATTTCCTGGACCTCATTCCCTTTCCTGGAGCAGAACCATGAGCCCAACCTTTTAATTTTGCCTATGGGAAGATTGCCTGTAGTTTTGGGGATATGACCTGCGTTCATCCACCGACAGCATTTGTCCAGTTTACCTCCTGATATTCTGTTTCAGACACTCATATTTTATATTGGATTTTATGTTAACTTTGCTGATATGGATAAAGACATTACTGCGAACCCCAGTGCAATGCATGAGCAGCATTTTTGGAGAATGGAGCGGTGCTTTTTCACTGCATGATACATGTTCATCTCGACTCAACTCACCTTTTTTGGTTTTCTATTTGACAAAAGTTATAGATAGTACCTGGTTCTTTTCTTGGTATCACCTCTGAGGTTCCAATCAAGCTGATGCGATGCCATGATGGAGGATGGTATGTTTAATGTTTTTTTTTTTTTTTATTGTTAACTCTCTACTCTGCTTGAAAGCTTTACTAACTTAAGTTTGCTTGCTATTGGAAAGCTCACTTCAAACACCCAAGCTTATTTTACTACTAAACTTGAGTAGGTCAGCGATGACTGCTTTATGCCAAAAATAAAAGCAGATAATTTTAGCTAGTGCTGTTGTTGTGCCATGTCCTATTGATTACATTCAATTTTCTAGAATTGTTCATGTTTCATACCAAGAATCAAGAGCATGATACCTTTGATATCCTTCATTGTTTCAGTGTAGGAAGTTTTGAGTGGCATCACTGTGACAAGTACTTACATTGAGGGGGTACTACTTGCAGTGGAAAAGGAAGTACTTGGTACCAAAACTGTGTAGAGTCTCGTCGAATTGAGCCAGTACCATGCATTGGGAAAAGCATCATAAGTGTCACAGAGTAGACCAGCAAATCCATTAAGATCCACCTTCCTGCTGTTATTTGCTCAGCAGCTCACATAGCAGCTCAAGATCTCATAGAACTATGAATTGGCAGAATCCATTGTCCCAATTTATGATCGAAGTGAAAATAAAACAGAGCTGTGAATCTACTGGAACAGGGTTAGGAAACCCTGCTATGGAGAAATAAGTGGTTTTAGATCATGTTTGATTCCAGCACTGGAGCAAGGTGTTAAATCCTACTCGCTTCAATATAAAAAAAAAAAAAAAAAAAAAGATCGTGATAGATTACATAATTAGCTGGGTAATGAAGCCTAAAACCTAAAAATGATGGTCACTTCTGATACAGAATTTGCATGAAGCCCCTTTATGGTCACTGATTGCAGTATATGTTTGATGACCACCGAAGATTTTTTTTTTTTCCTGACCATAAAAATGAGAAATACCCTGTTCGCTATCTGAATCATGACTACTTGATACAACTGCTCAGGTGATGTGCCTCATATCTGATCATATTTTTCATCCTCTTTCTCAGGTGCTCTCTGAATAGGCAAAAATTATCGAACCCCTGAGCATATGTTAATTAAGCAATATTACAGGAGAGGGAGAGATGTTGTTGCTGAATGTCATCACAGCTGTGATGCGGCCGTAGGCAGGAGGCTGCAGGCCGAGTGCCGAAGACATCACAGTCATTATGGCATTGAACAACAACATCTCAACCTTGGATGATATTGCTTTTATACAACAGTTCTACAAATGCCACTTAGTTGACAGCAATAAGCGACAACAGATTATGATTTCTTTGTTTATTTAATCAGAAATGTGGCTTCGCCAGCACAAATAGTTCCACAAATGGATCGGGACTTGACTGTTGCCAACAATGTAGCGCGAAGTTTGTGGTCGGCAGTTAGTGTAATTAACAGTTATTTGGACGAATGGTCCAAAATCCCTCCAAATTTGCCTTGTCAAGCAGTCCAGGATTCCATGTTGTTATTTTTGCCCAATTTGGTTGCACTAAGTACTAAACCAGGGGTGTCATTGATTGTGAAACGTTGATTTGATGGAAATAGATTTTTAAATAACTGAATGAATAATTATAGCCCCAGACAGAGTGTCCGGGGGTACTATGGATTTGGGTAGTCGCGCGTCCGCGTCCGTAGAGATTTTCTTGTGAGCGCTCTACAGACTGCAATTCTTCTCTGATCCCTTTGATATTTCACATGCACGTTGATAGTGGTTACAGGATGAGGCCTATCAATTTTGGTTGAGTTTCGTCATGCGGTGTCCAAAATATTCCCAAAAAACCAACAAAAATTTTCCCATTGGAAAGAATGGGAGTTGGCTTCTCATTGCTAGAGTGCGTGATGTCACACCTAGAGTGGGAGCTGGGAGCACAGAGGCTGCAAAAAATACTTTTCATATCACTGTAACTTCCACAAATTTGAATCCCTCTTCATGAAATTTCCCAAAAATGTAGGAAAATTTGTTGTTGTCACAGTACTATAGTTTTTGTAGCACAGAAGTACATAGTTTTGCCTCAGGGAGCAGTCAAAGGACATGAGGCATGTCTAATTTCTCTTTCTTTCCCATTCAAAAATCACACAAAAAATTTTGGGTGAACAGCAAAACAGAGTTTATAGATTGCTGTAATTCCAACATTATATCACTCAGAGAAATAAAAAAGACATCCGCACACTCAGCAAAGTCTTGTGCCTTGAATGATGTGGTTACATTTGTGACAGGATGAATGTTTTTTGCGTGAGAAGCTGGAGTTTGAGGTGTGCGCGAGCAAGGATTTCTTTCACTAAGTGACTCAGCGATTCACTGTACGTGGGGAACCAGTCCTGCCATGGCCCTCTGTGATTGGCTGATTTGACATCTAACAGCTCAGCTGAGTTTCCATGGATATGATTTGGTTAGGGCGCGTTCGAAATGTACACTCACCCACTATGTACGGCATTATGTTGTGAATGTTTTTCATTGAAAACAATATAAAGATATTGAGTGAGTGAGTGGACAAGTGTGCAGAGATGCCAAGTCTCACGCATTTGGCGTTGAGTCTTGCGCATTTTTTAGGCTTATTCATCGTAGTCTGCAATTATTCAATGAACGCTTATTAAAGAGATTCTCATGTGGAATTAAAATCCTTGTGCATTGAAGTTTCAGTTTCACTTGCGTAAAGGTGGACCTCACCACAAGTAACATGGAAAGCAATTATGACTCCAGACTTATCGTGCTTCTCTTTACTCAGGGATTGGAAACAATGCATGTGTTTCATGATTGTTTAAATTGTGTAAATGAAATAAGACCATTTGAAACATCTATATGCAATTCCATTGCGTTTGATCCCTCAGTAAAGACAAGCATGAGAATTCCCGGGTCGTAATCGATTTCCGTGTCACTAGTGGGGAAATCCACCATAATGCATGTGAAACTGATTAACTCCGCGAGTGAATTTCTTCAGTGCGCGTTGATTGAATATTTGCTGACTACGGCACAGGAACGTGAATGCCACTAAGAGGCTAGAATCTCACGCCGAATGCGTGAGACTTGGCATCTCTGAGTGTGCATTCCATGTGTCATCATTAGAACAAAGTTAAACTAGCCAGCAATTTTGCGCATATTGAAATTCGCCCAATGCTACGAATTCCCAATCTTAAAAAGGTAACCTACCTCATTTTCCAGGCTGTTTATTTTCACTGCTAGGTCTAAACTAATTCAGCACTATATTAATGCAAGGTTCATTAGCAAACGTTATGTCTTCACTAATTACAATACAGGCTCGCTAGGTCATCAGCATCTGTTTACCAGCGTTACCATTAAGATAAGCTAAACCTCCGAGGAATATTTGCGTACATAACTTCATGGCTTAGCCTGTCGTGCCATACATAATTTACGAAGAATAGTGAGTGCATGAATAAATGTGTAAGGGTTTGTGCCTTGCAGCCCCTCCCCTTCCTCATTCTCTCGCCTCCACCTTGACAGGATGCAGGTGCGGCCTGTTAAGATGGAGGTGATTGAGGAGTATTTAGGGCTGGCTCCTGCAGCCCCATGTGCCTCTGCATTTTCTTTTCTCGCTGGAGATGTTTGCTGCTCTCGTTTATCTGCTGCTTCTGTTTTATTTTTATTATTTATTAAAATCTGTTTTTTTTTTTTACCAGCCTTGGCACTTGAGCCTTTCTTTTTATATTCGGCCCATGGTCCTAGCTCCCGCCGGATTGCTATTTGAATCAGGCAGCAGTCAAACCATGACATAAATAAACTGTAGTAATTTCATTTGCATCAAGAAAATTTGCAAAGAACTAATGTGGAATCACAATGAAATGCAATTGAAATAACATTTGTACTGTTTGAAATAACATTTGACCATTTTTGTGGTCCCTGGTTTCAACGGTGGTCTTCAGTTCGTACGTGCGAGTATGTGTATATGTGTATATACACGTACTTACGTACGTACGTTCGGTCCGACCCATAACCCGTCAGTTCAGATGTTGATGCCAGCGGACATTGAGCTGTTCTATTTATGCACGCAGTTACACTATTCTCTCACTAGATGCCAAACCCGGACCAGTTATTGAATATTCACCAGCAAGCCAACCTCGAACACAGTTAACAATATTGGCGAGTTCAGTACCAACCCTGCTTTTCAAGACTTGCATAAATGAAACTCCTCAGCTAAGCCTCCTATGCAAACTGCTCAATATACTTGCCCATACTATCAATCCAGCAATTCCAAAAATGCTCTCTTGTGAAAGAAAATTTTGTTGTCCTCTGTAGCAACCACTTCATCTACACTGAGCCAGTGGTATTCAAATTAGTAGTTATGGAAAAACGGTTTTCTGAAGCAAAAATTTGACACGATATTCATACTGTTATTCTTCTATCACTATCATTCATCTTCTGTCATTTCCCTCATGCAGAGGTACTTCTGGGCCAGGACGCAAACGCGCAACCACTGCAAATCCATAGTACCCCGGACACTCCGTCCGGGGCTACAATAATGTCTTGTTGTGATAAAAAGCCGCTATCTAGTTATTTTTTGCATCTCTGTAATATTATTTATTTTTATGGTGGTTTTATTCCATTTTCAGTATGGAGTTCAAATAATTGTGGACCCTACCGTATTTATCTGGGCTCACGTCATTTTAAAGCCAGCATTTCTGAATCATTTCTGTCAAGTTATTAGCTTTATTTCAACGCCTGCCCAACTTGAAATGGCCTGGTTCCATAAATCCCAAAGGACACTAGTACAACTCTTCAATTCCAGCTCAATCTTTATTTTTATTTTCTTGTTTGGTGACTTAATTGGTTGGATTGCATTAGGTTGAAAACCTTCAAGACACAAAAGAAACAAATTAGTTACAAGTTAGTCATAAAACAAAACAAAGCATGCACAAGTTTGATGCTTTTTGCTTAAAAAGTGACCAAAATGATCAATCAATTAATCAAAATAGTAACAGATTAAACTAAACCCAAAATTATCCTCCACAACCAATTCTTAGTGGAATATATATATATAATTTTTTATTTTTTTTCAGTGCATCAGTCAACTGGTTGATCGTTGCCAGCAGCTGTTGCATTCAGGCCCGAGTCATTAGCAGAACCCACGGCAGTGGTAGAGTTCTCATTCAGATACAGACCATGGCATGGATGGTCTTGGAAAGAAAGAAGTCACATCAAATTCCTTGATGCTCATGTACCACATTTACAAGCAAGCTAGTTAATACAATTATACTTTCAACAGTTAAATTACACAAAAAACAAATGCAATTACCTCCAAGCATCACTGCACACAAACATCCCAACAAAAGCCACCACGCCATTGTTACAGTAAAAAAAGTACTCTGAATATTCAACCCCAACTAAGCTGCACATTTCCCAGGGGCGGACCTACAGGGGGGCATAGGGGGGAAACTGCCCCCCCACTGTCGAGCCTTGCCCCCCTAGCTGCCCCCCTAACTTTAAAGTTCTTAAAACTATACTTGTAAAACAAATCACCACTATGTCTAAAAGCCCCTCAAAGCATGTCAAATAAAAGATGAATTCACCAAAAAAAATTTACAAATGTAAATATAATATTCGCTCCTCATATACTGAGCTACGGTCCTGCATCAACGATGAGTCTGGCGTGCATTCCTGAGCCTCCTGCTCCTCGCTGGCGTGTGTCAGTTGGCATGGACACATGTTGGAGTCTGCGTGCAGCGCAGCAGAGTGGAGCCGCTGCGTTTGGCCCTTCCGTATACGGTCGTCATGTTCCCAAAAGGTCGTCACGCTCTCAGAGATATAAAAAAAAAACTAGACTGGACAACGTCATTGGCTGGACCAAAGTGTACACGGCAGAATTGCTCTGCCATCTTGTGTATGTATAAATGTCCCATGAGGCACATGTAGCCTAAACAGTACACATGGGTGTTGACAAATTATTATTTTTTGGGGGGGGGGACTTGTTTTCCATGTTCTTTTTTTATCTTTTCACACTTAAAAAAGGACACAAATAAAGAATTGTAAATCAACAATATTTACGCTCCATTATTTGGCAAAGCTAAAGCTCTGCGATGGCCTTACCTTTATATTATCGCTCAGTTACCTACATTTTCATTTCGTTCAAAGAAAAAGTGTTCGCAGCAAGCTGTACCTGTGAGTCTGACTCAGGTCTATACCTGGAAGAAAATAGTCGTTATATGCATAAATGAATTTATGCTTTGTATATTACGATCGGAACAACTTCATTCTGAAGTGTTCATAGCCTTCTTGTTGTCTTCATTTAATCCGTCTTTGCCCAGACACAATGGATAATAGGATGATTTTGTGTGTTGCCCTAAGTGGGATCAATGTAGAAGTCTCAAAACTAAAGTGTGTAAATGAAACCGCGCCAGTTTCAGTTTCCTCGAATACACTGTTAATAATAAACGAATAAACTGAAGCCTTTTTTGCCAGGTAATTTAACTGGCACCTTTTTGCCAGTTATTTTAACTAATTTTACAATAAGTTTACCACAGAGTTCAGTGCATGTTCAGTGTAAACCGCGGTTAAATGCGGAGGACTCCTCTTACAGTTAAAATGACAAGGAGACAATGCGTTAATTTAACGGTTAAATTCAGTCAGTTTATAAAAGTGTAGGAAAGTTTAACTTCAATGGCGTTTGTTTTTTGTGGCGACTGCTGCTTTATGTGCATGGTCTTGAACCAGCTTGACTGGTATAGGCCTACACGAAAGTGCTTTTGAATGGAAATGCATTGTGACGGACTGGACATTTTGTCCGACCCAAAAGCGAAAATCCGTCATATAAAATCCGATATATTCGATGTTTATTTAATGGAAAAACATTACAGAATTTTTTTTTTTTTTTTTTAATTTATTTATCAGGGACTGTGTGAAAAAACATTAAGCTCAGCAGAGTAATGTTCCAGATTCTATCTTCTTTAGCTAATTTCCATCTGTTGTCCACAATACTCATTCAGTAACAGCTTCCATCACATATACTCATTGTTGCCTACATTCAGAAATTAAGTGCTACACACACACACACACACAGACACACAAATATACATACATACAACCCCAAATAGTTGGGACAAAGAGTAAGTTGTGAATAAAATCAAAACGCAATGACTTTCAAATCACACCAGCCAGTATTTTATTCACAATATAACAAAGATAACATAGAAAATGTTGAAACTGAGAAATTTTTCAATTTTATCTACAAAATGAGCTCATTTCAAATTTGATGGCTGCTACAGGTGTCAAAAATGTTGGGACAGGGGCCTATTTACCATGGTGTAGCATCCCCTCAGCTTTTTGACACAGAGTGGAGGCATCTGGGCATTGAGGAGACAAGTTTCTTGAGTTTAGCCATTGGAATTTGATCCCACTCTTGTTTAATACAGGCTTCCAGCTGCTGAAGAGTTTTGGGTCTCCTTTGACGGACTTTTTTTTTAATTATGCAGCCAAATGTTCTCAATCGGGTGAAAGATCAGGACTGCAGGCAGGCCAGTTCAGCACACGGACTCTTCTGCTAACGGTTAAGTCATGCTGTTGTAATAGCTGCAGTATGTGTTTTTGCATTGTCCTGCTGAAATACACAAGTCCTTCCCTGGAATAGATGTCATCTGGAGGGGAGCATATGTTCCTCTAAAACCTTTATATACCTTTTCAGCATTCATGGTGCTTTTTAAAACATGTAAGAGTCCCACATCATGTGCACTAATGCATCCCCATACCATCAGAGATGCTGGCTTTTGAACTGAACGCTGATAACAGGAGGGGTGGTCTTTTCATTTCTTTAGCCCGGAGGACACGAGGCCCATGATTTCCAACAAGAATGTCAAATTTGACTCTTGTCTGACAACAGGACACTTTGCCACTTTGCTACAGTCCATTTTAAATGAGCCTTGGCCCACAGAACACACGGACTCTTCTGGATCATGCTCAACAATGGCTTCCTTTTTGCATGATAGAGTTTTAGGTGGCATCTGTGGATGGCAAGGCGGACTGTGTTTACAGACAGTGGTTTCTTGAAGTATTCCTGGGCCCATTTAGTAATGTCAATGACAGAATCATGCCACTGAGTGATGCAGTGGCGTCTGAGGGCCTGAAGATCACGGGCATCCAGTAAAGGTCTTCGGCCTTGTCCCTTATGCACAGAGATGTTTCCAGTTTCTCTGAATCTTTTATGATTGTATGCACTGTCGATGATGAGACCTTCAAAGCTTTTGCAATTTGATGTTGAGGAACATTGTTTTTAAAGTATTCCACAATTTTTTTTTACGCAAGCCTTCACAGGTTGGAGAGCATCTGGCCATCTTTACTTCTGAGAGACTCAGCCTCTCTGAGACATCCCTTTTATAGCCAATCATGTTACACACCTGATGCCAGTTAACTTAATTACTTGCTAAATATTCTTTCAGCTAATTCTCTAATATATTAATTGCTTTTTCAGCCCTTTTTTGCCTGTGTCCCAACTTTTTTGAGACCTGTTGCAGCCAGAAAATTTGAAATAAGCTAATTTTGTGGATAAAAATGTAAAATGTCTCCGATTCAACATTTGAAATGTTATCCATTTTCTATTGTAAATAACATATTGGCTCATATGATCTGAAAGTCATTGCATTTTGATTTTATTCACAATTTACACTTTGTCCCAACTATTTCGGAATTGGGGTAGTATTTGTGTGTGTGTGTGTGTAGCACTTAATTTCTGAATGTAGGCAAGAACAATGAGTGTATGTGATGGAAGCTGTTATTGAATGAGTATTGTGGACAACAGATGGAAATTAGCTAAAGAAGGTAGAATCTGGAACATCTACTCTCCTGAGCTTAATGTTTTTTCCACACTGTCCCTGATAAATAAATTAAAAAATAAAGAAACATTAAGTAATGTTTTTCCATTAAATAAACATGGAATATATTGGATTTTATATGACGGATTTTCGCTTACATCGGACAAAATGTCCAGTCCCATCACAATGCATTTCCATTCAAAAGCACTCGTGTAGGCCTATACCAGTCAAGCTGGTTCGCACCATGCACATACGCAGTCGCAACAGAGCAACAAAATGAAATTCGGCTTTCCTACACTGTTATAAACTGACTGAATTTGACCGTTAAATTAACGCATTGTCTCCTTGTCATTTTAACTGTAAGAGGAGTCCTCAAGCAAGATTTAACCGCGGGTTTACACTGAACACGCACTGAACTCTGTGGTAAACTTATTGTAAAATTAGTAAACATAACTGGCAAAAAGGTGCCAGTTAAATTACCTGGCAAAAAAGGCTTCAGTTTATTCGTTTATTATTAACATTGTATTCGCGGAAACTGAAACTGGAGCGGTTTCATTTACATACTTTAGTTTTGAGACTTCTACATTGATCCCACTTGGGGCAACACGCAAAATCATCCTGCTATCCATTGTGTCTGGGCAAAGAAGGATTAAATGAAGATAACAAGTAGGTAGGCTATGAACACTTCAGAATGAAGTTGTTCCGATCTTAATACTCAAAGCATACATATAAATTAATATATGCCCATAACGACTAGTTTCTTCCAGGTATAGACCTGAGTCAGACTCACAGGCACAGCTGGCTGCAAACCCTTTTTCTTTGAACGAAACGCAAACGTAGGTAACTGAGCGATAAAGGTAAGGCAATCGCAGAGCTTATTCTTCAGCTTTGCCAAATAATGGAGCGTAAATATTGTTGATTTACAATTCTTTATTCACGTCCTTTTTTAAGTGTGAAAAGAGGAAAAAAAAGAACACGGAAAACAAGTCCCCCACCCAAAAAATAACAATTTGTCAACACCCATGTGTACTGTTTAGGCTACATGTGCTTCATTGGACATTTATACATACACAAGATGGCAGAGCAATTCTGCCGTGTGCACTTTCGGTCCAGCCAATGACGTTGTCCACTCTAGTTTTTTTTTATATCTCATATATCTATATGAGAGCATAACGACCTTTTGGGAACATGACGACCGTATACGAAAGGGCCAACGGCGGAGCCGCTCAGCCACGCAACTTTCTCCAAGTAAAGTCAGTTTCCCCCGGTGAATTAAGTTCAGTTAAATTTGTAATAGATGGAATGTACGCTAAAGGCGATGGTTCAATGCGTTCATTAATTGCTGGTCAAAAGTGACTCACTCGATGTGATTTGTTGGAGCATTTTTCTCTTGGTTAGTTTTGATTAAAGTAAAAACGAGAACGGTTTATGATGCATTTACCTAGATATCAAAAACAGGAATGTTTGAATCCAGAGGGTCGCTGTTAAGTTTCAGTGTTATGTGATCAATATCACTGCAATGAGGCTGCATGATAAAACCAGGTCCTTCCTGCCAAGGCAGTGGCTACGGCACGACCCGTATCTCTAGCCTGTATGCTAAAGGTAAGGCAGCGGTATTATTAGCCTCTCGTCTCTTTCTATCACAGGTAAAAAGTACGTATGGTCCGTGCCGACTACCGTTAGCCCTTTTTGCAAACATACGGATGGTATGTCCTAATGAATTCGGCATGTGTCAGCTAACCAGGCAAAATTTCTTAAATTCCATTTAAACTTGAAATATAATTGTTATTATTTTACCGTATATATGTTTGTATAGATCTAGCAATTCCGTTTCTTGACGTAGCTCATAAGTACGCGCGGCAGGAGCGATATCCGACTTGGCGGAAATTCCACCTCAGGACTAGAGGTCTATGTAGCCTGACAATCATCAGACGATCGTCTTAGAAATCTAGCTGTTCTTAGTATTGAAACAGCGTGCAAAACAGCTAGATTTGGATATGTTTGTGAGACGTTTTGCAGCACAGCACAACAATCGTCGTCTGAAGCTCTCTTGAAAGAGATGGCCAATATCAGTCCTGGACTGTGACTTAAGTACTTTTGCTGTATTTATTTTGAGGTACTTTTATTTCATTGGGCCTAAATATTCACCCTGCTACATCTTGGAAGGCATAATAATACAGTGCATCCAGAAAAATGGAAACTGGGAATAAAATTGGTAGTATTCTGTTGAAACTTAGTATCTATAAAACTAATTAGGACTATTAATTACACAACTATGTACTTTTTCACATCATACAAAGAACACAAAATTAGTCGGGCATCGCTGTCAGAACTCATTGTTCTGTTGTCAGCTGCATGATTTGTGCCTGTCATGCAGCTAGTAGGGTTTACATTTAAAGCAGTACACATTACTCAACCTAAAGCACTAATGGCCTCGACAAGGAAAAGTTGAAACTGAACATCCAGGTTCATCTGTGTTTCGGCCTGTCATCATTTTATGTAATCTGGTGCAAAGTGGTTACTGACTTACTCCAGAAGTGTCATTGTTGTTCAGTTGAGTGTGCACATCCTCCACTTACTTGACATCATTAGATACAAGACATAGTTATATAACACCAAACGTTATTTTTAATCAAAGAATGTTAAGTAATTTTTATAGAATTAACCATTTATTCTTGGTTTCCTTTTTTTTTTTGGGGCACACTGTACAATAAATACATTGAAGAATATTTTTCTGAAATTGTTCCCCAATTTTTAGACGCAGTTTTTCGGATTGGTGAACCTCTGCCTATCTTTACTTACAACATCTGATATGTTGTCTATGCTCTATTGTGAATAAAATATGGGTTTATGAGATTTGCAAATCATTGTATTCTGTTTTTATGCATGTTTTACACAATGTCCCAACTTCATTGGAATTGGGGATTTCCTAATACCGCACTGAGGACGTCCCATGCCACCCCTCCCAGACCTCTTGCCACCCCTTTGCCACCCCATGTAAAATTTTCTTGATCCGCCACTGACATTTCCTAAAAACAAATCCAAACTGAAATACTTGCAGCCAATAAAGCAAACAAACAATTCCTACAATTAAGAGAAAAATGTATGTTCTCTGTAATTTATACATACATTCACGGGATGCACAAAGTGAGGAAGTAATTACCAATTTGAAAATTCAAACAATTAAGTAATTCATGAACAAACACAAATATCACTAACATAAAATATTATCAAATCAAAGTTTCAACGATACCAGTGATGTCTTTGGGAGGAACCATGTGTTGAATTGCCTTCTACTCTTGTCAAGGTGTTTCATTGTCCATTTCCAGTGCAGAGTGAGTGCTGCTTTCCTCACAGGTGTCCCCACTTCAGTGATTAGCAGCCTGCTCTGCTCTGCTCAGTGATGCATTCTGGGACTTGTAGTAGTGATGAGATGAACTGAATGATCAAGGGGTTTTTTTCTTCTCTGAGATTTATCTCAACAATTTCTGAATATGTTTTCTCTGCATAGCTCCATATGAAGTGCCTCAGCTTGCCTTCCAGACCACCTGTGACAGCATCATTCTCACCTTCCGCTCAGCTATGGGTTTCCCACAGCCTGATGTGCTGTGGATAAGTGACACACTAAATAACATCACAGACCAGAGCAACACCACCATGGTCTTGACAAATGGGTCACACTATGAGATTCTGAGCAGGATGAGGTTGAAGCCAAGTCATCTGATGACTGTTACCTTTGAGCAGAGGCTGGAACTTCTCAACCAGAGCTTCTCTCACCGTATCATGCTCCACCCAATACCAGGTGGGTAGAGATGAGTTTTGGTCAATGTTTATCTTGACACCCACTTTTTATTTAGTTTTAGTCCTCTCCTCCTTCTTGTGTGGCTATTTTGGGTGGGGTGGATCTTTAGTATCTCAACTGGTCATTCTCTAGCTGAGTATTAAGATGGGGTGAACTCTATCCTCTATTGTCTGTCGTCCGTAAATATTTCCACATGCAACCTCTAGCAGTCACAAATATTGATCAAATTTGACAAAACTTGGTACGCAATGTCTTTTTGCACATAATCTACTTTGTGATTGCATTTCAGCCCTGCACCCCAAAAAGTGGGTGTGGCAGGGTGGTCAAAATTAAAAAATGTTGTCCATTCTCAACTTATGTAATATAGCTAAAAGCTGAAACTTGGTATAGAAGTATACAACATGTTTGATTCTAGGTTTTTTTTATTCCACAGAATGTGTGATTTGCATCATAGAGAGCATCTGTATTACTGCAATTAATAAAATAAAAACTTTGTCATGTCACTGCCCAATGTTTTTGGGGTTTGTTATCAACTGCTGTTATTTTCCTTGATTGACCTGTTTGACGTCTTGCTTGGTACATGAGCGGTTTCTTTTTCTTTTTTTCAGGACATTCTGAGCTGTTGTATAGGCTATCTACAATGTTTGGGCAATGGCTTTCATCTATTCCCCTCTTTTCTAAGCTTCAAAATGGCTTGCTTTTCTCTCAAAGACAGGGTTGGTTTTCAGGTTGGTTTGTCTTTTCTTACACAAATGCAGTCTTCACAGACAGAATCCAAGGCTCAAATCAAGTATAAACATTCAGAACTATTTATTGTAGCCCCCGGACAAAGTCGAGTGGCTAATATGGATGCATGGTTGTCATCTCCACTGCCACCTTATCTGTAGAGATTTTCTTGTAGACGCTCGACTGGCCACAAATTTCAACTGATTCCTTTGATGTTTGGCATGGACATAGGTTATGGTTCGGTCACGACTCCTGTTGATTTTGGTTGTCATTGCAACAGAATTGGCTGACTAAAGTACTTATAATTTCATGCTGAAAAATGTGCCTGTTTCATTGTATGGCCAATCAGGCTTATGCTGTGGTTAGATGACTGGTGGTCTGTTGTGCATCCGAAAAACTTTTTGCCTTGTCAGCGCTCTAGCGCCTTCAGTTTTTCACTGATCCTTTTAATATTTTTTATACGCGTGTATATGTGATAAAAATCAAGGCTGTTGATTTTGGCCATGTTTGGAAAGTGGACGAGTGGGTTTGCCACTATTTTTTAAAATTGGACTGTACCAGTAATGATAAATAAAACTGGCCAATTGAGCTTTCATTTTATTTTAAATATTGAACAGTATTCAAGTTCTGCTCCAGACATGGAATGAAGCTTTGCTTTTCTTACTTTTTTTCATAGACATCATTTGGGAGGGTTGAAGGAAATTATATGACTTTGTCTTATATTAATACATTCTATTTTCACTCAAATATGCAGTGCTGTGAAAAAGTATTTGCCCCTTCCTGATTTCTTTTTTTTTGCATATTTGTCACACTTAAATGTTTTTTGCAAATATATGTCACACTCACCGGCCGATAGGCTGAGCTATTAGGAAGGCGAGTGTCCGGCATCGTCTTCGCCGTCCTTGTCGTCGCCGTTAGCAATTTCTTCAAACACCTTCCCTCCGAAACTACTGGTCGGATTCACTTAAAATTTGGCATAGAGCTTCTTTGGGCCAATGTCTACAAAATATTTTGACAGTTTTCAAAAATTTAGATTTTTGATTTTTTTATTAATTTTTTAAATTTTTTTTATCTGAAAAATTAAAAATCTTCTTCTCCGAACCTTGTTTCAAATTTGGTATGGAGCTTCTTCAGGACAATGTTTACCAAGTTTTTCACAGTTTGCAAAAATTTGAAGTTTTGCATTTTTATAAATTTATTTCGGTTTTTTTTTAATCTGAAAAATTTAAAAATCTTCTTCTCCGAACCTAGCACCCAGATTTGTTTCAAATTTGGCATGGAGCTTCCTTGGGGCAATTTCTACCAAGTTTGTTCACAGTTTGCAAAAATATAGATTTTTGTATTTTTAGTCCGCTTGGCTGACAGGCCCAATTGGGCTTATGCTGTGCTTAGGGTCATTAGTGGTGGTCTGTCGTGCGTCCGTACGTCCGTGCGTCTGCTCACAATTGTCGTTTCAGCGCGATACAGCTTTCAGTTTTCCACGGATCCTTTTCATATTTTATATGCATGTATATGGGCCCAAGATCTAGCCCAAGTTCGATTTTGGGTGTGCTGCGATTCTTGGTTTGGCCACCAGGCGGCTTTTTCTGCAAAACTTCAAACAACTCTAGCTCCCTTAATTTACAAGCTAAGATGCTCAAATTTTTACTGTAGGTTGATCTGCCAAAGCTTCATTATATGTGTGATGGGTTTTTGATTTGACCTAATTTTAAAGGTTATATAGGTGAAAGGTCATAAAATGTGCCAATTTCGTTTCAGCGCCATAGTGCCCTCAGTTCTCAACGGATCCTTTTCCTATTTTATATGCATGTATGTGGGCCCAAGATCTAGCCCGAGTTTGATTTTGGTCATGCTGCGATTCTTGGTTTGGCAGCTCTCGCTCCCTTATTCTACGAGCTAAGATGCTCAAATTTTTTTTTTTTTTTTCCAAAAGGCCCAAGGGCTTATGCTATGCTCGGGGTCTTTAGTGGTGGTCTGTCGTGCGTCCGTGCGTGCGTGCTCATGAACTTTTGGCTTGTTTGCGCTCTAGCGTCTTCAGTTTTTCACTGATCCTTTTCATATTTCATATGTGTATATAGCGTCTTAAGGTCCAGACCAAGTTCGATTTTCAGCCCAATTGGACCGATACTTTGGCCAATAGGGGGCATTCCATTTTGGCCACGTTTGGCCAAGCGGGCACAGTGGCTTTGCCACTATTTTTTATGAATTTCTTTAGTTTTTTTACTCAGAAAACTTTAAAAATCCTCCTCTCCGAACCTACTGGCCAGATTTGTTTCAAATTTGGTATGGAGCTTCATTGGGACAATGTCTACCAAGTTTGTTCACAGTTTGTAGAAATTTTGATTTTTGCATTTTTTATGATCTTTTTTAGGTTTTTTATATGAAAACTTTGAAAATCTTCTTCTCCCAAACTACTGGTTGAATTTGCTTCAAATTTGTAATGGAGCTTCCTGAAGACAATGTCTATAAAATTTCATCACAGTTTTCAAAAATTATGATTTTTGCATTTTTTATGAAGTTTTTATAATTTTTTTATATCAAACCTTTAAAAATTTTCTTTTCCAAAACTACTGGTCGGATTTGCTTCAAATGTGGTATGGAGCTTCCTTAAGACAATGTCTACAAAATGTATTCACAGTTTTCAAAAATATTGATATTTAAATTTTAATCCGAAAATTTTTAATTATTAAAATTTCCCCAGTTAGCAGTGGGAATATTTTAAGGACCTATACTTTACATGTTTAAATGTTTAACAATGGTTGCGTATTAATATATTCCATGTTGAACACCCATGCAAATCTACTTACTTTACATATCTGTGAGAAACTGCCGGTGAGCTACAGGCCATTGGTCCTATTTTTTCTAATAGTTGAGGTAGGCTGAGTAGTTTCTTTTTCTTGTTGAATATTGAACTGGCACCCGAACATTGTTTGAAATAAGACTATTCGACGCTACGCTACACCACAGACAGACAGACAGGTGGACAGACGACTGAGCTGACAAATGTATCTTACCGCACTTTATGCCAGGGAGATAATGAAGTCCATTGCACCCTCTCACTGCCAACCAACTGCATTTGAGCCTGGTGAGGCTTTAGTTTTTTGACATTTTTCTCTTGAGTGAACTGGAACTAGCATAAGGTAATGAAGAGAAGCTGTATATAATGGGCTTTTTTGCTCTTGCAGGAAGTGCTGTGGGAAACCCGTCTTTACCTAAGAACTGCCTGTTTTTTCTGTCATATTGATAAGGTTGTGGCACTACTGGTCATTATAACTGCCATAATCATATATGCAAAACTACACCCACCACTTTGCCCTAGAAGTCCTGCCAGTCCCCCAGATGAGATGCCAGAGACAGAGGAAGAGGAACGCATGTAAAGGAAAGCTGTTTCAATAGTTTCCAGATTCAAGCTCTTGATACCTGGACCACGAAAGTGCTCTTCAGTGTGTTAAGCATCCATTATATTGTACATAAGCTTCCATCTGCTCCTGTAAAATATTTAAGTAATACTTGTCAGTACCATTGAAGTACATTTCCATGCAGTCTGTTGGAAAGCCGTACTTTTCTCCCCTGACCATTGTTGATTTCATTTATGTCTGTCTGGGGGGGGGCTTGGCCATAACTCAGAAACCGCTCAATATTTCTTTACCAAATTGACTACTAAACTGGTCCCTTTTGTTATTTTGGGTTTCTTTTTTGGGGAGGAGGCATTTGATTTCATAAGTTAAGGCACGTCTAGTTACGTATGGTTTCTGTGATTATCCTTGCGTGCTTTTTCTACTTATTACCTCCACCCAACGAAGTTGAAGGAGGTTATGTGATCATTACCGTTTGTCTGTTGGTTGGTTGGTTTGTTGGTTTGTTTGTTAGCAGGAGGTCAAGGTCAAAGGTCAAGGGCATGCAAAAGGTCAAAAACACATTAAAAACATATTTGCTAAAGACTACAGGACTGCATAAACACAGGGGTTGCTAGCTAATACTGGCAAAAATAACACTGAGTACATTGGCGGAGGTACTTGCGCTCTCTGAGCGCAGCTCTAGTTTTACCTGTTTTCATATTGAGCTTTTATCCCCTACTGCTGAACAGTAAACTTACATGCAGGCATGTAAAACTTGGTGTAATTATAATTGTTCAGCTGTATTATTGGCTATTTATTTTCTTCTTGGTTCTACTGTGATTTTTGGCCGGTGAGGGGTGGGGGCCAGTGAGGGGGTTTGCTGGTCATGGCAGAAGTGACTTTGCTAGAGGTTTGTAAATGGTTGTCCAGTTAAGGTTGAAGGACAAGGTGGAAAGTCTGTATTTTTGTTTTCATAAAAAAATATCAAAAGTTGTATGACTTTTCTTTTGTCTCTCTCTCTCTCTCTTCACACACACACACAAACATATTTATACATAATTTAACTTTTCATATTTGGAAAAGTAATTATCTCAGTGTTTAAAGGGTAAACAAGTTTGTGTGAAGAGAAAATATTTCCATTGGTTGATACACTTTATGTTTAGATTAGATTGATCTTTGTAGTTTCATATGTTCCTTGTAATATTGACTTCAGTCACTGTTTCTGCGTAGATAAATAGACTTTGATCATTTAGATAGACTAGTCATGCAGAGCCAGAAGGCTTAACCCTACTTGATCGGGATGATGTCTATTCAATGGCTCATTAGTTTTACTTGGTACATATTGTCAGACAACAGTAGCAAACGATACATTTTCAAACAAGTTTGCTCTTAACTACAGGATCATTTTGGACACCATAGCTACCATGCACATAATGGCAATAAGGCATGATCTAAAAAATTGACTGACAAATGTTATGGCGAATGTGATTAAAGAAAAGTAGGGAGACAGCAATACAACTGCCTGACCAGACCCTTTTGACTAACCTGACACATATTCACAGAAACATTGGCAAGGATATCAAATTATTGATAATTATCCTTGCCAATTTTACTGTGAATCTGTTAACGTGGTCATGCGTGCTTGATCAACGCACTTTGCTGGGGAGTGCCATTTATTTAATCTTTGTTTTTATTAAAGCGCTGCATTACTTGCATGGACATGGTGAAGCCAAAGGGCTCTGGAATTACTGGTACCCTTGACTGTAAATTTACTGCTTTTCACTGAAGTACTGTCATAAGGACGCTTTGCAGGATAAAAGAGAATGGAGCATGGCCTAAATCCCCAAAGAAGCAAATAAGGTAGCATTAGCACCCTTAAGGCTACTCAGTGTCTACTGGTTCCTCATGGATTTACTTCACACTTGCCACCAGTGGCGCTTTTCCACTACACGGTACCAGCTCTACTCTTCTTCTGGTACCTGCTCTCCTGGGGTTCCAAAAAACGGCCGACCAGGTACTAGTAGGTACTAAAATGTGACGTGCAATGATTGGTCAGAGAGAATCGTCTCTGCAAAAGACAACTCGCTTCCATATTATCGCCAGGAAACTGGCTTCACTTGCCATCATTGAAACAGGTCTTCAAATTGTTTTTGAAACGTGATATTGTTTTAGGCACCTTGATAAATATATTGCGCGTTATTTTACCTTTCAAAACAAGGTTGCATTTGTTCACCGGTTGCTGTATTTATGAAATGTGCTTCTTTGTTCAGACCCTGTTCAGAGCTTAAATTAGAAGCAACGGTTTGTGTCCAATTTGTGCCCTTAATGCCCCTTGAGAAAGCATACAGCGCCCCTAATTGCACGGAAATAACGCTACAGATGCTGATGAAGCATTTTGTTCAAGTCAAGGTATCAGATGAGACACGCTATCGTAAAGTTTATAAATTCTAATACTGCCATTCTCTGCGATTTATGACACATGTTTTGGCCTTCAATTTCAAAGTGAAATGTATCATGAAGCCTGAATATGAATTCGTACTCTATGCCTTTTACATATATCATTGCTTTGCATTTTTAGGTGGTACGTTATTTAATGTGCAACCGAATCGGACACAACATCAGCTGCTATCCTATGCATCAGGAGAATGTCAAACAGAAATTACAATTAAACTCTCGTGGACTTTAGTGCCATGACATGGTGACGGTAGTGCGCGTCCCCTGATTTAAACACATACATATTTAACAAAATCGATGGAATAAAAGTAAACTTGATATAACTGAGGATGCCGTCGCGGCAGTAACATGCTGCATCGCAACGACGAGCAGGTACCACGGAGGCGGTACTATCCTCTAATGGAAAAGCAACCCCAAAAAAGTACCCGATGCCCAGTAGAGTAGAGCAGAGTAGAGTAGAGCAGAGCCAGTACTATCTAGTGGAAAAGCGCCACAATACCATATGGGCCTTCCTAGTGACTAAGGCTCTGACTGACCCCACTGGCATAGTATTTTGCAATGCACTGAACATATGATAAAAGTAATTACATTATAGAGATAAACGCAAAATGCTAGCTTGTGAGAAATACTGTACTTTATTAAACTTTTGATCAAACTGACCAAATTATTTATTCATTTAATTATAAATCTGTTTTATGCAAATCGAGTTTTCACAAATATTGGAACTGTTGTTTTAGTGCTTGTTGCAGCCACCCCTGGGAAGGATAATAGCATGGGACAATCCCTGCACTGCTTTACAAAGTTCAGGCATTTGGCGGAATACCCTGACCATTCTCTCAGCAGATCTTTTTAAGATCATTCACGTTCCTGATCATGGTAGAATTCAGCTATTTTGCCAAAAGCTGTTGGAATGAATATTAGAGTACTTAAGAATGTCAAGATGCAGGATCAGATTACGAAAAAATTTGATTAGCATTTTTGCTAATCATTATATAAATTGATTAGAAATTGTTTAGCACATTTGAATAATGATTAGCAAAAAATAAAAAAACAGTAAACTTCAGATTTAAATGTCTAAAAGGGCTTTTTTAAATTCTTCCTGATGACAGATTACAAAGAGAAATACAACTCCACTCTGAAAGCAAAACAAATTATTTCCAAAAGGCATCAATTTTACCCTGAACTACCCTATCTTCATTTAATACAGCACATTTCCGTTCCCTGTGAAATTTCTGTAAACTAGTACTTGTAACCTGCAGTACAGCTGTCCTATCTATTACCTTACTGTAGCAACTGATGTTGTTTAGCACCTAATTAAAGATGTGAAATGATTCATACCCATCATACAAGGCACTCTCCAACTCAGTCACGTTTTGACATCACAACATCATGTATTTGCATGATTAGAGATCATTGTGCATGTTTCGGGAGAGGCCGGCGAACTTGCAATTCCCTAAACCCACATGGCAATGAGAAAAGTTTTGATGACTTTGATCGGATTACCGTGATGTTTGGGTGGCTGGAGGAGCATTCGGGTGTGTAAAAATGTAAAGTGTACATCCAGTCAAGATGATTCAGAGTTAATGCCGAAAAAATTGGAGGTCAGACACTGCAATTTTTTTTCTCTATAAGGGCAGCTACCAACGCAGTGTGTCTAGAGATAATGCAGTTTTATGGGTACACCAGTCGATTTGAAGGGATTAGGGTTAGGGTTAGGTCAGGGTTAGGTTAGGGCAGGGTTTGAAATGGAGGCGTTGCACTGGAAGCAGAAACCGTAGTGTAAGTCACGTGATCCCCGAAGTAACCCAGGAAGATAGCTTTGATTGAATGGGGATGCGTCGATGAATTATTATTTATTTATACCAAAAAAAATTGCTTCCTGGTTTCTGAAAGGTCGATGTATAACCGAATATTGAACCTCAGGTCCAAGTGTGTCTGCCTATCCACGGCTATTCAGCCTTCAACAGACTATATATATTCACTGGTCGATTTAGCACTTGTATAGCTCTTGCTGTGTTTGAACTTGAGCATATTGACGTTAGCGATTCTCAGTCATAAAACCGCTTTTTGAAACAACAGTTGAATATTTAGCGTGTTGACCATCGCGAAAATACAAAAACAAACCATTTTAAGCTTATTATGCTGTTGGAGGTCTTCCAGTGAGTAACATAATGGCGAGAAGACTCTCAGATAGACTGGCTAAAAACAATAGCTAGCGCAGATTTACCCACAAACAGCTTTTCTGACAAAATATCAAAGGTAAGAAATTTTTTGCTCATCTTCTGTAGCATTTAAAGTGTATGCCTGCTGTTCTTTGAGTATGGTGACAATTTAAAATGACAAGGCTTATATCGTTGAATTCTGACTTTCCTTTTCATTTGAGGTATCTCTTGTATGCATAGCAAATCTGCGCAGAAAATGCTTGCTATAGAGCACTTATTTTATTTAATGTTTTGCTAGATGCTTATTTACTTGCTTGGTACGGTTTAGGTGAAAACAGTCATCACGATCTTTTCGCCGAGTTTCTTCGCTTTAAGAGGATATACCGCATGACCAGGTTGCTGTTAGGAAGCATGCTGTATTTATTATGCAAATTTATTGCCCCCGTTACGGGGGCGTTCAGACTTAAGGTTAATATTTGTATAGAATATATATTTAACACTATTTTTTTTTTTATTCACTTTAAAACCAGTTTTTATCGCAACAAAACCGTTTACTTACTTATGAACGTCTGGTACATGAAGCAGCTTTTCTCGAAGTGCTCTGAGCAAAGAACTGAATGTTTTGTTGGTTTGTAAGGCTGTCCACGGTCAATTCTTCTTAATTTAAAAAGCCACTCTTTCAAAAGGGCTTCACTATTTCGTGGAAATTGATGGAAACGTATTTTGCCGTATTTTCCAGACGACGGAATGGTATTATTATTGGTGCAAGCAACAGCAGCACAAGATTTCCCATATTCGCTATGCTGAAATCAACCTTTGTGTACAATTTTGCTTCGGGGATCATGTGACCAATTTCACGAACTTGCAAATCTAATTCTATTGGGACTGCCATACTTACATTGAATGCATTGGAAAACTGCTGTACCCGTAGCAACTGCCAAAAGCCAAATCACATCGCTTTAGTATAGCAATGATTACAAAGATTCCCCTTGACTAGGAAGATGGCTTGCTTAATAATCTGAAGAGTAACGTTATACGCGATTGCACGCATAACAAGATAATGCAGCTAAAACTAGCCATGAAATAACACGTCTCAGACCCGTTTGCTCTTAAGGTAAAATAAGCGAATACTAATGTTGAAAGAGATCCTCTGGCGTAAGCGGCGCTTGAAAGCGACACATCAGGAGCAATACAAACTTCTCCAATAGGCATCAGGAATACTATAGGTTCACTAGGCCAGCAAGCCAGTACTCTAGTATTATTGAACGAAGCTACCAAACTAACTAAAGTCCCAAAATGTATAACCAGCCTCGTAGGACGAAACTGCCGCGAAACCTCAGATAAGTTCATGCCTATGACAGCTGGTAAAGTTAGTCAAGTTGGGGCAAGAAACAAATCATATCGCCTTAATATGATGATCATTTACAAAGATTTTCTTTAGTTAACGTTAGTTAGCTTACTAGCGAACTAGGTGGCTATATCCAAAGAGCAACTTAATTTAATACGCTATGGCTCGCACTGCAGTCATGACATTATGACAATAACAGAAAGCCTCCCTAGCGCATGCATGCGCTCCCCAGAAGCTGATTGGCTGGTATGCAAATAAAACATAATTTTCCAGCCAAGCGAAGTCGCTGAAAATCTCCATTTGGGTTAAGTGTGGCCTGAACTCGGGTTCGCGAGGCCATTGAGTCGGGATCGCTTAAAATTCCATTAGATTTTTTGAATCGTGATTTTGGCGTATGGGATTGTTATGATGATTAGCATTTCAGAAAACTGCTGAAATCTGATTCGCAATTTGCGTGTGCTTAATCCGCCAATCTGATCACTGAGATGTGTAATATTTTTGCTGGTCAACTTCTTTGAATTTGTGAATATGCATCCATTCTTGCACTCGTGCCTGCAATGCATTCCAAAAAAGTTGGGACAATAGAACTAGTAATGAGGCAAAAATTTTGAATAATTATGCGATTATTATTATTATAATTATTATTATTATTATTATTATACTGCTATGGCAATTGAATGGTAACATACAAATTAGATCAGGGAATACACATTAATAGGATAGCCATCCACCCAGCATAGTACCGTTAAACTCTTTCATTTTCAAAGAAAACTAGCTGTGTGTATCACAATTCCAAAACAATTTCTTTGGTGCATTGCTGAGGATAGCCAGTATTTGCATCCAGCCTACAGTGCCCCCTGGGGCGAAAGTTTCCAACTTTTGATGTTGAATATCATCTACACTGAAAATTTTTCCGTTGAGATTTTACTAATGCTGTAATATACCCCAAATGGACTATGTATGCAAAGAATTTCAGATCTCTATCGCATGGGTAACCAAAATAACACCACTCCAAACATAGGCAATAATCTGCTGTTTAAAATGGTCCTGTGGGTTGAGTTTTCCAACTTTTGGCCCGCTTCAGCTTGTAAGTGTAGATACTACCAAAGAAATGCTTGGTATTCCTGAAAATACAGTTGCAAAAGCATAACAAACAGCCTTTACCACCACAGTACATATCTGGGTTACTGAGGAAATACACTGCAAACATGCACCAAAATCAATTTTGACCATCTTTTCAGCCGTCCATTGCACTAACCCAGCAAGATACCAAGGTATTATTCACTGAAAATGAGTCTTGTTGTGTGAGTAAACACGGGTATGTACATTCTAGATTGGTATATGTCTGGGTTAGTATTTTATTGCCATTCCCATTTTCATTTTTTATTGTTATTTCTCAAATAATTTTGGCTCGATAACTTAGTTACCCAGCTTGGCGCTGATGTGGTGCTGATTTTGAACCAGATTTGAAGTGTCACAGGTCATTATGAAAGTATAATTATTTGGTACTTTGTTCCCTTAAGTCATGATAGTTGATGTAAAAATGGCGTCAATATCAAAACTGAGCTAATTTTTAGGCTTCCCAGGTGGCGCCACCGGCAGGCAAAGTGAGATATGGATCTAAAAATTCAGCTTTTTCGGCGAGACACCCATATCTACTGATGTGCCAAGTTTCATTCAATTCCAGGGGGGTCAACTGCGCACCGAATGTTAATCTGTCATGGAATGGCTGTCAATTTAATTTTTTCCTAAATATATATATGAGAGTTCATATATGACTTCCAATATGTCTCTTATACAAACCTATGCTCTATCTGTTACGACATTTTGGTAATATGCACCAGCCATGAAAAAGGCTGGCTGGGTCAAAATTTTCAAAATTCAGTTTTATGTTATTTTTTATAGAGTGGACCTTCCTCTTCCAGAAATTCATCTGGACGCGTATTTGCTGTATTTAAATTAACGTTATTCAAAATTGCATACCTGTCGACTCTCACGCAAATAGCTTGAGCCAAGACGTTATAGCCTATTTAACTGCCGAGTGCCACTTTTTTTTTTTTTTATCAACCCATGCAATACCGAGAGTGAAAGGTGATATTTCATTGGAACGCAGACCAGTTCAATCAACGCAAAGCATTGGCCCATTAATAAATTTTTTTTCTGTACTGAATTTAGCCCATGATTTCATCGCTGTTAAATCGCATATGGAGAGAAACCGTGTGTTCAGTTGCCAATTATGATAATGGGAAAATGTGTCAATAAAGGAATATGATTGAGAACTAGCCAGGACTAATTAAGGGACGTGTCTGTGCCCCCCCCCCCAATTCCCAGTTCTAGCTCCGCCACTGAATAATAGCCAATTTTCGGCAGTATTGAAATGGAAATTTATCGAGACACTGAGGATTCCATGATTTAAATGGTGCTAAAATCCCGCGGATCAGAAAACAGCTCTTTCTGAATGCAAAGTAAACACAGTCCACGTGGCGAGCGGACATTTAAATCGCGTTTTTCTCAATAGCATGATCGCCACTCGGAGGTACCTTTTACCACGGTGGGTCACATATACGTCATTGAAATTCTCCTGTAAAGTTTGGACCTTCAAGGTTATTGATGGTCAGTTCATATCACCGAATGAAAGTTCGTATATGACTTCCTATAAGTGTTTGATACACATGTTCTCTATCTTCAATATTTTCAAGCCTAGAAGCCTTTGAAAATTGAAATATATTGCTTGACCTCAAGTTTGACCTTTCAGTGCTGTCTGAGGTCTACTTTAACATAGCCAAAAATATGGGTCAAGTATATGACTTCCTAGAAAACAGTAATACAAACTTAATCTCTATCTGCAACCATTTAGGTTCCACAGGCCATTTTGTCCATTCTCCATAAGACCCAATGTTAAAGTACAGCACCCCAACTGGAGCCACTTCTGTTGATTCAACCAAAATGGCACTTTCACTGGATATCAAATGGACCAAGGTGAGTTGATTGCCAGATTTAGAAAAAAAGTTATCCTACAGTTTTTGAGAAACAATTTTTGGAAATTTCAAGTCCCATCTTCTAACATTGTTAATGTTACGTTAATTAGCACTGCCACTTCACCGCAGTTAGCTGGGGTCATGGGTTTGAATCCGGCCTGGGCCTTTCTGTGCAGAGTTTGCATCTTCTCCCCTTGTTCGCATGAGTTTCCTCCAGGTACTCCAATTTCCTCCCACATTCCAAAGACATGCCCAACAGGCTAATTGGCAACATTAAATTGCCCATGGGTATGAGTGTGAGAGTGACTGGCTTGTGAATAGTGTGGGCGCCCTACGATGGCTAGCTGTCCAGGATTGGTCCTCGCCTTTCAGCCCATAGTCAGCTGAGAAGTGAGCTTCCCCCCGCAACCCTAGTGAGGAAGAAGACGGTATAGAGAATGGAATGGAATATTTTCCTTGACCTCGAGTTTGACCTTTCAAGGTCATCTGAGGTGAAATTTAACATTGACACAATATAGGTCATATATGACTTCCTATATGTCGATAAGACAAACTTAATCTCTATCTGCAACCATTTAGCTTCCACAGGCCACTTTGCTCATTCTCCATAAGACCCAATGTTAAATTACAGCGCTTCCACTAAACCCGCTTGTGGATTCAGTCAAAATGATGCTTGCACCGTACATTGAGGGTACCAAGGTAAGTTGATTGCCTGATTTAGAAAAAAAATTATCAGGCAGTTTTTGAGAAATAATTTTTAAAGATTTTTAAGTCCTATCTTTAATATTGGGGCCAAAATTTCAAAGGCCCATAAAAAGGACAAAAATGATTCAATCAAAAATTTGAAAAATCTGGAGATAAACATCTAGTGGTATGTTATGGCAAAATTTACAAGAAAATTCACAGGGCCGAAAAAAAGATAAAAAATGTTCCAGACAATGGACGACGGATGCCAAACCATGACAATGGGCCGATAAACTAAAAAAAACCAACGTTCCACATAGAAAAGGCGTCCAGACCAGGAATCAAGGCGGAGACAAACTTGCTATACAAATCGTAATTATTTGGCACCAGAGCGGCACGACGGGACAGAACCCCGGAGATGAGCCCAGAGAGACAGTTCAGCACAGGTGTAATAGGCAATGCTTGGGTTGCTGTCACCGCTAGTGGCTTCTGGTGTGCTGCCAGATGTTGAAGCACTTGCCAGCACTGGACTGCCCATGAAGAGGAGGGTTGATGCTTGAGAGGAATTTGGTCCCAGTCCTGGCCCCAGCTCAGGGTTGGAAGCTTGTTCCTGACAAACTTGATAAAGAGAGTAGACTTGCAAGGGTTAACAAGAATGCAGTCCCAGTCCTGACGGATTTTTTTGTTGGCAGTTCCACACAGACAACGTCCCTCATTATCATACCAGCCAATTACATCAACTCCCAATCTAAACCTTCGCTAAAAGGTAATGGCTGAACGCCATCATGTATGTTTTCATTACAGCAAAATTTGCAAAGGTCAATTGCTCCAATCCTGGTGAGAAGGTGAATGCTAATGAGGGACAGCGTCTGTGCGGACTGGAGCAATGTAATTGGCTGGTCTGATAATTATGAACTTTGTCGAGGCGGAACTCAGTTGCAAAAAAAAAATCACGTCCCGGACCCTGATTAGGATTGGAAGCTTGTTCTTGAAAATTGGAGTTGATGAACAGGATTGAATTAAGCTAACTTAACTCTGTACCAATCCTGGACCCTGATTAGGATTGGAAGCTTGTTCGAATTAATCTATGACAATAAATGTTTCAAGAAACTTTTGGCTGCCACTAAAGTACTGGTTGCATTTGACAAAGACAAAGAAGTTTTACTAACATACATATGACTAGGATCTCAGTATGAATGCAAATTTACAATTCAACTTCAAGCACTTGCACTGGAGGGCTTAAATAACTGCCACTTGCTCTTTAGGAAATAAGCAAGTAATGAAATTCAGCTGAGAGGGGAGACATGCACAAAACATGCCCCAATCACAACACATACACCTAATAGACAAGCATGCTGCTGACTTGTGAAGAAACACACTAGGGATTCACAGGAGCATTGTGACAAAAAAAACAGGAATCTATCATTGATATGACCACATGGGCACAGGATTTTTTTGAGAAATCTTAGTCAAGTACTACACAACGTAGTCATATCCACAAATGCCTGGTAAAACTTAAATGTGCAAGTAGGAAGCCTTTCTTTAACAGCGTTCACAAGTGCTGTAAATTTTTCCGTGGGCTCCGAGGCATCTGCAATGGACAATCACAGAGTGAGAACAAACAGGCCGATTTTATTCATTAAAAGGCTGCTTGCACAGACCACATACTGTTTACATTGAAAAAAGATGCGCATGCACATTATGTTCTAGTTCCTATCGTTTTTTTTTACATGGTATACGTAGATACAGACTAATACTATTTCGCCCTATCTTGCGCCCAGAGTCCTCAAACCCATTATTTGGGGGAATTAGTATTGCGAAGAGGCGCTCCCCGTTAAAGTTAAGTATTCTTGCACACCTGCCTATATCCTAAACACCCGCGCTTACCCGTTATATTATGCATATGCATTTTTAAGCATACCAGTTAAACCAGTCAGTGTGCCAGGTGCCATTGCCTTTTAGGAGCAGGTCATACTTATCCCAAATCCTCAAACCAAACCCATGATGGAGAGAGGAAGGTCGCCACGTTTCTCCGAAGACGAAGAATTGTTGTGCATGAGGTCAGATCCAGACAGGGAGGATCTTGCTTTGGTTAAGTTAATCATGAATTGTATTATTATTATTATTATTATTATTATTATTATTATTATTATTATTTGACATTGACATATTTTTAATGTTTGGTATGTAATAAAAAAAAACATCAAGCCTACCCTTTGTGATGGAAACTTCAAAAAAAAAAAAAAAGGAAAAGAAAAAATGCGTTTCACCATGATTGGGTCATGCTCTCCACTGAGCTGAGTGGGTGTTGTTACCTAATAGCATATAGAAAAATAGTGCCAGTAACCCTACCAGCAACGGGCAAGGCATACGGACAGCCGCAGCGTGTATAAATTATCTGCAACCAGGTGATATAATTCGCTACTGCCTGATGGGAGAGGCGCAGTTTTGTGAGAAATAATACTCAGGGCCGGCGCTAGACCTGAAAATTTGGGAGAAAATATCCTTCCCTTTATTGACTAAGCAATTGGCCCTAGCTAATTCTAGATGGTTTTCCTTATTAACACGCTTTCTCCAATTAAGCTTTTCAGATCTAACAGCCTGGCACTCAGCAATCTGCTATTTTTTTCAGCGAGAGCGGCATTTCATAACTCTTTTGGCGTAACGAAGGTAATTTCAAGATAAGCACGCATTATCTGTTTTTGCAGCACGGGTCAATGCCAACTTGCTGTAAAAAAAATAGACAGCTGTCCGATTGGAAATGTAAACAGATGAGAAATCATCGATTTGTCACCAGAATTACCGCTATTCGCTGAAGAGTTCTGAAATGCCGCTTCCGCTGGGAAAAAAGTTACGTCGCTGAGTGCCAGTGCACAGACCTAATTATAGGCCTAATTCAATTATTTTTCTGTACGGAATGTAGCCTATTTGTCGCTGTTAGATCGTATAGGGGAGAGAAGCTGTGTCTTCACTGCCAAATGGGTATAGCGGGTGGTTTGAGGATCGCTACACGCTTCCTCAACCTGTGTGGTCATGATAGCAACTGTAGGAAAGCGCATAAACACGCCCACGGGCACACCTCCAGACGCAAATAAAGGATGCGGCATAATAGTAATAGTAATAGTAGTTTATTATCCTCCTTTACAGAAGCAATTAAATGTATACATACATATTTCTAAAATAGACAGAATAATTAAAACATCAATACATAATTAAAACAGGTTCGTATTCAGGCAGTCAATTATTTTAAAACATTGGGTGAATAAGATTTATTAGCATCTCCCGCTCAGTGGAGTCCCTACGACAGAGGCCCTCACCCAGCAGGAGAGACTTTATAGTGTCATGATACCCGTCATCACACGGCCGTCTGTCCTTCTGTGGCCCTTTGAGAGCCATAGCAACAATGTTAACACCTGATTCGACTAAGCGATTAACAAGGGAGCCTTCAGTGGCTCCCATTTTCAGAACTAGGTCTCTGACGGGGCAGTCAACTTTAACAATTCTATACAACAAAGACGACATTAAAAGTTTTACATGAGCCTTGGCGTCTAAAACACCAAGGGCTTTAAAAATTGGAGAATGATGTGAAAACCTACTAAGCCCAAACGCCTTCTTAAACATTTGGCCTTGCCATCCATTCATCTTCTTAATGCAGCTTATTATTGAGAAAATAGGAACCACACCCGTGAGAAAAGCAACAGAATACAAACGCACTTGATCAACTCCACCTTAGCCTGAGCGGCCAGTTTACTTCACATTGTTCAAGAGTAAAGTAGCTGTTCCTACAAGAACGTACCCATTGTTCAGCGTGACACATTCCCCTGGAAAATTGATCAAAACTAATACCTAAAATATCAAGGGAGTTTCTATCTCTGCCCCCGACATAAACCACTTCGGTCCATTCTTAAACTTACTACTACCAAATGTCATACATTTTGTCTTTTTAATTCCAAAATTGAAGCACCATTTTTGTGCATAAGCAACACAAATGTCGATCAGGGCCTGCAGACCTGTCGCAGTAGTACTAAACAAGGTGATATCATCAGCATATGCAAAGAAGTTAAACAGAAAATTTCCTATTCTAATGCCACCACAGCCTGATTCCTCCAACTCAAGGAGCAAGTCATTAATAAAAATATTAAAAATAACAGGAGATAGAGCACTCCCCTGATGGGTGCCTCTAGTCATTTTAAAGAGAGGACCAAAAATTCCCTTCCATCTAACAGTTGACTTAAGCAAACTATATCATCTGCAGAGGAACCTCCAAATGAGCAATTGGTAACTTATCAAGGAGTTTATAAAAGACCTGCGCCAAATTTATCAAAACACTTTTTCAGCATCTAAGCTGCATACATGAAATGGGCTTCATTCTCACATAGCCACATAGTTAACCATTTAACATACAGTTAGCACGGAACTCTGTACCCTATTTTCTAAAACTGTACTGACCTCCTGATAGGTTCATCTCAGTTTCAGATGGTTTCAGATTAAATTCAAACAGTTTCGCAAATGTGGACGTAAGTGTGATCGGCCTATAATTTGCTGGAACATTAGGATTCAGGGAAGCTTTCTTTAGAATAGGAATAATAACTCCTGTAGTAAAACACTGTGGTACTAACCCATAAGACAACATAGTTGTGAGTACTGTGGATTAGTGTCTACATAAAACATCTGAAAGACCGTACCGTAAATGCTCAGTTGTAATACCGTCAATGCCGGCCGCACAGCCTATTCTGAGCCTCAGAACATTCTCATGGACCCATTGTGGTGAAATACATGCTGGAAATACCTTGTCTGAGTTCCCCTCAAAAACTCTCAGCACATCATGCTTAATCTGTTTTTGAAAAACACTAAGTTGCAACTGGCTATCCTGCATGATATCGCCATAAAAATTTGAGAAGTCCTCAGGGTTAAGAAGAGAATGGGTTCTGGACTGCCCACCACTCTTAATGCTATTCCAGAACTTTTAGACCTTAACAAGTCTGAACTTAGAGGATAGGGCTAGAATTTTGTTATCTATTAACCTTTGTATATTTCGACGAGACATACGTCTGAAACTCTTGTTTGACGTGTCTATAACAATCATAAACAACACCACTTTTTGGTTGGTGGTTTTCCACCCATAACTTCCACCAGAACCTTTTCCTAACTTTCAGTTCCTGCATCCGAGGACACCAGTAAAACTTTTTACGTTTATGAGGAACCATGCAGCCAGCGTCAACCGCAGCACCGTGCCGGGAGTTACAGAGGACATCCATGTAAACATCAAGTTGGCTTTGCTTCGTATCAAATGATTCAGTTTCATCCAATTTAAACAATGGGATAGAGCTTAGCCTAGTAGCCAATATTTGAGTATATTTTTCTCTAACCTTGCCCTGCTGCCAATTCAACTTCTGCGCGTTAACTTTACTGAGGCGCAGATTGACATTACACGAAGTATTAATCTGATCCAGTATACATACCTTAAACACTAATCGCAAAGGCAGATGATCGCTATTGTTATCACAACATTCCGTTAAAATTTTTCAGTCAATGACTGATTCTAGATCATAATCATTTGACACAATATGGTCAATCCAGGTAAATATATCTAATTTATGCATAAAATATGTGTGTGGCACCTTCTGCTTAAATTTAAAATCTAAAACACATAACTCATTACCACATAGAAAATCATAGAGCAAAACACTGTTGCAATTATAATTTCCTCTCTTGGCCCAGTCCTTCTGCACTACACATTCCATCGGCAGTTTAGCGTTCATGTCCCCACAAATTTTGAGGGGGGCATGATCTCCATATTCATCAATGAATACTTGTATCTCATCGAGCGTTTCAATGAACAGGGATAGCTGCTGAATGAATGGCGGGTAGTGTGGCTGCAAGATACCGTTTAGGGATAGTGGAAGCTGCTAAATGTGTAATTCACGGGTAGCGGGTAGTGGCAACGGGTAGGGCAGTGTGAAAGATAGAGCCCTTCATTTGCATTGGTATATATTGAGATAAAGTTATTCATTGACATGTTGAGACTTGTGATTCACAATGTATTTGTTTAACCCTATCTAGACTGGGGGCTTTTTATGCCCGCGCCAATTTTCACGTTGTATAATTTCTGAACGGCTTGAGCTAGGACCACCAAACTTGGTAATTTTTTCTAAAACTTGTCTAGGAACAATTTTATACCAGTAAGTCAAGTCCACCGTCTTCGCCGTTTCCATGGCAACGGTTTTCTTACAGGTATGTCTGACAAAAAAATTGCCGATTTCGGTTTCATCAGTGTAGTTTCCAGATTTTCTTTTAAATATATACTTATTCCATAATATTTACAATATCTTACTTAATTTAATGTCAGCTTTGTTAAGTAGAATTAATTTATGCTAATTTCATGATGTCATTGAATTTAAAGGGCCAAAATTCAAGATGGCGGACTATATCTTTGACTCAGGTACATTTTCCCTCAAATTTCATCGATTCCTTTTATTTTCTTTTGATGAAAGCTTCTACTACCAACAAATAGACGTTTACAGTTGACTATCATGTTATGAGAAGTTCAAGCCATTTTGCCATATCTATGACGTTGTTGCTGTTGCCTTTGGCAGCAGAAATATTTGAAGACATTTAAGTGTTATAAGACACAAGGGGCCCTATCTTACGCCAGAGTCCCTAAACCCGTTATTTGGGGATTGAGCATTGCGTAAGAGGCGTTCCTCCGCAAAAGTTGCTATCTTGCACACCTGCCTATATCCCTAAAACACCAGCGCTACCCGTTATATTATGCATAGGCGTGGTTTGGGCATTACGCCAGTTAAACCAGTTAGTGTTGCAGGTGCCATTGCCTTTAGGAGCAGGCTGCGCTATCCCAAATCCTCAAACCGAAACCCGTGATGGAGAGAGGAAGGTCGCCACGTTTCTCCGAAGACGAAGTCAAATTGCTCGTGCATGAGGTCAAATCCAAACAGGGGAGGATCTGTTATTGTTGAGTTCATCATGAATTGTATTATTATTATTATTATTATTTGACATTGACACATTGTTTGATTTTTGGTATGTAATAATAATAAAAAAACATCAAGTCTACCCCTTTTGTGATGGAAACTTCAAAAAAAAAAAAAAAAAAAAAAAAATGCGTTCCGCCATGCACTTCCAACTCCCTCTCCTGTCTGAAATGAAGCATGGAACAAAATCCCATTCGAGAAAAATAAAATTAGGTCTATGCACTGGCACTCAGCGACGTGACTTTTTTCCAGCGAGAGCGGCATTTCAGAACTCTTCAGCGAATTAAGGTAATTCTGGTGACAAGAACGTGGTTTCATCCGTTTACATTTTCCAATCGGACAGCTGTCTATTTTTTACAGCAAGTTGCGTGACCGTGCTGTAAAAACAGGTGTACGTACTTGTCGCCGAAATTACCTTCATTCGCAAAAGAGTTCTGAAATGCCGCTCTCGCTGGAAAAAAATAACCGTTGCTGAGTGCCAGTGCATAGACCTATTTATAATTAAATTATTTTTCTGTACTGAATGTAGCCCATTATTTTGTCGCTGTTAGATCGCATGGGGGAGAGAAGCCGTGTCTTCAATTGCCACTTGATTATTCTTGAATTGGAAAACGTGTTAATAAAGGAAAACCATCTAGAATTAGCCAGGACTAATTGTAGTCAATAAAGGGATGGATATTTTCCCCCAAATTTTCAGGTCTAGCGCCGGCCCTGATATTATACATAATATACACCATTAATATATATTATATAATAATTATATACTATTATAAAAGCGGAAAAAATGATTGATACAAAATAAAAACAATATAGACTTACCTGAAAGACCCAGGTAGCTAGTGCGCTGGCGGTACACGCGTTCTGGGCGTCTTCTATTATTCAACTGGCGATCAAGGTGATTTGGTACCATCTCTGCAATTTTCTCAGGGGTTCAACTGAGGCTAAAGCAAGGTGGCTTTTTATAGGCGAGTTAATTCGGGAAGTGGAGCCGCATGTGCACGTCCACATGTGTCCAAGTGGAAGCCGCCTGGGCGCGCTCTTGTAAAAGCCCAAATGGGTAGCGGGTGGTTTGAGGGCCCGCTATACGCTTTCCCTAACGTGCGTGGTCAAGATAGCAATTGTAGGGAAAGCGCATAAACACGCCCACGGGCACACCTCCAGGCGCAAATAAGGGAGTCGGCATAATGCATAGCGGGTAGTGTGGCTGCAAGATACCGTTTAGGGATAGTGGAAGCTGCTAAATGCGTAATTCACGGGTAGCAGGTAGTGGCAACGGGTAGGGCAGTGTGAAAGATAGAGCCCATTATGTGTTAAAATTGTGATGCATACCCTAAATTTGCAAGAAATTACAGTATTACAACAGTTTCAGGCAGCAAAATCAAAATATGATGTCACAATGACGTCATTATAGGTCATAACAATACCAAAATGACTGTAGTGATTTAGTTTTACGTGTACATCATCCCCTGCAAATTTGGTGGTCATATGCCATGTCGTTTACGAGTTACCGAGGGGGGGTGTAAAAAGCCGCACCCCCCCCCAGCCCCAGGAAGCCCCAAAAAGCCCAGTCTAAATAGGATTAAAACATCAGAGTATGATTCACAGATTGATTAGACATGCCTTTCATGTTCAATAACAAAATGGCCTCTTGACTTTAAGATTAACAATTTCTCTCATCATAGGTCACATTACCATATCTACCAGTTTAAAAAAACACGCGGGTTGCTGGAAAAGGGGGTGAGACATTTAAGGAAACATGAAGGTTGGGACAGATTATATTAATAAATTTAACAGATGCACCAGCTTCACACAAAGAGTGTAGAAGTGCATCATGTCTGATTAAATCAAATGCCTTGGAAAAATCAAGGAAGCGACCGTAAGATCTACCCCTCTTTTGCATAAATGGCCTGAACTGAGATAATGAGATCAATAGTGGAGTAAAAAGCCTCAAAACCCACTGGAGACTCACTGATAATGTCATGTCCTCTACTCCAATTTGGCAAATGTTGATGTCGAATGGGGGTAAAAATAAGACAAAATCAAAGTATGAAATATCCCTTTATAGTAGTTATTAGGTTCATTTTTACAGCCAGTCTTGCACAAAGGACAACTAATACTTTTCCCTCTGGATTTTCAAAAACTTAAACTGTTGAATATCAGATTAAAAATAACACTTGATTAGGGTACTACCAGTTGACTTGATGCTTTCAGAAACTCGCTTTCTATACCATTTGGCACTGGTTTTTTTTTATTAGGAGATTTTAAAATCTGAGGCTGCACCTCTTGTTCAGAAATGGGATTATTCAGTGCAAATACATCCCTAGTACCACACCCCGTAGACTTATCATAATCAAAAAGTACAAATATCAGCACGCTTACACAAAGAAAAGACTAAATCGTTAAATTACTGATCGGTAGATATAGTTTTAGCCATGGAGACATTTTACTGTGTTTTAGCATTTTATGAAACCCGATTAGGGTCAAAGCTTGCTGCAATAAGTTTCTTCTTCTGTTTGCACATATATTCATTTCTTTTAATGCTAAATTTTGCTTAAATAATTTTCTATAGGTGTCTAAAAATACCTTGGTATCAGTGGAAACGTGCATCGTGGTCAGATGAATCAATATTTCAGGTCTTTTTGGAAGAAAGCGATGCCCTGTTCTGCAGACCAAAAAAAGAAAAGGGCTATCTAGACTGCTATTTACAACATGTACAAATGCCATGCTTTGTCTTGGAATGGCATTGTGCCAGTATCCTTGGGAAGGGTCTCTTGCATTTCTGTGACAGCACAACTGATAATGAAAAGTACACTGAGATCACATAATGCCTTCAAGATGACATCTTTTCCAAGGACGCCCATGCATATGTCAACATGGCTGTGTAAGAAGAGGGTGCAGGTACTGGACTGGCCGTCCTGCAGTCCTGAATTTTCCCCAACAGAGAAGGTGTGGCACATTTTTTAGCATAAAATTGGACAACAAAGACACTTGCGCACCTTAAGACTTGTGTGCTAGAAGAATGGGACAAAATTACTGCTAAAACACTCAACCATTTGGTGCCTTCAATCCCTAAAAGTTCATTACATGTTGTGTAAAGGAATGGTATCATTACATATTGGTAGATGCATTGTCCCAATATTTTTTGAAAAATGTTGCAAAAATAAAACTTGTGATAAGTGTTCTGCAATTTCCTGTTTCATCACAAAATTAATGTGATGAAACAGGAAATATTGTGTGAATATGCAAAAGTCCAACGCGCTTCAGCCAAGTTTCAAAAGTGAGGAGAGGTGCTCAACAGTAAAGGACAATAGACATAGAAAAAGACTTTTACCTGGGTACTTCAAAAAGACTACCCAAAAGTAAAAACACTGGAGCACACTTTACAAGTCTGCACGTTTATTGAGGTGAATAGATGACTGACGTGTCGACTAGTACCCAGGTAAAAGTCTCTTTCTAGGAAATATTGTGTTGTTGTCTTGTTTTCAATATAACACAGGTCGAAGATAATTTCCAAATTCCTGCTTGTGTTTACATTTTAATTTAACAAACCGTTACAACTTTTTCTAATTTGGGGTTGTGCAATACAATTAAGGAAATACGGTTTGAGCTGTATGGATGCTCAATTTAATTGACCACAATCCAACCACAATTGTAACTGCAGGATTTTAACAAGTTGTTAATTTGTCTTGTGTGCATTTAATCTTTAGAGCAGTTATTTGCCCTCTAACTCACAAGTTATCAGAAATATCTGTTTGCCATCAAGAATAAAAAAAAACCATAACCACATTGCGATGTATTGGAAATAAAAGCATAAAACAAGAGAAAACAATGTAACCAATCAAATTAAAAATGTAGTTGGCTCCTAATTGGTGAAAACTAATTGGCACATCATGACAAATTTATTCGACAAGCACATGGTAAAGAGTCAAACCAGTTTTGTGTTATGTTAATCTAATTAAGTTCACCTGAAGTTTTTTGAAAGAACTTGAAACAGTTGTGTCCAGCAGCCTAATTTTGGGTTTACCGACTTCCTCAGTGTCTAATTTGATCTGTTTGAAATGTTACTTGAAATTTCTTGCAGTATAGAAATAAACGCACTTGGGTATTTTCTACTTTATAGCACACATGGATGTTTCTATGTAACATTTGGCTGAAGAGAGTAATTAACAACTCTAAAAATGAAAAACACCTAATTAAGACATTAACAGCTAGTTAAAATCCTACGATTACAATTGTGGTTGGGACAAAAACCAGCATACACAGTGGGTCCCCAGGAACGACGTTGAAGACCACTGCGTTAGTAAAAATGTTACACTATGCGTCATATTGTTACATTATGCGTAGGATAGTTGATGCATAATGTAACCAAACACATAGTGTAACACCTGTTACATTATTCGTCGTTGTTACATTACTAGTTGTAACACGGCCTGTTAAGGTGGAGGTGATTGAGGAGTATTTAGGGCTGGCTCCTGCAGCCCCATGTGCCTCTGCATTTTCTTTTCTCATTGGAGATGTTTGCTGCTCTCGTTCATCTGCTGCTTCTGTTTTATTTTTATTATTTATTAAAATTCTTTTTTCTTTTACCAGCCTTGGCACTTGAGCCTTTCTTTTTCTATTCGGCCCATGGTCCTAGCTCCCGCCGGATTGCTATTTGAATCCAGCGGGAGTCAAACCATGACATAAATGAACTGAAGTAATTTCATGTGCATCAAGAAAATTTACAAAGAGCTAATGTGGAATCACAATGAAATACAATTGGAATAACATTTGTACTGTTTGAAATAACATTTGACCATTTTTGTGGTCACTGGTTTCAACGGTGGTTTTTATGTCTTCAGTTCGTACATGCGAGGGCAATATATATATATATACGTTCCGGTCCGACCCATAACCCGTCAGTGCAGATGTTGATGCCAGCGGACATGGAGCTGTTCTATTTATGCACGCAGTTACACTATTCTCTCACTAGATGGCACACCTGGACCAGTTATTGAATATTCACCAGCAAGCCGACCTCGAACACAGTTAACAATATTGGCGAGTTCAGTCCCAACCCTGTTTTTCAAGACTTGCATAAATGAAGCTCCTCAGCTAAGCCTCCTGTGCAAACTGCTCAATATACTTGGCCATACCATCTATCCAGCAATTCCAAAAATGCTCTCTTGTGACTGAAAAATTTGTTGTCCTCTGTAGCAACCACTTCATCTATACTGAGCCAGTGGTATTCAAATTAGTAGTTAAGGAAAATCGGTTTTCTGAAGCAAAAATTTGACATGATATTCATCTGTTATTCTTCTTTCACTATCATTTATCTTCTGGCGTTTCCCTCATGCAGAGGTACTTCTGGGCCAGGACGCAAACGTGCAACCACCGCAAATCCATAGTACCCCCGGACAATCCGTCCGGGGCTACAATAATGTCTTTTTGTGATAAAAAGTCACTATCTAGTTTTTGTTGGTTCCATTGAAACCTTCATAAAGTACAATATTTTTTGCATCTCTGTAATATTATTTATTTTTATGGTGGTTTTATTCCATTTCCAGTAAGGAGTTCAAATAATTGTGGACCCTACCGTATTTATCTGGGCTCACATTATTTTAAAGCCAGCATTTCTGAATCATTTCTGAATATGTTTTCTCTGCATAGCTCCATATGAAGTGCCTCAGCTTGCCTTCCAGACCACCTGTGACAGCATCATTCTCACCTTCCGCTCAGCTATGGGTTTCCCACAGCCTGATGTGCTGTGGATAAGTGACACACTAAATAACATCACAGACCAGAGCAACACCACCATGGTCTTGACAAATGGGTCACACTATGAGATTCTGAGCAGGATGAGGTCGAAGCCAAGTCATCTGATGACTGTTACCTTTGAGCAGAGGCTGGAACTTCTCAACCAGAGCTTCTCTCACCGTATCATGCTCCACCCAATACCAGGTGGGTAGAGACGAGTTTTGGTCAATGTTTATCTTGACACCCACTTTTTATTTAGTTTTAGTCCTCTCCTCCTTCTCGTGTGGCTATTTTGGGCGGGGTGTATCTTTAGTATCTCAACTGGTCATTCTCTAGCTGAGTATTAAGATGGGGTGAACTCTATCCTCTATTGTCTGTCGTCCGTAAATATTTCCACATGCAACCTCTAGCAGTCACAAATATTGATCAAATTTGACAAAACTTGGTACGCAATGTCTTTTGCACATAATCTACTTTGTGATTGCATTTCAGCCCTGCACCCCAAAAAGTGGGTGTGGCAGGGTGGTCAAAATTAAAAAATGTTGTCCATTCTCAACTTATGTAATATAGCTAAAAAGCTGAAACTTGGTATAGAAGTATACAACATGCTTGATTCTAGGTTTTTTTTATTCCACAGAATGTGTGATTTGCATCATAGAGAGCATCTGTATTACTGCAATTAATAAAATAAGAACTTTGTCATGTCACTGCCCAATGTTTTGGGGTTTGTTATCAACTGCTGTTATTTTCCTTGATTGACCTGTTTGACGTCTTGCTTGGTACATGAGCGGTTTCTTTCTTTTTCAGGACATTCTAAGTTGTTGTATAGGCTATCTACAATGTTTGGGCAATGGCTTTCATCTATTTCCCCTCTTTTCTAAGCTTCAAAATGGCTTGCTTTTCTCTCAAAGACAGGGTTGGTTTTCAGGTTGGTTTGTCTTTTCTTACACAAATGCAGTCTTCACAGACAGAATCCAAGGCTCAAATCAAGTATAAACATTCAGAACTATTTATTGTAGCCCCCGGACAAAGTCGAGTGGCTAATATGGATGCATGGTCGTCATCTCCACCGCCACCTTATCTGTAGAGATTTTCTTGTAGACGCTCGACTGGCCACAAATTTCAACTGATTCCTTTGATGTTTGGCATGGACATAGGTTATGGTTCGGTCACGACTCCTGTTGATTTTGGTTGTCATTGCAACAGAATTGGCTGACTAAAGTACTTATAATTTCATCCTGAAAATGTGCCTGTTTCATTGTATGGCCAATCAGGCTTATGCTGTGGTTAGATGACTGGTGGTCTGTTGTGCATCCGAAAACTTTTTGCCTTGTCAGCGCTCTAGCGCCTTCAGTTTTTCACTGATCCTTTTAATATTTTTTATATGCGTGTATATGGGATAAAAATCAAGGCCAAGTTGGATTTTGGCCATGTTTGGCCAAGCGGACGCAGTGGGTTTGCCACTATTTTTTAGAATTAGACTGTACCAGTAATGATAAATAAAACTGGCCAATTGAGCTTTTATTTTATTTTAAATATTGAACAGTATTCGAGTTCTGCTCCAGACATGGAATGAAGCTTTGCTTTTCTTACTTTTTTTCATAGACATCGTTTGGGAGGGTTTAAGGAAATTATATGACTTTGTCTTATATTAATACATTCTATTTTCACTCAAATATGCAGTGCTGTGAAAAAGTATTTGCCCCTTCCTGATTTCTTATTTTTTTTGCATATTTGTCACACTTAAATGTTTTTTGCATATATATGTCACACTCACCGGCCGATAGGCTGCGAGCTATTAGGAAGGCGCAGTGTCCGGCGTCGTCTTCGTCGTCCTTGTCGTCCTCGTTAGCAATTTCTTCAAACACCTTCTCCTCCGAAACTACTGGTCGGATTCACTTAAAATTTGGCATAGAGCTTCTTTGGGCCAATGTCTACAAAATATTTTGACAGTTTTCAAAAATTTAGATTTTTGATTTTTTATGAATTTTTTAAATTTTTTTTATCTGAAAAAATTAAAAATCTTCTTCTCCGAACCTTGTTTCAAATTTGGTATGGAGCTTCCTCGGGACAATGTCTACCAAGTTTTCTCACAGTTTGCAAAAATTTGAAGTTTTGCATTTTTATAAATTTATTTCGGTTTTTTTTTAATCTGAAAAATTTAAAAATCTTCTTCTCCGAACCTAGCACCCAGATTTGTTTCAAATTTGGCATGGAGCTTCCTTGGGGCAATTTCTACCAAGTTTGTTCACAGTTTGCTAAAATATAGATTTTTGTATTTTTAGCCCGCTTGGCCGACAGGCCCAATTGGGCTTATGCTGTGCTTAGGGTCATTAGTGGTGGTCTGTCGTGCTTCCGTACGCCCGTGCGTCCGTTCACAATTGTCGTTTCAGCGCGATACAGCTTTCAGTTTTCCACGGATCCTTTTCATATTTTATATGCATGTATATGGGCCCAAGATCTAGCCCAAGTTTGATTTTGGGTGTGCTGCGATTCTTGGTTTGGCCACCAGGCGGCTTTTTCTGCAAAACTTCAAACAACTCTAGCTCCCTTAATTTACAAGCTAAGATGCTAAAATTTTTACTGTAGGTTGATCTGCCAAAGCTTCATTATATGTGTGATGGGTTTTTGATTTGACCTAATTTTAAAGGTTATATAGGTGAAAGGTCATAAAATGTGCCAATTTCGTTTCAGCGCCATAGCGCCCTCAGTTCTCAACGGATCCTTTTCCTATTTTATATGCATGTATATGGGCCCAAGATCTAGCCCGAGTTTGATTTTGGTTATGCTGCGATTCTTGGTTTGGCAGCTCTCGCTCCCTTATTCTACGAGCTAAGATGCTCAAATTTTTTGCCCACTTGGCCAAAAGGCCCAAGGGGCTTATGCTATGCTCGCGGTCTTGAGTGGTGGTCTGTCATGCATCTGTGCGTGCGTGCGTGCTTAAACTTTTGGCTAGTTTGCGCCCTAGCGTCTTCAGTTTTTCACTGATCCTTTTCATATTTCATATGTGTATATAGCGTTTAAGGTCCAGACCAAGTTCGATTTTCAGCCCAATTGGACCGATACTTTGGCCAATAGGGGGCATTCCATTTTGGCCACGTTTGTCCAAACGGGCGCAGTGGCTTTGCCACTATTTTTTATGAATTTCTTTAGTCTTTTTAATCAGAAAACTTTAAAAATCCTCCTCTCCGAACCTACTGGCCAGATTTGTTTCAAATTTGGTATGGAGCTTCATTAGGACAATGTCTACCAAGTTTGTTCACAGTTTGTAGAAATTTTGATTTTTGCATTTTTTATGAACTTTTTTAGTTTTTTTATCTGAAAACTTTGAAAATCTTCTTCTCCCAAACTAATGGTTGGATTTGCTTCAAATTTCTAATGGAGCTTCCTTAAGACAATGTCTATAAAATTTCATCACAGTTTTCAAAAATTATGATTTTTGCATTTTTTTATGAAGTTTTAATTTTTTTTACATACAAAACCTACAAAATTTTCCTCTCCAAAACTACTGGTCGGATTTGCTTCAAATGTGGTATGGAGCTTCCTTAAGACAATGTCTACAAAATGTATTCACAGTTTTCAAAAATATTGATATTTAAATTTTAATCCGAAAATTTTTAATTATTAAAATTTCCCCAGTTAGCAGTGGGAATATTTTAAGGACCTATACTTTACATGTTTAAATGTTTAACAATGGTTGCGTATTAATATATTCCATGTTGAACACCCATGCAAATCTACTTACTTTACATATCTGTGAGAAACTGCCGGTGAGCTACAGGGCCATTGGTCCTATTTTTTCTAATAGTTGAGGTGAAGCTGAGTAGTTTCTTTCTTTGGTTGAATATTGAACTGGCACCCGAACATTGTTTGAAATAAGACTATTCGACGCTACGCTACACCACAGACAGACAGACAGGTGGACAGACGACTGAGCTGACAAATGTATCTTACCGCACTTTATGCCAGGGAGATAATGAAGTCCATTGCACCCTCTCACTGCCAACCAACTGCATTTGAGCCTGGTGAGGCTTTAGTTTTTTGACATTTTTTCTCTTGAGGAACTGGAACTAGCATAAGGTAATGAAGAGAAGTTGCATATAACAATGTTTTTTTGCTCTTTGCAGAGTGCTGTGGGAAACCTGCCCTACCCAAGAACCGCCTGTTTTTTCTGTCACCATTGATAGTTGTGGCACTACTGGTCATTATAACTGCCATAATCATATATGCAAAACTACACCCACCACTTGGCCCTAGAAGTCCTGCCAGTCCCCCAGATGAGATGCCAGAGACAGAGGAAGAGGAACGCATGTAAAGGAAAGCTGTTTCAATAGTTTCCAGATTCAAGCCTTTGATACCTGGACCACGAGTGCCTTCAGTGTGTTACATCCATTATATTGTACATGTGAGCTTCAGCTCTGCTCCTGTAAAATATTTAAGTAATACTTGTCAGTACCATTGAAGTACATTTCCATGCAGTCTGTTGGAAAACCGTACTTTTCTCCCCTGACCATTGTTGATTTCATTTATGTCTGTCTGGGGGGGGGCTTGGCCATAACTCAGAAACCGCTCAATATTTCTTTACCAAATTGACTACTAAACTGGTCCCTTTTGTTATTTTGGGTTTCTTTTTTGGGGGGAGGAGGCATTTGATTTCATAAGTTAAGGCACTCTAGTTACGTATGGTTTCTGTGATTATCCTTGCGTGCTTTTTCTACTTATTACCTCCACCCAACGAAGTTGAAGGAGGTTATGTGATCATTACCGTTTGTCTGTTGGTTGGTTTGTTGGTTTGTTTGTTAGCAGGATTAAGCAAAACGTTATGGATGGATCTTCCTCAAATTTGGTGGAATGATTAAGTATTGTTCAAGGAAAAGGTGATTTGATTTTGGGAGGTCAAGGTCAAAGGTCAAGGGCATGCAAAAGGTCAAAAACACATTAAAAACATATTTGCGCAAAGACTACAGGACTGCATAAACACAGGGCTGCTAGCTAATACTGGTATAAATAACACTGAGTACATTGGCGGAGGTACTTGCGCTCTCTGAGCGCAGCTCTAGTTTTACCTGTTTTCATATTGAGCTTTTATCCCCTACTGCTGAACAGTAAACTTACATGCAGGCATGTAAAACTTGGTGTAATTATAATTTTTCAGCTGTATTATTGGCTATTTATTTTCTTCTTGGTTCTACTGTGATTTTTGGCCGGTGAGGGGTGGGGGCCAGTGAGGGGGTTTGCTGGTCATGGCAGAAGTGACTTTGCTAGAGGTTTGTAAATGGTTGTCCAGTTAAGGTTGAAGGACAAGGTGGAAAGTCTGTATTTTTGTTTTCATAAAAACATCAAAAGTTAAAAAGGACTCTTTCTTTGTCTCTCTCTCTCTCTCTCTCTCACACACACACACAAACATACTTATTAAGCATAATTTAACTTTTCATATTTGGAAAAGTAATTATCTCAGTGTTTAAAGGGTAAACAAGTTTGTGTGAAGAGAAAATATTTCCATTGGTTGATACACTTTATGTTTAGATTAGATTGATCTTTTAAATTCATTTTTCCTTTAATTTGACCATCAGGGCTTATTCAAAATAAATAGACTTTGATCATTTAAATAAATGTTGGAATGACAATCAGCTTAACCCTCAATCTCTGATGATGTCTATTCAATGGCTCATTAGTTTTACTTGGTACATATTGTCAGACAACAGTAGCAAACGATACATTTTCAAACAAGTTTGCTCTTAACTACAGGATCATTTTGGACAATTACAGCTACCATGCACATAATGGCACAAGGCATGATCTAAAAAAATTGACTGACAAATGTTGCGATGAATGGATTAAAGAAAGTAGGAGACAGCAATACAACTGCCTGACCAGACCCTTTTGACATAACCTGACACATATTCACAGAAACATTGGCAAGGATATCAAATTATTGATAATTATCCTTGCCAATTTTACTGTGACATCTCTTAACGGGTCACTTTTGATCCACTTGCTGGGATATTTATTTAATCTTGACAAAATACATGGACATGGTAAAAAAAGACTCTGGAATTACTTGTATCTGAAGTAAATTTACTGTTTTTACTGAAGATAAAGGACGCTTTGCAGGATAAAGAACATTCTGCACTTTTACAAACATCACCAGATGCATTGTGTTGAGAATGTCTTAACAATAATTTTTTCCACGGTGACATTCTTCTGGTACCTGCTCTCCTGGGGTTCAAAATAATTTTTAAGGTAATTCATAATCCAAAATTACTGCTAATGATTGGTCAGAGAGAATCGTTATAATAAACATTGTCCATATTATCACAAACTGGCTTGTTCATATTGAAACAGGTTTAAATTGTGTTTTTAGTTTTAGTTTGTTTTACATGTTTATACTGTGCCCCTTACCTTTTCAAACAAGGTCCATTTGTTCACCCGCCACTGCATTTATGAAATGTTTTCTTTGTCTGTGACCCTGTTCAAACAAAAAGAAGCAATTTGGTCCACTGCCCCTAATGTCCCAAGACATCTTGTGAGCCCCTAATTGCATGCAAAATCCACATGATGCAAAGCATTTTGTTCCTGCTTATCAGATGAATGCAGTGAGGTGATAAATTCTAATACAAATCTCCTTGAGGCCTGACAACACATTTTGCCAATTTCAAAGTGAAATGTATCACCTGAATATGAAACATAGCTAATCATCATTAAAATTGCCCAATACTTTTATATGGATACACTTAAAAAGAAATATCACACAACAGAACAGTCAAAAGTAACTTAATTGAAGAACAAAACCTAGTCAATCAGATTTGTCACAAAATTTCCAAAATCAAAATCGAGAATAAAAGTAAACTTGATATAACTGAGGATGCCGTCCCAGTAAATGATTTTAATTCTATAACCAGCAGGTTATGATTATTACATATCCTCTAATTAAAAGAACCCCAAAAAAAAGTTTTATTGATATAAGCAGAACAGTTGAGCAGAGCCAAATCTATGAAAACTTTTCAAATGTTCCTAATAAGGCTCTTTGACGGCATAGTATTTTGCAATGCACTGAACATATGATAAAAGTAATTTTTATAGAGAAAACGCATAAGCTATTGGGAAATACTGTAGTTTTATTAAACTTTTAAAACTATTTTTTTCATTTAATTTTAACAAATTGTTTTATAAAAATATGAAAAAATATTGGAACTGTTGTTTTGGCTTGTTGGCCAATGTTGGGAAGGATAATAGCATGGGGACAATTCCTGCAATTTTTTTTCCTTTCAGGCATTTGGCGGAATTTCAGTGTTCTCACAGCAAAAAGATCATTCACGGCATACATCAATGTAAATTCAGTTATTTTGCTGAAAAATTGTTGGAATGAATTTAGAGTAATGGTATAACAAGATGAAGTTTCAATTAAACAAAAAATTTGATTACACCCAGGGCAATCATTAAATGTTAGTTTTTAACCCTTAATGATTAGCAAAAATTAAAAACAGTTCATATTTTAAAAAGTCTAAAGGGCTTTTTTAAATTCTTTGTTTGACAGATTAAAAGAGAAATACAACTTGTGTGAAAGAAAAAATTATTTCCAAAAGGCATCAATTTTACCCTTAACTACCCTAGATTTAATACAGCACATCTTTGTTGTTTCATAAATTTCCTAAACTAGTATTGCAGTACAGCTGTCACTCTTTACCTTACTGTATAAATTGTTTTTGACCATTTAAATATGTGAAATCATTCATAGCCATCAAGGCTTACTCCCAACTCAGTCACGTTTTGATGTCTATTGTAATTGCATGACTAGAGATCATTGTACATATTGTCAGAGAACAGCAGCAAACGAATTCCCTAAACCCAACAAGGCAATGAGAAAACTTTTGGATCATTTTGGACAATTACAGCTACCATTGGGTGGCTGGCAGGAGACATGATCTAAAAATTGAAAGTGTACAAATGTCAAGATGATTCAGAATGGATTAAAAAAATTGGATTAGGAGACAGACAATACAACTTTTTTTTTCTGACAAGCCACCAACGCAGTTCTAGAGATAAACAGTTTTATATTCACCAGTCGAAAAGGGATTGGCAAGGGTTATCAAATTAGGTTAGGGCAATTGAAATCCGTTGCACAGAAACCGTACCGTGAATCTGTTAACGTGATCCCCGGTCCCAGGAAGATAGCTTTGATTGAATGGGGATTTGCTGGGAATTATTATTTATTTATATCTTGTTTTGGCTCTGAAAGGCCAAAATAACTATTGAACCTCAGGTCATGGTCCGTTGCAAAGGGCTCTGCTCAACAGACTATATATTCACTGGTTGACTTGTATATTTACTGCTGTTTGAACTTGAGCATATTGTCATAAGGATTCTCAGTCATAAACCGGCTTTGAAAAGAACAGTTGAATATTTAGCCTTAAATCCCCAAAAACAAAATTTTAAGCATTATGCACCTGAGGTCTTCCAGTGCATAGTGTCTGGCGGTTCTCTCAGATAGACTTAAAAACAATAGCTACACTTTACCCACCAAACAGCTTTTATGACAAAATATCAAAGGTAAGAAATTTTTTTGCTCATCTCTGTCTTCTGTGTATGCCTGCTGTTCTTTGAGGGTGACAAAAAAAATGACAAGGCTTATATCAGGTACTAGTTTTCCTTTAAAATGTGATCGTGCAACATTGCACAAATTCAGCAGAAATGCTTGCCCCTAATCCAATTATTTTTATTTAATGTTTTGCTAGAAAGTTATTTACTTGCCCCTAATTGCAGGTGAAAATAACATCACGGATGCTTTTGAAGCATTTTGTTCAAGTCAAGGTATCAGATGAGATGACACATCGCTGTATTTATTATAAATTTAATACTCTGCCATCTCCTCAGACGATTTATTTGTATAGAATATATATTTAACACTATTTTTTTTTTTAATATTCAATTTAAAACCAGTTTTTATCGAAAAAACCGTTTCATTATGAAGCCTGGTACATGAATTCAGCTTTTCTCCATGCCTTTTACAAAGAACTGAATGTTTTGTTGGTTTTTTAGGCTGTCCACGGTCAATTCTTTATTTAAAAAGCCACTCTTTCAAAAGGGCCAAATTTCGAAATTGAAAACATCAGCTGCTATCCAGACGACGGAATGGTATTAATGTCAAAGCAGCAAATTATTTTAAACATTCGCTATGCTGAAATTAACCTTTGTGTACAACATGGGATCATGTGACCACCTCACGCGCAAAATCCCTCATTTAAACACATACATTGAATGCATTGGAAATCGCTGTACCAGGAATAAAAATTACAAAAATTCCCTAAACTTGATATAACTGAGGATGCCGAGTAACGTTAGCAGTAACATGCTGATAATGCAGCTAAAACTAGCCATGAAATAACACGTGACGCCTCAGACGCAGGTACCTCTAGAGGTAAAATAAGCGGGTCATCAATGTTGAAAGAGATCCCTCTAATGGAAAAGACACCCCAAAATACAAACTTCTCCAATAGGCATCATAGTTACCATAGGTTCACTAGCCAGCAAGCTGTACCATGTAGTTGGAAAAACACCAAACTAACTAAAGTCCCAAAATATGGGCAGTCCTAGTGACTAAGGCTCTGACAGACCCCAGATAAGGCATGCCTTTTGACAGCTGGTAAACATATGATAAAAGTAATTATATTAATATGATGATAAATTACAAAATGCTTCTTTAGTTAACGTTACCGTAGCTTATTAAACTTTTGGCTATATCCAAAGAAATTATTTATTCATTTATGGCTTACAAAGTCATGACATTATGCAAAACAGAAAGTTTTCACAAATATTGGAACTGTTGTTTTATTGGCTTGTATGCAAATAAACATAATTTTCCATAATAGCATGGGGACAATTCCTGCACTGCTTTACAAAGTTCAGGCATTTGGCAGAATTTCGGACCATTCCTCTCAGCAGATATTTTTAAGATCATTCATGTTCCTGATCATGGTAGATTCCAGCTATTTTGCAAAAAGCTGTTGGAATGAATATTACAGTAATTTAAGAATAACAAGATGTGTAATATTTTTGCTGGTCAACTTCTCTAAATTTGTGAATATGCATCCATTCTTGCACTCGTGCCTGCAATGCATTCCAAAAAAGTTGGGACAATAGAACTAGTAATGAGGCAAAATTTTGAATAATTATGCATTATTATTATTATTATTATTATTATTATACTGCTATGGTACTGAATGGTAACATACAAATTAGATCAGGGAATACACATTTGGTCAGATAGCTATCCACCCAGCATAGTACCAAGCTAAACTCTTCATTTTCAAAGAAAACTAGCTGTGTGTATCACAATTCCAAAAACAATTTCTTTGGTGCATTGCTGAGGATAGCCAGTATTTGCATCCAGCCTACAGTGCCCCCTGGGGCGAAAGTTTCCAACTTTTGATGTTGAATATCATCTACACTGAAAATTTTTCCGTTGAGATTTTACTAATGCTGTAATATACCCCAAATGGACTATGAATGCAAAGAATTTCAGATCTCTATCGTGCTGGGTAACCAAAATAACACCACCTAAACATAGGCACAATCTGCTACGAAATGGTCCGTTTTGAGTTTTCCTCCAACTTTGGCTCCGTCTAGCTTGTAAGTGTAGATACTACCAAAGAAATGCTTGGTATTCCTGAAAATACAGTTGCAAAAGCATAACAAACAGCCTTTACCACCACAGTACATATCTGGGTTACTGAGGAAATACACTGCAAACATGCACCAAAATCAATTTTGACCATCTTTTCAGCTGTCCATTGCACAAACCCAGCAAGATACCAAGGTACTATTCACTGAAAATGAGTCTTGTTGTGAGTAAACACGTAATAAAGCATTCTAGATTGGTATATGTCTGGGTTTTATTTTATTGCCATTCCCATTTTCATTTTTTATTGTTATTTCTCAAATAATTTTGGCTCGATAACTTAGTTACCCAGCTTGGTGCTGATGTGGTGCTGATTTTGAACCAGATTTGAAGTGTCACAGGTCATTATGAAAGTATAATTATTTGGTACTTTGTTCCCTTAAGTCATGATAGTTGATGTAAAATGTGGTGTCAATATCAAAACTGAGCCACTTTAGTGGCTTCCAGGTGGCGTCACCGGCAGGCAAAGTGAGATATGGATCTAAAAATTCAGCTTTTTCGGCGAGACACCCATATCTACTGATGTGCCAAGTTTTGAGCATTCAATTCCAAATAAAGGGGTCAAAACAGCTGATATCAGTTAGAAAGGGGCCTAATGTTAATCTGTCATGGAATGGCTGTCAATTTAATTTTTTCCTAAATATATATATGAGAGTTCATATATGACTTCCAATATGTCTCTTATACAAACCTATGCTCTATCTGTTACGATTTTGGTAATATGTGACCAGCCATGAAAAAAGGCTGGCTGGGTCAAAATTTTCAAAATTCAGTTTTATGTTATTTTTTATAGAGTGGACCTTCCTTGAGGTCCTAAATGACTTCCTATATGTCTTCCAGAAATTCATCTGGACGCCAAGATTTTCTGTATTTAAATTAACGCTATTCAAAATTGCACACCTGTCGACTCTCACGCAAATAGCTTGAGCCACACATGCGCTTTTTATAGCCTATTTAACTGCCGAGTGCCACTTTTTTTTTTTATCAACCCATGCAATACCGAGAGTGAAAGGTGATATTTCATTGGAACGCAGACCAGTTCAATCAACGCAAAGCATTGGCCCATTAATAAATTTTTTTTCTGTACTGAATTTAGCCCATGATTTCATCGCTGTTAAATCGCATATGGAGAGAAACCGTGTGTTCAGTTGCCAATTATGATAATGGGAAAATGTGTCAATAAAGGAATATGATTGAGAACTAGCCAGGACTAATTAAGGGACGTGTCTGTGCCCCCCCCAATTCCCAGTTCTAGCTCCGCCACTGAATAATAGCCAATTTTCGGCAGTATTGAAATGGAAATTTATCGAGACACTGAGGGGATTCCGCGTGACGTAAATGGTGCTAAATCCCGTGGATCAGAAACAGTTTTCTGAATGCAAAAGTAAAAACAGTCCATGTGGTGAGCGGGACATTTAAATCGCGTTTTTCTCAATAGCATGATCGCCTCTCAGAGGTACCTTTTACCACGGTGGGTCACATATACGTCATTGAAATTTCCCTGTAAAGTTTGACCTTCGAAGGTTATTGATGGTCAAGTTCATGGTCACCGAATCAAAGTTCGTATATGACTTCCTATAAGTGTTTGATACACATGTTCTCTATCTTCAATATTTTCAAGCCTAGAAGCCTTTGAAAATTGTAACATATTGCTTGACCTCAAGTTTGACCTTTCAGGGTTGTCTGAGGTCTACTTTAACATAGCCAAAATATGGGTCATATATGACTTCCTATATGTCAGTAATACAAACTTAATCTCTATCTGCAACTATTTAGGTTCCACAGGCCATTTTGTCCATTCTCCATAAGACCCAATGTTAAAGTACAGCACCCCAACTGGAGCCACTTCTGTAGATTCAACCAAAATGGCACTTTCACTGGATATCAAATGGACCAAGGTGAGTTGATTGCCAGATTTAGAAAAAAGTTATCCTACAGTTTTTGAGAAACAATTTTTTGAAATTTCAAGTCCCATCTTCTAACATTGTTAATGTCATTGTTAATTAGCACTGCTGCCTCACCGCAAGAAGGTCATGGGTTTGAATCCGGGCTAGGGCCTTTCTGTGCAGAGTTTGCATCTTCTCCCCTTGTTCGCATGAGTTTCCTCCAGGTACTCCAATTTCCTCCCACATTCCAAAGACATGCCCAACAGGCTAATTGGCAACATTAAATTGCCCATGGGTATGAGTGTGAGAGTGACTGGCTTGTGAATAGTGTGGGCGCCCCCTACGATGGATTGGCTAGCTGTCCAGGATTGGTCCCTGCCTTTCACCCATAGTCAGCTGGGATAGGCTTTAGCTTCCCCCGAACCCTAGTGAGGAAGAAGACGGTATAGAGAATGGAATGGAATATTTTCCTTGACCTTGACTTTGACCTTTCAAGGTCATCTGAGGTGAAATTTAACATTGACACAATATAGGTCATATATGACTTCCTATATGAGACAAAATTCCTAAAGACAAACTTAATCTCTATCTGCAACCATTTAGCTTCAACAGGCCATTTTGCCCATTCTCCATAAGACCCAATGTTAAATTACAGTGCTCCCATAAACCCGCTTCTGTGGATTCAGTCAAAATGATGCTTGCACTGTACATTGAGGGTACCAAGGTAAGTTGATTGCCTGATTTAGAAAAAAAATTATCAGGCAGTTTTTGAGAAATAATTTTTAAAGATTTTTAAGTCCTATCTTTAATATTTGGGGCCAAAATTTCAAAGGCCCATAAAAAGGACAAAAATGATTCAATCAAAAATTTGAAAAATCTGGACATAAACATCTAGTGGTATGTTATGGCAAAATTTACAAGAAAATTCATTGGGCCGAAAAAAAGATAAAAAATGTTCCAGACAATGGACGACGGATGCCAAACCATGACAATGGGCTGATAAACTAAAAAAAAAAAAAACGTTCCACATAGAAAGTGCTGCGGTCCAGACCAGGAATCAAGAGCGGAGACAAACTTGCCATACAACCGGTAATTATTTGGCACCAGTATGGTAATGACGGGGACAGAACCCCTCAGAGGATAGGCGGGGATGGAGCCCCAGAAAGACAGTTCAGCATGGGTGTAATAAGCAAATCTTGGGCTGCTGTCACCGGCTAGTGACTTCTGGTGTGCTGCCAGATGTTGAAGCACTTGCCTGCACTGGCCTGCCAATGAAGAGGAGGGCTGATGCTTGAGAGGAATTTGTTCCCAGTCCTGGCCTCAGCTCAGGGTCGGAAGCTTGTTCCTGACAAACTTGATAAAGAGAGTGGACTTGCAAGGATTAACAAGAATGCAGCCTCAGTCCTTGACGTGATTTTTTTTTTTTGCAACCAAGTTCCACACAGACAACGTTCCTTATTAGCATATTATGCATACCAGCCAATTACATCAACCCTAACCTTAAACCTTCAAGCAAAAGTTGCAATGGTTGAACGCCATCATGACTGTTTTCATTACAGCAAAATTTGCAAAGGTCAATTGCCCAACTTGGTGAGAAGGTGAATGCTAATGAGGGACAGCGTCTGTGCGGACTGGAGCAATGTAATTGGCTGGTCTGATAATTATGAACTTTGTCGAGGCGGAACTCAGTTGCAAAAAAAAAATCACGTCCCGGACCCTGATTAGGATTGGAAGCTTGTTCTTGAAAATTGGAGTTGATGAACAGGATTGAATTAAGCTAACCTTAACTCTGTACCAATCCTGGACCCTGATTAGGATTGGAAGCTTGTTCGAATTAACTAATGACAATAAATGTTTCGAAGAAACTTTGGCTGGCACTAAAGAACTGGTTGCATTTGACAAAGACAAAGAAGTTTTACTAACATACATATGACTAGGATCTCAGTATGAATGCAAATTTACAATTCAACTTCAAGCACTTGCACTGGAGGGCTTAAATAACTGCCACTTGCTCTTTAGGAAATAAGCAAGTAATGAAATTCAGCTGAGAGGGGAGACATGCACAAAACATGCCCCAATCACAACACATACACCTAATAGACAAGCATGCTGCTGACTTGTGAAGAAACACACTAGGGATTCACAGGAGCATTGTGACAAAAAAAACAGGAATCTATCATTGATATGACCACATGGGCACAGGATTTTTTTGAGAAATCTTATTCAAGTACTACACAACGTAGTCATATCCACAAATGCCTGGTAAAACTTAAATGTGCAAATAGGAAGCCTTTCTTTAACAGCGTTCACAAGTGCTGTCAATTTTTCCGTGGGCTCCGAGGCATCTGCAATGGACAATCACAGAGTGAGAACAAACAGGCCGATTTTATTCATTAAAAGGCTGCTTGCACAGACCACATACTGTTTACATTGAAAAAAGATGCGCATGCACATTATGTTCTAGTTCCTATCGTTTTTTTTAACATGGTATACGTAGATACAGACTAACATTTTTCATTTCATTTGCATTGATAAAGTTATTCATTGACATGTTGAGGCTTGTGATTCACAATGTTTTTTTTTCTTTCTTGTTGTTCTTTATTCTCCATCTTCCTGGCTTAGCTGGCTGATTGAGCTGGGCGTGTTTTCCGGACTATTTATATGACGGGGTTTCCTTTGCTAGAGTGTCTGTTTGTTTCTAGCACTTCAGCCGGAGAAAATTTTAAATCTTTTAGTGATTTGTTATATTCCTTTATTGTTAGGGCTTCTTTGAGAAATTTTCTCTTGTTGTTGCTTTTTCTCTCTCGCTGGTTTATGGACTTTTATTCGTCCCTTGGGCGAGCCTTTACCAGAGGTTTTACCTCTTTTGTGTTTGTCATCTGGGCTGCTCATTGTCTTTCTCTCGACAAAAAATCACCGCCCATTACAGTATGTCTGACAAAAAAATCGCCGATTTCAGTTTCATCAATGTAGTTTCCAGATTTTGTTTTTAACATATACTTTTTCCATTATATTTACAATATCGTAAATATACATAATTTAATGTCAGCTTTGTTAAGTAGTTTAATTAATTTATGCTAATTTCATGACGTCATTGAATTTAAAGGGCCAAAATTCAAGAAGGCGGACTATATCTTTGTCTCAGATACATTTTCCCTCAAATTTCATCGATTCCTTTTATTTTCCTTCGATGAAAGCCTCTACTACCCACAAATAGACGTTTACAGTTGGCTATCATGTTATGAGAAGTTCAAGCCATTTTGCCATATCTATGACGTCATTTTATTACGTCATTTTGACGTTGTTGCTATTGCCTTTGGCAGCAGAAATATTTGCAGAAATTTAAGTGTTATAAGACACATTATGTGTAAAAATTGTGATGCATACCCTAAATTTGCAAGGAATTACAGTATTACAACAGTTTCAGGCAGCAAAATCAAAATATGATGTCATAATGACGTCAAATAGGTCATAACAATACCAAAATGATTGTAGTGATTTAGTTTTACATGTACATCATCCCCTGCAAATATTGTGGTCATAAGCCATGTCGTTTACGAGTTACCGAGGAGGGCGTAAAAAGCCCCCCCCCCCCGGGAAGCCCCAAACAGGCCAGTCTAAATAGGGTTAAAACATCAAAGTATGATTCACAGATAGATTAGACATGCCATTCATGTCCAATAAAAAAATGGCTTCTTGACTTTCAGATAAACAATTCTATCATCATAGGTCACATTACCGTATCTACCAGTTTAAAAAACACCTCGGGTTGCTGGAAAAGGGGGTGAGACAATTAAAGAAACACGAAGGTTGGGACAGATTATATTAATAAATTTAACAGATGCACCAGCTTCACACAAAGAGTGTAGAAGAGCATTATGTCAGATTAAATCAAATGCCTTGGAAAAATCAATGGAGAGACCGTAAAATCTACCCCTCTTTTGCATAAATGGCCTGAAGTGGCAAAATGTGATCAATAGTGGAGTAAAAAGCCTCAAAACCCACTGGAGACTCACTGATAATATCATGTCCTCAACTCCAATTTTGCAAATGTTGATATCAAATAGCGATAAAAATAAGACAAAATCAACATCTGAAATATCCCTAAATAGTAGTTATTAGGGTCATTTTTACAGCCAGTCTTGCACAAAGGACAACTAATACTTTTCCCTCTGGATTTTCAAAAATTTAAACTGTTGAATATCAGATTAAAAATAACACTTGATAAGGGTACGACCAGTTGACTTGATGCTTTCAGAAACTCGCTTTCTATACCATTTGGCCCTGGTTAATTTTTATTAGGAGATTTTAAAATCTGAGTCTGCACCTCTTGTTCAGAAATGGCAGAATTCAGTGCTAATACATCCCTAGTACCACACTCTGTAGACTTATCATAATCAAAAAGTACAAATATCAGCACGCTTACACAAAGAAAAGACTAAATCGTTAAATTACTGATCGGTAGATATAGTTTTAGCCCTGGAGACATTTTACTGTGCTTTAGCATTTTATGAAACCCGATTAGGGTCAAAGCTTGCTGCAATAAGTTTCTTCTTCTGTTTGCACATATATTCATTTCTTTTAATGCTAAATTTTGCTTAAATAATTTTCTATGGTGTCTAAAAATACCTTGGTATCAGTGGAAACATGCATCGTGGTCAGATGAATCAATATTCCAGGTCTTTTTTTGGAAGAAAGGGATGCCCTGTTCTGCAGACCAAAAAAGTAAAGGACTATCTAGACTGCTATTTACAACATGTACAAATGCCATGCTTTGTCATGGAATGGCATTGTGCCAGTATCCTTGAGAAGGGTCTCTTGCATTTCTGTGACAGCACAACTGATAATGAAAAGTACACTGAGATCACATAATGCCTTCAAGATGACATCTTTTCCAGGAACGCCCATGCATATGTCAACATGGCTGTGTAAGAAGAGGGTGCAGGTACTGGACTGGCCGTCCTGCAGTCCTGAATTTTCCCCAATAGAGAAGGTGTGGCACATTTTTAGCATAAAATTGGACACCAAAGACACCTGCGCACCTTAAGACTCGTGTGCTAGAAGAATGGGACAAAATTACTGCTAAAACACTCAACCCTAAAAGTTCATTACATGTTGCGTAAAGAAATGGTATCATTACATATTGGTAAATGCATTGTCCCAACATTTTTTGAAAAATTTGCAAAAATAAAAATTGCAATAAGTGTTTTGCAATTCCCTGTTTCATCACAAAATTAATGTGATGAAACAGGAAATACAGTGTTGTTGTCTTGTTTTCAATATAACACAGGTTGAAGATAATTTCCAAATTCCTGCTTTCTGTTTAGACTTTAATTTAACAAACCGTTACAACTTTTTCTAATTTGGGGTTGTGCAATACAATTAAGGAAATACGGTTTGAGCTGTATGGATGCTCTATTTAATTGAAATTTTAAAAAGTATCCAGCAGTGTTTAGTACCACATCCTTTTCTTATCACTGCTCAAATATCTGTCACCCATGGAAACAAGAACTCTGGAAAATCATACATTAATTGAAAGTTTTGCAAACAAAAGAGTTCCATACGGGAGCCCTCAGTTTTCACTGTCATTATGAGTCCAGTCCAGTCTGTAATTGAGCTTAATACAACCCCAATTCCGAAATAGTTGGGACAAAGTGTAAATCGCGAATAAAATCAAAACGTAATGACTTTCAAATCACATCAGCCAGTATTTTATTCACAATAGAACAGAGATAACATAGCAAATGTTGAAAGTGAGAAATTTTACAATTTTATCCACAAAATAAGCTCTTTCAAATTTGATGGCTACTACAGGTCTCAAAAAAGTTGGGACAGGGGCCTGTTTACCATGGTTTAGCATCCCCTCTTCTTTTTAACACAGAGTGGAGGCGTATATCAGCTCATTGTCAATGCATTCAAGTGTATATTGGATTAATATTTTCCAACACCAATAAACACCATATAAGAGCAGGTGACGTGCCGTGTGCAAAGAGCCGACTGCTCGTGGCAATCTAGGGCGCTTTCACACTAGGTACGAATGCCCCGTAACGTGCCACAGTACGATTGTCCCCCGTCCCCCCTCCCCTCTCCCCCCGCTGGTCAGCTTTCACACTAGCAATATTGTAACGTACCCGACTACACTTGCATACATGTCAAAATTCCGATACAACGCGTTGCAGTGTGCACCTTGGTGGTTTTAAATGGGGAACGATTTTAAAAGGAGGCGCCAATGTATTTTGGGGGGTTTTATTAATGAGAAGGGAGTATTAATACTGAATATTAACATTGCGAATGCATATGCTGCGCATGCCCTAGCAACCCGGTGTGTCATCAGTAACATGGATTACCACGTATAGCAGCACGAAAAATAAAACTCGAAATTTTCTTGACTGTGAATGCTTGATGTTTTTACACTTCCAAATCTTTCTCTGGGTACCCAAACATCAAGGTAAGCCGAAAATGTACCAATTATGCTGTCCACTGCCTCATGCCAGGAAAATTTATCTATCTCATTATTTGAGCTGCTAGACTTCCCAACCACGTCCCGCACTTTGAAATATCGCAGCCACGTTTGTCACAACACTGATCTATTGTTTTGTGATAACCACGCGAATTTAACTACTCACATGATTCCATAAATCTCCGAGTTTTTTGCGTGTAGTATCCAGTTGTGATTCTATATTTTCGTCCGCCAACATTTCGAGCAAGCATTGAATTTCTTAGTTTGAATGGAGATATCTTTTCGCCGCTGCATTTGTTAGAGCAGGAGAGCCGTAACACATAACAGTAATCTTCCGTGCTCAAGTATGGTTGCTTTCGCATTTGGTACGAGTAACCATTCATCTGTCACAGCAAACAGATCCGCGCGATCTCTAAAAACGTGCTTTCTGCGCAAGGCCTGGATGGCCAAAGCGTCCAACAGCAATAGGTAAGCCATTCAGAAGCAGAATGCACGTAAGTATCTAAGGGTTTTTATAGCTTAGTCCTAATTAGGATCAGCTGGCCAAACTCTTTGGCCCAAGAATTAAATTATAAAATCATTATAATTTCTCAAAAACATAAAACAATCAAAATTTGATTATATGATCCATTCTTAATGTTTAGGTTTTAAAACTTCTGTTTCCGTGCATTGGACAAGCAATTTGTGGGCAGAGATAACAGTTTTTTGTTTTCTCTTATCTCAGTAAGAGTGCTCTCAACCACTTGTAAAATTTTCTCTTTCCAAAGAGAAGAGCAAAAATAAGAAAACATTGGTGCATCCCAGAAATCAATAGGTAAAAACAACATAAGAAAAAATCGGGGATACAAACAAAAATAAGAGAAAATTTATTCTTATATGCTTCTTGCATGAGGCCCAATGTTTCTGTGGTGTTCTGTATTGTACCAGTAGGTGGAGTATTGAGGTACAGTGATATGTAATGAAGAGGGAGATTCGAAGAAGAATGAACTTGGTACATGGCGTGTAACAGAGACTCTCGCATAAATCCCTATTTTATTAAATGAGTGTTCATAAACCGTTGTCCTTCGTGATTCCTGGAACACAATATATTGGCGACGAGGATGGCGACCTTGAACCTGAGCCAACCTGCACCGTTCCTGCAAAATGCCGGAGAACCAGCTATTCCTTTCAAAGCATGGATCCGCATGTTCGAGAATTACCTGCTAGCAATGGCGGATAAGGAGCTGCCGGATGCAAGAAAGCGCGCTATACTTATTCATTGCTTGGGTGCAGAAGGTCAGAGACTTGATTATTTGATGACCAAACTTACAAAACTACTTTGTCTGCTATTGAGACTTTCTTTACTCCGAAAGTGAATGTAGTGGCTGAGCACTATCGTTTTCATCAACGTAGCCAGTGCACTGGCGAGAGTACAGACCAGTATATTGCTTCCCTTAAGGAGCTTGCAGCTACATGTGAGTTCGGTGCGATGGAAGAAGAAATGATTCGGGACCAACTGGTCGAAAAAACTAATTCGGCACGCATTAGAAAGCGGTTACTGCTGGAAGTTCCACTTACTTTAGCCAAGGCAAAGACAATCGCCGGGCAAATTGAAACTGCAATGATGGAGGCAAAAGCAATGCGAAACCCAGCAGACAACGCTGTACAGGCTGTTCAGTCTGCGCGCCCAAAACACCGCAAGTCACAAGGGGGTAAAAGCACCGGTACACAAGTGCAACCCTCACATTTTCAGTCTACCCCGGGTAAGTCATGTTTCCGATGCGGCTCTACTCAGCATATTGCAAGTTTTGACGGCTGTCCTGCTAAAGATGCACAGTGTAATTCGTGCAAAAAGAAAGGACACTTTGCGAAAATTTGTCAGAGAAGCAAACGAGTAAGTGAAGTTACCGTTCCAGAAGTTACTGTACTTAACATTGACGTTACACACGATGCTAACAAGATTATGTGTACAGTTCAAGTTAGCACAAATGAAGGACAATGCCATCCCATTGAATTCATGCTGGACACTGGCTCCGCTGTATTAATTCTGCCTAAAACGAGCTCCTCGCATCTATTCACTAATGCTTCCCTTACGGAACGAAAACTGAGACTCGTCAGCTACGGGGGCAATGCGATTCCAGTAGCTGGATGTCTAAAAGCTAATGTGGCATTTGGCGACCGTGTCACTGACACTGATTTCTATATTGTGCATCACGGTTCAGCAGTGTTGGGGAGAGACTTGTTTTCTGTGTTGCATATGCAAATACTGGACGGTCAGGTCACGCCATCCCCGTGTAGCAACGCGAACGTGACTGTTGCCAATGTGCGTGAAAATACAATTGGGTGTGCCAAGGAATTCACTCACCTGGTAAAAGTGCGCAAAAATGTTACACCAGTTCAACAAAAACTGCGCCGGTTGCCATTCTCAGTACGAGAAGCAGTAAGAGAAGCATTCCTCTTATTCCCCAGACTCCTACGAATAGCTGTGGTCATCCATGGAGGATTCTGCTTTTTCAGCTTACTTTTGGACACCTTTGGAATGAATTTACATTGTGAATCAAGTAAAACCCCCTTAAATCTTTCCCACATCTCATTTACAGACTCACAGTCCAGAAGTGTCTCCCATTTTATTTTGCTTAGATATGAGCGCATCCCGTCAAAGTTTGCCCGCCTAAAATTAAAAATTTTGGTTTTCAAAGACACCTTTTTAACTTCCCATGAAAAGCAAAATTAACAGTAGAGTGATCACTAGTCCCAAGTGACTCCACTACCTCAACATTGCTAGGTCTATCAGAGTCATTACAAAGCACCAAATCTAAAATTGCTCTCTCTCTTGTAGGTTTATTAATATACTGCGCCAAAAAATTGTCATTTATAACATCCAGAAATTCTTCCTCCCCTTTACCCTGTCCTTTCACCATTTTCCAATTGATACCAGGATAATTTAAGTCTCCCATCATAATAGTCCCTCCTCCTCTACAAGCTTGCCCAATCCTCTTATTGAGCAGTTCATTGACAATATTTTCCAAAGCTGGCGGTCGATAGCATACTCCTAGGTTTAAACCTGTCTCGTATTTGCCAATGAGCCTGACCCAGGTATCTTCACAGGGCAAGGAATGTTCAATTTCGGGGATTTCCTGTGCATTTATGTTTTCTTTCACATAGAGTGCTATGCCCCCTCCCCACCTATTACATCTATCCTCCCTAAAGAGCTTATAACCTTCTATATTATATTCATCTCCATCATCTTCACTAAGCCATGTCTCTGTAATCCCAACTATGTCATAGCCCTCACTAATCATAAAGGCCTCAAGTTTTGTTTCTTCTGTTTCTTCAAAACAGGGGCATTACACATAGAAAATCGTCTGTGTATTATCCCCGTGCAAACGGTGAAATTGAACGCTTTAATCGCAGCTTGAAGGACAGTTTGCAGACTGCCTCGCTGGAAAGTAAGCAATGGAAGCAGTTCGCAACAGATTTCTTACAGGCCTACAGGGCAACCCCGCACTCCACAACTCGGCTTTCTCCAGCTGAACTGTTGCATGGCAGGCCTATGCGCACAAAACTGCATGTGATGGGTTTCCAGATTCCACAAGCTGCAGCACCATCACCTCAGGACATTGCCTTCAGGGTGGGCACGAAGCAGGCCAACAGCAAGGCATACACAGATCAACGGCGAGCGGCTAAAAGTGTGTCCTTTCAGTGTGGCTCATATGTTCGGGTAAAGAAACCTGGCGTCCTACCTAAAAGCCAGTGCAAGTTTTCAAACCCGCTTCAAGTGGTGGGACAGAAAGGGCCGTATACATATTTGCTATTCAATGGCCGCTGCTGGAATGCTTCCCACTTGGTGTTGGTTTCTCTTTAGGAAAAAGGGGGTGACAGTGAGTTGCCACCTCTGAACAGTGACACTATGCCTGTGCCTGTGCCACAGTCAGATGAACATGCACGTCCGGTCAGACAGGCCAGGCTGAGACATGCACCGGCATGGACTCAAGACTTTGTTATGTGAGTCACTGTGTGTGAAAAGCAAAAATTGAGTCACTGTGAAAAAAAAAAAAAAAATTGAGTGCTGACTAGATATATAAAATTTTGCAATTGCATATGCGGTTGAAAATGTTTAATGATGCAAATGTTAAAGTTTAACAGTTGTTAATTCATACAAGTTTAAAAATACAAGGTTAATTCATAAGTTTGAAATGCAAACAAATGTGAGTAATTCAAGGGCTGAGATACAAAAGAAGGTAACTATTATTCTTGCTCCATAGGCTCAATGGAAAAACAGGGAAAAATGACTCCTTTAAAAATGTTCCCCATTACAGGTTCCCTGTTGATACCTATTCTGCTACAGTTTGACTTGGTATAAGTGTTTGCTTATTGGGAGGGATATGTGGTCTTCTGTATTGTACCAGTAGGTGGAGTATTGAGGTACAGTGATATGTAATGAGGAGGGAGATTCGAAGAAGAATGAACTTGGTACATCGCGTGAAACAGAGGCTCTCACATAAATCCCTATTTTATTAAATAAGTATTCTGTAACCGTTGTCCTTCGTGATTCCTGGAACACAACAGTTTCTCAATGTGCAATTGCAAGGAATTTAGGGATTTCATCATCTACAGTCCATAATATCATCAAAAGATTCAGAAAATCCGGAGAAATCTCTACACGTAAGCGGCAAGGCCAAAAGCCAACACTGAATGCCCATGGCCGGCGGTCCCTCAGGCAGCACTGCATTAAAAACCAACATCATTCTGTAAAGGATATTACCATGTGGGCTCAGGAACACTCTGGAAAACCATTGTCAGTTAACACAGTTCATCGCTACATCTACAAGTGCAAGTTAAAACTCTACCATGCAAAGCGAAAGCCATAACAACACCCAGAAACGCCGCCGGCTTCTCTAGGCCCAAGCTCATCTGAGATGGACTGACGCAAAGTGGAAAAGTGTGCTGTGGTCTGATGAGTCCACATTTCAAATTGTTTTTGGAAATCATGGACATCGTGTCCTCCGGGCTAAAGAGGAAAAGGACCATCCAGATTGTTATTAGCGCAAAGTTCGAAAGCCAGCATCTTTGATGGTATGGGGATGTTTTAGTGCCCATGGCATGGGTAACTAGCACATCTGTGAAGGCACCATTAATGCTTAAAGGTACATACAGGTTTAGGAGCAACATATGCTGCCATCCAAGCAACAACTTTTTCAGGGATGTCCCTGCTTATTTCAGAAAGACAATGCCAAGCCACATTGTGCATGTGTTACAACAGCGTGGCTTCGTAGTAAAAGGATGCGGGTCCTAGACTGGCCTACCTGCAGTCCAGACCTGTCTCCCATTGAAAATGTGTGGCGCATTATGAAGCACAAAATACGACTACGGAGACCCTGGACTGTTGAGCAACTGAAGTCATACATCAAGCAAGAATGGGAAAGAATTTCACCTACATAGCTTCTACAATTAGTGTCCTCAGTTCCCAAATGCTTATTGAGTGTTGTTGAAAGGATAGGTGATGTAACATAGTGGTAAACATGCCCCTGTACCAGCTTTTTTGGAATGTGTTGCAGGCATCAAATTCAAAATGAGTGAATATTTCCAAAAAACAATAAAGTTTATCAGTTTGAACATTAAATATCTTGTCTTTGTTGTGTACTCAATTGAATATAGATCGAAAAGGATTTGCAAATCATTGTATTCTGTTTTTATTTATGTTTTATACAACGTCTCAACTTCATTGGAATTGGGGTTTGTAGAATGATAGATTTGGACATAATATTAAATTTAGGAGTGCTCAGTCAGCAAGGTCTTGAGAGACAATTGGATCTTCATCATATGATCCATTTTAGGAGTCTCCTCGAGGTTCCCCTGTACCCCGAGGAGGAAAATTGAGTTTACCAATTCTGAGGTTTTGGTCTTTCATCCAGGACTGGTTGCTATGGCAACGGTTGTCCTGGATATCTGACCTCGGTGAAGTTAGTCCTATTTGACGGGAGTGGGGCTGTACTTCCTGGTATGTCCTAACCAGGATATCCTGAAGTGAACAACAATTTATTCAGTTTATATTGTGCAATGATCAGAGTATAACATTGTAGCATCACAGATCTTTGGAGTACAATTTGAAAAGCTAAAACATGTTAAATGTTTGGCAGGTGAGTAATACCTTTTCTAATTAATTGATCACAAAATTTGTCGGCTAAAATTTGCTCCCTCCAAATTGAAACAAAAATAACAGTCAAAACGAAAAATGGACACACCATTAAATGAAGAGAGGAAATCTAAACGCCAATCCATGGTAGCTCCAGACATTGCGACATGCATTTTCTGTTCTGAAAGGGAAGGGCTTTTACATAGATGCATGATCAAGGATTTTGGTGATGTTCTGGTGAACAAAGCAAAAGCACTAGGTGATACAACTCTGTCAGAAAGAATTGACGGAGGTGACCTGATAGCACAGGAAGCAAAATACCACCTAAAGTGCATGTGATGGATGCTTTGGAGAAAGGGGCCAACATTGTTCAAATTAGAACAGTTGATACAGATGTAGTGGTGATCCTGAACACTTCTTTCCCAGTTATAATATCCTTTCTTCCTAAAGCAGACCTGTGGGTGGAATTAGGTATGGGAAAGTCTTTCCAGTATATCCAGTATTAACACCATTTATGCACAACTAGGTGAGTTCAAGTCTGAGGCACTGGCTGCCTTTCTCGCCTTCACAGGATGTGACACTACCTCACGGTTCCGTGGAAAGGGGAAAAAATCGGCATGGGGTGCATGGAAATGTTATCCTGAGGTCACTGCTGCTTTCCAGGCTATGAAACAAAACCCTTTTCAGCCTATTGAGATGGACTCCCCAACATTGAAAGTTCTGGAGAGGTTTGTGTCGTGTATGACAAAGCCAGCGATGTTGCAAGCGTGAATGAAATGCGACAACAGATGTTTTCATGGGAGACAAAATATGGACACAATTCCTCCAACACAGGTCAGTAGGAAGTAACTGTTTCATAATCTTAATCAGCACATGATACAAATTAGTTGATGAAATTGTTTTTGTTTATCTTTATAATATATATTTAAAAATGTTAATATTTTGTTACAGGATGCACTATTACAACATGCAAACAGAGCCCTGTACCAGAACAGCATCTGGGTGACAGCTATCATGTCACAGCAAAATGCAGCAAGTCCTGAAGGCTATGGATGGAAAAAAGGATGAAATTAAGTGGATCCCAATCTGGACTGTACTACCACAAGCAGCAGATGCATGCAGGGAGCTGAAAAAATGTGGCTGCAGAACCTATTTGCATCAAAAAATGCAAATGCTACTCAGCTGGCCTACCCTGTGCAGGACACTGCGCTTGTGGTGGAGCATGCAATCTTAATATATAAATGGAAAACAAGGAATATTAGGCCTAATATTAGGCTTCTGCTCACACAAATTAAAGGTTGGAAGTTTTCTGTTGAAACATTAGGGGCATATGAAGCAAATTCATATTGGTCCGGCAGACGGCGCTGGGGGATGGTATGGAAGGGGGGTGTCCCCCCTTCCAATGGATCTTCCAACAGGATAATGATCCTAAATACACAGCCAAATCCGTCAAGAAATGGTTAGTGGACAACAAAGTGAACGTTTTGGAGTGGCCAAGCCAGAGCTCCGACCTCCATCCTATCGAGAATCTCAGGAGGGAACTGAAGACCAAGGTAATGTCAAGGAATCCCTCAAAACTTAAGGACCTGGAGAAGTTTGCCAAAGAGGAGTGGGACAAGATCCCCGTGGAAATGTGTAGAAACCTTGTGACCAACCACAGGAAGCGTTTGGAGGCTGTAATCGTGAATAAAGGCCTTGCCATCAGTTACTGAGAAAAGGGTATGAATAATTCTGGACATGGCATTTTTTGTAAATCTGTCAAATAAAATACCAAAAAGTATTGTATTTCTCGAAAAATTGTTTACTGTAATTCTTACAGCCTTATGTCAACTTACTGTGTCATTTGTGCGAGAATAAATTTGATTTGTCAAAAAATATCTCGAAAAAACCCAAAAATTGGTAGGGGTATGAATAATTTTGGGCATGACTGTATAAAAGAAGGTGACGTCCAGAGTAATGGTGTTAGGGTTATCCATCCATAGAAACTGACTGTCAGTTTCCTTATGTTCTTTTTGTCCCTTGCTTTTTTACATTTACTCATTTATCTGATTTACCTTATTTATTTCATCCCACATAATGCAATTAGGCCACCTATCTAAGAAAAAAAATAATAAAACACTGACAAGATTACCAAGAACGGGTAAATCCCGTCATAGGCTAATTCAGATATCATATTTGGACATGTGATACACACGCAGGTTACTAACCCCTCGCTCTAGAAATACGAAGTGAAAACACAAGCAGGACACAAGCTGCATTAATATTGTGCGGATTGAAATCTTACCGGGAATGTAGGGGCACAAACCAGGGCGTGCAGCTGATGATAAATGAATGAACTCGGAAGGTGGATGCCCACAAACACAGTTCAGGATGAACTGTTTAAAACGTGTTGGCAACAATTAGTTTTTAACCTAGTTAATATAAAGAGACAGGATTTCGTGAGCTAGACGCACTTAGAATACACTGCTTCTGCACACAAGCCTCATGTCACTCGCGCCCTCCACCAAGCTTGAGGTCGCGTAAAAAAAATCATTTCTTTCAGACACGTGGGCCTTTGAAAAGCACAGCGCGCCTCCAAAGCATTCGGTTTTCAGTGCGCACCCGTGATGGCGAGCAATTTGAAAAGATCTGAGCGGCATACGCCAATCACTGATGCCAGCCGGCGTTTGGTAGGGGATTTGTCATTAAAAAAATCAATTAAAAATTAAAATGAAAAAAACAATGGAAAGGGAGTTCTTTATACAAGGAAGTGCATCCAGATCAAGCAGTTAAATGCGAATATGGGGATAACGATAGCTTGCGCTGCTTAGGTCTGGTAAATAATCTATTACATTCGAATTAAAATAACATTGCACTCTGTGATTGTCTGTTACAATGTGAGGATGGCAGTTTAGCAATTTAGGTGATCACCGAGAGACTGACAGCCCTTCAAGCATAGTCCTTATCTCAGGGGCAAAACTGTCTAACCATCGCTCTCGATGCAAATTGTATGCATTAAGCAAGCGCGTGAAGTCACCAACCAAAGCCCTGTAATGCCAAAATCGCGCGGAAATTAAGAACGTATAATAAATAAGAACATTTTTTTGCACTGAATCATAATTTATGAGAGTGTGGAGTAGCATTAGTATCGCTGACGAACGCTAATGAAACTGGTCTCGCGCAGTGCATTAATCTGATAGGTGATAAGCAGCCGGGATCGGCTACACGGTCTAAAGCTGCTTTCACACCGGACGTGAAACGAATTTTTCGCACGACACATTACATTCAAAGTCAATGCAAAGATTTTGCATTGACTTTGAATTTAATCTTCCGTGTGAAAAAATCGTTTTGCGTCCAGTGTGAAAGCGACTTAAGACTGGCTCTGACATGAGGGAGAGAGGGGAGGGGGAGGGGCGTATTCGGGAAAGTATCGGTTCGGCAATGGCCGGGTCTGCTGGGCCGGTTCCTACGCCCATGAACATACAAGCAAAAACTTTTGACAGTTTCCGAATGTACTAAGGATTAACTAATATGCATGGAATTGTGAAGTATATACTTAAAGAAATATACTTAAATTAGTTTTATTTATTTATTTATTTATTAACCTTTATTTAACCAGGAATAAAAAAACTCTTGAGATTTAAAATCTCTATTTCGAGAGTGTCCTGGTCAAGATAGGCAGCAGCTCAGGTCAGCAAAAGTTACACACATACACACTCACGGTACAAATAATAAATATACGTATAAAATATCCTAGGCATTAGACATAAAACAAACTTAGACATTAACAGCTTATAAAATTCCTATAAAAACAAAGACCTCAAAAAATTTAGTCGCCACAGTCAATGCAGGCCAAACAAGCACAGTACAGTCAATTAAAACATTTACAAACAGACAAATCTGCCTCTAATGAGTTCAACATATGCTTGAATTCATTTAAAGAAACCAATCTCACCAGCAGCCATACCACTGTTCGATCTGCTCCAGCTGTGTGGCTGAAGCTAAGCAGGTGTGGGCTTGGTCAGTACTTGGATGGGAGACCACCTGGGAAAACCAAGTTGGTGTTGGTGGGCCAGTAGATTGTGATCTTCCCTCTGGTGGAATAATCCCCAATACCCCAGTGCAGTGACAGGGGACACTGTACTGAAGGAGACGCCGTCTTTCGGATGGGACGTTAAACCGAGGTCCAGACTCGCTGTGGTCATTAAAGATCCTATGACACTCTTCGATAAGAGTACGGTGTTCCCCGGTGTCATGGCAAAAGTCCCAACCTGGCTCTTTCGACCTGCTACCTAATCATCCCCTGATCTAATTGGCTGTGCAAATTGCGCTCTCCCTCCCCACCTCAACCCCCAGGGCTCCCTTGAAAAAGAGATTTCAAATCTTAGCGGGACTTCCCTGGTTAAATAAGGGTTAAATTAAAAAAAAAAAAAAAATGTCTTCAGATTCAAATGATTTTGTAGCAGATTCCAAGCAGAAGGAGCAGCATATTTAAATGCTTTTTTTTCCCAGCTCAGTACGGGCGTTGGGGACAGACATAAGAAATAAATCCTTGGAACGAAGACAATAATTTCCGTTACTTTTTTGAAGGATGTAGGATTGTAAGTAAGCAGGGAGCAGACCAAGAACAGCTTTATAGATGAGAATGTGCCAGTGTTTGAGTCTTCGAAGAGACAAAGCAGACCATCCAACCCGAGCATATAATGTGCAATGATGTGTCAGAGTTTTAAGGTTAGTGATAAACCTTAATGCTCCATGATAAACAGTATCTAATGTGTGTAAGCATTGCAAGGATGCATGCATTTAAATGACATCACCATAATCCAATACAGACAGAAAAGAGGCAACAACAAGTCTCTTTTTGGCCTCAAAGAAAAGACATGATTTAATTCTAACGAAAAAACCCAGTTTTAATTTCAGTTTTCTCACCAACTGCTGAATGTGAGGTGCAAAGGAGAGAGAATCATCAATTAGGAATCCTAGATATTTATATTGAGATACTGATTCAATCTCATCACCCTGTATAGTGACGATAAGCGTGAGATTCTGGAGCTTTAATTTTGCATTTGAGAACATCATGAGTTTTGTTTTGTTGGCATTCAGAACATGTTTTAAATCACACAAAGTATGCTGGATGGTATTAAAGGCTTGTTGCAGCTGACAGAGAGCCTGGTTAGGTGTGGGTGCAGAGCAATACATTACTGTATCATCAGCATAAAAATGGAATTTAGCATTTAGTAAACTTTGATCTAGGCAGTTGATGTATAAAATAAATAGAAGAGGTCCCAAGATTGATCCTTGAGGAACACCCTTTTTTACACTGAGGTGGCTGGAAGTGATACCTTCTATCTGTACACACTGCGATCTGTCTGATAAATAATTTTCAAACCATCCTACAGTACGTTCAGATATTCCTACACTGATGAGTCTTTGCTTCAGTATTCTGTGATCCACCGTGTCAAAAGCCTTAGAAAGATCAATAAAAAGCGCTGCACAGTGCTGCTTCTTGTCTATGGACTCAATAAAATTGTTTATTACTTTTAGGGCTGCTGCAGTTGTACTGTGACCTTTCCTAAAACCTGATTGATGATCGGATAAGATATTATTTGTAGATAAGAATTCTTTTAGTTGTTCACTCACAAGAGATTCAAGAACCTTAGCAAGAACTGATAATTTGGAGATGGGCCTGTAATTGTTGAGGTCTGCAGGGTCACCTCCTTTAAACAGAGGGAGAACATAGGCAGATTTCCAAACAGGAGGAATTTCATTTGTGAGTAATGAAAGATTAAAAAGATGTGTCAAAGGTGGGGCAATGAAATCAGACGCTATCTTTAAAAAGTATGGCTCCAAGTTATCCGGTCCAGCTGATTTTCTAGAGTCTATGAGCTCAAGAACTTTGTGAACCTCTGAGACTGTGACTGAGTTAAAGCTAAAAGAGTGACTCCCAGAGAGTTTGTCTGAGCAAGTCTTGGCAGAGTCTTCACTTGTAATATTGAGAGACTCAAACAAGGAACCGGATGCGATAAAATGCTCATTAAAGCAAGCAAGCATCTCAACCTTATCAGAGATTTTTTGTGTATTCTTAAAAATGCATGGCGGTAGCTCTACACCATCATTATTTCCAGCTAAAGATTTAATAGTTTTCCAAAATTTAAAAGGATTATTAAGATTATTTGAAGTTTCAGTGAGGAAATGATTAGCTTTGGCATTTCTGATAGCCACTGTGCACTTGTTACGTAATTGTCTAAAAAGCACCAATCAGAGTTGTTGTTTGTTTTCCTTGCTTTTGCCCATGCCAAATTACGCTCATGAGGTAAACTGGATAAGTCCGGAGTGAACCAGGCATTATTTCGGCCTTTAACTCTGTATTTTTTAAAAGGAGCATGCTTGTCAACAATTTTAGTAAAACCATCATAAAAGTATTTCCAAGCATTGTTCACGTCAGCAATAAGATGTATTTTTTCCCAGTCGTAGCGGAAAAGGTCATGAGCAAAACCCTGCTCTGAGAAATGTTTCATATCACGCTTAGTAATCAAGCGAGGCTTTGTTTTAGGAATTTTCATATTTCTAACTGTAGCAATGACACAGTGGTCACTGAAATAATTTGGAAAAACAGAAGCAGTTGAATATTTGTAAGGTGTGTTAGTTATGATTAAATCAATTAGTGATGACTTCTCTCGGCATTTTAAATTGGGTCTGGTAGGGCCGTCAACAATCTGAAAGAGATTTAAAGTGTTACAATAAGCTTTAAAGTCATCAGACACTGGTTGTAACCAGTTCCAATTTAGGTCTCCAATGAAGACAATTTCCTTAAAATTCAGTTCAGATATAAACTTCATTAAAGATGGTAGAGCATCTCTGGTGGCTGAAGGAGTCCTGTAACAGCCAACAACAGTAATATGAAGTGTTTTGGAAACCTCAAGATCCAAAGCTAATAGTTCAAATTGCTTACTAACAGATATAGATAAAAGCACGTTCACTTGGAACTTATTTTTGATAAAAATTGCAACACCCCCACCTTTTTTAGGTCGGTCACTTCTAAAGACATTATAACCTTTAATACAAACGTCTTCGTTAGAAACAGATTTGGTCAGCCATGTTCCTGATATTACAATAATGTCAGCATTTGTAGAATGTGCCCAGATGCGAATCACGTCCATTTTTGAAAGTAAACTACGCACATTTAGATGGATAAAACCAAGACCGTTCCTCATTTTAAAATCTGCAGGGGTGTTAAAACAAGAGGGTGAATCAGGACCTGGATTAGGTTGTACATTCCCAGAAATTAAAAGCAACAAAACAATCAAACACCTATACTTAGAAGAACTATTACAGTATTTCTTATCATCTAAAACTTGTACATTGCCACGAGAATAAATGAAATTGTCCTGTTGGGCCATTACACTGATCAGATGAGATAAGTCCACAGTGTCTGAAAAGAAAAAAGACAGAGGTAATGTGATACCCAGCGCACAGCCATATGCGCAGGTTCCACTGTTTCTTAAATCTGAATGTGAGAACACCGCACGGGAGTTAACAGTCCCGTGAAAGCTTCCACAAGGTCTGCACAATATAAACAAGCACAGCACAGCAAGAAGCGATGACATTGTGAGTAATTAAAGTATGAGTCGAACTATAAAGTGCCAAAAGGAGCAGGTTTATTTAATAACAAAGTTCGAGTCAGTGCCGTGCAGATCCAGTCCAAGTCTTTCAGGTTTCTGTGGCTCAACTGACGAACCGTGACGTCACATGCAAACACGGAATGAAGCCGGTGAGGTAGTGCTGTGGGATAAAATTGTTAAAAATCAGGTCCTGCTGGCTCTAAAACACCAAATAAATAAAGTAAAACAGAGGAAATAAGGCTAAGAAAGAAGCACTTCCCTTTATCATGAGAAGTTGGTACCCATCAAGATCGAACGGCGTGCCCTCGATTCCAGCGTCAGAAGGCGAAACCGGGTTCATAATTGGATACCGGCAACGAGCCTGATGTCCCGAGGTAGACGGAAGGAATGTTGCAGAAAACAGAGAGATTGCCTTGAAATCCGAGTACACTGCTGGATGGATGGATTGAATCTGGTGACTTTGAAATGCAAAAGCTCCGCTCACATGGCCAAGTAATTCACTTTTCTTGCTTGTCAGTTCAGGTTCCTACTGAGTCACCCACTGTTTGATGTTCAAGGCAAGTGTTACATCCAGGTAAAACTGCACAGGTTTTACGGATCCATAGCTGTCATTAAATTCGTTTCGAAAAATCACTAAGTTAATTTCAAAATGACACTAAGTCAGCGCGAAAAATCAATAAGTTAGCACAAGACACGAAACACACTAACATGCTGAAAAATGCGCTGCCGTCATGCTGCCATCTTGAACTTAGTGTTGAATTAGTTGAATTGAATTGAATTGAATTAAATTAGTGTTCTTCAAAAGTTATCACAGTCTTACTTATATCTGTTAACATACTAAACAATTACATTATTATATAATGCCATTACATTAAGAAAACTAGAGGCACTCGCAGAGTGCAAACCTCCGCCAAGGCAGCACAATCCAAATCTTCATGCTAGGAGTAAAGTTCAGTGATCACGTGTCATACGATTTCAAGATGGCTGCCATGGTTTTCAAGCAGGTATTTGGCTGCCATGGCTGCCAGACAGACAGACAAACAAACAAACAAACAAACAGGGGCGAAAACATAACCTCCGCCCCAACTTCGTTGGCGGAGGTTATGACTGTGTCATGCAAATGACACTAATTACCGTGAACATAGGTGGCACAGTACAGTTTCACAGAACAGGCACCAGGGAGCACCCCTTCTAAAATTCATGTATATGCCCAACTAAAGTTATGTGCCAAATTTGGTGCTTTTGTCCGACATGTATAGATTTTTTCCTGAAGCCACCCAGCTAATGTGAGCCTTCTCTAGTATTACTTGGGTTCTACCAAGGATGTGAATGCAATGTTTGAGTCAGCAAATAGCTTGTGGTTTACAAAAACCTCTAAGCCATGTATGTGACAGCAATGGCTTAAGATCTGTAAAGACCTATACACAATGTATGCACCGGCAATGACTTGTAGTCTGAGTTAGGAGTCGTGGAGGTTTTCCTCCCCTCCCCCTCCACCATCAATTTGTACCTGTACCCAACAATCCCCACTCCTGTATTTCCTTGTCATCATTTTAATTTCCCTCTAAACCCCCCTTTCCTTCATTTATTGGTGCGCCCCTCTATTTATGTCCCTGTGCCCAATCAATAGGGACTCTTCTGCAGAGAAGAAGCCACTTCATTCTGGTGTTAATCTGTGAGAGCCCACTTTTGGGGTCTTTTTCTCAGAACCAGATGGCCACAGACCTCAGCAGTTGGTTTTTGTTTGTAAAAGTTGTTTAATTTTCCACACATAATTTCACCAGCACATTGAACTTAATAAAAGATTATTGGCTTTAATCACTCAGTTCCACAACAGAAAACACAGAACTTTAGCTAATGCCTGGAGTTTTTAGTCAATCTTACTGAGGTCCATCCACATGCATGGTGGCGTCCAGGAATGGCACTGGGTTGTCCTGATGAGACCAAGAGTAGAGCTGTGAATGATGGATAATGTTCTGGCAAGCTGAGATCTCCCTAATGCAGCATTGGCTTTTCCCATGGGCGTTGCTAGAGGATAATGGGATAAGCTAGACCAGTTAACTTCAGAGTAAACTTCAAACCACAGAGACACATATTATAGTTGTAATAATTCATTGCAAATGTTTAGTTATATGTTTCTCATGACAGATGTCTCTTTCTGTGTTCCAGGTTTGATTGTTAACTTTGCTTAAATAAAGCAAATGTTCAAGCAAAAACCTGATGATTATTTAGGTATGAAGTCCATGTTCCTACAAAGATGTCTTTTACATTCGTTGCACAATAAACCTGATGGTTATTTATGCTAACAATCCAACATGCCGGCCGTAAGCTGTCCAGTACTACAGTGCGACTACACAACAGACAACCTTGATGCCGCCATCATAGCACCCCTACTGCAGCTTCATCTTGTGACCCACACTCAACCTACAAACCCCGCTCCAGCCCGACATGTTGTTAAAGTTGAAAAAGTAAAAAGACCAACAGTCACTTCCTCTAGAACAAGTGAAGAATGGTCCTACTATACAACAAGATGGTCAGAATATGTTGAGGCAACAGGTATCACTGGGAAGGATAGGGTGATACAACTCTTGGCATGTTGTGATGAAGCGCTGCAAGAAGACCTTACAAGACAGTCAGGAAGCCTCGTCAATAAGGATGAAGAGACTGTCCTTGGAGCTATCCAAAAACTTGCAGTTCGAGTTGAGAATATCATGCCCGCCCATGTGGCGTTACATGAAATGCACCAAGACAGAGATGAGCCAGTGCGAGCATTTTATGCCTGCCTCAGAAGCCAAGCAAAGGTGGGTAAATTCACTGTCACTTGAGTGGATTGCAACAAATCTATTGACTATATAGACCAGATTGTGAGGGACTGTGTAACACGAGGCATAGTAGATGATGATATTTGCCTAGATGTTCGAGGTGACAAAAACAGGATATGGAACTTCAGGAACTCCTGACGTACATTGAGAGCAAAGAAGCTGGTAAACACTCCATTTCATGCCTGATGAGCAGTCAAGGTGCTGAAGCTGTGTGTAGCAGTGTTTAAAAAAAAAACAACAGGCTAATTTTATTAAGGAAAAGACAGAAAAGTGCTCATACTGTGGAAAAGTGGGTCATGGGGATGGATCAAGCAGACGCTTACACAAAGAGAGATGCCCAGCTTTTGGCCAAATCTGCACACAATGCATGCACAGGAACCACTTCTTCTCAGTCTGCAAGTCCAAATCTAAATCATCCTCAGGGCCTGTTGATACTTCTGGTGACCAAAATGCTGTCTTTAACGCCGTCTGTGCAATTGATACTGTGTCAGACATGCGTGAAAGTGTATCTGGGATAACATTATCTTTTACCCTGATGTGAGAAATATCCAAATCATACTCTTGCAAAAGTAAACTCCATCTCAGTAATCATTGATTCTTCTTTTTGATCTTATGCAAGAATGTGAGGGGATTGTGATCACTGAAGACCTTGATGGAAGTAGCTGAACAAGTCAAATAGACTTCAAAATGTTGTAAAGCCCAAACAAGTGCCAAACATTCTTTTTCAATTGTTGAATAATTTTTCTGATGTTTATCAAACTTTTTGGAAAAGTAACAAACAGGATGATCTACTCCATCAGTGTCTTCCTGCAGTAAAACTGCACCGGCACCAATATCACTTGAACTCCTTTTTGAAATTAGGAGATAAGAGAACTGGTGCATTTTTGAGGATAGCTTTCAGTTGGTCAAATGAATTTTGACATTTTTCATCCCAAACAAATTTTGCATTTTTCTTCAGTAAATTTGTCAAAGGTTCAGAAATGATAGAGAAATTTTTACAGAATTATCTATAGTAGCCAGCCATCCCTAGAAATCTCATTAGCTGTCTTTTAGTTGTAGGCTCAGGAAATTCAGTGATAACTTTTACTTTTGCATCAATTGGTTTGACTTGACCCTGTCCTACAATATGACCTAAGTAAATAACTGTAGCTTTACAAAAGTCACTTTTAACAAGGTTGATAGTCAGCTTCGCATCACTCACTCTCTGAAAGAAGTTTCTGATGTAGGTGAGGTGCTCTTGGAAGCTGTCGCTGGTGATGATAATGTCATCAATATAGGCCTCACATCCTGGTAGTCCAGCGATCACTCTGTTTACTAGATGTTGGAAGGTGGCTGGAGAATTTTCATTCCAAAGGGCATCACTTTGTACTGGTACAATCCATCTGGTGTGACGAAGGCAGAGATCTCCTTTGCTCTGTCTGTTAGAGGGATCTGCCAGAAGCCCTTGAGGAGATCAAATTTGGTGACATACTTTGACTGTCCAACTTTGCCAATGCAGTCATCAGTCCTGGGAATAGGATATGAGTCCGTTTTTGATAGAGCATTCGCTTTCCTGTAGTTCGTCACCATTCTATATGTTCCATTGGGTTTCGGAACTAGGATGCATGGAGAACTCCAGTCACTGTTACTTGGTTCAACAAAGTCATTTTCAAGCAGGTATTTGACTTCTTGTTTAAGGTATTTCTGCTTCTCTGGATTCATTCTGTAAGGATGCTGTTTTACAGGCTTAGCATCATCTTGTTGGATGACATCATGGTAAACCATATCAGTCCTTGATGGAACGTCAGGGAATATGTGACTATATTCAAATATTAGCTGCTTTAGCTGTTGTTGTTGAAAAGGGTCCAGGTGGGACAACTTGCTGTCAATATTTTGAAGAATGTCTGAATTTTCAAGTTTGGCTGGACCAGGTTCATCTTCCAAGGGGCAGTCACAATCTTCTTCAGAATTTTCCAGTTCAATTGTATTTACCACATTGACTGGCTTTTGCTGAGTGTCTCTGTCAATGTATTCTTTCAGCAGGTTGATGTGACACTTTTGTTTTTGTTTCCTCCTTCCAGGGGTTAAAATTACGTAATTTAGATCACTGATCTTTTTGAGGACAGTGTACGGGCCGAAATATCGGGCTCATAGAGGGTTTCCAGGAACTGGCAAAAGTGTCAGGACTTTGTCACCAGTTATAAAACTTCTATCTTGGGAATGAAGGTCATATCTGGTTTTCATTTTTCCCTGAGCCTCTTTGAGATTAGACTAAGAAAAGTCACAAGCCTTAGAGAGACGATTACGGAAGTCAGAGACATACTGAAGCAAGTTCATTGGGACATCTTCTTCGGCCAGCAACTTTTCCTTCAGAAGCTTCAGAGGTCCACGGATTGTATGCCCAAAAACAAGCTCAAAAGGACTGAACCCAAGAGACTCCTGAACAGCTTCATGGGCAGCAAACAGAAGAAGATGGGCACCTACATCCCAATCTTTCTCTGTGTCAAGGCAGTAGGTCCTTATCATGTTCTTCAGGGTTTGATGGAACCTCTCAAAAGCACCTTGACTCTCAGGATGGTATGCTGATGACCTGTATTGTTTAATACCAAGCTCATGCATAACTTGTTGAAATATGCCAGACATGAAATTTGACCCTTGATCAGACTGAATAGACTTAGGAAGATCAACAAAGCAGAAAAACTTGGTAAGAGCCTGGATGATAGTCTTTACCTTGATATTACGGAGTGGAATTGCCTCAGGAAACCGGGTGGAAGCACACATGATAGTCAGCAGGTACTCACAACCAGATCTAGTCTTCGGCAATGGTCCAACACAGTCAATGATGATCCGACTGAAAGGTTCTTCAAAAGCGGGAATGGGCTTAAAGGGGACCTCGGATGCTATATTTCCAAGGTTATATTTTGATCTTGGACTCCCCTAGAGTACTCCTGATCGTTCAGAGCCCAAACAGGGTCCTTACTTAGCTGATACTGCCATCCTCAAAAAACCCCATTTGGAGTCCATTGTAGTCTCTGCCTGAAACGCCTCATTGGGGTGGCTCTTCCGCTATGGCCCCCACTCCCCGTATGCCCACTTTCTTCTGACTGGCCAGCTCTGTGGAGGGCGGAGTTGGGTGGGACGAGGCTGCAGAACGCAGTTTTCCGGGTCTGGCTCGCCAGAGTGAAACGCGAGACACGTCTGCAATCTGATAAGGAAGCGGCAGGAAAATTCCGCAATCTAACCTGATACTTGAATATAGATCTAATGAAATGTACTTGTTCTAACAAACGAGCGGCGAAAGTGGAGGACGAAAAGTCTAAAATCTGGCAGCTCAAGCTCAAATTTGCTATCGGCTACAGTTTGCTACAGCGACAGTGGTGAGTACAGCTAGGATGCAGGGAAAGCTAGAATCCACCCCATATAGACACATTTGTAGAATGGGTCGACATGCCCAAGTGTAGACCGGAGACCGTAGAAATCCGGTGGGTCTGAGTTTAGAGGGAAACATGGACAGTGAGGAGCAGCTAAAAGTGGACCAACAGCTTATGGACTGCTTCAGTGTGTATTAGGACCTGCTGGTTCGTGTGCATAGCTGTGGTGTGTTGTTAGCGTAGAGAAACGAACAGCTTCCGCGCTGGTATATATGACGGAGGCTCCAGCTCCAAGCTAAACGGCCTTTTTCGAAATTGCCCATGGTAATGGTTTACTTATTGCTTCGAATGACCAGCTTTTCTCGCGGAAAATGGGCGCATTATGGATAGCGTGCGAGAGCTAGATAGAGCTCCGGTTATGTCATGAACATAATACAGGTTTTACAGACCGTAAGTTCCGTCTGCATGAACCGTTGCTTATGTGGAGCTAGCGAATCGATCACTTTTACAGGAAAGAATTTAATATTCAATCAATGGCAATGCAAATAAATCGTTTGTTATACCGGACACGTTATAGCCTGTGCACTTCCCTATTGCTTTCACCGGTAGCATCAGAGAGCTAGCCCAGACATTGGAGATGTATCAGGCTGACCCCGGTCATGGATAAGTAAAGCGATCGTTTCATAAGCACCCAAAAACGCACCCCAAGCTCTGCAAAATCTATGTCTGGTCTAACTGCAGCCCAACTCGGCAGACACATACAGCACCTCTCCGTTTAGCTTCAACTGTAGTGGCTACAATCAGGCAACGTTATGATGAAACTGTCACATTGATGCTTACCGAAGTAACACAAGCATACCGATCATAATTGCTGCATAGAAGTTAACCAGAAGCATTTTTAGTTTGCAGAGCACGCAAACTAACATGCAGTCGCTGATAAGCGGTCATGACTTTGAATGTAATCTGTCGCACAAAAAATTTGTTTGGTGTCTGATGTGAAAACAACTTTATGGATAGTACGCAACAGCAAGAGAGAGCTCGGTTATGTTATGAACATAATACAGGTTTTGCAGACCGTAAGTTCCGTTAGCGTGGACAAGTTGCTTATGTAGAGCTATCGTATCAATCACTTCTACAGGAAAGAATGACCTATTTAATCTCCGCCTTTTTCGGCTTTTTATTAGCCACAACAATTTCTATAGGGGGATGAAATTATGTCAAGGTAGTGCAGAGAAATCATTTGTAAACCGGTAGAGCTTCTGCGTTTCGCATTGCTTTCATGGTAGCACCAGAGAGCTTGCTCAGACATTTGTGAAGTATCCGGCTGATCCCGATCATGGATAATTGAAGCGATCACTAACTATAGTGGCTATAATCGGGCAACGTTATGATGAAATTGCCACATTAATGCTTACCGAAGTAACACAAGCATACCGATCAGAATTACTGCACATAAGTAAGTTAACCAGGAGCATTTTTAATTAGCACGGCACGCAAACTAACATGCAGTAGCTGGTAACCGAGCGGTCATAACCACAGAGACAAACCCTTGCAATACAGGTTTTATAGACAGCAAGTTCTATTACTGTGAACAGTTGTACCAAGCATCCAAATTACAAACAAGTATTAAAAGTTAGCTTCAATGTTATGATTCTGTTCTGCTCTGCCCATGTTCTGTTCATGTTTTGCATTTGCCTTGTTCCATGCCATGTTTTGTTTCTGTTTATTCATGCATTTCCTGCCATAGTCCAATTCCCCAGTTAGATTCCGGTCATTGTTTTGTATTTCACCATGCGTTGCACTTTGTCTCCCCTGTCTGGTCTTGTGTTATGTGACAGCTTATTTCCCCAAGTATTGTGTGCCACGCTTTCAGGTGATTTCATGGTTTCTGGGTTTTCAATAGTTCCTTCTAATCTCGTTTGCTTCCTTCACCTTGCTTTTCTATATTACTAACCAATACTAACAGTTTGTTGTTTTTGTTAAAGTTACTAACCTAGACTAACATTGTATATAATACTAACTTACTAACAAGCACTAGGGATTGTATAGCTGCACCTTACTAATTGATTAACAAGCTCTCAGCACTCGCCCTGTTCTAGTCTCTGCCTCTTGTCTTCACTCAATCTACTTTGCTGCGTTTCAGCGGATCCTCCGCACCTGCTTAACTCTGTTCTGCCTCTCATTATCGGTGCACGTTAGAACTCCCTAACCGGAGCTGTATGTTTTGTCAATAGGCTGTCTCGTGATCCCTGTCCACGTTTTGGCTTTTGCCAATTTCATGTGACTAGGCTCCCCCTTGTGTTTGCTCCTTCGTATTTAGTCTGATCCAATTCACCTGTCCCTAATCATAGCATGTGACTTCCCTTGTGTGTATTTAAGCAGTCTTCTCACAGCAGTTCCCCGTCAGAACGTTTCCCTTGGTTTGCATGTGCCACGCTTGTTTTCGCCTCGTATTTTCTTGTGATTCACTTCTGACTGGACCATCCCTGATTACCGATTTTGGCTCTGTTTTGGATTGCTTGTTGCTTCTGTGTATCTAACGCTTTTTTGCCCGACTATGAATTCTGTGATTGGTGCCCTGTTAACGACTTGGATTTCACCCTGTGGATTTTTGATTTTTGGATTGTGGACTTTGTACCGTTTCCTTCTGCTCTGCGGGGGTTCGCCCCCTTTCCAAATAAAATCCCATTTTTCTGCACTGCTCTGCTCTCGCGTCTGGTTCCTGAACAATACCTAACATTCAAATGAGGTTTATGTTCACACACCTTCTGTAGAATTTCCCCTGATATCACTCTTGCATATTTAGGACGCAAACATTAGCAACAGTAACTTGGCTACGTTAGCCGCTGTGCTACAGCCACAATCAACTGACTATAACGTCAGGTTGGCTTATGCAGTAAAAGCAACTTACAGCTTCTGTGTCTGTGAGTCACGGATAGTCGCGACCGATACAGGCTTTATCTTCAGATATTTTACAAAGCCTGCGTTTGAGGCCAGTTGTTAGTGCTAACTATCGCTAGCGGTCCTGCTAGCCACCCGTAACACGTTAGCTTCACTTACATTATTTGCTGTTATATGGTTACTTACAGCTTGTGGCTCCGAGTGCTTGATCGATGCAGCTGCTTCAGGTTTGAGAAGCAGCTGAAACGCTTTATCCTGTGTCGAATTATCCTTTATTGACAAAGCTGTCTTTGGTGAAATGCTGAGCACAAACAGCTAACGTTCCCTTTGGCCGTGGCTGTTTGCTGCCAGCAAACAAAAAAAGCTACCCACTGATTTCTGGTGGCATTGTCTTTTCGAAGAGAAATATTTGTTTTGCTTTGCGTCCAAAAGTAAACGGACAAGTAGCTTTGGGAGAGATACTAACAAAATTGCACCTCAAATGATCGGCAGTTCTTCTTTTGTATTTTCAAAAGTGTCGACACTACTAAGGCATAGTATGATCTGCCGTTGTTAGTGCCTGCTAGAATAGTTTCCGGTGTGGGCAGGTCCAGCGCAGTGGTTGGCTCTGACTAGGTCTGTACTAATTGGATGGCACAACCTGACGTCAGATTTTGCCCAGATCTCGTGAAGATCTCGGGAGGAGCTGTTCAGAGAGGAAATCACGCTCACAAAATCATGTTCTTGGATTACGGCAAAACTCCTGTATCTTATGTTTAGAAACTTTTCAGAGGTTGAGCATGGACAATCAACATTATAACATTACTAATATGTATTAAAAGAAGGATCAGCATAATAGGTCCCCTTTAAGTCGAGCCTTTGGAATATTCTGGTTCGGCTTCCCAACCACTTGACAAGTATGACAGGATTTGCAGTAATCCTGTACATTGGACCTCATGGAAGGCCAGAAGAAATGATTCCTGACACGTTGAAGGGTCTTCTTGATACCCAAATGACCTGACATAGGATTGTTATGGGCCAGACTAAGAGTTTCTTGACGATAAGACTTCGGAAGAACAATTTGATGGGTGATCATCCACTCTTCATCTGCAGAAACATCAGGTGGATGCCACTTTCTCATAAGCACACCATTTTTGTAGTAAAAACAGACGGGAACTTGAGTAGCCTCTTGTTCACTTGCAGCCTGTGGTAGAAGATGCGCTAGATCACGAGCTTGTTGTTGCTCCTGAATAAGTTGTTTTTGAGACAGAATGTCATTAGAATGACTTGACAAGGACAAGTCTGAAGATTTCCCAGACATCTCAGGACTGGAAGGTTCCTGATGAAAAGACTGCCCAATGAAGGTGTCAGCCAGGTTGAAGTCCAGGTCAGCATCATCTTGAATAGCCTTTTTGGCCATAGAATGAGTAACTGCACATGAATGATAGAGGTCTGGAATTTCCTCCTCTATAGATTCAGATTCGTGATTAATCAAAGGAGTGTCAGTTACAACAGGGTAGGGCACAACCTTATCCCCAGCAAGATCGTTACCAAGAAGCAAATGAACACCTTTGAAAGGAAGAGAAGACCTAACGCAAACACTAACAGGCCCAGAGACCAAGTCTGATTTGAGATGAACATTATGGAGAGGTACACATGTAAAACCACATTCTACTCCTTGAATAAGGACATTAGCCTGAGTAGATGATTTGTCCGAAAAAGGCAGAATATCTGCAAGAATAAGAGATTGGGAAGACCCAGTATCCCTTAGAATTCAAACAGGAGCAGATGAGGAAAAATCATGTGAAAGTGAGACAAAACCATCGGTGATGAATAGCTCAAAACCCTTCATAACAGAATCAGACACAGAAGGTAGAAGATCAGGCGAATGACCATTCATACAAGAGATTCTCTCTTAGTGAAAGCAGTTGGCTTGGTTTCTTCTCGTTGTTGTTTTTTCTTGAGAGCATTACACTCAGAAATAAGGTGACCTTGCTTTTTGAAGTATTGGCAAGACACACAAGGTAAAGAATCAGAGGATTGCTTCTCACGGGAAGGTTTCCTCTCAGAAGTGGCCTTGGAATCATTTGAAGTCTTATTAGAAGAAGTCTTGGACTGAGACTTGCCTTGAAATTTCGGAAAAAGTGGATTTTTGGACAAAAAAAGACTTATGAGTCAATGCATAAATATCAGCCAGGGTGGAAACATCTTGCAAAGTATTGGCTTGTTTCTCCTCAAGGAAAATCTTTATATCAGGCTGGACACACCTTTTAAATTCCTCAGCCAAAATAAGTTGCCTCATTCTGTCAAAATCTTTCTCAACTTTCATGGAATTACACCACTGATCAAACAACTGTTCCTCAACCTGCCAAATTCAACATGAGTTTGACTGGCTTCCTTGCGAGAATTCCTAAATTTTTGCCTGTAAGCCTCGGGGACCAATTCATAACCCTTCAGAGTGGCAGATTTGACAAAATCATAATCAGAACACTGTTGGACAGATGGTTATAGATTTTCCTAGCTTTACCAGTAAGAACACTTTGTAACATCATTGTCCAATGCTCTTTTGGCCATTTCAAATTTTCAGCAATTTTCTCAAAATGGGTAAAGTATTGGTCTACATCATTTTCTAGGAATGGAGGAACAAGTCTGATGTGTTTAACCACATCAAAATGATCAGAAAGTCCAAAAGATTTTGTAACAATACCTGCTTCTATTTTCTTCATTTCCAATTCGTACTGCAAGTGCATCCTTCTTTCTTCCAGTTCTCTCTCCAATCTTCTTTCTTCCAGTTCTCTCTCCTTCCTTCTTTCTTCCAGTTCTTTCAGGCATAGCTGAAATTCAAGTCTTTGCAGCTCTGTTGCAGGCACTTCCACATCTTTAATCAATTCTGCTGCTTTTTCCCCAAAGATATCTTCATCGATGAAATGTTGCACCAAAATGTTGAATATTTCTTGTTTCTTCATTGACGATTTCACATTAGATAATCCAAGGGTTGAGGCTATTTGCAGCAAGTCCGTCTTCTTTGCCAGCACAATTGATTCCTGGGTTGGAGTTTTCAAAAAATTTTCAACATAAAAAGTCATGATTGCTGGTTTTTCAAATTGTCACAAGATTTAAAATAATAATTCAGCTTTAATCTTTGGTGAATCCAATCGTTGATCCAATGAAAGGTTTATCTCGGTGGAACCTCCAATTTGTTATGACTTGAAAATCACAACAAAGAAAACCAGCAATGACAACTTAAACAAATTTATTCTTCACTGATAAAAAAAAAACTTCTACAAATAATCCACTGTTCAATCCTATAATAACACTCTAATGCCACTATGTAACTCTGTTGCCAAAACAAAAACTCTGCTCCCACTGACCAAAATCATAGCATTTATATAGACTAGCAACATTGTGGAAAGATCTACAGGATTCCTCTCCAGGCAAGAAGATGCCAGAAGCTTCTAGAAAGCACTAGTCTATTACAAAGAAGTGATATTACATCAGATTATGTTTTGCTACAGACACACCACCAGAGGGTGCTGAAGAACAAAATAAATAGCTGACCAGCAAGGCAGCAAAAACAGCATGTAACAAATCTCCATTTACAAATGATATAAAGTGCTTTACATACAATACTCATACATAACAGAGCAAAGAAGAATGGCAAGCCACGCAGGACTGTTGACTTCCAAGCACTCAATAAGTTTGCATGCGGGGAAACCCATCACACCCAATCGCCATTTCAACAAGCAAGAGCAGTTCCAAACAATACGAAGAAAACAGTGTTTGATGCCGGGAATGGTTATCACAGTGTACCTGTCCGCCCAGAGGATTGTCATATCACTATATTTATAACTCCCTGGGGTCGATATCGATAAAAGACTGCCCCACAAGGATATACAGTGCCGTGAAAAAGTATTTGCCCCCTTCCTGATTTCTTACTTTTTTGCACATTTTTCACACTTAAATGTTTCAGATCATCAAACAAATTTTAATATAAGACAAAGATAACCCGAGTAAATACAAAACGCAGTTTTGAAATGATGATTTCATTTATTAAGGGGAAAAAGCTGTCCAAACCTACCTGGCCCTATGTGAAAAAGTAATTGCTCCCCTTGTTAAATCATGAATTAACTGTGATTAACCACATTTTTTTAGTCCAATATCACTAGCCACACCCACGCCTGATTACTGCCAGACCTGTTGAATCAAGAAATCACTTAAATAGAACCTGTTTGACAAAGTGAAGTAGGCTAAAAGATCTCAAAAAGCAACATGTCATGCTGCAAACTAAAGAAATTCAAGAACAGATGAGAAACAAAGAAATTGACATCTATCAGTCTGGAAAGGGTGGCAAAGCCATTTCTAAGGCTTTGGGACTCCGGCGAATCACGGTGAAAGCCATTATCCACAAATGGAGAAAACTTGGAACAGTGGTGAACCTTTCCAGGAGTGGCCGGCCTACCAGACTTAATCCAAAAGCGCATTGACGACTCATCCAGGAGGTCACAAAAGAACCCAGAACAACATCTAAAGAACTGCAGGCCTCACTTGCCTCATTTAAAGTCAAAAATCATGATTCAACAATAAGAAAGAGACTGGGCAAAAATAGCATCCATGGGAGGGTTCCAAGGCAAAAACTACTGCTGACCAAAAAGAACACAAGGGCTCGTCTCGCATTTGCCAAAATACATCCTGATGATCCCCAAGACTTTTGGGAAAATATTCTGTGGACTGACAAGACAAAAGTTGAACTTTTTGGAAGGTCTGCATCCTGTTACATCAGGCGTAAAACTAACATATCATTTCATAAGAAGAACATCATACCAAAAGTCAAACATGGTGGTGGTAGTGCGATGGTTTGGGGCTGCTTTGCTGCTTCAGGACTTGGACGACTTGTCGTAGTTGATGGAACTATGAATTCTGCTCTCTACCAGAAAATCCTGAAGGAGAATGTCCAACCATCAGTTTGTGACCTCAAGCTCAAGCGCAGTTGGGTTATGCAGCAGGACAATGATCCGAAACACACTCGCAAGTCCACCTCTGAATGGCTTAAAAAAACAAACTGAAGGTTTTGGAGCAGCCTAAGCAAAGTCCGGACTTAAATCCGATTGAGATGCTGTGGCATGACCTTAAACAGGCCGCTCATACTCAAAAACCCTCCAATGTGGCTGAATTAAAACATTCTGCAAAGAGGAGTGGGCCAAAATTCCTCCACAGCGATGTGAAAGACTCATTGCCAGTTATCGCAAACACTTGATCGCAGTTGTTTTCGCAGAGGGTGGCACAACCAGTTATTAGGTTTAGGGGGCAATTACTTTTTCACACCAGGCCAGGTAGGTTTGGATAGCTTTTTCCCCTTAATAAATTAAATCATCATTTAAAAATTGCATTTTGTATTAACGCGGGTTGTCTTTGTCTAATATTAAAATTTATTTGCTGATCTGAAACATTTAAGTGTGACAAATATGCAAAAAAATAGGAAATCAGGAAGGGGGCAAATACTTCTTCACGGCACTGTATAGCATCTGGAGATGGGTACACTAGGCGCTATGATGAAATTGTGGCACACATTAAGAACAAAACCAAGTGCATTGACGACTCTCTTCTCTGGGCACCTACAATTGAGGAGAGTTTCTTCAGGGCAGTTGAATGGTTGGACATTTGTGGCAGGAATGGCATCACCCAGAATCCTGAGAAGTTTGTCTTTGCTGAAGATGAAGTAGAATTTGCTGAGTTTGAAATCACAAATGACAGTGTCCGTCCTTGCCAGAAATACCTACAGGCAATCCATCATTTCCCGACACCAAAAACCATCACTGACGTACGCTTATGGTTCAGTGTTGTGAACCAGGTCAGCTATGCATTTAGCATGGCTGAGAGGATGCTTCCCTTCCGCGAAATCCTCAAACCCGGCACCCCATTCCAGTGGACCTCTCAGCTTGAATCACTATTCCAAGAATCAAAATCCTTGATAATCAGTGAGATTAAAAAGGGTGTGCAGATATTTGACAAATCCCGACCCACATGCTTGGCCACGGATTGGTTGAAAACTGGGATAGGATTCTGGCTTCTACAGAAACACTGCACATGTGCCAAGTCAGCCATTTTGCTGTCGAACTGGATGAAAAGTCACACTTGTTGGCAGTCGCTTCACTAATCCAGCGGAATCCTGCTATGCCCCAGTGGAAGGAGAAGCGCTGGCAGTAGCTGATGCCCTGGACAAAGCCAGGTACTTTGTACTTGGATGTGATGACCTCACCATTGCAGTGGATCACAAACCCCTTCTGAAAATTTTTGGAGACAGATGCCTGGAAGATCTACCAAACACAAGACTCAGAAAACTGAAAGAGAAGACGCTTCGATACAGGTTCAAGATGTCACCTGTTCAAGGGGTAAAGCACAAAGCCGCTGATGGACTATCCAGATATCCGTCTCATCATGCCCTTATAAAAATTTACCACAGTTAACTATAGTTTACTACAGTAAAATTGATGTAAACTATAGTAAATTACATTTTACTACAGTAAACTATAGTTTCTTGCAAATATACTATAGTAATTGAATATCATTGCTATAGTTTACTATAGTAGAGTTTGACTTTTGTGATTTACTTTAGCATCACTATAGTAAACTACAGAGTTACTATAGTATATCTATAGTAATTCTGCAAAAATACCATAGTTACTATAGAAACTATAGTATTTTTACTGTAGTATTTTGTGGTAATTTTTCATAAGGGTGACCATGCTTGTGGAGCCACTTCTACCACTTACAATCTGTTGTTGTTACAATCTGATGAATTACCTTTCTTACCTGCCATCTTTCTAGCAGATATAAGATGCCATGAACCTCCTGACAGCACAGAGGAGTTGGTGGTAGCATCATCAGTCTGCAGTCTGAGCAGTCTGCAATCTGTCACCTGAAACAAAGTCAGAGTAGCTATAACTAGTGATAGCTCAATGAACTTGTGGCAAGATACTATTGAGGATGGCGTGTCTGAGTCTAGATGTGACCTACAGGCAAATTTTCAAGACTTCTTTCAGTTCTGCAATGATCTTCATACTGTTGACGGTGTCATCTTGTACAAAGATCTCATTGTCATACCACCTGCACTACGCCCCATATGCCCTCTGCCCTACATGTTGCCCATCAAAGTGTGTCTGCTATGATTGCAAGAGCTGAATCATCTGTGTTCTGGCTTGGTATTACGTTAGACATCACCAATCTTAGGACCAACTGTCAGGATTGCAATCGCATGGCACCCTCTCAGCCACTTGCTCCACCAACCCCACCAGTGTCTCCTCATTACCCATTTCAGTGTGTATGTGCTGACTACTTCCACCATAAAGGGAACAATTACTTAGTCATTGTTGATAGGTACACAAACTGGCCTATCGTTGAGAGAGCCACAGATGGAGCAGCAGGGCTCATTAATTCTCTGCGAAAGTATTTCAGCACATATAGCTGAGATATTGGTATAGCTGAGGAATTAGCTTCTGATGGTGGCCCGGAGTTTACAGCTGCCAACACACAGAAGTTCCTCCAGACACGGGGAGTCCACCATAGACTGTCTTCTGTCGCATTCCCACACAGCAACTGCCGAGCTGAGACAGGTGTGAAGACAGTAAAGCGTATGATTGCAGGCAACTCAGGCCCAAACGGTGAGCTGGATACTTACAAATTTCAAAGGGCTATCCTTCAGTATAGGAACTGTCCTGACAAAGACACCAAATTGTCAACTGCAGAATGTTTCTATGGACATCCTATCCGAGACTTCATTTCTATTCTGCTAGGTCGCTACAGACCACACAGCACATGGCGCGAGACTCTGCAGGCTAGAGAAGAAGCACTGCGGAACAGGCACATGAAAGCAGCTGAACGCTGGTCTGAACACACCAAACGCTTGCCACCCTTGGTAGTTGGTGATAGGGTACGCATACAGAGCCAAATTGGCCGCCATCCCAACAAGAGGGACAAGACCGGAACAGTGATAGAAGTTTGTCAGTATGATCAGTATGTTGTAAAGGTGGATGATTCTGGGAGGCTGACTGCTCGCAACAGGAAATATCTTCGTAAATTCATCCCAGTCATACCATCAGAACCAACTATTACTCTCAGCAGGGATCGAGACTACCAGAAATCAACTACTCTTAGACCTGCACTGCGTCTGCACAATGATCGAGGTACACATCATAATGTGCCACCAATGTGCCACCCTGTTCCCCCTGCAGTAGAAAAAAAGAGAATAACACATACCCCATTTGCCCAAGAGCAGCATACCCCTCCTGTTGTTAACCCCGTACCAACACCACCCGTGCAGGAGCCAGCTGAATCCTCACCAAGACCTGAACGACAAGTACCAGCCATTCCACCATTAGTGTCAAATGCCCCACAAACACTGGATGATGGAGACGGGGGCCATTCGCCACTATCTCTACCCACCGAGAATGCTCCTCCTCAGCGTCGCTCCGGCTGCATCACATCTGCACCTAGATGGCATGATGATTATGTTATGACATGCAAGATAAATATGAAGTAGTGTCAGTCTTTGCTATTTCTGGTGTAACAAAGACTTGGGGGGAGATAGAGGATAATGGGATAAGCTAGACTAGTAAACTTCGGAGTAAACTTCAAACCACAGAGACACATATCGAGGGTTTGGAGCGCAATGGTTATACGTCCATTTTAAAGGTTTTGAGAAAAATTGATTTTTAGGTTTGCAAATGTTCTATTAAATCAAGTACATCAGTTTTATGTCAGTCACTCTTTCACTGCATAGCTCAGAAGAATACTGAACATGTAAGTTTTCATAAGTGTGGTACTGCGACATCATGGCCAAAATTGCCAAAATGGACATGTCACTTCCATGCTCCAACAATTCTAGCACTTGATGTGACATAACACAATGGTGACAGATTGAAGTTAAGTTTGTTTGCAATGGAAGACAGATGATTCTGTAATACTATTAATGTTTATTCATCAAAATATCAATGTTGAATTCATATAAGCAGATTTTGTTGGACATACCACAAAATGAAAATGTGAAATGAAAACTGAGGTGCATGGACATATAATTATTGTGCTCCAAGAATTAGCTGATAGAAATGCTTGACAGGAGGTAAAAATCTCAAAATCACAAAATTTGGACATATCACCATTGTGCTCCAAACCCTCGATATCATAGTAATAATAGTTTATTGCAAATGTTTAGTTTTGTTTCTTATGACAGATGTCTCTTTCTGTGTTCCAGTTTTGATTGTTAACATTGCTTAAATAAAGCGAATGTTCGAGCAAAAACCTGATGATTATTTAGGTATGAAGTCCATGTTCTTACGAAGATGTTTCTTACATTCGTTGCACAAGTTATAATGCAAAAAGTTTTATGGAAAAGTTTAGTTTTTTTGCCATTTTGGTCATCAGGAGGCACAGCCTGTGCGTGGGCTAGTCTCCCCGTTGTTCAAGATGGGCCAAGCAAGCAAGCATAGGACTGTGAAGTCTTGACAATCCTAGGCATTAACTTAGCCTCTGGAAACTGCACAGACCTGTATATGATATATGAGCCAGCAATAGCCTGTGGTTTGCAAAGATCTAAATGCGTTGTAAAGGCTTGAGGTCTGTTAAGACATGAATGTGAATTTAGAACCTTAGCTAATAAAGGTTTCACTGGCATAGCCAGAAACTTGCATTGGGTGGGCTGGGAGAAATTACTGGAACAAGAAAGCCCAGAAGTCTTGGCTGAAGATGAGTAAAGAGACGTTAAATAACGCTTACCTTTGGCCAACAGATGTCTGAAGCAACATTTCCACCAAACGCAAAATTAAATTTCTCCTTGCTTTATTTGTGGGAGTTTGACCGCGGGTTCATTTTTATTTTTTTGCATGATTTCATTTATTGAGGGAAAAAGCTATCCAAACCTACCAGGCCCTATGTGAAAAAGTAATTGCCCCCTAAACCTACTAACTGGTTGTGCCACCCTTGGTGACAACAACTGCAGTCAAGTGTTTGCGATAACTGGCAATGAGTCTTTCACATTGCTGTGGAGGAACTTTGGCCCACTCTTCATTGCAGAATTGTTTTAATTCAGCCACATTGGCTGGGCCTGATCTACCATATGGGCAATCTGGGCACGTGCCCAGGGGCCCTTGGGCAGGGAGGGGCCTTCCGTGGTGGGAGAGGTTTTTTTTACGCTTTTTGCGGTTCATGACGAGATGAGAGAAAATGATTCGCACCGAAACGATTATCATTAGCGTGAAGATATAGTCATTTAAGCGAGGACACTGCGACATTACGACAAAAGCTAATCGAGCATCGATGGTATTTTATTCTTCTGACGTGCGACGCGCGCCGTTATTGCTTTGCCACTCACCATAGTAATGAGGCTAGCGAACACAGTTCACTGAAAACAATTCCAAGTCGCCGTATTGAATCTACGCTCAAAGCTGAAACATCGCATTATAATCGTGATCCCCCCCCTTTAACCATGCCAAAATCGTATGAAGTTGAGGGGTGCACGAACCATAACATGAGAACAGGTCGCATGATTACTTTTCAGGCATTTCCAAGCGAAGATTCATATCCTGATCGCCACAGAAAGTGTATTTATCCGCTTACAAAAATTAGTCGTTAGTCGCAATGGAACTACTTGGACTCCTGCAAAACATACCGTTATCTGCGGAGACCATATGCTCCTAAGTTACTGCTTTGCCATCCAGTTGAACTTGTTAATAATTTGATTTGATTCGTGCTTTGTCAGGATATCTTGCAGGGAAAAATGACAAGTAGCGCATTGAAGACCCGAATCACACCGCGTGTCATCGTTTAATACGGTAATTAAAATATTAAATTGATTTAAAAAAAAAAAAAAAAAAAAAAACAACGGCATCTTGCTAGTAAACAGAGCTTGGGCACAGGATTGACGACGTACGTTGATTATGCGTCGTTCTCGTTCACCTCCTGATCGTATTACGCGAATCAAAATTCGTTTGGGTCCGATCTTAGTCTAAGTGAAACTTGTCTGCTTTATTTCTCCTTTATCGAATACTTGCAATGATTTCACTAGAAAAGCCAGTGCCGGAGTTTGATCACTACATATGATTGCATGGCCCATCAGTTTGTGGGCGTCATTTTATGGGTTTATGTGCTTCAGAATCCAATTATCATATTGAACATTGTGTTTCCGGGATCAGTTCGAACTTGCTGTGCCGTCTCAACTTGCAGCTGAAATGATCATATACTTTCAGTTGGTGGGTGGTTTGTTTGGTTGATCTGTATATTATATTAAAGTTACGCTGCACAAGCAAGTGCTGGAGTTATATCATTAAGATCACCAGAAATGTAGGTGCATTTTCTTGTTGCGTGGTTTGTAATTTGTTAACTGCCACGGTAGGATAAGTTTGTTGTGTACACAGATTGTTTCATGCACTCAGCATAATAAATAAAACATTGATATTTATTTTTTTTTAAAAGAGAAAGAGTGTTATGTCTCCCAGCTTTGTCATCACCTTCTTTGGAAGGTGTGGGTGTTAGGGAGGGGAGGGGGGCCCCATGAGCTTCAGTGCCCGGGGGCCCCTGGGGGTATTAATCCGGCCTTGTACATTGGGAAGTTTTCGAGCATGAATGGCCTGGATAAGGTCATGCCACAGCAGCTCAATTGGATTTAAGTCTGGACTTTGACTAGACCACTCAAAAACCTTCATTTTGTTTTTTTTAAGCCATTCAGAGGTGGACTTGCTGGTGTGTTTTGGATTATTGCCCTGCTGTATAACCCAAGACACGTGAGGTCACGAACTGATGGTCTGACATTCTCCTTCAGGATTTTCTGGTAGAGAGCAGAATTCATGGTTCCATCAATGACGGCAAGTCGTCCAGGTCCTGAAGCTGTGATGGTCCTGCTCTGCAGTCCCTCCCCCCTTGCTCTCTGCACCTCCACTTCAACGAGCCACACCTGTCGCTCGTTGAGGTGGAGGTGCAGTGGAGAGTATTTAAACACTGCACTGCCTATTTGGCAGTGCAGTTGCATTCTGATTCCTGGAGCCCTGTCATGGTTTGCCGCTGCTCTCCTGTTCTTTTAATCTTTTATTAAAGTATTTATTATATTTTAATAAATATATTAAATTTATATATTTAAATATATATATATTTATATTTTAATATATCTACTCATGCTAAATTTTGCTTGACATGCATATTTTGAGGTAGAGTGAAATGCAAATTTCATGCATGTGCGCTGTTTGCGCACACCATTCACGTCATGTCACACCGTGTTTCCTGCATGATTCGCTTGCCCGGTGCAAACTAGCATCTTTTCGCATGTATTCACATCTTTGCATTGACTTTGAATGCAATCTACTCACGTTAAAAATTTGTTTTGCGTTCGGTGGAAACGCAGCTTTAGACCTTATGTGTAGAAGGGACGCTTTGCTAATGGATTGGAATTTAATAAAGCAAAGGATGGAGTAGCTGCTGTTTTGTTACTTCCTTTGATGCAGCATGTCTGTGCAATCTCTCAAATAAACGAAAGTTTTTTTTGTTTGTTTTACAAACCCCAATTCCACTGAAGTTGGAACTTTGTGTAAAACGTGAATAAAAACAGAATACAATGATTTACAAATCCTTTTTGACCTATATTCAACTGAGAACAGAACGAAGACAAGATATTTATTGTTCAAACTGATAAACTTTATACTTTAGACAAGGGCAACTAAAGACTGGGAAAGTTGAGGAATGCTCCAAAAACAACTGTTTGGAACATTCCACAGGTGATCAGGTTAAGTGGAAACGGGTGAGTGTCATCATTAGGTATAAAAGGAGCATCCCAAAAAGGCTCAGTCGTTCACAAGCAAGGATGGGGTGAGGTTCAACACTTAGTGAACAACTGCGTATTAATGTATTAGGGGTACTGATGAAACAGGTGACAGTAAAACTGGGAACCTATGGTTGGCAAATCAGCAGGTCTGATCTCTGCTTGAGGGCATTCAAACAAAAAATGGAAAGCTGATCACTGAAGCATCCTTGAGATCCTGAAAAAACAGACGCAATTCCCGGAACACTTTCCGCCCAAAACTAATTAGCCTTGGATCCTGTTGTGTAATGACCCGGCATGCTTTAAGAATAGGAGGCAATACGTTGCGCTAGAAGGTTCTTCGTCTGGTCAATAACTGATGGTATCAGTGCTGGGAATCATACCGCATGATGAATACTCAAAATGGACATTCTGGTGTAAAATGCCTGAGCCTTGTGCATAACAGAGTTGAACAAAGGCAAAATAGCATTATAAATGGCTTACAAATATGGCAATTTGCAGGACTCTATTCCACATTCCTGGAATTTAAAATATGTTCATTTTCCAAGTATGCATTATTGATGCATATACATATGTAACCTTGAAAAACAACTAGATTCAGGGTACACTGTTATTGCACCACATAGGAATCAGTATTACTGAGCCCTCATCCTGACCAAAGTAATGTCCTGCCAACCAAAACAATAATACCACACAATGTGAAGTTTATATGTCCTGATGCAAACCAACTTCCCCACTGCACTCTCCTCCTTTTCAAGACACAGCAGCTAGAAAGAATGTGCTTGCACTTGTAGAGAAACAACATGCTTCATTTCACTTCATGGTTCAGCAGCTGGGATTGCATGGGTATTGAATTCTAGGCTGGGTTTTGCCTTTGGAGGTGGTGGGGCGGAGGTGCTGGGGTGTGTGTGTGTATGGGGGGTGGGGGGGGGGGAGGCTCCGAATAAAATGAAATAAGCAACCAAAATATTCAAAATAATAATCTCCCCAGCTGGCACATCATTGGCTGCCCCCTTCCATGCCCCAATGGGAAATTACATACTTCAAAGATATAGATGAAGTATTGATCGCCATACAGTGTGCACGGTGGTTCATGTCACGAATGGCCTAATTTTTAGGATTAAAATTGTCACGCAAATCGTCTAATCTCATCCTTTTGCCGGGCCAAATAATCTGTAAGATCAATAAGGGGACAATAAGGTCTAATCTCAAATAAAGAACACCCAGAAGTAACATATACATTTGGCTTCAATGCCATGATCCATCTGTCTTTTGTATTTATATTTAAATGAGCATATATTGACATACTGTGTGTGTTGTTAAAGAAGTGGCCCTTCTGCCATATAAGACACATCTCATCACTCTGACCTCACCTGTACTCTCCCCTTGAAATGCGGTAAGGTAAGGAAATTTTGACAATTGAAAAACATTGACTTTTTCAGGATAAAATCTATACACTTATTTAATTTCTGAATTCACTGATGAATAACACAGTAACACTGATGTACAACGAAGGTTTCTAGATTTCACAATGTCATTGGGAATGGAAAATAGTTCACAGTTCATTGTCTCTTCACTGTAATGTCAACTGTGCCATAATGTAAAGCATATGCAGATAAACTGAAGGGATTTTATTTTGCATTCAGCTGCAACTGTAGCACCTGCTAATGAAATATTATGAAAGAGCTATGGCTCCCAGCGTTATATTATGAAAGAGCTATGGCTCCCAGTGTTATATTATGAAAGAGCTATGGCTCCCAGTGTTATATTATGAAAGAGCTATGGCTCCTAGTGTTATATTATGAAAGAGCTATGGCTCCCAGTGTTATATTATGAAAGAGCTATGGCTCCCAGTGTTTTCAATCCCATTTTGACACAACTTTTTTGTATCAGGTGACTTATAAAGGGTAATATCAGTAAATGGAAACACAAGAATGGTGGTCAAATTTGCTGATCATATGTAGGCTATTGGTCATTACATATTGTATATGCAGCCATTAGTTGGAAATCCATCATAAAGTACTATTCCAATCCTCCAAGGTATTGGTAAGGATGGTTAGAAATGTGTGGAATGCCTTCCCTCAGTAGATATAATAAATTGGCTGTGTGCAGCATGATACAATAATGCTTTCTGAAGATATAAAAACAGGTTTATTAAATTGACAGTACTACACTTTCACAGTTTGCTTCCTCTTTATCATCAACTTCGGCTACTGTAGTTAAACATGCGGTTATCTATTTGTTCAAATTGCACCAGCTTGTTTAAGGTTCATTTAAAAGTACTTTTCTTTTATTTTCCCCGTTGTTTAGCTTTCAGGTTAATAATCAGATACAGGTCCCTTGTTATTCTAATGCTTCACTAAGAAAATGTAATGGTCCATATAAGCTGCAATCATGCAGAAGGGGTGTCACTCTGCGCTGGTAAAGCTGAGTGTCCAAATGTAACGTGCCATATAAGCCGCAATCATGCAGAAGGGGTGTCACTCTGCACTGGTAAAGCTGAGTGTCCAAATGTAATGTTCCATATAAGCCGCAATCATGCAGAAGGGGTGTCACTCTGCACTGGTAAAGCTGAGCGTCCAAATGTAATGTTCCATATAAGCCACAATTATGCAGAAAGGGTGTCACTCTGCACTGGTAAAGCTGAGTGTTCAAATCTCCCTGAACCAAATGGCAGACTTCTTGTTGATCAATATAATGTGAATAGGATTTAAATTCAATGGGAAATTATTACTCACCACACTGTGTTGACTTCCAAATATGGTTAATGATGTCAGTTTCATTGGCCCTCATTTATCAAACGTGCGTACACCAAAAAAAAAAAAAAAAAAATGGGTGTACGCCAAATCTCCCGCAAGGATCGGCATTTATCAATCTGAACGTGAGCGAACAGTCCGCAAAAATCTCACGCCAGGTCTGACCAGGTGTACACTCATCGTACAATATGCAGGAACAAGTGCAGCTGTCAAAATGATTAATAAACCATATACAGCAATTTGGACGTCATGCTGTTGTTGCTTTTCTTAGCAAAATGAATAAATAGGCTAAATAAATAAATAAATAAACAAGACACCTTTGTTGAGAAATTAATTAAACTTATATTTTGAGACAACCTGCTAGTCAGGCCAGACGGCTGACAATTACAATCAATTTGATTAAGCGCAATGCGTGGCTTGGCAGATATGCAGTGTGGTATGTCCGATGCTCATCCAGTCAGATATACTGAACAACAAAAGAAACGCAACTTAATTAAAGGCAGACCGGAAAAAAAGTTTGTGCGTAATTATTTTAGAAAATCAAATTTATTACTAGCGCGTGCACATTTACACTCGTTTCATCAAAGTATTCTTTATTTTGCCGTCACTTTGACTGAGTAACCAAAAGAGTACATTAACTAACAAGCTACCGTGATCACATTTTGACAATGGGAGATCTTCTATTGTTAGAGGAGTATGCTTCTGTCCGACGCGAGAGGAACTTTCGGCACAGAGAAGATCTCCTCCGGGAAAGTGACGAGTGGCTGCTCGTTTTGTGCGGCACCCAATAAAATGTCATGGAGTATAAAAGTACAATGAAGAGTGATCTCTGCAGACTCTATTTTAACAATTACCCTCCTGCAGCTCCGATCGAGGTGGCGGAGACTCATCCGTGTCCCCACCGCCTCGTATTCCCACGATGGAGTAAGAGCCCATCAGTGCTGCCACGCGCTCCTCGAATGATGACAGCTGGAGGTTCGAGTCTAGTTGGCCTCCACCGGTCCGTGCGGTGTTGCGCCTGAGCGCAGCAACCTGTTTTTTGATGGCGATCTTAAAATCGGACCACTTTTTCTTACCTACATGTAAAGCATTTGGATTGTCAGTTATGTAGGCTATATAACATGAAATATCATGGATCTATAAATTGAATTCATTAATGAATTAAATCAAACCTCTGCTGCACTCCGGTTTTCAACCCCAACGGTGTTTACCGCAGCAGCAATAGTTTTCCAAACTGCAGCCTTCTGGGCTCCCTTTATGCTGGTCTTAAGGCTTCCAAATAAAATTATTTTGTTTTTCTCCACCTCAGATGTGATAATTTATATTTCCTCCTCAGTGAAGTTCTTTCTTCTTTGCCGTCTTTCGAGAGTCCATGTCGTAAAGTGGGCAGGACTCTGCCTCCCGGAGTATGAATTTATAGGGGCGTGTCATGTAAATTACGATGGTTTCAGCCGCCAGATTTATCAACGCCACGCCAGTTCTACACCGAAATCAGCGACGTACACACTTTTAGTAAATCAGACGTGACACCTGGCGAACGCTGATATTTACACCAGAATCTACACCAGATCCTACGCAAGTTTGATAAATGAGGGCCATTGTGTTTTTGGGGAAAAGGTCTCGCAATCCCAACGTATTTGTACTCACACTACAACATTAACTAGTAGACTACAGAATCAGTTTTTAGACTATCCATGCATTATCTACCTTGCTTACTTCTGACCAGGGTCATGTGGGCTAGAGCCTATCCCAGCATACATAGGGCAAGTGGCCGAGCACATCCTGCACATGTTCGCTAATTGAATTCACCCGCAAACTCATATCCAGAAGCACTGTATGGTCTCCGCTTAACTTGACATGCATGTCTTTCGTCTGAAGTTCCACAGGTTTGAAGACAGCAGCTGCATTTGCTGGCCCATAGGTTTATTAACCCTTTAAACCTGATCTTTACGCACAATAAATACTGCATGTTTCCTAATTGCAACATCGTCATTCAGCTTATCCATTTTACGTGAAGAAACTCGGCGAAAAGCTCGTATTGACCATTTCTACCTCAACTGAACACAATTCAAGCACCAAGCAAGTAAATAACCATGTAGCAAAACAGGATAAAATCATATCAGCGCTGAGTCACCAGCATTTCTACTGAATTTGTGCTATGCATACAAACGATACCTCAAATGAAAGAGGAAAGTCCACAGAATCCAAAAATATAAGCCCTCTCATTTTAAACTGACACCAAACTCAAAGAACAGCAGGCATATACTTTACAGTCTACAGAGATGAGCAAAAAAATTTTCTTACCTTTGATATTTTGTGATAAAAAACTGTTAGAGAGTAAATCTGCGCTTGCTATTGTTAGCCCAATGTGTCCGTGTAATAATGAAACTAGATCCCTCAGTCTCTAAGCATATTTTTTTCCGGGGCATCACTTCAGAGATCTCAGCCTCTTAGCATTCAGCTTGCTTGCAATGTATTTTCCTCTCTGTGATTGGCTTGTGATGCTGTCAGTAAGACTTTGCCGGTAGCCATTTGATTCTTTGGGTTCTTATCTTTCAAACGAGCTCTGAACCCCCTTAATCACACAAACCTAGCCTGAGCTAGAGCCTTGCCTTCCCAGTGCGTCAAACTGAGTCCATGGGCCATTCTCATGTACTTGAATAGCGCGACAATGTAAACGCTTAATTGGTTTGTTTGTGGTATTTTCGCTAAATATTCAACAGTCGTTTTAAAAGTCATTTTCTGACAGAATATTTGTGCAATTTCGCATGAATACTGAGAGCTAACTGTCAGCTGCTATAGCCTTGTGGTTAGAATGAAGGGCTGCATTCTAGACTGCCAAGGTTTATTTCCTGGAATCGGCTTGTTTGTTCAAAGACAATAATAGCATTTTTCTTGTACAAAACCCAAAACCAGTGAAGTTGGCACGTTATGTAAATCGTAGATAAAAACAGAATACAATGATTTGCAAATCCTTTTCAACTTATATTCAATTGAATACACTGCAAAGACAAGATGTTTAATGTTCAAACTGAGAAACTTTATTTTTTTTTTGCAAATAATCATTAACTTAGAATTTAAAGGCAGCAACACATTGCAAAAAAGTTGGCACAGGGGCCTTTTTACCACTGTGTTACATCACCTTTCCTTTTAACGACACTCAGTAAACGTTTGGGAACTGAGGAGACCAATTTTTGAAGCTTTTCAGGTGGAACTCTTTCCCATTCTTGCTTGATGTACAGCTTAAGTTGTTCAACAGTCCGGGGTCTCCGTTGTCGTATTTTACGCTTCATAATCGCCACACATTTTCAATGGGAGACAGGTCTGGACTACAGGCAGGCCAGTCTAGTACCCGCACTCTTTTACTACGGAGCCATGCTGTTGTAACATGTGCAGAATGTGGCTTGGCATTGTCTTGCTGAAATAAGCAGGGCGTCCATGAAAAAGACGTTGCTTGGATGGCAACATATGTTGCTCCAAAACCTGTATGTACCTTTCAGCATTAATGGTGCCTTCACATACGTGTAAGTTGCCCATGCCTTGGGCACTAATACACCCCATACCATCACAGATGCTGGCTTTTGAACTTTTGCGCCTATAACAGTCCGGATGGTTCTTTTCCTCTTTGGTCCGGAGGACACGACGTCCACAGTTTCCAAAAACAATTTGAAATGTGGACTCGTCAGACCCTAGAACACTTTTCCATTTGCATCAGTCCATCTTAGATGAGCTTGGGCCCAGCGAAGCCGGCGGCGTTTCTGGGTGCTGTTGATAAATGGCTTTTAAGCTTTGCATTGTAGAGTTTTAACTTGCACTTGCAGATGTAGCGACGAACTGTAGTTACTGACAGTGGTTTTCTGAAGTGTTCCTGAGCCCATGTGGTGATGTCCTTTACACACTGATGTCGGTTTTTTGATGCAGTACCGCCTGAGGATCGAAGGTCACGGGCATTCAATGTTGGTTTTCGGCCTTGTAAACTACGTGCAGTGATTTCTCCAGATTCTCTGAACCTTTTGACGATATTACGGACCGTAGATGATGAAATCCCTAAATTTCTTGCAATAGCTCGTTGAGGAATGTTGTTTTTAAACTGTTCGACAATCAGCTCACGCATTTGTTCACTAAGTGGTGACCCTCGCCCCATCCTTGTTTGTGAATGACTGAGCATTTCAGGGGCTGCTTTTATACCCAATCATGGCACCCACCTGTTCCCCAATTAGCCCGTTCACCTGTGGGATGTTCCAAATAAGTGTTTGATGAGCATTCCTCAACTCTCTCAGTCTTTTTTGCCACTTGTGCCAGCTTTTTTTTGAAAATGTTGCAGGCATCAAATTCCAAATGAGCTAATATTTGCAAAAAATTACATTTACCTGTTCGAACATTAAGTAACTTGTCTTTGCAGTGTATTCAATTGAATATAGGTTGAAAAGGATTTGCAAATCATTGTATTCTGTTTTTATTTACGATTTACACAACGTGCCAACTTCACTGGTTTTGGGTTTTGTATAAATAATTGCTGGGGTTCTTGTTCTTTTTACTTTTTTGCCATTTTTTTTTACATTACCTTTGTATTTATAATTTTGTTTATTTGCTTTTGTTTAAATATATCTGATCCAGTGGAGTCAAACTTATTTTTCTTTGTATGTATTATCTTTGAATGGGAAATTGTATAGGCTACAGGACTGGTAGAAATAATTTAAAAAATATTGAAAAATTAAAAAGTGGTTGTATTTGGATAGAATGTGACATATAAGTGAAATGAAATGAGTTTTACAGTTTGGTATCTGAGAGATATGAAACGGCACACAATGTCAGCTTGGAGAGGCCACCTAGACATTCCCGAACTAAAACCTCTCTAATTTTGCTCTGATTCCCTTGGTTAGAATAAACTTTGGCACAGATAATGGTGAGATTCTATGTAGTAATTTTTATGGGTTTCAGACTGCAACTGAATAATTTTTCGACAGATAAAAGAAAAACTTTGTTAGGCGCACATGAGATGTTTCATATATGCAGTGTTCCATCTTCATTTACTCTGACTCAGTGATATATACAGTGATTTTTGCTACCTTTATTGTTACCTTTATTATGATACCATATTCAAATCGACCATAATTGCAGAGATATAGTTATTTCATTTTGGGCATGTCATTTTCAAGCCAGAGGCTCAGGGCTTAAGGGGTTGAACTAATTATTTCTATTTCCTTCCAAGTAGAAAAGAAATCATCTGATTAAGTAGTCAAAGGTGTGGGGGGTTTTTGGCCTAAAAGTCTATTCTAAGATCCATGGCTTGCTTTTGTCAAGAAAAATAAACAACTGATAACTTTAATTGGGGAAAAAAACTGCCTGCAGTAGAGCATGGTCTCACGCATTTTCCTCACTTTTTCATTCATTCCTTTTCTGTCGTCTTATAAGCAAGACGTTGACCTCAATTGCCATGGCATTCTAGTACGCTAAAAAAATAAAAAATAAAAAATAAAAAAAACTTTCTCATTGGATTCACAGTGAAAAAAAGAAACTTCCAAGTTCGTATGTATAAAATCAGATTAAACAGGTTTAACAGGTAGAGCAGGTTCCCATACATATAACAAAATCAACAAACTATGAGAATATTATAATTGTTGAAAAAATATCTCCATAGCCAATGAGAACAGTGTGTTCTCCTGTTTTCTACTTATAGTAATATAAAAAAGTCCTAATAAGTGAGAATTACCACAAAAAATCAGTGATATAATCACTTCATATGCACACTTAAACCATATAACTTTTCAAAAAGGGGGGGAAAGTATGATAATATACAGTCCCCTCCAAAATTTTTGGAACTGTACTGTCAGTTCTTTTGTTTTTGCAGTACATTGCAGACAATAGATTTTGAGGTCAAAACATATACATGAAAGAACAGATCTTAATTTCAGCTTTAATTTCTTGGGATTTAAAATAAAATAAAAAAAATTAGACTTTAATATTGATGACATTTGCCAGGGAGCCTGCTGCTTAACATATGACAACTTTACATTTGTGCTGCTATAACACTTATATCAATCACTCGGGGAAACACTGAAAATCCAGTTCACGTACATATCTAAAGAGGGGTCCCACATCTTTTAAAAACTTGTCAGGGAGCCCCTCATAATGCACCTGATTTTTTTCTAGCTTGGCAGAATTAAGTACTTCCCATAACCACAGTGTATGCGAAGGAGGTGTCGGAGACTTCCACTTGAGTAATATCAAGCGTCTGGCAAGTAGAGTGACAAAGGCTGTAAACCTTGCCTCTAGGGAAGACAGTACTATTGTGGGAGGGATCTTGCCAAATAATGCTATCAAAGGATTAGGTTCAATCAATTTCCCAGTACTTTTAGACAACGGCCCAAAAATTTCCACCCAGTATGGCTGTAAGGCTGGACAAGACCAGAACATGTGGACAAGGCTAGCCAGTGCTTGGCTGCATCAGTCACAAATTGGGCTCACATCTTTAAAAATTTTAGAGAGCCTAACCTCTGTGAAGTGGGTGCGCTGTAAGATTTTAAATGGGATGAGCCCATGTTTTGCACAAATAGATGATTTATGTACATTTGCAAGGGCTTCCTCCCAGAGCTCCGCTGGGATCTCCTCTCCCAGTTCCCCTTCCCAGAGTATTTCAATAGAATTTAAAGAAACTAAGCATAGAGAGTGAATCCGATTGTACAACCCCAATTCTGAAATAGTTGGGACGAAGTGTAAATTTTGAATAAAATCAAAATGCAATGACTTTCAGATCACATGAGCCAATATGTTATTTACAGTAGAACATAGATAACATTTCAAATGTTGAAACTGAGACATTTTACATTTTTGTCCAAAATAATGAGCTTATTTCAAATTTTCTGGCTGCAACAGGTCTCACGAAAGTTGGGACACAGGCAAAAAAGGACTGAAAAAGCAATAATTATATAAGAGAATCAGCTGAAAGAACATTTGGCAAGTAATTAAGTTAACTGGCATCAGGTGTGTAGCATGATTGGCTATAAAAGGAATGTCTTAGAGAGGCTGAGTCTCTCAGAAGTAAAGATGGCCAGAGGCTCTCCAACCTGTGAAGGCTTGCGTAAAAAAATACGGAATACTTAAAAAACAATGTTCCTCAACGTCAAATTGCAAAGGCTTTAAAGGTCTCATCATCGACAGTGCATAACATCATCAAAAGATTCAGAGAAACTGGAAAAATCTCTGCGCGTAAGGGACAAGGCTGAAGACCTTTACTGGATGCCCGTGATCTTTGGGCTCTCAGACGCCACTGCATCACTCACCGGCATGATTCTCTCATTGACATTACTAAATGGGCCCAGGAATACTTCAAGAAACCGCTGTCTGTAAACACAGTCCGCCTTGCCATCCACAGATGCCACCTAAAACTCGATCATGCAAAAAGGAGGCCATTGTTGAGCATGATCCAGAAGCGCCGCTGTGTTTTGTGGGCCAAGGCTCATTTAAAATGGACTGTAGCAAATTTGCAGTGTCCTGTGGTCAGACGAGTCCAAATTTGACATTCTTGTTGGAAATCATGGGCATCGTGTCCTCCGGGCTAAAGAGGAGAAAGACCGCCCCTCCTGTTATCAGCGTTCAGCTCAAAAGCCAGCATCTCAGATAGTATGGGGATGCATTAGTGCATATGGAGTGGGACACTTGCATGTTTTAAAAAGCACCATGAATTAGGGGTGTCTTCGACTAAGGATTTTCATAGTCAAATCTGATTCGTCAGATTTTGCCCATAGTCGACTGATTGTCGAATCATGTTCTTTATTTTTTTTAACCCCTTGTCACTCCGATGGCCCGTCTACGGGCTGACAGGGAAGTTAAAAACAAACTACGTCATTTACACAGCTTGTATGTAACGTGAGATACTCATGCCACATATCTTCGGAAAGCTAAGATTCTTGTAATTCAATGCCAACCATTTCAAAATATAATCATCACAGCAGTCTTAATCAACGCCTGTGTCACAGCTTCATGCTATGGTCCCATTGTGTTTTTTCAGCTAATAAGTCCCAGCTACACTCATCTGCAGGCATCTGTTTGCAATAAAAAATTCAGGCGAGAATAAAAACCTTCTACTTCAGTGTGTTCCAACTTACATAACTCAATGACAGTAGCACTTACAGTGATTCTTTCAGTTGGATAAAAAACTTCAGAGTGTTTCCTTTCAAAAGAGACCAAAACCATCCATATTCTTCAAACGGTTCAAGAACAGCTTTCAATTTACTTTGCGTACGCCTTGGAAAGGCATTTTAGGTAAATTTTACTGTAGTGTTAAAGGGTTGAGGCATAGAAAAGATAGCCCCACTCCACACGATCGAAGGCCTTTTCTGCGTCCAATGATATTACAACTTCTGACACAGAGGAAGTGGAGGTATGGTATGTTGTATTAAAAAGTATTCTTAAATTAAAGAAAGAGTGTCTATTTTTCATGAATCCAGTTTGGTCAGGAGAAATAATAGTCGGTAGCACAGTTTCTAAACGAAGGGCAAGTATCTTAGACAGCAACTTAAAATCTACATTTAGCAAACTGCTGATTTCTTATTTTTTTGCATATGTGCCACACTTAAATGTTTCAGATCATCAAACAAATTTTAATATTCGACCAAGATACCTCGAGTAAATACAAAATGCAGTTTTTAAATGATGATTTCATTTATTAAGGGAAAAAATCTATCCAAACCTACCTGGCCCTATGTGAAAAGGTAATTGCCCCCTAAACCTAATAACTGGTTGTGCCACCCTCTGCGACAACAACTGCAATCAAGTGTAACCCCTCGATTTTGACTGATGCTACTCTTGCAGGAATCACAGGCAGACAGGGCGAATGGGTTATCAGCGCTTGTTGTTTATTAGACTGGCAATAAATGGGACATACAAGACAAGTTGTTAGTGCGGTAGCTCTTAACTTTCTGGTTCCTGTGTATCAAAATACTAAAGGAATAAGTCCCGAGAAGCAGTGGGTTACAGTGATTTTATAACGGCGGACCGCCCCTCCGCCGTTATAAAATCACTGTAACCCACTGCTTCAAGGGGCTTATTGCTTTTATAAAGCGGTTACCCTACATATAGCCCATTAAATAAACACACATGAAAAAAAACACAACAATTTATTGGTAATAATGCAACAATAAAATTGAGAACTATTCGTTCTTCCACCAAGCAAGATCGAGTGGACAGAATGGTTGGCAAGCAACACAGACGCTAAGATTGCTTTTTCATCTAACGCCATTATCATGTCACATCAGGCTATTTGGGCTCGTTAATGTAGATATACTGTGAAAGCAGGCTATTTGGAATGTCTCCGATCTCCCGAAGGCCCCGTTAAATAATTTTAGGTTGGTTTCGGTTTTCGAGTTTCCTTGTTCTCAACTCGTGCCTATCGGCCATATCATTACAACCAGCAGTGAGAGTAGGGAACAAGATCCTCCACACTTGCCGTTGTCCAGGAAAATGTTGAATTGTGCATTAGTTTGCTAGCCAGCTTGTCAACTAGCTAGCGTTCACTATAGTGGATGTGTTTACCCATAGCCCATAAAATAAACACACAAGAAAAAAATCAACAATTTATCGCTAATACTGAAATAGCGAGCTAGTTAGCAATGTCGCTAGCAAGCTAAAGTGATATCGAAATCTATAATGCTATAGCTAGCTAGGTAGATAGCCAACTAGTTAGCGGGTTAAAAGGCTAAACTTCGCTAACACTGAAATAGCGAGCTAAAAGTCTTGAAACAAACGTAACCTAACGAGTCAGTCGAGCGCAGAGTAGTTGGTTGCGAGGCCAGGCGCGCAGGGATATTTTGTGCTGCGGTCTGCCTCAGAGTACAGTGGGTTACAGTGATTTTATACCAGCATGGAACGCGGCTCAGCCAATCACATTTAAGGATGGGAAGCACCCGTTTTACAAAGTGTAATCACTAACTGTTGTTCATTTTGTGACAGCTGTCAAACTGATCTCAAAAGACGTTAACCAGCCAAACATTCTATGGCCAACTGTCATTTCAAATAGCTAGCAAGTTGTAACAGTTATGATAAATAAAACGAGACAGCAGTTAAAATAGTTCTATTACTGCTCTGCTTACTTTCTATGTACCCATAAAGAGATTTACATAGTTTGACAACGATTACAAGTTAAACAGACGGATATTATACAGGTAAGTTACAGGAGCTCATATTTCAGCCTACCGCAACATCACTAGCATAACGCAAACTAAGTGACACGTTACTGCGTTACCATGACAACCTGTCACTGACAGCTTGAGCCAGGCATTACACATTCCATTAAACCTGAATATTCTCATATATTTTGGCGAACTCCATATACATCCAATACATGTTTAAACCACTCTGGTTACACAAGCATTTGCGATAACTGGCAATGAGTCTTTCACTTTGCTGAGGAGGAATTTTGGCCCACTCTCCTTTGCAGAATTGTTTTAATTTAGCCACATTGGAGGTCTTTTGAGCATGAACGGCCTGTTTAAGGGCATGCCACAGCATCTCAATTGGATTTAAGTCCGGACTTTGACTAGGCCACTCCAAAACCTTCATTTTGTTTTTTTAAGTCATTCAGAGGTGGACTTGCTGCTGTGTTTCAGATCATTGTCCTGCTGCATAACCCAAGTGCACTTGATCTTGAGGTCACAAACTGATGGTTGGACATTCTCCTTCAGGATTTTCTGGTAGAGAGCAGAATTCAGGGTTCCATAAATCACGGCAAGTCGTCCAGGTCCTGAAGCAGCAAAGCAGCCCCAGATCATCACACTACCACCACCATGTTTGACTGTTGGTATGATGTTCTTTTTATGAAATGCTGTCTTAGTTTTACGCCACCTGTAACCGGACGCACAACTTCCAAAAAGTTAAACTTTTGTCTCGTCAGTCCACAGAATATTTTCCCAAAAGTCTTGGGGATCATCACGATGTTTTTTGGCAAATGTGAGATGAGCCTTTGTGTTCTTTTTGGTCAGCAGTGGTTTTTGCCGTGGAAGTCTCCCATAGATGCCATTTTTGCCCAGTCTCTTTCTTATTGTTGAATCATGAACGCTGACTTTAACTGAGCCAAGTGAGGCCCGCAGTTCTTTAGGTGTTGTTCTGGGTTGTTTTGTGACCTCCTGGATGAGACATCGATGCGCTCTTGGAGTAATTTTGGTAGGCCGGCCACTCCTGGGAAGGTTCACCATTGTTCCAAGTTTTCTCCATTTGTGAGTAATGGCTTTCACCATGGTTCGCTGGAGTACCAAAGCCTTAGAAATGGCTTTGTAACCCTTTCCAGACTGATAGATGTTGATGACTTTGTTTCTCATCTGTTCCTGAATTTCTTTAGATTGCGGCATGATGTGTTGCTTTTTGAAATCTTTTAGCCGACTTCACTTTGTCAGACAGGTTCTATTTAAGTGATTTCTTGATTCAACACGTCTGGCAATAATCAGGCTTGGGTGTGGCTAGTGAAATAAAGCTAAAAAAATGTGGTTAATTACAGTTAACTCATGATTTAACAAGGGGAAGGAATTACTTTTTCACATAGGACCAGGTAGGTTTGGATAGCTTTTTTCCTTTAATAAATGTAATCATTCGAAAACTGCATTTTGTATGCAAATATGCAAAAAAAAAAGAAATCAGGAAGGGCAAATACTTTTTCACAGCACCGTATATATGTATAAAATATATATATATCTTAAGCATTTGATTAAACTTTAAAAAAGAATACATAAAGAAAAAGGGAAAATGGGGTTCGGGGTCGATGAGATGAGTTGGGAAGACAAAGATACATGGATTATGCAGAATATGTACAAGGATTAAAATCACTGTTTTAGTATTGCTATAGCAGGGCTCCACCTTTTAATAAATATACACTGCCTGTCCAAAAATGTTGCCTTTGGGATTTAAATCATCAAATACTTGATTGGATCATTATTGCAATGATTAATGTGTTTCAGCTAGAAATAATTATCTTAACCCTGACTGATGAAGCGTGCAGCTCCTCATTTCCCAAAACATTATGTTGAAAGATGTATCCCTTCGTGGCGGAAAAGATATTACAGTGTTTCAGAAGGGGCAAACTACTGACCTGCATCAAGCAATGAAAACAAGAAATGAGAAAAACAAGTGTGAGGAATCATTTACACATATGAAGTGGCCTTCACGAGGTCCTGACCTTAACAGCACTGAAATTCTGTGGAATTATCTGCAGAAACCTAACTATGCTGTGGTCAAAAAATGAGCTAGGCCAAAAATGAATGCAACTCTGACTGAAAATAAATGATCTGGGACTGCATGCCGTTGTCAAAACAATTACAACAAATTTGCATTATAATCAAAGCTACATGGGTTCCGACTAAATATTTCAGCATGCAACTTTTTTTTTAGACAGGCAGAGTATTTTCTGCAGTCTCAATAAATAAGTTATTTTTTCCATCTAGTAGATTTCCCTTCCATTCCCAGTCCATAAATTTTATGTTAGGAAATCAATCTTACACCTGACGCATAGTGACGCAAAGAGTGACGCTAGTGCCTTAGCCAGTTCACATACCGGCGCAGATGCCATAATCCCGTCCAGCGCCCAATTCGCATTAATAGGAAGTGTAATTGCGCCAATCTGAGCGCCCGTGGGCGCGCTGGTCTAAAAATGAGGTGTGGTCAGGCGCATTGCTATTTCTGTGGTTTCATTCAGAAATATTTTCATATTATGAGGTTCCCCCATCCTCAAACAATTGGAGAGAGACACATTCTTCAGAAAATTAGGCTTTATTGAGGCATATTGATGAATATAATGCTGAGTTCTTTTTGCGCAAGAAGAACTTGCATTCTGCTTTTCACACCCAATTTTTAGATTACCGGCCCTATAGGCCGATAAGCTATTGTCATGGTGTGGCGTACGTCGTCCGGAACATTTTTTATCTTTTTTTTGGCCTGATGAATTTTCGTGTAAATTTGCAATAACATACTACTAGACCATATCTCCAGGCGTTTTTCTCAGATTTTTGATTGAATCATTTTTGTCCGTTTTATGGGCCCCTGAAATTTTGGCCCCAATGTTAAAGATAGGACTGAGAAATTAAAAAAAATTATTTCTCAAAAACCGCCTGACAAATTTTTTTCTAAATCAGGCAATCACCTTACCTTGGTACCGTCAATGTACAGTGCGAGCGCCATTTTGATTGAATTGACGGAAGTGGGTCTATTGGGGGCGCTGTACTTTATGAATGTGCAAGATGGCCTGTGGAGGTCAAATGGTTGCAGATAGAGATTAGGTTTGTATTATCGACATATAGGAAGTCATACATGACCTATATTTTGGCAATATTAAATGTGACCACAGACGACTTTGAAAGGTCAAACTCGAGGTCAGGGAATATATTAACAATGTTAAAAGATATGCCTTGAGATTTCAAAAAATTATTTCTCAAAAACTGTCTGATAACTTTTTTTTTAAATTCGGCAATCAACTCACCTTGATACACTTCATGTACAGTGCGAGTGCCATTTTGATCGACGGAAGTGGGTCTAGTGGGGGCGCTGTACTTTAACATTGGGTCTTATGGAGAATGGGCCAAATCGCCTGTGGAAGCTAAATGGTTGCAGACAGAGATGAAGTTTGTATTACTGACATATTGGAAGAAATACATTTCCTATATTTTGGCTGTGTTAAGATGACCTTGAAAGGTCAAACTTAGCAAAATGTTACAATTTTCAAAGGTTTCTAGGCTTGAAAATATTGAAGATTGGGAGCATATGTGCATTGAACACTTATAGGAAGTCATGTATGAACTTTCATTTGGTGGCCTTCAACTTGACCTTTGGCGACCTTTGAAGGTCAAACTTCACATAGTGAAATTTCAATGACTTCGATCACCAAAACTATTACAGATAGAGCTTATGTTTGTATTGTGGGCATATAGGAAGTCATGTATGAAGCTTCATTGGGTGACAATGAACATGACCTTCAGTGACCTTGAATGCCCAAACTTCACAGTGAAATTTCAATGACTTATATCAGCAAAATGGTTACAGATAGTTTTGGTTTGTATTGGAGATGTATAGGAAGTCATACATGAACTTTCATTTGGTGGCCTTGAACTTGACCTTCGGTGACCTTCGAAGGTCAAACTTCACATAGTGAAATTTCAATGACTTCTATCACCAAAACTATTACAGATAGAGCTTAGGTTTGTATTGTGGCCATATAGGAAGCCATGTATGAAGTTTCATTGGGTGAACTTGAACTTGACCTTCAGTGACCTTGAACAGCCAAACTATACAGTTAAATTTGAATGACTTGTATCAGCAAAATTGTTACAGATTGAGTGTAGGTTTGTACTGGAGACGTATAGTAAGTCATATATGAACTTTCATTTGGTGACATTCATATTGACCTTCAAAGGTCAAAAATGACCAAGAGAAAATTCAATGACTTTTGTCACTGAAAAGGTCACAGATGGAGCCTAAGTTTGTGTTACTGACATAGGAAGTCATATGAACTTTCATTTGGTGACATTCAACTTGACTGTTGGTGACCTTTGAAGGTCAAACTTGACATAATTCAATTACAATGACTTGTATTGCCAAAACGGTCACAGATGGAGTCTAGGTTTGTATTAGAGACATATAGGAAGTCATATATGAACTTTCATTTGGCGACCTTCGTATTGACCTTCAAAGGTCAAATGTGACCTAGTGAAAATTCAATGACTTGTATCACTAAAATGGTCACAGATGGAGCCTAGGTTTGTGTTACTGACATCTAGGAAGTCATGTATGAACTTTCATTTGGTGATATTCAACTTGACTGTCAGTGACCTTTGAGGGTCAAACTTGACAGTGAAATTACAATGACTTGTATCACCAAAATGGTCACCAATTGAGCCAAGGTTTGCAAAGAGACATTTAGAAAGTCATATGTGAAGTCCATTTGCTGACCACAACTTGACATTCTGTGACCTTTAATTTCACAATTGACATGTTGAATTTTCAATGACATGTATCACCAAAACTGCTTCAGAGCTTAAGATTGTGTTTGTATTACAGGAGGTCCTATAAATGTTTGTGAACTTTTATTTAGTGGCCTTGACATTGATTTTTATTGATTCAAATGTCAGACTTCACATGAAATTTTCATAACTTGTATCATCACTATAAGACTACTTGCTGGTAAGCTACAGGACCCTAGGTCCTATTTTTATACCTTTATCACAGGAAATATCTTCCAAATATGGTTTTTCCGCCCTCTCACGGTACAATGGTTCAATATCGTAGTCTGCCTCTTACTTGTTTTTCAATGGCGCAATAACGTGATGTCTGCATGTTATTTGCCTTTCTCTTTTATCATTAGTTGGCATCCTTTGCAAAATTACTACTTCAAGGCAACTTCATTGTTTCAGAGAACTTTTAGTTAGGTCATAGGTTGTCCCAGAGACAGGCAAACCAAAACACTGCCGACTTGCCTTGAAAACTGCAACCAAAAGATAACAACCCTGTTCCAGTGAAATATTGGTTATACATATTTCTAATTCATTTAACACACATAGCTGTGCTACTGTAAGCAAGCATGTATAACTATATGATTACTGATGAATAATGGTGAATAATACTAATGACTGAACAGATATTGCCTGAATCAACTGAACAGATGTCAATCAAAGCTACAGAATCCAACTGCTTGTGTGTGTGTGCTGCTCATGCATGTGTGAACTGCTTGTACATATGTGTGTGTGTGTGTGTGTGTGTGTGTTACTGCTGCTTACATAATATGGCTACTGATTATGATTATTGATTATGGTGATTAATTATGGTCATTGATTTACTGATGAATAAGACGAGAAATATTGAAATATGATCCTCAACACTATCTTGAGACTGAAAAAAAGCGATCACGCAATTGACTAACAGAAATCTGGTCGAAAGTAAATGGTCAGTATTTGACTGCTGATTTCAGGGCGTATAGTCAGATAGTATTATGAGTCTTTGTGGGCGAGTGCACAACACACGTTCACTCTGCTTCTTTCATACTACTCATGCAGGGACGACTAGCAGCGAATGCAACCAATTGACACTAAAGAGATTACGATGAGAGAGATTTTTGTCAAGATATTTGAATAGTTAGAAATGTTAAAATAGTTAGCGTGACTGATGTCCGCACATCAGGGCATGCTGTCATACAGGCTATTTAATTCGCTAGTGAACCTGTTCCATCAGGTAATATGCAATTCATCATGTGAGGTTATGTATGTAGGTGTTCGCAAATTCTTCTGGATAAAGCCACGACGTCTTGATATTGGCGAGCTCTGTCATTCCTGTATTCTCCAGAAGATCTTTCCTGGAGGGGTGGCTGTTCGGGGACAATGGTTAACGTATTCATTACATGACACAATGCCTAAAACAGTGTCTGGACTTTTTCTTCCATCACACAAAACAGAAACTGCAACAGATCGAATGTTTGAAGTGCTAAAAATGTGCTTCAGATCTTTGGATAAGTTGTGCATGGGACAACTCATTATCCGCAGTTATCTAAAAAATCAATTTTGAATCCGACCTGATTCAGTAATAAATTGCCTGTAACCCATTTGTCCCACTTCTCTCATCAAATATAAAACCCTGAATTTCATTTGACATGTCTTCATTATTATTTACAGTTTGGCTGAAAAACAAAGTGACCACAAAAAACTACTTACTTAGGAGTGGCAAAAGCAACTGAGACATTGTCACCATCTATAATTAATCTGAATTTCTTCATTGTATCTGACTTGACCTTCAATTGTCAGCAAGTCAGAAGCAAGTTCTTTTCACTCTTGTCGAACATTATTCAAGGGGTTATGATAGCGTAATCAAAATAGCATTATTTTCGTCTCTTTGTCGCTGGCTGTTTTTGTCACTCGTTTTAATTTCTGTCAGTCATTCCCCTTTAACACGTAATTATTGTTTTACCCGCGACACTGAATTAGTATAATTTTTTTGTTTTGTTTGCATGTTTTATCCACAAGTTGTAATGTAATGTAAAGTTCAAATGCAGCCCCAGTAATTCACCGTGATGATTTTTAACATCAGGGTATCAATAAAACAATTTTGAACAATATTTTAAAAGACGTTTTATTACATTTTTGGAAATCACTGTGTTCCGGTTTCCATATTTAATGGTAATGGTTTACTCGTGCGCTTCGTAGATTCTTTCATCTGCAGCGTACAAGTACGCCCTTATAATAGCAGTTCACCAAGGAGCAAGGGCATCTGTCTTTTACAGGTAATGGGAGATGAAACTCTGAATAGCTTATTTCGTGTTACGCCCAAAACACGCCTATAATTAATTAAGAGATTAAGTACAACCCCTTTGAACCTTGCGCCTTGCACTGCAACCGGATAACCCGCTGTTAAGCTAGCAAAAATGCAGTCCAGGTCTAAGTGACCGGTGAGCTGGACGGCTGGAGGGATGGTCTTACACAGGCTGATATATTGGTCTTGATTATTCAGTAAATCAATTGTCTAATTACTAATCAAGTGATCTTAAACAGGAACCGAATGAAAGCAATTTTGTGTTTAAGGGTCAGAGGCTTATGGCATGCCATTGAAAATCCCGTAACCTTGGCCTTACTGCTAGGGGGATGATGGGCCTCAGGGTGTTAAAGCCGAATGACAGACAATCAGGCAAGCTGCAATTCGACTTGTGGATGAAATTTAAAAAAGGAATCAGCTTCTAACTGATGAAATTGAGACACATTGTCACTTAAACTAACCATTTATTAGGTAATGGAGAATTAAAAGACAGTGGAAGTTATAATGAATCAAACCCATTTGGTGTTATCTTTGGGTTTGGTTTTCAGGACATAATTTGGAAAGAATTTACTAATTAGAGAGCTAATTGGTGGCTCATTCAAAGTCTTGAATTTGATAAGTTCAAACATAAAGTTACCACTAGTGTAGTTACTTATAATACTGCAAAATAAACTCAAAATGAACATTATGCTGTTAAAAATTATGAAATGCAGGGCCATTTCTTTCATGTGGTTCATCAGGATGAAGTATCACTTTAATCTGATGACAATTATTTTCGAAGAATTAACTACTTATTAACAATCTGGGATTACAATTGTGTTTGGAACAAAAACAAACAAAAAAAAAAAACAGCACACACAATGGTCCTGCAGGAATGAGTTTTGGGAACTGCCGTCCAAAGCTGTAAATCATGTCTGAATGCGAATTCCATTCAAAGTGTAAGCCCCCCACTCACTCCAAAATGGAAATTCGCTGAATAGGGCAAAGGTAACTGCGCATTTTCCCCGGATACTGCTGGATAGAAAGTCTTTTCATTGAACTTAGTAAAAGTTTTCTTTGACCTATTATAATTTATGTGACTCCATTTTAATTAGTATTAATTCAAGAAATCAAATTTCAATACATATATTATGCTCTAAAATTTAGACTTGATCATAAAAAGAATCTGGTACTTTTGTAACTACTCTCAGAACATTGTATGCTGACACTACTGCATGTCACACTGGCCGAAATGTGCAAGCCTCACAAGCTGACTAAATGTCTGCGTTAACTCAGAGGTTGTACAGGATGCCACTTCTTTGGGTATGTCCCATAATGGCTCAGGGACCCAAGAAGGCCAACATCGGCTATCCCCATTCTCAACATGGAGAACTGCCAATCGAGGAGATTAATTAAATGACAGAGGTGAACGGATGCAATCCTTCGTGATACAGTAAGCTTAAATATGCATAGACAAGCTTGAGGGGGTACTCCCACATTATATATTAACAAAGAGATTTGGACAATTTTCAGATAAACAGTTCATTAGGCAGGTTGGTTCCTTACAGCTAATTAATTACAGATCAATTATAGATAAATTGCTAAAATACATTACAGAACAGAAAAACATTAGAACAAATTACAGAGTCAACATAGTATATTATCATACCAGGCAACAAGTAAAGCTACACACGATGGGTCACATGAGCATTCGGCTGCAGTACTCCACACAAATTTACACATGATGTGTCTTATGGATGTCTGGTTGCAGAGGTCGACATAGGCTTTTTTTCTTCACTTAAACTACTCAAACCACATGTTTGATCCTTTAACTAGAAAGCAATATATGAGCAATGTAGAATTTCCAGCCATTGTTCCCGAGCCCACAGGAGGTGAGTGCTGATCAAAGTGTCAGACCATGTGGCTTCAGAGGGGATGGATTTCCACACTGGTCCAGTTTTCTCTCAGGTTCTTAGATTTGCATTCAGACCTAAGAAAACTGCAGTGGAAATAATACCATTGCACCAGTCACTATGAGTCCGTCGAAATGCCACCAAATATGACAATGCTCAGAACTTCTGTAATTTTTCAATTCTCTATTGATCTCCTATTGATTCTTTGTCTGCATAGTGTTTGCATTTTTTTTTTTTTTTTTGCCAAAAATAAAATCTGTGCTTAGTGTGAGCTCACTATCATTTCAGGCTTTGTTCTACAAGTTTAATTACATTCCTTCATGTCATAAATATGAATTTTGTGGCTGTTACATCTGTTAAAAAAGCAAATACCGCACAAGTTGCAACTAATTCTGCCAGCTGGCACTCAAGCTTAATACTAGCTTGCTTTCATGTGACATCACAAGTGTTCTTCTGAAAAAAGAAATTGTTCAGTAACTGCTTTTGATAAACATTTAACAGCTTCAAAATGTATGCTTTAGAAGCAATATACAGTATAATGTGTATGATGCTAAGCTTTCATTAACCACAGTCTGCATGTGTGACAAAAAAAAAAAAAAAAAAAAAAAAAAAAGACAAGATCTCCAAGCAAAGGACGCATTGGAAATCTTTCAGGGAACTCGAGGCTGGAAAATGCTAACTTGCTCTGGGGTTTTTGAACTTGCATACCGTTTGAGTAACAGTCACACACTAGTATCTCAGTTGTCTAAAAACTAAAACAAAACAAAAATTGCTTCTCATACTCATGGTTCGGACAAAAACAAGAGAATAAGAAATCAACAAAAATCGACCCACAAGTGCCGTACTTCTCTAGGAACTCTCACAATAGGGTTGAGTGTGAACTTTGCTTTTTCAAAAAGATTCCATAGATATGCTCAGCACTTACTGCAAAAGGTCACAATTTTGATCAATGATTTAGGCGTTTTTGCAGAAATAAAAAAGTGCTCACATTTCTTTTTTTCCATCTCTGACCACTAAAAACTTTGGTGGAATTTGCAGTGCATTTTTGTGTCTGAGTTGCACATTTCCTGGTGGAAATTCACGTGCAAGCAAACACTCTTGGCAATGGTGACACTTCAAAAATAAAAAGTGCGACACATGGATTGATGGAGATTACAATCCTTCAGTAATCCTACCATATTGGCCATCTTGTTTATGCTACAATTCATTGACTACAAAGTGAACAATTTAAAGTGTAAAATAATTTTCACAATGCTTTTAGAACAGTGTTCTGGAACAGCAGTTCCCAAACTTGGTCCTTGGTGCAATCACAGAATTTTAACACAATGTAAATTTTCTTAGAAGGATAATTTACCTTCCGAAGTATTTTCATGCTAGAAGTAGTTTCAGAATGCCAAAAAGGTTAACATCTCTTAGTTCATATTGTGCTTATTTCACAATGTTTTCAACAATTGCATTGAAAGAAGTAAGAAAAAGAGAAAGTCTGATGTCATAGGTTTTTTACTTGGTTCTTTACGTAAAAATTTCATTCATAATTTTTTGTGCTGCATTAAACACAATGCACATTTCCCTCACTACTATTTGTTCTGTCTTTGAATTCTTCTTCTTCCAGATGGTTAGGTCTGGGGGCAGGTATTCACAATTTCAGCTGTAGGCATTCACTTCAGTGACCACCGTTAATCTTTAACAGTTATAAATAATTTACTTATTTATACCTCCACAGGCCTCCCATAGGTGAACTGGTGAAATCTCTCCATCCCAAAGAGCACTGCCAGTAGCTCCTTTTCAATCTGCGTATAGCCTTTTTCTGTTTTAGTCAGGGCCCTGCTGGCACATGCGATAGCTTGTCCTAGCTGCATTAAAGTGGCTCCCAGCCCACTCTCTGAGGCATGGCACTGCAACACAAGCTGCTCTGCTGGGTCGTAGTATTTTAGTACTGCAGCCTGTGAAATCTATTCTTTGATTTTTTCAAATGCCTGTGTGTGTCTGTCTGTCCATTCCCATAGTACATCTTTGTGCGTCAGGTCTCGCAGCAGTTCACAGAGGTCAGATGCATGATCACAGAACTTTGCCAGGTAGTGAACCATGCCGAGAAACCGCTGGACTCCTTTCACATCTTTAGGGCAAGGCATCTGTTTGATTGCTTCCACCTTCCCTGGGTCTACATTTAACCCCTTTGACAACAGTATGTGACCAATTTATGGCACTTCCTTACGCCAGAGCTGCAGTTTCTCTGGGTTCAGCTTCACACTGAGGTCCCTGCATCTCTCCAGTAGCTTCCTCAGTTTCATGTCATGGTCTTGTATAGCTTCTTTTTTATTCTCTCCCTCCCCCACAATCAAGATTTCATCTGCAATAATCTTGACTGCAGGAAGACCATCCATAGCTTGGTTCAACTTCCTTTGGAAGATCTCAGGCACTGTGCTGATCCCCATTGGCATGCATAGCCATCTCTTGTGCCTAATGGGTGTGGAGAAGGTTATTAGGTAGCTCGATTCGTCCTCCAGTTCAACATTCCAAAATCCATTCTTGTCATCCACCATTGAGAATACATGTGCCCTGTTCAAGTCTGGCGGCACGTCATCCATCATTGGGTAGCGGCTGGTGGCTCCTCTTGAGTGCTTTGTTTAGTGGCTTTGGGTCTATGCATACTCTCAATTTTCCTGATGCCTTACGCACTACCAGTAGGCTACTGACCCAGTCCGTACTTTTTTCAACTGGACATTTGATTCCTCTTCCTTGTAGGCTTGCTAGCTCCTCTTTTAGTGGGTTGTATAGTGCCACAGGAACTCTCCTCTTTGGTAGCTGTGCAGGTTCTACACTCTCGTTCACCTCCAGCTTCAGCTTGCCTGGCAGGACCCCATCTCCATGGAACACATCTGCATACTCCAGTTTTATCTACTCCTCTGACCATGTCCCTGATGTCTCGACTGCCAGTATGTTGTGGTGATGTACTGTGATCAACTCCATTGCTTGGATAGCTTTGCTGCCAAGGATGGGTCTGTGTATATCTCTGTACACCACCATGAACTCCACCCTGTATGTCTTTTTGTTGCGTGGGTTAGTCACGATCAGTGTGCATTTCTCTCGTGATGTGAGCATGCTCTTATTGTACATCACCAACACCCGGCTGCATGTCTCTAGGCGCATGCCCTGTGTGAGGTTTATAGGGATGACATTGCAACTGGCTCCACAATCAAGCTGAAATCTGACTGATTTTCTGTTCACCAGCATGGTTGCATACAGCGCACTGCTCAGCTCTGTGTTTGTCTTCTGAACCATATTGACAGTCTCTGACTTTGGGCTTAATGTTATGCATAGCATATCTCCATCACTTTCTGACCCTTCTGTGGCATCTCCCATTGCAAGAACCCTGTTTTTCTGAGCTGTCCCTGTGCTTTTGCAGACTGTGACAAAGTGATTGCCTCTCCCGCAGCCTTTGCATGTTTTTCCATATGCAGGGCATTTCTCTTTTTTCCTCTCATGACTCTGCCCACAATATCTGCATTGGATGGTGTTCCTCTCCTCACTGTGATCTGTCCCTTTTTGTGCTTATTTTTGCGACACTTGCGACTGCTACTGAACTCTGTGCCTCTATGGCCTTGGCTAATTGTCTAGAGAGCTCTGGTCTCCCAATCTGCATATATTTATCTAAGGTCAGATCTGTCTCTCTGAGTAAATGTTCCCTCAGGCGAGAGTCCCATGTCCCACACATTATCCTATCCCTGATAAGAGAGTCTGTGATATTTCCAAAGTTGCATGTGTGACAGTTGAAGGGTCCTGTCACTAGAAATGCCTCCTAATAAGTATGCGCCCTGGCTACCTTGCCAACAAGCCTGGATCTTTGGCGATGTGGTCAGTGCGTTTGACTGTTACTTGGGAGTTTGGGGTTCAATCCCCTGCCCGGGCCTTCCTTCGGCTTGCCTCATTCTGACATAATTGGCAGGATCTGGGGTATCCTAATGGATGGCAGCATTCGTAAAGCATGGAGCGTGAGGACACACTCCCGAAGGTGTCGGAGAGATGTGATGGTTGAAGGGTCCTGTCACTAAAAATGCCTCCTAATAAGTACGCGCCCTGGCTACCTTGCCAAAGAGCCTGGCTCTTTGGCGATGTGGTCAGCGCGTTTGACTCTTACCTGGGATTTTGGGGTTCAATCCCCCGCCTGGGCCCTCCTTCGGCCTGCCACACATGTCCCAGCCAGGTTTCTTAATTCAGTTAGATATTTATCAAAACTCTCATCCTGTCCCTGGCTAGGTGTGAAAAAGTTATATCTCTCCATTGTTTCATTTTTCTTGGGGTCACAAAATGCAGATAAAGCCGCGAGTATTTCTTTCACAATAAGACCCTCTCTTGCACTACCAACTCCAAGTGTTTCTATTATCTTTCTCCTTTTTCCCTGATCAAACAGTACAGTAATTTTACCTTAACAGTTTATTCCTTGTCCTCCATTGTAAGATCCATATATAACGAGAATTCCTCCTTTGATCTCTTCCATGTAAGGGCAAGATTACCTTCATCAAAGTCAATCTTCCCCGGTGGTTTCAACGTGCTCTCCATGGTTGCTATCGTCCCGTTTGCTACTCACCCGCTTCGTAGTTCAGACTGGCGGTAGTTGGCTAACTAGCTTTGCCTAGCTAGCAAGCATAGTTGTGAATATTCGGGCGAACTCCACTCAAACATCGGTCCTCTGGCGGCTTTCAGGTTCATACCGCTGCCAGCATGTTTCAATATGTATGTTTGTTTAACTTCGACTCAAAAATGACAGACAAGGATAGCAAGTTAACTCTTTAGTGAAAACTTCGGCAATACAACACAGCCATAGCCCAGCTGGCATTCTACGAAACTGATGTCTCCTCCTAAAGCTTACCACTAGGAAACAGACGTTAGTCCTACAGTCTAAAGCTCCCGACTGTGAAACAAAATATATTGTAACAGTAGCTAGCCAGTAAAGATAATACCTAAATTATTCCTGCTTGACTTCTACAGTAGTCAGTTAGCTAGCTACAGAAAAATGGGCTGCTTAATGTACGGTTTTCATGTAACTCTGAATCTAACTAGCTGGCTACTGTAGAAGAGAAATGAAGATATGGGCAAGTAATGTTAGTGCAGTACATTTCGGCTGAGCCAGAAACATAAAACAAACAATGCTAGCATAACAATAGATGAAATCAAGCCTTTATTAGGCTTTGACTGTGTTGCTATTAATTTTATTAATGCGCTTGCTAGCTTGGTTAACAAGCTAACTGATGGAGGCAACATGCAGTCTTATTGGATTGTACAGGACCGTGCAATGTGGTGCATGTTTGCATCTTAATTTAGTATGATGCAACTTCACAGATTCAACCAAACTTTAATCAACTCATCTGCTGCTCTACATCTGTTAATTTGCAAAGTTAGAAGGTTATGGGTAGTACCATTCTTGATATATTGAGTATGAAAGGATCGTGACTCACTCACTTATTCACTCATTCACTCACTTCCATTGAGGTCATATTAGCCCATTATTGCAGGGAATAACTTTTTTGCACAGTAATTTATTTTATTATTAATGCAATGAAAACTATATGAACGAATATTATGCTCAAGTTCATTTTCTGCTTAGACAACCCCATGTAATTCTAATAATTTCTCTTTCATATTGACAGCTATGAAGCTCAGATTAGTTGTACTATGTGTAGCTGCGGTGCTCACAATGGGTAAGATCTGTTATTTTATTCCAACCTATGACTTAAAACAAAAAGAAAAGATTTATGATGTTTGTCATCATTTCTGAAGTAACTTTGAAATGTCATCCACAATTGATTTTTTTCCACCTCTCTTTGCATAACAGTCTAAAGCTGAGTGCTTTAAAATGCATGTTCTATATTACCCTGTTTACAAGACTTTATGTCCCGTTTTTCAATATTGTTGATTAAATTGCATATTTCTCCCCAGCTGTCAATGGATGTCCTGTAGGAAGGGAATTTCTCACAGCCTTTATGGCAAACTTCAAAGCTAAGCATCCACATGCAAGCCTTCAACTGGCCATCACTGCATACTCAACCCAAGCCACTGTGAGGATGGAGGTAAAGGAAATTGGCTTCTCCAGTACGGTGCAGGTTAAAGAATGGTCCACTGCTCGAGTTCTCTTGCCACCATCAGTTGAGATGCAGGGCTCAGGAGTTTCCCAGAAAACAGCGCACATCACCTCTGACGCTGAAATCTCTGTGGTTGCATTCAACAACAAGCTAACCACTGGAGACAGCAGCATTGTGTTACCCATATCAAAGCTAGACACTGACTACATGATCTTCACCCCCGATACTGGCCACCCAAACGTGGACAAGCTAGTCGCCATCATCAATGGCAAGGATGCCAATACAGTCGAGATCCTTCCGTACAGAAACATGCTGATCCAGGGCACAAGTCTCTGGCAAAAGGGGGTCAAGGTGACCATCAAAATGGCCCCCTTTGAGGTCGTCCAACTCCAATGTGCTCTTTCCTTCACAGGCACTCGACTTAAAGCCAGCAGTCCGGTGGCAGTCTTGGCTGGGCAACAGTGCTCTCATAATGCTATTTTATGTACACATGTCTTCCAGCAACTTTGGCCAGTGCAGCAGCTCTCCAACCATTGGTTGGTACCCGTAATGCGGGGCTCTAAGGATGTTGTGCATGTGTTAGCTATTGAAGACAAGACTACGGTGGGCATTGCCAGAGGGAAGAAAGCAACGTCTAAAACTCTAATGGCTGGACAAACGTGGAATACATATGTTAGGGGGAATATTCCCCTTGTCATTAACAGCAACAAGAAATTATTGGTGACATACTCCAGCAGACACCATCCTAACAATCAATTCTTCATGAGTATCCTACCAACATCGCAGCTGTCAAATGCCTGGTCATTAGACACGCAAGCATCATTCACTAGCACTGCAGTAATCATCTCTGAAGTAACTGGGATCAAGTCCACTCGATTAGATGGTAGAAAGCTTTCAGGGAAAATCAAATGGAACCCTTTCCCTGCTGACCATTCTTTCATGTGGACCAGAGTGCCACTTGGGAAAAGACAGCGGCACGTCACCATAACCAGTGACGTCCTTACAGCAGTTTATGTCAATGGTCGCAAGTTGACCCATAGCTACAGTGCTGCCGGAGTGTGCTATGAAGGTAACCTGCAAAGCGTTCCTGATGAGCATTACATACAGTAGCATTTAATATAGTGTGCAGTGATGATTAAACATTAATAAAATGAAGATAAATCAGAAACCAAGTACTATTCAAGTATTTATTTAATATAATATTGGATCAAATGGATGAAAATAAGCAAACAAAATATAGTAAGAACAAAAATACTACAGTCTTTTTGTTCAAAAAGTCAATATCTTGTGTGGCCACCCTTTGATTACAGCATTTAATCTTTCAGGCAGTTTTCACATTTTTTTTTTATTTCCTCTGCCACTACACCACTCCATATGGTTTTAAGTTCATTGCAAAGAGATTATTTCAATGTTAGTACAGATTTATCTATTATGGTATCAATCAGATTAGGGTCTGGACTTTGAGCAGGCCAAGTCATAACTTTTAAGTCACCAGATGATTCTTTCCGAGTGAGATAATTCTTGCACAACTTAGAAGTGTGTTTCGGGTCATTATCTTGTTGAAAATAAAATGCCCGACCAATCAGTCTCTTTCCAGATGGCAAAGCGTGCCTCACAAGGATGCTGTGATGCTTCTTTTGATCAGTGATTCCATTGATTTTTATGAGATCACTGGCTGCTTTCAAGCAGACTGAACCCAAACCATAATATTACCACCACCATGTTTTCCTGAAGGGGCTAAATAGTCATTTTTGAAACATTCTCAAACTATACGGTGCATGTAAGTTCTGCGTTTGGAGGAGAAAATTTCAAATTTTGATTCATTCGTCCAAAGAACTTGTTCTGAGTCCACCAGTGTCCAATCCTTGAATATCTTGACAGACTCAAGTTTTTTTTTAATGTTGCCGGCTCTAAGTCTTTTTTTGGTGTTAGACTATTTTTATGCAAGCATCTGGAAATAGCAGATCTTAATGCTTTCATCCCTCCACTTCTGGCGCTGTTAATATTTATACAGAGCTGACATGCTGTCAGCCGCCAATATTTTCTTTTTAATTGTCATGTACAGATAACGAACATCAGATGCAACTTAACTCCCGTTTTGCACCTCTATTGCCACTAGTTTTCAGCGAGCAGGTCTCTTGTTTGATGTTGCTTTTTATGGTGCCATGGCAGCATTTAACATCTTCAGAAATTTTCCTTAGTGACCAACCAGCATCATGTAAGGCCACAATGTGGCTATGAACAATCTAAGAGAGCTCCTTCCGCAGTGCCATCGTGTTTAACACTGTGACACTGCTCACAGTTCATGTAACCTTATTAACTTGAACAACTGACCATCAGAGGTAATTTTGCAGAACAATGTTGCCTAAAACCAGTTTAAACAAATTTTTTAGCATCAAAAATCATGGCCTGAGCCTTCAAGCATGCATTCTTGCTATGCAAGAGTCAAGAAAACAAAATTTTCGACACCTTTCAATTGTTACAAAAAATGAATGTTTTCAGTGTTTTTGTTTGTTATGCATATTTTTATGTAAATATATTCATAGGAATGATTTTCTTTCTTCTCCCTGCCTACAATAGTATTTTTCAATACATTCTCACCAAAAAATTATAAAGAGGTGATATATTACGACCCCTTTTAGACGAAAGTGGTGGTGTATAAACATCACTGCACACCACTGTAGCTGGCTGAAGTGAATGGACAAATAGACAAAAGTAGACAAATAATTTGGCCAAGTTTATAAAATGTTGTGACCCGTGATCCCCATGAATGTTTTAACATCCTGTAGGTTCCCTGCGCCGTCCACCTACAGATCCATGTGAGTCTGTTATATGCAGGGAGAAGGAAGAATGTCAAAAGGGGGTTTGTGTTCACATTTCCAAAGCGACATGCAGAGCAATTGGGGATCCCCACTACAGGACATTTGATGGAAAGCGATTCGACTTTCAGGGATCATGCACTTACACAATGTCCACCACTGTGGTTAATGACCACGGTTTGATACCATTTGCTATTCTGACCAAGAACAACCACCGAGGAAGTAGGCATGTGTCATTTGTAAGGATGGTGACAATCATGGTCTACAGCCAGACAATTACAATTGGTAAACGAAGAGGGATAATTCAGGTGAGGCTCATAAATATTGCCAATAATTTCAGATACTGTAAAATATAGATTAATTTTGGACAGTCTATTGGTGACTTCAAATTATTCTACCTCCTCTCTGTCACAGGTGAATGGAACAAATTGCAACCTCCCAGTCACCCTTGTTGGGGGTAAGCTATGGGTAGTCCAAAGAAAAAGCTATGCTGTTCTGAGAACTGACTTTGGAATGGAGGTTAGTTATGACTGGAACTCAAAGCTATTCATCACAGTTCCAAGCAGCTACTTTAAATCAGTGGGTGGTCTCTGTGGTAACTACAACGGAAATCGTAAAGATGAATTCACCACTCCCGAGGGCAAAAAGGTCTCCAACATCCTAAAGTTTGCTAAAAGCTGGAAAACTAAGGATGAAGACATCTTCTGTCATGATGACTGCCAGGGAAAATGCCCCAGCTGCTCTGCAATACTTCAGGAAAAGTTCAGATCAGAGGACTTCTGCGGCCTTATGGCAAAGAGGGACGGTCCATTTGCCAGCTGCCATAAGTTTTTGGAACCTGAAATGTTTGTTAACGGTTGCGTTTATGATGTTTGTGTCAATAAGGGTATCAAGAGGTTTTTTTGTGACAATGTGGAGAGCTATGCAAGAGCCTGCAATGCAGAGGGGGTGAAACTGACAGGAAAGAACTGGAGAGAACAAGTCAACTGTCGTAAGTTTATGATTTTCAGTATTTAAAATTTAATATGCTTTGGAAGAAATTAAAATGACCTGATTTCAGCAACCATCAGGAGTGGCTCTAGAATGCAATGGCAGATTGCACATTTTCAAATATCACTCTTTAATCATGTTTTTGTTTATGTTTTGATTAGAATGTACAGTCATCAGTTTTACCTTAAGTACATAACCTCAAATTGAACAAGGCGAGATGTGAATGATGAGAATTCATGGAGTTCATAAAAAACCAAATTAGGCAAAACACTGTAATCATGTAAATTAGTTGTTTTCATTTTCTATCAAGAGGAGTAAAATTAGGTTAGCAAAACTAAAAACTCACAAGCACGTGGGAAGCTCCACAATATGTTTGGGTGTTAATATTCACAACAATATGATTGCCCTTGTAAATAAATGCCGCGATCAATCTCTTCAACAATTACCTTGGCAAATGGAATGAATCGATTATTTAGCTGGTATGTGTAAAAGAAACAGGTTTACTTTTTTCCATCTCTTAATTTCTCATGTCCGCTGGTCTCCCACATCCCACAACTCGTGTCATATTTTTCTCAGGAACCTGCACTGTTTTAGTCAACTGCATTTTTATTGATTCAGAAATAAATACATCCTGAAATATGACTCACATTTTTCTAAAGACTTATTGGAGATAAAGCAAAAATCAGACATTTCTCCCCACACATTTTTTTCCATCAATTTCACAGCAATGGACTGTCCGGTAAACAGTCACTATGAATCATGTGGCACTGCCTGCCCTGCATCCTGCAGTGATCTTGAGACCTTAGAGGCCTGCCCAAAAATCTGCGTGGAGGGCTGCCAGTGTAACATGGGCTTTGTTCTCAGCGGTGAGAAGTGCGTGCCCAAGAGCAGCTGTGGCTGCTCTTACAATGGTCTGTACTACAAGCCAGGGCAGGAGTACTGGGAGGACAGTAAATGCACTCGCCGCTGTAAGTGCAACCCAAACACTTCAAAGATTGAATGCTCTGAGGGAAGCTGCAAGAAATCGCAGCTGTGTGACTTACGTGATGGTGTGCGGGATTGCTATCCAGCATCCTTTGCTACTTGCAAAGCATCAGGAGACCCTCATTACACAACCTTTGACCGAAAGAGGTTTGACTTCCAAGGCACATGTACATATTACTTTTCCAAATTAATCAACACAACTGACCCAGGATTAGTTCCTTTTGAGGTGCGTGTGCAGAATCAGAATCGAGGAGGCAACAAGAGGGTTTCATACACAAAGACTGTTGAAATCACAGTTTATGAGAACACTATCATTCTGAGCAAAGAGTGGCCTGGTAAAGTGTTGGTAGGTTTATATACTTTAATAGAGACTTGAAATATTGTATATACCATCACTATGCAGACCTATAAACCTATGTTTTTAAATATCCTCCTGTCCACAGCTCAATGGCCAGTTCACCAATTTGCCATTCCAACTGGAAGATGAAAAACTTTTCATTTTCCGCAGTGGTTACTTTGGAGTGGTGAAGACCAACTTTGGGCTGAAGCTGAGCTTCAACTGGGACAGCCATGTCAAACTCACTCTACCAAGCTCCTACTCCGGGGATGTAGGGGGTCTGTGTGGGAATATGAATGGTAATGGAAAAGATGACATGGTCATGCCTGACAACAGCCCTGCTGATACAACCACAATTTTTGGCAACAGCTGGAAAGTAAGGGATGATCCTGGCTGCACCGATGACTGTGGTGGCAGGAAGTGCCCTGAGTGTGATCCCACTTCAGTGTCCCACTACAAGCAGAGGGAGCTATGCGGAATGATAATCGACCACCAGGGCCCGTTCAAGGTTTGCAATAGTATTGTGGATCCTGAGCCATTCCTGGAAGATTGTGTTTATGACATGTGCATGTATAGTGGCCACATCTCTGCCCTCTGTCGCGCCCTCAGTGCCTATACAACCGCATGCCAAGATGCCCTTGCCGCTGTCGACGTATGGAGATCTGATAGCTTTTGCCGTAAGTCATAATAATAGAATCCCTGACCGTTGTTTTGTTTCGCCTGTTCGTGGAGTGAATTTCCTGAATTTGCATTTATTTCATTTTCTAATGGGCTATCAGCTATGTGGCATTTTTTGGCATTTTGTATAAATTATTCTGTTCGGCCCGAAGTAAAATTGAAGGTACATTTGAAGGGCTTCATGGCAAAACATTACATGTCCTATTTCCGACCATGGCATATGTCTCAATTTGCCCCAAAATTCTTCATTTGGTCCTATCGGATGATTTCTTGAAGAGGGCAAAGCCTGCCTCATCATGGATTCTGCATCCCTCATTTTGACAGTATTAATTTCAGAGCCCACTAAAGTTCAAAGTGAAAGTAATTACAGAATATTGCCGGCTCATTCAAGTTAGTTTCAATAAAATACAAAATAATAGTTTATACTTGGGGAAAAAAAAACATACAAATAAAACCATTAATGAACAAAAGAGTAACCTCTTGTCTGCACAATTTCAGCACTTTCATGCAAAGAAAACAGCCATTATAACATCTGCGCAACGACCTGCCCTCCAACCTGCAGTGAGCTCACTGAGCCACTGAGCTGCGAGGACTCGTCCTGCCAAGAGGGGTGTGTGTGCGATGATGACTTCATGCTGAGTGACGGTGAGTGTGTGCCGCTGGCGGAGTGTGGCTGTGTGCATAATGGCCATTACTACCAGAAGGGTCAGGTGTTTTTCCCAGACGGCCTGTGCGAGCAGCGCTGTGTGTGCCAGGAGGCAGGTGCAGTCCAGTGCACCAGCAGCTTCAGCTGTGGCCCCAATGAGAAGTGCCAGATCAAGGATGGGGTACAGGCCTGTTTCCCAGATGGAACTGGAACCTGCTCTGTGTTTGGCCATCATAGCTACCACACTTTTGACAGCCAAGTCTTCAACTTAACTGGGAACTGTACATACTTATTGGCAGAGATTTTACCAGTAGATGAAGGCATTTCCTTCAGTGTTTCAGTGAAACAGGAGACAATTGCTGGAGACGTGCCAGTCACAAGGAGAGTAGAACTTAAGGTTGATGAACTCAAGATAACCTTGTTCCCTGGAGCCATCTGGGTGGCACAGGTAAATACTATCTTCATTCTTTCCCTGGTTTTTCATTAACAGAAAAAAAAGGTAAAGCACAGGTCCAATTACAGTAACTTCTTTCTTTGATGATGGCAGGTGAATGACATAAAAATGAACCTGCCTCTGTTCCTGAATGATGGAAAGGTGAAAGCCTACCAGAATGGGTTTTACATTGTCACAGATACGGATTTTGGCCTGAAGGTGAGCTATGATGGTGTTTCAGGTGTCATCATTGAGGTCCCATCCATTTTCAAAGGTGCCATGCATGGCCTGTGTGGTAACTACAATGATCATCCAGCTGATGACCTCACTTTGCCCAGCGGGCTCCCTGCAGCCTCAGTAGAGGAGTTTGCAGAAGCCTGGGTTGTGGTGCAGGAAGATATGGAGTGCCAGACTGGGTGTGATTTGAAGTGCCCCGATCCGAACACAGACAAAAAGCCTGACGCTGAGAAGGCTTGCAACATTCTGATCTCAAAGAAGGGCCCATTTTCACTGTGTCATGGGGCAATACCACCCCAAAATCACTTTGAAGAATGTGTTCTGGAAATGGTTTTATGGCAGCTGGACAATGCCACACTATGCAGACACTTACAGAGATATGTGGCTTCATGTCAAGCCACAGGAGTCACCTTTGGGGAATGGAGAACGGAGAACTTCTGTTGTGAGTATCTAATAAAAGAAGAATCAGTGACTCATTGTTTTCACGTATGGAGATCTGATTTACTTGTCTTGCTTCACTATTTTCCAACCAGTCTGTGGATATCTTCCCCTGCAGCTATTGAATGCCCAGCAAGGAGTCACTATGAGCTGTGTGCGGACACATGCTCCTCCACCTGTGCCTCCCTCAGTGTCTCCATCAAATGTGCCAGCTGTCAGGAGGGATGCCAGTGTGATGATGGATTTGTGTTTGATGGAGAATTGTGTGTCCCACTGGACAGCTGTGGCTGTATGGAAAATGGTCGCTATTATAAGGTCTGCATTACGTGAAATACCCACAACACTGTACAGCTGTGCTTCCTAACCTTGAAAACTTACCATCCAGGGTTTTCCATCCTGACAAAAGCACACATGCTTCAGTTTTAAATCTCACTGAGCAGATAATTAGTGTGATAGGGTGTGCCAGATATGGGCTGCAACAAAGCCCAGCCCAAAGATGGACTGTCAGGGGCAAGTTTTGGAAACATTTTATGATTAGCTTCGCATGTAGATCAGCCTTGTCAAAATAGAATGGTCAGTCTCTCAAAGGCACTTCCAAATTCTGTTAATCTGACTCCTGTTACATGCAAAAAAGCAAGCAACTGAACAAATAAATCCTTTGAAGGCTTTTTTGGAATGTTTTCAAAACTATTTTTTGTGAAATATGGCCTTCACTTTCTAGTAGTTACATCGGCATTGATATCTTGTTATCCTTATATACAAAGATATACATGTGGGATCTTACATTGTAATGTGTTAAAGTGAACCTCTGTATACAAGGTCACGATGCTCTGGAGTGAGGACAGCTGAAAACTCAACAGCGCCCTGCTCTTCCTCAGAAAAAAATCCATTCAGGCATTTAAAAACTCTCTTTGTTAATATTTTCTTTCTGCAGTCTGGAGAATCAGTTGTGCAGGAAGACTGCACTGAGATCTGCACCTGTAAAAATGGAGTGCTATCATGCATTGACACTGACTGCGCAGACTCTGAGATGTGTTTGGTCAAGGATGGAATCATGGGCTGTTACAGCCAAGGTAAGGCCAGTCAAATACATTGAAATGTATTCAACTGTTTTAGTTTAACTGAATTGAATGTAAAACGTAATATACTAGCAGCAAAAAAGCCCAGCCATTTTTCATTCATTAATAGGTATCAAATGCTCACTATTAACCCTCAACATAGGTAATACCTAGCTCTTTGTCAAACTTAAAACCCCAAAATTCCTGCTTTTACAACTTTGCAATGCGTTTTTTTGTATTTCAGATCCCTGTGTGCAGAAAAAATGCCGCCAAAAAGAAGAGTGCACTTTGGAGGACAATAATCCTGTGTGTGTGCCACAGTCAATAGTGTCTTGTTGGGCTATGGGTGACCCTCATTATCAGACCTTCGATGGCTTGATTTTTGATTTCCAGGGAACGTGCTCTTACACCCTGGTCAAGACCACCGGAAAAGACAAAACCCTTCCTGCATTCAGCATCGAAACCAGAAATAGCATGCGTGGGAGCCCCCGGGGCTCTTTTGTGAAGTCGGTCCTCATTAAATTGCTAGGTCATGAAATTTACATTCCCTACATGGACCGTGGCAAAATACTGGTGAGTATTTTTGAGAAACAGCTCTTCTTTCTGTGTGTGGCGCAAGAATGTGCCCCTAGACACTTAATACTACTACAGTGCCTGACAAAAGTCTTGTCGCATAAAGACATAGTAACTAAAAATAGCATATAACTTTATTTCTAACCAATCAATTGTTACAATAAATGGTCCATTTTAATGTCAAGGGCTTTCACATTAATAATTTGGTGCAAAATGAAACCGTCAAAAAGGGTTCTGATGTTCACAGCCTGGCAAAGCCCATAACATATGTTTTTGCTGGGACAAAAGTCTTGTCGTCTCTTCAGATGATGCAACAAACCACAGATTAGAGTTTAACCTATGACAAATACTGTAATTAACACATTCCCAGATGTGTATAGAAATAACCCCAGTGCACCAGACTTTCATATGAGGTGCGACTAGACCTCTGACAACATGCCAAAGATTCAACCACAGACCAAAGTGCTGATCATCAAGAGCCTGAAGACTGAGTTTGCTGCTGAGGTGGCAGACATCTTTAATGTATCCAAATGTCACGTGGAGGGGATGAGAAAAAGATTTGAAGAAACTGGTGATGTTCGTGGCAAGTGCAGGTCAGACAGACCCCGGTATGACAACTGTTTGAAAGGACCGTTCGTTGCTTCAACTGTACAAGGCTAGCGCTTCTTCAACTACAGCAAAGCTACATTAGGAAATGTCACCAAAAATCCCAGTATCTACAAGAAGAGTTTGTCAAATTCTCTCTCAAAGTGGTTTTCATGGCCGAATTAGTACACAGAAGCCTGCATTAAACAGAAAACAAAAAACCTGCATTGCATTTGCCAAGGCCCACAGCTCGCAGAAAGGATTGATACTGGAAAAGTGGTCGAAAGTTTATTTTTCTGGTGAATCATTCATTGAACTGCATGCCAGTCGCCGTACAAGACCTGTTGGAACCCTCATGGACCCAAGATTCTCCCAGAAAACAATCATGTTTGGTGGAGGAAAAATCATGGTTTGTTGTTACATCCAGCATGGGGGTGTGAGAAAGATCTGCAGAGTGGATGGCAACATCAACAGTCTGAAATATCAAGAAGTTCTTGCTGCCCTACTTATACTGCTGCTCCTTCTCATTCTTCTGCCTCCATGTCACAGTTCCTGAAAGCGAAGAAGGTGAAGGTACTCCAGGATTGGCCAACCCAGTCATCTGACATGAACATTATTGAGCATTTCAGGGGTAAGATGAAGGAGGAGGCTTGGAAGATGAAACCACAGAATCTTGATGAACTCTGGGAGTCCTGCAAGACTGCTTTCTATGCCATTCCAGATGATTTCATCATCAAGTTATATCAGTCATTGCCAAGACGTATGGATGCAGTCCTCCAAGCTCATGGGAGTCATACGCAATATTAATTCTTTTTTCCAAGGCACCATGGCTTTATGTTCTGATATTATAGTGGCATATTTGTGTATTCAAAATAAAGTGTATGTATAATTTCCACATTTTTATCAATGCGACAAGACTTTTGTCCAAGCAAAATCTGACCTTTCTGTACAAATTAAATTATAAAACTCAATCAATGACACAAAACTCTATTTTGGTATATTTCGCATAATCTAGAGGGCTTTGCCTTTCATATAAGCCATTTTTGATTCCAATTGATCAACTACAAGTCAGGTTATTATTTGTTGTTCCTACAACTTGGATAAGTGACAAGACTTTTTTCAGGCACTGTAGACTAAGCTAGTTTCATTAAAATTGTAGGACAACCAACGTGAAGGTATCACTGATAAACCCCCTCACTGATAAAATTAAATTCAATGTAAAAGTTGAAAGACATGTCAATAGGAAAACAATGATCTTTTTAAAAATAAATCACAAATTGGAAGAAAAAAAATTAAAAATGTCTCCGGATGGAGTATGCAGACAATCACACTAGGTAAGAGCAGTGGCTTTCAAAATCAGCCCTGGGGTACCCGTGTATGTTGGTTTTTGTTCCGATCGCGATTGTTAAATATAACAGCAAAAGAAATGAAAATACTTTACCCACTCAAATTTTACAGAATTCAGCCAATAATATTAACATATTAATAATAATATTAACTTATTGTTTCTGAGTTCAAACAGGTGTTGTCATGTTATAACCAAACTTTTGGTTGAATATTGTCAAGAACTTGTCTTCAATGTGTCACCACGTCATCCCTTATAACTGCACGTGGGCTGTGCTACTAAGGATGAGATAGATAGATAGATAGATAGATGTTTCGTGAAAATCAATATGCGCATGCAATTCCTAACACGAATGGGGTATAAAAGGTTTTATTTATTTAATTTATTCACTTTCATTCATTCCAAGTTATGAAGACTTACAAGCCAACAAAGTGAGCAAGTTATTGGTCGTTTGCATGCTGGTCAGTGTGTCCAAGATGTTGCAAATGAGATCAATGTCCACATCACAACCATTTATTGCCGCCAAGATTGTTTTAATGCCACCAATATGACTGATGATCGAACTCAAAGTGGACGTCTAAGGGTCACTGCTGCATGTCAAGATCATCGTATTCATAGGCAACATCTGCAAGATCGCTAGCCAGACAGCTCGACAAACTATAGGCATCCACAACCGACCAAACAGTGCTGATACAGTCAGGGATCAGCTGAGGCACCATAACCTTTGCTGTTGTCGACCAGCCTGTGGTCCTGTGCTAACACCACGTCACCACCAGACCAACTACAGTGGGCCAATTTCCATCAGAACTGGCATCATCAGCAATGGCATAGTGTCATTTTCTCTGATGAAAGTCGGTTTTGTGTCTCTCATGCAGATAGAAGAGTGAGAATATGGTTGCCCCGTGGGGAATGCTATACTGACTAATGTTTCTGGAAAGAGAGACCCATGGGATAGACCAAGTGTCATGGTATGGGCTGGAATCGGATTGAGTCAGAGACTAGGCCCTGTTGTCTTCCAGAATGTTGGTCAAGGTCGAGGTAATGGCATTACAGCACAGAGTTACATCAATCGGGTTCTTAGACCACAGGTTATGCCATTTTTTGCTGGTTATCAACGTCACATTTTTCAACATGACAATGCTCAACCTCACATTGCCAGGGTGACTCAAGGCTTTCTGCAACAGCATTGTAGGTGCAACAGCTTAAAAGGGCATTACAATGGCTGTTAAATGTAAATAATAGCTAATAAATTATTTAATTATTTATTAAGACTTTAACTTAATAATTAAAGTTCCTCGGGGCACCACCCTTCTACTAAAGGGAAAATTAATAGCAATTTAATGACTAAGTCTCATTAATGTTTCACCATAAATGCCAAATTACTACAATCACAATTTATGTTATAAATGAATGATTACAATATTCAACAAAAATGGGAAAACTAGGCTTAATTATCAATGCTAAAATTCAATAGTAATGAAATTACCATTAATATCCAGCATCAATAAAATAACCACACGCTGAAGGAAAGGGGAGCTCTTGACCTGGCAGAGGTTAGATTCAAGCTAATATTCAGGCAAAGACAACCAGAAGCACTTGTTGAAAACATATAAAAAGGTTTATTATGTCTCAGTATCAATGAACATGCAATCAATACCACTTGAATAAAACAATAAACACACAGGAAGGATTAAATAGCGGTTATATCATGGAACAGCATATACAAATAGACTAAAGGTAGGATGTGTGTGTGTGAGAACCACGGGTGCTTGAGAGTGGAGGAAGTGAGAGGGAGAACAAAGAACTGGATGGCACAGGTGGGAGAATTAGAAAAAGACTCCTGCACGAGTTAGGCCAGAGGCTGTGTTTCCCACTCAGTAAGCAGTGTACAGAACTAGCTGAAAAGAGAATAAGAGAATGGAGAGAGAGTGAGAGAGGATGAGAGAGAGAAAGAGCAGAGAAGAAGGCGCAGGCAAAGTCTGATAGGATAGAGTAGCCAGCCGCAGCGGGCTGAACAATCAGTCAGACAAGCCAAACGTCCCAATTCAATTCAAACTTTCTCAACAATCCTTATCATTTACACAGAGCAAGGCAACAATGTAAAACAAAGCAATCCGCGCTTTTAAATGAACTCTCTCAAAGATCGGATATTTAACAGGTCAGCAATGCAGCAATGTAGAGTAAATATCCGCAATTTCCAGACAATTCTCTTACATACTGAAGTTTTCAACCAGTATGACAATAAGATCCAGTACATTAAAACCAGCAAGTAAAGACAAACACAGCTCAAAGTACACAGTAATAATTACAGTCAAACATCAACAATTAGCATAGAATTGCTCGTTTCATATTTAGCTAAATCTGCCCAGATGCAATTGCCTTACTTGGGATCACTACTGAATGATTGACCCAGTTCTCCAGCTTGGGTGGCAGTCCCTTGGTTTCCAGGCTCGTCAGCGGACAGGAAACGGTGTCTGCTTTCAAGGCACAATGATGCACAAGAGAATGCAGAAAGTTCGTCGACCTGTTGATCGGGAAAATAGCAAAAAGGGAAGCTGGTCGCCTTTTCGTTTCTTCCAAAAAGTTAAAGACATTGAAACAAAAGAAATTCCACTGTCGTCTCGCAGTGTGAATTCTTTTAACCAGTTCTTGAATAGATACGCCTATAGGCAACTTTAGTAATTACGGAACAGAACGTAGTTAATCTTTAACTCTACTGTGGTCAACTGGAGAGCTCCGAAAAACTTTGTTCTTTGTTCTGTTCCAAAGAAACTTTTCAGTCAGTTGAATGCGCACCCTTGATCTCTATTAACTCCGCCGTGGCAAAAGTCCAGAGAGAGAGAACAATAGGTTGCTTGACTTTTTAAAGGGGTTTGACGTCATTAGTTTTATTGCATTAGGGATAATGCTTTTGGAATTCTGGGAAATGTAGTTAAAATGGCTGTTCTTTGTGGTTTGCAGCCATTTTGGTGGGTCTTGGCCCTACAGCATAATATCAGTGTTTTGCCTTGGCCAGCACTCTGTCCTGATCTAAACGCCATTGAACATCTGTGGAATGCACTGAAAAGGAGGCTAAATCAAATGAGACTAAGGCAGACTACTCGGGCAGAACTTGAAGCAGCCATCATCAGAACCTTCCCACAGATTTCTAAGGCCAATATCAACCAACTCATTCATTCCATGTATTGAAGTGCATGACTATTGTTAATGCCAATGGTGGTTACACAGGATTTTGACTTAAAGTTAAGTTACAGAACTGCATGATTTTTGAGACATTTTGAGACATTGCTCTCAAGTGCGCATTTGTACTTAGAGTCTGTGGCTGTTAGCTCTCACCATGTCCATAAAACTGTCACTGCTAGCCATCATTGGGCTGAGAAATCTGACCAGGCAGATGGCAAAAACATAAGGTGTGGCCAAGAAAAGGAGAGAATGGTCCGGTGAGTTCTGGGACATCAAAGGCCAGGAAGACCTCGAATAACAACTGTGGTGGATGGCAACAGAAGTCAGTCCTTAGTGAAGAAATACTCCTTCACAGCAGCCAGCCAGATCACAAACACTCTTCAGGAGCTTGGAATATTTGTTTCGATGTCAACAATCAAGAGAGGACTTTGGCTCTGCTCATGATCCAAAGCATACGCCTCGTTTGTGCAGCATAGTCATGTGTGGGAAACTATGGATGCCCATGGAATTGGTTCCCTTGTATTAATTGATGATGTTACTGCTGACAAAAGCAGCAGGATGGAAGCTGAATTGTACGGCACTTTAACTCTTCAGATTCAACCAGATGCATAAAAACTTACTTGACAGCGCTTTACAGTACAGATGGACAGTGATCCAAAGTACATAGAGAAAGCAACCCAAGACAATTTCAAGGCAGTGTAGTGGGATGATCTACAAGGGCCATGTCAATCACCTGACTTGAATCCAGTTGAGCTGGCATTTCACTTGCAGAAGGCATAACTGAAGGGAAAATGGCTGGAACCAGTGGGAACTGAGGACATCTGCCTCAAAGTCCTACTTCAAAAAGGAAGAAGCAATCATTTTGTTATTTTCAGCAAATAAAAAACAATAGCCAAAACATTCTCCACAATCATGTTTAGTTACTGCAAATCCACCTAATGCAACAGCACATTATTCTATGGGGTGCCAAATGTAAAATGGAGCAATTCACAAAAGATTTTGCTGCATTTAGCTCCAAACCTTTCAAAAAGTTGAGTGAATTTTTAGAGTCACTTTTTTTTTTTTTTTTTTTTTTTACCTGATTCACAGCAGTATTTATGAACTCTCTCATATTTAACAACAATTCCCAATTCCAATGAAGTTGGGACATTGTGTAAAACGTGAATAATAACAGGATACCATGATTTGCAAATCCTTTTTGACCTATATTCAATTGAGCACACTACAAAGACAAGATATTTAATGTTCAAACTGAAAAACTTTATTGTTTTTTGGAAATATTAGCGCATTTTGAATTTGATGCCTGCAACAAGTTCCAAAAAAGCTGGGACAGGGGCATGTTTACCACTGTGTTTGTAAATCTACATGTTAAATGTTTAACCAAAATGTTACATGTAGAAACTAAATGTTTGGAACACATGCAAATTGGCCACAGCCCTAATGTATAATTCAGATTTTGTATGGAGGAGAGCACTGTCAAATAAAAGCAAAATCGGTTGTCTCAACTGGGCTGCTTGTCTAAGCAGAGATGTTAAATGCATTGCAATACAAAGGTGAAGTCAGAGTAGCAATCAGATTTAAAATAAACTTTAAAATCACATTGTCTGTGTCACTGTCATCATTTTGTATGGTGGTGTGCCAGAAAACTCAAGTTCATGCAATCTCTTTCTGTAATGGGCGGTGATAGGATGCCAGGTGCCGCGACCAGCGAGAGAAAGAGCAATGAGCAGCCCAGATAAGAGACAAAGACAAAAGAGGTAAAAACCTCCGGTAAAAGCTCGCGCCTCGAAGGACAAATAAAAGTCCGCAACAAGGAAGCAGTGCGAGAGAAAATAAACAACAAGAGAGAAAATTTCTAAAAGAAGCCATTCCTAACAATAAATGGAATATAACAAATCACTAGATAGTTTAACTGGAGATTTTCTCCAGCCGAAGTGCTAGAAACAAACAGACACTCTAGCAATAGGCGTGGCGAACCCCCGGTCATATATATAGAGTCCGGAAAACTCCGCCCCAGCTCAATCAGCCAGCTGGGCCAGGAATTCGATGGAAAAGAGCTCCGATATCGTCCCGGACGATAGAACAAAGAAAGGTCCAACAAACAAACGCACGCCTAAACCATGACACTTTCAGATTTAACACTGAATATTTAGACTAAACATTAAACATTTAAATTTTGATTAAACATACATGTTTAACATTTAACATTTAGATTTAACAACAAATTTATTTTTTACTTACAAACCCCACTTCCAGTGAAGTTGGGATGTTGTGTAAAACATGAATAAAAACAGAATACAACTAGAAAAGTGTTTGCAGGACATTGCAAAAACAGCAGCCCCTCCATTCCACCTGCCCTTGGAACACATTATAAGTAAATTTCATGAAGAATAATCAAACATATAAAAAGATTGTGTCAACAAGAAGTTTTGTTAATACATCCATGACCATGAGCTCACTATGACCTTGACCATGAATGGAATTTGCCCAAAGGTTGATAGAAGCTGAGTCCTGTTCTACAGTTGCAAAATACCAAGTTACAGCTTGGTGTCATAAAATCTTTTGAGGTTATTGTGTTAAGAAGTATTTTGAGGGGCATGGCAGATTTCATGACCTTGACCTTTGAAGTGACCAGTGATGATGCCAAAACAATTTCCCAGAGATATAATAACTGTGACTTAAGTATTAAATGGGTGCAAGATAGCAAGAAAGTTATAGATGCCTGAACAGTAATGAACTATTGCAGTGATCTTGACCTTGAGTGGAATGACATCCAAAGCTGAAAGAAGATTTACCCTGCTATACATTTGCTATATACCAAGTTACAGGTTTCTATCATAAATGCTTTTGAAATTATAGCGTTAACAAGTCATTTGAGGAGCGTGGTCAGATGTCATGACCTCGTAGTGACCTTGTCCTTGCATAGAATTTGCCCAAAAGTTAATAGAAGCTGAGCTGTGTTGTGTAGTAGCTAGATACCAAGTTACAGCATACTATCATAATACTTTTGAAGCTATTTTGTTTACAAGCATTTTGAGAGGTGTGGCCAGTTGTCATGACCTTGACCTTTGAGGTGACCAGTGACTATGCCAAAACAATTCCCCAGGGCTATAATAACTTTGATTAAAGTATTAGAAATAAGTTAAAGATAGCAAGAATGTTATAGGCGAAACAAAGTGCGGCAGCGGCAGCGGCGGCAGACCAACTCGCGCAAGTACTGAAAGAAGCCCCACCTTGTCAGGGCTGCCAATGATTTGCAAATCCTTTTCAACCTATATTTATTTGAGTACACAACAAAGACAAGATATTTAATGTTCTACTGATAAGTTTTATTGTTTTTTTTTTAAATATTCACTCATTTTTGAATTTGATGCCTGCAACAAGTTCCAAAAAAGCTGGGACAGGGGTATGTTTACCACTGTGTTACATCACCTTTCTTTTTAACAACACTCAATAAGTCTTTGGGAACTGAGGACACTAACTGTAGAAGCTTTGTAGGTGGAATTCTTTTCCTTTCTTGCTTGATGTACGACTTCAGTTGCTAGAAAGTGCGGGGTGTCCGTTGTTATATTTTGCACTTCATAATGCACCACACATTTTCAATGGGAGACAGGTCTGGACTTCAGGCAGGCCAGTCAATTACCCGGACTCTTTTACTACGAAGCCACGCTGTTGCAACAAGGGCAGAATGTGGCTTGGCATTGTCTTGCAGAAATAAGCAGGGACGTCCCTGAAAAAGACGCTGCTTGGATGGCAGCATATGTTGCTCCAAAACCTGTATGTACCTTTCAGCATTAATGGTGCCTTCACAGATTTGCAAGTTACCCATGCCTTGGGCACTAACATATACCCATACCATCACACATGCTGGCTTTTGAACTTTGCATTGATAACAATCTGGATGGTCCTTTTCCTCTTCAGGCCGGAGGACAGGACGTCCATGATTTCCAAAAACAATTGAAATGTGGACTCATCAGACCACAGCACACTTTTCCACTTGGTGTCAGTGCATCTCAGATGAGCTCGGGCCCAGTGAAGCCAGCGGTGTTTCTGGCTGTTGTTGATATATGGCTTTCGCTTTGCATGTGTGACAGTTGATGGGTCCTGTCACTAGAAATGCCTCCTAATGAGTACGCGCCCTGGCTACCTTGCCAACGAACCTGGCTCTTTGGCGATGTGATCAGCGCGTTTGACACTCTCCGGGAGTTTGTGGTTCAGTTCCCCGCCCGGGCCCTCCTTCGGCCTGCCGCACATGGTAAAGTTTTAACTTGCACTTGTAGATGTAGCGACAGTTTTTGGCCTTGCCGGTTATGTGTAGAAATTTCTCCGGATTCTCTGAATCTTTTGATGATATTATGGACTGTAGATGATGAAATCCCTAAATTTCTTGCAATTGCATGTTGAGAACCCTTGTTCTTAAACTGTTGGACTATTTGCTCATGCAGTTGTTCACAAAGTGGTGAAGCTCGGCCCATCCTTGCTTGTAAATGACGGAGCCTTTTGGGGATGCTCTTTTTATACCTAATCATGACACTCACCTGTTTCCAATTAACCTGTTCACCTATAGAATGTTCCAAACAGGTGTTTTTTGAGCATTCCTCAACTTTTCCAGTCTTTTGTTGCCGCTGTCCCAGCTTTTTTGGAACGTGTTGCAGGCATCAAATTCAAAATGAGTGAATATTTTTTAAAAAAACAATAAAGTTTATCAGATTAAACATTAAATATCTTGTCTTTGTTGTGTACTCAATTGAATATAGGTCGAAAAGGATTTGAAAATCATTGTATTCTGTTTTTATTCACGTTTTACACAAGGTCCCAACTTCATTGGAATTGAGGTTTGTATTTTTTAGAGGGAAAGTAAAATGGCAAAGTTCACAAATATAGTTGTACATCAGGTAAAAAGGGACTTTTTAAAAAAATCACGCCACTTTTTAAAATGTTGTTTGGAGCCAATCTTTGCCCCTGAAAACTTGGCCCCTGTTCCTCAAATCATGGTCCAAAAAGACCAAGAATTGCTGGTTTTTTACCCTCCCTTTACTTGGGAGTCAGATGTAAGGCATTCAGGCCAATCAGCATTGCTAATTGTTCAGTTAATTACCCAGGAGGAAAGAAAACCAGTGCTGGATTCAGATTTGAGGTCCAGATTAAAATGTCCCTGGCCAAAGCCTTACCTGGCAGCTGCATTTGTGCCAAATCATGATTACAATCACCTGCTGATATCAGCAATTTCAAATCACATAATTAGTCCATTTTTGACCTCATTTATAGTCCTAAATGGCCTCCAGCCTGAATAGCAGGGATACGTGTATATTTACAATTAAATGAAGTTGACCTCACAAAACCTTAAATATTTTGTCTTTGCACTGTCTACTGAGAAATACAAGTCAAGGTAAACTTAAAAACCACTGCTTTCTGTTTCTATGTGCATTTCCAATACCATCCCAAATTTTTTAGCTGGGGTTGTAGTTCCAATGAGGTGCGACAAACCTTGATGTTTTGTTTCTTTTGAAGTAGAACTGAAAGTCAACACTTCAAACACAGCTTGTTTGTTTCTTTTCAGATCCACTGTGGTGGCACATGGAGCCAAAATTATGAAAATTGTGTTACTGTCCAAATAACCATGGATCTGACTGTTTATAAAACAGAGTTGGAAAAGAGTTGGAAAAAAATAGAACTTGCACAGCTATTTGGTTGTATTTTTAGCTCAGAGATTGCACAGTGAGGAATAGTTTACCAGGTCAATAGGTGAAGGTGGAAAGTTAGGGGGATTCCGAGTCTAGGCTTGATCAAGCGCCTGATCTAATTCCAAAGTGAAACAAGTGAGAGGCTCACTCTAGAAGCCAGAAATGGAAAACTGGATATAGCCTGAAAGGCCCGTTATCATCATCCTATTTCATCAAAGTTTTCGTAAAATTGATCTCACTGGACGTTTGTGCAGGTTTAATTCTCCTTACACATGTCCCATTTTATCTTTGAGTGCTTATGCAACCCAAAATTGCATATGCTTTATTCAGAAGTGAGTTATGTTTTTGGCTGATAAATTTTTGTGCCTCCAGCTGGAGTTCAAGGCTGAAAAGCTTTGGCTTTATAGTCTTTCTTTTGTACTTATTGTTTGAAATTATAATGCCATTTTCTAAAAAGTTGGGGCATTATGAAAAATTCCAATAAAAAACAGTGATTTGTAAAACAATTTTGTATTAAATTGAAAACATAGACAAGATATGAAATATTCTTCCCTCACAGCTTTATTGTATTTTAGCAAATACGTGTACACTGTGAATTTGAAGCCTGTAAGAAGCTCCAAAAAAGTAGCCCTTGGGCAATGTTAGACTTAAGTGTCGCGATCCTGGAGACTGATTGTAAGGCTTTAGCGTTTGCCTGGTCCTATTAGTAAGACTCCCAAGAGTAATTGCATTTTTCAGCAAATTTGCCACCCCAGTTGATACCTTGAGGTACCAAGGGGTGCGGATTGGTCAGCAAGAGGATGAACTCTGGCAGCTTCATCAATCCATTGGCGCTATCTTAAAGGGGAACTCAGGGCTAAATCATAATTCTGTTTTATACAATCATAATTAGTAAATAAATATTGTAAAATACAAAAATGTGGAATTTTGTTTTCAAAGACGAGATAAATGAGGTTTTATTCCCCCTAATTAGTTGTCATCTGCTTCATCGGTCACGTGATAATGGCGTAACGTCGCCCGAGAATGACGAACCGTCGCCCTTCGCCCACAGGTATGCGCTGTTATTGTGTTGGATAGTGTGATTGTCCCAGTCCATTATTTTATGAAAAAAGATCGTTCAATATGGCCCATTGGCTAGTTGCACGAGATGGTGTTAAGTACTTTCTGAAATACGCAGGGTGCTTCAACATTAACGGTTTGCCTCTGTCACTTATCAGTCTATATCAGATACTGAGCAGATGATAGGTATATCATCCAGGATATGTGATTTTAGCTATCGCCGCTATTCCCAGGATTTGGCTTAATTGTTTCGGTTTTATAGTGAATTTACTTCGACATTTTCTGATGCAACTACTTAGCTAGTTCTGCTACATCGTTATGGTTTTCTTAGATGTACTCAGCTAACCATAGCTACAGAAGTGATGGTCCTGAGAGTGCAACTGACGTCGAGTGGGAAGGTAAACTAAGTATCGAAAATACTCCCCTAATCTGGTAAAACCTAGTAACTCACTTTTTCATGAAGTAAAGATGACTCAGAAGTAAAGATGGCCAGAGGCTCTCCAACCTGTGAAGGCTTGCGTAAAGAAGTTGTGGAATACTTTAAAAACAATGTTCCTCAACGTCAAATTGCAAAGGTTTTGAAGGTCTCGTCATCGTCAGTGCATAACATCATCAAAAGATTCAGAGAAACTGGAAAAATCTATGTGCGTAAGGGACAAGGCCGAAGCCCTTCACTGGATGTCCGTGATCTCCGGGCCCTCAGACGCCACTGCGTCACTCACCGGCATGATTCTGACATTGACCTTACTAAATGGGCCCAGGAATACTTCAAGGAACCACTGTCTGTAAAAACAGTCCGCCGTGCCATCCAAAGATGCCACCTGAAACTCTATCATGCAAAAAGGAAGCCATTGTTGAGCATGATCCGGAAGCACCGCCGTGTTCTGTGGGCCAAGGCTCATTTAAAATGGACTGTAGCAAATTTGCAAAGTGTCCCGTGGTCAGACGAGTCAAAATTTGACATTCCTGTTGGAAATCATGGGCGTTGTGTCCTCCAGGCTAAAGAGGAGAAAGACCACCCCTCCTGTTATCAGTGTTCAGTTCAAAAGCCAGCATCTCTGATGGTATGGGGATGCATTAGTGCATATGGTGTAAATATAAAGGTTTTAGAGAAACATATGCTCCCCTCCAGACGATATCTATTCCAGGGAAGGCCTTGTGTATTTCAGCAGGACAATGCAAAACCACATACTGCAGCTATTATAACAGCATGGCTTCATAGTAGAAGAGTTCATGTTCTGGCCTGTCTGCAGTCCTAATCTTTCACCGATTGAGAACATTTGGCGCATAATTAAACGAAAAGTCCGTGAGAGGAGACCCAAAACTCTCCAGCAGCTGGAAGCCTGTATTAAACAAGAGTGGGATCAAATTCCAATGGCTAAACTCAAGAAACTTGTCTCCTCAATGCCCAGACGCCTCCGCTCTGTGTTAAAAAAAGAGGGGATGCTACACTATAGTAAACAGGCCCCTGTCCCAACTTTTTTGAGGCCTGTAGCAGCCATCAAATTTGAAATGAGCTCATTTTGTGGATAAAATTGTAAAATTTCTCAGTTTCAACATTTGCTATGTTATCTCTGTTCTATTGTGAATATAATACTGGCCGGTGTGATTTGAAAGTCATTGCATTTTGATTTTATTCATAATTTACACTTTGTCCAAACTATTTCGGAATTAGGGTTGTACATTGCGGTACAAAATTATACAGCGTTTTCTTCCGCACATCAATGACTACAAAAAATATCAAAATGTCTCCATAATTCCTGCACTCCTGTAGCACGAGAAACAGCACAGATTTGCGTAAATTAGTTTGCGAGGCTCATTGAGCAATAAGCCATGAGAATCCATTCTATAGTCTGAATGTAGTGACAGCTAAAGTGCGTTGTTAGGTACGATACACAGCTGAGTGATGGCAAAAATAATTGCTGAGAAGTCCGCAAATGTTTCTGATTTTTTGCAGATTGTCATCCTTGCGGAGTCACACCAATTATATCAACATAGCAATAGGCAATCGCTTTGTCATTAGCATTTCTTTATCATTACGTGTCATGAATTGGTGGTGGTTATTCTGTTTATAAATTGTTTGATTGTTAATCAGGCAAACTTGATCGCAAACAGTTTAAGAGCAATTATGCGGGAAAGGGTGATATTACTTGAAGGCCTTCCTGACATCTGATGGCACGCCACTGGTGTACAGGATGGAGAAGAGTGGACAACAGTGTTTTACACCCCCCCCCCCAGTCACTAAGAATAGCTGGTGATTTCATTTGGGCTTACTAAGGCTCCTGCTGTGTTCAAGAACCTCATTAATGATGTCCTCCGAGACATGTTCTCCTGATTTGTCTGTCTGTTTTTCTGTGAGAGAGGTTTTCTCTCCTGGCAGGGCACGGGATTCCCTGATGTAGCAGGCAAAGACCCTGAATGCATTATGGCCTGAGTCATGTTTGGGTGCCCAAGCACAGACAATGTTTGGGATGTATCTTTATGTAAAATCTAAGATTGTTAGCCCTCAGCATTGTTTGAACACTGCCGGTTATAAACTGAAAATAAGTTAACACAAAGCTCGTGGTCAAATATGTCGATGAAAACCTAGCAATCGAAATGCGGCCTAGATAGCTATATAACTGTCTGCAACAATCAATCATGAAACGTTACCATGACTTGAAATCATGAAGCTAGATAACTTATGGCACTGTGGGAGCTCATTTTCAAGCTTACAAACACGCAAATTAGGTAGGCTGTCTATACCAGAGTCGTTGAAGGGTTTGTATTCTAGCATGTGTTGCAGCTAGGGCTGGATATTAAAAATTCACACTGATAAGGGCTTAATAAAGATATCATTTAGCTATTTGGTAGGCTATTAGAAATGAAGGCAATGGTAGTTTGCTTTATTCAATAAGTTCAGCATTAGGTACGAACAGTAATGTCAGCTGGCAGCAGAGGTCGTGTTAACCGAATATTTTCCGTCATTGACGGATTTTTTTAAATAATGACGGAATATTTTGAAGGCCGTCCGTCGTTTTAACAGAATGTAATTCACACCCCCGTCCAATTGGTGGTGGGTGTCATATTGTCTCGAGCATTGTCTTTGATCTGTATGACAGAGATCCCAAGTCTCACGCATTCAGCGTAGGTCTCACGCATTTTTTCGGCTTATTCACCGTAATCCGCAATTATTCAATGAACGCTTATTAATGAGATTCTCACGCGGAATTAAAATCCTTGTGCATTGAAGTTTCAGTTTCACTTGCGTGAAGGTGGACCTCACTATGGAAAGCGATTATGACTCCGGACTTCTCATGCTTCTCTTTACTCAGGGATTGGAAACAATGCATGTGTTTCATGATCATTTAAATTGTTTAAATGATATAAGACCATTTGAAACGTCTTTATGCAATTCCATTGCTTTCAATCCTTCAGTAAAGACAAGTGTGAGAATTCCCGAGTCATAATCAATTTCCGTGTCACTAGTGGGGAGATCCACCGTGATGCATGTGAAACTGATTAACTTAATGTGCAATGACTTGAATTCCGCGAGTGAATTTCTTCAGTTCACATTGATTGAATAATTGCTGACTATGGCACAGGAACGTGAATGCCACTAAGAGGCGAGAGACTCAAGCCAAATGAGTCAGACTTGGCATCTCTGGTATGATCCGGTATTCCTCATATTTTTTTAATATGATCATTTGCTCTTCATTTTTAAAATATGCTGCTCTGCTGCCGGTAGACGAATGGTCATATGCTACAAACACCGTCTCTGTTATGTGAACACGGAGATATCTAGGTGGGGAAAGCCCCGGTTGACATAACGAGTTGATAGGCAGCTTCGTAGGACCGTTTAGCGAGACCGCGGTTGTTAAGCTTAGTGAAGCCCAGCAATAACTGAAAGCATTGTTCATTTGCGCACTGTTACTGTGTGGGGGGAGAAATCATTTGTGATATTTTATAAAGTTCATACAGCAGTAAGTTCGAAAATCCACACAGTGCTGTATTTAACACAGTGCGCAATGTATGTCTACATGAATCACTGTCGGCATCAGCAAATGCGTAATCTATAAATTATTCTGTTTATTTTATTAAAAAAATAAATGATTATCAATTTAAAAAATAAAATTACAATGACAGATAAAAATTGATTATGACGGAATTTTTATACCCCTGTCCGTTACAATGACGGACAATCAGAAAGTGTAATGCGACCTCTGGCTGGCAGACTGCTAAGTTACATCCCACTGCCAAACAGAATGTCCAAATCACCTGCTATCTAACTCATGACCACTGTATTAGCTTTAACGTTTGCAACTTAGAGCTGTTTACTCCCTATGGACATGCAATGTTCCCAGAATTAGAGTGATAAATGCTGACAAGAGGGGATTTCTCTGATGCAGCAATAGTTCAGCCAGAGCTAGCAACATTCTTAAGGGAAGACATTTAAGACCAGATAGGTAAAGTTATGCTTACGGTTAAGTGAGCTAGGCAGTGCACTATCAACGCAAGAGTCAGGCTAAACATTTGCAAACCACTGAATAAATTTATTTATTTTATTTAGCCCTTATTTAACCAGGGAAGTCCCGTTGAGATTGAAATCTCTTTTTCAAGGGAGCCCTGGGGGTTGAGGTGGGGAGGCCATTTGCACAGCCAATTGGATCAGGGGATGATTAGGTGGCAGGTTGAAAGAGCCAGGTTGGGACTTAAGCCATGACACCAGGGAACCCCCTACTCTTATCAAAGAGTGTCATAGGATCTTTAATGACCACAGTGAGTCAGGACCTCAGTTTAACGTCTCATCCGAAAGATGGTATCTCCTTCAGTACAGTGTCCCCATCACTGCACTGGGGCATTGGGGATTATTCTACCAGAGGAAAGATTGCCACCTACTGGCCCACCAACACCTCTTCCAGCAGCAACTTGGTTTTCCTGGGTGGTCTCCCATCCAAGTACTGGCCAAGCCCACACCTGCTTAGCTTCAGCCACGCAGCTGGAGCAGATCGAATAGTGGTATGGCTGCTGGCAAATAACTGCACATTCAACTGATATTGGGTCCCGAGACCTTTTATTCCCAAAGCGTTCTAAGATCTGAAGTAGGCTGTCAGTACCCAAGTTGCTTGATGACACCTGTAACCCAATGACATGGCATGTGTGCCTTGTTTTTTCCTTTTTTGCAATAAAACAATTGAGTACAGAAATCTAATAAGCAGCTCATTTATTCATTGATGTCTTGGAAAATACCATCTCCAGTAGTGCAAGTACTCTTCCTAAAATATGGTTACATTGTAAATATATAATCTCTGGGCTTTTATTCTTCATGAAAGACCTGGGCTTAGTAATTTTTTTTTGTGTGGGTTTTTTTTAAGAGAGCTAACGATCCCTCTATGTATGAAAAGCAACTAATTAAAAAATAATAAACAGCTTGTTGAAATGCTCCTGTTGCAGTTGAGATTGGATCAACAACCAGTTTGGGGACCGCTGGTATTGGCAGCATTTAAAGCACATGTTTAACTGTCATTTATTGTTTTTGCAATTAGTTTTTTGATAAAAATGCACTGCCAAGGGGAAAGAATAAAAGCTTGCACGTCAGGTACTCTTTCATGTCAGGGAGGAAATTTTTGGATAACGCTCTCGCATTGGCTACTACTTGTTTCGAATCTGCTGATCTGAAATGAAACATGGTTCAGTGTGTACCCGCAATTCAAAGTTTTGTAGGCGGATCTATCCAGGATAGGGAATATTAATGGTAAGAAGAAATGTTATGATAATGTCACTTTCACTTTATTGATTACTGATAGGAAAATGAATTAAGACGCTATGCGAGGATTCTGTCATTTGCAAATCCCCCCCCCCACACACACACATCCTGCCTTGTTTTTTTTTAAATATTCAGCAAGTAATTTGTTTCCGTCATACTTTTCAGGGTAAATGTCAAAACACAGTAGAATAAAACACTATTAAGGTGCTGTTATATGTTTTGATCAGTAGAGTCTAAGCAAGGCTCGGGCTGTGTTTACCAAAAGTACACTGCCTGGCAAACAACAAAAAAATTTTAAAAAAGGGGGCAAACACATTATTTTGTTGGACCGCCTTTAGCTTTCATTTCAACATGCATTCACCATAGCATCATTCTGATAAGCATATGCAATGTCACAACATTTATTTCTGTCGAGACTGGCACTAATTTTACACCAAGATCTTGTATTGATGATGGAAGAGTTGGACCGCTGTGTAAAGTCTTCTTCAGTATATCCCAAAGATTCTCAAAAAGATTATGGTCGGGACTCTGAGCTGGCCAATCCATGCGTGAAAATTATGTCTCGTGCCCTGAACCACTCTTTCGCAATTTGAGCCTGATAAATCCTGGCATTGTCATCTTGGAATATGCCGTACCATCAGGGGAGAAAACATTCATTGATGGTGGTCATTCAGTATATTCAGGTAGTCAGCTGACCTCATTTTTTGGGCACGTTATTGCTTAACCTAGACCTGACCAACTGAAGCAACCCAAAATCATAATATTGCCCCCACTGGCTTGTGCTGTAGGCACAAGACATGATGGGTGCATCACTTCTTCCGCCTCTCTTACCCTGATGCACCTGTCACTCTGGAACAGGGTGAATCTGGACTCATCAGACCATATGACCCTTTTCTATTTCTCCACAGTCCAATCTTTATGCTCCTTAGCGAATTGAAGCCTTTCTTCTCGATTAGCCTCACCAATAAGTGGTTTTCTTTTGGCGTCACAGCTGTTTAGTCCCAATTTCTTGAGTTCTCTTTACATTATGCTCCAACTTTCACTCTTAAACATAGCTGTGAGGTCTACTATTGATTTTTTACAATTTGACCAAACATTTAATTGATCCCTGATCACAATTATTCAGAATGTTTTTCAACAACATTTTTTTTTAATCAAAGATGATGTTTCACCATTATCCTTTTCAGGTTTTAATGATGCATTGAACAGTTCTTGACCCAATTTTCATTGTTTCTGCAATCTCCTTAGTTGTTTTCCTTGCTTGATGCAGGCCAATAATTTGACCCTTCTGAAACAGAGTAGCATCTTTTTCACCACCACAGGATATAGCTTCCAACATGGTTGTTTAACCCCTCTGTGCAGATGTGGACATCAGAGGACAAGGAGCTGCTCTATTTATACTTGCAGTTACACTATTCTATCACTAGATGGCACACTCGGATCAGTTATTGAATATTTACCAGAAAGTCAAGCTCAAACACAGTTTAGAATATGGACGAGTTCAGTCCCATCCCTGTTTCCCAGGAGTTGGATGAATTAAACTCTTCAGCTAAGCCTGCTGTGCAAACCGCTCAATATACTTGCCCATAGTATTTATCCAGCAATTCTAAAAAAAAAAAAAATCTCCTGCAACAGAAAAACACATTTTATTTTCAATTTATATTTTTTTTTTACTTATGGCTAGCTGGCTCGCTGTTTTTTATTCTCGGTTTACCATAGCCATGATGATCACAGAGCTTGTTTGCCACATTGGTTAGTAAGAGTAACCGTTAGTTTTTGCTAATAATACTGCATGTGGTGGCATTTTGCTCAATTTGGCTCTTTTTTTAGAATTTATACCGCATTCAATGACATTGAATGCCGAGGTTTTGGCTCATTTAAAATGCGAACAGCTCGAGCTCTTCGGTAGACCCCCCTGCTAACGTTCGTTGCACCATTCTGTTCAATCTAGGTTAGCATATTGACTGCTTTTCCTGATAGTGGAATGTCTGATCTGTTATGATAAGGTATATTTCAGATATTACTGAGTTTGTGAGTTATACTGCTTCTGGTGTGAAAAGTGTTTATATAAGGTTGCAAGGTTGGAAATGGGAACTGCTAGCTTTTCATTGCGGGGTGAATGTTCTGACCGTTAAATAAGCAGTTCCTTTAATGAGTGTGTGTCCTGGCTTATGGTACTCTGAAGAAAATTGGACAAAATTCCATCAAACTTTATCATGGAGAAAAGGCATGTTTTGGGTTTGGAGATGTTTCTGGTGACCGTTGATGTCCATCTGCGCCAATATTGATAAACTCATGCTAAATCCAACCAGAAAATCATTAATTCATATTGAATTTCATGCGCCAAAAGTTGATTTTTGTTAAATATATGATAATTTTATGATTTGACAGTGCACCATTTTCAGGGATGTGGGAGTTTGGGGAGCCACCTGGAGAGCTGTCTTATTAGGCTCTGAAAGAGTAGATAATTTAGAATTTCATGCTCAGAAGAACACTTGTAGTCAAGGAGTTTATGATCCCAGAAATGTATAGTTTTAACCCCCACTTATGTTTAAATTCTCAGTATTATTATATATATATATTTTTTTTTTTTTACAATTTCAGTGCTGAATTTTCATGAATTTTTTCTCTACCAAAGTAATGAAAATCAACTGAAATACAATCGAACTCTAAATGCTACAAGTGTCTTGACTCAGTTGAGGCATTTTCTTCCTCTCTTTCTGCCTGAGATAGGCAATTATGCTATGAGGCTCACATTATAACATATCTTAGTGGTTTAAATTTCTCAAATAGGGTTTATATTTGGCACAAGAAAAAGATAACATGAACACTTGTGTACTTTCAATATGGTTGCTAAATATGAATATTTTGCAGAAACTTTGCTCTAATCTGACCTTCTGTATTTGATAACTTCAAAATTTACAATATAAATAAGCAATTTCCACCAGTGACACGCTGCATAAACTTGGGGGAAAAAAATGTTTTCAGGCTTGTCACTGATGGAAATGCCTTGGTTATATTGCACTTGATCATAATGATCCCAATGCTGTTCTTCCCAAAAACAAATTATTTACTGAAGAGCATAGTTCAGAATTTCTAAGCTCACACTCTGCTTGTACTCACTTTAAAAAATTGTTGAAGTGTTGCTAGGACTGGACATGGATATATATAAGAGACACCCTTGTGACACTAAACTAAATTCTGTCCTATGTTAAGTTCCAAACAAGACACAGCCTGTTTCCATGCTGGCCACTGTTTCATTCACTGCTGTGTCACAGCTGGAATAGACCCGTGTCTGTTACTGCAAAGAATGGGCCAGATATTTTAGAGCATAGTTATGGGAAAATCTAATTTCAGGCTGCCATATTACATTTATGGAAATTAGACATATTTCCCTGGAAGGGATTTCTTGGGACTTTTAGTGCGTTACTCTGGAGACTCCACAGAAATACCAGGTGGTAAAAAAAAAAAAAAGTTGTTAGCTTTTCCCAAGTCAAGCCTTATTTTGACCATTGGCCTGTCAGCCTTTCACATTGTTTATGGAAAGAGTGGACATTGTGTTCACTGGGACAAAAATGAAAAGGAACATCCTGTTTGTTATCCGTTGTATCTCACTTGGGGTCAGTTACCAGATTTTTTGCTTTTTCAGTTGTGTTGGCAAACAAAGGGATTCTGCATGCAGTTTACATTTTTTATAACCAGTTAAGCAGGAAATTATGGAATGACATTTAATTCCCTGAACCTGGCACTATACAAATTTAACTTGATTTTTTGACTACAATAGTTTTGAGTGCAAAAAATGTTGAAACCAGTGGTATTCATGAAAAATAAGATTCCGTGGTAAGAGACCATAAAAATCCAAACTCAAGCATTGAAATAGATCATTTCTGTATGGCGGTACTTAACATATAGTATATTAACTGTGCGTTTGTGGTCTTTTCTGCCTGATTTTTGTTGGGTAACTCTGAACCATCTATGATATTGTGTGCAATACTGTTTGTTAACTGGATTTGGGTGGGGGGATTAAATATTTAAATTGTTCATATTACAGGGCTTAATACTCCATTCCAGTTTTTCCCCAGATCTGATCTTTCTGTTTAGACTGTTCACATGCATGTTTGAGGTGGGACATCCAACACTGTGAAACACTAATAACGTCACACACGTCCAGCATTTGTTGCTGTTTTTTGCCTCGTTAAATCTCGCTGCAAGATGCATCGCAATTTCTTCAAAAACAGCTTCATGACGTCTCCTTGAGCTTGGCTTGGAAAGAAACATCTTCCATAAATTCCTATGCCTAACCGTCTTGAGGACTGGTTATTGCAAAGGACACGTGGTACGACAAATGTCCCATTGGACCAAAAGGCTGACACCCTGTTAATCCTAAAACAAAGAATGAACTGAATGTCAACATCAACAGCAATTTGCCAGCAATTTGAAAGTCAATCGCTTTTACTTAATGTAAATAGACAAAGCCATCAAATTAGTAAGTGAGGTGTGGCACAGCTGTAAAAAGAATTTTACATAGACAACATCACCTATTAAAACTGCAAATACAGCCATTAGACAATCAAATTTACAGTATAAGTCATCACAATACATATGTAGTGGAGAAAGGGTTGTGGTCCTGTCAAATCCACCATGAATTGCAACACATCTCAGGTGTCCTGTCTCTGTTGCAAGCAAGTTGCTGTCAACATTGTCCTTCACTCCTTTCTTTGTTTTCTGGATAATATGTCAGGGCTGTGAATGGGCCCAGGCGTAGACATTAGTATCAAGCTTAACATGTTTAAAGAGGCTGAAATCGGTGTCAGACAGTCAAGAGGGGGTATTGAAGTACAGAACCACATGGCAAGAATCAGAGTTTAAAAACGAGCAAAAATCCAGACTGGCAGGATGCAGTGCAGAATCAGAGGCAAAATGATAAACAGAAGACAGCAATTCATGAAGAGCAACTCAAAACCTCTAAACCAAGGACAAAGAAAACAATACACAGGTAGCCTACATAGTACCAAGGTTGTTCCTAAAACAGAGGGACTCACAAAGTGAAGCAGGAAACAGGGAGCTTATAAAGCCAGCAGATCAGGACAAACAAAGTCAAAGCATGTGTAGGGGAGAACAACAAAGCCTGACTGGGGGCATGGTAACCAAGAAGACAGCAAACTAACTAATTAACAGTTTGGGGAGAGCTAGCAGGGACAGTTAAAGACGTGCAGAAGCCTAACATAGAACTGAAATTATTAGAACAAAGAATAATACAAAAAACTCTAAATTAAACCTACATAAACAAAAAGATTCACAGAATACTGACACTAATTAGGCCAGTATTTCCCAAACCTCTTCCGGCGTACTCCTTGTCCTGCATGCTTTAGATCTCCCCTGCTCTAGCCTAGGTGATTCAAATGATTTGCTTATTATCAAGCAGCTTCTGGGGTTAATTATGACCTGATCATTTGAATCACCTGTGCTGGAGCAGGGAGCGATCTAAAGCATGCAGGACAAGGGGTACGCCAGGAGAGGTTTGAGAAACACTGAATTAGGGGATGCAGGATGGGGGAAGAGGCAGGCAAGGAGTTCATCAGGAAACTAAAAACAGGTGATACACAGGGGAACAGAGAACAAGAGGGTGTGGCTACAAATGGAGAACAATCAAGAAAACAGAGTGGGGAGGGTGAGAAAAAGGGAATATAGAAACACAAATTAAATGAAATAAACAGAACAATGAAAAATACTGAAATAAATACGTGATATCAATAAAACATAACAACACAACTAACAGAATGACAACACTGTTATACTGGGCTGTCAGACTAAATGGCTTTTGGTACTATGGGACATTTTTTGGACTATTGGGCCTCAAGAAAAATGACCGTTTTTTTTTTTTTTAGGATGTCAGGCCGTTGGACAAATGGGCTTTTGGTCCAATGGAAAATTTTCTTAATAATGGGCCGTTAGACCAATGGCATGGTACCACTGTCTCACCTTTGACTTCCTGTCTCCAGTTTTGTTCTTCTTCATTAGTTTCAACGGACCTCTCAGACACTATATGGTGGGTGATTTGCACTTGCGCAGTGAAGTATGATGTGGAAAAACCACGGATGTATGAAACAGAGACTAATTTATGTGTCCACACTACATTAGAAAAAATCCTAAACTGCATCATGAGCGCTAAAAAAAAAAAATCATATTAGGGCCTTTGCCAGTAATTTGAACGTAGCCTGAATGACGTGACCAATCATATATCATTGACATAAAATCGGGGTATTTAATGAAGCAGGATTACTGTGGTATCTGTTTTTATCTGTAATTGACAACTGCAATTGTGTTTATTTATCTATTGTATTATTCACTGCATTTGTATCTCTTTTTTTCTTCTTTCTTTTCTTTCTTTTCTGTATTCAGTATATCTTATTCTAAAAGCCTGACCAGGGACAAAGACTGCAAATTAGCTGAAGCTAGACGTCTTATATACATCACATTTTCCCTTTTTTGTGGCAATGTTGTATGTATCGTCCCTGTCAAATAAACATTAAAATAAAAAATAACTCCACGGAGTAAAACCAAGAATAGCTCTTTTCACCTTTGTTGCTAGGCAGTAGGCCAACACCCTGTTAATCCTAAAACAAAGAAAGAACTGAATGACAACATCAACAGCAATTTGCCAGCAGTTTCAAAGTCAAATCACTCTTACTTAATGTAAATAGACAAAGCCATTAAATTAGGAAGTGAGGTGTGGCACAGCTGTAAAAAAAATTTTTACATAGACAACATCACCTATTAAAGGAGACCTATTTTGCTATATTTCCAAGGTTATATTTTGATCTTGGACTCCCCTAGAGTACTCCTGATGGTTCAAAGTCCAAAACAGGGTCCTTATTTAGCTCATACTGACATCCTCAAAAAACCCCATTTGTAGTCCATTGTAGTCTCTGCCTGAAACGCCTCGTTGGGGTGGCCCTTCCGCTATGGCCCCCACTCCTCGTTGCCTACTTTCTTCTGATGGGCCAGCTCTGTGGAGGGTGGAGTTGGGTGGGACGAGGCTGCAGAACGCAGTTTTCTGGGTCCGTCTCCCCAGTGTGAAACGTGAGACACGTCTGTCATCTGAGAAGGAATCCGCAGGGAAATTCCACAATCTGATGCTATACTTGAATATAGATCTAATGAAATGAACTTGTTCTAATAAACGCAGCGGCGAAAGTGGAGGATGCAGTGCGAAAGTCTGGCAGCTCAAGCTCGACTGTTATCGGCTACAGTTTGCTACGGCAACAGTGCTGAGTACAGCGGTTTTTCTACTCTGTAGCTAGGATGCAGGGAAAGCTGGAATCCACCACATACAGACACATTTGTAGAACGGGTCGACCTACCCAAGTGTAGACCGGAGACCGTAGAAATCCGGTGGGTCTGAGTTGAGAGGGAAACATGGACAGTGAGGAGCAGCTAAAAGTGGACCAACAGCTTATGGACTGCTTAGGTGTGTATTATAAGGACCTGCTGGTTCTTGTGCATAACTGTGGTGTGTCGTTAGCAAAGTAACGAACAGCTTCTGCGCTGGTATATGACGAAGGGGCGAAAGTTCCAGGCTAAACGGCCTTTTTCGGAAATTGCCCGTGGTAATGTTTTACTTATTGCGTGGGAATGACCAGCGTTTCCTCGCGGAAAATGGGCGTGTTATGGATAGTGCGCGAGAGACAGATAGAGCTCCGGTTATGTTATGAGCATAATGCAGGTTTTACAGACCGTAAGTTCCGTTTGCGTGAACCGTTGCTTATGTGGAGCTAGCGAATCGATCACTTTTACAGGAAAGAATTTAATATTCAATCGCCGGCAATGCAGAGAAATCGTTTGTTATACCAGCCACGTTATAGCCTGTGCGTTTCCCTATTGCTTTCACCAGTAGCATCAGAGTGCTTGCCCAGATATTGGAGAAGAATCAGGCTGACCCGGTCATGGATAAGCGATCGTTTCACAAGCACCCAAAAATGCGCCCCAAGCTCTGCAAAACCTACATCTGGTCTAACTGCAGCCTTCGCAGCCCAACTCTGCAGACACATACAGCACCTCTCCGGTTAGTTTCAACTGTAGTGGCTACAATCAGGCAACGTTATGATGAAACTGCCACATTAATGCTTACCAAAGTAACACAAGCATACCGATCATAATTACTGCCTATAAGTTACCAGGAGCATTTTAATTTGCACAACACGCGAACTAACATGCAGTAGCTGATAACCGAGCGGTCATAACAACTACAGAGACAAATGTTACCCTGCAATACAGATTTTACAGACAGTAAATTCCGTTACCGGGGGGCAGTTGTACCAAGCATCCGAATTACAAACAAGTATAAAAAGTTTGCTTCAAATGAGGTTAATGTTCACACACCTTCTGTTGAATTTCCCCTGATATTACTCTTGCATATTTAGGACACAAACATTAGCATCAGTAACTTGGCTACGTTAGCCGCAGTGCTACAGCCACATTCAACAGGCCATCAGTTGGGTAAGCTTATGCAGTAAAGCAACTGCTTCCGCATCTGTAGCCATGTTTCCATCCACACGTTCTTATACGAATTAAGTAATATCAAATTAAAAATGCCTTACAGAGACTGTGAAATTCGACTTGATTTCAAGACTATCGACTCATAGTTTGTACGGTCCATCTCATCGGATTTTCTCTTGATCGGTAAAAGGCTTATGCGATAAATGCTGATGCAAACGTTATTTGCCGAATAAATCTGCTACTGCATCTTGACGGTGTTTTGATGCCGTCGTTTCCTTCTGATAATCGTCTGCTATGCTGCTAATAGCTGGCACCTAAGCACTATTACAACTTGTGCAATTATCGTCATTTGTTGGTAAACGCAATCCATTTTTGCTAACCAGCTAAGTTAGTTGCCTAACAAACTACTTTTGTTCACTTGAAGGTTCAGCGATTCCGTGCGAAAATGAATGGAAACAGCTTAAAATGTCAGAAATTATTCGATACACCAATTTGATCACATAAGAGCATGTGGCATCATTACGCACTATTTATTCGCTTTAATGCCGTTAGATGGAAACGTATTTTCACCAGCTTAATTCACATGAATATTTTTGGCGAACTTCAGATCATTCAATTGACAAGTGGATGGAAACATAGCTTGTGAGTCATGGACAGTCACGACCGATCCAGGCTTTATCTTCAGATATTTTAGAAAGCCTGTGCTTGAGGCCAGTTGTTAGTGCTAACTATCGTTAGCGGTCCTGCTAGCCAGTAGCCACCCGTAACACGTTAGTTTCACTTACATTATTTGCTGTTATATCGTTACTTACAGCTTGTGGCTCTGAGCGCTTGATCGATGCAGCTGCTTCAGGTTTGAGAAGCAGCTGAAACGCTTATCCTGTGTCGAATTATCCTTTATTAACAAAGCTGTCTTTGGTGAAATGCTGAGCACAAGCAGCTAATGTTCCCTTTGGCCGTAGCTGTTTGCTGCCAGCAAACAAAAAAAGCTACCCACTGATTTCTGGTGGCATCGTCTTTTGGAAGAGAAATAGGTGCTTTTCTTTGCGTCCAAAAGTAAACGGACGAGCAGCTTTGGGAGAGATACTGACAAAACTGCACCTCAAATGATCTGCGGTTCTTCTTTTGTATTTCTGGAAATGTAGATGCTACTAAGGCATAGTATGATCTCCCGTTGTTCATGTCTGCTAGAATAGTTTCCGGTGTGGGCAGGTCCAGCGCCGTGATTGGCTTTGGCTAGGTCTGTACTAATTGGACGACACAACCTGACGTCAGGTTTTGCCCAGATCTTGTGAAGATCTCGGGAGGAGCTGTTCAGAGAGGAAATCACGTTCACGAAATCACATTCTTGGATTACGGCAAAACCTCTGTATCTTATGTTTAGAAACTTTACAGAGGTTGAGTATGGACAACCAACATTATAACATTACTAATATGTATTAAAAGAAGGATCAGCATAATAGGCCCCCTTTAAAACTGCATATACAGCCATTAAACAACCAAATTTACAGTATAAGTCATAGCGATACATATGAAGTGGAGAAAGGGTTGTGGTCCTGTCAAATCCACCATGAATTGCCACACATCTCAGGTGTCCTGTCTCTGTTGCAAGCAAGTTGTCATTCACTCCTTTCTTTATTTTCAGGGTAACATGTCAGGGCTGTGAATGGACCCGGGTGCAGACAGTAGTATAAAGCTTGAAGTGTTTAATGATGCTGTAATCAGTGTCAGACAGTCAAGAGGTGATATTGAAGTATAGAACCACATGACAAGAATTAGAGTTGAAAAACGGGCGAAAATCCAGACCAGCAGAATGCAGTGCAGAATCAGAGGCAAAATGGTAAACAGAAGACATCAATTCATGATGGGCAACTCAAAACCTCTAAACCAAGGACAAAGAAAACAATACACAGGAAGCCTACACAGTGCCAAGGCTGTTAGTAAAACAAAGTGAAGTAGAAATCAGGGAAGAGACTGGGAGGTTTCAAAGTTAATCGCCCTTTAAAAACCTTGCAAAACTGTTTGAATGTCAAACTGCAGGATTTAAATGTGCTCCTCACCTCTGTGATTTTGTCCTTTCTGTTTTAGATTGATGGCATGATTGCAAATATTCCAGTCAGCCTGGAGTCTGGCAGCATAGAAATCACAGTGTCGGGTATAAGGGGCACCCTAAAGACAGACCTTGGCTTGGAAATCGTGTTTGATTGGATTTCATTGTTCATGGTAAAGGTAACCAGCAGCTACTATGACAACCTGGCAGGGTTGTGCGGAACCTACAACGACATCCAAGAAGATGATTTCACAACACCAGGAGGGAAAGTCATAGCAAATACCACAGAATGGGGCCGGTCTTGGGCCATAGACAATGGTGACCCCTTCTGCTGGCACTCCTGCCGTGGTGCTTGTCCTACCTGCTCTGAAGAGGACCTGAAGTTGTATCAAAGTGAAAAGTATTGCGGTTTACTCCTAAAGAAAGATGGCCCTTTTAGTCAGTGTCACGGAATTGTGGCGCCAGAGGAATTTATCTCAAACTGCCTTTATGACGTATGCATCAATAACGGGAGACAAAACGTGTTCTGCGAGGCCCTTGCCAGCTACCTTGGGGCCTGTCAGGAGGCAGAGAGCACTGTATCCCACAAATGGAGGGAGATTTCCAACTGCCGTAAGTGTATTTGCATAAAATTTGCATACAGGTGCACTTCTGATGCTCTTATCATTTCTTGGTTCATGCTTATCAGCACCATTTTCAAACTGACATTACATCTAGAACAATAACATTCTGCATGTCACGTTTCATTTCTTTTTAACCCTTTGAGCGGATAGTTTTTTGGAATGTCTTGTTTGCTACAAGCTTTTTTTCTGTTACTCCACTGCTTTCAATTACCAGCACAGATGGCAACATAAGCAATAAAATGCTCAGTTTAGAGTATTCTATGCACATTTGTTATCTTACTCCATCGTTAAAAATTAACGGATGGATAAATAAAGGAGAGTTTGAACATTTTCTTTTTACTCCATAGCCTGGCCCTGTCCTGAAAACAGCCACTATGAGCTCTGTAGCAGTCCGTGTCCTGCCACCTGTGCCCAACCACAGGCCCGGCACAACTGCTCCCTTCCCTGTGCCGAAGGGTGCCAATGCAATGACGGTCTAGTGCTCAGTGGAGAAAAATGTGTTCCCATAGAAACTGGCTGCGGCTGTATGCATGCTGGCCTCTACTACCAGCCCGACGAAACTTTCTGGGCAGACAACAAGTGCCAGAGCAAGTGCAAATGTGATAGGGTCACCCAGAGTGTCCAGTGTAAGAAGAAAGGGTGCAAAGAAAACGAGCACTGCGGGGTTGTGGATGGCGTCCTAGACTGCTACCCCACCCGCTTTAAGACCTGCCTAGCCCAAGGAGACCCGCATTTCCGCACCTTTGACGGAAAACGCTTTGACCTCCAGGGCAATTGTGTGTACCAGCTGGCCTCAGTCTGCTCACAAGATAGTGAGCTGGATGGCTTCAATGTGACTCTGGAGAACAACAACAGGGGTAGCCGAAGAGTGTCTTATGCCAAAGTGGTGACGGTTGCCATGTCCTACGGTACTTTTATCATCAGCAAAAATTTCCCAGGAAAAGTCATGGTGGGTCACATCTCCCAAAAATTTCTCTAAATTAAAGGCAAAAGATAGTCGCAAAATTGTTCCGATATGCTGCGTCTTCTTGTGGGTCAAGGCCAATGGAATTACTCTAGACCATTACTTTCATCCATGGCAATATTTGAAGTTTTGAATTGACATTATTTGTCTATCAATCAATAGACATTCCAGGGGTCAGACAGTGAAAGTCTTGCCATGTATTACTTTCACCCAACGACTCAGCCAGCTGATTTCACAATTTAGTTCAACCTACTGGTTGAGGTATTGTTTCTTTACCAAACCAGCATGATTGGAATAAACATCTAGGAGAATTTTTCTCTCTGAACCTGGATTGTCCATCTCTGACAATCAGAGGAGGAAATCCTGGGGGTCAGAAATGAAAAGTCCAGCTCAGTGTTTCCTCCTCAGCTCAGCCTAGTGGTTTCTCTTGTGGCAGACAAAATTGTTCTGATGAGTAAATCTAGTGTTAGTAGACTAGAATAAAATTAAAGGGATGACTTTTACTCTCTGAACCTGGATTTTCCACCCCATTGTGCATCATAGGTTGATAGCGTTCTAACTTCACTCCCATACTACGTCAATGGCAGTGCAGTGCGGATCTACCGGACTGGCCGCCTTGCTGTTTTGGAGACCCATTTTGGCCTCAAGGTCACCTATGACTGGACAAGCACTGTGCGTGTAAAAATTCCAAGTATGTACCAGGGCGCCATGTGTGGCCTGTGTGGCAATTACAACGATGACCCAAGCGATGACCTCCGCCTCCCGAACGGGCAGCAAGCAAAAAACCCAACAGAGTTTGGGGACAGTTACCTTGTTGGGGAGGCCCCTGGCTGCTCACATGTCTGTGAGGACTGTGCTTCACCTTCGCCTGGACCCAAGGACAAGCCTCCACCATACATCCGGGACTGTGAAGTCATTATAGACAAGAAAGGACCCCTGAGAGCCTGCCTGGAAAAGGTAGACTCTATGCTGTACCATGAGAACTGCGTTTATGACATTGTTCTAAATCAAGGTCTGCAGAGGGCAGCCTGTGACATCATCGGTGCTTATGTTGAAGAGTGTCAAGAAAATGGTGGTATGATTGAAGCATGGCGAAGACAAGACTTCTGTGGTAAGTTTTTTGTTTTTTTTGGTACAATCCAAGAATGTTTCACTCAGTCCAGTGAATATAGTTGAAACATGCAAGCCTTGCAAAGCACAAGCAATTTTGACATACTAATTTAGTATCAAATCTGCTATTGAATTGGAATTGGGAATCACATGATTTGATTCACCCAAGAATGACTAATTGATTTTTGTGGCAAAAAAAAAAAAACTTGAAAGGACATAATGGAAACTAATATCTTATCAGACATATGTTTGTCTCTCATTTAAACTCTCAACTGCTGTTCAATGCTGTTTAATGAATGCACAAATGCAGTGCATTCATATTTACTCAAGCATATTCCACGAATGTCTAATGAATGTTTTATTCTCGTCACTTACTTTTACAAAGCCCTACCCTGCCCAGCAAACAGTGTGTACAACCTAACCACCTCGGGGTGCCCAGCCTCATGCTATGGCATGGGTAGCCTGGAAGGCTGCAAGGCCATAGACAGAGAGGGCTGCCAGTGTAACCCGGGCTTCCTAATGAGTGATGACCAGTGTGTGCCTTTCAAGGAGTGTGGATGCAGCTACGAAAAGCGGTATTACAAGTCTGGCAGTGTGTTCTACACCGATGGGAACTGTAACCGCCGCTGTGTATGCCGCTCGGGTATGGTTGACTGTGAAGATACTGTGTGTGGACCACAGGAGACTTGTGAGCTTATAGAAGGAACCCTTGGCTGCTACCCAAAAAGTAACGCCACATGTGTACTGTCTGGAGAATCCCATTTTCTCACATTTGATGGCCTGGAATATGACTTCTGGGGCCCCTGTGGATACACATTGGCTCAGGTGTCCAATACCTCTGGTTCCACAGAGTTTGAAGGGTTCACTATAAGTACTGAAACAGAACCCAGTGAGGAAACTGTGCTGCTGCGAAGTGTGAAGGTCGATGTTTTTGGGATCTCGCTCTATCTGGAGAGGGATGCACCCTGGGAGATCGAAGTAGGCTTAACATTTTTAATCTAAATTTTTTTTGCATCCACAAGTAATTTTAACACATTTGCTGTAAATAAGGGAAATGTTTCACATTTAAAACGAGGCTCTTATGATGTCAAACATGCTAACAAGTAGTAGACGGAGAGTAAACACACACCGTAGGTTTTTATGAGGTGCAGGCGACGGAGTTGGCAGCTTAAAATGAAAAAGGAATGCTGCGCACTCAAACTCCAAGTGCAAAAATTTATTTTCACAACATTTTGGCCCTAGGCCTTTGTCAAGTATAGCATACATGAGATACAAAACAAAAGGAGTAGCTTATACAGCCTTCTGTGAGCAGTGCACACACTTGGTGTGCATCTGACACTAATCACATGCATGTCAGATGACATTAGATGGTTAACCCATGTAAATAAATAAATGCATAAATACCCCATACATCAATAAAGAAAAATAAATAAATCCATGAAAGAAGAAAATGGTGCATTCCAACCGAGTAGACACAATGGGCTTTAAATTCCTGGAAAAATACACAACATATATGCAAGATATTTACAAAATAGAGCCAGATCAGCTATACATCTACCCACAATGAGGCATCATTAGCCAACCCCCAGAGGGCGTCCAAAGAAGCTGAGCCTTGTTTATATACCAGGCTAGACGCCAAAAACATTTGTATGGAGCACAAAATCATAGAAAACACCTTAGATATGTATTGATGTATGGGGTATTTATGCATTTATTTATTTACATAGGTTAATCATCTAATGTCATCTGACATGCATGTGATTAGTGTCAGATGCACACCAGGTGTGTGCACTGCAAACAGAAGGCTTTATAAGCAACTCATTTGTATTGTATCTCATGTATGCTAGACTTGACTAAGGCCTAGGGCCGAAATGTTATATTAAATTTCTGCACTTGAGTTTTGGAGTTTGAGTGTGCGGTGTTCCTTTTTCATTTTAAATTTGTTAGCAAACCATATTATCCTGCGATTCACCCTCTGAATGCACATTACCGGGCATAAATTTTTATAAACCAATAATTACAGGCAGTCAGAGATGGAAAAATGAAATTTATAAGCTTTCAACTCCACAAAAACTCTTTGAATGATCAAAGAGGCCATCTTTTTCCATTATAAATGCAAGGCGGGTTTATGAATTTTTTTTGTTTTCTGAAGACAGGCATATGGTCTCGAAGGTATACACCGTTATGTAACACTACTTGGGAAGTCCCAAAGAACGGACTGAACTTATTTCCTCAAAATTTTCTTTTCAATTTTTGCCATTCTAGGCTGATTGTTCATCTGTTTTTGGAAAAAGGATATCATTAGTTGACCTGTTTATTTTGTGAAATAGAAAATTATAATTTACTCTGAAGTCACTATCAAGTGAAATAAGATTTTTTTGACCTCTCAAAATTAGTATATTGGTATTTGCCCTTTGAGACTATTTACATCAGTAGTATTTCCCTAAAATGTGGGAAATAACATGAATGAAGAGTCCAAAAACATTTACCTGGTAATGCATCACAAAGTCCAGCTTTGTACTTATCTGAGGATTGTCGTCATGGCCTTTCAGCAAATCAACCCAAAACTTGTTGTACCCAATAAAAAACAAAAGTAGCCTTTATCCTGCAAAACATTAGAGGATATAAACTTGGAAAACTAGCTACTTAAATTTCTACTCTGCTCTACATGCCTCTACCTTCTAATTTTTTGATTCTTTTTTTTTTTCGCATTAATTTCCTTCTGCAGGTTGATGGAATCCACACAAACCTCCCAGTTTCTCTTAGCGATGGGAAGCTGACAGTTTCCCAAGAAGGAAAGGGGATCATTTTGCAGACCAGTTTTGGCTTGATGTTGACCTATGACCTCCAGAGTACGTTGTCGATCACTGTACCTTCTATATACTATGACCAGATGTCTGGGCTATGCGGAAACTACAATGGCCAGCTGTGCGATGACTTAAAGCTGCCTTCGGGAGTCCAGACCAATGATGTCAGCGAGTTTGGTGCAGCTTGGCGATTGGATGGTGATGAGCTGGGCTGTGCCAGTGCCTGTCCCACAGGTGGCTGCACGGATCCAGGCAATACATCCAGAGCCGAGCTGGAGAGTCCGGAGAAATGTGGCCTGATCGCTGATGTCAGCGGCCCATTTGCTGCCTGCCATTCAACACTGCCCCCTGCACATTTCCTACAGAACTGCATCTACAACAGTTTCATTGCTGGTGGCAAGATTAAGTTTGTGTGCAAAGGGATAGAAGCATACGTCACTGCCTGCCAGGCAGCAGGTGTCACCCTGAAAGAATGGAGAACTTCAGGTTTTTGTCGTAAGTAAATAAACGTGCAATGATTCAGAAAGTTCACTTTTTCCTTGTTCAGTCCACCTGTACAGCCCAGAGAAGGCTCAGTTAGCAAGATCTCCCAGGTTTGCCGAAAATCACCCTTATTCAGTCCAGCATTAGAACACACGTTTTTGAACTTTTTCTGATCTCTAAATCACAAACAGACCTGTTCTGCATACAGTTATGTGCAAATTCATTGGATAAAGCATGGTGGAATGGGAAAAACCAAACATTAAAGGTTTTCAGGCTTTTTGTTACTTTAATACAGTGGCGGCTGGTGAACTGGCAACAGGGGAAGCTCAAACTCATCTCTTAAAAATAATGATTGATCATGACTTGTTTTCATTCATTTATTTAAATTACCATTGCAGAAACTCCGAACATTCTCAACACTTTCAGGTGTGGTCAGTTTTATTTAATAACGCATACCTGTCACCTCTCATGCATTCGGCGTGAGTTTTAGTGGCATATTTATGTTCCCCTGCTGTAGTCTGCAATTATTCAATCAACGCATATGTAAGAGATTCTCGTGTGGATCATTTGAAACGCCTTCGTGCAATTCCATTGCTTCTAATGATCTTATTTTATTTAAACAATTTAAACGATCATGAAACACATGCATTGCTTCCAACCCCTGAGTAAACAAAAGCGTGAGAAGCCCAGAGTCATTATCGGTTTCCAATTACTGGTGGTGAAATCCACCGTTACCCACATGAAACTGATAAACCTCCATGTACAAGGACTTCAATTCCGTGGGAGAATCTCTTACATATGCGCTGATTGAATAATTGCTGACTGCAGCAAGGGAACGTAAACATGCCATTAAAACTCACGCCGAATGCATGAGAGTTGACCAAGGGTGGCTAAACTTGTATGACTGGAAGTCACACTTGTTTATATAGGTCATCCTCAAAATTGGTTAGTCAACAAACATTCCTTTTCTGCACTCTTTTAGTGTAGATTAGCCTTCTAATAAATCAATTTACATGGATGTAAAACTGTTGACAGTTTAGCTCAGGGATTTTGATGCATTAACAAAGGTTGGTAGTAGGATAGTTTTGAAACTGGCTTGTTTCGGCCTTCGGTTTTCATGTCCAAATGGCATAAATTCACCAGGCATTCACGATGATGTTTTGCGGTGGTCAGTGATGGCAGCAACAAGTCAAGTCTCAGACACTAGCTGACGTGAAAATGCTTGAGGATAAGATCTCCTGGTTTTCAGCTATTTAAAGAGTAGTTATAACTACTATCTTCACGAAGGTGACATGTTAACAAATCTTGCTCGACTACCTTATAGTAGTGTCCAATTTAAGTTTCACTGCCAACACTGGATTACCTTAAGCCCACAGTGGCATGCATTTTACCAACAGTAGTCAGATTAAAAATTGATTTTAATTGGATTTTCAAATTCATTAAGAGCTGTATGCAATTGCATTCGGCCCTTCTGCATGTTTAATGTGAGAAAAAGAGAAATACTTTCCATTTCGTCTTTTCTGAAATGCACAAATAAATCTACTGTTTTGGTAAAACTCCCCTGACTTCCATTTATTCTATGAGCACTTGTCTGTGTAATAAGCATCATAGGGTGACCTTTCAACCCATTATTGCTACCTCTCATCTGTCCGTTCCTCTCTGGTGTTAGTTGCTATCTGCTGAAACAGAGTGTGAGGGGCTAGTTGCTTTGTTCACTAGGTAATCATATCCAAGGTCTTTATCCTAGAGCGGACAACCACCCAATACAGCTTTTCGTTCTGAACGGCAGGCAGCAATTGCTGAAAATCATTGATTGTTATGGGGTTTTTTACTTAAAGGTTTTAAAACTACATTTTTGCATATAATAACTTGCCAAGAATAGAATAATGTAGGACCTTTAACCAAATGCAATTCAGAGTATGATTTCTTCCACAGCTGGATTTGAAAAGAATTAACATGAGGTTTAAATTGAGACTGGCAGTTATAATTTGCAAGCATTTGCATTCGTGTCATGTGAAAGACATTGGAATTATATCAATTTTTTTTTACAGTGTCACTGTTCAACTACTCTACTTAAGCAAAATATTTTCTGTGAAACAGCTCTGACCTGCCCAATCCACAGTCACTATGCACTCTGTGCATCTACATGCCACAGCAACTGCATGGGCCTTATGAACCCAGAGATCTGCCCAAAAATCTGCCTTGAGGGCTGCCAGTGCAAAGACGGATTTGTTGCGGATGGAAACCACTGCGTGCCTGTGAACAGTTGTGGTTGCAACATTAATGGAACATACCTGAAGGTTGGGCAAAGTTGTGATGGTGCAATTTTGACTCATTCTCACTTCCAAGGCACATACTGATGCTTGAGATATATAGCGAGAAAAGCTGTGTAGGGATGGGTCAGGTGGCTGGGACGAGAAAACTGTGGCCTTTCTCACGGGAGACCGCAGTTCAATCCCTTTTTCTAACCTTGAGTTTAACATTTGCAAGTGAGAATTATGACTGTCTTTTAATAACCACGATTGCCTTTCCCAAACTCCGAACCCGAAACATAACCTTTTAAAAACCGTGATTGCCTTTTCCGAATCCTGATTCTTAACCAGAAAGCAATTGTGATTTTTTTTAAAGTTAAGTCTATCAGAGTACCATACACATTGATAAATGATGCTAAAAGGGTACTCAGTGCATGAGAAAGTGACGGAAAAGGGTTATGACCAATCCTCAGTATATAACAAGTTGGAAGTGGGAAGATGTTAGCCATGACACAATACCAATATCAAGCCTGTCTTATGCTTTGCCTGGTCATTGTGTTTTCTTCCATTGTGGCTTGAATTCAGTTAGTCCGTTGGCTTGTGGTTTCCCTTCCAGAGTGGTGAGACTGTTTATCTCAGTCAGTGTTCCCAGAAGTGCACCTGCAGCTCACGCAGCAATCCAGTGTGTGAAAACACTTCCTGCCCCGATAAGACTCAATGTGCCATTGACAACGGATTTCTAGCATGCATACCCTCTAAAAGCACCTGCACGCTGAGGAAGGGGTCATGGGTCACATCATTTGATGGACAGAAGATCAGAATTAAGGTATGCAAAAAGCTGGGGAACAATTCTAACATAATAGTAAAAAATTTTTCATTACCTAAATCACTTATTATATGAAAAAAAAAAGACACTAAGCCTTCGACAAAGCACAGAAAATGTCAAGTGTTACTGCAACTTGCCTGTGGAACAAAACTACATGTAGTCTGCAGGAGTTCATTTTGCACTGGATGGTGTGCTATGCTTGAAATATAGAAAATATAAACAGTGCCCTGAAAAAGTATTCGCACCCCTCCTGATTTCTCTTTTTTTTTTTGGGATATTTGTCCCACTTAAATGTTTCAGATCATCAAACAAATTTTAATATTAGACAAAGATAACCTGAGTAAATACAAAATGCACTTTGTAAATGATGACTTTTTAAGGGAAAAAAGCTATCCAAACCTACCTGGCCCTATGTGAAAAAGTAATTTCCCCCTAAACCTAAACCCACCCTCAGCGACAACAACTGCAATCAAGCGTTTCTGATAACCGGCAATGAGTCTTTCATATCGCTGTGGAGGAATTTTGGCCCACTCTTCTTTGCAGAATTGTTTTAATTTAGCCACATTGGAGGTCTTTTGAGCATGAACGGCCTGTTTAAGGGCATGCCACAGCATCTCAATTGGATTTAAGTCCGGACTTTGACTAGGCCACTCCAAAACCTTCATTTTGTTTTTTTAAGTCATTCAGAGGTGGACTTGCTGCTGTGTTTCAGATCATTGTCCTGCTGCATAACCCAAGTGCACTTGATCTTGAGGTCACAAACTGATGGTTGGACATTCTCCTTCAGGATTTTCTGGTAGAGAGCAGAATTCAGGGTTCCATAAATCACGGCAAGTCGTCCAGGTCCTGAAGCAGCAAAGCAGTCCCAGACCATCACAATACCACCACCATGTTTGACTGTTGGTATGATGAGCTTTTTAAGAAATGCTGTGTTAGTTTTACGCCAGATGTATCGGGATGCATACCTTCCAAAAAGTTCAACTTTTGTCTCGTCAGTCCATTTTCCCAAAAGTTTTTGATATCATCAAGATGTTTTTCGGCAACTGTGAGACGAGCCTTTGTGTTCATTTTTGGTCAGCTTTGGTTTTCGCCTTGGAACTCTCCCATGGATGCCATTTTTGCCCAGTCGCTTTCTAATTATTGAATCATGAACACTGACTTTAACTGAGGCAAGTAAGGCCTGCAGTTCTTTAGATGTTGTCTTGGGTTCCTCTGTGGCCTCCTGGATGAGTTGTCAATGCGCTCTTGGAGTAATTTTGGTAGGCCAACCACTGCTGGGAAGGTTCACCACTGTTCTAAGTTATCTTCATTTGTGAATAATGGCTCTCACCATGGTTCTCTGGAGTGCCAAAGCCTTAGAAATGGCTTTGTAATCCTTTCCAGACTGATAGATGTCAATGACTTTGTTTCTCATCAGTTCTTGAATTTCTTTAGATTGCGGCATTATGTGTTGCTTTTTGAGATCCTTTAGCCTATTTCACTTTGTCAGACAGGTTCTATTTAGGTGATTACTTGATTCAACAGGTCTGGCAGTAATCAGACCTCTTCGCTCACATCTCAAGTATCTTCAAAATTATAAATATGTCTTTTTTTGGTGCGCCTTTTGACCTTTTAGCACATTTATATTTGCATGTATATGCTGAGTCATCTTGAAAACGCAGAGATTGGATGATTCTGGCGCATATGGGCATATATCTTCAAACAAACTTATCCAACTCATAACATCTGCTTATGTTATAATAAGACAACAAATGACAGCGTTACTATTGTACACTGATTCATATTGCAATATTACGGCGAGAACAAAGACTTTACGATCGCTTTGCATTACGGTAGCATTTTTTGACAAGGCAGCACAAATTGTCAGAACACCGGCTGCACCGGTCAGCTGCTTGTGGTGGAATGAAGCACGCCCACGGACTGAGTGGTGGGGGCGTGATTTGGGTGATTCCTGATTCGACGGAGGAGGTGGGTGCTCATCAGTTCTGCAATTCGAAAAAAAATTGTAAGTCCAGCCGCTTGGGATGGTACCTTTAATCACAGTTAATTCATGATTTAACAAGGGGTGGGGGAATTACTTTTTCATATGGGGCGGGGTAGGTTTGGATAGTCTTCTCCCCCAGTAAATGAAATTATTATTTAAAAACTGCATTTTGTATTTACTCGGGTTATCTTTGTGTAATATTAAAATTTGTTTGATGATCTGAAACATTTAAGTGTGAAAAATTTGCAAAAAAAAAAAAAAAAGAAATCAGGAAGGGGGCAAATACTTTTTCACGGCACTGTTTACACAAGTAAGCTATGTGGAATGTACACTCAACACATTAAATCCCTTTTCATCCAGCCAATCAGAATCAGTGTTACATTTACATTTAAAAAAATCCATGTCCTACCAAGAGGTTTTCCGAATAGACACCAGAGAATTGCATAATTTATATTCTGTTTTATGGGCCACAAATTCATGGAACATTTAATAGTAGAAGGAAAATCAGTGCCTAAGTTATGATCCAGTGCACCAAATAACCACCAACAACCAATTATTTCAGTGTGTAAATTTGCGCTCAGCCTCAGTTAAGGCCCATTTCCAATGCATTATTTTCATCTTAAAATCTGGCCCGCAGTTCTTGTCGGCAAGGAGTCAATATCATAAATCTGGTATTTGCTATGAAACATAAAAAGTAGTTTTACCTCTGCTAATGCATATTGTCCAATTTAGACTAAGTTGCTTGTAGATGGCCAAAGAGGTAAACTTCCTTAATTTAACCAATTGTTTCCTTGCATATAAGATTGAATAGCACTTACAGATACTGTTTTGTGGTCATACAAAAACATTTCAAATAGACAGCTGGAACACTTACAGAGCATCTTTGGGAATCACAGATATTAATGTTTTTATGACTGCAGTTGGCTAAGTTAGTGCAACTTGACAGAACACTGGATTTAATGCCTTGTCTGGGCCTTGTACCCACACACATCACTCTTCCTGTTTCACACTAATACAGGGGAAGGGACACTATACACTCTTCCGTAGCAGTTGCTCAAAGCTCCATACAGAGAGAGTGCAGGTGGGAGCACTCTTCTCCAAAACACATCAGAGGAACCTGGCATGGGTCCTGGCTTCATTTGGAGAAACTAAGGTCATCATATCATCTCAAAGTACAGTGCAGGTGAGTGGTTTCAGAATCACAAAACTTCATCATTTGAGGCCTAAAAAGCATTCATTTTGTATTACTTTCCTGAAATTTTGACACATTTAAAGAGCTGAGGACATGAAATTCAGCTCTGTTTTTTATGTGATAAAATGCTACAAAGTACCTATCTTGAACAATTAGTGATGGTTTTAATATCGCGTACTTTACGCAATGTTTAAAAAACCGCATTTTATCTGATAAATTATCCACTTCGGGGAACGCCCCCTTTGCCTCAATCGAGAACATTTGCGCGGGGCCAGCTCTGCCACGTGACCTAATAAGTTTTACACGGATTTTGTCTAGGTGGTTAGCCGTAGTGTACGACTCTGGTCTGGACGTGGAATATCTTAAAGAATGTACCAACAAAAATCACCGAGAGTGAACGGAAAATGGTGTGTAGTGTGGGGATGCAGTGCAACGTATGCACATGGTCATGGAATGTTTCTGTGGCCGAAAGATGCAGAGATATGGAGAATATGGACAAAACAAGTGCAACGTACTAGTGCGGACTTTGCTGGCCCAGGCAAGCCTGGGTCACTGAAACCTACGATATGCGGCCAACATTTCGAGTATTCATGTTTTTACATATCGTTATTATTATTATTATTATTATTATTATTATTATTTGCGGAACCCAAATTGTTTCTCTGCACTCCCTGTTCAATAGCCAGCCAACTCGCTGTTCAGTGTGATCTAGCCAGCTAAGCAGTGAAATGATACTATTCACGGCACTCTATTTATTTCTGAGCAATGTGTGCTTGCTAGCTTACTACCTAATAATAGCAAGCTGCAAGATATGGTTTACACATGTAGTGATATCATTCACGACTCTATTTCTGCGCACTGCGTGTTCGCTCGCTAACTAGCTAATAACAGCAAGCTGCGAGGTACGTACGGCTTACACGCATTGTTTCGAGAGTTCATGAAACGGTGCACAGAAATGAGTAGAGCCGCGAACATTATCATTTCACTACTGGCTAGATCAGGCGTGAGTTCAACCGCCACTTAGCCTAATATATTATCGTCTTGTTAGGTAAGGTAACCAAACGTCAGGTCTATTGAACTCACTTAAGGTTGAGAAGTGAGTAGGCTGGTTATCCAACACGCAGTGCAGAGAAACAATTGTAGAACCGGAATAATAATCATTCCGCTACTTGGCTGGTAAGCGTTGTACAGTTCGGGACAGGCGGAGACACTGACAATTAGCTGTCTTCATTGCTCCAGTACTCAGGCTGCAATCTGTATGGTTTTATAGTTCTGAATCCGTGTTAAGCTGCTTTCACACGGACACAAAAAAAAGACGACAGATTACATTCAAGTCAATGCAAAGACGCTGTCTTTGCATTGACTTTGAATGTAATCTGTCGTCTTAAAAAAAATTCGCTTTCAATCCGTGTGAAAGCAGCTTTATGTTGAGTTTCCTCATCTTCCATAAAAAAGTACTCTTCTTCATCAAAATGGACAGATTCAATTGAAAATTCTGAGGAACTATCGGAATCTGACTCGGATGCCCACGTTGTTGGACACACATTCGCCCACCGTGTGCTACTTATGACGTGACCACACAGGGGAGTGCCAGAATCACTTTTCTTTGTTGCTCAGAATGTTTGTTAATGAGGGGGGCGGGGCAAGTAACAAAAATTGCGATTTTTGTTAAAAATCATTTTCTACATTTTTTTTTAGGCAGACGATGGAAATTCATTTAATTGTACCCCTTTATATTCATAAACTTGCTCAGTGCACATCCTAAGCTCTTTAAGTACTCCAGATGTATTTGCAATGCAACTTTATGTGCACTATTAGTCCACAGCCAGGTCCAACATCAAGATGTGCTCAAAATGTAGAATTTCAGCTTTAAGGGTTTTCAAATACAACCTTAGTTCTACATGAATAGGGACAGCATGTGAAGTGCAAATAAAAACTGAATTAAGTGATTCGTAATCTTTCATGTACATTTTCACCTACATTTAGTTTAAAATAGCACAAATAATTAAAGCTGCAAGCAGCGTTGAACGGGCCCTTGCACCCTTGTGCACGTTGGGGGTAGTGGTGAGATCCTGATGGGTGCAGGTGTGCACTCACGACCATTGGACATGTCAAGTACAGGCCCCAACCTGTGATAAAGTTTCAGGCGAATCGGTGAAAGCACGAAGGAGTTATGACAAGTTGATAGTTCATCCACCAGGGGGAGCTGAGAGCGTAACCAAACGTGGGCAGGTGCATTCAGGGGCAGACCCTCAGCACAAATTTGAAGTTTCAAGCAAAACGGCCAATGTCAATGTAAAATATGGCATTTCCTGTTTCCACAAGGGGGCACCATGAGCGAGATTGCCTATGAGCATATGGAGGCATTCAGGGTGGGGCTCTTATCATGTACAGGAATTTTTAAGCCGTTTGGATGAAGTATGAGGGAGAGAGAGCTGGTCGAATATGCATGGCGAGGCATCAGAAATGGGGATGCCATAGCAGCCACGCCCATTGACCTACAGATATGCAGAGCTCAACTTTTGATCAGCATGGTCTCATGATGAACTGTAATAAATCTGAGGTTGATTGGACGAAATCTGTAGGAGGAGTTCGTTAAAATACAATGTGTAGGAATCAGGCCAAAATGACACGTTAAAATCAAAATGGCCGACTTCCTGTTTGGAGTAGACCAATGGTGCCAATGACATTTTTTGCTTCTAGGCAACATGCACATGCATACCAATTTTCATCTTCCTATTCAAAAAAAACCCTCTGGAGAGGGTTTTGAAAAGGAGGGGGCTATAGAGGCATTTTGCTCCCCCAACAGGCGACGCCCCAATCAAATGTAAGAGCTTGCCACTATTGACCTGTGTATTAATTTTCATGATGATAGGAGTTCATTAAAGACATCAAAAACCCAAACGTATTTTCATGGCGAGGGATCCATAGCCGCCGCGTCGCCACACGGACGCCATTACTCGTAGCTTCACAGCATTCATAGTGTAGCTTCACCAACTTGTTCTGCATGTTTAAGAAGTAGAATGAAGTTGATGGGTTCAAGGATGTGTCATCAGTACAAGTGAAAGTAAAAACTGGTCACTTCCTGTTACCACAGGGGGGCGCTATTAGTGAAGTGGGAATTCAATATATTCCAATGTTCAGGGCAGAGCAATCATCAAGTACAGCAAGTTTGAAGCTGCTATGATTAAGTACGTGGGCGTGAGAGCATTTTGAAATTTTTTTGGCGAGTCACCAATCTTTGTCACGCCCTCACAGCCACGCCCTTTGACCTACAGACATGCAGAGCTCAATTTTTCTAGATGATCTCTAAGAAATCTGCAGTCGATTGGGCAAAATCCCTAGGAGGAGTCCGTTTTAAAATGCAAAAATTCAAATCAAAATGGCTGACTTCTTGTTGGGTTTAGGGCGCGGCTCCAATGAAATTTTTTGTATGTCTGGGTATGATACATATGTGTACTGAATTTCATCTGCCTATGAGAAAATAACCGAATTTACCTATGAGAATTTTGAGACGTGTTTAGGGGGCGCTATTTCAGCATTTCGCATCGACCACGTGCGAGGGCACAATAATATCGAATTTCGGATCCGGCCGGACAAATATGGAAAGTTAGACGCGTTTTCACCATTGGGAAAGGGGCGAAATTGGGCCATGAAAAGTCGCAAGAATAATAATAATAAAAATATAACCGCGAGCGGTGATTACGGGGTCCAAGCACCATGAAACAAGTATCAATTTTGAAGCGGTGAAGACACAAATGATCCCAGAAAATGGTATGATAAAAGGTTATAGCCAACCAACTTAAGGATTGAAATGCATTTCTGTGGTCATTTTTAATTGCAAGCTTTTTTTCTTGTCAGTATCTCCTCAATAACTGCATCTGGTCGTCTAAATTTCCACACCAGTTCCCTTTTATGTTTGTGGGATCTTGTACTGATGCTAACTCATTCATATGTGAATTCTTTGCAAACCAGTTTAGAATAATTGCACATTGCATTAACAAGTTATGGATCATTAGATAAAGGCCTTTCCCTCAAAATGCATTGAAAAACTGCGGTCATTCATTTATCATGGAAAATGTCTTCATGCTGGGAGTTTAGATCTTGCTCTGCAGATATTGTATTTATTTATTTATTTATCCTTTATTTAGCCAGGAAGGTCCCATTGAGATACAAGATCTCTTCTTCCAGCGAGTCCTGGTCAAGGCAGCAGCATGAGCATATTGTTTTTCAAATGTTGTGCAAATTGATTGCACCAAATGAGAGCATACAGAAATTAAAGGTTTAGCATAGACTTCACAATGGCAGTCTGCACATCAGGCTTAGCTGACCAGTTTAATTCATGCAACACCTGAAAAGCAGGGATGGGAGTGTACTCGTCCCTATTCTAAACCGTGTTCGACCTCTGATTGTTGGTGAATATTCAATAACTGATCCGGTAGTGCCATCTAGTGATAAAATAGTGTAACTGCGTGCATAAATACAGCAGTTCCATGTCTGCTTGGATCTAAATCTGCACAAAAAGATTCAATTCCTCTACATATTTCAAAAGGCTGCACAGTTAATTTAAGATCATGTATGAAATAGTGCTGTCAAACGATTAAAAATTTTAATCAGATTAATCACAGGGCTGCTGTGGATTAATCTCGATTAATCACGATTAAATATAATTCATTTTTAATCTAGATTAATCGTGTTTCATTTTGCATGAGCAAAGAGACTCAAGAAAGAAGGGAATATATATGCACTTAACGCCTTTGCGCAGAAGTCAAATCTGGCTATTTAGGTATTACCTTATTTAAGGCTTTATAATTCAAGATTGCAGCTTCACAGACAGGAAAATTGATTAAATGATTAAACAGTCAAGACATTTACCCTGCAATGAAAAGCTAACAGTTCCCATTTCTGAGCTCACAACCTTTCTACACCTTATAAGCAACAAGTAAAATTCACTAACTCCGTAATATCTGAATTCTGAAATATACCTTATTTTAACAGAACAGACATTCCACTTTCAGGAAAAAATCAAACAATATATCGAGGGCTGACTGCAATAAACAGTTATGTCCAATGTGAAACATCTGGAGATAACTGTTTATTGCAGTCAGCACTCGATATGCCTCCCTAGATTCATTAGATAGTGTTCCAGCTCGGCTTGCTTGTGAATATTCAAAAACTGATCGGGGCTGCCATCTAGTGATCGACTACTGTAACTGCATGCTTAAATTTGCAGTTCCATGTCCGCGAGCGTCTTTAGCGTCTTCCATAGTGAGTTGTTTGGTTCTGCTGGATCAACTGCCCATTTTCGCATGCGCAACCGTAACACTACTTGGACAAACTGCCCGAAATGCGACGTTTCAGGGATTTTGAGTCATTTTGCGCTGCAGATGGATTAATTGCGTTAAAATCTTTAATCAGATTAATAATGATGGTGGATTAATCCGCGTTAACGCGTTAATTTTGACAGCCCTAGTATGAAAACATCCAGTTTAAAGGAAACAAGAATTTTCACTTTAATGTTTATCAATTTTAAATTGCAGTTGGACATCAGTGGTCATCAGTAGCCTCTCCAAACACTATACATGCCTTTTCTCCATTATAAAGAGTAGAATTTTGTCCATTTTTCTTCAGAATCCCATAAGCCAGCACACATGCTCCATGAAAGAACTGCTTATACTTCATTGGGATGGTTTTGTGTGTTTTCACCCTTTGTCATGATAATGCATAACTGAGAAGAGTAACACTTTTATATAGCAATAAAGGCCTAATGAGTATAGAGGCTAATGAAAATTTTTGGCTGATTTTGGCCATTTAGTTTCAGCCATCACTTTGTTCTTAAATTATTTACTGGCAAACTGGCCCACTGTGAAGCATGCAGAATTTCTAGTTCATTGGCCAAGTGGTTTAACATTATGCCCATTTGTTAGCTGTAGCGCCCCCTGTGGACTGATTTGTACCAAATTTGGTATGCAAAAGGGCAGTGGCCTGCTGATGTCATTTATCAAGTTTGTTCAGGATCGGACATTGCTTTAAGGAGTTATTGCCCTTTATATCAATCTAGGCCACGCTTTTAAAATTGATTGGCTTATTGTGGCCACACCTGTATACCTATCAAAATTTCCATCTGTTGGGCTTTAGAGCTTGGTCCTAAGATGCCGTATACCAAATTTTGTGTAAATTGATAACACCATCTCGGAGGAGATAGAAATTAAAGATTTCACAAACATTTCAAAATACTGGATAATTTATAGCACAAATATGGGTTTTTCTAATATGTTTTAATTTGTATAGATCCAGAGAATCCAGCAGAACTAAAATTTAATTTCTTCACGTACCATTTCAGAAATTAAAGCCCAAAACGCAATATACCTCTCAATAGCGCCACCGTTTGGCCAATCAAAGTAATTTTCATGAATATTGCTTATTTACACATCCTTAACAAGTTCATTAAGTTTCATGATGATAGGTTACAGATAAAGTGATTAAACAGGCTACTGAAATTTGATTGGCTGATGTCAGCCATTTTGTTTCAGCTAGCAAGCCGTTCTTATCAAATTAATTGTTAACTGTGCCCACCATGAAGCCTGCAAAATTTCAAGTTGATCGGTCAATTGCTTCATAGGTTATGACCATTTTTTTTGTTATAGCGCCACCTATGGACAGATTGATACCAACTTCGGTGGGTTTGTGTCTTATAGCCTGTGGATGAAATATCTGAAGTTTGGTGAGGATTGGATTTTGCGTTGAGGATTTACAGCTCATTATATAAATTTAGGCCATGCCTTCAAATTTCATTGGCTTACTGCATCTAAATTTTTTAACAAATCAAAATTTCTACAGTGTAGCTGTTTGGTTGCATTGAAAGCCTGCACCCACATTGGCCCTTTTTGGGAAAGACTGGGGACCCCTGTTCTAAACCATGGAGCTGTGCTTGCCACTGAAAATTCAATGACTGATTCGGGACTGCCATCTAGTGATGAAATAGTGTAACTGCGTGCATAAATACAGCAGTTCCATGTTTGCAAGCATCTAAATCTGCACAAAAAGGTGAAATGCCTCTACATATTTTCAAAAGGCTGCAGAGTTCATTGAATATTATGTATGATAACATCCAGTTTAAAGGAAACAAGAATTCTCACTTCAATCTTTATCAATTTTTAGCTGCAGTTCGACATCAGTGGACATCTGTGGCCTCTCCAAACACTATACATGCCTTTTCTCCATCAAAAAAAGTAGAATTTTGTCCATGTTTCTTCAGAGGTGAGCAAGACAGCACATACAATCAATTAAATAACTGCTTAAACTACATTGGGATGGTTTTGTGTGTTTTCAACCTTTGTCATGATAATACATAACTGTCAGGAGAAACATTTTAATATCGCAATAAAGGCCTAATAAGTATAGGGGCTAATGAAAATTCTTTGGCTGATTTCGGCCATTTAGTTTCAGCTATCATTTTGTTCTTAAAGGATTTACTGGCAAACTGGCCCACTGCGAAGCATGCAGAATTTCTATTTCATTGGCCAAGTGGTTTATCAGTCATGCCCATTTGATTGCTGTAGCACCCCCTATGGACCGATTTGCACCATATTTGCAAAAGGCTGGTGGCCTGCTGATGTTAATTATCAAGTTTGGTCAGGATCGGACATTGCTCTAAGGAGTTATAGCCCTTTATATCAATCTAGGCCACGCCTTTAAAATTGATTGGCTTATTGTGGCAACACCTTACAACCTATCAAAATTTCCATCCGTTGGGCTCTAGAGATTGGTCCTAAGATGCTGTATACCAAATTTTGTGTAAATTGATCGCACCTTCTAGGAGGAAATAGAAATTAAAGGTTTCACAAACAATTCAAAATACTGGATAATTTTCATGTACAAATAAAGGATTTTCTGATATGATTTGATTTATATGGATCCAGAGAATCCAGAAGAAAACAAATTTTGTTTCTTTGCCCACCGTTTCAGAAATTATAGCCCAAAACGCGTTGTACCTCTCAATAGCGCCACCATTCGGCCAATCAAAGTAATTTTCATGAATATTGCTTAATTTCACATCCTTAACAAGTCCATAAAGTTTCATGATGATAGGTTACAGATAAAGTGATTAAAAGGGTTACTGAACTTTGATTGGCTGTTGTTGGCCATTTTGTTTTAGCTAGTACCCCTTCTTCTTAAATCAAATGGGAACTGTGCCCCTTATGAAGCATGCAAAATTTCAAGGTGATCGGTCAATTGCTTCAAGAGTTATAACTATTTGTGTGTTATAGCGCCACCTATGGACGGATTTAAACCAACTTCAGTGCTTTTTTGTCTTATAGCCTGTGGATGAAATTCATGAAGTTTGGTGAGGATTGGGTTTTGTGTTCAGGATTTACAGCTCATTATATCAATTGAGGCCACGCCTTCAAATTTCATTGGCTTACTGCAACCACATCTTTTAAAAAATCAAAATTTCCATCCGTAGGCTTATAGAGCTTGGTCTACAGATGCTGTCTACCAAATTTGGTGCAAATTGATCACACCATCTAGGAGGAGATAGATTTTAAAGGTTTTTCATATAATTAAAAATGGAGGGAAAATTTTATATACGGAAATGGGCATGGCCTATGTGGATTGATTCGGCTTGACCCAAAGAAACTACTGGAAGTGAAATTTTGTTTCTAGGACTTACAGTTCAGAAGATATAGCCCAAAATGCATTATAGGTCTCTATAGCGCCACCATATGGCCAATCGGGACAGGTTTTATTGCCTGAGTAGTGGGTGAGAATTGCAACCTTTTTGCCAAATATGGTTTCTCTATTAGTTTTTGCTGTGCAAACACTTTTAGGGAAGAAAAATAGTAAGAATAAGAATAATAATCAGAACGATTACAATAGGGTTCCAGCACTTCATGCTTGGACCCCTAATAATAAACAGTACAATTACAATAGGGTCCTCAGACGACTTGAAGTCGGCTCGGGCCCTAAAAATATGTACAGCTTTACCTGATGAACGGTATTGATTTTTGGGAATCTTCACTAATTCTAAATTTGAAGTTTGCAATGCGTTCCAAAACAATTGGGACAGGGGAATTCAAAGACTGAAGAAGTTGAGGAATCTTCAGGGAAACACCCATTTGGAACACTCCCCAGGTGAAAAGGTAAAAAAAGAGATGGTATACCATGCCTTGAGCCAACATTATGGAAATAAAATGAGTATTCAGACAAGGAACATTTTTTTACCAGCAATATTATTTGAGGTTTGCCGCTTTGCCAAAAGCTGCATGAACAAAAACTTAAACTGCTTGAGAACATTGCGCTTGTGCGTACTTTAGGTGTTTTATCATAAACAGGCCAAAATATAGTGAAAAGATTCTGAGAATCTGGGGAGAAACCATTTCTACACGTGAAAGATGGGGCCTGACACAAGAATTGGATGCATGTGACCTTTGAGACATCAGAAAGCACTGCATTAAGGGGAAGAACCGACATGCTTTTGTAATGGACACAGCCACATGAGCTGGTTAATACCTCAGAAGACCTGTGTCAGTGAACACTTTTTGTCATGGCACAATCAAATGCAAGTCAAGACTCAACTACGAAAAGAGGAGGCAATTTATCAGCAGCATCTAGAAGCACTGCCGGCTTCTCTGAGTTCCAGTTCATCTTAAATTGACTGATGCAGAGTGGAGAGGAGTACTATGGTCGGGCCAGTTCACCTTTCAACTTTTTTTTTTTTTTTTTTGGAAATAATGGATGTCGCGTCCCAGACTAAAGGGGAGAGGGACCACCTTGACTGTTTGAAGGACCATCCTGACTGTTATCAGTGACATGTTCAAAAGCCAGCTTCTTTCAGGGTCTGGGGCTGTTTTAGTGCTCTCAGTTCGAGCAGAAGAATACACAAACATTTTGGATGAACATGTGCTGCTTCACAGACGTAGCCCTTTTCAGGGATGCCCCAGCTTGTGTTAAAACAGCGAGACTTTGTAGTCATGGCGTGGCCCGCCTGCAGCTTGGACCTGTTTCCCATTGAAAATGTGTGGCGGATGAAAAATGTAACAACAGAGACCCCTGACTGTTTTCCAATTGAGGTTCTACATCAGGCAAGAATGGGGACAAAGTCTGCAATCTCTGAAATAATTTTCCAGAGTCTCTGTGACACAAATACTGAGTTATAAAGCCTAAATAGGCTCATGAATAACAGGAAAAATTGGCATTATTTTGTATTCTGCGCAGAGGGGTTAAATTTCAAAACGACTGCTGAATGTTATTACTGGGAGAAGTTATGTTGCAAAGAGGTGAGCAGGCACCTGTCCGAAATTCATTGGAACACATGGCAGACATCATATCTCGAAACAGCAACGATTTTCAAAACACAATAAAGTTGATGAGTTACTTATTTTGCCTATTTACGTTTTCATCGAAAGCCAGTTAAAAGAGATTTATACATTCAGGCTTGCTGTTTTATTTCCATTTTACACACTGTCCCAATTCCTCTGTTACTGAGGTGTTAAAATAAAGATATATAATGAAATGTGTTGCAATTACAATCCAATCATTTTCATATATAGCTCCTGTAATTTTAGGGTTTCAGTAATAATGGAATAAATTCAAAGAGTTAACTGCAATTTTTTTTTTTTTTAGATTTTTTTTGGAGTTTTTTCTCCTTTATTGTGATAATACAATAGATAGATAGTCAGGAAGATTGGGGAGAGCAGAGGGGATGACATGCAGTGCATGTCCCAGGCCGGGAATCAAACTGGGGTCTCTGTGAGAGGGACTCAGCCTCTGTTCATGGTGCGCGCATTGACCCGATGAGCCTTCGGAGCTCCCTGTTAACTCTAATTTTTAATCACTGGCTCCAAATTCTTTGCAATTAATGACTGCCTGAAGTCTGGAACTCATTGACATAACTGGATGCTGGGTTTTTTTATTCGTGATCATCAGCAGGTTTTTTCAGCATCTGCCTTCAGTTTTTGCATTCAGCAAGTGAAATGCATGTTGTATTAAATTCAGGTTAAGTGATTGACTTTACCTTTTCCACTTTTTTGCCTTAACCCCCTAAGCCCTGAGCCTCTTTTTCAAAAATGGCAAGCCCAAAATGAAATGAGTATATCTCTGCAACTATTTGGTCCATTTGAATAATCTTGGTATCATAATAAAGGTAAAACCATTTGGGATTTCTGCTGTGGTGTAAAAATCAGTATAAATGTCACTGAGTCAGAGTAAATGAAGATGGAACATAGTATAAATCAAAGACCTCATTTTGCACCAAACAAAGTTTTACATCTATCCCTTGTAAACTGAATTAGTTGAAGGCTGAAACCTCTAAAAATGTACAGCACAGAATCTCACTATTATCTCTGCCAAACTATATTCTAATCAAGTAAATCAGAACAAAATTAGAGAGGAATGTCTAGGTGGCTTCTCCAAATTGGTAATTCAGGTACCTTGTGTGCCAAATCAGATTTCTCAGATATTAAACTGTAAAATTCATCTAATTTCACTTATATGTCACTACAGGCATACATTCCACCCAAATAAAACCAGTTTTTCATTTTTAGAATTTATATATGGGTCATTCCATGAAATGGAGAGTCAGAGACCCTGCATTTTTTACAGGACTATATGATTTACAAAATTGGATGCCACATACAGAAAATCCCATGCATGAAGGCCAGAGTATATAAAAAAAGCTAACACAGGCAATATAATTGGTCTTCTGAAAAAGATAAATAAAAAAACTGCATGTCTTTGAAAAACTTGTGGATAAAAAGTGTCCAAATTTGTGACATTCATTGCCTCAAGACTTTGAATGTAAAATTCTCTGAATTTTTCAATAAAAGTCTGGCTTAAATGGCATTTGTTCTTAACATCAATTCCAAGTGATTAACCCACAACGGCAATAAACTGGGAAATCCAGATGTACAACACTGCAATTAGCGCTTAAAATATTGTTGTGAACGTAACTCATGGTGTCCTGAAAAGTTACGTTGAAACAGTGCTGAGAAAACCCAGGAAACATAATAAATTATCTAGATTTTTGTACCAACGTGCAGAGATTAATCTGTTTCATAACCGTCCAAAATATTATCTCAGAAAACATACGGGTTTTTATAAAATTCTTCTTTTTGTGGAACAAAATTTTTCGCGTCATATTTTTCCAAGTTACATTCAACATGAGCCGGGCTCGCTGCCCGATCTCCCGTATCCCCTTGGGGTCTCACAGTGGTCACAGATATGGATTTCCTTTCGAACCTCCTACTTCTCATCCGGGAACCAGTCTATCGTCTTCATGAAGGAAGCTGAGCAGGTTAGTATTTTTGTGTCCCAGAAAGTTACGTTCAAATGGAGTGACGTTCAATCACTAAAATCTTTTGGTAAATCACCGATTTTCAACACAGGTATGTTTTCTATAGGGATTCATAATTTGGCCTGCTGTTTCACGTGTTTGAAGGAGTAGTGCATCGTTTTTGGTCGCGGAAGTTTCGGCCTTCGCGATTTGTTTAGAATTTGGACACGGAAGTGGTTTTGTGTCTTCGTTACGTTCGACAAAGCCATTGCTGAAACAACAGCTTTCAGTGGTTTTTACCAACTTATTGTTGATGGTTTACTAGGGCTGGGACTTTAACGCGTTAATTTGGATTAATTAATTACAGGAAAAATAACGCGCTAAAAAAATAACACATTTAATTGCACCTTTCTCAGTTCCCTCATTTCTGGCACACCGGTAACACTGATGCACACACTTTAGCCCAATAGGTGGCGTTATGCACCTTAAGTCTTAAAATGTTGAATAAAAAGGCTATAATTGCACTTGGGAGTTTGCACTAATCAGTGAATGTAGTACACAGATGAAAAATGCACTGATAAATATAGATGAAAAATAAACATTTTTGTTGTTTAAGATCACATGTATGTTTATTCATTGATTCAGTCGTCAACCAAAATTTATTTGAATTGAAAAACTTTGCTTATTGTGTCAAAAACTGGTATTTGATAAAAATGAGATTAATCGAGATTAATTAATTACAAAGCCTCTAATTAATTAGATTGATTTTTTTAATCGCGTCCCACCACTATTGTTTACATGTCTACTGGCACCTCTCATATATTTTCTCAATGAAAGTGCCACTCGGCAGTTAGGTGTATTTTTGTGGGGGTTGTGGCAAACCCAACTGGGACATGGCCAGTCACTGCTGTTATTGTGTCCATGTTGCGTTCAACGCACTTTGGCGAAAGAAAGGATAAATTTTTCAAAATAAAAAGAATTTTGATGGAAGCTAAATTTCCTGTTTCACACTTACCATTTTTTTTTTATAAATGTTGCACAGCAAATGTAGGGTTGCTTTTTGTGAAGTTCCTGTATTTCAGCCCAGAATTGTGTTGAATGTTTAACTGCATGCTCCTGCTGAGGAATTGAAATCAACAAATTCATCCTGTTGACCATTAGTCGTGCCATTGTAAATTGAATAATTAGTGGTTTCCAATATCAAAAAGGGCGTAGGGTGAAAACAGGTCATGCATTTGCTAAGTCGAGCATTTTTCGTGTCCATGTTACATTCGCAACATTTGTCATGTGGTACAATCCAGATGGCAAATTTTGCATTGAGCAACTAGTCTACTCTAAAATATTTTCAGAGCTGATGTGTACTTACATGGGCTGCCTTCTCATTTATATTTCGTCCAGAATATTTCATTTGTTCCGTCCTCAGATGAACATGACCAATGAGTGACTTATCAAAGCCCAGCCAAACATTTTCAGACCTTATTAGAGCACAACTGGGCATTGCCAAACTGCTGGTTTGTTTTAAGTTTGTTCTCTGTTATACTAATTGAACAAATTGAGACTTTGTTATATTTTGAAATAAAATATTTATTGCATACTTTTGTGTTAGATTCGTGTCCTTGTTACATCGGCAACGCTGAACGTTCAACACCTTGCATCCCACAGTAGATCTTGCCATTTAACTTGTGTCACATTCTGACTCATGGAAACGCCAACAAAAGTGAACCAGTACTTCTTGCTAAATATTTGTTTCAAATTTGAACAGTCATGTCACACTTTGGCTCTCTTTTTCATGGAATGACCCATATATATTTTTTTTATTATTATTTCTGCCAGTCCTATAGCCTATACAATTTCCCATTCAAAGACAATAAATACAAAGAAAATGAAGTTTTTTTTTTTTTTCGCTACTACCCCATTCCTAAGGAGCAGATATTTTCTATTTTTCCCCGAAAAAAGAAAATGAAATTAAGATATATTTTAAAAAAAGCAAATTAAGAAGATTATGAATACAAAAAAGGTTAAAAATGGGGGAAAAAAGCAAAAAGAATAAAAACCCCAGCAATTATTTATACAGGAAAAATGCTACTACAGCATCATATATGTAGACTCACTAAAGTACGACTGACCAGGAATCGAACCCTGGTCACAAAAGTTGTAGCTCCATACCCTAACCACTAGGCTATATCACTTCACTATCATGCTGCCGTCAAATTGTTTATATAAGGAATGAGTCAAGAAAACAATATTGCCCTCAATATTCAAACATTTCTGTCAGAGACGACTTTGAAAACAGTTGAATATTTAGCAGACAATTATACTGAAAATACCACAAACAAACCTGTTAAGCGTTTATATTGACGCGCTATTTACGTACATTCGAATGGCCCATGGACTCAGTTTGATGCGCTGGGAACGCAAGGCTCTAGCTCAGGCTAGCTTTGTACGATAAAGACGTTTTAGAGCTCGTTGGAAACGTCAGAAGCCATGGAATCAAATGGCCACCGGCAAAGTCTTACTGACAGCATCACAAGCCGATCACAGAGAGGAAAATACATTGCAAGCAAGCTGAATGCTGAGGAGCTGAGATCCTTGAAGCAATGCTCAAGAAGAAAAACATGATTTGAGACTGGCAGATCTAATTTGGTTATAACATGGACACATTGAGCTAACATTACCAAGCGTGGATTTACCGTCAAACAGTTTTTTTGAATACAAAATATCAAAGGTAAGAAATTTCTTTGCTCATCTCTGTAGACTGTAAAATGTATGCCTGCTGTTCTTTGAGTGTGGAGTCGGTTTAAAATGATAGTTCATATATCGTTGGATTCTGTGGACTTTCCTCTTTCATTTGAGGTATCGTTTGTATGCATAGCACAAATTCAGGAGAAATTCTAGCGACTCAGCGCAAATATGATTTTATCCTATGTTTTGCTACATGCTTATTTACTTGCTTGGTGCTTGAATTGTGAATTGAATGGTCAACATGAGCTTTTTGTTGAGTTTCTTCGCATAAAGTGGATATGCCGCATGACAATGTTGCGATTTGGAAACATGCTGTATTTATTATGTGTAAGCACCACCCCCCGGTACCAGGGCATCAGGCTTAAGGGGTTAAAAAAAGTCCTGGGTTGCTTTTCCAGTATGCTTCAGATCATTATCCATCTGCACTGTGAAATGATGCCCCATAAGTCTTGAAATGTTTTGCTGCATCTGAGCAAATAATAAAGCCCTATGCAATTCAGAGTTCATCCTGCTGCTTCTGTCTGCTTTTTCATCAATTCATAGAGGGGAACTAGTTCCCATTGCAGCCATACATACCCACACCATGGCACTACCTCTATCATGATTCACGAATGAGGTGGTATGCTCTGGATCATGAGCAGTTCCTTCCCATCTCCTTACTGTTGTCTTCCCAGCATTCCATTGCTAGTTGATCTTTGTCTCATCAGTCCATATAATTTTGTTCCAAATTTATGGGTCCTTTCAATGTTTAACAGCAAACTCTAATCCAGTCTTCCTGTTTCTGAGGCTATCAATAGTTTACATCTACCCCTTTTCCACCAAAAAGAACCTGGTGCTAGTGCTAGTGCTTGGTTGGTTTAACCCTCGCACCACCTAAGAACCTGTTTGCTTTTCCATCACCCAGGAGCCAAATCAGAGCCACGCGATTATGTCACTGTATAACGTTGGTACATCTGGCAATACAGAAATACAGTATGGACTGTGGGAAACCATGAATAAAAATTTAAAACTGAAATAATGCTTGTGTTTCTATACTCAGTAATACTATTATTGTCACTGGGGTTTTATCGTTTTTAGAAGGGGAAAGGAATATTACCCACTAGATTGCTATGATCTTGTACTGAGTTGATATCAGATATTTAAAAAGTGAAAAAATAAGGAGCTAACATTAAACATGTACCGTATCTTGTGTTGTTGTCCATGCATGTTACCGAAACCTTGCGCAGCAATAGGGTGTAATAATAGGAATACACTATCCATACTTTCTTTCCCCAAGGATGCAGACAGGTAAGAAGTAAATGAGCAACTGTCGTATTTCATTCCAGCTTCATAAGTTTGAATGATCTATAATGGCCGCGTTTCCCAGTTAAAAGCGTTCTTAAGGGGTTAAGAAGGCTCCAAAGAAGAGGCTCCAGTAAGAAGCAAACGCGTTTCCCAGATTTCTTCTTAGCCTAATATGATCTTTTGTTGAGAAGGATTTGAAAGAAGGGTCTGGAGCACTCTTAACACCCTTCTTAGCGACGAAACACTGCAGATACAGCCGCGTCAGGCAAATCAATGTGACACTCAGCAAGGAGATATTAATGTAGTGCGTACGGTTCGTCCTTATTTTATTCCCTCCCCTTCTTCCATGCACCCCTACTACCCATTAAGCATTCAAAATGAGGGAAAATTTACATCTCTCCTCTATGGTTCCATGTGTTGAAATATTTTACCGTATTTCCCCAATTTTTCCTTAATATTTTCCCTAATATTTCCTGTCTTCTACTTGACCACTTGTTGCACGCTCTATATATAAACCAACTTGAGCTGCATGTCTCAAATCAAGTTGAATAAGGTTTAACTGCAGGGCACCCAGCCACTCTCCAACCCAGGGACAATTCACACATGTATTGTAATTGAACACAGCTGGAAAGTAATCAAGGGAGGCTTGATGAAGGAAACCATGGTAATTTATTTACAAACGAACAATATAAATAAACATAAAAAAAGTGGTGAGACCCCCACATCACATGCTTCCTGCAAAGCTTATAACCTTTGTGCTATCCCTCAGAGTAAATAAGTAAAACTGCATAATTATATGCAGAATTATATCAGAAAAATAGGAATGAAAACATAAAATGAAATTAAAGCTGCAAGCAGCGTTGAACGGGCCCTCGCACCCTTGTGCATGTTGGGGGTGGTGGTGAGATTCTGATGGGTGCAGGTGTGCACTCACGACTATAGGACAGCCCAAGTACAGGCACCAACCTGTGATGAAGATTCGAGCAAATCGGACAAAGCACAGAGTTATGACAGATTGATAGTTCATCCACAAGGGGGTGCTCGGTGCATAACCAAATGTGTGCAGCTGCATTCAGGGGCAGACCCTAAGCACAAATGTGAAGTTTCGAGCAAATCGGCCAATGTCAATGTAAAATATGGCATTTCCTGTTTCCACAAGGGGGCGCTATGGAGACATTTTTGTTCCCATAGGCGAGGCCCCTATCAGATTTAAGAGCTTGCCATCCTTGACCTGTGTATCAATTTTTCTGATGATACGAGTTCAGTAAAGACATCAAAAACACAAACGTATTTTCATGGCAAGGGATCCATCTTCGCCGCATTGCCACAGGAACGCCATTACTTGTAGCTTCACAGCATTCATAAAGTAGCTTCATCAACTTGTTCTGCATGTTTTAGAAGTGGAATGAAGTTGATGGGTTCAACTATGTGTCATCAGTACATGTTAAAATAAAAAATGGACACTTCCTGTTATCACCAGGGGGCGCTATTAATAAAGGGGAAGTTATGATATCCTGACGTTCAGGGCAGAGCACTCATCATGTCCAGCACGATTGAAGCTTCTACGGTCAAGTATGTTGGCGTGACAGCATTTTGAAATTTTTTTGGTGAGTCGCCAAATTTTGTCACGCCCTAGCAGCCACGCCCTTTGCCCTACAGACACGCAGAGCACAACTTTTCATCAGCTTGGTCTCTAGATGATCTGTACCAAATTTGAAGTCAATCGGTCAAAAACCCTAGGAGGAGTTCGTTTTAAAATTCAAAAATTCAAATCAAAATAGCCGACTTCCTGTTTGGTTTAGGGTGTGGCTCCAATGAGTTTTTTGTATGTCTGGGTGTGATACATATGTGTATTGAATTTCTTCTGCCTACGTCAAAGTAACCCAACTGGTCACTTCCTGTTACCACCAGGAGGCGCTATTAGTAAAGTGGGAAGTTATTACATTGCGATGTTCAGGGCGGAGCCATCATCATCTCCAGCAAGTTTGAAGCTGCTATGATCAAGTATGTTGGTGTGAGAGCATTTTGAAATTTTTTTGGTGGGTCGCCAATTTTTGTCACGCCCTAGCAGCCATGCCCTTTGATCTACAGACATGCAGAGCACAACTTTTGATCAGCTTGGTCTGTAGATGATGTCTACCAAATTTGAAGTCAATTGGTCGAAAACCCTAGGAGGAGTTCATTTTGAAATTGAAAAATTCAAATCAAAATGGCTGACTTCCTTTTCGGATAAGGGCGCGGCTCCAATGACTTTTTTGTATGTCTGGGTATGATACACATGTGTATCGAATTTCGTCTGCCTACGACAAAGTAACCGAACTGGTCACTTCCTGTTACCACCGGGGGCGCTATTAGTAAAGTGGGAAGTTATTATATCGTGACGTTCAGGGCGGAGCCATCATCATCTCCAGCAAGTTTGAAGATTCTACGATCAAGTATGTTGGCGTGAGAGCATTTTGAAATTTTTTTGGCGAGTCGCCAAACTTTGTCACGCCCTAGTAGCCACGCCCTTTGACCTACAGATATGCAGAGCACAACTTTTGATCAGCTTGGTCTGTAGATGATCTGTACCAAATTTGAAGTCAATCGGTCGAAAACCCTAGGAGGAGTTCGTTTTAAAATTAAAAAATTCAAATCAAAATGGCCGACTTCCTGTTGGGTTTAGGGCGTGGCTCCAATGAGTTTTTTGTATGTCTGGGTATGGTACACATATGTATCGAATTACCTCTGCCTACGACAAAGTAACCAAATTGGATACTTCCTGTTACCATAGGGGGGCGCTATTAGTAAAGTGGGAAGTTCTTATATCGTGACGTTCAGGGCGGAGCCATCATCAATTCCAGCAAGTTTGAAGCTGCTACGATCAAGTATGTTGGCTTGAGAGCATTTTGAAATTTTTTTGGCGAGTAGCCAAAATTTGTCCTGCCCTAGCAGCCACGCCCTTTGACCTACAGACATGCAGAGCACAGCTTTTGATCAGCTTGCTCTCTAGATGATCTCGAACAAATTTGAAGTCGATCGGGCAAAATCCCTAGGAGGAGTTCGCTTTCAAAGTAAAATCTGGTCACTTCCTGTTACCACCGGGGGGCGCTATTAGTCAAGTGAAAAGTTATGATATGGGGACGTTCAGGGTGGAGACATCATCATGTCCAGCAAGTTTGAAGCTGCTAAGATCAAGTATATGGGCGAGAGAGCATTTTGAAATTTTTTTGTCGAGTCGCCAAATTTTGTCACGCCCTTGCAGCCACGCCCTATGACCTACAGACATGCAGAGCACAATTTTTGATCAGCTTGGTCTCTAGATGATCTGCACCAAATTTGAAGTCGATCGGACAAAATCCCTAGGAGGAGTTCGTTTTAAAATTCAAAAATTCAAATCAAAATGGCCGACTTCCTGTTGGGTTTAGGGCGTGGCTCCAATGAAATTTTTTGTATGTCTGGGTATGATACATAGGTGTACTGAATTTCATCTGCCAACGAGAAAGTAACCAAATTTCCCAATGGGAATTTTGAAACGTGTTTAGGGGGCGCTATTTTGGCATTTTGCGTCGACCATGAACAATCACCCAAAAATATCGAATTTCGGATCCGGCCGGACGAATGTGGAAAGTTAGACGCTGCCACCTTTGGGAAAGGGGCGAAATTGGCCTTTGAAATGTCGGAAGAATAATAATAATAAAAAAAAAAAAAATAAAAAAAAATAATAAACAGCGCGATTTCAATAGGGCCCTCCGCAGACGACTTGCAGTCGGCTTGGGCCCTAATAATATGGCATTACATGAGGTACAGTATCATGTAATGTTATATGATTTCACTCATGTAATGTTATGATTTCATTTTATGTTTTCATTCTTATTTTTCTGATTTCTTATCTGTGTTATTGGTCTTTATTTGAATCCGTTTGTTTTCAGACATTCTGCTGCGTGCGGCATGGCATTACGCATGTTCATTTTTAACATCATACTCCACTTGTTACATCAGAACTTCATTTGTGTACATGTAAGTATGTGGAACAATCGGTTACTCTGTCATTAATTGATCAATTGAGCTCCAGTTAAGAAGGCAGTTAACCCTTTAATGCCCGGACACAGACATCATTATAGGAAAAATATGACCCAGTAATATTTTTGAAGTATTGAAGGGTAGTATTCAGATCCACTGTTCATCGTTAGGTTTTGTGACAGCTAAATATACATTGCTGAACAGATCTTCTTCTAATTCCAGGAGTATCATATCTGATACAGCCAAAAATCAGCACCCCTCCAAAACTCAACACTTGAAATTTCAAATTATTTATATGCTCTTTACTATCTATAGCTATCCCTTGACATGTATAAGAATAGGTTTTTGTGTAATATTTACCTTGGAATGCCGAACTTCACTGCCAAAGTCCAAGGAAATTCATGAATTCCCTTTCACATGGGAGCTACTACCTTGAAGTGAGTGACTTGGGGAGAGACTACTCCTGTAATCTCACTTCTTCCTTCCAGGTGGCAGGACTGTGTATCAGATATGATACAGTGAGCAGTCGTGGTTGTGTTGCATCTTACCAGAACACTTATCTTAAGGCTTCCTCTTACATGGCAATTATAAAGGGATTATCAGTCTACGTCACTACATACGTCACCCCGCTCTACTGCGCATATTTACTGCAGAAAGAGAGCAGGAAGAGCCGCAACCATGTCTTGTGCTGTTGGTTGCACAAACCGTTTCGATAAGAATAACAAAACGCGCAAGTTTTACAGACTTTGAGCATCAGTGCTGCAGCATGCCTACAGCACGACCCCAAGCTGAGACAAAAAAAAACAGTGGTATTAATTTCGAGCAACATAATACGTTAGACTCATTGGTTTGAATGGTGATAAAGCTTGATATGCCCGCAGGCACAACTGTATTACTGCAGCAAATGAGTTGTGAAATGTTTACTACAATAACGACAGTGACTGAAGACGAGGTTACATAGCAATGGAAAGATAAGATAAGATAAACTTTTATTGATCCCACAGTGGGGAAATTTCATCATTACAGCAGCTCAAAAGATAGTGAGAGGGGGAAAAAACAAATGTTTACAACAAGTATAAAGGAAGCTAAAATTAATTTGTAACGTTATATTATTCTAAATTATATGCAGGTGCAGTTCGTGGTCAGAATGCAGTTGTTTTTCTTGTTCACAGTAGCCCTTTTTCCATCAAAAAGATAATTCGCTTTAAAATGATGCGCATCAAAAGGTTAGTGCGACATCTGTGATGAAAAAGAGTTATAAGGCTCTAACACCGATTTTGTCGTGCTAAGTTAATTCGCTCGGCAGAGGTGGTTTTGGGAAAGTTATATCGACATAAAAGTGATGGAAAAGGGTTGAAGCGATATAGAATGTCGCGCTTGCGCATTGGTAACGAGAATTCGAATGTTGTTGTGCCACCTCTGCGGTCTTCTGTCTCGCACAGTTTAGTTCAGTTCACCTCAGAAATTATCTAATCGCCCAACTTCAGAAGAATGATGAATAAATAAAAAAGACATCAACCATTGTCTTTATTTTAGAAAAGCTTGCTAGATGTGACGTGCAATCCTGTACAACGTTAAGTCCCAAAGAATGTCTTGTGCTTCGTTTACCATTTTTTTCAGTCCTAGCCATCACTGAATAGCAGACAATAAGCCAGGGTGACAGTCGTAGGAAGCAAACGGGTTTGGTAAAGATAATGTTACATCAGCTAAGCTTAGCACAATAAAGTAGTCGTTCACATGAGAAGAGAGGTGAGCGGGAGCTAGCTGAAACTATTTGGTATTTGTGAAAGTGATCATTTTGTGCCACTTAAGCAGTTATGCATTTCCAGTGGTAACCTTGCAAAATTAGATTCAAATCAGATTATTGGACGATATGATGAGGTTCGCTTCATTTGTGCTGGTTAAATTTAGCCCTGATGATTTAACCAGTGACTGCCTAACGTTAGCCTAGCATCCGGGCATCTGTCAGACTATGGACCGAATGCGCTTTCTAAACATCAGCATATTCACGATCATACGCAAAACAGGTGAAGTATTGGTATTAACCTGTGGTTAGCTATGTGGAAGAAATGCAATCCATGTATGGCGTCAGGTCGCTATTTTCTCAGCATGTTTTTTTCTCTCTCTTTAGCTTGAAAATAGTCAGGGACGTTCGGTGTTACACATATCCTCAGTACTCACCTCAGTGGAAGTTTAGCTTTCCATAAATGAGCCAATAACCCCATCTACAGCGCAAATTTTGTTTTACTGCATTTTCATGTGTAAGACCAGTCTATTATAAAACAGCATTGCGTATCAATGATGCTGGCTTTAAAAAGTTATGGCGTGTGACATGGATCTCATTGATAAAGTCAGATGCAGTCGTGAAATCTTGTGTATAAATTAGGCTAACGCAAAGGATTACTAATTTGAAGTGGGCCAAATTCTTGAGACGACCGCCTTGGCTAGTTGATTATAGCTGCCGAAGGTGTCATGTTAAGGTAGATCGATAATAGCCATTTAACGTTCACTTATTATTCACGATATATCCATCGCAACGACAGCCAATGAATTTTCTTGCCAAATTACTTGATAAATGTTGCTGCGCTGGAGAGATTAGCCTATTTTTTTAATCTCAGAAGAGCCACATAAAGGCGGTTACAAGAAAAATTTTGGATATTTAACTTACAGTTACTTTTATTCTATGTCTATGCTCTCTTCAATTATACTGTTGTTTTTTTTTTCTCTGTAAAGCACATTGAAATGTCTTGATGTAAGAAATACAAATAAAACTGCCTTGCCTTGCCTTTTATTCAACAGATTTTTTAAAAATACATTTTCTACTCCGATACACATATTTGCCACGAAGCCTTGTCATTTTAATATAAGTAGTGTTGACTGTTATTTTAGTATTCTACTAGGCCTAGGCTTATCCCTTGATTGCAAGTTTTATTATTATTTTATTAGGGTTTCACAGTAGGGCTGTATTGTTTTTGTGCTGGTTTAGGGCTGAAAAACCCTATTGTTTTTGTGCTGGTTTATTAGGAGTTCAAGCCCATGGGGCTGGAACCCTATTGTTTTTGTGGGCTGAAACCCTATTGTTTTTGTGCTGGTTTATTTTTTTTATTATTGATAATAAACCCTATTGTTATTGTATAGCTATTATTAATAATAATTTTGTTGGTTTATTATTATTATTATTATTAGGGGTTCAAGCCCGTTTTTTGTGGGCTGAAACCCTATTGTTTTTTGTGCTGGTTTATTTTTATTATTATTATTATTATTAAACCCTATTGGTTCAAGCCACACGAAGTGCAGGGCTGAAACCCTATTGTTATTTTGGTGCTGGTTTATTTTTATAGCTATTATTTTTTAAACTTGGGGTTCAAGCCCACGGGAAATATTCCAGGGCTGAAACCCTACTGTTTTTGTGCTGGTTTATTATTATTATTATTATTAAATTTCCAGGGATTCAAGCCCCTTCATCGAGTTCGAGGGCTGAAACCCTATTGTTTTTGTGCTGGTTTATTATTGTTATTATTATTAGGGGTTCAAGTTGTGTGTAAATGCTGACCAAGGCATTTTTAACTCAGTAGGCCTGATGGGGGCGCTTTTTAACTCAGTAGGCCTGATATAATTCTAAAATGAGACGCGTGATTATTTTTTCCGGAGTTATTGATTCACAACTTTTTCAAGGGGAACGGAAATCAAGAAAAACAGGTTTTCACTTTAAAGATCATAACTCCTAGGCTGTAAGTCCGATTCACATAAAACTTGGTAGGGACATTCTTTGGTCCATTCTCTACAACTTTCCCATAAGGACCTCTAAGGTTCACCATATTAGATTTTCCGCCATTTTGAATTTCTTAAAAAACACATTTTTGACATCTCCTCCTAGGCCGTGGGTCCGATTCCTTCGAAATTTGCTGTGGATCATCAGTGGACCAAGCTAATTAAACATTGCATAAAGCTTGTTGAAATCTCATTTTGTTTCCAAGATATTGACCAATGAACTTCAGCAGGGGCGTGGCTTAGCACAAAAATGGACAAAAATTCCGCAACCATTGGGCCAATCATCACAGAACTTGCAGAATATGTCCATATAAGTACCAGGAACATACCTTGACAGTTTCATGCAAATCGGCTCATAGGGGGCGCTATAACACAAATCAGACTATAAATCAGCAATTGTTTGTCCTATAGCCATAAAACTCACAGGATATATTCATGTAAGTACCTGAAACATACCCAGCAAATTTCATTTAAATTGACTGATAGGGGGTGCGCTAACTGCAAAACAAAGCAGCATGGTATAACACAAATCCGACTATAAATCAGCAATTGTTTGTCCTATAGCCATAAAACTCACAGGGTACTTGAAACATACTCTGAAAATTTCATTCAAATTGATTGATAGGGGGTGCTATAAATGCAAAACAAAGCAGTGTGGTATAACACAAATCAGACTATAAATCAGCAATTGTTTGTCCTATAGCCATAGAACTCACAGGATATATTCATATAAGTACCTGAAACATACCCAGAAAATTTCATTCAAATTGACTGATAGGGGGCGCTATAAATGCAAAACAATGTAGCATGGTATAACACAAATCAGACTAAAAATCAGCAGTTGTTTGTCCTATAGCCATAAAATTCACAGGATATATTCATAAAAGTACTTGAAACATACTCTGAAAATTTCATTCAAATTGTCCTATTTGGGGCGCTATAAATGCAAAACAAAGCAACGTGGGAAAACACAAATCAGACTATATATCATAAATAGTTTTTCCAATCATTACAAAACTCACAGGATATGTCCACATAAGAACCTGAAACATAGCCTGAAAGTTTCAATCAAATTGACCAGTAGGGGGTGCCATAAATGCACAAAATAGCCTAACATAACACAAATCAGACTATGCATCATTAGTTGTTAGTCCAATCATTACACTGGCAAAATAGGTCCACATAAAAACCTGCAACACACTTTTAAAGTGGTTTTTGTCCCCTGCCGCCATGATAGCGAGCGGAGCAGGGGACATTGTATTCAGCTCCGTCCGGCCGTCTGTCATGTCCCGTTTGTTCTGAATGTGATATCTCAAGAACGGTTTGACCGATTCCATTCATCTTTGGTGTCAAGGTATATTTGCGTGATACACCAACCCCAGTAGATTTCCGTGACCTTGGCATTATTCTCAAGGGCATTACGATCATTTGACCGCTTACAAATTCCTTGTCAACATGATATCTCAAGAACGGTTTGACCAATTCCATTCATCTTTGGTGTCAAGGTGTATTAGTGGCGGGGGACATAGTATTCAGCTCCATCCATCCGCTCGGCCGTCTGTCCGTCCGTCCTGTCCCGTTTGTTGTAAACCTGATATCTCAAGAACGGTTCCATCGATTCCATTCATCTTTGATGTCAAGGTGTATTAGGGGCGGGGGACATAGTATTCAGCTCCGTCCGCCCGGCCCGTCTGTCCGTCCTGTCCCGTTTTGTTGTAAACGTGATATCTCAAGAACGGTTCAACCGATTCCATTCATCTTTGGTGTCAAGGTGTATTAGGGCGGGGACATAGTATTCAGCTCCATCCGTCCCCGCCCAGCCGTCCGTTCGTTTGTCCTGCATCGTTTGTTGTGAACGTGATATCTCAAGAACGGTTCGACTGATTCCATTCATCTTTGGTGTCAAGGTGTATTAGGGGTGGGGACATAGTATTCAGCTCCGTCCGCCCGGGCCCGTCTGTCCGTCATGTCCCGCTTTGTTGTGAACGCGATATCTCAAGAAAGGTTTGACCGATTACATTCATCTTTGGTGTCAAGGTGTATTAGGGAGGGGGACATAGTATTCAGCTCCGTCCGCCCGTCCATCTGTCCGTCATGTCCCGTTTGTTGTGAACGCGATATCTCAAGAAAGGTTTGACCGATTACATTCATCTTTGGTGTCAAGGTGTATTAGGGGAGGGGGACATAGTATTCAGCTCCGTCCGTGCGTCCATCTGTCCGTCATGTCCCGTTTGTTGTGAACGTGATATCTCAAGAACGGTTTGACCGGTTCCATTCATCTTTGGTGTCAAGGTGTATTAGGGGCGGAGGATATAGAATTCAGCTCCATCCGTCCGGCTGTCCGTCCGTCCCATCCAGTTTGTTGTGAACGCAATATCTCAAGAACGGTTTGACCGATTCCATTCATCCTTGGGGTCAAGGAGTATTAAGGCCGGGGGACATAGTATTCAGCTCCATCAGTCCATCCATCCGGCCGTCCGTCCGTCATGTCCCATTTGTTGTGAACGCAAAATCTCAAAAACGCTTTGACCAATTTAATCCATCTTTGGCTTCAATGTGTAATTTTGTGATATGCCGACCCCAGTTGATTTCCATCACCTGGTGGGGGACATGGCCACGTTTAGTGGCAACACTTGGTATTTAAGCTTTTAAAGCTTTCAACTACTAATGGTCTTTCTTGGCTTGAACCCCGGAATTGCCGCTTGTGGCTATAATTATTATTTCTTTTCTTCTTCAGAAATGTTTTTGCAAATTCCCGTGAGATGGTAAATGATAGAGACCTGAAATTTTGCACATTGGTTGGAAGTTGTGAGTAAATGCTGTCCAGGGCATTTTTAACTCAATCGGCCTGATGGGGGCGCTATAATTCAAGAAAAACAGTTTTTCACTTTAAAGGTCATAACTCCTACGCTGTAAGTCCGATTTACATGAAACTTGGTACGGACATTTCTTGGTCCAAACTCAACAATTTTCCTATAAGGACCTTTAAGGTTCACCATATTAGATTTTCCGCCATTTTGAATTTCTTGAAAAACTCATATTTGAGATCTCCTCCTAGGCCGTAGGTCCGATTCCTACAAAATTCACTGTGGATCATCATTGGACCAAGCTTATCAAAGATTGCATAAGGCTTGTTGAAATCTCATTTAGTTTCCAAGATATTGACCAATGAACTTAGGCAGGGGCGTGGCTTAGCACATAAATGGACAAAATTCAACAACCATTTGGCCAATCAACACAGAACTTACAGAATATGTCCACATAAGTACCAGGAACATACCTTGACAGTTTCATGCAAATCGGCTCATAGGGGGCGCTATAACACAAATCAGACTATAAATCAGCAATTGTTTGTCCTATAGCCATAAAACTCACAGAATATATTCATATAAGTACCTGAAACAGACCCAGAAAATTTCATTCAAATTGACTGATAGGGGGCGCTATTAATGCAAAACAAAGCAGCATGGTATAACACAAATCAGACTATAAATCAGCAATTGTTTGTCCTAAAGCCATAAAACTCACAGGATATATTCATATAAGTACCTGAAACATACCCTGAAATTTTTCAAATTGTCCAATAGGGGGCGCTATAAATGCAAAACAAAGCAACGTGGTATAACACAAATCAGACTATGAATCATAAATAGTTTTCCCAATCATTACAAAACCCACAGGATATGTCCACATAAGAACCTGAAACATAGCCTGAAAGTTTCAATCAAATCGACCAGTAGGGGGCACCATAAATGCACAAAATAGCCTAACATAACACAAATCAGACGATACATCCTAAGTTGTTGGTCCAATCATTACACTGGCAAAATAGGTCCACATAAATACCTGCAACATACTCTTATAGTGGTTTTTGTCCCCCGCCGCCACAATAGCGAGCGGAGCGGGGGACATAGTATACAGCTCTGTCCGGCCGTCTGTCATGTCCCGTGTGTTCTGAACGCGATATCTCAAGAATGGTTTGACCGATTCCATTCATCTTTAGTGTTAAGGTAAATTGGTGTGATACGCCGACCCCAGTAGATTTCCGTGACCTTGGCATTATTCTCAAGGTCATTACGATCATTTGACCACATACAAATTCCTTGTCAACATGATATCTCAAGAACGGTTCGACCGATTCCATTCATCTTTGGTGTCAAGGTGTATTGGGGGGGGGGACATAGTATTCAGCTCCATCTGTCTGCCCGGCTGTCCATCTGTCCATCTTGTCCCGTTTGTTGTGAACGCGATATCTCAAGAACGGTTTGACCGATTCCATTCATCTTTGGTGTCAAGGTGTATTAGGTGATTGCTCACAGCCCACTCGATTTACGTGACCTTGCCATTATTTTCAAGGTCATTATGACCATTTGACCACTTACAAATACCTTGTCAACATGATATTTCAAGAATGGTTTGACCGATTCCATTCATCTTTGGTGTCAAGGTGTATTAGGGCCGGGGGATATAGTTTTCAGCTCCATCCATCCGGCCATCCGTTCATCCCATCTGGTTTGTTGTGAACGCGATATCTCAAGAACGGTTTGACCGATTCCATTCATCTTTGGGGTCAAGGTGTATTAGGGCCGGGGGATATAGTATTCAGCTCCATCAGTCCATCTGTCCGGCCGTCCATCCGTCACGTTACGTTTGTTGTGAACGCTAAATCTCGAGAACGCTTCGACCGATTTTATTCATCTTTGGCTTCAATGTGTAATTTTGTGATACGCTGACGCCAGTCAATTTCCGTCACGTGGCGGGGGACATGGCCACGTTTAGTGGCAACACTTGTTAATTAAGCTGTTAATGCTTTGAACTACTAATGGTCTTTCTTGGCTTGAACCCCGGAATTGCCGCTTGTGGCTATATTTTATTATTATTTTTTGTCGTCCGAGAGCCCTGGCAGAGCAACAAAAGATCCTGCGGCTGGCAAGCCCCAGGTTCCCGACCTCTGCGCTACACTCACCTTCTCAGAAGGTTCTAATTCGCTACATTGTTGATGGAAAATCATCTAGCGCGTCAGAAAAATGCGCTTCAAGTCGGGGCTTTGTGACATAATTTTAATTCGCTAGAATCGTTCTGTTTATGGAAAACCGTTTTGACGCTTCTTATATCTCTAAAAAATTAATTCGACTTCAGAATTAATTCGCTTGAAAATTTGATGGAAAAAGGGCTCGTGACCCAGACTTTATACATCTTTCTTGTCATTTGTCCACTCACCTGCACCTAAAGCGTATGGGTCATTAACACCTTGACTGCCAACTACGAGATAACTCGTAATGGCGGGTCCGGGCCAGCGCTAGACTTGAAAATTCGGGGGAAATTATCCATCCCTTTGACAACAATTAATCCTGGCTAATTCTAGATGGTTTTCCTTTATAAACACATTTTCCAATTCAAGAATAATCAAGTGGCAATTGAAGACACGGCTTCTCTCCCCCATGCGATCTAACAGCAAATGATGGGCTACATTCAGTAGAGAAAATAATTTAATTATAATTAGGTCTATGCACTGGCACTCAGCAACGTTAAATTTTTTTTTTCCAGCAAGAGCGGCATTTCAGAACTCATTTGCGAATGAAAGTAATTTCGGCAAGTATCCTACACCTGTTTTTGCAGCATGGTCACGCAACTTGCTGTAAACAATAGACAGCTGTCAGACTGAAAAATGTAAATGGAGGAAACCACATATACTTGTCACCAGAATTACCTTGATGCCTGCTCTAGTACCAATTTTGAGAGCCTGGAGCTGGTGCTTAGGCTGTAGAAAAGCAAAGAACCGGTGCTAAGTCAGGCACTGGAACCAGCTCAGTGGAAAAGGGGTAATCTTGTGTTGAACCCTCTCCAATTACTCTGGTAAAGTCTTGCCATGATTGTAAACTTTGGCACAGATACATGGCCTCCTGCAGGGTGTTCATGATCTGGTCAACTGTTGTGAAAATGTTTTTCTTGACTAGGTAAAGAGCACTGTTGTTAACCATGCAGTAGTTCTTCCAACTGTGTTTAAATTTAACACAGTTGTTAATCATGCCTCGGAGCCAAGCAGAGCTCATGAGCTCACTAATATGTTCTTTCTGCTTAAGACTGAATTAAATAGTAGATTTTGCTGCACCACGTTTTTGTTATTCCTCTGATGGTCCCAGTTAGATTTTCTCACCTGAACCTCTCAACTTAATTGGTTCAATAGACTCCCAACCCCCAGAAGTGAGCACCATATGTGGGCATACGGAACCTCCAACTAAAAGGCGCTGGTGCGTATTGTGTCCTGTCGGAACTGAAGACAAACGGAGATCCCAGCTGGAATTGGCAAATAGGGGATATGCCCTGTCGGACCTGACGGCCTCTATTTATCTCTGGCTCACGTCTGGCACAGTGGTTAGCACTACTGCCTCACAGCAAGAAGGTAGTGGGTTCAAATCCAGCCTGGGCCCTCTCTGTGTGGAGTTTGCATGTTCTCCCCCTGTTTGCATGGGTTTCCTCCGGGTACTCCGGTTTCCCCCACCCACTAAAACATGCATTTTAGGAACACTCCAACCAGTAACCCTGACCAAGGTACTGGCTTTAAAACTGGAGTTGGTCCCCAGGCGCTGCTCTGTGGCTGCCCATTGCTCCTAACTATAGGATGGGGTAAATGCTTATAAATTAAAAATGAGCACATATGTTCAAAAAAACTATAAAATATCTAGTTCCAACATCTGATATATTGTCTTTGTCCTATTTCCACATAAATATAAAGTTCAAATGATCACAAAATCATTGCATTCTGATTTATTTACATTTCACGCCGTCCCAACCTTTTTGTCAATGGGGTAGTAAATACTGTTAGCTCTGATTTGTAAATTTTCTTTGACCTATATTACATTGTACTATATCATTAAGCTGTTAAATTTAGGATGTCTGTTTTAAAAATCACCATTAATTTAGGCCAACGTTTCTTAATTGTTCAGTTTGTGATCTGAATGCAAGCTCCCTTGAAAAAAACTGTCACAATTACTGCACATGCGCATAATGTACATTTCAAGAAAGTGTATCTGCTTGACTGCAAGTCATAATCTGATTTCATTCTTGCCAATCCGTCTTCGTTTCACATCGTATTTATTTATTTTACTAACTCCAGCATAATGCTTATTACAACCCCAATTCCGAAATAGTTGGGACAAAGTGTAAATTGTGAATAAAATCAAAATGCAATGACTTTCAGATCACATGAGCCAATATGTTATTTACAATAGAACATAGATAACATTTCGAACTGTTGAAACTGAGACATTTTACATTTTTATACACAAAATGAGCTTATTTCAAATTTTCTGGCTGCAACAGGTCTCAAAAAAGTTGGGACACAGGAAAAAAGGGCTGAAAAAGCTATTAATATATAAGAGAATCAGCTGAAAGAACATTTAGCAAGTAATTAAGTTAACTGGCATCAGGTGTGTAACATGATTGGCTATAAAAGGGATGTCTTAGAGAGGCTGAGTCTCTCAGAAGTAAAGACCTTTGAGACCTGTAGCAGCCAACAAATTTGAAATGAGCTCATTTAGTGGATAAAATTGTAAAATTTCTCAGTTTCAACATTTGCTATATTGTCTCTGTTCTATTGTGAATAAAATACTGGCTGGTGTGATTTGAAAGTCATTGCATTTTGATTTCATTCACAATTTACACTTTGTCCCAACTATTTCGGAATTGAGGTTGTATATTGAGGAGCTTACTGAGGAAATTCGAGAATTCAAAGCGCTATTTTAAGCTGTAGCCAAGGGATACAAAGAATGTAAGCTGGTTTGCCATCGCCAATAATCATAGAAGAAAAAAAATACCCTCTAGATTTCAACTTGCAGTTGAAAGGATTTACAGTACTGCATTCAAAATTGTGAGCATGTGCAGTAATTGTGATACAGCTCCTTTAATTGTTTTTTTCCCTAATGAAACAAACTGGTGTTTTCAAGAGGTGTTTGTGGAGCGGAAGATTGGGCTATAATATTTACTTTATCACTGCCAGCAACAAGTTTCAAAAAAGTTGGAGCAGGGTCATGTTTACCACTCTGTACCCCATCACTCCAAGCATCTGGAAACTCAGGAGACCAACTGCTGTAGTTTTAAGTGATGTTTAAATTCAACAGGGCTAACAGTAATCATACCTGAGTGTCTGTCATGAAAATGAACCCAACTATCAATTAAATTCATTTAAATGTTTGATGTAGTAACTAAAGGAGGAAATTACTTTTTTCACATAGGGCCAGGTCAGGTTGGATAGCTTTTTGATTTCAATAAATTGAACCAACCTTTGTCTAATGTTGAATTTAGTTTGATGATCTAAAACATTCATGCGCCGCAGCCCACATATATGAAGAAATAGAAAGAATCAGAGGGGAGGGTGGGGGGGGGGGGGGGGACACTTTTTCACGGCACTGTACTGCTGTCTGCAATAAAATATAAGTCAAAGTAAATTTATAAATCACTGCTTTCTGTTTTCATTTGCATTTTTAATACTGTCCCAACTTTTTTATAAGTTGGAATTGAACAATTATCCAACAAGAGTCTGCAGCTTGCAATGAGGCATTCTAGCAGGGTAGATGTAGCAGAAGTGTGTGGTATTGGCATACCTAATTTTCAGAAAATACTGGTTTAAATACCTTAACACATTAGCTACATGCTGTGGGTATGGACAGTACAAAAGTGAGAGACAAGCCATACACATTGCAAATTCTTTTTTGTAGATTAGTTTCAGATTTGCAACCAAATATATGCATCTGAAAAAAAGGTTTGTAAGCAAGCAGACCACCTGTTCCAGGTGTGAAATAGTTGAAATTATAGCTCAAATGAGCATCATCGGATGCAGCTGGAGCAATCAACTTTTGCAGCCTGACAGAACTACACGTGGCTCCATGCCTTTTCCAGCTGTTGACTATATTATCATGCAATATTTGTATTTCATGGATTAATAGTTGTATTCACAAGGCTAATTGTCTTCTTAATTAACTTTTCTTCAGGTCTACAACAAGCCTGTGTCATTACCATGGCAATCTCGGGACAAGAAGCTGTCAGTCTCCAAAGTAGAGGGGGCAGTCAGTGTCCAGTATGGTGGGAAAATGGTGGTGACCCTGAATGCCAGTGGTGAGATCATAGTGACAGCGCCCGACACTCTGCTCAGCCACGTGAGGGGTCTGTGTGCTTCCCATCGTACAAAGACCCAGAGGACCAAGTGGAGCCTTGTATCCATTACCAAGTACATGAGAAAACGATTGCGCAAGGTTTTCACACAGAAATTGTTCTTTTAAACTGACTGAATACCAACCCTTCCACCTACTAATGCAGTCTCTTTCCCTTTCATTTAAAAGCATAATATAACTGCAGAAAATTTCAAATGTATTCCTAGCAGAAACTTTGCGGGCCACTAGGCTACCCAAAGGAAATCATCTTAACGCTTTCCTGTACTATTGATCAGCTCAAAACTGTTCTACTGTGCATAATAATTTGATCAAAAACTACTTCATGTATTCATGAATCTAATAAACCTAATATGATGCCAGCATCAAAACTGTGTTTTGGATTGCATGGTATCCCATGTGTGTATGAAATTAATTGACCTCTATTTGAGAAGATCAAATTAAATTTTCTTTGTAGAGTGCATTTCACAAACATTTGTCTGAATGCACTTGACAGTGAAATCCTGGCCTGAACACCCTCAAAAGCAAGCCTACAGCGATAGTGGCAAGGAAAATGACACAATCATTCAAAAGTGTTCCACATGCAAAGCTAAAGGATTGTGACAAGGTCTTGGGCCTACTTCGAGGAGTATAAAATGTCAGTGTGAAATACAGACTGTGGAGTAAAGGCATTGTGTTAAATAATCGCAGGAATAATTTCAATGGATCATTACATTAAATTCAGGCATTAAATATAAGGTGCTTGACAGGTAGGTGACTCAGGACTCAAGCGCAGACAGTCAGTTTCTGGGCATTTTATTTAACGGAAGCTCAGGGTCAGGCAATCCAGTTCAGTATCATTCGGGCAATGTTCATTATCCCTGATCTCAATTTCTGCTAAATAATTTTGAGCATCAGAAATGCCCTCTGGTCCAAAAAAAATTAGCTCCATGGTAAAATTCTCAACAAAGTAACTATTTAAGGTATCAGCAATATCCTTATTCTCATATAGCAGTGATCTATCTTTATTCTTTATACACTTAACCTTGTGTTTGACTTTCCTTTTTCTACTACAGTACTGAAAAAAAAAATGCTTAGGATTAGTTTTTGCCCTTTCTGCAATTTGCCTCTCATACAGTTTTCTAGCATTCATCAGTTCTTTTTTTGACCGTAGCCCAAATTTCACAATATTCAGCCTTTGTATTCTCATTACTGTCCTTTATGTAGGTCTTATAAAGATTCCTATTTTCCCTCAAACTCTAATGGATAGCTGTAGTTACCCACTGAGGATTCAGATTTTTTAACTTACTTTTGCACACCTTTGAAATGAATTTGCATTGTGCATCAACTAGAACTCCCTTGAATCTACTCTACATTTCATTTACAGACTTGCAATCAAGTAGTGTCTTCCAATTTATTTCACTTAGATTTGAGCGCATCCTGTCAAAGTTTTGTGGCAGGCCAAAGGAGGGCCCGGGCGGGGAATTGAACCCCAATCTCCCGAGTAAGAGTCACACACGCTGACCACATCGCCAAAGAGTCAGGCTCGTTGGCAAGGTAGCCAGGGCGCGTACTTATTAGGAGGCATTTCTTGTGACGGGACCCTTCAACTGTCACAGTTTGCTCTCCTGAAATTGAAAATTTTGGTTTTCGAAGATAACTTTTCAACTCGCCACAAATACTCAAAACTAACTGTAGAATGATCACTAGTCCCAAGTGGCACCATTACCTCTACATTGCAAATTCAATTCGGGTCATAACATAGCGCTAAATATAAAATTGTTTTGTTTTTTGGGTTTCCTATGTACTGCACCAAAAATTGCCATTTATAACATCTAGAAATTCTTCCACCCCTTTACCATGTCCTTTCACCATTTCCCAATCGATAGCAGGATAATTAGTCTCCCAAAATAATAGTCCCTCCTCCTCTATAAGCTTGCCTAATCCTCTTAAAGAGCGTATCACTTACAATACCGTCTGAAGCTGGCGGTCGATAGCACGCTCCTGTGTTTAGACCTGTCTTGTGTTTGCCAATGAGCTTGACCCGAATGTCCCCTAGCAATGTCCGATTTCAGGAATTTCTTGCACGTTAAGTTTTTCCTTCACATGGAGTGCTACACCCCCTCCCCTGCCATTGGATCTATCCTTCCTTCAACACTTATAACCTTCTATATTACATTCATCCCTGTCCTCTTCACCAAGCCACCAAGCCATGTCTCTGTTATCCCAACTATGTCATAGCCCCCTCTAATCATTGCAGCTTCAAGTTCTGAAAATTTATTTTTATGCTTCCAGCATTTGAATAAAAACATTTCGGACTATTACAACTGCACTTTCCCTCCTGTTCCCCAGCTGCCTGCTGCTCCAAGCCCCTCACTAAGCTTTTTTTGCTTTAAGGAAGAATACTGCTATTAAGCATGAAAATCTTTATTTCATCACTTACATCAAATTGCTTTATTGATATGAGAAGCAAACATTCAAATTAGCAGGGATGGAGGTGATTTGCATAAATTATGCAAATTAGGTGTCCAAGATGGCTGCTGCAAAGGGGCATATCATGACCATTTCAAAACACCATACCTCAGTAACTAAAGCCCCTCTCAGATTGACAGTTCACTCCGTATCAGCACAGCAGCAGCTCCAGAGCAGCACCGGGTTAAAGTTTGATGTGAATTGATCTACGGCGGCGTAATTTACTGTGGCGTAGTTTACCCTGGAGTAATTTAAACCACCTCTGGAGGTGGTTTAGCTCCGGGGCAGCACCGGAGAAGCACTGGATTGAGTGCGATATGAATTGCACTCCTGCTCAGCACCGTATTAAATTTACTCAAGCAGAGCGGAAATGGTCAGCGTTCGTTGAACAGTTTTTCGCTCATCGCCAAACGGCTAGCCAGGTGTCCAGGAAGTGTGTGTACTGCTGATCAGCGTCATTCGCCTTCAGTTTGATTAATGAACGTATCAGTTTTATTTATTTATATTTTTTTATAGCAATGCCCATAATGCATCACGCACGATCACACAAAGGCAATTTCCGGCCCATGCGAAGGCTTTGGTACAGGAAAACGATACCATGACGACTAATAGGGTGGCGAGATTTCGATATGAATGGGTCTCACCATTTTATGACTTTTATACGGTGTTTTCAGGTCGATACGAATGGGTTTAAGCAGGAGTGCCGATCCGCAGCAGCACCGGATTGCGATCGGGTGTGTAGATATGAATGTGGAATAATAAACATATCAACTTCTTATTTTGCACACAGGTTGCCTGATCCAGCATCTATGGGCTAAACCTCTTAAAATTGGATACTTTAACAAAATGCAAAGGTTTTTTGAAATTTTGCTCTTGACTTGAAAATTCTCTACCTCATTATATATTCGGCACCCCCTGAAATTAAAAGAGTACCAAAAAGATATCATCACCAATGCATGTAGCCCTGTCAGCTTCCATCAAGGCAGTCTGCATTTCCCTATTCATGTCAGGCTTTAGCAAAATTCCAAATTTGGAATTTCAATTCAATTCATTTGAAGAATTGGAATTTGAATTGAATTGGCTCCACCCCACAGGATGTTGAATTGGAATTTGAATTGGAATTACAGGAAGTGGAATTAAATTCATTGCAGTTCAGAGAAATTCCTTCTAGCCAAGTAACAGGAAGAATCTGTCACGTTTAACAAACGTTTTGGCTTAAATACTAAAAACACTTTACAAACACAAAAATTAAACACAAATTTTCTCCATTTTGAATAATTTGTAATATTCTTTTTATTTGAAAATGAACAAATGACACAAAATTGTGGTAAATGCAATAATATTTATTACAAACTGCAAAAAGTGATTTTCAAGAAAGGGAAATTTACTTATTTTAAGACTTTAAACACTTATTTCTATCACCATTTTCTTCTTAAGAAAAAAAATTTATCCTTGATTCGAGGTAATTTTGACTATCTTGCCAATGGGGTAAGTAAATTTTCACTTGTCAAGCAATAAAATATATGGGCCAGGCTCACGAAATGTGCACCCAGACCACCCCCCGGGTACTGAAAATACCCTTAGAGCTTAGCTGTGAGTGGTTTTTAATCTATAGGTGTTGTGGGATCATATTCCAAAGCCGTGCAACGGCGATGTTTTTCATTTTTTCTTGGTACCTGGTCAAAGTTGGGTCCCTCATTTTTTGGGCCAGGTTTCTGCCTTAGTTTCAAGACATGTATATCTTCTAAAGCCTCATACATGAATAGATATAGCTATATCTTCTCAACATGCTCTGATATGTACAGAAGGATAGTATAGCTGATGGGAAAATGGTATATAGGTAATATGCTGTTGGGATTGTCAACCCTGCCATGGCCCTGAAGTCGGGGTATGTTTTGCGTGCGGCCGCAAAATTGCTGCGCGAGGCAAACTGCTCTCTAACACAATGTGTAAAATTAATTCAGGCAACCCTATGCTCTCAGTGGTAATTGCATGTGATAAAGGTATATGTTTACTCTCTGAATACCAAATATCATGGTCATTGATGGAATATTTGGTGAGTTATACGCATTTCTCTATACCCTTGCTCGTCTAAGTCAGAAACACGAAAACCTACTGTTTGCCTATAATCCATCCAGAGGCCTATAACTAGCGAGAATAAAGTTATTTAAGCCTCCAATCAGTGTTATAATTATATAAAAGTGATTTCCAGAGGTATATCACCTGAAAATAGAAACCCTACAGTGATTTTTTTTCCCTCGGGATCCCGTCTCTGCTGAAAAAAAGAAATTCTGGTCTGCAAATACCTGAAAAAATGTTATAAAAACCTATATCAAAACTCAAAAATCTCCAAGAAACACTCTTTACAGGGGTGTGAAATTGCAGAAAGGCGGAAATTTGCGTTTTTAAAAAACTGATTCCTCGTGAATGAGTGACATTCCACGTGACTTTGAAAAAAATGAATAAAAAAATAGCGATCGCAAATTTTTCCGCGGACTTGTAGCCTATCTTTATCAGCTGCCCTAAACAACGCGAGAAAACCAGTTTAGTCAGCATTTCTGCTGGCTATGTTCCACGTGGTTAGTCACAAACAATGGCTAGCAAGAATAAGGACGTTGTTGACCGCATATCTGATGCAACTAAAATTGATGTGGGGATTAAAAACGCGTGGAATTGGTCTTGGCTCGAGAAAGAAATAGAAGGACATCAATGAGGCGTTTGCATCCAGAAAATCACGAAAGCTGGTTTTGCACTTTGCAAGATATGTAGCAAGGAAATCAACTATTCCAATCGAGGCCGTGTATCTTTGGAGGATCATGTCAAATCATCGAAACACAGGGAGCGTGTGAAAATTCAAAAGACTAATTATGCATTACCAGGTATGTATATATCTTTTTATTGTAATGGTACTTAATTGTACGTAACGCAATTTTCAAGAAGATCCATGGATCGAATTTTAAAGTCGTTCAGTTTTCGATCACATTCATCAGTTCATGATAGCATATAATTCCATCAAGGGCGGCGTTAGACTTGAAAATTCCGGGGCTAATATCCCTTCCTTTGACAACAATTAGTCCTGGCTAATTCTAAATGGTTTTCCTTCATTAACACATTTTCCAATTAAAGAATAATCAAGTGGCAATTGAAGACACGGCTTCTCTCCCCCATGCGATCTAAAAGCAACAAAATAATGGGCTACATTCAGTACAGAAAAATAATTTTATTATAATTAGGTCTATGCACCGGCACTCGGCGACTGCATTTCAGAACTTTTCTGCGAATGAAGGTAATTTCGGCGACAAGTACGTATGCCTGTTTTTGCAGCATGGTCATGCAACTCGCTGTAAAAGATAGACAGCTGTCTGATTGGAAAATGTAAATGGACGAAACCACGTTGCCTACTAGTCAGAAAATTACCTTAATTTGCTGAAGAGTTCTGAAATGCCATCGCCGACTGCCGGTGCATAGACCTAATTATAATTAAATTATTTTTCTGTACTGAATGTAGCCTATTATTTATTAATAATATTATAAAATATTATTATTATTATAAAGAGACATCTCTTTAAATACTGAGTGTGACAGTTAGTGAAATTAATTTCACTAGTATTAATGATCAGAAATTATTTAAGGTTTTTGTTTGCTGTTTTGGATTAAATTTGGCCTCAGGTTAATCAAGCTTTATCAAATTCCATTGGACTTTCAAGTGCATGACAAAGCATATTGTGTATAGAGAAATATATATGTGAAAAGAAAAAAACAAAGGTGAACTATATAATTTTATCATATTCAATGTCATTTCCAGTATAACTCAAATGATTCCATGTTTGTTTTATGCTATTTTCTCTTGGTGTAATGAATTACTTGTTTATGTTGTGGTCAAATGAACTTCATATCATTTTAGATTTTTTGACAGAAATACGCCCTTTACGACATATGTTAATGAATGTTACTGAATGTAGTTGTTGCAATATTGAACAATTGGTGCTTCACAAGTCATTGTTTTCCTTCATGTGCTTATTTCACTCATTAAATACTGTTAAGCAGTGAAATTACATAACTTGATTCTTGATTTTATTCTAAACAAATGAATTTGAATCAGAGACCATTAGCTTTTCTTTTGAAAAAAGGACATTTTTGTGATAATTCCTTCTAACTCAAATGACTTAAAATGGGCTGTAAATTGCTTTATTTTAGGACTATTTTTCTAAAAGTTTCTTGGGGGAGATTCCCCACACCCCCAGCTATGGGAGGGCAGCCCTCCCACCGACAACTTTACATTGCCCGGTTCTTCCACTTTTTTTACTAAACCCCACTCACACCCCTTTTCCTTATGGCTTAAAAGTATGTAGCCTAGGCAATACCAAGCCAGAACAGGTGTCTTTTAGCTCAAAATATCAGTATATTGGTCAGAAACCGGATCTAAGTCAGAAACCGCGACTAAGTCAGAAACCCGTCAAAATGTACCAAACGCAACCCGACTGACTTGCTATTGCAATAATACTTAACTAATAGATAGAATAAGAGTCTCAAGTAGGTAATTGATCACTTACCAATGGAAAATGCCACTTGTAGGCTGGTGGACAGGCTGCTTGACAGTTTTTTTTTTTTTTTTAATTTTGGGTCCTAGGTTCCTCTGGCATGAGCCCCGGGAGTTTTTTTATGATGACTGCAGTGTTTCTGTCTTTTATTTACTGTTATTTTGTTGTAGGTGTTGGGTGGTGTTAAATGTTTAAAAAAAAAAAAAAAAACCTCCCCCATTTTAAGCCTTTATGCGAGCTCCCGGAGACGCTGTCGATCTGCGTCCCCGAGGACAAAGGCTCGCTTGGATCGGCCTGTCGGGGTGGGAGGGGCAACGGTGCAGATAATTTCCGGGCGGTCCATCCACAGCACATCCTTGCAATATTATGTCCCTGACCATATGTCTGACCATACACATGCCAAACTAATGGTTTCTGACTTAACGCTTGGGTTTATGACAGAGATCTGACACCAGTAGTTGACAGTATGAGGCCACCGACATTTTTCGATTAAATTTTCAAAAATACAAGTCGACATGTGTAGAAAACACAATATATCATGTTCCCGACCACCTATGCATGTTATTTGAACAAGTTTATGACTGATTGGTCACCAATTGCGGCCACAGCGGCCGCCCATGCCCCACGTCAGTTTCTGCCTGAGATTCCGGTTTCTGACTGAGAGCGTGGGCCGATCGGTCCGATGTCAGGCCTCCGACCGACGCTATCGTTATATTTTCGATCAAATCAGCTAAAATACATGTTAACATGTCAAACTAACACTGAATATCATGTCCCTGACCATTTATACATGTTAAGCTTTCAACCTGTTTTAACGCAAATTTCCCGCCAATCTAAGGCAGCAACTGACCAAAGCGCTTCGCGCGTTGTAGCTATGTCATTATTCAATAAATAATTGATTTAAACGGAGATTTCCACTTTGATTTAGGCCAACAACAATACCTGAATTGCATTTGGCTATATCTTTCACAGTTTTTTATATATACGTCAGAAACTTTTCTTAAAAAGGTGGGGTTTTTTTGGGACACAAAAATCCCACTCACTCCCTGTAGGTTGGAGTTTTTTTTTTTTGCCATAATGCACCATATATTTGCTTCATCTGAAGGATTATTAGGGTGTAGGGACCTTAATATATTTTTCTAGAGAGCAAAATGCAAAAACTAAGTCAGACACCAGTACCTCGTGGACAATTTATTAAATCTCACCACAATACACAAAACGACGATGGGGACGTATGCAGACTGTCAGACATAGCCTATACATGTCTATAATGCACAGAAAAAAAATAGAACACACTTAAAGGCGACCTATTATGCTGATCCTTCTTTTAATACATATTAGTAATGTTATAATGTTGGTTGTCCATGCTCAACCTCTGAAAAGTTTCCAAACATAAGATGCAGGGGTTTTGCCGTAATCCAAGAACGTGATTTCGTGAGCGTGATTTCCTCTCTGAACAGCTCCTCCCGAGATCTTCACGAGATCTGGGCAAAACCTGACATCAGGTTGTGCCGTCCAATAAGTACAGACTTAGCCAGAGCCAACCACTGCGCTGGACCTGCCCACACCGGAAACTATTCTAGCAGGCACTAACAACGGAAGATCATACCATGCCTTAGTAGCGTCTACACTTCTGGAAATACAAAAGAAGAACCGCAGATCATTTAAGGTGCAATTTTGTCAGTATCTCTCCCAAAGCTGCTTGTCCGTTTACTTTTGGACGCGAAGAAAAACAACTATTTCTCTTCCAAAAGACGATGCCACCAGAAATCAGTGGGTAGCTTTTTTTGTTTGCTGGCAGCAAACAGCCACGGCCAAAGGGAACGTTAGCTGATTGTGCTCAGCATTTCACCAAAGACAGCTTTGTTAATAAAGGATAATTCGACACAGGATAAGCGTTTCAGCTGATTCTCAAACCTGAAGCAGCTGCATCGATCAAGCGCTCGGAGCCAAAAACTGTAAGTAACGATATAACAGCAAATAATGTAAGTGAAGCTAACGTGTTACGGGTGGCTACTGGCTAGCAGGACTGCTAACGATAGTTAGCACTAACAACTAGCCTCAAACGCAGGCTTTGTAAAATATCTGAAGATAAAGCCTGGATCTCTCGTGACTGTCCGTGACTCACAGACACAGAAGCTGCAAGTTGCTTTTACTGCATAAGCCAACCTGACGTGATAGCCAGTTGATTGTGGCTGTAGCACTGCGGCTAATGTAGCCAAGTTACTGTTGCTAATTTTTGTGTCCCAAATATGAAGGGGGAATATATCAGGGGAAATTCTACGGAAGGTGTGTGAACATAAACCTCATTTGAAGCTAACTTTTTATACTTGTTTGTAATTTGGGTGCTTGGTACAACTGTCCACGGTAATGGAACTTGCTGTCTGTAAAACCAGTATTGCAAGGGTTTGTCTCTGTGGTTGTTATGACCGCTCGGTTACCAGCTACTGCATGTTAGTTCGCGTGCCGTGCTAATTGAAAATTCTCCTGGTTAACTTATATGCAATAATTCTGATCGGTATGCTTGTGTGACTTCGGTAAGCATAAATGTGGCAGTTTCATCATAACCTTGCCCAAGTGCAGCCACCACGGTTGAAGCTACCCGGAGAGGTGCTGTATGTGTCCGCAAAGTTGGGCTGAAAAGCACAGTTAGACCAGACGTAGGTTTTGCAGAGCTTGGGATACGTGTTTGGGTTTGTTTGCGGCTGCCTGTGATCGCTTCACTTATCCATGACCGGGATCAGCCGGATGCTTCACAAATGTCTGGGCAAGCTCTCTGGTGCTACCGAGAAAGCAATGCGAAACGCAGAAGCTCTACCGTGTCTGGTATAACAAATGATTTCTCTGCACTACCGTGACATAATTTCATCCCCCTTTAGAAGTTGTCGTGGCTAATAAAAAGTCGAAAAAGGCAGAGATTAAATAGGAAATTCTTCCATCTAGAAGTGATCGATTCGCTAGCTCCACATAGCAACTTGTCCGCGCTAACGGAACTTACGGTCTGTAAAACCTGTATTATGTTCATAACATAACCGAGCTCTCTCTAGCTGTCGTGTACTATCCATAAAGTTGCTTTTATATCGGACGCGAAACGAATTTTTCGCGGGACAGATTAGCCTACATTCAAAGTCAATGCAAAGACGCGAATACACTCGTTATGGGCGCGTTAAGTAGCTTTCACACCGGACGCGAAACAAATTTTTCGCGCAGCAGGTTACATTCAAAGTCAATGCAAAGAGGCGAATACACCCGTTATCGGCACGTTAAGCAGCTTTCACACCGGACGCGAAACTAATTTTGCGCGCGACAGATTACATACAAAGTCAATGCAAAGACGCGAATACGGGCACGTCAAGCCGCTATCACACTGGATGCAAAACGAATTTTTCGTGCGACAGATTACATTGAAAGTCATGACCGCTTATCAGTTACAGCATGTTAGTTCCCGTGCTCTGCAAATTAAAAACACTCCTGGTAAACTTATATGCAGCGATTCTGATCGGTATGCTTGTGTTACATCGGCAAGCAGCAATGTGACAGTTTCATCATAACATTGCCTGATTGTAGCCACTACAGTTGAAGCTAACCGGAGAGGTGCAGTTAGACCAGACGCAGGTTTTGCAAAGCTTGGGGTGCGTTTTTGGGTGCTTGTGAAATGATCGCTTTACTTATCCATGACCGGGGTCAGTCTGATACTTCTCCAATGTCTGGGCAAGCTCTCTGATGCTACCAGAGAAAGCAATAGGGAAAAGCACAAGCTATAATGTGTCCGGTATCACAAACGATTTCTCTGCATTGCTGTCGATTGAATATTAAATCGGCGACTGAATATTAAATTCTTTCCTGTAAAAGTGATCGATTTGCTAGCTCCACATAAGCAACGGTTCATGCAAATGGAACTTACGGTCTGTAAAACCTGTATTATGTTCATAACATAACCGGAGCTCTAGCTAGCTCTCGCGCACAATGCATAACGCGCCCATTTTCCACGAGGAAACACTTGTCATTCCGACGCAGTAAGTAAACCATTACCAAGGGCATTTCCGAAAAGACCATTTAGCCTGGAGCTTTCGCCCCTCCGTCATATGCCAGCGCAGAAGCTGTTCGTTTCTCCATGCTAACGACACACCACAGTTATGCACACAGACCAGCAGGTCCTTATAATACACACTGAAGCAGTCCATAAGCTGTTGGTCCACTTTTAGCTGCTCCTCACTGTCCATGTTTCCCTCTAAACTCAGACCCACCGGATTTCTACGGTCTCGGGTCTACACGTGGGTATGTCGACCCGTTCTACAAATGTGTCTATATGGGGTGGATTCTAGCTTTCCCTGCATCCTAGCTATAGAGTAGAAGAACCGCTGTACTCACCACTGTCGCCGTAGCAAACTGTAGCCGATAGCAAATTTGAGCTTGAGCTGACAGATATTCACACTGCGTCCTCCACTTTCGCCGCTGCGTTTGTTAGAACAAGTTCATGTCATTAGATCTATATTCAAGTATAACGTTAGATTGCGGATTATGCCCGCCGCTTCCTTATCAGATTGCAGACGTGTCTCACGTTTCACTCTGGGGAGCCGGACCTGGAAAACTGCGTTCTGCAGCCTCGTCCCACCCAACTCCGCCCTCCACAGAGCTGGCCAGTCAGAAGAAAGTGGGCAAACGGGGGGTGGGGGCCATAGCAGAAGAGCCACCCGAGTGAGGCGTTTCAGGCAGAGACTACAATGTACTACAATTGCAGTTTTTTTAGGATGGCAGTATGAGCAAAATAAATACCCTTTTTTTACTTCTTGCAATCAGGAGTACTCTAGGGGAATCAAAGACCAAAAAATAAACTTGGAAAAATAGCAAAATGGGTCCCCTTTAAATATAAAAAAAACAAAAAGTGCACTATTTAACTTATTGCATGGACATCAAAAAAAAAAAATTTTTGGCCGCTTTTCCAACTTTAAGGGCAAAAAAGACAAGGAAATATTTATCGCAGACCTACAAAAGTGTGGTGTTCCAAGTTTCTCTTGGTGAGCTCTATCCATTCATTATGGTTCTGGAATGATCTAAGCAAAATATAAGATTTGCTAGCCTGTAGACACATTTGGGGGGGTGCACATTTCGTGAGCCTGGCTCATATGCATGTGTAAATGTGATACGTTTCTCAAAAACTGAAATGTGCAACTGCGGACATCTTCTTGTACTTTATGTGTAACTGAATTAGAAATTAAAAGGAAAAAAAAGTTTCTGCATAAAAATGCGTTTAAATACTAACGGCATGAAGAGCCCTTAATCTTTGTTTTCTTCTGAGGGATAAAGGTTACAGGATGGCTCTACAACATAATCACTGGGATAATGATGCGGTAAAATTTGGATGTAATTCAACCTTTGAAATCCCATCAATGTAATTTAATTTCGCTTGAGTGGACTAGGTTTAGAAGCACTAGATGACTCGTATTGCCAGACCTTAATTAAAATTTGCACAGCCATAAACATTACACAACACTATGTGACGCAGTATGATACCAGTGGCGGCTCGTGAACTGGCAACAAGGGAGGCTCAAACAATCCCTTATCTATACATTTCTGGGATCATAAGCTCCTTGACCACAAGTTGAATTCATCTTCAACATTACATTCTAGATTACCTATTTGCCATTAGCCAAATTATACAGCTATCCAAGTGGCTCCCCAAAGCCTGAGATCCCTCAAAATTGTGAACTGTCAAATCAGAAAATAATCATGTATTTAACACAAATCAAGTTTTGAGGCATTAAATTTAATATGAACTAACGATTTTCTGGTTGAGTTTAGCATGAATTTATCAATATCGGTGCAGTTGAACATCAGTGGTCACCAGTAACCTCTCCAAACACAAAACATGCCTTTTCTCCAAAATAAAGTTTAGAGTTCCGTCCATTTTTCTTCAAAGTCCCCCAAGCCAGCACACATACTCATTAAATAAACGGCTGATTAAAAGGTCAGAAAATTCACCCTACAATGAAAACTACCAGTTCCCACTTCCGAGCTCACAAACTCATATCAACACTTAAAAGGAACAAGTACAACTCACTAACTCAGTAATATCTGAATTCTGAAATATACCTTATTTTAACAGAACAGACATTCCACTTTTGGAGAAGATCAAACAAGATATAACATAACAGAACATGAATGGCGAGAACAGGCCGTTCAGCCCAACTACGCTCGCCAGTTTCTTTATACTATTGCAAATATATCACTTCAGATACTCAATGACTTACTGGTATCTAGCTTTAAGTCAAGCCTGCTCTTGAAAACCCCCAAGGTCTCTGCCTCAACGATATGGTTAGGCAAGCTATTCCACATCGAAATTACTCTTTGGGTGAAGAAATATTTCCAAATATCAGAGCTAAATTTACCTTTGGTCAACTTCCATTTGTGACCCCGAGTTCTACTAACAACACTTGGTCGAAGGAATCCTACATAATTCACTTTGTTAGTCCCTTTAACATATTTAAAGACCTCAATCAAATCACCCCTTAGTCTCCTTTTCCTAAGACTAAAGAGATTAAGGATCTTCAGCCTCTTCTCATAGTTTTCATCTTTTATACCTGGAATTAGCTTAGTGGCTCTTCTCTGAACTTTCTCTAGAGCCTCTATATCTTTCTTAAAGTATGGTCCCCGGAACTGTACACAATACTCCAAATGTGGTCTGACAAATGTGTTGTACAAAAGAAGCATCACCTCCTCAGATTTGTACTCAATGCTTTTGGCAATGTATCCCAGCATCCGATTGGCTTTTTTAACTGCTACGGCACAATGGCTAGAGCCTGTGAGGGTTTGGTCAACAATCGCTCCCAGATCTTTCTCGTGTGGAGCACATTCCAGTTTTAAACCTCCCATGAAGTAATCCTGTCCAATGTTTTTATTCCCTACATGTACAACTTTACATTTCGCTACATTAAATTTCATTTGCCACATTTCTGCCCAATTCTGGATTCTATCCAAATCATCCTGAATCACTTTAGTGGACTCTAAACTATTTGCCAAACCCCCCAATTTAGTATCATCTGCAAATTTAACTAATCTGCTCTCAATATTCCTATCAAGGTCATTAATGTAGATGAGGAACAGCAGGGGTCCCAACACCGATCCCTGGGGGACGCCACTCCCCACCAAACCTAGCTCAGATGAGATACCATTGACCACTACTCTTTGTGTTCTGTCCTGTAACCAGTTTTGAATCCACTCCAGAATACCTCCTGTAACTCCAATGGAGCTCATTTTAAAAATTAGTCTCTTATGCAGTACTGTATCAAATGCTTTCTGAAAATCCAAGTATATGATGTCATAAGCCCTGCTCTGGTCATAAGTCTTGGTGGCCTCTTCAAAAAATTCCAGAGGGTTTGTCAGGCATGACCTTCCCTTACGGAAACCATGTTGGCTATCCCTCAAGATACTGTTACGTTCAAGAAATAAGTCCAGCTCATCTTTTATGATAGATTCCAATATTTTGCACGCAATGCAAGTTAAACTGACTGGCCTGTAATTTCCTGGCTCAGTACGGTCCCCTTTCTTATATATTGGTATTACATTGCCCTGTTTCCAATCATTTGGTATTTCTCCAGTTTCTAAAGACCGTCTGAAGATGGCGGATAGCGGCTTAAAGATGATCTCACTAACTTCCCTGAGCACTCTAGGATATAAGCCATCAGGACCCGCCGCCTTATTTGCCTTTAGTTTATGCAACTTGTCTAATACTTTGTTATCCCTAACCTCAATTTCCGCTAAATAATCTTGAGCATTTAACATGCCCTCTGGCTGAATAAAGACCCGCTCTGAGGTAAAATTCTCAACAAAGTAACTGTTTAAGGCATCCGCAATATCCTTCTTATCATATAGCAGCGATCCATTTTTATTCTTTATGCACTTAACCTGCTCTTTGACTTTCCTTTTTCTGCTACAGTACTGAAAGAAGCGCTTAGGGTTAGTTTTTGCCCCCTCTGCAATTTGTCTTTCATACAGTCTTCTAGCATTCCTTATCTCCTTTTTGACCACAGCCCGCATTTTCCAGTATTCAGCCTTAGTGTTCTCATTGTTATCTTTTATGTACATCTTATAAAGATTCCTCTTTTCCCTCAAAATCCTTCGAAAACTTTTGGTCATCCACTGAGGATTCTGCTTTTTCAGCTTACTTTTGGACACCTTTGGAATGAATTTGCATTGTGAATCAAGTAAAACCCCCTTAAATCTTTCCCACATCTCATTTACAGACTCACAGTCCAGGAGTGTCTCCCATTTTATTTCACTTAGATATGAGTGCATCCTGTCAAAGTTTGCTCGCCTAAAATTGAAAATTTTTGTTTTTGAATTCACCTTTTTAACTTCCCATGAGACATCAAAATTAACAGCAGAGTGATCACTTGTCCCAAGTGGCTCCAGTACCTCAACATTGCTAATTCTATCTGGGTCATTACAGAGCACTAAGTCTAAAATTGCCTTCTCTCTTGTAGGTTTATTAACATACTGCACCAAAAAATTATCATTTATAACATCTAGAAATTCTTCCTCCCCCCTACCCTGTCCTTTCACCATTTCCCAATTGATACCAGGATAATTTACGTCTCCCATAATAATAGTCCCTCCACTACAAGCTTGCGTAATCCTCTTAAAAAGCATTTCATTGACTGTACTGTCCAAAGCTGGTGGTCGATAGCATACTCCTATGTTTAAACCTGTCTTGTGTTTGCCAATGAGCCTGACCCAGATATCTTCATAGGGCAAGGAATGTTCAATTTCGGGAATTTCCTGTACATTTATGTTTTTGTTCACATAGATTGCTACGCCCCCTCCTCGCCTATTACATCTATCCTTCCTAAAGAGCTTATAACCTTCTATATTATATTCATCTCCATCCTCTTCACTAAGCCATGTCTCTGTAATCCCAACTATGTCATAGCCCTCACTAATCATAACGGCCTCAAGCTCTGGAAATTTATTTTTTGTGCTTCTTGCATTTAAATAAAAACATTTCAGGTTATTACTAATGCTCTTCCCCCTTGATTTCCCATGCGGCTGCTGCTTCAAGGCCCCCACTACGCTTTGTTGCTTTAAAAGTATATCATCAATAGTGCATGTAACGCCGTCAGCTTCCATCAGGGCAGTCTGCATTTCCCTATGTGTAACACTCACTAACCTCCCTGCCCCCCAAGTCCCTAGTTTAAATAATCCTGTGCTACCCTCAACATACGCTGACCCAGTGCAAAGGTACCCCTCCGGTTCAGGTGCAGCCCGTCAGGCTTGAACAGGTTACCCCTGTCCCAGAAAAAGTTCCAGTGCCCCATAAACCTGTACCCCTCTTTCCCTACACCAGGTTCAGAGCCACGTGTTAAACCTCCAGATAAAATTCTGCTTTCCTCTGCTTGCACATGGTACCGGTAGAATCTCGGAGAACACTACCATTGAGGATCTGCTCCTAAGCTTCTCAGCTAATTCCACAAATTTGCCTTGCAGAACCTCAAACCTACCCTTACCTGTGTCATTTGTCCCAACATGGACCATGACAACTGGATCCCTCCCCGCTCTGGCCAGGAGCTTGTCCAAGACGCTCCAGGAGGTCTCCTACCTGGGCACCAGGCAGGCAACACACCGTACGAGACTCCTTGTCACGCGAACAGACTAAGCTATCTATTCCTCTAAGTATTGAGTTCCCACTATCACTAACTCTCTTTTCTGAGGGGTAGAGGCCAACAGGGTGCCCTGCTGCTCATCAGTCCCCTCACTCTCAGGGTCAGGGGCCAATTCGAGTTCCTGCAAGGGCCGGAATCGGTTGGACACCTCAACCACTGGAGGAGCTGTCGCTGTACGGCGTGCACGCCCTTTCCTGCACTGTCGACCTACAGTCACCCAACTCTCTCTCCCTGCCTGCTCTGGGATCCCTGTACCACCCTGCTTTGGCGTACACACCATTTCTCTAAACGACATACTACTTAGTTCCTCTAGAAACTCTACTGATTGTGAACTATGTCGTGTCGCCAACTGGCCCTGAAGATCAAGGATCTTGCTCTCCAGATGCTCAATTAGCTGACAATGGTGGCAGACAAACCCATCCTGGAAATCTCTTTCCAAAAGTGCGATCATCCTGCAACCGTCACATAGTTTTGGCGACATTTTGAACCCCCTACCTAATGCCCTCGCTCACCCTAGATAAAAGAAAATTACTAATGCCGAGACAGAAGCTGAGGAACCACAATTTATTAACTTATTAACCTAAGAAGCCCTAAGCAGCAGTCACAATAGAAACCATGGGGAAACTATGTAGATGGATTATAAGCCTCTTTTAACAGGGGCTTAGTTTTAGTTAACAGAAATGAAATACCAAATTGAGCCAAACTCTATATGTAATAAGCACTCCTAATAAGCCGACTTGAGTTTCTCTAGTCCCAGTACTATTAATATACTAACCTAAAAATATCACAGGGCTTAGCTGAGAACCCAGATAAAACAGACTGGCTACAACGCCCAGGAGAAACTGGAGGAGGGAGGAGGCGGAGCCCTCCGGTAAAACTTACCGTTTAAATTCCAACCTAACTGAATGGACGACTCAAGTGACTGCTGCCCTACTAACTTAATACTAAGGGCTCTAAATTCGTAAACCAGGCCCAGGCGCGGCGAATGGGGGGTGCGCCGCGCCAACGGGGTGTGTCCAGGCGTATGTTGCAATTTCGTGCCCGGCGTAGCCTGGCGCAAGTACTCCTCTGTCCCGCCTCGGTCCCTCCTGCCGGCGCAAGTGGGAAAGAGGGAGGAGAGAAGGCGTGTTTGGGTATAACACAGCCGAGTCAAATCTTCACCAATCAAATGAGCTCCTCTCCTCACCTTTAATGTGTTGGAATATAGAAGCCTCTGTCCTATATCTGCATGATGCGTTAATGTTGCATTTTACTTTGCTGCTTCAGGCATGTTTTCTGCACCGCTTACGTCTATATTAAGCATTACGAATATGAGTTAGCTGGCTAGCTAGGGCATTCGCGAATTATCACCATTAGCGAACTTGAATGGAATTTCAAAATGAAACTACGTCAGATCATTTGAACTTATGAAGTTGGAATGAAATACGACGGTTACTCATTTATTTCTTCTGCCTGCATCATTGGGAAGAGAAACGATGGATAGCGTGTTCCTATTATTACACCCTGTTGCTGCTTAAAATTTTGGGATTAACATGCATGGACAACAATGCAAGATACGTTACACATTTATTTTCAATATGTGATCTTAACTTAGTACGAGATCATAGCAATCAGGCTGTATTCCTTTCCCCCACTAAAAACGATAAAACCTAAGTGACAATAATAGTAGCCTAGTATTAAGCCGCTTGCACACTGGACGCGAAACGAATTTTTCGCACGACAGATTGCGTTGAACGCAGTGTCTACGTGTCCGAAAGTCTGACAGGGTTTTAATATATCTCCGTTTCCTACAGTCGATTATTGTTTTTAATTTCTTCAAATCTATTGAATGTTTTAGATATTAAACGTGAATGTTTTGATAAGAGGGCTCAGTTCTTCAAGATGAGTACCGAGAATTTCAATCAATATTTCTGTTTAAGCTCTGCTCAATAAAGTGAGTCGACATTGGCGCGGGACAATGTACAATGCCTGTCGGACATTAAATGCAAAATACTCCGTGCCTGACAGCCAAAAAAAAAAGAGTGGACGATTAGAACAGATTGATAACGAAATAAAGAATAAAAAGAAACATTTTAACAACAAACAGAACATCCAATGAACACTGCGATTTATTTATTTGCGGTTTATCTTTTTTGGATGCTCTGTTTGTTAGTGATATATTTTTATTCTTTATTTCGTTATAAATCTGTTCTTATACCAATACTTTAACTTTTTGCTGGCTGTCGGACATGGAGTATTTTGCATTTCGCCTCGGACAGTCTTGATCGTGCATGCGATAATTTATTCACACTGTCAATGGTCATGGAATTGATTTGCTCACTGACTACAAGCATTATTTTATCTCTGGTGTGGAAATAAAGCGTGAATCTGTTCGATCCATCTGACTAATTTTCAAAAGAGAGACCGAATAAAGACTGTTGTCTATCTTCAACAGAAGAAAACACACGAATAAAAAGACCAAGAAAAGTCGATAGCTATCAATTTGCATTTTGTGAAGGTCGAACACAAACATGGCCAAGTTTGCACGTCTAATAATTCCTGGAATAGGATTAGAACTTTTATGACTTTCGGACACGGAGATATATTAAAACCCTGTCCGACTTTCGCGTCTTTGCAATGACTTTGACTGTAATCAGTAGTGCGAAAAATTTGTTTCGCGTCCAGTGTGCAAGCGGCTTTACTGAGCATAGAATGCAAGCATTATATATAAATATATATATATATATATATATATATATATATATAGGCAGTTTGTGGCTGGCTGAGAAAGATGTGAAGTCGATAGTTTGCATCACAGATTCAGCTGCGTTGATTAAGCCAGGTGGAGTTTCCATTACGTGTGCCAACCGCCTTTAATCTGACATCAGGACAATCGATATAGATACTATAATTTATGTCCTGATTCAGATAGTTACATTAAATAGTAGTTGCTGTAATTATTTATTGCATTGAAATGTGCCTGACATTCTGAAACCTGCCTGTGAGGTTTTTCGGTGACGTGCGCACTGTGCGCCGGTCAGCCAAATTACCACTGCACAGAAAGTAAACCAGGTTGGAGCTGGCGAGCTTTCTGCGCAACTTCAGCGAAGACTTTTTCTACGAAAATTGTCACTGCGTCTTGATGAATAAGTGACACCTCCCCTACTACGCCGCCACACCCATCTCGGCGCACGTCCGTCTACCAAATTTCCAAAGTGGCTGCGCACGGTGTTGCACCAAACGAAATTACCACTGCGCAGGCAGCACCGGACGAAATTACCACTGCGTGGGCTGCGCCACGCTACGCGCCACGCCACGCTGCGCCACCCTGCGCTGCGCCAAGAAATTAGAGCCCTAAATCTCAGATCCCCAGCCAAAAATGCAAACAGTACTTATCTAGCTAGCTAGCCACAAATACAACCAAGGGTAACTGAGAAGAGAGTAAAGCCCCGGTTCCCTTTAATTAAAACGGACCGAATAAACAAGTCGTTTACTATGTGAGCGAACTAAACACGGTTTACGGTGTTTACTGCAACTACTCGCAACGTCTGAGGTGCGCACTGCGCACTGTGTTAATCCGCCCAGCGGGTGACTCAAGAAAGTAGTTCTGAGTATTTGCTTCATGTCTCATAATGTTTCATAATTATACATTATCATTTCATAGCATGGTGAATGTGCAGGTCACAACTTGTCCACAAGAGCGTTTTGGAGCTGCTGGATTGCGTATTTGAAGAGTTTTGAAGGAGGGAAGGACCTGTACCGTTCACTTTCATTATGTTCGCTGAGCAGCTCGCGTCTCCCCCCCGAATCTCAAAACAACGGGCATAGATAACTAAAGGTAATGTACCTACTCAAATAACTATAGGGATTATGGCAATAGGCCAATTTGCCAAAATGTTGAAATATCCCTTTAAGCTCTTTGGTGATTTCCAAGACTTTCAGCTGAGTGACAGCACTGGTAATGAGCATTCCATCATTCTGTTTTTCAGTTACGTATTCATACACACTTCTGTTAATCCTTTGGAAGCAGCTGCTTTGAGGATCATGATAAAATTTTCCCTGACTGTTGGCATTTGTAAGATGGTCTCTTAGGACTCGCCATCTTTAAACATTATATTCTATGACACAATATTTCTTTGCTGCTCAAGAGCTGTTTGACCCTGCTTAGTTGACCACAAGGTTCTTAAAGCTGGCATCATAACTCCTCCTTGGCTTTATCTAGTTGTGAAGGACAGTGGCTTGCCTCAGTCAAGAGGGAAAGTTTTGTTTGTATCTGGCGCCATCTGTTGTTGTGGTTGTATGTTGACATTTTATTATCTTGCCTGAACATAGACAGCCCCACTTTTTCACTTGAATTTACATACAGTCCCACTTCTTGTTGAATTGAGGTTGCGCATATATGTATTGTACTTTTGCAACCTGTGAACTACATTACATTGATTCTTGTTATGGAAAAATCTAGAATTTCATTGATTCTCTGTATGTTTTTTTATTTTATTTTTTTGGTTTATTTGTACAGGGACAGCGCACATTAATAAACATTTCCGTAAATGTAAGTGAGTCAGTTTTAGCTGAGTAGCTAATTTTCAACTGTCGTCCCTGAGCAAGGTGTTGATTGCCAGATAAAAAACATACAAATATAGAAGTGCATCATCACAGTGAAGACATACATCACATTTAAGAGGAAATGAATCACAATAAAAGCGCATTAAAATAAGAGAAGAGGCTTCAGCTAGTGTAACGGACTCAGGTAAGTGTTAGTCACACAAAATGCAGTACAGTGACATCTGGTGAGCAAAATAAGGTCGTGGACGAAGTTAAGTAAATTAACAGAGACTCGGTTTTAGCTTTTAACAAAAGAAAATACATACCTGCAGAAGATATAACATGAAACACTAAGATCTTCTGATCTTTGATGCACCTCTGCTCTTAACCAAGCCAAATAACAGAGTTCACGTTACTCTTAGGTTACACAGTGAATCACTTGGCTACAAAGAGCTGATTGCGGCCAATCGCGCCAAAACAGCAATTACAAAACATGAATAAAACTCATATTAATGGATGAACTGACGCAAAACTAGCTTGGCAATGTAACAATAATAATGTTGGCTCATATATATAGAACATGCAACTTCTAAAGCGTGATTTCCAAATAAAATAATAAAATAGAGCCGCAGCACGTTAGCCTACAACTTACCCTCATCAATGTACAATAGCATTGTGAGGGCAGCCAAGACGAGAAGAGCTACAGAACACAGGAAGTACAAAACGGGCGAAGTGCAAAAACCATCATTTCCGCAGGTAATATGGAAAAACAATAACCGTAAATAGAAATAACTCATTGAGATAAAATTCACATATATTCCACATACTAATAGAATGGTGAATGAGATACACAAATACAATTTTGAAATAATATTAATACAGACTTTTTTTTCCCCACTCCGTTACACCCACCCCCACTGAATTTTATCGCATATGAGCATCTACAATGCAATAAGCACCAAGGAATACTACAACTTCACATGCCACAAGGGTAAACACAGAAAACAAACATCAAATGCATCCAATGAGGATGAAGTGGTATGAGGGCATTTACCCCTCGATCCAACAACTGGCTACAGGGTGTCTTGTACACCCCACAAACCCTTAAAAAATGGTGCAGTGCAGGTCCATAATAAAGTACAATAAAGAAACTAGTATGCCAACATAAAACCTATCATGACTGCAAAGGTATAAGCTACCCACATAGCAGACGAGTCTGGCCCGGATCCGGCGTCAAGCCGGCACTGCTGGGCGACTGCTGGCATGGCAAGTGGTATGTTGACCGGATGTGGGCCAGGTCTGGCAATGATGGCACCGTTTCTGTGAAGGCATGCCACACGTGGGCCGATTGTATGCGAGCTGGCCCTGTGCTGGCCCATATGTGGGCCAGCTCTGGCAAACCAGATCTGGGCCACACCAGGGCCGTAATTCTTTATTCATGTGGGCCAGAATTGGGCCGTAAAAGTGCATCATTTGGGCAAGAACTGGGCCAGACCAATTTTGCTATGTGGGTATCCAACTAAGCTTTCAGTCAGCAAAGGTTTTGAACACAGATTTGCGGAGCTTCAGAACCGAACAACATCCTGCCTGGACATAGTTTGCATAAGCCTGTTCGCAGGTTTGACAAGGCGACCAAATCTTGATCTGACTTGTGTCCTTGCATCAGAATAATCAAGGTGCATGAGTGAGGTCTGGATATTGTGCTGAATGTCTGTGTCAATGTCTGTCTGTGATACAGTAATGGAAGTAGAACGTAATCGCCTCGTACTCTCTGAAATTGCTACAGAGGCCACAGGGGCAGAGTCACAAATCCCAAACTGATCAGTCACAAGGTTCTCAGGTGAGACTGAGGCATCTCGGAGGTCAGAGGTCGAGTCGGTCATGCTAGTTATACCCGCCACTGACACACACAGCGTAGACAGCTGTGTTATCCATTCTACAGTTTTCCTCTCAGAATCCACAGGCTCTGGATCCATAAAAGGGCTCGGTACCTCCTCCTCAATCGTAAGTGGCTCATTGTCATGTTCAGTGTCCGGGCTTATGCTAGCTCCACAAATAGTCTCACTGTCTTCCTCCCTGATTTCATCTGTCTCTGAAGCAGAAGATCCCATGACAGATATGGTGGAGGTAGGATCAGACATTCCATGCATGTCTTCCACAGGGAGGAAATTCACCTGCATTAGAAGGTTCCTGTGGACCACTTTCTCCTGTCGAGTGATTGTGTCTTGGATCCTATATGTGTGTGTCTCAGGGTTCATGTCCACTACAGTGTAGATGGTTGACTCCCACCGGTCAGTGAGCTTTCTTTTGCCCCTTTCTTTCCTGTTGGCTAATAGCACTCTGTCACCGATGGCAATGTTGGACCCTCTCACTTTTCTGTGGTACAGTTTAGTATGACTTGTCTGCTCCTTTGCGGCATGGTCCTGTGCGATCACCATCGCCTCCTTCAAATCATTAGCAAGGCATGCCACATTTTTATCATAGGTTGTCACAGCAAAGTCATTTAAGACAAACTGAAAGAGGACATCCACCGGTAGCCGTGGAACACGGCCAAACATGAGGTAAAATGGGCGGTAGCCTGTTGTCTCATGGAATGTGCAGTTCTACATAAAAGTTAGAGGCTGCAAGCGTCGTGGCCAGTCAGCTTTCTCTTCGGGGGGCAACGCACGGCTCATGCCACCCAGGGTCCGATTGAACCGTTCCACACTCCCATTTCCCATGGGGCGGTATGGAGTTGTGTGCGACTTCCTAATACCGAAGACTCTGAGGAGCTCACTTATCAATTGGCTCTCGAAGTTAGCGCCTTGGTCGCTATGGATCCTTTCAGGGAAACCAAAGACACAGAAGTATCGGTCCCAGAGAATCTTTGCCACCTGTTTAGCTGTCTGGTCTTTACATGGAAATGCCAGAGCCATGGTTAAATGGTCTGTTATAACCAAGACATCAATAGATTTGTTCCTGGAGTCTTCTGCGGACCAAAAGTCGATACAAACCAGCTCCAGCGGTCTTGTTGTTGTGATAGATTCTCAGTGAGCTCTTCCCTCAGGCTCCACTGTTTTGCTGACAATGCACCATGACAATGGCGGACGTAGTCTCTCACATCCCTGTCAAACCTCTGTCTCGTCAAACTGAGGCTCCTAAACTGAGCTTGATGTCCAGCTCCATCGTGAATTCCTTGCAGAACCTCAGTCCTAAGTGAATTAGGGACAACATCCTGGAAACGCTTTCCTTTGGTTTTCCGGTCCCTCGAAATCCTGTATAACACACCATTGCTTACAGATAGTCTATCCCAGTGCTTCAGGCATTTTATGACAGAGGGAGACTCCCTGCGCCTTTCCCTCCTAGAAGGCCTCAGATGCCTTTCAACATAGTAAAGTACGCAGGAGAAAGTCGTGTCCTCCAACTGCTTATCGCGAAGGTCCTTTCGGTGTAAGCAGGTAAAGCGTCCTGTCCAGGAGGAATCAACTGAGGCAGGTAATGCAATACTGCGACAGCGCGAGTCCTTGGGCCAGCATCCCACTCAACGTGACTGCAATACAGCAGACACATCCTCCATAGTGATAAACTGGGTGTGCATGTGCAGTGGATTGCGCATGGACTGGGCACTATCCCTCACCGGTGAGGGATTCCTGTGACCACTAGATGAACGGAAGGCATTCGGGACTGAAAAACTTGACACGTCCTTGACTTCGGTGAGAAGACCCGCATAAGGTTCAGCACGTAGCCTGAGGCCAACATTCTCCTTGAAAAATGGCACATGACTCAGGGCATCAGCTACAACATTCTGCTGACCTGGGACATACTTAATATCAAAGTCATAACTAGCCAATTTGGCTACCCAGGGTTGCTCACAACGGTCGAGCTTTGGCTTTGTCAAAATGTGAGTCAGCGGGTTGTTATCCGTCCAGACTGTTAACCTATGGCCTTTCAGCCAATGGCTGAACTTGTCACAGACTGACCATTTCAAGGCCACAAACTCTAACCGGTGAGCTGGGTAGTTCTTTTGGGACTGTGATAATGACTTGCTAGAGAAAGCAATGGGTCTGGCTCGTGTCTCACCCTCCTGAATCTGAGACAAAACAGCACCTATGCCATCTTGAGAGGCATCAGTCGACAACATGAAAGAGCGAGTGAAATCAGGGTGGGCTAGGACAACACTGTTAACCAGTGAAGCTTTCAGGTCTCCAAAAGCCCTTTCCTGCTCCACTCAACAGTCAGATGAACACAGCTTCCTGCAAGACATTTTGTTTTTTTGATGTTTTCCTTTCCTTTTTACAACCTTCAGCAGATCAAACTGGTTTGACAATGGCAGAGTACCTGGGCACAAAGTGTTGGTAGTAATTTATCATCCCCAAGAAGGATCTTATCTTCTTCTGGGATGGGGTCACGCCATCAGGCTCCATGAGGTCAGCACTTCTCATGTTTGTTATGTTCTCAACCTTGCTGGGGTCTGTTGAAACACCATGCTCATCTATAATGTGGCCAAGGAACCTAACAGACTTTCTGAGAAAGAAGCACTTTTTAGGGACTAACTTCAAGTTATGGCATTGGCTACGCAACCTCTCAAACACCATTCCTAGGCGCAACAAGGCAGTCTCCTCATCTGGTGCAAACACTAACAGATCATCTAAATAACACAAGAGACACAGATAGTTTTGGTCACCAAAAATGCTGGTCATCATTCGCATAAAACTCCCGGACTGTTGCAGAGGCCCTCATGGAAGACGACATTGTACTCATACAGGCCCATGGGAGCGGTAAAGGCGAATACTTCCTGTCATCCTCCTGAAGTGGCATGTTGTAGAATCCGGAGGTGAAATCCATCGTGCTGAAAGGACAGTTACCTCCCAGTGCTGCTAAACAATCTGCCTGGTGAGGAAGAGGATGGGCGTCCTTCAGGGTTCTCTTGTTCAGCCAGCGAAAGTCTGTACAAATGCGGAGATCTCCATTTTTCTTCCACACCAGCACTAACGGCAATGCAAATTCACTAGTTGATTTTCTGATAATCTCCTTTTCCTCCATCTCAGTCAGCACCTGGCGTAACTTTTGATACTGGCTAGGTGGCACTCTCCTGTATGGGAGCCTGAATGGTTTGTTGTCTGACAGGTGTATGCGATGTACAAAGCCTTTAGCTTCTCCACAGTCAAGATGGTGGCGTGAAAAGACATCCTCATACTGCTAAACTAGGCCAGAAATTCTCTGCTTACAGTTCTCTGACACTTCACATGACTCAATATCAACACCACTGAGCCCGACTGACCTGATATTATCTTTAGCAGAATTTGCATCTTGTGTAGGTGCCATGGCTAATTGAGTGCAACTGACTAGGGGAACTTCTGTGCGCTCACCGACATCCATGTCTTCAAGCGCCACACAGGTGTAGACGTCGCCCAGCTTCGCATTACGCCTTAACAGCACAGGTCTGTCAGATGTATTGATCAGTTTCACCGGCACCCACCTGTCTCCCCAAAGTATAGTTACAATCTTGGCAACCAAAACACCTATGGGAGCTGAGCGTGAAGATGTGAGCTCAGTTATAATGGTACTGTCTGGTGATACTGCAGCATTCTTGGGAAGTTTTCCCCACAAGAGATATTCACGGCCAGACTCAAGGCAGGTCGCTGAGGCACACCTTACTGTCCCAACCTTGTCTGGAACATCTGCACCTTTCCAGGGATTCAGACCAGACAGAAACTTTCAGTTTCTGGGTCTCTGGTTCCTGTCTTCCAATAGGACCGTTTTGACTTGGATTGATGTAGGATGTGTTTTAAAACATTAGCACCGAGTATCAACTCATCATGCTGACCTGGAACAACAAGTGTTGGAACCAACATCTTACAGCCGTACACTTCCATCTCCACTTCAAAGGCACCTTTAGGCTTCACATGAAGTCCGCCACACCCAACGAGGACCACATTCACATCAATCTGGTCTCGGTCTGTTATCACGCCAGCCCCCCTCAGTTTCACCTCAGCTGCTTCACTGATACTACTGGCCATCAAACCACTGTCCAACATCCCACCCATTTTCACTGTCCCACTAATCTCTACAGGTGTGTAGAAAAGACTGTCACTACTGCCAACTCAGTGTATGTTCTGAAAAACAACAACTGCGGAATCATTACATGAACCTCTCACTGCTGTGTAAACTGTCTCAGCATCAGACGTATCATCAATGAGGGAGTTTCTGATGTGACCCATACTGCCTCCCTCCAAATACAGGTCATCTAGTTTCCCTCAGGCCGAGCTTGGGAGGAGCTATTAGCGGGGCAGTTCAATTTAGTGTGACCAGGGGTGAGGCAGACAAAACACAGTCTCTCAGACATACAGTTTGAAAAGGTGGCGTGGCTCAAGTCACTGCAAACTTTGCAACCAGCTTCTCTGGGGCATCCGTCCTGAGGGGCACGCTGGGGCCTCCTACCTCGAGCTGGATGAGAAGTGTTACGTTGCTGCATTTTCTCCATCATCTCCTGAAACATATCAACCACACGAGTAAGAAGTCTCTCCTCTGACTGTTGGAGATTTTGAGCCACAACTGGTAGAGGGGGTTGACTCTGAACAGAAGCAGATACTGAAGAAAAATGAGGGTGATGGAGCTCATATCGCTGGCCTTGGGGAAAGAAGGGTGTGGGACTTAGAGCGTGATACTGCTCACGGGATGAGGAGGTTGAGGGGCCTGTAGTGTGGCCCGGCTCAGCCACTGCTGGGCTACACAATGGATTACTAGGCTGATCAGATGTGATAGTGGCGATGTGGCTTTTTAACTGTGCACCGTTTGCAGCATAAGCAGTTCTGCCATTAGCTCTACTCGCTCTAATAATCATCAATTCTTAACTGAACAACACGTGAAGTCCACTCATGGATTGGCTTACACCTCAATATGCAGGATAGCTCTTGGTCAGTGCAGTGTTTGACGAAAATGAGAGCCACCTCATCATTCATGCTCCCCATTTGCCTCCCATGCCTGTGCAGGCCCTCGAAAGCCTTGTCAGCTGCCTTGTTCAGCCTTATCCAGTAGTCAACAGGGTTTTCTCTGTGTTTGGGCAGGGTAGCGTAAAAGTCTGCAAGAGGGAGACATGATGGGGCTTCGCCAAAGTAATGAAGAAGGACATTATATATCAGCTCAGGTTTTTGTTCGACATCAAGTGCTGGATCACTACGCAAGGTAATCCTCACAACATCTTTCGCCTTGCCCATCAAATGGCTCATGATTTCTTCTCCTTGGTCACACGGAGGAATCTCGTGTTTTCGGAGGTAAGTCTTAGTCATGTCAATCCAATCCTGGACTGAGTATTTGTCAGTGTTGTCACCTCTGAATATTTAGATGTCTTTATCAGACTTTACACAAACTGTCATGTGTGGAATGTCATGCCTGGCAACATTACTATCTTTGTTCTGTGTAGGAAAGGTGGTCTGGTGGTTACTATTCATGTCAACAACACCAGCTGACATTAGCTTCGCAACTATAGATTCACCTATCTGAGTACCCAACTGTCCGACCATATCAGTAAGATGGTGAATGACATCAATGTCACTGCGGGGCGTAGAAGTTTGGGGATTCTCCCTCGTGACCCCACTAACCAGAGTGCAACTTCGGCTCTGACCTAACCCTGTATCTGCACAAGTCTCAGATGCAGACGTCGAGCGCCCCACAGCCCCATTCTCAGCAACATGGCTGAGCCAAACACCCCTACCTTTCGGCAACCTAGGACTAGCATACTCATCCATTGCCAGTAACTTATGACCGTTAAATGTACTAGCGTTGTGTATTCTTACATAGAAACAAAAATGTGGCAAAATAACAAGTTGAATAGAAAGACAATACACGCAACAGTATAACAATCAATAACAGTACTAAACACTTTTGAAATTTTAAAAATACATGAACCACAATGTTCTATAACCCTGACCATACAAAAGGCTTGGAAGGCAGATCAAGACGGCAGCGCAACATCCACGGCGATGAGCATCAAGCTGATCTGAAGATCCCAAGGGTCACGGCACCAGTGTAAGGGACTCTGGTCAGCGTCTGAAGGATACGCCTCAAAAATGCAGTTTTTACAGCATTCATTTGCTGCAGTAGATATAACACGAAACACTACGATCTTCTGATCTTTAATGCACTTCTGCTCCCTCATCAATGTACAAAAGCATTGTGGGCATTTTTCAAATACATTCAGACATACCACCCAACTATTAACGATTAAAAACTATCAGAAAATCAAATGATATAGGCTACAGTAATTATGACCAACCATAACATCTTTAAGAAATGTTAGTCACACGAAATGCAGTAACAGTGACATCTGGTGAGCAAAATAAGGTCGTGGACGAAGTTAAGTAAATTAACAGAGACTCGGTTTTAGCTTTTAACAAAAGAAAATACATACCTGCAGAAGATATAACACGGAACACTAAGATCTTCTGATCTTTGATGCACCTCTGCTCCTTACCAAGCCAAATAACAGAGTTCACGTTACTCTAAGGTTACACAGCGAATCACTTAGCTACAAAGAGCTGATTGTGGCAAATCGCGCCAAAACAGCAATTACAAAACATGAATAAAATTCATATTACTGGATCATGAACCGACGCAAAACTAGCTTGGCAATGTAACAATGTTAATGATGGCTCATATATATAGAACATAGAACTTCTAAAGCGTGATTTCCAAATAAAATAATAAAATAGAGCCGCAGCACATTAGCATACAACTTACCCTCATCAATGTACAATAGCATTGTGAGGGCAAGACGAGAAGAGCTACGGAACACAGGAAGTACAAAACGGGCGAAGTGCAAAAACCATCATTTCCGCAGGTAATATGGAAAAACAGTAACGGTAAATGAAATAACTCATTGAGATAAAATTCACATATATTCCACATACTAATAGAATGGTGAATGAGATACACAAATACAATTTTGAAAAAATATTAATACAGACTTTTTTTCCTTTTTTTTCCCCACTCCTTTACACTAGTGGGCAAGCTACATGAAGCCACAAACATACAGACATAGCCATACAACAAATCGGCAGAACACCATAAAAATAGAAAAAAAAAAAAAAAAAATTCTACATGGATGTACATTTAGCAACATGTAGGCGAGCAAGACAGACAAGCAGACAGGCATCTCAGCAGGCAACATGGAGGCGGGGAGGCAAGCTAGCAAACAAACAGAATTCGATTGAGATGGATGGAATCCAGAACTACTGATTGTGATCGCAGCCCTGATCATCTTTTTAACAATGTTTTAAAAGTATGTTTGAAGGCTATGTGTGTTTCAATATTACGAATGAGTGGTGGTATGGTGTTCCAAAACTGGGCCGCTTGCACTGAGAAGGCTGACTGACAGAAGGAAATTTTTCTCAGTGGTATGATAAGATTAGGCTACCTATAGTGACCGATCTAGTAAGTCTGCTGCCTAATGTAATAAAAAATCAGCGAGTGGTGGTGGGGCCAAACCATGGAGAATTTTGAAAACTAGATTTGCATCATAAAATTTTACAATGTTATACCAGCTTAAAAGGACATGCTTGTCCAGGATACTGCAATGATGATAACGGAAAGATTTCTTGACCAGGACTTTTAGGGCTTGCTTATGAACAGAATTAATCGGTTTTAATGATGTTTTACAGGCCGGGGTCTAGCTGCTAAAACAGTATATTAAATGGGGCATCATCATTGCGCTGAAGTATAATTTTGCAGCTTCAGAGTTTGAGCAGTTTCTTATGTATCTGAAGTTTACCAAGTTGTTCTTGATTGTTTGCGTGACTTTCTTCATCTGTTTTTTGAATGTAAGATTTGAGTCTAGAATAATTCCAAGATACTTGAATTCTATCACCACTTGAAGCCTCTCACCTGCAACATATACATTTGGGTCAGATGTATTTGATGTTTTCTTTGAGAAAAACATGCTCAGGTTTTTTTTTTTAACATTAAGGTAAAGACAGGAATCATGGAGCCATTTGGATACCTGCACCATAGTTGTTGAAAGTTTTTTTGCTACCTCTGCTTTGTTCTTACCATGTGCATAAATTACAGTATTGTCTGCGTACATGTGAATTTCAGAACCAGAACAAACAGAAGGCAAATCATTAATATATAGAATAAACAGTAGGGGGCCTAAATTCGATCCCTGGGAAACCCCCACATCATATTTTAGATAAACGTAAGAGCTTCATCATTTTTCTGGATGAAAGCTTACACCTTAGCCTGTCCAGTGAAATTTCAACTTTTCAGGCTAAAACTTGATGTTTATTTGTGATGATTTATTAAAATATTGGCAATAAATATGCATGTGTAAATGTGATAAATTTCTCAAAAATTGAATACAAGTAACTGAATTAGAAATTAAAAGAAAAAAAAAGTTTCTGCCAAAAAATGCGTTAGGTTTAAAGACAAACGGCACGAAGAGCCCTTATTCTTTGTTTTCCTCTGAGGGGACAGGGTTACAGGATGGCTCTACAACATGATCACTGGGATAATGATACTAATATGTAATTCAAACTTTGAAATCCCATCAATATAATTTAATGTCGCTTTAGTGGACTAGGTTTAGAAGCACTAGATGACTTGTATTGCCAGACCTTAATTCAAATTTGCACAGCTGTAAACATTACACAACACTAGGTGACACAGTATCCAGTGGCGGCTCGTGAACTGGCAACAAGGGAGGCTCAAACAATCCCTTAAAATTAATGGTTAGTCATGACCTGTTTTCAATCATTCATTTAAATTAGCTTTACACAAACTCCGAGAACTCTCAACATTATTAGGTGTGGCCAGTTTTCATTAATAACGCATACCTGTCAACTCTCATTCATTCGGTGTGAGTTTAAGTGGCATTTTTACATTCCTCTGCTGTAGTCAGCAATTATTCAATCTACGCCTATGTAAGAGATTCCCGCGCGGAAACGAAGTCCTTGGGCATGGAGGGGTTGGAAGCAATGGAATTGCATAAAGACGTTTCAAATGATCTTATTTCATTCAAACGATCATGAAACACATGCATTGCTTCCAACCTCTGAGTTAAGAAAAGCGCGAGAAGTCTGGAGTCGTAATCGGTATGCGTTATCCACATCTGATAATGTTGAGAGTTTTCACTGTTTCTGTAATGTCAATTTAAATTAATGATTGAAAACAAGTCATGACCAATCATTAATTTTAAGGGATTGTTTGAGCTTCCCCTATTGCCAGTTCATGAGCTGCCACTGGCAGTATCCCTCTGCTTTGTTAGAGAATGAGACTGCCTTTGCCATAGCCATGATGATGTACACAAAACCATCAATACGTTTTCAGCGTGTTCACCGTATTAATGTTTTCATTCAGTTACGATGCCATGTGAATTAAGGAGCATGTTTTTTTCTCTCAAAGTACATTTAACTAACATAACATTAAAACGCAGCACAGCGCATCTAGCAGGTCCGCACCGGTAATTTTCTGCCCAATTTCTGTTCCTGCGTGGAGATGCCTGAACTCCAACTTGTCCCAGAAAACTCGCTTGGCTTTGGTTGGGTGATGTCCCAAGACTGCTTTGGTATAGAGTAGCCAGAAGTTACCTAATAGCCATAACTTCTTATTTTAGAAATCTGCGCACGTTATCCGTTTTGATGAAAGGTTAGAAGCATACGCTCGTTTTCAAGGTGCCTAATTTTTGTCAAATACTGATCAGACACCAATAAAAGCTATGCAGACGAGTTCTTTAATATTGCAACTTAAATTTTGCGAATTATTGTTGCATTTTTCCAATCAGAAACTATTTTGACTGGGCTGGTTCTGGTGGCTACCGGACCGTGACCTGGCCCCAACTCAGAAATTTCCATAATGTTCATGGATAATTTAATGCGTAAAAAAGGCATAAATTTGCTAAATAATGCTTTAAAATGTATACATCAACGCTCACCGTTATGTAAAATATCAAATACCCCCGGAATGCAGCAAGCGAATTACTTTTATTTTTTGTTCACATGCTAACTGATAAGTCTGAGGCGCTAGCAACATAGACTAAGATGACGACTGTATTTCCGAAATTCCCAGGGTTATCAGCTACCACAGCTCTTTTGCTGCCATCATTTGTAGACAATGAATAATTACTACACTTCCTAGCCAGCTCAATGTCCATGCAATTTATATAATCTGACAGAGAAAACCAACAACTGCGAGCACGGAGAGCCGTGTAATCTGTGCATTCGCCACAATTCCGAGAAGGGGCCCCATTTAGGGGGCTTTCGAGGCACCGGCCGGGGGTGCGCTATAATGCCTTCCTAGAAGGCTTAATGGGTTGTTATAAGTCACTGCAAAATGTGCCAATTTGAGTGGCCGCCGGGGATCCCAAACATTTGCCTTTTTCAGGGGGCTCAAATATTTGCCCGCTTCGCCTTTCCTGGCGGTGCACCTCTGCATGTTTACATACAGTCAACGTTAAAGGTGCACTGTGCAAGTTTGTTTACTTTCTGCGCGATTATACAGCACCCTCCATAATTATTGGCACCCCTGGTTAAGATGTGTTAAAAGCCTTAAAATAAATTCAATTTTTATTGCAGAAGCATACTCTCACACTGAAAATTGTAGAAAAATGTAACCTTCAACTCAAGTGAATTTTAAGGGGAAAAAAAAATCCCTGACTAAGAAATAATTATTTTTCATAAAATCACCTGTTCCACAATTATTGGCACCCCTAACAATTCCTAGGAAATAAATGTAATTGAAGTATTTCTGTCATTTCTACAGTAGTTTACAAAGTTGATCAGAGTATCTAGGAACATTTAATTAGTAATTCATCACTTCCTGTTTCCCTGGGGTATAAATATGATGTGACACAGAGGCCATTTCTCTTATCCACTCTTCAACATGGAAAAGACAAAGGAACATATCATTCAAGTAAGGCAGATGTGTGTCGACCTTCACAAGTCAGGCAATGGCTACAAGAAAATAGCCACTCGCCTGCACCTGCCCATATCTACTGTCAGAGGAATCATTAAGAAGTTTAAAACAACTGGAACAGTGGTAAACAAGCCTGGACGAGGACGCAAGGTTATTTTGCCACCATGCACAGTGAGGAGGATGGTAAGAGAAATAAAAGGTTCTCCAAAGCTCACTGTTAAGGAATTGCAACAAATGGTAGCATCTTGGGGTCACAAAGTCTCCAAAACAACCATCAGGCGCTATCTACATGCCAACAAGCTGTTTGGGAGGCATGCACGGAAAAAACCTTTTCTCACTCACAATCATAAACGCAAACGTCTGGAGTTTGCTAAGCGGTACTGGGACTTCAAGTGGGACCGTGTGCTTTGGTCAGATGAGACCAAGATAGAGCTTTTTGGCAACAAACACTCTAAGTGGGTCTGGCGGAACACAAAAGATGAGTATGCAGAAAAGCACCTCATGCCCTCTGTGAAGTATGGGGGAGGATCGGTGATGCTGTGGGCCTGTTTCTCTTCCAGAGGCCCTGGGAACCTTGTTAGGGTGCATGGCATCATGAACGCTTTGAAATACCAGGACATTTTAAATCAAAATCTGGTGGCCTCTGCCCGAAAGCTTAAGATGGGTCGTCACTGGGTCTTTCAGCAAGATAATGACCCTAAACATGTGGCCAAATCTACACAGAAATGGTTCACCAGACACAGAATCAAGCTCCTCCCATGGCCATCTCAGTCCCCAGACCTCAACCCCATTGAAAACCTGTGGAGTGAGCTGAAGAGGTGAGTGCAGAGGAGAGGACCCAGGTCGCTGGATGATTTAGAGAGATTGTGCAAAGAGGAATGGTCGAAGATCCCTCTTTCTGTATTCTCCCATCTTTCAAAACATTTTAGGAGAAGATTAGGTGCTGTTTTGTTGGCAAAAGGGGGTTGTACAAAGTATTAACATCAGGGGTGCTAAAAATTGTGGCACACATGATTTGATGTAAAAGAATTATTTCTTAATGTGGGATTTTTTTCCCACTGAATAAATGCACTTGAATTAAAGGTTGGATTTTCCTCTTTTTTTCATTGTGGTCCTATATTATTTAGAAAAAAAACTGAATTTATTAGAAGCTAAAGACCACATCTTAACCAGGGGTGCCAATAATTATGGAGGGCGCTGTATTTTTGTCTCAATTCGCCAACATCTCTTCACGATCCGCAAGCTGCCTGCCCCTAAATTCAAAGTAAAAAAAACCCGGGCGTCTCAAACTGCAAATAAACACAAGCCCCATAGCATAACAAACCTTCCCGGCCAATCACCGACAAGAGTTGACAGTCATGGAAGCATGGGAAGGAGGGAACTATGGGAGGGAGGGGCGGGCTTCCTCTGTTTGAATGTCAACAGAAGTGAAAAGTGAAACAAACTTGCATAGTGCACCTTTAAGGCTGTTAATTCTTGCTTGGCAGTTGGGGGCCCCCTTGAGGCTGGGGCCCATTTCGAGTGAAACGGTTCAAACATAGTTAGGCCTTCTGTGCATAAGGGTCATTAGAGGATTTAACCTTTGACCTTGGCACAGTGACCATGACCTTGAAAATTTTGTCTGGGCCATGGGCCATATTTCCAAAAGTACTGACCAGAGCTGCTTAAAATTTGGTTTGCAGATTCCTTATGTGGGGTAGGTGTGCAACGTAAGGGCCATTAGTGGATTTGACTTTTGACCTTTGCACAGTGGCCTGTGCCTTGCCATAGATGTAAGCCGCTATTTATTAATAATTATTAAAGGGCTGTGGGGGTTCTCTTAGTGTCAGCGTCGGATTGTCTCCTTCTACTCCCCTCCCTCCTTGTTCCATTCCTCTCTGAGCACCTGCTGTTGATCGTGGTCCTTGTGTATGTGTATTTTGTTTCCCTTTTACTGGATAGTAGTCCAGTATGCTTAATTGTGCTTTGTATTCCCTCTTTGTCTTAAAGCGTGATTGGCCAAGAGCTTTGAATAGCTCTTTCTTCAATAATATTGCCTTTAACCAGTTTATTAGGGATATATCTCTTTCGTCTTCAGCTCCAGTTAGGCGAGTCGTCCCGTCCCTCCATTCCCAGGGTTTGTGTGTGGGCTCTGTCACATCAGCCCTGAATCCCTTGGATCTTTCCCAGACTACAGCTTATTCATCACTCTCTGATGCTGTTCACCCCACGTCTGACTCAAACGGTCTCAAACCAAACTCTCAGCATATTGCATGTTGAGTTTCCCTATTGTCTGTTTGTGTCACTTGCAGCTTTCACTTTTATTATTTAACAGGCCGGTTAGGCTTTGTGGATCTGCATCTGATTTCATCACTGCTGCTTGTACAACAGTTGGGCTATTAGCGCTGGGTAAGATTAAGCCGCGTCATTCTTCAACACCAGCCGAGGCCAGCTTTGAACTCGGTGGTGGATGTGTTAAGCTCTTTGGTGATTTCCAAGACCTTCAGCTGAGTGGCAGCACTGGTCCTTTTTTCAGTTACGTATTCACACACACTACTGTCAATCCTTTGGAAGCAGCCGCTTTGAGGATCGTGATAAAATTTTCCCTGACTGTTGGTATTTTTAAGATGGCCTCTTGGGACTCGCCATCTTTAAACATTGTATTCTATGACACAATATTTCTTTGCTGCTCAAGAGCTGCTTGACCCTGCTTAGTTGACCACAAGGTTCTTAAAGCTGGCATCATAACTCCTCCTTGGCTTTATCTAGTTGTGAAGGACAGTGGCTTGCCTCAGTCAAGAGGGAAAGTCTTGTTTGTATCTGGCGCCATCTGTTGTTGTGACTGTATGCTGACATTTTAATATCTTGCCAGAACACAGACAGCCCCACTTTTTCACTTGAATTTACATACTGTCCCACTTCTTGTTGAATTGAGGTTGCGCATATATGTATTATATACAACCTGTGAACCTGTGAACTACATGACATAGATTCTTGTTGTGGAATAATCTAGAATTTCATTGCTTCTCAGTATGTTTTTTTGTTTTATTTATTTGGTTTATTTGTACAGGGACAGCGTACATTAATAAACATTTCCTTAAATGTAAATGAGCGAGTTTTAGCTGAGTAGCTCATTTTCAACTGTAGCACCCGGGCAAGGTGTTGATTGCCAGATAAAAAACACACAAATATAAAAGTGCATCATCACAGTGGAGACATCACATTTAAGAGGAAATGAATCACAATAAAAGCGCATTAAAATATGAGAAGAGGCTAGCTAGTAGGCAGGCTACATGAAGCCACAAACACACAGACATAGTAGCCATGCAAAAAATCGGCAGGACACTGTAAAATACAAAACAAAATATTCTACATGAATGTACATTTAGCAACATGTAGGCGAGCAAGACAGACAAGCAGACAGGCATATGAGCAGGCAACACGGATGCGGGGAGGCAAGCAAGCAAATAGACAGAATTTGATAGAGATGGATGGAATCCAGGACTACTGATTGTGATCGCAGCCCTGATCATCTTTTAACCATGTTTTTAAAGTATGTTTGAAGGCTCTGTGTTTCAATATTACGAATGTGTGGTGGTATGGTGTTCCAAAACTGGGCCGCTTGCACTGAGAAGGCTGACTGACAGAAGGAACTTTTTCTCAGTGGTATGATAAGATTACCTGTAGTGACCGATCTAGTAAGTCTGCTGCCCACTTGGTGCCGTGAAAAAGTATTTGCCCCCTTCCTGATATCTTACTTTTTTGCATATTTTTCACACTTAAATGTTTCAGATAATCAAACAAATTTTAATATAAGACAAAGATAACCCGAGTAAATACAAAATGCAGTTTTAAATGATGATTCAATTTATTAAGCGGAAAAAGCTATCCAAACCAACCTGGCCCTATGTGAAAAAGTAATTGCCCCCTCTTCTTCAATCATGAATTAACTGTGATTAACCAAATTTTTTGAGTCCAATTTCATGAGCCACACCCAGGCCTGATTACTGCCAGACCTGTTGAATCAAGAAATCGCTTCAATAGAACCTGTTGACAAAGTGAAGTAGGCTAAAAGATCTCAAAAAGCAACACATCATGCCGTGAACTAAAGAAATTCAAGAACAGATGAGAAACAAAGAAATTGACATCTGTCAGTCTGGAAAGAGTTGCAAAACCATTCCTAAGGCTTTGGGACTCCGGTGAGAGCCATTATCCACAAATGGAGAAAACTTGGAACAGTGGTAAACCTTCCCAGGAGTGGCCAGCCTACCAAAATTACTCCAAGAGCGCATCGACGACTCATCAAGGACGTCACAAAAGAACCCAGAACAACATCTGAAGAACTGTAGGCCTCACTTGACTCAGTTAAAGTCAGTGTTCATCATTCAACATTAAGAAAAAGACTGGGCAAAAATGGCATCCCTGGAAGAGTTCCAAGGTGAAAACCACTTCTGAGCAAAAAGAACACAAAGGCTCGTATCTAATTTGCCAAAATACATCTTGATGATCCCCAAGACTTTTGGAAAAATATTCTGTGGACTGACGAGACAAAAGTTGAACTTTTTGGAAGGTGTGCGTCCCGTTACATCGACGTAAACAAACACAGCATTTCATAAAAAGAACATCATACCAAAAGTCAAACATGGTGGTGGCAGTTTGATGGTTTGGGGCTGCTTTGCTGCTTCAGGACTTGGATGACTTGTCGTAATTGGTGGTACTATGAATTCTGCTCTCTGCCGGAAAATTCTGAAGGACAATGTCCAACCATCAGTTTGAGACCTCAAGTTCAAGCGCACTTGGGTTGTGCAGCAGGACAATGATACAAAACACACTAGCAACTCCACCTCTGAATGGCTTAAAAAAACAAAATGAAGATTTTGGAGTGGCCTAGTCAAAGTCCGGACTTAAATATGCTTGACATGCAGTGGCATGACCTTAAATAGACCGTTCATGCTCAAAAACCCTCCAATGTGGCTGAATTAAAACAATTCAGAGTGGGCTAAAATTCTTCCACAACAATGTGAAAGACTCATTGCCAGTTATTGCAAACGTTTTATTGCAGTTGTTGTCACCGAGAGTGGCATAACCAGTTATTAGGATTTTGGGGGCAATTACTTTCACAAAGGGCCAGGGAGGTTTGGATAACTTTTTCCCCTTAATAAATGAAATCATCATTTAAAAACAGCATTTTGTATTTACTCGGGTTGTCTTTGTCTAATATTAAAATTTGTTTGATGATCTGAAACATTTAAGTGTGACAAATGTGCAAAAAATATGAAATCAGGAAGGGGGAAAATACTTTTTCATGGCACTGTGCATATATATATATATATATATATATACACACACAGTCATGCCCAAAATTATTCATACCCCTACCAATTTTTGTTTTTTTTTTTTTTTGAGATATTTCAAAATTTGACAAATCAAATTTATTCTTGCACAAATGACACAGTAAGTTGACATAAGGCTGTAAGAATTACAGTAAACAATTTTTCAAGAAATCCAATTCTTTTTGGTATTTTATTTGACAGATTTACAAAAAATATCATGTCCAGAATTATTCATACCCTTTTCTCAATAATTGATGGCAAAGCCTTTATTCACGATTACAGCCTCCAAACGCTTCCTGTGGTTGGTCACAAGGTTTCTACACATTTCCACGGGGATTTTGGCCAACTCCTCTTTGGCAAACTTCTCCAGGTCCTTAAGTTTTGAGGGTTTCCTTGACATGGCCTTGGTCTTCAGTTCCCTCCACAGATTCTCGATAGGATTGAGGTCGGAGCTCTGGCTTGGCCACTCCAAAACATTCACTTTGTTGTCCACTAACCATTTCTTGACGGATTTGGCCGTGTGTTTAGGATCATTATCCTGTTGGAAGATCCATTCCTGCCCAAGACCAAGTTTTTCACTGGATTGCTTGATGTTTTCACTGAGGATCTGGATATACTGGTCCTGTTTCATAAGGCCATTCACTTTAACAAGGTTTCCGGGCCCATTCGCTGAAAAGCAACCCCAGAGCATTATACTCCCGCCCAGGGGTTAAAGTGGGCCGGAACGGTCCGGAACTACGTTCCGCCACCTTAGTTTGGATTGAAATATTTATTTGACTGAAGCTGCTTTCACTCTGGACGCGAAACAAATTTTTCGCGCGACAGATTACATTCAAAGTCAACGCAAAAACGCGAATACACGTATTCGCGTTTACTTTGAATGTTATCTTTCGCGCGAAAAATTCGTTTCGCGTCCAGTGTGAAAGCGCCTTAACAGTAGTGCCTCGGACTACAGATCATTTTCGTATGCTGCTTTCCATTACAGCCTGCCTGCCACTCTCTCAAAAGCACCAAGATGCTGAACTAATCAGAGCGAAACATCAGTCTCTGCTAGCCCCTCCTTCGCTAAAAGGCAGCTGTATCTTATGCTGTATTTCATTTGAATGACTGCATCGGTCACGTACCAGTCTGCAAGGAATTCTCAATGTTTGAAACGGCGTTTTTAGCCAAAGCAAGTGGATTAACTTAAGTTGAAGCCGATGGTGAAGTTTTGTAATATTCAACAATTCAAACCGGCCAACTAAAAGAATTTAAATTTAAAAAGGGTTACCGTTAGCTGCTTTAGGCTATGTGCAAAACGCTAACCAGGCTGCTTACCAGCTACCTTGAGCATTAATAAAATTATTAGCGATTCAGTCAAAGTCTGACAAAGGCTCATTTGCGCCGATAGTTATGCGAGCAGTGTTGGTTTGTATTTCTGACTCAGCAATAACGTTACTTGTGCATATCTTTCTTTGACATCTACAGTCGCCAGCTACTTAGCGGCAGAGCCACTTGAAAATCATTGCGCTGAGCAGCAAGTTTTTAATGTAGCTGGCAAGCAAGCTATATTATTCTGTCCTGTACTCAGTGGCGGGTCTAGAACTGGGAATTGGGGTAGCACAGACACGTCCCTTTTAGTCCTGGCAAGTTCTCAATCATTTTCCTTTATTGACGCATTTTCCAATTATCGTAATTGGCAACTGAAGACACGGTTCCTCTCCATATGCGATCTAACAGCGATGAAATCATGGGCTAAATTCAGTAGGCTACAGTGATGAAGCCAGAACTGAGAATTGGGTGGTCAAAACATCCGTTTAAAACAATTAATAGTCCTGACCTGTTCTCAATCATTTTCATAATTAACAAAAGGTTCACTCTGAGAGCACTCCACAGTTAACAGGTGCTGCTTGTTAGATCGCATATGGAGAGAAACCGTGTCTTCAGTTGCCAATTACGATCATTGGAAAACACGTCAATAAAGGAAAATGATTGAGAACTTGCCAGGACTAAAAGGGATGTGTCTGTGCCATCCCAATTCCCAGTTCTAGACCCGCCACTGCCTGTACTATCCAGGGATGCGTTTCCCAAAAGCATAGTCGCTAATTGCATTAGAGCATAAAATTATTAGAGATCCATCTTGATATATCTAGCCATAATTTTGCATTGGAAATCAGAACATTTTGGAAGTAGAATATGGTTTACGTGTGCAGTGTAAGTGTCTTGAAATCACAAAAAGATTCATAGATTTCTGTTACTTGTTCATTTTGTTAATTATGTAATAGTTTTGAGTTACTGTTTTAGGAAATGAAAAATACTGTAGAATATCTTCACTGTCATACTTCCCATTATTCTGCAAGTTTTCAGCCAAATCCATCACTGCTTTTCTCTTGTTGTGCCCACTTCCTGATTATGTGAATACGAAAATTCAATGTCATAGTCCCAAGGGGCCAGAAATAAAGCGAATACAGTTATTTGTAATCATTTGTGTCATTTTCCCCCACTGCGCCACGACACCGAATTTTAGGGTTCCCCCACCTGTCAAATCCCGCTTTAATCACTGCGCCCGCCACCGTATTTGACCATTGAGACAGTTTTTCTCTTGTTGAACACTTCACCTTTCTTACGCCGCTTAGACTTCTCCAACCTAGACACATAAGAACTTGTCAAGCCTTTGCAAAAGCTCACCTGGATGAAGATAAAAGCTTCTGGCTGTCAGTGTTATGGACGGATGAAGCAAAGATGGAGCTGTTTGGGCACAGAGATGGGGCTTTTGTTTGGTGTAAGAAAAATGAAGCATTCAACCTGAAAAACACGATCCCAATGGTCAAACAAGGTGGCGGGAGTATCATACTCTGGGGTTGCTTTTCAGCGAATGGGCCTGGAAACCTTGTTAAAGTTAATGACATTATGAAACAGGACCAGTATATCCAGATCCTCAGTGAAAACATCAAGCAATCTGGCGAATAACTTGGTCTTGGGCGGGAATGGATCTTCCAACAGGATAATGATCCTAAACACATGGCCAAATCCGTGAAGAAATGGTTAGTGGACAACAAAGTGAACATTTTGGAGTGGCCAAGCCAGAGCACCGACATCAATCCTATCGGGAATCTGTGGAGGGAACTGAAGACCAAGGTCATGGCAAGGAAACCCTAAAACTTTAAGGACCTGGAGAAGTTTTACAAAGAGGAGTAGGCCAAAATCCCCATGGAAATGTGTAGAAACCTTGTGATCAACCACAGGAAGCGTTTGGAGGCTGTAATCGTGAATAACGGCTTTGCCATCAATTACTGACAGAAGGATATGAATAATTCTGGACACAGCATTTTTTGTAAATCTGTCAAATAAAATACCAAAAAGTATTGTATTTCTCGAAAAATTGTTTACTGTAATTCTTACAGCCTTATGTCAACTTACTGTGTCATTTGTGCAAGTATAAATTTGATTTGTCAAAAAATATCGCGAAAAAGGTATGAAGAGGTATGAATAATTTTGGGCATGACTGTATATATGTATATACACATGTACTTGTGAAAAACGTTTTATACCCAATCATGTTACTGACCTGTTGCTAAATAATCTAATTAGCTGCGAGATGTTCTGCCAATTGTCTTTTTTTAGCATCATGCAACTTTTCCAGTCTTTTACTGTCCCGTCCCAACTTTTTAAAAACATATTGCTGTCATCAAATTCAAATTCAGCAGATATTTTTCAAAAAACAATAAAATTTTTCAGTTTCAACGTCTGATATATTTTCTTAGTACTAATTTCAAATAACGTTCAAATGATTTGAAAATTAATGCATTGTTTTTATTTACATTTTACACAGCGTCCCAACTTTTTTGGAAATGGGGTTTTATTAAACAATGCTCTTGTTTAATCTTGCATGTATTGCACATCAGTTGTATTATGTTATAGATCAGTGTTTTGAAATAAACAAATGAAATGAAATGGGGAAAAAATCAACTGGCATATTTTACTCTGAGTAACATTTCTAAATTGCATTTAAAATTTTCTGACTTTTCACAGCAAGCAGAAAGATGAATCAGGTGAGTTCAGGGTGGTGACAAGCGTCTCATAAGAGAATTCTTTTCACATCAAACTCAGTGTCAATATATGCTAATTTAAATACAAATAAAAAGGCGGATGGGCCCTTTGTTTGAAGCCACATTTTTTGTTTTACTTCTGGGTGTTCTTTATTTGAGAATAGAACATTGTTCACTTTGTTCACGTAACTGTTGACATTACTGTCCACTTGACATCAACCTGAGACCGGTCGGGATATGAGTGACAACTGATGATCCTAGACAGTTTGTCAATAAAATAAATCACTGTACACACCATATGGTGATTAGCACCGGTTTAATATCGGCAGCAGCAGATGAGATTTGATATTAATTCACATCCCCAAATCAGAAAAAGGTTGGGATGGTATGGAAATGCACATGACAACAGAAAGATTTCTAAATTTATATTGACTTGCATTTTATTGCTGACAGTAATATAGTTATATTTCATCTTTTGTCAGATCAGCTTCATTTTATTTGTAAGTTTTCATTAATTCCTACCATTTAGGCTTGCAATGCATTCCAAAAAAAGTTGGGATGGGAAATTTAAGAGAAATGAGGGAATAAATCTGAATAATGATTTGAAATGATCAGGTGTCATCAGGTGACTGTAATCATAATTTGGTATGAAAACAGCATCCAGGAAAGGCCTCATCGTTGAGTAGATTATGGACTGAGGATTTTGGAAAATTGAATGCTTTAAAAACAATGGGCCTCATGCAAGAAGCGATATAAGAGCAAATTTTCTCTTATTTTTGTTCATATCCCTGATTTTTTCTTATTTTGTTCTTACCCATTGATTTCTGGGATGCACCAATGTTTTCTTATTTTTGCTCTTCTCTTAGGTAAGAGAAAATTTTACGAGTGGTGGAGAGCACTCTTACCCAAATAAGAGAAAACAGGGAACTATTATCTCTGTCCACAAATTGCTTGTCCAATGCATGGAAACACAAGTTTTAAAACCTAAACAATAAAAATGCATCATATAATCAAATTTTGATTGTTTTATTTTTTTGAGAAATTATAATGATTATATTATTTAATTCTTCAGCTAAAGAGTTTGGCCAGTTGATCCTAATTAGGACTAAGCTATAAAACCCTTAGATACTTGTGTGCGTTCTGGCTCTGAATGGCTGACCTATAGCTGTTGGATGCTTTGGCCATCCAGGCCTTGCACAGCGTTGTGGGAATTTTAAATTGTAATCCTTAAAGAAATCAGACTGAGACAAGATGAGAGTAAATAGGATCCTTTACTTCCATTTGCAAATAGGGTCTTCGTTACAGGCAAGAACAAGACAAAGGAATCTCTCCTTTGCTTTGGATATATGTAAAAACACAAAGTCAGAATCTCCTGCCCTTTGGGGCTGAAAAACATCAGATTGATCCCAGCCGTTTCTCAGCCAGGAGTAGGTATCCCATGTAAGGCTGACCCTGACAGCCATATCTGCAGTACAGAGGAGTCTTTCTCTCCCCCAATCACCTGTTGCTTATCTTGTGGTTCTGCAGGCTTCGCAGGAACTGTCTCCTGGGAACACACAAAACTCAAAATACACTCCTTGGTCCGGCTGGACCTCAAGGTTTCAGATAGAATGAATACACAGTTAATGGCTTTTCTACTTACTTAAAAAAGCTAGATTATAATAAGTTTAGCAATCATGTCTGACCTAGGCTGCTCAAAGGATAAGCAATTAATAAGAAAATGAGCAATAATAAGGAATTTATGACTGAATTCCACCAACATTTCCCTCCTCTTTATAATTGATTATCCGCTATCATGCCACTTCTCTCGATTTTCAGCATGTGCTTCATTCACGGGAAATGCTAGAAAAATTTTTACACTTCTGTTCAAACAGGCCTTTTATTTCTATCACACCACTGTATGACTCCCCCAGCTCCTCCAGCAGAGAACGTCCTCCATCGATGTCCTGTAATATAAGCATCTGATACCGTGGGTTAGCATTCAACATTTTTGATATTAATCCTCTTATTATTGGGACCCCACAGCAACTGCAAAAGAGCAGTGCTGCAAATCCTGCTGCTATGAGACTCAATACAAATGATATTGCTGCTTTCCAACCCCCTGACATGAGCCACTGCCACCAGGTACCAGCAGGTACCAAATCAGCCTGTTGTGCATCTGATAGGTCTTTTAAACGTTCTAAGGCTTGATCTATTACTCCCCCCTCCTCATCATTTTCCGGAATATAGGTGCAACATGAAGGCCCAACAATTTCGCACACTCCTCCCTGTGCAGCCGTTAACAAATCCAATACCATTCGATTTTGTAGTGTCATTAATCGTAAGGCAGTCAATTCTTGTTGTACACTCCTAGTGATATTATGGGTTTCATTTATAAGTGCACTTAGGCGATAGTTCACAGTTTCCATTCGCAACATTACCTTTCCAACTCCCAGATGTGGAAACAGGGAGAGGGCAATCTTGTCCCCTACTGACCACAACTTTGCCTCTGCTGGAACATTAGTTCCCCAAATCGGATCATGTGGTGCTGCTGCATCTCGTCTCCATCGTGTGATGTTCCTATCTGCACGCACAATGTATGTGTGATCATTAAACTGTACAAAAGCACATACCCCTCCACAATGTGGTGGTAATGCTACATATATCCGATGTCCACACAACCAATACCAACCATCCACAGCTCTCGTCCCATTCCAATGAGGTGCCCACGGGTGACATAGTGTACCATTTGGACTGTCTTCTCTCCCAGTGAGAAAAGATGTTTCTGTTATCTGTGGGTAACCGCAGAAAATCAATAGTTTCCCCTGACACCCCTGAGTTACTCCCACAGATACTGTGCCATTACCTCTGACACACTGCCAAAACTTCAGCCCCGAACTATAATGGACTACCATGAGTGGAACGTTAGAGCTCATGTTTCCTAACTTCAGGTACCCATCTTTGTCGGTGCAGAGCTTTAACCCAAAGTTCATTACTATGTTGAGCGGGGGTAAACTGGGGTCCATTGAGATCAGTCCACTACGAGCAGTAGACACTGCCATAGCGCACTTAATCGTACAATCCACACTCATTGTGGGCGCTGCAACTTGTATCAACTCTACTCTAGGTGTAGATATGGAGGCTGGTAGGTGTGTGCACACATAACACTCAGTGCAGTTTACAGAATGTGCTGATCTGTTTGCATATCTCCACCATGTATTAGTAGCATATATATGAGAGGGATCTCTTAAATCAGGCAAGTGGCTATCCTCCCCCACATACCTTCTCACCCTAGGTGAGGCTGGCATGTGGGCTGCACTTACCATGCATATGCCTAGGATCAACAAACACAGGGGGAAGTGAGCCATGTTATGAGCCAGTCTGGAGTCTCTACTGACTTGGAGCGTAAATAAATTCTTCACCGGGTTTGAGACGGGCGAGCTCTATATGGCACGCCCCCCTTTGTAGCCGGACTCCCTCCAAGTCTATCCTGACTTATTCAGATGCACCTACACACCAGTTGGAGGAGGTACTACCTTGCAGTGTGACTGATGTATCCACGTTTCTCTCTCCTGTATCCTCACTGCAGTCGGTGTGGTCAGGAGCACTTGATATGGACCCTTCCACGTTGGTTCACTCCACTTCCGCTTTTTACCGACACTCCGCACCAGGATCCAATCCCCAGGCTTAATCTCCCCTGGTGGCAGCTCCGCTACTGATCTAGGAGGAAGCACATTTCGAGTCTCACTCTTGTTAGTTAACATCCTATTCATATATTCTGCCAGAGTTGCTTCTTCTATTTGTGTTCTCTGCAATAAATGTGGTAATTCAAAAGGTTTCCCATGTACTGCTTCATAAGGTGACAACCCCAATGACCACTGTGGTGTTATTCTCAGACTGGTTAATGCCAATGGCAGACATGCAATCCACTTCCACTTAGTTTCTGCCATGGCCTTGCGCAATTTCGCTTTTAGGGTTCCATTAGTTCTCTCCACTAATCCTGCTGATTGCGGATGATATGTACAATGTTTTTCAAACCTATTCCCAATTTTGCTCCCAGGCGAGTCAGTACTTCATTTCTAAATTCTGGCCCATTGTCACTATACAATGCTTTTGGGATGCCCCACCTAGGAATAATTTCTCTACTCAAAATTTTTGCTACTGTGATTGCATCTATAGATGTTACTGGAAAAGCTTCCACCCATTTAGAGAAGGGACATACCAATACTAGCACATACCTTTTCCCTTCACACGGTGTTAGGTGTATAAAATCCATCATCCATGTGTGAAATGGCTCAGGGGGCGTAGGAATTGCCCCTTTCCGTGTTACCACCCCTCCCCGTGTGTTGTAGCTCTGTCATGTTGGACATTTCTTAGAAAAATTTTTATGATAGGTAGTGAGTCCTACTCTGATTTATTAACCCCTCCATCCCTCCTTTTGATGCATGGCACTGCCCATGCACCAAATCAGCAGCTATGTGGAAAAGGGATTTTGGCAGAAAAGGCTTACCATTGGGCCCCACCCATCCTTCATCAGTATGTTGCGCTCCATGTGATGTCCATTGACGTTTCTCTTGTGGGGGAGAGGCATCCTGCTCCGCCCTGAGCAGATCACGTGAAATTGAGTCATCAGATTGGACTATTAGCCCCACAAGAGCATGTTTAGCTGCCGCCTTTGCTTCTCTGTCTGCAAAGGCGTTAGCCAAACTGATTGGGTCAACATTTTTTGTATGAGCCTGCACTTTGATAATGGCTAGTTCTTGTGGTAGTTGAAGTGCTTGTATCAGCTGCAATATCAGCTGGGCATGGGTTATGGGTTTCCCTGTTGAGGTAACCATGCCCCGGTTACGCCATTGGCCAGCAAAAACATGACAGGTGGAATGAGCATATTGAGAATCAATGTATATGTTTGCTCGCTGACCTTTAGCCAGCTGACATGCTTTAGTAAGAGCTATCAACTCTGCTGCTTGTGCAGAGTAGGCAGATGGCAATGGGCCACTATCAATACAGCTGTCGTAAGTGCAGACAACATATCCAACACACGGGTTACCTTTATCATCTCGTGATGCCGAACCGTCAACAAAGTATTCAACATCAGGGTCTGATAGAGGGGTGTCCCTGAGACCAGGATGCGCTGCAGTATTGTAAATGACTTCCCTTAAACAGTCATGTGGTTCACCTTCCTCCTCTGTTGGCAGGAGTGTTGCTGGATTTAATGTAGTACAGCGTTGAATAGTTAAGTGTGGAGCACTAAGCAGAGTTGCCATACAAGACAGTTGTCGAGCAGGCGACATGTATGAGTGTTTTGCTTGCAAAAGTAATACTGCAACAGCATGTGGTACATAGAGGGTTAAAGTAGCGTACAACACAACAGGCATTGAAGCTCGGACTGCGAGTGCTGCTGCCTCTACTGCATGGAGGCATACAGGGTACGCGCTCGCTACAGCATCTAGGCGCTGAGAATAGTATGCAACTGGTGCCCTTTTCCCCCCAAAATCTTGAGTAAGTACTGAAGTCATAAAAACTCCCTTTATATCTACAAATCGATGAAATGATTTAGAATGGTCTGATAAACGCAATGTTCCAGCTGTCTGCAAAGCTGTTTTAAGAGCAACTAATGATACTTCTCCTTCCATCGTCCACACGATGGGGTCAGATGCTGCCATAGCGACAGCATATTTCAAATCTAGCAGTGGCTGTGTAAGTTGTGCATAATCAGGAATCCAACTCCTACAGAAGTGACACCATATCCTTCTTAGTTCTAGGTTTAGGCATTTGGGCTATTGCTAGTTGTCGCTCAGGCAGTATAGTTTTTCCCTCATTTGAAATGTTATGGCCCAAATATTGTACCGTCTCCTGCCACAGTTGCAGTTTACTCTTGTTTACTTTATGACCCTGCGAGGCTAGAAATTGCAGGCATGCCAAGGTATCTATTTTACGCTGTTGCACCGTACGTGAGCAAATTAATATGTCATCGACATATAATTTGGCTCCCTTGAGGGGGAGAAAATTTCGCTATATTCGCCTCCATTGCTTGCGTAAATATTGCTGGTGATTCCACAAATCCCTGTGGACAACGCGTATACGTATATCTTTTCCGCTTAAACGTAAACGCAAACCAAAATTGAGAATCTGGGTGAATAGGCACAGAAAAGAAAGCATTTGCTAAATCAATCACAGAGAAATGAGTCGATTGTGGTTACATATCATTCAAAATAGTATTAGAGTCCGGTGTGACCGGTGCTCTTGGAATCACCGCTGCGTTTACTGCTTGTAAATCTTGCACTAGCTTCCATTCCCCGTTCTCTTTTCGAACTGGAAAAAGAGGCGTGTTACATGGAGAATCTGGACATGACACTATTACACCTTTTTCAAACAATTCACGTATAACGGGTTCTATGCCTTTTTCCGCTTCAGGCTTTAAGGGATATTGACGCTGATATGGACAAAAAGTTCCCTTTGGAACTATTTTTACCATTGCTACATCTTGTATTAACCCGAAGTCATTTTTACCAGTTGTCCACAAACTTTTGGGTACCTTACTCAGCATTTCCTCTTTCTCTAGAGTGAGGAAGAATTTCTCTCTCATAGGAGTACTCAAATCGGCTTCCCCCATGAGACGAACCCGCGTGCCGTGTAAATTCCATTGCAGTGATATTGCAGTAATTTTAAATTTGGGCGAGTACATTGTAAACGGTGTGTCACAGGTCTGCTCCCAGTCCCGTGCTCTGTGCGCAAAATGTATTACTGTTCCTGCATCTTTCCAGTGCTTAGATGGAGCTTTCCCTAGCGAAACGTGGGGCGGTGTCAGATTTCGATATCCACTCTCATCCTCCTTTGACAACTGCAATGATGCCACTGCCAACTCATCGGTGTAATAAAGCCGGGGTACCCAATTTGAAGTCGGGGCACCCAATTTGAATTTGGACTCATATTTCAAGTCTGGACCTTGTATTCCCCGAAAGCACATAGTACAATGAGCAGTGGTCGCATCATGCAGCTGCAACTAAGGCACATATTTTGACACCATTTGCAACATTTCTGTGATCGGCTTGCGAGGGGAAGAATCTGCAAATTGCAACGCATCATAAGTAGCTGGGGGTCCATTTCCTAAAACCACGATCTGATTTCCCACAGGTCCACTCTGGTCGTCCACCCCAACCATCCGAATAGCTTCCCATGTAGTTGGACCTGTGGGGACTACCCCAAGCCCCAGTCTAGTCATTACATCTCTCCCTAGCAGCTTCACTGGACACTGAGAAGATACTATTACAGAACAGTGTGTATCAGCTCCTTCATCGGGGTCCTCAAAAGTGAGTTCCTCCGTTGTTACATGATGTTCTGTCGCACCATTCGCGGAACACGTTTTTATTACATCTGTGCTGAGCCGATGCTGAAAGATTGCACTCACTTTTCTAATTACAGTTCGACATGCCCCCGTGTCACATAGGAAAGAAATTGGTGTACCGTTTACAATCAGCGTTTTCCAAGCACTTGTTGGTGCTGCCATTAATGCAAACAATTTAGTTTCATCATAGGGTAATGGCTCCCCAGATGTTAACCCCTTCTCTTGGGCGGTTAGTCATGCCGAATTATTCCCCTGATTTTGAGGCTGAGCCCGATTTGGGCAATCTCGGGCAATGTGACCCTCCTTCCCACAGACATAACAAGCTTGACTCGGACAGTTTCGGGGAAAATTACCATCCTTCCCGCAGTGGTAACAAACTTGATCACCCCCAGATGGTCCGCTTCCTCCCCCCGTCGCGCCCACGGCCTCGGCCCTTGCCCCGACCACGCCCTGTTCCCCGATTTTCTCCGCTGTAATACAATGGCGTTACCCCCTTATTATCACGCAATTCACTTTCAAAATGCAAGGCGTGATCTTTAACGGGTTGAAATGTTCCCGTCTGCCAAGTCAACAAGTGTCGCTTTACCAATTGTGAAATTTCAGGTCGCAATCCGGCTTTTAGGAAAGCTATTTTTAGCTGTTGGGCGTACGGACCATTGTCAACCCACGGGTTTGGCGTATCAAGATCGCTATTTGCTGCAAAAACGGGTTGTAACCGGTCCAAATATTCTAGACAGGATTCATCTTTTCCCTGTCTGCAATCATAAATACGCGCATAATTACAATGCCCATGAAAGAAATCGCATATACGACCCAACAGTGCTGCCAAGGGCCCCCAGTACACATCAGCTGCTACATCAGCTCCCGCCGCAGGTTTCGCTCGCCATAAATGTCCTGCCACATTTGCAGCATCACCAGCCCCGTTTGTACCTTGACCTTCTGTGGTCCAATTTCCCGCAACTTGACACCATTGTAGCCTTAGTAACATATGCAGACAACGTTCAATTTCAGAAGCATCCAGCCGATAACTTGTTACAAAGGGTTCAAGCCAAACACGAAATGCCTCAGATCCTTGCTGTGGATGGGGGCACCCCTCCATAGCTGCATGCATATCTCCGGCCATCCACGCACGGTACACCCACTGTGTTATTCCATTACCCCCTGACACTTCTATTTGTGGCGCCAACAGTCCCAGAGATTCAGCGTCATCCTCACTACTACAATCATCCCGTTGTTTAACGTTCTAGGAATGCCCCCTATTTATTGGCGTCCGTCTACTAGGTTCCCGAGGATTTTTATAGGGTTTGGGCGACACTAAATCAACATAAGGCGGAGGGTCAGTATCTGACCCCTTGCCTCGCAAAGCACAACAACGATCCCCCATTTGCGCAGACGCCTTCTCTTTGACTATATTCGGATTATATGGATGTTCATTTTCAAGATGTTTTTGTGGCTGTGAAATATTTGATAACGAAGGGTACAATGTATTTTGGGGTTCAGGAGGCTCAACTTCCTCCTGAGGTAACACATTTGGTGGTATTATAGGTACCGTATTCTTATCTTCAATATCTAATTTCTTTTTGGATTCTTTCAAAAACAACTGCATTTGCTGTTGTGCTTTTGCCTTTTCACTTTGCCGCTTAGATTGCTGATACTCAGCCTCTTCATGCCACTGAAGTGCTGCCTTGTAGCCAAACTTTCTCAACAGCTTATTATTACTACCCGCCCGCTTCATTACATCTCGCACAAGCTTACTCGTATGAGCAGGCTTCAGCTGTCCACCAAACCCAAATTCCTTCACCCAACATGCTTCCCACTTCCCCGAACCATTATGCCGACGTTCCACACATTCTCCAGTCAAAGTCAAAGTCACGTCATCTGTCACACAACAGGGCTTACAACAATTACAACAACATCCCCCTTTACTGTTAGTTTTCCCCATTTTAGTTTTACTCTCTCTGTCTCACAGCAATAAAGCCGAATTCGAAAAAGTTCCATCACTCACCCACTCCTCCTTAGTTTTATGGAGAACCTCCCTCCTGGCCTCACTACACACCCAAAGAGCCGACACAAACGCTCCGGGTTGAGGACTTTCCCCTTTGACGTCTCCCAAGACGACCGTGCAGGGTTTTCAGTCGGCGCTGATTCTCCAGGGAGTGCAGGTCAGATATTGGAACCCCGGACGATGCCCCCAATGTTGTGGGAATTTTAAATTGTAATCCTGAAAGAAATCAGACTGAGACAAGATGAGAGTAAATAGGATCCTTTACTTCCATTTGCAAATAGGGTCTTCGTTACAGGCAAGAACAAAGACAAAGGAATCTCTCCTTTGCTTTGGACATATGTGAAAACACAAAGTCAGAATCTCCTACCCTTTGGGGCTGAAAAACATCATATTGGTCCCAGCCGTTTCTCAGCCAGTGGTAGGTATCCCATGTAAGGCTGACCCTGACAGCCATATCTGCAGTACAGAGAAGTCTTTCTCTCCCCAATCACCTGTTGCTTATCTCGTGGTTCTGCAGGCTTCGCAGGAACTGTCTCCTGGGAACACACAAAACTCAAAATACACTCCTTGGTCCGGCTGGACCTCAAGGTTTCAGATAGAATGAATACACAGTTAATGGCTTTTCTACTTACTTGAAAAAGCTAGATTATATAAGTTTAGCAATCATGCCTGACCTAGGCTGCTCAAAGGATAAGCAATTAATAACACAATAAGCAATAATAAGGAATTTATGACTGAATTCCACCAACACACAGAGAGTGTTTTTTTAGAGATTGCGCGGATCAGTTTGCTGCGACATATCAGTGGCTACTCGTTCCAAATGTGAAAGCAATCGTACTTAAGCACGAATGTGTTATGGCTCTCTTGTTCTAACAAATGCAGCGGCGAAAAGATATCTCCATTCAAACAAAGAAATTCAGTGTTTGCTTGAAATGCAGGCAGACGAAAACATACAATCACAACTGGATACTACACGCAAAAACTCTGAGATTTATGGAATAATTTGTGAGTAGTTACATTCGCGTGGTTATCACAGAATAATAGATCAGTGCCGTGACCAACTAAAGAAAATGCAGCCGCAATATTTCAAAGTGCGGGACGCGGTGCGAAAGCTGGCAGCTCAAGTTATGAGATAGATCCAATTTTGTGGTATGAGGCAGTGGACAGCATAATCGGCCAAAAACGCAAGGGCGAAAGAATTCCGTGTGCAACATCCACTAATATCGAATGAAATCAGTACATTTTCGGCTGACCTTGATGTTTTGGTACCCAGAGAAAGATTCATATGTGTAAAAACGTCAAGCATTCAGTCAAGAAAATTTATTATAAGTCATAAGTATTGTAAGTTTAATTTTTCGTGCTGCTCTACGTGGTAATCCATGTTACAGACCACACCGGGTTGCTAGGGCATGCGCAGCATATGCATTCTAGATATTAACATTCGATATTAACATTCTAAACCCCCTTCTCAAAAATAAAATGCAGTGTCTACAGATACGGGAGTTTTTATTGGTACGGCAGTCGATTTGAAGGGATTAGGATAAGGATTAAGGATTACGGTTAGGGGAAGGGTTAGGGATTAGATTTAAATTAGGGCTAGGGTCAGGGTTAGGTTAGGGCAGGGTTTGAAATGGGGACTGCCGTACCTCTATACATTGAAAATGCATTGGAAAACTGCCATACCTGTAGCAACTGCCAAAATAAAACCCCCTGAAACATATTGGCGCCTCCTTTTAAAATCGTTCCCCATTTAAAACCACCGAGGTGCACACTGAAACACGCTGTATGGGAATTTTGACATGTATGCAATTGTACTCGGGTATGGTACAATATTACTTATGTGAAATCTGACCAGCGGGGGGAGAGGGGAGGGGGGTCAATCGTACTGTAGCATGGTACTGAACAATCGTACCTTGTGTGAAAGCTCCCTAGATTGCCACAATCAGTCGGCTCTTTGCACACGGCACGTCACCTGCCCCTCTATGGTGTTTAGTGGGTGTCATAGATGCTAATTTAAAACAACCGGCCACGCGCTTTCAATTTACGATCAAGTGTGATTCACCATTCAGCACACCTGGGTAAGAGCAGATTTGAACGGTAAGAGCGTTTGGTGCATCCATTAATCGATGGACTGATGGAGCTGAATACGAAGTCCCCCGGCCCTAATACACCTTGACCCCAAAGATGAATGGTATCGGTTAAGGCGTTCTTGAGATATCGCGTTCACAACAAACGGGATGGGACGGCCAGACGGATGGAGCTGAATACTATGTCCTCCGCCCCTAATACACCTTGACACCAAAGATGAATGGAATCGGTCAAACCATTCTTGAGATATCATGTTGACAAGGTATTTGTAAGTGGTCAAATGGACGTAATGACTTTGAGAATAATGGCAAGGTCACGTAAATCGAGTGGGCTGTGAGCACTCCCCTAATACGCCTTATCACTAGAGATGAATGGAATCGGTCAAACTGTTCTGGAAATATCGCGTTCACAACAAACGAGACATGACAGACGGACGGACGGAGCTGAATACCATGTCCCCCGCCCCTAATACACCTTGAGACAAAGATGAATGGAATCAGTCAAACCGTTCTTGAGATATCACGTTCAGAACAGACGGGACGGACGGACGGACGGCCGAATGGAGCTGAATACTATGTCCCCTGCCCCTAATACACCTTGACACCAAAGATGAATGGAATCCGTCAAACCGTTCTTGAGACATCATGCTGACAAGGAATTTGTAAGTGGTCAAATGGTCTTAATGATCTTGAGAATAATGCCAAGGTCACAGAAATCTACTGGGGTGGGCGTATCCCACCAATATACCTTAACACCAAAGATGAATGGAATCGGTCAAACCGTTCTTGAGATATCGCGTTCAGAACAAACGGGACATGACGGACGGCCGGATGGAGCTGAATACTATGTCTCCCGCTCCGCTCGCTATCATGTCGGCAGGGGACAAAAACCACTTTAAGAGTATGTTGCAGGTATTTATGTGGACCTATTTTGCCAGTGTAATGGTTGGACCAACAACTTATTATATATATTCTGATTTGTGTTATCTTAGGCTATTTTGTGCATTTGTGGCGCCCCCTACTGGTCGATATGATTGAAACTTTCAGGCTTTGTTTCAGGTTCTTATGTGGACATATCCTGTGAGTTTTGTAATGATTGGGAAAACTGTTTATGGTTTATAGTCTGATTTGTGTTATAGCAGGTTGCTTTGTTTTGCATTTATAGCGCCCCCTAATGGTCAATTTATATGAAATTTTCAGGGTATGTTTCAAGTAGTCATATGAATATATCCTGTGAGTTTGATGGCTATAGGACAAACAATTGCTGATTTATAGTCTGATTTGTGTCATGCCATGCCCATTTTTGCATTTATAGCGCCCCCCTATGGGCCGATTTGCATAGAACTGTTAAGGTATGTTCCTGGTACTTATATGGACATATCCTGTGAGATCTATGATGATTGGCCCAATGGTTGTTGAATTTTATTCATTTATTTGCTAAGCCACGCCCCTGCTGAAGTTCTTTGGTCAATATCTTGGAAACAAAATGAGATTTCAACAAGCCTTATGCAGTCTTTGATAAGATTGGTCCAATGATGATCCACAGAGAATTTCAAAGAAATCGGACCTACGGCCTAGGAGGAGATCTCAAAAATGTGTTTTTCAAAAAATTCTAAATTCCGGAGAATCAAATATGGCGGACCTAAAATGGTAAAGTTGTAGAGTTTGGACCAAGGAATGTCTGTACCAAGTTTCGTGTAAATCAGACTTAGAGCGTAGGAGTTCTGACCAATAAAGTGAAAAACTGTTTTTCTTAAATTATAGCGCCAACATCAAGCCGATTGAGGTAAAAATGCCTTGGGCAGCATTTACACACAACTTTAAACCAATGTGCAAAATTTCAGGTCTCTACTACTTATCATCTCACAGGAATTTGCGAAAACATTTCTGAAGAAGAAAAGAAATAATAAATATAGCCGCAAGCGGCGATTCCGGGGTTCAAGCTTAGAAAGACCATTATTAGTTGAAAGCTTTAACAGCTTAATTAACAAGTGTTGCCACTAAACGTGGCCATGTCCCCCGCCAGGTGACGGAAATCGACTGGGGTCGGCGTATCACAAAATTACATATTGAAGCCAAAGATGAATAAATCGCTCAGAGCATTCTCGAGATTTCGCGTTCACAACAAACGGGACGTTACGGACGGAAGGCCGGATCGATGGACTGATGGAGCTGAATACGATGTCCCCCGGCCCTAATACACCTTGACACCAAAAATGAATGGAATCGGTCAAACCGTTCTTGAGATATCATGTTGACAAGGTATTTGTTAGTGGTCAAATGGTCGTAATGACCTTGAGAATAATGGCAAGGTCAAATAAATCGAGTGGGCTGTGAGCACTTGCCTAATACACCTTGATATCAAAGATGAATGGAATCGGTCAAATCGTTCTTGAGATATCGCGTTCACAACAAACGGGACATGATGGACGGACGGACGGATGGACGGACGGCGCTGAATACTATGTCTCCCGGTCCTAATACACCTTGACACCAAAGATGAATGGAATCGGTCAAACCATTCTTGAGATATCATGTTGACAAGGTATTTGTAAGTGGTCAAATGATCGTAATGACCTTGAGAATAATGCCAAGGTCATGGAAATCTACTGGGGTCGGCATATCACACCAATATACCTTAACACCAAAGATGAATGGAATCGGTCAAACCGTTCTTGAGATATCGCGTTCAGAACAAACGGGACATGATGAACGGCCGGACGGAGCTGAATACTATGTCCCCTGCTCCGCTCGCTATCATGGCGGCGGGGGAAAAAAACCCTTTAAAGAGTATGTTGCAGGTATTTATGTGGACCTATTTTGCCAGTGTAATGATAGGACCAACAACTTTTGATGTATAGTCTGATTTGTGTTATGTTAGGCTATTTTGTGCATTTATGGCGCCCCCTACTGGTCAATTTGGTTGAAACTTTCAGGCTATGTTTCAGGTTCTTATGTGGACATATCCTGTGAGTTTTGTAACGATTGGAAAAACTGTTTATGATTTATAGTCTGATTTGTGTTATACCACGTTGCTTTGTTTTGCATTTATAGCGCCCCCTATTGGACAATTTGAATGAAATTTTCAGGGTATGTTTCAAGTACTTATATGAATATATCCTGTGAGTTTTATGAGTATAGGACATACAATTGCTGATTTATAGTCTGATTTGTGTTATACTATGCTGCTTTGTTTTGCATTTATAGCGCCCCCTATTGGACAATTTGAATGAAATTTTCTGGGTATGTTTCAGGTACTTATATGAATAAATCCTGTGAGTTTTATGGCTATAGGACAAACAATTGCTGATTTATAGTCTGATTTGTGTCATGCCATGCCCATTTTTTGCATTTATAGCGCCCCCTATGTGCCGATTTGCATAGAACTGTCAAGATATGTTCTTGGTACTTATATGGACATATTCTGCGAGTTCTATGATGATTGGCCCAATGGTTGCGGAATTTTTGTCCATTTTTGTGCTAAGCCACGCCCCTGCTGAAGTTCATTGGTCAATATCTTGGAAACGAAATGAGATTTCAACAAGCTTTATGCAATGTTTAATTAGCTTGGTCTAAGGATGATCCACAGCAAATTTCAAAGGAATCGGACTTATGGCCTAGGAGGAGATGTCAAAAATGTGTTTTTCAAAAAATTCAAAATTCCGGAAAATCTAATATGGCGGACCTGAAAGGTCTTTAGACCAAGAAATGTCTGTACCAAGATTCGTGTAAATCAGACTTACAGCGTAGGAGTTATGACCTATAAAGTGAAAAACTGTTTTTCTTGAATTATAGCGCCCCCATCAGGCCGATTGAGTTAAAAATACCTTGGCCAGCATTTACACGCAACTTCCAACCAATGTGCAACCAACCAAATTTCAGGCCTCTACCATTTACCATCTCATGGGAATTTGCGAAAACATTTCTGAAGAAGAAAATAAATAATAATAATAATAATAATAATAATAAAAAACCAGCACAAAAACAATAGGGTTTCAGCCCTATGGGCTTGAACCCCTAATAATAATAATAATAATAAACCAGCACAAAAACAATAGGGTTTCAGCCCTATGGGCTTGAACCCCTAATAATAATAATAATAAAAAAAAAAAAACCAGCACAAAAACAATAGGGGGCCTATTGCACAAAGGCAGGATAAGGGATTAGCCCAGGATCGGCATGGGATTAGCCTGATCTCAAGCCCCATTTCAGTTGCACAGAGCGTGTGAGCTAAGCCATGGCACTAGTTACTATGGAAACAAAGTCTGTGGAGCTAGCCAGCACCGGAGCAAGCTTACGAACTAGCTAAGCTCCTGTCTGCAGCCAATTTCACCTCACCTCATTCAGCAGCCGCCCAAATTGAAAATCAACGTCCTTAACAGTCATTCTGAATTGTCCACTACACGTTGCTATCTCAATTATAATAGGCCCAGAGTAATTGTTTTAGAAACTTGTGACCATTGATGTCAGTAAAATAGCCAATATTCGATCATTATATTCAAGTATCCATGTGACAGTGACCATCACAGTTCAATCAGTCCCCCTTCCATGTCACATTTTAACCATATTTAGAATCAGTCATTATCAGATTGGTCCTTATTCCTCAAATTGAGACTTCCATCAGAGTAGAAAATGAGCAGTGCTGCATGAAGTAGGTTACCGTGTTTCAGCGCGGTCTTAAATCGCCGCGGTAACCCCCTACATACAGCACTGCTGCTACTTTTCTCCTTTATTCAGACTGCGACGGGTAAGGTAGAGTCGTTGCCTTAGTGCTGGACACGAGTGCAATGTCGCTCGCTTCGCGATGCTGGAATCAAACATTTTCAGGAGGCTTCTTGACGTAATTTTCTGACGCTAACATTTTACTTTTAAATTTGAGTAGGTCTTCATCAGAGGTGATTAATAGCAGCAAGTAAACTCAACTGATCTGACAACGTCTTCTAGATCGGACTTTTATTCAGTTTGTTCAGGACAAAAATAGCCCTGGTGTGCACTTGCGACATGCAATTAAAATGTACGTGTGCGTCCATAGGTCTGTTTGATAAAATTCTACGGAATTGGTTATCCTGCGCTTGTCACACACAAACTCACTTAGAAGAGGCTTCGCGCGACTTTAAAATCTGTCTGACAGCGACGGCTTATCTCGCTCACGGTAATGCTGAAATGCATCAGCAACTCCTTTTTGAGGGCGCTGAAACACCTCCCGAGTTTACTTTCACTTGAGTTTAGCTAACTTTAATGCTCCTCTCAAACGTCTCGCACCATTCAGACAATAAACTAAAGGAATAGCAAGCAGAAGCATTTCAGCGATCCCATCGTCCCTCTGTTTGAACGTGGTCTTTGAGTGTTGCTGGCGCATGCGTTTGCTGCAGCTACTTAGTGTCCATGGTGATGATCAGCGATTCTGTGGTCGATCTCGGGGTCTATTTGAGGTAGCCGTGTGCGCGCACTCAGCAGGATCAGCGGCACCGGGCTTCACTTAGTCTATCCTCGTCTGTTGGCTTTGTGCAATCAATTAAGCCAGCGACGCCCTGTTTGGGATATGGCAATCCGCGCTTTGGCGTTGATCCAGGATCTCAGGATCCGACTTTTGTGCAATAGGCCCAGGGTTTCAGCCCTACGGGCTTGAACTCCTAATAATAAAAATAAACCAGCACAAGAACAATACCCCAAATAATAATAAACCAGGGGCCTATTGCACAAAAGTCGGATCCTGAGATCCTGGATCGACGCCAAAGTGAGGATTGCCATATCCCAAACAGCGCGTCGCTGTCTTAATTGATTGCACAAAGCCAGCAATGGTTGGAGGAGGATAGGCTAAGGTCCGGGCCACACTGCCTGCAGTTGCGATGCGTACTCCGCAAGCGGAGCACTGCAACCGCATACCGCTTGCAGCTCGGTCACACTGCCTGCGTATCTGCAGCGGCAGGTCTGCCGCGGGCTCCTCCTTCCAACTCTGTCTCTGCACGACTTAGCCCAAGAAATCACTATAAAATAATATATTATTTCGTCTCGCATCGTTATAGCCTACATGTAATTTATATTTTGTATTGACAGTAGGGGAAGCATGCTTGAGCGTATCATACAAACAATCTAATTACACGATCATATTACAATACACAGCAAACCCTTCTGAATTGGTCTTGCTCTTTCTGAAGGTAATTTCGGGGTAGGGGGAGGGTGTCGGGATGTGGAATGTGCTTTCAAAAGCGATCTAATTTACATTAGTCGAGGCTGAAACCATTCCTATAGGCTAGACGCCGAACGACCGTAAAAGGAATAGTTCAGACAATTCAAAAACTGGCTGATGTGCTGTACGTTCGTCTGGCCATTATATCCCAAGGATGTTTTATAGGTCCATGCTAGGCTATATCCAGCTTAGTTTTTTTTTTTTTTTTTTTCTTTTACAGGTGGAAACAGTCACCTGAACTTGCTGATTCAAGTGGGGGGTCGTATGCAGGCTCAGCAATCGCGTGGGTGTCATGGCCAGAGAGAGAGATACGGAAAAGTACTGCTCTGATACTCTTTAATCATCAACATAATAAGCTTTGTTCATTGGCTTGGCTCCGCAATTAATGGCATATTCCCGCAAAAATCTAGACATGTAAATCCAAAATAAAACGAGCAACATCGTATTAAAGCTTTCGAAAATAAGTTAAGAATGACTAAATACTTCTCCATATATCCCCTTTAATGACAGCAGCCTACGATGAAAGTCGCGAATTTCCCAATACATGTTTCAATATTTCACGAAGCATTGCTGAATTGACAGAAGGGATTATGTCCATATAAACAGGCTTTTAATATGATAAACATGCCGGAAGTGTGGTTACATTTTTTGTTTGTCAGCTTCATGCTTGTAACAGACACGCATCCTCGGCAATATAGCGAAATGCATATAATTATGGCGATATGACTGCTTCCTGACAGTCATTTTCAGCTCTGCTTTGCCTTTTTCCGCATGCGTAGCGCGGAAAAATTCGGCAAGAGTCCGAATCTATATTTTCCGCAAGGCAGCAGTACGGATTTTGCATGCGTGAGTCGCGCAGCTTCGGCATGCAGTGTGGCCGCTCTCATTGAATAACATGGGAACCGAAACGAAAATACGCATGCGGTATGCGGAATATGCATCGCAACTGCAGGCAGTGTGGCCCGGGCGTAAGTGAAACCCGGTGCCGCTGATCCTGCTGAGTGCGCGCACACGGCTTCCTCAAATAGACCCCGAGATCGATCACAGAATCGCTGATCATCACCATGGACACAAATTAGCTGCAGCAGACACATGCGCCAGCAACACTCAAAGATCACGCTCAGACAGAGGCACAATGGGATCTCTGAAATGCCTCTGCTTGCTATTCCTTAAGTTTCTGTCTGAACGGTGCGAGCAGTTTGAGAGGAGTATTAAAGTGAGCTAAACTCAAGTGAAAGTAAACTCGGGAGGTGTTTCAGCGCCGTCAAAAAGGAGTAGCTGATGCACTTCGGCGTTACCGTGGACGAGATAAGCCGTCGCTGTCAGACTGATTTCAAGCGAGGGACGGTGAATTTGACTTGTGAGCGGATGCCCAGGTTATCTATGAGTGCTGAACTTTAGTTGACAGGCTCAACGAAGTGTATAGTTATATGTTCCGTTAATGGCTTACAAATTTGCTACTAGCCCTTTTGAGTCCTATACAAACAATTGATAGTTCGATCTAGAAGACGTTTTCAGATTAGTTGAGTCTACTTTCTGCTTTTAATCACCTCTGATGGAGGCATACTCAAATTAAAAAGTAAAATGTTGACGTCAGAAAATTACGTCAAGAAGCCTCCTGAAAATGTTTGATTCCAGTATCGCGAAGCGAGCGACATTGCACTCGTGTCCAGCACTAAGGCAACGACTCTACCTTACACGTCGCAGTCTGAATAAAGACGGAGAAAAGTAGCAGCAGTGCTGTATGTAGGGGGTTACTGCAGCGATTTAAGACCGCGCTGAAACACGGTAACCTACTTCATGCAGCACTGCTCATTTTCTACTCTGATGGAAGTCTCAACTTGGGGAATAAGGACGAATCTGATAATGAATGATTCTAAATATGGTTAGAATGTGACATGGAAGGGGGACTGATTGAATTGTGATGGTCACTGTCACATGGATACTTGAATATAATGATCGAATATTGGCTGTTTTACTGACATCAATGGTCACAAGTTTCTAAGATAATTACTCTGGGCCTATTATAATTGAGATAGCAATGTGTAGTGGACGATTCAGAACGACTGTTAACCCATTTTGGACGGATGACGTGTTAAAACAGAAATTTTTTGCGTGCCCAGAGGCGGGTGACGTGTTGACACGTCAAACGTGACACTCTACTTCATGCCTGAGTAAACACGCTAAACTTAACTTGGGAATTCCCGGCTTGCCCTTAGATCGTCATTAGTTACCTCCCCTGTGGTTAGATGGCAGCACCGAAGCCGGGGAATCCCCTTTAGAGTGGAGATTGAATGCATGTTCTCGGCTTTTTTCGATGACAATACACGTGAAATGGCGACTTCCAGGAAGCGCCCGCTGTCTTTGGGTGAAGTTTTGGACGTTATTTGCGCAAGCAGTGGTTCAGAAAATGCTGATTGTGATGCGTCTTCATTAGAAGATTGTGTGGAAAATAATTCTGATGAGCGAACCGATAGTATGGTTCGTAGGTCCCGGAATTGTAGTAGGTCTAATTTTCGCGACTTTTGGACAGTTCGATTCAGATTCTGACAGTGCTAACGATGTGGCTTGGCAACATTCTGGCGACGGCAGTGCTAGTGATAGTTCGATAGGCCATGATACTGCTGCAATAGACTCCCAGGGTGACAATTCTGGGATTGAAAAGGCAAATAAAAGGTGTTTTGTTAGCTAAAAACATCTTAAAATACAACAGAAGTACTTTTTTGAGAATAAAAACAGATTATATTGAAGATAAAATCAAATCTAAAAAAAACTTAATTTTCCCCCAAATTAATCCCGTCCAGGGGTAAGGAAATTAATTAAAAATCCCGTCCACAAGGGGTTAAAGGCATTGATTTTCAATTTGGGTGACTGCTGAATGAGGTGAGGTGAAACTGGCTGGAGGCAGGAGTTTAGCTAGTTCGTAAGCTTGCTCCAGAGCTGGCTAGCTCCACAGACTTTGTTTCCATAGTAACTAGTGCCATGGCTTTGCTCACATGCTCTGTGCAACCGAAATGGGGCTTGAGATCAGGCTAATCCCGTGCCGATCCTGGGCTAATCCCTTATCCCGCCTTCGTGCAGTAGGCCCAGCACAAAAACAATAGGGTTTCAGCCCTACGGACTTGAACCCCTAATAATAATAAACCAGCACAAAAACAATAGGGTTTCAGCCCTACGGGCTTGAACCCCTAAATATAAGAGAAATTTAAGAGAATGTTGCTGCATGAGGCCCATTGTTCCTCAAGGAACGATCAGAAAGGATTTGGGTATTTTACCCTCTGCGGTGCATAAAATAATTGAGAGATTCATAAAAAAAAATATGGAGGAATACCTGTGTGTGAAGGGCAATGGAGCAAGCACTTAAAGACACACCCTAATGACCAATATATGCGATATCAGCGTAAAATATATAATTTACGGACAATGTATTACATATTTATTATCAAAATGAATTTGAATAAAGTGTTTTAAATTTTAGCTTTATTCGCTGCAATTTTTCTTGCCATGAGAGAATGAAATCGCCATGGGCGCCTTTTTATGAAAAATATCTTTTTTATCCGCAAATCAGGATAAGTTATCCAAATAATTTTGACCTCTTCATTATGGGGGTTGGGTACGATGTATATAGAAAAGCGCCTTCACGCTAATCTCAGTAGTTTTATTTAAAATCCATTCTGATATGACCACTTTGTCAAAAATAAAATTTTTTGAAAGCATACAGGCATACATGCATCCATTGGGTTTGGCGACATAGCTCTGTTCTGAGAGATTCCTGCCCGTCCAAGTGTGGGACCGAAGGCAGGGAGCTGCAACTAACCCGCCCTCCATAGAACAGATCAGACAGCAACAATGACATAAAGTGACATTGTTATAGAGTGGTAATTTAGACAAGAGAGCAGGATTAAAGAATACAATAGATGGGTGGAGCTGGGGTGGAGGAGGGTTGTTGAGCAAGCACCTTCTCATGATGACAAGCTGAAGAAAGTCAGCATATTACCAGCCAAGCAATCATCTGACAGTAAGGTCAGATGACAGTCATGTGCACTAAGGTGACTCTCCAGCAGGTAGAAGCAGCTCCTCTATGTTAAGCAAGCTTGACTCTATGGCCTTTCAGAATTTATGCCAAAAGCTTCATTTGTGGTGGCGGGCAGAGTCAAAATGATGAGAATTATGTGACTGCCCAAATACTTATGGACCTGACATTTCTCTTCTTTTTTTTTTCTTTTTTTTCATTTTTAAATTTTCACAATTTTTTCCTTTCAAGGTTTGTTTATCAAAATAAAATAACATAAATATATAGGTCCATTGGTCCACAAAATACCAAAAAAGGTGGCATATAAAAGATACAGAAAAAAACCCACACAAAAGGGAAAAAAAGAAAAAAAAGCAAAGAAAAAGAAAAATTTGTAGTCAAATAGCAATAATAATAGGAGCAGTTATTCATAGATGGTAATCTCAGGCTTCTCAAAAAAGGATAGAAAAGGCCCCCACACATTATAAAACTTATTTACTGACCTTTGAATCGAAAAACTAATTTTTTCAAGTTTTAAACATTGCGTAATGTCCCTAATCCAATGAGAAAAAGAGGGAGGGGCAGTATCTTTCCATTTAAGTGGTATGGCACGGTGAGCCAGTAAGGAAGAAAAGGCTAGCACACCTTGTTTGATTTCGGATAACGGCACATCTGATGGTGGTATACCAAAAATAGCAATTAGAGGATTGGGCTTAATGCAACACTGTAAAATTTCCGGTAATAGGTAATAGTTTTGGAACACTGATTGCCAAAAATCAGCTACTCAGAGACATGACCAGGACATATGAAGGAGTGAAGCTGAAGCACGTTTGCAGTCGTCACAGATAGGATCAACCTCAGGGTTAAATTTAGCTAATTTTGTTTTGGACATGTGAATACGATGCACTACTTTGAACTGTACAAGTGCATGACGTGCACTGATAGAAGAGGAATGAATCTTGCTAAGGTCCCATATGTCATCAGTAAGTTTAAAATCAAGATCTTGTTCCCATGCAGCTTTAATAGTCAGCAAAGGAGCGCAACTTAATTTTGAAATGGAGGTATATAGAGCTGACATTGAACCTTTCAGGGTGGGATTTATCGACAAAAGAGTGTCTATATGGTTAAATTGAGGTCTTTTTGGAAACTGAGGTATAAGATTTTGCACAAAGTCTCTGACTTGTAAGAATTTTAAAAAATGGGACCCGGGTAAACCAAATTCATTTTTTAGCTGTGTAAAGGATGCAAAACAGTTATTGATAAAGAGCTTTTCAATACATTTCAAGCCTTTGTTGTGCCAGACCCGGAATGAACAATCAAGAGTGGATGGAACAAAAAAATAAGTACCTACAATTGGACTACGAAGAGAGAAAGTCAGAAAACCAAATTTTTTCTGGAATTGGGTCCAAATTCGCAGAGAATGACAAATAACTGGGTGACCTTTAGGTATGTTTACTGTACAGGATAATAATGCACTTAGAATAGCAGGTAATGAGACAGGGCTACATGCACGAGCCTCCATATGAACCCAGGCTGAACAAAAAGATTCCAAATGGAAATGCATTCAATAAGATAAGCAGCAGATATTTGCAGCCCAATAGTAAGACTGGAAGTCGGCTAAAGCCATGCCCCCTACCGGTTTAGGCCGTTGAAGGAAGGATTTCCACAATCGAGGGCTTTTGGCATTCCAAATAAATGAAGAAATAATAGAATCAAGGGATTTAAAAAAAGATTTAGGAATGAAAACTGGGACACACTGAAAAAGAAACAGAATATTCGGCAGCACTGTCATTTTGATAGCATTAATTCGTCAAATAAGAGAAAATGTAAGTGTTGACCATTTGGCAAGCGACTGTTTTGTTTGATCAAGTAGAACAGAGAAATTAAATCTAAACAGGTTCCCTAGTGACACAGATGCCAAATTGTCTTTGGCAAGCTTCAGTGGGAGGTCTGTGTAATTTAGCTCAACTGCTTCTTTGTTTATTGGAAAGAGTTCACTCTTATTGAGGTTAAGTTTGTAACCAGAAAATTGACTAAAAAGTTCCAAAAATTCTAATGTGGCCGGTAAAGAAATGTCAGGCTTAGAGATGTATAAAAGTAAGTCATCCGCATGTAACTAATTTTTTTGTTCGGTGCCTCCTCTCCACAGCCCAGATATCTGTTTATTATTACGCATAGCGATTGCGAGTGGTTCTATTGCAATAGCAAACAGGAGTGGACTCAAAGGACAACCCAGGCGGGTCCCACAATACAGTTCAAAGGTGTCAGAGTATTGACCATTTGCAAGAACTGAGGCTGAAGGCTGAAGTACATTTGTGTCTTCTGGTCTCAGCTGAAAATGAATAGAAGGGGAATGATCCTACCAATTCTGCATTGGTGCCTCTAGAAATCCAGTGAATTTGTTTTTCTTTTTTTTCAGACCTCTTGGAGGACACAGAAGTGTTCCACCCTGGCTCCTCTTCAATGTTTGTCTTGCACAAGGATACGGTTCAATGAACTGAATAAGTGGGGAAAAGGACTTTTATTGATCCTGGACACACTGTGCTATGGTACTCAAAACTTAAAATAACCACAGCAGAGTTATTCAGTTCATTCTTCCTATGGTGGTTAGTTTTTTTTAGGTGGTGTATGCACACCAAACACTTATCATGTGATGTTCACAAACAATGCATGAGTGAGGTGTACCTCTGTGCTAATCAAGAAACTGGCAGTAAGGGGAGGAATGCTGCCACTGCAGACACAACCCTTGAGGTTATATTACAAAGCAAGATTACAAAGCTGGAACATGATAGACAGTTCTGGCTGTCTTTTGAGCTGATATTTCACAGTAATTCTGCTTGACCTGATTTGTCCAGAAATACTTTACATAGCCAAGAGCTTATCCTGAAATCTGACATATTACAACTTTTTTGGTGCAGTGGGTAGTGCTGTTGCAAGAAGGTTGTGGTTTTGAATGTGGCCTGGGGCCTTTCTGTGTGGGGTTTTCATATTCTCCCCGTGATCCTGGGGGTTTCTTGCAGGTACTCTGGTATCCTCCCACAGCCCAAAAACTTTCATGCTAGTGTGGCAGGCTGTAGGAGGGCCCGGGTGGGGGAATTGAACTCCCGGGTAAGAGTCACACACGCTGAGCACTTCGCAAAAGAGCCAGGCTGGTTGACAAGGTAGCCAGGGTGCGTACTTATTAGGAGGCATTCTAGTGACAGGACCTATCAACTGTCACACTAGGTTAACTGGAGACTCTAAATTGCCCATTGGTATGAGTGTGTGAGTGATTGGCATGAGCCCTGCAATGGATTTTTGAACCGTCCACGGAGTGTTCCTGCCTTCTGCCCGTAGTCCCCTGGGATATGCTACAGCTCTCCATGACCCTGACAAAGAAGAAGCAGTTTAGATATTCAAAGCTCTTGGCCAATCACGCTTTAAGACAAAGAGGAGAATACAAAGCACAATTAAGCATACTGGACTACTATCCAGTAAAGGGGAAACAAAAGACAAATACACAAGGACCACGATCAACAGCAGGTGCTCAGAGGAATGGAACAAGGAGGGAGGGGAGTAGAATGAGACAATCTGACGCTGACACTAAGAGAACACCCACAGCCCTTTAATAATTATTAATAAATAGTGGCATACACCTATGGCAAGGCACAGGTCACTGTGCCAAGGTCAAAAGTCAAATCCACTAATGGCCCTTACATTGCACACCTACCCCACACAAAGAATCTGCAAACCAAATTTTAAGCGGCTCTGGTCAGTGCTTTTGGAAATATGGCCCATGGCACTGACAAAATTTTCAAGGTCATGGTCACTGTGCCAAGGTCAAAGGTCAAATCCACTAATGACCCTTATGCATAGGCGGCCTTACCCATGTTTCAACCGTTTCAGTTGAAATGGGCCCCGCCCTCAAGGGGGCCCCCAACTGCCAAGCAAGAATTAACATCCTTAACATTGACTGTATGAAAACATGCAGAGGCGCACCACCAGGAAAGGCAAAGTGAGCAAATATTTGAGCCCCCCCATAAAGGCAATGTTTGGGATACCCGACGGCCACTCAAATTGGCACATTTTGCAGTGACTTACAAAAACCCATTAAGCCTCCTATGAAGGCATTATAGCGCACCCCCGGCCGGTGCCTCGAAAGCCCCCTAAATGGGGCCCCAAAGAGCTATGGTAGCTGATAACTCTGGGAATTTCGGAAATACAATCGTCATCTTAGCCAATGTTGCTAGCGCCTCGAATTTATCAGTTAGAATGCAAACAAAAAAAGGTAATTTGCTTGCTGCATTCCGGGGGTATTTAATATTTTATATAACAGTTGGCTTTGATGTATACATTTTAAACCATTATCTAGCAAGTTTATGCATTTTTTACGCATTAAATTATCCATGTACATTATGGAAACTTCTGGATTCGGGCCAGGTCACGGTCCGGTAGCCTCTGGAACCAGCCCAGTCAAAATAGTTTCTGATCGGAAAAATGCGACGATAATTCACAAAATTTAAGTTGCAATATTAAAGAATTCGTCTGCTTAGCTTTTACTGGTGTCTGATCAGTATTTGACAGAAATAAGGCACCTTGAAAACTAACATATGCTTTCAACCTTTCATCGAAATGGATAACGTGCGCAGATTTCTAAAATTAGAAGTTATGGCTATTAGGTAACTTCTGGCTAGTCTATCATCCAAAGAGTCTCTGGACATAACCCAACTCAAAGCCAAGCGAGTTTTCTGGGACAAGTCGGAGTTCACGCATCACGACACTTGGTAACACGGACTTAATTGGCATTGTGAAAGAATGAATAACTTGTTACTAAAATGTGTGCCCTATGTGTACACATGTATGTAATACCTACATTAAGTTTTCTGACTATTTAAGATCTCTCTGGCATCTTTTTCATTGACTTACCTTGCACTCTGTACGCTGGTACTTGCTCCCAGCTTCAGCTTCTAGCTTGCTAGCTCCCTGATTGGCCGTCTCGGAAAGATGGACAGCGAGCCCTGATTAGCCGGCTCATCGAAAGGCTAAAGATGGAAACGGCCATTTGATTGACTGATGAAAGATGGAATTGATCATTTGATTGGCAGACCAAAGATGGAGCTGGCGCTCGGATTGGAGTCAAAAATACAGACGAGCAGCTCCGCGGCCAGGCGTGCTTTAGTGCTTTAGTAAGACAGTAGTTCTGTTTTGCTTGTATAAATAATTGCTGGGGTTTTTATTCTGTTATGTATGAGTATCTTATGTAAAGCACTGTATATCATTTGTAAATGGAGATTTGTTACATGCTGTTTTTGCTGCCTTGCTGGTCAGCTATTTATTTTGTTCTTCAGCACCCTCTGGTGGTGTGTCTGTAGCAAAACATGATTTGATGTAATATCACTTCTTTGTAATAGACTAGTGCTTTCTAGAAGCTTCTGGCATCTTCTTGCCTGGAGGGGGCGGGATTACCCAGGAATCCTGTAGATCTTTCCAGAATGTTGCTGGTCTATATAAATGCTGTGATTTTGGTCAGAAGGGGCAGAGTTTTTGTTTTGGCAACAGAGTTACATAGTGGCATTAGAGTGTTATTATAAGATTAAACAGTGGATTATTTTTAGAAGTTTTTTTTTTTATCAGTAAAGAATAAATTTGTTTAAGTTGTCATTGCTGGTTTTCTTTGTTGTGATTTTCAAGTCATAACAAATCTTTTGATTTTTTTCCCCATTTTTTTAAACCCTTTTTGTATTCATAATCTTATTAATTTGCTTTTTTTTTAAATAAATCTGCTCCAGTGGAGCCAAACTTCATTTTCTTTGTATTTATTGTCTTTGAATGGGAAATTGTATAGGCTATAGGACTGGCAGAAGTAATAATAATTAAAAAATTATAAATTCTAAAAATTAAAAACTGGTTGTATTTGGGTGGAATGTATGCCTGTAGTGACATATAAGTGAAATTAGATGAGTTCTACAGTTTAATATCTGAGAAATCTGATTTGGCACAAAAGGTACCTGAATTGCCAATTTGGAGAAGCCACCTAGACATTCCTCTCTAATTTTGTTCTGATTTACTTGATTAGGATAAACTTTGGCACAGATAATGGTGAGATTCTGTGCTGTAAATTTTTAGAGGTTTCAGACAACAACTAATTAAGTTTACAAGGAATAGAAGTAAAACTTTGTTTGGTGCAAAATGAGGTCTTTGATTTATACTGTGTTCCATCTTCATTTACTCTGACTCAGGGATATATATGCTGATTTTTACACCATGGCAGAAATCCCAAATGGTTTTACCTTTATTATGATACCAAGATTATTCAAATGGACCAAATAGTTGCAGAGATATACTCATTTCATTTTGGGCTTGCCATTTTTGAAAAAGAGGCTCAGGGCTTAAGGGGTTAATGCCTGAATAGCACGGTTTTCAAATGATAAATGTTCATGTTGTGTTCTTTTCAAATTAAATGTCATACAATTATGGTGCTGTTGAATGATTGCAATGTTTATTCCGCAGCTGTCAAATCATTACAAATGCTAATGCACTTTGCCTCGCCGGCAAACATTCACGGATACTGCACGTGTATCCACCTCACAGCTACTCGCAGTGGCGCAACTCGCTAGTGCTTCAGTTATGGGTGCACTTTGCCTCGCCGGCAAACATTCACGGATACTGCACGCATATCCACCTCACGGCTACTCGCAGTAGTGCAGCTCACTAGTGCTTTGCTAGCGCTTCGGCTATGGTGCACTTTGCCTCGCCGGCAAACATTCACGGATAATGCATGCATATATACTCACGGCCACTCGCAGTGGCGCAGCTCACTAGCGCTTCGCTAGCGCTTCGGTTATGGGTGCACTTTGCCTCGCCGGCAAACATTCACAGATACTACGCGTATCCACCTCACGGCCACTTGCAGTGGCAAGGTTTACACTCTCGGCCATGGCTCCAGCAGTAAGTGTTTATGAATAAGTATACGCAAATACATGTGACATACCCACTGCACGACCGCTAGCTGTGGTCATTTCATGGTGCTAAGCTAGCGCCTTGGTATAGGAGCACTACGCTTAGTGATGCTATCACAGATACTTTTCTAGTGTCGACCTCTCATCCACTGGCAGTGTCACCACACATCCGCAGCTTGTGCAAACGCTTTTTATTTATTCTAATGCATATTTTGTCTTCCAGGGCTATTCACCTTGATGACAACTCAGTCCTGCAGATCCTCTTTTTGGGGATGGCTTTGCCCCTGCCTGCTACCCAGGCAGATCAGCGCCCCACCTCGCTTGAGGGTCCTCGAGGACGGAGTCATCGCCAAATACTGAATTTATTTCATGTCATTGCTTTGCTAATAAATCTCTTTCTTAAATCCGAAGTCTTCGTGTTTGAAATGGGAGTGTAAACGAAAGTTCAATCACGAGACGTAGGCTTCTCAAGCAATTGCGCTTACCCAATCCGCGCCTTTGGTCTTCTTTATATATGCTTATGACGTGTTCCTGTCTGCTGTTCCAGAGATTCCGCATCTCCCACCACCTCCCCACCACCACCAACTACAGACTCTGGCCTCTTCAGCATCTACTTCATCCGTATGATCAAGGCAATTCAGCGCCCCACCTCGCTTGAGGGTCCTCGAGGACGGAGTCCTCGCCAAAAAAATGAATTTATTTCATGTCATTGCTTTGTTAATAAATCTCTTTCTTAAATCTGAAGTCTTCATGAACTAATATATTGTCTTTATATTTATTTGAAAATAGTACAGTGTTCAAATGATATGAAAATCATTGCATTCTTTTTATATTTATACTTTACACAGTGTCCCAACTTTTTTGGAAATGGGGTTGTAGTAAAAAGCAAGCCAATTAAGATTTAAATTTAAAGGACACAATTCTAAGTAACTCTAGGTCTTGATTACCACAAATAAGGTCAGCATTCTTGATTGAAGCGTTAGAGGCTGGGCAAAAAACGGAATCCGCGGAAGAGCTGCAAGGCGAAGACAACTGCAAAGCAAAACCAGCTCGAATTTGCCAAAAAATTGTTTGATGACCCCCGAGGTTTTTGTGATAATTTTCCATGGAAAGTCGAGTGTATAACTTCTAGGAAGACAATCATTCCGTTACATTTGATGAAAAGTAAAAGCAGCACTCCACAAGCAGGATATCATACCAATGGTTGCGGAAATATGATGGTGTTGGGATGCTTTGCTGCTTCAGGGTCTGAGTGACTTGCCATGATTGAGTGAGCCATGAATTCTGCTCTCAACCAGAAATTTCTGAAGCAGAATTTCTGATCATCAGCCTGTGATCTGAAGTTCAAGTACCATTTGGAGATGCAGCCAGACATCAATGTAAAGCACAACAGCAAGTCCACTTCTAAATGGCTGATAAAAACCAAAATCATGATTTTAGTGGTTTGGTCCAAGTCCTCACTTGAACTCCAGTGAAATCCTGTGGAAGGTCATTTGATTCTTGAAAATTCTCCAATATGGTGGCAATAGCACAACAAAGAAGACTGGGAACAAATTCTTCCACCGTGATGTGAAAGACTGATCCCACTTCAGTCCATCTGCAGATTGGTTGCAGTTATTGCTACTAAAATTGACAATGATCAAATTTAGGGGGGCCATCACCTTTATCACTTTTTCACCCGGGCAATCAAGGATAACCTTTTCCCTTCAATAACCTTTTTTGTTTCCTCGCATTCTCTATGTCAGATATTACGTTTTCCATGGAGATCTGAAACCATTTAGTGTGACAAATATGACAAAATATAGTACAGGAGGGTACAATTGAAGGTCCTACTGCTAATGGCACTGATGTCCAAAATGTCTTCTTTGAGAAAATCGGTTCTGAAAATGTAACAGATTCATAAAATCTGCCAATTCAGTCGGGACACTTACGTCAAATTTAAGCACTCAATACAGAGCGACAAGCATTTGAGTTTGGCAATGACTCTGCTCAAGTGATGCTTTGGAGTAATTTGAGCTAGAATGACCCAAACAGTCCATGAATTCACAAACCCCCCCAGCAGAGCCTGAGATTCTTAATGTTTAAATTACTGAACATGCTATGAAGAGATGCTGCAAGCAATGAACAATGTAATTTATGATGGAGGAGGCCTGGGAGGTGGGGAAGATGAGATGCAGATTTTTTGTAGACCAGTGTAGAAGCGGTGTAGAGGGCGCAGAGCCAGTGAAATGAAAGAAAGCTGCCCTGGTTATAAAAGCACGCCAGTTGGGTTGAGATGCTGAAGTCAAGAATGATTGCACAGACGTGGGTTTGTGACCAGCCTGACTTCTGTGCCTGATTGAACTAATGCAAAAGCTTCATTTAAAATTTTGATGTTTTTGAGCTTTGCTTAACCCTTCTGCGTAGAAGTCACCTCTGTTTTAAAACAATTTATGCGTTCCCCTATTTAAGACTTCATAATTCAAGATTTGTGTATTACAGAGAGAGGAAAAATAAACAAACCTTTTGGATTCAGAATACCATCTTATTTCAGATTATTCTCATAATTGTAGTACAGAATAAGGCCTGCAAAAGTTAAAAAAAAAAATCTTCATGGAAATTCAACACAGATATTGTTTAAAAAAATACTGAGAATCAAAATGAGGCTCGGCAGTTAATGTATTTCTGGGATCATAAATTTCTTGACCACAAGTGTGTTACATCCGAGTGTGACATTCAATTATAAAGTATTAAGAAATAACAGAGATTACTGATGGGCTACATTGACAATGTATACTGACCAAAAATAGAAATGCAATTACGTAATCTGGTGCCAAATTCCGACAAACCCATTGATAAAGATGGTTTTGCTCGCAGTTATTTTTGGAGGTAAGTACTTCTACCATAAAAATTTTCACGGTCACAGCGCGTATTCTGGAGCCGCCATTCATCCGGAACCAAACATTGGCAGTGCTTGGGTTCAAGTACTACCATTGTCCTAACACTCCCATTTTTGTTTTAAGTTCCTCGTAGACACCGTGGCCTTTAAAAGTCAGACCAAAAATGAGTAAAAATCAGACGGGTTATAATGCCACGACTAACGAAAGTTCAACGAGAAAGCGCAATTGGGATGCTACAGGCCGGAAGTCAGGTAGATAGAGAAGCTCGTCAATTCTGCTTGCATTCTGCGACAATTAATTGCCTCAGAACCAGGTTTAATGCAACTGGACACACGGTCGATCGCCCCAGATCCGGTAGTCCACGTGTTACGACTCCAACATTTGACCGTCGTATCACAACCGACCGTCTGCTACACACCGAACCAACCTTCATTTTGTTGAAGGAAACCTCAATGCCATCCGTTACCGCGATGAAATTCTCCGTCCAGTCGTCCTTCTGTTTGTCGGACGTCACCGGCTGAATTTCCGTTAGGACAACGCGCGTCCGCACGTGGCACATATCTGTATGGAGTTCCTTCGGGCTGAAAACGTGCAAATCCTTCCCTGGCCAGCGTTTTCTCCAGATCTTTCACCAATAGAACACTTGTGTGACATTCTGGACAGAGCAATTCGGAGACGTCAACCACCGCCAGCTACAGTATGTCAGCTAAGACAAGCACTGACCAAAGAATGGAACAGCGTTCCTCAAGCAACAATCAGACGTCTGGTGATGTCTGTGAGACGCTGGTGTACCGCCGTGCGCGACGCTAACGGGGGACATACGAGATACTGATAGTGTAATTTGTGTTTTGTAATGTTGACCTTCACCTGGTTAAATAAAATCGAACATGGCGATATTCCAACCCGATTTTCTGTTATATCTATTGTCTGAGATTCCCTCTTTCATTTGATGCCAATGAAGTGTTGATTAATAACAGTTACACTCGATAAAGTTAAGAAATAGAAAATTGCATTTCTTTTTTTGGTCAGTATACTTAATAGTAATGTATGGATAGGGGAAAAAAAACTAATAATTAATTAGACAAGTACTTTCTCTAAATTCCATTTCCCGTTTCAGCTTTTTTTTTTTTTTTTTTTAATAATTTGGCATCTCCAATCCCACCTGAATCTGGAATGCCCAATTGGTGAACTATGTACAAGTCTTGCTCGTATGCGACCCCTTGCTGCCAATTCAGGAGAGTGAAGACAGTTCATGGCTCTCCTCCGAAGCACGCGCCTATCAGCCTGCTGCTTCTTATACACTCATTGGTTGAATCTTTGCAAGTTCAGAATGAGGGCGGAGGATACCCAGACATGAACAGACTTAGAATCTTCCTGACGAGCGCCCGTCTGGCCAACAGGAGGTGCTTGAGCAACGAACAAGGCAAATATTATTTTTCCCTTCCCGGCAGTCCCTTCCCAATTTGCAACCCTGTAGCGCAATAGCCAATTGTGCACTACTCTGCCGACCACTGCCGGCTGGTACGAGGCGGGGATCGAACCCGCGACATGATAGTCACTTCTGCTTCGCAACGCGATGCTTTACTGAGTGAGCTGTCCGGCAGTTCTCAGCTTTTTTCAGCAGTGCAACCAAATTTATTTTAAGGCTGCACTTAATCAAAATGTTTTCAGCGTTCAAAAGAGTAGGCTTCATTTGTGGGGAAGCACAGTTGCACACTGGTTGCTGCAATGTATTAATAAATGATTTATTAAATTACCAACACTTCTTATGTTAAAGCATTGGCAAATTAATCATTTTGTAAAGTGGTTATTAGTGCATAGCAAAAGTTTGATGCATGGCATGCACTTGAATCATTTAAAATGCATGCCATGCGTTACACTCTCATGGTAGCAAAATTATTGATGAAGTCTTAATAGTCCAGCTTCTGGTAAAGTTGTAGGAAGTCTACAATATGAGATTGTATGAACAGCAATTATCTAATTCATTCTTCAGAAACAAAATCTAAACCTTATCTAAATACCATCTTCAGCAGCAATTACTACATATTATTCTGCTTCAAGATGGCATTTTGAAATATTTCAGTTAATTGCCACCCATGCAATCTCATATTGTAGCCTTCCTCTTTTGACGCAAAGCTGTATGCCTTAATTGTTAATGGCAACGCAGCTCATTGGTAGCCTTTTTGCTCAGTATGGTAATTTCACGGGATATAGATGGTTTTATTTTTACATGAATAAACTTCACACCCAGACCGGAGTCGGCAAAACCGCATTTTTAAAATTGTTTTCTTAGGCACATCAAGCTGATCGGACACTGATGCAGAAAAAAATTTGCCGTTTTTTTAGCTACAGTAATTAACATAACATAACATAACGTAATATGAATGGCGAGAACTGGCCATTCAGCCCAACTAGGCTCGCCAGTTTCTTTATACTGTTGTGAATATATCACTTCAGATACTCAATGACTCAATGGTGTCTAGCTTTAAGTCAAGCCTGCTCTTGAAAACTCCCAAGGTCTCTGCCTCAACAATATGGTCAGACAAGCTATTCCACATCGAAATTACTCTTTGGGTGAAGAAATATTTCTGAATATCAGTGCTAAATCTACCCTTGGTCAACTTCCATTTGTGTCCCCGAATTCTACTAACAACACTTGGTCGAAGGAATCCTACGTAATTCACTTTGTTAATCCCTTTAACATAATTAAAATCCTCAATCAGATCACCCCTAAGTCTCCTTTTCCTAAGACTAAAGAGATTAAGGATCTACAGCCTCTTCTCATAGCTTTCATCTTTTATACCTGGAATTAGCTTATTGGCTCTTCTCTGAACTTTCTCTAGAGCCTCTATATCTTTCTTAAAGTATGGTCCCCAGAACTGTGCACAATACTCCAGATGTGGTCTGACGAATGTGTTGTACAAAAGAAGCACCACCTCCTTAGATTTGTACTCAGTACTTTTGGCAATGTATCCCAGCATCCGATTGGCTTTTTTAAGGCTACGGCACAATGGCAAGAACCTGTGATGGTTTGGTCAACAATCACTCCCAGATCTTTTTCGTGTGGAGCACATTCCAGTTTTAAACCTCCCATGAAGTAATCCTGTCAAATGTTTTTATTACCTACATGTACAACTTTACATTTTGCACCATTAAATTTCATTTGCCACATTTCTGCACAATTCTGGATTCTATCCAAATCATCCTGAATCACTTTAGTGGACTCTAAACTATTTGCTAAACCTCCCAATTTAGTATCATCTGCAAATTTAACTAATTTGCTCTCAATATTCCTATCAAGGTCATTAATGTAGATGAGGAACAGCAGGGGTCCCAACACCGATCCCTGGGGGACGCCACTCCCCACCATACCTAGCTCAGATGAGATACCACTGACCACCACTCTTTGTGTTCTGTCCTGTAACCAGTTTTGAATCCACTCCAGAATACTTCCTGTAACTCCAGTGGAGCTCATTTTAAAAATTAGTCTCTTATGCGGTACTGTGTCAAATGCTTTCTGAAAATCCAAGTATATGATGTCTTGGTGGCCTCTTCAAAAAATTCCAGAAGGTTTGTCAGGCATGACCTTCCCTTACGGAAACCATGTTGGCTATCCCTCAAGATATTATTACGTTCAAGAAATAAGTCCAGCGTATCTTTTATGATAGATACCAGTATTTTGCATGCAATGCAAGTTAAACTGACTGGCTTGTAATTTCCTGGCTCAGTACGGTCCCCTTTCTTATATATTGGAATTATATTGCCCAATCATTTGATATTTCTCCAGTTTCTAAAGACCGTATGAAGATGGCGGATAGCGGCTTAAAGATGATCTCACTAACTTCCCTGAGCACTCTAGGATATAAGCCATCAGGACCCGCCGCCTTATCTGCCTTAAGTTTATGCAACTTGTCTAATACTTTGTTATCGCTAACCTCAAATTCCGCAAAATAATCTTGAGCATTGGACATGCCCTCTGGCCGAATAAAAACCTGCTCTGAGGTAAAATTCTCAACAAAGTACCTATGTAAGGTATCCGCAATATCCTTGTTATCATATAGCAGTAGGGTTCTGAAAGATAAACCGATGCGACCGGATATTCGGTTTAACAAGTGAGAGATACGGCTGCGTCGGTAGCAACCTCCTCAATCGAAACGAATTAGCCATGAATTCCTAGATGAATCGATTGTCGAGTCATGGATCGGGTATCGTGAGACTTGGAATCGGTTGGCAGCTTCACACATCAAGTTGGTCGCAAGGGTGCCCCCCTCCCCCCTTTAGACAGACTTAAAAAATAAATAAAAATACCCCAGTTCTGCATTCAACGGAAGTCCTGCCTCCTGGCTTGTGTTTATAAGAGTATTCATCAGAGTGGCAGTAGAGTCTCTGGGCAATGAACGAGCCGGGAGGCGGGACTTCCATTGAATGCGCGAGCTTACTTGAAGCATAACTGGTATTCTATTATTTTTAGCAAAAATCGTTCACGGCACAGCCATGAAATTGTGACGCACGCCGATTGGCTGGCGCTTGAGAGGCCTGGCAGGTCTCTCAAGCGCCAGCTAATCAGCAGGCGTGTCACAATTTCATGGCTGTGTGGAGTTTTGCCGTGAACGATTCCGGGCAGGAAGTTAGATTTCAGGGGTGAAGTTTTGCCTTTTCCAGACGTATTTTTTCGGAACGAGAGGGAGTTACGATGAATGGTGGGTGCCGAACGAATCTTTAATTTGTCGTTGTTCAGCCGATACCGACACAAGGTAAGACAAAAGAAAGTTTTGACGTTAGCAGCGGTAGAAGACAAGTGGTATCTGGCGATTTCCATTTTGCAGGTTTTGTCAATTGCACGCTATGTGACTCCGCTAGGCCAGTAAATGTCAGAATGTTAAAATAAGCCCTCGGAGGCACATGAAGGGGCTAGAATTTCCTGCACATTTATGTTTTCGTTCACATAGAGTGCTACACCCCCTCCTTGCCTATTGCATCTATCCTTCCTAAAGAGCTTATAACCTTCTATATTATATTCATCTCCATCCTATTCACTAAGCCATGTCTCTGTAATCCCAACTATGTCATAGCCCTCACTAATCATAACCGCCTCAAGTTCTGGAAGTTTATTTTTTATGCTTCTTGCATTTAGATAAAAACATTTCAGGTTATCACGAATGCTCTTCCCCTTCGATTTCCCATGTGCCTGCTGCTCCAAGCCCCTTACTACGCTTTGTTTCTATAAAAATATATCATTAAAAGTGCATGTAACGCTGTCAGCTTCCATCAGGGCAGTCTGCATTTCCCTCTGTATAACACTCTCTAACCTCCCTGCCCCCCAAGTGCCTAGGTTAAATAACTTGGTGCTACCCTCAACATACGCTGACCCAGTGCAAAGGTACCCCTCCGGTTCAGGTGCAGCCCGTCCGGCTTGAACAGGTCACTCCTGTCCCAGAAGTAGTTCCAGTGTCCCATAAACCTATACCCCTCTTTCCTACACCAGGTTTGTAGCCACATGTTAAACCTCCAGATAAAATTCTGCTTCCCTCTGCTTGCACGTAGTGCCGGTAGAATCCCGGAGAAAACTACTGTGGAGGATCTGCTCCTAAGCTTTCCAGTTAATTCCACAAATTTACCTTGCAGAACCTCAAACCTACCTTTACCTATGTCATTTGTCCCAACATGGACCATGACAACTGGATCCTTCCCCGCTCTGGCCAGGAGCTCGTCCGCACGCTCCAGGAGGTCTCCTACCTGGGCACCAGGCAGGCAACACACCGTACGAGACTAAGCTGTCTATTCCTCTAAGTATTGAGTCCCCCACTATCACAAACTCCCTTTTCCTGAGGGGTAGAGGCTAACAGGGTGCCCTGATGCTCATTACTCCCCCCGCTCTCAGGGTCAGGGGCCAAGTCGAGTTCCTGCAAGGGCTGGAATCGGTTGGACATCTCAACCACTGGATCAAGGATCTTGCTCTCCAGATTCTCAATTAGCTGACAACGGTGGCAGACAAACCCACCCTGGAAATCTCTTTCCATAAGTGCGATAATCCTGCAACCATCACACAGTTTTGGCCACATTTTGAACCCCCTACCTAATGACCTTGCTCACCCTAGATAACAAAGAAAATTTTAATGCCGAGACAGAAGCTGAGTAACCACAATTTATTAACCTGAGAAGCCCTAAGCAGCAGTCACAATAGAAACCGTGGGGGGACTATGTAAATGGATAATAAGCCTCATTTAACAGGGGCTTAGTTTCAGTTAACAACAATGAAATACCAAATTGAGACGTAATAAGTACTCCTAATAAGCCGACTTGACTTTATATAATATACTAACCTAAAAAAAAATTCAGAAGCTTTGAAAGACATTGACGTTTATGTCACCATTAAATACAGCACAGTACAGCAGCAGCTGAGCAGGTGCAAAGCTGGAAAGGCACTTGGGCCTGACAACATCTCAGCCAAGGTGTTAAAGCTTTGCGCCATGGAACTGGCCCCCCCTCTTCGCTCCATCTTCTGGGATTCATATAGGTCAGCATCCATACCCACCATCTGGAAAACCTCAACCATCATCCCTGTACCTAAGAACCCACGCCCCTCTGAACCAAATCACTACCGGCCAGTTGCACTCACCTCCATTATCATGAAATGTCTGGAAAAACTCATCCTCCACATCATCCTGCCAGCTGTCCGCCCACTGTTGGACCCACATCAGTTTACCTACAGGGCCAGCAGGGGGACGGAGGATGCTGTAGCATGCCTCCTCCACCCCCTCCTTCAACACCTGGAATCACCTGGTACCTTTGCATCCATGCTCTTCATTGACTTCAGCTCGGCCCTCAATACAATCCAACTCCACCAGATGATTAAGAAACTCCGTCACCTCAACATTCCTCCACTCCTCATCCGCTGGATTCACAATTTCCTCACCGATAGACCACAGGCTGTAAGGATAGGCACATGCACATCATCAACCATCATCACCAACACCGGAGCTCCGCAGGGTTGTGTCCTCAGCCCTTTTCTCTACACCCTTTACACAAATGCCTGCATCAGCCCCTCACCTATCACCACATACTTCAAGTACTCCGATGACACCGCCATCCTAGGCCTGCTCAGCGACAATGACTTAATCACAGCCTATCAACTATCCATTTCTCATTTCACTCAGTGGTGCACTGATAACTTCTTAGAACTCAATGCAGCAAAAACAAAGGAAATGGTCATTCACACCTCATGTACACCCCCTTCTGGACTGGTTCCTACCTCCATCCACAACCAAACAGTCAAACAGGTCAGCCACTCTAAGTACCTCGGACTCACTATATGTGATGGGGGTAACGTTTAGAGGACCAGGAGCGATCGAATGGGGGGTCTGAAAGTTACTCCCGCAAATGCGAGAAATAACCACTGAAATGTTCGGGGGTAAGACGCAAAGGAAAAAAAAAGAAACCCTTTATAAAACAGGGTGAGCAACTGGACAGTCAGTAGATATCACAATAAGGAACACTGGAAATCTACGAACTCAAAATCTTCCGTCAGGACAGACTTTGAGGCGCTAGACCGTTGGCTTGAGGTGCATCGGCACATTTAAGGTGGGTAGTGCTTTACGTGGACGTAAGGGAGAGGGGAGTGAACCCGAACCCCCCCTTTATTGGATTCCCACAAAGAGTAATCTACATAAAAGATGTCTAAAGCTTAGCAGCAGCTCGACTGCCTATTGAACTCAAAATACTAGCCTCCGTAAAAAAGGAGGGAGCTGGGAACTCGGGGAATCAGCTGAACGAAAGGAAAACTTCCCGGTCCCTCAATAATAAGGAAACTCGTACGCGGAGAAAAGAAAACAGAACAGGAGCTCTAAACGTTCAGCCCCCAAGAAGGGAACCTACTACAGAGCAAGAAACAAGGAAAGACCTAATTCCACGGCAATTTTATGCTCTCATGGATATACATACCACTAAAACTGGAACGAGAAGCTACAGAGTGTGGCGAACAGTAACCTCGGACAAGAACCCGTCCGTACCTTACCAACTCAAGTGAAACACTCAAGCAGGGGGTGAAAGGCGGAACAGGTTTATATAGGTAGATTAGATTGGGCGAAATCCGACCCCGGTGTGTATCCCAGCGCAAGACACTGACACCAGCTGGACGAAATTAGAAATCGCCCACTACCCATGACACTATAGACAATAAACTGACATTTGACCAACACATCACTAACATCCACAAAAGGTCTCAACAGAGACTTTATGTCATCCGTAAACTCCATGCCCTCTCTGTTGCCCCCCACCTTCTGTCACTTCGATACACCAGCATCATTCAACCCATCCTACTGAACTTTTCACCCTGTTTCTATAACATGCTGTCCATCTCCAACAGGAACAAACTGATAAAAATCACACACACAGCATCTAAAATCATTAACCATCCCACACCCAACCTCACCGAGCTCAACCTCAGAGCAGTCACAAGCCTCGCACGAGCAATAACTGATGACCCCGACCACCCTCTCCACCCACACTTTACACTGCTGCCATCTGGCCGCAGATACGGGACTCTGAGATGGCGATGGGCATGCTTCAACAAGAGCTTTGTCCCGTCTGCCATCTCTGCACTCAACAACCTTCCCCAGTAACCCTGTATGGACTCAGCCCTCCTGAATGTGTCACAAGTGTTTGGTTGTCTGATGGTGTTTGTGCTTGTGAGTGTATCCATATTTTGCTGTGTCTGGTGGTGTTTTTCTCATGTTGTTCAGTGGTGGTGATTCATATGTTGAGTTTGTGACAGTTGGTGGAAACGAATTTCCCTTATGGGACAATAAAGGCTATCTATCTAAATGGGATAGGAAAATGCCTAATAACTACTGAGCTGAGCAAAAATGCAAGCTAAGGGGAAATGGACAGTATTTCTGGCATGTATTCCCACACCTGTCCAAATATCCTTTCACAATCAGACGTAGACCAATGCAATCTATTGGATAACCCCATTCACCATTGGTAACAAAGTGTTTCATCAACATCTCTTCAACTTTGGCACCCGTGGCAATTAGTCTACCAGGATTCCCAACATTAAGGTCTTTCTTATGTCTCGGTATCACTGCCTTTGGTATGCCTAAAATGTCTTCTCTGCTTTTCTATAGGACATACCTCTAAATACCGCTTCCACAGCCTTGAAAACATCATTTTTCTCATGTTTTTTGCGAGTCTTCGTGCCCGACTGGTTTATACGTTAGTGGCATAGTGTCCCTTGATAGCCCAGATTTCAGTCAAATTTTACCTGAAAATATAAAGTAAAAGAAATTTGAACAATGATTAATAATTTTATAACACTATCCAAAGTAGACATACCTGGTAGTCTTCTCTTGCCAAGGAAACTTTTATTCATATAAAATATATATAAAATTTCATATAGAGCTGATTATTGTCAATCATAAAGGAACTATCGAATCATATCCAACTCACCTTGCAATTTTCAAGTACCGACCAAGGTATCATAAGAATAATGTATCATCACAGTCAGTGTCGAAACAAAACTTGAATTCGCATTTGAAAACTTTCTGAGAAAATTGTCCCTTGTTACCCAGCTGTCCCTTATTACCCCATTTTACGGTACCTAATGTTATTTTGGCAGATGACATAGTTACAGTTTATGATGTAATTAAGTTAAAACTACGTGCTTAATGTTAGGTGAACAATTAGACCTATAACGGCACCTATCATCTAGCTAACATTGAGTTCCTAACACCATCATAGTGGCTCAGTCCCAGAGGATAAACGCAGTGAGAAAGATAACTTTTTTCCGGCAAAAACCATGGGCTCTGTCATTGACTGCAACTACTAACATAACATTAAATGTCCTCATTTTCTGCCAGTGAGGGAAGATAAAAAGAAGCAGTGGCATTATTTTCAAGGAAAACCTGGCACTAGCTAGCTAAGTAGTTCTAATTTCTGCCATTATTTCAAGTGTAACATTAGTTAAGCCCTTTGCACAGATGTAGGCGCTAGCATCTATGGAACGGCTGAACTGATGCACTCAGCTGCAGTATCCTACTAATATCAGGTGGATGCGAAATGTATATTGAAGCGGTGCCTGTGAACAATTTAGAATATGGACGTGTTAAGTCCCACCACTGTTGCCCAGAATTTGTATGAACAAAGCTCCTCAACTAAGCCTGATCAGCAAGCAGCCTACAATATTTGTCAATAATATCCATCTAGCAGTTGGAAAAAATGATCTCTCAATCCAAAAAAAATATGGTGTCTGCTGCAGCAGCAAGGTAATTCCACAATAGCGCAAATGGATGGCAATTTAATGCTGAAAAAGTCAGCTTTCTGAAACAAACATTCAAGATGGTATTTATACTATATCATTCAATGGTCCATTCTAGAGATCAGAAATTAAAAAAAAAAAAAAAAACATATTACCCTACCATTGATTTACATGTAGATACAGTTGTGCTCAAAAGTTTGCATACCCTGGCTGAATTTGTAAAATAGGTAACATTTTTTAAAAGAAAACATGAATGGCCAGGTAAACACATTTCTCTCATTTTTCATTGGGTTCGTATCCAACTGTAGGTCATGTAGAATGGCACAATCATCAAATAAAACATGGCAATAAGGGAATAAAATGAAATGAACCCTGTTCAAAAGTGTGTATACCTTTAGTTCTTAATACTGTGTATTGTCCCCATTAGCATTAATAACAGCGTGCAGTCTATTGTGGTAGTTGTCAAGGAGGACCCTAATTCTCTCAGGTGGTATAGTTGCAGTTCCTGCAAATTCTTTAGTTGTCTTGCATTATCTGCATAGTTGAGATCTCCCCAAAGCGGCTTGATGATATGGAGGTCAGGAGACTGTGATGGTCACTCCAGAACCTTTACCTTTCTCAACTGTAACCACTGGGGGGTTAACTTGGCCTTGTGCTTCGGATCATTGTCATGCTGGAAACTCCAAGTGCATCCCACGCACAGCTTTTGTGCTGAAGAATGCAAATTGTCTGCCAGTATTTTCTGACAGCATACTGCATTCATCTTGCCATCAATGTTCACAACATTCCCTGTGCCTTTAGAGCTCACACACCCCCAAGACATCAGAGAGCCATCACCATGCTTTACAGTGAGAATGGTATATTTTTCACCGTAAGCCTCTCTAAATATAGCACTTGTGGTTGTGACCATAAAGTTCTATTTTGGTCTCGTCACTGCGAATGACAGTATTCCAGAAGTTGTGAGGTGTGTCAAGGTGTTGTCTGGCATATTTTAGGTGGGATTTTTTTGTGGGATTGGTGAAATAATGGCTTCCGTCTTGCAACTCGACCATTGTTGATGAGTACCTCCTTATTGTGCTCCGTGAAATGACCACACCATCTTTTTCCAGAGCATCCTGTATTTCTTTTGAGGTAGTTTGCGGATTTTTCTTTGTGTCCCGAACAATTCTTCTGGCTGTTTGGGCTGAAATCTTTCATGGCCTACCTGACCTTGGCTAGTCATCAACATAGCCCCTTATTTTCCACCTCTTAATCACGGACGGAACAGTACTGAATGGCATTATCAAGTCTTTGAATATCTTTTTATTTCCTTTCCCATCTTTAAAAAGTTGATCTCCCTTGTTACGAAGGTTCTAAGACAGTTCTTTTCCAGTCCCCATGGCTTAGTCTCTGGCCAGATCAGCGCATCCATTCAGGAGCTAACAAACTCAATGACTATACACAGAGTACTAACAATTTTAAAAGGTGTGGAAAATTAACCTTTAATAGCCATTTAAACCTGAGTATGTCACCTTGTGTTTATATAACAAGGTCAAACATTCAAATGTATGTAAACTTGATCAGGGCCGTTTGGATGATTTCAGTTATCATTATGATTTAAAAAGGAGCCAAACACCTATGTGATGATAAATGACTTCACATGATGCCCACATGTAACTTTCCTGGTTATTGTCTGTTGACTGACGTGTTTTATCCAAGATGAGACAGTATAAACTTTCCAACAATGATTGAAAGAAATTGATTGGGCCTCCATAAAAACGTATATGAACCCTTGCATTAAAGTAAGCTTGGTTGCATCATCTCAATTTCACGCATTTGAATTATGCGATTGAATTGAGAAACATGCTACCATATGCAACCTGAAGAGTGTTCACAACACCTTTACTGGATGGAAAAGCTATATTCCCATCTAACAGACGTAGACACCAGCAGTGGGTCCAAAGGGGACAGGACTGGAGTGTTTTCTGAGCATAACAGCTTTGATTCTTTGGAGATGGAAGTCTATATTACTATGGGAGTGTTTCTTCTTAATGTGTAAGTAGCTTTTTATTATTTGGAATGTTTTAGTCTGTCATTTGGTGTTCTTGTTTTCCACCGTTGCTATGATTATGATACAGTTGTAGCTTAGTTCATCACGTCAGTTATTAGCACTAAATGTTAGCCTTTGCTAATAATGATTAGTGGCGTATGTAGTGGCTGTGGGCAACGCAAGGCAAATTTATTTGTATAGCACAAGTCATGCTCACTGCAATTCAAAGTGCTTTACAGAGACATAATAACACATTAAAATAAACAAGTAAAAACAGAATGTAATATAGATAGAACCAGCTAATAAATAAAAACCAATAAAACAACATAAAAATTACATTTATAATGCAATAAGCAGTCAATCAGGGCTAAAACACTAAAAACAGTCAATCAGGGCTAAAACACTAAAAACAGTCAATCAGGAGTAAAACACTAAAATAGTCAAGCAGAGCGAAAACACTAAAATGGTCAATCAGGGCTAAAACAGTTAATAAGGTTGTTACATTCATTCAGAAAATGCTGAAGAAAACAACAGTGTTTTTTAACCCTGATTTAAAAGAACTGACAGACTGTGCAGACCTCAAGTGTGCAGGCAGTTTGTTCCACAAATGAGGAGCGTAGTAATTAAAAGCTGCTTCACCATGTTTTGTTCTTGTTCTTGGAATGAACAAGAGGTCTGCCCCAGATGACCTGAGGGGTCTGGATGTTTCATAGGGAGCCAAAAGATCTAAAATATATTGTGGTCTAAGACCATTCAGTGCTTTAAAGACTAGCAGCAAAATTTTAAAACCTATCCCCTGCCTCACAGGCAGCCAGTGCAGTGATTTCAGGACTGGTGTAATACGGTCCATTTTTCTGCTGTTGGTTAAGACCCTGGCTGCAGCGTTCTGGATTAACTGAAGTTGTCTAATTGATTTTTTGTCAAGGCCTGTTAAAACACCATTGTAGTAATCCAGCCGACTGAAGATAAAAGTATGAATTAATTTTTCCCTGTCTTGACTAGATAGGAATCCCTTAATTCTATTGATGTTTTTAAGGTGGTAATAGGTGGATTTGGTGATGAACTTTATGTGACTGTTAAAATTCAGATCAGAGTCAATAATCACTCCGAGGTTTCTGGCTTGCACACTTGTGGTCAAAGACATAGAATTGAGTTGATCAATGATCTTTGACCTTTCATTTTTGGGACCAAAAACAATAACCTCTGTCTTATCAGCGTTTAGCTGGAGAAAGTTCTGGCACATTCACACATTGATTTGATTGATACATTTAATCAAAGAAAGTAATGGATGTAGTCCTTTTTTGATAATGACATATAAAGGTGTGTGTCATCAGCGTAGGTGTGGTAAGAGACATTATAATAGTCCATGATCTGTGCGAGTGGCAGCGTATAGATATTAAACAAAAGAGGTCCAAGAGTGGACCCCTGTGGCACCCCACATGTCATCTTTTTTCCCTCCGATTCATATTTACCCATCGACACGAAATAGCCTCTATCCTGTAAGTAGGATTCAAACCAATGTAGGACAGTGCCAGTAACACCCACCCACTTTTCCAGTCTATCAAGCAAAATGAGATGATCGATTGTGTCAAATGCTGCACTAAGGTCCAGTAGCACCAGGACTGAGTTTTTTGAAGCATCATTATTGATGTGTATGTCATTTAAAACTTGGATTAGTACTGTCTCAGTGCTATAATGAGGTCAAAATCTGGACTGAAATGTATTAAAAAGGTTATTCTGTGTCAAAAACAAAAGTTTTTTTGAATGAATGTCCTCTTTTGCCGCTTTTATTCGCTATATCATCCGAACCCTTGGCACAAAAAAATTCGTCAATCTCAAAATATAAGTCCTATAGTGGTGGGGAATGTGCAAAATTTTATTTCATTATATGCGGATGATATTTTATTATATTTCAGTAATGTGATTCATGATTTGCCGTATAGTGAAAATATATTTTCACTATTTAGTAGTTTTTCAGGTTATAAAGTAAATTTGAATAAATCTGCACTGTTATTGCTGAAGAATGTTTTAGAATATTCAGATTTTCGCACAGAAATACCTATAGTTACCCAATTCAAGTACCTCGGCATTGATATTTTCCCTACTCTTGATAAAATTGTCAATAAGAATTATAAACGACTGATTGATTCTGTGACAGGGGATCTGGAGAGATGGTTTAATCATAAATCATTATCATTATGTAGTAGAATATCAGTTGTTAATATGATGGTCTTACCTAGAATCGATTTTCTATCCACTATGCTGCCTTTACCTTCACCTGCTCACTATTGGGACAAGATCCAGAGCCTTGTATCAAAATTTCTTTGGATTGGGAAACGACCAAGACTTAGAAATATAATGTTTCAACAGGACAAACATTTAGGGGGATTTGGCTTGCCCAATTTTAATTTATATTATTTGTGTTTTATGCTCTGCCCTCTTAAAAATTGGTTTTCTCAAGATTCAAATATGCCTTGGCTTCAAATGGAACGCAGTATTGTTTTCCCTTATAAACTGGAGGAATTAGTATTTTGTGGTTTACCTCTCAGATACTGTCAATCAAAATTCGGCCCTATAATCACTCACTCCATTCAAATCTGGCAACAAGTGGAGAAATTGGGTAACTGGAAGAAGCAGTGGCATACTCAGACGCCAATATTCCGAAATAATTTTTTTTGTTTGGAGGGAAAACCGCTTGTTCATCCCCCATGGTCTAGTTCTGGTATCCGCACTTTTTCTCATGTGATAGATGATAGAGGCTTAAGATCATATGATGATCTTAGAAACACATATAATTTGCCGAGAACATCTTTTTGTTTTTACTTACAATTGAGAAATGCTATTCGAGGTTATGGAATTCCGTGTAATACTTCTCTGTCGGAATATCCTCTTCTTAAGCTCTTGTGTATTAAACCTAAATCAGGAGGTTTGGTATCCATTCTGTACCAAAGGCTACAAGAGGCCACAAGTCGCACAATGGGGGTGACTAAAGTATGGAATGTGGATCTGAAAGAGTGGAAGCAAGTTATTAACTGGAAGAGAGTATGGGGAAACATCAAAGTTACATCACAAAATTTTAACCATCAAATGATCCATTATAAATTTATACATAGATTCTATTTTACTCCCAGGAAACGCTGTCAACTTCAACTCTGCTCTACTCCCATTTGCCCTTTGCGTGATAGTAAACAAATAGGAACCTACTTACATACAATGTGGCAATGTTCGGATGTGGAAAGTTTCTGGTCTCAAGTAGCATCCCGGATGGGCGATATAATTGGAATCATAATACCTTGCAATCCAATAATTTTATTGTTAAATGATGATTCTCAATTATTACTTAATTTCTCTCAGAGAAGATTGCTGTTTTTAGGCTTGACAGCTGCGAAGAAAATGATGACTCAGAGGTGGAAACCCCCACATTCTCTCCATATCTCCCAGTGGTATGCCCTTTGTACGATATAGTCACTTTAGAACTTTCTATGCTCGTTTATATGGAGCCACAGCTGATAATATTGAGGGTTTGTCTAAAGCAATCGAGAAGATTAAGCTGAAGCTATTGGCTGTCCAATAAGGTTTGTTTTCCAAAGTACTTAGCGGGGGGGATTGTTATATAGGTTATATAGATATATAGGTTTAAATGCTTAAGTTAGTCTTGTACTGGGCACATGCGGACAGTAATGTCTATACATTCAGTGTATGTATGTATGGTGCGAGGGCATGCCTAACAGAAAGGTTTTCGTTTGTGGCTTCCACTTTATGTTTATTTATTTAATATCCTTTTTTTTTCTTGTTTTTTCTCTCTTTGCCCTGTGGGTCACTGAATGTTTGTCATGTTTCATTACCATTATTCAAAAAGAGCATATTTGTAGTTATTGTAGTATGTACTTTGTATGTGTGTGTTTTGTATATCTGTTTTCTTTTGTTTAGATACAAGTCCTCTGAAGCTAGCAAAGGGAGGGGTGGGGGGGTGGGGTGGGCTAACAGTGTAGGTTTTGAATTATATGCCTGTAACAATGAGATTTATAATTGTATATGTATGTGAGTTATGTGGCTTTGCATATAGGACTACAGATGGCGTATATGTTATGGGGGGACGGGGGACATAATGCAATAAAAACTTGATCACAAAAAAAAAAAATAAGAATGAGTTTGTTGAAAAACAACCTTTTCAATAAGTTTTCTTAAAAAAGGCAGGTTTGATATTGGCCGGTAATTACTTATTATTGAGGCATCCAGATTTTGCTTTTTTAAAAGGGTTTTTATTACTGGTGTTTTCAAAGCCTGGGGGAACTGACCAGAATAAAGAGAGTTGTTTAGTATTTGCAGTACGTCTAGAGCTATACAGTTAAAAGCATTTCTTTAAAAGTTTGTTGGTAAAGAGTCAAGGCAGCATGTTGTGGATTTTGAGTAACAGTCCTTGCAATGAACTAAAAATAGCTCTTGGCAAGGACACATTGAACAGAAATCATGGGTTTGTTTGGGTCAAGTTTGGCTCCAAATCAGAGAATGTAAACTGAATCGCAAGTTCTTAACGTGACTTGTTCAGTCCTCAAGAGCAAATATTTGCTTCCAGCACAGAGTCAGAATTGGAGGAGCAATGAACCCCCAACCATTGCATTGCGGGAGCAATCGCCCTAATGCCCCCCTGTAGTTAGCGCCCATGCGTGTTTCTCTTGATATGCATGGTGACTCTCTTTCCGGGACCATGGCTGTCACTTGAAAAAGTTAAGGGAAACCTTGCCCCAAATAACAAAGATGTTTCGATTAAACCAGGTATTTTTACGCTGTATCATGATCAATGGAACCCACAACCAAAATACACTTCCAGCCCTCTCATTACGGGCTGTAGGTCACCATCATTTTGAAACCCCCTCGATTCTGTGACTAATGTGCATAAATCCGTTCTTCTGGCCTAGATTGGTCGATGTTCTTGCACGTCAATTGCAATAAGCCATTTACCGAAATTACTTTATTTACTTTTTAACCCTCAAGCGACCAAGTGGGGTCATTTACAACCCCAAGAATATATTTTCATGTGCCGTTTTGATATATTAAATCAGAAAAATGTTTCACTCCATGAATTTGTCAAGCTATTCCTGTGACATCTTATTATAGGTTTTTAGAAGAATTTGACCAGGGGTGTGGCAAGGATAATTGAAAGATGTGTGGGGTCATTTATAACCCCAGAGATATAGGAGTGTTTTGGAGTGGATAAAAGAGCAAGCAGAGGCAGCAAACCTCATCCAAAGCAAATCATTATTATTTCCCAGTAGAGATAGAAAATGAGCCCCGAGAGGGGGCACATGCCATCCGTCAAATGACAAAAATAACTCACTTGATCTGTTAATCCAGTTAATTGGGCCTGTATGTCAATATTTAATTTTTAAATATTTTTGGCTGCTTAGTACTTTGCCTCGTCGAGATCAAATTTTATTGATTTGTTCCTTGGAACAATATCTACCTCTGTGTAAATTTTGGTGCAGATCGTACTATTAGTCTTTGGGGTAAAATTGGCGACAGACACACGAAAACATAACTCCCATGGCAGGGGTGAAATAGCTTTAAATCATATTATTCTGGATCTGATCAGCAAGGTTTACAGCAAACAATTTAGCAAATAAAACTTGATCATGACAATAATATCAATGCCCATAGGGTCGAAAAACGTACGTACTTTCTGGGGTCATAAATGACCCCACACAACTTTCCATTATTGTTGCCACACAAAAAAAGTCAATCAAAACTCTTAGTTTATTACATTAGATCATTTAATTATATCTGCTATACTTATATGAAGCTGTGTTGATATAATGAATGCAAAATACTCATTAAAAATATGAATTTTTGCATAATACATAGTGGGGTTATTTATCACCCCACTTGGTCATTTTAGTCGCTAAAAACACTTGGTCACTTGAGGGTTAATGGGTCAGGAATAGCATGAAAACTCTTTCCTACACTGTTAGTGCGGCATTTGTATACCCGTATGGGTGATTATCACGAAACTGTCCTGACTTTCGCAAAAACAATTTTAGGTCAATTTTGCTAGTTTTTTCTCTCATTAGTAGCAAGCAGGGTCTCAATTAACTGGCTCAATTAAAATGAGAGATCAATACATGTTTTTTAATACATTGTCAGAATGTTTTATTGAGTCATTGACCAAATAAGTTCATTATCATCACACATTTTCAATTGATGATAACTGAATATGTATGAAAGGTAGACCTTTTATTTTTTTCATATATATGTTCTATTAATAGTTCAGAATAGCCACATAGTGTAAACATTCAGAAAAATGTTTATTGATATGATAACTTTAGTTATTATGTTCATTACCGTAACAGAAATACTTGTTTTATACTAAATTTTTCCTGTAGTGTAAATTTTACAAATAAATAAAAAATGTCCATTCAGTAATCTGAAAAGACTTGACAAATAGTTCCTGTTCAAAAACAAAATTTGAAGTTATCACTCATTCCCATCCAAATATTTACATATACAGCAAGTGATACGGTAATGAAAAGCTTTGTTATGGTAATGACCTCACATGGCATTCATACATCATAGAAGCCATGTTTTTAGCATTCAAAAATTACGCAATATGGTCCAATCTTTTTCACTGTTTATCAGGTAAGGCTACATTAGAATTACTGAATGATTAGATTGTCTTGGATAATGACAAATTAAGCTTGACTTTACAAAAAAAAACAATGAATCAAGAGCAATTCATAACAGAATAACAGAAGGTTTAATGCAACCACAATCAATACAATGTATGCAATAACATTTTCAATTAATTAAGAGCAATTAATAAAAAGTATAAAAGATATTAAAAAGTTGAATGGTAGCTGAATAGCTGAGAGTCTTGAGAGCATTTTAAAATTTGAATGAAGGTTCTAGCTGAAAGTATGCTGAAGTAGTTGAAGTTTAAAGAGGCTGAAGATTTGAAGGATTTGAACATTCTCTCCACTCATTTTGAATGAGGAAAATTTTTCAGAAAAAGCTTAATATTTTAAAAAGTATAAATAACTTCAAAAAGTTGAATGGAAGCCCTAATGTCCTGAACGAGCTGAACGTTTTGATATTTGAACGGTTTTTCTAGCACAAAGTATGAAGGACTAGTTAGACTGCAAAATCGGTGGAAGAACTCAGAATAATAAGAACATATAAAAATTTGGATAACAATAGTGTGAATGCTGACTCAGCATTCACACTAATAACAATCAGTAACTTCAATTCAAAAAAACAAGGGTAAACATCGGGGTAGCTTTTCCCAGAGCTAATGAAGGAGAAAGACTTTCAAAGGGACGCTGAAGTTGCCTGCTTTCTTCTCGACCGGTAAATAAATGTAACTGTCTAAATTACAAGCTTTTTTCATTTCTTGGTTGTGTAATTCGTTACATAGGCAGCATAACAGTAGAACATGTGTAGGTAAACAGCGTCGTTGGTGAATAACAGCATAGGCTATGTTTGATGGAATAAGGGTTGCATTTCATCATGCCCACTACCTCCATCAGTACGTTTCTTAGGAAAATAGGCAACGCTGGTAAATGATGGTCTCACGCCTGCCATCAAGTTATAATATTATTGTTTTACAGGCGTCTCCGGGCAAATCCAAGATGACAGACTTGCTTTTGACAGTTGTAGGGAGCAATTTTAGCAATTTTGATGATTTAGCCACTGAAATTCAGTCAAGAAAATTTCGAGTTTAATTTCTTGTGCTGCTATATGTGGTAATCCATGTTACTAATGACACACCGGGTTGTTAAGGCACACGCAGCAAGCATTCGCGATATCAATATTCTAAAGCCCCCTCTCAATAATAAAATCCCCCAAACCATATTGGAGCCTCCTTTTAAAATCGTACCGGCGGGGCGCCCCGGCGGCTCGGCGGTGTGGGCGCGCGCGCCATGGGGGCTGTGTCCTTCTCGCGGCGACCCGGGTTCGATTCGGGCTTGGGTCGTTTGCCGCATGTCTTCCCCGTTCTCCCTGGCCTTCCTGTCTATCTCCACTGTGTAACTGTCAAGTGAAGGGAAAAATCCCCAGAAAATAATCTAAAAAAAAAAAAAAAATACCGGCAAATAAAAAGCCAGAAAAAAGCGGAGATTAGATAGGGAACTCTTTCTACGCAAGAGTTAACTACTCCTTCTTTCTGTATATCTCCCCATTTAAAACTACCAAGGTGGATACTGCAATGCGCTGTATTGGAATTTGGCATACTCAGGTATGGTACGATATTACTAGTAAGCTGATCAGCGGGGAGAGGGGACAATCGCACTGTGGCACGGTACTGAAGAATCGTACCTTGTACGAAAGCGGTCTGAGAGTTTGTATAAAAAACAAACACTCCACCGTAGACCGCAGTTCAGCGTGGTATTGTGAAATGGTATTGGATGACATGATGTCATAGCTTCTTGGTACATAACGGCTACCGTAGTTGCAACACGCCTTTGAAAAAGCGAGGCGCTAGAGAGCCCTATTCGTTTGAAAGCAAAATACAATTTCGCCGCTTAATGGGAGAAATTCCCACACAATGTACCTTTAAAAATCACAGGAATGGGTTACAGACTTAGATTTTTTTTACACGCTCAGAAATAGTGATTTTTCAACTTCTCGTTTCGGCAAAATGAACACTAATGTGGTGTTCAGCATAGATTTCCTGAGCATGTCGAAAAGAAAGTAAGTCTGTAACCCATTCCTGTAATTTTTTATCAATTTTTAAAGAAAAAAAAGAAATTAGCTAAAAAAAATAAAAAGAATAAATGAATAAATAAATAATACACAGAATGCTGCTACAGGGAATACATTTGGAATGAGGAATTATTAGAAATATACTTGTATCAAGACCGGAGGTATGATTTAAATCCATTCAACTTTGCTTACTCTGGTCAATATAGTTAATCTCCTTTTTGGTCTACTACTACTCCTAGTACCAACCAGCCCCTAGTAAACCAAACAACACCTACTACCAACCAACCCCTACAGTATAACCCCTAGAAAACCAACCACAAAATTTGAAGCCCTGATTATACATATATAATAAATTACCGTAACACTTCATTTCATTACCGTAACAGCCTTGCATATGTTACGGTAATGAATGCAGAGCATTACGGTAATGAACGGCAGTCCCATGTTGCTAGCAATAATTAGCATAGCTAGCATGACTCGGCAGAAATATTTTCACTAACAGTTTGGCTCTATAAAAGTTACTTTTCCACAGAATATGAAATAATTATCTTCAAAAGTATTTTAAATATACCCTGTTATGGTAATGAACAGTAGTAGTGTGCCAAGGGGTCTATACAATTACAATCTTTAACATATCTACTGGAAGAACTTGAAAGATGATCTTACCTGGTAGCCATTTTGCAACTTCTCTTCCACACGATGCATCAAAAAAAAACTTTATTTATTGGAACACAGGGATTTTAATGGAGCCAAATATCTCTGTTACGGAAATGAACTGTTGATGCTCCAGACACATGTATTTGGCCCAGAAAATAATTATTCACAAATGGTTGGCCCAAAATGGTAACACTGCTAGTTAAAGGGTATAACCCCAACCATTTTTTGTATTTATATGTATATTAAATTATGGGGATGTATTGTGATAATTTTGGGTTTAAGGTAAAAAATAAAAGTCCGGACACGTTACAGTAATGAACTTTTGGGTTGAAATGTTGTCATAAAATATAGAGTAATCCATCAAATGCAAAGACAACAGTAGTCCTACAATTAGTACATACCATAGTTTGATGTATAATACAAAAGTATGATTGTTTTAGTAGTTTAGTCTATCAAATCCTTACAGACATGACAAAATGCAACTTCGTGAGAATCACCCGTATGCTTGACAGTAAACCATGATGATTGCTTGTAAACAACATGTGCACAAGAGCTAACGAGATTATGTATTCTATCTAGTTCTACGTTAGGTACATGACACCTTCGCAGGGGGTCTAGACAGAACATAAAGACATTGCTGCATCCATGTGGAACAGAAGACGCAAGCAGTTTGATATTTTTTGTACTTTTTGAAAAGCTCTATCCGGACACTCAGAACACCAAATTTGATGATTGATTGATACAATTAAAGAGTTCTCTGTCCTCAAGAATATGATATATAGGTATGTGCTGAGGTTCATTTTCCTTTCACATAAACCAATCGGTCTAGACTGTCCGACCATGCTCTCACTCAGTGGATGAACAATCTGATAGGATTAACGCAACCGACGATGGAATGGGTGGACACTTACAACGACCGGACAGAGAAACCAAGGGTAAAGACAAACTGAGGACATATAAATCTTTAGTCCTGAATGTCCATATACAAGACTTGAAGTATAAAGATTTAATTAGTGAGTTTTGTATCGTGCAGTATGAAGTTCTGCCTTGCCAACAGGCATACTTACAAAGCTAACAAAGCTAGCTTGCAGAATGCGCTAAAAGAATTATGAGAGAAATCACCAGTTCCCCCTATTTCCACAGTTTTTGACTAACTTTGGGTGGGCATGACGCACCTTTAGACATATATGATATATCCATACCTTCAACTGATTACTTTATTTGACCCACAAACCTTTCCATTTTTGTTGTTTGGCTCCGTCCATCTTTTTCTCTAAATGCTTTTTTATCATAGTTGTCTTTGAGTTTTTGACTGGCAGTGGTAACATGAAATTAAATTTAAAGTTGGAGCCATTATTCGTTCAATTCTGGCACCTACAACGCAGAAAGATTACATTTTCATTAGGTTATGAATCCTGATGTGAATCGCATTCAGCTAGTTTTTCAGCTTTCCAGCTGGCATCGCCATATCATCATTACGTTGGCTGTAAGAGGGTCCCTACTTGCTCCTTATAAGACGTGCAATGTGTTTGTACAAGTTCTCTGTTTGCTTATGTGCTAGGTGAATACTAGCAGGTTAGGTTGGCATGACCGACAGAAGAGTGGGTCACTGCAGTACTAAGTATGCTGGCTGGAGTTCCTTGTAAATAGTTCTCCTTTTCTGTGTCCATTTTGCATGCCTCATAAAGTTAAACCCCTCATCCACATAGTAGGAGCAAGTAACAGCACAGAGTTTCCTAACAGGGTTAAATGTTCTATTGTAAAATACATTTTTTGTGAGTTTGTGTGCTGGCTAATGGGGCTCTGATGAAAAATGAACAAATTTCAATACTTTATATTGGACAAAAATTTAAAAAAAAAAAAAATTTTTTTGTGGCCGGAGAAGTTTTTGGAGACCACTGATATCCATCCCCACCTATTGATGGACTTCCTCAGGGCAACAGTGATGGGACTTATTACATCCATATTCTAAGTAGTTTATGGGTGCTGCTTCCTTGTGAATATTCTATATACATTTTAAATCTATCCAACTTCTAGCTGATGTTATTAGGACAGCGCAACAGAGCACAAGTTGAGCAGTTTCATAGACATTACCTGACAAAATTTTGAAAATTGTTTAAATTCTAGCAAATACAATACTTGTGGGAAAATAAATACTGTTACTCTGCACCTTTCAGAAAGCCCCACTGATGTACTGTTAATTTTGAAATGATTCATTATCATAAAAATCTTATATCTGGGGTGCCCCGGTGGCTCATTGGTCTAAGCGTGCGCACCTTAAAGGCTGCGGCCTTCCTGCGGCGACCCAGTTCGATTCTGGCTCGGATCATTTGCCGCATGTCTTCCCCATTCTTCTCCCCAACTTTCCTGTCTCACTCTACTGTGTGACTATCAAAATAAAGGAGAAAATTCCCCCAAAAAAATCTTTTAAAAAAATCTTATATCTATCACTTTTAACGTTAGGGACTGCAAAGTTTTATGGGTACTTGTCATGCCCTGGCTGGAGCCACAAGGGGGCAACAGGCTGACTGCTGGAGCCGCAGACTCATTGTTGGGGTGACAGAGTTGCTGCTTGAGCCTCTGATTGGTTGCTGGAGCTGCAGCCTGGCTGCTAGAGCTGCAGGCTCACTGCTGGGGTGCCAGGCTGACTGCTGGAGCCGCAGACTGACTGCTGGAGCTGCAGGCTTACTGCTGGGACGACAGACTTGCTCCTGGTTTTGCAAGTTTACTGCTGGGGTGAAAGACTGACTGCAGGTGCCACTAAAGCCACAGGCTGACTGCTGAGGCCACGATGGGGAACCAGACTGACAGCTGTGGCCATGAAGGGGCACCAGGCTGATGGCTGTGGCTATGAGGGGGCACCAGGCTGATGGCTTTGGCCATGAGGGGGAACCAGTCTGACGGCTATGGCCGCAAAGAGACACCAGGCTGACGGCTGAAGCTGAGGAGGAAGCAGACCACTGGATCAGGGTGTACACTGGCCTTCCTGTGCCGCAGCGAACTGGTCTTCTTGTGCCGGGGTGCAGGGGTAAACTGGAGTGATGCATAGGAAAGCATGCAAGAATTGCACCTGCTGCGCGCATAAATTCCCGGCTTTCCGGTAAAAAGGGAGAGAGTGATCCAGGGTGGGGTGGTGTGAAAGTCCCTGCTGGGTTCTCGGGGTGAGGTAGCCACCTGTCACGCCCTGGCACCCACAGATGTTAAATGGGCGCCAGGGCAAGGGGTGGAGCTGGAGGACCCAAGTGCAAGGATGGGGATTTTATTAAATAATAAAAGTGAGGAGTAACAAACACAAATACAAAAACTAGGAGAAGAACAGAAAGGGAGTGCACTAAACAAAAAGGGGGAACCGACTATGGCTACCTGCCTATGAGAGAAGAAACTAAGCTTTAAATAGAAAAGGATTTTTAATTAACTAAAAGGAAACAGGTGACATTAATTAACTGATAAGAGCTGAGGATCATTGGATAATTAGGTAAGGGCAAGTAGCCAGGCATTGGAAAGCCTAAGGGGAGGGGCATTACAGTACTACTTGTTGCGCTTGAATGTAACTAATATCCTCATAATTGATTAGCATGCTGACATTACCTGTCTATACTGATTGTGTTGTTAATTAAATAGCCACTAAATCAGTAAACTTTTGCCTGGAGATTTAGGGTTTTAACATCTCGCTGTCCGTTGGCACATGAGGCTGGAGGCTCTCTGTTTGCTGACCATCACAGCAAAACCTATTTCGCGGCAGGGGCACCCATTAAGAACTGCCTGGTTTCCAGAGGGAATGAAATGGCCTCAAAATCATAGATTTTTAAATTCTGCTATTTGTTTGTTTATTTATTATTATTATTTATGTACTTTCTTTGCTAAACTGTTTATAAATTGCCATTTCAGACATTCAAGAATATTTAAAAAAAAAAAAAATGGTGGGGGACCTTTATTCCGGGTTCTGTTAAAGTTACCACCCCGTACAAATTTAAATTCGGCTAATATTCAACTACTTAATTGGCTTCTAGCAGAAAAAAAGTCATATAAATCAAGTTGGGACTGACCCATAAAATTGTTCATAATGCGGTCCCCAAATACTTGTCCGAGTACAAGTACTTTAATCACGGTCGAGACAATCAAAACTATGCAAAGGTATGCGGCGCTATAGATTTTATTCTCTTTAAATGTCAGAGTTCAATGTGCAAAAATTCCCTTTTTTTACTCACAGCTGCAACTGAATGAAATAAACTTCCAGTATCGCTGAAACTCATTGCAGTGGAGGAATTTTAAGTAGGCAATGAACAAATTGCAAGCAAATGGTCTCTCAGAATGGGGACCTCGCACAAATTAACTCGCCATTGTCTATTTTTTATTTCTGTTATGTGATTGAATTGATACTGTATTTGCACTTTGCACCTGTCAGTTCTGCCAGGCTTGGCATCCCTCCCCTTAGAGGTCCAGAGAATAAGTCTACGGGCTTTATTGCATAATTTAATCCTTAACAGTAAGCGAGTGTAGGTGACAACTGTCTTCAGCTGAAGCAGCATTATATTTTGATTGCCAAATAAATCTTTCTATCTATGAAGTATTTGGTGCTTTTTGGTGCTGGTATTCTTATCTTGTTTTGGTGACTTATCTAGCAGAGAGCTGGTGGTTGGTCCTCTTTCAAGTATGCTGCTAATTAGTATTCAAAGGAATGAAAAATAAATCACATGAGCAGATGCTTTGTAATAGTGGCCTTAAACTGCAAAGTTCAAGCCATTTGTCAGGGATGTTTTGGGTATTTTTTTGTCCACTACATACCAAAAGGTTTACAAAAAGTGAGATTACAGCACACGTTAAGAAACAGTGATGGTATTATATCCCATTGGACATTCTCCCTTGTTAGAATCCAGTGAACTGTATTTTGCCTTTTAGGCTGAGCACAGGACAATGACCATGAAAATATCAGTTCTGATGAAAAAATGCACATTATTGGGTAAACTGCCAGAACCTACAGTATAATGTCATCGAACAAATACCAGATCTAAGAATTTCCATGATTTGTTAAAAATTAATCACATATCTAACATGATGCTATTGAAAAAATGCAACCTCAAATCCAGAATAAATAGGACAATGTGTAAAATGTAAATAAAGACGGCTATTTTCAAGTCCATTTTAATGTGTTGTGAATAATCAAAACAACAGCAAGATGGAGATCTCAAAAAAACCCTAATTGGCTGCTTTATTTTTTGAAGTAGACTAAATCTCAAGGGAATAGTTAGGTCAAACGGTCCATGGTCAGGCTTGGGCAGACTGGATACAGGAGGGGTAGGCTAGGTGTGCTCGTAGGTCAGTAACCGCGACTGCAAGCCTAATAACCAGGACCCGCAGACAGACAAACACCTTTTAACTGGGGCACAGGGGTGTTCAAAGGAAGTCACAACACAGGACCACAAAAAGGGGAGTGATTCCCTGATAAATTGCTTCGTTAGATAAAGAGAGACATTTACATTGAGGATGGGAGAGAGCAATGCAGCAATGGGAAGACATAGACAAGAAACTTAAATACATGCAACAATAATCAACAGGAGGAAACAGGTGAGAGTGAGAGCACAAAAGGAAGGGCAAGGCATGAGAAAAAAATTAATGATGTGGACCAATTAGGGGAAACTGAAGGAAAAACCGACTATTGTAGGGGAGACAATAAAGAAAGACTGAGAACATAACATTCAACCTACACTCAATTGAAAAGAGTACGAAAACAAAATAAGTAATATTATCAACTGTATTGTTCTCATTTGGTTCTGTTCAGGGCAGTTTTTTTTTTTACTGCTATTTTGAAATGCGATGTCTGCAACACGTCCCAATGAAGTTGGGACAGGTGCGTGTATTGTGCAACATTACCTCTCCTTTTAATAACACTCAGTTGTCATTCTAGGCCTGAGGACATGTTGCTCTTAAAATGTTTGACTATTTGTTTGCACAGCTGTCGGCAATGAGGCAAAATTTAATCCATCTCGGTGGTAAATGACTGCCTTTTGTGGCTGCTCATCCGATCACGATTGAATCATCTGCTACCTATTCACCTGTTTACCTGTGGAATGTTCAAATGGGTGTTTTTTCCTGAAGATTCCACAACTATTCCGGTCTTCCCGTTCACCTGTTCAAGTTGCTGAGGAATGTGCTTGCAGGGATCAATTTTGGGAATCAGTTGATAAGGAAAACATTATTTTTTCCCTTATGCTTTTTGAAACTAAGTTCAAGTTGGGGGAAAAAAAAAACAAATCACTTAATTCTGTTTTTATTTGAATTTTACATACTGTTCCATCACTTGTGGAATTGAGATTGTTTATCACAGTTTCCCATTAGCGTGTACCATCAACGTACTGCGTATGATCATCAATTGTCACTCTTATCAACCTATCCCATCCTGTGGTGAGGCAATACTAACAATTAGACAACAATAAATTCAACTCTCAAATAAAGAACACCCAGAAGTAACACATACGCATTTGGCTTCAGTACCCAGTCTGATCTCTCTTTTTTATTCATATTTAAATAAGCACATGTTGACATAATATGTGTGTTGTTAATCAAGCATTTCTCGAGCTGTATAAGATGCCTCTCATCTTGCTGACCTCACCTGATTCACCTGATTCTCCCTGCACGACAGGTTGAAAAGGTAAGATATTGATCGCAATTTGGAAACTTCACTTTTTTCAGTTATACCTATGCAGAAATTTGTTTCAATTTCATTTTTGAAAAGGCTGATGACATAATACACTGCAATTGATGTAAAAGCTCTACATTTAATAGAACTTTAGTTATAAGCAAGAAGTGAGCCAGTGAAGCTTCTCAGAATTCTCACCCTCTCAGGTGTTCTAAAATAGTTGACTGTGATTGTGAATGTCATATTAAAAGCCATTGTTAAAATAGCAAGTAAAACTGTGGATTTTTTTTTTCTGCAATTGATGCTATGACTGGTAAAATATAATTTATATGATTATAGAGCTATGACATACAACCATTTCTACGACCCCATTTCCAAAAAATTGGTATGCTCTGTAAAAAAATAAATAAAAACAGATTGCAATGATTTTCTAATCACATAAATATATTTAATTGAAAATAGAATAAAGACAACATATCAAATGTTTTAACTGTGAAACGTTATTGATTCTGGGAAAATATCTGCATTTTGAATTTTATGCCAGCAAAATGTTCCAAAAAAGTTGGAGCAGAGGCAACAAAAGACTGGAAAAGTTATTTTATGCTATGTTGTACAATACATCTGGTGAAACATTTCACATGTAATTAGGTTAACTGGCAACAGATCTGTTCCCTGAAGTAAAGGTGGTGAGGACCTCCTCGCTCCGTGAAAGACCGCATGGGTAAACAGTTTGCATTTTAAGAATAATGTTTTTCAATGTAAAACTGTGAAGAATTTGGGGATTTCATCCTTTAAAATAAATGATATCATTGAAAGATTCAGAGTATCTGGATTAACCTCTGTATGTAAGGGACAAGAGCAAAAACCAGTATTGAACAGCTGTAATCTGCAGGCCGTCAGGCGGAAGTGCATTAAAAATAGACTGGGTTCTGTAAATCACTGAATCTGGAAATCACTGCATTGGCTCAGGAACACAGATTTATTAAACCATTGTCAGTGAACAGTTTGTTGCTGTATCCACAAATGCAAGTTAAAACTTATATAATACATATAATATAAATATATAAACAAGGTCCAGAAATGTTGCAACTTTCTAAGGGCCGAACCTCATTTTAGATGGAATGAGGTGAGGAGGGAAACTGTCCTGTCATCTGACCATTCAAAATGTGAGATTCTTGTCGGAAATTATGAACGCCACATCCTCTGGGCTAAAGAGGAAAGGGATCATCTGGCTTGTTATCAGCAAACAGTTCAAAAGCCAGCATCCATTACAGTGTGGGGTGTATTAGCATACATGGCAAGGGTAACCTGCACATCTGTGAAGACACCATTAATACTGAATGATATATGTTATTCGGCTGCAACAAATACTGCCATTCTGATGTCTTTTTTTTCAGGGAAGGCCTCGCTTATTTCAGCAAGACAATGCCAAACACTACTTTTTACACATATACTTTTTACAACAGCATGGCTCTGTATTGAAACAGTAAGGGTTCTAAACTGGCGTGCCTGCAGTCCAGGCCTGTCACCCACTGAAAATATTGGCGCGTTATGCACTGTAAACCCTCACACGCTGGCATAGCTCAATTGAATTGAGGCAACACCGTTGCCTCAATGTCATTGCGCTAGCACAGCTTAATGTTTTACGTGCTACAAGCATGACTATTCGGGCCATGTTAACTTATTTGTCATATGAAAACCCATTATTAAGCCATACTAAATTTAAAATGTTGAACTGTAGGAGCCCAACTTTACTGAGTTTGTCCGGGTCTTTCCACCTAATCCAGTGTAGCTTTAAAATATTGGGTTGAAGGAATTCAAGTAGATCAAGTTTATCTGGATTGATTCACACAGCATAGCTCCCAAGTGACAAATTTCACCCCCCATTCAACAAAATGAAAAGGAAATCAATCGGGCCCCCCCCCCAATAAATGAAAGAGAATCTCTTCCCCCCCGCTGAACAAATGAACAGAATCTCTCCTCCACCCACCCCACCCCGCTCAAAAAAATGAAACGCTGTGGTTATGGACCAGCATTTCGATCCTTCGAACTTGGGAGGTATGTACAAGCCAGATTGGTGGAAACTACATGAGCCTAAGTTCATTGAGTTTGTCCGGGTCTTTCTAATTTAGCCAAGTTAGTTTAAAAATGTTGGTTCAAAGAAGCCAAAATACTGAAAAACCACACAGTATCAAAGAATAAATGCTTTACAAATGATCGGATCAAGGATTTAACACACTAGAGTGAACAGGACCAGGAAATGTAGGAGCGGAACACAGGTGATCTTTAAAGGTGAGAGTTAACAAGACAGGGGCTGCATCCGAAAAGTAAAAAAAATTACATCATGTCCACCAATTCCTGACCACTTTTCTTTAACCTTTTTGGAAAACTTCATAAGGTAAAGAAAAGGAGTAAAATGGAATTCCCAACTGCTTAGGAGGACAACAGTGCAAATTAGAGAATCCGAATGCACTTACACAGAGCAACGTGATCACAAGTCCCCTGCCTGTCAAAGTTCGTTTATGCGATTGGCCGGATGAATGGTCGCCGCTTTCAACATTGCTGCTGCGCAAAATTTTGGGATAGCATTATCTCCTTTCTTTTCGAAAAGGAAGGTTCTGAGTACCCTATGCTAAAGGAGGTAAGTTAGGAAGCGCTGAGACACCTTTCCTTAACATTTAAAGAATTCGAATGCTCTTATCATGCCTGCCACGTAATTATTTCCAGACCATTTTTTAGGAGTTAGGAATTTTCCTATGCAAAAAAGACTGTTCGGATGCAGCCTGGGACCCGCAGACACAAGGAATACAGGAGGTCTATTGATGGCACCCAGCAGGGGCAGCACTAGACTTTGGAGACATCCTGGGCTTACGCCCAGACCTACTAGGGGGTTCGGAGGTATGGTCCCCTGGAAAATTTTTTTTTTTGAAAAACAACCCCTTAAATAGCGGCTTCAGGGGACTTTGAAGATACTTAAGGTAAAATTTAGATTTACAATTTAATGCATTCAAAGGTTACTGTATAATCAATTAAGGGTCTATACCTAATTAGGGTCAATAGACGTAGTGGGTCTAGTGGGTCGCTGGAATTGTAAGCACTCATGTAGCAGCATAGTCCTATTTCAGGTACCGTTTTCATGCTATTGCATTTGTTGTCCACTAGATGGTAACATCCTCAAAATAAAAATGCATTTTACCTGATGTAGCAGAAACCATGGCTATTTTATACAGCCTAGAACACCTTCAAGGGTACTCTTCATTCAACATCCCTGTTAAGTTTCATTAGTCTTCATTCACTGTTTTGTCATTGAACATTAACATTAAATAGAGGGTTTGAGAGGCTGTTAGTGCATTGCAAAATTATTTAATGAAAAAAGTAACAGATGCAAGTTATGAAAAGGTATTCTTGCAATATCACAGCTCTTTGCTTCATATTCAACAAATTGAGTGAAAGAACAATGATGAAAAATTGTCACTCAAATTACAACACCGTAAAAACTGAAAATATTATCGCTTCACTGTTGTAACTTAACAATATCTTTGAAAAATGTGTTCCTACTACACCACAGCTCTGGTGGATCTTAGACAAAATGAGTGCATGAACAAATGACTACTAACTCTGACACAACCACACTCTAAAACTGAAAATATTATAGCCTGTTGACTGTCTCTTTGCACAGCATTTAATTCACTTTTCTCTCCTATTTAGCCTTCCCCACGTTTTCCTATTTTGGTGGTGGCGGCAGCATCAGACTGTACCTCCTTGGCTTGAGCTGGGCAAATCTGTCAATCACATTATCTCTGGTAATGACCTCCAGATTTCTCCTCTCAATCATAATAATGGCCAGGTCATTCAGCCTATCTTGAACCATAGTCCTGAGCCATGTGTGCAGGCGGCGTAGGGCACTAAATGAGCGTTCACAGCTGCAGCTGCTGACTGGGATTGTTAGGGGAACTTGTAATAAAGCCCTTAGGGCTGGGAACATGTCAGGATCAAGGAGTTGATAGACACTGGCACTGTCAGAGATGTCTTGGGTGGCCATCTTTCTCCTAAGAAAACTCTTTTCCACCAGGACTTCCTCTGGGTTCAGCCCAAGCTTGTAATGGTGGGCAATGTTTCTGAGGCATTCCTCAGAGAGGAAGTTCTCAGATGTTGGGTCACAAGCTTGGATACTTAGCATGATCTCCTCTCCCACACTGGAATAGCGACAGGAGAGCTCCTCGAGCATCCTGTCCAGGCACGGATAGAAAAGGTGATGTCTAAAGTCATCTGAGCTGGTCATGTTCATGCTTTCCTGACCGCCAGCTGACTCCACCACAAAATCATCCAAGCATTTTTTTCTTTTGCCTGGGAGCAACTGGTGGCCAAATATCATTGTCCTCACGCAAGGCTAGGGTTCTTTTGAAGATGTCCTCAGCACCAGTGTCGGTGCGAAGTTCCTCAAACTTTGAAGGACTGCCATCTTGTACTCTGCTGCTTTGGCCAGGTCTGCATTCTCACCTTGAAGGTAGGGTTGTAGACCCTCTGTTATTCCAAGCAGCTGGGAAAACATCAGTACCATGTACAGTGTCTTAGGCATGCAAAGCTTTGCTTGAATCCCCACAGCAACAGAAGTACCAACTGTGCTGAGGCATGTGAGAATGGCAGGAAGGTTTCTCAGCACAGACCTGACTAACCTCAGCTGGCATGCCCAACTGGTAGGACAGATGTTTCTACTCCTAATTCTTTTTGCATTTGGATAAACTTGTTGTGGTTCACCACTGATGAACTAGACAGGTGTATATGCTTTCCAAAAGTTTAAAGAATGTAAAGGCTACTGGCACTGCTTTGCATGTGTAGCACAAGACAAGGTTGAGGTCATGTGCATAGCAGTGCACATACAGAGCTTCAGGGTGCTCTCTGAAGCAGGCCTGTACCCCGATCATAACCGACACGTCATCATAGGCCTGGGCGACAAAAAGCAGGTCAACCAGAGTGTTTGTCTGCAACACATTCTCAATGGCATCTGTTATGACAGAATACATCTTAGCCCGTTTCAATTCCTTCACAATGTGCTCTATGATTTCTTGTGAGACACTACTTATCATTTCATTTTGGGAGCAATGGGAGAGATAGGTGGAATGTGACTTGGGGGGTGTAATTCTGTAGAAATGGATCAAATTCTTTAATGAGGTCTAATCATTCAAGGAAGTTTCCTCGATTCTGGCTTGTCTTCTGTTCATCATACCCTCGAAACGGGATGCCTTGCTTTCCCAAAAAGGTAGTTACTGCTGCGATTCGTTGAAGATACTGACGCCGTTCTGTAATCTCAGCTGCGTTTGCTACATTAAATTGCTCCATAACATTCCCTTGCCTTTGAGTGCTTTTAAAGCTTTGCCAGCAGGTCATGGTGGACACATGAAAGGTACTCTTTTCATGCTTCCGGAAGGCATCTAAAGCCCTTTTCCAATTTGAAAATCCAGATCCACAAAGTGCATCCTGGTTGGTGCGCATGTTCCGCTTCCCAGACAGGCGACAGGAAAAGCAGAATGCAGAGTCTCTGGCTACAGAGTATTCCAGCCATTTAAATAGTTGAAACCAACCCTTGTTGAATGCTCTTTGCTGAGCTCCATGCTTGCTCAAAGGATACTGAGAGAGGAGCACCTGGTTTGGGCCACTTTCAGGAGTCCCTAGATCACACCCTGCCATTACACCTGCTCTCTCTTGATGTGATGCTTGCTCTTCCACTTCCCTGTTTTCTGCCCCTTGCTGTGAATGAGGTCCTTCCACTTCCCTGGTTTCGTCATTTTCTAGGGGCACGCAAGCAGGCCTAATGGCTGTTCCACCTGCTGCCACCTGCTGTGTTGCATGTTCCTCCTCTTCCCGGACCTCCCCTAACTCATCTGTATGTCAAAGTAAATTCAATGCATAATTTGTAATATTATATTGATAATATAATGTAATATAATATAGTATAATATCATTGTTGACACTACTATCTGTCACTGCTAAGATCTATCTAATATAATTCTGATAGGCTCAACTTCAAAGGATAGGTGTAAACATTCTGGCCTCAGTCTGAAACCTGCACAAATAATGGCAAATAATAGTCTACTATGTTGAAATAAATCATGAATGTTGGAATATGCCTATCAACACCATGATGCATTGCACATCATAGAATTGCATATCAACACCATGATGCACCATGACATATTTCTAGCCGATGCACTGTTCATGCTTTGCTTGCATCTTTATGTTGGATGTGGTTGAGTGAGAAAAAGAAGAGGTCCGGGTTCAATCAGCTGTGAGAGAAGTGACGCAAGCCATTGCTGTGTCGCTAACCTTGGATGCGGGCAGACGGCGCTAAAACTCTACCTAATGAGAGTGTGACAATTGTAATCTCTCTAATCTACTCCAATAAAAACTCTGAGTTTAAACAGCATGTCAAGCACGGACATTTTATTTCCTCAAGTTTCTTAAGTCTTTGGTGGACATAGCATATCGGGTAAGGTCGTATTTTTTATGGACTACCGGTAGCCTACGTAGAAAAAAAATGTCTATGCCTGACGGCTGGACCATAATGACGACTTGTTTGACATTATAATCATGATTATAGCAAAACCAAGATTGGTAGCCGTCGCTATGTAAGGTTTTGTTTTAAGAGATATTTCTCATAAGCTAATAATTTCAGCTATAGGGATGTTACAATTTTTTGCACCTTAGTGGGTAGCCTGCCAGGCAAATTAGCTTTACATCTCCAACCTGAATCAGATAGCAGATCACTGGATGATGATGGTAACCGGACATGGGTGGATGGAGTAGTCTTTTTGAAAAACTGTCTTATATCCATTGTGATTGATTGACAGTAGGCTACTCAATAACTGAGGAAGATTAGAAAACGACATACATGCAGTAGGCCTCCTCTCACTGTCGTTAAGCGGCGCTGCTAGACTCTCTGATTCAGTCCACCCGACTGGAATTCTAGTTCCCCTTAATGCCACTGAAGTCCTTGCGCGGTTGCTATGTTACCGTATGTAAACATCAACCAGTATCGTAAAAGTCACTGCGTAAGGCAGGCTGCCAATAAAAACAGATTCAGCGGAGCAGTTTTGTTCATTCTTTTACAGGTATGATTGATAGATAGCTTATTTTCCCCGTAGTACATTATATGTTCTTGTGCCATTAATCGCCCCGGGGGTAAAACAACGATAAATTGGTAAAAAATAAATAAATAATAAAATTAAAAAAAGACCCGGGGCTTTTGAAGAAACATCCTGAAGAAACAGCCCCTCAAGCCCACCCCTAGCGCCGCGCCTGGTGCCCAGTGAAAACTGAACAGAACAGGAAAAAGGTGTATGCAATTAAAACTCAGGGGTGTTGAAACGAGGAAGTGGAGACTTGATTGGAGTTGTGGGCGTGGGCACCAGGCTGCCAGGCAGGCCTATTAATTGTTTAATCACGTGTCGGACCTTTTTCACAAAGACTATTTTGACACGTCAAAGCAGCAAGCACAGGTGTGATAATTATGGTCCCACTTCATTTAGATTTTTTGGGGCACATATGGCTTTTGTGTTGTGCTTGCTATGTCACTGGAATAGTTGTAACACAGCAATAGTTGTAGCACAACCATAATCACTTTTTTTAATTACTCTTGTATTTTCCCTGCTTTTACATGTAAAATGGCAATCGTGAAAAAAGACCCATTTCCTGCACATCAATCCAAAAAATAACTTATTTTTACGTCCAAATATAGAACCACATTATCTGTGGTGTAATCTGAGTTAACAATATTGTGTTTTATTTGCTAGGGTAAATATTAGGGGCGTAACGATTCTGAATCGATGTTTTTTAAAGCATAGTAACACCACCTGTTACCATGGGGCGAACATCCGAGCTTTCTCTTTTCCTTTATTAACCCCCGTGCTGTCCTGAACGAAAGTGCCTAACATCAAAGGGCATGGGAAATGCTTTCGGAAAAAACTTGACTGACATCAGCATTTTTCAGCTACGTGCTGAAAGGAGCCAAGCAAATGAAAACAAAATCGTCTCCTATTAACTAATTAGGCAACTCTAAGAAAAGTAAACCTGTTCCCATTTACTTTGCTTGATTAGCAATCAAATGGTGGATTCGTTTACTCTCTAAGTTGAATGAGTAGAGCTGTTTATTTAGACAACATGTTTGATTGCTGCATTTTGAAATTAAAATGGCCGTAGAACAGCAGATTTGCATGAACACGATTACCATTGCCACGCCATTTCGTGCTACTGTGATAATTTATATCTCACATTCACGTTTCATCCGCTTTTCAGAATGTTTTCCGCCTTGTGTATTTTTTAGACGCTTTTAAACTCCAGGGCGATCTTGTAACAAATCTGTTTTAAATTAACCTTGAATAATGTCCTAAAATGCTACAATCAGAGATGTAATTCAGAGGAAGATTTTTTCAAATTATTCAAATTGGCATTCTTTCAATCTAACACCGTAGGCCAGTTAGGTTTGTCTGCTTTTCACCATCACATCTTAATCGTTATAGGCTACTGGCTAAATTTCTTGATTGTTATTTAGGCCAAGCACACGGTAGCAGATTTAAGGAAGGGCGGACCACCTGCAATTAGCGAAATCTAAACTCGGGCTTCTTCCCGACGGCATTTTAAAACGTTTTAAGCCACTTCAGGTGCGTATATTTCAAGACATTACACGCGACTGCCTTCACACCCCATGACGGCAAGTTGTCTCATCACACTTAAAAAAAAAAAAAAAAAAAGGAAAATCCTCGTTCAATGTCGCCACATCCCAACTCAGCATTTCATCTCTCATTGTAGTATTTTTAGGAGATCTATAATGATAAAATAAAAATAAAGAGATTTATTTTCAGATCGCCCAGGATTTCAAAAAATACACGAGGTGAAAAACATTAAAGCGGATGAAACGTGAATGTGAGCTATAAATAATCACAATCGCACGAAATTGCCAAATACGCGTTCTTGCAAATCTATGCCCATTTAACTTTAGGAATTCAGCAATCAAACATGCTGTCGTAATAAACAGCTCTACTCATTCAGCAAAGTAAATAAGCGAATCCCTGTTTGATTGCTAATTGAGCAAAGTAAACAGGGACAAGATTAGAGTAACCTAATTGGTTATAAGGAGATGATTCTGTAGTCCTTTACTTGGCTCCGTGCAGCAAGTCGCCGAAAAATACTAATCAGTCAAGTTTTTTTTCCGGAAGCATTTCTCATGCCCTTTGATGTTTGGCACTTTCGTTCAAGACTGCGTCGGGTTTAATAAGGAAAAGGGAAAGCTCGGATGTTCGCCCCATGGCGGTCCAATGCCTTAAAAAACATCGATTCAGAATCGATTCAGAATCGTTACACCCCTAGTAAATATGTTCAGCTACAGGAAGTGGTGAGTTCTGTACTGTGTAGGGATGGGACTATGAGGACATTCATGAAGTTAGACAGCAATAAAGACTGTTGACTGTTACTCTTACAAATTGCTGTATGAATCCTTGATGCATGGCACAATATCTACGTCTGAAATGGGTCATATTTAGATGTCTAAATCTTGAACCTTATTGGCACGTCGTGCTGACATAGGCTATATATGCCTATGTCAATAATTGCTGAGGTGTTTGTTCTTTTTAGTTTTTGTCATTCTTACCTTATTTTTGTATTTATAATTTAGTTTATTTGCTGGCTTTATTGAAAATAAATCTGCTCCAGTGGAGTCAAACTTTCCTTTCCCTTGAACGCATTTTCTTTCAACGGGAAAATCTCTACAAGACTGGCTGGAATTTAAAAAAAATTTTAAAAAAAGACAATCAGAGATGGCAGACTTCACCCCATTCACGCAAATATTGGCAAGTGCGGAAACACAAACAAACACGCAGAGCCACTAGATGGCAGACTTCACCCATTCACGCAAATATTGGCAAGTGCGGAAACAGACAGACAAACAAACAAAAAAACAAACACACAGAGCTGCTAAAAACAGTACTTCACCTCCACTTTGTGGGGTGAAGTAAAAATTTAAATTTCAAAATCAAAGAATAAAAAATGGTTGTATTTAGATGGAATGTATGCCTGTAGTGACATATAAGTGAAATTTAATTTTAAAAAAAATTCATAAGTTTTCCGGGTTGTTCCCTGAGAAATCTCAATTGACACACAGGGCCCTATCTTGCGCCAGAGTCCCTAAACCCGTTATTTGGGGATTTAGCATTGTGTAAGAGGCGTTCCCCCGCAAAAGTTGCTATCTTGCACACCTGCCTATATCCCTAAAACACCTGCGCTACCCGTTATATTATGCATAGGTGTGGTTTGGGCGTTACGCCAGTTAAACCAATCAGTGTGCTAGGTGCCATTGCGTTTAGGAGCAGGCTGCGCTATCCCAAATCCTCAAACCGAAACCCGTGATGAGGTCGCCACGTTTCTCCGAAGACGAAGTTAAATTGCTCATGCATGAAGTCAAATCCAGACAGGGGGGGAACTGTTTTTGTTAAGTTAATCATGAATTGTATTATTTTATTATTATTATTATTTGACATTGACATATTGTTTAATGTTTGGTATGTAATTTAAAAAAAAACATCAAGCCTACCCCTTTTGTGATTGAAACTTCAAAAAAAAAAAAAAAGAAAAAAAAAAAAAAATGCGTTTCACCATGATTGGGTCATGCCTCCAATTGAGCTGAGTGGGTGTTGGATTGACCCACTAGCATATAAAAATAGTGCCACAGTAACCCTAACAGCAAGGGGCAAGGCAAACGGACAGATGCCAGCGGTGTATACATCATCTGCAACCAGGTGACATAATTCCGTCACTGCCTGATGGGAGAGGCGCAGTTTTGTCACGCGTTCTCGTTCTGTGGGAAATAATACTCAGGACCGGCGCTAGACCTGAAGATTTGGGAGAAAATATCCTTCCCTTTATTCACTACAATTAGTCCTGCTAATTCTAGATGGTTTTCCCTTATTAACACATTTTCCAATTCAAGAATATTCAAGTGGCGATTGAAGACACGGCTTCTCTCCCACATGCGATCTAACAGCGACAAAATAATGGGCTACATTCAGTACAGAAAAATAATTTAATTATAAATAGGTCTATGCACTGGCACTCAGCAACGGTAATTTTTTTTTTCCAGCGAGAGCGCATTTCAGAACTCTTTTGCGAATGAAGGTAATTTCGGCGACAAGTACACGCACACCTGTTTTTGCAGCACGGTCGCAAGAACTTGCTGTAAAAAAGTTGACAGCTGCCTGATTGGAAAATGTAAACGGATCTAAACCACGTACTTGTCACCAGAATTACCTTCATTCGCTGAAGAGTTCTGAAATGCCGCTCTCGCAGGAAAAAAAAGTTACGTCGCTGAGTGCCAGTGCATAGACCTAATTATAATTAATTATTTTTCTGAACTGAATGTAGCCCATGTCGCTGTTAGATCGCATAGGGGGAGAGAAGCCGTGTCTTCAATTGCCAAATGGGTAGCAGGTGGTTTGAGGACCCGCTATACGCTTTCCCTAACCTGTGTGGTCAAGATAGCAATTTTAGGGAAAGCGCATAAACACGCCCACGGGCACACCTCCAGTCGCAAATAAAGGATTCGGCATAATGTATAGCGGGTAGTGTGGCCGCAAGATACCGTTTAGGGATAGTGGAAGCTGCTAAATGCGTAATTCACGGGTAGCGGGTAGTGGCAACGGGTAGGGCAGTGTGAAAGATAGAGCCCACAGTGCCCAAAAAGGTGCCTGAATTGCCAATTTGGAGATGCCCCCCTAGACATTCCTGAATTAAAACCACTCTAATTTTACTCTGATTTACTTGATTAGAATAACCTTTGGCACAGAAAATGGTAAGATTCTCTCAATTTTTTTTTAGAGGTTTCAGACTGCAACTAAATAATTTCAAAGGGATAAAAGAAAAAGTTTGCTAGTCGGAAATGAAATCTTTCATTTATGCTGTGTTCCATTTTAATTTACATTCAGTGACATACATGCTGACTTTTGCACCATGACTAAAATCCCCAAGGTGTTACCTTTTTTATGATACCAAGATTATTCAAATCGACCAAGAAGTTGCAGAGATATACTCATTTCATTTTGGGCATGTCATTTTCAAGTCAGAGGCTCAGGGCTTAAGAGGTTAGTACAAGACAAGGAAAATGTGAGTGAACACAATATCAATCCATCCATTTTCCACCGCTTATCTGGGGCTTGGTCACGGGGGTAACAGACTAAGCAGAGAGGCCCAGGTACCCCCTTCCCCAGCCACTTCCTCCAACTCTACCTGAGGGACCCCAAGCCGTTCCTAGGCCAACTGGGAGATAAAGTGCCTCCAGAGTGTCCTAGGCATGCCTTGGGGCCTCCTCCCAGTTAGAGATCCCCGGTCAACCTGTGCTGCGCTTTAATATCCTGTCCATGAAAATCATGAATAAAATAGGTGACAAGGCACACCCTTGGCGGAGTCCAACACCAACTGGAAACAAGCCCAACTTAATGCTGAGAATGCGGACATAACTTTGGCTTTGGTTGTACTGGGATCAAATGGCTCAAATTAACGGCCCTGGAGCCCCATATTCCCGCAGCACCCCCCACAGGATACCTCATAAGAAACGGTCATAAGCCTCCTCCAAGTCCACAAAACACATGTAGACTGGATGGACAAACTCCCATGACCCCTCCAGTATCCATGCGAAGGTAAAAAGTTGGCCCACTGTTCCATGGCCAGAACAGAACCCACATTGCTCCTGCTGAATCCAAGGTTCGATAATCGGGTGGAGTCTTCTTTCCAGTACTCTGGCATAGACATTCTCTGGAGGCTGAGCAGTGTGATCCCCCATAGTTCGGTCCCCTTTTTTAAAAATGGGAACTGCCACCCTAGTTTGCCAGTCCAAGGGTACTATACCGAGCATCCATGCGATGTCAGACAGGCGTGTCAACGATAACAGCTGAACAACATCCAGGGCCTTCAGCATCTCAGAATGAATCTTGTCTTTGTCCATTCCCGATGATTTGCCACTGCGGAGCTTTTCGATCAACTCAGCGACTTCCACCAGGGAGATAGGCTAGGACCTTCAGCCCCGCCTCTACAATGAAGGGCGTGTCTGCTGGACTCAGGAGTCCCTCAAAATGCTCCTTCAACCGCCGGACAATATCTGCTGGAAACAGCCTGGACGAAGCCCTGCCTCCCCTTCCTGAGTCGTCAGACAGTTTGTCAGAACCTCTTTAAGGCCACCCGAAAGTCCTTCTCCATAGCCTCCCCAAACTCCTTCAAACCCGAGTTTTTGCTTCAGCGATTACCGCAGCTGCAGTCCTTCTAGCCTGCCGGTACCCGTCTGCTGAGTCAGGGGTCCTTTGAGTCAACAAAGCCTCCATGCATCGCTACCTTATCATGGTGGAGGAGTTTGCCTGCCCCTGGGGTCTGTGTTGTCTGGAGTTTAACCCCTAGTAGGGTTTCCCATGGTAAACTGGTCCCAGGTGAGGGTCTAGATCACGTGTCAAACTGGTGCCATGGAGGGCCAAGAGGCTGTAGGTTTTCATTACATCCAAAAACTCCAGCAGGTGATTTCACTGATTACCTTACCTTCAAGCAGAGAGAAGGGACTAATCAGTGAAATCATCTGGTGGAGTTTTTGGATGGAATGAAAACCTACAGCCTCTTGGCCCTGCTTGGCACCAGTTTGATACCGCTGGTCTAGATGAAAAGCGATTCATTAGCCTCTTATCACAAGCTCCTCCATGGAAATGAGAACCTTGCCTGAATATACTCATTTCATTTTGGGCATGTCATTTTCAAGTCAGAGGATCAGGGCTTAAGAGGTTAATCCCGACCTCTGATTAAAAATGAAAATTCGCCAGGAAAAAAAACAGGTGCTACATGCTGTTTTGAAAGCCAAATTTAATTTTATATGACACAATTTTACAAAGTTTTTTGGCGTTGCGTGTCATGCATAACGACCACACTGAGCTGCAGAGGAACGAATTGGAGGACCCAATTTTTTGCTGACAACTTCTGCAATTCACAAGTCACAGAATTTCAGTTTTGAGATATTGATGGTGGAAGTTTTCAAAACATGCTGCAGATACTTTTTTTTCAAGGTAGCTTATTATGGACTTGTGTGCTAGTTCTAGGGGCTAAACATGGTTAGTCGCCTTTTTTTGGGGAATGATTCTCCTTTATTACCAAGAAATCGAGAAAAGTAGTTTTGGATTTGATGTGACAAAATGGTTGGATTTGGGTACTTTTTGTGGAAAAATCAAGGTCTTGAGTACTTTTAACACCGAAAACCCTTTATTGCTTAGCTTTCAATACAAACATGTTATTTTAGCGAAGCTTCCTTGCTTTTCTGCCTTTATGGTAGGCAGAACTACTTCTTTAACACTAATATAACTTGGTTAAATGCAAAGTCACTTAGACAAATCCGAAACGAAAATATGAAATTCAGAAAAACTTAATTTTGGGGAACCAGTCATCTTTCAAACAAAACCTCCCTTCTACTTGAATGATTGCTTCAAAATCCTAACTTATGCAACTTTTATAACAGCAAAATTTACTTCTGGGAGTATGAACATTCCCTTGGTAACCATGATAGCCCCTCAAACATTCTATTGTTGATAAGTGAGAAATACCGCTACTCCACACTCCAAATGTTCAGTCCAAGATAACTTGGTTAAATCAGGAATGTCCTCAAGAAAACTAACCTTGGCGCTAAACCGTATTTCCCATGGATTTAGATTCCTTTCTGCTGATATTGTTTGCTTAAAATCTATCCAATATATCAAAGAAATCTACACCAAAGAGTAGGAAATTATCATGGATACTCATACCTTTGTGGATGAGGGGAATACTAATTTGACTCCATTAATACGGAATAGTCCAAAAAAAAAAAAAAATAATAATAAACTCTGCCACATCAGTAAACAACGTCCTAAAGTTACCCGAGTCTTGACGCCGGTCATATTGTTGTAACACCTTTATGTTCTGCTCAGAAGTTAGCATCAAAATCACACGAGAACAACAAAATCTACACCTAAGAGCAACAGTAAAAAATACCATGAATCATGAGACTGATTCCGGCATTTTGCTTAGCCAGTCATGGACTAGGGCACTTATTGCACAGATTTTATAGACTTTAGTACTTGCGGAAAACTTTAGTGGATTACGAAAACACCATATAACAATAAACAGGGGTGAGGTAACTTTTTCCTAATTTTGGAATCAAATGATTCTGTGCAGATTCCAGAACTGGTGCGAGTTTGATTTTTTCAAAAATGTGACTTAGGTACTTCTTGCAGGCAGGTCTTGGTGAACCAGTTGAATATACTAAACTAGAATTTTCATTGTTTTGAGGCATTTGCTTCTTAAAGTACTCAAGTCCACAGACTGATGTTTGAAATATTTGGGCTAAGAATCAAGACAGAGGCTAGAAGGTCTCCTAATGTGTTTTAAGACATCTTTTCTGATATTTTATTACGTTTACATCAGCATGTAACACAATCCCCACAAGTTGTCAAATTCTTAAAGCTATAGTACGTAACTTTTACATGTTCGTAAATGTCCATTTCATCAAAGCCACTACTAGAGGAGATGACACAATGCTGATTAAGCCGATCGGCCCCTCTAACATCTTGCTGTATTTTTCAGTATTTGTTGTTTTGTATTGCGTGTCGACCGGCGACATTCCTGCGTTGGAACACAGGATATGACACGTTTTATTTCAAAACAAGAAGGGAGGGGGAGGAAGAGCGGAGAGTCTCCTAACAAGAGAGCTCTGGACCCCACGTGACTTGTTTTGTTTGGACCAGCGCCGCAGATTTCAAGCCTTCTGAGTTCACAACTCACTTTAATTCGAACGACGTTGGACTTCATTTTGAAAAACTAAATCGGTTAAATATTACTAGTGAGGCCGGAACGAAGCTTCTTGAAGTCTTGAAGCTTTCCAGCCAAATGGTTCATAAAAGGGTTCATTTCTCGAGGCTTCATGCGCACACAAACCCCCTTCTGGTAAAAGACTGTAAAACAAGCAAATGTGTTTGTTGTCATTTTAACTGTATGTGATACCCTCAAACCTGTGTTGCCACAGTTTGGGCATGGGAATAATAACTGCCAGGGACAAGAAATAAATTTATTTTAATTTAACTATGCATTTTTCTATTGCGAGCACAAGTTAATTACCCATTCAAACCACGTGTCTTTGTCTGCCTTTATTAACGAGCTTGTGCTTGTTTTTAAATAGTGCGCATAAGAGTTTCTTGGCTGATATTTAAATTGATGTTCCGTGGTAATAGTACACATACCAAAGTGAACCTCCCCTTTTACATAAATATTTGAAAAAGTCATGATAATGATAGAGGAACAATTGTGTTTTTAAACTGTGGCAATGTTAACAAGGAAGAGGACAGTGACGGTGCTTGTATGTAAACAGAAGGGCAGTGAAGTTCTTTGAAGGCTCCATTTAAATAAGCAGCAAATACGTCACTTACAAACTAACCAAACTCCAACACTAACCCAAGAAGTGTGAGAGGATCCATTAAGGTGTATTTATGTTCATAAATCACACCAACTACTCGAACCACTTCCTGAACCAGCGAGGCTCCCAACGCCATCAGTTACGTCACTCGCCCTTAAAGACACAAGCCTCGACACGCGCTTCACTAAACAATTCCTGGATTTCTTGACACACGCTCCGAAGCATCGGCACAATACGTCCCATCACTAAATATTACAGACTCGGAGATTTATGGAATAATTTGTGAGTACTTGCATTTGCGTAGTTACCACAGAACAGTAGAACAGTGCCGTGACAAACTAAAGAAACTGTGGCTGCGATATTTCAAAGTGGAGGACGCAGTGTGAATGTCTGGCTGCTCAAGTTATGAGAAAGATAAATTTTCGTGGTATAGGCAGTGGATAGCATAATCGGCCAAAAACGCAAGGGCGAAAGTATTCTGTTTTCAACCTCCATCAACTGTTGCGGCTACGGTCATGTATCATCATGATAAACTACCACCATGATACAAACCAAAATAACACAAGCATTATAACAGTGCGAACACTGTCGTCAGTCGTCATCGGCCTTCGGCGGTGTGATCCAGTGCTGCATCCTTCTGATTCAAGTGGGTCAAATTTGCTATCTACCTATGGCTGCTGTGGTGTGTATAGCGGTGTTTCTACTCTATAGGATTCAGGGAAAGCTGGAATCCACCACATATAGACACATTTGTAGAATGGGTCGACATACCCAAGTGTAGACCGGAGACTACAGAAATCCGGTGGGGCTAAGTTTGGAGGGAAACATGGACAGTGAGCAGCAGCAAAAAGTGGACCAACAACTTATGGACTGCTTAGGTGTGTAGGACCCGTGTGCAGAACTGTGGTGTGTCGTTAGCGTGGAGTAACGAACAGCTTCTGTGCTGGTATATGACGAAGGGGCGAAAGCTCCAGGCTAAACGGTCTTTTTGGAAATGGCCCGTGGTAATGGTTTACATATTGCGCCGGAATGACCAGCGTTTGCTTGCTGAGAATGGGCGCGTTAAGGATAGTACGCTAGTCCCATTCATGGGCCTCCGAGGGCTTGTTTTAACATTCTGACATTTACTGGCCCAGCGGAGTCAGATGCCGTGCCATTGACAAAACCTGCAAAAATGGAAATCGCTGAAATCTAACTTCCTGCCCAGAATCGTTCAAGGCACAGCCATGAAATTGTGACACGCGCGCTGATTGGCTGGCGCTTGAGAGACCTGGCAGGCCTCTCGAGCGCCAGCCAATCAGCACGCGTGTCAGAATCTCATGGCTATGTGGAGTTTTGCCGTGAACGATTCCGGGCAGGAAGTTAGATTTCAGGGGTGAAGTCTTGCCTTTTCCAGACTTATTCTTCGGAATGAGAGGGAGTTACGATGAATGGTTGGTGCCGAACGAAACTTTACTTTACGTTGTTACGCCGATACCAGACACAAGGTAAGGCAGAAGAAAGTTTTGACGCTAGCAGCTGTAGAAGACAAGTGGTGTCTGGCGATTTCCATTTTTGCAGATTTTGTCAATGGCACGGCATGTGACTCCGCTGGGCCAGTAAATGTCAGAATGTTAAAACAAGCCCTCGGAGGCAAATGAATGGGGCTAGATAGTACGCGACAGCGAGAGAGAGCTCCGTTAAGCTCCGTTAGCGTGAACAGTTGCTTATGTATAGCTAGCGAATCGATAACATGGGCATACGTCATATGGAAGTGCCGGCCGTATTGTTCTAATAATGCAAAGTTCCTCTAGGGGGCAACAGAAGTTACGCACTATAGCTTTAAAATCTCGTTTCTCTAAAAAGGCAAAAACGGACTTGCACACTTCTGGAAATCAACCCTTCAATTGCTCTTTGAAAAAATATGCTTATAAAAAATTTGAGGACTGCTGATGAATCCAAAAATTTGGCACAGGGGCTATATACTGTAATGTATATAAATATTTTTGCGACATATGCTGCCATCAACCATATGTTGAAAAAATGGCAAACCATTTGCAGCATGGATTACAAGGAGACCCACATGGTTGCGTAATCAAGGGGAAGGTGCGGGTGCAAGGTGAAGCCCGTGTACAATTATCTAGCTGAAAACTTGAATAATCCAGGAATGGAGGAAATTCCACCACAAGACATGACCAACTTGTATTCATAGTGTCTTAACACTTAATATGTAATTAATATACATGGTGATGGTAAAACAGTGTTGCTACCATCATATTGTATATTTTAATAAGTATTAAATTCAGAACATCAACTACTGTAATATGTTTTTCTATTTTCAACACAGTAGAGGGTCAATGGACTTTTCAAGTAATTATTGAAGTTATTTGCACTTTCTATGATGTTTCAACATGTGGTTTAATGTGGGTTTAGTGTGTATCCATGGTAAATTACTTTTGAATCTTTTTTCATTTTGAACAATTTCATTTTTGAACAAGAGTTATTGTAAATAATGCAAAGTGTGTACAAAAGCAATACTCAGAAAAACAGAAAAGATTGGCTTTGCCAATTATACTCCAGCTTTGGAGTAACTGTCCTACTCATTCTTGTTTTTGCATACAGTTACTCCATCAATTTCATTGGCATAATTTGAATAAATACAAATTTCATCAGTACGTTCTGCAGTTGAGAACTGTGTATTTTGTTTGTTTTTTTTTAGTTTGCAAAACTTTTATGTGAAGTAATTTTTCCATTATAATAGCAATGTAAACGGTACAAGGGGGCACATAATTCTAATTATTTATTTCTAATTTTGACAGCCATGAAGATCAGATTAGTTCTTCTCTGTGTGGCTGTAATGCTCACAGTTGGTAAGATCTGCTCTCGTTTTGTCTGAATTAATTATTTTTTCTTAGCTTTATACCATTTCTGAAATAACACAGCTCTCTACTACCCAGTGGGCACACGACGTTGATTCAACGTTGATATAACATTGAAGCAACCCCAACAGCATTGTTTCAACATTGTTTAAATGTTGTGTGCCCACTGGGTACTGTTTGCATGTCTTTTTGCAAAACATTCTAATGCTAAATGTCGTAAATCACACCTCCTATTTTATCCTGTTACTCTGTATCATGCCTCTTTTCTTCTGTAATGTCCATTTCAATGCATATTCCCTGTCAGCAGTCAATGGATGTCCTGTAGGAAGAGAGTTTCTCACGGCCTTTCTGGCAAATTTCGAAGCTGGGATACCACATGCAAAACTAGAGCTGGCCATCACTGCATACGCAAAGCGGGCCGTTGTGAGAATAGAAGTTAAGGAAATCTCGCTCTCCCATAAGATTCGGGTTAAAAAATGGTCCACTGCCCGAGTCCGCTTGCCACAGTCAGTTGAGATGCAGGGCTTGGGAGCTTCCCAGAAAACAGTGCAGATCACCGCTGATGCTGACATCTCTGTGGTTGCGTTTAACAAGAAGCTAGCTTCTGGAGACAGCAGTTTTGTGCTTCCCTCTTCAGCTCTGGGTAATGATTACATGGTCTACACCCCAGATACTCGCCCCAAAAACATGGACAAGCTGGTAGCTATCATCAATGGCAAGGATGCTAATAAAGTAGAAATCCACCCCAAAAGAAACATGCCAGTTAAGGGCAGCAAGAAATGGAAGAAGAAGGACAAGGTCACCATCAAAATGGCCCCGTATGAGGTTTACCAATTCCGAAGCCATAAGTCTTTTACAGGCACTCGTCTTAAAGCCAGCCATCCAGTGGCAGTCATGGCTGGGCACCAGTGCTCCAAAAATGGCAAACACTGCACACATGTTTCCCAGCAGCTTCTCCCTGTACAGATGCTTTCCAAACATTTGCTTGTACCAGTAATACGGAAATCTAAGGATGTTCTCCACGTGTTGGCAATCAAAGACAAAACTAAGGTCAGCTTTGTCAGAGGAAGGAAGGAAAAGACTAAAGAGCTTAAGACTGGGCAAACATGGAATATACGTGCTAGTGGAAAAATCCCTCTGGTTCTTAACAGCAACAGGAAAATAATGGTGATGTATTCCAGCGGAAACGATTCCCGCAATCAATTCTTCATGAGCATCCTACCACAATCACAGATGTCCAACATGTGGTCCATTGATACTCAAGCATCACTGATAAACACTGCTGTGATCATCTCTGAAGCAGCTGGGATCAAGTCCATTCGATTGAATGGTAAAAAGCTCCCAAAGAAAATCAAGTGGAAACAATTCCCTGCTGATTATGCCTTTAGGTGGACCAGAGTGCCACTTGGGGAAAAACAGCGCCATGTTAAGATAACCTGTGATGCCCTCGCAGCAGTTTACGTGCATGGTGCCAAGTTTTCCCAGAGCTACAGTACAGCTGGGGTATGCTATCCAGGTAAATTACAAAAGGGTACTAAATTAGCATTACATTGCACTTTACAGTTGGCTGAAATGCACTTTCAAATTTATATCAATTAGTTGATCATGTCTATAAGGGAACGTGACCTGTGTTCCCTCTGAATGTTTTTATCCACCTGTAGGTTCTATGCCCCAGCGACGTCCAGATCCATGTGAGAATGTTTCATGCAAGAAACGGCACGAATGCCGAAAGGGGGCTTGTGTTAAGATCTCCAAGGCAACATGCAGAGCCACTGGGGATCCCCATTACAAAACATTAGATGGGAAGCCATTTGACTTTCAGGGAACCTGCACTTACATCATGTCCACCACTGTGGGTAATAATAAAGGGTTGATACCTTTCACAATTCTGGCCAAGAACGATAACCGAGGAAAGAAATATGTATCATTTGTAAGGAAGGTTACAATCAAGGTCTACAATCAGACAATAACAATAGCTAAACGAAAAGGGATAATTCAGGTGAGGCTTTGGAATACTGTCAAAAAGTTTAAATCCAATGGAATTATGATTCTGTGCTATGTATAGATCCATTCAAATTCTTCTTTCTCCACAATGCCATAGGTAAATGGAGTGAATTGCCATCTTCCAGTAATCCATCGTCTTGCTGCTGGGGGAAAACTGCATGTGGTGCAAAGAAACCGCAATGCTGTTCTGAAAACTGATTTCGGATTGGTGGTAAGCTATGACTGGAAGTCAAAGCTCTACATCACAGTTCCAAGCAGCTACTCTCAATCAGTGGGTGGGCTCTGTGGAAACTACAATGGAAAGCGTAAAGATGAATTCACCACTCGTGAGGGAAAAAAAACCTCCAGCGTGATAGAGTTTGCTAAAAGCTGGAAAGAGCCAGATGGAGATGTCTTTTGTTATGATGAATGCCGGGGAGTTTGCCCCAGTTGCTCTGCAATACTTCAGGAAAAGTACAGATCAGAGGACTTCTGTGGCCTTATGGCAAAGAAAGATGGTCCATTTGCCAGCTGCCATAATATATTGGAACCTGACATGTTTGTTGACAATTGCATTTATGATGTGTGCGTCAATAAGGGCATGAAAAACTTCCTTTGTGACAATATTGAGAGCTATGCAAGTGCCTGCAGCACAGAGGGAGTGAATCTGACGAAAGGGATCTGGAGGGAGCAGGCAAATTGTCGTAAGTTTGTGATCGTTTTTAGCATGTAAATATGAAAATATAATGGATAAAACAAAAATGTCCATGTTTGATGTCAGCAACCATCAGGAGTGGGCTGAGAATGCAATGAGAGATTGGGAATTTTCAAGTGATCATTTGATTAAATGAGGAAGCCTCGTACATTTTTTTTTTTTTTTTTATTTGAGCGTCCAAAATAGCAGACACAAAAAAAATAATAAATGTATGTATTATGTTAGGATTATGTATAAGAGGCTGTCACTTTTACATAGGGTGATATGAGCTGGATTCTTTCACACCATATAATCTGATTTGTAAAATGCACTGCTGTTTTCAAACCTGTGGAACTTCAGACCTATTTTAACACCCTAAAGCCCAGTGTCCCCTTTGCGGCAACACCAGCATCACAGGATTTTCAGTGGCGTGCAGTGACCCTTAAAGGCATAGATCGCTTGATTAATAATCACACAGTTTATTCACTGAATAATGAAGAGCGTGTAATTATTAACATTTTATCAAGAAATGACGGAGATCACTGATCGGCTACATGGACAACGTATTTAAAGTGAGACAGCATTTCGGTTTTTCTTAGTATTCAAATAAATGATTCATATTATTATGTCACCAATTTGATCAGAATTTATGCTGTCTAGAAGAATTTTATCTTTTTAACCTATGTGGGCGGAAAATCAACTGGCCTGACGAACGTGACCCATTATAACATCCAAAGAGTTCAATTTTGGTCTCATCTGACCAGAGTATATTCCCACGGGATTTCATACGCTTGTCCAAATGTTGTGCAGTGAACTTTAAATGAGCTTCAACATGCTTTTTCATCAGCAATGGAGTCTTGTGCGGTGAGCGTGCATAGAGGCCATGGCGGTTGAGTGCATTACTTATTGTTTTCTTTGATACAACTGTACCTGCTAATTCCAGGTCTTTCTGAAGCTTTGTGCGTGGTCCTTGGCTCTTGGACAACTCTTCTGATTATTCTTTTGACTCCTCTGTCAGAAATCTTGCTAGGAGCACCTGGCCGTGATCAGTTTATGGTGAAATGATTTTCTTTCCACCTCCGAATTATGGCCTCAAAGGTGCTCACTGGAACATTCAGAAGTTTAGAAATACACCTGTAACCAATGCCATCAGTATGTTTTGCAACAATAAGGTTGCAAAGGTCTTGAGAGAGCCCTTTACCCATCATGAAATGCTTCTTGCGTGACACCTTGGTAATGAGAAACCTTTTTATTGGCCATCAATTAGGACTAAATCAGCTGATATTAATTTGCACTGATAGAGGGCAGGATACTAAATATTGACAGATTTCAGTTGGTTTTTTTTTTTGGCTTTCCATGCCTTTTTGCACCTCCTTTTCTTCATGTGTTAAATACTTATTCCCTGTGTCATTCGACTTTATTACACATAACTTAATTTATGGACTTATTTGATTCGATTTCTTTGTGCGTGTGGATTACTTGGGTTGTTACCGACATCTGGTGAAAATTTCATGTCAATAGCCCCATAAAAAATATATTTACTAAGAAAAAGTTGACGCGTTCAGTACTTATTTTCCCTGCTGTATATGTCTTAATCATTAATGGCAACGCAGCTAATTGGTAGCCTATTTGTTCTGTAAATTAATTCAGTTAATTGTCAGATTCTTATTCGGAAACAGGTTGAGAGTCAACCTGCAAAATGGTAATATCACGGGTTAACACGTGGACTTGAGTTGGCAAAACCTTGGGCGTATCAAGCCACCCAGACGCTGACAGAGAAAAAAAGATATACCATTTTGACCCTCAAAACTGAACAAATTAACACTGATTTCTAATTTTTTGGAAATGTAAATGGGAACGGGTTTTGAGAAGTAATGTGTTGTAAGGCGAGATGAGGGCAGGGCAATAATTACTCCAATGGCAAGTCCTGGGTGAAAGAGTTTAAATTTTAGTAGAGATCTCAATATTTCCAATGATCCAAAATATGTCCTATTGAATTACAGGTGAATATTCACAAATTGATGTACCAGATCTAGATGTTTTCCATTTGATGCTGTGGCCACAAAAACATGGCATCCAGGGTTTGAATATTTCTCTTAGTATAATTGTGAAGTAATTTCTGTGAAGCATTGCAACCAGTAGGAACAGAATATGTATGTGGCATTGCGCCTCATGCAAGAAGCGATATATGAACACATTTTCTCTTATTTATTGTGTATTAATGAAATAATATATGAACCATGAAATGTCAAAATATTTTTAAAAGCTTAAAGAGCTTTATATTCAGGTATGAAAATATAAAAGCTCAAAACCTCATCCAAGACAGTGATATTGCCATGCTCATCATGCCGATGTTACACACGGCCATGTCAGGGATTCCCAATTAGGCTCTACTCTGTGAAAATCTTGACCAAAATCGGCAGTCTCTTAGCTCACCAAAAAAATTATTGCTCCACTCGTTTAGCACAAGGGAGAAGGGTGACGTCCAGTAATAATTAATACTGTGCAGTGTGGAGAACCAAGCTCATCTTAATCATTTGTTTTTTGTTTGTATGTATGCAACTGATGCTTTTGGCGATTCTGCAGACTGTACCTTGTTTAATAAGGTCTATATGGTCCATATGCATGATGAGCAGAAGTTCTGAATAGTGGTCCACCATGGCCAACGGAAAATTGTGTTGAGCCACAAAAAGAAGCATCCAGTTTTGTTTCTTTACCGTGGTGTGTGTTCATGTACTCTTTCATCATTGTCAAAATGACTAGCTTCCAATAATTAATATCTTGATTAGTTTTTTTCTAAGTAGAGACCATCTGGAATCCAACCAGCCGCGAGGACAGCAAGGCAATTACCTGAACCAGGGCTCGATTTGAGCAAGTATAATGATAATAAATATAATCTATCAAATCTATCGTTCACATCTTTGTACTCAAAGTTTCTTTTTATCCCAGCTAGTGACATGCAATGTCTTAAGACTGAATCTAAAACGATTCCGATATTATTGTGTTGACGTGGACTGACAGACAGAACTTACGATTCCAATGTCAGCTACGCTTTGTGGCTGGTTCAACCAGCTATGCTTCACGGCTGAAATTGAACATCTGAATAACTTTATTTGAAAGTCCGTAACCTGTGTAATTGGCGGAAAATCTATATAACTTATCGGCAATCCTTGTAAGTTGACGTATGTTTAATAGAATCGAATTTAGATTGATATATGTTTTAAAGGAATTTTAATTATTGGATTATTTAATTTATGCTTAAATATACTATTGGTCAATTGATCCCAATTAAGACAATAAAATTCTGGAAGTTCATATTTACTTTAAGTTGATTTAACAGTACTTCAATTTCACTGCCTCTGAATTTCTTCTTTCTTCTCTGCTTGAATTTCTGTTGCGCCAAAGTCTGCTATTTGCACACAGCACACCTGCCCCGATATGATGTTTAGTGGGCATTGTCAATGCTGATTGCAAACAGTTGGCCACGCGACTCCGATTTACGATCAAATGGGAAGTTATCATTCAGCGCACGTGAGAAAGAACAGATTTGGATGGAGAGAACATTTGGTGCATCTGGAGCAGACTTCTTTTATTTTTTTCTCTTAACAAAAAACAAAAAGAGAACTGGAAGAGAATATTACTGCATGAGGCCCAATGTGCAACAAAATAAAAAATATGCTTTTCTGACTTTTGATCTACTGAGGGGAAAACATAAATGAATAAGAGGCTCCTCAGTGCCTGTACTCGGGCCGGGTCTAGGCCTGGGCCAATCGCGAAACACATGAGCAGGACAATCGCGACCCCAAAAAAAAAAAAAGAAGAAGAAGAACGGAGCCGAAACTTAGACTCGTGGCCTACCAGCCCGAGTAAAAATTACGACCCCATTCACAAAGAAGTTGGGATGCTGAGTAAAATGTAAATTGACCCTTTTGCGCAGAAGCCAAATCTGGCTACTTATGTGTTACCTTATTTAAAGCTTCATAATTCAAGATTGCAGCTTCACAGAGAGGAAAGTAATGGCTCCACTGAGTCAAGACACTTGAAGCGTTTAGAATTACATCGTATTTCAGTTTATTTTCATGATTTTTGTAGAGAAAATAGGCTGCAAACATAAAAAATCTTCATGAAAATTCAGCATTGAAGTTGTAAAAAAAATAATACCGAGAATTGAAAAATGGCTGGGGGTTAAAACAATCATTTCTGGGATCATAAACTCCTTGACCACAAGTACAAGTCATCAGGAGCATTACATTCTAAATTACCTACTCTCTAGGCACCAAATTAGCTAAACAGGTGGCTCCCCGAACTCCAAGATCCCTCAAAACGGCGCACAGTCAAATCATAAAATAATTATATATTTAACACTAATCAACTTTTGACGCATGAAAATCAATATGAATTAATGATTTTCTGGTTGAATTTAGTATGAGTTTATCAATATAGGTACAGTTGGACATCAGTGGTCACCAGTAACCTCTCCAAGCACAAAACATGCCTTTTCTCCATGATAAGGTTTAGAAATTTGTCCAATTCTTCAAAGCCAGCACCCATACTCATTATAGGAGCTGCTTATTTAACGGTCAGAACATTCAACCTGCCATGAAAAGCTAGCAGTTCCCACCTCCGGGCTCGCAGCCTTATATAAACACTTTCCACACCTTATCAGGAACAAGTATAACTCACCAACCCAGTAATCTGAAATATACTTTATCTTTTAACAGAACAGACATTCCACTACCAGGAACAAGACTAGGGGAAACCTAGTATATGGCTGGGCCGCCAAGTGCTGTATGAGAATGTGGGTACAAGAAAAGGGTGCTAAATGGGGCAAAGCTCATGCAGTTATATGAAGTGCAAGTTTAGTAATGAGCTGGAGCTGATAAATTATTTACAAAGTGGGTGGGGAGAGTGGGAGAGTGAGAGTGTGAAAGAGTGAGAGTGAGAGTGAGTGTGGGAGTGGGAGTGAGTGAGAGTGTATGAGGTAGTGGGAGTGGGTGCTGGGGGGGGGGTCTTGAGTAAGGAAAACATCAAAAAAAAAGTTATACATTTGAATAGACAAAGAGCTAGAGTAAGGGTAGCAGTTATTGATTTTGTGAATGTGAATTTGAGAGAGACAGCAGCAACAGATGTAGATAGCAGATAAAGTATGTATGTATGTTCCTGAATGGTAATGAAAAGTTATTGTTACAGTTGTGCTAACCGGGAACGTGACGTCACTTTTGTGAACACATGGCAGTTCTTATATAGTGAGGTTGTAAGAACGAACTTCAAAGATTCCTTTTTTTTGGTCATTCTGGTTTAAGCTGCGTTTTGCGCAGTTTTAGTTGGTCGACCAGCCCTTCACCAGCTGACTCCAGCTGACAATACCAGCTTAACCAGCTTTGACCACCTTCATCAAGCTATAGAGACCAGCTTTAAACATCTAGACCAGCTATGACCAGCTAATAACACAGCTCAGACCATCTTAAACCAGCTTAGAATTCAAGCTGCTAGAATTCTAAGCTGGTTTAAGATGGTCTGAGCTGTGTTTTTAGCTGATCTAGATGAAAGATTCTACTAATTCTACTGGATTCTACTAATCAAGGCCCTTAAAAGCATTCCAGAGGTTGATTTGTAGAATCAGGTGTGTAGCAGCTTGGTTGGTATGAAAGCCTGCACCCACAGTTGCTCTTTCTGGAGAAGGTTCCCTCCCCCTGTTGTATGCTCATGCTTTACATACTGCCGCTGTTTCATGTGATACATTTTATAAATCATATATACTGTGCATTCGGATTGGAAAAACACAATTATGCCAAAGAAATGTGTGATAAATAATTTCACTACGAGGTTCAAAGATAGTGCAAAGTGTAGTAAGGGTGCCCGTAACCTAAATGGACAACAAAATCAATGGTTATACTCATTGTTGGTGAATGAGGGGATGACAATACAAGACAGTGACAAGATATGCAGCAAATTGTATTTCAAATATGTCAAAAAACGACCAAAACCAGACACAGACAATGACAATGACGCAACAGATGATGTTACTACATCAAACAATGACAATGACAAAACAAAACTGTGTTTCTTCAGGAAATCTTGGCAGATGAGGAAGACCTTATCCAAGGAAATCCTCTCAATGTATCCTGTCCAACTGTTGATTTAATGTATGGAACATCATCACATCGAAGGTGTTCCATTTGTAAACAATACAATGACCAATGCTTAACAATACCAATGGCTTCTCAAAAATTCTCAGTCTATAATTACATTCTAAAATCCACGAGGCCTGTATACAACCTGTATACAATATACAATATTATATACAAGTATATAATAAAAATGGCTTGAATACACCATGTTACCGGTCTCGCAATTGAACGACACTCGCACATTATTTAGCCAACTATATGAGGCAACTTTCGTGAAAATATCTTAGGTCTGTTTTCATAGGAACCTGGTTGTTTTTCAAGATAAACTTTATGTTTTGCATCAAGGCAGATGCATTTTTCAATGAAAAATTGTCTGAAACTTCTCCAGTTTTTCACATATATACTTATGTTTGGTATCAAAATGTCCGTCATGTTGTTGTGTAGCCATTAAAAATCATCTGGTTTTTCAGAACAATCATTTATTGGTTTAAATATGGACTTTTTGAGAACTTGCCCTACAAAAATCTTGAAATCACTAAATAGGTCACAGTTCACTTCCTGTATGTGAATTTCACATTTCAAATCTATTTTCTGGACAGTCCCACAAGTAGGTACATATAACCAGAAAATGGTTCAAATTGGGCTGTGGGCAAATTTGCCTATACCCTGCAAAAACTCCTTTGGCATCTCCAATCCCACCCGAATCTGGAATGCCCAATTCGAGAACTATGTACGAGGCTTACTTGTGTGCGACCCCTTGTTGCCAGCTCAGGAGAGATAGAAAGTTCGTGGCCCTCCTCTGAAGCATGCGCCTGTCGCCCCTGCATCTTTACACTCATTGGTCAAAACTTTCGCAAGTTCAGAACGAGGCGGAGGATACCCGAACATGAGCACGCTCAGAATCTCACTGACGAGCGCCCGGCTGGCCAACAGGAGGCGATTGAGCAACGAACAAAGCAACCATTTTTAATATCCCTTCCCGGCAGTCCCTTCCCAATTTGCATCCCTGCAGCGCTTTATCCAATCGTGCACTACTCTGAAAAAGCTGCCGACCACTGCCCATTGGTACGACCGGGGATTGAACCTGTGCTGTAGTAGTCACTACTGCTCCGCAAATGCGGCACCTTAACCAAGTGAGCTAAGCCAGCAGCTGCAAATTTATGTTTAAGAAAACATACAGTGAAGCTACTTTGTCAGTCAAGCTTGTTCTGAGGGAAGGGTTAGAAAAAAAAGTTTCCAGTGTTTTGACAGCAAAAGCATGCAGGGTATGGTTGCCAGATGTCTGCTATGCGAGAATAGTAATTTTAATTTATTCAGAGTCTTTGGCGAGGTAACAGTAGGAATTACTACTTGAGTTTCATTAATTTGATACGTCAGCAAAGCTCGATCTTCTAATTTTTTGCCACTGGCCGGTTGGGCTTGTGACAGAAAAAAGTCACTAGCCCTTAGAAGATTTTACAAGCCCGACAGAAAAAGACTAGAATATCATGTGAAATTTAATTGCACAGGTACAAACGTTATTAAAACACTTTATTTAAATCAAAAACACATTTAATAAATAAAAAACACTAACAGTTTAAATGAAACAGATTATTTCATACGTCTTCTGTTTGTACACTGCCCGGCCAAAAAAGTCACCTCTTGGATTGAACTAGACAAAAAGGTAAGAGCCTTCCATTGGATAATTACTGCTGTGATTAATATGTTTCAGCTGGTAAAAAGTTATTTTACCCTAACTGATGTGGTTAGTAGCTTCTCATTTTTAAGCAACGATGTTAGATCATATCCTGTGGTCGTGGAAAAGATGTTGTTATATTCTCTTTCAGAAGGGTCAAATTATTGGCCTGCATCAGAAAACAACTAAGGAGATTGCTGAAACTACTGAAATTTGTTTAAAAACTGTGGTTAAGAGCCATAAATTTAAATTTGGTGAAGAAGTCTAGATATCGAAGCTTACTACCCTGCCAAGACAACAGCCACTAGCGTATTCTACAACTCCAATTCCGAAATAGTTGGGACAAAGTGTAAACTGTGAATAAAATCAAAATGCAAAGACTTTCAGATCACATGAGCTAAAACTGAGACATTTTACATGTTTATTCACAAAATGAGCTTATTTCAAATTTTCTGGCTGCAACAAGTCTCAAAAAAGTTGGGACACAGGCAAAAAAGGGCTGAAAAAGCAATTAATATATAAGAGAATGAGCTGAGAGAACATTTAGCAAGTAATTATGTTAACTGGCATCAGGTGTGTAACATGATTGGCTATAAAAGAGATGTCTTAGAGAGGCTGAGTCTCTCAGAAGTAAAGATGGCCAGAGGCTCTCCAACCTGTGAAGACTTGCGTAAAAAAATTGTGAAATACTTTAAAAACAATGTTCCTCAACGTCAAATTGCAAAGGCTTTGAAGGTCTCATCATGGACAGTGCATAACATCATCAAAAGATTCAGAGAAATTGGAAAAAACTCTGTGCGTAAGGGACAAGGCTGAAGACCTTTACTGGATGCCCGTGATCTTTGGGCCCTCAGACGCCACTGCATCACTCACTGGCATGATTCTGTCATTGACATTACTAAATAGGCCCAGGAATACTTCAAGAAACCACTGTCTGTGAACACAGCCCACCGTGCCATCCACAGATGCCACCTAAAACTCTATCATGCAAAAAAGGAAGCCATTGTTGAGCATGATCCAGAAGCGCCGCCGTGTTCTGTGGGCCAAGGCTCATTTAAAATGGACTGTAGCAAAGTGTCCTGTGGTCAGACGAGTCCAAATTTGACATTCTTGTTGGAAATCATGGGCGTCGTGTCCTCCGGGATAAAGAGGAGAAAGACCACCCCTCCTGTTATCAGCGTTCAGTTCAGAAGCCAGCATCTCTGATGGTATGGGGATGCATTAGTGCATATGGTGTGGGACACTTGCATGTTTTAAAAAGCACCATGAATGCTGAAAGGTACATAAAGGTTTTAGAGAAGGCCTTGTGTATTTCAGCAGGACAATGCAAAACCACATACCCCAGCTATTACAACAGCATGGCTTCGTAGTAGAAGAGTGTGCTGAACTGGCCTGCCTGCAGTCCTGATCTTTCACCGATTGAGAACATTTGGCACATAATTAAATGAAAAGTCCATCAAAGGAGACCCAAAACTCTCCAGCAGCTGGCAGCCTGCATTAAACAAGAGCAGGATCAAATTCCAATGGCTAAACTCAAGAAACTTGTCTCCTCAATGCCCAGATGCCTCCACCCTCTGTTAAAAAGAGGGGATGCTACACCATGGTAAACAGGCCCCTGTCCCAACTTTTTTGAGACCTGTAGCAGCCATCAAATTTGAAATGAGCTAATTTTATGGATAAAATTTTAAAATTTCTCAGTTTCAAAATTTGCTATGTTATCTCTGTTCTATTGTGAATAAAATACTGGCTGGTGTTATTGCGTTTAGATTTTATTCACAATTTACACTTTGTCCCAACTATTTCGGAATTGGGGTTGTATTAGGGTAATCATAATACATGAGCAAAAAAGAGAAATGTCACTGTAAAGAGTGGGAAAATAAAGTTGATCTTTATGCATGCATGGCCACTCTGAAAAAGCGGCTGTGAACCGATTGCAAAATCTGGAGGACCTATATTTGCTTGCCCATTTAACAAACCCTGAAAGAATATGCAGCAACAAGAAACACTGACCTCAGATCTTGCTCACTCAATGTGAAGACACTGCCAGAGATCGAACAAGTGACACTGATGGCCAGCAGAAAGTAGTGAACTCCGCAGAGCCACCTAACCAAAGGCTCAGTCCCACTGGGCATTTTTTGCCTCGGCGATGTACTCCCGATGGAAATTTATGCACCTCGGGAGGTGTCGGGAACAGGTTCCCCGATGTCCCGGGGAAGCTTCGGGAGCATCGCGAGCCATCTGGAACCATCGGGAGGCATCGGGAGAACTGCGAAAAATGTCAATGCTTGCATTGAAATTTTTCCTGATGTGTTCCCGATGTTTTATCGGGAAAACAGGCCGGGGAGGCCTCGCCGGAGCGTTCCAGAGCCACGGGGAAGCCCGGAGCTTTGGCGAAATATTGTTTTCCCCGAGGCATCCCCGAAGCATCTGTGATGTCTTGCCGAAGTATCAGGGGACCTTCGGGGATATTTGAATCTTTGGTGAAAGTTCGGCGACCTTTCGATGACACATTCCCGATGTCGGGGTTGCATCCCCGAATATTTGCTGAAATTTCGGCGGTGGTTGAAAAGTGCACTCTTCCCGTGGCGCTGATTGGCTGGATTTTGCATTTACGTGCACTATAAGTATATTTCATATAAGTATATGCCAGAGAGAGAATGATGCTGAGCCCAAAATGTGCATATATTATAGCGTAGCCAAAAACAGTTGTTTTATGAATGTTTTATCCAGGCGCCAGGTCGTCTGTTGGACCAAAATAAATTGTGTTCAGCTCCACTACAGCATCTTACGGAAAAACTCGTCAACAAAACCATGAGAAAGTAAATAACTTGTGTTGAACCAACAAAGAAAGAGGCACTTCCGTTTGCTCAAATCAAAACATTATTTACATCAAGAAAAAAAATGAACAGGTTAAGGGAAAAAAAAACATTTATCCGCGGAAAATAAATAACCCAAATTGCAGGCCCCAGCCTAGACACCTGCAAGAAAATTAAATATGTATATCCAGCCACTCAATAAAAAAAAAAAAAAAAAAAAAAAATAGTTGATTAATTTCTAAAGGAAAAGATTGGATCGCTGCAGTACAGATTATAACAACCAGATGCGCTTGCCTGACACAAGTCGCGGTCAGGTAAATAAAGCAATGCCCGACAGCCTTCTCGTCATTAAACAAACTTCAATTAGATATCAAAATTAAGAGAAAAATTAAGGAAACGAAATTGTAAAAATAAAGGCTAGAGGGGGAGTATGAGAGGGGGAAACAATGTTCAAAGTAACTCGGGGCAGGAGTAAGTGGAGTGAATGCGAGTGATTAAAAAAAAAAAAAGTTTTCATTCGGCGATAGGCTATCAGTTTTTGTGGTGGGCTGAGTTACAGGGAGTGCACAGGGAGGTAAGAGGATTTTTCAGTAAAAAAAAAGTTCTTTCCCAAACCCTGCTTGGCGTCTCGCACTGGATTCCTATCCAAACTGTTTGATAATTATAGAGGCTGGTTGCACCTTGTAGCTCACTACAATATATACCTCCCCAATAACCCTTGCCCGAAGCACCTGGGATGGTTCGCAAGTACCGATGCATCCCCTAATCTACGGGGATATTTCCCGGAAGATGCTTCAAATTTGGGGAAGCTCGATTATCGTCGAAGGTACCCCGGAGCTTTCCTGAGCATTGGGAGCCATCCCCGATGTTTCACGGGCATTGTTCGGGGGACATTCCCAGAAGCTTTGTGACCATAGCCGAAGCATCAGTGAACGTTCACCGGACCATCCCCGATGCCTAATAAGTGCAATTTCTAATGGGACTACTCCGTTTTTTTGGCAAAAACATCGGGAGCATCGGGAGCCATCGGGAGAAAATTTGTCTATTTCCACATCGCCGATGATTTTTCCCCAGTGGGACCTAGGCATTACATTGCATTGCATGTGTCCATAAACGCTGTAGATGATTTATTGGATATGGGACCAGTTTCACAAAGAACCCGCAAAAAATTTGCAATGCGAGTGCTTTACATGTTTGCAAAATTTGCGAGGTCTTTGTGAAACTGGTCTATGGCCAGTGAGCTAGCTAGCGATGAAACAGGAGCATATAATATGTAGCTACAGAACCTAGCTCACACTATAAGTCAATCTCTTCTGGCACCATATTTCAGCAGAGAGCATACTGGATGGTTACAGGACTCTTTGTCCCCGAATTTTTCATCCCCTAATTTTTCGTCCCCAGATATTTTGTCCCCTAATGATAAAAAATGTGCCACCATTGTTGACAGACAGATGGACGGACGGATGACAGATCACTATGATACAAGGTTTAGGGTAAGGGCTAGGGATAGGGATAGAGTTATAATGCAGGAAGCGGGCAAAGCATTATTGGGGACAAAAATCCAGGGACGAAAAGTCCATGGGGACAAAAATTCCTGGGGGACAAAAAGTCTGGGGACAAAGAGTCCTAGAGCTTACTGGATATTGGTGAGTCCCCGCACTCTTAACTGCACATTTTCGTGTATAAGTTAATTTGCAGGTGTGTGAAGTGCCGCTCCAAAAACACAATCTGTCTTTATTGGTAAGTTAAATAGGGGGCAAGTTGGCAGGTTTGTTTTTAAATGCTGTTTTTCCCCCTGGAAGGCATGGCATCAATTAGAGACTCCTGGTAGTCTGGACGAAAGATGTGACGCAAGATAGATCACTCGACCAAATTGACGTGCTATTGTATGATGTACGCACTGAGTCGGAATGGCCGCCATGTTGGTGAGCAGATGCGGAAGCGGCTAAATGCCTTATATAGGCATTGCAGTGTATACGTATTGCATTTACCCTAATCGTCAACGCATAAACACACACTATAACACAAACACAGACATTACATACGAATGTTGTTAAATTCACTTCTAAAAGCGTCTCTGGCCAAAAATAACTTGCTTTCTATAACAGCAATGATACAAAAGCAAAGCAATGATGTATCTTTATTTTTATGACTGTTAATGGATAAGTTTATTTATCTAATATGAGGGTACATGTAAAAAAGTATTATCCATGATATATTTTAAAAACAATTATGAATAGAACACGAGAACATATTAATTTAAAATGAAAGTTAATGATTTTTTTTTTTTGTAATGAAATAATGGATAAGTTGGGAGTTGATGAAATCATCACTTTGCCAATTTGATTCTTATATTACAATTTTTTTCTTCTGAAAAAGAAGTAGTAAAAAGTAGCTCGGTGAGGCAGTAGGGGCCGCTAAAAAAGTGTTTTTTAGGCAACACTTTACAATAAGGGTACATTAAATAACATCAAGTAATGCAGAAAATGAGTAAATTAACAGTTAATTGATGCATCCAAGTCCTGTCCCTCACCATGCGGTCGCTGGCTGCTGCTGTCCTGCTTTCCTGATCAGGTCCTGGTCCTTGCCTTGCCACTACCTGGGGCTACAGATGTCACTTCTTGGATGTTTTTAAGAGTTTTTTGTAGACTTAAATTGAACTTTGCAATTAACAATGAGGGTCAGGCGTGGGTGAAAGGCAGTAGAATGCACAAAGAGAGGGGTGAAGCCATGAGAAAATAATTGACTGATTGAAATCAATAAGGAAGACAAACCAAAAAAGTCGCAGATAGCCAGATTGCTGCAGTGCCAGTATTCTCTTGCTCGGCCATTGTTTTGTTCATTTTTAATAAGTTTTACTTTCTATTATCTTTGCCTCTCTGTTTCAGCTAATCTGTTATTGTCCTTGTGCTCTTGTCTCCTCTTGTTGGTGTTTACCCTCCCTCCCTTCCGTGTGCCTTGCCCTCCCCATTCTATTTCCCCAATTGTTTTGTCACTTTATTTGTTACCACGTCCATCTCTGCTTTCCTGCCTTCCACTCTACCTGCCCCTTGTTTCCCTAATCATCGCTTTCTCTGATTTCCTTTAGTTTGTCTCAGCCTTTTTTTGTCTTGGTTCATTCTAGCCTTTTTACCTCAAATTGAGTTCCAATACTCTGATTTCCTTTGTCTGATGCATTATGAGTTTTGGATTTCCCTCAGTTTCTTGTTGCCTTCTGGTTCCTTGATCTTTGCCTGTTTTTGACTTTGCATCTGCCTTATGATTTTTATTCTGCTTTTCCTCCTCTGGTTTTCGATGTGATCTGTTGACCTTGATTTCCGTATATGAGTCAGAATCAGCTGTGGCAACTCATTAAAACCATCACATGATAAATTATTCCCCATTTGAGTAAATCAGTAAATTCTGTTTGGTGGCCTTAATTTAAATATTCAAGAGACAGGACAGATAGTTAGAGCACCAGCTACAAAGCCCTGAATGAAGGGGGGGGGGATTAAAATTCCGGGGTCACTTATTGCAGTGCTTGGCAAATGTCACAATCCTCAGGTAGCTATGTACATGGCTTGATATTTTCATCAATTTAGTCCAAATTGCAAGAAATATTTGCTTACACTTTGGTTAGAAAGCAATTGAGACACACAGAAACACAGCACCTATGGCCCATAATTTAAAAAAAAAAAAAAAAGAACTATCCTTAGAAAATCCTCTTGCACGCGTTAGTGCGTCTGTCAAAGATATCAGGGTGATGCCTAAGGTTTTTTTCCATGGTCGTCAGTGACTGCTCCATAATGTATACACGATAGTGTTTTCATTAAAATATACTGAAGTTAGTGAGTCATGTCTCTGCACACCAGTAGCAAGGCTTTTTAGAATCGAAGTCCAGAAAAAGTCCACCCCAATCCGTCAAAACGTAACATACATACTGTAATTTATGGCACTTAAAAAGACAATGATTAGGAGGCCATGTGACATCAGCATTCCAGGAAATCTCCCCATGTATGGCTTGCTGTCTACATCATCATTTCTTATGGAAGAAGGCAGTAATGGCGGAAGGTATGTTTTTTGACAGTCTGTCAAGATTACTAACATGCAAATAATGTAACGTGTGATAGTATAAGCGCAGCATTAACTTGATAGAAATGAATTGTTATGTGTAGTTACTTCTTAGAGATAGGAAGCAAGTTGAAACGGGTTAAATAAACACCAAAAACAGGGTCAAGTAACACCCGGGAGCTCAGCGCAGATCAGATTCTCCTGTTTCTGACGGACTCGCGCAATTTGACGGATTCTTCTTACGTACGTGACAATTCGGACGGACATCTGGTGTCATTTAGACGCTCCACTGAAAATAGGCCAGCCATCAATAAGGATTTTCTTTTCAATGAGTAATAAGTGCACACTGTGTGGCATGGTTCTTTTGAGCTTGGTTGCTCAACTCTGTTCAGTAGTTCAGCTTTGAAAAACAGTCAGAATGAGATGATCGAAGTCTGTATTTTGACATTAGTGTTACAGTTCATTACACCTTAGCTGATTGTGACTCATATTTAATCATTCATGCTTTTGTTACCATTGTCTTAGCCTGTACCCATTCTCCACTGTGACAAGGGACACTAATTATTAGAAAATCTGGACATAACACAATGCAAAAAATGTTCTATCATTTTCTTGCCTCATGAAATTTTTAGTTTATGCGACCATGTACCTGCGGTTTCACCAGGTAGGAAACTTTTGTTTGTTTACTTTGATTGGTTAAATGTTTTGCCTCTTTTTACATCGTTTCTAATACACCACAAGTTGGATATGGAATTTTATTCCTTATGTCATGCGTTGATATCTGTCAAAATGTGGCTTAAGAGGATAAATAAGTGCTGTTAACATACAGTAAATCTAATTTAGACTAGTCAACAGATTGTTGAAATCCTACAATTGCAACTGTGGTTGGTACAAAAACAGGACTGAGTTTGGGAACCACTGCTCTAGACCAGTGAAGAAAAGGACCATCCTGGTTCTTCCCAATGTAAGGTTTAAAAGTCATGGTGTGGGTGTGTGTTAGTGCCCAGGGCATTGGTAACTTAAACATCCAAGTAAGTATCATTGATGCTCCAGGACATACATCAATTTGGAAGCAACATATGCTGTTATATAGGACTGCCTATTTCAACAAAGCATATAGGCAAGCCACATTCTGCAATTTTTACAACTGCGGGGATTCCTAATCAAAGAGTGCGGCTGCTAGACTGGCGCATCCGCAGTCCAGACCAGTCTCCCATTGAAAAACAGTGCTTTAAGAATGGCAAAATAGGACAGTTAAGACCTTGGATGTCTGAGAAGCTCAACATGTCAACCAAGGAAGAATGAAAAAAATCTTTCAAAACTGGTGTCCTCAGTTCCCCAAGTAATTATTTGTTGGGGACTAACAGAGTGTCCCAACTTTCCTGGAATGTGTTGCAGGCTTGAAATTTGAAATGTGCGTTTATTACCCAAAATAAATAATACAGGAGAGAGGGAAAACATTAATTTTCTTTGCACCTGATTCATTATAGGTCAAGATTCACAAATCACCATTTTATTATTATTTATGAGTAAAATGGCCAAACAGACAAACAAAAAAATGGCCCAAAAATGGGATTACACAGTAAAACTAGTTTGGGACAATTTAAATCAAAAATCCAAATAAGTGCAGCACATCTGTTGAAACTTACAGAGTTGGTTTTTATTTCTCCTTTAATCTGCTCAGCAGTTATTATAGCAAAATGTGGCTCTTATATTTGATTCTGCTTTTTTTGAAAACCAAAAGTGTCTAAATTTCTTTTTTTTCAGTCTCTGAGTGACTGACAATTTTGTTCGCGCAAAAACTTTTGTTGAACAGTGTCTTTAAAAATAAGCTTGTATGACCTTACTGTCTGTGCTTTGAGTGGGTTGAAAGCTGGCACACCATTTTACTCTGACAGATTAGTATTCATATTATTCACTGATTCATTCGTATACACTTTTTAAAATTTTATGCGTATTTGGACATGACAAAGAAAAGGTTGGGAAAAGGCTAATCCCTGATTATCACTCCATAGTTTTGCAAATCCAGCATTCAGCAATTCGCTCAATTGTATTTCACTGCACATTCGTTGTTTAAAAGACCTTAACCTCTAACATCTCACTGCAGTTTTTCCTTGGGTAGATTTAAAGTCAGAAAAAAACCCCATTTTTTTCACATTGTAGGATGTCACTGACATAGTTTGTATCCACTGGTTGCGGCACTTCTCTGAAGGTACATTACACTTATATTGAAGGCAATATTTAAAGCCAGGATGCCATGTTTATATGGCCATAGCGTTACAGAAAATGGTAAATATCTAGATATTGTGGATCATTTTATACGCGTCCCTGTAATTCAGCTGCAGATATTGTTGGATAGATTGTTGGAAACCTGAAGAGCTCCACTTGAATTTAAAATGGGCCTTAAGTTCCACAAGTTTGAAAACAGCAGCCGCAATTCACTGACTTGTATATGGGTCAGTAGGTTTTATGCGGTAAAGAAATGAAGATATCCTAAAATATGACTGACTTTTCTCAGAAGATGGTAACTTTTTTTTGTAGAAAAGCAATAATCAGACATTTCTCCCCACACATTTTTTTCCATCAATTTCACAGCAATGGACTGTCCGGTAAACAGTCACTATGAATCATGTGGCACTGCCTGCCCTGCATCCTGCAGTAATCTTGAGACCTTAGAGGCCTGCCCAGAAATCTGCATGGAGGGCTGCCAGTGTAACAAGAACTTTGTTCTCAGCGGTGAAAAGTGCGTGCCCAAGAGCACTTGTGGCTGCTTTCATGATGGTCAGTACTTCGAGCCAGGGCAGGAATACTGGGAGGACAGTAAATGCACTCGCCGCTGTAAGTGCAACTCAGACACCTCAAAAGTTGAATGCTCTGAGGGAAGCTGCAGGAAATCGCAGCTGTGTGACTTACGTGATGGTGTGCGGGATTGCTATCCAGCATCCTTTGCCACTTGCAGAGCATCAGGAGACCCTCATTACGAAACCTTTGATAAAAAGAGGTTTGACTTCCAAGGCACATGTACTTATTATTTGTCTAAATTAAGCAGTACGGCTGACCCAGGATTAGTTCCTTTTGAGGTGCGTGTGCAGAATGAGAATCGAGGAGGCAACAAGAGGGTTTCATTCACAAAGACTGTTGAAATCACAGTTTATGAGAACACCATCGTTCTAAGCAAAGAGAGGCCTGGTAAAGTGTTGGTAGGTTTAAATACTTTAATAAAGACTTCAAATATTGCGAAAAGTGTCACTAGACAGACCTATGAGCCCGATGTTTTAAAATGTCTACCTGTCTACAGCTGAATGGCCAGATCAAAATATTACCATTCCAACTGAAAGATGGAAAACTGTTAGTCTCCCGCCGTGGTAAATATGGAGTGGTGAAGAGCGACTTTGGGCTGAAGCTGATGTTCGACTGGAACAGCCATGTCACACTCACTCTCCCAAGCTCCTACTCTGGAGATGTGGGTGGTCTGTGCGGAAACATGAATGGTAATAAAGAAGATGACATGGTCAAGCCTGACAACAGCCCTGCTGAAACAATCAAAATTTTTGGCAACAGCTGGAAAAAAGGGGATGATCCTGGCTGCACCGATGACTGTGGTGGCGGGGAGTGTCCAAAGTGCGATAGCACTTCAGAGTCTCGCTACAAGCGTAAAAAGTTTTGCGGAATGATATCCAACCCCCAAGGCCCGTTCAAGGCCTGCCACAGCATAGTGGATCCTCAGCCATACCTGGAGGAGTGCATTTATGACATGTGCATGTACAGTGGCCATGCTTCTGCCCTCTGCAACGCTCTCACTACCTATACGACTGCATGCCAAGATGCCCTCGCTACTGTCGACGAATGGCGATCTGACAGCTTTTGTCGTGAGTACCTCGGCGGATTCCCTGACTGCTGTTTCTTTCATTTTCCAAATTTTACTTGCTGTTCATTGCTGGAGTCCTTATTCTTGTTGATTAATTTCCTGATTGTGTGTATTTCATGTCATAGCTTATTTATATGTACAGTATATAAATTATTCTATAAATTGGGCTCATGAAATCATTACCCACAGAGATATTTACTGGATTGAAGCAAATCTGAGAACTCGGATGCCCCTTTATGATCGGGATGTTTCCCGAACTGTTTTTTTGCTAAATGAGCTTTCGCATCCTTCTGCTTGACAGCTGCATGTTTATAGTTCAATTCAACTGAAAGAGCTTTTCTATCATTAAAGTAATGAAACAATATTTCCAAAATATTGCCAAAGCCACAAGTTATAATACTTTATAGAAAACATGCAAATAAATAGAGTAATTCATTTTTTTTCTGAATCTGCTGTGCCCCAGCACCTTCTTGCAAAGAAAACAGCCACTATAGCATTTGCGCAACGGCCTGCCCCTTCATGTGCAGTGACTTTTTGGAGCCAATGAATTGCGAGGACTCGTCCTGCCAAGAGGGGTGTGTGTGCGATAATGACTTCGCGCTGAGTGACGGTGAGTGTGTGCCGCTGGCGGAGTGTGGCTGTATGCATAAAGGCCATTACTACCAGAAGGGTCAGGTGTTTTTCCTAGACGACCTGTGCGAGCAGCGCTGTGTGTGCCAGGAGGCAGGTGCAGTCCAGTGCACCAGCAGCTTCAGCTGTGGCCCCAATGAGAAGTGCCAGATCAAGGATGGGGTACAGGCCTGTTTCCCAGATGGAACTGGAACCTGCTCTGTGTTTGGCCTTTCTAGCTACCTCTCTTTCGACAGCCGAGCCTTTGACTTCAGCGGGAACTGTGCATATGTATTGGCGAAGGTTAGACCGGAGTATGAAGAAGCTTTCTTCAGTGTTTCGGTGAAACAAGAGTCTATTGCTGGAAAGGTGCCAGTCTCCAGGAGAGTTGGCATTGAAATTAATGAAGACAAAATAGTGTTCCTCCCTAAAGCCAATTGGGAGGTAATGGTAAGTTCTTTCCTCATTCTTTCATTTATGTTCCATTGAATGACAAAAGACAAAAGACAAAAGAAAAGGTCTCATTGCAATCATCTGTTTTGTTTTATGATAATGGCAGGTAAATGATGAAAAAATGAACCTACCTCTTTCCTTGAATGATGGAAATGTGAGGGTCTACCAGAATGGTTTTTACATTGTCCTGGAAACAGAGCTTGGCCTGAGGGTGAGGTATGATAGTGTCTCAGGTGTATTTATTGATGTCCCATCAAGTTATAAAGGTGCCATAAATGGGCTGTGCGGCAACTACAATGATAGCCCAGCTGATGACCTCACTTTGCCCAGTGGGCTCCCAGCACCTTCAGTAGAGGAGTTTGCAAAATCTTGGGGTGTGGTCCAGGAAGGGGTGGAGTGCCAAACTGGGACCGAGTTGCCATGTCCCAATCCAAACATAGCCAATACGCCTGAAGCTGAGAAGGCTTGTAGCATTCTGCTCTCATTGGAAGGCCCATTCTCATCGTGTCACGGAGCAGTTCCACCTAAAAAATACTATGAGGAATGTGTTCTGGAAATTTCTTCATGCCAGCCGGACAGTGATGCACTATGCAGACACTTACAGAGGTATATGGCTTTCTGTCAAGCCAATGGAGTCACCGTTGGGAAATGGAGAACTACGGCCATTTGTCGTGAGTATCTACCAAAAGAAGAATTACTGGCTTTCTGTTTTCACACATAGAAATTTTATTTACTTATCCTGCTTTGCTATTTTCAAAACCATCTGTGGATATCTTCCCCTGCAGCTATTGAATGCCCAGCAAACAGTCACTATGAGCTGTGTGCGGACACATGCTCCTCCACCTGTGCCTCCCTCAGTGTCTCCGCCAAATGTGCCAGCTGTCAGGAGGGATGCCAGTGTGATGATGGATTTGTGTTTGATGGAAAATTGTGTGTCCCACTGAACAGCTGTGGCTGTATGGAAAATGGTCGCTATTATCAGGTCTGCATTACATGAAATACCCGCAACACTGTATAGCTGCAGTTCCTAACCTTGAAAACTTGCAATTTTGGGGTTTTACTCCCGTCCTAACAAAAGCACACCTGCCTCAGTTTTAGATCTCATTGAGCTGATAATTAATGTAATAAGGTGTGCCAAATATAACATGAAATCAAGATCCACACTATGGTGGATTGCCAGGGACAGTTTTGGGAACAATTTTATGATTAAAATAGCTTGAAGATCAGCATTCTCAAAAATAATAGCCAGCTTCACTGAGATACCTCCAAGTATGAGTTCTCAACAGACAAATGTAAAAAAACAAATTAGTCATTTGAAGAATTGCCTCTTTGGAATGTTGTCAAACATAGTAAGTGAATTGTTGTTGAGGTTTTCTTTCACTTACCGCTATAGGCACAGCTTTGTATCCATGTTTTGGGGGGGGCACTGCTGGGAGGGGGGGGGTTGTTGCTGGGGGGCGACCTTGGGGACCTATTTAATCTGACAGTGGGGGGGTTTGGGAAGCCTCCCCCAAGAAAATGTTTGCATTATTTGACAAAAAACTATGCATTTCTGTATCATTTAGTCACCAACCTACCATAAAACTTCATTTAATAGCCAGACCTTTCATTTACTTCAATGTCTGAACTCAGCCTATTTTTTAGACTACAGGCCGGCAATTTGCCTTCACATTTTATTTTCTTTTTGCTTTCAGTTAGGCCATTGGACAACATGTAATCTCTTTTGTCAAAAAAATTTAATGGGAATCCGTGAACTGCATTTGGGAATAACTTCAACTACAGTAAAAAGTCAAAACGCATTAATCATATTTCAAGTGACACAATATTCAACATGGAGAAATCGAAACCTATGGGTTCCCAACTTGATAGCTTTATTGAATTATTTGGCTGTATTAATGATTACTAAGGCAAAAGAGCACAATTCGTGTTAATTGATATTAGGACAAATATAATATAAAAATTGCATGCAACTTGACCTTTGCTTTAGCTGCAAGGAATATGAAATTCCAAGTTCATTGCCTGTGTTCTCTGCGCTGAGAACAGCCTCATGAAAATTATATTTGACAATTCTTCAGCGTTTAAACAAACAACATTTGTCAAAGCAAGTATTTTGTCATTTTCAAATTCATTCTATTTAGCTAAGACAGATTCTATTGGCTTATATTCCGTTTGGATTCAGAGGCTGCCAGTGCGAGCCATCTGTAATAGCCAGGCAACGTTAGATAAAGTAATAAAGTCTTTGATCAGTCGAAGTTAATCAAACGAGTCATCAGAGTGGGGAATTTTTGTTTAGTTTGCATAACTGTGGTCATGAAATTCTCATGAAACAGCACAGATTTGTGTTTATCAGGTTGACTGTTCTAAAAGCATTTAGTTTAACACAAATTCGAAAAACATGCAAATTTGGGTGATGGAATTCAAAGGAATGTAGATGTTTCAAAGTAATGACACAGGTAATGGTTGTCCATACTATCTTGTATTATAGCGTTGTGACTTGTTACCTCTTAGTTGCTATCGCATCTTAATCATTATCGGGAACATATTGGCATTAAAGTGTCCTAACTTCATTCTGAAATTCTTAATCGGAAACAGGTTGAGAGTAACCGGCATTAAAGGCTGTCACTGCATAACCAATCGCCGCGTCTGTGTTTCCAAATATCCTCCAATTCTGAATGCCTTTTTTAATGTTTTTCCCATTGTTACATTTCACGCAAAGTGGTTTTGACAGGTCTTCCTGGGAATCCCATTTCCTGGGATTAAATCCTTATGCACAGTGCAAATAAGCTTTATTTAAGGGCTGCAGTAGTTGTGAGTTAATTCAGCTGCTGCCCCCTCGGTCCCCCTGCAAACGCCGCCAATCCTTACCATTAGTGACTGCCACATCATAAAAGTCTTTATTTTGCAGTCTGGGGAATCTGTAGTGCTGAACGACTGCACTGAGATCTGCCGCTGCGAGAATGGAGTGCTTTCATGCCAAGACACAGACTGCGCAGATGATGAGAGTTGCCTGGTTAAGAAAGGAGTCTTAGGCTGTTACAAAGGTAAGAATGGTCAATGATGTTTTGAAAAACAGATTTTAATGTAACATAACAAAGATGAGAACTGGCCCATTCGGTCCAACAAGGCTTGTGCCATTTTCCTACCACGCTATTTAATTTTCATTGTTCACCTAAACTTAGCCGTTACCAACACCATTTCAAATTTGGTCTTGAAAGCCCAGACTTACTGCTATGAATTCACTGAAAGTCCAAGACTGTTGCTACTCAGATTTTGAAAAGCTGGCACATAAAATCAAGGAGGACTGATTTGAAAGCTGATTTTGTAGCTTGCTAACCTCTACTATAGTGAAAACAGTTCAACACATTATTTTATGTTCCAATATTTGAATTTACTTGCTTATACTTGTAGAAAATAAATAATGTGATGAATGCAACAAAGTTCAGAAAAGTAAGCACAAATGATGTGTAGCAATGGGTAGCGTCACCATGTTTTTTAATCACACTCATTAAGCATGCGGGCACCGAGGACATCAGTTCGTCAGGTATAACAAGCAGAATCTCCCCCCCGTTCCTCCATTATGCAGGTCTCCAGCTGCACAGTTGTACTGGGCCTTTATTAATGAGAGCAACCCTAATTCTGCTTGACTAAAATGGGTCAGTAAGGCAAAAATGATAAGATATCTGATATAAGATATCTAAATTTTGAGAGGTTCTAATGGACACAGCTAGTCCTGGGCCAAGTGGCAAGTGCATACCTTGCACACTGGCACATCCGTATACCATGACAAATGCTGGCTATAGGACCTAACGCAGATAGTAGCTGGTAAACCGAAGGCTTGTATATAAGACTAGCTGATTCACTCGTATGCACTGGTGAAGCCTCTCCCCTTCTTTAATTTGATAGATACAAATGGAGGCTTCAAATAGTTTTACCCTCTCCTCCCACCTGCCTGTTAAAGTGCATTTATAACAATAAAGGAGGAGAGGGTGTCAAGGATGGATCCAGGTTTTGAAGTGAGTAGTTTCCATGAATAGTTTGCGACATGAATAGCTAATCAGAATGAGGTTTGAGTGAGTTCCAACACTATGAAAGTGTTTCCAGCCAATCAATGAGGTGTTTCAGTGAGTTCCGGAAACTAGGTAAACTACCTGGATCCGCCCCTGGGTGTAACTAAAAATATCACAGTCCATACAGTAAACAGTAGGGAGAACAGACGAGGGAGAGAGGATTGGAGAATGGTACATGCCATTGTCATTACTTTTTTTTTTTTTTTTTTTTTTTTCCCCCGGGGGGTTCATGAATGGGAGAAAAATTAACGCAGAATTTTTTAAGGGAGCTCTCAATGAGTTTGCACTTATAACATTCTGTATTTACAGTGGGGCGCAAAAATTTGGGCGCCCCTGGTTTAAATGTCTGTTACAATTAATCTCCAAGTGATTGAAAGTAATCCTGAACACTAACTGCTACAGAATTAAACATGACACATTTCATCACATTTTAAAGCAAGAATAATTCTTATTTTTACCTTTTTACAGTTTCAAAATAATAAAACAAGGAAAAAGGCTTTGTGCAAAAGTGTGGGAACCCTGTCAGCTAGTACTTTGTAACTCCTCCTCGGGCAGCTATAACAGCTTGTAAATGCTTCCTGTAGTCAGCTGTCTTTCAATTCTTGTCATTGGAATTTTTCCCCATTCTTCCTGACAGAACACCTCTAGCTCAGAAATATTCTTCAACCTTCTTGCATGCACGGCATCTTTGAGGTCTCTCCACAGATTTTCAATAATATTCAAGTCTGGGGACTGTGATGGCCATTCCAAAACCTTCATCTGTCTTTTCTGGAGGTACTTCATGGTGAATTTTGAGGTATGCTTCAGGTCATTGTCTTGCTGGAATACCCAACGTCTCTTCAACTTCAATTTCTGGACCGAGCTTTAAACATTAGCCTCTAGAATGTCCTGACATTTGGGGGAATCCATTCTTCCTTCCACCCGCACAATATTGCCTGTGCCCCCAGCTGTTACACAACCCGAAAGCACAATGGATCCACCTCCATGCTTGCCAGTTGGCAATGTGTTCTTCTCTACAAATGCTTCACCCTTTTTTCTGCAAACATACCTTTTTTGGGTGTGGCCAAAAAGTTCAATTTTGGTTTTGTCAGTCCAAAGCACATTGTTCCAATAGGCTTGAGGTTTCTCAAGGTTTTCTTTTGCATACTTCAGATGCATAATTTTGTGTTGAGGTCGTAGGAAAGGCTTCTTTCTTGCAACTCTGCCATGTAGGTCTTTGTTGTTTAAGGTACGCTATATTGTTGTCCTGTGAACAACTAGACCTGTGTCTGCTACTCTTTTTGGCAGCTCTTTTGCAGTGATGTATGGGTTCTTCTGAGCATTTCTCACCAGATCTTGGGCCATTCTATCTGAAATTTTTGGTCTTCCAGATCTTGCCTTGACTTCAATTATTCCATTTATTTTTCATTTTCTTACAATGTTTCTGACAATAGAAATGGGTTCTTTGAAACATTGCGAGATATTTTTGTAGCCCTTCCCTTGTTGGTGGAAGTGAATTATCTTTATTTTGACATCCTTAGACAACTGTTCAGAGGAACACATGGTTTTTAACACCAGACAGAACAGCCACTACAGTCGGATACTTTAGAAGGCATGGAGAGTCATGGTTTCGCTCCCGCCGGATACAAATACCAATCCGGCGGGAGCTAGGACCATGGGCCTAAAAAGGATACAGGACCCAAACGCCAAGCTGGAAACAACAGAAGACTTCAAATAAATAAATTAAAAGACAAAGTTAAAACAGAGGGGAGCAGCACCACACACAGGGTATAAAAATCAAAATGCAGTGACAACCAGCACAAGCAACTGCCAGCCTTATATACCGTGATAATCACCTCCACCCTAACGAGCAACAGATGCAGCTCGTCAGGATGGAGGTGAGAGCAAGCCACAGGGGAGGGACTGCAGGGCAAAACCCTTACATGGAGTTACTTCAGAATATATAGTTCAACCCTAGGGGCATTCTCATTGCAAGTGAAATTTAACGAAGTTAGAAAAATCGCGAAGTTAGGGTGAAAGTTGGCTAGCAACCATGCCAAAAGCTGTCTGAAACTTCGCAAGAAAAATCGCAAGCCAGAGTGCAAAGTTCGCGCTCTGTGCGAAACTTCGCAAGAAGTTTTGTAATGAGAACGCACACATCTGAAACTTGGCAAAGTTACTCACGTGACTTAAGTTACTCATCTAGGTTGAATGCTTGAAATCATGGTTGAATGACATAAGCGGGGCATGCGCACTACTTCCTGAAACTTCGCGATTTTTTCCAACCAAGCTAACTTCGCAAATTTTCGTGCCAGTGAGGACAGCAGGGTGAAATTTTGTGATTTTTCACTTCACGATTTTTTGCAATGAGAATGCACCTCCTGGAATTATATTCACCTGACTCACTGAAGCCCTAACGAGTAGATCACCTGGGTCTGGGCCTTGGTAATCATCTTCTTAAAAGGGAACAAAGAATAATCCAAAAGGGTTCCCAAACTTTAGCACAGGGCCCTTTTTACTTTCTTATCATTTTAAAACTCAGAAAAATTAAAATAAAAAGAAATCTTGCTTTTAAATTTGCAGAAAGGTGTCATGTTTAACTTTGTAGCATTTAGTGTTCAGGTTGGCTTTCAATCACTTGGAGATTAATTGTAACAGACAGTTAGACCAGGGGTGCCCAAATTTTTGCACCCAAGTGTATATTAATATTATATGTGAGATTTTCATAGCTAACTGACAACACTGGAATTTATTGTGGTTTTTTTTTTTTTTTTTTTTATTTCCGAACCAGCATTTCACTGCTATATTCACATTCATTTGAGTATGCATGGCGAGCCCAGTCTCTTCCCAACTCATCATATAGTGACACTATCTGACCAAGCTTTGATATATGATGCAAAAGCAGGCTTTTGATGTCTTTATTTAACGCCAGTTTAAAATGAACCCTACCCCCTAACGCTTAACCCGAACCCTAATCTTAAGTGTCAATTCGGTATGAGAATGTGTTCGTATGGCTTTACGTTGTTGCCAGGAGGTTACACAATTTTTTCATAATCTTTATATTATGATACAATAACTGGTAGCTTTTGTAGCCACCTACGCCAGGCTGGTAGCAGATCAGCCTTTATGGGGAGAAATGATTCATGCAACATTTACTTAGCCATTTTAGACTTAAGAACTCCCATCTTTTGAATAGTTCTCGGGCAACTCCTCAAGAACATTCAGTCCACAGATACGTGCTCCAGGAGCAATTACAATTACGGCATCATTTAGACACTGGCGTCTATGGTTCTGCGCCTCTGGGCAAAGGGCCTACGCAGACAAGCGGGCTGCGACAACTGTGGGTTCTCCACTTACGACATAGAGATTGCTCACCTCATGCTCTTGCTTGTATGACCTTTGTTGAGCTTTTTACCATTTCTCGGTCATCATTTTTATTGGTTCGCCCATTCCCAACGTGGGGTTTTTCACATGCTGGACAGATTCATTCATATGATATTTGTAATTTTATTTAAATGATTATTTTTTATTTTTTTTATATTTGTTTGTAACTTACAACGGGTATTTTGTTGCTGATTCCTTGCATCTGCGATGACGCACCAGCCTTTGTGTCAGTAACCTATCTGGTGATGGCATGCCTTTCTGTTACTTTAAGGAGTTAGGACAAGCACTTATGTTACAAATTACAAAAATAAGGTGGTGCAAAACGTGATGTTAAACAAGAGTTATAGTATCAAAGCAGAGAATATGACCAAGGCCATGCACATTGCAAACACATAGCAAAAGATGGCAACTACCAGAGGAATGCATTTACTATAATGGAACAGAAGCAGCAAACATTTCAGTCACAATCGACCTTCATCAGTGCAAAAAGAGCAAGGCACCCCTTACTTGCCCCTGCACCAACCTTTATAGAGTCTGGTGCAGTCATCAGATTTTAAATAAGCACATACAGTACATTAGTGAACAATTCAATTCACGAGTTAAAACCGCAAATAATGTGTTTTTGTAGAGTATTCAATATAGTAGCGGGTGAATGGACTTTACAAACCCCTACTTTTTGATTTTATTGGCATTGTTTCCCATAATGATTCAACCTTGTCTGAATTGGGGTTATTGACTTGTATGTTTGTGTTTTAGATCCCTGTGCTGAGAAAAAATGTAAAGAGACAGAAGAATGCATTTTGGAGGACAATAATCCCATATGTGTGCCACAATCAGTGGCCTCCTGCTGGGTCGCAGGTGACCCCAACTATCAGACCTTTGATGGATCGGTTTTTGGATTCCCGGGAACGTGCTCTTACACCCTGGTCAAGACCACTGGAAAGGACAACACCCTTCCAGCATTCAACATCGAGACCACAAACGGCTTGCATGAGAACGGCCGGGGCTCTTTTGTGAAGTCAGTCCTCATTAAGCTGCTGGATCACAAAATTTACATTCCCTATATGGAGCATGGTAAAGTTTTGGTGAGTATTTCTTACAACCAGCTTCTTTCCATGTGTGGCCCATAGGACATGCGCCAATGGCTTTAATACCACTAGATATCAGTTTAAATAATATGTCAATTTAAACTTTAAGCTGGGGTCTGACATTTTTGAGAAAGTTTCAAAGACAAGGTAAATTGCCACACAAAACACGTGAAAGCAAACAGCCTACTGATGGAAGAAAAATTGAGAACAGAACATGGGGAAGATTAGAGGAATTCATCATTAAATGTCATAACTGTCATGTGTGTCTCATTCACTGACAAGAAAACACATAACATTATATGGAATGTGACATTGGTACTATAAGCAATTTGATTGAAAATGGAGTTTGATGTATCACTGGCAAGCTAGCGGTACCTGGCTGCAGTCATGTTAGATACCTGGAAAAGCCAAAAACTAAGCAATATTAGCAATACTACATTTGTTATACAATACAGTATTTTCAATGTTTATTCAGAATTTTTTGCACATTTTACCCCTACTGCTTGCCGCTGAAGCACTTCATCAGTAATGCATATTCAGGAGGCTGAGATTTGCATCATATTCAGTGTGTTACATATCATTTCACATGTAAAGTTTTGGCTGTTTGGCTGTTTATTTTGTTGTTGGTTACAGCAAAATTCAAAGTTTTAATGCCGTCCCTCTGTCATTCCTGTGCTTCAGTTTGTAGCTTGCTAACTGCCTTAGTCTCATCAGCTTTTGACCCCATAAAACCTTCAGACCCATATATGGGTCCGTCAAATGCAGCTGCAGTATTCAAACCTGTGGACCTTAAGGCCTATTTAAAATTATTGTGGCAATCCCAATGTTTCCGACAATTCCGAATATGTCCTGCTGATACGGGGAAATGTGTATAAAATGATCCACAAGTTCTAGATAGGTTCTATTCGATGTAATGCTGACGCCGTAGAAACTTGGTGTCCTGAGTTTGAATATTTCTCCAAAAAGAGTGTGATGTAGCTTCAGTGAAGTGCTGCAATCAGCAGTTCCAGCATATTTATGGACAGGGGTGCACATAATTGGTGTGCTGGTGTGCATGCGCGGCAAAAATAAAAAATGCGCGGCACAAAACTTGAAGGGAAGCTCAATTGCGGACCTACATAGTTGGCATTTTTGACTGGTTTACTTCGGGTACCGGAATAGAACTTCTCTCCATACATCTCTGGTAAGGCCAAAAACATTATGACAAGTGTGTTCATAAATTATTAGCTTTTAAAGTTTACTCAGCTTTCACCCTAACTAGCAAGACATCAAATCCATCAAAGCAGGGAAAAATCGACATGGTCCGCTTCGGTTATTTTCTGCCTGAATGCTGTTTCCGCGCAGAGCTGCCCAAAAACTCGCTCCTCGTCGGGTTTTGTTGGGGTGTTCCCCAGAACTACTTGAGTAGAGAGTAGCCGGAAACTGCCTTTATATGGGCTGAATTGCACTGAAAGCGCATGCGCATTGTGTGCTCTGCAAAAAAGGATGGCTGCGATGATGACACCTTGTAGGATGGGCGCTGCGTAAAGAGTGAGCACCAGGCAGCATCTCCAAGTGCTCCCTTGAGAACCACACCAAAAAAGTTATGTGCACCCCTGTTTATAGACATTGTCCTATAATATGAAAATAAATGCTTTTTCTGGCTTTAGGCCTATTAAAGGGAAAACCTATGAGAAAAGCTATAGATGAAGGGGTTGGACAAGGATTGGGAATGCACATGGAGGGCAGTAGAGGAAAGCTCTGCTAATTAGTTGAGGCATTTCAGGAGCATGGAGATTTTAGCGAATCAGTGTAGGGGCTCAATACACAAAATATTATACCAAAAGTTTTGGGGGTTGGCAAGATGTTTATTGGCGAATGTGACACAAGCCTTCGTGTTCTTTTTGGTCAGCAGTGCTTTTCGCCTTGTGGCCGTGCCACGGATAGCATTTTTGCCCAGTCTCGCACTGTGGAATCGTGAACACTGACCTTAACTGAGGCAACTGAGGCCTGTAATTCTTTATTTGGGTTTTTTTTTGACTACCTGGATGAGTTGCCAAAGCACTCCTGGAGGAATTTTGCTTGGCTTCATCTCTGTTCCAAATTTTCTCCATTTGTTGATAAGGGCTCTTGCCATGCTTCCCTTGAGTCCAAGTATCTGGAGTCTTGCCGAGCTTTGTAACCCTTCCCAGACTTATCTATCAACTTATTTTCTTTTTTTTTTTTCCCCACCACCACCCCCCCTCTTTTGGAGGGCAACTTTACTTTTATTTCAAACTGAAATTTGAGTTCAAAGACATTTATTGGAGCCACTCCGTAAGCACCACCCACCCACCCTAATACCATGACATGACATGACATATGGCAAAATAGACACACATACAAACAAACAGAGTCAAGTATGTCAACTGACAGTCAGACAGACAAGTATACAGACATACAGGACACGCAGGACTAATGCAGACACTGACAAGATGAGACAAAATTGGACAAGACAAGACAAGAGAGGACAAGACAAGTCACAACATTACAGATAATATTCATGGAAAAAGACAAGAATAGGCAAACAAAATCAAACAAAACAAGATGCAAAATAACCAATAAATGAACAAACAAATAAATAAACAAGCAAAAATAAATAAACAGAGTATTGATAGGGAAATTTATAATGATATTAAAGAGGAAGGAAAAGGAGGTAAGTACAGGAGAGAAAGAGAAACTTCTTTCTTGATTGTTGTGTGTGTGTGTGTGTGTGTGTGTGTGTCTCTCAACTTTGTTTCTCATCTGTCCTTAAATTTCTTTTGATTGTGACACCATGTGTGCCTTCTTGCTTAAATCACAGTAACAAATGGGTCCTATTTTCATGTTGTGTACAATCATTACGGCTGGCAGAAACCATGCTCGAGTGTGTATAGTGACTTTGAGCCCAGTTTTCAATAAAATATCTTAAAGTGGTTGATTTAGTTTCTAAGGCGGAAATTACTTTTTCATATAGGACCAGAAAATGAAAACATGAAATACTGCATTTTGTGTTTTTACTTGGGTAATCTTTGTCAACAACCCCAGTTACAAAAAAGTTGGGAGGCTTTGTGAAATGTGAATAAAAATAGAATGGAATGATTTTCAAATCGTTTGAACTTTATATTTCTTTGAAAATAGAACAAAGACAATATTTCAGATGTTGAAACTGAGATATCTTATTGTTTTTTGGGCTTTGGGCTATTGTGGAAAATAAGTGCTCATTTTAAATTTGATGCTAGCAACAGGTTTCAAAAAAGTCGACACAGGGGCGTGTTTTTCACTGTGTTGCATCGTGTCTTCTTCAATCAACTCTCTGTAAGCGTTTGGGAACTAAGGAGACCAACTGCGGTAGTTTAGAGAGCAAAATGTTTTCCCATTCTTGCTTTATGTAGGATTTCAGTGACTCAATACTTGGCAGTCTCTTGTGTCATATTTTTCATTTCATAATGTGCCAAATGGAAATGGGGTTGTAATATTAAGATTAGTTTGTTGATCTGAGACATTTAAGTGTGAAAAAAGATGCAAAAATCAAAATCGGGAAGGGGGCAAATACTTTTCACAGCACTGTAGACTGCTAAAGGTGCTTTTTTATTTTATTTTGATAATTCAGGATTTGGCAGTAAGGTATTCTGTGCTTTATCTCTTGGAAAATAGAAAGATATTGCTGAGTAAAACCAAGGATAGCTCTTTCCACTTCAGTTGCTATTCTAGATTTGGGAGGTTTCCAGGTTTTACTCAGGGCTGTCACTCTCAAGAAATCATACTGAAATGTGAAATGTTAATGGCAGAGAGTTATAGAACTAAATGAGCTCCTCACAACTGTGGTTTTGTCCTGCCTTATTTTAGATTGATGGCACCAGCTCACCTATCCCAGTTACTCTTGAGTTTGGCCGCATCGAGATCACACTGTTGGATAAGAAAGGCTCCTTGAAGACAAACTTCGGTGTGGAGGTTGTGTTTGACTGGATTTCAGAGTTAGTGGTTACGGTAAACAGCAATTACTACAACAACCTTGCGGGCTTGTGCGGATCCTACAACGATGTCCAAGAAGATGACTTTACAACACCTGCGGGAAAGGTGGTGGTCAACTCTACAGAATGGGGTCGGTTTTGGGCCATAGACACTGGTGACCCCTTCTGCTGGCACTCCTGTCAGGGTGCTTGCCCTGTCTGCTCCGATGAGGATCTAAAATTGTATAGAAATGATAAATATTGCGGCTTACTCCTGAAGAAAGATGGCCCTTTCAATCAGTGTCACAGTGTTGTAGCGCCAGAGAAATTTGCCTCTAACTGCAGTTATAACATGTGCCTCAATAATGGTGGAGAAAATGTGTTCTGTGAGGCCTACCTGAGCTACCACAAGGCCTGCAAAGATGCAGGGTACCCTGTTTCCTGTCAGGAACCATGTAATTGTTAATTAGTGTTTCTGGGTTTGTGGCTGTTTGTGTGATTTTTGGCTTCCTTTTGCTGATTGATTCCAATTATTTAATTATAGTCTCCTTACCACCCCAATCCCTATGTGCATTCCTTACACCTTTCCTGTACCTGCCTTCCACTGTTACCCATTAGCTTCGTGGATTATAGTTAGGCACTGCCTTTATGTGCTAGATTGTCTCACCTTCATGTTGTCTGCTCTGCCCTACAAAGACAAACTGCAATAATTAAAATTTGGCCAAAATTGAGTTATGATTGAAACTGAACTTAACAATGCCTGTTTTTTCATATAACCACTAGTCTAAGTTTGGTGTTGCTCCATTTAAAAATTCCAGCAAATACAAAATCAAAACCAAAACCAAGGCAGACTGCAGTAAGTGTAGTTACAGCACTCTGCCTTGGTTTCTTAGAGCTTCAGGTACAGTTACCGCCATCTCTGATGGCCATCAAAATTATTTATGAATAAAGCTTGAATATCCATTCTAGCTCATTTCAGGACAATCCAAAGAAGTTAATCTTTGTCTCCACATGGAAGTCATCTTATATGCTTCATCTGTGTATTATCAACAAACCCACTTCTATTAGACTGTAACAGTTTGGATATCACTGCCACCACTTACTATGTTGACAGGACAATAGCATACTAAAATTCGTACACAGACTGAATGCCCTCTTCCCCCTCTGTCTTGTAAATGCATAAATTTTGTCGAGGAATAATGTCTGTCAATGAAATGTTTCTGTAACACAAACAAGACAATTACTGAATAAAAATCATTATGCATAATTAAAAATGGCAAAGAAAAGTGTTTATATTTTCATTAAGGAATAAAAATGACATTAAAATATCACACACTGATAACATATACCAATTTGTAGGTATGTGACATTTTGTCTTGTTTCTATTCATTAATCCCTTTCAGCAGAAGTTGTATCTGGCAATTTATGTGCTAACCTATTTAAGGCTTTATAATTCAAGAGCTTCACAGAGAGAGGAAAAATAGCTTAAATGAAACAAGATAGTTGTAGAATTTAGAATATTATCTTATTTCTGATTATTTTCATAATTTTAGTACAGAATAAGGGCCGCAAACACAAAAAATCTTCAGCAAAATTCAGCATTGAAATTGTAAAAAAAATAAAAAATAAATAAAAATACTTCGAACTGAAAAATACCTGGGAATTGAAACAATACATTTCCAGGATTATAAAATCCTTGACCACAGTTGTGCTCAATCTGAGTGTGATATTCAAAATTACAAACTGTCTATGAGCAAAATTAGGCAGCTATCCAAGTGGCTCATTGAATAGCTTTCCAAGTGGCTCCCCAGTCACTCCGAGCGGCTTTCTGAGTGTCTTAACATATTCTGCACTGCTATATCATAAAATAGTCATATTTTTAACACAAATCAACCGGTTTGACTCAAGAAGCTCAATATGAATGAATGATTTTCAAGTAGGAATCGGCATGAGTCCATCAATAAAGGCAGAGATGGACATCAATTGTCTCCATAAAGCTCTCCAAACCCACCAAAAATGCCTTTCCTCCATTAAAAATCATTGAAATTTGTTTATTTTTCACTAGAGCCCCTTTTACCAGCACACACTCATAATAATAGCTTATTTTACAGTCATGTTCACCTTGCAAAAAAAGAGTGCTTTTACCCACTCCTATGATGTGGGTGAGGGGTTGGACTTTAGCAGGTATGCAAAATGGGCTGAATATTGCACATATGGTAAAATATGTGAAGAAGAACAAATGGCATGCAGGTATAGTGACATACACATCAATATGTAATCATACCACCATATATTTGAACACTTCTCTCCACATTCTACTGTATGCATCTTTTGGATCTTAGCAATGAGCAAACTACCTTCTCACTACCTTCCACAGACGGTCAGACAAAGTTTCATCAAACCCATGCAGCTGACCTGCAAGTATTCACCTAGTACATAAGTGCTCAGTAATCCTGTATAAACACTTTCCATGCTCCAAGAGGAGCAAGTATAACTCAGACAGTCATATCCAAAATATACTTTATATATATAGAAAAAAGATAATCCACTATCTGGAAAAGGCAGGGAATAGGTTATTTTACTTTGAATGCAACTTAATGCATCTAATATAACAGGCCAGCATATCCTTGAGCTGTCTGAGAAATAAAATTGCGTAAACCAATTGAAAGACGTTTTATTGCATTGAATGCACTAGAAATTGAAAACGGATTGCCAAACTGCGCAATATCCCAATTTTACAGTTTTATCAGTAAACCTAACGGTTATTTATAATAACCAATGTGACCATAAAGGTATCAAAATCATGGCAATGGTTAGAAAGACTATGTAGCTTGGTAAGTAACAAATATTATGAACCACAATACTTACACATTGAGGAGATAGTCTTTCCCATGACGATAATCCTCCTCCTCCAATGAATCAATGCTGTCAGGCTCAGAAAACCCTCCAGTACTTTCTGCTTCGGACTCACTCCCAGTGTCTATATCTGCAAGACGGCTATATACTGTAGCTTTTCCATCTCGTTAATATGAAGTGAATACTTTCTCAGATTGGGTGTTTCAGCGTGCTCGCGTAATTCAAATGAGTGAAGTTGAGAAGATGCAACCGTTCTTGCTATTACGCAGGGGTTAATATACTTTTTTCTGGCCTGCTTGATCTCATTTTATTTGCATCAGAAAGGTCATGCTGTCCTTTCTTGGATAAAGCACTTGTGAAACAACGGTAATTGATTGAGAAACAGTAATGCGGGCGTGAACTACATTTACTCAACACGAGTCTGCGGGTTCTAACCAGTCCGTATTTCTGGGACAGTTTGCGACAGTAACTGATCACCAAATCCTGCGAGGGATACATCTATGCAGAAATCAATGGGAAGGTCATATGTTTATTTAGTATCTGATGGCTATAAAGGACAGTATCAATACCATGATGTATCAATACCATGTCAAATTTTTGCCTCAGAAAGCAGATTTTTTTCACCACTGGATAGGCATACCTTTGGGCTATTGTGGCTTTAGCTTGCTGCTACAACAGAAACCAAATTATTTTGTCATGAGAGACAATTTTTTATCAGCAGCTGGATAGATATGATTGGCAAATATGTTAGGCTGTTTGCAGATCAAGCTTGATTGAGGAGCTTAATTCATACAATTCCTAGGAAACGGTGATGGGACTTAACACGTTCCATATTCTAAATTGTTTATGGGCACCAGTTCTTGGTGAATATTTAATATAAGTTTTGAGTGTATGCCGTATTGATAGGATACTCCAACTGAGTGCACCATCTGAGCAGTTCCATTGAAGCTAGAGTCCACAATCTGCAGCTCTATGCAAACACATTAATGAATGTATAAACACATTTTTATGTTTTTAATTATGCATAATTTTATGGTTTTTAATCGTGAATAGTAATTTTTGTTTCATTATTTAATTTTTGTCACAGAAAAAAAAGTAATTGCCAAACACTTTTCATCAGAGTTTTCATGAACAAAATTAGCAGGAAATGTGAAGTCGTAATTTAATAACTTCTAGAGGACACTAAGATTGTTGTTTTGGCACTTTGCCTTTGCACTACCTCTACATCTGTTTAAAGTAAAACAACGAAAGACTGTTATATTTACATTTCTGGGGTCATATGGAGTTCTAAACACAGTTAAGTGAACCAGATCATGCCAAAAACATCACTCCATTCATCCATGTCCTATCCAACCAGCCTATTTATAGGGCCTTCGTTCTACAATCCTTTTCTGTCTCGTTCGATGTCCCTTCCTCCTGTTCCCTTTTCTATTGAAAACCCAGGGGACTTGAAAGAGACTTTATTACTCCAAGAAGAGACGCGACCCCCACCCTGAGTCTCATCGCCTGTGGGTTCCCGATTCCTGCTCTGCACAAATTCCCATGATTATTCGATTTAACAACTATCTTTTACCACGATTTTAGATGTGGTCCGGAATTCTAGAATAAAGGTTAAATAATTGGTAATGATTTTTAAGCCATGAAAATTACTTTAAGAATACATCTTTAATAAGCTCACAACCTCTGTTCAACCTATAACTCATTTGGCTGGACAGTCAAGATACTTTGTAGCCCTTTACCTCAGTTTCATTATTAGATACTGCAGTTTTCTACGGCAAGGGTCGCTCATATTCACGAGTGCCCTAGTTTTCCATGCTTTGCGGTTCTTGCCTCAGTCTCTTGTGTTTGTGAGTGTCACCCAAGTCTTGTGTCTGCCTCACTTTGCCTCAAGATTACTATCTTCTCCATTCCTGTTCCCTCCCGGACTGACTCCTTGGCTTCAACCCCAGAATGGATCTCATCCCTCTGGATCTAGATGGACGCTGTCTAATGTTTGCTAGCCCCTCTACCACAATCTGCGCTTCATGTATTGCCCTGGCTGCTGTTTCTCATCCTGGGATTGCTGACAGTTCTAAAAAAGCTGTGATTTTCCGTTGTTCATTGATTCCAATCATTCGATTATTGACTCCTTAGGTCCCCAATTCCTGTGTGGATTCCTCATGCCTCCCCTGCACCTGTGTTTCATTATTATTTGTTGTCTCTGTGTATTTTAGTTAGAGCCTCTCTTCATGTCGGTGTCAGATTGTCTCGCCTTTGTGGTTGTTGCTGCTTTTTCTCCTGTCCTAGTTTTTCTTACTCCTCGTGTCTTGCCTCAGTCCCTTGTGTTTGTAAGTATTGCCCCAGTCTTTTGAATACTGTGCCCTGCATCAAGTTTCCCGACCTCTCCATTCCTGTTCCCTCCCGGACTGACTCCTTGGCTTTGACCCCAACACATATAATGGACATTGCCCCGCTTGTCTCCCTGGATCCCAGTTGCCACTGTCTGACTTTGCAAGTCCCCTGGACAACAATCTGTGCTTACTGTGTTGCCTTGGTTGCTGGTTCTCGATCTTGGGTTGCTGACAATTCCAGTAAAGCTCTGGCTTTAACTATACCTGGTGCTGCTCCTGAATCCTGCAGCTCCTGTGCCCTAGACAGTTTCCGCCAAATGGAGGAAGATTTATAGTTGCCGTAAGTATATTTAAATAAAATTTGCGTACAGGTCTGCTCCAATTCAGTTGGGTATTATCAGAGATGCCAAGTCTCACGCATTCGGCGTAGGTCTCAAGCTTTTTTTAGGCCTATTCACCGTAGTCTGCAATTATTCAATGAACACTTATTAATGAGATTCTCACGTGGAATTAAAATCCTTGTGCATTGAAGTTTCAGTTTCACTTGCGTAAAGGTGGACCTCACCACAAGTAACATGGAAAGCGATTATGACTCCGGACTTCTCGTGCTTCTCTTTTCTCATGGATTGGAAACAATGCATGTGTTTCATGATCATTTAAATTGTTTCAATGAAATAATACCATTTGAAACGTCTCTATGCAATTCCATTGCTTTCAATCCCTCAGTAAAGACAAGCGTGAAAATTCACGAGTCATAATCGATTTCCATGTCACTAGTGGGGAAATCCACCGTTATGCACGTGAAACTGATTAACTTAATGCACAATGACTTAAATTCCGCGAGTGAATTTCTTCACTGCATGTTGATTGAATAATTACTGGCAACGGCAGACGAACATGAATGCCACTAAGTGGCGAGAGACTCACGCCGAATGCGTGAGACTTGGCATCTCCGTATTATTTACCACATAATCTAATTACTTCCATTCATGCTTCTCAGCATCATGCCAAATTAACAAGATGACTGGAACAGTTTGATGTTGCATGTGATTTATATTTTTACATTCGAAGTCCAGGCTTTTATCTGCAAGCCCAATTTTAAAGAAGTTAGCACATCATGGAAAATGCAAATAAAATCAAAAAAAGAACTAATTTGAAAAGTCAGTTTGCCTTCTCATATTTTGAAAAGATAACAACTGCACGTTATTTGATGCTCTAATGTGAATTTAATTGCTTACTGAAAATGGTCAATGTGATGACTGCACCGAAGTCCAAAAAAGTTGGCACTGCCAACCATCTACCACGGTGAAACACATTTTTTATGCGCGCTCATTAATGTTTTGGCACTGAAGTCACCAGTTATTCAAGTCTGTCAGTCAGAATTCCCCCAAGTTCCCTATTATGCAGGTCTTCCACTGCACAATTATAATGGGTCCATGCACCATATGTTATCAACTGGAGACAGATCAGGACAGCAGTTGGGTTAATTTAGCACCAGCACTCTCCGCTGAAACAGCCCAGCATTCATAATCTGTGCAGACTGTGGTGTGATGTTGTCTTGGAACATATGGCAGCGTATGTTGCTTTGTCTTTTGCTCTTCAGATTAAGTTTTGGATTAATTATTTATTTGTATTATAGCCATCCTCACAATATCACGTGCATTGCATTTACTTTGTCATTGAAACCGATTGGTGATGTCTCTGTCACTTCTTAATTAATACTGTAATTTCCTAATCATTATAGGTTCATGTATCAGTCTTCACCTTTCAGTACATTTTCGGACATTGAGGAAAGAAATGTTGTTCTTTTGGCTCAGCATCACTGATTAGTTTGTCAGAACCTTATTTTGTATATTGTATTATATTGTATGATTTTTCTCTTTTTATTTTATTGGGTGTGAATGCTGAAAGCATTCAAACCCTATGTTCTTCTGTTACCAAAATTCTTTATTTTTCTTATTATTATTCCGCCGCGTTTTTTGGCTCGCCGTAACTTCAACATACTTCAACCGATTCAAACCATTCAAATTTCATCTTATTCAGTTCCATGAGGACATTATCGGAAACTTTCAGATTTTCCATAACATTCATAGTTTTCCGGAAATTCAACGTTAAAATTCTGATTCCTATTAAATCCCATTCAAAAAAAAAACTTTGCCCCAGAATGCGTTCCACAAACTTCAACTGATTCAAACCATTCAAACATCAAAATGTTCCGCTGAATTAGGAATCGACTGGAATGACTTTTCTAATTCCTAACATTCATACTTTCCAAGATATTCCAGGTTTTTTCCAAACCGTTTTCCCATTGGAAATGAATTACGGAATCTTCAAAACAGAAAACTTCACCTTTTTTCAAACGGTAACTACCAATTCATACTTTCAGTTCGAAACTCCATTCCAACTGGAAAGTATTCAACATTATCCTGACATTTTAGATATGATTCCACTTTTCAATCCCATTTAAACTTTAAAAAATATTCACCGTTTTCTGAAACTTTGTTATAATGGAAGTCAATGAGAAAATCCTTCAAACTCACTCTACTTCACCCTCTCACCGTGAACTCATACATTCACGTAGAAACTCCGTTCCAACTCTCAAATGTTGACAATCCCATCGACTTTCAGTGTCTGACTCAAATTTTCGTGATCTCTTTTAGTTTTTCTACACTGGCAGTTTAAAAAACATGACATTTTGAGCCCTTCTCAGACTGGGTGTCCATGGTGTGGAATCTTCGGAGCTAGAGTGCTTGATTTTATTCCTAGAGTGCGAGCTGGGAGCAGACAAGCTGAAAAAAATACTTTTTAAATCGCTGTAACTTCCACAAATTTGAATCCCTCTTCATGACATTTCACAAAAACATAGGAAAATTTGTTCTTGTTCCAGCAGTACAATTTTTGTAGCAGAGAAATACATGGTTTTGGCTCAGGGAACAGTCAAAGGAAAGGAAGCACGTAAAACTTCTCTATCACTTCCATTCAAAATTCACCCAAAAATTTTGGGAGAACTGCAAACGGGCAGAGTTTTTAGATCGCTGTAAATCCAACATTATATCACTCAGAGAAATAAAAAAGTCATCCACACACTCAGCAAAGTCTCCTGCCTTGAACGATGTGTTTACATTGGTGACAGGACGAACATTTTTTGCATGAGAAGCAGGAGTTTGAGGTGAGCGCTAACGAGGATTTCTTTGACTGAGTAACTCGGCGGCTCTGTGTGTGTGGCGGTTGTTTGCTCCTCGCACTGTTCCTAGGAGACAAGTACTGGCATAGCCCTCTGTCAATCAATCAAACGGAAAAAAACGTTTGCTAGAAATGCAACGTTAAAAATAGAAACATATGTTAATGAATGCGATATGCCGCTGTTTGCAGTCTACCTTAAATTAAATTCCTGCTTTGCAGAACTATTGTTGGTCAAATGCAACGTCTGTTGGCAAAAGTTATGTCTTCACTCATTACAATACAGGCTCGCTAAGTCAACAGCAGCTGTTTGCCAGCGAAGCGAAACCTCCGAGAACATTCGCGCAGATAATGGAAGAGCTATCACAGGACAAATGCGTGCGATTATATCTCGCAGGTAAGCAATGCCTAAGTTACCATCTGTAACCTATTCAAGTTCTGTAACGTTACTGTATCTAGCTAGCAAGTGAACAATGTTAATTACTGCTTAGTCTCCTGAAATATTAAGAACTGGCTTGAGAAACTGAACAATTAATAGCGCGACTCAATTACGGTTTCCCTATAAGTTAATTAACTGTATTTGAGCGTTTAAAGTGTTTCCCTAGAGTTTTCCTGCCAAAGAGCGATGAAGGATAAAAATAATAATTAGCTAAGTTGAAGACAAATGCATCATGCTGAAAACAAAGCGCTGACAGCACAATACCTGGGAGTTAGATGCAAGCTGCCAGTGGTCCCTTCTGAAGGAAGCCAACCATTTATTCTGCCAGTGTAGCGAAGTCTTTCGCGATGGAAGGAAACTGTCGTTTGGAGATTCTCTGACGACTGTTGTTACAACAAACTGTACTACATATCCCGGGCATTTTGGATTCACTTAATTTAAGCATTTCGAATAACGAAGAGAATTAGCTCCACCTGAGATCGGAGAATTAGAGTATCTTTAATGAAGGGAAATGACTGAAAACAATTCAAGACTAATCAGTTTTAAGACATGTTTATCGCCCTCCCAGCTCTCTGTCCACTGGCCGCCACTGCTAGCAACAGGAGCTGTTGCCTACTCCCCGTAGCTCCTTGCAAAGCGCATCAGCAAACGTGGATATGTATATACTCAAAATTTGATAGGGATCATAGGAATTTTTTTGTGAAATGACATGCAAATTTGGTAACTGCCACTGATGAACAATATATTGGATAAATGACATGCAGTCAGACACAAAACACATTTGCAAGTGCATTTAATGACATTAAATGAGCGTGCAGCCTCACACTTTTATTTTCACGAACACTTCATGGTTTCACCTCTGACATGTAAAGTGAAAACAGACAGTGTTCGTTTGATGTTTCATTACCACAGTTAATGTCAATAACGGGTATGGCCTCCCCCAGCTTGAATGACGGCTTGTCAATGTTGGGTCATACTGTCAATCAGAACCTGGATGCTTGCAATTGGAATGTTGTTCCATTCTTCAACAAGGGCATTTCGAGCTCTTCTAGAGTTGTGGGTTGTGCCCTCGACCGAAATGGCGACCTGCAGCATGTTCCACACATGCTTGATAGGGTTTAGGTCCGCGAACGCTGCTGAGCCAGTCCATGCGGACAGTTGTCTCCTGCTCTAGGAATTGATTCACCACCCTAGCACGATGGGGGACGGGCGTTATCATCCATCAAGATGAAATCAGGGCCAACAGCACCAGCGTATGGTCTTACGTACATTGAGGATCTCATCCCTGTACCGTACCCCTGTCATCGTCCCTCCCCCATGACATGCAGGTCCGTTCTGCCGTTCCTGCTTATTCCTCCCCAGACCATAATTGATCCGCCACCATAACGGTGCGTGTTCGTTGATGTAGGCATCATTAAATCGCTCACGTTGTCTTCGCCACACCCGTTGCCTCCTGTCAGTAAAGTCCAAGCAATATCGGGACTCATCAGTAAAGAGAACTGGAGCCCAATCGTTGTGTGTCCATGTGACATGATCGTGAGCCCAATCCAAACGGTCACGCCTATGACGCACGGGTCAGTGGGATTCGAACACATGGCCTTCTTGAGTTGAGGCCGGCAGTATGAAGACGATTCCGTGTCGTCTGAGTGGATACCCTGACCCCGAGGCGTTATGAAGGTCATTTCATAGGGTGGTGGCTGTCCAGAAAGGATGACGTCGTGCCTGAAGTGTGAGAAAGTGGTCTTGTCGTTGTGTAGTCGATCTCTGACGGCCACCCCCGTGACGGTGTGCTGCTGTACCAAATGTTTGATGCCGGTTCCACGCTCTGTTCTCAACGCTTTGGCTGATGTTAAGTGCATTAGCAACGTGACGTTGTGAGAAGCCAGAGTCAAGCATTCCGATGCATCTTCCCAATTGCTCTGAAGTCAATCGACGTCCAAGACATTGAGGAGACATTGTTATTGCTAAATGTAATGCAAAAAATTTGGGAACTTCCAAATTTTCACCAACAAGCAACACACACGTCTGAGATGAAATGGTGAAGTGTTAGTCAAAGCCAAAATGTGAGGCTGCACGCTCATTTAATGTCATGAAATGCACGTGCAAATGTGTTTTGTGTCTGACTGCATGTCATTTATCCAATATATTGTTCATCAGTGGCAGTTACCAAAATTACATGTCATTTCACAAAAAAATTCCTATGATCCCTATCAAATTTTGAGTAGTATATATTTAGTCTGTTAGTCAAATGAATATTTAAAACATTCTCAATCCTTCAACACTTTGTCTCATATTGTATGTTTTGTTAACTGTGTTCTATTCTTGTAAAAAAAAAAAAAATCATACGAACAAATCAAATAGCCTATCGTACCGTAGATAATTTACGAAGAATGAATGAGTGAATGAATAAATGACAGGCAACCCGTACAGCTGGGGACTCAGCTAATCAATACTGAGGTCATTGGATTACATATAAAATGCTCTTTGGCAGTTAAAGCCTCATACAGAGACAATAACTTGTGAAGCAGCTCAAGGTTTGAAATCATGAACAATCTAAAAGGCTGTCTGTCAGTCTGCCTGCCTGTCTGTCTGTCTGGGTGTTTCTGTGTCCATCTTGGACATTTTAGACTGCAGTCATCGGTCATTTAAATGTCACTGTGCCGTTGCCCACAGTTAATTGGCGGAATCAACTGCAGTTCAGCCAATCACCTGTGTGTAACAGCACAGTGAAATTTGAATACTGAAAGGGCCTATTTCACCAACCTCAGTTCTTGGCAGTTAAAACCTCTTACAGAGAAAAGTACATGTGAAGCATCTCAAGCTTTGAAATCATGAACAGTCTCAAAGATTGTCTGTCAGTCTGTCTGTCTCTTGTCTGTCACTCTGCCTGCCTGTCTGTGTCTGTCTCTGTCTTCCTGTATCCATCTTGGACACTTTGGACTGCAGTCTTTTTTTTTTTTTTTTTTACTGTTAATACATTCTAACTTTGAGCTGGTTCATGTTTAACTCATTCATTCAATCATTCTTTCATTCTTTCTTTGTTCAGCTTTCTCTCTTTCAGTTTTTTAATAAACATTCGAGTATTCGACATAATTCAAATATTATTATATTTTCATGGCAGCTATTCAGAGTGGCGTCAGCAAACATTCAAATCATTCAAACTTTATTGTATTCAAGACAGCATCGCAGTGTGGATTCAGCTTTCAGCATTCACACTCGCAATTTCTTCAGAAATTGCTTCTCTAGTTGTTATTATTTTTTCTTATTTGTTCGAAATAAAAACTTACTTACAGTACATAAATATTTTGATTGTTAATTAGGATCTTCAAAGGAGACAGGTTGAGAGCAATTATTAAAAGGCATTGAAGAGGTTAACATCACTTGTTTCACGTCGCCTTATGATAGCAACTTGTCACATCATGATTAGTTCTAACTTTCCTGTACAAACACTTTTTTGGAGTCTACAGCAGATATTACATTTGAAATAAGAGTGTATTTTCAAGAAACAATTGATTTCTCAAATTAAACCATCAAATGTTTTTTTTCATGGTGTTTACAATATAGTAGAGGGTGAATGGACTTCTGAAATCACACCTTTCGTCAGAGTTTAGTCTGTTCTGTTATGATTATTGCATATTTTACCTTGTCTTCATAATTCACATTTTCATTGTGTATTTTAGCAGTTCTCTATTAGTTCAGCCATTTTCTTTACCTGTCACCTACCATGTGCTTTTTGTTTTCACTCCAGTACTCACACATGCCTTCCTCATGGTTTATTAGTTTGCTTGTTTCCTCATTTGAAATCACACCTCCTTGCACTTATCCTCAGTCCACTCACACCTGTATCTCATGCAATTTGTCACTCTGCTTCCCTTTCTATTCCTCTCTCTGTGTTCAGTAAATTGTGAGTTTGCTAGCTAGCTAGCTTTCCCTGTTGCTACTCAAGAGCATTCTTTGATTCTTCAATTTCTTAGTCATGATTTGTTTTGTCTCTTGATTATGATTCAGTCCAGTTCTCTTTTCTAAGATAGATCTCCAGTGCATAACCTTTTTTGGCTTTTCAATTTTTGCACGTGTTTTGGCTTTGTTGTACCAACTTCCTGGTTTTTGATTTTTTTTTTTTTTTTTTTAAAAAAAAAAAAAATTGGCATCTCCAATCCCTAATCTGGAATGCCAAATTTGAGAACTATGTACAAGGCTTGCTCGTATGCGACCCCATGTTGCCAACTCGGGAAAGCGAAGACAGTTAGCGGCTCTCCACCGAAGCACATGCCTGTCAGCCACTGCTTCTTTACACTCATTGGTCGAAACTTTGCAAGTTCAGAACGAGGGCGGAGGACACCCGAACAAGAGCAAGCTTAGAATCTTACTGACGAGCGCCCGGCAAGCCAGCAGGAGGCGTTTGATCAACTAAGAAATCAACTATTTTTGTATCCCATTCCAGCAGTCCCTTCCCAATTTGCATCCCTGCAACGCATAGCCAATTTTGCGCTGTTCTGAAAAAGCTGCTGACCACTGCCGGTTGGGGATCGAACCCGCGCCGTGGTAGTCACTACTGTTCCGAAAATGTGGCGCCTTACCCAAGTGAGCTAACCCGGCAGCATGGTTTTTGATTTCAAAACTGTTAATGATTTAGATAACCCCCTTCTGCACTGCATCATCCCTGTGCATTACAGCTCTGGACTGCCTGACCAAGGGAACTAAAAATCTTAACTGAGTTTTTATTTGCGCCTGAGTTCTGTCCCTGCTCCCTGTCACCTTTCTTGGCGTATTTGCATTTTCTATATGGTGCTTTTGTGCTAACTTTTTTGTAATTGAGGCTGTCATATTTTATTTTAAACAAACAAAAAAATCCATTACTTTCAATGGCTTGTTGCTGTGACATCAATGACCAGTTGTTCAGCTAAAAACATACTTGTGATCTTTCTCCTATTAAGAGTTAACCAATGGGTGGAAAAAAGAGAATGCAGCAGGGTGGTGAACAGAACCCGAGACAGCTGTCCCATCAGCTTTGACATCCCTGGACCAGAAAGAACCCTATTTCAGTACCTTTGATGGAAAGCACTTCGACTTCTGGGACAACTGTGAGTACCAGCTTGCTTCAGTCTGCTCAAAAGGTGATGAACTGGATGGCTTCAGTGTGACTCTGGAGAACAAAAATGGGCCGACAGAGTGGTGATGGTCACCATGTCCTTTAGTAATTTTATCATCAGCTAAAATTTCCCTGGGAAAAGTGCTGGTGGATCAAATGTCCCAGAAGTACTCCCAATCATAGGAATAATAATCGTCACACACACACTAAGTTGTTTCCAATGAATTTATTTCTGAAAAGTTAATGCTGTGACAAGCAGTGTCTTCCTCAAGGTGTAGACCAGAGGTGGGCAATGAGCAGGGCCGGATTAATACCCCCAGGGGACCCCCCTCAGGGGACTGAAGCTCTTGGGCCCCCCCCCCCCCCCCCCTCCCTAACACCCACACCTTCCAAAGAAGGCGATGACAAAGCTACTGACAACCAGAAAACAGCAGGCACTTGATGGAGCCTTCGCCCCACCAGACTGACTCCACAAACACACACACACACACACACACACAGTGCGAAAGCCCATCTTAATTAGATGAATGTCCAACCAACCGATTGGTCAAAGGCTGAATGACAAAGTCCAGGTGAGTAGCGTGCAAGTATGCCTGTCCAATCAGGGTGCTATAAAAAATATTTTTCCTGCTTGTCCCTTCAGGCAAGCAAGTCAAAAAATGGTTGCCTGAATTCAAAAGTCACTTGCCTGGTTGGGGGGGGAAGAGGCATAAGGTTTTTTCTCCTTTTTTAAATTTTTTAAATAAAGATCAACGCTTTGTTTATTATGCTTACTGAATGCATTAGACAATCCGTGTAGACAAATCTATATACCAAATGACAATACTCAACAAACTTATCCTACCATAGCAGTTAACAACCCTTGTGAAAATTTCAAGAACTTTTCTTGAAGAATTCTTGAAACGTTCTTGATTTTTGAATTTTGTTCTTGAATTATTCTTAGTGTTTCGCAGGAGAAATGACGGACCATGCAACAAGATAAAATGCACCTACATTTCTGTTGATCTTAACGATATAACTACAGCACTTGTGCTGCGCAACTTTCATATAATATACAGATCAAGCAAACAAACACCCACCATCTGAAAGTAATATGATAATTTCAGCTGTAAGTTAAGATGGCACTGCAAGTTTGAACCGATCCCGGCAAACATAATGTTCAAGACGATAATTGGATTATGAAGAACATAAATCAATAAGATGACACTCATAAAGTGATGGGCCATGCAATCAGATGAAGTGATCAATAGCATAACTCCAGCACTGGCTTTTGTAGTGAAATCATTGCAAGTATTCGATTAAGGATTAAAGCAGACAAATTTCCGCACTCTTCAACAAAGATAGGACCCAAACGAATTTTGACACTTGTAATACGATCAGGAGGTGAACGTGAACGACACATAATCAATATGCGTCGTAAACCCTGGGCCCAAGCTCTGCTTAGTAACAAGATGCCGTCGTTTCTATCAACTTCATATTTTAATTACTGTACTAAACGATGACACGCAGTGTAATTCAGGTCGTCAGTATGCTACTTGTCATTTTTTTTTCTGCGAGATTATCCCGACAAAGTGCGAATCAAATCAAACTATTAAAAAGTTCAACTGGATGGCAAAGCAGAGTCCAGGTGGTTCCATTGCGATTAACGATTAATGTTTGTCAGTGGATAAATCCACTCAATCAGGACATGAATCTTCGCTTAGAAATGCGTGAATAAGTTATCGCACAATTTTGTTTTCAGGTTATGGTTCCTGCACCCCTCGACTTCATAAGATTTTGGCATGGTTAAAAGGGGAGAAAAAAATCACGATGATAATGAGATGTTGACAGCTTTGAGCGTAGATTCAATACGGCGACTTGAAATCGTTTTCGGTGAGTTGTGGTCGCTAGCCTCATTGCTAAGACGAGTGGCAGCGATCGGGCCAGCACGCAAAGCACTAACAGCCCGCGTCGCACATCAGAAGGATAAAATACCATCGATGCTCGATTTGCTTTTGTCGCAATGTCGCAGCGTCCTCGCTCTAATAACTATACCTTCACGCTAATGACGATCGTTTTGGCGCTTATTATTTTCTCTCTTCTCACATAAGGTGTAAAAAATTTCCCATCACGGAAGGCCCCTTCCAGCCCAAGGGCCCCTGGGCATGTGCCCAGATTGCCCATATGGTAGATCCGGCCCAGGCAATGAGGGCCGTATCTATTCCTGGTTTTCACTCCAATGTTTGGCCTTTAATTAGTTAATTATCTTAATTAACCAGACTATTAATGAAATCTGACTTTTCTGCTGGATTTCTTTAAATTATCATTGATGACCTCGAAAGACTGTTCTTGTCTCCCTATATAAAACATTTTTCTTTTAGCTAATCTATGTGCAAATTTATGTTTTTGTATACAACCAATTAGCTCAATTAGTCAGGGTAACTGATAGAAATAAAAACCTGCATACACACCAGCCCCCCAGGACCGGAATTGCCCACCCCTGTTGTAGACACATGCAACTACTGAATGCCATTATCACATCCAGGGCAATAAATAAAAAACATTTGCCTTTTACTTTTGTACATTAAAGGTGGGAAATCCGGGGGTCAGAAAGTTCATGTTCAGCTTTGTTTTTTGCTCAGCTCAGCCACAACTGATATATATCTTTGGTGGTGCCCACTGGCTAATTGTGCTGACAAGTAAATGCACACTCTTGACTGAAATACTGGGAATGGCTTTTACTTTTCTGATTATGGATTTTCCACCCTGCTATGCATCATAGTTTGATGGAATCCTGACTTCATTCCCGTTGCTACGTCTGTGGTGGCACAGTGCGGATCTATCGGAGTGGCTGCCTTGGAGTTTTGGAGACCCATTTTGGCCACATCGCCACCTATGACTGAATGAGCACCATGCATGTGAAGGTCCTGAGTATGTAACAAGGTCCAAGTGCACGCCCTGTGATGACTGTAGCGACAACCTCTGCCTCTCCAATGGGTGACAATGAATGAATGCTATACAGTGAAGGTATAACTACCTGGTTGGCAAGGCCCATGGCTGCCCACATCTTCCTCTCTACCAGCCTCTACCATAGATCTGCGGCTGCACAGTCATTATGAACAAGAGTGGACTCCTTATGGCAGCCCGCGAAAGGAAGACCCTACCTGCTCCAAGAAAACTGTTTATATGACATCATCCTAAATCAGGGCCTGCAGGGGATAGGCTGTGATATCATCACTGCCTATGTTAAAGAGTGTCAGGAAGTGGGAGCCAAGATTGAAGCACAGTAAAGGAAAGACTTCAGTGGTAGGTTTTCTTTTTTTGCATAGCCTTAGAATGTTTTATTTAATCTAATTCATATAATTGAACCCTACAAGCCTTACAAAGCAGTATGTTTGACATGTTGGTGTCATACAGTTTTCGAATACCCAGTTTACAACCGCGACTCAGGAAAACGTTAGGACAGGATGGAAAATGCACACATAAACAGAAAACACCGATTTCTGTGTCTTTCACTTGTATTTCATTGCAGACTGTACGATGACAAGAGATCTACTGTTCTGTCCTATCAACTTAATTTTATTTGTAAATATGTACAGTCAGATTGTGAAACAAGTCATTTCATGAAAATGACAAAAAATTTCAGCAATTTTCATGAAATGGCTAGTGCTAATCTTCAGTCATTTCACGAAATGACTGGTTTCACAATCTGACTGTGACATATACATCCAATTCTCGCCATTCAGGCCTGAATCATATTCCAAATCAAAGTGACGCTATCGTTAACTCCTGGACAAGCTGTTTGTGAATCTTACCGCCCATGGTCGTGCTAATGGCAAAGTGATTGCAGGGGCATAGCCAGGATTTGAAAAAGATGTATGCACATGTTAAAAACAGTAATTCAAGAGTGCAAAGCAAATGAGCTACAGCAGTCTTAGGGTATAGAAAAGAATAGATGGGAGTATTATCCTAAGGACTGGGGATTAGAAGCTAGTAGTACATAGGACAACGAAACACTAATACACCACCTTGGTGAATTTACTAAGATTGAAGCAAGTACAGTAGTACCAGCAGAATATTTAAGCAGCTAAAGGCTGTAACAGTGTTTACATGCAGTCACAAAAGAAGTTTTCGGCAAATTGGTCCTTTACATCAACATGAGATCGCCTGCACTGTGGGATGTGCCAAAAGTGAACACAGTCAGAAGTTTATAGAGTAGTGTTATTATTTATTTTACTTTTTTATTACAACCCCAATTCCAAAAACGTTGGGATGCTGGGAAAATTGTAAATAAAAACAGAATGCAATGATTTGCAAATCTCATTAACCCACTTTTTATTCACGATGGAACACAGACAACATATCAGATGTTGAAAGTGAGACATTTTACCATTTCATGAAATATTAGCTCATTTTGAATTTGATGGCAGCAACACATCTCAAAAAAGTTGGGAAAGGGGAAACAAAAGGCTGGAAAAGTAAGTGGTACTAATAAAAAACAGCTGGAGGTGCATTTTGCAACTAATTAGGTTAATTGGCAACAGGTCAGTAAAATGACTGGGTATAAAAAGAGCATTTTAGAGAGACAGAGTCTCTCAGAAGTAAAGATGGACAGAGATTCATCAATCTGCAAAAAAAAGAAAAGAACTGCATCTAAAAATTGTGGAACAATTTCAGAAAAATGTTCCTCAATGTAAAATTCTGAAGACTTTTAATCTACAGTGCATAATATCATCAAAAGATTTAGAGAATCTGGAGAAATCGCTGTGCTCAAGGGACAAGTCCGAAGGTCAATATTGGATGCTTGTGATCTCTGGGACCTCACGGGCACTGCAGCAAAAAAAGGCATGATTCTGCACTGGAATACACCGCCTGGGCTCAGGACCACTTCCAGAAATCATTCTCTGTAAACACACTTCACCATGCAATCTACAAATGCAAGCTAAGGCTGTATCATGCAAAGAAGAGGCCATATGTGAACATGATCCAGAAACACCGCCGTCTCCTCTGTTCATTTAAAATGGACTGAGGCACCATGAAAAACTGTTCTGTGGTCAGATGAATCAAAATTTGAAATTCTTTTTGGAAACTACGAACGCCGTGTCGTGCGGTCTAAAGAGGAGCGGGCCCATCCAGCTTGTTAATAGCGCACAGTTCAAAAGCCTGCATCTCTGATGGTATCGGGTTGCATTAGTGCCTATGGTGTGGGCAGCTTACACATCTAGAAAGGCATTATCAATGCTGAAAAGTATATTGAGGTTTTACAACAACATATGCTCCCATCCAGACAACGTCTATTTCAGGGTAGGCCTTGCATATGTCAGCAAAACAATGCCAAACCATATACTACATCCATTACAACAGCATGGCTTTGCAGTAGAAGAGTCCGAGTGCTGAAGTGGTCTACCTGCAGTCCAGACCATTCACCACTGGAAAACATTTGGCGCATCATAAAACGAAAAATCCGGCAAAGAAGACCCAGGACTGTTGAGCAGCTAGAATCCTACACCTTAAAAGAGCGGGACAACATTCCTATCCCAAAACTTAAGCAGTTGGTCTGCTCACTTTCCAGACCTTTACAGACTGTTGTTAAAAGAAGAGGGGATACTAAACAATGGTAAACATGGCCCTATCCCAACTTTTTGCAAATCATTGCATTCTGTTTTTATTTGTGTGCAGGACTAGGAAAAGGGGTCACCTGGGTCATTTTATGAAAATTGAGATTTTTCCAACAAAATCAAAGAGTGATCCAAGTTTTTTATTTTTAGAAAGGAATTAGGTGAATTTGTTCACAGCAAAGTGTTGTAAATGGACAATACAGTAATGCTGGGATATCAGTAGTAAGTACAGTAGTAGTATGGTTTACACAGAAAAAAAATCCCAAGTGACCCCTTTTCCTAGTCCTGCACACATTTACATTTTATGGTGCTTTTCCACTACACGGTACCAGCTCTACTCTACTCGCCTTTTTTGCTTTTCCATTAGGAAAAAGTACCTGGTACCAGGTACTAGTAGGTACTAGTAGATACTTTTTCTGGTACCTGCTCTCCTGGGGTTCCAAAAAACGGCCGACCAAGTACTAGTAGGTACTAAAATGTGACATGCAACATTGCAGCCCACTGATTGGTCAGAAAGAATCGTCTCTGCAAAAGACAACTCGCTTCCGCATTATCGCTAGGAAACTGTCTTCACTTACCATCATTGAAACAGGTCTTCAAATTGTGTTTTTGAAATGTGTGTTGTTTTAGGCAGGTTGATAAATATACTGTGCGTTGCCTTACCTTTCAAACAAGGTTGTCTTTGTTCACCGAAGCTGCTGCATTTATGAAATGCGTTTCTTTGTCTTTGACCCTGTTCGTAGCAAAATTAGAAGCAACGGGGCCGTGTTCAATTCTGTTCCCCTAATTCCCCTTGATAAAGTTATTGTGCTGCCCCTATTTTACGAACATTGCGCGGAAAATAACTTTACGGGTGCTGATGAAGCGTTTTGTTCTAAGGAAAGGTATCAGATGAGATGATGTATCGTAAAGCGATAAATTCTAATACTCTGCCATCTCCTGCGATTTGTGCATTTGCTACATGTTTTGCCTTCAATTTCAAAGTGAAATGTTTCATGAAGCCTGAATATGAATACTCTATGCCTTTTACGTATATCATTGCTTTGCGTTATTAGGTGGTACGTTATTTAATGTGCAACCGAATCGGACACAGCACCAGCTGCTATCCTATGCATCAGGACAATGTCGAACAGAAATTACAATCAAACACTCACGGACTTTAGTGCCATAACGTGGTGACAGTAGTGCGCGTCCCCTGATTTAAACACATACATATTTAACAAAATCGACTTGATATAAATGAGGATGCCATCGCGGCAGTAACATGCTGTGTCGCAACAACGAGCAGCTACCACGGAGGCGGTACTATCCTCTAATGGAGAAGCAACCCCAAAAAAGTACCCAGTGCCGAGTAGAGTAGAGCCGGTACCATGTAGTGGAAAAGCGCCATTACACAGCATCCCAACTTTTTTGGAACTGGGGTTGAAAGTAGTATAAACATTATTTGTGTTTGAATTTACAATGTATCTGCCGCAGCATTGCAGAAAGAAGAAAGGTGTGTTGACTTCCAATGGATTGTCCTAATCATTGGAAAACTTGATCAAGCAAAATGATAGAAAACTGGTCATAATCTCTAATTATAGTGTTTTTTGTGCTGGAAAGAATTCCATATTCTCTCTCCACTAATACCAAATGAAATCAGCACTTCTTTGGCTTACTTTGATGTTTGAGTACCCAGTCAAGAAAATTTTGAGTTTAATTTCTGGTGCTGCTATACACGGTAATAGCATATAATGGCAGCAGCCCAGTTACTGATGACACACTGGGTTGCTAGGGCATGCCCAGCATATGCATTAGAGATAATAAATATTGATATTAAATTCTAAATCCCCTTCTCACTTACAATACCCCCCAAAATATATATTTAAAATAGTTCCGGCAAATTCAAAGCCAAAAAACTGGACGTTGGACATGGAATTCTTCCCTAATAATACAATCAAATATTTTGCAGCAAAAGTAATTAGCCACGTACAATACCGATAAATGGTTCCATCCATGTCAGTCTGCGCAATAAGTTAGTAGAATACTGATTTACTTATACCATACAGCAGTTAAAGGGTGGCCAACGTTATTGTTAGCTGTAGTCCACGCAGCTATTAGCCTATTCAAATGCATTATCCGCTAGACGTTCCCAACCACAACTTACTGACCTTTACTAAACTATTAATTATAATCTTCAGAGATGTGATATCTAGAAAGCAAATGTATAAAAGTATGTTAGCTAGATTTACTGTACAAAACGCCCTTGATTTTATCCTTGTTTGTGCAAAAACAGCAGAGACTAGCTAGCTAGCTAACCACGTATCACAGCATGACCCTTAGGTAGCCAGCATGCTCGTACTCTAATGTTCCAGCTATAATGTTAATCGTTGATGTTGTCATACTGTGTTAATTGGCTAAGATCTCTACAGTTTACTTACGGTCTAACTGGCTTTGCAGATCCTATTGGCAAGATTAAAGTTAGCTATGTGATTTGCAAAAAGGAGCTCGCAAGCAAGATAGCTAGTTACCTGGAGGAGGCGACAATTTTAGTCGCTGCTCCAACAGTTCAGCGCCAGATTTTCTTCTGGTTTTTCCTCTCCAGCTCCATCACAGACACTTTTTTTCACCATTTCTACCTTTTCTACCTCAGTTACTGCACGTGGATCTGAAAGAGATAGCTTGGTCCCTGAGGCCTTAAAACCAGATTAATTGCAGACGAGAATGTTGCTGTCCTCAAAGTGCATTGCACACACAAGCACTAGCTAGCTACATCTCATAATCATAAATCAGGCTACATCATCTCTTCTAATTTCATCTTCAGTGTGAAAACCGAGAATAGAGAAATAGAGTTGCTTCTTTTTGGATTTTGGACAGTATAGAATGAGGAATACCTGACCACTCACACTCTGCCACAGTGTGTGCTGTACTGTCCTGTAACACGGACCACTGTGGTAACTATCCTGCTCCACTAGGGGGCTGGTCCAGATCACTGTCCTGTGGAGCACGAACCTCTGCAGTAACTGTCCTGCTTCACTAGGGGGCTGGTCCGGACCACTGTCCTGTGTAGCATGGGCCTCTGCAGTAACTGTCCTGCTCCACTGGAGGGCTGGTCTGGAGTGTCTCGAGACAGTGAAATTTTGCGGTCCTCACTGGCCTTGCACCGAGGTATGGTTTCGGAACCACTGACTGTACAATCCATGCTTGGAATACTGCAATTAGGCTACATAGTAAATGCCTGCTTTACCCTCAGCATTACTGTTGGCCAAATCATTTATCTAGCCTGCCATTTTCATAAATAAATTGTTATGAATGTAATTGTTCAAAATATACTGGACAAAGAAAGTTAGGGATCACTCTGATTTTTAATATTGAAATATGATATGGAACATAATTTGAACTATCAAATATTTCAAATTCGAAAATTGGGGTGATCCCTAATTTTCTTTGTCCAGTATACTTGATGCCAGTGAAATGAGCTAGTTACAATCAATATAGTCTAGCAGTACGCAGGTCGCCGGTTTTTTTATACTGCACTACTCTGGCATATTAATAAACTAGCTAGTGATACCAAACAAAACCCAGTAAATATACAGTTAAAAAAAATCACTGAGATTGCGTCAGTTTATTCTAGAAAATATGAATGCCCCAAACAGATTATTCTTATCAAGCCTAGCTGGAGAACATTAAAAATGATCGGTAGGTTTGGAAAGTTATATTTATAAATTGCAGACTGTTTATACATTTCTGTCAGCTGTTAATCTCGGTTGATTATTGTGCTTTCTTTCTGCACCATAAAAACATAATTGTGAATAGAAGGCTATACTCAGGCAGAGGGGTGTGATACAGCTTAATGATTTCACTAGTTTTTTTAGTAATGAGGTAGAATATTTGAATCAGGGTTCACTCGGAATGCACCAACCAGCACTCGGAATCCACTGACCACCACTCAGCCCAGAAAGTGCTTTTTCCACACAACACTATTTTTTTCAAAGATCACTTAAAACGAATTCATCCAGTATCCAATAAAACCGCTGGAAACAAAACATAAATGACCCTAAATATTTCCCCTCCCCCCCTTATGTTACTGTCAAAATACCTATATGTACCTATAATATATGAAAACCGCCAATTTTATGTATGTCGCATATATGCAAAACCTATATGTGGCCCTATATTAAAACCTATATGTTTATATAGGTTCTTTCTGTGTGGGTGTTAATCTGCAGTCTGCGGCAAGGTATTTTCTATTGGGCCATTTATCTTACTCATGACAGAGATATAGAATCAAAAACTTTATGTACATTTTGCCTTTCCTAATACACAAACTGATATGGAACCTTTAGATTACGCCAGTATTAGGTACCTTTAGATTTTGCCAGTGGTCTGCATTATTATGTGATATTTGCATTTGATGGTTTCACAAGGCTAACTCTGTTCTAACTTTACAGTTTTTCAGGTCAACAAGGAGACTATCTCATTGCAGTGCCAATCAGTCTGCCAGAACCCGTTATCCTCCAAAGCAGGGGATGCTGTCAGCATCCTGTATGGTGAAAAAATGGAGGTGACTCTGAGCACCAGCGGGGATGTGTGGTTGATATTCGCAGACACTCTGCTCAACCACTTGAGGGGTCTGTGTTCTTCTTGAGACAAAAAAATCCAGAGGACCAAACATCAACTCCCCTCTATCACAAAATTCCAGAAATCACTTGATTTATCATATTGAACCCCCCACTCCAACCCTCCCACCAGCTGTTGCCATATTTTTCCCTTTAATTTTAAGAATAAAATCATTACTGAATATCTTCAATCTGTTCTTGTGAGAAACATTGTGGGCTGCTTGGCAACTTCATGGTCATGAGCATTGCCACTTCCTGTATTACCAATGAGATGTCTTAAAATGCTACTACTGGATAAAATCATAAAAAATAATATGTATTGTGAATCTAATAAATCTTATTTTATGCCAGCATCAAAACCAATTTGCATTGCTTGAGTCATACCCTAGATGGCTGTGAAATTTAATGCCCAGCATTTAAGAGGATGTGATCACACAAAATCTTTCAAATTTCTGAATTCTTTCATACATCTTGGGCTTTCGTCAAGGGTTATAAAATGTAGTGTCAATGTCTAAAATTTAATCTAAGAACGACACTATGAAATAATCACCGCATTAATAACAGCTGAGCGTCAGATTTTATTCAGGCATTTGGTGAAATATTTTACGATACCATCCAGTTGACAGCTGGATATTTTATTTTTTCTTTTGTCAAACCAGCTTACACCTTGTGCATTCAATGAGTTAGAGGCAGGAACATGCACTGGACTGTCTGCCAATCCATTCAATCTGGGAATCATACTCCATTTGTTTACACACTCAAACCAACTGGCAATTTAGAGTCTCCAACTAACTTAAAATCACCTCAGCTGTGGCCCAGTGCCTTAATCAGGTGAATTTACGAGGCCAAGTTCTAAGGCCTGGAAAGAGAAGGTGAGTGTGAGAGTGGTCATAGTGTGGAGTAGCTGGCCTGGTCATGTCACAGAGGCCGAAACGCTGGAAATTTACAAGACCAGGCTTGATACAGTGCTAGTTACTGTCCAACTTTTAAGTATCCTAATTCTGAGATGGACTTAGGATGAAAAATGGCCCTGGACATTACAGACAGACGAGATAATTAAAAAAAAAAATCCTGAATTGGCATCATCCTAAGCCTAAAACCAAGGCGGCTGCACTACATTATGACAATATAACAAATTGTTCTTGGCTGTTCACTGTTGAAACTATCAGTAGCCATCTCTGCAGAGTACAAATATGCAGTCATTTGTCCTCAAGTACTTTGGAGTAAAGTGAATAATCTCTGTGCTTATTCTCTGGCAGCACGGTGGATTGGGGGGTGTGGGTTGTGCAATATCTCTCGAATCATATATAAGGTCTGTAAAACAAATAAAGGTGCATGATGTGTTTTCGTGAGGAATGATCAGTAAACATGAGTAGGAAAAATATATTTAGCAATTTCTTGATAGCCTATTGGATTTGGCTTTACCCCTCCCTCCCTTCTCCTTGCAGTCGGCTGCAGCCAGTGCACTATACACTGGGCCAGTTCTAGGGTACGCACATATGGAGCACGCTTTTTTTTTTTTTTATTGAAAAGATGGTGTTACACCTGCCCAACTGTTAAGCAGCTCACCGGGAAAAACTCCTAGGGGACTCCGGATGGCCAGTTTGCCGCTGCCCTAAGTGTTAGATACAGTAAAGTGACGAGTGTTCGGCAAATGGCTAGCCTAGTAGAACTGATTGGCCTGTTCTCGCCACTCATGTTACTTAATGTTACATATTTTAATTGTTCGGTGCCTTTGCCTGGAAACCAGCCGTGTTGGACAGTGTGTTTTTTTTGTTTTCTTCCTTTCTCCTTTTCCTTCTTGGTCATTATTGGTTTAAATTAGCACCATTTGAGAATAAGAAGATTGATTTTAAAAAACTTATTCCGCCACCATAGCTGATTCAAAGATTTTTATCAATTTCCATTTTGCCATGAAAAACTGAACAATCCCTCCTTGATTACACGCAAATTTCAGATTAAGCCTCGCCTCTTTTCCATGATTACTATGTCCCGACAAATGTTGTGACATTATTTGGTGACCCTGTGCCTCTGGCTCTGCATTGAGTGATTTGACTTACCTGCTGACGTACTCAACAATTTTACCCTTCCTCTATAATGTCAAAATTTATACCTATAAAAGCATTATGTTTATAGATTTCAATTATTTTACACAAGTGTATATTCATGACAGTAATATTTGATGGGAGGAGATAATAGTGGAATAGATGGTAAGAATATAATAGTATATAAGACCCATATATTTTATTGGGGGGGGGTGGGTTCATAGTCTGGGTCATTTCCAAATTTCAGCTGACCTAAGGCCTTACATTTCTTGGTGTGGGCCATATCGTGTCTCACCCGGTGTTTCCGTTCGTGTGCGTGTGCGTGTGTGTGTGGACCTTCTGCCTAAGTGTACTAACCCCCTGGGGTGGCCAAGTGGGGACAGGTCTCTGCCAAGTGGGCAGGCCTGGGTGAAGGTCTGAGTACAAGCACTGTGTGGAATGCGTGTGAGGCACAGTGAGCTTACTAATGCGGTGCGTGACTTCGGGGGCGGTGATGGGAAATATCCTCTCCCAGGGCGACTCACCTGGCATGGTATTGGACAGTTGGTGGGGTCATGGTAGGACCAGGGGAGGCACAGAAGGGAACGGGATTAGAGCGGGGTGGCTATGAACTTTTTTAAACTGGACAAAATAATCAAATTTACCTTATGGCCTGTGTCCTAGTAATTTGTGGCTTGTGAATCCTGGAAGCCGATCTGCATGTTGGGGGGATGGCATGGGAAGCATATGGCTCCTGAAACCATTTTAACAAAATATTCTCCTGAGAGACAATGCTCCCATATCGCCAAACAAGTGGCCCACCTAAATATTTTTTGTGCCCACCCACACTTTAATTTCTGTCATCATCCTTGCTTAAAGCAAGGACAGAGTGGCTTGTCCACCAATCTTGTCAGAACTGTTGGAAGCAGACCTAGTCAGTGACTAAAATTGCATACTGGTGAGAAATGTTTTATATAATCTGCCATGTCATCCCCCTTTTTTAATTTGAATTTGTATAGCCAGAATCTTGCTATAATTCTAGTGCAAACTTGGCCTTCTTCTTGCCATTTAATATTCTTCCCTTGTGTGATAAAAACGCTATTAGTTTTGGTGAATTTGTCACATTATGCCGATTGACAGAAACTCTTAACCCCTCTGCACAGATGTAGACACCAGCAGACACGGAGATGCTCTATTTATTCGCACAGTTACACTATTCTATGACTAAATGGCACACCCGGATCAGTTATTGAGTATTCTCTAGCAAGCCTAGCTCGATCACGGTTGAGAATACAAGTTCAGTCCCATCCCTGTTTCACAGGAGTTGCATGAATTAACCTCCTTAACTTAGCCTGATGAGCAAACTACTCAATATACTTGCCCATAGTCCCATAGTATCTATCCAGCATTTCAAGAAAATGATCTCTTGTGAGAAAAAATCATTGTCCTTTGTAGCAACCACTTCAGCTGTAGAGAGCCAATGGTATCCCAATTCAGTAGTTACAAAAATCAATTTTCTGAAGCGAAAATTTGACATGGCATTGATACTATGTCATTCTAACATCCATCGACGAATTCAGCGCTCCCTTATATCCTCCTAAGTACTATCCTTGATTAGCCAGGCACTCATTTGCTTACTTAGGCCCATCTGTATAAAGCACATTGAAAGTCCATGCCCACGAGAAACTTCCTCGGTAATGATCTATTGATTAACATATTTCTTATCCAATTCCAGAGAGTATAAACTTTCCACAGTAACTGAGACATTGATTGGACCATCAGAAAAGTATTTAAACCTTTGTGTAACAGCAGTTAGGTCGTATTCTCTTAATGTTGTGCAACTGAAAATGACGCAATTGAATAGAAAAAAAGAATTCCAAAACCAGCCTAAAGTGCTTACTTACATTTATGGGATTTACATAAGATAAGAACTTTATTCCTAATGAAACAGGACTGGAGGGTTCCTTCTACCGAATAGATCTATGTCTCTGAATTCGATTAAGAAAGGTTTTTGTTCATTTTATGAGTAAGAACAATTTTTTTAACCAATCATTATTTTTAAGGAATGGTTTGCGCTTCCCCTATCGCCAGTTCACCAGCCGCCACTGCATACAGGCCATGGCGAGCCAATATAAGCAGCTGCTACAAATCGCTCATCAAACTCAGTTAACACAAAATAGAACCTTAGCTGGTGCCAGGAACATTCGACCAGTCTTGCTTTGGTCAGTCCACGTGCTGTGAGGTCTGTATGGCTGGCTGTGTCTTAGGAAGAACATTAGTGGAGCCATAAATTCTAGATGGCATTCTATTGGCTTTATGCACAGATTCTGATCTTTTTTTGTGTGTTGTCCAAGTCCGTGTTTTCTTCACAGGGCAGTGCAAGGTCCACGTTTCTTTAAACTGCACACATATAGACACCGGAGTCGGTAAATTCCAAAATTCTTAAATAATTCTATAATTGAATTTCCAAATGTCTTGCTTCGCTGGAATAATTTTCCGCAGTCTCTGTGACACAAATACTGAGTTATAAAGCATAAATAGGCTCAATCATAACAGGATAAAATTGGAATTATTTGTATTCTGCACAAAGGGGTTAAAGGTGTCCTTCTGCTCACTGCCACAGTGTCTCGGGGAAAGTTTGTTTGCTGTTTTGGTTGTTAGCTAGCGTAGCAATGCACATATGCTAAAGATCAGTGTTGCATAGTGTGGACCAAAACTTGTGAAGCCTGCCTGTCCTTGTGGCAAACTTGGCCTCTGGAAACTGCAGTCCACGTGAGAAGTCACAAGAGTGGTGCTACAATGGATTTAGCTTAGAGCCAGGGAACCAAGAACCAAGAGAGCGAAAATCAGGTCGTATCCCGAGCTTTCTAAGTTTTGTTTGTTTTATTGCTTTCAGAATGTTTCTGGGAAACAAATTTAAAAGCTAAAAAATTTCAAAAAATCTTTTCTAAGTTGTACAAACTAATTTCCACTAAAGACACAATATATCTCCCAATAAACCACTGGGAAAACAATTTATCAATCTCAGCTGATATTGACTTCTGGTCTCAAATCTGCAGGAACACCTTCTCGATGACTAACAATACTAATCTACAACCCATACAATATGAAGTAATCCACAGGGCACACATTACTCAGCGCAAAATCTTTAAAATGGGATTCATAGACTCAGACACCTGTTCACAATGCACACTAAACAGCCAAGGTAACTATCTACACTCCACCTGGTTCTGTCCCCCAGTTCACCGTTTCTGGACAGAAATCACTCACAGACAATCACTCATTATGAGTTGTAGCATACCTCCATGCCCATCACTCTGTCTACTTGGCAACCTCTCTACAATCAACCCACCCATCCACAACACCAAACCCATCCTCATTGCCTTAACTATCGCCAAGAAAACCATCCTCCTTAAATGGAAATCCAGAGACAAAATTAGTTTCACACAATGGCTGAACCTTTTCAAAGAATACATACAGTATCCATGGAAATAACGTCACATGAACTTCAACCCCCGTAAACTAATGACATTTGGTCTGCTTCCATTACTTCTTTAAACCTGCCTGTCAACTGATCCCATTCTCTAACTGACCAACCCACTCGCTCACTCATTCACATCCTTTTCCCCCTGATACTCATATGCACACTTGTCATAAGTATGTACTGTTATTCCTTGAATAAATTTTCCCTGTAATTATACATAGTTTCCACCTATATGTGATTGTTTTGTTCATCTCCTGTTTATGTCTGTACAACCTCTCTTGTCCATGTCTGGTTATGTTAGTCCAGTTGCTTCTTAGGTTTATGTCTTGTCTATTGCTGTCTGTCTGTTTTGTCCTCTCCGTTTGTACCTGTATGTTTTACTCTGTCTATATCAATCCATATCTATATCAGCCCCCCATTTGATTGTACTATTTGTCTATTGTTTTCACTGTTTATTATTATTATTTATTTACTTTTTTTTTTTAATTTACTTTGCTTTGTTATAGCCCTCCCTCAGAGAGGTTTCACCATTATGTTTTTTGCATAGCATTTATAATTAAGAATAAAGTTGTCCTCCAAAGAGGGGGGCTGGTGGCGGGCCAAAAAAAAAAAGAATGTTTCCGGGGTTACTGTATTGACCAAGATTACCTGCAAGTCACAATGGGGTGGAGTTTTAAACTTAAGTTGCGTTTCCTGTGAACTGCATGGAAGTGTATTTCCAATGGACTAACATCTCCCCATTGGTCTCAGGATGTAGCTCAGTGTTTCCCAACCCTGTTCCTGGAGTACCCCTGCCCTGCATATTTCAGATGTCTCCTTGATTTAACACACCCAGATCAGGTCATTAGGTACTCCCACTAATGAGCTGATCAGCTGAATCGGGTGTGTTAAATCAGTGAGGCCCAACCCTGTTCCTGCAGTACCCCTGTCATGCACATTTTATAGGTCTCCCTAATTTAACATACCTGATTCAGCTGTTCAGCTCATTAGTGGAGCACTTAAAGGGGAATATGATCGCATTTTTTATAAGGCTATAAACTATATAAAACCGTCACCTGTGGCCTACTTTATTTTTGAGAATTTTTTTCAAAATTTTTGCGTTGACGCAATATCCCGAAATACGGTTTCAAAGTGCCTGATTTTCACCCTCTGTAGATCAGCCCGCCCATTACTCCGTGACGTCACACAGTGAGATAGCAAGACAAAAATACATTGCAGGCAATGCAGAAAGGCATAGCGGCAGCTCCGATTTAGATTCAGATTTCAATAAAATTAGCGACTCTAGAGATCGCACAGATATCGAAACTGATGAATGGAGATAAAACTGGTCACCTGCCACGGGACTTAGCCAAATTTCTGAAAGCTGGACTCGGTCGTTTTTCTGAGATGCAACCGGTCACCCGCTGTGGGACTTAGCTGATGTTCTGAAAGCAGGGGGCTGTTTCAATAAACTTCACTTGTCCGACCGAGTCTGATCATCAGCTGAGTGAAAAGTCAGACCTTCGACAGACCATGTCCGTCAGGTGTTTCAATAAAACAAAAGTAGGATGTCTGACCATGGTCCGATGCGGACGGACGGTTTGTCACTGCTCACTCGAAGTTGGATGAGAATTTACACCTCAGCTTTGCACTGCTTCACTATTTGGCGTTCAAATATTCGAAATAAGTTAACGTTAAATGAAAAAAGAAAAAAAAAACAATTCTGATTAGGTAGCTACGTCATTAACTACTATTCAGACATAAATAAACGGCATACATCGCAGTAGGATGTCACCTTCAATTTCAGTAGGCTATTAACTGAATGCAGTCTAGCTAATTAAAAGCCGTCTTGCACACTGTGCACTCTGTGCTAAAACTACGATTGGCAACATAACAAAGGTATTCATCACACAAAGGACATTAAAACATTCATATCGTCACGATCGCTCATTCTACAGAATTGAGTTAAGCAGACGGGCGGTAAGCAGAGCTCCACTCTCGGTCACACAAGCATCACGAATACGGTGTTTTATAACCACAGAGAACCATGCCGAGACCGCTCCTTAGGCAATGTCCCATTAGTGTTCACATAGCATGCATAAAAACAACTTTTTGTCGCACTGGAGGATAATGATACCAATGATTTAAAAGCGAAATTTTCACATGTTGTTAATAAATTATGTGTAGTTGTTAGAAAAATTCATTCTCGGATTTAACAGAGCCCTGTTTCTGGGTGTAGGCTATATTGGTTTCGCGGGCATTGGTTATACTGTTTTTCCATTCTCGAAATGTTTTGGGCTGTCTGCGCTTCCAGACAACAGTACTCTCTCTATTAATATTAAATTCTGAGCTGGCTTTAATCGAAGCCCAGGCGAATGTCCCTCCTCTGGAGGGCTTCCCACCATTCGTGCAGACCCCACGAGAGCGCCTTACAGCGAACCCGACTTTGCCTTTCATTTTCGCCCCTCAAAAGTGGCCCGTTTTCAGTAAGCGCAGATCGGCCAGAATATTGCGACCACCGTAATTTTGCGTCTTTTGGCCACTGGTGTAACTTGAACCCATCATATCAGATAAGTTAATGCATAGTACAGATAGACAATAAAGTTAGGGCAAAACCAAGATCATATCGCTTTAATATGACAAACCATTAATTACCAAGATCTCCTTAGCAAACAGCAACTATAGCTGACTCGCTGGATGGCTATATAATGTAAAGAATAACTTCATCTGCGATCGCATACAAAGCAGTGTCGCCCCTATGGCATAATCAGTAAGAGAGCAGTTCCGTTATTCCACTTTTATTAACAGTTTTCTTTTAATGTCATCGGAGCTTCCACCCCTGAGAAAAGAAACACGTGAGAAGTGCGGAATCATTATCCCTAATTTCGATGCTGCTGCTCATGGTAAAATCTATCTTAATAAACGACCTTGCACAGTGAAAATCCCGGAGAGTGCACCTCTGATGTAGGTAAAATTTATCGTGTGTTTGACGTAAAATGATCCTAAACACTTGTGCTTTATGTTTATATGGCTTGTGCACAGACATGAATATTGTTCTCACTGTATCGGCACGCTGTCACATTTTATGTGTCATGTATTTTGCTGTTGCTGGTTGTTTTAAAGCTGCGTTCTTTCATTTCTTACATTCGCTGCTGACATTATGTTATGTTACATCTGATAGTGATATTGTGAGATTGAGAAACGTGCTGGTGAGCAGTTCACAGGGCCACTGATATTTAATATCTGCATTAATCATGATTCGCTTGTCTTGAGGAAAATTTGAGGACAGCCCCGTCTGAGCTTTCAGGCTTTGTCTGGGGTGCTGAAGTTGTTCGCGTAGAAACACTACCTGAAGCAATTACTATTGATGAATGTTTACGATATTCAAATATTCGCATTTATTCTGACTAAATTTTATATGGGAATGAGGTTGCCATTATAACTGAGCTATCCGTACTTATTGGGGGAGAGAAGCATAAGGGAGGCAGATGAGTTCGGTTTGGGAATTATACATTTGCGGCCCGGTGTAGCATCAACGAACGTTAGTATCGCACCGAGTACAGCATGCGTGTCACACATGGTCCATCGCGATCACTGTACATAGCCGTATTCACAGTGCACGCTGGCTGTGTGGCTAGCTGGGACTAAAAATAGACAGAACGAGAGAGGCAGTTCACTCTCGTCCTTTCATTTCCTGATATGAAAAAGAAAATGCCCGGGAAAGAGTATCTGCGTTCGTGTTGTTACACCCTCCAACAACACGGGTACGAGAGATGGTGCCTCCAAAGTTCGGGAAAACCGTTGAAAATAGGAAAATATTGGAGCAGACTCCTTTTCTTGCATGTACTACCAATGTTAAGTTTGTGCACGTTCTCACTGTGTGACGTCACGGGTCAAAGGTCATCTCTCTGAAAGGCTGAGCTGTGAAGGCATTTAAATCGCCAAATTTACCAATTTAGAGTTCGGAAATTGGGGGAAAAAATATATCCCCTTTAATGACCTGATCTGGGTGTGTTAAATCAAGGGGACATCTGAAATATGCAGGGCAGGGGTACTCCAGGAACAGGGTTGGGAAACACTGATGTAGCTCAAGCCTGTGTTCCTTGAGAGCACAAAAGTCTGTTGAAATTCCATTGGTCTAAGAGTGTGTTTACCAGTATAAGATGACAGTGAAGTCTATTTATCACCATGTCACAGAAACAGTGAACAGTGTCATGGTGCTGGGAAATTTTGGCAATTCACTTGACTGACATACATCCAGGCATTTATCAACTCACGATCCTATGATAAATGACAGAATACACAATGTAAAACACTGAGGTGAAAGGTATTCACACAAAACATAATTTGCTATGGTGAGAGGGTCAGTTGTTTTGTTAGTTTGCTTGTATTATATAGTGTCCAAAAGGGGCTCACTAACAGGAATGACTCAGCCACTATGGTGATGAGATGATGCGAGGATGTTGGAGGCTGAATGTTGGATATTGAGGTTGCAGCCCTCAGTACAGTCTTGCTCAGACTATTTGGTTTAGTCCTTCTTCTGTCAGAAATTACTGATAGGAGTTGTGGCACATATGGGGAGACAAAGTTTGAGGTTGCCTGATGGCTGTCATTGGCAAAGGTGAGGCAATCTTCTTTTGGACACGTGGTTGTTGCAATGTTTACCAATAAGGTGTACACAGTAAACTTGGCATCAGTGGTACCTGTCTTGAAATCTATGAGGTCTACCTCAAGGTGAGAGCCTGGGTGTGTCATTACTCTTGCAAAGTTTGCACTTCAGCTCATGCTGTTATCAAACCATGATTCATTTTAGATGGTGAGAAGCAATGTCAATATAAAACAGGAAGTGTTTTTACAGTGTCTGCTTACAAGATGCATTTGCTGCTCCAAAATATGCTAATCCATCGGACTGCTTTAAACTACCTGTACACCGTGCCACCTTTCGTTGATAAGGAAAGTGTGCTGAAAAAGAAAACTTCTGACAGAGGTCTGCCAATGTGGAGACCACAGCAACAAATCATAGTTTTACTCCGTATCTCTTGACAGCGATTGAACAAGATCAGATAGCTCTGAAGTGGTTGCTTACGGCATGCGCACTCCTGAATGACACAGTAAAATTTTTATAATTTTTCAAGGAGCTGAATGAGCTTGCATCTGATCTGATGAGCTGTCTTCCTTAATATAGCCATTCTGAGAAGTTTCATACCAGGGCTTACCTGGTTGATTTTCTCTTCTCTCTTTGGCTGTAATTGGAGTGAGAAGAGCAAACATGGCCACTATTGGCTGAGAAAGGGTACTCTTAACCCTTTGTTTAGGGCTACTAGGCTTTAAGGGGAAAACCTGGAAAGTGCTAGTTGGTTTGTTTGGAACATCTGCCTTGGATGTTTCTAACCTTTCATTCTTAGGCATAATTTTTAAGATGTTCCAGACCATTTGGGCTTCATTTTGCAGTACAAAAGCTGAGTGTTGGCCCCCTGAAAACAATGAAACATTGGTATGGACACAAGGGTGCAGGTTCTGCACAAAAAGGCATTTGAAGGCTGGATCTTCTTCTAAGCCTGGTGCTTTTCTACGGAAGCTTATTGCTGCCAATGAAAAAAAAAAAAAATTAGATTTTTTTTTTTTTCTCCACAGCTTATTGCTGCCAACAGGGGGGAAAATGATTTTTTTTTTTTTTCCCACAGCTTATTGCTGCCAATGGGGGGGAATTCCACAAAATATTCTCCTGACTTACTTAACATCCAAATTTGCAAACCCTCGCTTTGCACTGAATTCACTTCTTGAGCACCCAGTGACTGGAAAACAAAAGATTCAGCTGCCATCTCCTGCCACAGCTGAAAGCCATCTCACTGGAACTGCATGTGCGGGGAACCACAAGTAACCAGCTGGGATTAGTTTCAGTAAAATGGAAAACTTTTGTTTCTTCTGTAAAATAGAATACATGCTACCTTTATTTCTTTTCTCATTGCTTGCCACACACCCAACATATTGGACGGTTCATGGTCAAACATAATGAATAATGAGGATCAATCAACAGCACTCCTTTCTTATGGTAGAGAAGTACAGTACCATAAAATGGGGTAATAAGGGACGGCCGGGTAACAAGGGACAATTTTCTTGGAAAGTTTTCAAACGCAAATTCAAATTTTTTTTTGACACTTTCTGTCATGATACATTATTTTAATTATACCTTGGTAGGAACTTGAAAATGGCAAGGTGAGTTGGATATGATTCTATTGTTCTTTTATGATTGACAGCAATAAACAGATTTGGCACATACTTGGCCAGGATGCTTTGGGAGGAATCAAAAAAAAATCTCAAAAGTGTCTCTTATTACCCCATTTTACGGTATATTGCCAAATGTTCATGATGACTATTTGGTCTGGGCATCTTTTTCACTAAGGCTAGACCTCTTAATTCTGCTGAAGGAAAATCTTAATGCTGTATCAATCAATCACATACCAGATTATTTTATGCTTTGAGCTGTTTTGGGAAGGCCTTTTCTTGTCACAGCATTACTGCAGTGCTCAGAATGAGGTGCATATGTGGTTTGCTGCCATCACTATGCAAACTCTTAAATGCTTTTTATGGATGGAATGGTTACAAATATCCAGCGATGCTTTAACATCTAGTGGGAAAGGCTTCCCAGAAGAGTCTGTCGTAGCAGCAAATGGGGGACCAACTCCTTCTGAATGCCCACAATTTTGGAATGAGACGTTGGATCAGCAGATTTCCCCATTCTTTCCTCAATTCAGTGTATTAATACACTGGTGGTTTCAAATTGCATGCCTCGGGCCAGAATGAGGTGCACATTTCTATTCTTACTCAGCGCTAACACACAAGATGCGCTGATCACCTAATGACAAAGCCCCTGATTACCAAAATCAGGCTGCTCTCTGATAGTCCTAAAGAAAATTGTTCATTGCTTGGGTCCCAGCATTGAAAACCATGGTTCTAGATTTACTCCTCCTTTCCTCAGTACAAAAATCAATGTACAACAATAATCACTGAGATGTGCACAAAGACAGAGATGACTCAATGGCAACATGAATATCAAAATATTCCTTTCTGAACATAAGCTTTTCTTCAAGACATTGCATTACTAATTGCGTCATGTCTCTGTGACATGTGTACCAGTATGCCAACATACATGAGGATAAGTACCTGCACATAGTGTGGCATGCATAATGTGCGACCATATTTTGCCACCAGGTGAACCTTTTTTTTTTTTTTTTTTTTTCACGACTGTTGCTGCCAGGTGAAAAAAAATGTTTTTTTTTTTTTCTTCAACCATGAATATTGCAGCCAGGTGAAAAAAAAAAATTAGCTTAGCAACCGAGCAAGCTAATTTTTTTTTTTTTTTCCACTTTCAGTGTTACTATATTTAGAAACAGGGCCATGGCCCTCTAGTGACACAGCTGAGTACTGTATTCTTGTACGGCGCTTTCGTGCGTCTGAACTGTACTTTCAGGTATGTGGGACGCTTTGCTAGTGAGGTTAGGGCAAAAACCAAATGATGACGCTAAACTACGACGGTTATTTACAAAGATTTTCCCTAAATACCGTAAGCTAGTTGGCAAGATGGCCATATAGTCTGAAGAGAAAGGTAATACGCGATTGCATACGCTAGCTACATAGCTCAGCTGCAATTAGCAATGAAATATAGGTCTCAGCCCGAACTGCCTGCTTGCTCCGCAGTTAACAGAACGTGTTAATCAAGCCTGAAGCAGAGCCATGCATAGAAGTTATATGACCATATGGCTTTGGGTTGAAGGAAGTTGTGTGGGCGTTGAAAGTGACCAGTCAGGGTCAGTAGAACTTCTCCCATAGCTAGCTAGCTAGCTAGCTAGCTATCTGGTTCCGCAAATACCTGGTTCGCGTCTCAGTGACCGTTTAACATGAAGTTTGCTACGGCTCTCACCACCCACACTACCTCCTTGAATCTCGATTAATAGCTTCTGTCGACTAAAGAGCATGTAGACAGTTTGAGCCGAGACTGTATTATTGCATCGCTAATTTCAACTGCATTACAGCGCTTGGATAATAGTCCTATTTAAGCGATATCATTTGATTGATCACATGATATCCAAAGCCGTTCATCAAGGTTCAAGGAGGTAGTGTGGGTGGTGAGAGCCATGGCTAACTTCACTTTAAACGGTCACTGATACGCGAACTAGGGATTCGCGAACCAGACAGCTAGCTTGCTATGGGAGAAGTTTTACCGATCCTGACCAGTCACATTCAACACCCACACAACATCCTTCAACCCACAGCCATACAACTTCTATGCATGGCTCTGCTTCAGACTTGATTAACAGGTTTTGTTAACTGCGGAGCGAGCAGGCAGTTCAGGCAGAGACATATTATTTCATTGCTAATTGCAGCTGCGCTACACTCTAAAAAATGATACTGCATATTACTTAATTCAATTGGTGAAACATTTTTACACTTAAAAATATTGAGTTGATTTGAAAGCTCTCAATTCGGTTAAAACAAAACAGAAGTAATGAGTAAATTTAAGTAATATTTTCAAGTATGTCTGAATGAATTGACTTGGCCCAAATACCACATACATTGATTAAATGTAACTGAAATACTGTGTTAACTATATTGAAAACCTGAGTAGAAAGCGCTAAACAAATTGAGTAAATATAATTGAAAACATTCGTAGGAGATAACTGCAAATTTGCTAATGAAGTACTAAAAAAAATGTGTTGTACTGACTGATTTTTTTAATCTTAATTTTTATTTGAAGATGTTCAGTACTATTAACCAATATGACCAAGAGCTCACAAAACATGAAAGCTTTATTTTAAAACATTTTTTTCCACAGAAAATTACAAAAATTTTTCCAACATCTGCACATACCAGCAGCAACATTACTTATGTTGTATATTGCAAGTAAGTAACCAAAAAGTGCATTTCAACAAGGATTTTTTTCAAATACTTCTCCACAAGAACTGGAGCTGTATCACAATAACAGACAGGTTCAACTGTGTTTTTTCCATCTCAACAATCACCAACTAACATTTACCTCAACATGTCCGTCTGTCTTACCACATGAGTAAGATTGGTGCTTTCGACTTCTGTGAGTAGCATAAGTGCCATATATGTTTGTTTTGAACTCACAGCCATCAAACACACACACTATTGTTTCTAGTCTTTTAAGATGAGAGTTGATGCGTTGAAAATAATCTTTAGTATTTGGAAAGCATGAGTCACAAATTTTACATTTGAAAGCTATCACATCTCGTCGATTTTCAGTTTCCTCTGATTTGTGAGCTCTATACAAGTGTGAGCACAAGCCACCCCAAGTTTTAAAGGAACACGGACAGTTCAAACGAATACAAGGCAGAAAATGTCCATGACCAAAATGTCCATGTTTCAGTCGATAGTGTTTAAGAAGTCCTCCCTTCGATGATGCCACAAACGTGCAGAGCTTGCACTGCCATTCCATACACTGTTACCTTACTGTGGGTTAAATGGGGAGCACCGGTAGTTCACAGATCAAAGATCGTGCAACGAGGTGGTGGTGGTGTTCTGGGTTCAAGTGTGGCCTGCTGGTGTTCATCCTCCCTCTATCTTTTTCCTTCATATGTGCATTTCTGTAGCTGCAACACTCATTCTGTAACGTAAGGAAAAAAATTCAAAATGTGAGCACAAAAAAAATCTCTGTTGCCACAGCAAGTTGAGACTATAGTCAATATTCCCACAATATTTATAACGTCTATAACGTAGAATAAATATAGGGTATGCTTTGCTACCATTAAATCAAAAACAACTTACCTCTCCACTTCTTAAACAGCTGTTTCCCGAGCTGAAAAGCAGATTTTGAAAATATATTGAATGCATGATAAAACTCTTAAACTCATGGTATTTCTTTACATAACAACCAAACATACAAGTCACTATGAATTGCATACTTTTATATCTCAGTGAATACAAACCAGGCTTAGCTGGATAGTTAACTTTTAAAATAAGCCTACTGGAGATACTGGAGCGACAGAGTGTGTGAATGAGACAGGAGACCTGCACGGAAAATTAAGGCAGAGCCCAGCCTGAGACGTTCAGGTACATGAGAGACAACGACGATAAACACGAGCACATGTGGCAACTTATCTTTGCCATTTCCTTCCTTGTGTTTAATCTTAATTTCTTATAACTCAGTTTTATCCTATTATTTACACCTTAGAAATATTGTTTAGCTTCCATGCATGCCTTTTAAGCATATAAAATTAAAAACAGAGAAAAAGAGACGAGAGCGGAGACGCCTCGGAGGGAGGCGTCCACCTCACATCGTCCGCTGAGTCCGCACTAGCTGCGAGAATTCATACATTGGTCCACATTTCGGATAGTTTGCGTTAACAAATGCCAAATTCAAGTGGACTAAAAACCCTCAACAAAACCCCGTGCGACTGCGCGAAGCCGTCCGGTAGTTCGGTCCCTGGGACAGCACTCGGTAGGCGTTTAGAGAGCCCAAAAGACAGCCGGACCCACGGGTGTTAAAGCCCAGATCCGACGCGGTCCAACCCACAAACACTCACTCACAGCCTAACTCAGACAAAAAAAAAAAAAAAAAACGACGCGGTGCAACAGTACCTTGTGAGCTTAAACATCCGCTATATTCGGTGCTTGTCGACAGGCCACGCAACCATATGAATCTTTTGAGAGAGATGGAGGTGACCTGGGGAGCCTGCTATAAAGTGTATCCCCCCTCCAGAATGCTATAATCATGAACTACCCTCATAACACTTATTTTGTGTTCATTTCTGACCAAAGCTGAGAGGGGAGACACTTTCTATCGGGGATAACTACCTTGGCACAACACCGGAACCTTGAGAACTAACGCGGTCCAAAATGCAAAGCTAGTTTGGGTGAAGCATCTTTCCTATGGTTATAAACGAGTGCTATGGCTAACTTAGCAGGGAGAGAAGAGTTTTAGATTTTATTGCCAAACCTGCCTCTACCTTAAAATATGCAACATCATGTTCGAGCTACACAATGTTTCAAAGAAGCCTATGACGAACTTAAAATAGCATAAGGCCTAGAGCTGCTAACACGCCAATTAAGTAGATAAGCTAGCTTTGGCGAGGAATGGCTTCTTCGTGATAGTAATGTTTGTCAGCTGATATTTCATGGTCATGTCTGCCTACTGTAACTAAGGAAAGTTATCAGAAAATATACATTTGTTCAAAATTACTTACGGTCTTGTCAAGTTGAAATTCAATTCAATCCGCTGTGCCCGCCATGCCGCCAGCTTTTTCAGATCTGTCCCCCATCCGTTAGGGAATGACGTCGGTTCCGCTCTGTTTACTTGATTTTTTAAGTTGTTAGTTACGTCTCCAATAATTTTGAGTTGACTTGTTTAATAATTGCACTTATTAAAACGAATTCATATTCGTAGTGCATTCTCAAAAATGTTGTTGAAACATACACTTATTATTACAAATATTTAAACCATGTAATCTGTGAGTCAAATATTAATTTATTTTAAAGAAGTAAACTTAATTTACATACGGATATTTCACACAAATATTCCTGTTGGAGTTCTACTAATGAATTTTGATGTAGTCAAATCAAATACTCATCATGATGATACTCAGCATTTTTATTTAGCATGCATACTTATATATTACTGTCACATTTACAGGGTCCTTGAATCATTTCTTAGAGTGTATATAGCCTATGCAATCGCGTATTACCTTTCTCTTCATCCTATATGGCCAGCTTGCTAACTAGCTTATGGTATTTTGGGAAAATCTTCGTAAATAATCGTCATAGTTAAGCAATATCGTTTTGGTTTTGCCCTAATCTCACCTACTGACCCTGACTGGTCACCATACATGCCAACTCACTACGGCTTTTGGGCGTTTTTTTCAGAATGAAACGCCCCAGAGGCGGCGTTAGACCCGAAAATTATTGGCTATTATCCCACCCTTTATTGACAACAATTTGTCCTAGCTAATTCTTGATGGTTTTCCTTCATTAACACGTTTTCCAATTCAAGAGTAATCACGTGACAATTGAAGACACGGCTTCTCTCCCCCATGCGATCTAAAAGCGACAAAATAACGGGCTACATTCAGTACAGAAAAATAATTTAATTATAATTAGGTCTATGCTCCGGTGCCGGCATTTCAGAACTCTTCAGTGAATGAAGGTTATTTTGGTGAATAGTACGTGGTTTCGTCCGATTACATTTTTCAATCAGACAGCTGTTTATTTTATACAGCGAGTTGCGTGACCGTGCTGCAAAAACCGTGTATGCGTACTTGTCGCCGAATTACCTTAATTAAGCTGAAGAGTTCTGAAATGCCGTCGCCGAGCGCCAGAGCATAGACCTAATTATAATTTAATTATTTTTCTGTACTGAATGTAGCCCATTATTTTGTCGCTTTTAGATCGCATGGGGGAGAGAAGCAACATTCATGGATCACCTGGCAGCAACATTCATGGATGGAAAAAAAAAAAATTTTTTTTTCACCTGGCAGCAACATTCATGGATGAAATTTTTTTTTTTTTTTTTTTTTTTTTTTTTACACCTGGCAGCAACATTCGTGATTGAAAAAAAAAAAGGTTCACCTGGTGGCAAAATATGGTCGCACATTACGCATGCCACACTATCTGCAGGTACTTATCCCCATGTATGTTGGCATATTGGTACACGTCACAGAGACATGACGTAATTAGTAATACAATGTCTTGAAGAAAAGTTTATGTTCAGAAAGGAATATTTTGATATTCATGTTGCTATTGAGTCATCTCTGTCTTTGTGCACATCTCAGTGATTATTGTTGTACATTGATTTTTGTACTGAGGAAAGGAGGAGTAAATCTAGAACCATGGTTTTCAATGCTGGGACCCAAGCAATGAACAATTTTCTTTAGGACTATCAGAGAGCAGCCTGATTTTGGTAATCAGGGGCTTTGTCATTAGGTGATCAGCGCATCTTGTGTGTTAGTGCTGAGTAAGAACAGAAATGTGCACCTCATTCTGGCCCGAGGCATGCAATTTGAAACCACCAGTGAATTAATACACTGAATTGAGGAAAGAAGGGGGAAATCTGCTCATCCAACGTCTCATTCCAAAATTGTGGGCATTCAGAAGGAGTTGGTCCCCCATTTGCTGCTACGACAGACTCTTCTGGGAAGCCTTTCCCACTAGATGTTAAAGCATCGCTGGATATTTGTAACCATTCCATCCGCAAAAGCATTTAAGAGTTTGCATAGTAATGGCAGCAAACCACATATGCACCTCATTCTGAGCACTGCAGTAATGCTGTGACAAGAAAAGGCCTTCCCCAAACAGCTCGAGGCATAAAATAATCTGGTATGTGATTGATTGATTCAGCATTAAGATTTTCCTTCAGCAGAATTAAGAGGTCTAGCCTTAATGAAAAAGATGTCCAGACCAAATAGTCACCACGAACATTTGGCAATATACTGTAAAATTAGGTAATAAGAGACACTTTTGAGATTTTTTTTTTGATTCCTCCCAAAGCATCCTGGCCAAGTATGTGCCAAATCTGTTTATTGCTGTCAATCATAAAAGAACAATAGAATCATATCCAACTCACCTTGCCATTTTCAAGTACCTACCAAGGTATAATTAAAATAATGTATCATGACAGGGAGTGTCGAAAAAAAAATTGAATTTGCGTTTGAAAACTTTCCAAGAAAATTGTCCCTTGTTACCCAGCCGTCCCTTACTACCCCATTTTATGGTACTGTACTCCTCTACCATAAGAAAGGAGTGCTGTTGATTGATCCTCATTATTCATTATGTTTGACCATGAACCGTCCAATATGTTGGGTGTGTGGCAAGCAATGAGAAAAGAAATAAAGGTAGCATGTATTCTATTTTACCGAAGAAACAAAAGTTTTCCATTTTACTGAAACTAATCCCAGCTGGTTACTCGTGGTTCCCTGCACATGCAGTTCCAGTGAGATGGCTTTCAGCTGTGGCAGGGGATGGCAACTGAATCTTTTGTTTTCCAGTCACTGGGTGCTCAAGAAGTGAATTCAGTGCAAAGCGAGGGTTTGCCAATTTGGATGTTAAGTAAGTCAGGGGAATATTTTGTGGAATTCCCCCCCCTTGTTGGCAGCAATAAGCTGTGGGGGGAAAAAAATAAAAATAAATAAATTTTACCCCCTGTTGGCAGCAATAAGCTGTGGGGGGAAAAAAATCTAATTTTTTTTTTTTCCATTGGCAGCAATAAGCTTCCGTACTTTTCAACCCCCAAAAAAAAAAAAAAAAATTAAACATATTTAAAAAAAAACTGTGGTTGGCAGCACCCTCGGGAAAAATTGCAAGCAGTGCAGTTTTCCATCACCCAGCAGTTCTTAGTCCACCAGAGAGGCAGGTTTGGCACCAGGATTTCCGTTTTGGATGGGCCAGCCTTTAAATTACAGATGGTTTCCAGGTGGTTTCTCAGGTGGTTTCCAATGTCTAGTTTTGCGAAAAATGAAATGACTTGTATATCACACTGTGGGAAGTGACTAGCATATCAAGTTGATGACTATGACACTTTTTAAAGCTTTTACTCAAACCTTTTTCAATGCTGAGATAATCTATTATTTACCCACGAAAGTTTGTATTTATGACAAGCAACACACGCGGGTATTGCAGGATCACATCAGATCCTGTGAAAATGAAAGTCTCCTACCTATCATGTTTATTTTTTGTGGTCGTTAAACCAATACATCTATTTATTTAGAACACTGGTATTTTAGTTCTATTTGAAGAAAAACCATCTTGTTTGGATAACCTGGCTGGATAATTATTTGTTTTAGTGTGGCAGTTTCCCCTGCCACTGATAACACACCCCAGCAGTAAACCACACCATCACTCATTCCACATGCCAAGTTAGCCAGATAGCATGCTACTGATAGTTTAGTGGGTGCACACACTGAGCTACATTTTACAACCAAGCTATGTTTCCTGTAGTGATGGGACAAATGAACTGAGGCTTTGAGACGAGTCTCAAGCAAAAGTGGGCATGTCAGGTGAAGCCTTGCTTCGAGGCTTGTGTCGCTTCCAAAAGAATCACGTGACTGATGACAAACGAGGCTTCGGTTTGTGGAGAGTACGTCATTGATTCGTTCAACGTATCACCTCCTCATAAATACGCTTCGAATCTCGCGCCAAACTGTGGGTGTTGTCGGCGTTTGTATAAGGTGGAGAGTAGTACGTTGGAGAGTTGTAGTGAGTTACATATTATTTTCCCCATTTTTGGACATTGACGTGAGAGTGTCAGTTATTTCTTTTTTAAAATAATGTCACTCCTGTATTTGTGTTTTTGAATAAAAATGATTTAAAAAAGCAAAGTATCGTGATTGTTTCATTGCTATTTTAATTATGAACAAACATACTTACACAATTATGTCCATATACTTACACATGCACATACTATAGAAATATCCATTGTTTATTGTTACTGCACACAAAAGTTTTTCATGCATTTCTGCTCAGGTCATGGTATTGTTCATTGACTGTCATATGTTGTTTTGCCCAGCAGATGGCAGCATTCAATGTTTCATTGAAGCCTCGAGCACTGAACCTTTTGGTGAAGCAATGGGCTGGAAAGCCTCAGTGATTCATGAGGCTTCATTTGACCATCACTAGTTTCCTGTGTTATTTTCCCCATGAAGTTTACCCAAAACACACACAAAGCCATTGGTAAGGTTTTGAGTTAACTCTTTATTATTTAAAGATTGTGGATCACATATTTTGAGTTATGTTTGTATTTTATTATGTTTCTCCTTCTTACCAGAGTGCCTCCTGGTTCTAGGCAGTGACAAAGGACCCATGCATAGTTTCAGGCAGCCTTTTATAGTGCCTGAGTAAAGAGTTGGGAGCATGCTCAGTCCACTCATGCTGCACTATACCAGCAAATGGAAGTATTAAAGTGGGGTTGTAACTTCTACGGGGTATTATGTTGAAGTGATGACTACTTTGTGGTAAAAACGTATAATCTTGGTTATGTTTTCTAGTTTAAAATAACCTGTGTGGTTGATCATTTAAATTGATTCAATTAAAGATGGTACGGTCCAGTGGGAGGGGCCTAGCCTTTACATGGAGGGGATCTACGCTCCTTGTCAGTCAGTGAAGGGTTGTGGTGCTGTGCAGACAATGGTGGTTCTGGCCTGTAATTAAATATTACTGTAAATATTAGTGATGGCGAGATGAAGCTTCTGGATGCCTTGAAGCTTTCCAGCCAAATGGTTCACAAAAGGGTTCATTTCTCGAGGCTTCATGTGCACACAAACCCCCCTGCTGGTAACTGTAAAACAGGCAGATGTGTTTGTTGTCATTTTAACTGTATGTGATACCCTCAAACGTGTTGCCACAGTTTGGGCATGGGAATAATGACTGCCAGGGACAAGAAATAAATCTATTTTCACTTAAATATGCATTTTTCTATTGCGAGCACAAGATAATAATCCATTCAAACCACGTGTTTTTGTGTCCTCTTATTAACGGGCTTGTGCTTGTTTTTAAGTAGTGTGCTTAAGAGTTTCTTGGCTGACATTCAAATCAAAATTCCATGGTAGAAGTACACATACCAAAGTGAACCTCCTCTTTTACAGAAATATTTGGAAAAAGTCATCATAATGACAGGGAACAATTGTGTTTTTAAACTGTGGCAGTGTTAACAAGGAAGAGGGAAGTAAGGGTGCTTGTGAACAGAAGGGCAGTGAAGGTGCTTGTGCAACTGATAGGGGGCACTTCATTCATTTTTATTTAAAAACAGTATTTGTTCAACTGTGTTTGGTTTCAAGCGATTTCTTTTTTTTGATACAACTTCTCCGGCTTTGGAAAAAACCCTTTCACAGGGTACGGATGATGCTGGGGTGCACAAAAACCCCTCAGCAAGTCGGTATAAGTTTGGAAAAACCAACTTCTGCCTCTGCCAGTAGAGAAGGGGGTCCTCCATCCGGCCAATGTTGGGTTCTGACATGTATTGCTGGACTTCGACCATAGCGTCGGCAGTGACATTTTGCATTCTTCGGGATGCCATAACCGTAGCATCCAAATGACGCCATAGTTTGTTTTCTGAGAAGCATTAACAGATCAGGTCAGTTAGGGTCATCATTAATTCAAATTGATGTTTAAATAAAGCACAAACATAATTACCTGGTGTTTCATTTACAACATCCTGCGAAGATGATGCTGCAGCTGGAGGGGGTTGTGACTGAGTAGCCTTTATTATATTGGCACACTCAGCGCTGAGTCTTTTCAGGGCTTCATTTTCCCTCATTGGACTAAAGAATCCAATTGTTTTGTAACGTGGGTCCAGAAGCGTAGCAGTGACATGATGCTTATTGATTGTAGGTTGTGGAGCTTTTCTCTCAGTAGTCTAGAGAGCTGCTCTCCTAATTCTCTGGCCAATGCTATGGATGTCGTCATGGCCTCTTCTTGAAGCATCTGCTCGACCATTTTTAATAAAGGAATTACCTTCGAGCCAGATACCCTTTTCTCCTGAGACAGCTCCACTGTGGCTTCGTTGAATGGAGACAGGATGGACAGGCACCCAGTAACATTCGCACACTCCTCTGATGTCAACATGGGTAGGTCAGTCTCCAAGCTCGCCAAAGCTGCACCCACTGGTTGCCTGAGCTCCACCAGTCTGCTCAGCATTTGAAACATGCTGTTCCATCTTGTTTCCTCTTCCTGGAGCAGTTTGAGTTTTGGTCTCCCCATCTGCTCCTGAACGAGCGCAAGCTTCTCCTTTCAACACAAAAGTAATGTTATTATCGCATTTTCAGCAATATAAGACAAATAATGCAAATCAAACAGATATGGAAAAATAACATTAGTGAACTCACTTTCGCACTTGTGCTGCTCTTGAAGTACCCAACCAGCTTCCTTGCCTTGGCCCGGATACAGGACAGTGCTGGGGTCAAATCAAGAACCTTCTTGACAATTAAATTTAGTGTGTGAGCAATGCAGACTGCATGACGAAGCCTCAGTTCTCTGCCACAGGCTATCATGTTTGGTGCCCCATCAGTAACGAGGCATGTCACCTTTGAAGAAATTCCCCATTCCTCCATAAGGGATGTTCTGACACAGGCCAGATTTTCTGCAGTGTGCACCTGCGGGAATTTCACCACACCCAATAAAATAGAATTCAAGGATGTGCTGCCATCTATAAAATGGCAAGTTCCAGCCAGGTAAGCATCCATATTCATGGAGGTCCACATATCCGAGGTAAAACTCACGGCAGTGGCCTGCTGGACCTTGGCTTTGGCCTCCTCTTTCTTGGTTTTATATTGGGCCTCAACCATAGCCTTGACAGCCTGCAGAAAAGAAGAAAATAGTGGTTAACTTTTTAAATGCAGCACTACTGTCATGCTTTATGTATGTCACCAAACACACCTTCCTTGTTGGGAGAACATAGGTTGGGTCTAATTTTGCCACAAAGTCTCGAAATCCTGTGTCCTCCACAATGCTGAATGGCTGTGTGTCTCTTATGATCATGGACACCAAGGCTTCATCCAGCTCCTCCTTTCTAGTAACTGGAAAAGGAAAAAGCTTTGTAAATGCAGTATCAGCATTACTTTACCTTGATTTTTATGCTTGTAAGGCACTTTGGTTTCTTTTAAATGTGGTATATATTCCAAACTCTTTATTACCGATGTTCTCGTTTAAATATGTTTTTACTGTTTTTTTAATTGTGCAATTTGTTTTGCTCCAGTCTGCAGCAGAATTTCATATGTGCACTTTCCATGTGTATTTGAATGACAAAGTGTCTGACGTTTATAAATAAACTTTGACTTCTGACCTATCATTTATGTAATGTCCTCATTATGGTTAATTAACAAATATGGTGAAAAAAAAGGGAACGTGTCACTAAAGTCAAATTTTTTAATTACACACCCTGGCTGGGTTCACCTTCATTTCCCTCATTTTCGTGCAATGCACGAAAATGCCTCAGCATCGATGAGGTGTTGTTGTTGTAACCCAACTCCTTTGCGCACAACAAACTCTTCACCCATATATATATATATATATATATATATATATATATATATATATATATATATATATATATATATATTGTGAAATGTAAAGTACATTGTAATACAGACACTGAACATATCATAACGTTACTGAGAGAGTGCTTACCTTATTGGGAGAGATCAAGTCAAAGTGTTTCCATACTGGGGAAAACTTACTTTTCTTTGAAGGCTCCATTTAAATAAACTGCAAATACGTTGCTCACAAACCAAAAGAACTCCAACACTAACCCAAGAAGTGTGAGCGGATCCATTACGGTGTATTTATGTTCATAAATCGCGCCAACTACTCGAACCACTTCCTGAACCAGCAAGGCTCCCAACATCGTCAGTTACGTGACTCGCCCTTAAAGACACAAGCCTCGACACGCGCTTCACTAAACAATTCCTGGATATCTTGACGCACGCTTCGAAGCATCGGCACAGTACGTCCCATCACTAGTAAATATTTTTTCTGCTGCATTTTGTAGGGATGGCAAATTTGAAGCTTAGAAACGTTTCAAAACATTTAAATCATTGTTTTGAAATGTTTTGAAACATTTCAAAACTTGCTCGCTCAACATTGGCATCCACTGGCAGAAGTTGTCATTGCAGCCGTTAATTATTGTTGGTGTTGATATGCTGAAGCCCCATTTTTCAAAAATCCAAAAATATTAATAGTTTTGACAGAGGCACAATCAGTAAATTATTTATTTTCTGTATGATATGACTATTTCTTATTGTATGGCACAGTTTGTTTATTTTGCTGGTAAATGTTCTCATTCAGGGCGGCACGGTGGCACAGTGGTTAGCATTGCTGCCTTACAGCAAGAAGGTTGTGGGTTCGAATCCGGCCTGGGGCCTTTCTGTGTGGAGTTTGCATGTTCTCCCCGTGTTCGCGTGGGTTTTCTCCGGGTACTCCGGTTTCCTCCCACAGTCCAAAGACATGCATATCAGGTTAATTGGAGACACTAAATTGCCCAAAGGTATGAGTGTGAGAGTGAATGGTCTGTGAATGGCGTGTGCGCCCTGCGATGGATTGGCAAGCTGTCCAGGGTGGGTCCCTGCCTTTGCCCGTAGTCAGCTGGGATAGGCTCCAGCTTGCCCCGCGACCCTAGTGAGGAATAAGCAGGTATAGAAAATGGACACTACCCTCCCTCAAGGTCAGAGTGTGACATTTAGGGTGCGTTCGAGCGCGTCTGCAAGTAAGCCGGCTGTGCGAGATTCCCGAAAATTACGCGAGAATCTTGCCAAAGTTGCGCGATAAACCCTCCAAATCTTGCGATGGCTGCGAGATCCTGCAGCTATCGCATGGTTTGGAGGGCTTATCGCAGTGGCAGTGGCAGTTTCATCATAACGTTGCCCGATTGTGGCCACTACAGTTAGTGATCACTTCACTTATCCATGACCGGGATCAGCCGGATACTTCACAAATGTCTGAGCAAGCTCTCTGGTGCTACCGTGAAAGCAATGCGAAACGCAGAAGCTTTCGGTTTACAAATGATTTCTCTGCACTACCTTGACATAATTTCATCCCCCTTTAGAAATTGTTGTGGCTAACAAAAAGCCGAAAAAGGCGGAGATTAAATAGGTAATTCTTTCCTGTAGAACTGATCAATTCGCTAGCTCCATATAAGCAACTTGTCCGCGCTAACGGAACTTACGGTCTGCAAAACCTGTATTATGTTCATAACATAACCGAGCTCTCTCTAGCTGTCGCGTACTATCCATAAAGCTGCTTTCACATCAGACACGAAACGAATTTTTCACAGGACAGATTAGCCTACATTCAAAGTCAATGCAAAGACGCGAATACACGCGATATGGGCACGTCAAGTCGCTTTCACACCGGACACAAAACGAATTTTTCGCGCGACAGATTAGCTACATTCAAAGTCAATGCAAAGACGCGAATACAGGCGTTATGGGCGCGTTAAGCAGCTTTCACACCGGACGCAAAACGAATTTTTTGCGCGACAGATTACATTCAAAGTCATGACCGCTTATCAGCCACTGCATGTTAGTTTGTGTGCTCTGCTAATTAAAAATGCTCCTGGTTAACTTATATGCAGTAATTCTGATTGGTATGCTTGTGTTACTTCGGTAAGCATCAATGTGACAGTTTCATCATAACGTTGCCTGATTGTAGCCACTACAGTTGAAGCTAAACGGAGAGGTGCTGTATGTGTCTGCCGAGTTGGGCTGCAGTTAGACCAGACGTAGATTTTGCAGAGCTTGGGGTGCGTTTTTGGGTGCTTATGAAACGATCGCTTTACTTATCCATGACCGGGGTCAGCCTGATACATCTCCAATGTCTGGGCAACTACCGGTGAAAGCAATAGGGAAGCGCACAGGCTATAACGTGTCCGGTATAACAAACGATTTCTCTGCATTACCATCGATTGAATATTAAATTTTTTCCTGTAAAAGTGATCGATTCGCTAGCTCCACATAAGCAACGGTTCACGCTGACGGAACTTACGGTATGTAAAAGCTGTATTATGTTCATGACATAACCGGCGCTCTGTCTAGCCCTCGCACGCTATCCATAATGCGCCCATTTTCCGCGAGGAAAAGCTGGTCATTCCAAAGCAATAAGTAAACCATTACCACAGGCAATTTCCGAAAAGGCCGTTTAGCTTGGAGCTTTTGCCCCTCCGTCATATACTAGCGCGGAAGCTGTTCGTTTCTCCACGCTAACAACACACCACAGCTATGCACAGGAACCAGCAGGTCCTAATACACACCGAAGCAGTCCATAAGCTGTTGGTCCACTTTTAGCTGCTCCTCACTGTCCATGTTTCCCTCTAAACTCAGACCCACCGGATTTCTACGGTCTCCGGACTACACTTGGGCATATCGACCCGTTCTACAAATGTGTCTATATGGGGTGGATTCTAGCTTTCCCTGCATCCTAGCTAAGAAGTAGAAAAACCGCTGTACTCACCAACTGTTGCCGTAGCAAACTGTAGCCGATAGCAGATTCATGCTTGAGCTGCCAGACTTTCGCACTGCGTCCTCCACTTTCGCCGTTGCGTTTATTAGAAAAAGTTAATTTCATTAGATCTATACACATGTACTGCGTTAGATTGCAGAAGACGCGTTAGTTTCACTCTGGAGCCGGACCAGGAAAACTGCGTTCTGCTTCCTCGTCCCGCCTAGATCCGCCCTCCACAGAGCTGGCGAGTCACAAGAAAGTGGGCACACAGGGATTGGGGGCCATAGCGGAAGAGCCACCCCGATGAGGCGTTTCAGGCAGAGACTACTATGGACTACAAATGGGGTTTTTTGAGGATGGCAGTATGAGCGAAATAAGTACCCTTTTTTTACTTTGCACGATCAGGAGTATTTTAGGGGAGTCAAAGACCAAAATATAAACTTGGAAAAATAGCATATTAGGTCACCTTTAAAGATCCTATTTATCCTAAAGATGTCCTGAAATAATTTAAATACAATGATGCTGTCCTAAATTAAAACATAACATTGTCAACATATAAACTAATCTATTTTTACTGAGATATTATTATTCTTATTAGGGCCTGAGCACCGACGGGGGGCCACCGAAGGTGCGAGGAACCTATTGTTTTTGATGAGATTTTTATTCTTCTTCTTCTTATTATTATTATTATTATTATTCTGCTGTGAGAGAGCATTTTTGAGAGCCTTGCCATGCACGAAAACTCACAAAAATTTGCATATACGTCAGGCGTGCGAGAAATTACAAACTATTGTTGTTCTTGAGCTTAGGTGTGCCCCGGTGGCTCTATAGCGCCACCAAACACGCAGCCATTTTGGAGCGCAGTTGCTTGGATTTTCACAAAATTTGGTAAGGCCATAGTAGTCATAATGAAGTTTTTTGTCAATTTTTAAAAAATTTTTTCACAAGTAAACTTGATGCCTGGTGCAAAATGCCCGATTTCCCTGTTGCCTAGCACTTCAGTTCGTTAATGTACTTGAAATCGTCCCATATTTGTAACATGACATATTTATAGTATTGAATTTCTAATGGATAAACGTAATTTATTTACTAGCAGTCGAATCTGATGACTGATCTGATGTGACTTTTCATGCAAATCGCTCATGCATATTAAGTAGTAATCACGTCGAAATGGTCGCGGCCCAGTAGCCACAATGGCTGATTTTAACGGTTCAAGTGACTGCTTTCGTTCAGAATTTATCCTTCTGTGGTGACGAGGACGACATTAAAACTTACACTCAAATCTTTTTATTGGAGTAGCCTGGCAAATTATGCAAAAAAAAATTTGAGGATAAGGAACAAATTGGTCACCTTTAACCCTCTATTAACCACCGTAGCATATCTGCTACATAAAGTGAAAAGGTTAACAGCCTGGACACCCTGCTGGTTTTGTTTCTTATTGCCAAATAAACATTTGAGAATAACTTGAATGGTCCGTCACTTTAATTTTTCCATTCGCATTATTACCCAATGTAGCAGATTGCTACATTTTGGAAAGGTGGGCCAAAGGGTCGAATTTTTTTTTTTTTTTACTATTTTTCCAAATATTGGCCCATAATCAACATATTTGCCTAGGGAAATGATTTTTACACAGTTGGAAAGGTACTTGGTTAACAGAGGGTTAAAAGAACCCCGTTTTACACCTTGCCAGTTCATCAATGTGTATTTTAGAAGGCAGCTTTTCATTGATAAACATCCAAAGGTACTTGTCAAATGGCACTTGTTTGATTTCAGAGCCAACCCAAGTGCAAATTCTAGGTGGTGTAACCCCCCCCCATTGAATGTGACCTAGCAAAGCATACATTCAGTTTTTACCACAGTTAAAACTAGTTTAAGCTCTAATAGTGGGTGCTGAAAGGAATAAAAGTCCATCTGCAAGGCAGATAACACCTCATCTGTTGAAAAAGAAGCAGAGTAAAATCCTCTATTGCCTGCTTGCATAAAAGTGCGCCTTACAGCCATTTTCAAGAGAGATCAAATTATTGACATACAGATTAAAGTAAACAACACTCTCATGTAATGAATTATGATAAGATGCAGATTGCTTTCCTAATCATAGCAGTAGCCTACACTTGTTGGATGGATGGATGAATGGATGGATGGTGGGATGGATGGATGGATTTAACTTTATTAATCCCCAAGCGGAAACTGGTTTGCCACCAGGCCAACAGACACAAATCACAAGCAGTGCACACAATCACAGATAGCAGCACAAAAAATGAGTGGCTGTGAGGGCAACACATGGCATAAAAAGGGTAGAGTAGACAAAAAGATCAAAAATCACAACAACAATGAAAACATAGCGCCAAGTCACAATAACAAATTCTGTCACATAAATACCACAAAATATTACACTGCCACATTACAGCTAATGTCAGTCAGCTGCTATCATAAAAACTCTGATTGCTGTGGGAACAATAAAAATATAAAGCTATGTCGCGATAATAAATGCAATCACAAGTCGCAATAATAAATACAATATATACAATCACAATAGTAAATATGACAAGATTACACAATACTACAGCACAAATAATAAGATATCAGTTTGCAGCCTTAACTGAAGACCCTGACTGTTGTAGGAACAAAAGACCTCCTAAGTCTCTCAGTAGAGCATCGGGGACAAAGGAGCCATTCACTTTTACCACTTTCAATAAAAAAGCCATGCAGTGGATGGTCCTCCTGTAACAATTTCTTCCTAAGCTTTCTCCTAGTTCTTTGCTCTATAGGGGTCTCCAAAGAACCAGAGCTCATACTTATTACGGAACCTGCTTTTTTATTATTTTGTTTATCCTGTTCCTGTCCTCCACTGTCATACTATCACCCCAACACACAACCGCATAGAAAAGGACACTTGCTAAAATACCATGATAAAGCATGTTTAAGATAGGCCGAGTGACCTCAGATGACCTGAGCTTTCTCAGGAAAAACAATCTGAACTGGGCCTTCTTCACTATAACACTGGTGTTCAGCTTCCAGTCCAACTTACTGTCTATGTGAACACCCAGCTATTTGTATGAGCGGACTACCTCGACTGTCTCCCCTTTGATCAGAATAGAGTTGCCACAACCTTCAATTTCTTATAATCAATAATCAGCTCTTTAGTCTTGTTGACATTTAAAATGAACTGGGCTTCTTCACACCATCTGATAAAACTGTCTACTTCCTTTTGGTAGGACAGATAGTCATTATTAATAATGTAGCCAACCAGAGGAGAGCCATCAGAGAATTTTTGTAAATGACAGGAGTCACTCTTACTTCTGCAGTCAGAGCAGCCCCGGCTCCAGAACCATATTGTAAGGGGGGCGTGTGATGATCACAGGGGGGCAGTGTTGATTTTCCCACAGACCTGCGCATACAAACATGCATACATACTTAACTGTACTTAATCTATATGGTCTATTCTGTGGCGTGCGGTGACTTTCACAGCTAAGCAAGCAGTGCTGAGGATACCCCCCTCCCCCGGCCCCCACCCACACACACGAAAGCACCACAAATCACAAACTTAATACGTGATTAGCTGTTTAATAGACCATTCACACAAAAAGGTAGAATTTCATGACAGTGCTCAAAGTCTCTCTCTTGCATCTTGTTGCACTCTGTCTGGACATCTTTAGTAAACTGCACTCCTTTGTGGCTGAAGGACAGGAGAAGACATGACAACTACAATGCAGAAGTGAATCAAAAACTTGTGAATTGTGTGAAATGGTGAACTGTAAATAAGTTCTCACAGCAGCGAGGGAGTCCAGGAGTTCAGGACTTCCATTGCCTACACATCTCCTTGGGCTCCTAGACGGCAGTGTGAACGTAAACTACCGGTCGGCGCGTCACTTGCGGCAGCACGTACGCGTCACGTGACACAAGTCAAGACGTATCTGCCGTAATTAATTATTTTGATATATATATATGTGTGTACATATATATAAATTGTATTTTAAATCGCAGTGGATATTTTGTCGTGAACCTGTTATACATTTCCACGGCTATTTGGCCGTGACTTCCGGTACACACGCCCAGTTGCTGTAGGGTGAAGTTGCCTTCAGCCGTTGACTTCCAGGCTGCTCAGCCTGTCAAGCTGTGTAAACACCGCCCCCAAGTACAGCCAATCAGATCGCGAGCTAGAGTACAACCAATCCGCTCACGAGGCAGCCAATTCAATTCAAATTCCTCTCCTCAAAGCGGAGCGGGCTTAAGAACATGAATATTGTTAAAAACGAATGCATTTAATCATCTTTTCTCATTAAAGAAACTGATTAGTGAGGTAACGCTAGATATTTCAGCTATTTTGATCATATTAACCAATGCAAACAAGTGCTTTTTTTGTCTTACAGTTAACTTATAGACCTAACCTTAACTAAACAAGTCATACTTGTGAACTTAAAACACTTCTACAATATAACTTCAAGTATAACTCTGTTTGAAACATAAAATTGGCCTACTTGTGAGATATTTTGTTCAATTAGCCGTTTAGTTGAGCTTCTTAAAAACTTCAACTGCAAGTTGCTGTAACGTTAGCTGCCTTAAAGGCTGATTGTAGAGACTAGTGCCTCGCAGGCCGGTTAGAAGGCTAATGTTGATTTGATATTATATAATCTTCAATAGTATTGCCTCAGATGCCTTCAAGGCTGATTGTAGAGCACTAGTGCCTTCCAGGCTGACCGTAGAGACTAGTGCCTTGCAGGCTGGTTAGAAGGCTAATGTTGATTTCATATTGTATAATCTTTAATAGTATTCAGTCAGATGCCTTCAAGGCTGATTGTAGGGACTAGTGCCTTGCTGGCTGATTAGAAGGCTAATGTTGATTTGATATTGTATAATCTTTAATTGTATTCAGTCAGATGCCTTCAAGGCTGATTGTAGGGACTAGTGCCTTCCAGGCTGGTTAGGCTGGCCAGCAGCCATACCACTATTCTATCTGCTCCAGCCACGTGGCTGATGCTAAGCAGGCGTGGGCTTGGTCAGTACTTGGATGGGAGACCACTGAGGGAAACCAAGTTGCTACTGGAAGAGGTGTTGGTGGGCCAGTAGGTGGCGATCTTCCCTCTGGTGGAATACTCCCCAGTGCAGTGACGGGGACACTGTACTGAAGGAGAAGCTGTCTTTCAGATGAGATGTTACACCGAGGTCCTGACTCACTCTGGTCATTAAAAATCCTATGACACTCTTCGATAAGAGTAGGGGGTTCCCCGGTGTCATAGCTAAAGTCCCAAGTCCCTCTTTCCACCTGCCACCTAATCATCCCCTGATCCAATTGGCTGTGCAAATTGCCCTCTCCCTCCCCACCTCAACCCCCAGGGCTCCCTTGAAAAAGAGATTTCAATCTCAACGGGACTTCCCTGGTTAAATAAAATAAAAAATAAAGAAGGCTAATATTGATTTCATATTGTATGATCTTTCATAGTATTCAGTCAGATGCCTTCAAGGCATCAGGGCCCGGGGTGGGTGCTGGGGTGGGTCCTGCTGCAGGAGCATCAAGGCCTGGGGTGGGTGCTGGGGCTGTTTTTTTTTTACTTTTTTAGCGGGGCGGGTAGATAGGGCTCCAAGACGGCGCCGAGACATCATTTGAACTCCTAAAAAGAGTGTAAAAAGTAAAGACAACATCAATATGCAACAACACTAAGGTCAGTTTTCTAAGGTAACGTGGTTGGTTTCGAACTGTAATAAATCTATGGGCTGAAAAATAGAAGATTTTAAAATAGCCTTGGAAGGCTCCAACTCAGTAGAGACTCCCAGTAGAGACCCCCTCAGTAATGCTGAGGGAGTCTCTACAATCAGCCTTGAAGGCATCTGACTGAATATTATCAAAGATTATACAATATGAAATCAACATTAGCCTTCTAACCAGCCTGCAAGGCACTAGTGCTCTACAATCAGCCTTGAAGGCATCTGAGGCAATACTATTGAAGATTATACAATATCAAATCAACATTAGCCTTCAACCAGCCTGCAAGGCACTAGTCTCTACAATCGGCCTTGAAGGCAGCTAACGTTACAGCAACTTGCAGTTGAAGTTTTTAAGAAGCTCAACTAGACAGCTTAGTGAACAAAATATCACACAAGTAGGCCAATTTTATGTTTCAAGCAGAGTTATACTTGAAGTTATATTGTAGAAGTGTTTAAGTTAACAAGTATGACCTGTTTAGTTAAGGTTAGGTCTATAAGTTCACTGTAAGACAAAAAAAAAAATAGCACTTGTTTGCATTGGTTAACATGATCAAAATAGCTGAAATATCTAACTTTACCTCACAAATCAGATTCTTTCATGAGAAAACTCACGATTAAATGCATTCGTATTTAACAATATTGATGTTCTTAAGCCCACTTACCGAGTAAAGGCTTTCGAATTGAATGGGCTGCCTCGCGAGCGGATTGGTTGTACTCTAGCTCGCGATCTGATTGGTTGCACTTGGGGGCGGTGTTTACGCAGCCTGACAGGCTGAGCAGCCTGGAAGTCGACGTCTGAAGGCAACTTCACCCTGCAGCTATTCTACTGTACAATTCCTTCTCGTGATTGGCCAATCACACATCGACTATGCAAAAAAGTAAACATTCCCCGGTAAAACTCAGCTAAAACAGCAGTGTAGGCTAGTTGAAACGAAACAACGAAAATGGATAAATTCCTGACCAAAACCTCGAAAAGGCCGTCCGACTAAGACCCTGAACCACCTCACTCTTGCTGCGCTGGCCAGAAAAAGAAAATCAAAGTGGTGAGCAGACTTGACAGTGAGGAATATCTGACTAATGGGTTTACATTCACTGGAGATCCCGCTGCCCCAATACCACTGTGTCTTGCTTGTGGCGAAAAGCTGGAGAAGGAAGCTATGGTGCCAAATAAATTAAAAGACACCTTTCAACCAAACACCCTTCTCTAAAAAAAAAAAAAAGACCATGAATATTTAATGCGGTCGAGAAGCCAGACGAACAAACAAGCTAGTTTCATTAAGAAAACCGCTAGTGTCAGAAAAAGCATTAGAAGCTAGCTATCTGGTCGCAGAACTAGTAGCAAAATCAAAGACGTCTCACACAATTGCCGAATCTCTTATCCTGCCAGCATGCAAAGCTATCGTCGGGACCATGTTGGGTCAAAATGCTGCCAATGAAATATCGAAGGTTCCTCTCTCAAACAATACAATTGGCAGACGAATAGGAAAAATGTCGGCAGATATAGAAGACATTGTAATGGAGAAAATAAAAGGGAGTGGGAAATTTGCAGTGCAGGTGGATGAAACAACCGATGTCAGTGGACATGCACAATTACTGGCCAATGTCAGATATGTCGATGGGGAGACAATTAAAGAAAATTACTTTTTTTTAATCTAATTTTGCCAGAGAAAACTACAGGTGAGGAAGTGTTTCAAGTGACATCTGAGTATCTGGAGTAGTGGGGGCTGAACTGGAAAGACTGCGTAGAGTCATTTATTTTATGAGTGCATAAAAGCCTGAAACCTGGTTGGAAAGCTTGAGTGGTTGTCTCGTCACTCGGTCGTGCTGCGGGGTAGGTAGCGCGAGCGGAACGCTATAATATCATAGCGATGTGCCATGAGATTTTTTCATAGTGAACAGTGTGCCGCGAGAGAGAAAAGTTTGGGAAACACTGCTGTAGTTTGAATAAAATGTGCTACACTGCTTCAAAACATTGGCTTGTCATTAGTCTTAAAAATAAAGAACGGATTTTATTTGCTCAAAGTTATAACTGAATAATTCCCGATGTCAAACCTTTCGGCTAACGTTACTTTAGCCTTTGTAGTCATCTGTCTTTCGTATTATTTTACACTAAATATAAATACTATTTACTATCGCTCATGTTCAAAAACAGTATTTTCTTACCTGTGACTCGGACATTATTATATGGAAAATAACGTACAAAAAGGTTTGTCTAATTTGCGATTGCCTCAGGCAGGGACTGTCGAGTACGTGTATGAAGCGCGTGCATGAGGTGCCCGTGCTTGTCTGGTGGGAGGAGCTCAGGTCAGAGATGAGGAGATGATACCCGTGTAGACTCAACGATCACCGTTTTTCAAGGATTCCTGCCTACCGAGCCTTTAAATGAATGATTGAAAACAGGCCATGACCAATCATTAATTTGAAGGGATTGTTTGAGCTTCCCCTATTGCCAGTTCACGAGCCGCCACTGACGCGATACATACATGTACATGAATACGCATGCATTAGGCCCACCGCCAAATGACCGTAGATACAGGGTAGTCATTTACGATAAATATGACTTTTTACATGCACATCAATAAATTTGTTGTCAATGTTGCATTTGTATGTATGTTTATCAACGACGGACAAAGCCATACGATGAAACCAGTGGCGGTCCGTCGGCAGAAACACAGGGCCAGCAATAACCTCACCTTTCACTGCTTAATGACCTACACCTCTCGCAGTTTACCTCTCCCAATTAGCAACAGTTGCTCAGACTAATTGGTAGAACCGACGAGAGTCAAATTTAATTTTGAAAGCCTTGTTATACATTGCACTACGAAATTATACAGCGTTTTCTTCCGCACATCAATGAATACAAAAAATATCAATATGTCTTTATAATTTCTGCGCTCGTGTAGCTTGTGAACCAGCACAGATTTGCGTAAATTAGTTTGCGAGGCTCATTGAGCAATAAGCCATGAGAATCCGTTCTATATTTTGAATGTAATGACAGCTAAAGGGCATTGTTAGGTACGATGCACAGCTGAGTGATGGCAAAAATAATTGCTGCGAAGTCAGCAAAAGTTTCGGATTTTTTGCAGATTGTCATCTGTGCGGAGGGACATCAATTATATCAACATAGCCAATCGGCAATCGCTCTGTCATTAGCATTTCTTTATCATTACGTGTCATGCATTGGTGGTGGTTGTTCAGTTAATAAATTGTTTGATTTTTAATCAGGCAAACTTGATAGCAAACAGTTTAAGAGCAATTATGCGGGAAAGGGTGATGTTACTGAAGGCCTTCCTGACATCTGACGGCACGCCACTGGATGAAACAAGTCAGCAAGACTTACCATTCACGCCATTGAAGATCGGGTCTTTCAGGGGCAACGTACTTGGGATTATCCACGGCTTCTGGCTCATATGTATACGGTCCAACATACATCACTGCATTGCCCTCTTCCTCATCTGTCTCCTCAAAGACTCGAGGCTCATCACAAACTTCAGCAACCTCGGAAACGAAGGTTTCTGACTCGCTCTCAGAAAAATCTTCTACTTGTTCCGCTATTGTTTTTATTTATTTATTAATTTATCTTTTAATTAATAATTATCAGAAAGTATAATACATAAAGTAATGAGTACAACATCAAACATCAGCAAATTAACAGGTGTTATGACTTGAAAATCACAACAAAGAAAACCAGCAATGACAACTTAAACAAATTTATTCTTCACTGATTAAAAAAAAACTTCTACAAATAATCCACTGTTTAATCTTATAATAACACTCTAATGCCGCTATGCAACTCTGTTGCCAAAACAAAAACTCTGCTGGTGACCAAAATCACAGCATTTATATAGACTAGCAACATTCTGGAAAGATCTACAGGATTCCTGGGTGATCCTGCCCCCTCCAGGCAGGAAGATGCCAGAAGCTTCCAGAAAGCACTAGTCTATTTCATCACAAAGAGGTGCTATTGCATCAGATCATGTTTTGCTACAGACACACCACCAGAGGGTGCTGATGAACAAAATAAATAGCTGACCAGCAAAGCAGCAAAAACAGCAATAAAAAATCTCCATTTACAAATGATATACAATGCTGTACATAAAATACTCATACATAACACAGGTAACAAACCAAACATCAGGGGGTTATAGTAACAAACAGCAAGACATATACACAGATATAACAGAAAAAAAAGAAAGAGAGAAGAGAGAAAAGGGGGGGGGGCTATTAATCGCAAAGGTTGAAAGAGCCCAGGAGGAGAGTTGTTTTGATGGCCTTGGGGTTTGATGATGACTGTAGCGAGTTATTGCATATTCTTATGTTGTTAAGAAAAACAGTTAGACTTGGTTTACTGTTGCTATATTTACATTTGTGAATAAAATATATGGCTAGAAGAAGAACTAAATTCACAAGAAAAAAGATATTCCTCTTCTCATTGCTAAAGTCATGGATGCCTAATAAAACTTGTTTAAAAGAAAGAGTCAAAGTTGTGTTTAAGTCTGGTGCATAACAATCTGCCCAGAATTTTTCTGAAAAGGGACAGAACCAAAACAGATGTACTGCGGTTTCTGTAGATCCATCACAAAAAGAGCAGGAATCATTGAGGTCTTTTTTTCATTCTGACAATAAAACTTTTGGGGGGAGAGTATCTATGAATCAGTTTGTAAGTTACTTCTCGTACTTGTGTTTATTAGGAGGTATTTCAGAGGTAAAGTCCACACCTTTTTCCATGGGATGTCACCAGTTAACCCAGACCAGTAAGAGATCACATAAGGAATAGTTACAATATCTTTTTGGAGCAAAGCTCTGATGTCTTTGTTCTTCTTTCCTGTGTGAAAAACAAATCTGACCTACTGCTGAGGTGCATGGGTTTAAGTCAGTTATGTCTGGCAAAGTAGTAAAAGACTGCTGGCTTTTCAGCAATAACACCACTCCTTGTGGTATACCACCAATAACAGTGGCAAATTCTTTAGGTGTGACTGGAAACTTAAACGTCGATAGAAATTCAGAATAATTTAGGAGGAAACCATTTGGATTTACCAGTTGAGAAACCAGTGGAATACCATGGTTTACCCAGTTCTCGAGAAAGAGGGATTTGTTTTTACAAATTATCTCCCGGTTATTCCAAATCAAATATCTCAGTCAAAAAAGAAACTTCACACTCATAAATTTCTAAATATTTTCTTGAAACTTAATACAAGAGATATTATTATTATTATTAGGGGTAAATGCGTTGTCAAAGACATCATGACACACAGCAACTCCGACGTGCACAAGCATGCCGCACGTGCGAGCATACATCAAGGTAAAAGCATGTTTCCTCGTGTTCCTAGTCAAGTGACCTTATGAGACATGTGCAGTTGAGCCCACGTTAGCACGGTAGAGTGATATCTCGGAAAAACAAGTTCTTACAGTCAATTATCCGTTGATTTGCAATGCCACGACTGTCAAACATTCAACGTGAACGTGCCATTGGCATGCTGAATCTGGAACGTCGGTCACTGGCGTTGTCAGGGGTTATGGGATGCAGTCGACGGACTATCCATGATCTTCGGACACGTCTCCAACAAACTGGCACCACAGCAGACCGACCTCGTTCGGGTAGACCACGCGTGACGACACAAGCAGAAGACCGACAAATCGTCTTCGTCATTTGCATAATCGATTTCTCACTGCAACGTCCACTAGGAATGAATTGTTTAGAGGGTCGTGTGACTGCCCAAACCATACGTAATCGCCTGCGCACTGCTCGTCTCCATGCACGTCGGCCATATCGTGGACCAATTTTAACCCAGTTACACCGACGTCAACGGCTTCTCTGGGCACAACGACATCTGAGATGGACTCAGCGTGATTGGAATAGGGTCGTTTTAGTGACGAATCCAGATTCACTTTGCGCCGCTGATGGGAGAGTTAGACTTTGGAGGAGACGCGGTGAACGCAACGCCCAGTGTTGTGTGCAGGAAGTGGACCGTTTTGGGGGCGGTAGTGTTATGGTTTGGGGTGCCTTTAATGGTCCTGCCCGTTCCCGACTGATGGTCGTTCAAGGAAACCTAACTGCTGCAGGATACAGAGATCAAGTGCTCATTCCAGAGCTTTTGCCATTCATGACAGCTCATGGCCCAGGTCTGACATTTCAACACGATAATGCCAGACCTCATACGGCCAATTTAACGCGGAATTTTCTTAGGAATGCTGGCATCAATGTCATGGAGTGGCCCTCAAGGTCTCCCGACCTTAATCCCATAGAACATGTATGGGATGTGTTGGGCAAGACTCCGTCAAGTAAGGAACCCTCCACAGAATTTGCAGGAACTTGGTGCCATGTTGGTTCAATTATGGCGACGCATCCCCCAAGCTGTGTTCAGACGCATCATTCAATCCATGAGGAGACAGTTGTGAACGCTCATGGAGGGCATACGCGCTATTGACATGCTTTCATCAAGTTGTAACTTACTATTTTTGCTCTCTTACATTTCCGTAGCATTTCCGGTGGAACTGGTTACATTATGAACATGATTTTTATGGTACACCGTCCTTAATGGGTACAGAATGGAATTAAATCATTATTTAAAACCACTTTTCTTGTATGTTCAACTTATCGACCTCCAAACGAGTGTGAAGTTTCTTTTTTGACTGAGTATATTTGTGGGGAGAGAAGTTATGTTTATGAATTAAAGACCAAGCTAAAAGTACTTGCTTATGAAAGTTAGCTAGTTTAATTGGAATTTTGGAAATGTTGTAATTACACATTAGAAGAAACCTGAGCCCACCTACTTTGGAAAAAAACATGGTGTGGGATTAAGTGCCTGTTACGTCCCTCTACTCCAATGGTGGTCCTCTGCCCCAATTGTTATTTTGTTTCTAACTGCCTTTGGTGGCGAATTTGTATTCTTTCCTTTCGTTTCAGGATGTGCAGATGCACCTGCATCGCCTCACCACCTGATGTCTCCAGGACCTATATAAGAGGCCGTGCCCAGAGCTAAGATGGAGAGGGTTCGCTGACGTGGCAACATCAGCTTTTGTTCTGGCCGACTGCTTTTGTGCATTCAAAACGCGCTACTTTCATTGTGTACCCAAACTTAAAACAATTAAAAACCCCAAGGGAAACTAGAGCCTGTGTCGCCTCTCCCACTTTTATGTTGTGGTTTGCTTTCGTTTTGTGCGGGTCGTAACATAAATTGGGGGCTCGTCCGGGGGATTTTTTTTTATTTTTAAGAATCTTCAGACTTTGCTGGTTCGGCCTTTTTTTCAGTGACTTGCCGTAGGAAGGTAAGTGTGGCAGACTGGGAAGTTTTCTGTGTCTGTGTTGCGAGCACCCTAGCTTAGATTAGCCAATGGATGGACATTGGTGTTCGTCATTTTATTATTTTTCCTTTCTTGTTTTTGGTGGGGTACCTGGGTTATGTTTCAGGGTGCGGTGGTTGGCTTAGACTCAGGTCTGCTGCCCACCTCCGAGTTTAACGTTTAAAGGAGCCTCCCGGGGATCCACTGAAGATTATAGTTTAGGTTAGGTAGTTTTTGTTTAAGTTAGATGTTAGGGTGCATTGCAAATTGGGGCCCAGTTTGTTGCACTGCCTTGGTCTCACTTCGTTCATGCCGCACTGCGCTTATTGCCAGTGCTTAGTTAAAAAAAAAAAAAAACACGACTTAAAGGTAGAGTCTGGAGTTTTGTCCGTTGCTGTTTGTAAACACAGTAGTCAAACTAAGCCCCTCCTCTCGGGCTCAGCAATGCACGCCCCCTGCCGCTGCCAGCCTTGCCGATACACACCCACCCAGCCCAGCACTCGGCTTGCTGTATCGTATTGAATCAGGATCTGTGCACCATGCTACCTGCAGGAATGAGTGACGAGGTATCTTGCAAATATAGTATCAAATGTTTTATCGTGTCCACATGATATTGTTTGTGCTTTTGAATAAACAGCTATGCCAAAATTTACCGTTCGTTAGATATAATACAACTTACGGTAACTGTAGGACTGTGACTGAATTAACTTGTGTTTGTAACGGTGCGTCTGCATGCAGACAGACACCCAGGCCAGTAGCTTCTAAGTTTGGATGCTAGTTGCAACACAACATTTACAGTTACAACCACGAATGCTCAAATAAAAAAAAAAAGTTGCTATCGCCGTGTCTCGGACAGTCTCCTTACAATTATGGCAGTACATAATACATTACACGAGTGTGACTGAATTGTTTGTAGCGGGACAAAACCGATTTTACACAAGGACAGAATTCCAGTAGCTTCTAAGTTTGGATGCTAGTTGCATCACAACATTCACAGTTACAACCATGAATGCTGACAGTCGACTGACAATGTCAGATAGGCTTGTCAGATCGTGTAGGCGACTGAGAGGTGATCGGCGCCAGAGCATGTAAGTGAAGCAGAGGAATGGACAGGTCTGTCAGCGACGATTGGAAATTTTCACCCGTTCCACTCGCATGCTCTGAACGACGCTCAGACGGCGGTTAGCAGCGCAAATGTAAAGGTGTTTGCAATGTTTGGTACTCGGACTTAGTGTGAACATAAACTGCTTATACCTCCATGACAAGTTACGTAGCACGTCACTAAATAAGCTGACTAACATCCCGTGTTTGGCACGAACCTGTCCAACAGTAAGCAGGCCAACTCCGCGTTGCTATTCTGCCCCAGCCACTCCTTCAGGGCTCGGAAGCGGTTGAAAGCCAAGCCGATATTCACTCTGGTTTTCGGCGTGCATTTTGTCCGCTGCGTTTAAATCTTTGTGTATTTTTTTTTTTTTTTTGGGCAGTGTCCGCCATTGCTTCAGCAGTGACTGCTCCAGTCGCTATGCTCTATGCAGGCCCACAGAGTGACACGCCCTGAGCTCTCTCATTGGCTGGAGAGAACACACCCACTCTCCGCCCAGAAACGTCCACGTCCACAACAAAACAAAGCAAAAAACCAAAATACAGGCAGGGGGAGGGTGCGCTGCAGACACAGTCACCACCACACAGGACTAGAAGCCCATAGGCGATGATTAAGCCGGATTTCATTTGTATAAGTCTAGTGTTTATTTTTGAGCAAAAAACTCCAGGGGGGTATACTACGAAGCAAGATAAGTGGGTTAGCGAGGTATGTCGAGCCTAAACCGAGGCTTCACAATGTCACGAAGGTGCCTCTCTTTTAACGTGGCTAGATTACCATGATAACTTACGCTGGGAACTTAACCTGGTCGGTAGCAGGTTATGTGCCGAGTTTCGGCTGTAATCGGCTATACATGTGCTGCCTTATCACTAAGCACCTCCTTTGAAGTTGGCATCACGTTTCTTGAATAATCCTCCTGTGGCCTTTGGTGCCCGAAACGTACGCGGTTCTCTTCGGCATGACCTTTTCGCTTTTTCTGACGATATTCTCTATGAACGCTACAGATTCTCAGCTGAGGAAATTCGTTACTTATGCGATCCACTGGAGCCATAAATTGGCAATGTAGAGGCACTTAAGTTGCACGAACAGTATGCATAACGTTGCGTTTTTTTTTTTTTGCCACGGGACCGACAACATTCAGGTGGTGATGCAAAAAATATGAGCAAGAGTATTGTATGCCGCGCTATACATTTTGCACAGCATACCGTTAAAATAATTTAAATAATTATGAAAGCAAAGCAGCATAGGGTGTACTACTTTGAAAAATGTTCTCATGCTTTGTTTTAACTTGCTGCCATGTCCTCTTGACAGTGCTGGTACTGCAACTATTTAAGCATATTCAACTATTAAATAGTATTTTATGCCACAGGACTACTGTAAATTTGCAATGGTGCTACTGGTTAGGGTTAGTGGTGGAATATGATTTTATTAAAATCGTGCTGTATAAAAGAAAAACAATGGAAAAAATACTTTAAACCAAAAATGACGAAATTAGTAAAACGGAGTTTACTATTGGTATTTATCAGTCAGATAATACTCAATCTATAATTTAATTTCACTTTGTTTCATTTGGCCGAGAAACTAAAGTGATTTCAACTAGTCCTTTATCAGAGGACTTACGCATTTACACGGTCAGCAATTTTCCGCCAGAATTCCTCTCTGGCCTTATTACAACCTACAAGAATACATATACTAACATAAATCGCAATTACAATTTCCCAAGTGTCTATCCGAGTCAGCGCATGCATAATCGTGCAGTCTATCAAAGTGTCCAACCAATCAGCGTAAAACTTCTTATGTCTCCCACTAAGCCGCTGGGGCGCCCCCGGTGCCGCGGGGGGAGACAACCTGCAGTCTTCCTGATCCTTAGCTTCCTCGAGGAACATTCAGCATGCGATCGGTCACTTTATGAAGGGAAATACGGTAAATTGACGCTTGGAACGCCCTTTAATTGAGAGCGCTCACTGCATTAAAAGCACAAAGCCGAGGTTAACAAAGAAAGATCATAACCAACGTTGTGATACCAATCATATCTGATTGCGAGGTCAGGGTTTATTGAACCGGTTTACTCAAAGAAAGCCTGTCTACGCTGAACTTGCTTCGTAGTATACCCCCCGTAGTCTCTCCAGTGCCGTCAATTACAGAATTCGATGACTGCAGCTAGCAGTTCCCTGATGTTTTTCCATCGTGCGCTGTCACACGTGCCATGGCAAAACAACAGAATGTTCTCTTTGACCGTGACGTGGGATTGCACGACACGTTCATGGTTAGCCCTGAAAAACTCTTTGCCATGTCATCCACCCCTGCACTACAAGTCTCTGTCCCAGCTCTGCAAGAAAAACTTAGAACGTCACCTCTGTCGCGTAATGAATTAATTGTTGCTCAGTCTATAGACCCCAGTAATTCTACTTTGTTTAGTATGGTCAGATCTGACATTACTGATGAGACTGAGACTCCTTATTTTTATTTACAAGACAGAGTCCTGATGAGAAAATGGACACCGCATGTCTCTGACTTGACTGTGAATGCTGCAGACCATATTGTTGTCCCAGCTCCGAAGTGTAATGACATTTTAAGCCAGGCGCATGATGGCCTAGTGGGTCGTTTAGGAGTTGCAAAAACTTACGATCGAGTCCTACGGCATTTCTTTTGGCCTGGTTTAAAACAAGATGTAAAACGGTATTGCCAGTCCTGTCATGTTTGTCAACTTATTGGCAAACCTAATCAAGTAATCTCGCCTGCTCCGCTCGTTCCAATACCTGCTGTGGGCGATCCTTTCAAACATGTAATAGATACAGTCGGCAACAACAGGAACGCCCACAAACGTCACATCTGGTTAGAGCCGAGGGGGAAAACAATCCTTCACCCCCGTCCGCTATACTGTAAAAACGCAGTATTTAAACTTGTCTTGCTAACGCTATGAAGTTGTCATGACGTACTTTGAGTCGCTATTGCCTGCTGACAAGGATCGATATATTAAATATTAAATATACTGGGGTTGGATTGTTGTCCATACGTTTTAAAAGACTGGGCGAATGATCCGACTCAGTGGCCTACAGATATACACGTTCTGTTGTGGGGTCCCGCCATAATCTGCCAAACTCGTCCTCTCTTCTGATAGCTTGAAGCCATTTTGTTCTCCTTTGTGGTTCCATTTTATTATTTGGTAAAATGTAAAACTTTAATTGGTGAATTTTTTGTTTATTTGCGGTGCACAAGTGCACACAGCAACTCTTTGGCATTATGGCTAATGGCAGAGACCGGTTTGTTTTCCCCCTCAGCTCTATTTTTGTGGGCGTTCCCTTTGTTGCCGACTGTATCTATAATTGATTGTGTCGGACCTCTTCCCATAACCAGAAGTGGATATCAGTATCTCTTAACCGTTATGTGTACTGCAACACGCTACCCCGAGGCTATTCCCTTGCGGAAGATAACATCTAAAGCAATAATAAGTGCACTTTTGAAGTTTTTTGCATTATTTGGTCTTCCCTGCGTAATTCAGACCGATCAAGGCTCAAACTTCACGTTGCGGATATTTTCCCAGGCCCTTAAGAAGCTCGCTATTAAGCATAATCTAGCCAGTGCCTACCATCCTGAAAGTCAGGGGGCACTGGAGAGATACCATCAGACTTTGAAATCCATGCTGCGCTCATATTGCTTTGAGCTTGGTCGTGACTGGGAAGAGGGAGTACCGTGGCTACTGTTTGGTTCGCGGGAGGTTGTGCAAGACTCACTCAGGTTCAGCCCAGCTGAGCTGGTTTTTGCTCACCAGGTTAGGGGGCCATTGGCTCTGTTAAAAGACCGCTGGCTTGAAGCACCCAAAGCTCACTCTGTTTTAGAACATCCCAGTAATTTTTGCTCTCGTTTACGCCAAGTTAGAGAACTCGCCAAGAAAAATCTGAAGTATGCATAAGCTAAAATGAAGAGTTTGTTTGACCGCAAAGCAAGGTCTCGTGTATTTTCTGTTGGTGACAAAGTCTGGCTCTGTTACCTGTGCCTGGATCCACTTTGCCGGCGAGCTACTCTGGAATTTATGTAGTGACAGAAGAAACGTCTGAGGTCGATTATATTATTGCCACCCCTGACAAGCGTCAGAGTTCACGTCTCTGCCAGATAAATATGCTAAAGCCCTATCATCAACCCAAATGTGCTGGCGCGCTAAATGCTGACTCCCCAGTGAATAAGTCTACTGCCGTGCCTGAAGATAATCCCTGTGTTTGTCCTGTTTTGTTGTCTTCTATTGTTGAGACTGACGATGATTCAGCCGATCCCTCGAGGTGATAATTGAACAACGTCTTAAAAACTCTGAAATGCTCGTCTCTCACCGTGATCGTCTCTCTCATCTGTCCCCAAGTGAAAAAGATGACATAACTGAATTAGTACATAGTTTCCGTAAACTTTTTGGTGACGTCCCAGCTAAAACTTCTGTACTGTCACATGACATTGATGTCGGATGTTCCGTCCCTATCTAACAAAATCCCTATAAGGTCAATGCTCAAAAGCGCAAATTATTAAGTAAAGAAGTACAGTATATGTTGGCGAATGACATTGCGGAGCCTAGTTCGGGTGCTTGGAGTTCCCCATGCATTCTCGTTGTACGATTTCTTAACCGGATGCGCAATTCCAATCAAAGGCTCACGCGTTGGAGCCTCATCCTCCAGCCATTCGAGCTTCAAATTGAACACATTCGCGGCAAACACAATTTAATTGCCGATGTGCTCTCCCGGGTTCCTAATGAATGAGATGCAAACTAACATGCATTGGCGTAACTGCCTATATGTTTCATATGAAATTAGTCCTTTTTATATATATATATATATATATACATATATATACACACACACACGGTTAAAGTGGGATTTGACAGGTGGGGGAACCCTAAAATTCGGTGTCGCGGCGCAGTGGGGGAAAATGACACAAATGATTGCAAATAACTGTATTCGCTTTATTTCTGGCCCATTGGGACTATGACATTGAATTTTCGTATTCACATAATCAGGAAGTGGGCATAACAAGAGAAAAGCAGTGATGGATTGGCTGAAAACTTGCAGAATAACGGGAAGTATGACAATAAAGATATTCTACTGTTACAGTATTTTTCATTTCCTAAAACAGTAAATCAAAACTATTACATAATTACCAAAATGAACAAGTAACAGAAATCTACAGTGCCGTGAAAAAGTATTTGCCCCCTTCCTGATTTCTTATATTTTTGCATAATTGTCACACTTTAATGTTTCACATCAAACAAATTTCAATATTTGACAGAGATAACCCGAGTAAATACAAAATGCAGTTTTAAAATGATGATTTCATTTATTAAGGGGAAAAAGCGATCCAAACCTACCTGGCCCTATGTGAAAAAGTAATTGCCCCCGCTTGTTAAATTATGAATTAACTGTGATCAACCACATTTTTTTTAATTCAATTTCACTCACCACACCCAGGCCTGATTATTGCCAGACCTGTTAAATCCAGAAATCACTCAAAAAGAACCTGTCTGATAAAGCAAAGTAGGCTAAAAGATCTCAAAAAGCAATACATCGTGCCGCTAACTAAAGAAATTCAAGAACGGATGAGAAATAAAGTATTGACATCTATCAGTCTGGAAAGGGTTACAAAGCCATTTCTAAGGCTTTGGTACTCCAGCGAATCACGGTGAGAGCCATTATCCACAAATGGAGAAAACTTGGAACAGTGCTAGACCTGCCCAGGAGTGGCTGGCTTACCAAAATTACTCGATAAGAGCGCATCGACGACTCAGGAGGTCACAAAAGAACCAAGAACAACATCTAAAGAACTGCAGGCGTGACTTGCTTCAGTTAAAGTGAGTGTTCATGATTCAACAATAAGATAGATACTGGACAAAAATGGCATCCATGGGAGAGTTCCAAGGTGAAAACCACTGCTGACCAAAAAGAAAAAAAAAAAGAATACAACGGCTCATCTCACATTTGCCAAAATACATCTTGATGATCCGCAAGACTTTCGGGAAAATATTCTGTGGACTGACGAGACAAAAGTTGTACTTTTTGGGAGGAGTGCATCCTGTTACATCTGGGTAAAACACAGCATTTCATAAAAAGAACATCATACCAAAAGTCAAACATGGTGGTTGTATTGTGATGGTTTAGGGCTGCTTTGCTGCTTCAGGACCTGGACGACTTGCCGCAATTGACGGAACGATGAATTCTGCACTCTACCGGAAAAACCTGAAGAAGAATGTCCAACCATCAGTTTGTGACCTCAAGCTCAAACGCATTTGGGTTATGCAGCAGGATAATGATCGGAAACACACCAGCAAGTCCACCTCTGAGTGGCTTAAAAAAAAACAAAATGAAGGTTTTGGAGTGGCCTAGTCGAAGTCCAGACTTAAATCTGATTGAGATACTGTGGCATGACCTTAAACAGGCTGTTCATGTTCAAAAACCCTCCAATGTGGCTGAATAAAAACCATTCTGCAAAGAAAAGTGGGCCAAAATTCTTCCACAGGGATGAGAAAGACTCATTACCAGTTATTGCAAATGTTTGATTGCAGTTGTTGTCGCCAAGGGTGGCACAACCAGTTATTAGGTTTACTTTTCACACTGGGCCAGGTAGGTTTGGATAGCTTTTTCCCCTTAGTAAGTGAAATCATAATTTAAAAACTGCACTTTGTATTGACTCGGGTTATCTCTGTCAAATATTGAAATTTGTTTGATGTGAAACATTTAAGTGTGACAATTATGCAAAAATATAAGAAAACAGAAAGGGGGCAAATACTTTTTCACGGCACTGTATATATATATCTGATATGCGAATATGTGTGTACTTTGTTGCCTGTCCCTGTGCAATGGTATAGTAACACATTTATTAATGCTTTTTATATTTAATTAGGACTAATGTAACTGTTTAATACTTCTGCATGGTGCATGCCCTAGGTGGGAGCCTGTCCTAATTTACTGTTATGGTGACTAGAGTCACCATTTCAGGGGGAGAATGTTACATCTCTCTGCTCCAATGGTGGTCCTCTGCCCCAATTGTTATTTTGTTTCTAACTGCCTTTGGTGGCGAATTTGTATTCTTTCTTCTCGTTTCCGGATGTGCAGATGCACCTGCGCTGCCTCACCACCTGATGTCTCCAGGACCTATATAAGAGGCCGTGCCCAGAGCTAAGATGGAGAGGGTTCGCTGACGTGGCAACATCAGCTTTTGTTCTGGCCGACCGCTTTTGTGCATTCAAAACGCGCTACTTTTATTGTGTACCCAAACTTGAAACAATTAAAAACCCCAGGAGAAACTAGAGCCTGTGTCATAACATAACATAACATGAATGGCGAGAACAGGCCGTTCAGCCCAACTAGGCTCGCCAGTTTCTTTGTACTATCGTGAATATATCACTTCAGATACTCAATGACTCAATGGTATCTAACTTTAAGTCAAGCCTGCTCTTGAAAACTCCCAAGGTCTCTGCCTCAACAATATGGTCAGGCAAGCTGTTCCACAACCAAATTACTCTTTGGGTGAAGAAATATTTCCGAATATCAGTGCTAAATTTACCTTTGGTCAGCTTCCATTTGTGACCCCGAGTTCTACTAACAACACTTGGTTGAAGGAATCCTACATAATTCACTTTGTCAATCCCTTTAACATATTTAAAGACCTCAATCAGATCACCCCTTAGTCTCCTTTTCCTAAGACTAAAGAGATTAAGGATCTTCAGCCTTTTCTCATAGCTTTCATCTTTAATACCCGGAATTAGCTTAGTGGCTCTTCTCTGAACTTTCTCTCAAGCCTCTATGTCTTTCTTAAAGTATGGTCCCCAGAACTGTACACAATACTCTAGATGTGGTCTGACGAATGTGTCGTACAAAAGAAGCATCACCTCCTTGGATGTGAACTCAATACTTTTGGCAATGTATCCCAGTATCCGATTGGCTTTTTTTTTTTTAACTGCTTTCGGCACAATGGCTAGAGCCTGTGAGGGTTTGGTCAACAATCACTCCCAGATCTTTCTCTTGTGGAGCACATTCCAGTTTAAAACCTCCCATGAAGTAATCCCGTCTAATGTTTTTATTACCTACATGTACTACTTTACATTTAAGCTACATTAAATTTCATTTGCCACATTTCTGCCCAATTCTGGATTCTATCCAAATCATCCTGAATCACTTTAGTGGACTCTAAACTATTTGCCAAACCTCCCAATTTAGTATCATCTGCAAATTTCACTAATCTGCTCTCAATATTCCTATCAAGGTCATTAATGTAGATGAGGAACAGCAGGGGTCCCAACACCGATCCCTGGGGGCGCCACTCCCCACCAGACCTAGCTCAGATGAGATACCACTGACCACCACTCTTTGTGTTCTGTCCTGCAACCAGTTTTGAATCCACTTCAGAATACCTCCTGTAACTCCAATGGAGCTCATTTTAAAAATTAGTCTCTTATGCGGTACTGTGTCAAATGCTTTCTGAAAATCCAAATATATGATGTCATAAGCCCTGCTCTGGTCATAAGTCTTGGTGGCCTCTTCAAAAAATTCCAGAAGGTTTGTCAGGCATGACCTTCCTTCTGGAAACCATGTTGGCTATCCCTCAAGATATTGTTACGTTCAAGAAGTAAGTCCAGCTCATCTTTTATGATAGATTCCAATATTTTGTACGCAATGCAAGTTAAACTGACTGGCCTGTAATTACCTGGCTCAGTACGGTCCCCTTTTTTATATATTGGTATTATATTGCCCTGTTTCCAATCATTTGGTATTTCTCCAGTTTCTAAAGACCGTCTAAAGATGGCAGATAGCGGCTTAAAGATGATCTCACTAACTTCCCTGAGCCTTCTAGGATATAAGGCATCAGGACCCGCCGCCTTATCTGCCTTTAGTTTATGCAACTTGCCTAATACTACGTTATCCCTAACCTCAATTTCCGCTAAATAATCTTGAGCATTGGACATGCCCTCTGGCCAAATAAAGACCCGCTCTCAGGTAAAATTCTCAACAAAGTAACCGTTTAAGGTGTCCGCAATATCCTTGTTATTATATAGCAGCGATCCATTTTTATTCTTTATGCACTTAACCTGTTCTTTGACTTTCCTTTTTCTACTACAGTACTGAAAGAAGCGCTTAGGGTTAGTTTTTGCCCCCTCTGCAATTTGTCTTTCATACAGTCTTCTAGCATTCCTCAGCTCTTTTTTGACCACAGCGTGCATTTTACAGTATTCGGCCTTAGTAATCTCATTGTTATCCTCTATGTACATCTTATAAAGATTCCTCTTTTCCCTCAAACTCCTACGAACAGCTGCGGTCATCCACTGAGGATTCTGCTTTTTCAGCTTACTTTTGGACACCTTTGGAATGAATTTGCATTGTGAATCAAGTAAAACCCCCTTAAATCTTTCCCACATCTCAGTTACAGACTCACAGTCAAGGAGTGTCTCCCATTTTATTTCACTTAGATATGAGCGCATCCTGTCAAAGTTTGCTCGCCTAAAATTGAAAATTTTTTGTTTTTGAGACACCTTTTTAACTTCCCATGAAACCTCAAAATTAATAGTAGAGTGATCACTTGTCCTAAGTGGCTCCCGTACCTCAACATTGCTAATTCTATCTGGGTCATTACAGAGCACTAAGTCTAAAATTGCCTTCTCTCTTGTAGGTTTATTAACATACTGCACCAAAAAATTATCATTTATGACATCTAGAAATTCCTCCCCCCTCCTCTGTCCTTTCACCATTTCCCAATCAATACCAGGATAATTTAAGTCTCCCATAATAATAGTCCCTCCTCCTCTACAAGCTTGCGTAATCCTCTTAAAGAGCATTTCATTGACTGTACTGTCCAAAGCTGATGGTCGATAGCATACACCTATGTTTAAACCAGTCTCGTGTTTGCCAGTGAGCCTGACCCAGATATCTTCGCAGGGCAAGGAATGTTCAATTTCAGGAATTTCCTGCACATTTATGTTTTCGTTCACATAGAGTGCTACACCCCCTCCTCGCCTATTGCATCTATCCTTCCTAAAGAGCTTATAACCTTCTACATTATATTCATCTCCATCCTCTTCACTAAGCCATGTCTCTGTAATCCCAACTATGTCATAGCCTTCACTAATCATAACGGCCTCAAGTTCTCGAAATTTATTTTTAATGCTTCTTGCATTTAGATAAAAAACATTTCAGGTTATCACGAACGCTCTTCCCCTTCGATTTCCCATGTGCCCGCTGCTCAAAGCCCCTCCACCACGCTTTTTTGCTTTAAAAATATATCATCAATAGTGCATGTAACGCTGTCAGCTTCCATCAGGGCAGTCTGCATTTCCCTCTGTGTGACACTCTCTAACCTCCCTGCCCCCCAAGTCCCTAGTTTAAATAACTCTCTGCTACCCTCAACATACGCTGACCCAGTGCAAAGGTACCCCTCCGGTTCAGGTGTAGCCCATCCGGCTTGAACAGGTCACCCCTGTCCCAGAAGTAGTTCCAGTGCCCCATAAACCTATACCCCTCTTTCCTACACCAGGTTCGCAGCCACGTGTTAAACCTCCAGATAAAATTCTGCTTCCCTCTGCTTGCACGTGGTACCGGTAGAATCCCGGAGAACACTACCGTGGAGGATCTGCCCTTAAGCTTTTCAGCTAATTCAACAAATTTGCTTTGCAGAACCTCAAACCTACCCTTACCTATGTCATTAGTCCCAACATGGACCATGACAACTGGATCCCCTCCCGCTCTGGCCAGGAGCTTGTCCAAGACGCTCCAGGAGGTCTCCTACCTGGGCACCAGGCAGGCAACACACCGTCTGAGACTCCTTGTCGCGTCGAACAGACTAAACTGTCTATTCCTCTAAGTATTGAGTCCCCACTATCAATAACTCTTTTCTGAGGGGTAGAGGCCAACAGGGTGCCCTGCTGCTCATCAGTCCCCTCACTCTCAGGGTCAGGGGGCCAATTCGAGTTCCTGCAAGGGCCGGAATCGGTTGGACACCTCAACCACTGGAGGAGCTGTCGCTGTGCGGTGTGCACGCCCTTTCCTGCGCTGACGTCCTACCGTCACCCAACTTTCTCTCCCTGCCTGCTCTAGGGTCCCCACACCACCCTGCTTTGGCGTACAAACCATTTCTCGAAACGACATACTACTTAGTTCCTCTAGGAACTCTACTGATTGCGAACTATGTCGTGCCGCCAACTGGCCCTGAAGATCAAGGATCTTGCTCTCCAGATGCTCAATTAACTGGCACCGGTGACAGACAAACCCACCCTGGAAATCTCTTTCCAAAAGTGCGATCATCCTGCAACCGTGTCATAGTTTTGGCCACATTTTGAACCCCCTACCTAATGACCTCGCTCACCCTAGATAACAAAGAAAATTACTAATGCCGAGACAGAAGCTCAGGAACCACAATTTATTTATTTATTAACCTGAGAAGCCCTAAGCAGCAGTCACAATAGAAACCGTGGGGAAACTATGTGAATGGATAATAAGCCTCTTTTAACAAGGGCTTAGTTTCAGATAACAGAAATGAAATACCAAATTGAGAAACTCTATGGATAATAAGCACTCCTAATAAGTCAACTTGAATTTATCTAGTCTCGGTACTATTAATATACTAACCTAAAAATATCACAGGGCTTAGCTGAGAACCCAGATAAAACAGACTGGCTACAACGCCCAGGAGAAACTGGAGGAGGGAGGAGGCGGAGCACTCCGGTAAAGCTTTCCGTTTAAATTCCAACCAACCGAATGGACGACTAAAGTGACTGCTGCCCTACTAACTAAATACTAAATCTCAGATCCCCAGCCAAAAATGCAAACAGTAACTATCTAGCTTGCTAGCCACTAATACAACCAAGGGTAACCGAGATAAGAGTAAAGCCTCGGTTCCCTTTAATTAAAACGGACCGAATAAACAAGTCGTTTACTTAGTGAGCGAACTATACACGGTATCTCCCCCAACAAGCTGTCGCTGAGCACTCAAACAAGCAGTTAAACTTTAATCAGCTGATCAAGGCACCGCAACCGGAGGAAAATACAAAGATAACGTAATTTGCAATGTGTTTAATCAGAAGAGCCCTTCGGTAATAATAAAATGCGAAAAAGACAAAAACCCCGGTTCGCGTTAATATTCAAGCTTGGCAATGCGTTTATGCGGTAATGCGGTCAGGATAGAGAACGAAGGGGACTAAAAAACCCCGGTGAACGTCAGAATTTATTGGCTAGAAGACTGTATGAAAGGCAAGCGACTAAGTATAAAACCACGCCGGGTTATAGTTAGATATCCCGGTAATTTGATATATTCTTGGCGTTGAGAGCTTACTATAGTTCGTTAGCTAAATCAGCTACAGAAAAAGCAGGCAACAGTGTACCTCAGTCCTTGAAAACAACTGTTTTATTTTGTATAGCACACAATTCACTTAGTTAGACAATTATTTAGCATTTAATTTATTCTTTAAATTTAGCGTTTAAATTTATTTTACTTTACCTTACTTTGCTCCCGGGAGACTGAAACCCCCCAAAAACCCCAAAAAACCCCCGTCGCCTTTGTTTGACCAGATTAGTGACTTAATTTGGCTGTTTGCTCACCGAGTTGTTACAGGGGGAAAAAGGGGAAAAAGAAGGAGGAAGATTCTCCCTGCCCCTAATGCGACAAAGGTTATACCTCAGGAGCAAACTGTCTAATCTCTAATACTGTTTGAGCCTTAACAGACAAATTTTTTTCAGAAAACTCCATTTAGACAAGAGTAAATCTTCAGCTTAGATCCCACACGTCCTCCTCTGTCTCAACTCAAGCAGAATGAACACCAACGAACAGCGCTACAGCACAGCCAAGAGGTCAGCAACAGCAAAGCAATCAACCTGTCGCCTCTCCCACTTTTATGTTGCGGTTTGCTTTCGTTTTGTGTGGGTTGTAACAGTTCCATTTAGAGGAAGAGTTATTCAAGAATTGTCGGAGCCAGTTTATTGTATCTCCCCGATGACGATAGTCGGGGGATACTATGGTTTAGTTCCGGGTCCGCCACCGCCACAGAGATTTTATATTCCGGGCTCTGGAAGCGACAATTATAACAGGAACGTTTTCAAATTTTACACAGGCAAAGATATATATCTGACAATGCTCAAGACCGATTTTCGTCAATTTCGGACGTCCAATATGACTGCCGGCGGCCATTTTGTCCGAAATTTTTTATGTTCCGGGCTCTGGAAGCCACAAGTATTACAGGTATGTTTTCAAATTTTACACAGGCGAAGATATATATATATGACAATGCTCAAGACCGATTTACGTCAATTTCGGACGTCCAATATGGCTGCTGGCGGCCATTTTGTCTGAAACTTTTAATGTTCCGGGCTGCGTTCCAATCCGAAATAAGATACTCCCTTCACTTCTCCCCTCCACTCGAGTGAGCCCTCCGAATGACGTAGCAGGTGAGTAAGCCTTTCCCGAGCGAGGGAGGGCAATGGAGGGGACTTCGGGGAGGGTTGTGGGAAATCGGATTGGAACGACCCTTGCCGTGTTTCTTCCGTGCTTTGACATTTGTCAACAAGCCAACGGGAAGTTTGTGTTGCCATGAAGCTGACTGAGTTAGTTGCCTGTAAGTTTTACCTTTTACAGTTCACGTGGACTCTGTATCGCATGTTTATGGCTAGAAGAAGATGACGGCGTGCTCGTTTGATTGCTGCGGCACTTGCGACTGTTTTATGGGAAAGTAAAGCTGCTTTCACACTGGATGCGAAACACATTTTTTGCACGACAGATTACATTCAAGTCAATGCAAAGACGAAAAATTCGTTTCACGTCGAGTGTGAAAGCTGCTTTAAGCTCCGCAACAGTCCTCGCGGATGCTATAGGCTAACTGCAGCAAAAATGAACGTAAAGTTACATGCTTAAAAATAATGCGAAACCGATGCCCCTCCCCCCAAAACTTCGCTATTCGCATATAACTCGGTAATTTCCCTGCCATAATTCCTCCTTTTGTCAGCAGAGAAAAATGGCGGGCGTGAATTTTTTTTTTTTTTTACCAAGGGAGAATGAGCAAAGCATTCTGGGCAATATCAAAGCTGGGAGGGATGTTCGTTGTTGGCTTCGTTTGAGGGAGGATAATCGAGGGCTTGAGCAAATGAAAATGCGCCCTTCCCTCCGCAAAACTGGATTGGAACGACCCTACAGGCGGCAGCCATCTTACATCCGGGATTTTTTGGGGATTCCCCCCTTGATTTGAGGGCGAGTGAACGTGACAAAGCAAGCATTTTTTCGGATTGGAACGCTGCCCCGGGCTCTGGAAGCCACAAGGGAGGCGTTGCACTGGATGCAGAAACCGTAGTGTAAGTCACGTGATCCCCGAAGTAACTCAGGAAGATGGCTTTGATGGGATGGGAATGCATCAATTAATTATTATTTATTTATACAAAAAGAAAAAAGTACTTCCTTGCTCTGAAACGTCGCATGTATAACCGGATATTGAACCTTAGGTCCAAATGCTCTGCCTTATCCACGACACTAGCTCAAGAGACTATATATTCACTGGTCGATTTAGCACTTGTATAGCTGTGCTGTGTTTGAACTTGAGCATATTGGCGCAAAGATTCTCAGTCATAAACCGGCTTTGAAAACAACAGTTGAATATTTAGCGGTTAATTATTGCGAAAATACAAAAAAACAAACCATTTAAGTGAATATACTGCTGAGGTTTTCAAGTGCATAGCATAATGGCGAGAGGACTCTCGGATAGACTGGCTAAAACAAGAGCAAGCGCAGATTTACCCACAAACAGCTTTTATGACAAAATATCAAAGGTAAGAAAATTTTTTGCTCATCTCTCTAGCATTTAAAGTGTATGCCTGCTGTTCTTTGAGTGTGGTGTCAATTTAAAATGACAAGGCTTATATCGTTGGAATCTGTGGACTGTTCTTTTTCATTTGAGGTATCGTTTGTATGCATAGCACAAATTCAGTAGAAATGCTTGCGATAGAGCACTTAACTTATTTTATTTAATGTTTTGCTAGATGCGTATTTTCTTGCTTGGTACTTGAATTTGTGTTCGGTTTAGGTAAAAATGGTGATCACGAACTTTTTGCCGAGTGTCTTCGCTTTAACTGCCAGAATTTATACCGTTCAGGCGGTGGGTGATATATGTCTGTTAGATATTTGACTGAATTTTTTTCCAGTGCAAGGCCTTTGGGTAGACAGGAAAATCCCAAATTTTCAGGTTCCAAAAGTGAACGGTTTGGTTGCTAGGGCCTCCAGAAGGGTCACCCTCTGGAGGGCCCCAAATTGAACTTTTAAGAAAAATAGGGTTTTGAGTTGAAATATCTCAGTGCGCCCTCAATAGCCCAGCTTCATTTTCACTGATGTCAATCTGTGTTGGAAGGAGTTTTAGAAAATCATGAAATTTTGGTGGGCTTTTGAGGGCGCCACCTATAGGGGGCACTTGAAAACACCACTTAGAGCCCAAGTAGCACTTACGTTTGAGGCATTCCTTGCCCACGCCCTCATTAGCCCAAGCTTGTTTATGCAAGATATGATTCTATAACAGTGCCTTGTGCTATTTCACTTGGAAATGTAGTGGGACGGTGAGGGCGCGGAACTATAGGTGGCGCTCAAGTCGGTGAAAATGCAAAAATAGGGGTATTCCACGGCTGTAGATCTCCATGCGCCCCCATCGGATTTGAATGAAATCTATTTTATTTGATAGCCCTACATGTCCACTATATGGACCAAAAAGATTGAAGTGGGGTTCAACTGTATTAACCCCTTTTTGACCATCTCAATAGACACACTTCTCATATTCTGGACTTGGGTCTGAGGTTGCTATTCTTGGAACTGCAAAGTAAAGAAACCATTTTCATCAGCTCCCCCATCCTGAGGATGAAATGGGAGGTTTTACAATTAGGAGGGGCAAGGGCATTTTTTGAACAAAACTCTCCAGGGCACTTTTGTACAGCTATTGACTTTGTGACGTCTGTGGATTGAATAAAGGGATGAAGGCAACGAGGCATGATGGAAAGGTAACCAACTGAACGTGCACACATCTGGCCCTTGGCCAAGGGTTATTTCATTAGCTGGAGGGCCTGAAATAAAAATCTATTCATCCAATTGAGCAGCAGTGAGACTGGGACAGGAAAAGCAATACATGTGGGTGGGCCCAGGACGGGGGATCAGATAGAACCTTGCTGAGCAGAAGGTGGAAAAGATCATCAAAAAGAAGTCACCACATTTTCTCATTCACATCTGTATGCATCAGGCTGTTGCACTGTGTACTTTCAGTTTCGCCTGACAATGTGCACAATTTTTACTTTCTAACTCTTCATGTTTTCAAATTTCACGTTTCTTGTTTTCCGTCGTTATCTCCAAAAAATAACAGACTAGGGGGGAAAACCAAGTGTCTGACATCATACTTTCACCTGAGTTTTCTCTAACAAAGTAGAGATGATGGAGATAATGAGTGATTTATTTTCCTGAAATTAGCATGGCAAAAGAAGTAAACATTTTTTTTTTTAATTTATTCATGAGCGGTGAAGCGTGCAATCCGTCCGGCCCCGCCTCCAATCTTCTAAACATTCCAAAGGAAGTCAGCAGAAGGCCGGACCCTATCCATTGGTTCAGAAGAGAGCTTTAAATTGCTGATCGCTCCACTAAAAATCATCCATTGGCATTGAATTCAAACTGACACCTATGCTGACTTATGTACCGTAACAGCACTACATCGACAAGCGTATGGAATGGTCACGTCACAACTTTCAGAATGATGGTCAAAAAGGGTTAAAACAGTTGAACCCCACATCAATCTTTTTAGTACTCGTAGTGGACATGTAGGGCTATCAAATCAAGCAGACTTCATTCAAATCTGATGGGGGCGCATGGAGATCTACAGTCGCGGAATACCCCTAATTTTGCATTTTCACCGAATTGAACACCAACTATAGTTCCGCGCCCTCACCATCCCACTACAATTTCAAGTGGAATAGTACAAGGCACTGTTATAGAATCATATCATGCATAAACAAGCTTGGGCTAATGAGGGCGCAAGCAAGGAATGCCTCAAACGTGACTGCTACTTTGGTCCAAGATGGTGTATTCAAGCGCCCCCTATAGGTGGCGCCCTCAACAGCCCACCAAAATTTCGTAATTTTCCAAAACTCCTCCTAATATAGACTGACAGTAGTAAAAATGAAGCTGGGCTATTGAGGGCGCACTGAGATATTTCAACTCAAAAACCTATTTTTCTTAAAAGTTCAATTTTGGCCCTCTGGAGGGTGACCCTTCTCAAGACCATAAAAACCAAACCGTCAACTGCTGGAACCTGAAAACCTGGAATTTTCCTATTCACTAATAGATCTTTCACCAAAAGAAATTTCAGGCCATTTACTATCACACATATATCAACCCCGAATAGAAATCCGCCTGACCATTATAAATTCTGGCAGTTAAGAGGATATGCCGCATGACGAGGTTGCTATTAGGAAACATGCTGTATTTAGTATGCAAATTCATTGCCCCCGTTATGGGGGCGTTCAGGCTTAAGGTTAATATTTGTATTGAATATGTATTTTCCACTAATTTCTTTAAATCTTCACTTTAAAACCAGTTTTCATTGCAACAAAACCGTTGACTTACTTGTGAACTTCTGGTTCGTGAAGCAGATTTTCTCGAAGTGCTCTGAGCAAAGAACTGAATGTTTTGTTGGTTTGTAAGGCTTTCCACGGTCAATTCTTCTTAATTTAACAAGCCAATCTTTAAAAGGGCTTCATTATAATGTGGAAATTCATGGAAACTTATTTTGCCGTATTTTCCAGATGACTGAATGGCATTATTATTGGTGCAAGCAACAGCAGCACAAGATTTCCCCATTTTCACTATGCTGCCATCAACCTTTGTGTAGATTATGCTTCCAGGATCATGTGACCACCTACGTAACTTGCAACGACCTCATTATTACAGGAATGTTTTCAAATTTTACACAGGCGAAGATATATATGACAATGCTCAAGACCGATTTTCGTCCATTTCGGACGTCCAATATGGCTGCCGGCGGCCATTTTCTCCTAAATATTTTATGTTCCGGGCTCTGAAAGCCACAATTATTACAAGAGTGTTTTCAAATTTTACACAGGCAAAGATATATAACAATGCTCACGACCAATTTTCGTCAATTTCGGACGTCCAATATGGCTACCGGTGGCCATTTTGTTCGAAATTTGGGGATCGGGGAGATACACGACTCAGTCCCTGTGGCGACCGAGTTATCTAGTTTTAAATGTGTTGTTAAGAGACATAAAGTCTAGGAAGTTCATACATCCATATGTATTGGTATTCATCAAGACAGTTTTTTTCAGTTTTTTTAAAACGTAATGTGTTCTATTTTTTCACAGAAAGTCAAGCAGCATTTTGTCAATTTTTTTGGCAAGAGGGTTATCGACTTATAGAGAGAGGGCGAGATAAGTTAGTCTGGAGATTCCCTCAGCTTTTGTTAACATAGTTCTCCCTCTTAGAGAGACATCTCTTTGTAGCCAACAGTTCAATTTTCTTTTGAGACTTTTAAACTACTGGGTCAAAGTTAATCTTAGATCTTTCATTATTATTAGCTCCCGCCGTACGCGGTGTTGGAGCTATGGTATCGGGCTTCGTCCGTACATGCGTGTGTGTGTGTGTGTGTGTGCGTACGTGCGTGCGTGCGTCCGTCAACACATTTTGCTGTATCTCATCAACCATTTCAGTTACAGACTCCTAATTTTTACTGGACATGCATCTCATAAAGCCCTACAAATGGCATGCCTAAAGGTGACCTTGGCCTTTTTATTCAAGGTCACTGGCCTAAAAATATCACTAAAAACTTTGACATTTTACTGTATATCATCAACCATTTCAGTTACAGGCTCCTAATTTTTACTGGACATGGATCTCATAAAGGCCTACAAATGACGTGCCTAAAGGTGACCTTGGCCAATTTTTCTAAGGCCACTGGCCTAAAAATATCACCAAAAACTTCAACATTTTGCTGTATCTCATCAACCATTTCAGTTACAGGCTCCTAATTTTTACTGGACATGCATCTCATGAAGGCCTACAAATAACGTGCCTAAGAGTGACCTTGGCCTATTTTTTTAAGGTCACTGGCCTCAAGATATCACCAAAAACTTTGACATTTTGCTTTATCTCATCAACTATTTCAGTTACAGGCTCCTAATTCTTGCTGGACATACATCTCATGAAGGCCCACAAATAACTTGCCGAAAGGTGACCTTGGCCTATTTTTTCAAGGTCACTGGCCTAAAAATATCACCAAAAAGTTCAACAATATGCTTTATCTTATCAACATTTTCAGTTACAGGCTCCTAATTGGCTCCCGTCGCCTGAGTGGCACAGGAGCTATGGTATCGTGCTCCATCCATCAACAAAAACTTTGACATTTTGTTTATCTTAACGGCGGGAGCTTCTGGGGCCGCCTGTACCCTATATTTATTCTTGAGAATTGTTACCCCCTAGGTATTTGACTTGGTCTTTAAGTGGTATTCCACAAATACTAGGTGTTTTATCACTTTTTATGGATAGCAATTCACATTTCTTAATATGTAGAGATAGACCTGAAGCTCTGGAAAAGTTCTCTGTTACAAAGATAGCGTCAGGAACTTGGGAACTGTTCTTGAGGACAATAGTAGTATCGTCAGCTAATTGACTGATGGGAATTTGACGATCTGCAATAGATATACCTTGCAAGCCTCTTTGTTGTAGGTAAGTAGTCAGTAGCTGAGAGGCAAGGAGGAAAAGGTAAGGTGAGACAGGGCAGCCTTATCTAATGCCACGTGATAAATAGAATCGACTAGATGTTCCGTGTTTCAGCTTAATGCAACTGTTACCAATTTTATACAGTGTCTTAATTGCACATGAGTATATGAGTAAGAATTCACCAAACCCAAGCATTTCTAAAGCTTTAAATATGAATGGGTGTTCCACTGAATCGAAGGCTTTATAGAAGTCGAGGAGCAGAATTAAGCTGTTATCATTAACACTATAATCTAGCATATCTAGTACTAGGTGTATGTTATTGGTAATTTGTCGGTTTCTCATAAAGCCTGATGGAGTTTCATAAACAGTGAGGTCTAAGATATTCTTCAATCTAAAAATATAGTCATTATTTAGTAGGCTAATGGGACGCCAGTTGTCAAGTGAGTTTAAGTTTCTATTGGGTTTGGGAATTAGAGTAATAATGCTATGTGTCATAGTAGCAGGCAGAGCCTCATTATGGACACTTTCTTCATAGACACAGAGCAATAAGGGAGCAATTTCATCAATGAAGATTTTGTAAAGTTCAGCTGTGAGGCCATCACTTCCAGGTGATTTATTATTTTTTAACTTTTTAATGGATTGTATTACCTCACTTAGAGAAATGTCAAGGTCACAATTTTGCTTGTCATTATCAGAAATTTTATTGCAATTTCTAATACAACCTCAATTCCGAAATAGTTGGGACGAAGGGTAAATTGTGAATGAAATCAAAATACAATGACTTTCAGATCACATGAGCCAATATGTTATTTACAATAGAACATAGGTGACATTTCAAATGTTGAAACTGAGACATATCAAATTTTTATCCACAAAATGAGCTCATTTCAAATTTTCTGCATGCAACAGGTCTCAAAAAAGTTGGGACACAGGCAAAAAAGGGCTGAAAAAGCAATTAATATATCAGAGGATCAGCTAAAAGAACATTTCGCAGGTAATTACATTAACTGGCATCAGGTATGTAACATGATTGGGAAAGGGATGTCTTAGAGAGGCTGAGTCTCTCAGAAGGAAAGATGGCCAGAGGCTCTCCAACCCTTGAAGGCTTGCATAAAAAAAATTGTGAAATACTTTAAAAACAATGTTCCTCAACGTCAAATTGCAAAGGCTTTCATCATCTCATCATCGACAGTGCATAACATCATCAAAAGATTCAGAGAAACTGGAAAAATCTCTGTGCGTAAGGGACAAGGCCGAAGACCTTTACTGGATGACCATGATCTTCGGGCCCTCAGACGCCACTGCATCACTCACCGACATGATTCTGTCGTTGACATTACGAAATTGGCCCAGGAATACGTAAAGAAACCACTGTCTGTAAACACAGTCCGCCGTGCCATCCACAGATGCCACCTAAAACTCTCATGCAAAAAGGAAGCCATTGTTGAGCATGATCCAGAAGCGCCGCCGTGTTCTGTGGGCCAAGGCTCATTTAAAATAAATTGTAGCAAAGTGGCAAAGTGTCCTGTGGTCAGACGAGTCCCAATTTGACATTCTTGTTGGAAATCATGGGCGTTGTGTCCTCGGGGCTAAAGAGGAGAAAGACCACCCCTCCTGTTATCAGTGTTCAGTTCAAAAGCCAGCATCTCTGATGATATGGGGATGCATTAGTGCATATCGTGTGGGACACTTGCATGTTTTAAAAAGCACCATGAATGATGAAAGGTATATAAAGGTTTTAGAGCAACATATGCTCCCCTCCAGACGACATCTATTCCAAGCAAGGCCTTGTGTATTTCAGCATGACAATGCAAAACCACATACTGCAGCTATTACAGCAGCATGGCTTCGTAGTAGAGGAGTCCGTGTGCTGAACTGGCCTGCCTGCAGTCCTGATCTTTCTCCGATTGAGAATATTAGGCGCATAATTAAACGAAAAGTCCATCAAAGGACACCCAAAACTCTCCAGCAGCTGGAAGCCTGTATTAAACAAGAGTGGGAACAAATTCCAATGGATAAATTCAAGAAACTTGTCTCCTGAATGCCCAGACGCCTCCACTCTGTGTTAAAAAGAAGAGGGGATGCTACACCACGGTAAACAGGCCCCTGTCCCAACTTTTTTGAGACCTGTAGCAGCCATCAAATTTGAAATGAGCTCATTTTGTGGATAAAATTGTAAAATTTCTCAGTTTCAACATTTGCTATGTTATCTCTGTTCTATTGTGAATAAAATACTGGCTGGTGTGATTTGAAAGTCATTGCATTTTGATTTTATTCACAATTTACTCTTTGGGCTCTAAATTCGTAGACCAGGCGCAGGCGCGGCGAATAGGGGGAGCGCCGCGCCAACGGGGTGTGTCCAGGCGTATGTCGCAATTTCGTGCCCGGCGTAGCCTGGCGCAAGTACTCCTCTGTCCCGCCTCGGTCCCTCCTGCCGGTGTGGCAAAGAGGGAGGAGAGAAGGCGTGTTTGGGTATAACACAGCCGAGTCAAATCTTCACCAATCAAATGAGCTCCTCTCCTCACCTTTAATGTGTTGGAATAAAGAAGCCTCTGTCCTATATCTGCATGAAGCGTTAATGTTGCATTTTACTTTGCTGCTTCAGGCATGTTTTCTGCACCGCTTACGTCTATATTAAGCATTACGAATATGAGGCATTCTCGAATTATTACCATTAGCGAACTCGAATGGAATTTCAAAACGAAACTACGTCAGATCATTCAAACTTATGAAGTTGCAATGAAATACGACAGTTGCTCATTTATTTCTTCTGCCTGCATCATTGGGAAGAGAAACGATGGATAGCTTGTTCCTATTATTACACCCTGTCGCTGCTTAAAATTTTGGGATTAACATGCATGGACAACAATGCAAGATACGTTACACATTTATTTTCAATATGTGATCTTAACTCAGTACGAGATCATAGCAATCAGGCTGTATTCCTTTCCCCCACTAAAAATGATGAAACCTAAGTGCCAATAATATTAGTACTAAGCCGCTTGCATACTGGACGCGAAACGAATTTTTCGCACGACAGATTGCTTTGCTGCGTTGAACGCAGTGTCTACGTGTCCGAAAGTCGGACAGGGTTTTAATATATCTCCGTGTCCGACGGTCGGATGGTTTAAATATAACTCCGTGTCCGACAGTCGATTATTGTTTTTAATTTCTTCAAATCTACTGAATCCTTTAGATATTAAACGTGAATGTTTTGATAAGAGGGCTCAGTTCTTCAAGATGAGTACCGAGAATTTCAATCAATGTTTCTGTTCAAGCTCTGCTCAGTAAAGTGAGTCGACATTGGCGCGGGACAATGTACAATGCCTGTCGAACATTAAATGCAAAATACTCCATGTCTGACAGCCAAAAAAAAAAAAAAAAAAAAAAAGGACGATTAGAACAGATTGATAACGAAATAAAGAATAAAAAGAAACATTTTAACAACAAACAGAACATCCATTGAACACTGCGATTTATTTATTTACGGGCCATCTTTTTTGGATGTTCTGTTTGTTGGTGATATGTTTTTATTCTTTATTTCGTTATAAATCTGTTCTCATATATCAATACTTTTACTTTTTGCTGGCTGCCGGACATGGAATATTTTGCATTTCGCGTCGGACAGTCTTGATCGTGCATGCGATATTTAATTCACAATGTCAATGGTCATGGAATTGATTTGGTCACTGACAACAAGCACTATTTTATCTCTGGTGTGGAAATAAAGCGTGAATCTGTTCGATCCATCTGACTAATTTTCAAAAGAGAGACCGAATAAAGACTGTTGTCTCTCTTCAACGGAAGAAAACAGACGAATAAACAGACGCGTGTATAGGCGTCTTTGCATTGACTTTGACTGTAATCAGTCAAAAATTCGTTTCGCGTCCAGTGTGCAAGCGGCTTTACTGAGCATAGAACGCAAGCATTATATATATATGTATATATATATATATATATATATATATATATATATATATATATATATATATATATATATAGGCAGTTTGTGGTTGGCTGAGAAAGATGTGAAGTCGTTAGTTTGCATCACAGATTCAGCTATGCGTGATTAAGCCAGGTCGAGTTTCCATTACGCTGTACCAACCGCTTTTTAATCTGACATCAGGACGATCGATATAGATACTATAATTTATGTCCTGATTTAGATAGTTACATTAAATAGTGGTTGCTGTAGTTATTTATTGCATTGAAACGTGCCTGACATTCTGGAAACCTGCCTGTGAGGTTTCGGTGGACGATGTCTTGCTGTGCGCCGTCAGCCAAATTACCACTGCACAGAAAGTAAACCAGGTAGGAGCTGGCGAGCTTTCTGGGCAACTTCAGCGGAGACTTTTTCTACGAAATTGTCACTGCGTCTTGATGAATATGTGACCCCCCCCCACTACGCCGCCACACCCATCTCAGCGCACGTCCGTCAACCAAATTGCCAAAGTGGCTGCGCACGATGTTGCACCGCACGAAATTACCACTGCGCGGGCTGCACCGGACGAAATTACCACTGCGTGGGCTGCGCCACGCTACGCCACGCTGCGCCACCCAGCGCTGCGCCAAGAAATTAGAGCCCTTTGTCCCAACTATTTCGGAATTGGGGTTGTAGACTGAAGAAACGTCTGAATATTCGTCTGAATATCTAGATTTACAAGTCACTATAGAATTCTGTGCAGAAAAGAGACATCCTTTCTGCATCAGTAGTTTTTTCACCATTGATATCCAGCTGTAGGGCCTATTATGGAAGACAGCTGAGAGCTTCTCTTTTCTAGTCTGAAAAAAATAGGCCGTATTTTGTTCTCCCTCCTCCAACCATTTTCTCCTTGATCTGATAAATGCCCCTTCGGCTTTTGTGTGGTAAATTTCATTTAATTATCTCATTTTGTAGTGTCATGTGTTCTTTTGTATTTTTATCAGATAGAGGTAGCTGTCCAGAGAGGTGGGTCAGCCTGATGATGATTTTATGTTCTTGTTCCCTCTTTTTCTTAGCTAAACTGCTACCAGTTTTCCTCAAAAACTTGCCTAGCTCATATTTGCAAAGTTCCCAGTTCTTACAATAGGAGTTCTCAATTAAGGCTGTAATCCAGTGTTCCGTAATAATGCATTTGATTTCTTTTTTTTTTTTTACAAAATCATATTTTAAAAGACTGCTGTTAAGCTTCCAAATTATGGGTGTCACGGACTGAGTCGTGACGCACTATTAGCATGCCGTCAGCCATTTGCCGGCATCGTAACATCTAAGCTGACGTGCCGCTGCGTTACATACTCAGTTTCATTCCCATTCCTGTTTTCGTTGTTCTTTATGACTGGTTCATGATTCATTATGTCATTCATCTGTATCCGCCATTGGTTTCATTTTCCGACAGGCAACGCAATTAAAATACAGGGAAAGGCCTAGCGGTATTTTGAGAGCGAAGTTTGTGTGGTAAAATTTAAAATCATTCTTGAATCCAACTACTTGTCACGTTCAACTCTCATCTGTATCCATTTTGTCTGGTATCAAGAATTGCAAACGTTCACTCCGGCTGTATTTAATATTTTCATTTACTGGTTAAATCTCTGTATATACAACTCCGTATTACAGGTATACTCACGGCAATTCATTTCTGCACGCACTTCCTAGTTCCGTCAGGAAAACCGAGTGGCTGTATCACCTGGGAGAAATAGGGGTGTTCCACTGGTGGCGGGGCGGTTAAACCATTAGGATAGGGGTGTTTTATTGTAAATAATGTAAAGTACAATTTTCACTGGGCAAAATGGTGAGGGGGTTCTGGAAATGGTTGTGTATGTTTGTATTAATTGTCTTTGCTTATTTATTTATTATTTTTATTATTATTATGCAACAATGGTATTATAATTTCTGAGCGATATTTTGGAGCAGTCAAGTGGGTGGGGCCACACACTGTTCCACACTCTATTAGGCCCATGGGCTCAGTAGAGAAGAGGCTAGCTGATAGGAAAGAGCTATGGTCTTGGGGAAGTGGTTCGGAAGGGTCATATTGACATAGCCGAAGAACCCATTCTGATTTCTTTTTGTTTTGGAAAAGTTTTTTTTTTTGGTGTGTGTTCTTGCGCATTTATTCCTTGTGCTTGTTTCACTGTAAATATTCGCACGTTTGAGAAAAAAAAATTTAAAAAAAGAAAAAATATAGAAGACTCTTGTCCTGGAAATTATTCTCCTCTTCTGATGACTCTGCCGTCGGCTACTTTGCCACAGTTGGTGTCAGAAGTGGGATTAGGAGTCAGGTGGAGAGGAGACAAATACTAACTAGCCTAGAAAATGTCCACTAGAAAAAAGGGAAAAAAAATGGCCGGAGAAGATAACGAAGCAGCAGGAGGCGCCACAGAGCCTAGGGGACCTGCTTCCCAACCCGCTGCTGGTGATGCAGCTATTACTTAACTGGCCTGGATGTTCAAGGTGTTTATGGATGTCCAGCGGGCCAGGGACGAGCGGCTGGAGAAGGAGTCTGCCAGGCAAGCTCACCAGTTTCAGGTCCTCACTCACCAGGTGACCCAGCTGCAGCTTGATGTAGAGGTGACTCGAGAGTGGGGAAGCACACCAGTCCCGCCTGTTCGTCAAGCTTCTGGGCCTGAATCACCATCCGATACTACCAGAGGTGGGAGGAGCTGCAAACCAAAGATGGCTAAGCTGGAGGACTATGATGACATTGAACACTACCTGACCACCTTTGAAAGGCTGGCAGTAGCCTTTGAATGGCCAAAAGAGGACTGGGCTATCTACCTAATTCCATTATTGACAGGGAAAGCCCGGAGTGCGTTTGTAGCCATGGACCCAGGGGGCGCTATGGACTATGACCTCTTGAAGGAAGCAGTTCTAAAAAAATATGAGATCAATGCCGAGACCTACCGCCTGCATTTCAGGTCTCTGGAAACAAGGCCAGATGAGACCCCAAAGGAACTTTATGTCCGGTTGAAAGACCTGTTTTGTAAGTGGGTCAAATATGACCGCAGCAGCAAGGAGGAGCTCATGGAAACCATGGTGCTGGAGCAGTATCTACGAGTGCTCTACCCGGAAGTGAAGACCTGGGTGAAGGAGCATAGCCCTACAACTGCAGCCGAGGCAGCCCAGCTCGTGGAGAACTTTATAGCAGCACACCGGGGTCCCAGGAGCTACCGATATGCGGGATTGATAGACAGACAAGGCAGGGGTAAGTCTGATGGTGTTGGTAAAGGAGTTGGTTCTGAATTAGCCCCTAGCTGTAACCAAAACATACTGCCTAACCCCTCAGAGAGTGCCAGGCCAAAAGCCATTTACTGTTTTAACTGTGGTAAGGAAGGTCACAAGAGCCCTGTTTACCCCCTTAAGAAGTCTAAGTTTGCAAATCTTTGCTATATACCCAGTCCTATCCCACCCACAACGGACAGTCAGGAGAGACAACCTGTTGTGACTATTGAGCTTAATGGTAAATTTGTTTCAGCCCTAATAGATACCGGCTGTTCCCAAACACTGGTACAAGCAGATCTAGTCCCCCATGACTTCAGAAACTTTGACAATAAGCTAATGGTCTGTTGTGCGCATGGGGACAAGAGTGAGCACTACACAGCGGATGTGTATGTCAAAGTGTGTGATCAGACTTTTCTGCTTCGGGTAGGACTAGTGGCAAAGCTCCCGTATCCTGTGTTATTGGGTCAAGATCTTCCTGTGCTTCCTGAGTTGATCAGAAAGTCTGTATGGTGTGGTGTTGTTACTCGAGCTAGGGCTAGAAAACAGCAGCAAAATGATCTGTCATTATTGCCTAATTATGGGGAAGATCTTGCTGAGGAGTCAGCACTTACTAGAGAGGAGAGGTGTGTGAGACGTAGGCAGACTATTGGGGATGTTCTGGAGCACTCCAACGTGCAGGTAGAGTCAAGTTTTGATCCCCCCAGCCTGACAAATACCGATGTGACTTTCAATTGTGATCTTTCAAAGGAACAGCATGCCGATGCTACCTTAGCTCCTTGTTTTAAGAAAGTGAAGGAGGGTGCTAGCATTATGCCAGAGCTAGGGAAGGAAGGTTACCTCATTCAGAATAACTGCCTTTATAGGCACAGTGAGAGAGGTCACAGCTAAACAGGTAGCCACAGCTATGCTTCAACTATTCTCTAGGGTTGGGATACCACGTGAAGTGTTAACCGATCAAGGCCCCAATTTCATGAGTAAAATACTTAGGCAGGTCTATGATCTGCTTGGAATTAAAAGAATCAGAACCACTCCTTACCACCCACAGACAGATGGCTTAGTGGAGCGATTCAATCAAACACTTGTGAACATGCTCCGAAAATTTGTGTCTGACACCGGGAAAGATTGGGACCAGTGGTTACCTTACCTGTTGTTTGCGTACCGGGAGGTACCTCAAGCTTCAACAGGATTCTCCCCCTTTGAGCTCCTGTATGCACACCAAGTACGGGGCCCACTCGATGTCCTGAAGGAAACCTGGGAAGGTGAGACGGAGGGTAAGACTGACATCCTCTCCTTTGTGCGGAAGATGAGGGAGAAGCTCTCGGCCACAACAGCCATGGCACAAGAGAATTTAAAGAGAGCTCAAGCCAGACAGAAGACCTGGTATGATCAGTCAGCCCATACTCGCTGCTTCCAACCTGGGGATCAGGTCCTGCTGTTGTTGCCCAGCTCAGACAACAAGTTGCTGGCCAAATGGCAAGGGCCCTACACAGTGAGCAGAAAGATGGTGAAGGTGACTTATGAGGTTCACATGCCAGACCACCGAAAGGAACATCAGGTGTTCCATGTTAACATGTTGAAGGAGTGGAGGGAGAGACCAGAACCAACAGTGTCAGCTATGCTGATCCAAGCAGTTGCAGAAGAGGAGGAGTACAGTGAGCAGTACCTGCCCAGCCACAATGAAAAGAGCAAGCTGAATTTGAGCCATCTCTCTGAAGGTCAATAATGGGAGCTCAGCAACATTCTGCCTGAAGACCTTTTCATGGAGCGTCCAGGATGAACAGAGCTGGTGGAGCATCGAATTGTGCTCAAGGACCATCAACCGGTAAGACAGCCCACCTACAGAGTCCCAGAGCGCTTGCTGCCTGTCCTTAAAGAAGAACTGGACATGATGCAACAGCTGGGAGTGATTGAGCCCTCCCACAGTGAATGGAATAGCCCCATCATTCTTGTCCCTAAGAGGGACAGTAGCTTACGATTCTGCCTAGACTTCCGAAAAGTCAACGCCCTTGCTAAGTTTGATCCATACCCGATGCCAAGGGTGGATGATCTAGTGGAGCGTCTGGGCAAGGCACAATTCCTGAGCACACTGGATTTATGCAAGGGCTATTGGCAAGTGCCACTGGCAGCAGACAGTCAAGAGCTGACTGCTTTCAAGACTCCTTTCGGACACTTTCATTTTAATGTCTTGCCTTTTGGATTGCATGGAGCTCCGGCAACTTTCCAGAGGCTGATGGACAGAGTCCTCAAGGGGACAGAGGACTTTGCAGCAGCTTATTTGGATGATATTGTCATCTTCAGTTCCAGCTGGGAGGAGCATCTGAAGCACCTGCAACATGTCCTCTCCCTGATAAAGGAGGCGGGTTTGACCATTCACCCAGACAAATGTGTATTAGCTAAGCAAGAAACGGCATACCTAGGCTATGTGCTGGGCCAAGGAGTCATTCGACCTCAAGTGGGGAAGGTGGAGGCCATCAGGGCAGCGGATAGACCGACCGCTAAGAAGCAGGTGCGCGCATTTCTAGGCTTGTTGGGATGGTACAGACGTTTCATCCCAAATTTTTCTGAAAGAGCTGCAGTGCTGACAGACTTGACCCGCAAATGTCAGCCTAATAAAGTTCAGTGGACTGAGACCTGTGAATTAGCTTTCAAGGATTTAAAGGACTCTCTGTGCCAGGAACCAGTACTAGTCAGCCCAGACTTTGAGAAATCCTTTACAGTGCAGACTGATGCTTCTGAGCGAGGCTTGGGGGCAGTCCTTTTGCAAGTGGACCAGGGACAATTGCGACCAGTGGCTTACATCAGCTGCAAGCTTCTGCCAAGGGAGTGCAAGTACTCTGCAGTAGAGAAGGAATGCCTGGCCATTAAATGGGCTTTGGACTCCTTTAAATATTACTTATTGGGTCGAAAATTTGTCTTAGAAACCGATCATCGGGCGTTGTCTTGGCTGGGGCGAATGAGAGACTCAAATGCCAGGATTACACGCTGGTTCTTGGCAATTCGGCCATTTGACTTTGAAGTGCTGTATCGGGCAGGGAGACTGAACTGCACAGCTGACTTCCTCTCTCGGATGCCACTAGCGGCATCTCCAGAAGGGGGGGAAATGTCACGGACTGAGTCGTGACGCACTATTAGCATGCCGTCAGCCATTTGCCGGCATCGTAACATCTAAGCTGACGTGCCGCTGTGTTACATACTCAGTTTCATTCCCATTCCTGTTTTCTTTGTTCTTTATGATTGGTTCATGATTCATTATGTCATTCATCAGTATCCGCCATTGGTTTCATTTTCCGACGGGCAACGCAATTAAAATACAGGGAAAGGCCTAGCGGTATTTTGAGAGCGAAGTTTGTGTGGTAAAATTTAAAATCATTCTTGAATCCAACTACTTGTCACGTTCAACTCTCATCTGTATCCATTTTGTCTGGTATCAAGAATTGCAAACGTTCACTCCGGCTGTATTTAATATTTTCATTTACTGGTTAAATCTCTGTATATACAACTCCGTATTACAGGTATACTCACGGCAATTCATTTCTGCACGCACTTCCTAGTTCCGTCAGGAGAACCGAGTGGCTGTATCACCTGGGAGAAATGGGGGTGTTCCACTGGTGGCGGGGCGGTTAAACCATTAGGATAGGGGTGTTTTATTGTAAATAATGTAAAGTACAATTTTCACTGGGAAAAATGGTGAGGGGGTTCTGGAAATGGTTGTGTATGTTTGTATTAATTGTCTTTGCTTATTTATTATTTTGATTATTATTATGCAACAATGGTATTATAATTTCTGAGCGATATTTTGGAGCAGTCAAGTGGGTGGGGCCACACAGTGTTCCACACTCTATTAGGCCCATGGGCTCAGTAGAGAAGAGGCTAGCTGATAGGAAAGAGCTATGGTCTTGGGGAAGTGGTTCGGAAGGGTCATATTGACATAGCCAAAGAACCCATTCTGATTTCTTTTTGTTTTGGAAAAGTTTTTTTTTTTGGTGTGTGTTCTTGCGTATTTATTCCTTGTGCTTGTTTCACTGTAAATATTTGCACGTTTGAGAAAAAAAAATATAGAAGACTCTTGTCCTGGAAATTATTCTCCTCTTCTGATGACTCTGCCGTCGGCTACTTTGCCACAATGGGTGTTTTAATATTGGGCATTGGGGAAAAGTTTGCTGTTAAATGTATTGTCTTATGATCAGCTAAAGGGGCATTTTGGATGTTTTGTTCTGCTGTTGTTTTCGCTGTGTTGTTCTTGTTTTGACGTCAGACTTCCGTGTTTGCCGTCTTTCGCGGGAAAATTCGAATCGACTTCGGAAAATTGGCATTTTAGCCCCAAAACACATTACTGACCACCTCTTTTTACATTTTTTTAATCTGATACCTTTTATTTAATCATCTTTTACACTTGAAAACCATTTAATAAACTTTTTGCGATGATACTTCATACAACCTCTTTAGCCTCTGGGCAGCATTTATTGCTTGACACCGGCAAATTCCAGCGTCCAGGAGGGTAGCTTCAGGATAGTAATGCGGATCATAGCATTTCTTCCCAAAGTGTGCCGTGCTAAGTGTGACAGACAGGAAGGTTGATAAAGTGATCAAACCAGTTACAGCAGCTTGAAATAATCAACTAGATGCTTGTTGCTAGATTTCCTTAGTTCTTGAGGCGAGACTACAAATTTCACGCACACGCCTGTCACCAAAGTATCTGATTAGGCTATGTGCAGGCAGTGATTCCACTCCGAATAACCGGAGTTCACTCAAAGGTGCATATTACTTATGATTAGGAGGAGATCCGAACAATGCGTTTCAGACTTGAGCTCAGAATCCGCGGTTTGCTAGTCATGAGATGAAACAACTTAATTAGGCATTAAATGAATACCGTCTCCTTGAAGCAGTCACACCTCAGCATTTAGTAGACCTGAAATGAGTGTACGAGCATTAAATCAATCTATATCTTCATCGGCCACTTAACTTTCGCCAAATTGTGGTACGTAGATGAGACGAACCAATATTTTATTGCGAGTATCGAGATGATTGCTTCCGCGGGAATGAAAAACCACTAACTCTATAGCAGGCGGGCCAGATAAGCTTGACATAGGAGAGTAAGTGAAAAAAGCAGCTCGCTGTCCCATAATGATGACAAAGATTTACCTTGGGAGCAATCAACCTCACAAAAACCGAAGAAATTGTGATGCTGCTTACAGATGAGTACCAGATTTTTTGTAACCCAGTGCAGAGGGCACGCTGCCTTTGCAAAATGAGCAGAGAAAGCGGAAATAGTAGACAATCACAGCATCTTTAAATAGGGCGCCTTCTTTGAGATTCGCCAATTGAGTGCCCGATAGGAATCAGCTGAGCTGTCAGCTAATATGGGCTTGGCTTGCAATCTGCACGATCACTAATGAAGGCAGGCTTGCAAGCTAGGCATGACTCCGTGGCCTGCCTGAACTACTTCTGTTCTCAATTTAGAAGCTAAAGTTAGTCCCTATCAGAATAGTCAGCTATCTGGTTGTCTGATCCTCTGGGTTGGTTTCCTCTGGTATTTTATGGGGGCATTTCATAATTTGGAGACTTCCAAGCACAACAATTTGCATCATTTTAATAATTGCACTGCTAACGCTAGCTTACATTGCCAACCATGGTGCCAAATGACTGATGTCACTCGGGTGACACGATGCGGATCTCGGGTAAAGAGGTCCAAAAACAGCTGCAAATTGCCACTTATAACCATTTGTGCTGCTAAAAAGATTAAATGGATATCTTAGAGACGGTTAGTTTCAAATGCCAAGAGGTATTTGTTTGAATATCAAAAGAACAAGAAATCTGAGGCAAATGCTAGTATTCCAGACCCAGATAGCACCATTTATGCATGGGAAATAACTCCACATTTAGAATAACCGCTTCATGGTTGTATGCACCTGCCAGTAAAGTTGCAGTTCACATCATGCCAGTCCATACTCATACAATAAATATAGTGAAGACTTTGATGGAATTCAGTCAATGATAATAATTATGTTTTTGGTGAAATGGAGTCCTTTATCTAATGGCAGAAAAGGGCTCACAGACCCAGTGTTTGCAGTTCGTTGACCAATTTTATTGAGTTGATGGGGTTGAATGCAGAGCTATAGTCCACAGCATCCTGACAGAGCTGTAGGAGTTTTCCAGGTGTATGAGGACTGCGTGCAGTATGATGGAGATGGTGTAGTCTGGATCTGCTGGTCCTGTATGTAAACTGGTGTTGGTTGAGGTCAGGAGGGATGCATGCTTTAATATGGGGCAGTACCAGACTCTCAAAGAATTTCATAATCACTAGGGTAAGAGCAACCGGCTGGTAATCATTCATGCTGGTGATGGCTGAGGTTTTGGGTACTGAGATTATGGTGGCGGTTTTCGGGTGGGGACAGTTGCTTGCTGTAGTGACTGGTTGAAGATGTGTGTGAATACTGCGGCGAGCTGGTCAGCACACGTCTTCAGTACTCATACTGAAATGCCATCAGGCCCAGTTACTTTATTGCAGTTGATGTTGACTAGTGCTCATTTTACCTGATAGGTTTGGCGAGTGAGTGGCTGGTCGTTCTCTGGAAACCAGTGTCTGCATCTGGGTCTGGTCCCCTGTGGGAGCTGGAGCTGTCCTCAAAGCGGGCAAAGAATGTCATGAGCTGATCAAGAAGGGAGGGGTCAGTGGAGCAGGGATGACAGCTGCTGTGTTTGTCATCGGTCATATTCCTTACACCTAGCCACATGGCACGGGGGTTGCATTCATTGAAGTTGTTTTAAATGCGTTGCTTGTATCCCCGCTTTGCCGATGTGATGCCTCTGTTTTGGTTGGCCCTGGCCCTCCTGTACTCCTTCCTGTCTCCTGATCTCAGCATTGTGTCCTGGGCTCTGAGCAGCTCCTGCACTCTGTTGTTGAACTAAGGCTTCCGTTTGGGGAACACTTTGATTTGTTTTTTGGAGGTTGCAATGTCTCTGCAGAAGTTGATGTAAGACATGACTGTGGTGGTGTGGTATGACTTCATGTTTCATACCCTACGAAACCTTCCAGTCAGTTTGTGTCCTCTAATATAGCGCTGAGCCCTTTTTCTGTATGTTTTTGGTAAATCAATGATGAAGAAAAATGTAATCACTCTTCGGAGTCTTATTAAAAGGAAAAAGCCCCCAAGCCTTTATATTGGTCTCTAGAATTGGGACCATGTTCTGGTTAATCCATTGTTCCTGCCTGTTCCTTTGAGGCAGTTCATTAGGAACAACTCCCAAGCCTTCATCTGTCTCCAGGATTGGGACTGCGTTCCTGCTGAACCCTTTGGGTCGACTGTCAAGCCCTTTTGCTTCTTGTGGGGCGGCATGGCTCAGGAGGTAGAGCGGCTAGGCTAGGAATCAGAAGGTTCCTGGTTCGATCCCCGGCTCCTCCAGAGAACGTGTTGAAGTGTCCTTGAGCAAGACACTGAACCCCACACTGCTCCTGATGTGCAGGATGGCGCCTTGCACGGCAGCCTCCGCCATCAGGGTGAATGAGAGGCATTATTGTAAAGCGCTTTGTGTTATCTGACTAGAAAGGCACTATATAAATGCCTTTACCATTGACTTCTGCAAGGGAGATTCCTGATTCCTGACTACCTGATTTCAGTCCCAAGATGGACACTGACCTGGTTGTGGACACGCCCCAACCCTCTTCAGTCAATACAAACTTAGCTGGATTGCCCCACTTAAGTTCTGGGTTATGGCCTTTCCCTCTTCTTTTAACATATTACTGTTTATAAATACTCCCTCATGGATTTTACCATGAATCTGCATATGGTTCCTTGTCTGGATGATAGGAACCCTGCAAATTTAGTGACCAGCCCCATAAAATTACTATTATAACCAAAATTATGGAACTTCAATCAAAAATTAAAGCAACAAAATATTCATGACTCAATAATCAAAAGATTTAATTAATAATCCACAGGATTTTAGGAGTTCTCTGGAGTATCAAAGCAGACCTCAAGTTTACACAGACAAGTGCAGCACATGGCAGGCTCCATTTGGATGTGAAGACGGAATAAAGAAGGTAAATTAAGTGAGAATCTGTTAGTGTATGTGTGGAAGGGTGAGTGGGAGTGGCTATGCAGGCACGTCCTCGTGGCCAAACAATTGAGTTTTTGTTTCGTCTGACCAGAGACCGCTCCTGCAAAAGGCTAGTTCTTATCCTGGCAATCACCCGCTAACTTTCTTTTGGCTTTTTAATGCCAGTCTAGGTGTAAGGGCTTCTTTCTTGCATGACAGCCTTTTAGGCCATGGTAATGTACAACACTCTTAATGGTAGAAGTAAATGCTTTGGCACCTTCTGCCTTCAATTTCAACTGTTCAACTGTTGTTGTTCTGGGGTTAATTTGAACATCTCAAATTAAAGTGCGTTCAGTCCTCGTAGATGGTTTGTGTTTTCCTAAATGATGCAGTGTCTGTGTTGTGTGTGGTTTAAATAGTTTTTTATCTGAGCTCCATTGATTGCATAGATACTCGTGGTACCTTCAGCTGCTGGGAAATTGACCTGAAGGAGAAACCAGACATTGGGAGGTCCACAGTCCTTCCCTTGAGCTCTTGGCTTAGTTGCTAGGATTTTGCTGAGGTATCGAGAGGTAAAATACTGCTAAACTCCCAATAAATGCACAGGTGTACTCTCTATTAACCTTATTTTAAGTATGGGCCTAAGAGTAGGCAGATAGGTGCAACTGCATTTTTATAGAGTCAAATATTGCACTGCATTGGAAAGCTATATATTGTTCAAAAGTGTGAAGACTCTACATTCTAACTGCATAAGCAATTTTATGATGCAAAGAGCACAGTGAAAATAATATTTCACATAGTTTCGTAACAACCCTCAGCCCGACTATGCAGTCCCATACAGTGCCATGAGAAAGTGTGCTTTGTTAATGTTGCTATGATATTCTGTAAGATAAATTCAATTACAATGCCGTGAAAAGGATTTTCCCTTCCCAGTTTCTTCTAATTTTGCATATTTGTCACTCTTAAATGTTTCAGATCACCAAACTAATTTTAATATTGGATGATAATCGAGTGAACACAAAATGAAGTTTTTAAATTATGATTTCATTGCGGGAAAAAAATCTGTACATACCTTACCTGTGAAAAAGCAATTGCTCCCTTTGTTAGTAATTCAAGCATTTAAATAAATTTAATTCATAATTGGCTCCAATTTAAAAGATTCAAGACCTTAATTTGTCCCCGGGGGGTAATTGGTTCCGCTGCAGTGGCTATAAAAGAACATCCACCAAGAATGATAACAACCACAACAGAGCGAGGCTTCAAGAAATTGGGGAGGTGGGTGGCATGACTGGAAATGTGCTGATGCTACCTGTACTTCACAGAGTTCAGCAGTGAGATGGCAATGGGTATGAAGGAGAATTTGTATCTGTTTGTTTTGGCTGGTGGTTGTCTCAAGCGGGAACCAGAGGGAAGGAACTTAAATTCTGAAAACAGGGGGTGAGTGAGTACTGTCGGACATGATGGACTCGCCCTTCTAACAGGGGGTGAGTACTATCGGACATGATGGACTCGGCCTTCTTTAATAGCTGTTTGTTGTGTAGATCTGACAGAGTTTTCTGTTGTGTACCAATAATTTTGCTGCTGATTTTTGTGATCCGTGATCCGTGAGTTTTTCTGCTTCAAGTTAAGGGATGTGTACCAACAGATAAAAGCAAAGGGAAAAACAGACTCAATAATGGATTTGTAAAATAATGTCATCAGGGACTTGTCAACCTGGAACTTGGCCAGCTTCCTCAAACAGAAAGGGCGCTGCTGGCTTTTCTTGATCAGTACATTTGTATTCTTTTCAAATGTCAGCTTATGATCAATTATGATTCCCTAGTACTCAACAGTTTTGACTATTTGACCATTAATTGTAACGTTTACAGGAGCAGGCTGGTGGTGTCTAAAATCAATGATGTTGTCGTTAATGAGGAGAAATGTTCATTCACCTCACCCTCTGAGTCCTTTTTCTGAGAAAGTCCAAAATGCAGCCAAAAAGATTAAAATCCAGGCTGAAGTGCTCTGAGAGTTTTTGCACCAGCAGGTGGGGTTGTATGGTATTGAAAGCAGATGAGTAGTCCACAAATAACAGTCTGGCATGGTTTTTGCTGCTCTCTAAGTGTTTGTGTATGAAATAGAGAAGAGTTATGGTGGCATCCCGCTCACCCCTGTTGGTGCGATAAACAAACTGCAAAGGGTCAAGGAGATGTTCAGTCTTACCCAGTAGTTCCATATTTATAAGTTTTTCAAATGATTTCATGATTAGTAAAGTCGGGGCTACCAGTCAGTAATCAGAAATACAAACCCCAATTCCAATGAAGTTGGGAAGTTGTGTAAAACATGAATAAAAACAGAATACAATGATTTGCAAATCCATTTCGACCTAAATTCAATTGAGTACAATATAAAGACAAGATATTTAATGTTCAAACTGATTAACTTCGTTTTTTTTTTTTTTTGGAAATATTCATTCATTTTGAATTTGATGCCTGCAATACGTTCCAAAAAAGCGGGGACAGGGGCATGTTTACCACTGTGTTACATCACCCTTCCTTTTAACAACACTCAATAAGCATTTGGGCCACACATTTTCAATGGGAGATAAGTCTGGACTGCAGGCAGGCCAGTCTATTACCCGCACTCTTTTCCTAAGAAGCCACGTTGTTGTAACACGTGGAGAATGTGGCTAGGCATCGTCTTGCTGAAATAAGCAGGGACATCCCTGAAAAAGACGTCGCTTGGATGGCCGCATATGTTGCTCCAAAACCTGTATGTACCTTACACCATTAATGGTGCCTTCACAGCTGTGCAAGTTACCCATGCCTTGGGCACTAACACATCCCCATACCTTCACAGATGCTGGCTTTTGAACTTTGCGCTGATAACAATCTGGTTGGTCCTTTTCCTCTTTAGCCGGAGGACACAACATTCATGATTTCCAAAAAAATTTGAAATGTGGACTCGTCAGACCACAGCACACCTTTCCACTTTTTGTCGGTCCATCTCCGATGAGCTCGGGCCCAGAGAAGCCAGCGGCACTTCTGGGTGTTGTTGAAATATGGCTTTTGCTTTGCAAGGTAGAGTTTTAACTTCCACTTGTAGATGTAGCGACGAGCTGTGTTAACCGACGATGGTTTTCCTGAAGTGTTCCTGAGCCCACATGGTAATATCCTTGACAGAATGATGTCGATTTTTAATGCAGTGCCGCCTGAGGGTCCGATGGTCACGGGCATTCAATGTTAGTTTTTAGCCTTGCCACTTACGTGTAGAGATTACTCCGGATTCTCAGAATCTTTTGATGATATTTTGGACAGTAGATGATGAAATACCTAAATTCCTTGCAATTGTATACGTTGAGAAACGTTGTTCTTAAACTGTTGGACAATTTGCTCACGCAGTTGTTCACAAAGTGGTGAACCTCGCCCCATCCTTGCTTGTGAACGACTGAACCTTTTGGGAATGCTCCTTTTTCACCTAATCATGACACTCACCTGTTTCCAATTAACCTGTTCACCTGTGGAATGTTCCAAACAGACGTTTTTCGAGCATTCCTATACTTTCCCAGTCTTTTGTTGCCCCTGTCCCAACTTTTTTGGAAAGTGTTGCAGGCATCAAATTCAAAATGAGTGAATATAAAAAAACAATAAAGTTTACTAGTTTGAACATTAAATATCTTGTCTTTGTAGTGTACTCAATTGAGTTTTTATTCACAACGTCCCAACTTCATTGGAATTGGGGTTGGTAAAAGGGGCGCATGCACACGCAGCGACTGGCAGTAGTGGTCTGTTTGATAGTTTTTACAACTTGATTTTGCTCCATTGAAGTTTTTAGTCTGTTTTTTGACTTGCCATTAGCCTCTACTCCACGCTAAAATTGGTGGATCGCCATCCATAGACCGCAAAAATCATGTTATCGTCCGCCAACATGAAGCGGCTTGCAAAGGCGTTTCTGCTGACAGCATCCTCCATGGCTGAATGAAGTAAAACTATTCCTCTAAGCATCAGCTACCTAGTTTAAACATCTACTTTTCCCACCATCCAAACACAACTGCTCCCCTTTTTCTATTGAAGGTGTACTCATTGTCTTAAAATGAGCTGGTCATGCACCAAAAAGTAGTTAGGGCGAAGAAAAGAAAACGAAATTAATCTCTTTGTGAAGAGGGCAAATCTGGCAATTTATGTGTTATTCCATTTAAGGCTTTACAATTCAAGATTTGAGCTTTAAAGAGAAGGGGAAAATAGCTTAAAAGAAACAAGACACTTGTGGCATTTAGAATACCATCTTAAATCAGTTTATTTTCATAAATTTCGAACAAAATTAGGGCCACAAACACAAAAAAAAAAATCAAGAAAATCCAGCATTGACATTGTCAATAAAAGAAAAAGCAAAAAATAAATAATTAGAATAGAAAAATGGCTGGGAGTTAAAACAATACATTTTCGGGATCATAAACTCCTTGACCACAAGTGCTACATCTGATTGTGATATCCAAAATTACTGACTGTTTTTTAGCCAAATAAGATAGCTATCCAAGTGGTTCTCCATGCTCTCTGAGCTCTCAAAATTGTGCACTGTCAATTCATAAAATCATCATATTTTTATTAAAAACCAACTTTTGACTCATGAATGATTTTCATCTAAGATTTAACATGAGTTCATCAATTTTGGTGGGGATGGACATAAGTGGTCACCAATTACCTCCCCCAACCTAAAAATATAAAGCTTGTTTTCAACAGAGTCATGCAGCTAGCGCACATACCCATTGAAAACCGCCTTATTTTACAGCCGGAACATTCACCCTGCAATGAAACAGAGTGCTGTTACTCTGCGTAAATGAGCAAAAAGCAAGCTTATATAAATGCTTTCCACATCCTAAAGGAGCAAGTATAACTCACTAACACAGTAATATCCAAAATATACCTTATTTTTCCAAAACAGATAGAAAAGCAGGCAATATGCTACTCTAGATTGAACAGAATTGGTGCAATGAACTTAATGGGATATACCAAAGTCTTCGAGCTGCACAATTATAAGCTAGCATAAACCTAGGCATTCTATTTGGTTAAATACAGTATATAAACTCTAAAATATATTGTCACATTGAGCAAAATACCACAATATTCAGTATCATTGGCAAAGGCTAACAGTTACTGATAATAAACAATGTGATTACCAAGCTGCAGTATGATAATCATGGCAATGGTAGTAAACAGAAAATAATAAATAACTAGTAACATATACTCCACGCAACAGTAGGTGTACTTACACACCAAGGAGACAGACCTTTCATTATAGATTTCCTTCCCCCGAGAATCAATGCTATCAGGCTCAAAGAACCCTCCAGTCCAGTTCCATTCGGACTGACTCCCAGTGGACATGTCTGTATCGCTTTCCCATCTCATAAACCTAACCTGAGCGCTGTAGGTTGTTTTTGGTGTTTTTTTCAATGTGTTTGCATAATTTGATATGTGCATTTGAGAAAACTGCAGTTGAGAACTTGCTGTTACGCAAGGGTTTACATACTTTTTCTGAAGGCCAAATCAATTTCTTTCAATTACCATGGAAGTTAATCCTCTTAGCGCCAAAGTCGCAAAATTGCGACAAGCAACAATGCTGCATAAAACAGACTATTGTTCCAAATACACTGCCAAATCTTGTAACTACTCTTTACCCCTAGATGGCGAACATGTGCAGCAGTAATCCTGACGTAATTTAGAGGTGTGTCTTTATTAAAAAAAATGCAAAAACAGAGCTTTACATAGGGTGGAGCGAGCGGAGTGAACACAGCGAGGGTACACCAGTGAGTGGAGTCAGAGAAAGCTGAGCGAGAGACAGCAGAAAGGGAAAGATAGAGAGCGAAATACCGCGAAAACACACAGAATGCCGAAAGGATTTTTTACCATTGATGAAGCACTTAGTCAGATACTTGCTGATTCTGATCCTGACGGGAAATATTTACCCTCAGATCACGATTGGTCGCCGAGTGATGAAAGTGAAAGTGGCGGTGCGTCTGTGCATAGCACGCGCAACGACGATCCACAAAAAGCAGCACGTCATTGATCATACCCAGACTTCAGAAATATATATGAACCAAGGGAAATGTGACTGGTTTTCGTAAAATCAAGAAACAAGAGTGTGTTGACAGTTATAACTCCTTTATGGGAGGAGTAGATACAGCTGACCAGTGAATGAAAACTACAAACAATGCCATCTTGATAGATAGACTGATTAGGCTTCTGTGCTACTTGGCTGGTGGGCTACTAGAAAACTACATTTTAGTACTGTCTGTTTTACGTTTTACTGATTCCTGTTCCTTATTTTGAGGATGAGAAGACAAAAAAAAGTAATCTGTGCAAATATGTTCAAAATTCAGTTTTACTGACAGTTATGTTTTCCTAATATTTCCGCCGCCTATAGACGTCACAACATGCAACTTAGATGAGTAAATTTACTCCCATCAGATTCCTATTCTTTTATTTTGAGGATGAAATGACAAAAACAAAACAAAAAAAAAAATCTGTGTAAAAATGTTCAAAATTCAGTTTTATTGAGAGTTATGTAATCCAATATGGCCGCCGCCTTGTGACATCACAATATGCTAATTAGATGAGTAAATTTACTCCCATCACAAACTTTGGGTCATAATGAATGTTTTTATCATTTACAGTATGCCTTTATCTCTCACCACTTTCAAGCTTCATCCTTTTGAAATCTTGAAATGAAAATGGAATATTTTCCTAAAATAACTCCGGCGCCTAAAAGGTTAATACTGTCTGGAATTGGATAAAACCTTGTCAATCAATAGATAGTTACCGGGAACGTTTTACGTGAGTGTGAACTATATGTGGGCGTTATGCGATAAACCTGAGCAACCACTAAAATGACTGAATATCCAGGAGCGATTGTTTGAAGCCTCAAGTGACCCCTGACTTCTATGACTGATGAATCTATGTGTAAATCAATGGTAGGGTACCATGCTTTTTAATATCTGATGGCTATAATGGACAGCAGAATGATATGAGATCAATTTCATTTTGAATTTTTGCTTCAGAAAGCTGATTTTTTCACTACTAAATTACCATCCCTTTGGGCTATTGTGGATTTAGCTTGCTGCTATGATGAAAATCGATTTTCTGTAGTGAAAGATACTGTGAGCTCCAAAATGACTGGCACCCCTGTCAATGCACAAACAATACTTTTACAAATTCTAAAAATATATATTTATGGAGAAACTATAAGTAACAATGTGATAAATACTGCATGATATTAACGTGCTAATGGAACCAACCAAAATCATTTTCTGATTTAATTAAAAATCAATTTCCTCCAAATCATGGTTTCTCAAATAATGGCATCCTGAAAGATTATTGTAAATAACATCTACCAAAATTTAACCAGGTTTTAAATTCCTCTTATTTAAGTTTTATCAAAGTGTTAAGGAACTATACTCAGCCATTACATCGCTTCCTGTTTCACTTGGGTATAAAAATGAGGTAAAACACATGCAAGATCCCTTTGTCATCCATCACCACGAAGAAAACAAAACAACTGTCTGTTCAAAATAGGCCAACGGTCATAGACCTTCATACATCCGGTAATGGCAACAAGAAGATTCACAAACGATTGAATATGCAACTGAGCACCGTCAGGGCAATTGTTAAAAAATTCTAAAGATATGGAGCTGTTGAAAACCTCAAGGGTAGAAGACAAAACTGTATTTTGCCCTCCAGGATACTGAGCAGGATGATAAGAGAAGCAACAAAATCCCCAAGAATCACTGTGAGGGAATTGCAGGCCTTGGGTGCATCTTGAGGTCTCCAGGTCTCAAAAAGCACCATCAGGCACCACCTCCACAACCACAGGCTCTTTGGAAGGGTTGCCAGAAGAAAGCCTTTTCTGACCAGAAAACACAGAGCAACCGCATGGAGTTTGCCAGACATTATTTGATGTATGATTCAAACAAGGTGCTTTGGTCAGATGAGATCAAAATTGCATGCTTTGGTCAGATAGAGCATTGGCATATTTGGCGTTGAAACAGAGATGCATACAAGGAGAAGCACCTCATACCCACTGTGAAATATGACGGTGGGTCAGTCATGTTTTGGGGCTGTTTTAATTAAAGACGTCCAGGGGCACTGGTTAAGATTAAAGGCATAATGAATTCCACCAAGTATCACTGAAAATCTGGTTTCCTCCATCAGAAGCCTGGGACTTGCCCATAGATGGACTTTCCAGCAAGAAAATGACCCAAAGCATACCTCAAGTTCCACACAGAAATGGTTCCATGACAACAAAATCAACGTTCTGCAATGGCCAACTCAGTTGCCAGACCTCAATCCAATTGAAAATCTGTGGGCTGAGTTGAAGAGGGGAGTTCATAAACGTAAACCCAAGAATGTGAAGGATTTTGAAAGAATCTGCTGAGAACAATGGTCCAAAATCTCTCCAAATGTGTGCCTTAACCTTGTCAAAAATTACAAGAAATGACTCCATGCTGTTATCCTTGTCAGAGGTGGTTGCACTAAGTATTAAATAAAGGGTGCCAATTATAACGAAACCTTGATTTTGTTTGAATTTATTTCGTATTAAATGATTGTTATGATTGTGGGTGTTTCCCTCAAAACATTAATAAAGTATTTCCCACGTTAGTATATTCTGTTTCCCAATAATTATATTGTTTATATATTATTGTATTGTTTGCGCATGGCCAGTCACAGGTGCCAGTAATTTTAGAGCCCACTGTATTTTCTATTGACTGCAAGATAGATGCTATTACCAAATATGTTAAGCTTAAGCAGATCAGGCTTGGATGAGGAGCTTTATTCATACAATTCCTGGGCAACAGTGATGGGACTAACTACGTCCATATTGTAAATAGTTTATGGGCGCCGCTTCCTCATGAATATTCATACGCATTTTGTGTCTACTTGACATCTTGCTGATATTATTTGGATAGCACAAATTAGAGTATCATTTGAGCAGTTCCATAGATGTTAGCATCTACGTCTGCAGAGAGGGATTAATGATACACAGTACAAAGTCTCAAAAACATTGGGACTACATTGCTTAATAAGACACATTCAGCTGTTGGGTTAACTCAGACTAACATATAGACATGTAGTTGTAAAAAGTGTTTACACTATCAGCATATAGACATTGAGAGAAAACTTGCAACTTGATGGAATGTGACAATAAGCTACCATTATTTAAAAAAAGGACCAATGGCCCTGTAGCTCACCGGTCAGCATTCAAAACCAAGCTGGGCAAAACCCACGTGAATCTCACCATGTAACAGTGTACTGAGCAGCCACTAGAGGGGAATAGTTGCGTCACATTCAGCCATAATTTAACTGGGCATATTTTTTTAAACAGGCAGATTTAAATTTTTTTAAAAATTGTTAAAAATAACATAATTTTTGAAAAATTGTGAACAAACTTTAGAGACATGGTCCCAAGGAAGTTCCATAAGAAATATGGAGTCAATCTGTGCAGCAGTTTCATAGGAGAAGATTGTGATAGATTTCGCAAATGGAACATGACGACAACCATGATCGTGACACCGGCCGCAGCCTGATCCCAATAGATCAGCCTGGATATTGACCAGTAAGTTAGTTAAAATAGATTAATTTATGCTCACTATTCATTACTTCATTGATTGTGGGGGATTTAACCACTTTCGATACGCACATTATTTACCACCTGGCAAACATTTTTGAATGATTTCTTGTCAGGTATTAGAGTTTTTAAGCAATAATTTCAGTTTGGACAATGTGTCTCGTCGTTAAATTGTCTGTTACAATAATTTTCTGACATTCAGCTGGCATTTTTCTGTGAACACATTCATCATTTCCTTTTAAAACTTATAAGAAAATTACATTTCAATGCAAGAAGCATGAAAAACAAGACAGCAGAGAAATCATAAATACTAATGTCTTTAAAATTTCACAAAAACAAGTTTTTTTTTATTTTTACAATGACACATTAACTTGTAAATAGTGTATATACAAAAAAATGTACAGAGCAATAAAATAGTTACAAAAAAAAAATCCCTAAACAAAAATACAAATTTCTCTCTTCATATGACAACCTAGTATCTGGCACATGCTGCAACTGAATTTTCAATGTTGCATCTTGATATAAAAATAGTGGGGAAAAATAGACACTGAAAAAAAATTTCAAGAAAAAGGACACCAATGCCAAGAGACAAAATTTAACTTCTATATAAGTTCTACTGTATAGCTCATCTAAAACAATAATTATTGTAAATATCAAATGATGAATTTCCTGTACTGGATGATGAAATAATACAAATTACTTTAATAAAACTATCATTACATATACACACACTGCAAGGTGCTGTCGTAACCCTGCTGGTCCCAATAGTTGTGGTTGCAACTTAATTTACCATTAAATTATTATTTGTTACTTAGCAGGGGAAAACAACCAATCATTAGGAGACCGTTGAAAATGTGATGCCAGCCAGGCCTACTTCTCTTCACCATCTTGCTTTGCTTTTGTACACATCAGAGACAGATTGCCGGCAAATGCTGGTATTAATAGAGTTCCTTTTAATCGTGGTGAGTCTGTGGTGCGGTAAACGGGTGATATGACCTGGTAATATGGCCTGGTCACGTTGTCTCTGGCCCCTCAAGCCTTGGTGGCTGGTTCAGAATTATGTGGAGCTTTCCTACAAGGGAATAAACTTTTTAGAAAGAGGATCTCTCATCCCGTGAATCAGCTGCATATGCGCATATCTCTTAAATTCACGGAGCAGATTGTGGGGGGATTGTTCAGTAGAGTCTTCATCAAAGGCTCACACTAAAACTAGCTGTTTATGGTCAGTTGCTTGATGGTTCATGAGCAAATGCAATTGGTGAATGCAGTCATTAATATGTCAATGTGATGGAGCTGGCCTATCCAATTAACACGTTTTGGATTGTTTTGCTTTTTTTTTTTTTTTTTTTTTTTTTTTTCTGAAGCAAAAGTAAGCATTTTAATGCAATACCAGTGAACACTTTGGTGTTAAAAATTATGAATCATGGTCTTCCAAGCTCAAGCACAACACAGACACAGGATGAAGTTGTACTACAGCTGTGAGAAAAAACAGCATGAAAATTCAGGGGCACTTCACTCTGCCTTTTCTTTGGATCTCAGCTGGTTTGCAGGTTAGTTCATTTCACCAGTATGAGATGGGGCACCTACTCAAATTTGGTGAGGGGTGCTTTGTCGCAGGTGACCTCCATCTGCACCCCATTCTGTTCTCCATTCTGCTGTTGCATCTGTTTTCGGATGCTTCCAGTTCTTAACTCTTTCACATCTCTGCGTTAAAGGAGGCACACAGCACGGCTCAGAGGAGGGTACTCGTCGCACACAGACAAACAAACACACTTATGCACAGATACACACATAGAAATGCATGCTCAGATGTGCATACGTAAACACTCACTTGCACGCGCAAACACAACCACATACCTACACATCCACTGACACAGTCTCTCTCTCTCTCTCTCTGTCTCACACACACACACACACACACACACACACACACACACAGTGTTATCAGTCAGTAAGCATGAGCTTACACAGCAAGCATGATGTCCCCATTTCCTTCTTCTACTGATTTGACTCCAGGTGCCTTTTCACCAAGCAGCTTAACAGCCAGATACATCAGCAGCCCGCAGCGGTTCACATAGCAGCAGGTTGCATCCACAGCAATCAGTAACACCAGGAAGATTGATATGACAATGGCTATGACCCCTCCTTTGCCCATTGTGGTCTTGGGTACTGGGGGAGAGGGGAAGAGAGACAAAGACATGCAGAGAGATTGAGACTGAGACAGGGTGAGATGGAGATGGGTCAAACACAAATGTCAGGTCCCTAAGCATTTAGGATCTTCTCTGAAGATGCACACATACATTCATTTCAGTCATGTAACCTTGCAGCATTGTACAACGTAATTGCATCACTGTGCTACATTTAGTCAGCTGAATGGCAATTATAAAATTATCTCATTGTCGCAGTTATACATACAACATGCTTACGATCATAATTCAAAATGCTGTACTAGTTTATAATTTTTTGAATAATGGAAAATTAAATGCCATGAAAGAAAGACTGACTTGAGGTGACAGAATTAGTGGAATGCGTTTCTGCAAGAAAATGCAGCTGTGAGTTTGACACATGCAAATTCTATGGAAACAAGATTCAGTTCCTAAGAGTAGTAGAAAATTCTACTGGAAGCTCTGTCGAATAATATCAATTATACAACATGTAGATCTGACCGAGCAATCTGATTGGTCAATCAGACGTTTAGAATGTTCTCAAATGAGCAAGACAGCACGGGTAGCCTGTGCTCAAATGAAAAATACCTCATCACTGAAAATATTACTCTGCCTATCTTAGTTGCCTAGGCCATTGATTTAATTAATTTGTCAATTTGTTTGCATTTGTACATTGAGATGAACATTTAATAAATCCACACATCTGTGATAACTGTCGTCTTTATTTCAGAGGCAAATTGATAATGGCCTGAAAAGATGATTAGCTAAAGTCCCCGAAAGGTGGGGTTGAAATTATATAACTCTGTTCAGCCTTAATGTTACAGGTTACTTTTGTTACTTTTGCTGCTTAGCCACATTAATCGGAGCTAAGGTTAAATTGGATTGACACACCCCCAGCTGAAATGAAACATCTGCTGGTGAGTTTATTAAAAGATAGATGTTTGTACTGGTGCCGACACTGAAAAGCCGTTGCCTATATTTAAATATAACCGTTAATATAAGTTTTTTGTAGATAAAGATCAGCTGTGCTGGCAAGTTGTTGTCACGCACCTGTTAGCTTAAAAACGACTGAGATATTGGCAGAAGTTTAACTATCAGTCCATGAAAAAATGATTTTTCTTCCAGCGGATATTCTAGTTACAACATGATTGAACTAGCAAAGCAGTTTTGTGTTGCTATGTGTGGTATTTATTCAGTTTTGGGAAATCACGATGTCTTGAAAGCATAAGCCCAAGTTGGCTGGCTGACAAGGACTAGTTAACGTCAGATCTCATGTATTTCCACTGAAACGGAGAAAATATTAGCAAAAAAACTTCTATATTTTGAGAGCGAAATGCCCACATATACATTTTGATTGTACATTTTATTTTGTTGGTAATAGTTGTATAATCGCATTATTACACGCGAGGGTGTGCTTGACCGTTGTTATTGTCACTTCAGTGATGCTAACGGAACTCGGCGCAAGCGCCTCGGTCCTGGCCGCATCACTTTCGTGACAATAATGACGGTCAAGCACACCCTCGCGTGTAATAATGCTCAATTATGACAGAACAAAAGTGAGCTTTCAAAACAGATGAACACAAGCATATTATGAAGTTAAGCCATATGATGGATATGATATTTGTGTGGATGTTTCAAAAACTGTTGGAAGACAAATGCCCGTAAAAATCGGTGGAATTATAAGACTTCTAAAGAATAATAAAAACAGCATGCTTGCTCCAAAATCATGCTAAAAATAATGCGGGGTTTCCAGGAGGAGTAGACAATTCTTGTGCAACCCATGTTGAATACAGACAATAAAGGTAATAAAAGGTAGAACAGTAAGATTCCAAAATGGTTGAACACGCACACTAGCAGCAACAATGTTGAAGACATTAAGCATTTCATGCCCATTATGCCAAGAAATGTCAAAATTAAAAATGTAAGCAACATTAGAATTTATATGCTAGACAAAGTTACACCCTGTTGTGGCTTATGCTGTAACACACCCTTCTAAATATGAACTTCCCATTCTATTTATAAGCTGCTGCATGGAACATATGTAGGTACCACATCCACCAAATCATTTTCTGTAGCAAGAGAGCACGATGTATAGTTTTCGTTGCAGTGGCGGTTCTAGAACTGGGAATTGGGGGGCCGCAGACACGTCCCTTTATGACAATTAGTCCTGGCTAGGTCTCAATCATTTTCCTTTACTGACGCGTTTTCCAATTATCGTAATTGACAACTGAAGACACGGTTTCTCTCCATACGCGATGGAACAGCGATTAATTCATGGGCTAAATTCAGTACAATGGCGGAACCGGAACTGAGAATTGTGACAAAACATCCGTTTCAAACAGTTATTAGACCTGACCTGTTCTCAGTCATTTTCATGATTAACAAAAGGTTCACTCCGAGAGCACTCCACAGTTAACAGCTGCTGCTTGTTCTCCCCGATTACGTAAGAAGACAATCATTCATCTGGAGGCGTATTTGCTGTATTTAAATCAACGTTATTCAAATTTGCATACCTGTCGACTCTCATGCAAATAGCTTGAGCAGCACGTTGCTTATTTAACTGCCGAGTGCCTTTTTTTTTTTTTAATCAACCCACGCAATACCGAGAGTGAACGGCGATATTTCATTGGAACGCGGACCTGATCAATCAACGCAAAGCATTGGCCTATTAATGAGTAAATTATTTTTCTGTACTGAATTTCGCCCATGATTTCATCGCTGTTAGATCGCATATGGAGAGAAACCGACATGTCTTCAGTTGCTAATTACGATAATTGGAAAATGCGTCAGTAAAGGAAAATGATTGAGAACTAGCCAGGACTAATTGTCATAAAGGGAGGTGTCTGCGCCCCTCAAATTCCCGGTTCTAGAACCGCCACTGTTAACGTATAAGTGTGGCCCAAGGTAATTGAGCCCAACAAAATATTAATCGTATTTACATTTTAAATGTATAGAAGTGTTAATGTGGAAAACTTGGGTAGACTGTCTCAAGGTTGGTAAAAACAGTGTGTTGGTGCTGGGGTTTCAGTTTGGCAGATGTGTAGTTTTGGCCTCAGAATAGGTGGCTAGCTGGTTGAGATCACTGTGCAGCATCTGTAAAAATGTGTGTAAACTTTAGTTTCAATTCAAATTAGGAGTTTTTAGTTATCAGTGTGAGTGATTCTAAGAAGAGGTAATACAAAATACGGAAATAAGTCAGATACATGCTGTCAATAACAATGATAAATAATGACAATAGTTAGAATCCCTGATAACAATGCATTTTCACAACCATTAATTATCAACACTCAGAGTATCAGCACTTAAGTTTGCTGTGAATGCAAAAGCACGTAATGATGTGTGGCAACTGGCAAATCATGACCAGCTGGAAAGAATAATTTAATGGCAGGTCTAATGGCAGGTCAGCCATTTGGGGGGTTATGAGCCAAGCTCTTCATCTTTGGTGTTCAGTACAATTGCATTACTCTCAATTTATGGCTGCCCGAGCCTGGAGAATCCAGTAACTTCTGCATAGCCCAGAAAAAAGCTGCAGCTCTCTTTGGTGCTTCAATTTTGAGTCTACATCTCAGATTATGAGCTTAGTCACGGGGTGATCAGCATTTAGGTCAATGGGATGTATTGCATCAACTTAAAGTAGTTGACATGAGCTGACTTCAGCTACTGTTTTCCCTGGACTCAAACATTGCAATGCCTCTGGAAAGCTCTCCTCCTGGGATGACCTCAGGATCCGGAATTCTGCTGAACTATAATCCTCAGTTGAGGGACTGTCTCCTTCAGTACTTGCTGCCCCATGCAGACAATGTGTCATGGCATCAAACAGCTCTCCATACCTCTGGTATTCTTGAGGATTTGGGGATGGAGGTTCTTGAGGGGTGGTGAGAAGAAGGGAAGTAGGCTTACACAACTCCTCTGGACTTTCCACCCTCTCTAAGGTATGATTTATGGGCCATTAGTTAGGTCTGATCTAATCCAAGCGTGACAGCTCACTCTCTCAAGCTTTCTAGGCTTCATGGATGTCACCAAGTAGCAGTAGGTCATCCCACTCCCTCTGCTTAGCCCACAGGTGCTGAACGAGGACTTTTGTTGTCTTGGTAAAAGGTTAATGAGCCCAAGTGGATCATATTCGCTTATGAACAGATCGTAAATACTCTGCATTATGGGTGATGAGGCATCTCCGGCGCAGCTCTAAGGTCAGGTCAAGAGAGCCAGTCTGACTGAGATTGAGAAGGAACTCATTGTTGTCTGAACGAATTTCCTTTGGGAAGTGAAATGAACAAATGTACCTTTGAAGTGCAAGGATGGCATAGCATGGTTACCACATTGTTCTGAAAGGGAGGACTTAACATTCATTTTATCATTCATACATGCTGGACTAGACATCTCTCCAGGTTACAGTAAAGGAATTGTACTAGGTTTGTCTTATGGCAGCAACCTCTCTTATGTTGAAACATGCCTCTCAAATCTCTGCTGATAGCTGCTGGATCATGTTGCATGAACTTGAACAGAACACCCAGAAATGAGACTCCAAGTAATGGTCCAGGCAGAAGACACTTGTTTTTGGTCTTGCCATTGTAGGAGAAAGCGAACGACTTTGTCCTTTTCGTTATGCGTCACCAGTAAAATAATGAGCAAATAAAACAGGAGTCCTTGGACTGCTTCACGATATCAGGGATAATCTTTCTGATGTACTACATGTTGATGACTCAAGCCAAGCAATTTTTGCATTGTAGGACTCTAGATGCCCTGTATTACAGGTAATCTCTCTGTTTCATTACTGCCTCTTGGGGGCCACACCTGATAATGTTGAGAGTTATCGGAGTTTCTGTTATGGTAATTTAAATGAAGGATTGAAAACAGGTCGCGACCAATCATTAATTTTAAGGAATTGTTTTGAGCCTCCCCTATCGCCAGTTCACCAGCCGCCACTGGTGGTCACCAAGGGTGGCACAACTAGTTATTAGGTTTAGGGGGACAAATATTTTTTTCACATGGGAGTTCTAGGTTTTGAGTTACTCCTTCCCTTCAATAAATTAAGTAGTCATTTAAAAGTTACATTTTGTTTTTACTTGTATTTTCTTTCTCTTATATTACGTTGTAAAATTAGTTATATGATCTGAAATTCTTAAATATGACAGATAACCAAAAATGCAAGAAACTGGGAAAGGCGCAAATACTTTTTCAAAGCACTGTAACTACGCCATCAAAGAGCATAATGTTGCTCTATGCAAAGCAACCAATAAAAATGGCTTTGAATTTAGCCATCATAATGTTTCAAATACAAACAGAAACTCCATGCAAATGCACAATCCCGGCACCCTTGTCTGTCTACAATCTATTTGCCATGCAAGTGTTTTTTTTTTTTTTTTTTAGTAGGTTTTTAGAGTGGCATTCTGGAGTTCAGGGACTGAGGCACTCACAGATTCAGCCCCTTATCCATTGTTGTTTCTGTCGCTTTTGCATACATCTCATGAAGCTATAATCTCATTGTTTGCATCTTGGAAAGGTCACCGTAAAATGGGGACAAAGTTGAAAAATATTGAACAGCACTGAACAATAAACATGCCGGCAAATAAGAAAATGGTTGACTGATACCACTTACAGTTATTCATAGAATATACATAGTTCTGATTTTCTTTTAGAACAGATGCATAAGGGCCACACATTTTCAACATGGAGTTGGGCCCTTTCTAAATTCACTGATTCAATTGATTGCTGTGTTACCTGTCAGGTGCTCTAAAACCCTGTCAGTGTCAAAGGAAGTGCTGCTCTGCATGGGCAAACAAGGCATTGCAACCACTGACTTGCAATGTCTGCTACATACCATTGATATCCTGAGGTACTCCGAAGCTGAAATAGGCAGGTTTGGAGGAACCCAAGGTGTTAACAGCCACAATCTCCAAGTGGTAGCTGGTGTTGTACTGCAGTCCTGCAAGGTGGATAGCTGTGGCATTGGCTGGAAACTGCATCTCCTCCCAGACTGAGTCCTCCAAGTCCTGCAGCCCAAAGCGAGAACCCCAACTGCTGAGTGGTTAATGCATAACCTACTTGGTTAGTGTTATGTGAAGGAGTGCTGTGATTGGTCAACTTTGAAGGAGGTAATGATGGCCCCTTCTCATCATACACTGAAAAAAATATTCATGAATAAACTGAAAATTTTAACTTCAATTTTCTGCATCTGTACATCTCCGATTTTCTCGACTGAAGATGTTTAGGTTCACTGACATGAAACGTCAATTTGACATAAATATTTTAACCCCTTGATGCCTGAATTTATATAAAATTATTTTAAAAAAATAATTTGTGTTTTTGCTTTCTAGCAGATGCTAAATTGGATGCATTCTGAATGGAAACGGTTCCTGACAAATTCGCAGCAATAGGCGTCAAGGGGTTAAAAATAACACGAAAAGAGATTTTTTTTAATGTATAGGGCTGGGTTGGCTAATGGCCTGGGACTTATTGAGGACTTCATTAATTTGAGCAGCAAATTGTTCTCCGGATCACAGGAACAAGTTTTTCCTTTAGACTCACAGGTTTGCTGCGTACAATGTAGTGGATGATAGGCGTGCCACCGTTGTCCTGCTGTGTGATGGGAATGGAGAATGAGTTCTTCTCTACCTGCATCTCACCGTCAATCAGGACGGGGCTGTCTGGCTCCCCTAGAGTAAAAGACAAAAGTTGAATACATCATTTTTTCCACACCACACAGGGAAAACAAGACTGTCACTGCTGCAGATTATTGTCATACTAAAAAACTGTGAGAGGTTTGCATGATTCTGCAACAATAACTGAAGAACTACACAACATATCAGTAAGCCTTCTGCAGCTACACTGATGTATCTGTCAAAAAATATTGAACAGCCACCACAGTTGTGCTACAACTAAACCTGAAGCTACTAACGCAGAGCCCTATGCTCGATATGCTGTGCATCTAAGACTAAAATAGCTGTCAGGTATCATTATTGATACTGTATGCACTATCTGTTGTGACAATGATTCTTTGTTTGATTGAAACACTTTGCCTTCTTGCCCACATGCCTGTACTTTACCTTCTGCATAACCAGGTGGCAATGGAATGACCCAAAGATGGCGAGGTCGTCACGTGGGCAGATGATTTGAGCAAGTGATGAATGGTGGATGATGTCATCGGCGAGCAGATGATGATGTATGCATGGAGATGTGATGATGAATTATTTTATAGAAGTTCAATCAAGCAAAAAAAATTAATTAAAATAATACATGTTATGGTAGACTTCAACAATTTGACAGATTCATTCCTTTCTGTAGTCAGTATGTAACATTGAATATCTTATGATGTAACATACATTGAGTAAAAATGAGCATTCTTTTGCGATGAATTAAAGCGAAGCAAAGCAATGACTGTGGTAAGAATTTTGATAGGCCTTAAGGATAATGTGAGAATAAAGTGTGATCCTACAACATGTGACGCATACATACAAACTAAAAATAATCCACCTATTAGATTTGATCTGGTCAAGCACACCATTAATTTCAAGTCTCATTGTTCTTCACATCTGAGTCAGGTCAGCCAGGTATTCATTTGGAATTCCCATGTAAAGATGCATTTGTTAATGCCACATGGTTTGTTTTTGCCTGTGTAAACAGCACAGGTGGATCACGTATTATCAACCTCAATTCCACAAGAACTGGACCAATATATGATACGCAAATAAAAACAGAAATTGAAGTTGCAAAAAAAAAAAAAAAATCCAATCACATCTGAACAAAAATAATTTACACTTGAAGAAGCAAATTTCAAATGGCTTGCATGCTACCGATTTTCTTTTCAAAATTGGGACCTTTCAGTGATGTCATATCAATCAAATAAATAAAAATGCCATAACCGCAAGTAGGACAGGACGTTCAGAGTTTCTCAGAAGCGCATCCCAGAAAGCTCTCAATGTTTCACAAATGAGATTAGAAAAGCAGCTGAAATAATGCATTAAGAATAAACTGAATTTGCTGCCCTTGAAAGACAACCCACAATAAGCAAGCAGCATGCAAGATCTAACTGAATATCTGTTTTTTTTTTTTTTTTTTGCTTAGCAGCTAAATGAACAAAAAAGGGAATCAAGGGAGCCTACAATACACAGCATAAAAGATCTGATTGAATATCTGTCTGTTTTTGCATAGCACATAATAACTGAATGAGAAAGGGAATCAATTCAGTGTGACACTCACGTTTGGCCAGTGTTTGGGTGGCATATTCACTGGTGAACCCCCCCTGACCCAAGCGATTTTTGGAGGCAAGACGAACATGGTAGGATGTGTAGGGCTCCAGAGATGTTAGCACCAGGGGTTCTGGCGACAAAGAGGTGGAATACATGAGCAAGCCACTCTCTCATTTAATTATACGCCAATCATATGTATAAAAATTACAAGATGAGGAAGGAGGAGCAGATGAAGGAAAATAAAGGAGAAGAGGACAGAGGAAAGAGAAGAAGAAATTAGATGAGGGGACAAAAATGATGATGAAAGAGGAAAAAGGAGAAAAAACAAATAAGCAGAAAAAAAGAACAAAGAACGGAGGTATAAGAAGAAAGAAATTCAGAATATAATTAACCCCACAGAAATGTGGGCAAACACTTGTATTAAGATGCATAAAAATTCAGTCACGAGATGTTTACCTTCCCAGTACACAACAAAACTGGGTTATGAAAACAGGATGGAAATGGGTAACAAAGCTTTACCAGCGGACTGGAAGATTCTCTGGTCCCAGCTAGTCTCCTCCGGCTTCCTCCACTCCAGGACATAATGGGTTATGGGGGTCCCTCCGTCCACCAGGGGGCCATCCAGGTAGACATGAGCTGACGCAGGGCCTGCACTAACGCGGATTTTAGGTGGAGTGTCCGGCCAGGCTGGAGGGAAGGGTTAGAACACAAGACAGTCAAATGAGGGAATCATGTTGAAAAGAGGGAAGGGGTGACAGGGAGGAATGCAATATGAGCGAATGACAGCGGTGGACTGGCTATTGGCAACACGGACAAATCCCAGTAGGTTACCGCATAATTGACCCAATTAATTATCTACGTAAGCACACTTGTTCTTTCCAATGTTCCTGTTTCTCTATCGCCCATCACTAATTCATGTTCAAATTAGAGGACTATTGAATAATTTCCTCATTTTGCAAGAGAATGTCCTAGCTCTATAAACCACTTTTGATGGTTGACTTCACGTTTGCGGGTAGTCTTCATTTATAATCAATTTCTTTGTATCTATTTGTATATTTGCCTTACGCTATAGGAATGTCCAAAAAACTGTTTTCTTGCCATAAAAAAAAAAAAAAAACTTTGTATGGGCTTAGGCCATCCACCATTTATTTAATTTGGAAGTTTTCATCCTAAAAGTTCACAAAGGCAGGCTTGCTGGGAAATTTGTTTGACCAATGGCCTTGCTTGTCCCCTGTTGCGTTAAAAATCTAGAAACACGCATCAATGAGTATGGAGATCAGACGAAAATGTCAATAAGCAAAGGAGGTACGGGAAAGCTCGGAGAATAAAGGAAGGATTGTAGGCTCAGGCTTCCACATGTGGAAAATTGACCAGCTGTTTGGCCATAATGATCCTCATGTGGCAAGCAGTTTTCATTCAGAGGGGGACACGGAAGAGCTAAGACTGACTTTAAATTAACAAGCTATTGAAAGTATATGTCCAGTTAAAATCTGCTTGAGCTAACAAAATGACCCCAAGGACAGGCAAGTAGTTATTAGCCTACTTTTTAAATGCATATTTGATGCGGTTCACTAGTTTCCTCTACAGAGTCAAATGAAATTTGTCCAGGAATACAAGAATACTTTGCAAATTTTCCATTCCAAACCCCTGTCTTGACATTAAAAATAACCTGTCATCATTAGACAAGCACTCAGCGAGTACAGCGGTTCTGAAGCTAGTGGACTATGACATTTAGTCTGAAAGTAAGATATGTAAAGTTATTTAAAAAAAAGGCTATGTATGAATCAATCCAAAAAATGCAGTAGTCTTATTGAAAAATTCTGCCATCTAAATGGCCCCAGAGTCACATTTCTTTTTCACATTAATTTATGGAGATATAATAATAATAATAATAATAATAATAATAATAAAATACCTCAGTAAAAATACATTCGTTAATATGTTGACAATGTTATGTTTTTAATTTAGGACAGCATAACACTATTTATACTATTAAAGCAACGAAGTTCCACATAAATCTGGCTTTCTGCGGAACATATTCACTTGAAACACAGCACATGTGTCACTGATAGTACAGTGTCATGCACCTACACTTTTCAACTGAAATTATTTGGCAAAGAGTGAATTAGAGAGGGAAATCCATCACTAATTCTTTGTAATCTATTTTTAGATTGGGATTCACCTGACGAGAGCTGCCAAGGTTTCCCCGAACTGTCGTTGTCCAGACTCTATCTAAACTAAAAAAGAAGACTTCCACGAAAATCTTAACAACCACACAACGTACATGCCTGCAACTTAGAATACACTTCAACTATTGTCCTGTATTCAGTCGTATGCAAAATATTGCAGTATTGTCCACCAGAGAATTTCATCCATGGTCCGTACAAAGCCAAGAGTTTTACATCCATGGTGCTCTAACATGGTCACATTATGCAATTAGTTGCACCATATAACTAAATTGGCCCGGGGGCACCATAAGAGTATTTACAAAGTATATATTATTTTCATGGATTGACCGTGAGTGACCACAAATTGGGACTGCATATTGGGACTACAAATATGGCGCTTATATTGGTATAGAAAATGACAAAGGATGAATGCATACAATGGAATAATTTTGTCCTATTATCTGATGATCTGTTCTCAGTAACTATGGACTATTGAAAAGAATTAATGACAGCAAGGGTCACGGAGGCGAGAAAGGGATTTCAGACTTACTCTCCAGGCTGAAATCTTTGGTGTCGTTTCCCACGTCACTGGTGCCCACACAGGTATACAGACCCCCATCGGAGGGTTCTATTTTGTCAAAGTGCAGGGTGGGTCCCACAGCCCTCACTCGAAGACTGCTGGTGGCCTAAGCACACAAGGTCAATTGCAATGGTATGTAGCTTAGCTTCTGTTAGGGTCAACCAAAGGCTAAACTAAAGCAGGTCACATGGTTTATTAAACTTGATTGTAATGCCAGAGCTTGCAGTTTAAATCACATCACCATGTTAAACCATCTTTGATGTTAACTTATGTCTTATGTCCACTGGGGGTCGCCTTTGCAAGTTTAATGCCAGGTTATCTAAACTCCGTGAATAAGTTGTTAAACTAAGATGGTTAAGGGAAGCAATTCCTTATTTACAGTTTGCTAAAAAGTTTGCATACCCTAGCTGAATTTGTGAAATGTTGCCATTTATTGTGAAAATATGACTCATCAAGCAAAAACTTGTCTTTTTTTTTTTTAAGGATAGTGATCATGTGAAGTCATTTATTATCATATAGGTGTTTGGCTCCTTTTTAAATGATAATGATAACTGAAATCGCCCAAACGGCCCTGATCATAAGTTTACATACCCTTGAATGTTTGACCTTGTTGTATTGGCATAAGGTGACACACTCCAGTTTAAATGGGTATTAAGGGTTAATTTTCCATGCCTGTGGCTTTTTGAACTGTTACTAGTGTCCGTGTATTGTCATTGAGTTTGTCAGCTCTCGAGTGGATGCACTGATCTGGCTAGACACTGAACCATGGGAAGCTGAAAAGAACTGTCTAAGGACCTTCGTAACAAGGCTGTTCAACTTTTTAAAGATGGGAAAGGATATAAAAAGATATCCAAAGACTTGAAAATGCCAGTCAGTCAGTACTGTTCAGTCCGTGACTAAGAGGTGGAAACTTAGGGAATATGGCGATAAGCTAAGGTCAGGTAGGGCAAGAAAGACTTCAGCCCAAACTGCCAGGAGAATTGTTGGGGACACAAAGAAAAATCCACAAGCTACCTCAAGAGACATACAGGATGCTCTGGGAGAAGATGGTGTGGTCGTTTAAAGGAGCTCAATAAGCGGGTACTTAAACAACAATGAGCTGGTCGAATTGCTAGAAGCAAGCCATTCTTGCGCCAATTCCACAAAAAAGCCCGCCTAAAATATGCCAGACAACATCTTGACATGCCTCACAACTTCAGGAACACTGTCATTTGGAGTGACGAGACCAAAATAGAATTTAATGGTCAAAGCCATAAGCGCCATGTTTGGAGAGCAGTCAACAAGACTCATGGTGAAAAATATACCATTCCCATGGTAAAGCATGGTGGCTCTCTGATGTTTTGGGGGTGTGTGAGCTCTAGGGAATCTCAGGAAAATTGATGGCAAGATGAAGGCAGCATGCTATCAGAAAATACTGGCAGACCATTTGCATTCTTCAGCAAGAAAGCTGCACATGAGACGCGCTTGGACTTTCCAGCATGACAATGATCCAAAGCACAAGGCCAAGTTGACCCTCCAGTGATTACAGAAAACTAAGGTGAAGGTTATGGAGTGGCCATCACAGTCTCCTGACCTCAATATCATGGAGCCACATAGGGAGATCTCAAATGTGCAGTTCATGCAAGGTGATCAAAGAATTTGCAGGAGCTGAAGGCATTTTGCAAAGAAGAATGGAAAGCTACACCACCTGAGAGACCACTATCACAAAAAGACTGCACGCTGTTAATGATGCTAAAGGGGGCAATACACAGTTTTAAGAACTAAGGCTATGCGCATTTTTGAACAGGGTTCATTTCTTTTTTTCCCCGATTGCCATGTTTTATTTGATTACTGATTGTGCCATTCAGACATACAGTTGGATATGAATCCAATAAGAAATAAAGGAAATGTGTTTTGACTGGCATTTCATGTCTTCTTTAAAAAATGGTACCTATTTTACAAATTCAGCCATGGTATGCAAACTTTTGAGCAAACTGTACATGTTAATCATTTTAAAATATGTATAAAAGGTGAGACCAAAATATGTTTGCCATGTTGGCAGTTGTTATAACAACAGAACTCCTATAACTTATTATACATTTTAGTGAGTGCGTTTACATGACAATAGATAAAATAGATTTATTCTGTTAGTCCAACTAAAACCAGACTTTTAAAATACATGTACACGCTAGTCTGACTGGATTTGTTCTAAATTGAATTTCTCAAAGTCAGACGAACACACCCAGATAATGCAGTTATGCTTGAATCGATCTGAACTGGACTATGGGCTCTGCACATGCTCCATAGTTCGTTGTGCAAGGCTTTGACCCAGAAGTCTTGAGGACTTGTGAACAGTTGTTCCTCCTAAGCGTGGCACGAGTTTTTAGTTTTTTTTGGGGCAATTACTTTTCACATGGGTGATGCAAGTTATATATATATATATATATATATATATATATATATATATATATATATATATATATATATATCTCTTCAGCTTCAATAAATTAAATGATCGTTGGTTTTTATATTTTCTTTTTATTTTGTGTATGTTTTCTTTGTCTTATACTACAATTATTTGGATAATCTAAAACATTTAAACATGATAAAAAAAAAGCACAAATAGAAGAAATTGGGAAGGGGCGAATACTTTTTCATTGCACTGTATGTGCCACTTCTCCATTAGAAGAGGGTGTGACCACTTGGAGATTTTTTCTGTAAAAGGATGATGGATTTCTAACTAATACATTTTTACTATATTGTAGGAGGACAAATCAATTTCCCATCAATGTGTGATTTTGGTGGGAACTTCCTCAAAATAAATGAATACACTTGGCCTCAAATTTAACCAGACAGTCCGGTCGGCCACGACCGCATGGGTGGAGCCCCCGAAAGTCCGCTTCTCCCTTTTTTTGTACAGTATATGGCCAATACTGTCACCATGGCAGCCAAAATCAAAAGGTATCATAAGTTAAATACAAGTGTTTGCCACGAACATTGCAATATCCCCCGCCGTCCGTACGATATGTGTTCTAAACGCGCGGCGGGGGATAAATGACACATGTCCATACCAAATATGAAAATAATCGGTCAAAAATTATAGCCTGTGCAGCGTCCTCAAGGAAGTGTCTACGGATGCGGACGCGGCGGCGGCGGCAGAGACAAGCATGGGTCCATAGTAGCAATAATGTACAATAATGCTAGAAGTAGCACAGCACAGCAACAATACGCCTGCGCAGCAAGAAGATTCAAGTTAACGTACATTTTTGTAAGCTGACCTCATCTCAAACTGAAGAAAAGGAGGACTGTTCCTACCAGTTCCATATCAGTGCCTTTACGAATCCAGTGAATCTTGGGAGGGGGCTGTCCAGAACCCACACAGGTCACAGAAGCGTTCCTCCCTGGTTCCACTTCAATGCCAGTCTTGCTCAAGGACACAGTTGGACGCTCTGATATGGAGGGAACACTGCATAGTGAGGCTAAAGCTGAAAATAACTTAATAACTAACAAGTTCTTTGGTGTAATTCTCTTGTGGTGGTCAGGCTGTTTTTTTTTAATGAAGCGTATAAACCGAAGACTTATTGTATCCTGTTCATGAACAATATAGTGATCACCATAAATCATTGGACAGTGACACCTCTTTTATTCTTTGTCTGCATTCAAGCACTTTAAGTTTGAAAGATAAAATGACAATAAGAATGAAACGCAGACTGTCATCTTTAATTTGAGGGCATTTTCATCCATATTGGATGAACCGTTTGAAAATGACAGCGCTTCTAGAACAAAGTCCCCCCACTTTCAGGTGTATCAATGAATATTGAAAAGTTTAACATAATTTAGACATAAAATAATCATCGGCAGCATTTGATTGCATATGATTTGCATGCAATGACTGAAGTCTATATTACACAGACATCACCACTTGCTTCTTCAAAATCTTCTGTTTGTTTTTGAGACTTCATGCTTTCAGTCTCATTTTCAGCATGTAAAATCCATGTCTATTCGGATTCAGATCCAGTCAGTCATTGACTTGGCAACAGAATCAAAATAACAAAATACGCGTTGTGTCCAATGAATTATGATTCTGACTGTATGTGAATAAGGTGCACATTTATGATCACCTAGTGGCCACAAGAATGAGGTATGTTGCCACTGCAAACACAGCCCTGGGGCCTGTATCACAAAGCAGCATTACAAAGTTTGGTAAATTATAGAGTAAAACCTGGAAAACTCTCCAAAATCTGGGACACGATTGCAGTAAAGAGTTGTTGCGGTTTTATTCACAATAGATACTGAGGAAATGAAATACTTGTATTTCGGGATACAGATCCCTGGATTTAACTTCCGATTTGTGTGAGAAATACTTCATTGAGGCAACTACTTATCCTGGGATCTGGCCGGAAAAGGTTTATTTTCATTTTTGACATAATACTTGTTTCATGGAGCAGTACCGGTTCACCCAATACGCACACTACGCACGTTGCGTAGGGCCCCGCAAACTAATAGAGGCCCCGTGAAAAAAAAAAAAAAAACGGATTTATCGCGACCGTCCGTCAGCGCCGCGTGTCCCAGATTCCCAGCGCATCAGCCTAGCAAGACTTTGGTCGTGCGTTGAAGCTGTTCTGCAAGTAAAGGCTCGGAGATTCCTTTGCGAGAATCTTGCGAAGTTGTTGCGCGATAAGCCCTCCAAACCCTGCGATAACTGCAGCTATGGCATGGTTTGAGGGCTTATCGCGCAACTTCGCAAGATTCTCGCGTAATTTTTTCGGGAATCTCGCCAAGAGCCGCTTATTATTTAGTAGACGCGCCAACGCACCCAGTGTTTCGCACGCCACGATGAAGCGGAGTTATCCCTCGGGGAATGAAAAAAGGAGGAAGAAACAGCATGACAATGAACTGCTTGAACAGCAGTCAGGTAACTCTCCTCTCCGGGTGGGAGAGTGGGAGGGACTAGTCCGTGTTTGACCTACATTAATAGGGCGGTGAGCCCTGGGTGAACTCCGGTTCCCATGTGCGTCTTGCTGGCTTCTATAATTTTAGCTGTAGTGTAGTTACAACTGCACTTATCAGGGCTCTCAAGTCTCACGCATTGAGCGTGAAACACGCGCATTTCAATAAGTTCACATGCCACACATGACATTTCTCACGCTGAGAAGAGATAAAACTCGCCGCATATTAGTAACATAGACTATATAAAAGAGATTAGTAATCTATGAATGGATGAGGCGAAGGCAGATGGCTCTGCTTGAATCGGCAACCTATCAGCCAATCAGAAAATAGTATTTCTTGTTGCCAGGTGAAATAGCAGCGCCGTAATCACGTCTTCTACACGCGTGCGAATGCTGCCATTGCGTGCACGCGTCAAAGAGCTGGAAGTGTAAGGCAGAAATCAGGTAATCACTTCATCACTTAATTTTTTTTTTTTTTTTATAACTGCTTATTAAAGTCGAGGAACTATGTAGGATATTTGCTTTATGGATAATTTTTTCCTCAATTTAACAGCTTTAGACGGTTATGGTTAGATGAATTGACTTGCAACTTGTTACGGGGAGAGTGGGGACTCTCTGCCCTCCATGTCGTGTATTTTGGCTGAAAATAAACCCAGCTCCGATCCAGTGTCAGAGGTGGTACCGCAACATCTCTTGTTTGTGACAGACAAAAGGATACAAATATGCAAAAGAATTATTTAATTTAGCCTTTATTATACTGGGGAGTCCCACTGAAATTAAAAAAGTACAGATATTGGGGGGAATGAAGTCACTTCTTCTTCTTTAAGTTTACTGGCAGTTGGAATATTCAATAACTGATCCTGGTGTGCCATCTAGTGATAGAATATTGTGACTGCGTGCATAAATTTGCTGCTTCACGTCCACTGGCGGACACATCTGCACAAAGATACACCGTTGTTCTTCTCGAACACGCCAAATCCAGATAATCCGTAAATGATGAATTAAATTAATATTTTAATTTTAAACGAGTAACTAAGTTGCCAGTGTCAAAGTAAAGAAGTGAAAGTACACTTTTTATCTTTTAAATGTAGGAGAGTAAAAGTCCCAGTTAAAAAAAAAAAATCTTAAAGTACAAATCCTCAAAAAAAAAAACTACTTGAATACTGTAACGAAGTACATGTACATCGTTACTATGCACCTTTGAAAACGGGAGTATCATGCAGCCCCCGAAGAAAAGCTCACTCATGCAAATATCATATGACGACATTATTGATGATTTTGCATCCAGAAAGTGCAGAAAGGGACACTTTTAATGGTGAGTTATTTCAAACATTAACATGTTTACATGCCCAACATTTACGACTGTATGATTGTTTGATTTCACATTTAGTTTGATTTGATTTGTTCTGATTTGGTCTGAATTTATTCTTAGTTAGACCAACAGGTGGCGACAGTGCAATATGTTTAAAGGGGGGATTAGTGGAAGCACTGGGTGTCAGGTGCGACTGTTGAAAATTTTTGGAGTTCAGTTAGGAGGGCCCCTCAGCAGAATTTTGCCTAGGGCCCCATGGAGGTCTGAACCGGCTCTGTCATGGAGAAATATAATCAGTGAGTTTTTATCAAATCAGTAAACATTTATAAACAATCATGGTTATTTGCCTTTTCAAAATGCAAAAAACAGGAATTATTTTCCTGAACTATACTTAAGGTTTAACATTTATAAACTCCTAAACATATCCAAAATAATATGCAAAATGGTTCAAATTTAAAAACATAGAATACTGGAAAGTAAAGAAGTGTTTACTTCAGAGAAAGTATGTGATATGCACCATATTTTGTGATTTTTATCCTAGTCCGCTAAACACTTTCTTGACGATAGCTGTTTGAGAAACAAACACTCACACAATACAAAAGGACCGAGTCAAGATAGGACTTTTCCAAAGATCCATACCGGTGACGTCAAGCCAAAAGCTGTCCTGTCTCTCTCCGATTTTATTGACCGCGAGGCACGCGTATTGTCCAAAGTCACTTCTCACCACTGAAGGTATGGTCAGCTCACTTTTGTCCGAATTGAACTTGTAGCGGGTGGCATCCGACTGTGGAGGGCTGTGGAGAATGAAGGCACCACATATTTTGAGCTAGGGAAAGCTCAGACTGTGATGCCAGGCCAGTTATTTTGATGCTACAGTGCATAAGTGTCAATCAGATAGCAAGGGGAGGTGGACAGGAGGAGCAAGGATTATTGCATAGACACAGGATGCCATACTATATTTACACTACACTGAAACACAAACGTGAAAATATGGCAAGCAAGGCACCCAGTCAAATTCTACTCACCTCCCATTTTGTTTTATTCAGTGAATAAGTTGTAATATGGGGCCTAATTGACCTGGCTGACTAAGATGAAGACATTTTGGTTTTTTTGTATGGTTTTCCACTCATTCCATTCAGGTGCTTTTCACTTTTCAATCCCCACTACGGGAATGACCAATCGTACATTATAGAATATACTGTTCAATCTCCATTGCTGATGTGGGAGAAAATACACTGCGTTTCCACTGAATGGGAAACTAATTTTTCGCACGGACAGATTATATTCAAAGTGAAAGCAAAGACACAAATGCATGCGAAAAGACGTTAGTTCGGCCAGGGGCAACGCGAATCACGCGGGAGACACCGTATGATGCGACGCGAATGGCACAAATGCATGAAATGAGGCTGTTGCAAGTTACGTAGGTGGTCACGTGATCCCCGAAGCAAAATGTACACAAAGGTTGATCGTAGCATAGTGAATATGGGGAAATCTTGTGCTGCTGTTGCTTGCACCAATAATAATGCCATTCAGTCGTCTGGAAAATAAGGCAAAATAAGTTTCCATCAATTTCCACAAAATAGTGAAGCCCTTTTGAAAGAGTGGCTTGTTAAATTAAGAAGAATTGACTGTGGACAGCCTTACAAACCAACAAAACATTCAGTTCTTTGCTCAGAGCACTTCGAGAAAAGCTGCTTCACGTACCAGAAGTTCACAAGTAAGTCAACGGTTTTGTTGCAATAAAAACTGGTTTTAAAGTGAAGATTTAAAGAAATTAGTGTTAAATATATATTTTATACAAATATTAACCTTAAAGGGGACCTATTATGCTGATCCTTCTTTTAATACATATTAGTAATGTTATAATGTTGGTTGTCCATGCTCAACCTCTGAAAAGTTTCTAAACATAAGATACAGGGGTTTTGCCGTAATCCAAGAACGTGATTTCGTGAGCGTGATTTCCTCTCTGAACAGCTCCTCCCGAGATCTTCACGAGATCTGGGTAAAACCTGACGTCAGGTTGTGCCATCCAATTAGTACAGACCTAGCCAGAGCCAATCATGGCGCTGGACCTGCCCACACCGGAAACTATTCTAGCAGGCATTAACAACGGCAGATCATACTATGCCTTAGTAGCATCTTCACTTTTGGAAATACAAAAGAAGAACCGCAGATCATTTGAGGTGCAATTTTGTCAGTATCTCTCCCAATGCTGCTTGTCCGTTTACTTTTGGACGCGAAGAAAAACAACGATTTTTCTTCCAAAAGACGATGCCACCAGAAATCAGTGGGTAGCTTTTTTTGTTTGCTGGCAGCAATAAGCCACGGCCAAAGGGAACGTTAGCTGATTGTGCTCAGCATTTCACCAAAGACAGCTTTATCAATAAAGGATAATTCCACACAGGATAAGCGTTTCAGCTGCTTCTCAAACCTGAAGCAGCTGCATCGATCAAGCGCTCGGAGCCACACGCTGTAAGTAACGATAGAACAGCAAATAATGTAAGTGAAGCTAACGTGTTACGGGTGGCTAGCAGGACCGCTAGCGATAGTTAGCACTAACAACTGGCCTCAAACGCAGGCTTGGTAAAATATCTGAAGATAAAGCCTGTATCAGTCGCGACTGTCCATGACTCACAGACACAGAAGCTGTAAGTTGCTTTTACTGCATAAGCCAACCTGAGATGATTGATAGCCAGTTGATTGTGGCTGTAGCACAGCGGCCTAACGTGAGCAAGTTACTGTTGCTAATGTTTGTGTCCTCAATATGCAAGAGTGATATCAGGGAAATTCTACAGAAGGTGTGTGAACATAAACCTCATTTGAAGCTAACTTTTAATACTTGTTTGTAATTTGGATGCTTGGTACAACTGTTCACAGTAACAGAACTTGCTGTCTGTAAAACCTGTATTGCAAGGGTTTGTCTCTGTGGTTATGACCGCTCGGTTACCAGCTACTGCATGTTAGTTTGCGTGCTCTGCTAATTAAAAATGCTCCTGGTTGACTTATATGCAGTAATTCTGATCGGTATGCTTGTCTTACTTCGGTAAGCATCAATGTGGCAGTTTCATCATAACGCCCGATTGTAGCCTCTACAGTTAGTGATCGCTTCACTTATCCATGACCGGGATCAGCAGGATACTTCACAAATGTCTGAGCAAGCTCTCTGGTGCTACCATGAAAGCAATGCGAAACGCAAAAGCTCTACCGGTTTACAAATGATTTCTCTGCACTACCTTGACATAATTTCATCCCCCTTTAGAAATTGTTGTGGCTAATAAAAAGCCGAAAAAGGCGGAGATTAAATAGGTAATTCTTTCCTGTGGAAGTGATCGATTCGCTAGCTCCACATAAGCAACTTGTCCGCGCTAACGGAACGTAGGGTTTGCAAAACCTGTATTATGTTCATAACATAACCGAGCTCGACTATATTATGTTCATAATATAACCGAGCTCTCTCAAGCTGTCGCGTACTACCCATAAAGCTGCTTTCACATCGGACACGAAACGAATTTTTTGCGCGACAGATTACATTCAAAGTCAATGCAAAGACGCGAATACGGGCATGTCAAGCCGCTTCCACACCGGACGCGAAACGAATTTTTCGCGCGACAGATTACATTCAAAGTCAATGCAAAACGCGAATACGGGCATGTCAAGCCGCTTCCACACCGGACGCGAAACGAATTTTTCGCGCGACAGATTACATTCAAAGTCATGACCACTTATCAGCTACTGCATGTTACTTCCCCTGCTCTGCTAATTAAAAACGCTCCCGGTTAACTTATATGCAGCGATTCTGATCGGTATGCTTGTGTTACTTCGGTAAGCATCAATGTGACAGTTTCATCATAACGTTGCCTGATTGTAGCCACTACAGTTGAAGCTAACCGGAGAGGTGCTGTATATGTCTGCAGAGTTGGGCTGCAGTTAGACCAGACGTAGGTTTTGCAAAGCTTAGGGTGAGTTTTTGGTGCTTGTGAAACGATCGCTTTGCTTATACATGACCGGGGTCAGCCTGATACATCCCCAATGTCTGAGCAAGCTCTCTGATGCTACCGGTAAAAGCGATAGGGAAAAGCACAGGCTATAACGTGAATGGCATCATAAACGATTTCTCTGCATTGCTGTCGATTGAATATTAAATCGGCGACTGAATATTAAATTCTTTCCTGTAAAAGTGATCGATTCGCTAGCTCCACATAAGCAACGGTTCGCAAGAGACGGAACTTACAGTCTGTAAAACCTGTATTATGCTCATAACAATACCGAGCTCTAGCTTGCTCTCGCGACAATCCATAACGCCCCATTCTCCGCGAGGAAAAGCTGGTCATTCCGATGCAGTAAGTAAACCATTACCACGGGCAATTTCGAAAAGGCCGTTTAGCCTGGAGCTTTCGCCCCTCCGTCATATACCAGCCAGCGAAGCTGTTCGTTTCTCCACGCCAACAACACACCACAGCTATGCACACGACCCAGCAGGTCCTAATACACACCGAAGCAGTCCATAAGCTGTTGGTCCACTTTTAGCTGCTCCTCACTGTCCATGTTTCCCTCTAAACTCAGACCCACCGGATTTCTACGGTCTCCGGTCTACACTTGGGCATGTCGACCCGTTCTACAAATGTGTCTATATGGGGTGGATTCTAGCTTCCCCTGCATCCTAGCTATAGTAGAAGAACCGCTGTAACTCACCAACTGTTGCCGTAGCAAACTGTAGCCGATAGCAAATTTGAGCTTGCGCTGAGAGATATTCGCACTGCGTCCTCCACTTTCGCCGCCGCGTTTGTTAGAACAAGATCATGTCATTAGATCTATATTCAAGTATAACGTTAGATTGCGGAATTTTCCCGCCGCTTCCTTATCAGATTGCAGACGTGTCTCAGGTTTCACTCTGGGGAGCCGGACACGGAAAACTGCGTTCTGCAGCCTCGTCACGCCCAACTCCGCCCTCCACAGAGCTGGCCAGTCAGAAGAAAGTGGGTACACGGGGAGTGGGGGCCATCGCGGAAGAGCCACCCCAGTGAGGCGTTTCAGGCAGAGACTACAATGCACTACAAATGCAGTTGTTTGAGGATGGCAGTATGAGCGAAATAAATACCCTTTTTTTACTTTGCGCGATCAGGAGTACTCTAGGGGAGTCAAAGACCAAAATATAAACTTGGAAAAATAGCAAAATAGGTCCCCTTTAAGCCTGAACGCCCTTGTAAAGGAGGCAATGAATTTGCATAATAAATACAGCATGTTTCCTAATCGCAACCTCGTCATGCGGCATATCCTCTTAAAGCGAAGAAACTCGGCGAAAAGATCGTGATGACCGTTTTTACCTAAACCGAACACAATTCAAGTACCAAGCAAGTAAATAAGCATCTAGCAAAACATTAAATAAAATAAGATCAGTGCTCTATCGCAAGCATTTCTGCTGAATTTGTGCTATGCATACAAACGATACCTCAAATGAAAAAGGACAGTCCGCAAATTCCAACGATATAAGCCTTGTCATTTTAACTGCCAGAATTTATACCGTTCAGGCGGTGGGTGATATATGTCTGTTAGATATTTTACTGAATTTTTTTCCAGTGGAAGGCCTTTGGGTAGATAGGAAAATCCCAAATTTTCATGTTCCAAAAGTGAACGGTTTGTTTGCTAGGGCCTCCAGAAAGGTCACCCTCTGGAGGGCCAAAATTGAACTTTTAAGAAAAATAGGGTTTTGAGTTGAAATATCTCAGTGCGCCCTCAATAGCCCAGCTTCATTTTTGCTGATGTCAATCTGTGTTGGGAGGAGTTTTGGAAAATCATGAAATTTTGGTGGGCTGTTGAGGGCGCCACCTATAGGGGGCGCTTGAAAACACCACTTTGAGCCCAAGTAGCACTTACGTTTGAGGCATTCCTTGCTTGCGCCCTCATTAGCCCAAGCTTGTTTATGCGAGATATGATTCTATAACAGTGCCTTGTGCTATTTCACTTGAAATTGTAGTGGGAGGGTGAGGGCGCGGAATTATAGGTGGCACTCAAGTTTGTGAAAATGCATCTGCGGCTGTAGATCTCCAGGCGCCCCCATCAGATTTGAATGAAATCTGTTTTATTTGATAGCCCTACATGTCCACTATATGTACCATAAAGATTGAAGTGGGGTTCAACTGTATTAACCCCTTTTTGACCATCCCAGTAGACACACTTCTTATATTCTGGACTTGGGTCTGAGGTTGCCATTCTTGGAATTGCAAAGTAAAGAAACCATTTTCATCAGCTCCCCCATCCTGAGGATGAAATGGGAGGTTTTACAATTAGGAGGGGCAAGGGCATTTTTTGAACAAAACTCTCCAGGGTACTTTTGTACAGCTATTGACTTTGTGACGTCTGTGGATTGAATAAAGGGATGAAGGCAACAAGGCATGATGGAAAGGTAACCAACTGAAGGTGCACACATCTGGCCCTTGGCCAAGGGTTATTTCATTAGCTGGAGGGCCTGAAATAAAAATCTATTCATCCAATTGAGCAGCGGTGAGACTGGGACAGGAAAAGCAATACATGTAACTGCACACATGTGGGTGGGCCCAGGACGGGGGATCAGATAGAACCCTCTGCTGAGCAGAAGGTGGAAAAGATCATCAAAAAGGAGTCACCACATTTTCTCATTCACATCTGTATGCATCAGGCTGTTGCACTGTGTACTTTCAGTTTCACCTGACAATGGGCACAATTTTTACTTTCTAACTCTTTTCATGTTTTCATATTTCACGTTTCATGTTTTCTGTCGTTATCTCCAAAAAATAACAGACTAGGGGGGAAAACCAAGTGTCTGACATCATACTTTCACCTGAGTTTTCTCTAACAAAGTAGAGATGATGGAAATAATGAGTGATTTATTTTCCTGAAATTAGCATGACAAAAGAAGTAAACAATTTTTTTTTTTAAGTTATTCATGAGCGGTGAAGCGTGCAATCTGTCCGGCCCCGCCTCCAATCTTCTAAACATTCCAAAGGAAGTCAGCAGAAGGCCAGACCCTATCCATTGGTTCAGAAGAGAGCTTTAAACTGCTGATTGCTCAACTAAAAATCATCCATTGGCATTGAATTCAAACTGACACCTATGCTGACTTATGTACCGTAACAACACTACATAGACAAGCGTATGGAATGGTCACGTCACACCTTTCAGAATGATGGTCAAAAAGGGTTAAAACAGTTGAACCCCACATCAATCTTTTTGGTACACATAGTGGACATGTAGGACTATCAAATAAAACAGACTTAATTCAAATCCGATGGGGGCGCATGGAGATCTACAGCCGCGGAATACCCCTATTTTTGCATTTTCACCGAATTGAGTGCCACCTATAGTTCCGCGCCCTCAACATCCCACTACAATTTCAAGTGGAATAGTACAAGGCACTGTAATAGAATCATATAATGCATAAACAAGCTTGGGCTAATGAGGGCGCAAGCAAGGAATGCCTCAAACGTGACTCCTACTTTAGTCCAAGATGGCGTATTCAAGCGCCCCCTATAGGTGGCGCCCTCAACAGCCCATCAAAATTTTGTAATTTTCCAAAACTCCTCCTAATATAGACTGACAACAGTAAAAATGAAGCTGGGCTATTGAGGGCGCACTGAGATATTTCAACTCAAAAACCTATTTTTCTTAAAAGTTCAATTTTGGCCCTCTGGAGGGTGACCCTTCTCGAGACCATAAAAACCAAACCGTCGACTTCTGGAACCTGAAAACCTGGAATTTTCCTATTTACTAATAGATCTTACACCAAAAGAAATTTCAGGCCATTTACTATCACACATATATCAACCCCTAATAGAAATCCGCCTGACCGTTATAAATTCTGGCAGTTAAATTGTCACCATACTCAAAGAACAGCAGGCATACACTTTAAATGCTACAGAGATGAGCAAAAAATTTTCTTACCTTTGACATTTTGTCTTAAAAGCTGTTTGTGGGTAAATCTGCGCTTGCTATTGTTTTAGCCAGTCTATCTGAGAGTCCTCTCGCCATTGTGCTATGCACTGGAAGGCCTCAGCAGTATAATCGCTTAAAATGGTTCGTTTTTGTATTTTTGCGATAATTAACCGCAAAATATTCAACTGTTATTTTCAAAGCCGGTTTATGACTGAGAATCCTCGCGCCGATATGCTCAAGTTCAAACACAGCACAGCTATACAAGTGCTAAATCGACCAGTGAATATATAGATGTTGAGCTAGTGTCGTGGATAAGGCGGAGCATTTGGACCTGAGTTTCAATATCCGGTTATACATGCGACCTTTCAAAGCAAGGAAATAAATTTTTTTTGGATAAATAAATAATAATTAATCGATGCATCCCTATTCAATCAAAGCTATCTTCCTGGGTTACTTCGGGGATCACGTGACTTACACTACGGTTTCTGCATCCAGTGCAACGCCTCCATTCCCATTTTGCTCCACCTCAAAATATTCATGTTGAGCAAAAATTTTGCGCGAGTAGAGCAGTGGCAGCAACATTGGCTAGCTATGCTACATACCTACACATTCAAAGCACAGTTAGCTGCATTGCTTGAGATAACGGAAAAGCTAACTACCGAGCAAGCTAGCTAGGAAGCTAGCTGTATCAAATAACATATGTAACACAGTTTCACAAAAAAAAAATAGAAGTCTAGTTCAACATCAGATATGACAACATCATCAGAATTGTGAATACTTTTATTCTCAAGTAGCCACAATGTTCATGAAGTAAAATGTTATTGGTGGTAGCATGGCAACATTAGCGTCACCATATTGTTGATGATTTTTTGAAATTCAAGGAAGTACTGCCCCTCGAGTGTAAACAATGCTCAACTGGCATTGCTGTTGGTATTGCTGCGATGTGAATGTGCATGTCAATAGATGACATCGGAGTGAGCTTGCAATACCCATTATCCATTGTGCTTGACATCACGCATTTTCGGCTGGGGGTGTAAACTCCGCCATATCTCATATAGATTTCCATTGACAACCACCTACAAAACGTTCATTCCTACCATTTATACACAATATTTGCACACTTTTCTCATAAATTACAGAGCAACAACGACATGGAAAGTACGTGATTTGGTGGTGTTTGTTTTATAAAGTTTTAGGGAGTTTAAAAGGTTGAAGTACGAGATGAATGAAGTGGCTGCATGCATTCATTTTCATTTTGTAATACGACTATGGGCTGCGAACCATACAGCGAGATGGGAATGAAAATTTTAGCGTATGTAACCGGTGGTGTCTATGTTAAAAAGAAATTGTCACGACAGTAGGCAGAAAAATGGAAAATAACCAGTTCAAAAAGCAAAGAAGAGCTAATTTTAATAGCCCAACAGAAACCGCTATCTCTATGAATGAAGCTTGGATCAAGCTAAAGATCGGGACACATACCAGTTCTAACAACAATTTTGTTGGCTGCCTTTACCCAGTCTATCATAGCTCATTGTCAGCTTGGAAGCGTAACATTCGGAATGGTGGAGGGCAATCACATGGGCCTTGACCGAACAGGCCAGCATGTTTTAGGCAGATCTTCCTTTTCCACTTCTGAAGATAGTATGTGACATTTGCACAGCCCTTGACAGCATACCGTGTAGTTGGCTTCTAATTAAGAGTGAAAAGATAAGCTTTACTGCTATGAATTTGTATATGCACAGCCAGCATGGACACTTTGAAATAAAAGGAAAGAAAAACTTTTTTGCCTTTGAAAGTGGTTATTTTCTCTTTTTTCTGCCTACAGTCGTGAAAATTTCTTTTTAACGTAAGCCCCACTGTTTACATACGCTAAAATTTTCATTCCCATCTCGCTGTATGGTTTGCTGCCCATAGTCGTATTACAAAATAAAAGTGAATGCGTGCAGCCACTTTATTCATCTCGTACTTCAACCTTTTAAACTCCCTAAAACTTTATAAAACAAACACCACCAAATTGTGTACTTTCCATGTCATTGTTGCTCTGCAACTTCTGACAAAAGGGTGCAAATATTGCGTATAAATGGTGGGGATGAACGTTGTGTTGAAGGTTGTCAGTGGAAATCTATGAGATACAGCGGAGTTTATACCCCCGGCCGAAAATGTGTGACGTCACGCGCAATGGATAATGGGAATTTCAAGCTAACTCTGATGTCGTCTATCCTCTACCAAGTTGTTCTCCCATAGAAGTGAAAGGATTCCTGGCACAAACAGAGTAGCAAATCTTCAAAGTGAAAAGATAAAATGATCCTGCGGTCAAACTCCCGCGAATAAAGCAAGGAGAAATTTTGTTTCACGTTAGGTGGAAACGCAGCATTTGGCAGGCGTCATCAGTGAGGTCAACAGCGTCATCTTTTCCCAATGCACCCCAAAAGCCAATCTTGAACAGAAGAGAACACCAGACACCCTTCTAGTGCACCTAAGCAAGCAGAATGGGATTGGGCGCTAGAGAGTGATTCCACCCAAATCATGGTCCACTGAACACTCCCTTACCCTAGTTGACACTACAGCTGATGACTCATTCAGGGGATTTACAGCTAATGACAGGCCTGAAAGGCTCCAGATTTCATCCCAGTCTAGGAGGCTCACCGTTACACTAGAAGGAGTCCAAGTAGTGAAAAGTATTTTGGAAGCAATATAATTACCTTGACCATGGGTAAAACAGCAAAAGCCTCATGAATGGTAATTTTTTATGCCACACATCCTACATGGCACCATTTACCCATCAACACCCAGCCTTTACAAAACCAAGGATGACTGCGCTGCCGAAGTTACGTAATTAAGACCAGATAACAGATCTGCTCAATTTTTTTTTTTAAAACAAATTCTGAGTTAACCACAACATTTCATGGAATGAAATAGAAAATTAAATGTTGCTAATACATTTCAGCACAGGTTGGATGCATTTATTTACAGCAAAATGAAAAAGATTTTACAAATCAAGAGCAAATATTGAGAGATAAATCAGCAGTCTGAATTTGAGTCTTTGCTGAGGACCTTGATTAGTAGAATCTGGTGTGTAACAGTTAGTTTGAATGAAAGCCTACACCCTCACTAGCCCGTCCTGCATAAGACTGAGGACCCCAAGGCAATCAAAAAACACGGAAAAATCTGTATTCGGGCAGAGGAGTTAAATAGCATAATACGGGAATTTAGATAGTGCGAGGCATACTGTGATCTTGGAAGTTACAATTGCAGCACAGCAGCTGCTGATGTGAGTTATGGCCACACAAATTATGATGACGAGCATTAACAGAGGTGGAGAGCTGGTGTTACATATCACAGGATTTTTTCAAGGGGTCAGCAGCACTTGATCAGGCATCCAACATGTTTTTTTATTATGTTGGATAAACATGAATGAAAAATCAGCTTAAAAACTATTCATTATTTTGACGATGAACTCTCATTGTAACAAATCTATGATATCATTGCTTGTTACAATAACAAAAAGAGCTGAAATAAAGCTGCCAATTATACTTTCTAACTAAGGGATCCTGACAGTTTGGTTGCTGTCCTTCTGCCCTAGAATGTGTGATATGTATTTGTTGATGCAAACTGGTTTTACATTTCTTCCACAAAAATAAGGGCATGAAAATGTTTGTAAAAATGTGAACATTTTTACCAGATAGATGCTTTGTTTTATCTTGAAATGCATTCCAAATGCAGACCAATGTGCACAGCGTACATCAGCGCAACACAATGCCATACCAAATGGGACAGGATTAGTTGAAGGTGACAATGCACATGTTGAAATCGGGCTCTGAGGCATGACCACGATTTAGTTTGTATATAGATCAGTAACACTACAGGCTTAGGAAAGTCACCTCATCCAGGAGATATTTGGGGTGGGAACTCCAGTGACCAAGCAGCTAATCGTCACGTTGGTTCTAGGTCCTGCCAGGACACTTTTCTTCTTCTCACGAATAACAGCGGTTGGAGGTGCTGGAAACACAAACTGCATAAGTGTTTGGAGGGGGGAAGGCACATCATTAAGTCGGAAAGAACGGAAGTGAAAAGCAGAACAGATTATTTTGAGGTGATAGTTCAAAAGAGATGAAATAATTGAAATAAATCTCCTATCCCCCTGACATCCCATATTTAAAGGTGAATTGATGCTTTGTCTAAAATTTCCCCAATTAGCAATAAATCATGACCCATTGAGATAAATAACTGACCGAAATTTCAGAAAAAAATGTTCACCGATAGCACTTTTATTGAGGGATTTTGTACTCAAAATAAGAACTTGGAAGTTCACATTTGCATGCGTTCTGATGACATCATACCGAGAACAACAAAGCCAGTAATGGCTGGAGAAGTGATTATGTAGCGTGTTTTGCTTTCTGAACATTCAGTAGTTTCAACAAAGCCATGATGGTAGGATGGTTCTCTCATAGAGCCCTTATATTCATATAATTTAATTTTTATTGTTGAATGGCAGTTGGATGCCACGTAGGATCTTCTTGTTCACTCTCGGCATGACGTCTCACTTCCAGGTTCTGATTCAGCGTGCTGCTTGAATTAAAAAAAACCCCCAACAAAACCGCAATCAATGAAATTTTTTTTTCTTAAAATTTTGGTCAGTTGTTATTTCTCTCAATGGGTCATGATTTATTGCTAATTGGGGAAATATTTGACAAAACATCCATTCATCTTTAAGCCAAGATGGCTTCCCTGCATTTGTATTGTAAATAGTACCTTCTCTTGTTCATTAATTTTATAAATACCACTAGTTTATTATGGAATACCATTTGGGTCAAAAAATTAAGTAAATAAATAAATAAGTATATAAACAATCAAATATGCCCATGAAATAAATAAATATGGAAATGAAATAAATTTTGAAATAAGTAAATGGAGCAAAAAATATATTAAAATATAACTAAATTTAAACACTGAGATATAAATTAGTCAATATAGTTCAGTTGATAAATAAATACCTTTTTATTTTAAAAATTACATTTTTCAAGGGACTACTTTTATTTATTTCTGGGGATTTATATTTCATAATTCCACATTAATTTATTTATTTAACGGCACTGTTATTTCCGAATGCCACATGTATTTATTTCATTTCTCATATTCAAATTAATGGGGCGTAGTTAGCTCACACTATCAGACCGAGGCAAAAGCGCCGAGAACAGCGCTGAATATGTCAATGGAAATATTGCATGGGTCAAGTTGCTGCGCGGTCAGTATGGAAGACTTTGGTGCGCTCCAAAATTCAATGCAATCTTTAGCAGAACAAATTGATCAACATGGTTTGTCAGTGGATGCAATTTTGGCCAGGATTGAAGACATTTTAGAAAAACTTGGGTGGATTAGTGCCCTTTGAGATATAGATGTCACATGGATGGTGAAGTTTTAAATTCTTTTAGGTGATTGAGCACCGTGGTCAAGTAGAAGATGTCCAAGAAATGACAAACAAGATGACAGTGTCATCCCAATCCCTCGCCACCATCAAGGGCTATAACTCCGTAAAAAAATAAGCTTCAACATCCATTTTCAAACTCAAAGTAGATCATGAGTCGCTTATTAAGTATACAAAATTTCACAAATCTACGTATAATAGTTTCAGAGAAATCTTGTCCCTGCCCGGACGGACAGATACATGCGTGAATGGACAGACAGACGGACGGACAGACCCCAATCAAGTATCTCCCGGTTCCATTTTGTGGTGAGGGATAATGAACTGTCAAAATAGTAATCACAAGTCTGTGTGCTTCAGTGCCATCTGCATAATGTACCTAGGTTTGATGAATCTGAGTCTTTAGGAGCTCTTGAGCCAGTGGCCAACGTAAGCCGTCACATAATCCTACATTATTATGGTATAGATCAGACCAATGTAGTGACCATCGTTTGTTTGCTACATTTTACAGTGCATTGTGGGGTCCTGCATAGTGCACGATTTTGGAGAAAGCAAGAAATAAGAAGTGTGGAAATGGCGGATCCCATGGGGTGCCATAATAACGCCGAGGGGACGTTTCATGACTCAGAGAAAACCATCTCCAAGTTCTTGAGAGAGGCTGCTAACCATCTCGAAGCGGGCGTCCCGCGCCTAAGCTTGAAGTAGCAACGTTATCTTTTTGGACATCTTGTACTTCAGCATGGTGCTCAATCTGCCTAAAACAATTTAACAAGTCACCATCCATATCTATATCTTGAAGGGCACTAATCTACTCAAGTACTTTTACAAAGTCTTCAATACCGGCCAAAAGTACATCCGCTGATTAACTACGTTGATCAATTTGTTCTGCTAAGGATTGAATTGAATTTTGGAGTTCAGCGGGGTATTCCAAACTGACTGCACAACAGCTTGTCCCGCGCAATACTTCCACTGACGTATTCAGTAGTTCTCGGTGCTGCTGCCTCAGTCTCAATGTGTGAGCTATCCATGACCCATTCATTTGAATTTGAGAAATAAATTAATAAATTTGGCATTCGGAAATGAAAGTGCCATTAAATAAATAAATAAATGTGGAATTATGAAATAAAAATATCCAGAAATAAAAGTAGTTCCTTAAAGTGCCCCTTCCAGACATATCCCGACATTTTGTGTTAATCCCCAATGCCCTGCCATCGTATTCATACCATTATTTGTGGGAAAAGTGCCTTGGATCGCTTATTTGATGACCTTCTAACCATCACTGAAAGGCAGTCTGAGAAGATGGGCGAGTTCCCTCATGAATATCCGGCGTTTAAATGAGCTTCGCGCTGATTGGATAGTTCAGCTACATTTGTGAATATTCAATATGTATACAGCCCCAACGCCCTACTGGCCCAGAGCCTAGCTAGCTACAACCATAGACGGTGAAAGACAACAGATTTTACAGGTAGCATAGTAAAACTTTCTGCGAAGCAATGGCTACACAAAGTTCACAAATATTGCCTTATGTATATATATATATATATATATGACCCCGAATCTGAAGAGGGGGCCGATGCAATGCTGGAAATGCCATCAACACGTATAACAATGGACGTTACATAGTGGTAATTTTACTAGCCTATCTAACAAATTCGACGAAATGTCTCGCAGCCCTGTCGATTGCAGAACTACCAACTCCAACGTATTCGGCTCAAGTCTCACGCTTCTTAGTGGCATTCGCGTTCCTATGCTGTAGTCAGCAATTATTCAATTAATGCGCATTTAAGAGATTCTCTTGCAGAATTACAGTCGTTGTGCATGAAAGTTTATCAGTTTCACGTACATCACGGTTCATTTCCCCACTAGTGACATGGAAATCGATTATGACTCTGGAATTCTCACGCTTTTCTTTACTCAGGAATTGGAAGCAATGGAATGGCATAAAGACATTTCAAATTGTCTTATTCCATTCAAACAATCAAAACGATCATGAAACGCATTCATTGCTTTCAATCCCCAAGTTAAAAAAAAAAGCGCAAGGGGTCCAGAGTCATAATCGCTTTCCGTGTTACTAGTGGTGAAATCCACCGCTATGCTAGTGAAACTTAACTGCCATGCACAAGGACTTCAATTACGCGTAAGAATCTCATTAATATACGCGCTGATTGAACAATTGCTGACTTCGGTGAATATGTCTCGAAAATACGTGGAGACCTCGCCAGTATCGTGAGAATGCGAAGAAATTTGGCAGCCCTGCGATTAGGCTATTGATTTTTAAACCATTCTAAAAGTGGCCTAGCTCTCGAATAGCCTACCCGGATGGGCTTTCGTGTTAGTAGCCTATGCATGGAGCCCCAATGCATCATCCCACCTTGCCAAAATGAAAACGCAACAAGACCGATGCCTCGTCATTTGCAATTGCCAATAGGTCACCCATATCCCTGCCTGTGATAACCCAGCTAAAGTCATTTTCTGGTGATGAACAGTTTTTTTTTTGTTTTTTTTTTTACACAAGGTCATTCTACATCATGTAAGGAATATTCCGTGAAAAAATCTAACTGATATCTCTGAAATGAAATGACCTCCACTCAGTCAATATTAAAGTTTTGGCAGGCATGACATGTCCTCAAACTAGGCTGGTTAGCTTCACAAGATGTTAATCTACAAATGCAAATGCTTCATTTCTAAAATTTCCGTGGTGATACGACGCAATTCGTGGAGAAATCCGCACCCGGCTTAAATCGCAACTCTTTTGCTGTACCTTCGACTGACCTGCTTTAGGATGGTGCGCATTATCGTCTACATTCATTTTCAATGCTAGAAAAGAAGTTCCTAAACCGAATGACACCCAAACTACTTCCGCGTAAACGAAGTGTAAATAAATTAATTAATTTTAATATGTATTATGTTAGAAATTAATTTTTGAACTTTATTTGGAAACCCCAATATGTAACCTATCATTTACAGCCATAAACTCACATCTCATATTTTTGTCACTTTTCATCACGGGGACTACTTGATGGTCTTTATCTCAAAAATTAGATCAGGCGAGTTTTGCCGTGTTTTCACGGGCGGGGTCACAAATATTAAATGCTTTTTTTCAGTGTCACAGTATCACCCCGATCTCTGAAATAAGCAATATTTTGTTTGAAAGAAAACAATACATTTAAATGGCTGTTATTAATTTTTTTTCAAAGCTGCAGGGAGCCACTGTAGAAGGGCTGAAGAGCCGCACCAGGTTTCCGACCCCCGCCTTAGACTGTGGATGACAGTTGGCATGTTGCTCGAATCTGTGTGTGGGCAGTTACACTCCAGAGTGGGCGAGAACCGGCGAGAATATGAATATTCAATTTGTGGTGTTTCGTAAGACTGCAACACGTTTTTTACTGGCGTAAATTCTCCGCCTATTTCCTTTTATTTGCAAAAACCAATACTTCTAGTGGTGCTGGAGTTCAAGAACCACGACATGTCACAAACTGATTATGGACCAACCATATTCAGATACTAACAGTCCATTTTCTCTCGGAAGGGGCACTTTAAAAAAATGTCATTTTTTAAAATAAAAACGTATTTCTTTATATAATTGCAATTGCAATTGCAAATTGCTAATTGCAGGGTTCATTTCTGTGCAGATGACTGTGTTGTACTCCTCTGCACCAACATGTGCCCAGGCCCTTACCTACTTGCAATCAGCTTTTAATCTTATTCAACATGCTCTAGTGGATCTGAAACTTGTTTTAAATACTGATAAAACTAAGTTCATGTTTTTTTATGCACGGAGTGCCATATGGTACTAAAATTTAGCAAGTTCAGTCTTATAAATATTTGGGTATCTGGCTGGATCATGACTTTTCCTTTAAAACACGTGTCCAACTTGTCCAAGAAAATTAGAACAAAAATTGAGTTTCTTTACAGAAACAGGTCTTGTTTTTCTTTAGACAGTACTAGGAAGAGGATTGCCCAGGCAACAATCTTACCCTTACGTGACTATGGGGATGTCCTTTACATGCATGCCTCTGATAGTACTTTAAGACTATTGGCCGCAATTTATCACAGCGCTCTGCGTTTTATCACTGGTGATGGTTTCCGCACTCATCACTGTGTTTTACATAGTTCAGTAGGGTGGTTTTCCCTTTATTTTAGAAGGACGCTCCATTGTATTTTATTTATTTATAAAGCATTGCTTGGCAAACTTCCTTCATATCTTACTAGGCTTTTGTCCATCAAAATCAGAAGCCAGCATGTCAGATCGCAAGGGTGGATTTTGTTAGAGTCACCCAGGATTAGGACAAATTTGGGCGGTTCTGCTTTTACCTCATTTGAACCTTACGTCTGGAATAGATGCCAAGACTCTCTGAAGCTTGATTGCCTCATTTCATTTGAATCCTTCAAAAATTTTCTGTGGGAGATGTTACTTGAGGAGGCCAGATGTACTTGCCTTTAGTTTTAACTTTGGACTTGTTCTCTGTCCTTTGTCCTTGTATGTTTTTACTTATTTTATTATTTTCTTTTATATTTTTAATTGTATTTTAAAAGTTTGTTTTCCTTTAGTCTGCAATTGTTGTATGTAATTGTGTCAATTCTACTGTGCTCGGTGTTGTTAACCCACTTTGTAATTGTTTTATTGTATTCAGGGCTCCCCTGAAAAAGAGACCTTGGTCTCACTTCCCTGTAATAATTGCCTAATTTATATATTCATGCTTTATTTATATTTCAATATATTTATTGCGCTATTTACTTATTTCTACATTTATTTATTTATTTATTTTTCGCCCAAATGGCATTCCATAGTTTCTTTGCACTTTTATTTCACTAATCTTGTGTGCCTTACCATTGACAATAACAGAAATGCGTATTTGCGCAGAAATAGGCCGTTTCTTGATGGAAGCTTCACAGGTGTATGTGCCGCTGTGTTTTCGCTGGATGTTAGTGATCCTCAGGCTGCGGTTCGGCAGCACACTGATTTGCTCTGTAAAGGAACACGATACAACAGATGCTTGCATCAGCAACACTATGGAACCTTCCTGACATGCATATTTAATGAGAAATTTAGCTTCTAAAAGCATACAGGCATGGATTCAGTCAACCTCAGTTTCAAATCAGCAAAAAAAAAAAAAAAATCAGCAAAGATTGCTTTTTTCCATCATGAAAGACACTTGGTGAATTCATCCATCAACATAATGAACTCATCAAGACAACACTTTAAATGAACATTAAAATTTACAATTCCATGTGATTGAATCCAAGCCTCTCTCTCAATGGGCACCGATGGTGGTGTTGTAATTATTATTTTTAAAGATAAAGTGGGAGGATTATTATATAATATCCCTCTCTCACTTCCCCCCTGACAAGGCTGCCCAAATTTGGCCCTTGAATCCAAATTTGGTTTTCTCTCCTTTGAAGCAACTAATCGAATTGTTATTTCCACTGATTGGACAGACTGTCATGACACTTGACTTTCAGGTGAAGGGAGGGTGGAAAACCAGTAGTTCTCGGCTCTAGAGGACCGTGTTTTGAGCGGCCTTGCCCACTAAGGAGTGTCTCCCCAGTAGTAATGACAGTAGCAATACTTCATCACTGGGTGGCCGTACAGAGGGACCCTAAACTGCGTTATATCTCCTCTGGTCTTCCCTGAACCAGGGAACCTCAACACATAACAGCCAAGTCAACTGAGATGTTTCTGCCCCCTGTCCCCCTGTCGCAAATTGAGGATAGGGGGAGGTATGAGAAACATCTCCCGATTTGAAGTGAATCGGTGACCTTCATTCACTCGCACCTTCATCAGTTTTCCCACCATCGACGCCTCAGCACGCCCCAACAGACAACTCCAGGAGCGGGAACACAAAAAGACCCCCATACCACACATGACAGCAGACGCAGCCGCTGGGATGTCCAGACCCCTACCATCAGTCACTTTCAGCCACTTCACGTCCACTTGCGGCAGGCCCACTGCATTGCACGGCAGCACTGCAACCTCGCCCTCAAGGAACTCGTGATAGGTTGGCGTGCTGACAAACTTTGGCCTCTCTGCACCAAAAGTGCATCAGGGATGAAGGGTCATGGGTGGCAGAACGACAGGGAGAAAAACAGTGAAAAGAAGGTCCTGAGGAGGATATACTGTATGTAGATACACATAAAAACAAATTTTCTTTTTTCATTTACTAACCCATGTTTAACATTCATTTTTTTGCTTAACCTCTACCAAACCACTGAATGTCCAACTCAAGAAATTCTATAAGTTGCGTTTAAAATAAAGAATGCAGTGCAAGTCACTGTGGACAAAGGCACCTGTAGATCTAAATGCATCTTTTTATGTTTGAAAACTATGTTAAATCTTCATCCTTGTCTATGTTGACAAAGAAATAAATGCTCAATTGTAAAAGTTAGTAAGAGTTATGCACCCATTGAGCTTTTATTTTTCACCAAAGGATGCAGAGTTTTAGGACAATAGAATAGACAAGGCAGCCTTACGGTAGATGTACAGCTGATATTCTGCATCAGCAACACCGCTATCAAAATCGATGTGACAGGTGTACAGCCCAGCATCCTCAAGTCTGGCCTTTTTGATGATGAGTTTTGATGTAGTCTCATCCATGTTTTCAATCTCCACCTGGTCCTCATCAATGTCATCCCCGTCCTTAAGCCACGTCATTCTCCCATCAGCCCCAGCTGAAGGGTAAAGAAGCGCAGATGTGCAGGGAAATGCCAAAAGTATTGATACAAAGTCTGAACATTTAACAAGTAAAACTGAAATTAAAGACCTCAAATTCTAACAAACTAAATTTTATGCATTTAATAAAACATGCATAGAGATTTTTCCTGGTTTAATGTTTTATCATTGCAGGACTGTAAAGCAACATGCATGAACTCAAGCATGGACAAACATACAAACACCAGTCTATTGTGTTGCACGCAATTGATTTATACAAGTCAACTGAACAGTCAAACACCACAGAGAAATTAGTCGTACATGCCTTGCGTGTTTGGTATTGAGCTTTGTATTCTGTTCATGAGGAGAATTCCCGGGATGCATACAAACCTTTGCAGAGAAGCAGATGTCTCACTCCCACCTCAACATCTGGGGTACTGGAAATAATCTCAACTTTGGCCGCTAGAAAGCAATCACAATAAGTCATGGGCTTTTTTTTCCCTTTACTGTTAATAAACGATACTCCAACCATTGTTCAATAACTCTGTCCAAGCAAAAACAGTGGGAGAGTTTTTCATGAAAATGTCCACAAAAATACCAGGACGCAAGTTAGTTCAAATAGGTGAGAGGTAGAGCGAGCATATTGGGATGTAAAAGACCCATATTACCCAAATACTTTTTCTCAGTTCAGTCAACCTGAACGGTGGTGTATCTAACAGCCCAAAGAAGGTTGACTTTGAAGACCCCCTCAGTTTAGCTGTTAAACCCCCTTTTCAACTTCAGCATTTGAAACATACCATTTGAAATTCTTGCAGTTTTACCCTTCATAAACTGACCTTCTCTGCTTTATTCACACCTACAAATTCTGTCTGCATGCCTTCTTCTCAAAGCCTTGCTTGACCTCTCCACTTTTCTCTCCCTCGGAGCACTAATGCTACTTTGTTCACATTTGTCATTGTCAAAAAACACATTCCAGCTAAAGTTATTCCCTATCTCCTAATGCGGGCTCGTCATTTTACATCAGACTGCTTTTTGAACGATGGGCCAGTGCAATGCTTAATTCGCTAAAAAGTTACAGGTGAAGGACGGCTCCATTCCAAGTGTCCGAGAAGATACTGCAAACCTGGAATTTAAATATTTTAGCTAAATTCCAAGTGTACTTTAACTTGACAGCGACAGCACGTCACACTCGGTTGTGTGCGCAAGTGCCAACCTTAGCGTTGCTTATCCTGCACTTATTGCCTTTCCTTATTTACAGCGTAGAGTACTCGTTAATGTGTATTTGGGCATTGTGGCTATAGTTTAGCCTTGGGATTTTGATGTATTGGTTGCTATCAGTTGATACATGGTATAAGTGGCCGGTAGCTCACTTCAGTACCCAATCAGAGCAAAGCTTGTCATTTTTGAGGGTTTACCTATTCAAAGGGCAGCAAATGACCCTGAAATTATGCATTTCTTTTTTTTTTTTTTTTGCTATAATGTTGATAAAGCTCCCTTCTGGACGTCATCAAATATAATAACTGGCCAACAAAGCACAATATGGGATCCGTAAACAAATAGTAAAAGTCAGTTTGTTGAAAATGGTTACGTTTAATACAAATTTAGGAAGTATTTTTCAAAGTAATATCGACTGATTTTGTAATACAATGTTTTACTAATAAATGTCCTAAATTATATCCTAACACAGCATGTGTACAAGCTACTGAGCTGTGGAATTAATCAATTAATGCTCCATAACAATTATAACTAACCATGAAACCCTTCAGTAACTTGTAGAATAGATCCATGAATTAGAGCACTGACATGGAATATGATGCTCACACAGTCAATGCAGTAACAGCTCTGTCCATAAAGGGCATTTCGGATATAAAGGGAGGCAAAAAAAGGTCTGTGCTTGTGTGTGTGCGCATGAAAGTGTGTGAGAGTGCATGAACTTAAGCATTACTTCAAGCAGGAAAATATAAATAGATCTTCGGGGCCTTGCTTTTTGTGTTTGGCAAAGGGCTTTTTCCCTGAATGACACCATTGCTCTTCCTGCACTGAGGCTGGAGTTGGCTCTCAATGAGAGAGAGTAAGAGATACATTGGGAAAGAGTGAGACAGAGAGAATGATCTGCATGTGCATGAAAATAATAAAAGGTAAAATTGTGCTGGCATCATAGACTTTAACAAGCCATTTGATTTAATTTGGCATGAAGGCCCCTGTAACAAAATTCTGCAAAGTGTTGTTGAGGTAAAGCTTACAACATAACTAATCAATATAAAAAAAAAGTGTGCAATAAAAATTTGGAAAAAAGAACAAACTACTTCACTCAATGGTGTGGCGTGAGGCAAAGGCGGGAGTTTCTCCTGCTTCGTTCATAATTTACATTAGTGTGTAAGCGGTGTTACTGTCAATATGCAATATTATAAGTCAATAAGTCAATATTGTCCAGTGGAATGATGAAATAACCACATCTATGCCTGACTGTAGTAGGTTATAAGATCACTGTGACTTTGTTTTGGTAGTGTGCATCAATTAGACAGTATCTTGCAGTTAACATTATCATGAAATATCAGGTTTCTCTTTAATCAATCAAACTCAATAGCTGTCCACTTCAGGTGTGGAGCAATCAATGCACTATACCTATGAAGGTGTTTATATCCTTACTCTGTTGAAACAATCCTGTTTCTTTAACTGTAACTTGCTTAATACATTGCTTACTCAAAATGAGAACTGGAGAAACAAATCTGAGTGATAATCACTGACTCAACTCTGGACTGTAAGATTAGAAGTCATAAAACTAGCATTAAAACTTGTTGCGCGTGATAAATCACACAGGTTAAATTCGGTATTCTGACTTTGACTAGCAGAGGTCTGGGGACGAAAATAAACTAACAGGACAGATCGTCAATACAATAGAAAAAGTTGATGCAGTGATCGAGATTTCATCTTTTTTATCATAACAGTAGAAATGACAAAAATTGAAATGCTTACGGCAAAATACATGGAGGATCTCCAATGAGTGAGCCCAAGATATCAAATTCATGCAACGAGAGTAGTAATTGTCATTTAAATGAAAATTACTACTTGAGTTTCATAAATTTGATAGCTCGTTCCCATGAATTGAGACTATATTTATCCCATAAATGTTAGCATCGTATTATTTGGAAAATGGAAAAATAACATTTGGCTTCTAGTTTACAGTTTATTCAAGTCAATGGGATGAATAATTCGCTAGCTATCATGCTAATGCTTTTCGCCATTAAATTATTAAATTCAAGAGTTTATGATAACAGTTACACATGTACCTCATTACTGGCCAAAAGGGTTGGCATGCTAGTTAACAAATTATTCATCCCATTGAATTCAATAGACCGTCAACTAGATGCAAACACCAGCGATGGTGAACGTCTCCAGAAGAATTGGCTTCGTGAAAATATTAGTTGAAGTTTGCCAATGAACGGAATCTGAGCAATTGTGACATGAGAAAGCTGTATTACACATGTGTAATACCAAACCTGTATCTAATGGATTTTATCCCACCAATTTTTAATCATTTATGGCATAAATGTCATTACGCCGCTCGGCCGCCTCAGGGGCCCTGTAAGAAGTTTTTTTAATATGCCATTTTCTTTACTTAAGCGCCATACGCGCATGGCGGACGGCCTTCACAATCTGTGCACTTATCTAGAAAAGTTGAGCATTCTTCCACTCTCTTGGGGGCATGATGGATGTTGCAGGACCCCTTTTCCTGTGACGGACGTTACATGTGACGGACGTTATGGATTTTGATCCCCTGCCGAATCTTGCGTGCCAGACTTTCAGACAGACTCTTTCCATTATTGACTTTTCCTTGGCTATGAAGAGAATTGAAAAGATTAAGTGAATATTCCATCTCAGTTTCTTCCAATAAAAATAATTCAGAATTTTCGTGACGGATGTTACATTGACCGGGAAGATTAAGTCACCCCTACCTTCTGGCCAGCAAACTTCCACATGAGGGTTCAAGCTCCCCTCTACTTTAAATTGATGATCTTGCCATAACAAATTGAAAGATATGACTTGTAATACCCATTTAGTTACTGGTAATATCAAAGGTCCTCATTACCTGATTTTGGGCCGATTTCAGGGTAAAATTCTCACCATCTGTTTGGATGCAAAACTCTTGCTGAAAAATAGTGGTTCAGCCATGAATATATATATATATATATATATATATATATATATATGTTAAAGTTAGGAGTTTTGTGGATAGATTGTGGCCCTTTGCTGGATGTTAAACAGAGATTTAATTATTGCTCCTCAAGTCCCTCTTTTCATGGAATTGCCCAGATGATCTAATGCTGCTGTCACCCACAGCACAGAAGTGTCCTGGACCTGCTGAATAAATGCTGTCAAAACTCAGCCACAGCAGAAAATTGGAGAAAAAAAAAAACAAAAAAATCTAAAGTTATGGTCCCTCAAAAAAAATCCAAGGTCTCAGGAAAACAAATACTGTTTCAATGCTTTTAAACTCCACTCTAAAGCATCCCGTAAATTATGCTTATCCAGGAAGCCGAGGATTACAGTGCACCTGTTATGCTTTTTCAATTTTTGATGTCATTGTGAGTAGCATAAAGTTTTTGTGCATGTAAAAGGTCTGCAAATGACAATGACTCACATTCATCACCAAAGGAAGTTTACTCTCCTTACTGGAGACTCCAGAGCTGCCTGAAATGCCCTGATCGCATTCTGCCATTTTGTCTTTCAATCGGTTGCATCACCAATTGAATTTTCGTGCCAGGCAGTTATTCTGGAATTCCCTTTTATCAAGCGGGTAAAGCCAACAAACGCAGCCACTTTGAGCATACAATATAAAACCCAATTTCTATGGACTTACAAAGGAGGACAAAGTGAAGAGGCAGTGGCAGGTTTGAGAAGAAGCCACTATAAGCCCTTTATTCAGCACCTAAAAACTAGCCCCCCAAAAAATACCAATATAAGGCTCTAAAAACCCAAAAAACCCTTTGTCTGTTAAATCTGATCCCATCCAAATGAACCAATTCTTACACAAGCCAGCTTCAGATCAGCAATGCTTCACAATTGATAACTAGAATCTCCAAAACCATGACACAAATCAAAACCATATATTTGGAACATTGAAAGACCATTACCTAACCAAAAATAACTGAATGGCTATTTGGCTCTAAATAGAGAGTACAAACTTGCAGAATTGGACGAAGCTTCACAATGCAGCTGGATGGGGACTTGGAAGCATACTGCAAAAGCAACCCAAGGTTTTTTAAGGCAAAGAAGTGGAATGTTCACCAATAGATAAGACTATCAAGAGGCCGGAATCTAACTGAAAACATTATTCACTTACTAAATGCGACATGCCCCAAACACAAAGCAGGAACTGCAACTACAGTGAAGGCTTGGCAGAGCATCACCAGGGAAGAAACCCACTGTCTGGTGATTCCTATGGGTTTCAGAGTTCAGGCAGTCATTGACTGCAAAGGGTTTGCAGCCGAGCATTAAAAATCACAGTTTAATTGATGATTATGTTAGTCTTTCCAATTACATCTGAGCCCCCCACAATTGAGGGGGCTTTGCATAAAATAGATGTAATTCCTATGAGGCTACTACAATATTTTTGACAAAACCTGTCATGATTCTGCTTTGTCTGTTCTGGTTCTGCCATGTCTGCCTTGATTCTGCCATGTTTGTTATGATTCTGCCATGTTTATTATGTTTCTACCATTCCCTGTTATGTTTATGATTATGTTTTGTTAGGTTTTGTCATGTTCTGTTTAGTTTTTGTACTTTGCCATGTTTTCGTTTTTGCCATTCCCGTTCCACTTTTCTGTTTGAGTCCGGTCCATGTTTTGCCCATGCCTTCATTGCACTTTGTCTCCCCTGTCTGGTCTTTTGTAAGCTACAGCTTCTCCCCAGTCCTGCGTGTCACATGTTTAGGTGATTTCATGGTTTCTGGGTTTCAAACATTCCTTCCAATCTCGTTTGCTTCCTTCGCCTCTCTTTTCTATTTTACTAACCAATACTAACAGTTTGTTGTTTTTGTTAAAGTTACTAACCCAGACTAACATTGTATATAATACTAACTTACTAACGAGCACCAGGGATTGTATAGCTGCACTTACTAATTGATTAACAAGCTCTCAGCACTCGCCCTGTTCTAGTCTCCGCCTCTTGCCTTCACTTAGTCTTTGCTGCAATTCATCGGATCCTCCGCACCTGCTCCACTCTGTCCTGCTTCTCATTATCTGTGCACGTTAGAACTCCCTAACCGGAGCTGTATGTTTTGTCATAGGCTGTCTCGTGTTCCCTGTCCGCGTTTTGGCTTTTGCCAATTTCATGTGGTTAGGTTCTCCCTCATGTTTTGCTCCCACGTAATTAGTCTGATCCTCTTCACCTGATCCTAATCATAGCATGTGACTTCCCTTGAATGTATTTAAGCTGTCTAACACTGCAGTTCCCCGTCAGAATGTTTCCCTTGTTTACCTGTGCTGCTCTTGTTTCTCGCCTTGTACTCATTGTGTTACCTTTCTGACAAGACTGCCCGACTACCTCTTTTTGGCTCTGATTTGGCTTTTATATCTGCTCCTGTGTATCGAACCCTTTTTGTCTGACCTCGAATTCTGTATTGCTGCCCTGGTTTTTTCGACTCTGGATTCTGCCCCTAGGATTGTGATTTTGGATTGTGGACTTTGTACTTTTGCCTTTGGTCCTGCGGGGGTTTATCCCCTCGCTAATAAAATCACATTTTTTTTGCTACTTCTGGTTATCGCGACTGGTTCCTGAACGATACCTCACAAAACCACTTAATTTAAGCAGAAAGTCTTCATTTCTAGCACAGCTTGTTTGTTTTCAGATCCACTATGGTAGTGTACAAAGCTACAATATAAATTGTGACACTGTCCAAATATTTATAGACCTAACCGTAAAAAAAAAAAAAAGAGGCGGTCTGACGGTAGTTATAAAGGCCTTCAATAACCTCGCCTTTCAATACTCAATAACCTAAACCTCTCGCAGTTCAATTTTTCTCATTTGCAACAGTTGCTCAGACTAATTGCTTGAACGACAGTCAATTTTCATTTCGATAGCATTATTATACATACACTGCAAAATTATTCGGTGTTTTCTTCCGCACATAAATGGTGACTTGAAATATCAATATGGCTTTATAAATTCTGCGCTTATGTAGCTCATGAAATGCCTCAGATTAGTGTAAATTAGTTTGCGAGGCTCATTAAGCAATAAGCCACAAGAATCCATTCTATATTCTGAATGAAGTCACGGCTAAGGGCGTTGTTAGGCACGATGCAGAGCTGAGTGACAATGGAAAGGATGGCGAAAATAAATGCTGTGAAGTCAGCAAAAGTTTTGAATTTTTTGCATTTATATTGCCATCCTTCTCTCCTATTCCCCACACCGGCAGTCCCTCAAGTACCTCAGAGTATGAGCCTCTCTGATGAAAGTGATCTCAAGGCATTTGGATTTTAATGTCCAGTTCTCAAAAATACAGTGAGCTGTTATGAATAAGGAGACATGTTAATGCTGGACAAAATGTCCGTCTGAGCAATGAAGTCGTCTCCTTTAAATTACGGAAAGAACCCGTCCTGAGCTTGTTATAGAGATTTGGGATGGTGTTGTTTGGGAAGTATTTTTGGCCAGGCAGCCCAGACTGCCCATCCAACATAGTCAACATGTCTTTGAAAGTCTCTTTTCCTACTGCATGAAGTGTGACCGTGTCCATCTCATGCTGCCTCACAGTTGGAGCTCTTAGCAAAAGCTGCCAATATTGACATGCTGGCAAGATGCATTTTGGCTAACAGCACTCGTGATACTAACAGTGCCATCTTGTGACAGTTTAGCAGCCCAGAATGGGGAAACCACGTGTGCAAATAGTGGTCTGCATGTCCTTCACTGGCATGGATATTTTACTTAGCTTGTAGACAGGCTATGTAACATCCTTAGGCTCACCTCTGGCATCTGGGTAAACCTCTAATACCCCTCAAATACAAGATGTCATGTTTTTCTTTGACACATTTCTCTGGCATGCTGTGAGATATCTTTCTCCTCACCCCCTCCGACTCCTGCTGCCTCCTGGGGATTGGATCTCCTATTGGCAATCTAGAGTAATCATGATTGCATAATAAAAATGATTGCTCAATAGGCTCAGAACAGACTAACCCTCTCACTCACTCCCAACTCTAAACTGGACTTAAGTCTGCCACGTCATTGCAGGAAAAATTTGGCCCTTTATTCTCTTCAGAGAGAGTAAAGAGAGTCAGCCTGTTACGAGCCTAGTGGCTTAACCCCGGTTTCCATGGCATGAAGCGACTAGGAGTATTACTACTCCCCCTGGATGAGATGCCAGTCCATCGCAGGTATTCCCCCAGCTCTTAGTCAAGTTTCCCCTGACTATTTGCTGGTACCCACTTGGGTGGAGTGAGGCATGGAGTGTGGGAGTGAAGTGTTTTGCCCAAGAACACACCGCGAAGGTTGTGGCCGGTGCTTGAACTCAGGACATTACGATCCCAAGTCAAGCTTACTTGACCACTGCGCTATCACGTCTTCTACTTTATTCTCTTCTTTGTTTAATCCCGCCACATTGAAGGTTTTTCCCATTTGAGGTCCATCTAAAGATTCACAGAGGAGTTCAAATCAGAACTTGGACTGGGCCACTCAAATCATAATTTTGTTTTCTGTGACAATTCAAATTTTGCTCAATTATGCATTACATTTGGTTTGAGTATCCTCAGCGGCAACTTTAAAAGACACACCCCCTTAAACTTCTAGAAATCCCATGGAGCAGCTATCATTAATTAAGTATGCCAAATGTTGGTCAAAAAGAAAACCAATTGGAAAACAAATCCCAAGGGTAAGTTCTGAGTAGCACTGCTGAATATTGCAGTAAATTTGAGTTTTTCCCCAAAAGAAATCTTCACATCAGAGGAGGAGAAACATTACTCAGTCAAAATCTTGATTCAAATTCCAATTGCCTTAATCATATCCTGGGTCATCAATGATTGTTAGATAGGTCTGTTTCTGCTTGAGGATTTTAGCATGAAACAAACAGTTTTCCAGGCAACCTTTCTAACAGCTGAAGCAGTCATATGTTTCAAAATTCAGAAAGGAGGACGTGCCTACAATGATAAACTTATTCTTTCCATATTATCAATATAAAATTCTACCCTAAACCATAAGTTTGCCAAAGGAATTTAAAATTTATGTAAAAGGCTATATTAATTAGAAACTAAACATTTTAAAAATATGGGTATCATTATGATTTCATTCCTCTGGGCTGAGATCATGAGAATAATATATGAAAATTGTATATCGTTTAATTGCCTATCATTAAAAAATATATAATAATAATAATAATAATAATAATAAAGGCTGCATTCAAAAAGCGCCGATCCCCGTCTATTTTGATATCACAGAAGATAAAAATTCATCATCAACAGAAAGAAAAGATTTTAAAGGAAAAAAAAATCGTATTGATATTCACCTGTCAAATGTGTAACAAATAAGGACAGCTGCAAAAATAATAGAACTCCGTGGTCAAACAGCAGTCGTACTTCAGCCATCGATGCGTTAAAGCGCACTCTTGTAATGATTTAAATCCGCAACACCTGTGGCGAACAAGCCTGCACAAATAACTGGGTGGCGGCATGAACGGTTTTATAGGCTGAAATAAGAACAGACAGGAATCCCACAATCTCCAAAATCTGTGCAGACCCACACCCCACCTTTAAGTTTTCGGTTCAGATCCTCCACCGGGGAGGATGAATAAAAATACCCTTCCCTTGCAGGCGCCACTGCGCCCCCCACAATCCCACCCCTAACACCGGATGAAAGGATTTTCGAGCTCCCCCCGGATTTGGATGACCCTATTTTTATCGCGCGATCATTATTCCAGTTAAAAAACTTGTTGATACAGTAAATGCAACAATATTAGGCCTAAAAAAATTGTCGCTATTTAACATGCCCGAGAAGTTGGAGGATTGGGTAGTCAACTGTCGAGCTGGAACTTAAGGCATGAATAGGTGGTAGTGAAACTATTTAAAAACGTGCAATGATGAGTGAAGGGAGTGTTCTTTTGATGACAAATATATTGTTAGACTCACCTGAGCACACTGTTGCGTGCAAACGCACAATTAGTCATTGAACATCATGTGTCCCGGGAGACGAAGGGAAAGTAGCCTTACGTGGTTTAAGTAATCTCTGTCTCTCACAAAGCATACTCCCACTAACTCGAAATTAAGCATCCTTAGCTATGCGCGACAAACAGGTTTCATCGCTCGTCTCCCTTACGTGTGAAGAATCACAAGAAATTAAAGCCAATCTCCGTCATTTGAAGCGTGCACCATACAATAGTCAGTCGGTGGACTGGAGGAAATGTGGAATTCTCATGAGAATATCCAAAATGTATATTATTTCACGCCACATCGTATGTTTTTTTTTTTTTTTAAATGAACAAATCATTGCAGCCTACTCATTCAAAAACCCAGTAATGTGTGAATGTATGCAATTTACATGTGGATGAGCAAACTGAAATTAAATTCGATTTTCTTTTCAATTTGCACATCCACATGCGAAATGTATACATTCAGGCAAAAATATGACTGTCTTTTCACTTTTCTTATGTTTTTTCAGATGTTTAAAAAGTAGTGTTTGTGATATTGTCAAATGGGAATGTTTGCTTCACATGAGAAAATGTCACATATGATCAATTACGAAAAAATGTCAGATCGTGACAAATTGCGATTCATACACTGTACATTTGAAAAATTTCAAGTCACCAAAGTAATTAATTGATTATATCGTTCAAGAAGTTCAGTTTCAAAGGAAACTGCGGGCGCCAACTGTAAGGTGCTTGCAGACACAAGTAGCTGGTGTTGAAAATACCAGTTTCATGCCGTGAATGTAACAATATCGGTACTCATGGTGTTCAATTTTGTGTCGGAAAGGAGATTTTCATTTTCATTTTGAATTGAATGCTGAATAGACAGGGTGGCGCAGTGGTTAGCACTGCTGCCTCACAGCAAGAAAGGCTGTGGGTTTGAATCCGGCCTGGGGCCTCTCTGAGTGGAGTTTGCATGTTCTCCCCTTGTTCGCGTGGGTTTCCTCCTAGTTCTCCGGTTTCCCTCACCTGGAATCACATGCATTATAGGAACACTCCTACCAGAACCCCTGACTCAGGAGCTGGCTTTAGAACTAGAGTCACTCCCCAGGCGCTGCTCTGTGGCTGCCCACTGCTCCTACCCTGCTGAAAAAAGTCAGAGAAACCATTAGGCATATTCTATTGGTTTCTAATGGTTCCTGGTGGTTTTGTAATGGTTTCTAATGGCTACTTATGTTTTCCTAATGGTTCAGTTTGTTTTTCTAATGGGATTCTATTATCTCCTGCACAAATCTACAGGACTTTAACTGGTCCCTACTAATGGTTCCTACAGGAGTCTAATGGTTCCCACGGGAGTCTAATGGTTCCTACAGAAGTCTTAATGGTTCCTACAGGAGTTTCTATGGTCACTATACAGTGGTCTAGTGGTCACTACAGGGTGTAGTGGTCTCTAATGGTTCCTAATGTGATGGAGGAACACAGATGTCATAGCCTTCTTTGGCGATCACATCTGTGTGATTTCTAGTGGGTCCTTGTGTAGGCTATACAGTATGTTTGTAGATTGCAGTGTTCAGTGATTTCATTTAATACATTCCAAGATCACCTTTGGCCTTTTGTGATTAAATTTGTGATTAAATCATATTTGGCCTTTTGTGATTAAATCATTGTTCATGACTCATCCATCCAAGGGGAGGGAAAAGAACACAACCTGATGGTTTGATGGTTCATGTTCTGAAAAAACTTAATTCAAATCACAAACTGCAATAAGTTGTCACGCCCCACATGTCATGTTCCCAATTCAGAGGGGAAAATATCCGAATACATACACAATTACACATATGTGTAGATATGTCTCTGGTGCCCATTGTTAGGACTCTGCTATAATTTCTGTTGCAGCAGTAGGTTTCTCAGTATGTTTTTCTAATAGTTTTAGATCCTAATGGGACCATTTTTCTAATGGTTTTAGCTCCTACTGGAACCAGTAGCTTTCTAATGGTATTACATTCTAATGGAACCAGCAGCTTTCTAATGGTATTACATTCTAATGGGACCAGTAGGTCTCTAATGGTATTACATTCTAATGGGACCAGTAGGTCTCTAATGGTTTTATATCCTAATGGGACCAGTAGGTTCCTAATGGTTTTACATCCTAATGCGACCAGTAGGTTCCTAATGGTTTCTTCTAATGGTTCCTAATGGGGTTCCAATTCCCATTAGACCATTAGAAACCTAATGGTTCCTAATGGTTTTTTTCTAATGGTATTCTACTGGATTTTTCAGCAGGGTAATGGTTTAATGCAGAGGACAAATTACCTCATGGGGTTCAATAAAGTCTATCTTATCTTATGAAAACAGATGAGATGTTGTCAGTTTTAAGAGTTATTGAACATTAGCGAGGTGACAGATTAAATTAAATTGAGCAGTCAGCTTCCCTGTTTGTAAACTGAATATTTTGAGCTGAATCAGCTATAAATGAGTTCTCTAGCTAGCACACTTAGTAGAAGACTGTCCCTCACAATCAACAAAGCTGGTAATAATTTCCATATTTCGATCAACTTTGTTATAAACCCTGGAAAAAATTATGGAATCACCACACAATAGAGGATATTCAACTAAACAAATCGCAGATTTGATACAAATTGTATTGTGTCATATCTGTGGTTTGTTTATTCCCCGTAAAGTAAAACAGCTAGTTAAAGTGTGATAAGTGCGCAGCACTGGTCGGGACTGGGCAATTTTAGGCAAAATTAGGCAATTCTGAGCAACAAGCAGAGTGTAGGAAGATGAAAAAAAGGTGGCATTCTAATGTGCATTTTACATCAGTTGAGGCTTGAAACTCACATTTTCTGGCACGAGAGACTATGCTCTATCTCACTGAGCTAATCAGCAAAGGGAAATGTCAAATGTAGCTTCACAAATTGACTAAGCTAGTCACCTGTGTGCAAGACAGCAGCTGTTAGCGTGTAAAGACAGATTTCAAACGGCTGTCAAAAATTCAGTTGTTAAGACAAAAATCCGAAAATACACAAATTGTATCTAGACAGCATTGAAATGTTGGTAATTTGTTTGTAACAATGATTTATTGGCTCCGTAAGTGAAAAACTGATGTTTAAAAATGCCATTTTTGCTTTGACTCCAATTGTTCGCATGAGAGCGAAATTCAAAATGCTGTAAAAAATTCAGTTTTTGAGATAAAATTCTGATATTTTCCAAACATCATGTACCATGACTCCAAAGTTTTGTCATTTGTTTTAATGAACATTGAAAATGTATTTAGCAAGAATTTGCAAGTGTATGTTTACAATACTGTTTACAGTCAAACATTTTGATGCACTGTAGGCTTAACCCTTTGAGCGCTGAATACATTTTCAAGGAATTAAAAATGTAGTTATCCTGAGCTGTTGAAAACCTATCATGTGGCAACTTGTTTAAAAGAGCTCACCTGCGGGAGCTCTTTTAAACAAGTTGCCACGTGATAGATTTTCAACAGCATCTGATTTTGATATCTTACATCATTGGGCAACTATAGTTGCCCACGGCGCTGAAAAGGTTAATATTTGATCAATCAAAAATCTGTGTGGATCGTTTGTGTAAGACAGTCTGAAGATGCTCTGTAGCAAGTTAGGTGTCAAATTGCAAATCTGTAGCACATATGGTTGATTTGTTGTTAATTTTCAAAATTTTGAACTTTAGAGGCTTGCTGTAGCGCCGCCATCAGGACTATTGGCCTTTTTTTGCAGCTGAGACAATCTGGCATGGGACTGGACCTTTGTGCAAAGTTTGGTGCTTTTCTGCGCTTGAGAAGTAGGATTTTCTCAGAAGAAGAAGAAGGAAGAAGAAGAACATGCAGGATAACAATAGGGTCCTGGCAGCTTAGGCTGCCCGGCCCCCAATAATTGCTAGAGGCTGTAATCCACAACACGAAGCATTTGTTGGGCTTTGGCAAATGTTATGCTTCCGTGTTGCCACTCAACTTACCGGCTCGGCTCAATTAGTTGAGAAGCGAGCTATTCACCCTTTGTTGCATAAAGCATGAACAAATGGCCACAATATGATAAAAATGGATATCCAGTGTTCTTTTGGGACCATTTAATGGGAATTGGTGGAATTTTGTTTTTAAGAGGGGCACTAGTTGACACGTCCTCCTCCCGACTCATCATATAGTGATGCTACCTGACCAAGCGTTGATATACAATGAAAAAGCTTTTGGCGTCCTTATTTGATGTTTAGGGTTAGGGTTCGGGTTAATGGTTAAGGGTTAGAGTTCGTTTTAAATTGGTGTCAAATAAGGATGCCAAAAGCCTCCTTTTTTGTCGTATATCGAAGCTTGGTCAGGCAGCATCACTATATGCAAGTCGGGATGATACTGGGCTTTATTAGTGGATGGTCAGTCTGTCCATTATTTTTGACATTATGCACATCAGGTGACAGAAATAATGTGAAGTCAAAGAAACCAGGTTATTGATACGTTTAAGGGTTGTGCTTCGCACACTGGTGATGTGCACAGAGGACAGGAAGTTGAGGACTGGACTCAGGTGCAAGGATGGTCTTGGTTGTATTTAATATGCCTTTGGCACAGCAAGAAGGCACAGATGAAGCAATACAAAACAAATAAGGAATCCAGTTTCCTGAATGACACAATAAGTAATACAGACACTGGGCTTTAGCTACAGTGACAACGTACACTGCAAAAAAATGAAAGATGAAAATGCTAGGTAAGATGAATTTACTTATTTTAAGACTTAAAACACTTATTTCTATCACCATTTTTCTTAGTAAGACAAAAAAATCTGTCCTGATTTGAGGTAATTTTGACTACCTTGCCAATGGAATAAGAAAATTTTCACTTGTCAAGCAAATAGTAACGTTAACCCATTTAAACCGGGACAGCATGCGCGCATTTTAAGAACGTGTCGTTGCCGACACAGATGTAAGCGTAATTTTGAAAGTACCGTAATTACTGTAAGTTTTGCGCAATAGAAAAAAAATTCCAACTGTTCCTGAAAGCTGAGAAGCTGTGCTTCAGCCCAAATACAGGTTACTATGGTAAACATGGCAGCATGATTCTCTGCTGGGATTTTTGCATTAGGCCTTAAAGGTTAAAATTAGTAAACTAAACTAGTAACTAAGATATATAAATACAATGCAAAAGATTAACGAGGATGAAATCAGATTATGATTTGCAGTAAAGCAGATTCATGTCATGGTTTGTGAGGTGTGCGTGTTGTTTGGACTTTTCTTTGCTGCTCTCGTCCCGGGACGATATCGAATTCCTGGGCCATCAAATTCTTTACCCAGCTGGTTGATTGAGCTGGGGCGGCGCTTTCCCCAGAATCTATATAAGTAGGAAGTCCGGCACGCCTCCTTTGCTAGAGTGTCTGTGTTTAGCTTCGCACTATAGCCGAAGATATCTGTAGTCAGGTTTTGTATGGCTTTCTATCTTCTAATTGTTGGAGTTTCTTCTCCCTTTTTCTATCTCGCTTTGCTTCCGTGGCTCGGACTATTATACGTCCTTTGGAAGCGCGAGTACTTGCGTTTGGTCTATATTATTCTCTGTGTTTGTACTGTGTTCGCGCTACTCTCTCTCTCTCTGGTCGTTGCGCTTGGCCTCCGTATACTACCAGCCATTACAATTCACTGTCTTGGGATGTATGTCCTGAGCATCCACAGTAATCATGACACAGCTCCTTTAAGCATACTCTTTTTGATGCCTTGCTGGACAAGTGGCACAATCTTTCATAATTCCCAGCACTGCAAAGAGGTACAACTTGATGGGTAATGTGTGCCAGATTTCATAGAAAACAGCCCAGCAACCAGAAGTCCAATAATAATAATAATAATAATTATTATTATTATTATTACTACTACTACTACTACTACCTCCGCCAGGAGGTTATGTTTTTGCTTCAGTTCGTTTATTTATTTATTTATTTGTCTGTCTGTTAGCAGGATATCTCAAACACGGCTGCATAGATTTTAACCAAACTTTACAGGATGTTAGAGTAGCACAAGAAGAGAGAGATTAAATTTTGGTATATCTATGCCAAAGTACAGCTGAGATACAGCTGGCGGAGTTACGGGCTCTCGCGAGTCCAGCTCTAGTGATTATTATTATTATTATTATTATTATAGATTTTTGCATTTAAAAAATCCAATCTGCAATCTCCATAAATAATGATTAACAAAATCAGTCATTTGACCTTGCTTCAACTTCACAGGATATTGAAATGAAGAGATTTAATAAAATTACTGTTAATTTCATGTAAGACACATTACTATGCCAGGAATATTGAATGGCACAGCCAACAGCACAGCCAGATTTCACCATGTTTATAATGCTTTGATTTCCTACATGAAACTGAGGTTCATACAGTTCAACAGCAGTATCCAAAGCACCCTTCTTACCACCGCTGGAAGTTGAGCCTCTTTGGCATTGCCTAACGACCAATGTACGGTCTAACACATTTATATGTTTATGCTCTGTTATGCCTTCACTTGGAAAACTGTGTCATTTATTGGAGAACTGTGTCATTTATGTGTAAAAGCTAGGTTAAATCTTGCACAGACATTAAATGACATCAAAATATCCGGCTCCAACCTGAAATTAAATTCTGGAATAAATTAGCGGGAATGTGCTGTATTTTTTATAAACATGTGAACTTTGTGAGTTCAGATATTTAAGTTTAATCCTTTTTCCAGGTCTGGCCCGTCCATAAGGCCACATACTGTATAGGTGACCATCCAGAACCCTAATGCCATCAAAGACCAGCAGTGTGGTGCTTCTTTAATAATTTTTTTTTGTGTTTTTAGAGTGGGGTCCATTTTCCAGACTGTGTCCCTTAGGGCTACATAAACTCACTGGCCTGCTCTGTCTCTGTCACACCCTGGCACCCAGAGATGTAAAAATGGGCGTCAGGGCAAGGAGTGGTGCAGAGGACCCAAGTGCAGGGACATGGATTTTATTAAATAATAAAGGTGAGGAAAAACCAAACAAATATAAAACTTTAGGATAACACAAAAGGGAGTGCACCTAACAAAAAGGGGAACAGACTAAGGCTACCTGCCCATGTGAGGAGAAACCAAGCTATAAATACTAAGGGAATGTCAATTAAGTAAAAGGAAACAGGTGACACTAATTAACATAAAAGGACTGAGGATAATTGATTAATTAGTGAAGGACAGGTAACCAGGACTTGGAATGGCAAAGGGGAGGGGCATTACAGTCTTGCAGTCACTTCCTATATTCTTCTTTTTTTTAAAATGAAAACCATTAATCTTTTACGTTACATCCTAAATATCCTTAATCCAATATTACAAAGGACAGTAGCAGACATTTTATACATCCTGGCAATTTCTTGCCAAGATTATAGTTTTAGTGTAAAACACTTATCATGACATACTTTTTTGCTGAAGTGAATGTAGTACTTAAATGGGATTTTGCTTTATAGGTATGTCACAGTAGGGTAATAAGACTATCTTTGTATGCTGCTGCTGAACCACATTAATAAAAATACAAAATGCAATGTTTAACTCCAAGAAAAATAGTCAAATTTTATCCTGGAGGACCAGGAAAGGGCCGTTATTTACAGAACAACACAAGGGTTAATTTCCCATATCCAGGAAGTGCTCTGGTTAGTTTTTTTCTTTACAAAGTATTTTTATCATCCAAAATATATATCTGGCATTGCATGATTGGAGTTATTCACATGGCAACAAAGAACATAGTAGTGAAAATAATGAATAGTCTTAATGTCTACCTGTCAATCTTCATCTGTTTTATCAGGGCTAAGTGGGGAAGAAGATTGAAAAGCAGTCCAGGATGCTGATACCATAGTTATTGTGTTTTGATTTGCTGCCACAAGCTAAGTACTTGCTAATAGCTTGTAAAAAAAACTGGCTAACAGAACTTGTCATTACTATCATAGCTTAATGGCTAGTGAACTGGGCTTGTAACTGATTCCCAGGTGCAGCTCTGTCATTGCACCCATTTATCAGGAGCTTAGCCTGAGTTATTCCATTAAATATTTGAAGGCATGAACTTGTTGTTTGTAAGCAGAAATTGTTCTGGATAAAATTGTCTGATAGTCGCAATCACTTTTTATAATTAACAAGAATATCTGTGGTAGTTTTTAGTTACGGTAGGGCAGACTGCCGAAGAACCTATTTGCTTAATTTAAAATGCATTTGCATATTTCAGAAAATAATTTTCATCCACAAAAAATATTTCATTCACTATTATTTTTACTCCTCAGAACAATTTTAAGTTTCAAAGGCAATTAAAACAGTAGGGGAAATGTGTTTGTCCCAGCTATGGGGTTATTTCCAATGGTCCTGGGGCACGTTATACCAGTATCCAATATCAAGTGCTAGCTTTGTTTAAATACAAGTCTGATAGGGGTGAATCCAAGTTTCTTTATACTTTATATTTTTCACCATAATACAAGTGCATGATATACATGGAATATGCAACAGTGGACAAAGTTATTGTGGCTGCTGTGTTTCTAATAGAGGTTGTAAGACACTGTTGCCCACTGTGATATCTGGACTTCTGTACGGCTCACACTTTCTACTTGCTAGTTTCATGAGAGAAAAAAAAAAAAAACTATCTTAACCCTTTCAGCGCCGTGGGCAACTACAGTTGCCCAATGATGTAAGATATCAAAATCAGACGCTGTTGAAAACCTATCATGTGGCAACTTGTTACATGATGGGTTTTCAGCAACTCAGGATAAATGCATTTTTAATGCCTAGGGTTAAACCAAAAAGTCAATTACTGAAATAATGTATATTTGAGGCCTGTGGCATTTGCACATCATCAATTGCCTTAAAACAATTACGTAAAAAAAAGTGAAAACGGGTATGCTACTCCTACCCAAATCAACTATGCAAAATTCCCATGTTCAAGGATGCCTCATGTTAGGTTGCCCTGTTAGCCCCCAGTAAGACAGGGCATCAGGACGTAGCACCATTTAATTCCCCAACGGTAAAAAATACAAACTATTCACACTCTTCATCTGTTTCGTAATCAAGCGGCAGAATCAAAAGCTCAGCTGATTTTTATTATTTTTTAATTTATTTATTTTTTTAATTAAAAAAAAAAAAGCTCAGCTGATATCTCTTTCACAAAGCCCGGCAAAGAGTCATGGGTAAGTAGGGTCCTGGGCATCTTAAAGAAGCTGGCTGCCAACTGCCTCCATTCCCACCACTAACTGTTCCATCTGGTCAACCACCAAGTAAGTGCCGACTGCTACAGTTGTATTGTCTAACGGCCCACCACACCTCTGCCCGTATCAGCTAATGAGCCCCAGGGCTAACCCTTCCCAGCACCTCGTCGTTGATAACATACAAATCACAAGGTTCCGTGAAGCACTGTATGCAGCACAAGGGGGGCCCTGGTAGTCCATAGGGGCTGCCTATCCCAGCGATTATCAGCCCAGACTCATTTGAACTCATTATGGGGGAGCGTGCGCTCTTTTAAAGTCCGGAAAAAAGAAGGAAACATTCAGTCTTCTGTGATTTTTCTTCCTCCCCTCCCAAACCTCCCTCTTCTCTTCACTGTTTCGGTAGTTCATACACCCCCTATGTTCTCTTAATCCCTGATTTTCCTTCTGCATCAAAGACGATTTTACCTTTAGAGCAATTATTGTAATAGTTATGGCTTATGATTATTGTAGGTTTCAAAGCATACACTTGGACCTCTGAAACAAAATTACCCAGAGTTTCTAGTACCACTACTACCAGAAGAAGCAAATTCTGGCTTTATCTTTTATCTTGGGGTGTTTCCCCATAGTAAATGACCTAACCCTACTTTTTATAGATGTTCCTAAGACACCAGTTCCAAGAAGTAGTGTACTAGGCTATGCTTTGTCCTCAACGCCTGCCGTTAAACAAACAAGAAAACAATAGAAGCAGCCAGGAGCACAATAGGGTGCAGTTGCACATTACCACGCACACATACACGGGCGAGCAATCATGTACACAGCAGGCCCGGATGGCGGCAGACACCACAGGAAGTGGGGACAGACGTCAAGGAGGCTCTCATGAGATTTAAGCCAATGCCTCCACTCCCCTTGGGCCCATCCTTGAGCCCCATCCAACCACTCATTGTTCGTATCCGGAACAGATTAAAGAATAGGATACAAAAGGGTTGCATTTTAGATCAAGCTTCTCATATTCCTGTCCTGGACAATCACAGTGTTTGCTGGCAGTTTGCCAGCCAATCAATACCATATAAGTAGCCTATGATGATCAAGCAATTATAGACCCAAAGAGATAGCCAATAGGCTAAAATGACAAAGAATACAGTCAATATTGTAAGGGTGGCAATAATCTTTTTATTTAAGTTGAAAAGTGCCCAGAACTTTCACTGAATTCCATCTCATGTTCTAGCATTTTTCAGCAGTAAAATTTACAACCCCAATTCCGAAATAGTTGGGACAAAGCGTAAATTGTGAATAAAATCAAAACGCAATGACTTTCAAATCACACCAGCCAGTATTTTATTCACAGTAGAACAGAGATAACATAGCAAATGTTGAAACTTAGAAATTTTACAATTTTATCCACAAAATGAGCTCATTTCAAATTTGATGGCTGCTACAGGTCTCAAAAAAATTGGGACAGGGGCCTGTTTACCATTGTGTAGCATCCCCTCTTCTTTTTAAGACAGAGTGGAGGCATCTGGACATTGAGGAGACAAGTTTCTTGAGTTCAGCTGTTGGAATTTGATCCCACTCTTGTTTAATACAGGCTTCCAGCTGCTGGAGAGTTTTGGGTCTCCTTTGACGGACTTTTCGTTTATAACCCCAATTCCGAAATAGTTGGGACAAAGTGTAAATTGTGAATAAAATCAAAATGCAATGACTTTCAGATCACATGAGCCAATATGTTATTAACAATAGAACATAGATTACATTACAAATGTTGAAACTGAGACATTTTACATTTTTATCCACAAAATGAGCTTATTTCAAATTTTCTGGCTGCAAAAGGTCTCAAAAAAGTTGGGACACAGGCAAGAAAGGGCTGAAAAAGCAATTAATATATAAGAGAATCAGCTGAAAGAACATTTAGCAAGTAATTAAGTTAACTGGCATCAGGTGTGTAACATGAATGGCTAAAAAAGGGATGTCTTAAGGAGGCTGAGTCTCTCAAAAGTAAAGAAGGCCAGAGGCTCTCCAACCTGTGAAGGCTTGCGTAAGCCACCCCTCCTGTTATCAGCGTTCAGTTCAAAAACCAGCATCTCTGATGGTATGGGGATGCATTAGTGCATATGGTGTGGGAAACTTGCATGTTTTTAAAAGCACCATGAATGCTGAAAGGTATGTAAAGGTTTCAGAGTAACATATCGAGGGCTGACTGCAATAAACAGTGATGTCCAATATATAACATCTGGACGTAACTGTTTATTGCAGTCAGCCCTCGATATGCTCCCCTCCAGACAACATCTATTCCATGGAAGGCCTTGTGTATTTCAGCAGGACAATGCAAAACCACATACTGCAGCTATTATAACAGCATGGCTTCATAGTAGAAGAGTCCGTGTGCTGAACTGAACGTGTGTTCTCAATTGGTGAAAGGACTGCAGACAGGCCAGTTCAGCACACGGATTCTTCTACTACGAAGCCATGCTGTTGTATTAGCTGCAGTATGTGGTTTTGCATTGTCCTGCTGAAATACACAAGGCCTTCCCTGGAACAGATGTCGTCTGGAGGGGAGCATATGTTGCTCTAAAACCTTTATATACCTTTCAGCATTCATGGTGCTTTTTAAAACATGCAAGTGTCCCACACCATATGCACTAATGCATCTCCATACCATCAGAGATGCTGGCTTTTGAACTGAACGCTGATAACAGGAGGGGTGGTCTTTCTCCTCTTTAGCCCGGAGGACACGATGTTGGTGGAATTCAATTATAAATTCCTTATTATTGAATATTGTGTTATTAATTGCTTATCCTTTGAGCAGCCTAGGTCAGGCATGATTGTAAGACCCTATGTGGCACATAGTAAACTGGATCCTATTTACTCTCATCTTGTCTCAGTCTGATTTTCTTCAGGAATCCAATTTAAAATTCCCACAACACACGATGCCCATGATTTCCAACAAGAATGTCAAATTTGGACTCGTCTGACCACAGGACACTTTGCCACTTTGCTACAGTCCATTCTAAATGAGCCTTGGCCCACAGAACACGGCGGCGCTTCTGGATCATGCTCAACAATGGCTTCCTTTTTGCATGATAAAGTTTTAGGTGGCATCTGTGGATGGCACGGCAGACTGTGTTTACAGACAGTGGTTTCTTGAAGTACTCCTGGGCCCATTTAGTAACGTCAATGACAGAATCATGCCGGTGAGTGATGCAGTGGGGTCTGAGGGCCTGAAGATCACGGGCATCCAGTAAAGGTCTTCGGCCTTGTCCCTTACGCACAGAGATTTTTCCAGTTTCTCAGAATCTTTTGATGATGTTACGCACTGTCGATGATGAGACCTTCAAAGCCTTTGCAATTTGACGTTGAGGAACATTGTTTTTAAAGTATTCCACAATTTTTTTACGCAAGCCTTCACAGGTTGGAGAGCCTCTGGCCATCTTTACTTCTGAGAGACTCAGCCTCTCTAAGCCAATCATGTTACACACCAGATGCCAGTTAACTTAATTACTTGCTAAATGTTCTTTCAGCTCATTGTTAATTGCTTTTTCAGCCCTTTTTTGCCTGTGTCCCAACTTTTTTGAGACCTGTTGCAGCCAGAAAATTTGAAATAAGCTCATATTGTGGATAAAAATGTAAAATGTCTCAGTTTCAACGTTTGAAATGTTATCTATGTTCGATTCTAAATAACATATTGGCACATGTGATCTGAAAGTCATTACATTTTGATTTTATTCACAATTTACACTTCATCCCAACTATTTCAGAATTGGGGTTGCATTTTAAGAAGGAATTTGTGTTATGATCCAGACCAGGAATCAAGTGCAGAGGCAAAGTACAATTCAATAATGTAGTTGATGGATAGTTATACTGTAGACAGTGGTACAGTTACCCAAAGAAGAATAAGACTGTTCTCTTCATATGTTACAGGTAGGCTGTTTGAGCGTAGCCAATGCCCTGCCAGTGGCTTTTCCGGGATGTCTACCAGATTGAGTAAACACTTCACAAGAGCCGAACTATCAAAGCCAAACTTCAGAGCTTGTTCCAAATAAACTGGGCAGAGGAACAGACTGAGAGAGGATTATCAGAAATGCAGTCCCAATCTTTGAGACTGTGAGAAAGGCTTGGGAGCTTGTTCTTATCAGCTAAACATTGAAGAGTTCTACCGTAGATTACTATCATTAAAGATTACATTTTACTTTTGAAAGACAAAGAATTTGACTTACAAATACTGACTGGTGCTAAAGTGCATACTGTAAGTCATAATCCAGCAACTTGCCAACTCAAAGGAGGGGGAAAGAATACATCACATACAGTTCACCCAAAAGTTCTGGCATTATCTACTCACCTCTATCCCAGAAACATGGGTGAAGTCTGTTTGACCATAAAACCAATTTTGAGTGTACCAGAAAAACTCAATAGCAGCCTTCTCCAATGCAACTGTCTTAAGTCAATGGTCAGTAGTGTTCTTCAGAGTCCAAAAAAGACTGTGAAATTACTCGTTACAGCTTATGCTGCGTTATCAAAGTCTCCTGAAACTAAAGATCGTATTGTGACTGGAAAAGCCTGCGTTACACCATTATTTTGGGTAAATTTTTACCGCAGCTGTTACATTTAAAAAAAGCTGACAATTGCGTGCACCCACCCTGCCTTCACGTAGCCGGGTAAATAAGGAAGTACTGGGGCGTTCAGTCAGGCAGATCGTGACTGAGGTGTCCAATTTAAATGTGGTCCCAATGTGCCTAGGACCCATTTACACCTGTCCTTTTACAATCTAATTTCTATCTGATCAGCAGAAGATGCACGAATTTGCAAAGTGCAAATGGGGTCATTCACCTCTCCTGGCCAATAGGAATTTAAGAGCGAAAACCTTGGCGAAGATCAGGGATTTGCAAGAAAAGCTTAGTGCAGCTTTTTGCTTTGGCCTGGAGCTACACCACCCGATTCAATTATTTCAAGGAAACCGAAGCCCAGGAAATTTCTAGCACTTTTGGCTATTAAAGTAATTAGTTACACATGTAACTGTTATAGTACATGCTTTAATTTATTAATTTAAAGGCAAAAATCGTTACCATGCTAGCTAGCAAAGTATTCATCCCATCCTATTAAATATTGCTTCATATAAAAGAAATCACATTTTTTCTTTAATTTTTCAATATTTCTTTGGTTATAAAATATTTTATAATGACCTAATTATCTTGTATTATTACGAAACAAAGTAATTTTGGTTACTGACTTTTAACAGTTGTCCTAAAATAACATTGACTGATTAAGGGCTGAGGAACGCATTTATGCACAATACGTCACAGAATCGGGGGAGCTTCACAATGATGGAGGCCTCCAGCGCGCATTGAGTGGGCTGGAATTATGGCAAGAAAATCGTGATTTATATCTCTCTAATGTATTTTGGTAGGGGGTTCTACAGATTGTTATAATCGGTGAAAATTCCTCTTTTAATTGAAATATCTTTGATCTTTGGGGTTCGGTTTCCTTTGACTAATTATTGCCTTCAATCAAAACCCGGTAAGTGAAATCAGGTGTTTTGTTGCTTGGGTAAAGCGACAATGTGCAACCACACCGTCTTTGTACAGGACAAAAAAATTGGCACCGCAAAAGCAAGAAAATACTTATGTTAACAATCTTGGCTAACAGCTTTCTTACTATGTGAAGTAAAAGGCTGACGGGCATTTTCCAGTCCTCTATTTCCAGCGGTCCACTGTTTCCTTCAAAATTCTCTCCATCACTCTTGACAACTTGTAAATGATGCTTACCCCTCTGTCAGGGGGATGCCCTGACGCAACAGAAATAAATGAGAATCCTGATATGCTACCTCAAGCAGTTTTCAGTTTTGTCCCACCACCACTGGTAAGGGCAAACTCTATCTGAAGGCAGTGAATATTAAGCTTTGGGGGAAACAATGGTCCTGGACTACAGTACCAATTTTTGTTTTTGTTCAATTTGAGCTTTAACTCCTGAGTTCGATAGAAGATTAAAAATCTGAACATGAATTGCTGAATATTCTTAGTGGTGATACTCTGAGAATTCTTTGGCGCATGTTCAAAATGCACTCATGAGAACCAAATGAAATAAAATCAATCCAGTTGCTCGACTGTTGATCTGGATGTCATTATAACCAGAAACAGCATTGGCACGCAAGGACCAGGTTTACCTGCTCCTGTTTGAAAGCTTCCCCTTTTTTCTGTTGGGTTATTGCTTGAATATAAGGGGTATAATTTAGACTAATATGGAAATGGTAAAGAGTTGAACTAGGAAATGAAATAAGAAATAAACTTGTCCATATCCACCAAGTCATTTATTATATGACATAATTGGGTAAATCATTTTCTAATATAGCAATACAATACTCACCAGTCTTGGACAGAGGCAAAATCAATTAGATAGCCCAAAAAAGATTCCTGTCTCCTTTTCTAAGGATGCCTGCCTCCTTTTGCCTCAGATTTTGGCTCAGATTTTATGGACAGAATAGGTTTTTATTTAGAAAGGAAGATATTTATATCATACAAAGGAAGGAAAGAGACTTTCATCTGAGCCAGATATCTTACACAGCAAATAAAGGACATTTGGGAGCTAAACCAGGACAGGGCAGGAAAAAGACCGAAATAGATGGTGGAGAAAGTTCCTATTGTTGCAAGTAAACACTCATAATAAACATTCACTCATGCACGCATACACACACGTAGAAGCATGAACACAGACATACTCACAAACATATGAACACATATTTGCAAACAAACATACATAAGCAAGATCCGTCTCTCTTAGACATACCCATCGTCACCCTATTAAAATAATGGTCTAAGTCATTTTTTGACGAAAATGAGTTTTTGGCCTAAATCATCTCTTGATAATGCTTTGAAAATGTTTTTTGTGTTTTCCCAAAAACTTGAAAAAATGACTTAGGCCATTATTTTAATAGGGTGACGATATCTGTCTGCTCAAAAGCAGTCATGGATATGTTGTTTCTTTTTCATATCTCAGCTTTGATATGTTGTTCTGGGACCAACTGAAGGGACCAGCTGGAAAGCTGGATTCGGACCCCAAACAGGATGTGGATAGTGCTCTTACAGGCTATTCAGCTAAATCACCCTTGACCATTTGAAAGTTTTGACCAATGAACTTTTTCCCCAAAAATATGAAAAAGTTAAGAGTTGAACATTTTCCCCGTTTGAACATTCCTTCCATAGACTCCCATCATAAAAATGCCAGAGAGTGAAACATTTTGAAGAGCTAGCTTGCTGCAAAAACAAGCATGATAAACCTTGAGGTCAATGGGCAATGGGCAACAACATCTGTCTTTTTTCAGCCAAGGACAGTTGATGAGGCTTCAGTTGACACAGGCTCATCAAAACTGGACGTTTTTAGATTGGAAAAATCCTGGGTAGATAAATCTCAATTTCTGCTGCAACCTCCTGATGGTTAGGTCAGAATTTGGCAGCACCCACATGAATCTATGGACCCGACTCATCTTGTGTCAGCAGGTCAGGCTGGTGTTGGTGTAATTGTGTGGGGATTGTTTTGTAGTGTTATTTTCAGCCTCTGAGTGCAAATCAGTCATCATTTGAATGACAGAGCTTATCTGAGTATTGTTGAGGGCCATGTGCATCCCTTCATTACCACAGGCTAAGCATCTTCTAATAGCCCCCACCGGCAGGATAACACAAAATGTCACACAAGCAAAAGTCTTTTCAAACTGGTTGTATGAACATGACAAATATGTTAAGTTCATGCCCACAATATCGCCTGATCATAATCAAATGGAGCACCTTAGTTAGCACATGAGAAATTGCAGCTCACAAATCAGCTGAACTTTTGATGAAATAATGTTTTCATCAATCAGAATATCAAAGGAATGTTTTTAACCATGCATCAAAATTTGAGGCTCCTCAGACAGCAAAAAGAGGCCTACCCGTTATATGCACTAGTCGAGTGCACACCAGTGATGGCCGCTGAGCTCAAAATAGACGTACAAAAATACTTTAATTGATGATTGCTTGACCAGTTATCAATCATTTTCCTGAATTAGCTATCCATTAACTCCATTAACACACAACAATATCAGGTGTAGCCAGCTATGCTTGTTATAATAACATAAAAAAAATCATACTCATTTGCATGCAAAATTTGGTCCAAAATACTTGAGTTTGTAAAAAATTGCATATACATGAAGCAAATAATTGTTTTCATTTAAACAATCAAGTACAGGCTCGGTGGCCAGCATTGCAAAATATGCCACAAGCTGATGCAAAAAAAAGCCAAGCTGTTTTATCTTTTTCGTAATGCAAACTTTGAGAATGAAATGGCTTTTTTCAGATTTCCATTTATCTCTAAATTGCCCTTACAATGCATTCATGCTGTGTGCTCATCTGCAAATGGATTATTTTATTAATCGGAAAACTCTTGAATAAAGGAACATGACTTGAAACGGGTCAAGACTTACTATCAGTTTGAAGGAATATTTTTGCATGTATTTGCACACATACACACACACGCGCGCACACACGCACACACACGTGTGCGCATGCACAAAGGCACACACTTACTATTGTCTTTATTTCTGGTTTAACAGCAGTTCTTAATCTAAACAAAAGTGTCTTGAACAATCAGTGACATTGTAATGGGATCTTATTACAAGATTAAAACTGAACCAGGTGCAGCAGACTGTAGGACACAAAGGCAGGAAAAAGGAGCTGTTTAATCATTAGGGCACAAGTGTAAACAAAAACTAAAATGCTTGAAGTTGTGCTGAAGAGAGACTGACATGCAGTTGTGCTCAAAAGTTTGCATACCCTGGCTGAATTTGTAAAATACGTAAACATGAATGGCCAGGCAAAACACATTTCTTTTATTTCTTATTGGATTAATATCCAACTGCAGATCATGTAGAATGGCACAATCATCAAAAAAACATGGTAATAAGGGGAAAAAAAGAAATGAACCCTGTTCAAAAGTGTGCATACCCTTAGTTCTTAATACTGAGTATTGCCCCCTTTAGCATCAATAACAGCGTGCAGTCTTTTGTGGTAGTTGTCAATGAGGCCCCTAATTCTCTCAGGTGGTATAGCAGCTAGAATCAGCAGCTTGCAATATGCCTCCTGCTCCAGCAAAGTCTTTGGTCATCTTGTATGAACTGTATGTTTGAGATCTCCCCAAAGGGGCTCGATGATATGGAGGTCAGGAGACTGTGATGGTCACTCCAGAACCTTCATCTTTCTCTTTTGTAACCACTGGGGGGTCAACTTGGCCTTGTGCTTTGGATTACTGTCATGCAGGAAAGTCCATGTGCATCCCATGTGCAGCTTTCATGCTGAAGAATGCAAATTATCTGCCAGTATTTTCTGATAGCATGCTGCATTCATATTGCCATCAATTTTCATGAGATTCCCTGTGCCTGCACAACTGACACACCCCCAAAACATCAGAGAGCCACCATGCTTTACAATGGGAATGGTATATTTTTCACCATGGGCCTCGTTGACTGCTCTCCAAACATAGCTTTTATGGTTGTAACCATAAAGTTTTATTTAGATTCTCTCACTCCAAATGACAGTATTCCAGAAGTTGTGAGGCATGTTAAGGTGTTGTTTGGCATATTTTAGGCGGGCTTTTTTGTGAGATTGGTGCAATAATGGCTTCCTTCTAGCAACTCAACCATGCAGTTCATTGTTGCTTACTACCTCCTTATAGTGCTCCTTGAAACAACCAGACCATCTTTTTCCAGAGCATTCTGTATTTCTGTTCAGGGAGCTTGTGGACTTTTCTTTGTGTCCCCAACAATGCTCCTGGCAGTTTGGGCTGAAATCTTTCTTGGCCTACCTGACCTTGGCTTGGTATCAACATATCCCCTAATTCTCCACTTCTTAATCATGGACTTAACAGTACTGACAGGCATTTTCATGTCTTTGGATATCTTTTCATGTCCTTTCCCATCTTCAAAAAGTTGAACTACCTTGTTACGAAGGTCCTAAAGTTCTTTTCCTCTCCCCATGGCTCAGTGTCTAGCTAGATCAGTGCATCCACTCGAGAGCCAACAAACAGAATGACTACACAAGGACACTAGCTACAATTTTAAAAGCCACAGATATGGAAAAGTAACCCTTAATAGCCATTTAAAGCTGAGAGTGTCACCTTGAGTCTATATAACAAGGTCAAACATTCAAGATTATGTAAACTTATGATCAGGGTCGTTTGGGTAATTTAAGTCATCATTATGATTTAAAAAGGAGCCAAACACCTATGTGATGATAAATGACTTCATATGATCATTATCTTTAAAGAAAAGGCAAGTTTTTTTGCACTATAAGTCATATTTTCAAAATAAATGGCAACATTTCACAAATTCAGCCAGACCATGCAAACCTTTGAGCACATCTGTAACTAATACAAGACGTCCAGGAGTGCGAGACAATTTTACCATCGGCAATCACTTCTCCACAAAATGCACAATCACACCAGTAATGACTGTAGTGCTTCTAGCCTCAGTAGTTGGCAAAATCCAGGCACGTGTTGGATCAAGTACATTGTTGCCATCTGTAGTTTTTTGAGAAGGGTCACTTTCATTTCAATGTCTTGACGATCTTTGACTGGGCATGATGCTTAAAACATTAATAATGTTGCCATTTACTTCATGATTTTGATTATTTCTTCCCATTGTACATTGTATTTCCTCGTTCATTTCTACTTAACCCTTTATCTGGTGAGGAACCATATTTGGTAACTTCAGTTGGTGTCCAAGATGGCACCTCCAATCCTCTCCGTGAGGCAGCAGAACTACAGCGATTTCTCCCACCCAATCAGCCAAAAAACTCAAAACGATTTTGCACACAAGCCAATGTGGTGAATGAGAAAACTCGGTAAATAGCCTGTGCTTATGTTGGAACTCCTTTGTGTGCATGAGCGTAGGTTTTTGTGCGCATGCATGTATGTTTTTGAGTAAGTGTGTGTGTGTGTGTGTGTGTGTGCGCGCATGAGTAAGAGAGAGAAGGAGTGTGCATGTGCAAGTGCTGTTCTACGGTGGCCCAGAAAGGCCACAATAAATACAAAACTAACAAGACCGCTGCATAAGCCACAACGCAACTGCGAATGTCACAACACAACTGCAAAAGCCACAACACGAATGCAAAACCCACAATACGAATGCAAAAGCCACAACATGAATGCAAAACCCACAACAAAAGTGATTCTGGGACTGCAATTCCCAACGGACCCGGTGACCGACAGGAAGTTTCTTTAGGGAGTTTTCAGTGAAGCAGGACAAATAAGTGAAAGTAAGGTGTGCTTCTACAATGCTAGCTATAATGAATACCACTTTCTGACTATTGTAAATCATCCATATTGTATTGTTCAAAGTGTTTATGTTTGTATATTTATGTAATCTGCCAGTTGACGTCAGATTTGTGGTGGAGCTAATTACGCCAACTTTAGCAAAAACTTACCACCGTGGGTAACGGTAAAGTTAGTCTTTCAGATTTCAAAGATGTGTGAGGTGATCACGGACAGTTTGAGAAGCAGTGCCATAACGTTAAATCGTATTCTTAAATTATGATTTATAAGTCAGAAAGTGGTATTTATTACATTCATTGCTTTCCACTGAGTTTGTGCTATGCATACAAACGATACGTCAAATGAAGGAGGACAGTCCACAGAATCCAACGATATAAGCCATGTCATTTTAAATTCACACCACACTCAAAGAACAGCAGACATACACTTTCCAGTCTACAGAGATGAGCAAAAGTTTTTCTTACCTTTGATATTTTGTCATAAAAAGCTTTTTGTGGGTAAATCTGCACTTGCTATTGTTTTAGCCAGTCTATCTGAGAGTCCTCTCGCCATTATGCTATGCACTCGAAGACCTCAGCAGTATAATCGCTTAAATGGTTTGTTTTTAGTATTTTCACTATAATTAACCACAAAAATATTCAACTGGTGTTTTCAAAGCCGGTTATGTTCAAGTTCGAACACAGCGCAGCTGTACAAGTGCTAAATCGACAAGTGAATATATCTGAGCTTGTTTTGTGGATGAGGCGAAGCATTTGGACCTGAGCAACTGGGGTTCAATATCTCGTAATACATGCGACCTTTCAGAGGAAGGCAATTTATATATATATATATATATTTTTTTTTTTTGTATAAATAAATAATAATAATTGATGCATTCCCATCCCATCAATGCCATCTTCCTGGTTTACTTCGGGGATCACGTGACTTACACTGCGGTCGCTGCATCCAATGCAACGCCTCCATTCAGGTTTTTCACGAAGTAGGCAAAATTCTTGATCAGTCTGGACAAATTGATATTGTAAATTTTGACCTTTCATCTGCTTTTGACTCTGTTCCCCATGATCTACTTCTGCATAAACTTCAGACTTTTGAATTTCATGGCAATCTTTTAAAGTGGCTTGCATCATATTTATCTAATCGTATCTAGTCGCTGTTGACGGTGCCTATCTTCCTGGTCTACTGTTACATCAGGAGTTCCACAAGGGTCAACTAAAGGTCCTTTAATGTTTTTGTTATATATCAATGACAAGCCAGACTGTGTAAGTCTGGAAACACAGGTTGCTTTGTTGGCGGATGACTCAAAATGCATCAGAGAAATCAGAAACATGCAAGACTATTTACAATTATAGTGCGACCTTGAAAACATCCTAGATTGGAGCCGCAAATAGGACATGAGATTCAACTCTGTCAAATGTAAACTTTTGAGCGTCACAAGGAAGATATCTCCCATTCTTTACCAGTACATAATGGATGGTAATATAATTGAGAAAGTCGACTGCATGTGTGATCTTGGGATTGTGGTGTCCTCAAATTTATCATGGGACGCACATGCTAATGTATTGGTCAGTAAAGCAAATCGTATGCTAGGAATAATTAAAAGAACTTGTGGTCACTCATGTTCAATTCAAACGAAAAGAAAACTGTATATTTCACTCATTAGACCACTTTTAGAATATTCTACCCAATCCTGGGCTGTATCATCAAAAAAATCTCTCCTTCACATCAAAGGTGTGCAAAGGAGAGCCACTAAGTACATACTTGGTTACAATGTTTGTGCTGGAAGTGATTACAAAGCCCGTCTGATGAAGCTAAATTTATTACCACTTGGCTATAGGCGCAACATAATGGATTGTGTATTTTTGTGCAAATGTTTGAGGGGGGAATACGACATTAACTATGACCATTTCGTTTCATTTCAAACTGATGATGCATTTTAAATTAAAATTCCAAAATTTATGACAGAAACTTTTCGACATTCATATTTTAATAGAATATTTTATCTTTGGAATGCTAATCAACTCTACCAACCTTCCAATATCACGGCCGCTTTTAAATTGAAGTTATTTAGTTATTACACAGGAAAGTTTAATGACAACTTTTCTTCTAACAACTCATGTACATGGGTTGGCAAATGTCATTGTACGCGCTGCTGTCTAACATAGTTCAATTTTTGACCGCTTTTATTCTGTATTTTTGATGTACCCATTAACTGCTTTTTTATTGTCTTCTGTTTCTTTTTCTATTGTCTGTACATGTACTGGAGGATTGCTCATTATAGCTGTTCGTCACCTGTGCGATCTCTTCCTGACTAGTGTCAAAGTTTAATAAATAAATGAAAATTGTCGGAAGAGGAGACCACAATAGAATTGCCACTTCACTAAAAAGCGACTCTCTTGCCGACAGGCTTTTGTGAATCCCTCGCTTCACTAAAGTTGCATGGTCACGATCGCTTCGCTAAGCCCTCACATCGCTAATTTTTTTGCGAGGTCTTTGTGAAAGTGATCCCAGGTCCCTCCCCAAAGTGAGCTATTTCCTACAATTTTACATGGTTTGTAAACACTGATGATGATTCTCAATGTAACATTACAGTATCAAGTCATCTAAATAGATGAGACAGTCAATTTCTTTACTTTTTCCTTATCACGTTGTATGTTATCCAATACAGATATAAATCTACTTGATCTTTGATAAAAATTGTCAAGAAGACATGTCATCACATTTGTACACTGCAAGACTGAACTTTTTCTCCATTTTGATAACTTTTTCTACTTGGCCATGCTGTCAGATGGCTAAAGACAATTTAACTCCCATGCAAAAATGTCATTGTACCAACCCAAATGTCCTCCGTGTCTGCTGAAAATGAACAATGACCAGGCAAGTGACGTGACTATCCCCTAAGCCATAAATTTATCCCTCTATTAGGAGCTACTTGTCAATGCTTGTAAATGCTATTAGGCCCATTATTAATTATGGTATTAACCCTATCCATTAACAACCATTAAAACTATAGCAATCTGTTGTTAAAGCTCATCTGTGATTATCTGTACTTTTTTCAGATAAAAATATTCATAATACTTGCAAGTAAATTTACTACCAGTATGCTATGCACTACTTGTAGAAACGTCGTTTCAAAACATTTTGAAATCGTGTTTTTTTAAATAAAAGTTTCAATACTGTTAAAAAGGTATGGAATTGCTATCTCCACTTCAGAGAAACATACCCTTGGTGTCTCATGTTGAAATGACGCAATTTTTCATGTTGAAAATGACTCTCAATTCTCCCCTCGCAGTCTGCCTGTGGCTGCATAGTGCTGATGCAGACTACAGTCCCTTGACTGAGAGAGTTGGGATAACTCAAGAATGTGAGCCATTGTGAATCCATCACGCGAAACCAAGCCATTTCGCACAATTGATATACAGTTGCAATCAAAATTATTCAACCCCCAATGCAAATTGGGTATAATATCAAAATTTACAAACTTTCAGCTGTTTGTGATAAACAGATTAAACAAGAACATTTTAAATAGCTCAGCACAACTAATATTACAGGCGGTTTCTCCAAATTAAACACAAAATTCCATTTTTAATGAATACAGCAGTCTCAAAGTTATTCAAACCCCCAAATAGAATCCGTCTTAAGAGCATATTTGCAAATCAGGTGTTGTCTAAAGCACACCTAATGCAGCTAATCAACAGCTTAATTAGCTGCATCAGGTTTGCTTGAGATAGAACACATCAAATACTTGCACTCGCTAGGAGTTTGTTGACAGTGACATTTGAGTGCATATTAGAAATATGGCTGTCAAAAGAATTGTCCAAAAAGCTAATAGAGGAGATCATTGCCTGGCACAAACAAGGAAATGGATACAAAAAGATAGCATAGGCACTGAATTTTCGTAGAGATACAGTTAGAAGCATAGTTCGCAAGTTCAGAGTTAAAGGAAGAGCCGCTACAGTACCAGGATGTGGCAGAAAGAGGAAGCTATCAATGGCTGTCACCAGATTCCTGAGGAGACGGATGGTCAAAAATCTTCGAGTGACTGCAGGAGACCCACAACAAGACTTGGAGGCAGGAGGCACTGAAGTTTCAGTTTGCATAGTAGGGCGCATACTAAACGTAAAAGGTCTCCAAGACATACACCACGACTGATGCAAAAGCACAAGCTCCAACATGCTCAAAATCATAAGCCTCAGAAGTTTGGGGATATTTTTCTGTGGACTGATGTAACAAAACTGGAGTATTTCGGGCTTATGAACCAGTGGTATGTCTGCAGGAGGAATAAAGAAGCATTTGCTGAAAAGTTCACCCTGCCTACAGTGAAAAACTGTGGGGGCTTTTTGATGCTCTGCGGCTGCCTAGCTTCCTCTGGCACTGGAAATCTGCAAAGTGTGGAGGGCAAGATGGATTCAGTCAATTACCAGGATATCAAAGGAGAAAATGTCATGTTGTCTGTAGGGAAGCTGACGCTTGGGCATCATTAGACCTTCCAAAAGGACAATGATCCTAAGCATACCTCAACATCCACCAAGGCTTGGTTTCAGAAGAAGTCTGAGAAGATTCTAGAGTGCCCATCACAGTCGCCTCACTTGAACCCCATAAAAAAATCTCTGCTGGGATTTGAAAAACACAGTTGCAGCATGAAAATCCTAGAATATTAGTGAACTGGAGGCCTTTGTCCATGAGGACTGGGCTAAGATTCGTTGGGAATGCTGCCAGAAGCTGACATCTGCTTATGCATCACATTTCCAGCAGGTCATAGCGGCAAAAGGGTGTTCTACTAAGTATTAAAGATGCTTGTCATGAAGGGGTTGAATAATTTTGAGCCTGAAGTCATTAAAAGTAGCATTTTGTGTTGAATTTGGAGAAGCCGCTAGTTATATTTGTTGCGTTGAGCCATTTAAATTGTTCTTGTTTGATTTGTTCATTGCAGTGGCTCCTCCACCCCGAGATGTTCCGGGGATGATGGAGCGAAACATTGATGAAGGGTGGCCCCCGGCTGATGATCCTGCAGCCTGCACAATGGCACCGGTGGAGGTGCGGCAGGCAGAAATGCCAAGCAGGCAGAACTACCTGTGCTTAGATCTATGCAAACAGCTGAAAGTTTGTAAATTTTGCCAGTAAACCTAATTTGCAACGGGGGTTGAATAATTTTGATTGCAACTGTAGTTGGATTTTTTGTTCCTTTCTCGTAAGGGAAATGTATTTATTTTGGGGAAAACAATAAACCAGGTAGAAATGATATCGACAAGCATAAGAGGGCAAAATGTTCTGATATATGAAAAAAGAAAATGGGAAAAATGAGCAATGAACAGGAGTGGTGTACATCATTTCACTCTCTCCTTTAAAAGCATTCTGCAATATTTTAGACAGCGTCTCTCCCTTTGTATGTGGTTCTATTTCAGTCCTTCCAGACCGCCAAAGGCAGTCGATAGACTAGTGGAATTCCCCCTGCCCTCGCACATTGGTCGAGAAATGTATAAACTTATGTCATCACATGACCATGCCACCGCGAAGTACAGTATAAATACCATTACGCGGAGCATGATGGTCTTTTTCCCATTCTCGCCTGGTCTTGAGAATTTGCGTTAAGCATTACTACCGAATTGGAATATTGAGACTTGTGCAGCCACACGTAGTAGCTGATTGCCCTCACAGGCTGTGTCTCGATTGATTCTCCTTAAGTTATGTGAGTATTGAGTTGAGTGCCCGTGTTTCGGCTTCACTCACTCCTTTCTTATTCTTTCGCGGATTGTGAGCGTTCCGTTTGGCACCACTCCTTGGCATTGTTTGTTCAGTTGAGTGTCTGTGCATTCGGCTCCACTCGATCTTTCCATTTGGAATTAGCATTACCAGAGAGTTTCTGTTGTGCCGCTACTTAGTCCACCCTTAGGTGAGTATTTATGTTCTCGTGTCTCTTGAGTGTCCGCGTGTTGTCGCTCCATGCATAGTCGTATACCTCTGGCGATATCGGTGTTGCTCTGCTGTTGTTAGATTGCCTAGCCTAATGCCCGTGTCTTACGTTACCCACCGCTTAAGGTGACGTTCGCACCTGAGGCTACTGAGCGCCCATGTCTGAACGGCTCCGCTCACACTGTGAACAAGCACACCTATTGTTGACGGCTTCCGCTTGTATCACTTTAGTGGCGCTACACCTGATAGCTACCGACTAATGAGCGCAGCTATTGTTGACGGCTACCGCTCACAATCACTTTAGTGGTGCTATACCTGATAGCTACCCACTAACAAGAGCAGCAATTGTTGACGGCTACCGCTCACAGTCACTTAATGGCGCTATACTTGATAGCTACCCACTAACTAATCTGAACCACCTCACCATGGAGTCTGTCTGGTGTGTTCAGTGTCCCGCTGCTATGAATGTGCTGAATGAACATAATTGTTGCCCATCATGTCTGGGCGTTATCCACTTGCGTGAGGCGCTGACCAACCCATGCCCAGCCTGTAGTCTGATGCCCTTGGTAGTGCGCCGCCAGCGTCTAGCCGAGCTGGATCCCGACTCTGATACAACTCTTCCCCCCTCAGGGGGTGAGTGTTGACGACAAGAAAAGAAAAACTGCAGAGCCACTTAGTGGTAAAGCGAAGAAGAAGAAATCCTCGTCAGACATGGCTCGCAAATTAGCTGAGCTGTCATCTAGTGTCGAGTACTTACAAGCCTTGCTGTCTGCCCATCCAGCTCTTCCTGACAGGCTACTGAGTGGCGAAGGGCAGCATGTCCCACCCTCAGCTCTGTCACAACTCAGCACAGCCTCATTCGCCCAGCCAGATCCAGATGCCGTATCAGTTGCTGCCACTGAGTCCCTGTTCAATGTCGACTCAGGCAGTGATTACGGTGAGGAGATGGCGCCTGCTGATTATAAGGAGGAGCATCCGCCTCCTCCTTGCTCACTCAGTGGGAGTGGGTCAGAAGCCCAGAGCTCTGCATCAGCATCAAGCTCTCTGGCAGTCCCCACTCAGAATACACTTAATATAGCTTTAGCTCGTCTTAAGCTGGACATTCCACAGGCTACATCAGGAACATCTAAACTCTTGCGCCACCCTGCAGGGGCCTCTGATGAGCTACGTATGCCACATTGTCTGGACTTTACTGGTGTCCTCACAGAAGCATTCGGAATGGCTTGGGCATCCAGACCTGACCGCACTATTCGTGCGCTGGCAGCAATGGTAGAACCTGACATTGTCGGGTTTGGGAGAATGCCCACAGTGGAGCCCTACATAGCCTCTCTTATCATTTCGCCAGATGAAGCCCTGAGGCAGGTGATTCGCTGCCCAAATGCAGAATGCCGCCGCATAGACGACCTCCTGGGCAGAGCTTACAGTGCTACAGCATCTCTTGGTAGAGTTGGTAATTCTTTAGCTCGCCTGCTGCTAGCCATGCACACTTCTCTTTCATCCACTGCAGACGCTACAGTGAATGAATTGGTGGACACCTCTCTTCAGGCCCTTGGTGCCATCGCCAATGAATGTGGGCGGGCATGGAGGCAGGTGTGGTTGGCGCAGTACCCACTACCGGAGCCCTGTCGAAATAGCTTGAGGGCCTTACCCTTACTCCCAGGGCAAATCTTTGGGCCTGCAGCTCAAGAAGCTCTTGAACGCTGCGTGCTGGTTTCAGAGACTCGCAATCGTCTTATTGGACCTCAACCTGTCTCTAGGCACCCCACTCAGGCTCCTCAATCACAGCGTCGGGGGCACACCTTTCACCATCAGACTGCTCCCTATCGGGCCCCTTTCCCGCGTCCTGCTCAGCCTCGTCCCCCTGCTCCCCGGAGACACGCACCAGATCACGAGCAGACTTCCAGTCGCCAGGAGCCACGGTCCTTCAGGCCATCAGGGGCTCAATTTCGTCAGCCCCCCCAAACATACCAAAACCGCTGGCCCTCGTCGCTGACTCCTTCGGGTCAATGGCGGGCTGGTTTACAAGGGCCCATCTCAACCGCTGGGGAGAGATTACCTCAAATCGCTGGCTTCTGCACACGCTTTCAGAGGGATATTGTCTCCAGTTCCGCCGTCGACCCCCACTACATTCCACCGTGCGACCCACAGAGGTCCGCAACCCCAGACAGACACGTGCTCTTCAATTAGAAATTCTCAAGCTCTTGCAGAAAGGCGCAATAGAACATATAGATCCGCAGGCTCATCCGGACGGGTTCTACTCCACTTACTTCCTTGTCAGGAAGAAGGATGGCAGGCTCAGTCCCATTCTGGATTTGAGGGGACTGAACTGTTACCTCAAACACTTGCCCTTTCGCATGTTGCGCATCAAGGATGTCACACAAGCAGTGACACCTCATGTATGGTTCACATCAGTGGACCTGAAGGACGCATACTTTCACGTGCCCATTGCCTGAGAACATCGCCGTTTCCTCAGGTTTGCCTTTCAGGGGAGAGTGTACCAATATTGCGTCCTCCCATTTGGCCTCTCTCTCATTCCTCGTGTCTTCACACGATGTGTGCAGATTGCCCTGGATCCCTTGCAACGCCAGGGGCTGATAGTGCTGCCTTATCTCGATGACTGGCTGCTGATTGCTCACTCTGCTACCCAAGTAGCGAAGGATACTCTTCAGCTGCTAAATCACGTGACCGCTTTGGGCTTTACCGTAAATTGGGCAAAGAGTTCCATCATTCCCTCCCAGTCGATAGAGTTATAGGGATGAACCTGGACTCCAGGCAGATGTTAGCCTCCCTCACTCCAACCAGACAGCGTGCAATCAAAGGCACCCTGGCACTGCTCCGCAGGGGCCAGCACTTGCTGTATGTGACACTGCTTCACCTTGCAGGACTTCTAGCTGCAGCAACATCAGTTGTGAAACTTGGCCTCCTTCATCTGTGCCCCTTTCAGCGCTGGCTGAAGTCCAAACGGCTCTCCCCAGTGCAGCACAGGTACAGACTCGTACACATTTCCCAGAGTTGTGTGAGGGCACTGCTACCATGGCAACACAGTCGTCTGTCCTGTGGAGTGCCATTAGGTCCCCCACCAGCACGACGGGAAGTGGTGACGACAGACGCATCTCTAACAGGATGGGGGGGAATCTAGAACCACCAAGGAATACAGGGCACCTGGGGGCCGGACCTTTGCTCACGGCACATAAATCTGTTGGAGCTGATGGCTGTGTGACTCACACTTCATCACTTCAAGGCCGACCTGAAGGGGGCGCATGTGCTGATTCGGACCGACAATACCTCAGTGGCGTTCTTTATCAACCACCAGGGGGGAACACGGTCTGGTCAGTGTCTGGCCCTGACACGGAAGCTTCTCATCTGGGCGGACAGGCATCTGCTGGGTCTCAGAGCAGCACATATTCCAGGGATTGCGAACTGCACAGCAGACATTCTCTCACGGGGATGTCTGCGTGCAGGAGACTGGTGTCTGAACAGGGAAGTGGCTCAGATGCTGTGGAGGACATATGGCAGAGCAGAAATAGATCTGTTCGCCACCCAGCAGTCGTCACAGTGCCCGTCTTGGTTTGCGGAGGCGGACGAGCCAGAGTCACTGGGCCAGTATGCCCTTGCCCAGGAGTGGCCCAACCACCTGCTTTATGCATTCCCTCCTCCCTCCCTCATCTGGATGACTCTAACTCGCGTACGGGAGACGGACTGCAGAGTCCTGTTGATTGCCCCTCACCAACCGTCCAAACCATGGTTTCCTCTGCTGCTGTCCCTGGTGGCAGCCCAACCCTGTCCCCTGCCATGCAGACACGATCTACTGTCCCAAATGCAAGGGACACTTTGGCATCCCCACCCAGAGAGGTTGAACCTTTGGGTGTGGCCACTGGAGCGCAGCGGCAGCTTATGGATTGTTCACAAGGGGTTCGGAACACTGTTCTGAACGCCCGCGCCGCGTCCGCACACAGCATGTATAACAACAGGTGGAAACTTTTTTCTACATGGTGTTCAGATCGTTCCCTGGACCCACAATCTTGTCCTATGTCTCAAGTGCTGGAATATCTTCAAGGTTTGCTGGATTCTGGTAAATCTCCAGCCACAATAAAGGTTTATGTGGCAGCTATTGCAGCCCATCATGACTTCGTTGAGGGCAGGTCTTTGGGTGCGCATAGGGTAATTACAGCCTTTCTTAAAGGTGCTTTCTGTCTCCGCCCACCAACCCGTGTGAGAAGTCCACAATGGGATTTGCTCCATGTTTTGAATGGCTTATGTGGAGCTCCCTTTGAGCCACTGGAAACATGTGACATTAAATGGCTGTCATATAAAGCTGCTTTCTTGTTGGCCATAACATCTGCTAAACGGGTGGGTGAAATTCATGCCCTGTCAGTTAGTCCTCAGTGCATGCGTTGGGGCCCTGAGAACAGTTTTGTCACCTTGTGGCCGAATCCTGCCTTTCTTCCTAAGGTCATGTTACCCCAGTTTGTGAATAGGCCTTTTTCTCTGTCTGTGCTCAATTCAGCGCCTGAACCTAGCCATAGGGCCTTGTGCCCTGTTCGTGCTTTACGTCAGTATGTTTTTGTCACTGCGCCCTGGCGGGCCTCAGACCAGCTGTTTGTTTGCTTTAGAGGAAGAAACCATGGTGCAGCTCTTTCCAAGCAAAGACTTTCCCATTGGGTCAGAGAGGCCATCTCTGTTACTTATCAGCAACAGGGGCGAACAGCTCCTGCATCCCTGAAAGGGCACTCAACTCGAGCTGTAGCAGCATCTTGGGCAGCATTGCGAGGTGCTCCCTTGTCTGATATCTGTTTGGCTGCGACGTGGTCTTCTTTTAGCACGTTTACAAGGTTTTACAGTCTGAATGTGGCGTCACCCCCACTGACACACATGGCTGTGCTTCCAACTGTCTTGCCTGAGTCTGAGAAGACTTCCTCGTGACATGGTTCGCATAGGTCTTCCACTAGTCTATCGACTGCCTCTGGCTATCTGGAAAGACTGAAATAGAACGCTGGTTACGTATGTAACCGTGGTTCTATGAAGGAGTGGAAGACCGCCAGAGTCTCTGGTCACTCGGAAGGGCGAGAATGTCCATTGAGACCGTCATGCCTCGCATAATGGTATTTATACTGTACTTCGCGGTGACATGGTCATGTGATGACATAAATTCATACATTTCTCGACCAACGCGCGAGCGCAGGGGGAATTCCACTAGTCTATCGACTGCCTCTGGCGGTCTTCCACTCCTTCATAGAACCACGGTTACATACGTAACCAGCGTTTTCTCTGCCTTTGTTTACAATTTTATAGTTTGTTTCATGGTAATTTTATATCTATTCATAGTTCTCATTCATGTGACTGCAAAACACCACCTCATTATAGCTGTTAATACTAGAAATTCTACAGAGCTGCCTCGCAAGCCGGTCATTTTTTAAAAAAAAATTGTTTCAATCCATGGGCATTTAGATCACCTCTCTAAAGAAAAACAATATGTTGACAAGTTCCTAATGTTAACTGAGCTCCACTAAAACGGTTTTTACATTTAGCTAAAATATCCAGCTAGCTATCTTGAGGTGAATCCTTCCCCTTACACCACTGCCAGGATGAATGCATACAAAAGTATTAACAGTTACATGCATTTTGATCTAGATGGGTCAATAATGCTAATATTTGGGTGGTGAAAGAAAAAAAAAATCTTCATTGTCAACAGAAAAGTGCTATTTACCTTGCTACCAAGCATTAGTCTTTAGGTTACAGGGGCGGATCCAGGGTAGTTTACCTAGTTTCCGGAACTCACTCAAACACCTCATTGATTGGCTGGAAACACTTTCATTGTGATGGAACTCACTCAAACCTCATTCTGATTGGCTATTCATGTTGGAAACTACTCATGGAAACTGCTCACTTCAAAACCTGGATCCACCCCTGGTTTAATTTAGTCTTCAGTTTACCAACCCTTCACTGGTAGTAACATTAGCAATAAATCCTCAATTGTCTCCTCTCTGGGTTTTTCAGAGCCTCTGTTAAAGTACAACCCAGGCTTTCCTCCTTGTTGGTCACTGAATCCAATTGAGCATCTACTAACAGCCATTTTGGAATAACATTATGGTAAAAATGACGGGAGGGAAGCAGAGGAATCTCTCTTTTGAAGATGTGAACATGATGAATTACACAATCATTTGACAGAGAATTTTTACAAGCACGCGACGGGTACGGAATTGCTATAGCCAGGTTCTACGGTTGAAAAATGGAATGTTCGTTTCAAAGGATAGGGTTGTCCATAGGTGTAGGGACATATCCCGACCGACTTGCAGACGAAGCAAAAATTTCCCGACCAACTTTGGCTCAGTGGGGAAAATAAAAGAAATGGGTAATTGTAAATCTAACATGATACAGTCCTATAAAATGCTCAGTTTGCAGCTTTGTCCAATTCAAATGTAGTGAGTTGGAGTATCCCCTTTCTTTACTACTGACGTTCCAGCTGTTTCTAATGATTGACCCTCTATTTTTAACTAACGGCAGTGGCTGGGTGCGGGCATAAAAAGACCTGTCCTTCCTATTTCCGGAAAAGGATTTTGTCCTGGCGTGATTACCTTGCTTTTGTTCTCTTCCCTGCTTTCCGCAAATGGTTAATTCTTGGTCGCTGTTTGTACCCTGTGTCTTCGAATTCTGATTCTCCGACGTTGAGTCCCTCGTGCTTTTCATTTCCTGCTTATGGACAGCATTCAGGTCAGATTGCCCAGCGCAGCTTTTCATGTTCGCGACCTGCGAGACGCGTGAGCCTGCGCTCCTGTCGTGACAAATCGGTGAGGTGACCGGACTTACCAATTGGACGCATTCAGGGCTGCTGTTTTGTCTTGTTTTGAATTGCTTTTTTTATTTAATTGCATGTTGATTTGCTTGAATCACGTAGTTTGGCCTTAAGCGGGGTTTTTTTTTTTAATGAAGCCTTTAGTAGCGATTGGGCCAATTTATGATATTTGTTTTATTTGTATGTTTGTGTAATGTTTGGTTTTGCTTGTTTCAATGTTTTGTTTTTTTTTTTTACTTTGGTGTTTGAGTTGCAGTGAAAGCTTTAACTTGCTACTCTATCCATGTGTATGAATTGTTTTGTAATTATGCCAGTGTTACTGGTAAGTTAAAATACTGCAAACCTTTTTTTTTTTTTTCCTTGTTTAAATTTTAAGAAAGTTTAGCGTACTTCACGTGCACTCTGCCTTCAGAGGGCCATAAAATCGATTTCTCTGAATCAATTTTTGAACTCATTCAATAGGGTCATTAGTACTGGCCACACACCAAATTTCACCCATGAAGGTGCAATAGTTGCCAAGAAAACTTGTCCCTATTGCAAATCCCATACACCAAGTCGACAAACAGAAACAAGGATCATAACTCCGTAAAAAAAAATTTCTCAGAATCATCTGTCAAAGTCATTCAATAGGATCATTAGTACTGGTCACCCACAAAATTTCATCCACATAGGAGCAATAGTTGCCCAGAGAACTTGTCCCCATTGCAACACCCATACACTTAAGTCCACGAACAGAGTCAAGGGCTATAACTCTGTAAAAATAAATTTCTCGGAATCAATTGTCGAACTCATTCAGTAGGGTCACCAGTACTGGCCACATACAAAATTTCATTCACGTAGGTGCAATAGTTTCTGAGAAAACTTGCCCCAATTGAACCCGGGCGGACGGACGGATGGAATGACGAATGGACGGATGAGCTCCATTCCAGTATCCCCCGATCCACTTCGTGGCGGGGGATAATAATAACTATGTAAATGTCCAGGGACCTAAATTAGATAATTGAATTCTTTATTGAAATTGATAGTGAATTGGTTGCTTATTTTCTGTTTATATTATGAAACATATTCTCCAATTTATGGAGATTTATGGGAAATATAAACTACACATCTACAGGCCATGCAACTTCTTTGCACGGAATTTGGTTTAAATTCATTTGTAGGTGGTGCTACAGCAAACAAATGGTCCTAACTCTTAAACCATTGTGCGAGCAACTTTAAATTTTGCATGCTTCATCATGGTGAAGGTTGCGATGAAAACCTGGAAGAACAAAGTGATAGTTCAAACAAGATGGCTAACATCAGCTAATTAAATTTCATTAGCCCGTATACTCACTTTTATTGTCATCAATCATGAAACTTTATGCTATTATTAAGGATGTGTAAAAGGGCAGTCTGATATTACTTTTATTGGCCAAATGGTGGCATTATAGAGAGGCGCTACAAATTTGATTACAATTGGCCAATGTGTGGCGTTGCAGTAAGATAAACAATGTATAATTGCATATTTGTTTTCAACCATTTGACTCAATGGTTCTAATTTTGCATATTGCATCTCTGGGTGAGGATCAAATAGTCTTTCCAATGAGCAAAATAAATCTTTAAACATCTGGCTGCTATTTGTCAATCAGGTAACAGCTGCTATTTCAAAGTCATGTCAGTGACTAATCAACGTGAAATTTGCGGCGCAAAGTATGCCATGGGCAGTTATTTGCCATGAACTGGAAATCGTTTGAAAAATTTATTAATAAAAATTTATTTGTGTCCTCACTGCTTCAAAACGGATGTTGCTTGGACCCCGTAGTTACCTCTTGTAGTTATATTTTTTTTCTTCCTACACAAATTACAAAAGGTGTCTTCATTGTCCCAATGTTGGACCCAAGCATAAAAAATACTACCACTTGTGAGCCTACAAAACACTAAAGCCTGAAATAAATCCAGCGAGCTACAGTGCCCGAGTCACTTTTTTTAGTTGGTTGAAATAAAATTTTTCTGCTGGCCTGTCCACAGTAGTATATTATATGGCATGAAGCTTGTTTGACATCAACTGCGCCTCGACTAGAAAATGGACAAGATCAGGCGGCAGCAGGCAATGAGAAAAAGGTGCAATGAAGTCAACTCCATTTGATGACATTTGTCACTTGCAAACAGCGTTCATATAGAGCTGTACAGCTAAGATATTGCGCATGGATTCATTATTATCAACCACGCAAATTTTGATTGTTAACAGGTGAAACATTCATTGCACAACATCAGACTAATACAGTCTGTAGTTAAATATTTCAATTACACAGAAAATGAAGGTTTTCAGCAAAACGTGGTGCTTCTGGTCAAGAATAACAGCCAATCAGCTCTTTGATTGGGGACAGCCTGGTGTTTCCCATTAGGCCCAAATCCTTGCAGTAGGTAGAGAGCAACTGTGGTGCCTGGCGCTAAAAACTGCAACTGCCACGATTGTGTGAGGTCATCACTGCTTACGTGTGCACAACATCAGAGCTAGTAGAGATGAAGAGAGACACAAATCTAACCGGCATTTACTACGCGGTGATCACTGGCGATCAATTCTGCGCAGGCTTAGCTCATCTTGAACGAAGCAGCTGATGCTCTAATTAGGGGACCCTAGCACAGACTAACATCAGTTACAACTTGAGTTAGAAAGGCGGGAGTGAAGCAAATGCAGCAATGCATCTAAAGGCAGATAGAGCCAATTTGGTTTTTGAATAAATTTTGTGTTGAATATTGTACATTTAAATTTTTTTAAAATAGAAAATTCTGACATTTAAAAGGGTGAATGTTAAGAAGTGATGTTTGTATGCTTGGTTTTAGTTGGTTTTAGTCCATTCTAGCATATTTCTAGTGTATTTATTGTATTTATATATTTATTCTGAGTTACATGTTTCATGTTTAGAGAATGAATGCTTGCAGTCTCATGTCTTACTTTCCTCTTGTTTCTTTGTGTGGTGTCTTTAAAAGATTCTCACTCTTTCTTTTCCATTTCGGTTTGGTAATTCCTCTTCCTTCTCTCTTGCTGTTCTGATTGGACTATCCACACTTAGAGCAGTTCAGTTAGGCACGGGTGATTAGTTAGTTCAAAGTTAGGATCCCACCTACTTCCCCTCTCTCTCTCCTATCACCGTCCTTGCTTTTCTAGATCCGCCTCTCCTCTCACCTGTTCTGAGTTTAGCTGGGCCTCCACTTAATTTGTTTGTGTATAAAAGACCCACTTTCCTGCTGCTTCTTGTCGACTTGTTTCTTCTGCCTAAGCTCGCTTTGGTCAAGTCTCGTTTCTGCATCTTTTCTCTCGATTTCTGCAAGTTTGTATTTCGTGATTTCTCCCGTGAGTCTTGTTTACGTTGTTGTTTGCGTTGTGTGATTGAGATAGTGATTGTGAGTACCACGTTTACCCTTTATTCCCATTGTACCAACTTTGTTAGAGATTTCCTTTGTGCTACCCTTATCCTCTCCAACTCCCCTTTTCCTTCCCCATCCAATCCCTTTAGTATTTCCCTGTGTTACTGTCTTTGTGCGGACTGACATCCTGGTTTATAGATCTTTCTGCTTGTCCCTTGATTTACGATTCTGCCTTGCCTAAACCATTCCTGTTGCCTGGCTTTGATTTCTGTTCTGTATGACCATGAGCTCACCTAATAAACGCCCTGCCATTGCTGAACTGCATTTGGAGTCTCAAGCCATTCCTTTCAGTGAAAAGAAGGGGGGGGGGAGAGATCAGAGTTGGGGGGGAACTGCCTAATTTGCCTCATGGTGTAGGTACCCATGGCTAACGTGTATACACCGACCCTATGTGTATGTAACATATCTATACCTACCTGTATATTTTAATTAAATATCTATTTAACAAACAAAGTTAACAATATGTCTATCAAATTTAATTCCCAAAAGGTGTCTCTATCAAGCAATACTGCCAAAAACTCTCAACAAGTATTCCAACCTTACTGCGGTGCAAAAGGACTTTTTTCTGGGACAGACGCTACTCTGACTTCAGTTTTTTTTTTTTTTTTTTTTTTTTTAATTTGGCATCTCCCATCCCACCCGAATCTGGAATGCCCAGTTGGTGAACTATGTACAAAGCTTGCTCGTATGCGACCCCTTGCTGCCAATTCAGGAGAGTGTAGACAGTTCGCGGCTCTCCTCCGAAGCACGTGCCTGTCAGCCACTGCTTCTTATACACTCATTGGTTGAATCTTCGCAAGTTCAGAACGAGGGCGGAGGATACCCGGACATGAACAGGCTTAGAATCTTCCTGACGAAAGCCCCCTGGCCAACAGGAGGCGCTTTTGAGCAATGAACAAGGCAACTATTATTTTCCCTTCCCGACAGACCCTTCCCAATTTGCAACCCTGTAGCGCAATAGCCAATTGTGCGCTACTCTGAAAAAGCTGCTGACCACTGCCGGCTAGTATGAAGCGGGGATCAAACCCGCGATGTGACAGTCACTTCTGCTTTGCAATGCGATGCTTTACCGAGTGAGCTATACAGCAGCTGGACTTAAGTTTTGAAATATTGTTAATCCATGTCAATACCAGTGTCGAAAGTGTCAAAATTGCCATCACTATGATTACTGCAAAGTTGTTGTTACTACGAGTGGAAAAAAAACTATTGGCACACTGTTAAAGGAAACCTTTATTGGGACTACCACACGACTCAACAGGCAGAGAATATATCCCATGTGGACCAAAATGGTATTTTAAACAGTCTGGCAGTTAGACAGAAAGTTTCCCGACGAGTTTAGCTGAAGATTTACCGTTACAAGATACCCAAAAGTTGTGTTCATATTACCATTGGCTTAATATGTGTCCCATCAAGCTAATTTTTTTTTTTTTTGATCTTTGAAAAGTACAACATTTTGGGACTAAACCAAATACTGTTGTCAAAAGAGGACTTAAAACAGTCAAAAATTTCAATCAAAGTGACACTGTTGTTAATTCCTGGATAAGATGTTTGTGAATTAGGGACTGGTCATCCATGCCAAGATCATATGTATCTTACTGCCCTTGGTCGTGCTAACGGCAAATTGATTGATTATTAGTGATGACACTCAAGTCTCATCACAACACTCCTTCCTAATCTTCGCTTATCCAGAAGTTAAAATTGGGAGGTCGGCACATGGGTCGTTATGTTTTTCAATTGACTGTCAACAGTCTTCTGTTCTGCTCGCATCTGGTTCTCCTCTTTTTTCATGGTTATCAGTGGTACAGTGAAGAACTGAGCACCATACACCAGAGCTCTAAGCTCATCCATTCTCCCTGAAACTGGTAGACCCCAGTCACAGAGGAACTGGGGGAATTTATCCCCTTTCCTTAGGGAGACATTTTCAAAAGTTGCCTGCGTAGTGCGTAGCATATACTCGATAATTTAAGGGCACATATGTTCATGCGCTTTAAGGGCCCCTGCGGCCCTTAAACTAAGAAGGGGCTTATTAATTCTCATTATAGTTATCCACTTGTTGCCACCTGTTGTTAAGGCCCTTAAACTCAGAAAGGCTTATTGATGCTCATTGCAGTGATCCACTTGTTGCCACCTGTCATGTCACTTCTTCACTATTTAAAAGGTTTTGTGATGAACATATTTTTAGGCTATGACAAGCTGTTGATACTTGCCACCGCATTGTTTGTTTTTTGCATTCATTAACCACTTTCACATTCACTGTCTATTCAGTCTCATTTTCACAGACAGAGTGTAAAAGGTGCATTTGATACTTTTCCACCTCAAGAAAGTAATCTGTCACCAGTTCTTCCCACTGACCTTGATCTGGCTTACCAGACAGATGAAACTGTCCTTACAAGGAAAACGAGCTGATAGATAGGTCATTTTCCCTGCCTGCATTTACGACCTATGTTTACTTTTAAGTGAAATTTTTCTTTCTAGCAGTCATAGTAGCTATGAATACAGCAAAGGAGGAAATGAGACAACATCAATATATAGTTGGCAGGGCTGGAGGTCAGGGTGATTGGGTGGGCATATAAAACAATAAACTTTCCTACAGGACACCAGTGAACATTACCCACTTCCATGAGTTTAACATTTTGAAGTCGGCTTTTCAAAGGCTCGACTGTCTTTTATAAAACAATGATTGCTTCTCCTTAACCCAGAACCCAAACTTTAGCCAAATCTTAAAAATCCATTGTTGTTGAAAGTCAGGATTCCATTTGTGATTGGAATAAAAACCAGCATACATAGTGGGTCCCCTTTAGGAAATAGCAACTTTTACTGAAGCCACAATGTTTTTCCAACTATTTGTTTTCAATGGTGCTATGCTGTTGTTATGGTAATTAAGGAAATGTGCCCTCCCCCCCCGAAGTAAATAAACACAATTTGTCATTTTATTTTAATTGCAACTGGGAAGAGGTCAAACTCACTTTGTCAGTACTAAAAAGGGTGACAGATAAGCACTTCGGAAATTTGACTTGGCCAATATTTTATTTTTGACTTAATACTCATTATTACACTGATTTTAATTCTCTCTTGTAAAATATGTGCCCTTATGATGTGGAAGGCATGCTCGAGTCACATTTATCTGTTGACCTTTGTCTACCTCTGGGAGTGCTGCAGTTCTGGCTTGCCTGCCCTGGAACACCCACCGCGCCACCCAACAGACGACCAGCCAGGCACCATGAGACATCCAAAGATAAAGGAAAGCTCTTGGCCGAATTTGCCAATGGTCTATAATTTACTATCTGCTCACCCACAGTGCAATGATTTCTACACAACATCGGCCCCATCTCAAACTGAAGTAGGCCCCATGATACAATATGCCAGATTGTTATTTATTCTCATGTATGGACAACCCACGACTCAAAGCAATTTCTTTCAATTCAGGGGTGTACTGTGAGAACAACAAATTGCTTTCTAGGGTTATGTTCTTAATTGAGCATAACATTCCATTCAAAAACAGGCATCTGTTCATGTGAAATCTGTGAAAATCAAAACAATTTTTTGCCTTTAAAAGAAACTCCACTACAACCCATTGAGGATGTCCAGAATGACGCAAGCCCTCCCTAGCCCAGAATATTGCCTGTACCCCTTTTCTTTCGACAGGCCACAAACTCTAGCTCCACCCTGGATGTCTTGATCCCAGCAATCGGCAATTAGGGGAAATTGCAGGAAGTTAATTAGCCTTATCGGTGGAAGGGGAGGCCGCAGCCTTCTGAGCTGAACCCTTACCTAGTCACGTAGTGCAGCAACAGGGCGCACACACACACACACACACACACACTCTCTCTCTCTCTCTCTCTCTCTCTCTCTCTCTCTCTCACGCACACTGACAAGTGTAGCCATTTGAACGAGATTAGGGACACCAGATACTCTAGTGAAGTCTATCTTAAATAGCCAAAAGTCACATCTTCTGCTCAGCCATACAAAAACACCACAGCATGCAGTACATGGATTATATTTGCCTAAAGACTCAAGAGTAGAATTCTATATTCAAACTAGACTTACAAAGAGAAGCAAGCAGAATTAGCCATGGAAATTACATTAAAGTCATAAAATAATCAGCAAAAGGAAGCAAAATCAACTCAACATAGTTTAGATAAAAGTTATAGCAACTGCATACACACAGTAGTCAGAAAATAGCCATTGTGCTTTCCACTTATACATTGCCCAGAAAAAGAGTATTGATTCTATTTTTGTATATTTGTGACGCTATTCTTCTAATCAAGTTTAATATAAGTCCTTGAGAGCCTGATTATGCACAAAATTCAGTTTACAAGTGATAATTTCATTTATTGAAGGAAGACAGTAATCCAACACAAACTGACCCTGTGTGAAAAAGTAACTGCCTCCATGGTTACTCAGTCAGCTAAGTTACTAAATTTACAACCCCAATTCCGAAATAGTTGGGACGAAGTATAAATTGTGAATAAAATGCAATGACTTTCAGATCACATGAGCCAATATGTTATTTACAATAGAACATAAATAACATTTCAAATGTTGAAACTGAGACATTTTACATTTTTATCCACAATATGAGCTTATTTCAAATTTTCTGGCTGCAACAGGTCTCAAAAAAGTTGGGACACAGGCAAAAAAGGGCTGAAAAAGCAATTAATATATAAGAGCTGAAAGAACATTTAGCAAGTAATTAAGTTAACTGGCATCAGGTGTGCAACATGATTGGCTATAAAAGGGATGTCTTAGAGAGGCTGAGTCTCTCAGAAGTGAAGATGGCCAGAAGCTCTCCAACCTGTGAAGGCTTGCATAAAAAAATTGTGGAATACTTTAAAAACAATGTTCCTCAAAGTCAAATTGCAAAGGCTTTGAAGTTCTCATCATTGACAGTGCATAACATCATCAAAAGATTCAGAGAAACTGGAAAAATCTTTGTGCGTAAGGGAAAAGGCCGAAGACCTTTACTGAATGCCTGTGATTTTCGGGCCCTCAGACGCCACTGCATCACTCACCGGCATGATTCTGTCATTGACATTACTAAATGGGCCCAGCAATACTTCAAGAAACCACTGTCTGTAAACACAGTCCGCCGTGCCATCCAAAGATGCCACCTAAAACTCTATCATGCAAAAAGGAAGCCATTGTTGAGCATGATCCAGAAGCGCCGCCGTGTTCTGTTGGCCAAGGCTCATTTACAATGGATTGTAGCAAAGTGGCAAAGTGTCCTGTGGTCAGACGAGTCCAAATTTGACATTCTTGTTGGAAATCATGGGCGTCGTGTGCTCCGGGCTAAAGAGGAGAAAGACCACCCCTCCTGTTATCAGCGTTCAGTTCAAAAGCCGGCATCTCTGATGGTATGGGGATGCATTAGTGCATATGGTGTGGGACACTTGCATGTTTTAAAAAGCACCATGAATGCTGAAAGGTATATAAAGGTTTTAGAGCAACATATGCTACCCTCCAGATGACATCTATTCCAGGGAAGGCCTTGTGTATTTCAGCAGGACAATGCAAAACCACATACTTCAACTATTAAAACAGCATGGCTTCATAGTAGAAGAGTCTGTGTGCTGAACTGGCCTGCCTGCAGTCCTGGTCTTTCACCGATTGACAACATTTGGCGCATAATTAAACGAAAAGTCCGTCAAAGGAGATCCAAAACTCTCCAGCAGCTGTAAGCCTGAATTAAACAAGAGTGGGATTGAATTCCAATGGCTAAACTCAAGAAACTTGTCTCCTCAATGCCCAGACGCCTGCACTCTGTGTTATAAAGAAGAGGGGATGCTACAGCATGGTAAACAGGCCCCTGTCCCAACTTTTTTGAGACCTGTAGCAGCCATCAAATTTGAAGTGAGCTCATTTTGTGGATAAAATTGTAAGATTTCTCAGTTTCAACATTTGCTGTGTTATCTTTGTTCTATTGTGAATAAAATGGCTGGTGTGATTTGAAAGTCATTGCGTTTTGATGTTATTCACAATTTACACTTTGTCCCAACTATTTCGGAATTGGGTTTGTATAAAGTATAGGATAAAAATAAACCTGAACCACCCAGCCTTGATTTCGGTCAACCCTGTGAATCTACAGTATTTGCATAAAAACATTCCACTGCAAAGGAGGCTAAAAGGTCACACACTGTGCTGTGATCAAGAGAAATTCAGAGAGAGAAGATAAAGTTGCTGAAATACACTGGTTTGGATAGGGATACAAAGCCACATCTATGCCTCTGGGACACAAGCGAAACCACAATCAGACCCATTTTGAGAAAACCATGAAACACTAGTTAATCTTTCCAGGTGTTATCGGCCAACAAAAATTCCTTTCAGTGCACATCAACAAAATTAAAAAAGTACCCAGATGAACATTTCACCCTGTAAAGCCATTTGTACCATATTTGATACACGTCTTTCTGTGACCTCCATGTCATCCACATGATCAATACTTTCCTCAAAAACTTGTGTTCAATCTGATGCATGTCATTTGCCTCCTAATGGACTATCCATGCACTGCAGCCAGTAAAGGTCCGTAAAATACAGGCTGCCCCCATTCACCAACCTGCAGCTTTTTTTTTTCCCATGGAAATCTTTGTTAATTTTGACAGTAAGAATAACTTCTATATTGTCATTAATACGTCAATATGAATACTCACTGGATTGAAGCAACATATACGCAACATTTTCTTATTTTATTGTAAAATTGAGTTGAAAATGTAGGTATCAAATGTCACATTACAAGTATTTAACCCAAAGAGGTCCACCTGAGCATCAGCAATCTCTGCCAACATTACTGTATTCATGAGGCTCATTTTTTAAGCCAGTGAAAAGGTAGTGGTATCCTGTGAAACTAGAAAGAACTAAGGTATCCATCAGTAGCACCCATGTCATACTAACTTGTAGAGAAGGAGGCCAAGAAGGGGGCCAAATTTAGGCTAAATTTTGACAAAGGAAAAACTGTCATGGCCTCTTTCACAGGGGTCCTTTGACATCTGACCTCAAGATATCAGAATAAAAATGGGTTAACTATACCTATGAGTATCCCCCTTACAGACATTCTCTTTTTCTGATAATCCCATGCTGTTTTAAGCAAAAAAAAAAAAAAAAAAGCAATTTTTGCATGCAGTATCCAAGTGTTATTATTGCCTATTGTCTTTGAATATTTCTGCATATTGCGGTCCCTAAACAGTCAAGGAATTTCATAAATTTGGTGTGACTGGAAAACAAAGACTCTTGGGGATTCAATGAGCCCAATTTTATTCATGTGTGATGATGTTACTGTAGTCACTGTGGAATGAGCCAAATTTTATTCATGTGTGATGATGTCACTGTAGTCCCTGTGGTAGAAGGAGGCACTCCTCCCCTCCCCCTTCCCCATCATTCTGAGTCAGAACCTGGCTATTCCACCAATCCACTTTCAATGTCTTTTGAATGTCCCTCCAACCCCCGGCCCGCCGTAGATCATGCAATGGTTTTCCCTTCCATTCCATTTGTGTTTTTGTATCCAATCAGTTACAACTTTACTGTAAAGAACAGCCTACCTTGTTTCAGGATAAATCTCTGGGCTTCCATCTTTAGGGCCTCTTGCCATGTTGGTACCAGACAGAACCACAGACTTTAGCAGATGGTTTTCATTTGTCTTGTTCAACCACTTGTTCACAATTTTACCCATATAGTAAACTTGATAAAATACTATTGGCTTTAATCTCTCGGTTCTACGACATCTGCAAAGAATTCATTTCGTTGCAGTGAGACCAGTTTTTGAAACTTGATTTCATTGGATAGATATATCAATATAATTCAAAATTAATTTCATATCTGCAAATTTTTTTTTTCTTTTTTTTTTTTTTTACATTTTATTTCAAGGTCCAATAAATACATCTATTTCAAATATTTAGAATTTTCTGGTTATTATTTTGTGGTTCAGGCTCAGGGTTAAGGAATTGCAAACCTTGCTCTTCACTAATGAAGTCAGCATTCATAATTCCATTATTAGAAAGAAATGGGACAAAAAATGGTTTATCATCAACTCCAAGATAAACCTGTCACACGTTTGTCCAAAAAGCACTGTGCTGACCTCCCAAGCTTTTTGGGTTAATGTTCAGTGGACAAAGTTACTCTGTTAAATGAAATATATGCCAAATGCTCATGTGTATGCAACTCAAATTCTCCACATAGTGTTGTTTGTTTTGTTTATTTTAAAGAGTCTGACTACATCAGCGAAACATAATACGTTTAGTACAATTTAATCTTTCATGTAGTACTTCCACGTTACATTATTTTAGTGAAGCATTAAAAACATGCTTTAAATTGAACCCCAGTTTTCTTAAGATAACTATGCACTAATGCAGGGAGGCTTGATGGGTTTACAAACCTGCCATAGGCACAGCCTAGGTACCCGTTCCTACCTTTCCAGGACAACACTCAGTAAAAAATACATTAATGATGATTTTCTGTAATATTACGGGTGACCACAGCACTGGGAAAACACAGAAAATGAAACAATAACAGTTCTATGTAAGTAAACAAAGGGAATAGTAAAAAAAAAAATAAATAAATTGGCAGATCATATAGCCTATTATAGGAAATTCAGGGCACAATTTTAACGAATTAGGGGAAAAATTGTCAAATAATAAGTCCATGTAAGGGCAGCATCAATGAATATTGAAAGAGGCCCATTAAAAGCATTCTATCATGATGTGAAACATTGCGTGATTTTCAAAGGTGGACAGGACAAATTCTGTGATTACCATAACTACCATGGCAGTGGCCTTAAATTATTCATATATTCTTCATATCTTTTTTTTTTCTGCAATTGGTTCATATTTTATACCATGCAGTTCGATCATAAAGCGCGCTCTCAAAATGTCAGCGAACACTTGGCAACCATAGCCTATTTGCTTTTGCTGCCACCAAGCAGTAACATTGGAAAATGCTTTTGCTGAGTCGCCCATCGCTTGATTGTTCCCTCATTTGTAGTCACACCTCCCAGCATGTTCCTCAGCTCGCCACACCTGCACCCAATGTAATCAAGCCCTTACCTTCCCTATAAATTCCTCCATTTCAGCACATTACCTGGTGAGTTTGTCAAATCAGTATTTCTTTGTCTATCCTACGAGCTTTCTCTGATTCCTGATACTCCTGGTCATGGTTTGGTCAGTTTTTTGATTTACGATTCAATGCTGTTCATTGTGTGTTTGATTATCTTATTTTGGATTGTCTTATTTCTGATTGGCTTTTGGATTACGATTTCTCTTTGGCCCAATTCCAATCCGACCCCTTACGGACTCACTGACTTAGAGGCGCGTTCACGGGAAGTCCGTGAGAGTGTGAGGGCTGTTCCATTGTCCGATCATCAAATCAGTGAGTCTGTGAATGAGCCCTTACTGTAAGTCAGCACCGATGCTGACTTTGGGTAAGGAAATTACCCACAGTTCATAGCATTGTGAAGTCAAATATGGGGGATACCGTTGGAATACTGGAAATGTAAACAAAAAAAAGGGTAAATAAACCAAAGAGCGGTCCGATTGAGGTAATGGAAGGAGCAAGGAAGAAACTTTACGTGTATTAACGTTGATTGTCACAACTGGGTGTAGTTTGATTATTGCAGTCTGATTTGGTCTAATTGTGAAAGGGGGTAAGCACTGTTCCATTCCAATTTACAGGATCTGGAGCCCTCTCAGACTCTCAGACTCAGTCGCTTACAGCTGACGTCAGTTAAGTCAGTGAGGGTTCAGGGCTTGAGTCTTCAGGGGGCGGATTGGAATTGGGCCATTGATTTAGTTTTGGCATACCTACATCCTGCTTTGGGACTTTTGGACTAAACTGTTTACAATTCTGGATTCTCCCCTCTGTACTGCATTCTCACTGACTTGCTGACCTGGATTGTATAACCACAAGTTATAATAAAACCTGTGGACTGGATTATCACCTGTGCCTGAGTGCTGAACCTGCCATGTGTCAATTTTTGATGCTGATAGTGAATGGAATTTAGAGAATTTAGTTTGTTTCTAATTATGCAGATAATTGCCATCCATACAACTCATATTGCAGCCTTGTCTCCTGTTATTACATCTTTATTGGCAACTTAATTGGTTTTGTAATTCTTAATTGGAAACCGGTCAAAAGTAATCCTGCATTTATAAGGTGAAATCCCTGTTTGTAAATACTGTATATTCTCAATATCTTCCAATTTTAAAAGTTCTTTCCAGTTGTAATGTTTCTCTGGAAATGGTTTGGATGGGTTTTCCTGGGATTAAACCCTAGTCAGCAGAGATGGGCTCCAGCTCCCTTGCAACCCTGATGAGGAAGTAGCGATTTAGATAATGGATAGATGCATTATTAATACAAGCCCAAATATCGATCGACTCCCTGCTGGATCTGCGCAGGTTCCAGTTGATTATTGGCTGGAATCAGAACAGATGCAGTCTGGAGTCAGTTGCTACTACTGTACAATTGATTCTTGGTACACTCAGGTATCTTGAAGATGGGTTTGTCATTATAAAATTCAAGATATCCCACTGGGATTTAATGTTTTGAGAAATTCACAAAATGAGTATGCATCAAATCTCATAACTAGAAATTTATGATGCCACAGACCAAATTCTCAGGGAATGAACTGTGGGGAAACTGAAAGTGCAACCCTTGGAACTATCAACATTGAGTGATTGAACAAGTTGATTAGAAAACAGACCCAGAGAGGAATTTGCTGCTCTCAAGTCTGGCTCCTTCCCACATTCTCCCAGTCCCAATCAGGGAATCTTTTCCTGCCACACTTGCTATTGCCTTGTTTTTGTTGGGGTTAACTTATTTTTGACAACTGTAGTGGATCTGGAAGTGAGCTTCATTATCTTGGCACTTCAAAAATATGAAATGATCCAAATTTCTGCCATTTTTCAGTAATATTAAATGTCCAAATGGGAGGTTTATAAACATTTTAGCAAAGAGACCCACACAAAACCATAACTCCTGGGCCATTCATGCTGAATTGAAAAATGGGGGTCAACCAGCTAAACTGGAGTCTTGGAAGTCAACCTTCTCCAGGCTGTTAGATATAGTGGAGACCACTATGCAGGTGGACTGAACAAAGAATCAGTGTTTCCCTTAACATGGGTCTTAAGTCAAATGGCAAGTATATCATGCAATACTTCTGAATGTCTTTTACCAGCTATGTGCACAAAAGTGTGTTACACTTTTTTTTTTTTTTTTAGTCCCAGCGTCATCAGACTTATGAATTCTTGTTGATTTTCATGACACTTCTCCATTCAGGTTTTAAATGTTTCCAAACTTCAGTCTCAAATTTCACACTTTTTTTTTTCCTCAACTTGTAACATGTCTGCCAAGGAACAGTAAATGTCTTTGTTTAAAAAATAAAATAAAAAATCTGGGTTGTTTCAGTGAACTAGATTTATAATTCAACTAATATTATAATTATGCGTGAAACAAGACTAGGTCAAAACCTTGGATATGGCAGGACTGTTTATGGTTCATGTCTAAAATTGTGGGCAATTTATCACAGGGATAGTCAGTGGTATGGTCTATAATTTCAGTTCCTGGGTGGATCTGTGTTAATTCACTGTCAGTGCTCTCTGATGACTGTTAATGCCAAATTAGTTTGAAAGAGCAACGGCCAATGGGAAAACTACACTCAGCTGGCCGACCAATGGTGAAACTTCATCGCTCACTCAATCACTCACAGACACCATAAATGTAGGGCCGGACCGTCCTGGTCTGCACAAAAAAACATTTTGAAACATAACGCTGGAACAGAAAGTATGACCATGTCATTTTATCAGTCAGACTTTACAAAATAGTCCAAGCAAAATATCCCCAGATTTACTGAAATTTTTGGTTGACAATGTACCCTGGTACATTTAGTATAAATGCATGAGTTAGTAACTAGCATTGGAGGGCTTATAACCCCACGTAGTCATAGTTCTACCTACTGAAATTAAAGTTTTCTATGTTGTTCCCATGAGCAGTGTAATGTGGTAAATAGCCACTAGATGGCAGTATTGACTTTTTTTTGTGAAGCCCAGTCTGAAGCTAGGTTGGGCATGTCCAGGGCATGCCCAGAGGGGAAAGTCCCAGAATGGGAGGGGGCTGGACAAGAGTATATAAGGAGAAAAATTGAGAGAGTAGTAGTAGGAGAAATTGCAAGAAGGATACATTTGACCAGACCTGTCACTCTTTTCAAGACCTGTTCAGCTTTTTGTGGATTTTTGCCTGTGTTGGAGCATTTTCCTGTCCCAGGACATCACAACATAGCAGCCCATCTCCATTACCGGGAATTGTAAATATCTCATTTTTTATTTTCTTTTCAATCTTGGTCAGTAGTGTAGGGTGTAGATTAGTTCTATGTGTTTGTTTAATTAAATCTGTTGAACTTAAAGGATTTTGTCTGTCATCCCTTGCTGTCCGTGACGCCATAACAAATTGGGGCCATAACAAATTGGGGGCTCGGGTCCGGGGTAGACCATTGTGCGAGTCATTTATTGAAAATCTAAAATTTCAAATAGTGAAATTGTTTTTTTGAATTTTCCTAGATATATATTGGCAGATCAACAGCAATGGATGATTTCTTGGCATCACCAACCGTAGAGGTTTTTGAAGTCTTTTAAAAAGACAGAACTGCTAGAAATATGCAGACAGTTAGAGCTGACAGATGTAAAACCAGCCATGCGAAAAGCAAGACTGGCGAGAGAGATTGTTGAATATTACATTGATGAAAATGTGTTTGCACCAGGAGATCTGGAAGAGTTTCCGGTGGAAAATCCAAATGTAGAATTGGAACTTAAATTAAAAATGCTAGAAATTGAAGAAAAAGAAAAACAAAGGCAGTTTGAGTTAGAAAAATTAGCAAGAGAAGAGAAAAAAGAGAGAGAGAAAGAGAAAAAAGAAATTGAGGAAAAAGAAAAACAAAGAGAGTTCGAGAGAGCAGAAAGAGAGAAAGAAAGGCAGTTTGAGTTAGAAAAATTAGCAAGAGAAGAGGAAAGCAGAAAGAAAGAGAGAGACAGAGAGATTTCGATTTAGAAAAATTAGACAGAGAAGAAAGGCTCTAAATGGAGCAACTAAAAATTAAAATAGAAGCCGAAAACAAATTTCGGGCTAGCCAGGAGGTAAAGCTTGTACACACACTGTACAAGCTGTATTATTGTATGGTTGTAAAAGATTGAAGGGTTTCTGGATAAGGACATCTCATGCCTGAATGTAGAAACAATATCCACTCCACACCCTCAACCCCCCCCCCCCCCGCCGCATCCGCCATCAACGACTGACTGCACGGGAAGTGGGCAGGCCCTAACACGTGCGGTCTCTCACACACACATACTTCCTACTGCTCAGCCGCATTAATCAAGATGCCCAAAGGAACAAGAGAGGAGCCAACAGGATACAGATTATATGCATGCAATGTGTTTGAAGTCTTTGCTTTCCAGAAACATGCCACAGGTTCTTAGTCACCCCATGTGATGTGCCTCATTAATGCATTACCCAAACCCAGTGAACCTGAGTGCAAACCCCAGCAAGAGGTTGTGGGAGGTTCACAAGGCTATAGTTCCCTATTTTTGCTCATGAATTCTAACCTAGCACAGTCCTTGTAGATTCCATCAATTATCTGAAATCCTAATTTACAGGGTTGTTAACCAAGCCTACTGCGAGAGAAAGGTAGGAACGCACCCTTGACTGCTCGCCAATCCATTGCAAGGCTCACACACCATTCACTCACAAACTCATACCACCGGGTGATTCAAAGTTTCCAATTAGCTTAGCATGCATGTCTTTGGACTGTGACAGAAAACTGAAGTACCCATTGGAAGATCATCATGTGAGCCGACAACTTTCTTGCTGTGAGTTTACCACCTGTTCATTTTATTTGATTTTAAAATGGAGTAGGCATAAGAAATTTTCCCTAAACTTTGATAGTTACCTGGGATAGGCTCCAGCTCCCCTGCGACCCCAGAGAGCAAGAAGCGATTTACATAATTGAAGGATGTTGTATTAGTAACTTTATTACCCACAAGGTGACTTAGCAGATCAAGTGGTGAATCAGCATGTCAGCTGGCCATTGTGCTGTATGTGCTGGATAAATCAGAGGGTTTAGATACTGTAAGTCGTAGGTTTGTCGTTACTGCATCATGTTTGTTATAAATTGTCATTTTATTGATAGCCTATGATTTTAGCTCTAGGATGCACAACTGAAAAATGTATCTCCTTGAAGTGACTTGGGTCAAGAAGACCCATAACTCACTTAATGCTGGGATAGGTTGTCTTTTTTTTTTGCACCATTGGACAAAAAAAAATCCTTAACAACCTTTCAGCATATTGTAGTTCAAGTGGTCTGAGAAAACTGGACTTCAGCACCTCCTTGAGACTCTTTTTTTCAAGTTTTAGAAAATCTTGTCCAGAATGGGAGACTTTGTCATTTCAGGGATAGGGCTCTGTTCTCAATATTATGGCAAAACTATTTGCAAATTTGTGTCAAGAGTTGTGTAACTGTATCTCAATTTGTGTTAGCGTAATCTGATGTAATTGTTTAAAAGAATCTGTAAATGGGTATTGAGATTTGTGAAGGTGCACAGGAGTCTGCATAGGTGTATTCAGAATTTGAGGAGTGGGGACTGTAACATTTTTTGTTCTGTACTGTCCTGTGGCTGCAGTGGGGCAGTGGGTTATAGTGGCCTGCCAGTGCAGTAACTGTCCTGCTCCACTAGGGGACGGGCCCAGGCCACTTATCTGGTGTGTCGAGGCAGTGGAAAATTGCAGTTCTTACTGGCCTGGCTCCATGAGGAGACTGACCTGAGAGAGAAGTCACAGAGAATCTCAGAACCATTGACTTTGCAGTCGAATGCCTGCCTTACAGGGCTGCCTAACATAAACTCCACTGCCTCAGTAGAATTGTGGGATAAGTCACCTATCTAGCTTTAAATTTCCAATAGTCTCACCCTGAGCCTATATGATTTTCTGCAAATACCAACTCAAAACAAGTGTTGCCGAGCAAACCAAGCCTCGCCCGCTTTGAGTTCATACAGACTCAAATTTACAAGTGTGACCTCAACCGTGTTCAACTTATAGTCCTTTAAAAATCCATGACCTTCAGTTTGACCTTTCAAGATCATTAAAAGTCACAGGTCATGGTGTGCTATAAAAGCCCATATAGCAGTTCCTATATGGTCATAATAGTAAATATTTGTCTATCTGCAACCGTTTTTGAGTTAAAATGGAAGATATATAATTGTCACCGATGCCCTTGACCCCCCTGACATTTAACCCCCAACAGCTACTGAGACTATCAAAGCTACCCCATCATACAGCATTTGGTTGGAAGCAGAATTGAAAGATGTACATTTTATGTACATTGCCTCATACTTTAGTTCCCCAACCACTCACAATGGAACCCCCCCAGCTGGAGGGGCCTTTAGGGCCTTAACACTGTAAGTGCTGAAGCACCAGGGGCCCTAGGGGTCAGCTCAAGTTCTAAGCACCAGGGGTCTGGGGGGACTCACACTGTAAGCACCAAGGGGCCCAGGGGCCTGCCAAGACTGTGGATTGGGGCCCCCAGTGGTTAGCTCTTGCTGTGAGTAGCTATGAGTCAGTTAATGTAAAGTGTACTGAGGACCAAAGCATTCAACTTCCCACAGAAGTGTTTGGCCTCACATCACACATGGCCTGAGGCTCGGGGGCCCCTTGGGAGTCCAACGCCCTTGGGCACTGGCTCCACTGGCCTGGTCTACAATCCAGCCTTGATTTTAAATTTGATGCCAGCAGCACGTTTCAAAACAGTGGCAACAAAAGACTGGAAAAGCTGCATAATGCTAAATAAAATACACCTGGTGGAACTGTTCACAGCTAATTAGGCTTAAAAGAGCACCCAGAGAGGCTGAGTCTTTCAGAGGAGAAGATGGAGAGGGCTTAACCACTCTGTGAAAGAGTGAAGGGGCAAATAATTCAACAATTTAAAGATAACAACGTAAAATTGCGTTGAGAATTGAGAATTAGGGGATTTCATCATCTACCGTACATACAGTTTTGTGCAAATTAATTGGATAAAGCAGGCTGGAGTGGGAAAAACCAAACAACAAAGGTTTTCAGGCTTTTTATTACTTTAATACCATCTATATTCAGCACTCAGTACAAGATGTGTCCTCCACGGCTCCTGATAAGCTGTTCCACCCGTTTTGGCATGGAGCTGACCAGGTTTTTGCAGGTTGCCTTGATTTCTTTGTCGTGATGCCACACCTGGACAACTGCATCGATGACTTTGGATTTTGTGGTGCTGTCCTTTTGCTGTAGCCTTGACTTGATTATAGACAAGACATTCTCAATGGGATTGAGGTCTGGTGAATTACCAGGCCAGTCCGACACTGTTGCAAGTGCTGTGTTGATGATGCAATCACATTAGTTGCATCATACAAGTCAAGTAATTTTATGAAACATGGCTAAAAGGTACTATGCAGTAATCTTTGAGGTGGTTGTGTAAAATGTACATTACTTGGCATGGCTATTTGCACTCAATTCAGCTCATTCAATTGACGAACATCTTTATCCAGTTAATTTGCAGAAGACTGTGATATCATTTAAAGATTCTGAGAATCTGGAGAAATCTCTGCACAATGGACAAGGCTGCAAACCATTATTGAATGGCCATGATTCTCAGGTCCTCAGGCGGCACTGCTTTAAAACCGACAGGATTCTGAAGTGTAAATCAATGCAAGGATTCAGGAACACTACTGAGAACACTGTCAGTAAACTCAATTCATCCCTGCATCCACAAATGCCAGTTAAATCTCTACCATGTAAAGATAAAACCACATATAAACAAGTTCTGGAAATTCAGCCACCTTCTCTGGGCCTAAGCTCATTTAAGATGGACTGAGGCAAAGCGGAAAACTGTCCTGTGGTCTGACCAATCATAGTGTAAAATTATTTTTGGAAATCGTCCGTGCTGGGTTAAAGAGGAGCGGGACTGTTCTTCTTATCAGGGCACAGTACAAAAGCCAGCATTTGTGATGGGGGTGCATTAGTGTTCATGGCATGGGTAACATGCACATCTGTGAGGATGTCATTACCGCTGAATGATATACAGAGGTTTTTCAGCAATATGTACTGCCATCCGAAGAATGCCTTTTTCAGGGAAGACCTTGTTTTCATTCAGCAATGCCCAACCACATTCTGCACATATTACAACAACATGACTCCACAGAAAAAGAGTCCAGGTGCCAAACTGGCCTGTCCACAGCCCAGTCTTGTCACCCACTAAAAACAAGTGGCGCATAATGAAAAAGTAGTTGCAAAGCCACTGCACCCGCTTGGCGAAACATGGCCAAAATCGAAGTTGGCCTAGATTTTCATCCCATATACACACATATAAAATAAGAAAAGGACCCGTGAAAAACTGAAGGCGCTAGAGCGCTGACAAGGCAAAAAGTTTACGGAGGCACAGACGCACGACAGACCACCACGAAGGCATCTAACCACAGCATAAGCCCGATGGGCCAAGAGGCCAAGCGGGCCAACAAAAACTACGACAATGGTGTGAATTGTTAAGCAGCTGAAATCCAACATCAATCAATAATGGGAAAACATTTTGCCTTTAAAACTACAGTCATTGGCCTCTTCAGTTCCTAAGCACTCACAGAGTGTTGTTATAAAAAGAAATGACGCAACACAGTAGTATACATGCCCCTGTCCCAACTTTTCTGAAACATATTGCCGGCATCAAATTCTAAATGAGCAAATATTTTCAAAATACATTAAAATTTCTCAGTTTCAACATTTGATATATTGTCCTTTTACTATTTTCAATTAAATATACAGTTTAAATGATTCGCAAATCATTGCATTCTGTTTTTATTTATATTTCACACACCATCCCAGCTTTTCTGGAAACTGGGATGTATAAAATCATAAGGCTATATTAGCCTGCACACTTCTGCCAGGGTATAGTTATTGTCTTCTATTTAAAATTGTGATTCAAAGAAGGCACAATAATCTACTAAGTTAACAGCCAACTGCAACGTGATTAGAATTCATTAAGATTACTTGCCAAACCTACCGACTATTTTTTAAAGTTCATTAGCATGGCTAGATATAAATAATCTGTTCAGAGCATTCATATTTCCATTAATAAGCAAACACTATCTCAGTTATTTTACTTTTATATTCATGTGTTTTTGTGAGTTGACATTAGTTAGTTTTTTGCCATGTCTAATAAGTACAGTACAGGGGCCAGTAGCATTTTTGTGTATTGTACTGTGTTGTGGGAAAGGTCCCTGCTAGTGTAGTTACTGTCCTGCTATACTAAAACACCAGCTCAAGGCACTGTGAACCACTGCCTCTCAGGGCACTCACAACCTCAGTAGAATTACGGGCAGCCGCCACCTTGCCATGTATGATGGTGTCATGTTAGGTTTTTCTGCTTTCGGGAAAATACCAACTCAAAAATATTTGTTCTGAATGTCCCCCAATTGTTCAAAATACTTACAGTGGATAACATGACTGGGTATAAAACGAGCATTTTAGAGAGGTAAAGATGGACAGAGATTCACGGATCTGCAAAAAAAATGTGCCTAAAAATTGTGAAACAATTTCAGAAAAATGTTCCTCAGTGTATAAGACTTTGAATCTACAGTACATAATATCATCAAAGGATTCAGAGAAACTGGAGAAATCTCTGTGCCCAAGGGACAATTCCGAAGGTCAATTCTGGATGCAGTGGCGGCTCAAGAACTGGGAATTGGGGGGGGCACAGACACGTCCCTTTTAGTCCTGGCAAGTTCTCAATCATTTTCCTTTATTGACGCGTTTTCCAATTATCATAATTGGCAACTGAAGACATCGTTTCTCTCCATATGCAATCTAACGGCGATGAAATCATGGGCAAAATTCAGTCGGCTACAGTGGCGAAGCCAGAACTGAGAATTAGGTGCACAAAATATCCGTTTAAAACAATTATTAGTCCTGACCTGTTCTCAGTCATTTTCACAATTAACAAAAGGTTCACTCCGAGAGCGCTCCACACTTAACAGGTGCTGCTTGTTCTCCCCAATTAGGTAAGACTACAATCATTCATCTGGACGCGTATTTGCTGTATTTAAATCAACGTTGTTCAAAATTGCATACCTGTCGACTCAAATAGCTTGAGCCACAGGCTTTTCATAGCCTATTCAACTGCCGAGTGCCACTTTTTTTTTTTCTACCATGCAATACCGAGAGCGAAAGGCAATATTTCATTGGAACGCGGACCAGTTAAATCAACGCGAAGCACTGGCCTATTATTAAGTAAATTATTTTTCTGGACTGAATTTAGCCCATGATTTCACAGCAATTAGATTGTATATGGAGAGAAACCGTGTCTTCAGTTGCCAATTACGATAATTGGAAAACGCGTCAATAAAGGAAAATGATTGAGAATTTGCCAGGACTAAAAGGGACGTGTCTGTGCCCCCCCAGTTCCCAGTTCTAGAGGCGCCACTGTCTGGATGTTCGTGATCTTCGGGCCCTCAGGTGACACTGCATTAAAAACAGGCATGATTCTGCACTGGAATACACTGCATGGGCTCAGGACCACTTCCAGAAATCATTGTCTGTGAACAAAGTTTGCTGTGCAAGTGTGTACAAATGCAAGCTAAAGCTGTATCATGCAAAGAGGAAACCATATGTGAGCACAATCCAGAAACGCCACCATCTTCTCTGGGCCAAAGTTCATTTGAAATGGACTTAGGCAGAATGGAAAACTGTTCTGCGGTCAAATTAATCAAAATTTGAAATTATTTTTGGGAACCATGGACACTGTCGTGCGGTTTTAAGAGGTGAGGGACCATCCAGCTTGTTATCAGCACACAGTTCAAAAGCCTACATCTCTGATGGTATCGGGTCGCATTGATGCCTATATGGCATGGGGAGCTTACACATTTGGAAAGGTATTATCAATGCTGAAAAGTATATAGAGGTTTTACAACAACATATGGGCCCATCCAGACAACATCTCTTTCAGAGAAGGCCTTGCATATTTCAGCAAAACAATGCCAAACCACATACTGCATCCATCACAACAGCATGGCTTCTCAGTAGAAGAGTCTGAGTTAACAAATTAACACTTAGTTGGAAATTAGGAAACGTAAATGGGAATGGATTTGGAGATGTAATGGCTTTAAAGCGAGGCGAGAGCAGTGTCATAATCCCTCCGATGGGAACTCCAGAGTGGAAGAAGTTACTTCTCTTGGTGTCCTTGTCCAAGTGTTGGTTCATTTTTCCCCCTAGTAGTTATAGGTGGATCACAAAAATGTATTAATCACCTTAATTATATCATTATAATAAAAGTTTCACATTGCACATTCATCATTAGAGTTTATTGAAAGCTCACTTCTAAAGTCAAAACCATTGGCTGCTGCTGAGGTCTTGCGAGGAAAATGGGTATTTGAAAATAAAGAGTTTTAAATGCTTTATGCGGCCAGTGTACCAAATAAATAGTTAAATTCAGAGAGTCAGGTCTTTACATCTTAATTTTATTTTGTCATCTTTATCATAAAACTTTAGATCGTCTGGGATAAGGTTAATTAATGACTACTGTAAGCATCAAAACATTAAGAATGAACAATTAATTATTAGGAGTGAGCATTAGTGCTTTACAAATTTTTTATACCCGCTCTGTTTCTAACACCTCTGCCATGTTGGAAGAGGGGCTCTAATTAAAATTTGGTTCCAAAATGTGATAAAAAGATAAAATTTGAAACTCTTGCCATGAATAGGGTGGTAATTATCATATCTTATTCATTCTATGTTCAGTTTTTGCCTAAACAAGATATTTGCGATTAATTTCCAAACTATGTAATGTACTTCCTGTCCAAAACGCGACAAGAGCCCTTTCTGCGCAAATCGCGATACATCCCGTTCACCAATCTCAGGCCACCAGTGGCAAGACGTTCCAGCATGGCTGCGCCAGTGGTGACGACGAAATGGCAGTATCTTGAAGTTGATTAATTTTGATTATAGAGGCATTTCACATGATACAACAAGACTGTGTTTAACGGACACCATATACTAAGTATATCAGCCATTAAACATGACAAAATACATTGCAGTCAGTTTATTGATAATAGCGGATATATAGCGTTTAGCATTGGCCACTGTAAGATGTTCAGGGGGCTTTCAATAACCTCACCTTTACCTCAGGATTGTTCTCAAGCTGTTCCCATTGAAGTCTCCCTCATTAACAAAGAATTTATTAACTGAATAACCAAGGAAAATACATGTAATGATTTAAAAATGATCTTGACAAAGTGACTGCCTATTGGGTACATTTATACAATTGATATGACATCGTAAGGATGGCAATAATTTAAATGAAAGGTCGTTCTTAGAACAACGACTTGCCGAAATCGAAATTTAAAAAGGTGAAAAGATATATCTCCGAAGAACAGAATTAAAAAAAAAAATCATTTTGGCAAAAATCAAAGAAATGATTTCATGTTGTGACATCATTTTCACAACCTTACCTCAGAGTGACGTCATCGCGACCCCTTGCCACTACAACCGCATTGCATTGACAAAAAGAATGGCATTAGTTTCAAGTCTCCAGTTTCATTAGAAACAAAGTTTTGGATCAAAATGCATTTTCAACCTTTTGTTGTGACCTTGATCTTGACCTTGACATAGAAACTTCAAAAAGTATAGGTCCGTGGCGAGTAAGCTATGATAACATGACTCCAAGTTTTGTTAAGATGGGTGCAGAATAAATGGCAAAAGGGTGCATAACTAACAAACTGACATACAAACGTTTAATGCAACCGACTGATATACTTAGAAAATTGTAAGATTTCGGCAATTTATAAATTCAGAAAATCCAAAACTTCTGTTGCTGCTTTCTATGTTTGGCATTAATCTAGATTATCACCACCCTGACAATGGCACTCTGCTATATGCCATACCTAACAGTGCCCTTCAGGGGTGACAGGGCTATATTCACAATGTAGCATGGCCTCTCATACCTTATTGCTTAATTAGTCTTGCGAACTAATGAACACAAAGCTGTACAGTTTCATGAGCTACATGAGTTCATAATATTCAAAAGCCATATTGATGTTTTAGGTTCTATTTATGAGCTGGGTCATTCCACATGAAGTCAACCAGGGCTCCCATGGATTTTCCTCAAACTTTGATAAAAAGTTCCTTTGGGTGCCAAATGAAGACATATCACGTTTTAGCTCAATCAGCCCACTAGTTTTGATTTTCTGGGGGGTTGGAGGGGGTCAAAAAAAGTGGGCATGGCACCCCGGTTGGCGAAATTGGCTTTTTTTTTTATTTTTAACACTCCGTAACTCTGGAACTAATAAAGCTAACCCCATGATTTTTTCAGGACTTGTTCTCTGGGCACTGTACTACTCTTTATAGCCACTCAAAGAAATTTTATTGTGGTTTTATAGGCTCTCAAAAAATGCTACTTTTACAAACCGGTATTAAAGCATACACATTTAAGGGTACCATTTTCATGTCCATCTGATGACATATGTGGATTTGTGATAAATCAGCTATTAGTAATGGTCAAGAGCTTTCTATAGCCACCAATTAATATCCTGTAGCAGTTATATTTCTTTGGTAATATTGATCCTTATTTTACCCCCCTGTGGGGGGGGTGAGCCTTTTTCGACCCCTTTTGACACCCCCCCCACCAGAAAATCAAAATTAGAGGGCCGATTGAGCTGAAACTTGGTATTTTTTTCATTTGGCACACAAATAAACATTCTATTAAAGTTTGAAGAAAATACTACGCCCATGGAACTTGTCGGAAAATTGATTTCATATGGAATGACCGAACAGTGCAGAAAACATCGCACAACTTTTTTGATGCAATGTACAACAATGGTATCAGAAATAAATTTGACAGTCATTATACCAATTAGTCTTGGCAACTCAGGCAGAGTAAAGGGCAGCAGGATTAGGTATTTAACCCCTTTGGGCAAAACACAAATAATGCCAATTTTCCTTTTATGCATGAGCCTATTTAGGCTTTATAACTCAGTATTTGTGTCACAGAGACTCTGGAAAATTATTCCAGTGAAGCAAGACATTTGGAAATTCAATTACAGAATTATTCAGGAATTAAAGAGCCCATTCCGCAAGAAAATTGACTTATCTGTTGGTATTTGAATATAGTACAGTGCCTGAAAAAAGTCTTGTCGCATAAGGACATAGTAACTAAAAATAGCACATAACTTTATTTCTAACCAATCAATTGTTACAATAAATGGTCCATTTTAATGTCAAGGGCTTTCACATTAATAATTTGGTGCAAAATGAAACCGTCAAAAAGTGTTCTGATGTTCACAGCTTGGCTAAGCCCATAACATCTGTTTTTGCAAGGACAAAAGTCTTGTCGTCTCTTCAGATGATGCAACAAATCGCAGATTAGAGTTTAACCTATGACAAATACTGTAATTAACACATTCCCAGATGTGTATAGAAATAACCCCAGCACACCAGACTTTCATATGAGGTGCGACTAGACCTCTGACAACAAACCAAAGATTCAACCACAGACCAAAGTGCTGATCATTAAGAGCCTGAAGACTGAGTCTGCTGCTGAGGTGGCAGACATCTTTAATGTATCCAAATGTCAAGTGGAGGGGATGAGAAAAAAATTTGAAGAAACTGGTGACGTTCATGGCAAGCGCAGGTCAGACAGACTCCGGTATGACAACTGTTTGAAAGGACCGTTTGTTGCTTCAACTGTACAAGGCCAGCCCTTCTTCAACTACAGCGAAACTACATGAGGAAATGTCACCAAAAATCCCGGTATCTACAAGAAGAGTTTGTCAAATTCTCTCTCAAAGTGGTTTTCATAGCCAAATTAGTATACAGAAGTCTGCATTAAACAGAAAACAAAAAACCTGCATTGCATTTGCCAAGGCCCACAGCTCGCAGAAAGGATTGAAACTAGAAAAGTGGCTGAAAGTTTATTTTTATGGTGAATCATCCATTGGACTGCATGCCAGTCGCCATACAAGACCTGTTGGAACCCTCATGGACCCAAGATTCTCCCAGAAAACAATCATGTTTGGTGGAGGAAAAAATCATGGTTTGTTGTTACATCCAGCATGGGGGTGTGAGAAAGATCTGCAGAGTGGATGGCATAACAGCCTGAAATATCAAGAAGTTCTTGCTGCCCTACTTATACTGCTGCTCCTTCTCATTCTTCTGCCTCCATGTCACAGTTCCTGAAAGCGAAGAAGGTGAAGGTACTCCAGGATTGGCCAACCCAGTCACCTGACATGAACATTATTGAGCATTTCAGGGGTAAGATGAAGGAGGAGGCTTGGAAGATGAAACCATAGAATCTTGATGAACTCTGGGAGTCCTGCAAGACTGCTTTCTATGCCATTCCAGATGATTTCATCATCAAGTTATCTCAGTCATTGCCAAGACGTATGGATGCAGTCCTCCAAGCTCATGGGAGTCATACGCAATATTAATTCTTTTTTCCAAGGAACCATGGCTTTATGTTCTGATATTATAGTGGCATATTTGTGTATTCAAAATAAAGTGTATGTATAATTTCCACATTTTTTTTCAATGCGACAAGACTTTTGTCCAAGCAAAATCTGACCGTTCTGTACAAATTAAATTATAAAACTCAATCAATGACACAAAACTCTATTTTGGTATATTTCACATAATCTAGAGGGCTTTGCCTTTCATATAAGCCATTTTTGATTCCAATTGATCAACTACAAGTCAGGTTATTATTTGTTGTTCCTACAACTTGGATAAGTGACAAGACTTTTGTCAGGCACTGTAGGTCCATTATTAGTTTGTGACATGTCGTGATTCTTGAACTCCAACACCACTTGAAGTATTGGTTTTTGCGAATAAAAGGAAATAGGCGGAGAATTTACGCCAATAAGAAACGTGTTGCGGTGTTTTGTAACACTGCAAATTGAATATTCGTGTTCTCGCCACCGCCCACACAAAGATTCGATGGGCAACTGTCCAGGTTTAATCTCTAATGTGCGCATTGTAAACCTACTGATGTCTTGCAACTTTGTTGTAAAGCTGCACATTAAATGGGCAATGTAGGCTATACATTGCTAGAACTACCGATCTGGTTCGATTATTTGTCGTCGTCTGCTTATGCCAGTGTGATAATCGCTGCATTACAATGTTCGTATTCCACAGCTTCTGTTCCCCCCCCACCCTCTCAACGGGCGGTGGATTTCACCACTAGTAACACGGAAAGCGATTATGACTCAGGACCTCTTGCGCATTTTTTTTGCTTGGGGATTCAAAGTAATGCATGTGTTTCATGATCGTTTTGATTGTTTAAATGGAAAAAGACAATTTGAAATGTCTTTATGCAATTCCATTGCTTCCAATTCCTGACTAAAGACAAGTGAGAGAATTCCAGAGTCATAATCGATTTCAATGTCACCAGTGGGGAAATGAACCGTAATGCACGTGAAACTGATAAACTTTCATGCACAACGACTTCTATTCTGCAAGAGAATCTCTTAAATGCGCATTAATTGAATAATTGCTGACTACAGCTCAGCAATGTGAATGCCACTAAGAGGCATGGCACTCGCGTCGAATGTGTGAGAGTTGGTAGCTCTGTAATCAAGAGGGCTGCGAGACATTTCATCTAATTTGTTAGATAGACTCATAAAATTACCTCTCTGAAACGTCCGTTGTTAGACGTGTTGGTGGCATTTCCTGTATTGGATCGGCCTCCTCTTCAGATTCGGGGTCATATAAGGCAATATTTATGAACTTTGTGTAGCCATTGCTTCGCTGAAGTCTTACTATGCTACCAGTAAAATCTGTTGTCTTTCACCGTCTATGGTTGTAGCTAGCTAGGCTCTGGGCCAATAGGGCATTGGGGCTGTTTACATATTGAATATTCACGAATGTAGCTGAACTATCCAATCAGCGTGAAGCTCACTTAAATGCCAGATATTCATGAGGGAACTCACTCGTCTTCTCAGACTGCCTTTCAGTGATGCTAAAAAGGTCATCAAATAAGCGATCCTTGGCACTTTTCCCACAAATAATGGTATGAATACGATGGCAGGGCATTGGGAATTAACACAAAATGTCAGGATATGCATGGAATGGGCACTTTAAATTTAAAAATTTACAGACGCCGGAGTCTATATCTGTGCAAAGGGGTTAAGAATTGAAATGTGAGGTTACCAGAGGCCCATGATATTTCGATTGAACTGCTACTGCTGTTTTGCGAGAAAACACCAGGACATTGATATATAGCATTTTGATGACAAAAAAAGAACATTATTTCAGTTAGAACCAGTTAACTAGGTCTCGATTTTAATTCTTGGTTGAAGTCCGGGTGAAGTGAAAAACGATGTGTGTTCTGACTTTGGCGCACCACAGAGAAATGTGTAATTAAGCACTCAGCCCAATTGTAATGATTGAAAGAAATTGCTAAGTAAATACAATTACGTGTCAAAACTGCCAAAAAGTAAGCCCTATTCTCAACTCTAAAACACTATGGGCGCGTTCGCTAATGCCACTAAAACCATGCTTAATCGCAAGGAGCAGCTTCTCTCAGCTGTCTCAACTGCACCACAGGCGAAGAAAAGGATGCTCCAGCGAGCAATTTATTAGAATAGAACAGCTGTACACGTATGAGCCACCTTAGCCGGAATCCAGTTTGAAGCAAGAGAATGCCAACTTACTCAACAATCAACCTAGGTCCTTATAGTCTTCAACGTAATCATACTTTTCTTCCATTAACGCAAGTAAGCTGTACTTAGTATTAACGACCAAGCCAGATAAAGTCAGGCTATCAAAGAAGAAATAGCTCAAACAAAACATATTTTGTCTCATCACCAGATGGTTGTATTTGTCTACGCAGTGTTTCTCACTGAATCATTCTATTTGGTGGTAGCGGACCGTGGTGCGGATGATTTAGTGAAACTAAACGAATGTTACTGAAGGTCCGTCTCCGGAGCTTCGGTGGCAAGGCGCAGAGACTGCAGGATGCGCGAGCTAGCCAGGAGGTGAGCATACTTACGTCAAAGTTTGATTCTGCAAGAAATATGCTGCCACTTCAATTTTTCTCATTTGCGTTCTGATAAACAACAACTGCATCAAATACAGACATATGGATATGTTAAGCTACTGTTGCCTCAGTAACTATCGAGATTCCTATTGACAGAGACAGAACTTTTTTTGCTCTAGATAGCTAGGCCATGCACAAGTTGAATTGAATACAAGTCATCTAAATCAACAGCATCAGTTTACTAGTTAGCTAGCCTGTATTTTTTTTTACAAATCAGTATAGCCTGGTGCTGTGTAAAGCAAATAAGTTAATGTACCACAGCAATGAGCCTAGCCTGTCAATGCGGTTATGTCTATCTACGCAGCTACATAATTTAAAATCATGTAGAAGAGTGCAATTTAATGCAGTTACTGTAGACTACCTACCAGCCTACCCACCTGCCCACCTTGCAAGCTAGTTAGCAAGCTAGCTACTACAATTCAAATAACTGCTCACAGTGTGACTTATCCGTAAACTCACTGATGGGCACATTGGCTAACGTTACTGCGACAGTATACGATGTCAGCGGAAGGGGAGAACTAAGCCCGGGAGGGGAGATGGTTGGGTTGGCTGCATTCACCAATATCAGCGGACTACCCGTGATTCTTAGTTGTGTCAGATGAAAGTCAGTGAAAGTATGCAGAGTAAAATGTTCACCACAGAGAAGAGTAGTGGTGGTTATCCTCTGCTCTCCATCAACATGGCTGCTTACAAAAGTAATCCACTTGTTCTTCATTTCTAGAAAATGTCAATAGGATGACAGAGATTTTTTTCAATCTCACATTCAGAGAAGATACAATTTTGGAAATCAGCAGGCGGAATAGCTGATTTGCTACCTAGAAAACTGAGCATTGGTGACTCAACTAGGTAGTTAAACACAGGATGTGTGGTCATTCATCATGACTGAGCTGGTAGCCACTGTTGCAATGCGCTCATGATTTTATATACTGCTAAGGGCGGGGTATGTTAAGGAGGGCTTCAGTGCGTCATCAGGCTCTGCTTTTACCCCGCCTAAAAAATCTGGAAAATGAAACTGGTGAAAAACAGTTTTCACTGTCTAATGCCACAATTCAGCGCTAATTTAATTTCCAGTCTTTTCAGGTTATCAGCTTCTATGTTGTACCATGTATATTGTGTTCAGAACCAAATCTTGGATTTCACTTTACCCGGACTTTAATTATCTTTAAACAATTAGTCAATGACATTTAAAACATGACAAAGAAAAAGTGATTTTCTCCAAAGAATGAAAATAGATATATACCGTTCTGGAATCAACCACTTCAATTGTTAATAAAGTGTGTTCTTGAAATCTGTCACTCTTCATCCCAGGGGAAATCAAAATTGGTTCCTTCCATCTCCTTTTTAATAACAGCTGAGAACCTGGCATTTTGTTCAGCATTGAAATGGTTTCTCCAGTCTCCTGTAATTCCTGTAAGGCCAATGAAAGAGAATCACTGGCAGTCTTGAATGGGGAAACACAAATGACACAGGTGCTCAAGCCTTTTTGTTTCCAATTACAAAAGAACAGACAGGTGGATTATGCCCAACTTCCTTTGAAAACAGTAGGGGACGATGGGGTAAGCTCCATTCACCCCAGGGCAAGGTGTCCCCCTGCTGTATTTACTAGAGGTCGGACTATTAATCAGAAGTTGAGAGCTCACTTGGGTTGCAATGACTGGCAAGCGCTTGAGCTGGAATTCCGTCTGCCAGGTCTACTCTCAGCTTGGGGGGAAACAATGCCGCATATAAATAAACACCAGCATGATATCACACTGAATAGCATATCGTTAGTTTTACACCTAACAAAATGACTTCAAAACGAATACAGATTCCCAGGTGCGCTCAAAGAAATTCCTGCCTTATGCCATGCAATTTTGTTATTCTTTTAGCCTGTTCACAAATTTCTCTTGGTAAGCACCGACCCACATTTGTCGCATATGCATGACAATTTCCGGCTCGGTAGCACTGAGCTTTCAAGGTTGCAGGTGTGCGACACTCTTGCAATAAAAAATGGATATAAGTCCTTCTTGCTCCCAAGATCTGCCAAATCTTGGGTGTGGTCATATTTTGCTCTTGCTATGACTGACAGCGAAAAGGCAAGCTGCAAGCTCTGCCAAAAAGAGTACATTTATTTGGGTATGTAGCAGTTTCATTTATGATAGAGCCTAGTGTTACACACGACAGAGGTTTGATGCGTAAACAGTGGTGCGATTTGGTTGGCATCTGCCGATTAGCTTTGGAAAATCATTTAAAAATAAACGGCGCCTAAATAAAATATTCAAATTGTTTTTGAAGCCCAATTGCGCAACGATTTTTCAAAGCCAAGCTTTGTATATTTTTATGACCCTGGAGCACTGATCACAAGAGCATGCACACGAGACAAGCAGCAAATGGCAATAATTGAGGAGGAGCGAACACAGTGGTTGAAATGTTTTGATAAAGGCTATAATATGGTATTTTGACCGGAACAACAACTTGGTTATCAAGAATGGATGTCTCAAAACAATTCTGCCTGATAATATTGATGTGTTTTGTGAATTTAAATCTAGCTGTTAAACGTTGTATTTGTTTCTGATCTGAGCCATAATTACGCTGCTACAATAACAGAATTTTATCATTTAAAGAACATTTCCAAAGTGCGGCAATTTCCCTCTCTGAGCAACAGACAGAGACTAATGCACGCTTTTATAACTAGCAGCCTAGACTACTGTAATGTTCTCCTCTCTGGTCTGCCGAAGAGTACAATAATCGGCTCCAGTAAATAAAAAATTCTGCAGCATGAGTTCCAACTACGACTAGAAGGAGAGCACACATAACACCTACTTTAAAATGTTTACATTGGCTTTCTGTTAGTTTTCGTCTTGATTTTTAAATTCTTTTATTAGTTTATAAGGTGCTGCATGGCCTTGCTCCTGACTACATCTCTGAGATCCTTTTATTTTAGGAACTAGGAAGGTCCCTCTGATCCTCTGGCTCATCTCTTTTAGCTGTTCCATGGAGTAGAGCAAAAACACTTTGTGATGCTGCCTTCAGCCTTAAAGCTGTAGTATACGATCTGAGAATCAGTTGAGGAAGATTGAGACGTTGAGAAAAATTTGAAAAAAGCATCCTGCCCACACACACACACACCCCCCCCTCTGTGCTCCCTGATCCTTCCCACCGAAAGCACGTGTGGCCGTCCGCGTGGAGACCCCAGACACACCCCTCTACCAGAGCAACAAGCCGGCCGGCAGTAAACAGACGGAAGACGAAACGCGAAGGGGCGGGACGAGGCGGAACGCTGAGCACGGGAGTCAGAGCAAGCTCGGGGAGTGTCAACTAGAGCGAGGCGATTGATGAGAGTAGGAGAGAGACGTTGACCAATGTAAGCCATCCGGCCGGATGGCTTATATTGGTCAACGTCTCTGCAGCCCTGCAGCCACTAGAGTGAATGGATTTTTTTCGGTTTTTTTGCTCTTCACATTGCGTAGATTGTACTATAGGACCATAACCACCATCTAAATGAGGTTATTAATAATGATCAAACCTTCAAATCGTATACTACAGCTTTAACACACCGCTGGAACAGCCTGCCGGAGGATCTGAGAGAAGCTGGAAATATTGATACTTATAAAATTAACTTAAAGACCTATCTTTTCAGCCTGGCTTTTATGTAGAATTTTATATTTTTATGATCTTATTGATCTGAAGAGTGTTTTATTTATCTTTTACCCTTTATCAATAATTCTTTTATCTCTGATTATTTTAACCACTCATATTTTCATTGCTGTTTATCTTTGTAGTGCTTTTTTAAAATGCTTTCATTTATTTTTTTACTTTTTATGTTTTATTGTTTTAACAACATATATTTTATTACTATTGGGGTGCATTGATCTGTACATTTCTTTAAATATACACCATTTTTTGTCTTTATTTTTCAATCGCTTTGTAAAGCACTTTGTATTGCATTTTGATTTGTATGAAAGATGCTGTATTAATGAAGCTTGATTTACTGATTGATATCTATGTATAATTAAAATAATTAAACTTATTGACTTCTGTAAATCCCATTGTGCCTGCACTCCCTCTTTGGGGTCTTGCTTTTATAGTGATGTTGCATCAGTTCTGAAGCTTCTGTCTCATTTACAGAATCACCTCTCAGTTCTCAGATAAGGCACAGAGTTTCATTTCAGCCAGATAACATTCCGATACCCTACCACAAGGCAATTGTCATGCAACTTTTACCTCAGATGTCCCTCACAACATTACTTGTTCATAATGACTCAGCTGAAATAAACCCAAGAACAGAACATTAGTTCTGAGCTGTTTTAAAGTAGTTCCTCTCTGATATTCCAGGTTTAACCTTGTACAGTATATTGTTGCATTGCCAAACCCAGGGATAGGTTTGCTGTCGTGAAGCTCGGAAATAATCGATTAATTGCTTGTGGATTTTGGCACTTAATCGAGCCGAAAATTTGCTACAAGTCCAACCACTAGTAATACTGTTTTAACCCATAAACAGTGCCAAATTTCAAGCAAACACATTTATTCAGTGTCTACACTCTTAGTTATTTGAAATTTCATTCGTGCAATGATATTTCAGTCATTCAATCAACACAGTAGTGAGTTTATCAATATATGTTTTGATAATAGTGATTTTGGTATTCATATTATAAGGCTTATGAAAAGTTTTCTATATGTATATTTGATTCCAGTGATTAATGCTGGGGTGGAGGGGAAGGGGTGGCGATCAGAATGGGAGAAGTATGCACTGTTTTAGTGTTTAATTTTTGTATGGTAACCCCTAAATTTGCTATTGTAGCAATCTATGAACCACATGTTCCTTTATACTCAACATTCTCCGTGTGGTAAAATTTGATTTAAATGTTTGTATAATATTTCAAGAAAAAAATGTAAATTGTTCTTAAAGAAGGGGAGTGCCCATTTCCCCATCTTCCCCTTATACAAAGCCCTTGCCTAATTCCTTGTTTGTCAAAATTGTTTCCAACAATATTTTCATAAATTGCCTCTCAATTTTGTCTACAGCTGAACAAGCTTTGAAAGCCCAGCATTCCATCAACAGCTATGGCATGGCTGGTTCTCTGGAGAACTGCCTTCATAATTCTTTGACCATACCTTTCCTGAAGAAGGGAGACTTGCTGTTGTCCATAATGTCCTGTGGCACCAGGGAGAAGTTAGACATGATGTTGGTCTTCATGTTGTTAAACTGGCAGTGATTGGCCACTTTCTCCAGGGCATCGGGACTCAGCTCTCGGCCCAGGAACTGCTCCATCCGATGCAGGGATCCCTTCAGGTCCTGGTGGAAGAACAGTTGCAGTCAGTTCTGCTCCTCTGGAAAAATCAAATCCAAGGTTTTGTTGTGCAGCATTTATAACTGGCATAGATGTAATCCAAATGGCATAGAAACAGTGTTGCCAGCAGCCCAAAGAAAAATTACTCCCTCAGTCAGGCATCTCACACCAATTTGAAAATAAAAACTGGAATTGTAGTATCACACAATAGATTGTATCCTCTGCTCTGAACTCAGAAACAAGTGAAGTCGCTGTTTGGTCAGCTGTGGAGCATTAGCGAAAGACAACACACTCACCCTGCAGTATTGCTGAATATTTTCCAATAAAACTAACATCTGCTCTGCAGTTAAATAACTACGTTTTCGCAAGGGTCTTTTTGAAAGAGTAAATAAGGGAGCCTGAAAAGTCTCTAAGTCTAACTACAAAGCGGTGAAAAGCAAAAGCATGAAAAAGACAGTTGATGGCTCTTTTTTGACACTGTTTTAGCCATTAAATTTATTTGACAGAGGTTTTAATCCAAAATGAAGAACTAAGTGCTTACAGAAAGATACTGGAATTGCAACGCAACATTAATCAGATAAGGCACAATACACTGATCAGATAAAGCACAATGTATTTTATCAGTTAACTCAGTTATAAAGTGCAAAGTGTAGACTACATGGTAGGTATAACTGAAGTCGATGAGAGCAGAACAATACAATTCACAACTAAGCAAACAAAGGATGAGCACATAATAAAGAAACAACCACAAAAACAAGAAGCGTAAGTAAGAACAGGAGCGTGAAGATACAATGACAACAAATAGAAGGATTATGATAGATTATGGGGGGGGTTCTGAGATGCGGAATGTAAAACTTAGATAAGGTGCTGTCTGAAACAATAGTTCTTAGAGGAAAGGGGAGATCATTTAACCATTAGGCAGCTAGAATAGCTTTGTGACAAGAGCAAGAATCATGCACATGGAAGATCCAGTTGACCTGCTGTAGCAAGTGGAGTAGCCAAGCTGTTCTGTACTTAGTAATCATTGTGCTTTCTGCTGGTAGGAGGGGGTCTTCTTGGACCTTGAATCTGATGCAGTCCACAGCTAGCAGTCTGTGATCTCAGCAGAGGTGTAACACAGGAGAGCATATCAAGCTTGCAGATAAAGCGATGTGGGGGTGCTCACCTTAACCATTTCTTCATATGTCATATAAAGGATTCTGTCCTCAATTCCTGTGTTTCTCCAGCTTTTCACATGATCTGTCCATTTTCCAAACAATACTGCAAAAACACGCAAAAACAGGAATAGCGAGAAGAATGACAACCATAACCGCATTTCCATACACCAGTCATCCTCCCCCAACACCCATTCCCAGTACTGTACACTTCACCTCTCTCTCCCTCACCTTGGCCAGCAAGAAATTTGTCAAGGAACTCATCCAAGGTCCCAGGATCATCAAGGAAGCTGGCCATACTGTGGAAATGAAAGGACGATACAGCAACGTCTTTGGGGTTCCGAGTGATGTAGATCACCTAAAACAAGTATGAGAGACAGATGTGCAGAGGTGTGAAACAACATAAGGTCCAGACACAAATAATACAAATTTTATACCTCTGAATGCTGAGCGATTTAGAGGTGGACTCACTTTTGTGCTTCTAAATCATTGTTGTGCTGCATAGACTAAATTTGCTTTCGCTTCAGATCATAGACTAATGACTGGATATATCCTTTTTCAGGATTTTCAGGTAGAGAGCAGAATTCATGGTTCTGTCAATAATGGCAAGTAGCTTGGAGCCTGATGCAGCAAAGCATTCCACCAGTACTAATCTGCCATCATCTTAGTCCATCAGCTGTTATGATGCTCTCATTGTAGAAGGCTGTGTTACCTTTACCCCAGATATAATATCTTTTCTGGCTGTAGTTTCAGTTTGTGTTGGCACAGATCACCCAGCTCCAGTGGCTAACTTCTCCGAATAGGTGTGCCTCACCTACTCGCCGCGTCAGGGCTGTTCCAGCATTTGCCTGTCTCTCAGACAGTGGACAAGCTCCCGCTGATGCTGGCTAGTGAATGTAGAGGCTGTGCTTTTTGCTGGTGACACTGACTCAGTAAACTTGCTGTGTTGCGGGTGTTTGCTTCACTTGCCTGCTTATTTGAGTTTTGACCAACTTGCTGGTGCTGACTAATGTGAGGCGGCAGTCAAGCATTCCCGCTCTCTACTACTTTTCTGTCTGCTACATTCCTGTCTACTGTCACTATTTTTCAACATGTCATTTCATCCGTTCCTCTGATTTACAATATATTGCTCCATCAGTGTTAACCTTGCTCTCAGGTTCTATTCCGCTTCAGAAGTGTAACATATTCGCTCATTCAGATACCCATTTCCCCCACTTGCCCATGGAGACATTCTCCGTGATTGACCTAGATACATTCACCGTGGATCTAAGTGTAACTTTTCTTACAATAAGACTGGTACTATTCCCTCTATCTGGTCCTCATATCGCCCCCCCTCTGTCAGCTGCTGCTAAAACTGAGCACACAGGCAACAATCATCTTTTATGACCAGTTACTCTAACAACAGTTCATCCAAGTCACACACTGAAGTGCACTCTGTTTAATATCCGCTCCTAAGCAACAAAGCCCCGCTAATATCAAATCTCATTTTGGATAATAATATCGACATTTTCTGCCTGACTGAGACCTGATCTCCTCCCATCCAACCCCTGACTCACTCATCTACTGACGAGCAGGTCCCGCATTACAATGCCTGTCTCTCCTCATACTTGGACACTTAAGCCCTTCTTAAAGGTGCCATCCCAGGCGGCTCATGTTTTGGCAAAATTATAAAAATCGGAGTATATCTGGTAAGTATTAGACAGTAATCGATAACTTAAGTGATTTGACAGATCAATGACGAAATTTGGTCATCTGTGTAAGGAGCAGGAGCCAAAATTAGGCTACCAATCAAATTAGTCTCAGACAACTTTAATTGGATGGCCCGTCTGTCAAACTGCCAAATCAACATGCATGCTGTTCTGCGCGTGCATTCCAATGTACACGCACTTTGGCTGTAGCTACATAGCCAGCAATAGCTAGAAAGCTAGGCATTCGGACGGAGTCATGGTGCAGCCGAACGAGCGGCCAGTTTTCCGACCTCCAACTGCACCCAGCGGTCAAGCGCCAGCTAAAAAGACAAAAGCCTTCATTGAAAGTGTGCAAGAGAGACAAGAATATGTAAAAATTGCAAATGCAACTTGAGAATCCCTTGGCAGAGAAGCATTCGACCGCGGGAGAGAACTGAAGACAGTGAGAGGTTTTAAAACCAACGCACTCGCAGCGGAGTTTCTCTTAGACTGGTAAGCTAGCTTCTTGTCTTTCTTTCTGAGTGAATGCTGTACATAGACAGAAATTGTAGTCTATACACATTTAATAGTAAGGTCTAGGCTACTTTTGGTGTTAGCCAAATCACGTTAGCTACAGCCTAGTAATGGGTAGCTAATGTTTGCTTGTTGTTGTATGCCTAGAGACTGGCACTAGCCTAAACTTGTGTGTAGGCTATAATGCCCTGGTTATGCTGTGAATCCAGTGTTGAAAGATACATGTGTTGTTGTTGGTGGCTTTGTGTGATGTGTTGGTGGCTTTGTGTGATGTTAGGTCTGACTGCCAGTGGCCTACTTGTGTGTGGGCTATTATTCCCTGGCTATGCTGTAAATCCTGTGCAACCGCCATCGATATCCACCGCTGCTAATGCTGTCTGTGTTGTAATGTTGTCTCCAGTGCTATCAAAATATGCTACCTCGCGGTTTTGCGCTTGCGCAAACCTAAAATCTTGGGCTCTATTTCTTCGCTCACATCTCAAGTATCTTCAAAAATTATAAATATACGTCTTTTTTTGGTGCGCCATTCGACCTTTTAGCGTATTTATATCTGCATGTACACACTGGGTTTTCTTGAAAACGCAGAGATTGAATGATAATGGCGTATATGGGCATATATCTTCAAACAAACTTATCCAACTCATTATAACATCTGCTTATGTTATAATAAGATAACAAATGACAACGTTACTATTGTACACTGATTCATATTGCAATATTATGACAAGAACAAAGACTTTACGACCGCTTTGCATTACGGTAGCATTTTTTGACAAGGCAGCACAAATTGTCAGAACACTGGCCGCACCGGTCAGCTGTTTGTGGTGGAATGAAGCACGCGCACGAACTGAGTGGTAGGGGCGTGATTTGGGTGATTCCTGATGGGATGGAGGGGGTGGGTGCTTATCAGTTCTGCAATTCGAAAAAAAATCGCAAGTCCAGCCGCCTGGGATGGTACCTTTAAGACACGTACCATCTATTTAAACCACTCAGCCCCCTGGTTCATCCCTCAACTCTGCCTATTAAACACAGCAGGGCGTCATTTGGATGGATTATACAGAAGAACTAGTTTAACAGTTCGCTTCCTAGCCCTCTGTGATCAACTTAACCTTTACAGAAATGCCCTCACAGAGGCCAAAACCTCCTATTTTCTAATATCATTAATAATGAGATGGCTAATTGCAAAATCCTCTTCTCTACAGTGAAATACCAGACTCAACCTCATAATAACTCAGCTGACAACAACTCCCCAGACCTATGCAATAAATTCCTGGATTTCTTTCAAACCAAAATTGATGATATCCATAACAGCTGCTTCTGTCATCCCCGCCCACTGCACGTCCCACCACCTGGTTGTCCGCCCCCATGGACTCCCATTATCAAAGCTATCTCTCCATTTTCCCCCCAGTTACTGAGGAGACTATTATCAAAATTATTCCTGCAGCCGAATCCTCCACCTGTCAGCTGGAGTCTCTGCCTACCGCCCTGGTTAAAGCTAAACTCCCTCTGTTCTCTCCATTGCTCACCCAGATTACAAAAAAACTGCCGTTTTTTTCAATTGAGCACTGCATTATCACACAGATGACACAAGAATGGTTACACTCACACTTTTACGTAAAGAAACGTTTGCCGACAAAACGCAAATAGTGTGGTGTTGAGGTTATGTTTTGCGTGTGCAGTTAATGGAAGTCTCGTCAAGGCACTAGTCCGTGACAGTGCAGACCAGTATTTTCAAGTCTTTGGATGTCTTTTAATGTCCTTTCCCATCTTTGAAAGGTTGAACTACCTTGAAACGAAGGTCCTTAGACAGTTCCTTTCCGCTCCCCATGGGTCAGTGTCTAGCCAGATCAGTGCATCCTCTCGGAGCTAACAAACTCAATGATTATACACAGACGCTAGTCACAATTTAAAAAGCCACAGGTGTGGAACCCTTAATAGCCATTTAAACATGAGTATGTCACTTTGTGTCCATTTAACAAGGTCAAACATTCAAGGGTATGTAAACTGATGATCAGGGCCGTTTGGATAATTTCAGTTATAACTAGAGGCACTCGTAGAGTGCAAACCTCCGCCAAGGCAGCACAATCCAAATCTTCATGAGTGGGAGCAAAGTTGAGTTATCACATGTCATACGATTTCAAGATGGCTGCCGTGGCGGCCATATTGTTTCACTGATCGCAGTGAAAATCAATAGTGTCCATCCTTAATGTAAAAGCAATGCATCCACAAATTTCAGCCAAATCCGTGCATTACTTTTTGAGTTATGTTGTTCACAAACAGACAAACAGAGAGACAGACAAACAAACAGGGGCGAAAACATAACCTCCGCCCCAACTTCGTTGGCGGATGTAATTATGATTTAAAAAGGAGCCAAACACCTATGTGTTGATAAATGACTTCACGTGATCAATATCCTTAAATAAAAGACATGTTTTTTGCATGATGAGTCATATTTTCAAAATAAATGGCAACATTTCCCAAATTCAGCTAGGGTATGCAAACTTTTGTGCACAACTGTATATACTCGGTGCCATTAAAATGCACAGATAGATTTTGATTCAGAAATGTCATTTCTTCTTCCAAATTCAACATAAAAGTAGACCAAAGAAACAGAACAACAATGGAACTGTTCATGTCTCCCCGTTTCATAACACAATGGTTGTCAGTCACTGTATAAGTTAAGGTCAGTTGTGTGGGGGGTCTTCTGATGATATCGCACCACTAATATTGCGTGATTCCACCATCTGCACCGCAAAAAGCAACACACCGTCTTCCCATGCACGAAATCAGGTGGGCAATTCTTGCTTGTTGGATCCTATCTCACTCTTCCTGAACTGCCATCCCCAATTCTAGACGGTTATGAGGCCTTGGTGTACGCTGACTAACGACTGTTTTGAGCCGATCCCACAGATGTTCTGCGGGAGAAAGATCTGGTGAATACGGTGGCCGTGACATCACATGGACATTGTTGGCGCCAAGAACAGCACGTGTTATGCGGGCTGCATGTGGACGTGCATTATCCTGTTTGGAGGTGATGACATCAAGATGATCAGTGAAAAGGGGTAGCAGAACAGGACGAAGGATTAGGTCAATATACCGCCCTGCCATCAGATTGCATTCTATGGTGACTTATGGTGTACGATACAGTGCAGAGATGTTGGTCCACGCAATCACACTTGCCCTGTCCCAGCGGTTGACCTGATGCACACAAGCGTTGCGAAACGCTCTCCTCAAAGTCTCCACAACTCCTTTGTGTGTCTGGTCAGTCTGCAGATTTTTCCAGATGCCACCTTTGATGCTGTCGTGTCCATGTCACTCGGGAATTACGGTTTTGAGGCATCAGGATGTTACCGCTGTTGGTGTATCTTGCGTGAAGATTGCGAGCGCAAAGTCGGTGGCGTATCGTGTTGGCACTCACTTTGTGGTTGCGGAGTCCCTGTGTTTCTCTTGCCGTTTGCACAGCAGATTGGAACATGTGAGTGGAGCATCTGGATACGCCGATAGCAGCTGTAGCGACACATGGCTGTCTCAGTCGTGGCCTATCAGCGACAGATCCTGTGACTCTCTGTCATTCACGCTGTCTGCTGAATGTGCTGTGATGACACCCCATCTGATACGTGATTTCACTACTGTCATGCCTCGCCCACAACGGTCCGTGTCCCCTGAGTATTAACTCACATTCCACACTCTGTTCCCCAGCAGGTTAATTGAAACCAATTATTCAGTTAAGCCTATTTAAACTTCACACCTCCCTTCCCTTGGTGCGAAGTCCTCAGCAGCATAATTGTTCTCTTGTTGCTCAGCCAGCGTAGACATAGAGATCAACTTAAGCCTGTTGTATTAGTCTTATTATTAGACTGTAACTAAATATTGTATTCTTTATTTGGGAACCGCGTTTCCCCTTATTTTTGTATGTACTTGTGTTTCGTGTCTGAAGCCGTGCTTCAGCCACTAAACAAATATATTATTGCATCGCATTTGGATCCAGTTCCCATTTCCGGCTTTCAATGCACACTCTCAGCACTGAAAGCACTAAAAGTACAACTGACACCCACCAGCAAAAGACCCATAGCACATTCTCTTTGTTGGCTTGAAATCTTGGCACATTGCCATGTCATCTTCAGTTTTGCTGGATGTCATCTTGGCTTTACTTAAGCCAGGGGCCACGCCCTTTATCTGGACTCTTAGATTAAGACCGCTGAGTCACTTTCAGCTAAGGTGTAACAGGAAAAGCCAACGAAACCATAATGTCATAAATTATTCCCTTGTAAAGAAAATACCCAATTTTTAGTTGGATATCATAATTTAGATATTGAAGAGATAAGGTGAATAGTTGGATGACTATCAATGAAGTAAAGATGAAAAAAAAATATCTAGATGGACCACGGTTGAAGCAGTGTCAAGCGTCACATGCCCACATAGCCTTCATAGTTTAACTAATAATTTTATCCACTAGGGCCCAGTGGCAATAAACATTGGCCCATCCTAAAATATATTATCAGAACTATTGTCACATATTGAAGAAAGTATTCCATATCCCCAGTAAATTGGGAAAAAAAAAAAAAAACCAACTCAAAAGTTATGCTTGTGCGCGTTAGTGCGTCGGTCAAACATTAATGGGTAGTCACCCACGGATTTCTATAAAACTAGTAGTGGTTACATCGAAATATACACAACTGAGCATCGGAATACAGATAAACAGAAGCTAAGAAACCGTTTTTCAGCAAAACAGTGTTCCGTATTTTAAATACTGAAGTTGGAAAATGAAGATAGCCCTATCTGTCAAAAAATAACGTGCATTATTTATGCCGCAAAATCCGCGATGATTTCAAGGTCATGTGACGTGGTAATTTCCAGGAATTCTTTTTACGCCCTGACGAAGACCGCATAGGTCGAAACATGTCGGCTTTTTTAACTGTTTAGCCATGGTTTAATAAAGGCTTTTTATCCCTTTTTTTGCTTCTTTCGGATCCAATTATTCTCTGAGTGCCTGGAATTCTTACATTTTTGGTTTACTCCCCGTAGGTGTCACTTGATGATTTCATCATCATCTTCATCCGAGATGGCCGTAATGAAGGACAAAGCCTGGAACGATGCAGTCTGTCAAACAAAATAACGTCGAAAATATATAACTTGCGTGACTATAATGCAGTGTGATCTTCAGAGGTGCATAGTAACGAAGTACATGCACTTGGTTACAGTACTTAAGTAGTTTTTTGTTTGAGGATTTGTACTTTCCTTGAGTTATTTTTTAAGCAGGGACTTTTACTTTTACTCTACTACATTTAATACATAAAAAGAATACTTTTACTTCGCTACTTTCACACAGGCCACTTCGTTACTTGTTACAAATATGAATGTAATTCATCATTTGAGGATTATCTGGATTTGGCGTGTTCGAGAAGAACAGCAGTGCTCGGCAGATGCCAGTGGACATGGAGCTGCAAATTTATGCACACAGTTACAATATTCTATCACTAGATGGCACACCCGGATCAGTTATTGAATATTCACAAGCAAGCCGAGCTCGAGCACAGTTTAGAACAGGCGTGGGCAATTCCGGTGGTAAATGCTGTTGATTGATCAGATGACTGGTGGTTGGAGCCGCTGGGTATTCAATTGGATTTTTGCTCAAGAGGTCTCCAGTGTATCAATGATTGGGCTCTTCAGGTTAGAACTAGTCCTGTTTGTTTCCCATACATTGACAAGACCATGGCGGCCCGCCATAGTCTAATTTACCCCGCCATAGTCTCAATATGTGCAAATGCCCGTGTGGAGATTACATGTGCAAATTTAAAAAAAAACCCAAAAAAAGGGAAAAATAAGAAAGGTATCGGAAGACGCGCAATTTGCGCAATCATCCCCCAGCTCCAACAGAATGAGAACCATCTCTCCCGCCCGCTCAATACTCAATAGAATGAGAATGACGCCCTTAAGACATCAGTCTGCCACCACACATGTGCCCCCATAGTCTCCAAAAATTCTGTGGGTAACACGTGTACAATGCATTTCTTAAGCCTAGTCTGACAATGTTCTGGTGGAAGTGAACACTTCGCTCGCAGATTAGAATCATCTGTCAAATATAACGCGCACAAGCCACCATCATTTTATGATGAAGTTGGTTTTCGGTCGTTTGTATCTAGTCCCTGCCTAAATTTTGTACTCCAAAATGTGATATGATCTATGTCATTGCCTATAGCTGTACTTACCAAGAATTTGGACAATTAAGTCACATGGATAATTGACGATGTGAACTGATCCAGAAGTCGGCCCTCACACACTTTTGAGACTGAATGGGATTGAGTAATATTGCATCCACTTCTAGCTTTACTTACTGTTCCTATGAATTGATGAGCACTAAGGCACCTAAAGGAAGCTATTCCTTGCCTGATAATAGGGCAACTGGAGAACACCAGCAGAAAATACCAACAAAAGTCTGTCAAACTATAACTCGCAAATTTGTTCAAATCTTTAGAGAAAACCAAATTTTTTTCAAAACATGTTTGAGAAACTATGTTGTGTACGTCATTTTGCCATTTGTAGGAAGTTCAACTTTCATAAAACTTTGACAAAATGAAGGATTTAAGAAATTTATCATTTTACTTCAGTGTGATGCTTTGTTACACCTTAGCTGAAAGTGACTCCACTCACATATTCTGACAATGGAGTGATAATTACGGCTACAACCACTCTGAACTTTAAAAGGGAGGCGCCAAAACAAAGAAGTCAGCTATAAGCCCTACTCAAGCCTTGGATCAAAAACAGAAAGCCACATGTGGGAACACAAATGTTTTTGGTATAATTAATAAACAAATTATCTGTGTGTTTTTAATGGTGTTGAGTATACAAACTTTTCAGCTTCAATTATTGCTTTGATTTTATTAATTTTATGATTTTGTTTTTTTCTGAAATCCCTGATGTTGCTTGGTAGTATTTCTCACAGCATTTCTCTGCTTGTTTACATGCCTGTCCTTCTTTTAATGCTCAATTTTACCATTGTTTGCCGAATGTCATAGTCCACGCATTACTTGTTCATGACAAAGCTGATCCTCCGTCCGAATTGAACTGTCTCAGCAGGTATATCCCAATTTAGCTTTTATTTATACTACGGCCGAATACAGTGGTCACTGTGTGACTCCCTCTTGTTTCTGGCACACCATCACCAACCCTGCTTTAATAAAATCATTTCTCAAGTGAGTCAGTTCAAGTCAACACTCAGTTAAGCAATGAATCCAAAATTCTTCACACCTTAGAGACCAATGCAACCAAAATACTGAAAGGTGCTCCAACACAGTAAAATGGGTCCTACCTTGGCCTTGGACGTGTAAAAAGTAGGTGGCATGAGGTGAAAGGGCAAGTGTGAGACCATGGCCCGAGGAGGGGGCTGGTCTTTCAGAACCAAGGCTGCACGGGTCTCCTCCAACCAGGGAACCCGATCCCAATTTGGAATCGTCTGTACTGGTGTCAAGTCCCCGCCATTTAGAATGAGGGGCAGGATCTCCTGCATCCAGGTCGTACCTGAGCAGAGAGAAACTTGTAATTATTCAGTGCAAAGGAGACCTCATTGATATTTTTGAAGTTAATCAACTGTTCACAATCTCTGCTATAGTAACAATAAGAGATTTATCATAAGTGTGGTAGTGATCATCATCAGGGTTTGCCATGGCAATAGAAAGTAGGCAGTCCGGTCGGCCGCAACCGCATGAGTGTAGCCCCCGAAAGCCGCTTCTTCCCTTTTTTGTGAATTACTCGGCCAATACTGTCGCCATGACAACCAAAATTGATAAGAGTCATTACTGAAGTATAACACATGTCAGTACCAAATATGAAAGTAATCAGTCAAAAATTACAGCCTGTACAGCATCCACAAGGAAGTGTGTATGTTTCAGCACAAATTTGTGCACTTTTCGGCCAATACTGTCGCCATGGCATCCAAAATCAATAGGTCTCATCAGTGAAGTATAAAACATGTCCATACCAAATATGAAAGTAATTGGTCAAAAACTACAACCTGTACAGTGTCCGCAAGGAAGTGTCCATGTTTCAGCACAAATTTGCGTATTATTCCGCCAACACTGTTGCCAAGGCAACCAAAATCTATAGGTGACATCACTTAAGTATAACACATGTCCATACCAAATACGAAAGGAATCTGTATAAACTACAGCCTGTAGAGCGTCCACAAGGAAGTGTCTGTGTTGTACCACAAATTTGCGCATTATTCGGCCAATACTATTGCCATGGCAACGAAAATCGATTGGTGCTAAGTATATCACATGTCCAAACCAAATATGAAAGGAATTGGAGAAAAATTACAGCCTGTAGAGCGTCCACAGGGAAGTGTCTATGGACGCGGATGCGGCGGCGGAGACGACAAGCATAAATCCATAGTAGCCGCCCGACTTCGTCCGAGGGCTATAATAATAATAATAACTAGCAGCATGCAGAGCATATTTGGGGCGAGCGCAGTGAGCAGCAGAGCCCGCGTCCTTTAAAGCCTTTCTTCTCCATCCTGGACGTCCTGAGTGTTGATTTTAGCAAGCTAAATGTACGTAGCGATGATAAAAAAACAACTCTGAAAACAAAACAATAACAAGAGGCTCCTCAGAGCCTGTACTCAGGCCGGGTCTAGGCCTGGGCCAATCGCGAAACCGTGCGCACACAGGAGCAGGATAATCGCGACCCCAAAAAAAAACAAGAGGCTCCTCAGAGCCTGGGGGGTATACTACGAAGCAAGATAAGTGGGTTAGCGAGGTATGCCAAGCCTAAACCTAGGCTTTTCAATGTCACGAAGGTGCCTCTCTTTTAACGTGGCTAGATTACCATGGTAACTTACGCTGCGAACTTAAGATGGTCAGGAGCAGGTTATGTGCTGAGTTTCGGCTGTAATCGGCTATACATGTGCTGCCTTATCACTAAGCACCTCCTTTGAAGTTGGCATCACCTTTCTTGAATAATCCTGTGGACTTTGGTGCCCGAATCGTGCACGCTGGTTCTCTTCGAGGAGACTGGCATGACCTGTTCGCTTTTTCTGATGATATTCTCTATGAACGCTACAGATTCTCAGCTGAGGGAATTCGTTACTTATGCGATCTACTGGAGCCATACATTGGCAATGTAGCAAAGAGAGGCACTTAAGTTGCACGAACAGTATGCATAACTTTGCGGTTTTTTGTTTTTTTTTTTTTTTTTTTTAACGGAACGACAACATTCAGGTGGTGATGCAGAAAATATGAGCAAGAATATTGTATGCCATGCTATACATTTTACACAGTTTACCATTAAAATAATTTAAATAATTATGAAAGCAAAGCAGCATAGGGCGCACTACTTTGAAAAATGTTCTCATGCTTTGTTTTAACTTGCTGCCATGTCCTCTTGACAATGCTGGTACTGCAACTATTAAAGCGTATTCAACTGTAAATTTGCAATGGTGCAACTGCTTAGGGTTAGTGGTGGAATACGATTTTATTAAAATCATGTTGTATAAAAGAAAAGCAATGGAAAAAATACTTTCAACCAAAAACGAAGAAACTAGTAAAACGGAGTTTACTATTGGTATTTATCAGTCAGATAATATTCAATCTATAATTTAATTTAACTTTTATTCATTTGGCCGAGAAACTAAAGTGATTTCAACTAGTCCTTCATCAGAGGACTTACGCATTTACACGGTCAGCAATTTTCCGCCAGAATTCCTCTCTGGCCTTATTACAACCAACAAGAATACATATACTAACGTAAATCTCAATTACAGTGTCTATCCGAGTAAGCGCATGCATAATCGTGCAGTCTTTTAAAGTGTCTAACCAATCAGTGTAAAGCTTCATGTTTCCCATTAAGCCGCTGGGGCGCCCCCTGGTGCCGAGGGGGGAGACATCCCGCAGTCTTCCTGATCCTGGATCAGGGATAACTTCCTTGGAGGAACATTCAGCACGCGATCGGTCATTTGATGAAGGGAAACACGGTAAATTGACGCTTGGAACGCCCTTTAATTGAGAGCGCTCACGGCGTTAAAAGCACAAAGCCGAGGTTAACAAAGAAAGATTATAACCGCCATTGTGATACCGAAACTGGAGACACGTGGCCTACCGGACCAAGTGAAAATTATGTACACACGTGTATGAATCCGGATCTGCGCATCTGCGATATTACGTAGGTCGTCAGACGTAAAAGCTTAAAAGCTGATTTCAAGCAGCCGGTTGATGACAGACATACAAACATACAAACAGAGGGCGCATTGTGCTGACCAATAAGCAATAATAACTAGTAGCATGCAGAGCATGTTTGGAGCGAGCGAATTTCGAGCGGTCGGATGATGGCAGACATACATTCATACATACATACAAATATACAAACAGGGGGCGCATTGAGCTGACTAACTAGTAGCATGCAGAGCATGCGTGGGGCGAGCGCAGCGAGTCCCTTATTGGTCAGGTCATTGGTCAGCTCAATGCATCCTCTGTTGGCAATTTCGAACAGAGCAGCCGGTCGGTTGATGACAGACATACACACACACATACATACCTACATACATACATACAAACATACAAACAGGGGGCGCATTGAGCTGACTAATAAGGGACTCGCGCGCTTTGCGCTCGCCCCAATTATTATTATTATTATTAGATTATTAATGTCTTGCAACGTTCATAGTTGACAGTTCTGATTCTATTCTACTTTTGGATTATTTCCCTCTCATATTCCTCGTTGTCGTCGTTCCACAACCGTCAGCTACGGGTAGTCACGTGAATACATGCCTGTCATTCTTCTATCATGTTCAAGCAGAGGTCTGCAAGTTTGAAGCAACTTGTAGGTTTTTCTATTCAGAGGATTTTTCGCGAGTAATTCAAAAAGAGAAAGCGCATTAGAGCTCAAAAATTTTTTGTTCGTTTGTAGTACTGGCCTAATGGTGAAACATAATGGCGACATAGTAATAATAATAATAATAATAATAATAATAATCGGCCAAATGCTCTTATACGGCCAAGGCGTAATACAAACCACCGTCAAGAGAGACAGCATAGCGATTTATTTAAATACTTCTTTAAACAATTCATCGGTAATTTTCAAGTTAACTTACCGGACTTGGGGTAAGTGACCGCGAAAACATCATTGTCAGCAACCTGAAATTCCGCGGCATACTTCAGACTCTCAGGAGAATGGGTCTCTTTGGGAACTAGAAATCCATTGAAGTTATAATATTTTTCGTTCATGCCTAATGGAACTAATGAGTCGTAGAACGGTAGATTTGGAGGGCTGATGCCAGTTCTTCGCGGGCGAAACGAATAAAAGGGCAATGATGTGTCTTGTGCTAAACGTCCTTGCGAATGCAACTGTGGCAAGCACGACGCAATCGAGGATTAGCCTATGCAATGACCAAGCATTTGATAAACTCACCTTAACTGACAGTGTACTGCGGAAACAGTCGGCTGTTTACAACCCAAATGTATATCGACGGAGTCAATAGATTAGTACCAGGATACGGCTTCATAAAAGGATTGAACAGTATGTGTAAACAATTAAAAATTACAGCATGTAACGAACTTTGCACAGTGAACTCGGGAGACGCCAAACTTGGTGCAATAAAACATGTTTATTTACCTGACTTAGGGTAAGTGATTGCGAAGACGTCATCATCCGTAATTTCAAACGCCATCGCGAACTTGATACTTTCTTCAGTATGTGCCGTTTTTGGCAACAGCAGTCCATGATAACAAAGGTATTTATCAGTAGTGGCCATAGTAAAGTGAATTTCGACTGGGCTTGAATTGAATAATAGCAGAGATTCTTGTACGTGCCGTTGTAGGCATACAGAGCAACAGAGGCGCGAGAGAGAAATACCTTAGAGGATAAAGAGAGAAGGATTTAATGTGTGAATTAGCACGGACAAGTCTATTACCTTGACCAAAGACGGAAAAAAGGCGGTTTTTTTTTTAATTTGCTCGGTCGCCAACAGTAGTACAATTGTTTGACAAATCACAGGGGGGCAGACGACTAAACCGAGTAGTAGCCTACTTATGACGGTTAATTGGGGTGGCTTAATTCAAGGAAAGGAAGGTCTAATAGAGATTTATCCGAAGTGCGCTTCGTGCGGAGAAAACTGATACATGTGGGAGAGAAAAAGGCTTAATAGAAGGATTCATTCAGGTTTCTTTCAATGCCCTGCTTTCTATTCAGCATGAAACAATATATGTAGGGCTCCCAAGCCAAAGCTTAACCTTGTGAAACGAATTCAATACAATGCTTAGAACTAGCCATTTTCACTTAATTCCCCTCGCCTTAAAAAAAAAAAAAAAAAAAAAAAGCACTCAGCATGTTTTAGCTACAAAAGGAGAGGCCTTAAACTCGTTCAATAATCGGTTTATTTATACAGTCATACAGGTATATCACAACCCCAACTCCGAATAAGTTGGCACATTATGGAAAATGCAAATAAAATCAAAAAGGAGTGATTTAAAAAGTTTATCCACCCTCCACTATATTGAAAAAAATGCCACATCAGATTATTTGATGGTTTGACTTGGGAATTTAGTTATTTAGTGAGAAATTTACACTCACTTTAAATGTAATGACTGCAATACTCGCCAAAAAAAAGAGTATTGGTATTGGGTCAATCAAGGACTAATAATGATCTGAAACAGGTTATTGTCACAAATTTCAGAAAAGGAATCAAGCGCAGATCACAGAAAAAGGCTTTGAATGTGTTTTAATGAACAATAGCCGCAATAGGTACTAGGAGAAAATAAACAACATAAAGGAGGACTGGGCTGGAGGAGTGGTCATAGACGGTCCTGGTCTGGTGATTAGCGGTCAGGATCGGGACAACTTGGCAAGCCGTGGTAGATGGGCAATCCGAGGTTGATACCGGGAAGCAGTCCGTGGAAATCTGGGTGCGCTGCACTAACTCCAGCCCTGTAGCTGAGGGAAGGGAACCAAAGGCTATCTGCCACTTCTAGAGCCACTGAAAAAGACCAATCTCTAATAAATAGTTGTTTCTTTAAGCTTTTCTTTATGATTGATGACAGAGGACAGTGGAGCTCTATACTGGCAAGACTGCCTTAGGAGCCATGAAGGGAATGAGAACAAAGGAGGGTAATGCCCACAGCCCAAAGAACTAGATGTTTGACTACAATTCTGCAATGAGAAAATAAAGACCAGGGGCCTTATTTATAAACATTTGCGTGGATTTCATACCTAAATAATATGTATGCGCAAAAAAATAAAAATGTCATTTAGTAAAAAATAACTCAATTTACATACCTATGTGTAAAATAAACTGCATGCAATTTTCATTTATTTAATCAGGATGAACTTGGAATTTATTGACATTGTGCATAAGCTTTATAATTTCCCCTTTTTTTAATGACAAGTTTGTTTTTATGAATCAGAAGTCTGTGAAGAAAGTGACGTATGCATCTTTTTTGTGCCTACGCACCATTTATAAATGAGGCCCCTGGAACTTGGACAACGAGACAAATGGTCATACACTGAGACACTGAGTGACAGGTGAAGATAAGGCAGTTTGGACTGTACTGGAGGAGGGGAGGAGAGGCACAAGACAATAATTGCATGAGAAGGAACAACTAACAAAGGGAGACTGTGAAGGACACAGACAGCTGGACTGCAAGGAAAACAATGGACAAAAGGAGTAGGACATGACAGTTAAGTAGGGTGAGCTAATCATCTTACTGTATGATCAGTGCCACCAAAAAACATACATTTGTGAAAAAGCTTTCAAAATGCATTTTTAATTTATTTGGAATGTATAAAAATTGGCCCTTTCATATATTTTGTCATAACTTAAAATGCGTTTGTAAAATATACTTTGAAAATCTCATACACAGCCTGGTCATAAAAAAAGTTGCACGCTTTATTTTTTGAAAATCTCATACACAGCCTGGCCATAAAATAAAAAAAAGAAGTTGCACACTCAATTTTTTTGGACGACCTTTAGCTTTGATCATTGGAATAAAAATCATCTTTGAATTGTTTTGACAATCTTATACAATATTATAACATTTATTTCCTACTAGAGTTGCATTAATTCTTGACTGAGATCTTGTATTGAGGACAAGAGAGTCAAGCCACTCCATAAAGCTTTCAGCACATCCCAAACACTTTCAATTGGTTAAGGTCAGAACTCTTAGGTGGTTAGTTCATGTGTGAAAATGATTCCTCATGCTCACTGAACCAGTCTTTCAGAGCCTGATGAATCTTGGCATTGTCATCCTGGAACATGCCTGTGCTGTCAGGTGTTTAAATGCTCATTGATGGGATAACCAGAAGGCTATTGCACAAATCCAAGATTAAGCCGCAATTTTTCAGTTATCTCAACTTAATTTAGCCCTGACTCAGTTGCACGAAAGCAAGGGCACATAAGTCACTGTGTGGGAGTTATTCTGTTCAGCTAGCCTGCTTCAGACCAGGCCAACAGCCAGGCTTTATTAATCTTCGTTCCTTATCTATTCAGTCAGCAATCATTCTGGGTGGCAATAAATGTTTTACAGTAATTCCATTACTCCAGTCCTATTGAAATGTGGAGCAGCGGCTGCCCTGCTCTGGCCAGTCACGTTCTTTTGCTAGTGAGGGGGAGGCGGGAAATTCAAATCTCAAATTGAGGAGTGGCTTATCACTGCTATATCGGGCTTCCCTATTCTTTCTGATTGTTCGGTGCATACCGGGATACAAATAAAAAAAAGATGCGTCGGGGACAGTCGTGAGGATTATGGGGGTGACTGATGGGTTGTAATATTTAATTTAATGATAAAACACGTGAATCTATTGATTAACCCTCGTCCAACCAAGGGGGGGGGGTTACCGCCCCCTCCTAACAGATTTTTTCCTGTCGCACAAAAACGTGAACAGATATGATCTAAAGCTTCTAGCTAATTGTTTATTCATCCTTTGCGCTCATTTTCATAAAAAAACGATGAGGGTACCTCACCCCCTGGGGGTAGGGTAGGCCGTCAAAGTCGAAGGGTCGGGGGGTTTGCCACCAGCGTCAATTTTTGCCCGTTTTGATACAAAATATGCTTACAAATTAGTTGCAAATAGTATGCTATTATTATGTTTCATGCTCAATGAACTTTGTAGACCACACTGATTGTCATCCTTGATTTATTGATGTAGCTTGTCCTTGTATTAGTAAATCTTGGAATTACAATGACCAGCAGTGACCAGTAACCTTGAAGTAATCTTCAGGTAATAATATTAGAAGTGCATGACCGACATACTTTTACTTGTGTGTTTCACTGGTTACTGTACTGTATACTATTTTTATACTGTGCTATAGGCCTGCTATAATTCAAGTTCAAAGAATTGTTCATAAAGTTGTTCTCATAATTCATAGATAAACCTTTTATGCAAGTGTTTTCTATCATAGGGAAAAACAAAGTAAAGAAAATGTGAAAAATGGCCAGAAATTGTTTTCCTTTTGTGTGTGTTTTCCCCAAAATGAGTTATTTATGACATCATAGTAATGACAAATTTATGTTACTCATGAGTTTATAACATTTATAATAATACTTTAATATTATTTGTAGTATCAGTAGTTCTAGAGGTTACAGAAAGTTACTTATTTTCAGCTAAAACTACTAAAAATATTTAAAAAAAACATGGATATTTGTCATTTTGATGTTTTTTCCTAATATGGTGTTAGTTATATGTTGAAATGTGTTTTATTTGTACTTGATTTGAAGAGAGGACATCTGTAGCTGTACACTGATACCAAACAAGATGATGTTTATTTCTTAATTTCGAAATAATCAGAGCCCCCTTGGTCGGGGTTGTAGTAGAAAAACCCTTGGTTGGACAAGGGTTAATACTCTATAAACTCAAAGTGAGCCTACACATTCCTGGGTCATTTAACCTAGCCAATAAGTAGGCTTGTTATCTGGTAAGGTAATTCAAAATAATAGAAATTAATTTACAAAGTTTGGATGTTAAATGGAAGGTTATCATGTATGTATGATTTTATCTCGTTCTTTGACTGACTATTTGGTAGCTGCCATCAAATCACTGTTCCAAGATCGACCTGCAGTCAGAATTGTTCACTGCCCTGGGGCATATCGCAAGAAGTGTCCACCCTCCCATTTGCGAACGCATTATATAGCGCAGCCCTTGACTTCAAAAAAGGTAAATCACCAACATAACTGATTATTTTTGTTCGAGATGAATGCATGTCTCTAACCTTATGAATTAAATACCTGCTCTATGAAATTATGCATAACAAACTGCTCAACTGAAAAAGTCAGCTTCATGGGTGGTGCTAGGGTGGTGCTTGCCGGTGCTATAGCACCAGCAGAGAATTCAATAGCACCACCAAGAAAATAACTGAATTTTCACATTTGAATTCTGGCTATACCTCTCTGTATATTTTTGAAGTTATTAACTCTGTTCTGTTGGTCGAAGGTCAGAGCCACTCTACGCCTCTTTTGTTTTAAGTTTGGTTTGAGCCAACCACTCCTGACTGCAGGCTGTGGAATGGGGCGGGGTCAGACAAAGAGGCGGGGACGGACATCCAATAGGCGTGGTCTATGGCAATGACAAGAATAGCACCATCTGCTGGACGACTGCAAGAAGTACAAATACTCATCTATACTCTATGGAAATTGTAAATGTATTTAAGTTAATGCATATATTTGTCAAAATACAATTAAATGAGTGTACATAAATTGACTTAATAAATATTTTATCCTTAACACATATATATACACTACCGGTCAAAAGTTTTAGGACACCCCAATTTTTCCAGTTTTTTAATCAAAAATTATGCAGTTTAATGTCTCATTGTACTCTGGAATGAAAGCATAGACATGACAGAACAAATTAACAATCTAAGTTAAAAAAGAAATCATGTAATCAATTTATGAAGCAAAATGTGTTTTAAACTTTTGACTCAAAGTGCCCACCTTTGGCAGATATAACAGCTGAACACACTGGTGGCATTTTTTCTACAATGGAAATCAAATATTCTTTAGACAGTTCTTCCCAACTCCGTTGCAGAAGTTCCCATAAATGTGTGGCACTTGTAGGTTGCTTTGCTTTCACTCTTCTGTCCAGTTCATCCCAAACCATCTCGATGGGGTTTAAGTCTGGAAACCGTGCTGGCTACTCCATGTTTTCAAGCTTACCATCTTGTTCTTTTTTCCTTAGGTACTTCGGGCAGAGCTTGGACTTATGTTTTGGATCTTTATCTTGCTGTAGTATGAACCCCTGACCATCTATGCGAATACCAGAGGGTACTGCATGGCGCTGCAGAATGCTGTGGTAGCCGTTTTGGTTCAGGGTGCCTTTCACTCTGTAAGTCACTGACCCTGGATCCAGCAAAACAGGCCCAGACCATCACAATTCCTCCTCCATGTTTGACAGGTGATGTCACACACTGAGGAACCATCCTTTCACCTACTTTACGGCGTACAAAAAACCTGGGTAACCTTACCATTTGTTTAAAACATCTGACAGTTCACCACTTACCCTTGTACCATTTCAAGCTATTCATTGGACTGGAACTGCATAATTTTCAATGAAAAACTGAAAAAATTGGGCCGTCCTAAAACTTTTGACCAATAGTGTGTATCAACCTCCTCGAGTTATCGCCCCCCCCTGGGCCCAGCAACCCCCAGGGCGCGCCTTCTCTTCCAGCTGACTCCAACCAAAAGGCCCCGCAGGCCAGCCTCGGGGTTGGTGGGGCAAGGGGTAAACCGGTGTCACCCTCTTCAGCTGGGTGTTTGTAATGTTCTGGAGCAAGGAATCCGATTTTATAAAGTAATGCGGTGATACCTCCAGCTTTCAGAAATTTGACTAAGTACCGCTGCGGGTGACCAGTTTGTCATTTTTCTGAAATACGAGTCCCGCACTTCAGAAATTCGGGATTAATTTGGGCCATTTGACAACAATGTTTAGGGGTATTACTGCCACCAAATGGTAGGGAATGTGCAGTGTCGGGATATCAGGGGGCGGGGTTGGACATCAGGGGAGCGGGGACTGATGTCCTGCACTCCGCAGCGAGGGCTTGCTCGTTTGAGCCGCTTATAGATCCCTATACTGCCCCACCAAGGCAAAAGGAAGTAAATCCATTTTTTGTTGAATTCCATCCGAGACTATAAGATACACCTACTAGTGGTACTCAATTTAGCAGAAGCATGATCATGACGAAATTCGCCCTAGTTACTGAGATTTGGCACATGCAAGTGGATATCCTTTGTGTAGAGCAGAAGCAACAACAAACTTTTGCATTTTTCTCAAAATGGCTGCTGATGGATTTACTTCCTTTTGCCTTAGTGGGGCAGTATAGAGCACTAGATTGCTGACAGTGTACACTCAAGTGAAGCTCTGTTTCAGCAGCCTATACATACGGAAGTAAAATTCACTCATAGACTTCCATTCATTTTCGCCTACTTTAAAATTACATTTTTAGAAACACTTGCGTGAGTCGGTGTTATTTTGGTATGGCTGTGCAAACTGAGCAACATTTTATCTCCCTATATTGGCTAAGTGCTTTTTTGGGGGAAAGAGGCACACTCACGAATGGGAAGACCGAAAATGTGACTTGGGAATCATGTTAACGTGCAACCACAAAAATCAACAAGTTAACGTGATTGACGCTTTTAAGGACTCCTTGGTAAGACAATTGCTTGGAAGTTTCTGTTGTAATAAGAAACTTCAATGAATGTTTGTATACGTTTTCAAATTATTTTCTGGTTTCTTTGCTTCATTGTACCCTGGTTGAGCATATTTGGCGTCAAGCAAATTGTTTTATATTGAATCATATTGCTAATGCCAATGTTGTTAAACGGAGGCACTAGTCAAGTCTAGCTACTCCTTTAACAAGTTTCACCTTTCAAAACGCTGCTCATCAAAATGATCACTGCACTCTGATTGAGGGGAAGGTGAAAAGTTCTTTCTCCTGACTTACAGCAGCCAAGCCTTTCTCTCCTCCTTGTCTTTTGGAAATCAATATTTGCAAACAAAGCAACTTATACACTGTTTTAAATATTTTTCAGGTACACTACCGGTCAAAAGTTTTAGAGCACCCCAATTTTTCCAGTTTTTTATTGAAAATTATGCAGCTCCAATCCAATGAATAGCTTTAAATGGTACAAAGGTAAGTGGTGAACAGCAGGAAGTTTTAATCAAAAGGTAAGGTTACCCAGGTTTTTTGTACGCCATTGAGTAGGTGAAAGGATGGTTCCTCAGTGTGTGACATCAACTGTCAAACATGGAGGAGGAAGCGTGATGGTCTTGGGCTGTTTTGCTGGATCCAGGGTCGGTGACTTACAGAGTGAAAGGCACCCTGAACCAAAATGGCTACCACTGCATTCTGCAGCGCCATGCAGTACCCACTGGTATTCGCCTAGTGGATCGGGGTTCATTCTTCAGTAGGATAATGTCCCAAAACATAAGTCCAAGCTCTGGCAGAACTACCTTAGGAAAAAAGAACAAGATGGTAAGCTTGAAAACATGGAGTGGCCAGCAAAGTCTCCAGACTTAAACCCCATTGAGATGGTTTGGGATGAACTGGACAGAAGAGTGAAAGCAAAGCAACCTTCAAGTGCCGCACATTTATGGGAACTTCTGCAACAGAGTTGGGAAGAACTTTCTGAAGAATATTTGATTGCCATTGTAGAAAGAATGCCACAAGTGTGTTCAGCTGTTACATCTGCCAAAGGTGGCTACTTTGAGTCAAAAGTTTAGAATGCATTTTGGTTTATAAATTGATTACATGATTTCTTTTTTAACTTCAATTGTTTATATGTTCAATCATGTCTATGCTTTTATTCTAGAGTACAATGCGACATTAAACTGCATAATTTAAAAAAAAAAACTGAAAAAATTGGGGAGTTCTAAAACTTTTGACCGGTAGTGTAAGAAGCATTGCCGTTGAATGTCAAGTGCAAGTAGCTAACTTGTGAGCCACCATTTTAATTTTATTAACTGCCATGTCAAAGGAGTCTCCGCAACGGTAAGGCTACCAAGTTAGCTGGCTGGTGACCATTAACAATCGCTGTAGCGTTTGCTTTTAGTCGGCGGTCCATTCAAGTCCATGGGATGGCTAATTGGCTAGCTAGCACGCAAACGCGATTTTCTTCATTAAATGAATCTACGATAACTTGCGCATGAAACGTTTTATGACAGCTCTTCGACTGAATATTGCTGCAAAATGCAGCCGCACATCTTGGCATTTTGAGGATTATATTAACTTATTTAAAATTGGCCTCATAGGAGACCATTCATTTTAATGAAGAAGTTCGATGTATCAATTTGGCAGTCAGGTGCTTCACTTTGGGAAATGAAAATATGACATCATCAGCAATCTAGTGTTCTACAGTAAATGTATATGCTATTAAGCCTATTCGTTTTATTTATGGACTTCCAAAGGGTGATTCTTGATTTTTGTTTCAATTATTGTTTTGTTTATTGCATAAAATTTGTCCTACAACTCCTACGAAGCCTCGCATCTGATTTTTTCCTTATTTGACTTAAATGTAGCCTATCTTTTGGAGTTGTCTGTCAATTTAATATGAGTAGTCATAGACATTGTTTATCAATTGAAAAACACGCATTTAATGCTGATTGCTGGATCGGTGTGTGATTGATGATGTGCACTATGGAAGCCCAAAGTGGACAATATTCAAATGAAAATGTAATCCCACTATTGCATTATAATTTTCCACTTACGAATGAGTTATTTGAGACAATATTAAATTGAAAATGCATTAATCCAATTATCACTTTCATTTTCACATACACATATGGGAAATCTATGACTATATTCAAATGATAATGAAAAGCTGTTTGACATTTCATTTTCAAAGTCATGCTCCAAATACAGTGGACAATATTCAAATGCAATAAGCAAAACAGCACCCCCAGCCTATTGCATTTACATTTACATGTCATCACGCTTTTTTAAGGGTCAACATGATAATGAAAATGCTGTTTTCTAATCACTTGGAAATAATGATGACATAATAATGATGACGACATTTGACATTTCATTTTCAAAGACTTATCCTGCAATATATGGGACAATATTCAAACGCAGTGAGGGAAACAGCGCCCCCAGTCCATTGCATTTTCAAATACATGTCACCACGCTCTTTTGGGACACAATGAAAATTAAAATGCAATCTGTCAATCAAGGCGGGTCTTCCGCTAGGACGTCACTCATTAGGGGCGCGAACAGAAACCATGTTCCTTATTTGCATACCAACCAATCAGCTTCTGGGTAGTGCTTGTACGCACGGAGGCTTACTGATAATGTCATGATGGCCTGGCTGCTATGTATTGTGTGCCATCGCTGGTAGGCTCATATGTAGCCACCTCGGCAGCTAGTATACTAGCTAACGTTAACTAAGGAAAATATTTGTAAATGATCATCACATAAAAGCAATATGATTTGATTTTTGCCCCAACTCTATTAACTGAGCTAGCTGTGATACGCATGAACTTATCCGAGGCTTCGTGGCAGTGTTGTGCAACTGCAACCCAAGTATGCTTGCAGATTTCAGAGACGTTAAGCTAGCTTGCTAGTGAGTCTAAAAGCAATCGCTTAGGTACAGCTAGCTAGCTATGATGCCTACTGGAGAAGCTCTAACAGCCGATTTGTCACTTTCAACGCCATCTCGCACACACGACCTCTTTCACCATTGATTAGCAGCTTCTTTTACCTACAGAACAAACTGACAGTTCAGCCTGAGACATATTATTTCATAGCTAGTTAAAGCAGCATTACCTTCCATGCGTGCTATAGCGTATTACATTACTCCAGATAAAACGCTATCCGTCTCCCCACCGTGCTGATGCTAGTTAGGGGAAATGTTTGTCATCATTTTTATACTTAATTGCTGTGATTTGGTTTTTGCCCTAGCTTCACCAGCTAGCTAGCTGCCAGCGATTGCTCTTGTGCTTGCCGAGTTGCAAGTTCACCACTCCTGAAACATGCACAATGTAGGCATCATGCAGAACGTTCCGATAAACGGTCAGCAGTCAGGCTGCCGCTGCTCCTAGTTTAATCGCGATTCCCAAGCCATGTAGCAATGGGAGAAGTTTTGATGACTCTGACTCGCTGAAAACGATGTTCCTCACTTGCTAACTTAACCTGCTGAAATATGAACTTTTTTGATATGTTTGGCAGCACTTTCACGTCCCAACAGTACTATCAGATTTCTGGGAGATTTAAATGGATAGCTCATTACCTGGCTAGCTCAAGAAGAATCGGCAAGCACAAGAGCAATCGCTGTCAGCTAGCTAGCTTGTGAAGATAGGGGAAAAACCGAATCACAGCGATTAAGTATAAAAATGATGACAAACATTTCTAACTAGCGTCAGCACGGTGGGGAGACGGATAGCGTTTTATCTGGAGTAATGTAATACGCTATAGCACGATGGAAGGATAATGCTGCTTTAACTAGCTGATGAAATAACATGTCTCAGGCTAAACAGACAGTTTGTTCTTTCGGAAAAGAAGCTGCTGATCAATGGTGAAAGAGGTCGTGTAAAAGTGCTAGATGGCATTGAAAGTGGCAAATCAGGGCTGGAAGAGCTTCCAGTAGGCATCATAGCTAGCTAGCTGTACCAAAGATTGCTTTTAGACTCACTAGCAAGCTAGCTTAACGCCTCTGAAATCTGCAAGCATACTTGGGTTGCAGTTGCACAACACTGCCACGAAGCCTCGGATAAGTTCATGCGATACAGCTAGCTCAGCTAATAGAGTTGGGGCAAAAATCAAATCATATTGCTTTTATGTGATGATCATTTACAAATATTTTCCTTAGTTAACGTTAGCTAGTATACTAGCTGCCGAGGTGGCTACATCCAGGGCGCAACGTAGCCTACTGCGCGATGGTACGCAATACTTGGCAGCCAAGCCATCATGACATTATCGGTAAGCCTCCGTGTGTACAAGCGCTACCCAGAAGCTGATTGGTTGGTATGCAAATAAGGAACATGGTTTCCGTTCGCGCCCCTAATGAGTGACGTCCTTGCGAAAGACCCGCCTTGATGAGACGCTGACAGATTGCATTTTAATTTTCATTGTGTCCCAAAAAGAGCGCGGTGACATGTATTTGAAAATGCAATGGACTGGGAGGCGCTGTTTCCTCACTGCGCTTTGAATATTGTCCCATGTATTGCAGGATAAGTCTTTGAAAATGAAATGTCAAATGTCGTCATCATTATTATGTCATCATTATTTCCAAGTGATTAGAAAACAGCATTTTCATTATCATGTTGACCCTAAAAGAGAGTGATGACATGTAAATGTAAATGCAATAGGCTGGGGGTGCTGTTTTGCTTATTGCATTTGAATATTGTCCACTGTATTAGCGGAGCATGACTTTGAAAAATGAAATGTCAAACAGCTTTTCATTATCATTTGAATATAGTCATAGATTTCCATATGTGTATGTGAAAATGAAAGTGATAATTGGATTAATGCATTTTCAATTTAATATTGTCTCAAATAACTCATTCATAAGTGGAAAATTATAATGCAATAGTGGGATTACATTTTCATTTGAATATTGTCCACTTTGGGCTTCCGTAGTATTGCGGAGCATGACTTTGAAAATGAAATGTCAAACAGCTTTTCATTATCATTTGAATATAGTCATAGATTTCCCATATGTGTATGTGAAAATGAAAGTGATAATTGGATTAATGCATTTTCAATTTAATATTGTCTCAAATAACTCATTCATAAGTGGAAAATTATAATGCAATAGTGGGATTACATTTTCATTTGAATATTGTCCACTATGGGCTTCCATACCACTTATCTTGCTTCGTAGTATACCCCCCTGGTGGACAACTGTAGAACTAAAATAGCTGACTGATTACGATAAAGACAGGGAAAACCAAACTTAAAGGACACCTGCTTTTGGTCGAGGAGAAAGGGTTAATCCCTTTTTTCCTGAACCAATAGCTTTTCTAATGTAACTTGAAATACTAAAGAAGACTTGTTCCTGGTGGCAAGTCTGAGTCATCAGTGAAAAGGGTTTGATTTTCAACTTAATTTTCTGTTGGCTCAATTTTTAATGATTACGGTATGGACATTTGCGTCATACTCTGACCTTGGATGTCAAGGTCATTGGAAAGGGTGTCTCTTTAAAAGTTGCCCATTATTGCAAATATCATGCCCAATATTTCTGGCCCTCAAATGAATAGGAAAGCTAAGTTCCATTGTCAAAAAAATGGGTGGACCGTCTTTACTGTAATTGTGCCCTTTTCTGTAAAAACACCCTTTTGCTTCGGGGATCACGTCACCACCTACGTAGATTGCAACGACCTCATTGTCATTAAGCTGTGCATTGTGCCTAAACAATGCCCTTAAGCTGCGACTACACTTAGAATATAGATCAGATTCTCGTGGCTTATTGCTTAATGAGCCTCGCCAATGAATTTTACGCGAATCTGTGCTGTTTCACAAGCTTTTCCAAAGGACTTTGTTACTGCGGACGGACCGCTACTGATTAAAAGATGTAACTGATTATGTCTAAATTTGGATGACTGATGAGATGTAGCCTATTTGCTGTTGTTAGTGTGTACACTTATATTCTGCTAATAAACAGAATATGCCCTAATAGGATATATCCGACTGTACAATTAGTCACCGCTATGTAAATTTTTTGGAGCCAAAATACCCTCACAACTTATTAAGTATTCCATGATTATCTTGTAAGAGACAGCCATTACACTTACTCTGAAGACAGCTGTCCATCAGGTCCTGCTGGCCTGGGATGCTTCCAGTTTATTTTTGGAATGCGGAAAAAGGTCTGCAAGACACCGGCATTCAAGATTGCAAGAAAGTCTTGATGGCAAGTGATGCACACACAGGCAGGAGCACCGGCCTCGTCTGATATTGAGTGATCTTGCATCAGTGGCCTGACTCGTTCCCATTCCTGGCAGCAGTAGCTCTCCTCCTCCGTCGGCATTATCTGACTCTTTGAACAAGCGCACCTCCACTTTTCGTTGACTCTGTCTCTCCTAGCTGCTGTCGTGGGCTCATCTTCAGCTCGGACAGCTTCATTCTTTTCTCTCTCTCTGCCCTATCTGTCTCCATCTGACGAAGTTTGGCATCGGTAAACTCAGGTTCATAAAGTTATCCATTTGGCTCTGTGGTAAAGGAAATGTCATCGTCACTTTCGTAGTCGGACATGTTTTTGTCAATTACAGGAACCAGTGGGACAGTCAAACAGCTGATAGCCTGTGCACGGTACAGCGAGCAGTGATACCAAGGGATAGAAAAATAGTGCGAAGTGATAGTGAAGTGTGAGTTATTCACTGACCATGGTTTTGTGACTGAAATATATTAATCTTTTAAAAACATGTTGTTTTGGGAAGCAAAACTTTTTATTTTTGTGAACCCAGCAAACTAGCCGGAACTACTTCATTCGAAACTTCTGGAGGTAAAAACTCCGCTCACAAGACTCCTTAAAGGAGGACTATCATGGCTGGGAAAGTTGGGTGTTATTATTTCAATATATCATGATAAAAGCTCCTACGACTTTGTTTTCTTTATTTTGCGATTTCTTTAATTTTTATGAGCGATTTTACAAAACTAGTGGACCGCACCATTTTCACCACAGCAGATGAAAATTCACCCTCGATCCGCTTGGGGCACCCCTAATCGTGACGTCAGTGCTGCTGTCAGTGCCATGAATTTCCTTTGTCCTGCGATCCTGCATTGAGATTGTTGAGTGACCGAGATATTCCCGCTTCCTCTATGGGGCAGACAGACAAGCTTGATAATTACCTTTTTCTATCCGACACAACTTTAATTTAGAGATGAACTATAGGGATGGAGAGATTCACCAGTGCGTATCGGTGGTCCGATACAAACGTTTGCGATGCGACTGCATCGGTAGCTTCAGTGTGTATCGGTCACAAATGCCAGCTGATTCGCAATGTATCGTTCCTAACGTCCCTGTATCAGTAAAACGTGGTTTACACGATTATTTCAAGTTTTATTCCCCTCGCTCAGGTGTTTCCGAGGCGCCCTGAATGTAGGGTTTAATCCCGGGAAACGGGATTCCCGGGATTTGACCTCCAAACCATTTCCTGTTTCCCGGGAAATAGAAAAACGAGAAACCGGGAAAAAACATTTAAAAAATATTCATAAGATAACGGAATATATTTAGAAAATATGTAGGCCTATTTTACTTTCTTAAAACATATTCAACAGCTGTGTGTGTGCGAGGCGGAACAGCTGTGTGTGTGTATGCGCAGGGGAGAGAAATACTTAACTTAATCGAACTGACTATTCACACTTATTTAAATGCATCCAAGCACAAAAATTGATCGAAATTCGTGTTAGACGCACTTGTAAGTGTGGCCAAGATGCACATTGCTCCAATGCCCACACTTAAAATAAGTGTGTCCAAAGGTAAAATTTTTTTCTTGGCCAAACGTAGGCTATTTTAAGCGGTACTTTCTAAAAACTGGAAAGGTCATCAACTGGCGCAGCGAGTAAGTGTGGCCAAGAAAAAAATTCAGCATTGGCCACACGTATAAGTGCGATTAACATCGGCCTTAATTGATTAACAATCACAAAACGCCCTGAATTCAAACACTTCTGACCGTTAACGCAGTTAGTTCAGTAACTTGTGGGTCTATAATTTGAATTAGACTAACACAACACGATTTTTGACATCAGCTCTGAGTGGAAATACTTCATAATAGCCTACTTCAAAATATTTAATAATGAGGACGCGCTGCGCTGTCTGAGGGAGGGATCAAATGCCCAAGACTGAGGCTCAACAGTCGGCTCACTGCAACATTTAAAATCTCAGACAAAACTCCAGGTGAAAGCTCAACAGACAGAGATGCATCGGGCTTTAGTGAAATGGGGCTCTCATTGAATCAAGAAAAATATCCTGAATCCATCTGAAACCTCCCACCCAGTGAGTGGATGCGTTTTATAACTTTGCCTTTTAACTTTGAGTGATCGCTGACTTTATTTAGCCGACAGTCTAACACCGCAGCACACACCGTGCCGGCCACCCGCAGCGTCTGAATGCGAGCAGATTATGGAATCTATCTGAGCTCAAAACCATGGGTATGAAAGCACCAAACTACTTGCCTTAACAAATTTCGTTAGTTTATAATATGAAGAATTGTAAAATATAATTTAATTAATGGAGGAAAGTTTTATACCTAAGTGTTGTAAAATTTACAGACAGATGGCACTATACTAGTACTAGTTGTGAGTAGTCTGTTGTTTTTTTTCTTGTGAAAGGAATGAGTACCAGTAAGAGGCCAAAAAGAAAATTTCAGGAAGAAAATCACATTGTTTGTTATGGTGCTGATAAGACACAAATTGCGTCTACCTCTGTCTGTACCATATTGAATTGCATTATTATTTTATTTTATTGAATTTATTGGTTTTGGTAATAGAAAACAATCAAGTATTGAATACATCTCTGACAAGGAAAGAGAGAGGAAAGAATAATTGTGCTGGTGAGGTAAGAAACCAAATTATTTGCATAGTGCTGAATTGAATCAATGATCGAACCAATCGCATCTAATCGACCAAGAGTGAATCGACGCAGCGTATCGGGCAAGGGGCTTCACTGTATCGTTAATGTATCGTGATCGCTGGCAGCGAATCGAGATGCGTATCGAATCGGCTCAGTGTTGGAAATTCACATCCCTAGTGGACTAACATCAGAGGCCATTTGAAATGCTTCCAGAAAGAAAAGTGCGATTTGAAGTCTGCTAATTACCAGCGAGGCTGGACAGCTGCCGTCACCTTGGCATTGTAGACATTGCATATTTCATTTTACAAAAGATTGTTCCATTTCTAGGTAGGGGTTAGGCCCCTAACCTTGGAAATAACAGGCGGCGGCGGGACTGCAAAGTTCCGAGGGCACGCAAATCGAACTATAGTGCAGGGGAGTAAACTGAAGGCCTCCGTGTTCAGTGAAGTATGAATTGACATACTGCCGTGGTACCGCCTAGTCGGGCGTGTTGTCGCCTTTAAGTGTGGGCATCACGTGGTACGGGGCGACAGCCCACACCTAAGCAGAGGGACGATAGTATGTGAACAGGCAAGGCTGGTGAAAACGGTCAAAGTTTCTATACCCATAGCTAAGTGGGGTAGGGGTCAGACCGTCGGCTCCCACCTGGGTGGCTGATAACCACTACGGATTCGGGGATCGCTATCGACTGGGTCACCGCCGGTCGGGTCGCCATGGCAGTAAGTCCCTTTTGTTGGTCACGAGGCCGCTCAATGTACAGTCAGGCCACCACAAACCAAAAGCGAATGCGCCAGTAGGCGAGTGGTGCTTCTGTGATCGGTGAGCTTTGAAAAGAAGACGGAAGCAGAAGACGGAGTTCTGAACCTGGGGGAGCCTGGGCAAAGATCTCTGTGGGAGGGATCTAGCCTAGAACTGCGCCTGGGAGGGGAGGTTCAAGGATCAAAGTGAAACCCGTGAAAATTGCCTGTGCCTTTGGGTTAGGTTCTGAGCGGCACCTCTGTAAGATCTGCAAACGCTGATGCGTGGGGGAGCCCAGCGACTGTATGCTAAGCTTAGTCCAGAGCCATGCCAGATAGCAATAAAGCTTTTTGTGGACTTCCTCCCCAAAAAATGCTTGCTAAGGTGTTAACAGTCTTACTGTTCCTCTGTATGGGGGGTTGTTAGAGGGCTCTGGCTGACACAATGCCCCTGTGCGAAGTCATATTACTGGCCTAAGTCTTAAGTTAAAGTCCAGTTATATTAATTTGTTTCAAATAATCTAAACCACTGGGAAGTGCATAATGTGCTTATATGTTAAATCATGTTCTTATATATCCAAATAGCACTTATATACTTATAACCCAATTAAACTATATATTAATTCATCTTAAGACTTTTTCATGACAACTGCATCATATTAGTACATATTCATATCATGTTTGGTCTTGTTATTCTCGGGGAATCTAAGGAGTTGAATGGAGTATGTTTCATTCCCATTGAAATTATGGTTCGTTCTCTTTGAAACTCCTGAGAATTTGGTCAGAATACTCTCTGGTAATCACCCTATTCTCTCTCTGCTGAAGTGTTTTATTACCCAAAACCGGATTCGACCCCCCTTCCAAGTGTTTATGGCCATGCCGCCTGGATCAAAGGCGTGATTTGGCTTAAAGCAAAGAGAAACAATCCATTCTGGGAAGATCGTATCTGATCTGTCCCCGCGCACGAAGTGCGTGAGTAGCCATTCCGTATGCCGTATGTAGCCAATCTATATAGTCAGGAAGATCGTATCCGATCTTCCCCGCGCACCGTGAGTAGCCTTTTCAATGATGTAACATCGTTTCGAACTTCCCGCCGCACGTTAGTGCGTGTATCCTTTTCCTCCAGGTATGACTTTATTCTCCTTTCTAAATTATGCGTAACTTGTAATTGGCTTAACGTTGATTTGTTTGATTTAAGCTTTTGCCTACCTGGTGAATAAATCATTGTCATTCCTTTAAGCTTGCGTGGTCTCCGTGACTCCTAAACCTTTTGTTCTTTTTCTAGCCACGCTACGAACTTAGGGGGCGAGTCCTTGCATTCCAGACTAGCTAGCTGATGTTTTAAAGGTAGTGATGGGTTTTAAGTTGGATTGCAGATTACGGTCTACTTATATAAAGGGTTTATGTAGTATCGGTCCTGGGGATTTGGCCTTATAAAATAAGCGGTGCCTGGTCGATCTCCTTAAGGGGCCCTGTGGTTTTAAATCTGGGTTCATGGTATGTTTATGCCAAAGTTGCTGCTATCATGGTAATTTCTTCCATCCTCTAGAACTCTCACCGAACTAAGATCCGCAACCGCGCTTATTACCCGGGGCGCGGTTGAGTAACTGGTTTTCACGGAAGAGTCTGGCGGCTTAGTTGAGATTCACGCATGTGTCCCTAAACTATAAATTCTAATTCTAATTTGGAGTCAGATATTTAACGAGGGTATAACTAAATTTGGTATTCTAAATTTATTATGGAGTCAGATTAATTGTAACCACTTTTGTGCCCCGTTGTTCGAACGGAGAAAAATGTATCCATTTTATTGTGATTCGCACCAGCCAGGACGACACGCGTGTTAATACCAGCCAACAGAACACGTTGAACCTTTGCCCTACAATTTCCGCTGTTGGTTATTGTTTTGTGGGTCTTACAGCATAATTAGCTCACCTTAAAACAATTCCCGTGTACTTTGCCTAACTTGTAATCAAGCCATTTATTCAGCCAACTGACCAATCAAAACCAAAATCAAGCCAATAATGATTTAGAAGAGATAATGAGAAGCAGACAAACCGAACCAGGCTGCCGTGCTAGATTGAAATAATGTCAGTAATCTGAATAAATAGCAGACCTCTGAATTCCACCTCTCGTCGGAAAACTTTCACGTATTATTAAAAAAGATTTCTTAAATAAAATCATGTTAAGATGGCCCTGGTTTTTAAGCGTCTAAAAATATACGCGAAGTAGAAAACATTGTGTGAAACGCATCAAACGTGAATGCGAGAAAGAAATTATTTTCGCATTGCAAGCAATGGACAAATGCATTGAAGACTAGGCAAGCACGTTCAGGCAAATCTGTGCCGCAAATTTTAATTCAGTCAATGAAATTGATAGAACACCGACCGGGAGGGAATGACAAGCAAACTCAGGTTAGCAGCAGACTGGGGATCGTTTCCTAAAAGCACTGATGCTAACTTGCATTGCTGGAATCATTGACTGAATGGATGAACTATGTAGGTTGGTAACGTAGTGAGCAAATGTGCTCTTGAGAAACGCACCACATGAGAAAGTTCTATATTATTACAATGAGGACAGTGTATGCTAATAAGCCATGATTAACTTTCGTCAATGTTGCCTTGACCAAGAATTTTCTGTTTATTCACCGAAAACTGTCCGCTGATGCATTTTAGATCTGATTATCTGGTGCACAGTTTCTGGCTCACAGGCAGTAGAACGAAGTGCACATTGTACTACTGCATTCTTACTATGCTGCTGGATCCCAAATAGACTAGAAAAAACCTAAGTCAGCGGGGCGAAAATGACGTCTTTTGTCGAGTAAGTGCAATAGCGACAGTGTTTCGTGACTAACATGGCAGTGTTACGATATGAAATCATGCAATACGCTTTTTGATTTATTGCGATCATTACAGTTTAGCTGAACATTTGTTGCCCTGGCCGGTTGTTTACAGCACGTGGCGTCACTTCCCTTTGTGGAATCATGTGACTTGGTAAGAATGGCCGCGCTCATCATAAATGCTGATCCATGCCAATAACAATCGATTTAAAATGGTAAACAACCTCAGAAATCAACGAAAATTTCAGGATTGGTAGAGATTATGATAATCTAGTGAATAATTGTGCCTTTTCAAATATGATAAATGAGTGGAGTGTCCCTTTAACAATACTGACTTATAAATGTTAGCATTTATCTATATTTTTATATTCCTTGCCTCATTTATTTATTGCAAGATTTATTTCGTAGGAATATTCATTCATTCATTCAATGTTGACTTATGAAACTCCACTGAAGCCTGGCTGCTTTCTTCGTTCTTTTTGTCTTTACTTCGACAAATGTCAATGCTTGGCAGACTCTTTCGGAGTAGACTGTAGTTCTGTGAACTCATGTTGGGGAATGTCGCCACCTGCTGATGTAGCTAGTAACTGCAACTCACATTTGTGGAATTATTATTTTATTTCCATATCGGGGTCTCATTTTTAAAATTTCGTGTGGATTTGAAATCGAAGTATTGCCAACACTGAAAAAAAGAGTAGTACGAAACATTCTAATTTATAAAACTGTAGGTTAAATAAAATCGTCTTGATTGAACCAAAATTGTTGTCTGAATGGTTGTGCGATGTGTCAAGTGTGATGGTGTTGCTTGTGTGTGTATGTGAGCCCCATGTGCGTGCATGTGTGTCTTCCCTCCCCTGCCTATGTCCCTCACCGCTGGCCAGCAAAAGCGAAAAGAGAGCTGATCACACAAGTCTCTCCTGCCAGATCCACAACAAGCCTTGTGCAGTGCCTCCCCACGGTGACAACAGTAACTGGACACCGAGAGGCCCCAGGCTAAACTGCGCAGTCCTCAGAGGAGGTTTGGCCCCCAGATGCATGGTGCGCATGGCCCACCGGCATGTGGACACGTCCTGCCATCATGCAAACCAAACCCCCAGCTATGGGTTTAATAGCCCAACTGCGTTGTGGGCAGCTAGGGATAGCCAAAGGCTAGGGGAATAAACCCCAACAGAAAATCACAAGCTGGAGTCCCGTAGGCAGCTCTGTGACAAACCTGTCACTATGCTGGCAACTCCTGCGATGGCACTGAAACCAAGACGTAATGGTCCTGCAGTTCCTCTTGGACCCTTCAGTGACATGGAGAGGGGGAGCACGCTACTTGGGCCACAGCTCTCTCTGCTTACTGCCTGGCCCTGGCTATCTGTTCTGCCACCGATTTCCTGGAGAGGACACTTCAGCCTCGCAGCTCTGCAGCGTGGAAACCGACATGGGAAGCAGCAGTCACCGGTTATAAGCCATGTCTCGATTGGCGTAGAGTGGGGTGCTAGGGCCTGCTTCTGATGGTCGGAGAGGTTCATTAACCTCATTGGGCAGCCACCGCCCGCCTCATAGTCCGTGGGCTAGATAGGCCCACCTTGCACCACCCCCACCAGTTGACGAAATTGCTTTTTTATGATAGCCTTATATGTATATTTTGATATTTTGGATGCTAACAGTGAATAAACTGGGATGAACTATGGGTTCTCGGACCAAGTTTGGATGTACTCGGTTGAATTTTTGGTCTCCCGATTTTGGAGTGGGGAAACTAAAATCGCCATAGCTCTGCTGTTTTTGAAGCTATGAAGACAAACTACACACCAAAATGTTCGTCTAAGGCTCCTCTATACGAACATGTGTAGTTTATGCAAATTAGTCCAATATATAGGTCACTAGAGGTCAAAAGGTCACGAAATTCGGGTGTCTCTTAAAATCTGACACATGCATACAAAATTGTCTACAAAGGCATGGAAACGGTCAGAATTGTCTTTTACGCCCACAAATATCCTTAAATAGACATGTTTACATACATGCAAGGGACTGATGTTCAATTATGTTGCACTTGGGGGTTCTGGCAACAATTGAAATAAGTCATAACTAAAAAACAAGGAAAATTACGCTTCCGCAGTGCAGAAAATTTCGTTGACATTAAAATTGGCATAACTCAGCTGTTTTTTATGCTATGAACAAAAACCACACACCAAAATGTTTGTCCAAGTCTCCTCTATAAGAATATGTGTGGTTTATGCAAATTAAACCCATAGTTAGGTCACAAGAGGTCAAAAGGTCATGAACTTCTGGTGTTTCTTAAAATCTTGACTCCTGCCTACAAAATTGCCCATAAGCACATGGAAACCACAGATATCCACCACGACCAAGCTCTCTTAACTTGGTTCATGTTTTAAAGACGCAGTTTGACTAGATTGTAGTGTTAGAGAGTGATAGTGGGGGCGCTGATACATTACTGTCTAGTCACTATCACTATCGCTGTGCTGTGATCAAATGTAGTAATAGCATATTTCTGCCCCACATCTGTGGCCGCTTGTCTCGAGACCCGAAGACATTCTTTCACTGTGGCATTTTCAGTGATTGGGTGGTTGATTACTGGGTAGTAATCAATGGTTGTCAAGCGATCTGGTTTATTGCCAGTTTGGGAGATGAAACCAGCCCATGCGGGAACAACCTGTTTGTTAGCGCAGTGAAGGCAGAGAATGCACCATGTCAGATTCACCTCCCAAGCTTTGGAGTAAGCCTCCTCATAAGCCGGCAGAGCCATCCGAACAATGCTCATCGCAGGACTCTCTCTCAGATTGATGTAACATGGTGGGAGACTGTCATCACTTAACATCTGGAGTGAAGGAGCGCCGGTTTTGGGAATTGACTGAATTGTTCCTTCACTAGGAATACTTTCCATTTCAGGAGAGCCAAAAATGTTCTGCAGCATAATCCCGTGGGCTGTGTGAATTGAACCACTACCGGTTAGGTCATTCACGTACTGATCAAAGTTATCGAAGTCACTATGGAAGACTGATGGTGTTGACGGATTGCGTTTTATCTGTGGTGTGACCAGACTGGAGGCTTCGTCCAAAGCAACTGCAAGTGCTGTTTCTAGCTCAAGAGAAAACGAATAACTCTCAACGTGGCCAAGTCTATTCATAAGTTGACTCAACTTTGCATTCCGGAACATATGCCTCAAAGTCATGCAGACCAAGATGTGCTTTGGCAGTTTCCACTGACCATTCGTGGTTGCCCGACAGATGTCCTGACCAATAGAGGACACAAGCCTACTTGTCTTTTCAGACGGGGGAGAGAGCTTGATCCAGTGAAGAAAATATGCAGGAAGCGGTTCAAATCTTCAGGTACAGGATCTGCGACATCCTGGAGATGAGAAGCAGTTGGAGGCCAAGGAAGCTCATCACATTTTTCGAAGGCATCCTTGATGACTTTGTGGAGCAAAGTCCCAACATCGGCGATTACATCAGAGCATCCTGCCAAATAGCCATTCTTTACAGCGTCAGCCAGGTTGGTTTCCGTGCTGAAGACAAGATCGGAGGAAAGTTGTCCGCTTTTTCTATCGAGGGTTACGAAAGCGAGCTTGTTTCCATAAGCCTCATGGCGTATCAATCTAGATTTCAGCCGTGCCGCTCGAAAGTCTGGATTAGCAAATGCTGTCTCAGAGAGAAAGTTAACGTACATGTCCCGTAACTCGGTCATCTTCATCACGTGTTTTCCTTGTAGTATTCTGTCATCTATAACTTGGCAAAGTTTGGAAAAACTCGTGTCGTGAGCTCCTATCAACTCCTTTTTACGATCTACTTCTTGTTCATTACAACTCCGCCACTTGTTAGGATCCTGATAATTCTGCCTACATGACTGATGATATTTTGCTTTGCATGCAAAAAGATCCACACCACGAATTAGTCTAAGAAGGCTTTCATCCTACCTCATTTCAGCCAATCTGACGACAGTGAGCCCTCCTCCGTATTCAAAGTTTGATAGTCCTTCCGTAGTCCATGAACTACATCTCTTGACCTTCTTCGGTCCGTAGCTCAGACAGAATATGCAGTTTGGCTCAAACAGCACAGGTTCAGAGGATCCTCTTTTTGGTCGACTAGTCAATGGTGGGGCGGGTGAAGTTGTACTAGTGGATTTGAGGCGAGCGAGATTCATTGTGAATTTTTAGTAGCAGTCACGATGATAGCCATCGTTGTCACTCAGGTTCGTTGGTATTAAATCACATACATTTTCCATACGGTATGGAGACCCAACTGCCTGCGCCAGACGTTTATCCCGTATTTCCAGAATCCTCCCAAATCTTCCATCGGGGTCGTCAAGGTCGAAGAAGAACGTGAAGTGTGCCATATTAGAGTCGTTCGTATGTATGACACAGACACCTTGGCCAACCTTCTTCGTCGTTGGTGCTTCTCCGACGCTAGCCTTTCTCTTTAGAGACATGTTAAGGCCTTAGCTGAAATCGACAAAACATCAGTCATTAATACTAAACCTTAGGCAGTTTCGTAGTGTTCTCTAAGCATAGGCCCAATGACCCCAACACCCTCTTCCAACCCTTTTAGCGAAACTCTACTGCGATACATACCATGCAAGCATAGAGAAACTATCAATGGATTGGTGCAATGGTCTTCTCTGCCACTTTGACTTTCACTTCGGTACTATACCTTTGATCTGTAAGCAAAATCAGAATTAGTGTTTAGCCATTGTTTTAGTTATGCATGACCTGTACAGCAGATGTCACCCCTAGCATTGACTTTCCCTGTGTTTGAAGTATGACTCACTTTCAATAGTGTTGCCAAAAAAACCCAGTGCAAAATAATTGAACATAAGTTCCTTAAACATGTCTATCAAAGGATATCTGTGGGTTTAAAAGACAATAAAAATTCTGACCATTTCCATGTGTTTAATAGGCAATTTTGTAGGCAGGAGTCAAGATTTTAAGAAACACCAGAAGTTCATGACCTTTTGACCTCTGGTGACCTAATTATGGGTTTAATTTGCATAAACTACACATATTCTTATAGAGGAGACTTGAACAAACATTTTGGTGTGTGGTTTTTGTTCATAGCATAAAAAAACAGCCGAGTTATGCCAATTTTAATGTCAACGAAATTTTCTGCACTGCGGAAGCGTAATTTTCCTTGTTTTTTAGTTATGACTTATTTCAATTGTTGCCAGAACCCCCAAGTGCAACATAATTGAACATTAATCCCTTGAATGTATGTAAACATGTCTATTAAAGGATACTTGTGGGTGTAAAAGACAATTCTGACCGTTTCCATGCCTTTATAGACAATTTTGTATGCATGTGTCAGATTTTAAGAGACACCCGAATTTCGTGACCTTTTGACCTCTAGTGACCTATATATTGGACTAATTTGCATAAACTACACATGTTCGTATAGAGGAGCCTTAGACGAACATTTTGGTGTGTAGTTTGTCTTCATAGCTTCAAAAACAGCAGAGCTATGGCGATTTTAGTTTCCCCTACCCCAAAATCGGGAGACCAAAAATTCAACCGAGTACATCCAAACTTGGTCCGAGAACCCATAGTTCATCCCAGTTTATTCACTGTTATCATCCAAAATATCAAAATATACATGTAAGGCTATCATAAAAAAGCAATTTCGTCAACTGGTGGGGGTGGTGCAAGGTGGGCCTATCTAGCCCACGGACTATCAAGCTGGGCAGCCCCTAGTCAATAGGGTGCTGCTCCGCCTTGGTCTGCCATCCTCACTGGATGCTTTGGAATCAGGGCTTCCACTGGCAGAGGAAGGCCGCAGATCAGCCCAGATTCTGCGGAACATTCCAGATCTAAAAAGCGCTTTTGATTCCGTTTCACAAGGTTCTTTTACATAAACTGTCAAAATACAGAATCAGTGGAAATGAATTATCGTGGTTCCATAATTATTTCTCAGAAAGAACACAATGCGTGAAAATATGCAGATTGACCAACCAAGTCCAACACACAAATGGAGTGAAGTAACACACTTGGCGAACATTCCATTTTGCTAAGTAACAAAGAAACAAACAAATGCAACAAACTAACATGCTTGCCAATTTCTCAGTGATAGTAACCTGGCATGGGCAAAAGCCAGTAAAACTAACCAGACCTGATTAGCAGGTTTACAGGCTACTGCGAAATGCATATACTGTTGAAATTAGAAAAGCTAAAGCTGATTCCTTTCACAAACCACAAACAATCTCAATAATCCATCAAAATTTTGAAACATCAAATCCTTATTTAAAAATAATAAAGGCCTAGAGGTTCCTCCATGCATTGTGAAGGATTCTCAAAAAAAAAAAAATCCTTCATGACGCCAAAATGCTTGGTTGTTTCCATGAACATTTCAATGCCTCAGGTTTGTTATTTCAGTCTCTGACTTCAACACATGACAGTCCTACTGTTTGGCCTGATGGTCCCACTCTGTCAAATGAGTCTCTCAGTTTCACTCCCATTTCAGTCTCTGAGGTACACAGAGCCCTGAAGCTCTTAGACACAACAAAATCCGCAGGTCCTGATATGCAGGGGCCTTACTTTTTAAAGTTAGCACTGGATTTTATTGCCCCACCTCTATTCTAAATCTTTCGTTGGTCACTAATGTCTTTCCACAAATCTTGAAATCTGCTCTTGCTCTTCCCCTGTTAAAAAGGGGTGACCCCACCATTTTAAGAATTACAGGCCCATCTCTAAATTGTCTGTCCTTGCCACCATAGACAGTATTATTAGCAAAGGCTAATGGTTACTCACTAACCAATGTGGCAAACAAGCTCTGTGATCAGCATGGCTATGGTAACCTGAAAATAGAAAACAGCTTGCCAGCTAGCTAGTTAGCCATCAGCACTCCATATTACTCCATTGTACTCACTCATAATGAAGAAAAACTCTCCATCATTGAAGTCCTCCTCCAGAGAAACAGAGCAACAGAGCTTTCCGGTACAAGGAACCCTCCAGTACTGTTCCATTTGGAATAAATCCCATTATCCGTGTTGGTATCACATTGCCATCATATAAATGTAACCTAGGCACTTCTGGGTTGGTTATGGAAGTCTTTTTCTTTCTTTCTACTCATGTCATTCCACTGCACACAGTTGACAGAATACAACCTAACTTGCTATTACACAATGGTTTAAATTCTTTTCTGAGGGTCCAATCAAAGTCTTTCAATAACTCTGGAAAATTTACACTGTCAAGAATTGAATAAAATAATGTCAATCAATAAAAAATGACCGGGTTACAGTTCAGGTGGGCGTGAACTATAGCTGTGCTTTATGCAGATAAACCTGAGCAAGCATTAGAGGGACTGGATTTCAGTGAGAGATCGTATGAGGTTGTAAGGAACCACTGAATTCATCGAGGGATGAAACTACGCGTAAATCAATGGTAGAGAATCACGCGATTTTAATATCTGAAAACTGTAATTGATTGTAGAATGATATAGTATTAATACCATGTTGATTTTTTGCTTCAGAAAATTTATTTTTTTTCATTACTTAATTGAAATACCTGTGGCCAATATAGCTGAAGTGGTTTCAACAAAGGACAAGATTTTTTTCTGTCACAAGAGATCATTTGTGATGGGATCTGGGAAAACCAGTCACATGGTGAAATTTGACTTTCTGTTGATTCTGAGACCACCTGAAAGCTGATTTTAAATATGTTTTCATTATTTTCATACCTTGTCTGTATCAAATGTTATAGCCACCCAAAGTCAGCTGATCAGATGGATTTTCTCTGATGGATATTTGAGAAAAATGGGTTTAAAGTCAGGGATTCTAAATAGAATCAGAACAGCAAGGTACCAAAAGGTACATGTCAGTCACTTTCCTTTAGTAAAGCAGCTATACGTAGTCAATGTACATGTTGTAAAATGTACAGAAAGTTACATACATAAATTGGTTGAAAATTCAGTGTGTCTTTATTTATGAAGACATTCAGTGAATTTAACGTAACGCCAAAGTTAGTCATTTTTTTAGAACTATTGCAAGAATGAAAAAAAAAACAAACCATATTTCATATTGATGAAACATATACACAATAAGATCTATTTTATAATAATAAAAATATTGTTATTATACGGTTTTACCTTATTAAACAATAAGGCTATACGTACCAGTACTATGTACAGTAATCATTTTCTTAGACATTACTATTATACAATATAGGTTATTAATTAAATATGATACATATTTCACATGTGCATATCAGGCAAACAACAAACAATTTATTACGCACTATGTCTTAAGCAATTATGTACTTTACATTAAATATATCATAAATTATTATATATATATATTAAATATATCATTGACAAGAACCACTACTTTCCAGTACATCCCTTTAGAAAATTTTAACTTTTGCCAAGACAAAGGCCTATTACTCCAAAAGACAAATAAAAATATTGAGATAAACACTAATTTCAAGCTATACCCTTGGGTATTCAAAACTACAATAAAAATAAAGTACTAATGCAATGCAGCATACTAATACAATAGGCTAATCATCACCAATAGTGATCATGTCATTTAACAAGGTGCCACCAAAAGGTTCTGTCTGGTCTGAAAAATATTCTGTACTGTATATAACATGAAAATCGTGATAGATTAATTTGGCTACTCTAAAAGAACGAGATCTTCCAGGAAACGTTCTTGCCCAGTCAGACCCTGGAGTAGATTAGCTTGAGTGCTATCCATAGTAGTAAATTACAGTCTATGATTAATGCAGAAAGAGATAAGTCACCCGAAGGCAAAGCCATTTCAAATAACATTTTGTTGTTGTATGAAAGATGACTGACTTGACGGTTTTGATTGCACCTTGTACGATCAGATTGCCAAGCAGGCTAACTAGGTGGAATGGGGGGGGGCTGTGGATACCGTAGTTAGCTTACTTTAAATTAGACTCCTCTTGCTCTTGTTCAGCGCTAAAATCATCAGCATCAACGTCCAGCTCATCTCTGGATGTGAAATTATCCATTATACATCCGCGATATCCGACGGGTTTTCCCATATTCCATCACATTTTTATTAACTGCTAGATAGATACTATTGGCAATTATATTATGCAGTTTGCACATCAGCCTTGGCTGAGGAGTTTAATTCATAAAATGCCGAGAAACAAGGATGGGACTTGTCCATATCCCAAATCGGTAACAGGCACCGCTTCTTCGTGAATATTCAATAACCGTTTTGGGTGTGCCACCTATTGATAGAATAGTGTAACTGCGTGCATTATTAGAGAAGCTCAATGTCCACAGGTGTCTAAACTGCGTGAATGTGTTAATAACTATCTAACAGACAGGACTCTGTGTGTACAGGTAGACGGTTTCACCTCTAGTTCTCTCACAGTAACCAAAGGTGTGCCTCAGGGGGTCAGTCTTGGGACCAATCCTAGTTATTCTTTATATTAACAACATCAATCAAAACATTGTTAATGTAAATTTTCATTTTTATGCAGATGACATTGTAATGTACTGCTCGGCACCCACTCCAGACCAAGTTCTCTCTCCGTTACAGCGTACTTTGTTCAGCAAAATTTTTAGAACTTAAAACTCGCTTTAAATGCTAACAAAAGTCGTGCTGTCTTTTAATGCAAAAATCTAAACCAAAGAACCCGCCATCACTCTCTGCTTCTCATGGTACACAGATATAGTGTATGTCTCAATACCGGTATCTTGGAATTTTAATTAATGAATCTTTCTCACTTACACCTCATATTCGGCAGTTAGTAAAAAGATTAAAACTGAAACTGGTTTTTTATTTTAGATTCAAATCCTGCTTTTCTTTTGAGTCCAAAAAACAACTGGTTGCTGCCTCCTTCATGTCAGTGCTGGACCGTGGCGATGTCTTATGCATGCACACCTCTTCTCAAAGCTTACATGCCTTGGACACTGTATCATGGAGCAATGAGGTTCATCACTAATTTTAATGCCCACACCGTTTGTCATATCAGCATTTTGGCTGGTCTTTGCGGTCCGCATACAGACTGAAACACTTGTGTATTCCCCTCTATGAGTCTATTTTAGGGCTGCTTGCTGTATACCTTCTTACCTACATCATACAGAAGAGAATAGGAACTTATAATCTTAGTTCCCAGGGACGTTTGTCACTTCCTGTTCCAAAGGTCAGAATTGAGCTGGGGAAAAAGACATATCAGTTTACTGCTCCTTTTACTAAAAAAGAATTATAAAAAGACCTGAAACTTATGGAACTGGTCTCATTGGATGCTTTTGAATGACTTGAAGACAGACACATCTGGCTGTAGATGTTCTGCCTGATACATTCATGATTGTAGTAGACTTTTTTACTTGTTAATCAGTGTCTTTATCGTATTATAATCATCTGTCTTGTATTATGTTTCTATGTATGGCTGTTCTGTGGTTTTGTCCTGCTTTATTAGTCAGAACCTTTGTAAACTGTGCTGCTGCCTGTCTTGGCCAGGACTCTTGAAAAAGATTTTTAATCTAATTAATTTTAATGACTTTCTCCTGGTTAAATAAAGGGTAAATTAAAAAAAAAGTTAAGGAATTAATCGGTCATATTGACTGAGAGCTTGCTGAAATACAGAGCTTTGGCTTATATCTTTGTTAAAGCAGCACTATGTAGTTTCTTCACTCTCAAATACATATTTACAAGATCATTCTGGCGATACATCAACTCACAATAGGTTGAATGACACTTTTGTCATGGCTCGATCGCACCTGCATGGCCTTCACTGGCACTATGTAACTTCGGGTTTCGGGTAGGAACCCAGGCCACCCAGGCCCAAAAAGAACTACAAACTTACTTACTGCTTTACGGCACACGTCACACAATCCCCCTCCCCCACGTCTCTCAAGACCAGCAAGTGAATGTAGAATGAAGCAGAGTTGGAAGTGGTTGTAACTGCTGAAGCGGCGACGAAACTGAAGAAGGCTAAGGTGTTGTCAGAGGAGACATTTAAGAGAAAAAGAGAAAGCGATAAAATAAGATCCAGGACTAGGGTCAACATTGGACCGGCTTTCACTCGCTGGCGAGAGCTGAAAGACTAGAGGATGAGGGATGTCCGACCGATGGCGACCTGGCATTGTTACGTTTGGACAAGTAAGTGCAAATTGTTAGCTTAGTACTTCATTCGAGATCTGGTTCTAGCACGTTTGAACTTGCTTTGTGTCAGGCTGTGTCATTGAAATCATCTAGTACCCGTTTATGCTCAGTCAAATAATCGTCTCCAGCGATTTATCTAGCTAGCTGGTATCTGACATGCTAGCAAGTTGTCATTCTATCGCTAGCTGGCAAACATTGCTAAACTAGTCGCCAGTCGAAATGTGTGATCATAAACATTGTAAGGAGCATGATAAACTGGTATGCGCATGTGACTGAATGATACAAGTTCCCTGGAATCAATGTGATGACGTGTATTTACATGCGACGTGATGATATATAAGGGGTGCGTTCGAGCGCGTCTGCAAGTAAGCCGGCTGCGCGAGATTCCCGAAAAATTACGCGAGAATCTTGCCGAAGTTGCGCGATAAGCTCTCCAAACCCTGCGATAGCTGCAAGATCCTGCAGCTATCGCATGGTTTGTTAGACCTCGAGTTAGACTGATTTTTAAGTCACCTTTAACTAGTCTGAAGACATGGTTGATCGGATCGCATACTACATGTCCTGCTTCAGAACGTTCGCTGGTGTAGTTGGCTTGTCAACAAATGCACGTGTAGACAGATTTTACAACAGTTGTTACAGACAATACCGTTTATCAACTGCAAGGGGACACCGCATGTGAAACCGGCAAAAACTACATAGTGCTACTTTAAACTTCGATGCACTGTCATAAAAATCCATGGGTTTCCATTTTGGACCAAGTCCTACTTGTGTGTGAGGTTTTTTGAGGATTGGTACTGAAACTGTGGAGCTTAGAATTAAACAAACTAGCAAAGAAACCGAGTTGACGAAATTGAACATTTTGGCCATAAATAATCAGTGCCATCTACAGAGCTTTCCAAAATTTAATGTGGAAAAAGAAAGACAAAGAAAGTTTTTAAACTGTTTAAAAACTTTGGCCTGTAGTTTTGAAAAGTTTGACCCACTTTCATGGAAAAAAAAAAAAGTTTCAATTCAGGACCAAGGCCTACTTGTGTGTGAAGTTTTTTGAGGATTGGAATTGAACTGAAACCTAAATACACGCAAGTAAGTAAATTTAACTGACCAATGTACTTATAGAAATTGAAATTTTTTGCTGGGCAATTTAAATCTTTTGCAAATTGTGGAGATTTCAGTACTACCGGGAGATGATTAATGTCATCCTATGGTGTGGCCCAGAGAATATACACCTATCCAACCCATTCAGCATGATCCTTACCCGGCATCATCTGGCATCAGGCAATCTAGAAAATTTACATTCATTCGAAGATAGATTATGTTCCACATGTGAGCTTTATATACTTCAAACTTATATTGGCACAGAACAGGTTTCTCGCACTAAACATAAGTTGAGGCACCAATAACAGGGCAACAGCAATGTTCGTGCAAGGCTGAGGTCTTGTCTTTGTGTTTGTCATGTACTTCCTGGTTTGTGTATCATTTTTTTCCATAGTCCAATGACGTGCAGGTTTGGATAATTGGGAGCGAAGCTCCGTCAGCACCCATAGTGTTCCTAACTTCTTACTCATCATCTTGATCTTGATCCTCTTGCTCGAACGTCCACGGCAGATCCAAAAACCACATGGTAAAAAGTTCTGAAATGTGGCACACTGATTGAGGACAATACCACGACTCTTTTTATGTCTAAGCCTCGAGAATTCCAGCGCCACTAACAGATCAAAGTTGGAGGTGCGTTTATGCACACAACTTTTGAAGCATATTCCCGATTTTCAACAAAGGGTGCTATTGGATTGATTCCTTCCATAACATTATTTCCCGCTGTATTGAATTGTCCGTCACAGAGGATTGAAACCGTCTAAAAATGTTTTCACAGGCCAAAATTTTTGTCCAATTTTCACCAGAATTGGCAATGATGATACAGAGACTTCGACAAAAATATCAATGAGGCACTTTAATTTTTGAAAGCGTTGAAATGCCTGCTGTTCCATATTTGGCTGTCTCTCCTGGGAAGATACTTATTAACCCCTTGTGTAGCCTATGGTTTTGCATTCGATGAATGCTCAAGTGACCGGCGTATGCAATACGCAATACATACAAGCCAGTCAAGCGGGACCCTGGGACCATATGTGCATGCAGGCGATCTGTTCCCGTGGCCGGGAGCCACGTATTTGCAGATGGGTATGCTGGATGGTGTGTGGTATAAATATGCAACTGCTCTGAGGCGATTGCCGTGAATGATTTTGTACCAATATTGGGTCAGTCTAATGAAGTACCTGATCGCTCATTGGGCGTGTATCTTGAGCTGAAGATGTGAGTTCAGTGAAGAGAATGGGCGGAGTCACCATCTCCTAACAGACTCCTTGGACGACACTTCCACCCACGGCAAAAACCGCGAAAACAGTAAGTCGTCTGTTCCAAGAACAAAATTCGCAGTTAGTCCCGGTTCAGCTGTGACACTTGCAAAGTTAGTTTATGCGTCGAACCGTGTAACAAACTGTACCACACAAAACAGGTGTACTGGAATGTGACTGAGTGATTTTGGATATTTTTCGATTTTTCTGTATTCATTTATATGGAGTGAAAAATGAAACACAACAGTTCAGTTTCTATTGCCATGTTGCGCCATCATCCAAAAATTGTGGATAAAATACTTTTCCTGGCAATCATCACAGCAAACAGGCGAAGAATGTGCATGAAATACTTCCTTGGTGATCGTCACAAGAGCTAGCCAACAATCCCAGCCACGGCAGCGCGCCCGCATACTCAAATCAGACCACGGTGGTCAACAGAGCACTCCGCGCATTTGCGGTTCCCAGAATGTGGGTCAGTGAGCCAGCCATATGTGCGTTTCCCGTACTCAAGAGGTTAACAGCGCAAGTGTGAATGTGCAGGAATACAACTGGAATACACAGAAGAGTAAAAGAGAATTATAAATCATTGGCATAACTATTTTGTAGTAACAGGCTGCTGGGAACTATACAGTTCACACTCGAAAGACAGTCTGATTGAAGACCAACTCCCGTAGTGCGAATGTGGCCAAATCCACAAAAACTAAAAACGTGAAGATAGAGCAGACTCTTGCTCACTGGCATTTAGCCATCAATAAACAAACAAATGTCAAAAGGTAAGTAGAGGGCAGCAAGTAATCTTTGTTAACAGCAGCCCACGCCACTTCTGAAGTGGAGATGATGTGACTTGGCATCTCCCATCTGCATGGATCTAATTCTGATCAGCGCAGAGGCACTTCTGGTTGGTGGTCTAACACTCAAATAACCAATAGTAAAGTCATCTCACAGACTGCAGTTAACGAACTTTCCTGCTTTTAAAGCAGTATTTTGGTTCAGAAAGAAAAATACAACCCCAATTCTGAAATAGTTGGGACAAAGTGTAAATTGTGAATAAAATCAAAATGCGATGACTTTCAGATCACATGAGCCATTATGTTATTTACAATAGAACATAGATAACATTTCAAATGTTGAAACTGAGACATTTTACATTTTTATACACAAAATGAGCTTATTTCAAATTTTCTGGCTGCAACAGGTCCCAAAAAAGTTGGGACACAGGCAAAAAAGGGCTGAAAAAGCAATTAATACAGAAGAGAATCAGCTGAAATAACATTTAGCAAGTAATTAAATTAACTGGCATCAGGTGCGTAACATGATTGGCTATGAAAAGGAAGTCTTAGAGAGGCTGAGTCTCTCAGAAGTAAACCTGGCCAGAGACTCTCCAACCTGTGAAGGCTTGCGTAAAAAAATTGTGGAATACTTTAAAAACAATGTTCCTCAATGTCAAATTGCAAAGCCTTTGAAGGTATCATCATCGACAGTGCATAACATCATCAAAAGATTCAGAGAAACTGGAAAAATCTCGGTGCGTAAGGGACAAGGCTGAAGACCTTTACTGGATGCCCATGATCTTCGGGCCCTCAGACGCCACTGCATCACTCATCGGCATGATTCTGTCATTGACATTACTAAATGGGCCCAGGAATACTTCAAGAAACCACTGTCTGTAAACACAGTCTGCCGTTCCATCCACAGATGCCATCTAAAACTCTACCATGCAAAAAGGAGGTTATTGTTGAGCATGATCCAGAAGCGCCGCCATGTTCTGTGGGCCAAGGCTCATTTAAAATGGACTGTAGCAAAGTGGGAAAGTGTCCTGTGGTCAGACGAGTCAAAATTTGACATTCTTATTGGAAATCGTGGGCGTCGTGTCCTCCGGGCTAAAGACCACCCTTCCCGTTATCAGCATTCAGTTCAAAAGCCAGCATCTCTGATGGTATGGGGATGCATTAGTGCATATGGTGTGGGACACTTGCATGTTTTAAAAAGCACCATGAATGCTGAAAGGTATATAAAGGTTTTAGAGCAACATATGCTCCCCTCCAGACGACATCTATTCCAGGGAAGGCCTTGTGCATTTCAGCAGGACAAAACCACATACTGCAGCTATTACAACAGCATGGCTTCATAGTAGAAGAGTCCGTGTGCTGAACTGGCCTGCCTGCAGTCCTGATCTTTCACCGATTGAGAACATTCGGCGCATAATTAAACGAAAAGTCCGTCAAGGGAGACCCAAAACTCTCCAGCAGCTGGAAGCCTGTATTAAACAAGAGTGGGATCAAATTCCATGGCAAAACTCAAGAAACTTGTCTCCTCAATGCCCAGACGCCTCCACTCTGTGTTAAAAAGAAGAGGGGATGCTACACCATGGTAAACAGGCCCCTGTCCCAACTTTTTTGAGACCTGTGGCAGCCATCAAATTTGAAATGAGTTCATTTTGTGGATAAAATTGTAAAATTTCTCAGTTTCAACATTTGCTATGTTATCTCTGTTCTATTGTGAATAAAATACTGGCTGGTGTGATTTGAAAGTCACTGCGTTTTGATTTTATTCACAATTTACACTTTGTCCCAACTATTTCGGAATTGAGGTTGTATATATGTGGATATATAGGCAGCATTTTAATTCTTTATGAAGAGTACTGGAGTATAAAAATAATAAAAATCAACAAATGAATTATTCAGGGTCCTGAGATCCTCCATTTATTTTTAAAACAAGTGTATGTGAGCAATTATGTAAGAGTATGAATGAACATGCCAAATATCAAACCAAAAATCAGCAGAAGACACTTTACTTTTGTAAATTTGTACAATAAATAAAAAAATGGATCTGCAAACATGAATGATTGTTTTGGCCCAGTGACTCGAATGCAGCACCACTCAGTTGCTGTGCACGAGTGTGATAAACAGGAAGAGCGAACACAGCGAAATGGCTCCCGTCAGGACTGCTTTCACCAACAAAGACGTCCAGCTGCCCAGCAGGAACACGTGAACAAACAACCTGTTGAACGCAAAAAGACGGACAGAAGGGAAGACACAAATTTCATGGTGAGAGGCCACAGTGCACCACTTCATGTAGTTTTCACCCCCACAAATATGCAAGCTCTGGTTTATGCCTTACAAAAATGATAAGAAAGAGCTTCCACACCAGTTATTGTTATAAAATGTAATTGTTACCAAAGATGCATGACACAGCAAATGGAGCTGTTACAGATTTGAAGTTTTTTGAACAACATTTTTAAATTAAGACACCATATCAGAAAAGGTTGGGACAATATTTTAATTCAAACTTAAAACTGAAATCTCTGTACTGTAAATTATCTTTGACCTGTACTATGTTGAAAACAATAGCATGTTACGTGAACATTGAGGTTTCACCACAGGAATTTTATTGATTTTTCAGAAACACTAACAAGTGACAAATTCAATGTAAAAAAAAAAAAAAAAACATTCATGCAGATGCTTCTGTTCATTTTCCTGACATGGGTTGGGTCCACTCATCACTGTAAAGGTGGAAGGGCCACTGCAAATCAGTGCAGAGATATTCTGTGAAATAAGCTTTATATCCTATGGTGACGTATTCCTCCCACTGATGGGAGTGGTGTCTGCCAGGATGATAATGGCCCAAGCCCCACAGGTCACTGCATGTTAGGAGTATGAAAATGCATGTAAGCATAAGTAACCACCATCATGGTCATCAGGTCTGAAAACAACTAAACTCCTATGGGAGATTTTGAATTAAAAAAAAAAAAACACATTAGACAACACTCTCTGTCACCACCATCAAAACACCAAATAAAAAATATTGCTTGGAAGAAAGGTACTCCATCACGCCAGTAAAGTTTCGCACTTGTAGACTCTATGCCAAGGCCTGTTGAAGTTAATCTAGCTACTTGTGGAGGAACAACACGTAACAAAGACCCTATATGCTGATATTTTTCATTCATTTGTCACTTTTCTCCATCTCTAATGTTGATTTTTGCAACACATTTCAAAAAAACTTGGGACAGTAAAGTATTAAAAACTTTGTAATATTGGCTTTCCTTCCCACAACACTTATTTAGGGACTAAAGATGCCAAATGATTGTTTCAGGTGTAATTTTCATCCATTCTTCCAGTAAAAAAAACAAAGTGAGCAACAGTAAGGGGTCTTCGTTGGCACATTTTGCATTTCAAAATCGCCCACATTCTTTATAGGGGACAAGTCGGGACTGCACACAGGCCAGTCCAGCATCTGCGCCCACCTTTAACACTGCCATGTAAAAAACTGCAGAATGCATTTTTGCGTAGTCTCGTTAAAATATGCACAGGCATCCCTCGGAAAGATATTGTCTAGAAGGAAGCGCGATGTTTGGGTCAAAATCTCTAAGTAGCATTAATGGTGCCTTCAGAGAAAGGCAAGTTACCTTGCCAAGGGCAATGACACCACCATGACAGAGCATGGCTTCTTTGACTTGTTGCTGGTAACAGTCGGGATGGTCTTTTTCTAATTTGGTCCAGGGCACATGGTGCCCATTTCTTCCAAAAAAGACTTGAAATATTGATTCATCTGGCCACAATACAAGTTTCCAATGTGCGATAGTCCATTGCAGATGCCTCCGAGCCCAGAGAAGTCTACAGCGCTTCTGGACACTAAAGTTTAGGCTTCATTTTTGCACATTAAAGTTTAAACTTGCATTTGAGGATGTAACTATGTATTGTTGTACCAAATAAAGGTTTCCCTAAGTAATCCTGAGGCCATGTAGTTATATCGCTTTTTGATAAATAACGATACATGATGCAGTGCCTTTTGAGTGATCTGAAATCACGGGTATTCAGCTTAGGCTTGTGCCCTTGCCCTTTGCGCATAAAAATTCCTCAAGATTCCTTATATCTATTAATCTATTACGCACCATAGAGGGTGTAACATCCAAATCCCTTTCCATTTTCCTTTGAGGAACATTGTTTTTAAACCTTTCAATGATTTTCTCACATGTAGTATTTGTGGGGAAATTGGCCAACAGCCCATCTTTGCATCTGCAGGACAAGGCCTTCCCTGGATGCTTTTTTTTTTTTTTTTTTTTTCCCCCCCAATTCATGATTACAGTCACATGCTGACATCATCCGTTTCAAATCACATTATTATTCAAATTTTTACCTCATTTCTAGTTCCATATTACCCCGTCCCAACTTTTTTTGAATGTGTTACAGGCCTGAATGCGCAGAAAGGATGTACCTTTACAAAAATAGCGGCAAAGCCACTGCACCCGCTTGGCCAAACGTGACCAAAATGGAACGCCCTCAATTGGCGAAAGCATCAGTCCAATTGGGCTCAAAATCAAATTTGGTCTAGACCAGGGGTGGCCAACCCTGGTCCTGGAGAGCCGCAGTGTCTGCTGGTTTTTAGTGTTTCACAGCACTTGATTGATGAATTAAAGCAGTTGATTACACACTTCACTTATCTCACCTGGAGTCTTACGTTTAAATCGGGTGGAGAAAACCAAACTCAGCAAACCCTCTGGCTCTACAGGACCAGCGTTATCCACCCCTGCTCTGTAAACTTTTATCTGTACTTCTACTTTGTCTGCTTTACAACTACGCTAAATATCCAACCACATTGACAAATCTTGGTTAACATGTAGACTGCTGTCACAACCTGCAAGTCTGCTTAATTGGCTCTAAGAGTCTTGTGGGTTGTTCCTGCTAATTGCTTGATTGGCTCATTATTACCAAATTAAACCTGAGACACCAGGTGGGATCAGTTAAGTGAGTAATCAACTACTTTAATCCATCAATTGGGTGCTGAGTACCACCAAAAATCAGCAAACACTGCGGCTCTCCAGGACCAGGGTTGGCCACCCCTGGTCTAGACCTTATGACGCTATATACACACATGAAATATGAAAAGGATCTGCGAAAAACTGAAGACGCTAGAGCGCAGACAAGCCAAAAGTTTACGCACGCATGCATGCACGCACAACAGACCACCACTAAAGACCCCAAGCATAGCATAAGCCCCTTGGGCCTTTTGGCCAAGCGGGCAAAAAATTTGAGCATCTTAGCTCGTAGAATAAGGGAGCTAGAGCTGTTTGAAGTTTTGCAGAAAAAGCCCCCTGGTGGCCAAACCGAGAATCGCAGCATGCCCAAAATCGAACTGGGGATAGATCTTGGGCCCATATACATGAATATAAAATATGAAAAGGATCCGTTGAAAACTGATGGCACTATTGCAGTGAAACAAAATCTGTGCATTTTACAACCTTTGACCTACAACCTTTGACCTACATAACCTTTAAATTTAGATCAAATCAAAAACCCATTACATATATGATGGACCCTTGGCAGAACAACCTACAGTAAAAATGTCAGCATCTTGGCTCGTAGAATGAGGGAGCTAGAGCTGTTTGAAGTTTTGCAGAAAAAGCCGCCTGGTGGCCAAACCAAGAATCGCAGCATGACCAAAATCGAACTCAGGCTAGATCTTGGGCCCATATATATGCATATAAAATAGGAAAAGGATCCGTTGAGAACTGAGGGCGCTATGGCGCTGAAACGAAATCGGCGCATTTTATGACCTTTGACCTATGTAACCTTTAAAATTAGGTCAAATCAAAAACCCATTATATATTTAATGAACCCTTGGCAGACCAACCTACAGTAAAAATTTGAGCATCTTAGCTCGTAGAATAAGGGAGCTAGAGCTGTTTGAAGTTTTGCAGAAAAAGCCACATAGTGGCCAAACCAAGAATTGCAGCATGCCCAAAATCGAACTTGGCCTAGATCTTGGGCCCATATACATGCATATAAAATATGAAAAGGATGCGTGAAAAACTGAAAGCTGTATCGCGCTGAAACGACAATTGTGGACGCACACACGACAGACCACCACTAATGAACCTAAGCACAGCATAAACCCAATTGGGCCTGTCGGCCAAGCGGGCTAATAAAATTGAGCCGACTAGACAAAACATTAAATATCTTGTCTTTCAAATGTCTGCGATAAAGTGAAAGTCAAAGTATATTTCAAAATCACTTATTTCTGTTTTTATGTGCACTTTCAATAGTGCCCAAGGAGACGGGGTTGTAGATCAACAAACTAACGATAAACATCCCTTCGGATTCATTTCTAGGTGGGCAATTTGACCCAGCAAACGTAAAAGGATGCATTCCATTACATCAAGGTGGCAACTAGGGCTGCACGATAAACGAAATCGCGGTTATCGCAAGCGCAATAAAAGTAACTGCCACTATGAGGCAGACAGACGTGCTTGCTTCTTACCTTTTCTATGACACATACCTAATGCGGTCATTTGAAATGCTTCCGGGAAGAAAACTGTGATTTGAAGTCCGCTAATTACCAGCGAGGTTGGACAGCCTCCTTCACCTTGGCATAATTAGCTTACCTTAAATCAATTCCCGTGTACTTTGCCTAACTTGCGATCAAGCCGTTTATTCAGCCAACTGACTGATCAAAACCAAAATGTGGCCAATAATGATTAAGAAGAAATAATGAGAAGCAGACAGACCTAACCAGGCTGCTGTGTTAGATTGAAAAGAATCTGAATAGACTGCAGACCTCTGAATTCCACCTCTCGTAGAATTTTTACATAGGCCTATCATTATGCAGATTTCTCAAAAATAAACCATTTTAAGATGGCCTTGGTTTTTAAGCGTTTCAAAATATATATGAAGTGGAAAAATTTTTGTAAAAGCATATCGAACGTGAAAGTGAGAGAAATTATTTTTCGCATTGCACGCAATAGACAAATGCAGCGAAGACTTGGCAAACACATTCAGGCAAACGCAAATTTAGAGCATTTTTTATTTGATAATTGAACAAGATTTCAAATAAAGTAATTAATGGCTGTTTATTTTGGTTGCTTTTGAGCATCTAAATAGCCTAAAGTGAAGGTGGAAAACATTTTGTTTAAGCGTTTGAGCGTGACTTTGAAATTGTAATTGCATTAGCACGGCAGCGACTCAAAACGTAAAAGTAGAAATTGTCCATAAACACATTCAGGTAAATTACGTGCTGAACAAAGCAAAGTTAAGGTCTGCAAAATCATCATCCTCTACCCGACAATGGCTCTCACCCCCTTCCCACTTGCTTTGCTCAATTTGCAATCAAACAGTTGATTCACTCAATTAACGATTTAAATTGGTAGACAGTCTGATTTATTTGAATATGTTGTGTTTATTACATTTTGAAATTTAAATGACCATGAAACATGACAGATTTGCTAGATTATTTCTAGTTTTACATTCGACTGCGCTGCGTGCAAATGCATTAAAAATTTACATGTGACATTCGATACGCTTTAACAAAATGTTTTCCACCTTCACTGTTGGCTATTAGGCGCTCGAAAGTCACCTAAATCAAGAGCTATGAATTATTTTATTTTAAATTAATCTTGTTCAATTATCATATAAAAAATGCAAGAAATTTGCGGCACAGATTCGCCTGAACTTGTTTGCCAAGTCTGCGCTGTATTTGTCAATTGTGTGCAATGCGAAAGTAATTTCTCTCACTTTCACGTTTGATATGCTTTACAAAAATTTTCCACTTCATATATATTTTGAAACGCTTAAAAACCAAGGCCATCTTAAAATGGTTTATTTTTAACAAATCTGTATAATGATATGTAAAAATTCTACAAGAGGTGGAATTCAGAGGTCTGCTGTCTATTCAGATTATTGACATTCTTTCAATCTAACACAGCAGCCTGGTTAGGTCTCTGCTTCTCATTATCTCTTCTTAATCATTATTGGCCACATTTTGGTTTTGATCAGTCAGTTGGCTGAATAAATGGCTTGACTGCAAGTTAGGCAAAGTACACGGGAATTGATTTAAGGTAAGCTAATTATGCCAAGGTGAAGGAGGCTGTCCAACCTCGCTGGTAATTAGCAGACTTCAAATCACAATTTTCTTCCCGGAAGCATTTCAAATGACCGCATTAGGTATGTGTCATAGAAAAGGTAATAAGCAAGCACGTCTGTCTGCCTCATAGTGGCAGTTACTTTTATTGCGCTTGCGATAACCGCGATTCCGTTTATCGTGCAGCCCTAGTGGCAACATAATCGCACAGTGTGGAGGGATGTGTCGAAGAGGCAGGGACGCTCACCACAAAGAGGAAGAGAGCTGGATATTTTAGTTTAAACTAAAATGAAGAGTCTAGAAGGGCTTCGTGGTGTCATACTATTGTAGCCAGTTAATCAAAGAAGCCAATCGGAGACCGCAAAAGACCCCCGCAAAAGATCAGACACAAGCACGCCTGGCCGGATGCACACACAATAGAGCAGATGAACACGGCCTAAACCATAATTCTTCTGACCAACTGGGGATGTATAATTACAAACCCCAATTCCAATGAAGTTGGGACATTTTGTAAAACGTGAATAAAAACAGAATGCAATGATTTGCAAATCCTTTTCAACCAATATTCAATTGAGTACACTACAAAGACAAGATATTTAAAGTTCAAACTGATAAACTTTAGGGTAATTCCATGCCAAGTGGACCAGTATTCAGAGAGTTTGCGCCACACAGTCTCAGAAAAATTTGAAAAAAAAAAAAAAAAAAAATCATGGGTAATTTGTGATCATTTCAAATGGTCAACTCTCAAATCGTAAGTTCCAACTCCAATTTTTCATGGAGTAATTGCCAGTTTAAGGAGGGAGTGTCTAGTCACTCACGAATGTAGCAATGACTTATAAGCATTTTTGAAGGGATACAAATACACTTTCCAGTGCTCCTAAATCAATGTCAATGGGTGCACATAGGTAAAACTACCTGAAATTTATGAATCTGCAATCAGATTTGGCATATCTCATTTTGATTTCCCTGTAATAGGCTGTTGAAAATTACAATTTTTACAGAACAAAATTTTTTATATGATTTTTAGTTGGTCCCCTTGACCAAAGTATGCATAATCAGGGTTCAAATTGCAGCCTCATCCTCAGCAGTTACAGCACACTGGCCCCTTAAACCCAATCCAATCTCCTGTCTCTAGTATAGGAGTAAATAGCTTTTGATTATGCAATTATTATGATAATAGAAAAAAAAAAAAAAAAAAAAACCGCCCAAAAATGCATAAATTCAAGGCATGATTTGGTCTTGCGGACATGCCACAAAAAAATCAGAGAAAATTTGTGGAGCAGCTTTTATATTAGGGCAATCAACAGAAAATTCATCTTGTGTTTCCAACTCGTTCAAGAAAAATTCTGGCGTTTTAATTTACCATGAGTAAAATAAATCCAAAAAAAATCAATTGAATGTCACAGCCCTTCTGAAAAAGATAAGAACCGCTGTAATTTACGATCTTTATAACATGTGAATCTGATTTCCTGCCAATCTGCATCAAGGATATTGCAGAGGGCAACTGATACAAAAAAGTGAAGAAACTATGACACAAGAGGTTAACGTAGGTACGTGCAAAAGACTGTGTGTGAAAACACTGCGCATCTGCGCGCACATACTCACTCCATTAAAAAGGCTTTGTAGACACAGAGGCCCAGCAGCACTGTCACAGGCAGGCGAAAACTCTTGGGCAAGTCGTAGCGGGTGAACATCCACACAACGGATGCCATGGCGATGTAGTGAACCTTTAGGGGAGAACAAGAGCTTTCAGCCACATCAACATCACCACCCCAGTCATAACTTGCAGAAGGTCCATGAGTATACAGACAGCAACATGATTTGAAGCAGCAGTTAATTCTGACACTGCGCCCTCTATTGTGATGTACTCTCAAATTAAAGAGCAAACTGTCAACCGCTTAAAGACGCACTGTCACAGCCAAGGATGCAGAGTGGATGCTCGCCCGTTATCAAAGATCGTTTAGCTGTCCAGAATCTTGGTTTTAGCAGCTACAGCTATCTCTTGCAATGTAACTGAGAACAATATGCCATGGGAAACCCACATTTTTTTACATTTCAGCCCACAATTTTTTCCCTTTCAGGGTTTCCCGCAGAAAATCGGTTAGTCAAGGTGGTGACCGGGGATTGGTGGCAACAGTCTGCATTTATTTACTCTTTATAAATAAACAAAGCAGTTAAAGTGCAATAACAAAGTGACAAAGTCAACAGTCTTGTAACTTTATTGATTGACACGCAGATAAAATAAAATGCATGTATTATGCTTTCATGGAAGTGAGATCAAAAATTGCAGTTTGAATGGGTTTCTGGGTTTCAATGGCGCATTTTTTGCGCTTAACAGTCTGAGTGTAACACTTGCTTGTACACAGTGTATTTTAGCCTTTCTGTAAGAGCTGAGCTGGAAATAACAAGATCAAATAAAAACACACAATCTAACCAAAATTCATGATACATGCATGAACACAGCCAAAATTATCAAAAAAAAAAAAGAATGAAAAGCGCGTAAAATGCGCACAACCGTCCCTAAGGGTTAAACAAAAATTAATGTAAGAACGGAAAATGTATTTATCGGTTTTGACTTCTATTCCCCAAATGCTTTGCGGTTGTGGTTATATTTCGGGAGAGGAGAACAGTATTATGTACGGAAGCGCATTGCATTCACAGGATAAAAAAAATATACACCTTATCTCGTAATTACGAGATCTAATTACGCGCAGATGGTGAACTAGGCCGGCTTCTTTGAATAAAGTACCCTGATATTTTTGACTGCTTTTTCCCATCCATTACTGTACACTAGAGAAAACCACATGCAATAGCAGAAAGCCACGCGCAAACACATCGGTAGCCTTGATAAGAAACTAAACAAATTGCATATAGCCTATCTTAATGAAACAGAATATGTGGGCAAGCAGTTGATAGGAGACACTATTCCAATGTTTAGATGAATAATTATCTTACCTCCACATGTCCTTCCCACGACAACGACAGGTTATTGTATATCCGGATAATTAGCTTCTTCCAGGTACAAAAAAATAATGTTGGCGTAGCAACAGGTGATAGATGGCGCAGTAACATATTTAACCAACAGATGCCGGCCTCATTGCGATGCGGCCTTATTTTACTGTGTGCATGCATGGATGCAGCAGTTTTTTGTTTTTTTTGTTTTTTTCGGGGGGACGTAGTCAAGGCGGGGGGAATTTGTTGTCAAGGCGGCCGCCCTAACTATGAAGCGCTGCGGGAAACCCTGCCTTTTGTTTATTTTCTAACCTATCGCATGAATCCAATATTACAGTGAGTGAATAGAGTAGTGAAGTGATGACGTCACGCTGGTGTTGGAAGTAAAAGTTCCTATTCGTTTTACCCATAGACTTTTTGGTCACACTTAGATGAAGTGTTGCTCATCAAGGCTTTATACAGCATGCATAATGCCTTCATAAATGAGACATAATGTCTTCATAAATCATACATAAGCAAATGTCATGCTTTGTAAAGGGTGAAATAACACATCCTTTCAGCATGTGATGCCAGATGTCATATAACGGACAATGTCACTTAGCTAGTGGCTAAATACTATAAAGGGTGACATCGCCAGCTAAGTGACATTGTCATTGTCACATCTGGCATCACATGCTGAATAATCTTATTATTTGAAATTTATTTATTTGGATAAGCCCCTTGAGATGCATCATCTCGTTTTCGAGGGGGTCCAAACATATATCACATCATAGCAACATAGAATCTACCAACAAAACAAAACACGACAAAAGAGAGAGAAAAAAACCCAGAAAAAGGCAAAAAAAAAAACAGACAAACCACAGTTAATGCCATACAGAACAATAATCTAATACAACCATAAGGAGGCCAAATTGGCCAACTCTAAATCAACAGCAAAGTACAACTGCATTCATTTAGCAAGAGCAAATGAGAAGCAAAATGATGACTTGATCAAAAACAGGAGCAGACCACCATTAAGTAAGACGACAGGGCACCTTTAAAGATTCTAAAAGAAGTAATAGACCTGATATTAGCAGGTAGATTATTCCAATCTGCTAGGGCTTTAAACATAAAAGCTCTTCTGCCAATTGACTTTTTGACACACAGAACAGAGTAGAGTTGGGCGGAATGTCTGACATGATAGTTTGAGAGATAGGGTACAAGAAACTGCTGTAGATACGAAGGATAATTGAAGTAAATGCATTTGAAAATAAGCTGAAACCAGTGTACCTGTCTTCTTATATTTAATGATGGCCATTTGAGTCTATTATACATTTTGCAGAGATGGGTAAAAAACGGACAACCAAGAACAAATCTGCAGAGTCTACTGTAGGCTGTAGTAAGTGGAGCAAGGTCTGTTTTGTGAGCATGTTGATACATAACGTCACAGTAATCGATAATTGGTAGTATGAGTTGTGTAGCGAGTCTCTTGCGGACACTAAATGTAAAACAATTCCGAGAGCGATACAATTGGTTGATTCCAAAGTTGCCTTTATGTAGCACGTGGTCTATATGCGGCTTAAATGTAAGTTCAGAATCTAACCATACACCCAAATATTTAAATTTATCAACTTTATGCAGTGGCATGCCGTCATTACAGTTTATTACACAAGTCCGGGTTTCAGTTTTTAGTTTGTGCCTGGTACCAAATATCGAAATGTAGGATTTTGTTTTGTTAAGCAGAAGTTTATTATGTGATATCCAATCCTCAACAGAGGTAAAATCAGACTGAAGAGAAGCTTGAATATGGGCTAAGTCAGGATGGGATGTATATACAATGGTGTCATTGGCATAAAGTTGAACATGACAATTAACAAGACTTTTTGGCAACTCATTGATAAATATAGAAAATAGAAGTGGACCCAGTGTTGATCCTTGGGGAACACCCCTTTGTTGAACCATCAGGTCTGATTGCATTCCATTTATGAGAACACACTGTTTTCTATTATGTAGGTATGAGCTAAACCAGCAGACTGCACTCAAAGAAAGGCCAATACTATAAAGTTTGTCTAACAACAAATAACAGTCAACAAAATCAAATACATTGGTAAGATCAAAAAATATAGCACCAGTGAGCTCATCATTATCAGCTGCAGAGAAGACATCATTTGTGAATTTTAGTATGGCTGTCGGTGTTGAGTGATTAGCCCTGAAGCCGGACTGGAATGGTGATAAATTATTCTTAAAGATGAGAAAATGGGAAAGTTGACTGTATATTAGCTTTTCAAATACTTTAGTAATGGAGCAGATAATTGAAATGGCTCTATAATTATTAGTATTGAGTACATCACCTCCTTTGTGGATTGGAGTAATGCGTACACATTTCCAGATGGCTGGTAACTCACAGGTGGAAAGAGGAAGGTTAAATAAATCAGCTAATGGGTACATAAGAACATGGGAGGCTAGCTTGATAAACCTGTTTTCAATGCCGTCTAATCCGGTACTACTGTAAATTTTCAATTCATTAATGGCCTTCTGAACTTCTAATGGGGAAATTCTCCTAAATTAAAAAGAACTGGGATGGGTAGAAACACTACTAGAAGTGAGCGTATTCAAGTAAGAATCAGGTAGTAGGGAGGAACAGACAGATGAGAAATGTTGATTGAATGTTTGGGCAATAGATAATGAATCGTGAATTATAATATTAGAAGCTCTTATTTTATCAATAGTATGTTTGTCAGAAGAATTGATAAGGGATTTAATTTTATTCCAGAATTGCTTTGGATTCTTAAAGTTAGAGGTGAGAGATTCTCTATAATAGTTGGATTTTACATTACGGGTTTTTGTTTTACTCACATTACGTAATTGCCCATAAACTTCCCAATCAGCATTATCACGTGTTTGCCGGAAGGTTGCCCAGGCTTTGTCCCTCTGCCTGAATAGACTAATACCAGAATTAATCCAGGGGAGATGTTTACCCTTAACTTTAACAGTTCTCCAGGGTGCATGTCTGTCCACAGCTTCAGTAAATTCTTAATAGAGAAAATCCCAAGCATATTGAACGTCAGGTATAAGTTGGTATCTGTCCCAATTAATATTGACCAGATCCCTAATAAACCGATCATATTCAGTTTCTTGTATTGTCTGATTTTAATTAAGCATAAATAAATATGTGTTATTTCACCCTTTACAAAGCATGACATTTCCTTACGTATGATTTAAGAAGACATTATGTCTCATTTATGAAGGCATTATAGAGAGTAAGCTTGTTACGAGCCAGTGGCCCATCGGGCTGGTGCGTAACCCCGGTTTCCATGGCATAAAGCGATGAGGAGTATTACTACTCCCCCTGGATGGGATGCCAGTCCATCGCAGGTACTCCCCCAGCTCTTAGTCAAGTTTCCCTAGGCTAGCAAACTAGCTAGCTATTTTGCTAGCTTAGCCAGTTATATTTGGTGAATTTTAATGCTAACTAGCTTGCTAAATAGCTATAAGTTAGTTCACCCAACCATTTACTGTTTTCGATCGATTTAGCTATGTGCACAAGATGTAATAAGCTAACTAGCTGGCTAGCTAGGTGGTTCACTAGTGTAGCTAGTCATATTTGTCGCAAGTAAATGCTAGCTAGCTAAATGGCGAAAAAACTATTCACTGTTATCCATTCATTTTTAGGCATGTAGCTAGCTAATAGTGGCCCGTTATGTAGTAACGGTTGCACAGACATAGACAACGGCAATTTGGGCCACTGATCGGCTACCGCCGAGGTATGTTGCGAACATTTGCTGAAACTGAGGTACCCCATTGGCTGGGAACAAATCATGGGATACTTGCCCGCTTATGTGGTGGATATGTGGTTTGCATAAGTGGACTACAAACTGGACGACAAGTGGAAAAGCATATAATTTTTGCCAATAAACAATGAATTTAATGCAATCATTAGTATAGCCAGTCGGCTAATTTCAGAGTGACTTGGCGCATAAAATTAACACAAGTTCGAGCAATGCCGAAAAGTGTCCAAACCCCATTATAAATTCCCATAGGGATTTTACTTCCAACACCAGAAGCTAAGTAGCTGTGACATCATCACTTCACTACTCTATTCAGTAGAGACTCCTCAAAGACACATTTCTATCCAGTATCTATAGCCAGACATAGCAGCACACAAATAAACGTCTCAAAGTTTGCGAAAGCAAAATTAATGTTAAAAAAAGAACTGCGAGAGGCACTCATAGAGTGCAAACCTCTGCCAAGGCAGCACAATCCAAATGTACATGAGTGGGAGTTAAGTTGAGTTATCGCGTGTGATAGGATTTCAAGATGGCTGCCGTGGCGGCCATATTGTTTCACTGATCGCGGGCAAAATCAATAGGGTCCATCCTTGATGTAATAGCAATCCACCTACCAAATTTCAGACAAATCCGAGAATTACTTTTTGAGTTATCGCGTGTGATAGGATTTCAACATGGCTGCTGTGGCGGCCATATTGTTTCAGTGATCGCAGTGAAAATCAATAGGGTCCATCCTTGATGTAATAGCAATCCACCCACAAAATTTCAGACAAATCCGTGCATTACTTTTTGAGTTATGTTGTTCGCAAACAGACAGACAGACAGGGGTGAAAACAACCTCCGCCCCAACTTCGCTGGCGGAGGTAATAATATACCATGAGTCCTGCCTGAAAGTAAAGATTTTTTTTTTTAACAGAACAGCCAACTATGATTAACCGCAATATCATGTGAAAGTGAAAGGCAGTCTTTGTCTGAAGTGAACTGCAAATGAAAGAACTGCCCCTTATGTGTTACAAAATATTTTTTTGGCTATTGTTGGACAAAGTTGAACTGAATAGTAAATACATAAACACCAGGAACGAAACACTCAGAGAATCTGTCATTTTCCCTTCAACAGCGAACATCAAACTTCTGATAGCTCTTTTACAGCAAGAGATAAAAAAAGCTCTCGTTGAACACCTGGATTGTCTGCTATCCTGTGAGTGTTCTGAGCCCCACAGCCGAACACAGCGACAATTTAATAAAGAATCGCATCCATCAATACAACAAATACTCTGCTATGTAACCAAGCAAACACAATTTTAGTGACAAGTACCCTATTGCACCTGCATAGTAATCTAACAATGATGCCAGCGAGACTAACCACAGAAGCTAATACATAAATTACTGTAATTTCTGGTACCCAAGCCAACTGGGTGTACAAACGGAGCCCTGTTTTCAAGGCTAAAACAACATTTTTGTGTTTCCCCTATATAAGCCAAACCCCCTTTCTGGAGATTGAATTCATCAAAAAAAAAAAAAAAAAAAAAAAAAAATATCCCTGTATAAAAAATTGGCTTAAATTCAAAGGGCTGGCAAAGAAAAGAAATAGAATTTCTCAGGCAAGTTTAAGAGCCAGAGTCTGTAACCATGAACCAGGGGGTGATATATCATGTTCCAGTAGGCCACTGAAGATTTTTGTGGGCGTAGATATATCGTCCAAACTGACAAAAATTACGTTTTTTTTTTTTAATCAGAAGATCCCTTCGGGGTGGAAATTACAGCCCTTTTTAGGGTAGGGGTCAAAAGGGCCAAAATATTGACATGGTCAAAATCTGGACTTTTTTCCTTCTAATATCTTCGTGCGCCCCCTGTAACCCTCCTTGATCTTATGGTATATGAATGTATGAGTAGAGTTCCTCCATGTAGCATGATAATTTTCAAGGTTTACTGAGGGCGCCGCCTATAGGCGGCACTTCAAATCATGACTTTCTGCATTTTGGGCTACATTTGAGACCCTCCCAGGGCCTGCGCCCTCATTAAGCCTTGCTTATTTATGTGTATTTGGATACATTGGGACTAGTTCTTTCCAAATTTGCATAAATGGCGGTGGCTTAGTAAGGGCGCTTTTGCATAGGTGGCGCTTTTTATGGCAAGAATGTGATTTTAGGTTATTTTCATTTGGCCATATCTCAGTGCGCCCCCTATGGATTTCAGTGAAACTTGTTTTATTATGTTTGGCTATATCTCTGCTATTCATGAAAAAAATTTAAAGAAGAATTTTTGCCTCATTAAACCTTTACATGCCAAAGTTTGACGTATGTCGCAATCAAGCACCACCTCCGAAAAATGCCCATTTTTGTTTTAGTCCCCACCAACCAGTGGGGAGAATTATTTGAGTGTTTTCAAAGCATTGAGGCAGGAGAACTTATTCAAAAAAAGCAACAATTTATTAAAATGTTAAAACTGAAAAGTCAGAAAAACAACAATCAAGGCACCCATAGGTGCTGAAGATACTTAGGCCTTAATGGACGGCATCTTTCTGTTGGTGCCACCACCACAGAATAATCTACATTATAATACCCGAGTGGCTTCTGTGTGTGTGCGTGCATGTGTGTGTGTGTGTCCGGCCACTCAGTGCTAGATTCCACCGGGCGCGTATCAGCAGCATAACGTGTGCGCTGTTATTTGACTCCGTCTTACAGGCGACTGTGTCCGGCCAATCAGTGCTAGACTCCGCCGGGCGTGTATCAGTGCTAGATTCCACCGGGCGCGTATCTACAGCATAACCTGAGCGCCGCTATTTGGCTCCGTCTTACAGGCGACTGTGTCCGGCCAATCAGTGCTAGACTCCGCCGGGCGCGTATCAGTGCTAGATTCCACTGGGCGCGTATCTGCAGCATAGTGGGAGCGACGCTGTTTGGCTCCGTCTTGCAGGCGACTGTGTCCGGCCAATCGGTGCTAGACTCCGCCGGGCGCGTATCTGCAGCGTAACGTGAGCGACGCTATTATAACATAGACATGCAGGGGGGATTCCCCCTTTGTCCTCTCCTGGGGATTCCCCCTTTTGAACCCCAGCCAATTCATCCACAGGAGAGGGGGAATCCCCTGGTATCCCCCTCTCCTGGGGATTCCCCCTGTATGTCATCTCCTGGGGATTTCCCCTTTTGAACCCAAGCCAATTCATCCGCAGGAGTCCTGAATGCCAGGCCGCATGAGAAAGTAACGCGTAATCTGCAGCATAATGTGAGCGACGCTATTATGCCCCGTCTGGCAGGCGACTTCGTGTTCCACTGAGCGCGGAATGTCAGTGCAGTGTATTCCCCTTGATAGTTACTTAGTTTTAGTTACTATAAAAACATCGGTCACGTGACAGCCACCTTGGTGTTTTATGGAAACACCATAGCAACGTGATGACATAGAGGTGCATGTGATGACATCATAATGCTGCACGAAGTTACATAAAATAGAACCCCTGGATCCCCACAGGCAGAATGCTAGTGACTCAATAATTCTAGAATTGTTTAGCATGGAATAAAAACCATGTAAAAATTGTACCAGAAACAGAGGCTTCTGCGTTGGTATTCCTGAAATAGTCTGAAATAAATGACTGCCTGTCATTCTAACTAAGGGACACGCTCCTCAAGAGGTTCTCAGGACAGAAACTGAATTGCACATAGTTCACAACCGACTAAAACATTTGGACAAACTTGTCCAGAAAATCTCACGACATAGTTCAAAACTAACTGAAGGGCATCCTTGTCCAGAAGGTAACCATAGTACTTTTCAGAGGGGGTTGAGGACCTTGTTTTTACATTCTGCATTGCTGCATGCATTATGCATACACACAGGCCACGCCCATTCAAAAATGTGATCAGAAAATATGTGATCTAATATTTTGGGAGCAAAACTAATCGTTAGCACAATATCCCACAAGGTAAAGATGGAACGATGTACCGCTCGCAGGTCTTAAAATCAGAAGATGTTCATGATAAAGCAGGATTTCCACGGCTCTATTCAGACTCTGAACATGCCATCAAAACATGTGGTCACAGCAGTGCTGCCACCTGCCATATGAGCCGCCTATTGGAGCATTGGAAAACTAACCTTTTCTTTCTTGATTACAGTGGAGTGTGATCTGGTGTGAACGTTTTAGCACAAAGAGGGTTAACGAGGCAAAAAGCCTTCTTGACATTTTCCTCATGAATAGCAAAGATATAGAGAAACACAATAAAATAAGTTTCACTGAAACCCATAGGGGGCGCACTGAGATATGGCCAAATGAAAATGGCCTAAAATCGCATTCTTGCCATAAAAAGCGCCACCTATGCAAAAGCGCCCTAACTAAGCCACCGCCATTTATGCAAATTTGGAAAGAACTAGTCCCAATGTATCCAAATACACATAAATAAGCAAGGTTTAATGAGGGCGCAGGCCCTGGGAGGGTCTCAAATGTACTCCAAATTGCAGAAAGTCATGATTTGAAGTGCCGCCTATAGGCGGCGCCCTCAGTAAACCTTGAAAATTATCATGCTACATGGAGGAACTCTACTCATACATTCATATGCTGTAAGATCAAGGAGGGTCACTGAGGGCGCACCAAAATATTTGAAGGTCAATGTCCAGATTTTGACTATGTCAATATTTTGGCCCATTTCACCCCTAGCCTAAAAAGGGCTGTAATTTCCACCCCGAAGGGATCTTCTGATAAAAAAAAAAAAAGTAATTTTTGTCAGTTTGGACAATATATGTACCCCCAAAAAAAACTTCAGTGGTCTACTGGAACATGATATATCACCCCCTTCTATGAGCTGGTCCAAAGTTACAGACTCTGGCTCTGAAGTTAAAGTTGCACCACACACAAGACCAAAAGATGAAAAGATGTTCAGTTGACCAATCAGCGCTGCATAATCCCATAACACACTGCCCAGTAAATGATACATTCCATGTGCAGTGACCCATGAAGTCTGTACCGGAGTACATACGATTCCAGTTTCAGTAGTAAAAAAGAAAATTGAAATGTTTGGGATCGTTTTATATATTATCTCCATCACCTAAGGTGGAAGGAGGTTATGTGATTAGTGCCATTTGTCTGTCTGTGTGTTTCTGAACAAAGCTAAAAAACTACTGAACCGTTTTTGATGATATTTGGTACGATGGTGAGAGTGTCTACAGATGAGTTTTTGGCTGTGATACTGAATACATCCAGGGAGGGGAAAAAAAAACAATTGATTTTGGGTTTTGCTGCCACCTGGCGGTACACTGTGGCGGAGGTACTTGCGAACTCTGAGTGAAGCTCTCGTTTCATAATGTGATACCCTCTGTATAAACCGAGGCCCATCCACCCCCTGCTTTTAGGACCAAAATTTAGGGCTGCATTTTCGGCTTATACACTGGAAATTACGGTAGTTCGCCAAACATGCTAGCACTGTGCAATGATCGAATCTGCGGTGGAATTCCTAGACAAGACAAGTTCTAGACATCAAACTGAACACATGTAGATTGTTGCATTTGTGGCTGAGATTAAATTAAATGGTTTGCAATGTTTGTTTCTCTATTGTGGTTATTCTATTCAGTTGTTTGACATTGCATTTTCAGATCTGGTTTTGTGAATCATTACAAAATGAACAGTGTTCATGGTTTAACTAACCATAGAAAATAAATACATCATGCCTCCAAATGTGATTAACGGACTGATTTAAAAAACAGATTTAAAAATGTCTGCTTTTTACATCTGTCATTGAGTTTTCAGTGAGGTGTCCACACACTTTAGACTATATAGTGCAAAATGCACAGCCTAGTTTCTTACAGAAGAGACCTAGATGGAAACCAGAAGGGCTTACCAGGCTGATGTTGGAATCAAAGCTCATTTGAATGTACTTCCAGTCAAATTCGATTCCCCGTGCTCCGACCCACAATGGAATACACCTGTTGATCAGAGCAGACAACACAGATGACCTTGAGCGAATCAAAAAATGATTCCACGTGTCGTGTCAGGGAAAAAAAAAGACTTTTGCACATTCCAGGACTCCTTGGCCCTTAGCACAGATTGCACTTGAAAGACTGCATATGACAGGCAAAAGCCCCCTAAGCAATAACTAGAACAAGTAACTGAAACATGAGTGATTTGAAACACAGCACATTCCAAAATGTACAGTATATGTGTGATATTCAGCAAATCCTCCATGGTGTAACACATAATCTGAAGGCCCCTTACTATGCTATTTTTCCCCAGAGTTATTATAGTAGCTCAGGAAAGTGAGTACACCCTTTGCACTTTTGAAATTATTTCACTGCAGTTTTCCAAGTAGCTGCATTTGAGGCACTTGCATAAAGTTCATGAGAGAGTAGACATTCTGTTAATTTGCACAAACAAAACTGTTGTCACACGAAAACAAGGTAATATACTAGAGAGAATTCTGAAAAGAGAGGCAACAAAAGTGAGTACACCATAAATGAAGGAAATGCACCAATGTGAATATTTTGTGTGAGCACCATTGTTTATTTGAACAGCCTTGATCCTAATGGGCAGAGTTCGCAAGAGTTGCACAGATCTGTGCTGGGCAGGGCTGTGCAAAATTCAGAATTTCAGAATTCAATTCAATTCAATGGATGAATTTGAATTTGAATTTGAATTGACTCCACCCACAGGTGTTGAACTGAATTTGAATTTGAATTACAGGAAGTGGAATTGAAATTCAATGCAATTCAGAGAAATTCATTCTCATAACATATCAGTGAGAATGAGACTTTTAACATACATTTTTCTTCCAAATGGAAGTACAGACACTAACATTGAGCATACATTTCCTTAATGTTGGAAAACTTAGCAATATATCTTCATTTCAAAGTAATAAAATGAAACAATGTTTTTGTAAATGCAGTAATCATTTATTTAAGTACTTTACAGGGTAAAGTTGTTGCATCTAATGGTCAACAGTTCCTCAAACGTTTTGTCATTGAGGCAGCATCGTTCTGGTCTGATTATCTTGCCTGCAACACTATATATCCTCTCAACAGGTGCAGAGGAAGCAGGTATGGGCAGATATTTACATGCAAGTACAGCTAGGTTTGGGAAACTGCTTTGATTTTCTTTCCAGAACAATAAAGGATTGGCATCCTCAGGCAAACATGGTGTGCTCAAGTAAACTGGGAGCTCATGTGAGGCTGTGTCAATTGGGAGAGCAGCTGTTTGAGACTCCATGTAGGAAAAGAGTCTGGGCCGTTTCCTTGGTTGAGTACTAATGTCAGAGGTGGCACTGACTTTTGGACAGATAGACTCAACTTTTGCAGCAAGGAGACTTTTGATAATGACCTTCGCCATTACACTAGTCTAATTTAAATCTTGGGTCAAGCGTTGCAGCCATCTGAAAGCATTCCATGTCCTCAAATTTTCCTAGTCGTCTCTCGAGTGAGGTTTGTAAGGTGGACACAAACTTCTTGTTCCCAGTCATCTTTGCATTTTTGATTGCATGTCTCAGTCCTCTGACACAAGGAATAACATAGCTTGATGTGACAGCTTTCTCTGCCTGACAACGGTCTGAGACTTCTTCAAAGGGTTCTAACACCTCACAAAGTTCCTGAATGATTTTCAGTTCATATGCAGATAGCTGAATTGGGCAGTGGAGCTCAGCAAGGACATCATTAGGAACTTTAAGGACTGACCTCAGCATCTTCAACTGGCTATTCCAGCGAGTGACATTAGCAGGTTGAAGTTTGTGCATTCCCTCCAGGACCTCTGTAGCATGGGTAGATTTGTGGCAAAAAGTTTCTGCACCTTGCCCAGGAGGCTTTTTATTGAGCCAGCATCATCTAAGGCATCACGCACTACCAGTTGGAGACTATCTTGTGAAGCAAGATATTCTCTCTGGTGGAAAATACATAATCTCCTCTTCCACATTCACCACATCAAGATCACAGGTGTCATCCTCTTCATCCTCACTCTCACTGTTAACATGAACTGGTGGAAACAGAGTAAAAGCCTTTATCATGTTGGATGCATTGTCAGTTACAATGAATGAAACCTTGTTCTGAATATTGTACTTGTCCAGAACATCGTCATAGACCTGGCAAATATTTTCAGCTGTATGTCTCCCTTTAAAACGCTGACAACTCAGCATTATGCTCTGCAATTTGAACTCCACTAGGAAATGGCTAGTCATCCCAAAAAAGGATCTCATTGATCGATTTGACCATTAATCGATAGTCAGACAAATATGGCCAGTTTCTGCCATCAGATTTGCTAGATATGTTTTCACTGTATCAGAGCGTTGTGGAATAAGGGTCTCTCTGAGAGCTCTTCGGGTGGGCATTGTGAATGAGGGTTGGGCCAGTTCCAAGACATTAATGACATCATTTCAACAGTAGAGAGAGGAAGGAGACCATTTGAAATGAATGTTACAATACTATCTGTCAGAGCCACTTGATGTGTATTGGTTGGTGACCACTTAGAAGTTGAAGTTGAAGGATGACTGTCTTCATCTTGATTTGGTTGGCTCGTGCCACTGCTGGAGGCAGACTCCATCAACATTTCAGGGTGTTTCTTCTGTAAGCAGAAAAGCCAATCAATATCTCCTAAAGACTCTTCATACTAAAAGTGCCAGCAAGTTTTTATGTTATACTACAGTTACATTTGTACTGCAAAAATTATTGGATTTTCTGGCTCTCTACAATGCTGTGCCCAGACTCCTGCCTACAAGGCTACTTTGCTTTCACATGATATGCCAAGATTCATGATTTGGACTTGCACAAACAAATGAGACATAGTGATTAGATAGACATTGTATTTCAAAGAGAGTCAGGTAGGAAATAATACATTAGTCTACATGTTTCAAGTGGTGAGTAAAATGTAATGTATTACTGATTGATTCACAGTTCCAAATGCAAATACATGCCATGGTCATCAAAATAAAAGCTCAAATTACATTACAGATTACAAATCTGTAAACTTACCTGGAGGTGCCTTTTAAAATTTGAGGTAGCTTTTATGGAACCGCGGACTGGAGTACTGCAGTAATTGCAGACTGCCCTGTGATTTCCATTTGTTGTGGGAATTGGTTCACCAAAATGAACGAGGTCAGATGTCCTTTTACCTGTGTTATTATTTTGCATATTGCTGTAATTACAAAAGTCAAAGTACAAACCAGCTCTGGCCTTTGATTATTTATGGTTGTTATCAGTTTATTTCACTAGTGTGCTCCAAACAAAATGTCCAAAATGTTTGGACAGCCATTTTAAAGACTTGGATAAAGCAAGGTATTCTGGGAAATGAAGTGCTGTTCTATCATCATATCAAACAATTTGAGAGTTTTTACAATTTTAGTGATCTGTTTTATCTGAGTAGGCTTTTAAATAATTGTTAATAAAAACAATTACTACACTTTACTATTTACTATAATAAAGAATTGTGTGTATAAAGTCCTTACAATAATATTTGTATGAAATTCATGTTGTAAATAGGCCTATATACTCTAAAGCTTCATCGTTAAATACACCATAATTTTGCATCATGAATTTCTTTGAATTTCATGGAATTTCAATTCTACTTCCTGCAATTCGAATTTGAATTGCAATTCTGCTTCCCGTTTGCAACCTCAATTCAAATTCAAATTCAAATTCAAGAATTGAATTGGAATTTAGGGGTCATTCTCAATTCAATTCTGAATTTCGTACAGCCCTAGTGCTGGGATATTCTTCCACTTGTAGAGGAACAAAGCATTCCTCCCCTCCCCCTCCCCCATCATTCTGTATCTGTACATGGCAATCCCCACTGCCCCCCTACGTCATCTTTTGAATGTCCCTCCAAAACACCGTATGTCATTCATTGGTTTTCCCCTCCATTTATGTTTGTGTCCAATCAATGTGAACATTACTCAAAGAACAACCCATTTTGTTCTGGTATAAATTTGGAAATGCCCATTCTTGGGGGCTCTTCCCTGCTACTGGGGGGGCACAAACTCAGTTTCTCGACACTCTTCTGTGATGAACTCTTTGAGCTGCCTGATGTTGGACACCAGACGTTCCTCCACCATGCATTTCAGGGTGCCTCACAAATGCTCAGTTCAGCTCAAACTACAGTTGTGCTCAAAAGTTTGCATACCCTGGTAGAATTTGTAAAATAGGTAACATTTTTTTAAGAAAACGTGAATGGCCATCTCTTATTGGATTCATATTCAACTGTAGATCACGTAGAATGGCACAATCATCAAATAAAACCTGGCCATAAGGGAAAAAAATGAAATGAACCCTGTTCAAAAGTGTGCACATTCATAGTTCTTAATACTGAGTATTACCCCCTTCAGCATCAATAACAGCATGCAGTCTTTTGTGATAGTGGTCAATGAGGCCCCCAATTCTCTCAGGTCGTACAGTTGCCCATTGTTGCTTGCAAAATGCCTCCAGCTCCTGCAAATTCTTTGGTCGTCTTGCATGAACTGCACGGTTGAGATCTCGCCAAAGCAGCTCGATGATATTGAGGTCAGGAGACTGTGAAAGCCACTCCAGAACCTTCACCTTTCTCTTCTGTAACCACTAGAGGCTCAATTTGGCTGTGTGCTTTGGATCATTGTCATGCTGAAAAGCCAAAGTGTGTCCCATGCGCAACTATCCTGCAAATTGTCTGCTGCATTCATCCTGCCCTCAATTTTCACAAGATTCCCTGTGACTTTAGAGCTCACACCCCCCAAAAACATCAGAGAGCCACCACCATGCTTTATAGTGGGAATGGTATATTTTTCACCATGAGTCTTATTGACTGTTCTCCAAACATAGCGCATATGGTTGTAACCATAAGGTTCTATTTTGGTCTCGTCACCCCAAATGACAGTATTCCAGAAGTTGTAAGGTGCGTCAAGATGTTGTCTGGCATATTTTAGGCGGGCTTTTTGTGGGACTGGTGCAATAATGGCTTCCTTCTAGCAATTCGACCATGCATCTCATTGTTGTTCAAGTACCTCTTTATTGAGCTCCTTGAAACGACCACACCATATTTTCCCAGAGCATCCTGTATTTCTCTTGAAGTAGCTTGTGGATTTTTCTTTGTCTCCCCAACAATTCTCCTGGCAGTTTGGGCTGAAATCTTTCTTGGCCTATCTGACCTTAGCTTGGTATCAACATATCCCCTAATTCTCCACTTCTTATTCATAGACTGAACAATTCTGACTGGTATTTTCCAGACAGGCAGTGGTCAGAGCAATGAAGCAACGCTTTGGGTCACTGTGTATTTGCAGGCAGGGTGCAATCTTCTCCTCAATGTTACATCACACAATGGAATCCCCAAAGCATGATGCATGCTACCATCACCATCTTTAACTGTTGGCTCACCACACTTTCCTTGGTAATGCTCATCAGGTCATTGCCATACATACAGTACCCCATCCGACCCAAGCAAGTTTCATCAGACCGCAAGACGTGCTTCCAGAGTGATGTGCTTCAGCTGTTTGCGAGTCTTTTTGTGGACTTGCCTCAGTAAAGGCTTACACCTGTGACAACACCCATGAAAATTGACCTAGTGGAGTGTGTGACACATGTGCGCACTCACAGTCTGACCAGATGTTGTGGAAATCTCTTCGGCAATAGTGGTGCACTTTGGCATCGGTCCTGAAGAGTCAGCTTGCGAACTTGGCTAATAGTATGTGCAGGGATCTTCCTAGGTCTGTCTTTGTGACTCTGATTCATTGTCATATGATTCTTGGAAAACCTCTGAATGACCTAGCACCTTAGTTTCAAGAATGTACTGATCTTCTTGTATCTTTGGCCATCTTTCTGATGGGCAAGCATTTTGTCCTTGAGATCTTTAAAGAGTTCTTGGCCAAGAGGTGCCAATGCGGACTACTCTGTAGCTACTTGTGCAGTATATCTAAGGCATGTACTTCTTCAGGTTGAATACCTGCACATGGTATTGCAACTCAGTCGTCTAATAATGTGGAAATATTGTAATCGTACTTTTTTTCCACGGTTGATCAATTTCAAACCAAAGAGTATCCAGGGTGCACTCAACTCTGTTGTCACTTCAGAATTCTCAATTGCACATTACCTTGTTTTTGAGGAATAATACTTTTGTATGTGTAAATAAATCACAGAATGTCTACTCTTTAATGAACTTCATGCAAGTGCCTCAAATACAACTGCTTGGAAAGTTGCAGTGAAATAATTTCATAAGTGCAGAGGGTCTACTCACTTTTGTGAGCCACTGCATATACTTGGATGGCCTGAAGGGACATTCATGACACATTTTTAAATAAACCCCAAAAATCCATATTTTTGGGCCACCTGCTGTCAGTCATTCTATCCCCGCTGTAGAACAGGCTACTCTGACTGGATGTCCCACTATGAAATGACCTTTCTTCGGGTCAACCAGCAAATGGAGCTACTAGCCCCTTACTGCATGGGTCAACGGACGGCAACGAATAAATCCAAATCCCAAAGGTAAACTAGTCACAGGCTCTAAAATACACACAAACGGAGTAAGTAGTTCACACTTTTATAATGTGCCCTTAAAGGTGCTGCGGTCGTATAGAAATTGCTTAAATTGCAATACATCATTGCCATGCTCATATTAAGGCTTTCAAATGGCATATTAATCTTAAACCCTAATAAAAAGTCCACCATATGGGTCATGACCCCGCCCCATCCCCCAATACACACACACACAAACACAATAGCAAGACAATCAGCTGCTGTAAATATTATGCAACTCCATAGCAGGATGGAGTTCTGAGGCCATTTTAGTACCTCAGTAAATAAATAAAAGAAAGTCTAAAATGTGACAAGAACTGTTTCAGGAGTCGCTACAAAGCTTTAAATGCAAATCATGTTAAATATAACATCATATCCAAAATATCACCAAGGTTCTATAAAGATAACAAAGATTGTTTTTGATGGAAGCATTTTTCCGTTTCATGCATTTGCAATGGGGGTTACCTTGACATGACCAGCTCAGCAGTTGCCCAGCCCATGGCTGCCACCATAATCTTATACTCCCCTTTCCCAGCATTCCTGGACATGACCAGATGAAGGCCCAGCAGGTCTGCCAGGTCCACTGTAGCCTTCATAAACTCCTGTGGGGGAGACAATCACACAATTTATGTATTCATCATCTCACAATCAAGACAAACTGAGCTGTTGCATTTTTTTATGGGAAGATAAATATCACTGGTTAAATTTCCAGTAGTTAGAATGTATGAGCATTCACAAAAAATTTATGAAGTTATACAATGGCATGCAGATGTCATACTAGCTCTGGCAGCTCACCCCAACAAAGTCATATACTCCCGCACCGCCTTCCCACGTGGGGAAGAATGTGGCGAGAAAAAGCATCTGAAATAAAGAGTGAAATAAGCCTGAATACAGCACAATGCTCCTTTTTACTGAGTAAATTGCTTTAAAAAAAAAAAAGGCAACCAGAAACCAGTGCAATAATGGCTGGTCTCACAAAAAAAAAAAAAAAAAAAATTAAGCTTAGTTCAAGGTTGTTTAAATGGATAATCTCAATTCTGGCCCAAAGTGACTTGATTCAACCAGTGTCCAAAAAAAAAAAAGTGTAGCTACCTGCTGTGATGCATAAACCTTGAATGTCATCTGGTTACCAAAGACTGACATGAAACCATTTTTACACCCCACCAGTGAAATTGGCTCATCAATCTTAACCTCAAGCATAGACTGCTTAAGAGACAGTTTTCTGAGAATCAGGCAGTGAACTATTAGGGAGTGATATATGATGGTCTCAGATTAGTGTAAAATTTTTGTTGGTGAAAGATGGTCAGTTTAATCGGAAAACTACAAATTTTTAGGTGCCAATACCCCTCGGTTTCTTTTTTAGGGGCACCAGAAGGGCCAAAGATTCTGAGATGAGAAATGAGCGCTGAAAAAAATTCAGCTTTGAAATGCAATTATATCAATGCGCCGACAACAGCCCACATTTATTTTCACGTCATTCTACTGTGTGTAGGGCTCGCAATAATCTGACAATTTTTGTGGGCTGTCAAGGGCGCGTCCTATAGAGGGCGCTGCGAGATGCTGCTTTTGGCCATTTGAGCAGTAATATCAGGGGCATTTCCAGACTGTGCCCTCAACAGCCCAATATGGTTTATTCATAATATGATACTATGGGAAGTTTTTTACATAATCAACATAAATTAAGCGTGGCATATTAAGGGCGCAAGAGTATGCGTGGCGCTTCATTCAGGGAAAAAGCGAAATTTGGCATTTTGGGAGGTCAAAGTTCTCCATGCGCCCTCATCCGATTTTGATGAATACTTTTCTGTTGGGTAGCCCTATATGTCTATTAACTGTGATGTGATATTACCCTTGGTTCCTGCTGCATAAACCCTTTACAGTCCATCTGAGTAAGAAAGGTTTACAAAATCGTACACTGAATTGCAGGGTTTTATTACCTCAGTACTTAATGCAGTATATGATACACATGTATAAAAGTGCATATGTGATACTAACAGCCAATAATAAATGATTTTGAACTTTAAATGGGGGTTATGATGTGAAATATAAGGTAATTCCAAAGGGCGTTCAGCATTGTTTGAGTGGGCGACAAAGGGTTAATTGCTCTGTGTTATGCTGTCCTTTGATTTAGCAAGATATGCAGTAATACCTATTGGCAAAAAATACGTGATCAAAAGGTGTATAGTAAGCGAGCACAGGAACAAATTATTTCCAGGGGTAAAATTTTATTATACAGTAGCACCACCTATACAAAGCAACATTATTAATAAGGTGTGTATCACTTTTTCCAAAGTAAATGCCTCTTCAACTGATGACAGTGCATTTTCAAGACACTTACATTCAGTACATTGTATCAGTTAAACTAGATGTAGGTCACAGAGTTCACAACGTGCTGGTTTTCACTGTGCTTTCACTCAGGTTTTCTCGTTTCTCAGGTACTGATGGTAAAATAGCCCCCCAACATGGACTGGTAGTCAATTCTGCATGCTGTCTTAACTGAGTTTTCCTGAACAGAAAAGTGATGGTTGAGATTATTGGTAATATTCATCATATAATTTGCATCACGATGAACTATAAAATGGCTGACATGCCAAAGGACTGCTGCTGCCACCTACCTCAGGTTTCTGTTGGGTGACATCAATCAGTTAAGTGACGAGGAGTGTAAAAGATAAAAGACAATTTCGTGGAATTACGAATTACATTTTGTAAAGTGCAGTTAACGTGAATTAGTAGTTGCAGTCTTTTCTATTTTTACAAAAGGTGCTTTAGAACTGATGGTGGCAAAGGGTTAATGCAGCAGAAACCCAGAGTCATCTTCACACTACAGTTAGTAGATATATAGGGCTACCCAACTGAAAAGGTTTCATCAAAATCGTATGAGGGCACATGGAGAACTCTGACCCCCCAAAATGCCAACTTTCACTTTTTCCCTGACTGAAGCGCCACATATACTCTTGCGCCCCAAAATCCCACGCTTAATTTATGTTGATTATGTAAAAAACTTCCCATGGTATCATATTATGAGTAAACCATATTGGGCTGTTGAGGGCACAGTCTGGAAATGCCCCTGATATTACTGCTCAAATGGCCAAAAGTAGCATCTTGCAGCGCCCCCTGTAGGATTCGCCCTCAACAGCCCACAAAAATTTTAAGATTACTGCGAGCCCGACACAGTGTAGATTGACGTGAAAATGAATGTGGGGTGTTGTCAGCGCAATGATAAAACTGCATTTCAAAACTGATTTTTTTTCAGCGCTCATTTCTCATGTCGGAATCTTTGGCCCTTCTGGAAAAAAGAAACCGAAGGGTATTGGCACCTAAAATTTGCAGTTTATCTATTGAAACAACCATATTTCACCCACAAAAATATTACGCAAATCTGAGACCATCAAATATCACCCTCTGCCTGATTCTTAGAAAAACTGGCTTTAAAGGTATACAATGTAGGATTTGACAGTTAGCGCTATGAGCCACCCTCACACCCAGTGAGCTGTTATTGGCTGGGCGCTGCACACCCAAAGCCCAAAGGCTGACATCCTGAAATGTACCAAACAAATTAAAATAAGAAAATACAGGCAGCCTGCAGAGTTTCCATAGATACAGACACTACCACACACTTCTAGTGGGTCAAAAGTGATGAATGAGAAGGATTATTTTCATATGAGTCCATACATTGTTTTTCATGAAAATCCTCCTCTGTATACCAATAACTGTCAACTTAGGGCCAGAAGAAAACTGCATAAAAGCTTTACACATAAAAGCAATAACAGACAGGTTTAAATGCAATAAATTACAGGTGGGGCATCTTACCTTACAAAGCTGTACAAAAAGATAGGTAGCCCCAGCTTGAACACATCTCCAAAAAGCATTGTACTCGGATCTGCCGGAAAATGACAGTTTAGAGACCAATTACTACAACAAATTCTGACTATAGATCAAAGGTGCTCACATACTCCTGTTCCAGGTCACTAAAGTCAACAGCCTGTTTCCTTGCAATAGAAAAGCAGCATCAATAGTCCCTAAATCAAAACACAACTTGGTGTTTAAAAAGTTTGTTCATCAAAAAATAATATTTGGACCACAGAATCCTTAATACAAATACATCCTTTGTGCACTGATCATTTCAAATTATAATCCGCCGTCACAAATTTATTCGCATTTTAATCACAGCAAATCATGATCATCTCGGATAGAATTTATCTTTGACCATCTTCAGCGATGACGTCACAGAAGGCATCTAGTGTAGAGCCCGACCGATATGGGATTTTTAAGGCCGATACCGATACAAATATTTGGTGATTTAAAAATCAGCTATTCCGATATATCGGCCGATATATATATTTAAAAAAGAAATTCCAGAAACGCGTAACAAAACATAAACAGATTTCCCTAACATTAGTTATATGTAGTTATTTATGAGTCCTCGCTAAAATAATAGGACAATGCAGTTTAAAAATAAACTTGTTTGTTTTATTGTCACAACAGAACAGAAGAACATCAAAATATATTAAAGTTCTGATAAATAAAATGTATAAAATACAAAGTTAAGATATGAAACTCAAAGTCCTTTGAACAATAACACCAAAACAAAAAAAAAAATCAAAGTTACCAGTATTAATAGACTTGGTAAGCTTCATAAATATAACTTTGAACAAGACTGGAAAAAAAAAATATTCTGTTAAGTTCTATAAGTTCTGATAAATAACAACAGCAAAATATAAACTATATGAAGTAGTGTACTGAACAAAAAAAAAAATCAAAGTTACCAGTATTAATAGAGTTGGTAAACTTCATAAATATAACTTTGAACAAGACTGGAAAAAAAAAATACTCTGTTAAGTTCTATAAGTTCTGATAACAGGGACGTTGTAGAGTGCCCTCTGGTGGACAAACTATGCAACGGCAACACTCATAACATGGTTGAAGAGTGTTTCGTCCATTTTTTTATATTCATTTATCGGCCATTATAAATGCCGATACCGATAGTTTGGAAAATGCCTAATATCGGCCGATAATATCGACCCGCCGATAAATCGGTCGGGCTCTAATCTAGTGATTCGTAATTGTGGATTATTGTCTTGGGAAAATGCCAAATATCGGCCTTGTTTATGGCTGCAACAATAAGGTTAATACATGTAGAAGCGTCACGGTCCATAACTTCCCAAAAAACCCCACGATCCGAAAGGCATAGGTGGATTTTGCGAAGAGGAAATGAGCGGATTTCACGGAGCCCGGCGTTGTGTCCAATTCTGCTCCACCATAAAATCGTGTTCCCCCTTTGAGAAACATTTGTGATGCTGTTGCTCATTTAAGAAAATCATGAAAGAAATAACGTAACGGGCATTGATGAATCAGCTTGCTCTAAAGAAAGTTATCACAGATGGCGCATGGTAAAGCGATGGAATTTGATATTCTGCCATCTCCTGCAATTTGTCCTTTTGCATTATTGCGCTCTTCTGCTCGACAGTGATCACACAGTTACCCCGTGCTTTAACGACCTGTTCTGCCATCATACTCAGAATAAAATGTACATTCGCTCTCCACACCATTTAGGGATGTCATCGTATTGCATTATTTGCTGAAACACAATTTCACAGGGGAACTCAATCAGACACAACACCGGATCAGGATAAGAGATCTGCTCTAAACACTTCGCTGATGACTGCTGTTATCAGCCAGATGCAGAGACCCAGGAAAAGTCCGGACATCACTGTGGGTTAGGAATTACTGAAATCGCCCCTTAATAAGCCATCGGTCAATAAACCGAACCCAAACTGCTCCAGTCCCCAATTGTCCCCATCTATTCCGAACTCAGAGAAGCCGATCAATAAACCCAGGGTGCCGTTTAATAAGCCTATCCTAAAATGAGTGTAGAAACTATCATACGCAAAAACTGACTCAAAACAAAACTAAATCCATCATCCACCGCTAGACCTTCAGTAAAATCAAAACTTTGGCCATGATAGCGAAGCCAGAACCAGACCAGGAGCTGCAAGTGGAGAATGAAAAAAGCGTAAGCTTCTAATCTGTTCAAGTAAATGGGATGCATAATTCGCTAGCTAGCATGCTAATGCTTTTCGCCATTAAATTAATAAATTCAAGTTTCCACGACAACTATTACTACTGCAACTTAATACTTGAATAGCAAAAAGTTTAAGCATGCTAGCAAGCCAGGGTTGCGTTTCCCAAAAGCATAGTAGCCAAGTAAGCAACTTACATAGTTTGTCCATTCAGTTAGTGGTACCAACTGTGTAAGTTAGCATCTGTGATATCGGGAAACACACCCCAGCTGTGCAAGCAGGGCCTCACTTCACCTGCAAGGGCCGTGCTGTTTGTCAAGTGTGCACTGTGGAATCAGAGTTAATAGACTCAGAAGGTCTCGTGTTTTCATCATATGTATGTAGGCTACCAATTTTCAGACACCTTTCCTTGTCATGGCCTAATAAGACTTTCAGTAAGCAGTTTCAGTGCCTACAGGCTGTTTGTCACGTTCCTTTTCCCCCTCTGATGTGAAAAAAATTGTTTTCATCAATTTATGGAAATAATCTTCTTTGACGACATCTCGTTTCCTATTGTTTTCAGCTTGACTTCCACGTTTGGAACACGTACGGTAACACAATATCCGCTAATTGCAAATTTGGGTCAAAATTCATTTTGTTTTTGGAAATCTCCGCTCGCCCCTCTTTAACCCTTTCCAGGCTCATGTTGCAAATTTGCAACAAAAAATCAATTGATGACTGATTATAATTATTATTATTGTATGAGAACTACTCTCCATGAAAGAAAGATTTTTCATATCTCAAAATAATAAATTGGGCTGGAGAGGGTTAATAGGGTCACTTTGGAGAATAAGTGGCTAATCTGCGGCATTTAATTAGCTGGATACTGTTCATGAACTGTTTAGTGAAGCGTATACCAGATTAGTTTTTATTTAAGAAAATTCGATGAATTTGCATTTTAAAGGCAATTTAAGAATTCCTGGGTTATTCTCAATTTTCTCTTTAGTAAATCTTGTGTTTCACTAGTTTTACTGCCCATAACCAGCGGCTGTCATCTTCAGCTGATCCAGCAAGTGGATTTACAGTAATTAATCCCATTCAGAACAGCACATCAACAACCAACTTACAGTCAACAATAATCAACTAACTAACCAATGACATTATGCATACCATTTGCAGATAAAATTGCAAAAATTGTTGGCTGCAGATAACTGGTTAACGTAAGAGAGACAAACTGTCAACAGAACATTGCTAGGTCGATAATCTGTAAAATCGATACTCACAATCCACTGCATTTGTATGTGATGAAATAAGGGAAGTATGCCAATGCGAAACAGTTCCCGAAATGAAACAGCGTCATCTTCTGCAGTTATTGAGCACAAGTGATCCCGCTAAAAAAGATCACAAGTTGTTAGCTTGTTGTGGCTTGTGCACAGTGTAATCTTCAATTCAGGCAAATGTGCAATAGTTCATAAAACTACAACTAACCATGTGATTAGCCGACGACCGACGAGGGAAGTAATCAAGACAACATGCATTAAACATCGCTAAACAAATAACCCCAAGTAATAACAAAATTAAATTTCTGACGCTATTAATTAACGTCAGTTAAATTATGAAACTTTGTGAAGTAACTGTGGGAAATAACCCAGCCAGCTAACTCCCAAGCTTTCACAGGAGGAAGGGACACTGTTGAGGGGAACAGCGAATGAATAGCCAAGCAAGGCATCAAACCACAATACATGTCTACAGATATATTAATTGTACGCGAATATCAACATACTCCTCAATTTTTCAAATATGACATTGTTACTGCATTGTGGAAAATTCAGCACAAGCCACCCACGAATATGGAGACTTAGGTAAATTACTGACTAGCTACCTTGTTGAATTAATCCGCTGCTTGCCCCTTCATCGGTCGAGGACCTACGTCCCACACTCTAATCCCTCCGATCACAAGAAGGTAGCTAATGTAACTTAAGTTCCGCATGCCGTCGACAATTCCAAGTAATCTCACGTCGTGCGTAGCCCGAATTCCAGAAGTAATTTTTTGAGTAGTATTTACTGATGGCGAGACGAAGCTTCATAAAGCTTTGAGGCTTTCTAGCATAAAGGTTAATATCGGCTTTGTGTGCACACAAACCCCCCTGGTGGCCAAAAACTGCTAAACAGTCAGATTTACTCCCGGCTATCTAAACTAGTTGTGATACCCTGGCATAGAAATAATCACTGCCAAGAATAAGAATTAAATTCATCTTCATATATCTCAAGTATGGTTCATGTATTCATTCATATAAATATAATTTCGTTTTTTGTTTAGTGTATATGGGTGTGTAACATGGCAATACAATAAAATCTAATATTTACTGTCAATTGCTTGGTAATATATAATTTGTCAATGTTTGAATAAATCATAGCAATGACAGGGGGAACTGTGTCCTACAACTGTTGCAGTGTTTTAACTAGGCAGAGGACCGTGATTGTGCAGATGAACATAGAATAGGGCTGTGAATGTTCTTGTGCAACTGATGTGGGGTCTGATGTGGGAGAACCTGATTCATTTTTATAAAGAAACAGTATTTGTTTCACAGTGCTGGGACTGAAGCGATTAATCTTTTTGGAAATTACTTCTCCTGCTTTGGGGAGAACTCTTTCACAAGGCACAGATGAGGCTGGGGTGCACAAGAACTCCTTGGCAAGTTTGTACAGGTTTGGGTACATGCTCTTCTGGCTGTCCCAATAATGAGGGGGATCCTCTCTCCTGCCAATGTTTGGTTGTTACAGATATCGCTGAACTTCAACTGAGGCATCAGCGGTCACATTGTGAGTTCTTCTGGACTCCCTCACAGTGGCATCCAAATTACATCAGTTTGTTTCCTGAGAAGCATAAACAGATAATGTAAGTGAGGGTCATAATTAATCCAAATTGACTTTAATCCAAAGGAAAAAATAAATACTAGGTCTTTCAACAACAGCATCCTGTGATGATGTTGATGCTGCAGCTGGAGATGGTTGCGAATGAGTTGTTCTTATAACATTGACGAACTCAGAGGTGAGTCGTTTGACTGCTTCATCAGTCTTTGTTGGGCTGAAGAAACAAATTGCTTTGAATCTTGGGTCAAAGAATGTTGCCAGCGACATAATACTCATGCTCTGTAAGTTGTGCAGCTTTTCCCTCAGGAGCCTGAGGAAGTGCTCTCCCAATTCTCTTGCCAGTGGAATTGTTGCCTTTGTTGCCTCCTCTTGAAGCATCTTTTCAACAATGTTTAATAATGGTACCACTTTTGAGCCGGATACTCTTCTTTTCCTCTGATAGCTCCACAGTGGCCTCATGGAATGGAGAAAGGATCGACAGGCACCCAGTAACAGTGTTGCATTCCTCAGAGGTCAGTGCATAGATGTCGGTTTCTGAGCCAGCCAAAGCAGCTCCCACAGGCTCCCTGAGGTCCATCATTTGCTGCAGCATTTGAAAGGTGCTGTTCCACCGTGTTTCAACCTCTTGAATCAGTTTTAGCTTTGGTTTCCCCATCTGCTCCTGAACAAGTGCAAGCTTCTCCTTTACAGGCAAAAAAAGTAAATAATGTTATTGTCACCTGCGCAGCAGTATAAAACAAATAATGCATTAACATTTCTGAAAATAATGTTAGTGAACTAACTTTTGCGGTTGTGCTGCTTCTGAAATACCCTACCAGCGTCCTCGCTTTGGCATGAATAGAGCACAGCACAGGCTGACTAAAAAGTCTTATTTTGTACAGCATTTATGCGAACTGTGCTGCGTTCAGGTGCCTTCAGGAAAAGTCAGACCTTATGCCCTTCTCCTCTTCTTCTTCTTCTCTTGAGCTGGCAGGCTCCATGCCGTGAAGGCGTATTGCTGCCCCCCTGTGCTGAATCTACCGAATCAGCACAAAAATGGCTTGATTTTATAGGACCCCAAAAAATGACATTTAATATTAAATATCAAAAACTAAGAAAAACATTCAAAAATCTGTTCAGATGCAACTTAATTCAGTACAAGCTGAATTTTTTAAAGTCTGAACGGTATCAATAGCTTAAACGGTGTAGGAGAAGTTGATGGGCCAAATTTTGGCAGAAGAAGAAGAAGAAGTACAATTAAAAAAAAGACAATTAAAATTACAATGCAGTGCATTGCAAAAATAAAACATGTAATAACTCACTGAAAGTGTTCTTACCTTATTGGGAGAGATAAGGTCAAGTGTTCTCATATAGGAGAAAACATTTTCTTACTTGCAGGCTCTATGAGAACAAACAGCGGAAAAAACTCACCTCTATGTCACTCAAACTCAGAAAATGCCAACACTAACCCACAAATTGTGATGGAATCCATTGCGGTTTAAATCTGTTAATACGCGCAAAATTTCGAACCACTTCCTGAACCAGCGGGGCTTCAAACATCATCAATGATGTCACTCGCCCTTAGCGATACAAGCCACGCGCTTCACAAAGACTTCCTGGATTTCTCGACACTGGCTCCGAAGCATCAGTGCAGTACGTCCCACTAATAGTCACTAATAGTATAATTATGTAGCCAGTTAAGAATAGTTAAATAGCCATAGTACAATGACATATATCACTTAAAAGTATTTAAAAATGGTAACTTACTGGTATTAACCCATTAATGACCACTGTCCCATTTTTGGGACGCGGTACATTTTGAGTGAGCTGCTGTAGGTTAGTCAAGAGAAGTCACTGGCATCCAGGTAAAGTGCTTATGAGAGTAGTCTCCCTTTACAGCAATAGTCGGGTCCGCCATTTGTATGAATTTCTTGAGTCTGTAACAGCACTCTGAGATGCTCTAAAAAGTGAGTGTGCCTTTTTTTCTGACACATTTTTTTTTACAACACTAAGAACAAAAATCGGAGATTGCAGCATTATCTAAATATGTTCTTTTTTTTCCTCAGAATGATCTTTTTATGTTTTCAACGATCTGTATACCTTTGTAATGGGACATAATTATTTGGGGTCCTCGATGATAAAATAATGATTTTTCACCGAAATTTAAGCATTGCATGTTCATTGTACAATGTATCTGATAATAAAATGTAACTTTTACCTTTGAAAGGAAATTTGGGCATAAATGCGCACACACAAAATCACATCCCAGCTTCAAATTACGACAATTAAACCAAATTCTCTGCTCATTTAATATGACTGAAGATAAGCTGATATCCGGCAGGTAAAGGCTGTACTCTGGCTGGGCAAAGCTGCTCACGTTACAATAATAAACTTTCGTCTGACAATGAAACCTGGTCGCCCCGAACCATATAAAATAGTCAAAACAAGATTTTCATCTGGTATGGCAGCCCAAAGGTAAAACACTACTTGAATATTTAGCAAGGAATAGGAATTATGCCAATAATACATGTCTTGATAACAAAATTGACATTATTAGGTCAAATATTCCACTCTACATTAATAATTTTTCATTGGCCATTGAAGACCCTTCTGCTTTTAATAAATTTCATCCAGTCTCTTAACCTCCGCTGCATGAAACCCGCAACTCGTCAGCTTGATTTAATTCCAACAGAGCTACTTTAACCCCTTAAGCCCTGAGCCTCTTTTTCGAAAATGGCAAGCCCAAAATGAAATGAGTATATCTCTGCATCTGCTTGGTCAATTTGAATAATCTTGGTATCATAATAAAGGTAAGATTTCAGCCATGGTGTAAAAATCACTATATATGTCACTGAGTCAGAGTAAATGGAGATGAAACACAGTATAAATGAAAGATCTCATTTTGCACCAAACAAAGTTTTACTTCGATCCCTTGTAAATTTGTTGAGTTGCAGTCTGAAACCTCTAAAAAATGACAGCACAGAATCTCATTATTATCTGTGCCCAAGTTTATTCTGATCAGGTAAATCAGAGCAAAATTAGAGAGGAATGTCTAAGTGGCTTCTCCAATTTGGCAATTTAGGTACCTTGTGTTCCATTTCAGATTTCTCAGATACCAAACTGTAAAACTCATTTAATTTCACTTATATATCACTACAGGCATCCATTCCATCCAAATACAACATTTTTTAATTTTTAGAATTAAAAAAAAAATTATTATTATTTCTGCCAGTTTTGTTGCCTATACAATTTCCCATTCAAAGATAATACATACAATGAAAATGAAGTTTGACTCCACTGGAGCAGATTTATTAAAAAACAAAACAAATAAATAAAATTATAAATACAAAGGCAATGTGAAAAAATGTTAAAGAAACATTTGACAACAATTCTATGGTCAAAGTGCCTATTCAACGAATGGGTGAAGAAAATACGTACTGTACTGTTGTAGTCTCAGTATTTGTGCGGAATAGTGCAAAGATTCTATAAGAAAACGACTTTGAAAATGAATGTTTAATATTTGGCGGATTATTATTCGGACAATACCTCAAACAAACTAGTTATGCGTTTATATTGTTGCGCTATTCAAGAACATGCAAATGTCCCATGGACTCAGTTTGACGCACTGGGAACGCAAGGCTGTAGCTCAGGCTAGGTTTCTGCGATTAAGGTGGTTTAGAGTTCGTTGGAAACATTAGGACTCATAGAATCAAATGCCTACCGGCATAGTCTTACTGACAGCATCACAAGCCGATCGCGGAGAGGAAAATACATTGCAAGCTAGCTGAATGCTGAGGAGCTGAGATCTTTGAAGCAACGCCCTTTGAAAGAACATGCTAGGATACTGGCAGATCTAGTTTCGTTATAACACGAACACATTGGGCTAACAATAGGAAGTGCAGATTTACCCTCGAGCAGTTTTTTATTGCAAAACATCAAAGGTAAGATTTTTTTTTTTTTTTGCTCATCTCTGTAGACTGTGAAGTGCATGCCTGCTGTTCTTTGAGTGTGGTGTCGGTTTAAAATGACAGGGCTCATATCGTTGGATTCTGTGGACTTTCTTCTTTTATTTGAGGTATGGTTTTTATGCATAGCACTAATTCAGGAGAAATTCTGGCGATTCAGCGCTGATATGATTTGATCCTATGTTTTGCTGCATGCTTATTTACTTGCTTGGTGCTTGAATTGTGATCGGTTGAGGTAAAAATGGTTTACATGAGCGTTTGGCCGAGTCGCGAAATGTGGATATGCCGCATGACAATGTTGCGATTTGGAAACATGCTGTATTTATAATGCATAACAACCGGCCCCCGGTATCGGGGCGTAGGTCTTAAGTTAACACTTATTTGAGGCAGTTGGTTGCAGCTTACTGACCATTTTTAACAGTTCTAAAGCCATAGATGTCGTCCAGTGTTGTTTTCAGCATGCCATAGTTCAGATGCTCCTTAAGAAGCCTGTGCTTGACCCCACTGGCCCACATAATTTTAGGCCAATTTCAAAGCTTTCTTTTTATTTTAGGTTTTAGAGAAGGTTGTTTTTAAAGACAGGAAAAAAAACATTTGTTGCAGCTCTTTCCCAAACAAATTTACATGATCTTCTCGTTCCGTAAATTTTTTTTGCGAATTTTTGCTATTTTTATGTACAGAGTAATCAAATGTCAAACCTCTGAAATACAACTTATGTTGCATTTCAACAAGTCCATGAATGCTGCCATTCCTTATATTTCAACCAATCAAAAAATACTTTGCGTGGCAATGTCTCGGATGTTCTGACACACTTGGACACCAGGAAATCAGCTGATCTATATTAAGTGGATAAAAAATAGTCTTGATTATCACGTGTGCTGCAGCTTAATTTTACACCGAATGATCAAGGTTTGATATTACCAATCATTATTAGAATCTGACCAACAAAATCGGTCATAATGCCGTGTGTGCGGCTGTTGGTTGCTCTATCAAAAGGGGAAACTCGGACCTACCTGTACGCATAAGCTTGGACAGATTTCCATTGGCGAAGCCTGACTTGCTACGGCAGTGGTTGCACAACCAGGGGCAAAGCACAAGACTCTGGGCCCTGTACATAAGAAGCCTCTGTGCCCCCCCTACCCACCCCAATCCAAACATTTCAATCCAAGCCTCTTGAGGGCCTCCTGCCCCTTGGGGCCCTGGATACTCAGTCCCACTTTTGCCCCCACTACGACGCCCCTGTGCGCAACATCGGACAATGGGACTTCGTCCCAGTGAAGAGTCACCGGTTATGTTCTGCTCACTTTTTACCCTTTTTTATTCAGGAGCATATTTAAACAAAATACAGAATTGAATTGCCCAGTAAATATTAGAATATTTTGAAAGATGGTGCCGTGCCAACAGAATTCAGTCACCGGCAGGCTCCCAAACCTAAGTGCCAGTCAACATTAGCGAAGCTGGAGAAACGACAGCATCAGTTATAGATAGAACAGGTATGTTTTCCCAATCTTATATCAGCTTATAATTTGTCAATTGTAGTTATACCGATTCAACAAATGATTCATCAGACAAACTCTTGCTTATAGTAGGCATGTTTTATTTCATTTATAACCTCCACGCTCACAAGTTCCAGTGTCCGGGTGACGTGGTAAGCTACCCCAATTCCAACAATTATGGCATACTGCCAACAACTTATACAACTGATCTTCTCGAGCTGATAAAGCTGAATCTTCAAAAAGTACCCAAAAACATATTTGTGTACTCAGGTCAAGTTAACTTAGTTCAAGTCAGTTCCTTTGTCCAATCTATAAAGCCCGATTCCAATGAAGTTGGGACATTGTGTAAAACTTGAATAAAAACAGAATACAATTATTTGCAAGTCCTTTTCGACCTATATTCAATTGAGTACACAACAAAGACAAGATATTTAATGTTCAAACTGATAAACTTTATCATTTTCTTGAAAATATTCACTCATTTTGAATTTGATGCCTGCAACACGTTCCAAAAAAGCTAGGACAGAAGCAACAAAAGACTGGTAAAGTGGAGGAATGCTCAAAAAACACCTGTTTGGAACATTCCACAGGTGAACAGGTTAATTGGAAACAGGTGAGTGTCATGAGTAGATACAAAAGGAGCATCCCCAAAAGGCTCAGTCGTTCACAAGCAAGGATGGGGTGAGGTTCACCACTTTGTGAACAACCACGTGAGCAAACAGTTTAAGAACAACGTTTCTCAACCTGCAATTGCAAGGAATTTAGGGAATTTATTATCTACAGCTCATAATATCATCAGAAGATTCAGAGAATCCGGAGAAATCTCTACACGTAAGTGGCAAGGCCGAAAACCAACACTGAATGCCCGTGACCATCGGTCCCTCAGGCAGCACTGCATTAAAAACCGACATTATTCTGTAAAGGATATTACCATGTGGTCTCAGGAACATTTCGGAAAACCATTGTCAGTTAATACAGTTCGTCGCTACATCTACAAGTGCGAGTTAAAACTCTACCATGCAAAGTGAAAGCAATATATCAACAACACCCAGAAACGCCGCCGGCTTCTCTGGGCCCGAGCTCATCTGAGATGGACTGACGCAAAGAGGAAAATTGTGCTGTGGTCTGACGAGTCCACATTTCAAATTGTTTTCGGAAAATCATGGACGTCGTGTCCTCCAGGCAAAAGAGGAAAAGGACCATCCAGATTGTTATCGGTGCAAAGTTCAAAAGTCAGCATCTGTGATGGTATGGGGATGTGTTAGTGCCCATGGCATGGGTAACTTGCACATCTGTGAAGGCACCATGAATGCTGAAAGGTACATACAGGTTTTGGAGCAACATAAGCTGCCATCCAAGCGACATCTTTTTCAAGGACGCCCCTGATTATTTCAGCAAGACAACGTCAAGTCACATTCTGCACAGGTTACAACAGTGTGGCTTCATAGTAAAAGAGTGCGGGTAATAGATTGGCCTGCCTGCATTCCAGACCTGTTTCTCATTGAAAATGTGTGGCGCATTATAAAACACAAAAAAAGACAAAGGAGACCCGGACTGTTGAGCAACTGAAGTCATGCATCAAGCAAGAATGGGAAAGAATTCCACCTACAAAACTTCAACAATTTGTGTCCTAAGTTCCCAAACGCTTATTGAGTGTTGATAAAAGGAAAGGTGATGTAACACAGAGGTGAACATGCCCCTGCCCCAGCCTTTTTGGAATGTTTTGCAGGCATCAAATTCAAAATGAGTGAATGGTTCCAAAAAAACAATAAAGTTTATCAGTTTGAACATTAACTATCTTGTCTTTGTAGTGTACTGAATTGAATATAGGCCAAAAAGGATTGGCAAATCATTGTATTCTGTTCTTATTCACGTTTTACACAACGTCCCAACTTCATTGGAATTGGGGTTTGTAAAAGGAACAAGCTCTCAAGCCTAATTCAGGGTACAGGATCAGGACCACGTTCTTGCTAAGGCTGTCCAAGTCGGTTCCTCTGTCCAGTTTGTTTGGAACAAGTTCCCCATCCTTCAACGGTCATTAGGATTGCAAACAAGTTCCTCTCAGGCTACTCCATCTTCCTTCTGGACAGTTCGGCTCTTGCGAAGTGTGCACTCCATCTGGTAGCCATACCGGAAACCCACTGACCGGAGATTGGCTTCGCCCTCAAAATCTGAATTGTGATGTGCCTTCTTCTTCTGGGCTCCATCCCACTGTTACTATATTACTGGCAATAAACCTTACAATTGGATTATATTCTGCCTCTGCATTTGATTCCTGGTCTGGGTCAAAAGACTGGTTCTAATGTTTTGGCTCGTCAGAGTATAAATGTGTGTGTTGATATATAAAATATATGTGCTTGTTTAATTTTTGATATAATCTTGTTTATCCAGTCTGTCTTTGTAAAGCATTTTATTGCAAAACCTGTTTGCTTAAAGAGTACTATACAAATGAAATAAACTTGAACCTTGAAGGACCTGAAGTCCCTTGTACCATGAAAAAAATTATGTCATATATCAAAATCAACTCTTAAAATACCCATTACTGTGTAAATGGAAAAAAAATTTACTTATTATAAAATTTTGTACAAGATTTATGGCTTTCTCGTGAACTGCATGGGCATGGCCGGAAAGACCACTTAAGGGGTAGGGGGTCATTTACATTGACTGTGATTGGCTGAGCTCCTCATCAATGAAGATAGGCAGATTACTCAAGTACAACTTGACATAACACGGGCATGAAAAGGTTCAAGCCCAATTTGAATCTGGGTTCTGGGAAATGAAATCTTGAGAGCTGTTTAGGGAAAAGTAGTCATCTGCTCATTCTTTGTGTATAATATAAGATACACTTTATAGAACCCCATGGGGTAATTTGTCCTCTGCATTTGTCCCATCCTATTGTTAGGAGCAATGGGCAGCCACAGAGCAGCGCCTGGGGACCAACTCCAGTTCTAAAGCCTGTTCCTTGGTCAGGGGTACTGGTAGGAGTGCACATTTTTGTGGGTGGGGGTGACCAGAGTACCTGGAGAACATGCAAACTCCACACAGGAAGGCCCCAGGCCAGATTCGAACCCCCAACCTTCTTGCAGTGAGGCAGCAGTGCTAACCACTATGATGATGATAATAATAATGATAATAATAATACATTTTATTTAAGGGCGCCTTTCAAGAGACTCAAGGTCACCTTACAACACATAATTAAAACATACATTAAAATAGCAGCAATAAAATCAAAAAACATTAAAAAAATATTCAAAATGCATGGGACTGTATAATCAGAGGGAGTATGCATGACGAAAGAGATGTGTTTTGAGACCAGATTTAAACAGGGGGAGTGACTTGGTGTTGCGGAGGTCAGGAGGGAGTGAGTTCCAAAGCTGGGGAGCAGAGCAGCTGAATGCTCTGCTCCCCATGGTAACGAGGCGGACAGAAGGAACAGAATGATGACTAAAGTTCGCTAGAACACTATCTGGTTGTGATTGTGAACCAGTTATCACTGCCCCAACTATAATTGCAGTCTGAAAAACTTAACATATTTTTGCCTCAGCAGAATATCAGTTCTACCCAGCATACATGGCTTCATATCATCATAGTGTATGTAATACAAGACATGGAGCATATCTTTCCTCGGCTTTTTCTGTCTTATTAATGCTACACAGCAAGTAGACCCAATATGGAGAGCATATGAAACAGCAGTTTCCTCCCAAAACCTAATAACTGGTCGTGCCTTCAACCTTTAGTCACACGTGCGACCAAACACTTCCAACAATGGTACAACGTAAATACATATTTTACAAGGCTGTAAAATTATTTTGGCACCGTCTCTGAAAGATTGTTTTAGTTTTGCTGCTTTGGAGGATTTTAGAATCTGAAATGCCTGTTTAGGGTCACCCAACCATATCCCCATGCGTTTCAAGTCAGGACTTAGACTTGAACCATTAAAATCTTAATTTTGTTTCTTTTGAGCTATTCAGTGGTGGACTTGCTCATGTGCTTGGGATAGTTGTATTCTACAACCCCAATTCCGAAATAGTTGGGACGAAGTGTAAATTGTGGATAATATCAAAATGCAATGATCTTCAGATCACATGAGCCAATATGTTATTTACAATAGAACATAGATAACATTTCAAATGTTGAAACTGAGACATTTTACATTTTTATCCACAAAATGAGCTTATTTAAAATTTTCTGGCTGCAACAGGTCTCAAAAAAGTTGGGACACAGGCAAAAAATGGTTGAAAAAGCAATTACTATATAAGAGAATCAGCTGAAAGAACATTTAGCAAATAATTAAGTTAACTGGCATCAGGATTGTAACATGATTGGCTATGAAAGGGATGTCTTAAAGAGGCTGAGTCTCTCAGAAGTAAAGATGGCCAGAGGCTCTCCAACCTGTGAAGGCTTGCGTAAAAAAATTGTGGAATACTTTAAAAGCAAGGTTCCTCAACGTCAAATTGCATAGGCTTTGAAGGTCTCATAATCGACAGTGCATAACATGATCAAAAGATTCAGAGAAACTGGAAAAATCTCTGTGCGTAAGGGACAAGGCCGAAGACCTTTACTAGATGCCCGTGATCTTCGGGCCCTCAGACGCCACTGCATAACTCACCGGCATGATTCTGCCATTGACATTACTAAATGGGCCAAGGAATACTTCAAGAAACCACTGTCTGTATACACAGTCCGCCGTGCCATCCACAGATGCCACCTAAAACTCTATCGTGCAAAAAGGAAGCCATTGTTGAGCATGATCGACTAGCCTCGCTGTATTCTGTGGGCCAATGCTCATTTAAAATGGACTGTAGCAAAGTGGCAATGTGTCCTGTGCTCAGACGAGTCCAAATTTGACATTCTTGTTGGAAATCATGGGCGTCGTGTACTCCAGGCTAAAGAGGAGAAAGACCACCCCTCCTGTTATCAGCGTTCAGTTCAAAAGCCACATCTCTGATGGTATGAGGATGCATTAGTGCATATGGTGTGGGACACTTGCATGTTTTAAAAAACACCATGAATGCTGAAAGGTATATAAAGGTTTTAGAGCAACATATGCTCCCCTGCAGACGACATCTATTCCAGGGAAGGCCTTGTGTATTTCAGCAGGACAATGCAAAACCACATACTGCAGCTATTACAACAGCATGGCTTCGTAGCAGAGGAGTCCATGTGCTGAACTGGCCTGCCTGCAGTCCTGATCTTTGACCGATTGAGAACATTTGGCGCATAATTAAACGAAAAGTCCTTCAAAGGAAACCCAGAACTCTCCAGCAGCTGGAAGCCTGTATTAAACAAGAGTGGGATCAAATTTCAATGGCTAAACTCAAGAAACTTGTCTCCTCAATGCCCAGACACCTCCACTCTGTGTTAAAAAGAAGAGGGGATGCTACACCATGGTAAACAGGCCCCTGTCCCAACTTTTTTGAGACCTGTAGCAGCCATCAAATTTAAAATGAGCTCATTATGTGGATAAAATTGTACAATTTCTCAGTTTCAACATTTGCTATGTTATCTCTGTTCTATTGTGAATAAAATACTGGCTGGTGTGATTTCAAAGTCATTGCGTTTTGATTCTATTCACAACTTACACTTTGTCCCAACTATTTCGGAATTGGGGTTGTAATAGTAATCATGAACACTTATCTCAGGCAAGCAAGAAGGATGTTAGAGATGAGAGGCCCGCGGGTCAGCCCTCGGCGCGGGCAGGGCGGGCATGCCTCATTGAAAATATCAGTCCGCTGTGCATTCCACAAATACAAGTTAAAGCTGTATCATGCAAAGAAGAAGCCATATGTGAACACGATCCAGAAATGCCGCCGTCTTCTCTGGGCCAAAGCTCATTTAAAATGGGCTGAGGCAAAATGGAAAACTGCTCTGCGGTCAGATGAATCAAAATTTGAAATTCTTTTTGGAAACCTCGGACGCCGTGTCGTGCAGACTAAAGACGAGAGAGACCATCCAGCTTGTTATCAGCGCTCAGTTCAAAAGCCTGCATCTCTGATGGAAAGGGGTTGCATTAATGCCTATGGCCTGGGCAGCTTACACATGGAAAAGCACTATCAATGCTGAAAAGTATAGAGAGGATTTACAACAATATCTGCGCTCATCCAGACAATGTCTCTTTCAGGGCAGGCCTTGCATATTGCAGTAAGACGATGCTAAACCACATACTGCATCCATCACAAAAGCATGGCTTTGCAGTAGAAGAGTCCGAGTGCTGCAGTCCAGTCCTGTCACCAATATAAAACATTTGACGCATCATAAAACTAAAAATCCGGCAAGAAGACCCAGGATGTTGAGCGGATAGAATCCTTAATCAGACAAGAGTGGGACAACATTGCTCTCCCAAAACTCCAAAAATTGGTCTTCTTACTTCCCAGACGTTTACAGACTGTTGTTAAAAGAAGAGGAGATGCTACACAACAATAAACATGGCCCTGTCCCAACTTTTTTCAGGTGTGTTGCTGCCATAAAATTCAAAATGAGCCAATATTTTTCATGGAATGGTAAAATGTCTCACTTTCAACATCTGGGCCCGTATTCACAAAGCATCTTAGCGCTAAAAGTAGGTCCTAACTGCCGAATTTAGGAGAAACTCCTAAAAAATGGGCGTGTCAGTCGTAAATTTAGGACTCCTAATTATTTTTACTAAGTGTTATTCATACAGCATTTTAGGCTTAAAAGTAGCTCCTAAGTCTGGGAGAGCTTAAAAGTAGTCAAGAGGACACCTAACTCGCTAAAACCTATTCACAAAGAATCGGAAAATGGCTGCTGCTGTTGAAAGACGGAATGACTTGGAAATTCTGAATGATGCGCAGTTGTTGAAAAGATAAGATAAGATGAGATACACTTTTATTGAACCCCGTGGGGTAATTTGCCCTCTGCATTTGACCCATCCTATAGTTAGGAGCAGTGGGCAGCCACAGAGCAGCGCCCGGGGACCAACTCCAGTTCTAAAGCCAGTTCCTTGGTCAAGGGTACTGGTTGGAGTGTTCCTATGATGTATGTTTTTGCGGGTGGGGGAAACCAGAGTACCCGGAGAAAACCCACACGAACACGGGGAGAACATGCAAACTCCACACAGAAAGGCCCCAGGCCGGAATCGAACCCACAACCTTCTTGCTATGAGGCAACAGTGCTAACCACTATGCCACCATGCCGCCCAAAATCAGTAATGTGACCGTGAAGGGATTTTATTTGTTGTTGTTGTTGTTGACTTGGTAAGCCCCAAAATAAAATGTTTGACAACACTGGAAAAATGCAACTTTGCAACGCGGACAATTTAGGGATTTCACAATCATCTGTCAGTCGCTCAATTCAACAAACAATCACTGCACTCTGTGAACCCCATATCATCCGACAGTTTATCCGGTTTCCAATGGACATTCGCCAACAACACAGAATTAAACTTGAATTCATGCACATCTCAGGTAGGCCTATGCCCGGAATCATCGGTAGTATTGACGGGACCCATATTTGAATTATTTCTCCGACCCAAGATAAAGAGGGATTTGTAAACAGAAAAAAAGTTCGCTCCATCAACACCCAAGTAGTATTTGATGCCAAATACAATATTTTGGACATTGTTGCGAAATGGCCAGGATCCACGCACAACTCTCGCATTTTAATGGAAAGCGGCTTATGCCAATTATTTGACTGGCATTATGCGCCTGCGGGATGCCACTTGCTAGGGGACAGTGGCTACCCCTGCAAACGTTGGCTCTTGACCCCTTACCTGAATCCACAACCGGGACCACAACAAAATTATAACAGGTAGGTCATTGTTGCTATATCCTGCATTGGCATAGCCTATTACATGTGCAGATGACATATACTATAAATTACAAATATACTGAACAACAGAAGAAACGCAAATTAATTAAAGACAGACCGGAAAATAAGTAGAAGCGCCATTATTATAGAAACTCAAATTTATTACCAGCGTGTGCACATTTACACTTATTTCATCAAACTTTTCCTTGTTTTGGGGTCACTTTGACTCAGTATATTTAGTCTGCCGTTTTCTTTTTCATGGTGTAAGTTAGAGCGCACAAGAGGACACGCAGTGAGGTGGAGAGTACGTGGTATTGGGCAGCTGAAGCGCCGGTTTCATGTGCTGCATGCATACTCCAATATTATATCTCTGCAGACCCGGAGGCAGCAGTTTCAGGACCGCACTTTCAGGACCGCAGTTCTAGGACCTTAGTTTTCTGCGACAGCGCCACCTATCGAACTGGATGACAGCAAGACCCGGAGGCAGCAGCTTCAGGACCGCAGTTCTAGGACCTTCGTTTTCTGCGACAGCACCACCTATCGAACTGGATGACAGCAAGACCAGTCTCAGCCCAGAGAGAGCCAGCAAAGTAATTACAACATGTGCCAAAGGCTGGTCTGGTAATCTGGCGTACCGGGCAATGCCCAGTGGGCCGACGCACATTCTGGGCCGATGCAATCCTAGTTTATAAAATTATAATAACATTGATAATTTTGAACGACCGCGCCGGCCTTTAAAACACGGAAAGCGGCCCATTGGTTCATTTTCTACATCGACACAGGGCTGGCCCAATGAAATCTCTGAGCCTTCCCTCCTCAGGGGGAAAAAAAACGCAATTGCGTGCGACCTGTTGGTAGCCAGTGGCCCACATTTAGGTGAGCAAACAGCAAATTCATTAAAACTAATACTAACGGCATTTTCAGACAGAGTTTATCGGCAGTACTGAGTGGCAAGAGCTCTCCCTGAGATTTTCAAAACTAAATTACATTAGTGACGCATGCGTTATATACCACTTTTTATTCTTCTACTTCACGATTCCGGTTATCTTGCATCTTGGCCATTTTTCAGTATCCATTTATACATTTGTTTTATGATATAGGAATTATCGAAATACTGTATTCTTGCAGATAAAAAAAAACGACGCAAAGGCTTAAGCCATGTACAGTTTATTAATGTTGTTGTTTTCGTCCTAAAAGTTTAAGAAGGCAGGCTTGCTGGGAAATTAGTTTGACCAATGGCCTTGCTTTTCCCCAATTGCGTTAACAGTCTAAAAAAGCGTTTCACGAGATCAGACAAAACTGCCAGAAAGCAGTGGAGAGGCGGAAAAGCTTCGAGAATAAAGTAAACAGACATTGGAGCCTCAGGCTTTCAAACGCTAAAAAAAATTGACCAGCTTTTTGGCCACGATGATCCTCATGTAGCAAGCAGTTTTCATTTGGAGGGGGACACGGAAAGCGGTAAGAATGACGTTAAATTAATAGGCCATCGCAAGTATGTGTTCGGTTAAAATTTGCTTGAGCTTACAAAAGGCCCCCATTGATGGACCAGCTGTTAATAACCTACTATTTGATGCATATTGATTCGTTGTTTTACGGCGGCAAATAAAATTTGTCCTGGAATACAGCAAGGAAGACTTTCAAACAGTGATGCACGATATGAAAAATTTCAACCAATAGCGATAACCGATAATTTCCTGCTTCTCATGGCCGACACCGATAACTGATAAATTCATATTTTTATATTTAATATAATCTTCATATAATCTGCAGTTTGTGCATCCAGGAGAAAAACAAATCTAGGATGCAGAGATGAAAAGCTGATATTTTAGTAGCTCTGGCCTATCTATAACAGCAAACAAAAGTTTTGGCTCTTCAAATGTTCATTTATTTTTTTCATGTCATATCACAAATATTTGTGGTCATTTGCTGTAAATAACAATAACAGCAGCAAAAGACAATCATAGGCCAAACATTGACCATATGAAATGAATAACGACCACACTGGTGAAGCCATGTTGATTATTAGTCTGGCAGAGACGGGGCCAGGCTTGGGTCCTGCCAAAGCCATAGATATTCTCAGAGTTGCAACCACAGACATATAAAAAACACTAGAGTGGATAAAGTCTTCGGCTGCGTCCGAAATCACTCCCTATATAGTGCACTACATAGTGGGTTCACCATTTTGTAGGGCTGCCAAATTGTTTGTAAGAATTTTTATCCCCTATATAGTGAACTCATTACATCCCACAATCCACCGCGAAATGTAGTGAACATCCGATGGTCACTAACCCAGCTATATATCCCATCATGCACTGCACACAAACCGAAAAGCTCCGAAAGAGCTGCGTTTAGTCAATGGAGTTTGAAACAGGCACGAGACATTTATTAGCTTCAGGCGCGAAAATTTTTTTTTTTTTTTTTTTTGAAACCAAACAGCGCAGGAGACCCGTTTTTTTACACAGGATATAAACGGACATTTAGGTACTATTAAAACGAATAATTATGAGTTAGAGGACAAAAAATAGATGACGATATTAAAAATTTATGGCCGATTTTATTATTTAAACGATAGTGGTAAACACACAGTGGGAAATATACTCCGTTCGGTTATCACAGAAATATGCCCAAATCGTTCAACTGAAGTTGAATAGGTACGATTTAATTTTGCGACAGCAATGATGCTATTAACAGCTGCAACAAAACGAGCCAAGTAGTGTCCGAGAGCGTTTCTTTCCTCTGCCAATGAGCTCACTACACAGTCACCTTCATAGTGAGTCCCTGTTTAGTCAGTAGGGAATAGTGAATGAGTGAGTGATTTCGGACACAGCCTTCGTTTCTGTGGCAGCACTCGGCTACCATCTTGTGTATGTATATCGGGGCAGACATTCATAGGAAAATACTACAGTAGAACGCGCCTAAATCGTCCTCTATAAAACGGAAACTCGCTCATACCGGACAACAGCTGATGTCCCGATTTTTTTTCTGTAATGTTTTTCCATGAAATAAATATCGAATATACCAGATTTATTATAACGGATTTTCGCTTACATCGGACAAAATGTCCAGTCCCGTCACAATGCATTTCCATTCATAAGCACTCGTGTATACCGGGCAAGCTGGTTTGCACCATGCACATATGCTGTCGCAACAGAGCAACGAAATTAAGTTCGGCTTTCCTACACTGTTATAAACTGACTGAATTTAACCGTCGAATTAACGCAGTCTCCTTGTCATTTTAACTGTAAGAGGAGCCCTGCGCGCATTTAACCGTGTTTTACTCTGAACATGCACTGAACTCTGTGGTAAACTTATTGTAAAATTACAGTTAAAATAACTGGCAAAAAGGTGCCAGTTAAATTACCTGGCAAAAAAAGGCTTCAGTTCATTCGTTTATTATTAACAGTGTATTCGCGGAAACTGAAACTGGCGCGGTTTCTTTTACATACCTTAGTTTTGAGACTTCTACATTGATCCCATTTGGGGCAACACGCAGTATCATCCTGTTTTCCATTGTGTCAGGGCAAAGACGGATTAAATGAAAACAAGTAGGTATGAACACTTCAGAATGAAGTTGTTCCGATCGTAATACACAAAGCATTCATCTGAGTAGTTACATTTATTTGAGTTGTCACCACGTCACTATAAAAGCATGACCTCTATAAAATATATGTAAAAAATGTAATTCATTAAGAGAAATACGTTTGCGGCAATTGTGTTAAATTTAATATTTACCGTTCAGTAACGCAATTGCTGCTGTCTGTCCCATAGGAGATGACAGCGTGGCGTTTGTTTGGAACGATAGCGCTTCCCCACGAACCACGTGACCATTCAAGCAATGAAGTCATGAGTGGCGCCGCTCTGAGTTATCTATTGCTCTGGGTTCTGCTAGTAAGGCGCAATAGATGACGTAACCAGCGCGTCATGGCCTGTTTTGGGGCTACTGGGCCTGCAAACAATTTCCCCAATTTCAGTAATTTATCGGACCTTTTTATCGGATAAAATGTACCTATCGGATCGATAAAAATGACGTCATTTCTCCCCAAATCGGCCGATATTTTATCGGTCCGATAAATATCGTGCATCCCAACTTTCAAATTTTCCTATTTAAAACCCTGTCTTGAAGTTCAGAATCACCTGCCAGTAAACTTGCGACTAGCGAGTACTGCGGTTCTGAAGCTAGTGAGCTGTTCAATGCCCTGTTGAGTCTGTAAGATATGTAACGTTATTTAAAAAGGTTATGTATGAATCAATCCAAATAGTGCAATGAAAAATTATAAATGGCCTCAAAGTCACATTTCTTTTTCACATTCATGTAAATATATTAATAATAATATTATTATTATCATTATTATTATTATTAATAATAATAATAATAATAATAATGATAACTTCTTCTTTGTCATGGTGGTGCAGCGATTAGCACTGCCACCACACAGCAAGAAGGTTGTGGGTTTGATTCCGGCCTTGGGCCTTTCTGTGTGGTTTCAGGGCATGTAGGCTACAACTGAACTTAATTTTAACTTTTGGTAACAGCAAAGTGTGCGCGTATGGCGGGCCATCACGTCACGATCAGGTTGGGCCGCCATGGCCGAAAATGCCAGGGCCGTTTTTTTGTCCCAGTCCAGCCCTATGTGCCATCCTTCACAATTTATGCCAACAAAGAAACATACCTCAGCCGGATGATGATGGTGCTGCTGACTGCAGTTATGATGATGTCGAGGAGGATGACGATATTTGCAATGTTGCTGAACAAAGTGGACTGACAGTTTAGGGCAAACAAACTTGAACGACCCGACATTTAAATGATCACAACCATTGGGTAATAAGTTGCCAATTATTGGGGCAAATGACGAATTTCATCATTGCCTCGTTTTATGCTATTGGCGTTTTTACAACTATCTCTTTCCTATGTGTGTTTATTTGCCTAGAGTGTGATATGTGGGTACTGCGCATAGTGCACTTTCAGGAGTGCTCAACGTGTTATTATTTCATGGGACAGACCAGCCGCTCGGACTATTTCCTCATTTTTTTCCTCCATGGGTTGTACGTGGGATATTTTTTTCAATGGGCTGCCCTGTCGCCAAACAACCAATCACCGTGCTCATTGTCCCAAGGCTCGTGCATGAGAATTGATGTCATCGATAGCAACGGAGCCTATCTCAGAGCTACTCCTAGTATAGGAGTTACCAGTTTTAACTAAAAGTTGCTCTCAGCGGCTTTGTGAATAACTTTTAAGATTTTACTCCTACATAAAATGTTTTAGCGTGACTTAGGAGTACTCCTAGCAAGATAAGATGCTTTATGAATACGGGCCATGATATGTTGTCTTATGTTCTATTGTGAATAAAATATGGGTTTATGAGATTTGCAAATCATTGTATTCTGTTTTTATGCACGTTTTACACAACTTCCCAACTTCATTGGAATTGGGGTTTGTACATGGGATGTGATCCATTTCCTTGAATTTTAAGAAAGCCTTCAAAAGGGGTCATCTGAGGTCCTAATTATCATTGGAATTTCCTACAATAGACCTACGGTCATCCTACGTCAAACCCACAACAGTCCTACGAAAGTTCCACCATTGCACATTCTTTCTGCAACGGTCATGATTTAATCCTGCGATTACAATTCTTTCCTATGTCAGTCGCACTAATGTCTTGGAATTTTATGGCATATTTACCGATGGCGGTAGTATGACCCATATTGTTATGTTCATTTATTTAATTTTTTATTTAACCTTTATTTAACCAGGGAAGTCCCGTTGAGATTGAAAATCTCCTTTTCAAGGGAGCCCTGAGGGTTGAGGTGGAGAGGGAGACCGCTACTACACAGCCTTCAAATCCTCCTCTCCCAAACGCATGTAAGTCCCTTCTGTCGTGAACCCGCTAAAATTGTACAACATAAAGAATCATGTGACGTATGTGAAAGCCTTTTAAATGCACTTCAGTAAACATAAAAATCTTGTATGTCTGAAGATGCACTGTGACATATTTACAAAAAAAAAAAAAAATGCTCCAGTATTAGTGGCTTGGTTCCTGTTTAATTACATGGTTGAGGTTGTGCATATAAAATGTCTTGGATGAAAACAGAAAATGCAGTATATTGGAATTCCCTTCAGAAGCAGAATTTCATGTTATACATCTAAAAGGAACAGAGCTAAAAAAAAAAAAAAAAAAAAAAAAAACTAAAAACAGACCCGCCTCCATTCTAAGGTAGAGCAGGTAATATCTTCCATTATTACCTTCTGTGTAGCTCTCCGAGTGATGTATGGGAGTGGCAAACTTCCTTGTCGGATGAGTATATATATTTCATATTGCTGCAGCTCTAGTTATGCGCACATTGTAAGTGTATTATTATTTTATTCATCACTTTATAGAAATTCTACATGCAAGCATAAAAACCAGAACAAGAACCAAAGAAACCTTTTTGTGTTCAGACTTAAAATTTATTACATTTAAGCTCAGTTACACTTGCTTCTGCTCATTTTAAACTTTAGTTCTTTAACATCAATGATAACATAGTTACATCCAGCATGGAAACATCTACAACAGTGCTTTCAGGGCAACAAGGACAAATACTGTCAAGCCAAATATTGCCTCCAGGTGGAACTTTCATAACAGAAAAACAAAACACTCGTACACACAGATGACTACGGAGACTTAAGTCTTCTTGTTGGAGGGATGCTAAGGAATGACTATGGCTTGGCTAAGGAGGGTGTGAGTGCGTGTGAAGGGGGTAGGAGGTCCTACTGAGCCTCAGTGTTTCTGGGCTGGGGGTAGGAGTTTTACTCCTTGGAATGCATGTAGAGCAGCAGGTCGGCCACACGGTTGCTGTAGCCATACTCATTGTCATACCTAAGAAAGAAGACAAAGGGTTACTCATTCATATCAAATATCCTACACTAGAGAGCTTATAAGTACATATCTACTACATACTGCAGCAGCTTACAACATTTTTTTCTGAACCACAGTCCCCACAGACTTGAAAGCCCGCCATACATTGAAAACACAGTTTGAAATATACTGAACAACAAAAGAGACGCAAGTTTTTCTGTGTGGTTTAGACAAGGGGGTATGTGTCCTGTTGAGTTTTCCAACAAAATACAGAGTAAAGTTGGTGAGCAGTACCCAATGGAGCATGAGTTTGCAGACAAACACGATCACGTGTGATGGCGAGCACGTGTATGAATTAACGGAGGTGCGGCATGTTTTGAGCAATACCGCAGCGTCGCCAAAAATTGGGATTGGCGATTTCGTTGGTGTATCCGGGGTCTATAAAAGCAAACAGTAACATTCGACATTTACCGCATTTTCACGATGCCACGCCTCACACAAAATCTCAGGGAACGCGCCATTGGTATGCTTCATGCTGGTATGACGGGTCGCAACATTGCCAGACGTCTTAATGTTCACGAATCAACCATCAGTGGGCTGAGGACGAGGTTCCGGAACCTCTGGTTCCGGATATGTCGCCCATAGAGCACTTGTGGGACATTCTGGATCGTCGCGTTCGTGCCCGTATCCCGGTCCCAAACACAGTGGGGCAACTCCAGAATGCTCTGAGGGAGGAATGGCAGGCGATTCCGCAACAAGAAATCTGTCATTTAGTGGGTTCAATGCGCTGAAGATTGGCTGCATTAATTGCAGCACATGGTGGTCACACCAGATATTGACTTTGACCTGATCCAGAACGCTAAATTTCTCTTCATTTCTGTTGATAAACTCAAACACACTGTCACTATCAATTTCAAAAGACGTCCGCACACGACCAAAAAGAATTCTCCCATATAAAGCATACTAAACTATACTTGCGTTTCTTTTGTTGTTCAGTATATGTTCCAAAATCTGTATATTGCCGACGGACAGAGCATGACAGAGCATAAATATGCAAAGGAAAGATGTCCGAAATGCATCAGAGGATGTAGAATACACATGGGTGGGGTATACAGGGGGTGGGGTAAGGGAAAGATACTGGTCAAAAGAAGTTCAAGCGTACCAGGAGATCAGTTTGACAAAGTTGTCGCTGAGGGAGATGCCAGCCCCTGCATCGAAGATTGAAGAGTGGCAGTCTCCAACAAAGTCCGAAGAGACAACCTGGAAGGACAAACTGTGAGCTTGTATCCGTGAACCACAAATGGGGCTGACGAAACATTACATTTCATCACACAAAGAGGAAATGCTTCCAGTGAACTACATACATATGCACGGGAGGCAGGATAATAACTGCAATGCATTTAGACCATAGACTGTATAAAAAGATGGATGAAGCGACCGTGACGTCACCCATTGGTTTCAGCACACCAGTGAGGAAGCCTCGAATTTGACGATTTGAGCAGCGCCATTCTGTCATTTTGAAACCGGATGTGATTCCTATTGGACGAGAGCGTGAATTGAAGATCCAGGGAAGAACAAGGGGTGGATCTGACCGTATCAGACGAGGACCAGAGGATAGCCACACCCCTAAAGCATATTCTGGCTTTATCCTTTATTCTAGTCTATTTGGGACCATAATTTACAAAAATGAACATCATGATATATCGAAGGAGACTTGAAACTTGCGATAAATACCATAATGTGGAAAATCATTATTGAAATAATAAATCAGGTGAGAAAGTAGGGTCATTTTCTCACAGACTTACATAGCATTGAACTTCTTTCTGCAACACTGTGGCCATTAAATAGAATGCAATTTTAACAGATTTCCGCATTGGCTTCACTCTACAGACCCGGGTGCTGCGTCCATCTTTTTATACAGTCTATGATTTAGACAACTGGGCCTCCTTCTCAGTGCCAATGTTTAAATTCTCAGGCAGGGCACAGTCATTGTATTCTCGAGTTATGCTTCATTTCCTTCAGCAAACATATTCTGTAGAAAAAAAAATTTAAAGCTGTGTTATAGTAATGGATAGTAAATGAAGGCCAACTTGAAACATTTCATTTTTGTGATGACACCAGAGTGGCAGATCATTGCAGATGAAGCCTGGTAAATGGCGTCAGAACAAGGCTGCGCAGACACTACCCAGCGTTAATAATGACATGGAAAAATACTCTCAGTGTGGAGGCCACAGTACTCCACATTCCTGAAATGACTTCGCCCTGCAGTCACTTTATCATTAGCCAATGAGGAGCTGCTAGCCAACCTTACACAAATATTGGACCAATCACCTCTACTGTGTTTCTTGGCCTCTGCAGCCTGGCTTTATCACAGCAGGGATTCTATGCTGAGGCAGTCATGCAGTAAATGCAATCACATAATAAATGTTTCAAAGATAAACTTTTGAGCATGTTGTTCAGTGCAAATGAGTTCAGCACTGCAAAGTACAGTGAATACCACAGGCAATATATGAACAATTGTGCCTATTGCTGACATTATGCCATAAAAGTAAGCCTTTGATCCTAGGGCTAGCTTTTCTCTTGGGGTACAGTTACACTGTCAGGCTGACATCCCTGTCACTTTCCCTACAGCCATGCCCCCAAGCCCTTGCTTCCCTCTACTCACAGAGTCCTCCGTGTATCCCAGCACCCCCTTCATGGGCCCGTCGGCAGCCTTCTTCACTGCTTTCTTTATCTCCTCATAGGAGGCGGGCTTGGTCAGGCGGCAGGTTAGGTCCACCACGGAAACGTCAGCCACTGGCACACGGAAAGCCATGCCTGTCAGCTTTCTGTGAGGGAAAGCAGCAGAAAGAAGAGTTACACAGATTGCAGCTGGAATCAGGACCTATAACCTACTCCAGGGTTGAACCCTTCTCCAGTTTCCATGCAAACCTCTAGCTTTAATTGAAACGCTCGGCGCCGTGCGCGAACCAGCCAGCAGCAGACGCGGCTGCTGCCATCTTTACATTTGCAAGAGGAGTTGGCCAGTAATACATAGCCGCGCACACTCATGTTTGTCGGAGAAAATAAAGACAACTACCGTATATGACCATTTAGTAGCCCGGGTGTTTATTTCGCAAAATCGACTTGGACCCCAGGCGTTTATAAGAACCAGGCGGGTATTTGCAACAGGCCATTATTTATTTTTGCACCGACCTGCACCAGGCCAGTTCCGCTTTCCTACTCAGTTATAAACTGAATTTAACCGTTAAATTTACGCAGTGTCTCCTTGATATTTTAACTCCAAGTGGAGTCCTGCGCGCATTGGACCGTGGTTTACACTGAACATGCTCTGAACTCCGTGGTAAACTTAGTGTAAAATTACAGTTAAAATAACTGGCTAAAAGGTGCCAGTTAAATTACTTGGCAAAAAGGGCTTCAGTTTATTCATTTATTATTAACAGTGTATTCGCGGAAACTGAAACTGGCACGATTTCATTTCAATACCGGTACTTTAGTTTTGAGACTACTACATTGATCCCAGTTGGGGCAACACGCAATATCATCCTGTTATCCATTGTGTCAGGGCAAAGACGGACTAAAGACAACAAGTAGGTATGAACACTTCAGAATGAAGTTGTTCCGATCGTAATACACAAAGCATGCATATAAATTCATATTTGCATATAACGACTAGTTTCTTCCAGGTATAGACCTGAGTCAGACTCACAGTCACAGCTGAATGCGAACGCTTTTTCTTTGAATGAAACGAAAACGTAGGTAACTGGGCAATTATATAAAGGGTAAGGCAATTGTAGAGCTTATTCTTTAGCTTTGTCAAATAATAAAGCATAAATATTGTTGATTTACAATTCCTTACTCGTGTCCTTTTTTAAGTACAAAAAGATAAAAAAGAACGCGGAAAACAAGTCCCCCACCCAAAAAAATAATAATTGTCGACACCCATGTTTACTGTTTACATGCCTCTCATTGGATATTTATACATACACAAGACGGGAAATATTCTGCCGTGTGCGCTTTGGTCCAGCCAGTGACGACGTCCACTGTGGTTTTTTATATCTCTGTGCCAAAGACCGTCTGCTATTTTTTTCCCCCCACATCTGTATTGACATCAGATATACATACAAAGACAAACCGAAGCTTGTTTTAGCGTCTGTGTTACCGCAACACGGGGTAACACAGACATTTATGTACAATAGTGCAAATAATCGCCCGGGCGTTTAATTGAACCCCGGGCGTTTAATTGAACCGGCGTTTAATACTCAAAATGAGGTCGGACCCCCGGCGGCTTTTTGCACACAGGTGTGTATTTGCACGCGGGCGATTATTTGGTCATATACAGTAAATAACTTTTCTTGGGGAAAAAAACTTTTATTTTGATATAAAATTAATATGTATACGTTACTCCGTTCAGAAGCAGTGTGGGGATGAACTTTTAAACTTATTATTAGGAAAGGATCGGTTCAATATTTTTCTTGGAAAAAAAAACACGCATATATGGCTTCAAAATAAGACCGCCGGCAAGATGATGCTAGCTCCCGTTAGTTTGCAGGGAGGATTTAATTGAGCAAGGAACAATTTTCAATGGATAATTAGCTGAGACAAAAGGTGACTTTTCTATATTAATTGCATTTAATAAACACCAGTTTTCTTGAGATGATCAAAATCATGTTCTTGGTGGCTGATACTATTGGAAAGAAGAAAGGCATGGCTGTATTTTGATATTTTTTTTTGGATTGGACTGTAAATGACTTGGATACAGTGAACAGAAAGAAATGGATGAATTTTCAACTTTTCGCACCATTATTGGTGGATTCATGTGGCACTTCGGATACCTAGACAAATACTGGACATCGGGTACACTGACATAGTGCACAGGTTTCAAAAACTCTTTCTGTCAGAACTGGTAGATTTTGTTACCTTGCTGTCCAAGATAAGTAAGACCTGTGATATCAACAGGACACAACAGAGATGTGCCAACTCAGAAAGCAATTAGTCCCTGGAAGGGCATTTTCTGTGATTTGTCACCGAGTCGAAGGAACCTATTCTTGCTGTGCAACCAATATTCTGCTTGTTTGAACTGGCTGGCACTAGTCTGAACAGGTTTGGGCCTTCACTTACTCTACAAACCTACCTCTCAATGAGAGACAATTTTGAAAAGTGGGTGGGGATTATTACTAACCCATTGAGCTCAGGGATGACCTTGCCCACAGCCTTAGCAGCCCCAGTGGACGCTGGGATGATGTTCTGGTGAGCGCCACGCCCATCACGCCATGCCTTGGCAGATGGTCCATCGACTGTCTTCTGGGTGGCTGTGTAGGCGTGAACGGTGGTCTGGGGAGGAGGGGAAGAAAGAGTGAGACAGAGAGGCAGCAGATGTAGATGCATTTTTGCGTCGTTAAACGATATTCTAACTGGTCTTTGACTGTCAGCAATCCTCGTATTGTAAAACATTTTTTACTTCAGTTACTTTTACGTAGTCCCATTTTCTCCTCTACATTTCTGAATAAATTAATCTACTGATTGTTTTCAAATGCCATAAAAGCACATATAAATTTTCCAGTTGAACAGAGAAGGCTCGGAACTCACCATGAGTGCCTCCTCAATACCGAAGTTGTCCTGAATGATCTTGGCCAGAGGAGCCAGGCAGTTGGTGGTACAGGATGCATTGCTGGGAACATGAACACAAACACTCATTCAAATGATCCAATGCCAAGAACTGAGGGTTTATCAATTTCAATTAACCAGCAGAATAACTCTCCATTTTGTGGTCTGGTTGAATGAAAACAGAACTAATAAAATCCTCCCACTTGAGCATTAAATGAGATCCAATTGGCCAATTAAAAAAGATTCAACAGCATGATGGCAATGAGGTAAAGAATTCTAAAACAGGGCAAAACAAAACTTTCTTCAAAAGTCATGTTAAAATGCAACCTTATCTGTGATCTTTTGGTATTTTACAGCCACAACTACAAAATTAAGTTTTACAGCCATGTCCTCCATGCAGTGACTGACTGCTGTTTGAAAGCAAACCGCAAAAACCTGCACACACTGTAGCCTTCACGGGCTGAAAAACTTACTCCAAAGGAAGAGGTTGCACATAAGATACAGAATAACTGATCCATGAGTGGGCCTCACCTAACGATCTTCATGGTGTCAGGACAGTACTTGTCCTCATTCACGCCCATGACGAACATGGGGGCATCAGGGGAGGGGGCAGACACTACTACACGCTGGGCTCCGCCCTGGATGTGAGCCTGAGAAAGAGACCAGGAGAGAACAGTTAAATTGGAGGCCAGTATCACTGATCTACAGCCATTCAAGAAGTGATACCTGCCCTCACCCTTACACAGCATGGCAGATTCACACTGGAAACATATGTCTGTGTAGTGCTGCTCCAGATATGATTACCAGATATGATTCATATTGTCGAATGCTTTCCAAGCTAGTGACCTTCTCTCCTATGTCCACATCTTTGAAGTGTACCCACAACCCAAGGTAATTAAAGTTGGGCACTTCCTCCAAGACATTCCCTTCCAATGATTTCAATATAACCGGAAAGGGCACAGTGTTTGCAAAAATATTGGTGCTGTTTATCAGGACATCTACACAGTTGCATTCTATTTCTATGTGTTCCAAAAGCCTCTGAGCCTGCTTGACATTGTTAAAGGCGCAAGGTCGTCTGCATGATCAAGATCTGTAAGTACTTGGTTAGGTACTCTTTGAGATCTACCAGGACTGACTGTAAAACCAAGTTCCTCTTCTTGACCAGTGATGGCACTTTGCAAGGCATAGTCCAATACTACGATTAACAAATATGGAGCATGAGTGTCTCTTGTTATACACCAATAGTTATATCAAATTTGTCAGGGTCTCCATCAGTTGCAACAACCTTAGCCATTGTACTGGAGTACATCGCTTCCATTGCTTCGATAGGCTTTCAGAATCTTAAATATCTTGCCTTGATGAGTAGAATCAAGACCCTTTTAAAAATCCATAAAATGATCGCAGCAGTACGATTGTTCCTTCTTGAGTCCTCTAGCATTCTGAAAAGAGCATTTACAATTTATCCAGGAATGAAAATTCCAAATGAAAACATTTCCAATACTAGAAAAAATACAGATGCTCCTCTTTCTATTTAAGCTGGGTTATCACACTGTAATTCAAGTAGTTTGGGAGAAAAATGGGCTTCTGCAACTCCTCTTGGCTCTGTATTCAGACTTTAGAAAATCTAGCCCATGATGGGAGGCTTAGACCAATCATGGGTAATTTCAGGGAGAAGATGTTCCAATGGGCTGTTCTCCAAATGCAGACGTGAAAGCCCGATTCAAAGCCCGATCGCAGGAAAATCCTGAAGGCTATTCCAGCATTGCCAACAACTGCCTACACTGCAGAACAACCCAAAAAAGGAATACTGACTTATCAAAAAGACAGAATAAAATACTTGGACAACAAATGCAATAATACATGCTAATATCAGCAAAAAATTTCAAAGATGGAGAGAGACTAGCGACTGTCTCAAGGTGGATTCCTAGCTTGCAGTTCTTCTCCTGCCATTCTTCCCCTGGGTAGGTAAGCTGCTAACTTAATTTTCCTGTTATATCTATATGTGTTGTAGGTCAGGTTGTGTCGCTAGATTTATCCCAAAAGCTGGCGATGAGAGGAAATGCTGAATGGTTGGCAATGGTTTAGCCTTCAATCATTATCCTTGATTATTTACATGTTAACTTCATGAACATTTAGCTCTCTCTGGTGTAGTCAATGCTCTTCACTTAGGTAAGAGGAGAAAAAAAAGTTTCATTTGGACACAAAGTGGTGCATATTTCAACCTGTTTTCTTTTTTTTGCACTTGAACAATTATGGAGCAAAGATATGATAGCCTGCTTCACAGGTTGTGCCAAATCTTGACATGGAAGATGAAAAGTAATTTAGATAGATAAGAGAATAAACATTTTTATTGAATTGATTATATAATTGTCTTAACACTGCACTAAGAAAGAAGAAGTGTGTTTAACTGCTAGAGGATTATTCGTATCATTAAACAGTGAAACAGTTTAATCAGCAGCCATACCACTATTCAATCCGTTCCAGCTGTATGGCTGAAGCTAAGCAGGTGTGGGCTTGATTAATACTTGGATGGGAGACCACCGGGGAAAACCAAGTTGCTGCTGGAAGAGGTTTTGGTGGGCCAGTAGGTTGCGATTTCCCTCTGGTGGAATAATCCCCAGTGCCCTAGTGCAGTGACGGGGACACTGTACTGAAGGAGCCGCCATCTTTTGGGTGAGACATTAAACCGAGGTCCTGACTCTCTGTGGTCATTAAAGATCCTATGACATTCTTCGACAAGAGTAGGGAGTTCCCCGGTGTCATGGCTAAATTCCCAACCTGGCTCTTTCAACGTGCCACCAAATCATCCCCTGATCTAATTGGCTATGCAATTTGTCCTCTCCCTCTCCACCTCAACCCCCAGGGCTCCCTTGAAAAAGAGATTTGAATCTCAATGGGACTTCTCTGGTTAAATAAAGGTTAAATAAATTTTTTAAAAATGAAAAGAAGGGTAAATAATCATCAGTTTCAAAGAATGTTCGATGAGTCACCTGTCTTCCTGTTTTCCACCTTTAACAATCACGATCGGGATGATTAAAAAGAAGGGCACTTATTTCCCGTCTATTCATTATTCTATGCACCACAAGTATTATAAACCCAGCAAGACTTGTCCAAGTAGGCTACTGCATATTAGACACACAGCATTGTAAAAGAAGTCACACTTGCCTCAGTGATGATCACCAGCAGCTCAGTGTTTACAATTTTTCTTGCAAAAACTGAAGTAACAAGAAAAAAGCGAGCAAAGCTCACGTACCCCCGCTCCCCATTTGTCGCTCAATGAATGTCAATAGCAAATAACGCTTCTATGGAAATGTAATATGCAGTCATATTCAAATCAAGTACCAAAAAGGTCCATTTAGTGTACAAACTTGTCTCCATTGATGCCTCCCTGTCGATTTTTGTACTAAGTTGAATTAAGATTCAAGGGCAATAACTCCGTAAAAAATACAGTTTAAGAACTTCGGTTTTGAAACTCGCTCGAGAGTATCGTCAGAGTACCCACAAGCAAAATGTCATTGATGTAGGGGTAGTAATTTCGAGTAAACTTGTTCCCATTGATGCGTCCCAGCCAATTTTAAGCACTAAGTCGAATCAAAGATTCAAGGGCAATAACTCCGTAAAAATGAAGTTTCGAACTGGGTTTCAACTCGTTCAAGAGTATCGTCAGGAGTACCTACAAACAAAATTTCATTCATCTAGGTGTAATAGTTTCCGAAAAATTTGTCCCCATTGATGCATCCCGGCGGATTTTTTGCACTAAGTCGAATCAAAGATTCAAGGGCAATAACTCCGTAAAAAAATAAAGTTTCGAACTGGGTTTGAACTCGCTCAAGAGTATCGTCAGGAGTACCTACAAACAAAATTTCATTCATCTAGGTGTAATAGTTTCTGAGAAAACTTGTCCCCATTGTCCACTATAGAATAAAGTAGAAAATGAGACGTTTCCATGGAAACGTCAGAAAATTGACATCCCAGAAAGCTGAAAATGACTGGATGCGTAGTTTGTGACATGGTTCACGATTGTACAAAGTTTGGTCGAAATATTTCCAACGGTTTTTGAGATATGACCCCGGACAGAAGGACGGACGGACGGGCGGGCCGCTATATACCCCCGCTTACTTCGCGGGGGTACAAAAAAAAAATAAATATTCATTTTTGTCCAAAGCAAGGCTTGAGACACATAACTGAATCGCCGGCTTTGTTTAAATTGTAGAGAGGGACAAAGGAGACTGGAGCACACTGATAAATTAACAGCCTTGTGGGTGCAGCAGCTGGCTGCCTCACTAGCCTCGGACCTCAAAGTTTTTGCACGCAACACACTGACATCGGAAAGCAAAAGTCTTGAAGCTAAATTCTTCTTTTAGTATCTTTATTACAAAACTGAAATCATACAAAATAGAAAAATAATAGACTTGACTTTTCTTAGTAAACTAACTGAAATTAGTGCGCTGGTCAAAAGACCGTGTTGCATCAAGGTCCAGTGGCTTCTGCCGTTTCGCGGGCTCACAATGTATTTATACGATTTATACACACAGCAGCCAATGAGAAAACCCCATTCTATCGCGTCATTAGTCACTGGCCAAACCTTCATTCCACATTGCAACACGGAACAGAAAATACTTCAAACCCAAACATCTCAAACAGAATATTGATTCAAATTATCTTATATTATATGTGTAGAAAATGGCTACAACATATCCCGGCCCCTAATTGACTAAGCCTTAGCATATACAGCGCCCTCCATGATTATTGGCACCCCTGGTTAAGATGTGTTAAAAGCCTTAAAATAAATTCAATTTTTACTGCAGAAGCATACTCTCACACTGAAAATTGTAGAAAAATGTAACCTTCAACTCAAGTGAATTTTAAGGGAAAAAAAATCCCTGACTAAGAAATAATTCTTTTCCATAAAATCACCTGTTCCACAATTATTGGCACCCCTAACAATTCCTAGGAAATAAATGTAATTGAAGTATTTCTGTCATTTCTACAGTAGTTTACAAAGTTGATCAGAGTATCTAGGAACATTTAATTAGTAATTCATCACTTCCTGTTTCCCTGGGGTATAAATATGACGTGACACAGAGGCCATTTCTCTTATCCACTCTTCAACATGGGAAGGACAAAGGAACACACCATTCAAGTAAGGCAGATGTGTGTCGACCTTCAGAAGTCAGGCAATGGCAACAAGGAAATAGCCACTCGCCTGCACCTGCCCATATCTACTGTCAGAGGAATCATTAAGAAGTTTAAAACAACTGGAACGGTGGTAAACAAGCCTGGACGAGGACGCAAGGTTATTTTGCCACCACGCACAGTGAGGAGGATGGTAAGAGAAATAAAAAGTTCTCCAAAGCTCACTGTTAAAGAATTGCAACAAATGGTAGCATCTTGGGGTCACAAAGTCTCCAAAACAACCATCAGGCGCTATCTACATGCCAACAAGCTGTTTGGGAGGCATGCACGGAAGAAACCTTTTCTCACTCACAATCATAAACGCAAACGCCTGGAGTTAAGCTAAGCGGTACTGGGACTTCAACTGGGACCGTGTGCTTTGGTCAGATGAGAGCAAGATAGAGCTTTTTGGCAACAAACACTCTAAGTGGGTCTGGCGGAACACAAAAGATGAGTATGCAGAAAAGCACCTCATGCCCACTGTGAAGTATGGGGGAGGATCAGTGATGCTGTGGGCCTGTTTCTCTTCCAGAGGCCCTGGGAACCTTGTTAGGGTGCATGGCATCATGAACGCTTTGAAATACCAGGACATTTTAAATCAAAATCTGGTGGCCTCTGCCCGAAAGCTGAAGATGGGTCGTCACTGGGTCTTTCAGCAAGATAATGACCCTAAAGATGTGGCCAAATCTACACAGAAATGGTTCACCAGACACAGAATCAAGCTCCTCCCATGGCCATCTCAGTCCCCAGACCTCAACCCCATTGAAAACCTGTGGAGTGAGCTGAAGAGGAGAGTGCAGAGGAGAGGACCCAGGTCGCTGGATGATTTAGAGAGATTGTGCAAAGAGGAATGGTCGAAGATCCCTCTTTCTGTATTCTCCCATCTTGTGAAACATTATAGGAGAAGATTAGGTGCTGTTTTGTTGGCAAAAGGGGGTTGTACAAAGTATTAACATCAGGGGTGCTAATAATTGTGGCACACATGATTTGATGTAAAAGAATTATTTCTTAATGAGGGATTTTTTTCCCACTGAATAAATGTACTTGACTTAAAGGTTGGATTTTCCTCTTTTTTTCATTGTGGTCATATATTATTTAGAAAAAAACTGAATTTATTAGAAGCTAAAGAACACATCTTAACCAGGGGTGCCAATAATTATGGAGGGCGCTGTAAATTACCAACTTTACTTAACTTGGAGCCATTTACGTCATTACTAACATTTCTCAAATCTTTTTTTCTTTAACTAGAGTCTACTTCTCTCTTCACAGGTAAGTATTTACAGTCTATTCGACAGGTAATTATAATTTATAAGTCTTTCTCTTCACTCTTCTCCTTGCAATAAACACAGTTTTGTTATGGGTCTCTGGATGACGCTGGTCTTCGTCTGGACCTCAGCGCTTCGAACGACCCCTTTCGAGTCTGGCATGACTTTGGTGATTCTGCCCAACGTCCAGACATTTCGTGGGTGGAACGAGTCAGCGACGAGGACAGCATCTCCAACCTTGAAACTTCTCTTCAGACTGAGCCATTTTTGACGCTCTTGCAACAGAGGTAGATATTCAAGAGTCCACCTTCGCCAGAACAGATCCGCCAGATATTGGATTTGCCTCCAGCGACGGCGGGCATAGACGTCATCTTTGGTAAACACGCCTGGCGGAAAGCAGGGCTGTGCTTTCAGTAGGAGTAAGTGATTCAGCGTTAGTGGCTCGAGGTCACTCGGCTGGTCTGTGTTCATGGTTAAGAGTCTTCCATTGATGATGCTCTCAACTTCGCAAAGGAGAGTCTGTAGCCCTTCATCATCCAAATGCTGTTCCATCATGGATCCGTGTTTTTCTGGATCTTTTTCAGATTGCTCTATGGTCCGTTCAAACTCTTTTCTTTTCTTACTTAGGTGTCGCAGCATTTCTTTTAGGTGCAGAATCCAACCTTTTTCAGCTTATACCAACTCGAGTAATACTCCACAAGCTGGTTAAATGGATCTGTGCACTCGTCTGGACTAGTGCATGACACCGCAGCGGACGTCTTCACCTCAACGTCATTTTCTGTCAGGTAAGTACACTGTTCAGGTTTTTCTGGCCACTCAGCTTCATTTGGCAGGAAGCTAGGCCCCTAAAACCAGCTCTTACTTTTCATGAAGCTTTCAATCTTCAAACCTCTTGAGGCCTGATCTGCAGGGTTTTTTTGTGAGGTGTTGACATACTTCCACTGAGACAAAGTTGTCGCCTCTCTAATGTACAAAACTCGATTTGCCACAAACGTTTTGAAACGAAGGGCATCATTTTCAATGTACTTTAGTACTGTTGTACTATCTGTCCAGAAGACCGATTCCATCAGGGGAACTTCGAGTTCTTCTCTCAGCATCCGATCAATCTTGACTGCAACCATCGCTGAATCGTGATCTGTTTGAGCGGAGCGACTCTAGACTTTCCCATCAGGAAGGATATGTGTTTCTCACCTTGGCCATTCGTCGACAAGAGATATGACACAACGCCATAGCCATCATGACTAGCGTCAGAAAAATTGTGGATCTGGGCAGTCTTGGTTGGCCCAAATGTGGCAGACTTGAAACATCTGCTGACTTCCAGTTCTGAAAGCTTTTCGAGGTCTGTTAGCCACCTCAGCCATGTTTTGCGTGGCTTGTTATGGATCTCTTCATCCCAACCACTTTTCCTTTTGCAGTGATCTCTCAGAATGAGCTTGATGGGTAAGAGAAGAGGCGCCAGAAAGCCCAATGGATCGTACACTGAACTGACAACAGATAAGATGCCTCGTCTTGTGCACGGTTTGCCTGGAAGGTGTATGTTGAACTTAAAGTTGTCTGAACTGGTGCACCACTGCACGCCTAGTGCTCGTTCCACAGGTAGTTAGTCGTTCTCCAAGTCAAGATCTTTAACTTCATCTGCTCATTCGTAGTCAGGGATGGAGCACAGCAGTGCTTTACTGTTGCTTATCCACTTGGTCAAGTGGAACCCACCTCTAGCGCACAATGTCATCAGCTCCTTCACGAGAGCAACTGCTTGAGCTTCTGTGTCTACCAACTTCAAGCAGTCGTCAACATGGAAGTTCGTGAGGACAGTCTGTGTCGCCTCTGGTGTGGTCTCAGTCACTGCATCTTCTGCCGTTCTTCTCAGTGCATACGACGCACAACTGGTTGATGATATAGCACCAAACAGATGCACACACATTCTGTACTCAGCTGCTTCTCTATTCACATCGCCGCCTGGCCACTACAGAAAGCGTAACAGATCAGCGTCTGTGTCTGGAACCCGCACCTGATAGAACATAGACTCGATATCTGCCATCACGGCGATGGGCTCAAGTCTAAATCTCTGCAACACTCCAATGAGGGTATTTGTTTGGTCAGGCCCTTGCAACAATTGATCATTCAATGACATGCCTTGATACCTTGCTGCGCAGTCAAAGATGACGCACAGCTTTCTCCTTTTCGGATGATACACCCCTTGGTGCGGGATGAACCACACTCTTCCATCATTGCGACTCAACTGCTCTTCTGGAACTCTTGTTGCATAGCCTTTTTCCAGTATTTTGTTCATGAAGGTCTTGTACCCCTGAAAGAAGCCTGGGTTCCTATTGAACTTTCTCTTCAAGGAGTAAAGTCTCTGTTCAGCAATACCACGGTTGCATGGCATCTTCACCTCGTCATCTTTCAGAGGCAGCTTAATGCATCAACGAGCTGTGCTGATGTAGTCATAGCATGCATGAACTGCTTGTCATGTTGAGTCTTCTCGCTTGTCCTCACACAGTTTTTCAGGGAAATCGGCATTGTAGTGCTTCATCAACATGTCTCCAACGTTCATCACGGAGATGTAGTTGACAAGAAAACTCGCTCTTTCGTCATCATCTGACTCTTTCTCTTGACATCTGCTAATTGGCCCATTGACAACCCAACCAAGTGCTGTTTTCACGGCGTACGGTCTGTCGTTCTGGCTACTAATAATCTCCCATGGCTCCATAGCTTTATATGCATTGGCGCCGATGAGAAGGCCAATTTCTGCTTCAAGTTTTGGGAGATGGACCCGACTCAGGTAAGGCCACTTCACCAAATCTGTCTCTTGTGGTATGTTGGCTTTCTTCGCAGGTAAATCTGGCTGAGTATACACACTGGGCAGCTGAATGTATTCTTGCTCCTCTAAGCCACACACCTCCAAATCAGTAAGCACATAGCTACTCACTTTCTGCTCTTGTACTATGGTGCGGAGAAGGAACTCTGTCTTTCTGCCTCCTATGTTCAACTGGTTCGCCAAGGCTTCAGAGCAGAAAGTCGCTGTGCTTCCTGGATCCAGGAATGCATAGGTCTTGACTATCTTTGTGCCTTTCTTGTGCTTTATCTGCACAGGTACAATGGGCAGTATACTCTCACTGTTCCCGGCCCCAGTGTGGTCCGCTCCTCTACAGCCCGCAGACATGAGAGCACTTGTGACTTCTCCTGTGCCTTGTGAACTGTCGTCTGTGCTGTTCTGGGCCAATGCGGCGTCTTCTTTTACCACATGCAGGATAGCTGGGTGTTTGCGGGAGCACTCTGGGCATGAAACTTTCTTCTTACAGTCCTTGGCCAAGTGACCTGCTGCCAGGCAGCTGCAGCAAAGACCGTTCGTTTTCAAGAACTGTATTCTTTCTTTGAAAGGTTCGCCTGTGATCTTGTTGCACACGTTCAGTGCGTGGTTCTTCTGGCAGTAAAGACAGGGACTTTGGAAAACATTTGCAGGCTTAACTGTGGCTGTTTTCTTCTCTGACTGACCTTTACCGGCATCCTTCTCTGTGGTCCAATGGTCTACGTAGTAGGCCTTGGCTTCGGTGACTAATACTGCAGATTGGAGAGCAAATTTTGTGATAAAAGAAAGTGTTTTCATTACCGGTTTTTAATTTCGCTATTTAGATTTTGCGCATTTCTAAGGGTAATGGAAACGCACCTGGAGAGTGAGAACGATGTCCGACGTTATTAGCCCGAAAACACAGTCTGCTTCGTGACCGTAGACTGTTCGTGACAGTTTTGAGTCTTGTTGATACCAGCTATGGGTGCTTGCGTCCAGTGGCGAATGGTTTTATTTAGCGTTTCAATATCAATTGCTAACCTTCTATCCTGATGGATTAGGTTGGATGCGCACTTCCACTCTGATCTGAAGTTCTGCATGTACATGATTATTCATGCAGTATGTATGAAATCGGTGACTGGTTGGTCCGAGTGCAAGATTATTTATTTTCATTAGAGTACGATAAAGATGAGAAAAGCTGCGGTTCTTATAGATTTATAGTCAGTTTTCTTTGGGGTTCCGATAATTGGCCAGCTGTCAGAGGAATAGTATTTTGTCGATTGCAACAAATGTTCAAAACTGATTCAAAAACTAACTGGAGACGCCTGTCCAATGCACTCCAGCGACGACCATAGGCTTATCAGCGCAATGCCTCAAATATGAGTCTGTGTCACGAACAGTGTACAGTCACGAAGCAGACTGTTTTTTTGGGGCTAATAACGTCGGACATCATCCTCACTCTCTGTGTGCGTTTCCGTTACCCTTTGAAATGTGCAAAATCTACATAGCGAAATTTTTAAAAAAAAACTGGTTAATAATAATAATAATTATTATTATTATAATAAGCTGTCCTACTACATTGTTACCGGAGAAAGAATTTCTCGAAACTTTGTGCTAACGAACTTGGCATACTGCACCTACTTTTTACCAAATATTTAGGGTGGATCACTTTGGGAACTATATTAATTTTAATGTTAAACTTTCAATTTGTGATGAAAAAAATGTAGCCAAATTATGCTTTTTACGGCTTCAATTCCTCCTGGGTCTCATATTTTCAAAGCAATTAAGCCATGTTTGGTGTCAAATTGTTCCTTGGGATGGCAGCAACAATAACAGTTCTAAATTTCAGAACTAGCACTGTGATAATTGGGAGTTATTCATGGATTTATCCCCATATGTTGGTTTTAGGGGGGTGCTCATCTAAATTTGGCCATAATTTCTCTATGAATGATTCAGTTTATGAACTGGGGAGGGTTTGATGAAAAGTTGTCCCTTGAAGAAATGGAGAATTGTACATACATTTAGACTTGTATAATAACTCTCCAAAATGATGACTGCATTTATACATTTTTCAAACATTCTTGTGAACATCTACTTTTCAGTTCACAAAGTGCTTTCTGATGATGTTTCTTAAATAAATGCAGCAACAACTGATAGTCTGTTCAGGTATCTTTATTTGGGCTTGTAAATATTCAGAAAAGTATCGTGGTACTTTGCGTGACCACAGTTTTGGCCTGCGCGCCTAAATTTTGGCCTGCGCGCCCAACTTTTTCAGGTTGGGAGTGCATGCGCTCCTAGGTCCAAAAGTTAGTCTGGAGGGTTGATTATTCATTTTGTCCATGTAGTCCACATCATTCACTGTGTTACAACATCCAATCAAGAACAATGCAAAGGTATTCAATCCTTTCCTGTCTTCAAGCTTTATCTGAGGCCATTCCATTGCCTTCTTGATATACGCTGTGGCGATGGTCAGTTTGTCTCCATAGTGACGATCAAGCAATGCTCTAGCTTCTCTGTAAGCCTTGTCTGGTCTCATGTGCTCACAGCTACGAATGAGATCAAGCGGCTCTCCACTCGTGAACTGTTCAAGGTAGTACAACCGATCTTGATAGCTGTCTGTCTTGCTATCGATTGCATGTTCAAAGGCCCTAATGAAGGATCTATACGTCAGAGGGTCTCCTGTAAATGTTGGTAGGTCTCTATGAGGGAGTTGGGACAAACTCTGCTGTTTAATGAGCATCAAAGTGACTTCATTTTGCCGCTGCAGCACTTCATGTAGGTTGTCTGTAGACGTATCCGTGCGGTCATGGCAATCAGGACGCGGGGTACTGCTGGCAGCACCAAAACTTGGCAATGGCTTTCTTCTGCCTGAAGCACCAAATTGCACAGCTGGCTTTGGGTTGAAAGCAAGAGAAAGCGCACTAGCTCCATGATGCACGTAACCACTGGCAACACAATGCTTTTCATGTCTACTAGCCAGGGGTTCTGCTTTAAATCTTGGCTGTGTATTACGGAGATCATCCATTGACTCATGAGCATCTTCATATTCCTCATACACCTTCAATCTGGCATCTAAAGCAGCAAGTTCTGTTTCAATTTCTAATTGCTCTTTCTTTAATCTCAGGCGGATTTCCTCCTGCACTAGTGCTTCTTTTTCATTGCAGCAGCTCTTTCTAATAGTGCTTCGCGTTCTGCTTTGATTTTTAGCTTTGCAGAATTAATGCTGGAAGTACGGCTGACAACTGAATTGGACTTAGATGCACTATCCTGTGGCCAAATACCTTCTTCCTCTTCTTGAGGGTCTCCAAGCACATCTGAAATCCACCTATTAATTTCTTGTAAGAACTGCTTGAATTCTGAATGCCTTGTCTCAAAAGCGTCTTGATCTGATTGAATTTCTTCTTCATCCATTAATTCACACAATTGTTCATTGAGCCATTCGTACTCTCCAAAATATTTTTCAAACATCAGCAATGCTTCATCTTTTATGAATTTAACATTATCTTCATTTTCCTAAGTCATTCTTTTGCCTGGTTAATTGAGCCAATTTTCCCTTCTTTCTCCTTTCAGCCGGTTGATTTTCTCCTCTACAGCCTTTTCTGTGGGCTTTGGCGCCCTCTTTTGGTCATGACGTGCGGCTGCGCTTTTCTCTGCCATCTCGTCCAGCCACGGAATCCTCTACATGCAAACTGCCACAATTCCTCAAATTATCCACAGCTTCTAACTCTTCTAATGCATCTAATCCGTTATGAAAAGAGCTTCTACATTTGCCGAATTTATTCCATTAAAACCCGATGACTTTCGTAGCGGAATATCCAGTAAACATTTACTTTCACTTTCAGACGATGGTCTGCGCCAACGTCGCCAAAAGGCTACAAGAGTCAATAAAGAATATCAGACCTGATCCAGGGAAATCTCCATTCCGCAAGCTTTTCTCGGATATTCTCGGGCCTTCAACTCGAACTCCAAACTGTCTTCCCGACCGAAATCGCAGGTCCGCCGTCTGAACAGCAGGTTAGCTCCCGAGAGACGTAGCTGGTCTTTTGACTTTGATGTGGGTGCAGCAGCTGGCTGCCTCACTAGCCTCGGACCTCAAAGTTTTTGCACGCAACACGCTGACATCGGAAAGCAAAAGTCTTGAAGCTAAATTCTTCTTTTAGTATCTTTATTACAAAACTGAAATCATACAAAATAGAAAAATAGACTTTCGACTTTTCTTAGTAAACTAACCGAAATTAGTGCGCTGGTCAAAAGACCGTGTTGCATCAAGGTCCAGTGGCTTCTGCCGTTTCGCGGGCTCACGATGTATTTATACTATACACACAGCAGCCAATGAGAAAACACCATTCTATCGCGTCATTAGTCACTGGCCAAACCTTCATTCCACATTGAAACACGGAACAGAAAATACTTCAAACCCAAACATCTCAAACAGAATATTGATTCAAATTGTCTTATATTATGTGTAGAAAATGGCTACAACAAGCCTTTATGGTGCAAACAGGCCATACTACTGTGTCTTCATCTATTAAGGCTGTTAATTTATCAGTGTGCTCCAGTCTCCTTTGTCCCTCTCTATATTTGTTGTCCGTGAGCCGTTTAGCACCCGATTCAGCCGATTTTTGTGGAAAGATGCACGGTGAACCTCTTTTTGTTGTTTACATTGTGTTTGCAATGGCTTTGCCCACGGAAGAAAACTGTGGTTTGGCATTTCTTCCAGATTTTTCTTTATCACATTACGGTAGTACTTTTCCCACAGCCCAACTCATGACATATTTTTCATATTACCATAGGTACATATCACATTTGTGGAAATTTCATTGTCGGGAAGCGTGGGAAAAACAAACAAACAAACAAACAAAAAAAAAAGCTCCATGTTAAGTCATGCTGATAATATTTAGTCAAACTGAATACCGAGTGTAACGTTGGTTAAATCAGTATGGCTTAGCATTGCAGCAAGCTAGCTAAGTGCCACTCTCATAACCAAGTTAAATTTACTTAGTTAGCGTGCTCACAGTACCATTCCATATCCATTATGCATTATGTAACATTAGTTTGTGAGCAAACAGGCTAACTTTAGTTAGACACTCTGTTGATGGCGTAAGAAAACCATGATTTGGCATTTGTTCCATATTTTCTCCCCATCACATAACAGTAGTACTTTTCCCCCATTTCCCAACTCATGACTTGGAAATGGTCAATACAAACCGTTGTGAGTTCAAAAGGGTAAATGATAGCTTGACCGCAGTGTAAGTTAGCAGAGCAATGGCTTTAGCTCAGCGCTAACATACAGTACAGATCACATCAAAATGGAATTCTATCGCGGTAGGGTCAGGAGAAGGTAACGGTAACTTCAGAGCAACATGAGGGTAGAAACGCGGTAGGTTGTCTGAGAAAGCGCGGCGCAGGGATACAAAGCATTTATAAATATAGTACCCAGTCACGAAACCCTTCCAGGATACACATCACAGGTGGTCCAGCATGTGCTGAAGAATGTCATGGTTGGCTGAGCGGCCGGTAAACATCTCACAGCAGGGGATGCTTTCACACGCAGTCACTGTAAATGGTGAAAACTTACCAACCCCACACTACCACGGAAGATTATTTCTTCCTATTCATATATTTATTTGCTTAAAATAGGTGCTTGTCATTGTATTTTTATTTTTGTACATAGCTTTAAAATCACAAGTTTTTAATCGGTAAACCATTGCATGTAAAGGAATGATGTATGAGATATAACCAGAAGTATACTGCATGATGTGTGGGGTTTGTTTATGAGGAGAACAGCGGCAAAAAAGAGCAGTTCTTTTGGACAAAAATCATAAAGCTTTCTATATATTTTATTTTTATATAATGCTATTTAGTGGAGACAGGAAAATTCCTTTATTTTTGTTGTTTACTCTTAACGTTCTGTGAAAATGAATGATACATGTTACAGTGTAGGACACATCCGCTGTCATAGTTTAGAGAAATTTTCACTTTGTTTCTGTTATATTGTAGATTGCTGGACTTTGTGGCGCTCCTGACATCCAGAGAGCAGATTTTAGTTACATTATGAACTCACACAGGTCTTCAAAAGCAAATTTCTTCTGCGCTTTCACGTGCACTATAATGCGGTTTCTCACAAGTTTTAAATTGAAAGTGCATGTTATGTTTTTGGAAGTGGCTATTCGCCCCGCAGCGAAAAGGAAACCACACGTGGTCAGGAACTATATTTTCTTTTTCTTTTTTTTTTAAAAGATTATTTTCTGTGATTTTCTCCATTATTTGATAGTCTAACACTAGAGAGAGACAGGAAAGTTGGGGAGAAGAATGGGGAAGACATGCAGCAAATGACCCGAGCCGAAATCAAACCGGGTCGCCGCAGGAAGGCCACAACCTTTATGGTGCGCGCGCTTAGACCGATGAGCCACCGTGGCACCCCCAGGAACTATATTTTCTTGCCTGGCGCTGCCTCACGATCACTGTCCACAGTTAAAAGGCTTACAGCATTAATCTCGCGAAACAACGAGTTAGTCTGGCTGTAGAGTAGCCATATAAAGACAGCAAGACAGTGGTAAGTTAGGGAGAGTTCTCGCGATTTTTTCCGTTTTGATGTGAGCTGTATCGTATATTGGGAAGTAATATTCAGGCGCTTACGGGAATTACATTTGTTTCCCAAGAAACTGCACATTTCAGTTACGTGACAAACAGAATTTTATACTGTCAGTCGTAACCTGATCAGGCCACCGCTAATGCCTCAATAAATGGCTAAAACCATTGGAAACGTGTCGCGATCATAAAACTCTGGTAGTTCCGGCCCTTCGTCTCTCCTTATCGGATTCAACCACTTCCTTCTACAAAGACAATATTTTGTAAAATTATGACAAATGTGTTGCACCTATAAAATTTATATTTTTTTCTGATTGGTCTTCAGGTGTGTTTTTTTCTTTTTTTTGGCTGTGTGTAATTTAGATTAATTCCCAGACAAGGGACTCTGGTTTAGAATTTTTCCATGTCATTTAAATGACAGATCTCAAGTGTTTGTGTTTATTATGATGTTTTTTTTTTAAAATCCATCTTCCTTTGTCTTTTGATATGCTGCAGGTACCCAATTAGTCTTTGCAACACTCAAATTTCAAAAGTAATTGGGGAAACCTGATTGAATGTTCCTGTCTGTCATTATTACTCAAGAGCCTACTCATTTTAATTGAGCACACCTGTTCCCTCATCACAGAAAAGTATGTATATTGGTGTTCGATATCACTTTTTCCTTAAACCCTGAGGAAGACTGTGGTCGAAACGTTGGTTATGTATTAAACTTACTGCATCGTGGCCATGAGTGTGCGACTGCTTCTTTTTATATAGTTTTTGTTTTTTCCGTTGTCAGCACCTCTACAATTTTTGGTGTGCTCTCTTATCTTTTTCGTTCTTTTTTTCTCAATATGAATTTTTAAAATTATGTTATATATTGGAATGCCAATTCTCGATTATAGCTTTGTAGTCTTGTGGACAGCTCTGTAATTATGTCAGAGATGTCAAATTTTGTACAGTGCCTCTTATAAACCATATGACATTAACTTTAAATACATATTAGTCACATTCACACTAGTATATGGAAAGATATTAAAGCTTGAAAATGGAAATCAAAATAAGCTTTATTGCAGTTCGAAATTGAGTATTTTAAGTATGTGACAACACAAAACAATGTGATGTGGAAAAAAGCCACTAGATGGCAGTATTGACATTTTTTTGTTAAGCCAAGTCTGGAACTAGGTTTTGGGCATGTCCTGGGCATGCCTCAGAGGGGGCTGGACAAGAGTATATAAGGAGAAAAATTGAGAGTGAAGAGTAGTTGGAGAAATTGCAAGGAGAAATTGTGGAAGGATACATTTGACCAGACCTGTCACTCTTTTCAAGACCTGTGAAGCTTTTTGTGGATTTTTGCCTGTGTTGGAGCATTTTCCTGTCCCAGGACATTGCAACATAGCAGCCCATCTCCATTACAAAGGAACTGTAAATATCTCATTTTTTATTTGATTTCAATCTTGGTCAGTAGGGTAGAGTGTAAATTAGTTCTAAGTGTTTGTTTAATTAAATCTGTTGAAGTTGAAGAATTTTGTCTGTCATCCCTTGCTGTCCATGACGCCATAACAAATTGACGCCATAACAAATTGGGGCCATAACAAATTGGGGGCTCAGGTCCGGGGTAGACCATTGTGCGAGTCATTTATTGAAAATCTAAAATTTCAAATTGTGAAATTGTTTTTTGAATTTTCCTAGATATATATTGGCAGATCAACAGCAATGGATGATTTCTTGGCATCTTCAACCGTAGAGGTTTTGAAGTCATTTAAAAAGACAGAACTGTTAGAAATATGCAGACAGTTAGAGCTGACAGATGTAAAACCAGCCATGCGAAAAGCAAGACTGGCTAGAGAGATTGTTGAATATTACATTGATGAAAATGTGTTTGCACCAGGAGATCTGGAACAGTTTCGATGGAAAATCCAAATGTAGAATTGGAACTTAAATTAAAAATGCTAGAGATTGAAAGGGAGGAAAAAGAAAAACAACGAGAGTTTGAGAGAGAGAAAGAGGAAAGAGCAGAAAGAGAGAGACAGAGAGAGAGATTTCGATTTAGAAAAATTAGAGAAGAAAGGCTCCAAATGGAGCTACTAAAAATCAAAATGCTAGCTGAAAACAAATTTCGGGCTAGCCAGGAGGTAAAGCTGGTGCCTCCATTCTCAGAGAAGGAGGTTGATAAGTATTTCCAGTGCTTCGAGAAGGTAGCTAAGAGTTGTCAGTGGCCAAAGGAACACTGGCCTCTGATGTTGCAAACTGTCCTCAAGGGTAAAGCTCAACAAGCCTATTCGGCTTTGTCTGCAGATGATTCCTCTGATTATGAGGTTGTCAAAAAGGTTATTTTGACGGCTTATGAGTTGGTTCCAGAGGCTTACCGACAGAGATTCAGAGGTCTGAAGAAATCTGACAAACAGACTTATGTTGAATTTGCTAATGAGAAGAAGGTTTGCTTTGAGCGCTGGTGTACTTCTATGGAGGTCAAGGATGATTTCAACTCACTAAAAGAGATGGTGTTAGTTGAAGAATTCAAGAACTGTGTCAAGGATGATATTAAGACCTACCTTAATGAGAAGCAAGCACTGAATTTGCAATCAGCTGCCAAGTTTGCAGACGAATATGTTCTCACACATAAGTCCAAATTTCAGTCCAGCAGTAACAATAGATGGTCCCAATTTCAGAAGAAAGGTAACGGTGATACCCAAGATTCCTCACCCAAAGACAAAGACAAATCTGGTGATGGTGCTCAGAAATCCAGTCAAAGGTCTGATCAAGGTGTGAAAGCTGACAGTGACAAAAGTGGTCTAGTTTGCAATTATTGCAAGAAATCTGGTCATGTTACAACTAACTGTTGGTTCCTTAAAGCTAAGAAAGAAAAAAAGAAAAGGATACCAAACCCAATGCCTTTGTGAAGACAAGGTTAGAAACCCCTGTAGTAGATGACCGATCTGCTAAATTGCCTGCTCCTTGTGAGGCTAAGAAGCCTGATACTGCTGACTTTGTGAGGGAGGAATTTCTTCCATTTGTGTCAGAGGGATTTGTGGCTCTGAATGAGCATTCTCCTCCTGTCCCCATATATATCCTAAGGGATACCGGAGCTTCTCAGTCACTTTTGTTGATGGACTCCTTGGAGTTACGTGATGAGACTGCTTCTGGGGATTTCATACTTGTACAAGGTATTGAAGGGAGGACTGTATCTGTACCCCTGCGCTCTGTATTCTTGAAGTCACATTTAGTTACAGGACAGGGAAAGTTGGGACTTATGTCAAGTCTACCTATCAAGGGTGTTTCTCTGTTGCTAGGCAATGACCTGGCTGGGGGCAATGTAGTTCCCCCTGTTCATCTTACGTCGCAGCCGAGCACTGAAGATGGCGATGAAGACCCATCTCTGTATCCTTCCTGTGCAGTGACTCGTGCTATGGCCAAGAAGGCTCAAGAAGAAGATGATGTGGTGCCGTCCAGCACATTGAATAGTCATGACTCAGGTGGTTCGCCTAATGACTCTGTTCAGCCTACTATGGTTTCTCCGTTTGAGGACTTATCAGACACTTTTATCAGTTCTCTATTCAGCCAGCCAGATGGGTCTGGTGATTCTGATGTGTCTGGAGACTTGTCTCTGTCCAGAAAGCGCTTGATTCAGGAGCAAACCAATGATCCTGAAATTTGTGTACTAAAGAGAGCCCTTCCTGATGAAGAAATAGGCGCAGTTCCAGTTGGGTATTATCTCAAGGATGGAGTGTTGATGCGGAAGTGGCGCCCTCCTGATATCCCTGTCAATGCAGATTGGGCAGTGGTCAAGCAAATTGTTGTTCCGAAGGTCTACAGGAATGAGATCTTAACAATGGCTCATAGTTTGCCTTTAGGAGGTCATCTTGGTGTTAACAAGACTGTTGACAAGATCATGAAACACTTCTTCTGGCCTGGACTTCGGAAAGATGTTTCCAACTTATGCAAAACCTGTCACACTTGTCAGGTAGTTGGAAAACACCAGTTAGACCTACCTGTAGCACCACTGCAGCCTATCCCAGCATTTGGGAAGCCCTTCTCCAAGGTCATCTTTGATTGTGTTAGTCCATTACCCAAGACTAGATCTGGAAATCAGTACTTGTTGACAATCATGTGTGCATCTACCAGGTTCCCTGAAGCCATACCTCTACGCAACATCAAGGCAACTGCAATCTCAAAGGCTTTGATAAAGTTCTTCACGTTGTTTGGCCTTCCCAGGGAAATTCAGTCAGATCAAGGTAGCAATTTCACTTCCGGATTGTTTCAGCAGGTTGTGTATGAACTAGGTGCGAAGCAGATTCTTTCCAGTGCCTATCATCCAGGGAGTCAGGGTGCCTTAGAGCGGTTTCATTCCACTCTCAAGACAATGATGAGGACTTATTGTTATGACCATGAGAAAGACTGGGATGAAGGTGTTCATTTGCTGTTGTTTGCAGCTAGAGAAGCAGTGCAGGAATCTACTGGATTCAGTCCGTTTGAGCTAGTGTTTGGCCATGAAGTGAGAGGACCTTTGCTATTGTTGAGTGAACAATGACAAGAGAAAGAGCCGCATATCAGTCTGTTAGACTATGTTAGCAAGTTCAAGGAAAGACTGCGTGCAGCTTGTGACCTAGCCAAAGAGAACTTGAAATCAAGTCAGGGAAAAATGAAAACTTGGTATGATCATAAGGCTAGAAGCCGTGAGTTTAAACCAGGAGACAAGGTCCTTGTGTTGTTTCCCTTGCAGTCCAATCCATTGCAGGCTAGATTTCATGGTCCTTATGAAATTCTGACAAAACTCAATGATCTCAATTACATTGTGAAGACTCCAGATAGGAGAAAGCCAAAACAGTTGTGTCACATTAACATGCTGAAGCCTTATCATGACAGAAATGCTAGGGTTGCAGCTGTCACTTCAGATCCTCCTATGGCCGAGACTTGTGAAGATGAGGGGGAGTTTCAAGATGATGAACCTAGAATTAAAGCTGAAGTTCTTTCATGTAAATTGTCAAATTCTGAAGTGTTGCAAAAATCTTGACGAAAACTCCAGCACTTAGAACCCTCACAGAAAGATCAGTTTGAGAGGTTGATCCAGAAATATAAAGATCTATTTCCTGATGTTCCAAAGAGAGTTTCTATAGCCTCTCATGATGTAGATGTTGGTGATGCCAAACCAATAAAACAGCATCCTTACCGGATGAATCCTGAAAAGAGAAAGATTGCTGAGAAAGAGGTTGAGTACATGTTAGAACATGATATTATCAGACCCTCTAACTCAGATTGGAGTTCACCCTGTGTTCTAGTTCCAAAACCTGATGGAAGTACTAGATTCTGTACAGATTATCGCAAAGTCAATGCTGTAACTAGAACTGATGTGTTTCCAATACCTAGGATAGATGATTGTATCGATAGAGTAGGGCAAGCAAAGTTTCTGACCAAGATTGATTTATTGAAGGGTTATTGGTGTGTGCCTTTAACTGAGAGGGCCAAGAGCATCTCTGCTTTTGCCACACCATCTGGGTTATACCAGTATGAAGTCCTACCATTTGGCATGAAAAAAATGCCCCAGCCACGTTCCAAAGGATGATACAGTCTACAATCGCCGGATTGCCACACACGGTGCGTACATCGACGACCTGATCACATGGAGTGACTCCTAGGAAGAACATCTGAAAGATGTAGAGACGTTGTTCCAGCGCTTGACCCAGGCTAACCTGACTGTTAACCTGAACAAGAGTGACTTTGGTTGTGCTACTGTCACGTATCTTGGCTACGTCATAGGCCAGGGTAAGGTGGCACCCATAAATGCTAAAGTCCAAGCCATCATGGACTTTCCAGTTCCTGACAACAAAAAAGCTTTGAGCCGCTTCCTTGGAATGATCGGGTACTACCGCAAGTTCTGCAAGAACTTTGCTGAGATTGCTCTCAGTCTCACCAACCAATTGAAGAAAGGCGTAAAGTTCACTTGGGGTGAAGCATGCCAAAGAGCCTTCGATCGCCTGAAGTCTCTGCTGTGTCACTTCCCCGTACTCAAATCTCCTGACTTCAACAAACCGTTCTCCATGGCGGTCGATGCTAGCAACCAAGCTTGTGGATCTGTGCTCCTACAGAGAAGTGACTCTGATGACATTGAGCATCCCGTGGCATACTTCTCCAGGAAGTTCAATCGCCACCAAAAGAACTATTCCACAATTGAGAAGGAGCTGTTGGCTCTGGTTCTATCCTTACAACACTTTGAGGTTTATGTTTGTACAGGGCAAAAGCCAATGATTGTATATACTGACCACAATCCGTTAATGTTTTTGAGTAAGATGAAAAACAAGAATCGGAGATTGTTGAATTGGAGTTTGATTTTACAGGAGTTTGACTTGGAAATTAAGCATGTAAAGGGTACTGACAATGTAATTGCTGATTGCTTATCCCGTGTTTGAGTATGTGTATATGTATCACATGTGTTTATTAGAATATTGTATTATATGTATATATATATATATATATATATATATATATACATACACACAAGTGTCTACTTAACCATTTTTGTATTGAAAAGAAAAATTTTGCCTTTATAAGTCAAAATTTTTCCCTTTTGGAATGGAGGTGTGATGTGGAAAAAAGCCACTAGATGGCAGTATTGACATTTTTTTGTTAAGCCAAGTCTGGAACTAGGTTTTGGGCATGTCCTGGGCATGCCTCAGAGGGGGCTGGACAAGAGTATATAAGGAGAAAAATTGAGAGTGAAGAGTAGTTGGAGAAATTGCAAGGAGAAATTGTGGAAGGATACATTTGACCAGACCTGTCACTCTTTTCAAGACCTGTGAAGCTTTTTGTGGATTTTTGCCTGTGTTGGAGCATTTTCCTGTCCCAGGACATTGCAACATAGCAGCCCATCTCCATTACAAAGGAACTGTAAATATCTCATTTTTTATTTGATTTCAACCTTGGTCAGTAGGGTAGAGTGTAAATTAGTTCTAAGTGTTTAATTAAATCTGTTGAAGTTGAAGAATTTTGTCTGTCATCCCTTGCTGTCCGTGACGCCATAACAAATTGACGCCATAACAAATTGGGGCCATAACAACAATCACCAGAAATCATTTAAGAGTACCTCTAGCTGTGACTTTTTTAAGCTGGAAATTATTTTATTGCAACTGACCTGTTCAAATTAAAATTCAAACTGACATTGAAGCTAAAGCTGGTCAAAGTTTCTAAGTTATAACATTATATGAAATTGGCTGATACTTATTTTGCCAATGCTTTTAGTTTATTTTATTTTTTGTTTGTTCCAAGATAAATATGTTGAGCTAAATCATGTGTGTATGATAAGCAGTGGTGGATAGGCAGCATAAGAAATACATCTGAGGAAGAGCAAGATGTTCTGATAGTGTTCATGCACCCCCATGGACCAGCCAGGAGCTTTCATTGGCCCAGAAGGGAAGATGTATGCTGGGTGCCAAAACAGCACATAATTCGAAAGGTGGAAGCTCCTTCTACCACCACAGGCCGTAGATATGCGCTAAAAGAGGAAGATATTAGAGCTGCAGATGTTTTCATGAAGGACTTCAAGTGACTCTTTAAATTAGCAGAACATGTTCTATCATATTCATTCTGTGTTATTCATTAGAACTGAAGTTCTGTCTGTACTTTAATATACTGCAGACCATTTATCATTATCACAATATAGTGGAAAAGTATATGTGTGTGAGTAGGTTAGCTGCAAGGGTATGGTTATCTGCAACATTTATTTTCTTAGAACTAATTGCAGACTAGATGCTACCTTACTTTGAAATAATTTTGACAGTACTTTTTGTACAATTGTGTACTGTCACATACTTAGAATGCTCGATTTTGAACTGCAATAAAGCTTATTTTGATTTCCATTTTCAAGCTTCAATATCTTTCCATATACTAGTGTGAATGGCACTAATATGTATTAAAAGTTAATGTCAAATGGTTTATAAGAGGCACTGTACAAAATTTGAGATCTCTGACATAATTACAGAGCTGTCCACAAGACCATGAAGCTAAAATCGAGAATTAGCATTCCAATATAAAACATAATTTTAAAAATTCATATTGGGAAAAAGAGAAAGAACACCATCACAATTTTTGGATATATCATTAACAAAAACCTGATCTTTAAGGTGAACTTGATTTGGATTTGATACATGGTGTCATTCAATGGGAATATAGCTTCAAAGTTGCAGGAAAATGTGTTTTTTCTCATTTTGATCGGCAATATCTCAGATGCTATTTACTTCACATTGGTAATTTTTCAGAAAACCATGTACCTAGTCCAAAAGACACCCCCTACAAAATATCAGCCCCCTGTCATAAAAACTGATGAGTTTACAGGCCCTTAAAAGTGCTGCCACAGTTCGTGAATAGAAATTTTCGACAGAATCTAGGGGCCTACTACTGCATGTTATACATGAGCTAGACTGCTGAAAGTTAAGCTATGTACAGGCACCAAATATTTGACATACAAACTTTGGAGGTCCTAGCTCAAGTACTTTTTAAGATATTCCACCTCAAATTTAGAACTTCAGAAGGCAAAGCTAAAAAAAAAGGCTAAAAATTGCCCAAACCTTTGTCCTTTTAATAATTTTTGGTGGCCAAACTATTGGCAGGAGAGACCCACAATTTTGGGATTATTCTATTAAGGAGTGAATTCACCAACATGATTTTTTTCAAGAAAATCTGAGGGGGTCATGCGGGAGCCATTCAGTGAATTGACCCGGAATGACCCTTTTATGAAACAGGGCTTCATACCAAAATTCAGTGTTGGCCAGTAATTACCCTCTTGTATCATGAATGACCCTGAAAGTACAGGTAAAATGTTATTGGGCTATTCTTTTAAAGATAATTTGCCACTACATAGCTAGGCAACTGCATTTCATTCTTTGCAGAGTACATATTCACTTCTTTCTCTCTAAAAGGAGCTCAGTGCTAACACATTAATTCCAGCCTCAGTGTCCCAGAAAGATGTATTTACCAAAGGGGCAGGACATCAGTTTAGGACTGCAAAACTCACGTTAGCTTTTTCAGTGCTGAGGAACACCCCTGTAGACTCCACCACATATTGAGCACCAGCATCACCCCAGGGGATGTCAGCAGGCTTCATACTTAGGTAGAGGGAGAGAAGGGAGAAGAGAGAGGGAGAGAGAGAAGTGAGGACCATCAAAGAGCTGACTGACAAAGCAACAAATGATCTCATTCAGCACCATACCAGTTCTTGGTTCACATTAGGCGCGTTATCCCTAAACTAGTGCCATCTGTACTTGAGGAAAGTAAAACCCAAATTCTCATGCTGCTTAGTCAAATACAATACTCTACTTCGCCAAGATACCCAAATTTTGATGAGAAGAATCGAAGGCATACAGGGTCAATCCATGTCAACTCAGCCAGCCATGTACATGACACCTCTCAGATTTCGCTCAAACTTTGTCCAAAGATACCTTGTACCAAACAAAAGACTCCCAAGTTTCATGTCACTATCTCTACCTTTTTTTGTGTGGCGCCCTCTTGAAATTTGGGAGCCACGCCCCTTTTTGACTTATGTGAATTGGTCATTTCGTTTTGTAGCATTTTGGAAGGACCATAACTTTGCATGCAATTGAGATGTGAAGCTGGAATTTGATAAGCTGGTGTATTCTGGCCCATATATCAGGATTCAGCAGCCAGAATCACCATGAGACATCAGAGGGGTGAGAGGAGGGCCCCCAAAATCCTAATTTCTTTAAGGCGGCAAGTGATTTTTCACTTTTTGGGTGTCCCTAGGATTCAGTTCAGTGAATGTTACTGTTGGAAATGTGGTTCTCCCTCATATTTGGGAACTTTCCAATCACCAAACAAAGTTTTAGGTTAATATTAGCATTGTTGGGGGACTTGTGGGGGTCTGAAAACCACTTCAGGCCAAAATTACCCTTTCAGACCCTGGACTTCAGACCCCCAGATGACCCCGTGGGCCCTGTATGATGGTAATGGCATTTATACCAGACATGTATACATATTTAATCATTCATTTAATGAAATAAAAACTTTGATTATCTGATTATCAACCTCCTTCTATATGAACATACTTCATGAAAAAAGGCATTCTGAGACCCTTTTTCGACAGAAATTTCTATGTCTGGAAACCAGGTCAAACAGGATTACATAGAAAGAGTTGACCAAATTGTCTAAAATGAGTCATAATTACATTAGTACGGTTTTCATCAATGAAAACCTGAGGAAATCATCCAAAATTATGCAAAAAAAAGACTTTAATCCTTTGTACACCATAACACGACTATGACCTAATGTAGTGGGAAACCAGGTTACAGCTGACAACATGGTCAAGGTTGATGATTCATGAAACGTGCCAACAATATCTTTTCTTGGCCATCTGACCAGGAACAGATTCCATGCTGGGTGCCATTCCAGCATATTTTCTGCTGTATAGATGCACCTGAAATTCATGGACGCAATGTTCACAAAACATCCAATGTTCGCAGGCAGATGAACGTGCGTGTGGGTGTGAGGCAGGTTTGCAGTGGGAGTGGCGTAGCTAAACTCACTGTTGGAAAACAGAGATGACCTGGTTGTCAACAATCAGCTTCCCACCCTCCTGATGGACTTCACCCTGGTAACGTCCATGGGTGGAGTCGTACTTGAACATGTAAACCTGAAAGATGAAAAGGTAAGAAAACGACACTCAACTGAATATTCAACAAAAAAGCACACGCTAAATGAAGAACTACACTTTGTTACCAATTCTAAAATTGTGTTCATGAAGAGGAACCATGAAATGTACTACTTCAAATAAATAATAAATATACACAAATATATACAAACACATACAATCATACATCAGCAATTCATCTTCAGCTATATATGACCAACATTCTAGGCCTAAATGGCTTCCTTTCGAGAATAGCTTTATTGATTCAGTCCAGAATTAATGCAAACAACGTAAGTGGCCAGGAACTCTCACCATGTATTTCAAATCAATGAAAGGGTCATTGATGGCTGTAACTGTGATTCCCTTCTGGAGGCAGGCCCTTAAGACAAGACGGCCAATACGTCCAAATCTTGGCAGGACAGAGGGTAGAATCAGGAGGTGGGGAGAAAGGGAAATAACATTAAAAACTAGAAAGCACTCAGAAAGTGCAAACCTCCACCAAAGCATTTGTCACTCAGAACTGAACGAGAAGATTACAGATTCCCCGATTATTAATCAATCCCCAAATTTAATCAGTTGTTCCCTGGCCCATGGCCCTCACTTCACAAAATTTCATTGAAACGGATTAAGAAATTTGAGAGATATTCTCTGGACAAGCAAAGAAACAGACAAACAAAAACAGACATGGGCAAATACTTGACCTCGGCCCAGCTTTGTTGGCGGAGCAAAACATTTCCACCTACAACTGGTTCCACAGAAACTAGTGCATGTAATTTTTGGGTGCATCCAATATAGGCAGCAAAGTCCCCAAGTAACTAGCGCACAGACAAAAGCTGAGTATAAAACATACTTAACAAACACTCTTGGAATAACTTGCAGTGCTTATTTGTTTTACACCCAATTTACATTCTGAAGCCCAACTAAGCAGGTGGATTTCTCAGGAGGAGCTGGCAGAATGCACTCTGCTCAACAAAAGATGTCCAGCTTCAGCCAGGAAGCTATTTAAAGGTTCAGTGACATGGAAGCTGCTGTGCCCATGGAAACAGTTGCTTGGTTGCATACCCGTTGATTCCAACTTTGAGGTCTGACATTGTTGCAATGGAACGGGGTGCGGTAGTCAACCTGCAGGGAGGAAGAGAGGAGTGTTGGAGGGTTCCAGTGTTCTGCATAAATAATAATTTCTATAGTATTCAAGAATAACAATTCAGCTACCAGTGTCTCTTTCCTGCAAACAGCCATATTCGACTGAACAAAACGCCATTCCAAAATGAGTTTTTATGCAGCCAGTCATTACAATTCTGAAAGAATGGAAGCTTGAGCCACAAAATGTGGCCGACCTACTGTTCACTCCTGAGAGAAAATTATTGCACAAATGGGTCAAAAACAGCCCTAGGATGTGTCATGCAAATTCAACTAAAACCAGGAGTGACTCAAAATATTTTTGCCTTATTTCAAACAGTGGGTCACACTGGAACAAAAAAAAACAAAACAAAACAAAAAAAAAAACCCAAAAAAAGCTTTCCAGTTGGCTTGTCCCAAAAGATCTAGAACCTGACTAGTAGCAGGGCTCCGGAAGGTTCCATTGTCCTCAGCCCTGTTTAACATTCTACACAGGCAGTTAAATCCCTTACAAGCCCTACCACAGGGTTGCCAGAGGTAATATTTAAAAAAAAAAATGCCCATTTAGTGAAGACTTGAAATGATCAAGTGAACAAGCAGGTGAGGTCATACATCATAGAATATTGTGCTGCTGAACTGACCCGTGCACAAACCCTGCGCTCATTCACAGCAGGTGGCGTCACACTGATGGCATGTCCATTATGTTGGAATTTGAAAATGAATTACCCGACCGGGTGATTATGGACTACGTTACTAACAGGGTGAGGGCATTCAGAAGGGCGCCACTACGGTGTTACTGATGCCAAGAATATGAATGTGAGGCTGCAGTGTGTATGAAAAGAGAGTTTAGATGTAGAAGATGTGGTGAAGAGGTGTGTTTTGCCAAGAGAAAGAACTGTATGCCATCAGTGTCAGGGAAATCACAAGGTGAGTGCAAAAGTGAGTGAAAGAAGGAAATCTGGAAGCGAGGTAAACAAGTACCAAAAATTAAATATCGTATGTGGAAGCTATTGAGAGAATAAGCTTGGAAAAGGGGACGGTTAGGGAAGCAGAGAGCATAGTGGGGATTAGGGATGTCACGATACCAAAAATTCAGCAGTCGGTGCCAGTACCAGTAAAATTACACGACTCTCGATGCCAATTCGATACCACGGTAAAAAAGGAAGGAAGGATTTTCAAAGATCCCATTTACTTAAACATGAACATCTTTATTAGAAAATTTGCAAAATATTTAAATGTAATTTCTATGAACAGACATACAGAACATAACAGAATACAGTACAATCACTTATGATTCATACCTTCCAGAGGTATCATTTGTAATGGCCACTTTAACCCTGTCTTCACCAGTTCGTTTTTTTTTTTTTCGAAGAAACTTGTCATTTTGGTGTACATATGCAAGAAGATAATATACGGCATCTAATTGCAACCATATCACATACATGTAGGCTGACTTATCTTATCTGTGCAGTGAATAAGCACAACTCGGGAAACTCAGACTGTATTAAGCTTTAACATTTTCATTTTTAACATTTCTTTAGGCTTAAAACTAGTGCCGCACGATTAATCTAATCGCAATTGCAATCGCAATTTCAAACTGCATAACAGCAAAAAAGGCTGCGATTTGCTATTTAATCTAAATAAACGTGTGCGTGCCAGTGAACATTACTACCTCTCCTTTAATTGTATGGAGTCTGTTGACGTTACGCCCACAAGCTATCCTGGGCTTTGTCCGAACTGTCAAAAATTACGTCCTATAGGCTACACTAATTCCAAACCACTTTTCTTTAACCTATGTGGAAAATGTCTGAAGATAAAGGAAATGTGTAAAAGGGAATTCCCACCGCTTAGGAAGATGACAGCGCTAATTGGAAAATCTGAATGCACTTAAAGCAGGCAACGTGATCGAGTCCCCCTGCCCATCACATACGTTTCTTTACGCGATTAGACGGATGAATGGTTGCCGCTTTAAATACTGCTGCTGCGCAGAATTGTGGAATGGTGTGATCTCCTTTCTTTTCGAAAAGAATGCTTCGTGTACCCTATGTTAAAGGACGTAAATTAGGAAGCACTGAGACTCCTGTCCTCAACGTTTAAAGAATTCGAAAGCACTTATCATGGTTGCCACGTAATATTTTCCGGATCATTTTTTAGGAGTTAGGAACATTCATTGGCAAAAAAAACAGACGCAGTTCTGGCCTGCGAGCACGTATGGTCACGTGGCTACTTGCTACAGTTCGCAGTGACCAACATGAACGCCGAAGAAAAGGTCTACTTTTTCGTGACCTCCTTCAGAATGCATGTGTATATACTGGAACACTGAGGCGTATACTGCCCCCATTAGTTCCGGAATAGTCACAGCACCGAAACTTACCGTTCCTCGGTACTTACAGTGCCTCAAAATAATAGGCATCGTCGGTGTTTTCTCATTTAAGAATCGAATGGTGTCGCAAGTATCGGTTCTTGTGACATCCCTAGTGGGGATGGTGAGGACAGAAAACAGACGTGGCAAAGAATATATCATGAATAGGAGACCGTTATTGGCTTTCATGGTGTTGAACTGGGCCAGCGAAATCTCTTAAAATACAGGAAGGATCAGAATGCAGCTCAGGAGTATTTTTTTCAGCCTCTGTGCTCCCAGCTCCCACTCTAGATGTGGCATCACGTACTCTAGCAATGAGAACCCAACTCCCATTCTTTCCAATGGGAAAATTTTTGTTGGTTTTTTGGGAATATTCCGGACATCGCACGACGAAACTCAACCAAAATTGATAGGCTTCATCCTCTAACCACTATCAACGCGGATGTGAAATATCGAAAGGATCGGAGAAGAATTGCAGTCTGTAGAGCGGTCACATGAAAATCTCTACAGATGCGGACGCGCGACGACTGCAAATCCACAGTAAATTTTATAATAACAAACAGAGGGTGGCGGTAATACAATACATTGTTTGCGACTTCCAAAAAAACAAAAACAAACAGGATTCTGTGGTGAAAATCAATGCATGGGCTCAGGAACATTTCTGAAAATCATACTGGGTGAACAAAATTAGTTTCTGTATCCACAAATGCAAGTTAAAATTTTACAATTTAAAGGAAAAAACCATAAATAAGCAAGATCCAAAAATGCTGCCACCTTCTCTTGGCCTAAGCTCATTTATGATGGCCTGACACAAAGTGGAGAACTATCCTGTGGCCTGACCAATCAAAATCTGATTTTTTTTTTTTGGAAATCAAGGATGTCACATTCTCTAGGCTAAGAAGGAGAGGGAACATCCGGCTTTTTATCAGCGCTCAGTTCAAAGGCCAGTATCCATGATGGTACAGGGATGCAATAGTGCATGTGGCATGAGTACTGGCACATCTGGCACATCTGTGAAGACAGCATTAATGCTGAACAATGCAGATTTTGGAGCAACATGTACAACCATCCAGACAGCTTTTTCTGGTAAGGCTTTACTTATTTCAGCAAGAGAGTGCCAAGCAAAATTATGCGCGTTTCAACGTCATGGATCCGTAGTAAAAGAGTCCGGATGCTAAACTGGCCTGCCTGCAGTCCAGACAGCTCACCCATTGAAAAAATCTGGTGCATTATGAAATGACAAATGTAACAAAAGAGTCAGGAAAAGAGTTGAGAAGCTGAAATCTAAAATCAAGCAAGAATGACAAAACAAAAATGCTTTCAAAATTACAGTTTTTTGCAATGCGTTGCTGGCATCAAATTAAGAATGAGCAGATATTTCTCTAAAAAACAATAAAATTTCTCAGTTTCAACATTTGACATGTCGTCTTTGTACTTTCCATTTAAAGCAAATGATTTGCAAATCATATAGCAGTCTGTTTTTATTTACATTTTACACAATGCCCCAATTTTTCTGGAAGCGAGGTTATAAGATATGAGCGTACAGTCCCAAGATTGTGGTTTTGTGCATGCAGGAACAGCTAAGTGGCACAAATTGATATGCTATGTGTTTGATATCCGCAAATTTACAACAGTTTGGGGTGATAAAGTCCCATCAGCACTACAAATAGTACACCTCTCGGTTTCAATTTCTTAAATCACAGGCCTTCACCACCTCAACCACTATCACATCCACATCATTCTTCCTAATACTTCTCTCTGGAGGTAAGTTTATTTGTATGTCGAAGGAATTGACGTTTTTCAAAGGAAAAGTACATAAAACAAAGAAGTGCATGGTATTAGTGGATGGGTCAAACTGACAGTGAAAACATGAGACATGCAGTTAAGCACATTATTTCAATCTAAAACAAAACACACTGAAGGTTTACTGCTAATTTAAAATTTCAATACCCATCTTGGTATTAGATGTTTTAAATGTTCAGCGTATTATTTCCCTCTTTATCCAGAAAATGTCCAAAATAATCTTCTGATTGCCTATTTTCCAAGAACACACTGCGACATAAAACAAATAGCTTATAAGCTGGCCATCCATCTTAGGCCTGGCAACAAAGTAAATGACAAAAAAGCTCAAGAAAGCAATGAGTCAGGGTGAAAAACTTAGTAAAGTGGTAGAAATAAAGACAAGATGTACAGACTGATGGAAATGCATTGGATTTCAGGCTGCAAACCTAGTGACAAGCAGCCAATCGCGCGCCACATATTCAAATACAATCCTACCAGCTACATACTTGAAGTCCAGTTATGGGTAATATACGCAGAGGATTTGGAGAAGACAGAGGGAAAGGCTTCATACTGTTTAAAGACCACAAGGAGTACAAAAATTGCTTGATTGCTTTCCTATAGACTCAGCATTGCGGGTTAGTTATCCCGGTATGGTACCAAAGCTCAAATAATGAACTCCTTCGGCTGAATACCTCCATTTCCAGGCTTCAAGGGAATGGAATGTAACACAAAGGCCAGACTCCTTATGCAGTCCTGCCTGAACTTGAAAATCACACATCTCATCGCCTCCCTACGCAGTTCAGAGCAAAAACTGAGCAACAAAACTACGCCCTTCCAACTGTCTAATATTAAATCCTTTTAGAGGAATGAGGGAAACCCCATCAAGCTAGTTTGTATGAATTCTGCGACTACATGCCCTGAAACAACTCTGAATAGACAGTAAAAAAAAAAAAAAAAAAATTGCATAGGGAGAGTCAGCCTGCTGGATCGAGCCTTATAAGGCCTTAGATAAGGCTTGTGTAAGTCCAGGGTCACAGGGTACAGGAAGAGGTTGAGCCAGAAGAAAGGAAGTCAGAGAACTGTGTGCCAGACTGTTGGGGATACAATGCGAGTACATTTCCTGTGTCTCAGGGTCCTGAAAGTTCCAGAAACATCAACTAAAACTTTAGTCTGTTGGACCTGAGATGAGTACAAGCAAGTTACAGTTGTTCTTTGGACAGCAGCTGATTTTAAAGCCAGAGAAAATACATAAATAAATAATTTATTAATGAATTAAACAAGCTGGTCAGAGACCACAAAAGGCCCCCACCAAAGATCGGATACACACACTCAGGGACGGACGGACGCAGGCTACATCAATAGTCTCATGGTCTACCCTTCGGTGGTAGGGACTAATAAGTAAATTAATTAAAAAGTAGAGGCAGTCTTCTACCACAATAGGTTGGGTGTTTCATAAACAGGATTTCAAAACTTTCAAAGCTGTGCCAAGGGATCAAATTTGAGTCAAGATCTCTTTCAAAAAACATCATGCTGACATCTCATTTTTGAACGGCCAACTGCAATTGCAGCAATAAAATGTTTAAAGCAACAGTTACCTATTAGTCAACATTTGAATGATGCAAAGTTTCCTGCCACCCATCACCAGCTGTGTAACATTGTGACAGGGAGAAACTGCAAAGCAGGATTCTGAAATGAACCATCAGGCTGTATCACATTGCCTAATAAGGGTGGCGAGGGCTGACTACAATCTATGACTGACAACGTGTCGTAGCCCTCAACGTCGTCTGTTCGTCACAGAAAAACCAAAGAAAACAGGGTTGACACTCTGAGAACCAGGCTACTGAAGTGGAAAGGACACTCGTCAAATGGATCCCCACTAAACTATATTGATTGGTCTAGTTTTGCAACAACAGCTTTTGATAATGATTGAACTGAACACAGGGCGGTAATTAGCAACAAGATGCATCAACCCTAGGTGCCCATGATTTTCCTTTGGTTTTTGAGCTTAAACAGCTGGGCCATGATTGCACACTACACAGAAGTTTAAGGATGAAAAAATTTCCCAAGGCTCAAACCACTTTGCACCTGCTTTACACATATTTAGCAAACACATTACTTGCTTTAAAAACATAAAATAGATTCCTGGTGGAGGTGGAGGGACTATAGAGGGGCAACTACAAGCACACAATGAGAAAAATTTACTACCTCGATTCCAAAAAATTGGCACACTATGGAAAATGCAAATGAAATAGAAAAATCAATGATCTGGAAAATCCATTTTCCCTCTATTATACTGAAGACACTACAGCTCATTACTTCATGGTTGAACTTGCGAATTCAATCCGGCTTTGCCCGTTTACATAAACATATAAGTTTTAATACAAGTCTGTGCGTAAAGTTGACTCCATCAAACATCCTACAATGTAACACGTTGGTTTCAAACTCAAGTCTTGCTTTTGTTCAGTTGCAGCATTAACACTTAAGTCCATTGTAACCAAAAAAAAAAAAAAAATCATACTTAATGACATTTTGGAGTGATGTTGCCCGCAGTAGAGATGAGAAATTTCTACATGAAAAAAAATGCGGACCCATGTAGCTGCAGGTGTGTCAGGAGGTGCCTGTACCATCTGATTTGACACTAACACTACGGTTTTTTTAATATCACCATTAAATTTACTTTTGGCACTTCTGCATAAGGAGGCTTTGCAGAAAAGGGAGCGGCCTTCTCCTCTCATTTGTATGGCAGCATTAGCTTCCATTGCAGACGTCTTTTGCGGTTCGCTTTCGTCACACACCAACGTCTGCGCACTCAAGCTGGATTTTATGGTCAACCAATCATAGAGAAGCTCTGAAATCTTGAAGCTAAAGGCAACATACTGTTGCGGGAGGTAAGTGAAACACAAGATGTCTGTGACAAAGGCTAACCAACAGTACATACTGAAAAAGTTTAAAAGGAAGAATTTCTCCAGGTTTCTTCAGTGTTGAAGTTGTCCCGAACTCTAGTTCTTCAGCTTCAGAGCAGTGTGGTCGGGCTTAGTTGGACATTTGATGCGAGGCCGGTCGCTATCATGGTAAAGTCGCTTGATTTCCTTTATGTTCTCATCCAGTCAGCTTTTTATTCTTGAGAAATTTCTAACTAGACAGTCCGATCGGCAGCAACTGCATGGGTGTAGCGCCCGAAAGCCCGCTTCTCCCCTTTTTTGCGGATTATTCGGCCAATACTGTCACCATGGCAACCAAAATCGATAGGTGTCTTAAGTATAACAGATGATGTACATACCAAATATGAAAGTAATTGGTCCAAAACTGCAGTCTGTACTGCGTCCACGGGGAAATGTCTATGTTTTGTCATTAATTCGCATATTATTCGGCCAATACTGTCTCCATGACAACCAAAATCGATAGGTGTCATAAGTGAAGTGCAACACACATTCAGACAAAATATGAAAGTAATCGGTCCAAAATTGCAGCCTGTACGGAGTCCACAAGGAAATCTGTTTTGCCACTAATTTGCATATTATTCAGCCAATACTGTCGCCATGGCAACCAAAATCAATAGTTGCCATAAGTGAAGTGTAACAAATGTCCATATCAAATACAAAAGTAATCGGTCCAAAATTGCAGCCTGCACTGTGTCCACAAGGAAATCTCTATGTTTTGCCACTAATTTGCATATGATTCGGCTAATACGGTCGCCATGACGATCAAAATCGATATGTCATAAGTGAAGTACAAGGTACTAAATATGAGGGGCACCCCGGTGGCACATCAGTCTAAGCGCGCGCACCATAAAGGCTGCGTCCTTCCTGCGGCGACCTGGGTCTGATTCCAGCTCGGGTCATTTGCCGCACGTCTTCCCCATTCTACTCCCCAACTTTTCTGTCACTCTCGACTGTATAACTATCTAATAAAGGAGAAAATCCCCCCAAAAAAAAAAAAACTTTAAAAAAAAAAGATACCAAACATGAAAGAAATCGGTCAAAAATTACAGGCAGTAGAGGGTCCACAAGAAAGTGTCTACAGGCTGCGGAGATGACACGTGAATCCACAGTAGCCGCCCAACTTCGTCTGGGGGCTACAATAAATTGTAGCATCCTGTTTGGCACAGAAACAGTTTGCTTGAGGAATAAACTGCAGTATTTACGGGAATAACAGAACTTATAATCGAAGGAACATCGAGTTTGGTTTTTCCATATAGACATATTTCATCTTTCTTTGATCCTATTGTTCTTTTACATACTAAACAAATGTCATTATCAACGGGTTTTTTTAGGAGTTTCTGTAACCGCCATTTTTGTTAATTAATACTTTGCAGGGAAAACGCAAAAGGACAATCATTAGCATTCTGATATACTTATTTCGAACAATGCCATCACATTATGGAACTCAAAACCTGGCTCGAGTGCACAGACGTTGGTGCGCAAGGGAAGCGAACCACATAAGACGTCTGCAATGGAGGCTACAGCAGCGCGTGATCAAAAAAAAAAAAAAAAAACCTGTTAAAAATGAAAGATTTCCCATTAAATCTATGTCCGTTTTGGGCTCACAAGATTCTTTTGCATTCTATTGGCATGTTTCTCCGTTTTAACAAGAAATGTTTCTCAAAATGACAGCATCAGCATACATGGTTTTAACATGAAGCTTTCCCATTATTACACAATATGAACATATCTAGAAACATTTGTGATATAGAATTCCCATTTAGAACTTGGGCCATGAAAATGGAATTTTAGATTGGCGTCCACCACCCGCATTCTCCAAAACCTACTGCCTAAAAAGTTCGTTAAAAAAATAAATAAATAAAAAATAACTATTTATATAAAAAAGGCTCTCCATCACACATTTTCAAGTTCCCAATAATAAAATGGCCTTAAAAGGGTACAATTACGCACAGTATTATATGCACGTGTCTCGCTGACAGTACCAGTACACCCGTGCCAAATAAATAAAGGGGTTGATACAAAACCTAAGTTGCAATATAAACAGAAATACAGCATCCTGTATAAACTAGCTTTTATGCAATAGGACGCCTAAATGATTCATTTATTTAATATGAGTTTGTGCCTCCTGCTTATCTGGTGCAGAATCGCGAGTGCATGTCAAAGTCACCACACATCACAAGGATGCAATCTACTGCGAAGATAGCCAGTGTAAATTCAGGAGACATTTTTCATCATGAAATCAGTCTTTTGTCATTGTATTTGTTCAGCCATGGCAATGACAGACTGAAGAATGACTTTACACCTAACAGAGGTGGGTGTAAATTCTACGCGACATCTTAGCTCTGTGTTTGAACTGAAATGGCGCAACCGGTTTCTATAAAGTTAGAGCATAAATCCACCCCTTACGTTCAAGGTAAGACACCGGCTGCAGGAGAACAGAGACCAGTCCAATAAAGTGAACATTCAAGCTGACAACCTGTCACATTATATAGCTGACAATCTTGAAAGCAAGATGCCAAAAAATGGACAGATGAGGACTTCCGCAAACGTCCGAAAATCAAACCAAAATATTAGCGATTTTCAAACGCACGGTCTGACCCAAAGATTGCAACAGTGGCAACGATGCTAGCAGCCTTGCTGCTGACAAGAGGGAAGCTAGCTCCAAATAAAAAGGTACTTCAAAAGTCGTGTATGCTTTGTTGAAATAAAATATCATGCTGTCCAGTGTCGATATTAATCATTGCAAAGTAAAAACCTTGAGCCGTATCCTCATCTTTAACATACTTCTTCATTTTACAATTTCAAGCGCCCCATGTGCATGTGCCTGGGTGTATACGTGTATGCATGCTCTTCCGGCCACTCAATGAAACCTGACTAGATTATCATAATCTCCTCTTCACCTTCCTGCAGGTGGTTCATGAGTGGTGCACAGTGGCGTCCACAAATATGCACAAAGTATCGCTACAGCCAAGACTTACTGATCACCCTTAACTGGATCAAGAGGCCGATTATCACAACCACAAGAACTGCCACAACCTGCCTCTCAAACGCAATACGTGAATAGCCTGTGGAAAGACTGTGCTTTGAAGAAACTTATCAAGTGTGTTTAAAATGATTGGTAGTTTGAAGGGATCAGAGAAAATGAAATCTGAGAAAAAGCAGTCAGTGCGGATGGGCATTAAGCCAAAGACTACTAATGACGTGGAAATACAATAATTTAAAACCAGACTTTCCCATTCACTGAGGAGCTTCATTTAGAGGGTGACCCTGACACCAAGGTTACACGACAGCGTTAGGTGCTTTTCCATGCATACATGCTGGTTTTGCATTTCCCGTTTTGCCTACCCCTCCGTTGTCACGTATTCATTGCTTCAGGATCTTTCAGGCCCTGTTGTAGGAACCTTACTCATGTCACGCCCTGTTCCCCCCTCCTGCGTGCCATCTCCTCTCTAGTTGATGACAAAACAATCTGAAGAACCTTGACAAAGGTAGTGGTTCCTCTTGTCTATAATCTGAGGACTTCCCATGACATATATATGGGGTGCTGAGGTATGCCATATACTGCCAGGCCAAAAAAAAAAAAAAAAAAATTGCTTATTCTAATATTTTGTTGGACCACCTTTAACATTGATCAAAGCATGCATTCAACAGGGCATTGTTTAGACAATTTTACACAATGTTAAAACATTTATTTCTATCCAGAGTTGCATTAATTTTTTTTCCGTCCCGATATCTTGTATTGGTGATGGGAGAGTTAAACCACTCTGTGCAGCCTTCTCCAGCACATCCCAAAGACTTTCACTCGGGTGAAGTCCAGGCTCTGTGGTGGCCAATTCACATGTGAAAATGATTCCTCATGCTCGCTGAGCCACCCTCTCACAATCTGAGCCCCATGAAGCCTGGCATTGTAATCCTGGAATATGCCTGTGCTGTCGGGATTAAAAAACCATCATTGGTATAACCTGGTCATTCAGTACATTCAGGTAGTCTGCTGATTTCATTTTATTCCTCCCCCCCGCTTATCCTTGCTAAAAATGGCTTTCTCATGTCCACACAGCTGTGAAGTCCCAATCCTGTAAGTTCTTGTTGCATTGTGCGTGTGGAAATGTTTTTACTTTCACAATTCAACATGACCATAAGTTCCACTTTTGATTTTTCACATGGAGACCACACCAAGCGTTTTAGCGATCTCCAATCAGGATCCTACATGATTTTTTTTCTCACCCATCTCTTGCATAAATTTGGCTGTTCACAACTTTCCTTCTAAGTTTTAATAATGCGTTGGACAGTTCTTTACCTGATTCCAGTTATTTCAGCAACCTCCATAGTGGTTTTCCTTGTATGATGCTGGCCAATAATTTGCCCCTCTTGAAACAAAGTAGCATCTTTCCCAGGACTATGAGATACGTCTTAGTTCCTACATAGTTGTTTAAGAAATGAGAAGCAATACACTGCATCAGTCAGGGTTAAAAGAACTGGTGCCAGCTAAAACATTAATCACTGCAATTATGATTTAATCATAGGCCCTAAAATATTTGTTTATTTATATCCAAATTCCAAATGACATTTTTTTGGCAATATAATGTACCTTGTGCAGTGTGTGTGTGTGTGTGTGTGTGTGTGTGTGTGTGTGTGTGTGTGTGTGTATGTTTTTGCAAGTATACGTACGCAGAGGGCTAGGATACTGGCAAGTAGGACGCTTTGTTTGGCATCCCATCAATACATGTTTCTAGCAGCTAATCCAGAAGTTTGGAATGTAAACAATATGAACTCACAAGGTCAGACAGGACATTTTGAGACCAGTTACGTATAGCTACAATAAGCCACTGTGGACCAATCCCCCAGTCATCCAAAAACACTAGCTCAGAGTGACCAGCTAGCTAACAGGACGTCATATGATAGAATTCCAAATGGTTTGCATAGTCCCTTTATTAACTACTGCATGCCCATTGATCACATTACCTAGTATGTAATGTGTAAATGTCGTTTCCTTGAAAAAAAAAAAAAAACAAAAAACAAATGGCTATTCACTTAGCTTTTCTGCAAAAACATTCATTGTAATTATGCCTCGGTGTGCGCATGCGCACAGCGAGCATACGGTACTCAGTCTGTGTATTTGTTTGTCTGTCTGTTACCATCATAACTGCGACAGCGTGTGCATCCAAGCTAAAGTAACAATGCCAACGAGTGACAAACACTGTTCTCTTGATTTTAAATGTGCCAGAATTTTGATTTTTTGTAGCACTTCATGTTTCAGTATACACGTTTTGTGTACATAATGTTAAGCCACACCCACATGATTTTGGCACAAGGACCGCACTCTATTGACTGTTTATGTATTCAAGCTTGCTTTTATGTTACTGTACAACTATTGTACATCAGTAGTGGCTAAGCAATACACACCGAGGCATCAGCACCTCTGGTGCTTTCATTTCATATATGCAGTCATGTTACAATTTACTATTACATGTACATCTGAATCTGTGTACCGTTTTTTTCCATCAAACTGAGAAACCAGACTTTACCCAATAACCATCCCCTACTCTGTAGGACAGCTTTTTTCCTGCTGCATTTTTTAGCTTTCTTCACCTACTTTTCTCTCTTCTAAACTGACATACATTACCCCATCTAAAGTGGCAACCTATTTAGTCTATTTTTTGTGCCTCTGTAAACCAATTTGGTTAAAAATGGCAGCAAGAAATAAGTAGGCCATGATGGCTACCCCTGAAGCACAAAACACCCACTGAAGCAGAAAATTTCCATAACAATGGAGCAAAAATAATGTGAATAAAGAGAGGGCCCCTTTTTGCAGTACAACTATTGATTTTCTTTTAAAAGTTTAAATGATATATTCCAAAGAATATTAAAAAAGCACATAGCACTCAGTCTTATCCGGCGCATGCAAGGTGACCCTGTACAGTCAGGGAGTGTCGCATAAAAGTCATGGAGTAGCATTATAAAAGGGCCAGGCACACACAATGAGCAGTGAGCCGCTGAAAAAACTAGTTCAGCGGCACAGCTAGTGGCTGCAGGAACAACCTGAGGGATACTATATCCGCCAACAGACAAACCAGCCGCCATTTTGTCTGAAGTCTTGCTGTGTCATTCTGCAGCCAATAAAGCAAGCAGGAGGAGATGAAACAGTGGCAGTGGTTACTTTCAATGTAACGCATGTCCTCTAACCTCTCATTCAATCCGCACCCCTTCCCTCCATGGGTCCTCTCCTCTGTATCCTGGTATTGCACACAGCAAACAGGCTGACACTTCAGCATGTCATAAAGATCCCCCCGGGGAAAGGCCAAATACTTATTTGGAGTAATTCAATGTTTACAAATGCATTTCTAAAAATAATGTTGGAATCAACAAACATATAATTGATAATTGTCTAAATATCTTGGAGCCAGAGTTCATGTTTCTTTTTAATTGCAGGAATACAGTGCAGATGAGAGGCAATGGACAAGCAGAAGAGGACAGCAAGAAAGAGACAGTTGAGAGAGAGAGAGAGAGAGAGAGAGAGAGAGAGAGAGAGAGTCAGTGACGCACCCACAAGTTGTCTCACCGGTGCTTCCTAAATTCTCAACCCTCAACTATACACAGTACTTTTCCACGGAGAGAGGGCCATGTGCAATCCTCAAAAAGCCTCAGTCATTGATTCCCTCTCCTGAGAGAGCTGAATACAATGCCCCACAATGTGTCTCATGCTTGATGCCCGCCCACAACCAGATGCTGCCAGCTTGACCACGGTTTCAGACATGGACAAGTCAACATTTTTTTTTTTTTAATCAGAGCTCCCATAGACAGACACATTTGAATGCTGTAGGACTGAAGTAGCAAAAATCAATCAATACGTAACCAGTAAAAATGCCTGGGCATGCATGGACTGAATGAAAAGTTAAACTATGAGAGCAGTGGAAAGGTTTATTAGAATTAATAAAGGTTAAAAAATGCAGTCCTTGGATTGAAACTTTTACAATAAGATTAATTTAACATGGAAAAATTTTAATCATAAATCACACAGACTCATCTGCTAAAGGGGCCCAACACTTAAACTCAGATGATGCCTCAAATACCATAAAAAGTGCACTCTTGCACCAATCAGTTCAAGAATTTCCAATGGATAAATCTACACAGAAGCTTAGATACAGCATTACAGTTATCAAAATACTACATGCGCAAAAGAGTTGTTCTGAAGACCAGGCCAACCTGATGAGTCACTGTGTGTGTGTGTGTGTGTACAGGGGGTACTTTTTTCCCCCTCAGGAAATGAAATCTCTGAACATCCACCAGATTGGCTCCAAGGGTTGGGTAAAAGGCTATAACCTATGTCAAACTTCAGTTGTCTGTGCTTCTGACAAGGTTTAGACCAGGAGATCCGGTTAGCATGCAGCCAATGATGGAGGCCTGCAGCCTACGCTAGCCTCAGTAGTGGTTTTCCAGCTTGTGCTATGAATAAATAAATAAATAAACTGCAGCAGATCAATGAGGAAGGACTGGTGTGCATGTTAGCTCTGCTGAAAACTGCAACACAGGTTCATTGGGTTTAACTTTGCTATGAACAAATGATGCCTATTGTCCTTTTTAAGGGAATTCATCACAGATTTGAGACCCAGTTATCAGGGCACATACAAGCAAAATTAGAGAGATGGAGGAAACCGAGGATAATAAATACATAGGCCCGATTACATATATTGAACAATGGTGCCCGACATTGCATGAAAGAAAATAAATCAGGCTTTGGATTGATTACTCTGTTGCAGGTCTCAAGCACAGCACAGTGCATATCTCTTCCCCTTGACAAAATTTCGCCAGTCAGTGACGGCAGGTTGCGGGGCTCGTGAGCCATACTCGAGCTCAGGCTGCCCCAGAACGGTGATGATATAAGCATTTTACAGTTAGAGAAAAGCATACGAATGAAACAGACCGACCAAAAAATAACCCGGCGTAGATACCGTGAAATGTCATACTCGCTTCTTGAATGAATGGTGAAATAATACAACCACGTTTTAAAAGGGCACGTGACTGCACGGAAAAGTTATGAGTAAATAGGAGAGGCGCGTCTTTCCCGCTCTATTGGGACAATCCCGTTGCATACGTGCAGTTCTGCTCAGGGCAATGGCAAGCGGCTAGCAACAGAAGCGGAGCTAGACGGATACCGGAACGAGAACAAGATGATGGGGTTTTCAACGAGTCAGAAAGGGATGAATAAACTATCGGTCATGCTACCCATACAATAAAGGAAATTCATAGCTTGTTTATAAAGTCAGAACTAAATAGAATCATCGATGTATCATCGCTTAATCAGATAATGTTTCCATACGTAGCCTATGCGAATCCGAATGACTGAAATTGAATTAACTCGCCAGCTTGAAATATAAAATATTTGATTTACATTTATGCATAAGTAACCAGGTGGCCCCCTTCGACTTTTTTTCTGGGGGGGGGGGGCGCTACCAAATATTTTCTACACAGCACAAAAGCATCACACATGACCTTGTCTTCTAATATGACCTTCATCAATGATGGAGAGAAATGGCTACTTTTCTGAGAGATTTACACAATAACCACGACAAGCTGGCAAATTAGCAACAGCCTACAACTGTACTTGTATCAGACAATACGCCCACTCATTTGCACATATATTGGGACGTGGAATTTCAATATTGCAATGACATTATGTCACGTCACACCTCCATATCGTCACGAACTCAGAATGGTCAAAAGTCTGCAGTGCCGTTCGGCTATGTTGGCAATATACAGCTATGCGGGTGAGAAAAGCGAGGCTATTAACGTTACACATACCTGCCTGTAAAAATCGGCAATTCCTCGATTCAATGAGCACGACAAAACCGCTAAAATAAGTGGCTGTACCTCCCAGAATTAAGACGCTTTCACACTGGCCACGAAACGAATTTTTCGCACGACAGATTACATTCAAAGTCAATGCGTCTTTGCATTGACTTTGAATGTAATCTGTCGTGCGAAAAATTCGTTTCGCGTCGGTTGTGAAAGCAGCTTTGGAGAAAAAAATCGTGAATTGAAGATACATATTTTATGTGAACACATTTCTACTCGCAACATCTTCTGCTTTATGCATAGTACATTCTGGACTGATGTGACGCAGTTGGAGAACTCATTGTGAGGAACCCGTGAGGCACGTACACGTGTGGAATTTCCTGTGTTGAGAACATTTTTTTCCACGCACAAATAGGCTATAGCATGCAAGTGCTCAACGCAACATGCTTGTTCGCGGATTAAGTGGTCTCAGAGCACATCACGATGCCCACGAATTGCATTCGCCTCGCACTGCATAATGATTGGGCTTGATGGTACATTCAATGATTCTTACATTTCTCATGTTATATTCACAAACCGAGCTTCTTCTGCATCAAATGCAGGCAGACAATTCAACAGCCGTCATGGTTAGCCGATTTCAGCCCTGGAGGTTGTTCCTCAATATATTAACACTACGCGTGCAAGCCTCATCCAAATTTACACTGGCCCACTTGACACAACATAGACTTGTAATTCGCGAAGGGCCAAAAAGTTAATAATTTACAGGTTGCCTGAACGACCATCGTTATATAATTACTTCCCTATTGTAAAGAACCATCGCTTCCTCTTGGTAGCCAGCTAAAGCTAACCAGTTCTTCCCGCTCGTACACTAATGTTACTCCTCCCTCTAACATCCTCCGAGCTCAAGCCATTCTTCTAAGTTGGAGGTACGATTTGGCTTGACAAACAAAAAAATTTACTTCGTATTTATTCACGGAAAAGCTGACCTCCACATCAGATACAAGCTGATTATTCTACCTGCATTATTTCATCTCCCATATTTCTCCTTACCTTCTTGTGAGATGCTGCAGTGCCAGTACAAGTTCCGCCTGTCGCCTCCCGAATTTATACCAGACACGTGCACCTCCAGTCGCCTTGGAAACCTGACGTCAGTCTTTCTCATTTAGGGGAGCCATTTCCAGCAGCAACTCAGAAACGAGAGAACAGTCACGGCTACCATGGAAACCTCGGCCGGGAGTAAGGCTGGGAGGGAGCCAAGGGCGATTGGTCTTTCAGGATGCGCAAATTACGCAACTTCAGTCATGGCACGTATGATGCAGGTCAATGGAAAGACGGTTTTTTCAAGGAGATATGCGCATGTCAAAATAATGTATTCTGCAAAATGGACCGCTTGCCCTGTAATAAAGTTTTCATTCTGCACATTTTGCGCTATTTTATTTTCCGACTTGTTGCTGCCTCATCCGCAGTTGCCAAGGCTTTAGGACATGTTTTGCCGTGTTTTGAACGCGCAGTACATTGAATTACATTGAGTTTAGACCAGCCAATTCCAGTAGACGTATCACCGCAGTTACTGTAATGGGGTATTCTGGACTATACTACAATCTCGCACTTATCTGCTGCTGCAGTAGAACCCTGATAGCCTGCAACGATTTTATTTTTTGCAACGGAGCCAACACAAAATTACCTGTTCATACATGTTCCTATTCTTTGACGGATCAGAAGTTACTAGGTGTTGATGAAATATTAGTCAAGAATAAAAACTTATCACCTGCTTTCACTGAACATTAAGACTCAAGGCTGTAGTATTTTTCGACGTTTCACTAATTTGCTTGGTGAAGGACAGCAGCGTGGCAGATGACAATTTATTGAATGAAAGCGAATATTCACTGGCAGTCGGTATAAGTTGCTTATTGTATATTTCGGGAATGAAGTACAGTATGCAATTGATTGCAAAACAAATGTTTTTCTTCGCGCAGCCAACTCCCACTTGATACAATTTATTAACTGAGCCTAACTGAAGCAAACACGCAGCTAGTAGCAACATGTTGCGCACCATTATTGCGGCCATTAATGCAGCATAGATTTGCACGAACATGGAAGGTAGGTTGCAGCTTGCGAGAGCGTAAACACCGCGAGTCTTTCTCTGCTACGTCAAAAACGTAGGCTGACGTTTCAGCTTCTAATTCAAAATCTGTAAAATACAAGATCAAAACTGAAAGGTTTCCAACAATGCTTTCTCATTTCCCCAACTGTATTCTAATAATAATAATAATGTTATTATTATTATTATTATTATTATAAATTCAAGGAGAAACCTGAATAAATACATGCACAAACATAATGAACGCTGAGCTACGATTCTATTCATTTTCCTGGCAGTGTTTTTGGTCCACTCGCCCACTTTCAGGAACACTGTCACTGCCGGGCAGAGGATGTCCATAGATTCAAAGAGATTCTTCGAGTGAAAGTAGATGACAGACAAAACCCGAGTTGAGTGTGTTGCCACTCTTAAAGGGCACCTAAAGTCGATTCTCAGACGGGACGTTGAACGTCCAATGTTTGCCAACAAATCACTTGCTTGACATCTTGCATTGTCACATGACCAATTTCATTCATCAACCAATGTTTGTGTACACGCGTAGATAATCCCTCTATTTATTTAGGTTCGTTTGCGCAGGTGCGGCTCGCTGATTGGCCGATAAACAAAAACGATGGGAATCGACTTTAGATGCCCTTTAAGCAGCAACTTACGGAGAGTGCACAGTGTTACGGAGTGATATTCGTGTGTGTCCTGAACATAGACTGTATAAAAAGATGGACGCAGCGCCCGGGTCTGAAAACAAGCCAATGCGGAAATCTCTAAAATTTGTATTCTATTTCATGGCCAGCAGAAGGCGACGTCGGTGGTTGCAGAACGAAGTTAAATTCTATAGAAAATTAGAAGTCAATGAGAAAATGACCCTACTTTCCCACCTGATTTATTTTTCCAATAATGATTTTCCACATTAATTTATGGTATCTATCGCAAGTTTCAAGTCTCCTTTGATATATCATGATGTTCATTTTTGTAAATTATGGTCCCAAATAGACCAGAATAAAGGATAAAGCTAGACCCTGCGTGCCACTGTGGGTGGGTATTTATAAATCTGACTTTCAAGTACACCCACACCCATCCATTGACTTCAGGCATACTGCTCAATCCATTGACTTCAAATGCATACTTTTTAAGACAGCTCTCAGTCTGTAATGCCTTCCATGCATATATGAGCAAAAAATTCTTCTTGCGAACGGTTCAACAAATCAAATGCCATTTCTTCTAATAGCTAAGACAGCTAGACTCACCGAAGGCATCTACCGGGATTAGATGCCTGAGTCACAGCTGTATTAGCAAAAAAAGGTCTTCTGATTTGTTCTCTTCAAGAGTTGGGGAAAAGTTACAGACGAGAGCGTCCCTAAAAGTATGCCTGAAGTCAATGGATTGAGCAGTGCCTCTGTGGGTGTACGCTGAAAGTCAGATTTATAAATACCCACCCACAGTGGCACACAGGGTCTAGATAAAGCCAGAATATGCTGTAGCAGCCTGGCTATCCTGTGGTCCTTGTCTGATATGGTCAGATCCATCCCTCGCTCCTCCCTGGATATTAAATTCACACTCTCCTCCAATAGGAATCACATCCAGTTTCAAAATGACAAAATAGCGCTATTCAAATTGCCAAAATCGAGGCTACCTTAGTGGTATGCTGAAACCAATGGGTGACGTCACGGTTGCTTTGTCAATCTTTTTATACAGTCTATGGTCCTGAAAGCCAAAGGCTATTGCATAGCTTTTTCTAGGCGACTTTTCGTTTTTGATGTTTTCCAGCAATGGCTGGACGTCGGATTATTTTTCATAACCAAGTTACGGAAAAAAAAAATCCAATTACGTACGATCTGATTGGCTTACAATTCCAGTTAGGTACAATGTGATTGGCTAAAAAGTGAATTGGAGCAGAAGTGGTTCCACAACTTGGTTAGGGAAGATATGCACGTTGGCAGCACATGAACAGAGCACAGGCAGAGTGGATGGTTGAAAAAAACTGAACCAAAATTCTATGAGTTCTGCCTTCAGTAAATATTGCATTTTTGGAAAGAATAGCGTGAGGATGGCTCTGTAAACCCCGATATAAAAAAGCAATAACTAACAGCAATGAGCTTGAAAATATGGCTAATTTTTCAAGTTAATGCAGTGCTACTGATTATAGCCTGGTGCTCCTTTAAAGACGGATGGGTGATTGTTGATCAATCTAGAGTTATCCAATGATTATCCTTAGTTGGAGCATTTCTGTTCTAATGGGAGTGGTCTCCTCTACGATGACAATGGCCAGCTACGGGGCACAAGGGGTCACTGAATGGTTTTATGACTATAAAAATGATCCTAAGCATATGACTTGGGCTTCACATGCACCAGATCTCAAACCAGCTGAATTCATATGGGAGGTGTTGGATCAAAGTGTATGACAGTGCTCTCCATCACCTTCATCAAAACACCAAATGAGGGAATATCTCTTGGAGGAAAGGTACTCCCTGACGTATAGTGTTACACTTGTAAACTCTATGTTAGGCATATTTAAGCTGATCTGGAAAAATGTAGAAGCCCAACATCTTTCCAAGTTTCTTTATGTTGATTTTTTCCCATTAATTTGTCACCTATCTCTATGCACCATAATCAGTTGACACATTTTTGATACAGTGGTTCTGTTGGTCAAGTTAATCGCCAGATTTGAATCCAACTGAACATGCATTTTACATGCTGAAGAGGAGTCTGAAGGCAAAAAAAAAAAAGTCCCAGAAACAAGCATGAACTGACAACGGCTGCAGAACAGGCCTGGTAGAGCAACTATCACCAGAGAAAAAATCCAGAATCTGGGAATGCTTATCCATCACAGACTTCGAGATTTCATTGCATGTATAGGACATGGGACTAAATATTAAAAATTATGACTTTATTCTACATTATGTTAAACTGTCCAATATTTTTTGATGCGCCCCACAAAAAGGGAGGGGGTGGTGGAAAATGTACAAAAGATGGTGTCATTTCTAAAGACTTTACAGTCTACAGAGATGAGCAAAGAAATTTCTTACCTTTGATATGTTGTAATAAAAAAAACTGTTTGAGGGTAAATCCATGCTTGCTATTGTTAGCTCAATGTGTCCGTGTTATAACGAAACTAGATCTGCGAGTCTCAAAGCATGTTTTTCTTCTTGAGCATTGCTTCAAAGATCTCAGTTCCTCAGCTTTCAGCTTGCTTGCAATGTATTTTCCTCTCTGAGATCGGCTTGTGATGCTGTCAGTAAGACTTTGCCGGTAGCCATTTGATTCTATGGCTTCTGACGTTTCCAATGAGCTCTGAAGCACCTTTATCGCACAAAGCTAGCCTAAGCTAGAGCCCGGCGTTCCCAGTGCGTCAAAGCAAGTCCATGGTCCATTCGAATGTACTTAAATACTGCAACAGTATAAACGCTTAACAGGTTTGTTTGTGGGATTTTTGGTATACTTATCCGCTAAATATTCAACCATCGTTTTCAAAGTCGTTTTCTAACGGAAACGCGTGAATACTGAGGGCACAACAGTACAAACAAGGTGAGTGACTTGTTTTTTTGACTCATTCTTTATATGGGCAATTTGAGAGTAGCATCACTATCAAATGGTATAGCCTAGTGGCTAGGGTGTAGGGCTGCAGCGCAGGTGATCAGCGTTCGAGTCCCTAATCTGCCGGGCAATTGTACCATTTTGCTTGTATAAATAATTGCTGGGGTTTTTATTCTTTTGACTTTTTTCCCCCATTTTTTTAACCTTTTTTGTATTCATAATCTTATTAATTAGCTTTTTAAAAAAAATAAATCTGCTTCAGTGGAGCCAAAAGTCATTTTCTTTGTATTTATTGTCTTTGAATGGGAAATTGTATAGGCTATAGGACTGGCAGAAATAATAATTTAAAAAATTATATATTCTAAAAATTTAAAACTGGTTGTATTTGGGTGGAATGTATGCCTGTAGTGACATACAAGTGAAATTAGATGAGTTTTACAGTTTAATATCTGAGAAATCTGATTTGGCACACAAGGCACCTGAATTGCCAATTTGGAGAAGCCACCAAGACATTCCTCTCTAATTTTGTTCTGATTTACTTGATAAGAATAAACTTTGGCACAGATAATGGTGAAATTCTGTGCTGTAAATTTTTAGAGGTTTCAGACTGCAACTAATTAAGTTTACAAGGGATAGAAGTAAAACTTTGTTTGGTGCAAAATGAGGTCTTTGATTTATACTGTGTTCCATCTTAATTTACTCTGACTCAGTGACATATACACTGATTTTTACACCATGGCAGAAATCCCAACTGGTTTTACCTTTATTATGATACCAAGATCATTCAAATGGACCAAATAGTTGCAGAGATATTCTCATTTCATTTTGGGCTTGCCATTTTCAAAAAAGAGGCTCAGGGCTTAAGGGGTTAAGTATTTCATTTTGGGCAATAACTCCTCGCCTGCTTTTCACCACAATTTGGGATTGGTTAATAGTTTCAAAGGCAACCTGAGAAATGAAACTTTGGATTAATTTCGTGTTTCATCAGTGGAACCCCAATGTTGTATCTCAAATGTGTGGTTAGCGAGTACGAGTGTAACGTGCAATGGTTGGCTGGTGAAAACGCCTAAATTCGCATGTGAGCAAAACTTGTGTGGTTCATTGTAGATTAGCAGATGTGATTACAGAAAAATTCCATAATTTCAGGCAGGCACTGCTTCTAATGAATGAAAAAAATAAATAGTAGATAAATGATTTCAGTTTCACAAATAAATTTGATTGTGAAAGGCTTTGGGTATGCAAGGCATTAGGCAATGAAGATAAAAAAGCAAGCTGCACCTTTATTTGTGATTCTGTGTGGTCAAGACATCGTGCTTTAAAATAGCATTTCAGCAACCATGGATTTGTGGTGTGTGGTGATTCTGATATCTTTTATGAACTGTTCACTTATCTGATTTTGTTGAGAAATTAATCCAACTCATGGCCAGCTATGCTGACAAACTTGAAGATATAAATATGGTTTGAGTGCTGTAATATGCATGTTGCCCACACACTTTATTACATAGTAGTTTATCTGGCAACCCAGCTCTCATTCAATGCCACCCCCAAAAATTGTGCAATTAAAGTGGCATGGTTTTTTTTTTTTTTTTTTTTTTGGATTGGCAAAAATTCTGAAAATTCTTGACATGAATGATTTCTGAGAGACAGATCCTTCATTATCAAACCTACTACCGGCAACTATAATCATAATCTGATTCAAGACTGGAAAGACAAAGGGATCATAAAGAAGTCTTGGTCTCAGAGGATTTGTAATTATAATAATCCGGTGATAAATAAGGAGTAGATGAAATCAAACTGAAAGAATCTGAAATTGTGAGTTGGATTTTGAAGTCCTATCAGAATTCTGGAAATTAAAATGAAATTTGGGAAAACGAAAACCAAAAAAGAAAAAAGATATGACATAATGTACCTGCCAAATCTTTCATGACAAAGGTTACAAAAAAAAGTCACAAATTCATGAGTTTAAACCATGTGGGATGGTGTTCTCAGTTATACACAAACAAACATACAAATACATAAAATTTCCCCTAAAGCAGTGGTTCTCAACGTCGGTCCTGGGGACCCCGTGTGTGCTGGCTCTTGTTCCTACCACAACTGCAATTGTAGAACTTTAACAAGCTGTGACTGTCTTAATTAGGTGCTTTTCATGTTCAGAGTTGTTAATATATCTCTTTAGTCAAATGTTACATAGGAACATCCATACATGCAATGAAGAATAAAACACCCTTGAAGATAGTGTGTTTATTGCAATACTGCAAGTAATGTCAAGTAACATAACATGTCAAACAGATCAAATTATACACTGAGGAAATCAATAAACCCCAGAATAGGCTGCTGGACACAACTGTTTCAAGTTCTTTCAAAAAGCTTCAGGTGAACTTAATCAGATCAACATAACACAAAACTGGTTTGTTTGTGGACAACATTTGTCACGATGAGCCAACTAGTTTTCACTCATTAGGAGCCAACTACATCATTGATTGGTTACATTGTTTTCTCTCATTTTATGCTGTTATTTCCGATATACTGCAATGTGCGAATGGTATTTTTGAAATTCTTGATGGCAAATGGATACTTCTGTCAAGTTGTGGGTTAAGAGAGCAAATAACTGCTCTAAACATTAAATGCACATAATTAAGACAAATTAACAGCTTGTTAACATAGTACGATTGCAACTGTGGTTGGAACAAAAGCCAGCACACACATGGGGTCCCCAGGACTTACGTTGAGAACCACTGCCCTAGAGGACTGTAAAACTGTGTCCCCTTGTCTAATTTAATTTTGTTCAGGGGCTTAGGCCTTCATTCTGGCAGAATACTCATCGACAAAATAAAAGGAACGTAGAGCATAAGAATTCCATGATGTAACAAATGTGTTTTAAAGAGCATTTAGGAGTGATGATTGTGCGTTGAGGCGACTAACATGACGCAGTTCCTCTTTACTTTCAAGGTCACATGTACCTTCAGTGTTCCTGGCGGAATTGTATGGTATCGCCCTCTGCTGGAGACAAGTGGCTTGCACCAGACCGGATTCCAAAAGTCTCGTGCTCAAAATTAAGCGGACCAGATCAGACCCAGGATTTTATTTTACACACTACACACAGCCAGTTCATACGCGTCCCACTTTAATTCACGTAATCATTTTTCATCCTTCAGACTCGCTTTGCGGCTGCAAGATATGCAAGCATTCCCCTTCCCAATTTCCTCCTCAGGCAAGTCAAGCATCCCGAACTACAAACAATTATGATTTTTTTTTATTTTTTACCCCAATTCCAAAATAGTTGGGGCAAAGTGTAAATTGTGAAAAAAAATCGAAATGCAATGACTTTCAGATCACATGAGCCAATATGTTATTTACAATAGAACACAGATAACATTTCAAATGTTGAAACTGAGACCTTTTACATTTTTATCCACAGAATGAGCTAATTTCAAATTTTCTGGCTGCAAAAGATCTCAAAAAAGTTGGGACACAGGAAATAAAAGGGCTGAAAAAGCAATTAATATATAAGAGAATCAGATGAAAGAACATTTGGTAAGTAATTAAGTTTACTGGCATCAGGTGTGTAACATGATTGGCTATATAAGGGATGTCTTAGAGAGGCTGAGTCTCTCAGAAGTAAAGATGGCCAGAGGCTCTCCAACCTGTGAGGGCTTGTGTAAAATAATTGTGGAATACTTTAAAAACAATGTTCCTCAATGTCAAATTGCAAAGGCTTTGAAGGTCTCATCATCGACAGTGCATAACATCATGAAAAGATTCAGAGAAAGTGGAAAAATCTCTGTGTGTAAGGGACAAGGCCGAAAACCTTTACTGGATGCCCATGAGCTTTGGGCCCTAAGACGCCACTGCATCACATGATTCTGTCATTGATATTCATAAATGGGCCCAGGAATACTTCAAGAAACCACTGTCTGTAAACACAGTCTGCCATGCCATCCACAGATGCCACCAAAAACTCTATCATGCAAAAAGGAAGCCATTGTCGAGCATGATTCAGAAGCGCCGCCGTGTTCTGTGAACCAAGGCTCATTTAAAATGGACTGTAGCAAAGTGGCAAAGTGTCCTGTGGTCAGACGAGTCCAAATTTGACATTCTTGTTGGAAATCATGGGCGTTGTGTCTTCCGGGCTAAAGAGGAGAAAGACCACCCCTCCTTTTTTCAGCGTTCAGTTCAACAGCCAGCATCTCTGGTGGTATGGGGATGCATTAGTGGATATGGTGTGGGATACTTGCATGTTTCAAAAAGCACCATGAATGCTGAAAGGTATAAAAAGGCTTCAGAGCAACATATGCTCTCCTCCAGGCGACATCTATTCCAGGGAAGGCCTTGTGTATTTCAGCAGAACAATGCAAAGTCACGTACTGCAGCTATTACAACAGCATGGCTTCATATTAGAAGAGTCCGTGTGCTGAACTGGCCTGGCCGCAGTCCTGATCTTTCACCGATTGAGAACATTTGGCGCATAATTAAATGAAAAGTCCGTCAAAGGAGACCCAAAACTCTCCAGCAGCTGGAAGCCTGTATTAAACAAGAGTGGGATCAAATTCCAAAAGCTAAACTCAAGAAACTTGTCTCCTCAATGCCCAGACGCCTCCACTCTGTTGAAAAGAAGAGGGGATGCTACACCATGGTAAACAGGCCCCTGTCCCAACTTTTTTGAGACCTGTAGCAGCCATCAAATTTGAAATGAGCTCATTTTGTGGATCAAATTGTAAAATTTCTGTTTCAACATTTGCTATGTTATCTCTGTTCTATAGCTAGAGATAACATAGCAAATGTTGATTTTGATTATATTCACAATTTGCACTTTGTCCCAACTATTTCGGAATTGGGGTTGTGTATATAATTATTATTTTTTTTCCTGCCTGTCTGAATCTACGCCTCCGATAACCACTAGCCAGCAAGAAAAACATTTTTACTTTCTTCTGCAGTTCTGTGGCTCCCTCTGTCGGATCTGACGAGTCCAGTCAGACGTTTAGTTACACTGTCATTACCAATTTGCCTGACTTAGTCATCCAGCTTTTCAGACATACTTGCCATTTTTTATCACAAATATGTATTTCATTACATGCGGTTATCTTTAAAATTAGCATTGTGGTATGCAACCAACGATGTAAAAGTTTGTTCTCAAAATAGCAGTAGTAGTAGTAGTAGTAGTAGTAGTTTCCTACTTTTCCTACAGATCATAAAAAAAAAAAAAAGAACACGAGGGCATTGCCATCAGAACCCCCCCGCGCCACAATAAAATCCCGAACCCAATCAAGGTCATGACCAATGCAATATCCCCCGCTTGATTTCGTGTTCTGGCGGGGGATTAAAAAATAAATAAACAATTCAGAAGTCCTTTTCTTGAACATTGAAGAATGTTTCATTTTTACCCAAGTTTGGTTTTACCAATAACTTAAACTCGGACCAATTTCGCTTTAAATTCCCAGGACTGATTAAAGATGCTTTTGTTGAATTAAAAAAAATAGCATTCATCTGCATAGCAGTGAGACCATTCTGATTTCTGATATATTTAATCGTCCTCCTCTTAATGGCCCCCCGGTCCGGCATTTTCAGGATTTCATTTTGTCTAGTCATTCTCCTTGGGGGAGTGTCTAAACCAGCCAATAGTGTCCAGGGCTAGACCCCAGTGCGGTCTCTTGGCCAATTCGACTTGTAGGGTGCATCTCAAAGCATCGGCTGCAGTCTTCGAAGGCTGCATTTTTAGGGATCGTCACTTACTACCATTCGCCAAACTAACATTCAGGGTTAGGAATAAGAAGAAATTTACGGTTAGATTTAAGGCTATGTGTTAGAGTTAAGGTTGGGGTTCGGGAAACCAGTGACGACTCACTTAAACCAAGGCTGTTTAGCGGAGATGAAATGACACCGTGTCAGTTTGGCGACTGGAAGTAAGTGATGACCCCTAAAAATGCAGCCTACGAAGGATGTAGCCTATGCTTTGAGATTCACCCTAGGTGCCGAGAAGTAAAAAAAATAAAATAAAAATGTTCTCCGCCCTTCTGCGCAGAGAGAGATTGTGAATGGCCGCGTTCGGCTGGTGCATTCACGAAGTAATTGTTTTCCACGAAAGTTTCTGAATGATTCGTCTGGTGTCGGAAGCGCAGACGTGATTACTTTACCCATCAGCGAGAAGCCTGCGTGAAGTTCGTGAATTAGCAGTGAAAATTGCGGAACTGCTTGAATGGCTTGTTGCTATTGGATGGCATCGTGGGTAGCATGGGGAAGAAAATATACTCAAACACCTGTACCCGGGTTATGCGATTGTGATGCTTCAAGAGATCTTCCAAATTGGTAGAAAATTTATGAGGGGCGATAATGCGTGTGATTTGCATTAGGAATTACCGCAAACCTGGGAAAATACACAGACCATCAACCAAAAACCACAACCTTTTCTTTGCTTCTTGGGTCTTTGGTTACAGCACGATGTTTTCTCTACTAATTTTTTGGGAGATTCCTCCGTTGTAGGAGCACCACCAACAAAAATCCGTTCGACTGGCAGACTTCTCAGCATTAACAATCAGTCACTGCGCAGGTGAGCTGAGAACGTTTTTTACTTCCGGCAACTGCCAATCGAAGACGGCTATTATCGCCCATCATAAAATTGCGACCAATTTGGAAGACCTTTTAAAGCAGCACAATCACCTAATCAGGATACAGGTACTTGAGCATATTTTCTTCCCCAGACTACCCACGATACCATCCAAAAAATGAACGACTTGGGCCGTTTTTGCCGTTCACGTGCTTCCGCAATGTTGCGGCCAATGACAGAACTTTGCCTATAAATGAACAGTGAGTTACAGAAAAGGTAGTGAATGAAACAGAAAAACATCGATCAGCGATTGCAATCTTTGCAAATGACTAACTGGGTAAAACAGGGTTTAGCTGAACGTAGATTCATAATCGGATTTATTTAGATTTATATTCATCAAGCTCACTTTATTTGTCAAAACACTGTGCAAAATGACGTTTCGGTGTAAAACCTTAGACGGCCTCTTACATTCTTACATTACCGCAGAATAGTTTTAGTTTCATGGTCAAACCTATATATATATATATATATATATATATATATATATATAAACCTGGAAAACAAATCAATTCCTCAGAGAAACACCCAGAAATCATTTGAAAGAGTCAAAACATGATATATACTGATTTATCACGCACAGTAGGCTACCAGAATGCCTTAAAAGCCCACAGATAATTTATTTAGTTTCAAACATGACAATACTGAGGAATAATAACTATATATGTTGCTGAGAATGAGATGACAGACATCAGAAAACCATAAGCTAATTTTAATTTTTAATAATTTCTTTTTGTGACATGACAAGCAGACCTCTCCGAAACTATTGCTGATTATTATTTTTAACTGAAAACACTTAAAGCATTCACAAAAGACACTGAGACGGTTGTCAAACAACATAGATATTTGTGTTTGAAATACGATGATCAGATTGGGTTTGGTCGCTGTTGACTGGCACCATTACAGGGATTCCAGTGAAGGATAATGAAATTTATGGGAATGTTGTGTCTGCTTGTCTTTCTTATTTCTTCTTGGACCAGCCTCTTCTCTCAGTAATACAACTCTTGGTCCCACCAGCCTGGGAAAAAAGAATGGAAGTCATTCCCATGCCATTAAAATTTCATGACTCATGTATAATTAAGATGGTAGAGAGTGAGACTCTCTCTCTCTCTCTCTCTGTAGGTAGACACTGACAGATACTTACTCCCAGGGTATCTTCTGACTCCTAGTTTCCTAATCTCATCATAGACAAAGATTAAAATTCCATAAGGAACTGGGATAAACCACCACTGGACTCTATGAAGGAGAGGGACATATAACAACGTAAGAAAGACTATTTATCAAACGGTCCATAAAATCGTGATCTGACACACTTGCCTTTATGTCTATACTTGTTGGATAAGTAAATTGTTGAATAAGGAACAATGTCCTGTGTTTAAATACTCAGAGGATAATAGTATTTGGGGGTTTCAGCAAGTATACACGGGAGCATACTTTTAATTAAGTAAATGGCCATTTTCAGGCTGAAACTATGATGTGCAGGTTTCTTTAATAAATTTTTGAAAAAATGAGGGACAGCTTTGTTTATATTTTTCCTCAACAATGCCCTCACATAAAAAATGCATTAAACAAAAAAGAATAACCTTGTACAATACTGAAAGACTGTGCAAATTAGAAAGCTCATATTTTGAGGATGTAGTAAAGCAGCTGATTTGGACGCTGTTTATGTTCTGTAAAAACCTAACATGGCCTTTTTTACTGAATGCAAGGAACTTACCGGATAGGCATGAAGTTGAAAATATTGGGCATCCCCGGGCAGTAGCATAGCAGGTTACCCAAGCATAGCTGGAAGATAATAGCAGTCACCAGGACCTTGTTTCTGAAGAAGAAAGTTGGAATTTGGGGTCAGACATTAACTCTGACTCTCAGCACATCATGACCAATCACTATCTATGGCAGCAAATTATTATTTGAATTAATGAATAAAAAGTTAATCGTAATGGCAGAGTTCTTTTTGAGTTAAATGAATGTATGTACACCTAGCAACTACAACCCCCAATTCCAAAATAGTTGGGACAAAGCGTAAATTGTGATTAAAATCAAAACGCAGTGACTTTCAAATCACACCAGCCAGTATTTTATTCACAATAGAACAGAGATAACATAGCAAATGGTGAGACTGAGAAATTTTACAATTTTATCCACAAAATGAGCTCATTTCAAATTTGATGGCTGCTACAGGTCTCAAAAAAGTTGGGATAGGGGCCTGTTTACCATGTTGAAGCATCCCCTATTCATTTTAACACTGAGTGGGGGCGTCTGGGCATTGAGGACACAGGTTTCTTGAGTTTAACCACTGGAATTTGATCCCACTCTTGTTTAATACAGGCTTCCAGCTGCTGGAGAGTTTTGGGTCTCCTTTGACGGAATCTTTGTTTAATTATGCGCCAAATGTTCTCAATCGGTGAAAGATCAGGACTGCAGGCAGACCAGTTCAGCACACAGACTCTTCTACTACGAAGCCATGCTGTTGTAACAGCTGCAGTATGTGGTTTTGCATTGTCCTGCTGAAATACACAAGGGCTTCCCTGCAAGAGATGTTGCCTGAAGGGGAGCATATGTTGCTCTAAAACCTTTATATACTTTTCAGCATTCATGGTGCTTTTTAAAACATGCAAGTGTCCCACACCATATACACTAATGCATCCCGATAGCATCAGAGATGCTGGCTTCTGAACTGAACGCTGATAACAGGAGGGGTGGTCTTTCTCCTCTTTATCCCGGAGGACACGACGCCCATGATTTCCAACAAGAATGTCAAATTTGGACTCATCTGACCACAGGACACTTTGCCACTTTGCTACAGTTCATTTTAAATGAGCCTTGGCCCACAGAACACGGCGGCGCTTCTGGATCATGCTCAACAATGGCTTCCTTTTTAAATGATAGAGTTTTAGGTGGCATCTGTGGATGGCACAGCGGACTGCCTTTACAGACAGTGGTTTCTTGAAGTATTCCTGGGCCCATTTAGTAATGTCAATGACAGAATCATGCCAGTGAGTAATGCAATGGCGTCTGAGGGCCCGAAGATCATGGGCATCCAGTAAAGGTCTTCGGCCTTGTCCCTTACACACAGAGATTTTTCCATTTTCTCTGAATCTTTTGATGATGTTTTGCACTGTCGATGATGAGACCTTCAAAGCCTTTGCAATTTGACGTTGAGGAACATTGTTTTTAAAGTATTCCACAATTTTTTTACGCAAGCCTTCACAGGTTGGAGAGCCTCTGGCCATCTTTACTTCTGAGAGACTCAGCCTCTCTAAGACATCCCTTTTATAGCCAATCATGTTACACACCTGATGCCAGTTAACTTAATTACTCCCTAATTGTTCTTTCAGCTGATTCTCTTATATATTAATTGCCTTTTCAGCCATTTTTTGCCTGTGTCCCAACTTTTTTGAGACCTATTGCAGCCAGAAAATTTGAAATAAGCTCATTTGTCGATAAAAATGTAAAATGTCTCAGTTTCAACATTTGAAGTGTTATATATGTCCTATGGTAAATAACATTTTGATTTTATTCACAATTTACACTTTGTCCCAACTATTTCGGAATTTGGGTTGTAAATTCCACATCAAAGAATATCAATGGATTGAGTCGGGATAACATGCAAAGAATGCAATATCTTTTATTGGTCATTCAAATAAGACCAGCAGACCGCTTGATTTGACCAATGTTACAATGAAACAGAGCTCTGGGCAGAGCATAAGCAGTTCATATTCTGCTCTCGCACAACAGTACAGCAGTATACGATTATCTGTGTATATTTTCATGTCTGTTTTTCAATAATGCCATGTAAGATCTGTGATTTTGCCAAAAATAATCAAAATATTTCTGCGGCTTTCCTCTGAAATGGGTGGCACTTATGCATGACATTTTTTAAAGAATGTTTGAGAATGTTTGTACTTCACTAATATAACAGTGGGTCTCACTAGTATGATCTTCTGCCAAATAAATAACTGTAAATGTCAGTGTTGTGATTATGCAGTGAGAGAGAACAATCAGACTTGTGTAGCTCTGGGCTTTGCTCTGACCTGAAGAAACCCTGCTGGAACACAGAAAGACGGCGAGTTTTTCTGATCAAGACATCCGAGATCTGGCAGATCTCGATACTGACGAAAAAGACAGTGTAGCAGGTGTACTCCTGGTACAGGCGCTGACTGTAGGTCTGGGAGAAATTGGCGTGACAGAAAGAAAATCTCTCAGTGAATTCACGTAGAATTTGCACCCCTACATAGACAGCTGACAGTGTTCTGTTGTGTGTATTAGACAGTACAGCTCTACCGGCATAACCTGCTTTGACCCTTTACAGACCAGCTTAGACCAGCTGGTAACGTCAAAAACACTGCAGGGTAGCAGTTTTCATTGTAGAGTACACAACTGCTCATGGCAGTTGCGCGGAGCCAGTTAGCCTCCTATTACTGACATAAAATGATTCATGAAATATTGCACTCTCAAATGCACTCTGCAGTGTGGAGATGCCTCCATACTTTAGAAAGTATGTGCAGTGGACCTTTGACACTGCACAAATCAGCACTACCAGAGCACCTCACAGTACTAGGGAAACTTACCCACTCCTGCCCATAGCTGTCCTGTAGGTCTTGCAGGTGAGTGTTTTCCCAATAGGACCTGAGCCCCACACACAGAAGGGGGTACCAGCCCTCCTGGGCCATGGCAGTGAAGTAGTCTGTGAAGCCTGCAAAGGACTGGATTGCACCTAGGGGAGTCACACAGTGTAGTTAGGCCATACAGTACCCCCAAATGGACCAATGGAAAGGATGGGTGGCTAGGCATACGCACCAATCTGGAAGTAAGAATAGACAGCCAGGGCTTCATTTACCAGCCGGTCTCTACGTGGGTTCCTCGGCTTCAGGTGCATGATGTCACTCTCTGCCTTCTCATAGGCCAGAGACACAGAGGGGAACTGCGGGATAGAGATGATGACATGTAAGGGTCAAAAGGAGTTGGCTTTCTATTGCATTGTACAACATAGCTATTTGCATAGCCAGCACCCTTATTCAATACAATGCACAGCTTTCATCTCTCTAAATGTTACCTACAAGCACATATCTGTTTTCAGCTGACTAAATGCAAATGGTAGTGCCTTGTGAAAAGATAAAATGGCTGGTTTAAATTCTCACTGAGCTTGTCAGTCAGTACGGACCAGTTGGACGACTGGTTCCCCCACAGGATCCTAGTTCCGCTCGACTATTTTTTTCGTATTTGCCCCCATTTGGAATTTTTCCTTGCCAACGCTAATTTGTTTGTTTGAAATGGGAGGACTCATGGACTGAAATGTCACTCTTAACTTTGTGAGATGATATTGCTATTGCAAACTGCAGGGCCTGGCATTGCATTATTCCTTATCAGCCTACTTGCTGAACTTAGCACCACAGAAATGGTGGATTTTCTGAACCAAGACACCATATTGACACAGGGCTATAGGTCCTATAAGCCACAATTGGAGCAATCACCAATACAAAAATGCTGGGGCTTAGGCCTATTGCAAACACATAATAACATTGAACAATAGCGATCTTATCATCCACATCAGCACCTCGCAAACCTCTCCTGGAGTACCACTTCTCCTGCATGTTTTAGATCTCTCCCTGCTCCAGCACAGGCGAGTCAAATGATCAGCTCGTTATAAACCTATGAAGACGCCTGATAATGAGTGAATCATTAGAATCATCTGTGCAAGTGAGGAGAGATCTAAAACATGCAGGAAAGGTGGCACTCCAGGAGAGGTTTTAGAAGCACTGATCTAGATCATCTGTGATTCTTGACGGCAGCGCCAAAAATGATACTAGAAATTATATCAATCACCTGAATATCGCCATGGAAGGCCTTTCTCGAAACTTTGAGAAAATGGTCATTCCCCAGCAGAAACCCTCTTAATGCGGCTTCTATGCTCTGTGTCGTACGGCCAAGTATCCGTGACCATGCACCCTAATGCAACTTTTCCCCTGCAGCTGCACGAGACTGGAAGCGACTTAGCCACCAAACTATCCCGTAAAGCATTGCAAATGGGGCTTGATTGCAACATTTGGGGGGGTTTTTTTGTATTGGCGATTGCTCGAATTTCAGACATCGAAAATAGACTCACAATATCAGTAGCCAGCTCGATGAAGAGGATGGTGATGCAACCCAGAGGAAGGGGCACACTGACAGTGATGTAAATGAGGTAGGGAGTAAGCTCAGGGATATTCTTGGTCAGTGTGTAAGCAATGGACTTTTTCAAATTATCAAAGATCAAACGTCCTAAAACAGAAAAGATAGTGGTGAATTCATATACATATCTTGCTGATGGCTACAACAGTAAGGTCTGACATGGAAAACAAACTTGCAAACTTTAGGTCACAAGACAAATTTTTTAACTGTCGGACCACTCTGTGGCCCATTCCCCCTGAATTGTACAATATAATGAGTGTGGAGACAATGATTTCATGGCTTCCCTTCTCTGTTATCCAGAAGGAGCCTGTAAACAGTGTGCATGAGTTCCTCCCATCACTCCTCTCTCACCTTGTTCCACACCAGTGACAATAGAAGCAAAGTTGTCATCCAGCAAGATCATGTCAGCAGCGTTCTTAGCTGCATCAGAGCCGGCGATGCCCATGGCAATGCCAATGTCAGCCTTTTTCAGTGCGGGTGAGTCATTCACCCCATCACCTGTTACTGCTACAATCGATCCCTGAGAGAGAGAGAGAGAGAGAGAGAGAAACATGACACGCATGCATGTTATTTTATTAGAAATTTATTTGAAATTAGCACAATTATTAGCGACTGTTTGTTTAGTTTATCCAGTGTTCTGGAAGGAGAGAGAAAAGCAGATAAAGACAGGAAGGATGCGAGCCATAAGGCAAAGGAGAAGAAGATAGAAGGAAAGGGGCAAAAAAGAAGGTCTGAGAAAAATCCTGGGAAGGAGATGAGAGAGGTAGTAAGACATAGTAAAGAAGGAGAGGGAGAGATATGAGAGTATGACAACCAACTAAACTGTCTCCAAAGATCCCGACATTACAGACATTCTTACAGACATTCTAACATCAACGGTAAGATAAACATTCCTGTGCATGTTTACAACCCTTGTCTCGCAAATTTTTAAAGAGGATAATGCATGCTGGAAACTATGTTTACAGAATGGGTTTAGCCAGACTGTTTTATATCTGAACCGAGTTTCATTTATGAGTTGAATATAATAGTAGCGTCTGTTTATTGGATATTCCATCTATGAACCAGACCTTACAAGGCTTCCTTACATGGAAGCCACTTGGTCTGGGGGATCAGTTTAATTTCAAAATCACCCCATTAGGGTTGCATGAAAGTTAAAGGATCTGAAAATTTACTTTTGAAAAATAACTCAATTTTTACAGTAGTAGGACACATAGTGTACACTAAGTCAATGGCTTATATTTTGCACCAGTGTTATTGATGTTATTGACAACTAATTTGACCACTGGCACTTATAATGGGACATGCTGTGCAATAGGCTTTCTGGTTTTGGCAGGCAATTGTGAGCATAATGGAAAAGGTACGAACAACAGACCAGTTTGGTAGATCTTTGTTAATGCCGATATTAGTATAAAATAATAGCATTGGTTTTAATGTTAAAATAGTGCAATGAGTCAGTTCTGAAAATTGAATATCATGAATATGAAGCACTATTGATGTATGGAACACATTATTGAGTCATAACTGATGTTCAGATTTAGTTATAACGTCATTACTAATGTTAGGACCTTGTTACGATAGAGATACAGTATTTATTGGGATAGAGTTATGAATGTGAATCCGGATGGTTGCAGTTGCAAACTCAAAGGACTGACATCGATAATATCCCATTGTTCTGATGTATGCATGAATAACACAGGCTCACTAGACGTTGGCAGCTCTCGACGATGATGAGCTTCTGCTGAGGTGAAGTTCGGGCAAACACCATCTCAGGGTGGCTCTTCAGATTCTCGTCCAACTCCTCACTGGTCATTTCCTTCAGCTGCCCACCATTGATTACGCATGCACGTGCGTCCCTACGTGACGTTTGGAGAGATTAATGCAAAGTTGATCTTCAGATTGAAGACTGAGTGTAAACTTGTCTGGATAAAAATGAATGTCATAAGGTCGGGGTTTCTAACAGTAAGGTCCAGTAGTGAACCCACAACTGCACAGTCATCAGCCCTGGTCCACAATCACAATTCCCTCTCCCCCTTGTACACAATTGGAATATAATAAAAAGTTAAAGGCCTCCCCAGTTCCAACTGCAAAGATAAACTAAAAAACACAATTCTTCAATCAGAAGGCAGACCAAACAAGTAAAATCATCTGGCTGAGTTTGTAGATGAAATAAACACAATACAGGATTTTCTGATCCCTGAACTTTATGCCGCTACCCTTGGCTGAATTTAGTGGTTTTGGGAAGCAAATTTCTTTCATTTCTATGAAATTATCCCAATTGCAGCCTCCCTGAATTGCAGTAGATAAGGCCACCTGTGATGAGGAAGCTCACCTCTTGTTGACCTGCTCAACTGGGATGCGTAGCCTGTTAGCAATGTCTTCCACCGTCTCGCTACCTTCCGAAATAATGCCCACGTTCGCCGCAATAGCCTTTGCTGTGATTGGGTGGTCTCCGGTCACCATGACGACCTAATGGCGTTTGTTTAGAGGTCAAGTACTAGTATTTTTCAACTAAAGACAATATAGAATTTTCTCTGTGCTGCGTGATTGTTAGCATTAAAATGTCAAGGCTGACGGACATATTGAAGCAGACAAAAAAAATTAATCAAAAAGAAGATGATTGGAATTGAGCATTTACATGACTCTGTGGTGACTAGCTGATATGCCATGATGGGGAGGTACTTGAACATAAGTTTGGCCCTGCAGCAGGGCTTGCTCTAGCTAGAAGCCCAACAAAGTGAGGCATGACTGGCGACTGTGTTAATCAAGATATGGCCAGGTTCGGTTGTTTCAGGGTCCACGTTTAACTTAGCTGCGTATTAATACGGCTAAAAATAGGTAGTTGGATATTCCAAATTAGGCAAAAAAAAAATTTAGACATTGTCTGACCATCATTGGACAAAAAATATAGACCATAAATAACAGTTTCACTGGCCGCCCTAACTAATGTACCCTAATGCCAGCGGTGCGGCACTTCATTACGGCGTCAGGCACAGTAGCTCGCGGTGGGTCAATCATAGAGATGAGCCCAGCGAAGCACAGGCCTGACGTGGGGAAGTTCATCTCATCGGTGTCGAAGCGATAATTCCGTGGGTACTCCTTCTCATTCAGGTAGATGTGGCAGAAACCTGGGTAAGTTGGAAACACCATTTGATCAGATACCAGTGGCAGATCTTTTCCTTTACTCATGACATAACCAGCAATTACAACCATTGAGGGGCTCAGTCAGTGTTAATTAAACACGTTACATTTGCAATTCTAGAATTTAACTGCCGGCTGATCCTTTCCAGACCAACAGATAAAATGAAATGAAAAGCATGAGTATGAGGCTGACAGAGTTATTGCCACATGACAAAGCAAATCATTTCTCGTACACTGTTCTTAAGGGGCAATGTAAACAGTATAAAACCGTTGTGTGGTGAATGCCTGATGTGAACTTGCACACTTGCTCTGAGAAGGGAATGCTAAACTAGTTATTTTTTTGCATAAACACAAATACTCAGGCAAGTCAAATATGGCAGAATAGGGACATTTAGAGCCACTCCACTGTGTCTTGTAGCTGCCAAATGATTTATTTCACAAATAAATGGATAAATATGCATTAATCTTTAAACTGCATTCTTCCTCAAACTGGGCTTCCATGACACGCCATCCTTGATTTCTGTCTGCCTGCTATAGACAGGGTTGCCTCTCCTTATCAAACGCCCTCATGCTGCCAAATCGCATGCTCCAAAATCTACCCCTGCTTTGTGACCTCCTTACCCAACACCCTCTCCCCCAGGCCACCGAGGTCCATGTAGGCTGTCTGGAAGGCCTCACTCCACTGCTCGTCCAGCGGCAGCTCCTGGCCCTTAATTAGAATGGTGGAACACCGCTCCAAGATTCTCTCTGGCGCCCCCTTCATTACCAGGAGGTAGCGCAAGTCCAGGGGATCCTCCAACTCATGCACTGACAGCTTCCCACCAGCAGGGAGAAAAAAGAGAGCAGCCATTTTAAAATGTTTTTCAAGTAAACATATCATGACAAGAAACAGTCGACCCAAACTGTACTGAAAGTACAACCTGGAATACAAAGTGAAGACAAAATCAGAGGGAATTAATATAATGAGTAATCGAGCTTCAGACCTTCCTCTGTGTGTGTGTGTGTGTGCGTGTGTTTTAAGACTGAAGTACATTAAACCCATTGCAAATAGAAACAGCCCTTTTAAACAAAGGGATATTCAAGTTCTGACGAACGCTTCTGAAATACTCCACCAGAGGGAGACCGCAAACGGCATACCTGGAATTTGTTGGTGGAGTTGAAGGGGATCTCACAGACCTTCTTGAACCGAGCTCTATACTCCACAATGTTTCCAATGGTCAGCTCAGTAAATTTGAGTAGGGCTGTTTCTGAGGCATCCCCCACCACCGTTCTCTGAGGAAAACAAGGGGGTAAAGTAGAAATTATTCATTTCAAATTTTTGATGTTTTTCTTTTCTAAAACTGGCCATACAGAAAAATGAAAAAAAAAAATTTCTTCAAAATTATGTCAAAATAATTTTTCTCATCTCAAAATGAATAATTTTTCCATGAACATCCATCCATCCATCCATCCATCTATTCTCTAAACCGCCTCTTTGTTGCTAGGGTCGTGGGAGAGCTGGAGCCTATCTTGGCGAACTGTAGGTGAAGGGCAGGGACACATCCTGGGCAGCACGCCAATACATCCCAGGGTGCACACACTTTTCACATGCCACTCACTCACACGCATATTCCCACGGGCATTTTAGAGTTTGCAGTTAGCATGACATGCATGTCTGTGGGCAGTGGGAGGACATTGGAATATGCAGAAGAAACCCAGATGAACACAAGAAGAACAGGCAAACTCCAAATAGACAAGTGTTGCCACTAAACGTGGCCATGTCCCCCGCCAGGTCACGGAAATCGACTGGGGTCGGCGTATCACACTTATACACATTGAAGCCAAAGATGAATGAAATCGGTCAAACCGTTCTTGAGATATCGCTTTCACAACAAACGGAACGTGACGGACGGACGGACGGACAGAGCTGAATACCATGTCCCCCGCTCCGCTCGCTACCACGGCGGCGGGGGACAAAAAGCCCCATGCCAAAATCTTTTTTTCTGAGAGGCAAATGTGTTACTGCTACCCACTCTGCCACCCCAAAAAAGAAAAACCATTTGTGTTGACACCAAATGCTTATCCACTACATGCCTGACTCACTATTAAGAGCTACTTTGATTTTTTAAACAAATAATTTGATACACAAAAAATGTGCTTGTATTTGCAAGTCAAAATTAACCCTTTCACTACCGCTTACTGGGAATAAGACAACCCTTGTTTACCGTAAATTTTTGTGCTATTGCAGCATGATATTGCATGTGGATTTTCACCCCCTTTTTCGAACTAAAAATGCCAGAAATGGACAATTTTATGTACAGAAAACATGTTCAAAATACATTTACCTTTCCATTGACACATATCTTTGCTTAGTTTTTCCAAAAGTAAAAACAGAAAATGAGGATAAAAACCGTATTTCGGTTTGTCAAGACAAGACGATTTCTCCTCTATGGGATTTATGTACAAACGGAGATACACGCTCATTTCTGTACAAACGGAGATACACGTGCATTTGTGTACAAACGGAGATACACGTGCTGCAGCACGCACTGCCTGCAATAACCTGTATAAAATAAAATAAAACTGTGCATAACCGGAGGATTGGGAACTACGGGAAGCCTGATGACATCACTGAGGTGTTGTGCGATACCAGACTGGTCCAAAGGGGTGTTTTGTTGCGGAGCTTTGACATTTTTTGTGAGGGACTTTCTCTAGGCGCAAAATAGCGACAATGGTAAGTGATGCGGGATCGGCGCTGTCGCAGAAATGCGACAATGGTAATGAAAGGGTTAAGGAGAAACCCAGACTAAGTGTGTGCCTGCATAATGCTGTACAGGTGTCTGACTGCCTCTATGGCAGTAGCTTGCTGCACTGCCCACACCTTGGGGATAGGCACGGTGTCCTGGCCAGGTTTGAAGACGGCTCTGTTGCACAGCCCTGCCACTCGTCCCAGTGCTCGCCATGTGTCTGATGATTGGTCAAAACTCTGTCCTGCGAAAGCAAGGTGAACACAGTCATTCAGATTCCTGAATGACAGAGAACTTTCTTTGCCTAGAAATGCCTGCATTGCTGACATATTTAAATCTGCCCCTCATGGTCAGTCCTACTGCTGGTCTTTTGTTCAGCCTGATACTCTATGGTCCAGAAATGTCCCTAATTGGCTAAACATTACACTTTGGAGGTCAAGTTTAAATCATTTCCTGATGGGTAGATGTTAAGAAACTCAGTGCCACTGCCTTGGTAAGTTCTTTTCATGGACTGGAGAACTGGAAAACCAAGGCCATGTGAAAATAAGCTAATTTGTTAGCTATTCATTGCACAATTTTCTTATAACTTGAATGCAATGCGTATACTTGTAAATTCATCACCAACAACCAGTCAATTCAAACATATCCCCTGGCTTGCAATTCCAATTCATCTGTAGTTTGAAGTATGCCTAATGATTTCTGGGTGGGGGGGCCTTGCATGACATCTTGGCTATAACCACGCCCATACCAGACTGGTCTTCTGTAGTGTCAGCTGCATGGATCATGTTGTCAAACCACAGGTGAGCTACGGTCATGCGGTTCTGGGTTAGGGTCCCAGTCTTGTCAGAGCAGATAGTGGAAGTGGAGCCCAGGGTCTCCACGGCTTCCAGGTTCTTTACCACACAGTTCTTCCTGGCCAAACGCTTGGCCGTCAGAGACAGACACACCTTGAAAGAGAGAGAGAGACCGGCATAAATATGGAAGACATTGAAAGGATTATTCTGTTGACTGTCCAAGCTCCCAAATCACAGCCAAAATCAGTGCGGTCAATTTTGTTCCAGGAGATCAACCATCAAAAAGGATTTAATTTTAACTCCAATTAGACATCAGATGCTGCTGAAAAGCGGCTCAAGAAGATCCCCTATGGTTCAATGAGATCTGCTTCATCAAATTCGGAGAGAAAACCTGAAGGATGCTAGATGTCCAGAATTAGGATTTTGTACCCCTTAAGCCCTATTCATGAACATTTGAAATCGTTCTTGATGGGCCACTAAAGTCTATTGTCCATTAACTTACAGGAAGGGCTACTCATGAAGGGACATTTGGTCCTATTGACCTTCCTTACTGTCCGATAATTTTGAGGCTGGAAGGTGAGTCTATGACTCTCATGATGGGACAACAGTTGAGGTTCATACCGTTGAGTTATCAGATGCAACGCACACAAAACTTGAGATGAAACCGCATTTTCCCTATTTTGTCTCGGATCTGTTCGCCGCCCCAAAAGACAAACATTACTTCTGTGAGATTTTCTCTCTTTCTCGTTTCTTTGTGGGTACTCCGACAACTGAAAGGCTACGTTCAAGGCATATTTCCTCTAAGAGCAACACCACTTTTCTCTGTAGCCAGTTTCAATCTTTTGCTCTACTTATCTTGCTCTACTTAATTAATTAATTTATTTTATTTTCTTTGTGCAGCACTTTGGTAACCTTTGTGTTCTTAAAATGTGCTATATCAATAAAGTGGGTTGGATTGGATTATCTACTCAGGAAAAGCAACTTAATATTGTCTTTTTGCATGACGTGTCTCGCGTCTACTTCAGATGTTTTGTTTTCCTCCTGTGGCTGATAACATCTGATTGAGGATGCCCTGTGGAAAAACAGGTCATGTTCTTAAAATGAAGGGGTCATTTTCTGTTGGCTCTGCTGACTGCTGTCTGTTAATATGCATCACATTCTGCAAGTTGTATCTTTAGTTATCAGGACCTTTAGGATTTTTGCCCCAAGAAGTAACAGTCCCTCCATGAATATGGCCCCTGGCCCAAATCATTCATCCCAAACAACTGCAAGCAGCATTGCTAGTTATGAACACGCAAGAGGAGTTAGAAACTCACTGTGACTGTTGCCAGCAGCCCCTCTGGCACATAGGCCACCACAATAGCCATGAAGAAGATCATGGCCTCCAGGAAGGCATAGCCAATGAACATGGCCACCACAAAAAAGGTGAAGCCAAAAAAGATGGCCAACCCTGCGATAATATCCACAAAGTGCTCAATCTCAATGGCAATGGGGGTCTTCTCATTGCCTACTCCAGAAGCCAGGCTGGCAATGCGGCCAATGATGGTGCGGTCTCCTGTATTGATGATCACGCCAGTGGCCACTCCTGAAGGAGATGGATCAAGAGTTATTACACATCAGCCTCCTGTTTGCGTGGGTGTGTGCATATGAGCCTGTCTTTGTATGTATGTGTATGTGTGTATGTGTGCGCGTGCGCGTGCGTACATGTGGTTACCAGCTAAGCATCCGAAAAAAGTCTTTATTAATAAATGTTTTTAAATACTCTCAAACAAAAAATATTATGTGTTTTAGTTATTGATGCCGGACAGTTACATCCATTGTAACTACATTTCATCTAATTTTTTTTTTTAGATGTATGAAACCTTATTGCAACTTACTTCATTAGCAGTATTTTTTTCTTTAATTAGTAAATTGCCATTATATGAGTATAGTTCTAATTATAGGACTAAAATGCTTGTTGGGATTTTTTTGTTCAATTTTTTTTTGCAGTGTGTATGGGGGTATGTGGGGGAGAGCTGGGAACAGACCCTCTAGGCATGTTGTGGAGAAGAAGGCAATGTTTCTGGTCTCCAGTGGATTCTCATGGGTACACTCTGGAGTCCTGCTTTGAGGCTCTGACTCCCCAGTTAGGGAGGAATTATCCACCTGAAGGCACACCAGAAGCGTGCAAGCATTAATTTCCCTAACGGAGAGAGGTAATTAAGAGCCTAAGTAGCCATCGAATATTTACATCTCTCTCCAAAAGAAAACAGCTAATAGCACTGAAATGAAAGTCGAAGGAAGACTGTCTCACTGGATGAACTTCAAGGGTGCAAAACTGCATATGTTCCCTCGAACCTGCGTTTCATTAAGGCCATATGCATTTCATTATAACATTTTGGCTTTTTTCCTGGCTCCTCTGTTATCTGATTGGCTGGTTACCAACCTTGCAGCCTTGGCCAGTGATGATGCGGATGTCGGCCGGCACTCGGTCTCCGCCCTTGATCTCCACCAGGTCACCCACCACCAGCATGTTGGCATTGATTTGATTCTTCTGTCCATCTCTGATCACTGTGGCTTGCTGAGTGAGGGAAAGGGAGACAGGAGTGTTTGTATGTGTGTATGAATGTATGTGCGCATTTGGAGGGGCAATAACTATAACTTTAGTCTGAGAATGGGAAAGAGTCTGTTACTGATGCCAGATTTTTCTCATTTACCTTTTTTTTGTGTTCAGCTCTATTTTCTCCAAGTTTAGAAAGTAACATAAATTGCGCAACTTTCAATCTCTATTTGTTAAAGATGTGCGTGTGCTCCTGTTTCCTGAGACATTTTGTCAGCTGTTGCCATTTTTCATTCCACATTCCTCCACTTAAGCTCATGTAGACTTTTTGCGGAAAGAGTGCGTGTTTCCTTCTGCGGCCTGTCCAGGCTGCCTTTTCTACTTCTTTGGCAGACAATAGGAGATCAAAATGTTTTTGACTGATATCCCTTCCTCACTGACTCACAGAACTGACTCCACAGCTGCCCAGCCCTGGTTCTGTGGACCTATTGTCCTGTAGGCTTTCAATTCAACCACAGACTGTAAAGAAACCAACCCACAATACTTTACAACCCTAAGTTCATATCTTTCTCGATTATTTGGCAGCTGAGCAAGATCTGAGATCTGTCTCAATGAGTTGTGCTTTATTGAGTTTGGAATGGAAACCTTAAGGATGGTAGCTCTGCAGAAACAGTGTTAAACAGCCCTCATACTGGAAGACTTCCATTATTGCAATGTTTCCCAACCCCGCTCCTGGAGCAGATGTCTCCCTGATCTGACATGCAGTTCAGCTCCTCTTGCACTCCACTAATGAGCTGATCAGCGGTATCATGTGTTATAAACCAGGCAGACATCCAAAATATGTAGGGGAGGGAAACTCCAGGACCAATGAAGGGAAACAGAACATTACAGGAAGAGCCAACCAGCAACTCCCCGTAACAAGACAATCTCACTTGGTCACATCATTTGCATTCTTACCTGTGGAACTAGATTTTTGAAACTGGCAATGATGTTGGTGCTTTTAAACTCCTGGTAGTAACCGAAACAACCGGTGACTACGACCACAGCAATCAATGTGATAGCCAGGTACAACTGGGGGGAGCAACAAAAGAGAGGAGAGGCAGGACGATGTTTACTTCCAAAACAGTTTGTATTGGGCAACACAATTAATCATGTCAGGCCGTACATTTCTGCGAACCATACATCTACCTTAGCCTCACTTCTCCTCCCTCTCCTACAATAGCTAAAATAAAATTAATACCTTTATGGTGTTTAAATTTGTGTAGTGTACGCACAACTTTGTATTGTCTTCGTGCCTTTCTTAATGGGAGACACATAACAAATAGAACCTCAAAAAATTGCATATATTTTTACTGAAGAACAATATTTTTTCATGTTTTGTCATACATATCTGTCTCTCTGTCTCTGTGTCTGTCTGTCAGGCAAAAGAACCACACTACCCCCCTCTCACATTGTCCTGGCTGGCCAGGTCCCCTTTAGCAAATTGGATGCCGAAGGCGATGAAGCAGATGACAGCGGCAACCCACATCAGACACTGCAGTCCCCCAGCCAGCTGCCGAGCGAACTTCACATACTCTGGTGTCCCCTTGGGGGGTTTCAGCTCATTCGGGCCATCTCGTTCCAGGATCTGCTGAGCCATTGTGGTGGTCAGGCCCTGGGAGTGAAAGGAGCGGCATTGAGTGTAATTAAATAAATGGATCGATGGATGAAAAGGAAAGCACTATGTCAGCAGAGCAATGGGAGTGTATCTGGAAATTAGATGAAAGCACATCCTGTACTGCACTGTCTATAAATGGAAAAGCTTGCCGAGGCAGATGCTGGGCAGTGTATTCTTTCTAGACTGTATGCAAATTATGACCTGGATGGTCTGAATTGCTGGATTGACTCCTTACATCTGTTGATGTTCTGTTCCAATGATGTTTATGCAATTATGGTGGTGGAGATCAAAAAAGAGAAGAATGCCATATCAGAGGGAATTGAGACCAGAAAAGTAATGTAAAACCATGCTGAATTAAATACATTATGACGCAGTGCACTTAACCATTAAGAACATTTTATCGGGAGGCATAGACCCTACAGACTTCGAAGAGCCTTTTGTATTATCACCGTCTCGCTGTGCAGGCCAACCGACATGAAGATCAAGTGACAAGCCTGTTACCTTGGTGACACTGGTGGTGTATTTCATCTCTAGTTCTTCTATTGTGATCTCATGGTCGTCCTACGCAGAGGGGGCAGACATGATATTGTATCATACAGTAGAATTAAATATACAGCCATTAAAGGCCAATATTCCCTTTAGCAGCTTTGTACAAACACTCATTTGGAATAGCGTAACTTAAAAGCTGGTGAAAATTCTAAATTGCCAACTAAAATATCTGTTGAGGGTTCAGGAACTGTACATTATTGATTTACGAAAGGATTATCATTGTCATTGCACATTTCATAGGACAAAGCTGCACAGTTATTCAGCCTTTTAAAATGGTCCACTGTGTTTTGAAAGGTTTTTTTTTATTTTGCACTCACAATGTCCATCTCCTTTTTCATGCCTTCCAGTCTCTCTTTCTTCTTTAGCTTCTTCTTTTTCTTGATCTGGACATCCATCTCCCCACCCACCTTGTCCATCTCCACAAACATATCATAGTTCTGCAGAGAAAGGGCAAGAAAGAGAGCGAGGGAGAATTAGAAAGTAAGAGAAGAAGAGGAGAAGAAGAGAGCAGAGGGAGATATAGCAATATAGGAAAAAGAATGTTAGGCATGATGGGAGAGAAAGGTCGAAAGATGTGGTTAAAGGGGCATTTCATCTGAAAATCAGGGTTTCCAAGTATTTCTCTGTTTCCATGGGGTGAACCTTCATCAAAATTGATTGGTGATACTAAATCACTTCAATTACCCCCAGAGACGGAGACTTAAATTGTCAGATGACCTGTGGGTTCTCCGTTAAGCATTAATGTTGATGAAAAAGTCACAGTGGATTCGTACTTCTTTTATTGCATTTGTAGTGAAAAGATATAAAATGAGTAGGGTCTCTTAGGGAGCTTGTCAATATTCTGAACGCATTCAAATTTGAACAGGCATTCAAAAATGAACAAGTCTCCATTCATGTTCAGCTAAAAAACGAACGGCAGAGTGTTCAAAATTGAAAGAGCATGTGTTCATTTTGCTTTCAAAAATGAACAAGCTTGCGTTCATTTCCGACTGGACGGCATCCAAAAAAATTAACGCTGCTACCGTCTCTCGCATTACAAAATGAATCTGCTCTCCACTTCGCAAAATTTACACCAACATATTTACGAGAAAAAAATTCCCCGTCTCTCATCCTGCAGAATTTAGAAGCATATTGTAAGGTGCGTGCCTATTAAACGACGTTTTCACGTCGACTAAAAAATCCTACCAAATCTCCAGTTTCGAGATTATATCTTTACCGATCGTCAATCTTCCGTTATACGCTTACACTTTTCATCGAGTTCGATAAGATGCTTTAACACCTCACTCAAGACAGGAGATAAATTGTGATTCAATGGTACCGGGGTACGTTCAGTCAGCCAAAACATTCAAATGTTGCTATGTGAATACTTTACTGGAATGAACATCGCTTCCGTGTGGTGTCAGTATGCCACTTTTTCCTTCTTATATAAAAAAGCATTTTAGGATTCCAAATCATGATATGACCGCTAGGCAATTTGTATGCAAAAGATTGTAAATAAATTAAACTAAATACATTAAAATTATAGTTTACGTATTGTATCACATCATCTGCGCGACAGCCCAAGTTTAATTCTACTATTCTGTGAGTATAAGAACTAGGATAACTTAGTCCCGCTCATATCAAATTGCAAAATTATCCACGATATTAATCCTCTTTTTAAACCTGTGAACGCGCAAAAAAAAAAAAAAAAAAAAAAAAAAAGCCACACTTTACAGCCCACTATGTACACGATAAATTCTGCAATGATATTCAGATTTTGTTCCATTGATTGTCGCAGATTTTGTACCATTTGTCATGCGATAAATGCCCCACAACCTGCAACAAATGACCCCTCCTGTACCAAACAACCCCATATATGGGGTAGTTTGTTACAGGTGACGGGTCTATTTTTTCCTCACCAGCATTTCGCATGCGCAGAATATAGGGGTTGCTGCAGATCAGTCATGTAGTCTAATAAACTTTCTATCTTTACAGTGCATATTGATAACAAAAACCTGATAATGTCAATTCTACAGCCGTTAAAAGAAAAAGTGTAACTACTAGACCCGGTCTCCCCTACGGACTTCGTTCTATTTATAAAAATGGCCCAAATAAATTGATTGCAGTGCCCATTGGATGTTCTGATTGTTGGTGATATATTTTTATTCTTTATGTCGTTATAAATCTGCTCTCAATACTCAATAATCAATACTTCTACTTTCTGCTGGCTGCCAGACATGGAGTATTTTGCATTTCGCGTCCGACAGTCTTGATCGTGCATGCGATATTTAATTCACAGTGTCAATGGTCATGGAATTGATTTGCTCACTGACTACAAGCACTGTTTTATCTCTGGTGTGGAAATAAAGCGTGAATCTGTTCGATCCATCTGACTAATTTTTAAAAGAGAGATCGAATAAAGACTGTTGTCTATCTTCAGCGGAAGAAAACAGATGAATAAAAAGACCAAGAAAAGTCGATAGCCATCAATTTGCATTTTGTGAAGGGCGAACACAAACGTGGCCAAGTTTGTACGTCTAATAATCGCTGGAATACTCGAAAAATTAGAACTTTTATGACTTTCGGACACTGAGTATTTTTGGATCTCTGTCCGACAGTCGCTAAATTCGTCATAAATGCACAAAGTCCCGCGCCAATGTCGACTCACTTTATTGAGCAGAGCTTAAACAGAAACATTGATTGAAATTCTCGGTACTCATCTCGAAGAACTGAGCCCTCTTATCAAAACATTCACGTATAATATCTAAAAGATTCAGTAGATTTGAAGAAATTAAAAACAATAATCGACTGTCGGACACGGAGTTATACTGAAACCATCCGACTGTCGGACACGGAGATATATTAAAACCCTGTCCGACTTTCGGACACATAGACACTGCGTTTCTCATTTATTGTACAGTATTTTTTTTCCAGATTGAAATCACAACACATGAAACCGCCGCTCTGTGGGAGCTGCCGACGACAAGTACAGATCTAGATAATCAGATGAGCAAAGCAAAACCTCTGCATGTGCACAGTAGGCTATTATAAAATCAGCATGTCTGAATGTTAAAAATATTTATTCCCCCCCCCCCCCCTTTCCCCTTTATGAATATAACCCTTATTATAAGGGTGTTATCAGTTCAATTAATGAATAAGCTTGATTGCAAGATAAACGACTAAGTAGTCTTGTGATGCCATGGGGATTAGCTGGTTCAGGGATACGAGATCACGTGTGAGACCTGAATTCATGCGACACGCTGGAATACCGGTGACAAGACTTTTGGATGATGTGCACGATTAATAGAATTTGTTCAGTGGACTAAGTTTAATATGTTTTTGTTTAGATAACCGGAATATGTTTTTGTTCAGAGAACAGGAGTAGGTCGCATATACTCCCATCCTGAAGCTTCACCTAAATTGGCAAATGATCTTTAGCAGGCGGATTATACTCAGTATATGAAAAAAAAACTAACAATGACAATGAGAACTATTTCACTTTAAGGAACTGAGAATTTAAAATAGGCCTGTACAAGCGTTTATATAATCCATCATCCATATTCAGTCGTCGTTCACAAAAGAATATCTGCGCCCATAATCTAAAAGCTCACTTCACACATAGCTGAACGCATCAGGCCCTGGGCAGGCATCGGAGAATGAACACATCGGGAAATGACGCGTTAGACAATGAACAGAAGGGTGTTCATCATCGAACGCAGTGACCAGGTTTGCAGCCTCGAACGCATCCAAAAAAGAACAGGCGTCCGTTCAAAAATGAATGCGTTCAATGCTCAGAATATTGACAAGCTCCCTTACTTATGGGCCTTTTAGATTGTCAGACAAAAAACAAGCAAATTAATCCTGCAAAATTTTTTTGCTAAGAGTGCCTTAAAGTCAGGGATGGAAAGAAGCTGTGGGAGGAAGTGAGAAAGTAAGAAAAGAAAAGAGGAGACAGAGAGGCAGAAATATATGAGGAAAGAGAGAGGAACTACATAGAATTTAAAACTCACAGTCAAACTGTTTCTTTCTACAGAATATCTTGTTGCTTCACCGCTGTGCAAATGTAATCATTCAATGCCATTGTATGCACTTCGTCAAAATGATGCCCTCAGCCATCTTTCGGTGCATATAAGAAGCACGGCTAAACTGTATTTTAACTGTATTACATCAAACATGGTGTCTTTGATGATAGTATAGCATGACGGTGGGGTACAATGGTCAGGGAACTGGACGTCTGGGATGACGTTGTGGTTTCACCATCAACAATAATCGATGACACTGCAGTTGTGCCCTTGAACAAGGTACTCAACCTGCAATGCTCCACAAATTGTTCAGCAATACAGACAGATAATATGTAAAGAATGCATTGGTGTGCCCAGCCCAGGACAGCATTGCTGAATGCCTAAGATGTGGAGTTCGTGTGAAGTAGTATGAAACCCAAAATACAAGTGCAGTGTTCAACTAATGTCTCTGACTTGTAAGCTTACTAATACACCACTGTTTTCATGATGTGAGTCCTTATGCAAAAGCCGATTTCATAAAATGGCTTTCTTCAAAATTGTAATTATTGAAGATACAAGCAGTAATGATTTTTGTTGATTGAATTAAGTAAAGAACTACTGCCATATGGATCCTAATGCCAGTGTAACTGAAATACATTATGCATTTTGCTTCTGCAGCTCTGTCTCGCCATCTATCACAGACCCAACGTAGAACATGGAGAGAGCCTTGTTCCATTAATTATAAAAAGCAAAAAAATGAATAAATAAATTCCTCTGGCCCTTTGGCTTTGTCCAAAATATGCAAGATTTGGAACTCAAAATGATCAACAATCAGAAACAACTGAGGCAAAATAACTTGTTAAAATAGCCATGGACTCACCTGCTTGCTCATGGTGGCAGGTCTGTAGGTACAGTCTGCACCTAAGTCAATAGTCGTCCAGACCCCGGAGCCCTTTTTCCCCGAAATCTTGAAAACAGTCTATATTTCCACCTTGACTGTGTCTCCCGAACAAGCCGTTAGAACTCCAAAGAATGGGAGTGGTCACTTTTGAAAGGCTTATATATGCCAATCTGCCCTCCAATGCCAACCTAAAACAGGCATCACCTTTGGACATGTGGCCAATGTCACCTACACTTCTGAAATTGAAAGCCCTCCATCCCCTTATATCAAATAAGACATTTGTGCGTAAATTGTGGCTCTGGTCTTATCAGATTGAACATAAAAGTGCTTGTGTGCATGAGTGCATTTGCCTGTGTTAAAACATGCCCAAGGTTTTTTTTTCTTTCGTTGACCTACCCTCTGCTGAAATCAGATGCGACCCACTGCTGCGCCAAGGTCATTCTTTAATCTCCAATTATTTCCATACCTGAAACCCTTCTTGCCATGTCATGGAGCACTTAGGGCATTCAACACTTGTAGGACAATCTTGTGCCTTGTTTTCATTTATATCTGAAGATGCAAACAGGGCAGGTCACTACAAAGACTTTTGTAGCTCTTTACCAAATGTGTATGCTACCTCTTAAAAGCATTAGTACACTAACAATGCTAAAGCAGTCGGGAGACAGAAGATAAAATTTGAATGTTTTTTGTTGAAAACAAAAAAAACTATCTAATCTTAGCTTAATCAAAAAGGCCACCCATTACTGTCATAAATGCTAAACAGATTCATAGATTTCTTTTTAACTATTTTTTTGTAAGGACAGTCATATGGTTCCAAAGGTTAACGTCTCGTACTTCTCTGGAAATTCCCAAGGATGCATTGCACTTGTGGTTTGCATCTTCTTTCATTTTCTGTCCAATTACCACCATCATAGGTTGATTTTACATGGTTTGTTAGAAAATATAAAATAGTTAATGTGTCTATTTTGCCAAAAACAAATATTTCAAACTACAAAATGTAGGTCACTATCCAGTGAAATAACAGATGTCTTTTGACTTCTCACTATTCACGTCATGCATTGTGAAATTTGAGGTTGTTAATGGTTGTTCGTGCAAGTTAAAACTTCCTATATTTCACTAAAACGTGGAACTGAAACATGTTCTGAAACTTTTGAGCAATCGAGTACAGGAACAGCAGTCTGACATACGGTGAAAAGGACAAAAAGGCCGGAAATATGTTCTACTGTGTACTTGCCAAGCTTCCCGTGAAAGCATTGTTAAGTACAAAGTAAAATGTTAAATACTCAGTCAACCATAGAGTGTAAATGTGCTCGCAAATGGACTCGTGCCTCTTTTAAGGTTAAATTTATGAACACTGAATAGTTTACTATGTCCAGCATCTATCTGTGTTTTGATCTATTCATAATTGTAAATGGGATCTTACTAATATTTCAGATCATGGCTTATCTCTTTCAAATATGGCAGCATTTCAACAAATACATAAGGTCCAAGATACATACATTATCTACGCCCCCTCTCCTCCTTTATTAGAGTCACGGTGGGGAGTTGGAGCCTATCCTAGCTGACTACTGGTGGAATGCAGGGACCCACGCTGGATGGTTTTCCACTCCATTGCAGGGCACTCTCACCACTCACTCATACTTACGGGCAATTTTGTGTCTCCAATTTGCCTGATGTGCATGTCTTTGGACTGTAGGAGAAAACCAGACCATCCAGAGGAAACCCACGAACACAGAGAGAACATGCTAACTTCAAGCAGAAAGGCCCCAGGCAGGATTCAAAACCATGACCTTATTGCTGTGGGGCAGCAGTGCTACCCATGACACCACTGTGCTGCTGGTCCAAGATAATAACATAAAAATTTGGGGTTAGAGGATCTTCTGATTGAAAATTATAGGACAGCTTACTCTTATTTCCTCTAACATCAGTGATTTCGTTATGATCCAGACAAGGAACCGGATGCTGAGTAAAATCCAATTGTAGAGTTTATTGATAGGAATACAGTAATGACAGATAGCGATGGGGCCCTAAGAAGAATGGGACAGTGCAGATCAGATGGTAATCAGCTTGTGTAAGGGACGTGTCTGTGCCCGGCCAGTGGCGTCCTAGGGCAGAAGCAAGATGGAGATCACCCTCACCAACGCAAAAGTGTCAAACAGCAGGTTCAGAGAGTTTAGCTGGAACGCAGTCCCGATCCTGATGACCACAGAAGGCTTGGGAGGTGGTCCTAATAAACTGGGCAGAAGAACAAACTGTAGTGGCAAGTTAACAGGACTGCTATCCCAATCCTGGAGACCGGTAAATAAGCTTAAGAACTTGTTCCTATCAGCAAGACTAAGAAGAGTACTTCCACATTTCACTTCCATTAAAGATTACGATAATTTCCGAGGATGATAAACTCTTTGACTAGGAAGAGGACTAACTGGTTGCGTAAGGGCATTTAGCTAGCGACAATTCAGTGACTCTGCAGACTCAAAGCAAGCATTAAATACGCCACAGAGACATATGAGAGTAAGGAACACAAATGCATTACACTTGGAGAGACACCTAAGACACTAAACCAATCAAAGGAGACAATACATCTAAAAGACACCCAAGTTGCTGGATGAGGGGAGGAACAATGGGGATTCACACGAGGGTTGTGATATTGAACCCTGTTTTTCTATTGCCAGGTAAGGTTTATCAACAAATGGGGGCTTGCTGGTCACGAACATACATGTACAATGACAAATCACGAATAAAATCTATAAATACAAATCTTTTGTTTGCAGGTCACATGAGTTATCAGACAGAGATGATTAATTTTTGTCAATGAGATAAGAATACACTTATCATATTGTAAAACACAAAATTGTTTGGCACAAAAACAGAACATCATGTCCATCATCAAACGTTTGCTTTCAGTTGTCTACAATGTGAGGTTTGCCTTTTAATAAGCTATCTTATGAACAAATCATACTGTACATAAGTACCTCTGCTTTATTACTTCTAAGGCCTTCTACAATCCACCAGCATCTATCCAATATTACTAGAGATCCATCACCGTAGTTCTGTTAATCCTGAACGATGAAGAGTCCAAATAATTCCTCCTCCCTGCTATAGAAAGTAAAACAGTCTTTTTTCTGCAGTTAGCTGCTGGTGTGAGGCCAAGTTTTTTTTTTCTCTGCAGGCTTATAAAAACAAAGTCGAAGGCGAAGGACAGCAAACAAAAAGTCTGATAGCTTCTAGGGATAAAGCTGCTTTCACACCGGACGCGAAACGAATTTTTCGCACGACAGATTATATTGAAAGTCAATGCAAAGACTTGCGTTTCGCGTGTATTCGCGTCTTTGCATTGACTTTGAATGTAATCTGTCGTGCGAAAAATTCGTTTCGCGTCCGGTGTGAAAGCACCTTAATGAGGTGCAGAGAAGTTTAAAAAGGCCACACTAAAGCATAAAGTGGACTTATCGGCCACTGTGAGGTCAAACGCTGCTCGCTACATTAATGTGGAATAAGCTTGCGATAACCTACCCTATCTGACGTCACATGAGCGTCAGCTTCCAGTGTAGGGAAAATTGCAGCCTGTCCTGGCCGATTCTAATTGTATTGTCAGTGTGTAAATCTCAGATTTCTGCACAGCAGTCATAACTAGGCGTTCTAGGACAGTTTTTCCACGTAGGTGTTCCCTTCTCCCACTTTGAGCATCTGCCCCTCAGAATGCTTCCGGATATGAGTGTGGCTCACATGGTATTTTTGTAAATTCATTTCAGTAGTCTGAGTGGCAGGTCCGAGAATAGCTGACTCAGAATTCTTCTGTATCGCAAGAAATATGGTGCAAGCACACACTCCAGTGTGCTTACTTTATATACTGCATCTTACATGCTCACTCAATTCTGCTGAATTTTTATGGCCAAAGCTCTTTGCTTTACGTCATTATGAAGCCAAAATAATGTAAAAGCTTTGTGAGAGGCGATGTGAGCTGAAACAAACTGGTGATGCTTGACAAGCTGAGTTTACACTATCAGGACACAAAACTCGATGCCAATACAAGGGTGTATGCATGGTTGCGGACTGACAGTACCATCCCATAGAATGCCAAAGGTATCACTCTAAGGCATTCTATGGGATGGTACTGTCAGTCCACAACCATAAATCTTTTTCAAACTCTATATGGATTATCACCCCGATCTATTGACCTGTGCAAAACAGTCAATGGACTGAAGCCACCTGGCAAACAATAAAATTAGAATATTAACATACTTCCCTGTTTTTTTCACCAACTAGGAATGGATTTAGCCATGAAGCAGCAGACTTTCAAAAGACAAGAGGACTTTTGAGCTTAGGCATAACAGTAATGACTCGACAGTGCTTTATCACTGTAAAGTGTGCATTTCTACAGGCCTCTACTGTGGGAAAGAGACCCCCCAAGAGGGAACGTGTTCACCTCAGTGCTAAAGCCATGTGAAAATATCCAGAGCTGGTGTAAACACTGCGGATAAAGAAGAACAAAAATATCTGGGTTCTGGCTGTGATAGTGAGTTGGCTATTCTTAAAATCAGCCACTTTCAAAGTGTGTAGCACGTGACTGCACCAGCAGGAGATGACTAAAGGGGATTGAGACAGAGGGTCATGCTTAACACCACCGCATATGCATATTTCCAGAACTGAATGGTTCTCAGATCTCTGATTGTTTACTCCACTGTAAGTCATTCTGCGTTGCACTTTAGTGTTTTTGAAATGAATCTGATTGCAGTTACTTTCGCACTGTTGTCCTATTGTTGCATGACCCCATTACGGGTCTCCCCTTCTCTCTGAGAGTTAAATAAACTGTCTTGCAAGGGGTCTGGAACTCTTATACTGACTCCATGTAGCAAAGCTTGCGTACCTTTGAAAAGTGAGAGGAATTTCACAGCAACATGAGATTTTCCTTCCCCTCAAGGAAGGTCTTCATCCATTGCAAATGATGGTCTTTTGAACAAGAATAAAAGTTCAGTGTTACAGTGCTGTGTAGGCCCAAGGTGAGCATGTCCGCTACGACGGCAGTGTTTCCTTGTATGGACAGGTATGCAAACATGGTCTTATCTGCTGAAACAATGTCAAATAAAAGCTATGAGCAAGAATGTTTCATGATTCCTGTATGACAAGGCAGGTCAGGCGATATGACCTTTAAAGAGGGAAAAGTGCAGGTTCACAATGAATGCAATATGCTGTGAAGACCAAATATAATGTATCTTTCCATGACAGCTTTGACATCTGTTCGGGACCTGTTAAATTGGTTTATTATATTATTAATTGTTCATAATATTATTGTTGTTGCTAATAATAATGAATAAAAATGGGGAAAAAAGTAAAAATAAAACAATATTAACCTTTAGAAAACAGTATACATATGTACATGTATATTATTTCCTAGAAGATCATATTCACGTATCAATTCCCAGTTTGCAATTGCAGAAATTGACCACCAGGGGACAACAATCTCTAATTTGCTGACCTACAAGCACTGTGTATCTGGGCAGTTAGATAAGATGGTGCCTCTCCGTGATAAAGAGCTCAGCCATTTTGAATTCTTTTGACATGCCGGACCTAGCGTTGTAGTTATGTCAACAAGGGTCGTTTCCAAATCCTGGAAAAGCTGCTGGGAAGTGAACTGGATGGCATGATTTTCCAAGCTTGCACAAGACTTGGTTACATTCCCATAACAGGAAAGTGCTGATCCCTGACTGTAACTTCTTTTCTCTTGTTTTTTTTCTGGAACAAAGAAAAATATCTTTCTCAGCCTTCTGTCCCTCTCAAGTGTGATGCAAAGGCCTTATGAAAAAAAAAATGTTGAAAAAGTTCTCTTCATCTAGCGCAAAAGAGCATCCTCTGAGAAGCTGGCTTTGAGCACGTTGTAGATTAATACATGACCTCAGGAGAGATATATGGAGACCATTTAATTCTTTTATTTTAGTATAAATTATAAATATTATAATATTATAAATGAGCTCTGCAAAATTTATGTAAAAAAATGTATGCCCAATTGAGAGATTCTGTTCAAAACCAAGAAACCAAGTTTAATAATTTAATTTTTAAAATGCATGATGTAATCATATAGAACCCAGACTGACAAAAAATGAACAAAAAGAGCATCCTGTATTATGTGCAATTTTATGCTTCTTAATTCATGGGTTGACCACTGTTCTTCTCAGATATGTTTTGAACAGTGAAATATGTAAATTACGATTCACAAAGCTAAGAAAATAAAAATTACCTCAGAATGGGAACATCAGAAAGCCTCCTGAATTTGCAGAACAGAACTTCCACTCATTGTTTGATGGACATAGCCCACCCATGGTTGTGCTCCATATGTGTAACATAAAATCAAAATTACTGGGTCACAAGCGAGCCATTTTAACTTGGCTAAAATCAGAAGGTGTATCCGCAGATTTAATATTGATCCTCTTATTCATTGACATGTTGATGCACAATCAATCAGTCTTTTTGGCACTGAATTTCACATTGTAAATTCTTTTAACAGAACATTTGCTACGCGTCTAATTCAGAGTATTTAAAGTGTCAGTGCTTAAGTTTGCCTCCTAAAAAGTTAAAAGAACTGCTCATTCTTTGAGGTTTGTGTATAGGTTGTGGCGCAATAGGGTGAGAAATTTTTAAGTTTATTCGTTTTTCAGGGTAATTAAAATGGGCAAAGAGGAAGTGACACAGACCTGATACTTATTTTGGTTATGCATGTAATGTAAATGTGTTTCATTCCATGTTGAACTATAAAACTTTGTTATTTTCATGTCTTTAACAAAGGAGCTGGTCTTGGTGCTTTGGGAGTATTTATTACCACTTTGGAATGCAACCCCTCCCCATCTAATGGTGGTAAGGGAAAGGGAACCAGCCCCCACTTCAGAGACAAGGGCTCTAACAGCTACAGCTTTCTGCACTCTCTGTGCCATGGTTTTCAGTGGGAAGAATGTGCGTGTGTATATGGGCGTGTGTGCGCGCGCGTGTGTGTGTGTGTTTACGCGTGAGTGTATTGTGTGCGAGTGAAAATGTATGGGTATGTGTCTCACTGACTGCAAATGAAGGCCTACGAAGGGTTTGCATATTCTCTCTATGTTTGTGTGGGTTTCCCCACCCCCACAGTAAAGACCTGTAACTTAAGGATCAACAGTCTAGTGCACTCTGGTGTATTTACAGAATTCTTTTTCAATCTGCATTGATTTTGCAAAAAAAAAGGTATGAAACGAAAAATAAATGGTATGAAACAAAATACAGCCATGTTATCCCATATTTTCTATCATTGCTATAATATGATGGGAAATATTGCTCAAGTATATCAAAGTGATACAACCCCAATTCTGTCAACCAACTCCTGCGTTAAAAATTAATGGATAGATGATTTATATTATATCTATTTGCTAATATGCAGTATTAACAGATAGATATAATTGTCATTTATAGTCCCTGATACAGTCACACCCTACGGCTTACTGAGCTTGAGGGGAAGAGAGCAGGAAGCTTGTAATCGATTGCTTTGAGGACACTGTTCCCCAAAGACAAGCCGGAAGTATTTTTGGCATTTCACCATTTCCTGTGTGTAAGATAATTAAAAGAAAGAAGGAATGCACTCAAATCTCAATGAGTAAAAGGCAAAGCCAAAATTCATTTCTGAACGTGGGAGATATTTGATCCCTAAGATATTACTATCTTAAGAACCGTGAAGTGACTGAAATTGATATCATGACTTGGGCTCAGAAATACATCAGTGAACTGATGTTTATCAAGACCTGTTATGGTCCAGATCATGAATCAAGTGCAGAGGCAGACTACAATCCAATAGGTAGTTTTATTGACAGCTTATACAGCAATTGGGGGACAGAATCCCAGAAGAAGAGGTAGAGACGGAACCCCGGATAAGGAGAGCACAGTTCAGATGTCCTCTTGATAAGTCTGACGTAACGCATCATGTGATAACGCTGTTTCTGGGTCCAAATATAACAAAAGCATGTGCAGTACACTGTAGACATGGCCGAGTCAGTTACCATGTTCACACGGGCAAATTTCCTTTCTGAACTCCCCAAACGGGTCAAAAAGGGATTAATATTGTTATGTATGAGTGTTTTATGTAAAGCACTGTATATCATTTGTAAACAGAGATTTGTTTCATACTATTTGTGCTGCCTTACTGGTCAGCTATTTGTTTATTTTGTTCATCATTTAGCACCCTCTGGTGGTATGTCTGCAGAAAAACCTGATCTGACGCAATACCACTTCTTTGTGATGAAATAGACTAGTGCTTTCTAGAAGCTTCTGGCATCTTCCTGCCTGGAGGGGGCGGGATTACCCAGGAATCCTGTAGATCTTTCCAGAATGTTGCTAGTCTATATAAATGCTGTGATTTTGGTCAGTAGAGGCAGAGTTTTTGTTTTGGCAACAGAGTTACATAGTGGCATTAGAGTGTTATTATAAGATTAAACAGTGGATTATTTGTGGAAGTTTTTATTTAATCAGTGAAGAATAAATTTGTTTAAGTTGTCATTGCTGGTTTTCTTTGTTGTGATTTTCAAGTTATAACAATATTCTATAATTTAATTCTTCTTAACTTTCCTTATGAGCAATTACTTCTTAAACGCGAAGTAATTGTCTAACTTAGTGAATTGTGTGATATACAAAGTAAGTCAGAGTTGTTTTCAAGGACTGAGGTACACCGTCGCCTGCTTTTTCTGTAGCTGATTTAGCTAACGAACTATTGTAAGCTCTCAACGCCAGGAATATATCAAATTACCGGGATATCTAACTATCTGGCTTGGTTTCATACTTGGTCGCTTGCCTTTCATACAGTCTTCTAGCCAATAAATATTGACGTTCACCAGGGTTTTTTAGTCCCCTTCGTTCTCTATCCTGACCGCATTACCGCATAAACGCATTGCCAAGCTTGAATATTAACGCGAACCGGGTTTTTGTCTTTTTTCGCATTTTATTATCATCGAAGGGCTCTTCTGATTAAACACATTGCAAATTACGTTATCTTTGTATTTTCCTCCGGTTGCGGTGCCTTGATCAGCTGATTAAAGTTTAACTGCTTGTTTGAGTGCTTAGCGACAGCTTGTTGGGGGAGGTACCGTGTATAGTTCGCTCACTGAGTAAACGACTTGTTTATTCGGTCCGTTTTAATTAAAGGAACCGAGGCTTAACTCTTATCTCGGTTACTCTTGGTTGTATTTGTGGCTGGCTAGCTAGATAGTTACTGTTTGCTTTTTGGCTGGGGATCTGAGATTTAGTATTTAGTCAATAGGACAGCAGGCACTTTAGTCGTCCGTTCGGTTACCTTTGAATTTAAACGGAAAGCTTTACCGGAGTGCTCCGCCTCCTCCCTCCTCCAGTTTCTCCTGGGCGTAGTATAGCCAGTCTTTTATCTGGGTTCGCAGCTAAGCCCTGTGAGACTTTTTCGTTAGTATATTCATCGCATCGGTCTAGATAAATTCAAGTTGGCTTATTAGGAGTGCTTATTATCGATAGAGTTTCTCAATTTGGTATTTCATTTCTGTTCACTAAAACTAAGCCCCTGTTAAAAGAGGCTTATTATCCATTAACATAGTTTCCCCACGGTTTCTATTGTGACTGCTGCTTAGGGCTTCTCAGGTTAATTAATTAATAAATTGTGGTTCCTAAGCTTCTGTCTCGGCATTAGTAATTTTCTTTGTTATCTAGGGTGAGCGAGGTCATTAGGTAGGGGTTCAAAATGTGGCCAAAACTATGTGACGGTTGCAGGATGATCGCACTTTTGGAAAGAGATTTCCAGGGTGGGTTTGTCTGTCACCGTGCCAGCTAATTGAGCATCTGGAGAGCAAGATCCTTGTTCTTCAGGGCCAGTTGGCGGCACGACATAGTTCGGTGATCAGTAGAGTTCCTAGAGGAACCAAGTAGTATGTTGTTTAGAGAAATGGTCTGTACGCCAAAGCAGGGTGGTGTGGGGACCCCAGAGCAGGCAGGGAGAGAAAGTTGGGTGACGGTAGGACGTCAGCGCAGGAAAGGGGCGTGCACACCGACAGTGACAGCTCCTCCAGTGGTTGAGGTGTCCAACCGATTCCGGCCCTTGCAGGAACTCGAATTGGCCCCTGACCCTGAGAGTGAGGGGGGACTGATGAGCAGCAGGGCACCCTGTTGGCCTCTACCCCTCAGAAAAGAGAGTTATTGATAGTGGGGACTCAATACTTAGAGGAATAGACAGTTTAGTCTGTTCGCGCGACAAGGAGTCTCAGACGGTGTGTTGCCTGCCTGGTGCCCAGGTAGGAGACCTCCTGAGCGTGCAGGGGACAAGCTCCTGGCCAGAGCGGGAGGGGATCCAGTTGTCATGGTCCATGTTGGGACTAATGACATAGGTAAGGGTAGGTTTGAGGTTCTGCAAAGCAAATTTGTTGAATTAGCTGAAAAGCTTAGGAGCAGATCCTCCACGGTAGTGTTCTCCGGGATTCTACCGTACCACGTGCAAGCAGAGGGAAGCAGAATTTTATCTGGAGGTTTAACACGTGGCTACTTAACCTGGTGTAAGAAAGAGGGGTATAGGTTTATGGGGCACTGAACTACTTCTGGGACAGGGGTGACCTGTTCAAGCCGGATGGGCTACACCTGAACCGGAGGGGTACCTTTGCACTGGGTCAGCGTATGTTGAGGGTAGCAGAGGGTTATTTAAACTAGGGACTTGGGGGGCAGGGAGGTTAGAGAGTGTTACACAGAGGGAAATGCAGACTGCCCTGATGGAGGCTGACAGCGTTACATGCACTATTGATGATATATTTTTAAAGCAAAAAAAAGCATGGTGAGGGGCTTTGAGCAGCAGGCGCATGGGAAATCGAAGGGGAAGAGCATTCATGATAACCTGAAATGTTTTTATCTACAAAACCCAAAACCAGTGAAGTTGGCACGTTATGTAAATCGTAGATAAAAACAGAATACAATGATTTGCAAATCCTTTTCAACTTATATTCAATTGAATACACTGCAAAGACAAGATGTTTAATGTTCAAACTGAGAAACTTTATTTTTTTTTTGCAAATAATCATTAACTTAGAATTTAAAGGCAGCAACACATTGCAAAAAAGTTGGCACAGGGCCTTTTTACCACTGTGTTACATCACCTTTCCTTTTTAACGACACTCAGTAAACGCTTTGGGAACTGAGGAGACCAATTTTTGAAGCTTTTCAGGTGGAACTCTTTCCCATTCTTGCTTGATGTACAGCTTAAGTTGTTCAACAGTCCGGGGTCTCCGTTGTCGATTTTTACGCTTCATAATGCGCCACACATTTTCAATGGGAGACAGGTCTGGACTACAGGCAGGCCAGTCTAGTACCCGCACTCTTTTTACTACGGAGCCATGCTGTTGTAACACGTGCAGAATGTGGCTTGGCATTGTCTTGCTGAAATAAGCAGGGGCGCCCATGAAAAAGACGTTGCTTGGATGGCAACATATGTTGCTCCAAAACCTGTATGTACCTTTCAGCATTAATGGTGCCTTCACATATGTGTAAGTTGCCCATGCCTTGGGCACTAATACACCCCCCATACCATCACAGATGCTGGCTTTTGAACTTTGCGCCTATAACAGTCCGGATGGTTCTTTTCCTCTTTGGTCCGAGGACACGACGCCCACAGTTTCCAAAAACAATTTGAAATGTGGACTCGCCAGACCACAGAACACTTTTTCCACTTTGCATCAGTCCATCTTAGATGAGCTTTGGGCCCAGCGGCCGGGCGGCGCTTCTGGGTGCTGTTGATAAATGGCTTTCGCTTTGCATTGTAGAGTTTTAACTTGCACTTGCAGATGTAGCGACGAACTGTAGTTACTGACAGTGGTTTTCTGAAGTGTTCCTGAGCCCATGTGGTGATGTCCTTTACACACTGATGTCGGTTTTTGATGCAGTACCGCCTGAGGGATCGAAGGTCACGGGCATTCAATGTTGGTTTTCGCCTTGTCGCCACGCAGTGATTTCTCCAGATTCTCTGAACCTTTTGACGATATTACGGACCGTAGATGATGAAATCCCTAAATTTCTTGCAATAGCTCGTTGAGGAATGTTGTTTTTAAACTGTTCGACAATCAGCTCACGCATTTGTTCACTAAGTGGTGACCCCCACCCCATCCTTGTTTGTGAATGACTGAGCATTTCAGGAAGCTGCTTTTATATCCAATCATGGCACCCACCTGTTCCCAATTAGCCCGCTCACCTGTGGGATGTTCCAAATAAGTGTTTGATGAGCATTCCTCAACTCTCTCCGTATTTTTTGCCACTTGTGCCAGCTTTTTTGAAACATGTTGCAGGCATTAAATTCCAAATGAGCTAATATTTGCAAAAAATTACAAAGTTTACCTGTTCGAACATTAAGTAACTTGTCTTTGCAGTGTATTCAATTGAATATAGGTTGAAAAGGATTTGCAAATCATTGTATTCTGTTTTTATTTACGATTTACACAACGTACAACTTCACTGGTTTTGGGTTTTGTAAATGCAAGAAGCATTAAAAAATAAATTTCGAGAACTTGAGGCCAAGTATGATTAGTGAAGGCTATGACATAGTTGGGATTACAGAGACATGGCTTAGTGAAGAGGATGGAGATGAATATAATGTAGAAGGTTATAAGCTCTTTAGGAAGGATAGATGTAATAGGCGAGGAGGGGGTGTAGCACTCTATGTGAACGAAAACATAAATGTGCAGGAAATTCCTGAAATTGAATATTCCGTGCCTTGTGAAGATATCTGGGTCAGGCTCACTGGCAAACACGAGACTGGTTTAAACATAGGTGTATGCTATCGACCACCAGCTTTGGACAGTACAGTCAATGAAATGCTTTTTAAGAGGATTACGCAAGCTTGTAGAGGAGGAGGGACTATTATTATGGGAGACTTAAATTATCCTGGTATTGATTGGGAAATGGTGAAAGGACAGGGTAGGGGGGGAGGAAGAATTTCTAGATGTCATAAATGATAATTTTTTGGTGCAGTATGTTAATAAACCTACAAGAGAGAAGGCAATTTTAGATTTGCTGCTCTGTAATGACCCAGATAGAATTAGCAATGTTGAGGTACTGGAGCCACTTGGGACAAGTGATCACTCTACTATTAATTTTGAGGTTTCATGGGAAGTTAAAAAGGTGTCTCCAAAAACAAAAATTTTTAATTTTAGGCGAGCAAACTTTGACAGGATGCGCTCATATCTAAGTGAAACAAAATGGGAGACACTCCTAGACTGTGAGTCTGTAAATGAGATGTGGGAAAGATTTAAGGGGGTTTTACTTGATTCACAATGCAAATTCATTCCAAAGGTGTCCAAAAGTAAGCTGAAAAAGCAGAATCCTCAGTGGATGACAGCAGCTATTCAGAGGAGTTTGAGGGAAAAGAGGAATCTTTATAAGATGTACATAGAGGATAACAATGAGATTACTAAGGCCTAATTCTGTAAAATGCGGGCTGTGGTCAAAAAAGAGTTGAGGAATGCTAGAAGACTGTATGAAAGACAAATTGCAGAGGGGGCAAAACTAACCCTAAGCGCTTTTTTCAGTACTGTAGCAGAAAAAGGAAAGTCAAAGAGCAGGTTAAGTGCATAAAGAATAAAAAATGGATCGCTGCTATATGATAATAAGGATATTATGGACACCTTAAACGGTTACTTTGTTGAGAATTTTACCTTAGAGCGGTCTTTATTCGCCAGAGGGCTTGTCCAATGCTCAAGATTATTTAGCGGAAATTGAGGTTAGGGATAACGTAGTATTAGACAAGTTGCATCAACTAAAGGCAGATAAGGCGGCGGGTCCTGATGGCTTATATCCTAGAGTGCTCAGGGAAGTTAGTGAGATCATCTTTAAGCCGCTATCTGCCATTTTTAGACGGTCTTTAGAAACTGGAGAAATACCAAATGATTGGAAACAGGGCAATATAATACCAATATATAAAAAAAGGGGACCGTACTGAGCCAGGTAATTACAGGCCAGTCAGTTTAACTTGCATTATGCGTGCAAAATATTGGAATCTATCATAAAAGATGAGCTGGACTTATTTCTTGAACGTAACAATATCTTGAGGGATAGCCAACATGGTTTTCGTAAAAGAAGGTCATGCCTGACAAACCTTCTGGAATTTTTTGAAGAGGCCACCAAGACTTCAAGCAGAGCAGGGCTTATGACATCATATATTTGGATTTTCAGAAAGCATTTGACACAGTACCGCATAAGAGACTAATTTTTAAAATGAGCTCCATTGGAGTTACAGGTGGTATTCTGAAGTGGATTCATAACTGGTTGCAGGACAGAACACAAAGAGTGGTGGTCAGTGGTATATCATCTGAGCTAGGTAGGGTGGGGAGTGGCGCCCCCAGGATCGGTGTTGGGACCCCTGCTGTTCCTCATCTACATTAATGACCTTGATAGGAATATTGAGAGCAGATTAGTGAAATTTGCAGATGATACTAAATTGGGGGGCTTGGCAAATAGTTTAGAGTCCACTAAAGTGATTCAGGATGATTTGGATAGAATCCAGAATTGGGCAGAAATGTGGTAAATGAAATTTAATGTAGCGAAATGTAAAGTAGTACATGTAGGTAACAAAAACATTAGACGGATTACTTCATGGGAGGTTTTAAACTGGAATGTGCTCCACAAGAGAAAGATCTGGGAGTGATTGTTGACCAAACCCTCACAGGCTCTAGCCATTGTGCCGTAGCTGTTAAAAAAAGCCAATCGGATGCTGGGATACATTGCCAAAAGTATTGAGTTCAAATCCAAGGAGGTGATGCTTCTTTTGTACAACACATTCGGCAGACCACATCTAGAGTATTGTGTACAGTTCTGGGGGACCATACTTTAAGAAAGACATAGAGGCTTTAGAGAAAGTTCAGAGAAGAGCCACGGCTAATTCCGGTATTAAAGATGAAAACTATGAGAAAGGCTGAAGACCCTTAATCTCTTTAGTCTTAGGAAAAGGAGACTAAGGGGTGATTTGATTGAGGTCTTTAAATTTGTTAAAGGGATTAACAAAGTGAATTATGTAGGATTCCTTCGACCAAGTGTTGTTAGCAGAACTCGGGGTCACAAATGGAAGCTGACTAAAGGTAAATTTAGCACTGATATTCGGAAATATTTCTTCACCCAAAGAGTAATTTCGGTGTGGAACAGCTTGCCTGACCATATTGTTGAGGCAGAGACCTTGGGAGTTTTCAAGAGCAGACTTGACTTAAAGCTAGATACCATTGAGTCATTGAGTATCTGAAGTGATATATTCACGATGGTACAAAGAAACTGGCGAGCCTAGTTGGGCTGAACGGCCTGTTCTCGCCATTCATGTTATGTTATGTTATCCATCTACCCCTTCACCTTTTCATCAACCGGAAAGCGATAAAATGCCAACTCCGGACATGTCTGACTGATTAACACACATCGGAATATAATGCTGTGGCATACTGCCAGTACAGTGTCAAGCACCTTTGGACCCTGAAACAGTATTATCATGTGATGCATTACGCCATGGCTTAACAAGATGGTTGTGGGAGAAGCTGAGTAGTCAATCCCCAGCAGTGGCGGCTGGTGAACTGGCGATAGGGGAAGCTCAAGCCCATCCCTTAAAAATAATGATTGGTCATGACCTGTTTTCAATCATTCATTTAAATTACCATTACAGACACTTCAAAAACTATCAACATTATCAGGTGTGGTCAGTTTTCGTTAATAACGCATACCTGTCAACTCTCACGCTTCGCGCGGAGTTGCAGTCCTTGTGCATGGAGGTATATCATTTTCGCGTGAAGCGTGAGAGTTGACAGTCTATGTTGAGTTTGTGCTGGGTTAACTTGAAATCGGTTGCAATCCTGGACCCTGAGTAGGCTTGGAAGCTGTTCGAGTTAAGTAATTTGATGACTGAGAAGAGGCACAAAAGGCATTCTCACGAGGGTTGTCACAAAGACTATTTGCCACTGCATTAACTGATGCAAATTATAGCTTCACCAAATACATCCAAAGCCATACATCAACATTGACTACAAGTGCTGCGGACTTCTCTGGGTTTGATGTCATTTGAGATGTACAGTAGCACAGAGGAACCATATTTTGTGCTCCAATGAGTCAATTCAAGTGGTTCATGGAAAAAACAGGCAGCGCTTTCTCTAAATCAAAGAGGGCAAGGACGACACAAATTGTGATCAGCATCAGGTCCAAAAGCCAGCAACTGTCATGGTATGGGTATGTGTCAATGCACATGGCATGGGTGACTTGAACATTTGTGAGGGCACCTTTAATGCAGAAAGATATGTAGGCATATTGAAGCGACATATGCTGACATTTAGACATAGTCCACTCCAGAGTCATCCCTGCATTTTTGAATAAAATAACGCAAATCACATTCTGCACGGTTTGAAAGTGCATGGCCGCATAAACATAGAGCTCCAGTGCAAGATTAGCCTGTCCTGATCAGTCACCAATTTAGAATCTGTGCAACATTATGGAGCAAAATGTTTGGCAAAAAATTCCCTGTGCAAGTATGAAGTTAAAAACCTGCATAATGGAGGAATGGGGGAATATTCAGTTGACACTGAAGTTGAAATGTGACACTTACGTCAGATTTAACCATTTATTGCAGGACGACCTGCATTTAAGTTTGGCAGTGACTCCGCTCGAGTGATGCTCTGGAACAATCTGAGCAAGCATGACACAGACAGTCCCTGAGATCACAACCCCCCGGCAGAGCCTGAGAATCTTTTAAATCACGTAAAATATTAAGTTATTGAGTTATTGAACATGATATGACTAAGTGCTGCTTAAGATGAACAATGATAATTATAAAGGAGGAGGCTGGGGAGGTGGAGGGAGATGAGAAGCATATTTGTTAGTAACCTAAGTACGAGCTGTGTTGAGGGCATGCCGCCAGAGAATGAATGAACACTGCCTTGGTTATAAAAGCTCGCCAATTACGTGGGTGAAGCTAAAGTTAAGATGATTGGACAGAAACAGGCTTGTGACCAGTCTAACTACCGTGCCTGACTGAACTAATGCCTAAGGCTCCATTTGACCAACTGGTGTTTTTAGTGCTCAAGCTTTTAAACAATGTGATCAAGAAATACGATAATGTTGCACAGTGGAAAACAGTTGGCAGCGCCAAATTTTGTCTTAGTTACCTCTTTCAATAAGAGAATAAATTTGCGGTAGAACATCAAATAATATGTTGTTGTGCTGTTTTCAATATTGTGGAATGTGAATAAACTTCTCAAATCAGGCCTTTTTGATTTTATTTGCTTCTTTCATAATGAACATTTTCAATATTGTTGTTGTAAAGAAAACAGTCACTTCTGGCAAGAAAAACGCGATCATTAACTTTGGAGGTTCTGTTTCATTTTGTTTTAATCCACAACATCCATGATTAATCTTGATCTGGATATTTACAAATCAGAAAAAGATGGGAGGAAACCTAAAAACACATTAAAGCCCTGTCAGGACCATGCCAAACAAATAAGTGGTGATATCATTTAACCTCTTAACTGTCACCTGCATTTTCTCACATTTGGCCCGGATTGGTATACCACATTTCAAATGCTCACTGCTCCCACATACAATGGTTCTATTACACATGCATGGTCTTATTGGAAAGATAAGACATAGAGGTTTTCAATGAAATGCATCATAAAATGTTGTGACTTTGGGACAAACATTGTGGATATCTTGATTGCACAGGTTCTTAGCTTTCGAACAAGACCAAATGGAAAGGATAATACATGGTTTGACCGTCACAACACAACTTTGATAATGAGGACTCACAAGTTTCATTGCACTCAAGTACATGGTGCCTATGTTGAGAAATTGATTTATTGCATTTGTTATGACTGACATAGGGCAAAAAGGTGGGTAGAAATGAAATCCTGAGCGTCAAAGCTTTCATATGGTATACAGAGATGGCCACTCAGCCTTAGAATTCAAAGTACAATGATGGGTGAGATGTTTAAAACCAGTAACAAACCGCAAGACACAGTGATAGACAGTATCCAGAGATCGTAAACATTGTGCAGAAGCATTCATGTGTAATAAGTCAGCGTAATCTAGCAAAGGTAGGAAAGTAGCTGACACAAGATATTTCCTAGCTGGAAAGGAGAAGCAGGATTTATTTCTAAAGTAAAAGCCTAGCTTTACCTTGAGCTTAATGACTAGATTTGCAATATGGGACTTAAAAGTTAACTGGTGATCAATAAGAATGCCTAAATACTTGTCACTTGAAACTAGTTCAATTACTCTTCCTTGAGCAGTGATTATGTTTGGGAGATTTGTTGGTATTTCACTACTGTTAGAAAACAGCATGAGTTTAGTTTTTTCTGTATTTAATACCAATTTTATTTTCTGCAGGCGGGACTGAACAATTCTGAACAAAATTCTGCAGACTGTAGAAAGTTAATGACCTGTATAACAGATGATGAGCAGCAATTAATAACGGTGTCATCAGCATAAAAATGATAATTAGCATTTGATAGGTTTTCACAAAGGTTATTAACATAAATAGTAAACAGAATAGGTCCTAAAACAGAACCTTGAAGCACCCCTTTGGATGCTGTTAAGAAAGAGGAGGTGGACCCTGCTATTTGAACACACTGTATTCTAGCAGACAGATAGTTGGCGAACCAAGCTACTGCTCACTTAGACGATCCAATTCGGTGAAGCATGCTGACTAAAATGCTATAGTCAACTGTGTCGAAAACTTTCGATAAATCGATAAAAAGTGCTGCACAATATTTTTTGCAGTCTAATGCCTCAATAATGTCATCTGTGACTTTAAGAGTGGCAGTCGTAGTGCTATGTTTTTTCCTAAAACCACACTGATAATTTGATAAAATGCCATTAGAATCTAAAAATTCCTTTAATTGATTGCTCACAAGCTTTTCAGATAATTTAGCTAGGACACAAAGTTTGGAGATTGGTCTATAGTTATTTAAATCAAAGGGTTGCCCCCCTTTCAAAAGAGGAAGAACAAAGGCAGATTTCCAGACTTTTGGGATCTCACTGCGAATAAAACTAAGATTAAAAATCAAAGACAAAGGTTCAGCAATGAAATCAGTAGCTAGCTTAAGAAAATAAGGGTCAAGCTTATCAGGGCCTGCTCATTTCTTAGGGTCCAGGTGCCTTAACTCTCTATGGACCTCAGCAACAGATACAGGCATAAGCTTAAATGTGCATACATAACCACCTCTGTCATTCACATGCAGCATTATATACAGTTGCATTCAAAATTATTCAACCCCCATTGCAAATTGGGTTTAATATCAAAATTTACAAACTTTCAGCTGTTTGTGATGAACAGATTAAACAAGAACATTTTAAATAGCTCCACACAACTAATATTACAAGTGGTTTCTCCAAATTTAACTCAAAATACCACTTTTAATGACAATTGCAGTCTCAAAATTATTCAACCCCCTGAATAGAATCCGTCATAAGAGCATATTTGCAAGTCAGGTAATGGGCTCTAAATTCGTAGACCAGGCGCAGGCGCTGCGCAGGCGCGGCGAATGGGGGGAGCGCCGCGCCAACGGGGTATATCCAGGGATATTTTGCAATTTCCTGCCCGGTGCAGACCGGCGCAAGTACTCCTCTGTCCCGCCTCTGCCCCTCCTGCCGGCGCAAGTGGCAAAGAGGGAGGAGATAAGGCCTGAGTGGGTTTAACACAGCTGAGTCAAATCTTCACCAATCAAATGTGCTCCTCTCCTCACCTTTAAAATTGGAATAAAGAAGCCTCTGTCCTATATCTGCATGATGCGTGAATGTTGCATTTTACTTTGCTGCTTCTGGCATGTTTTCTGCTCCGCTTACGTCTATATTAAGCATTACGAATATGAGTTAGCTGGCTAGCTAGGGCATTCGTGAATTATTACCATTAGCGAACTTGAATGGAATTTCAAAACGAAACTACATCAGATCATTCAAACTTATGAAGTTGGAATGAAATACGACGATTGCTCATTTATTTCTTCTGCCTGCATCATTGGGAAGAGAAACGATGGATTGCGTGTTCCTATTATTACACCCTGTTGCTGCTTAAAATTTTGGGATTAACATGCATGGACAACAATGCAGGATACGTTACACATTTATTTTCATTATGTGATCTTAACTCAGTTAGAGATCATAGCAATCAGGCTGTATTCCTTTCCCTCACTAAAAACGATAAAACCTAAGTGACAATAATAGTATTAAGCCACTTGCACACTGGACGCGAAACGAATTTTTCGCACGACAGATTACATTCAAAGTCAATGCAAAGACGCGAACACACACGTGTATTCGCGTCTTTGCATTGACTTTGAATGTAATCATTTGTGTGAAATATTCATTTCGCGTCCGGTGTGAAAGCAGCTGAAGGGCACGTACCCACATAGCCTACACACGCACTCACGCCCACATGTACACATCTCTCTCTCTCTCTCTCTCTCTCTCTCTGATCTGACATCAGGACAATCAATATAGATACTATAATTTATGTGCTGATTCAGATAGTTACATTAAATAGTGGTTGCTGTGATTATTTATTGCATTGAAATGTGCCTGACATTCTGGAAACCTGCCTGTGAGGTTTTCGGTGACGTGTCTTTACTGTCGCCGGTCAGCCAAATTACCGCTGCACAGAAAGTAAACCAGGTTGGAGCTGGCGAGCTTTCTGCGCAACTTCAGCGGAGACTTTTGCTACGAAAATTGTGTTGGGACCTCACTACATGGCCAAACAAAGAAAGGCCTACATGTGAAGTCCAAAGCCTAACAATGGGATTCTGCCAAAACCCCATCAGGCTTTGCACCTCGCACCTAGGTGCGAAGTTTGGGTTGAATTCAAACTCTGGTGTCCCATTGGACAAGAGCCGTGGACACTCCAGGGGATCCCTAAGACGCAGCCATGACGTCAAAGGGATTATAAGACTCAGAACACACCTCCGTACCTTGCCTTTCCACAGTGACGCGAGTTGCTATAGGAGGCGTCGGTAACGCAAACATTTGTATTACTTTTTTTAACCTAAGCCTGGAGAGCTGCAAATTGTCTCCCGGTTTTAATTTTTATTATTATTACTTTCGGATCAGTGAAGCAATTCTGATTCTGGCCCTCCTCAAAAGAACGAGATACGGAGCAACCGTTATTCTTCAAGAACGAGAAGAATAACGCCTACACCCGCTGCATCCTGCTCTGCCCCACGTGTGGATCACCTCGCCGTGGACGCACCAACTGTCAGCCCCATCGTCACGTTGGAGCCCGAGGAAACTCCGCCAAACAGCGTACGGACTTTTCTTATAAAGTAAGAGGCTTTTGTCTGGGCAGAGATTAGTATTAACGCGTTATTACATTTTTGTTCCAATTTGTATTTCTGTTCTTATCATCGATTTTGCAGACCGCCGAGTCTGCTGAGTTTTGCTCGTGTGCAATCTGTTTGTGCTTATTCTGTAGCTGTTGTTTTTATTGTGTGGTCTGCCGCCGAGCGGATGAAGCTAGCTAACTGCACTTTATCAGCGAAGGAATCAGGATCACGGCGAACGAGCCCCAGTTCGCTCGTCTGGCTCCTGTATGATAAAGCACAGTTGCTGCGAGAACCCTTTACGCTGCTTGTGCCTCGTTGTTGCTCGCCTCCTTTTATTTCTCTTCGCCTCTCTGACTAACCTACATACTGCACACACCCACACGCATCACACACCTGAATGTGGGCTACGGAGTGCATGGGAGCGCAACCGCTGGCCTCACGATCTTGCCATTAAAGTGCGCTGAACCGCGTCCTCATTGTGCTCCGCTCCTCCCCGCTCGACTTTCCCCCGCATCGTTTTTCGAGTGACGATCCACGCGACGTGGTTACGCCGCCATCTTGCTCTCCCATTTCCTCTTCCCTCTTTTCTAGTGACATGTCCACTCACGTGGCTGCGTCAGCCATCTTGCGCTTCCTTTGTCCCGCTCCTCCTCCGGGTGACATACTCACTCACGTGACTGCGTCGGCCATTTTGCTCTCCCTTTTCCCTTCCTCGTTCCCTTTTGTGCCCTCATGTGTGCAGTGTCTGTTACCCTCAATCTTAGTTGCTTGTACATGTAGCCGTTTTTCGTGGTAGTTGTAGAAATAATAGATGTTTGTTGACTAAAGTATTATTGATTGCCATCAGTGTTACCAAAGTTAAATAAACTCTGTTATAATTTCTGAACAGCTCCCTGTGATTATTTGTGCATGTTTATTGCGGTAACAGCTGGTCGGGAGGCCCAGTGTTCGAATTTCACCCTTCATTGTTAATTCCACAAATGTAGATATTCTAATATTGACATTTTGGCTTAAACAATTCCTTTGAGACTAAACTTTTGGTTCAGTTATTGGTCCCTGATCCCAGGGTGGTGCCCCACTGCTATTAACTCATATTAGCAATTCTATTAATATTAATAATTCTATTAATATTAATTACGATCATTAATACTTCTGTGTAACCGAACCTGTTCTTCCCAGAAAACCCCTACAATTGTCACTGCGTCTTGATGAATATGTGACACCTCCCCCTACTATGCCGCCACACCCATCTCGGCGCACGTCCGTCCACCAAATTTCCAAAGTGGCTGCGCACGGTGTTGCACTGCACGAAATTACCACTGCGCGGGCTGCACTGGACGAAATTACCACTGCGTGGGCTGCGTTACGCTACGGTACTCCACGCTGCGCCACCCTGCGCTGCGCCAAGAAATTAGAGCCCATTGTCTCAAGCACACCTAATGCAGCTAATCAAGAGTTTGCTTGAGATAGAACACATCAAATACTTGCACTCGCTAGGGGTTTGTTGACAGTGACATTTGATTGCATATCAGAAATATGGCTGTCAAGAGAAGTGTCCAAAAAGCTAATAGAGGAGATCATTGCCTGGCACAAACAAGGAGAAGGATACAAAAAGGTAGCACAGGCACTGGATGTTTGTAGAGATAAAGTTGGAAGCATTGTTCGCAAGTTCAGAGTTAAAGGAGGAGTGGCTACAGTTACAGGATGTGGCAGAAAGAGGAAGCTATGAATGGCTTCCTCCAGATTCCTGAGGAGATGGGTGGTCAAAAACCCTCGGGTGACTGCAGGAGACCCGCAGCAAGGCTTGGAGGCAGGAGGCACTGAGGTTTCAGGTCGCAGAGTAGGGCACATACTAAATGTTGAAGGTCTCCAAGACACACACCACAACTAATCCAAAAGCACAAGCTCCAATATGCTCAAAACCATATACGGTGTAAATAAGCCACAGAAGTTTTAGGATACTGTTCTGTGGAGTGATGAAACAAAACTGGAACTTTTTGGGCTTATGAATCAGTGGTATGTCTGCAGGAGGAATAAAGAAGTATATGCTGAAAAGTACACCCTGCCTACAGAGAAGAATTGTGGGGGCTGTTTGATGCTCTGCAGCTGCCTTGCCTCCTCTGGCACTGGAAACCTGCAAAGTGTGGAGGGCAAGATGGATTCCGTCAAGTACCAGGATATACAAGGAGAAAATGTCATGCCGTCTGTATGGAAGCTGACGCTTGGGCATCACAGGACCTTCCAACAGGACAATGATCCTAATCATACCTCAACATCCACCAAGGCTTGGATTCAGAAGAAGTCTGGGAAGATTCTAGAGTGCCCATCACATTTGCCTCACTTGAACCCCATAAAAACTCTGCTGGGATTTGAAGAAGGCAGTTGCAGCACGCAAACCCTAGAATATTAGTGAACTGGAGGCCATTGTCCATGAGCACTGGACTAGGATTCCTTGGGAATGCTGCCGGAAGCTGTTGTCTGCCTATGCATCCCATTTCCAGCAGGTCATAGTGGCAAAAGGGTGCTCTATTAAGTATTAAAGATGCTTGTCATGAATGGGTTGAATAATTTTGAGCCTGCAGTAGTCATTAAGAGTGGCATTTTGTGTTGAATTTGGAGAAGACACATGTAATATTTGTTGTGTTGAGCTATTTAAATTGTTCTTGTTTGATTTGTTCATTGCAAACAGCTGAAAGTTTGTAAATTTTGCCAGTAAACCTAATTTGCAGCAGGGGTTGAATAATTTTGATTGCAGCTGTAGCATAACACGAAATACTGCTCTTGATGGTTTATTCAAATAAAACCTTTGGCTTAAAACCTTTGACTCAAAATGTTTATTAAGACCTTTTTGTGAGTTATCAAAATATAAAATAATAAAGTATATCATGAATCAGCTTGCTTTCATTTTTTGCAAGGATATTATTTTGTTTGACTAGTTTGAGAACATGCTTCAGCTGAGGTATGTGTGCAGTTTGTAAGGAGTGACGGCATGTACAAGAACATACTGCTGTCCTCTGATCATAATCACTTTAACAGATCTGCAAGATTTGTAATGACACAATACCATATTCAGTGTAATAAAAGAAACACAGACAATGAAAGAGAACATTTAAAACATATGCTTAAATGATCGTTTTAAAACATTATTGCCAGATTTACAATGACAGGAATTCCCTTATGGGTTCCATAAAGGCTACAAGAGATGGGGCTCCTATTTTATGAGCATTCGAACAAACTGTATTCAGTTCTTTCCTGACACCTCCTCTGCTGGCCTGCAAGAAACCTGATTGGACTGCAGTCACCCAGAGTTGTAAAAGATTGGCTGGACCAAGAAAGCACTAGATTCATCATCTCTGCAGCTTGCTGATGTCTCACATAAGACCTTTAGGACTGCTGACACAGAAATATGTTCTCATTATGGGCCTCATTTTCAATGTTTCTGGACTGACACAAGGACGAATCCCAAGTATGATACCAGTCTCATGGTTAATATTTTGTCAAGCTAAAAATCACATAACCCATCAGTTTAATCCAGAATTATCTTCAATTATCACCATGAAATTTTTTGTGCAAACAGTAGTTGTATTTTTAGAGCACAATTGCAATCACGGCTCTCAACAATTTTCATTCATATTAAGCGGTCATACAAAGTTGTCTTGAAGTTGTCAATCTTTTAAACCCCAAAAAATAATACCTGTGTATTAGTGACTGCCCCCACCCCAGGTTGCCCTTGCCACATGCACCAGGCATAATTTTGGTTTGGAGCGAACACATTTAGAGTGTAGTTGAGCAGAATGTGTAAATTTATAATAAATACATTTAGAGGCCCTTGAAACATTTGATACACCATGTTACAAGATGAACAGCCTTATTTGCACAGAAACCCAACTGTTTGTACAAGACCTGTGCTCCACAAACACCCATCTTTAATGCTGGTTGTTACTGAATCAAAACCAGTTGCTAACACTTGCCAGGATTCAACCTACAGATTGTTTCAGTATAAGCCCATCACAAATCTACAAAGTAGGATGTTCTTTAATTATTAGCTCACAGAGTTACATATTGTCGTTATCATAATTAATAGCTACTCATTGCAGTGAAACAACGTGGGGGAACACTGTTGAGTGCACTGATCAAACTCTGGTCCCCATTATTTGGTTTCAGTGAAATGCAGGAGAATTATGGAAAGCTTTCATCGGCTCATTTACGGATATTTGGAGCTCTAGAAAATGAAATGACCAATTGTAAAATTTGAACCTCCACTACAGAAATAGCACCAATAGCCCATCACCCAAAATTGGCCTCTCTTTCAGCTCAACATGAACCGTAGGGGACTACACTACACGAATTCACAAATGTGCTACAAATGTCAATAATAATATCAACTCAAAATCAATCAAAGAAAGTAAATGTGAATCACAAAAATGTAAATGTAGCTATGAATACATTGAGGAATAAGCTGCAGATACACTACCAGTCAAAAGTTTGAGAACACCCCAATTTCTCCAGTTTTTTATTGAAAATTATGCAGTTCCAGTCCAATGAATAGCTTGAAATGATACAAAGGTAAGTGGTGAACTGCCACAAGTTTTAAACAAAAGGTAAGGTTACCCAGGTTTTTTGTGCGCCGTGAAGTAGGTGAGAGGATGGTTCCTCAGTGTGTGACATCAACTGTCAAACATGGAGGAGGAAGCGTGATGGTCTGGGGCTGTTTTGCTAGATCCAGGGTCGGTGACTTGGACAGAGTGAAAGGCACCCTGAACCAAAATGACTGCCACAGCATTCTGCAGCACCATGCAGTACCCTCTGGTATGCGCCTTGTTGGTCAGGGATTCATCCTACAGCAAGATAATGACCCAAAAGTCCAAGCTCTGCCAGAACTACCTTAGGAAAAAAGAACAAGATGGTAAGCTTGAAAACATGGAGTGGCCAGCACAGTCTCCAGACTTGAACCCCATCAAGATGGTTTAGGATGAACTGGACAGAAGAATGAAAGCAAAGCAACCTACAAGTGCTACACATTTATGGGAACTTCTGCAACAGAGTTGGGAAGAACTTTCTGAAGAATATTTGATTTCCATTGTAGAAAGAATGCCACCAGTGTGTCCAGCTATTACATCTGCCAAAGGTGACTACTTTGAGTCAAACGTTTAGAATACATTTTGGTTTATAAATTGATTCCATGATTTCTTTTTTAACTTCAATTGTTTATTTGTTCAATCATGTCTATGCTTTTATTCCAGTGTGTACAATGAGACATTAAACTGCATAATTTTCAATAAAAAACTGGAAGAACTAGGGTGTTCTAAAACTTTTGACCGGTAGTGTATATCAGGCATTTTAAATTGTAAGCAAATTTGATTTGCTTAAACATGATGTGAATTTGAAAGCATGTGAAGAGGGAAAAAAAAAAAAAAAACGTAACATTCTCTCGTCTCAGTGGTTTTCTTCGTACCCTTGGAAAATGAAGTGATCAAAGCCGTGGTTTGTATGAGGGAGATTCCATACGAGACAACTTCTCGCCAGAAACAAGATTTGTTTTCCATAATGTGTCATCTGTGTGACATTAACATTCTAATTTTACCTAAATCAAAAATCAAAAAGAGGTATTTATTTTCCAGTCATTTATCAGTAATACCATATGCAAGAATATTATTTTTACTTTTATTCAAAAAGGTCGAATATATCCATGAAAATGAGTCAGAAAACATGATTGCTAAACCGCCTCCCATTCCACGCATCTAACCACACACTGTCCAACATGGATTACTTTTACTAAAAATCACAATAAGAGCCTTGTATAGACATAAAATTTGTTTTGTTTCAGGGCAGGAATCAAGTGTTCGGGCATCTATAATCCAATAGATAGGTTTATTGACCACAGCACTGTAATGACTGGGGACAAAACCCCAAAGCAAGAGGTGGGGACGGAACCCCAGAGGAAGAGAGCACAGTTCAACACAGATGTAATAGGTGAAGCTGGGCTCCCAATCGCCAGCCAGTGGGTGATGGGATAACAACCCGGTGGAGTGCACACTTTTCCAGAGCAAACTGTCCCTCATGAGGATGGAGTTGCTTGAGGGGCACACATGAGAGAAAAAATAGGACAAAGGGTCCTGTAGCTTACCGGCAAGCAATCTTATAGCGATAGTACAAGTTATGAAAATTTCATGTGAGGTGGTGACCTTCAAATCATCGAAGGTCAATGTCACGGTCACAAAATGAAAGTTCTCATACATTTATAAGACCTCCAACAGCACATGTCTGGAAAAGAGTCCTAAGCTCTGAAGCACTTATGGTGATAAAAGTAATTGAAAATTCAATATCTCAATCGTGAACTTTGAAGGTGACAGAAGGTCAAGGTGAGGTCACCAAATGGAGTTCATATAAGACTTTCTATATGTCTCTAATACAAACCTTCGCTCTATCTGTGACCATTTTGGTGATATAAGTCATTGCAATTTTGCTGTAACAAGTTTGACCCTCGAAGGTCACTGACAGTCAAGTTTAATGTCATCAAAAGCAAGTTCATGTGTGACTTCCTCGATGTCAGAGAGGCATTGTAGGCATTGTAATTGTATTATGTCAAGTTTGATCCTCAAAAGTCACTGACAGTCAAGTTGAATGTCACTGAATGACAGTTCATGTGTGACTTCCTGTAAGTCTGTAATACAAACTTAGGCTCTATCCGTGACCTTTTTAGTGATATAAGTCATTGAAGTTTCACTTGGTCAAGTTTGACCTTTGGAGGTCAAAAAGAACGTCACCAAATGAAAGTTCATATATGACGTCCTATGTTTCTCTACAAAAAACTTAGGCTCTATCTGTAATGATTTTGGTGATACAAGACATTGAAATTTCACTGCAAAGTTTGGCCTTTGAAGGTCACCAAAGGTGAAGTTCAAGGTCACCAAAAGAGACTTGATAAAAGACTTCTAATATGCCTCTAATACATACCTAAGCTCTATCCGTAATAGTCTTGGTGATAAAACTCCCTTGGAAGGTCACCGAAGGTCAAGTTCAAGGTCACCAAATAAAAATTTGTATATGGCTTCCTATAAGTGTTCAATACTCATATATTCTCTGTTTTAAATATCTTTAAGCCTAGAAGCCTTTGAAAATTGTGGCATTTTGCTTGACCTCAAGTATGACCTTTCAAGATCATCTGAGGTCAACTTTAACACTGCCAAAATATAGGTCATATGACTTCCAATATGTTGAAAATACAAACATATAAAAATACGTATATATACAATTTGAAGTGTCCAAAACACATACAAATCATTCATTCAGTGGTCCCACTGTACTCATTATATATTGAAAACTATTTGCAATAACACCTTGAAATTTGGAATACCTTATCACTGAATATTTCTTCACTTATTAGTATTAAATTTTGCATCAATAATGAAACAGAATTTTTGTGTGTTTTTGCAAGCAATTGAAAACCCTGATTTTGACTGACGTGTAACCATTTGATCATGTGCATTAACAAGTGTAATCTATATGTTGACCACTGTTTACTCTTGTTCATCCACGGCTTCATTAACTGTCAGCATCCCATGTTATTTTTAGAGCATTAAGCCCCCAAGCCCAAGCAATGTGAAATAACTCATTCAAAATAGTGAAAATAGAAATGCATAAACTTAAAAGTTGAAATCTCCCATATAGCAATAGGCCAGTGGACCACAGTTGGTCCACTGCGGGCAGATCTGGGGTTTTGCTAATGCTATGCTCATCGGTTCAAGGGTGGTCCCTGGGCGGGTTACAAACAAAAAGCCTTTTGTTTTGCCAACTTTGATCAAAACACCTTTTAAATTGTTCATTTGTTCTTATTAATTTACTTAATTGACAATTAATGTAATTTTTTTAATAGTCAGGGAAGGTTAAAATATGAGGGTGCATGGTGGTCCCACAGTGGGCCAGAAGTGGTGGTCCAAAATCTGATTTTGCTATCTCGGCAATTTGGTCCTCCCAACTCTGAAAATATCTCCAGCACCCCTGGGCAGAAATATCCTGGTAATGTAAGGAAGTTACAAAATGCAGTACAGTGCAGAAGTCCTAGCCACCCTTGATTTTTTTTTTTTTTTAATTTAAATTGGATGTTGGGTGTTTATTTTTGTTTTCCATATTAGTCGTCCTGTAGATAAAAAGAACATTTGAAGCATCGAATGTTATATGTTATATAGCATGACAGAGCCTGGATCTCATCATCATTAGGGCTATCTGGAAATAGATGGGAAGACACACATAGGTGAGTCTGTAAGGCTGCAAAGGAACTGCAGCATTTTTGCTGATATGCTTTGCTCAACCAAACAGCCAACTAGAGGCACTCCGAGAGTGGGAACCTCCGCCAAGATAGCGCAGTCAAAATCTCGCTGAGTGGGAGCAAAGTTTAATTATCGGTTGTCATAGGATTTCAAGATGGCGGCCATATTGTTTGCTGCCATGGTGGCCATATTGTTCCACTGATCACGGTGAAAATCAATAGGGTCCATCCCTGATGTAATAGCAACCCACCCACCAAATTTCAGAGATATCCGTTCATTACTTTTTGAGTTATCTTGTTCACAAACAAACAGACAAACAAACAGACAATCGCCTCCTGCCAACTTCGTCTGGCAGAGGTAACAAATGCCAAACCCAACACAAACAGGAAATTAAGAACATTTGTTAATAAATAGGCTACTTATCCATGATAGAAGCACAGAATCTTGGAAAATAAACAAATCGAAGCAAGTCAACACTTTTGGTAAAGAACAAAGGCTGTTGCCTGTCTGTAGTTGCACTTCACGCAACATGTAGCATTTTTCTCGGGCGATAGCATGTGGTTTTGTAATTACCACGTGATCTCATCAGGCTCGCTCATTGGTCTCGCTGCTCTAGCCGTGCGGTGCTGTTATGCAGCAAAGATGCAGTCAGTGTAAATTGACAGATGGCAATGAGCGCAGCAAACACACAGCAGGGTGGAGGAGGACCAAACACGGCGTAAATCCCAGATAAGTATTAACTAAGTTAAATTTTTACGGTTCACAGCACTTTATAGTATGTTTTTTGACATTTAGAAACCTTGAATTTAATGATTTTTGGAAGCATCTTCGCCTCGCAGAATTGTGTAAAGTATGCCTAAAACTTTTGCATAGTGCTGTCGGTCCTTCAGGTTGTTCATTTCATGTTATATTTTGAAATAAATTATTCTGGGGAGACAAGATATGTTTTGTTGTGTCTATTCTATGTAGAAGATTCAGTTATTTAATTCAAAAAGAGCCCAATTCCGCTCACCTTTTTAGAATACCAAGGTGAAACCACATTATCATTTGCCACCATATTTCGCCATTCGTTACCTCAGGTGGGGTACTATGTATGTCAAAATTATTATGCTAACATCATCACTAAACTTGGTGGAGAAAAAGTTCTCCTGTAAAAAAAATGTTTCTTGGAGTTCGGCTCTTATTGAAATTAGTGATTCAATTGTCTTATTCCAACCCCCCCCCCCTTGTTTCTCTCCCCATGCCCTCATAGGCTCTTCCCATTTCATTGATCGTCGTCTTGTTTAAAGCTATAGTCTACGATTTTTCCCAAGGTTAAAATCATTATCCTCAGTTTCATGATGGTTATGGCTGTAAAGTATCTCCTACACACTACTCATAGCAAAAGGAACCAAAAAAATCCACTCTCTCTGGAAGCTACAGGCACGCAAAGAAGTCAACCAATAGGAATCGTTCGGGCCGAATAGGAGTTTCCCTGGCTCGGTTCCGCAACTCCTTTTTTGCTGCCGTGTACCTCCCTCCCTCGTTCAAATTTGGCACTCCGGTTCTCCTGCCCTCCCTCTTCCGCTGTGCCCTGAAGCCACCCTGCTGAGATGTCACGGTTGCCAAGCAACGAAAAACGCCGGAGAAGAAGAACAACAACAACAAACTGCAGAGACATGGAGAAGGAAAGCTCTCGGCAACCACCTGTCCCACCTCTACTTGCCCCACCGACCAAGAGCACTAGGAAAAGAAAGCCTGCAGTCGGAAAGGCTGAAAAGAAGAGAAAGCTGGATCAAGCCAGATCTCAAACAAGAATAAATATAGGAGAAGCCTTTCCATGGTGGAGACTGCAACGGGACTTGCTGGGCCTAAGGACTGATGCAGTCACTGTGGCGTTTCTGTTGGACAGGTAATCATTTGCTTTATTGCAGAAGTTGATTTATGTTTCTGTAATATTGATTGTACATTGCAACTTCAATAACTCATAGATAAGTGTTAGGTCAGTGCTGGCTTACTGCAGTGAAAACTAACCTTAGTACTGTTTTTACAGAGTTCCAAAAGACAAGGAGGGGAGAAAGGCTTGGCTGTTCGAATTCAGGAGAAAAAACTTTTCTCTATCCCCTCGATCCATGCTCTGCAGTGATCATTTTTGAGAGCAGTGTTTTAACGAGACAGGGGCAAAGATGAAGCTTAGTAAAGGAGTAGCCAGAGTTCACTAGTGCTTCCTTTTATCAACGTTGGCATTAGCCATATGATTCAATATACACAATTCAGTTGATGGCAAATAGTCAACCAGGGTACAATGAAGTGAGGAAACCAGAGAGTAATTTAATAACGTATACGGACATTCATCGACGTTTCTTACTTTTGTATAACGGCGATAACTTCCAAGCAATTATCTTATCAGAGGGTCATTAAAAGCCTCAGTCACGTTAACTTCACTTTTCTGCTGCACTTTAACGTTGACACTGAGTCACATTTCGATTTTCCCTTTAGTAAGCGTGGCGCTTTCCATCCTCCAAAAAGCACATATTTATGGAGACAAAATGTTGCTCAGCACAACGATACCAAAATAACACCTACTCGCACGCAAGTCTTTTTGAAAATATAATTTTAAAGTGGGCGAAAATGCATGGGAGTGTACGTGCGAATTTTACTTCCGGGTGTATGTTCTCTTGGGACAGATGCTTCACTTGAGCGTACCCTATCAGCAATCTAGTGTTCTATATATATATCTATGGTTAGCACTCTGACTTTATTGCCATAGTAAAAGCAATTGGACATGGAGTATAGCCAAATTTAACACAAGGACGGCCGTGAGGTCATTTTGACCTCTCTCGCCTATTAAACTGCACATAACTCTGTTTGAATAACAACCCTATGTCTCCCAGTCAGTGACTTTTCCTAAAGTGGTGTTTATTCATCAACATATGAGTTATGGGGATTCTGGAATAAAAGAGAAAGAAAAAAAATCACTGATTATACCTAGAACGGCCACAAGGTCATTTTGACCTCCACTACTCCTAATGCAAAAAAACTGTAAATGGACCATATAGCCCTGCTGTATAGCGAGGCTATATAGTCAGCCTGGCTAGGGTGACTGTATAGCTAGTCAGACAGACAGCTCAAAGCACTTGACAGTAGCCCAATACCTCACATATGCCCATTTATACAACACATTCATACAGTGACAGCTATGCAAAGCAGTCAACTGCATCTCGGTTGCCTAGCAATGCATTATGTTACTTTTTGAATAGTGTGCAGGCGCGTATATAAACCAGTTGCTGTCATGAGGTTAGAATCAGTTTGCTCTCCCATTTTGCATATAGAAACTGTGATTGTCACAGGGCTGTTCTCTTAGTGATTTTATTTATTTAGTTAGTCGGTAAGGCTACCAGAAAAGGAAAAGGATCAGAGGAAACGGATGAATGTAAATCAGGCTTTGGCAGAGCTTCAGGACATGAGTTCTGGTGAGTCTGATGGAGAAGAAATATCAGGGCTCAGTGATGTGTCTTGGTCCAGTGAATCTGACTCTGATTTTGAACCTGAATGTCATCATGAGCCACCCTGTAAAGGGATCACAGCTGCTGGGCAAACCAAGCCTCTGATGCCAGGGAGGTCACCTAAACTTGATATTTATTCACCTCATAATGCTCAGGTTTCACAGCATAATTTTAAGTCCGAAGGCTATGAAACATTTAAAATTTGTGGTTCCCAAACATTTTGACCAAGGCTCTCTTTCATGTGCTCTGTGCTCATGTTCATTTTTATGAGAGCAGAGGTGTGTTGTTATTTAATGTTCAATGTTTATGTGCAATGGTCTTTTTTATCTGTTTGACAGCTTCATCAAATTGTATTTTCCTCCATTGTTCAATGTACTCATTAAACACGACAGAAATGAATTTACATCGTTACATTACATTTCAATTTACTCAAGGCTTTATTTTATTTTAATAAAGCCTAATGTGGCAAAATAAAAAAAAGATGTTTTTTCATTTATTTTTAAATGCTATTTTAAAATAATTAACAACTTTTCCAGTAACAGACTTCTAATTTGCAATCATAAAGCCCACAGCAGTGGGAGGTCAAAATGACCTCACGGCCGTTCTAATTGTTGGGCGTTCTATACTGTAATAATGTAGGAATGTTACATACTGTAGGATCTACCTAAATGTGATAACTGAATTATTATTAGGTTAACTGAGGTGCATTGCTATGTCAAATATATTTTTTGGGGGTAACATATTACTGAAGTAACTTATTAAAGTCAGATTATTACTTTCATTCTGTGGCGTGCCATCAGATATCAGGGCCTTGAGTAACCTCACCTTTTTCCACAAAATTATTGACAAACTGTTCCTGTTAAGTTTGCCTGATTAACAAGCAAACAATTTAATAACTGAATAATTAAGACAAATACAAAGCCTGTCATGATTAGTGTTATGGCCCCAATTTGTTATGGCGTGAATTTGTTATGGCCCCAATTTGTTATGGCGTCACGGACAGCAAGGGATGACAGACAAAATTTTAAAATGTTAACAGATTTAATTAAACACACACTTTGAACTAATCTACAATCTACATCTACTGACCAAGATTGAAATAAAAAAAAATGAGATAGTTACAGTCCCTTGGTAATGGAGATGGCGCTGCTGTGTTGCGATGTCCTGGGACAGGAAAATGCTCCAACACAGGCAAAAATCCCCAAAAAGCTTCACAGGTCTTGAAAAGAGTGACAGGTCTGGTCAAATGTATCCTTCCACAATTTCTCCTTGCAATTTCTCCTACTACCCTTCACTCTCAATTTTTCTCATTATATACTCTTTTCCAGCCCCCTCTGAGGCATGCCCAGGACATGCCCCAAACCTAGCTCCACACTTGGCTTAACAAAAAAAAAAAATGTCAATACTGCCATCTGGTGGCTTTTTTTTTTTTTTCCACATTACACCTCCATTCCAAAAGGGAAAAATTTTGACTCATAAAGGCTAAATTTTTCTTTTCAGTACAAAAATGGTTAAATAGACACTGGTATATATATATATATATATATATATATATATATATACATATAATACAATATGCTAATAAACACGTGATATATATACACATACTCAAACACGGGATAAGCAATCCGCAATTACATTGTCAGTACCCTTTACATGCTTAATTTCCAAGTCAAACTCCTGTAAAATCAAACTCCAATTCAACAATCTCCGATTCTTGTTTTTCATCTTACTCAAAAACATTAACGGATTGTGGTCAGTATATACAATCGTTGGCTTTTGCCCTGTACAAACATAAACCTCAAAGTGTTGTAAGGATAGAACCAGAGCCAACAGCTCCTTCTCAATTGTGGAATAGTTCTTTTGGTGGCGATTGAACTTCCTGGAGAAGTATTCCACGGGATGCTCAATGTCATCAGAGTCACTTCTCTGTAGGAGCACAGATCCACAAGCTTGGTCGCTGGCATCGACCGCCATGGAGAGCGGTTTGTTGAAGTCAGGAGATTTGAGCACGGGGAAGTGACACAGCAGAGACTTCAGGTGATCGAAGGCTCTTTGGCATGCTTCATCCCAAGTGAACTTTACGCCTTTCTTCAGTTGGTTGGTGAGACTGAGAGCAATCTCAGCAAAGTTCTTGCAGAACTTGTGGTAGTACCCCATCATTCCAAGGAAGCGGCGCAAAGCTTTTTTGTTGTCAGGAACTGGAAAGTCCATGATGGCTTGGACTTTAGCATTTATGGGTGCCACCTTACCCTGGCCTATGATGTAGCCAAGATACGTGACAGTAACACAACCAAAGTCACTCTTGTTCAGGTTAACAGTCAGGTTAGCCTGGGTCAAGCGCTGGAACAACGTCTCTACATCTTTCAGATGTTCTTCCCAGGAGTCACTCCATGTGATCAGGTCGTCGATGTACGCACCCGTGTGTGGCAATCCGGCGATTGTATACTGTATCATCCTTTGGGCGTGGCTGGGGCATTTTTTCATGCCAAAGGGTAGGACTTCATACTGGTATAAACCAGATGGTGTGGCAAAAGCAGAGATGCTCTTGGCCCTCTCAGTTAAAGGCACACACCAATAACCCTTCAATAAATCAATCTTGGTCAGAAACTTTGCTTGCCCTACTCTATAGATACAATCATCAATTCTAGGGATTGGAAACACATCAGTTCTAGTTACAGCATTGACTTTGCGATAATCTGTACAGAATATAGTACTTCCATCAGGTTTTGGAACTGGAACACAGGGTGAACTCCAATCGGAGTTAGAGGGTCTGATAATATCATGTTCTAACATGTACTCAACCTCTTTCTCAGCAATCTTTCTCTTTTCAGGATTCATCCGGTGCGGATGCTGTTTTTATTGGTTTGGCATCACCAACATCTACATCATGAGAGGCTATAGAAACTCTCTTTGGAACATCAGGAAATAGATCTTTATATTTCTTGATCAACCTCTCAAACGGATCTTTCTGTGAGGGTTCTAAGTGCTGGAGTTTTACATCAAGATTTTGCAACACTTCAGAATTTGACAATTTACATGAAAGAACTTCAGCTTTAATTCTAGGTTCATCATCTTGAAACTCCCCCTCATCTTCACAAGTCTCGGCCATAGGAGGATCTGAAGTGACAGCTGCAACCCTAGCATTCCTATCAGGATAAGGCTTCAGCATGTTAATGTGACACAACTGTTTTGGCTTTCTCCTATCTGGAGTCTTCACAATGTAATTGAGATCATTGAGTTTTGTCAGAATTTCATAAGGACCATGAAATCTAGCCTGCAATGGATTGGACTGCAAGGGAAACAACACAAGGACCTTGTCTCCTGGTTTAAACTTCATGCTTCTAGCCTTATGATCATACCAAGTTTTCATTTTTCCCTGACTTGATTTCAAGTTCTCTTTGGCTAGGTCACAAGCTGCACGCAGTCTTTCCTTGAACTTGCTAACATAGTCTAACAGACTGATATCTGGCTCTTTCTCTTGCCATTGTTCACTCAACAATAGCAAAGGTCCTCTCACTTCATGGCCAAACACTAGCTCAAACGGACTGAATCCAGTAGACTCCTGCACTGCTTCTCTAGCTGCAAACAACAGCAAATGAACACCTTCATCCAAGTCTTTCTCATGGTCATAACAATAAGGCCTCATCATTGTCTTGAGAGTGGAATGAAACCGCTCTAAGGCACCCTGACTCCCTGGATGATAGGCACTGGAAAGAATCTGCTTCGCACCTAGTTCATACACAACCTGCTGAAACAATCCGAAGTGAAATTGCTACCTTGATCTGACTGAATTTCCTGGGAAGGCCAAACAACGTGAAGAACTTTATCAAAGCCTTTGAGATTGCAGTTGCCTTGATGTTGCGTAGAGGTATGGCTTCAGGGAATCTGGTAGATGCACACATGATTGTCAACAAGTACTGATTTCCAGATCTAGTCTTGGGTAATGGACCAACACAATCAACGATGACCTTGGAGAAGGGCTCCCCAAATGCTGGGATAGGCTGCAATGGAGCTACAGGTGGGTCTAACTGGTGTTTTCCAACTACCTGACAAGTGTGACAGGTTTTGCAAAAGTTGGAAACATCTTTCCGAAGTCCAGGCCAGAAGAAGTGTTTCATGATCTCGTGAACAGTCTTGTTTACACCAAGATGACCTCCTAAAGGCAAACTATGAGCCATTGTTAAGATCTCATTCCTGTAGACCTTCGGAACAACAATTTGCTTGACCACAGCCCAATCTGCATTGGCAGGGATATCAGGAGGGCGCCACTTCCGCATCAACACTCCATCCTTGAGATAATACCCAACTGGAACTGCGTCTATTTCTTCATCAGGAAGGGCTCTCTTCTTTAGTACACAAATTTCAGGATCATTGGTTTGCTCCTGAATCAACCGCTTTCTGGACAGAGACAAGTCTCCAGACACATCAGAATCACCAGACCCATCTGGCTGGCTGAACAGAGAACTGATAAAAGTGTCTGATAAGTCTTCACACGGAGAAACCATAGTAGGCTGGACAGAGTCATGAGGCGAACCACCTGAGTCATGACTATTCAATGTGCTGGACGGCACCACATCATCTTCTTCTTGAGCCTTCTTAGCCATAGCACAGGTCACTGCACAGGAAGGATACAGAGATGGGTCTTCATCGCCATCTTCAGTGTTCGGCTGTGAAGTAAGATGAACAGGGGGAACTACATTGCCCCCAGCCAGGTCATTGCCTAGCAACAGAGAAACACCCTTGATAGGTAGACTTGACATAAGTCCCACCTTTACCTGTCCTGTAACTAAATCTGACTTCAAGAATACAGAGCGCAGGGGTACAGATACAGTCCTCCCTTCAATACCTTGTACAAGTATGAAATCCCCAGAAGCGGTCTCATCACGTAACTCCAAGGAGTCCATCAACAAAAGTGACTGAGAAGATCCGGTATCCCTTAGGATATACTATATGGGGACAGGGGGAGAATGCTCATTCAGAGCCACAAATCCCTCTGACACAAATGGAAGAAATTCCTCCCTCACAAAGTCAGCAGTATCAGGCTTCTTGGCCTCACAAGGAGCAGGCAATTTAGCAGATCGGTCATCTACTACAGGGGTTTCTAACCTTGTCTTCACAAAGGCATTGAGTATGGTATCCTTTTCTTTTTCTTTCTTAGCTTTAAGGAACCAACAGTTAGTTGTAACATGACCAGATTTCTTGCAATAATTGCAAACTAGACCACTTTTGTCACTGTCAGCTTTCACACTTTGATCAGACCTTTGACTGGATTTCTGAGCACCATCACCAGATTTGTCTTTGTCTTTGGGTGAGGAATCTTGGTTATCACCGTTACTTTTCTTCTGAAATTGGGACCATCTATTTTTACTGCTGGACTGAAATTTGGACTTATGTGTGAGAACATATTCGTCTGCAAACTTGGCAGCTGATTGCAAATTCAGTGCTTGCTTCTCATTAAGGTAGGTCTTAATATCATCCTTGACACAGTTCTTGAATTCTTCAACTAACACCATCTCTTTTAGTGAGTTGAAATCATCCTTGACCTCCATAGAAGTACACCAGCGCTCAAAGCAAACCTTCTTCTCGTTAGCAAATTCCACATAAGTCTGATTGTCAGATTTCTTCAGACCACTGAATTTCTGTCGGTAAGCCTCTGGAACCAACTCATAAGCTGTCAAAATAACCTTTTTGACAACCTCATAATCAGAGGAATCATCTGCAGACAAAGCCGAATAGGCTTGTTGAGCTTTACCCTTGAGGACAGTTTGCAACATCAGAGGCCAGTGTTCCTTTGGCCACTGACAACTCTTAGCTACCTTCTCGAAGCACTGGAAATACTTATCAACCTCCGTCTCCGAGAATGGAGGCACCAGCTTTACCTCCTGGCTAGCATGAAATTTGTTTTCAGCTTCCATTTTAATTTTTAATTGCTCCATTTGGAGCCTTTCTTCCCTATCTAACTTCTGTAACTCGAAATCTCTCTGTCTCTGTCTGTCTCTTTCTGCTCTTTCCTCTTTCTCTCTCTCAAATTCTGTTTTTCCTTTTCCTCCCTTTCTTTTCTCTTTCTCTCTCTCTTTTTCCTCTTCTCTTGCTAATTTTTCTAACTCAAACTGCCTTTCTTTCTCTCTTTCTGCTCTCTCAAATGCTCTTTCCTCTCTTTCAATCTCTAGCATTTTTAATTTAAGTTCCATTTCTACATTTGGATTTTCCACTGGAAACAGTTCCAAATCTCCTGATGCAAACACATTTTCATCAATGTAATATTCAACAATCTCTCTAGCCAGTCTTGCTTTTCACCTGGCTGGTTTTACATCTGTCAGCTCTAACTGTCTGCATATTTCTAGCAGTTCTGTCTTTTTAAAAGACTTCAAAACCTCTACGGTTGGTGATGCCAAGAAATCATCCATTGCTCTTGATCTGTCAATATATATCTAGGAAAATTCATAAACAATTTCACAATTTGAAATTTTAGATTTTCAATAAGTGACTCACGCAATGGTCTACCCCGGACCCGAGCCCCCAATTTGTTATGGCCCCAATTTGTTATGGCGTCACGGACAGCAAGGGATGACAGAAAAAATTTTAAAATGTTAACAGATTTAATTAAACACACACTTTGAACTAATCTACAATCTACATCTACTGACCAAGATTGAAATAAAAAAAAAATGAGATAGTTACAGTCCCTTGGTAATGGAGATGGCGCTGCTGTGTTGCGATGTCCTGGGACAGGAAAATGCTCCAAAACAGGCAAAAATCCACAAAAAGCTTCACAGGTCTTGAAAAGAGTGACAGGTCTGGTCAAATGTATCCTTCCACAATTTTTCCTTGCAATTTCTCCTACTAGCTTTCACTCTCAATTTTTCTCCTTATATACTCTTTTCCAGCCCCCTCTGAGGCATGCCCAGGACATGCCCCAAACCTAGCTCCAGACTTGGCCTAACAAAAAAAATGTCAATACTGCCATCTAGTGGCTTTTTTTCACATTACATTAGGAAATAATAATGACAAAGTGATTGCGTATTGGCTACATTTGACGTGACATTGTATGGATGGCAATGATCCAATAAAAAAATCCAAAACTCTACTTTGCATCGTGGCAAACAACGCCCTTTAGCTGTGATTATATGCATAAAATAGAACTATCTAATGAACCTTAATGCTTAATGAGTCTTGCAGACTGATTTATACAAATCTGTGTCACTTCATGCGCTACATGAGTTCAGAATATTCAAAAGACATACTGAGGTTTCATGTTGTTTACATCTCTCATGACTTTATGAAGCAATGACCAATAGCCTAATGCTATTGAAATAAATTTGTCAGTCATTCTACCAATTTGTCTGCGTAGCTGTTGCTAATCAGGTAAACTACAACAGGATTAGGTAATCAAGCATTGTTGAGTTTACCAAAAGCCTTTGTTAATGCTGGCAGCGCGCTACTGCTTAGATGAGTAACTAAGTAATACAGCTAATCACTTTTAAAATTCAGGTAATATCATTGCAGCGACCACATTCAGCAATATATTACTTTCTTCTCAGCATTCTCTTTTTTTCTTAGTTTTCTATTTCTAATCCAATTTTGGTGCACCACGATATGCACAACGGGAAAAATAATACCTGAAAGGACCATTATTTCCAGTAATCAAATCAGAGCAATGATGGATATGGATTTGTTCTACATGTGGAAACATTTCGGATTTTTTTCAATAGAAATGGCAAGAACAATTGCCTGTCAGAACTGGAATGATGACAAAACAACAATCTCTAAGATCTTTATCTTGTTCTCTATAGCAGCACAAATGGAGAGAAGCAGTTATTGCAGATGACACAAGCCTGGATCAGATGAAAATCCAGTTCACAGTTTTTATTACAAATCGTTGTCAAGCAATCCAGGTCAGTACCAGCCAGTGAGAAGTCGGTAGAGATGGCAGAATCCTGAATCGTAAACAGAGAGCAGTCTAAAGGTCAAAACCAGGAAGCAGGGACACTAAAGCCAAATTGAAAGATAAATAGATAACTACGAAAGCCAATAAGCAAATCAAATGAGTAATCAAACAGACACAAGGAACAAGACAGAGTCATACTCCAAAAAACAAACCAAATTGTGACTGGGAAATCTCTGGAATCAGAAAACACTCTTATATAAGACACAGGGAACTGGCTGGACAAACTCGCACTGGACGGAACAGTTTGCTAAATCCATGCGCTAATTTTTCACCATAATCGAATAGACCTTTTAATTGTCAGCTAACATTAATGTACAGAATGGGTCTGGCAGTAGGTTGAGACAACAGTAACTTATTCCGAAACCCGTCAGTTATAAACAGATGAACGGATGACAAGAGTAGGAAGAGTAACATAAGCAGTGTTGTGAAAAACCTTTATCTCTCTTCCTCCTTCTTCCTTTATTTGCTTGATTTCTATTTACACACAACCTCATCTGTGTTTACTCTCAGAATGATTATCATAGACGGTATCATGGAATAGTTCATTTTAGTAGGGACTTGGGGGAGAATGCTGAGACACTAGTTATTCATTTTTCTTACGCATTATGATGCCATTTTAGCCAATGGATTTTTAGAATGACATGATTAATTGATGAAGAGTAAAAAAAAATCTTAACCTTAAGTTCATTAGGTGTTTTACGGTGCCCCTGGTCGTTTGGGGCTCAAGTCAATTGCCAACCTTTGCCTAGTGGTAAAGACCGCCTCTTCATCTTCCAGACCAAGAGAAAATGAGCCTCGTCTGTATCTCCCCACAGGCCTTTTCTTTCTTTCAGTGCTCTCCGCAAGGCAGCACCAATGGTTTTCCTTTCAGACCGTTGTTTTCCTTTTTTTATTGTTTGCCCTTTTCTGAATGACAAATTTGTTTCTTTCCTTTGGATTTGCAGTTTTTGAAGTTTCGTCGTTTGCAAAAACCAATTTTTTCTGTTTTTACTCACAACACTGACAGAGACCAGATAAAAATAGAAGAGTGAGTCTGTTGCATCGGGCCTGCTTACCTGTGGCTGGCCAACCAATGCTGCGTGATGGAACACTTGTCACTGCGTGCTGCTTGTGATTTTCCCCAGAAATTGTCACCACAGACACCCACTTGTTCACACAGGAAAATAATGCAAATGCTGTGGCTTTCATCAGCGGGCTGAATCGTCATTGTATTACCTTATTTAGTGATAGATAGTGACCTAACAGACACTTAATTAAACTAACATCTTTGAGAATATTACTTCAATCGAGCCCCAAAGAAAATCTTGGAAGAGACACACACAAACATTGTAAAACAAATGTTGATAGATGAAATCACTGCTCAGTGTGCAATTGCAACAATCGTGCTGCAGTGAATATTTCATTATGCAAAAAAAAGTTCTTATTTATGACTGACAACACTCATGTTCAAGAATTTATATAAAACCCTAGGCAAAAAAAAATATTCTCCTGTTATTAATGCGTCATGGCTATGGTAATATACATGTGACAGTTTGGCTCTGTTACATTTAGTTCCTTTGTGCTTTATTTGAGGCTGCACTGTAAAGGTAGCTCGGCAGTAACTTAAAGTAGTGTGAAATCTTACTATGAATAGAAATTAATATTGTGATGTAACTTATAACATTTATAACTTATCATATTTGATTCAAATACCACTTCTTAAACGTAACCTTCCCAACACTAACGACACAGAATCGTTCCTATCCAATTTATTTTCAAAAGAAACTGCAGTGTGATTTTGCTTCATCATTGCTCAAGTGGTACTCTTGGTACGCTTGAATGTAGTATGTTAGTCTTTAAATAAAAACAAAACAAAACAAAAATACAATAGTTGGCCAAATTAATTTTGCTGCACAAAATGAAATTGGTATAATTGTAGGCTATAGCTATGAAAGCTGCTTATCATCAGTTACGCACACATGCGTGGCATAAATTGGAAAATCTGGTAACATACCAGTACAGTGAAACTTCCTTTTATCAACTCAATATGTTTCTTGCAAATTTTTGAAATAGACCACGTGCCTGTGGTCACTGCACTGGGGTTCAGATAAAACTACTTAAATGATGACATGGCATTTCTCGCTCATCTTCCTCATTAGTCTGGCCCACATTAACATCATATTTCATCTAACAGTTATAAGAGTTCTGACCACCTTTAAAAGGATAAGTATGCGGTCTGATCTAGTAAGTCAAAAGACGTCTGATAGCTAGATAGACACTTTATTCCAGACTCAAAGATCCATATCATCAAAACATAAAAAATATAAATATTGGTAATAAAATTAAATACATTAAAATACAAAGAGACATTTACTCCAATGTTTCCAGCAGGCCCGGCGCTAGAACAGGAATTGGGTGGGCACAGACACGTCCCTTTAGACAATTAGGATAGTCCTGGCTAGTTCTCAATCATTTTCCTTTGTTTGTAAAATTCTTTATTTGCACTTAACAAAAATTAACTGCACATAATAAAAATGATGTCAATTAAAATTAGGTAAGATTACGTTGTACATAAAAATTCTATAATTTCATCACATTGCTTCAAAGACAAAAATATAAAATCACACTGATCACGCATATCACAGACCTCAACTATTTGTGAGGCTACTCTGATGACCTCATGGTCATTACCACAGATTCTCCGCCATTCTTTGAAAATATTAGTCTCAACCATACTGTAGCGATCATTGAGATGACAATAATTACACCCAAGTATAGAGTGCAGCCCCAACTTCTCAATGTTGGAAATATACAGTAGTCGCATTTACTGAATTCAGTGCACCATTAATAAATTTAATAAAACGTTTGGCTATCCACAGTTCAGGACTCATTACTCCAGTAATGTGAGGCAAGAGCTTGCAGTGACTCTTCCATGGTATACGCCATGACCTCCTCACTGCTTTCCTCCATGCAATAAATGCATTCTCAAGACAGCTATCAAAGATAGGTAAAACCTGGATGCCATACAATGCAGAACAATATTTGTGAAATAAAAAATTCCTTATACAAGAATTTGCATTTTTCATATCAGCAAATAACATATTGCACTGCCTATTAAAATCTGCAACACACTTAGATGAATCAAACTTGTACACATCATCACACAGTTTAAGTCCCAAATGTGCAACTTCATGGACTCTTGGTATGATTACATTATTGAGACAAATACATGGGTCAACTGGATTTGAAAAAATATGTTTAAAAATGATGAGTTGACTCTTTTTACCATTGAACAGCACATCAAATTCACTAGCATAGTTTACACAAATCAGAAGGAGCTTCCTTAGAGCTTGCACAGTAGGAGCAAGCAGGGTGAGATCATCTGCATAGCCAAAGGCACCTGCAAAGACAGACCCAACATGACATCCTACCCCAGACTGGGAGAGTTAATTAAGTAAACCATCATGTATACGCAAAAAAGAATGGGAGAGATGACCCCACCCTGCTTAACGCCATTTGATATATCAAAATAACTTGACTCAGTATTAGCCCATCTGACTCTAAGTTGCTGATTTAAGTACATGTGAAGCAACAGCTGTCAAATCAGAGGAGAGACATTTCTGTCAAGTAAAATTTTAAACAGTTTGGCATAATTTATGCGATCAAAGGCCTTGCTTGCATCTAAAAGCAGGCCATAAACATTGCACTTATCATGCACAAAATAAGATTTAGGGCCCTATCTTGCGCCAGAGTCCCTAAACCCGTTATTTGAGGAATTAGCATTGCGTAAAGAGGCGTTCCCCCGCAAAAGTTGCTATATTGCACACCTGCCTATATCCCTAAAACACCTGCGCTACCCGTTATATTATGCATAGGCGTGGTTTGGGCGTTACGCCAGTTAAACCAATCAGTGTGCTAGGTGCCATTGCCTTTAGGAGCAGGCTGCGCTATCCCAAATCCTCAAACCGAAACCCGTGATGGAGAGAGGAAGGTCGCCACGTTTCTCCGAAGACGAGGTTAAATTGCTCGTGCATGAGGTCAAATCCAGACAGGGGAGGATCTGTTCTTGTTAAGTTAATCATGAATTGTAGTATTATTATTATTATTATTATTATTATTGTTGTTATTATTTGACATTGACATATTGTTTAATGTTTAATGTTTAATGTTTAAAAAAAAAAAAAAAAAAATCAAGCCTACCCCTTTTGTGATGGAAACTTCAAAAAAAAAAAAAAGAAAAAATGCGTTTTAGCCATGCACTTCCAACTCCTCTCCGCCTGAAATGAAGCATAGAACAAAATCCCATTTTAGAAAAATAAAATTAGGAGTATGCACTGGCACTCAGCGATGTAACTTTTTTTTTTTTCCCCCAGTGAGAGCGGCATTTCAGAACTCTTCAGCGAATGAAGGTAATTCTGGTGACAAGTACGTGGTTTCGTCCGTTTACATTTTCCAATCGGACAGCTGTCTATTTTTTTTTCAGCAAGTTAAAGACCTGCTGCAAAAACAGGTGTACATACTTGTCGCCGAAATTACCTTCATTCGCAAGAGAGTTCTGAAATGCCGTTCTCGCTGGAAAAAAAAAATTTCCTTTGCTGAGTGCCAGTGCATAGCGCTCTTGTGAAAGCCCAAATGCGGGTAGCGGGTGGTTTTAGGACCCGCTATACGCTTTCCCTAACGTGTGTGGGAAGATAGCAATTGTAGGGAAAGCACATAAACACGCCCACGGGCACACCTCCAGGTGCAAATAAAGGATTCGGCATAATGCATAGCGGGTAGTGTGGCCGCAAGATATCCTTTAGGGATAGTGGAAGCTGCTAAATGCGTAATTCACGGGTTGCGGGTAGTGGCAACGGGTAAGGCAGTGTGAAAGATAGAGCCCATAGTCTCTTGAACCATTGATGTGCAAAGGGTTGTGGATGAGTGTTTTTTAAAACTAAACTGTGGGTCAGATATCCTGAGCTTATCTCCCTCTTTAAACAAAATAACCTTATCAAGCAATTTACACAATATGCTGCTTAGTGTTATCGCTCTAAAATTGTCTGAAAAAGTAAGATTTGCCCATTTACCCTTAGGGATAGGGACCATCGTCCCCTTAAGCATAGCAGTGGGCGACATGCCATGAGACACCATCATAGAGAACAATAACAACAGATACACATGTAACTCTTTGCCTGCAAAGATTAAATGATCAGATATAAAATCAGCGGTTTCATCTACCTTATTCTGTTTCAACCCATGTAGGGCTGACTGTATGTCACCTATAGTGATTACTGTATGAACCAGATTTGAGTTAATATCACTCATACTTAAAATTCTCCGCTCTATTTCTCTTCTAAGAAGTTCAATTTCATGGGCATTATATGGTACACTATTGTATAAGTTATAGAACTTCTGTGCAAACAAATCTGCAATATCAGCAATATATATATACACTACTGTTCAAAAGTTTTAGAACACCCCAATTTCTCCAGTTTTTTATTGAAAATTATTCAGTTACAGTCCAATGAATAGCTTGAAATGGTACAACTGTAAGTGATGAACTGCCAGAAGTTTTCAACAAAAGGTAAGGTTACAGAGGTTTTTTGTACGCCATCGAGTAGGTGAAAGGATGGTTCCTCAGTGTGTGACATCAACTGTCAAACATGGAGGAGGAAGCGTGATGGTCTGGGGTTGTTTTGCTGGATCCAGGGTTGGTGACTTGTACAGAGTGAAAGGCACCCTGAACCAAAACGGCTACCACAGCATTCTGCAGCGCCATGCAGTACCCACTGGTATGCGCCTAGTTGGTCAGGGGCTCATCCTACAGCAAGATAATGACCCAAAACAAGTCCAAGCTCTGCCAGAACTACCTTAGGAAAAAAGAACAAGGTGGTAAGCTTGAAAACATGGAGTGGCCAGCACAGTCTCCAGACTTAAACCCCATCGAGATGGTTTGGGATGAAATGGACAGAAGAGTGAAAATAAAGCAACCTACAAGTGCCACACATTTATGGGAACTTCTGCAACAGAGCTGGGAAGAACTTTCAGAAGAATATTTGATTTCCATTATAGAAAGAATGCCACCAGTGTGTCCAGCTATTATGTCTGCCAAAGGTGGCCACTTTGAGTCAAAAGTTTAGAATACATTTTGGTTTATAAATTGATTCCATGATTTCTTTTTTAACTTCAATTGTTTATTTGTTCTATCATGTCTACACTTTTATTCCAGTTTGTACAATTAGACCTTAGACTGCATAATTTTCAATAAAAAACTGGAAAATTGGGCTGTTCTAAAACTTTTGACCGGTAGTGTAAGTCCTAGTCATGAGACAGCGAGCGTTACTGCAGTGCATAGAAATTGTGCTCTAATTCTGCGATATTCTGTGATATTTTTCTGTGATATGTAAAAGTAGAGCTGGGGGAATTTCATTTGGAAGTAGAATTGGGGAGCTTGGGGAGATTAATTTCAAGGGGACAGCATACTTATAATACAAATGGACTTAAAGTATTCTTTGAGATGAAAGTGAAGAAATCTTTGATCGCACCGTATTTGCACCTGTTGCGGAGCATAACCCACAGGCACACACTCACTGCAGCCTATTGCTGATGGCTAATTCTTATTAGGGTATCAAAGCAGTTTAGCCATGTTATTTCTTTTTTAAATGGGGGAATTAAGAGTCAGACATTCTTATATATTTTTCATCTTATACAGATGAGGGAAGCAGTGAGGATTTAAGACTGAAAAGGATCTCAGCAGCAAAGCTACCAGGATGGTAAATCAAGCAATATGGAGAAATCTTTTTACTTTTCTCTCAAAAAGAAACTATTTAGGTTAAAATGTTATTGGAAAGGCAAGGCAAAAATTGTATCCATAATGCCACTGACTTCCTTTTAACTGTAGTCTCAGATACTAGCTTTTGTTGCCTGGTTCAGATTGACATCTAATCATTTAATCTGCAAACAGCACATTTACTTCCACATATTGTATTATATCTGTATCCTACCATTCTCTTTCAGGGTGTGTTTCTTCCCACAGAATTTAACATTTCTCCCATTACAGTGAATGAATAGTGAGTGTTATTGTGCTCCTTGGTTATGAGGGCAACTTCTTAATGCTACTGATTATTTTTTGTTGCCCTAATCCAGGATGTGATTTTTTAAACTGTTTTTTTCTTGGCTTGTATGGCAAAATATGCACTGTTATTTGCCATCAAAAACCAGAAAATAAGCAATTTACACAAAATGTAGCACAGAAAATTTCTTACACAGTGACTTTTTGAACTACAACGAAATAAGGTAGAGGTGGAATATTCAGGCTCATAATGTACAAGTCCTCCCAAGTATTGTATTCTCTGCTAATCTGCTCATAAGCACAGTTTTTCTCGCCATGAGGTAAAACCAAGGAGAGAAGTAAGCAGGCTGAGGTTTAATCTTTTAGAAAGATATGGTTGAACTTTTAATTTATGACCCCTGCATTTGTCATCCCTGCAAATGCATCGCTATGGAAAATACAACCCCAATGCCAAAAAGTGGGCAGTTTATAAAAAATACAAATGATACAAAAAATTTTAAAAGTACATTCACCTCTGCTATATTAAAAACACTACAACAACACATTATTTGATACTATAACTCATGAATTTAATTGTTTAGTAAAAATGTACACTTACTTCAAATATGATGACTGCAACAGACTCTGAAAAGGTTGTGGCAAGGGCATTTAGGACAAGCAAGATGTGACAAGTTGAAGGTGCAGGAATAAGGTAATGTTGAAATAGGTAATGTTAAACAGGTAAACTGATCGTGTTATAATATCAAAGGAGGCTCCAAAAATCCATTATCCATCACTTTGAGAATAACTTTCCTAAAAGACAAATCAGAAGGATTTTGGGTATTTGACCCACTAAAATGTGTAATTGAAAGATTGAAGGAATCCAGTCGAACCTTGGAGCTTAAAGCTCAAGGTCAAAAACAACTTTCGAATACTAGACATCAATGTCTTAAGAACAATCTTGTAACTTTTATTCTATATCGCATTATAGGCATGCAAATGCTGTGGTAAACCATAGTCAGTTAACATCATTCTGTTTCCACAGATGCAAGTTAAAGATTGAAAGTCCAAAGCTGAGGCCATAAATGAACTCTGTCTAAAAGCATAACCAACTTCTCTTGGCTCAGTAGTGCAGAGGACGCATGTTTTGTCGTCCAAAGGAATAAATACTTTAGTTGATTTTTACGAAGAACAGCTGCTGTGTTCTCCAGACCACAAATGACATGGGCAACCCAAGCTGTCATCAGCCCAGGTCCAGAGACCAGTGTCTGTCATATGGGGGCGTGTTAGTGTACATGTCATGGGTGACTTGAGCATTTGTAAGGTTACCATTAATGCAGAAAGACATGTATGAATTTTGGAGCAACATACGCAGTCATCTAGACGTTGTCTGTTCAAGGGACTTCTCTGTATTTTCCAGCAAGGCAATGCCAAACCACATTCTGCATTGATTAAAAGTGCATGGCTGTATGAGCAGAGAGAGGGGGTGCAGGTGCTAGATTGTATGTGTTGCCCATTTTATTGATCTCTCTAAGGCTTTTGACACGGTTGACCATGAGATATTGTTCAATTTCTTAAAGAAAATCGGCATTTCTAACCAGGCAGCTACCTGGTTTGCTGATTACCTGTCCAACAGGACTCAGTGTGTTCAGATGGCCAACACCACATCATCTTCACTGGAGATCACTAAAGGTGTGCCACAGGGCTCGGTCCTTGGACCCATTTTATTCTCTATCTATATAAATGATCTTTGTGTCAACATATCAAATGCTGCCTATCATTTCTATGCTGACAACACTGTTATTTATTGTTGTGCGTCCTCTGTTGTACATGCATGTGAGCTGTTACAGTCTGCTTTTAATGTTGTCGAGGCCCGCCTGCGAAGTCTCAAATTGGTTTTAAATGCCAGCAAATCAAAAATCATGGTTTTCTTAAAAGCTCCTTATTCAAATGAAAATACATCTTCTGTTATAACTGCTGGAGGTAATCCAATTGAGGTTGTCACCAGTTACAAATACTTGGGTTTCCTCTTAGATCGGGAGCTCTCCTTCAAATCACATATCGAAAACCTGGTTAAAAAAACTCAGGCTAAAGCTTGGCTTCTATTAAAGAAATCGCTTGTGTTTCTCTCTGCGAGCGCGTAAACTGCTTGTGTTGTCAACTTTTTTACCTTTAATTGACTATGGAGATGTGCTGTATAGGTGTGCCCCGTCTAAAAGCCTATCAGCTCTGGACACTGTATACCACAGTGCACTGAGGATTTTCACTGGCTGTGGTCGCCTCACACATCATTGTCAACTCTATGTCCAGTCTGGCTGGCCATCTCTGAGCGCTCGGAGAGAAACACACTGGATGCTTATGATCTATAAGGCACTCCTCGGTTTGGTCCCTTCTTATTTATGTTCGCTCCTCCGAAGAGCAGAAATTCGTTATGCCTTACGGTTCAGTGACTTTTATTATTTGAATATTCCACGAGTTCGGACTGAACTGGGGAAAAAAGCGTTCAGTTTTGCTGCCCCGTCCTCTTGGAACAATCTTCAGGCCGACCTAAAAATGTCTGAACTTGTATCTTTTAATGACTTCCGTCGTTTCCTAAAAGATCAACAGGAAAAATCGATTGGACAGTGTATCTGCTTTTAATTATTTCTGCCACCACGACCTCCTTGCACTTTGCTTTACTATATTTAACTGTTGCTCTATTTATTTTAATGTATTTGTATTTGTATTTTATTGTATTTTATGAATGTTTCTCTCACGACGTGTGCTGCTACCTTCTTGACCAGGTCACCCTTGAAAATGAGATCATGATCTCAACGCGATTTTACCTGGTTAAATAAAAAATAATAATAATAATAAAAAACATAAAAAATTGTCCTGCCTAGGATTCTGACCTGCCTCTTATTGAGAACTTATGGATTATGAAGCCAAATGAACAGCAACAAAGGCCCTTTGCAACTGTGCAGCTGAGGACCTGCATAATGGAGGAATGGGGGAAATTATGTTCATAAGACTTGATCTACTGGTGTTTCTCATGCCCAAATACTTAATGAATGTGATTAAAAGACAGTGATATACACCTAACTTTTGGGTCTCTTGCAGTCATCACATTATATATTTTGAACAAGAAACACAATTCATGTTAGAACATCAAATAATATGTTGATATGCTGTTTTCATTCTAGCAGAGAGTGCATGGACCTTTCAGACCAGTCCTTTTTGATTTTATTTTCATCTTGCAAAATGTGTCAACTTTTTTGGAATTGGAGTTGTTAATAGTTAATAATGTGCCTGGGCTTTCTGTCAATGAAAAGGCCCAAGAAAATTCTTGTTGTTAAATCATGCTAATTTATGAGAAGAATTGCGAGAAGCCCAGAGGAGAATAACTCAGTTCTGTTCAGATGTTGTGGGGGAAGAAGAGTAGGCGCCACAAATTTGCGGCAATGAGCTAACCCGGATAACAGCCAGGTGGAGTGCACACATTGCCAGAGCCTAATTGTCAGATGGCACGTTGGAGAGGTTAGCAGGAAGGTATTCCCAATCCTGATGACAGTAGAAGGCTCAGGAGTTTGCTCCTAATAAACTGGATAGAGGAGCAGACTTTGCATGGATGAACAAAAATGCAATCCCCAATCCTGGAGACCATGAGAAAGGCAAAGTAATTTATGCCCATCAACGAAACCAGTGGTCCTAAACCTTTTTTGGACCAATGCCCCCCTACAACCGTTGTAATGGCCCCCTATCCAAAATGCACAAGCCACTGTATTCATTTTTCTTCAGCGTTTTTCCCTTTTAAACGCACGTTGCACACATTCATCAATCATAATCTCAATGTGTGGTTGAAGCAAATATGATCATAACAAAAATTTTGTTCCATACAAATTAAGCCACTGCTGCAGCAGTGCAGTCTTTCCCAATGCACTGCACGCAGTTGCCAACAACACAAGGCTTTGTGACAAAAATATGCTGCCTGGCCAAAAAGAGTCAACACTTGGAATTTATTAAGCAAATAGGTAGGAGCCTTCCATTGGATAATTACTGCAGTGATTAGTATGTTGCCAGCTGAAACATACTATCACAGCAGTAATTAGAAAGGCATATCCTGTGGTCGTGAAAAAGATGTTACTCTGTTTCAGAAGGGACAAAAACTGTCCAACACAGTTGGAAGGGTGGTGGGGAACCGTCTTCTTTGATTAAGAAGTGGGAGGAAAAAATCTTGAATGATCATGATCAGAAATCAGTTAAACTTTTAGTGAAATCAAATTGTAAAAAAAAAAAAAAAAAAAAAAAATCAACAACAGACCTCATGGCTATGTTTAATAGGGCATGTAAGGGCATTTCCACATGAACAATGCAAAGAGAACTCAAGAGATTGGGACTAAACAGGCCAGTAGCTTTTAGAAAACCACTTATCAGTGAGGTCAATCAGGAGAAAAGGCTTCAATTTGTATAGAGGTTTGAAAAGTCTTGAGATCTTGCAATGGCTTACTCTGTTATCTAATGCTAGTAAGAAGTTACATTCCACAGGTAGTATCCACAGCTAGCCCAGCAACACAGTTCGTCAAAAATCCACTTCAGAAACGCAGTTTTGAAAAAGAAAAAATCTCCGGTTTATTACTTAGTTTCAAAGTTATAATTCCACTGACATACAAACGAATGTGGCTGGCTAATACACTTGTTGTAACCAATTACTAATCACTGATAGGAAGGTGAGAAAATCGTTTGCTTCCGTAGCTCTCAAGCACTAACTGCACGTTATCAAAATCAACAGAATATTTTGCGCACGCATGCGGTCTTAAAGGGCAAGCACACTTTTTTCAACATGTACCAAATCACATAAAACAGGAATTCTAGTATGTTTTTAACATTTTTAACCATTATATGAACTTCTCAATGAAATTATGCATCATTAAACTCTTAATATCATCAAATTATGTATCTTACATTCTATGGGCTCTAATTTCTTGGCGCAGCGCAGGGTGGCGCAGCGTGGCGTAGCGTGGCGCAGCCCACGCAGTGGTAATTTCGTCCGGTGCAGCCCGTGCAGTGGTAATTTCGTGCGGTGCAACACCGTGCGCAGCCACATTGGCAATTTGGTAGACAGACGTGCGCCGAGATGGGTGTGGCGGCGTAGTAGGGGGAGGTGTCACATATTCATCAAGACGCAGTGACAATTTCGTAGAAAAAGTCTCCGCTGAAGTTGCCCAGAAAGCTCGCCAGCTCCAACCTGGTTTACTTTCTGTGCAGTGGTAATTTGGCTGACCAGGCGCACAGTGCATCGTCACCGAAACCTCACAGGCAGGTTTCCAGAATGTCAGGCGCATTTCAATGCAATAAATAATTACAGCAAGCACTATTTAGTGTAACTATCTGAATCAGGACGTAAATAATAGTATCTATATCGGTTGTCCTGATGTCAGATTAAAGGCGGTTGGCACGCGTAATGGAAACTCGACCTGGCTTAATCAACGCAGCAGAATCTGTGATGCAAACGAACGACTTCACATCTTTCTCAGCCAACCACAAACTGCCGATATATATATATATATATATATATATATATATATATATAATGCTTGCGTTCTGTGCTCAGTAAAGCCGCTTGCACACAGGACGCGAAACGAATTTTTCGCACGACTGATTACAATCAAAGTCAATGCAAAGACGTGAATACACACGTCTGTTTATTCGTCTGTTTTCTTCCGTTGAAGATAGACAACAGTCTTTATTCGGTCTTTCTTTTGAAAATTAGTCAGATGGATCGAACAGATTCACGCTTTATTTCCACACCAGAGATAAAATAGTGCTTGTAGTCAGTGACCAAATCAATTCCATGACCATTGACGTTGTGATTAAATATCGCATGCACGATCATGTCCGGCAGCCAGCGAAAAGTAATAGTATTGATATGAGAACAGATTTATAACGAAATAAAGAATAAAAATATATCATCAACAAACAGAACATCCAAAAAAGATGGCCCGCAAATAGATAAATCGCAGTGTTCATTGGATGTTCTGTTTGTTGTTAAAATGTTTCTTTTTATTCTTTATTTCGTTATCAATCTGTTCTAATCGTCCTCTTTTTTTTTTTTTTTTTTTTTTGGCTGTCAGACACGGAGTATTTTGCATTTAATGTTCGACAGGCATTGCACGTTGTCCCGCGCCAATGTCGACTCACTTCATTGAGCAGAGCTTAAACAGAAACATTGATTGAAATTCTCAGTACTCATCTTGAAGAACTGAGCCCTCTTATCAAAACATTCTCGTTTAATATCTAAAAGATTCAGTAGATTTGAAGAAATTAAAAACAATAATCGACTGTCGGACACGGAGTTATACTGAAACCATCCGACTGTCGGACACGGAGATATATTAAAACCCTGTCCGACTTTCGGACACGTAGACACTGCGTTCAACGCAGCAAGGCAATCTGTCCTGCGAAAAATTCGTTTTGCGTCCAGTATGCAAGCGGCTTAATAGGCCTACTACTATTATTGTCACTTAGGTTTTATCGTTTTTAGTGTGGGAAAGGAATACAGCCTGATTGCTATGATCTCGTACTGAGTTAAGATCACATATTGAAAATAAATGTGTAACGTATCTTGCACTGTTATCCATGCATGTTAATCCCAAAATTTTAAGCAGCAACAGGGTGTATAATAATAGGGACACGCTATCCATCGTTTCTCTTCGCAATGATGCAGGCAGAAGAAATAAATGAGCAACCGTCGTTTTTCATTCCAACTTCATACGTTTGAATGATCTGACGTAGTTTCGTTTTGAAATTCCGTTCAAGTTCGCTAATGGTAATAATTCGAGAATGCCTCATATTCGTAATGCTTAATATAGACGTAAGCGGTGCAGAAAACATGCCTGAAGCAACGAAGTAAAATGCAACATTAACGCATCATGCAGATATAGGAGAGAGGCTTCTTTATTTCAGTACTTTAAAGGTGAGGAGAGGAGCTAATTTTATTGGTGAAGATTTGACTCGGCTGTGTTAAACCCACTTCAGCCTTTTCTCCTCCCTCTTTGCCTCTTGCGCCGGCAGGAGGGACAGAGGCGGGACAGAGGAGTACTTGCGCCAGGCTACACCGGGCACGAAATTGCAACATACGCCTGGACATACCCCGTTGGCGCGGCGCTCCCCCTATTCGCCGCGCCTGCGCCTGGTCTACGAATTTAGAGCCCTATATGTCAAATTATGTATCTTTTTAACACAGTTTAATCATGTTAACCGTATTTATCACTATGAACTGTTCTTTAGCCTCTACAATTTGCTTTGGAGCATAAAGATTGAGCTCTGGAGCAATGGAAAATGGTCATGCAGTCCGAGGAGTCCAGATTTGCCCTGTTCCCGAGTGATGGGTGTATCAAGGTAAGGAGAGAGGCAGATGAAGTGATGGATTTTTTCAAATGAAAAATATGAGATCCATAGAAGTAATACAAATAGCTTGTTAAACATGTTCTTCAGTGAAGGCTGTGAGGAGACTGCAGACATTCTTAGCACTGTATTAGTGCAGCCAATTACAGGGGAAGCCTGTGGTCAGTGGAGTAATTCTTTTGCATCATCCAGGAAGTGTAGAGAAAAAAATCACACTGCAGCCCTTCAGCCCAGAATTGATTATTGGTTATTATTGGTTGCTAAAAGGACAGCTGAAACTCAACACCAACAACAAAATTAAAAATGGTCGGGGTTAGTCAAAATCATTTTAAAAAAAAAATAAAATAAATAAATATAGGCATACATACATCCATAAAAACAATATTTTTATGGTAAAAAGTTTGCCCAAAAAAGAGGTTATAGGCTTACTGTTTCAGTTATGTTTTTTTTTTTTTAATGTTGATTTGTGTATTTCTCCCAGTTCATGACGTGGTTTTACTCTGGCAGCATTGTTTTTACAGTGTAATCTAAAAGCAAAATAAAAAAGTCTTTAAAAGTGCACTATCCATTGAAAGAAATCACTATCTTAAAAAATCAGCTTGCAGCTAAGTACTCTTTGAGCAGCATTTGACACCACACTCAGCTGACAAAACGTCACAATCTCTGGAAGAGTGATACACTGGGAAATGTTCTGCAGGCAAACCCCGAGTTTGGGAATTCAAGTGACATCAGTTTAATGGAGCTGTAGCGTGTTTCGTGAGCATAAGGGGGACCTTCACTATATAAGGTTTTATATATACACACACACACACACATATATATATATATATATATATATATATATATACAGTCATGCCCAAAATTATTCATACCCCTACCAATTTTTTTTTCCGAGATCAAATTTGATTTGTCAAAAAATTTCTTGCACAAATGTCACAGTAAGTTGACATAAGGCTGTAAGAATTACAGCAAACAATTTTTGAGAAATACAATACTTTTTTGGTATTTTATTTGACAGATTTACAAAAATGCAGCGTCAGAATTATTCATACCCTTTTCTCAATAATTGATGGCAAAGCCTTTATTCACGATTACAGCCTCCAAATGCTTCCTGTGGTTGATCACAAGGTTTCTACATGTTTACATAATTTTTGGCCCACTCCTCTTTGGCAAAACTTCTCCAGGTCCTTAAAGTTTAAAGGGTTTCCTTGCCATGACCTTGGTCTTCAGTTCCCCACAAATTCTCCAATAGGATTGAGGTTGGTGCTCTGGCTTGCCACTCCAAAATGTTCACCTTGTTGTCCGCTAACCATTTCTTGTGGTTGGCCGTGTGTTTAGGATCATTATCCTGTTGGAAATTCCTGCCCAAGACCAAGTTATTAGCCAGACTGTTGATGTTTCACTGAGGATCTGGATATACTGGTGGGTGTTTTGTAATGCCATTCACTTTAATAAAGTTTCTGGGCCCATTCGCTGAAAAGCAACCCCAGAGAATGATACTCCCGCCACCTTGTTTGACTGTTGTGGCCGTGTTTTCCAGGTTGAACGCTTCACCTTTCTTACGCCAAACAAAAGCTCCATCTCTGTGCCTAAACAGCTCCGTCTTTGTTTCATCCGTCCATAACACTGACTGCCAGAAGCTTTTATCTTCATCCAGGTGAGCTTTTGCGAAGGCTAGACTAGTTCTAGTGTGTCTGGGTTGGAGAGGTCGAAGTGGCGTAAGGAAGGTGAAATGTTCCACCCAGGAAAAACTGTCCCAACAGTCAAACATGGTGGCGGGAGTATAATGCTCTGGGGTTGCTTTTCAGCGAATGGGCCCGGAAACCTTGTTAAAGTGAATGGCATTATGAAACAGGACCAGTATATCCAGATCTTCAGTGAAAACGTGAAGCAATCCGCCGAAAAACTTGGTCTTGGGCAGGAATGGATCTTCCAACAGGATAATGATCCTAAACACATGGCCAAATCTGTCAAGAAATGGTTAGTGGACAACAAAGTGAACGTTTTGGAGCGGCCAAGCCAGAGCCCCAACCTCAATCCTATCGAGAATCTGTGGAGGGAACTGAAGACCAAGGTCATGTCAAGGAAACCCTCAAAACTTAATGATCTGGAGAAGTTTGCCAAAGAGGAGTGGGCCAAAATCCCCGTGGAAACATGTAGAAACCTTGTGATCAAACACAGGAAGTGTTTGGAGGCTGTAATCGTGAATGAAGGCTTTGTCATCAATTACTGAGAAAAGGGTATGAATAATTCTGGACATGGCATTTTTTGTAAATCTGTCAAATAAAATACCAAAAAGTATTGTAATTCTCAAAAAATAGTTTGCTGTAATTCTTACAGCCTTATGTCAACCTACTGTGTCATTTCTGCAAGAATAAATTTGATTTGTCAAAAAATATCTTGAAAAAAAACAAAAATTGGTAGGGGTATGAATAATTTTTGGCATGACTGTAAATATATATATATATATATATATATATATATATGGTTTTAATTTTGAGACTGATCAGCATATACCATCATTAAAGATTACGATTTAATTTCCAAAGATGATGAAACAGTGCAATGTACAAAGACAATAAACAAGGAGGAAACTGAATGGATGCTAACTGCTGCATGAAAAATGTGACCATCCAGCCCCTACGCTTTGAAACTAAGAGGAATATATACGCCCACACATACGTTAGGAAATAGAGAACCCAAAAGGATTCAGCTGGCAGAAAACGCATGCGGGAAGTAAACCAATCACAGGAGAGAATATATCTGAATCACGAGTCCCCAAACTCGGTCCTGGGGTCACACTGTGTATGCAGGTTTTTGTTCCAATCACTATTACAATCCCAGAATTAACAAGCTGTTAATATTTCTTAATTTTTGCTTTTTAGGCAAGAGAGACATTTCACCTTCTTACCCCACATTGGCAGAAATGGTTGTGCATTCCATGATCTTTAAAAGCCCAATGTTTATATTGTCCATTTCACTATAGTCCGAGTAAGCAAGCAAAGTCAAGGTGCAAAATGTTTGAATTGATCAAACTGAAGACTGTTGTGAATCGGAAAACTTCTCATCAGGTTTTAGAATGCCGGCGTTTAAGTTCTTTCCAAATAGTTCTAAAACCAAACAAAAAACAACACAAAACGGGTTTGGTTCATTATAATTTTGACTTGTCAATACTAAACGATCTCAGCAGCTCAGAGCTGAACTCTGTCTTCATTGATAAACTGGACAGTGTATTTCAATATGCTTGGGCTGATGTGCAAGTGGTCTTAGAGAAGTATGACAACATGGCAGTCTTAACTTTGCCGGCCACCCTGTGTACGAAAACACAGGAAGTGTTTCCACAGATTAGGCAATTTAGGCCTAAAACTCGGCAGGCTAAACATAAGATGATTCAGGACATTTACGAGTTTGGCTTCAGCCTCGTGAGTAAATGACTGACAACGGACGTGGAAAAACTGTTCTCTAAACTGAAAGGTAACTCCAGTGATCCTGAAGCATCAGGGACAAGGGAGAGAAACGAGATCACTTGCATCCTGGAGACGGTCGTGGACTTACAGGGGAGGGTGCTCGAGCTGGAGAACAAAGTTAAGCAGCTGGAGCAGGATAATGATGCCTTAAGACTAGCGCTTAAGTCTTGCGGGGATGGTGAGCAGGTGACTACGCCGAACTCGAGTCCAGGTCCCGTTGCAGCTTCCGAAAATACGGACAAAGACGACGCTGATGCTGGAGGTCATTCGTATGATGACGACGCATCTCCCTTTGACCACGGATACACGAATGGGTCATTGCAATCTAGTGACTCAGAAAGTCACGATGACGTATCGGGATCTGTGTTACCACCTAGTGAGCTAGTAAGTTAAAAAGACGCAATAAAACAAAGACCGAGACTACCGCAGTGCAAAATGCTCTCACGACAAAGGACGTTCCCGATCAGACACCCTGTTTCATCTCAGGCATCACGTCTGCCTCAAGACTTACATGCACTAAGGGTAGTTCCCGTTATGTAGGCAACGTAAACCCTAAACATTCAGTCAGTGACATATATGCCTATTTGGTAACGCTGGGCATACAGAATTGTGATGTCACGATAACCTTGCTAGCAGACAAACCGAAGTATCACTCATCCAAGCTGGATGTACCAGAGACCTTATCTGACATGATCAGTAAGAGTGAATCGCGGCCCTTAGGGATCGTGATCCGGCCCTTTCGGACGGGCTCCAAACTACAGGCGGCGGAAAAGTCCCACAGTAGTAACCTTAAAGTGAGACCCTCCCAACACAATACGTCTCATCACAGAAAGCCGTTCTACTCTAAGCAGCGCCCCACTGCCTGGAGCGGCAACTGAACCAGACCAGACAGATGGTACAATGGTGGCAGAGCAGGTTAGCATGGAGGGAGATACTACTCGGGCAGATGGAATGAATGTCGACACGTCAGCTTTAAAACGGAACTGGAATACCAAGTGTCAGGATACCCGGGTGAGTGGGACTATACAGGAGAGCAGTGGTACTCCTCTAGTGACGGGTGGAATGGATAGTACTAAAGGAAAGTATAAACAGGTAAATCTATCCTGTGAATCCTTTAACTGTCACAGCTTTATAGCCATTGCTTCATACATAGCCAATAGGCTGCGGTCGCGTGACATTATGTGTCTTATAGAAACGTAGCTTAAACCGCAGGAACTTAACTCTGTGGCTGATGGATTAGATGGGGGTAGTGCTGACCTTGACATGGACTCTTACACTGTGTACTCCAAATCTGGTATGACCAACACTGACGTTGAGTACAAAGGTCATCTGTATGGAGGGGTTTCCATCATCTGTAAGCTGAACAATGACCTAGCTTGGCAGGAGATCGAGGTCAATCGTGACCGCATCATAGCGTTTTCGGCTTGTGACGCCGAAGGTACTGTACGCCAATTTATTTTTAACTTCTATTTGCCTTTCTGTGGTGAGTAGTCTGAGTGTTAGAAATTCTGGATGTGTAACAAGTATGTACAAACCAATATGGTAAATCAGTCCCTATCAATATGTGGCGATTTTAATGCTCAGTTGCCTAGGGGCTCTAAACTGAGCAGTTGTTGGTATGCTTCTAAAGATTACACAGCACACTCAAAGATTTTCTCGAAGGACAAGTTTCTTGAGTTTAACCATTGGAATTCCATACCACTCTTGTTTAATACAGGCTTCCAGCTGCTGGAGAGTTTTGGGTCTCCTTTGACAGACTTTTCGTTTGATTATGCACCGAATGTTCTCAATCGGTGAAAGATCAGGACTGCAGGCAGGCCAGTTCAGCACACAGACTCTTCTACTACAAAGTCATGCTGTTGTAATAGCTGCAGTATGTGGTTTTGCATTGTCCTGCTGAAATACACAAGGCCTTCCCTGGAATATATGTTGTCTGGAGGGGAGCATATCTTGCTCTGAAACCTTTATATACCTTTCAGCATTCATGATGTTTTTTAAAACATGCAAGTGTCCCACACCATATGCACTAATGTATCCCCATACCATCAGAGATGCTGGCTTTTGAACTGAACACTGATAACAGGAGGGGTGGTCTTTCTCCTCTTTAGCCCAAAGGGCATGACGCCCATGATTTCCAACAAGAATTTCAAATTTGGACTCGTCTGACCACAGGACACTTTGCCACTTTGCTACAGTCCATTTTAAATGAGCCTTGGCCCACAGAACACGCGCTTCTGGATCATGCTCAACAATGGCTTCCTTTTTGCATGATAGGGTTTTAGGTGGCATCTGTGGATGGCACGGCAGACTGTGTTTACAGACAGTGGTTTCTTGAAGTATTCCTGGGCCCATTTAGTCATGTCAATGACAGAATCATGCCGGTGAGTGATGCAGTGGCATCTGAGGGCCCGAAGATCACGGGCATCCAGTAAAGGTCTTAGGCCTTGCCCCTTACGCACAGAGATTTTTCCACTTTCTCTGAATCTTTTGATGATGTTATGCACTGTCGATGATGAGACCTTCAAAGTCTTTGCAATTTGACATTGAGGAACATTGTTTTTAAAGTATTCCAAAATTTTTTTACGCAAGCCTTCCCAGGTTGGAGAGCCTCAGGCCATCTTTAATTCTGAGAGACTCAGCCTCTCTAAGACATCCCTTTCATAGCCAATCATATTACACACCTGGTGCCAGTTAACTTAATTACTTGTTAAATGTTCTTTCAAGCTGATTCTCTTATATATTAATTGCTTTTTCAGCCCTTTTTTGCCTGTGTCCCAACTTTTCTGAGACCTGTTGCAGCCAGAAAATTTGAAATAAGCTAATTTTCTGGATAAAAATGTAAAATGACTCAGTTCCAACATTTGAAATGTTATCTATGTTCTATTGTAAATAACATTGGCTCATGTGATCTGAAAGTCATTGCATTTTGATTTTATTCACAATTTACACTTCATCCCTACTATTTCGGAATTGGGGTCGTAATTTTACAATCTCTCTGCATAACCGTATATTTAAAGTGAATTCCCCTGCAAGGGATCTTAATTTGACGCTTCTGTCATCGTATAGCTGTGATGGCCGTCTGGTGAGGGGCTCCCTCATTGAGTCCATCTGTGAAAACGGCCTTTCCCCCACTGTGGGTGCATTTACAAGGATGACAGGCCCTCTCCATGTGTCCTGTCAGTCCCGGCATGGCCGGGATGGGGTGGTGGATTCGTTGAGGGAGCTTCTCCACTGAGACGACTTTAACCACAGGGGGTCTAGGACCCGACACCTCGCCAGTCCCCTAGTTAAGGCATTTTAGAATGACCTGTATTATTGCTATGCGCTATGGCAGCGCGTACACTCGCTGCGGCTTCTCTCTCTCCCGACAAAACGGTGTTTTCGTGTTTTTTGTCTCGTGCATCGCAGTGTTTTTGCAAGTCTTCGTCGCGCCAAACTGCCACAAAGTGCACATACTGTCGTGAGTTTCTGCTCGACATCGGCAGAACCACATTTTTTAAGTTAAACTCCTTGTACACAGAAAGGCTTCGTGACTGCGGTCTGCTCCGGAGGCCGGTACCATCACCGACCCCCACTCCTGCATCTCACCCCAAGCGGAGGCACCACAAGTGGCGTGAGAGGAAGCAGAAGAGGGGTAAGCACGGAGGTATCCGAGCTAGGCTAGCAGCTAACCCTCACAAGCCGACTATCCCCTCCATTGTACTGGCCAACGTACGCTCTTTGGACAATAAACTGGATTACATAAAATTACTACGGACAACTCAGAGGACTGTGAGAGATTGCTGAGTTTTTGTATTCACGGAAACATGGCTCAATAACAACGTCCCTGACCATGCTATTCAGCTCGAGCAGCTAGCATGCTACTGAGCGGACAGAGCTCTCGTTGAAGGAGGTAAGACCCGCGGCGGGGGACTCTGTGTTTATATCAATGATGCCTGGTGTTGAGATGCTGATGTGGTCTGCAAACACTGCTCACTGTTAGTGGAGTTTATGGTTATTAAGTGTCGCCCGTATTACCTCCCAAGGGAACTCACAGCCATATTACTCACTGCTGTTTATATCCCTCCAAGCTCCAATAACAACAACAGGAGTGAGGCATTGAATGAACTGTATCAGCACATCAGTGAGCAGCAGACAGCCCACCCAGATGCTTTTCTCATCTTGGCTGGGGATTTCAACCATGCAGACCCAAGGAGTGTGTTTCCCAAAATATATCAACACAGACTTTCCAACACGTGGAAACAACACACTGGATCGTGTTTACACTACCCAGAGAGGAGCTTACAAGGCTGTCCCCCTCCCCCACATCGGTGCCTCTGATCACATTACCATTATGCTAATGCCAGCATACAGACCACTGGTTAAAATCACCAAACCAGTTCGCAAGCAGGTACGAGTGAGGCCAGAAGGGTCTTCAGAGGTACTCAAGGACTGTTTAAACACTATGGACTGGAATGTGTTTAAACAGGCTGCCACTCACAACAACAACACAGACATCCAGGAGTACACAGACACACTCACTGCCTACATCACCAAGCGTATTGATGATGTAACAGATCTCAAGACCATCACTGTTCGGGCCAATCAGAAGCCGTGGTTGACAGGGGAGGTCTACAGGCTCCTGAAGGCTTGGAACATCGCCTTCAAAGCAGGAGACGAGGTGGGCCTGAGGACAGCTTGGGCCAACCTCTCCCGCGGCATTAGAGAGGCTAAAAGGCAGTACTCCAGGAAGATAGCCCATTGTTTCAGCGACAGCAGAGACACAGGGAGCCTGTGGAGGGGGATACAGATCATTACGGACCACAAGCCCCTACCGCAGACCTGTGACAGCACCACCTCGCTACTGAACGAGCTGAATGACTTCTTTGCTCGCTTTGAGGCACACAATAGCACGCCTACACAGAAGGTCCCACCCATGGAGGTAATATACTATTCAAAAAAAGTAGGGGATATTGGATTTATAAGTACCATGAAATGCAGATCATGAGGTCAGGAAGGAAACAAATGACATAAAAACATTAAGGAAACATTTGTCAATTTATTCGAAACCCTGTGTACAGTCAGTAAAGGACAGATTCTCCAGAATAAGGGTCGATACAAACACAGGGTCACACAGCAAATTTACCACCATTGTGAAACAGAGTCAGTAGCGGGTAAAACCCCCTCGGTTGGCTAGACAAGCTCGAACCATGTGGCATACTCCTAACGAGACGTCCCCAGGTCATTTTGGGGAACGTTATTCCATTCCTGTTGCAATGCTGCAGCAAGTTCTTGGACATTGGCAGGAGGTTGTTGACGTTGGCGTAAGCCGCTGTCCAAGCATGTCCCAGACATGCTCGATGGGGAAAGGTCCGGACTGAGTGCTGGCCATGGTAATGTGGTGATATTCTGCTGCTGGAGGTAATCTGTAACGATCCTGGCCCTATGACATCTGGCATTGTCATCTTGGAAAATGAAACGGCGGCCATAACGACGTGCAAACGGCACAACATGGGGTGCCACGATGTTGTCCCGTAGTACTGCCCTGTGACACGCCCAGCAACAACATGCAAGTCTGTTCTGCCGGCAGCAGTGATGCCTCCCCCACACCATTACAGATCCACCCCCATACAGATCATGTCTAATGACGTTAACGCCATGGAAACGTTCGTTACGCCGGCGCCAAACCCTCCTCGTCTGTCAAGGAAGTCCACAGTGAACCTCGACTCATCTGAGAACATTACGTTGTTCCATCGGCGATTATCCCAGCGTTGATGATGACGACACCATTGGAGTCTGGCCCTAATGTGACGATCCCTCAAACAGGGAATGACACGAGGACGTCGGGCGTGTAAGTGAAATCTGTGCAGACGATTCCTGATGGTCTGGCCACTCACTACCAAGCCAGTATCCCTTTGAAGTTGAGACCTTATCTGATTTGCTGTTACCATACGATTTCTCAAGACAATAGTGCGGATGAATCTGTCCTGAGCCTGAGTTGTTGCCCTTGGTTGACCGGATCGTGGTCTATCCTGAACAGACCCTGTAGCACGATGTCTGGACCATAATCTGCTGATGGCAGACTGGGAAACATTCATTGCCCTTGCCACAACGACCTGTCTTGTGCCAACCTGTAGCATGCCAAGGGCACGTAACCTCTCCTCCTGTGTTAGACGGCGCATGGTCTCTGTTTAATTAACGACTTCAACCACTGATAATCTGATGCTTTCTCTTCAAAATCTTCCTTTACAGTGGCTCTAACCTTCCAATTCAGAGTCATGCAAATTTGTGGCACAACCCCCTTGATCATCAATAGCATCCCGTGCAGATCGTGAGAGTGTCATTGATGTGTTTGGGTGATGAATTTCTTTGGAAATGCTTCCTGAGTAAGGAACTATACAACATGGTTTCGTATCCCTTTGTACAAAAGTATATGTGAAAATTTTGATCTCAAAATAAAATATCCCCTACTTTTTTTGAATAGTATATAATAGAACTGGATAGAGCGAGGAAGTACCACCCCTATTACTTTCAATGGGAGATGCTTGGCTAGCTACTTCAGCCCAGGAAGTACGGAATTGACCAACGCCATCTATAAAAATGGCCTTCCATGGGTGCTTATTTCCGGCACCATTTCATAAGATTGCCAATCTGATTACACAGCACAAATGGCCAAGAAAATGTGTCGTCTGTGCGGACTGGCGAATGTGTTCGAGGGGAAATGATGAGCAACGCTGTTAATCCGGGACGCGCGTGCACTTTTCACTCATTGGCTTCACTGCTGCAATCAGAGCAACAGCTGGACAACCAAACTCGTGCACGAGCTGTCATCAAGCTCTAAGTATCAGTTCTTATTTTACAGGCCCTCTTGAAAACATCAAACTGTTGTGTCAGACAAAGAGCAAAATAATGAAGGATTGCCGAATACGTTTTCTTTCGTTTTCGCTTTATTTGGCAAGAAAAAAATGCGCACTTCAATTGGTGTCTATGGAACTTCAGCATCTTTGGCCACAAAACTGTATCCTTGGGAAACACGGAAGCAGGAAGCTAACATGCTAACTGGCTGAAGCAAAGGTACTTCCTCGTTCTCTCGGATTCTATTATATATCTCTATGGTCCCACCCCCTCCTGTAGACCAGATGATGACGCTCACCCCAGACAGTGTGAGAAGAACACTCAAGAAGAACAAAGCTACAGGTCATACCTGGCCGCATGCTGAGGGACTGAGCGGGGGAATTTACAGACGTCCTCACCGACATCTTTCACATCTCGCTGAATCAGGCTGTTGTCTTCACATGCCTCAAAGCCACCACCATCATCCCTGTCCCGAAGAAGTCGTCGCCCTCCTGTTTCAATGACTACCGTCCAGTTGCACTCACCCACATCCTCATGAAATGCTTCGAACGGCTAGTCATGCAACACATCAAGCCTGCACTCCCCCCCTGCCTGGACCCCTACCAGTTTGCATATCGCTCCAACCGCTCGACCGATGATGTCATCTGCACTGCCCTCCCCTCAGCCCTTACACACCTAGACACAAAAAACTCTTATATTAGAATGCTGTTCATTGACTTCAGCTCAGCGTTCAATACAATCATTCCCCAACGGCTTGTTTTCAAATTGGACCGGCTGGGGCTGAACGCCTCGCTGTGCAACTTGCAACTGGCTGTTGGACTTCTTGACCGGGAGACCACAGGCGGTACAGGTCGGCAGCAACACATCCGGCACCATTATACTGAACACGGGGGCCCCTCAAGGATGTGTGCTAAGCCCCCTCCTCTTCACTCTGCTGACCCACAACTGCACACCCTTGCACAGCTCAAACCTCTTCATCAAGTTTGCGGATGACACGACTGTGGTGGGTCTCATCAGTAATGGCAATGAGACAAACTACAGGAGCGAGGTGAACCGCCTGGCTTTGTGGTGCAGACACAACAATCTCTCTCAATGTTGAGAAGACGAAGGAGATTGTTGTGGACTTCAGGAGAGTGCACACCCAGTATGCTCCTCTGACCATCAACAGTGCTGCTGTGGAGAAGGTGAGCAGCACCAAGTTCCTGGGTGTGCACGTCACAGCGGACCTCTCCTGGACCAACAACATCACATCACTGGCCAAGAAAGCCCACCAACGCCTCCATTTCCTCCGCAAGCTGAGAAGAGCTAGAGCCCCGGCCCCCATCATGCTGACTTTCTGTAGAGGCACCATCGAGAGTATTCTGTCCAGCTCCATCACGGTGTGGTACGGCGCCTGCTCTGCATCCTGCCGCAAGACCCTCCAGCACATTGTGAGAGCAGCTAAGAAGATTGTCGGTGCCTCTCTCCCCTCCCTCCATGACATATACTGCACCCACCTCACCCGCAAAGCCCTCTGCATTGCTGGTGACCCCACCCACCCGTCTGCCTCTTCAGCCTGCTGCCATCAGGGAGGAGACTGCGGAGTCTCCGGGCCTGGACCAGCAGACTGAAGGACAGCTTTTTCCACCAGGCTGTTCAGAAGCCAAACTCTCTTCCTGCTCTGCCCTTCCTCCCCTTTCTGCCCCCTGCCCACACAAACTCTGGACTCGAACCCCCCTCCCCCCACATCAACACAGTTCTGACACTTTATCCAGTCCATAAGCTCTCTCAATTCAAATTTGCACTACTGTATTTATATTGTATTCATATTCATATTCATACTGTATTCAAATTTGCACTACTGTATTCATATTGCACTGTCTGGATTTTGCACTTGGGTCGCTGTTACTGTGTCTTTTCGTACTAAGTGTATTTTGATGTGGTTTATTTTAGTTTAGTTTTAGTTTTTTTACATGCACCTATTTATATATATTTTATATTTTTTGATTAAACATTAGTTTCATAAATGTTGTCTGCACCGAGGGATCTGAGAGTAACATAATTTCGATCCTCTGTATATCCTGTACATATTGCAGAATTGACAATAAAGCTGACTTTGCCTTTGATTATATGTGATTGTAATGTTGTTTTTATCAATTGTTGTATTATTCTGCTCTCTCCTGTAAAGGAGGTTTGAATGAATAAAATAATAATAATAATGATAATAATAATAACAACTGACAATTAACAATTCTTAATCACCTAATAAATAGATAGTTTTTGTAACCACACGTCCACAATTTCAACAATTAGACGCAAATTGATTCTTCAATTTATAGTCACAATTTTTCCCTCTTTTTATAAGATAAGAAGTCATTTGCAGTATAGCACAATTTGAATTCCCTTTTGAGCTCTTCAGGACATGCAAAGTGACAACCCCAATTCCGAAATAGTTAGGACGAAGTGTAAATTGTGAATAAAATTAAAATGCAATGGCTTTCAGATCACATGAGCCAATATGTTATTTACAATAGAGCATCGATAACATTTCAAATGTTGAAACTGAGACATTTTACATTTTAATCCACAAAATGAGCTTATTTCAAATTTTCTGGCTGCAACAGGTCTCAAAAAAGTTGGGACACAGGCAAAAAAAAGCTGAAAAAAGCAATATATAAGAGAATCAGCTGAAAGAACATTTAGCAAGTAATTACATTAACTGGCATCAGGTGTGTAACATGATTGGCTATAAAAGGGATGTCTTAGAGAGGCTGAGTCTCTCAGAAGTAAAGATGGCCAGAGGCTCTCCAACCTGGGAAGGCTTGCGTAAAAAAATTGTGGAATACTTTAAAAACAATGTTCCTCAACGTCAACTTACAAAGCCTTTGAAGGTCTCATCATCGACAGTGCATAACATCATCAAAAGATTCAGAGAAAGTGGAAAAATCTCTGTGCGTAAGGGGCAAGGCCTAAGACCTTTACTGGACGCACATGATCTTCGGGCCCTCAGACGCCACTGTATCACTCACTGGCAAGATTCTGTCATTGACATTACTAAATGGGCCCAGGATTACTTCAAGAAACCATTGTTTGTAAACACTGTCTGCCGTGCCATCCACAGATGCCACATAAAACTCTATCATGCAAAAAGGAAGCCATTGTTGAGCATGATCCAGAAGTGCCGCCCTGTTCTGTGGGCCAAGGCTCATTTAAAATGGACTGTAGCAAAGTGGCAAAGTGTCCTGTGGTCAGACGAGTCCAAATTTGACATTCTTGTTGGAAATCATGGGCGGCGTGTCCTCCGGGCTAAAGAGGAGAAAGACCACCCCTCCTGTTATCAGTGTTCAGTTAAAAAGCCAGCATCTCTGATGGTATGGGGATGCATTAGTGCACATGGTGTGGGACACTTGCATGTTTTAAAAAGCACCATGAATGCGGAAAGGTATATAAAGGTTTTAGAGCAACATATGCTCCACTCCAGACGACATCTTTTCCAAGGAAGGCCTTGTGTATTTCAGCAGGACAATGCAAAACCACATACTGCAGCTATTAAAACAGCATGGCTTCGTAGTAGAAGAGTCCGTGTGCTGAACTGGCCTCCCTGCAGTCCTGATCTTTCACCGATTGAGAACATTTGGTGCATAATTTAACGAAAAGTCCGTCAAAAGAGACCCAAAACTCTGGAAGCCTGTATTAAACAAGAGTGGAATCAAATTCCAGTGGCTAAACTCAAGAAATTTTTCTCCTCAATGCCCAGACGCCTCCACTCTGTGTTAAAAAGAAGAGGGAATGCTACACCATGGTAAACAGGCCCCTGTCCCAACTTTTTTGAGACTTGTAGCAGCCATCAAATTTGAAATGAGCTGATTTTGTGGATAAAAGTGTAAAATTTCTCAGTTTCAAAATATGCTATGTTATCTGTGTTCTATTGTGAATAAAATACTGGCTGGTGTGATTTGAAAGTCATTGCGTTTTGATTTTATTCACAATTTACACTTTATCCCAACTATTTCGGAATTGGGGTTGTATTTCTGGCATGATGAAGCAGAAAAGGGTAAACTCAATATTCTTTTTTTTTTCGATTCATAAAAAATTTGCAACTCAAATTAATTCTAGGATTGCAATTGTGGTTTGAACAAAAACCTGCTGACACATTGGACCCCCAGGTTCAAGTTTGGGAACCTTAGATCTAAAAGATGAGCAAACAGCTGGATGGGAAGAGACAAGAAAGGGATTCGCACAAAGGTTATAACACCAGCTCCACCGTAACCCTGAGCATAAAAAAGCGGGATAGAAAATTGATAAATAGTTGAATGGTGACTTCAAAATTATATTTATTCGTGAAGTACTTTATTTTTAAAACACAAGGAACATATCCTTCTTTGACTCTAAACATTTTCCAGACAGTTTTCTTTTACTTTTATAAAGCACACACATTAAACACAGAGGATATTTTGTTTCAGAAACCACAGTTCTACAGAAGCATTAGGCAGCAGCGTAATTAGGAATAGGTGACAGATTATCTGAATTAATATTAAAATTAAAAGATATATTAACCATATTCAGTAATTAGACAAACATATGTGGCAACAAATTATGCATGTAGCTAAAATTAGATGTACTTTTAAAGGAAATTTCTATATTGCTCCTAATGCAGCATTTTTAGGATTGTGAAGCCATTTACTATTCCCTCTATTTCTGTTTCCACTTATTACATTTCAGTACAAATATCTGACATTTTACTGGTTCAGTTGAATTTCTCACTTAACATAATAATTTGAAGTAGCTTAAATTTTTATCAATTTGAACATGTTCATGATTCACTTAAAAACTGAAACACATGCTCACACAATGGCTTACATTTAGTATCATGTCAGTGGTCCTTCATAAGGGTATAGGAGAATACACTATGGCATGCAAGACGAAGATGCAATATCTGTAACAAATTCCTACTTCATACAGAACACAGAACACAGCACTTCATAGATCTGTCTTCCTGGACATTTAGGCAGTTTATTACATTGACAATTGAAAATTCCTTTAAAGAAAAGGACAAAAGCAGAGACACTAAATGCCCAAATGGAAATGTGAAACAGTCTTGAAAAATCTTTGGGTAATCTGGGTAGCCTTAAATGTTTTTGTACAAAGTTGAGTAAATACGGAATACAGCTGTAGTATCAAAATGCTTGGCAAGTATGTACTTAAGGCTTTTTCAGTTTGCGAGTGCTGGAAAAGAACAATGTGTCCATGAAAGAAACTTCACTTCAAGCTGCATGAACAGGTCTGGCTGTGTTATTTTCAGGAATACACAATATATTTCATTTTCAAGTTCCTCACATTACCCTTCCAATAATTGTAAGAAACATTATACAAACCTCCTTAAACTGAAGGACTTTTATTGGAAAATAAGGTTCTTTGACTATCTCTTACAGGCAATAAAATCTGCTTCACTGCAGTTATCTAGACTTTTTTTAGGTGGGGGTTGGGGCTATATAGAATTCAGTTCTTTAGAAAGCAGTAATTGGGTTAAAAAATTAAATACAGAGCAATATGAGATGAATTTTTGCATAAAAAAGGAGATCAGAAAGGCTGAAGCTAAAGGGTACCACTGGATCGTCTTTTGGGGATCAATTCATCCGGCTGGCAATGACGGCCACGTAGACAATGTAGAGGATGATGATGGTGATGCCGATGCCCAGCGCAGCGTGGTTAAGGTTACGTGCTTTGCGGGAGCTTTCCTCTGCCTTCTGCAGCAGGCCCTGGTTGTTAGCATCACGAGTCTGCGTGAGAGGGACATAGAAAGAGAGAGTGTGAGGGAAAAAGAGGTTGAGAGTGGGCAGGGAAAAAGGAGGAGAGATGGAGAGAGAGAGAAAATGTTTTTTTTAACCTTTATGGACTTCTTGTTTAAAGACTGCAAAAGAAGACATTTACAGAATCAAATACTCAATACTGTTCAACCATAACATACTGTTCAACCTGTGAAGGCTAGCGTAAAAAAATTGTGGAATACTTTAAAAACAATGTTCCTCAACGTCAAATTGCAAAGGCTTTGAAGGTCTCATCATCGACAGTGCATAACATCATCAAAGGATTCAGAGAAATTGGAAAAATCTCTGTGCGTAAGGGACAAGGCCGAAGACCTTTACTGGATGCCCGTGACCTTCGGGCCCTCAGACGCCACTGCATCACTCACCAGCATGATTCGGTCATTGATATTACTAAATGGGCCCAGGAATACTTCAAGAGACCACTGTTTGTAAACACAGTCCGCCGTGCCATCCACAGATGCCACCTAAAACTCTATCATGCAAAAAGGAAGCCATTGTTGAGCATGATCCAGAAGCACCGCTGTGTTCTGTGGGCCAAGGCTCATTTAAAATGGACTGTAGCAAAGTGGCAAAGTGTTCTGTGATCAGACGAGTCCAAATTTGACATTCTTGTTGGAAATCATGGGCGTCGTGTCCTCCGGGCTAAAGAGGAGAAAGACCACCCCTCCTGTTATCAGCGTTCAGTTCAAAAGCCAGCATCTCTGATGGTATGGGGATGCATTAGTGCATATGGTGTGGGACACTTGCATGTTTTAACTACAGTTCCAAGGGCCCTGAAGGTTGCCGGCAGTTGCAGCTCCAACAGGAGAAAAGAAACTAGCATCAGTCTGCGGATTCAACAGCAAGCCAACACGAATTCTTGTGAAAGCAACACGTTGTCTACACGATATTGCCGTTAAAAAGATCCAGCTCAGACATTCGCGAAAAAATTAAACCTGTTTAATTTTTTCGCGAATTTCGGTGGTGATGGCGAATGGTCCCGTACCACTGCGAATCAATTCACGGTTCTTCGAATCAATTCTTCTCTGCGAAAGAAGAGAACTGTTTCATTCACACACTTCCGCGGGCCAACGCAGCTCAGTGTGAAAGGGGTTTTAGTTACCATTATTGGGCAACTCGACGGAGCAGTCACACTTTTTCATGAGTGACAGACAGCAACATTTCTGCCATTCAGCAAAAATATAATCTTTAAGAAGTCTACATCATGAAATCCAATTTGATTTTTTTCTAACCTAAACTTTCACTGTTGTCTGTTGTCAATTTGTGAAGTGCGCCATCTTCTCAATTCACTTCTGATTCTTGCTCTGCTTTCAGACAATGAATTTTTTTACACAACACTGCCACCGAATGGGTCTAATTAGTATTATTCTTTCTATTCCATGACGCTAAAAGGAACAAACATCCAAAAATGGGTTTTGACCAGTTTTTATTGCCGCAATTGATCGTGAAAAAAGGTCGACCATGCGATTACAATGCCCGTAAAAATTTTAATTATATATAGGTTAGTGCCTAATGCATACTAATTTCTAAAGACATTATTAAACGAGGAAATAAATGGATTGATTTTGTCACATGACCTTGACCTTGAAGACCAAAGTCAAATCCAATATGGTGTGTTTGATCAGCATACATGATTTGTCATTAGTATCCAACACATACCGAACATCTAAAGCCAACATTAAAGGACTTTTAGGCCGTTTTGTCATTACCTGGACCTTGTTGCCCAAGGCCAAATCCAGTATGTTGAAAACAACCAGCATACTTGATTTGCTATTAGTGCCCAATACATACCTAAGCTCTAAAAACAATATTAAACAAATACGGGCCATTTTTGTCATATAACCTTGACCTTAAGGCCCAACATCAAATTTGACTGAATGCCTAAGAATGTTCAGCATACATGGTTTCCTATAGATGCCCCAAAAATACCTGAGCTCTAATTGCCATATTCAGCAAGTTATAGTAATTTTTGCAATTTGATCTTGACGCCCAATGTCATATTCAACTTGCCGAGAATGTCTGGCTTACATGATTCCCTATGGGTGCCTCACTCATACCTAAGCTCTAAATGCCACATTAAGCTGTTATCACATATTTTTGCCATTTGACCTTCACCTTGAGGCTCAAGGTGAAATTCAAACAACCGAGAATGTTTGGCATACATAATTCCCTTTAGGTGCCTCATACATATCTAAGCTCTATTGTCATATTAAGCAAGTTATAGCAAATTGACCTTGAGGCCCAAAGGTCAAATGACTGACGAAATATTTGGCATACCTAATTCCCTATTGGTGCCTCATACATACCTAAGCTCTAAATGCTATATTAAGAGAGTTATAGCATTTTTGCCATTTGACCTTGACCTTAACATATTCAAATGTGACTCATATACCTGATTCTATAGGTGCCTCATACATAACTAAGCTCTAAATGCTATATTAAGAGAGTTATAGCACATTTTTGCCATTTGACCTTGAGGCCCAAGGTCAAATGTGACTGACTCACAATGTTCGGCATACCTGATTCCCTATAGGTGCCTCATACATAACTAAGCTCTAAATGCTATATTCAGAGAGTTATAGCACATTTTTGCTGTTTGACCTTGACCTTGAGGCCCAAGGTCAAAAATGACTGACTCACAATGTTCGGCATACCTGATTACCCATAGGTACCTCAAGCAAACCTAAGCTCTAAATGCTATATTAAGAGAGTTATAGCACAAAACACCCCGAAAAATGAGGAAGTCCAGACACATTGCCTAGGTGGCGCTATGAAGGAGCGATTCAATCAAAACGTCGTTTACACCGTTGAAGCAGGTCATGATACTGATTCCATTGCTACGATAAAAAAAAATTCATCAGACAGTTTTTGAGAAAATTGCACCTAAGTGCCAAAAATGGCCATTTTCGACATAAAAATGGCCGCTAAGTCTAAACGAACGATTCAATCAAAAAAAATTTTGCTCGGGTATTAACTTGATGATCGATTTGATCACATCCCCAAATTAAAAAAAAAAAATTCATCTGATCGTTTTTGAAATAAGGCTTTAAATGGACGACGCCAACGACGCTATGGGACGACAATAGGCCAGCAACCTAAAAAGCATCATGAATGCTGAAAGGTATATAAAGGTTTTAGAGCAACATATGCTCACTTCCAGATGACATCTATTCCAAGGAAGGCCCTGTGTATTTCAGCAGGACAATGCAAAACCACATACTGCAGCTAGTACAACAGCATGGCTTCATAGTAGAAGAGTCCTTGTGCTGAACTGGCCTGTCTGCAGTCCTGATCTTTCACCGATTGAGAACATTTGGCACATAATTAAAAGAAAAGTCCGTCAAAGGCGACCCAAAACTCTCCAGCAGCTGGAAGCCTGTATTAAACAAGAGTGGGATCAAATTCCAATGGCTAAACTCAAGAAACTTGTCTCCTCAATGCCCAGACGCCTCCACTCTGTGTTAAAAAGAAGAGGGGATGCTACACCATGGTAAACAGGCCCCTGTCCCAACTTTTGAGACCTGTAGCAGCCATCAAATTTGAAATGAGCTCATTTTGTGGATAAAATTGTAAAATTTCTCAGTTTCAACATTTGCAATGTTATCTCTGTTCTATTGTGAATAAAATACTGGCTGGTGTGATTTGAAAGTCATTGCATTTTGATTTTATTCACAATTTACACTCTGCCCCAAGTACTTCGGAATTGGGGTTATAATAATAATAATAATCATCATCATCATCAACAACAACCTCTGTGCTCTCACTCCAGTTCTTGCCGATTATTGTTTAATTACTTGTCGGACCTTTTTCACAAAGGCCATTTTGTCATGCCAAAGCAGCAAGCACAGGTGAAAAAAAAATTATGGTCTCATTCCATTTAGGTGTTTTGGGACCATACTGCCCTTGCGCTGTGGTTCCTGTCTCACTAGAGTAGTTGTGGCACGCCAATATGGAATCGAACCACGATCAATCTTATTAACCAATCAATCAAGATCAATTTTTTTATTTGCTTGCCCTGCTTTGTCTTGTAAAATGGAAACTGTGAAAACGACCTAAATCCTGCTCCTGTCTTGCACGTCAATAGACGTCCAAAAATACCATATATTGACGTGTAAGTGTAGAACCACATATCAGTTGTGTAATCTAAAACACTGCAGGGTGTTTTATTGTTTAGAGAACATACGTTGAGCTACAGGAAGTGGTGGGTTCTGTATTGTGGGGACAGGACTATGAGGATGTTTATGCCCTTAAACAGCGATACAAACTGTTGAATGCGATCTTAAAAATTGCCGACGTGATCTGCACGTCAGGCAGACGATCTTCTGAGGTTCAGTCTAAGGTTCAATCTTGAACCTTATTTGTGCGTCGTATTTACATACAGATATGGCCCTGGACCGACCAACGCGATAAAGAAATGATCTGCACGTCAGGCGGACGTCTCATGTTTGCTGGGTAGCCATTAGGCCTTCGCTATTTACAAACCCTGGTTACCAGGAAGTCACCTCCGGCCAGCGGCGCGTACCATGAACCGCAACAATTGTTGATCCTTCCATTGTGAAAGCACTATAATTAGGGCTGCCACGCAAATTATCAAAACAAGACAACATTCTTATATTTTAAATTTATTATGGTTATTCACTTAATGATGCTTACAATGTGTGATTTAACATATATACAAGTAGTCCTATATCCAGGGGTAATATGTAAAACTCATAATAACGTATTTTGAAGCATCTACAAAAAAACCCCCAAATTACAGACCATCTATGAAAAACCCCCAAATTACGGACCAAATTAACGGCCCCCAAATTGAAAAGCTGCATATGGCCCTGGCAGTTTGACACCCCTCTCAGCTAACACAAAGTCACATTCTGGATGGCACACTATCATGATGTGGCATCATGTAGGGAAATATAAAACCATAGACTCTTATCATCTGCAGGAGACAAAAATGAATAGCTGTGTCTCTATAGCATATTCATTGGCAAGCTCATATGCCAATACTGTAAAAGAGTAAAAACACAATCAGGCCCTGTCAGACTCTAAGTGCACAGTAACATGGCCAATGTTAATGCAACTGTAATGGAGTGCAGACAAGTCCAATTTGCTCTGACCAAGAGTCATGATCTCTATTGCCTGCAAAAAAAGCACTCATAAAATAACAAAATTGATTTGACACAGGCCGATGCATTAACGCTTTGATGCAAGACCCTTTTTGTCTTTGCCTTTTAACTGTGGTGGGTGGGTTAGGTAACTTTAGTGACCACTACGCAAGGAAGGGTTATCTTCAAAAAACAAACTCAGTTATGCCTTAATCACGCAATCACACACACACACGCACGCACATGCAGAAGAAAACTGCAGAAGAGAATGAACTGCAGAGGTAGAAAATGAAAGAGCAGTTAACTTCTTTCATAATGGAGCTTTCATCGTGGGGGAACAGAGAAAGACCACAAGGCTTTTTCGGCGGAATTTACTGCCATGCACATGGTAGGGTAATTCCAGAATTTAGCTAGGCAACTCAGCAAGTGAAAAATCATTTGCACAATGTAACAACCTCAGGAAGAACACCTGGGGCTGTTTTAATGGTGCAGTTGAAGTTCTTGCAAATGATCTACATGCACTAATTCCCATATCTCCAAAATATTGCATGAATCCCTACTTGAGAATTTGATCTTGCATTTTGGATAATATTGGTCTGGATCTAGCCAAATTTAGGCTGGGAATGAATTAAATTTTGTTTTCAATTTATTGTAACATAAAATTGGTCAATTGAGGAACTAGCTAAATGAAGCTAAAAACATCTAATTTGTAGTTACTTACTGGGTACAGTTACAGGAGAATTCGGTTAAGCAATGGTAGCAAGTAAATGAGATTCTCTTGGTTAGAGAGGTCCTAAGGCAAATTCTGAGAAGCAGGGACACACAGAGGGGGTGTGTGTGTGTGTGTGTGTGTGTGTGTGTGCGTGTGTGTATAGGACAGTATATGTGCATGTACAGTATGTAGGTATGAGTGTGTGAGCACAGGCGTGAGAGTGCATATGTTTGTAAGACTGCATGTATGAGCGAGGCTCTCGGTTCATAGAGCTACATTGCTTGCTCTTGACAATCACATCTCCAGGTCGTTCAGGATAACCATTTGTCAACTGATGAAAAATTCCACAGCTAAATAAATGGTAATGAGCTAAACCTGTGTGTACAGTAAAAATCATGAAGGAACTTAAAAATTTGGTCAATTGTCCTATTTAGTGCAACTGGTTATAACACAAAACATCCATATACAGGTTTGAAAAACATGTTCCCTGCAGTCTTTGACCGAGAGATACTCCATCACTGATGGTAGCTTTTAGCGGATGAATCAGAATCAAGATCTGACTATCAAACATACTTTTTTCTGTCCATATCTTAGATTAATACATTGTGATTTTTCTTTGTTCCGACTGCTGAATTAAAGTTGTCTTCAGTATGTCTACAGAAAAAGATACATAATTAGCTCTAACTCTAGTCTACATAGGTGAACTTCTGCTGAGAGTGTTCTCAGTGATTCCAATATTATGTAATATAAGGATATGAAGCAATATTAATGCTTGTGAGCAACATCCTGTTCGCCCATGTATGTGACAACCTCCATGCTGAAGCCATCCACATTCCTCGCTCTACATGAGGCCTGCATGGGGAGATGTCATAAAACAGATGTCTCCTGGCAATGTTTTTTTTTTTTAACAGAAAGACAGAACAGCAGGCCAGAAACACAATCATCCGACATATTTTTGTAACCACCCTGACCCATCCATTTATGAACACCAGTTGTAAATCTCCCTATGCTCAGGTTTGTGAAGGGTGTTTGGGGGGGGGGGTTAGTTGCTTCTGTTGAGAGCGTGTTGATGCTGTGGTAGTCTATCCAATGCCTTTTTGTTAAAATCAAAGACCCGTAGTCCTATTCAAACGACAATAATCGACAATATCATCGGCTAATCTGCAACTTATACAGCTACACATTCCATCAATCAAAAACAACAATATGAAGACTGAAAACTGAACTTCTACTTCATGTCAATAAATCAGAAAAAAAAAATGGTTGCAGGCTACCTAGAAACACACATGAAATGCATCTGGCTGCGATGTGGTTTTGTTATACTTCTGGTTATACTTCACAAAGCAGAAATTCACATTGGGTCAGTATACAACACTCTCTGCTCTCCTTTCATAATACCAAGCCAAACAGGCACATGTAAAACAAACAAACGCAGACATACACACCAACCCACATGCACATAAACACGCACGCACACATGCCAAAACCAGGGTAAAAAAATACTTCTGTTTTTCCCGCTGGAGCTCTTTTTTTAAAGTATATGGAAAAAGTAGCTCCCGACAAAATTTTTGCAGGAGCTATTTTGAGCCTCATGAGAGCTCCTATGCAGAGTTTGAAGCCAGCAACACCTATATATATCCACATAAAATTAATTGTATTGACTCTCTATTGTGTATTTTAGAAAAATATTTGGCAACCTGGTTGTCATTCAAATATTCTGGCATTTCTCTTTTTTGATTTTTTTTCCCCCATTAACCTCAAAAATTGAGTAACTGTTGACAAAGCAGCTTCTGATCTAACGTTCGTCAGAAGCAAGGACAAGACCAAAGTCCCATACTGTAGGTAAATGTACAATAATACAGTCACAACAGTACAAAGTGATTATAATAATAATATTATTATTATTTAATTATTTATTTTTACTAACAGTTTCATTTCCCAAAAGTTGATACAGACAAATAGGCTTGAAACGTATGTAGCATCTTTTAAAAATAGCTCCCAATACACACGCATGAAAAAGTGGGAATTATCTTGAGCTGAAGAGAGTGAAAGCCTTGTAAAGGATGAAAAATTGTTGAAATATTTAAATTTTCTGTTTTATACCAGTATTTCATTTCCAAGAAGAAAGTCATTACATTTGCATCATAAGTTTGAAATCTGGAAATAGAATGGCACTGGCAAGATTAATTTAGATATTGAAACTGTGCTGAACAAATGTTAGATGTTGTTGAGGTTTGGACAAAAGAGAGGAAAACACTGTGTGCTGTGTACACAAAAAATGAGAAACCTTAGCTGCTGTGTATATTACCTGGCAAGTGGCACATTGGAACTTGGAACCAATATCAGTTAATCATACAACAGCAATACATCACTGTAAAACTTTTTTTTTTTTACACAAAATGCAAGAAACTGAAAATAAAAACTAAGAAGAAGAAAAAACTGCTCTTTCTCAGGCATTTTCTTTTTTATATTAAGGAATTATGGTACCACGGCCATGTTCTTGAAGTCCAGCGATATCAGCATTTCTTTTTTTCACCAAGTAGCGCTCCATTTTTTCTCTAAGCTCATTGCATGCCAAGCGCCAGGCCAACCATACCCAGGTCATTCATATAGGCCCCAGGGCAGCGTATGGATACAATAATACATTGCACAAATCAGTGCATGCATAAAGCGGAGTTCATGCAGGCATGGTACAGCGCGCACAGCTGGGAAACAGGAAAGAAAAAGAGAAAACGAGAGAGAACCGCAGCCCACCTCTAGCCGTGTGGCCAGCTACGACTAAAAGGAGAGAGAATGTGAGAGAATCGCTGCGCACTTGGTGCTACGCTGTGGCCAGTAGGGAGACAGGAGAAGAAAAAGAGAGGATGATAGACTGCCTCTCTCACTCTCTCTCTTTTTAGTCCCAGCTAGCTACACAGCTAGCTCACGCTGTGAATACTGCTATGATTGTGATTGCGATGGATCATGTGTGACACACATGCTACATGTACTCCACGCGATATGAATGTTCGTTGATGCAGCATTAGGCCGCGAACTTACGATTCCCAAACCACATAGCTATGAAGAAGTTTTGACGACTCTGATTGGTCACTTTCAACGCCATCACACCCAAAGATGATAGAGCGCCACGATCACATCCACCTGACCTCCTTCAGCCTTGATTAATGGCTTCAGTCAACTGAAGAGCAAGCAGACAGTTCAGGTAGAGACAGTATTGTTGCACAGCTTATTTCAGCTGCATTACAGCGCTATGCATGCAATCACGTGCATGCATGCATGTTACTCTTCAGATTATACGGCCATCTTGCCAGCTAGATAATGCTATTCAAAGAAAATCTTTGAGAATAATCATATAATAATAATTTAAGCAACATCATTTGCTTTTTGCCCTAAGTTCACTAGCTGGCTAACTGCACCAGTGATTGCTTTTGAGCTAGCTTGCTCGCAAGCTAGCCAATGCCAAAAAAAATTAGAAAGTACAGTTTTCATGCCTATTCATGCCTATTACAGCTAGCTAAGTTAGCAAAGATAGGGCAAAACCAAATCATATCGCTTAAATATGACGATTATTTACAAAGATTTTCCATAGTTAATGTTGGCCAGCTGGCTTGATGGCTAAATAATCACGGCTTTAATCATGGATTATATAGATGGCTACCAGCACCTGATAGAATGAAATAAATTTTCCACATACAAAACAATTTTACTCCTATTTTCATGTGGGTGTACAAAATTAATAACATATCTGTTTGGCTAATTATTTATTTCTATTATTTTTGTCATGCATGTTTTTGTCTAAAAATGACTTGGTGCACCTTTAACAACAAATCAGTGGTCAGATATTTAGCAAGGCTCCTGCAAATGAGCAAATGGTGGCACAGAAGTTAACTTCTGCTGCAATGAAGTGTTGGAAAAAAGCTGGAAATTGCTTCACTGTGGAGCTGAGCTGCTGCACTGTGAAAGGTTAATTAATGCTTTGGAGTACAGGGGGATATTGCAGATAGGCTGGCTTTCCACAATTTAAAACTTGTTTTCTCATTTCAATAAAATGCAGTCCACAAGTTTATCCACAAGGTTTTAACATTTAAAGGAGCTGTTTCATGATTACTGCGCATGCTCACAACTTTGAACAAAGTAAATCTGCTCAACTGCAAAATATGAAAGGTATTTTTCTTCTTCCATGATTATTGGCGATTATTGGTGAACCAACTTACATTCTTCTTAACCCTTGGCTAAAGCTTAAAATAGCACTTTGAGTCTTCAAATTCCATAGAAAGCTCCTTTATATAAAAAGCATAATACCGGAGAAACTGAAATATACAAATACAATGCAAAACGAAGACGCACTGTCAAGGATGGAGTCAGACAATGACTTGCAGTCAAGCAAATTCACTTTCTTGGAATGGAAGTTCTGAGCATGCGCAGTAATCGTGACACGGCTCCTTTAAACGGGGCCTGTTACACTGTTTATTTCTAGGCCATTTTATTTATTTCTAACCCTCAGAAAAACAGTGGGCATCACCTCCATGAAACGAGCTCTGCTCTGATTGGCTGGTAAACAAGCCATCAGTCCCATTGGTGAACGGAGAGTGACGATGTCAAAATGACAGCAACTAGAAAACAAGTCTCACAATAGTTTTGGATTCTTTGACTTGTTTGTGGTGCATCTTGTCGCACAGCAAATTTTGGAATTTTTATTATTTCAGCAAGCAGACCAAGAAGACATGAAGGCACCCTCATTGCTTTTTTCCCATTTTTCGGAACACACTAGAACCTTTTCACTCTTGATTGAAGAATTTGACTTCCTCTGATTGGATTGTCAGTAGGCAACATGCTGATTGGACAGTCACTGGGAAACATGCTGATTGGCTAGTCAGTCTCACGTGAAAAATAAGGGTCAAAATTTGTGTTTGCAATTCATAGCCTATAGCATGTTATTTCAGTCTCTCAGACTTTGTGAAACTTCACTGTTGAAAACATTCCCGCAGAAATTTTAATTACACATACATAAAATATTTCTAAAGCAAAAAAAAAAAAAAATTTTTTTTACACATTTGCAGGGATTGCGCTAGCCGCTCGCCGCGTTCGCCAATGTGAACAAAATACCGTTGTGGCGAAGAAATTTTGCGGTGAATAAGCCACGCTGGCAAAGGCCAAAATAAAAAAATAGAGGCGAAATAATCCTATGTTACGGTGATCTTCTAAATTTTGTCGGAAATGAAACGCGTAAAACATCCCTGCTGTTATCACACATAGCTAATCATCCTTATATCTTCGCACTGCACCGTGGACTACTCCTCTAACATTCAGGTTAACAATGAGCAGCACGCTTAGCCAATCACACAGCTGGGAGCCAAAATGATTCTCTTCGCGGGAACATAGCGAACTGAGACCAACCGCAACAGTGTATACATTTGTCGTATTGTGAAGCCAAAAAAGCTGCTCAGCTAAATCAAGATCGTGTACAGCGAGCACCTCATGATTTTTTTGGGCACCTCATGATTTCCCCCATCAAATAAGCCTTAAGCTTCAGAGCAGCCATACGACAGAAACGAGAAACGGCTATTCAGCCCAAATGGTTCCAGGATTTTCCGTGGCTGGGGCAATCCAAGAATGTCGACGGGCCACGGAAGCTCTGCTGCATTTGGTGTGAAGAAGTTGGCCAGAACAGTATATTCGCCAAGGCACTGAGAAAAGTGACAATATTGCGGAGCACGAGCGTGTTAACGACAAGTAAGTTACTTGTTCTGTAATCGAACATGCTCATGTAATGTCATGACAATAATCCACGAGCCTGCAAGAGTTAATGAAGTAGGCTTAGTCAGTTCGCTGGCGTTTGACAGTGCATTACGTGACCTAGAACGGTGTGCACTTATTTGGGTAATTCAGTCATTATAGTAACCGATAATATTTTGCTAACGAATGTCCGCGTGCCATTGTTTTTAAAATAACAGCTGATGGGTACTGTGTGGAGTTTGGATGATGGAGCCTGACTAAACAAAAATTGAAAACAAAATAAATTTCAAATTCAGACCTCCCTTTTCTGCTGCAGAATCGTTAACCCTGCTTTTTTGGGCTGTTCTTTCATTTTTACACGGCCCGTCTTTATTTCTGGCTGAAAAAATTAAGTAATAAACAAGGAAACTGTCCTGACAAGAACATGCATTTCAGCTAATGTCCCACCCAAGTTAAAAAATCTTGCTAATGATAAACGGTCATATATAGTTGGCTTCATTCTCATTTTCAGAATAGTGGCCGAAGCAAAGATTTTTTTTTTTTTGAACAAGCCACCAAAAAGCGTACAACAACGTGAAGGATACAATCGCTGCTCAGATGAGGACAGTGCATCGGGTGGTGCAGGAAAATATCACAAAGCAGAAATTCAGAAGTGCAATCGAACTGCAACACCGCAATGCAAGTTAAATGGTGTCAGTGCCAAACCTAAGATTTCTTTATTCCCCTGAACCAAGATTGTCCCTCCTTAACTTATGTCTGCTTTTCAGTATAGTTTAAAAGGAGAAGGGGTTGAGCAGAGGAGGAGACTAGGAGCTTTAACTACAAAATTAAATTCCAGAAGGCCGATATTTTTCATTCATGACTTAGTGAGTTAACAGGGTGATCATTGTTGGCGTCAACTCCTTGTGCAGAAGGGAATTTAAACTAAAATGTTGAAAAATGAGGCCAAAGATAATTGAGCTGAATTAGCCACAGTGGCTAAAATTTTTTTAATGTGGCTAAAGAAATTTGAGATGAATTAGCCACAGTGGCTAAAAATTTTTTTCTCCTAGTGCAACCCCTGCATTTGTTAATTATTTCTCTGTGCTAAACTTTCTCACGCATGCACAAAATATTTGCAAAGCTGCAAAACTTTTTTACATGTGCAAATTATATCTGAGTACCCAAAACTTTTCACATATGCACAAAATATTATATGTCTACATCCAAAAAACTTACAACATTGCAAATTACATCTGTGTGCACAAAACTTTATCACACACTCAAAATATTTATTACCCGTATTTGTTTCTATACATGTCATATGGTCACCATAAATGTTGAACTATACTTGGAATTCAGTATAACATTAAGAATGGTCTGTTAGCGTTTGTGTGGTAGCATTTCTTCCGCAACTGAACTCCATTAGTTGACGAAAGCATGTGATGTTTGTGCCAGAATAAAGGTCAGCCTTTTTCAGCGACCCAGTGCCAGATGACCATATAAAGAAATCCTTCACACAGTGACGTCAAACTGTAGCTAGAGTAGAAAAATCTGTTAGAAACAGTGCTCAGAGCTGTATGAAACTAGTTTTTTTTTTCCTCATTGAAATTACTTCTACATACATTTACCTTATTATGCAAAACTTTAGCCATGTTTATTATGCACATCTGTCATTGTAACACTAAAAATGAGACAAAATATGAAAAAGCAAAATAGGTCCCCATAAAAGAAATCAAAGGGAAAAGCTATCCCATGCTGAGTCACTTTATCTATTTGTTTAATTCTTGCTAATTTCCCAAACAAAGCTTAGTATTTTGCCATTTTGAGCTTGACCATTTTTTTTTACCTAGGAGTATGCATATATACATACATTTGCGCGCATTTTTAAATACTGTCACTGAAAACCAGGCACATACAGGCAAATAAGCATGTAAGCTCAAAATATCCTTTGAGCAGAGGCCAATGACTATCTTAAAAAAGCGAAGGGCACATTCCTGTGGCCACCATCCAGCCCAACCGTCCCATTTCCCTCCAGTTTCAAAATCAGGCCCAGAACGCTGATGCGAAAAACTCCCAAAATATGATCAATATTTTCCCATAGATGGCCAAAAACCTGGAGAAAATAAATTATATCCATTGCATAACACACAACTGATTTTAACCAATAATTAAATAAATAGAGAGCTAACTATGTTCTTACTGGTATCAGGGATTACTGGTAACCCATTGTAACTTCAACTCTTAAAGATTTTTAGGGACCTTACTGTTTGACAGCAATTGTGAAATATGCTTCTGCAACAAACATCACCTGATTATACATTGCACTCGCGTACGCACCATTGTTTCCATTTTTCCCGGAAATACCCCCTGAAGTTTCAACCATGGTTTTGAAATGATTTATTGGTTTTTGGACATGGTTTTGAAATGTTTTATTGACCCACACTGACCCATGTGAATTGGTGATTTCAGGATTCGCTCATTTCGCTGGCAGAATGAACGACTGTCAATTAAAAAAAAATACTCTTCGCATGCAAACCTGAAACAGTCAAATGTAAAAGAGGATGCCAGGTTTCCCTTCCTATTACACAAGCGTGTGTTGTAGGCCTGTAACAGTCACAAACGGGGCCAGTAGGATATGAAATAGCCTACGCGGCGGTCACTGTTTAAATTTTTTTTTTTTTAATACTTTGTACCCTCAGCTGTCCCTAGGCATATTTATTTTTATGGCCTGAATTATTGTAAATTTCAGCTTTCCCTCCATGAGATTGTCTTGGATAGTTTTAGGAGAAGAGTAAACCTGGAGGAATCATTTCTCTATGTTTATGGGGAAAAGATAAACGAGCTCAATTTCCGTAATTCTCAAGCGCAGTGGTGCCATATGTATGTTCTCATGGCAAGCTGTTTTAACATTTAATCAGTAGAGGTAATTGCAATTGTAGATATCAACAATTGCTTTTTGACTAGTTGGAATTCCAAGCCAACATATTCATAATGTAATTTTGACTATTTGCAAGTCTAATTAATGATATCTACAATTCTATTCTCACTAGTCACAATGTTAATTATTAATATCAACAATTGATTCCTTACTAGTGGAAATTGTCATTGTAGATATCTGTAATTTACTTACAACTAGTCAACTTTTACCATTGACTTCTATTCAAATTAAATTACAGATATCTATAATTCAATTTTGACATGTTATAATTCCAAATCGACATATCCATAATGTAATTCTGACTAGTTGGAATTCTAATTAATGATATCTGCAGCTCAATTCTCACTAGTCAAAATGCAAATTGTTGATATCAACAAATCAATTCTCACAGCGGGGCCTGTAAGCATAGATGCTGGCGGGAAGAGTGGCAATTCAAATATCCATGGCTAGAAAAAAAAGATTGTGGGATGGAAATTTTGGCCTTCCATAAAATAGTGCACGCACCCTAATGACCCTTCCAGCTCTGATGAAACAAATGTGCGTGAGCTTGTGGTTGGGGGGAGAATTGCATCAATGCGAAGAACTTCAGCAAGGAAATAGTGTTCCGCCTAACCAAATTTCAAATGGATTTATTCAAATCAATATGATAATTTGCTAGCTAGTATGCTAATGCATCTCGCTATTAAATTAATAAATTCAAGTTTCTACGATTACAATTATACGTCGTTTTAAATTTTAATGGCAAAAACCCTAGCATGCTCGCTAGCAAATTATTCATCGCAATGAACTAGAAACTAACGCTGGTGATGGTTATCGGTTAACAAGTTACTGTGTTTTCCAGTGAGCGGTATCTGACCAATCGCGACGCAAGAAAGCTGTATCACACGTGTGTGTGTGATACCAAACCTGTATCTCATGGGTCGTATCCCACCATTTTATCGAAATTAGTTTTAGAAAGCGCTAAGAGTCAAATAGGTCCTTGTAAGCAGGATGTGACTTCAGGGACTGACTGTATACAACTCAGAACTGTTATTTCATTGTTTAGACCGACAGTCACAGAGTTTGTACAGAATACTGTAGACTCGGCTGCGGTTGATGACTGTTATGTTTGTTTTACTGTTGGGTTTTATCAAATAAGATATTATAAATGGTTTCGCTATTTATTTCATTAAATCAGAATAGGATCATTTCACACAAGGTATTGAATCCAATACTCTTGGTTATATATTATAAGCGGTCAGTTCATGTATACATTCCCCGATCGATGTTTTTCACTCGAGTTGTAACCAAATGGCTTGAGGAGATACACTAAATTACTTCACAACCAACATCTTCTGATGATGGCAGAGGTTGGGATGTGCACAACTTGTTGAGCGAGAGCCAGGGACCCCCGAATCTGGATAAGGACCCCCCATACAAAGGAACTCATGGGTTTCGGGACCCCTGAGAAAGGAAAGCAAATGGAAGCCCTGATACTAGTAACAATTTTATTTGAGATATCTACAATTCCTTTTATAACTAGTCAGAACTGAATTTTAGATATCAAAAAAGGAATTTCCACTAGTGAAAATGTCATATCTGATTAAATGTTAAAACGGCTTGCCAGCAAGCCGTTTTAACATTTAATCGGATATGTCAGACATATCCGGAATGCAATTGTTGATATGTCAGACATATCTGAAATGCAATTGTTGATATGTTGATGTGTTGGACATATCCAAAATGCAACTGTTGATATGTGGGACATATCCGAAATGAATATGCTAATTTGGGCTACATATCCGAAATGCAATTGTTGGTATGTCGGACATATCAACAATGAAATGAATGCTAATTCGGCGACATATCAGAAATGAATATGCTGATTTTGCTAAATATCCGAAATGCAATTGTTGATATGTGTGACATATCTGAAATGCAATTGTTGATATCTGAAATGGGAAAATACATTTCCACAAGTCACAATTCTTTTTTGACATGTGGAAATTCAATTGTAGATATCTATAATTGTTATTCTCACAAGTGAAAAAGGAATTACTGATATCTATAATTGAATTAAAGATATCTGTAAATCAGTTTTGACTAGTCAAAATGTAATTACTACATGCGAAAATATATTTGTAACATGTCAAAATAGTTTTACATATATCTTGAAATGACATTTCCACTTGTCAAAATTACATTTTGACATGTCGAAATGTCATTTCCACTAGTGGAAACTAAATTGCAACTAGTAAGCTCCACTGATTAAATGTTAACGGCTAGCCATATGTTCTTACATTATTAATATACATAGCTAATTTCAGCTGCCTTACAGCGTTATGTAGGCCATGTGATCACTTAATTGCGTTACTCTTCCAATGATATAGCCATCTTGCTCACTAACACTATTTGAGGAAAATTTTTGTAAATTATCGTTATATTTAAGTGATTCAGCGAAAGTTCACTTTGGACCCATAAGAGCGCCACAAAACATATCACATGTTCATGCCCACTACAGCTAGCTAAGTTAGTTAAGTTAGGGCAAAACCAAATCGTATCGCGTTAATATGACGATTATTTACAATGATTTTCCATAGTTGACGTTAACTAGCTAGATGGCTATATAATCTAATAGGGGACATTCCAAAAAACCTAACGTAACCCTGCAAAAAAAAATTTCAAGTCCTAGAAAAAAGTTCTATAAAAACAGTTCCATAGAAAATTTCTGGAGGACTTTTTTTTCTTCAGTTTAGCATCTTCAATCCCACCCAAATCTGGAAGGCAACCACAAACAAAGCAACCATTTTATATTTCATTTCCCAGCAATCCTTTCCCAGCTTGCATCCCTATAGCACAATGTCTATTCGTGTGCTACTCTGAGCGGGGCTCAAACCCAGACACTTCTGCTCCGCAATGCAGTGCTTTAACCAAGTGAGCCATATAGATGTATAAAGATGGAGGGAATAAGTCTCAGCAGACCTCAAATTGTATTCAAATTAATTCTAAATCTGTATATAATCTGCAATCACATGCATGTGAATGGAAAGGAACAATTTGATTGAATTTTTAAAATTAAGGGAAAAGTTCATAAGGTCAAACTTTCAATGTAATTCTGTCTTCGTAAGCAAAAGAGGAACACGAGTTTTCCATTATAGCATAATAAAGTTGTAATGCCTTACATTTATATTTTTGAATTGCTGCCGAGGAAATGGAAAGAGGTCTTCATATACCGTAACTGAAATACTGCCAAGTTGTGTGGTCAGTCAGTCAATCAATCGTCTGATCAGAGAATCAGTGAGTAGGTATGTGCCTGGTACCCCACGTGCTTAAGCACACCTTAAAGTTAAAAGGGATAAGATTTCCTTGCTACTTCAGTATCGTGGATATCACTGCCTATTGCACATTTTCATACCATTAGTCCGGTTTCTCACTTCTAGAACCCAGGTACACATAAGCTAAATTGACCCTTCGACAGAGTATTGCAAGGATTCATAAGATTTATTTTTATTTTTATTTAACCCTTATTTAAGATGTCTTTCCCATTACGCTTTTGTTCTATTAGAGGGTCCTAAAGACCATCAGTCCTGTAGAACAGGTTTTTCAACTAGGGTGTTCTATAGGAAGGTCTCATAGAACAGCAATAATCTTATAGGACTTTCTTTTCCATAGAGGTGCTCTATAGGTTTCTTGCAAATTCCTATAGAACACACGGAAAATCCTATAGAACATGCTGTTCTACTAAAATGTTCTATAGAGTTCCATTGATGTTCTATAGAGTTCTATAGAATTCTATAGAATTCCATAGAAGTCCTATAGAACATTTTTTGCAGGGAAAAAAAGCTTAACGTGGCTTAATGTAACAAAAACAGTGACAATTCATCACCTAATCCCTCTCGAACATTTCTTGTCAGGAGCACTATCTCAGATCAAAAAATTAAAACCAAAGTCCTAAGAAAATAGAAGTTATATCACATTAAGCATTTTCCCCTCCATGGATGCACATTAAAAAAAAAAAAAAAAAAAGCATAAGGCTTAATGTACCGAAACAGCAACCAAAAAAATCACCAAATTCCTCTCAGCCATTTCCAGTCAGGAGCACTTTCTTCCATCAGAAAATTAAAACCAAGGTCCTTTTTCTTGTATTGTGCGTAAGTGGAGGGGAAAACGCTTAACGTGTATAACGCAGTGGCGTAGCCAGCAGGTGTGCCAAGACATGTCCCTTTATGACAGCGATTAGTCCTGGCTAGTCCTCAATCATTTTCCTTTATTGACGCGTTTTCCAATTATCGTAATTTGCAACTGAAGACACAGTTTCTCTCCAGATGCGATCTAGCAGCGATTAAATCATGGGCAAAATTCAGTACAGTTGCGGAACAAGAACAGAGAATTGGGTTGCACAAAACATCCGTTTAAAACAATTATTAGTCCTGACCTGTTCTCAGTCATTTTCATAACAGAAGGTTCACTCCGAGAGCACTCCACATTTAACAGGTGCTGCTTGTTCTCCCCGATTAGGTAAGACGACAGTAATTCATCTGGACGCGTATTTGCTATATTTAAATCAAAGTTATTCAAAATTGCATACCTGTCGACTCTCACGCAAATAGCTGGAGCCGCACGCTTTTTATAGCCTACTGAACTGCCGAGTGCCACTTTTTTTTTTTTTTTTATCAACCCACACAATACCAAGTGTGAAAGTCTGCGTTTCATTGGAACATGGACCAGTTCAATCAATGCGAAGCATTGGCCTATTAATAAGTAAATTATTTTGCCGTACTGAATTTAGCCCATGATTTCACCACTGTTAGATCGCATATGGAGAGAAACCGTGTCTTCAGTTGCCAATTACTATAATTGGAAAACGCGTAAATAAAGGAAAATGATTGAGAACTAGCCAGGACTAATTGCTGTCATAAAGGGACGTGTCTTGGCACGCCCGCTGGCTACGCCACTGGTATAATGTCTGCTTTCCTAGGACTTCGGTTTTAATCTTCTGAAAAAAGAAAGCGCTGATGACAATAATTGTTCGCGAGGAATTTTGTGATTACTAGTCGCTGTTTTGGAGCATTAATCCACGTTAAGCTTTCTCCTAATAATGAGCGTCAAGGAGGGGAAAATGCTTGATGTGATATAACCTCTATTTCTCCAGGATTTTGGTTTTGAGGTTTTGGTGGGAAGAAGTCTTCCTGACGAGAAATGTCTGAGAAGTATTTGGTGGTTATTGGTCCCTGTTTGGGTACACTAAGCCACGTTTTGCTTTTTTCATGCTAAGCGTTTTAGAACGTTCCATCTAATTGTCACCTAAATACAAGCTAGTGCTGGTTGTCTCCTAAAAAGAATTCCTACTCAAGAAGTGTGTTGGAGCATTTTTATGGGAGGGGGATGGGGTAGGAGGCTCGGAGTAAACATATGTCGGATGAGTGCCAGGATCCTGGAAATACCCCCATGACCCCCCTCGCGTACGCCTCTGCATTGCACTGTTCCTCGGTACAGGTTGTTTATATTTTAATGTTACACTCTTCACCTGTCAGTGGTTTTAATGAAGTGGCTGATCAGAGTATATGTCTCACACACACACACACACACACACACACCGATTGCTCAACACATTAAAACATTTAAGTCCATCTGACACAAAGAAATAATGTCCAGTATTTTCAAAATGAAAATTGCAAGCATTTGCTTTCATATCATATAAACCAAACAAATCATTACCCTTGGAAAATGCCACCATTTCATTGAATGAGTGAAAAGCTCATTGTCCGCTGACAATCCTGCGAATCTGGCTGGTGAGTAGCCATATTTTATGTCATTAGGGGAAAAGAGGTTCAGACAAATAAATCCATTCATTTAGAGCACATTGAGAAGTTGACATCATGGGGACAGAAAGTAATCACAGTATAGACACTTCTGATCACTCTCCATCATAATATGAATTGGAAAGTTGAGATGAATTGGCTCAAGGTTATCAGAGTCAAAAAAATGCGCTATATCAGTTTGAGCCTTATGCAAACAGTACTGTAAATGCTGCAGTGAAAAACTGCGATTTGGGGTCAGATAGCGACACCATATATGAACTGGTTGACAGTTTACAGCTGGATACTGGGCACAAGCCCCTAAATTGAAATTTGACCAGTGCCCTTAGCTAGATACACATAATCATCCTGTGGAGAAATCAGTTAGTTTAAACAAACATAATTTTAGCAGGTACACTCAAAATTACTCTGAATAGTTTTCTAAGCCAACACTGTATATATAACAATGCTGCTATGCGGTGTTATAAAAATACACCACCAACAGTAACGTTGGCTGTCGTTGGCTAGCCTATATAATGTTAACTGCTTATTACGGACGATATAGCCCTGAGCTCCCAACGATCAACTCATTAACTAAGATTGTTTGAGACTGCCATGATGTGCCTTGGGCGTTAGACAGAAAATGATTCGAAGATCAAATTTAGCATTACATACTTCAAGGGTTATTGTCTCCAAATATAAACTTATTTGCATTAGTCGATGGTAGGAATTAAAGTGAATGTGCACTGCTTTTACATTAAGTTAGACTGCTAGCAATCTACAAATTTTTGAACATTACATTTTACACAAGGGAAAAGCAGATACTTAAGCAAGCCAACCACAGGCACTTACCGGTACAACAGAAAACAGGTCGACTCTGTGCCACTATTTATATCATGCTCTCCTTTTCTGCTCATCAGCGGGTGAAAACCAACCAGAGATTTGGTCTTGTTTACATGCCAGAAGTGACGACTAAACTAACGCTCTCAGAACTGTTTTGACAGATGGCCTTTACCCAAACTGACGCCATTTCTTGCATCCTAGATACAGTTGTGTCAAAGTCCAAACGGTTTCTTGGAACTGTCTGAATAATGCATATTGTCTGTCAGATAAATTGATTTTTTGTATGCAGTACTGTTTGACATGTCAGATGGACTTTAAAATCACCTACAGATGATGCGAATAATGTTGGTCTGCTCCGAACAACGGCACATGTCAAGGTTCACAAACTGACTATAGATGATAAGCAAGCAGTCAGTTCTCGCAATTGACATGCTAGATCTGGGAGAACTGCGACCTCAGTGACTTTGACAAATTGTTATGAGCAGCGAGGGTGGGTCAGAGCGTCTCCAAAGGGCTATGGCTTTTGGGGTGTTCTCAGTCAGCAGTAGTGAGTACCTGTCATCAGTGGTTCTCATCGATGCACAAGGGCAATGTCGGCAATCCCGTCTGGTCATGACAGACAGAAGGCCTACAACACTGATGCACATGGAGAGCAAATGCCAGCCCATGCGGTCCAATCCCAAGGAAGAAGCACATATTGCTGATAATGTTAATGTTGACTCTGGTAGAAAGGTATCAGAATACACACCTCATCACAGCTTTCTGCATATGGGGCTGCGTAGCTGCACACCAAGTCATAGTAACTATGCTGACCCCTGTTTACCGCCAAGAGCATCTACAGTAAGTTCAAGGTGTTGACTTGACCTCCAAATTCCCTACATCTCAATCCGGTCGAGCCTTTGCAGGATGCGCCGGATAAACGAATCCAATCCACAGAGGCCCCATCTTGTGACTTAGAAGACTCAGAGGATCCGATGCAATCATCTTGGTACCAGATAGCACAGAGGTTTTGTGGAGTCCATGCCTTGCTGGATCTGCATTTGTGGCACACGGAGGACCTACACAATATTGGGCACGTGGCTAAAGTCCAATGAAAAGGTATTTGCTGCCGTTCCGATTTCCTCTATTTTTGCTTATTTGTCATATTTGCGTAAATCTTTCAGATCATCCAACTCATTTTAATGTAAGACAGAGAACATGTAAGCAAACAGAAAATGCTGCTTTTAAATAATCATTTCATTTACGGACAGTAAAGAGTTATTCAAAACCTATGTAACGCGTGAAAATAGAATTATCTCCCAAACCTAATAACTGGTTGTGCTGCCCTTGGCGGCAACAACCAAGCATTTGCGATAACAGACAATAAGTTTAACATTGCTGCGGAGGAATTTAGGCCCATTCTTCTTGACAGAAATATTTTAATTCAGCCTCATTGGAGGGTTTTGGAACACGAACTACCTCTTATAGGTCATGCCTCCGCATCTCAGTTGGATTAAAGTCAGGACTTTGGCTAGGCCGCTCCAAGATCTTCATTTTGTTTATGTGTCATTCAGCAGTGGAATTGCTTGTGTGTTTTGGATCAATGTCTTGCTGCATAACCCAACAGCTCATCTGCTTTCGATCATAAATTTATTGTTGGATACCTTCTTTCAGGATTTTCTTGTAGAGAGTGGAATCCATGGTTGAATCAATTATGGCAAGTCACTGAGGTCCAGAAGCATAAAAGAGCCCCAGACCATATCACTACCACCATCGTATTTGACTGTTGGTAAAATTTTCTTTTTGTGGAATACTGTGCTAACTTTATGCCAGATGTAATGGGACCCATGTCTGCTGAGGAGTTCCACTTTTCACTCATCAGCCTGCATAATATTATCCTAAAAGTCTTGGGGGTCATCAACATGTTTATTTCGCAAATGTGAGATGAGCTTCTGTGTTCTTTTTCGTCAGCAGTGGTTTTTACCTTGAAGGTCTCCCATGGATGCCATTTTTGCCCAATCTCCTTCTTACTGTGGTACTGTGAAACCAGCCTTAACTAAGGCAAATAAAGCCCGTGGTCCTTTACATGTTAGTGTGGGTTCTTTTGTGACCTCCTGGATGAGTTGTCCATATGCGCTTGGAGGGATTTCAGTTAGCCAGCCACTCCTGGGAAGGTCCACCACTGTTCCAAGTTTTCTCCGTTTGTAGATAATGGCTCTCACCATAATTTGCTGGAGTCCAAGAGCTTTATGATTTCGTAGCCCTTTCCAGACTGATATATGTCAACCACTTTATTTTTCATCTGTTCTTGAATTTCTTTAGATCAAGGCATCATTTACTGCTTTTTGCCCAATTTTCACTGCAAGACAGGTTTTTTTAAGTGATGTTTAGATTCAACAAGGCTGGCAGTAATCATGCCAGGTTGTTTCTAGTTGAAATGAATTTGTCACATTTGTTCAAGTGGTTGATCTAGTAACAAGCGAGGCAATAACCTTTTCACATAAGCCCTGGTAAGGATGGATAACTTTTTCCTTTCAATAAATAAAATCATCATTTAAAAACTGCATATTGTGTTCACTCAGAAAATCTTCATCCAATGATAAATTTAGTTTTATGATTTGAAACATTTAAGTGTGAAAAATAAGCAGAAACAGAAGAAATCACGAAGGGGGCAAACATTATATCACAGGACTGTATACACACTTTATTAAGAACATTCTGGCTAAGATGATTTGTGATCTGTCCATTAACACCAAGTGATGGCTGCATCATTTCAAGAGTGGAGTCACTCAGACTTTCTGCCTCTCTCTCTCTCTCTCTCTCTCTCTCACACACACACACACACACACACACACACACACAAACACAGCAAAATAAATAATAGGACTTTCACATCCCTGAATCTCATTTGGTTTTTCTTGTATCCATTCTCAAACCTGAATTGTCCATGTTTTAAAAGAGGGGCTATTTTCCTTCCCCAGCCATGAAAAAATCAAATGGCTAAAACAGAAAAATATGCATTATCATAACAAGCTATTGGGAAGGTTGTAGAGGGTACCAGTAAGTTTTGAATGAATTGCTATATGGTAAAAAAAAAAAAAAAAAAAAAAAAATGGGATTGCAGATCTATATCTCCACTGGCTTTGCCAATGTCATACTCCTCAGGAAATAAAGGGAATGTTAGCCATTCCATTAATCAACACTATTTATTTTGTAATCCAGTACTTGAATCATGTGAAAATAACCCATCCTATCATAACTAGGAGACTGAGGAAATATATGCAAGCAATGACAAAGGACAGGCAGAGACCAAAGAGACCAAATCACTCAGGAAACTCACTTGAGACATCTTGCTTTTCATTTGAGAAAATCTAGTAAATGGTTACCTTAATAGTCTACCTACACTCTGTTGACCTTGGGAAAACTACTTTTAGCAACATACTTATAGAATGTTGTGTTTGATATTACCTGTATGTTACAGTCAGATTGTGAATCCAGTCATTTCATGAAATGACTAAAAATTTCAGTCATTTCTTGAAATGGCTAGCGCTAAACTTCAGTAATTTCATAAAATGACTAGTTTCACAATCTGACTGTCACATGCATATGTCATTTTCCGATTGAAAGTGGAGTTATCAAGGCTTCCAGGTAATACAAAGGATAAATGAATAAAATAAAATCTGAAATTCACAAATTAACATTTCAATTTTTGTTGTGATTCACAGGAAAATAAATCCTGTGAAGAGAGCTCATTTTTTGCATGGGCATAAAAACGTTCCTGACTGAAAAGAAAATGATTCACATTGAGTAATTCTGATCATGTTTCATGCATCTTCCACATTTGATTGACTTTAAAATTTGAACTACAATTACAAATAAAATATGCCTCAAAATAGCACAGGTTACCTTTTGCCGCTCCCATCTCTAAAGTATGATTACTTCTCTAGGTTTCACATGTAGGTAATTCACATTTATAACAATGATGAACACAAGTATTAATCAGTATAGCAGGACACTATCAATGTTTACATTATGAAAGTATAGTTGGATAAAGCATTGCCGCCTCTGTAATTTTGATGGGTTCAATAACCATTGCCAACACAAGATGGAGGAAAGCACAACTGACACAGACACATCCATCCATCCATTATCTAAGCCGCTTCTTTCTCACTAGGGTTGCGGGGGAACAGGAGTCTATCCCAGCTGACTATGAGCAAAAGGCAGGAACACACCCCGAACAGCTCACCAATCCATTTCAGGGCGCACACACCATTCACTCACTTACTTATACCAACGGGCAATTTAGCATCTCCAGTTCATAGGACATAAGTGTCCTATTCATGGTCGTACTCCAACACCAGCCAAAAAAAAATGCAACAGATATAATTCTGTCATGCTTTTAATCCCAGGAATCAGAATCACCCAAGTCACTTCTGCAAGTTCTAGATGATTTCAATAGCAGTGAACTCAAATATACTGTAAAACCTCAACATGAACCACGATAACACCACAGCATTGCTGATACAATGGAGAGGAAATGGGACTTCCAAGCTCAGTTTCCTGACTGTCACATTCCATCCAACTTAATCAAAAGATAAATCATGCATCCTGCTTACAAAAAAAAATAATTAAATTATTTGTTATTTGAGATATACATAAAGGAGGTGCGATTCAAGGACTCATCCGTGAGTCATGGGGAAATTTGATTAGATGATTATTCAGAGCATTCCTGAATGTTCATTTTCCTCTTGGCTAAATTCATTGATGGAGGTGCACTGCAATTTTGGAGCTTTCACAGAGCTATGGAAAGTTTTTTTTTTTTCTCACCAGACATGTTATAGCAACCATTGATGGTGCAAGACCAATTTCAAGTGCCCCTATTATGGTTTTTCATTATTTTACTGTCGTAGTGTGAATTATATCCTTTTTATGTGCATTTAAAAGGTCTGTGTCCAAAAAAACTCAAAGTCACCTCCAGAGAAAGCACTCTCTGCCGCAAAACGCACTGCTCTAGAACTGACTGGAACGCCCCAATAACTTCTGGCCATTTTTTTTCATCAGTTGGTGATGTCATCAATTGAATTTTCGCACCAAGCAGATAGTTTGGCATGCCCTTGAATCAAGTGGGTGATCAAGTTGATCAATCACAGCACACTGGGGTTTTCGGGAAGGAGGGGGCAGGACCGCAGCAGAGCATTTCACAGACAGGTACTGCAGAAATGGCCAGCATGAGAAAACTCCGGCGGTTTTTTTTAACAATGATGCATTTAAACCTTTTTTTTTTGCACACTTCAAGAATACAAGAATGACCGATGAAAAGTCACTTAATAGGTGCACTTAAAAAAAAAAGTTACAATACTGTTTCAATTCAGGTACATGTAAAAAAAATAAGCGAAAAATTTTAGCTTTGTGTGAACCAAAAGCTCAAATTTAAAATAATTTTACTATGTTTTGAAGTATTGTCCACACATAAGGCAATTAATCGAAACACAATTTTCTGAGGTAATCCGTAGACAGAGCAAACAAAAATTTTCAAGTTTTACATTGTTGCATCAAACAAAATGAATAGTTTCTTACTATTATATTTCTTGTGGCTCTGTTTCAAGCCATGACAGCCGAGATTAATTTAAAAATTTTACAAACAAGTCAATGTGAACCTGCTAAGTATACATGAGTTAGACTGTGCACATTGACCAGCCAAACATTTGAACTGTCTGGGGCCAATATGTGAAGACTTTTAGTTGTGACATGAAACTGTAACATCAGGTGCTGGCAAACAGATAATTTAGATACTCTGTTATTTTCACATAAACAGCCCTAAGAATTATGATTGTGCTGGCAATTTTCCCATCTTAGTCCTGTACACCATAGAGAATTTGTCAACAACTTAGCACCACAAATTAAAATGCAGTTAATAATAATAATTAATAATAAAAAAATGGTGTGCACTTCTTATGAATAAAGGGTACATACAGTATATTGCACACAATCACTGATAGATCTGGTCACAAGAATAAAGATTTCCTTTGGACCTAGCAGACGGAAGTATAAATGTGTTAACCCAGTCTTGGCCTTGTTCACTTGTGATTATGATTGGAGGAAATTTGTTCGGAGGGACTCCTTTCCCATTGTGAAACAGCACAGAACTCTGACCTTCACGTTGATTTTACTGTCACTGACAGACAGTAAAACACAAATGTCATCTCTTCATTCTTTTTTTTTTTTCTAAACAGGAATCTCCATTTGTCTCCATTCTTGAGGTTGAGGTTATGCTATGGCATAAGCTGGTACTTTTAGGGGAGCTTGTCTTGCCTGTCAGGTTGGTTCAGGTGTAATTCAATTCCCAATGCCCAATTACCAGGCAATTTCCCAAGCAACTTGCTGGCAATGAAGCCAGCTCATAACATTTCGTCATTCCCAGACCACACCCCTTTGCCCGTATCAGACTTTAATACAGGAAGATGTATAGCTCTGTGCTGTAATGAATTAGAGCTGAGGAGAAAAGCAGTGCTGCTAACCATCACGCTTGCCAGCCACCAGGCAGCACCAATACGACGCCTGTGATAATAGCATCCAGATTTCACCCCTCCTTTCCCCACTTTTCCTTGCTGTTGTGCCACCCACACATACATATGGTGGAACAGTTTAAAGGCAAGAATCCACAATGAAATATACATTCTGTCTTTGGTGGGAATGCTGTGCTGCAGTGAGAGAGTAAATACAGCGAGCAAATCATAAATCAAAAATTAAAATGCGATGTTGTGATTCTTTACATGGTTTCCAAGTGTTTTTATTCAACCCATTCTTTAGAATAACTTACTTAACCTTTTTAAATTTTGACAGTAAAGAACAATATTGAGGAGCTATGGAGTAGCTGTAGTAATGAGAATGCCTTATATCGTGAGAAAAATGTCTTCTGTTGCAGTTATGGATCTTGGGCCCTCCTTACTTATTTCCCTCACCACCATCTCTTCAAGCAGTGAGTGCATTGTAGCCTTAAGTGCCTGCACTTAACATACAAAATACTAGTTCTCAACATACGGCATACTGCTCTGAAAGCAAATGGCATGCCGCACTCTGACATCCTGAAATCATGAGAAGCCATTTACTGTAATATTGCATTGATTGAAAATGGTGGCTGGCGCCAAGCCACAAACCCTTTTGCTGCTTCTGCCTTTTTCCCCCCACCATCTTGTTTTCTCTCTCTTTTTCAGGCTAATAAACAGGAACTGATTTATCATTGTTCTGGCTACCCCCTCCTTTACATCCCCTCCCTCTCTCCTTCACTGCCAACAACCCTCCCACTCTCTCAACATAACTGCTTAATGACCACACCTCCTGCTCTGATGAGATGGTCTCTGCTAGACTAGTTACTTTCCAATCTCCCCTCCCCAAAAACACTTTCATCATTTCCCAGAAACACCGTCATCAATTCTGTGAGCCAACAACCCCCCCCCCCAACATTCCCATCATCTACCCCCTACACCCATTTCTGTGCTTTTCTGTCTTAATCAAACCCCCTTAAAAATCACATTTACTTTGAATTATTACTTTTCATTACATTTATTTTCTTCCACATTATCACCCTCAGAACTCCTCTGGCTCCTTCTCCTTTATCATCATACTCTTCCACACGTTATCAAGGGCGACTCAGTCCTCTTTAAAATGCTTACGTACACAACCCCAGTAATGCCAAGATCGTGCTCTCTATCAGCAACTGGCCCATCTACTCACCCACGCCCATTCACTCTCTCTGCACTACCCCCCACCCCCTCAAAAAAGAAAAAAAAATTCCCATTGCCTGGAAGCGCTGACAAGAAGTCCGAACCCCCCCTCTCGCACACGCAAATTCACAACAAACTAAAGAGGAACCAGCCCAGTACTTCAACCCACCAAAGCAATAAAATACTCATTTTTTATTATTATGTGAATAAAATTTTTTCAATTTCCAAAAATGCTCAGGCAAAGGTTTGCTAATCCATGACATCAGGGCAGAGTCCAAAAATAATCATTCAACAAGTTTCACATTTTCACCCACCCTCTCCTCTGGCAGAGTACTCTGACTTACTTGAATGGAGCAGATGAGGGCAGCGAGACCAAGCGGTAAACAGCAGCACAGCATGGTGAAGATGGAGTAGCCAAGGTAATCCGGCTTCGGATTCGCCAGCGGCGTTTGGGCCACATACACCGTGGGCTGGACATTGATCATGGGCTGGGTCCCCTGAGGGTACTGGCCCGGACCCGGAGGGTACGGCTGCCCTGCCTGGGGTGGATATGGGCCTGGGCCCCCCGCAAACTGTGGGGCTGGGGCATAGCCTCCAGCCATGGGCTGTCCTGGCTGTGGATAACCTGCTGTGGGGTATTGCGGGTACTCCTGATAAGGTGGTGGGGCAGCAGGATTAGCCATTCCCGATTTGGTGTCTGAGGTCCAGTCTGGGTTTGGGGCGCTAGGCGACTTGCTGGGGTCCATACTCTTGGCTGCTACGTGTCTTCTCAAAATAAAGTTTGCAGTCTGTAGTAGGAGCAATTAAAAAAAAATCTCAGAGGAACTTTTTCCGAAGTCGATCTTTCTTATTTATTTTCAAGCGCTAATAACAGAAGACTGCTCTTTTGCGTAGTCGCCGTATGGCCTTTTGTAATTCTGTCGGTTTGTTTGCCAGTTGACTCCGCAGTCGCTGCTCTGTCTCCGTTTTTTTCTCCCGCACCCGCCCTGTAGCTGGCTTCGCCCCTCCCTTCGACAGGACGGGTTGCGGCTGGGGGCCCCTATGGAGAAGGTTGGGGGATGGGTCGGAATTCAGAGCCAATAAGCAACAAGTCTCATACGTTTTCCATCATCGTATGGGGTGAGACTGCCCCCACGTAGTCATATGTTGAAATGCGGGATGGGGACGTTATGTAGTCGCGATTCCCGTAATGGACATGAGCCCGGCTTTGTGCGTGTGAACCGAACTGTTCGTTCGCAAGCAGAAGCCTGACGTGTTAAATTATACAACCAAGAGATAAACCGGATAAACCGCAACGAAATACATTTTAAAAATTGTGTCTGCACAGGATGGATGGAATGCGACCTGATTTCAGTGACGGAATTCTGACAGATTATTTTATTCAAAAAGTTTCGGAGGTCTCCCGTTTTTTTTTTTTTTTAAACTCCCCCCCGCAATTCCTCGCTGTCTTTGCTACTGGATGAAGGACAAAGAGCAAAGAGCGCACACGACTCAGGATCATTGGAGTCCTCCCTGCCTTGTTTGCTTTTCAATGCATAATATCGCTCATTCTATTTAAGCCGACCCCTTTCAACGTAAGCTGGCCACGTTTCATTTAAAGTTCCAGAACCAACTAGTGACGGTGAAGTGAAGCTTTTCGAACCAGAGGAGCTTCAAATAAAATTGTATCGGGAAAGGTTCATTACTCGAAGCTCCCCAAATCGGAGCTCTATGAGGACCTCTGCTGGCCAAAGTAAGGGAAAGCACTGTGTTGCATAATGATTTGCTCATCCAGCCCACAAATCTCAAGCTCATTGAAGCAATACGAATGAATAGAATTGATAGATGAACAAATGAATTGACACATGAATAAATTTGCCCCATTGCATACTCCAAGCAATGGAAAAACTATAAAGATAAAACTTTTTTTCTTAACATTTTCTCTGCTTGTTGGCCAATATAGCTTATGCTCAGAGGGAGTAAATGAATGCAGGGGCATGTATGCAGGAACGCGCAGATACATTTGCACATGGTCATTGTGAATCTGTATGGACAAGAAATGTACTGCAGGCCAGATAGGCAAAGCTTATGGGGCTTTGTGTGAGGTATCGTTCAGGAACCAGTCGCGAGAACACAGGATTGCAGGTAATGTGATTTTATTGAGCAAGGGGGGTAACCCCCACAGGGCAGAAGGCAAAAGGTACAGAGTCCACAATCCAAAAGTCACAATCCAGGAGGGCAGAAACAGAGTCGAAAACCAGGGCAGCAAACAGTACTCGTGGTCAGACAAAAATAGGTTCGGTACACAGGCACAGGTTTGTCAGAGAAGCAAAAACCAAAAAACCAGTGGACGTAATCCAAACCGTTAACAGGGCAGCAATCACAAAAAATCGCAGTCGGGCAAAAAAAGGGTTAAATAAACACAGATGCAACAATAATCCAAAATGCAGAGCCAAAAAGCGTAAGTCGGACGGTCCAGTCAGAAGAGTAACACAATGAGTACAAGGCGAATACAAAAGCAGCACAGGTAAACAAGAGAAACGTTCTGACAAAGAAGTGCTGTGAAAAGACACCTAATATACACTCCTGGGAGATCACATGATACATAGAACACAGGTGCAGGAAATGAGGCTAATTACAAAGGAAGCAAACATGAGGGAGAACCTAATCACATGAAATAGGCAAAAGCCAAAATGCGGACAGGGATCACAAGACAGCCTATAGACAGAACAAACAGACCCGGTTAGGGATTTCTACGTGCACAGAGTGAGTGGCAGAACAGTGATTAGACAGGTGCAGAGAATCTGCTAGAAGCACAGCAAAGTAAATTGAGTGAAGGCAAGAGGCGGAGACTAGAACAGGGCGAATGCTGAGAGATCGTTAGTCAATTAGTAGAGTGCAGCTATACAATCCCTAGTGCTTGTTAGTAAGTTAGTACTATGTACAATGTTATTCTTGGTTAGTAATTTAACAAAAACAACAAACTGTTAGTATTGGTTAGTAATCCAGAAAAAGCAAGATGAAGGAAGTAAACGAGATTAGAAGGAATGGTTGAAAACCAGAATCCATTAAATCACCCGAAAGAGTGGCACGCAATACTGGGGCTGTGAGCAGACAAGAGACCAGAGACCAGACAGGGGGAGACAAAGTGCAATGCATGGTGATAGCAAAAACATGGACCAGAGTGTAACTATGGTAAAATGCAAAACATGGAAAAACTAAACTAAGACAATACATGAACAATTCTAAGTTACCAAATCACAATACCCATTTCAAAGAATAGTCAGACATTGCAGAAATCCAAATCCAAATCAGACAGAACATCAAAACATGGCAAAGCAGATCAGAATCATGACAGTCATAGCAGAATCATAACACTTTGTGCAGTATAATGACCAATGTAATGGTTTTCGTTGAGTTACTGGTGCTTGGTGAGACACTGGTGCTTTTAAGAGTTTAGAACTGAGAGCAATGCAGTGTTTCAGAACATGGGAGCATTTGTATATTTGACAATGATGGAGGTTAACCAAAGACACAAGCAGTAGGAAGGAGCAGTAGCATTTGTGGGTATTGGGGAGAATAATGAGGCAACTAGTGATTATGCAAACTTATGTAGTTTGGTTTTGGTTCAAAAAAAGGATTTTCTCCACAGTGCTTGGGCTGAGCCAATTCCTCCTCTTGCTGACCACTTCTCCTGCCTTAGAAAATACCCATTCACACGGCACAGATGAGGCAGGGGTACACAGGTATCCAATGGCCAGCGTGTACAAATGAGGGTAAATCTGTTCATGCTGAGACCAAAAATGTAATGGATTTTCAGAGCGGGGGATGTTGGGTTCACTTAGGTAATGCTGAACTTCAATGTTGGCATTGGCTGTGGCACTCTTTACTCTCCTTGTTTCTTGGACATGGTGATCAAGAAGATCCCAAAGGCCTGTCCCTGAAATAGAGAGACAATACTCAGTATTTCATGTTATGTGGCTCAATAAAATATGACAATAAACTAAAAGCTTTACCTGTAGTATCTGCAGCTGCTGCAATGGTTTCTGCAGAATCTGGTGTAGGGTCAGGTACTGCAATCTCCCTGATTTTAGATGCACATTCTGCTGTACGCCTCTTCACAGCATTCTGTGCATGGGATTTATAGCAGGGATCTTAAAATGGGGATCGAGCAAAGTGGCTAGGGTCATTTGGCTGCCAGTCTCATAATGAGTTAACCTCTCTGACATGAGCCTCAGTAGATTGTTGCACAGCTGTGCTGCCTTCTCGTCAGTCAGGCCTCGCTGCTTGGTCACCATGGCGTGCCTCAACATGCGGACGAGGAATGACCTTTGAGCCCGATACAGTCTTCTCAGCAGACAGCTTGGCTGTTTCCTCTTTCAGTGGAGACAGCACTCCAAGGCACTCCGATATGGTGTGGTGTTCTGCAGAGGACAAAGCAGCTAAATCAGTTTTCAATGACACCAGGGCAGCACCAACTCGTTCATGGTGTTCATACAGTCTTGACAGCATGTCAATTGTGCTGCTCCATCGAGTTTCGACTTCTTGGACTAGTTTATGAGCAGGTTTGCCCATCTGCTGCTGGAATGTGAGAAGTCGTTCTTTTCCATGCTTGTCCTGAAGTAAGTAACAATCCTTCTTGCCTTGCATCTTGTGTCAGGAAGCCCTGGTGTGGCATCAATAGCTTTTTTGATGACTAAATTAATAGCATGGGCAATGCAAGTGCTGTGCCTCAGCTGTAAACTGCCAGCAGATGCAATCATATTTGAGGCTGCATCAGTGACAAGGCATCTTATCCTATATGTCATCCCTCATTCCTCGATTAAAGATGCTTTCACTGCAGCAATATTTGCAGCTGTATGAGCTGCTGGAAATATACCCACTCCCTGTAACACAGTTTTGAGATCTTCATTGGTGTCAATGAAGTGGCAGGTCAAAGCCAAATAGGAATCCATATGGATTGACGTCCACATATCTGCAGTCAAGCTGACTGCTATTGCCCTTAGCACTTCTTCTTGGGCCTTCCTTTTCTCCTCAATAAACTTTGCCTCCACCATAGTTTTCAGACTGTGTCACGATGGGAGAGTGTAAGATGGATCCAATAGGCTGACAAAATTCACGATTGAGAAAGGCTGCGAGTCTTTCACGATCAAGTTGATCTTTAAGCAAGTCCTTTCGGTTTCCTACAAGACAACAGAAACACGTGACAGAAAAAAGTCAAGTAATACAGGCATGTGGGCCGCTGAAATGTGTGGAAGTCAGACAGATGGAAACACAGACATTATGACGGAGTTCAAAGAATTGCCAGCAAGAACAACAGTGTTAACCACAACTTGAAAACGAGTGTGTGAATAGAAGGAAAAAAAGGCCTTTACCCTGGCTGCTGGCGACAGATTGCACTGAAGAAGTGGTACGCTCATGCTTTGCTCGAAAGTGTCTCAACATCAAAGATGTATTGTTGTTGTAGGCCAGCTGCTGGGAGCAAAGCAAACACTGTACCTAAAAGAATGAAGATAATACAAAGACTATAACTGGCATTCAAATCCCCTGAATAGCCTTAGTGACTTCATCAAATACTAAAACAGTTTCACTGAGTCTTAAATAATGAGCTATAAAGAATAAGCCAAAAAAAATTCCCAACCTTGTTGGGCGAAATCAAATGAAAATGTTCCCACATTTCAGAATAGCCTCTTTTTGTAGCAGGTGCCATTATGAAAGAATAAGACTCTATGCCACGTCACACCACAATTCTTCAATACTTTGGGGAAATATACAACATCCTTGGGAACGAAGCTTCGGACGTCATTGGTCACGTGATTTTGATAGGACGAATCATGCCTCGATACAAAGCTCCGCTGAACATTGTTTTTTTTTTTGACACATCCCTCGGAGCTTCGGCATTGCAGATAACATCACTAGCAGGAGCCATGGTCACTAGTACTAACTTCTCTCGTGCTGGTGAGCGTCTGGGATTAAGTCAGCGTTCCCGGAACCAGATCAAATGGTGGAATTGCAGCTGAGCGAACCGGAAAGGCAACTGCAGAATGCAATTCAGGAATAACCACTGTTCCGGAGTCTGATGAGAATTACGGAAGCCGTGATAATGGACGGTTAAAATTATTTGCCAAGCCCTCCCAGCCTATTTTTAATGCCTAACGTACAAAACACACGTACAAACCTCTCTAATACAGCATCCCTGGGAGCTATGCAATAATCCGCATTAAAGAGTGGTTTGACCCATGGTTCATACCAGTGACGCGGATGTTGCAACGCCTCGTTCATTTACACATCGTTCACCTTTTTAATGTGGCCAAGCAGATAATCGCCTGAACGCCCAGCAGGAGGTTAACTTATTTGCCGTCGCAAAATGTTCTTGAATAGGCTCCATCGAATTTTGACAAGAGATTTTATCAATTAAACAATTTTGGTTTCCTAATAGCCGACGTAGTTGTGAATCAAACGTCTTTTTTCTGACCCTACAGGGTAAACTCATTATGCAGCAAAGCTCGGCAGGACGAGTTTGGCTCGCGTTAATTTACATAAATTTACATATGGTTGTTGAATCCATAGCGCTCCTCAAGAGTTAGCTAAGATCCGCGAACTTATGAGACAGTGGATCTGCGGTCACGTGAATATACGGGAACCAACCCATTCCGCTATGGAGGACTTTTTTCAATCATGCTAGAAAACTTGTCTATAAAGTTGAATTATTTATGATGAGGTGAGTCTAAGTGCTTTAAAATATTGATATGTGTCTCATTGATATTCTGACGTATTGGTCGCAGATGACGGCATGCTGCATATTCTAACGTGAGGTACGTCATGTTGCATGGTTGATTTTTTTCCAACAAGCTGGAAAAGTATTTAGGGGCCCATTTTCATCCGCTAAGAAACGTAAGACTCTGAATTTGACGCTTATTTGCATCTTATTTATGCAGACTGACGTAGCATTCCGTTAAAGCTGATCAATTGGTTTGCAGTAAGCTGATTAAAGAAGACAAAATTTCAGCAGTAAGTTTAAGGAAGGCATTACATTACCTTAAGCGCGTAACCTTACTGCATCGCGGATCTACCCAATTTGGAAAAATTATATGTCTGCAAACCATACATATTCAAAAATCACATGCATACAGCCAATGTCATTTCAGAAGTTCCACTCAAGTTCCACTTATTTTGATCAGCCAGTTGTTCAGCATGTATGTATTATTTTGTCTTTAAGTGGACAAATGACAGAAACAAACTCCTTGGGCAACTAGACGGTCCGGCCGGCCACGACCGCATGGGTATAGCCCCCGAAAGCCTGCTTCTCCCCTTTTTAGTGCATTATTCGGCCAATACGGTCACCATGGCAACCAAAATCGATAGGTGTCATAAGTGAAGTGTAAGACATGTCCATACCAAATATGAAAGTAATCGGTGAAAAATTGCAGCCTATACTGTGTCCACAAGGAAATCTCCATGTTTTGCCACCAATTTGCGTATTATTCGGACAATACTGTTGCCATGGCAACCAAAATCGATAGGTGTCATAAGTGAAGTATGACACATGTCCATAACAAATATGAAAGTAATCGGTCAAAAATTACAGCCTGTAGAACGTCCACAAGAAAGTGTCTACGGACATGGACGCGGCGGCGGAGATGACACGCGTGAATCCATAGTAGCCGCCTGACTTCGTCTGGGGGCTACAATGAAAAGCCTGGAATCTAGACTAGATACCAAAAGCGGTTTTCTACCCACTCAAAGGAGGCAATTTACCATGACTAACTACTCAGAAACACACAAATCTATATGCCCCATTCATCATCGTGCCACAAAGTGGGGAAACTGTTTAGAAACTGAAATTAGCTCTTGATGAAACCAGTAGGCCTATGCTAACATGGTAATGACTGAAAATTGCATTGATAACGAACTTGAAACAGCAGAACATATAATCAAGAAGAACAAAAATATGTTCGTCTCATGACTTAGTGCATGTTGCTATTACAATTATTTGAAATTATTTGACATATTAATTGTAACAACAGAAAAAAAACCTGTAAAGAGACCTTCAGTCAAACAAATTTCATACAAGTTATGCTATAGAAATGGGCAAAATCCTGGAATAGGATGGGGAGTATGATCAGCTGGCTGTCACAGTATTAAGAAAAATTACAGCAGAGTTCTTCTTCCTCTCAGACTTCTTTGGCTGTCCTGGGAGTGCCAAAATCCTGGCCAGTGCAAGGCTTGCAGCATTGCAGATAATTCACCTTATAATATTTATCACCAGGGAGAGTAGTAACATGATCATGACTGCCATTTTCAGATTTGAAGTATTCGTGGCCGATGACACCGTTGGGTCAAACATATGACTATACATTTTACCCATAACACAATCTGTTGACAGATCTACCCCAGTGCAGACTACACCCAGTCATTAATGTTCCATTTGAACAAGGCTGCTTTCTTTATTCTTTACCTTAAAATGACTGGATATGCAGTGCTCCTTACTTACAAAATCTACCAAGCTAGTTGGCACATATCATATTGTTTATTATGTGAATTTAAATAGGAGCCATCTTAGAATGTTGATCAAGCCATATATGCAATGGAGTCAGGATTAAAAATTAAATGAGCAAGTGAAAATAGGAAAGTGAAATATAGTATGTTGGAAAGTAAATGAGTAATATGAAAGTAAATCCATAAGTTAAAGTAAGTGCATAACTAAGGAAGTAAATATAAATGTTACCACATGCATCTCACTGATTTGTTCATATTTACCACTAGATGGCAGACAAGAAAGAGGACCAAATAAATGGGATTCAATAAAACTCATGGGCTGCGTCAAAACAGTCTTTTTTTGCCTAGGAAAGTTTCCAACTCCTAAAAAATACCCCGGAAGTAATTATGTGGCAGCCATGATGAGTGCATTTAAATTCTTTAAATGTTAAGGAAAGGTGTCTCAGTGCTTCTTAATTTTCGTCCTTTAAGCATAGGGTACACAGAACCACCCTTTTTGAAAAGAAAGGAGATAACGCAAATCCCACAATTCTGCAAGGCAGCAATATTTAAAGGGATGACAGTTCATCCAGCCAATCGCAAAAAGAAATGTATATGTCGGGCAGGGAACACATGATCATGTTGCCTAGTGTAAGTGCATTCGGATTCTCTTACTAGCGCGGTTGCCCTCTTAAACCGTTACGAATTCCCTTTTACACCTTTCCTTTGCCTATAATGACATTTTCCACAAAGGTTAAAGGAAAGTGGTTAGGAATTAGTGGATAGGTCGTAATTTTTTGACGATTTGGATGCAGCTATGGTCACACAACAACTGGAAAAGTATCCATCCATCCATCCATCCATTTTCAGCAGAGTAATCTAGGCGTCCGTATCCCGCGCTACATTCTCCAGCTCTTCCTTGGGGATCCAAAGACGTTCCCAAGCCAGCGGGGAAATGTATTCCCTCTAGCGTGTTCTGGGTCTGCTGTGGGGCCTCCTCCCATTTGGACATGCTCAGAAAACCTTTTAAGGGAGGTGTCCATGAGGCTTCTGGACCAGGGGACTGTATTCACAAAGAATTTTATGCCTCCTAATCGGCCAGTGTGACTCCAAATGACTCCTAAAAAATGGCCATGTAATTCCTGACTTTTGGACTCCTATTTTTTTTCCCTCAGGAGAAATTCACAAAGACCTGTAGAGCTAAAAGAAGCTCTGAAGTTTCAAAGTCACTTAGAGGGGTCAAGAGGACTCCTAAGTCAGTAAGAGCAATTCACAAGAACTCCTGGTGGCTACTAAAGAGTACCAGCTTCATCAGCGGTTGAATACTTATGACAAAAAAAAGAACGACACCAAGCTAATTTTGCAATATTATTCTCAAGTGCGAGGGCATAATGATTGTGATAGACTTTTTGGGATGCGTTCACTTCATCAACAAACAGAAACAACGATAGAACTCCATACCTTAAAGGTGACATAGAATGGTTGAACGGGGTATTTATCCTTGTTCTGTGATGTGACATATAGACAACAACATTTTGGTTGGGTCTGTAATGCCTCAGAAGCTTCCTAAAAACCTCTCTCAAAAAGCTATGTGAGGGTGGGGGATTTTGAACTCGTTGTTTTGCACCTATTTGGCGACCTTTCGGGCTTAACTGGCAACCTCATTATGAAATGCAAGCACTTGACGCTGATTGGCTGGCTTTGCTGCCACTCAAAAGAATGTAACTTCGCCCAGAGCGGTAAGGAAAATGAAAAACACTCGCCGGCTTCGGAACACGGATAGACCAACTTTATGCAGCCATGGCATATTCAGAGATTCAGCCTTATATGTTTGAGCCCGGATGAGGACACTGAATTGGAGGAAGAACCAGTCAAGCAAAGGCCGGATTTAAACGTTTCTAAATGGTAAGTATTTTTGAATGTTTTTTTTTTTTTTTTTTCAAACGAGCTGCCAAGGCTTACGCATTCGGAGTGAATCTCTCGCATTGATGTTCCTGTGCTGTAGTCAGCAAGTATTCAATCAAAGCGCACTGAAGAAATTAATTTGCGGAATTTAAGTCCATGTGCAATAAGTTAATTCATTTCACGTGCATTACGGTGGATTTCCACACTAGTGACACGGAAATCGATTATGACTCCGGAATTCTCACGCTCGTCTTTACTGAGGGATTGGAAGCAATGGAATTGCGCAAAGACGTGTATGCAAATTATTTTGAAGGGGAGAAAACGGAATGAGAGTGGGGGGGGGGCAGTGAGATACATGTTACATCATATGTATCCGTTATTCAGATTGGCCCACTTTCTGGCGGTCATTTTTAAAAGAGGAATTTCTCTGAAACAATGATGCTCAGAATGTCTGGCACTTTTCGTATGTTCTTGAATGCGGGTAGACAACCGTTAATCAACATAGACAAGGTAAAAACGGTATTTGATTCTATGTCACCTTTAAAGTTCATACCACTTTGCTATTTGGCCACTCGCAAAATGCAACAATGTTATAAAGACAAACTGGACAAATCTCAGGCATTTGTGAGTAGGACCATTCAAGAAACTGTCAATGCACTCTCCAGACCCCATTTTAGCAGTTCTTCCAATAGAATTTGGACAATCACCAACTTTAAGAGAACAAAATGAATTTAATTAGCATTGTTGGACTACCAGGTATAGCAGTATACTTTAAATCAAAAGGCTTTGGTGCTGAGTCTCCCTTGAGGAATGAATTTGTTTATGTAATAAGAATAAATAAATAAATGATATTGGATACGTAGCCTACTTTTCTGTGTGACTATGTTTATGTTTATTATGCATCTCTGAATAATTTTAATATTTAAGGTATTGTCATGGAAGTTGTGAAACTTAGGTACTGGTGGAAAATGTTTGCCTTTTGTATTCTGTAACCCCTGCCCTTGCCTGCAACAGCATGGAATACTGCCATCTCTGGTACTCATTGCTGAATCATATTAGCTGTTAAAAGGAGGCATTTATGTGGAAACATGTCATTCCACAGGTCTCCATTGCTCACAGTGTAATGCCTGATCCAAATTTCCCTTTTAATCATTATTTTCTTCTCATTGACAAATTGCGCCATGCAGAAACAAATGTCGCTCCAGCATCCAGTTCACAAAACAATTGTCTTTATCGTTTGAAAGAAGTCAGACATTTTGAAAAAAGTCTTTGTGTCAACTGGACACCATTCACTTGCACTACTGTTGAAATTTCCTCATGATGAATGACTGGTTTTGACAGGTGGTTTTCAGCAACGGATTCACATTGGCCCTCCATCAACCACTCACTGTGGACATAGTGGATAAGCGTGTACATGAAATACAATGTCATACTTAGCAACAAGGTCAACCACAACCCCTACTCTGAATGTAGGAGTTTGCAGTAAAAGTTGGACTTAGCACCATTGTGAATCACTTTCAAGAGGTAACTCTTACTTAGGAGTTTTTAGCGCCATTTCGGAGTACTCCAAACTGTAAGATGAGTTCCCCGTGAATATGGCCCCAAATGCTTTCAGATTAGTTTTATTTCAATGGGAGACATTGATCTCAAGCACACAATTGCAGAACTTTCCTTATGATGAATGAATGGGTTTGACAGGCGGTCGCCATCACAGAGTCCAGTTGCCCCCTCCCCTTGACCATTCGCTGTGGACACAGCGGATAAGCGCAAGCATGAAACACAATGTCATCTTTAACAATGAGGTCAGCTGCACCCACTACTCTTAATGAAAGTGTTCAGCCAAGCCATTAGTGAGTGTTACTCTTTGCAGCTTTGTTAATCACTTTTAAGAAGTAGCTCTAGGTAACTTATAGTGCCTCTTAGAAGTTCTCTTTGCACAAAGATTAGATTCTTTGGGAATACGCCCCTTGAGTAAATGTGCGGACAAATGTAGAAAATGCATACACTTCTGTTCATTTTCTTGATATGGTCTGTTTACACTTGTACCTTTAAACGCGGAAGAGTCAGTGCAAATCAATGCAGTTATTCTGTCTAATTACCCTCAGAGACTATGATTAAGCATTGCAACAATGATGGGTATCTCCTCCAGGATGACAATACCCAAAGGCCCACAGGGCACAGAGATCAATGAATGGTTTATGAGCATGATCCTGATCCATGATCAAAATGCAATGACTTTCAAATCACACCAGCCAGTATTTTATTCACAGTAGAACAGGGATAACATAGCAAATGTTGAAACTGAGAAATTTTACAATTTATTCCACAAAATGAGCTCATTTCAAATTTGATGGCTGCTACAGGTCTCAAAAAAGTTGGGACAAGGGCCTGTTTACCACGGTGTGGCATCCCCTCTTCTTTTTAACCCCTTTGCACAGAATACAAAATTTTGCCAATTTTCCCTGTTGTGCATGAGCCTATTTAAGCTTTAGAACTCAGGATTTGTGTCACAGAGATTTTTGAAAATTATTCAAGTGAAGCTAGTCATTTGGAAGTTCAATTACAGAATTGTTCAGGAATTAAATTTTGGAATTTATGGACGCCGGCGTCTACATCTACAGAAAGGGGTTTTAACACAGAGTGGAGGCGTCTAGGCATTGAGGAGACAATTTTCTTGAGTTAAGCCATTGGAATTTGATCCCACTATTGTTTAATACAGGCTTCCAGCTGCTGGAGAGTTTTATGTCTCCTTTGACAGACTTTTCGTTTAATAATGCGCCAAATTTTCTCAATCGGTGAAAGATCAGGACTGCAGGCAGGCCAGTTTGGCACACAGACTCTTCCACTACGAAGCCATTCTATTGTAATAGCAGCAGTATGTGGTCTTCGGCCTTGTCCCTTACGCACAGAGATTTTTCCAGTTTCTCTGAATCTTTTGATGATGCTATGCACTGTCGATGATGAGACCTTCAAAGCCTTTGCAATTTCATGTTGAGGAACATTGTTTTTAAAGTATTCCACAATTTGTTTACGCAACAGGTTGGAGAGCCTCTGGCCATCTTTGCTTCTGAGAGACTCAGCCTCTCTAAGACATCCCTTTTATAGCCAATCATGTTACACACCTGATGCCAGTTAACTTAATTACTTGCTAAATGTTCTTTCAGCTGATTCTCTTATATATTAATTGCTTTTTCAGTCCTTTTTTGCCTGTGTCCCAACTTTTCTGAGACCTGTTGCAGCCAGAAAATTCGAAATAAGCTCATTTTGTGGATTCAAATGTAAAATGTCTCAGTTTAAACATTTGAAATGTTATCTATGTTCTATTGTAAATAACACATTGGCTCATGTGAGCTGAAAGTCATTGCATTTTGATTTTATTCACAATTTACACTTCGTCCCAACTATTTCAGAATTGGGGTTGTATATAAAAATATAGAATTTTTATACTTTATAAAAAATATAATTTACATACTTTAACTTGCATTTGTGGATTGCACGGCAAACTGTGTTCACAGAAAATGATTCCTGAAAGTGTTCCTGAGCCCTTACAGTGAATTTCAGTGCAGAATTATGCCTGTTTTCAATGCAGTGCCACCTGAGGGCCCAAAGATCACTGGCATCCAATATTGGCCTTCAGCCTTGTCCCTTGCGCACAGAGATTTCTCCAGATTCTCTGAATCTTTTGATGATATTATGTACTGTAGATGGTGGGATATTCAAAATCTTCGCAATTTTACATTGAAGAATATTTGTCTGAAATTGTTCCACAATTTTTAGACTCAGTTTTTTGCAGATTAGTGAGCCTCTGCCCATCTTTACTTCTGAGAGACTCTGCCTCTCTAAAATGCTCTTTTTATACCCAGTCATGTTACTGACCTGTTGCCAATTAACCAGATTAGTTACAAAATGCTCCTCCAGCTGTTTTTTTATGAGTACCACTTACTTTTCCAGCCTTTTGTTGCCCCATCCCAACTTTTTTGAGACATGTTGTTGCCATCAAATTCAAAATGAGCCAATATTTTTCATGAAATGCTAAAATGTCTCACTTTTAATATCCGATATGTTGTCTATGCTCTATTGTGAATAAAATGTGGGTTAATGAGATTTGCAAATCATTTTATTCTGTTTTTATTCATGTTTTACAGGAAGTCCCAACTTTTTTGGAATTGGGGTTGTAAACTCGCCCCCTCCATGTTAGTGGATGAGACATGGACCTCACTAAAATATGAACGTACGTGTCAAATAATTTTTTTCTGACGATGGTTTCTGGCATTTTAAGTAGTTCTTACTATGCTGATGAATGTTGAAGTGCTCATGTTCTCCTGATAAGTTTAGTTTTATTTAGTTATTTGATACTATTGAAGGGGGGTGCAAAGTCCTAATTTGCTGTTGATCACAGCTGTCATTCTGAGAGAAGTAGTCAGCTGATGACTTATTTTCTGGAATTGCACGGAGCCAAAGTGCGACCATCAAGAAAAAATATAACTTCTTAGTGAAAATGTAAATCGCCGCAACATACACGTGCTTATTGGGTTAACGTAGCACATGCATAAGTATAGGTCCCAGTAAAACTGAATATTACCCATAGTAATTTTGAAAGTCCAACAACAACTGACAGTAAGAAGGTCTTTGCTCAGAACATAGCGCCATTTACTGTTAGCAGCGATACTATTGCTGAGAATTAAAACCATTTTGCTAGCTAGCAAACTGGCCAGCTCGTTCAGCAAGATTCTGTAACAGGTCATCGTGGGTAGCAACATAAATCAATGGTAAAAAATTTCTTTACTCTGAACATAGTGCAATGTACTGTTTCCAGTGATGCCATATTTGAAGGCAAAGAGGTTTTTACCATCGATTTTTGTTGATACCTCAAGTGAACTATTACCGAACCGTGCAAGTGAGCTGAAAACAGTTAGCAAGCTACCTAACTGGTGAATCAGGATTTAGTATCAGGTCACCTAGTTAGCCAGCTAGTCAGCTAAGTAGTTAGAACTAACGTTATAACACATGATAGTAAAGAGTCTATTTACCCATAGACTTTATTTACCTTATTTTGAAGGGATGGCTTGGATTTCTTTGAAGTAGGGTTGCATGTGGTACTTACCCTTAAAATTAATGATTGGTCATGACCTGTTTGAAATCATTCATTTAAATTACCATTACAGAAACTCCGAAAACCCTCAACATTTATCAGGTGTGGCCAGTTTCTATTTATAACGCATACCTGTCAACTCTCACACATTCGGTGTGAGTTTAAGTGGCATATTTACGTTCCTCTGCTGTAGTCAGCAATTATTCAATCAACGCGTATGAAAGAGATTCTCGCGCGAAATTGAAGTCCTTGTGCATGGAGGGGTTGGAAGCAATGGAACTGCATAAAGACATTTCAAATGATCTTATTTCATTTAAACGATCATGAAACACATGCATTGCTTCCAATCCCTGAATAAAGAAAAGCATGAGAAGTCCGGAGTCGTAATCCGTATACATTATAAATGAAAACTGGCCACATCTGATAATGTTGAGAGTTATCTGAGTTTCTGTAATGGTACTTTAAAGGAATGATTGAAAACAGGTCATGACCAATCATTAATTTTATGGGATTGTTTTGAGCCTCCCCTGTCGCCAGTTCACCGGCCGCCACTGGTACTTACCCATAGACAATGTATTAGCTACCTAGTTCACAGATGGCAGTCGGCACAAGTTTGTAGAGGCTAGCAGAAGCACCGGACATTGTGATGACTGTTAAGTAATGTACTGCTAAGGATTAGGAAAGCAGCAAACGTATTTTTGCCTCATGCAACTGCACTTGGAAAAAATCCGAACCAGTTAAGCCCTTTAACAAGCTTTATTGCAACCGCTATTGTAATAATGGTCACTATTGTAATATTATTACAATAGTGGGTGCGAATGCATGGTAAACCCAACCACTATTGTAATAAATTATTACCATAGAGTGTGGGAATACATGGAAAACTCAACTATGATTGTAATAAGTTATTACAATAGCGGGCGCGAATGCACGGTAAACTCAACCACTATTGTAATAAATTATTACAACAGCGGGTGGGAATACATGGTAAACTCAACCACTATTGTAATAAGTTATTACAATAGCGGGCGCGAATGCACGGTAAACACAACCACTATTGAAATAAATTCTTTTGTCTTGAAAATATCCTAAAAGAATAAAATATGACACACTCTAGTATTTCATTGACATATTGATAAATTCATTTCTTTTCATATCCGTTCCAAAAATGCATTTTGCCTATAATTGTACTAAATGAGTCACGGTATTGAATGTCACCTACAATTCTTATGCTCCCCACCCCCCGTCCCAGGTCACAGTCTGTCCATCAATATATAAGGTCAATATATTTGAAAAAAGAAAATAAGATTCATTCCCAGTTTCGATGGCTGCAATAGTTTCCAGAAACTGCCCATAATGATGATAACAACAACAACAACAACAACTACTACTACTACTACTACTAGTAGCTAGTAGTAGTTAATGGCACTGTAAGTTTATTTTTAGGGAAGGAGATTCATCCCAGGCCCCAGAACTGGTTAAAACCATAATCAGTCAAAATGTTTGGGAACATTTTCATTGTGAACTTGACCATATAAATATCTAGCCAAAGCAGACGGACATGAAGCCTAAGACAGACCGATGGATAGATGGACAGACTGTGACCTGGGTCGGGGTCATATAATAACTTATTACGATAGTGGTTGGGTTTACCATGCATTTGCACCCGCTATTGTAATCATTTATTACAATAGTAGTTGATTTTGCTGAATATTTCCGCCCGACATTGTAATAACTTATTACAATAGTGGTTGGGTTTACCATGCACTCGCACCTGCTAATGTAATAATTTATTACAATAGTGGTTGATTTTGCTGAATATTTCTGCCCGCTATTGTAATAACTTATTACAATAATGGTTGGGTTTACCATGCATTTGCACCCGCAACTGTAATAATTTATTACAATAGTGACCGTTATTACAATAGCGGTTGCAACAGGGCTACGACAGAGACTTATTCCGCGGACATGAGTTTATTCACGTCCACAGAATGAGAAACCGTACACTTCATTCAGGCAGTTATAACAGGCTTCAGCGCTGGCCTTGCTCGGGTACAGATGGAACCTAACATCATCCATATGATGAGCTATGGGCATACACTGTATAAAACAATGGCCGTACTCTCTGAAATGACCCACAGAGTTCTGAAAAGCCAAAATGTAGCTCAGTTGGTGCTCCCCGTTGCTCCCGACCATCAACATCTTGGCAATGTCTGACTCCGCCTAACTCCCTGCTTATTCAAAAAAAGGGCAATGAGGTTGAGCATTAGAGCCTCAGCAAGCAGCCCACTAATTGCATGCAGTGGCGGGTCCATCGCTGTTCCCAGCGGGAAACCAGTTGCAAGATGAATCCTGTACATAAGCCTTGGGAGACGCTGTACATAAGCAATGGCAGTTTGCTTGCTATGTAATGTTATTCCCCGAGACAGTGACGGTGCATTTACACTGGCGCGTCAACGCCTGCAGACGCTTCGTTTCCCTAATGGTTAATTTACACTGGTCCAGCGTGTCAACTGACACCTACGCCTCCCATTCATTTTCTATGGAGAGAGGCGAGAGCGTCCAAAACAGTGGCGCAATGTATGATGGGAGGGGTGCGTCTAATGTAGTGCTTGTGGCGCGTCGAAGAAGCTGGGGTAGCTCAGGTTTATGGTAATGAATCCGGCAAACTTGAAGCAAATATCCAATCAAGGGATTGCAGACGCAGGGCTCGAATTTCACGACAGCATGCCCTACCTGTTGCCGTGCTGCCCACCTATAAAAGCCCCAGTTCACGGCAGTAGAATGCCATACCCTTTCCCCGCATTGCCGTAAGTGCCCCTCGGCCAAAACACCTACCCAAAATATATAAATCACTCAGCATTTCCCGTTTTCACCAGTGGCGTTCGTCGGCCGTAACAAAGGGAAGCCAAACCCTGGCCCTTCAAAGCTTAATGACTTAAATCTTTCGCATTTTACTTTTCTTGATCAGCAGTTGCTCATACGAATTGGTAGAAGGACAGTCAAATTTATTTTCGATAGCAAATGACAACACAAATTATCAATACGTCTTTATAAATTAGTTTGCGAGGCTTCTTTTGCAAGAAGCCACGACAATCCGTTTTCTACAATCTTAAAGTAGAAGTAAAGAATGCGATGTTGCACAGCTTATTGCTTAATGAGCCTCACTAATCAATTTTCAAATCTATGCCGCTTCATGAGCTATTTGAGCGCGGAATTTATAAAGACGTAACCCTATGGTAATTTATGTCGTAATTTATGTGTGAAAGAAAACCCCTCATAATTTCGTGGTGCAATGTATAACAATGCTATCGAAAATAAATTTGACTCAATTGACTGTCTAACAATTCGTATGAGCAACTGCTGATCAAGAAAAGTAAACTGCGAAAGATTTAAGTCATTAAGCTTTGAAGGGCGAGGTTTTGCCTTCTCTTTGTTACGGCCGATGAAGCGCCACTGGTTTTTACAGCTGTCTTTTTCGCCCTTTTCTCACGATCGTGGGCGCAGAATTATTCTTGAATAATTTATGTATCTCTTCTCTTTTTAACTCCGATCATGATGCCGACAGGTGAAAGGAACAAAAAAAGAAAAAATGCCGAATTACAGTCGGCAGCCCCAAAGTGTGGCAAATTGACAAAGTTATGGAGGTACTAGCCCCATTCGTGCCTCCAAGGGCTTTGATTTTTAACATTCTGACATTTACTGGCCCAAAACTTTTTTTACGCTTGTGTGGTATTGACAAAACCTGCAAAAATGGAACCTGCAAAAATGCTAAGCGTCAAACTTTCTTTTCTTTTACCTTGCTGTCTTGTCACACGCGCGCTGATTGGCATATTAAGAGATTGGTTGGGCGCCAGCCAATCAGCGCTACAATTTCATGGCTGTGCCGTGAATCCATTCTGGGTAGCAAGTTAGATTTCAGGGTGAAGTTTTGCCTTTTCCAGACTTATTTTTCGGAACAAGAGGGAGTTACGATGAATGGTTGGTGCCGAATCTAAACTTTTAATATGTCGTTGTTAAGCCGATACCGACACAAGGTAAGACAAAAGAAAGTTTTGACGCTAGCAGCGGTAGAAGACAAGTGGTGTTGGCGATTTCCATTTTTGCAGGTTTTGTCAATGGCACGGCATGTGACTCCGCTGGGCCAGTAAATGTCAGAATATTAAAACAAGCCCTCGGAGGCACGAATGGGGCTATGGAGGTACTGAAATTCTCGTAGGTTGCGTGTTGTGTGTTGATAAAGCTTGGGAAGTGGTCTTAATAGCCAGTATCTAGCGCTGTTGTCAGTGTGAGTGTTGGAATGACAGGAGAAAGTCCGAATTTCGCGGGTGGCAGAGGATGGACAAAATGGATAAATATAATTATTTTTTCAATGACCCGGCGTTTGGCTGGAATGTCCTTTGCTTGTACTTGCATTATAACAATGCCCAAACGATGTCCCAGTGCAATACTGAGCCAATTTCCAAGACGGCAAGCGGGTAAAAATACGGGAAACGTTTTCTTTCAAGAATGGTTTTGATTTGCATAGCGCACGCTGATTGGTCGCTTTATGTGAGGAACATCTGAGACTACGGACCATGAATTTTTATTAGCTAAAGTGATGACCTAAAGCTCCATGGTGGATTTGCTGCTGTGCCCCCAAGGTAGCGGCAGACTTTGCTGTGGTGCCCCTTATATGGAGGCACATTTGCTGTAGTGCCCTTATATTTTCAGCATGGACCACGGCAACTTTTTCCGTGCCCCTTATCACCTGTAGTTCGAGGCCTGCAGACGGCAACGAGCTATATAAACTAGAGGCGCTAGGTTACGATTTCAATATGCAAGTCTGGTTGCCATCTTGTGATTGGCGTCCATTACAGCAAGGTGCAGCAAAGTGGGAGCTTCTTTCCAAAAAGTTCTCTCTGAATGCCTGACCACTGGTTGGCAAAAAGCATCAACTTTACAATTGATTTAATAGGCGAAGTACAGTTGCCTTCCACTTTCTGTAATAATACCAGTTAGTTGCAGCGTAATTAACTGCACTAACCGATTCGTTAAGGGCTCAGGAATACGTTTCCTTCGTATTCCTGAACAAGAACCTAAAAATCAGCTTGGATCAATTCAATTCGACGAAAGAACTGGGTGCCGTCGACCCACTCGCGTGTTTGTACTATTCACTTTCTGTCGGGTAAGTCGCAAGTTATTTTCCATAATTTCTAACAATTTTGCTAAGTTTTCGCATTTTATTATTCGGTCATAGCAAGTGAACGATCTTGCTTTTTGCGTTGGGTAATTCGATCGGTTCCTTATGCTTTCCAGTAGCGAGTAAGTGACAGTTCGGATATTAGTATTGGAAATGATTCCATTTTCAACCGTCATCAGTATGAACTGAGATCAATACTTTCGGCTAATTTTGACTTTTGGGTACCCAGAGAAACATTTGAGTGTGTAACAACGTCCATCGTACATCCAGTCAGGAAAATTTAGAGTTTAATGTCTACTGCAGCTCTAACGGCAGCAGCCTTGTTACTGATGACACCCCAGCTGGCAAGGGAATGTGGAGTATATGCATTCGCGATATTAGATATTAATGATAAATTCTAAACCCCCTTTTCACGAATAAAACCCCCCAAAATATATTGGCGCCCCCTTTTAAAATCGCTCCGGTAGACGTACTACTGTGAATTACTTTCACTGCTCAATGATGATCAACAAATGTAGAATTTATGTTCGATGAAGAAATATCAAGTGATGATCCAGCCGACCCAGACCCAAAGAAGGGTCATTCCTCCAACCTTTCAGCTCGTTAGGATCCGGAAGCCTACACAAACCTTCATTGTACTTAAGCTTAGAGAAATATCTTGTCTTCGCAGTACTGTCAAGGTTTTGTACATATTCAGAGACCGCCGAATCGGTTCCACAACTGCAGGATGCCATACTTCCCCGTTTTGTTGTATTGATTTACGCTTGTTCTTGCCAACCACGCTAATGCGCATGTCTGAATATGACGCCAATGTTAGTAAACAAGAACTAGTCCCATAGGTCCATGCATAAAATGCATTGTCTTATTTTCTTCAAGAACAAATGCCGGCATTGTGTGACAATAGATATGAATAATAAAACGGACAGGTCCAAACCTGGCTAGCCTATATAAATAAAACGTAATAAAAAATAAAACTAGACCACATCAGTTTACAATGAATCGCATGAATAAAACCCTGCCCAATATTTCGGTTTTACTTTTTTCACATGCACAATATGCTCAGCGCAAGCAAAATAGCCTATCACAGTCAAGAACAGAAAAAAATGAAATGAAATCTGCTTATTTAAGCAACAATGACAAATACCATCTTTGTGCGACAACAGATATGAATGATAAAAAAGACGGTCCAAGTGGAGCCATTCACAGCATCTGTGGCTGTATCAAATAAAGCGATATTAAAAAATAAAACTAGACCAGTCAGTTTACAATTAATCCAACTCATAAAACGGTTGGCGCAGCCATTCCCCGGCGTGGAAAATGAATGCCGGTACAAAGTTGAACATTAGATCATAACGGAGGAAAAACTTTGCACAGCCACTATCAGTTTGCTCAGTTGCTGCCTGAGACTAATCGATCGAATGACTAACAAGTTAATTTTTGATTGCATTATTGCAAATTGCATCGCGAAGTTATTAAGCGTTTTCCTATGCACAGAAATTACGGCTTGTCTTTCGAAGAGTCCAAACGCATATAGCTCATAAAACGGCATCGATTCCCATCTCTTCGCGGCTTATTGTCATAAAAGCATTTTACCTGTCAGTATGGTGTGATAAACCTAAGATTTCTCCCTCATGGGATGTATTTGTTTCAATGCGAAAAACCACAGCCTACGATTAAATCAAGAGCCTTCTAACAATTAATTACGCTGCAGAAAATGCTAAAATGAGGGATTGAGATCAAAATTGAGATATATACAGTACCAGTCAAAAGTTTGGACGTACCCAAATTTTTCTTACAATACATGTTAAATAAAAAAGAAGGCATTCTTTATTTGGCAAAAAAAGGATGTAATTCTTAAATCCATCCAACTAACCAGCATTTGTTGTCATATTTGCGGAGTGTAGGGGAGACCGGGGCTTGTTGTCACACGGGTAAGTTGTCACACTGCAATTATCTTCTCCACTAGAGGGCGCAACTAAAAAGTGGAATGCTAGTTTTCTTCCTTTACATGGTCAGGTCTCATGTCCTGTGTGAGAAGAGAACAACACATTGTAAGTTGAGATGAGCACCAATTAACCATTTTCCACAACCCAAAGTAAAAAAATATTAACTTTATATATTTTAAAATAAGCTTCTTTCAGATAAAAATCCTAGCAGTGATACATGTGGACTTGTTAGAGAAGATATTAAGGCATCCTGTCATACCTCAGTCATTGTTCTGTTTTAAGCTAACTTCAAGCTAGAGCTAGCATTAGCAAACATGGTAGTTTGGGGCAACTTGTCTCAGTCATTTGGGGGTTAGTTATCACATTTGAAGAAAACAAGTTAACCAGCAGAGAAAGAAGAGAAAAACTGCTATTCTCACCGATACACCTGTGAAGGAGGCACTTGAAGCTGAAAGGCAGGCACAAGGGAAAAAAAGGCTATTCAAAAAGAAAGGCAAGGCAACCAAATCCAACATACCAAAGAAGCAAAGCACAAGGAAGAAACAGAGGGCAGGTACAAAAAGAAAAACTCCAGATGACTCCTCATCGGAAGATGAGTCCCTGTGCCTGGTCTGTGTAGAGCCATGTGGAAACAGCTGCCCAGGAGAAACCTGGGTGCAGTGCATAATATGCAAAGGATGGGCCAATGAAGAATGCACCCCTGCAAATCAATCTACGTATGCCAGAACTGCGACTCAGATGAGGAGTCTGACTAGTGAGGTCAAGTTTTGTTTGAGATTTTCTGACTGGATGTTCCACGACTGACTAGTGAGGTCAGGCTTTGTTTGAGTTTTTTTTAATAGATCTTCCAGGACTAGTTTAAGTTTCATAAGTTTCATAATGCATGTTGCATAATATTTTATGTTAAGATTTACTCACTTTCAAGTAAAAAAAATAACAACAACAATAATTTTGTCCTTGTTTTATCAGTTGCAATATAGTGTGACAACTTACCCGTTGGTGGGGCAACTTGTCACATGGTGACAATCTCTATTTGATTGCTTATAACCCTGCACTGACACAAGATGTGAAAATGACATGAATACAAAATATATACCTGAGACTTTGGTCTTTCATCTGGTACACATTATTTTTATATATGATGTATTGATTCCAAGAAATATATAAGAGTGTAAAAAGTGTGACAACAAGCCCGCCCCGGTCTCCCCTACTCACTTTTTGTTTTTTTTTTACTAGAGCAGTTATATGGCTATAACGATTTTGCTGCTGAGCGGCCGTCTAAGCTGCCAAAGATGTGCTGCTCCTGTAGTTTGCTCTTCATCGACCTTTATCGCCCAATAAGTTCCAAAACAGCTTGTCTTTAATTTATTTTGGCTGTTGGAAAATGTAAGGAGCTTGTTTGTCTGCTTACTTTGCAAAATATGGCTTCTTTGAGAATTCTAGCATTTTCAAACAAGAATATTGTTCTCTTTTAACTTCTGACTGTTACCCTCTCACCAGAAACAATTTGAGATTATATAGAGAAGTTAAGCCATTTAAATTTCTCAAAAAAAACAGAGTGCTGTGACATTAGCAGGGTGTGTCCAAACTTTTGACTGGTACGGTATGTAGTGTGTGTATGAATGAAAATCCAGCCCCCACAGTGTCTACTTGGAAAAAAAAAATTGGCCCTTGGACAAATGTCTAGTTGATGACCCCTGGTTTATATGAATGAAATTGGTCATGTGACAATGCAAGATAACAAAAGCAAGTGATTTGTTTGTAAACATTGGACGTTCAACGTCCCGTCTGAGAATCGACTTTGGATGCTCTTTAAAGAGAAACTGTTAATGGTAGTTTCGTCTTGTCCGATTTTATTAGAGGGTACCCTGCTAAATTGCGGGGTGAATATCCTCTGGGGTCTGCGGTGTTGTATATTTCCGTGTCAGTGGTTACATGTATGCTTGATCCTTATGTAAAGGTGTGTCCTGCCATTTTACGTTGTGTTTCAAATATCCATCTGTTTTAGTTGTAAATCAAGTTTCCTGTTTGTAGGATCTAATAAAGTATCTATCTATCTATGTACCTATCATCTATCAGAATGACAAAAGAAACAGCACGAGGAAGGTGGCAGGGATTGTTGCTGTCTCTGGTAAGTTTATCGTTTAGATAAAAATTAAATAAATCCTGTAATACGCAGCTCAATGCTGCCAGGAGAGGGCCGCATAATTGCATTTCTATTTGGTGAGATATGCGCTGCGTAGGAACACTTCACATCGTTTGGAAGTATTAAAACTCATCATTCTAACTTTGCATTTGGACATAATTGCAGTCCCTCCCAAAAGTGAAATCCAGGCGGTAAAAAACAAAAGTTGGTTGAATTAATATTGTTATTAGGCTAAATTTACTTTCGCCAAAATTACATTGGACAGTACTTACTTCAGGGCAGCATTTAACGGACAGCGACGTCACTGGGAATGCTGAACCGCCCATAAGCGGCCAAACCAAGTGGAATGAACCGTCTGCAGGCATTGACGCGCCGCGCCACTGTAAATCAAGGATGTTTTATATTTCACTGGATATACAATTGGAAAAGGGCCGCCCATTCATTTCAATGGAAATTGCTCAATGGCGCAGCACGCTGACATAGGGGCCAATTTCCGGACCCAAGCAAACATGCGCTGCGTGACATTTTGCTCATACCTGCATAGTGTGAGGTCTCATGAACACGCTGGTATCCGAGGTGTCCATGACAACAGCTCTCGCTCGTGGAACTCTTACCCATGGTGCGTGCTCACGATCGCTTTTCTCCGGAAATGGAATTCTGACCACTGCAGACTGCAGAACCTTCCGTAGGAGAGCCCTGGGGTCCATCTCAAACAAGGACTGTATAAAACAGTTTAATAGGACTAGTTCTTGTTTACTAACATTGATGTCATATTCAGACAGGCGCATTAGCGCGGTTAGCAAGAAAAACTGTAAATCAATACAACAAAACGGGGAAGTATGGCATCCCGCAGTTGTGGAACCGATTCAGCGGTCTCTGAATATGTACAAAACCTTGACAGTACCGCGAAGACAAGATATTTCTCGAAGCTTAAGTACAACAAAGATTTGTGTAGGCTTCCGGATCCTAACGAGCTGAAAGGTTGGAGGAACAACCCTTTGGGTCTGGGTCGGCTGGATCATCACTTGATATTCCTTCATCGAACATAAATTCTGCATTTGTTAATCATCGTTAAGCATCGTTTATTCGTGATAAGGGGATTTAGAATTTATAATTAATATTTAATATTGCGAATGCATATACTGCGCATTCCCTAGCCAGCTGGGGTGTCATCAGTAATAAGGCTGCCGCCGTTACAGCTGCAGTAGACATTAAACTCTAAATTTTCTTGACTGGATGTACGATGGACGTTTTTACACTCTCGAATGTTTCTCTGGGTACCCAAAATTCAAGCCGAAAAAGTGCTGATCTTAGTCGATACTGATGAAGGTTGAAAACGGAATTATTTCCAATACTAATATCCGAACTGTCACTCACTCGCTACTGGAAAGCATAAGGAACCGATCGAATTACCCAACACAAAAAGGAAGATCATTCCCTTGCTATGACCGAATACTAAAATGCGAAAACTTAGCAAAATGTCATGGTAGAAATTATGGAAAATAACTTGCGACTTACCCGACAGAAAGTGAATAGTACAAACACGCGAGCGGGTCGAAGGCGCCCAGTTCTGTCGTCGATTGAATTGATCCAAGCGGATTGTTAGGTTCTTGTTCAGGAATCAGAGGTGGACAATCCAGGTTCAGAAAGTAAAAGTCCTCCCCAGTATTTAGTTCCAACATCCTGGATTTGCTAAATAAAACAGCCCTTCAGACCAGAGGTTGGACTAGTCAAGAAAATCAGCTGGTTGAGTTGATGGGTGGAAGTAAAACATGCTGGGACTTTTACTTTCTGACCCCTGGAATGTCCACCTCTGTCAGGAATACGAAGGAAACGTGTTCCTGAGCCCTTAACGAATCGGTTTGTGCAGTTAATTACGCTGCAACTAACAGGTATTATTACAGAAAGTGAAAGACAACTGTACTTTGCCTATGAAACCAATTGTAATGTTGATGCTTTTTGCCAACCACGCTAGTCAACAAACCCAAGTGACCAGGTTCGTGACATCACGAGAACTACTGCTATACAGTCCTTGGTCTCAAAGCGTAGGCTGCATTTTTAAGGGTCGTTACTCAATTCCATCCGCCAAACTGACATGGTGTCATTTCATCTCCGCTAAACAGCATTGGTTTAAGCGAGTCATCACTGGTTTGCCGAACCCTAACCTTAAAGCTGTAGCATACGATCTGAGAATCAGTTGAGAAAGATTGAGACGTTGAGAAAAATTTGAAAAAAGCATCCTGCCCACACACACACACCCCCCTCCCCGATCCTTCCCACCGAGCACGTGTGGCTGTCCGTGTGGAGACTCCCAGACACACCCCCTCTACCAGAGCAACAAGCCGGCCGCAAATTTTTTTTTCCTGAACCTTTCAGGCAGTATAGATCGCATGGGGGAGAGAAGCCGTGTCTTCAATTGCCACTTGATTATTCTTGCCCTGCGAGTGGACAACTGTCAAATACAAAGCCATACAACTTCTGATATTTGAATAATATGCATGACGTCATGTTCGCGCCGATCTCTGACTGGACAAGAGTCTACCATACTGCCTGAAAGGTTCAGGAAAAAAAAAATTTGCAAGCCGGCCGGTAGTAAACAGACGGAAAACGTAAACGCGGAAGGGGGCGGGGACAAGGCGGAACGTGGAGAGCAAGCTCTCGGGGAAGTGTCAACTAGAGCGAGGGGATTGGATGAGAGTAGGAGAGAGACGTTGACCAATGTAAGCCATCAGCCATCCGGCCGGATGGCTTACATTGGTCAACGTCTCTGCAGCCCTGCAGCCACTAGAGTGAATGGATTTTTTTCCTTTTTTTTTTTTTTCTTCACATTGCGTAGATTGTGCTATAGGACCATAACCACCATCTAAATGAGGTTATTAATAATGATCAAACTTTCAAATCGTATACTACAGCTTTAACTCTAACACCTAGCCCCCCAGCCCGAAATCTAACCGTAAATTTCTTCTTATTCCTAACCCAAAATGTTAGTCTGGCGAATGGTAAGTGACGATCCCTAAAAATGCAGCCTTCGAAGACTGCAGCCTATGCTTTGAGATGCACCCCTGATGTAGCTATGAGCAGAACGGAAAAAAACATAGCCACCGGTAAAAGCTTAATGATAGTTTGAGATACAATTTTAAAACCCAAATGCAATATGAAATATTTAAAATGATTGTTATTTAACAGGGAAGTAATACTATTGATTTCAACTCAAAAATGTCGGCAAAATAGTTGACTTGCTGTTGTGTAACATGACATTGCTCGGGGGTGCGGTTCCCGAAAACACAGATGCTAACTTACATAGTTGGAACCATTGACTGTGAATGGACGAACTATGTAAGTTGCTAACTTAGTTAGCAACTACGCTTTTGGGAAACGCTCCCCAGGCTCGTGTCCTCTTCAGTTCAACGATGAATAACCACATTAATAGAGTCAGACGATTCTTGCCTGTCTGCATGCGAATTCCATTATCTTCTCCGGATTCAAGACGATAAATCGAACACACACAACGCACTCACTGCATGTGCTGCTCACAAACATGTTCGGATTGCATATACTCTGACGTTTCCACCTACCCAATGTTATGGCCCCAATTTGTTATGGCGTCAATTTGTTATGACGTCACGGACAGCAAGGGATGACAGACAAAATTCTTCAACTTCAACAGATTTAATTAAACAAAACTTAGAACTAATCTACACTCTACCCTACTGACCAAGATTGAAAAAAAAATAAAAAAATGAGATATTTACAGTTCCTTTGTACTGGAGATGGGCTGCTATGTTGCGATGTCCTGGGACAGGAAAATGCTCCAACACAGGCAAAAATCCACAAAAAGCTTCACGTCTTGAAAAGAGTGACAGGTCTGGTCAAATGTATCCTTCCACAATTTCTCCTTGCAATTTCTCCAACTACTCTCCCACTCTCTCAATTTTTCTCCTTATATACTCTTGTCCAGCCCCCTCTGAGGCATGCCCGGGACATGCCCAAACCTAGCTTTAGATTGCTTAACAAAAAAATGTCAATTCTGCCATCTAGTGGCTTTTTACCACATTACACCTCCATTACAAAAGGGAAAAATTTTGACTTATAAAGGCAAAATTTTTCTTTTCAATACAAAAATGGTTAAGTAGACACTTGTATATATATACATATAATACAATATGCTAATAAACACGTGATATATACACACATACTCAAACACGGGATAAGCAATCGGCAATTACATTGTCAGCACCCTTTACATGCTTAATTTCCAAGTCAAACTCTTGTAAAATCAAACTCCAATTCAACAATCTCCGATTCTTGTTTTTCATCTTACTCAAAAATATTAACGGATTGTGGTCAGTATATACAATCATTGGCTTTTGCCCTGCACAAACATAAACCTCAAGGTGTTGTAAGGACAGAACCAGAGCCAACAGCTCCTTCTCAATTGTGGAATAGTTCTTTTGGTGGCGATTGAACTTCCTGGAGAAGTATGCCACGGGATGCTCAATGTCATCAGAGTCACTTCTCTGTAGGAGCACAGATCCACGAGCTTGGTCGCTAGCATCGACCGCCATGGAGAACGGTTTGTTGAAGTCAGGAGATTTGAGCACGGGAAGTGACATAGCAGGGACTTCAGGCAATCGAAGGCTCTTTTTGGCATGCTTCATCCCAAGTGAACTTTACGCCTTTCTTCAGTTGGTTGGTGAGACTGAGAGCAATCTCAGCAAAGTTCTTGCAGCACTTGCGTAGTACCCGATCATTCCAAGGAAGCGGCGCAAAGCTTTTTGTTGTCAGGAACTGGAAAGTCCATGATGGCTTGGACTTTAGCGTTTATGGGTGCCACCTTACCCTGGCCTATGACGAGCCAAGATACGTGACAGTAGCACAACCAAAGTCACTCTTGTTCAGGTTAACAGTCAGGTTAGCCTGGGTCAAGCACTGAACAACGTCTCTACATCTTTCAGATGTTCTTCCCAGGAGTCACTCCATGTGATCAGGTCGTCGATGTACGCACCCGTGTGTGGCAATCCGCGATTGTAGACTGTATCATCCTTTGAACGTGGCTGGGGCATTTTTCATGCCAAAGGGTAGGACTTCATACTGGTATAACCCAGATGGTGTGGCAAAAGCAGAGATGCTCTTGGCCCTCTCAGTTAAAGGCACAAACCAATAACCCTTCAATAAATCAATCTTGGTCAGGTACTTTGCTTGCCCTACTCTATCGATACAATCATCAATCCTAGGTATTGGAAACACATCAGTTCTAGTTACAGCATTGACTTTTGAGATAATCTGTACAGAATCTAGTACTTCCATCAGGTTCTGGAACTAGAACACAGGGTGAACTCCAATCGGAGTTAGAGGGTCTGATAATATCATGTTCTAACATGTACTCAACCTCTTTCTCAGCAATCTTTCTCTTTTCAGGATTCATCCGGTACGGATGCTGTTTTATTGGTTTGGCATCACCAACATCTACATAATGAGAGGCTATGGAAACTCTCTTTGGAACATCAGGAACTAGATCTTTATATTTCTTGATCAACCTCTCAAACTGATCTTTCTGTGAGGATTCTAAGTGCTGGAGTTTTACATCAAGATTTTGCAACACTTCAGAATTTGACAATTTACATGAAAGAACTTCAGCTTTAATTCTAGGTTCATCATCTTGAAACTCCCCTCATCTTTACAAGTCTCGACCATAGGAGGATCTGAAGTGACAGCTGCAACCCTAGCATTCCTATCATGATAAGGCTTCAGCATGTTAATGTGACACAACTGTTTTGGCTTTCTCCTATCTGGAGTCTTCACAATGTAATTGAGATCATTGAGTTTTGTCAGAATTTCATAAGGACCGTGAAATCTAGCCTGCAATGGATTGGACTGCAAGGGAAACAACACAAGGACCTTGTCTCCTGGTTTAAACTCACGGCTTCTAGCCTTATGATCATACCAAGTTTTCATTTTTCCCTGACTTGATTTCAAGTTCTCTTTGGCTAGGTCACAAGCTGCACGCAGTCTTTCCTTGAACTTGCTAACATAGTCTAACAGACTGATATGCGGCTCTTTCTCTTGCCATTGTTCACTCAACAAAAGCAAAGGTCCTCTCACTTCATGGCCAAACACTAGCTCAAATGGACTGAATCCAGTAGATTCCTGCACTGCTTCTCTAGCTGCAAACAACAGCAGATGAACACCTTCATCCCAGTCTTTCTCATGGTCATAACAATAAGTCCTCATCATTGTCTTGAGAGTGGAATGAAACCGCTCTAAGGCACCCTGACTCTCTGGATGATAGGCACTGGAAAGAATCTGCTTCGCACCTAGTTCATACACAACCTGCTGAAACAATCCGGAAGTGAAATTGCTACCTTGATCTGACTGAATTTCCCTGGGAAGGCCAAACAACGTTCAGAACTTTATCAAAGCCTTCGAGATTGCAGTTGCCTTGATGTTGCGTAGAGGTATGGCTTCAGGGAATCTAGTAGATGCACACATGATTGTCAACAAGTACTGATTTCCAGATCTAGTCTTGGGTAATGGACCAACACAATCAACGATGACCTTGGAGAAGGGCTCCCCAAATGCTGGGATAGGCTGCAATGGAGCTACAGGTGGGTCTAACTGGTGTTTTCCAACTACCTGACAAGTGTGACAGGTTTTGCAAAAGTTGGAAACATCTTTCCGAAGTCCAGGCCAGAAGAAGTGTTTCATGATCTTGTCAACAGTCTTGTTCACACCAAGATGACCTCCTAAAGGCAAACTATCAGGAAAATGCTCCAACACAGGCAAAAATCCACAAAAAGCTTCATAGGTCTTGAAAAGAGTGACAGGTCTGGTCAAATGTATCCTTCCACAATTTCTCCTTGCAAATTCTCCAACTACTCTCCCACTCTCTCAATTTTTCTCCTTATATACTCTTGTCCAGCCCCCTCTGAGGCATGCCCGGGACATGCCCAAACCTAGCTTTAGATTGCTTAACAAAAAAAATGTCAATACTGCCATCTAGTGGCTTTTTACCACATTACACCAAAACTACGATCTAATAAAGGCTGTACCACAAAAAAGTATATGTATGTTCAGTGCTTTCATGGAAGTTCGGATCATGCACAAAAAAGTTATCATTTTGGATCTCATCTGTCAAGTTGCTGAAAAGTTTCGCCATCAAGCAAGAAGGTCTGTAACTAATTTAAGAATGAAGAATGGTTAATAAATGATTTGCTAAGCAGTGTTCGAACTGAATTTATGTAGTGCTATAAATGCACTCATATGGACATTACGTAAGATGCTACTCAGCTGACACATTATGCATAACGCATCAATATAGAGCAGGCCAATGTGAATTGGTGCTATTCAAAGTAATGGAAATATACAACTCAGTCCATGGATATATCCATATCATTTTAATATGAAAAAGTAAGGTGAGTGTTGGCTGCGTACTTGGTTCTTGGATGTCACAACAGCGGTCTTAACTTACTGTACATTTTGCCGTGCTCCATGAAGTGCGGCAGTCGAGTTGCTACATATTATGGCCATTCATCAATTAAAATAAAATGGCAAAAATATACTGGGCAACAAAAGAAACGCAAGTTAGCTAGTTAGTTAATGTGCTCTTATGGTTACTCAAAATGACCGCAAAACAAAGAAAAGTTTGATGAAACGAGTGTAAATGTGCACACGCTAGTAATAAATTTGATTTTCAATAATTACGCGCAAACTTATTTTCCGGTCTGCCTTTAATTAACTTGCGTTTCTTTTGTTGCTCAGTTTATTTGCACCGTAAAGCTAGCTCACTTTAGGGAGTTTTCGCAACTACGACGGCAGACGCCTGGGACGGTAAGCTGATGCCAAAGTTGATTTGCGCATGCGGGACCCTGAGACTTCTTCCGTATTCTCCAAATCTGCTACAGTAGGCTAGTAGGCTGATTTCTCGTTCGTCGTGGATCTTCTATGATGGAGCGTGTTGGAGTGCAACCAGCCAATCAGCACTTGGCCGCGTCATCAGCACTCAGAGCGTGGTGTACGCAAATATTCGCTTGTACCTCTGGCTTTTTCGATGCATCATAGATTCAACAACTAGGCCTACTACTAGTACTAATGCTTTTCCTGTGAGTATGCGGCGACTGTACGTACATCGCTCAGTCAGGTTTATTTCCTCGGCCAGTGCGATACTGCAGAATAATTTAGAACTTTTGATCCCATTATTGAAACTTAAATACGAGTTTGTTATTGTTCAGGAATGGTTTTGGCAATTCAAAGCAGCTCTCTTATAATCTTAAAATTAAGTGACCACTCTCGTCATCTCTACCAGGTAACTATTGCTACATGAATATTATAAAGAAACACCAACTAACTTTACACGCGCGTACAATAGAGAGAGTGCATCTGCAGCTGACGTCACGCACCGTCCTCGTACTCCTTTTGCGAAACTGCACATAAGTCAGATGGTGGCACGAGTGCGGGGATGGTCACAGTTGATTGCTCACCAGTGTAGATCTTGCTCCGTCACGGTTTGCGAAAACTCCCTTTTACCGACTTGGCTACGTCTTTAAAGTTGAACACAGACAGAAGGCAAGGAATGCCCATTGCTCCACCCACTCACATCCGTTGCAGTGCTAATTTCGGAGGAGACGAGAATGCGCTTACATATGAGGACCTGTTGGTGTTCGCATAGCCTGAATATAAATAAAACATTTTGTCTTTGCCGAGAAACGAGGCATCAATGATTTAAAAGAGAAAAATAAAGTTTCGGTATCGATAATTTGTGACTGTCAAAAAAATTTATTCACGGATTTGTCAGCGTGTCTTTTTCAATTATTCTCTATGGAGAAATTTCTTTTTGGCCCCCATGGCATCACATGACCTGCAATATCAGCTTGACCGCTACGCCCATGTCGGCGTGCGTTCCAGCCTTTGTTGTCTGTCCAGTTCTCCTTATAGGTCCATGGTGTAAATCCACTGTAAGTTTGGCCGCTTATGGGCGGTTCATCATTCCCTGTGACGTCGCTGGCCTTAAAATGCTTCCATCAGTTAAAGCTATAGTCTACGATTTCTCCACCACATACGCCTCCCCCACCCCCTCTGTGCTTCTTCCGACCCATGCACCCTCCCCTGAAAGCACAGTCTCATCCCCTCGGAAACTGACACGCCCCCTCCCGCTGAGAAGAGAGCAGGTTCGCCGCACACAGAGGGCCGGTGGAGAGCAAAATTTTTCACAGTCAACTTCGAACTATGTTGGAGTGATAAAAAGTTATAAACATTTCTGGATGAATATGACCTCACTGTGTACTTCCCCGGCAAGAAAATCAACAGGAATATTGTACAGTCATAACGTGTAGACAACAGAGAGGCTCACAGATGCAGACGTTAGCTTGTAATCACAACAGAGACAGCAGGTGTAGATTTTACACACAATATAAGTCAACATAGCAGGCATTTTAGCCTATTGGCTTGACGTGGAGGCAAAGAATTGCTGACGTTAGCTTCTTATCTTCATTATGACAACAGCGCTGAGCTGCCTCAACCAAACAAACACGGCGATTTTGCGCACACAACGTGTAAACGTTAGCTATATTAACATATAACGTCTACATAGAGGAAGAAGAAGAAGAAGAAGTAAGCCTGTTTTGAGCCAAGTGGCCCATCGGCCCAGTGCTTAACCCCAGTTTCTATGGCATGCAGCGACTAGGAGTATTACTACTCCCCCTGAACGGGATGCCAGTCCATCGCAGGAACTCCCCCCAGCTCTTAGTCAGGTTTCCCTGACTATTTGCTGGTACCCATTTATACACCTGGGTGGAGTGAGGCGTGAAGTGCGGGAGTGAAGTGTTTTGCCCAAGAACACACCGCGAAGGCCGGGGCCGGGGCTTGAACTCAGGACCTTTCGATCTCAAGTCAAGCCTACTTGACCACTGCGCTACCGCAGAGAGGCTAACTGTAACTAGTGTTGACACCGCTATGCGGATCTCTATCAAGCAAATAAACGCTCACACAGACTTTGCACAACCAATGTGTAAATCATATTAGCATATAAGTCCAGAGTTGTGTCCAAAACCATTCCCCCATCGAGATTTGTTTCCTGTTCTCCCAACCAATGATCACAACACACCGGCATTTACAGGCTAACGCAAACGTAATTTCAATAGTAAGTAGGCTGAGAGAAATAACGTTGCTAAGGTTAGCCTACACTGCAGTAAGCCTGCACTGACCTAATCAACCGTGACGTCTCAGTAGGGTGGCCTCAGGGCACAGTGGAAGAGGGAGGGCAGGAGAACTGGACTGCCAAATTTGAACGAGGGAGGGAGGTACACGGCAGCAGAAAAGGAGTTGCGGAACCGAGCCAGGGAAATGCCAATTCGGCCCGAACGATTCCTATTGGTCGATTTCTTTGGGTGCCCGCAGCCTCCAGAGAGTGTGGATTTTTTTGGTTCCTTTTGCTATGAGTAGTGTGTAGGAGATACTTTAACCCTTAAATGCCCAACTATAGTAAAAGTTGATATAAAAATCTATGTATTCTGCTAATATGTCCTGGGGAGGGGCTAATAACAACCCAAAAGCAATTTTTAATTTCTGGTGACCTTTGACCTCATTTTAGTTTTGTGACATATATGTCACAATGGGCATTTCGGGGACCTTATTGCTAAAATGACTTGAATGATAAAACAGTTGACATATAGCTGAAGTATTAGGCATAGCTTATTTTTCATTAGCTTACCTGTTTGTCTACTTTATCCAGTGATGAATGGGTGCTGATCTATCGTGTGGATTCCACCATGGGGGCGGCCATATTAGAAGGTTAGCTGGTGCAGCCAGTGTAGTGCCAGTTCCACTTTTATGCATCAGATGGCAGCACTGATGGTCTAAATATGTCACTATAGGCATTAGGTTGCAAAATTTATGTGGGTCAGTGGTTTTGACAACCCCCAAAATCGTGTGACAAATTTGTCACAGGGGGCATTTAGGGTTAAAGCCATAATCATCATCAAACTAAAGATAATGATTTTAACCTTGGGAAAAATCGTAGGCTATAGCTTTAATTATTGGCTAATGTAATGTTGGCTAAAGTAAATTTACAACAATAACAATGTTAATTCAACCAATCATCATTATTTCTCGTCTGGATTGTGAATTTGGTTGGGACTGCAGTTGTGTATCAAAGCCAATGCAGTTAGAATGTTGAATTTTAATAGGTCTATTTCCAAACGATATGCAGTCTTCCTTCCTTAGCCACCCATGTACATGACACCTCTCAGATTGCTCAAACTTTGTCCACAAATACTTTATGGTACCAAACAAAAGAATCCCGAGTTTCGTGTCAATATCTCTCATGGTTTTTGTGTGGCGCCCTCTTGAAATTTGGGCACTACGCCCCTTTTTGACTTATGTGAACAGGGGCCTTATTTATAAAAATGTGCATGGATTTCATACCTAAATAATATGTACGCACAAAAAAATAAAAATGACATTTTGTGGAAAATAACCAAATTTATACACCTTTGAGTAAAATAAACTGCATGGAATTTTCATTTATTTAATCAGGATGGACTTGGAATTTATTGACATTGTGCATAATCTTAATAATTTCCCTTTTCTTAATGTCACGTTTGTTTTTATAAAACAGAAATCCGCAAAGAAAGTGATGTACGTATCTTTTTTGTGCCTGCGTACCGTTTATAAATGAGGCCCCTGGCCATTTCATTTCATAGCATTTTGGGATAACTTCACACGTAAAGGAGATAGGAAGCTAAAATTTAATGTGCTGGTGTATTCTGGCCCATATATCAGGATTCTGCAGTTAGAATCACCATGAGACATCAGAGGGGTGTGAGAAGGGCCCCAAAATCCCAATTTTTTAATGAAAGTGTTATATAAATATAAGAGAGTCCAAAGGTAAAGGGTTGAAGATCTGCTTCCATTTGGACCCACAGTGATTCCAGTCTCCCCAACCTCCATGACACTAAATTACGCAATTGCGCTGACCAGAAATAGTACTGGAGATAGGGGAGACCAAGGCCCCTCAGGGGTTCTGGTTTCATGAGGGTTAATAAACTAATTCTTGGTTTTTTATTGCAAAAAATAAATTTGGAAATGTTTTTCTTCAAATATTTAAAAAAAGAAGCAGATAAATAACATGGTAACATTTGAAAGAGAAAATTACATTTTGGAAGGACATTCATTTTGATAACATTTATTCTCCCTAACAAAGATAATGGCAATGAACACCATTTGCACAAATTTGGGCTTTTTAAAAGAGGAGCGCAAACATACCTGATTTTTCGTGGTTCTGGCAGTTTCAGTTACTTTATATTACTCTTTCCCCAAATACATTTGTAACCGAGCTCAATCATCCTATTTGTGTTGAAAAAAGATCAAAAACCAGCCCAGCTGCAGTGCGATTTAATCGATTTCCGAGAAGCTAATTACGTATTAATTTATGCATGGGATGTCGTTCTGAGACTCTTCGCATAGCTCTCGATTCGACATGAATATACAAGTGCGTATGTTCTGCATGAAATATCTGAGCTAAAGCTTTGCCTTTGGGTTTGTTTTTAAAACATTTTATTTGACAAATATTGAATGCCTCCATCTTGTGTAGTTGGAGGCTGTACAAGGAATATTGTGAAAAATCTCACCATCAATGTCAGTGTGAGATCTTGCTCACTGTGAAGACATTTACTGTGCCAATGACAGAAACAAGAGACATCACTGATGACCTGCTGAAACATTGACAACTCCAAAAAGCCACAAAACACATATTGCATTCATGAGTCAATGCTGTAGAGGATTTATTGAATATGGCCAGCTGGCTATGAAACCAGAGTTGATGATGTACAGAACTAAGTGCATGTTATAATTAAATCCATGCAGAAGCCGTATCTCAGGAGAGCGCAGAGAGAGGCGACTGTTGAGTCCCCATATTCTAAACTGCATATTTTTGATAATGAGTTAATTTGCATCTGCCTCAAATAATGCTAAATGTTTGCCAATTAGAGGGCCAGTTAGCTAGCTAGCAAGCTTATTCAAGTTTGCTTTCATTGCCGTTTCTTCCCCTCAGTGGTTTGTAATCATTTAGTGACTCAAGCTTTTCTGAACCATTAAGATATATACAGTCTATGCTCTGAACAGCTTTCATTATTTAATTTTCAAGGGCTAACATTAGTTATATCGCTCTACCTCTCAGTATGTCTTCCTTCTTGTGGAAATAGATAGCACCATATTGCAATTCAAACACAGCCTGTACTTCTGACGCTGACTTGATCGCTACAGCAGCAACACAAACTTCATTTTGCATTAAAAAAAGATGTATTTTCAAGCTTTTGTTGCAATTGATTTTTTTGTGAAGACAAGACAAAGACGCAATGTGAACAATTTAAGCCAACAATTCTGTGACTGTATGTAGCAATAAAGCTTGCTTGTAGACTGTAAAGCTAGTGCACACAGTGCAACTGAGTCTCAGAATGACATCAGGTGTTCACATATGGATTTATGACAATGTTCGCATGGCAACAAAGTGCCTCTTAAAATTCTCTTCCAAATTTCTCAAGTTGATCTATTTTTGAATTATTTAATCCATGATCTATCACTAAAACACAAAAACATTGAAACTTGAAACCCCTTTTTTCGTTCCTCTTTTACATACATGGGGGTCAGTGGAGATTGACTCACTTTCGTAGCCAGCCTCAAATGGCCATTCAAGGAACTGCAGTTTTTGGCACTTCCGCATTGGCCACACTTATCAGCCCCAAAGTTGCTGCTTGGCTACGGGCACATATCCCTCATTTCCCTTGTTGACCATGTGTCTTCTCCTAAACATGAGATTAAAGCATTCCAATTGGTTAGAATACTGAAATGGTTAACTGACAGGACAATGAGCCTATACCATTGCGCTGCAGAGAATGTAGTCCAAATCATCGCAATACCATCTGATATGAATGCAGCATTAAGCGCCCCTGCTTAGCATCCATGAGTGAGTGAATAACCAGAATTTGTGATGCATAAACCACTGCTGCAGCTTGCACAACATGGGGACCCTGCGCAGAATCAGTTGAAAAATTCAAACGTTTATCTATGTGACAATAATAAACAAGCAAAATTTTGTCTTTCAACTACCGTTAGTTTAGCATATATGGGCAATTCTCTGGTTAGGGGACAAATTGTACGTTCCAAACAGTGGGAAAATAACCTTCTTTGAATGCTAAATTAATTTTGTTTTCAAAGAAGGGACTATCAGAGGATTCCCAAACCACTAAAAGCAGCGCACTTTTCCTTCAACAAAATGATTTTTTTAATGATAAATAACGGACACCTAGTCACCGTGTCAACTCCGTTACAAACGTTTATTTACTCAGTTTAACAAATAAAATAGAAATTTCAGGGCGCAAATAATGTTTCACATATCAAAATACAAAAGATTACAGGTATGTTCATAAGACACAAAAGTAAAGGCTTTGAGAGAAGGAAATTTTGAAATTTCACACTTTTCTAAAAATTGCAACCTGTAAAGGTTTGATCTGGAAATGACACGGGGGAAAGATGTCCAAATGACATTCAACAATCAGAGATCACTCCTAAGGATCTCACTGCAAATAGTGGTTCATGTAGCTTCCATGGCTGCATTATTTTTATCATTTTTTCTGCAAATCATCAACTCCGTTACAGAAAAATAGTAACGGAGTTGACTGTAACGGAGTTGATGATTTTGACTTATTTTGCCGGTATGCATCTCTACGGCACCTCAGTACCAGAACCCGAGACAGCGTTCTCATGAGTTTCACACTCTGTCCAGAATTATATTAAATAATTTTGGTTTCTATGACAACTTATCTATCAGTGGGTGTAACAGAGGTGATGGGGGAATTTAAGGTACTAACGTATTTTTAAAATTTTTTCATGAAAATTTAATATCTGGCAAGGAAAGCTATGCCTCAATTTTGAAGTTCACCAGATGTAATAAGGGCTGTGATTGGCCAAATAAAATAAGCACCTCAGGAAATCCATACAGATGGCAGCACAATCTAGCCGTAAGGGAGTTGATGAAAATTCAGGACAAGGGTAATTTGAGTCACAAGTAAAAATCTACGGATGCCAGGTGACCGCCACCCGTGCAGAATATCTGAGAAAATAGTGATCTTGACATAAAGCATAAAAATGAGCAAACAACTTAGCAGCTTTGCATCAGAAATGCAGATTGTTTAAGGGACACCTTTAATTCGGACAGGCAAATTTCACTACACTCTGAAGTTTGACAGAATATAAAAGAGGGCATGAGAAGCAAGTCACATTTTGGTCCATTGATTTTTTTTTCTTTGGGACCTGGTAAACCGATTAAAACAGGTGATTTATAAATTAATGAGGATATTTTGAATAGGACTGCACCTAAAGTCACCGGAGATGAATTTGTCCCCTAACTGGAATTACCCATATACGACTTCAAACACTGGCCTTCTAGCAGTCTTCGGCGCAAATTTGCATTTCCGTCAAGTTGAGGACCTTATGAATCATTATTAGAGCTGTGTGGGAGCTTGAATCTACTAAAGTATATCAATTTGTATTCACATTTTTTTCATTTTGTTATCAGACTCAATTTTACTTATGGCTTCCTAAAAAAGCTTTTTGGCTAAAATTTCCCTAAAAATGAAACTGTCAGGAGCCCTGTCAGGGGTAAGACAAGCAAACAATGTTGATATCATAGGACTCCTTCTATCCAGAAATGTAATAGTGCATGGCTAATGTTAACAGATAATGTTTTATACAGGTATTAACCTACTCCAAAATCTAACTGCGTAAAAATTTCAGCACGTGGACCACGGAGTAGAAACATAAAATTATATTCTCAGAATAGTTCAGTTTACAAATTATTTCATCTAACGCATCTGACTTCACAGTAAAATAATTTTTTGCATGGCATGGGTATTTTCTCCAGTGCACAAATATACTGTATAAAACCCCAATAGGCTTGACTGATTCTGTGATCTGATATTTAAAATTTTGGTGACAATCTTGACACAAAAACGCACACTGGACTTCACAGTACAGCTTGGAGAATAGCTCTGTAACATTATGAAAGTCATGTTCAGAAAGTTTTTACTTGCACTAGCAATGAGTACCCAGCACTCATGAATCTTATGAATGCAGAACTTATATTTCCTACCTCGCTCCCTTGCACTGCAAGGAGAAAAGCGCTTCAAAACATAAATAAGAGCTCCTACTGTAAGTAATAAAATAAATAGGAAAAAACACTGAAAGTACTTGCAAACATGATTCTCTCAAAAGAAATCATTCATCACCATTCAAAATAATTGATTTTAAGCAGGACCAGCACATAATGGCCCTACAACAGCAGGTGTCCGTGGCTGGGTCAGCAAGTGACCGACAGATAAAGTTACAACATTGTTCGGCTGGCCAAGTGTACTTTTCCCATTTGCTATAGCCCATTACCCACAAATTTGCATAAAGACTATGAATGGTCCAGCCATGTACTAGGTTTTGACATATTCTTGTTACCTCTGCCAAGGAGGTTATGTTTTTACCGGCGTTGGTTTGTCTGTCTGTTTGACTACAAGATAACTCAAAAAGTAATGAACGGATGTCTCTGAAATTTATGGGTGGGTTGCTATTACATCAGGGATGAACTCTATCAAACAATATGGCCACCACGGCAGCCATCTTAAAATCCTATGTTGCAGATACCTGAAATTTCATGAGCCATATTCACTCAGCAAGATTTCAACTGTGCTGCCATGGTGGAGGTTTGCACTCTCCGAGTGCCTCTAGTTTAATTCTGGAATATTGTTTATTTATTCAGACTTAAAACTGTAAGTATTAAGAAAGCCTAATATTGAGCAATTTGAAACAAAACAAATATTGCAACATCATTGCAGCAAACTTGTGTGCTCATTGATGCCTTTCCTATGCCTTATATTTCAGAGGATAAAAATACGAACAAATGTGTTCCAAATAATTTCAGTCAAAGGAGATAGCATGTAGAAAAATACCAAAGACATAAGTAATGTGCACGAGTGTATTTAAATGCCCTATGGGCCATTCCATCTCAAATGGACCAGTAGCCTGGGCATTTGTAACCACCATCTCTCAGATTGTCCTGATTTTTCCACCAGCAGTTGCTATATGTACCTGGACAAAAATCCCAAATTTTGACTGCCAACTCCAACTGGTTACAAAATGGCAGCCATTTTAAAAATCGCCTTTTACACGCGTCGCGATGTGCCCTCCCACTTTTTTCAAACACTTTTTTCGCAATAAATCAAAAACTATAGCGCCTATTGACACCAAAATTGGCACTCTTATGTAATTTTTCAAGCTGATTCTGAATGTGTGATAAAATAAGTGATAGCTCATATGGTTTGGAAACTATTGGATGAAAACCCTTTTTGGGGGTACCAAACTTTGTCCCCCCTTATCTCAATGCTTCCACCTGACATCAAAATGGAACTTGTTTTATGCTCATCTTCATCATTTCAGCTCTATAATATAAAAAGATTAGAGAGGTGTTCTGCTTTGTTTTGATGTAATCCTCCAAAACGTAAAATAGATATTTTGTGAAAACAATATCGTCATGTATACACACATGTACAGAGTATATAGTAGTATCTATAGGGATATTGCAAAACTATGGCAAAAGGTCAGCAGTTTGTAGCCTAGTGATCTAGCATGGATTTGATCTGCACAATCTGTACCCAGGTACCTTGCCGACCCTGTAAGAGGTCACATAAATAGCACGTGTTTACTGCCTTGAAACAAAAACATAGCATCAGTTGAAGTGGGCTCTCTCATTCATTAAGCCAGTGGTCTTCAACATCGTTCCTGGGGACCCACTGTGTATGCTGGTTTTTGTTCCAACCACAATTGTAATTGCAGATTTTTAACAAGCTGTTAATGTCTTAATTAGGTGTTTTTCATGTTTAGAGTTGTTAATTACTCTCTTTAGCCAAATGTTACATAGAAACATCCATACAGGAAATCCATAAACCCCAAATTAGGCTACTGGACACAAATGTTTCAAGTTATTTCAAAAAACTTCAGGTGAACTTCATTAGATTAACATAACACAAATTGGTTTGACTATTTACCATTTGCTTGTCGAATAAATTCGTCATGATGTGCCAGTCAGTTTTCAACCAAAATTAGGAGCCAACTACATCTACAATTTGATTAGTTACATTGTATCTCTAGTTTTATGCTGTTATTTCCAATACATTGCAATGTGGGTATGGCATTTTTTTATTCTTGATGGCAAACATAGATATTTCTGTTAACTTGTGAGTTAAGAGGGCACATAACTGCTCTAAACATTAAATGCACTTACAGACAAATTAACAGCTTGTTAAAAATCTGCAATTACAATTGCGGTTGGAACAAAAACCACCATACACAGTGGGTCCCCAGGAACGACGTTGAAGACCACTGGCTTAATGAATGAGAGAGCCCACTTCAACTGATGCTATGTTTTTGTTTCAAGGCAGTAAACAAGTGCTATTTATGTGACCTCTTACAGGGTCGGCAAGGTACCTGGGTACAGATTGTGCAGATCAAATCCATGCTAGATTACTAGGCTACAAACTGCTGACCTTTTGCCATAGTTTTGCAATATCCCTATAGATACTACTATATACTCTGTACATGTGTGTATACATGGCGATATTGTTTTCACAAAATATTTATTTTACGTTTTGGAGGATTACCGGTACATCAAAACAAAGCAGAACACCACTTGAATTTTTTGATATTATAGAGTTGAAGTGATGGTGATGAGCACAAAACAAGTTCCATTTTGATATCAGGTGGCAGCACTGAGATAAGGGGGGCCAAAGTTTGGTACCCCCAAAAAGGTTTTCATCCAGTAATTTCCAAACCATAGGAGTTATCACTTATTTGACTGCATATTCAGAATCAGCATGAAAAAATTACCTAAGAGCGCCAATTTTGGTGCCAATAGGTGCTAAAGTTTTTGATTTATTGCGAAAAAAGGGTTTGAAAAAAAAGGGGGACGGCATGTCGCGACGCGCGTAAAAGACGATTTTTAAAATGGCTGCAATTTTGTCACCAGTTGGAGTTGGCAGCCAAAATTTTGGGATTTTTGTCCAGGTACATATAGCAACTATTGGAGCAAAAATCAGCTAAATCTGTGACGAGGTGGTGTCACCCCCTGGTCCATTTGTACTGGAATGGCTCCTTTGGATGTAAGTGCTCATGCAGTGAATGCTTTCAGACTTGCAAATGATCAAGTGCATGCTCACAAGCCTAATTAAACCACATCACATTAAACTGCCAGAAACAATTTATCAGTAGAAAATGACAAAGAAGTGAATTTACAAATGTATCGAGAGAAAATATCAAAATAATAAGACAAACAAAAGCAAAAGGGGCTCGAGCCCCTTACGCATAGAAGTCCGCCCTTTCTTTAACTCACCTAGATTGGTACGAACTAGTTGTCACTGAGTTTTGTTCATACCCTGTTCAGTAGGACTAAGTCAGGAAATAGCCAGAAATTCATTATTTCAAAACATGAGTACTTCAAGCATTTTTGCTTATGTTTGTGAGAAAGATCTATAAGTTAATAGAAAGACAACTTTACATCATGTATGCTAAATCATACATCATTTTTATGGTATGGAAAATAAGATGACTAATTTACAGAAATCTGTGGAAGATTTTGCACATAACTTAAGGGGTACAGTAAAGCCATTTGTTTCAATCAAAACTCTACATTTAGTATTGTGTTTGGATCTACAGAATAAGACAATACTACAGAAAGGTTGTGAATACATATTTATTTTCTGTTACAGCAAATTATTTAATAATTAGTATTTTCCTGGTCTTGCTTGTACTGGTGGTTATAAGGCTTTACAATGAAAAGTTGTCAGCAATAGTGCAATATTTAAAAGTATCTTTACTGTAATCCAACCATTACTGCAACTAAGATAAGAGAAGTGTGGGAATTGTGTGCATGTGTGAGTAGGTGAGGGGGGTGTGCAGAAATTGATTCCAATAAAAAGTTGTACAACTTCAAATTCCATTCAAATATTGTGAGTATAAAATAATCAGGGGTCAACAACGCACATGCCTTAAAAACACTTTGACTCAAAACATTTAATTACTAGCACAGCACATTCTCTATAGGAGTAGGTGTGTCAATGATTGAACTATTGAAGCTTTTTGACTTAGACTGACTTGAAACTTCTCTACAACGAAGAGCAAAGATACCATGCACTTACACGAATGTGTTTACAAAAATGTAATGTCAGAACACTTGAACCTTATATAATGTTCATTTACAATGGGGGGGGAAAAAATCAAGATAGTCAGGAAACAGCTCACTGAAGGGGTACCAGCCTAAATACAAAGCAATGATAGAATGACTGTAGTTTTAAAATTATGACTTGTGCTCCAGTTTCCACATAGGTTACATCTTGAGTGCTGGATGATGCAGGTATATTGGCTGTGTCTCCACCATATGTTCCACATCACCTTGGATACAGAGGCCCAGCCCCCTCTATACCATTATCTAATCTGCATCTTCGAAGCATGAATCGACGTACAGATGAATCCTTTTCAGTCTTAAACCATATCAGTGTTCTTTGGGTAAAATATCATTAGGGATTACGTCACAGCTCATATGGTTCCTGGATTGGCTCTTAGCATTCACTGGCTCGTGCTGAGGAAGTACAAAAAAAGGACAAGCCATCACAATCCTCAATGTGAACAATGTGACTGTAAAGAGCCCTAAATTTCAAAAGTCACAGAAAATGAAACAACACCAATTCTGAAATTCTCTGAAGCAAACATTTTACATATAATCATTTTAATTCCTGCACAATCAAACACATCTGTAAGTATCCCAGTCCCCCTTGCAATTCTAGCCTGCATTCGATCGTCATTTGCCATGAACTCTTGTAAAAGTCTACTGTTTCTACACACACACACAGACACACACACACATATATATAAGGACAACAATATGCATCATATCACACAGTTAAATCATGAAAATCATCAAAGGAAAAAAAACTAATGAATAATTCAGAGATGGCAGCAATTAAATAAATGCAGATATAAACAAGCATGAAATACCCAGATCCCGGCCACAGGATAGCTGATATTCCAAAACACAAAGAGTTGGAGAAGAAGCGTCACGTGGACAGACAACTCATTCATTCCATCTTTTACTTTGTCGCGGGGGCCAATAATCAAATCTAAGATGGAAGCCATTGTTCTTTGCATAGTATATCTTGATCCAAGAAAAGCACATGTGGAAACAGACTATTACACTTTCCGCACCGTCCTGTGCCAGGATCCTGAATTATGGCGATGAGACCGGGATGAAACTGCTCAAAGCCATAAGGGAAATTCCCCAGGGTTGCAATGGAACAGACAGCCCGGGGAAGCTTGGTTGAGACTGCGAGCCAATTAGGCGTCCAGTGCAAGGGTCAGTGCAAGGGCACCTCCTTCTCCTGTGCCCCTATATCCACTTTAAAGGGGAGTCTTAAGCCCAGCAGCTTTTGAGAGGTTAAACTGCACCCACTGCACGTGCAGGACCACCATAGAGGGCATTTAGTGGATTGTGAAGCAACACATTCTTGTAAGCTCTAGGCAACTCCTCATATGAAGGACCATACAGTCAAACATCTGGGATAGAGAGGCATCTTCAATAAGTACAGGTCTCCATTTTAGTCCCAACATATCATATGGATCATTTGAGCCAATCAGAATAGAGTGGGGCATGTCTGCTGAAAAACATTCAACACTTTTTGTATGTTACATAAAAGAATTTGCAGAATACATGCAATGTAATACAAGGACCTGTGTCACTGAGCAATAATTGTAGATGCTACAGAGTATACCAAAGGAGGTCATGCCAAAGAGGGACAGGACTTTAACCCATTAAGACCTAGGGCACCTCATGATGCACTTCATTCACATTTCTTGAAAATGATATATTAAACGCACTCATGTCCCTTCCGATCTTAAAGTGAGTGCGATGCAAACGTCGCATCAGGTCTTAATGGGTTAAACCAACATAGAAAAATCAAAGATAAATCAGGGCCATTGGGAATTATTGAGTTTAGAGTTTCTGTGGAATGAAATTCGAGGCGGACCTGCATCGTTGAGCATCTGCTGGGCAGCTCTTTCTCTGTTCCTCCTGCTGATGGCAGCAAACAAAACGGGTGTCAGCACGCATTATTTGCATTCAAATGGGCTCTCAGTTCATCTACAATACCCAGAATCTGTTGGACATTAGCTTCACGACAATCTCATCAGGATTTTACCAAAAATTCAGCAAGTTCTGTGCATGAGGGCATGCTCTGGGCAACAGTGCTTATTTCTTGTGAGAAGAGCATCAAGTATATTATCTGACAGTCATGGATGATTCAAAGAGACATTTTACTTAATAATTAGTGATGAAATTGATATTAATTGGCAATAATGATTTCAGTAAAATCAATAAAAAAAATACTGAAATACTTATTCTAAATGCTCACAAGAAAATGAAAATTTTTGCTGGCATTTCATGCGGCCGCATAATCATCAGTAAATCAAAAAAGTACGCATATTAATAAATATGAGAAGCAAATTTTTCAGGTCTTGAAAATACAGTATAAATCACTTTTTTGAAGTAAGCATGCTAATAAATCCATGCTAATGTGGCAATTCTCTGCAGTCATATAGAAGTAAGAAGACTCCCAAAAACAGTTAAGTTTTGCAAAGTATCTCAGCGGAAAGGAAAATGTAGCAGCAAAGCATATCATACAGTGATCCTCGCGTATAACGTCCTCGGATAAACTGGATACTCGCTTATTCCGTACTGAAACTCGAAGTCCCGGTCCCGTCTAATGATACTTCCAATAAAAAACCTCGCATGTAACGGCCGCTGTATATCGGACATTTGCGTATATCGTACCCAAATCTCCAGTCCCAGTGTGATGCATTTCCTTTAGAATTCATTCGTATATAACGTTCTCCTCATGGCCGACGTGTACATCAGTCAAAAGTAATGAAAATCGGTGAAGATGTGGAAAAAACTTACACTACTTCCTTGTGTACATCGCCGAACTGAAGCATTAATGCCGCCAACCAAGCTGGTGTTGCAACACATTCTCGTGATGTCCATAATTTACGCATGGAGGCGCAGAACTCGTGAATGTGGGTCTTGGGCAAGCAGACGATACTGTAACTGGTTGTCATAGAGATGGCCGAGAAATCCTGCTGAGTTCCGCCAAATGTATCGTTGCTACACTGAATCTTTGGGGCACTCACTTTGAATTTGAACCAGGATTTGTTTCAATAACAATTATGTTTGTGTTCAATTTATTTAGCTCTTATCAAAATGTAAAATAAAAATGAATGATTTGAAGACATAATAACCAAGATGAAATATGATGTAGGCATACAGTTGTACATCTGACACTGCCCCATTTACGTGTATATCGAACAATGTACGGTATACGTATACCGCACAAAGTACGGTTAATGTGTATAACAGGCAAAGTACAGTATATACGTATAATGGACAAAGTGCGGTATACACGTAAAACGGATTTCGTATATAACGGACAAAAATCGCTGGTCCCAACTGGTACGTTATACGCGAGGTTGACTGTGTATGGTACAAAAATCTTGCATTAATTGGATTTTGCTTGAAATTGCACAGTATGGTTTTAAGAAAGATAACTGGGATTACAGTGCAAATTTCTCACCTCTTGTCTTGGTTGAACTTGCACCTGCAATGCCCACCTGAAACAAAAGGACAGTTAGTCATGATGATTCTGACAGCGGATAGCAGTTCCAATATCCTGGAGATTACGGTTACTTCAGATAGACTTACTGGCCTGTAATCAGTCATGAAAACATTTGAGGTGCATAGCTCCTAACTGAAGGAAACAGAAAGTAAGCAGATGCTACAGAAGTTTAATGACACAACCCCACCAAAGAAAGCTCGATATATGCAGAGCAACTCGCAACTCGGCTGGGAAATACAGTAACTTCTTACAGTGACAACTCCACAGTAGTGAGGGAGTCTGGCACAAACTCAACAGCAGTAGGCCTCCTGCATTTTGTGGGGGAAATCTATGTACCAGTACACGTGATAGTTCACACAAGGGTCCCCCATCTTGACTCTCTGATGCCCAGCAGGATTTGGCAAGTGGAAACCACAGTGGGAAGCTGCACTCCACGGAATCTGTGTGTGTGTGTGTGTGTGTCTGTGTGTGTGCATGTGCATGTCTGTGCGTCTGTGTGTCTGTGCGTTTGTACTTACTCAGGAGGATAGTGATGCCAATCAAACATAGCACTGCTGCCAGGATCAGACCACCCACCCTTAGCCGGTGGTAATCTGGTGGGAAGAGGAACACCTTCAGACTAAAGCCGCTTTCACACTGGACGCGAAACGAATTTTTCGCATGACAGCATACATTCAAAGTCAATGCAAAGACGAGAATACATGCGAAAACGCACTGACTTTGAATGTAATCTGTCGTGCGAAAAATTTGTTTCACGTCCGGTGTGAAAGCAGCTTTACTCAGCATTTCAGCACGCCAAAACAATGGATGCAGGAATGAAAGGAAAACTGTGACAGCCTTATGAAAGGAAAAATGCAGGCTAAAACCCCTTTCATTATATCATTATAAAACATCTGACATCAATCTACTATTCATTTCAGGGTTTATTTTCTGATATGTGTAACATTGTACTTAATCGTCATTTTCAATTTGTCACTCGGAATCCAGCCAGGCTTCTGCCTAATCTGCTTCAGAGGGTTATTTTCCTGTGTTACCCAGAATGAGTTTCGCCTCCCGCTTCTTTTGTGAGAAAAGGGGCACAGTATAAATAGTAGAAGCAATATTAGCTGGCTAGTGTTTCTTCTCAGAGAAACAAAGCCGGCGATAATAGCCCCACTTGCCCACAAAGCCAGAATATTGCATTCTGGATGTGCAAGGCTGATGGCATGAAGGGAATTGGCATGTCCTCCTGCTCAACTCTCAATTTTTTCTTTCCGAATGTTGCAAAAATTTGATTTACAGTGATTTTAAGACAGAACCCGAATTGTTGTTCCTGTGGGAATGAAACCAAAAGCTGATACTAATGGCTAATGCAACTGCCAGTAGAAGACTACTCTCCCATTAATCTCCACAGAAATAGACCTCAGCCGCAGTACGATGAGAAAATGTACAACAGTAAAATAGGACCGGGGATGCATTTTACATCATCAATAGGGGCATTTTAACAACATCAAAATGTTTTAGCCTGTATTTTACCTTTACATATACATATTAAAAAAATAATAAATCTCACCAAAAGTGAAGGGGTCATCTTCTTCTGCTATAACAAGTACAGAACACAGCTCAGCTTTTAAATGCCACCAAGAATCAAGCTTAACTGAATGATATAATTTTTTTCCCCATTTGAAATTACTTTTCTTTATTTTAATGTTGTTAATTCAGTCAATGCCTTTGCCAACTAGGGTGGCTGATAAACATCTGCAAAGTTGAAAATTTCTCAACTAAATGCCAACACTGCATGCATACCTTGCTCTTCCTCCGCACGAACAAGGGACAAAACTGCACCCAAAAGAGAAAGAACAGCAACAAATGAATAATGTTTACATAAAAACTAATACTGCACATCCCCAGGTCTGCGTAGAGATGGAGAACAAACTGCACTACAGTCTATTTGTACGACAACATACCAGTAGACCAGTTGTCTCAAACCTTGTTCCTGGAGGACTACCTTCCTGAAGGTTTTCACTCAAAGAGACACCTTATTTCCAAGTTGGCGATCTTGAGCTGCTGGTTAGCCGAACCAGCGGACTCAAATTAGGGCTGGTCTAAAAACCTACATAATGGCAGCTCTCCAGAAACAGGGTTGGAGACTGACCACAGTATCTGTGAAATTCAGTGGAACTATGAAAAGGTATACTTGTCACTAGCTCGCAAGCAAAATGGTACAGAGCTTAAACCCCAACTCAGAAAAAGCTGAGACCGTATGGGAAATGCATATAAAAACAGAAAGCAGTGATTGCTCAGTTTACTTTGACTAGAACTCTACTGCAGACAGAATGAAGACGAGATATTTAATGTTTTATCTGATCAACTTCATTTTATTTGCAAATATACATCCATTCCTGCCATTCTGGTTCACAACACATTCCAAAAAAGTTGGGACGGGGGCAATTTAGGACTAGCAAGGAGATAAAAATTTGACTAATGAAATGATGCGAAACTGCTGATGTTAGGATGTGATCGTAATCAAATTTCTACAAAAGTAGCATCCAGGAAAGGCTTTGTCCTCTGCAAGCAAAGTGTTATCGTTGTCCAGAGGTGCAGTCGACTTCTTTAAGCTCTGAGGCATCTTTGAAGGATACCTCATAGTGAAAATGTATACTGTGGTCAGACAAATCAATATTTCTGGTCTGCCAAGTAAATTAGGCAACTTTGGAGTTCCTATCGGGTTCTTTTCCCTACTTTGACATAGCAAGGCTAATTATTATACACTTCAAGTCTTTATACCAAGCTAACACGAAACGCTAACCATCAGAACCCAACCTTTGAATGGAAAGAGGAGAATAAGGCATTTAACATCTTGTCTCAGTCTGGGTAAGTTGAAAAATGAGCATTTCTTCCCAAAATAGGGGGGTGGCCTTGTTTACCACGGTATCAGATTAGATGCATTTTGGCTTTGAATGTACATTATTTGAAGTTATGTCAAGGCACTATTAAATACGCTACTCAATTGTGATTAGTTAAATTACGTTCTAAGGGTGTGCAAAATTTTCACGTGGTTGTGTAAGCTTTTTGACACCTTGCATCAATTCACCACATTTGAGGTCCAGGTTACAATTATCGTTGCTGTGTGTGCTGACATTGCAAATATCAGAAGTGAAGGCTAAAACAGGTAACAGAAATCTTTTTAATATGTAAAAATGCAACGATGAGAGGTGAATTCAGAGGTCTGCTATTTATTCAGATTACTGACATTCTTTCAATCTAACACGGCAACCTGGTTAGGTCTGTCTGCTTCTCATCATCTCTTCTTAAACATTATTGGCCACATTTTGGTTTTGATTGGTCAGTTGGCTGAATAAATGGCTTGATTGCAAGTTAGGCAAAGTACACAGGAATTGATTTAAGGTAAGCTAATTATGCCAAGGCGATGGAGGTTGTCCAACCTGGCTGGTAATTAGCGGACTTCAAATCGCACTTTTCTTCCCGGAAGCAATTCAAATGGCCTCTGATGTTAGTTCATCACTAAATTAAAGGTATGTGGCATAGAAAAGGTAATAATCAAGCTCGCCTGTCTGACCCATGGAGGCAGTTACTTTCATTGCGCTTAAAATTATCGCGACCAATTGCCAGAATCATTGTTATTTTCATTGTCACTCAGTTCAGAGCCGAAATCTTCATCCTGAGTCCTCATCAGAAATTAATTTGTCAAGTACTTGGTCCACATTCATCCTGAATTCACAAAATAACAGCACTTTTCAGGTGAAAATTGCGCGGTAAATTTCTATTGGAACACCATATGTATTTGGTACCAAATGATTGATCTGAGCGCCGTCTATCGTTAGAGAAGCAAACAAAGGCTTTGCGCGCCACAGGCATAGAGAAATCGAGGAATTTCAATGCATTAGTATTGTCTCGACCCAGGGTGGAGACCGAATTCTGGAGGTAGCATTTCCGGTCTCGACCTGAGGTCTGAGGACTTCTGAATGGTGCAGTTCTTGTCTCGACCTAGGGTCGAGACCAACCGTCTTTAATGGTGCAAGTCTATCTAGGAACTCAGGTCCACCTGTAGCTCCGCCTCTCCTTGATTGTAAAACTTGTTTGGGAGTCTCTTCTTGCACCGGGCTGGCTCTGGTTCAAACATATAAGGTTGCACCGGCTTGCCATTTTTCCTCTGGCAGCCACAACTCTCCCAGGGTTCATGCTCAACAGTTGCCATGGCAGCGTGAAGCTGTACTCGCAATAGTACACCCCATGGGGGGGGTCGGGTCACAGGTGGTGTGAACAGAACAGTGGCTCATTACCACATAAAGGAACAGGCACTCAAACCAACCATTCTGAGAGGTTGAGAGGGCCTGTTTCACAAGGGTGAGAAGGGTTTTGTGGGGCTTGATCCCATTTTGACCAAAGCATGTCACTTTCAGCAAGACCTCAAGGAACTTGTGAAAAAGGGTGTGTGTCACCTTAAAGCATTATTTAACTGTTGTTTTAAGGACACATTATTAGACAGGTGCACAATGTGTGCACATTCTGCTTGTTTCGTTGACAAAAATTGACCAAAAAATATGCCCCAACAAAATGTTTATGAGTAATAAAGACAAAAAAAAGCCATCCAGAATGTGGTAGAAGTTCAAGTCTCAGTTTACAGAGCTGTTCATTTTGTAGACAAAATGCTGACCCTAGCAAACATTTGAGCCTTGGGTTCCCACAAAAACAATGGAATTTCAAATGAGATTTTTGAATTTGCTTGCAAGTTTTATAACCTGTAAAACAAGGCAACATTGTCACCAATATCCCCCGCCACGGTAAGAATGGTCACAGGAGATTCCATATTCCCATTGCAACACCCATACACCAAGTTCAGAGTCAAGGGCCATAACTCCGTAAAAATAAATGTCTCAGAATCGATTGTCGAACTCATGCAATAGGGTCATTAGTACTGGCCACACACAAAATTTCACCCATGAAGGTGCAAGAGCTTCCGAGAAAACTTGTCCCCATGGATCCCGGACGGACGGAATGATGGACGGACGGACGGACGAGCGAGCTCCATTCCAATATCCCCTGCTCCACTTCGTGTCGGGGGATAATAATCAACTTCAAAAGGCAAAACAGTGGAAAGTTTGTAAATTAGAGGAGAGAGAATGTTGGGTGTGCAGAAGTGTTCCATATATCCGCTCAAATCCAGGAAAAAAAAAAAAAAAAACACTTCCACGTAAAAGGTGAAGAACATGATTTGCAGTTAAACAATTGATGTGAATTTTGCAACAAAATCCATTTCACAGGATATACTTTTAGGTTCATAATTAGAAAATTAAAGAAACGCAGTATACCAAATCCAAAAGTCAATGGAACCTTCCATACACCCATGCAAAAAAAACTTGTCCCCATTGAAAATCCCGTACACCTAAGTCAACGAACAGAGTCAAGGGCCATAACTCCATGAAAATAAACTTCTCCGAATCAGTTTTCAAACTCATTTAATAGGGTCATTACACTACTGGCCACACACACAAAAGGAAACAAGCACCATAACTCCGTAAAAATAAATTTCTCAGAATCAACTGTCGAACTCATTCAATAGGATCATTAGTACTGGTCACCCACAAAATTTAATCCACGTAGGCGCAATAGTTGCCGAGAGAACTTGTCCCCATTGCAACACCCATACACTTAAGTCCACGAACAGAGTCAAGGGCCATAACTATGTAAAAAAAAATTTTTCGGAATCAATTGTCGAACTCATTCAGTAGGGGCATCAGTACTAGCCACATACAAAATTTCATTCATGTAGGTGCAACAGATTCCGAGAAAACTTGTCCCCATTGAACCTGGACGGACAGACAGACGGACGAGCGCCATTCCAATATCCCCCGATCCACTTTGTGGCGGGGGATAATAACGAACAGAGTGCTATAAATTGACAACAGTAAATTGATTCCGCAGACAAGTCAATCTAGCCAGTTTAATCAGACATGACGAGGGTATATGGCTCAGTTGAAAAAAATTAAGAAAAGTTGGATGAAGTATCAGTTTAAAGGCTAGGTTATACAGGTATAATAAAGGACTTTTTTTTTTTTTTTTTTTTTATGTAGTGCAATTTAGTGCAAATGTGATTCAAACTAGCAAAGCCAGCACAATTAACAACTTAAGCCACAGATTACCTCGTCAATCTTCTGCAGAGACAAACATAAACAAAAAAATAGTGCCATGGGCACTGTAGCTCACTTGGTTTATTACAGGCTTAAGTTTTAATTAAGATTACAAGTGGGTCCAACACTGGGACAATGAAGACACATTTTGTAATTTGTGAAGGGGAAAAAGCATAATACAAGCAGTAAATACAAGGTCCAAGGAACATGAGGTAATCATCAGTTTTGAAGCAGTGGGGACACAAATTGTATAAGTTTTTCAAGTAATTCGCAGTTCATGGCACATTACTGTGCATGGTATACTTTGTTTGGTGTGGTTGACACATTAAGATTTTTAACTCAAACTGAAAATTTTAACCTATTTAACTCTACAGAACATCAGCTAGCTCGTCTCCTTGTAAAAGTGTTTTGCTATCGTACCTGTATACATGTACTTTCTGATTGTTTTATTGCTGATCTATGTATTTTTCCTAATGGAGGTTCAATAATAAATAAAATAAAAATAAATACTTTGCCCTGCATATTTCACGTTGATTAATCACTGCCATTTCTTTGAAATAGCAGCTGTTATCTGATTGACAAATAGCAGCCAGATATTTAAAGATTTATTTTCCCATTGGAAAGAGTATTTGATTCTCATTAAGAGAAGCAATATGCAAAATTGGAACCATTGAGTCAAATGGTTGAAGACAAATGAGTCACTTTCAGCTAAGGTGCAACAGGAAAAGCCAACAAAACCATAATGCCATGAATTATTCCCTTGTAAAGAAAATACCGAATTTTTAGTTGGATATCATAATTTAAATATTGAAGAGATAAGGTGAATAGTTTAACGACAATCAATGAAGATGAAAAAAAAATATCCAGATGGACCACGTTTTAAGCAGTGTCAAGCGGCACATGCCCACATGGCCTTCATAGTTTACCTAATAATTTTATCTGTTAGGGCCCAGTGGCAAAAAAAAAAAAAAAACATTGGCCCATCCTAAAATATATTATCAGAACTATTGTCACATTTAGAAGAAAGTATTCCATATCCCCAGTTAATTGGAAAAAAACAACTCAAAAGTTATGCTTGTGTGTGTTAGTGAATCTGTCAAACATTAATGGGTAGTCATCCATGAGATTTCTATACAACTAGCAGTGGTTATATTGAAATATACACAACTGAGCATTGGAATACAGATAAACAGAAGCTAAGAAACCGTTTTTCGGCAGACAGTGTTCCATGTTTTAAATACTGAAGCTGGAAAATGAAGCTAGCCCAATCTGTCAAAAAAAACCGTGCATAATTTATGCGACAAAATCCCCGACGATCTCAAGGCCATGTGACGTAGTCATTTCCAGGAATTCCCCGTAGGTATCACTTGATGATTTCTTCATCATCTTTATCCGAGATAGCCGTAATGGAGGACAAAGCCCGGAACGATACAGTCTGTCAAACAAAATAACGTTGAAAATATATAACGCGCATCACTATACTGTAGTGCTATCTTCAGAGGTGTATAGTAACGAAGTACATGTACTTAGTTACAGAACAATTTTTTTTTTTTTTATGAGGATTTGTACTTTCCATGGAGCCAGCGGACATGGAGCTGCAAATTTATGCACGCAGTTACAATATTCTATTACTAGATGGCACACCCGGATCAGTAATTGAATTTTCACAAGCAAGCCGAGCTCGAACATGGTTTAGAACAGGGGTGGGCAATTCCGGTGATAAACGCTGTTTATTGATCAGAAGACTGGTGGTTGGAGCCGCTGGGTATTCAATTGGATTTTTGCTCAAAAGGTCTCCAATGTACCAATGATTGGGCTTTTCAGGTTAGAACTAGTCCTGTTTTTGTGTACAATGCATTTCTTAACCCTTTCGCAGGCACAGCGACATTTTTGTCGTTTTAACCAACGTGTTTTATAAAGTCTTCTCTCATTGGCCGATTGCGGGAATTCCCTTGTTAGTTACACTCATTACCATTGGCTGTCTCTCAGGTCACCCAGCACTGTATTTTTAGCCGTGAACGAGGCATGGGATTTCCTAAAAACGCTAAATACGAGACTACTTCCGGGTCAAATTGTGGGACATGTGAACATGGCATCGACGAGTACAAACAGCCGGCATTCTAGCCGTGTTTCTAAACGTAAATACAACGTGGATGAAGTTTTTGCTTTATTGAATGACTCTGACGATGAGTTTGAATATCCAGAGAGCGGGAGTGACTTGGATCCAAACGATTTTAGCGATTCTGGAGAGGATTAAAACATAAAAACATCAGTTATGGGAAACTTATGAGATTTGGTGTTATTTTATTGTTATTTTGAATAACAATCATATTTTGGTAAAAACCCAAAATTAATCCGTCCGTGGGGGTATGCATCTGAGCCAAAATTTGCCTGCGAAAGGGTTAAGCCTAATCTGACAATGTTCTGGTGGAACTAAACACTTCACTCGCAGATTAGAATCGTCAGTCAAAAATAACACGCACAAGCCGCCATCATATTATGGTGAAGTTGATTTTCAGGTGTTTGGATCTAGTCCCTGCCTATATATTGTATTCCATAAACGTGATATGATCTATGTCATTGCCTATAGCTGTACTTCCCAAGAATTTGGACAATTAAGTCACATGGATAATTGACAATGTGAACTGATCCAGGAGTCGGCCCTCACACACTTTTGAGATTGAATGGGATTGAGTAATATTGCATCCACTTCTAGCTGTACTTACTGTTTCTATGAATTGATGAGCAGTAAGGCACCTAAAGGAAGCTATTCCTTGCCTGATAATAGGGCTAACTGGAGAACACCAGCAGAAAATACCAACAAAAGTCTGTCAAACTATAACGCGCCAATTGCTCAAATCTTTAGAGAAAAACCAAATTTTTTTCAAAACATGTTCGAGAAACTATATTGTGTATGCCATTTTGCCATTTGTAGGAGGTTCAACTTTCATTAAACCTTAGACAAAATAAAGGATTTAAGGAATAATTTTACCTCAGTGTGACACTTTATTACACCTTCTCTGAAAGTGACTCAAATATGCAATTTTACACAGTTTTTCTTACTACAGCTCCACATATTGGCCAACTGGAATCAAATTTGCTGTACCTCTCTATAGCATAACCATTTGGCCAATCAAAGTAATTTGCATTAAGACTGCCCTTTTACACATCCTTGACAATAGTATAAAGTTTCATGATTGATGACAATTAAAGTGAGTATACAAGCTAATGAAATTTAATTGGCGGATGTCAGCCATCTTGTTTGAACCATAACTTTGTTATTCCAGGATTTCATGGCAACCTTCACCATTATGAAGCAAGCAAAATTTAAAGTTGCTCGCACAATTGGTTTAAAAGTTATGACCATTTGTTTGCTATAGCGCCACCTACAAACAGATTTTAACCAAATTCAGTGTGAAGAAGTTGCATGGCCTGTAGATGTGTGATCTCAAGTTTAGTGATGATTGGACATCGCATTAAAAGGTACCATCCCAGGCGGCTGGACTTGCGATTTTTTTTTTCAAATTGCACAACTGATAAGCACCCACCCCCGCCGTCTAATCAGGAATCACCCAAACCACACCCCCACCACTCAGTTCATGCGCGTGCTTTATTCCACCACAAAAACAGTGCGGCCGGCGTTCTGACAATTTGTGCTGCCTTGTCAAAAAATGCTACCGTAATGCAAAGCGATAGTAAAGTCTTCGTTCTCACTATAATACTGCAATATGAATCAGTGTACAATAGTAACGTTGTCATTTGTTATCTTATTATAACATAAGCAGATGTTATGAGTTGGATAAGTTTGTTTGAAGATATATGTCCATATACGCCATTATCATCCAATCTCTGCATTTTCAAGAAAACCCAGCGTGTACATGCAAATATAAATACGCTAAAAGGTCGAAAGACGCACCAAAAAAAAGAGGTATATTTATAATTTTTGAAGATACTTGAGATGTGAGTGAAGAAATAGAGCCCAAGATTTTAGGTTTGCGCAAGCGCAGAACCACGAGGTAGCATATTTTCATAGCACCGGAGACAACATTACAACACAGATAGCATTAGCAGCAGTGGATATAGATGGCAGTTGCACAGGATTTACAGCGTAGCCAGGGAATAATAGCCCACACACAAGTAGGCCACTGCCAGTCAGACCTTACGTTACATCACACAAAGCCACCAACAACAACGCCTGTATCTTTCAACACTGGATTCACAGCATAACCAGGGCATTAAAGCCTACACACAAGTTTCCTAGGCTAGTGCCAGTCTCTAGGCATACAACAACAAGCAAACATTAGCTACCCATTACTAGGCTGTAGCTAACGTTATTTGGCTAACACCAAAAGTAGCCTAGACCTTACTACTCAATGTTTAAAGACTGCACTTTCTGTCTATGTACAGCATTCACACAGAAAAAAGACAAGAAGCTAGCTTATCAGTCTAAGAGAAACTCCGCTGCGAGTGCGTCGGTTTTAAAACCTCTCAGTGTCTTCAGTTCTCTCCAGCGGTCGAATGCTTCTCTGCCAAGGGATACTCGAGTTGCATTTGCAATTTCTACATATTCTTGTCTCTCTTGCACACTTTCAATGAAGGTTTTTGTCTTTTTAGCTGGTGGTTGACCGCTGGGTGCAGTTAAAGGTCGGAAAACTGGCCGCTCGTTCGGCTGCGCCATGACTCCGTCCGAATGCCAAGCTTTCTAGCTATTGCTGGCTATGTAGCTATAGCCAAAGTGCGTGCACATTGGAATGCACGTGCAGAACAGCGTGCATGTTGATTTGGCAGTTTGACTGACAGACGGGCCACCCAATTAAAGTTGTCTGAGACTAATTTGATTGGTAGCCTAATTTTGGCTCCTGCTCCTTACACAGATTACCAAATTTCGTCATTGATATGTCAAATCACTTATGTTATCGATTACTGTCTATTACTTACCAGATATACTCAGATTTTTATAATTTTGCCAAAACATGAGCTGCCTAGGATGGTACCTTTAAGGAGAAACAGGTCTTTAAATCAACATAGGCCATGCCCTTAAATTTCGTGTGAATCGATCTCACTGTTTAGGAAAGCATAAAAAGTTAAGGGTTCAGAAACAATTCAAAATGGCAAAAAGTTTGCAAATACAAAAATGGGTGTAGCTAACATGGATCAATTGGTCTTGACCCACAGAATCTAACAAAAAAAGAATTCATAAAACCCATGGTTTAGAAGTTATTGCCCAGGACAAACTGTACCTCTCTTTAGCACCACCATATGGCCAATCAAAGTAATTTAAATAAAAATGGCTCTTTTCCACATCTTTAGCAAGAGTATGAAGTCTGATGATGATAGGTGACAGCTAAAGTGAGTATAAGGGCAACTGAAATTTGTTTGGCTGAGGTTGGCCATGTTGTTTCATTCATTAATTTGTTCTGATAGACTTTCATAGCAACCCTGATTAACATGAAGCATGCAAATTTTCAAGTTCATCAGACGAATAGTTTAGGAGTAAAGTTGGAGCGCGGAGGTTGTTTTCATCTCCATTTGTTTGTTGGTTTGTGAACAGAATAACTCAAAAATGTGGGGATGGATTTGGATGAAACTCGGTGGAAGGATGAGGTATGGGTCAAGGACAAACTGATTCACTTCTGGTGCATGTACATCAAAGGTCAAGGTCAGGGTGGCCCTTTTTAGTAGTGACCCTGGGTTTATGTGTAGCCGGCAGTGCATGAGAATCCTGTGGTAAGCAGGAGAGGATAAAGAGGGCGTGAGTTAATGGCGATCTGCTTGCATTCTATGAGTGGATCGCATGAGTGGCTTTTAAGTTTTCGGTAGGTTTTTATTCATTTTTGAAATGTACTTGAACGCTACTGTGACTTTTTGGTATCGATTGTAAAAGGCTGGTTGACGGAATTCGGGGATATTTTGTTAATTGCATATTTTCCACTCTACACAGTTCCTGGGTTTTCGCAGCCCATTCGTCAACTCGTCAGAAGACCAAAATAAATCTGAACTGATGAATAAAAAGCCGTTGCTAATGGATTTGGGTGAAATTTGGTGGAAGGAGGAACTATGGGCCCAGCACAACTTGATTAACATTAACATTGTACGACCACAGGTCAAAGTGATGTTGGATGATTCATGTTTAGCCAATACTGATAGTGCTATTGGCGGAGGTATGCGTTCTACTGAGTGCTTTTTAGTTTGCTATTGCGCCACTCATGGACAGATTTACGCCAAATTCGGTGTGTTTGAGTGAACTGGCCTGTGGATGACAGATCTCAAGCTTGGTGAGGATTGGTCAGGATTTACAGCTCATATTATCCATAGAGGCCACACCCTCAAAATTCATTGGCTTACTGTGGCTACATCCTTTCACTAAGCAAAAATCCTACATCCTTTCACTAAGCACTGAGATTTTAAATCTTGGTCTGAAGATGCCGTCTACCAAATTTTGTGCAAATTGATTGCACCGTCTAGGAGATAGAAATTAAAGTTTTTACAAACAATTCAAAATGGCGGAAAATTTGCACATACGCAAATGGGTGGGGCTTATATAGATAAGATTCTGTGGATCAAGACGAATCAAAAAATAATAATTTTTGTTTCTATGACTTACGGTTCAGAAGATATAGCCTAAAACGCGTTACACATCTCTATAGCACCACCTATGGACGGATTTGCACCAACCGAACAATACATAATCTGTACATCCATATGTACCTCTGCACCAAATTTCACATTGGTCCCCTCTGTGGTTTGGGAGAAGAAGATCAAAGTTAACGCCAACGCCGCGCGATCGCATACGCTCCCTTTGCTTCGTTGGACCAAGTGAGCTAAAAAAAAAAAAAAAAAAAACAAGACTGAACTAGAGGCACTTCGAAAGTGCAAACCTCCGCCAAGGCAGTATATTCAAAATCTTACAGAGTTAACATGGCTGATAATAGATTTAAGGGCCGTTTCTCAAAGTGTAGGCTGTATCATTTGAAGGCTTCATTTTTAGGGGTCATCACTTACTTCCATCCGCCAAACTGACATTTAGGGTAAGGGACAAGGTTAAATTTAGGGTTAGGTTTTGGGTTAATGGTTAGAGTTAAGGTTAAGGTCAGGGAAACCAGTGACAACTAACTTAAACCAAAGCTGTTTAACGGAGATGAAATGATGTTAAGTCAGTTCAGCAGATGGAATTAAGTGACAACCCTTAAAAATAGGACCAAGTGCCCTGTAGCTTACCGGCAAGCAGTCTTATAGCAATGATACAAGTTATGAAAATTTCATGTGAAGTTTGACATTTGAATCAATGAAAATCCATGCCAAGGTCACTAAATAAAAGTTCACATACATTCATAAGACCTTCTGTAATACAATCCTAAGCTCTGAAGCAGTTTTGGTGATACAAGTCATTAAAATATGTCAATATGTATTCAATATGTCAATTGTGAACTTTAAAGGTCACAGAATGTCAAGTTGTGGTCAGCAAATGGACTTCATATATGACTTTCTAAATGTCTCTATACAAACCTTGGCTCAATCTGTGACCATTTTGGTGATACAAGTCACTGTAATTTCACTGTGAAGTTTGACCCTCAAAGGTCACTGACAGTCAAGTTGAATGTCACCAAATGAAAGTTCATATGTGACTTCCTAGATGTCAGTAACACAAACTTAGGCTCCATCTGTGACCGTTTTAGTGATACAAGTCATTGAATTTTCACTAGGTCACATTTGACCTTTGAAGGTCAATACAAAGGTCATCAAATGAAAGTTCATATATGACTTCCTACATGACTGTAATACAAACCTGAATTTTCTCTAGGTAAAGAAGGTCAATATGAAGGTCACCAAATGAAAGTTTATACATAACTTCCTATACTTCTCCAATACAAACCTACACCCAATCTGTAACGATTTTGCTGATATAAGTCAATGAAATTTCACTTTATAGTTTGGCCATTCAAGGTCACCCAATGAAACTTCATACATGACTTCCTATATGCCCGCAATACAAACCTAAGTTCTATCTGTAATAGTTTTGGTGACAGAAGTCATTGAAATTTCACTATGAAGTTTGACCTTCGAAGGTTGCCGAAGGTCAAGTTCAAGGCCACCAAATGAAAAGTTCATACATGACTTCCTATAAGTGTTCAATGCTCATATGTCCCCAATCTTCAATATTTTCAAGCCTAGAAACCTTTGAAAATTGTAACATTTTGCTTGACCTCAAGTTTGACCTTTCAAGGTCATCTGAGGTCAACTTCAACACAGCCAAAATATAGGTCATAAATTACTTCCTATATGTCAGTAATACAAACTTAATCTCTATCTGCAATCATTTAGCTTCCACAGGCAATTTGGCCCATTCTCCATAAGACCCAATGTTAAAGTACAGCGCCCCCACTAGACCCACTTCCGTCAATTCAATCAAAATGGCACTCGCACTGTACATAAAGTGTATCAAGGTGAGTTGATTGCCAGATTTAGAAAAAAAGTTATCGGACAGTTTTTGAGAAATGATTTTTTGAAATTTCAAGTCATATCTTTTAACATTGTTAATATATTCCCTGACCTTGAGTTTGACCTTTCAAAGTCATCTGAGGTCAACTTTAACATAGCCTATGTATAGGTCATATATGACTTCCTATATGTTGATAATACAAACTTAATCACTATCTGCAACCATTTGGCCTCCACAGGCCATCTTGCGTATTTATAAAGTACAGCGCCCTCAATAGACCCACTTCTGTCGATTCAATCAAAATGGTGCTCGCACTGTACATTGATGGTACCAAGGTAAGCTGATTGCCTGATTTATCAAAAAAAAATTTTTTTTTGAAAATAATTTAAAAAAATTTCTCAGTCCTATCTTTAACATTGGAGCCAAAATTTCAAGGGCCCATAAAACGGACAAAAATGATTCAATCAAAAATCCGAGAAAAACTTCTGGAGATGTGGTCTAGAAGTATGTTATTGCAAATTTACACGAAAATTCATCAGGCCAAAAAAAAAAAATCAAAAATGTTCCGGACGATGGACGACGGACGACGGACGCCACACCACGACAATAGTTCATCGGCCCATAGGGCCGGTAAGCTAAAAATGCAGTAAGGATGCAGCCTTTGCTTTGAGATGCACCCAAGGTATCTGCAACATAGGATTTCAAGATGGCTCCCATGGCAGCCATCAGTAAACTATATAAACTAGAGGCACTATCCTATTTGTTCAAGATTGGCTAATGTATGTGGATCTGGCCTCCATCTTAGGATGGGCATACCTCTCACTGGAACCCATGTAAACAACTGCACTTTGGTAAATTTTTCAGTAAATAACAATAATCATTCAGCAGCGTTTTTGAAATCTGGCCTTTTTCTTCTCGATAACAAGAGAAAAGTTAGCTTGAAGCGCCATTTCTGTCCATTATTGCCCATATAGATCAGTAATCACTACTGTGCTTCAGTCATCGTAGAGCTTTATAATTCTTTGTGGTGACCAGGCATGTGTTTCAGATGTTTGGCAGTCTAAACAGGGAATTCAACACCAAAGCCTAATAAGACGTCCGTCTCTTCCCGCAACTCCCTCTGTCCTCCTATGATGAGATTGCAGGCAACGTGGCTTAAGAGCGGGAGGGAGAGAGCCGGGGAGCTGCGCAGCATGCTAAATCGAGCGTTAGCTAAACTCAATCCCTCGGTCACACACAATATCTTTCTGACACGCTTCGGAGCACCCCTTTTCACTTCACACATACAGTTTATCACAGAGCCACACACAACCCAAATATAAATTACTTGTGAAAAGTTATGTTGTCCACTTTCCCTCTCCTGTGACAGCAATTGACTGTGACACAGTGGTCAGGCATTTTCAGAAAAATTTATGGATGGAGGCATGCTCCTTGCTGTCAAGGACGCCCATCCTAAGGTGGCAGCCAGACTTGCATATTGAAATCGTAACATAGCGCCTCTAGTTTATATAGCTCGTTGGCTGCCATATTGTTTGTTGCAGTACGTTCCAACTGATGGGTTCCATCCCTGATGCGAGACCAATCAACCCACAAAATTTGAGAGATATCACTGGGAGTGAAGTTCAGTTATCGTGTGTCATAGGATTTCAAGAAGGCTGACGTGG